>JAECWR010000199.1:1370000-6370000 GCA_018150935.1 Drosophila pruinosa
CAAGCCATTGTTGCACCCACTGAGCAAATTGCGAAAGTGACAATTTCGACAGCCTCACACAGATAGCTCTGAAGGCAGGACTCGCAGTCTCAGCTCAGCTTGGAGACGGAATAGCAGTCGGAACCGAGAGGCAGTGGCGTCTGACCAAAGTGTAAGTGCAAATTCAGTTTGGTTTAATTTCGACAGTCTGTGGTCGTTGCAACGACGCTGCCACTGACCAAAAGGGCTGTCAACGTTGCCACCACGTTGCGCTTAAGTGTCTCTGTGTCTGTGTGGTTGCCACACTGCTGCTTGTGTCGCCGCGGCCGCGGTCGACGTCGACGTCGGCGCCAGCTGCGATCTTTATTAAGTTTTCGCTTACTTTTCGCCGAGTGCGACAGAAAGTTTACCCTCACAAGTTTTCTCTTCAAACAATTTCCTCTTGTTTTTCTACATTTCGGCTTTTGTTTTCTGGTTAAGATTTCACTTGCTGTTTTGCCAACTGCCTCCCGCCACTTCCCCGCACGTGTCGAACTCCTCTTACAATCAGACAGCCAACCAGCCAGTCTGACAGCCAGACTGAATCTCAGTCGCAGCTCTAAAAACTTTCTTTTTTGCCCAAAAGCGTCCTCAGCATATTTGTTGTCTATACTAGTTTTTAGCCCCAAAGAAATATGTGTGCCACAGCACAGTGAGGCAAAATCAATATTAGCAAATGCATTGCAGTAGAGCTGCACTAAAAGTGTGCAATAAAATACAAACTCTTTATTCTAATAAGAAGTTTAAATTATTCCATAATTAAGTGTACAATTCCATTTAGAAAGTACAAGGATTGACACATTAGAAAAGGAGCGTAGTACTCACCGTGACGTCACAATATTCAATGCGCATTAGGGAATGTTGAGAACACAAGGCCATGCAAATAAATGGCGGGCAAAACGTAACAACACAACAACAAAAACAAACACAATAAGAAAAAATATTATAACCACAATTTAATTTCTCCATATTTTCATTACTCATACATTTTAGCCAAACATCACTTCATTAAAACCAAATTGAACAAACGCGTGATTAAGCGAAATTCATTTTTAAAAAAATATGTGAAAATCACTCCGAATTTAGAAGTTTTGAAGTCGCGATTAAATATGACGCCGTTGCGACGCGTCACTGTTGCTGCGCTATGCTAACACCAAGAACCCGAACTTTATAGTCTAAGGAGAAGTTAGAGAATTTCGAATATATTAAGCCAATACTTGGCTCAACACCGCACACGTCTTGTATCTATTTTAAAGTATTAATGATCACTTTAATAAATTTAACACCACGATTAAATGCGCAGTTTTACCGACCGCCGTCTGCCCTATGCTTTCGTTTTGCACACACTGGGGAGTCAAAGTACTTGTCGCCCTCGCTTACTCTCTTGCTCTCCTTACGAAGTAACGGTGCTTTGCATTCTCTTGCTTCTCTAATTTCGATCGTTTAAAAGAAAGGAGTGGGTTTCTGAGAGTTTTGTGTGCAACGGCAACCAACTAATTTCATATTTCGCTTCCTTTTTGGTAAGTTCTACTCTCCTCTCTCCATAATTTAATGTCCTGTTAGAATATTGATGCAAGGAATGGTCAACTATGTTATGCTTGCCCTCTCTTGTTACTTGTGCATAATTTCGCTCTTTATTTTATCTCGTTTGTTATGCGCGCAATAGACTGAAAATTGCAAATTTATAATAACACGCAGAATGCGAATTCAAATGGCGTTTATTTTATAAAACTTTGGTTATTCCTTTCTATTTGCGTTGGCTTTTAAGCACTGTGCCACATTTGCTTGTCCATCACTCGTTGTTGTTGTCTTCGGTTTATTTGCTCCCTGCTTCAAATATGCTCGATTGCATTTGAGTTATTGTCCGTGGCTTAGATGACAGTGGGGATAGAATGAAAAGGCAGATAGAGAGAGAGAGAGAGAGTGTGTGTCTCGATGCTGGTACACCAAAGCGCTGCCCGGATCTTCCTTGGGGTGCAGATGGACTGGCTGCGTGTGCATATATGCACAATATTTTGGAATTTATCTTGTCAGACAATAAAATAAAGCAAAGTACGCACATTCTACAAGGCTATTGCACATGGAACACACACACACACACACTCAAACACAAACACTGATGCTGGGGCTAGAAATAGGTCAGCGGTGTCAAAGTTCTGGTTGGTGTCGGTGTCGATGTCGGTATCTGGTGTTGCATACCGTTGCTGCAGCCACAGGAATTTGCATGTTCGAATTTTCCTTAAGCGCCCATAAGCCGTTGGCTATTGACTGCGGACTCAGGACTCGGGGCTCTGGACTCAGCCGACGTAAGCTTCATCCTTGGCTACCCGGTCGGAGCAGGCGGCGAATCTCAGCTCTCAGTTGTCGAGCTTGCCATTGATATATGTTATGTGAACATATCCGCTCGTATATCGGTATTGATGCCCCATATATATTTTGTATGTAAGATGAAGAAACAGGAGGAAATCATTGCACGCTGTGTGCCACAGCTGATGCATCAGCTGCTGCAGTGCAACGAGGAGCAGAAGCATGTCGACTACGATGCCTGTCTGCAGTACGCCCTCGCCAGGATAACAAATTACAATAAGCCGTTGGAAACGCCCGACAGCATCGCCCAGAACTTGGACAACTTTGTGGATCGCTTTCATTGGGAGTATCTCGTGGAGTTGGGCGAGACCGTCAAGTTGCTAAGCCAAGTAATACTCGGTGATCAGCAGCTCTCCGAGCTGCTCAAATGGAGTTTGCTCGACTTTATGCTATCGGTGAACTTTCGTGCCTTCAACTCTGCCCGTATCTACATCAAGGAACGCGGAACCGCTCGCAGGCGGGTGCTCGAGTCACTGGGCATGGCTTACAGCGCTGCTCGGGAGCAACGGCAGTTCAAGCGACCACTCGAGCTAGACAGCGAGGTGGGCAGCATTGCGGGCAGTTCGATTTCGGGATCGACAAATTTATCCCCGACGGCCTTGTCGTTTGACCTATCAATGATGTCCTCCACTGAGTACGACTCCGAGCTATTAAGTAGCACGGCTGCACAGCCGGAGCACAGCGAAGATGTGGAGCATCAGGCATTGGTGGAACAGGCTGAGCAGGATGCCAGGCAAAGCTTCCTGCTGGCGCTCAGTCAGCTGCGACAGTCACAACAGCCCAACAATGACTGTGTCGCCTCATTGCCGTTGAACGTTCCACGACCTGACACCCCCTTTGCCGTGTCCTACGCCAAGTACTTGCTGCACCCGCTGCAGGATGCGAAGTTGGCCGTGGAACAGTTTGGCGAAGAGGGATTCCTGCTCCGAGAGCTGCTCGCCATGTTCTTTCAACCGCAAGACTGTCGTTACTTTGAGGTGGTCAATCATCTGATTCAGCTGCGTTCCAATGTCGTGAGCAGCAATCTCGATGTCGGCAAGCAGGAGCTACTGGCCAAGTTTCTGCGGCCACTGCAGTACATGCAATTGTTGCATCTCTTCATCGACTGCTACGAACGACATCTGGAAACCTTTACTAGCCTGACATTCGCCTTCCGGCGCCTGCTCAAGCCAGTCGTGGAGACGCTTACAAATTTCGAGCAGCGTGTGGCAGTTGACCCCAAACAGGGCACATTGCGTTGCCTGCTACGTGCCACACGTTTCAAGTTTCAACGACTGCAGCTGCTGTGGAGCCTGGCCACTGCCAGCTACATGTTGCCACCACAGCAGCTCGAAGTTCCAGCATATTTTCGCAGCCATTACATCGTCAACAATCTGGTGGAGCTCACAGCATTGCCAGCTCATTTAGATGCGGAAGGGCGCAGGAGCAGCGCAGCTGCGTTGCTGTTGCACGTGCTGCAAGTCTATTGCCACTTCTTGGACAGCTGGTGGCAGCTGGGCGACTTTCAAGACTGGCACAATGAGTTTCCCGCCACCATGCAGCTGGTCAATGGACGCACGCAGTATGTGATGCGGCCGCTGGATGGCGGCGACGCCTCCCTGTCGCAGTCTCCCATCTATCAGATCATTGAGCGCCACATCATATGCGCCGGCAAATCGCTGGCTGTGTTGCATGATGCCCAGCGCCTGGGCGACTTCGTGGGCGTGCATCGTGCGCTACTGAAGAAGTCGCTATATCATGTGCTGGTCAAGTCTCTGCTCCCCCAGCTCAAGCCTTACCAGCTTGAGCCGCTCAAGAAATTGCCTCGAGCACCCGACATCTTCAGGCAACTCAAATCCACCGAGCAGGAGCCGCTGCGTACGATCTACTATGCCTACTACAAGGAATCCCTGCCAGACTTTAAGCTGCCCAGCATCTGCAGCATCGATGAACTGCTCAAGCAGTGCCAAAGCTGTGCCAGCTACACGCCACTGCACGAGCTCATCTGTCGCTCTTTGGATCGCGTGTTGGAGCCTCGTGTGCTGCTCATCAACTCCTTTGTGGTGCATCTACTCCGTGAGCAGCTGCAGCTGGACAAGACGCTGCTCCAGCTGCGCTCGGTTTACTTGCTGCTCAATGTCGAGCAGTTTGGGCAACAGTTTGAGCTTGCCTTGGATCAGCTGGAACGGGGATGCATCTCTGCTGGCTGTGAGCAGCTGCAGCACATTGTCAACAATCACAATCCACGTGTGGCATACCCCTTTCGTGTGGCATTGCACAGCTCAGATCTCGAGCAGCTTTCGCTAACTTACAGCTGCGAAACGACGCTGGCCTGCATCATCTACGAGTCGCAGCTGGATCTCTACAATATTGCCTTTCGGCGACAGTTGCAGTTGCATATGGCCATACGCAAGTTGCAACAGCTGCCGGCGTTAACGTGCAACACCAATGTGAGTGGCAATCTAGAGACGCTTAAGGCTAGTTTGAAGCTGGCGTTGCAGCAGCAGCTACGATTGGAGCAACTGCAGCAAGCTGCTGCTGACTGCGATACCCAGTTGCAACTGGGTGTCAGCTTGCCACAGCTGCAGCTGGCCCACAACACGTTCGTGCAACAAATGTGCAATATTCTGTTGACCGACAACGATAACGAAGAGTTGCTCCAGGAGCTGCTCATGTTGGTCACCATTCTAGCCAAGCACTGGCAGCGCTTGCAACGTGTATTGGACTCCCATACTCCCGATTCAATGGACGCCAACAGCTGCAGCTATTCGGTTGACTTTGATGCACAATTTGCCAAGCTAAAAGTCAGTTATTTGCAGTCCATCAGCAGTCTGACCACTGCCATGCAATGTCTTCTTGACAGACCGCTTCACGCAACCAATAGTTAGCAAAAAAGCACAGATAAAGAGAAAATCATGCCACTGTTTGTTTCACATTTCCTAATAAACAATTTGCATTTCAATTTGCACGCCAACAACAACAGCAAAATTAAGACAAGCGGCAACTACCACAAATAAGTTTCTGTTTCTGCTTTAGTTTTGGTTTTTTTTTTAATTTTCTGAACGCGTCATTTTGTTCTGAAAACCGCAAATTAAATCGTTTTCGGCTGCTGGTTAAATTTATTTGCAACTTGCAGCCGTGCAGCATTCAGCCAAAAGCCGCAACGGCCACGCCCCTCCCGAAGCCGACGCCCCCAAAGCGAGCACAACTCGCTGAAAAATAAGTAAATTGCTTGCGAGTTGGCAAACTCTACTCTCAGATACTCTGGCACCAGCTCTCTGATACAAAAAATACATTAAAGGAGCAATAATAATTAGTGTATGTGTTTATGATCATATCAATATTATATTTTTATGACAACTAACGTTTAAAATACAATTAAAAAAAATTAAAAAATGTCGATTTAATAATTTAGTATCTTTTTGTTTGTCAGGTTATCGTAAATATGCACTTCTTTTATATATATATTTTTGCTTGTCATCTTATCGTAAATTTGCAAAAAATATTAAGAATTTTGTGCAAACAATTAAAGAATTTTAAAAACAACATTTTCAATTAAAGAATTTTTAAAACAACATTTTCAATTACAGAATTCTTATAACAACATTTTACACCAAATTCAAAGACTTTAATTAACAATTTAATTTCATATAATTCCATGTTTTTTTAAACAAAATAAAATTATTCCAAGAAGAGAAATATCATATATTAGACTTACGTTCCCTAGTTTCATACACTTGCACACCTCTTGGTTCGACTTTTTAATCCAAAGGGTATGAACTGTCCACACACGCAGTGAAATTAGAACGAGCGAAACCCAAAAAATCCCCGATTGTCAAATCAGAGCCAGAAAACCAAAATAATTTAACGGATTTTGTGGCAAACTGCAGCGGTTGTAGTTCCCTCCAAAAAGTACTCCACATTTTGGCCCGGTTTACACACACATTTTGGGCCATAAATAGCTAGCGCCTTGTGCGGCCAATAAATACGACACAAGGGGGAAAAAAAAGTAAATAAAACTTTGATAGGCTGTGGATGGCGCCAAGAGGCATAAATTGGCCAATAGCCTCTGACTCTCTCACACGATGTTTGCCATAATTAAAGTTGAAATTAAAAATTTGTAATTTGTGTACAATTTGTAACAACAGCAAAACCACCAACATCATCCGCACCACACACACACCTACATACAATGAATGGTTTCGTCTGGTATATTTGGACTTGTGTTTTTTACGATTTTATTACGCCTGAGATCGCGTCTGCTTTATGTGTCTGTCTGGACAGCAGGCAGAAGAAGCAGTGGCAGAATCAGAACCAGAACGCAGCGACAAGCTCGTAAAATTCAAGTGAAGTGCGCCATGGCAAATTGTTGAAGCTCTTTGGAGTATGCCCCCACTGCCACAAGCCCCTGCCTCCTCCACGGCCGCTTTTTCAATGCTCTACTGTCAGGTTTATGTGTCGGAACTAGACGTCGCTTTTATGCTTTTTATGCGTATGCATTTTTCTCATTAACTCGCGGCCATCTAACAAATAGATAAGCGCCCCGTAGCGCTCGTTAAATATCAAGAATAAACCTCGCCTCCCATTCAACTGCCAACTGGCAACTGCCAACTTCAAACTGCGAACTGCCAACAAAACGTTGGCTTTAAAACACAAAACTGAGATTGCACAAGACTTTTATGTTCATTTCCACAGATTGCTGCAAAATGCTGCTGTAAATAAAGCATGAAAAATATAAAAATGTGGCTTTAACCACAATTTCTTTTATTCGTTTTATTTATTTATTTTGTATGCAATTATATTCACAATTTTAATTAAAATCAGTGATATATCTAGGTACCTCGTCTAGTTTATTTAGTTTTTTTTAAACTAAACTCAGTATTGTACAAAATTAAATAATGAAAACGACTTAGAATAGTAATTGCATAGATTGAATTTGAATTCAGAAGAATTTAAATTCTAATTATAAGCAACTGCATTTTAAAATAGATTTTTTACACGAATCATGTAATCATTTACAAAGAAAAGCAATAAAGATTTTTCATGGGAAAGCACGAAATTGAACCCGAATTGAAAGAAATTAAGTTCACACATTTGTCTTGCCGCTGCTTATGCTGTTTATGAGGCATGCAGCTTGTACGCAAATATTTACAGAGTTTCCCACAGACACACATTGAATTGAATATTGTGAATAGCGATGAGTGCATGAGTATGAGTACTCATAGAGTCACAGATACTAATTAGTTTGTCACCCCAACCGCAGTCCGACGACATGCGATATTTTTAGTGGCGGCTTGTTTACAATGATACACAGTGCAACCACCACATGGCACACGTGCCAGAGCGGGGCAACTCTAGAATTTTATTTTTAGCAGACGGCTGGCAGTAGTTGAATGTGATTCGATTCGATTCGATCGGTATGCGATTCCATTTGACTGCTGCCTGTTAATGACATGCAAATCAACTTTGGTGGTCCTCTGACCCGGTCTGCCGCAGGCCAGACCCCAGACTCAGACTCAGTCCCAGACCCAGACCCGTCGTGCCAAACCCCAGCTCAATCCGAAGCGACCCTGTCTGTTTATATTTTTTTGACAGTTGATTGTTTTATTAAAATGCAAGGGCTGTGGGCTGTAGGTGCCAGAGCAGATGGAAAATGTAAATATTTACTATTTACTTTGCGGGGGCTGTGAGAAAATCATTAAATCAAGCGGCAGCCGAGCCGTGTTGAGCGAAAAATTCGTTTATCATTCTCACAGACTGCGGCCGCAGTCATTTCCACACAAAAGCGGGATAATCAATGCACCGCAGTGCTAAATAAAATATTAAAAACAAAATTTAATTAGAATTTTTTATTATTAAATCAAATGTTGCCAAAGATCAACAAAAAAAGCATATTCTATTATATTTGAAATAAACTAAATTGATATTTTGACATAGAGCTGAAAGCGGTGCCCCCCTCCCCCTTCTTCTTTCCGACTGATAAAGGTGGTTGATTTGGAAAAGCTCTGTGCCGAAATGAAATCAAATAAATCTCTGAATAAACGGAAAATCTCTGGCTAAGTTTTTCGCACACAAAAATTACAAAAATGCTGCAGCAACAATCAAATGAAAACTAATGGCCAAAATGTAAAAATGTATTTAAAATGTTTGCCAAATGCGGTTGCAGTGGTCAAAATGTGGGCACAAAGTAAATGAAAATATTTTCACGCATCACAGACAAATCGTATTTTTTGCTAAAAGCCTCAACAAAAAAACATGGTAAAAAAAGAAATATTAAAAACTGTTGCAAATAAATTATTTATTTAAATACAACAAAATAGGAAAACGCTCTGGCTAAAAAATGTGCAAACTCTATATCGAAATGATAGGAATGAAGGTAAACTATTTATTAAATTCATTCTTAATTTATTGGTTCAATGTTGAAAAATTAGTAAATAAACGTACGAGTATTTGTTATGAAGTGTCGATAATTAAATAGAGTTGTAAATTATTATAATCTTTGGCGTAATCCTAACATTGATATGATGGAGTTGTAAGTCGCTCTTTAAATGGCAAATTAAATTGAATTACCAAAGAATTGCACCTTCAATAAATACACAAAAGTACTTCAAAGCTTCTTTAATAAAAAACAAAGTTTCTTTTGGAAGGAGAGATAATAAAAAGGGGGAGCTGTGAGGTCTCCCATCATGGTCATAATCTGTCCATCTATTTGGTTCAATCATGGCTCTGCATTTTGCACATTTGCCTGCAGACGAATACGATGAATATCCACGGCAAAATCAAAGTCCATTCAATACCCAAACAACAGGTGCAACTGCAATTTTTGTGCATTTTGATGCTCAGTTGTTCGTTTGCATTGCAAATGTAAACAAAGCCGAGATGGAGAGTATCAAAGGCAGCCCCAGAGACAAATATGAGAACACACTCACACACATACTCGCAGTAACACTCAAGCTCGCACTCGTATTCACATGTACACATTCACATTGGTAACTGCATGTAGTTGCAGCATGGGCAGCTGCAACTACAACTGCAAGTTGTTGCGGCTCTTGTCAGAGGCAGGGGATGGAACGGTGAGATGCGGCAAGTTCAAATCCCAACAAAATTATTAATATGACTTTAGGTGCCGAGTTCAGGCGCGGCTCCTGCTGTTCCTAGGGCTGTTGCTGCTGCTGTTGCTGTGGTTGGCAAGGCAACCGACAATGCAGCAGAGTTGGATCTCAATGTTTGTCTGCTGGTTGCATTCTCATAGACTCGACTCACAATTGGTCTCATGTCTTTGCCAGATTTTGTCCAAATTATGCCTACCTCTGGCTCCCAGCTTTACGCTTTTAAATAACTTCCTTTCCCTCTGTGTGCTTTCTACAGTATGTGTGTGTGTGCTCGACGAAAAATTATCTCAGCTGGCTGCCATGCCAGGCTGGTTGCCATGTGTATCTATTGTCTGGTATCTGTTGTATGTTGGATGCTTCTCCCCCTTCTCCTTCTCTCTCTCTCTCTCTCCCTCTCTCTCTCTCTTGGCCACCGCACGATTCGACACTAAATTTTCTGCACATTATTTAGTTGTTAGCCTGTGGCGTTTGGTTCAGGGTCTGGCGGGGCTTTGTGGCATCTTTGTCTGTGCAACGATTCTGTTATCTGTACTGTGGTCTCGGATTAAGGCTACAAAAACAAACAAACAAACACAACAAGGCAGGTAAACCGAATGCCTTTTGGGCACGCCCACAGGCAACGACGACCTCGACGTCGACGAGGAGTCTGTTTTTACTGCATTTTGCCAGTTGGCCTCCGGTGGGGTCAAACTACCAGGTGCAGCCTGCCGCATCCAGCATCCCCATCCCAAGTACTTTACGCATTGTGCAAGGTACTTTTTTTAGCGCTCTTCACCCTCAACAAGTTTATCGCAGACTCAACTTAACTCCAACTCTAATTTACATAACCACGCAAATTAGTTTTGTGTCTGCTGCAGTTTTTATCAGTGAACAGTAACAACAACAACAACAACAACGACTAGAACTGGCCCCCAACTTTGTCACGACTGCTGGGCAGAGTCTCTTCACTTGCACCCCGTTGATTTTGTCTCCCCCTCTCGCACTCTTGCAACTTAAATTTAGTTGCCAAAGTTATTTAAACTTTTTTTTTAACCGTCACAATTTTTTTTTGTCGACTCTTCTCCTTTTTCCCCATTTTTTCTCTATTTCTCTACCTTATTTTGCACTTTTCCAAAAATGAATTTTGCTAACTTTTTGGCCACCCCTCACCACCCCACATTTCTATGAACACAGAGCAGAGCAACAGATCCGCTCTTTACCCCCAGCTTGTCTAGTAGTTAAGACAACAATTCATTTAACATTGAAGAGCAGTTTTGTGTTGTTTTTTTTTGTTTTTTAACAAAGTTTTGTAAATGGTTCATGTGCACAGTGAAACTTCCTATATTAATATTCCAGTTAAGATTTTGAAATGGAATGCAAATTTGTTAAATTCAGGTGCTAAAGATATTCTAATCAAAAGTGTCAATTATTGAAGATATATTTAATGGCTTAAGAAATATTTAAAGCTGGTTCCATAAAATATTACTAAATTACAATGCCAAGCAGAGTGACATATGGTTTACTTGGAAAATTCCTTTGCGTTCTGAAAATGTCCACATAAGTTAATATACTTCATGCTAAGTTTACTTTATTAATTACTTAGTTTACTTTACTAACTCAACTACATATTCATTTATAAGACCTTGAGATATATAAGCTTTCCAGCGCAGTTTAATTGTAATGACCTTGATGTTGGCTCCCCAATTCATTACCAGAAACTTTAATTATAAATGAATAACTTTTATAGCACTCGAATATCATTATACACATATTAATGCAGTGCAATTGCTGAAAACTAAAAGTTCATCAGAGTTTGAATGATCTGGCCTTGGTATTTGAAATAGGTTCAGTATATTTACTGAAAATTTCATCATAATTGAACCACTTTCACCACATTTAATAATCATTATAATGCACTTCAACTACTACAACAAACTAAATATTCAGCACATTGAATTCTATGGCCTTGACGCTTGGCATACTTATTGCTTAGTATGTAAATAATTTAGAGTGAACATTTTCAAAATAATTGTGGAAGTTCTGTGTTATGTTATGTGATTAAAAGTGACACCACTGTGCCATTGGAGTGAGCTGAATGTGTAACCATTTTTGCAATGTTTGTAAAGTTTTATATGGGTTTATTAAAGGCTTCCCCGGGTTGACTGACTGCTTGGCTAGCTGGCTGGTTGTTTTGGCTGCCAGACCAAGGATATGTAGCTGTACAACTGCCCTTTGGCCGAGCTCCGGCTGATTGGCAGCTGAGAAAGTTTATTTCGTTAATGGTGGGGAGTTTGGCGGGTTTGCTGCCAACTATTGACTGTGTTTGGGGCTTCTGGTTTGGACAGCGTGGCTAATTGAATTTTTTTGTAAATTATATATGTATGTATGTATAAATAGATAGACAATCAGAAGCCATTGATCTGGGTTACACACAATTCATGAACTAAACGTACACAACAAATAGTAATAGAGAGATACATTTTAGAAATTGTATCTTATAGATACAGCATACAAGTACTTTGATGGCTTTGGCATATAACCTTCACCGAGTTTTGTGGCAAGTCACATCTACTTATAGTATTTATGTCGCTGCCATTAGCGAATAGACTTAGGGTGGACTTGTTGGGGCAACTTTAAATAGAATCGCTTCCTGTGAGCAGCAAAAAATCAGTCAGCGTTGTCGGAAGTTATTTTTGGACTACGTGCAACGGAGGCAGCAAATGTTGCAAATTGAAAGAAAAACCCGGCACTCGGCACTCGGCAGTCAGAGGTGCCCGCTTTGCGCTTGGTGGCGCCTCCTGCGTTGCGGCGCCCATATGCTTTTGTAAGTTGCATCTGCACATTTTCTTCTTTTTTTCTAAGCGATTTTCAGCGATTCAAGTTTATTTTTGTTGTTGTTTCTGCCACGATTTCGAATGTGTGTGCCGCATGTTGTACTTAAACTTGTCTATTTGCTAGTTGTTGTTCCTGTTGCCTCTTTCCGTTGCCGTTGCCTATTTCAGATGTCAATGTGTGTGTGTGCGAGTCTCTCACTGTTTGTATGCCAAGAGTTGCATTGAAAATGAAAATGTTCGCACAGTTTTCCGCACAGTTGCATTTTCACTATGCAGCTCTGGCGCGGCTCAGTTACTTGATACAGTTTTTCAGTTTTCCAAGGCCCCCCAATACCTTCATTCCCTCCAGTCCTCCACAACAGCTGGCAGCTACGCTCCTGGCTTGTTTCTTTTGCCATTTGCTGGCTTTTTTTCTATGTCGCCCTCTGCAATGTTTTGCTGCCATTGATGTTGTTGTCTCTGTTGTTGTTGTTGCATTTTTTTGAGCTCATCTACTCAGTCGTGCGCTTTGTGCTCTCTACTTATTTTAAATGCGCTATCTGATTTTTTGTTCATCTCATGCAGCATTCAAAAGCATTGAGTAAAGAGTTAAAAGTTGAGATTTTCAGATTTCTCCTGATTTGCCCCTGTGTCGATTGGGGCACAGACACTCTTGCACACACACAAAGGACATCAAGGCTACACGTATTAACAAAGAACTGAAGAATTTGCCTCTACCTCTCCGTCACACCTACACATGCACACTCTGGTACACTCTGGCATTCATAAGGGCTTTCTGGCCATTAGGTTGATGTTGATGCTTTTCGCATTTGGCAAAATAATTATGACAAAAAAATTGTAAGCAACTGAATAGCATAACGCCATAATGCGATAAGAGATCTCTTTTTTCTCTGCCTCCTTGGCCTTCTCTCTCTCTCTCTCTCTCTCTCTCTCTCTCTCTTTCTATGCTTTTTTTTTCGTTCATTTAAGCCGGCAATTAGCTCACAAACATGAAGTTGCATCAATCACATAAAGAAGGCAAGTCGGCAATGGCAATTGCAACCTCCTCTGGCCAAGGCTCAGCACAAAAATAAAAACTGCCATTGATGTGGCAGCTGCCACGCCTTCCCCTCCGCAACCGCCCATTCTCCATCCTTATCTGTCCCTGTCCATGTCCCTGTCCCATACATACAGTGCTCCGGCCACCCTGTTAATCCGGCAAGCGCATTTGCCAGCGTCATTCATGCAGCTAATTTGATTTTTCCCTCTTCAGCCAAGTTGCCTCTTGGAGTCGAGTTGCTGTAGCTGGATCTGTTCCGGATCTCGGGGTATCTGCTTCGAAGAAAATATTTTCATTAGACATTTTGTAAATATGAGCAGCTTACTTCGCAGATTTCCAGCTCAGGCAATGAGGAATCAAGCCAAACGATGCTGCCGCAGCCACTGCCAATGGGGACCCTGGGACTGGGATTCCCCACTGATGTTGACTTGACGATGACAAGACTTTGACTATGACGTTGAAATGACTGCCCAATGACTTCATGTTTGCCTGCACAAAAACAACAACAGCAGCAATAACTACAATTATTGAGCAATTTAAAATGCTGCAGTTAGAATACCCTTACACAAGTGCTTAAAAAAGTCACCGGCAAGGTGAAGTGCGGTGAACACAAATTAAGAAAAATATAAAATTGATATAGTATAATATTTCCTGCTTAAGAAATATCAAATGTTTCGACACCCTTTTTCTAATATTCGAAAATAAACTGTTAAAGCTAAAAACATTGGAACACATTCTATTTGTTGTATTTTAATAATATTAAATACTTTTAAATTTGGCTTACTAACATTATAATATTGTCAACCCGTTAACCAATTCAAGAGGATCTTAAAATAGCAATACCCTAACAACTACAAAAAAAACTAATTGAAGTACATCAATGTTTTTCATTGCAGCTCTAACGACACCCAAGAGTGCGTGTGTGCCAGGGTGTGTGCGAGTGTGTGCGAAGGGGTAAGTCTCTGGCGAAAAGATAGAGTTGTGATTACCCTTAGCTGAAATTGCTTATCGAGGGCTGTTCCACACCTTTGCTGTGCGCTCACAACTTTTACTTTTAATTAGCACGTGGCATGAAGTGAAGTTGTTCGAAGGAAGGAAGGCAGGAAGGAAGGAGGCTACTGCTTGGTTCAGGCCAAGTCTTTTCATAATTAAATGAAAATTTTCTGTAATTTTTCGAGCGTAAATACGAAAGGCAATCTCCTGACTCTCTACTCTCTCGCCCACTTGCTCATAGTCTCACTTTTCGAATATATGTGTGGGAATATTTTGGAGATTTCGCATGTGTTTTGCACTTTGACGTTGTTCTTGCAGATTCGTAAATATTCATTACATTTGTGTATTGTTTCGTTTGTGTGTTTTCACTCTCTCTCTCTCGCTCTCTCTCTTCTCTTCTTCATTGTGGACGTTACGCACTTACAAGGTATTTGCATAAAGTTGCCGAAAGTTAACTTGGTGAAAGTGCTCATAAAATTATTTGTTTTGCATTGTTTGTTGCTTTACGAAACAGGAGCCGTCGCGGCTGTTGCATTTTTAATTAGGCACGCCTTGACCTTGGGGCATGGCATTGTGGCACGATGAGTGACAGGATGGTGGCTGTTGCTGTATTCTTGCCCCTGGCATGCATGCGACTCGATGTGAATGCAGCAGCTGTTTTCAGTTCACCAACTATTGACTCAAGGGCTCAGCGCAAATCTGAGCTCTCCTTTTCTTTTGAACAAAGTCTCCGTGGCAAAGACACTTGCCTAAGGAAGAAAAAGCAGAAGCAGCTTGGGTGTGGCACAACGACGCTCATCAATGATATTAAGCGAACTTAATCCTTTTACATGCTTCAGCGGGGCAGGCCACTCTTTACCACTTGACGACGATGCCACGCTGTTGGTGGCCCAACTCGAAGCTTCCTTTTTTGGACTTGCAATGGAGCCGCGACCAGCTTACATATGCCTTTGTCGACGTTTCACACACACACACTTTAAGTGTGCGTGAGAGTTTGAGTGTGTGTGATCCAGAGCCACTCATAACTTTTTCGCCATTGCCATCGTTGCCGCCTTTGGTGACTGGCGAATGCGCTTGAAAAACTTTGTACAACTTTAAGCCGCTTACAAGCTTTGCGCTCTTAGCACGCGCAACGCAGCAGCCCCCAGCCCCCAGCCTCCAGTCATTTGCCCTCCACCCCCAAGCACTTGGTGCTCTCTCTCTCTCTAACTCGCTGCCACAAAGAGCGGGTCGTTTGCCGCTTGTGGCATGCATCCTTGGCGGGCTTTTGCTGGACGCCTGCACATTGCACGTTGGTCAAATACTTGCTTTTAGATTTCCGTCACTTTGCTTTGGCTCTAGGTGTGAATATAATACAAAAGAGCTTATGTAGATGTTGAACGACCTTCACAGTTGTACGATCTTTTAAGTCTTTAATTATATAATAAATTTAGTATTATTTAATTTATTTTTTTTTTAATTATTTTGAATTTGTTGTCTTAAATTGACTTCCCAAAGTTGGTGTTCATTAAAAGAAAATTAAACAAGTATTATTAATATATATAGAAGATATTAGTATTATTTATGTGAACAAAATTACTGATTGTTTTTAAAGAATTTTAAAATTATTTGTTTCACGAATGAGTAATTTTATTTTAATTGTTCTGAAGTCCAATTAAATTGTCATTTGTATTACATATTTCATTGTTTAAAATTGTCATTTGATACAGCTTAAAATAATTCTATCTGTGTACTAAAACTTTAGCTTGGTGTAGTTAAATGTTTACATAAGCTACGTAAATAATTATTTGTCCATTTTAATTTTCCTAACAGCATATTAGACAACCAGAATTTCTAAATGTTTTTAAAGTTTATTGTTTGGCTTTCCCAATAGCAGTGTTCTGTATAAACAAATGATAAAGTTGTTTGTAATATGCAATAAATCCTTTCTTGACATTCGTAGCGTTTGATCCTATTTTAATTGAAACTTGAATACATTTACAATTTATTCTAGATATTGGCAAATACTGACCACCAAATTGATTGATCTTTATTTAAATTTAGCAAATAAATTATTTAGTTGTTTTAAGTGCCGCTTAGAGGCAGTAAAACGACTCAGACTCAATAATTTTTACACTTCCAAGAACTGACAACTCTTTGAGTTTATGTCTGTCTATGTGTATGGGTGCGTGTCTTTGCCTGTATGTGTGAGGGCCAAAAGCAAATTCTACACATGCCGAACATTGTTCGGCAACCTTTTTTCCACTTTGATTTATTGGCATCCTTAGGCCAACCGCCTTAAATATTTTGCCAAACCCCTCGACGATGACGGCGGCCATTCGAAACTAAACGATGGGGCGGGAGTTTCCTCTTCTCTCTCTCTCTCTCTCTCTCTCTCTCTCTCTCTCTATGTCTCTGGCTCTGGAGGAAGAGGTGTGTTTGTTGACCGGTTGCACGGGGAATGGGTTAGAGTCCGGCATCGTTTGGCTGTTCAAATCACGCTTATTGAATTTCGTTCTAGACATTGCTTTATTATTAATGGCCTCACACTTCTTCATCTTCATCTGCTTGCGCGCATTTAAAGTCCAATAGCAAAAGGCTAGCATAATTCTTGGGGCGATATGCTAGCATACTTACAGGAGGACAGGGGGACAGGGGGAGGGGCAGGATAAAGGAAAAACATTTTGCGCCGCTGTCAAAAGAAATATTTTAAATCATTTTCACTCGACGTCGTTTCTGGTCCCATTTCACAATTCAAGCAAGCAAGCAAATCCCGCTGTGGCTCATATATAATAATACTTGTATTTGTGAGCGAGGACCTGTTCGTACAGTGCCTGCCAGATGTGTTTTATTAAACATTTTATGATAAGCAGACACACTCACACATGCTAGCGCTTTTGTTGTTTGTTTTGCCGTGTGGCTGCCCATTGATTTGGATGTTTCAGCGATTTACTTTATGTTTATCTAGACGTGTTGGTTTTTTTGTTGGTTGCTTGGTTGTTTGGCTCATTGGTTGTGGGAACTTCCCTTTGAAGATAGCTTTGAAGTTGCCAGTGGCTATTGCGCAAAATATGAGCTTTACTTATGAGCACTTAGTTACTTAGCGGCCAGCGAAGCTAAGCCGCTCTAAGCTCTGATGTGGGTCAGAGTGATAACACATATGGAAGCAGGAATGAGTACACTATAAGACCCGTCTTTCTCTCTTGCTTTTTCACTTAAATTGTCATCAAGACTGACTGCAAAATGCAACATGTTTTGCAATTAAGCATTGCTGCAACAGGTAGACAGCCCCAGCACGCATGTTGCCTGCTTTTAAGCGCAGTCGTTGCTCTGCTTTAATGCAATAAGGGAGACGGCTTTTTTGGGTCTCAAGAAGAAGAAAACTGACGGCGTTGCACGCACACGACGTTGAAAAGTCATTAAGTACAAATGACGTTGCCGTTGCTGTTGCCAGAAAGGCATGGCTGCAGTCAGGCAAGGCAAACGATAGCAGGCGGTAGACAGACGAGAGGACCAGAAAGTAAAGCCTCTGTTTGCAGTAATTGCACCACGTTTGAGCGCAGCTAACTGCATATTGAGCAATGCCCCGCAGCGTGTATGCATGCGTCTCTACCACTCTCTCTCTCTCTCTCTTTCTCTGTGAAAGTCCCAGTCTCTGTATGCATTATTTATGACAAAGTGAGCCCTGATTAATCCGCACTCGATAGGCTAGGCAGTCGCCAGAAAGCCGCTTGTCGCCTTAGAAGTGGTTCACAAACTTGGTTCAGAACTGTGAACCAGCTCAAAAATGTTCCAAAGGAGATAAAGGGTTAAGTTTATAGAAATTTGAGGTAAAAGTTCAATGTATTTTTTGAATGTTGAATTCATTTTGGAGAAAAGCCAAATAAATATTATTATAAACTTTTTATACCCATACAATACTGAAAATGTTTATATTACTGATCCTACATAAATTAAAAGATTTTCATTATACTTAAGACAAGCTCATTTCCTAACTAAATAACTAAGTAAATCAGTTTGTATCAATTTGATCTCAAATTTACGTTTATATTCGGATGTAAGAACATTTATATAATTGAATTGGACAGTCAGTAAATATATTTAAGCAAGTTTAATTGGTTTATTTACAACTAGTAGCTTCAGCTCATTTGGCAACTGATTCCTTTGCCAAGCGAATCGCAGCCCTGGACAATATTCTAGCCGGCACTGTGGCAGGCACAAGGAGCTCTTCATGCACGTGCGTGTGTGTATGTATGAGTGCGTGTTTTGCTCTTATTTACTTCATGCAATTTAATATTACACGAGCACTTCGGCAGTCTCCTTCAGCAGCTCCTGCTGGTCCTGCTGCTCCTGCTGGTCCTGCTGGTCCTGCTGCTCCTGCTGCTCCTGGTGGCCCATCGTTAACGTTGTCGTCGAAGCGGTTCATTCACTGAAGGCATAAATAATCTGTTGCATGTGTGGGTATCTGCGCAAATGTGTGTGGGTGTGTATGTGTGTGTATGTTGCCTGCGGTGGTGTGTGGTGTAATCGTATGGTTGCATGCCGCCATTTACTTTATGATAAACCATATATAATTAATTTAAATTTGAGCAACACGAGCGATAATTTCTTAATGAAAATTTACTTGAAATTCCATTGAAAATTGCTACACAATTTCCCACTGCCTTGTGTTGCAACGAAGTTGCCCCAAATCAATTAGGCACCTTTAATGTTAATCGCTTCATATATCAGGGTCTCTACAGGGCCGAAAGTGATACCCGAATCAAGGGCGGCAGGCAGCTAAAAGGGTCGATGACAAGCCGGAAATGGAAATGAAAATGAAAAAAAGGGACAAAAGCCGCTCGCGACGTTTTTCGCGCCGTCGTTTTGCGATGGATTGAAGAAGCGCCAGACGCAAGGGGGGGTGCTAATGAAGAACTGCCTACGTGGAACAAAAGGCGTGAAGGCCAGAAGCTAAAGCTGAAGCTAAAGCTGAAGCTGAAGCTGAATCTGAAACTGAGGCGCAAAGTGTTAGAGTGCGATAAAAAGATTAAAATGCACACATGCGGACAGGCTGGGAGGGAGTAAGGGGAGTGGCAAGTAGCAGACAAGAAGAGACATCCACAGCCAATACACACACAGTGGGCTTTTGCACAGCATGTGTGGCACTCAAAGCAGCCAATTGGTAATAGAAAATCGGATCAGATTAGATTTAATGCGGCGACGGCTAATTTTTCGGCTGATTTTTCATTGGAATGGCAAAGTTTTGCGCCTTGGCGCCAACCAAAAACACCCGAACATCGCCATATCACCCAGCCAGATCTCCTATACCCGCTCCCAGTGGCCATCAGGGCCCCAACGAGAGCTGTCAGCGGCAATACGCCGGCAATGACAGCTAAACAAATGACAGACTCGTTCAAGGGCTGGGGGATTGGATTTTGAGATTGGGCATGGCACTGACAGCAGGCGCGGATGAAGCTGCCAGCAGACAAAAACTCACAGTCTGAGAGAGAGAGAGAAAGAGAGAGAGAGAGAGGAAGCGAGTGAAAGAGCGTGGGAGACCGAGAGAGATCTATGAGCGGCAACGCACAGCGTCATCAACATTTCCGCTTCCGGCTGTTTATGCTAAAAGTATGGCGGCGATGTTGATGGCATCACTGACAACACACCAGCACCACCTCCTCCCTCTCCCTCTCCGTCTCCCTCCCAGGGCTTCCCATCTCCCAGCAGGCAGCGTCACAGTCATAGCCGGCAGCGTCCTTCTGCATCCCGCAGTGCTGTCAAACGCCTTGGCTGCCACGTTTCTCCCTCCAGCTGTCGTTGTGTTTTTTCGACTGGCATTTATCTTATTGTTGCAGGCTAGGCAAGGCCATGAATGGGCATTTTAGGCCACTGACATGTTATCGATAGTACTAATTAATCGAACTTCGTAATGCGACATTTGTTGTAGATCCGCAATAGTTATACATAGTTGGTCACAATTTAAGTGCCTTCTTATATGACCGTATGAAATTGACATTTTGTGGATTGTATATGATCAATAATCAGGAGATTAAAACGACAATTCTGTTAAGCAAATATATTTTCGCAAATATTGTTTCTTAAAATGAAAGTAAGAGGCTCTTTGCCCAAGAGGGAATATACGAAAATTATAATCTTCGATTTACTTTCAATGCCCTTTCTTTCTGTTAAATATGCGCCAGTTATACCGAGTATCTCTTTTCGATAACAATAATAATTCTATATAGTGTGCATAAATATTAAGCGCTTAAATACTTAATATGGAGTGAGATATGTTATCAATAACAGTAAGCTCTCGATAGTGCTATAAAACTCAAGTAGAATCAATTTCCACCTCACTTTAGTAAAGCAGCTATTGTTTTGCAGGTCATTGCACAGGCGACTATAATAACGGTGCTTAAAGCACAAGATTTTTTCCTGAACACAGCCAGACACACACATGACACACACACAGCTAAATATATTTATACATATGTATTTTGTATATCCTAATTATGCTTGAGCTCCCCGGCACATCACGTCATGCTGCGTTTCCGGCCAAGAGTTTGCCATGGACCAGGGAACGTCTCGTCTTGGTTTCATTTACATCATGATGACATTCAACATAAATAATTACACATACGCATAAAGTGCTTACTCTGTTGTTGTTGTTGTTGTATGTTTTCGTCGCATATTTTTGATATTTAATTTTCATGTTTTTGTTATCAGGCTTGCCATCACAGAGAAGTAAAGCAAAGCCAAAGATTGAGGCAGGGACCTGAGCTGAGCTGAGCTAAGACGACAGACGGAAGGTTGGGCAGGCTAGCGAAGACTCAGCTGTCATTGCCTTCGCTTTCCTTTTGACTGGGCTTTTATTATGCTTTTTGGCAATCTTTACATATTTATGAGCACGGAAATACGTTGAAATTGCGGTGGCTAGAACGACAAGGACTCCTATGCCAGGACTCCTCTCCAGCCACACGACTAATGTGTTGCAACATGTTCAGCTAATTGAAAACTATAATGTCAATGGCAATCATATCCAAACTGTAGACTGCTCCACACATGTCAATCAAGGCAACGCGAAACGACACACAGCTCACTGCATAATTCAAGGTACGGCAAGTACAAAGGACATGGCTCGAGTTATGGATAACAAGTTTTGCACCTCAGCTTTGGAGTTGTGTGGGGCGAAACCTTTCAGCCATTTCCTGGGCATTTCCTTTGCTTTACCTTAGTCCGTTTTACACAGTTTTCCCACATTTCCCAGTTGATCCTAATGTGCTGCCTGTCAGAGCCTGTCCACATCAGACTGGACTACTCTCGCCCTCTGGTCTGTTTTAGCGGCTATTTCGGGGATTAACGTCAATGTGAAAGGATTTTTTTGCAGCTCACATGCATTATGTCTACTTCTAGTTTGCTGCCTCTCTCTCATTCTCAGTACACTGAGAGAAACACTTTGATCAAAATTGTAGCTAAAAAAGCAGTGAGTGTAACTTAGTTAGTAGCCATGGCAAAGGAGGAGCCCTTTATGGCTGGGCCCAAGCGCATGCAGAACGAGCTCAAGCTAATGTTGGGATACAAGCAACTGACGCAGGTGCAATTGCTGGAGCCAGAGAAGGACAACATCTTCAAGTGGTATGCTCTGCTCATGCCAAACACTCATCCCTTTGACAAGGGCGCCTTCAAGCTGGAAGTGGACTTTCCCAAGCAATATCCATGGCGGCCACCGCGCTTTCACATCAACACCAAGATCTATCATCCGAATGTGAATCAAAGGGGTCAGGTTTGTCTGCCCATACTCGAGCTGGAACAGTGGATACCCACGACACGCATTGACTCCGTTTTTAATGTGCTCCTCGCCACCATCAACGATCCGCAGCCCGATAATCCCTATATCGTTGATATTGCCAGTCAATTTCAAAATGATCGCAAGAAATTCTACAGCACAGCCGAGGCTTGGGTGACAAGGTATAGCGAGCGTCGGCCTACGGACCGGGAGCTGGCCAGGATTGCGAGACGCAAAAAGAGGGAAGCTATGCGCTAAGCCTAAGTCAACTTGGAAAAGGACATTTGTTTGGCAGACCATCAACAACTGGGCTTAAAGCTGGCGTAGTTCGTCTGTCAATCTCGATGCTGCGACAGTTTATTTTAAAATATACAAGCCCTCTTTGCACCCTGCTAGAGATAAAGGTCAAATATAAACCACAGTCTAGAATTTTGACGAATACCGAGGTTCCTGAAATTAGAACTTAAATTAGCTGTACAATTTTAAAGTTATCTGACTAAATTATTGATCAAGAAAAACAAGTTAGAAACATCAATTCTTTTTATTTGTTTATTACGTTTTTCTCTATCAGCTTTATACATTTGGATACAGTCGATTATAGCTGCATAATTAGCTTCGACTGTAACATTTGTGGCTTAGCTGCTTGTTCAGTGTCTCTGACATATGACCGTCTAATTGGCAGCACGGCAAATAAGCATATAGTCGGCCAAGATGTGGCACATCCACGGCCACAGCCACAGCCACTGCCATAGCTCAGCTTAGATTCTCAGCCAGCTGTGAGATAAATCATTTGACTCAAAACGGCTGCCTGCGGCGCACAATGAACAGCAAAGAGCGAACAGCGCACAGCGTGGTGCGTGATCCGAGATACAACATGGGGGGAAGGACTGTGGATACATCTGACATTAGCTCCATCGTCATTGTCATTGTCAGCGGCTTCATCAGCATCAGCATCAGCTCGTCCTTATCCCCATTCCCATTCGCGTCCTTAGACTAGCGCCATAGTTAGTTTTAGTTGTTGCTGATGTTTCTTTTTTGTTTATTCGCGTTGCCCATTGAATTTAAGCCAAAAAGGGTATGATAAACTTGTTGGAATATCTTATAATATAGCCGTGAGATTCATAAGAAAAGTTGCTGCACTCTGATTGTAAGAAGTTTTAATAAAGCCAACTACCTAATACATGTTTAAAGGTGTTCAATTAACACACCACTTGTCATTCAGAATACTTTAATATTGGTCAGCAAAATCATAAATTATATTGGACAGGAGAAAAGAAGATATTTAATAAGAATAAGCAATAAAAATTCTTGAAAATGCACCTTATCATTGCACTCCAGCGTATGTTAGAGTACATCAAACTTGTCTAGCTTGATCTTACTTGTTTTATAGTTGGGCTTTGGATGCTTGGAAGCTGCCCCGATTCTCCGTTAGCCATCCCCTCTATTCTCCGTCCAAGCACGCGTCATGGCCATATAAATTTTCTGCAATGAATGAATCAACTTTACGAACTTGGACACATGCGGACCTGCTTTATGGGCCACCCACAGGCCGAAATGAGTGTGTGCCTGGCTTTTATGGTACTGCTGTGTGTGTGTGTGTGTGAGTGTGTGTGTGTGTTGGAACAGTTCACTTGATATGACCGACTGAGTGACTGTTCCAACTTGAGCTTGTCAACGACATGTTCTGCGATGCCACCATAATTACACACACACACACACACACAGACATATACACAAATATACAGTTAGTGCTTACAGACAGCAGTCACAGTGAGAGCCAAAGATATTTGTATCTGATTTCTTTCTGGATTTAGTGTTGAACACGCCCTGCAGCCAGCGCTAAAAAGAGAAGGGCAGCGAGAAGGGAAAGAGAGAGAGAGAGAAGGAGCTTAGGGCTGGCGCTGTCCAGAGCAACCATTGTCAAGATGGAAGATGGATTACCATGGCATCACATCGCGTCCCCTCACACTTTGCTCCATACTTGAAGGGGGGCGTGGCAGTGTGGGGAGGCGTGCGTGTGTCTTGTTAAAACTGCCTGTCTGATTATTATCACCTTTTGCCAACTGGCGCTGCAGTCATTGACACCAGCTACAGCTTCAGTTGTGGCTTTGTGCCACGCCCACTCAGCGACAGCGGGGGCGACCCCGTCATAGTGCAGCTTTTTGTGGCCCTTGAAATGCAGCCAAATGAATCGCAGTTTTTGATTACCAACTGCATGCAGCTCACTTTCTCCCTTCCCAGCTTCAGCAGGTTGCTGCGGCAACCCACCGGCTCTCTCGCTCCCCCTCCCTCACCACCAACACTTTTGGGAGGCATAACTCATTAGCGCCTAATTACAGTTGGTGGCTGTTTTAAATTAGTTTCACGCCGCCTGCCAAATATCCTTGCAATTTTCCTGATTACATTTCCACATTTTTGTTGCCCCTAAAAATTGTGGTCAACACGTTTTGCTTCAACTTCAGTTAACGAATTAAAGCCCCTCACAAACAATTCCATAGATGCATAATGGCTTAAAATGTCTCTCTGCTTATAAATCTCAATAAAAGCAACAACTGTCTTTGTTTTTTATCGTTTTTCTGCATAGGTAGCATTCAAATCAGCTTTTATTGTGGATGATAAATTGCAATATCTGTGTTTGGCCAGTGTCAAAATGCCATTTAATCCACCAATTAGTCTTGCAATTTGCCCCACAATCACGCTCTCTGCACTTTCCTTATAATCTCTTTAATCTACGCTCAAATTGAGCCGTACTCAAGCTTAAATGGCACAATTTTTATTCATTTAAGAACACATAATCTCAAATATCGATTTTCATTTAAATACATTATTGTTATGTATTATCATCATCATTATCTACATACAGCTTCATCATCATCATGTGGGCTGAGTTGTGGCCACAATTTATGACCTACATAAAACAATGCAGCTTATAAACTGCATAATTTAAACATATTTATCTATGTATGAACCTGTTTGTATAATAATTACTGAAGAGTCAGTGTGATTGACTGGCCTATACCCTGGTCTCTAATGTGCTTTTATTCATGAAATTTCTCTATTTCTGAACTATTTAATATTCTAGAAAAAGTTTAATTTATTTAATAAATTTCTCCATCTTGCAAGTGTCGTATTTCGTGCTAATAAAATTACACAACTACTGCAACATCAACCCCCAATGTATTTGCCTGTCTATCTTCCTTTTAACACCACCCACTAATGACACACCAAAGCTTGTTGTTCTTTGTCACCTGCTTGTTTAGCATTTTATAGTTGCCTAACATACCCCTTAGCCCCATAGTGTGTTAACACGGTACGACGAGCACAAGCACAAACATAAATAAGAGGCACAAATTGTGAATTCATATGCACTCAATCATTGATCCAAAAGTGCTTACAAGTAAATAAACTGGCCACGGACGAGATAGCTCACGCGATAAAAGCAGAACTGTAGCTTGTTGCCAATATGGTTGTTGTTTTGCCACTGCAACTGTGTTGTTGCTGTGCAATCCAATAAAATCAATTAAAAGGCACTCAACATGCAAACAATTATATGCAAATTCATTTGTACATGACTTCACACACACACACACACGCACACTCGCACATACGTGTGTACAGGGTGAAGAGGGGGTGGCTCTGAGTCGAGGCAATGTCAAAGCGTGCAGAAAACGATTTTGTGCTCGTATTTGCATAAAGAACAAGCAAGCAAAAAACATAAAAAACGAAAGAACTGCAAATAAATAAATACACGGGAGAAGGCAGGCGACAACCCTAGCACAAAGTGTTGCCTGCCAGAAAGGCCAATCAAAGCCCATAGACGAGCTGTGTGTCAAAGACAAGCTGAAAGCAGTCGCAATCTGTAACTGAACCTGTTGCGCGCCACAACAGAAACACGAAACAAACGGCGAAAGCAACAACAAAAGGCCAAAATGAAAAGTTGAAGCCTGGCGAACGAACGCTTTAAAAGGCCAGCTGCGGCAGCAACAGCAACAATTGTGAAACAAAACAGAATTGAAACATTGTCCCGGGCCACGCACTAAACAAAGAGTAATTTCAATTGAATTGAAAGACTGCTTTCAATTTGAATGGAAGAGCGGCTGTAGCGTGCGCTGCACAGGCGCAGAGCGAAATTGAAACGGGCAATCAAAACGGGGACTGAAAGCGAAATGCAAAAGCAAGCAACAGTTACAGAGAGCCTTAGTTGATAAACTGTGCTGGCTGATAAGCTGAAGCACCAGCAAGAGACTGAGTGCAGTAGGACGAAATGAAATGAAATGAAACGTTTAACATCTCAATTGTGCAGTGGGGGTGGGCAGCTCGTTAGCGCAGCGCTGCGCTGCCTCAGCGTGCCATTCCGTTTCGTTTCGTTCGTGCTCTTTGCCTGTGCTGCGCTCTTTTCCGTGACACACTATGTTGCACTCCCACTCAGTCCCAGCGAGCGCACTCTCGCTCACCCTTCGCGTCGACGTGCCGAAGACAGTTCGCGTGCCATCGTTTCGTCCAGCACGCCGTACGAGTGTCTGATAGATACTTAGCAGCAGGCAAACAATCAGTTCGTATTTAACATTCGTCGTGCAAGCAACGCTGCCACTACAAATTGCTGCTCGTTGTGTGGCCCCAAAGTACTAGCGTACAACAAACGCTATCATTAGTCTTCGTTAGGCGGTCTTTGTGTCAACAACGTGTTGCTCCACAAAAATTTGTTATCCCTCCCCGCACCAGTGTATGTGTCGAGTGTCCGTGTGCGGCTCGTGCGTGCGTCTCGTTAATCTTTGATAAACAGCAAAACAAGAAACTGAAGCCTTCAGCCTGGAGCCTTGAGCACGAGAATTTATGAGCAGAGTTGAACAAAAGTGCTGTCTACTTTAAGGCGCCGCCGTGTGGGAAAGTGTTGGCAATTTAGTGCAACAAGTTAAACAACTTTAAAGTGCGTGCAATTACTAAGCAAAACAACAAGAAAACAAGAAAATAGCAGCAGCTTAGACTTTATTGCCGGATTAATTTTTGGCGTAAAGTGAAACGAGAAAAGCCGTTTCATCATCATCATCGTCGTCACCGTTATCCGCCTAGCAAGTAAGTTCTACTCATGCGAAAGTAAAATAAAAAAGGCGAGCGAAAGTTTAATATTTGTGCAGCCTGCTTTTGGCCTGCTTTTTTGGCGCATTAACATTACGGCCGTGTAATGCTTTGTGGGTCAATGGACGGCAGCGCATGCAAATAACAATTGTGGAAAGTGCGCGGAAAATGCTCGAAATGAGAATGGTTGAGAGTCTCTAGATACTAGTAGAACGCCCCTAAATAGCCTACACTTAACAAAACTCGGCTCAAATAAAAACAAACAAACACGCAGACGAACAGACGGACGGACGGACGGACAGACAGTGAGTCAAATAAATACAGCAATGAAAAGCGGGAAACGGCTCTAGTTGGCAAAATTCTAGGAAAATGAAATAAAAAAGAATTGAGCGTGGAAAAAGTTCTCTCTCAGCAAATTAACTTTGGCTAAATTCAATTTGGCAAATCAAAAAAAAACAGTTGAAAAGAAAACCCAAATAGATGCTGAACAAACTCGACACTCGAGACACGGCATAAATGTAATTTAATGTGATCCCATCCACAGACAAATTACACAAATTTCGCTCTTAAAACTGTACATTAAACTGAAACCTAAGCCAGAATACAGAAAACCCCAATATAATAGACTGCGTATGTGAAATGCTTCGAGCCAAAAACTAAATCACTGTCATTGTGGTCGGAGATTCACAGGCCACACACACACACACACACACACATACATAGTGAGAGAGAGAAAGGGATAGAAAAGAGAGGGAGAGTGAGTGAATCACAGCGTGTGCTTTGGTGGACTGGAAGCTGGCAAACTATTGTTAGGCAATGATTTGCAATTTGCTTGAAAAATGCATTTACAACCGCAGAGACAAACAGAAGCAGACCAAAGACCCCCTCCCCCCACAGTCCCCTACACAGTCGCACACTCTGCTGACTGGGCTCAGTCGTGAGCAAATAAAAGGCCATAAACAAACGCACAAGCACAAGTCGTAGATACTTTTGCCAACTTCACTTGAAAGCGAAAGCGGACAGAGGACAGAGGAGGGGAGATAAATTGCATGAGAAAATGCTAAATGCAACCGCAACGTCAATTGCTGGGCAAACCGAGCAGGAGCTGAGTTGAGCTGACTTGGCAACTGGCCACGCCCCCTTAAAAACGGCTTCTAGCCACGTTGCCTCCTCATCAGCAAAAGTCGCGACAATTCTTCGGGGCTAAAACTGCTTTTAGCGTGCTCCACTTACAGCCACAGCACTTTTCGCTGTTGTTTGTCGTCGACCACGCCCCCCACCCCTCCCAAGCACCAAGTACCAACTCCCACGTCCCACTACCATCCACTCCATCGCCCATTTGCTACTTCGCTTATCCGACTGCTGCACACAATTGCGTGCAATTACAAGTGAAATGCAAAATGTGTGCCAAAGTATCTGACAGATACTTAATGGCAGCTCCAGCTACAGATGCAGCTGCAAGCGGCAAGCTGTGCGCATTGATATGACTGAAATGCCAATATTCATGTTGCCAATTTTCACTTGGACAAGATTAAAACTCAAGCAACGACTGCAGCTAAAAGTCGTACAATAAAATCGAAATTTAAACAGCTTAAAAGTCTCTTCGAAAATAGAAAGCTTTTCTACTGAAGTCCATTTTGTTTTTTAGTTTTTGTTAATACGAGTATAAATAATTTCTCGTCTAATTGATGGCTAAATTATTCAGCCGGAACTAGCCTATTTAAATAACAGCAAAAAAACGCATTTATGCTATAAATATCACAATGTAAATTCAAGTATAATAAATTATTTTGATTATTGCCCCAAAAACTTAATAGACAAATTTATTCAAACTGAAAATGAAATTGAAGCTCATTAAAATTCAAGTTATCGCCTATGAATTTAATGAATTTGTAACGAAAAATATTTGGCAAAATTATACATTTTTTTTATATTTTAAAGGATATATAATTTATGCAGCAAATGAGTGCAAAATTTACATTTATTGTAAACTATACTTCGTTTTAATAATTTGTAATATATAATAATTGATGAGTGTTTGTGAAAGGTATATTGTAATGTAAATTTTGCAAAGCTTTTAAATAAACATTAAGTAAATGCTTGAATAAAATGATGATGGTCTATTCAGCTGACTCTTTAAAGTTTAAACAAACAAATTACCAAATGAAAGCAATCTACAAACACTTATAATAATATTTTCAAGGACTTTTATATATTTTTTTGTTTACATAAATAACATTTGCTGAGTGCTTAAACAACAGAGAAAATTAAAGGATGAACAAAGTGCATATTTTGTGTTTTTATTGTGTAAAAAATAAGGTTTTAATAATTTTCCTTTCTTATTTAAAGTTATTAAATTGTATTTAATATTTCGAATTACTTCATAGGGCTTCTTAACATAAAACAGACTTTACTAAATGGCCAGCAAGCATTTGACAATGTTATAAAAATTTGATTGAAAATTATAATTAAACAGGAAATTAAAGTTTGCTGAAAGTAAGAAAAAAAATGCAAAAACTTTCTTTTATTAAATTGAACAATTGTGGCAAGTTTTGTTGAAATGAAAGCACCACATTTTGTGGCAAATTTTAAATAAACGTTGGTTATTTTATAAAATCAAGTTAATTCAATTGTTGCACAAACTTTTGACAGTTTGCGGCAGGTGGCACAATGGGGACAAAAACATTGCCAATCAATCGAGGCAAAACCATGGGCTTGGTCTTGTCCTGCTCCTGTGGCACGGTCGACCTGCCAATTAACATGTCAGTCGATTCGTAATTGCCGCCAAAGTCGAGTGCCGGAAGTTATTGGTCGTGCTCGCGAAAGCTTTTCCGGCAGCCAGCAACTTCAACTTCAGTTTTAGTTTCAGTTTCAGTTTCAGCTTCAGCTTTAGCTACAAACTTTTGTGATCCACGCGATTGTTGCTGACATGGTGCAGGCCGCAGTTTTGCCGGCCCAAGCGAAGGCCCAAACAGTTTAGCTCGAATCAATTAAATTTTGCAATTGGGTTGGGCTATCTTGACCGGCGGAAATTTGTGCAGATATATGGCATGGGTTATCTAAAATCTGAGCGCCACACAAATGAAATGTCACGCAAGCAAATGAAATGTGAGACAAGAAACGAGCAAATTCCAAAGTGAGCACGGGGAGCGGCCAGGAAGCTATTAAATCTACATAAAATTGCAGAAAACTTGGCATGTTCAGCAATTACAATTCAGTAGTTGAGGTCAAGGGGCAGGGTGAGTGGGGAAAGGAAGCTTGGCGCACCTTCCAACTGACATGCTCATCTGAATGCGAATGCAGCAAGCCATGTTGTGGTCGTTGTAGTGTGGATTGCTCTCGTTGTTGTTGTTTTTTTGCGGTGGTGGCGCAACTTAAGAGCTGTTAGAAAATTGCACTTGCCAGGCACCGAGGCGAGACAGAGAGGGGAGGAGCGCCCATTGCAGCCGCGAAGTGGGCGTGTGAAAAAAGAATTAAAGTCAAGTGAGCGCACTGAGACTGAATACATAAAACGGGCCAGTGTGAGGGGCGTGGCAGTGGCAGCCACAACAACAACAATAAGAGCATTCGCCACGTCAACGTCAACGAAAAGAAAAGCCGGAAAAATGCCCAAGTTGTTTGGTTGGCCACACACAATGGACGACGACGACGACGACGACGAGGACGTCGTAGCTCTGTGAGTAGGATCACATAGGGTCCTGTGCCAGGACTTGTACACTGCTATTTGCCACTTTTTTAGAGCTATAATTTTCGGCGCGACATTTGACGCGACAGGCAGTCAAGCAGCCAAGCAGCCAAAAGCGACTGCGACCCCCAACAGAAATGTCAAGAATTTTTACATAAAATATTTGAAAAAGGTGAAATGGCCAAGAGTGGAATAAACGAGTGGGGCGCAATTAATTTGGCATCTCTCAAATTTAAAGCCGAGCCGAGCCGAGCCGAAAATATTGCATGTGTTTAATACTTGCCACAAAACTTAAGTGGCAACTGCTTTGGCCCATAAGCTTCGACCAACATGTCGTCGCTCAAACGCTGTGGGCCACATCAAAGCGGCATTCCATGGAACATCAGAAGGGCCCAAAGCCGAGGCCCGAAATGCGGGCAATAAGAGTGAGAATGAATTATTTTTGGCAAGACAAACAGAAATATTTTCTGGCTAGCCAACAAATGCCTAAGGGCCAAGTAAAGCCAGTGTATGAGTATGTATGGACCCAGTTTAGATGAACGTTGCAAAATTAATTAGCATAGAACAGAGAACAGCAGCCAACTGTGAGACGAGGTAGAAATTGGTTTTGTTTAACAACTGCAAATACGGAAACGAGCACGAGATCGAGTTCGAGTTCGAGTCTGAGTCGCTGGCGAAAAGGAAATGGAAAAACAGAAAGCAGAGCTAAAGATAAGCAATAGCAATAGGGTCAAAGGGTCAGGAAATGGGAAATGCATAAATTGATGGCAAATCTGCTAAGCGAATGAAATGACCAAAAACCAAATACAGATGCGATACAAGATACTCGTATTCCACTCGAGTTTGCTTAACAAATTCAGAATGTAATTGAAAACGGCACTGGAAACCCCATTTAGTTATGTAAACGCCAAACAATCGATTCAGCCCGCGGATTGGCATTCATTTCGTTGGTAGTCAAACATCAGTTTAATTATGATTACAATTTTGCAGCTGACAATGGGGCTGGATGTAGCTCGAGTCAAAAAAGTTGCCCACAGGGGCCGAAATCCTTTGCGATTTCCGCTCGTGGCCGACGACGACGACGTCAAACCTTTTCTACCGTTAGTTTAATTTGTTAGATTAGTAAACAAATGAAAATTAATTGAAGCAAACGAAAAACTTAACCCCGGGCTGCCCAAAAAACCAAAAACCAGAAGCACAAGCTGAAGCAGCAACGAGCCAAAAGTGAAAGCAGTTTCGAACCAAAAACTTTTTCCGTGCTCTGCCATAGATAAACGCTTGTCGTCGAGGACCTGTCTGACGCGTACTCACTCACTCACTCCCCACTGCCCTTCTCAACGCTGCAAATTGTTGTTGAAGTTTTGTTGGAAAGGGGCGCCAACGGGGCGTATGCGCAATGTCTTCATTTGGCCCAGCGAAATAAAGCAAAGCAGATGTGATTAAGTTAATTGTTTGCCGTAATCTTCGATTTGCGGCACTTTAGCTGCCGAACCCCCACTCGCCACACACACACACACACACACAATAGTTGTGTTCCACACACACACACACAGTAAATAATGATTAACGGCGCTAGTTGAAGGTCTAAGCGCATTTTAATGGCATTGACCAGGCCAGTACAGGGAGGGACGGAGGGCGCGCGTGGAGCGGCAAACAAAAGCGCGTTGTCAGCTGCTGAAGGAGCGGCATTATAAAAGTAATAACAGACGAAAGGCTACAACAAAACAAATAAGCGGCTGGCAGGACAAGCGCCAGGATAATGGCACAGGACGAAAGCAATGCAAGGCAAAACAAAACAATCGAAAATTATAAAATAACAAAAGGCGCTTGCCATCGATTGGACAAAATCTTTTTATGTATGCGCCGCAGCGAGGATCCTCAGACGCACACACACACACATGCACACACTTAGTAAGAGCTAAAGCGATTGTCCTTTTTGGCGTACGCGTCACGTATTGTCAATAAAAAAATAATAATAAGACACAATAAATTTTTACCTTTAACGAGTGCTCGGGCGATGTCTGCCAAGCCAAAAGGGGTGAGTCAGCCAGCAGGATAAAGCGGGGGTTGGCCGAGGGACTCGGAACTTGGGACCTGGGACTCGGGACTCGGGACAGAACATGCGTGCCACAGCGTGTCCGTGCTCTTTGCTCTGCTTTCGCTTTTGTGTAATGCGCGCCATGCTCGAAATATAAAAAGAAAATAAACACGACTCGCAGCTGAGGGGCAGCGAGAGGGGTGGCGAGCAGGGGAGTTGCAGAAGGCTGCAAAAGCAAACAAAGGCAATGACACGAAACGACGTCGAAGACGACGACAAGAACAACAACTACAATAACAACGACAACAAAAAGCAAACAAATAAAAGGCGCAACAATTGCAGAAGGAATGCCTTGGGGCGTCCTGCAGGGACTGTACTTTATGCGTAGCTCTACCAACACCAATACCCCGTCCCCATCCCCATTCCCCAGGCACTTGCCAAGTGCGTGTGTAATTGAAACTAGGCGCCCTTATGAATCTGCGTATTTGCAGTAAGATTTCTGACACGACTAGGATTTATTTCCAGCGAGGGCCACTGAACTGAGCTCCAAGATATGCACATTAGGGTGGCCATATGCGACCTTAATGTGTGGATGACGAGATCAGGCAATGGGATCAGTGATTAGTTAGAAATTAAATATGAAAATCAGGGTATTACTGGGGAATTGAACAAGATAATCCTCCATCAGCAATGAGATTAAAGAAGGCAGATCAAACTTCTTGGAATAAAAATCACGGGATTTGTTTCGATCTTTACTTTATTACAATTTATTTAAGTAAATACGCGCTTATAGAAGGCAATAAATGGAATAAAAACAACAACAAATACCATAAACCAAACGGAAATATGTATTATTTCTGCTTATGTACCATAAACAATTAGGATTACCATAAACTTTTATAGTAAGGGGAGACCTTTTAGGAAAAGAAGTTCTTAATTAGTAGGGAAAGAAATTACATACCATTATATAGTCCTAATAATTCAGTTTAATTATGTTTTATTAATGGATTGGAGCAATACAGATCTCAACATAGAACATCAACTAGATTTATATATAAAATCAATTCTCTTCTATTGTATATTAGATAAAGACGAATAAGAAAACTCTAAAGGACTCTTCAATATGGCTTCTTTAAAGTTTGTAACTTTTGCACTCACAATAGAATATTCACAGTTTCTATAGATGTACTCTTCATGCATAAGCCCAGATCAATTAAGTTGAGTTGCTAGCGGTAATATTTTTAGTGGAAATAGCACTCAGCTTGGACAATTTAGCATTTGGTAAAAAGCGTAATGCAATCCCCTAATAATATCCACTTGAAATGTGAAGCACTCTAAAGCTATCCCCAGTGACTTGACCCGCATTGTGGGCGCAATAAAAAAGCAAGGGGGTCCGGGGATGTTGGAGCGAAGCTGCAGCTGCTGTTCCACAGGTCAGCGCACTTGCCTCAAATGCTAATTCGAGCGTCCAGTTCTTTGCTGCCCTCCTTCGTCCCTCGCTTACAGTTCCCTCCCTCTTTGCCGTCTCGAGTTTGTCGGACACTTGGCGGGGTTATGCATTTTTAGACAGAGCTATTTGGTCCGCTTGCTTTACCTAATTCCACAATGTCTAGACGCGGAGCTGTTGCTAGCTGCGGAGCTTTTTTTCAGCGAGTTTGTCTTTTGGCTGTGCCACAACAAAATGCCCCCGCAGAGGAGGGCAGAGGTGGAGGGGAGGTAGTCGACTGCAGCAGAAAGCAATGGATAAATATGCAAAAGAAAGAAACACAATATTTGTGAAAAGGACTACAGACAATTTGCCTTTAAATAGAGCGTGGCACTTCAAACAAGCGAAACCGACGGGTCGATGTCGGCCAGGGAGGTGGAGTGGGGCACGGCTGGAGGTGGGGGTGGGAAAACAACACGTCAAAAAAATAAGATGAAAAAAACTGGAAGAAAAACATGATAACAGCAGGGAGAAAGGGAGAATTGGTGGAGAGAAGCCGACAGTGGAGTGCTAAGGCAAAGGGAATGCTGCAAAAAGAAAATGAAGAAGCAGCACGAAAAAAAATCAAGAAAATGAAAAGAAAATAATATAACGAGCGCATATTAAAGTGGGTTTATTTATTTTGCGCTCGACGCTGTTGCCATTCGCTGAACAGCAGCAGCAGCAGCAGCAGCAACAAAACAAGCGATTCCTGTCCTCCAATACCCCACTCCACACCCTCACCCTACCCACTATGAGTCTTTGCAACAGTCCAAGCGATGCGAGAATGCGAGTGCGGATGCGGATGCGAATGCGAATGCGAATGCGACTCTGTTCCCCTTTGTGAGAGTGCTTTGTGTTTATTAAAAAATAATTTCCATGCTCAACTTGGCACACAGCCTAAGCCCCTTCTTAAGAGCGAGTGTGTGGGTGAGTGCGCTTGTGTGTGTGCGTGTGTGTGCGTACAGGCTATCAACAGTTTACATTCTCGAGATTGCGTCGGGGACATTTGAAACAATAAGCCTCGAAGCTGTCGCCAGTCTACAAATTCAAATTCAATAATACGAAGACTTTGCACAGTTGGGCAACGGATGAGCTTGGGCAGCGGGGTATGGGGTACCGGACGGGAGGAAGGGGATGTGCCAGGCGACAACACTAAATAATTCAGCAGGCCGTGAGTGAAAAAGAAAGCAAGAAAAAAATGTAAATCTGTGATTTTAATGCGTTTGCCAACTGTAAACATAAACCCGAAATATTACAAAACTTGTGCAAACAGGCGAAGGGAGAGCAATAAAAAAACGACAACAACAAAGCATAAGAAATAACAAAGAAAAAACACACGAAATGGAAAGAGGAAATGAATGCGAATGGCGAATGCGCGTATGTCAATTTAATGGGCGGAAATTTCTCGACTGAAAAGTGAAATGTAGTGTGGTGGATGGTGAATGGTGAGTGTGGGTGAGAAGTGGTGGCTGAGGTGAGGTGAACTGCTCTGCACAAGATGCTACAGCTAACAGAACAACTGGCACGACGACTTGTTGTCATTTTGTGGGTGGTTTTTGTGTGTTAAAATATGAAATATTTATATGAGCATTTTCATTTATGGTGCGTAACAAATGTGCGGAAAGAAAAATATGAGAACAACAACTGCAAACGAGAGCAAAAACAAAGGTGAAGGACATGGCAGACATTCATGGGGACGACGGGGCGAGTCTGTGGCAGGTGCGTGCAGAGTGGCCATCATTATGATCATCATTGCCTTGAAACACGCCACCCCACCTACTCATCCATCCATTTACGCACCCATGCCAACTGTATGCCCCGTTTCCCTGCTGCCCCACACACCTCGCCTTCTACACACTTGAAACTTTCGTCATAAATACACAGAGCCAGCTAGCGTTTTTTAAGCTTCTGTTTTCATTTTTTTTTTCAGTTTCTCGCTTTTTGTTTTGTGTTTTGCTTTTTCCACTGTTGCTTTGTTCGGCAAAATTATTATATTTTAATTACACATGCGTTGGCAGCCCTGGCTGGGCCAAGGCAAAGGCAAACAGCAACAATAGCAACAGCAAAAGCAACAGCAACAAAAACAAAATGTAAACGAAAATGGCGTGAAAAATCAGTTTCATGGCTTTTATGCTGCTGTTTATTGTTGTAAATAAGAGCCTAGCTTGGGTGGGGCTAGTCATTGTGTGTGTGCGTGTGTGTATGTAGAAACCACTCTCAGGAATAGTAGGTGTGTGTACGATACGGAAGTTGTTATGGCCATTTAGCATAGCACTTTTAATAGCCAGCTGACGACACGAGCAAAATTAAAGCGCCGAAATGTAAACAAAAATGTGACCAGCACATTGCTCTTGTCGTAGCTGCTGCTGCCTGCTTTCTTTGGCTAATTAATATTAGCGGCTGTTGCCTGTTGTTCGAGCTGGTAATGGGGCCACTGCCGCAGCTGCACCCCTCCAAATAACACAAGTTTATTACATAATTACATTAACGCCAATTGACACATTCGGGAAGCGCAGCAACGTTTACAAAGAGAGAGAGAGAGAGAGTGAGTGGGAGAGAGGTAAGCTTTTAACTATAATGTGTTGGTATTGAAACATTGCTAAAGGTCTGGTTTTTGTCATGGCTTGGTGCCAAGGAGCAGACAAGAGAAGCTTAAGTTGGTATTTAATGCGTTTAATGTGCAGTATTTCAGTGATCGTGCGGACTGGTCTCACTGCCCTCAAAGTGATCCAATTAAGATTTGTCTCAATTCACACAAAGTATATTTGCGTTTTAAAATGTTATTTATCCGTGTTTTTCTTAAATTTCAAGTGAAGTGAATATTAATTGATTTAATAGAATTCAACACATGCACATGGAAACAGACAGAAGCACAGTTGATAAGGCTCCATTAAAATTTTCTTTGTGCCAGCATCAAAAGGTTAATACATTAATATATATATCAATTAAACATAAACAAAAGCTGTAAATTTCTAATCCTAGCTGTGTGTTGGCATGTTATCAACAGGTTAATTGCCCAGCCAGCGTAAAGTTGGTAGAAACTTTGTTGTTTGTGGGATGGGTTTGTGGCACGTTCTATCAAAGATTTTCTCATTTCAAATCAAATAAAAGTTTCGCGTACTTGTTGAAGCGCACAAAATGATCTGATTACATTGGCAGCAGCAGACAAACGCCACTCAATTTATGGCTAAGTGGTGGCAGCATGGTTATGGGTGGTGGTGCCAGCAGCGGCGCCTGTCAAAGGTTAAGTCGCCTGACATATGCCCGCGGCTCGGGAGCTCGCCTCACTCTTATCCTCATCAGCAGAAGCAGTAGCAGAGACAGGGGCAGCGACTGCGGCAGCACTCAATATTAAGAAATAACAACTTGCCGGGGGCAAATGTGGAAAATGCACGTCCTGGGCGACAGATATTCTCCAGCTTCGGCTACAGTTCCAACTCCTGGCGCTGCTGCTGCTGCTGCCGTCGACTTTGCTTTGGGGTCTTCAATGTAAACAAGTGAAACAGAAACAAATATTTAACTCGCTGCGCAGTGTGTTTGCTGGTGTGTGTAGAGCAGCCGCAACACTCGGCTGCTCCTACATCCATACTGCCACACACTTACCCTCGTCATTTGGTGTGCATCCCCCACCGCCCCGGCAACTTGTAAACTTTTCCGCAACGCTTTATTGTCGACTTGCAAGGCTGCTTCAGGGCTGCCATTGCCGTTGCCGTTGCCATTGCCGATCCCCTTGCCCCCTACTGCCGCTTATTTGTCGCAGCAGTTGAGCTCAAAGCTTTGGCTTGTTACACTTTATGAAATCAGCTGCATCCTCCTCACCAATCGAGTCTCTTCTCCAGCCCCCTTGTGTCTTCACAAGTGTTTATGTTTGTCTTGGCGGCGACTCATAAACTTGCTGTAAAGCGAGCAGCCAGGACCCAGCGCTGTCAAAAGTCAGAGCAATGTATGTGTGTGTGTGTCTGTGTGAATGTCATAAAGTTCAACTGGAAATTGTGCGTAATTATATTAAATTTTTATTGCCTCACATGAAATGGAAACGTTGCTGCAGTTTTGAGTAAATTCTGCACTGTACTTGCAAATAATGACTAGAATAGAGGGGGAAAGTTTAGAAGTTATTTAGCAGATTGTGTTGCTCTATCTAGAGAGATAACTGTTGAGTTGAGCTGGAAATTAACTCATTAACAGGGTTTATCCCAGAATTGTCAGTGCAGTTGATAGTTTATGGTTTATGACTTGCACTTTCTACGTGTGGAAATAATTGTCGACAAAAGTCACACAAATAATCACTTAACTTTTTTTGCAAAGTTATTAAATTATATAAAAAACTGAATGTCTTCCACATAGTGTTGAGTCTTATACTCATACTTCTTCTCAATGTTATTCAGGAGGAGAAATTTAAATGAATTTAAATAATAATAATTATAGATGATTGCTATCCAATGTATAAACAGTTTTATTAGACAATATGTTTTATGTGTGGGACAGAAAAACATTGAAATTAATTATCAATAATATTCAAATTTTACTCTAAACTTAAACGGTTTACTTAGCACAACTAGTGAACAATATGCTTAATTAAAGTGTTTACCAACAGTATTATAAATTAATTTAAGGGGATTTAAAACTTTCTACCTAACGAGACAGTTTAAGTTTTCATTACTTTTTCCATTGAATTGAAACTTGAAGAGCATAACATTCCTTACAACAGTTTGTCATCAATTTCCCACTCCAGGGGTCGTCAACTACCAATGAGTTTTATATCTCTAGATAATACTTGGTAGGGGCACTGCTGGTGGTAGGAGTTAACCTGCCACAAGTTTATTATATGTAAATGCACACCCACTTAATAATAAATTGTCATGTATTTTGAGCTTTGGTTTCAGTTTTGTCGGTTGCCCTGGGCAGCCGCCTTACGGTTGAACTCTTGTTTGACATTCGTCACGGCAATCAGTTGCTGGTAGTTGATGCCAATGTTACGATAATGGGGCTGCAATGACTAAAGCAAATCCCTGGTGGGAAGGGAAACAAGTGCAACATATCATTGGGTTGCAAGAGCCCTTTATGCTTATTAAACTCCTCGACTTCAATTCGAATAAGTACTGTAGCGAGAGACATTATCCAAATAATGCGGGCATAATTAACATCAATGAGTAAAAAAACTGGTCAGCCAAATGGCCAGTGATGGGGATAGATATGGAAACGATTATAATTGCAGGCGAATAGGGAAAAAAGCGACATTAGAAGCATATGTAAATTGTGTATAAATTGAGATTATGTGAGGGGGCATAGAAGAGGGGGAGGGCAGCTTAATCGCCTGCCGGAGGAAGTGGCGCCACTTGTGCGTGGGCGGGGCAGCTATGTGAGTGTGTACACATGTGTGTGTTGTTTTTTTGTAGGCGCAGCAAATGCAATTATTTCATTTCAAGCCCCGATAACAAAAGACCTTTCATATGCCATGAACGAGCGACTGCCCCGTGACATTTAAGCCCACAGACTGGGGAATTGCTTCGACTCGTCGTTGTCGTCGTCGTCGTCAGCATTGTGGTTGCCCACATGGACAATGGACACGCAGCAAATTATGAGGCGCGTGTGGAAAATAAAACTATTTGAATAACGCGCAACAGCCCACGCCCATACCCACAGTCAAGCCAACGCCCCTAGCCTAGCACATGTGTGTGCTTGCTTCTCTTCCTGGCCCTCTCTAACCTGCCTGCGTGTTAATAGTTTTTACGTAGCCGCATGTCCTGGTCCCCATTCGGTCGTATAACAACTCGGCTGTGCTACAATTACCTGAAAATTAACGCAATTAGATTTCTGCTCCGCATACTTTCTAACCTTACCAGGACTGCCACGCCCACGCTCCAGCCGACTACTGCATATTACTTCATAAAACTGACGGGTAATAATATTATTACGACCATCAAATTGGAGAAGTTTCTATCTGCTGATTGACAATGATTAAATGCCCTTCCACAATTTGTTTATGAGCAACATATATTTATGCTCCTTTTTACAATATGGCTAACGCATTTGGTGGAACATTGTTAAAGGATTTATTTATAAAAAAATTGTTCATTATTATCAAAAGGGGAATTTTTGAACTGATTATTTATATACAGACGATTGAGTTTTATTTTTCGTTAGTAATTATAATATTTAATTGAGTTAGACAACTTTAACAGAACTTGGCAAAAGATTTGTGGAATATAAGTTTGTAATGGCTAAAATAAAGAATTTTTTCTTTAAAAAATGTAACATTAATATGCCTTGTAATAGTTGTTAGAATGCCCTTCCGGTACACATTGCATAACACAATGGCTATCCCTTTTGTTAGGGTATCACAAATATGTCTGTGCATTAATAGATATTTGTTCAGGCCTTAACGAAAGTACTTCTAAATTTATAGCTGCCACTGCTGATTTTTATCATATTTATTTATTTGCCTTCTTTTTTCTTGCAGCTCATCCTATTAGTCAGCGGAAAAATCTAGAGTTTTCCAGAGGCCCGCACGTGACGAGGCCCTTTTTATACACTTAATCAAAAGGTGAGTGAAATCGAGGGAGAGAGAGACAGAGAGAGAGAGAGAGTGAGGAAGTGAGAGAGTAGATAAGTGAATACACACAGTTGTCTGGGGCAAAAGTAAACTAGAGAACTTAGCTAATTAAGTGGGGATTGAAATGGAGCAGCAGCAGTGTGAGAGAGAGATGATAACTGTTGAAAAGCGAGAAGGAAAGAGTTGATGCACAAATTTGAAATTCACTTTCAGAATCATCAGCTTAGACATGTGAGCTATAAAAGAGATAAAGATGGCAAATGTTAAGCTGGAATTACGAGTGAAAGAGATGCAGAGAGGTCGTCAGCAGCTTTTGCTAAGCATCTTCATAATGTTTTATGCAAAATTGTTAAAATATTTGACAGTTGAGTTAAAAGTTTCCCCAGACGATGAGAGCAGGGCGACAAGGACGATGAGGACGACGAGGACGTCTCATTTTCGGCTCAAATTCCCCCTTGTGTGAGAGATGTTTAGTCTGTATTTGTGTTTGTAGTGTTTATGTTTGCCTTTCTGTTCATGTTTGTGTTTGTCTTCGTGAGCATTTTTGCTAAACTGAAAGAATTTATTATATCAGCCAACAACAGCAATAGTTAGAGGAACATACTTAGCAAAGCTGCTCAACGAGCATGACAAATTTTCACTTTGCGTCAAAAAAGTTGCAACAAACTTGCACTCGACGACGAAAATAATAATTTTCCAGCTCTCGCTCTGTCTGCTAAGGTGAGGGGGGGATGTTGGACAAGACAACGAAACAGCCGAGAAAAAGAAATGTTAGAAGTTTGAGGAAGCGACAAGCCAAGCCCAAGGACTACTTATCTGGCAGGACAGTCGAGCCAGCCGCCAACACTTTAGCCAGGTGCTGCCAATTTCAGCATTAAACAGCTGCCAGCCCCAAATGGCAGAGGGATAGAGGGAGCGAGGGGACTGCAGACTGGCAAACAAATTGTGCATCAAAAGTTAAAGCTCTTCACTTGAGCGCAAAACCAGCAAAAGGGCAAATAAAAGAGGCGAGCCACGAAATCTAAGTGAAAAAATAGAAAACTAAAATGACAGCCAAAGTAATGGAGGGGCGGCTGCAGCCCTGCCAGGGGCGTGGCAGTCGCTTGCATATAACTTTTTTGTACGAGAAATATGTGTCAACAATATGGCAGCAGGCAGCGATGAGCGAAAGTTTGCACTGCAACTACTTTTCATTTTATTTCGCTGACAGGTATGCTAAAAGCCAAAAAAAAAATAAAGTAGTAGAGGGAGGAGGAGCGGTGCGAGGGGTAAATGAAGCTAACTGAAAAGTAGTCAAAAGTGCGCTAGAGAAGCGGCAACAACAACGTCAACAATAACTGCTCATACAATGTGTGCAGATTTGACAAAGCTGCTCTCCTACAGGGAGAAGCAATGTCAGGGGACTGGGAGGGGGTCGCTGTGACAGCTGGCAATGACTTTTTCGCATGATAATACCGACAGAAAAAGGGTTAAGAAAATGACAGCAAGCATAAACTTGGCGCGTTCGTCACATGTAAATGGCAAGCAATTCATGATATATATTTATAGAGTGCGACAACCCTGAAAATAAATATAATCACCAGTAATATGACGTGACAGTTGCTCCCCGAAAACTGATGTGTCGTCAATTTAATAGAAATAGTAATGGGGGAAACAGTGTTGTTATTGACCTACTTCGTTTGCTTGAACAACAGACTCGAGTTTTTCAAGTTTTTGCACATACTCCAAAGTTACCCCAAATTGAGCATAAAACTTTCTCTTGCTGCTTGCTTCATTTTGAGAGTTGTGAAGATTTTTCAAAGTTCAATTGCACCACTTGTTCAATTTAAACAGTTCAGCAACATTTCTGCTCTACAAATACGAGTACTTTTTATCGAATTTTTTATTACAAAAATTCCCCAAATGTGCTTTTCTTATTAATCAAACTTAAACACAATATATTTTTAATGAAAAGTGAAATAAGTTTGTTAATTATCAATTGTTTGTTCCGAATTACCCGATATATATTTTGGCTGTATTTGTTGTTGTTGATTGTGAAAAGAGCAGCCACATTTAGAGCTTCTCAGAATCCTCATCCTTCTGTTTGATAAAGTATATTTTCATCAACCAACTCTGTAAAGAAATGAGTTATGCCTAGTTCAGCTCCTCTTAATCTCACTGAGTGGAGGAGATGTTGCCTCTATGCTGCTGTTGCTGACATGTGACAATGCCAAGTGGCAATCGTAATCCATTTCAGGAGGTAAGCAAATCAAGTTGAAGGAGCTTCAAGCACAAACTAAAAGAAATCAAATTTATACATTTCAATAAAAATAGAATAAACATAGAAAAAGATAAAACAGAACGTGCGAACGTCATAACTGGCTTGATTGATGGGCTCCAGCTTTGTATGCCATTTGTCAAGACTGAGGATTCCGGCAGAGTCCGACTCGGAATCGAGAGATGACTGCACTTTGCCCAAAAGAGGAATGCCGCCAACTGTCCGCCAACGGTTTTGTTTCATTTTATTTGTAGCCAAATAAACTAGGAGACAGACAGAGAAAGGGATGGGAAGGGGAAAGTGAGAGACTTGTCAGCGAATAGTTACTGCATGTATGACCAGTGCAGCAGTCAGTCAAAGTCAAGCACGTCCGCTGGCCATGTGTGCCATGTCACAGCTTAAAGTTATTCACATGATGCCATGTGAGGAGCAGGCGGCGTAGGAGAACTGTCCAGGATGGGTGTCTGTCTCTGTCTCCGCTCATAATGTGCGACAGAGCAATGATGATGAGCGCACGGGCATGTCATAAACAACAACGAGTCGTCGTCTGACGTATAAACTTATTGTTGACAAAACCTCATGACACACACATACGCAGTGGGGGTAGAGAGGGGAGGTGAAGAGTCGCCCCCAACTGGCAGACATATTGTTAAAGTCCTGCTGGTGCCTGGGGTTTTGCTACAGCGGAAGTGTCACCATTTGTCAAATAACGAAAATTGAAAACAATTTCCACACGCAGGCGGCAAATGGAGCAGGGGCTAAAGGGGGACGGTGGCGGGAGCTGACAGCAGGCAGAAGAGCAACGAGATCAGATTTTTAGCCTGATGCTAGCTAGCATCACAGTGTTGCCATTGTCTTCATTCCAAGTCAACGTCTTGCACAACTTCATTTCAGACTCACCCACTCAGCTACCTTCCTGCTTGCCCCGCCTCCTCCCGCTGCTCCACCCACTTGGCCCACTTGGCGGCTGTTATGTTTATATTCAATGCGGCCTGATAAGCAAACTTTTCTTGCCTGGCTGCGTGTCTCGTCTGCAAACAGGGCCATAACGAGTGCCAGCACAACAACAAAAGCATAGAGCAAAGTATTACCAGCGTTGTTAAAGCTAAGAAAATTTCCATTCAAGCATTGGCAACAATTTATGTGCAATACACGCACCTCCCTCTCCCTCTCTGCCATGCCATGCTGCTCCTTCGTTCTGGTTGCCTCTGGGGAAGCTCGTGTGGTCGCTGGCAGGACTGACAGCTTAGCTGCGGCTTTGCTCCAATTTTCTAGTGGGTCGACGTCAAAATGTTGTTCTGTCACACTTTTACTGCAGACGTCCCAGCATTGTTGACACACGCACACACATACACTTACATACACAAACATATATTCTCGCACACACACAACTTAAGCATATGCGTTTCACACTTTGAAAGTTTAATCGAAATTATAAACAGCAAGACAAATGGCTTCTTGCTGCAATTTTGAACACTTGAAGGAAACAAACTGATAGCAGGGAGATGGAGCAGAAGGAGGTCTTGTTTCAGTTTTTGCTTTTATGCCTGCACGATACTTTCCCATGTTGTCAAGGTTGTTCGGCTGCTTGTCGTTCCTGTTGCTGCTGCTGCTGCTATTGTTGTTATTGCGACGTTTGTCTCTTGTTTACTTTTGTTGATTGCGCTGCACTTTGAATGCTGGTACGAGTATAGCCTCTACATTTCCATAATTTAACAATAACAATGATTATAATACTATATTGCTTTCCCTTTGAAGTATTCTCTTTCCAACTACATTTTCGCTTTCATTTAAAAACTCGAAAAGTGTAGCATACTTTTTTGTATTTGCCATCAAAACAAACAAATCAAGTAATGCAATCGTTTTAATTATTACAAAAATATTCATTTATGAGTAAATTTGAGCCCGAGGCTCAAATGAAATATGTTTTAGTTAATATGACAAGAAAGTAATTTATTGGTTTACAATGAAGAAAAGCTATTCCATCCCTTTGGCATCTACCATACATAAACTTCAATCTCTTAATTGATGGCGTTCACAAAAAATGTGGTACATGTGTAAAAGTAATGTATTTGTGTCAAATGAAAGCAAAACTCAATTGCCAACATGTCTTCATTCATCAGCTGAAATACTTTTACTTGCACTCCATTTCTTCAATTGATGCTCTTCAATCATGATCAAATACAGATTGTTGTAAATTTCGTAAAGTTCTGTAGTGAATTTCTTTAATTTTCGGTTGGATTTCTCTGGCAGTTTATTAACCTATATATTGCTTGTAAATTGTAACCAAGCAGTGTGTGTGTGTGAGTGTGTGTGTGTCTTTTTGTCGCGCTTGGTCGCATTTTGTTGTCTGGCAAAAGTTTTTGCCATTGATAAATGACTTATGAATACTGTGAGAAGTCGCATAAATCTTATGATTTATGCATAATCAACAAATTGATTTTTCATTTGCTTGCACTGTGTCACTCCACACTCCCCACTCCCCACTCCCTACCTTCCCCCTCTACTCCAGTTATTCTCCTGCCAGTTGAGTAATTGGCTGTAGCTGTCAGCGACGAATATATGTACATGTATATCGACTTGTGTGTGAGAGTGTATGAGTAGCACTTGAAAATCTAATTACACACACAGATGTAGAGAGACGTTGTGATACATATTTTTTGATTTGCTGCTTGACAAGACACCTAAAAATGCCAAGGATGTCTTCAAAGTGTGCCACCTAACAAATTCCCATATCCTGCTACATTTCACAGCTGCGGCTCTCCTGTGGTTGTTTATTTGTAGGTGTGTGTGTGTGTGTATCTGGCATTTTAGTTTCGACTTTGCTTTGATATTTAAATTGAAGTCATCAAGTCCTTGCTGCTGCTGGCTCTAAGTGTTTTGAGTAGTTAATCCTGTGGTGTGAGCCTTCGAGCCTTGAACTTTGCCCTGGCGACAGGCAGTGACAGGCGGCAATAGACGGACAGGATACGGCAGGATGTTGTTGCTAAGCCAACGCTAAGCAGCAGCGCAACAACAATCAAAACACTTATCATCGTTTTATTTAAAATTTATAACGAAAATCAATGTAATGAAGCATGCCAAAGTCAATAACTCAAATGACTTTCGGCTTCAGGATTTTCACCGCTCCCCATCCTGCTTGCCTTCTTTTTAAGCCCGGCGACAATATTTTATGCAAATCACTGCCTGACTGCGATAACGATGACTCACTTGACAACTGCCAATAACTTATTTACACTTCATTATGCCAGCGAGCGATGGGGTAGCGATAGGAAAGGGGGGGAAAGGGGCTGCGATGGCAACCCGAAAAATATGCCCAATGTCAGATGTGACTTATTAATTTATTAAAAATACGAGCGTAATTAGAGAGCACTTTGCCAAATGACACTTGAAATGCAATTGAGTAGAGGCGGCAAGGAAGGAGGGAGCAGAGCGGTTGTCGCGGGGGATGTAGGGTGGGCAGTGGACACTTCATGAAGCCGTTGCCATTGAGCGAACAATCAGCGACAGTGTTGCAGTTATTTATGAGCGCAATAAATTTGTTTATGTGGGTAGCCCAAGCTTATAGCAGGGAGGGAGTTATCAAGCGGAAGGGGGGAGACCTACAAAGTGAGCCGACGCCACGGGAAGCCAGCGGAGCGTCAAATGAAGGCGGCAAAAAGTCAGCAGGAGGCACAGCAGTGGCAACAACAAAAGGAAAACAGCAATGTCATGAACTTTTCATTGAATAAACCGGAAAATGTGAAAGGCCCAAGCGGAAGAGAGTGAGAGAGAGAGGGAGAGCGTGCGAGCAGGAGCGAGACAAATGAAATACGACCGAAATGTAGAAAGTTAACAACATTAATTAGCAATTTTTATGGAGCGTTTTAACTTTGGCAGCAAACGGGTTTTTTGGCAACAATTGAAAGACGTATTCGCATTTCAGCATAATAATAAATGAAGCAGACTTCCCCCGAATTTTCCTATCCCGGAAATTGATGAGGTCTTTTTTTCCAGAAATTTCCTGACTCCCACTCTAAATACGGCTAAAAATTTTGATGTGCAGCAATTTGAGTTGGTGAAAAACAGTTAGGAACTTTTTGGTTATAAGAAAATAATAATATCAAAGCCAAAGAGATAACAGGATTTGACTGATGCCGCAACGTACTTGTGGCTACAAAATTTTCAATCATTTCCACTGAAACTCTCTGAGGGGGAGATAAATTTGGGGTTATACCCGGTACCTATAGGTTTTAAGGCAACAGATAGAAGGAGGCATCTTTCTCCTCAAAAAGTTTTTATATTTTTTATCAGCAATAATAGCAGAGACGATGTAAACATGTTGGTTTATCAATCTCTCATTTTATCCTTATAAGCCGCTGGATCTTGTAGACAGATGATGTTTGCCTTACAATATTTGGACACACTTGTATTTCTTTTTTTTCAATAAGTGGATAGCGGATATTTCATAGTCGAGCTCACTCTACTCTTAACTTTCTTACTGCACACTTTTCAACTGTGCTTGGTTTTATGACTTTTAGCATTGGCTTTGGCTTTAGCAGCTGCGGCAGATAAACAAATTTTATTGACTGAGTCATTCTGGTTTTCTTGCTCGTTACAGGCAACGACGCCACGTGAGGCACATCGCTTCAATGTTGCCGCATCATCAGCGCCATAAAATGGCGTCGCTACTGAACCAAGTCACCATCGTGCTGCTGCTGCTGCTGCTCAGTTGCTGCCTCATTGCGCCGGTTGCGGCACGCACGCGGAACGAGGAGAGACGCAGTCGTGGACGTGGTGGCAGCAATGCCAGCTCCGTCTCCGGCGCCTCCGTGACCAGCTCAGCGGTGACCGGCAATGGCAACGGTTACTATCGTAGCTCCACAGCCTATGGCACGTCGTCGTCGTCGTCGTCGATGGGCAGCACTAGCTACAATGGACCCATGGACAGCACTGGCTTCTGCACGCGTCGTCGCGATATGAAGCTCATGTGCTACTGCACACCAGATGAGAATCACATACCCGTACAGAAGGCCGAATGTTGGGTATTCTCCGAGGGATTGCATCAGAACGACACGACCTGGACGCGCTTCTATCAGCAGAAGAGTCTGCGCGAGCTGAAGTTTGTCATACAGAACAATGCGCGACTGGACTACATACCGAGCATGATCATTGAGCCGCTGAAGAACCTCACCAGCATTGTCATCGAGTACTCGCAGGTGGAGATCGTCAAGAGCTATGCGTTTGCCAATCTGCCCTTCTTGGAGCGCATCATCTTGAACAACAATCACATTATGGCCCTCGATCAGGACGCCTTTGCCAATCACATACGGCTGCGTGAGCTCAATTTGGAGCACAATCAGATCTTCGAAATGGATCGCTATGCGTTCCGTAATTTGCCCCACTGCGAGCGTCTTTATTTGAACAACAACAACATTAGCACGTTGCACGAAGGCCTCTTTGTGGACATGGCTCGACTGACCTATTTGAATTTGGCCCACAATCAGATCAATGTGCTGACCAGCGAGATCTTTCGGGGATTGGGCAATCTAAATCTACTCAAATTAACTCGCAATAATCTCAATTTCATTGGCGATACTGTATTTGCCGAGCTGTGGAGTCTGAGTGAACTCGAGCTGGATGATAATCGCATTGAGGTGAGTGTTCGAATAGATGAATAAATAGAAATTTCTTTTCGTTTTTTTTAGCGTAGAGTCAAGTTTATCTCATGGCTCACTTAAGTGGCCATAAATTGCCGACTGACCATAAGAAACAGAGGGAGCGATAGAGCTAGAGGAGGGGAACAGGCGCTCATAAATAGCACATCCTCGGCGGCAACACACAAACAACACAAACAACTTGGCCGGGTGTCATAAATTCAATTCGAATGCCCATTTTTGTGGTGATTTAAGTGGTCACTCAGCTGAGTTCAGTTCAGTTCAGTTTAGTTATTCCTCGAGGCCTTCAGAGGCCGCCTGCTGTTTGCCGAGTAGGCGCTAATATGATAAATAGATTGGTAAATTATGTTTTTTGGGGGGGTAGCCACGTCACCCAAGATACAAGGCGACAGCTTAATTCTCGGCCAAGAAGATACAGGATACTCTCGGGGCACACGCTGTGTTGTGTGTGTGTGGCTGTATGGTATTAGCCTTTCAGCGCCTTTGGTGGCAAACAAATGTGCGCCTTGCAAGTTAATCTACTTACAAAATATTGAATAACAAATCATGGAATAATGGATTTATGGCACTCCTTTTGGCCATCTGATATGCAAGGACCCTTCTGTGTGTGACTACCATAAAAATGGCCACGACCAGTGTAAATAAAAAATGTCGTTCGTTCTCTCATGTGTGTGTGTGTGTGTGTGTGTGTGTGTGGGCTAACAACGATAAGCGCAAATCCTGCATATCCTGGCCAACATTGTTAGAGCTCGCCAACGTCTTTGCTTTTCATTTTGCTGCGTGTTTCATTTTTCCATTTTACAAAGTGCTCGCATATCATGTCACACCCAGACAACTCGCATATGTGTCAGGACACTAGGACTCGCACACATGCACACGCATACACTCACAGTGGCAGCTCAAGTGCTGCTCAAGTGTTTTTGGCCAGCATCTTCGCTGTTGCTGACAATCTCCTCCAACTGTGGCTTCTTTTTCTGTCATAGTCATAGCCATAATGATTGGGCTTGTTATCGCCTCAGTGTCGCATTGTTTCGCTTTCTGGGTACGGAATTCCCCCGATCCCTTCTGCCTGCTATCACAATATGCTTTTGGCTTAACTTTGCTTTGCTACCAAAAATTCCTTTGGCCTCTTTCAGGGCTTTCTTGTCGTTTTCAATAAAAGCAAATTGCGTTGCATGTTTTGCTTGGGTTATCCATTTCACTTTTTTTTTTACTCTCCTCTCGTTTCTTCTCCTTGGTTAGTTGTGTTCTTTCTTGGTCATGTCTGGCCTGCGTACTTCATAAATCATTTTCTGTTAAAAGGTTTAGCTGTTCGGGGTTTTGGGTCTTCACTGACACAACATAAAAAGCTAAGCAAGTGCGACCAGCTTCAGTTTCAGCATTAAATAGATAATCAGCCATGCGAGTGCATTAGCACTCTTGGTTTAAATTTAATAAAGACACAATTTAAATTTCTCTATTAAAATATTTCATTTATATGGGCCCATTAAACCAAAACTTTGAAATTACCAAGGGTAGCGATTGCTTTAAGCGACAAATATTTAAAAATAACAATATTGTTTTATAGCAGTATACATTTATTTAAGATATCTATTTGAAATATTCTAAATTACCATTAGTGGATGTTTGATTTCAGTCAAAAGTTAAGCTTGTTGATGTTTTTTAAATAATAAAAGATATCAATCACGAAAAATTCAATTAAATAGTGAAAGAAAAAAATGTATATAATTGATTAAAGTTGCATACTTTACACACGTTGAGCTGAATTCTCTTTAGAGTTCTTTTATGGAAGCTTTATTTTATAAATATTTTATTCGACTTGAATTATCAATGTCTTTACCACTTTCTGTTGTTGCACATTTTGCTGCCAGGCTGCTATAAGCTTCTTGTGTTTCAGTGTTGACTCTTACTGCTCTACATTTAACAATTTCTTTTGTAACAAATATTTATAAACTAAGACACTAGTTTATTAGAATACAAATCAAATTGTCGAATTTAATTAATTTTCTAAACTGGTTAAGCTTCTTCTTCACTGGAATATAATAAGTAGAAAAAAAACAGTTAAATAAATTGATTTATTTATTAATTGTGTTAGCTCAACGCACTCATATTGCTTGTCGTTTTTAGCTGTCGGATTATATAAAGTGTTGGAACATGTTTACCATTTTTCTTCATCATAATTTTTGTTTACGTAGTTGCCACAAAACTCGGGCATAAATAAAGCAAGCAAGCATTTTGGTTGTTGTTTTTGGTCTTATTTTCGTTCGAGCCGATAAATTGGCGGCGCCTCGTAAAAACGCCAAGTGCCGCTCATCAAACTAACAAAATATCGCAATAAAATATATTTTTTTATGTCAATCAGCGTGGCAAACAAACAAACTACCGAGATATGTGATGTAAGCGAGAGCAGGGAATTCCCTATATGTGTTATTCCCTATTCGTATGTAGACATATATCTCTGTTAGTGTGTGTGCTTTGTGCCCTTTCACTTTGTGGCCAAGATACACGTATGCGTATTTTTCAATGTCTTCACAATTGGCAGCAGGAAGCAGGGGGCTGGAGGACAAGATGGGTATAAATAACGGCACATGTCTCTTTGGATTGTTGGCATTTAATATGCATAATTTTTCCATTTCACAAGACAAAGCATATTGAATATTAAATAATAGCAAACAGGAAGACAAAGTTACTCTTCAAGAAGGGAGCAAGGGAGCAAGGGAGTGGGAGCATTGAACAAATGGAGCGTTGTTCAACTTTCACTACACAAAAATAAACACTTTTTTCTTCCATTCGTTGTCGTATAATAAAATTCAAGACAAGCGAATTGGAACATACAAGTTAAAAAAACATGCATCTACATATGGCAGATATATATCGTGTGTGCTCATATATACATATATGCATAAATAAATACGCAAACAAAGACAGCGAGCACAACAATAACACTGACACACACACATACATATACGCTGACAATACACGGGGCCAAACTGTTGGAAAAACAATGAAAATAATACGCAGAAATGCGGAAAAACGGCAGCAAATATTTTGTTGTTTGCTCGGTCGCCCAAGCAAAACATAAAAACTCGCAGTCGAAAAGATTGCGAGGTTAGCAAGATGGGGAAGCTGATATTGTTGCATAAATACAATTAAGCAAGACATATTTTTAAAACAAATGCATTTAAGCTAACTTTGAAATGACCCACAACATTGAGCTAGTTTCATTTTATTATCATTCATTGTGAAGTTGAAAATGTTGCTCAACAACTTTTGTTGTATAAGGATATAGAAATTTCATGTACGCCAATAAAATAAAAGTTCAAGATTTATGTCGAGCTCAATTAAAATGATAAAAACATGTTGACAGATTATGAGCACATGCAAATCTGTTAAAATGTAAAATAGAAATTCTGTATTTGCTTGGCTAAGTTTTTGCCTAAGAGTTTTGCAAAATTTTTTACTATGAATTATTAAAAAGTTAAGAAGATTTAAATAAGTGAACATCATGAAATTTATGACCAACAGACAGTTAAGGTACAGAATAAAGCTAGAGTTTCGGCGAGAATTAAAAAACCTTTATTTCGCAAATAAAAATTAAGCTTTATTTACCTGCAAATATTATTATTGTTTAAATTTTCTTCACTGTATCTGTCTAAATAAAATGTTGTTTTCTGCACAAATTTCAGCGCATTTCGGAGCGTGCCTTGGATGGCTTGAACAATTTGAAGACTTTAAATCTGCGCAATAACTTACTGAAGAAAATTGACAATGGACTGCTACGCGGCACACCGGCGCTGCTGTCAATCAATGTGCAGGCTAACAATTTGGAAACCCTGACGTTCTACACGTTTCAGCCAATTATGGACAATTTGGTCAACAGTACCAGTGAGCTGTTGGTGTCAGGTGAGTTTCACTTCTCATGGTCGCCCTGCACAGCTTACGCGATGAAAATGTAAACTTTGACAGCTCATTTGTGAAGAGAGAGAGAGAGAGAGAGGGGGAAACATACTGATGTAGTGACTGAATGACATGCAGTAACTGAACAGCTGAAGCTAAAAACCTTGCAAGTTATTATAATTACACATACGCCACGTTGGCCAGTACAACAAATGAGCTGAGCTCTGTTTGGTTTATTTCAGGTGTGTGGAGGCAACTAGCATAAAGTTTTATGACAGCGCACACTGTGACCCAGGGTCTTGTAGGTTTTGTCTAAGCACACAATTAGCCAGCACACAAAGAGAGCGGAAGTGGGAAGGAGGGGGAGAAAAAGTGATACACACAGAGATATGCGTGTTTGTTGGCTTCATTAAGGAAATGTCATATCGTCATTGCTCAAGTGTGCGCTTCCGTCGACACTTGCAGACGTGCGACAGTCTCTGTTTGCGGGCAAGACAGAGACATGGGCAGTCTGTACTTCTCTCGCTCTGGCACTTTGTTAATTGCATGCGCTTGAGCCATGACTGGACCTGACTCGACCCAGGAACTCACAGACAACTACAACTACTCTGACTGCCAGCGGCGTGCACAAAAACCAAATTAGTCATTAAAGTGCAATTTTGAAACCGGCCAACGGCGTTCGAGCTACTCAACATGAATTCCCTTCACATCCCTTCCCTTCCCAACTCCTCGCAGCAATTGACGCCATTGCAAAACTCATAACAATAAAATATGTTCCCGACAAAACGACCATAGGCAGCAACAGCAATACCAAATGAGAGTGCGAGCTGAAATGTTTGTGTGTGTGTGTGTGGCCAAGTTAATAGCGCTGGCTATTAGCGTGTTGATTAGACCAATTAAAAGGTAAATTAAAGTGAATTATTAAGTGCATCTGTACCATGTTCATGTGGTTGTCATGCTGTCATTTTGCTTGCATCCTGTACGATAGTGCACATCAAAAAACAATAATTGCAACTACATGTTGACATTTATTAGCCACAAAATTGTAAAATATACAGCATTTTTGTCGCTCAGGGTTAAGTCCATTAAGAGTACGCATCTAGGCCAAGCCTTCCATTCAGCTGCCAATGTATGTTTGCTTACCTTTTAAATCGAAAGCGGGGAAAGTGCAATTAGTACAAAAAATACCCCGTAATGGGAGTTAAACAAAGGTTTAATGGTTACATGAATTTCTTTGGTATAAAGCATTAAAAACAAAGAGATTTAAATACAAGTCGAAACTTATGTAACTTATGAAAATATATTTTTTTTAGAATAATTGGCTCACTAGTTTTTAATGGGTAGAACGTAGGTGCAATTAGTAGAGAAATACTCAGTAAAAATATGCTAGCCATAGAATATACTTCTCTGCATAATTTTCTAAGATTACAGGGTATTTAATGAGTTCGTCAAGGTTGCCTAATGACCTGCTGGCGCATCGCCTTGGAAGCAACTCTCGTGTACTTTAAGCAATTTTATTTTTAGCCTAGTCTGCAATTAGGCTTTGACGTAAACGCTGCGTAATCAGCGGCTGTAACAACAACAGCCACAACAATCACTGTAATAACAACAACCATAACAACAACAAACAATGGCGGCGACAATAACAACGGTAACAATAATAATAGTAACAGAAATAGTTAGAACGCCTTGGCCTGAGGAATACATTTAAATATTTAACAACAGCCTTCAAAATCGCATTTCTCTTTCATTTAGCAAAGTCGCAGTCGACATGCACACACAAACACGCACATACACTACCCCATGGCAGTAACAAATGCAACTTAATTATCACACATCCATACACACACATCAGCTCACATGTGTCTATGTGCACAAGCGAAATTTCTGCTAATGGTTGCCATTAGCATGACTCAGTTAAGTCAAAACAAAAAAGGAAAATCAATGAAGAGTGATCGACTAGAAGGAACTATGTAAAGGCAATTATTAAAAAGAAATAATAATAATAATAATAATAATAATAATAATAATAATAATAATAATAATAATAATAATAGTAATAATAATAATAATAATAATAATAATAATAATGATAATGATAACATTAATAATAATAACAATAATAATAATTATAATAAAAATAATAATAATAAAAATAATAATAATAATAATAATAGTAATGGTTGCCCGAAAATGAAGTCCTTATATTTTTCATTTTATCAATCCATTCGTTTAAGAGCTTATACATTATTAGAGTTTATTATGAATGACCAAAAAAGGATGACATACCCTTCTATGTAATGTCTGCTTTTACAGAGTATAAGCAGACCATTTTAAAAGACAGAAAGGTAGATCGCATTGGCATATAAACGCAGTATGTGCTTGGAGACCTAATTGCACTGCCACTACTTGCACACTCTCACACACACTTATGCAGTGGCAGGCAGTCAGACATTTGTAAATTGGCTACAAATGACTTGAAATTGCTTTAAACTGCAAAATATTTTCGCTTGCCAAAAAGTTTTTAATTTATGTGCAGTGATTATGCACACATACTCACACACTCTCACAATTCAAACCCACAATCACACTCGCACACAATCTACTCTAACTTTGCATACTGAAACGTCCAAATGGTTGATTAGAACACTTCATACTCGTATTAGGCACGGAGCGTCAGGGTGCAAAGTTAAATAGCAAAAATAATCATATATGAGAAAATTGTGATTCAATTCTTAAACTTTTTGCTGACATTGCAAACTTGTGCTAAAAGCTTCTAATGAACCAAACGGTTTCGCTTAATTAATGCCATGAAAATCATTTTTAAAGTACCGACAAATCCATTGAAAACAAGTTGAAATAGAAAATTAACAAGATAAATTTATGTAATTCGGGGACATATTACATGATCAGACTTTTTAGCTAATTAGCTGAGCTATAAGGCGCTTTCATAGAAACTTTGTTATAAAGAGAGAAACATGAATGGGTAATGCTAAGACATTTAATGTATCATACATCAGCAATTAATATATTTAAAATATAATATATGGGCAGCAAATAAATAATGAGTAGTGCTAAAATTACAGATTACTCGTAAGAATGAGTTTTGCATCTCAAGGCATCTATTGTGAAACAAAACCAAAGCTGCTTATTCATAAATGCAAAACTAATTAAAACTGATGAGAATTGAACATATACATAATTAACTTGAATTCATGAAGGGATTATCTACCGCGAAATAATCTATCAATTTAAACGCATATATCGTAGTCTTTAAATTCAGGAGCTCTTCAATTCTTATGCAACTTGGAGAAATAAGTTCACTGAGTGCTATTCATTTGCCAAATTACCACCAAGAAGAGCTCAAAGCCACAGGAAACTTGCACGTATTTGGCAAAATGCTCAAAAATGTGCTCAATTGGCGTATAACAAATTTATAAGTTGCCAGAAAATAAATAAAGAAAATAAACTCGGAAATACACTAAGAAGACGCCTAAAAGATGCAACACTTTTCGTTCATTGGGTGCAAGTGTTGACGCGTGAGGCAGGTCAACAGATCGCAACAGGGGGTGAGAGCGGCAGAAGGCAGGCTGTCTGGCAGACAGACAGCCGTCAGTAGCAGCCTCAAGTGCATAAAAGCACATAAAAATTTCAAGAGAATTGTAGCGAACATGTGAGAAGCGTCACCAGGAATGAGGATGAGCACGAGCTAGATGAGGATGACTCGAAACAGACGTTGACGTTTTGGGTTAAGGATAAAGTTGCCAGTGTGGCCATAAAACGTGCAGAAGCAACTACTATAACTGATGGTGCTGCTGCTGCTGTTCGTCGTGGCCACATCACATGCCAAGTGACAACCATTTTGATGGAGGCCGCGAGCTGGCGAGGGGAAAGCTGGCCAAAGTATTTGCCAACTGCGCGTCAACTAATCGAACGCCAGCACGAATTTTTGTGCAGTTATCCGGGGACTTGGCAGCAGTAGTAGCAGCTGGCAAAGAAGTTGGACAACTGTGTGCGAAGGTGTGCAACTTTTGGACGCTCCATGAGTCGTTGAAGCAGCACAACTATTTGACAAATGCACATCAAGTTGAAGCTGTAGCTAGTAGCTACAGCCACAGCTAGAGCAACGTCTGAGCTAAGTGAAGTGAAGTGGCATCAACTGAGGGATTTCCATTAGCGCCAGGACAAATGATGTACATGAACCTTTACAGATTGCCAGCACATGCATCAACCAGTTTAGAAACAGACACGCAGATAACGAGAGAGATAGAAGCCGAGCGAAAGACAGAGAGAGAGAGAGAGAGGGAGAAGCGAGGCGAAAGATAGTTGGCAATCTGAGAGAGCGTTAAGCTTCAGTGAGCACGTTGTGATTTGTGCAAGACTTGACTTTTATGTAATTGCCATTGACAGGCAGCGAAATCTGATTGACAATCGGAGAGCAAACTGAATGCCAACAATATCAATTTTTTTTGCGAAAATATAGCATACTTTTTGGGGTTAGAAACTGTGAGCATTAGTCGTAGCTTAAGCGCCACAGTTTGAACTGCTTTGAGTTCGGTATTTAGGTGGAGCTGAAGTGAACACTCACCTGTAGAAATAGCTGGCTATTTGGTGCCTTTCCCTGCTCTTCTTCAATTGCCTTTCTCTCTTTTCTATTGCCCAGCTCACATGCTGCCTGCATTTAAATGCCATTTGATGTCTGCGAGCCAAACACTGGCACTAAACAATGCTCGAGTTTTGTCCTTTTGAAGACTTGTCGTACGTGGGGGACTGTGTATGTGTTGTAGGTTTGTTTGTTTGTCCCAATGGCGGGCCATGACCTCACTCTCCGTCAGGCTGCAACTACAGCTATACAGCCATATAGCAGCAGGGCTACAGCTGCACCTATGCCCACGTATTTTGTAAAAAATTTATAGGCACACCCAGTGCTGTGGCATTTGTTTCAATTCCGTTGGTCGACGGCCGGGCGACATTGCTGACCAGCAAACCACACAACGCACCATTCCACCCACAGCCATAGTCCACATGTGTGTGGGCTGGTGATGGGCCCCGCCTGTTAGATCCTTGTTTATTTGTATGCGTCGCACGTTTTGTTTGTGTCGTCGCGCCTGTGGCCAGGACCTAGGACCATTTCGAATGCTTTCACTTTAAAGCCAATGCCAGTTTTTCTACATATTTGCTAACAGCAACTCTGGTAATAAATGCGACAACACTCGCACCCAAAAGGTTTCTCCCCATCTCTCGATGCCTAGCCTAGCCTAGCCGTGTCCGTGTCCGTGTCCGGCTCAATTGGTTCGTTATGCGCCGTAGAACTGGACCCAGTCGTTAGCTCGAATTGAATGGTTATTGTTTCGAAATATAAATAGGATTTCTAACAGATTTTTTGTGCTACGCCTCTTCAAAATGCCCCCTGCATGGCATTCGTATGATACTGACAGCTGAAAACTGCAATTTGATTATTTCTCTAAAAGTTGTGCTCTTCTGCGATTTCTATTTATTTTATTTTTTTTTACTTTATTTCGCTGTCAAATGTTTTCCAGTTAATAAAGTTTTTCTGTTGGAACTTTATGAATTTTCATACGCGCAACTTGTTGGAATTTTTGATTAAATTCGCTTTGAAAACTAGTATATGAAGGTGCAGTTGTTTCTTTAAATAAAAAGAATTCAATTTCACAGCAGGCGTTGTATATATCTAAATTTTAGATAATTTGATCAAACTTTTACCAGTTTGTTTTAATTAAGACTGTGCTTCCATAACTGTTGTACATTTTTTAACACACTTTTATATGAGAATTCTATTGCACTTTGTTTTAAGACCTGACAATTTAAATTGCTCAAGCACAGGCATTCTGATAACTCATTCATACTTGAGTATAGTCTCAATTTTTGGAATTTTACAACACTCCTTAACGTTGCTATCTCCCAAGAATCCCATCGATTTGCAATTTAAATGCAATTACCTTTCGAATGTTTCTCGCCTTTATTGCACCTTAAAACATGTCTTGCTCAAGTGCAGCTCAGTTTGTAGGCAATTTTCTTAATTTGTCAACACTGCTCAGGGTTGCCATACCATCAGAATACCATTAACTTGTAACAAGTATTTGCCGTTGGCAGAAGCTTCGCCTTCGAGATGTCATCATTTCGCACTTTGAAACAAACTGTCGGCTGTGTTTCTAGCTGATCCCTGGGATTATGATGGCATGATGAGAACAGTAATCCCGTGGCTTGCTGTCGAAGCCTGTTGCAAAAGGACACTGAATTAAACTTTCTATTGCAGGCGGTTTGAACTCATTTATAATGCATGCAATGTGCTGCAGCTTAAAATTGCATTTGTTCGACAATAACAACAATGACGAGAACACAAATAACAATAAACAGGTATTAGGCACTGCGGCCGGAAGCGTGAATTTATTGAATGGCATAAAATGAGCCTACGCTGCTGCTGCTGCTGCTGCTCTTGCTGCTCTTGATGTTGATGCTGATGATACATGAACGAAAAATGGTCGAGCAAATGATGTTGGGCCATAAACTGGACAAATGAGCATGTGACACGCACCCGAAATTGACTTTCGATAGTCAACGTCAACGTTGATGCCGATGTCCTGTTTGATCCTGTGAGGGTCCACACCCTGGTGGCAAATCCTACTGATTGCCACCAATAAATCTATGGCTCAAAACATTGTGTTACACACTGGGAGCCAAACATATGCGCACACTAATAAGTTTTTTGCTACCAATTTGATTGCCCTGTGTGTGCAAATTTTATATACACATTGTATAAACATACTCGCACAATCGCACATACACATTGGGTGCGATATGCATGCATAAGTAGCATTTTATGCTGCTTTCCCACTGTGTTTTCAGTTCCATTTGCGAACGCTGCATAAATCACTTGGCACCAAAAAGTATGATACACTCAATTGTTTACCAAAACAGAAACAGACACCACTATAAATATTTTAGAATTCAATTTCCGGCAACTTGACAACTCTGCCACGTTTCTTTTGACTATTGAAACTCCCCTTCCCCTGGCCACAGTCAAAGTGCCATAAATTTAAAGACTGTCTGTCGTCGCAATTAAACACAAAGCTCATCGCTCATTTTAGCTGGTGCTGGTTGTTGGTTGCCTCATTGTTTGCCAGCTATCAATTGTGTGTGTGTGTGTGTGTGCGTGTGCGTGTGTGTAGGTGTCTGTGTGTGGCATGCGTTTAATTGTCTGCTGCTGCAGAATGCTGTAGCATCATTTTAATTACACACCTTTTCTATGCAAGAACAACATATCAATTGGGTAAAAATACAAACTGAATAAAAAAGAAGGCAGCACCCATACAAATGCATTTACTCTCTCCGTCTCGCTTACACAGTGTGCATACAATGTCGTGTAGTGCAATTTGTTTGCGGCCATTTTAAATGTATAATGAGAGCATACAACAATTTCCTTTCATGTCGCTTGACAGGGCCCAGCGGCATTTCCTCCACAACAACAGGCAACATGTCTTTTTAAAGAACACACACGCCTCACGCCGCCCCCTGCCTTATTAAGTAGTTCAATTAAAACTTAAATGCACATTATTAATGAGTTTTTATTGTTTAATGCGCACAACTTTTGTCCGCCTTGCGGCCAACTTGCTGTCTTCCACACTCCAAACCTCCATCTGCCACTATTTTGGTGCCTGCCACACAAGTGTGCTTGTGTTAACTTTCAATGCGCCTCAAGAGCAGCATGCATATTTTATAACATATTTCACCGCACGCATCAATTGTGTCGTAAACTTTGCAAAAGTCGCATTTGAAATCGCCTGAAATTAATTGTCTTCATTAACTGGAACAAAACTGTATCGAATTATGGGATTTATGCAAAGAGTTCTGCTTAAGATTCAGCCACGTTTCTGACACTTTAAATTGTCAAATGTGCCAATTTATCGACCAAAAATAGCGAGAGAGTGTGCTAAAATTATGTACTTAGCAGCGCCTGGCCACGCCCACTTTTTTGCCTTAACTGTAGCTAACCAACTAGACGTAAGGCTTAAGCCCTTTACGCTTTTGCCTTTGTCTCTTTTAACTGATGCCTGCACATTAGCGCGCTTTATTAGCTCAAATTTATTATAATCAGCAACAGCAGCAGCGACAGAGACATCAGCTCATGATAGTAGCAAGCTCTCTTAACTGGTTTCAATTGCTGTTGGCTTGTTTGGCTTAGTGGTGAGGCGCACAAAAGCCGTTGCATAGTTTAAGGCGTCGCCCACAAAAGTTTTCCAAGCATCGGCAGCATAATGAAGCTTGTTTATAATTTATGCGCACTTAAAGGTGTGATGCCAAAGACAACGCATTAGGCGTGTTAATTTACCCCATGTAAGCCAATTCGCCCTCCTTCAATGTACGAGCATGTATGTACTTCTCTTCTGGGGATTTACTGGCAAACTGAGCGTAACTCACTTATTGTTGTTGCTACTATTTGGGGACCTCTCAAAGCGTGTTGGCTTTGCTTCTAATACAAATTCATGGCTGTCATTGCAGGCACTTGATTTGCGAATGTGTGTGTGCGGTAATCTATCTTAATGTATGCAGAGACAGCCAGGCAGACAGACAGGCGCAGCCATCCTCGGATTAGCCTGCCGTCGATGTGTTTTCGCCTGCGGTTTTTCGACAGCGCCCACACAAAATGCCTTTGATTATAGTTCATTTCAGTCAATCTGTACACATTGTTGTTGCTGTTTTTGTTTCCGTTTTTGCTATTGCTTTTCCGCGTATTACCTAATTTGGCAATGTGTGTTTAGAGCCATTATGCGCTCGAAGCGTCAAATAGGTGCTAAAAGGCAACATCAAGTTGAAAGTAGCTCCAGAGTGAAAGGTTTACATGAGATCCAGACCGTTTACTAAATAGAGAGCTACAATTTGGTTTGTTAAGTAAAGGTAAGAGTTAGTTGGGTTTACAGTAGCTGAACAACTGTTTTGATTAAAAGCAATGTTTTATTATTACCATTAAAAATAAATTACACTAGAATGATGAGGATAAAGCAAGCTCTAAAATTGTAAGCTTATGGCATCCAAAGATACTGACTCAAAATGCAGTAGCTAATCGTCTTTATTCTTAAATCTTAAACAGCTTAGCAGTAGTTTTGCTGGCTAAATGACGCTAATGTGTTAAATACTACATAATCTAATTGGCTCTAGAAATTCTTTATATTTCACTATCAATTGTCAAAAGCAAAAACAGAGAAAAGCAGCAGAGGCAATAGTTGCAGTACTTCTTTAGTGTTGTTGATTGGCAAAGTCTATACTTAAGTCGCATACTTTCTAATTAATGCCACACCCTTTGGTGTGTATGTGACACCTGCAAGTGCAACTGCAACTGCAGAGCACTTTATCAAAATGCCGAGAGAGAAATGCGCCTTATTTATCTCATTTGGCATCTGTTTGTGCACGTACTTGGCTGAGTGTGGACTGTAATGAGAGCCGTTGGCTGTCTCAAAAACTCATTAGAGAGCTCATCGATTGAATGGACAGCAACATAAATTGACAAAAGCGACAAACATTTAATTGAATATTTTGGCCAAGTTATTGCAGCTTGGTGATAAAATGCCAATGGATTGAGTGTCGCATTGGCCATCGATTAGTGCAGCAGTCCAGTGCAGTTGGCCATAAATAAGCAATCTCTCCAACTTCCCACTTTACAATACGTAATAATTTCAATTTGCAATATGTCTATATACATATGTATATATATATATAAGTGTGCACTCGCACGATATCTTGTATGACAGTTGCCGCTGCAAACGTGTTGGCATTGATGGATGGCATTGGTCTGGCACTGGCGATAGCTGCTTCGATCAAACGGACATTTGAGTGCACAATTTATGTCAGTTGGCCGTTTGATATATGGCCAGGTCTCTCGATATATGCCATAATGTATATTGCTCAGTTCAGCTGTTAATAGAGTCGCCTTTCACCCAGTTTTCACCTTGCCACTTGACTTGCCGCAAATCGGTGTGCACAGCTCATTGCAATCACAAATAACAACAGACTCATTATTTATTTATATAATTTGTGATCAACCCTCGTATGCTGTCAGAGGGGGAGGGGGGAACAAGGGAGTCACCCTCGCGGGCCAATATTCGCATATTTTATTAAATACAATTCAATAAAGAAAATCGCAGTCGAGGGTTGACTATTGATGCTTTGGCTATTTTGGCCAAACATTAAGAGTGTTTTCTGGGGCTAACATGTTGCTCTCGAGGGGGAGGCTCAACCCGGCCCCCCCTCGGTTATTGCTGTTAGTTGCTTTGCTTGTTATTGTTATGAGCGCATATCTGTCTGGATTGTTGTCTTGCTGTATATTTTTTATGCGATTTAGCATATAACAAACACATTACTAACCCACCCTCACATCCCCGTATCCCCTACCCGTTTCTCGCCTTTCCCATCCCTCACCCCTCAGCTGTGCAAATATTTTGGCAAAAGGCAACTTAATGCTTAGCCGAAGGGCTAATGTTTATGAGTGTGTGTGTACGTGCGTATGACTGTGTATGTGTCTGTGTACTTTAACGCGGTTGAGTGGTCATATTTGATCGGCGCGTTTGATTTTTTTTATACTTGTATGTTTTATATGCTGCCCGCTTTCGCTTTCCCATTTGATTTGCTTTTTTGCAAAGTGATTTCAGCATTTTCCATTTCTCCCGCAGCACTCGTTGCTGTTGTTGTTGTTGTGTCTGTGATTCGTCTTTGATTTGTTTATGCGATTTCATAAAATATTTATCCTCGAGCGTAGTTGTTAAATCGCCTGCAATGACTTTCCCTTTTGCCAGTCCACATGCCGGCAGAGGGGGGAGTTGTCGGGGGGTCATTGCCTGAGGCGACATCCTGGCAACTGTCTGTCGAGTGTTTGATCTTCAGCCTGCTTATTTGACTTCACGCTCGATTGCCAAAAATAATTTGATATGAAAGAAATAAACTGTAATTGTTTGCTGATTGAAAGTCGCCGTTTGCCATCAGCTCTGCCTTCCCTCCTCCATATTCGCGCTCTTTGTTTATCTGTTTGTTTATTACGTTTTTACAATTTTCACTCGATTTTTTGGCAAATTTAAAAAAGGCAACATTAAAAGATTGCTTATAAAATGTTATTAATATTACGAAAATGAAAATTCAGCAAAGCGAAATAAAATCAAAAAGTAGCTGCGGCAGCTGGCAAAAGAGAATGCTGTGAAAATCTTTACAAGTGATATAATTTTATGGCTTTCTCGCAGCGAAAATAAGAGAGCAACAACAATAACTACAAGAACAACAACAACAACTGTAGCCAGGGTCCAGTCGCAGTTTCCATTCATTTGGCGTAATAAAAACATTCAATGAGCTGCCTGCCGGTGCTGCCCCCAAAAACTGACCCCAACTATGGTATAAAGAAAATTGGCGAGAAAAGCGACGGCCATTGAAATGGCTTTCAATGGGGCAACATACACACACATACACATACACACACACACACACACACAAACGGACGCAGCCAGTGAGGGGCGTAGCAAATAAAATAAAATAAAATAAAGAGAGAAAAACCCATTTGATTTTGAATAAATTGAGTAAAGTTGCAGGACGCCTGAAAAGCGAGAAACAAAATTAAATATCTTCTTCACTATGGAAGTGCTCATATTTCCCTCTCACTCTCACTCGCACTGGCACTATTCCTCTCTCTCTTTCTTGCCCTACGCACCGTGAACGAGCGTGCGAAATCACGCACAGCCCATAACAAGCCAGAAAACAAGCTAAATAAAAGAAGCCTCAACAAAAAATGCTGCAACTCGGGCGGACTGTGGCTCATTAAAAAACGAAGGGGACTCAAAAAAAAACACCATGTGAAGGCAAACAAACAGTCAGAAGAAATAGGGAATGGCATTTGTAAAAGCAAACGTAACGAAGGGTGTATACCCTTACATCTTAAATATGTGCGATAATTATAGTGAATATAATCTTATAATGAAACAAAGGTTTTTTAAAGAGCGAGCAAACAGATATAGATAGCAAAGATGTTTCAATATCTCTAAAAGTGAAATATGAAAATGGAATTGAAGTATTTCGAATCCACAGATTTCTTCTTAATTCATCAAACGATCACAAGTGAGCATATGAGAATGCAAAGGTTACTTTATTCTACATCTCAAGACTAAGAAAGATGGAAAAGTTTATATAAAGAGAAATGCAGGAAGATGAAAAACTGCTTTAAATAATGATCATTTGTAATGTATTCGGCATTGAGAAACCCAATTATAAATATGTCATATTTAATGAGCAACATATGTATGTTGCATAAGTTAAAATAAATACTGGACTTATAAAACAGAATGAAAATACTGGTACAATGTTACATAACCTTGCAGCGAGAAGAAGAAGAGAACGGGACACCGCGAAGACTGTTAGGGTGAACAATGCTTGTTAGCAACTGCTGTCTCCTGGTGTAGGAACTGTTGTTGCCACACTGCCACTCACACACTCCTTCATTTGGCACTCCCAGCTGGCCAGAACTAACGGCAACTATACAAAGCGAAACTTTCGACTTCATTTGCATACATAGCGCTCTCGAGCAATGTAATAAAAAATGATAAAACTCTCTAGAGAGCGAGCGAGCCATCAGCAGTCAGCGAGGCAGACACAGTGAGAGAGAGAGAAAGAGAAAGGGAGAGCAGCATACAAGGTGGCAAAGTGAGGCAACTCGCGCCAAGAGTTGCTAACTGTGCGTGCTCTGTCCCCTGGTGGCGTTGGCGGGTCACAAGCCGTGCCAAAGGCTCCTGGCCAGGCCACAAGCGAACCAGCTCCCCAGTTGCCACGTTGCCACATTGCCCTCGCGTTAAGCAGCGCGCTTGCCCCGCACCGTCCCCTGCTCGCAGCCTCGCCAGCTCTAACCAAACCACCTAAAAATGAGCTGATTTCAAACAAAGCTGCGTTGGCGTTGGCGGCATTCATTGTGCAACCAAGAGCCTGGTCGGGATCCGGTCAGAAACAAAGGCGGTAACTAGGCCAGCATCTGTACTGATTTCGGTGTGTGGTAAGGGAGGAGGATGCCAGGCATGATGTGCGGCAACTTTTGGCATCTGTGTGTTGATATTTCAAGCGGCCTCTCGCAATTTCTTTGCGCTTTTCAATCTACTGAAGCACATGGCTGCCCTGGGTTAAAGCTGGGCCCAACAGCGGCGCCAAAAGGAGCTGGCCAGCAAAAAAAAAATGAGAAGCTGAAAAAAAAGAAAAACTGAAATCGCTCCCCTCCATCAACCAATTAAAGCAGTGGACCTGCAATTTTTTGCCTTCTCTTCCTTTTCTTTGTTGCTTTGTGTGCAAGAGTATGTGTGTGTGTGTGTGTGTGTGTGTGTATGTGTAGTGTATTAAATTTAAAATAAATGTTTTTCTTTTTGTGCCATTTGGGACTGCGGCGCAAAAACTTGGGCTAATGAAATGCCATTTAGAGAGCGCCAAGGCCGCAACTTGATGTATGACAGCCGCTGTCTCCGGCACCATTAAAGCTAAATACATCGATTCTAAAGGCCAGCAACCATCAACCCAAAGAAAAGATGATGCCACAGGGAATGTTGCAGGGGAGTTGCCACTAAATATATTTTAATTTAAATTAATTGTTTTTGACAACAATTTAGGCAGCGTTTCCTTTTTACTAACTGGGAGAATGTAAACAGCTTATGAAGTTTAATTGGCCAACATATTTCCATTCAGCAAATGAATACAGCGTGGAAACTGTACAAATTTAAGCCGGAGACTGAAGGAAACTAGAAGAATTTTTTGATACAATTTTGACAACGATGTACTGATATACTAATTAAAATTATCAAAGACTTTTAATTAAAATTATTATTAATTATGATACAGATAAAGTCTGTTAAAATAAACAGAAAATGCTTCATGATAATATATAATGGAATGAAAATTCAATAAAGTTTATGAGTTGCAATAAGTTTTAGTTTATGTCCTTTCAATATAAATTCTTCAAATCTTTTGCTTAGCTTGAGCTGCAGCTTTGCTTCTGTATAAGAAAGTCACATTCCTGTGAAGGAAAAAACTGTAAAGTAAATTTGTTTAAATGAAATGCCTAACTAAAGAATTCCAGTCATGCTTGCAAACTAGCCTGTTATCATATCGTTTCTATCGTATCGCTGAATGTGCAACTGCAGCAAATGGAAATGACAACTAATTATGAATATGTTTCGACACATGAACTGCTCCATAAACAGACAAAAGGACAGTGCGACGGGGAACACAGACGGACGGAAGGACAGACCGACATATTTGCATTAAAAGTGACCAAACAAAGTTGAGTTGAGTCTAATTTGGCTGCCTGACTGTTGGAACAGTACACTCACACTCACACACACTCGCACAAGCACATACGTGAACTTATGCAAACAGCCAGCACTTGGAACTTGTTAGTCAAAGGAAGGGGGGAGGTCAGGGAAGGGGAACCCACACGCTCGGACATTGCTATGAAAATGACAATAATAAAATTTAATGTGCACATAGACGCATATGCATGTCACTTACTGCTGCTCCATAGAAGTGGGTGTATGTGTGTGTTGGTTTGGGTGCGAGTGTGTGCGAGTATATGTAAATGTCCTCTGTTAACCGTAAAAACGTTTCCGACTGTTGCAGCAGCGCCAAAACCTAAAACATAATAAAAAAATAAAGAGATAGAAAGATAGTAAGCTGCAACGTCACATGGCAGTTGGCAGACTGAGGTAGAGTTGAAAGTCATCTAGGGCTCGATAGGCAATGACGTAGTGCCAGAGTGAGGGGGTGTGGGAGAGGGCGGTTGGGCAGCACTTCAAGTCGAAGTTCGTTGCTTGCAAAATGAGACGGGCGTGTGCAAGTGTGTGTGTGCGGGTGTGTTAGAGTGTGTGCAGCAGACCAAAACACTTCCTACCGCTTTGGCCAAGTATCATTAAAAATATAAAAGTATTTTATGCACACACAGAGCATGATAAAGAGAGCAGGGAACAGGGAACAGGGAGCAAGTTTGCTGCACATTAAGCTCGTCATATGACTAAAGTATCCATGTGTCCTTTCTCCCTCTGTGGGTGTATATAACCCTATATACTGGCTTTCTATGTATAGATATATCTTTTTTTTTCGGAGCGCATTGTCGTTGACTTTTTTGTTGAGCCCGATGTCGACGCTCTGGCAAGTCATTGTCATTTGGTCAGCTGCAAACAGCTGCCAGTTTTCAACAATACCCTCCTCGCAACTCTCCTTTTCCTGCCCCATCCCTCTGTATGGTGGCACTTCATTATCATGTTAATTTTGTTGTAATTTGCTTGCTAAATGTTGCCAAGTTGACGTTGGCCATTTGGAACATTTTCCGGAGTCGCTTCTTTGCATATTTAACTTTATTTATGCTTTTTATATTTTTGTTGGCCATGTTTTCATATGGAAAATTAGAATTTTTTCCAACTCGCCTTCTGCAGCTGCTCGGACTAATTTGCCAACTATTTTCGCAACGAAAGTTTTCTTTTGTCATTTTGTGGCAAGTTTTTGGGCCTTTGCCACACATACTCGTACACAGACACTGAGAGATAATATATGCCACGAATTATTGTCCCAATCATCGCTCTGCGAATGCCCTACCAATTGTTGCTATCCTCTTGCTCGCCCTTTGCTATTGGCCTACTGACTGCGTCATTGTATCCTTTGCTCTTCATTGTCAGTCTGCCTTTGTGTGTGCAAGGATAATGATGTGCAGAGCTCTTAACTGCGTATGTCAGTCAGGCAGCCAGCTCAGTTCAGTTCACTTCAGTCAGTAAGTCAGTCAAAGAGTCAATATTTTGTTTGTAACGTTTATGCTAATTATGCATGTTGACATGCAAAACTGTGTCACCGTTCTGTGCCTAATTATACTCGAGAGATTTGCGACCGAGGACATTAACTAGCTTTTTGTCTATGACGACATCCATGCCCAGCAATCCTGACAGGCCTGCCAACTGCTACATTGCAAGTCTACAAATAGCTTTATATTGTTGTCGGTAGTTAGAGTGTTAATTGATTGAAGAAGTAAATTTCTACAGGAGAAGTAGTTGAGTTCCAGATACTCTTAAGGAAAAAGATAACGAATGGCTAGTTACTTAAACAACTTTCTTGATTTTTCTGTAAATTTATAAATTACTTGAAATTTAATTAAACAAAATCAGCTAATTAACTTTAAGCTCGAGAGTTGAAGGTCTTCATAGAGGCTGTATATGTAGTTACTTCAACAACACTCTGTTGAGAAGTTGAAAGTCTGTAAGTTTGTTTGTTGAAAGTCTTCAGCAAGGCACTATAACTGATTCTATTATAAAAATGCGTACAAACTTTCATTAGAAGTATTTTAAGTGCTCTTTTGAAGACTTCAGAATTGAAAGGGTAAAATTATTAAGCAGTTGACTTTATCAAACATTTATAGATCAAATTGAAAGCCTTTAAATGTATGCTAAATAATTAACTAATATTACGGTCGAATGTAATACACAGGGCTAACTGCTGAGATGTCTTTGGACAGTGCTCTAAATAATTTGCAGACGTCTAGGTTTAATAAGGATCTCCCACATGCATTGCATGAGGATTTTCATTTAGAATCTCTGTGGATTCTCCGCTCCTCATTTATGCGCTCAATTTGGGACTAAACCATTCGAACTTAACTAACCAAACAACAAATTGGTTTGCGCTCGAAACGAATCAATGAAAATCGATGCAGACGCAGCGGGCGGTCACAGTCGTCGTCCCCTCGTGTGTCCTCTGCTGTCATCTGTGCCACGCAGGACACATTGGAGGACTACAAAATAATTGACAGTAGCAGCAGCAGTAACAGTGGCAGGAGCTGAAGCTGTTGGGTGGGCGTTCGACTGAGTGACAGAGCAACAGACAGGCACAGTCAAAATCCTGCAGCTGCAGCATCGTGGGATCCTGGCAAGCTGCAACTGCTGCTGCTGCTGCTGTGGCTCCAACTGCTACTGATGCTGCTGCTGTGGCGTTCGTCTAAATTGGAAATGTCATTGAGGCGTTTAACTTGCATGGACATGCGAGCGATTGAAGCCTGGCAGTCAGCCAGAAGGCACGAATTTAACGGTAAAATCAGTTAAAACGAACTGGGAACTGGCCTGAAGTTGGTCTGGGCTTGGATCTGGTCAGGTCATGCTAGACGGAATCCATATCCGATTCAGATGTGTGTATGCGTGTTTGGGTGTCTGGCCAGCAAATGACAGCCAATTGTTGCTGGCGGCCACTTAATAGCTGACAGCCTTAGCCAGCAGCAAAAATCAAGCGATGGGGAGTTCTCCCTATCTTCAGGACACTGCACACCTGTGTCAGACACAATAGGCTGATGAAGGAAGGTTGGGCGAAAACTTGACAAAAGCAATTTCAATTTCAGTTGCGTCGTCTGGGCTTTCGAATGTACCTTATATTTCAACTTATATATATCTCACACTTACTCATCCCGCTCTCTCTCTCTATCTCTTTCAGACAACAAATTCGTCTGCGATTGCCGTCTACAATGGATCTTTGAATTGAAAAATCGCACACGTCACCTGCAGTTGCGCGACTCGCTCGATAACTTTATTTGCACGCTGCAGGAGCCGAAGCTCTCACATTTTGTGGACCCGGTGCCATCGCATATACTGGATCTGCTCAACGTTGGCGGCTTTACGGCCATTGGCAGCAACAGCGCCAGCATGGGCGGCATTGGCAACAGCGTGAGCAGCGTGAGCAGCAATTATGCTAATTTGGATGAACTAAATGGTGGAATGGGCAATGTGATCGGCTCAAGGAAGCATGCGTCGAGCAAGTCGCGTCAGGCGATGCGTGGCCAGCGACAATTTACGGATGTGTCCGAAAATGTGGTCGAGTCAAAGCTGCGGCAACGACGCAAACGGCAGCAGCAAACGGATGTGGCAGGTGTGGCAAGTGTGGCGGCTGCGGCACAAACGCAAAAACGTTATGATTACTATGATGAGTCAGGTGGTGGACATGTCTCCGGTCTGGGACTGGGACACGGTGGCCTCGATATGGATGACAATTTGAATCTACACAAACAGAGCTCGTTCTATGGGAGCGCCGGTTCCAGCAGCAGCAGTGGCTCCGTCTTGGCTCACAACGATGTGGACGTGCTGCTGCATCAGGCGCAGCCAGGGGATGCTCTCGATGCACTGGCCAGCAAGAACTCGATCAGTGTGCGTCTGTTTATACTGAAGCCAGAGATGCTGCCGTGTCACGACGAACTGAGCGATCCCACCGAGTTGCCACTTTCCCGAGATCTGATGGATGTGCGCAGCAATGCGGGACAGGATCAGCTTATCAATGGAGCCCCACTTCAGACACTTCAGCTAGTCGTCTGCCTGCTGCTCAGCTCGGCTGTGGCACTGTTCAGCCAGGGTTGAAGTGGAATGCTCGTTCAACAGCTGCAATGAGTTTTAAATTCTGTAAATACTCGTGAGCATTCATTTGGTTGTTCGAAAAACTAAAAGCAGATGTCTTAGCTCTTAAGTCGAAAGTGAAGAAGCAGCACAAGCTTCTTTTAACTGATGAGATGGTTAAACTATTTTGGAAACGAGCTTCAAAACACAGACACAAACATAAACACAGCGACACACAGACACACACCAAAGTTACATTTACAGATACAGAAACAGAAACGTGAAATCTAAACTAATGTCTTGTAAATATGTAAAAATGGAAATTCGATTAACCTACTAATTTAATCCTAGCTGATAGCTGTAATATTAGTATCTCTCTCTCTCGACTTTGACGCAAACTTTAAAGTTTAAACAGAACAGAACCGAAACTACATCCGAAAACAAAACAAACAAAAAAAAAAAAAGAAATCAAATTGAGAACCTCCGAGCAAACTGGCGTTTCATTTAAACTCAAACTAAAAACCGAAAAAACCGCAAAGAACCGAAAACCAAAAAAAAAAAAAAACATAACCAAATAAGAAAGGAAAACTTTAAAATCATAATACACTGTACTACATAGCTATAGTTTGACTAGCAATAGAGTTGAATTATTTGAGATTCGTTTAACTTGAGCAAGGTACACACTACATACAGTAAAAACTTGGAAAGCGCTAAACGTCTTAGGTACAGTGAGGTCAACAACTAACTAACTAACTAGAGTCAGTTTTAGTGTACTAAGGTCCACAAGAGGCATGCCTGTAAAAAAACGAATAAAAACGCAGCTGAAATTAGATACAGATACATAGATTCAGATACTTAGATACATAGCGTAATACAGCCTGCATCTGGGTTTTATCTATATACGAGTATATATACATATAACAGTTAAGATTGCTTTCTAGTTTGTAAGCCAAAGACTCACACCAACACTCACTACCCGTCTTTAGAACTGCTGCTGCCACGCCCAAATCAAAACCAAAAAAATTAAATGCGAAAAGAAAAGAAAATTGAAAGAAAAACAAGCATAACTGTCGCCTACTTTTCCATTTTCCAAGAACTCATCTGAATTGCCCAACTTTTACTTTTTCATTTTCATTTGCTGCACTCAACCATAAATGAAAAGTGAACAAGTGAATTAATAATAATTCAAATAAATTGCGAATTTAAAGTACTCATTTTAATAGATTCAAATTTTAGCAGTCGAATGAATGAACACAGCTATAAGTAAATACATTCAAGAAACCTCCCAAAACCAAACAAAAGAAGCAAAAAACATAAAGCCGAAAAATGCATAACGATTTTTGTAGCTTAAGACTGAATAAATAAAGGTAAATTATGATAATATATACACACTACATGCTATATACTGTATACCACATATAAGTGTATAAGTGTATAAGTGTGCATATATCATGTATTATTGTGTTGTATTTGTATTGTATGTTTAATTGTATTGTAATAAATGCAAGCTGGGGGAAAGGGTAATGCAATTTATATAGTAAACAATAACAAAATGAAGATAAACGAAAATTGAAAATTGACAAATGGAAAATGGAAAACCCATACATACATACATTCAAGCTTACATACGAGTACATAAAGTTAATATACATAAGTGCATATTTCAATTTATTTAAGCTCGTCAATAAATTTATTGCCAATTTCATTATGCACAAAATATAATTTTCATTTTTGCAAAAAACCAAATAATCTGCAACTTTTTCATGTTTGATTACTGTGTATTTAAAAACACAAAAAAAAAATTAAAACTGAAATTAAAAAAAAATGTAAAAAAATGCAAAAGAAAAAAAAACAACCGAATATATTATAATTACAGAGTTCAAATAGAACAAAAGAAAATGCATAAAACAAACGTAAAGAAAAGGCAACGCATTAGAGCAAGCATAGTTTTTAGTGGACAATCAGCAGATAACAATGGAGAACAAATGTGAAGTAAGAAAACCCAGAGACCGAAAGAGCAAGGAAAAGCAAAGCATACTTGGAAGAAAATTGGTCAATAGCCAACACTAAAGCGGGGAAACTTAACGGTTCAGCAGCACGCAACAAGCAAAAAAAAATAACACTTGAACAAAAAGTTTAAATGAATAAACTATATAAAACCCATAAAAATAATAAGAAAAAAGAAAATTAGTTTAAGCAAATGAACATAAGCTAAATGTATTTAGAGTTTTGATTAGAACTAATCGCAATAAGAAAGTTAAATAAATGTGCAAGAAAAGAAAGCACATTTTACTGGTGTTCTTGTTCTGCAGTTTTTAAATAACAATTTAATTCGATTTTATTTTTTAAAGTTTATTATCAAATGCTTTGATTTTGCTTTGCAACTCCCCCAGCTGACATTCGATTAGCTGCGGTCTCTGCATAATAAGTAAATATTCGAATAGTTTAGTGTCTCAATCTAATGCATTAAATGCTTGTAATAAATTAACTTACATTTTATTTAATAGTATTATATATAAATCTAGGCGTAAGATTATCTTTAACTTTCGTAAACCAAAGACTCCTGAGTTCCTGTTCTCAACTGAAGCTTTGCCAGAATTTCGTTTATGTTTCGCTAAAAATAATGTTTCTGTTTTGTTTTTCTTTTTATATATTATAAATGGTAAACAAATAGCACCGAATAAAGTAATTTTAAATATATATATAAATATATATATATATTACAAATAAATGTAGCTTATATAATTATTTTAACTTAAATGTACACAACAAAAGGATACAGTGAAATATTTACCAAAAACCCCAAAACCAAAAACATAATTATAAAATACTTATATAAATGTACTTGATGTAAGAAAATTGCTAAACGGTAAAAATGTCAAGAAAACTCCAAGAAAACCAAAAAAAATATATATAATGCAGATTCTGTGGCAAGTGTGTGTGTGCGTGGTGTGTGTGGCAAGGCGAGTGCGCAATTAAAGGCGTGGCTCGAGACGAAAACATTCCAAACTGCAAGCCACTAGCCTACCCCGCCCCACCCGCAGTTGCGTGACATAAACAATTTTGAATGAAAAACGTCTAAATATATTTAATGTAAAAAAAAAGAGAAAAAGAATTGATTAAATTGTGTGTTTTTATTCACTTTCAACAAAGGATACGGGGATATGCGCTCGCCAAAATTATAATAAATAAAAGCTTCCTTTTCGCCTGTTTTATCACTTCCGCAATTTAATCGCGCACAAAGCATTTCGGCACTTGCCTCATCGCGTTGCGCGCCACAAAGTATGCCAGCCATTATTCGGAAGGACACACAAAAGCTGAAATATGCGCCGCAGGACTAAACGCAAACGCGATTTTCCCTTTTGTTGTGCGCGGAATATTTTACTAAATTTCATTATTGATCGATTGCTGATGGGGAGGCGTCGTCGGTGTCGGTGCAACGCATCATTCGCATTAGGTTTGCATAAGAAATTGCTATGGGGTGGCGGTAGGGCGACAAACACATTACTCATACGCCACGTTGCGTTACCTAATGAAGTTGTATTGCACATGGCGAGGATAAGCCGCCAATCGGCGACGCCTGTTTGCCACTTCATAAATGCCTGATTGAACGGTGGGCGTTGTGGCAAGGGCGGCCAGGCGCTGTGGGCGTGTCGCCGCTTGTATGTGTGGCAACAAAAACAAAATAGATTGAAAAATAGGTAACGCGAAAGTCTGCAAAGTGATAAATTGGATTCAAACAGTGGAGCAGATTTATTGATTTCATGGTTACCCAGGAGGGCGGCATACTGCTAGAGCACCACGTCAAATTGAATATACGCCAGGAGCGACAAAAATCAAAAACAGATATGCAAATACATGCACTCATCCCAACACACACTCCCATACTCACACCAACATGCACGCAAGAAAATGGCGCCGGAATCAACGTTAACAGCAGGCAGCATATTCGAGATGGGGATAACGGCTGGCAGGTTTGGTTCGGTAGTGCTAAAGGACTAAGCCAAACGCATTTTTTTATACAATGTGCAACGTGTCAAATTTTCGCAACTGATTATGCCAAAGGCAAGAGAGAGAATGCGAATGAGAACGATATTGAAAGCGGAAGTGCATTGCATTGGTGTGCGTGAATGTTGCCTACCACACGCGGGCTGCCAGACGCGTTGCTAGACGATAATATCAAACAAAACGCCAACAACAAGAACGCCGACAACAGCGAGCAATTGCTAACTGTTGTGCCGAGTGTGGGCTGCCAAGTGCCCGCAGCCCTAGCTGAAGTGGTGCCTCTCACACCCCTGCTCATGGGGTAGTCTGCCATTTGGTCCCTATTATTTTTGCGATATGCCAGGCAACGACTAAAGGCATTGGCATGGCCGCGACGCTGTCGACAACGATGCAGCCAACAGCAACTGCGGCTAAAAAATCAATCAAGCGTCATAATGCACTGCGAGAAATTTGCTGGAAGACTTGCGATATCTACAATTATTATGACTTTAGGCGTTGTAGAATATGCTGTAGTTACTAGTTGACAAATACCAGAACTAACAGAGGCAGAGCTTATTATTTGGATTGATTTATTAGACGTCAAACAAAACTATACATGCCAAAAATTGAATATTTTCAATAATAATAATAGCGAAAACAAATCTTATTTTTATTGCAGTGTATCCGTGAGAAGTGGCTAGGCCCTACTCCCTCCAATAGGTCCATGTAGTTTGTGACAACAACGGACGAAGCTAGTGCATATGATTGACATCTGTCTATGCCGCAAAAGGCGGCAACATGTCCTGCGATTTGCGTGGAATTTTCCATTGTTTTCGCTATTTCTTTTCTTTTATTGTATTATTCATTTTCCATATTTGCAAGCTGATTGTTATTATAATTTCAGTGATTTGTTTGCAGTGGCAGTTGTGGCAAAATGCACTGTTGCTGGCACGGCAGTCGAAACTTGCAACATACAACTTGGAAACTTGCAAGTTAATCAAATAGAACAGACTGTCGTATCAATGTGGCACTCGGTAGGTTGTTAGCTTTGACGGCGACATAAAATGCGAGAGGGTAGAGAGTGGGAGAGGGTGGCTAGATACTAATATAGTTAACATGGCAAAACAACTTGGCAATGATGTGAACTTTATGTGCAAGCTAAATGTCGTTTGATGCAGCGATCCAAGGATCAAAGGACACAACCAAACGAGTGACACGCTCCAGCGGATGCGTCCAGCTAAAAGCTTTTGGATAAAACGCACAAGAACAACACTAACAACAGCAGAAATTGCAACTGCTGTGTGAGAGGACAAGCGAGCGGATGGTACAGGTAAATATTGGCAAATTGTAACGAGTCAAGTGAAGCGTGGCATAAAAAAACGGAAAAATAAAAGAGAGACTTATACTAACTTAACGAACGGCCAATACTCTTACTAAATATGGTATAAATAAAACGGAGACAATATGCAAAAAGATAAAAAAAATAAATTATCTAATTTGAATTTATATTTATGTATTTTATAAGATGCAATAGATTGAGTCCCTCTAAGTGATATAGGTAAGTTAGATCAATTAATAAGAAATTGAATTGCGACACTGATGTGATAAAATATACATACTTTACCCACAATTATAATTGCAGTACCATTGGACCAATTATATATATTTTATTTTTGTTGTTTCACATGCCCTTTCTGCTTTTATTCAAAGTCTAAATTGAAATGCAAGATAGCTTCCTGTAAAATGTCAAGTGGAAACTATGTTTGTAGTTGCGCCATATTTATTATTCAATTATACAAAAAAAGTGGAAGAAAACTCGTTTCAAATGTGCCGCAGTCAATGGAATTCCTTCCGTATCTCAATCGAATCGTTTATCTGACGATTTCAATTTTCTAATGGACTTAACTGAAATGCATTTACCAAGTACGAGAACTCTGCACTTTGAATGCACTTCAAAGTCGGCTTTAACCCGCAATTTAATACATTGTGTCAAGTGACAGCAACTCTTTGGTTAGTGTTTTATTTTTCGTTACTTTTATTTATAAATTTGAGTATTTATTAGTTCTACCTGACAGTTCTACCTGACAGTTAACCAAACACTCTAGCAATTGTTGTTGTGGCTGAGAAAAACTTTACTCATTGGGATTATGCGTTGTCTGAAACTATAACCCGATTCAGACTGGAAGAGAGTGAACCACGGAGAGCGGGGACACAGTTTTGTGTATAAATTAAAACCACAAAGTGTTTGGCAATAGCTGAGCTCGACATTTGCCAATAAGTGGACAGCATTTGCAGCGCTGTGTGGCAGAAAGCAACGCAAACCGTTTAGAAATGTCTCAAAAATGCAGAAAGGACAAAATACATTTTAACCACAATTCGAATTGTGGCCAAGAAACAAGCCAGTTGCACAGACCATCTGAAAGCTCAGACGGACAGACGGCCACAGAGTCAACGTCACTCGGAGACGGTGGCTGCGACAACAAAAGAGGTCTCAGACCAAAAGGCTGGTGTATAAATAGCCAACAATGTAAACAAATTGCTTAGCCACTTTTTGGCTCATACCCTGTAGAGAAGCACATGAGAAGGTGAGCTAAGCTACATGCTTCTCTGGAAAAATGGAATAAGATTAAGTTTGAAAACATATTTTGCGTTTTCTGTCTGTATTGTGAATATAATGTAAAGAATGTGTAGAGTAAGGCAAATGTATGATTATTCTAAGTTACTCACTAAAACAAAGAATAAACTTCCTTTGATAGCAGATTTTAAAGAGTTAAGTTGGCAAAATTCGGTGGAAGAATTTACAACTCACTGAATAGTTTACAATACATTATAAATTTATTAATTAAAACTTGGAAATCTCTTTTAAAGGCCACTTTATACTTAGACGACTGATATGACAATTAACTTTGATCAATATTATATTAGTATTTCTACTGTAGTTGCTGCAATAATAATTTAATTTATTTAATGTCTGCCCACTCTCCAGGGTCGTTTGGTTATTTTGCCAATGTTTTCAATTATTTATGCTTCGGTTTGATTTTATGGCCTGCTATAGGATTCCACGCGAAATAAGCAGCCAGTGCCCAGTTGACAATATTAATAACCTTTTTTACAGTTGCCAAAATCCTGGCCATTTCGAAACTGGCAACCTAATTAGACGGCAACTGACACGACAGCTGTCCTGCGCCTTGGACACAAATAACCAATAGAGACCATGGCTAGAACAATGACTATGTCTCTAACTCCGTGTATGACTGTAAATGTATCTAATGAAGTCCTTAGCTGATTGATGGCCAGACATTTCCGACAGGCCCCCAAGAAACGCTAAGAGTCTGTAGCCTACCACTTGAATGCGACACGATTAATAGATGTGACTCAATATGTCATCCAGTCCCCAAGAAGGCGCCAATTTCCGAAAACTAACTAAATAGACAGACTCGAGGAGTGCTCTGTCTGTTCCTTCAGCCGTCGATAGTCTTTAAAGTTTGCCAGTTTAATGGCCGCCTTTGATGGCCTGATCATTGCCCAAGTTTATTACTTTAAAATCGCAAAATGCGTCATAACATTAACATGAGCCGCACGATACTTGCGGGTAGAAGGCAGACGGGTGTGTCCCGAAGTTGCCAGCTCATAAAATGGTTTTAAAAGGTCATAAATATAAATTGAAATGCGTTGACAACAAAAACATGTTTAAAACAACAAGAAACTTTATCAGATAGACAGTAGCGGAAGAATACGAATACTTTCAGTTGAGTAACTTTAGAGGAGGACTCACAACATTTATATTAAAAGTTTATTAAACATTCTAATTAAAATCCAAATAGTATAATAATAATATATGGAGTTCTCGGCAAAGCAATTTTTCAATATATATTATTTATGCCCATATATTTCTCTTTGCTATGCAAGGAATTATTTTGACATCATTTGACAACGATTAACGAATTGGTTTGCTTATTGCAACTAATATACTGAACCTCAATCAACTTTGCTTACAGAACTTTTCAGTTAAAGAAAAGGAAACTTTTAATAATAGTTTCACATCCTATAAAACATGATGAAACCTTCAGCACTAAAACTTGAGATAGTTTAGCATGTAATTTGCTTGTGACTTTGCCCAGTTGATGGGTAATGCTTTGAGCTGCTTTTCACGCAATTTCCTTTATTATGTCATAGATGGGATGCAGTTTGATTTTATTTTTAGCAAATAAGCCGAGGCAAATAACAACAGAGGGAAACACTGAAGGCTGCACCCGGATACCCGAGGGCAATAGCAACCAATGACCCTTGCTGTGTCGTTGCTTAGTTACGCAATTGTCTCCATCCACCAAAGCTACCGAGCCCGCATCAATGGCAGGCCCACAACCAAACGCCCTCAATCCTACGAGCAATCATTTCTACGGTCATTTGGCGAGCGCCGTGTGCGCTACTCAGCCTTAAAATTGGAAAAAATGTGTTAGCCAAGACTGCTCGGAGCAGAGCAGCAGCTTCAACTACGGCTACAGCTTCAGCTTTACTATAGTTCCAGCTTACTGCTCGTCCCTTTTTATGACTGGCGTTAAAAATGTGCAGCGCCCGGCGGCTCGAGTGCAATAAAAGTAAAACACATTGCCAAAGGCAGCTTGCAGTAATATTTGCGCAATATGGCCGTAGCTGGGACGAACCTGGCACAACGTGAGACTGAGCCAGAGACAGAGCTCTGTCTAAGTGAAGCAGCCAAAGGATAGAGCCTGCAAAGCATCCTTCGGTGGGCTTGGCTGCGTTCATTATTTATTTTATTTTATTAGAAATTATTTAGTGCTGCAGCAAGCCAAGAACAACAACATTAGCAGAACAAATGCCACTATCTACTACTGCTTCATTTTCCCATTGCCAATGCTGCTATTGCTGCATTCCCCATACCCCATGGTGCATGCCGAACGGCCGGAATCCTTTTATTGTTATCTCAGCCATTCAACATGGGGCTCGAGCTAGCGCCTAAAGTGCATTAAAGTTGATTAATTTTATTAGTAGCGTTGCCTGCTTAAGTACGATAAACTTTTTACAAAACGGTACAAAAATAAATGGATACTCGACTAGCAATTGAAATTGTTTGTCTGGCATATACCCTGTCTAATTATCTTTAAAGCGGCTTGCAAGGCTAGAAATAAACTTCTAAATTTCGAAAAGTTGAATGTTTTAATTCCTAAGTACATCAATTTGCTTTTAATTTAACTAAATTGATATATATCACCAATATCTAAATTCAGCAACTTATATCATTATATTGATTTGACAAAAGGAACTATTACCTTACAACTCTTTTAACAGTTATAGGGTACAAATCAAACCATTTATTTGATTGCCTCTTCATCAATGTAAAGCACCAAGTTTTCAAATCTTTACTTGAACATTAACATTTATGCTACCATGCGGAAAACGGCTTCAAATTTAATTTGAGCTAATTATACTCAAATATATTTGTTAAATTGTTCAACTTCAGTCGGAAAAGTCAGTGAAAAATAATTACAGCTCATTTACTGCGGCGCCGTGTGAGATGCCTGGGCAAAGGCAAAAGTGCAGAGCAAAATGTGATGACTGTAAAAATGCCTTTTGCAGTCAATTTGCAGCCTTTGAGAAATATTTTAAATGCCAGACTCAATTTACAATGAAATTTTCACTTAACGGCCGCAAATCAGTGGCATACAGTTGAAGCAAAAAGCCAGGCACAAGCCCCATCATAAAAACGCATCAAGAAAAGCCGCCGCGGTGTCTGGTTGCAGCCACATTCGAGTTGGTGCAGTAGTTGATATTATTGCTGTATTTGGTGCTATTTGGGAAACTGTTTATGTTGTTGTTGTTGTTGCTGTGCATTTGGCAAGCTCGATTTGGTGATTGTCATCGATATGGATGCACATCATGCCGGCTCCGGCTCCGGCTCCGCCTGCGCTTTCCACCAGCCACATGCCAAATGCCCACTCTGTCCCTTTGCCCTCTGTCCTCTGCCTGTGTCAGCTGCCCTGTCCATTTCGATGCGACGCGGTGCAGCCAATCAGCCGCCGGAAGCGACAATTGCCAATTGGGCGCCATTTTATGCCAGCAACAGCGGCAGTTACAACAACAAGGGGTAACAGGCAAAAAACCTCATCATTTGTTTCCATTTGTCTCGCAGCAGCTACCGAGGAGCAAGGGGCAAAGGAGAAACAACGTTTATGCGCTTGTTTGCGCGCATTTTCAATGCAATTTCCCTGCTCCACGCACTCCATTACAGTCGCGCACAAAAGTATGCAACAGTCATTGCGAAACGGCCCCGCTTTGTTATTTAGCCACCGTTCATTTGAAGAACGGACGCCATGGCGTCAGCTCCAACTGCAGCTGCATGCCACTGCTGCTTTCTATACTCCTCTCGCACTTGCAACTCCAACTCTGACTGCTTTTGGGGTTTTAGTGGATGCACACCTGAAAATGACCATAATTAATTGCATGTACCTGCGGCCCCATTGACCCCATTGGCCCCCATGCTGCCAATTAGCGCCAGTTGAATGAACCGCCTGAATAGCTCGTTGCTTCTCTGGCGCGACACATTCTTTTCGCTACCCTGTAGAGAGAAAAGGCTGCAGAAGTGTGTAGGTGAAAGTAGTTTGAAGCATTGCAATTGAAGAAACATTAAAATTTAATATCTTTTTATTTGACTAAGTCTAGCTTTTAGCTACCGCATAAAATATATAAGAAAATAATGAGATTTCATTGTAGAAAACTGTCTTTCTTCTGAATCATTTATCAGTGGAGGCTTAGATATACCAAATATCTGCACTTCAAATATTAAATTAAAAATATTATTTAAAATTATTCCAATTAGTTTTCCTAAAAATATTCAAATCTTCTGCTTATTATTGAAATTCAAATTTCTTCTATAATCTAATTTTTTTAGTTAAGAAAAATGAACAATTATTGTATTTCATTTGGAATGTGACTGCATCATTTCCACTTATTCTATTAGTAACATTCAGCATTGACTTTGACTACTTTTCCAATTTTAACAAGAAACAACATTTACTTCAACGAGTATTCCCCACCATCATATATTTAAAAAGGAATTCTTTCCTGCCAATTCCATCATGTGCTTAAAAAGGAATTCCTTCTTGCTAATTCCTCTCTCTCTGTCTTAAAAAAATAATTCCTTATATCATATGTTAAGCATTGCCTTTGAAAAATGCAAAATTCCAAGAGAAAATTCCTGGAAGAATTGGCTTTATATTAAGAACTGCACGAGTTCTACATTGTGTGCTTCAGCTTAATTACATACAATCCGGTTCTGTATACAATTCGCAGATAATCTGCACTTGCCGAGCACAATCATTGCACTCATTACATTGTCATGGATTTGGTTTATAGTGTGCTGTGTGTGGCTCGCACTGAACGTTGGTTTATTCAATGGAGCACCATCATTGACATCGAGTGTTTCCCAATGTTTAACAACTTAACAGCTCTTAACTTGGCCACACTTTATCTACAAAAGTGGCCAGCACTTGGTCACTCTCATTTTTTGTTGCTGCTACAACTCTGCAGCAATGCATTACTCTCTCACACACACACACACAGATCACTTGAGCATTGTGTTGCTGTAAATGAGCACGTGAGTGCGGGGAGAAGGGGCTGCAAGCGGACCATTATAATCGAAGCAGCAGCAGCAGCAGCAAATCGGTTTCGCATGAAACGCAATTGTCTATAATTACATTATCCCAACTATCAATTAAACCAAATTGTCTGTCGGCCGCGCCGGGGCCTAGCCGGAACTCTACCAGACGGACAGATAGATACAGATACAGACACAGATACACACATAAACGCATGCATGACACGCCCCCTGAACAGCCCACCACACACTCATCACACCCTCAGCATATACAATCCCCATTAGCTCTACAGCTGCAGCATAATGGGTGCTGTTATATGTTTTTGTGTTTGTATAACAAGGCCTTGCCCCCTCTCCTTCCATCCAGCTACCTACGTGTGTATCCTTCAGAGTACTGTCTCTGTATGTGTGCGACTGTCTGTCTGTGCGTGTGTTTTCACTTGTAATCCCCGCACACAAAAGCATTTAAATAATTTTACTGGCGCTGTCGACGCTGACGCTGATATCGGAGTATTTTTCAAGTAATTGTTGTAATAACAAACGCAAAAACAACAAGACCAACAACACACACACATACACTGAGTGAGAGTCATGGCAATTACATGCACACACAATCACATTGAAATATGGAATTCACAATTACATTTAGGCACACGCACACTCGCATTCCCGCACTAACACACACATACACACACTCATACAATTGCGAAGTTGTATTCGTACTTGAGGTTTATGCGTAACCAAATATTCGAATTTGTGATGAAATACAAATATAGTTGACGTCAACTTAACAAATGGGAAATTAATTTAAGTGTTTTGAAATTACTAGTTTTACCTTGATAATTGTTCGGGAAAATTTGTAGTTGTTTAACTAAACTATTTGATATATATTCCGAAATAATTTTACCTTCTTGTCTGATAATATGTATTTCGAATAAAAACATTTACGAATTTCCAAATGAATATGAAACCTATTATTATTATTTATTATTAAATTCAAATCGTATTTTATTAATCCTGAAAATACAAAGAAATGTAGTCTTAAATACTAAAACTATAAGTGATAACAATTTAGTATTAGAATTTTATATAATTAAAAATTCCACAACAAGGCTGATTAGCAAATCGCGTACTTGGTCCGCATAAACAGAGCTTTCCAATAAATGGCAGCAAAACAGCGACACGTTTTTCGTCCAACTCTCGAGTAAAGTTAAAATTTGTTTTGCTTTCACATTTAATTGAAATTTACGCCGCTTTGTCGGCGTCTCGTTGTCGCGACAAGCGGCGACTTTTATCATTTTAAAAGCCGCCCGCCCGTTGTGATGGTCCTGCCTCTGGAACTGAAGTTCGTAGTTGGAACGGAGCTGGAGCTGCTGTTGGTGGTGCCGACACGACTGGAGCCGTACCCATATCCGTGCCTGGCCAGAGTCATTTTGAGCGTCGGTATTGGAGGCCCGACAGCCACTTTGCTGCAAATTAAATGCATTTTGCACGCACGCACACTTATGCACTTACTGTTGCTCGTTGTACAACTGAATGTGTGTGTTTGCGTCATTTAATTTTAAAAAAGTTTCACAGCACGAGATTTATAGCGCCCGAATGACTAAAGAGTTTCAGTTCCAGCCTTCAACTCTGTTTCTGCAGCACTCTGTTTCGTTTTCTCCTCTGCAGTTGCCCCTTACTTTCATTTAATTTAATTGAGAAGTTGTCCGAATGACTTGCCACTCCACCCCACCAGCCGCATGCCGTACGCTGCCTGCCATTTGCCACTTGCAACTGCAACAGCGATTGCTTTCAGGTGAGAAATTTGCTGACAACGCTGCAATCAATAAGGAATTTGTTTACACATGGCCAAAAAAGAAGGATCAGGTCAAGGATTAAGCTAACCACGACTATTATTCATTTTGTAAACTGACAAAGTTACATATGGGTTTTAGACAGGCTTTAATTAAATTGTTAGATACTACAGCGGCAGCTTCTATTGACCGTTGAGAAAATATATAAATTAAAATTGAAAATTAATATTAAAATATTCATTCCAATGCCATTCTGATGATATTCATCAGCATAATGTTTAGATCTAATATGTAGAAAACCGTTTGTCAAATATATTAAAATGCTAACCAAAACCGACAACAATATCCAATTACTGTGACAGTTTGTGCACTTGACTATATTTTAATAGTTAAATACAAAACTTATTATGAACTTCTGAATAAGATTTATCTTTTGTTCAATGATAATAAATTGAGCAATTTATTGAGTAGCAGAGTTTACTTTAAATCCAAATTTAGTGTATTTCTAAACTAAGCTTTAGTTTAAACAAGAATATTTTGACGCATTTCACATGTGTTGCTTTACTCAAAAGCACCACTGAACTTATTTGCTGGACTGTGACGGTTATTAGTTTTCTTTGCCAATATTGACTTTTATCTAAATATTAACTTTGGATTTTAATTAAATATTTCATACATTATTCGGCATCTACGGTGGCAAGTCATAACTATGGCACTGTGGAACACTTTGAGAAACTATAGAGAGCTCACATGTCAGTTAAGCTGCTGTATGCAATACACATAAAACCATAATGTCAGACAGAGCTGCAGAGAGAGAATGAACTGGAGACAGTCATCGAATTGCAGACAAACAGCCAGACGCACAAAATTGCAACAAAGGCAAGTGCAATGTTGTTTGTGGTCAAATACAAAAAGGACATGGATGCGGTCTCGCATTTTAAGTGGGGAGAGAAAGGAAAAGTACGAATATATGTTCAAACGTTGCTTGGGGACGTCTGGCCACATTTTGCGCATTTGAATCGGGGAATTTATGAAATTGCAAAAGGAGCAGCCAAGCAAATCAACATAGAACACTGGCTCAATGTGGACTCGAATCTGAACAAAGGACACAGTGCAGTAACAACAAAAATGCCATTTATTTGTTAATTTACCCACGCAGCATCAAATATGTGAAGTCAACAAAACAGCAGCACCCCTTTCGACCAGGTGTCCAGATATTGAGGTGTAGGAATCACTGGAACTGAACTTCCCTGGTTACCTGGCACATGCCGCAAGCACTTTTAAGCTACTTGTTTCTCGGTTTGTATAATCCGGGGGAGGATTGGGAGATTGGTTCAGAGCTTAGTTACGACGCGTACATCTAGCTGTGGTGCTGCTACAGACTCTGCTCAGCATCTGTGTTCTTCTTACCCACACTCGCTCTTCTTCTTCTCCACCTCCTGTTTCTGCGCTCTCTAGTTTATTAGTCCACAACGGCCAACCTAATGATGCCTGTCCACAACAGCGGCCTAGGTTTGGTACTTGCCTCCGTTTGAGACCGTTTGATTCTGTTTGTCTGTCTGCGCAGCCCTTTAGTTAACGCTACAATGACTACACATGCAATGCTCTAGCTCTGTTGTGGTAGATTGGCTAGTCAAAGTAAAAGGAAACTGCTATTTTCAAAAGGAAATTCTATCGACACATTTTTGTAATTTTTATAGCATTTTTATTTTTTAGCATTTATTTTTATTGCTGCAGCTTTCAAAAGGACCTTGAAAAGGATATAGTTTGATTTAATAATTATTTGAATCTTAAATTAACTTAAATACTTTTTGACTGCCTTATGTTGAGTATAAAAAATAAAACATTTTCAGCATGATTAATTATTATTACATAAGAGATACATATATATTGAAAATGTCATATAAATCGTCTAACTAACCCAAGAATTTTTCAATAAGTACAATATGCAACTGCAAAAAAGTATGCGCAAATATTTAAGAGAAGAACATATTTGCATTAGTTCAAGAGTTTTTCAAGTTTATATATATATTAAAGATTTTTATCAACTGATTTCATACATTTATTTTACCTGTTTTCAGCCTCGAATTCTAAACAAGTAATTTATTTTTATAAGTGTACATCTCGAGTCGTTGTGACTCTTATTTGAAAGTGTTTACGTTTTTAGATTCTGCGCCGTTGGTTTTTGTTAACAATGTTTTCAACTTGTTGCCCATTCTCTCTTTTGTTTTTTAATTTACATTGGCATTGTATAAATATTTAGACAAGCTGCCAGTTGGCAGAGCTAGCAAGAGAGCAGCTGCTGATATTGCCATCCCCCGCGTTGATTTATGCAGAAGGAGCTGGAGGTGGATAACAGGCCGCATCTAATGTTGATTTTGCGTCTTTTTACGCTCTCAAGGCGAGTAACAGCGCCTGGCCCCCAGCGCATTGTTTGTGCAAATGCTTTTTCAACAATTGCATGCCAGTACTCGCTGATCCCCCGGAGATTAACGTGACTGGCAGTCATACGAGTAAGTGTATGTGTATGTGTGTAAGACCGTGTGTGTGCACACGTTAGATAATCCAATTAATATGCACACAAAAACGCAGCTCTCGACAACAACAAGAACTAAGCACAAGCAACTCGGCAACCTGAACGCCATGTTGAATATCTGCCAAACCGGAAGCGTTGTTCTTGCAAAAGCAACAGCAGCAGACAAAGAGCTGCGGCGCGTCTGTGGCAGCGGCAGCAGCAGCGGTAACGGCAACGGCTGTTCAAACATTTATAAGCCTGGGCAAGTTACCTGCCCCGGCACAGGCTCTCACATCCCTTTGGCTCGTCCAGTAGATGAAGCAGCTAACAACAGTGCGCGGCATAAAACTAATTTGCGGCCGTGGCAATTATGCAACTAGAAGCTCGCAGCTAGCGGCGTGCAGGTTGCAAGTACAGCTGCTCTGACGCAGCTGCTAATGTCTTCATTTAGCCATACAAAGTTGTATCCCCAAAGCAAACAGAGTTCGCCAATAGCGCCACAACACATGCATATTCAGTGCTAACCCGAATTGAAGGCTCAGTGAAGGTAAGAAATCTTGGCTCGCAGTCGGATTAGAGCTGTCAGCCCACAACGCACACATTGAAGAAGTTAATTTTGCTTTCATTAGCGTCTGACATAAGCATCAGTTAACCCTCGTGAAAAGTTTGCTTATTATAACTATGTGAAAGTGTCGCTTCCAGTCGTAACGTACTCTCTCTATTCAATGGGCGATACGAGTATATTCAAATAACTCCCAGCTGGAGGTCTGACTGTTGGCCAATTCAAAGCTGCACACGTATTGGCAGCGAAAGTTTTTATTAGAAAGAGTGGCGAGAGTCGAAAGGAAAGCAAGAAATCACCGAGTGGTCTCTTTAGCACAGCGTTGCGTATGATTAATATGCTGCGCACGTAATGCCGCAAATATTGATTTTTAAATAAGATGACGCCATTCACACACATCCAACTAGAGACATGGCAGAAATCAACATCGAAATTATATGATTTGCTGTGTAATCAACAAACTTTAAATGTGAGCGGGCTTGCTGTGATTTGACAGCACATGCGGCGTATGAGTAATGCCTGCCTATAAGATTACTCATACGTAAAAGCCGCAGAAAGCAAGCAGGAAAAAATGTGCCAGTCATTGGGAGCAAGCGAATGCTGAAAAGAACTCCATGAGTACCGCCAAGCACTTTGACAAATGAAACACAGAGCAAAAGCAAAGGCAGCACAAGTAGCTGAGGCAAGCTGGCTGAGGGGAGGGCGAGGTTGGCAACTGGAGGATTTTAGCTGTAAAAGCAGCGTGCGCGTTGGCGACACCGTCACTGGGTTTTAATGCCATTGATGGCTTATTTCAGGTTTACGACTTTATTTTTGCTACCTAGCCACTGTCTGTCGCCTCCATTCCCGCTCACTGCCTGATCAATGGCATTCACTCACGGAGAGCATTTATAACTTTTGACTATGGTAGCAACCAACCAACCCACACCCGTGCACCACACAACCACCCACATATCGCAGCGCTACCTGAAAGTATGCTTGAGTGGTTTTTAGGCGCAGTTGTTTCTATTTTATTGCAATGGCGAATTCCGCGCTTTTTATTGCAACTCCATTGAAGTCAGGCCCAGCCATTGAACTGTAAATGTTTTTTATTATGTATACCCTGTAAAACAAAAGGTATTATAGTTTGCCCATAAACACACACAGCACACAGCCCAGATTCTGAGTCATTCTCCTTTCCACTCTTTCGAATTTCACTTAAGCAAAAAGCCAGACGAAATGGGTGTAACATACTTTTATGGCACAGTAGCTTCTAACTCTTGGAATCTCAAAGTATGCGAGGTGAATTGACGGATATATCAGATTTTCAATTACTTTGAGCAGACAAATTTACTAATTGAAACTGAAAGGTTAGTATAAAAAAATATTCTTCAGTTCCATAACTTTATGAATTGATATGAATATGATTGCCATTAGAGGTTACTTTTTAAATTGGAAGAAACATAAATGAGCAAATAATATTGGATATTTTGGAAACAGATTTAAGCTGTAGCTGGAAGTGAATGTTTAAAAAAAAGATCCCAATAGTATATGCTTTTGTTTAATTTAAGTAAGATAATAATGCAAAATAAACATTAGAGCTCAAATATAAAATCTAATGCCAATGTCTGATATTTCCATATTAGTAAAACAGTTAGAACTTTAAGCTAACATGCAAATGAAATCTCAACGTAAGGGCATTACATAATTTACTAGCCCACATTGAACTTTCCCCTTCATCAGATTCACATGTAAATATTTCGAATGCACGTAAAACTCTGTCCAGTCTGTCCAGCTGTCTATCTGCCCGCCTGTCTATCTGTCTCGCTGTCTGTCTGCCAGGTTGTCTGTCTGCCAGCTGTCCAAGCGCCTGTCTGTCTGCCGTGCAACAGCATGTTGCATGCTGCTGAGCCGCTCGGCCGACAACAAATTTTTATTGTCAGCATATTTTTTATGTTTCAAGCATGCCGCCCACTTACCACCCCTGGGGCGACCCAGGACTAAAGCGCTTCCGTGTGATGTGATGAACGCGGCCTGCGCATTGACATTGTCTGTCTATCTGTCTGCCTCCCCTCACTCTTCAGGCATTGTTTGCCGCTGGCGGTAAATAAAATATCGTTGCTATAAAAATACAAGTGGCGCCTCTCAGCTTTTCCCCACCTGCCCGCCCGCAGTTGCATCGATTAAGCGTGTCTAACGTTTTGGGCCCATACCCTGATCCCAATCCTTTATGCTGCAGTCAACAGAGCAAAAGTATTTCCTTGTTGTTGTTGTTGGTATGCACGCTACACGTGTTGGTAACATATTTTTGGACATTATTACAATGGTTTCTTTTTGTGTGGGCCGACCCTTGAGCCCTCTGTTATCCTCACCGCCTTCCACGCATCTGATCCTTTTGAAAGTGCCTCACTGTCAATGTGGATTTTATGACTTGTGTGTGTGTGCTCAAATGTGTGTGAGTTTGTGAGTGTGTGTGCGTCTTTTTATAGACACTTGAACGTATTCAAGTTCGCAGCGTGTTTTGAATGTGTTTTGGGTATACCCTCCCACCCCAGAGACCCTCAACTGCCATAGCAAACGATAACAACAACAAGACGTCACAAGTGGCAAATGCATTTTATTCACTGCATATTTTATGTGAAATATTTTTTTGGGGGCCAGAGGTAAAGTCAAGTGCGTTCGCCGAACTTTTGATGGGGCTCATCATGGAAATGTTACCCCAAATTGAATGGAACTGACAATATTATGCCAGTGTATAACAGTTTGCAAACAAACTGCAAGCCTGTGATACTCGAGTGCTTGAAAAACTATTCATAACAGCAGCGCTGTTAGGGAAAGTTTTAAAAACTATAACTACTAATTTATATTAAATGTGTTGCATTAATACTAGAGGTAAACAATACTAAAAATCATGTTTATATTTATTTTAAAATGTAATGTTGAAGTACTGAAGTCTTTGTTGAAACCATAGTTTCGTTTATGGAAAACTTTAAACGAAATAAATAAATATATATTTATAAAACCATGTAATTCAAGTTGCCAGTGTATATATTATACGTCATAATATTTTTGGAATTATATACCTATCATTATTATTAAAATAAAATTTAAAGGTCGTTTGCGTACTTTAAAGAATTAATAATTCGGAGAACTATTTATTTACTCACAAAAATTTTTTATTGCATGATATATTTTAAGTTTTTATTATCATAATTATTTCAGAACACAGTCTCAAGTTACTATACAATTTCTGGAATTAATCGTCAAAAGTTTTAAAATTGACTGAGACCTCATTTCATTTATCGATATATTATATGCTGCATTCAAAGGGGCTATAACGAACTCTGAGGAAAGAAAAGTGATGAAAATGCGTTAAACTGACAGCTGGGCTAAGTATTTTTCCATATTTTTTTGGATGAAAGTGAGCTGGCAATAAAAAAGATTAAAATGCAGCCATAAAATATACAATTTGATGTGAGCGTTGTCCTTAATGAAAAGCGCTTGAAGAGCAGGAAGTAGAACGGAGCAGGAGAAGCATCATTGAGCCAGAAAACAGCACACAAATCCGACAACAGCGACAAACGGGACGACAACGAGTAGATGCCGGAGGAGGAGAATATGCAGAAGGCGGCGATGGAAATGGAGTTGGAGCAGGAACAGCGGAAAACCCCCACTCAAAGCGAATTTCATGCTTAAGCTCTGTAAAATTAACATTTAATTGAAGCCTACATTTCGGCGCTTCTGGCTATGCACCATATTAACGAAAAATGTGCTCGGCGCTGTGGTGGGAGGCACCACTCCCACTCACCCACACCCACACAGTGCAAATCCCCAGGACACTGCGATACACTGAGATAGAAGACAAATGCAGCAGAGTCAGGCAGGTAAACGGGGTCGGGATCGCAGGTCGAAGGGAGGAGTGCATGTTGTGATAGCGTAAATTATGTTATAAAATTTATTTAATTTCACTTTTGCTGCTGCTGAACGTTTTGTTGCCTGCCCCACATGGAATGTGCGCCGGCCATGCAAGCACCCCGTCACAAGCTGGGGGCATGCCACACCACCAAGTTGGTCGACACACACTCGCACACATGGGCATATCAACTACCATTTGGAGCGATAAGTCCCCAGAGTACGGCAAAACAGTACTCGGATGCTACTCCTTGCCTCCAATGCCCGATTCCCTTAAGACCCTCCACATCATTCCCTCTGACACTGCCCGGTTTCGCGTGACGCTGGGCAACCATATTTATTGTATGTGCCTGTAAGCAAGCCAAGAAACATGCAAACACTTTGTTCAGCTCTGGGAGGTGAACTGGGAAGGGTCATTTGGGTGGGCATTGGCCAAAAATGAAATGGAAAGCGCGACCAGGTGAGCAAACACAGCGAGCAATTCGCACGTGTGTGTCGCAGTTATTGGAGATTCTTAGCTGCAGCTCTCTTTGCTCAAATACCTAGTGATGGCACCGTGAACAGCATTTTACTACTATCCCTCTACTACCTGTTTCACTACCATATCTCTCTGGAAATCAATCTCTCTTTAGAAATACTTGTATTGATCAGAATAAATAATTACTACTATTTCAGACAAGAACAAAGGATAAATAATAATAAAACTTACAACTTAAATGCACATCCTAAACAAATGCTCTCAATATTGCATTAGAACTGAAAGTCAGTTAACATATTGGATACTGAATACATTTCTGGCCATTGTTATTCCTGATGTTATCTTAAAATAAATATATTAGTAGGAGTAGGACGCTCGCTCACCTCTTTGGTATTTTTTAGTATATTTTAAAATGATTCCCGGAGGAGGAGGAGGTGGAGGAGCAGAAAACTTTTATATATAATAGAGAGATATCATGCTTAAATTCTTATTTAAAACAATTATTGAAAGTTCTCACAGTAGTCTGGCAACGATAGTTTACGTTATCATTTCCCATCACGCACTCATATCTAGACTGAGCAATCTTTCATCTCCAGCTAGAATGCAAAGGGGAATGGTATATCGGGAGATTGGGAGCTCGACAACGGCAACTTAAACGACTTGGGGGCCATCTAAATAATTAAATACCAATGACACTTAAACGTAAATCATGAATTTTGCAAGGGTTCCATGGCCACGTGCAGGACACAGGGATGCGAGGAAACACCGTGGGACGCCGTGAGGGGACACAGCCTCGATAAGGCATTAAGCAAATGGCAAAAGGCTTTAAGCCAGGACGGCTGATAGATGAGGAAGAGAGGGGAGATTGTTGGCTTGGGGGCTGTTTGGGTTGCCGTCCAACCATAAACAAAGACTGGAAAATGTCAACGCCGGCGGAAACAACACCCAAAAAATTACTGTTGCAAAATGTTGTACAAGTTTCCGCTCCGAGTCGTAGCTTCCTGCAACAACAACGACGGGCAGGGACGGAAGCAAGTGCAACTGCAACAAATCCCCAGCTGGCGAGCTCTAACATTCTCGGCACTAGTAACAACAGCAACAACGATGAGGATAAGAGCAACAACTATGTAGATATATGTGCAACAATTTGTTGAACGTAGACAAAAGGCAAAGTCAATGTCGGCAGAGTTGTCAACGCTGTTTAAAGTCGCCTTAATTGCAGTTGTTGCTGTTGCTGCTGCTGTTGCTGCGCTGCTGCTGCTATAGTTGTTTCTGGTGCTGCTCTTTTTATGGCTGTCGTGTCACAGTCACCGCCTGCAGCACATGCATAAAATATGCTGCATACTTCGAGGCGCACGGCAAAGCACACAGTGTGCTCCAAAAGGTTGCCACTGTCACCGTTGTCGGCGTCGTCGCCATCGCTGCCTTTCATGCTGTTAATTATTATTATAGACGTGTGAGTGTCCATCTGTCTGGCTTGTCTGGAGCAGGCACAGTAGCTGCTACGACCGACCACATGCAATAAAACAGCACTTAGACAACGACACAGACATCGAGACACACACGCACATACAGCCAGGTAGACAGACGTCGTCTGGTCCGCTTGAACCGGCTGGGCTGGCCAAAATAGTCAAACGGCGCACCGGGGAATACTTTGCCAAATTGCACAACCCAATCTCACCAGCCAGTCAGGCAGCAAGCCAGTTTGGCATTCAAATAGCAGCCTAACTCAGCCCAAAGTCTAACCCCAACTGAACCCGAACTTCATACCATTCAACACTGGCTTTGACTCTGGTTAGACATCACTCGCATCCTTGGCCACTCATTTGACTACACGCTTTTGTAGTCCTTTCATCTCTATAAACATTTTTGCACTTAGTCGCCTTACACGTGTCGCACTGTATGCTTCTCTCTCTATCTCTCTTTGTCCCTTTTTCCCGCTTGCCGTTTTGTCAACGTCTATGTGTTTTATTTAACCATTCAACTATTTATGTTTTGTCCAAAAACTTATGGTCGTTTAACATTTAATCTTTTATTTTTACCTATGTGCTTAAAATATAAAGAGTTTGAAATAAATTGCTTTCATTTAATATATATTTGTATAAGGCTATGATTTATCTTTCCAGCTATTACTAACAGTTTAAACAATCATCCTGATATTAACAAAATTCGTACAGGTTTAATAAAACTAATGTGTATATTTTATCACGTCACCAGCAAAAGTTTAATTTAATGGAATTGCTGGAATACTACTCGTAGCTCCCACAGTAGCTTTAGAATGTGGAGAGCAAAGAATGTTAAATTATAGCTAAAGATATTTGATAAACAATGCATTTATTTTTGACTTAACAATTCACAAGTCGGCAACCGAATAAATTGTTGATAAAAATAATAAACAAAATATATTGCAACAGAGTAGCAAAGTTAGTGCAATGTCTCTCAAAAACAAACCTGTATTGTTTTCACTGTATTATTGAATGAGAAGTAAAACTAATTTGATGGCTTAATCAAAGTTTTTGTTGAATAACTTTTTGGCAAGCTTTCGTTGTCCGCTCCAGTCATCGCCAAGTGATTACAGTTTCATTTGATCTTCTACAAATGCTCTCATAGTTACGTAGTACTTGGGTAATTGTTATTCTTTGGTAGCTTTGGCTGCGCTTGCAGCCCAAATCCGTCTAAGACGTTGCGAGGCAGCTTATCGTATCCATTGTTAACCCCCGCAGAAAGAAGAAGGCAGAGCGAGTAAGGGTGCATTTAAAAGACATTATTGGGTTTCGCTTTTGTTTTATTTTGCAGGTGCGCTAATCGCCGGCTAAGCTGACCCGGAACCGACCAAGTAGCTGGCTAAAAGTCAGCTAATTAGTTGACACTTTGTCTTGGGCCACTTAATTAGCCTTTGCTGCAGTTTGCCTGCATCCCTAACTCTAGACATTGCTCCTGCTTTCCTTTAGTAAAGCACTCCCCGCACATACAAATTGCTGGCCGGGACAACTGCATTCCAGTTGCGTAACAGAAATGGGCGCCAATTAAAGTTAGTGTCTGGATTGGAGTTGGCAACGGCAACGACATTGGCGCCATCCAAAACTTCGTGGGGCATATTTAAACTTTTCGCCATTGTGATTGCAGTTGTTGTTTGAATGTATGATTTTAATTCCATTAAAATACACGGATAGCATGCAAAATAATTTACAAAAATAATAATTGTGAGCGGCGGAAAAAGACAAAATAATGACAGAGAGAAAGAGAGAGCGAGAAAGTTGAGGTTGTTGCCACAATTAAAAATATTTTCATCGCTAATACTCGCAATTTTATTTCAGATTTTTTATTTAATTATTTTTTATTTGTTTTATTACTGTGCGTTGCGCTAATTAAATGTGTAAATTTGTTGGACTTTTTAATTGAATGCGACAAATGTCTACAAAAATTAAGCGCAACAAGCAGAGCACAAAGGATTGTCAGGAATCTAGTTGTTATTTGAGTGCGTTTGCAGCTGCAGCTGCCACTTCTGTTGTTTTGTTTTGTTTATAACAAAAGCTCATCAACAATTTTTAGTTCACTGCAAAAAGAGGCAACAAATAAAGCAACAAATTGTTTAACGAATGCAGTCTAAACAAACAATAAGTGCAAATGAGGACAATATGTCTGTGCTTGGCATAATAATATTATATGTTCTAATGAACTCGCAAAGCAAACAGCATAAAATATAATAAAATATATGTAAAATAAAATTAATAATGCGATATTCGATTCAATTCAATTGTGCAGGAAATAGGCAACAGGCAGGCAGATATTCGGGCAGATGGTGGAGCAAGTACAAGCATTTAAGTTGCACAAAACTTAACTATTCCTCTTTGTTCTCCACCGCTGGCACCTCCCAATACTGTTCGTCTTGATGCTGTTCATCCTTCTCCAGATTGCGGAAGCTAGTGTACTTCATGACACCACCTGTGCACGTTGCAAGTTTAACAATTAAATTCAGTGTAATTAAAGATTCGATTTCATTTTATTTCATTCCGTTACGCACCTGCCAAAACGCCACCTCCGATGGCAATGAGTAGAGTAACAGCAATGCCAAATATTTGATAGCCTGCCTGCGAGCTGGCATTACGTCCGAGACCCTACAATGGATTGGGAGAAGGAGAGGGTTAGCCTGCTAAGAGTGTGTAATCAATGGCAGCGTTTAGCTTACGCCCATAATTTTGGTATCTGTAGTGTTGCTGCCCACCATGGCTGGGAAAATGTCTTGCAGCTCGGATTGATAGTCGTCTGCCGTGACCATAGATGCGACGATAGCCGAGGCAATGGCCGAGATAAGGGCTGGCATGCCGTGCAGGTTGTGAACTCCACAGGTGTCGTGTAGTCTCAGCTTACTGGTCATCCAAGGCTGCAAAGAAAAACTAAAATTAAAGCATCTTACTTAAAGGTGTACATTACAAAGTTCAGTGGCCTTTTGAGCCTTGAGCGGCACATGTCCTGCTTAGCGTCTAATTAAACGTTATACAGATGAAAAATGCAACTTCATATCCGTTGGACTCCTGTTTGGTCATCTAAAAAGGGTACATTTATTTACACCGTCGCCGACAGACCACGGAATTCGGACAGGGACCAACTCCACCTGTAGCGACCGGTTACAAAATGGGACCAGAGGCCGACGGGCAACAAACTTTACTCATTAGCGTCATTTTTGCACTAGGCGCACTAATTAAAACGCAGTAGGCGACACCACGGTGCAGACTCGTGTCGAGAGCACTAGTGTGCCGGACACAGTCACCGCTTCGTTGCTGCCAACTCCAAATGAAACTCAAGTTTCTCCAACGCCACAACCAGCCTGCAAGCTAGGCATTTGAATAGCGCCTCATGTTTGTATGGATTACATAGCTCTGTGTAGTTCGGCAGTGCGGATGTGGCACCATTAGGGTGCTTCTTCTTGTTTTCCCCTTTTTGCTCTTTTTTGGATTTTTTCCTTTTTTGGGTATTTGCAGTTGTTCAACTTACGGTTAAATAGCGATAGCCTAGGACCGAAACCGTGCCAGCGATAATGCCAATTAAGACAGCGCCGTGTGCGCCTAGTAGCAAGTTACAAACGGTGCCAACAGCAACACCGCCAGCCAGCGTCGAGTTCTGCACGTGCACCATATCCAATTTATTCTCATGGCTGACAAGTGCGGATACAACGAAGGTGGTCACTGCAAGAGACGGAAAGGAGGGAAAAGGGAAACAGTGAATAACGTTACAGCAACATGGACAGAAGGGCTTACTCCCAGTAGGCTTCAATAGGAGCTGCCTTTTCAACGACGAGCACTACTTCAAGAGTTCTAGTTACGATTTCAATGGGAAGCCCGGCCTGACCCTTCTACTTCGAAGACCCTTGCGTGTTTTTCGTATGCTAATAGACACGAGCTATTGCCTATTGCTGTGTGATTGATAGTCATTTTGTGTTATATTCTGGATTTCACCCTAATTAGCTGCATTATGTGCTTGAGGTCAACTTCAAATAAGCAAAAATATACTAATTGGTTATTATTTTATTGTGGCCGATCATCGATATACGAACAGCATCAGATCTTCAGAGTTGGCACTTTAAATTTTCACGAAGTGTAGCCACTATTTTGACTTACTAAATATCAAAAATAATTATTTTTTCTACAGTTTTGTTTGAGCAGCAATTTTGTATAAGGTACAGAATATTATTATGCGTTTAAAAAGTAAGCGCAATCAATAAATTTATGCTTTCTAATTTATATAGAATCGATATTATCGATATTGCAATGGTGATATTGCACATCGTGCATAGGGCTTTGACTATCGATACTTTTGTGACAATCTGCTTATCGATAGTCTCTTACTAATGCTTCATCTGCGCGGTTTTCTGTAGTTTTACGCGCGTTTATTGTTATAATGTGAGCATTTTTTTTTGTAATTAAGCAATTATTTGTGTTTTTTTTTTTTTGTGTGGTGATGGAACGCAATCTGTTCATAAACCAGTGCATAATTAAAATAAATAGGATTCCCACTTACGAAAAATACAGCGAAATATATTTCGAAGTACCTCTCTTATTGTACATTGCTGAGTAAGTCATGCAAGGATCAGCTGAATATGTAAGTAAATGTTTATTATATGACACATAAATAATAATTAAGAGACAAGTTACTATAGCAATGTAGTAGCTTGGGGTGCAAAAATGTGGGTACTGAGCAACGGCTCTAGTTAAAACAAATAACATGCTCTTAAATCATCCAAGTGGAGCAAATGGGATACACAAGCCGCAATTCTCGGCCACAACCGCAGTTCATAAACACAAAACTAATAAAAATGTAAACAAGGCTACACAGAGACGAGAGTCCTGTCGTCCTGTCGTTCTGTTGTCCAGGCAACCGGAGTAACAGTAAGTGTGCGGAGAGGATGGGCGAAATACTTCAGTTTATTACAGGGGCAAACATAAATCTCTGCAAAAATAACACTAAATACTTAAAAATCTCCATTTTATGGCGAAACATATGTTGCAGCAATAATAATTTGCATAAATTAGTTAATACGGGACGCCACTCGGTTTCTGTGGCAAGTGTAAATAAGCAGTGCAAATCACAACGACAATAACACCACCAACATCAACAAACAACAACAACAGCAACAGCAATGAAACCGCAGCAATTTCAAAAACAGCTTTTGACATTGTCCAGGCTACACAACAGCATTACAAGTACACCAGATTCTGGCTTAAAAATCAATTAAACAGTATTTTTACAGCCGGGTCCCTGGATTCTCTGATTCTCTGAGTGTAGACTAAACCAAATCCAAGGCAAGGCCAAAGCAACCGAGATTCGGGGCGTCAGTTGTTGTTGTTGGTGCTTGCACATTTAACAATTTAAATTAACGCCAATGGTGTCACTTGTGACTATAAAATGTGTTTTGTGCTTAAAATTGTTGGGCAATGCGGGCGACTGGATGTGAGGCATAGTCCGGCAACAACGACACTGACCAGGACTAAGGCTCCGGCACAAGCACAAGCAGAGGCAGAGGCAGAGCCAGTGCCAACAAGAGGCGGAGAAACCGTATGAGACCCAAGCTGGTTCCGAACTTGGTGTGAAAACAACAACAGGGGCGTATTTTGCTGTTGGCGCCGCATTTGGACACCGACTGGCGTCGTCTGCTATGCATGTCGCAACACCCGTATGGCTGACACACACTTCCCCAACATACACACAGCCGGACACTGAGTGTAACACTCCCACAAAAACGCCTCTAATTTCAGCATTGAACTGAATCCCAGCTTTAGTTTAATTAAGGCAACAACTAGCGGAGCCAAGTAACTGGCCACTGGATGGGACAACGGCCCAAAGCGATGGCCCAAGCGGCGGCGGTCCACGTTGACTCAACTAATCGCACATCCTTCCGCATAAAATGTCCTTGCTAGGCTGCCCCTTTGCTCTGAGAACTTGTAGTGCACGCGAAGTGGGGTATATTGGTGCCCCAATCCAACTTGGTTAAGTTTATATAGTGGAGGAGTATTTACATTTGAATCTTTCTTAAGAAATTTATTGAAATTAAACTTAAAATATTTAAACGTGCCTCAAGAAATTGATTGAAGTAAGCTTAAACTTATTTTAATTCCTAGAAGTTCCCTGAAAAATATGTAATTATAATTTAGAAGGAGCCTCTGGCCTGCGGTTCGATCGAACACACTTCAACAATATTTTTACTCGTAAATCAAACTCAACATTAATTTGGAAAATCCTCAACTTTGCAATCAGAGCAGAGTATATAAAGTGCGGATTGTTTGTCTAGTCTGTTTCTAAAATGCTCTATGACGCTGCTTAGGTGTTACCACCACTGTTGCAATGTGAGGGCTTTAATATCATGACCAAGCTCAGGCCACAGTCGACCCAGTGTCGCCGCCATAGCGAGTCCCAGTCCCAGACTCAGGCCCGTACCCAGCTATAGTCCCAATGCTGCTTGCAACTTGGCTTATCTCAGCTGTTGTTGCTGTTGCTGTTGCTGTTGTTGGTCGTTGTAGTCGTTGCCGGGGCGCCCTTTGTATACATTTAATTTGTGTTTTGTTATTTACATTAACCGAGTGAGGCAACAGCAGAGACTTTTTGCACCTCCCCGCCCAGCCAGCCACCACCACTTTCGGGTTGTTTTTCCTTTTAGCACATTTTCTATATATTGTGTACGACATGGCCATGGTCAAACATAGTTGACCCCCACACATACACATGGCCAGCTAAATGCTGGACAGTCTGAACGGTTGCTGTTTTGCTGCTGCTGCTCCTTCTGGTCGGAACACCCAGCTCTTGGGGCCGTTTTTATGTGCGCTACGTGCTCAAAATAAATTTTCAAATGTGTTAACGAAACTATTTGACATTTAATTAGTTTGTGAGTTGCATGCATAAAGATTTGCAGCAGGAGCGTACAGCTGCCTCCATGGATAGATCTGAGCTCTTAACCTTTTCAATTTCAATGACTGGCGCCCGAGTTAATAGGCTCGCCAACATTATAATTAACGCAGCTGGCCACGATGCAAGGAATATAAATGTAAGAACAAGAGCCGTGGCTGGATCCACTTGAGCCAAACTAATTGCTAGAACAGGACGGACATCGCACGTGACTCACCTGTTGCCGCGGCTAATGATAGAAACGTGTTCAAAATGGCGCGCTCTCCGCCCGATCCCTCGGCCAGCACCGAGTTAAAGCTGGGCCAGTAGACCCAGAGAAAGGTGGTGCCGATCATAGCGAATATGTCGGATACATAGTTGGCTCCCTCATGCTTGCCTGCGTCATTCTGGTCGCTGGCTGGACGCAGCATCAATGCAACTGCCAGGCCAAAGTAGGCACCAAAAGCATGCACCGTAATGGAACCGCCACAATCGCAGATCTGAGATTACAAAAGGATTAGATAGGACAAGCGGGGTAAGTAATGGCTTAATGGACTTACGCTAAGTACATTGAGGGCCAGATACTCGTTGGCTGCAAACAGAGCCACCTCAAAGATAGACATGCAAAGCAGCTGAATGGGCGTAGTGCGTCCAAGCAATGCTCCCATGCTGATTAACGGCACGGCGGCTGCAATGTCCGCATCAATGATGCTTTCAAGCGAAAGGCTGCAAGCAAACAAGGATAAGAGAAGGAGAACTTGTCACAACTGTCGGCTGGTGTATAAAAAGGACTTGAACGGTGTCTGCGACCTTTGTCTCTGTTTGCCGTTTCACTTAGCATAAATAGCTACTAGTGCCACGCCCATCTTTCGGGCGTCGCAAGAATTGAGCAAGTTAAAATAATTGCATGAATTTATTATACAGCTTTGGGTTATTTTTCTTAATTTCTTGAACAAGGACACGAATTTGTATGTCCTGCAAGAGTGTAAGAGAGATATGCAATTTGTTTGTTTTTCCTTAGCAATTATTTAGATTGGCAGCTCGCATTTGTTCTTGAAACTCACCTGATCTTGCCGCCTTCCATGTGAAGAAATCCCTTCATCAGCACAGCCCACTGCACCACCAGGGCGGACATAAAGAGAGTGTAGCCTGTGGCACTGTATCCGTATTTACGCAGAAAGGTCATCAAAAACCCAAAGCCAATGAATATCATAACCTGAATGTCCTGGAATTCTGTGAGTGGGAAAGCAAGGAGAGCAGGGGTTTAGTTCATGTTTGAGCGAGTTGACTGCATGGGCGCCTTGGCACGCTTATTAATTGAGTCAAGTCGTTTCAATTAGTGGCCCAATTGTCGGCTGCCAAAAGTCAATTGCATTCAGATTGATGTCACCATGGCGAACGGTGGCCAAGCAGAAGTAGCTTGGCATCGAGCACCCTGAAGCTGGTCGGCAGTTCCCCATGCGTGTGTATGTGTGTGGGTGCAATTAGTGTGAAATACGGTTTAATTTATTTATTATGAATTGCAACAAGTTGTTTACAGACGCATTTGCATAAATTGAAATTAATGACTTTAATTATTCATTTGTGTACGGCTCATTCCGTTCAGTTGTTCGGTTCCCAGTTCTCGGTTCAGTTCACTTCACTACAATAGACCAGATACAGTATGGTTCGGTTCGGTTCGGTTCGGTTCGGTTCACTTCGTTTTTGTTGTTGTTTCGTTTTTTTTTGGGTTCGTCTCTTGCCCATTGTGGCAAAAGTAATTAATGCAATTGGTGCCGCGGGACTTCAAGGAGACTATGCGCCAAATAACTTCATTTATTTATGAGCCGCCAACACTTGGCTGACAAAACACTTGGCTGGCAACAGCAAAAAGCTCAACACACAGAACCTGGCAACTGGAATGGGTAATAGCCTTAACAGTCTCAAAAATATTTCAATATGAAGGATTAAATGTAAATTCTTAGGCAGGGGATATTGTTGCTGAGCCTCTACGTCTTTGAGATGTAATTATTTTGTCTTAAATTGTTTTTTTGTTTTTTAAGAATGGCGGTTAGGTGTGTAGTTTTAAAAGTGGGTAAAAGAAATATGAAAATTGCAATAAAATATGTTGTCTTGGTCATTAAGATTTGGAAAGAAAGAGGAACAAACATTAATTAATAAAAAAAACTCTCAGCAACATTATGCATTGTTAATTTGCATATGTGCTGTCCCCATTTATTATATTGCTATGAAGATGCTATGATAACTTTTTAAGAACTATTTAGTTATTATACATCTTATTTCCCGCAAATAACGGGTACTTAAGCTTATAAGCATATAAGCATTTAATTGTTACACACCTTGTTACTCAGTTTTAAATTATGAACTTTTATCTGTACATTTATATTATAAAGAATTTCTCTTCAAGTGGGCTGCATAACCTAGTCTAATAGATATTTTATCAGTTTGCTCATCCTTATCAGTTGTTATCCGCAGTCTTGGCAGCTTAACATGTAAAACTTGTTTGGTCCGATGTGTTGGCTTTGCTCTGACAAGTTGCATTACCTATCATGAGTATTTCTCATAAATGGGGTTACATTGCGCTATTAATACGACTGATGTGAGTCAGTTGTCACCTGAGGCTAAGAAGCATTGATGGCCTTATCAGGTAAAGATGTAGCGCAATCCATCATGACAAGTGCCGATAATATGCTTACTCCCGTGATGGACAGCGGCTCGACTCCCAACGTCCCAAGTCCATGCGCCATGCAGATAAAATGTTCGTCACTCAATATCATGTCAGCACGGCAGGCTTACTGATTAGCTGAGCGCTTCTTTTTTGAGTGTTGGCCGTCAAGCGAGCGTCCCGTTCTCTCCCTCGGTCAGTCAATTAGTTGTAAATTGTCGCACATCAAATAAAAGACCCTCCACACACTATAAATAGCTGTGTCCCACAGAGTTCCCCATCGTCATAGCATAAAGTGGCTTAAAATTTGCCCAACGCTGTGACTAATTTTAGAATCAATGACAAAGATTGCTAATGTTTTATATAGTGTTTGGGTGTTCCGTCGGTGCGAAGTTTGAGGGAGAGGTGGAACACATTGACTACTCACGCGGATATTTTGAAACGTGTTCCTTTGCTGATCCAGCGTCTTCAGCTACGATTGGCGCCGGTAGCACAGCTTTCTCGTAACGCACGAACAGCCAGAATAGCGCCAGAAAAATTATTTGCACAATCATCAGGACAATGTAGCCCGACACTTTGCTACCCGGCGTATGCATTGTGAAGTCTGTTCGAGGATGTGGTCCCCAGTCTCGGGCGAAGCAAAAAAAATGGCAAGAACTATGTATAGCTGCCGATTGGAGTTTGTGCAAAGCCCTGGCAAAGTCGACTGCAAGCGCTCACACTTCTACTTTCTCTCTCTCTTTCTCGCTTTCGGTATGCAGTTGAAATCCGCGTTAGAGTCGCTGCAGCACGCGTGTGGATACGTCCGGGAATTAGAAGCGTAAGTGCCACCAGACAGGAAGTCGATGGCCCCAGCTAGCAATTCTCTCTCTCGTGCTCTGTATCTGTATTCCTTCCTCGATATGCACAAATATTTGTGCGCTTTTTTAGTCGCTCAATACACACACACATGCACTCGCGAACTAGCTGTAAAGAGAGTAGGCGGAATGGAAGGCGATTCTCATGCACGATCTGCTGCCGCTGAGCGCAATGCGCGTACTGATGCCCAGCACATTGTGCGAGGCTTGTAAGTAGCTACTGCTTGGCATGCGGTCAATGGGGCGTATGTGCGATATATTCACGGCGATTTATTCGCATGATATAACTATTTGATTTAATTTGCACGACGCTTGCTGCTCGGGCAGTTGTTAAATTATTTACTGCCCCATTCTCGAGTGCTTGGCTGTGGCTTCGTAGTTTGTGTTTTATTTAAATTGTTTTGTTTTAGCTGCATTGCAATTTCAATTTGAAATCGTTGGTCTTCCTCCACACTCAAACACTAAAGTGGGCATGTGTTTTGTGGTGCTTCAATTGATTGCTGCATCATTATTGTTTCATGAGTGCGGCGTGCAACTTGCAACCAGCTGCTTAAACTTTAATACATATTTTGATTGCCAACTTGGTCAACTAAAATTTATTTAATGCCATTTAGTGCGATTCCTCATCGTATGCAGCAAGAGACTATCACTTAAGTTTTCATCGTATACAGCAAGAGACTATAACTTAAGTATACTCAAATGTATGTATCAAATCGCTTTGCTGCTTTTGGTTTCTCGCCTGAAAGCAATTAGCACGCTGTCAACAACAATTGGCCATAAAGTGCTTAAACTGCCCCAGAAATGGAGCAGCTGATCGGTCGTTGATGATGCAAAGCACCCGACGGGCTTCATCTGCTCAGCCCCACAATTGTCGCACTCATAACTCGCAGTCATTAACAGTTTTTTAGTAGTTTAGTGTGAAATTAATGGGCACAATAAGGCATAACGAGTCGCACATTCGTGCAAAGAGCTGGGAAAAAAATGTGGAATATGCATCGAAATGTGTCAATGTGTAGTTATGGAATTGAATGGATTAATAATGCCTATGCGGGCGATTCTTTATTAAATATAGCTTGATATTTATTAATATTTTTTCTTAAACGATTTAAATTTATTATAATTGTTTCACGTATTTGCAAGTCTGCCTTTTCATTTCGGTTTGTTCTCTTAACGTCATGAAAAATCCATGTGTGCACATTATATTTAGAATTAAATAACATTTAACTAATTGGTTATGAAAATATCACAACAAAATTAAAAAGAGTGTATAAAATAAATAATAAAACGTCCTTCGCCAAGTCGCGGGAAGACAGTTGGTGTTTGGTTAAGGCGGCCGTTGGGGCGTATGATTGATATTTATTTTTTCAACAAACACAAGCACCTGTGTTAAAATTGAAATTCTCATAGCAGGGCCGCAATAATAAAAAGCAAAGCAACGAAAAGTAAAGTAAAGCAAAGCAAACCGAGAAACCAACATAAGAAAATGTGTGAAGTTGGCGCAAAAACCGCAAATGTTGCCAGGCACGCGTTGGGTAAATGCTCTTCAGATCTGTGAAACCAACACGAAAAAAAAAAGAAAAACATGGGGAGAACGAGAGAAAAGTTATCGGGGTTTTGTGAGGGAAGTACGATATCAGAGCCATTTGGTTCTTCGTTTTGTTGCTCCAGCTGCCTACGCTACACACTTGCTTGCCCGAAGGGGGGTCGTGGCATTGGGGAAGCGTAAAATTTGCATCCGCAATCACTTTAAATGTTTCCGTTTGAATACGCAAATAAATCGAAAAGGATTTCCAATGAATGCTTATGAGTGTGCACCGTTTCCCATCTTCCCCCAAACGCCACGTACTCGTTCTTCAAGCTTCAAGCAAACCCTTGTTAATGTTGTTGTTTACAACAAGTGTACATGGCTAAATCCGGGCTAGAGCACAGCAACAACAACAGCAATAAAGACAACAAATAACAAAATATAAACGAAAAAAATTGATAACATTGTAAAACGGCTGCCAAACTGTCAGCTGCTTCGGCCCTGCTTGAAGATGCAGCCTCGAGTCTCAGCTTCAGCTTCAGCTTCAGTTTTAGTCCAGTGTGAACCTCAACCTCAGGCGGCAGAGCCGTGCAACTTGTGGCCAGTCCGAGGGCAAGCAAAAATGTTGCATCCCCGGGCTTTCGAGCTGAGCCATAAATAAATATGAGCGACTGTGTTGAGACACTGCAACGAGGGGGGCAACAATGTTGACGATATGTTGATAAACTTTAACACCACAAACCGAGGGCATCACACACACACGACGACGAGCAAATAGAGCGTGTTTTCAATATACATATCTCATTAGAACCACCTAAACTATATGCGATATATTCTACGGAGAAAGAAACCCAGACGAAAGCGTTTTTAGAACCGTCGCACAAAAGTTGCATTAAGTTCGCTGTAGTCGCAACAACAGCAACAACGGCAACATTCTCATTCTCATCAACATCATCATGGTCGTGCTCGTCGTGGTTGTGCAGGACCAAGTCTTTTGTGTGGCTTTGTTATGCCAACCAAAGTATCCTTCAGCTGGCTGCCTGACTGGCTTTGCCGGCATTTGTATCGCTAGCTTTGCTCCACACTCTCGCTGTCTTTCTCTCTGTCTCTGTCGTTCTCACTCTTTTTCTACAGTTCGCTGGGGTTTTTTTTTTCGGGTACTTGGCTCCGTTACACAAATTTCGACTGCCACAGTCTGCCTTGCCGCCGCCTGCATGTGTGGTGAGACTGCTGCTGCTGCTACTTCTGTTGCCGGTGGTTGCGCCTAAACGATTTGCTTTTTGTCTGTTTTGTGTCAATTTGAAATCCGCTTTGGTTATGCGGTTGCTGCAACTCTATGCTCTTCGCCCCTCCGACCCCGCTTTCTTCTATGCTTGCGCTGCTGTCGCTATAGCAAATCCGAGCGCTGCGGCAATTGTTGGCATTTACAGGCTACTTGGCTGCCATGGCAGCTATGCAACATCAGGCTTGAGCTCAAGTGCCGCTGGGGGATTTTTCAATTGCGTTTATAATAAATTTCGATTTGTCAGCGCAAAGCGGACAACTTGCGTCGCCTCGTTGCCAAGCCAAGTACCGTTAAGTGTGTGCCGCAAGTGGCATCAATGGCAGCAGCAGCAGCAACACCATCAGTGCCGGCAGCACTTGGCACAACAGCATAATATAGTTGGGGACTAATTCAAATTACAGCCTGTTGATATTAAAATCTAATTTTAGCTGCAAAAAAGCTAAAGTGCCAACACTTGACTATTAATTTCAGCACACTCAAAAGTATGCTACAAATCGATGCAAGCCTCAATGCAATTACTCGCTAAGCTTTAAAGTCTGCTACACATTCAGACCTAAAAAGTTGGGCTAAGACCTGTTTGTAGCGGACAACAATATGCGCTTCGATTAATAGTTAGACAACTTTCAATCTGTCTGTCGAATACGAGATACACATATTAAGATAAGACGACAAACTGGATCACAATTCGGCGCCTCTAAATGGCCGTAATAAAAATATCAAAAGCCATGCCAAAAAGTTGCCACGCCGGCCCCACTCAATGACTATTAAATAGAGCGATTAGTCGCCCAAATAATTTACATTTGATTTGTAACAAATAAAAAAATTTATTCGATTGATTGATATAAACGGCAAGAATTTACGGTCGGGCTTAATGGAATTATATAACTATTTATGTAAATATGTGTGTTTACATTTGTATCAAATTTTCGTTGGGAATGTTAACTGTTCAATGACAACTTCTTCTTCCGCATTGCCTCTAGGCAATCTCTGTGGCATGCGATGGCACTGGCTGCACATGCTGTGCAGGTTGCACTGTCTGTGCTGGTGTGATGCTAGGCGGGACACTAGGTGTGGGATCGTGTGTTTGTGCTGGAGTGTAAGTCGTTGCTTGATCGGGGTCCTTGTCCAAAATGAACTTGTACATGATAAAGTAAATGGCAGCACCCAAGAGCAGTTCGGCAACAGCTACACAGGTAATCACAGCCCAGCCGGGTATGGCAAGTCCGCCTGAGGAGAAAAAGAATTTGTAATTAACCGTAATGAATTAAATTGCAGTATAATAATCTTACTAAAGTATCTGCGAGTAAGTGTGCGACGTCCACGATTAACCCGGCGTGTGGCATCCGTTTCCTGCATGCAGCAAGCAAGCAGAACTGCAAATAAAACGAAGTGAAAAAAATAAATAATCAGAAGTAACTACGCAAAACTAATGTATTATGTGTATGGGAAGATCGTGTGTGGTCTCTGCCCCTAAGGTATCTAACAAACGGAGCATCACATCATATCACACATTGGATCACATCACACATCGTACCGTATTGAATCGAGCAAACAAAAAAGCGAGAAGCACGAAACGGAACGGAACTCATTGAAAACGACGTTAACCATTCATCAAACAGATGGAGCTGACATTCTTGTTATTTGTCCGAAGAGTTGTTTAAATATTAATAATTAATTATTAAGAAAATATTTAACAACAAAGCCAAAAACAATAGCCATACCAAAAAAAAAAACTAACGTAGCGCGCGCCAAGTTCGAAGATAAATCAGATAAACACTTGACCAAGGGAACCGGAGCGATTGAGAAGTTGCCTTCGAGCGGGGTGAGCAAGAGGGGGTTATTTGTTTTGGCATGTTCTGCTATTGTTTCCATTGCGGATGTCAGTTTTGATTATCTTCTCTCTCGTTTCTCAGGCTTTTGCTCCAATGTATTTATCATCGGTTTTGATGTTGATGTCTGAGGTTAACATTGTAAATTGATTTTTATCAATTTAATTATCGATTTGAATAGTAAAATCAACAAATCGCTTGGCCAAGCTGCGAATTGAAGGAACACTCGACCGCTAACTGAAAACTAATTGTTTTTCATATTTCATAATTTATACGTTGAAATAATTATTGTTGTGCTTGGGCCACATCCGGTATTAGCGATGGGCCATTACATTGAGCTTTAGCCAAATAAAATATTTATTGAATAAATTAAAATATAATTGCCAAAATTAAATAAGTAATTCTAAAGTGAAATTACATTTAGTAACTTTTTAGAATAGAGCGAAATTAATGTGTTTCATAGTAGTAATTTATGTAAACCTAAGGGAAGCAATTTTTATACCCGCCTACCCAAAGGGTAGAAGGGTATTATAATTTTGTGCCAACCGAAAATGTACTTAACAGGCAGAAGGAAGCGTCTCCGACCCCATAAAAAATACGTATATTATTGGTATATTTTTTGGTATATTTTCAGTATACTTTTAAAAAATATCTTTTTCAGTATATTTTTGTAAAACATAATATTTCGATGGTCGCTCTTATTTATTCATCCATTCTTCCACAGTTCTTCGACAGTAGCTTTCTTACTTGTTATTTATAACTATCTGATGCTCTATCCATACATTTGAACTCATTTTTAGAGGTTTACGGTTTATTAGTCATTACAAAGAATAGCACTATTGGGACAGCGATGAGTAAACCCAGTTTATCAGCGTTAATGTTGGTCATAATGCAAGGCAACTGATAAGCACACATTTTTGTAGAGTTTCCGCTCGTTGTGGAATTTATTTTCTCGCTGCCAGTTGATGACACATTAGCTATTTACTTATTTTCACTCGTTTACAATTAGTTTTTATATACTTTCGATTATTTTTAAATGGAACTTGATACTCTGAATTTAAGATTCCATTCAATTGCTTTAGTGTAATAGATTAGCACAAGTAGATACACCTTATAGATACTTTTATATCTCGTTTATGGCCTGTTTTAAGTTAGTTTAAATTTGTGTAGAGTTGCTCAAGTTGTTCACAGTGCCACTCGATGACACACACATACACTGCGTTTGATTAGTAATTTCAATTCGTTTGGATCAACTTAGAGGGACACATTAAGCTCCACACTTATGCCGCTCAAATCTAGTCAATTTTTAAGAAATAGGCAAAACTTTACCTAGACATATCACCATGTAGGTGGAGTACTTCTTAGGCCACATCATTTTCACTCGAGTTATTAATTTGGCAACTTCAAAATATAGTTTTCTGCGTTTCTGCCGAAGTATAAAGTGGAACTAAAATTGAAAATTGCTGCGCGTTTTTGCCGAGCGACAGGTGAGTCTTTCTTATCAACACAACGCTATCGTATCATAAGATAAGATAAGATTGGGCTGGGCGGTTTTCGAGCTTGCACAATGCACAGAGATAAGGATATAAAAGAGATAATGATTTTTTGTTTTTTAAATGTTTTATTGTGTCTTTCGGTTTTGTACTCGAATTATTCATAACTCGTTATCATTGTCTAATACGCTTATGTTAACTTTAATTGAGCTTGCATCTGGCAACCTCAAAGCCTGAGTAGGTGGGTGGGTAGTTAGTGTTGGGCTTTAATGACGACGGTGCTTGAGGCGACGCACAGTCTTGTAACGGTAGCCGTCATCACCAAGGATGTTGGACTCGGCGGGCACATCAACGACGGCGGTGTCAAATGGGGGCAGGTATTCGGCGGTGGGGAGTTCGTTAACATCACGACGGCGACGGATCACACGGCGGACGGTCTTGTAACGGTAGCCATCATCAGCAAGGACAGCGGCTTCCTCAACGGGAACCACCTGGGTTTGCTCTGCAACTGGGGGCAGGTACTCGGGGGAAAGCTCGTTGACATCGCGACGGTGGCGCAGTTTCAGGCGACGCACGGTCTTGTAACGGTAGCCATCATCAGCAAGGACAGCGGCTTGCTCAGCGGGAGCCTCATAGACAACCTGTTCTTCTCCAACTGGGGGCAGGTACTCGGCGGTGGGGAGTTCGTTAACATCACGACGGCGACGGATCACACGGCGGATGGTCTTGTAACGGTAGCCATCTTCGGCGACTGGAGTCTCAACAACGATTTCCTGAGTAGCGGCAGTTTCAACTGGGGGCAGGTATTCGCTGGACAGCTCGCTGACATCACGACGGCGACGGGTGAGACGACGGACGGTCTTGTAACGGTAGCCATCATCAGCAAGGACAGCGGTTTGCTCAACGGGAGCCTCATAGACAACCTGTTCTCCAGTTGGGGGCAGGTACTCTCCGCTGGGGAGTTCGTTAACATCACGACGGCGACGGATCACACGACGGACGGTCTTGTAACGGTAGCCATCATCAGCAAGGACAGCGGCTTCCTCAGCGGGAACCACCTGGGTTTGCTCTGCAACTGGGGGCAGGTACTCGGAGGAAAGCTCGTTGACATCGCGACGGTGGCGCAGTTTCAGGCGACGCACGGTCTTGTAACGGTAGCCATCATCGCTGAGCACACCCTGTTCGATAGGTGAATCAACCGATTCGGCGACGACTTCGATGTTATTGTCCACTGGGGGCAGGTACTCCGTGGAGATGGTTGTGGCCGTAGCCGCTGCGATCACAGCAAATGCAATAACGAAGAATTTCTGTAAGAAAATGCCACATGGCAGAGGATGGGCGATGAGTATATTGAATATAACTATGGGTTAGTCCTGTATGAATCTGTATGGGTTGTCCAGATTGAAGATGGCAAACTAACCATGTTCGAAGATGCTCCTAGACGATGTGTGTCTATGAGATTAATCCAAATTTGATTCTGTTTTCAAACCAGACCTTACGACACTATTTATACACAGATTTTGCAAAAAGTTCTCAGAAGCTGAAGCAGAAGCAGAAGCAGAAGCAGCAAAAGCCAAACTCTGTGTGCCATTCACTTTGGAGATGATACAAAATGAAACCGGTTACTGTTCCATGCGGCAACTAACACTACCGCATCATATACTTGGTAGTTGAGTTTGCTGCGTTGCGATCTCGTTGTCGAGTTGTCTATGTCGATCGTCTGCTTGGGCCACTTCTTCATCTTCAACTCGATCGCCATAGCGACAGCCACAGCTCTATTGATGGCCGGCATTAGCCGCGCTTAGTGCTTTGTCTTGTCTAGTTGCTATTGTCAAAAGTATCTCAAGCCGCGAGCACACATCAATTGTACTCCTCCTTTATCCATCGTTTGCCTATTTACCATATATGTATGGAAACAAATGAACAAACGATGCGAACCATAAAAAACTAATACATATACATGCATACATATATAAAACAAAACGAAAGTCTAAAATACATTTGATTTGATTCCACTAAAATAAAATGCTAAAAACTAAAAAAAATAAATAAATTAAACAAAAATCTGCTGAAAACTTCTCAAACAACAGAAATGTTGAACGTGGCGGCCACGACGATATTTGAATTGTCTAAAGACTTTTGGCAGAGAATTAACAATAGTTGAGGGCTCTTTGCATTCTTCTCCGTGAGCTTCGATAGTCTCAATTTATTTGTATCACATTATACGAACTTTATTGCTTATGAATAGCTGGGGTCGACCGCTTGTCGATTGATAGCTAGCTTTAGTTATAGTTTTGTTGATTTCAATGCCTTCGCACGTGGTAATTGCAAGCGGAAGTTGTGGTTGTCGTTGTTGCAAACGTTGCCGTTGTTGTCATTGTTGGACAAGGCTTCTTCATTTGGAGTCCGCCTGACGGACAGCTGGCGCATTTTTTTTTGATTTCTTTCAACATTTTTTTTTTTTTTTTGGCGACTCTTGATCAATGCTTAAGGCCAACGCTCAGTTGGGATTGAAAGTGTATGCCATGATGGACGGCAGCTCTTGTTGAGTGTTGCTATTTTCGGTTACGCCACATTAGGCATCTATTAATAGCCAGGTGATTTAATAGATCTACTCGAATCCAATCGATCGTTATGAAATTTTTTGAAATATGCCTCTCTAATATGTTCGTGTGCTCGTGGCAATGTTTAATTTAAATTCAAATTTAAATTTATATTTTCTGCTGCTCCAATTGTACACAAAACACGCAATAAATCTCATCAAAATGCTAAAACCGATTATCATCATCTTCATCTCCATCATCGTCATCTCCTCTCATGTGGGCGTCTTAGAATGTTAAGATCATTTTTTGTTTGTGCTCTTTCATCTATTTTTTTGTTTTTCTTCCATATGAGTTCCATTAGCTTAGACAATGGAGAATGTCGATTATTGGAGATCTCGTTTAAATAGAGGATATGACGGGATGGCAGACCTTGGCAAATCTATTTATGTTTTCTAACTCGACTAAAGCGACTATAGAATATTCTATAATACTTAACTGCATCGCTATCTAAAATAAAGATATGCTTTTAAAGTTTCCAACCAGTTTATAAAGATATCGTATAACATTGTCGCACAGCAGGTGGAGAAACAACACATGCTCCAGTTTTATTTTGTCATTTATTTCATTTTGTAAATGGCGCACACATAAAAAATATATATTCAGCCATTGCTCTACAGTATTCTGCATATTTAATTTATATCTGGCAATCAACATCATCATCAAAATGCCACTGCGCATTGCCCATTGCCCCGTTCTTCCTATGCGGAAAAACGGACAAAAATAAATAGAATCGGAGGGAGAATTCGCTTTCGGCATTTCCTGGCACAAAAAAATAACGCAAGAATCAAACATATATGTTTTCTCATATGTAACCTACACATATACTCTATCTGCATATGCATGGTTCCAAACAGGTCAGACGGTGCTCTTGATGTCAGTTGTATGCTATACGTACATATATCCATAAAAATATATGCAGTCGCCTCAGTCCAAGTTGAGTTTCAGTTTCAATTCCCCATGGCCCATGGTAAAACGTATAAAAATCGTCGCGTGGTGTATGGCACATCCGCCCCCGGTTTGAGCGTCCAGGATGCCCATGGGTCAACTTTCAATCATCGAGTTGGCAGAGACAGGCCGTGCCGCGATTAATCCAATGCATCGGCGTCTGAGAACATCTCAACTGCAGGTACATCACAAAATTGGTTGAGTGGCCGGTGGTGGACAGAATACCACGTCGTTCGCTGGTCTTATAGACTGGGCAATCGTAAATGACATCTGGTTCTGCACCACCATGGTGCCGCGATTCCTCTCCACCGCTGCCACGCGGCACTTCATCCGGCATTCTTAGCACCGGGCGCAGATAGATTACCGGCAGAGTATCGAATAAAATTTTCGAGAAAGATTCGTCGATCTCTTTTGTCTTGCGATTCCAGCGAGCACCCTCTATGAAAATGCCCTGAAATATTTATGAAGCAAAACAAATTAATAAATAAATAGTAGACATAAGGGAATGCCGTAAATTGCAAATTAAAAATATGTAGAAATTTTCTATACAAACGTATACAAAATGTGGAAATAATTTATGGCAATAAATGGTAGAAATAATAACATAAAAGGCAGCAGAGTGAGTATGAAGTAAATTAAAGGTAGCCATAACAAAAAAATACATTGTGATTAAAATTATAAGTAGGTCTTAAAATATGGAACTCAAATGGGCAATTAAAATAAATTTGCGTCTTTCTTACTTGTATAAACTTTGTCTCATCATTTATCTCTTTTTGTTCCTGAAGAGTTGGCAAAGCAAACAGTCGATAAAATATGTATTGTGTTATCGTTTGCTCATTCGCAATTAATTTGATTTAAAATTAAGTTAACACCCCCTCGCAACTTACCCGAATGTAGGCGCCCACATCAGCCACTTGTGTGACTTGCGTCTCGAATTTGGTGACGGCAAACTCAATGTTAATCATATCGATTTGGAAGCGATTTTTACGCGAATAGTTTTGCAGCACACCCGTTATAAAGGACTGGGTAAAGTAGAAGCCAGAGATCCAGTAGACATTCGGTTCGCCATCCTCGATCCACGACTGGAAAAATGCCAAACTGAGATGTGGTAACAGACAGATGAGTTATCTTATTTTTCAATTTGTTAATAAATATTAAATATTTGACAACAAAAGGCTGCAAATGCACAAAGCAGTGGCAGGAGCATGAGTTCACACAAGCAGCTACGTCCTTTGATGTCAATGGCAAATAAGATTTTTGCCATGAATGGCAGCAACAATATTGAACGGCAACAGGATGGAGTTGAGGATGAACGATGACGATGACGATGACGAAGGGGCATATGAATGCGGCGCACCCAAACACATTTATTATATTTGCACAGTTGCAGTAAAGGACGCAGCAGCATAAGCATCAGCTCACAGGATACAATACCATTCATTGATGGCTGTGCTCTTAAAATAGAAATGTGGCAACCACACAATAACAACAATAACAACAATGACAACAACAACGACACACACTCACCGGGCTAGGAAATCGGTCACGTAGCTACCCAAAGGCTTCAGCGAGGGATAGCTCTTTTTTAGCCAATCTGCCGGCAACTTGCCTATAATCATGGAGGCATGTGTTCGCTCCAGCTCGGGTATCATGGCAATCTGTCCCTTGACAGCCTTGCCGACATTCACCAGGCTCTTGCGTATATAGGAAAGAAGCTTATTGAAACGTATTAATTCCTGACGTAGCACTGTATTCATGGAATTGGTGTAGACAACCGGATAAGTCTTGGACACTTCTTCCAAATCGAATTCCTCGGGTAGACGGTTCAATAGCTCTTTGCAGATGGCAATGGCGGGATCCTCCTTAGCGCCACCCGCCGAACTGGCCTTTACCGATGCCATCAGATCGGTCTGTGTTAGCAGCACACCGCTAATAAGCTGATGGGAAATATTAGAACTTGATGTTTCAAGAGGCCAGAGAATACTTACCGCATTGGTTTCCTTTACATTCCGATTGATGTCGGCATTTTCATGCAGGCCATATACCTCGGGTTGCGGACTTAGTGGAAAGGTGCCTATGTACTCAATGGAGTTCACCTTGGTGGGACTGAGCGGTACACAGTAATTGCCCGACTGAGACAAGGCATAGCTAACAAAGATAGCAAAGCATCAAGAAATAAAGTAAACAATATGATACTACTTTCACTCACTTATCCTGTTCGATAGTATTGCTATTGTATATCATGTTCAACAACGACAATATCAGTCGACGATCCTTGTCATCTGTGACACGACCTCCATAGTTGCACTCGCCAGTCAGATATACATGGCCACGGAAGGGTATGCTGTGACTTTGCGCAATAAACATCTTCAACTGCAACAAGGATATTCTGCAAGAAGGGAAACATTAGAGTATACTGCATACAGCTTGCAATTGTTACAAAGAACCAACTTGAGATCCGATTCATTAAATTCATAGGGTATATTCCAGCCGAGTGGGCCAAACTCGCGTCGTTCTTGGACAACGGCATGAAAGAAGACCAAGGCAAATACGCCGCGCAGCCAACACTTGTTGGCCGAGTCGGAAAAGAGGAACGCATTCGTAAAGAACTTGTCCCGCATCAGGGGATCCGAGGTAAAGGAGCGATGCATATTGGCGCGCAGTCCTTTGGGCGGTTCGTTTGTCATCTTGACCGAGTTCTGGAGCACGGATACGGGGAACACAGCACTGGGATATGATGTACACCATAGACGGTATTCACTGTTCGCACCATCCGTTAGTGTGGTATCATTGCATATGCGCTCCAAGTCGCCCATCCAGCTGAAGGCGACGTGACAGTTCTGCAATACGACCCAATGACCGTGGCGAGCTGCCTCCGTGATCATCTTTTCCGCCCGCGGTCCTTGACCCTGACCCAACGATATGGTTTTCGTTCTAGAAGAAGACAAGCAAAACGCGCTTAGCATAAATTCCCTTTAAAGTTACAGTAAGGCAGTGTGCCCTCTCCCCCATTTTCTCTCTCTGCTGGTAACACATGATGTCGTCGCAACCGAGCAAACAGACACATATCGGTACAAGGCGCACATGTCGCGCTTAATCGAAAACAAGCCGTCGTCATCCCCATCACCATCCCCATTCCTATCGTCATACCCAATCCGACAGAGCATCAGGTAGCAACAACAAACCCAAGGGCCAGCCCACGAGCCGACACCGCACGACATGGACACGGAAATATCAGGCACTCTCGTTAATTAACTTACTTCTCGTACATGTTGCGTTGTTTGGCGAACATAAAGAGGCTGGCCATGGGATCAGAGCCAGCTGATAGCAGAAACACCAGCGGTATTTTCGGTGAGCTGTCGCCAAACGAGGCGCTCAAATCGAATGGCGGCGGCTCCACAAACGACTTGTCCAGGTTACTCGTGATGAAAGCCTGTGACACAAATGGAGCTCATAAATAAAGCTACTGTCTGTATTGATAGCGAACTTACGCGCACGGCAGGCACCAACTTGTCTGGCCGCATACTCTTCAACACGATCAAACGGAGCATATCACTAATTTTTTCAAATGGTGCAGGCACGGGCAACTCCTGAGGATTAATAGCATCGTAATAGTCACGCCAGCTTTGTATGTTCTGCTCAATTTTGGTGTGCATATTCTTCAAGCTGCAAATGAAAGTCAGAATATTTAATTATCCGACAATCGAAAGATACACGTACCCATCTAGATCGCTGGCACGATATATGCCAGCCCAAGCCTTGTCGGGAAGCCAGTCGCTAAAGGCATTGGGTATGATTGTCTTGAAGCCAATGCCGCCAGTGAGGAAAAATAGGAGCTCATCCTTGGCCAGTCGACCCTGAGACACTAAGATGCCCAAACACATAACCAACGAGATGACCAGCTTATCCTTTTCAAATAGGGAGCGACAGACATTCGTATAGATGGATTTGGTAAAGTAATCGTTGAGATTATTTAGACGCTCGGCCAGCACACTGGACTTGGGTGCCTTCAGTATGGTGTTGACGAAGAGATTGATGAACCAGGCCAATGAATACTGATACATGGGATCCACATTGGCCAATTCGCTGATGCAAAAGAACAAAATGGCCGAGTGCTTGGACACGGGAATATATTGCTGGCGTGCTGCATCAATTTCAATCTCAGTGGCCACAGCGATAACCTGCTTCTCCTGAATATCCTCGGATAGAATTTTACTGGACGAAAGTATGTTGATGGCATTCTCATCCTCCAGCACATTGCCTTCAGAGGTGGATAATACCTGTACATAACGTGCAAAACGTAAGTAAATTTCAGATTTAATCGGTTTGTTTCCAGTTAATTGAATTGTCATTGGCCAACGCCGAGAAACATAAATTGTTTGTCTGTCTCTAATTGAATCGCTGGAGCGAAGCAAACCAAAACCAAAACGAAAACTATCGAAAGCATACAATGGAACAAACATTTATAATAAAGCACTAGACTACTGCTTGAATAGGGAATGAAAAAATGGGAAATTGAAAGAATATAGATAGCTAGACTTACCTCTAATATCTTGGATTCAATGGTGTACAATGCATCACGATTCCTTGCGGATTCAATAATCAATTGTTCCTTCTTCTCTTGCAAATCGGGTCGCTCATGTGCCACCACAATCGCTAGCAATTGTTCGCGTAATCCTTGCTCCGTTATCATGAAATTTAATACTGTTACCTAAACACGATAGCACGAACACAAAGAGGCAGAGAGGGAGCACGTAAAATGGGGAAAAAATGAAACTCAAAATAAACACACAATGTGAAGAGGGAAAAAATATATAGGATAAGGACACGAAAACTGCTGACAACAGTTGCAGCATAAAAAGCAATGGAAACGCCAACAGAAGCGAAATGCTGGAAAATTTTATAAACACGACATAGAACAGGAACTAGAAACTAGGGACCAGGGATTGGGTTAGGGATATAGAGGGCAAGGGCTCGCGCTAGTTATGCAGAAGCAAGCAGACAGCAGCCACGTACATCAATGGGATGGATGTCCTCGACATTCTCGTCAATGATATCGAAAATTTGCATTTTGCCGGCGCCGATGCCGATGACAACCGTACCCCGTACCCTTCCACCCATCCCTCTGCTCCCCAAAAATATCAATTTAAGTTCGTCGTTTTTATTACACAACTAACATCATCATTGGCATTCGCTTGCCACAGACTCGTCTCACCAGCAATTGGGGCAGAAGATATACTACAGAAGCAGACTTGCTGCATATGTCAAACTTACCATAACCATCACTTCCGGCGGATAATGCGGATTGCGCAGACATGTCGTTATGTAAAGGCGAAAGTCGGGATTGTATTCAATCAAAGTGTCGCCACTTCTTATGAACAAACCGCCCTTTTGCTTTATAATGTTCTTCTCCAGTATGGGTGTTAGATTCGCGTCAAGTTTTTCACCTACGCAATTGCAACATGAATCTCACTTTCCTTTTTATCGTTGAAAATTGTCACCCTTTTTTCCACTTACCCACATTCTCGATTAGCACTGGCTGCCCATAAGTAAGAGCTAATTCCAGCACCTGCATGTAGTTGGAGTCGGTTTGTTTAATAACCTTTAGATTATTGTTCTTCTCCATGTTTTTAATCCATTTATTGGCTTGCACTGTGAAAGAAAACTTGCAATGTTTTTGCTATTACAAATGCTTCGTTTCTTTAATTACCCTGCGGATCTATGAGCAACGAGTAGCGACTCGAATTGGTCACAATTATGCCATTCTCCACAGAGAAGTTATCCGCCGGCAGACCAGCCAGCGACCAGGCACGTATGGTCATCGGATGACCCAATGTGGTGGCCAGCGAGAAGGTCTCGCTTCTGGGTATATGACGACGCTGGCACACACCATTCCAGTCATCCAGAATATTAGCTCGGTACTAAAAATAATTAAGAAACGACAAAAAGAACAATAAAGTGTTAAGCTGGGTCTCCACTTTTACTGGAATATTAACATGTCAGCATTTGTGCACTTTCTGCACGTTCAACATACAAAATATACCCTGTATATATACGCAAGCTTGCATATAGATATGAAGAACAACTGTGTATAAAAATGTCACGTCAGCCGTAAAACTAAGCGCCGGGAAAATTGAAAAGGCTATGCAAAAAGCAACAAAAAGAGAATTAAAACAATTTAAAACAATGGAAAATGAATGCATTTGGACTACAAGATACCCTTTTCTGATCATAGACATAAATATAAATACTAGTGGTGTTTGCTGTAAAAGTATAATTTCAAGTGCCTGTTTCAAGAAGCTTAGGCACCATATTTCAATGTTCACAGGGTATGAAAGTATCCTATTGTGTCTTTCTTTCCTAACCGATTGATTTAATTACCTACTCGTATATATTTTAACAGTTTTTCCGCATATGCAGATTAAAGCTTTATTTATAAAGCAAACTGTCAGGCTTAGAGCAAAACATTGCTACCATTGACAGGGTCTGACATGCTCGTGCTCATCAGCCGGGTCTCCATCCCAGGGTGGGATGTACGGAGTTTTTTATACCCTCTAAGTACAAAGAGAGCGTGAAAAAAAGAATAACAGGAAGAAAAATCAATGCAACGTGCTCATGCATATTAAAATCCTTTATGGTAATCTCACAGAAGGAGAGCGGCCATTAGCAGTCGCCGCTGCCGCTGATGTAGAATTTGTGGTTGGTGGTGAATGGGGGAAAAGTGCAGGGTTTTCGCAACTAACTCACCTCGGTGGTAAAGAAACCCAGGTAAGCGGTGCACCCGCCAGCGAGCAGCACATCGCCCACAATATTGCTAATAGATTCATGCAGATTCTTGGCTGCCTCCGACCAACGCGTCTTCTCTCCACCAAGTCCGCCTAATAGTTTCTCGGCTCTGTGAGACAAGATATAATACTTAATGCAGATTGTTCTTGGTTGTTAACCTACCTGCTTAGCTTCTTCTCACAGTTCTCTATGTCATCTTCCAGTCGTTTTTTCTCACGCGATTTTTCGGCAAAGAAATCGTTCAGCTTCTGCAACTTGTCCAAGATGACCTGCAGCTCGGCACGCTTCGCATTGAGCTTTTCCATTTGCTGGGATAAGTCGCCTTCGGCCTCGGCCAAGGCTGCCTTCTTGGGCATCACGATGCGTGCGACCTTGTCGTAGACATCCATGGCTCTCACCCAACGGCAGATACCCTCGCAAGCCATGGACGCCGCTTTGATCTTCTCAGGCACAAAGTCTCGATCGGCAATATATCTGAGAGAGTTGAATATTCATTTAGCAAATGAGTTTGGCAATATATAAAACCTACTTGTCGCGAATCTTTTTGATGATAGGTGGTGGAATGTTATCCTTGTCGAAAGTTTTCAGCGACTCGAGGAACTTCATGTCACTGAGCATGCGCATGGATGGCCCCCAATAATCCTCCACCATGTGACCGCTAGGATCTGGTTTACGATCTGGTTTAATGCCCTTTAGCACACAGACAGCCTCTAGTGTTAGCTTTACTCCATAGGGCGGATTCTTCATGGACTTGACCACTCCAATGTCAGCGGGTTTTAATGTATTTAGCGCCTCAAGAGCCGCCTCCATGGCGGGTATAGCCTCGGCCAGATCCGTTTCGCAATCATCTTTGATGGCTTGAGCAGCAGCAGCTGCTTCATTGGCCGCTGCCTCATCTGCTCCCACCACTTCTTTCTTTTTCTCTGCTTCTGCTGTCTCTCGCTCAATATTTACCATAATGCGATCCGTCTCCTCAGACAGAACTTTCAGCTTGGGCTGCAAATCATACAGATTCGTTTGCATTTCTCCCACCTGTCCAGCGGCAAAGTCAAGCTTCTCCAGACCCGTGGTATATCTGTCTCGCAGCCGCGTAATCTCGTCCAGCTTGCGGGCGTAGAATGTGCGAAACGCCTTGAGCAACTCCAGATAAGCTGAGGGTGTTACGTAGTTGCGACGACTAAGCTCCAGATAACACTTTTCGCTGGCATCCACAACGGACTGATGAAAGTACATCACACAATAGACAAGATCTTGCTCCAGTTGTGTGAGTTCGCGATCCGCATCGCCCATTGTTTCACGTGCTCCGGCCTCTGTGTGTTCTTCAGATGGGCGGGCCGATGGTGTTGCCGATGCAGCCAGTGCCTCCTCCTTTTCATCTTCGTGTGGGGTGTTGAGTTTCATGGAGGTGACGAAATAAATGCCTACACGGGAAAGAGCCTCCTCTGGCCAGGGCATATACCAATCGATGGTGCAGCAGTTGATCAACGAGGGGTACACACGTATGCGCTCCTTGAAGGATTCACCGATGGGCGAGAAGGCCAATGCCACATGCAGTTGCTCCCTTATCCTTTCAATGTAATAGGCATACACCTCACTTGGCAGCGAGTCGAGGACTTTACCCTGTAGGCATGTTGACACATTGTGAGTAAGGCCAGAATGGCCAGAAGAGTTTCAGGTAAGCGAATTTGTTGCTGACAGGCGACAAATCCTTGGGGGAACCATTTTCTGCATTTGCTTTGCAATTCGTGAAAGTGACATTCCCCAACTACTCACCAGTTGCTTGGCCACATTTGCCATATTCTCCATAATAGTCGCCTTGTCCTCCAGTTGATAGAGATTTGGCAAATCACCGGTATTAAGTATACCATTGATATCCTCCACGTAGCCCTCATCCGTTGCCTGTGAATATACAAAGAATATCGAGAGAATTTCACAATGCACAATGCAAATCCACAAGCTTTGTTTCTGTTTCTACGAGTTGTTGTCGTTGACTACTGCATTTTTATGTAGTATTTGGCAAACCCAAGTTGCAACTCTCCAGCTTGCAACATGCATTTTGCATTCGTTCTAAGTGCCAGAGGATTTGCTGCACACAGAAATTTTACAGTTGCCTGGGCCCCGATGTTGGTGTTGGAGTTGCAGGCCCTTTGAAGCATTTTAGTGTAATTGTTAATTAATGTGTGCATGGGGATTTCTCTGTGTGAGAGTGAACGTCTGTGTGCTTAGCAGGGCACGAAAGCAAAATACAGCATTGATTGATTTGCCCAGTTGTGAGTTGAATTTGCTCATCATCTTTCTAATTTGCACAGGTTGCATTGCAATTGCATTGCCGAGCCAAGCCAAGTTAGAAGCCGGACCACAGCGAGAACCATGACTGCATCAGGTATATAATCATTTTATCATCAGTTTGCAGAGCACTGCAGACAGTGACTGCAACGGTGCAGTTATTACCCTACAGTCAGGAAATTAAAGTGGTTAATGGAAGAGTCGAAGCGGTTAATGGATGTCTTGAAACGGAATATATGTATATTCAAACAGGCAACCGAAAACCAATTTATAACAGTTTTCTGATCAACCAGAAGATTTGCATTTCAATCTTTGATTAATTTGATAATAATGAAAAAGCATCCTAATTATGACTACAATACGACCACATTTAAAAACCTTGAAGAAATCAACTTTATTTTAAGTTTCGAATGTTAAATGAATACTTTAAATACTTTCTCTTTGGCTAAAAATATAAAGATCTTCAAATAGGAAGCATGTAAATAAAATCTTAACCCAAATCTACTTTTTTTTGAATACGGTAATCATGAATCGCGCATCTTTATGGCAGTTTTACAAACTCTAGTCATAACTTTTGTCCGTTTGTTGTGAAAAAAACAAATAAATCTCAAGTTTTTTGAAATGCAAATAATTGTAAAGAATATTCAACATTGGTTTCACTATTTAGTATATTGATTGAAAACTAAAATTATATTAGCTTAAATGAAAGAAGTTTTCAGAGCAGTATGCCTAAATTGAAAATATCATTTTCTTTGATTTTTCAACAAATAAAACAGGCAAACATCAAATGTACGAGTTTATTTCTTCTAAGCTGCCAGTTTAATTAAAGCTACAACAAGATTCTGACTAAACATCAATAAACCATAAAAGTTAAACTTCTTTTTCGAAATGGGGAAGCACCTTGAAAGAGTCTTTAAAGTTCGTTGAGCTGTTTTCATGTTTTCCTGTGCTGTTATGGCTCAGTTTTCTAACAGACATAATCACACATAATGCTAATTACGCCTGACAAGTCATAATAAGCACTAAACAAACTTGAGAGTATTTTCAGAGATATTGTTTATCATATCGATTGGTTTTTGGTCATACTAATTTATTGACTTCAACTCTCGGATGGTTCTTGATTTGCTCATAATTGATAGTTGCTGCTATGTAGCTACTGCTGTGTATGCAAATTGTTTAGCAATAATCAAGTTACATAGTTGCAACAATTAACCTAATTATAAATGTAAATTTTGGCAAGACAATGAATGCGGCTTTATGCATAGCTCAGCTGGGTTTAGTTTGCATAGTCGATTTTCGTATTCATTTTTGTTGCACAGAGCTACACACAAACACACACACAGACATATAGCACATAATGGTCACGTTTGGACACAACTGTCCACGCGCCTGACAACAATCAACCATGTCTAGAATATTTAAATGAATTTAGATTAATTTTCCCCAATTGTTAAACAGAGATCTTTATGGGTTTGTTGTACTCCGTTGCGTGTTGGCATTGATTTGGGGACTGTCAATGTTGGTTTACAACATTCAACATTATTAAATGTCTATTTTATTGGCTTCCCCTTGCCATGTTTATGCTGATGGATCGACATAACGAGCTATGGTCGAGTGGTTCTCTAATTAGATTCACTCACCTGTGCATCGGAGAATAGAAATACAGTGTGATTCAAGTTGAAACTTGATGCCATTAGTATCTTTTTTAAATCATCACGCCAGTCGGATATTGTGTATGATTTGGAAACCTGAACAGTCATCAGACGACAGTCGGCTATGTGAGCGGCAAGGCGACAGGAGCTGCGTCTTCCAGAGCCGCCCATGCCCACCATGAGAATGTTGCCCCTAGGCATTTGTAGCACCCGAGACACTCTAAAGAGAGGCGCTCATTAGAAAGTTACAGCCATTTGGTTAACCGTTTTTGCTTACCTGCTAACATGCTCTATGGCAAATCTAAACATGACCAAGTCCATTGGTGTGCTAGAGAAGGAATTATATTCCCTCAAATAATACTTCATCAGCTTCTCGAGCTTTTCGTAGCTTTCGCATTCATCATAGTACTTTGGCTCCGCATCGGGTTCCATATAGTTGCCGTAGAAGAGATTTCGAAGATCGTTATCGCTGAGTTTTTCGCCCGGCTCAATGCGTTCGGCAAAAGCCGATTCCAGTGAGAAACGCAGATAATTCTTGCACGAATCAATGGCCATGGTAAGGAGCCGGTCACGATCCCATTGGTCAATCAGTCTGTGTGTGGGCGACAAGCAGACGGCAATAAAAAATGCAATGGTTGGTCATAAATGAAAATGAAGTGAAGTGAAGTTGGGATAAAAAGGTTACGTCATACCGGTCATAAAACACACGATAAGTTTCATGCGCCCACAAACGACCAAGCTTTTCCGGATCCGGCATACGCTTTGGCGGCACCATTACAATGCCCTGAAAGACGCGCGTTATGTCCCGCAGCGAGAACGTGTAGTGCGACTTGGCCGGAGTTGGTAAAAAGACGCGCATTGCATCACGATAGACGCTGACCATTGCCTCTGCTAAGCCCTGCCAGAGGGTGTAGGGGAAGGAAAGAGAGACACACACACATAAAGTTACCTGAACAGACAACCAACAAGGGACAACAACAACAACGACAACTCGGACATGGACAGTCGAACTTTTGTCGAAATGAAGTTATAAAATACACCATTTTAATTTTATTATGCGCCATCGCCTGGAACCGAGCCAAAAAGAGGCGAGCATAAACATGTGGACTAGTTGTTGTTGTTGTTGTGGAGGATTTCTGGGACAACATACTCGCGATAACAGTCCAACCTTCTCGGGATAACCCTTGGCAAAGTGCCAATCACCAATTGTCGTGAATATGCGAATGATGGTGGCATCCTCGAAGGAGTCAACGGCCACAACGAACATGTGCCGGTAGAGACGCGGAAATATAAAGTTGCTGCCGCCCATTTGGCCCATGGCACAGACCAGCGACTGCAAAAGGTAGTAGAGTTATTGTCAGTTTATGAGGACAGCAAGACAACAGTCAATTATCAACGATGTATTCGTTTGTTGTTTCCAAACACACACACCCACCATGTCAATCAGCTCAATTTTGGTTGTGTCTACCAGATCCGACCAGTAGCCATGATCCAGCCAAGTACGCAGCAACTCCAGAGGAGCCTGTGAGCCGTACGTGTCCTTCGCAGGCATCGCAACATCATCGCAGAACACAATGCACTGCACAATGAAAGATAATTAAATTACATTTTCAACCATAGCCTACGATATCGGCTTACCTTCTTTCCAAGCGCTGGTCCATAGACTCCTTTCCGTCGACGATCCAGCTTGCTCATGATGGTGTCCTGCACCATTTGTGCCGAGGTGCGAGCCGAAAAATTAATAATATTAATTAGATTTGCAAATTTGGGCAGGCTCAGCAAATTGCTGGTGATAATGGCGCTCTTGCCCGTGCCAGTTGGGCCCACCACCAGCATGCCGTAGGATTTGGAAATGCAAAAGTCCTGCCAATACGAAATGTAACCCGTTTCCTTGGTGGGCACAATCAACTCACTGATTTGAGCGTGCTCCGGAAAATTGGCGCTGCCTGCGCTGGGATCTTCCGAGGACTTTTGCCACGTCCACCAGTTCTCAGCCCCATCGAAGCGATAGTCCAGAAAGACTTGTTTCTCTGGGAACATTTGACCACGATTCAAAGAGAAGTACTTGGGCTTAGGAAAGTCCTCATTGGCGCCATAGAGCACCTTACGCAGCAGCGTATCAAAGGTGCGTTGCCCGGCTCCCGTCAATGCCGAGCAATAGGCCCAGGCATAGCAGAAGAGAAACATTTGCTGAAACCACGTTTGATTGAAGGTCTTGTGCTTCTCCAGAAAGTGCAGAAAGAAGCGTGAGAAAGTCTGATACTGATAAAGAGGTGACAGTTCCAGCATTTGCTTGCAACGTGGCAAGAACTCCAATGCGGCTGGTATCAGCCACTCGACCATATCCTCGAAGAGCGTCATGTAGATGTCAAGGAGGCCAATGATGTTGATCAGCACATAGCAGAAGCTCTTGTGAAAGGTGCGCCAACCTAGCTGCGCGGGTTCCATATAGATCATGCCGCAACGTGACACCGTTGCGGGTGAAGCCTGCTCCAGATCGGCGGGTTCAAACATCATGTTCATTAGCTTGGTCATCTGCATGATTTCGCCGGACATGAGGCACAGTTTCTTATTGTCATCCAGCACCGTGTTTAAGTTCTCAATCCACACGGCATCTACGGGACCATCAAACATGACCCAGGCACGTTCAGTTTTCGGACCTTGAACCTGCTCTCGAAAGGTTTTGGCCAGCACACCGTCAGACCATTCGTGTGAGATGGGATCGAAGCGCCCATACAGCTGACCCATGGTTATGGCCTTGGGATTTATAATGCGAAAGACGACCGGATATTCCTTGAGCGTTGCCTCCGCATCATTTGCCACATTTTTCAGTGTGAGTGCGAGCATCTACATCCATGTGTAAAATACACAGACAGCAATTGGATTCGGCCATTTATTGAATTATTAATTCCGCACCATTTAATTGGCTTCTCTGACTGACTCACCTGGTAGGCTGTGGTCTTGCCAGCCATGGAGCCTCCCACAATCATCAGACCATGCCGCACTAGCAACATCTCGTATACTTGCAGAATTTTCTCCAAATACCAAGGTGTGGCCTGCAGATTTCGTTCCGCCAGATTAATACGCAGCCACTTGAGGATGTCGCTGCGTTCTGGCTGTGAAAGAGTCAAACGAGGTGAGGAGTTGGAGACGACAAAAGGAGTGGAGTAAGTGGGGAAATCGCAAAGGGAAAACAGGTGTAAATGAAATATGAAAAATATGCAATGAAATATGCGAGCAAATGAAAGGTTGAATGGGCATTTCATTATATCCTTTCGCAAAAAAGTAAATCGTTTGCTTTATGCAGTTGGTGACAGAAAGGTTCCAGTTTGATTAATAATGAGATGTGTGATAGCACCATCAGTTTAATCATTTGTACACAAGGGGACTTGCTTGAGTAGCAGACTGCATAGGAGTTTAAAGAGCAAGAAAAAACAATTTGAAGATATAAACTCTATAGCAGAGCAAACAGCATTCGATCTGCTGCAAGTTCAACTCTTTTGAATGTAATTTTATCAGGCATCTCCGTCCGGTTATAGCTTCAATTTGCGCTGTTCTTAACGGTGTCGCTTGCGCCTCATTACACCCGATATTTATTATGAATTTCTATATAAGGGCAGACTTACCATGGGCAGCTCGACGCCCGGAAAGAGATCCATATAGATGCCAATGAAGAGGGAAATATCCTGTTCGAGGAATTTTGGCAAATTGACATCAACAATGGCGCGCAAAACAATCTCTGGCTCCGGCAGGTCAGCGTAAAGACGACGCAGCGATGCAGAGGCCAATAGCACAGATTTGACGGCTCGCATACCTGTAAATAGTTGTCAGATGAATGGAATGAGATGTGATAAGAGAGGAGGAGGCGTGTTGGCATTAGCTTAACAGTTATGCGGCATTTTTGACTGGAGCATAACTTAACTAAGGCATTTACTGTGGAGTGTATAAAGAGTTAGGAGCATATTCTCAAACAGCGGTAGCTTCATTATAGACGCCGTGGAAAATGTGCAAAAGTTTAACTACTGGACAGCGGTGGCATGCAACCTACAATATCAACAACAACAAACAAGAGCGACAACAGGAGTCAACAACAAACAGCAGCAACTAAATGTACAAATAGTTTTTATTATTACTTTGCAAAATAGCACGCACACATAGACAACAACGACAACAACATTGTATGAGCGAGTGGGTGTGTGTGTGTGTGGCATTTGTCTCTCACACACGCAACACAAAAGTGCTGCAAACTTGCAAGAAAGTTTTTCAATTTAAACTCAAAATAAGATACTGATCAAATGTACTTTGCACATAAACTTGCACAGCTGCCAGAAGCCTGCAATTGCAGCCAATGCATTGGCCGGACACACACGCACACTCACACACACACACACACACACAGATGCGGAGGAGAGCAGACATGTTGTAATGTCATATGACATGTTATGTCGTAAAAGCGAGCAATATCTTTGCCTTGAAACAAGAAAGAAAACAAGTGAAAAGAAAACACAGACTGACAGTCAGACAGATAGACAGAGAGCAAGAATGAGATAGCTGCATAGATAGAGAGTGAATGCATAGCATACAGGATGCAGTAAAACACAGGACGTAGGACATACGCACAGCACAGCATGCAGGACAAGAGCAAAGTTGCATCGACAAAAGAATGGAGCAACTCCTGTTGTTGACTACTTTTGTGCCTTATTAGCAGCCGGTTGGAGGTGAATTACTGCAAAAACGTATACAAAAATGACATAAAAGATGCAACTACAGTGGGGCGAAGATACGACGCACATAAATAAGCTTGAGAATGAGATTCCCAATAGAGTGTAAGAAATGTAAAAGAGACGAATGTCAAATTGATATCTGACGCAAGACAAATGTAGCTGATTAAGGCCAACAGCATTTTATTCATGTATTTGATCTTAAGAGTATCAAATTAGAATACTAAAATTAGAATACTACTTGCACAAGCAAATCACATAAATATTCTGTAATGTTTAGTTTAAAACTAGCGAAGCTTTACTGTATATTTTAAGCATATCTATATATTGTTTTACTTCGTGTCGTAAATTGAGAGGAATATAAGTAAAAATGCTACAGTCAAGTGTTCTCGACTGTGTGATATCCGCTAATCAAAGCATTTTTAGAATATCATCATGTTTTATGACCAAGTGCAATAAAATGTTATTTAATGTACTCGTATTGCATTAAAAATGTCTGAAATTCCATACTTTTTGATTTGCTGATGCGGAAACATGTCCAATTATAAAATATGGAAAGACTGGATATAAGCAAAATACTAATCTAATTAGTTAAACGATTTTTATGTTATAGCATAATAAAATCATACTTCATATCGAACAATTTTACAAATAGATTGTAAACTTACCATAATCGTAATGCGATTGCGATGACAACTGCTCGGAGCAAAGTTTGTAGGCCTGCACGATCTTCTGAGAAAGAACACGAGCCATATCGAAGCCGTTGGAGTACAGTGTAATCTCGCCGATCATCGCATAATCCGGCACCATCATGGCCACGGTGCGGAAGAGCACCTTCAGATTGTCGGGCAGCTCTGTACGACCAGCATAGCTGTTAATGGCGAAAATTGAAAGAGATTTGAAACGATTGAACCAATCAAATACATCAAAATGCATGTGCTAATGGCATAAATGCTAAACCCAGCAGGGCTCACAGTCTAGAGTGCTGGACGAACTAATAGTACATATGAGTGAATGCTCCTAAGAATGTCTGGTTGTGTGACAAATTGGCAGCCACTGAACATGGTAGAGCAGAAGAGAAGGGGGAAGGAGCTGGGACAAGAAAAAAGTGCTAGCCAAAGGATATTAAGACCTTTTCTGAATGGCAGGCAAAGGCTCCGTCTGAGAGCTTAGTCACAGCCTCAGTTACAGTTATGACTGCCAGCACACGTTGCGTGTGGTCAAATAGAAGTGAGGGGGAAGGTGCGGATATTGCAGTGGTCCTGGCCTAGGCCTAATATGCATGTTTGTCGCAGCTGTTCCACATGCATGCCAAAGCAATAAATATCCCTAACCGTATGGGTGGAAAATCTCCAATAACGCAATAACTACCAATATCATGTCCATGCCCCTAAAGGCCTGCCATTCTTTGGAAACTAATAGCCTCACCCTGGCACCAGGACTGCCACTGTCGCTGCCCATGTCACTGACAGTGCGCTCCCCCTCTGGCGTGGCAGAGGCACTGGCAAAGGCATAGGCCGTGTCGGCTTACAAAGTAACTAAATGCATTTTCAAATGCACAACGGCAAAAAGAGTTGGCCATACAACTCAAAAAAAAAAAAAGAAGAAAAAAGATGGCTCAAAAAAAAGAAGCACCGAGAGAGGAGCAAGAAATTGGCGGCAGGGTGCGTGAAACCGCAGCTGCTGTTTGCTGGGACGTAGCTAGCTGCCAGCACTCACCCAGGATTCATGGTTATGAATATGGAACAAGTTGGATCCAGTTTGAGCATTGTATCCTCGAAAAAGAATTTCACAACCTTGCGACCAATGGCACGCTGTATGGTCAGAATCTGTTGCGCGACCACCGACAGCACTTCCAGCTCAATGCGATTGAACTCATCGAAGCAGGCCCAGGCTCCCGACTGTGCCAGACCCTGCAATACACAGAAAGAAAGTAAAAAAAAAGAATGAGAAATGAAGAAAGAAAACAAAAAACGTGCGGAAAAAATATAAGAACATACATATACATATTGGGTTTGAGGGAGATGCGGAGAGAGCATGAGGAAAGCTATTGGATAGGGACAAGGGAAATAACACACAGAGCACAACGCATCCAGAGCATGGGGAGCGCAGGGCAGAGAAATGGCAAAAATAGCAAAAGCAAACAGCAGCATAAACATTATTTTCAGTTTCTCATCGCTCGGGCTCTGTGCCGGATTCAGTTCGGTTCGATTTGTGTGTGTGTGTATGTGTGTAGTTGTAGTTGTTGCCAATGTTCCGCTGCTCAACAAACGGCAAAGGCACAAACATTGCAACGGGGTTTACAAATGTAGACGAGCAGTAGATGCGCGTGGGTGAGCCCCCTAAGGGGTTTCTCCCACAACACCCCGCTCCATCCCAGTGAGAGATCGAGAGGGGGTGGTATTGGCTGATGGGGTCAGCGCGGACTAGGGGCCAATACGGCGCCTCTTTGATATGCTTTCTTTTGCATGTTGCAATAAATATGCAGCTTTATGCTAACAGTACAAGCGATGCTCGGGGAAAGGGGTCAGAAATACTCGTAACATATGCCAACTGACTGCTACTGCTGCTGCCGCACAATGGACACACGCTGGGTCAGAGTGGCAGAAAAGTGCACTTTAAAGAGTTTTGATAGCTTCACATACTTATTGTACAACAACATTTCCATGTTAAAATGGCAAAGGCAACTTTTGCGGGGAAATGAAATTAAAACTAAATATTTAAAGTTATAAAATGTTGGCATACGTATGTTCTCTGTGCAATCCCTAAAATTGAATTGCCAATTATATGAGTTTTGTTATGTGTTTGGCACATGAGGAGAGCTGTGAAGGGCAGGACTAAAGTTCTTGTAGTATATAAAACAACACTAATGCTGCTGAAATTTAAATCTTTTACATGAACATGCAAATTAACATAAGAGTGAACTATTTATTATGCTGACTAAATTGACTTGAGAACGATAAAAATGTCTATAATAAAATACGAGCACTTGAAAGGGAAAATATGAAATTAAACTTTATAAAAAATAAATTTTAATAAAAATGTATTTTCTAATTTTAACTGCTCCGAAATGTCGTTGCCCAATCTTTTTGAATAAAATGATAAATGTCGTGAAAACATCTCTCAATGAACAATTAAAATAAAAATATTTGTTCACTCTATATCATACTTTTCAATATAAAACCATAGCAGCTTTGAACAGATTCATTGCTTACGAGAAGCAAATAAAGAGAAGTTAATAAACTAGAATATCATATATATAAGAGATGTTGATAATCTTTTGAAAACAAAGCTAAAGCATGCAAGTATAATAAAGAAATAAACAAACAATTTGCAGTAATTTTTCATCAATGGGGCCAGCCTGCAGAGGCATTGCTTGTTGCCACACTCGACACCCATCTGCAGAACTAACACCAACAACAGGAGTATCGATGTGGCATCAACAACTACACTCAAAGCTGTTTTACACGCTGTTGCGCGTTCGCACAGCTCTTGTTTTTTTTTTTTCAGCCCAAAGTTCTCGTTGTTGCTCTGGCCGTTCTTGCCACTGCTTCTATTGTGCAATTAGCGGCACTGTGCGTGTATGCGAGTGTGTCTATATGTGTTGTGTTGTTTGTAGAACTTTGTCTGCACTCTGCAACGCAGTAAAAAATTGCTTTGCCTTTGCGCCAAACGCGTGGCATTTGAATACTTTGAACTGTATCAAAGTGGTTTGTTGCCGTTGGCAGCTGCAACAAAACTCTCGCCCTCGCCACCCTCTCCTCCTAAGCGCATTTTTTTCTATTTCGATGAGAAATTGAGAAGTTTTGGACATTCATTGAATGTGGGCTGGCTTTTGTTTTGTGCGAAAAGTTGTTGCAAGCTGTGCCCCATTGTTGTGGGCATTTTATGGGCATTTTCATTTATACATGCACAATGACGACGAGCTGCAACAACAATAACAACAGCAATTGTTGTGAAGCATGCATATTTGCCATATCTCGGCCGGAGCATAAATCGAAATCGAAATAGTTGAAATTGTTTGGCAATTGTAAATTATTTTATTTGTTGCCAAATTGTTTTGCTCTGACAAACTGCAGATATTTTGCGTATTGCTAAATTTACGACTTCCCTCAACAGCACGGACAGGGGCGGGGGGTAAGGGGCGGCAAGTCAAATAAGTTAAGGTGGTAATCAGGCATGAAAACTACTTTCTAAAAAACTACATGGCAACAATAACAATCAAATAAATGGAAACAAAATGGTTAGTTTAAAGTGAATAAATGGTAATAAATGAATAAGCAACAAGCTCAGCTCAGCTCAGCTCGGTTCGGCACTAAAATCAATTCATTAATCTAAATCGAAACTCGAACGTTGAAATTTTCGGGTTCTTAACTCGATTGTGTTAATTCTGTTAAAAGTTTGTCATTAATTGCAAATCGCATGCAAATTAACGCCAACTCATGCACGAAATGAAGACAAGGGAATGGCCTGAAAACTATTATGCAATTAGCCCAGTCCGCTGGCAGTAAATTAAGCGATTTGGGCCCATCAAGAAATACGCATAAATCCATGATGGGCTACAACACCCACTTGAGTCTGAATGTGTGTGTATAAAAGAGAGCGGTTAACGACCTGCTAATAAAAATTTGCATAGCTTTTTGGCAAGTGAAGGCTCAGTTGGACGTCAGAGACGATACTAGGAAGAGAAGAGGCCTCGATAGTTTTAGTTCGTCTAGTTCTTTAGCGCACCGATTACTTTCACAAACTGCCTAATTAGTCAGTAGAGGCAAGTGCATAAATTTCTGGCTGGTGAACGGCTCCGTTGTGTCTGGACAAGAGAAACGTCGTAGTCGTAGCCTTAACTGTATCTGTATCTTTGTATCTACAATACATATACATATGTATGTGTATTCATGTATCTGCGTGTACTGAAAGTCATCATTTCTGCGCGTGCCGTTGCCTGGTACAGGTTCTTGGCTTGATTAATGTTGTTGACCAACATTGTACCATCAATTAGCAGCCTGTATCGTATCGACTCGCGACAAGTCGCTGCAGACAGCGCGTCGCAGTTCTCAGAATAGAACAGAACAGAGCAGCACAAGATTATTAAGATTTGTGTATCCATCAGACTCGCTCTTTACTGACTCACTCACCTTGAAGAACTTGCCCAATGCTTTGTAGTCCAAACCGTCCGAGCAATTGAAGACCACACACTTTTTGGCCACAGCCTTGGCCAAATCCTTGCAGGTTTCCGTTTTGCCTGTGCCTGCAGGTCCTTCAGGTGCTCCACCCAAGCATAACTTCAATGCACCCATCAAAGTGCTGTAAACGAGAATTAGAAAAGTGGTTTTTCAGTTAGTAAGCGTGTTCAGACGATGAACACAAAAAGTGGGTGGGTCCGAAAGGGAACGGGATTGGGAATAGGAGACAACATGCCGAAGCATGTTTTTAATATCTATTTTGCATTTTTTCACATTTCTCGAGGTTGCAGCTTAAAAAATTGTCATTTATGGATTATTTTTTGCCGTGGTACAGCGATGTAGCAGCTTTTATACCCTATACCCATTAAATGGGTGCATAAAGTTGAACTAAGCGTGGTGTCTGCTACCCTATAAAATAAGTGTATGTATTATGAGCAGTCACAGCCGATACAATCTGACCTTCTTTGTGTGAGTTATGAGGTAGCTAATGTATTATTATCAGCAGCTGAAAATCAATTGTACAACTGCAATATATTAAATGTATTTATTGTGCATCTTCAATTATGAACCAATATGCCACTATATTATATGCTACCAAAAACTATACCCTGTAGTTATTAGAATTTCAAACGATCTGGTAGAACACATAAATTTTGTACAACTTGAAATCTACAACAATTTAAAGTATTACGAAAGTCTTCAGAAGATTAACGACATATCTGATTAATCTGAAACAATAGCTCAGAATATTACAGGATATAAATGAGCAGTGAGAAGCAGCTTAATTTACCTATATTATTTATATATACCTCATCACTTGTACAGGGTATTTAAGAGTCACCCTAACAAGTTAATTTGCATCATATTTTTTTGTGCTTGTTATGCAAGTTCATATTTTTATCATATTGGCAGTGCTGCCAGCTTCGCGTTCTTTGGTTGTATATTTTTTAGCTTTTCCGGTATAACCATACACAAATATCTATACACTTGTTTCTCTTCTTCTTTTTAACTATGCATGTGTGTGTGAGCGTGTGGAATTGAGGGTGTGTGTGTGTGTGAAAAGCTGTCCAACATTGATTTATTTGTTTAATATAAAAGTTTTATCGGAAACCCCATTAAAATGTCCTTTCTGCCAGCTTGCCAACCAAACGGGACTGGGCTACGTCCTGCTGCTGTTGCTGTTGCTACTGCTGTGTTTGCTGGAGTGTCGTCTTGTTGTTATTGTCGTTGATATTTCTGTTGTTGTTGTTATTGTTTGCGTTTGTCGTAGGCAGCTTAAACATCAAAAAGGTTTTCAGCTCTTTTTGCGTATTTTGTTGAAAAATGAAAATAAATTTAAAATGCAGTGAAATAAAATAAATATTTTTCCAATAAACGATGGCTTTCCTGACTTTCAGATGACAAGTTGAAGAGGGACGATATGGACAGAGGGGCATCGTTGCCATTGGCAATAGCCGTGAGCTCAGCCAGTGTGTTCGGTTGTGTGATGTCTACATTTTTGTGTTTTTATGATAAAGACATAATTTGATACCCACCGATAGCAACGATCTGTTAGTGGAGTGACCACTAAACGGGGCAAATTACCCAGGTATTCCATGCCATATTGAACTTCGGTAACCACCATGCTGACGCACACCCAATCCTCGTTCTCTGCAATCATAATAAATGGAATTTAGCAGAGATAGTTCTACATTTTGATTGCGACAACATTCCATTACTCACTCTCATCTACTTTCCAATAGTAGCGCAGCTGCGAGACCCAATCAAAGTCCTGCATGCTGGTTATACGCATATCCGTCAGATACTTGACCACATCGCGAGCTTTAAAAATACAAAAAGTGCCTTAGTCAAATAAAAAATGAATGGGAATTGCGTCGACTTACCATGCACATCCAGCACAATCAGAGCCTCGACAGCAATGCGCACACCAGCCTGTAGATCCGTACGGACGAGCTGCACAAGTTCGCCAATTTGTCCATTGCTCTTCTCCAGGTACGCTGGGAGCTCGCGCTTCTCGATGGCCTCCTCGACCTGGGGGCACATAAAAAAGAAACGGAATATAAAGTGCAAGAGAAACTACAGTGCTGCAGTTGTTGCCCACTGCAAATAAATGGCAAAATATGATTTTCAATTTTGCTGCAACGCGAAAGAAAAATACATTCAGAGTCAAAGCCCAGGAGGAAAAGCTTCGCTCACAAAGAGTAGCAGGACAGCGGGAACAGGAGCAGTCGCGAGCTAATCGCTCTGTCAGGCGGCACGAGTGACAGCAGAGGACAGTTGAACGCACCTTTGTGGTTGGGTTTTTTGCGGTTGCGGTTTTGCTTACCTCATAGGTCCAGGCCATGCAGCTAATCCCGAGCACAACTTGGCCAGGCCACGAAACAACCCAGGAAGCGCGATCGACCAATGAGTAGTCCTCCCAGGCCTCCCGCATCTGCTCCTTTACACTGTCCAGCATTACATACTCGACCTCTTTAAGCCAAATTTCAACCAAACCCTAAAAGCAGATTGGATTAGCTAAGCATTCATGGAACACTGAACACTTACATTGGCTGAATGTGGATTGATTTTGCGCACGAGAGCAACACGCTCATCCTCATCACTAATCATTTGGGTAATCTCCATATTGTCGTCGAAGGTCAGCATGCCAATCTGGAGAGGAATTAACAATAAAGCTTTTGCCTCATTTGCATTTCCCGTCATCGTTACTTACTCCCTCAAAGCATTTGCGTAGATGTGGCTGCACACGCATCGGATCCTTGGTCTCGGAGAGAATCTCCAGCAGTTCATCGTTAGACAAAAAGAAGAAACGTGCGAAGAACAAACGCTTTTGCTCCAGATACGTGTTTAAGCCCTTCTGCACCGTCTCCAGATCTTCAATGGCCTTTGTAAAGATCTCCAGCATGTCGGGAAATTCGGTGGCCGCCAAAACGTGTCTGTCCTTCAGCGTATGCTTCATTATACGACGCCAGATCTTGTCCACAGCCTTAAAGTTGCGTCCTTCGAGGGGCATTTGTCGCATAATATCTTCCGAACTGAAAATGGGCTCCAGATACATCCAAGTGACCTGCACCTGCGTCCAGGCATCGATGATGTTTTGTATGAGCAACAGGCGCTCTTCCCAATCATCTGCCTTAGATCCGAGTGCAACAATAAATGGAGAACGCTTCATCGCCTGCGTGCGCATAATGTGATCATCGAGCTGAGTTTGTATATCGTCTATGGAAGCGAGGATATGCGTGTCTGAGTCGCGATATTGCATAACTTCGAACACCACATCGCGCCAATCTCTCTGCATGTTCTTCAATCCCATATTCAAATCATATTCCTTGCCCGCCGCATTGGCAATCTCCTCTAGCTCTGGTAATATGCTCATAATATCCGCATCGATCATATCCTTTAGTGTGGGATACAATTTCGGATTGATCTGACGTCCTAGTATCTCGGATACCTTGTCCCAGTGGCGCTTCTCGAGACCATGCCGACAAATGGAGTCTAGCACTGGCAAATACACTCGAAACTTTTCGATTTTAATTCGCATCTGTTCGGCAGCACGTTTCGCAACAGGATTGTAGGACAGCTGTCTCGCCAGCTTGTGCATAATCTGAGAAGGGAGTGCGAAAAGAAATATGAGAATCAAGTGTCAAGCATGTGATGTTGCTTTGGCTTTTTAAAGTGAACTTTAAATGCGGTTCCCTAACTGCTAAGCCGGCTAAATGGGACTCGCAATACATGCTGCTCCTTTTCCCTTCCTGTTTTAGCTGCGGATTGTTTGTTGTTGCTCTGCTGTGTCCCCACTTTGCCGCTTCAGCTGTGCCGAAAAATTCAATTCAACTGCCTTTCGCTTTGAGCTTTGTGGCACTCTTTTTTTCAGCAACTTCTCCTTCCAACAGAATCCCTTGCTTAGCCATCCAAGTTGCCGCCAAATATGTTGGCATTTTTTTCGTTGCATACTTTTCGGCTGGTAGAATTTTTTTCTGGATCTACGCTCGGTCAGGCTACTGTTGCTCTTGCCAGCTGGCTGGTTGGCTGGCCGGAGGCGGCTTGAGGTTTTTAGTTGCATTTTAGCTGCTACATTGGCTTACAGACTGACTTGGCGACACGGGACTGACATGAACAGACATGCATGGCCACTGGCAAAGCGAGCAACAGCAACGTGAACACAGTTCCGGCAACAGCTCCCTCTCTCTCTCTCTCTCTCTCTCTTTTAGTTTCTATACTAAACGCTGCATGCTCCTAGCAGCTTTGAGTTTTTATTTCCGCCAGGCAATGACAACTTCAACTTCCGATTCCGACTTGCAACTACTTACCTTGAACATGGTCTCGATCTGCTCCCGCACACCATCCGCATTAAGGCATTCGAAACGCTCGAACATCCTGGAAAAAGATGTAAATAGAAATATACAAAAGTGCAGATGGAAATAGAAAATAAAAAACCAAACAAAAATGAAAGAAGAGAGACTTGTTGAAGTTTTTTCCTCGCAACAACAAAAACAGCAACAACAACTCAAATCTGGCTATTTTCCGCTGCACTTCATGTCAACTTTGTACTGGAATTTGCATTGCGGATTTGCCACCGGCAATGCCAGTAGAGCAAATGCCCACCAGGTTGGCAAACGAACGAACCGACTCTCTTGTCTGTCTGGCTGCCACTTCAATTTCAAATATTTTGTCATTTGCGTCAAGTGCCCCAAAGGAGCTAAAGATGCTGTTGCAGTAGTTGTTGCTCGTTGTTTCACGTTGCCTGAAAATAATTGCAATCGTTTTAAGCGCTATCATTGCCATTGCTTACCAAATGAGATAATCCTTTTCGAATTCATACGATGTTTTCCATAGTTTCTCAATCGGTTCCATTTTCTCAACGATTTCGGCCAGCAGGGGAAAGGCGGAGACATCAATTTGCAGCAACGCCTCCTCCACATTAATTGCCTTTGCCTCACGACTCAAATTCTTGGGTACACACACAAAAAGAGCAAATAATCGTTAACCATCATAGGTATCTGCATATGATACTTACCTCAATTGTAGTGAAGAGCTCATCCACCGTATCTACGCGTTCCTTGAGTTCTTCCAGCGTAAGCACATCGCGTATTTCTCGAATGCGGAAACCATCCATGGTACGCTTCTCCTGGACCAATAGTTTCTCGAATAGAAGGCGTCGCTCGCTGTGGAGCAGGCACAAAACGATTAAGCATGAGTCGTTAGTTCTTGTGAATGTTACATTCAAATACTGACCGTAATGCCATCTCCAAATTATCACGCACCACAGACAATCGTGCAGCGCTCAGATCAAGGACCTCCTCCAGCTCCCCGGGCAATATGAATGTGCGGGAATTCAGATGAATTTCATCGCCTACAAAGGAAGACGGGACAAGCAAATATCTATGTTGAGATATGTTGTGGATAAATGAAGTGAGTGCACAAACTGTCGTGCATGCTCTTAATTAACTGTGCTTAACTCTTAATTAATTGGCTACGCGCGTTTTTCGGGCAAACTAATTAATTATCTGTACGAGCATCCTCCCCGCCTTGCCGGCTTCTTTCCACCGTCACCGTACTGACAAGTTTTGTCTGGCTGCTTTTGCAAATGTGACTCGTATTTGGTGTGACAAAAGCCACAGACAGCTGGACGGACGGAGAGATAGAGAGTACAGTCATACTTGCTTGCACACATTGTAGCTATTTCAAAGATACACAGACAGAAACAGAGTCGACACTTGACGATAAATCGCAATTGTCTTTGTGGCTGTTTTTGGGGGGTTGAGGGTAGAGGTTGAGGTCTTGTCTGCATTTGTCGGTTGTCAAAGCAACTTTCACACATTCATGAATTTGTTAAGCTCATTAAGTTGCATTTTCGGGGGTTTAAGCGCAGCTCAATGTTTGGTGTCTCACCGCAAGTAATTATAAAACCAATTAGTAGACTCAGCTTGTTAGTTGAGGTTAATTATGTTAAGCAGCAGCCACGCTAAACTCTCTCCCAGTTTCAAGTTCCCAGAGTTGCCAGTTCCAGTTCCCTGAACTCTCTAGCATCACAAAGGCAAACAGTGGAAACTGTCTAAAACAAACGAACATTTCTGCTGTTGCAGTTGCTGCTTCCGTGGTGCAGTGGCGCCACTTGGCAGCTGCACAAACAGTTTAAACTTCCCTTTATTGCCCCCCCTCTCCACTGCTATTACTTACTGGTCAGGTATGCATGTGTCAGCAGGAATACGACGCGCTTTAACACAAGCTTGATTTCATCCTTTATTGCAAATATGCGCATCTCACGGCATTCGGTTATATAGTTTTGCAGTGCGACCACCTCGGGTGTTTCCTCTGGCCGCTCGCCGGCCTTCATCGACATCTCCTCGAGCTCCTCGCAGATGCTGAAGCGGCACAAAAAGACCAAAGCGTATAATAAGTATAAAAGCTATCTATTAAGTGGCATTGCCAATGCAGTGAGCAGTCAGTAAAATAAAATTATAAAAGAAAACTTTAAATGAATGGCACTTGCACTTCATTTGAGCTTCAGTTGGACCAGCAGGAGCTGTAAGGAACCCGCTGGCCAACGGTGGCCAAAGCTCTTGTACTTACGCGCGATTCTCGTTCAGATTGAGTGCTCTGTAAAAATTAATTATGAAATCGTAGATATTCCTCACGTACATGCGCAAGGATTCTTTAACATGTCGATTATCCAACAGGAACAAATTTAACGGTACGAAATCACGCAGATAATAGGTCGTATCGCTGACGGCGCGCAATTTTTTCATTAATTCCTGAACAACCTGTTGTCGATGCGGCATGGGACGACCATGTGGGTGCAGGATATAAATGAATATGCATTTAATAATAAAAAAAATCTTGCGTCAGTATATGTAAATAAATGTGTGTGTGTGTGTGTGAGAGAGTGAGCTTGCATTACATGCATGAAAAAACTGCAGCAACGCGTTCGCAGTCGGAAACAATTTTTATTTTAAATAAATTGCGCAAAAAAGGATCGATAGCGGAACGAGCGAGTGCTAAGGGAAAAATTGTCGGTCGTTTCATAAAACTTAATGAATGTGAACTGAAAACTGCTGGCAAGAATGGGTTAATTGAGAGCCTGTGCACATACGTTGTTAATGTGCAGCTGTCTAACCAAAAATATATGCACTACGTGAACCAATTGACATATCAAATTTTGTGCACTCGACAAGCAAATGAAATTTAGTAATCGAACGGACTTTCAGACTTTAATTAACAATGCCAAAACGAATTTCACATCCAGCAAGTTAACAAACAATGCTACACACAATGCTACAAATAGAGTTGCAGATATGGATACCGATACATTGTGGAAGAGGGGGGGAGAAAAGAGTTAGTAGGCTTCTGCTCTCTCTCATAGCTTGTTCAATTACTGAAATTGCCAAGCAATTTTGCCAACTGTCTGACACAACAGACAACGAGTCAGACAAATTGTCTATCAGCAGTTTATTAATATTGCATAATGAAATTTTATGTTAATTCTACGCATCATTGCGTATAATCAAATCGAAATAAATAATTAAATTCATTTGAAGGCGAGACGCAACGCATTTGCCGAAAGGCATTGTGAGTTCGTCAGGCATGCAACTGAAACAGAAACAGCATCAAGGGATGCAAAAGCCACTCTCCATACACTTAATGACCTTAGCATATAAATTTTAAGGTAATTTTATACGCACCACCAATTCCGGCAACGTATTATCCGTCCATAACTTTTCAACCATGGGCATTATCATCTTTCGAAATAGGCCATAGTAATACTTATAGATAGGTTTCAAGTACACGGTAACACCGCGCCAATTGGTTTTCACAATTGCCTCAACTTTACTGCAGAGTGTCAGAAAATCCACGTGATCCTCATCAATGTAGTGCAGGTATCCAGTCGTCTCTGGCGCTAAGATTATGAAGATCATGAAGACATGCGCTTAAACGAAAATTACTTGCTTACCACCGCCAGACATAATGAACTCAAGCCGTGGTATATCGTAACCCACACGAAGGATTAGCTTAAACTGATCCCTGATAATACTCGGCAATTCCGATATATAGGGATAGATGTACAGTTTGTTCGAGTGATCCATTTCGAATACAGCCGCGTCCTCCACATCAGGGAACTGTCAAGATAAAATGTGTTACCAAATCTTCATCAGTTTAAATATTAGTATTTCATCTGCTTACCAACCAATCGAGGATGGCCTGAGGAGGTGGACCTTGAAATGGATCCGCATCGTCGGCATCAAATTGGTAGATATTTTCCACTGGTCGCACGCCGGGGCCAAAGTCAATGGGCTCGTTATCAAAATGGGCGCCAATGACAGAGACAGTGAGTGCCATTAGTGGTCTGCGTCGTAGCTTTGGATCATGCATGGAATAGTGATCTATATCATTGCCGTCCTTAAAGCGGCACAACACCTTAAACAGATAGGCCAGACTCTTGTTGATCAGGCTGTTCAAGTGACTGGACATCAGTGCATGCACACATTTAAATAGGGTATCGGCTCGTCCGCCATACTTGCCCGACATGGGCACCAAGTCCTTCCAGCTGTTGCGCATCAGATCCAATAAATCCGCACATCGTGGCAGCCAGTCATTGATCAGCAGCTGCAAAAAATTACAAGTTAGATATTTTGTTTTAAACTCTTGTGAAGTACCTACATCTCGGACTTGAGCACAGCTATCCCTCACAAAGCTTTGCACTTTGTCCGCATCCCAGGGTCGCTCAGAAAGCAGCAGCTTTGACAAATCAACAATAACTAGATCCCCGTAGAGCTGATGCCAGAGCAGATTCAATGCCTGCACCGTGGGATGCGTAATCATAAGCATCTCACGAATTCGACTTTTGGAGAGCAGCATGCGCGTGCGCCAAGGCACAGGCGAAACTATGGTTAATGTGGGATACTCTGGGGGTTCCATCTCCAGCTGCAGACGCTTGCGTTCCATGTTGGACCTGCCGATACATTGTATATGAGTGGAAGTTCATTTTAAGCCTGGGCGATTGGTGTACTTACTGCAGTAGATAGCGCAGAAAGGAGCGCTTGACAAAGTAACGAAAATCCTCCTGCAGGTCGATAAGGCAAACGATGATGAGGATGGCCAAGTCGGGGGCTATGGCTCGTTCGCCAACGAATAGATAATCCATTAATATAACTTCTGGTGGCAGATGAGGCCAAAATTTCTGTAACGAGTTGATTAGTCGACTGAATCATGGCAGGTAGCACAAACTTTGAGTGAAAACATCCTCCTTCCTTGCCCCCAGGCAACACGAGAACGTCGTCTTGTTGCTCATTAACTTGGCTGCAGTGATTTGCCAGTTGATGGCAAGTGCTTGACTTGAGCCATGCGTTTCCATCCAAAAAAGCTAAAGTTTCTATGGAGCACACGTCAAAACATCAACACGCGTGCCTTGTGCCCCAATCCCCCCGCAAAACACCCTCTATATCATTTACCCCGACCCGCCTGCTCTGGTATTGTACGACCTGTAGACGTCCTCACGTTCTGGGAGCGTGTTTAATATGTTCTCGTTGCTGACAAACTTTTGGGCGAAAACTTCTTGAGCTGCGCGTTAAGTTTGCTAATAATGTTGACGCTCACGAGTCGCACAGTTGCAGACATGGAGTTGAAGCCAGCTGGCAAAGTGTTGACATGAACTTACCTCTTCCTGCAGTATGAATCTGTAGGCATCCTGCAGCAGAGCGCAGCGTGGGTTAATATGCCTTATGGAATTGCGTATCAGGCGAGATGGATATGTTTCCAATTGCAGTACAGTTAGCTGCAAATGAGTATAAAGAATTACATTAATTGCAGAAAAGATGTTTATCTCAATCTTCTTATCTATAAAATGCAGATGTTAACGGTCACCAAGCCCAGAGCTATAAAAACCACCACCAATTCGTCACCTTTCAGACTCTCTGCAGGCTTCAGGCCTTTTTTCTGTTTCTTTTTTTGTTTGTTTGTTTGTTTTTCACAACTAATCACGTTATTCATAACTTTGACCACGCCACAGACGCCCCATAATGTTTATGAGCTATGAATTATATAATTTTTATAAGCACGTTTTTCTCACAACCAAAAGCCAACGCAGCTTAATTTACTCGCACACTCACGCACACATATTTACTTTGTATTAAGTTTATTATTATCATTTTTTATGTGCCTCTCGGCTTGGACTCGCACTTGGACATCGACATGGACATGGACATGAAAACGGTACGCCAACGCATAAAAGTTATTTATGTTTGTCGGTGCTCATTTTTGATGTGGTTTTTATGATCCTTGGCTTGGGAGTAGTCAACAGCATCAACATCACATGTGTTGGTCATAGCTGCATAATTCAAGAGAGTTATCCTCCAGCTGCAGAAGGAGTGAAGTGTCCAGATTTATTTTTAGACTACGCCTAAAAGCCTCAAATGGCTCTTCTTGTTTTAGTCTATATATCTATATCTATACAAATATCACAAACTTACGCTCTCTAGCAGGCATTTGTAGCGCTTTTGTATAGTAAGTGTGAACTTCTCCTCGGCTGGCAGTAGCTTGCGCATATATTTGTCCAACAATTGCGATTTTTGTTCCTCTGGATCAACTGGCTGCAGCGGAGCCATATATGGAAAGCGTCTAAATATACCAGAATGAAACAGATTGATTAATTTAATATTATTTGTAGTCTAAATTGAGATTCTTTGTTGGGAATATAAATTCTAAAACACACTTCTAATTAGACTAATTCTCAGTTACGACTACATTGCCTGTGGTCGCTAAAATGATCTCATATAAGCTGCCACTAAGTTACAACACCCTTATATGCATTGGACAATGTCTGTCTAATCTCAGTACATACGTGGCTTCCATTTTTTTGAGACATTTGAGAAACTCTTCGTTAGTGGCAAAGTCACGACGATGAATGCGAGGCTGGGTAACCTTACATTGGCGAATTTTCTTGAAATTAAGGATGGTTTATTAATATATAATTCAACTTGTATTGGACTAAACTACCTTTTGTTTTTTGCATTTGGGCTCATTAGAGTACTGAAGCCGACCATGCTCAATGTTGGTCTGCGCCTCTTTTATAACCGGTGCTATCATATCGTCTATGATCTTGCCCATTCGTGCCAGCTCATTGCGACATTCTATGGAAAATAGAAATCACTGCAAGATCTCATCTAATTTGATTACCATGGTGCTTACCTTGTGGAGTCCTTAGTGCATAATGATCGCCCGCTTTGAACTTCTGCTGCTTGGTCGTTTTCTTGAGCGTAGTGACTCGCAGATGCCGCGCTTTGGGTGTGTTATAGGCTCCAATTAATTCTGAGGGCGGGCCATACTGACGTCTCAGTTGGTTGGTCCACAGCGAGGACTTTGTGCCGCAATCAAAGTAAAAGACGCGGACACGGCGCTTGCAGTAAATATCGAGCAGATAGTTTGTCACTTCATAAATTTCCGCCTCGCTCGGTCGTTCTGAAGTTGGGCATCAAATTTTTAATAATGCTCGCTATGTAAATATAAAGTTTTATTTATTACCTCCAGTCATCCATTTGTCAATCCAGGGAAATTGATGACAAGCTGCAAGCAAAAACAGACCCAAAAATGCGGAAAATGAAAATGGCATGGCATTTAATATTTGCACATGAACTTGATATGTCTGCATATAAATATACGACTACGGCTGTGTGTGTGCTTGTGTGTGTATATTTTACATATTTGATTTTCTTGTTATTTAAACATTTTTTTTTGGGCTCTGTGCGCTTTCGCGCTCAAAGGCAGCCCATGAAATTGTTTTAAATAAAAGTCAATGCAGTAAAGTTCGCTTTTAAAATGATTAAACTCAAATTAATTTTCATTTGAGTCCCCCAACTACCGACGAGGCCTCCGTTGGCCAATCTCCCAGCGGTAATTTTACCAAATGGACCTCGTCTGTGTCCTTTTCCCCTTCTTTTCCAGCAGCAGCACGCTGCACAGTTGCCAGGCTATTGCTATCATGATGTTTGTCACATTTTTATGCTAATGTTTATCGACAACATGCTTTTACGCCTTATACAAATACACACACACAGATATAGATATAAATATGTGTATGTATATGTGATTGGGTCTATACGCCCTGGGTGTCGTGCTCTGTTTGCATTTACATCTATCTATAGCTGATATTAAATATTAAAAAACTATATGTAAAATGAAACATTTTTATCACAGAGCCAGCGACAAAGTCACCCGTTGTCCCCACCAAATACAAAACAAGTTGAAATTATGTAAAAATAAGAAATGTGCACGACTTTAGAATACCCTAGTTCATCTGACTTGATACATTTAAATATTGTTTATTTTCTGACTTTCAAACGATTATTTACAAGCACATGACCTTAATGAGCCAACTCTAATAACAATTTGTTTACTCAAATTCCTTCTCATTGCTAACTCTAACTCTATGAATGGAATATAACAATTTGTTTACTCAAATTTCTTGCCATTGAAACACAACTTTCTAATTGGTCAAACTAGCTAGAATTATACAAATACTTCGCATCATTAAGAGTATTAGCAGCGCAAAAGGGAACAAAATAAATATAAATATATATTGTATATTCCATGTAAATGCTAAATAAAATACTATGATAAACATGTTACAAGGGCCACATGTTGGCCCCATGTAGATCTCGTCCTGACCCTGGCCTGTTCCTGTGCATTCCCAAAGGATATTCAAATAAATGTCATACGCATTTGTTTTTTGGTTATTTTTTTTCTTTTCGGTTATAAAATTTTATGTTTAAAGGATAATGTTTGAAATTTTTATGTTTACAGGTGAGCAATTTTCCAACGAGCTGCCACGCGAGGCAAGGCACTGGTCTGGGGTGTTAACTGGGAGGCGGGGAAGCTGCCCAGTGTGCATGTTTTTCTCATTTAATAAAGTATTAAGTGTTATGTTTCTGTGGTAAAGTCGCTGTTGTTGTTGCTCATTGAATTACATAAAATGTTGTTGGGCAATTTGTAGTGCCCTCCACCCAAATCATTTTGCTCTCTCGACAGAGGTCTGAGGTCTAATGCGTAAATGTTGTACAATTGGTTTACATCGGGATTTTGTTCACTCACCCATTTTGTCAAAGTTGTACGTCTCTGTGTTGAGTTCGCGCAGCTCATGAAACTGTTCAGGCATTAGAATGTCTTTAAGCTTTAGATTCTTGAGCATGGCATCGTTACACTCATCAAATGTGTCTCTCACATTCTCTAAATCGTAATGATGGAAGTCAAACTCTCGATTGCAACGGCCAACAATCGTATCGTTTTGCATGTGAGCTAAAGTGGAATATGTTTGTTACCCTGTTTATCACATTATTGGAAGTACTCACAGATCTTTTCGGCCAGAAAATCCTTAACGGGGTCTAGGGGCAACTGATCAAAATCATATTTCAGATCGAAGAAGGGACAATCGTTGAGGGGTCGTTTGCCGGTTTTCTTATGCGCCTCACTTTTATGTTTGAGGTGGAGTGTCCGTTGCCGGCGATAATTTGCATCTTGGAGTCGGGGATCACAGTAGGGGCGCCGCTCTGGCGGGATCTTCTTTGAGGTCATGGGAAGCGGGGGTGACGTCACGTATTCAACGGTTTTGGTTTAGTGGCAAAACGAAAGAAATAAAACAACAAAATTTTGTTTTTGTTGCCTGGTATTGCTGGTTTCTATACTGGTTTTTCTGACATTGTTCGCCAGACAAAATACACGTTGGAAAACTGTAATAATAAAAGTTTACAACACGGACATTTGTGTGGCCTGGCCGGGCGAGGCACATTGCTTCTTGCTGCTGCTGGTGCTGCTGCTGCTGCATATACGTGAAATGTTTATAAACTAACTTGGATCGGAGGCAATGGCAACAGAGCCGACCCAGACAAACAGCGCTGGTTGCGCCTGGCAACCAGCAAACATCCACCGCTTGGCTAGCCGGCTGACTGCCTTGCAAATGTAGTTATTGGAGTTAGACTAGCAGCAGCTGACGAGAAAACGGGTGACGGTGACGCTGACGGAGATGTGGCTGACACTCCATCAATGGTTGTTGCCTCGACTCGCCTTACGCTTCTCCAGCTCAGCTCAATAATATTTGTATTTGTGTGTGTATGTATAAGAGACTGCGCCACAGGCAAACGACAGGTAGGCAGGCAGTCAGTTCGACTGGGAACAGCTGCAGCTCTGGCTGCAAGTAACCCAGCATCATTTCTTGAATAGCATACATTTTTTAATAAAGCGCAATAAATACGAACCACGACTTTATAAAAGGATACGTACACGTTTCTGGTCCCCGCGCTGCTGTTATTCATGTTAACCATTTCATGCCGGGATCTGCGGTTGGAGCACTTCTTCTCTGTATTTATTATACTATCCGGCCGCACTTCACTCTTGACACTTCTCATTCATCCTGATTATAAGTAGGTGCACAATAATAGAATAAAATGGAAAAATAATCCTAATAATAAGCCAAACTAAGTCAGCAGTGTGCAACTTGGCGGGTTTGCCGCCACAATTAGCTCGTAATAGCAAAAAATCATACTATAGGTAAACCCAAGACCAGACTGGTTTACCACATTACCAACTTTAGAGCAGTTTCACATTTTCATAAAATAGTTAGAGCAATCGACCAGTTTTTCAATATGCTGAATTAAATTCTTTTTGTAATTGAAGTGGAGCATAAACAAACGTGTCTATCTGCTCGTACATACATCCATTGCACAATTATCACAGCAATTAATTGTGGCAAATTAATTGGAAATTTGATTAATGGTCGGTGCGTTGCGGTGCGGTGTCCTATTTACCATTTACAAGGCATTCAACTTTGACCAATTCCAAAGCGCTAGTGGTGTGTGGTCATTGTGTGTGCGTACATACATATATGGATGTGTGTGTGTGGTTCCTGCTCTATGTCTATGTGTGTGGTGTGCTTAGCCCATTGACAGGGCGTGGGAATGGGACATCCTTGCAAACCCAAGCGACCTGCTCGCCTAGACTGTCACGTGCCTAAGCTGTGAGAGCTGCAATTTGCCGCTCGCTCCGCTCCGGACTTTGCAGGTGTCATGACGGCAATGGCCAACGGGAATCGGCATGCCGCTGCACTGCGTCGAAAGCCATGCGTGACACATATTTATTAACTGTCAGGGCAGCAAGCCGTTGGGCTCTTAGAAAATTGCTGCAATTCCATTTGGCAGGTGCTTTGATATTGCAAAAAATAACATACCAAGAGAAAAATTGATTCAGCTCATCAATTGTCACAAATAATGATTACTACGCATTTTCAGCTATAGCGACAGGGGGCGTGCATGACACGCATCAAATTGCATTTAGCTTAGTTTGTCATTGGGGTAAACAAAGGGCTGTCTGCTGTGGCAGAGGGAAAGAGAGTCGTACGTCAGTCACGTGACCTCAATGCTAAAAATAGACAGGCATTTGGGCCAGAAATTGGGTGCTGACTACGGCTGGGTGAGTGCCATAGCGATTACAGCAGCAGCAACATCAACATCATTATTAACAAAGTCAACGAGCGGCGGCGGCAGAGACGGCATTGGCGGCTTATTGGCAGGCATAATGCGATGGCGCTGTGTCATGCCACACCGGCCGAACCATTTCTGAGAAGCTTTAAGATTAAGTTGCAAATGCTTTCATGTAATCCACTAAAAGTCTATACCCTATATTAATGCTCTCTTTTTTGCCACATTTTTTTTATTAAATGAACAACTCAAATGAGTTGAATAGCTAGCTCAATAGCTAGCTCTTTTACATATTTGTCTAGACATTTATTTAATCTCTTAATCGACTGATTTTTAGACCAACGGTTAGTCGTTTTTCACAGTCTGTCAATATGGGCTGTCATTTGATAAAGTAACTTATCATTACCTTACTATATTATTTTGTAAGTTACACAAATCGATCACATTTATTTTAGTTTAAGCGCCAAACAGCATAATGTGCTAAGTGGATTCGTATTGTATAGAGTATAATTAAAGAAACCAGACGGATAGTGCTGATGGCAAAAGTTTTCCATTCTTTTTGTTACATTTTTTTATTTGTGTTGTGCATGCAGCGTCGCATTTTGCCAGCGTGATTAATGGCCAACTGCAAAAGACGTCGCGACTTGAAAAATTACACCCAAATAAACGACGGGGGCGTGGAGGACGGCTTTTTAAAACAGCCTGTCACACGTGATCCTAAAGGGTGGGGAGGAGGTGGAGACAATGCGAAATGCTACCGGCTGCTGCCTGCTAGCTGCTAGCTTGCGTATCATGGCCGCAGAATCAACGAGAACAACAGCAGGAGTCAGGCAGGCGCACGTAAAAGATGCAACAGGAGCCAGAGCAAATGCCATGTGATTTACACGCAACAGCAGCAACAGCAACAATAGCGACAACAGCAGGCGGGAACGTTGGCGTGCAAATTAGGGGTTGGACTCAGCCGACCCGGACCATTGTCGAGGCGGGCGCGCACACTACTGTCAATTGAAAACGTGCCAACAATTTGCAACGACGATTAATCGTGTGACCTACCAAAGCCAAAGCTACAGTTGCCACTGCAGATCCCAGTCCCATTCTCAGCTCCAGACAGAGAAACGAGAATTGAGACCTGGAGACCCCGCCCAGGGCCAGCCGTAATGCGACATTTGTGCATGCCGAGCGCATTTAGCGTTTTGTTTACGACGTTACGGCAGTTGGCCAAGTTTGCCAACGGAACATTTCACTAATTTGTGTGGGTTTTATTATGCGTAGATAAGCATAGCCTATGCCCACACTCTTAGCCAGGTCTACGATGTTCACCTTTTAGCCCCTTGATGTATGACTAATGAGTACTTAATCCCTGCCGCTAATTGGCAGGAATCAAAGACAACGGGCTTGGACTTCAAGTCGGGCTTCAATGAAGTTGATTCGGATATTATGCATACATTTTGTCAAATTTTGATTACACACAAAACGGTGAACATATTCATTTGAATTAGCATAGATGCAGATAGACAACTTTATAAAAGGATTATAATTGCAGAGAACTCAACTCTAATTGGCACTCCCTTTTCCTCAGTATTCATCATTAATTGGGAATTTAATATTGGTATGTTAATTCCTCAAATAACATACCATTTGAACTGCAATTTCTGAATATGAAATATAATCATTTCATAAACACACACATTCGAAGGAGGGGGAGGCCATCATTAAAGGCTTTTGTATGCAATTACATGCTGCATTGAGCAATCATAAATTAGCTTTTTGAAAAGTTTGATATAAAAAATAATCATATAAAAATGAGATGAAAGAATTACTGACTTAAGAGAGCCGAAGTTGAAATGCTCTTTGAAATTATTTATTTAAATTTGTATTTTATAAATTTAATCAAAGCTTCCCTGGAAATACTTTGTCATCTCGAGTAGAAATGTCTTTCAAAAGATTTCAAAACTTAATGTCTTTGCAATATAATAATTTTGAATAGTTGTTAAACTTGTATCATAAATAATCAAATAACCTTTGGCAAGTGTACAATAAATTAAATTAAAATTAACAAAAGGTATTTTCCGGCAAACAATTTAATGACCATAATGAGTATTGTGTCCGTTCGTATCGACATTAATAATATATATATCATTTGTGCAACTGCAATGCAGTTTTTCACTATACATATTTCACATACGATATGAGAAGAGAACGGAAAAGGCAAAAAATAATTCACATCTATAAGCTGTTAACTGAAAAGTGGAAACTGTATTTATATTTGCTTTTAATGTCAACAATCATCAATGCAAATGCACTACAAATAACTCGAAGAATTGGAGCTGCAATTTATTGAACTGAGCCGACGCTTGACATGTTTCAAAATCAAAAAGCGACATCAAGAATATGAGACCAGAATATATCCTGTACATGTGAAATGATGGTCAACAGAACACCTTAGTATATTTATTTTCAGTAGCAATAATAATGAATTACTTTTGTAAATATTTTGCCTTCATAAAATAAAAAATATCATTAATAATCGAACTTCTCTTAATCAACTCGATTATTGACACTGATCAATTTTATATGTACTTTTTAAAGTCAGATATGCCATTTACTCCACATTTCCCATATCCGCAATGGAGAATTTGTGCAATATGAGTGGGGATTACATTTGATAGCGTTGACCCCAAAGGAGGGAGTTATGAAATATTCAAGCGAAAAAACTATTTATTGACAATATTCATAATTTAATGAATTTTAAGCATGATGAAAACTTTAAATGTAGTCAACATCCCCTTATTTTTGCTTATTTTGACAACATTTTCTGTAACAACAGTAAGCCCGGTCAAATATTTGTGCAAATATCTTGTAGATACACATCAAACTATGTACTCGTATTCGGTCTTAGCCTATAATATGGTATATCTAATATGCATGTGTTCTGGGTGTGGGGCAACATTTTGCAATGCTTTGCTTAAAATTTTCAACGCTAAATTGTTATGGTTTGGTCTGGTCATCTTTCATTCTGCGTCTCATACGTCTCTCCCTATCTGAGACTAAACCAAAACCTATGCCGAGGCGAGAAGCGTCGTCAACTTCATTGTAAAGTTTTGCCAAAATATGCTTGAAAATATTTACTCATGAGCTTGTTTAGTTAATCCATAAAAACTTGGCATGTGCTGTCCGTTTCTGCCACAGCCAAAAGACAATGCAACATTTAAGAAAATTTAAGCCGCAAGCGACTTAAAAACGAGATGAGATGAGAAGAGAAGACTCAGTCTTTTAGCTGGGGCAAGCATATGATTTAGTCCAGAAACTGTTTCGAATGTCTCTTTGGCTGAGGATTTGGAATTTTTACTTTTTCTTTTTCTACTTGTTGTCCTCTTGCAATTTTTTTTGGTGCTGACAAAAAGGACAAAAGCCAGGATAGTACTGTGTCTGAGCCCAAGTCCGATCCCGACGACTCGGCAAACTAAAGCCTCTGAGATAGATAGACAGGCAAACAATTGCTGTTTGTATCCTGTTAGCTTTGCTGCTGCTCTGGCTGCTCTACAAATTAGTTTCTAATACCTTCAAGTCAAACAGTGGAGGCCGAAACAAACACACAAACAAACCGCCTCTGTCTCACTGTGTCTTCAGTTTATGCGTATATGTGTGGTGGCCATGGTGTTGCTGCAACACGCCCCCAGCTGCCACAAGTTAACAAAATCACTTGAGCGTGCTTATGAAATGTTGTTGTATGTGTGCTTTTCTGAATGTGTTTGTGTGTGTGGGTGTGTTGGTTTTCTAATTACAAAACCCACCCAATTGATTTACAGTAAATTGTATTTTAAATAGTTTCATTTAGTTTTGCTTAAAAATTGACTCAAAGCGCAGCAGCTGCTTCTGCTTCCATTTTACTCAAAGTAGTTTTAAAGATTGCGTAATGATGCGGTTATGCCCCATCCCCTCTCAGCACCCTCTTTGATCCCTTCTACAGCATGTGGCCTTTTAATGAGCTATCTGATAGCTCTCTCTCACTCTCTCTTTCTCTTGCTAAATGCTTACCTTCTGTCTGCCTGAACTTTCCGTTCTTTTTCAGTCTTTCTTCTCCACTTTTTTGGGAAAAAGTTTTTAAATTAATTTTTAATTGTTTAAACGGCAAAAGTTAAGTCAAACATTAAGCAAAGAATACATGTTTTTTAAAATACTTTATTAACTTTATATTAAAAGTTCAAGTTACCAGTGAAATTATATTTAATGGCACTTACAATATACGGTACCTTACAATATACGGTACTACTTACAATTTAGTTGACCAAAAAACTCGTTAGATTGAAAGTTTTAACAACTTGATGTTTTGATATTTATTAATCGATGTAAAGGCAAAAGTTCTATAATAGTTGATTTTTGATGTCAAATAGTGAATGTTTTGGGTGCAATTCTATATTGAGATATTCAAACATGCCGTTCAATTTATGTGCTTCATTATGGAATATCATGGATATATAGCCGAAGGTTGCACGTTTTTTTACTTATAAATAATATTTCATATGTAGATATAAATGCAGCTTAAGGTTGTTCGATTTAAATGTTTTATATTTTTTGTGCGCTGAATACAGTTGCAAATGCTCTCAAGTTTGATAGAGGCTGTTTGACGAGCGGCCTTCAATCAAATCACAAAAAACTACAAATATCTTCATTTATTTATTTACTTGTAAGTTTTGACAGCCGAGAAATAAACGTAGCTACAAATGACTTGTGGTTATGCCAGCCGCAAACTACCAGACCCAATGGGTAATACGAACAGCATTTGCATAACATTGGCCAAAAAGAGTTGATGACGTTGACAGACGACTGGGGAGATTGGGCGACCGGGTGAGCGTCATTTAAATCAAAAAAGTTGGCACAATGAAAGCAACGGCAACTGCTTTATAAAAGAAAATTATGCAAATTGCTAATAAATTATAGTGAGCCAGCGAACATGTAAAATAATAACCGACAGTGAGAGCGAATGAATAGTGTGGAGAAGCCAAGAACCCTACTGAATCCATGAATCTGGCAATGTATGGATACTATGGAGCTGGGACCGAATTGAATTACAAATGAAAGTACAATGGCAATGGAACAGCGACAGGAATTGGCGAATGGACACAACGGCGCTGTAAAATCATTAAAATAACAAGAAATAATGTGCAAAGTAAATGACTGATCGTCTAAGATATGTCCTGTAAAACTCAATTATTTTAATGTTTTCCATTGGAATAACATATGAAAGAGTTTATGCATCAAATATTGATTTGTTCACTTCGTACTAATAAAAACGTCCTCAATAAGATTAAGCTAATATTTGACCTTCACATGCATAAGCAATTGAAGAAGTTTGAGCTCTGAAAGAGATTTATGTTCAGATACAGCACTTAATCATTTAAATGATACCCCTTCGGGAAGCTCTCAAGATTACAGGGTATATAATAAAGCACTGAATGCTTGCAAGAAAGCGTCGTGGATGAGGCTGTCGTCGCCGAGGACGCGCAGGACATGCGACTGGTCGCATTAACTGGCGGAATGGATAATGGCGAAACTTTCTGACATTTATTGTGTTTGTGTCGAATGTTTATTTATGGATTGCATGGCGCGTATTTACATTACAATGGGCATAACTAACGGCTGCAGGATACTCGTATCCTTGTAGCCTTGTTCACTTGTTTACATAAGCGTATGCGTAAGCGTATTAAATTAATGATACTTTCTAGTTCATAAAATTCGTTATATGTGACCACGACGGGCAGTGAGGAGAAGAAAGCGGAGAGCTTCGGATCTCTGAGTGGGATATGAATGTCGAACGTCAAAACACAAATCAAATAATCACATAAATGAGAGCGCACGCACACTCACATGTGTATCAGTTGTGTGTATTGAATTGTAACAAATTGATTGTCATAAAACATCGTTTATATATATTAGAATGTGTCATTGGGCTGTTCATGCTTCAGTTCCAGTCAAGACAGTCGAAAACTCTGCCTCCCCTGCTCAACTCTGCACAGAGATTTCACAAGTGGCGCTGTGAATGATTGCGATAAGGATGGCAGTGGCACTAGCGGTGGTAGGGGTTTCGAAGGCTTCAGAGTAGGGGTTACGGTCGTCGTCACCAGCCGCTTTATGACAGCAATAGTTGCCGCCTCAACTGACTACATAGAATTTATGGCTGTTTACGACAGATTGCACACTCCATTTGTTTTGTTTACCACATTCCAAGCACTCGACACACTTCCCAGCAGGAGAACTGAGAACAGAATGAACGAACTTTGCTCCTAGTTTGCGTCTCCTTTAATTAGTTGCCTTTTCGGGCCGCTTGGGGGCGCTGCTCGCTCCTGGTTTAGCTTAGCAGCTGTGACAGGACTGTCACAGTACCACGACGACATCATATGCATATGATTTGTGAAAACTTTTAACTGTCCCTCATGGGCGGGCGGCTGGTGACTTGGGCTGGCAAAATGTTGGCAGGCGGCTGCCGGCAAGCTGCTTGTTTTTGCCAAGTTTATGAATTTCATAGCAAAACTTTTTCGACAGCGAATTTACTCGAAGCATAAGCGCAAGTTGTTAGTTGTTGCTATACCCTATATGTTGAAAAAAGACAAAAGGTGATATGCTAAGCTTGAGTAAATACAAAACAAATTAAATATGCATTCCCAATTAGCTGTAACTATCTTTAAAAGTCTATCTCTTGTGTTGATTTAGGCAATTCGAAGAGCCAGAACTATTCAATTCTGCAAGTACTTTGTTGATTTCCCTATTGTTATTAAACTAAACAAATTTTTATTAGATATCTTTAGTCTGAAATTCGAAAAGTTTTTTAGCAACGCTTTAAGGAACTTTTTAAATTTGTTCAGCAGTATGAAAACAATTGCAACAAATCGTTGATGAAAACTTAACTTTTTTGTTATAGATCAGTCTTAAAAGGATGAATTTTTCTATAAACGTAACATTTAATATTGAGTATCTCTGAGTGCGGAACTCCTGAACTCTATGCTTGTTATTTGAGTTTCTTTGCTAGACTTTTTGAACAACATTTTTGATATCCTGGCAATGAACACAGGATTTACTACCAAGATATAACCAAGTTTTCGCGAGCCATAAAATTAGTCCCCTGTTTGCTCAATTAGCTGATAGTGCGCAAGTACGAGTACAGCGTATGTTATGATATCATCGCTCTCGAGACAAAGATGTGGAAATAGAAACAGAAACAGAACAAAACAAACAGAGCTAAACACGAGCCATGATTTAAACCATCCATAGAGTTAACGAACCAAGAATGAACACACCATTCACAATCGACCTTTCATACATCAATTTTGGTTGATTCAGTTCGTTGAACTGATCATATCGTCGTAGTACGCAAATTACCGATAACCACTTAGTTAACTAAATCTTAAGAGCGAAGCTATTAATAAAGCATAGGCTATGACAATGGATCACGCTTAACACTTGCTGTCATTAAGATTCGAAATATTATTTCATTTTTCTTTTTTTGTAGTTTTATTATTTTTGCATTAAAATTTATTATGTGATATCAATGTTGACCGTGAAACATTCGAAACGATCCTCAAACGAAAGCGAAACAATAATTTTTCAGTTCCGCACTTTGCATAGACCCGAACCGGCTTCCAGTCCACAGCTGAGATGATAGCTCCGCTCCGCTAACTCGCAAGTGTGACGCTTGACGCTTCACGGTTTGCGGTTGGCGGGGGCATGAGCATGGGTACTTGATGTGCCTAAGTGGCACCATGTGCGAGCTGCTTGGGCTTGCAAATGCTCTGCTTGTCATTAATGACCAGGTAGACCCACATTGGCTCTCAGCATCGCTGTTGCCGGGCCTTTTGTTGTTATTGCTGCTGCTATTGCTGTTTGCTGCGGCAAACAAAGTGTTGGTCATTGTTTGGTTTATGAGCGCGCCACATGGCAAACATTAGACCGTATAAATATGCCGACAAATTGCGACTATTAATCATTCGACCCATAGATTCCATCGATTATACAATTAGCGTGGAGATCTATACCAATATGGTATGTACCAAACGGAATAACACTCAGGATCAATACTTTTATCACCTTCATCATCAATCCTCATATTATCTCTATCGCAGAAACTATTCATTGCGTGCATCTTTATTGCCGCAGCGACGGCTGCAGTGATTCCTGTCGAACAAGCCAGGCACCGTCGTGATGTCTCTGAGATCGTGAATGATTATATTCCACCTGCGGAAGAAGTTGGTGTCGATGTTCCTTTCGCGGACATCGCTCAAGACTCGGCAGCTGTGGGTGTAGATGGATACCGTTACAAAACCGTGCGTCGTCTGAAGTACCGTCAACGTCGCGATGTCTCCGAAATCGCCAACGACTACCTCCCCCCTTCTGAGGAGGTTGCCACCGAGGCACCCGTCGAGGAGGTCGCTCAAGATTCCGCTGTTCTCGGCGATGATGGTTACCAGTACAAGACTGTCCGTCGTCTAAAATACCGCCAACGTCGTGATGTCTCCGAAATCGCCAACGAATATTTGCCGCCTTCTGAGGAAGTTGCCACCGAGGTCCCCGTCGAGGAAGTCGCTCAGGATTCCGCTGTTCTTAGTGAGGATGGCTACCAATACAAGACTGTCCGTCGCCTGAAGTATCGTCAACGTCGTGATGTCTCCGAGATTCCCAACGATTACCTGCCCCCTTCTGAGGAGGTTGCCACCGAGGCACCCGTCGAGGAGGTCGCTCAGGATTCCGCTGTTCTCGGCGATGATGGTTACCAGTACAAGACTGTCCGTCGTCTAAAATACCGCCAACGTCGTGATGTCTCCGAAATCGCCAACGAATATTTGCCGCCTTCTGAGGAAGTTGCCACCGAGGCCCCCGTCGAGGAAGTCGCTCAGGATTCCGCTGTTCTTGGTGAGGATGGCTACCAATACAAGACTGTCCGTCGCCTGAAGTATCGTCAACGTCGTGATGTCTCCGAGATTCCCAACGATTACCTGCCCCCTTCTGAGGAGGTTGCCACCGAGGCACCCGTCGAGGAGGTCGCTCAGGATTCCGCTGTTCTCGGCGATGATGGTTACCAGTACAAGACTGTTCGTCGCCTAAAGTACCGTCAACGTCGTGATGTCTCCGAGATCGCCAATGAATATTTGCCGCCTTCTGAGGAAGTTGCCACCGAGGCTCCCGTCGAGGAAGTCGCTCAGGATTCCGCTGTTCTGGGTGAGGATGGTTACCAATACAAGACTGTCCGTCGTCTGAAGTACCGTCAACGTCGTGATGTCTCAGAGATCGCCAACGAATACCTGCCCCCTTCTGAAGAAGTTGCCACCGAGGAACCCGTTGAAGAAATCCCTCAGGATTCCGCTGTTCTGGGTGAGGATGGCTACCAATACAAGACTGTCCGTCGTCTGAAGTACCGTCAACGTCGTAATGTCTCAGAGATCGCCAACGATTATCTGCCCCCCTCTGAGGAAGTTGCCACCGAGGCACCCGTTGAGGAAATCCCTCAGGATTCCGCTGTTCTGGGTGAGGATGGCTACCAATACAAGACTGTCCGTCGTCTGAAGTACCGTCAACGTCGTGATGTCTCAGAGATCGCCAACGATTATCTGCCCCCCTCTGAGGAAGTTGCCACCGAGGCACCCGTTGAGGAAATCCCTCAGGATTCCGCTGTTCTGGGTGAGGATGGCTACCAATACAAGACTGTCCGTCGCCTGAAGTACCGTCAACGTCGTGATGTCTCAGAGATCGCCAACGATTATCTGCCCCCTCTGAGGAAGTTGCCACCGAGGCACCCGTTGAGGAAATCCCTCAGGATTCCGCTGTTCTGGGTGAGGATGGCTACCAATACAAGACTGTCCGTCGCCTGAAGTATCGTCAACGTCGTGATGTCTCCGAGATCGCCAACGAATATTTGCCGCCTTCTGAGGAAGTTGCCACCGCGGCACCCGTTGAGGAAATCCCTCAGGATTCCGCTGTTCTCGCTGAAGATGGATACCAATATAGGACTGTCCGTCGCCTGAAGTACCGTCATCGTCGTGATGTCTCCGAGATCGCCAACGATTACCTGCCTCCTTCTGAAGAAGTTGCCAACGAGACCCCCGTCGAGGAAGTCGCTCAGGATTCCGCTGTTCTGGGTGAGGATGGCTACCAATACAAGACTATCCGTCGTCTGAAGTACCGTCAGCGTCGGGATGTTTCCGAGATCGCCAACGAATACCTGCCCCCTTCTGAAGAGATTGTAGAAGAAACTCCCGTAGAGGAAGTTGCCCAGGACTCCGCCGTTCTCGGTGAGGATGGTTACCAATACAAGACTGTCCGTCGCTTGAAGCTTCGTCATCGTCGTGCCTTGTAAGCGCGCAACCTGGTACCTGCCTGTATACGATTAGAACACATTTATCCCCACCAAGCACTCGTTAGGTCATAAGTAAGAATCCTATTTTGCCATTATTTTACGATTGAAATCAACAAAAATAAATCCAACGAAAATTGTTATAATATACACGCGTCGTGGCACTTTTATTGTTCCAAGGGCTTCGCCATGTAGCAGGCCAAACAGCAGTCTACGTGGGCAGGCAGGCAGCTATTCAACTGTCCGCTTCCCGAAGCTGTCCGGCTATTGCTGTAGCTCAAGCGAACCTCTCGACGTTTTCATAAATTGTATACCTTTTCGCTTAGTTATGACAGCAACAGTTAAGCTCATGGCTCAGCGCACAAGAACGCAATTATCCAAAGACGAGGCAAGCAAAGGGACTGGTCTTCAACCCCACCTTAACCAGGGAAGGACTTCAGCGAACTCTAACAAATACTTTAAGCTATGCTTTTGAAGATGTTAATCTCATGTCAAGTCCACTTTACACACAACGTTAAGGGTTTCGGCCAGTGCAACAACCAAAAACCCAACCCAACCAACGCGACGAAGAAGGACAAAAGTCGCCCATTGATTTGTGTGTATGTTTGTAAGTTTACCGGCAGTCTGTGTGCAAGAGTGTAGTTTGTTTGTGTTGTTTGGTGTTGGCAGAAAAAGTTGTTAAGTTAAAAGGCATTTGAACCGCAGCGGGCAAGGATTTCGGTCAGCGCGCCAGGATAGGGTCTAACAACTTCCTTTGCACGCGCCTCTGAACGGCTCGCACAGGACTGACTTGGGATCCAAGCACCCGTCTGTCCAACCGGTCGGTGGGCCAACTAATAATAATTTATCGATCCCCTAGCTAAAGTAGTCACATACGTGGTCGCCCTTTCCTATGATTTATGGCTTCCAGTGACTTGGGCGTGCAAAAAAAGGCGAAGAAAACAGAGGAAAACAACCAAAAAACTGAGTCAAAACGAAGGTGCCAGGCGGACGCCAAATTGGTTTAATGTGTGGTTAGACAACTTATTTAACTGTATTTTCAAATGGTTTGGTAGTTAACAGAGCAGGGACAAATCCACACCACAGTACACCTTATCCATACAAGCACTCAGGTGCTGCCACAATTCACATTTCTCTCGCCCACATAAATCATGCGATTTCTAAACAAAACGGGTTACCCAATTCGCATGACTGTATCACGCTAGGGGCAAATAGGAGATCTCAAATCAGGGCACACTCACGAAGTACTCGTAAATCAATCGGGCTGCTATCAACCCGACATTATGACATCATTAAGACAATTATCTATGACCCCCCTCTCTGATAAATTCAAATCTACAGCATGATAGCCAACTATTTTAATGGCCTTGGCCAAATACCAAAATGTACTCGTATATGCGAACTTCAAAACGGAAATCACATAAAATTTTATGAATTATTTCAAATATTTTCAATTACTTCGCGAGGGTCGAGTGTCCGAACAATTCGCAGTTCGCGGCTAGAAAGGCAAAAGTGAAAGTCACCCTAGTTAGACAAATGGAAGAGCATAAAAAACCACATAAAGAAATTTATGTGCCATTCAAGCGTGGAACATTAACACATCCTAACATCCAACGAACTTGGAGCTGGAGAAGCATCCCGTACTCTCAACTTGACTTCATAAACAGCACAATGAAAATAAAACAGACAACAGCATGGGTGAACGCTTTACAGAGTTGAAGTTTTGAATACTCTAACACATTGATAGAAGAGCTATATGATCTCAATATAATGTTTAAATGGATACTAAACAAATTATAGTCAATAATATTGAGATATGAATTGGTTTTCAATGAAACAATCAAAATATGAAACATAATCTTTACGGATTATTGAAAACGTTACATAAACATACAGTCTATAGCTCTTCTTGGTTTCAACTAAGATTCGTTCATTTATAAGGACAAACGAAAGAAAAACAGATGAATTTGCCTTAAATTTTGTATTTTATATGCTATAAGAAAAAACTATTAAGAATATTAAAGCTTCCTCATAGGGGAAACATCCCAGTTAGAGTATTCCAATGTCTATGACTCGTAATGTGCTTAGTGCCAAGTGCTTTCATATTTAACTTGATTAAAATTCAAGAGGTCTTGGTTCAAAAACTAATGTTGTATGTTTTTTTGTTTTTGCTTGAAGTCATAATTCAGCATTTATGGCGCCATTATCAGAATGCTGAGGGTAATCTAATAAGCAACCCCCAGCTTCCGCTACACATTGTGGCCAGCAATTGGGGCGCCAAAATCAATTTTGACCAGCTCATTCGCTGATTAGCTTGCCCCACATGCAAATAAAAAAGTCCAGTGAGTTGCAGGAGAAAGTACGATGAGTACTCGCATAGCAGTAGATGCGCAGGATACTCCAACAGGAAGCGAATTGTGCCCTGCTTTGGTCTACAGCCGGCTTGCATTACTCAGTAAGCTTCGGACATGGCCAGAACGTGGCAGTGTGGTAAACTTGGCTGCAACAACTTTACGGCCACAATATAATTTATTCAAAGCCATTTGGCCATTTCGTGGGTCGCACATGACAAGAGCAATTGACATTTTTGTGACTTTTTGAAAACTATAAAATGTGCAATGCCGTCTCCCCCAGTTGGCCATGCACACGAGGCAGGCCAGACAACAAAACTGGAAACGCCAAGCCAAGGCAAGACGTAATGATGACGGGCCATAACGACCACAAAGGAATGATGGCGGCACAAAGAGGGGGAAAGAGAGGGATTGCTGTCGGGAGGAAGTGGGAAGAAAGAGAGAGCAGCTAGCATAAAAGTATCCCACACGAAATTGTTGTTCGACGAAATAATAAAGTTGTGCTTGATTATGTGTGTGTTGTGTGGTTGTGTCTCTTTGAGTGTATGGAGTAAATATCAAATACGACAACAACTAAACTAAAATTGTCAACGCGTTATATGTAACAGGACTTACAGCACATTACATATCCCAGGCACAAGCAGAACGACAAGTTGCCACAGCTCCAGCTCCACAATGACGGGGCGTCGCCCATTCTTTGCGCCTCACTCTTGCCCCACACCTTCAAGGATCTCCTACCATTTGTGCAGCTCGTCAACGGACAACAGCTACATCTACAGCGAAAGCAACAGCCGTATGCCGGATATCCTTTTTGACATGTCATTAAATTTTATATACACAATAATTTTTCACAATTTGCTTTATGGTCATTTTAAGTGAGTGTCTCGATGTGTGCGCTGAATTTTGTACACATACTTTTACATCTATACATAATATTTATATATGTACCACATATTAAACCGAGTCCAAAGCAAACAATAACAACAGTTACAACTGACTCTTTATTGAATGTAGACAAATGGTCAATGTGCAAGGAAGACAGTGTCAGTTTAAGGAGATTGAAATATGTATTTATAAAATGCCCACAGTATGATAAAATTTAGGATTTATTAAATAACAAATATTTGAGAGTTTCATTCATTTCCTCATTTAATTTTATTCCCTCTGCACAAATCAATTTGTATTCCTTAATACAAATTAAATGTTTATCAAAATTCACTTTATAAAATTCGAAATTATAAACATCATTATTAGCACAATTAAAATAAAATGAAATGCTATCAGACCCGTTCTCTTTATTCGATGCTAAATATCAACGGCTAAACAATCAAAAGCTTTACAAAGCAAACATTTTTTTATACATTGTGAAGTGCTAAGTGAAAACTAATACCTTTTCATTTGAAATATATTTTTGATAAATAATGTTGATAAAACAACACTGTGTAGTTATATAAATGTTTTCAAATAAGAGAATTGATTGGATGTAAATCTTAAAAGTTATTAATTATGAATTTGTCAGAAATGCGAATTATTCTGGTGAATTTAAGGTTTAGTTAATAAATATTATTTTAACATAGCTAACTGTCATAGCTAAAAGTCAAAGTTAAGACATTTCCATTTGCTATCATGCTCATTGTTATTATGCTCTATTGAAGCTAAATAACTGAAATGAGTTAATTTAATTTAAGGTTTAGTAAATAAATATTATTTTAACATAGCTAACTGTCAAATTCTTGTTAGGACATTGGCTATCATGCTCATTGTTATCATGCTCTATTGAAGCTAAATAACTGAAATGAATTAATTACGAATATTATCGATAAACATATGCCTTCTTATACCAACATTTTCCAGTTAATTGGCTTAACAATTGTCTTTATCTATGTGGCGTTTTGTCTAATTAGCTAGACACAAGTTTATTCTGCTGTTTATTATTTCTATTTGAATGACTACTGCTGCTTAAAGCTCATCGTTGCGAATATTTGAATTGCCAAAAACATTCACTTGAATTTCTATATCTCAGTGCTAATCAGCTTAAGTATCCGAATGTCGAATACGAAGCCAACAGACCACATTATTATTATTGCATAAAGTCTGGTCATAAAAACTAAACGCTTGCCCCCGAATATCGAATGCACAATGAAAGACTAGAAATGGAGAAGGAAACGGAGGAGAAATTCCAGTTTAGCATACTATATAATTTTACGGTCATTAGATATTATTTCAAAATCGAAGCCACACAGACAAAACGGATAGACAGTTGAGCGGAAGTTAAGCCTTTGTTGGTTGGTTTGTTTGTCGTCCTGTAAATGTTAAATTGCTGAAATTATACGTTTTATTATGATACAGTGAGTGTTGTACGTACTCGCACACAACACTGTGTGTTGGTCGCTGTATGGCTTACAATCGAATTGGCATTATGTGGCATTACAGGAAACCAAACCAAACCGAATCGAAGTGAAGTGAATACTAAAGCTCAAGCTACTCTCGCACTCGCACTCGCACTCTGTGTGTTACAAGGACCAAGGCAATCGTCCTACAGCATGCAAAGTGAACTTGAAAAGGCTTCGGCTTCTGTGCGGCGACATGCCACACAAAAAGCCAGTCAATGATACAAGACTCTGACTCTAGACAGACAAAGTGCTAGTGAAGCTGCTGCAGCAAGTCGGCAACAAAATTGAGGGAGAGTGTCCTTTAGCCAGGCGGAGCCGAGGTCTATCATATGTAGTTGTAAACCAACTCACTCTTTGGCAATAAAGGAAATCTTCTTACAAAACATTCGCTTAAGTTTATTCAAACAAACTTAGATAAGACACACACACACACATGCAAGAGACGAGGGGTTGCACTCGGAAACTTCCTGCTCCTTGTCGATGTGGCAGAGACAAAGACGCTTCAATCAGTCAAGCGGAATAAGCAGCACCGCACGAGCAGAGCCAGAGTCAGAGAGTCTAGTAGTAACTTGCACCTCACCCCATCTACATACATAGTGGGGTCCACCTCTTCCAATTACAATGTCTTTTGTTTTATATACGAGTATTTGACTCTTAGCCAGGGGTAAATGCTCCGCACACTTTCTCTCTCATTTCGGTTTTGGCCATTTTCTGTGTTTTGCTACGTTTGCTCGGATTAAATGTATGACCGAGCAGTCAGTTCAAAACCATGATTACACTTCAATCTATTCTTGCCTGACAGTGTGTCGTCGTCTCCTTTTTCCTTTTTGCCCATTTTGTTTTATGTCTATGCCGCCAGTCCCGCTCCCCCGCCCAAAATGATGGCCAAAAAAATGGCATTGTGTTGAGAAAAATGCGTTTCAAAGAGATATAAAATGTTAACATGACCGAAAGACTACGTCGAGGATCCAAATACTCGCCCCTCCCATTGCCCAATGGATATAAAACATTGAATTTAATCAAAAAGGATTTAACTGTGGGTGTCTCTGAGTCTGCTTGTGTGTGTGTGTGGGTGTTTTCTGAGCAATGGGTTACTTTGCCTTGACCTTGCGCCTTGACAACATTTCGCGATGCCACGTGCCACATGCCACATGCCACGACTCACGCTAGTGGCCATAAAGATAAATAAAGAAATGCTATTTCTACTATATTTACAACCACATGTGGGTGTAGCAGTAATAGCCTGTGAGTGCAGTGACGTTATTCGACAGTAATTGTGTTGTAAAAAAGGTAATAACTATAGAATTCAATCATTTAGCCATAAATGGGTTAATAAGCAGACTACGCTTTGGAATGTATGAGAGAAACTGCAAGCTAAGTATTAGTATTGGAAATTCGAGTTTAAAATGCAATTGTAAAAAAACCCAACACGTATGCCAAGCTATAATTCATTTACACTTGAGTATGTTTAGCAGCCACTGCTAACTTTATTGCAACCCTCTTTAATTCAGTTTGCCGTGCAAAATGTTGGAGTTAGCCTCTCGACTGCGCTTCAAAAAGCATTGCATGCTTTTAGGCTGTCGATGAAAAGCAGAGCGTCGCGACCGCCGCCATTTTGAAATTGTGAGGCAAAAAACATTTGAAGTAATTTGCAGCCAATACATAATTAAGTTATTGCGACTACAACAAAAACAACACGAACAATGCAAAGAGAGTAAAAGCTAACAAAATTATCTAAGCGTCAAGCGCTGCAGCGGAAGCGGCCGTCGCCCCATAAGAGGGGCAAAGGGAGCAAGAACGGGGTTTAGTCGACACAGCCAACCAAGCGACAACCAACCAGTTGCAAGAAACTGTGTGTGTCTGGCCAACCACCACGGCGTGGCAAAGTCTGTCGATGCGTGCACCAAAATCTGACTACGTGGCAGACGGACCCCTGCTCGAATTGTGAAATTATATTTCCTATGGGCGGTATTTTGAGGCCCGCCTCCAGCACACACAAATGCCGGCGATTGCTCAGACGGTATAATTTGTAATCACGTTGAGTGCAGCGGCGACCGACGGCAGCAGCAAGAGAAGTGGCAGCAACAGCAGCAGCTCTTCCCAAAAAGGGGGTTGTCCGGCCTACCCCTTGCCTCTGCCCCTGACTCTCTCTTCGGCTGCCGACTTTTGACTGCGGCAAGTGGTTGTTGACTGCCTGATGCTTAGTGAGGTCTTAGCTGTTATTACGCTCATGTGTCACTTTTAGAGTCCTGCCACACCATATGCGTCTGTGTCTGGGTGTATAATCTGTGTGTGTATGTGTGTGTGTTGCTGCACTGTTCATATTTTATTCAGCATCTGCCAGTTCTGGAGGATTTCCAACTGTTGCTATCACGCTCGCAATCGCTTGTTCTCTTTCGCTCTCTCTATTTCGCTCTGTGGCATTTTTTATGGTGTCTGCAGACATTTTGCCAAGTTAATCTCCGGTTTGTTTTTCTGATAATGGGTTTGTCAACGCTACTTTGTGAGGCGCTCTATTCGAGCATGAGTTCATCTCTATGTGTATGTCTCTCTATATATGTTCATATTTAAATACGTGTGTATTTATGCAATTGTACTAGTACATAGTTGTAATGTGTGTTCATTATGGATGCCGGCGATTGGTTACCCTAAGAAAAAAATAGTTCAACTAAGACTATGACACGTTGGAAATGCGCTTCAATTGAAGATAATTCATTTTTAATAAATATAACTAACTCAATATAAATGTGCATTTGCTTTGGAACAAAAATATAACATTAAAATTGTAAAATAATATTTAAAGAAAAACAGCTGTTAAAATAATATGAAATTAAATATATAATATTAAGATTCTATGCAATTTTATCATTTAGCCAAGCATTCAAGTGAAAGTGTAACAGCAAAATCAATGGCAAATTGCGAAACTTGCGAAACAATTCTGTAAAAAGAGTGTTCATAGTTCTTTCTGAGCACATGACATTCATTTTGTACTTCCATTGAAATGCTCTGCTCGTTTATAACGCAATGAAGTTAAAATGGTGTTGCTTTATCCGAACTAGACACACCCACAAATTTAGGAATGTTAACGCCCCCAATATTAATCAAGCTGTTGTTGTAATTTTTGAGCTGACAACACGTTGGACTATCTCGTAAGTTTGGCAGCTAGCGGTTGGAGTTGTTGTCAGTTGTCTGTGGATGTTGCGTGCCTCAATTTGCTGCACTCTCAACAATGGTGCCAGCACCTGCCCGACGCATAGCCTTTTTGGATGTACGTGACATTGCCGCGAGGCTTGAATAATGGTGTCGCTGCTGCGGTAAGTGCCTGAAATGGGGAAGAAACTACTTTGTGCAGCTGCTTGAACTGTTGGTTATGTGTGTCATGTGCGCTCTTGGGCTTAGAGCAGACTTTAACCTAGCTGCACCTGATTTTGACAAGCTCAATTAGAGGCGGGATTGCGATTGGCTTTTTGGAAATGCGAATTGCGATTTTCGAAGTGTATTCAACAACAATAATAAAAAACGCGTTAAATTAATTGGACTTTTAAGCAGATTGCAACTTGTTAAACAAGCCAAGCAACCCAATTGAATCCACCCAGTAGTCAGACAGGTCAACAACAGAGCTTGCGTTAATAGCTGCAGCTTAAGCCAAACTCATGCCACATCAACCTGCTCGGGGTTGACTTCAATTGCACGCACAGCTAACAGCTCAGACAGTTTGAGGGGGAGAGCATGTGGCAAGCCACCCACACGTTGCACTTAAGATGATAATCATGTTTACGTGGCGCAAGTTAAATTGGCAACGTAATGGACTAACAGCAGGTGAAGAGCAGTGCTGCCATGGCCCTTTTGCTGTTGTTGCTGCCACGGCTGTCAGCGGCACATTTCGGTTAGCTACCGCCGCTGCTGATATTGCTCCTTGCAAGTGGCCAACAAGGCTGGCCTGGGCTGGAAAAAAGCATTTATTTGGACCGTACAAGGCAGAGCAGAGATCTCGTGTGGTGTGTGCGCTTCATTGGACAACTGAATATGCAAATTGAATTGAGCGTATTATCGACAAAGGCAACGACGCTGGCAACTACTGCAGGTAAGCCCGGTACCAGTCCCAGACCATTGGGCCATCGACATCAGCATCAACATCAACATAATCGCTCAAGCCAAGGGCTTTTGGCTGGGATTGCGTTTCCGTTTGCCACTTGGCAAAGATGGCAGCGCCAAATGGTGCACAAAATTAAAATTTTAATGCCAAGCAGCTGCCGCTGGTTTGAGTTTTGGCGCAAACAATGGGCTAAGCAGTGTGCGAGCTTCTACTAAAACGCCATATAAAGGAGCTTGTTGAAAAATCATTGCATACTTGCGAGCTGCACATGAATACGAATAACCTTTGCATACTTTAAGGCAGCACATGCAAAGCTCCCATACTATTATTGTTAATTGAGTAGCTAGCTGAATGCAAACGAATTGATTTTGTGTACTTTCAAATTTAATTATTGCTAAGCATATGAACAATTCTTGTTGCGTGTTAGTCGCAGCAGCTAACTTTAATTTTCTGCATACTTTGCGGCTGCACCTGTTAAATTATCTTTGCCTTACACGCTCTCTCTTCCGCTCTCGCTCTTTTGCTTTTTATTTCAATACATAAGGCATTTAGATTCTCTCTCTCTCTCTCTCTCTGTCTTCTCTCAACACGCGTGTCGTTGCTTGTTGATTGACGCACGTAAACAAAAAGTGCGCTAAGTGCCACAGGCATGGAACCTATGTATACTCATTCCACTTACTGTATACGCTGTATATTCGTATAGTCGCCTAGTCTCCGCCGGGCTCTGAAACCGCTGGCCAGTCAACGTTGAGCTCTACGTCCGAGCGGCCGCGGTATTCATTCGACAAAGTAAAAGCCAACAACGGGAACAAAAAAAAATCGCCACAGCGAACAAAAAGCAAAAAGCCAAGAGAAAACTTTATACTTTTTGCAAAAAAAATAAACATAATAAAATTAACGCTATGTAAAAACAGAAAAAAGCTAATCAAATTGGACAACTGGCGGCACAGTGGTTGTCATCAACGTTGCACCAGGAAAAAAAATAGGCATCGTAATGACAACAACAACAACACCGCCCACACCGATGGCGTCCACAATTAACGGCAGCAGCGCCATGCAACAACGTCGCCAGCTGCTGCACAGCGTTGAAAACTTGCGCGGTCGCGTACGTCAAGTGCTAAAATGTGTTATTAATTTACACATTGAATTTTTGGTAATTGAACAAAAAAACACATCGAAAAGCTAAAAAAAAAAACAACAAAAAATACACTGTGAACTAAAGTCATTTGACATCAAATTGTAATTCGCGTCGCATGTCGAGTGCATAATTCATGAAGAGAAAAGAGAGAGACAGAACCATTGAGAGCTCGCGAGAGTGCGAGAGTGTGAGGCATAGTAAGAGGGGCAGCGTTGAATAATGTTTGTTGTTGAAAGCTCTCGACAGCTGATATGACACAACGGTAGACAGCAATTCAACTCTTCATTTCTTTATTTGTCTTGTTTGTTATTATAAATACTTGATTACCATATCAGTTCCCAGGCTTTCATTATACCCTGCTTCTAAAGGTTAATTCATTGAGTATATGGGAATATTGTGTTGATAAGTTCCCAGACTTCCGCATTTATTTAAAACGGAAATTGAAAGTGGAATCTTCGGAATTCATTGCAGATAAAGTTTTCATAATATATTCCATTGGGAGAAGTGCTGATTACCCACTTTCCCTCTTGTTGACTTTCATTTCAACATTAGACTCACCATTCGAATTTCTTCAAGACTCTGAGTGTTTGTGCAGCATATCTGACAGTCGCGCTATCTGCGCTATTGTTATTGAGCCGCTCGACTCTCTTATCGTTCCTTGGGCCTTCAATTTCAGTTATCTGTGTTGCCTGCTGTTATCATCAGAATGTTGTTAATGCAACCACACTTGTTGCATTACCCTTCACCCCTACTCAACAATCTTTTACTATATACACCATTTTTCAGTCTTTGCATGTCTGTTAACAGTTGTGACACAGATTTCGAACAAGGTAATGCAATTATAGCGTGCTATTGGGGGCGACATTTTACTATATAGTGCAAGTCTAGTGAGGCACAGGTGTTTGCGCTGATTAAAATCCCAACAAAGGCAACAAGTTAAGAGACTGAGTTGACCCACTGTGCCGGGCTTGGGGTTCTGGGGGTAAAATCGGTTAGCATGCATTGTGACATGAGCTCAGCTTGCGTGGTTCACAGCATTTACTAATTGGGTGCTAATAGACAGCAAAGAGCAAAATATATTTAGTTTTTTCCACATATGCACGAGTACTTACAGCAGAAATCTGAGTCGCTCTAAAAGCCCGCAAAGCGAATGACAGTTAACAAGGTTTAGGCCCGGAGGTAACGCTGACGCTGTAATTGAACACCAAAGCCCAGCAAATCAAGCAAAATAAGCGATTTTTCAGCTAATCTAATTTGAAATTTACACCTTACAGGTGCTCGAATCCAACGTGGCCGTGCTGCTTGACGAGGTGCGATCCCTCAACGATGACTATGCGGAAGTGCAACGTCTGGATAGACTAATTGAAACATTACGCGACTACAATGGACCCACCATATGCCATGAGTGGCCGTATCCGTTGATATTCAAGGGTACAATCGACGAGGCGCATGTTGCACAAATACTCAACGAAGAACTGGAACTGGATCTGAACCTGGAACTGGTGCCGAATATCAGAGCAAAGCAGTTGCAGCAAAGTGCGGGAGAGGTGACTACCAGAAGAAAGCCAAGAACAAAGCTCTTACGGTTCGCAACCACTAGAATAACAAATGGAACCAGTAAAAGATGACTTAGACTACTAATATAAGTGTGAGTGTGGGTGTGTGTCTTAAATGAATGTGTTTACCTTAAGTTCGTACATTTTACACACATTACATGTGTGGCTGCCAGTTTCTTGTCCTAAACAATAACAACAACAAGAAAATACCAAAAAATATACTTAAGTGTATAAATGTCAAGCTACTTGTTAGCGGTTTCTGTTTCTGAGCGTTTAATTTACTGCGGTCAATCGGCCGCAATTGCTTTTCAAATTATTGATATAGCGTTGTCTCCATTGCCTCCCCCGCTGCAAACCGCAGGCGTCACATTTGTGATTTTTGCGGTGTACTCAGCGTTGAATTTGACACGAGACAGTGCCTGAGATTGAGCTGTAGTGCCTCCCGTTCTCACCCGCTGCCGTTTCCGACGAGGCAAGCGCAACAAGTGGCCACATCTAATTAAATTGGCCCCGTACGCAGATCCTTTGTAAAGGAGCAACAGTTACTGAGTGAATGGCAAAAGTGAAAACATTAAGTGCTGTCGCGGTATTGTTGTTGTTGTTATTGTTGTGCTGGGTATTAATTATAAATAAACCCAACAACAATGCATGAAACAGCAAAGCGCGTGTGTGCGAATGTTGCCATTTGCTGCAAATTATTCATAAAGGTATTATCAGCTTTTACAGCGCATTGCCAGACTGATTAAATTGCTCTTCGTTCGGGCGTCGCGGCGGGCACAAGCAGGAGCTCCAAGAGCTAATGATGATACACAGCCCACACACATACATATATATATATATATTCCTATATATTCGCGCCCTGTTCTTGCCCCAGTGTGTGTGTATGTATATGTTTGCTGGCAATTTTCCTGCTCTTTGCTGTCCGTGCAATTTATCAACTCATGTCGCTGTATTTGTCTGTGTGTGGTCAGGGACAATTGTAGCAGCACGCTATAATTATTAAAAAGTAAACAACAACAGCAAAAACAACAATTGAGATAATGAGCGCGAGCAAAGACAACAACGAAAAGCGAAAGTAAAAATGTCGCCAAGGTTGACAGACACTGACAAAGAGCACAGGCAGCTCAGCACAGAGAGGATGGAGGCAAGGAGCATCCACAGCCAAAGCGTGAGCCGAGCTGCAGGTTTTTGTTTTATCTAGAACAACAGCGACAACAATTCAGCAAGCCACGTTGGCCACGTTTTTCAACCACGCAAAAGACTGCAAAATTAATGGCCCAAAAGGATGTCAACAATAAGAGCAACAACAATACCAAGAAGCTTTGGTTAACCTCACTGGGGACCAAAAGGCCGAGCCTATCAATGACAATGGCACAAAATAAACGATGGATGCAATGGACAACAATTGAAAACTTTATGCAACTTTTTTCTTTCAACTTTAAACTTGAAATTGTTGCCGCAACTCTTGCTGCGCGAAATACAAAAGTTGGCAATATAAACTGAAGGGAGCAACTAGTTTAAGGACTTTGACAGGCGTTTCTAGTATAAAGTATGGCGTCCAACTCACGGTGTTGACTTTAATGTACTCTGTAGGCAAGTGTAGCATGTCTTACATTTACGCAAAATAACAATAATAAACTTTCAAGGGCAAAAGGCAGAGGTAAGATAAAACTCAGCAAAGAGCAGCAGCAACTTAAAATACAAATCAATGGGTTTTTGTTTCTGCTGTAGCTCACATTCCCAATGGAGTGTAATCAGTAAAGCGTAATGAGCTGTATATATGCGTGTATGTGAATTTAATTAAGAAAGCCGTCTATTATTAGCACGCACATGTATGAACATATGTCATATACACACACAAGTACCTGTTAATGTAGCATCCACAATCAAAAAAACATATTTGCAGCAACGTGATAAAATATTAGTGTGTGTAACTTATTTATGACTTATTATTGGTTTGTATGGTTAGTGGGTTTTAAATCCTCCATTGTATAATAAAGTTGCACAAAAGAAAGTTGAACCAATAAAATTAACCCTGCATGTTATGAAATCCTTGAGCTGCTTTTTTGCACTTGTTGGAGGCGTTGTGAAGGAGTTCATTGAACGTTGCATTGCAACAATAACAATTACTGTGATCGGCCTTAAACCTGTCCTGCATGCCTGCCTGCCTGCCTGCCTGCCTGGCGCCCAACACTCCTCCTCCACTCGGGTTGCCAATCAAGAGTCGAGTTATTGAACCCATCGGAGCAACTGCAATTAACAATCCAGACATCAAGGCAGCTCCTGTTGCTTTCTTTTCTAACAGCTATTGCTACTGCTGCCCCTCCTTCTTCTAATTGTTTGTTGTTGTTGTGGTATTTCCATTTCTACTTTGCCTTTCTGGCCAGCTACTCACAATATGAGCACATAAAATGGCAACGCACGCACACATGAGTAGAGTGGAGAAAGAGAAGAAGAGAAGCTTTGCTTGATGCCAATTTTTTATGACAACAATTAAATTCGAATTGTTGCCAGTGTCTTTGATTTGGCAGCAGCCTAGTCCCCATGTCTCATGTGTCATGTCCCACAGGCAACTAATGCCAAGGCATTCTCTCTCATTCAGTGAAGCTTTGCCGCCTCCTTCCACACTTGTTCCCCCAATTCTGCACTCGGCATGTCACCAGCCCTTTTGTCTGTCTCAGGCGTAGACTTGACTACGCTTGTCGTGCGTGCTAATTGTTTGGGGCCAAAACTTGACGAATGCATATGCCGCTCTCGCTCTAACTCGCACTGCAAAGCTGGCGTTGTCGTTTAACTTTTGCATACAAGCTTTGCATCAGCAACAATAACAATAACAAGAAACTGGAGTTGCCAGACAGTCGACTGGCACGTGAATCCATTATGATGGCAGCCAATTATGTGCGTGCCTTTCACTCAAAGCCTTGCTCTACGTCTATCTCTCTCTCTCTAAATTGTCTGGGCAAAGTGGGTGGCAAGTGCTTTGGAATGGCAGCAGCAGGGGGAGGACGCTATTAAACTGTTTCCTTCAGCAACAAACACAACAAGAATGCATAAACCACGAAATATGTTTTTAATGCAAACGACTTTGAATCGAGTTACACGGCCAAGGTGAATGCTGAGGACGCTCAATTGCTTTTGTTATCGTTTCAGTGGATTTTAAATGTTTTAAAGTAATTTGTTGATGTTTTAAACAGTTTAAAATGAGATTAAGAAATTAAAGCTTTGATATAAAGCCTTGCTTATTTCATACAAAAAAAGCGCTATGGTGCTGAACAGTATTTAAATTTGACTGATAATTAACAGCAGTTCTTTTAAGTTTTGCTGTCGCATATGCCCGGTTAGACTTCCCGAAGCGCATAATGATAATGCAAGCGGCAGTCAGGAATGTTTTGGTATGCTTAGAAGCCAAGTAAAATGGCTTCGGCGGATTGTCAGTTCAACTGTCGCAGTGCCTGATTCGACCGTCAGTCAGTCAGTCGTCCGCCCTAAAAGCAAAACGCTTTAAATAAACAAACTAATAGCTGAAATCACGAAGCAATATGCTAGGTAATAACTATGCTGGTACGAGTGGGATGGCAAGTGCAGGGTGCAAGCGAGAGAGGGCAATCACTGTCTTCTAGCACGTCTATAGCAACGGCGGCAATAGCTCCATGTATAACCCGAATAAACAAACTAATAAAACATGCCTGTGCCAGAGACGCGACCAACAACATTCAACACACCGAAAAAACGACGACAAAAAAATGGAAAACTAAAAGACTGAAGGAGAGACAACAGACAGGAGCTGCATAGAGCAGCAGAGGACCTCAAGTGGAGCAGGCCAGCCAGCAAAATCGAACTGAAATTGAAATCAAAATAAAAATTAGATAACATCAAAATAGAAAGAGAGAGAGAGAGGGAGAGAGGAAGGATAATAACATCCTTATTATGCAACGCTGAGCAAAGGCAGCGCCAAGCAGTGTGTGTGTATGTGTGTGTGTGTTAACCATGTCGCAGTCGGAGTCTGTTGCCGTCGCATACATTGCTAGCCAACAACGATTATGAAACACAAAAGTGGATGCCACACGCACGGCAACGGGCCTGGCGGCAGGCAGCAGGATAACGACAGGAGCAGCAGCAGCAGCAGCTGCAGCGACAATTGCCAGACGACGCACGCTGATGTCCATGGCGAAATGTCGCGGCAGGTCCATGCTGAACGATGAACCGCCCGAGCCAGCTCCACCACCACCACCACAACAACAACAACAACCACATTCGCAACCGCAACCGCAACCACAACAACAGAACTATTTACCTCAAACGTCTTTGCTGAAAATCGAACCATTCGTTCCTAGTTTTAATCAACGACTGCGTCGTCGTCCTATTGGACGCTCGCACAGCACACTCAGCCACAATGTCATGCAGAAGCGTGCTGGGGCCGGAACAGGCGGAGCCACTGCTCCCGGCCTGCAGGCGGAGCAGCTGCTGGTAGGTCATGGCCAGCTAAAGCGTAGCTACGCCGCCGCCGCCCAGTTGCGCAATCAACAGCGTTTGCAACGTGGCGCCGTCACGCGACAACGCTCCAAATCCACCTCTTCGTCGGCTGCGTCCAACAGCTGTCGTCCGGCAACTTCTGCTACAACCGCAGTGGGTGCTGTTGCTGCGGCGGCCACGCCCACCACGCTGGTGGGCAGCACGGGCGGCACATTGGTCAGCGGTGCCATTGTTACGCCACAGCCGAATGGCATTTGTCGCATACAGCGGCTAGCCAAGGAACGAGAGGAGCTACCGGATCGCATCAACTATGATCGACGTGGTCTAACTGCCATACCCATATTCGAGCAGGAGCCCAATCTGCGGCTGCTCTCGCTGCAGCACAATCTGATCAATACCTTTCACATACCCAAGGAACTGCCGCCGCCTCCTCCGGCGCCGCCGCCGCCAGCGCCACAAGCGACGCCACGTGAGAGTAAGTAGGCAGCCAATCTTCGAGAGCAATTGCAGCAATAATCGTTTCAAATCTTTACAGAGGCCAATCTACGCGCAAACCAGGCTCAGACGAGACTTACCCGCGCCCTGACCAATGCGGTCAATCCACAACAACAACCGCATCTCTCCCCCAACTCGGGCAGTCCCTGCTCTGGCAGCCCACTGACCGCACAGGCGCTGGCCATCAACGGTGCTGCCAATCGTTCCAAGCTGGCTCACAAGCGGCGTGGCTTCAACTATGCCCAGGCTCAGTTGACGCCGCCACCCGCGTTGCGTTTGCGTTTCGGCTTGGAAAAGTCCAAAAGCTTTGTGTCCAACAGTCTGCAGGCAATGAAGCATCAGCAGCAGCTACTCCAGCGACGTCAGCTGCTCAAGGCGGCGGCTCAAGGTGCTGCCCAGCAGCTGCAGAGCTGCGACGAGCTGAGTGCACTCCACAATAGCAATCTGTCGTTGTGCGGTGGCATTGGGGAGGAGGAGGAGCCCAGTCTGGAGCAGCTGAGCATTAAGAACAAGCAGCTGACTTTAAGCGCCTGCTATGGCATCATCTTTCATCAGCTGGTCTTTCTCGATCTCTACGACAATCAGATCGAACGCATTGCCAACCTGGACGGTCTTCCAGCGCTCTCGGTGCTGCTGCTGGGCAAGAATCGCATTCAGGACATTGGTGGTCTCGCCTCGCTGAGCCCCACGCTGCGCGTGCTCGATCTGCATGGCAATAAGCTGACCAGTCTGGGTAATCGCATCAATTGCCTGCAGCAATTGAAGTCCCTCAACCTGGCGGGCAACCAGATCCGACAAATCAACCAACAGGACTTTCATGGACTGCGCCTGCTCCGGGAGTTGAACCTTAAGCGCAATAAGCTGCGTCGCATCAATGGCTTTCAGCACCTGGTTGCGCTGGAGCGTCTCTGGCTCTGCCACAACGAGCTGCACAAGGTGGACGACATGGCGAGTATTGCGCGTGCTGCGCGTCTCCTCGAGGTGACCATTGAGAACAATCCGGTTTCGTTGGCGGGAGATTGCGTATCCTTTTTGGTGTCACATCTGCCATTGTTGCAGTCGCTCAGCCAGATGCCCATTACGGAGCAAGTGCGTCGTGCGGCGCTTGCTTGGCGTCAGCACAAGGAGCTGGCTCTCGCCACCCACGGCAGCTCCGATGCCTATCACAGCAGCCGGCGCGAGGAGGTCATCTCGAATGCCCGGACTAACTGGGAGCTATTGCGTTCCCAGCAGACATTGGGACGGCCTAAGGGTAAGCTTACCAGCGAGCTGGCCAAGATCAACGAGTCCAATGAGGCCGCAGTGCTTGAGGAACCCGAGCAGCCGGTGAAATCTTCGGCCCGCGATGAGCTAGCCGAGCTGCAGGAGCTGTTTCGATTGCCACCGATTGTGAAGAAACCGGAGGGCGAGGATGATGGCTCGTCGGAGGCGTCTAGCCTGGGTCCCAATGTGGACTCGTGCTCCAGCTGCTACAGTAGCGACAACGACAACGATGAGCTGAGCAAGCGCAAGTCGCCCACTCCGCAGATGGACGAGAATTGTAATAAGCTGACGGCGACTCCGACTGCTGTTCCAGCATCTCCAACTCCTGATGCGCCCGCTGCATCGCCTTCGCCACCTGCTGTAACCCTGACGCCGCCTGTGCCCGCTGCCACGCCCACTCCAACTCCCACGCCGCCTAGCACCATAACGCTTCCACTTCCGCTCCCACAGCCCAGCACACGTCCTGGCAGCAGTAAACAGCGCCTGCGCCAAACGCCCATCACCCAGCTGGGACTACAGGTTAATCGCGGCCCCGCCACCTGTAAGCGCTATATGGCCGGGAGTCTGGTGCGCGCCCAGACCATCAGCATCAGCAGCAGCTCCAACAGCAACAGCAGCAGCTCCAACAGCGCCGGGCGCGGCAGAAGCAACAACTGTAATGGCTACTCCAATCAGTCCTCTGCCAATGTGGTGTCGCTGGTGCCGCCGTCGTCGCAGAGCAAGTGCGTCAGCCCGCAATCCGCTCAAGCAGTAGCAGCCGCTGCTCCACCCTCGGCAGCCATCACTGTGAGCAAACCAAGCGCTGCAGAAAGGGAACGGGAGCAGGGCGGTGACTATCTCATCGAGATCTGCGGCAGATACCTCAACATCTATGGCCAGGGAGCGCTGCGTTTCATCGACAAGCAATGGAATCCCGCCAAGGCAAATGATGTGCATACGCTCAACTTTAGCTACATTAATTTCAACAGCATCGTCTGCATGCTGGGCAGGATTAAGGTGCGTTTCCCCCATGCCGAGCACTTTGTGTTCCGCGAAACAAATATCAGCAATCTGGGACAGTTGAACGCACTGGCGGAGCTGCAAGGACTTAGCTCGCTGTTAATTGATGTGGAGGGCAATGCCATCACTAGCAAGTCGGACTGGCGTGCCTATGCCATCTACAGGCTGTCCCACTGGGGACTAAAGCAATTGAATGGCCAGGAGATTAGCACTGATGAGGTGGACTCTGCCAATGCCATGTACGCTGGTCTATCTAATTTAGTGCTCTGGTCCATGCCGGATGGCATGTTGCAGCCGCTACTGGCGCGTCTGCGTCTCGATGAGACCTGCACAGCCAGCAAAATGTCACCCAAGGATTGGTTGCTGCGGGTCGAGAATAAATCTTTGCGTCTAGTTGTAGGTAAGGAGGCGCTGCAATGGAAAAAGTCTAACACAGTCACAACAACAACAACAACAACGACAGCAGTAGCCGATAGCAATGGACTGACTGCGATGGCGCCCAGTGCCCGGGATCGCGGCAGACATCATTTCGCACTGCTGCTGGAGAACACTTGCAATGCGGTGGAGAAGCTGCACAAGCTGGAGACGCTGTGGCCCAGCATGCTTCTGGATATTGTGCGCAACACGCTGCTCGACTATGCTCAGCTGGATGTCTATTTGCGCAACCTAATGGCCGACTTGCTGAAGTGAACCCAATTCCTCTGCTGCTTCTGTAGTGGATAATTGCTTTTAGTGGAAAATTCCCATTACCCAAATGATCCCCTAGGCATTTAAATATGAGTCCAATCCAATTTTGTAAAGTAACAAGCATCAAGTAGTCCAATTTTTATATATATTTAACATTAAACTTAAACAACAAATAAACATAAATCCCAAATAAGTCTTAAAAGAATCTTCTCAGGATGTTGGTGTAAATATCTTCGGTCTTTTAGACTGAAGAGCATCTCTTTCCTAAATGCTTCTGCTGTTTTTTACTGAGACTAGAGTTAATTCAAAAGAATTACACATAGTTAGAAAATCAAAGACATAACTTTTAATATAAATAATAATAACTGCATTTTGAATAATGCCTTTAAATATTCATGACGATCGGACGATAAACATGAAAGTTCTGTGTTGTTGATTTGTCAGACATCATTTTTGTATTCCTTATAAATAGGTGCGGGTATTTTACACTCGAGCACACTCTCGAATTTCTATCCCATCATTATTACGAGCGCTTTTCCTCAGCTTACTACTAATCATCTACCCTGCAATATATCCTTCCTCGTTCTTATTATAAATCTACCTCTGATTCATTCTGATCTTTTCTTTCTGCCTCTCGTAGTTAATTTGCATTTTATATTCTCACTTTGCATCTCAATCTTGTGCTACAACCTACTCTATCTCCCTAGCAGCTCTTTCTTCTGCGTTACACTACTCCGCTTGAAGCTTATCTGCATCGCTGTCCTTCGCAGATTTCTGCGCCTTCTTTATTTTGTCCAAGTAGATGTTGAGTATCCCCTCAATGCCTGGATACAGCACAAAATTTGTGGTCCTTATCTTCTTGTCAATGAGGTACGAGGTCACCGATGGCGTGTTGAAGGCCACGTCCATGGCCTCGCTATGATTCAACTTGTCCAGCTGACTACGAGGCACTTTGATGGCGCAGTTCTCAAAGCCATTGATTTTGATACTCAGATCTAGTTGATAGGCAGCATCCACGTCTGGCCAGCGCTGCTCTAGCACATCCTTCGACCACTGCAGCTCCTCGCTGGCAACATTGAGCCGCCCCGGCACCTCGACAAATTTCGACCACAACTCGGAGGCAAAGTGCGGAGCCATGGGAGCCAGCATGATGATCTGAGCCGCCAGAGCGCGCTCAAATTGCTTGCCATGCCGAAGGATGTGCTTCGGCGTACGCTGAAATAGAAGCAGCTGGTTAGGTAAACAGCAAAAATCAACTAGCTACGATATACCCTCAATGAGTTGGTCAATCCCTGCATCTTGGAGATGGCAACACTCAGCTGATGCGCATGGCGATAGTTAAAGGTGGCGCCTTTAATGTAAAAGTTGCGGGCATCAAAGAGTTTAGCATCTTCCAGCAGAAACTCATCACTTCCCGTGTCCACCGTCTCTGTAGTGGCTTCTCGGCGTGCCGCCTGGAAATCCTCCAAGGTGAGCCACAAACGCTTTTGCCAGTTGAGAATGCCCGGGAATGCTAAGAAGGAAAATGTTAGTATTTAGAAGTAGTTCCTTCTTGGCAGCAACTCACTGGCACTTGACCAATTCCTATGCGAGGTGGGCGCCACGTCCGCGAGGATGATCAACCGCGTTGTATCCGTGCCATACTCATTGAACATGTCATCGGGTTCGACGCCATTCAGCTTTGACTTGGACATCTTCTCCCAGCCCATAACCACGGGCTCCTGCGTATCTTTCAGCTGCGCCTGATTCTTCTTGGCATTCAAAATCTCCACCTCCGATTCGCGTACGTAGCGTCCACTGCCCTTCACCCGAAACGAGCGACCCATTACCATGCCCTGCACTAGAAGGCGGGAAAAGGGCTCCGACGTTGGCGACAGGCCACAGCTGTGCAGAAAGTGATTCATGAAGCGCGCATAGTACAGATGCAGCACGGCGTGCTCCTTGCCACCAATATAGAGATCCACAGGCATGCATGCATTCACCAACGACTCGTCAAAGATGCGCTCCGCATTGTGCGGATCCAGAAAACGTAGATAATACCACGAGCTGTCCACGAATGTGTCCATGGTGTCTGTTTCGCGACGTGCTTCTGTCTCCCCACATTTTGGGCATTCGCAGCGCAGCGCATCTTTACCAGCATTGCGTGGTGGCAACGTCACCGGCAGCTGTTGCTCTGGCACGGGTACAGCTCCGCATTTGGGACAATGAACAATGGGTATGGGCGTGCCCCAGTAGCGCTGGCGTGAGATCAACCAATCCTGCAGCTTGGAGGAGACGCGGTAGCCGCCAATGTTCAGACGGCTGGCCGCAAGGAGCACTTTCTTGCGCAGCTGCTCCCAATTGCCTGGATTAATCTCACTGGTTGAGTTGCAGGGCAGTCCGAGGTTTTCCCACAGCTCACGATCCTCGGCTCGAAAACTGGGTGCAGCAAGGTAGACATCACACTCTGCTGGAAAGGCGACATCATCGCTAAACACCACGGGCAATGTGGTGCGCGCAAAGGGATTTTCCACGCTCAATTTTTGTGAATCTGGCAGCTTAGATAGAAAGTGTTTGCTACGCAGCACTAAAAATGCATGTGGATCCTGGAGATGCTCCGGATTGGCTGTCCAGACACGCATCAGATTCGATGCAGAGGTGAGCAATGTAAAGGCATAGCCATCACACTCGCCAATCCAATGCCGCTGCAGATTTATGATATCCCGCCAATCGAGCAGCGTAGGATCATCGAGGCCATCCAGCAGACGCTTGGCATAGGCAGTGGTCCGTATGAACCACTGTTTAAGCAGTTTCTTTTCCACCTTAGCTCCCGAACGCCAGGAACAGCCATTGGCATCCACCTGCTCATCAGCTAACACAGTCTGATCAACTGGATCCCAGTTCACAAGCGCCTGGTTCTGGTAGGCCAAGCCGCGCTTGTGCAGCATTAGAAATAAACTTTGCGTCCATTTGTAGTACTCGGCACTACTTGTAGACATCTCATGTGGCCAGTCAAATGAGCAGCCCAGACGCTGCAACTGCTCCTTCATTTGCGCTATGTTTTGCTGCGTCCATTCAGCAGGTGCGACGCCCCGTTGATTGGCGGCGTTCTCAGCAGGCAGACCAAAGGAATCCCAGCCTATGGGCTGGAACACATTCTTGCCACACATACGGTGGAATCGTGCAACAGCATCGCTGATTGTGTAAACACGAACATGGCCCATATGCAAATTGCCGGAGGGATACGGAAACATAGATAGCACATAGTATTTGTTTGCTGTTTGTTTAGTGTCGAATTGGCCATTTTTCAGTTGCTGGCTCCAGTGCGTCTCAATGCGATGTTTCACATCGCTGGTAAGATCAAGTTGCTAATAAAATGTTCAATGTGTTATAATGTGAAAATATTTGTATTTGTTTTAACTTACCTCAAAGCCGGTACAGCTTTGTGTCAACAGACGACGACACCAGTTTAATTCTATGCCTCGTAGAAAACATCTGTGTCGCAGAGCTTGCATTTTGTTAATTTTAATTGATAAATTTTAGCATTAATACGCCGGTAACATTGGTATGTATTAAATAACAAATCAAAATGCAATGTGCGCAGTCCAACAGCTGTAATATCGTTGGAGTTGCCACATCGAGGTAAATACATCTGTTTCCATATCAAAAATTTTGGCGGGAAGCATTCATGTCTACATGGTAACCTTTTGCACAGTGTTGTATTACGGCGTGCATATAAAAGCTGGCAAGGTAGAGCTTTTTGTTACGGCTTTCAGTTGTCTGGCAATATTGACGTTGCACTTTCGCCAAAACTGCAGACGTAATTTTTCACAGGGCGTATTCATTTTGAAGTTGTGTGAAAAAATTCATTTGAAGACAAATAACTGTGCAAATTAGTGCTAAAATAGTTGGAAAGCATGGGAGATTCGCTGGATAACACCGACACTTCGGTGGATCCGGCTGTGAACCTATCAATAGCCAATTACGATGCATTCGCAAATTATCTTCGCAAGGCGGTTACCATTCTGCTGCCAGACGAGGATGTTGTGCCGGATTCGTTGAATACTGCCTTGGATGATCCTATTAACCAGGAAACTATCCGCAAGTTTTTGTCCGATCCTCAGGTGCAAGCATTGTACATTCAGCGCAACTGCATCAAAGGTAAGAATTAACTCAACAGTTTGCAATCAGTTTGCTGAAATCAACAACTGCACAAAATGGCGTCGTCTGGGAAGAATGGCAGGCTCATTTACTGATTTAACATTTAAAAGTGTGTTTATTTTACTGCAAATTCTATGATCTAAACACATGCTCAATCTTTTTCCGATTGCAACTTGCATGGAAATCAATTTTGCTAAAAATCAATGGCCCATCAGACTTTTCATGTTTTTTCCACTGTTTTGTGCGCATGACGTCATGCCAGCTGACTCACATGCCCATTCATGGCACACAAAACCAGATTGCTACTTCTAGCAACTTTTGTCACGTCAGTTCTTAAAATCTTGTTCACTGTCTTATAAACCAGCCTTGCGGTAGAAAACTATTAGTTAAATATGTTTTAGATTATTTATTTATTTATTTAAGTTTCTCATTAAAATGTAAGATGTTAATACATATATATGTATATAGATGTATTTTTACACTGACGTCACGTTCAGAGAGTAAAAATGTTGCGTGCAACCTCTCCGACATTTGACTTTGTTGAGCAACCAGTTGCTCAACGTTGCCGGCTTGTTGACTGTTTAGTGTGCCCAAACAGTGTGTAGCTTGCCGGTTGCCGGCTTGTAAATAAACAAATGACAGCTGTTTTCGCTTTGTTTGCGGAAACATGTGCGACCTTGAGCTGCATGGCTGTGTATTCCATTGACTTGTGACTTTGAACGTTGCCTCGCATCAGGGTCAAGCAATGTGGGAGCAACGCACGCTCAAGGTTCAGACCTTGAGTGCATGAAATTTGAAGGTTTCACCTTGGCCGTTGAAATTTCGAAGGTTGTCACCTTGGTAATGAATTGGTGTCAGTGCCATTGCCTTCGCGTCATTGTGTGCCAGGGCCAGATAGTGTTTGTGCATTGAATGAAATGCGGGTGAAGGTAAAAACTGATAACAATTACTGATTGTGCTTCACTGTCAATTGACTTTCTCACACACTTTATCTTTCTTTCTATTACACAGAGGATGATAGCGAACAGCCCGCAGAAACTGAAGATGAGAAGGAGCAAGTGACTTATCAAATCAGCAATGATGTACACTTCACCAATAGCCGCATGGCTTCGTTGGCTTGCATCAAGCGTGGTGTCGTTGTCGAGGCGGACAAATCCATTCATTCGCAGTTGCGTTTGATCAACTTTTCGGATGGTTCGCCTTACGAAACCTTGCATGCGTTCATCAGCAAGTCTTTGGCACCGTACTTTAAGTCGTATGTTAAAGAGTCGGGACGCGCTGATCGAGATGGTGACAAGATGGCGCCATCGGTGGAAAAGAAGTTGGCGGAACTGGAGATGGGACTCTTGCATTTGCAGCAGAACATTGATATACCAGAGATTACACTGACTGCCCATCCAGTGGTTAATGCAGTCATTCGCAAGTGTTCGGATGAGAACCACAAGGCCAAAGTGGTGGACTTTGGTGACAAGGTCGAGGACTCGTCTTTTCTTAATCAGCTGCAGAACGGCGTCAATCGTTGGATTACTGAAATCAAGAAAGTGACAAAACTAAATCGGGATCCCGGTTCAGGTACCGCGCTGCAGGTAATAAAATAGCTCATCTCAATTATGATCTCTACTAATTTTTGTTCTCTGTAGGAAATTTCATTCTGGCTGAATCTGGAGCGTGCTTTGTATCGCATCCAGGAGAAGCGCGAGTCGCCTGAAGTGGCATTAACACTAGACATTCTTAAGCATGGAAAGCGTTTCCATGCTACCGTTTCATTTGATACGGATACTGGCTTGAAGCAAGCTCTCGCCACTGTCGCCGACTACAATCCGTTGATGAAAGACTTCCCAATCAACGATCTTCTGTCAGCCACTGAGCTGGAGAAGATTCGCCCCGCTGTGCAACAAATTTTTTCGCATTTGCGTAAAGTACGCAACACCAAGTATCCAATTCAACGCTGTCTGAAGCTCATCGAGGCCATCTCGCGCGATCTATCGCAGCAACTGCTGAAGGTCCTGGGCACTCGTCGACTCATGCATATTCCCTTTGATGAATTCGAGCGCGTAATGAACCAGTGCTTTGAGATCTTCAGCTGTTGGGACGATGAGTACGACAAGCTACAAGGTCTGCTCCGTGACATTGTGAAAAAGAAGCGCGACGAACATCTGAAGATGGTGTGGCGTGTTTCGCCGGCGCACAAGAAGCTGCAGACACGCATGGAGCATATGCGTAAGTTCAGGCGCCAGCACGAGCAGCTGCGCACTGTCATCTTGCGCGTGCTGCGTCCCACTAAGCAGTCGGCTAATGATGATGGCAATGCCGTGGAAACCAAGCAGCCATACAGTCTGGATGCCGCCGATGCCAATGCCATCGAGGAGGTCAATTTGGCGTATGAAAATGTAAAGGAGGTGGACTGCCTGGACATAACCAAGGAGGGCTCCGAGGCTTGGGAAGCTGCTGTGAAACGCTATGAGGAGAAGATCGGTTAGCACAAACAAATATTATGTATATGTTTAACTTTTCAAGCGGTCATTCAAAGTGGTGTTATTAATTTACTCTCACACCATCTTAAGTCTGTTTTATTATCATATATTTAATTTAATCACTTTGTTTTTGTACACAGATCGTGTAGAGACTCGCATAACGGCTCATCTGCGTGATCAACTGGGCACGGCCAAGAATGCCAACGAAATGTTTCGCATCTTCTCGCGCTTCAATGCGCTATTTGTGCGGCCACATATCCGTGGCGCCATTCGCGAGTACCAGACGCAGTTAATACAGCGTGTCAAGGATGACATTGAGGCTCTGCATGAGAAGTTTAAGGTGCAGTATCCGCAGAGTAAAAGCTGTCGCTTATCCTCTGTGCGAGATTTGCCGCCTGTGGCAGGTTCCATCATCTGGGCACGTCAAATTGACAACCAGCTGACGATGTATCTGAAGCGTGTCGAGGATGTGCTTGGCAAGGGCTGGGAAACGCACATCGAGGGTCAGAAACTGAAGGCCGATGGCGACAGTTTTCGTGCTAAGTTGTCTATTTCGGATGTGTTTCATGAATGGGCACGCAAAGTTCAAGAGCGCAACTTTGGCAGCTCTGGACGCATCTTTACCATCGAGTCGACACGTTCTCGCACTGGACGTGGCAACGTTTTGCGTTTGCGCGTCAACTTTTTGCCCGAGATTATTACACTGGCCAAAGAAGTGCGCAACATCAAAAACTTGGGCTTTAGGTGAGCAAAACGAATACTTCGCATTATTTTTCGATGATTATTGAATTGCATATTTTTTGATAGAGTACCACTTACCATTGTGAACAAGGCGCATCAGGCCAACCAGATTTATCCCTATGCTATATCCTTGATTGAAAGCGTACGCACCTATGAGCGCACACTGGAGAAGGTGAGGAATATGTTTATATGCAATTAAAACAGCATATTGACACAACACCACATTGAGATCATATATCACCCAACTGCTGGAGCAATTGCTCTGTTTTTTTTCTTTTACTTACACTTTTAGAGAGCAATTGCTCTCTCAGTTTATTTTTGCAATGCTTTATACATTGACATAAAACACGCATTGTTTTTGCAAGCTCTTAGGGGCTATGTTTTATTGCATTGCTTTGCTTCCGGCGTGCAGCTTGAATTTTGTTATTCACAACACACTTTAAACACCTTTTACATCTCTTACACCCGACACCACTTTACATAGACAGTACAACCTTAACCTTGTTTAAATCAAAACAACCAACAACCTCTCTTTCATGCAGCTTAATAATAGGAGTCTAGCACTAAACTCAGTATTCAAGGTAGTGTCGTTTGTCCCCCCTAAAATATGTATTGTTTATATAGTTATTATGTACTTATTGCCACCACAGTTTGTTGTTGTTCAATTCCCGCATGCATTATTTTATAATTTCCACTTCGGTAACTTCAATAAAACAATTTACTAATATAGTTTTCCTGCCCACAGATCGAAGATCGTGCCAGCATTGTGCCGCTGGTAGCCGGACTACGCAAGGAGGTACTGAACCTCGTCTCCGAGGGCATTGGCCTCATCTGGGAGTCCTACAAGCTGGATCCCTATGTTCTGCGCTTGTCTGAATGCGTCACACAATTCCAGGAGAAGGTAAAATCAAATAACTTGCCACTTTCAAATTAATTAATATTGTTTGCATTAGGTCGATGATTTGCTGGTGGTGGAGGAGCAGTTGGATGTGGATGTGCGTTCACTGGAAACTTGTCCGTACAGCGCAGCCACTTTTGTCGAGATTCTCTCAAAGATTCAGCATGCTGTCGACGATCTATCGCTGCGCCAGTACTCCAATCTGAGCGTTTGGGTAACGCGCTTAGACGAGGAGGTAGAAAAGAAGTTGGCATTGCGGCTGCAGGCTGGCATTCAAGCGTGGACTGAAGCGCTTACTGGCAACAAGAAGGAAGTGGACACCTCCATGGACACCGATGCGCCCACTCAGCCCACACACAAGTTGGGCGGCGAGCCACAGATTCAGAATGCTGTGCATGAGATCCGCATCACCAATCAGCAGATGTATCTCTATCCCTCCATCGAGGAAGCACGTTTCCAGATCATGCAGCAGTTCTTTGCTTGGCAAGCCATCGTCACATCCCAAGTGCGCCTGCAGAGCACTCGCTACCAGGTCGGCCTGGAGAAACCTGTCTCACAGACCTATCGCAACCTTTTGACCAAGTTGCCGGAAGGCAAAATACTGGAGAATGCCTATGGAGCCATCGATCACAAGATTAGCGAGGTGCGCAACTATGTGGATGAATGGCTGCGCTACCAGAGCCTCTGGGATCTGCAAGCAGACACCTTGTATGGTCGCCTGGGCGAGGAAGTGGACTTGTGGATTAAGTGTCTGAACGACATCAAGCAGTCCCGCACCACCTTTGACACGTCGGACACTCGACGTGCCTATGGCGCCATCATCATTGACTATGCCAAGGTGCAAGCAAAGGTCACGCTGAAGTACGACTCGTGGCACAAGGAGGCATTGGGCAAGTTTGGCACACTGCTGGGCACCGAGATGACCACCTTCCATGCCAAGGTGTCCAAGTCTCGCACGGATCTGGAGATGCAGAGCATCGAGGCGGCCAGCACTTCGGATGCCGTCAGCTTCATTACCTATGTGCAGTCACTTAAAAAGGACATGATTGCCTGGGACAAGCAGGTGGAGGTGTTCCGCGAGGCACAACGCATATTGGAGCGCCAGCGTTTCCAGTTCCCCAACAACTGGTTGCACGTGGACAACATCGAGGGCGAATGGTCGGCCTTTAATGAGATCATCAAGCGCAAGGACACGGCCATACAGACCCAGGTGGCCAGCCTGCAGGCCAAGATTGTGGCCGAGGACAAGGCCGTGGAGACACGCACCGTTGACTTCCTCAATGATTGGGAGAAAACAAAGCCGACTGGTGGCAAGATACGTCCCGATGACGCGCTGCAGCAGCTGCAGATCTTTGAGAGCAAATACTCGCGTCTCAAGGAGGAGCGTGATAACGTGGCCAAGGCCAAGGAGGCCCTCGAGCTGCAGGAGTCGGCAGGAGTGCCCAACAACAGTTCTGAGCGCATGAACGTAGCGCTCGAGGAGCTGCAGGACTTGCGTGGCGTCTGGAGTGAGCTGTCCAAGGTCTGGACTCAAATTGATGAGACGCGCGAGAAGCCCTGGCTCTCAGTGCAGCCGCGTAAGCTACGACAGCAGCTGGAGGCAATGATGGCACAGCTGAAGGAGCTGCCCGCCCGTCTGCGCATGTACGAATCTTATGAGTATGTAAAGAAACTCATCCAGAGCTACATCAAGGTGAACATGCTGATTGTGGAGCTCAAGTCGGATGCACTTAAAGAGCGCCACTGGAAGCAACTCACCAAGCAGTTGCGTGTCAACTGGGTCATCTCCGATCTGACACTGGGCCAAGTGTGGGATGTCAATCTGCAAAAGAATGAGGGCATTGTCAAGGACATCATACTGGTGGCACAAGGTGAAATGGCGCTGGAGGAGTTCCTCAAGCAAGTGCGCGAATCCTGGCAAAACTACGAACTGGATCTGATCAACTATCAGAACAAGTGTCGCATCATACGCGGCTGGGACGATCTGTTCAACAAGGTGAAGGAGCACATCAACTCTGTGGCTGCCATGAAACTGTCACCCTACTACAAGGTCTTCGAGGAGGAGGCCCTCACCTGGGAGGAGAAACTGAATCGCATCAACGCCTTGTTCGATGTGTGGATCGATGTGCAGCGTCGCTGGGTCTATCTAGAGGGTATCTTCTCAGGAAGTGCAGACATCAAGACACTGCTGCCAGTGGAAACGTCACGTTTCCAGAGCATCAGCTCCGAATTCTTGGGCCTGATGAAGAAGGTAACCAAATCGCCCAAGGTGATGGATGTGCTCAACATCCCAGCTGTGCAGCGTTCCCTTGAGCGTCTGGCCGATCTGCTCGGCAAGATACAAAAGGCGCTCGGCGAGTATTTGGAACGTGAGCGCACATCTTTCCCACGCTTCTACTTCGTGGGCGACGAAGATCTGCTCGAGATCATTGGCAACAGCAAGAACATTGCCCGCCTGCAGAAACATTTCAAGAAGATGTTTGCCGGTGTCGCTGCCATACTGCTGAACGAGGAGAACAACGTAATACTGGGTATCTCGTCCCGTGAGGGTGAGGAGGTGCATTTCATCAATCCCGTGTCCACAGTGGAACATCCCAAGATTAACGAATGGCTGTCCCTTGTGGAGAAGCAAATGCGTTTCACACTCGCCTCATTGTTGGCCCAAGCTGTGCAGGACATTAAGCAGTTCCGCGATGGCCAAATCGATCCCCATAAGTACATGGAATGGTGCGACAAATACCAAGCACAGATTGTAGTCTTGGCTGCCCAGATCCTGTGGTCCGAAGATGTGGAGGCGGCCCTGCAACAGGCCTCCGAGAGCAACAATGCCAAACCCATGCAGCGTGTGCTTAGCAATGTGGAGAGCACCTTGAATGTTCTGGCGGATTCAGTGCTGCAGGAGCAACCACCACTACGTCGGCGTAAGCTGGAGCATTTGATCAATGAGTTTGTGCACAAACGTACGGTAACCAGGCGTCTCATAACCAATGGGGTCACCTCGCCCAAGTCATTCCAGTGGCTGTGCGAGATGCGCTTCTACTTTGACCCCCGCCAGACGGAGGTGCTGAAGCAACTGACCATACACATGGCCAATGCACGCTTCTTCTATGGCTTCGAGTATCTGGGCGTACAGGATCGCCTGGTGCAGACGCCACTTACCGATCGCTGCTATCTGACCATGACACAGGCGCTGGAGTCGCGTCTAGGTGGTTCACCCTTCGGACCAGCTGGTACGGGCAAAACGGAGTCGGTGAAAGCGCTGGGCAACCAGCTGGGTCGCTTTGTGCTCGTCTTCAATTGCGATGAGACTTTCGATTTCCAGGCAATGGGTCGCATCTTTGTCGGTCTTTGCCAAGTGGGCGCCTGGGGTTGTTTCGACGAGTTCAATCGTCTCGAGGAGCGCATGCTGTCCGCCTGCTCGCAACAAATCCAAACCATACAGGAGGCACTCAAGTACGAGATGGACAGCAACAAGGAGAGCATCACCGTTGAGCTTGTGGGCAAACAAGTGCGTGTCTCTCCCGACATGGCCATCTTTATAACCATGAATCCTGGCTATGCTGGCCGCTCCAATCTGCCCGATAATTTGAAGAAGCTCTTCCGCTCCCTGGCCATGACAACACCCGATCGACAGCTGATTGCCGAAGTTATGTTGTTCTCCCAGGGCTTCCGCTCGGCCGAGAAACTGGCCTGCAAGATTGTGCCCTTCTTCAAGCTCTGCGACGAGCAGTTGTCCAACCAGAGTCATTACGATTTTGGGCTGCGTGCGCTCAAGTCGGTGTTGATCTCGGCGGGCAATGTGAAGCGTGATCGCATCATGAAGATCAAGGAGCAGATGCGTCAACGTGGCGAGGAGAATATCGATGAGGCATCGGTGGCTGAGAATCTGCCTGAGCAGGAAATACTCATACAGTCGGTGTGTGAGACCATGGTGCCCAAGCTGGTGGCCGAGGATATACCATTGCTCTTCTCGCTGCTGAGCGATGTATTCCCCAATGTGGGCTACACTCGGGCCGAGATGAAGGGCCTCAAGGAGGAGATACGCAAGGTCTGCTTGGAGGACTATCTGGTGTGCGGCGAGGGTGACGAACAGGGCGCCGCCTGGATGGAGAAGGTAAGTTTGCTTGTGCTTTCTTAACATGCTTAACCCATTCATAACATTGAATTCACTTCACACACGCTTGCTTTAAAAAAAAGGGACTCGGCTCAACTTGGGTCGACAAAGTAACTAATTGAATCCCATTGCCAAATGCTTAACTGATTGCCAGTCCACTAATAATTCTCGTCTCCCTCATTTAGGTGCTGCAACTCTACCAAATCTCCAATCTCAACCATGGCCTAATGATGGTGGGCCCCTCGGGCTCTGGCAAGTCGACGGCTTGGCGCACATTACTCAAGGCGCTAGAGCGCTTCGAGGGCGTTGAGGGCGTAGCCCATGTCATCGATCCCAAGGCCATTTCCAAGGAGGCGCTCTATGGTGTCCTCGACCCCAATACTCGCGAATGGACCGACGGTTTGTTCACCCATATTCTGCGCAAGATCATCGACAATGTGCGCGGCGAGATTAACAAGCGCCAATGGATCATCTTTGATGGCGATGTCGATCCCGAGTGGGTGGAGAATCTTAACTCGGTGCTGGATGATAACAAGCTCTTGACTCTACCCAATGGTGAGCGTCTCTCGCTGCCTCCCAATGTGCGTGTCATGTTCGAGGTGCAGGATTTGAAGTTTGCCACCTTGGCAACGGTCTCCCGTTGCGGCATGGTCTGGTTCTCTGAAGATGTGCTCTCCACGGAGATGATCTTTGAGAATTATCTGTCACGTCTGCGCAGCATTCCGCTGGAGGATGGCGACGAGGACTTCGTGGGTGTCATGAAGCCCGCCAAGGACAAGGAAGAGGAGGTCTCACCCTCTCTCCAAGTGCAACGTGACATTGCGCTGCTCTTGCAGCCATTCTTCTCGGCCGATGGCATTGTGGTGCGTACTTTGGAGTACGCCATGGACCAGGAGCACATTATGGACTTTACACGCCTGCGTGCCCTCAGTTCGCTATTCTCCATGCTCAACCAGTCCGCACGCAATGTGCTCAACTTTAATACTCAACATCCGGACTTCCCCTGCTCAGCTGATCAGCTGGAGCACTACATACCCAAGGCATTGGTATACTCGGTGCTCTGGTCATTCGCCGGCGATGCCAAGCTAAAAGTTCGCATCGATCTGGGCGACTTTGTGCGCAGCGTAACCACTGTGCCACTGCCAGGTGCAGCTGGCGCACCTATCATCGACTACGAGGTGAGCATGAACGGCGAGTGGGTGCCCTGGAGCAACAAGGTGCCTGTCATTGAGGTGGAGACCCACAAGGTCGCCTCGCCAGATATTGTGGTGCCCACACTGGACACTGTGCGTCACGAATCGCTGCTGTACACTTGGCTGGCGGAGCACAAACCACTGGGTAAGTGCAGGTTTTCCTTATTATTTATCATTACACTTGCAACCCAATGGGAGAAAGGGATATTAAAAGAATAAAAGATGAAAGCAGGCATCTCCGATCCTATTTCTTAACAAGCTTGAACAGCCGAGACTATGTCATGTGTATTTATCTGTCTGTCTGTCTGTCAAAGATTTGCAAGAAGACCACCCTTCTTTTCGCCGCCCTAAGTGAAATGAATTGTATTGTTTTAGGAGTTAGAAACTGGTGAACAGTACTTACGTATGTCCTATATATAATTTTTTATTTAACAACATAAAGAAATAATCGATTATTTAATCTAGCTAGTAATTATACGAGGAACCTTTATTAGTTTAGAAATTGATGTAGTTTCAATATGTATCTCCCAGTCGTTTTCACAAGCCTTCTCTTGCTTTTCCAGTGCTCTGCGGTCCGCCTGGTTCCGGAAAGACCATGACGCTCTTCTCGGCGCTGCGTGCGCTGCCCGACATGGAGGTAGTTGGCCTCAATTTCTCCTCGGCTACCACGCCGGAGCTGCTGTTGAAGACTTTCGATCATTACTGCGAATATCGCAAAACGCCCAACGGTGTGGTGCTGTCCCCTGTGCAGATTGGCAAATGGTTGGTGCTCTTCTGTGATGAGATCAACTTGCCGGACATGGACTCGTATGGCACACAACGTGTGATCTCGTTCCTGCGTCAGCTGGTCGAACACAAGGGCTTCTATCGAGCCAGCGATCAGGCTTGGGTCTCCCTAGAGCGTATTCAATTTGTGGGTGCTTGTAATCCGCCCACAGATCCTGGTCGTAAGCCGCTGTCTCATCGCTTCTTGCGCCATGTGCCCATCATTTATGTGGATTATCCCGGGGAGACGTCGCTCAAGCAGATCTACGGCACCTTCTCGCGTGCCATGCTCCGGCTGATGCCAGCATTGCGCGGCTATGCCGAACCATTGACCAATGCTATGGTGGAGTTCTATTTGGCCTCGCAGGATCGCTTCACGCAGGACATGCAGCCGCATTATGTCTACTCGCCACGTGAGATGACCCGCTGGGTGCGAGGCATCTGTGAAGCTATTCGCCCATTAGACTCGCTGCCCGTGGAGGGTTTGGTGCGTCTGTGGGCCCACGAGGCGTTGCGTCTGTTCCAGGATCGATTGGTCGATGATACGGAGCGTCGCTGGACCAACGAGAACATTGATCTGGTGGGTCACAAGCACTTCCCGGGCATCAACCAGGAGGAGGCACTGCAGCGGCCCATTCTCTACAGCAACTGGCTGTCCAAGGATTATATGCCAGTGAATCGGGAGGAGCTCCGCGACTATGTGCGCGCTCGACTAAAGGTCTTCTATGAGGAGGAGCTTGATGTGCCACTTGTGCTTTTCGACGAGGTGCTCGACCATGTGCTACGCATTGATCGTATCTTCCGCCAACCGCAGGGACATCTGCTGCTCATCGGTGTCTCGGGAGCCGGCAAGACGACACTGTCCCGCTTCGTGGCCTGGATGAATGGTCTGTCCATCTTCCAGATCAAGGTGCACAACAAATACACCAGCGAGGACTTTGACGAGGATCTGCGTTGTGTGCTGCGTCGTTCCGGCTGCAAGGACGAAAAGATTGCCTTCATTTTGGACGAATCAAATGTGCTGGACTCAGGCTTCCTCGAACGCATGAACACGCTGCTAGCCAACGGTGAGGTGCCCGGTCTCTTCGAGGGCGACGAATACACCACATTGATGACGCAGTGCAAGGAAGGTGCTCAGCGTGAAGGACTCATGCTGGACTCCAGCGATGAGCTGTACAAGTGGTTTACACAGCAGGTGATGCGCAATTTGCATGTCGTTTTCACCATGAATCCATCAACCGATGGACTCAAGGATCGTGCTGCCACTTCGCCAGCTCTGTTCAATCGTTGTGTGCTCAATTGGTTCGGCGATTGGTCGGACTCGGCATTGTTCCAGGTGGGTAAGGAGTTCACTACCCGTGTGGATTTGGAAAAACCCAACTGGTCTCCACCCGACTTCTTCCCATCTGTCTGTCCGCTGGTGCCGGCCAATCCCACACATCGTGATGCCGTCATCAACAGCTGCGTCTATGTGCATCAGACACTGCATCAGGCAAACGCTCGATTGGCCAAACGTGGTGGACGCACCATGGCGGTGACGCCACGTCATTATCTGGATTTCATTCATCATTTTGTCAAACTGTACAATGAGAAGCGCAGCGATTTGGAGGAGCAGCAGCTGCATTTGAATGTGGGTCTCAACAAGATCGCCGAGACAGTGGAACAGGTGGAGGAGATGCAGAAATCGCTGGCTGTCAAGAAGCAGGAACTGCAGGCCAAGAACGAGGCGGCCAATGCCAAATTGAAACAAATGTTCCAGGATCAACAAGAGGCCGAAAAGAAGAAGATACAATCGCAGGAGATTCAAATACGCTTGGCCGATCAAACCGTCAAGATCGAGGAGAAGCGCAAGTATGTGATGGCCGATCTCGCCCAGGTGGAACCCGCTGTAATTGAAGCACAACAAGGTGAGTCCAACGGATCCCAATCCGTAGAGGGGTGGGCGGGTTTCAAGATAGGTTTATGCAGAACAGTTCCCAAGACTAGCTTTAAATATAACTTAATTTTAATGTGTATTTAAATCGAATACTCCCACGCACACACAAACACACACACCGATTCGCACTAAAAAACGTAAACAAAAACACAGCCGTTAGCTCGATTAAAAAGAAACACCTGGCCGAGGTGCGTTCCATGGCAAATCCGCCGGCTGTGGTGAAACTGGCCCTGGAATCGGTCTGCGAGCTGCTCAATGAGAGTGCCACAGATTGGAAGGCCATTCGCGGCATACTCGTTAAAGACAGTTTCATATCCTCGATTGTTAATTTGGAGACTGACAAGATCACGTACGCAATTATTTCTTTATCTCTCGCACACTACACTTCATACACATACCCACACTTACACACATGCAGTATTCAGTCGAAAGTGTCGTAATCCGATATCGTACCGTTCACATTATTTTTGCATATATAAATATATAACATAACTAAACAACAATTACAAGCTGCAGTGGAACTTTTCTATAGTGAAAGGAAACTAGGAAGAAATTAAAAATATCAATACGCAATTCAGAAACTTGTGAAATATTGCAAGCGAATTGTTTCAAACGTTTCAAACTAATTCTAAATGAAGCTATGGTCCGATTCACACTGTAACTTTTTAAATAATATTCCTTCTAAATTCGTAATTAATTAAAATGGGATGTAACTGTATTCTGATTCCAATAGCATCAATATGCTAAACTATTAAATAGTATCACAAGCTTAAGTCTATGAAATTTAGGTGTTGTAAGACGCCGACAGACAAAAGGACGGACTAACATATCTGATGGGGATCCTAGCTACCTCTCACAAGCATTGCTATAAAGTATAGAAAGTTCCCTATAGAAATGTTCGACAGTTTATAATTATATTTCACACACAAACACAATCACACACATACATACACACCACACTGCATACGCAATGCACTGGCAAATATATCTACATACATTTCAAATGAATATCGAACGTAACCTTAAAATGCAAATCGAACATAACCTCAAAAATTACTGTGAATAGCTGTAAAAAGTGAACCGAAACTAAGTGTAAACTAAAGAACGAGCTGTAAAGCATTGTTTAATCCCTAACAAGGTGTACAGGATATATTAATTAAACAGGCATTATGATAATATTAATAGAGAACCCACATAAGCAGATGAGTTATGTAATAATAATCGTTGTTGTAACATTTCGTTAGGCTAATTAATTAAGAGTTTAAGTGCCATGTTTGTTTGTCCTGTATCATGTATAATAATTTTGATCCTTCATGTTAACAAACGAACCACCCGAAACCAACTCGATCTCGAACTCGATATCGAACTATGAATCATCTGAATCATAACCAGCCGTGAAGTCAATACGCAAACAGCAACTCGTTGAGGTTCGAACGATGGCAAATCCACCGTCTGTGGTTAAATTGGCACTCGAGTCGATCTGCCTGCTGCTGGGCGAGAATGCGACTGATTGGAAATCGATTCGTGCTGTGATAATGCGCGAAAATTTCATTAATTCTATTGTATCTAACTTCGGTACAGAGAACATAACGTAAGCATGAACCAAACAAATTATTAATTCCATCGTTTAGAATTTTCATTTTTTATTTTTCCTAATTAATTGTTTTTTAATGAAATTATTTTGTAATTGAGTGTAGAAAAGTTGTTTTCTTTTTGTTTCCCTATTTGTTTTGTTGAGTTTCGTTCCTTGTAGTTGAATGATTAAGCGAAGCTGCGTTTTTTTTATTGTTCTTGTCTTGTAAATATGTTAACAAATAGTAATATGGTTAATTGGCGTTTTAATTTGTTGTATTTATTTGAATTGGTTTTTGGTTAAATTATCGCGTTTATTCCATTCTTAACCAACTGCTTTGCTTGCTTAATCCATACAAAATAACTCAATAGTCAATTTGCTTGCGAACTGCCTTAATTAATATTTAATTTTCCTACATAGCGATGAAGTTAGGGAGAAAATGAAGTCAAAGTATCTGAGCAATCCGGACTATAACTTTGAGAAGGTCAATCGCGCCAGTATGGCCTGCGGTCCTATGGTTAAATGGGCCATTGCCCAGGTGAGGAATCATATTTATCCATTGATACTGCAATCTAATCTGTTGATGAATCTCCTGTAGATTGAATATGCGGACATGTTGAAGCGCGTGGAGCCGCTGCGTGAGGAGCTGCGCTCGCTGGAGGAACAGGCCGATGTCAATCTGCATAGTGCCAAGGAGACCAAGGATTTGGTCGAGCAATTGGAGCGCAGCATTGCTGCTTACAAGGAGGAATACGCTCAGCTCATTTCGCAGGCTCAGGCCATCAAAACGGATCTGGAGAATGTCCAGGCCAAGGTCGATCGTTCGATTGCGCTGCTCAAGAGCTTAAACATCGAACGAGAACGCTGGGAGTCCACTAGCGAGACATTCAAGTCACAGATGTCCACCATTGTAGGAGATGTGCTGCTCTCGGCAGCCTTCATTGCCTACGGCGGCTACTTTGATCAGCACTATCGTCTCAATCTGTTCACCACTTGGTCGCAGCATCTGCAGTCCGCTAGCATTCAATATCGTGCGGATATTGCACGTACCGAGTATCTGTCTAATCCGGACGAACGTCTGCGCTGGCAGGCGAATGCTCTGCCCACTGATGATCTTTGCACAGAGAATGCCATAATGCTGAAGCGTTTCAATCGCTACCCGTTGATCATTGATCCGTCTGGTCAGGCAACGACGTTCTTGCTCAACGAGTATGCAGGCAAGAAGATAACGAAGACCTCCTTCCTGGACGATTCGTTCCGCAAGAATCTGGAGTCGGCGCTGCGTTTCGGCAATCCTTTGCTGGTCCAGGATGTAGAGAATTATGATCCCATATTGAATCCAGTGCTCAATCGCGAACTGCGTCGCACTGGCGGCCGTGTGCTCATTACGCTGGGCGATCAAGACATTGATTTGTCGCCATCGTTTGTCATCTTCCTGTCTACACGCGATCCGACCGTCGAGTTCCCGCCGGATATCTGCTCCAGGGTGACCTTTGTCAACTTTACCGTCACCCGCAGCTCGCTGCAGTCGCAGTGCTTGAACCAAGTGCTGAAGGCCGAGCGTCCCGACATCGATGAGAAGCGTTCCGATTTGCTGAAGCTGCAAGGCGAGTTCCGGCTGCGACTGCGTCAGCTGGAGAAGAGTCTGTTACAGGCGTTGAACGACGCCAAGGGCAAGATATTAGATGATGACTCGGTCATCACAACTCTGGAGACGCTTAAAAAGGAGGCTTACGACATCAACCAGAAGGTAGATGAAACCGACAAGGTCATTGCTGAAATTGAGACGGTGTCGCAGCAATATCTACCACTCTCGGTGGCCTGCAGCAACATGTACTTCACCATGGACAGCCTGAATCAGGTGCACTTCCTCTATCAGTACTCGCTGAAGATGTTCCTCGACATCTTCTCAACGGTTCTGTACAACAATCCCCGACTCGAAGGACGCAGCGATCACTCTGAGCGTCTGGGTATCGTCACCAGAGATTTGTTCCAAGTGTGCTATGAGCGTGTAGCACGCGGCATGCTGCATAACGATCGTCTGACCTTTGCGCTGCTCATGTGCAAGATACATCTAAAGGGAACTGGCGAATCTAATCTGGATGCCGAGTTCAACTTCTTCCTGCGCAGCCGCGAGGGTTTGTTGGCCAATCCCACTCATGTGGAGGGTCTAAGTGCCGAGCAGATCGAGGGTGTCAATCGACTGGCCACCCGTTTGCCCATCTTCCGCAAGCTCGTGGAGAAGGTGCGTTCTATGCCGGAGCTAGGTGCCTGGCTGCAGCAGAGTTCGCCGGAGCAGTGTGTGCCACAGCTGTGGGACGAATCGAAGGCGCTAAGCGCAATTGCCAGCTCGGTGCATCAGTTGCTTTTGATACAGGCCTTCCGACCGGATCGTGTCATCGCTGCTGCCCACAATGTGGTCAACACTGTGCTGGGCGTAGACTATATGCCCAATGCCGAGCAGGAACTTGACTTCACGGCCGTTGTGGACAAGCAGTTGAACTGCAATACGCCCGCATTGCTGTGCTCTGTGCCTGGCTTCGATGCCTCTGGTCGTGTGGATGACTTGGCTGCCGAGCAGAACAAGCAAATTTCGAGCATTGCCATCGGTTCTGCCGAGGGCTTCAATCAGGCGGAACGTGCCATCAATATGGCCTGCAAGACTGGACGTTGGGTGCTGCTGAAGAACGTGCATTTGGCGCCACAGTGGCTCGTCCAGCTGGAGAAGAAGATGCATTCGCTGCAACCGCATTCGGGCTTCCGTCTCTTCCTCACCATGGAGATCAGTTCAAAGGTGCCCGTCAATCTGCTGCGTGCTGGTCGTATCTTTGTCTTTGAGCCACCGCCAGGCATTCGCGCCAATCTGTTGCGCACGTTCTCCACGGTGCCGGCGGCCCGCATGATGAAAACTCCCAGTGAGCGGGCTCGCCTCTACTTCCTGCTGGCCTGGTTCCATGCCATCGTCCAGGAGAGATTGCGCTATGTGCCTCTGGGTTGGGCCAAGAAGTACGAGTTCAATGAGTCGGATCTGCGTGTGGCCTGCGACACTTTGGACACCTGGATCGACACAACGGCAATGGGACGCACCAATTTACCGCCGGAGAAGGTGCCTTGGGATGCGCTAGTCACCTTGCTCTCACAGTCCATCTATGGTGGCAAAATCGACAATGACTTCGATCAACGCCTGCTGACATCCTTCCTGAAGAAACTGTTCACGGCACGCAGCTTTGAGGCGGACTTTGCGCTAGTGGCCAATGTGGATGGCGCGTCTGGTGGCTTGCGACACATTACCATGCCTGATGGCACACGTCGCGATCACTTCCTCAAGTGGATCGAGAACCTGACGGATCGTCAGACGCCCTCCTGGCTGGGTCTTCCCAACAATGCCGAGAAAGTGCTGTTGACCACGCGTGGCACGGATCTGGTGAGCAAGCTGCTCAAGATGCAGCAGCTGGAAGATGACGATGAGCTAGCCTATAGCGTGGAGGAGCAATCAGAGCAGTCCGCATTGGCTGTGGGTCGCACCGAGGACGGCCGACCGTCCTGGATGAAAACGCTGCACAATTCGGCCACCGCTTGGTTGGAGCTGCTCCCCAAGAATCTGCACGTACTCAAGCGTACTGTGGAGAACATTAAGGATCCGTTGTATCGCTATTTCGAACGCGAGGTGACAAGCGGTGCTCGCCTGCTGCAGACGGTCATTTCGGATCTGCAGGATGTGGTGTTGATTTGCCAGGGCGAAAAGAAGCAGACGAATCATCATCGCTCTATGCTGTCCGAGCTGGTGCGAGGCATCATTCCAAAGGGCTGGAAGCGCTATACTGTGCCCGCAGGCTGCACTGTCATCCAGTGGATCACGGACTTTAGCACACGTATCCAACAGCTGCAAAAGGTGTCGCAGCTTGTTTCCCAGGCGGGTGCCAAGGAGCTGCAGGGCTTCCCCGTCTGGCTGGGTGGTTTGCTCAATCCCGAGGCCTACATCACGGCCACGCGACAGTGTGTGGCGCAGGCTAATAGCTGGTCCCTGGAGGAGCTTGCCTTGGATGTAACCATTACGGATGCCGGACTCAAGACCGATCAGAAGGACAGCAGCTTTGGCGTTACCGGACTCAAGTTGCAGGGCGCGCAGTGCAAGAACAATGAGCTGCTGTTGGCATCGACTATCATGATGGATCTGCCACTGACCATCCTCAAATGGGTCAAGTAAGTGGTGTCCTAAGCGTTGGATTAATCTTAATCTAAACATTGATTAATCTTGTTTTTTTCACTTGCAGAATCTCGTCGGAGCCAAGGGTAAGCAAGTTGACGTTGCCCGTTTACTTGAACTCCACCCGAACGGAACTGCTCTTCACTGTGGATTTGGCTGTGGCCGCTGGCCAGGATTCGCACAGCTTCTATGAGCGCGGTGTGGCCGTATTGACGTCCACAGCGCTTAACTAAATTTGAACTTCCAATTAATCAAATACTCTGTAGCCTAGACTGGAAGTTTTAAAAACTTCCCTTTTTCCCCTCCATCAATATTCAAATAAATATTCATAACTAACAACCCCAAAACACAGCTATTCAGCATATATAAAGGGATGGGATTAGGTTAAAATGGAGGTTGGCAGCAGCTGCATCGGATTACTCATTGAATACCGAACCAGTTGGATGGTTTCGATGCGGGAGGCGCGTTGCTTTAACCAGGAATGCCTGCATCACGGATCTCCAAGCCTATGGTGAAGCACCGCTTCCAGTAACGCTGGTGGACACCGTGTCAAGGCCGCAGTCCTAATTTGAGTCTCGTTATGCTTGCCACTGATTCGTGCTTCTTTATGCACGACTTTCAGCAATATCTGGCTGAGTTATGTAGACGCTTCCTTTGCAGCTGACCGGTAGATGACGGCTACAGGTCGTGTCTAATTGGACTATTCTTTTGCGTAGAGTTATGAAAGATGAGCGCTAGATGGCGGCACTACACAGCTGAATTTGCAGCGTCCTCTGTTGTGAATAACAACTAAACTGAGTACAGATGGCGTGCAACTGAATTTGCGGCATATTAAATTAATATCCTTGCAGCGTCATCTGTTGTGCTTAAGGACTATAATGGGTTCAGTTTAGAGTGGGCTCCACTTTAACACAAGGACTTTTAGTGTAGGATTGACAAGAGATGGCGGCAGCTGGTGTTGATTACAGTTGAAAATAAATGTGTGGTAGATTATGAATACTATACCCAGTATATCAAGGAAGTGTCACGGAAGGATAGGGGTAAGTTGTTTTGATTTAAATAGATAGAAATGGATAAACAATTCTGTCATGAATCAGTTAAGTGCAATATTCTAATACCCGATTGCCCACTGGGTGGAAGGACAATAAACACGGAGGTTATTCAAAAATTACTTTTAAAAGCTGCACCTGTTCAGTTTCTATATGCTAATAATTATGAAAGTAGTATATATTTTTTTATTTTTGTTTAGTATATTTTTAGTATTTTCTCGAAATTGAATATTTAATTTAATGAAGCGATAGAGAGAATTGAATACCATCCCAAATATTGATAGCACCTACTTATAGGAGGTGCTCTAACTTCAAAATAGAAACTCCACACAATTGAACAAAACAAACTTTATCTGATATCTTTAACTATCAGATAACTTTAACCTGCTAAACATGTTAAAGCAAGTGATTGTTGTTAAATATTTAACACGATAATGGCGTGTGGCTGCACATGTATTATTATTGCTATTGACCACCGATAGGGCAAACCGGAGATTTTTAATGCATATAAAGGCTGCTTTTATTGGCTGACTTGGCAATAATTTTAAAATGGTGTGCTATTCATCATGGACGTCGGTTCTATTGGGACTACAGGCGATATTTATTAAACACTGCGAGACTAAGGTGAGTGCTGCCCATCAATGGCAAGATGTTTTAATCCTTTATCTGGCCTGGCTTGTAGCGCATGTGGGATTATGAGCTCCTTGATGTCAACACTTAGAGTACGGACGAGAGCCAAGTGATGATTTAAATACATCAAGATTAAAGTAATAAATATAATAAAAAATAAATATTATAGCTGAAAAAAATATGTATACCAAAATAACTCATATCTGGCCATATCTTGTCTGATTATTGCGAGTCATGTGTCACGGAAATCGTCGTAATTAGGAGTATCATCATACAAAAGGACATTCGAATCGTCCTTATGGTTATGAGAAAATTTTCGATTTGGACTTCGACTTAAACTTAGCAAAAAAAATAAAAGTGTCGAGATCCTTAGATGACCCCATATTTTTTTAACGCCAATCGATAGAGTTGGTCCTTCCGATCTGAACAATATAAATTATTCGAAAATGTACAAGGATCTGGGTGAGTTATAGCTTATTTTCGTCAAAGGACATTGGTTTAATAGCTGTAGCGTGGGGAAATCCTTAAGGATCTTTTAATGATATACCTTTCTGTAATCACAAGAATTAGAGCTATCGATTGGCATTCAAGGATTCGCAACATTTTTCTCAAAAATTAATCTCAACTTTTTTCAAGGGGTAGAAAAGAAAATTTTTCAAAAACACCCAAAATCCGGCGTATCTTCGCCATTTGAAGGACGATCGGTGTGTCCTTTGGCACAATAATACGTCTAGTCAATAGAAACTAAACGCTACACTGAAAAGGTCGAATATCCAGTAAGGAGCCGAGTTACAAGGACTTTTTTGAATAACAGAAACAGCTTATATCTCAGCCAAATCTAAGCGTATCCTTGCGAGTCCTGTGTGAATCGTATTATTTCAATGAGTATTATAAGCATGCCAAAAAGATTTCAAATCATCCTTGTGGTTCTCGAGATATCAGGGAATTTGTGACATAGGTCCTTTTTCTTAGGCACTCAGTGCGAAAAAATACAAGTGTGGGGATTCTTAGATGACCCTATATTTTTTTGATGGCGATTATTAGAGATCATTCTTACGAATCGAATTCACCTAGTCCTAACAATATGCACAAGCATATGACTGAGATATGATCCTTTTTGTAAACAATAACAAAGCCATGTGCTGCATTTTGTAGCATACTTTCGGGGCTGCATTTATTTAAATCATAGTTCAGATGCTCGGCCACAGATGGCGCGACAACAGATCAATTTAAATAGTGGTTGGGACGACCGCACATAAATGGCGCCACCATCGAGGTATTTAAATATAGTATAGCATACTTTTAGGGCGGCACTTAGAAATATTATAGCGGAAAAAAAAATGTATACCAAAATAGCTCATATTTGGCCATATCTTGTCTGATTATTGCGAGTCATGTGTCACAGAAATCGTCTTAATTAGGAGAATTATCACACAAAAGGACATTCAAATCGTTCTTGTTGTTATGAGAACACTTTCGATTTGGACTTCGACCTAGACTTAGCAAAAAATTATAAGTGTCGGGATCCTTAGATGACCCCATATTTTTTTAACGCCAATCGATAGAGTTGGTCCTTCCGATCTCAACAATATAAATTATTCAAAAATGTACAAGGATATGGATGAGTTATAGCTTTTTTTTGTGAAAGGACATTGGTTTAATAGCTGTAGCGTGGGGAAATCCTTAAGGATCTTTTAATGATATACCTTTCTGTAATCACAAGAATAAGAGCTATCGATTGGCATTCAAGAATTTGCAACATTTTTCTCAAAAATTAATCTCAACTTTTTTCAAGGGGTAGGTATAGAAAATTTTTCAAAAACACCCAAAATCCGGCGTATCTTCGCCATTTGAAGGACGATCGGTGTGTCCTTTGGCACAATAATACGTCTAGTCAATAGAAACTAAACGCTACACTGAAAAGGACGAATATCCAGTAAGGAGCCGAGTTACAAGGACTTTTTTGAATAACAAAAACAGCTTATATCTCAGCCAAATCTAAGCGTATCCTTGCGAGTCCTGTGTCAATCGTATTATTTCAATGAGTATTATAAGCATGCCAAAAAGATTTCAAATCATCCTTGTGGTTCTCGAGATATCAGGGAATTCGTGATATAGGTCCTTTTTCTTAGGCACTCAGTGCGAAAAAATACAAGTGTGGGGGTTCTTAGATGACCCTATATTTTTTTGATGGCGATTATTAGAAATCATTCTTACGAATCGAACGCACCTAATATTAACAAAATGCACAAGGATATGACTGAGATATGATCCTTTTTGTAAATAATAACAAAGCCAAGTGCTGCATCTTGTAGCATACTTTCGGGGATGTATTTATTTAACTCATAGTTTAAATGCTCGGCCACAGATGGCGCGACCACAGATCAATTTAAATAGTGGTTGGGACGACCGCACATAGATGGCGCCACTCGGATGTATTTACATATAGTAAATGTATTTAAATAGCAAAATTATGCATATTCTGCAAGCTTTTCGATTTACACGGTTTTGACTTGAAAATTTTTAATTTTCGGTTTACACGTTTTTCTCAGGAACGTATCTACCGTGTAAATCGGGGGATAGGTGTACTCTAGTTCTACTACAAATATAAATACAACAAATAGAAGACAATATAGTAGACCTTGAAACATATATTATAGTCAATATCACATAAACTTTCGTTTTCCTAGAGGCATTTTACAGCGGTTGGACGAATTTCGAATGCTCTATAAGAGAAATTAGACACTAAAATCGTAATTTGAAAAATAATAGTAATAAATTAATGCTGAAGCTTAGAGAACAATTTGAATTTAGTATTTTTAGACAATAATGAAATGTGCCTCTGCATAATATGATAATTGTAAATTAATGAATTTGACAATTGACAGATTTAATAGTCTAGTATAGTCGAAATACCTATGCTTTAGCTTTTCTGGCTGCCACCCAGCTTGCCCCCTGCTATGCTGTGAACTAGTTAAGGTAATTGCTGGAAAACTAAAGATGCAAATTTTGATGAATTATGCGAATTAGGCATCGCTTAAAGCGAAGCCTATAAATAGTGCCAAGTAGATCGAGAGCTGCTTCATTTAGTTGCTGCAATGGGCAAGCCGATTGTCCGGCTGCTGTTGCTGTTGCTGTTGATCTCGACTGTGTGCTGTTTGGTGCAAGCACAGCAGGCGAAGGATGCACAGCAGTCCCTGGATGAGTTTCGCCAGCGATACCTGATGCCTTTGCTCTCATCAGGCACCAGGAACTGCACGCTGACTGCCTGCGAGTCGCTGAGAATCATCTCGCAGCTGTTGCTGCTCATCAAGGCGCTGCCCAATGGCACACACAGCTCGCTGCCAGAGGCGCCAGCTCCTCGAAGAAAGGGCAGCAGCAATGGCGAACCGAAAGCAGGCGACATGAGTGCCATGTTCAACCTGGCCGAGTTTGACAAGCGGGTGCGACAGATCGAGAGTCGTCTGAGATCTGTGGAGCAGCCCATTTGGCATCTGGCCAGTGGCAGCCAACTGGAGTGGAATCACTGCACGTCTGGCGTTTGTCGCTGTAATCCGGATACCAAGAGTTTCGCCTGCTGGAACACCAATCTGAAGACTGTGCCAGTCACCCAGGTGATACCCATGAATATGGTGTCCATCGATCTGTCTCGCAATGCGCTCTCCACGCTGCACAAGGACACGTTTCGGGGTCTCACGTTGCTCAAGGAGCTGGACATATCCAACAATGTGCTGGACTTTTTGCCCTTCGATCTGTTCCAAGACCTGGACAGTCTGCTACAGCTGTAAGCTAACTTGACTTGGCAATTTAACGAATGTACTTACTGTCGTCTGCTTTGCTTAGGCGCATTCAGAACAATCATCTGGAGGACATTGATGCTCGCACCTTCTGGAAGCTGCGCAATCTGAATTTGCTTGATCTGGGCAAGAATGCTATTGCCTTGCTGCACGAATCAGTTTTCTATCACGCCCAACGTTTGACTGTCATCAATCTGTGCGACAATCAAATTGAACACTTTCCCCCGAATCTACTCAGGGATCAGCTGATGCTCGAGGAGCTGGACATGTCGCGTAACAAGATTGAGGAGCTCATCTCGGGCAGCATGCGCTACCAAACCAAGCTGAAGTCCCTCGACTTTGGCTGGAATCAAATTGGTAAGGCGTCAATTGGTAATTACCTATAATGAACTGGCCTTTATTTTGGCTGCTTTGTTCTGACTTTTGCAGCCAAGATCGAGGACGATTTCTTTGAGGGACTCAAGAGTCTTCGTGTTCTTATGCTGCACAACAATCGCATCACTTCGCTGTCGGGCACTATCTTCAATAATCTGGCAAACCTGGTCACACTGGATCTGACTATGAACCGCATAAGTCATGTAAGGCATGCAGGAAGAACTGCTTGAGGAATAATCCTTTTTATACCCGCTAAGCACAGAGTAGAGGGTCCGCCTTTCCGTCTGTCTGTCTGCCTGTATATTGGGGAAATTCTCTCTTAGTGTTTCATGCAGTCTGTCTTACCTGTTTTCTTTTTCAAGATTCACGGCCAAGCCTTTGCTGAGCTAAAGAACCTGAATGAACTGTTTCTCGGCCAGAACTCGATGTCGAGCATTCCGTCTGATCTGTTTCAACATGTGAGCGCCCTCACCCGCCTGACCTTCTTCTCGAACAACCTGACCACGCTGGAGGCCAACGACTTCAAGGGACTCGCCAATCTCAAAACCCTCATGCTCAACAACAACATACTGAAGCACTTCGATGCACGAGCATTTGCGCCGCTCACCCAACTGGAGAAACTGTGAGTTCACTCGATTATCAATTAACCAGAGCATTTTCCCAGCTCATCGCTTGCTCCTCTCCCCATCTCCCCGTCGCCCCATCTAGTCGCATTGACTCCAATAAGCTAATGTTTTTGCCGCACGGCGCACTGCATGGCCTGGACAAGCTGGTGGCTGTCAAGCTGGACAAGAATCCCTGGCATTGTGATTGTCGTGCTTTGTATTTGGCTCGTTGGATACGGGAGTTTGTGGCTAAGCTGTGGGATGGCCAGCAGCCCATGTGCCGTGGCCCCGGTGACCTTGGCGGCCATGAGGTGGGTCTGTTGCGCTACGATGATCTCTGCGACGGGCAATGGGCGAGCATGCTATCCTTGTCGCCGCGTCTACCGGTGCGCAAACATCGCATATCCACACCGATGAACTATACCGACTATTTCAATTTGTACTTGAAGCATATCTATAACGCCACCACCGAGGAGGAGCTCAAGGAGGCCGAAATCACCAGTGTGGCCATTAAGAAGGTGCAACTCGATTAAATTGTGACCCCTGCACTTTCCCCCCATATCATAAATATTGCCCAAGATGCGATTTAAATTGTCGACATGCATAATTGTTGCCTCTCTCTCACTCTCTCACTCTCCCGCTGTCTCTCGCTCCCTCCCGCTGTCCCTCTATCGCTGTGGCAATTTTATATTAATTCTGTCGCCGCATGAACAAATACGCTTCAAAGGAAACTGCAGCTCCCACTCCCTCCCCCCTCTGCTTGGCACTGCACACAAATTACGGCCATGTCTCGCGTGCTTCGGTTTTCAGCCATGTGTCTGCGTCTAGGACACAAGCTTTTTACCTAACCAATTTATTGCTTCCGTCGACAGGTACGCTTCCTCTCCATCCTTTGCATTGCACTGCACTGCTTGCTAGTTTTTTGTTGTGCTCGTTGTCCTTGCAATTTCCATGTGTTGACATTGCCCACATTCACTTCTCTCCTCCACGTTCACTTCACTTTCGGTCGGTGCCGTCTGCTGCCTTTCCTGTTTCTCCTTCTTCCTTCTTCCTTCTGCCTCGATTCGCCTGTCGCCGCGATAGTCGCCGACTGCCGACTGCCGTCTATCGCCTATCCCTTCCTGTGTGGAGCGGAAGGAGCTGCGGTGGGAGCTCGCATGCAGACAACAAATGCATTTTATACAAAATTTGCAAGGCAAATATTAAAAATTGAATGCCGCCATTGTTGTTTGAGTCGCTGTTGCTGTTGTTGTTGCTGTTGCTGTCTGGGCTCCTTGGTGCGCCGGGGGGAGGAAAGGTCAGCGGGGCCAGGCGTGCTGATTGCCTTAAAGTGTCTCCCCCCATAAATGCGGGAGACGGCAAACTGTCAACCCTTTTTTCCATAGCCGACTTAAACAGCCTGCCCCATCCACTTCACGTACATACTACATGCAAAATATACAATATGTAATCATATTTTTTTATACGCTACGCACGCGTTTCGTTTTGTGTGAGAGGGGTGGGGTGGGTAGGGGAGGGGAGTGTGAAACTTTGCTATCAGCCGCATCTGTCTCTGTGTCTGTCTCTGTCCCTCTTCGCCCCGTCGTCTTTGCATTAGCTTAAAGCGGAAGTAAAAGGATTTGAATTGCCGCCTCTCTATCGTGCTGTGCCGGCATTCTCCGCAATCCTCGAGGCTAACAAAACAGTGCCTTACCCTCGCCCGCTCCGCAGCCATTCAGCCTAATGTATGTAAATTCCCTAAAGTTGCAAATCCTCTTGCTTCGGCAGCTAAGCAAACATTTTTAGCGCCATTTAAAAAAAGCCTATGTCGCCTGTAAAGCTTCGCCTGCTGCTGTGGTGAAAAGCTGTACTGTGCTTTTTCTTAGTCAAGTTGCAAACCAGCTGCATGCGGCTTGGCCGCTGCCGGGCCAAATGGCGCCAGCGGCAGTTAGTGCGCGACTTGAGTGCCACTCAACGTTTTTCCACTCATGTGCTCTTGAGCCTTTTTCCATGCCACTCAAATCAGTGCACAAGCGCGCTCTTCAGTCAGCAAGTGCGCTCTGCGTTCGCCGCTCGGGCAGTCGCTCGGCTGCCGAAGCTGTTGACACACTGAACTCGGCAAATGAACACACGACGTTGTGTCGTCGTGTGCGTTCACGGCGACTGTGACGTCGACGTCGGCGTCGCTGTTGGCTTCGCTTTTTGAGTCAAGTTTGATTTGTTGTTGTTGTTGTTGTTGCAGCTGTCGAATGTTGGTCAAAATTCGTGATTTATTTGAAAATTTGAAATAATTTGGTTTTTATTGTGTGTGCAAAGCTAAACGGCTTCAATGTGCCCACGGTGGCTCAAATTAATGTAAATTTCATGCAGCCATTCTCTCCAAGGAGCCGCAGCAGCAGCTGACTCCATTTTGGGCCGTGTGCCTGACCTAAGGCAATGCCAGACTTGACTCGACTCGACACAAAATTTGACTAAGGCAAATTCACTTAGACGGCGTCGCTTGACGTTGCCCTTTTCGCCACGGCCGCAAAACTTTTTGCCACACGCTGCACGTACAAATATACACACATACATATAATATATATGTATATATTTAGCACATTGTGGGTGTTTGGTTGCCACTTTTGGAGCTGCTACGACGCATAAAAATGCGAGTGTTTGCCAGGACCACACTGTGGCCATGTGTCCATGTGTCCATTGGAATAGCAACTCCCAATGCAGGCGCAGGCTTAGACCAGGCCAGGGCATGTCTGCTGGCTGGCTGGTTGGCTGGTTGGCTGGCAAACGTGGCGTATACTTAATTCGGTTTATGCTCGAACGTGTCGCACATTATTCTTATGAGGCGACGCTGTCGACGCTGCCGCTACGATGTGTGAAATATGTTGAAAGTGTGTGCACAGTAATTCTGATTAGACCGCACACACAGACACGCGCACGCACACTCAGACACACACACTCACACACACACACACAGTTGACACACTCGGGAAGCGAAACAATTAAAATTTTGTTTGCAATTTGTTTGATTTGCACTACAGCGAAATGAAAATGCAAATGATGGCAAATGTAAATGGAAATCTAAATGAAAAGCTGCAAATATAAAAATGGAAATGCAAATGCAAATGGAGACGGAGATGGAGATGAAAGCGAAAGCGAAAGTGAAAATGCAAAATGGCGAAAAATCTAAAATCTAAATCTAAATGAAAAGTCTGCCCATTGACCTTATTGAGCACTGAGACGACGGCGCTTTCACAATGGCTAAGCCAACAGACTGGACAGTGTTAATCTGCTCAGCCAGGGTTGCCAAGCACCGTACATATGATTTAATTTATAATTTAAGGCATTTTTTTAACATTTTGATGATGATATACGCTGAATACATTTTTAAATTTGTCGATTGGTATCGAGTTGTGGCTAAAAAAAACTGCAGCCCACTTTCCAGCTCGGTAACTCTACTATACATGGCAGACCTATTGTTTGGCAGCGCGTGGGAGGCAGAAGGGGCGGGGCAGGGGATAGCCGTTCTTCAAGCTGCCATCGTTTGTGGCTTTCATGCTGGCCGCTCATAATTTTTACGACCTATTTCGTGTGAAAACTGTGTCGCATTTCGCCATCATTCGCTGGCTTCACTCTTTGGAACTGGCCATGGATTAAAGTGGGCGTGGTCACGGTGTGAGGGCTGTCTGCCACAAGTGGAACTTTTAATTTCAAATTTTTATTACTTGAAATCCGTTTGCCGCGCAACCTGAGCAGAAGCCACCTTTTTGCTGCAAGTTTTTCTGTTTTTCGTAGCACTTTAAATGGCGCCATGAAATGTTTTGGCTTCCCTGCCTCTTTACCTATTCCTCCTATTCCCTTTCTTTTTTGTGCTGTAGCTTTTGCGGAGTCTCGTGATGTCTGCAGCGGTTTTTCTCTCTGTCCGCCAGCTACATTTATTGGCCTGGCGACAAATTTTTATTGCCCAGTTTTAGTTTTGCTCTGCGGCTGCATATGGCGCTGATTTCTTGTCACCTACCAGCCACGGCTACAGCTGCCCCTTCTTGTGGGGCGACAAAGTTTTGCCGTCTGTGGGTCTAATCATATTGCCAAACGACGACGTTGCCCTACCCAACCTTCCTTTGGGTTACGTGATGCATTTTTAGCCAGACCTTTCGCACAGTCAGACAGTCAGACAGTCAGACAGAAGCGGACGGGTTCGGCACTCTGATGTATAGTTCGACTCGCTTCACTGCTCACAATTTGACTTCTGATGTGGGTATGTGTGTGTGTGTGCGCGCGCAACTCCATCTGTGTGTGTGAGAGCAGGCTGGTGTGTGTTTTGGCACGCCTCGCTGGCACAATGGGGCTCTTTGGCAACTTGCGGTCGTAAATTAAGTTTTCAACTTAAAAACGGCAATTATTGAAACTGTTCTCGAAGCCATTTTCCCACTCATTTCGCATTAAATTCGCTTAAATGTGTTAAACACACTTTTAAAATGGTTTACCGCTCGCAGCACGCTTTCAATTTTATTGAGTATCGATGGAAAAAGTTGCAATTGCAAATAAAAAGAATGCCAATACTTTTAAACTCTTTTTTGATTGCCTTAAATAAATATATATGCATTACAAGCTCAAAGACTTTTTTTTTATATATTAACCTTATTTACTAAGCAATTACACAGAATTACTCATTGCCCTAAAAAGTATGCTATACTTTTTAAATATGTCATTATTTTTTTAATAATGTCAGCTTCACGCTGTATCAGCTCAGTTCTGCTTTTTATACACTTTCATCAATATGTATAAGAACTGATGAATTTTTTTTTTTTTTTTTGTTGGTTTAATTAATTAAGTGAAGAATCCGTACATCATAATTTTGTATCTTAACATCACAGAAATAGTCTTAAAATGATGAATTACTTTAACATTTTCAATTCTAAAAGGTTAGAGTTTTACTCCAACTTTTACTAAGTTTCTGTTCAGTTCAATTTCAATAGACTTTGTATTCCAATTTAAGTTTTTCGCTGCATGCCTCGATTGAAAAATATGCTAATTTGGGGAAATGTGTGTCAACGATTTTAGTCATGAGTTTTTTTTAAGTAAGCTTGGCTTTTACTTTCCTATTCAACTACTATTGAAATGAACATATTTTCAAGATTGCCATTCAAAGCAGAAAAGGGCTTAGATTTTTATCAATATGTATTATGAAGAGCATATTTTAAAGCCACATATTATTTTTGAAGTCAGCTTATATTTTTTTTATAATAAAAGTATTTTTTATGTGCAAAAAAAAGGCTAATAAATAGCGGTATTTGAGCCGTTTGTGGCCATTGTGCGTTTCGCATTGGCATTGGCGCATTCGACATGTCAGAATTTGTGGATATTCTGTTTAAATACCGTAATGAAGTCTGCTTATACAATATAATGTACCGTGTTTGTGCTACGTGCCTTGGTTATGTTATTGCGCGCTGATCCCAACTTCCGCTCCGGCATCCGCCGGCAGCGTTTGGGGCAGACACGGCATGTGTCTGAGGTAGGGGTGAGAAGAGAGGCGAGAAAGGAGCGGAAAGGGATAGCAGTTGGCAATGGCGATAGCGACGGCTCTGGCTGTGTTTTTATTTGTGCGCCGGCAAATCTTAAACTTGTTTTACTGCTCGTTAGTGTTGGGCGCTCGCTAGTCAAAGGGCGGGCAAGGGGGTCTTGAGGAAGAAAGGGAGGTGCCATGACACCCTATTGTTATAACACGTTCCATGCCCTAGCAGCTAGCAGCACAGCGGGTCTGAGGCAGAGCCAAGCCGAGCCGGAGACTGACACGGAGGCTTGCAACTGAAGTCTGTGTGTTGGCAAACAGGCACTGGAGTACACTAAAAGTAGTGGCGCCTCAGTCGTGTTCGTCCTTGTGTATGTGTATATGTGTGTCTGTGTCTCTGTGCCTCTGTGCATAACTGTGTGCTTGTGCGTATGCCAAGGTGCATGCTAAGTGCCAGTGTGAGACGTGAGGAGCGAGCAGAGTGGAGTGCGATGGCAACTGGGCTTTGGCATCATCGTTTGGCTGCCCTGGTAAATGTTTGTCCAGCATAATTGCGCTCAGCATGCAGTTTTTGCCTGCCTTGTACCTTCAGCTTTTAGTACTGGCTGACTGGCTGACTGGCTGGCTGGCTGGTTAAAGGAAAAACTTCCTTCCCATTTGGCTTTGCTGTCGCTTTTTCAATTTTCCATCGCTCCATCCACAACGCCAGCTCGATCGCCTCGTATTTTTGCCGTATATTTGCTGTGGCTGTGCTTTAAAAGGGATTTGGAACTTGTTTACGTGCTGTATTAGTATAATTTACAACGGAAGCCATCAAAGGCTTTGACGCGCCGCAGGCGCCATTCCAAATTATTTTCCTATTGCCTTGGCTAACTAATTTTCAACAGCCGCCCACAAATTGTTGTTGTCTCTCAATTGAAGTGTTTGTTGTGGTTAGCCCGAACAACAACCAAACCAAAACACACACGCACTTGCTCTCTCTCTCTCTCTCTCTTTCTCCTTCTCTGCTTCGATGTCTGCGTGTGTGCGAAAATGAAAACACAGTATCAAATGCTGTAAGCAGACAATGTGCTGGGGTAACTCGACGAATCTGATTGAAATCTAATACATTTGATAAATGGATAAATGGGGACTTGCCGAGACATAACCAGTTTATTCATCTCTTTTAAACCTAGTAACAATTAGGCATCATTTAATATACCCAATATGTACATTTATTGCCAGAAATGATCAATATGTAGTTGAATGAATTATCATTTCTTCTAAGCAATTCATTTGTACTAAATTCGTCTTTCTATCAAAAATTATACTGCTAGCTGTGCTTACAACTCAAGATATTTATATCGGTATTTTTTAAATCTTCATAAATAATAATGGCCAAATTTATGACACCTGCAAATTTCCCCCCATCTTCTTGCAAAAATAATTGCTCCTTTTATGCCAATTAATAGAAAAGTTTATATCCAGTCTACTTTTGCGAATTCCTTCACTTCGCTTCATTAGTAAGTGGTATTCCCCTCGTCGTTCATTCTACTATCAATGCAGTCTTGACCGTTTTCGGTGCACAAACACAATTGTCACAGCAATTGCTGTTCTTGCGACTGGCCATGACAATTACAATTACAGTTTCGTGTTTAACCATAATAATCTGCTCAGTTATTTGTGTAATTAAACAAACAATAAACCCCTGTGGAAACCCCAGTGGAAAGCCAGAGTCAATGGAAGACTAGTGGAAAGCCAAAGCAGACTATGGAGTATTTTCTCGTTTCTCCACTCCCCTTGCCATCTCTCGATTCCGCAAAACCCTAAAGTCGAAACCACTTGGGTGCTGTTGTTTGTTGTTTGTTAAATGTTATTATTGCTATTATTACTGATGTGTTGCTGTTGTTGCTGTCGTTGCCGTTAGGGCCCTTGTTCATATTATTGTTGATGTTGTGCTAGTTGTTCGTATTTCTATTTGCAGATTGCATGAGATTTAAAATGGTTTAATCAACTAAATGCGATTATATGTTAGAGCGGTTTGCCCTGACGGAGTGAGCGGTTTACACAGTGTTTTGGTTGAGTGGTTGAATGATTGACCGACTGACGGATAATGTGTCTGACTGAACGATTGACTTATGTACGTACTGAATTGGTTAATAGATTTATTGACAACTGTCAAAATTCATTGTCTGAATGCATGCATAACTGACTGCATAATTTATGTATTAGTTATGTTGATAGACTGATGGATTGCTTGATTGATTGATTATAGGAATGATGATGGATACAATTATTGATCGAATGAATATGTCTGATAATTATCATTTATAATTAAAGTACGAAGATTGATTGCAACTGAACTTCCCTTCTGTGTTGAGTACAAAATTGAATATTGGGTTATTTAATAACCTAGTTATAACTATAACTCGATGTTCTCAAAGCCACCAATAGCTGCTTGAAATGTTGTACAACATTTTCCGCATAAACGCGGGCAATGCCGGTCCAAATAGCACGCCATAGTTGTGCAAATATACGAGTGTGCATGTAATTGTACAAATATTTTCAATGGTGTGCAAAGTGTTTATGGTTTAGTTGAAAAGCTGCGGTGAAAATTGTGAGCAAATTTGTGGCAGCGCAGCGAAAATGTAATCAACATTTTCCTTTTCCTCAATATAATCGCAATCGTGCGTGCCCAGGGGGCAATACTCGTAGCAGCTCCAACTGAAAGAACAACAGAAACAGCAACAGCACGCGAATTAAAAAGCAAAGAAAGAAAGCAAAAAAAATATATAATTGTAATTATTATATTTACTTTTTTTATAAGGGGCTTGCATAAGATTTATGGGCACTTTAATGGCGGGCAAGCAATAGACATAAATGATTGTAGGAATTGCTTGTGATTAAATTAATAGGCAGACATTTCATGACAGAGAAGCGTTTCATTTGCTATTTTAGTGTTCAGTTGCAGTTCCAGTTCGTCTCGCGACGTAACTCAATTAAAATGCAATTTAAAGTACAATTAATATATTTATATATTTCATATTTCATTTGTCGTTATAGTGTGGTATATATATATTATATATATTTATAAATGTGTGTGTATATATGTATATGAGAACACTAACTAGCGTTCGGTTAAATTGTATATCACTTAAATTATAATTATATAAAATTGCTTGGTTAATTAATAACGCATCAATACAAATTAAATATGGGCAAATTTCCTTAAATGCACATTTGCTGTATCAATTTTTCATTGTCATATTCATTTCTATTATAATTATCATTATCATTATCATTATCGTTATCATTATCATTTTGCCATTTCGCATTTTAATTGTAATTGTAATTGTAAATGTAATTTAATTCATTTGATTTGTTGTTGATATCCGCATATCGATGGTCTACTCTATCGATTGTAATCAAAAACTAACTGCGCGCCAGCATTCCATTGATCATGATGTTGGCCAGAGCATTGCGTCGCTTTCGCCAGGCTCCCATGCCCTGGGCGTGATACTGCAGCTGTGTGTACCATTGCTTCGTCCTTACGCCATCCTCAGCCTGAAAATTAACACAGAGCAAAAAAAAGATGGGAAAAGAAAAAAGATAAACGAAATCCGTTAGAAAATTATGATTGACTCGCAATTTTGACAGGTGACCTGCCGTTCTTTATGAATATATCTATACATATAAGGCTTATGTGTGAGTGCGTGTGTGTGTGTGCGCGTGCATGTGTGCGTGCCTATCACTGCTCAGTTGGCCGTAACTAAACGTTTCAATTTATGCAGCACCAACTTACGTCCGTCTTTCAACCATTTTGTTGCGCATCTCTGCTTCGCTTCCTTTTTTTTCTCTTTTTTTTTTTGCTTTATTGCTTCTCTTTGCTTTATTTTTGCCCCCTTTTTTTGTGTTAAATTTCAATAAATGTCATTCATTTTGGCAGGCACTCGACGTGCGTTGCCTCAACGCACTTCAAAAGAAGGAGCCTCTCGTCCCTCCAGGCCTCCTTTTGGCTGGCTGCCATGCCAGGCTGCCAGGCTTAGCTCTGCTCTGCCTACGCTCTCTGGTTAAAAATTTGCATGAATGAATCTGGGGCAGGAGAGGATGTAGAAGTCGGAGGTTTCACATTAAACAGGATTTGAAATGGATTTCTGCATACGCTTTTGTGTCTTGTCTGTTATTAAAAAAGGAATCTCTGGCATATTAACTGGTCTACATTGTATGACGATCAAAATTTACTATACAAAATGCAATCGAGCAACATTTTTCTATTAATACATTTGCCTTTGTATTTATAGCCTATTCAGTGTGCTAAATTTGGTTTGAATTTCTGCATAGGGCATTTTGTAAATTGATTTTAAATAAACCTCTTTGATGCTCTGAACTTTTTGAAAATAGTGGATGAAGTAGTAGCTATAAAAGTTTTCCATGTCGAGCCGAGTTAAATTGAAAAATTAAATCATCAGTTAATCAACAATTTAATTGTAGTGCGGTGGAATATTTTATCGATTACTCTCTATTGTTATACTTTTAATAATAAAGAAGGAAAAGTGCAGCAGTTCTGTATAGTTTGTTAAGAAGTTTTTTACTTTGTAAAAGCTTGTCGATAATTGCTCATACTAATATTTATTCTATCCACTACTTCAATCTTAATATTTATTGAATATCTTTCTACCATTCTTACCGTGAAGTCTTTATTAACTTAATCACCACTGGCAGACTGCAAGTGGCCATTTGCTGGTCAGCTACATATGCTTAGTGTTAATTGTCGTATTGCTGCTCTATTAACTGCATTGGAATCGTCTGTTTGCAACATTTACAATTCGTTGGCACCTGCATCCCCCTCTCAAGGCGTGCAGGGAGCAAAAAAGTGTTGTAACTTGTAGAACACGGAACGGCAGCGCAAAACTAACGAAGCCCAAACATTGCCGGTGTGCAGTCAAAAGGCAAACGTTCTCTAATTCAAAAGCCAAGTGAACTGGCACACACACACACACACACACACATATATATATATATCAGGCAATCCCAGACAAACCCAGACAAACCCAATGAAACCGAATCAACGAAACGAACCGGATGCCTGCAAAAGGGGCAAAAACAAAGCAGAGCCCGCTGTGGCAGCGGGCGGCAACCGGGGGGAAAGGAAGGAAGGCGGAGCGGTAACAGAATTGTAGTTGCTGTTAGATATGAGTGGGCCTTGGGCGCATGGCGACTACTCACTTTGAATATGAATGTGTCCTTCGATGAAATTTCCTGCACTTCGAAATAATCATCCCAATCCGCTTCGCTGCACACAACACATCTGTCCAGATACAATGGCTCCCGTATCAGTGTATAGCGTCCGCATTTCTCCTTCACCAGCAGCAAAGAGGCCTCCCGAATGCCAGTGTGCTTCGGGAAATTCAGTTTATCCGACATGGCCTTCTCTGCCCTGTAATTGGCACTTGGCTGTCGGTTGCGATGTTGTTGTTGGTAGGCAGGAAAAAAATGAAAGAAAAGAAATGGAAATGGAAAATTGTGTAAAAACGAAAACTAAACAAAATTACAACTAGAAAATGGTCAAAGTGTGGGTAGAGCTCAGAAGATAACGCGACAAAGACAACGGGAGTGAGAAGAGCACAAAGCATGTCAGGCTGGCTGCACTGCCAGCTGCCAACTGGCTACTGCCAACTGCCTCAGGAAGCAGCTGCTAGAGGTGCTGCTGTTGTTGCTGGAGTCACAAACGAAAGTAGAACAAAACATTCTTGAATTGAGCAATTGTCGGCTGAGGAATTTTGCAAAAATTGAGAGCAGGGCACAAAAACCAAACGAGTGACACACGCAGTGCGTCGCCAACGATGTGACACCCTCCTACCTCTTCTCTGTCTCTTCTATCAATACACATTGGCCTCTTGTGGGCCACTTGACGCCATCGGTTTTTCTTCATCATTCTCTTTTTTGCTGGGTTTTCCTTTCTTTTTTTGTTCTCTGCCTCGGCAACGAATGTAAAACTCGTTTTGTTTTTAGGCATCAAAAGCAGATAGTTGCTTGGATAAGCACTTTTCATTACGGACAAGACCCGGAAACGTTTCCGTTCCACTCAATGCTTCAATAGCCACGGATAGAGAGGCTATAGCTATACTGTGGCTGTGGCTCCTGCACCCAAACTCTGGCACTGGCTTTGGCTTTGGCTCTGATTTGTTGAAATCTTTTATCGCACGTCAAACTGTTGCCATGACATCGGCATCGGAATCGCCATCGCCATCGCCATCGCTATCGACATCGCCCAGAACCGCAATACTACTATGCCTCCCCCTTCCAACATCCCTTTAGTCATTTACCATCGAGAGGTAAGGCTATTAGGTGTAAGCGCCAGTCGCTAATTGCCCTCACCTCATGTCAAATGCCTGAGCATCGTTTGTCCTTTGTCGTTTGTCGTTTGTCGCTTGTCCCTTGTCAATCGTGACCAGGACGAAGGAGCTGGAGCTCCATTCTCTCTACTGTATTGCAGAGATGGACTCGTGAGTTGCATTCCATTCATTTCTCACTGTCAACTGCTGTGAGTTTCTGAGATTGGAGCTAGATTTATGGCATTGGCATGTATTTTGTTTTAATGAGAGCACTGCAGTCTCATCTGACTCTTTGCTAATCAATAGCAAGAGCAGAGATCTCTTGAGTCTGACTTAATAAAAGTCAGGTTAGCTGTGCTCTTCTGCTCTGTACTTTACAATTAATGCAGCTATCAATATCCAATATCCCTTGGATACTTTATCTGTCTCTAGCTTCATCTGCCATCTTGGCAGATTCCCTTGATATTTTCTACAATTGTTTTCATGTTTCTGTATCTTTATTTTTGTGTTCGTGACTCTTCAGCTGCTCTACTAAGGGCATTCGTGATTCATTTCATCTATCCCCAACCCATCTCTTACTCACCTTGCCATTGGTCACGAGCAGCGCATTGACTGGGGTCAGTTTGATGGTGCGCGCCTTCTTCCAGTTGCTGTCGGTGGGCTGTGTGTAGAGCAGTTTGCCCTCCATGGCAAAGCGGACCTCATCGTGATTCCATTCGAGTATGTCGATGGCCATTTTGCGCAGCTTGATGTTGATCATATCAATTTCGCAGGAGGCGCGTCGATTGGGGCTGGAGGAGCTGATGCGACGCCAGAGTTTGGTGGGCACATCCTTGGCCTCCTGGTTGATGTGATTCAAATGCAATTCAATTTTCTCCTGTGCCTGTTTCAGCAGCTCACGTCCATCGAGGTGAGACGGCGTCACCTTGTACAACCTGGCCAACAGCAATGGATACTTGGTGACGCGTTGCACAGGGACCTGGGGGACGGAGGAAGTGAGAAAGGAAGTAACAGACGGTTTACCGGGCGAGTCATGAATATAAAATATTTGCAGAGCTTTTGCTTACCATCAGAAACGAGTTGAGATTCATGCGACGCAGCACAGCGTTCTCCATTTGCGATACCTTCAGGAAGATGCGCAGCAGCTCCTTGTCCTTTTCGAGATTGGCGAGGAGCAGGCTGGCCCCCGCCTGCCGCACACAGTAGCTCTCGAAGGCGTGCAGCATTTGGGTAAAGTCGAGAAAGATGCGTCCAATGTTCACCGTGAGCAGATCATCATCGCCCTGCTCGAGGGCAATGTCCAGGGCATCGCGCATACGCTCGGCCAGCGTCTGATTGTTCTCGAGCAGATCTTCCGTATTGAGGAAGATTGCGGAGAGCTGCTCCTGATTGAGCAGGCCGGCCACCAGCATGGGATGACAGAACTCCTCCAGTATGATTTGCAAATCGCGGCCATATTTCTCCTCCGTCTCCACAATCTCAGTGATGATCTCTTTGCGTTCCACACGCTTCTTGCCACACTTGCGACACACCAGCGGTGCATATAAGACACCCGCCTCACTCAGCTGCGTCTCCACAGCGCCATCGCAATCCTCGCACAAATGCAATGGACTCACCGTTGGCTGGTACTTGCTGCGCGAGGATTTGCTCGTCTCGGAGCCAACACCCGAGTCCTGACGTTCCACATCGCTGCCACTCTTGCCGCAGATGAAGTTGTGCGGCGGCGGCGACAACGAGCTCATGTTGCTGTGGCAATCGTCGCTGCTGACGCGCTTCTCCAGCTCGCTCAGCGTATCGGTGGCCTCCTCCTCAATGATCTTCGGATTGTTGCTGTAGTCGAAGCTCTCCTCGCGCGCCAAACCGCGCTCCTTGGCATCCACCAGATAGGAGAGTATGTCATACTTGGAGGCGCCCTCGAATATGGAACGTGCTGCCTTCTTCTCCAGCTCGGCATCGTTCAGAGGCGGCGCTGTCAGTGGCAATGGTGGCGGCACCTCGTGGATCTCCTCGTATATCGGATCCCCATTGAGGCGTATGGACTCGTAGTGATGTTCGGCTTCCGTGTGTGTGGCATGCTCGATCTCGGCCAGCGTGGCATCCACTAGCAGTTGGTAGAACTTGGCTCGCGTGGTCGCATCCACTTCCTGCTCCGTCTCGGTCTCGGTCTCTGCCACTGGTTCCTCCTCCAGCACGCCGGCAGCAGTCAGCTCGCTGGAGCAGCTCTGATAGCAATCGGACTCGTTGGCCGCCGCCTCGAAGTCGAAGAGCTCATAGTTGTGAGCGGAGGCAAAGCTGTTGGCGGAACTAATGCTGCCACGATTGGACAGGCGATCCTCCTCTTTGGTCAACGCTTTCGGCTGCCGCTCGAGACGCACACGCTGCAGCGAGACGCTGATCAGCCGGTTCATGTCGTCGTGATCTTTGGTGCCGCTCATGTCAATGGCCAAACGCGATTGCTGCAAACGCTGCAGCGAGTTCTCAATCAGTTCAGCCACCGTCTCCGTTTCCAGGCCATCGGCTACCTGCCCCAGCATGGGGTCCTGCAGCAGCTTGGCTATAAAGCTGCCACCGACAGTGCTGGCCACAGTTGCTGCTGTCTCCTCCGGCTGCTTCCTCATGCTGGGCACTCGCAAGCCGCAAACATGCGGCACCAGGTTGCGCTTGACAGCCTCGACGGGATTGCGCAGTATCTTCAGCAACTCCGTCTCGTGCGGCACCAGCGTGGTGGCTGCTGATGTTGTTGGCTGTGGAGATGGTGATGGTGATGGTGTGGTTGGCGGTGGCGATGGCGATGGCGTAGCTGGCGTTGCGCTAATTGCAGGCGTTGTATTGATGCTCGTGGTGCTGGTCGCCTTCGCCTCCCTCCTTGTCTCCTTGTCGTAGTCGAGCCGTATGAGTGTGCGGCCGCGTCCACTGGAGCTGCTGCTGCTCGCCGTGGAGCTGCTCGAGGTGCTCGATATGCAGCTGGCGGAACGATGCAGCTGCACCTCGCTAACGTTGCCATTGGCATTGGCAGTACCATTGTCAATGCTGCTTCTAATTGGAATAATGGCGCCCAGATTATGTTGCTGACTGCGCAGCGTGTTGAGCAAATTGTGCTGTTGTATCAGTTGTTGTTGCTGCTGCTGCCCCACATTGATGCAGACACTGTTTGCCACCTGGCTGTTGACCACCACCGAGGATTGGTAGAGGGGCTGAGCGGCATCCGTGCTGAGATTCATTGTCGAGTAACAATCATCGCCATTAATCAGTATCGATGTCTTCTTGGGTGCCACATCCGCTGTGTTCGCATCGTGTTGCAAGTGGCATGTGTTACGTAGCACAACATTGTGGTCCACGTGTGGCAACAGCTGCTCATCGTCCTGTTGTTCGCTGTGCGATATTTTCAAGCGATGCACCTCGCTGCTCCTCTTATTAAAGGGCGCCACTCGCACCACAGTCCTCTGGGTCCTTTGTGACTGTGGTTGTTGTCCTGTAGGAGTCACAGTTGACTTATTGATTTGCTGCTGCTGCTCTGCTAATCCGTTTGCGGTCGTCTTTGGGGGCGGCGGCGGGGGAGGCGGCTCTGTGGGCCGCCTTTGAAATAAATCTCTCGAGTCGTTGCGGTTGCTTTTTATGCGCAGCGCCATTGTGTCCTTAAAATTTAAAATGACATTCTGCGGCGCACTGGCCTGCGACTCTGAATGGGTCGTCTGCCCATGCTGGCCATGCTTTGGCCTCGTCTGTGAGGAGGCATCGTTGGGCGCCCCAGACAAATGCCTTTCGCTGTGAGCGCGTCTGATGGGATTTCGCGATTGTGTCGTTTGTGCTGCACGCTTTTGACTTGCCCGCGGCAGCAACTCCCCCGCAACTTGCCCCCCATCTCCATTCCTCTTCAGTTTCATCTGCTCCTTTGCCTTCACTTTGTCGCCTTCGCCGTCGTCGTCGCAGTCGTTGTCGTTGTCGTCGTCATCGTCTTTGTTGTCGTTGTGTGTCTCTGCAACCTCAGCCTGCTCCATGTTGTTGTCATTGTTGTTATTGTTGCTGCCGCTGCTGTCGTTGTGCTCGTCATCATCGTCATAATCGCGATTTGCTGCTGTCGTCTTTTGGGCTGCTGCTGCTTCTCTACCTCCTTCTCCTCCAGCTACTGCTGTCGCTGCTGTGCCTGCAAAGTAGAGATGGTAGTTGCTTGTGGTGAGTGGCAAGTGCTGAATCGCGTGTCGCAGCTAGCATAATGTTGCTTTTGTAATGTAAACCCGACACAGCCAAGGCAACCAAGTGGAGCCTAAGAAAAGGGGCAAGAACCAGCTAAACTAAATGGCGGAGAAAAGGGGTCTCTGGACTTCTTCTTACGCGCACTGTGCACTTTGCGAGACTTCCTGATTATATATTTATTTTCCATTTACATTAAATTACTTTATTATATTTCTAGCGGTTTCTTATTATTTGTTAACCTACTCAATTCGTAATTCAAATAAAATAATTTAATAAAATGATTTATTTAAATTAATTATCTGATTAATCAACCTTTTTATTTTGATTTCTTTATTGTATATTATTTGTTCGATTTTTCATGTAAAATATTTTGAATTTATTTCAACTACTCGTATAATTTTTGGTGTACATTTTAGCGGTTTTCTGGCTAAACCAGCTTGTCCTAGTTGCCATTTCGAGAGGCTTGCAACAACTTCATGCATGCAGATTTATGCGCTTGTGGCAAGCAAATAGTAGCCAATAGTTACTGCCACTATAATGCCATGCCGGCTTCGCCCCCTCTCCTGTTATCTCCCCCTCTGTGACCCCCTCTGCCCAGCGCCGTTGACAGCCACTTAAAGATGTGCTTGCCAGCGATAAGGTGTTTTGTTTTGGTTTTCGGTTTTCGGCTGTGGTGATGGCTGTGGCTTTGGCTATGGCTTCCCCCTCAACCCACACCACACCACTTACCACACCTCCCAGCCACTGTCTCTATGGCCTACCTAAGGACAGTTGAGCAACACTTTCCCCTCAGCTCGCTGACAATATGTACATATCTTTATTTATGGTAAATTGGGTGATTTACGTTGCGGCCGATAAGCGTTGCCTTTCAGCGACCGACGCTTTGCTGTCTTGTCCTTGGCTTCCAGCTTGGCTTTGGCTTGTCGGCTTGTCCTTCTGCGCTGGCATTTTGAATTGCCAGTCAGCTCAAGTCCTTGACTTGAATGTTTCGCTGGGTGCCACAAGTCAACGCTGCTAAATGGCGATGGCATTATTTTGGGGCACAGTGTTGGCATTTATTTTTGTTGTTAGTCGGGTTAAGAGGGAAATGCCAGGACGACAGGCTGCTTTATGCGTCTGTCACCGCGGGCCAAAGACCGCGAGAGATGTGGACGAAGGACGACAGAGGCACGGCCTGCCAGCGATATTCTCAGCAGCAAACAATTTGTGTCGGAATTAAGATAATAGATTACATTTAAATGTTTTTTGCAGACTGCAAAAAGGGTTCGCGAGAAATGTACAAGTTTGAGTTGTGCTGCTGACGTCAACCGCAAAACCCAAACCCAAAAAAGACTATGATAAGCAGCCATTGCAGGACACTGTCAGTCAGTCAAGTTAGCCACCCATTAACACCCACTCACATACACATACACACGATGTCCTTGAGCACGAGAGCACATCCTTATCAGACTCCGCTCCGCACTTTTTGTACACATTTTAATGAGTGTGAAAAGTGAGCTGGTTTTATGGGTAACTCGTCCTTGTCTTTGTCCACCTTTACATTTTATGTTAATGAGTGTCATCAACGTTGGAGATTTGAGCCTCTCACTACGTCGTGCGCTGTGTGCACTTTGAACCCGAATAAGGCTCAAATGGCTCAAATGTAGCCATAAGCGAGCCTTAACCATGTACATCTGTCCGATTTTGTCTGTTTTGACTGAGCAGCTTTCAGCTACAGTTAAATTAATTAATTGTGGCAACCACTTGAATTTCAATCGACTATTGGCGCAAATCCTTTTGTTCCTGTTTCTTTTGACATTCTCCTTTTTTACAGTAACCCTTTTGGGCTCTAATCGCATTTCCGAAGTGAGTTTGCTATGCAAAATAGCGGCAAATTACAACAATAGCAATAATTGAGGAATACGACAAGTAAACTTCAATTACAATACAAATCGGGAGATAACAAATGGTAACAAATTGATGGACTGGCGGATGCCCCTTTAAGGTAATTAATTTTATTAGATTTCAAATTCATTTAGTGAAAGATATTTGTAGTCTAATACAGAAAATTAGAAGATAAAAAAGTTGAGAAAGTTGCCAATATTAAAATGATTCAATATATGCTAAAAATGTTAATACTCCTTTCTAAAGTATTAAGAAGATGCTTAATAGTTTAGAAAATAATTGAGAATGTAATAATCAATGCTTTGGCTTGAATAATAAAGCAAACATTTGGGATGTTATAAGTAAAACTTTAGCTTGAAAAGAATGATTATTTGAAGATGTATTTTTTAAATTTGAAAAGAAATTTTCCGTTTCCAAATATTTTGCCACCTTGTGTTTTCAAAACGACTATCATTATACCTCTATTAAGCATTTCCCGTATTGCAGAGTATTCAGACCATTCAGACCAAAGCAAAATCAACTTTTCCTTTAGTTCCTGCACCTTTCCCATTTTAATTTTGCACTCTTTTTTTTCTGAACTGCTTTTTCTGCTGCGGCTGCTTCTGATGCTGGTGTTGTGGATGCCACTACTAAATGCCACCTGTTTAGCGCAGCATCCACAGCACAGCCACTTAATGAGATTTTGTTGAAAATTACGTTTGTATTGTTGTCGTTCTTGCAATCGGTTGTCTTTGAGTTGAAATATTTAATTAACACCTTTTGTACTCGCATTGTGAGGCACTTGGCGACTAGGGAATTCGCTAAGTATTCGTTCGACTTACAAAGGACACCTAGCAGGACTAAATCTGATATTTGACAAGCTGCTAAGTCTGTCAAGTTGAACTTGTGTCAATGTGCCTCTTGCTGCTACTCTGAAAAATAATTAACATTCTTGGCCTACGGGTGTCTTATACAACTTGATTAGCTCTTCAAAGAATTGTGCAAATATTTTTCTAAATTAAACCGAACATAATGTTTCAATTTTATTTTTTGCTCAGGGTCGAGTAATAAATATTGCAGTTCATGTTATTATTACTTTCACATACATAGAGTTATGTATGTACAAGTGTGACAGCCTAACGAGAACTACTTAGGGGGCGGCATGATGGGTGGGCGTGTCTGTGTTCAGCTGAGAAGAAAAAGTAATTAAAAGCATTACTTGTCGGGATTAGTAAAACATTTTAATTTAGTTGTTGCACAAAAGCAAACCGACAGTTGGATTCGATGGTTCGAGTGAAAGGGGATTGGGATTGAGATTGAGATTGGGTGGCTGCCTGCCGGGGAGGCGTGGCACATCAGCGAGTCAAACTGAAATGGGTCAATAAATCCGAGCTTAATTTTATTGCTCTGCGCGCGCTTTTCACTATTTTCCAGTGCGAAAAAGAGCGCAAAGGCGAAGCGCAGAAAACGAAGAAATATAAATCGCAATGGTAAACAAATCAAAATAAATGAGTAACAAAAGCAACGGGCAAGCAAGACCACTACTCTATCCCACTACCTCCCAATGATGCCCCTTGCGCCCCACTTCACGCTCAACTTGCTGACAAGCTGACAAACTGACTCAAGTCTCGCTGCGAAAGAGAGCCTGGCAAGCTGCCGAGCAGCAGCATTTGGAATTGCGATGTCGATGTCGATGTCGATTGGAGATGGAGATTGGGACTTGGGTTTTCCTATCGGACTGTGTAATAATATTGCCAGAAAAACAGAAAAAAAAACATAGAGGCAGGGCTACAAACATTGAGTACATTTTGGCTCATTTCAATAAGAAAATCGCAAGGCGAGGAAAAAATTTAGTAGCCGTAAAAGCCAGAACATGTCAAGGCTGTAGTTGTTGTCAGTGTTATAGTTGTTGTTGCTGTTGCTGTTGTTATTGTTATTGTTGCTGATGAGAATGCCTGGGATAAAGCATATAAACTCGCATTAGAAATGCACGAGTTGATTTGAGTTTCATTTTGGCAGCAAAATAAGCAAACAATGCCCAAAACAATTGCAACAAACAGAATGAAACAACAGCTATTGTTATTGCCACTGCCATTGCTATTGCTATTGCTATCAAAGTTGCAGCATAAGGTACGAGCATCAAAAAGAGGGACACAGTGCAACACTTTACTGCTGTTGTCGTGGCACGTTTCGCCGGCCTGCGCAACATTCATTTCCTGCTCCTTGAGCTGCTTTGTCTTCGAGCTGGTCCTCCAGCTACAGCTATAGCCGGAGCTGGTGCATCTTTTAAATGCGCGTAAACTACTTATAGTAGCATCCGACAGCGACAACAACAGCAGCATCAACTTCGCTGCTGCCTATATTATATTTTCCATTTGGCAAACGAAAACAAAAACCAAGAACAACGAAACGAAAACGAAAACGAAAACTGTGTTGGCAAACATATTGCAATAGCGCAAACAGCGAGCATAAGATGCGTTGAAAATCTTTTATCAGTGAAATTATTTTCCCAGGGACAACGAGAAGAAGAACAAGAAGAAGAAGAATGAATACGACCAAATGGCAAAAAAACGAAAATGTCTAAAGGAGAGCAAAATAACTACGACAAGCGGGAGACAGAGTCAGAGACGGAGGCAACAGATTGAGAGGGAGAGGGGACTGGGGAGTGGCTGAGGATGTGGCGCACAAAAGCAACTGGCCAAAACAAGGCTGGCCCCAAGTTGCAGGCCAAATGTGTTGGAAAATTTCATACTGCACGGTTATAACAACGTTGCGAAAAGCGTTTTTCCTCCACAAATCTGCGCCAGCTCCAAAGAAGTATACTACACTTTTCTTTAATGGCAGTCGCGTCGCTTTTATGTCAAAAAAATTGCAAGAAAAAACGAACTGTATTGAATTCACTTACAGCATAACAAATTGCGAATACTCTAACTAATGATAATTACAATGAGTTGGTAATGACAATGCTAACCACAATGATAATGTAGTTGTGCTGATGTTCTCGGCTAGTAAAGTTCATGATCATACTATGATTATTATAAGGCTGTCAAAATATGGTATCAATGCCTACTGATGATATTGCAAGATATAATGATAATGGCAGTGAAAATGAAATCAGTAGCTAGAATTGAATACCAATTCTGATCATGTTGATGACAATAGCAATTCTATTGGCACTCATAAAATCGTGAATACAAGGCTCAATAACATAGAATGTTTTATTCTAATGATAATAAAATCAATTTATGCTTTACTAAGCTGTGTTATAAAAGCTCTTTACCTGATGGGTAGAGCATTGATAGAAGGAAAAGTCGAAGTAGGGGGGAGGGGCAGAAGGGCAACCGTAAAAAGGCTGAGTTGCTTTTGCTGCTGCTTTTATGGCCAGTATTTTTTGGGGGCGTGGACACCATTGCTGCTGCTGGCTCACCTGACTGTTCCAGACAATGCTCTGCTGCATTATTTAAAGATGAAGCCCAACAGCAGTAACAGCCATAGTGTACTACCTTTGGTATATGCAGCAGAGGCAGTGGCAGTGGTAGTGGCAGTGGCAGTGGCAAAGGCAACGCGCAAAATGCAATTAAAGCGCCGCTGCTACGATGGAACCTTTCAGAAATCTACTCGTAAAATTTGCGCATGCATTGGCAGCCAAAAACAACTACAACGATACCAACTAGGAACAACAATGGCGAGAAGAAGCGACTGATGCTGAAGCTGAATCTGAAGCTGAAGCTGAAGCTGGAGAAAGAGCACAAGTTTCAGACAACTTCTAAAAATACTAAAAATACTTAATTTAGCTGCAAAATGTCGCCGGCTTTTGTTTTTCAACGCGCGTAGCAACCTAACTGTTCCCGAGGTGCAACTACCTCCTGTCCCAGGCCTCGCAACCCTTCTCACCATCAGAAAGCGCTTTTGCTCCTGCCTTTTCCACCTGCTGTACGTGCAAGCTGTGTGTGTATATGTGTGTGTGCGTATGTGTGTGCTAAGTGCAGCCATGACTGCTTCCCGCTTTCTCACTCCACTCTCCACCTCTCTTACACACTCTACGAGTATGTGTGTGCATTAGAAACGCTTATGACAAACGGATATTAAGTTCAGCAGTCACGTAGCTCAGGTAAAATTCTTTTACGATAATTTTTTGTGAAAAAAAAGAACAACAGTCACAACGAACAAGAGACAGAGAGAATTTCAGCTGCAGCATGTGTAGTTGCCACGCAGAGAGCATCTTTCAGAGTTTTAAAGCAGCCGAAATAGACGAAAGGACGCAAGCAAACATAATCACTATAAAATCTCGAGAAATTAGTTGAAATTGAGGTGTGTTAAAGAGAAGGACCTGTTTCGTAAACGAGATATGTGAGTGTATTAAATTCATAATGGGTTATTTCTACAATAGAATAATGAGGACATTCCGGGTACAGAGCTTCGTCAGTTGAGTTACTCGCATGCTTGTTAAACATCTTGATGGTCTCAGTGACATTATAAAATTTTATCTTTGCTTAATGGTTGTTAACTTTATGCCCAAGGGTTGTCATTATAAATGACACTACTCGACTGTAAGATACTCTGCAAGCAAAGAATTGCTTGTGGAATTCATTGTTTGATAACAAATTAGTTCTAGTTATGCATTATTAACTCTATAGTAATAGGAAAAACTGTCATTGGATTATTTAAGTTTGACAGTGACAAATTAAATAGATTTTCAATATTTATACTAGATTCAATTAAAGTCCATTTATCATCGTTAAATTAAATAAATTTACACACAAATATTCATGTTCATTCAGTTATGACATTCTGTTCCACCAGCACTGCAGAGAGGCTGTATATTACAATATAGTAGTACCATGGTCAGTGTGGCTATTACTCGTACTAGCCCGATAGCACATCTAATTTGATTGAGAGTCCTCGAGTCCTCCGCACACACTAATTTAACTAAAAGTTTCGGCTATGTTCGAGTGTTGCAGTTGTTGTTGTTGCAAGCTTGGCTCAATTATTTGCGATTTACATGATTACATTTTAAGCACAATTTATGCATGCAAGTGTAAAATGTTGTTTAGCTGCAGCCAACGAGCAAACGTTACGTATACGTAGCGTAGTCAGCCGCCAGCAATCAGCAGCTGAACGAGGGCAACTTTTCGAGTTTCGTGTTCATTTGCAATTTGTGCAGGGCAAAACAATTAAAGTGCCCTAAACGCTACACATGTTTGTTGCCCTCTCCCCCACCCCTCTCACTATCTGTTTCTCCTCTCTGTATCCCTCTTCAATGTATGTGTCTCTCTCTAGCTTTTCTACCAGCTGTGTGTTGCTGTTAACAATTAAGCCAACAATTGGGTATTTTAATTGTTGACCCTGTGTCCTCACTTTGATGATAATGATGATCATGACGCAGCAGCTGCTTAATAAATTCTTTGCAGCACACAAATAAATATTATTTAATTAATTTTCCAGGTAGTTGTTAGTTGCAACTTTCAAATGCATACAGCTTCAGCATTTGCCCAGCTGCAGTCTCCTATGGGTCCTTTATGGTATTTGGGGTTTTTGGTTTTTAGCTTTGTCTCTTCTTCCTTGCCCCCTGCGTTCTGTGTTTTGTTGCTGTCTTTGTTATTTTGTACGTTTGGTAATACGATTATTGGCCATTTGTACAATAGTTTGCACTCAGTTTCTACCCTTAGTTGCTGCAATATTTATTAAATAACATTTGATGCTGGTTTTAAAGTGGCCCCCGCCCTTACCGCAAATTGTCGGCAATTAGATGTTCTTCAATGGAGAAGCAAAGAGGAGACCCCCCACATACACACTTAGACCAAAAATTGCCGCTTTTTGTGTGTGCTTTCTTCTTGAATTGCCAGCAATTATTTAATGGGCCTCTAATAGCTAACATCCGAGTGGGGCCATAACAGCAAAAGCAGACATTAACCTGGTAATAACAAAAGCAACTGGACAGAGCAGCGAACCTACTCGGCGGCGCAGCAGTGGCAGGGAGGGATGAAGATTGAGAGAGCGAGGGGGTAGAGGCGAATGAAGAACATGCTTGATAGCCAAGTACAAATAAAAGCACACAAATTATTACAAACCGCCCATGGGCTATGCTTGTTTGTCCCCCCATCTCTAATTGCCAAGTGCCATAAAAATGCGACTACCGTTTCCCCTGTGCGCTTGACTTGCTTTATGTATCTTTGACTGGCGCTTGTGGCATCCACAATGGCGTCTGTCTCTGTTTATATTTTTTAATTTCTGGAGGCAACAATAACGCGTCGAAAAAGCATAAATTCACGTCAATTAATAAGGAATTGTTGCGAAGCGAAACCAAATTGTAGCGTGTGATTAACACACGTGTGTGTGGGTGCGAGTGTGTCCTGGACAAGGACACCAAAACAGGCAACGACAGAGGCACAGTGGCTGGGGTATGAGCAATGCTGCGTACTTTGCCTTAATTGTGCACTAAAGAGCGCACGACCTGAAACAGGAGCAGGAGCAGGAGCAGGAGAACGGCCGGGAGGACGCTGCTAAATTACGATGCATTTAATTGCTCGGATTTGGGAGCACAGATTTATGTCTGTGGCACTAAGTGGCCTGCTTAAGGCTTAAATGGCCGACGACGTGAGCATCAGCCACGACGACGCGCACTAAAAGTGAAAGCGTCGCGCCATTCGCCATACGCAGTCAGCGATATGAGGCATGTGGCATGCGGTATGTGGCACCCGCATGTGTGGCTAGCGAGGCCAAGGCACCTGCCTGACTGCCTGCCTGCCTGCCTGCCTGGCCAAGCCATGCTCACTTGATGTACGTGCTCGACATGGCTGCCTCTAACTGGCAAAAGAGCTGCGATTGCGAATGAGACTTGACCAAAGCGTCTCCTTAACCCACTGAAACCCGGGTCACCATTTAAGCTATAAGTGAGCTTGAATACTGGCTAGCAATCGCTGCTAGTTTAAGTTTTTCATACTCAAAGCTGCTGCTGCCTTTTTCAACGCAACACTTAATAGATATATGCGCTGTCCGGCAGCAAAGTGTTAATGGCTGACTAGAAATGGCGAGCGAAATGTCGCACCTGGATTTTAATTGGACAGTGTGAAGGAAGCGTTGCATGTAGCATAACATAATTTTAATTTAATAATTTCCCGTGTGCATTCCGCGTAGAGTGTCCTACGACCTGTGTCCTGTGTCCTGGCGACTAGACGGACTCGGTAGTCTTCCTCGTATTACATATGCAGGACGGAAAATCAGTTTAGGAATGTAAATTGATTTTGTGGTAATATGCAATTTGTGGCCCGCACAGCAGCAGCAACTATGCTTTACTCGATTGTGCTCGGCTTGGCTTGGCTGGCAAATGGTGCGTATGCATAATGCTTGGGTCAGCATTTTAATGCGCAAACTTTAAGACGGGACATTGGGCAGCAAATTTAAACAACTTGCGGCAACAAAAAAATATACGACAAATTATTTCAACTACAAGAGATATTTTTCGTAAGAAGGGCGGGCAAGGGGAGGCTGTAAAAACTTGCTAAAAATAAACAGAAATTACCAGGCCGCAAGTAAATAAAAATGTTGAAGCAGAAAAGCTGCTCAAAGGCAGCAAAGTGAAGTGAAGTGAAGTGGTGTGGTGTGTGGTGTGTTATGTGTTGTGATAGTGGTGCGGTGGAGTGTGCGGGTGCTTGGTGCGTGGTGCGTGGCAAGGCACGCACAGGATCCTGTCCCAAACGCTCTTCGGGGGTTCGCTTGTCGCTTTGCGCTTGAGAAATTTTTGCTTTTTAAATTCTTTAAGTAATGCAAATTAAATTTAAATAGCAAATAGGCAAGAGGCAAACAAAACAACGGTAACGGCAATAGCTACAGCTACAGCTACAGCTAAAGCAGCAACAGCAATGGCAAATTAAATGCCCAAGTGGTGGTCCATGTCCCTGCTACAAGGACCAAGGACAAAGGCAGCTGAAACGTTCAAGAAACAAATTTCAAAGACAAATAAGCGCCGAAAACAGCAGCAATTAATTTGCGCCGCGTGTGTGTGTATGTGTGTGTGGGTGTGTTTGCTTGAAGAACTTTGAGGAGCACAACAACAAGAACGACAACAACAATAACTGCTCGGGTCTTTTAGTGGAGACAATTGCTGGCGCTGGGTGCGTGGAAAGTTGAAAGCTTTGGACAGGCACCGCAGCAACTTCTGCTGCTAGAATCGAGCAGTTAGCAAACTGCACGGCTAACTGTAAAACGCCAACAGCAATGGCAACAATTACAACAACAGCAGCAATAGGGGACAGCCACAACAGCTACAAGCAAGTTAAGCTCAACAACTTGAAGTTGTTTCCTAGGCCAACAACAGAACGCACCCACACGGTAACATCAGAGGAGGGAACGTCTTGCCTTGCCTTGTGTCTTCGTTAGTTGCTATTTCCAAATTTTCACACATTTTCCCCATCGTACATGCGGTTTAAATTCAAATTTGTTGGCAACAAACAGACAATTAATTTCGCATATAGCAAAGGACGCGCTAAAGTCGCTTCTTGTTTTGTTCTGTCTACGCTTCCTCTGCCCACCCTCTGTCGCCTTTAGGCAACACAATGGACGACTAAGTGCCTTGGCAGGACACAGTCTCTTAGCTTCACCCTCGCAGTCATAAGTAGGCTACATGCGAGCTTTTTGGGGGGTCTGTCTCAAGGACACGACTCGTTGTTGCCTTTCGCCATTCTGCGTATTGGTGCAAATTTCTTTTGGCATTTGAATTTTAAATGTTATTACTTTGTTGCAAATTGATCAGTGCTAACATCAGAGGAGCCGCCTCCTGCTAATTTATTCATTGCGCATAATTGTTTGTTAAAAGGCGACGCAGCGTTAGCAATGACGATGACGATGACGATGTGCACTTTAAGAGGCCTAACTTTAAGAATAGGGCCGCCATGCTAATGCTTGTACTGATAGCCCTCATGATGGATTTGGCCAAGGTCCTGTACAATTTCTCAATTAATCTTCAATGTTTGCACGCAACTCCATGCCGTTTGCATAATTTGCGGACAGATGGGAAACATTGCAGCTGCTGGCACAGTGGCTGCTTATCGTAGTCGTTGTTATTTGGTGTCCAAAGATTGTCTGTCCTGTCCCGAGGTCATTAAGTGCGTAGAGTTGATTTCCATTAGCAAGTACATAACTTAAAGCCAAGTGCTCAAAGACTGCAAAGCTTTCCCTGTGCTCTATGTGTACTGGATATGTTCGTGAACTCGCATAACTATAGCAATTGGGACAGCTCCTGCTGGTGCCGCTGCGCGTTAAATTTCAGGACAAACAAACCTAAGGACATGTCAAGCGCAGCACGCGTATACAAACAAAAACAGGAAACCCACACACATTCACACACACACACAGGCAGCAGGACTCGACAAACGCTTATGTGTTGGAGGTGTTGGAGCCATAGACAAAGATTAAATGACGCTCATCATTCATATGCCAGCGACGAAGCGAAAGAGAGCGAGGGAAGTGAGTAGGGCAGTTGCAGGTCCTGTAATGTAGTGCCATAATCCTTGGCGCAATTTTTGTGGAGCAATATGTCGTAATATCCGCTGCCTGTTTTTATTTGCGCCGCATACATTGCTATGGCCCGCAATCATACACACAAAGACACACAGATATACGAATACACTCAGCAAACGGCACAGGACATATGAGACCGGTGACAGAACGCACTTGGGCCAAAACAGCGAACAGACGCAGTGAAAAGTACTAAACGTGGCTATGATTTAACGCTTTATTATTTGCCTGGGCAAAGGAGCAAACCATGAGCCAGCACTCAGGTTGAACCTGCTTGAGCAAGGTTGATGTTGATGTTGCTTTTGGTGTTGGTGTTGGTGTTTGTTTTGATGTTGGGGTACTTGTTGGCTTGACGTGACCGTTTTCATTGTCCTTGCTTGGGCCAGACCGAAAAGCAGCCAAGCTGATTCGATGTCTGGCCTCGCCTGGCCTCGGTTGGCATTGCAGCCACTTCATCAATTATTCTTAAGCATAAAATATTTGTCACTTTTAGTAAATTTATTGTGACAAGCCGCACCACACCTATCCACACCTCATAGAGAGCAGTGGAGCAGTGGGGAGGGGGGCGAAGAATTGTGTGTTTTGCTGAGCCGCGTTTATAAACGACTCTGCATATGAATCACGTGCGTAATGGCAAACAAGTCCTTTTTGGCCTGCGACTTCCTTTTGCCATTTACCTTTGTCATGCCTCCTTTTCCTTTTCCTTTCTCTTTCCCTTACGCCCGTCACCTTTCCTTTCACATTTTGTTTCAAGTGGACAGCATTTTGTTTTTACTCGTATTTCTAGTTTGTTGCCACTTCCGCGACACGTTCTATATATGCCACACACACACATGCACACACGCATTTATATTGCTGCGTATTTGTTGCTTTATTTATGTCCTGTTTGAGTTAGAGTTTTTGTGCGCGGCTCATGCTACGTATACTTAATATAAAAGTCACCGCAGAGAGCGAGCCTCTGGCGCTCAGCCCAGTGCATTGAATTAAAAGTGGAAGTTGGTGTCAAGTGCCGGCAGAGCGGATGCTTTCAGGCACTTCGTCAACTGCAACTATTTGTGGCAGCCACAAAAAGATGCCGCGCCCACAAAAATCGGATAAGAGTAGCGCTCGATTATAAGTACGACTATTTCTTCAAAAAACAAAACCTAAAACAAAAACAAACAAAAAAGAAACACTGGATGACTTTGCTGACTTTTGTTGAAGTTGCCGACATGTTGCTTTCCAATTTTCATCATCATATCAGCATAGAACTGCAGGGTGTGGATGGGAAGGTGGTGGATGGGCGGTGCGGGGTCAAAAGGAGTTACAAAAACCCATTTAATCCCACGCTAAATGGGCGCAATGTAAACTGTTGACATTTCAGCCTCGACTACATGACACCACGCTGCAGCAGCGAAAGGGGGCGTGGCCTCAGAGTGGGGGCGTGGCATTGCGTCATACAATTGCTGTTGTTGCAGGACATGCACGTGTTGTCGCTGTCGCTGCCGGTTGACTGAAGTGCACTCGCCTCTAAACAGCAATGTAGTCCTCGCTCACTCGCCGTGTGTTTGTTAAACACCTACACAAATGGCCGCCGTCTCTCCCTCTCCAGCTCTCCCACCAGCGACGAGCAGCATCAGCAGCTTGACAAATATTTTTGAGCCCTCTGGAAAGAAGTATGAAGAAGGATGATGCCAACATTGTTGGGAAGGGCAACTAAATGAAATGCCAGCACATGAGCATTGCTATGTGGAGTGCAGCGAGGGAACTAGGCAACAATGCTGCTTGCAACATAAGCAGCAAGCAGGCAAGGCATATGGGTGGCAGTATGGGAGGAAGAATAGCTGGCAACATGGCCGCAATCACGTGCCAACATGCAGGTGAAATGCAAATAATTTTTGTTTTCCCCTGTAACGTTGGCATTTTTTGCTGTTCTGTTGTTGCATTCTGCTTAGTCTCATCGTTGCTGCTGTTGGTGCTGATGTTGTTAGTTGTAGATACAGACAAACAGACAACAACATACACACTAGTCAGGGTAGCAAAAAATATCTAAACAGCCAAACATGAGACAAGCGACTCACAAAAAATGGGAAAAATACTCGACAAGTCGTGGAAAAAAATGAGGAAAACCAAATTAAAATACTTTCCTCAAAACAAGAACAAGACCAAACGGAGAATTTCATATGCTCTTTGAAGTGAAAGTAGTGTATCTACAAACAAACTGCAATAAATTAGCTTTGATGTTTACAAGCTAGAACTTAATTTTTTTATGGTATATTTAAATTCAGTGCATACAAATTATTGAAGATAATATACAATTTTTTAAATAAATAATAATACATAAATTTGAATGTTCATTTAGTCAAAAGTTCAGTTTCGGAATGACATTCTGTAAGCAAATTAAAAATGGGCATGAAGAAAGAAAAACAAATAACTGCAAAAAATTCCAAAGACACAGGAAAATAATAAAAACTAAAATCGAAATTGTGAAAGAAATTGAAGAAATTCATAAAAAATATTTTGTCACATCGTGCTAGCTGCTGTTGCCTTTCATAACTTTAAAATATGCATAGAAAGTACATATGTATTATGCATGCCAGTTTCTGTTGGATCATAACAATGCCAGGATATTCATTTAATTAGTTTTAAAGCAATCACAAATTTGCATATATGAGGAACATGACCAAAAAGTGGCATATCAAATGCTCTAAGCAAGTGCCATTGTCTCTGCCACAAGCTGTGTGTAAGCGAGTGTATGGATGTGTTTGAAGTAGCTGCATATTTGTAAAATGAATTTTCTTCAATGTTTGTCTATGCTGTTGTTAGAGCGGGAGCGGGCAGATACTCGAAGCCGCCGTCGTCAGATACGCCCACTTGTTTTGGTAGTACGAGGATGTGTGTAACGGGGCTTAAAGTGAAGTGTGGTAGTAGTACTATATATAGCTGTTCTCGTTGCTGTTGCTGTAGTAAAAGTCAGTGAGCCATTCGTGGCATATACTAACTATATGTAGTTCAGGTCGCCATGGACTCGTGGAACTAGTTGCATTTTTATAAACACTGTGCCAACTTTTTTCCGCACTTTTTGTTTTGCAGAAAGAAGAGCGCAACCACAGCAACCCCAAGCCGGCAACCCAGTGGGTACTGGCAGCCCATTCACTCGCGTCTCGAGCCTCGCCTGCTGCGTGTCTGCTGCTGTAATATTTACTGACGGCGTTCACAATCCTCCCTCCATTTCACAGACTCCCCTTAGCGAGCCAGCCGCAGCTCCCGCCGGAGTGCTGTCAAGTGCACTTGTCGACGTCATGGCTATTTTGCGCGGCACAAAAACCAAAAACGAAATCATGTCAAAACTGATTTTTTGTTTGGCAACGCACCCCCCTCTGGAGCGGGGGTTATTTGGGCGTTTTACCCGACGAGGCATGCCACCGTCGTTGACTGAGCCGATTTACTAAATATTTACGTTGCCGCCATAGCTGCCACCAGCATGGCTGCCACGGTTGCCCCTCGTAGATTTTCATTTATTTGCTGCGGCTCCTGCGGAATTTCAATATTAGTTGCAAAAGATATGCGAGCAACAGTTTTACTCTATATACCATTTTATACGTGCTACACCCGTATACTCGTACATAATGCCTGTTTGGGTTTGCGGCTAAGGGGCGTGGCACTAACGTGGCTCTCACGTAACATTTCAAAGTGCAGTTAATTGATTTTTCAGCACAATGCGCCAGCAATTGCCGTCAACGTGCCACACTTTTCACCGCCATCATCCAACTCCCTTCCAAGTAAATTTCACGAGGCATTGCGGGGAATTGGACAGGCGCATCAGACAGGTCCCGATTTTGTGCTTTTGTGTGCAACAAACAAAAAGTAAAATCAATTTAACACTCTTTATTTCTGTATGCATGCTGGTAAATGCCATAAATTGTACGATTTTCGTCTTGTTGTCAGTTTTAATAATTCCCTGGTTTAATTCATATAGTAAAGGGTGTGTTTATACATGTGACTTAATTTCTCTTTTTCTTTGAATTCGATCTTTTTTAATAATGTCAATAACAGTATGTGCCTGCCATATACATCTTTAAAATTAAATTTGCCAAATATCTAATCTGCTATAAATTATTTCAGCAACCTCACTTTATTTACAACTCAACGATTTGCATTTTCATCTCTGTGCCCAATAAATCGTAAGAATTTTCAAAAGCTATTTTACGCAAGATTACCGGTATGATATCACAATTTGTATCGAGTTTGAAATTGATTACTTAAGTGCTTCAATTACTTAGCATTAATGAACTAATATTACAAATTAACTTAACTGGCAATGTGCTGCAATAATTTTATCTGCTCATCGCCAAGTACAAGTTGACCTTTTGATAGCCTATATTGCTGCTATGCACATTTACTGTTACTTTCTTTGCACAAGCAATCCCCATTAAAATGTTAATCCCACAAAAACACAGGATAATTGCCTGTCAAGCGCCGTTGTAGCCTATATCCTCGGTCCTGAGGCCTGACATTTTGTTCTGCAAGGCTCTTGCGACAAAAGTGATAGAACTGAAGGGTAAAGCCGATAAAAGGGAGGGGGAGTGACATCCACAAAAGTCAGAATAAATATTTGACTACTTGCAGTGCTGCACACTTGACGACATATTGCCAACATGATGTTTTCTGGTTAAAGTGTAGCCAGCTGCAGTTGCCAGGAATAACAAACGTGTTAATGACATTTCTGACGTTTAGGCTGCAACTGAGCGACAGAGCCGACTGCCTGGCTGACTGATATACTCAGTGAGTGTTACGCACACTCATACAGTTGTCAGTCGCCAGCTGCTTTGATTGACTGACTGACTGACTGAGTGACGCGCACAGCTTGCATGAAATTGCAGATGGCACGACAAACCCCTTTTTCGGTGGACAATTTTGAAAAAGAATTGTCATTACTTTATAAGTTAGTTTGCTATGTGCAGTTGATTGATTGATTGATGGCACTGACAACTGAACAATGCAACTTCTAGTCTGCTTTTCAGCACATTTTGATTTGCCACAAAAAACATAAATTGGTTTGCTTTACAGTCAATAAAATTGCTTAAATTAAACTTAAAAAACTTTGCCTGTCTCTCCAGTCAGTTTTATTCGATTCGATTCCGTTCTCAATGCAGGTAACTTCGGATTGAAGAAGTTCGCAATCGATTTGAAACTTTCTCATATGGCTCTGGGACAGGTCACTTCCTGTGACCTCAGACACAGACACAGCCATTATACAGCAACAGCAATAGAGACAAAAACCCCAACACGTCCACAGATGCCGATGCCGATGACGATGTTGGCCAATCAAAGTGAAAAACCACAAAAAATGAAAAGCAGCTAAAGGAAAAAAATATAAAACAAAAAAAGGAGAAAAATATGCAAGCATTTTCTACACACTTCGTTCTCTATGTTTGGCCAAGGGGTTTTATAATTTCCACTCAAGTCGTAGTTGCATTTCCTCTTACAGTGGCGGTCAGTAGCCTCTGGGCTGGACCAGGCCACCATCAAGATGAACATGTTCCTCCACTCACGTGGCGCATGCTTTGATTTCTTTCGTTACGTTTCATTACAACAATCGTGCTGGCCAGGCTTACACCTTTGTCCTTGTCCTTCTCTTGTAAAAGAGCTACTTCTCGTAGCTATCTCTCTCTCGTGCCTGACTCTTGGTCGCTGTCTTTCGTTCTGCACTTTGGTTTTCATTTATTACATGAGGCATTAGACACAAGCGTTGTTTTGTTGCTACGGTTTGTTCAACGAAAAACTGGCAACTGTGAGCGCCGACTGACTGATTGATTGACTAACTGATTTATGGACTAACTTATTGACTGATTAAGGAATTGTCAATCAATGCTGACATTAAGGTATAAGAGGAATCGACAAAGTTAACGACCAAAGGAGGGGCTATTATTGCATGCCAGCTTTATTGCAGGGTATTTGCTAGTACAGCTTGTTATGAGCTCGCTTAGAAGAAGATGCCTTCGATGTTGTGGTTTTTGATTTGCTGGCATTCAGTTGCATCCATTGGCAAAGTCTGCCATCGATGGGATGTGTCGTAAAATTCTCAAGAGATGCAACAGCAAATTTCATTTTGCCTCAACGACAAAACAAAAGCCAACAACAAAAATAACAAACAGCAACAATAGCAAAAGTGTATAAAAATTTTTATGGCAATCAGAAAATTGCAACTGGCCCAGGGTTTTCCTTTTTGGGTTGGAGGCATAGAGGGGCTTTTATTATTATGCCAAATATTTTGCCAGGTGGGCAGCTGGACTCCCTCGACAGGCAGATGAGAGGGACGCACTGATAGATTTTTACTTGCAGCAGTTGCACTTGACATGCACTGTGCGAAATTGACAGTGACATTCGATATTTTAACACTGCTGCAATTCAGCTGGGGCGCAAGCCGAGTACTTGCTGCATCCTTAATGTCAGTGCATTTGTCTTATTCCATTTTGCAAGCAATAGAGCAAACTGTGGCTAACTTTGTGGCTGCTGCTGATGCAGCTCTCTGTATACTGCATATGTGTGCGGAAATTTAATTTATTTTGCAACTAAATCGATGGCAGGAGCAGTGAGAGAGAGGGCGAAAAAGGAAGGCAGGCAGACGGACACAGAGACAACAAAAGGCGCATAGAAATTGACAACAGTTGCCCCAAATGAGCGTATCCTTTTGTGGCAAACTTTGGCTTAGAATATATTTCAGCCACAAGCTATTATGAAGGCATTGGCATGGCCTGGCCTGGTTGCAGTGAAAGTTGTTGCAGCACCTGCAAATTTAGTTTTCATTTGCATGTCTCGAGTGCAAACACAAACCATTCCCCACGCTGCATCGTCCCCTCTAATTGCAGGCCAATTTTGAATATGTTTCTTATAACTCAACTTGGCTCTCGACTTCACTTCACAGCATTTAAAGCCTTAAAACAACAAGAGATTTGCTTTGTGTATGCGAGTTTCTTCAATTGCTTCTTAAATATTTCAATCGGAGACAGATGAAATTTTTGAATGTCAATTTTGAATATGTGAATATATGAATATGCGAATGAGTGCAAGTGGCAAGAGAGTGTGAGCGGAAGAGTGAAATGAATGAATGTTTTATAAGCAATGCGATACGACATGTCACGACACGCTGTAATGCAAAATGCGCATCAGACATTTGTATGCATTAGTCTGGCAAAACGAACATTTTATGGCATTAAGCTGCAGCTGCAGCTGCCCCTCGTTGGTGGGCGTTTGGCAGGAGAGGCAGTGGCAAATGGCTTTAACACAAATATGCATGTCGGCACAGGCAAATTCTTGCATAGAATTGCACTTAAATGCAGAAAATGGCACAAACATAAAAGTGCAGCACGCAGCAGTAAGAGAGAAGAGCTAGCATGGGCAAGGGATAAGCCCTCAGAGGTAGAGAGGTAGGGACGAGAGAGACGAAAGAAGAAAAGCTCGAGAAAACCTAGAAATTGTGGCCAGCTTGAGTGCTGAGCGGAAGGAGAATGGAGGATCAACAGGAGCTGGCTCTGAGCGCTTACGGAGCAATCCAAAGTACGTCATGAAAATCAGGAAACAGGATATATTAAGTTTGAGGAATGGGCGCTGGGCACACAAACACATACATATGCAAATGTTGTCGCAGCAATTGGACAACTAGCCCCAAAGCCAACAGCAGCAGCAGCAGCAACAACTACAGCAGCAGAGGCAGCGTACTCGTAAAAACTGGCCCTTGGCCTGTCGCCTGCGACAGTTTTTATTGCAGCACATAAAACAGGAGCCACAGCAGCAGCAGCAGCAACAATGGCAACAACAAGGACATGACAAAGTTTTCTATGCGCCTGTTTTCCCTACCACTTTTCTTGTTTTTCGTTATTTTTTTTCAATTGACAACCACATTTTCTATTAGTGTAAATATGCAAAGTACATGAAGACATGAGGCTCCACTTCCGTTATGAGCGTAAGCGAGAAATAACCATAAAAATGTTGAATGCTAAATGTAAAATGCAAAGTGTAACTTTGTTGTCTATATATGTGTTAGCATGTTGGGGAAGAAGAGCAAGGGCCACTGCATTGCCTAGCAAGCGGGAGAGAGAAATGTATAACGAAAGAGAGAGCTTGAGAATTGCTGCTGCTGCTTTTGGCATTTTAAATTACATTTGTGGGTCATATTTAAAATCTTTTCATTTCATTTCGTGTGCGCGTTTCTTTATTTTTCATTTACACTTCATTTGACTGAGCTCAAGTTAGAAATTTAAAGCGAATGCCATTAAACGGAATAAGACGACAAAACGACGTTCCCTGGCATAAAAACCATTTGGGAACAGACAAGAAAAATTAGCAGCATCATTTGCATCTAGCAACCAACAACCAACATCCAGCAAAATGGATCGATTGATGTGAAATGGAGAAATACATTTTTTTAATAATTAAATAAGAGACATAAGGCAACGTTTCGATTTGACAACTGGAGAAACGAATTTAAAAATAAGTTTTAATTAGAAAATTCAAGTCACAAAGAGACAGAGTAATGGAGCTTTTAATTATGGGACTTATTCAATTATGAAATATACTGAATAATAGCAACTTAATTTCGTTGTACGACTAGATCAAAATATTTGCGACAGAAATGTTAGAAAAGTGTAATTAATACTACCTAAATGATTATTTAGGCTTTAGAAATGTTTACACTTTGTTAAAATTAACTTTAGTTTGGCTTGTAAAATATGTACACTCTTTAATAATTCAAATTATTTAGCCTTTTTTCACTCTTTGTCTTTTACTAACAACTATAATATGTTATATGTTGATTAAAATGCTGCCTTTGAAAGCATTTTTTATCCTGCCCAAAAATGCTTTGATAGTTGACTTTAAATTAATTGCAAATTGTGCAAAATAGTTTGTTACATATTTTGCGAAATAAATTTGATAGAATTACGAGTACATGAATTCAACTAATGAAAGTTAAAGAGCATTAAAAGAAAACGATAAAAGAGTGGTCGAGTGGAAAAACTCATACCTTTTTCTGTTGACCATTTCTGCTATTTCAATTGGCAGGGTTATTTAAATAAGCTGTGGCTGCGGAAGGTACCTTTGGGGAGGGAGGAAGCAGTACTCTTGCCACAACATTTCTGTTTATCAGAGACAAATATGAAATATTAATAATGCTCTGCGCACTCAAAGTGAGCCGAATGAAGAGACCTGGGGGAGCACATTAAATATAATACGATGGCGTTGGCGATGTCGTTGCTTTTAATGTTGATGTTGTTGCTGGCAAATTCGTGGCACAGAAAAATGCAAATTTCGTTGGCAAACGAACGGACTGAGTCTATCATTTTAATGCCTTTCACTCGGATTTGAAGTCGCGACCCACAGCAAATGCAACACGTGCGCTATAAATCACCTTGAGAGGAGGACAACAACGGTTAGGTTAACGTGGGTGAGTAGCAGGCCGGTCTTAAAGGCGGTGCAGTTTTGTTGGGGGCGTGCGTGCGAGCACGCAAACTTGCTTAAAAGTGCTTGAAGGCGAGCGCAGCCATTTCAAAAATCAAATCAAAAATAGTTTTGAAAAAGTTACAAGTGCTTAACTCTTGGTCGAGGCGCAGAATGATGCGACGCGACAAACAGTGCAGCAAATTGCAGGCAGCGACCGAAGGAGCAACTTTTGTAATTGTCTAGCATAGACACGTGGGCGCCAAGAGCCACGAGCGGCAACAACAACAGCTTAGGGTATCGCGCATACAATGCCTCGTGTGGTGGCATGTTGCAGTTAATAGGCAGCCATAATCATCATCATAGCCATTGTGGTTGCCACCAAGAAGTGTGCTGGCAATGGCAAGACTTGCCATTGTCTTGGTTGCATGGCTGGCATAGCAAATGCATTAGATATGCCAGTTAGGCAAGCTCATGACACTATGCATCAATGACACTTTGTTTCCAAGCAAAGGAAGTAAACTACGCAAGCGATTCTCATTAACTTGTTGGCTAGTGTAATTGGGCGACAGACACTCGCGCGCGCTTGTGTTCACCATTTTTTTTTCTGCAGCAATGTCAAAATTTAATTGAATGAAAACTTTTTGTGTCGACTGTTAATTTGCTTTGAATGAAGTCGAACATGAGCAGGGCGCCCCAAGCGACATGCCACGCCTCCCATACACCCACATACTCGTATGCTGACAACATGCACAGTTCCAAGTCGTTTCTGTTGGTTTGCCATTTGCGGGTGCAAATGTCAAGTTGACTTTGCTCCTGTTCAGGTTGCTGTTTGCAGCACAGCTACGTGCTCCTCACTGGGAGAGTGAGACTGTGTGTGTGCAGGTGGTGTGGCCCTGCGTTTGATTATAGTGTTAACCCCTCTGAACTTGCAGCAGGTGCGCCAATGTCAGCGACAGTTCCAGCTTCAGCTCCACATTCAAATGTCGCCATTTCTATCACCCCCTCGCTCATTCACTCTTATTCTTTGTTTGAATGTGTGTACGTGTATGTGTTTGAATTGTTTGCTCAACTATTCCATAGTTGTTAGAATATTTGTATAATGCATGAAGTGGCGGCAACTTTGCGTATACGTAATGTGGCACAGTCATCTGTAGACGTTACTTGCTTGCTGCCGTTGCTGCTGATGAGCAATTAACAAACAATTGCAACGTTTTTAGTCAAAAATCAACAGAGAGTGCATGTATGTGAGTTGAGAGTGCAGACAATGACAAAAGAATGACAGAAATAAAGTGCGCAGTAAAGTCTATTAGCTAATACAAGATGCAGAAGAACTGAAAATGACTTGGAATTGCCAATGCAAATTGGTTCAATAGTTATTTAGTAAGTATGCAATACAGTTGTAAAGTCTCACCAAACTTTAGTAGACATAATATAATAATAATTACCTTTTTACATATAGATTTATTTCTGCTATCAACATAAATTTGTAGTATTAAAGCTAAAATGAAGTATTTGAAGTGTAGACTTTAAATTGATATAAGATCAACATGTTTAATTCTCAAGTTATTCTCTGATTATTTTTTTTTTTATCTAAAATTAACTTTATACAAAGTTGAATAAGCCATTAATTTTCTTTATTTCAATAAATTTCTAAACTACTTTGATAGTAAATGTACCCTTAAGTACTGTCGTCTAAAAACTGCTCACATTGCATTTCTTTTTAGCAGCAAAGCGCGCGAATTTTTGCTCATAATTAAAAGCTAACAAAAGGCAAAGTTGCCGCGTCGCACAAAGAGAAAGAGAGCGCAAAACTGTGTAACTAGTGGCAAGGGCAAGGGCACAAGAGGGGTAGAGGGGTGGCGTGGTGATGGTTGGAACGCGGAGAGTTGTAGCAAAAGCAGTTGTTGCTGGTGTTGTACTTACCCGCTGTTAAAGCGCTGACAACATTTGCACTGACATGCGGTAATGTTGGTGCCGCTGTTGCTGGTGTTGCTATGGCTGTTGCTCCGGCAGCTGTTGTTGCTGTTGACCCAGCAAGAGTCATAGTCGTCGACGACAATAATAATTTGGAGCCAGCAGCAGTCGCCGCTAAGCTTGGCAAAATTTCGTTGAGTTGCCCGGCAGCAGCAGGCGGGTTGTTGCTGTTGCTGCTGCTGCTGCTGCAAATATTGTCAAATATTTGATGCACAGGCGGCAGCACATCTTCATAATGCAAACTATCTGGAGCAATATGCGTGGCGAGCGCTGTGACCGTTGTTGTTGGCTCAGCGGAAGCTGTAAAGTTATGCTCATCATCAAAGTCAGATCCAAATGCTGACAATGTCTCTTGCTGTTGCTGCTGCTGCTGCTGCTGCTGCTGTTGTGTTGTATCCTGCTGTGCGGCTGCAGCATTGCGTTTGCGATTGTAGTACTCGTAGTTTGCTGGTGCCACTGCTGCTGTTGTTGCTGGCATCGCTGTCTCATCAGCCAGACCAACAACAACAAGCACATTATTCTCGCTGTCATCAGTTGTCGCCGTGACTGCAGCATCCGTGGTCATGGCTATGATTTTATCCTCAACCATAAATTGCACTTTTTTACGCACACTCGCTGACGTTGGCGTTGGTGTTGAAGTTGAAGTTGGCGTTGTTGGTGTCGGTATGTAGAACTGTGACTTGCCCGAGGGCGTTAGCAACGGCGTTGTTGCTGTTCCCATTCCAATTGCAGTTGCTGGCGTGCCGGCTGGCGAGCTGTCAGCAATCGTCAACAACGCTGGCGAGCTGCCTGGCAGCTCCAGCGTGGTGGGGCGCTTCAGAATGGACTTGATGCCGGGCGGTGTGGGCGTCACGGTGAGCACTGTGTACGCATCGTCGGCTGCATTGGACGCTGCATTGGTTTCATCAACTGCGGCAGCAACAACGGCGGTTGCAGCGGCAGTGGCAGCGGCAGCGACAGCGACAGCATTGCTAGCAGCTGTCTGTCTGTCTAGATCCAAGCTCAGCGACTCATCCAATTTCTTATTGCGTGGCGGACGCTTGGGATTACTGATTGGTGCTGCAATTGGAGACGACGATGGTGTCGTTTTTGTCTTCGTTGTCGGCTTCTGCTCGCTGGCAATGATGAGAATGCGCTCATAGCTGTCGCTGGAATCAGCCGAGTCATTTTGCTTGTCGCCCAGACTAATGCGTTGTCCTGCAATGGCCGTCACATTGTTGGTGTACAATTTTCTCTCTCGTTGTTGCTGTTGTTGCTGCTGTCGCTGCTCCTGTTCGTCCTCGTGCAGCTGTGCATCGGACACATCGAAGTCATCGTCGACGTGCGGCAAGGATTTGGGCTTGACTGAGATCAGATCGTAGGGATTCACATTGCAACGCAGTATGGATCGTCGTTGCGCCGCATGCTTGCTGTTGTTGTTGTTGCTATTGCTGCTGTTGGTGGCCAACCCACTGCTCTGCAACAGCGACTCGTTGTCCTCCATTAGCCAGCAGTCAGCGGGATCTGGTGGCGCCACCGGTGATGTTGGCGTCGACTTACTCAGCGGCATGGCCCGGCTCGTAGTTGGCAGCGGTGCTCGCGTCCTTGTGCGTCCACGTTGCATGGCTGTGGCAGCAGCAGTGGTTGCGTTGTCGCGACTACGTGACTTGCCATCCTTGGAGCAGCTGGTTGGCAGTGGAGACGGCTCCGCCATACTTGGCTCCGGCGACAACAGACGCGTGCGTCGCATCAGGTCATAGGGATCCTTTTGCGGATCTAGTATCGAGGGACGTGACTTTTTCGATGTGCTCACCACACGCATGGTCGCAGCCATCGGTCGCCGTGCTTGAGCATGGGCCACTGCTGGTAGACGCACGGTGCCCCCACCACTGATGGTGGCCAGCGGGAGGCGGGAGCCCTTGCATTTCTTGCATACGGTCGCCTTCTTCACGTCACGTTTGGTGCCATTCAGATACTCGGCACATGAACAGATCACAACTGCCAGTGCCGTGGCAGTGGGCTCCCCATCTGTGGCAAAGATGGCGGCGGCATGGGGATGGCCGTAGCCATAGGAAGGACGCGAGGGTATGCCACGCACGGTGCCATAGATCCAGGGCTCTGCGTACTTCATGGAGCGCGACAAGGCGCTGGGCAGGAATTCGTAGCCAGGCGGCGGTGCGGCAGGTGGCGGTGGCAATTGATATGCCAGATGCTGCAGATGGTGGGCATGATGTTGCTGCTGTTGGTGATGGTGATGATGCTGGAGTTGCTGCTGCTGCTGATGGTGCTGCTGTTGCAAGTGCAACGCCTGCTGCAGCTGTTGCATTTGCAGGGTCTGCATGCCCCCGGCTGTGGCTATGCTGCTGTTGTTGTTGTCGCTGCTAATTTTGAGTCGCTGACTCCAAGTCTTCTTTGATTTATCATACATCGGCGTGTGCTGTGGAAGAAGTTGAAGTTTAAATAGCTGCCCTACTTTTTTCAATGCAGAGTTTACGCCTACCTTTCAGTAGTGGTTGCTGCTGTTGCTGTTGTTCGTGTTGCTGTGTCGCTCATAATCCCCAATTTGAGTTAAAGGCTTTGATGTAGTTTCTCTGGCTGGTTACGGTATGCTTCTCTTCCGGCTCTCAATCCCACGTTACCGGCTTATCAACTGTTGCTGCTGCCGTCTGAAAAAAAGATGTGACACAAAATTATTAAAGGGCAACAACGTCCAGCGGGAAATCCGTTTAGAAAAGTTTCATTATTGAAAAAGTTTAAAATGCGATTATATGTGGAAAGTGTGGCACGGCTCGAGTGGGACACAAAGCCGGAAAACGGCGAGAAGTCTCTGTGTCTGCAGGGAAGCAGCTGCCGTTATGTGCCGTATTTGGAGTGATTTAATGAGACGACCCTTAGATGCTTAGCACTGATGAATAGCTCAGATTAGCATGGCTCACACAAAGGTCTCAGTTATCAATTACGAAAGGGGGTTTTCCCTGAAACGATGGCGATTTCATTTCGCCAACGTTTTCTTTATTGATTTGAAAGCAATTTCTGGTAAATTTTTGAAAATTCTACTAATATTTAAATAATTGGCAATTATTGCATTATAATAGAGACGCTTTCCTAATATTTCAAAAAGCAATTTGGATAATTTTGTCGAGATTTCAATAATTTCTTTTTTCTCTTTAAAGCTTTCAATTGCTATTTCTTCAACTCTTAAAAAATTTACACATGATGTTTATCAACCTAATCATAAATAGTAAAACCCTTCATTGATTTTATGTTGTTTTTTATGTTTTGAATTAATAACTCTAATATAAGCTAAGTAATATGACATACACACCGTTCTTAAATTCTTTAGTTCATTTGAGACTTTTGAGGCATTTCTCATTTGGCTAGCTTTCTGGTTTATTGGAATAGACTCCTTGAAATTAATTGCAGCCTTGTACTTTGCTGCCTCGTGCCTGGCTTGGATCCAATCAACCTTAAAACTCAATTTGGCGCCACTAATAGACAAGAAGCGCCACACAAATCCTAAGCAATTTTTTACAATTTTCGTTATCCAGCTGTCTCTTATTCCCCGCTGCTCGAAATACGAAATCAAATAAACCAGTCAAAAGAATATAAACCACACTCAAATGGCCCGCTCTAAAAGTTATTTTTTGGCTGCTGGGGCAACCAGAGTGAGAGAAAGTTGGGGAGAGGAAGAAGGACACTCTGATTGTTGTTGTCCAACTGCTGCTGTTGCTTCTGTTGCTGGTGTGGCATCTACACGCGTTGCTTTTGACCACCGCTCAACTTTGTTTTCATTTTCGCGAGTGAATTTCTGTTGTCATCGTGACCACTTTTCACAATCAACTGACTTGCTCTCGCTCGCTCTCTTTACCGCTCTCTGTCTATCTCTATCTTTGGTTACAACAAAATCTGCGCAACCGGCTTACAGTTGAGTTGTTGCATTACTGTTGCACCCACTGTCGTTGCTGTTGACGCTTGCGGATATTAATCAAAGTGCGCCGAACACAACCGCCTTCGACTTCAACTTCCACTTGGTCTTCGTCTTTGTCGCCTTTGCCGTTGCCATCTCTGTTGTCTGACTGCAACTCCATCTCCGGCAACAACTTGGGGACTTGGGGCATTTGGTCCTGTCCAGGCGTTGGCATACTTTTGCTTAGTTATTGCCAACACTATTCTGCTTGTTGTTGTTGCGTGCTGTTCTTTTTCTTGAGGTGCCTCCAATGCAGAGCAAACACGTCGCCGCGCGTTGAAAAATGTTGATAAATGTTGACAATTTTTCCGGCAACCACTCGTGATAAATCTAATTTTTCTCTTACTCGCCTTTCGTTGCGTTGTTGTTCTCGTTGTCGTTGTTGTGCCTCTTGTAGTAGTTGGCACCCACGGCATTGTTGCCAGTTGCCAGTTGCCAGTTGCTGTTGTTGTCTCTGTCTGTTGTGACTGTTGCTCTTGCAGTTTTGATTACATGGCTGCTGCGGCTGCTGTTGCTCCTTGTTGTTGCCACAAGTTGTTGCTAGTTGTTCTTGTTATTGTGTAGGTGTGAAGTAAAATTAAAAACGTGTCATTTTTTGCTTTATCGCGTGGCGCCCCATTTACGAAAAATGTTGCCATGACCCAGCCCAAGCAACAACAACAATAACAATTGAGACAACAAACATACAAAATGGTTGAGTGAAATTTGAGCCACTTTGTCTGATGTTGATGCTGATGCTGATGCTGTGGTTATTCCTGTCTGATATTGTGGTTGCAAGCAGCTCTCTGGCCTTTCTGGTTAGGGATTGTGGTTAAGTTGGTAAGCGAAAATGTGCTAAATATATAGCAAAAAGTAGAGTAGAATGAGGACTTTGTGCAGCAGTGAAGCTAACTGAATAATGCACAGGTAAGTGTCTGCCCAAGACTTAACTCCTTGATATGACCCAAGGTGTTTGGATAAACAAATTGAATGGCAACACAATATCCCATTGCATTTAAATAATGTAAACTGCATAAATTATGCTAAGCCACTTCAAAGAATTTTCGTTCAGATATTTTTAAAATAATTATTATATAACCCAACTAAATTCCGTCAAATTTGTTAAAGGTGCATAAATGTAAATCAATTAGATTTTGAATTTTCAAAAATAGATTTTTGGCTTTAACTTGTTTCAAAAAATATATTTAGTTTGAATTTAAATTAAGAATATCATTCTAAGTATTATCTCTATGAAAGTTTAAGCTTTAGTTAATTTCTATCAATATCTCTTCAATAACGACCACTTTAAATTACTTGTGCTTAACCCACCATCTCTGCAGTAGCTGTCAGTTTTGCTTGTAATATAAGATGCAATTTTAATATTGATTCAGCGAGTGTAATTAGACTAATTGCAGACCAGTATTCGGAATCAGCTTTTGTTGCACACTAATTGTATTTAATCTTGTTAAATTGGATGCCTATAACTGTAATCGATTGCAATGGCGAAGCCCATTTGCATAACGTATAAATTTGCATTTAAGCGGATTTAAGACACTTCAACCTCCTGCAACCACCCGCGTCTGCTGACCCTGTCATCCTCATGCTCAGAGTGCAACTTCTTAGCCAAATGACACTCAGCCTATAATTAAGCGCTCTGATTGTCTTCTGGTCTAAGTTTAAGCCGTTTTTCTTTAGCACCCAGTTCAGTCGACTAGTCTACTGTACCGCAATGGCGCATCATAATTTTTCACGCTCAATTGGCTTCAACTTGCGCTTGTTCCCAACCTCCTTTGCCTGCTCGCGACAAGAGACTTGCCCATTTCCTTTTTGGTCAGCAATTTTTTTGTAGCGCTGCATTTGCGCCAAATGCAATTTGTCATTATAAATTTACGTCAGTTTAGGCAAAGGCACAAGCAAAAGCAATGGCGAAGGCAAAGCGACTTCAGTTAAGTCGCACAAAAAAAAAATGTAACTAAGTTTTCGCCAAGCTGGAAAAAGTACTACTGCATTTTTCAATATATTTTGCACGTGACTCTTTGAACAAAAGTTCTCCTCTATAGCTGTAAAAGTTTTCGCAGTTGTTGCTACTGTTGCTGTTGGCATCAGATTGATGATCATATAAAAAAGCAGTTAACGTGGCTAAAACAAATGTCAGATTAGAGCTGAGCTGAGCTGCAGCAGCAGCATCAGTTCACTTAATTAGCTGCAGGTTAAAGTTTAATATAAATGCAACGTATCATTTGTCAATTAACAGCAGTCCCCTTTGCCAATATATCACAAGCTGAAACATTTAAAATGTAATTAGAGTTGTGGCTCATAAGAGAAAAAGACAACGCAGCATATGCTGTTGCAGTTGCAGAAACCAAGGCTAAGTGGCTGTGGTTGCAGTTGTTGCCACTGCCACAGCCGCTGGCTCATGTCTCATGAAATAAGCGGCTTAAAAAGCAGCGGCAATCTAATGAGCTAACAAGCAAGAGACCACAATTTGCAGTCAGGGACAAAGAGGGAAAGAGAGAGGTGGAAGAGGCGGATGAGAGATAACGTGGCGAGATCAAGGCTAAGCTATGTCTGTAGCTGACGCTTAGGTAACTAAAGACACATCAAGTATACGCACCGTCCTCGTCGTTGCTGCACCTCACTAAATTAACAATTTCATTTAGCTGCTTGCGAGCATCTTAATTTATTCAACTGGCGCCAAGCAAGAAAAATTGTTCATGCATTAAGTGAGAGCGAGCGAGTGAGAGCGAACGAATGAATGAGTGAGTGAATGAAGAGCATCAGTGAGCAGCAGAGACGACATAATCACCGCTTTGGAGCGCCCAATTCGCAAGCAGCTAAGCACGGCTCAGGCTAAGTAAGTAACTAAGCAGTTGGCAAGGGAGAAGGACGCTAAAAGAACGAAGAGGAGCATAGCGTCTATAATTCCTTGTGCACACGTTAAGTGAAATGTGCAGCAGCTGCTTAAAGTTCCGCCACTGACGTGTGCAACATTGAAGCTGTTGATGTTGCTGTTGCTGTTGCCGTTGCCTTTGCCGGCGGTTGCCATAGGACACGATGTAGCTGAAGACGAAGATGAAGTGGCAAAGCGACTGACAGACGACAGGGTTGAAAGCAAGAAAAACAAACTGCCAACCATCCAGCTTACCGCACACTTTATCTACTCACTATGTACGTAAGTATATTGAAATTAATTTATTGAATTTTCTAATGAGTTTTTTTGCCTGACTTGTAGCATGTTGCATCTTTAAACTGCCATCAATTTGCTAGGTAAGCGAGCATAACAAAATAAACAGTTAATAGATTTATGCTTAGACATATTAATTTATACGCTAAGCCGAAAATTGTTAAATTGCGAGCAGGCGACAAAGATTTATCACAGTAGGCAGAGAAACTAGAGCAAAACAACCTACAACAAAAGCACCAACTTTATCTGATTTCCCAAAATGTCCACAATGTGAGAGAAGGGAAGGATAGTGTGTAAGGAGATTAGAGAGATAGAGAGAGAGAGAGAGAGAGAGAGTTAGGGAGTGTATAAAGCGACTAATTGAATTTGCTGCTTTGTGAAATGTTAACAAGTTTTGCGGGTGCTGCTTGTAGGCATGCAAAACTTTGGCAGCAACACACATTAAAGTGCAGTGACAAATGCAGCAGTAGCAACTACTACTTTCAACATCAACCATTAAATTTGAGCAATTAACCAGAGTCAGAGGCAGAGAGAAAGCCTGTATTAGGGCATGTCTGAGGCAAGGCAGCAGCAACTTGCACTAAACTAATTAAAATGCATATTCTGACTGCACATAAATGTGAAAACTTTCGCTTTGCAGCAAAACCAACAGCAGTAACAGTAACTGAGAGAGTAAGACTTGCTTACCTGGCATCTAAGGATGGTTAAACAAATAAATGACAGTCAGCCTCCACAACAGGCAGGCACACGTTGAGCCCAGACAACACAAGACAGCGACTCTAGACACGTTGATGACAGTTTTGCTTTACTCTCGGCTGGGTTAAGGCTGCTCCTGTTAGAGGGGGCCAGGGGGCTGCAATTTGTATAACATGCTGGGCAGCAGCCAGCAGTTGGCCAACAACTTGGACCCTCCGACCGCCTGGCGCATTTGTTAAAGCAAAACTTTTTGTAAACTCATTAGAGCAGTCGGCCAAGCAACCAGGCAACCAACTAAGCAACTACGCTAACCAACCAGGCCAAGGGGATGGATGGCGAGGATGGGTCACAAGTTTTTTGAAAGAAAACAGCCAGGCAGGACAAACCAGGACCAGGACAAAACAGCCAGGATAAACAAAAGGCAGCAGCAGCAGGAACAGAAGCATCAGACCCGGCTAAGATAAACAGGCAACTTCTTATGCAGGCCGAGAGTGAGCAGAGAGGAAATAAAGGAGAGCGGCTTACTGTCGCTTTTCATGCGGCTAAACATGCCCGGTGGTGCAGTTGAAATTTTATTTATTGTATTAACTTGAAACCGCTCGGTAGGCTAGCGAGTAAGCAAGTGGGAGGAGTTCAAGATGGAGGCAAAAGCGGAGGCGGCCTGCCTCGTAATAAACATAATGAAAATGATGTTCATAATGAAGCGCACTAATCGACTCTTTAGCCAGGGCGCAGATGTCGCTTTAACTTGCAACTTGCAAACTATTCTGCACTTAGTTCCATCAACCATATAAGCAATAATTCTCCCTCCCTCTGACGCTCTGTATCTTTGCATCTTGTAAAAAGGCAGAGCATACTTGGATCGCGTGGTGCACCATAATGGACTTGCAGAAAGTTTGGACGATTAAGCCGAAGGCAATATGCAGCCTGCATAAATAAATAAAATTTGTTTAAAATTAACATACATATGTGTAGAGTGGTTCATGGCGGATGGACAGACGGACAAAGAGACAGACAGCCAAGTAAATTGATTGTGTGGAAAATAGTATGCGCAACAACATTATCGTAGCATACTTTTGAGTGCTTTGCAAATAGCCAACATATGTATGTAACGACAGCTGGTCGGATACTTCTTTCTGTGTGTGTTGAAACAATTAATATGCAACAACACAAACACATTACGCACACAAACACGTCACCCAGTTATTGTTTGAACTTTGTGTCGTTCGCCATTTCAATAATAAAATTGACTTACTGCCCCGTATGTGTGTGTGTACACAAACACATTTATTTATTATGCCGCATTTATTTATAATTTTCATACTCCGCTGTCATTACAAAAATGTTGCTGTAAAAGGGGTTCTTAAGAGGTATCTTGACTAGTCTTTCCAATGTTGGTTTCCAATGCGTTTAACAGAGATAGCTAATTATTGTATGATATACAAATCGCATTTCTAGCAGGACTTTTTAATAAAATGGAAGCCAAAATAATGTTTATTATTTGTGGTTAATGAAATCGCTTGGAAATATTGATTGAAATATTGTGTCTGTTGCAGTCAAGTTGCTGATTTATATGCATACTAGTATAATTTATTTACTTTGATGTTTCTTATTCTAAAATTTACAAATTTTCACATTCCGATTCAAAATTCTTCCAACTCAACTATTAGCTAGCTGCTGGGTATCTGATAGTTGGGCACCTTGACTATTTGTAGTTGTTGACTGGGTCAGGTATTTATTAATATTGTTGGAGTGCAAATAATTATGCTGGTTGTTAAGTTAAGCGTAAAGCACTTTGTGAAAATGATGTGCAATTAAATGCGACAGCGAGCATATGCGACACGCCCACTATGCGGCTATGTGGCAAGTAATTTTTCATACTTTTAGCGCACTTTTTGTTTTATTGTTTTATATTTTACAACATGGTGGTAATTTCTTTTGCAAAAGTCATCCAACAAATTGGCAGGCAAACATGCAGTCAGGCCGGCAGGTTGCAATAAAAATGAATGTACTCAAACACAAACGATGCATCCCCACCCTCGACCAATGCCCATAAATAGTGCATAAATTAAGTGTCACGAAGGGAGAAAAGGAGAGAGGGAGAGAGGGAGAGAGAGAGGGACAAAGCAAGAGCGAGAAGAGGAGAGCGAAGTTCACTTGACATTTCTTGACAGTTTGCGACTTTCATTTGACACATGTCAAAATGTTAGAGAACTCAATTAGTCGCCGCCACAAATGGTCTCAGCGGTTGAGGTTGCCCATTGCTGTGGTTGGAGAAACGCACACAAACATTCAGTCGGTTGCCAACTACAGTCATTTTCATTGAAGTAAGAAGAACTTGCCAGATTTTGTAATATATGTATTTATTAAATGAACAGTAAACTATATACTAAACAACTTTAAGTGTGATTAACTAACTAAATTATTTATTTTCTATTTGCAATTCCCACCACTAAAAACTAAAGAAAAATGCCCCAGGCTGTCTGGCGCTATGCCCAGGTCATAGCCCAGACGGAGGGCCACATGTTGCTGTTCTTTTGTCCTTTTGCTAATTTGGCTTACAGTTCGGTGCTCTCCATCTTTGGATTGGCATTCCTAATGCCCAGGGATTGCAGCTTGCGTAGTCGATGGATCTGATGGCGCAGTTTGTGCTTGAACATAATCTGATTGTTGACGGTCTTCAGTTCGTCGAGGCTGCAGCCCTTAAGGTTGCGCACCGTCTTGGCCAGCAGCGTTTCCGTAATGAAGTACTTGGCTTTAGACAGTCGCATGTACTCCACATTGCGACGGGCGAGCTGCTCCCGATACATGAACAGATGATAGCCGACGTTGTGCGCTTGTGGTTGTTGTTGTTGCTGCTGTTGCTCCTCATCCTTCTTTTGTTGGGGCTTGTTGCTGCAGCCGCTGCCGCTGTCGCTGTTGCTAGACTCGTTAACAAGTTTCTGATAGCGTGGCATGTTGCAGTTGTAAGGACCCAATGTGATTGCTCTCGATTTAGATAGAGTTTGTGAACTTCTTTTGAGTGTGTCGCTATCGCTTTCGTAGCTGTTGTCACTGCTGTGTTTGCTTTGCGTTTGATGCTGTCCTGGCACTTGCAACGCTATTTAAGTCAAACACTCACTAATCCCCTGCCCCTACCTGTCGCCCTGCATTGTCGTCACCGCAACCACCCTCTGGCGCACAAAGCTGGGCCTACCTAAGGTCCTGTGAGCATGCAAGAGCCACTCTACCTGTTCGGACTGGCATTTTGACTTGTGCTTGGCCGCAATAAAAAACTTTCATTCTTAATCTGCTTTCGGTCATAAAATTAAAGTATTTTGCAAACATATTCATTCTTAATCCGTTCACTAATCCGGCCAGCGCTAGTCCGAGGTACCTTGAGCTCAGTTTAAAAAAGCACTTGGCATATAAAAAGATTAAAACTCATCATGTAAGTATTTTCCCAAGCAGCTGCAAGCAATTTCAAGATGCAAGACAATCGCATGTCCTGGCTTGAGCGACTAAAGGGTAACAAGGGCAAGGATTAGCGAGCTATCCGAGCAGCTGCAAAATTTGCGCGAAATTTTCATTAATGATCCGCAGAGCAGACGCAGCGGGGCTTCGATGTCACCAGTATGAGAGTGTGAGAGTGCGCTTTGAGAATATCGTTTTTGGCCATGAAATTGACAGTAAATTTAATTCTTGAGTATAATCAAAAAGAAATATGAGTTTTTATGCCGGCAAGCTTGGCTTATGCTAAGCTCTGTAATCCTTGAGAGATTTATGAGCTCCTTCCAAGCTCTTTTGTTGTTGGAAAATGACACAGCTAGTTTTCAGTTTTAAATCAGAAGATAAACTTTTATAACTGCCTTGTCAGGGAACAAGAGATGAATGAAAAGTGTCGCGAATATTTCAAGGCAAGTTTTCGCTTTCTCTCGCCTTTTTCTTCACATTTTTTTGCTTTTTCTGCATAAACAATCATGTCAATTTCTTGATCAAATAAAACAAAGTTCAACCTACTTTTTTCACACAAAATAAATACGAGCACAAAAGTGGCAAAAAGTAAGCGTTAAAAGTAGAAGAAGCGACAGCAATAGCGATAGTTGAGGCGGCAGAGGAAAGTGATAGACCTCTAGCGAAAATTATGGCAAACTTTTGCTTTTTAAATCAGACGAAACGAAACGAAACGAGGCATGGCCAACTTTTCAAACTTCAATGTTGATATAAGCTATTTTCGCGTTCAACTACATACACACTACATACTATACAGCTGCAACTGAGTCTGGGTGTCTAGCAAGGGTATGGGAAAAAAAGATTGAAAAGTAATTGCATTCAAGAGAGCTTGTAGTTAAAAATTTATAGGTGTAGAGCACAAGAATCTGGACAAACGGCGCGAGCAACAGTATAAAATGATGATGCTCTTACTCTTGCTGCCAGGAGGCAGAGAATATGGAGTCAAGGAGCAGGGAGTGGTCTGAAAATATTGAAAATGCAATTCCCGCTGTGCTGTATAGTACAGTGTGTCTGATGCCTCCGACGCGACGGTAATTGCAGAAATTTTAGCGCCAACTGCGAAAAAGAAAAGCGAAGGCAAAAGTAAAAGCATGCGCTTCCCGCACACTTCGCTGTCGACGGTCGGCTGTCGGCAGTCGGCAGTCGGCATTCAAATAAAAGTAAGTTAAATTGAAAATGAAATGAAATCAGCCCTTTAGCCCATTGCTTCATTTGCTTGTCCATCTGCTCATCTGCCAAATCAACCCATCTTCCCAATTCCACCTCTCACGCTCTCTGTGCTTCATCTTTATGCACACTCATATTTTCCATTGCAATTTTCCATTTGCATTATTAACGGCATAAGTGAAATTTAGCCATGTAGACTAGCATTTAATTTATTTTTCCTAGTTGAGCAATGCCATGCAGCATTGCTACAGTAAAGCCACGCTAACAGTTGAGTTACTGTACAGTGCAAGGAATTAAATTGGTAAATTTCCAACATTTGTGCATGTAAATAATTTTCATTTGTGACGAGTGCATTATAGCTAAATCGAGGGGATAATTGACTTTGAAAGATACTCATAAGCAACTCAATTGCTAATTTTTATTGTTGCAATTTGTGGAAATATGCGGCGTTTGCTCATTTGGTCAATGAGCATTTTGGTTCCATGTGCTTTTCCCAATAAATTTCACTTGCAAAACTCATCGACAGCACAATAAAATTTTCATTAATTGCTTTCAACACGCCATATGCAGTTTGTAAATGACCAGGGCGAGATAGATAGGAGTGAGGGAGAGAGAGCTGTGTGGCAGTTAACTGCACAAAACTGGCTGCAGGCCACCCATGCTACGCCCATGACCATAGACAGCAGCTTGGCAGCTTGGGCAATGGCAAAATATGAATGCAAACATTCAACATACTCGTACTTGCACTCATTCCCATACTCGTATTCGTATCCGTGCTTGTTCTTGCTCTCGAACTCTTGGCTGGTTATCTTATATCCTTGCCTTTGCCATTTGGCCTCATTTAATGGCTTAATTTCAAAGAAGAAAATGTTTTCTATACGTATGTGTGTGTGCTTTGAAGATTGCCAGTTTGTTGAGTGCAGAATGAAATTAAAACATTCCGAGTTGAGATATTTGCACTGCATCTACCTAGGTGCATTTTGCAGTTTAAAAAGTTAATCTAAACGTTTCCAAAAATACCCCAAAAAAACAATGAACTCAAAGAAGCTCAACAACAAATGGTTGAGGTTTACACACTTTTGACTCTTTGTTATTTATTGTTAAACTGAAAGTTCAGTGATTTGTATGTATAAGCTGTTTTGCAATCTGATCATCTCGTATATCATGGATATGATACTTTTAACTCTACTGTCAATCCAAGCAAACGACAACTCAACCCGACTCTTTGCTCAGCTGTCAATTTCAATTAGCGTTCACGCCCATCGTACGGCAGCTCATCTGCTGACCACAACACAACACAAGTGAACGGAACAGAACAAAGCAGATAGGATAGACACACTTATCGCATAATCAAAATGCCGTAAATCATGATATTTGATATGCAGAGAGCCCGACAAGTTGATTTGACAGCTTCGCGCTGAGATACAGAGAGGCCCCGAGAGGAGACATCGTGAGTATTTCCCGCGCTTTCCCAGCTCAGCGTTAATTGGACAACAACTGAGCGGGGGCAACAACTGATTGAGAGTGTGAGGCAGTAGCAGGAGCGTAAATCAAATCAAATGGCAATTAAAGTGCTATTCGATGCTGAAGCACTTTAAAATGCAAGCGGCATGCGAAAAATGCAGCTGCCGGAGAAGGCGACAATTGTGCATTGGGCAAAATGTTTTTTTTTGGGACTGAGAATCGTAATCGTAATGGGAATGGTAATGGAAGTTGGCAAAGATTGCAGCAGGCAGAAGGCGGACGGCAGCAGGGGGTCGAGGGAGGCAATTAATTAAGGCAAACCTCAGCGACGCTCGAAAGTATGCAACACACGAACCGCAAAGGCAATGAAATATTGCAATCAGCAAAAGAATGAAAAGCCACTAAATGCACAGAGAAGCCGGCAAAACCTGCCTTCCATTCCCCTTTCTCCATTCTCCTCGCCCTGCCTGTCGGGAAAGCAACGACAGCAACAACAAGAAGAAGAACAAGTGTTGGCTCCTGGAGCTGTTAGCTGCTGGCTGGTTTGGCTGCTCGGTTCGCAGCACCCGCTTGCCAAAATTAGTTTCTGTGTCAAAAGTTTGAAATGAGCAAGCGTCTGGCTTGGCCCTCGGCTCAGGGCTGAGAGCTGTAGAAGTAGTAGACGGACCCACAGAGCTGCAAGCTGTGCAGAGCTCTGTTGCAAGTGCCAGGGAAAAACTGCTGCAAACGAAGCCAAAAAAAAAAAAAAAAAACACACTCACACAAGGAAAAACTCGTTGAGAACGAGACACAGCAGCGACAACGGCAACGTTGAGAACCAGAACGAGAACGAGGACAAAGTTTGTCGCTGATGTAGTTAAGAATTGGCAGCAAATGCTGCTTAATTTCAAAAGAAACTTTACGTATTTGTCATGCGGCGCACATTCATTGCGGTGTTCATTTGAGCGCTCATTCAAGCAGTCCGCAATCTGCTCCGACTCCGCTTCCTGCTGCAGCTGCAACACCAAAAATACAAGAAGAACAACAACACAACCATCTCGGCCGCTTCATCAAGCGACTTCTCTCTCGTTTTTTAACCATTCCTCATATTTAATAATTCATCAAAATTTCGGGGCACGCAATGAGAAATCTTTGAGCAAGAGAGAGTCATGGCCTTTGACGATAATTTGCGGTCGCATAGTGGCCTCTTTGCCAGAACACGCTGGCCACTTGTGCGCTTCATTTCCTGCGGCCGACTTCCATTTGACTTGCAGTTTCCGTTTCCGTTTCAATGACGCTTTGATTGGCCTTGTGGTCTGCGCTTGACGCTTTACCATTCACCGCTTCGCCCTCCCACATTCTACAAAGAACATTGTTTTAAGCGTTAATTATCATGTAGTACTGTTCTTCTTTGCCTGAGCTCTCTGTCAAATCATGACAAACATTGCAAACTTTGCTCTGCTTCAATGACACTTGACATATTTCGTACCAGAGTTAACCAAAAGCTAAAGTGCAAATCTCTTTCAGTTGTTGGTAATCATAAAAATAAATAATTGACAATGTTCGACAAGCAATTACCCTTTGTGTCAAATTTGAGTTGGCTGTAATAGATTATATACTTTAATCTATCAAGAAATATTGAAATTTAACACAAAAATTTCATCCTGAAGACTGGTAGAAAAACATAAAAAGCAACAGACATTTTCAAATATACGAACAAAAAAAATTGCTGGCTCATTTAATGATCGATTATAAGCGCCTAGCATTTTCAATATTATAGGAAACTAAAAAGAAAGCTTAGACATAAATGGATAATAAACAACTGGATTTTAAATATATAAGCGAAACCTAACATTTCTAGTTTCCTTAGTTTCTTTTGCAAATAACTCATAGTTGTTAATTGCAAAAGTTTTCTGATAGAATGCAAAAACTTGAGTTCAAATGCTACCGAAGTAAGTAAAGCTATTTTAGAAATTTAAATTTGTTCATTAAAAACGGTATTTTATCGCTCAACTCTGATTATAGATGGACAATTGCTAGTAGACTTTTTACTAAAATCTATACGTTTTATAATATATTCTTAGCTTCGTTAATGGCAAAACTACAGACAAGTCTATAAATTCGTGATAGCTTACTTGTATACAACTGAAAATATCATTAGGCGGATTCAACACACCTGCTAATGAAGTGTTAAACTAATGCTGATGGTCATTGTGTGTGGGCAGTTGTTGCTATAATCATATCTATGCTATAATTAGCTGCTAATGCGCTTAAGCGCTGGCCAGTAGTGGAAACATAACATTACGTGCGCTTATAGCCATTTTTGCTTACCCCTTGAGATTTTCGGCTAGCTGCGTTCCGATTTCCGTATAGTTTCAGATTAAGTTGTAGCTATTTGCAATTTGTTGCTGGCGGTGTTGTAAGTGAAGGTGTTTAGCTGTAATAAATACAAAATAAAATAATATATTATTATTGCAGCGTTGGCGTTCGATAGTTTCGTTTGCGTTTCATTTATTATGATAGCACGGCCGTCTTTCATTTTCGCATTGCAGTGGGAAATGTTGGCATTGTGCGCCACGTTTATGTTGCAAGTTTTAATCTTTACATGAAATTTGGCTGCACACGCAAACGATTACTTTATAATATAAATAAATACGAACATTAATATAAATATATATCTGTTTTCGTTGGTGTTGCTTTTGGTGTATAGATAGATAAACAAACGCTGCTTGATTTCACGCCCATCGGCAGCTTCATTATCGCTTCGCTGACTACTGCGGGTGCGGGCGCGGGAGCGGGTGGGTTGCAATTTCTTTTTGGGCCAAAAATATTTCCGGGCCGAGCAGCAAAACTGTGAAATGCGAATTGCGAAATGCATTCGTGTGTGAAAATGATTTTAAAATTGGTGCTGAATTGTGCAAAGAGCGACGACAATCAAAAGGCATTTGATATATCAAATGATGGGGGAAACACAATGGGAAGCTCTCCCATTACTCCTCCTTCTATCTCTGGGAAAGCACAATTTTGACAGCTTTTAATTGTGCAGTGAGCTGTGCAAGACTTGGTTTATATACTCGAACAACAACTCGATTATATCTATGCAATTACAAAACGCATCATGTCAGGGCCAGATTCACGAGATTCAGATACAAAATTGTGATGGCAAAGTAGTCGGCAGTTTTACACCTCGGCTGGCAAAGAAACTGCTAGTTTTACCTTGAAACATGTGCAATTATCGCGGCATAATTTCACTCTACAAAGCACTTCAGTGTGACGTGTGAATTATCATTAATAGACCAAAGTGAGAGTTTTCTAACCACAGCCTCCCTAATGGCTACGCCACCAGCAAACAGTCGACAAGCCCAGGCCCAGACCAAACCCAAACCCAAGCATAAGCCCAAGCCCAAGCAAGGCCAGCGCGATTTACGAGTCTAAGCACCTTCTTCCCCCTTCCACCTTCTCTGCCTTCATCTTGAGCTAGCTGCTTGCAACGTGCCACACAAGATTTGCAGCAAGTTTATGCAAAAACTTAATTAAAACAAAATTAAATTCAACTGAGCCGCATTATGCAAATGCTCAGCATTTCAACTGTCAGCTGTCTACAGTGTAATAGTGTGTATATAAGGCAGCGTGTGTATGGGTGTGTGTGTTTGCACTAAAAAGTTAACGAAGCATAAATCGTTGTTATGTCTTGCTATCTGATAAGCCACAATCAAATGCAATCAAACTAAATTCAATTTTATGGCCAACAACTAAAGAAGAAGCCGCCGCTTCGGATGCTTAGAATCTCAAGTCAAGTGAAGTCAGCTGGAAAACAATAACAACAACAACAACAACAACAACGATGACTAAAAGACGTGGCAGCTGAGATTTTGCTTAGCAGCTGCGTCTAAGTACAAATTAAAATCCCCACCGTGCCTCCGACCGCATCGAACCCTGAACTAAAACTGAAATTGAAGCTGCAACTAAAGCCAAATTATTTTTCAAATTTGATTATATATAAAGTAAGGGAAAAGTGAGCGGGCTGAAAGTAAACGAAAGGCAACAAATCAGCGATGAAAAATGAGAAATCTAAGAGTAAAATCTGAAAATCGCTAATACAAAATCTGAAGAAAAATCACGCAACAAGCGATGCTGTTTTAGCCATTTTAAGTATGCAAGCTTAAGAGTCTATTGGCAGGGCAAAGATAACTGTTATATGGTATTGGGAGGAGGGTTAACTACCACCACATGCTGACAACACTGACAGGCATCAGAAAGCCATGACAAAAAAAAAAGCGAAAGACAAGAAAGAAAACGGTTTTGGCCTGACCGAAAAGATGCAGTGAAAAGCCACCGAATTGTGACGCTGAGATTGCGGAAATGTGGATGATGACGCCGACGACGATTGTTGCTGTCTGCCTGTGGATTTTGCGCTGTGCTGTGGTGGATACGTATGTGCCACTTACTATTGCATGCCCCATGCTCCCCCACGGCAATCTCAATTCAAGTGGAACGAAAACGTTTTGCACTGCATTCGATTCATGCAGTTTTTTTTTTGGCGGGACCCCACTCCCCGTTAGAGTTTGCCGTCTACAGTCGCTCTACGGTCTCGCTCCCCTTGACAGCTGCAACGCTTATTGGCATCATTGACTTCGACAACAGGCAGCAACACCGCAGAACTGAGCCGCCGCCAACCGCCAGACGCTTTTGTCAGTCTGTCTGTCTGTCCGTCTGTCTGCCAGTCTGTTTGATATGGCAGCTTGTGTTTTTTTCGCCTGCTGCCCTTCGCCGATTCTTTTGCTACTTTTTTAGCCCCCATTTCTTGCGCAAGCGGAAATACAACTTGCCAAATTTGTACGAGTGTGCGATTGTATGTGTGTGGCTGTGTATGTTTGCTTAACATTGTTCGATATTTGGTTCAGCATCCATCTCCGCCAGGAGGCTCTGTTCATTTCTTGACTTCGATGTTTATCTTCAATGATTTGCGATTTTCCGGCAATTTACGCAAAAATATGTGACGAAATTTCTCAGTGTCTGTTTGTGTGTGCGTCTGTGTCTGTGGGTGTGTATGTGTGTGAGCCCAACTGCAACAATTTGGTTTTTTATTTTGAAATGTCTATCCAAGCTCTCCACACTCTTTATGCGTTGCGCGCGTGATGTCAGCCCGAAATTTACCGAGGAAATTAGCGTACAAAAATGTTGATGGCAAATATTTGCGTAGCAGCAAAACAACAACAACAACAGCAGCATGGGGGCAACAACAAGCTCAGCATCCCACGCTTTTCAATTCGTTTTACGAATTTGGGTGATTGGCTTTGCCATTTGCTTTGCAGTTAATTGAATTTGAAAGGTGAAAGGCTCCGCGTCTCAGGCCAAAGCTGAATTTCGTTTTTCTTTCGCTTTTTGCCTTGGCGATAACAATGAAGCATTTGCTTGCCTGATTTATAGAGCTCTGCGAACCATCGATAGTCAAGCAAAGGGATGCAATTTGATTAGCGCATAGCAGCGCGTAATTGTTGTCAGAGTCGAAGACAGAGATTGTGTCTACGGCTATTAGCCTCGGCAACGGGCTTGGGATAAAAGATGCCAAATTTGTTATACAAACTGAGGCGAATTGCATAGAAAAGTCAAGTCATCAATGGGAAATGAAGGAAATTCAAAGTGATTGTCGAAGTAAATATAATATTATCAATTGAAAGTGAGCGGAGACAGTTTGAGACTAAAGCAGATACCATATACCTTTTTTTAATTATTTTAATATAAATAAAGCAAACAATTTAATAGCTTTAATAATAACATTTCTTTTAATTTAATTGCAATTGCATTTGCCATTAAATAAACTCAACAGGTATATAGATAATACCTCGACTAGAAAACACTCTCGAGTGTTTAAATTCAAAATCATTTCCAGACAGCTTTTTCTCAGATTAATTTTTAGTCATGCTCACGACATGCTAATCGTCACATTCATATGTGCTCGAGCTTAATATGCCCTTTTTACAACCTAGTGCACACAGGGTAGAGAAAATTCTGTGTTAATATAATTTTGCGGCTATGAACATAAAAAATATTAATTGTAAAAATTAATTACTTTGAACAACAAATGGCCAAAAGGGAAATGCTCACAGCTTCTGCATTTGCCCCGTCAGCCTCAGCAAACTTCATCAACATCATTCACGTCATCATCATCATGGGCAGCAGCTACATTATCACTTTTGTCAGTTCGGTAATGATCATGTGATGATTTGATAATTAAAAGCAAACATCGAGCGAAAGAGAAAACGAGATGAAACGTTCAAAGTAATGAATGCTATAAAAATACACACACACACACATGCACTTAAATACTTTGTATGCTTGTAATACATGTATAAGAAAATGTCGCAATTTTTTAATAGCCCAAGCCAGACGAAGCAGGAGGACGACACGGGCTACTGACCGATAGACGGAGCAGCTTCTGTACCTCAGTCCTAGTCACACATACTTGGCCGGTTAGTTAGTCAGTGTGACTAACAGTAGCCCAAGGTCCCAATGCCTGACTGGCTGTCGAAATGTGACAGCGATAACAACTTTCATGCGATTGCCAATGCAGATTGGAGAATTGAGATTGAGTGTTCGGTTGATCGGGAGCTGGTGCGGGTTTTGGGGCAACACGTTTGGCTGGCGAGACAAGGTTGGCTTTTGCAGTTGATGAACCCGGCCTGCCGCCGGCCAACGCATTTTTCATTAAAACGACTGATCCGCTTTGCGACTTGGCCGTTACACACATAACGTGTATTCGGATTTGTACTCGCCATACATCTTATTGTATCTGTATCTGTCAGATACATGCGGGCACGCAATGGCAGCAGAAACCAGACCTTGTGCCAGTTTACGATTGCGTGCAAGAATATAAAGCAACAGCAGCAACATCTGCAACACCAACAACAACCGCTGGCAAATTGATTAAATGCTAATCGCCGCCATTTTGTGCAGTAATATGTGTGAGCAACAGGAGAGAAGAGGAGAATCAGTTGGAGACGAGGGAGGCAGAGGAGTAGAGCGAGCGGGCGAACGGTCAGTTGGGTTTGGTTTTTGGGCAAGTTTTCGTCGTTGCCGTCGTCGTCGCCAGAGCAATTACGTTGGCGGTGGCGTCGTTCATTGCCTCGTGCGAACGTCGTCTCGCCTCCGCTTTCGTTAGCCGCTGCGCGACTGCCTGCAACTGTTAATTGACTGATGGCCAAGACTGCAGCAAGAGCAACACCAACAACTACAGCTTTGGCTTATGGCTGCTAACTGAGCAGCAGCAACAACCACAACAGCTTAGTGCTAAAAAATCTCGTTTGCCTAATAGCCGAGTTCAAGTTGAATGGCTCAATTTCTCAATCAGGCAATTGACGTGTTTGCGTTTGCATTTGCGTCGACGTTTTTAATGAACAAAGCTGCCAAATAAATTAATCGCGAAAATTATAAAAAAAATACTTTCGAATAAATGCGCACATAAAATCAGAGACTAAAATAAATACGGAGTTAAAAGCAATGTTGTTAAATCAAAAATAGAAATGTATTGTCGATGTAGAGAAGCAGCGGGTGAGCTTCATAAGGGGTTCGAGGGGAAAGAAAAATGCAAAAAGCAAATTGACTAAAACTAGTTATAATCCAAGTCAAACACAGATTTCTCTCTAATCATTTTGTAAATAAATATTGATTCTGGCAAATAGCTATATATATATTTATTAGTTTTATTGACATAATTCAAATTTTTAAATAAATAAGTAAAAATATAAACGATCGATCATTCAGTCCTAGTATCCTAATCCAATAATCGTGTGTATTAAATGACACATCTATTTTTTACAAGATCAAGCTTATGTCTTGTGGCCCATCGTCAAGCATAATCCTTCATTAGTCTGCACTTAAATTTATATGTTAAATAAAAACAAAAAATTCTCAAGACAATAGAAAAGCGAATCCGGTAAATTATTTTAAATTGTTAGTTTTAGCTCTCAGAAGTGGCATAAACTGAGAACAAATGCACATAGAGTGAGAATACAAAATGTTTATGACCACTTAAGTAAACATAAATGTTTGTTGGCTACCGATTTCCAGTGGCTGCCACTTAAAATCACTCACAAAGACAAGCATCCTAAAAACTTTAACGAGCTACGGGCCACATTTAATGCTGGCTATGGAGCTGCAGAGCTGACCAAGTCAAGGTTCATGAACCCAGTCAGCGCATGGGAAAGAGGTATAGAAAATTCTCACAGAGAACGACGGTAGCTATGCCGTCAATTACATGCGAGGCGCTAGTTGATGGTCATGCTGATGGTGTTGCTAATAGAGTGGCAGAAGTAGTGGGAGGGGAAAGAGAAAAGGCGGCAGATTTAGAAATGGCCTCACTACCTTGCTGCCTGCTGCCTGGCTGGGCTAGGGCAGCTTACGAGCAGCTGGGCGGTTACCCGACAGGCTTAACTTTTAACCGCGCAGCAAGACGCCGATGTCGACATCGACATTTTTGTTTTTGGGTTTTTGGCCACTTGACTTGCCTTGGCGGCCAGGCAGTCCGCTAGTCCAAGTAATTAAAAACCAAAAGCAACAAGAACAAGCAGCCGACAGCAGGCAGACAGCAGTCCGGTGTCAGGAGTCGCAGCGAAAAGCGGAAAGCGTTCTAGAAAACGGAAAATTACTCGTTGTATTTTTCGCCACGTACCTAACTAAAGCCTAGGCCGTAGTCGTTTCTGCTTCTAACTCCGTCTCCTCGTCTACAACTGCCTTCACGTCTGCGTCTGCCTCTGGTTCATTCTCTTTCTCTTGCTACGTATTGGTCTACCTCTATCTCTGCTGGCAGATGCTTCTCTGCCAGTTCCCTCCATACAGACATTGCTCATTTCGTCGTTTCGTAATTAATTAGTCTTAAAAGTTAAATAGCCCAAATGATTTCGGACAAGTTGCAAAAGGCCGACAGCAAATAGAAGAGATGCTGCTGCCAAGACCCCAGCATGCTACGAAAATAGATACAGCTAACATAGATACAGATACGAGTACTCGTAGCATTGCGAGTGTCCCGGTTCGAGTAGGTTTGAGTTCAATGCGACTGGTCGTCGCTTCCTCTGTCTGTCTGTGCCTCTCGGTCTGTCCGTCTGCTTGGCCTGTTGGCAAATGAAGATAAGATACGCGTTTGACAGGCCCAACATAGCCATGGCCAAGTCGAGGAGGAGTAGGAGAACTATAGGAATTGGCAACGTTGTTGTAGACGACGCATCACATATTTGTGTAAATTTCGTATTTTTATACCAATTGAGTTGGCTGTCAGTTTGGCACGCATTGCCCGTGTCTCTGTATCTCTCTCTCTCTGTCTCCCTCTCCCTGTTTGCTCTATCCACAGTCTCTCTTTCTCTATAACGCGGTATGTAGTGCTGAGCAGAGAATTTATCTAATGGCAACGTCAGTGTGTATGCATCTGTATCTGGCGTGGATACGTGCTGTGCGAATGCTTTTCATCCACTCCAGCTGCCCTCCTGCTTGCCTTATTGATTGAGACAGAATTTATTGGCAGTGCTTAACGTTTTAAGCAAACATCGTTGTGACTTTTTGACATTTGCCAGCCACTAAAAATGGCTCTTGATTCTGAATATGAAATGTGCTCTGGCGCTTTAAGCTTTATTTAGACACATTTACTACATGCATGTGCATATGTGGGAGGGTGTGTAATAGCCTGTGTGAATGTGAGTGTGTGCCATCTCGTTAGCTGTGCAGTGCGCACTCTTGGCATATTTAAATATTTTGTTGCAACATGCTCAGCTGGCACAAATTGGCAAAAATCAACTCAAAAATTGCACTCTCACACACAAAAGGCAACGCCCTCGAAGCAACCACTCAAACCACCCACCACCCACCACCCCCAATTCACCCCGTCGGCAATAGCTGCATATCAATTTCATTTTGCTTTTCATATTCTCATATATTTGCCAATTTATTTTACACTTTTGCTGAAATTGCCAAGCGCTTTAAGTGCGGCATCCACAAAATGCACCTGCCGCAAACATTTAAATAAAACAAGAAACTTTAGCTTAGCCTAGTGAAAGTCTTACAACGAAGCCCAGATGCGCTTACTTCCGATATGATGAAAACATATTTTCAATTGCAATCGTTGCTCACTTGCAAATAAAATATTTTAAAATTAAGGCCCCTTCGGCTGCTTTGAATTATCCTTGTGATAAAGCCAATAAATGCATGAGCAAAACGCACGCTTAAAGCATTTGCATTTCATTCGTTTCGTTTCGGTCTTTTCGTACAACTGGGCCAAGTGCATGGAGTGTGCTTCACAGATTTTCCCCAATGGCAGTGATGGAGGTTGGGGGAGAAGAAAACTCTTTTCAGGCTATGCGCTTGACCGACGCATTGCAATTTGCAACTGATTCAACATTCAAGTGGTCCAAGTGCATTGGAAATAGCTGCAAAAATTGTTGCCTAACAGCAGGCGCCACAGTCCTTACCAGTCCCAATCCCCGAGCATCATGCCAGCCACGACTCATGCCCAGCACAGTGGGGCAATTGACTGGTCAAGCGGCAAGCTGTTGCTGGTCTTACATTATTTATGAGCAAGTCTAGACCAAAGTGACATATATGATAGCTATGCCTATGTCTTAATTGCATGCACACAAATGAGGAGTAAGAGTTGAAGAGAGAACAATTTGTTGTTGATATTTCGAGGGAAATTGTATTTTTTTTGTTTTACATAAATTTGCAGCAATAATACTGTGTGTGTGTGTTGCGCCATTTTACGTAAATATTTGGCCAAGATAAATTGCAGTAAACAATTTGCAACAATTTCGTGCGGTTGTGAGCAGGATGCAGGACACAGGACGAAGAAGAAAGGCAATAGCCGCCCCAGGCAACCAGCACAGCAATTATAGCTCATAAGTTGCATATTTTTGAGGCAAGTCTAAATCTTGAGCGCTCTCTTACTCGCTAAGTTTCCTCGTCTCTCTCTCTCTTTCTCTTTCTCTCTTTATCCCTTTTCGTTTATTGTGTGTGGCTGCTTGTGCTTGGCCAAATGCAGAGAGATGCAAAGTTCATGATAAAATTACTAACTTAATTGCCAAGGCGGGGCCATAAGTCAAAGCCAAAGTGAGCCTAGCCAGGCTAGGAAAGCAGTACTTGGCTAATTGGTGCAATACGGACCAGAGCAACGTCATTAAGCGGCAACAAGACTGCACTACACTTGGCTATAACAACTGGTAGTTGAGTCAGCGTCGTCATCTCTCACTTATGAGTTTTTCTTGTTTTTTTTTACTATGCTGCAATCGAACGAAAATAGATGAAACAACGATGGCTGTTAGCCGAGCCTGTTAACTGTTGGCTGTTAACAAACTTTTTGCGAACTGAACTGAGCTGAACTGGTTTTGTTTTGTTTGGCTTGGTTTGGCTTGGTTGTTTGGCTTTGGCCAGCGAAAGCAAAAGTTGCAACCTGTCTCCATGCCACAATGCCAAAAACAAAACACAACATGCATTTGCATGGCGCTTGCCCAAATGCTTTCAAATTGGGTTAACGACACTTCAACTTGGCTAACAAAAAAATTCAAAAATAAAACGAAAAGAAATGCACTTTCATAGCAAGTGTCGCTAAGGCAAGTTTGCAGCGTAGAAAGTGAAAACTGCAGCATATAAAGATACAGATACAGTTGCAGCCTCAGATACTTGCAACAAGACACAAACACAAATTACATGAGCTCAGATTTGGTTTAGTTTTTTTTTTCGGGCAATGAAAGTGAAGTCAACGCATGTTACAGCTCCACAAATGCTGTCAATTAGCTGTGGAGCTGCAGCTGCCACTCTGCCACTGCAACATTGAAATGATGTCAAATGGGATTATGTTGCATAGATAAACATGAATGGCCTTTGACTAAGCAGATTCATTAGCTGCCTGTAACTTACACACACATTACAAGCTCATTAGAAGCAGAAAACTCGCAAAAAAAAGTAGACTTAATTCAACAGAATTCGATTCAAGAGACGATTGCATAATGTGCGAGAGTTGCAACTGAAATTCAGATACGGGTTGGCAATGGATATAGAGAAGAAGAAGAAGATTCACCTGGCTGCAAAGTGAAATTAAATGAACTCAGGCCAAAGGCAACCTCTCTAGGTTGGAGTAACGTCGAGTCAAGGAACCCATAAGCTTATGCGTTGACATTATGTTGAGACTTGCCGAAAGACAAAGAGAGTATGAGAGAGTAGAGTGGAGAGAGAATGGGAAATGGCAGCGACATGCTAATTATGCTATATTTATGTACATGCCGGAACTATGGATGTGCATTGAAGTGCATGATGCTGCTTCGCTTTGCTTCGCTGCAGGCAGGGCTTATGCCTATGACTGCCCCGACTCCATCGCCCGTCCTTGCTTATGCTGCACCGTTGATGTGTTGCCATTTTGCGTTGACTTTGACAAGAACGCGACCATCATGGGCCATTATCGTGCGCCTCATCAACGACAACGACAGCGCGGTAGGTGGAAGGGAAGAGAATCTAACGCCAAAGTCATTAAACTCTCGCGCGCAGCATCGTAAGCTCCAAACGTCGACTAACGACTAATTTGCGCATATGACAGAGCGGCATGCCACTCGTCGTCGTCGTCGTCGTCGTTCTGGGATATGGCATATGCCAGATGGGTTGGGTCTCGCCTTGCCAGATGTTGAATTGGATGGGGGGAACCTGTGGGGAACTGTGATGTCAACGATGTCGCTGTGCATTGCGTTCGCCTATTGGCAGCACTCTTGACTTGCCTGGGATTGCGTTGTGCGTCTGCTTCCCATTGAGTGACTGCGTTTCAGCCTCTTCTGCAAACTCCCTAGGTCTCTTGTCGCTGCTCTGCTTGATTTGTTTGGCCCGCCTATCTGGCGCTTGTATTTGCCCTCTCGACTCTGCAGCTTTAAGCGCTCATAAACGCCAGCTAGGCCTGCCATCTAGGTCTGCCTGCCTGTCAGCCACTTATGCGTTTTAAATGATAAGAAATGTGCCAGCACAACTTGCCCATTTGGCCGCAGTAAAAAAAAGTGTGGCTATGCAACGCTGTCACACGCGACGTATGCGCAATGCCCGAGGCGTTGGCCCAAACAAATCACGCCATTTACCGAGCAATTTATTAATAAATACGCCCATTTGTGGTTTCACATTTTGTAAGTTTTGTTTTAGTTTAATTATTGCCACACGCAACGGTAAATCAACACTAACAACAATTGAGTTGCTGCAACTGCACCCGTGGCAACTACAAACAGCACTTAATTGCTGTAAAATCACGTGTCAGCCCACATAAATACTATATTTCGCATATGCACGTACGACTACGAGTACGAGACACATACATACCTATATGTGTATATATAATATATTGGAGCAGTCGCACTTGCCACATGCCACCTGGCACATAAGGTTGCCACAAAATTGCCCTTCGCGAATATGTGAAACCTTGCAGTGATTATATGCTTTCACTTTGCAAATAGGTGTGCTCAACAAGCAAAACAAAGCACACATAGTAAATATGCAGGACTAGCAAAAACCCTATATGTAGATATACTCTACATAAATACTGAAAGTGGAAACAATTAAATGGCATTCAAATAGCATTCAAATTTAATAAAATCAATGAATAAATTAAGAACTTTTTTCAAACAATAATAATAGTTTAATAAGTAATAAGTTATATTTTATACGTTTCCTATTATAAAGATTCCAAAATATTATCTTCCACAAATTCTTTGTTTATTAGAAATTAAAATTAAAATTGATTTGTTTAACCAACAAAGCATTTTATTGTTATATAATATAATTGGTGTGTTTACATTTCTAAGATAATGCAAAATATTTTGATTTTCCTTCCCATAAAATGTATGTTATTAATTAATTCTGGTATTATATTTCCCAATTAAAACTGTCTCAACAAATGCAAGTAGCTTATTTCTGCTTTCTACACTTTCTTAAAAAAACACCCAGTGGAGCTGCCTTTCTGTCCCTTGAGGGTATACAACGGTGAGTACACTCGTTTGTGGCCAATTGTGAGTGCCCTGAATAATATAGGTCTGTGGATCTGCGAAGCTTCTGCTTGTGCCCTGGCTGTGCACCTTTGGGCCAGTCTAATTAAACACGACACTGAAAATGTGTCCTCTGCTGTCATTGACACGTGTGCACAGCGGCATACGCGACAACAACAATAACAAAAACATCAGCAACAGCAATGGCGACAACAACAATAATAATAAAACTGAAGCTGGTGTCCAGCCGGATATGCAGCAGCCGATAGGCCGTTAATACACAGCACACACACACACACACACACAGAGCCAGCAACTGCGTCTGCTGATTTTCCGTTTACCAACGGTTGGCGCCACACTCCCAGGCACACACACAAACACACACACACACCCATACGCAAGCAGCTGCAGAGATTCACGCACGTGATTTATGTGCGTGGGCGCGCATTTTAACGCGGCAACGACACAACAACTACAACAACAGAGGGACAGAAGGCAGCAACAATGTAAGCAGTGCTTGTTGCTAAAGCCGCCCCACAGTGCTCTGTCGAAAACAACAAAAATAACAACAAAAGCGATAGCAATGCGTTGGCAACTTTATTGGTATTCGCATATTTTACGTGCACTGTCGTTGGCAATGGCAATGGCGATGGCGATGGCGACTCGATGCGAGGCGAGTCGATGCTGGTCAATTCAATCAGGATATAATTTTATGCGTTACTTAAACACGCAGGATATGTTAATATTGCGGCGCAAGCCCTGCGGCCACACCACCAACATCAACAACAATAATAAAAAAATGGCAACTCTGTACGGTTGAAATAACAGCATAGTTGCTGTGGATAAATAACTTTGTATGTATGCATATGTGTTTGTGCGCTTGTTGTATGTGCGTGTTTTCATGATTAATTAATTGTATTTAAAGCATAATTGCCTCTAGCTTTCATTTGATTAAATTTTCGAGCCAGAACCATATCCATGAGCTTCTGTGCGAGTGTATATGTTTGAGGCTTTCCCAGTGTGTGCGTGTGACATAATCATTGGGTCAATTGGCTTTTTGAATTTTTAAAGCTGCAACAATATGTTAAAACCTTTTTAACTTAAATACTACTCGTTTGATCACTCAAATGTTAAATGCGCTGAAAAGTGTGCAATAAAAATTACTGCCCTCGCTTCGACTCTCTTTAAGATTAGAAATTCTTTGGAGTATTTGATGATTTGTATATTTTAATTAATAGAGTTTATCCAACAATATAGCTCTTGACTGCAAGTGTATTATTAGCGATATTGCACCCTAACTATTTAATAGGCCACTGCAAATTACTGCCTTCACAACTGAAAACTGCCAAATGATTTGCTATTTACCATGGCCTTACATCCCATACTAGTGATATTTATTAAAAGCTGTGAGACTAAGGCAAGTGTTTTTAAACAATGGCAGAATTATGAGCTCCTAGACATGGAAACGAAACTTCAACGATCTATCAGAAGACCGAGCTTATGAAAAAGTATTATGAAAATTTGATTTATAACATTTTGGGGATCATCTTTAATTTCCCTATATATGATACCTTTAAAGGCCATTCATATCCCCAGAATCACTTTAAATACTATAATTATGTAAATGCTCGTAAAAATATACCAGAGACTACCTACTAGATGGTTCATATAAAAGTAATTTATTATATTCAGGAAGTTTCCAATAGAGTGTTGAATTTTTTGCTAGAGAGAGATCAAAGTTGATTCTCTCAATAAAAAATGTAAAATTTTAAAAGTTTATTGACTATTTTCACAAATAAATATAGCTAAAAAGTCAGTTAAATGCAATTTCCCTGACATTTTGTTTGTTTTTGTAGCATAAGGAACAAACAAATAATTTATACATTTTGATTGGCTTTTTTTTTAATTTGCTGCCTTTGATAATTGATTAATTGCCTTTTTGTGCGGTTGCAATTGTTTCATAACATTTTTGTACGTTTTGTTTCTTCCCACTCGTATAACACACATATGTTTTATTAATTTTTGCCACTAATTTGCCTAATTAAATTTCTTATTTCTGTTACGTGCGTGGACTTGCATGGTGTTTTAATTATTAACATTTATTTATTTATGTTCATCATTTTTTTTTTTTTTACTTTTGCCGTAGCCGATTTCACGCCCAGAAGTTGACGTGCCAACTGTCACTGTCCATCTTCCTGTCCACATTTTGCGCATAATATAATCGATGTCAGACTTCAACTTGTTGGCCAAAAGACTAACTCACACGCACAGACCAGCAGAGGCAATGCAGGGCCAGTGCCAGGGTCTGGGTCTGGGTCTGGGACTGGCTCAGGTTCCGGGCCAGAGTTACGAAACAATATAAGTAAATCTCTTTAGTTGGCTCATAATTATGACATTAAGCGGCGATGCGACTTGAATTTTAATTGCCATGCCGTCAGTTCGTCAGCTCTTGCTAAGGAGAGAAGCGTACTGTATTTATTAGACCACGTGTATGAGCTTTGTTGTTGCTTTATGTTTATTAATAAATAATTCCTGCTACTGTTGGCTTGCTAGCCAGGGCAATTTGCGGCTATTCATTGAGACTTTTATGGCCAGATACATATGTTATGTGCATTGTGCCAAAAACGTTGAGACCGTTAGCAGTGATGACTTGTTGATGGCCCGAGAACACGACCAGAAGAATTTAATTAAAGCGATTCAAGAACTTTGATTTCTTTTTCGGGGCATGCTAGATGACCGACAAGTTAACAAATGGCTCTGTTTAACAATAATAACAATATAAGTTCATTTCCTCATAACTTTAAAAAGTTTCAAACTGCCATAAAACTTCTTGAATTTCCCATGTTGACCCGAATTGTAGGACCGATGTCTCATACTATTAGTTAAAACAATGCTGTTTATGGCAATTTTACAATAAACTTTATTTGAAGTGTATTACCAACAGCCTTTTGACCAACTTCCCTCCTTTCCATCAAACTTTTATGATATTTGTTTTTGCTTACAATTCAAAATTAAATTAAACCGCCATGAAAATGCGGTAATTTTGTCTATTCTGCCGGACATCGTCATCGTCATTGTTATTGCTATTGTTGCCGCTACTGCTTCGAGTGCTATATTGTTGTTGTTGTTGTTGTCAACACATGCCGTAAAATTCACACCAAGTGGAAGTACGGCGTGGCTAACATTACGGCATTAGATAAGAGCTTTGTTTGCCCTTCACACGCATGAACTCTGCGTGCCATGTGACGTAGTAGAAACTTATTTAGTTGCCACATAAAAGTTCAGTTCAGTTGTTCAGTTATTCAGTTGTTGTTTGCTCCGACAATAAAAGTAATGTTTGATAATAAGCGACAACGACAACGACAACAACAACAACAACAACGGCAACATCAACATGGTACAACAACTTCATTTGCAATTTCCGCGCGATTGTCTCAAGTCGGTTGCTGCTGCCACTTCTGCTGGCTGTTGCTGATAGAAATCTGAGGCAAATGTTGCAATCCCAGCAGCAACAACGACAACAACAACAACAACAACTGCTAGAGCCAAGTGAATAAAGTTATTAGCGCATTTAACTGAACCAACGGCTGTGAACTGCCAGCATCCTCAGCATTCGTTATGTGAATACACAACAACAGCAATGAATTCACTCGTTCATCGCATTGTTTCGTCTGGCCAACTGCGAATGCAATTTCCATTTTAATTACTTCCAAATGAAAACAACAACAAGAAGAACACGACACAGGCCAGACAATCGCCAGACAAACAGCAACAACAACAGCTGCAATTGCTGCGGTGGCGCTTGCGCCAACATCAACAACAACGACTTAATATAGGCAAAAATTAGTCGCACAATTCATACAACGTTTAATAGACAAATGCACACAGATATACACACTAGCATATGTACATGTATAGACTGCCTCGCTAAAAACAAATATAAACATTACAAGTTTTCTATTCAAATATTTGAAGTGCATTAAAATAATGATCGTTTTTCTTTATTTTAGTTCACTTAAACATTGCATGTCTGCAATACAAAATAAAAAAATAGCTTAGAAATTAGTGGCAAACATTTGAGGCAACCCTCGGGCATACAAAAAAACAACACTCTGCAGTTTGGTGCTATGAAAAATGCGAATTAAAATTCGAGTTGTTGTAGCTGAGGCGATTGGTTACCGTTGTCGTTGTTATTGTTGTTTGTAATTGTGGTGGCTTTTGTACTGTTGTTGTTATTTTGCTGGTGACACTTGCCGTTTGCTACCTTTGTCGATGTCGTTTACTTTGCTGTTGTTGTTGTTGTTGTCGTCGTTGCTCGCTTTTTATTTTTTGTGCATTTTCTGCATAAATATTTCAACACTTTCGCTTTTGTTTTGTGTCACACAAAAAAATGGTTTTAATTATTCCCAACGTGAGCATTGCCCCTTTCCCTTCGATTTCCTTCTCATTTCCCTTTCGTGCCACCATGCCAGCTCTCTTGGTTGGCGTCCTCTGCACAGGTCGCTGTGAATTTTAATTGCATTTTTATTTAATTTCTGTGTGTGCTGCATCTAATTTGTCGTCATCGTTGTTACTGTAATTTTGTAATATTTCTTTGTTGTTATTGCAGTTGTAGTTTGAACTTTTTATTGTTGTTGGTTTTCCTCTTTAGTCTTGTTATATTTTTGCTTCTGTTTTTTGGCTTTTGTTTTACTTGATTTTTATTTTTGCATTTGTATTTCTTCCCACGCACTTATTGTTGCCCGCAGCCAATTGGTGTTGTCATTTGTTTTTGTTGGGGCTGTCATCGTGCATTTATTTGCGTAATTGTTAATAGCAAAAGCAAACCAAATAAAATAAAAAACAAAACAATAGCCATTTCGTCATATTAAACACGGTCTGTCGGTCAATTGATTAGCACTTTCTGTATTGTTTGTCCTTTTGAAATCATATTTCAGATTTTCGTTTAAAGTGTGGTGTTTTAAATGAAAGTAAACTTTTTATGGAACACAATTTTTTAATGTGGAAATATATACTTCATTCCTATCTCAGCTCTTTGGGAAACAGTTTCTCAAAGTACCTGGGACCTCCGAGTTATAAAATAAATAAACATAATGTGTGTTAGTTTTGGTTTTAAGAACATGTGAATACATATCAATAGAAAATTAATCATTTTAAAGTAGACAAATATTTATAACACAAATTACATTATTATATACATAATAAACTAATTATTTTGAAAAAAAGTAAACACTTCCCACAGTTGTTCAGTTAGTGTATTAAAAATTCATTTTAAAACTATTTATTGATGATACTTATTCAATTTGTTCGCATTTTATTTCCGTTGGCGTTACGTCTGCGCAATTCTTTTGACCCAATTTCAAATCGATTTGGAAATCTTATTTATTATTTTATTTTTTTGCTTGGGGTCGAGTCTAATTTATGACCAACTCAGCCTGTTATGTGGGTGTCTGCTGATGTTGTTGCTATGGATGGTAACATTGGTGTTGTGGTTGATGTAAATGTTGTTGTTGTTATTGCATATTCATATTAAAATGGTTCAATAGACTCATTCATTTAGTTTTATTTGTTTGCATAGCTTCTTGTCTGCGTTTTTTGTTGACTCTGTCTAAGCGGCTTATGAAATTTACATATGGCCAGATGGCAATATGGCAATTATAACGGCATTTAGTATGTTATGGCTATTTTAAACAACATTGTTAGTTGCCCCGGCAAAAGATCAATCAATGTACACAATCGAAACACTCCATACAATACGACGAGTGTATACAGATACTTTCGAACAATCTGTGGCTTGATTTTAGCACACAGTTTGCTCTGTTCATTTCTCTCATTGATTGTTGATTGCATAAGCTGGAAAATTAATATGCAAAATGTGAGAGTGCACAGAATGTGCTATTAGTAAGACAACAAAATCTGACATCGATATGACTATAATAAATTAATTAAAATGATATCAAAGGCGAAAGTCGCCAATGCCATTGCCTCTGACATCGACATCGACATCGACATCATCTTCGTCTCGAAGCAGGATTGAGTAGTAGTAGTATCTTCAAATTGGCCGCGAGGCGTTCGGGCCTCGCCAACAGTAACAGTAACAAATAATTAGCTTGTAAACTAAGAGTCATCATTAATAATGATTACCGTTGAGTTCTCACTCTATGTGTGTGTGTATGTGTGTGTGTGTGTGAGTTTGTCTGAGTGGGTGTCGTTGTGCTCGACTGTAACTGTGGGTCGTCGTTTGCCATAAACGTCAACATAATTAAGTGAGAGACTTCTCCTTCATCTCCTATTCTTCTTCATCTGCTGCTTCTTCTATGTTACTTTCCACAGTTTTTGCTGAGGTTTTTCTTCAACTGATTTGGCTGCTGCTGCGATTTATTTCGCATTAACGCTCAATATTGCTTGCTAATTAACCACAGCCAACTTGCCGAAAAACTGACATATACAAACAACAGAGGGGCAAGCCGAGGCAGAGGCGCTATAATAACAACCAATATAATCTCTTTTCTCTCTATATATAGAGTTGTGGCGAATGATGAGCATGATGCGTCGCATTTTTGTGGCCGCTAATTAGAAGCGGCAAAAACTTCTCTAGTCGATCCGCTTAGCGTTTACAGTTACGGCCAAAACTCTGCTCCAGATGCCTAACTACAATTTGGCGTGTCAAAATGCCGTTACACGTGCTACACACCGCAACTTCCAAAATGTAGTTCCTGCCTTTGCTTTTTTATGCCCTGTGACCTATAAAATGTTTGCAATTACATTTCTTATATGAACTGTAGATAACCAATATGCTATTGGAAACAAAAGTCTATCAGACTTCAAATTAATAATTTGATATTTTTTCTATGCTCAATTACTTAAGTTTTAAAATTAGTAGCAGGTGCAGAGTTCATCATTTTTATAATCAGCTGTGTTTAGCATACATAAACTTATTAATATTAATCTATTAACATTCAGCTAACCTTCTAACTAATGCCCTGCTATTAATGTGATGGCATGTTGTAAATTACAGATTAACTTAGATTCGAGAATGATTCTTTTTTTTAAGAGAATGTGAATGAAAGTGAAAAGGCGACAACAGTTAGCTGATGTTTTACAACTCATTACATACTCGACCTGGACGTTTACGTTTCGCGGCGTCTTTTATAAAACATTTTAATGAGCCGGCGACTATTTTTCACTTAACGTCGTCCTGCGGCGTAATTTGCATGTGCATACAGCAGATATTTACACACAGTCATATTGCCCTCGTCGACAACGACAACTACAACGACAACGACGCCAAGCGATGCGATACGATGAGGGGGGCTTGCAAACAAACGGGAGGCATAAATAATCGTACAAAGTATGGCAAGCCATAAATATTTAAGCCCGGTTGCTGCTCCTGATGCTCCTGCCTGCCAGCCTTTCCTTATAAGGTGTCCAAGTTGTGTGGAGCATACGGCTCTGGCTTTGACTCTGACTCTGACTCTGACTCTCTGTTCTGCTCGTGCTGGATGGAGATGCTTGCTGAGTTCGCACAAATTTCATGCTGCACGGCAACAACAATAAAACGCAAAATAATATAGGCAAGCTGTATAGCTGCAATGTAGCATCAACAACAGCAGCAGCAAGAGCAGCGACTGCAACTGCAACAATAAACAAGGCGCGCAATTTCACTGACTACTGAGAACTTTACGTACTGTGACGGCAAAGTGAGAGATCGAGGGAGCTGGGCTGAGCACTGGGCAAACTTGAGATGTAACTGCACTGCACGAAAATGCAATCAGTACTTCAATTTGAATTGCGTGCGCTAATGGAGCGCAATTGGCGTATACGTAATATACAAAATAGGTCTTACCATTTAGTTAAGGGTCGAAAGATATCACTGTTGCTTACCTGCAAAGAAAAAAAAGAGGAAATGATTATTAGATGTGACATTTCGAGTTGATTAATTATTTATTGCATTATGTTTTCATGGCAATTGTTCGTAACTGCCATTTCATGACCATAATTATTTAATGTTGCTCTTCTAGCTGCGCTTATCTTTTGTACAGTGTGTGTTGCCCTTGTGTTGATACCGTTGTTGTTGACTCTTGGGTCCCCTCTGCCCTTTGGCTCCTGCTGATTTCATTTACAGTACTACCATTGGCCTCTTGTCTTGTCTGCCGCCAACGCCAATGCCCCACGTCAGCCACCGCTTCCGACTGGCGACCCCTGTAAGCTTACCCCTCCTCCCTCCCATCACTCGCTTGGTTCCGTTCCGTTTTCATTCATGCGCCTCACGCTGTGCACTCATTTAGCCTTTAACCAAACGTTCAACTGCTTCAGCAGCACCGACAGTCCTCACTCTGCCCTATCCCCCTCCCCCAACCCATCCCGTCTTTTGCATATCATTTGCGCGCATCTTGGCGAGTCGCTGCTCCAGTGCCCGTTCCCCGTTAAGTGCATTACAATGAACTACGTAGGAGACATCCGGCCACCCCGTCGTGACTCGTAAATAAGTTTTATTGTGTTTTGTGCCACACGCCCACCACGTCCCCCTCCCCCGCCCTTGGCCATTCAGCGCAACAACAACAGCATCAGTGTTGCCTCCACTCACGCCAACCTCTCTTGGTCCTGCTGCAAGTTATCGCTTCCTTTGTTTTGGTAATTTAGCAAGCGCGCCAACGACGTCGTCTAAATTGCTGGCATACATTTGCTCTGTGCTGCCCACTGTGCCACATGCTGTTGTTGCTGTTATTACTGCAGTTGCTGACGTAGCTGTTGCTGTTGCTGTTTCTGTTGCCAGGCAAATGACTACAAAGTGGGCTTAGCGGAGTCTCGCCAACTCGACTCGAGCTCGAAGCTCTTGGAGCGCTTTTCGGCTGCCGTCGCCTGAATTATGGCGATTCTAATGTGGAGGATTGCCTCTGTTGCCGCTGTTGCTGTTGATGTTGCTGTTGCTGCGACTCCTGCTTGATGTTGCTGTTGCATATTTAAGCGCGAATGGGCGCAATTGTTGCGCGCTTTATTGTTTTGGGAATAAGTGCGGATTTATAGAAATTTTTAGCTTTACACTGCACTGCACTGCGCTCCGTTAAGCTTTGCTCTGGAGACAAGCATCTATTTTATTTAAGAGGGGGAATGCAAATAAAAATAGAACTGCAATATATTAAGTGCTCTCTCAGCTCTGCATTACAGTTAGGGGCCATCGGCATTTGGCAATCTTTGGCTATGATAATGCAACCGAGATGCATATGACATGAACTCAATTAGCTCCCCTCGCTCTAGCAGTGGGCGTGGGCATTCGTACTCTTATGTGGGTTGGGCAAACACATTAGGCCGAGACAGTCGTAGAGTCGTAGAGAGAGAAATACTTTGCTAAGAGTCCACAAATTAGAGACGCGTCCACCGATTGCCGAGGGCCGCGTTGCATGTAAATTTGCAGTTAGCTTCTCTTCATTCTGGCTCTCGGTCTGCGACTGGGTTTGGCCAGCATCAAAATTAATATGCATGCAACTGAGTTCTGCGGAGAAGGAAGAGGAAATGCCAGCAAAGATAGCAAAGGGAACAGCAGCAACAACAACAACAATAGCGGCGCAATAATAACAATGAAAATGCACAGAATGCGCCTTATAACGACAACAAATTGCCCATTTGGCATAGAAGATGATGAGACAGTTAAGGCCAGGCCCCAGCAAGCATTGCTGGTAGGTAGCAGAAGGACAAGAAGAAGCGGCACTCACTGAAGGAGGTGGAGCCATGCCCCAGGATGGGCCCCTGACATGGTGCGACATTAATTGGCTGCCATGTCATTTTGTTTATGCAGTGCTGTATTCGTTCTCCGGCGCATCACTGTCAACGCCAGACAATTGGGTTGTGAAATTAGAAATAGAACCCAACCCGGCAATGTCATCGTTAGCAATCTCCCTCGCCCGCCATCATCGCACAAGCAATAAAATGTTTAAAAAAGAACAACGTAAATGAAATGAGAGAGCCATTATGGGGCTTGACTGCGAGTATAAACTGTCAGTGGGTTCATTTAGCAAATAGCATTTTCGAGTCAATAAATTAGCACAATAAATAAGTAAAATATAGAGCCAAGTTCAGTAAAATTATGCGCAATATTTAATGCAAATATATTTTGCATTTTAGGATCATAATTTTAAACAGCTTTAAGTGCATCTTATAAAAGACAAGCTGATGATTTTACTGTGTCATAGATATTGGAGGGAAATACCAATAGAGAATTCATTTACTGATTATGATAATTCCTTCTGATCTTAATTAATTTTTTATCTTTTTGAAAATTAATCTTGACAAATATTTTATTTTGATTTAAATAATATCTTTAATATATCTGTGAAGCATTAACAGATATTCAAATTATATTTTCATTATTTTATTTACATATATATCTTTATTTAAAAATTCGATTTTCCTCAGAAAAATGAATGTTTAAATATTACGCAATTTGAATAGCTTATTGAAGTAACAGTCTTGCATAATGCATTTTAATCGACTCTGACCCAACGAGCTTGAATCAAGGCTGGCGGCCATGGAGTGCTAAAGTGATGCAGGATGACGGCGTGTGTGTTGTTGCTACAGTGTCAAGCAACAACTTTTGCCTGCTCCACACAATGCAAATGTACAAGTATAGTTCACGCATTACGCATACGCCACATAAGCTGCATATGGCAGTTAGAAGTCAAGCAGGTAGACAGGCGTATCATTAACGCAGCAGCAGCAGTAGAATTTGTTGTGGTTGTTGTTGCCATGGGGCTGTTGCAGTTGCTGTTGGCATTTGCAATTTTACGGCGCGCATGTGCCACTTATTTTGTAACAACTTCGCTCGGATGGCTTGCAGCAAACTAAGTTGCTATCATGTTCAAGTGCTTGGCCCCAAAAGAACAGCCATAGCTGCAGTGGCAGCACACAAACCCAATGGCAAATGTGTAGGGCTTCTGCAGCAGCAGCAGCAGCAACAGCCACTGGCAACTGGCAACATTTCCACTTGAGCTAACCGGGGGTGTCACATTCGTCGTCGCCGTCACTCACCGTCAACAGTCAGCGTCAGCAGCCAGCAGCCAGCAGCCAGCAGCAGTCAACTCCATTCCGCAGCAGTTGCTGTTGCAATTCTTGTGGTATTTGTGGCATAAAATTTGCAAATAAAGCGAAATGAGCTAGACGACGACGCTGCACACACACACATAGAGTATCACTTGCTACCACAGCAAAATCATTCCTTTATTCTTATTCTCATTTTGGACTCTACGAATTCGTATTGAATTCTATGCATTATGCACAGCAGCCACCTTGAGGTGTTCATTTTCATGCCAAAAGAAAATGCGCGTAATTATGCGCCGCGTTGCAAGCAGTCAGCGTTGCCACAGTTACCACTTCGATGCCTGCAAATGTCGTTTTTCATTCGCTTCTCTTCTCCTCTCTTCTCTGCAAGTAGCAGCGGTTTTTTGGAGGCCATTTACAAGATGTCTTCGGTTGCACGCTCGCTGTGTGCAACTGGAGCATGCGGCGAGGCCATCGCTTGCAAATGTCTCAAATGATGCCTTTATTGTTGCATTAATAACAAAGCGCAGCGGCAAGGTTTATGCAACCTAAAACCCAACAATTGCATCAACAATGAGAGAAACGCAAAAAACCCCAAGTAAAAGGTTTGCTGCTGTTGTTGAAGCTACTGCTGCTGCCATTTGTAGAAATATGAATGAATACTTTATTGAATATTGTGCAACGTATGCAAAATGATGGGCCAACATTTGGCTCTCTCACTGACCAAGTTGCCATCGGGCGGGCGCTGAGGCTGTCGCGGGCAGACCGAAGAGACCACAACTGACAGGAAACCATTTAAACTGACCTCAAATGACAACGGCAGCGACAGCATCCAGCAACAAAAAACAGACAAAAAGTGAAAAGCAAAGTTAAAAAAATATATGTGTGTAGTATATTCATATACTATATATGCAAAGTTACCCTAGATAGACCATAACAATAATAACAAAAAAAAAAAGGAGACTGCAAACAAATTGGTAGCAATTCGAGTCAACACAAGGCGACAAAAGCCCATGATCAAGCCCAAGAGCAGCTGCAGCGGATTGTACATGGGTTTTATGAGCGTCCATACTCGCATGTAGAAACAACACGGCTCTCATGACTCATGGCAACTCTGCACATTTTATGTATAAAAATATGGACAGCAATGCGATAAGCAGCTGACAATTGGATGCTCTTGCTGCAAACCTAAGCCTTTTCACTCTCTGGCTATCTATCGTTATTTTAATATCAGTCGGTAATAGTTTTCAATTGTCGTGGCAGCATTTGAAAGAATGTGTAATGACTTATCAATTATTTGTGGTGCTCGCTTTGCCGAGTAATTGAGCAGCTCCCACAGTAGCGTTTAGATGAAGGTTTTTTTTCGTTTGCTGCGCTACAAATTGCATGCCTTAGTTGCAATGCTAGCTGAGGCAAGGGCAGGTAACGCAACACGCAGCTACAACAAATGCACTCAGGCTGCATTCAGCATGGCGAGGCATGACTGGGACCCTGACATGGACTTGGACTGGGACTGGGACTGAGACCGAGCTGTAGACGAAGCCTGTAAGAGACGCGACTGCGAGCGCTCCCCAGTCACAGTCACAAAATGCAATTTTAGCTTTCAATTGGCCGTGGAAGCGCAACCAACCAACCAACTAACTAACCAAACTGGGCAACACAGTTGTGGAGCAATAGCACTGCTAATGCCCTGTACTTGTGGCAAGGAAGAATAGAATGCAAAGCCTCTTTACATACCATAAATTGTGCATGAGAATTAAATACTATAAATTAAAATTGACAAAAAATAATAAAATAAATTAATAATTCTAAATAGCTGGCTTTGAAGTTTGTCTGCAGGGTATCTATCCATTCTATCATTTACGATGTTTTTTTGTGCCTTGTTGCTGTTGTTGTTTGGGTCAATTTCGTTGCTGTACTGCATTCGTTTGCCGCACAATGGCTACGATAACTTCGCATTACATTAGTATATTTGTTGCACGAGTATGTCTATGTAGCATATATGTATGTGTGTGGGAAAGACACAGTTCTGCAGACAAAGCAACAAACTGGTTTTCGCTAGCCCCTTTTAGCCTGGCCAACAATTGCGCACAACGCTTTGGCCATTTTTATTTATTATTTGACCAAAAAAGACAAAATAAATACAATTTATTTTTATGCATGCTGCTTTTCTCGCAGTGCATCGCAGTTATGGGTCGCATGTGCGACTGAGCAAAAACTTTACATTTAGCTGTCAACAGCAAAAAAGGCCAACAAACTGATGTAAAATGCATTTTAATGCAAATCAATGCAAACTTTGAACTGCTCGAGGAAAGGACGAGGACCAGCAAATCTTTTCCCAAGTTGCACCCATTTGCGACGGCAACAATTGTGGCGAGCAGCGAGGCAGCAGCTGTTTTATTATCAAATTGTCATGAGTTGCCCATTTGGCGCAATTTGGGTCATCTGCCTCGGCTCCACGTGCCAAACTCACCAGTAAATAAATCACTTTCACCGCAAGTATCAATCTCTGACTTCAAGCTCACAAACACACTGATATATACATCTCGTCCTCTCGTTCTTTGACTTGGCCAAAAAGGAAAGCGAACGTTGCGCCGTCGTGTGACACTCAAATGCGGATACAATAAAATTGTACATATATTTATTTATTTTTTGCTTTGTTTTCATTTTTTTTCTGTTGTTGTGCCATCTTCGCGCACTCTCAAAGTGCACCCCATGGAGCAATCACTCGATGCCAGGCAGCAGCAACAGCAGCAGCAGCAGAAAGAGCAAGGACCCATCAACAATATTGAATGAGGAGTGGGCGGACGTGGTTGCTGAGGCAAGTTGAGGACAGGCCACGCATTAATGCCAGCTGCTGTTGCGCAGGATTCGAGTCCTTTGTGCTTCATGTCGTTGTCGACCCGCACACACACATACATGTGTGCATCTATAAAAGTTTATTAAATTTACAAGACACTTTTATGCAGTTACTTTTTGACATGGTCGCCTTCGTTCATTCATTCATTTGTTCATTCTTCTGCCTCGGCTCAGCCATAAAATTGACAACGACTATGTAAATATGCCACACCAAAAAGGAAGCAGAGTCCTTTCTTGGCTTTGGCTTGGGTATGGGCCTGGGCTGTGTCCTGTATAATGCGTGTGTGTACAGGACTTCAATTTAAATGAACTTGCCGACGAGCGTTTTATTTTCTTACGCATTCAATAATTTTTTTTGTTTTTTGGCAAGCTACTGTCTGACGCTCTGAGCGAATCTATACATACGTACTTCTCAAGCAGCTCAAATGGAAAATTACGGTTACAAGGCAACAACAATAAGGTATGCAAATAAAAGGTTGAAGCACGCACAACAACAATATGACATTGAAATACAATGCGCCACTTGTCACTTGTCACATTTTGTGGCTGATTTTGTTTTGAGAATTTCTCACAAACAAACAAAAAGACTAAAACAACTCTGGAGATGAGGAATGGCACAAGGTATGGCAAGAAAGAGAATTTCGAGACTAAATTACAGATTGGAGACTGGGCCGTTATCATGCCGAAGCCGACGTCAACGACGTCTCCGACGCCAACACGTCGCCAGTGAAAGGAAGTTGACCTCTAAAGTTTAATGCATTTAAATAAATCTCATACTTGCTGGCAACAAAAACACATTAACTGCGCGCCGAAACTGAAAGCGAAAACAGCATCGAAATACTCACTCACACACACACACACACAGTCAGATCCAGACTCACGCATAACACGAGCGAATTTTTGTGCGAAAAATACATTTAAATTTTTTGCAATTTTTTTTAGTCAACGGCAATTAAATTGGCAACGCGTGCAACCTAGTCATAAAAATAACTTAAAACCGAACGAATCGAATGACTCACAGATAGTTATAAATATACATAAGTGATTATATATGTATGAAGATAAGTCAACCAGTATGGAGAGGCTTATAAACTTGAGAACTTTCCTGGAATTTATTAAGCTTGTTGGCTGAGCAATTGTCAAATTTCAGACTTCCTGTTACATGTCAAATGCTGTGAGTGAAACCTTTTCGATATCATTTGACCACATAATTTCCATTGTCCGGTGACCTTGTCAGCTGCTGCTCTGCTACTCTCACAATACTTATACACAAATTGATGCTTGTATTTGTAGTCGTAGTCTTACTCGTATATCATCAACTAATCGAGTGGGAGCATCAACAACTTTTGTGGCCATCCGAAAAAGGTAACACTTCCGTTGCTTTGTTATTGTCGCCGAGAGACTCTTTAGCCAAAAGGTATCTTGGTGGCAAAGTTCAAGTATGCTGGCCCTCTTGCGAAATGTGAATGTGTGTCGAGCAGACAGCACACATAGCTATCAAATGACACCCAACATACACAGCAGCTGACAAGACAGCTCCCATTACAGTATCCATATCATATTTCATAATGGTGTGGCATGAATTTGTATCAGTTTCGGTTTACGCTTGTGTCCCCTGTCTATATCTGTAGCTCGTAAATGTTTACTTTTCAAACAGTTCAGATATTTTGCGCGCAATTAAGTTCAATTTCGAATAGCAAAACCACAATGTGAATATTCGTTGAGCTGTCAAAATGAATTTCAGATTTTTCTCTTTTTGCACTAATTGTCGTTAATGATCAAATTATTGGGCATAACACCATTGCGTATCCCACACACATATACATACAATCAGAGCCATAAAATGCCAAACAAATTTGCTTAATAGAGCAAAAAACCCAAAAGAGCAAGCAAAACCACTCGACATGTCAATCAAAATTTGATCAATGAGCCGAGCTGAGCTCAGTTAAGTTTAGTTCAGCTCAGCTCGTTGTCATTTTCATTTTCATTTTCGGTTTCGATTTGAATTTGAAATTTTGCATTTGTCTAACGACTGTCTATGTTAGGTTTACGAGTTTGTGTCGGTGTTACATTTGTGTATATTGGTGTTGGTGTGGGGCAAGGCTATTGGACACCACTAATTGAGTGATGTAATGCAAATTACTTTCAATTTTTATTCAAGTGTGCAAAATCCGTTAATAGCACAAACAGTTACTTAAATATGCTTCTAATCTCGATCTTAATTTAAATAAAGCAAACGGAATTTTCCTATATGACACACACGGCGTATGAGCAATATGCATATGTACGCTCGAGGTTGTAAAAATATTATCAGTAATTAAAAATAATTAATCCGCTGTTTCTTAGATTATTTGTAACGATAACTGTTCTTGAATTTTAATTACTGTAAAACGAATACAAATCATAATTTTTCTCAGTGATACAAGCCATGAATGATAAATGTTCGCACTATGTATTAAAATCGATACATATATAATGGGATCTAAATTTGACGCTAATATAACAAATAATAAAATAAAATCAATTTAAATAATAACCACCGAAATTGTCTTAAATATACATTTTTATGAGTCTTGAATAAGTAAACCTTATTTATTTCAGCCGCTGTATCGTATACGTTAAGCGCTAAACCCTTATACTGTATATTATTTAAATAAGTACACAAGTGATTCAATTGTGTTTTTATACTAATTTGTCATTCATTTTATATGTGTTTAACTAACAAACGTTTCTCCCTTTTGGTTAAATGACCTCACACAAATCAGCGACCGAATGCACTGTTTTGTAATGCTATTATTTTGGGTTTGTTTTTTTTTTTCGTTGAGGATATTTAGGTCTTTTGTTGAGGGATTTGTTTGTTTTTTGTGGGCAGTACACTTTCATTAGTTGAAGCAAATATGTATGGTTATAAAAAGCGACAGGCTAATTTTTATTTGCATAAATTAAAATGTAATTATAAAATTGCGTTAAAGTGCAGTAGCAGCAACAACAAAACGGAAATGATTTATGCATGGAATAAGCCCAAAGATACGGCGACAATAAACAAAATGTCGCACTCTTTATGTGCGTATAAAGTATAAATATTCGTACAATAAAATATATATTGTTTGCATTAATAATTGCTGCAAATAAATTAACAAGTTATTACAAAAAACTTGGCAGTAAAAAACATTTTCAACGTATAAAAAATGCTCCTGATGAGAAAGTGTAACTAAAACATATCCATTAAATACATTTATTAAACTTTATGGACCGAATAACAGGCACCATTAACTGATGTTGTCAATGGAATATTTCTATAGTATTTAAACTTCAGGGCTGTCTTTAGGGCACTCCTATTATACCCTATTTTGTGCAATAGGCTAATTGTTGTAGGGTATTCAAAGTTCTGCAGTCGCCTTTTAATTTTCAATGTTCAACTTTTAATTGTTGGCAATCAATTTTGAGTGTATGCTGCGCTGCCCTGTCTATAGTGTAAAATATATCAAAAATTGTATTTTTCATACACAAAGTACGCGCCTGATGCGGAATCATTTATCAAAAAATTATATTCGAGTGTCAAAAAAATGGTTGTTGTTGTATTTGTAGTTGTTGCATGAACTCATTTTTAGAAAGTGAACTGAAGTTTATGTTTAAAATAGCCCAATGCTGTGGGGACTCATCGATAATGGCTTTAACATTGGACTCGACTGGCTACTGTGCGAAATCAACAGAAAAATGTATGTTCAGTAAATTGAATTTCAAGAACGCACTCGTAACATGTCTATGAAAAAAATCGAAACTCTCAAAGTCTGATTTATTTATTTATGGCACAAATTTGCCCAATCACGGTCAAAGTGTTTATGCCTCGTCATAGCCAAATCCTACGCAGAGTTTTTACTTTCATTTCTAATTATTATGATATTCATTAAGTGATCTTTAACTTGGGCGCACAGCCAACATACGCCTCGGGGCACACTTTCAGATACTCATTTACCCTTACCCCGTGGGCGCCTGTGCACACATGTGTGTGTGAACGTGTACGAGTATGTGTGGGGTATTTTACTTATTGTTAAAATACGTGTGGGACTGGTGTTACATTTAAAGCAAGTCTCGTTTTATTTTCGCTCTATGAACTGAAAGTTCAAACTACTTAAGACAATTATTTCCGCAACTTTTTCTTTACGACTCGCGGCCATAAAAACTGGAACACAATTGTCGCTAGTTGTTGTTGTTGGACGTAATTTGCCTGCACTGAATTTCACAGTAAATCGCCGTAGAATTCCAATTACAAACAATTATTCGCACTGAACTTGGTCTCAAGTCGAGTCAAAGTTAGTGGAACAAATGAGTCGTCGGCGTCGCCCGCACAACCAAATCCTCTAAGACAGTACTATACTTTTTGCGCTAGCCTACTAACCTGGAAAGTTGACAGAGAAAATAGCATAAACAATATTTGTCGATTGACGGAAAGTCAAAGCTTTTTAGCATAAACATGTGAATTTATGGCATCACCTCGTTTGTTGGCGGGGATAATTTTTAGCTGTGGTCAGAAGTGAGTCAGGTGGTTGGCAAATATGTAACAGTTCACTAGGCGTATGAGTAATCAGCGCTTGTGTATGGAGCAGGGGGTTCAATGACATTCAAGTGGGCCAGCGATTCGACATTAAATGCTAATATATTAATGATTTGTAATGGCTTGCAATACTTTGCAACACATTTGCCGCAAACATCTGCAACCTGTAACTGGCTTGGGACGTTGACCAATCTGGCGACAATTGCTGCTATATGTAGCTACAGCTACAAACAGCTTGCTACTGCTGCTTTTAATTGCAAAGCATTTCGAAAATCAAGTAAAGCGTTCTCATCCGGTTCGGCACCCGATGCTGAGTCGCAGCAGCTTACGGCAATTCATTAACGCTCCACATATGAACTGAGAGACGTGGTACAAAAATAAAAATCCAGCTCAGACTCCAACTGCGACTGTGACTCCGTTTCGGACTCGCTCTGAAGAAAAAGTTGCTGTGCCAGTTTTGTGCAACGACAGCAACAGCAACAGCAGCCGCAGCAGCAGCCACTGCATGCTGTATACTATATGGGTACTCGGTCGGGTACTCGTGCGAGTCATACTACTTAACAGTCTGTCTGACTGCCCCTCTAAAATTTCCAACTCTGTCTGTCCGTCTCTCCATTTGTCAGTCAGTCCATGTGTCTGGGCGTTGCTTTAATTATTTAATGTTGCACCCATTTGTTGTATGGTTTTGGGGCAGCCGCCTCTCGCCAGCGATTTGCATCAAAACGTGCAACACGCTGTTTGGAGCTGTGTGCACTGAAGCTTTGAGCATTACCAACCAGTCAGCAATACACCCACGATGCCTCATGCCCCATGCCTAAGACCAGATGCAGATACAGATACAGATACAGCTAGAGAGACAGACATAGATACAGATACAAAAGCCAAAGTTAGTAGAAAGGTGCACGAAGCGTAAACTGTTGCACGTTTCGTGTTGTGTAAACCTCAAAAGATACTTTCAAAGCATTTTTCGAGAATAATACGAGATACTTGTTAAACGCTCTCTGATTTAAAGCGAGCTAAAGGTTACACTCGACTCTGCAGAATGAATGCGATTGCGAGCTTGCTCTCGCCCTCTATTTGACCACTTTGAATATTTCTTTCGTTTTTTTTTTCTTTTTTTTTAATAATAAATTCAAAGTTTTTATGAATCAGCTTTTAGAGATGCCATCGAAGAGAGAGGAAGAGACAAGGCGTGACTGTCCGAAAGGCGTTCATAAAATGACGTAGTTGTTGCCCGTTGTAAGTTGCCCACGCTATTGCCAACAATGTTGCTGTTATTGTGGCTCTTGGCCAGCGTCTAAGACTGCAAACGGCTTTTAATAATTTATGCGTGGGCGGTGCGAAGAGACGAGACGACAACAAAGGAGTTCGAGTTTGAGGCTGACGCTAAGATGGAGACGAAGATGATGGCGGCCACGACACACTGACATACACAAGATGCTGAAAAATTAATGAAAATGCTGTACCAAATTGAAAACAATAACGGACAGACCAAAACAAAATATACCGAAAAGTACTGTAAGAAGCTGGAAAAAATGCAATTGACCAAATGTTGTGGTCTCGTCTTGTTTTTTTTTTCTTTCAATTTTTAGTATCACAAGAAAAAACAGGCCCAAAGCCGGCTACGAATGAAACAAGAGACGAGAGCAGAGACAACAAGTAAAGCATAGCAGAGGCCGTTGGTGCTGCTGATGATGACGATGATGATGATGAAGATGATGATGAGGTTGGTGAAGAAGCCTCAGCCACATCTTTGGCTTAAAAAGAAAGAAACACAAACACAAACAAGCAACTTGAAAACTTGATGTAGGTCAAATATTTTGTTTTTTTTTTTCTATATATATTTCTTGCTGGCGAACGTTAACGTCCAAACGCCGGGCCGGGCCGTGCCGTGCCAAGTTGGGCTGGGCTGGGCACGAGCCCGGGTCCGGTCTTGGTCCCGGTTTGGTTTGGTCTCAGTTTAGTTTGGAACACGGTGTGTGCGTGTATGGATGTGTTACTTTCAGTTTATAGGCCAATGCAAGACAGCAAGTTTATAAAGCATACGGAAGCTGGAAGCTGCAAACTGGACGAAACCGAAGACGAAGGCACAGACGATGAAGATGAAACCGTTGCACCCCCAATGGCCATAATGAAGTTTTCTGACGTTGATGAGGCTGATGCTGCTAGTGTTGTTTTTGCTTTTACTGCTGCGACAACCAAGAGGCGGCTCAAGTTGTTGCCTCAAGTTGATAGCTTTGCTCATTTAATTGCCATGGCTAAAGCGAAAGCTGTTGCAAAAGTTCTGACAAGCAAAAAGAGTCTTAACAAAATTGTTGAACAGCAAATGCCCCTGAAAGTCGCCCACCTCTTTTATACTGACACTCTGCCAATCTGCCACTCTGCCACTCTGTCGCTCTCGCACTCGCTCTTGCTCTCAACCAAATTGGACCATGAACGTGATCAATTATGGTTCATTGTGGCGGATTTTCAAAATCAATAACATAACAAAAGGCTGATGTGGCCTGGCCAGACCAAGTCGAACAAATGCCAAGAAAACAACAATGCGAGCAGCAAACAGCAAACAAGCAAGAGTCAAGGCTAACAGAGTCCGAGTAGAGTTGGCTTAAGTCAAGTTGCGTTGTGTTATATTCATCAATGTCCAATGTGAACTAAAAATAAATAATAACTGTGTATAAATCGAAACAAACTCGCGTCAATGTATCGTATACGCAATTATGGCCAAACAAAAATGCATAGAAAATCACATTAAACAGAAAAAATAACGAAAAGAAATATCAATGTCAGTCAGTATTTAATTATGTGTGAGAGCACAAAGGCAATGCGATACGATTGATTATAGTTGGTTGTATCTATAAAAAGACCTGCCGCTCTGGGGCATACTGAACAATTAGAGCCCCTTTAATTGAGGCTGCACTTTTGAGACTCGGGACTATGAACAATGGGCGAGTGCTTGAAAAGTGATCCATTTATTTGCTTTTGTTTTCGCCTCTGGCTTCCGCTTCAATGCTCAATAGCAGCTGGTCGAATGGTCTACTGGTCAGCTGGTCAACAACACTTTGCCATTATATTTTTGGCCAGCATTGAGTGCTGTTAGTCTTTTGCAGTAAGCAGCATTAACGTCAACACAGCTGTCGATAGACGTTTTATAAATTTACAGTTGAAACTGTTGCAACATTGAGTTGACTTTATCAACCGCAAGACAGACAGACAGACAGACAGATGGACGGACAAAAATAAAAGACGCTTTTCATGTTCGCTTTTTGGCAGCTTCTTTTGCGGAAATGCCAGTCATCGTATTGAACTAAAAAGCTGATACAGAAATGTACTTTATTTAATTGTGCACTTGGCTGGCGGGAATTATCGATTTGTCATGAGTTGTGTGTGGAATCTCTTGAGATAATTAGCCGAGTAAATAAAGACCCATCTCTTTAATATTATATAGAGTATCAGAGTATTCGACAACTGTAAAGGTATTTGAATTATTTGCGAAGTGTTGTAAGTTGATTTAAAGTAAACCGCAGAAAAACCGTCAAGTGTTCTAATGCGAGACTAATACGCGGTACATGTAATGAACTAGAGCAGTTGGCGTTTTAGCCAGTTGTGTGTGTGTGTGTGTTTTAACCACATTCTTTTAGCCGTTAAGCCGGCTTTTATGAAGTCTTCATTTTTAATTTCGTTAATGGAGAGCTGGCTTTGTTGCTGCCTGTCGTGGTCCGGCCCCATTTGCAATTAAATGCATTAAGTAAAGTCATAAAAAATTATAATGATGCCTGTACTCGCACTTAATGCCATTTGAATAAAATGTGAAATGTTCTGTGGCCATTTCGAGGTTAATGTGCAATTTGCTTGACAAATTTGAACTTGAATTTAATTTACGATCAATGCCGATTGAAAGCACCGCCAATTGCAACATTTCTCTTTACAAATTGCTATATGGCAATGGCCACACAGCATGTAAGAGCCAAAGATATATAATTAGGCAGGCAAAGAGCCAAGGGAAAATTGCCTGTCCAAAGTTTGAAGCATTTCTTGCCTATAAATGACCCTCCCGGACTTGAAAGCAGTTCCATATTAGCTTTACATTCACACTACACAAATTGCACGCCCTGGCCCAAACTAATTTTGTAAGCTCACTAAAAAAAAGACTAAAGACTACAGAAAAAGGGCTACACTTGATGGGGGGTCGCTTAGTTGCCAACTGTAACTTATGGTGCTACATATATGTGGACTTCAATGTCTGCAATTTATATAGAAAGGCTGGCAGGCAGTTGCACATTTGCTTTTAAAAGTTATTAGCGTGTTGAGCGCATATATACTTATTTCCCTCGTTTTCTATTTTATTTTTTGATTTTCATTCGTTTTTCATTTTCATTAAAAGACATAAATTGTGCAGAAAAATGCGCTCACTTCTCCACAGAGAACAAGGCAAAGAGAGTGAGAATAATGTGTCTGTGTGCCGCAGTCTGGGCTTGGGTCTGGACCGAGGCCGTAGCCATATCCGTATCCGTTTCTTCACCAAAGGCATTCATTGTACATGTGTGTGTGTGTGTAAGTCATGTTTTATTTCTGCCTTTGCGCTCTTATTTACGATTTTTTCATTCATTTTGCACATATTTCCCAACTCCATAGTGTATGCCCCTTCCCACCTTACCACTTATTTTCACTGGCAATGCATTCATGGCTGCGTCGACGGCTGTTTGTATGAATGAAAGTTGCATGAGTGTCTGAATAAACGACTGTCTGAATGAATGAATGAGTGGGCGAGTGAGTGAATGGTTGAGAATGGTGAGCGGTGAGTGTGCTGCCCTCAAAGACCGCGTCGCGACGCAGTACGCAGCAAGAATGTTGCAAATGGCTCTCAGCAAACGTTGACGCTGCCGCACATTAAAACATTTGGTAATGTTGCAGCAGTAGGGGTGAAGGATGCAAGCTAAGGGTGCTCGCTCAAAGCTAATGCAATGCAAATGCTGGCTGCTGTAGCAGCAAGTGCTGCATCAGCTGCAACTGAAGCTGAAATTGACAAAATAATCGCAATGGCAAACAACTTTGTGCAACGATGAGATGAGACAACGGGGCGTATGCTTAACATTTGCAATTCTTTGCATTACGCTAAAGGAAATTAAAGAAGACGACTGGCGACAAATTGAAAACCGAAATGGAATACAAATACGACTACGATTGCGAGTATAACGAAAATTGTACACGTGTTCCATTAGTCAAAGTCCCGGCGGAAAAGCCGGCGACCACAGGAAGTTGTCAGTAGACAAGACAGAACAGAAGGCAAGCACTGACAAGGGGCGGCGTCATTTTGGCATATCCTCTTTTAAGCATTATTAGAAACTCATATACTTAATTTCACGTTTACGCTCGTATTTCAGTCATTCCAACAACGATTTGTTTATTTATTCTACAATATTAAATTCTCATCATCTATTGCCAAATGGCATTTTTCCATTCTGTCAACCATCTCAAATATGTAAGACGAATACAACCTTTTTCTCCATACATTTGTCGTATTTCTATTTCCCAAGAATTCTTGTAAGCAAGCAACCAACCCACGCGTCTATTCCACTTCGCTGTTGGTTTCAGCGTCGTTTTCGTTTTCGCTTTCCTTTTTCATTGCACTACGAGATAATAAACAAGGGGGAAAGAGTTGACTAGCTGATACCCTGCGTGGCAATACTTTTAAAATGTTTTGCGAATTAAAAGATCCTAGTGTTGCACATGTTAATTAATTTAAAATCTACAAACTGTAGAAAATAATGCGGAAATATGGTCTTTAGGTATGCAAAGCTTGGTGGAATATCTCGAATATAACATATTCAACGACTTTAAGAAACCTAGGAAATATAAAACCTACCATGCCCTCTCTATCTTTCAGTTGCTAGGGTATAAGTAATAATGCGCCAAACAATTTTTGCCGTCGCCATAAACTTTCATGTGCCGCCTCCAACATTGTCGTTAAGTTGGTCGTTGTAGTTGATGTTGCTGGAGTTGTTGCTGCTGCTGCTGCTGCTGCCAACATTGCCAACTTTTTGGTCGTGATCTTTCACTCGTAGCGACCAAAAGCGACCAGAGCGACCAACTGTCTGGTCTGAGCAAACACTCGGCATTTAAATTAGCTGTCGTTGTGGGCGCCGCAGTCTACCTGCAGTTGTTGTTGCCGTTGCTATCGTTGTTGTTGATGTTGTTGCTGCCGCTTTTCTAATTGCTCGCAACGCACGTTCGTGCTAAGGTGGCAGCAAAGGGCCGTGGCAAGGGCTTAGGGCCTAGGTTTTGGGCCTGGGTTTTGGGCCTCGGTCTGGGTCTGGGCCTGGTTTACGCTGCAACTCACGCATAAATCTCGCAACTATGTCAATCGCATCAAAGTCACGTAATCTGTGTGACATTTTCACCGAATCGTTAAAATTGGAAAATTTATCGCCCGTGCGGCAAATTCACCTACCGAATATTTATTTAGACGGCAAACGGTAATGTCAATGGTTGATGGCTGGTGGTTGATGGTCGATGGCGTTGGCAAAAACCAAACGACAAAATGCACTTCTCTCTCATGCTGCAAAAATTTGTTTACTGCTCGTCAGGTAATGTACAGGTAACTGACAGCTCATCATTAACACTTCACGGCCAACTCAAATAGTGGATGATTAATGTCAAAGTCGACTAAATTGCCTACTGCAATATTGCAGCCCCGTTGGGAGGGGTTAGGAGAGCAAAGAAGCGGACAGGCGGAGTTTCGTCTGTGCAAATAGCCAGTGCGCCATGAAAAGTGTAATTAAATGTTATAGCTCTAGTCATTATGCAAAAGCAAATTAAGATCTGCATTGAACACAACAAAAATCTTTTATCAAATATCTCGCATATCAATATTTATATTTGTATAGCCAGCCAAATTACAAAAACAGGAAAAACACACAAAAAAAAACCCAAACAAAAACAGTGACATTCACAGGAAACAAAATGCGCAGCGAAGTCGTCATGCCAAAGATTACGAAAAGGCCGCTCATAAAACCTCAAAAAAAAGGTTAACACGCACACTAGCTAGTTGTTGTTGTTGTTGCCCCCCAGAGGTTATTGCAATCTGCAAGTAACCAACACCACACATTTGTGTTCATTGTCAGCCATTGTTGCTGGTAAACTTGAACTGTCGAGAGAAGATTGCATGTCGTTGACGTTGAATTGTAAATCGAATTGTGTTGTGGCAAATGCTTTGAAAACTTTAATGAACTTATTAATATATTGTCAAATATTTTTGAAATAATCTTTCACTTCTTCAATCAAATATTGTTTAGCAATTATTGTTTATCATAATCTTTATGTTTTTGTTGAACCAAACAAAAGTGAATAATGTCTTATGCTGATTGTGAATTATCTTGAAGTATTTGCTTGTTGAATTTGAAGTATTAAGTTTTGAGAAATAAGATCACTCCAAGAACACGTTTTCAATTAGCATGCTGTTAATCATTTGAGCTAACTATTCTTGGAATTGAAAGTCCAACAAGATTATAAACTTTGTTTATTATGATATATAGTATCACTCAGCTGACTCTAAAGACTTAACTCTCACTCCACTATGTGTACATAATTGATCTAGCTCAAAATTATATGCAGCTTAATTCTAATCAATTTGCATACAGAATAATCTATAGATATTAATGGTATAATTGCATATTTAAGCTAACAATAGAGCATCTCGTAGCAATCACACTTTTTGCTATTCAAGTGTGTTCATCTTGTCATTGTTGCTTTGCCTTTTTGCTGCTTCGCACAGTTTTTCAAGTTGTACGAAACTGAAAATTAAAAACGCTTTATATGCACTTCCGGTGTGGGCGACTGAGACGAAGAAGTAGAAGCAGCAGAAGGCGACAAAAGCAGAAGGCAAAAGGCAAAGACAGCAGCAGCGGCAGAGGCAGCGATTGTTGACGGTCGACTTTATAGCCAGCCAACTTATCAGCAGCCATCAGCACCAGCTACAATAACAGGTGGAGGAGGTTAGTGGAAGAAAGGGGCTGACGAAGTGTATAGCATTTGACTTGATATGTTTGTTTTGTTTGTCTTTTGTTTTTGGCGACTCTTGTTGTTGCTACTAGCTTTGTAACCCTTTTTGCTGCTCTTGTGCTAAAATGTTGTTTACTCTTCGTCATTGTTGTTGTTATTGCAGTGTTTCTTTTGTTGCAGCAGCAACATTGTTGTTGGACCGTTGGCTGCTTAACATTCACCTACTTTTCACCTTGTTCGCTGCTGCCGTTGCTGTTGATGTTGCTTCCACTTTTGAAAAGCAGAATTCAACGCTTGGCCGTGGCATCAAAGCGGACGCGAAGGCTTCAAATGAAATTAGAAGTTGGCGCAGTGTAAAAGGTAACAACAACAAGAGCGGGATAAAAACAAACAAACAATGCAAAATGCACACAAGACGAAGCTAAAGATTCATTCACAAGCAAACTGAAAGACAGAAGCAGCAGCACAAACACGCGCTGAAAAACTGTGAAAAACTGGGAAAACTGAGCACTAAGTAGAAAGTTAATTAGGCTTAAATGTGCGAGACGATGACGACGACGACGACGACGACGCGACGTTGAGAATATACGTCCAAAAGCCAATTAAAAATTCTCTTACTCTGCTTTTTGTTTTCATTTTCTAGGTTTTTTTTGCTAATATTTCTAATAATACACAACGTCAGTGAACAGCTGATGGGAGTAAGGCTAAGAGCAGCTGCTTGTTAATTAATTTTTATGCATTTCGACAAATGTTCAATTCAAAAAGTTTGCTTCGCATGCAACGAAGCGCGCCAATCAATGGCCAACAAAACTTTCCTTTCCTTTCGTTTCGTTTCATTTTGTTTTAGCCGAAAATTTCACTTGGCCCAAAGGGCAGCCGTAGCAGCAGTCGCAGAAACGAAGTTGACATTAATTGAGCCTATTAAACTGTGCGCTAATAAGTTGAAGAGCCAAGTTTTCGTATTGTTTGTGTCAAGCCAGCATTTTCCCATCCCTCAGCAGTTTTGCAGCTCCCAAAAAGCTATGATAGTTCCTCCAGTTGTTGATGTTATTGTTGTTATCATGCTTGTTCGCCTGTCAGCTGGCTGAATGGGAACGATTAACACTCGGATTGTTACAAGAGCGTGTGGAACATTAGCAACGCCCCTCGGTCAGTTAAAGCTGGTCTTGTGCTATGGCCAAAAACTCCAGTCTGACTGAAGCGAACTTCACATGCTCTGCTAATGGAACTTTAGGCTCTCTAAATTATAGAAATTAGTATCAATATAAGAAGTTCTGGATGCATAGAATGGCTATCTAATCAAGTATTACGATTATGCTAATTGATATTCATATTTCGTGGCTGGAAACTAAATCAAGACATTGGAACGCACATGATAATTAAGAATTTACGATTTGTTGATGTCGGTGTGTGCGTGCCAACTTCATGACTTTATTATTATACCCTCTCAACCCAGGGCCACAAAGGTCGCCAGCAACGGCAACTAATTTTGGGCTTAAGTCTAATCAAACTTGAGCAGCGCCTAGATTCTCACGGCAAGCAGCGCATGTGTTTGAGTCAGTCTCTATGTGTGAGTGTGTTCATGAATTGTTGTCACTGTAAGCCGAGTATGCGGTCTGGTTTTGAACAATCATCTAATCCCATCCAGACTCCATAGAGACCACACAGTGCGCACTTAAACAGAAGCGGAGGGAGACCAACTGGGCAATTGCCGGAACTACTGTGGCAACTTTTGGCATTCTGGTCAATTTACATGTTGCAGCCACTGTTGCATAATTAAAATCCGAAATTAATTTCATAATTTTCCAGCGCTTTTATTATTAACAGTTTCGAGTTGTCAAAACAAAAGCATTTCCACATTTGCTTCTCCACTCTTCATTTCGCTTCACTTCTCTTCACTTTTGCAGCTTGGGTATATTTTTTGTGTATTTGTGTGGAGAGTTCTGTTGCAACAGAACTCTGTTGTGCCCCGGTTCCTGTTGTTCGTCCTCTTCGCTTGCTTGGTTATTTTTATTATTTATGTGCATTTTGATGTGTCCAGTTATGTCTTGGTGTTCTTGTTGTTGTCGTTGCTGTTGAGTGTACTTTTTTGTTGTTCCATGTAGTTTTGTAGTTGGAAATTTTCTGTTATATTTCCCAAAAATATATATTTTTCGTGCCATTGCAAAAGTTTGATGTTGGCTGGGAAGGGCAGGGCAGGACGGGCACGCGGGGACAGCTACATTTTTGCGTATTGTCGGATAAAAATTGTAATTCAACTGCAGCTGGCAAAGTTTCTGGGGCATCAGCTGACTGTAAATACCCAATTTTATTTTTTCATGTATCCTTTACACTGCACTCTGCACTAGCTGTGTTAATTAGCAACAGATCTAAGTTAAAGCCCTAAAACCAATAACGGTAGATACAGATCGATGGATATGCAGAACTATAGAGTTGACCAATTACTTTTATTGTTTGCAGAGTAAGCACTTGCAGATACTTTATATCTGTAGGTAGCTTTTACGACACAAAGAGGTGTAATGTGAAAAGGGGAAAAATTCATAATAATTCTAGATAAAACACTTATGCTTTTCATATCGCAATAATTTGTTTGAATCTGTATCTCGCTTAACATATTAGTTGGCTGATAGTTTATTTATATCTGTATGTGGCGCTATGAACAATCGTGTACTTCTATAAGAAACTTCCACAATAGACACACTTAGTTTATAGCGGGATAATCGCTTGAAGATAGTTGCAGTGTACATTTTTATCTGTACACTTGCAGCAACATCTTTTTGCCCCATCCATCGCAACAAGCCCTAGAAAACAAATTTGTAGCTGTTTCTAGCGAGACGAACTCTAGCAGATACATCTGTATCTGCAGTTTAGCATACGTAACTGTGCGCCACGAATGCGAACCCATTAGGAGCACTATCTCATCTCAATTTCCGCATATGCTTGAAAAATACAGTTCCGATTTACGTACGTAGCGAGCACTCAGCTCAGCTCAACTGAGCTGAGCTGAGCGTTAAGTTGCCTTAATGAGGCGTCCAATGCTGACGTAATACACGCACTGCCAGAAGGCCTATAGCCCTGGGGTCTGGGCTCAGACCGTGTATCTGACTTGCCAAGTGCTCATTGTGTGTAAATTTGTTACCATTTTTTGTGCGAGTGCGAGTGTATGCGTGTGTGTTACCCCCATGCATGTATTGCACATAAAAGGTAATTTCTAATTTGTTGGTGTTTTATTGTTTCTTGTGCGCAGTTTTATGGAGGTGCCACAGCAACAGCTACAACAACAAGCCGACACCGACTTATGCAATGGGCCAAGCAGACAGCGGCGCATGCGCTTAAATTACATGGCAGCTGCGGCTCTGTGGACTCTTCGCAGTGCTCGTAAAAGCATAACGGCGTTCATTAATCATGCAATCCACGTCCGAAATGAAAACGAGTCTAGAACCAAAGTAGCTGCAACAAAAACTACACGCAACAGCAGCAAATGTTGTTGTCGTTGCTGTTGTTGCTGCTGTGACTGAAGTAAAAACTGTTCCATCGACAACTGCTGCCAATTAGCAGCAACATGCAAATCGCATTTGCAAATGGCAGCGGGCAACGGCGAAACAACGCTACAACGCGACGCGGCCATGGGGCATGCAACACGAATGCAAAACCCGCAAAATTTTCAAGAGCACCGGCTCTTCATCAGAGTTTTCCTCATATTAGATTGTGATTAGTCTTTCGAGTTCAACTTCAACTCCAATAGAAGCATAAACTTGATTGGCCACACTATTAGAATGCCTTTTTTATAGCTTTTTTGGATTAAAGGTCTAACAAACCGATTCGAAACCCTAGGCCCTGCTGTGAGATTTTAGTGCTAATCCACTATGAAATTACAATAGATAGCAGATATTTGAAAAAATAAAAGAAGTGCTACATGAAACAAAGCTTATACAATTATTGCAATTAACAAATAAAATATGCTGGTTATAACATGTACTTCATATCAAAAAATTACATTTGAATTTATATTACAAAGCGAAAGATGCTTATTGTTATAATTATGTTTACTACTACCATATAATATTATACTAACAGCTTTCTATTCGAAATAGCATTACATTAACTTAAGTGTAGTTCAGAGCTGTCGATTTTTAGTATACGTTCAGCAACTGGAACAGCAACAACACCAATCCGACGACGACTTGGGCTAGATTATAACTATTTAAATAATAGTACTATAATTTCTATAAAGCTGCACTTCTCTGTCAAAATTAGCTATTATCCTCTTCATAATATACATTTAAAATGCTAACATTTAATTTTCTGCTTTCAGTTCTAAGTAAATATAGCAGACTAAAGTCGTAACGTATTAATAAATACTTTCCACATTTCCTACTGTACCCTAATTTAAACTTCATGTTAGGATTAAAATGGCGCGCCATAAAATTACATTCGTTACCATTTCCAAGATGCAATTGTCCCTGCCTGCCTTTAAAATAGCAATTTAAATAAAGGCGACATTTATGTATTCGAAACTCATTTGTCATTTTTGTAGGTACTCGTACATATGCATTTACTTAAAAGTACCCCTTTTTACCTTACGCAATAGTAAATTGCGTACCTGTTGCCGTGCAAGCATATGCAAAAATGGAGATTTGAAGACGTGTGCCAGCTATGCTAATCCTGCCTACCTGTTTAGAATGAATATTAGTAGTATTGCCTGTCGTATCAACATGCTACCTGTGATCATATAAAATCCTGCCACTGCCACAGAGATTGCATCATTCGATTCTCGACTGGCAATACGGAAGCACACTGATTTGTACTCAACTACGAATTCAAATATTCCAATACTCCAAAAGAATAAGCAAAATGTCCTACACTACGTGGAATATGCAGAGAAATGGCCGTGAATCGGTTACTTATGCATTGTTTTTGCATCGCCTGGAGTTGAAACGCCCCAAGCGTCGCCTAATGCGGGTTGTCACCACCAAGCTGAAACTGACCGATGAACTGATCCGGCGGGAGCATAGCCATTGGACACATGAGCCGCCCACCCAGCACCAGTTCTGTGCACTGCAACGTGAGCGCCAATATCGTGATATGTTGAGGTACAACATGCAACAGCAGCTGCTGAAACAGCAATTCAAGCAGCGACAGCGTCTGGAGGCTAAACTCAACAGGTATTAAGCAAGGAGAGCAAGGCATAGACTCAAGTTTAAGATTAGACAGATTGTTAAGTCAGTCCTGGGTACACCAGGGACGTTAAGCCTTTATTTAAGATTAAGTTGAAGTTGAAACGATAAGCAATAAAGCAGCATAAATCATCAAAAGAGACAGCTTTCTGGGTGTGGAATGGTATCAAATGGTGTGAGCGCCAAAGTGTTTGGCTTCTGACACCACTCAATGGGCGGAGGCAGTGGCAGCTGCAGAAGCAAGGGGGTTATAGACAGGCCGAAAAAAGCAATAGACAAACAAAAAAAGTCTTAAACCAACCGCAGTTTTAGTGGGAACGCACAGCAACTGGCAAGTTTTTCAATTTCCTGCTGCCATTACGCAGTGTGAGCAAAGTGCAAGCATGAGTGTGACTGTGAGTACTCGTAGTCGTACTCGAACTCACAGTTCATAGAAGTTGTAGTTGTTCCTCTGGGCCATTGACGTTTCTCGCGGTTCTCGCACGGGCTTTTTTCTCGCTTGATTTGTCACACACACTCGCACTCTGGCAGTTCCCCAACGGAAAGTAAACCTGTCCCTCTGTCCAGTTGTCTCTCAGTGCCGTTGAGAACCGGTATCTGTTTGCCAGGCAAAACGCGGCGCTTTCTTTTTGCCCAATGCCAGCAGGCGGCGACTGCAACGCGCAGCAAGGTAGAGGGGGCAGCCAGAATGACGCTACACTTTGCGTCTCATCTTAACACAAGCACACTTGTATTTAGTTGCAGTTACCACTGCCTCTCGCCCCTGCCTATCGCGTACTATACCCCTTCTAATCCTGTCTCACGACTTTGTCGCTGTCGCTTGTTTGTTTGCTATTCTAAGTGCTGCTCTGAGTTTTCAGAGTTTTTTCCTCCGTTTGGGGGGTTCTCTATTTTTCTCTCTCTCTCTCCCTCTTCCTCTCACATTCACTCTTTCTGTCTTTCTTTTAGTTGGCATGTTGGTTATTTATGCGTCTCGCTGTCCCAATTCTTGAAAAATGCTGCAGCTTCGTGTGTGTGTCTGCGGTTTTCCATTTTCCTAGAGAGCCTGTCAGCTTTTTAATAAGCAGCCAAAAAAAGAAAGAAGCGGAAAGGAAAAGACAATTTTCCCTTTACCACCAGCAAACTTACCTTGTGCTATCAATCCACAGTTGTGAGCCTTTAAATGAACCGCCTGAAAATACAAACAGAAGCGAGAAACAAGGGATAAAAGGTTAGTTTATTATTTAAACCAAAATCAATATGGAATACGGCGCTGACAACGACCAAACGAAATATACATAAAAGTCAACAATGGACGACATAAATTTAATGCTTTTAAAATGGTTTTTCAAAACCCATTTTCATATACAGTTCCATCGATATTTATATACACACAATGCTGCCCAACCTGCATGACAGCAGATAAAATATAATGCAAATATTATTGTTTTTTGTAATCGTTGCAAGTCCAAAACAAATAGAGCGCGTGACACTAGCAACGACTACTGTTGACTGTGGTGAATGTTCGCCTCAATCTCGATGGCCTCTCTATATGATTCTCATGACTGCGACCGCTATGACTTGCGACTTGCTGTCTCTTTCTGACTTGCAATATTGCAATTTGCTGTCTGAGAAAAACTAAAGTTTTTTATCTTTTCTCAGAAAACAAAACCCAAAACGTCTAAGAGATGTGAAAGTTTGGCAACTGTGCTACCTTTCTAGGCAATTTACATGAACTCCGGTGAGTGCTGTCGACTCCAAATGTTGTAAATGTAAAAAGCGCACTTCAAACTTTGCAGCAGCTTGCAAACTAGGAAAACGGGAATCTTAATAGGTATTCGAGTATATTAAAAGGGTTTCTTTGAGATGTTATTATGTCTTTAACTAAGCGTTTAAATAAACTAATGAAAGGATTGTAAGTAATAAAGTTAAAATATCACAACATCATTGACATTTTAGTAAACATTTAGTATGAATTATCTATCCATTCAACATTTAATCTATTTCATTTCGCTAACAACCAAATAGCTCTTTAAACAGGGTATTCACTGTATTGTGTGTGCCGTGTACCTGAGTGAAGTGCTTAGTCTTTTACACCTTGTTGTGCCCGTGACTAAATGTCAGCCGTTAAACCGCACCACCTGCCAGCCAGTCCACCCATCGCACACCACCCGAAAGTGCCACTCAGTCAGCCATAGAACAAAGGCAGCCCTTAGCATAGCGCTGCTCTCCGTCCCTTTCACTCTTGTTGTTGTTGGACTTGCTATTTCTATGATAAATATATAGATATATAACATTTACTCGTATTTTCTCACTTGAGTTTTTGTGTTGCATTGAAAAATTTTGTGCGTGTCAGCAACGGCAGAGGCAGAGGCAAAGGACGCAGATGAAGAGGCAGCAGCAGTGGCAACAGCAACAGCAGCTGTGGTGGCCACTAAACAACAACAACTGTAATAATAGCAACAATAACAGCTAACAAACAAAAACAAACAACAACACAACACTTTTATTGGAGTACAGCAAAGTGGCGGCCCAGGGAAAGGGCGAGGGGGCGGGGCATAACACAAATAAACAATTGCAATTGTGCGCTGGTTGTAATTCGGTGAGCGGCTAAATCGTCTGTAAATACTTTTGTACAAGTTAACAGTTATAAATGGGCTTTTTATGAGTTGTTATTGTGTGAGTGTGTGTGTGTGTGTGTGTGTGTGTGTGTGCGACAATATTTGTGAGCACTAAACAAGCAGCCAGTGTAGAGCAGAAAGCAGCAGTCCCCTGGCTTTTGTGAGTGTGTGTTGTAATATGAAATAAATGGGATTTTCAGAGCAGTGATAACATATTGAACAGCTCCGCATTTCTCATGTTGCAACAATTGGAATTGGTAACCAAGTAGACAAATGGACAGTTGGACATCTGACGCTTAGAAAGTCACTCGAGGGAAATGTGTTTGTAGTCGCAGCACAAAAGTAAAGTCAAACACTTTGCTTATGTCTCTGTCAAGTGAAATCGCATGTCCATGTCCAGCTCCAGCGCCAGCGCCAGCTGCCACCAGATGCTGTTGCCTCGGCTAGCTGTTGTCTGCCACTTGTCTGGCCAAGTGGCAATGTTGTTATTGTTACGATTTATGGCATACGCACATAGATCACCGTTGTCGAGTACCGTGAATTCACCCACCGCAACTCCACAGCATTGCAGCTCTGCAGCTCGTCAGCTTTGCAGTTCACTTCATTTGCAGCTTCAGGTTTTCTGGTATCAGGTGTGTGTTTGTGTGTAGGGGGGATTTTCTATTGATTTTCTTACTTGCTTCGTATCGTGTTTTCTATTTGCTGTTGTCGATTTTCCACAGACGCCAGTCCATAATAATGCTATGCAGTGGAAATCATAAAAGTCGGCTCCAACAACAATTGCATCTCACTTGTCCGTCTCTATTTTACAGTTGTTGTTGCCTTTGCCGGCTTCATTAGGAAAATTTTTGCGCTTTCGTTTGACTACAAATGATTAACGTGTAATTATAGTTATAATCACTTGCTTATAATGAGGTTAACGCTGCATTCGGTTGACAGGTGAAAGAGATGCAGCCCGCTGGCCACAAGCCATGGAAGCGAAGCTCAAGGAAATTCAATTTTGGCCAACTGCCTAGTTGCCCTCCGGGTGGTCGGTTTTGGGCCATTAAAAACATTGGTTGCACTTTTTTTTAACGAGCAGTGAAAGTCAAAACTCAACAAAGCACATACAGAAAACTTTGCATGAATAAACAAAAGTCACAGACAAAACACATTCGAAATGGGCGACACGCCCTTTGTGCTTTGGCTGTCTTTTTTATTTATTTTTTTTTTTTTGGTGCTGCTGACAACAGAAATCAAAACTGCAACATTGCAACAAATGTAATGCAAATTAAATGCAAAAAACAATCAACAAACAACGATACAGCGAGAGGGACTGACTGGCAAACTGACAAAAAGGCAGATAAGCAGACGGTCGGACAGACAGACGGAGAAACGAACCACCGTGCTGGGGGCTGGGAGACTGGCAACAAATGTCGAATGCCACAGAATGCAACAAGCAAATTTGCAACAGCACCGTGCAACACAAAGAGTGAGAATGCACTCAAAAGTGCCCGACTTAAAGTTACTCCACAAAGAGGTAAATTGAAACAGGCGATGCGATTAAAGGCTACTTAAGATGCCATGTAAATGAGAGATTGGCTTAAAGAAATTCTATACAAAATTTAAAGAGCGTCAACGAAAGACAAATACAAATAATAAAATGGCCAAAAGTCGACTTTACATGTTGAATTATATTCTGTATATTTTACGAAATGTTCTAAAGTGCATCTGATGATTTAAAAGTCAACCAATAAAATAAAAAGAATATGGTTGTTAGATATATGAATTATCTTTTAAAGCCAACATAAAATCAGTGTGTTACAAAATCGAATACTTAAGAAAATAACAGAGTTTAAGCAGATCAAATGGTATATCAAAAGAGGAAGACACGTGACAATCAAATTAATATTTTAAGATCTTAAAGCGTTCAGCTAAAAAAATAAAAAAAGACCTGTTAAATAAATTGTTTGTCCATCAAAAAAACACAAACAATATGGCAGACATACCTTCCGTCACATTCGCTCGCTGCAGGGTATTGAATCGAAAAACACACCAACAAATATTTATTATTACATTTACATGGTTACATGGCAATGCACATTTCTTTTGTGTATTTCATATTGTTTTGCATTGTTGCATTCAAATGCTCTATCAAAAGACCGAATACTGAATGGGTTTTGACCTGGGAATGCACCGTTCCCGACTCCCTGCAGCTGAGAAGAAAAAGATCTTGTCTCAAGTCCGACTTGATTGGGTTACTATGCAAATTAGTCTCTTAGCATGCGCATAACTGCAGATCTAATGCTCATCAACTGTTGTCTCTTAATGTCATCCAAATCCAACTATACGACCTAGAAGAGACGAGAAAAACTAGAGGTCGAAAACTACTAGATGGCTGTCATTAGAAGCTCATCGAACTGATGTCAACTTTATTTCTTTAGGTAGCAAAATGTAGCAAATTAAGATTGAGCAGCAAAAGAAAAGAAAAATACAAAAGAATAGAACTTAAGATCATTAGATAGTTAGAATATAACCTGTTTGGGTTCATTAGTAAATAAACAATATGATTAAATTGATTGCCGCATATTAAGTTAGTCTCGCGCTTTTGTCTCATTTCAGCAAATAAATAAATTATAATAAACAATTTTTTATTTGCATACTCTTTCCCTTTCTTGGCAGAGCATCAAGTCGTTTGGCTCAATTTGGGAGAGCTCTGTTAGATTACGCGTTTCATTTTATATTTGTTGCATTTTTCCAGTATTTTGTTGGCTTTTCAATTTGTTGTTAAATGCAATAAAAGTGCATTTTGTCTGCAATTCATTGATTGAATACGTCGCATCGTAACGAGAGTTCTGACCCCCTTGAAATCGAGCCCAAAGGGAGGAAAAGGGAGTGTATACGGGATTTATTTTTTGCATCCGAGCGATTTTAATTATATTTCACGTCAATTGTAAAACTGTAAATTGCATAAAACGGGGCGCAACAAGAAAAACCATTTTGCATTTAATTAATTGTAAAATATGCGTGTTTGCGTGTCTTTCTGTGTCTGTTTGTGTTTGTAAGGGAAATGTGTGTGCTTGTCAGACGAAATGACCAAATGGCTATTGGATTGGCCTTAAATGCTCAAAAGGTTTGCCGTTGTCCGATAAGAGAGTGGCCCTTGCGCAATCGTGACCAAAACAAAGGTAATGGTAAATGGTAAATGGTAAATGGTATGGAAATGGTATTTTTCGCAAAAAGTTCATTACGCCCAATGAACGACGACATCGTCATCATTATAATTGTGTAGGACTTACAACATTTTGTGGCAGAGTCAACGCCCATTTGGCTAGCGTTTTCGCTAGCGTCATTTCGCCTTCGATGTGGATTTCGCAAAAGGCGCAAATGAGACGCTTGCCATGCAAATGAGTTGCAGCAATCTTTAATTGACCAATTCCACCTGTACGAGCGGCACTCGCATTGTTTCAATCTCGACTCAGACAATGGCTCTGGCTGCAGCAATCTATTGAACTTGCAACACGAGATGCGATTACACAGATACACAGATAGATAGTGGGGCATTTTTGTCGCTGCAGGGCACATAGATACTTTGATTACTGCTGACACTTTGCTCAGTCGCGCGTTACATTCTTGAGTGCATTTCTTTCACAAAAGTGAGTACATTCATTGAGATCAACGCGCAACAAGCGTTACAAGTTAATATAACTTTTGAGCCAGGGCAGGCAGCTTGGACACTTCAGCTTCAGCTTCAGCTGCAGCCCTGTTTAGTCCATTGCTCTGCTAAAAGAGGGAAGAGGGACAAAGAGGGGCAGTCATTCGTAGCAGGTTCACTTCTGACTCTGATGGGGCTTCATAAATTCGTACTTGAGCGGCCAAGTGTGACGAACGAGATTACTGAAATCTTCTGGAGCAGATCCATTTTTCATAGCCGACAACTTTGCGCCAAGCAGCGAGCATTGAGTTGTCTTGCAGCTACATTTATATCTTTGTGTCTTTTCTAGCGCTGTGTGTGTGTGTGTGTGTGTGTGTGTGCAACAAATTGCTCTTGCCTTAGTTATTTGCTGTCATAATAGTTGCTGCTGCTGCTACTGCTGCTGCCTTTGTACCTTTTGCATTGTTGCTGCCATGCTTTGCTGCTCTAGTTGTGTTTGTTGTTGTTGCTGTAATCGGACGTCAAAATGCGAAAATGATATTCTCTGCCTTTGTTGACCAATAACAACAACACAAACGAACTGGCAAAACAGAAGGCAAAGCTATTGAATTATTCTCAACACAACAATCAATGCAAAAAGGCATACTGTGGAGCGAGGGAAGCTTTAAAACTAGGTGAGAAGTTTATAAAAATACATTTTTAATGAGTGGCAGACCTTCAATTGTCAACCTTAAGATTCCTTAACACATTAATACTTGGTATTAAGGCAGCTCAAGATTTGCTCTTGACTTTACCATTAACAAAACAACCATTAGTAATGAGCAGCGTGCACTTAAGAACGAGTAGCAACTACTTAAGCAAACATAACAACGAAAACAACCTCTAGACAATGAATCTATAATAGTATTAAGAAGAGAGTGGGGTGTGAAGAGGTACAAGTACACATAATCAAAGTGTTAAAGCATAAAGTAGCGAATATCGATTGTCCTGTAATTTTCTATAATGATTTCCAATCACTAAATTCGCCAGGAGCGAGCGCGTTACAAGCAGCAAACTCAAGAATTCTCCTATTTTTCTATCTCATAAAAGCGTTTAACAGAAAAGAAAACGAAATGCAAGTAGTCAGTAAATCCTCAACACTTTACACAGGTCGTTCTCTCCCTGAATCATAAATAACTGATACTAACTTATATTTTGAATCACCCCACGCCAATTGCTGCATAATTTAGTGCAGCCGCAAATATTAATAAATGCATTAACTGACTGCACTTGCGAGGCTTCCCCGAGTCGCACTTTGCCACTGCAGTCAGAGGTCTGAGTCATTTATATGGCCACCAAATGTGCTAATAAATGCTTGCAAATTTCTTGCACAATTTAAAGGCATAAATTACAACGCAAACAATCAAAATTATAACAAAAATGCAAAAAATAAAGAAGAAGATGAGAGCAACGAAAAGAGAAATAATAAGATACAGAAAATATGTATAACGAACAAAAAGCAATTGTCACATAAACAAAGTCTCACGTAACTGCTATAAATACAGCGCAAAACAATACGAGCCAGAAAGAGAGTGAGAAGCGCAAGAAAGCGCCGAGGTTAACGCTGCGTATGAGTTATATTTGTGTTGTGTTGTAATGCGGCGCGAGAAAACGCGGCAAAGCGACAGTCAAGCAGCACACAGAAACGGTAACAACCACAATAAATAAAATGTAACATATGCAAATGATGATGAGAACCGTTGCGATATCGAAGTTGTTGTTATTGTTGTCGTTGCCGTTGTTGTTGTTGTTGTTGCTGCTGATGACGACGTCGATGATGTCCTTGGGTACCAAATAAATGAATATGCAAAATGCCAACAGTCAGGTGGCAGATGCCACAAGGCAGAATGCTTGCGCCATACAACCACTCGATGACAGTCGATAACGATGACGATAACGTTAATCCAGCATGCCACTGGCGTAGTCTATAGCTGCCACAGCACACATGCAACAACAAAAACGGTTGCTACGAAAAGTGCAAGCAAAGAAAAAGTAGAAGTATTCGTAATTGCAACAATTTCAGTCTCGTCGCCAACACTCGACGAAACTGAAAACTTCATTGAGTCGTTGTTGTTGTTGTTGGTTGTTGTTGGTTGTTACTGCTGCTGTCGTCAAAGCAAGCAGTGAAGCTCGACACGCCCGCACAGGCCGCAATAAAACAAAAAGCGAGCAAGCGAACAACATCAGCTGCAGCTGCAATGGCACCAACGGCAGCAGCAGCAGCAGCAAACGGCAGCAACATGCACGTCAACAACATGCGGCGACAAACGACAACAACAGCAGCGTGCGGCAGCAGCAACTCGCTCATGTTGTCAATTGTACAATTCCCAGACACATACGCACACACACACACACAACACACCCGCCCCCACACACACACGAAGACATGTGCAAAAGTTTTTTAATAAAATTAAATTTAATGCTGCCAAATGCTCAGCGCTTGGTTTGTTTGGTTTCATTTTGCAGCAAATTGTATTACAGACGCCGCCAACAACGACAACGACAACGGCAACGGCAGCTCCTTCCTCCCATCTCCAACAAGAGCAACATCAACGACGACAACCACAAATGCAAATGAGCAACAAATGCTATGCAATGCATGAATAAAAAATGAAAACGGTTAAATTGCAGCCTGGATGCTGCTGCTGATGCTGTCTCAGTCACTGCTGCTTGCCACATGCCACATGCTGCATGGACTGCATGCCGCCCCGCATTGTATTCCATTAAGTATACGTCCATAAGTTTTGCGTTGTTTCTGTATCGCGACATTTTTGCCCTCAGCTCGTGCAAATATGATTAAATATTATAAATGCCAACGTGCCACCGCCAACCTCAGCAGCCTCCGCTAAAAGTCAGCCAGTTTGCCAGTTTGCTAGTTTGCCAACTTTGCCAACTTACCCATGGCCCAAGTTCCAGTTTCGCTCGAAGGCAATCGGTAATGCAACACCGGCAACTCGACAACTCGGCGACCCGACGGCCTGACTGTCACCCACGCCCATCCGCGCCGAAAATGGGCTAGCAAAATGCCGTTTTATAGCCGCACCTTAAAGCCTTTAGAGTTACGTTTTTTCTTCGTTTTCAGACAGACAGTTGGAAGTTCAAACAGCATAAACCTTTTTGCCTGGCAACTCTGCAATTAAAGCCTAAATTAGTTGGTCCTTAGTGACAATTTTCACGGCTGTCACACGCATCGTGAGACGTCGCTTTTCCCATTTGGCCTTGATTTATTTTCTGAAAAGCCATTGACTTTTCTCCAAGGTGTTGGCCTGGCCAACAACCTGGGACAGCCAGTCAGACAGCTGCTTTTCAATTTAATTGCCCGCAACACCTTGAAAAAAAAAAGTGTGCATATTTTAATTAGAACAAGTTTCATTATTCTCGGCTCTCTCCCCTCTTTTCTTCTTGCTGTCTTCCTCCCGTCTCACCTCTCAGCCAGCAGGCCAAAATGTCAGAACGGCAACACGACAAAACCAAACCAACCAAAGACCACTAAAAAGTAATTGTAGTTAAATGTCAAAGCGACAATTGTCGGCCATTTGTTGTTGTTGTTACTTGTTCATAAAGTGAATGGGGCAAGCAACAACAACAAACTGCGAACAACAACAGCTTCAGCTTCAGCTTCAGTTCAGTTGAGAGCAAGAGCGTGAGGTGGAAGGTGAGAGGTGGGCGGCAGGTTGTTTCCAGTAATAGAGTGCAGCAAGCAGCAAATAAATGAGTCTTAAGTCGCAATGACCACGAACACTCTACGAAGATGGAAATGTAGGCAGTGGGAGAGTGGCGGGGGTCAAACGGGGCCGAGGGGAACTAAGCTCGCATCGACTGAAATTGTGTGACAAATCGACAAACCGCTGGCAATATCAACGAGGCGGCACAAGTTTGTGGCATAGGCAAAGGTTGTCAGTTGTTGAGCTGTGACATGACGATGAAGGGGGGAAGGGGTGCACGGTGTAGCAGCTTTGGGTTCGCAATCTTAGAGCAAGACTAAATATGCTAATTATGCGTTAATAAGCAGTCTACAGTCTGCTTCGCTCTGCGGGGCGTGACAAGCGGTTCAAGTTGTTGCTCTCAATCTATGTCTCCCTCTCCCTCTCCATCTCTCACTCTCCTCCGCCACCCCCTCCCTCGCATGTAAGTTGTGTAAGCTGATTGTCTTGACGTACAAGCATGTACTGTTGCGGGTCTGAGATAATTTGCTGGTCGCTTAGTTCTTTCGCCTTTGTGCCGCACTTTGTTGGCAACCCACAGAATCATTGCGAAATCATTGCTCGCCTGCCTTCAGGGGGTTTAACTTTAATTATGAACAATCAGTTGTAGCCATAGCTATAGACGTTATTGCTGTTGCTTTTTTGTGCCTTTCTGCATGTCAATCAAACGGCGCTCGAGTCGTGATTTGATGATTTTGTTGTACGCTGTTTTTATGGGCCCAAGCCGCAAAATTCCTATTTGTCAAGCTCTAAGCTGACCTGTCCTTCAATCTGGGCCATCGTGCCATTGCCAGTATGCCTGCGGTATGTGATATTTTTGTGTATATACACTATAAATCATTTAATAATATATAAATGCACAGATTATGGCGCGGGCTTTAATGTCTTAGAGGAAGAGCCCAATTGCCGAATCAATCAGAGCCCAAAAAGTGTTTGTTGCCATTGCGCTTAAATCATAAACATTAATTAAGATAAATAACCGACGCCAAAAGTTGCTTAATTCGCTGCCTCGTCCGTCTCCTGCGCATTTTCTTGTCACGGGTCAACAAGTTCACAAAAGTTATAAAGAATTTTTGAAGAGAATTTCAAGTAGATATATAAATATATAATTAAGTCAATTATTGAATTGAGAATGATATTCGCAATTATTTGTTCAAAGCTGGCGCCAGTCTCAGCAGGCCGTAGTGTCAGGAGTCGGAGCGACTTTGGTCTACACAGCACAAAGTAAGCAGCAACAACCATTCAAGCTCTGCTCAAGTTTTATTACAACATTTTGGGCACATAAATTCAACAATGTCACGTTATAAATTTTGTAGCTCCAAGAAAAACCAACAACAATTCTGAACAAAAAAATTGTTTCGCCTTTAACGCTGACTGCTCTTTATTTATTTCGTGACTTTGTTTCTAGTTGCTAACTTTACAAAATACCCTAACAACGGGTATCCCAAGCGCAAGCCGAGGTACGTTACAAAGATGTTAATAAAGAGATGTTGGCTAATAACTTTATTTCGTTAATCAAAATATATTTACCTTCCATAGTTTATTAGCCATATTTCACACGATTTTATCATCTTTGTAAAACAAAACAAATACTGGTAAAGTCATTTGTTTATTTCACCTTACACATATCGCAGTCGTAGTGATATTGATTTCGTTTGGCATGATGTTAAACAATTTATATAATATTAATTTTATCCTATTGCTTGCCATAAAAGTGGGTCTAGTTTTTTATAAAAACATAAGATCTATGAATTTATTCTAATTTAAGCAAGTAATTATGTCAAACGGAATCTAATTCTTATTTTTAGAAATTCAATTAAATTTGATTTGATTGTGATTTCCAGTAAAAAACGATACAAAAAGCGAGTTTATCCAACTTTAATTTGTATTTCTATAAACGCATAAGTTTAGATCACGTCGTCTCTGAAATGCAGCTGTCATAAAAACGGTCCACAGGAATATGCATATTAGTAAGTATATTTAATTAACTATAGAGTAGAGTTAACTGTTCTTTCTTGTTTTATAGTCGCTTTAAATAAACTCTGATCTCTGCTCCCTTCAGCAGAACTGCTGCTGCTGCTGCTGCTGGCACTTTGATTTTGTTGCTTTAGCTTTGGTTAATTTATGCAGCGAACTTGTTTCGGTTTCTCAGACAGTATGCATGTATGGATGTATCGAACATATGTATGTAATTTTAATTTATTAAAAATCATTGGCAGCGGCATTTGGTGCGTTGCTTTTTAATTGCATTGCAATTTCTAATTAAGTTGCTGACCAAAAAACAAAATTGAAATTTGCAACTCGCTGTCTAGAGGACGGCGACCAGCTTGAGATTCAGATTCAGATTTAGATTCAGCTTTGTGTTTTCAGTTTCATCATGTTTGCCCATTTGTCTCTTTTGGCGTTGCTTTTGCCGTTAACATGAAATTCATTTTGCTCAGCTTTTCAGCCATTTACTTTTGTTCAATGCAAACGACTTTTTTTCTTTAACATATATATATGTATCCATTTATTTTTATTTTGTTTCGCTTTAGTCTACGTCTATGTCTGAGAAGTTTACATTTTGCCTTTGTGCGGCATTTGCTGATTCAGCTACCAGTTTTTATGGCAACAAGCTTCTTTTTTTATTGACCATTAAATTAACTAGTTTTCAAAACACTCGTAATAATATGCAACCACAAGGCGATGTCAATGCAAAATTGTCTTATCAAAGTATTTATTTACAAAAGTCTATATATAATACAATCAATTGATTATTGTCTCCCTCCCATATAAGTCCCCTCTCTCATTGCTTGGCTATCTTGGCTTCCTTGCGCAGTTTGGACACTCGATGGCGCAGCTTGCGCTTGAACATTAGCTCCCGGTTGACTGCCTTGAGATCATCCATGCTGCACGTCTTGATGTTCTTCACAGTTCTCGAGATGAGCTCGTCTGTGATGTCAATCTTGGTTCTCGACAAACGCAGCTGGCGTGCATTGCGTCGTGCCAGCTCCTCACGATACAGGAACAAATGGTACGAGACAGTTGGCTTAGTTAGCTTGTCGTGCTCCATTTTTCTTTGATATGTTGTTGTTGTTGTCGTTGTTGTTGTTTGCAGAGTGAAAGTGTTATGCTTGCATTGACTGCAGTCGATTAACTGATGACGCTTCTCACTAAGCATCAGCTTAAATGCGAAATCTAAATAGTCTGACGGGGTAGCGGGGCGTTGGCTACCTGAGACGCTACCTGCTGCAGGTCAGGGAACTGTTGATATTTGTGCCAAAATATTTCGCGACTTAATCCGGCCTAATCCACTTTGGGCTTCGTTTCGTTTCGGTTTGCCGGCCACAAGTACACAAATCACCGCAACGCCAGCTGAGACATGCAACGAAGCATGAACAAGCTTGTCCAGAACGGAGAGTCAAGACAGGTCAGAGATCGACTTGGAGTTGCCATCTAAGGTATTTACGAAAGATCAGCAGCGAGAGCTTGTTCAGTTTAATGCTACTCAATATTTATTTAGGCCATTTGTTGCCTTTTCCCGCTCATATTTGTTATTGCCGGGCAAACACTCGAGGATATTTATATGGGTCAACATGTGTGTGTTTGAGTGTCGCATCATTAGCATGAAATTTCTAGAACTTCAGTTGCCTTTTGCACTTAACAACTTCCAGGTAATTCATTAAAGTGCGTCATAATGAAATATGCAAGTGGCAACTGTGTGTGGCAGCCAGCCAGTCTGCGACCATCTGAGGCAGACAGGTCATAAATGGCATAATCCTTTTATAATTGCATCTAGTAGCAGGAATGTAGGAAAACAAAAGGATTTCGCAGTCGGATTAAGAACTTGGGAAAGACCACGCGCCGGATTAAGCAAATGCGCCGCATCAGCGTTTTATGAGCAGTTGCCTCACCTACTCACCTTCTCACCTCGCACTTACTCTGGCAAGCAGGGGCACACTTTTGTGAGGTCAGGTAGTAAAGGTCAAAGGCAGCATAGTTATAAACTAGAGCCAGGGGCAATGGCGCAGCTTCGCTTGATGCGGGCAGCGTTTTGTGCTGCGTTTGACAGCTTGCAGACAGCTTCCAATTCAACGCGCTCAACGCTCGCTCTACAGCTCAAGAGTCTCTAGAGAGGGGGTCGACGGCGGGGAGGGGGAAGCTGTGCGTGTCCAGGCATATGAATTTAGTCGGCCAGCTGATGACCAAACAATCATTATAATCAAGTCAACAAAATGATTATTGTATCATCAACGCATCGCTGCTCAATTCCAGCGCATTTTGTCTGAACTTTTGTGGGTCGCTCACAACGTCTTTGTTTGCTGGCCCTTGGGGCAACAGTCCAGCAGCATTTAGCACTGAGTTATGAATTATAAGTATATGTTTTATTTGTGTTTTTCATCGGGGCAGCAGCACTTAAGAAGAGACGCATTAACATAAAGCAGACATGCTCAATTCCAAAAGTATCTTAAGCCCCTAGTCAAAAAGTATCTCAAAACTTTCACTGGCAATGCTCAGGGTCGCTATGCATTATTATAATTGTTATGCTTATTGTTGTTATTCCCCACTTTGTTACTGTTATTGTTGTGGTGCATATTTAAAAGAATTTCGACAAGTCGCTGCAGACAATAGAAAGGAATTTTCACTTTTATGTTGGCATACATTTTAATGCCATAATTAAGCTTAAAAAATTTACTTTAAACGCGCATTTGCCATGTCAATTAAACTAAGTGAAAATTACAATTATATGAAAAACATTTTTAGCACTGTTTGTTTATGTATTGCCACCCACCTCAATTGTGGGATCGGAGCCTACATATACTGTTAATTTAGGGGCGTCTCGTGGGTCAGAGATTCGTTTAGCAGTAAATATTTAATAAGCACTTCTTAGACGAGGGTAACAACTTGGCCAAAGTAAGATATATTTCTGCTCAAATTAAGTATATTTATTAGGCTACTACCGAAAGGGCAAAATGGTGAAAATTTAGAAATGCAATATAAGATACCTTTAAGAATTTCAAGTCGCGTCTGGCCAACTTTATGTAAAGGTCAAGTCTACAATAAAGGTTGGCTCAAACAATTTAAGGGGCATCCCTTACACACACGTGCTCATAGCCACTTTTGCCTAGGTTGTCAAACATTTAACAACTTTTGTGGAAGCAGAAGCAGCGGGTTTTACCCAGGTCAATCGCATAGCATTCGCACTTTCACACCAGGTAATTACGCATTCGACAGGTCAACCACCATTGTCGCAAACATTGAAGGTCAGGTCAGGGAATTGGTCAACAGGTAAGCAGGCAGGAGGATGTGAGTCTGCGCCCCAGATATAAATAATCCTGGCAAAGTACAACAGGACATCATTCACAGTGCAAACGGCCAAGCAGTCAGAACTTCCTTACCGCAACGCTCCGCTCGCTCCGTTCGCTCAACAACTTAAAAGTGAACATTGTGTCAGGTTTTAGTAGACAAAGCCATCAGCTATGGAAGGCCAACGCAAAGTGACTAGCAACTGCAACAGCAGCAACAATAACCATAACAATGCCAACAACAATCATCGTCGTGGCGCCCGTCCCAGCGTGGGCTACTTGCTGTTCCAGTATCAGAGCGAGCTGACCCGTCGTCATGCTGAGCCCACGCGTCTCTCGCGCACTAAAATCCACATCATCGATGGCCTCGTCTCGCGCACCATACGCCATCTGAAGCACTGCAGCGTCGAGGAGCTGCAGGCCTGCAAGCGTGAGCTTGTCTACAAGGAGCAATTGCGCGACGAGCTGCGCACTCAGCGACACCGGAAGAACTCTAGCTACAGTGGCCGCTCCAGTGGCAGTTCGACTGCCAGTGCCAGTTCCACATCCGGCACTGCTGCCGCCAAACCCATCAAGGCGCCCAGCACGCCACCTAAGCCGCGTACTCATATCCAAACAAAAGTGACCATCTTTGGACCCGAAATATTTGTCTAAAGTCCCGCCAACAAATGACTTGAATATTGAAATCAATTTTAAATTGTAATTATGTCTGTAGTTGTAGTTTAGTTAAGTAGCATTAGCTTAATTGTTGACGATTAAAAATCAAAGAATTTGCATTTGTAAAATAAACCCAGTAAAAACCGACAAAAGAAAAACCGTTTGCAATTACTCAAAAATGTCAATTACAGCGCTTCGTTGTAGGAGTGGAAATTCCTGTTCTCAAAGCCAGTTTCGCCTGGGCTAGTAAAATGTGTGCCGTCGTCGCCATCACCATCACCATCGTGTGGCAAATGCCAGACCAAGAGCAAGACCAACTCAAGAGTCAATAGTTCCCACGACGCTGCACAAACAGAAACAAAACACAAAAAATTGGCCAGCTTCAGCGACTGATAGACGCGTCCAAAAGCAAGATGAAGAATGTGGCTTAAAGTTCAATCGTGCAGCAAGTGTTATTTTTTCGAGTTGCAGCAAGTCCATTCACGAGACACACAGATTTTATAACGTCAAAAGATTTTCGGGCAAACAACAGAAACCAGACCAAGGAGATGGAGGGGGGTAGAGCAACTGTCAGTAAATGATGAAGCCGTTCGAATGCGATATGCAAATCGTCATCAAAGAGAAATGTATATTAATGAATGTATTAAATGGAAACAGACAAATGAGAGAAATGAACTTCTTCACTAGCGTTCACAATTTGACTCATTAGCTGTGGCTCGTTCATTTTCAGTTTGTTCTGCCAATGAACTTGACTAGTAAATACCCTAGTTCTAAATACCAGAACTGACACTTACGAGCCAAATGAACTAGTTCATTAGCAATTCTGATGACTCAGTTCTGGTATTATTTAGATATTTTCAGATCTGATTCTGGTATGCTGTTGAAATATACCCTCTCATAACCACATTTACAGAGTATGCTGCTCAAACAGTTATGCAGTTGATTTGTTCTATTAACTAGCTTAATTATTAATACCAACTATGGTTAAATGCAGTTGCTTTGCTTACCTGCTGTGTTTAGATGCTTGACTTATTCCGCTGGCTCCTGATGTATTTGTTGCTTTCTATTTGCATAGTTGCTGTTGTCGATATATTTTGTATATACAAGGAAATTATGAACACAATGTTAATAACATGGCAAACAGAACTTGTGCCGTTTTTCTCTCTCTCTCTCTCTTTCTCTTTTGATCTTTCTTACTCTCTATTTTCTTTTCTTGCTTGCTTTTGGAACACTTGCGGGCACTTGAAGTGAAATTTATCTGGCGCTGCACATTTCGTATACATGAAACACATAAAAACAACTTAAGTGCAGCTCAGTAATTATTTGTAAGCGAATCACTACGAATTGAACCGAAATGAACTGAAACTGAACGAAAGATGCAAAAGCGACGCGACGTCAATTTGGAGCACACAGCGAAAAATAAAACGAAAACGACGCGCGAATAGGCAAAACCATAGCCAAAGCCAAAGCCAAAGCCAAAGCCGAAGCCGAATAACAAAAGACTTAAATGCAAATGCAAATGCTAACACGCACACACAACGTTACAAGGTACAAGGTATAAGCGATAACACAATGCAAAGAGCAATGCTTTTTTCTTTTTACTTGTTGATATTTTCTTGTAAAACGTTCGTTCTTCGGCGAAGAAGAAGACGCTACGCGATCAGCGACAATAAACACTGCATACGACTCGAACGACGGTTCACTGACGAATGACTGACCAACGTTTTGGCTGCAAGCTGCTGCGGCGGCTTTGCTTTCGAGTTCGAAAAGCATAAGCGTCGACTTCGAAAGCTGCGGCGCTCGCAGCAACATCACAAGCAGCAGCAGAAGAGCGAGTGTGAGTGTGAGAGAATGAGAGAGCTGAGCGATCGTCAGTTTTCAGCTCAAGTCTTTCGTTTTGTGCGCTTAGAATTTGTTGCTGTCGACGCTGCTGTTGTTGCTTCTTTTAACTATTGATTTATTGTTAAACTATAAACTGTTTATTACATTGTGCGTTGAACTTGTTGCAGAGTCAGCAGCCTTAACAGTTCTTTACACATATTTCCAAAAAAATACACCAAACCGGAATGAGTTGACACACATTTGAGAGCTTTTGTTCCGTGTAAAGTTATACAACTCCGTTTTCAAAGCGAAGAAACGTCTAGTATTTAAATACTATATTAAAATATATTACAGTTCTATTTGTTGTGTGCAGCTTTCGCTGCGCTCTCCCGCTGACAACTTTTACTCTCGAGCTTAGGCGAAAATTACATGCATGCTGAGCGGGTGTCTATCTTTACTCTTGTTCTCTCTCCTTCATTCTCTCTCTCTCTCTATGCCTGCTCTGTTTACTCCAGAAATTGCCGCACTTAGTCGCTCTGTCGTTGGTCGCAAGTGACGCTGTCGCTGACGTCGGTTTATTGCTGTTTCAGGTTTTAGTCTACCAAATGACTTCTTAACGGTTCGCCACTTAATACTTCGCTTTTTCGTGTGTACTTTTTTTGTGTAGCTTTTTAGTCGCTCGCATGATGCCACCCCGCTTCGGCGCCCGCTTCGTCACACACTACACTTTGAATTGCAGCTGTTATTGTCATTTTGCTTTTAGCTCCAGCTTCACCTCAGTTCGTTTCGGTTTGCCTGAGCGTAAATTTTTGTGGTTTCCATTGCGATTCTTCTGACTATTTGATTGTCTGACTCTCATTCGCTGCCCCGCTCCTTTCATTTTCCCTTATGAACAACCATCCTGTTGTCAGAGCTTCGTTGTTGTTGCTATTGCTTGTGTTGTGTTAGCACAGCTTTTCCATGCCACGCTTGTAGGGCTGCTCGGGAGCGGCTTCGGTGACCGCAGCCCCAGTCCCAGCTAGCGATATGATCTGATTTATTGTCGTAAATAGTTTGCCGGCTTGTTGTCATTTGTTGATATATTTATTTACAAATTTCACAATTGGCATTTGCAATCCATAATTGATTTGATGGTTTATTGTTGCTATTGCTCTGCTATTATAGCCGCAATTGCCCTAGTTTTGCTTCGCCTTCGATGTAAGCACGGCGCTTTGCATTTTTGAGATTTGCGGGCGCTGCCTGAAAGTATGCTTTGATTTGTCAGGTAAGTTAGCCGCATTAGTCGAGACACGCACCATTTTTCGCTAATTAGTCGACACTTTCGACTGCTGCATGCGATTTTCGTATGAACAACGCGAAAATCAACAACGTTGCAAGTTGTCGTTGCGCGGTTGCGTGTTTGTTGCCAGCGCCGCATGAGTTCTTAATTAGCCCGCAATGAGTTGCCAATATGGTATTTGTAAGTACATATTTAGGTTTTTCCTCTGCCCTGACATAACAATTTTAGCCTGTCTAATTGCAGGGTGCCACGCCCACACGCCCTCCCTTTAAGTGGTGTATTGGTGGTAGCGAGGGTGGTCTTTGGATCATCTTCTAATTGCAGTTCGAACGCGTTGGCAAACAATTTGGTGTACTCATCTAATGATGACAGTCAAGCCAAAACAGATAATGAACCATTCATTTGTCCGGGTCCTGCTAATTTTGTGAGCCGAGTTGAAGACCAAGTTCCACAATTATCCAACATGTGTGGAAAATTAGACGAGATCGTTAATTGAACTGTTGCTGCTAAGCGTGTTAACTGGACCAATTAAAAGTCAATGTTACAGCGACCCAAATGCCGGTAATCGAACGAATTTACCAATTACTGAACCTATCGATAAAAAGTAGGCTCTGTCCTTTTGTGGAAACAAAGCATTTCATAGCATTTAAAGACACCTCTGTTTTCACACTAAACAACACAACAATACTCCAATTTTTTTAGTTTGTTACGCAAGAAATCAATCAATCAAAATGGTTCTTGGATACGATATCGAAACACAGACCATACCTAACTACATGAAATATGTGTTCGGAGGCACTGCCGGCATGATGGCCACATGCATTGTACAGCCATTGGATCTGGTCAAAACCCGAATGCAGATAGCCGCAGGCAAAGGTGGAGTTAAGGAATACAGCAGCTCCTTCGATTGCATGGCCAAAGTATTCAAGTCCGAGGGCATTTTGGCATTTTACAACGGCCTGGGCGCCGGCTTGCTGCGCCAGGCGACATATACGACGGCTCGCATGGGGGTTTACCAGATGGAGATTGAGGCCTATCGCAATAAGTACAATACGGAACCCAAGTTATTATCCAGCATGCTCATGGGCATCATTGCCGGCGCCTGGGGTGCCGTAGTCGGCAATCCCGCAGAGGTCTCCCTGATTCGCATGATGGCCGATAATCGTTTGCCCGCAGATCAGAGACGGAACTACAAAAATGTAGGCGATTCTCTGGCCCGGATCGCCAAGGAAGAAGGAATTTTTGCTCTTTGGCGCGGCTGCCTACCGACCATGGGTAGGGCAATGGTTGTAAATATGGTCCAGTTGGCATCATATTCTCAGTTCAAAGGCCAATTTAAGAAGTTCATGAATGAGGGTCTCGGCCTCCATATCTCTGCCAGCATGTGCTCCGGTTTCTTGACCACAGTTGCCTCCATGCCCCTGGACATGTCCAAGACGCGCATCCAGCAAATGAAAGTGGTCGATGGCAAGCCCGAATATAAGGGTGCCATTGATGTCATTATCAAGGTGATCCGGAACGAGGGCGTCTTTGCGCTCTGGAAGGGATTCACGCCCTATCTTTGTCGTCTTGGGCCTCACACCGTCTTCTCTTTCGTGTTCCTTGAGCAACTTAATAAGGCCTATTACAAATATGTTCTTGGCCAGGACAAAAGTGGCCCGGGTTTGTAATCAAGTACGCTTAATTCATTATATGATTCATAAACACTCATTTGCTTAATAAAATAAAATAAATACTAATTGCTACTATAAAATCAAAAACACTTCAATCAAATGTGGAAATGAAAATAAAATGCATGATTTAGTAAGAAAATTCCAGAAATTAGTTTTAAAACTAACCAAATTAAACATGATTTTATTTATTAAAACATAATGAAATATACTTTGTACTGAATTCTAAATTTAAATAATATTCAACAAAACTGTAATTTAAGAAAATCATGCAAAATACTTAAGCATAAACCTCAATATATATAAATATTTAATTCAAAATAATAACTGCATTATATTGAATTAAGCAAAACTATATAAAACTGCATTAGAAATGTAATAACAATATTTTTGAGATACAATAAATTTTTTACTAGTATTTTTTTAATTTAGTATAAATAATCTTAATATATTATAAATTAAGTAACATTAATAGTAATAGTTATTCACATTAACAAATTAACTTTAATAATTTTATTATGTTTATTTGTATTCCTTACATAGATTTTACAAATTTAACACGCATAAATGTTCAAAAATGACGTACATGTTGTTTTCTTGCATGCGATAAATTGCACGACGTGAATTTTTCGCACGCAAACTTCTCACGGAGACAGCTCTCACATTGCTTAGCTCAAAGCGTTGATCGAGAGTGCGGATCGAGAGTGTGAAACGTTGGGCTTATCATTCCGGCGGTTTGGTTCCAGTCAGTTGGGTTTGTGCAGCTGGATCGTGCGGTTCGGTTTAGTTGGACTGCGATCGTGTGGCGCCCCTCAGTTGGGAGAAGACTCGAGAAGACTCCACCAGGGCTAAATTGAAGCCACTTAAGTGGAAGTAGAAGCAACAAATCTCAGAGTTTCAAGTGTAGCGCATGCATCAAACGACAGTCGTCGCGGAAGTGTCAATTAAAAGCCTAAATACGCCGCATAAATCAAACGGCAACTGCGACTGGAAATTGGAATTTTAACTGACTGGATTTGGAGCTGAAGCTGAATAGCTTACTTAACGAAAGTGAAGTGCGTGATTGTGAATAGCTGTTTACATTTTTGGCCAGCTATATTGATAAATAAATAATATAGTGTGAATAGAAATTCAATAGACAGTGCAATAAATTCATCCACATTTTCGGATACTTAGAGGCCACGACGTTCCGACACTATCTCCCCAGCGGTTAGGTAAGTAATTGTCAAGCGTTTTAGCTTATCTCAGGTTGTATTTACTGTTTTAGTGAATGTGACTAAAATATGGCAATAGTAGCTGGGCAGTCGATTGATTGCCAACTGTGATCAGTTTGATTGATTGAGCTTTTTGCTTGTTGTGACATAAACTGATAAACTGAATGAAAATTATTGCATCGTAAATCCAAATTCAAATCGCAAACACTAAATGTTTGATTATATAAAGTACTTGTTAGTATAATAGCATGTATGTGTTTATCTAATTGCATGCTGGTGATTTAGCTATGAGAGTGTAACTGTCATCATAAATAAGCTCAAAACAAACTGACAAGTGCTGGTGATTTCTCACCTTTACCTTCCCCTTTCGACTGCCCCATTTTGAGATACTCTAAGCATGACATTTCGATTAACTTACAGCTAGCCGAATCGAGTCGAGCTGTCACTGCTTGTAATTACACTTAGAGAAAAGGTGAAAAGGTCTGTTGGTCTGTGCTCAGGTTGAGCGCAAAGTGTGCGATTCTAGGAGCAATTAAATATTTGTCCATATTATTTGAATCCAGCTGATAATAAGAAGCGCACTGTCAATGACGCCTAGAACACAGGGCTCTATTTGCCTCCACTAATAATGCGCAAGATTAGAAGTATCAACAACCTAACACAGCGCCCTAATTACGAAATACCCTGTAGAAGTTATGAGATATTTTTACCAATCTATTTTTAAATCGAATGCAGAATAATTAAAATGCATTAACAATCGGTAACAGCTTCGAAGAGAATTTCTTTAAACGGACCAATCGTAAATATACTCGTAATTAATAAGATGTTTTCGAATTTTGTAAAGGATGAGAAAAAGTTGTTTTGTTGATCCCCAATTTCGATGGGAACTATTTTATATTATTTAAAATCTATACAATATACAACAGGTTTTTTAGCATTGTTATCTGTTATTTGTGATTCTATATGCACTAGCTGTTAAACAGTATATTACATTTTTGTAATTGAAATGTTTACATAATACGAAAACGTATTATTTAATATAGTAAAAACTTGTTTGTTTACGCAGTGTTACCATGTCGACTTAGGGGACTTAGGAGACCTGGAAGTCACTCAATTTAAATAGAAAAATTTATTTAATTTTAAACAGTAGACAAGTATCAGTTCTGTTCAGGGTATATCCAAGTCATTTACGCCCATCTCAGATGCTAACATGTTTACTTTGGCAATTAAACATTATTGTTTACATATAATTTATAATGAAAAAACGCAACGCCAGAGATTGCAACCAAATTTATCAAAGATCTGTGCAATGTTGTTATTGTTTTATTATTTTTATTGAGGTTGTTGTAACTGAGCTTGTTATTGTGGTTGGTATCAGCTGACTTGATTAAAGTGCTACGAAGCAAACAGAAAAATGTTTAAATGTTTGCTTGCAGCTTAGCAAGAAAATTGCCATGTCCCAAGTGTATGTCGTCTGCGTCTGTATTTGTGAGTGTGTGTTCAAGTATACGTATAAATTTAATTGCATAATGTATGTGAATCTGTGACAGTATATGGATGTGGGTGGCAATGCATTTAATTCGGCAATTGGCAAATCCAATTGTAATTTAATTAAAATGCCATTTTGTATCATTCGCATTTTGTAATTGCTTTAGTCCCGTTGGGTAACAAATATTTCATTAGTATTTTACCAATTTGCATCCATTTAATACAGCTAATTTGACACTCTTGCCACACGTATATGGAGCGCATAAGATACATATTTAAATGCAAGCCATAATTGAGAAGCGGTATATTTTTTTATCTCCCTCTCTCTCGTTTCAATTCGCATTTGACTGGAGACCCTAATTAGCTGAGCTGTCCATACATTCACTTGTCAACAATGTTAAAAATAAACAATGACACTGACTGGTTAATATGCAGTAATTATGTAGTAATAACAATGAATTTATGATACTCTCACCGAGATGAGAAATGTGCTTCAGTATTTAATCGAGCTGTTTTCTAAAAATCCATTTATATGGCTGCTTTGGCACACGAGTATAGTAATTTGATTAAATACTTGTAATTGGCTTATCTAGAGTATAAACATTATACGCATGTGCTTCATTTAAAAACATAAACTATAGCAAGTTTCATTGAAATCGGTAGAACATGACCTGAGTTCACGTAATCAGTTCAATGGCTTAAGAAGGTCAAGTCGTTATTTATTATTCTACACTCTGTAGAAAATAGACAAGTCATTTAATTTAATTAATTAATATTAACCAATTTTGGTGAAATGCCATAATATATATTACATACCCAGTTTCATTGAAATACCGCTGACCTCCTATAGAACAACAAGAAAGTCATGTTCACATGATGTCACTAAATCATATATGTACTTATGCAAGTTTCATACTAGAACGGAAATATCTTATTAGCACTAACGCTTGCTTCATGTCAAAATTCATAATGCTAATGCCCTCTATACCCTATATTAATAATGTAATCAAAGCGCGTCAGATGTAAGTGTGGGATTTGTTGATCATTTTAATAAAATATCAATTGAAATGGGAAAAAATAAATTAAATTATAATCACACAATTTGTTGTATGAATTAAACCCCCTCAATAATTAAGTTTATATTTGCTAAGAGCAATCAATGAACCGCCAATTGGACGGGTAAACCAAAATATAAGTCAACAACCTGGTTGTTGGCTCAACGGGGAAAAATAATAATAAATAATGGGAAAACAGAAGTGCGATTGAAGCTGTGTGTTCACACGTGTCCAAGCAAGTGAGTAATATAAGTAATACGATACTCTGTAGACCATAAAGTGGGCTAAAAATGCTCTTATGCGATGCACTTTTCAACCACATTATTGCATTTTTATTGGATACCCTAAAATGTGGGCTGGACATTTTGTAGCGACTTTTTCGAAACTTAGTGAACTACCAGCTAACATTAATTTACAGGGCATCTTGTAGTAAGTTTTGCTAATTTGTTTGGCATTTTTTGCTATCAGCGTAAAACCGCACGTGATCTCAGCTATTGCTGCTGACAGTCTGTCTGTCCTCTGTTGTTATTGTTGTTGTTTTCAAATGCAGCCTCAACTGGTTTATTTGACGCCGACATCATTTGCGTTCGCCACAATTTCGGCCTGCATCTGTGGTTGAGTCACATGACATAAAATCAAAATTCAAATCAAAATCATGTTATATTTGTTTTTTTAGATTTTATTGTACAACAAAATAAACTAAGTACATACTTACGGTATTTTTGTTGAATAAACGCAATTAGCTAATAGCAAACATAAAAATTAATTATAATAAAACAATATGCAAAAATGTTAATTAATTTCATTAAAGGCCGCAAGATAATTAAATGATGAATTTCGATGTCGCATTGTGCGATGCGCCATGATGAATTCATCATTGTGCAGTGCCGCAGCGCAACTTGTCGCGGCTTATTGGACTGGGGCACGCAATGTCGGCAGGGTCAAAGGTCAAGTGTCCATGCTGTCACCATGTCACATGCCTTACAGTTGACTCTCACAAAAGCCATCAAATTTACGAGCGAAAAGAACCGATGGGCAAGCAGATAAGCAAAAAAAGCAACATCAACCTCGACTGCGATGCCGCATCTTTGAGATACAGTTCGTGATTATCATTGGCATTGCCAGATGCGTGCTCGTGCATGGCTACAATTTGTCTACAGCTGCGAAGCTGCAATTTTCGAATTAAGACAATTGCGACATGAATTACAAAAGTTCTAAGTAAACCGTATCTGAATCCGTCTTCGTCTTTTTGTCGCTTCTCCTCTCGCCATCAGTGGCCGTGTCTGTATCTGTATCTATATCTGTAAACTCGTCTCGCTTGCCGCAAATCAATGCCAAAAGTAATGCAAATTTTGTATTATGCTTTTCCTTTTGCTTTTCTTCTATTTTGTTTTCCAACGCTTGCCAAAAATAAATTGAATTTTAAATGAGACACATTCAAAAGAGCTGGAGCGGGCCAGAGGGTGGAGCAGAGACCAAATGGGTGCTCAAATACTACGATATGTAGCTCAAAGTTCCTCAGCCTTAACAAGTGTCATCAAATATTTACAAAAGACAGAAGCCAGCCTTTAACAAATACAACAATTTTAAAGAGTTCAGCGAAAATCGAACTGGGAATACTCTGTTTTATGTGGAACTATGAAAGAATAAATCAAATATTAACGTATATTTTTGAAGATACCAAAACTAAGTAACATTTTTATCGAAATTACATTATACATCAAATTAATTTGAGTTCAATTTTTAATTTTAATGTTTTAATAAATGTGAGATATACATTTTAAGAAATAGGTTTTCTATTTATTTCAAAAATCTATTTAAGATAGGTCAAACAACTTTATAAACAAAGTAATTGAGTATTTATAATTACATTTAAGAACTGAATATAAATTGGGAAAATACACATAGTTTATATACAAAATTTGTTTAAATTTATAAAAATTGTTTTAATAGTATTTTAAAAATATTCGTCATATTTTTACTTTTGCTATCAGTATAAACAAATATATATGTATATATATATACCAATTTAAATTTATTATAACATTCATTTTAAACTACAGCTTAAATTGCATTTAGCTAACTGTGTAGAAGCTGCCACTGGCAGCTATTTTAAGTAAATCTCATTTATTTTGATAATGTATATATTATATGCTCAGTTTAAGATAAATTTAAATGCGAGTGCGCCTTGCATGGTTGTTGCTGTACGTTTTCTCGGTTTCTGTTGCTGTTTCTGTTTATATTTATACACCTTGTGTGCCGCCTACTTTAGCCTTGCGCAAGCACAGGGTCCCAGCCTTACTCTATATATGGGGATGAGTGCACATATGAGTATCTGCGGCTGCTCTCTTGCTGGCTTTTGTCTCAGTCTCAGTCTCAGACGGTGCCTCGGTCGTGTGGCATATCAGTGACAATTTTCCAATTGACGCCTATTACGGTTAATCGTAGCAGTGACCCAAGTCCAGACGAACTTAAACTAATAATGTGCACAGTTTAATGGCTAAGCCGCAGCAAATCGGACCGGGCCAATCCCAGAACCACCCAGCAGAGACTCATACAAGCACCCATCGACCGCACAACAAGACCACACGATTTGCCAGTGTGTGTGTGAGCTCTAAGGCACGGGTTGGGTTCGAGATTATGGATACGGGTCCGGCTTTGGCTATAGCTATGGCTGTGGCTCTGGGCTGGGCTGGGCTGGGCTTGTTGTGTGCGTGACGCCGCTTGCTACTTGTTGTTGCTGCTTAGCACGCTAACTAGCATTGTCGCTGTCGCTGTCGCTGTTGCCGCTGGCGTTGACGTCGAAGCGGCACGCTGCCGTCGCTTTAAGTTAAACATTTGCGTTGGCTTTAGTCGCACCGCGTAGGTCAAAGCAAGTGGATTACATATGGAAACGATATACTCTCTCTCTCTCTGTGCTTGCATCGCGTCGTTATCCTGATTCTAGACAAGCAATTAGCACATGCTCCCAAAAGGGTCAGTGCCGTGCGACGTCAAAGTGTAGACATTGCTCATACGACACGTTGTTCGGCTATTCGCTGAAAGCCCCAAGCCTTGTGCGTTTAATCAAGCAACAGTGTAGCTTAATGGTAGATAAGGATCTGTGACCAGTATTTCGTTGCCCAATGCATTGGCAGTGTTTCAATTGTGCGTCTGATTTTCACACAAATGTAATCCTCAACTCAGTTCGAGTCAACTTTTGTTGTTGCCGTGCGCTTTTTCGTTGTGATTTCGTTTCGTTTGTGTTTCGTGACTTGAGTAAAAGGCAAAAGTTGATTCATCAGCCGCAGGATACGCTCCCACACACACAGAGATACATGTGCCTGTTTTCGTATGCGTCAGCAGAAATAAAATAATGAAAATATAAAACGCAATACACTACTGCAGCGACTTATCCTTGAAGCTGTAGCTGTATGCCACACACACACACACATACGCGAAAGTGTGCACGCTTTGACCTCGTTTTGGGCGAACCGTTTTGCCTGCCACGCCCCTCTCCGCCCGTGTTTCGAGTGTGTATATCGTTCGCCGATGTCTACGTGTGTTTGCACAAGTTTCCTTTTTGTGTGCGCGTTATAATGATTTAAGCGTGTTACGGTCGCAGGAAGCAACTTAAATCAATAAGTTGGCATATCATCAGTTAAACAGGATCAAGGATGCGCTTTTTAACGCATCAAATAACCAAGCCTGAATGCCAATCCAATCCAATTCCATCGAATCCAATCCAGTACACTCGAATTGAAACTTTTTTTAATGCGACACTTCAATTTGTATAAATTGCAAGTAATTAAGCCATTTCCCAGCCAGTTAATAAAGTTACATCGAAAAAATAGTATTTTCAATTGAATTAATATACGTTATTTACAAAAATAAGTGTATTTATACTTATTCCCCATTTACACATTTACGTGCCACATTTCAATTATTTCAATTAATGGCGAAAAAATAAAACATGAAATTAATACGGATTTTATTTTTTGACGTGCAAATGAAAACGTACAACAAATTATGCAAATATTTATTAAAATGCTAATTTTCAGCTAATAACAAATAGGAAAGCTACTGTTGACTTTGCTCGACTGTCAGATACCCGCCACCCAATTTTACCATCGAAATATTATATTTTTCAAAATTATACTGAATAATATACTGAAAATATACTAAAATAATATAACAAAATTTTCTGTGTTCGAAATTATTAGCTTGGCGGCACTTTTTTACGTCTATTGAAGACCATTATTATGTCACTGAGTGACATAGCAACTAACCAGGTGCACCTGCACCTGATTACGCCTTATCAAAGTAAATCTTTAATCACTTCTGAGTTTTAAATCCAATTGTAGCCAAATTTTCAGATACAAATAAAATAGTGATTAGTATTGAGGGTACCAAAATTAAACATTCTAGGTTTAAAATGATGCTTGCAATTCGTTTTTTTTCGATTTGCCTGGTCAAAAGCAAACGTGATCTGCGTGCAATAATAAGACACACTTTCCCGAATTGGTTGCTCTAGCTCTTATAGTCTCTAAGATCTAGGTGTTCCTACGGACTGACGGACAGATGGACACACGGACATGGCTATATCGTCTCGGCTGTTGACGCTGACCAAGAATATATATACTTTATGGGGTCGGAGATGCTTCCTTCTGCCTGTTAAATACGTTTTCGGTTGACACAAAGTTATAATACGCTTTTACTCTTTGGGTAGGCTGGTATAAAAATAGTAAGCCGCAGCATTTGTCATATTATTGTAGCCAAGAAAAACATAAAACTAAAATTTGAATTGCAAAAATAATACAAAATGTTGTAAATTTTGCCACTTATTGTGTATTTTTACTTGGCAGAAATTTAGATGCAGTTGTTTGAATGCATAAATTAAAATGCATTAAAGAAATATTCAAAAAATTAAACAATAATAAATTGTCGTGATATTAAATTAGCTAAATAATGTGCAACTAAATGTTATTTAAAATATAGTTAACAAACTCATTAGAGAAATGTAAACAAAGGAAATACTAATAACAATTTATTTTCAATGTGCATAAATTTCATAATTGCGTTATATCTGAAGAATATGAAATATTTACATTTAATAAAATGTAAACAAATGCCACAAATTAAGTTGAAAATAATCCTTAAATGTATATAAATAAAAGGTTATTTAAATTGTTTAATTTTATACAAACATATTTAAAGAATATTTAATAATTCAAAGGCCATTAACAACAAAATCAAAGAAATGCCTACTACAAATTTAATATGTATTCAAATAACAAGAAAGTGCTAAGAATTTAGGCAAATAAAGCAGAGAAGTCATGCAAATAAAAAATCAAATAAAGAAAGTCATTGTCGATTGTGCGCGACTGTAAAATACCCGATCCCAGTTTAAAAGAATTGTAACTCGATTTGTACTGTCTGTGACACTTTCGGTTGTCACTGTGATACAATACCTTGCTAACCCTTTGGGTAATAGGTATAAATATTGACATTTTCTTATTGCAGTTTACATTTTTCTAGTGCACAAATAAATACAGTTTAAATATTTAATAACAAACAACAACAAAAAAACGGTAACTGCAGAGGAAACGAGTTACATCAGAAAGGTGAAGTAATTACAAAATTGCTTTCATACCGTGAGTGAATAAATGTATGTGCATGTTCTAAGTGCATAAACTTCTAGAGTGGTGTTTAAGTATAAACATTGTACAATATACTTAAATATACAAAGAACACCAGCAGCAACAGGGCATTGTTGAATGGCCAAGTTATGATACGTCACACGCCGACAGCCCGGGTAAGGCAGCATTTAGTTAATTATATTTATAAAAAATTACACATGTGAATAAGTATTTTTATAACAACTACAACGTAACATAATTAAGTCAGTCATCACACTGGGCTCAATTAAAATGCCTAGCACGGCAGCAACATTAAAAAGTGCTCAGTAAATGTGCATAATGCTTTGGGCCAAAGCTGGCAAATGCTCTCTATGAATCTCTCTCTTAAACGCACGCTGTTTCTGTTGGCTTGAAGTGGACGTCAGTGGACTGTCAGAAGGGTAACTGGGCAAACAAACAACTTCATTACAAAGCATTGCAAGCAGGCAAATTAAACAATAATTATTTATGTATACAATAACAAAAGAACAGACAATTATTATGCATATGGAGCAAGCGAGACGGAAAATTCGCACACACTCACACAATCTTCAGAGTGAATCAGCCAAGCGTGTAAATAATTCTAAGCATCGGTCTCTGTCTGTATGTATGTCTGTCTGTTTGTGTGCGTCTAAGTGTAACTCAAAGTTGCATAAACTTTTGGCTGAATTCAAGCACTTATTGTTTAATTTAATGGAATAGTTTTCGACTTTGAGGGCGGTGACGGCGGCGTAAATAGCATTAAATCATTTTTAAAGTACTTAAGAATAATTTAATTTATTAGTACAAAATGCTTTCACAGTGCATCCCAACCAAGTGATATCAGAGTGATAACGAGTTTCCTCTTCATGTGCTTATATTGATACCAATGTGTTTGAGAAGTGTTTCAAAGTAATTCAGACATCTAATGCAGATTCAATATGAGTTAATCAACTGCTATTAACTATAGTGTTAGTAGATTGTGGATAATTGCACTGCAACTTAGTTATCATTGAAATCGGCCACTATGCAAATAACTGAAAATATTAATTAAAATTTATAATACGAGTCAATGCAAGTTTTTGTTGCTCGGAAAATATAATATTTAAATAATTGAAAATAATATTCAGCAAATTTGGGTAGCGACCCGGCTTCTGAATTGTTTGGCTTAAAAAAAATTGAACGTGTGGAATAAAATGGCCTCATTACTAGTTTAAAATTATAATGCGCCAAATTTATATGAAGTTTTGGTGAGAAACTTAATATCTTTCACTCTTGATTAGAAAAATTGGCATTTATTTTTAGAGTGGAAGAATATTAACAAACTAAATGCAGCAAGGACCGCTCTGATAGGCTAAATATTATTTTCAAAAATTAAATATTATATTTTCCGAGTAACAAAAAAATGCATTGACTCGTATTATAAATTTTAATTAATATGGTATATAAATTTATTTTCAAAAATTAAATAAATGACGTTAAGTGGATTATCTAGAGAACTTGAAAAAGCAAAAGATAATTCCAAAGCTACTTGTATCGTTGGCTGGTTATTGAAATAAGCTGAACACATTTAATTGTAATACTATTTGTGTACATTTACATACGAGTTTACATGTTTCACTAAGTCTTGGATTATCTTCTATTATCTTGCACATATTGTTGTTGTGTATATTATCTTTATTATTGTTAGCAACTACCCACTGTATTCCCCTATCTCGTGTGGTTTAGCATTAATATCAGTAAGCCTGCAGCGCCTTTTGTATGTGCTTCATGTCTTGGCAGTTCGCGTTGCAGCCCACACAGTTAGCAGTCGTTCTTTATGTGTTCATTCATGCAGCGTGACTTTTATTATATCACACACACACTCATATAGATATTAGCGTCTTTATGGGTTTCTCTTTTGATGATATTGCTAACAACTACAATAGAAAATGCAACAACTGGCGCCATTGTCGACGTCACTTAATATACAAATTTCAGTAAATATTTATACACACTCGCACAAACACACACACACACACTTGCCTCCACAAACGGCTGCAATTTCCGCTAGTGTCATAGCATTACCAGATAGCTGTCATTCTAGTGCGAGAGCAGACTGAACACAACACATCCCATCCCATCACAGCCCAGTGCTCGCTGCTCGCCCCCTTTCCACCCACGACAACAATTCGTTCAATTTCAAGCAATCAAGTTATTTTAATTCATTACGCTTACGCGGGCAACACTTTGGAGACATGCATGGAGACAACAAAAGCAAAAGCAAAAGCGAAAGCAACAGCAACAGTCTCAGCAACAACAATGGCCAGGCCACGCCCTCATGCGCCCTCTCCAAACATATTTGAAGGCAAGTGCAGCTGCAGTTTGCCTTGCGACGCCTGACGCCAACAACCGGCAACTTTTGTCGCGTTCTGCCTGCCTGTGTGTGAGTCTGCATGTGTATGCGTAATATTTGCATGTGTTTATATTACATACACCCACATACACGAATGCATACACACATGACTATCAAAATGTCAGACATCTGTCATTTAATTTAATTTGACTTCACTTGCTTTCATTTGTTCGCACACATCTTCTCTTTTCGTCTTGTCGCCTCCGCTTTCGCCTTTTGCTTCGCTCTTCCTTTTGCGCCTTTCTTCACTTTCCCTGCCGTTTTGTGCGCTTTTTTCCACGCGAAGGCGTCGACGCCTGCCTCGAAACGTGCAATTTAGTGTGGGCGTGGCCGCTCGTTCGCTCGCCTCGCGTTGTTTCTGTTGTTATAGCTGTTATTACTGGCAATGCTCTGGTTGTTGTCGTTGTTATTGTTGTTTTGTTGTTGCTGACGCTGTGAGCTGTGAGACACACACGCGCATAATTTAAAACGTTTTTCCCTCATCAGTAAAAGCCAAGAAAATGGGAAACGCTTCGCTGCAACGAAGTTTGCATACGCTTAAACTGCATGTACTTGTATTAAAGTTGAAGTGCGCTTTAACTTGCGGTTTACTTGCAGTTGCTTAAGCTATCTAAATAAAGTTATTGTTGTTCATCTGCATGCTAAATCAGCTCCTTTAAAAATTTAGATTAAATGCTGAATATTCATAGACTTGCTTTTTGCTACTTTCACATGGCAACAATTTATATCCGATAAGTTTTTTAGATATTATTTCTTTGTTCAAGTTCTATTTTCTATTATATTTTCAAGTTTTATTTTGGCCAAACTTCAAAATATTAATTAAAGCTGCAGATGATTCTGTTATAAACAAGTTTCTGCCTTTGTTGCTAGATATGCTAAAAATTTCCCATGAAAAATAAGATCATAATTTTTTTGTTTTACATACGTTTATTTGAAAATATATATTTACAATAGTTTTTGTATAAATGGCTAGTATTTTAAATCATTATGTACTACTCCCTTTTCATTGCTGACCTATCAAGTGGCTCAGCTAGCTTTCTTGTACTATTCCCTGTACACAGTAAGTCTAAGAAATTGAATTTCATTTGTCTTTTTGTAAAAAGGCAATAAATATGTCATTTGTTGAGGTAATCTATGAAATGCTAACTAATGAGAATTATTGAGTTTTTGTGCGTGTGTCCTTCCGTTCCATTGTGAATTGCAGGCGCTTAACCGCTTTCTGTGCCTTGGCAAGGAGCTTCAGCTGCTTGTGGCGATGTCGCAGCTTCGCCTCCAAGGATCGCTTAAATTCGGTCTCTCTGATGAGGATCTGTAGGTCCTCGTAGCTGCAGTTGGCCATACGTTGCTTGAGCTTATCAATCAATTGTCCTGTTAGCTGGATCTTTGTATGCGACACTCGAGCAAACTGGGCACGCTTCCTTTGCAGTTCAGCACGATGCAAGAACAAGGCGTAGGCGGTCTGTGGTGCAGAAGTTGCAGAGGATGATGATGATGTTGCTGCCATGATGATCACTGACTGAATGTGTGTTGAATCCCTGGCGACAACGCTCTTATATATGCGACCAGCCTTGACCTGCACTTACCTAAACCCAAAATGCGGGTCGCAGGATTTGTCAGGTCAGGTGGCTTGCCTGTCTGCCCAAAGGGATACGCGATATTTCATGCCCAATTCCTTGGGGCGTCGTCCGCTTTGCGATTATAACACCTTCTATGCAGGTAGTAAGTGTTATCTATGCCACATTTTGGGTTACGTGTTGTGGCATTAATGCACTTTACGCAAATCCGCGCACATGCATGACACTGGTAATCCTTTAACGCAAACAGGTAGAAGTTCAACACCGACAGCAGGAAGACAAAACCAAAAGTTAGGTAAACTTTCACGCTTGACTGACCCAAAAAATCAAACAGCAGCATCGGGAAGACGAAACTTTCTGCAGCCAATGCAATGGAATATTTGAGCTACTCGACTATAGAGACAAGTGGAACGCACGCACGTTCGCCCGTCCCTGGCGCAGGCATGCATCAATAACTTGGCCAACCACGCAGCCTTGACATGACTCACTCTTTCACTCTATCTCTCTCTCTCTTTCTGCTGAGGTTTATTAATTTGCATGAACTTTGGCAATGCTCATTTTTCATGCTACTCCTTCGACGTGGCAGGACTTTGCCGAACAGCAGCTAAAGCCGCAATTAAAAATTGCTTATGAAACGGAAATGGCTACAAAAAGGAACAAGCAAGAAAGGAGAGGTGCAATGGAGGCGTGCTAACTGAAGCAAGCTGAAAGGCAAAACAAACCAAGGCACGCCCAGTTGGTATGGTATGCAAAGTCTCCGGCAAAGTTTTTGGGTTGAAAAACTTAATTTCCACTTTATTTTTTTGCCATTTCCCTTTGACGTTGTTGGCATCAACAGACACACAGACAAAAGCCACGCCCAGACAACCGGTTACGCCTCCCATTTGCTCTGGGGCATTTAGTGTAAACTGTGTGCATCATTATTTTTGAATTTTTGACAGTTTTTTCCACGACGATAAGCTACTTGTAAATCAACTCTCAAGCTCAAGCTCAAGCTCAAGCTGAGGAAGGCACACGCATTACATCTTTGGAGCAACTTTTCTACATTACATCTACAAGAGTATGAGTCTGGATGTGAATGTGTCTGTGTGTCATCACATTTCCGCCGGAAGTGTAAGCACAAAAGTTCGTTTTCGTTAAATGCCAGCAAGAAATGCAGCGTCGCTTCATTTTCAGCCAGACATTGACTGATGATGATGAGCATGATGATGTAAATGGGATTTATACTAGTGCGCCATGACAATAGTAAACTGCTCTTACACACACACACACACACACACACACACACGCATACTAAGAAACATAACAAGTTGCTGAAATCATAAGCTGTGATAGCTTCTTTGTGCTGCCGCTGTGACGAGCAAGTAAATTGCCTCAGTAAATTTATAGTGCAATTACCACAAATCTAATGAACTCATGGCATACGCCCAAGGAACCAACATTTTTGTAGTATACTTTTGGGGGAATGCCAACTGTAGCAGAACAGTTAAATAAAATTGACTTAACGTAAAAATTAGTATAGTCCAAATGCGATTTGCTAGTAGAAAATCAAGTGAAAATTCAGATTTACTAGCTTACTTTTGCGTAAGAAAATCATTCAATTAATTACATGCAGTTAAATAAAATTCAGTTAACGCAAAATTACTTGATTCTAAATGCGATTTGTTAATAGAAAATCAAGCAAAATCTCAGATTTACCAGCTTACTTTTGCGTAAGAAAATCATTGGATTAGGTACTGAATTAATTACCCACATTGTCCTTACAAAACTATGGACATTATCTGTATTTCAGTGCATTTCTTAAGCTTGCCATAAACGAGGGAACAAAAAGCAATCAAAATATCACCATTTTACTTTTCTAACTGTTAAAAGTTAAATTGCACAATAGCAATAGTTAACGAGTTAGGTCGATAGAGGGTTGCTAGTTCTTGTGGACCAATACCTTTGTAGTATTGTTTTGTTAATAAATCTCATATAACAAAAAAAGATAAATCAAATAGCAAGTATTTATTCAAATACCAAATTCTTTGTTAGAATAAATTCAATGAATTTAATATCTTAAGAGGCACAAATAATATTTGACGATGCTAAAAAGTAAAACTAAATGTTATAAACCAGCCATAAAGTTTTAAAAATCAAGCTAAGACGTATTTTGGTTTATTCGCTTGGCTTTGCAGCATGACGAAAATAGTTTATATCAATAATTTAATTTTAGCCTAGAGTTAATCTCTCCAGTAAATTAGTCGTTAATCTGTTGATTTAAAATAATTAATGTTAATCAATACGCTCACCCTTTACTAATTCACATCCACGTTTCTCTTTGCAGTCAAGAGCAACGCTTTCAATTTGAGCGCTGTTGCAACAGAAGGAAGACAGAATGTTGGGGAATATGCTGCCGCTGTTGCTGCTGCCACTGCTGCTGAGTCTGTGCCCCATCAAGGGACTGAGCCTTGCGAATGGCACAGTTGTTGTCAGTTTAGGTGATGGCAACGCTGCGGGCAATGTCAATCAGCCCGCACTTGGTGTCGGCCTCGGTGCAGGCGGCAGTAACAGCAGCAGCGGTGGTGTTGGCGGTGGTGCCAATCTGCCAATTGGTGGCGGCGGTGGCAGTCAATCAAATGGCGAGCCCAGCGGCAACATTGGCGGCAACTCGCTGGGCAGCAACAACAATGCAGCTGGAAGTGGCAGCAGCAGTGGGGGCAGTGGCAATAACTCGGCATTGATGCAGCCAGCAAAGGAGAAACAGTACGAGAAATGCACAGGACCCGGTGATCCTGGCCCATGTAAACAATACATATACAAATGGCGTTATGAGCCAACAACTGGCGAATGCACCACATTCATTTGGGGCGGCTGTGATGGCAATCCGCAGAATCGCTTTAGCACCGAGACCGAGTGCCTCTTTCACTGCATTGGCGCGCCACGTAAGTGAATCATACTTCTTACTGCCCGCCTGACGTCACTCAAAAAAGTCGCAAATTTTCTGCCCCTTTAGACACTTTACCACCATTTTTGCAATCCACAACGCGTGAGCCGAGCACCACGGAATCCTCGCTTGCCAGCTACACGCAGAGTCCTGCTCAGTCTCCAGTTGGTTTCGGTGGAAATATGGGCGGCGGGCATATGGGCACCACCCCGGTGCCCATCGAGCAGCGTGGTCCTGAATTGACGTTTGCCGAAACAGGTCAGGGCAAGACCTTCATGTTCGCCAAAAACAACACGTTCATCCAAATGGACGGCGACATCATACAGACATTTCAATTAAGGTGAGTGGGTGGTCAACAGCAGCACGGCCCACAAGTCCCGTTGTCCTGTGGCACATTTACCTCAATTTCATTGTGCAGCATTTTTGAAGTCTTTTGCATTTTGTATGCCCCCCGCGAAATATACAACAAATCGCCCGTCATTTGCCAGATTGTTGGTCTTTCAGCTGAAAAAGTGTTTTTATGTGCTTAACCCCAGAAAGCCATCAAATTGAAAACTTTATTTTAATATGATGGCTTTTAGCAGACCTTCTAAATAATCTTTGCTTTGCTTCTGCTCGATTTGTCGCATATTTTCTCAGACCTTCGACGTTTACTAAACTATTCACAAATTAAATAAAGTCCTCGATATTGAAAGGAAAATAATTCTAGATCGACAAATTTTATATTCACTTAACCATTATTATTGTACTTAGTGATTTTCAAGTAAGAGCAATTTTGATTCATAAAATTGTTAATCAGAACAGAAGAAAAGAAGATTTTTGCAAGTCCACAATGCCGTCTGACATTTCAATTTCGAATTTAAATTATGTAAATATTTGTCTGCAACTGACAACACAAATCAATTGTTAGCCTTTAAAAATGTATACAATAATAATGAATATGTAATGCATTCATAAATTATTACACCTTTGCGGCATACCACAAAATTGTAGCAATCATTTGACAAACTACTTGCCATCAGGGAAAAAAGCATATATACAAAAACACGCTGATTTAATAGTTACACAAGTTGATTATGTTCCAAGGTGCAATTAGTAAACAGGATGTAGCTTTAACATTTGCCGGTACTTGAAGCAATTATTTATGGTTGTTCACAGACTGTCCTTGGTCAAACCGAGCGGAAGCTCTGCTTAGGAAAGTTGATTTTCTGCTCAATTGCAGCAGGACCTTTGCCAAAAAGTTGACATCCAAAACTTGCAGCTGGCATTTTGCTGCCGGGCACGCAAAATTTAAAATTCAATTTAGACAAACATTTGCCATTTGCATATTAAATTAAGATAAAAAAATATTATTTAAATACAAGACGCACACACACAGCAAAAGCTGAAGACAGTTGTGGAGAGTCAAATAAAATTAAACATAACTTTGTTGCACCAAAGTTGTTGTTGCTCTTGTTATCAGTGTTGTATTTGCTCTGTGGCTGCCACATCTTGACCAGGCTGTTGGCAATTTGGGCTGTAGTTTTAATTGTAACTCATGTTGTCGCCGGCAGACAACAGTCGAGAGCTGAGAACAAATAAATTTAAAAGTCTGTCAGGCATACATAGCTACTATCTCTATCTCTCTCTCTCTCTTTCTCTGTCTTCTTTACAGACTCTGCCGTGAGATTTCATTTCAATTTCGCACACGACTGCCGCACGGCCTGCTCGTCTATCACAACGTTAAGAATCCGGATCGCATTAATTTGGACCCCTATGCACTCTATGTGATTGTCGAAAAGGGTCAGCTAAAGGTTGTACATGTCTTTGGCAAGCATTCAACGAGTGTCACTGTGGGTGAGAGTTTAAATCGAGATGAATGGCACAGTGTTATGGTAAGTACTACAAGTTCCTAAGCTCCCTTCCCGGCCTAACTAGGCGTTCTAGGAGTGCCCAGAAAGATCCCACTGCAGTGGCAACTTTGCCTTTGACTTTCAACTTTTCAAGTTGCAGCTGCAGTTGAAATCCAACTTTTTGTTCCTGTAATTGCTGCTGTTGTTGTTGTTGTTGCTTTCATTGCAAAAAGCATTTTAACTTTATCATTCTGCCTAATGGGTATATGTATATAAAATCAGTTCTTCTCGTCCCAGCAAGGCTGTCTCAGGATATGTCTATCTAAGGCCTTATAGAATTTTTAAATCATTTCAAATGTATTATAGATATAGTTTTAGTATAATTAACTTATTACAATGTAAAAATAGCTATGATTAAAATTAATTTATACCTACACTTTTAAAATGTGAGCACATTCCATAATTTACTTGTCTCTTTCACTCTTTACACATTACATACACTTACAGTGGCAGTCGTACAATTATGGTTTAATTTGTTAACTCTTTGAGGATCTGAGAGCATTATCACTATGTTTTCAATTATGTCTTTGCGAACACCATTCTAACTTAAGAAAAAATGTTTCCAAATTTTAAATTTATTTCTGAACAATTTTTAAACTGCTGTTATAATTCTCACCCATCTTCATGGTTATTGCACTGGTCTACTTCGGTAAATCATACTTATTTAAGTGCATATTTTTTAATTAAAGGTACAATAAATTAAGAAACAAAAACAAAGAGTCTTTTACAACAGCTATATTTCATATTTCTTACACAAAATTTCTGGGTATATGACTTGTCTTCAGAGCTCTTACAATTTATGGGTATTCCAAGTTCCAACTTATTAATTAGGGTATTTAGATGTCGATCTTTCATTACTTTTTTAACTGGGCAGGACTTTTCGAGGGTATGGCATAGTTCGAGCAGCCTAATTCATTTTTTATCTCATTTGTCGGAGCATACGTACTTGTGGGTCATCATGTTCTCGATGTTGTAGTTGCTGTTGTTGTTGTTATTGGCAACATTAGCATGCACATACGTTCAGCATGCAATTAGCAAGATTGCAATGTGTGTGCATGTGCGTGCATGTTTGTACATGTCTGTGTACATGTATCTACTTCTGATTGCGAGCATGTTAGTTAGTGTAAAACGCTTTATCAAAGTTTTATAACAAAGCGTTCAGTTTGATTTATGAACGTTCAACTTTTGTTAACTCACCTCCGCCGGACAGGTATAGAAAAGAGTTTAGCAGCAGGGGGAAAGGAAAGGGATACGGCTGGGGACCTGGTCTTGCAGCATCATCATCAATAACAACGAGCAGATCGTTGCGTGTTTTCATATTTAAAACAAACATATTTACTGCTAATCACGTGCTTGCTCTCGTTCTCTCTCCCTCGCACAGATGAGACACTCTCTCATAGACATGGGTGGAATACACTCACACTCATGCATGAAGTTGCACTCATAAATAACACGCAAATTCCTAATGAATTTCAGCTGATCCCTGCAATGTGAGCACAGCAGTTGCAATTCATTTTCGTAGATTTTTCATGCAGCAGCAACAACAACAACAACTTGGGGAACTGCAACAGCAACAACAACAATTTATCGCCCAGCACTTGCAACTTCAGTTCTGGGCCAAAACGCATAAATTCATAAATTTTTATCATTTGTCTATGCGAGTGTGCGTGAGTGTGTGTGTGTGCCACGCCCACTCGCACACGCTCGCTGCTAGCTAGCTGGTTTATTGGTTTTATGCTCCATATCTTTCACATCCACCATCCACTCTCGTCCTCTTTCTCGTTCTCGCTCGCATTCTCTCTTCACGCGTCTGTTGCACAGGTGCGCATCGATGTCCATGGCGCAAGATTAATTGCACGCGTCGACAATAGTCAGGAGGAGGTCTATCTGAAAGGTCTGAATCACGAGTACAACTACGGTGTCTCCACGAATCTGCCATCGGTGGTCCTGGTCGGAGGTGAGTGCCAAAATCAATTGTCTCCTCCAACAAATTCTCCCTCTCTCTCTCTCTCTCTCTCATATTAAAGCTGCAATTCGCTGCTGCATTTGTGGCAAGTGCAACATGCGACTAAACGCAAAAGGTTAAAAACTATCGATACGGCAAATCTGAAACCAAAAATTGAAAATCGAATTTGCCAACCGGCACAGACTCACACACTCACACTTGCTCATTTGCCATTGAATTTAGTGCGCATTTTACAGGTATGGTGTGTGTGTGTATGTGTGTGCTTTTCAATGCTGCTTTTGTATGCTATTTGAAAATTTAATTACTTGCCGCTCGCACAACCGCACACACATATACACTTGCAAACGCCAAACTGAATGACGAAATATGAAGCGCCTATCATTGTGCACATCGAATGAACCATTGATTGCACTAACATATAGTATGTGAAAGAATAGTAGGGAGAAGCAGAGTAGCAAAAGAATAGTGAAAGCAGCAAAAGCACTAAATGGTGAATGGGATCAATTGTAGTATTTGTGGCAAGAGGATAGAACTGGGAAGTATTTTATTAAAACTGCTGCAATCACCAATTGCAAAAGCAGTAATAACAATACCAAAATATGGCAGTGCAATTAAAAAACTAAATCAATTGTCAATGACATTCGAAATAAATTAAATCAAATTTACATTTTAATATCACGCTAATGTTCTAAATATAAATACAGTTAAATTCAATTATATCCATTTAGAATACTACAAAATATCAAAAATTAAAACGAAAGAATTTTATTATATTAAGCAATAATGAGAAAAACTCAAAACTCCACTCGACTGCAGACGTTAGCCGAATAATGACATGTCATATAAAGTCGAGATCCTCGTCACTTTTATATCCAACTTTTAATAGTTTATATAGCACTATAATAATGTTGCTTTTATTTAAATTTTTATAGTTAATACTTGTATTAAAAATTTTTTGATTGTACCACTTGAAAAAAGCCATTAATTTAATTATTATTTAAATACTTTTATAAGTCGCAGCTTAAGAGTCAGCTCATCTACATAGATCTAAATTTACAGTTTTGCCCCGTCCGTTCCTTCCTTCGGGAGACAAAGAACAACAAAATTCCCAACGAAAAGTAACTTTTTTAATTAAACAATATTTAAAGCGCAACCCATGAAAACTTTCGAACTGTAAACAAAATGATGTTATATTTTCCCATTTCCCATTTGCCAGCGTTTATGCCGGCCGGGAGCTTAAATCCGCTTTCAAATATTTCTCTCTCGTGTTAATTAATCTTGTTTTCATGTGTATGTGTGTGTGAATGGATGTATTTTCTGCCAAATGTTGACCAACTATTAGGCAAACCCATCAAACCCCAGAACCCCAAAAACCAAAACCCGAAAGGAACCTCCACTTCTAATTTCAATTCCACACTTGCAATTCACAGGCCTCTCGTCCGAGGAGAAGCTGCATGGTGTCAAATATATCACGGAATCGTTTGTTGGCTGCATTCGAAATGTGGTGCTGAGCTCTGGCAAGGCCGCCTCCGATCTGCTGCCAATAGTACCGCTAGTGGCCACCAAGCACGAGAATGTCAATGAAGGCTGCTCCGACATGTGCGATTCCCGGCACAATCTCTGCTTTGTCGGCTCCCACTGCATCAACCATTACTCGGGCATCTCATGCGATTGCTTTGGCACACACTACGAGGGCGAGCACTGCGACATCTACAGTGAGTATCCATACCAGTGTCTGTGTGTGTGTGTGGCCAGACAAAATGTGTCTGTGTGGGAGATGGGAGATGAGAGAGGTTGCCTGGGGATGCTGTTGAGCCTGGCAGCGCCATTTTGTTTTAATTATAAACTATGTTTGTTTGCTTGCGGTTAGCCAATGACCCTCTCTCATCCTGCCTTCGTCCTTGCCTCGTTTACTCCCTCTATTTACTGCCTGCAGTTTTAAACACGCTAATGACCTGACCATAAATTATGCAAAATAGTGTTTGACTTTTTGACTGCCAGGCGAAATGTGCGCAAAATTAGTTTGTTGAGCTCAAAATATATACTAACTGGCCTTTTAGTATTTCAACAACCATCCACAGACCACCCCCCAGACCACTCGTTAACCGTCTACCATCCTCACGCTTAGCCTGTTATGTCAGGCATTTAGTTAATGACATAAAGCCAATTCCATGCCACCATAATTCCAATTAAGTCACGCGAGACCATTAAAAATTCCAAAAACCATTAAAAATTGAGCAGCTCGTTTAGGTATTTGTTGTGTTTGTTGTTTTTGACATTGTTCAATTAAAAACGCCTGCGCAAGTACCCTACAAAGCCTGATTGCCACTTCAATATCATATTATAAATATTAGAATATTAAGTTGGCGTAATTAACTCGTGGGGGAAAAACAAGTGGTCAGTGGTGCTTAACTTTAACAGTACTGATTGGAATTAAGAGTCGAATTTTATGAAATAATCGGGTAGGTCCTCAATCTCGTTCTTAAAAAATAAAGTAGTTCGGAAGCTGAGGTGACAACCGTACAAAAATGGATAAACACCCTACGACACATTCAGCTCATGTTAATTTCCACTTTTCTTGTGGCTCGTAATTATAGAGTGTGAACAGCACATATTACTTTCGTTATCATGTAATAAATAAATTAAAGCTTTACATTTTTAACACTTTCTGAATAATGTATTGAAGTATATTTTAATAACCATTATAGCTCACACATAAACACATAGTTCCAATGAAGTAAATTCGAGCCCTGATTTTAAGGGCCTTTAAAATTGATTCACGAACTGAACTGAATACAAGTTTTCCCATATTTTTATGTCTCCGACTAAGGAGTATATTATGATCGAGCAAGCTTCACTCAATGTATTGCTAAAATTCGCTATCAAATATTAAACGGCAACTGCAAAACATTGTGGAATGAAAACAAAAACTAATGAAAGCGCGAGCTCGACGTGCGGCAATGGACAGCAGCAAATTGCAGAAATGCTCGCGCACTAACGGCATGTGGCGGCCATTTTGGGAAATGCGCTCTCTAAATGGCGTCTGTCAAGGACAAATGGCGCCGTCACGACGTGCCCTGTGATGTGTGTGAGAGTGTAAGTTTGTCGAACATTTCGCAGTCGCTGCCACTGATCACAATTACGCGAAGAGCATGAGAAAGAGAGGGAGAGGAAGATGCGAATTGGTTGCAAGTTGCAAGCAAATTGCACAGATGTACTCGACGACCCTACAGCGACAACTCCTTTCCCTTTGCTGTTCGCTGCCACCGTTTACCTAGTGGCACTGGCAACGGCACTGCTAGCCCTGAGGACCGGTTGTCGTTAGTTGCATGTTGCAGTTGTCGACAATTCGGTTGTTGCTGCAACGGAAACAGTGTCAGGCCATTAAAAGCGTAGCCAGACCAGACCAGACGAGACGAGTCGAGACGAGACGAGACGGCAGTCAGCATGGCCCCAACATAGGTAAAGAACATGCAATGTGTGCGACATAATCAAACGCAGATGCTTCTGTAATGCAATAACTAAAATGACAACCAACTGTCTGTACAGCAGCAGGACACGTTGCCCATGTCCTGTGTGTATGTGTGAGTGAATGTGCATGTCCTCTGACCGGTTTCCACTCTCCACTCAATGTGCTCAAGTGTCAACGGAATGCGAACGGCGTGAAAATCATTAGCCCAGCCATGAAATTCTCTGAAACGGACTGCCAGATTTTTTGGCCTTACACCACACTATGGTAGTCTGACTGAGCACTGCCGCTTGTTGGTGTTGCAGCCTGTCAAACGTGGTCGAGTCCAGCTCAGCTCTGGTTCAGCTGTCAGTGAAATGACAGACATGGCTGATGGAGTTGCAAATATGGCAGCAAATTTGGCTGCTGCCACTTTCAGCCATTTTTCGAGCCAAAAGTCAAAGTAGACAACTCAAGTCAGAATATGTCTGATTAGTTACTGAATTAACAAACTCTGTGTGCAGGTGACAACTCTAAACAATTTAATTAAAAATGCTTACAGCAACTGTCAGTCACGAGATGGTAATTTTTGGTTCTTTCATTTGGTATTTTGCTTTTGAGTTTCAAGTCAAAGTTTGTTAGTAATTTGTTGTCACATTTCGTTTTTTGAAGTTTTCCATTGAATTGCTCGAGGGTCTTTTGGATTATTAACGCAAATTCTAAAGATGCAAGATCACTTTCGAGGACAAATCTTTTCCGATTGTAGTCCCCACAGGACATCGGAAAAATCATACGCAATGCGGGCAAATAAATTAGCAAAAGAATTGTTATATCGCCGTAATTTGAGTGAAAAATATTTACCCCAGAGTCGACTGCCACGTTACGAAGAGTTCAAAGAACTGGTACAAGCGGTGCACGGCAACAGCGCCAAGGCGAAAAAGAGTCTTACGCCCAAGGTATTTCATAGTCTCAGAGATCTGCACAATAAGCAACTGGCGAGAAAGCATGTGCTACATGCCAAGTCTATGACACAATCGCATTTGTCTTCAGAAATACACAAATCTATACTGACTGTAAAGAATAAATCCAATGACATATGCCAAAAGCAGGATATCTATCGCAAGAATCTATGGCTCTTGAATCGCATCAATGCCATTCAACGCTTCAAGGGCAAAGTAGATTGCTTTAATCGCAGCTTTCAAGCACCCCAACCGAATGTTCGAAAGGCGGACTACAATGCCGAAGTACTGAGGCGAGAGAATCATCGAATGGGTTGCCGTCTGCTTAGAGCCAAATCCAAGGTGGATTCACGTAACTCCAGCTTCCGCTGGTCGCCAAATTATCAGCTTTCACACGAGGTGCCCGTTGACGTGGTACACAAGTATAGCTCCTACATGCCCCTGCCCCTGCCGGAGAAACGATTGCACACCAGCAAGGAGCTGTTACGTCCCGTTATCTACTTCGATCTGGCCGCCCGCAAAAGCCAAGTTCTTGGTCGTCTCTCCATAGAGCTCTTCACCGAAGTAAGTCCGGAAGTTGTGCTCGAATTTGTACGCCTGGCCACCGAAAATGATATCCAGGCGCACAAATTCACGCACATCTTTCCCGATCTGTGGATGCGTGGCGAACTAAAGCCACGTTCTCCCGACGCGCTCGAAAATCATCATAGCAGATCATCTTCATTGGATGCGAGACAGCTGAAGGGCTTACTCTCGTATTCCTCGAATCATATCAATAGATTCCCCAATGGATCATTGGTCTATACGATTACTTTCAAGACGTTGGCTGTGGTGCCCCTGAGGCGGGTTATATTTGGTCGTGTGCTTAGAGGTGAGCGGCTGCTCGAAGTCTGCCGGCTATGTGGCACGAAAGGTGGCAAGCCCATAAAGAGCGTGGATGTTATCAAATGTGGGCTGCTTTAGTGTTGCAAGGTGTGGCAAGTGTGGGAGCTATTGAGAAGTACCTTGGGGGTTTCCAAAATCTGTAGCATACTTTTCTGGGCCAGCGCACACTCAACATTTCCACCAAATTCCCAACATACAAGTACGAGTATACATAAAAAAAAATTATGAAGTATGCCAGTGTATGCCAATGTGTTATCGGCTGGGCGTGGCTGCCACCCACCTCCCACACACATTCAAACGTGTGTGTGCATGTATATTAGTGTGAGAATATGTGTCAGATAAGCGGGCAGCATTTCGCTGTCACTGCAGCCCAAACCGCAAAGCAAGAAAAAATAAAACTGTTACACGCTTTGCACTTTCCCGCACGGTGGGGCAGAACGACGGAGGGCGGGGGCTTCGCATAAACGCCTACAGGCTACCGTCCACGGTCATAGTCCAAACAATATAATCTATTTTTGTGCCGCCACTCGACGTTTTTCTTTTTTTTTTTTTGTGTGCCATGCAGATAATGCAACAGCACAGCACTGCAACACCGCACCACTGAGCATAAAATAGCTGCAAAAAAGAAAAATATTCGCAGTACGCAGAAAAGTTGTTTAAATTTGCTCGGGGTTTTTGTGGTAAGCTGTGAACGCGGCAAATGGAAGCCAAGTGCAAATATGCTAACAGTTGAATTAAGTGAGAAAGTGGCAAAAGCTTAAAGGTTTTTATATAAAATATTGTATATGCGATTATTCATGTAGATTACTTATACAGATATGTCGATATCTTCAATTATTCCAACTTTCACTTTCGCAATTTTAAATCCCAATGCCTTAGAAAAGAAGTCCCCAAAAAAAACTAAAATGAAAGGTTTTATCAAATTTGTATAAATTATGTTACAATTACTTTTCAGCAGTATAACTTTTTATCTTTATTTAATTTATTTTTAAGAAAGGGTAAACAAAATCAGCAAAAATAAACATATGTGTTTTGTTTATTCACATAATAGCAACTTCACATATTAATGAAAAATCAAAATAATTAATCTGCTATAGCAAAATGAAAGACACTTTTCCTGAAATATAACATCAGTTTTTCTTCAATTTGATGAATAATGGCTGAAAATGTGATGCTTTAGACTAAAATCAATTTTCTTATTCACTTATTTTTATTTTCCTTATTTGAAATCATTTATTTAGAAACTTTCAGAACTACTCTTTATTCTAATTTTATTTACAAATGGAACAAGAATGATCTCAACTCTTACATTTCGAATTTAAAATGCAAATACAATTTCAGAACGCGCTTTTCCGATTCCAATATTCTTGCACTTTTTCTTCCCTTTTGTGCAATCACAAAAATTTCGATGTGTAAATTAAATGATTTCAGAGTGGTAAATAACGTTTAAAAAAATTCGAAATCAATATTTTTTTATAGCTGCCACAATTATTACGCTTCGGGGTGCCAGCTATGTTTCCTATCGCATTTACGACTGGAAGGATCGAGTGCACTCGTCCACAATACGCATCAGCCTGATGTTCCGTACCAACTTTGATGATTCAGCATTGTTCTACGCCAGCGGGGAGTCGCTTAAGCACCAGTATATAGCCGCAGCCATTCGAAATCAATCGATTTACGTCGAGATGGACTTCGGGGATAATGTGATGTCCACCATTCTAACGGACGACCTGACCCGTGGGTATTGGCACAATCTCACCATACTGCATGAGCATCGCACATTGAGAATTATACTTGATGAACAACAGAAAATACTGGAGCTGCCTGTAACTGCAAGTGGCAATTTGCTATTTGATCCAGAAATTTACTTCGGTGGCGGTCCCGATCTGCATAAGAAGAAGGGTCTTATTTCGCACAATAATTTCGTGGGCAGCCTCAAGTATGTGTACTATAATGACATCTCCATATTGTATGAGTTGCAGCGCGGCAATCCAAAGGTGCACTATCATGGTAAGAGCATTATGGCCATAAGTGTGCGACTTAACCATTTGGCATTTCAATTTCATTGCAGGTGTACTGGAGGCTGAATTCTTTGAGAATGAAGTGAATGTCATACCCATCACCTATCCCTTTGCGACATCACACATTTGGTGGCCCATAAATCACGCCCAAGAATTTAATATTAAATTCGATTTCCGCAGCAGTCGACCCGGCGCGGTCTTGGCCTACAGTGACGTCACAACCAGCGCCGGAAATGGCTTCTGGGAGGTAAGTGTGTGCGTTGAAGCATTCAAGCATATATTCTATAGCTTATGAATAGCATACAGACACAAGTTCAGTTCAGTGTGTCTATGTGTGTGTGTGTGTGTGTGTCTGCGTGAGTAAGCATTGTGCTATGTGACTGCTGCTGGACGTATGAGAGCAGAGATCCAGGCAAAGACGTCGACGTCAACGTCAACGTGTGCTTAAGACGACTAAGCAAACGATGTTTTGGGGCTGAGCGAAATGCAAATCAAATGTTCATTGGTATGCATGCCTGTAAGAGTGTGTGTGTGTGTGTAGATGGGCGTGTGAACGAGCTAAGCATGCAACAATGCAGCAGGGAATAAGACCAGAGAGTATTCCACAAAATAAATTCTAAGGAAAATTGAATTCTAAATACATTTTCTGATATGTAAAAACCATCTGTTGAGAGATTCCCCAAATATTTAATATGTTTTATTTATTCATGCGCCTTTATTTTATTATATGTACATCTCCACTTCACGTTTGTCAACAACAACGAAAAGCCTCAAATCATAAAATAAAACTGTTCTAAAATACGTAACCTTTTTTAAAAAAAAACTCACCATGACATTTGCCCGAAATCCCTTATCCATTTTGGCTTGGAAATTATTTCGCAGAACACTGACAAAGTCAATTTTGATTTGCAGCGTATTTGATGTCTTATGAGCTGTCTCCGTTACAGCTAAAAATGATTTTATTTTATTTCATATTTTATGTGCGCACAGTTGCATAGATTTATGACATTGCTGCAACAAATTTGAGAAACATTCACAAAAAAATGGTATTATGCATTTATTATGATTGCGCAATCTAGATTGTGCTGCATGCAAAAGTGCGTTGCGACTGGACACAAAAATAGCCTTTAACAGCTTAATGCCACTCAAAATTGGAAAGGGACACACACACACACACATAGAGCCACTTGATTATGCTGCAGTTGTGCAGATGTGTGTATGTGTATTTGAATAAATGTCAGTGGCATTTATCTATATTTAAACAAACAAACGTGCTGGACTCGAAACGTTTATTTGGTTACTTGACATTTTGGAAATACACTAAGGGAATAAATAGACACACACATACATATGCAAGCTGACTCGTACACCTATGCTCACACACATTGATCTGCATATATGTATACAGAGCTGCAATATTTATTTGCATTTTATTGTTGACTTTCTTGCTTTTGATTGCAAAGCTGCCTTGGCAGTCTCCCCTGCGTCCACTTCTCATTCAGAAATAAACTCAAATGTCAATAGTCTTTTAGCTAAGCAGAGCTGCAAAAGCAGAAGCAGAAGCAGATGGAGAAACAGGAGTTTTCGACTGAAAAACAAATTGCTGGCCATCTCGTAAAATGTTGTAATAGCAATGAATATTTATGCTCAAAAGCCGTTTAATTTTCCATTTGGCTTTTTGGCTTATTGAAATTGCCTGACGATTTATATCCGACTGTATGTCAGTGTGCATGTGTGGCCGCAAAATTAATACGAAATTGATTGCACATATGCCAGTAAATGTTAATAATATTTTTCATCATAAATTCAAATTGCCAAAATGTTGTGATAAACACATAAAATATGCTCAAATAGGGCTATAACTTTAACTATGCACAAGTCTATGTGGATTTAAAACACAAATATGCAAACACTGAACACTTGCCTTAAATCGTTGTCTGTACAAATGTAAACTGTAGCATTGTTTTTTTTTTTTCAATTCATGTGCAATTTATTTATTTATTAACTATTTGCCAGTCTGGCCACAAAATTACCACCTGCGCTGCTAGTCGCGTTTAGCAAACTAATAAATTTCCCACTGGCCACGAAAGTAGGCAGTACAAAATGTCAATTCGCAAATGCCTGACACTTGTCGTTGGAAGGAGAAGGGGAGCGTTGCCCGCATAAATTGCAAATCACAAATCGAAAATCGAAAAATTTATTGACAGCGCGCAAATGGGCAAAATAGTCAAACAACAACAAATAAAAACGTATTTGAAATATTGTCAGATCTCTTTCTCTCTATGTCTGTCTCTGGATGTGTACTGTTTGCCTTAAAATATAACACGCTGCCAAAAGTCTAATGAAATATGCAATAAAATTTGAGTGTCTGGCATTTTGCATAAGCAACGCAAAAGCGCAATTCACAATTTGCAATGAGCGAAAAGCAAATAAATAAATGTAGAAGTGTAATGCCATTTACAGTGCCTGCGAACAGTGCTCCGCTGATTTAAACTGACAAAACACTCTCGGCTCGCATGTCATTGAAATAAACATAAAGATTGCTAGGCCGCAAATGCGATTTATTAGAGCAATCGACCGCCAACTTATAAAGTTGATTCAATTTTCTCGTTCATAAATTTAAATAGACAGCGGGAAGAAGGTCGGAACGGGACGTGTCATAAATGGCACAAACGCTATCCATATCTGCTTAGTCAGTGTAAATAGTGTTGACTGTATCGCTGCTGCTGCTGCTGTTGTTGTTGTTGTTGTTGCAAATTAATGGCTAACAATTTAACAGGGCCCACCCAACGGTTGTTGCATTGTAAATGGAAAATACGACCACGCGGCGTATGCGTAATATGATTTAAGCGAGCTTAATGCACAAAGGCATTTCAAAATTGAAATATATGCATCAGCAGCTATAGCAGTCGAGTGGAGGGAGTGACTTGGGCATATTGTGCTTGTTTGTGGGCATTTGGCAATTTTGATTTATTTTCAACTCACACACGCGCACTAGCACACACACACACATATACACTGATGTCCTCACACACAATTTGAGATTTTAATGCTAACAGAGTTTACGTATTTTTCTGTGTATTTTCATTGGCGCTGCGTTTTGCGATTGCGATGACAAAACTAATATTTTGCAACACGCTAATGCCGCAACCCCACCTGCGCCCGTCGCCCGACGTTTATGTGGACATGGACGTGCAACATCCGGCAACAACAATGATGACGTTGACGCGATAAAAACCCGAAAAACTCTCCAATTGCAACTGTCGATAACGTGCGCCGGAAATGTAAATCTAACGGAAATTACAAAATGGCTGCCGACAACTTGCAACTCGTTGCAATGTGCAACTGCAGATACGCTTAAGCTCCGACAAGCTGAGCTTTGATCTTGTGCCCGATGTCAACAACAATGTAACCCACTCGACAACCATCAAAATCAATCGCGCCACTTCCTGGCACAGCGTCGAGCTCGACTACAAGCAGGGCGAGATTCGCTTCACCGTCGACTATCGTCACTCGCTGACCCAAATGTTTGGCCTGACCTTTAACATTGGCGACAAGCTGATCATTGGCAGCAGCCTCAAGTCCGCCGCCATGGGCTTGGTTGGCTGCATCCGGGACATTGAGATCAATGGCCATCTGATTGAGCCACGGCACGTGGTCAAGACAGAGCGTGTGGTCGGCGAGGTTGCCCTAGACAACTGCAACTACATAGATCCCTGCAAGCGACCCAATACCTGTGAGCATGGTGGCAAGTGCTTTGTAAAGGATGATCGCGTCACCTGCGACTGCAAGCACACGGGTTACATTGGCAAGAATTGTCACTTTACCAAGTACAGAAAGACATGCGAGGAGCTGGCTTTGCTGGGCTTCACCAAATCCGATGTGTATCTTATTGATATTGATGGCAATGGCGTCTTTCCACCGGCGCATGTCAAGTGCGATTTTCAGAGTCTCGAGAATGCCACAAAAACCATTGTGGAACACAATTTGCCCAGCCAGGTAGATGTGCGGTCAGCTCGTGAGTCGGATTTCAGCTTCAACATACGATACAGAGAGTTCTCGCCGCACATGTTGCAAGAGCTAATATCGCACTCACTCTATTGCACACAATACATCAAATACGATTGCTATCGCGCCCAGTTGGAGCTGCATTCGGCCACCTGGTTTACATCCTCGGCCAAGAATCTCACTGTCGACTTCCTTGGCAATGTCAAGAGGTAAGCGAACTTAGCTACTCAACTGTCATTCCTTTTGAACCGCAGAGCTTGCAGGGTACTGCCTGCTAGAGGAAGCATGAGTATTTGTGATTTACGTGCGGCCGTCGCAGTCTGCCACCGAATTGCGTGAGCACAGTGGGATGAAAATTAAAAATGTTGCACACTTTTTTTATCACTTCATCTAATGAATGTTGTAACTCGTCGACTTCATACATATAAACTATATTTATAGCAATTTTGAGCAACACACATTGCTCTTTCCGTCTGTCTTGGATATATTAAATTTAGTAAGTTAATGGCGTTCGATGGTTTATAGTATATCCAAATAATGACTATTCTTGTCATGGTAGTTTAAATACAATATTGCGTAATGTTAACTTGCATCAATTGAAGTAATATTGAAATTTTCTTTGCGTCAATTTGCACAAGTGAAGAGCGCAGAAAAGATGAATTATTTTTACAATAACTCGATTCATGTCTGAGAGTGTTTTTCACCTCAAATTTACTATTAACTATAGTTAGACTCATCCACAGTGCCGCTTTGGCCCGCCTGGGCAGTCGGCGGCCTATGCACATGGTTGTCGGTTGGGAATGTGGTGCACGCAGTGGCCCCTCTGTTGCAGCCACTGCCGACCACAGGCCACACAATTAATGTTGCAGTCTATTTGCTTAACTTGTTGGTCTGGCACTGTGCATTGTGTGGCACGTTCTGCTCCAGTGGATAGCTCGGCTCTGGCACCATCACTGTTCAACGGCACTGCGTACGTGCGGTAATCCAACAATATAAATCCTTCATTTCAAAACGTACTGCAGTTTGGGGAAGCGCCTCTGCCCCCATCCTCACCCCCACCCGTCACGTTGTTGTGCCATTTCAATTGTAAATGAAACTTAAATTAATTGCTCGAACATGCATAATATAAACGCCTGGGCCTACACTTAATGCTAACTGACATATTTATCCACACGGGAGGAGTGTAGTGTACACAGACCTGTGCATGCCACACACGCAACTGCCTCTCACACATACGCATAAACACACAAACACAAACATGCACTCACTTTCATAACGCATCGATTTGCGTACATTTGTGTCAGCAGCAAGCAAAAGGGGCAACTCTTATGCCACGTCTACAATTGTCAGCTTGTCTTGCTACGATTATGTGAATGTATGTCTTTGCGAACGTACGAGTATGTGTGTGTCAGTTGCATAATTTGTCATGCTGCTCGGCCTGCTGTTGCTACTGCTGTTGCTTTTGCTGCTGCTCCTGCTGGTTGACTGGCCAACATCAAGTGCCCGCCTGCTGTTGGCTTAGCTCTTCAAATTTGATTTTTCATACGTGTGTGTGCGTATAAGTTCGTGTGTCTGTATGTGTATTTGAGGCACTAAACTGTTGCCTACTTCATTGCGTCCCCCACCTCCTCGTGCTGGCCTTTGGTTAAGTTATTTGTATGTGCGGCATTTGTTTCTATTCATTGGAGCATAACATTTTATGGCGCTGAAAACCCGAGCGAATGTTGCATAACGACAAGAAGAAGAACTACAGAAACTTTTAAGCTGATTAAGCCGAATTTACAGCGCGCTACATTAGGGAATTTATTAAAAAAAAATTGTATAAATTAAATTGCCTACAGCTATACTTAGCTCAACTAAAAAATTGCACAGCAAAATTTTATTTTTCGGCTTTATAACAATTATGACAATAAACATTTTAATTCAGTACAGTTGCTAAACAAGTTAATTACGATTCAGCGTCCAAATTACGAATCTTATGTCTCTATAGAATATAAATTTGAAACATTGAAAGCAAATATAAATTAAAAAAAAATAAATATCAATATATTGTGAATAAAACAAGTCTATGTTTATGCACACTTTAAAAAAACATTGCCGTAAACATGAGATAGAATTGAAATAGCTTATTGATACGACTTGCAGTCAACAAAGAAATGATTTTCAAACTGAATATACAAAATAAGTAAATTCAGTTTATTAATGTGAAATTAAATAAACTGAGCAAAGAGCTCACCTTGTCGCACGAGAAAAGACAAGACTCGAGCATTCACTTTCAAATGCAAAAGGGAAAGCATAAGCGTTAAAAGACACACTCAATACCCATCTGTGAAGCACAGCCGGAGTTGGTTATAAAACAGGCAGGAACAAATTTATGGCAAATACCAAAGTAAAGAAGCAAAATACAAAATTGCAAAAGTGCAAAACAAAAGAGCATAGCATACTTATATGGGCATAAAAGGCTGAGTTGTATTTATGTCGGGCAAATATGTTTCCGGCTCAGCGCTAATAAGGTTTATGACTCAGTCCTCGCTCATGTGTATCTGCCAACATCAGTGTGTATTCACGTGTGCGTGTGTGTATGTGTGTGAGTGAGAGTTGCCGCCATATTGTCGAACAACTCTTTTTATTTTTGAACTTTTGCTGGGTAATTTTTCTTATGGCAGCCTTTTTAAAATGAATGGCTTTGTGCAAAAATTTAGTCTTTACGCCTAATTTCTTTGCCCCATCTCTCAAGGGACTTTGACAATACATCATGCTCTGCCAAGTAGGCAACAGCTGCTGGCAGCAATTTAAAGTTGCTTTTTCCCTGCCGTTTCGGTGTGCGTCACTAATTTCCGCTTTCACTAAATCAATTCTACGGCCTAAACAGTGTTCATTTCTGTTCGTTTGCTGTCTCCCCTTTTTTTAATACGTATTTGGATCTGCTTTGAACGATTGCCGTTCTACTTGGCTTCAAGCAAGGAATATCAAACTACGTTTTAGCACAATTTCCAAAACCAAAATCAGTATGTCTGTGCGGCTGTGTATTTATACAGTTGAGCCAGAGTCTGACCAAAGAAAAAAGCACAACAGCATCTGGAGAAGAAAAAAGCATAGCACATATATATATAGAAGCGAAACAAGTTAGCTTTCTCTTATTTTTCCTTTTTTTTTTTGTGGGCTGCAACCCATTGAGCCATCCATCATTGGATCGTAGTTTTGGTCTTTACTCATTCAAAATTTGACAGCATCGTTTGTTTGTTTGTTTTTGCTTGTTGCCTGTGTTGTCTGCTGTTGTTGCTGTTCCTGGTTTCGGTTAGCTGTGGTCTCTCTTGCTTTAGCTCTGGTTCGAGCTTTGCTTCCCGTAGCCTGCCGCTTAGTTTTGTGCTGCATGCAACTCAAAAGCGGAAACGGATGTGGCACATGCATTCACAAACCGCAAACGTACAGCAGCTCAAAACCAACCATCCCAAATACCATCGATGAGCATCAGTAGACGCTTATTTCAATTCTCTATAGTATTTGAAAATATGGAAGCTTGTATGGCTGTTTTAACATGTTAGTCTAGATTTTATATAATATTACCTAAATCAATTATTATTGGTTTTAATGATTCAAACGGCCTTTAGAACGTTTTCAAATGTTCTTAAATTAAATGCATTTAAATCTTAACTTTATATTGTTAGTTGATATTGATACTGATATTAAAACTGGCGTCAATATTTAAACAGCCAGTTTTGATGAATAAAATTAATTTGAATCATGTTATCAATTAGATAAGAAGCTTGAAAATATGGATAATTATTTCCTTTTGGTAGCATCAGATCTGTTAACAACCTTTCAGACAATTTTAGCAATTGTGGCAAACCAAGGAACAAAATCTATATACACCATTGAAAAATCCATCATACAGTAGCACTTATAAATTGCAAAACAAAAACGCCGACAATAAATCGCCAAGAGGAATCCTTAGACCGAGTGTTTTCACCATCATACCTCACCCCATTCCCACTCCCATTCCACATCCCGTCGCGCCGGTCACTTCAAAGTGGACTCGTCAAATTGCCGGCAGCTCTGTCGACAGAACCGTCTCAAATGCATGCAAATGTATGCGTCGGGCAATGTTTTTCTCAACGTTTTTTGTTTTTTAATGCCTTTCACCTTTTTTCTTTATTGTAATTTTTTGCACAACCCCGACCACGCCCACGCCCACGCCAACTCCTATACTTATGCCCCCGCCCGTGGAACACACAGAGGCGCTTGCCCGTGCTCCGTGAACAAGACGTGTGTGGACCCGAATCAATCATGCAACTGTGATGTGAAAGAGAACAAATGGAATTCGGACGACGGCTACTATCAGGAACCGCACAGTTTGGGCATCACCAACATGTACTTCCTGCAGCAAAAGGATCTCGACGATGAGGCCCAAGGCCGCATCACACTCGGCCCTCTAGAGTGCGTGGAGACAAGTGAGTGGTTGCCCAAATGTCCGAAAACTACTCGAACTAATCCAACAATAACCAACTGCTAACAGATACCCAAAAATACGTGGTCACCTTCACAACATCACAGTCGTACATCGAGGTGCCTGGTTGGCGCAAGGGTGACATTGCATTCTCGTTTCGGACCACCGGCGAGAAGGCCATACTGTTGTTCCAGCCACCCATAAGAGCACACTATCCGTCGTTCATGGTGGCCCTAACTGGTGACTACCAACTGACATTCAATTTTACCCTGAGCACGGGCACCACAAGGGAGCTGGTGATTAACTCGCATCGCAGGTAAGTGGTCGCAAGTGGAGCACAGCTCCCTCTCTATCTCTCTTTGTGTCTCTGGCTCTGCCTCTGTCTCTAAATGCCAATTCGTAAGCAATTCCCATCGATTATCGTTAATTGTTTGGCATTGGCCGTTTTGCAGGTTGAATGGCGGCGAATGGCATAAAATATGGATTGACTACAACCAATATCATGTGCGCTTCATGATAAATACCGATTACCAGATGCTCGACCTGCTGCCCGAGGAGGAGTTTGGACCATTTGAGGGCAGCATGTATATTGGTGGCGCCACATTGTAAGTACTTTGCGACACGACTTTGATATAGCACCAGTAACAACAGCAGGACTAGCGGACTGTTATCTCGTGTGCGTTTTGTGGGGGAAATGTTTTTATGACTGCTTGTAACGCAATTGGGGTTGAGGCAGCTGTGGTAATAACCACAGTGCAAAAACTCGCGGCTAGCGCTCAATTGGTCGCCATTACACTCGCCATTGGCGACTGCGGTCTATGCAATTTATTGCGGCAATTACGTTTTAATTATAATCGCGCGACTAACTGTTAGCCCAGCAGCAAATGGTAAGCGCTAAGTGGTGAGTGGAAGTTGCAACAAGCAGACTGACAGACGGGTAGTTAAAGCTTTATGTCGAGGCTGCTTAGGATGACATGTACAGCACAATCTGGTCAAGAGTATTAAGCTGGTTGCTTAATGGTAATTAAACAACTGCTTTTTAAAATGTATTATTAATCCTGTCAATCCCACACCCCATCCCATTTGCACCACATAGACGCTGCCTTTATCCGCAAAGTGCGCGTATCAAAAGAATTGTCATAATTAAATTAACTTTCCGCTGGAAATTCATTTCAAAGTCATTATCAATAATCAAGCCATGGCAAAAAACCAGCGGGGTGATGGTGCGGGGGTGGCTCGCGTCAAAAGTCGCCCCAAACTCGCGCACAACTCGCGCACGATTTTTTCTTCTTCTTTTACCCCATTCGCAAAATGCGAGCAAGCGTTGGCTGCTGCCCCTTTGGCAGTTGGCAGTTGGCAGCTGGGGGAGCGCACTTAAAACGCGCTTATGCTTGATTGGCATAATTTATAAAGTTGTTTTTTCTGCACACATACACACACCCCCCAAGCACAAAGGCAGCCAGACAGACAGACAGACAGACAGTTGTGCCGACTCATAGATAGAAGGGAGCTTGATGTGGCAGCTGTGTGGGGCAAAGAGTTTTTGGTCTGGGGCACTTAACAAGCCGCGAGTGCGAGGGTGTGTATGTGTGTATGAGTGTGTCTCTGTTTAATTATTAAAAATGTGCAAAATCAAATTGAAAAATTAAAAAGAAATGAAGAAAATGTATACACATTTGCACTTAACCTCAAACCATGGCGGGAAAGGGAGAAAAGTACTCACCACCGCAGCATCACCGCACCAGTGCGACCCATTCATAAAATTTCGATGAGCGGTAAACACGCAGAGTAATTAACGGTAAAGTGCTGTGCTTTATATATCCCAGACCAAATCCCGGCCAACGCAAAGCCCAAACCCAAGCGCCTTTCACTCGGCCAATTAATGAGTTCAATTTATTTATCCAAAATAAAAAGAAGCATCTGTGTGAAAGGGCAACGGGAAAACAGCGTAAAATTACAAGCCCGTGAACATATAATGCAATAAATGCGCAATTTGCAATGATCGACTAGCTGTTACTGCTTAATATGCCAACAAAATTCATCTGTATTTAATAGCTGCATAAAAGCTCCATAAATAGGGGAGCTGCTTTGAAATACATTACGCAGCTATTGAGACTTATTTTTTTAATCTTGAAGTCTGCAGTTATGATAACTTGTTGATTTTATTGTGAATAAAATTAAAATTATATTGTTTATTAAGATTTTCATAGCTAATTTCTACTGTATTCTGATTCTAATCGAAACCTTTTCATATATTTACTCAAATATTAAATTAGAGAGAAATTTGATTTTTATATAAAAGAATGTTTAACGTAACATTTATCAACTTGTATATTTTTAACTATTGAAAACAATATACCCGTGCTCATTCTTACCTCTAGAGTAAAGCCATATTGATGCACTTGGCTCTTACAAGGGCACGACAAGGCTGTAAGGCTGTAAGGCTGAAATGTTGCAAGGAAGGCAAGGATACAGTGTAAGCCATTAAGCGGAATCAGTGCCAGCTCATAAATAAATGAGTTAATCAACATATTGACGCAGACACGGATGAGACAAGAGAGAGGCGAAAGGGATAGTAGAGAGAATGAGGGAGAGAGAGACTTTACCTTAACGCAGCGGGACACATTAAAGTAGAGTAATGTCGACCAAACCTATCGATGGTTTTTTAATTGCTCCGCAGAGTCATTTACGCGTGCAATTTAAGAATATTGAAGCAAAGTCAGTGTCGGAAAATGGGAAAATGTGCATGAAAATGACGCTGCTAATGATGGTTGTAATCGCGTTTTTATCAGCGGTTCTGGCCATGTCATGTTGTTTAGAAATGACGACAGCAAAGGCAGCAACACCATCAGCTCGTATCCTGTTTCGCATGTCCTCTGTCCTGCGTCCTGTTGATCATTTGCATGGTCATCGATTACCCGCCGGGTGCAGCGCATGCACATGGCCAAAAAACACAGACAAGTGGCGTGCCAAATATGCGAATTATTTGCCGCACACGCTGCAGGAAACAGGACAGCACCAACAACATAGCACGACAACTGGAGGAGCAGTCAGAGTTGCATCGTTCGGTGGCCGCCATTGGGGAAAATGTGTCACTGTCGTCTGCCGTTTGTCGGTCGTCGCGTGTCGCGTATGTCGCAGCGGCCATGAATGAATGAAAAGTGCTTAATTGCTTGTGACGGTGTTAAATAAATTCTTAATTGCTTCGCACTTTGCGCGTTTGCAACGTTAATAGGATTTCCAACCAGTTACCCTGCATTTGCTGCTTTCCCCCCCCCTTTCACACTGTGAAGTGCAGCTGGCGCTTCTCTACTCCCACCCCCTTGCGACTGTCTTCAACTCGCGCAGTGTAGGCTGTCAAATTTCTTTCATTTTATTGCCGTTAATTTTCGTGCAATTTCGACGATTTTTTTATATACTCGTCTACAATATTTTTATTCCGGCGACCAGCAAGCGTGCAAATCCTTTTAGCCAAGTGTCAGCCAGTCGACGGCACATCATTTGCAAGGCAAAGCGCTAAATTTCATTTTACAACGCGAGCATCACGCGTCGCACAAACTCATTGACTCCAGCGCCTCCCACTCCGGCAACACGTGGCGTATGCGCAATTCTGCCTGTCGCTGACGTTGACGTTGAGAGTATGAGTAAACGAAATAACAAGTGAAAATGAGCACATACTGACTGCACGACTAACTAGGTTCCTAAGAAAAGCACTTTATCAAAACTTTACAAATAGAAAATAACTATTCAATATATTCAAAAAACAATTGAAATAAACTGTAACTTTGAGTAAATAGCTGTTTATAAAGTATAAGTAAGCCTGCGAGCCAATTCGCCATTTGCAGGGTATTAAAAATTAACATGTGACACATGCAGGACACGTTTGCAAAAAACTAATGACTTAAGAGCTTACGAGTCGAGCTGCAGATTGCAATTACGTAAAGGACTCTCTATTTCTCTCTCTCTCTCTGCCAGCTATATTTGAGGTCGGTAGCTCAAGGACGGCGAGTTGATTATTACAATTGCTGCTGGCCAATTCGTTTGGCATTATTCAATAACTTTGACGCTTAAAGAACAATTACACAACTTAGCAAACAATTACACAGCAAAGCGGTGACAAAACTGAAAAGAAGTGACAATAAAAAATGGGGAAATACTACAGAGAATAAGTGAAAGAAATAAAAATGAAAATGAAAAGAATCCCCAATGCGAGTTGTGAGTGTGAGTTGGGAATTTCTTTTATTTTTTAACAAGAATTTTAATTTTGCTTAGAGCTTTTCGCAGACAACACTCGCTGACTGTGGCGACTTGTAATGAAATTTACATAATTTAGAAAGACATTTGAGCAAGTTTCGTTCGGTGCGCTGCACGCTTATAAACAAGACATTTCCGCCACTTTAATTTTCAAAAGCTTACACTTGAGATTTTATTGGCCAATTCATTGTTGGCCAACACAGCGAGACCAAAGCGCGGCGACTGCCACCAAAAGGGTAGGGCGTGGGTTGGGAGGGGGACACTCCGAATGCTCCATTTGCACAAAAGTTGAATGCGAAAAAAAGTGAAAGTACGGTTATAAGTTCTAGAAAGCAAAATAGACAGGCTGCACTAGATGTAGACGAAGTGCTAATGCCCTCAATTTAGCGTATTTCCCAAAATCAATTATTATAAATTTAAATTCGAATTTACATTTTAGAAAGCTTACAATTTATATTATTATATTTGGACAAGCTTTATCGTAACAAACCATGAACCTTCTCTTACGAGTAAAATATATTGTTTACCATTAAAAGTCGAGTTGTGCACTACACTTATTTAAGAATAAATTAAAATTTCTTTACCTATACAAACATTTAAAAACTGTTTTCATAATTTAGCTAATTAATATGAGCATTGGCATGTCTTTTAAAATGGCAGCACGGTTAAAATAATAAAACCTTTCTGCCACTTTGGCTTTTAAATAATTTAATATTTAACTTAGTCAGAGTTGTCGAAGCTGTAGCAGAGTATAAAAAGGATTTAAGTAGGGTGAACGGCAAGCAACTGCAGAAAAAAATGGCAGCTGATGGAAGAGTCGTGAAGGGATAGAAAGGGGTCAAACTTTTGCCACTATTGCCAGCGATTGTAACTACTTGCAATCGTTGTTGTCGACGGCAGTCCTTTGGTCCTTCAACGGTCCTCCGGCATCGTCAGCTTCGATTTCCAGCCGATGGCAAACTTGAAAACTGAAAGGCGTCGCGGCCGCATCAACACTGGGATAGGGATTGGGATTGAGATAGAGGGTGGAGGATACAGATGGTGCGAGTGAGGGTCACAATTTATTTGCATAAAGTCAGATAAAGTTGAATTTGTGGGGTCATGATGATATTTTTTATTTGCCATGGAACAGTGCACAAATGCCAATGCGAATGCAAATGCAAATGTTGAGCATAAGCCATGGCTAGCCAACTTATTGAATATGAAATGACAAGGTCATAATATAGAATAATCCCTAATCAATTGCCAACTCTGGTTTGCAGCGATCTGCTGAAGAAGCTGTCTGTTAAGGCCGGACTTATTGGCTGCTTCCGCGGTCTGGTGGTCAATGGCGAAATCTTGGATATCTACAGCTATATGTCGGTGCATTTATCGGAGATTATCAAGGACTGCAAGCCATCCTGTGTGCCATCGCCCTGTCGCAACGGAGCGCAATGCAAAGAGCTTTGGAGCAGCTTCAAATGTGTCTGCAACAATCCCTGGGCGCATATAGGCGAGTTCTGCGAGACAAGTGAGTAGACTGAGATGAAGGGACTGGGAAAAAGAGAACTAATTTATATGCCTTGCACAGACATCAACGAGAAGGCCTTGACATTCATCAATCGCGAATCGTTCCTCATGCGCAACTATCTAAGTGTGGCCGCCACACCAGCTATACTCCTCAATGGCATCGAAGGTGAACGTGATATGCTTAAGAGCATTCTCAGCCAGAATCTGCTGATCAATCTGCGCACCTATGACACCAATTCCCTGGTGCTGTATGCCAACGATCACTACAACAACTTTGTGCATTTGTACATCAGTCAGGCACGCGAGATTGTGTTTCTCTATAACTATGGCGACGAGATTGTCAATCTGACACTCCTCGATGAGACACTGATGGCCAATTTGAAGAGCATTCAGGTGGCCATCACACGAGGCGAGCAGGAGACTCGAATGCATGTGAATCAACGTAGCGTAAGCATTGATCGTGGCACCTTGCTGCTGGACGAATACGCCAATCGACCCTGGAGCAATCCCGAAAAGGGTAAGTTAAATGAAGAGACAAGAGTTCTTATTCTAAGTCACATTTATTATAAACACACATCTGGTTCTCACTTCCAACGGCTGTTAAGCTTCGAGGACTTGGCATGCGAGTTATTGCTGCTGTTTTGGGCCTCATCCTGTGCCGCCAGCTCCTCATCGATGAGCAGCTCAAAGTTCCCCAAAGCATCTGCACTGGGTATCTTATTCCAGCGCACATCTGGCACACCATCCGGTGGCAACACCACCGATAAAATGTTATCGATTAACTTGTATTTCAATATGCGATCATTGACTGTGGTCGAGGTTAGCGATGGCGAGGCGTTCACTTCCACCAGCCAGGGCTTCAATGCGTTGTCGATGATGATATCGTAGCCATAGCACTCGAAGCAATGTCTATCGCTGGCCATGACCGGCGCGACGGCACGCAGCGAGTGCACTATGAGCCAGGATATGGCGCCAAAGAGGCGATCCGTCACATCCTTGCCACGTGTGCCCTCCAAGTAGAGGGCCAGATTCTGCACCGACCACTTGCCGCCATGCAGCGTATTGTATTCTCCGCCATGCTTCTGCACACTCACATTGGTCAGATGCACATACATGTTGTCCAGCTCCGTCACACTCGTATCGTACTTGACCGTGCAGAAGCGACAGAATCCCTGCTTGAAGAGGTACGCCTTCAGGGGACGAAACGAAGCCACCAGCACATAGAGACGTAGATCAAACTTTTTGCCGCCAATCAGCAATGGATTGTCAATGTAGCGTGAGATGACATAGGACTCCTTGGCTATCTGTGGATGGAATGGTCCCTTGGCCTCGCGCGACCATTTCTTAAGCTTTGACAATTTGTTGATCAGAAAAATGCCGGCTCCCTGCGATTTGCCACATGGCTTCATGATCCAAGTACTTAAGGGAAACTTGCGATACTCCTCCACGAACATATTGTAATCCGCAGGCAACACAAATGTGGTGGGCACAAAGTCCAGATAGACATAGCGTGTGCCACTTGAGTTATTCGACTCGGTTTTCTCTGCCAAAGGGTTGCCATCCCGTTCGAGATCCTTGCGATAGCGTTTAATGTTCTTCACCAGCAGATCCTTGCGCGAGAGCTCGTAGTGATTGGGAAAATGATTGATCATCTGATTGTCATGCATTCGATATCCACTGTCCACGCTAAAGATATTCCGACACGTCTGAACGCCTGCCCAATAGAAATGCCAATCATCGTCGCCGTTCACCTGATGCCAGCCACGCTTCTCAAAGTTATTGACCAGCACCGACTTGTCCAGATCCGTGCAGAAGCCAATTTTGATGCGATCATGCGCTTGATTTGCACCACCTGCCGTACTATTTGCATTGCCCGCTCCGGGCAGTCGACCGTACATGAGGCCAACGCTCTGGCTGATTGTCGGCTGCAGACTGGCAACCCGCCAAGCTGGCGTCCAGTTGTTAAGCGCTTCGGCTTCGTCAGCCGTTAAAGGGAAGCACATGGAGGAGGAGGAGGCGGTATCGCCACCACCACCACCACCACCACCACCGTAAGCCATTGCATGGCCGAACATTGACACCGCGTTGCCTTAGCGCTGTTGTTTGATTTTTGACTGCGAGTTATTGAACCAACAAAGGCTGTCGTCCTGTTATTGTTTAGCCGAAAAAGTTGCAACTCTTTAACTGACAAACTGGTTGCCGTTGGCAGCACTAGCTGTCTGCTGCCTCGTCCTGTCTCGTGTCCTGCTCCTGCGTGACTTTTTTATGCGCCGCCAAGCGCAGCATGAAAATTTTCAAATAGTTCAGCAAGTAAAGTTGCAAAAATGCCAAAAATTTGCACACACACAATCTGTGCACTCCGATCGCCGAAATTATTTGCACTTGAAATCCTTCTTTTTTTCTATCTAAGCTTGGTGGGTTTGTGTGTTTAAAAAAAAAAACCAACTGAAAACTATTTCAAATGAAAGCAATCTAAATGGTTGAAAACTTTTTCACTTCATGCTGCTGTAAAAAACATAAAAACTCTGTTTGAAATTTTTTGATGCGAGCACATGTTAATAAAACCCAAAACCGAATTGTTGAAGTGAAAATCGCATTTTATAATCGAGTCCATCGCATGTTTGTCTAACGAATTAGCTTCAGAAATAAAGCAGTCTCTGAAACTCGCAATCAAAATTTAAATCAAATTCACATTTCAATTCACGCAACATTGATATGGATAATATGGACTCAAAGCAATTTATCAGAACTATTCAATTGTCTAATAAACTAAATCAAATGAATTCATAAATTGAATCGCATTATTATTAAGTCTTACTGGCACTTCAAATATGAAACATGCACTGAGAAATTTATTTCAAGGAGATGTTATAAATTCAAATTATTTAAAGGATATATTTAAAAATTATTTATTTATTAGATAAATTGGTTTTCCCTTGAGAATCTTCGATATTGATATATGGACATGAGTACTTGTCCTATTTTTAAACTTTAATTTCGATTAATTCATTATATATTTCTTCTCTTTTAAATTCATTTCCATTGTTTATTGTTTACGTTTAATAATAAACTCGCAAGTACTTTCATAGTTTTGCTTGCAAGTTTCTGAATACAATTCTTGTTGTGTGCCAGTTATTCTTGCAGTGGTTGGCTAGAATTTCAATTGTGTTTAACTTGTTTGCAAATTGGGTCTTTAATTAATAAGGATATATAAGGATGTATAGTGTTCAGGTTTCACTTGCAGCAGTGCTGCAGGCAACATTGCATTGCGCATTGCCCACTGGCATTTGTGCCACAAAATTACAGGTTGAAAATCTCTCAAAATGTGTTGGGGAAAAGGGCAAATCAATCAAAGAACTCGTAACTCAATGCTGCAACAGCAATTGCCAGCAATTTGGTTGGCCCACTCACAGATACACTCACTATACACAGACACGGACACGCATACTGCTGCAGAAAATCAATCATAATTACCCGTCGTGAATGTAATGTGAAATTTGGGCTGCCGATGAATGCCACAGTCAGAGGCATGTGGGGAAGCACATGGTTTGCAAATCGTCAATACTTTGCACAGAATAACACATGAGCACTTATGTAATTAAATGCGTTAACTGGAATTATAGACAGGCAGCGAGACAGACCAGCAGACCAGACAGAGAGACAGACCAGAGAGATAGAGAGACAAAGATAGTTTAGGTTGGCATGCAGGACCGCAAGCTAGGAGCCCTGGATAACTGAGAGTATTGAGCGAAGGCCTGAAAGAGACATTCAATCAGGTTGTGGCAAACATTTCAATTAGACAAACTTAAGCTCGAAATGCCATAGCACCAAAACGGGCGGCCCACAAAACCCAAAATGCCACGGCAAATGAAGGCTCATTTCCGCACAAACACACAAAATCCTCTTGCCATGGAAGCTAGAGAGAGAGAGACCGATAGCTGATTGTGCTCTGTGCCTCATTTGATTTTGTTTATTTTGCAGAGGTTCTTTCGCCGCATCGTCCGCCCGCACCCCCCACAGAGTACTTTCAGTTCCACGTTGGCGGCTATGATCCGGCGAATTTGCTGCGCCCAAATGTGGATGCACCGGCTCTGGAGGGCTACATTGGCTGCATACGCGGCCTCAAAATCGGCGCCCAGTTGATCGACTTGGCGGAAATCAATGAAAGGAATATAGCGCCCAGTAAGTAGAGGAGCCAGTATAAATCAATTTGCAGTGCCGCAAACCCAAAGCCAAATCCAAACGGCAGTGCCCTAGCCGAGGCCAGAGTCTAATGCCATTTTGGGAGGCTAAGAGCTACGTTCTGTGGCAACTTAATATGCATGCAATTTCCGTTAAGTGCAGCGCCCGTTTGAGCATGCACTTGAGCCACTCTGTGGCACCAAGATTAATGCCAATGCGATAAACTAGGCACAACGACTACACGGCGTATGATTTATGCGGCCACATACGCGCCGCGGAAATTGCAACCTGACAGTGATGCGATTAGGGTGCTTGCCACAAAAATCATTTATAGCCCGAACTATCTACAGCTCTCTGCAATATTAAGTCGAACTCCGTTCATCTCTGTTCCACAGCTCAGGAAGGAGTGCTGCCCAATTGCCAAATCAAATGCGATGCCGAACCCTGCAAGAATGGCGGCATTTGCAAGGAGCATTTCGCCGAGCAGCTGTCCACCTGCGATTGCGAGCATACCAGCTTCCTTGGTGAGTTCTGTTCGGTGGAGAAGGGTGCCGATTTTAGCGGCGAGTCGACGTTGCAGCGTAAGTTTGAATTGCCGAGCTCGGGACGTGTGGATTACGTGCGTCTGCAGTTGGCCTTCTCATCGTTTGATCTGCGACGTGCCAATCGCATTATGCTGCTGCTGCAGACGGCGGCAGAGCGCAGCTATTACCTACTGTTGGCCATTACCAGCGATGGTTACCTGCAGTTCGAGGAGGATCGTGAGCGTGGCCAGACGGTGGGTGCTCGCATCGATCGGAATTTCCTGAACAGTGCCAGGCACTCGGTTTATTACGTACGTAATGGCACACAGGCGCAGCTCTACATTGATCGCGAGCAGGTGACGCTCACGGCCTTTGCGGCACGCGTGCTTACCAACCAACCAACCTTGGATGAGGGCGCAAATCGTGCGCAGATCGGTGGCATAAATACGACGGATTCACGTTTCGCCGTCTTCAAGAGCTACAGCGGCTGCCTGTCAAGTGAGTAAGCCTGCAACCGAATATCTCGGCTATTGTGTATCCTTGGCAAGAGCCAGTCATAAATTTGAACTCGCCTCGCCATTAATTTCATTTGAAGAAGAAGAGAAGCTGCTACATCCCTTTGTTGTTGCCTCATCAAGTCGCTGCCACGTCGCTGTTGCTGTCATGTTGCTGCATGTTTATGAACTGGAGCAGCAGTTGGCTAGCTGGGATAGTTGAGGGGTACTTGCAACAGCCACCAGTTTGTTGACCAAAAATTAAATTTATTCGACGCCATAAAAAGTCATTTCCGTGGTCGAAGCCATAAATTTTGTCAGTTTTTGCGCTTAAGATTTACTATGGCTCATATTTAAATTGCTGTTGTTGTTGTTGCTGCACTTTGATTAAAACTCAGCTCGGCTCTCAACTAGCTAGCCAGCTGTTTGCCCCAGCTAACCACGCCCCCACAAAACACAAGCACGCCTCTGTCACGCGCCACATGCGCATGTGTGCGAGCTGTTAAAACGTGGCCCATTAAAGCGACCATCGAAGCGCGTTAGTTTGCCAATGGCCATAAACAGGGCCAATGCCAAAAACTGTTATTTCGCCCCGCCTTCGTTTCCAGCACTCTGCACATTGGTTCCCAAATGGATATTGAAAAAGTTTCGCCCTGGGAGCTTACTTAAATGTCCATAATATCAATTGCAATAATTGAGATTGTTTTACATCAATTTTGAGGGCTTTAAATCTGTATAAATGACTCCAGAATTTATATCTATTTGCTGTAAAGTATCTATCTTCTACTAAATGCAAATTAAATGTTTTGCTTATTTGCCAATATATATTTGTTTACCTTTTGTCCAATTAAATAAAGTGAAAATAAATAAATGCGAGCCCCAGGCTGTTAATTTTATTAACACGCCTTTTAATTTCTAAAAACAATAGAAAGCTTATACAAATTAGTGGAATTATTTTATTAAATATTTGTGAGTCATTTATGCGGAATTACAAAAAATGGTTTATATTCTTTAGTAAAAATAAATATATATATATAGTTGCGAAAAGCTGATCAACATTTATCAATCATTTATATACAATCTAAGTTATTTTATAAAATTCCAATTTTTGCGTAAAACTCATTAGTAAGTTGGTTTTTCTTGCCAAACTCAATCGAAATCAGCGAATATTTGTGCGGGGCACAAAAGAAATTAATATAATTTTATTTGCATTTCTTTTTGCCATATCCCAGTAAGCATTTAATCAGTGTGCCTTTGTCAGGCACACCCAGTTCTGGGGCTAATCACAAGTCGAACACACACGCGCACAACAGCAACGGGCAGTTAACTTTAGGTATTAAAAATTTTATTGCTAATTTCGGCAAGACATAAAATATGCACGAATGGATACAGCCATAGAAGAGGCCTTCCATCCCCAGCTACTTCTGTGATTGTAGGCAGCTTTGACTCAACTTCCAATGGCAATTTGTTGGCTTAAGGCGACTTGCCACAGCACATTTGCATTTCAATTTGAATTAATGACCAATACTAATGAAAATTTCAACCAATATTCCCAACTGACTTTGCACCGCAGACATCTACATACAGGTGAATGGACACATTATGAAACCACTGGAGGAGTACATGCTGTTTACCAAATCCGGTGCGGACAATATAACGGTCATAAATCCGCAGGGCGTACGCAGTGCACAGTGCAATGCCAAATTCGATGTCAGTGAGCAGCCCACCCAAGAGCCCATGGTGAACGTGAGCATGGTAAGCAAAAGGGGCCAACGAGGCGCCAAATTGTGCTAATGAATGCGTCTTTGTTGATCCGCTTTGGCCATTTGGCCATTTGACCGCCTGGTCGTTTCACAGATACCGGAACCGTGGGTCGAGGAGCCGCCACAGCGTGTGCCCTACATATCGAAATTCGTCTATGATGTGGACAAGAAGGAGGACTCCACGCAGATGCTGTTCATTACGCTGACCAGCGTGTTTGTCATCATTGTCATTTGCTGCCTGCTCGAGGTATATCGCAGCCATTTGGCCTACAAGAAGCGCATCGAGCGCGAAACGGATGAGGATATTATTTGGTCCAAAGAGCAGGCAACCAAAATGCATGAGTCGCCAGGTGTTAAGGGTGCGGGAGCGGGTGCTGGTGTAGCTGGCGGTGCAGCAGGCAAGACATTGCCACCATACAGCTACAAGGCGGTGAGTGCTTGCAACATGTTGCATTAACAATCCAATAATTGTGTCTGGCTGCCTGAAATGAGAATTATTCGCCACTGTACCTCTCGCCCTGCTGTTGCAGCTGCCTCAGGAGGACAAGAAGCCAGGCAATGGTGCACCTTTGGTTGGCATACTGAAGAACGGCAATGCAACGCCTACAGCTTCGGCGCCCAGCACACCCCCTGCTGCCACAAAGAACGGTGACATTGCCACACGCATTGAAGAGGAGCGCGAAGAGGAAGTAGCAGAAGAGGAGGAGCAGCATCGGCAGCCACAGACTATGCAGGAGGCGCAGGAGTCACAGCCAAAGGAGCAGCTGCTCAACCTCAGTGCGGATACCACGCCAACGGATGAGGCGGCCACAAATGGTGTGTCATTTAAATTACTTAAAATGCCACGCCAAGTATATGACAATAACTTGTCGGCATCTCTTACAGATGCTGCTACCGCTGCCGCTGCCAACACAGAGCCTTCAACAACAGAGCCTTCAACGTCCCCATCAAGCGAACCGGCGAAGGTCCAGCAGAATGGACAACAGGATGCCTCTGTGGATGCCACAACGACGCTACCGGTAAGCCGTGTGCTCCCAGCACAAAATTTATACAAAATGGCGCCCCTCGTCACAATTAGTGAGACGAATTTGCATGAATTGTAAGCGTGGCAGCAACGCCGCGTCACGCCACGCCCCTCTCTTCTATCTGCCACACATTCATGTAAATAACATACAACAAGAACAGCTGCAACAATAATAAGCATGTCATTACATAATGCATAATACATACAGCAAGCAGGGGCATACACAACACAACACATGAAGGACACATCGTGCATGATTTACTATAAGCCTGGAAAAGCCAAGGAAAACAATGAAAACTCTTAAGTTATTTACAAATATAAAGCATCTATTTCTAGTCGTTCAACTGCATAGGTTTCTCATTGTAAATTTAATTAAATTATTTTCACATTCCATTATCATTGTCTTATGATCTTCATAGGCCGTGTAGGCTGCAAAGTGGAGGGGCTCATTGTAGTGCAAGCATTCAAGATATTTATTGTCTTATAAATGTGTTAAAGTGACTTGAATAATTATTAAATGGTGCAACATTTTTCATTCAACTATGCAATTCAATAATCATTTTTCTCTGTCTTAAAGTAAGCTAACCTGTATGCAAAACTCTTGTACATATTCGAGCACACTCGACTAATTTTCAAATGCATATTTATGACCACAATTCCACATCAACAATTAAGTAATTGAATGAATTTGAACATAACACGTAAAAACTGCCTGCAGGGTATAACTCGATAATATTATTAAATTACTTATCATCTGCGTACACCAGTATTGTACAAAAGCTGACTACAGAGTAACATTGAATTGAGAAATCTCGACAGCAACAAGTTAACAAATTTAAAATCCGTTTTCGGTGCAAATTAATCAGCTCGTATATTTTATTTAATAGAGCGAAAATATTGTATCGCATCAGATTAAACCAGCTTATGCATGAGCTCGCCACACCTTGCCTGTGCCTAATCACATTTATGTACACATGTGCATGTGTGTGTGTGAATTGATTGTCTGCGTGTATGTGTTTATTGGCATATGGTAACTTGAAGCTTCATCAGCAAAGTTTTGGTGTACCTGGACATTTAATTAATTTTAAATTTAATTAAATTAAACTATATAAATATATGAACGTTTGAAATCAAAACGATTCCTTCGCCATTCACAGATCTTTTCATAAAAATAGTCGTGTATTTTTACAATTCTCTCATGTTGTATGCAACTGCATTGTCAATTGCCATAATAATATTACGATTTATTACACCCTAAATTCAATAAATGGGAAGACTAAACGTATTTCAACTGCAATTCTTTAATATATTAATATACAACATTATTTTGTACAGTATTTTTCTGTTCACAATCTACAAAAATTGGAAAAATTGTATTATAATTAGGCAAGAAAGTAAAGAGTTAAGCCAAGGTCGTGTATCTTGCCTCTCATTATAGGATAATAGCTAGTCAGTCTGTCTACTGAGATCAGTACTACATGCTATTATAATCGTTATTTAATGACATATGTATTTACATATACATATCAAGCAGAATACTGTGTATTTATGCGTGTTGTTTTAATTGTTGTTGATACCAAATGCGCTTATTATGCCACTGCTTAATTAAAATCAGCTCAACATCGAAATCAATTGCCAATGGCCTCAAGGGGTGTGGGTGGACAGGGAATAGTGGATAAAGTGAAAGTCCTGAAGCTGCAGTTGAATAGAGGGTCGATGAAACAGGTCAAAATATAAGCAGATTGTTATTAAAATGAAATCGAAGCGCGTTTAATTTAATATGAATTAATTAATTAGTACAAAATGTAAACTTTAACAATGTAAAAGAGCTATTGTTGGTATTATATTACGCATCATTTAATATAATAGCTTCGCCTTTAGCTGTGTATTAAATATTAATTTTTATGTTTTTAATTTATGCACAACTTTAAGCTCTGAAAAGGACTTAATTTATATGTTAGCCAATTTATAAAATATTCATTTAATTGTTAATTTATTGTGAATTTGAAGCACGTTAAAAGGTTGACTGTAAAGACGCATGAAATACAAACAACACATTTATTACGTTGTACATTTCTCAGAGTTATTGTTCCTTACGAATAGGATTCAACTTTCAACAGAATTGTTGAATATTTTAGTTTCTTAGGAACAATTTGCAACTGTATTTAAAGTTTGCTGTTTTAATTTATACCCAAAAGTTGAATGCCAAAGAAACTGCAGCAGGTCTTATTTTGTATATTAGCCAATTTATTTAGCTTTGGCTGTGGCTGTGGTTCTGACTTCGGCGTACAAAGGCGCCGCTCACTCGGTATTCTTTGTTGCCTGAAGCATGCTACAAGCTAGTGAGCGTGTGTGTGTTTGTGCAATTGTCTAAAATGTTATTTAATAGAAAAAGTGCACAGCACAGCACAGAAGTTGTTGCCTTCTACAGAGCGGGGCAAAAAGTAAATTGAACTGCAGTTGCAGAGCTTATTGCAACTGGCCTTTTGTTGCAAAAGACATTTGCAAAATTAATATGCGCTCAAGCAAAAAGAAATTCCAACAAAGGGCCCAAATGGGCAACAATTCAACAAAGGATCAGCAGAAGCCCAATAATAACAATTGCTGCAAAAGCCAAAACCTCAATTTATGTGATATCATTTTGCCACGGTTCTAAAAACTTACTGGAGTCTTAGAGTACCTGCATATCAGACATCGTGCTATGAAGCCACTCCTATGGGGGCATCTTCTCAAGGCAACTCCCATGATTTATCTGGCAAGCTCCTTGGTAAAAAACTTAAGACAAAACCAAGCCAAAAACTAAGCAACACGCGGCAGAAGAAACTTTACACCGACTTTTCGGCACGCCCAAAAAAAACTTTCGCCCGCAAATCGAAACTTGCACCACCGCTCCCCTCTCTATGGACTATGCGGAAAATTGTAAAAGCAAAATATTGAACTTATTGGCTTTTATGTAGTTTCAGCGTCAAAAGTGTCTATCGAAGGGCGTGCGGAAGTTTTTTGGATAGAGGGTTTTGTCGAGTCGGTCGGGAGGCATGTTACTTTTGAGCTTACTTAGCATGTACTTTGCCAGAGTTGAACTTAAGCTGCTGCCAAATTGAATTTCCTCAAGCAAGGCTCTACTGCCCCAATCTCAGAATTTTGCATTCTAAATCTCCAGTCTAAAGTCGTCTTGCAGTCTTGCAGTCTCGAAACTCGATTCTCGACTCTCGGCTCTCTCGCCGAGTTGCATTCAAATCTAGAGTTTTCTGCTGCTTTTCCACGGCATTTGCTAGTTTTTCATTGGCGGCAATAAATATAAGTAGGCTGTAGCAGGCTAACAGTTATCCTAGATAAACATAACTCCAACATTAAAGTTAATTTTGAAACACGTTTAATTTATTTAAATGTAAGCTAAAGTACATTTAATTGATTGTTCGGTCCAGCACCAGCATACCCTCTGCCTTGTCGTACAGGGCATTGAAATGGCGAAAGTTGCCCGGACAAAGTGCGTGCGGCATTGTCTAGGCGGTATTGTGCATTGTACCAAAGCCCCCTCCTTCCGTTTCCGCTTGACTTGCGGCGTTTGCCTTCGACGTCGACGCCAGCCATCTTCCTGGCTGATTGCAAAAGCAACCGAAATTGAAGCGCACCCAAAGTTTCTTTTTTTTTCGCTTCACACTCTCCCGAAAATCAAAAAGTTTCGCCCTCACCCCCGGGCTAGGACAAGGGGCGAGGGAGGAGCTGCCAGCATGCGGGGACCGCTGTGCTTTTGTTTAAGGAGCCAGCACAAAAAGTGCAAGTGCCACAACTGTGACTACAGTACGAGTATTCGTATAGTTTCACAGACTCCTATTGCAGCTGCCATGCATGCTTAGTTTCTTTTTATGCCAAAATGTTTGTGGGTCTTCATGGTCTTTTCCATTTTCTTTTGCTTTTGTTCATGCTGCTGCTGTTCATTTGGCTCGGCCGCAAACGCAGCACGCACTTAACTTTGCCAGCTACCACAATGCTGCGGTAAAACTCATTACGAGCTTAGAATGCAAAAACGAAACCTCAACACACACACACACAAATATACCCCACAGCACTGCAATGGGGTCTCTGTAAGTAAACAGAAGAACGACTAGACCAATTGTGAGTGTGTGAGTATTAAATTAACGTGTGTGATTGTGCTTTTCTATAAATCTTAATGATGGCATAAAGTCAAGCTAATGACGTGTAAATTAAAACACAACAAACCGCAGTTTAATAAACAGAACCCAACACAACACAAATAAAGTGACAACAACGCTGCGTATACGCAACGTTTGCCACAAAAGTCAATAAATTCCATCTCGGAAAGAATCAATTTACAAATTGATTCGATATCAAAGATCTGAAATCAATGTAAATGCGAACAAAGAGCAAAGTTTTGACCCACATTTTTGGTGGATTTCACACTGTTTGTATACCCTGTAAGCAAGTAAGGGACGATCAGGGCATGACAACATAAATAACTGTAAATTTACAGATAACAAAATGTGTTTGACTTTTCAGAGTCGTAGTTGTAGCTTAGCCTTATCAGAGTATAAGCAGTCTAAATATAAAATTGGTGAGGAGGACAAATCGGTCCAGTTATTTTGAAAAATACCCTGTAAATTAATTGTATAAATTCATGTGTAAGAAAGATGAAAATACGTCTGTGAAATTTAAGCAAACTGCCCATTTAAATGTTTAATATGTTGTTCAACTGGGATACATTTCACAATATGTTCTGTAAATATTACATTTTGTAAATTAAATAAAGGGTATTGTCTCGTAGCGTCTTCACAAGGTGCGCACTTTTACTCGTTAGAATATTGATTGTGACACCAGAAAAGAGATTTATTGAACTGTAATCCCAATTCTAAACTGAAATAAATGTATAAAAGTTAAGATTGGCTTGCTCTTTGACAACTTGAAGAGCACATTTAAAAATCATTTGCAAATTCCAATTAGAGATATGTTTTTTATTGCAAATAAAACGAGAATAACAATAAAAGAACGCACTCAGTACGCTGCTGCATGTTAATTAAAAGCTTTGCATGAAGATATAATATCACCTAACTACTCTGAATTGTGTATTGTTGGCAATGCATGCGACAACAACTTTGACACAAGGATACAACAAAGCCAATTAAAACATATTCGATAGCAGAAAGAAGAGAGAGAAGGAGATTTTATATGAACAAATGGTTGAAAAGAAAATATGAAATGCAAAAGTTTTTAATAAAATGCAATGGCAAACATCTTCGCACTTCGACAGCAGTCTCAGCAACAGCAGAATGACAATCAAGGTCCCCAGCAGCAACCTCAGCAACAGCAACAAACTCAGCAACATGTTCAGCAGAGACAACCGCTACAAAGAGCGGCTACACTTCAACAACAGAGCACAAAGCGACGCAAACAGGCGACGACCACGGCGCCCACTGTCCGTCGACAAGTATCGTGGGGTCCACCCATCGTAGCGGAAACGGATGTAGATTCGTCCAGCAATAAGGAGACAGCGGCAGCAGCAGGGGGAGGCCGCAAGATGGGCAAGCAAAATGGCTACCATGGCGTCAATAGACGCGCCACAACAACGACTCGCAATTGACAGAAACAAAGACGGCGCAAACAGAAAAACTAAAGAAATATGCAAAAATATATAAAAGCATAAATATTTAGGCAAGACAATAAGTCGAAAACAAGTGCAAAGCATAAACAAAGCAATACAAATAACAGACACAGACAGAGACAACGAAAGATTGGCGATATTTTATATGAATTTAAGAAAATCTCAAAGCATGAAATATGCAAAAAGCATATTGAAGTATAATACGATACGATGATAATACTTACAAGTATTTAAAGCGACTGCTTTCAGCTTTAAAGAGGCAATGAAAGCCATTTAAGACGAGCTGTGGGATTACTTTTACGGGTTACTTACGATAGACGAATTATTTTCGCATATATTTTCCAAAGAAAATGTTATTTGAAAGTTGTGTATAAAAGTAGCTCTAATACTAGATGAGAATTAACTAAGTTTCTATACACCAATCGCTAATATTCTAGCAGGTGTACATAAAGGAGGGTTTTACACCAATATAAAGATATAAGAATATTCGAAACCTCAACACAAAATCTGCCATATTAAAATAAATATATAGAATAATTTCTATATATATTTTTTTTAATATGTATTGAATTTTTTATAAAGTTTACGAGTGTACTTCGTTGCCACGAATATGTTAAAAGCAATTTAAGCAATATTTTAAATCATCTCTTAAATTTCCATGACAATTTTATTTTGGAATTCCGATTTCATATGATATACAGATCCAGGGTACAAATATATAGAAGCATATTCACGACATATGCCACAATTTATTTAAACAATTTACACGTAAATAATTGCAAAAGAACTCATAAGATTTTAAGTCGATTTTTTGGCGTTCAAAAAGTTAGCATAAGTTAAGTAATATTCAAATACCTATCTGAATCTTAAGCGCAATGGAGTTCATGTCAAGCTCATTTCGGAGAATATGCTGAAGAGCACATGAGACTCCAACAGTGCAGAATGTGTGGGAGTGAGTGTGTGTGATATACGAAGGTAATAAAAGTTTCAAACAACTTACGAGAAATGATATAAAATTAAGAAGAAAAAAAAAAGAAAAAGGAATAAAAATGAAAATGAAAACGCAACTTTAAACTGTTTCTGATTAAACAACAAAGAATTACAACAAATATATTAATTTATATAAATGCTTTTATTAAAAAAGTTTTTCCAGCGAAAATGTTGACAACGGCAAAAACCGAAGGCAACAAGATTGACAACAACAATGATAGCATGGTAAAATCTTCACACACACACACACAGACACACAAACCGTAAACATACATACTCATATACGTAAGAGAGCACTTCAGTATGTAATGCAGTGCTTGTCGACTAAGAGTATGGGTGTGTTTGTGTTTAAGGAGGAGGTGATGGTCAGGTTACTCCACATATATGGATATGTGCTAAGTTGGGGGAGTGGCAACCAACAGCTTGTTAGTGGCTTTGTTGGTCAGTACTTTCAACTAATGTGTTTTGTGCGACCATACAAAATCTCAAGCACCCACTTACACACACGTACAGCACACCCATACACACACATGGTTATAGTGAGACTCTCACAGAGACACACACACTATTTGATGTACTTAACTTTCGTCGTTTGGCCATGTTGTTGTTGCTGCTGTAGTTGGCAGCTGCTGCTGCCGGTGCTTGGGGTGCCAACAAACCGCAGTCTACGAGCATGTGAATATGAATGTGTCTGTGTGTGAGTCAGAATGAGTGTTTGTCTGTGTGAGTGTTGTTGTTGTTGTTGTTCTTGTTGTAGTGGGTCAGAGCCGTCGTATGCTTCATCTCTCCTTTAGTCTGCCTGCATAAAATAACCGCATAAAATGTCGTTAAGCATAACGAAATTGAGTCTGCTCATAAATTCAGATTATGAGATTAAAATGTTGTGATTTTCGCACACTGAAAAACCCCTTTTCATAATGAAACACAAAAATGCTGAGCTTCTTCTGCCTAGCTGAGCTCCCTGTGCCAGGGAAACAGCCTTATTGAAAAATGCGGCAATGGCCAATTTAATGAGTTTGCGAGTAGACCAACATCATCCCCATTTTCCTATATTTTTCTCAATAGCCTTAAAGCCAAACAATTTATACAGATAGTGACTACATATTTTGGGTGGCATCAGCATTGAAAATCTCAGTTTGTGTGAGATATCTCAAGCACCATGCCATGAATAAGGAATTCTAACGGGGCGAAACTTTGATAAGTCAATTTTGGTAAGCAGAATGTGGGGACTTTGCTTAGGATGGGACAAGTTGTATTTAAAGAAGAGATAAATCTAGTTGGGAGTATGAAAGTGGAGCACCGAAAGTAGTAGTTATATTTAGTACCAGTAAATAGTTCAGCAATGTCTCAGAAGATAAGATTATTATTTGATAGTTAGATAGATGAAGAAGTAATATTTGAAATATAGAAATAGGGAAGTTGTAATTCTTAGATGTTGCAATTAATTGTAAATTATTTCGATGTAATAATTCTTAATTAAAGAATCAGTAATTCTTCCTATTATAATAGTATTAATGTCTTAAGTTTAATTTTGCTGCTGTAATAGGTAAATATTTATTTTAGTAAAAGAAGAGAGTAAAGAAATTAATTTAGCCGTCTGAATTTTAATTGTTGACATCATTCATGTATATATTATATATACATTGTTGGTTCGAAAAGGTCTCCTTCTGCCTCTTACATACATTTTCTACTATATGCGTAGCGGTTATAAATACGTGAAGTATAATTGAATCTATTAAAGTCTCTTAAGCAATGAAGAAAATGAAAAGAAGTATTTTCTTTTCTTAATGCCAAGACTTGTAAAACATTAAAATGATAATAAAAGAAAGTAAGGCTTCCAGCACTATCTTGCCAGGACTCGAAACCTTAATTAAATGCGTGCGCAATGAATTTCGCAATATGAAATTCGTGAAACTTTCGCTGAACTATGAAAATTAAAGAAAATACCGAAAAGTTGCCGATGTCTGCGGGCGACTGAGCAGCGATTAAAGCCAAATATTTGGCTTGGCTTTGCTTAGAAATTAGGTCAGCTGGCAATTTGTCTATGGCAGCAGCGTAGCATCAACGCAGGCAATAGAACACAGGAGCAGGCAACGTTTGTCCGCAGCTCTCTGGTCATGTGAAATTTCCAAAAACTAAAAAGCTATCATCTGTCGGTTCATTATGATGCTAATTGCGAGCTGGCCGACCGAAAAAAAGGATTAGCTACCAGAGTGCAAATGATATGCACGTTCTACGTGCAACATGGCTATAACATGCTGCAACATGCGGCAATGCCGCTCCTGTCACTTGACCCATAAACAGTTCGTTTGGCTTAATCCGGTTATGCATCTGGATTAGCGTGTGAAAGCAAGGGCTTCTGACCAGGCCAAGTCAGGCTACAGCGTAACCCGAAACCGAGAGTCCTGCGGGTAGTTGTCGCAATGTCGCTCGTTCTTTTTTCGGATTGCTGCACGGAACACGACGACTTTACGACACTCTTTAGGTAATGAATGGGATTACAGTTTTTTAATCCACACGAAACGCTCCACAGGCGACATGCGACAGGCGACAGGCGACAGTCGACATGCGGCAACGACAGCTATAAAAAAAAGTGGCAATGATTGCAAACAGAACCATAAAAAAAGTGGCCTGATCCCGAGGCGACCCAAGCGCACACGGACAACGGACAATTGACCTGTGCACTGCTCACTATCCGTCTCATGAATGGCCGCAAGCAGGTCATAAACCTGGAATTTCGTATATATTCCAGCAGCAACTCAACCGAGATCATCAAACGCAGTCGAGATGTGCAACCCACAGCAACTCACTCAGCAGCAACAGCCAGAGCAGTCACAGACTGCTGCACCATCTGCAACTGCTACTGCAAATACTCCTCCAGCGTCACCACCTTCGCCTACATCTGCTTACGTGTTGTTCTTGCATCGTGAGGAGCTGCGTAAACGTAAGACGCACTCGGCCCGTGCCTCGATGACAAAGATTCAGCTGACCAGCGAGCTGATTGCCAAGACTAAGCAGAACATCAGGCATTGCAGCAACGAGGATCTCGAGATCTTGGCCAGAGAGACGCTCTTCAAGAAGAACCTTCAGCGACATCTGCACCATCGACGCATGCAGCTGCAGGCTTGGATGCAGGCCAAGAAACAGGGCAAAATTGCCAAAATATCAGCAGCATAGAGCTGAAATGGCAAGAGAGCTAACAGTAAAGTGATAAATATTAGCATACAATATAAAACATTTTAGAATAATTGTAAATAATTGTAAGAACATTTTTTTTTAATAAAACTAAATTTTATATAAAATCAATTATTGGTGTTGAATATATGAAGAACACAATTTTCAATTACAATAACTATTTAATTTTAAATGCAACAACACACAATAGTAACTACATAAAAAGATAACAAGTAAAAGATTACTGGTCATTGATCAATTTTTAAAACTTAATGGAAAATTCACTTCTAAAGCAACAATTAAATGGCACAAAAAATTAAAAGTAATAATTACAGAATACAACATTTATAGAAACTTATAAAAATATTAAAAATGATTGTAAAGAGAACCATCAAAAGTTTAATTCAAAACAAATTATTTATTTAACAATTATTGATGCATCACCAGTTAATTCTGTTTACTCATCATTAAGCTGATTACCAGCAGACTCACATATAATTCTCGATAAAATGCAAATGCAAAACATCAACCAATATTAACTTAATTGATAAGTTTACAAAATACTCGAATAATAATAGTTAATTGGAGTTTAATTATATTGAAGTATTTAAAACAATTTGATAAGCTTAACATAAGTTGTGCTGCTGGCAGTGATTACGTAGCTAAAGTATAATTATACAACAGCACATTTGCTATCTTGTCCAGCACAAGCAAGCAGAGCGCATATCAAGAGTGGTGTGAGCAAAGCAAAAGTGGAAAGTGCAATTACGCCCCTAGCATACAGTTTTCCATTTAAATATTAGACATTTTCTAACACTGACAACGCACGACACTAAAACACTAGAATACTAAAATGTCTGCCAGTGTCAGATGCTCAGAAAGAGTGAGAGGAAACGCATGCGGTTGCCAAGGGTAGAGTGGAGGGGAACTCAAAGGGAACCAAATGTCCGACCTGTGCGCTGTAATAGTGTAAAAACAAATTTACACATGATTACCAGACCGGGTTACAACTGCCAGCGTTTAATAAAACTCAAACAAAATGGCGCGTTGCATAAATTTGAACAGGCAGCAGCAGCTATAACAACTACGACAACTACAACAACTTCTACAACTGTACCGAAAACTACAAGAACAACAAGAGGACAACGAGCAACGTACAAGTACAACAACAATGTTGGAAGATGCTTACCAAAGTCGTTGCAATGTGTAGACAATTTTTTGCCTTTTAGACTGCATAAATTTTAATTAAATGTCACTCATACGCCATGTATGCCAACTACAATATGTGTGTGCAACCAGAGATGCTCGAGTATGCGTGCGATTGAGTGTGTGCATGTGTGTGTGTACGTGCGACAAATGAATGCACACACAAGTGGCACGAACTACAGTTTATTGAACAGAAAAGAGAGAAAGGCCATAGCCAAGGCAAAAAGCGAGAAGGAAGATAAGGAGAAAATGCTGGTAAAGCAAACTTTAAACAAGACGCCATTTAGCGTGTTTCCACTGGCCAGCTGTAAGCTGCATAAACTCTATTAGATCTCTGTTTACACAATTATTTTAACATTAAGAAATTCCCTGATCAATTTTACCAAATTTTCACAACATTTCGCATTTCATTTAGCATCGAGTTCCAGTAGCTAGCGCTACATCTGCCTGAGGGAAACATGAGCAAGTGAATGTAGGGCACAGCCAATTGCTTTGACTGCATTTTGGTTAGCAAAATGTTGCACAGCTATAAAAACAGAAGTTTTTATTTGTTTTTCTCCATATTCGATACGCTTACTAAAGGGCTTATTGTGTTTTGTTGGGCCCGAGATGCTCTGATGGGATGTATTTATAATAAAAAAAATAGATTCAATAACTAAACCACATTTCTATATAGCAAAAATGGCTTAACAGATTTTTCAAGAAATTAAAGGAGATGGTATGTCCAATTTGATAAACTATAATTTAAAATTCTTTATCTTCTCCAGCTCTAAATTGAGTAAGAGTATGCCCGCTTCTTGAATATGAGTTAAACTTCTGGCCTTACTCACTTTTTTATGCTTTTTAGCTGGCCTTTTTTAGGCTGTGGTCATGTGCATTTTAATAAAAGTTTTACAGTATGAGCATGGATTATTCATGTTTTACAGCAATTACAAGAGTGTTGAGTGACCAACAAGGCACAGGACTTAATGAAAAGCCATCAAGAACATCTCTGACTTCCTCTCTCTTTTCCTTTCTCTCTTGCGTCTTTTAATACTTGAAAGTTTTTCAATAATTTCGAACATATGCGCTCGAGTTCTTGACAAATTAACTCAAGTGCGCAATGAAGTGTTTATTGTGGAACAGCAAAAGTTTTAATTTTTTTTTTTTCGCTACTTGAGGCGTTCAGCCACGCCCTCCTCCCAACACTAAAGCATTGTCATATTATATGCCGCCCACTTAGCGCTGTGTAATCGTCACGCTGGCTTAAAGCAATTTGTTATTAATTTCCGTGTTGAAAAAGTTGAAATAAAAACAACAAACTTTTTCTTTCATTCTTTTCAAGCAGCATGCTATCTCCGTCTCGCTGATGTTTTTATTTAATGCGAAAAGTTATTGTTGCTGCTTTCGTTGTTGTTGATGTTGTTGTTGATGTCGTTGTCGTTGCCACATTAAAACATGGCCCATAATGGTTAACAAAGCATTTGCTTGTTGACCATCCTCGACGACCCAATGAGCAACAAACTTGTGCGTACAATGTAAAACATGTGTAATAAATACATTCAAGTGTGCGTCCATGTGTGTGTGTGTGTGTGCTGAATGCTGTGTGCATTGTTGTTGTCAGGTGGGTAATAAATTGCAATATGCGGCTCAGAGTCAGAAGCAGCAGTAGCAGCAACAGCAGCCAAGCAAATGATGACTGGCACAAAGTATTTGAAATGCATACAACACACAAATACACACACATCCAACTCACTCTTACAGCTAGAGTATTATATGCGCCGCGCAGTATGCAATGAAAAATTGCCAGAACTATGCGCACAATGTTAATATGGCCGCCAAAGCAACAACGCGAATATACACAAACTCACACACACACACTCACATATACGTAAAGAAGTGTGCCATTGTGTCTGTGCTAGTGTGCGAGAAAGTGCAAGTTTGCTTGCCTTTTGTTATTGTTATTCTTGCTGTTGCTATAACCTTCAACTGCGAACAATAAAATCAAGCAAAAAATGCTGCTAAAATGAGTTTGCAGCAAATGGAAAACTGTGAAAAACGACGCGAAAAATAACATTTTAAATGTGTTGCTTAATACTTGATGAAAAGGGGCGTGGGGACAAACGCATAATTCTTATATGGTTATTTCCCCATACAACTTAAGTATTCATCATTGTTAAATTGCTTGCTAAAAATGCTAAATAAAACGGTGAAGTTTTCTAAAAACTTTATTTATTCATTATAAAATATTCCACCCAAGATATATTAGAATGTTCTTGAAAGTTTTTTTATTAGGGGAAGAAAACTTATAAAAAAAACTGAAACTGAAATTGTTCAACAAAATGAATAAAAGTATGATAATATCTAATACATTTTTAGGTAGAAATATTTTAATTAATAAGCAAAAAATAATTTGAAGATATTATTAAATCCTCATATAACTTATTGAAGTGAATCAAACATGATAATTATTCATTTTCTAAACTAGATGTCATTCTTTTAATAATTTTTTGTGCTTAATTTTAAAAAACTTTGAAAGGATTTGTCAGTTTAAGAGCATTTGTAAAATTAATTTTTGTATGTTGCGACTAGAATTGAATTGGAATTGCAAAACTTTCGATTTATGGAAGTTGTACTGTATCATATTTATTAAAGTATAGTGTAGTGCGAGTACTCTTAGAGTCACATTTGCTTTTGAACGCATTCTCAATTTGTTGTTGGCGTAGTTATTACTACAGCGACTGCAACTACTCCGTCTGTTGGCCATGTATGCAAATTTGTTACTGCCTTTTGGCCAACACGTTTATACATGGCTGAAACGCGGCTACTGTTGTTGCCGTTGCCGCTTTTGTTGTAGTTGATTCTATGTGGCAGTGCAGCTGCTCGGGGGCAAGGTGCGTGTGTTTGGCGAGCTGTGAAGTGGCTGACGAGCCACCTTGCAGCCCCCCTCACACGACATCAGCATCTGCGTCAGGTAGCTGGTGTGAGGTCATAAAGGTTGTGATGCTGCTGCCATTGTTGCCAAAACACAAAGCGCTAGAGAGCTTTAGTGCAACAGAGTTTTGTGGGGCAAGTTTAATGTGCAGCAAAGTGGATTTTCGTCCGAGGGCATTTCCACACACACACACACACACGCACACATACAGCTTCAGCATACTCATACACATATACTATAGATACCATTCCATTGTTGTGCTGGCATTTATATTACATCAAAAAGTGCAAAATCACGACAGGTGTTGAAATATGTGAAACAAGTTGAAAAGCAAAAAGAACTAAATAAAATTCTGTGGAAATTTCTCCATTTTCGCATCTCATCATGCCGTGGCACATCCCCCCGCTCCCCGCCAACTCAATCCCGCTGCATATGTGCATTTTGAGAAACTTGTGAATAATTATAAAACTTTATCTCTCTTTTGGGTGTACACACACACACACACACTCATACGAACACACGCACACACATGAACGTACCCTGCCCATTTTCCATTCATATTGCTAACACTTGGACACAGCCAAATAGAATTAAACCCTAAATTATTTGATCTAAACCTCCTCCCTCTGCCGTAAACCCAATCCTCGTCGCAACCCCTTTACCCCCGTCCCCTATGACCATGCCATGCCCTCAATCTATCGCAGCCAGCGCAGCCGCAACGAGGCAAATCCCGCCACAAAGCACACGATGACACCGAGCATCCCTTTGATGTCATCGCCGCAAATGCCAATGCGACAACAACGTCCGCAGTGTCCACAACACCGCCCACTGCACTAGCACCAGCACCAGCACCAGTAACAGTAACAGTAGATCCCCCGCATCAATCCACCGCACCACAGCCCGGTTTGGTATCAGCATTGCGTCGTTACATCCACCCGCCGCCTCCCATGTATCTGGAGAATGCATTGCAGCAGCGGCAGTTCGCGAATCCAATTAGTTACTTGGGCGGACCTCGACTCCAAGCGCGGAGTAATCGCAACAGCATCGACTCGATATTATCACTGGATTAACACCCGACGCAGAACACTCACACACACACACAAACAGAGAACCAAAACGAGTCTAGTCACAAATTCTACTCCCAGTCTGTTGACCTGCCTTCGCCCTTACTTCAGTCTCTCGGCCAGACAAATTGAAGCGCCATTGGATTGGCTGTGTCAACTCTCGCAACAGTCGCTCACAACAGTAACTTAGTTAGTTATACAATTTAGTTAGTTAATTTTCAACAAATTGTTAAAGTTCCTTTTTCCTTAAAAGCAATAAAGAAACTATGTATTAATGAAGTGATTCAAGACTATTGATTGGACGACATGATAGCTATAAGGAAGTAAGTATTACAACATGTGCTCTTTGTTTATAAAATGAAATTTATAGATTTCATTAACAAACTTAGCTTGGTTAAGATTTCTATGAATAAAATGCTCCATAAGTAGCAAGTAATACTTGAAATATGGTAAGTTTGAAATCTTTGCAACAAACATACTAATTTATATAAACAACATCCTAATGTATGGCATTTTTATATAACAAAAACTTGTAAAACAAATTAGGCGAATAAAATCAATATATTCCAAAAAATCAAAACAATAGAGTGCAGAAAATGTATCTTATTTTTATTAAATAATAATATAATTCACCTGTCTTATCGCTGCACTTTTCTAGTACGGCAACTAAGCCAATTACAGTGTATGTCAAACAATACTACTAGAACATATATGGAACACATATGCTGGACAATTATTTGCATTAATAAACAAGTTGTCGGTACACAGACTAATTCTACGGATTGTCTTTTTGTAGTTGTACAAATACGTAAAAGAATAGCTTTGTTACTTGGACTGAAAACACAAATACCATTTTTGTAGTATTTGAGATGCTTACGAATTACAATATTTAATTTCGAGATTTTGTTTTTAATTGAAATGAATAATAAAGTCAAATTGTTTAGACGGCAATACATATTTAAAAAGTTTTATTGGTTTAAAATTATTTTACGCTGCATCTAAGTGGATCTTGCTTAGACGGTACGTTCTGTATCTGTATCTGTAGTATGTATGTAATCTGTAAGTTTAATTGTAACTTTTGCTTAGCTTAAACACGAATTCGCTTTACACTGAATGAAATTGCCTTACAGTAAAATGTAGTTTAGTTTACGATGAGTTCTTTTTATTTCAGTGGCCAGTTGGCCAAATGATGCTGTGTAGATGTCCTTGATGAGGTTCGATGTGTCCACAGCCCCAGTGCTTAGCCTAAAGATGCACTGGCTGGAAGGTGCAAAGGTAGATGGAGGGAAGGTTGGGGAAATGACACAATGTGGGTCAATCGATTAGGGACTGGGTGGAGCTGAGCGCTAGGTAAAATCCGGCGGCTTGTATTTGGGCGGTCGCTTAATTGGTTTCTATAACCAATTGCGGCCGCCACGTCATATGTTGTTCTCCTTGGCACCCTTGGTCGCCGAGGCGCCGCCGGCGGGCGCACTGGCATCGTTGTCGCCCTTGTTGTTGCTGCTGCTGTTATTGCTATTGTTGTTGGCTGCCGGCGTTTCCTCGCCATCAGCAGCATCAGCTGCTAAAGAAACAAGCAAAGTTAGCAAATTGCGACTGTAAAGACAGCTGCAGGTCACTTACCCTTCTCCTTTTCGTCTTTTATGTCGCTGGAGGCTTCGGAGGAAGTCTTGTTGCTGGAGTTGGTGATGATGGGGTCCTTGTCGAGTCGCGGCCGCTTACGCTGGCCCTTGTATGTGCGATTGTCGCGTCGGCCACCCTCGCCCTCATCTTCAGAGTCCGAGTACTCGTTCTCGGGCACAATACGCTTGTCCTTGTCGCTCTGTGGCAAACGCTCATCCTTGTCCACTTTGTCATCATCCTCCGACTCATCGTTGATCGCATCCTCGGGTATAGCCTGAATCTGAACGCCCGGCGCATGAGGCAACATGCGTAAATTCTCAAACAACCGATTCTTGATCTTCTCTAGATATTCGGATGTGTTCTGATTTGTCATATTGCTGGGACTGATGTGTAGCTTAAAGTCCGGACCAAAGTATTCAAAGTAGTCATTGTAGGGCAGCTCGTTGGCAATTTCCACGGCCAAAGCGACGGATGTCTCGTAGGTCCAACAGCGGGACACATTGCGAATGGTGTACCCGCCACCGCCGACCATCAGGAAGGGCAGATTGTACTTCTTTACAAACTCCACACACTTGCCGTGACCCTTGACCGTCAAATTGAAGCAGCCCAGACGATCGCCGGTCAACGAGTCTGCACCACATTGCAGGACCACAGCAGCGGGCTGGAAGGTCTCCATTACCTTGGAGATGATGGGCACAAAGATGCTCTCGTATGCATCATCGTCCATGCCATCTCGCAGTGGTATATTGACCGCATAGTATTTGCCTTTGCCGGCGCCAATGTCGCGCAGATCTCCTGTGCCTGGGAAGTACTCGCCGTACTTGTGAAAGCTGACGGTCATGACGCGATCGGTGGTGTAGAATGCCTCCTCGACGCCGTCACCGTGATGCACATCAATGTCAATGTAGAGCACACGCTGATGATACTTTAGCAGCTCCAGAATGCCTAGCACAATGTCATTCACATAACAGAAGCCAGAGGCCTCCGATTTCTTGGCGTGATGCAGGCCGCCGCCCCAATTAATGCAGATCTCTGACGCCTGTTTGTTCAGCTTCACAGCAGCGGCCACGGAGCCACCGGCGGAAAGCTGACAAAACTCGTATAGACCATCAAAAACGGGACAATCCTCGCCGACGTTAAAGCGCTGCATCTGCTTGTTGTACTCGGTCATGTTGTCTGGGCGAATGGAACGCAGGAAACGCACATATTCATCGGAATGAAACTTGGTCATCTCATCGGCAGTGGCTTTGTGTGGCCGCTGTAGGCATATGTATTTATCAGACAGGTGTTTAATTAATGAACCGGTTGTTAACTTACGTAAATTTCCATCTTCCGATAAAGCCCATAGTTGAGCAGCAGATTGTGTGTCATGCGTATACGGTGTGGCTTCATCGGATGTCCCTGGCCATAGTAGTAGTTGCCAATATCACCTAAGGAAATCACAATAAATTATTTGATTTAGTGAAAATAACAAAATTTTAGCCACGCTATGCAAAATAAAAATTTTATGTCGAGTGTCGTCGAGGCGTCCATAGGCGCAGCGCACTTTTGCCACCAACGAGCAGTGTAGCACTTTCGCTACATGGAACAAAGACCTACAGGTACATACAAACACGTACACACAAACACAGAGTCGCATGCGTTGCGGTCGTTAGCGGAAAGTGTGCTGTGCGGCAAAATGCGAGTACAGTCGCTGTATAAATTGAAATTTGCGAAATGCTATAAAAAGTGCCGAGTAGGCTCTGCTGATTTACTTTATAAGGGCAATAAAATGTGTCACATAAACATTGTTTCTGATCATTGTCACATTCTAACGTTTGTATTTTGAGTTTTGAATTTTATTTGTTAACTTACTGTCGTAATAATAGCAAACGCGCTTTTTGCTATGAGACTGCATTTTCTCTGTTGTTTGTGCTGCCGGCTTTCCTTAAGCGCGGTGCTGCCCAAATTTATAAACTTTAAATGTTAGCTCTGTTTTTGATAAATTTTATTTAACTTTTTTAAATCGCGCTAGCAAATTTTACTTGAGTTACCAACAAGAAAGAACACTTCCGCGCACCCCAAGAAAATGATGAGAGATGTGACCGCAACTTGAATTCCTAAATATACCATTCTGTTTCTGAAAAATACCCTAACATGGCGCAGATTTTGAAAACTCTGCAATTGTGATTTAGTTTATTTTTATCATTTTTTTTTTTTTTTTTTGTATGACAAAGTTTGTCCAGAGCATTTGATTTCCCATTCGAGATACTTTAAAAAGAACACGGTATAGGTATATTTCGCAGGGCTGCATAATAGTAGGTTACAGAGTATCGCAGCAATTAGATAAGATAGATAGATAGATAGGTAGATTTCTGAATAAACGGTTTCCATTTTCCATAGTATTAAATTTTGTTATCAGCAAAAAATTACTGAACATTTTGTAAAAATAATACCATACTTTTTGCGTTGCCACATCGCGTGAAAAAACAATATAGTCAATAGGATTGCCACACTCTGAATATAGCTTAAAATACTTAGCAAATAATAATAACTGACAAATTGGAATGCTTCTATTTAGTATATTTAATGAAATAATATAAACAAGTAATTCATATGCTAATTCCAATTTGGAAACAAATAAATAATTCTTAGGATAGTAAAAGTATATGTATGTTGGTATTTTTCGCTTAAATTCTGACTAAGCTTTACCATATTGGTCACACTTAAGATTTCTCCTTTTTGTTGTTGTTTCCTCGAGAGAGGGAGAGAAAACCGATTCAGTCGAAAAAGACCGTTGAATGAGTTGGACGCGTTTTCAGTGCGAGGCTTCGTCGGTCGGTGTTTTCCGTTGTGTCGGTGAAAAATAAGAACTAATCTAAAGCGGAGACAAATTTATGAAATTAATATCAGTGGTCTAAACTACATGTATCCCAATTAAAAGGCAGCCTACGCGAAGTAACGCGTAAGTTTTAATTGTGTTTGTGGCGTTCTTGTATGCGTATGTGTGTGCGTGTGAGTGTATGAGTGTAAAAGAGAAAGAAGTTTCAGTTTCCAAGCAAAGCAAACAGCAAGTAAAACAGCAGCAACGGAGTTGCAGTGGAAACACAAACAGAGCAACACTCACACATTGAAGCGGACGCACACACACAAGCGCGCAAGCACACACATGAACTCGTCAACGAAAAAGAAGTGGGAAAAACTGAAATATAGTGTCAAAGCGAAGAAGTAACAAAAAATAAACGCGCCCGCTTTTCTGTGCATGTTGATGATGAAAATTAATTAAAATAAATAAAAATAAAAGATAACCGCCTCAAATATCCTGCGCAGCGCTGTTGTCGCCGCTAACTTTAGTTCTTCCTCTTCCGTATTTTCTGTGTCTCTCGCTCTCTCTCTCCCTTTCTCTCTTTGGAATTTTACCGACTGCCGCAGACGTCTATGCTGCTGCTTCCGCCCCCGCGACCAACGCCTCGCGTCGAAGCTTTCTGTTACTTTTTGTTGCCTTCCTTTTTTCCACTATATTTCCTTTTCAATGCGCCCGCAGGATATTTTTCGCTGTTATTTTACTTGCCCCTCGCGTACGTGTTTAATTATAGTTTCTGTGTCTCTCTTTGCCCTCTCTCTTTTATTCCCATTCATCTTCATTTCCAATTAGCGTAATTTTGGCAATCGCGGAACTACAAAAAATCTCAAATTTATTTACTCCATTGTTGTTGCTCTGTACTCATTTTTGTCAACAGTCGTAACGACCGTGAAATACAAAAGCAACTCGACGCTGGCCAGCATAATTCTGTTTAAGAAAAACGCAACTTGATTATTTCATCTAATTAAAAAGGTAAGTAAAAGTTTGCTACGCTTTAGTTGCTATTTTCAGCTTTATTGTTTGCCTGCGCTGCCCTAAAAACTTGTTTGCTCCTTTTCTTCTCTTCATACCTTCTCATATGCCAGTGTGTGTGTGAGTGACCAACGCATGGGTCGAAAAGTGGCACACAACTGCATCATTGCTTGATCATATAAAGCCAATGAACGCACCGTCCAAATAAATACAAACGCAAAGCAAATCTGGCAACTATACGAACGAAACTAGTGTAAGTTCATCGTTCATCACTCTCCCGTTGAAATTTCTATTTGCGCTGCTGATAAAAGCAAGTCCATTTTATTACTCGACTGTTGCAGTCGCTGCAGTTGTTGTGCGTTTTGAAAAGTCAAAGAGCATTGTTGCTGTAGCTGCTGTTGTTGCGGCTGCTTGTAATTGTCTGTAATTTAGCTGAGGACCAAACCAAACCAGTCAGGCAACCAGCTGTCGTCGTCGTCGACGTCTGCGCATGGAATACCGAACGGCAGAAGGAGACGAAGAATGTGCAGCTGCTGCAGTCGAGTTGCTGAGCTCGCTCACTCGCTCTTGCTCTCACTGTGGCGCTCTTTGCTGTTATGCTTATGCTCAATTTGTTGTTCTATTTTGGTGGTTTTCGTTTGCCGCATTTATTTATTTACCTTTTGGTGGCCTGTTTATTATCCCAGTGCAGCATCGTCGTCGTTTGAAGTTCAAGCCACAATTCATTTTATGCTATTTTTGTAGCTTTATCTTTGCTCTCTCAATCTCTTACTCTTCTTTCCCCACTGCCCGCATCCCTACATGCTTGTTCAGCATCATGATAATTTTCATTAACATGTTCTGCAACAACACTATCAAGTTTTTGTTGCTGGAGTTGTCGTTGAGCCGAAGCCGAAGCTGAAGCTGAAGCTTTTTGATGGGTTGACGGTTGACTGTTGTTTACTTTGCAGCTACTTCTCTTATTGCTTTTTATCGGGCAGCACTTTATGTGGCCAATAGTCGTATCTTTGTGCATACATACAAACATATGTAGTTTGTGTGCGGTCCGAAAACCCTTTTCGAACGGAAAGTTCAAAGCATAGTACGCCATGAAGTTCATTCGAGTGCAGCACTTGGCAATTATGCCTTTTGGGCAGCGTCTCTCTTTTGGCTCACAAATCATTGCGAAATGGGCAACGGTAAATCTGCTTAACTCGACTAACGGCAAACTTGTTGAGATCTCTTTTTGATGTTGTTGTTGTTGTTGTTGTCGTTGTAGTTGTTGTCTTATTTTCATTTTGCGCGTACAAAGCGCTTACGACTCGACAATTCACAAAGGCAAATGGCAAAATTACTGCAAATGCGAAGGCGGATGCGGATGCGGAGGAGAGGACAGCAGCAGCAATAACAACTGCTAAATGGTGAAAAAGTAGCTGAAGCAGCAAAAGTAGAAAATTCAATTGTTAAATCTGCGGCCTCTGCCTTTGTGTGCAGCTTTTTACGTCGCCCACTTACAACACACACATACAAAGGGGCAGCAATGTCGCGACGCCTGCGTCGGCAGCGGCAATAGCAGCGACTTTTATTGATAAGAAAATTGAAAGTGCGTGCAATGGCGAGAAGGCGACAAGTGAAGAGGCGAGAATGGAAGACAGTTTACAAAGAGATGAGCACGTGAGCAGACATGGCGGCTCCAACTATCGCATCAAGCAATTAGTGACTATCGATCGTGCTCGATTGTAATAATCGATAAATAGGTGTATTTATTTCGAATATGGCAACTCTTACACTTAATTGTGCATCTACATAAACAGCCAAGCAATTAGTGACTATCGATCGTGCTCGATTGTTTTGTTGCCTAGAGCAATAATCGATAAATCGGTGTATTTATTTCGAATATGGCAACTCTTACACTTAATTGCATATCTACATAAACAGCCAACTATTGAAGCAACTAAATAAAACAGCTTTAATTTCAGATTAAGTGGAGAATCCTTCACAAACGTTTGCACTATTGTTATCACGTCTTTTGAAGTGTATTCAACAGTATCAACTGCTTTTTGCACATTCGTACACCCAATCTTCATTTAATCATGACAGTGCTTCAGTAAAAAGTGTTGCCACCTATTTTCCGGCGTTTCTTTTGTCATTGCCCATCCATTGACACACTTCAGATGGCGCTCTAGCCTGGGGGCGGACAAGTCCACAAGCAGTAGCGTCATCAATACGGATAATGGACGGTGCAGTTGACCCTATGAGCCACGCCCACTTGGCCAGAGCTAGAGTTCAAAAGTTTTTATGGCAATTTAAAGTTTTTTCTCTTCGCTTGACAGGTAGCCAAACATAAAGTGCAGCAAACGTTTGTTGTTATTGTTGTTGCTACGGCTGCTATTGTTGCTGCAGGACCACAACTTTGGCATGTTGCAATGCTACTCAATTGTTTTCATTTGGGAAAGGTACGAACGAGTTCGCTCTACCGTTAGCTGACTGAGGCAAAGTTCTAATTTATGGTGAGAAAAAGTTACTGTCGCATTTAATGGTCAGCTGCCGGGCACAACGAACGAGCGTTGATGAGGCAAAGAGAGGAGAGATGATGGGATGACCGGCTAACCCAAAAGCAAGCGGGGCTGGTCAATTAGATTTATGGGATTAGAACAGGTCGTCTGGCCATAAAGCACACTCGAAACAACGCACACGTGCAACATCATCGAGCTCTGTTCCAAACGCCAAACATTTTTGCATTGTTTGCGCTAGTTGTTGATGCCTCAGCACGCCCCCTCGCGGCCTGTGAGGCGTCACCACTTCAGTGCACATCCGTCTGGAGCAGAAACAACAACAAAAAAAAGGTATATGTAAAGCAAAACATTGTTTCATTCCATAAACCGCCAGCAACTTTACGCCGCGGTGGTTGTTTCGCACACGCAGAAGGCTCTGGCAACGTGTTCCGGTCTGGCCATTCATTCTTTTCCATCGCCCCACCCCCTCGCATTCCTGCCCAGTCGAGAGGCACAAACCACGAGCGCGCACACACACTTCCGGCTCGAGCTCTGGAGCAACTCCATGTGCCCCCATGCGGTGGTTGCTACTGGCTAGTTTTCGATTTTATTGATTTTCATAAAGCAGCTTTTATGGCTAACTTTGCGTCTACTCCAATTAGAGTCGCAGCTGTAGAAATAAAAGTTTGCGGCATTTGCATTGACGTTGCCACATGCAGCAGTTGCAGCCAAAGCTATGGCTTAACATTCCCACTCGTGACAACTGATTCTGGCTAATCCTTGAGCAATTGCCCAAGGCAATTCCAACTAGAATGTCACTTTGTCAGAGTTAAAAGAAACTTGGATTATGCTCCGACTTGGCCAAAAAGCAACCAACTACATGTAAGATGACCCACTTTTTGTGGCAAGACGTAAGTTGACAATAAAATGGAAATGTCGGGGGCGACTTAATGAAAAGTTTTTAATTACTAGGATCAAGGCAATAAAAGTTTATTATGCGAAAAGCTCTCGCATTTCACTTGCTAATGCCGACACACACTCGGAAAATAAAAAAATAAAATAAAAGCGTGGCAAAAACTAATAAACTCAACTTTCGGCTCAACTTGTGCACCATCGAACTATCATTAAACAACAAAAAAGAAGAGGCAACAACAACAGCAACAGCAACAGCAAATGCGAAAATGGCATCATAAATCCAGTTGAAGTTTGCGTTTTAATGTGCGGCAAAAAAGTTTTTCGCTAATCCCATGGATAAATGCATCCCCAAATCGGAGCTACCATAAATCGTATGAGATTTGAGTGTGGAATGCAAGGCCAAAAATTGGCCAGACCTGCAGGAGCAACTGTATCGCAATTGACAGCCAAAAACTACAGCAAAGAGCAAATCGATTTTAAATGCAGTCAGACTCGTCCTCCCACTCTCATCTCTAATATTGAAATGATATTCGAGTACATTGAACCCAGCACAGACAGGACAACAAAGAAGGTGTGAATTTGCCGGGAAGCATGCACAACTGGCAGATAAACATAAACATGGCGGTAACTGGAACAGGATAGCACAGCACACAGATGGAAGAACTAGCATTAGGGAGCAATGGATGTCTGTGCTGGGACTCGCATAACAAAGCAGCTGCCAGATACAAATCGATGGCAAGCTTGCTTATTATGAATGAAACTTGAGAAAGTTTCTCCTTCTTAAGCAACCCTTTCAACCCCAGGCCAGTCCACAAATTAAATGAAAAAGTTAAACATCAACTGTGCCAGACAGTTGAGAAAAATGTGACGTATGCTTCCTCGCCACGATCAGAAGCAAATAACAACATTTAACTGATTTGAGAGACGTACACCACAATTTTTGCTTTCATTTCAATTTTCAGCTACTTTTGCTGGCGCTTCCTGTCTCAAAGTTTTTGCCAAAAAAACAATATAGAGTTGAAAAGCGACTGTGACTTGTGAAGCACCGTGTGAAAATGTGACAGAGATAACAAACTTGCAAAACTGTCTAATAGAATAGTAAAGGACACATTTTAAAGGGTGGAAATATGAAAAGAACTTAAGCAGCAAGGAGCAGGACTTGTGTCAAAAGGTGACAGAGATGATAAAATACTTGGCAGTAATTTAAAGTCAACTATTTAAGTTCTTTTGTGCAAAAACAAATGTCGCTTATGACTGGGGAACTAGAAACGTGAAATAAATAATTGAAATACTTGAAATTTACTTACATTTCTTAATTAATGGCAATTTGGAGCTAAATTCCAGCGCAACTAAACTTATGGTATTGACTCATGTTCCAGCAGATTTTCAATTTCAATTAAAGTTTGCTCAATAAGCTTTCACTTAAGTTCTGCTGAGAATGATGCAACTTGGAACAGCACTTTATTTTGACTCTTTGCTCATCTCCGAAGGCAGTTTTATTTTATTTTGTTGCCACGGAGGGTCATGAATTATACGCTTGCGCTTGGGGAACAGCTACAAATTTTCAAGCATATTTCATGCGATGCTTCACTTGAAAACTTGCACCAAAAACTTGCTCCTTCTGTTGCGCCAAGAGCAGATGGAGTGTGGGGGTAAGGGGCTGCCGAAGGGTGTCAGCTGGCAAAGTTATTGTTATGGCCTGCCCGATTGACTGACTGTCCAACAAAATGCCATGCTGTGATTGCGCCGAGAGCGAAATCTCAGTTACAACTGCAGCTGCAGCTTTCTCAGTCTCAGTCTCAATGCTCAATGCTCAATGCTCAGTTACTGCGTATATTTGTCATTGGGTTGTGCTCTGCTGTGTCTCGAGTGCATTGCAGTTGTTGCAATTGTGTCTAGTGGCACACTGGCAGTTGCAGCTACTCCCCAGGCGCACGACCCGCACCATGCAGCATGTGGCAGCTCCATGCACTTTACTGATTATATTTCTTGTATTGCATATACTCTACAAGCAGGGGATCAGCACGTTATCAAAATCAACTGGTAACAATATAGATTAATACGCTTGCTTTGTCATAACACTCATTAATGTTCATAGTTAGTTTCATAACATTTGCTTTTGTCAGCACAAAAGTTAGTGCACTTGACAGTAGAGTATCTGGTCGTTGACAACACTTGAACTGGAGCACTTTAGCTTGTGTTTATTTGTTGCTCAGCAGTTTCTTTTTACAATGACGTAGCTGACGCTGTAATCAATTTGACACAGATTTAGATCGAAATCAATATCAATTGTGTCAGCGATTGCCTTGGAGCTGCCTCTGCTCTGCTGTGTATGCAATTAACCAGATACCTGTGTGTGTGTGTATGTGTGCAGGTGTTTGATTATCTTAATGCATACATTCAAATAAGTTTTAATATTTGCCAAGCTAACACAATGCGCAAATTCGCTGAGAGCGGCAGCTGCCAACTTAACTCACTTCCGTTTCATTTGTTTTTTGCCACGTTTCGTTCCGTTTTGCAATTTGCTTCAATTTGAGTAGAAATATTTACAAAATTGCAATTTACATATTTCTATTGCCATTTGGCAGTGCGTAGCCAATGTGCAGATATTTTCCCACATTTGCATAACAGCAGCAACGACTACAACAACAACAGCAACAACAACTACAACAACAACCACAACAATAAAAAAAATAGATAAAATAACAAAAAGTTCCCATGTTCCCATATTGCATTTTGTAGCTGTTTTGTGGTTGCCACAATAAATTGCATGTTTAGAGTAGCTGTTGCACTGGATTGGCATTGGGTTTGGGTTTGCTACTGGCGGCTGGCCAGGATCGATGCACGGCTTTGAATAGCTCGGCAAATATTTGCCGCTTGTTTATGCGCTCCACTTCAGACTTGGGTCTGTCTCACATATGTATTTACATCTATTCGAGCCACTTGAGACCATTTCATCTGTGATTTGTTTTTGCTTGTTCTTGTAAACAGTTGTGGCACATAAAAGACAGGCAGCGAGTCAATAACCCTTTTAATTATAAATAAAAACAAGTCTGTGGCTAACTAATTGCATTCTACAAGTGCTAAGAGGTTCTTCAGAGACTACTTAAGTACGTTTTATAAACAACGATATAATCTTATGGCTGGCATTGAATGTTATCAGTCGTGCAGGAAATTTAACAACAATTCTGTAGAAATAGTAACAAAATCCGTGATTTGACCAAGTTCAAGTTGGAGCAGCACATCATTAATAAAATGCCAGAGTGTTGGCTGCAGTTGGATTTCATAAAGTTCATGCCACACATGAAATATGATTCAGCTTTTCTTACCAGAATCCCATAAGAGAAATATAAGATTTATGTGTTTCAAATAAAATAATGTTGGCAGTAGTAGAGTTTTGCTTGGTAAAGCAGATTTGAAGAGACAAGAGACGTTGGATTTTCTTGAGTTCTTAATATGATGGTCGCTTTGTAATATTCAAGACTATTGACTAGAAGTTGGAGCAGTTCACTCAACAGTTGACCCAATAGATAATCTCTAACAGGGACTACTTTATGCAGATGTAGAATGATAAGCCTTTTCACAGTTTTCCAATTCGTCACACTCTCTGAATTGTTTGTAAACAAGACTTAGTTGTGGCGTTTTCTTTAAGTTGTCTGGAAAAGTAAGTAATGTCCTTCTAAGTCAACAAACATAATTTGTTTGCAATTAATCGAAATTATTGCTTCATTCAGCAGAATAACTCTTGATGATTCAATGACTCATTCTGCCAGAATGAAGAAAATGGCGTCGAATGTGGAAACTAGACAACTTCTGATGCGACAGTAGTTATTTATATGGCGCAGAACTCCACTAGAATTAGTCTATTTATGGACATATTGGCTCTACTCGAAGGCTGGCAAACGCCCCTATATGGTATTTTTATTATCGACATTACTTGCTTATAAAATAAACACATGCTTGCATATTGACCAACATTGTATTAAGGGGAGTATACAAATGTGTATACAAAGGAAGAGAGAGACAGGGAGAGAGTGTTGCTCATCAGCTGCTGCTGCTGCTGCTGCTGTTGAAAACTGAAAGTGATACATCTGCTAACGCCTTTTGCGAGGATCGCACAGCAGTTCGCGCCCCCTCGCTATAAATACGAAATGTGCTGCAGGGTCTTGTGCCACAGCTACAGCTACTGAGGCTGCCACTGCGACTGCCACTGCTACTGCTCTGCTCTGTCAGCGATGCGCATCCTGAGCGCACTTCCTTTTTCGCCTTTGACTCGGTAAGCAGGTCACGTGAGCATTTCAGCAGGCCAAATTGCTCAAGTCTTAAGAATCAGTGGATGAGTTGCGAGGAGCCGTCAGCAGCGAGGCAGCGGGGAAAGGAAACCCTCGACAGTCGAGTCAGGCAGTCCGTCTGTCGAGGGGCAGTAAATGTGATTGCTTGCCTGTCGCTCGAATACCCACCTCTCTTAGCCTTCCTGTCCTTCGCCCTATTACCCGTTCCGTTTGTCGTGCTGTGGCCTCGTGCGTGTTTTGTTATTCTTGGCTTTAGTTTGCTCTAAAGTCCAACAAAGAGTCGCATAGTAGTTTGGGCATGTTTGCGACACGATTACCAAACTATTTGGATTTAATGGATACTTAATGTCTGTGTTGGTAAAGCAATCTATCAATTTAAAATATAATAAAACTTCTGCTAACCCAAACAATAAGAATACTGAATAAAACATATGACAATTGTTTATGAACGAACATTAAATTCGAATTAGAAATGTAAATTATTAAGAAACTGAATTATTTAGTCACAGATATTTACAGATTGATACTAAGTACGGTGGTGTACTAAATTAAACTACTTACGTACTTTCAACTATCTAGAATAAATATTTAAATTTATTTATCTACATTTTCACTTCACTCTCTCTCATGTTTGGAGCCATCTAGTTTGACTTTTTTACCAGAGCATGTGGACTTCGACTTGGTTTTAGTGAGTGGCTTTTGCTTGTTTTAAATACATACATAAAAATTTGCTAGATTTTAACGCGTTGTCGTCGCAGTCGCTTCTCTACTCGTTTCTCGCTTCTCTCCGCGCTTCTCACTTCACGTTTGTCGCTTATCGTTTTGCTTGCAATTGTTTCAACGTGTTTGAAATACTTAAAGCTTGGTTGGGGTTTCTGGTTGTTGTTGTTGTTGTTACCATTGCTTTGTTTGTTTTGCTTGCGTTTCTTTTTGTTTTTTCCACGCATTCGCAGCATAGATAGTAAGAGAAAGAACGATAAAGAGCGACAGAGAGAGCAAATGAAGTCGCTGCCGCCTTATAAATATATAAATACATAAAATAAAACACGCACGCACACAATCATAGAATAAAAATCAATATTTGCGCCGTGTCGCAGTCAGAGCTGCCCATTTTTTTCTCCTCTTCTTTTTTTTTTTTGTTATTAGTATTTTTATTTTGGCTCTTTGTTTGCACTCAGTGGAAGCGTTGACTGAGGACAGATAACTGATAAGAATGATGAGAGGCGGATGTGTGTGTGTGTGCCTGAGAATGACGCCTAGCACTTGATATATGAATGTAGTACACATGTATGCACATATATTTGGCTTAGTAGTCGTTATGCTAGTCGCAATGTTAATTTGCTTAGCTCCAAAGAGCGGGGGAATCGCATTCATAGCTTTTATTTGAACTTGTTCCACTTTGAGCGCGGATGCTGTACGAATTCTATGTTCTCTCTGTGTGTGTGTGTGTGTGTGTGTGTGTGTAAGTGGGCTTCTCAATAGTCCATTGCTCTTTTTATTTTACCTGCCACTGCCGCATGCTAAACGTGAAAAATGTATATTCCTTTTCTTCTGGCTCTTGGCTTAGCGAATTGAGCTACAGCTGAACGGATGCCTGTTGTACGGTACGTTGTGTGTTGTCCGAGTCGAAGCAAACCGTAAACCGTATGCTCCAGTTCTTCAAGTGGAGTCCAAAACAAGTTTTCGGCACTTGCCCCGACGGGTTGTGTGCTTAGCCAAATAGTAGTCTCGCTGCCCCGAGCAACAGCAGCAGCAGCTCATAAAGCAATCCAAGTTGACTTTTAGTTGAGCTAGGCCTACTTTTTTGTTAATACTGAATTTCTGTTTTAAGCCAGTGAGTGAACGGCATTAAATATGCGTTATTTTATGAGGTTTAACGACCATGACAAGAGCATTTAATGACGCTGTCAGACAAATTGTTTGGCAGCAGTCACTAATAACTTTTTGGCCAACACCCAAAACCATTTCAAGCGATTGCTTATCTATCTACCATAATGCATCTAACATGAACATTCATAGCAGAAACTAAGCTTAATCTTATAATGTGCTTTAAAAGTCGTATTTATTATTCAAAAACATTTTAAGGTTTGCATTTCCTAACAACCTTAAGTTTGCATTAGTCGTATTTATTATGCAAAAACATTTTAGAGTTTGCACTTCCTAATAACCCCAAGTTTATATGTGCAAGTCATGCCCTTCTTGGATTATTATACCCGCCTACCCAAAGGGTAGAAGGGTATTATGGCTTTGTGCCGACCGAAAATGTATGTAACAGGCAGAAGGAAGCATCTCCGACCCCATAAAGTATATATATTCTTGATCAGCGTCAACAGCCGAGACGATATAGCCATGTCCGTCTGTCCGTCCGTCCGTCTGTCCGTCTGTCCGTCCGCATGAACACCTAGATCTCAGAGACTATAAGAGATAGAGCAACAAATTTTTCGCGACAGTATGTCTTATTGTTGCACGCAGATCAAGTTTGTTTTTGATTTTGGCCACGCCCCCTCCCGCCCCCGTAAATCGAATAAAACCGAATTGCAGGCGTCGTTTTAAACCTAGAACGTTCAATTTTGGTACGCACAATACTAATCACCATCTTAATGATCTCTGCGAATTTGGTTACAATCGGATAAAAAACACAGAAGTTATTAAGATATTACTTTTATAAGGCGTTACCACGTGCAACTGCTAGTGCTGCCTAGCTAGTTGCTATGACACTCCGCGACATAATAATGGTGTTCAATAAACCAACTAAAGTGCCGCCAAGCTAATAATTTCGAACAAAGAAAATTTTGGTATATTATTTTGGTATTTTTTAGTATATTTTTTTTATAGTATTTTTTCAGTATATTTTGAAAAATATAATATTTGGATGGTAAAATTGGGTGGCGGGTATCTCACAGTCGAGCAAACTCGACTGTAGCTTTCTTACTTGTTTATTTCTGTATTAAACATTATTATTTGAAGAGCTAAACAATGCTTGATACTTACTAACAAATGAGATTACAAATAAATTACAGTTTTTAATGCATTTAACAACAGTATTACTTTATAAAATAATTTGTTTTTAAAACGTCTGTAGGCCAATAATTGAACGTTAATACGGCTGGAAATGCAACATTTTTGGTTTATCGTTAATGGATGTTGGTCATTAATTGAATTATTGTGTTTCTCTTTTTTCGCGGCACGCAATGAATTTGTTAATTTCGCTGCGAGTTATTTTGTTATTATGGAAAGTCTGAGAGTCTTCCGTTTCCCTCAGCACACGGCACTCCCCTCTCTTCGACGAGCCAAACATGTTGGCGAATCACAAACAAATCAACTCTAAGCAGGCGGGTGCAGGGTTCGCGGCCCTTGCAACAGCGTGCGGCATTAGAATTAGAGAAACATGCGACATGTTATGGCCGCCCCTCAATGTCGCCTAGCAAAAACCCTCAGCGCTTCTCCAGTTGCAAGTTATCGCAGTTGCTGCTCAGTTTTCATGACTAATTACATGGATGGAGGTCTTGACGAGGCACGAGCGCGGAGCAGGGACAGTGGGGCAGGTTCGGGGACAAGTAAGGTGATAAGGTTAAGCGCTCGTCGTCGCTGGCCGTGCACGTTGAATTATGGGGATTATATTTTCTAATATTCTCTCTTTTGAGCCAACATTTCAGCAGCTTGCCGTTGATGTTGCTGTTGTGGGCGTCTGGCTGGTGATTTAGTGGGCGTGGCCTGGCGCGGCAAAGTCCATAGATAGCCGCATAACCGTGCAAACTTTGGCTCAATTTGTTGCTCGCCTGGCGACCCTAATGAAGTTATGCACTCGGCAGCTGTTTGGCCCCCCGTAGAGTTGCATGGATGGACGGAAGCCCCAAAATGGCGTGCGCCAGGGTTGGTTGGCTGGTTGCCGTTATTTGGTTTCATGCATAAAATAACGGCACATAAGTGCAAGTTGCAAGTTGCAAGTTTGCCATGCTGTTGCAGCGCTGCAAATTTAATGAAAATGGCAACCAAGGCTGGCTATCATGCCGCGAGTGCCGGGCGAGAGGATTAAAACCAATTTTGAGCTGCTAGTTTTTTAAGTGGCAAGCACACGCACTTGCTAGTTGGGGCAGGGGCACACACTTCTCAGCCATTTGTGCACATTTTAATAGGTGTAAAAGCTTCAAGTTTATAATATTATGCCGCTTGCGAGTGTTGCCTGGCAAGCTGTTGCATAAATCAACTTTACTTGCACCTCATGCGGCCAGCAACGGCGTGCAACTTGCAACAGCAGCAGTTGGGGCAAACAAACTATGTCAAGTCCCCGCACTGAGCTGCACTGAGAGCGCCCCGGCACGGCCATCATGTATGCTCTATAAAATATTTGTGGAAACCTGCCACTGTCCCCCCAGTGTGTGCCTATCTTCCTGATGCCTGATGCCCGATGCTTTGGGCGTTGATAAGCGCACTTTGAGTTTGTGCCACTTGAGGCGACATGCAATGGGGTAATCACAACACTAAATGAGTAGAGTTTAATGCTGTTCAAGTGGCTTTAGCCAGCATGAGCAAACTGCCAGCCAACTACTCAACCAGCCCTCGCATACTAGGTGATTAGCCTGCCCCAAGTTATGTTGAGTTTCAGGGAAGCAAATGTGTTTCTTCTTTTTCTGTATTTTGTTAAATTGTTGTTTATGTTTCTGGCTTTTGGTGTGATGTTGTTGCTCGTCAACAACCTGACAATTTGTTGTCTGAGTGCAGCCCAACAGCAACAGCTACAGCTTCAGCAACTCTACAGCGACAGAAGCAGCAGCAGCAATAAAAGTGCTAAAAAGTTTCATGCCCCTAGACTGCATCCTGTCCCTAAGTAGTACAGAAGCCGGCACAGTCCTGCAGTCCACAGAAAGCACACACAATACAATTTTTTAATCTTTTCAAACAGAAGCGACTACAGTTTTTGCCGCTGTCGCTGCTGTTGAAGTTGTCAAGCAAGAAAATGACGCAACACACCCGCAATCCGGCCCATATGAACTTGTGCGATACTCCTTTGGCGACAGCAGGAAAGGAGAGCATTCCAGCTATGAGATGGACTTTATAAACTCGACCGAATTCTTTGCAAAATATTTGCAATCTTGCCAAGCTATTGGAATTCTTTGAAATAATCACAATGCATAGACAGCAGATGGATACAAATTATGGATGATGTTACCTTTTTGTCTGCATAGATTATTATTCATTTTGCTTGGAAATAATTATTATTGACAAAAGTCTAGCATGTGAGTTAGTATTTAAGTTGTTGTGAGTCTAATATTTAGTATCTTTGCTGGTAAATTAACTGCACACTTAGCATCTCATCAACATATGGATTGAGTTGTCAACAGTTCGAACTAAATGGTTATATAATTTAAGTGTTAATTTGTTTATTGACAGCTGGCAAATCAAAGCAATAATAATAAGTATAAAATGTATAATCTCGTTTAAGCAAATTCTATTCACATTTCACAACTCATTATATTTTCAAAATATATTTTTATATTTATATTTTTATGAATACTGGAAGTAGAGTGAGGTTTTGATTGCTGCCGTTGAAAACTTGCTACAAACTGTAGCAAGCTCCTTAAACTTGAGCTGAGAGCATCTTTGCTTCGGTTAGCTTTAAAATTGCATTATTGTTAGTTGTCGTTGTTGTTGTTGTTTGTTGCTCCGCTTATCTTTGGCTTCATTCATAATTTTGTCGCATACGCGTGAGGGTTGATGTTTGCCTTTGCTTTTTGCACCTGAATGCGAGCGGTATATCTGTGTGCTGTACATATGTATGTATGTATGTGTACTCTGTATGCAGGTATCCTTCATGCGGGTGGAGGATTGTGAAACTTTGTCGCGTTGTCAAGCTTTGTGGCTGTTTCTATTTATGTTATGAGACGACTCCGACTCCGACTCCTGCTGTCTGGTCTGGGCTGCCTGTCGCCCTGCCCTACCCTGCCTCCCCCAGACACCAGTTCGTTTGCATATGCGACGTCACGTATGGCGATGGAGGCACCAACCGAAGTCGTCTACCCATGGAATGACATCAGTCAGACCAAACTCTGGGCCCAAACCCAATGCCAGTTGCCAGCTGCAATGCGGCGTGAGGAAATTAAATACTCAAGTCGGATGTTGGTGAAATTTCCGTTCGGAATGTTGGTTTCGGTTGCTTTCAGTTGTTTTGGTTGTACTCTGTTTTTTTTTTGTGTGTGTTTGTGTCTGTTATCGGTGGGGCATTTCAATCAGAGCGCAGGAATCGCAGTCGCAGCGGAATTCCTTACCTCCTGGCTGACTGGATGGCTCTGTCTATAAATTTGAGTAATTTTTATTCGCTTTTAATTGCATTTCTGCAAGCAATTCAATTTATGAGCCATAGCAAATTGCCAAGCAGCACCCATTCAATTAGTCCCAATTCGAATGCTTTCTTCTGTTTGCCCAATGACATTTGGCAACAGTCTCCAGTTGGCTGCCCCAATTCGAGTTGAAAACTGCAATGTAAGCGATTTTGAGGGGCAGCTCCCCACTCATCACCTCATCATAGTTGTTGCCGAGTGCCGAGTGTTGCATGTAACACTTTTGCTTGCTGCCCCATCGAGGAGGAACAGCAAATGTCACACGAATGTGGAGCATGTCATGTTTTGCCACTATGCATGCAAATGCAGCAGACGCCTTCCAAGTCCTTCTCCTCGCACATGCACATGGCTACCACATGCCGAGCGCCTGCAGGCGAAGTGGCAATTTTTCCAATAATACGAATTGCCTCTGTGTTGATTTAACCAACGATAAGCACTGCAGGCACTCACCACTAAATCCGATGCCGACTCACAACTCCTCCTCCTGTGCTCAGTGCTCGGCACACGGCAAGTTGTGCGTGTGTGCGTGTGTGCGTGTGTGCGTACGATAAGAGTTCCCTTCAGCTGCTGTTGTCGTTGTCATTGTTGCTGCTGGCCCACTCAACTCGCTATCAGTTTTCTACAATTTTGAACATGTTGAATTTTAGGTTTTGAGGTCAGCTAATGATGACGCTGTAGCATTTCCAAAAGCATTTTATTTTGTTTTCTCTCTTTGAGCATCGAGCGGTCTGATAAAGCTACCGCTGGAGCTGCCAGCCATAATTGACGCCGTTCAGCGATAACAGTTCCCCGCCCCTCCTTTTGGTGCTGCATTCACGTGCACCGCTTGACCCACTTGGCGGGGGCACAAGACAAATGGTCTGGCAAATGATGCAAGGTGTCGACCGAAGCTTTGACTAATTGCTGCACTCTGCGAGACCCACAGCGCGACACAGCTCTCGCAAGTCGCCCCCAACCTCTACAGCTACAGCTTGCACAATTCTACATATGTTTAAATATAGTTGGCGTCTTTAAATAGTCGCCCTAGTCGACTTGGGCTTTGACCTCACTCAGTAGGGAAGCACAAATCAACAGCATATTTACTTAAAGCGATAATGTACTAATTAATGTATTATTATAATCTCAAATTGCATCTAATTTAATGTTAAATACGCATTTAAATAGTTGTCAAAACTAACTGAAGTCGAGTAAATTTTAAGAAACAAGAAATGAAGAGCAAGTAGATGATTATTCCTTATTAGTTTGATTAGCTGAATTAACTATCGCTCTCTTATGTGTATAAATATTGTAGTTTAAATCTTTAAACAGTGGTTTAGTGGTTAAGTTAATGCCAATCAAATATTTAGTACTATTTCAAATTAAAGTGGCATAAGCACATTTATTAAATTGTTGCCAGACTTTGCCTTTAGAGTTCATTTCGCAGTGACCTCACTCAGTAATTGAACGGGCTCATGAAATCAACAGGACGTAGCTGAGTGCAACTACATTGAGTAGTTAATATAGCTGTGGCTAATACAGCTTACACTATTTGTTATTATTTCAAGTTAAAGTTGCATAAATATTTATATTTATTTGTAGTCGCCTCGCCGTTTTCTGCCTGCTTGAATGTTGCGTGTGACATTGAAATTGGGGCGTCTTCTGGCATCGGTGGGGGAGGGGGGAAGAACTGTAAACGATAACGTTGACACATTGTTGTTGTTGGCTCTTGTCGTTGTCGTCATGGCCAACAAGGCGATGTCGTCAGGAGAAGTCCTGGCATGTTGTAACTGGCCACAGGCGGCTCTTTAGACAGCGCAAGAAACAGGACGTTAAATAAAGCGTGTAAATGTAAATATTGCCACCTTACAGCACACTCGCCATGTCCTGCGTCGTCCTGTTGGCGCCAAGTTGCCATTACAAGCACTCTCTCACACACACAGAGCTATTGTAATTTTCTTCACGCTTAGCCCAGGGGGCGTGGCAGCAAGCAGCTTAACGCCCAGCTTTTCCTGCTGCCATCTAATCGCGCACACAAATATTGTTTTAATAATTCAACCATTTTTCTACGACTGGCTGTTTAACATGCAATTAAGTTGCCTCATGTGCCGTGCCACACAGCCCACAATTTGGACGGGTTTACGGTTGTTTGTAGTGCCAACAATTGCAACAATTACACTCGACCTCGCGACGCCAGTCGCTGCTGTGTCCTGTGGTCCAGGCTCCCGTGCGTCATGGTCAACAGCCCGAGCATGCCACGGTGCTCAGGTTTCGCCACAAACATGCGACAGATGACGTTCGTCTCTGCCATGTTTTTTCCATCATCGTCTCGATTTCGTCATCAACGCCCCCCTTTTTGGACACAACTCAACTCCCGCTGTGTGTGTGTGTGTGTGTGTGTGTGTTTTATGTTTGCTCTTGTGCGTTTTTTTCCATCGTCCTGAACACGCAACTGCCCCACAGGCCTGTCCTGCTTTGCCGAGGGCAGCCCTTGCTTGCGTTTGCATTGCTTTTCTCTTTTTGTTCGCTAATTAGATTTCTGGGTTAATTTTTTTTATATGAAAATTGTTTGCCATTTTGCAGGTTGTTTTGATTGTTGTTGATTTTGCAAGCTAATTACTCGGTGGCGATGTGCTCGTCATCCTTTGACTGGCTTCCATTGACCCCATGGCCTGGCATGGATTTAACGCAAATAAAATGCATAATGTACAAATATTTCATTAGCATTAAGTTGAAAGGAGAACAAGAGGCCCCCAGGCAGCCAGTCAACAGTCGGCAGTCAGATGTCGTTGTCGTCGTCGTTCTTGCAATCCGCGGAAAAACCCATTAAAGTAATGAGCTCATCCCGTCGTGTTGCTATTCCATGTTGAGGTTGACAAACCCAACCACAGGACCAGCCATTCAAGCGTCGAACCATCGCCAAGTGTTATGCGCCGAGGGCACGCAGCATTTCCGGCCTGGGTCACGTCCTCGACTCAACTTGGCTCCACTCGACTCCCTCATTCAAGCTGCCTCCTCCTCACTCCTCGCTCCCGACTCAGACTCCTTTTTCGTTGTTGGCTTTAGAACTTCACACGTTCATTGACGCAGCGGCAAGCGACAAAAATGCGTCAAATTGTGCGTTACAAGCGGCACGCCCAGCCAGCTGACGAGACAGCCTCCCCCTCACTGCCCCCCTCTCTCTCTACACCATCGCTTGCTTCCCCTATTTTCGGTCACGTCCCTGTGGTGGGAGGGCGAGGGATGGCGACTGCATTCCTGAGCTTTAACTTTGTTCTAGTCCGCATCCAGCTGCGTTCGTTCATTTATGAACAAAGGCGCCAGACTGGCTAAAAAACAAACAATTTATGTTTGCGCGACTATTCAACACCGTGTAAAATAAACATAGAAAAGTTAAATAGTTGATTAATAATGCAAGAAGAAAGGATTTTAAAAGTAATAGTGTTGTTAAAAGTATTTCCAAAGTTAAGATAAAAATAAAAATAAGCAAAACTACGTGCTCAGCTATTAGATAGCCTGAATAACTCAAATATCAGTTTTAGGGTTATAAAATTATTGTTTTTGTGTATCACAGAAGCGACAGCCGGTTTGTAAAATAGCTAAGCAACGCTAGCTTGACGTTCGTATACCCTGTGAATTTTTTAAATGTATTTTACATTTCATGTGGAGGCAAAATGGCTTGAATTTCTGTTAATTTAACATAATTTAGCAATCATAGGGTATCGCGTTAAATGGCACTTTAAATGTTTACAACATATTTTGAACTTGTGACTAGCCATCGGATTTATCGCCTGCTGTTTTGTCGTTTTCTTGCTACTGCAGGCGACTACGTGACTTCTTTTTAATTGTGCATCATATGTGTGCGATAGTAGCAGTTGTTGTTCTAGTTGTCGTTGTTATTGTTGTGTACACTTAGTAGTATTAAGAGCCTCATGGAATCCCACTCTCAACGCATTACATTCGTGAATTTAATCTCCATATGGGCGCTGCTTGCCTACCGCCCACAAGGCCATCTGATTGAACTTGTCGCACTGGCCCTGAAGTCGGTCATAATACCAATAATAATATGAGTTGTACATATTGAATATACGATCAGATCATAGTCTGCATTATTATGCTTATTGCTTTTAGTTCATTTGTTTAATGGCATTTCCCATTGCTGCTGCGGTCGACAATCATTTTAATGTCGAGGCGTGGTTGTCATTACAGTCGGACGACCGGTATGGTCCAAGCACCCAGCCCTCGGAAGTGGAGGGTTGGAGTGAGTGCTGTTGTTGTTCACTTGACAGGCCAGGCCAAGTTGTAAATAGATCTGAATGTTTCATAAATTTATTTTCCATTGCGAAATGTCAACGTTGTAATGAGACAACTTCATTTACTATTCGACTCGTCGTATCTATATTTAATTTCCGAACTCATTAAAAAGCAAATCGACAACTCAAAATGTATCGCATGGCGCATCTAATTGAGCCTCGTGCTGCCAATTAACTTCATAATTTAGTTAATTATATTATTCTTTTATATTTTTAGACCCAAATCATTTGAAATGCATATCAAAGTTTAGTTCTTTGATAAAAACTATTCAATGTTTTCAACGCTTTAAAGTCTGGCCCAACACACATGGCATTCACTTAATATAATTGACTCATAACATTCTCTCGAATGAATAAATATTTAATGAAAATTTCAAAGAATTTTTTTACATGTGCAAAGTTTTTCCCAACTTTTTTATTTCATTTTCAATTGACTCATAATTTTATCAATGTCAACTTTTATTTACTATACCCTCGAAGCATGTGTTGTGCCATGGGAATGATGGACTAAATAACTTTAATTAAATGGAACTTTTGGTTAATTAATAAGTTTAATTGCAAAGGCTCTTTGATATTTCTGACTTCATATTTATTTATTGCCTTTGCTACCTTACAGAGTGTCTGCTAGTTAGGCAGCAATTTTATATTCGCCTGATTTTGTTGCTGTAAACGAATTGAACACCGATAATGCATTTTTTAGGCGTTTGTGTAAATTTATTGACGACTTATTTTGTGAGTTAAACAAACAAATGAATAATTTCGAAAAAAGCCAAATGAATGTATTCATCGATATTGAAATATATATTTAAATATATATTTAATTTAAATTTATTTTTATTTATAGCAACTCTCTTCTTTTTATCCTGTGCTGGCACAAGTGAGCTTAGGACATTTATTACAAACGCAAAACTAAACCCGTATACAATGTCGGAGTTGTATGTAATGTTTTATGCAACAAATTGAATTTCAATATGGGAAATACTTTGGATGGAGACTGTCGCCGCGCTGTCCATCGAATAGCTGACTGGGGAATTGTAAAAGGATGTAGGAGATGCGGCATCTCGACTCGCATCTGGGGATAAATAAATCTACATTTATTTGTTGTTTATAACATGCAAAGCCGAAGCCATTTGGCCCACATTTCCACGACATAGTTGTAGTCAAGTCTCTTGGCTTCCTCTGTCTCTGTGTCTGTGCTGGATTAATCGATAGCACGTGACGTTTAAAGGTGAACGACTGACAGTGTGCAGTTGATAGACTCAGGGTTAAGACAGGAGACAGGGGACAGAGGCAGGCGCACGGCAACAGGATGGCGACGTCACAAAAATTGACTTTTTAAGTAGGCGTCAACTGTGTGTATGCGAGTGTGTGTGTGTGTGCGGTGTGTGGTTGTGTGTGCAGCGTCAGCTGACAACAGAAAGGGGCACAAATGTTGGGGAATACGTATAATAATAATGTGGCGCAATAAAGACCCCCCCCTGTCGTCCCCAAATAATGCAAAGGACTTCTTTACATGCCCGCACTCGCTATACAAATATCCTGCGAGTATGCTAATGTGTGGGTGTGTGTGAGCATCTATATACTTTGCGGTTTTGTCAGCCTGCTGTCATCAGGAAATGACGGCATTACGGCATTTACAGTTAATGCCTTTATGTCCTCGAGGATTGCTGCTGGCATGCTTCCATTCCCCACCTCTCTCTCACTCTCACTCTCTCTTTCTCTGTCACTCAGTCGGTCCCTCAGCAATCACATGGCTGCCCATTTCATTTCATAAATTTTTGCATTTTATTTGATTTTATTAGATGTGCGGCACTTTGGCTCTTCCGCCAGGGAACTCGGAAAAACTCACAGTTTTCACTCTGGAGGGTAAACAAACTATTAAGCGATGAAGCGTAGCGACTGTTAAATTATTTGGCAAATCTGTATGCTAAATAGGTATTACGCTTTTATTTGGACTATCAAAGAATGCAATAATAGCAATAGCTACCGTTTTAGTTTCTCTATTAGATCGGATCATTTCAAATGTGGAAATTGCTCTACTTAGTTGAACTACTCCATTTGATTTGTGGTCATTGATTGCTCAAGAGTCCTTTGTGATTTTCAACTGTAACCAAAAGTGCTCACATGTTTGTTGTTGTTTCGAAAGCATTGCCGACTTTCAGGCACACACAAAGCCACAATATCCAATTAAGTATTCATTTCGTTTTGTCAACTTGCACGCTCTCAGCAGCAGCAGCAGCAGCAGCAACAACTACAGTAACAACAATGCCACACACCAATTCCAATTCAGCAACAAAGCCAGCAATTTACAATTTCATGTCAGGCGTTCCATACATGGCAAAGTATGTCGCTGTCGCTGTCAGCGTCGGATAACTGAGAACTGCCCATCAACTATGAAATATTCATATTTTCGGTATCAACTCCCCTCGCCTGCCGCCTCCTCCTCCAACAATTTTAACGGGGTCTCCTCTTTTATTTTTGTGTTAGCGCCACCTGGCGTTGGGTAGTGTGTTGTTTTTCACTGCGTGTGCCACGGCAGCAGCTATTATTTTTGAGGTGTTTTGAGAAATGGCAACCACAACACAACTGACGGAAATTATGGCAGTCATTACTCAATCAAAAAGCGCAGTGCAAAAACAGGGAAAATCGAGCGGAAAAACTCGAGTAACCTGAAAAGTAATTTCATTAAATATCCAATCGCAAAAGAGGTTGATTTATATTCAAATACGCCCTTCAAAGAATGCTGCTTAGTCAGGATATTTGGCTTGATAAACGATTTGATTGTGATATGGATTTGCCTGTCGACTTTCAACTAGAAGAAATCGAAGGGCAGACTATAAAAAGTCGGCTGTAAAATGCAACAACTCATTGACAACGCTGAGACAGTCGCCATATAAATTAAAGCATGTCTCGTATGCTACAGTTGCAGATACATACTCAATGTTAGAGTTTGTTTGCTTCTCTGCTTCTCATTTTAATGCTCTCGTGGAGGTTGCTGTTGTTGCTGTTGACCCCTGCGGTCGTCTTTGTTGCTGGCTGATGCTGGGGGTCATGAACTCTCGCCAGAAATGAAAAGTTTGACTTTTATGTGCAAGTTTTATTGGACTTCTCGTGCCGTTTAAAGCGCGAGACGCGTCGTGACTTTTATCAACTCGACTGGCAGCACAATAAACGCAGACGTTGACACAGACGTCGTTGTCCTCGCCACAATGAAATCCAAATGGAGTCATATCAATATTTGACTTTCTACGATTTCCATTTCGATGCCGACTGCATTTGTATATCTATTTAAGAGTATTTAGGGGACTTTAATAATTGACGGCGAGATAAGTTGAGACAATGCCAGGATATTAGTTAATGCCGCAAAATACATCCTGCCAACTGGCAACTGGCAATTTCATGCCAGCTGCGCACACACAACAAACACATAAAATGTTGAGCCAACAAATGCGCAACAATAACAATTAAATTTTGGGGGAAAGTGCTCTGCAGCATAAGACAATCGATGCAGCCTTGGCCTTACTCCCTCTCGCTCTCTCTCTGTATCTCTCTTTCACTCACGCCCACTCGAGACCATAATTATCCAATTGAACAATAAACAGATGCCCACAAGCAGTCGGAGCAGTCAGGCAAGCAGACTTCAGTCAATAGACAAAGAGTCCCGCTTGCTTGCAGCTGCAGCCAGGCTCTTGTTGCAGTTGCAATTGCCTCTGTTGTTGCTTGACAACAGCAACTGTCGTCTGTACAATGGTCAACCTGCTGTTGCTCTTTGTTGCTGTCTCTGCTGGCAAGTCGAGTGAAATGATGTGCCAAAAACGTTTATCTAAGGCAGAGGCAGAGTAAGGGCAGGAGAAGTAGCCAGGACTGTTGTCTGACTGCCTGCTGGGTCACTGGACTCTAATTGCCTTTGTGTGGGTGCGTGCCCTGTGGCCTGTGCATTTGAAATGCGCTTTTAATGAATATTTATTGCAACACTAACTAATTTTTGGTCTGCTTTTTGCGTCTGTGTTGCAGGTGGAAAGGCTTAAACAATGTGCAGACAGTTGTTGACTGAGCTCGCTGGCAGGACACACAACCACAAGGATAATCAACAAGCAGCAGCCAGAGCCAGCTAAGCTCGAGGAACAACAATAACAACAACACCACAAGGAGCAACAATTACTTTTTTTTACATAAACAAAATGCATTTTTGAAAGCGATCATAAATCAAGGCAATGCCCTCCATGCAACTTTTGATGCAAGCAGCTTAAAGGCAACACAACAACACAACACTTACACATTCATTAACACACACACACACACACACACACACACACAACTTGACTGATAGTTTAAAAATACCAATTACAACTAAAGCGGCAGCCATAAACCAAGCAACAACAACAGTAAAATAATCTATTTTAATTATTATTAAGTAAACATTGCAACTCGAAATATGCCAAATATGCGTTGCCGCTGCAGCTGCAACTAGACTCGCCACAACAGGAAGAACCACAGCAAACACACCACGCAACAAGGACAACCAACAACAGTAACAACAGCAACGAAGAGCAGAAGCAACAATAACAATGGGCAACAAATGCTGCAGCAAGCGGCAGGATCAAGAACTGGCATTGGCCTATCCAACTGGCGGCTACAAGAAGTCCGACTACACCTTTGGCCAGACGCACATCAACAGCAACAGCGGCGGTGTTGGTGGCGGGGTGGTAACTGGCCTTGGTCAGAAACACAACAATGGCGGCTCCCTGGACTCACGCTATACGCCAGATCCGAATCGCGGTCCACTGAAAATAGGCGCCAAGGGCGGCGTAGATATCATACGAACGCGTACCACGCCAAGTAAGTACATATGCCATAACCACACCATATACGTAATTACGTTTACTTTGGGGAGACTCGCGACTGGCGACTGGCGACTGGCGACCTCACCTGCTGCTGGCTTTAATTAGCTGTTTGACTTTTTGCCAGGTTGACTTTAACACACACACCGAGAGAGTCGCCTATTGCTATTTATATCAAATGTTATGTGTGTGCTGTTTTTTCTCTTCCCTCTAACTTTTGATAATTAAAGTTGCGTCTCCGGAGACCTCTTGGGTCACGGCACAGAACACAGGAAGGTCAGTCGCATATTTGCAGTGCTAATGTGACAGCTGTTAACCTTGAATAGGCGACAGCAAATTGCATAATTATAACAACAGTCGTTAACTGGAACAGGAAATGAAGTTGTTCTGTTTAAGAACTAAGAGTGTTGCTGCCATTTATAAGCAATACATATGCACTATTAGGCAAAAGTTACCAATTAGTTAGTTAGTTTGTTAGTTAGACCTTCGCGAGCATGCCGACCTAATCGACGTTTGATTAGCATTGCATGTGTCCAGATTTCGGTTGGTCGAAAGCCGCTTAGGTCGTGTAAACCCCTGACAAATGCGTTGCGACAAAGAAAGCACCAGATTTGCCGCTGTCAGCAAGCCGAGTGTCCATCGAATGCAGGGCAAGGCAACAACAACAGCAACAACAATAGCAATTGCAATGGCAATAGCAAGCTGGCTAAATCAATTAGCCAAATGCAATTCAGTGCCAAAAACAAATGCGGCTTGGCATAAAAAATGAAAAATGATATACGACACTTGCTGCAGCGCCAAAATGTATGCTAAGAAAATTGTAAATTATCCACTAACTGAATAAGCGGAGCCAGCCTTGTCTCCCTCCCAGCCAATACCCGGCAATAACTCATTAACTGGCAATTAGATTTTGACTCGATTGCGGACGAGCATGTTAAAAATTTGTTGCCAATTTGTCGCACATAAATTGCAATTTAAGCAAACGCTTTCGCCTCGACGCAGGCAAATCAAATTTAGCGCGCCAGCCAGACGAAAATTGCCACTAACTCTCTCTCTCTCTCTCTCTCTGTCTCTCCACATCATGTATCCCCATCTCTATCTTACATTGTAGCTGGTGTGCCTGCCGGAGGTCTGCCAAAGCGACGAGTTGTTGTGGCGCTCTACGATTATAAAAAGCGCGATGAGTCCGACCTGAGCTTTATGAAGGGCGACCGCATGGAGGTAATCGACGACACCGAATCCGATTGGTGGCGCGTTGTCAACTTGACCACACGCCAGGAGGGCCTTATACCGCTCAACTTTGTGGCCGAAGAGCGAAGCGTCAACAGCGAAGAGTAAGTCATAAAGCTTCACATTCCATATCGAGTACTCATAAACACATTTCTTTTGTTGCTTTAGCTGGTTCTTTGAGAACGTGCTACGCAAGGAGGCAGACAAGTTGCTGTTGGCGGAGGAGAATCCACGTGGCACTTTTCTGGTACGTCCCTCCGAACACAATCCCAATGGCTATTCGCTATCCGTTAAGGATTGGGAGGATGGACGCGGCTATCATGTGAAGCACTATCGTATCAAGCCGCTGGACAATGGTGGCTACTACATAGCCACAAATCAAACGTTTCCCTCGCTCCAGGCCCTAGTCATGGCCTACAGCAGTAAGTCGAGACATTAATAAGCAACACTCAATTTGGGATGGAAGATTCATGCTTTTGGTTATTTCAGAAAATGCCCTCGGCCTGTGTCACATTCTGTCGCGACCCTGCCCCAAGCCACAGCCACAAATGTGGGATCTTGGTCCGGAATTGCGTGACAAGTACGAGATACCACGCTCTGAGATACAGTTGGTGCGAAAATTGGGTCGCGGCAACTTTGGCGAAGTCTTCTATGGCAAGTGGCGCAACAGCATCGATGTGGCAGTCAAAACGTTACGCGAAGGCACCATGTCGACGGCTGCATTCCTCCAGGAGGCTGCCATTATGAAAAAGTTTCGACACAATCGCCTTGTGGCCCTCTATGCCGTCTGCTCACAGGTCAGACCACTATGACCTTTTCACTATGCCCAGCGGCTTATATATCATTTGGCTATTTATATCATTTGCAGGAGGAGCCCATTTATATTGTGCAGGAGTTCATGTCAAAGGGCAGCCTTTTGGACTTTTTGCGCGAGGGCGATGGCCGTTATTTGCACTTTGAGGATCTCATCTATATTGCAACGCAAGTGGCGAGCGGCATGGAGTATTTAGAGTCTAAGCAGCTCATTCATCGCGATTTAGCGGCGCGCAATGTGCTCATTGGCGAGAATAATGTGGCAAAGATATGTGATTTTGGATTGGCACGCGTGATTGCCGATGATGAATACTGTCCCAAACAGGGATCTCGTTTCCCCGTCAAGTGGACAGCGCCCGAGGCCATCATCTACGGCAAGTTCAGCATCAAATCGGATGTGTGGTCATATGGCATACTGCTAATGGAGCTATTCACGTACGGACAAGTGCCCTATCCGGGCATGCACAGTCGGGAGGTTATTGAGAATATCGAGCGCGGATTCCGCATGCCGAAGCCGACAAATCATTTCTTCCCCGACAATATCTATCATCTGCTCTTGAAATGTTGGGATGCGGTGCCAGAGAAGCGACCGACATTTGAATTCTTGAATCATTACTTCGAGTCTTTCTCGGTAACGTCGGAGGTGCCGTATCGAGAAGTGCAGGATTAAGCAGCACACGGTAGCTTTACTCACATCACCAATCAACAAACATTAAGCAAAACAACATAACACAACACACAAAAACACATCTATAAATATATATATATATTATATATAAACGTTATCTATATGTAACGTAAACATTTATACATATTTACTATAATTCTTAAGACTTTTAAAATGGCAAGGCATACAGTTGCATACTGAACAAGCAACCAACAACAGCAACGGCAGCAAAGGCAACAACAACAAAGCAAAACACTTACATAACTCTATATGTATGTATTTGTGCAAAAGCGTATATTAATGAATGTATTGCAAAATTAATGATGAATAGTGAATTGCAACATTTTACATATATTTTACACGCGAAAAATATTTTATAATTTATATACCTACTTGTATGTACTATGAAAATAGCAAGTATTTAACTAGTTTTGTAAGCTTACCAAAAAAAAAAAACAAAACTACTATAACTAAACAATTTATGAAAAGCAAAAACAAGAAAATGGCAAATCTACTGTATTTCTATTTTCCAGATCAATTTAAACGCGACTTTAACCGGTGCTTTAATTATCCAATCTTTATACCTTTCTCTCTAACTCTGCTGAATTTCTTACTGGAACTTTCCACACTCAAAACTAACCCAAAGTATTATTTAACTCAATCAATCAATATGTAGTCAAGATTGTTGCAACTGTAGAGAAACAAATCACAATGATGGCATTTAACTTATAAGACACTATCGGGTGCGTCTCCTCCCCAAAATCTACTTCCATGTCACATCAACAACATTCTTTTTGACTCAAATATATCACAAGAGAATTATTTTTGCTGCTTCTACGAGTAGTTGAGGCTAACAAAGATCTTTACAAAACCGTAGGAATAGCTCTGAAATTATGCTAGAAAAGATTTTGTACAAAACAATTAGAAACAAAAAATGGATGAGAATCGGAAAAGATTCGAAAATGTTTACAGTCCACTTACATTTAAGTTTATGCCAAAACTATAAAGAAGATTTTGTTCTGTATATTTAAGCACAAGCAAAAGTGAAATTATCGAATTATGTTAAATGAAATGCAAATGTAATGCACATTTTGATTTGGGCACAGTCCATATATATAAAAGCCTAAACGTTCCAATTTAATTCTATCTTCGAATAACCCCAAATAAAAGCCATAAAATTAGAGAAAATGGAAATGAAAAATTGCAGTCTCCCAGGGTTTCAAATGCAAAAAATACCATTACTTATGAAAACAATTCTTATCAAACAATCAGGCAACATGCAACACTTCACACTTAACTCACATATATGTTAGAAAGTCCATGTAGAACAGAATATTATGATATGAATGTGTTTTATTATTTTAATTTATTCAATTATTTTTGTTATAGTTTCTAAGTTTTTGTGTTGGCCATTGTGTGCACATCTGTAGCATAAAACCAAAGTTTAGCATTTCGTATTAATATATATATATATATATAAACACTATATGTATTTGTATAGAACATTTATACGGTAACTTACTGCATTTCACAACCACACACACACACATACTCACAGATACACCTATATACACCCACTCACATACACAAACATAGAGAATATAAGGCAGCTTAAACGTACGTGTAGCAAGAAATCATTGCAATCATTGTATGAAATTGCATTCAGACGTAAATCTAAACAGTAACTAAATCGAAATCATTACAAAATAAATAAATATTGTTACAATTAAAAGCAAAACTGAAATTGTTTAGCGTAGTTGATGAATTTTTGTATATATACTTGACATAACGTGTAGCAATAAATGAAATTGAATTGAATAAACTAAACTAAACAATAATGCATAATATTAATAAAATCTGTAGCAGCAACAACTGTGACAACAAACGGCATCAGAGGCACGCCAGGTGGCAAATAACAATTTCACAAATTTTTTATACAACAAGAAACAACAAAACAACGTGGCAATCAAATGGATACATTTTTAAAATTGTCCAGCCTCTGCCTTTTGGTTGAAAGGAAGGGCGTGCCGCTGTTGTCGTTATGTTGTGTGCAACGTAAATACTAAACACTGTCATATATTTAATTATAGACATAATAAATTAAATTATAATTACAAAATAATACAGATAATATTAACAAACCAAACCCAAAAACTGCATAATAATAATAAACTAATGCAAAACTGAATTTAGCTGATGTATAACGAAAATGAAAACAATGTGTCCCGTTCGGCGTGTAATGCATAAACATAAATCAATAAAATGAAGAATATGTAATAAAAACAAATGCATTTTGGTATTTACAATTTATTCGGAGGCTTTATGAAATTACGATAAAAGCAGAGAAAGCATTGTGAAATAAAGATGTTGAGTTTTTTTTTAAATTAAAAACTAGCTTAATACACATCTCTTATTAACTCACCATATAGTTCATTCTAATAGAAACTTGTTTTCATATAACGTCATTATTTGATAATAAAAACTCAATTGCTATTTTTGTGTTTTTCGCTTTTTTGGATGCCAAAAAAGTTGCAATTTTATTGTACGTTTCCTGGTTGAATATATATATATATATATATAAGTATATAAGTAATAATGAAATCGTTTCTTTTTTTAAAAATTGTTCAAAGGCAAAAATGTACATAATAGTCGTATGTATGACCTTTATTATTGTTATTTTTTCTCATGTAATGCATTTGTATTGAATTTATTGGCTAATTCTTAATGAAGTGCGCTAAAAAGTAAATGCTTTGTGTGAGGCTAATGAACGTTAAAGATCGGACTTGAGAATTTATTTAATGAACACTACGCTGCAAATGTAAGAACTAGGCAATTTGCTATTTGAATTTTTTTTGATAAATCCTACAATCTAAATGATGTTTGCATCAATGAAACTAACGCATGATAAGAATGCAACTTCATGCCTTATTAAATATTCTATTCCAAATTCAATATTCAATATTCGATATACCACTTTCAATATTGCATATTACATAGTCCATAGTCCACATTTCATATTTTATTATTGATATTCTCTATAAAGTTCTAATAATGGGTAAAACAGTTCTGTCATTTATTTGTGGTTTCTGTCTCTTTTTACTATCGGTTCGGTTCGGTTAGGTTATTGTATGTACAATAAATTCGTATTACATTTATTTATTGTATATGTATGAGTGTGTACGTAGATTACGCTTTTGTATTGTATGTATATAGTTCCAATCCTATGGAGCCATATATAGATGTATACCATATATATAATATTTACTATATCATTTCGATAAGACAGCTGTTGAAAGCAAATACCTTCAACAGGCTGGCAAATCGTATATACTATTTGTATAAATAGTTGATTAGTTCTATTGTACTTTCTCCATTCAAATTTCGATTATTTATAGATATTAATGAATGTTTGTATGTTTGAGTTTGTATTTATGTATTTTAATATGGCGAATATGAACAGTACATTTCCTCTAGATCAACGACTCGGCATTGCATATGATAATGACAAATTGTTCTATCACATTTTGTAGATCAATTTGTAAATGCACTATATAAGAGTATGTGTATATCTGTTTGTATATGTATAAGTAATTTACCTAATGCATTTCTCTTAGACATATATCGTATGGTATGGTATTTTAGAGTACACATATTAACAGCTTAAAGCTAAACATTTACAAAACGCAATTTGACAATTTAGTTGACTCTCCGCCTCGAAATATTCGACTAGCAATTGCGGCAGCTACGTTTTCGAAAATTCAAAACCAAACCAACCATTTTTGAGTATTTCAAAATGTATTACAGTTGTTTAAATTGTAATCAATTTTAAGATTCTCAAAACTGGTTGGTTTTAGAATTTTCACGAGTGTCGGCATATGTCTTAATCGAATGTTTTCGAATTTTCGCTGAACTATTATAGTTCTTAACTGGTTCTTTACTGGTTCCACGGCGGGAACCAATGCACACGAATCGCACTTATTGGTGTCTAGAACTATATTTTGTTTTTGTTTTTTTTTTTTTGATTCTGTGTTAGAATCGTTGTATGTGTGTGAGTGTGTAAAATACGCTGCACTGTGTCGTGAGCACCCCTAGCGTAATCCGCATGCGTACTGTTAAGGCTATGTTAATTAACATGGCAGTGGAGCATGCATAATTACACAGGCGGCTCATTCGATGTGGTCGTCGTGGTGGTTGTTGTGTTGGTAGTGCAGCACATTAAATATTCGGTTATGCCGAACCCTTGTGTTTAACTCATGCCATTTACATGGCCGATGAAATCTGCTGTACTTGTTGTCCTTGCTGCACTTGCTGATATTGCGGCTGTGGTTGCTGCTGTGGCTGTTGTTGCTGCTGCTGCTGCTGTGGCGGCAGCTGTTGCTGTTGTTGTATTTGCTGCATCTGCTGTGGTGCTTGCTGCAATTGCTGTTGCTGCTGCTGTGGCTGTTGGAATTGCTGCTGTTGCATAGGCTGTTGGTATTGTTGTCGACTAGCAGCAGCGGCCGCATTCTGCTGCGTGGTAGCTTCCGATGTTTTCAGGAAATATGTTATCAAGTCGATTGGCAGCGGGAACACAATCGTCGAGTTCTTCTCCGCCGATATGGTGTTCAGGGTCTGATAAAAATAGAAATAAAATACACAGTCAAGGCAATCATACAATAACTATATTTTTACTGGGTCGTTGACCCGAATGTCTACCTGCAGATAGCGCAGCTGCAATGCTGCCGGCGAGTCGCCAATCACCTCGGAAGCCTCGCGCAGTGCTCGGGATGCCTTCTGTTCACCTTCGGCGGCAATTACTTTGGCGCGTGCCTCACGTGCTGCCTCTGCCTCGGCGGCCATGGCACGTTGCAGTTGCACTGGCAGACGCACGTCCTTGCTGTTGGTTGTCAAAAGTATTCACATTAGCCATTACTCCTCACACAAGTTGCAATGCGGCTTTTCCAGCTCTAAACTCATTTGCCAAATTGTAACACCAATTACGACTGCTCTTCAACATTTGCTCCCAAGAAAAAAACTGTGCTAAACCTTCTTCAAATACGTATGTACGTGCCTTCAATACTTTATTTATATTTGGAACTTATCAGCTGTGTCTGCCTAATGTAGAGTATTGAGGTCATTAGGATATGCTTGGCCCATTGTTTTCTGACAATCTATTTGATTGATTTCAAACAGCCTTATTATTAATTGAAAGCCTATACATTATTTTTCAATTCTGAATTGAAAAACTTTATAAATCACATTGAAGTTTTTGAAATGCGAAAAATGTGCAATCAGTACAATCAAATGAAAGAATGCTTAACTGTTCTATTTGATTTATACAATGGGAATTTATCACCTAAAGTACAAAGTTTTCAAATATTTGTTTTCTAATATTTTCACCCATTTTTCAGATAGATTTTGATTAATATTTTACAAAACTTTTCCACTAGATTCGTTCCGAATAAGTAAAGTTAAAAAACTTATTAAATCCTTCATATAATGGATGCTTTTAGGGAGATACAAGACCACTGCCTGAAAATCCAAACTATGCTGTAGTCAATTATGTGCTAAAAGAGCATTTTCTGTTCGTTGACCAAAAAAAAACTGCTGTTGTTCGATCGGTCCTTTGTTGTCCTATAAACCACAAACATTTGCCTCACTCTGCTGTGCTCATAAAAATGTTGACCATATTTTATTAGCCATGACAAAAAATTTTATCAGCTGATTAATTTCATAACATTCACGCCCAGTAATAACAACAATAAGAACTTGAGCGGCAACAGCGGGAAAAGAGCCATAAGACCGTCATAAAAATGAAACAATTTTCATAGACACATTGCAGAAAAATGACAAAAGGCCGTAGGTCAATAGCCACAGCTAAGCCACAACAACAGCAACAACAACAGCAACACTAACGGCAATCAACGCGTCAAGTTGTTGCAGCAGCTGTAACATGGCCGGCATGTCAGCTGCCGTTGTTGTTGTTACTTTTGTTGGCCATGTATTTGACAAGCTGTCACACTTGCCGGCCTGCCAGTCGGACAGCAGCTGTTGGAGTGGGCGTGGATCCACGACTTGTCCCTGCGCGGCTAATAATAAATTACAACAACGCAGCAGCAACTGTGACAGCAGACAAAGGCCAGTTGCTGCTCCCTGGCCATAATCAAATGGCCCCCAAACATAATGGCACATACCAGCTACATTTATTTTGACATAGAAACCTCCAAAGCATACAAGTAGGAGTATTCGTTTGAGTGTGTGCGTCTGTGTGAGTGTAGGTATAAAAGTTGCACTACTTACATTTCAACACGTTCAACTTTGATGCCCCAGGCATCGGTCGCTTCGTCGAGCTGAACCTGTTTATGATTTGGCCCACATAGCGTTTGCAGGTGTACAGGTGTGTGTGTATGCGTATACGTATGTGGATGGATGTGCAAGTGTACAGGTGTGTGTGTGTGTATATGTATTCAAAAAATAGCAGTAAAAACACATTAGTTTTTGTTTACACTCGTTTTTCATGTTGTTAACTATGTGATGGCTTTTTGCCTTTCACATTTCACATTGTTTTGTGGGTCGTTGCAGCATCCTTGAAACGTTAAACAGAACTGCAAAAAAAAAAATGAAAATATGTGCAGCACTTGTGCTGCGTCTAACGGCGTGGAAGCGCCACAGAAATTGTGCTTTGCTAACTTGGCATTCGGAGCATGTTCGACGTGGCAGCAGCTGAAAATGAGTTGCAGCCAGGCAACAGAAGGGCAGGGCGTGGCAAGCACGAAGAGGCCTGTGCTGATTTTCAACTATTTTTCATATGGCCATAAAAATAAATAAATAAAGAGACCAGGACTGAGATTGGGGCTGGAGAGGGAGAAGAATGATGCTGAAGCTGCTGCTTAAATTTTTGGGTTAAGTTTTGGCAACTCAAGATGCTGCTGAGATATGCAACATTTTGCGGCACAAGTGAGTGCCAGCGTGTGGCAGACAGGAAAACATTTTTGGCAGCTGTTGCTAATTCGCCATTAATATTTTGCATTTAAAGTTTTGCGGATGGAACTTTTAAAGTCATTGCATAATTAGCAGACGACAGTCGACAGTCGACCGTCGGCAAGTGGCAAGTGGCTAGAAGAGAGCACACACATAAGTCAATTACAGGAATTGCGCAATGCACGGCGGCAGAACGACGAGTGACTGGGGTGTGGGGTGTGGTGGGGGAAGGTCTGAGGGAGGACAAGCCTACACAGTTAACCGTTGAAAGGTACTCACCTGCATTGTGCCGGAAATCGTCATACGCTCGCTGAGTATCTCATGCAAATGCCGAGTTCCCATTGTGTTTCGTAGAGTAGTCTGTGCCAGTAGTCTGGTCGAATGGTGAGCATTCTCCACGTTCGCTATAGAGACGGTTGCATTTGATACGCGATAGTAAACCACTGCATCCACCGAAACCGTAACGCTATCCTTTGTCAGAACCTACAAGATGCAGTGGGTGGATTTTTCTCTATTTTCTTTTTCTTATATTTTGTTTTGTTTTGTTTTTTCATTTATTTAGTTTTATTGTTGTTGCGCTACTGGTACAATACTATTGTTGCGTTGCTTGCGTTTTTATTTATATTTAGTATGCTTGTTATTGTTGCTACAGACATCACAGGGAGGGTGATAAGCTGCATATGTACATATATCTATCCGATATTATATATATAAGTATATCTGTAACTGTATCTTGGTAAGCCATATCTCGTGCAAGCTGCAGCTCTATGAATATTTTAGTAGCTGCTTCTGCTGTGCACTTTTGCTTAGAGTGGCATAATGCGAATGCACTTGACTGTAGCGGCGTCTTGGTCTTGGTCTTGGTCTTGGTCTTTGCATTGCTTTATTACAACTAAGTGCAGAGTGCAAACTTTTGACGCCAGACAGGCACACAGTGTGTGCGACAGAGATAGAGGCCGTGACAGAGACAGAGACAGTTGACTGTACAATATGCTATATGTGGCTTTTATTTTGATTATTTGCTGCTAACTTTATAAGTGTGCATGTGTGTGTATGGGTGTGTGTGTAGCCATTTTGCATTGTTTGCTGGTATGCTTTGCATTTTAGAGTCCTTAAGTCAAGATACAAGATACTTTTGTGCAGCGTTTTCATAGCAATTTGTAGCGATTGTAGCATTTATGTATAGTAGTTTAAGCTTTGTTTTTTTTTTGTTTTTTTTTTGCTTTCTTTTATAAATGTTATGACATGAGCTCGATAGCGATACGTGGAGCAAACTCAATAGCTTTGAAGTTACAGTGTATAAGTTATAGGTATGTTTGATTGCATAAATCATACGATGATCATACTTATAAGTATATATATTTTTATACATTGTATATAAAGGGTTGCAAATCAAAAAAGACAGACAAACCACGAAATTAACTTAAGAACTTATTTGTAATGTTATACTAATAACGAGTATACGTATATGAGACTATATATACTCACAGTTGAGAGATAGAGAGACAGAGTTAGAGATAGATATAGAGGGAAGAGTGGAGATTGGAGAAACAGAGAGAAAGAGAGAGGGAGCGAGAGCGATAGAGAAATGTTTTCTTTGCTTTTGTTGTTGTGAAACTTTGGGGAATTGTTGGGTTTTTCATTCGTTATTGGTTGTACGATTGTTTGCACTTTACTTACTCGCGGCCTTTTCACTTGCTTTCCCAATGCTGTCAGCTTGCGATGCCCATATCAAATTCTTGTATTTTTATGCCCTCAGACCGAAAAGGCCAAAACCAAAAGTTTGCTCGTAACCAAAACCCCAAAAACCCGCACAAAACTATTTGCACAAAAGCGTCAGAGCCAGTGCCAGTGTCGAGGCACAACTTTCATCCTATATATTTCTTCTTAATATTTTTTCTGTTGTATTTTTTGGGAGGTTTTTACGACCTGTGCATTGGCATGTCCAGGCTGTCTAGACCGCTTTTTTATAGCACTCTCTGGCTTTGGTGTCAATGTTATTTAGTGTCGCTTTAGCTGATGCTTGAGAGTTTTCGATATAGTTGTATAGTTGAGCAATTCACTTTGCCTATTAGCATAAATATCAAGTGAAAATGAGCGTGGCACATTGTGCGTATACTTCATTTTATAAAAGACTGTCCTTTCGCATTGCAAAAACTTTGCAATTTGTCTCAAAAAACCTCTGCGATAAGCTAATCTAAATGTTGGCCATGTGGCCGCAATCTGAGCCCAAATGAATTGGCCAATCTTGCGGGCGAGCTACTTACAATAGTTTATGGTAATCTGCTTATCAGGCTCGGGCCGTACTTAAAGGGTTTTAATTCCCAAGTGCTTAGTCAACCGCAGCCATTTCAACTTCTTCTTTATCAACATGGAAAATGGTGTGTGTCGTTCTCTAAATCAATTTTCAAGAACAATGCCTTCAAAACTCGAACAATAGGCGAAGTGTTCAACGCTGTGTGTGAGAGTATGTATTAGTAATTTTGTGTAGGTGTGTGTGTGTGTATGTGGCACTCTGTACATAGTAGTGGGTGGCTTCAATTGGGTGTAAACTGCATTGTGAGAGGTATGTGTGTGTGTGAGTGTGAGTGAGTGGGGCATGGCGTGGAGAGTAAATGAAAGAACAATGAAAGGATATTGAACAATGGAAAGAAAGGAAAAAAAGTGAAATATTGGATTGAAAATCATATATAATTAATAAGTATTACTTAACAATTTTCATACATATTTGTTTATACACTGTAACAGCTAAACTAATGAGCTTCGAAAATGGAATTATTTTGAATATTTGCTTATTACAATTTGCACAATTGCCCATCGGATGATCATCGAATCAGATTAGATATTTTTCATCATTAGAGTTTCAAATGTAAATCGTATTTCAACTGATAATTTCCATATGTTCAACTACAGATTGATGCACTTGGCTAGTTCTTTTGGGTATAGCTGGATGATGGTGAGTAAGAGGCAGAGAGAGAAAGAGAGAAAGGTAGATAGATAGACGGAGATAGAGAAAGAGAAGGAGGCAACCGACTTTTGATTCGATGCATTCATTTTGAAGGGGTCATCATATCAGCTAAAACGACCGAGGCACGTTTAAATATATGAGTAATTAATCTTGTTATGCTATATTCTTTCTATATTGGATGGCATATAATATTGTATATTTGTATAGGCACTACAATGCTGGGGGAATTTGTTGCTCTAGCTAAACATTATACAAGTAGTTACAGTTGCGATTACTATGTTAGTCGTTGGGCGGGCAGACGGCGGCGACATTTGCTTGCTTTGCTCTTTGATTTTTTCATGCGTGCGATTTATGATATCAATTTGATTTTTGACCGAGAATATTACGCGTGTGTACCCACATTGAAAACAGCCTAAACCACGCAAAACACACATAGATGAACTCGACATAGATTGCTTGCTTGATATATATTTTTGCATTTGATTTGCCACATAGATCGCTATACGTTGTGTACGGTTGTATACAGCATATAGATATGTATGCACAACTCAAGTTTCAAATTCAGTTTCTTTTGTTTTTGCTCTTTTATTGTTGGGGTGCGTACGGTTTTAGCGTCCTTCGCTTTGTGCTCAAACAGATCAAATGTTAACGGTTATTTAGTTAGTGGTAAGTACAAATATTACGAGTATAATTCTTGTAGTCCAAACTAAAGTATGTATCTGTGTTTGAATGTGAGTACTAAACTAAAATGCGTGTGTGTGATTTTGGGTAATTTTGAGTCGTTTACTGCATGATTTTTGTACTTGTACTTAATTTAATCCAACAATATATGTGTATGCGTATGTATATATGTTTATGTGAGTGTGAGTTTTTCTTAAGAATTTATTTTTGTCGCTTTTTAAGTATTTAGTTTTGTTTTTTGTTTTTTGGTATTATTTTTTGTTGTTGACAGTTAGAAAGCATTTTAGAATAGACATTTATGGAAATATATATTTAGCATGCTCTCAAAAATTATTTGAACTCTTAATCGAAGGAGGGAGAGTGGGGGTATCAAAAAGTAAGTGCATTTGGTTGGTAATCGTGTATCTTTTTGAGGGTAGTTGGGGGTAAAGTTTTGTATCAGTATCAGTATCGGCTTATATATCAAAAACAGTTGTTTCGCTAAACAAAACTAACATAGCTCAAAAATAAAATCAGTATATATATAGAGGTATATATAGAGTTATAGTATAGAGCGTGGGTTAGATAGATAGTTAGAGAGACAGTTGGAAAAGATTCAGAGAGAGAGATATATATAGATAGAGATGTAGAAACAGAGAGAGATACAGAGTTAGAGTGAGAGAGAGCTAAATAGTTAGCTTAAGTATTTAATTCGACCGGGCGATTGAGCAAGACAATTTTAAATTACACAGAGATAGATAGAGAGAGTTATATATAGTTAGAGAGAGAGAGAGAGATAGACAGCTTGAGGACGCATTGTGTGTGCATTTAAGTGGTTAAAGGTATTTTATCAATGCAATTTCTGTGTGTATGCGAGTGTGGTTCGCTTTCTGTTGCATACTTTTCAGCTACACAAGAACTTAGCTATGTGTGGGTATGTGCGAGTACGCCTGTGTGTGTGAGCATGTTTGTATGTCTAGAAGGGGATTGTTTGTGGTTGGCTGGTTGGTTGGCTAATGGGTTTGGTGTTTGGTGTGCGGGTGGATCGAGTTGAAGTGGTATTAGTGTGTGTACTCTGTGTTCAGTGAACAAAACACATTTCACAATTTAAATTTTTCGTTTTCGTTTACGTTTCGAGCGAGCCAATTTTCTAGTGCTGTTCATTTTGAGTTTTTGATAGTTGATTTTCAGATTTCAGATTTTTGTTTTCGATTTTGCCCGCCCCCAATTGAGCGCCCGCCCCACCAATTTGGTTCTTGAGATGAAGTCTAGAGAGTGCATTTAGGCGCTCTGCTGAACACAGAGAATCTTTCAGTTGATATGCTTAGCATTTGCTTTTCACATTAATAGAGTATATTAAATTTTTTATTATTTTTTTGTTATTTTGGTTGGGTTGTTTCGATATCTAATTGTGAACGACAATCAGAGTTGTTCAACTATGCAAATTGTAATAAGTTGAAGTTAAAGGCTTTAAGACACCAACAACTAAATAAAATACATGATCCAAGTAACTAAAAACTCAACTAAAAAATGAATGCGACACGATTTAGTATTAATTTCGTATGCACTTTGTACACGACAACAACGACAACAACAATGAGAACGATAACAACAACAAGATGGACTCGAGAACGCTTATGCTTTAAAAGGTTTATTCTGTTTCTGTTTCTGTTTCAGTTTCAGTTGCAGTCTTATTTTTCAGTTTTCTCTGTGTTTATTCTGAGGCCATCGCCGCATTGGCCTTCATGCGTTTCACTCACAAAAAAGAGATGAAAGAAAATGAATCGGAATGAAATAAAAAAAAGAGAGCGGAAAAATAAAAATGAAATTGTTGGCGGAAGTTGCAAAACGTACAGACAAACCACATAAATACATGAAAAAAGGAGTGAAATAAAGCAAGGGTATACAAATGCAGTAAACGTAAAAAAAAAAAAACAGAAAATAAATAAAGATATAAATTTGGTTGCCTTTTGTGTTTGCTCCACGTTAGCTCAGAGCACTGAACGAAGTCTTTAATATGGGCTTTATCCTCGCAATTTATTCAGCATACGAGTATTTATTAAGTTGTTCATTTTATACACTTTATGAGTTATGTACATGGATACGAACTGGATGTGAGGCTCGCACAAATTAATGAGAAATAAGTATATTGAGCAAATACAAATGGATTCAAATAAAATGGAGCACGCTTTTGTCTGTGGGGATTGTTTGAGTGTGAGTGAAAGAGTTTGTGTGAGTGAGTGAACGTGTATGTGTGTGTGTGATGTGATGTGATGTGGTCTAGTGCACACCAATAGCAATAATAACGACAACAATAATTATAATAATAATGAAATCGGCAACATTGTGTAACTTGAATACGAGAACAAGTACCATACGTAAGTAGTATTAAAACATACAACAAGACTACCAACAACAACAACAACGATATAGACTTCATGTGTGTGTGTGTGTGTGTGCGTGTGAGTGGACAAGCCCACGAACTGTACTCTAAATGCAAAAGGAAAGTGAGCAAATGCAACAAAAATATAAACAAAACGCGTTTTTCTGCGGCTTCTTCCTTCTTTTTGTTGTTGTTGCTGTTTGCGTATGTGTATCTATGTGTGTGTGAGTGTAGGAAAAAAGTTTCTTAGCTGGAAAGTTAGAGAGATAGTCAGAGAAACATAGAAGGAGACAGAAAGAGAGAGAGAGAGAGAGAGTGATGCTGCAGCTGAAGGGGGAAACACAGTTACGCAGGAAAACTCAAGACGAACAAAAACAGAAACCGAAAGAGAAACAGAAACAGAAATGAAAGCCAAAATAAACACCGTGACATGCGACGACAACAAGACGAAGAACAACAACAAGACAACAAAAAAGAAATCTGACACACACGCAGACTTATACAGAAGGAAACGAAAAGAAGGCTAGGATAACGTTGCGTATGCGTAATTCACGCTCCAGTTGCGTGTCCTTAGTGTGTTATTGTGTAACAGTGGCTGTGTGCGTGTAGTTGTGCGTGTGTGTGTCAGCAAAATCACCGCAGCACAACTGAATGAGTCGGCAGTGCTTACAATTGCCTTATGAGCCACGTTGTGGGCGTGTGTGTGTGTGTGTGTGTTTTGGGCCAAATACAAAATCAAAATTTATTGGCTAACAAAAAGTGTGGCTAAAAAAAAACAGCTAAAAGTTTCATATTTTTTTATTTTTTACCGTTTAACTGATACGAGTATTTTCTTGTGGTGAAAATATTGTGTGAATCTAAGAGATTTTGTGTGTGTGTGTGTAAGAGTGTAAGAGTGTATGTTAACAACAGCAACAACAATAACATAGTGAAAAGTTGTTGTTGCTGCCATTGAACTTACCTCCTGTGGTGGCACATCATATGTACGCGTACGCAAGTCCACCCGAGCATAGGAGTCGATGCACGGCAATATGAAGAAGATGCCTGCAGATAAAGCTCAAATAAGTCAAGTGCATTTACATAACATGTTCATACATATAGTTGGTGAGTTTATTGTGAAGCCCAGCAGACATAATCGCTTTGGCCAATTTCAGTTGACTGTCAGCTGGTCTCCAACACTCGTACTTGGCCCCAAAAGAAACTGTGCGCTAATTTGGAGCAAGTGCAGCTATTAACACAAATTCTTGTCACCAAAACGACAGGCGGCAACACTTGAATTTGCATAGCAACCTTCCTCTTCCCCCTCAGCACTCACCTGGACCCTTGGCACCGCCCTGCATGAGTCGGCCCAAACGAAAGATAACCGCTCGCTCGTACTCCTGCACCACCTGCCAAGTACGTAAAAGAAAGAGAAGGGACAAATGAGAGAGAGCGAGAGAGAAAGAGAAAACGAAACGTGAGTAAAATGTGCAAAATTAAATTGAAATTCAGCAAAAAGTAGAAGCAACTTCGACTGCAACAAACTGCAGATGCCGATGCTCTGGCAAAACGGTTTTTAAGCACATTTGCAGTGGAATTGAGTCCTGTGTGATATTTTACCTTTCTATCGTTTAAGTAAATCGATAGAATAGGCTTTAACATATTCAACTAATAAAGCTTTTACCTTAAATATGCTGTAAGTAATCTTTTTAATATTACACAAAAGTTGAAAGTTTTCTTTACAAACAAATAGTATTAATAATAAAGAAAACAATCAGGTTATTGCTTTTTAGGTATTTTTAACAATTATTATTCCAACAATATTAATAGGTTATATTTCATAATATCATATATATTATGTTACCCTGAGCGTTATGATGAATATAATAAAAATAATATAATACGAGTATGTTTTGCTCTTTAAGATAAATAGTCTTTGAATTATTTATTTATTCAATTTATTTGTAATTATTTTATATGCTAAGTATTTCTTACTTTAGATGAATAGTTCTCATCTTCATAGAGCTTCGACTTATTGTATTAAAGTAAAAACATATTGTACTTATCGATACCAGACACGATAGTTCGCTGACTAATCAAGTTTATTTATCGCTGACAAGTTGATGGAAATGCTCTTTTTACTGGAGCCTTGCCAGCGATATAAATTAGAAAAAAAATTGGGGAAGCTTAAGCTTAGTGAGTTTGGGAGTGGGAGTGGGGATGGCAATTTATTTAGTTGCTAGGGGCTTACCTTAAAGCAGACGAAGAGACTGAACGGTAGCGTCATTATCACAAGTGCAACGGAAAGAAATATTAGCAATTTGCCGCATGTTGATGCCTTGTCGCTGATTTCCTCATCCGCTGTGAGAGAATGTTGCGAAAGAAAAAAAGATGAAATGTATAGTGCAAAACGTGACTTCAAAGTGGCAGATAAACAGAAGCCAAGAGAAAATGCTGCAAATTAAGTTTTCAGTTTTCAGTTTTCAGTTTTATGCACACAAAAATTTCAATAGCATAAACCCGATCGATTCTGACGAAAAGAAAAAACGTAAAAAGTTATCAATTTTCCAAAAATACTCGTATTGTTGCTCTTCAAGTTTAGCCAAAAATGTAAGTTTATATTTCGATTTGTTTTGTCTTGTTTGCTTTTTGCTTTTTGCTTTTTTATTTAGGGTGGGCAACAAGTCGCCCATTTTGGGGTTACACAGACACAGCGAGAGAGCCTTGTAAAAGTCAAAAATAGTTGCACGCTTGGGCACTTTAAAGGCAAAAGTTTAAGTTAAAAAAAACTGTAGCATACTTATGAGCGCACGCCAGTTGACCATAAACAAAATGTAAACAAAACGAGACAAATAAACGTTGATTATCATAAGCATGTTGAAGCATAACTTGTGTGTTGTTCTGTTGAGGATGTGGGATGTTTCAGTTTTGGGGTTTTTTTTTGTATTTCTTTTGGTTTCCAAATTAGTGCGACTTACAATAGAGAAATCCATGTGAATGTTTTGCTTGTGTATCTGCAAGAATACGATAAATCAAATAATTGTCAAAAATTAATTGGACTTGAGGAACAGGGTGGAGAAAACAGTTACAGTTGGCACGCAGTTGCTGTAATCTTCATTGGTTTCATTGGGGAGCCGTGTTGCAACATGCAGCAATTCAACTAACTAACTAACTAATTAACTAACTGATTGATTAACTACCAAAAGAACAATGTATTGAAAAAATGAAAGCAAATCATAATTAATGCATGTTATGTCACTTAAATGCTATTTACGAGTTGCTGTTGCCGTTGCTGTTGCAGTTGCAGTTCCAGTAGTTTGTCTCTGGGTTTTTGCTGCCTGGCAATTAGCGTCGCAGTTTCCATTTCAGTTTCAATTACAGTTCATTGAGAACTTGCAACAATGCGGGTGCTCGACACCCACTGATGTCTGCAAAGTGTTTTTAACGAGCTGACGCACACTGGGACACAAACAAAAAATAACTGCAACTTTGATGGTGAGAATTGTATGCCTCTGTGTGTGTATGTGTATGTGTGTGAATGAATGTCTGTGTGTAGCACGATGCTAAGCCAACAAGCTGTTAAACATTCGCCCACACTCCGAGGACGAACTTGCTGGTGCTGCTGCACAACTTTTATTGAAATTGATTTCGAAATAATTGCAATGGCGTTGACGTCGATTTGAATGTTAGCAATCCGGATACAGATGTGGCTGAGGGGGGAGGGGGAAGGTGTCGGATGTGGTGTCTGCTGACAAATGAAGGTATCTAACTGTGTGTATTTTGTACGTTTTGCTATGCTAATAGATTTATGGCCAAACAGATCTATATCCTTAAGCCAATTCAAAAATAGAAAACAGCATTTGAGTGTCGTACTCAAAATGTAATTAGTTTGAATTTGTTCACAGCTCACTGCATAAATTATTTTTGTTTATGTTAAAAGACGACTTTTACGAGTTTGAGCTAAAATGATGGCACAAATATTAATGAGAAAATGTTGTGTTATTTATATGGTTACGAGTAATAGTATCTCGTTGCTTAATTTTCACAAGTGTGGTCATCATTTTTTAATGACCAAACAGTCAGTGTTTCCATCCAAGCTCCCCCCGCACTCCGAAACCGCTGTCCGTTAGCCGCACGCATACGTCATAGCATCAGCCCCTGGCAAAAAGCTTTGCGCTGAAAATGGGTCACTGTGTTGTTGTTGGTCGTGTTGTTTCTGCTGCTGTTGATATTGTTGTACATGGTTTTTGTTTTTTTTTTTGAAGGCACTGATTGAATTTTGCATGCCAAATGCGTGCATGCTTTTGAGACAGCCAAAAGATAGGCTTAAGCCTGGCACTGAAAACGTATTCAGGCTAAACCCCTTTTGTCAGCCTAATGAAGCGATTAGCGTGCATATGAAATGATAAGTACATTAGCACACACACACACACTCACACACAATCAAGACATACATACGCAAGCATTCTGACTTGAGAATGATATGAGTTTAGAGCAAGCTTAGTCGATGCTAAAATATATAATATTAAACAATCTACTTAACATACATACACAAGACCAGAAAAAGAAGAAACAATAGAACTACAGATTCACTCACACACACACACATATACAGACACATACATAGAAATGGGAGTGCTGTATGTGCTGAGCACACAAAACGAGTGAGCCAAAATTGCATCAATAAATTATGAGCCTGTTGAGTGATGCGTTGCGAGCGAATAGCAAAGTGATTTGATTGAAGCGAGCAGTTGTTGTTTCCTTCTTTTTTTTCTTTTATTTGCCGATTTTCGCTAATGAAATTGCCATGAAAATGGCGGCCATAAAACACAAAATGGCAAATGGCAAATGGCAAATGGCGAATAATGTGTAGATATTAAGTGGCGTTCAAAAATTGTAGCATACTTTTTGGGGCAGGCGGCCGCGCAACAAGTACGACGCAGCATATGCATATATTAAAGACAGCAAACAGCCCCACAGCGCCACATTAAATGATGTACACAATTAAGACTACATGTTCGAGTATATATGTTTTCTTTTGGACATATGTACATACATATATACAGAGCAATGGGCTTGCTTTGGTTGGCCAAGGAGGACTCACCTCGCCGCTGCTCGGCTCTGTGTATGGCCTGCTGCTGCTGCGACTGCTGCATTAACGCATGATGACTGTGGGGCAATGCCAGCTGCTGTTGTTGCTGCTGCTGCTGCTGCTGTTGTTGCAGCTGCTGCTGCTGTTGATGGTGATGGTCACGTTCTCTAATCTGTAGCGGTGGCGGCTGTTGTTGCTGTTGCTGCTGCTGCTGCTGCGACTGCAATGCAGACTGCTGCATACTTGACTGTGGCGTGCCTGATGATAATGGCAGGTGGTGGTCCCGTTCCCTTCCCAGCTCATTGGATGCAGTCGTTGGCGCTGGCGCTGGCGTTGCAAATGTGCTGGTGCTCGTTGTGGCAACAACACGCTGTGGCTGCTGATGATGCCGATGCAGCTGATGATCCCGATGCTCCATGTCCATCATCGAATCCGGCATCAAGCCGCGCTCACAAAACGACGCCAGGGCGACGGCTGTGGCAGGAGACTGCTCCTGCTCCTGCGGTTCGAACAGTGCGTTTGCTTATCGAGGCTCTAGGCTCTCGTTTGAGTGATGCTCACGACTCGCGACTCACGACTCAGTCTTCAGTTTGAACACTTCGATTGGTGTCTATCAGTTGTACACACATGACTAGCAGGGCAACCGCAAACGCAACCGCACACGATAAACACTTTTTCTTCAGTACAAATCACAGACACTACTACACTAACTATTGTATATACAGACAGGCACACACACACACCCCCACACACGCACGCACACGGTACGCTGAGCTAGTTTTCCTAGCACTTTCCACTCATTGTTGGTATTGTCCCAGGCTCCAGGTTGCTTAAGTTTCCTTTGGCTGCTGCTATTGCTGCTGCTGCTGCCTCGCTCAGAATCCAACTGAAAGTGTGCTGGCAGCGCGCATCCTTTTATATACACCACATCCACAGCAGCAGCAGCAGCGGTCGTAGCTGACGACAGCGGCAGCGTTTCGGGAGCAAAGCTTTGCGTGAGAGCGTGGCACTTTGTTATCAACACTAGCAGCAGCAGCAGCCGCTGCCAGAGGGAGAGGACCTTGCAACGTGTGGCAAATGGCAAATGATCAAATGAGCTTTTTGCTGCGTTGCAGCTGCAATCCGCATTATTGTTGTTGCTAGCATTGCTGCCGCGTTGCACAGAACGCCCCTTCCAGCTTTTTACCTTCTTTTTTCCCAGCTTGCACTGACCTTGCGCATTGTGCGACACGTTGGGCTTTTGCTTTACCCTGGCTTGAACTTCGGGAACAAAGCTTCGTCAAGCTTTTCAAGTTAGTTGGGGAAATTGCAACACTTATAGTTCCACAAGGGGAGAAAGAGTCTGACAGAGAGAGAGAGAGAGAAAGAGCAAAAGAGAGAGTTGAGAGCAATGCTTCGTTTTAGCACAGTGTGTGCTAAAAAACCAAAGAGGCATGTGGCGGGCATAGAGTCGTGTGTGCATGCCAACGATGGCGTTTACCATTTGCCGATGGCCCAAAACACACAGGTGAGAAAAATGAATTTATGACACTTTCCCTCGCTGCTGTCTTCTGTTTCTGTTGCTGCTACTGCTGCTGACTTTCATTGTCTTTGGCCGCCTGTCACCCACTTGAGCAGCGGCTTTTCAATTTTTGCGCAATACCCATTTTGTATTTGTTTACCGGCATGGAATGATATGAGTACCCAGTGGAAAACGTGTATGTGGCACCCATCGACTCCATTATGTGCATTTCAATTGGTACACGGGTACAGAGTACGGAATACTGGGGTACTGGGTACCGGGTACTGGGCTTTTCAACATTCTAATGAACATTCTCGAGCTGCTGTCGAACTGTCGCACATTTGGGTCACCAGCAGCAGGAGCTTTGCTTTTGAGCCGTCAATTACCATTTACGCTTCATTAAATGCCACGCGCACTCGCAACTTGCATTTCAACCAGGCCAAACAGAGTATCGAGTATCTCATTGCTCCCCGCTGGCACTACAGTGCGTATGAGTGTCGTTATGTGTGACATTTATACATACACAATACTTCACTTCACTTCACTCCACTCCACTCCAAAGCACTTCAATCCAATCCAATTCCAACCAAGTGTCTCTAGCCATACTGTGCGTGCTGTTAATTAATCTTTTGGCCTTTGATTAATGTGCGAATTGATTTGGGTACACTCATTCTTATACTCATGCACTGTCTGCATGTCATAGACAAATATACACAGTCGATTGGACAGCGCACTCATTAGCTGTCATGTTTATGCTGTCTTTCTAATACCTTTAAAATTGTTAGTTTAAAGACAAAGTCGGCTTAATAGATTTGCAAACATTTTCATTTGAAACACCAAGGAATTTACTGCTACATAAACTTGGCCTAAAGGCGGTAAACCATTCGCCGTAAGCCATTCGATGTTTTTTTATGGACAATCATAAAAACAAGAGGCGCAAAGCACTTTGCGTATCGAAAACATTTCAGTTAACAGAAGACGATGATGAACACCAAAGAAGGCAAGGCCAAAACAAAAGCCTCAAAACCATAAACATTTCACTGAGACAGCTCTGAAGCCGACTGCCTCGCAATCGAAGGAATGCCAGCGCATGCCGTGACAATAGCCAAAATGGCCAAAAGACGAAAGAAAGCAAAGCAAAGCAGCGCTCAAGAAGTATTTCCAAAACGAAATGAATGTCAGAGAAAAAACAAAAGAAAACCTTGTCAGAATATCTAAACTGAATGTGGCCTAAAGCCAAACCAAAGCTGTAACTGGATGCTCTGATGCCTGATAGTGGGGCAGATTCTGGACCAGGCCAAAACGCTGAACCGCATGTCCTGCGAACGAAATTAGCCAGGCAAATATGTCGCACTTAACTGCAAACGGAAGTGTAGCCACAGAGTCAGCGCCAAAGATATCAACGCGGACACGTACAGTAGGCACTCACACCGGCACAAACACACACACACACAGACGTACACACATACAATGGCTTCGCATCCTGGCAGAGCAATTGCCTAGGCCTAACGAGGGAGCATTCAGTGTAGGGTGTCGGGCTGTGGGGTTTTGTGTCTCGTAATTGTTGACGTTTGCGCTTTTTGTCGGCGGATGAAGGGGGTGGTGCTGGTGTTGTGGGTGGTGCGGGTGGTGTGTGTGTTGGCGGTAGCTTGGTCGCAGGGCCGTGTGACACAAATGCGTCGAATTATTGTCATATGAGGTCACTGTCCCTGTCTCGGCTCCCAGTGAAAGTTTTTGTCGTCACACACACACATGCACACACTCAGTTAGGCAGACAGATGGGCTGACACTTTGGCTCTTTGTTTGCCTGGTGTACTGTTGGTCTATTATGATGCTGGGAAGTCAAGCAAAATTTCTCTTGAACATTACCGCAACAACAATGCCAACAGCAGCTGTAACTGCAACAACAATTTTGCAACTTGTGGGCTTCGTTACACTCCTAAGTGGCCGCATCATTTTGCGGCGAATGCAACAGTTAACACACATTGCGTATACGCCTGTGTGGCCTACCAAAAGTGCTGGATAATGGCAAAGGCCAAAGAGTTTGAGCTGCTTCAAAACTGACGAAAACTGATGGGAGACGAAGCAGCTTAAGCAAGACTAGAGTGGAATTAATGGCTACGATAGGGATGAAAATTGATGGAATAAATTGATCTCTGCACTAGAAACTCTGTAGGTAAACGGTGGCAAAACGAAAAATGGAGTAAAGTGGAATTAACAGCAGATTACTGCAACAATTGGATTTAAAACTTAAGGGGGATTCGCAAAATATAATGGTTGATAGCTATTGAGAAAAAACAAATTGCAAGACAGCAACAATGGAATATTTTATTGTAACAAATTGATGAAAAATACAAAACAAGTTTTAAAATGTATACAGCTCATTTTCATCACACATTTAACAATAGTTGGTAGTTAGCAAAATAGCAAAGCAATAAATAATAAAGTTCAGGATGTCATCAGCCTTTGAAATTTTTCATTTTCATTTCAATATTTAATATGGAAACTGCATTAATCAAACAGATAGATAATTTAGTAAATAGATGAGCAGATATTCGCAATGTAATAGATAAACTGATTGCCAGGGCGGACACGGACACACTTACAATTCTATTAGTATTTTCCGTCTGTCTGTCGTCTCATGAAATATGAAAGCGTAGTGAAATTTATGCGAAATGGCCAAAATGAAATATGCGAGTTCAGTTTATGGATCTGATTGGCCCCAAGCGTACTGGACCGCAAAGAGAGTTTGGCAGAAGTTGAAGTCGGACCAAGAAGCCCTTGTTAAAGTTGCATGGCAGAAACTTTATCGAGTGTTGCATACAGATAAGCCACATTAAGCTGAAAGGGCAATCAGAGCAGCTTCACTAATTGCACAAGTCATTGGAGTCTTTGAGTATAAAGTTATGGTGCTAGCTTGTTGGCATGTGGCATATCAATCGTTAAATGCGACAGAGGGCAAAGTTGTTAAGTCGACTAAACTTCCCTCATCAGGCATCGCAGCAAAGGCAAGAGCCAATCAATAATTCATAACTGCACATTGACGACACATTCCCTGGCAATAAAATGAAGAGCGAAAAGCGAAATGAAAAATGAAAAACGACCAAATGTTCGTACTATAATACTGCCGGCCAGTCCAGGACCTACGTTGTCGACCTGCTGCTGTTGCTGCGACTGTGGCTGAAACATGAAATGGGCATGAAACATGAAATGACTTTATCAATAGCGACATCCTCGACGTCACCCCGCTTACACTCACTCACATAAGTATATATACAGTGGCTGCGGCAGACATGCCTACACTCGCACATATAATGAATGCCAGGCGCCGCCAATGGCAGAAAATGTCGCACAGTCTCTTTTTTTTTGGTATACCCTGTAACCGGGAGGAGACTGGGAAAGGGTATTTCAAAAATTTAAGAAAGTTATGTCGAATATTTTTTATCGTATTTCAAGTTTTAAGATTGATATTGAATTATTTTCAAATGTTTTAAGATTATTATAAACTAAACACTAAATTAAGTAAACTTTTTATAAGGTGAATAATAATAACAGCTTTCGAATGTTATTGCTATAAAAACTAAAAACTATCCCGAAAAGTTGCAGTGGTCTTTGATTAGTTTGAAGAAAGGTGCTATATAAATCACTGTTTTAATGGAAAGGCTTTTCTGAAATTTCAATTTGAATACTTAATTGCATAATATATAAAAATGAAATGTAACTCAAATATATTTATTTATAAAACAGTACGAGAACTTCCTTTAATCTTACAACAAACTCAATTTGTCTTTTAATTCGCTCTTCAATTAAATTTATTCAACTTCAGTCCTACCTATAGGGTATTTCTCGACAATTGCCCTGCAGCATTTTTACTTGTTTATCTTATTTTCTTTTTTGCCTTACTTAGTTGAGTCGGCGACTATCTTTGCGCTTTTTTCTTGCGAACATGTCGCTGCTCTATGAGTGCTGTCCTTTAATGTTCCGTCGAGGCATGAATTATTGATGTCTGTATACAACCATGTGTATTTGTCAACTGTGTGTGTAATGTTATATTATATTAAAACTAGCTGGCGCTCATTTCATTGACTTTCCTCCATAATCGTATACCGGCTTTAAATTAAGTAAAATGCAGAGGGGAATACTTGGGCAATGCTTTTGAAACTTTAATAAACACGAGAATACCCATTAAATCTGACGGCGTGTTTACGGAGCAGCTGTAATGACCCGCCAGATTGCTGGGATAAGCCCCAAGGCAACAATTAATAGTTAACTGAGTGGTGGGCGCATCGCTGACATCAGCATGAATAAAGTCAGTTGGCTGACCTAAATGGAAATTAATTAAAGCTGCCATTTTTTGGCATCACGGGGCAATTTTATGCATTGTTTGGGAGGGGGGAGTCTGTGGTTTCAGCAGGACATGGATATGCCAAATGAGAACATGTAATACGCCATCTTCATCAGCTGATGGGTAAACAATTGAGGCTACCACACGCAAAAGAGCAAACCGCCAATCGACAGGCAACAGACGACAGACGACAGCTGCGAACAGTCAAAGTCCTGATAACGTGGCCAACTGGAAAATCAATTAAAGTGCAAGCCAACAAGCACGGGTGGCAGCAGGGTGACTTAATGTGGGACTGTCTACTAGTATCTCTGCACACATCCTCTATGCCTCCCCTGTGTTGGCTGGCAAAACTTAATTATCACCGACGGATGTGGCGCTACATGTGGCGGAAATGTGTGCTGCAAGCGGCTCTTACACACACGCCATGCAACACGCTGCACGCCACACGCCCCACGCCACCCACCCACTTGGCGTCGCCAACAAACACGCCTCGACAATTTTAAAACATATTTCACTTGAGCGCATTCCCTTTGCCAGCCCAAGTAAAAATGTCGTAACTATGGAAAACGTAGCGCCAAATGGAAAACGGAAAATGGCGAAATCAACGACAACCACATCATTTAATTATATATGTGTGGCAAGAAAAAATAAAACTAAAACTTAAAGTCAACCCTCAGCTGCCTTGCACGCTTCGCTCGCACTGCGTCCTTTGCAAATGACTCAAATTAATCTCGTAAAAGTTAAGAAAGAAGAAAGTTTGGGCCTTAAGCAAAACTGTGGAACTTCGATATAATAAACACAAGTGCAACGTTAAAAAAGTGTAAGTGTAAATGAAAAACTTACAAACAATAAACTAAAGTTGTTTACAACAAACAGAAATCGAGCTGTTCTTATCCACGATCTATAGAGAAGAATATGAACACCATCCAGAATAATACTCAGGAGGCAAATTATTTACCATTGTTTTTTATCATATTGACCTTGTGCTAAATAGATATTGACTATATACAATCTGTTACAAAGTCTAGTTATTTCACTTAGAGTTTACTATTACTAGCTCTTTGATTCTATATTAAATAGTTGTTTTTCAAATCAAAAAAAAATTAATACACAATTTTTAAAGCAAAAACAATATATTTAAAATAACCTTATTTTACTTTGATTCTTTTCCATATTAAATACGACATTGTCTGATACTTTTATTGATTGTTATCCAAAAGAAAACAAAAATGGTATTTTATTTAATTACATAATTATCACACTTGTTTGGAAATATTATAAATATTATTTGGCCTAATCGAAAATGAATACTACACTTGGCTTCTTCAACAAGTTTGACAACAAAAGTGTTCATTATAGCGAAGCTCTAGTGTAACACGCTCAGGCTCATTTGCTGGTGCATTAAATATATGACTTTAATCAAGTTTGAAATCGAATCTCATTTGAGTTAGTTCTAAACATAGTTAATCTTGCGATGTGGCTCATTAGCCGGTCAGTTTTGGGCTAGACAAAGTCTTACCTCGACTAAAGCCAAAGCCGCTGGTGGAGCCAGAGACGGTGGTGTCAAGTGGTGCACGCCGTGGGGAGGCGCTAATCTCTCGCGGACTGCTGTGGCTGCTGCCCAGCATTTTGTTGTAGTTGCTGTTGCTTAGTGGTGCTGGACGGTGGTGTCCGTTAGTGCGTTGCAGTTGGTGGTGCATGGGCTGGTGATGCAGTGGCCGTGGTGCATGTCGTTGCTGACCAGCCGATATTGGCATGCTGGCAGCAGTCGACTGCCAAAGACTATCCGTGCGGTCCGATATGTTGAAGCCGTTTCAATTTCAATTTATGTGTGCAAGAAATGCATGTGTACTATATTTATTTAAGGACAAATTGTATTTATTGTGCAAACTGTTGTGCTGAGAAATAATGAGAAATAGTTGCAAGTACGATGAGTTTGCACAGATTACAGGTATCAGCAGTTTCTAATTGCCACAAGTTGCACAAAAGTCTCCACCTGACAACTGGCAACTGACAAACTTGTGCCTTTATTTAAGTTGTGCTTTAAACACCGTCGGACCGCACCACAAGCCAAGAACTCAATTCAAAAGTTTGCAGCCACAAAAAGTTCGGGGCTTTTGGCCGACGGCGTTTGCCACTCGTTGCAAGTATGAAATACTCTGGCAAATAAATGCAACTACAGCAACAACTATAAACCAAAAACAACAGCACAATTATTATTAAATGTGGCTCGTACCCAAAACGGGTTGTTGGCTGCTGCTGACGCTCATGACTCTTTACTACTTTGCCTCCTCCTCGTCTCCTTTGGCAGAGTTCAGCTTCCAACACGAAAAACTAATTTAATAAAAACAGGGGCAAGAACGTAGCCTATGGCAATGTTCCCTTTGCGGGTATTTTTCTTTTTTTTTTTTGCAGAGTTTCACTTTTACGTTATTATATTAATTTTATTTTTTGTGTATTTTATTTTTATATTATTTTTATTTTTTTGATTAATATAATTCACTTGGAGTTCCTCTGTGGCTACAGCGTGGTTCGATGTGCACTGACCACCAGCGTAGTTTATAGACCAGACCCAACTGAACGGCAAGCAAGCGAGTGTTATTTAATTTATTTATTGTGTCCTGCACTTGGGGTACAACCCTTTCAGCCCCAGCCCCAATCTCGTGCTGCACGTTCTGCGTAATGGGGTTGCAATGTTTGCGCTTTGTGGGCACGTACAATGGTTGGCCAAGTAACCGTAAAGCTAATGCCAGGTAGGGGCAGGCCAGGGCTCTTTGATGGACGACCAATTTGTGCGAACTGCCATTGGCAGTGGACGCTGACAACTGACAACTGACTATGTTAATGGCTCGAATATGTTGCGTAATCCAACGAGAGCTCGTGTGTGTCTTTTTCTTTTTATTTTTGGCTGTAGTTTCGAGCTCAAGGCTGACAGGATGTGGTCTGTCGACTGACGAGCAAAAGTCGGAAATGCATTGAGGAAAACGTCGATGCATAAGCATCTTTTGTCCGCTTGTCAACCTCGAACTAGTTGCAATAAATGGGCGAGAGCGGAAGCCGAAAGCCATACCCAAACTGTAACTGAACTGTAGTTCATTGTGACAGACCACAGACCCCGCGGTTTCTTCATTATGTTCACTTGGACTTGGTCGGTTGCTGTGCATCAGTCAAGTTAAGTCAAGTCAGCGGATCTCACATTGACAATTGTGACAGTGGCAGCTGGCTGCTGGCTGCTTGCTGTTGGTAGCAAGTAGGCCATTTTGCATACTCGTTATATTCTTAGACTATGCTCAGCGTTTTCTTCTTCTTCTCTTACTGAAAGGATGTCGACTTTCAACCGGTTGCTCCCGAGGTAATAACTGTGGCAACAGCAAACGACAACAGCAAGTGAAAGTCATACAAGCCCTCTTGACTCTCCCTCTCACTTGCATCTCTTTCGTTTCTTTTCTACCTGCCCCTCTCTGGCTGCCATTCTAACTGACTCGCTGCTGGCATTTACATGCTTGCATAAACCTGAATATTTTATAGTGTGCCCCACTGCAATCCGGCTAAAAAGAATCCTTAGCCAACTGTTGGCTCGTCGGCTCGTTATCGTTGTGTTTGTAAAATTGAATTGTAAATATTTAAGTGGCAGGCATTTTTAAGTATCCGTCGAAAAAGCTGTGAATACTAACTATTCACATCAAGCTCAAGTTGAACACATATGTTCATTTGAATGATAGTTCTGCATTCATTTAGCTAACTGTTTTCGTGTTGAGTTATAAATATTTCTGCCATTCTACTAACTTAAAACTTTAAGACTAGAAGGGAATAATAAATAAAAAATAATTGCATATATTAAGAAACTTTCCTTTGTTAACAATCTTTGTAAAATAATTTTCAAAAATCTCTTCACTTGGTTGAATGAAAACCCTTAAAGTTCTACCATCTGAAATGGTTCAATAACTCTGAAGAATAAGCCATATATACTTTATTTGTTGACCTATTCAAATTGTTGCTTTTACCGTATCTCTAAGGTAAAATGTGTGTATACTTACTTCCTATACTTAATTAGTCAATTCAATTCTGTTTGATAATTCCATTGTCTTAGATAAGCGCATAATTTTATGAAACCACAACTAATTAAAAAATGCAATTAAATTGATAAATTCTTAACAAATGCAAAATCAATAAGCGCTCAAGTATTTCAGGGAATTCTGCTATTAAAAGTCCAACTCAAGTACTTTTCTGTCAAATTGCAAACGAAATGGAGACATGGCTCCCTTACATTGCCGGTAAAAGGTAAAAAGTGGTGGTGCAATTAGTATAAATTACGATAATTAGTTGTTTGTGTTGTGGTCATTCGCTTAGTTACGACCACCCACCTGACAACATTTCACCTGCATTTTCTTTTTAGCCTGGTCAATGAGACTGCGCAATTTATTGGCCAGCTGCTGGCCCGTTCGCTAAGCGTGCTTGCAACAAGTTGCATGTGTCTGTGTCACTTCAGTTTCGGTCATCAGTCTTGGCGTAATTACAGCAATACGTATACGCCCTGTTGCACCATGGGTGCGCCATGTAGCTTAGCGCGACGTGGAATGGCGCCACTTGTGCCCATTTTGGGGCAGCAACGACGCCTTTGTGCGTCAAATTAACAACTTCCGCATGAGGCCACATGCCACTTGCACCCAAATGCGTCATTTTCTATGCCGCTTTGTGCTCTAACATAGACAGTGTACAGCACACGGAGGACACAGGACATAGGACTTGAGGACAGAGAGATACTAGCGCAGGCCACTTTGGGCATATTGTCATTGCTTGGCCAGCTGCCAGAAGGGTCTCTGACTAAGCTGAAGATGCAGACTGGCTGCAGCCGCAGACAGAGGGACACTGAGACAGAGAGATTCATGGCTAGAGCTAGAACGAGAACGAGAACGAGAACGAGAGCCTATTATTGTGCTTTAATGGCAGCTAAAATGGCAGCAGCTTAGCACACAGCAAGCTAACTGAGCACACTGAAATGGGAAATGGAACATTAATTAAAAAGGACTTTCAAGTTGGCAACGAAACGTTTAACACAAGCCCACAAAATGCTTGAGAAATAGTTTAATATGTATAGCATAAAATCACTTTAAACTTTTGTTCAACTTTAAATCCTCCTCGGAATTGCAAACTCTTGTATGACTTATTGACTATTGAAAACTATTCAAAGTATTCAATCAACGTATTACCAGTATTCAAATGGCATGTTTCCGTTTGTCTAATGTCATCCCAAGGCATTCATATACTCGTGCACAGTTTTTAGATCGATACCACATTGAGTTGCACCCTGTGCAATAGTTATACGCTTAAGTTGCTCAAAAATGGCAACTTTCAACAGGCATCCTGTTGCAAAAAGTTTGAAACAAATTTGTAAGCTTGAAGCATGCTTCAAATTTAAAACACAATTCTGTCAAGAGGTGCTCTAGATTGTTGGGTATACACGACTGTGCATTTATTTAGATGTTGCAAACTTTACAAATATATTATATTTTCAAAATTATAATTTAGAAAATTAAGCTTTTCTGACAATTAAGTACATATGAAAAAAAGTCTGATTTTAAACTCCCAAGTTTAAATTATTGTAAAATTATCGTTGAAGATAAATAATGACATTAATTGCTGCTTAATAACTTCAATATAGTAATAAGAATATTAGTCTTTTATACTTTTCTAAACAGTTTTAGATCGAATAAAGTCTCGCAAGTAACGTACAAGTTTTTCTGATTGAAAATATGTAAGTTAAGTATTATTTAAGATTCAATATTCAGATAATAACACTTTATTTTAGAGGAGATTTTCGACTGACTCCCGCAGAGCAAAGATATGTATCTTTAGCCCAAATGTAAAATCAAATAAAATCAAATATTTGAATCTAAGCAGAAAGCGGCAAAATGGAAAAATGGCTGGCGCTTATCTTGGAATTTCACAAGCGACTTCATAGCCTGGCCACGAGTCGAGGACTCGTTTTACGATATAAGCTATACGTTATACGTTATTCTTGTGTGCCTTGTATTTGCTGGCAATCCAAAGAGAAATCTCTCCTCTGCGCGACTAAGTGAAAAAGCCGAGGAAAACTTTTGCACTCAAATTGCAGCCAGGGACATAATCTTTTATATTGCTCTGTGTATGTTTGCGAGTGTGTCTGTTTGTGTGTTGAGGCTAAGGCGATTTTCTTAACTTTTACTGGAGGCTCTTCAGTGCATTGAACCAGACGCTTGTGCTTCTCGTGCTCATATCTCTTGGTACTGTTTGGGTCCCCACTTGGTCCTCGATTGGTTGGCAGCCAACGCCACAGGCTTTGACTGCGCTTTGTGTTTGTCTTTATAGTCCACACTAGACGTTGCTGTCCAGCAGGAGGTGGAGGAGGGGGGGAGCGATGGGTGGTTGGGTGGACAATGCCGTCAGAGTGAAACGTAAAGCGCTTCGCATTTTTAATTTCTTTTATTTGGCCTTTGTTTTGTGGCCTTTTGTTGCCTGCAAATGATTTTTGTTTTACTTTTGGTTTCGTTGCAAACAGTAGCGCTTGTGCCAACAGATATCGGCTGCCAACTAGCAACTGCCAGCTGCCATCGTGGCCAGCTGCTAAAGGCCAAGTTAATGCTAAATTAGGGACACAAACAGCCGCTGCCACAGGCCAGTGAAAGGGAAGGACACACAGTGAAAGGCCTAAATTAACAAATGATGAAAAATGCTTAATGCACTGTAGTCCCTTGACATCTTCACAATGCCCTGTAAATAATGGTCAGTGAGGTTGCATATATTATAAAATAAATGGAACGAATTTAGAGCAAAGGAGTTCAACTGTCGAAGTAGTAATAGAGGGTATTTGACAGTCTGGCCCTTATACTTTTTCATCATGATTTGAGCTGTTATTTACAGATCCGTCTGGTCATTAAAGTCGAGTGCAAATGATGCTTTATGTACGAGAGCCTGCAAATGAAGCTGTCGCCAGCGCAGACAAACTTATCAAGATATACTCGAGTCTTATCGAAAGAGAGTGAAGTGAAGTGTCTGGGCAAAAAGCCCAAGCGTTCATGCGATGTGCATTTCCCAGTCTTTTAGGATGCTTCTAAGACGACCACCGAGACCACATTCCATATAAAACAAATATTAAGCATACGCCCTGCCAGCCAGGACGAACTTTGCGGCTTGTCGAGCACTTTACAAATGTTATGCTAATGCAATTGCACACACACCACAAAAGCACACACGCACACTCACTTGCACACGCACTCTCACATATGCGTTGTAGATAGATAGATAACTCGATGGAGATTCGAGTAAATATTTCATGTTCCAGAACTTAATTTTCGGCTAAACTATTTCCATTGCAATTCGGCAAATGAAAATGAAAATGTAAATATAATTATGAGTACTCATATGTGTGTATGTATACTTACGCTTGCTTTACTTATATGTATATGTATTATTTACAAAACCCAATTAAATAATTATTTTTAGTTTCAGTTTTTAGATTTAAATTTTTAGGACTCACCAAGTCTACGTACTACAGATGAGGCGAGTTGGATGTGAAAGAGAAGCATTTGGTTGGTTGGTTGTTTGGTTAGTTGGTTGATTTGTATTTTGATTGGTTGGTAGATGATGCATTTTATTTATTTTGATATGCAAATTTGTACAGAGAGATAGATAGGAGAGTTTCGTTTCCAAATTCGGCGAATTTGTTGAGCAAGCATCATGAAATGATTACGTATTTTGGTTAGTATTGATTAGATTAATTATGGTTAGCATATTAAATAATCTAAGCGTTTAATTCTAAGGATAACAAACATGCAGGCATTTCCATGCGCTGGCTAAGCGTAGGAGAGAGAGAGCTTGGTTTTGTAAAAACCGCTAAGCGAAATGTGAAACGCTATTTATTTGCTGATGCGGATGCTGATGCTGCTGCTTTGGCGCTGGCTGTGTCGCTGGCTGTGGCTGCTGAGTGAAAACCACCGATGGCGAAGGGGCTTAACTATGTCAACTGCAAAGCCAGTAGGTCAGGGATAGTCCATAGTTCCATGCAAAATCCCAAGCAGCGTCGCAGCAACAGCAGCAGCAGCCAAAGCAGAAGCAAAAGCAGCACCAGTTACCTTTCTATATGTGTTGGCTCTTTTGGTGGGGGGCGGGAACATATACTTTATACACATATACACACATGGCCTGGGTTGACGTAGGGGGTCTACGGTTAAGGAGGAATGACACACTTACTTTTCATGATACGATTTCGGTATTCATCGTCACGCTGCATGGTTACGCTGCCACCACCGTTGGAGACCATCGAGCTCACTTGTTCCATAGGCACAATATCCTGCAAGCAGATCAGAAAATTATATATACCTATAATATATAATATATATATTTATATATGCATGGGTTTACTGTGAAAGCAACTTGACAGTAATAATAACTAAAAGTACGTGGATGAGTTTTTCATTTGAAAAACTTTTGCTGCAGTGCAAAAATATTGTACGAGCTCACGAGCTGCAGAAACTTAATTAGCAGCATGTACTACAGCCAAATTGCATTTATCCAGAACATGGATACCTCATGCAGTTGCCTTTGGCCATTTCACAGTGCTCCCGCTTCCCCCCACCATCCCACTCTCTCTACCACCCGCTGGCCATAGCGGCTTCTGCGAAAAATGAAGTAGATAAATTGTTTTTTTTTTTGGGGTAAGTTTTTCGTTTTTTTATTGCCCTCTCGCTGTGTGGAGCCAACAATAGCATTTTCCGTATGCGGTTTTTTAATGCTTCCCGCTTGGCCCTATACTGCCCCTCATCCTAATCCCCACTGACTGACTGCATCAACAGCTGCTGCGTTGCCCAGCGAGCTGTGATATTTTTCAATGTTTATTGTTTGCATTCAGCAAACAACCATTGCCCCAAAGCCCCATACTCTCTCCTCTATTGCCTTCTTCCCTGCTTCATTTTTGCTCTGACATGAACAAACATTGAGTAAAATGGATTATTTTCTGTGTGCTCGTCGACATTTATTAATGAAATTTGCAGTGAGCCGAGCTGGTTATTGTCTGGCCGGATTTGCGTTATAATAAACGCATTTGGCCCAACTGAGCCGTGGTTGGCAATGAAAAAAATTAGCTGATAAAATATTCGTATTTAGTGTGCGTCTTTTGGAAGGAGGCAATAACAAATTGCGATACAACAAGACGAAAATTACAGACATTAAAGCATTCTTTTATGGTGGCGCAAAAGAAACTAATAAAATGTTGTTTTGAAATTCTTATTTTAAAGTTACTTCCAAGGCTTTGTGTTTTAACGATGTGCCTGGAGCAACAAACTCAAAACAAAAAGTATGGTTAAAAATAGTTTATTAATATTATTGAAGTTTATCCAAGATTTTTACTAGAATTTAGTGATTTGTTTTCAATTCGCTATTTGGTAAATTAAATAAAAATGTAATATTTTGAAATTATTTGCCAATTTGTTTAAAAATTATCCTAAATAATTATTTATTTTTATGTTAAGTTGTGTGATATGAACATCAATAACAATACTTAATTCATTTAACTTTATTGCGCTTTGAAATGTTTGAGTGAATAGAGTAATAATTGGAAATAGTTCATTCGGAAATTTGAATTATATTTTTTCACCACTCGACCTCAACTGTTCACTGTTATTTATTGTTGATGTTTTGATGAAAATAATTTCGTCATATACAAATTGATTTTTTATCAAAGACGGAGCATATTTTTTATTACAATAAATGAAACTGGGGAATGTATAGCAGCCAGCATTATTTTCCATTAAAAGTTTGGAAATGTGATATTAAATCAATATGCACAAAGAGCAGCAACAAATGATAGGCAAACAAATGCGAGTGCGAGTGGTATGAATATGAGGAATGGATACGGATATGCTGGCTATAAATCAAAGGCCCAAAAATAACAACAAAAGGAACAGGGCAACAACAAGAGAACAAGAATAACAGATCAGAAATGTCATGATTTATTTGTAGCATCGTTCAGCAATCGAGCGCCTTCATCTTTCGGCTGAACACCCAAACTGACAATAAGTTTGAATTTAATCTGTCGCACAGCAGACGTGCCCAGTTACACACATACACACATACATCTATGTAGTAGCAATAGTCATTTGCACAATGCAGCAGACAAGAGAGAGCGAGCCAGCAGCTCAGTTGGCCTGTGCGCGAATGAAGTGCCAAAATGTACATCACGTATACGCCATGTAAAATGCGCAATTCAATTTTGATCTAAACACGCATTATGCAGCATTTTACGCACACATACACATGCATAAAACAGCAGCAATTTAAATGCAAAGGGAGTGAAAGATGAAGGGGCTCCAAAGCTACGCCCCTGCGTCATATTAACGACTTTTCCATATTGAAAATGTTTTGCCGGCAAAATGTGACAAACTTTCAACGACTTTGTCGTCGTTGTCATCATTTGCCTGCTAGAGAGAGCGGGAGAAAGGGATTGAAGTGTTCAGCTCTGTTTGCTGTTTGCATGGCAGCCAGCCAAGAGCCGTCTCATACGAGTCGAGTTGTATCTGATGACGACAGCAGCTAGCAGCATAACAGGTAACAGGTAACTGGTAACAGGTAACTACGAGTAGAACTTCAATTAAAATGTGCCACAAATTGCTTTTTTGTGTTTGTGCTGCAAATAGACACAACTTACTGCTCAACTGCCAGGCAGGCGAAATGTGGCTCGATAAACGGATTAAGCCAGAATACGAGTACCTCGACGGTGCCTTTCTCTTGCTGCGCTCTGCTTGCCTGTAGAGTGAAATATATGCACAGTTGTTGGCACTTTACAGTTTTGGGTACTTCGATTTCAATTTTAGCCAGTTGAAATCAGTGAATTTGTGGTAAGAATGCCAGGACACCCGGTGGTAGTCTCGAGTATGCTTAACTTTATAAAGACAGTTCAAATTGTTGTTGCTCGTGGGTTCACTTTAAACTTTGGCTATTACAATTGTTGTTGTGGCCGTCGCTACTTTGTCATGTAAATTAACGTTTAAATTGTAGCGACAACGCGACCGCAACGAACAGTAAAGAACACCAGACAGGAGACAGCTGCCAGGCACCTAGAACTGTGGGAAAGGACTCGCAACTAGCTGTTGACAGTGTGACCGCTTGCACACAGCTGTAAACTCAAACAAAGGCTCACACGGTATAAACACGCACACACATACAGGTCATGCACACCCACATTCACACATGCCTGGGCCATAAGTAAGCTGTTGGGTGGCTTAGTGCGAGCGAAAGTTTATTGCATGTTGTATTGAATAATTAACATTTATTGATCGCGATTGTGTCCACACACACACACAGGCGCAACATCAGCCATACACTAACACACTGCTAAGCTGCCTTAACATGTTTATTAGTTTTGAGGCTTTGTTTGCGGCCAAGTTAGTGGGGCATAAAAGGTTTCTCGACTGCCCTTGTTAAAAATAATACGACGCATAATTATGTGTATCTCTGTATTCTCCCAAAGTGTACTCAATCCCACTATATTCGTGTGTGTGTGTGTGTGTGCATCTGTATGTGCCTTTGATACACTCGCATGGCGCTAATAAAGTTAATGTGCACGCTAAACTGCTGGCCATGACTTGTAGTTGGCCCTTCTGACCCAAACGAAGTGCGCTAATTGCCTTTTAAGTTGTTTACTCGACTCTTAGTGGCTTTCGGCTTTCTCCTTTATATGGTTTACTTTCAGACCACCAACTATCGAGGTCGACAAGACAGTGGATTGTTTAACTGTTTAGGTTTAGGGTTTTGGTGTGGCAAAGCACACAAAGGCTAAAGGATACTTAGCCGAGCTCAGAGTGCAAAAGTAACATAAAAGAGAGTGCCTGCTGCAGTTAAATCCCTAATTTATATAGTCAAAGTCAACTGCGGACATGCAACAAATCAGTCGGTTACAAGGATAACATGGACAACGTATGCTGACAGTACAACTGACCGGATAATACACTGCAGTCATAGATGGCAGTAAGAGTTGTTGACATTGGATTGCAGATGATAGGATTACAAATAGAACGACACAGAGAGCGAAAAGCGAATGTCAATCGAAGTGAGAAAGTATTACGAGAGTTAGACGAACTAGGAAAGATACGAATAAAGATAGATAAGATTTAGTTAAAGAAGAGTTGAGTAGACCAAATGTAAGAAATCTTTGACCTATGTATAACGTTAGCCAAATCAAAGTATTAAGTCAGATAATGAAATTGATTGAGAGCTTTTTAATGTAATGCCCTTGACAAATATATTTATTGCAAATTCGAAATCCGAATTTTTAAATAATTAACAGAAAATTTGTAATAATTCATCAGTCATTCATAAAATGCAATCTACATGTTCACTAAACTAAAATAATTATAAGAATTAAGTGGCAGAGTTTATATTAAGTATACGTCAAGTCAAAAAATTATAAATTAAAAATATAAAAGAAAGAGTTGATCACCTGAAAAACAAATACACAATCTAAGTAATATAAACGATATATAAAATAAAATATCTTACAATATATTTCTCTCTATATATACTTACTATACAATACTTAAGTAAGTAATACTTCTGGATTAAAAAATTATTACGTATCCACCATAAAGAGTGAATAATATTAAGAAACAAATGCATAAATATATAAAGCACATGGACTTGAATGAATTGCATAAACAGCAACTTTTAAGCTATATTTAAAATAAACTGTGTTCTCATTAAATTCTCTGAGTATTCAACTCGTTGAGGGCCACCTCCTTAGCTGATCCTAAATGCTTTGGTAAACTGCCTCGAGTGACAGTGCAACATTTATATTATCATTATAAGCAGACAACTCGGGCACGACTAAATATTTGCCTAATTCTGGGAATGCAAGCTGGGATCTAGGAACTGAAGCAGCAGCTTATGCCAGTATGCCAGTGGCAGCTGCAGGTAAATCAAAGCTGGAACAATAGCCGAAAAACAAATGTTGTAAGCTGCTGAGCGTAACGGTAAATGCAGTGGTAGTGGAAGAGGAAGTGACAGCAACAGCAACAGCAAACTGATTAAATATCCGGTCTACATTTGCTTGGAGAGTCAGCATAATGCAAATTCTTGCAGGGAAATGTAATTTGAACAGCAAAATAAACAGCGGACGAACAAGTAGAGCTCAACAGAGCGAGGACAACATGACGACAGGACTTGCTTACAATTGTGTAGTACAAAATGTCGAGCAGGTGGCTGGTGGCATGAAACAAAAGCCGCTGCTGCCGCATCCGTTTGCCACTTTTTATTTGTCTTAACTGATTATGCTGCTGATGTCTCTGCGTGTGTGGCAAACAGCAGGCGCACACAGGACACACAATGCTGCTGGATGGGCAGGAGAGGCAGGAGAGGCAGGATGAGGCAACTTACCTCGTATCGTGTGTCGATTTCAGGCAATTTCTCTAGAAACTCTTCAACCATCTTTTGTTGCACGTGCGAGCAGCAAACCAATTACACACATACACTCACACACGCAAACAGTCAAGCAGGCACGGACTTACGCAGGATGGTTCATTAATAATACTCAACTCGTAACAAAACGCTAATAAGTTGCTTTAATTAAAGCTGAAACACCTGTTGTAGTTCTAGTTTTTTTTTGCACTTGTGATTTCCTGGATTTTTTTTGTTTTTGTGGATAAAATTCGACAATTGTTTATTTGATTTGCACTCTATTGTTGATTGTTGATTGTCCTTTGAGCTGGCCACTTGTCACTTGATATTTTTTTTTGGGCGCTATTTTTAGCTCACACGCGCATTCACCAAAGAGTCGAGAACAGCAGTCAGCGATAAAAATGTGCGTGTGCGAGAGATGATGTTGGCCCAACAAACGCTGCCCGTTTACCGTTCAGCACTAACAACAAACTGCAGAAAAACAAAACATTTATAGGCGCACGGACGTCGAACCGAAGCATACACAGGATACGAGCAGCCAGCAGCCAGCAGCCAGCAGCCTAGCTCAGTAGTAGTGTAGCAGTGTCTGCCGCAGCTGCTTGCCGAAGCGATGGCGAATATTTTGATGTACTAAAAAACACTAGCCACAGCATCAGAGAAGTTCGACAGCTGCCGAGCGACAGCAGTCGCCGCAGCAGCAACAGAAATTGTAGCTTACTTATGAGCGCCGGCGCGCTTTCAGAGGGGCCGCACAACCGACTCCTTGTTTTCGGGTATGTATAAGCACATCGCAATGCCACTCGCACTCCACAACTTGACACACATTTAAAGTTGACTGGAGCTTACGTGCCACAACAGCAAAACAGCAACAGCAGCATCAGCATCCAAAACAGAGAGCTGGCTTTTAGAACCGCACACGAGACAAGACTTGCTTGTGGAACGCAACTCGAGCAACTCGGCTGAAGTTGTGTGTGGAGCTGGAAATGCTGGATGGAGTGTTTTCTGTTGTCAGTGCCGTAGCATGCGGCAAGTAGCATGTTGTTTGCATCCACTTGTTAACAAATTTGCAGCTAACGAAGGCGGCGCCCCACTCAAAGGCGCAACTAGGCTGTTGTTGTCAGGATAAGCGGCAAGCACTCGAGTTTCCTCTGCTTTCCGGCATTGTTTGTGCTAGCTCAAGCAAAAACAACATACACATAGCACACTTTCACAGTTATTTGTTTGACAACTAAAGAAAACTAAAGCAACTTACCAAACCCATTGTGATAATGCCAAGCAGCCCTTGGCGTGTTGTTCTTCTGGTTGGGTCCTAGTAATGTCCGTTCGCGTTGACCGACCAACGCTCACTAAATTGTACGTTAACTACGCTTAAAATTTTGAATGCAACAAATTCTGGCGGAGACACACACGTCATCAGTGGTCGCGCTGAAAGGGCAACCGTTTGAACCCGTGGGGCGTGTCAATGTCAACGGCAATCGACATCGGACATCGAAAACAAATCTTCGCGCGCATACAGTGTTGACACAATTTACATTTTTACATACGTGGCTATAGCTGGCTACTTGTAAGCTACTTTGCTCATGGTTGTTCCACGCGGCGTATGAAATTAAGTGATATTTTCGCATGGCCCTGAGCGCAGCTGTTGAAATGAACTCACTTAATTATTCAACAATTGCTAAATGTAATCAACTCGGAAAACATTCATAAATCGATATACCTCGCATGTTCTAAAATTAACTTATTGCGCGTTAACAAATAATGTACACAATTTAAAAATGCCGCGCAAGAAGCTTAATAGTTAGTCAATAAAAGCTGAATGCTATACAACGCTCGTTTCAGTGCCACAATGTTCATGTGCTTACTGCTTTATGCACTGCTTGCGCAAGCAGTGCGCTCCAAAATTCAAACTTGCCCGTTACATTGTACAATTTGTATGATTTTATTTTTTTAATGAATTTTTTTTTTGATTTTTCATATTTATATGTATATAATTTCTGACAAACTTGAACATTCAATTAATTTGTATTACACATTTATAAATTTCATTTGTTACAAATTTCCTTCGTTCGTTTCGATACATTTTTTTAAGTTTTTGTTTAGTTTTTTGTTTTGATATTTCTGTTAACGTTCCTGGCATAAATGTTCCCTCTTTTAATTCTGTCTTTCTTTTGTTTGTTTCTTTGTTGCTTGCTTTAATGTATACAATGTCACTTTGTCCAATATAATATGCAATTTAAATAAAACATTGACTTTTGCTAAAGATGAAAATACAAAATACATTATTTATAGGTGATATGATTTGCATGCGTGCAGTATATATGATTTTTCTAATCCATATCTCAATTAATTTATAAGTTCGGACTAAATATGTATAACTTATCCAGTCCAATAGTACATCTCAAGTGAGCTATCTTGAGGTTATATTATTTGTTTTATTCTGGATAAAACATGATTATCTAACAGGCTGATTCTAGATGTTTTATGGTTGTAGCTATTACTATTGTTGTTGTTGCCGTTGTCTTAGTAGCTAAGAGTTGTGCTTAAATGTTTATGCTCATTTGCGAATGCGTGTATCACCCAGAGAGGCTTGAATGTACATACGTATGTATGTCAGTGGTTAATTGTAATTGCTAATCGTAAATGGTTAATTGTTTATCGTAATTTTTATATTTATCATTACGCTTTAGTTTATGCTATCAATTACGATACGAATGATTGTAGGCAGGTGGTTGGTGGTTCACTTGACTTGTAATGTTCTTTGTTGTTGTTGACAAGGCTAACTAATCGATTGATAACTAATCTACAATTTAACAATACAATTAAAAGCGAAACAGCCAAAATTAATAATACAAATAACACATATCAACTAAACTAAACTAATCGACAAAACGATTTCCCCCTGATATTTTGCAGTACCCTTAAGCTAGCTAAAACCCGTATCCGTATCCGTATCCGTATCCATATCCGTTTCCGTGTCCGGCTGTGGGCTGCGCTGCGCCCACGTGGAGTTCTGTGCCACATGCAGTTGCCACAGTGCGCTGATCTGCTCGGGGGCAATGCTATGCCATGTGAAAAGAAACTCCTGATGATCCAGCTCCCGCTCACCGCTCAGCAGACGCTCGCAGTCATACTTATAGAGTACATACGGCTCCAGATCCGTAATCGTTGTGTTCGTGCGTTGCGCCAAGACGCCCGTAATGTGCACATCGTCCACCCAGAAGTAATTAGCGTGCTGGGCCGCCTGGTAGAGACGCTGTGCCACATCCGCAGAGTATACAATGGCAAAGCCGGGACAGTAGGGCGGGTAATAATGTTCAGAATACTCGCTGAAGCTGACGCGCCACTTGGACTGCAAAGTAAAATGTGCAATTAACTTATGAGTTGATCAAAAGTACTCGAAATACTCACGCGATAAGAGCGCTTGACACGCGACTCCAAAACGGGGCGGCAGAAGAGCAGCTCGTGCCGCTGCTGCAGCACAGCGCCCAGCGTGGGCGCCATCGTCGTGTACAACAGATTCGTTGTCAGACTCGAGTTTGGCAGCTGCGTCGGTTCCCTGAGCAGCTTGATCAGCTGCGGCGTATTTACATACACATCATCGTCCACCTTGATCAGCAGCTGGGCGTGGGCGCAATGGCTGTTGAACCACTTGAGCGCCATCACATGCTTGTAGGTCATGTTGCGATAGGCATCCTGAAAGTTGCCCTGCACCATGTCCGCATGCAGCGCATTCTCCAGCGTCAGTTCGTGCTGCAGCTGCTGATCGGTGTGGGGCACAGCGCCCAGCAGGAAGACGACACGCAATGGTGAGTTGGCAGCCGTCATCCGTGGATTGCCCCACGTCTGGCGAACAAGCGCTCGCTTCTCGGCATTGCGTGGCGCAGTGTGGATCAGGATCAGAGCCTGAATGCGCGCCTCGCATGGTGGCTGCGTCATGAGATAGGCAAAATTATGCAAATCGATGAGCTGCGATTCGGCTGTTGACGATGATGAGGATGATGGCGATGGTCGACTCGATGCCGTGGGCAGGGGCCCAGGTGTCGCGACTTTGTCTAGACTAAGTTGGCTAAGGCTATAATAACTACTAAGGTTGCTACTAAGTTGCTGAGTGCGACTAGGGTCGTATATTTGGTTTGGTTTACTGCCATTGGCACTCGAATGCTGTTGTTCGTGTTGTTGTTGTTGTTGTTGTTGGTATTGTTGCTGATACAGCTGCTGTGGTTGCACCAGTTGCGTTGTTGTGGCACCCGCCTCATCTGTTGCCTCCAGCTGCTGCACGCTCACCAGCCAGATGACGAAGCACAGATTCACGCAGATGATGAGACAGCACAGCGAGCGTTTATCCATCGTGGGGCTGCTGTTGCTGCTGCTGCCACAGTTGTTGTTGATGCTGTTGCTTTTGGCCCGATTAACTGCTCCCATTTGATGGCTGTGGCAGCTCCTTGCTAACTGCTTGCTGTGTGCACCTCAAACGGAAGCGTTTTCTGCGTGCCTTTGCCATTTAGTTGACACTCGACGTGGCTGCAAAAGAGACGGAACAAATAAGTACATTCAATTAAGGGACGTACTCATCGAACTTATTAAGAAATTATCCTGCGCCTTATCAATAGGCGATTTATCAGGTGCGAAATAAAAATCAACATTAATTTAATTGAGCACGCCATGGGGGAATAGTGTGTGCTGCGTTGTGTGGCGCTGCTAAACGAACACCGCCCATGCCCATGGTGAAAGGACACTTGGCATGACTGCAACCCCCCGCAATGAAAGCAGTTCACAGTGCTGCGCACTTTGGCTACTTTCAAGCTAAATTTAGATTGACTTCAATGCCATAAATTAAAGTCATATATTTTTGGAACAGCAACATTTCCAGTGCCGCCTCTATAAACTTTCTTTGCAAGAAAGGTCAGCGCAATCGATGGACTGGCCACAGTCAGACGGTATACACACTTGGCATAATTAATTGACGTGCAAAAAAGAAAAAGAGTAAAACAAAAAATGTGGGAAACACCTGATGGATTCCATCGAGTGCTTTACGGTCAACTGAACCCCGCGACCATTAAGCACAAACCGCAGCACAATTACCACGTTGGGTCAGGCGTCTGCCAGTTCATTGTGTCAAGTGAGTATGTGGGTGAGTATGCGAGTACCCATTATCGGCTGGCCTTATCGCAGCCACACTTGTCGCTGCCTGTAGACAAATACAACGAGCACTCGTCGCATTTGAATTTATAGTCGTATTGGGTTTGATGAGTTTTGTGGCCCAACAATGTGACAGCTTTAAAGGGTAGACGACCAGCGTATAGTACGGCAGAGATTTTTACAATCATGTTCATGATATGCTAGAGATAAGGTCTCTATCGAAAGTGAATGAAATTCTTTGAATTGCTTCCCATAATTTGATAATTTTAATTGCTTGCGTTTATTTTTATACAAATAATATTTCGTCATGAAGGCCATACATTTTTAAAAGTCAAGCAACTATTATTTTTTGGACGAATGTGGGTAACAGCCAGAAGGAGACTTCTGCAACCACATGCAGCTTATATATTCTTCATCAGCATCAACTGCCGAGGCCATGAACTCAAAGACTTTAAAAAATTGTGTGCTGATACACGAGTGTTACTTAAGCAGATCAAGTTCAACCCCCGTAAATCGAAAAAGCAATAATATTATCCACATTCTTGATGAATTCTGAAAATTACATAAGAATCGCGAAACAATTTTATTATAATAAAACCAGAAAACGCGACTGTTGTTTTGTTTTGTATACTTATATTTAAATTGAAAATTTATGGACTCAACACTTGACTGTACATTTGATTGTACAATCTCAAAAATAGTCAACCGGGACCGGAAACTAAAATTTTCAAGAACATTTATTCTTGATAAGTATAAAAATTCATTTATAAATCAATTAAATTAAGAGGTTCATTGCGTCATTAAATTCTCTCAAAAAGCCCCAAATAAAAAGAATTGTAAAAACCATATAAAAATAGTTGCAGTAATAAAAAAATCGTTATTAAAAAGGAATTTCCACTTTTATTGTACTCGCAATTTGTAGCACATTGCTTTATTGCGCTCCAATCTTCGTATTTGGAATAGTTTATCAAATACACAAAAAGTAGGCGTTGTAGCTTTAGATTGGTTCACATGGCAATAATTCGTATTTGATTGCTTTGATTTTTAATAAATGATTTTAGCTTATCAATATCAAAAATCGTCACTTTGACAGACTTTCAATTGATTTGTTTTTCAACTGTCCGCTTTAGCTTTATTATTTTCGCTCCTCGTAGACTTCTTCCCCTTGGTTGGTCTTGCAGGTTCATTCAACCATTTGTGGCCAGTGCTACAGAGTTGCCATGACGTGCAGACGGGTCATGTTTGCCACAAAAGGCAGCAGGCAGCAGGCATCAAGGCAGCTGGGTTGCAGCATTGTCAGTCGGTCACGTAGCTGCCACACACACATGCGATAAGTGTAATTGAAATTTGCGGCATTTGCAACAGCAACACACATTTGCATATTTTCTCTACTGCCACATATATGTATACCACATATAGAGATGAGCTCAGAGCGGAATAAGGTGTCGACTGGTGTCTGGGGACTGGGGACTGGCGAATGGGACTACGACTCAATTAGCTTCTGGGCGTGATGAAGATCTGATAAGATAACGACGACAGTCTGTAGACGATAAGGTTGATAACCAAGTAATCGATCTGAGATCTGTTGCTAAATCACGTGCAATTAATAAACATTTCATCGACTTTAGCATTTCTCAAAACAAGTAAAGCTTGCTTCCACAATCATTTTGATCAATAACTTTGCGTTTTTAAAAGCGTTACAGGCAGAGTTCACGGCAAAGGTCATTAAAGAAGCGAAATATTGAGCTGTGCTCAAATGGAGGGCCAATAAAATTGTAATATTCATGTAAATGCTGGGGATACCATCATTGTACAAGGGTTGCGTTTGCCACTCTCGTTGTTCTTGTTTCCATTATTGTGCTGTTGTTGCTGCTGGTGCGACGAAGCATGGCATAGGGCGTCTAGACACGCAATTGTCCTGAATGAACGCCCGCCAGCTTGCCTGCCCGACCTGACCTGGCCAGGACTTTCAAACTGGGCATAGCTATAGCCCCAGTCCAATTTGGAAAGAGCCACTGCTAAGCCCCAAATGACGTCAGGCGAGTCTGAGGTCGCGTCATTATTTCGCAAGTGGTCTCGAGATAAGCGCAAAACTAATTACAAGTGCGGAACTCTGCCGACCTTCTGACTAGAGAAAGCCTGCAATTGCAGCGCCAGCAAAGATGGCTTTATAGCATATCTCAGTGGGATTACCAAGCCAAGGAATCCAACTAAATTACAGACCATTTCTTGATGCAATAAGTCTCACTCATTTCCAACTTTAGTGCAGTTTACTGGCCATCAAAGCAGTCGCAAACTCGCTTAATGCATTCGGAAATTGTGCATAACTCTACGTGCCACTCTCGCTCTAAGGCTTGAGCCTGGGCCGCCTGCCAGGCGACTGGCCTTCTTACTCATACCCTAAGCGCAGAGATGCGTTGAAGCGGGGTATATTGCAGTTTGTTATGGCAATAGCACATAATAAATATATACTCGTACATTTGTTGAGCACTGTGTGTGTCACCGCAAGGTGTATATATCATATTACTAGGGTACTTTTATTGCTGTTTCCTCTTTTATATGCATATATGCAGGGTATTTTTCAGTCGAGCAGTCCCATCTAGAGCTCGCTCTTCTTTTGTTATTTGCAGTTTGCATTTTGCACTCGATAAAAATGGCAACGGCGCAGAAGTTTTTTTCAAGTCGAAGGTTAGATTTATATCGTTGCCTCTTTTTTTGGGGCAACCATGTTGTTGTTGTTGTGTTTGCTGCTGTTGTCGTCTATTGTTTATCGAGCTTTGATTGCACGACCTACCCCACCCCCTGCCTTCCCTCACACTCTGCTGCTGCTGCTGGTTGGTAAAATAATTTGGCAATTGGCCAAAAACGCCTTGAATGCCGCCAGTTCGTCCGCCTTTCGACTTGCAAACAATGCAAGCAGCATTTTCAGCTTGTTTCCCGAATGAGCAGCGAAAACATTTTGATATGATGTGCGAGTGTATGTGTGTGTGTGTGTGTGTGTGTGTAAATAGGAATAAATTCTGGCTAGAAATGCGCTTAGCACTTCACAACCCCTCACATGGGCGACTAACAACAAACTCAAACACACACAGACGTGTGAGATATTTGTATGTATGCATTATACATATATGTGTCTGCATGTGGCACTTGAGAGCTCTGACAATTAGCGTAAGCGAAAACAACTTCAATGTCTACGATTGCAGTTGAAATAGCAAAAACACAAACAAATTTTAAGCTCTGCATTTTGAAAAGGGAAAATCGCGAAACGACAACAATAAACAATGAACTAATTGAGTGCTATGAACCGGCAAATACCCTGTTAATAACTGTTATTATTTACTAGATATATGTATATAATAATACCCCATAAGTAATTCAGAATGCCCGACCAGTAAGTCGCATAGTTTTCTGCATCTAAACAAATTTGAGTACTTTGTATACAGTTTGAATTACAGCCAACAATGCTTCTTTAAACGAAACTGATTATCTTGGGAAAAACAAAAAACATTAATGAATTTGCAAACCAAGCAAACGAAATTCCCAGAATTTAATCGACGTAAATGTGCCCCACATCTTTAAATTTAATCGTCATCCAATTTTCGTGAAATACTTCAATTGAAATAGTGGACGCATTCGATGTGGACAATATTTCGCAAATATAAATCATATACGTATTCAGCATAACATGACTTATTAAAAATTAAATTAATTAAAGTTTAAATGGCAAATGTCATTCAAGAAGTTGCCAAATATTTATAAGAAGCTCTAGCTCCCTTGTCTCTGTCTCTCTGACTGCTCTTTATGATTGTTGAAAAGTACTAAAGAGCTAACGACAGCTCTTTAAAGCGGTATAAGAAGAAGACATAAACAAGCAGTCACTGCTTAACTATAAGACACAAATTAACACAAAAAACACAGATAACTATTGTCTTTTCCCCTGTCTTTATGCATCGTTTCCAACTTACGCCCGGCTCAGGTTCTTCTTTTGACGGCTTTTGGGAAGCTGAGAAGCCAATTGTTTTATATTAAATTAAGATGTATAAAGTGTAAAAAAATTTAAAAAAAAAACCCCGATTGCGTGAGAAGCTATTTAACAATCACTGGCACTAATGGAATGGAATGTCGGGAATTTTGCATTCCACGAGTTGCATAAATGTAAAAAGAAAAATAATAATATAAAGTAAGAAAGCTACTGTCGAGTTTGCTCGACTGTGAGATACCCGCCGCCCAATTTTACCATCAAAATATAATATTTTTCAAAAATATACTGAAAAAATACTATAAAATATACTAAAATTATACCAAAATAATATACCAAAATTTTCTTTGTTCGAAATTATTAGCTTGGCGGCACTTTAGTTGGTTTACTGAACACCATTATTATGTCACGGAGTGTCATAGCAACTAGCTAGGCAGCACTAGCAGTTGCACGTGCTAACGCCTTATAAAAGTAATTTCTTAATAACTTCTGTGTTTTTTATCCGATTGTAACCAAATTGGCAAAAATCATTAAGATGGTGATTGGTATTGTGCGTACCATTGAACATTCTAGGTTTAAAATTACGCTTTAAATTTGTTTTTTTTTTATTTACGGGGGCGGAAGGGGGCGTGGCAAAAATCTAAAACAAACTTGATCTGCGTGCAACAATAAGACACACTGTCCCGAAAAATTTGTTGCTCTATCTCTTATAGTCTCTGAGATCTAGGTGTTCATACGGACAGACGGACAGACGGACAGACGGGCATGGCTATATCGTCTCGGCTGTTGACGCTGATCAAGAACATATACTTTATGGGGTCGGAGATGCTTCCTTCTGCCTGTTACATACATTTTCGATCGGCACAGAGCCATAATAACCTTCTACCCTTTGGGTAGGCGGGTATAAAAATAACCCAAAAAATGTTGAACAGCAATCTGATCTCCGTCCCCGTCTCGCTATCGTTTCTAGAGTACTCTTGTTGCCTTGTCTCTTTCTCGCTCACAAAGTTGGAGCATTGTTCAGTTTAATTGCACTTCTTGTTGTAAAATTATGTTGGGTTTGGCTATCGAAGTCGAATTTTGGGTCCACCGCTGTGTAAATAAAAATGATTACTTTAGTACGTTGTTATTCTCTATTGCTCTATTGCTTAAGCATATTTAGATAGCATGTTCCAATTTATTTTGTAAAACCAATTGAGTCTTACAAAACGAAAGCCGATAAATTTGTGATATAATTTCTTAGAAATCACTTAACGGCAGCGCTTATACAACTTTTGAGCATGCAGCTCTCGATATTAAATCCAGTTTAAGTTTATAATTCTAGGCAATCAATTTGACATCATCACACTAATATACGAAGCAAATACACTTGTTGAAAATAAAACAAATATGTTAATTTGAATTTGAAGCAAATAAGAGCTTGAAATTGACGACTGGTTCGTCAACTGAAGAGCTAAAAGTTCGTCAACTTAGCACTAAACTGAACTCGATGAATGCGCTGCTTTAATGATGAATGATCAATCGATGCCGCTCGAAATAGATTGCAAAATTAAGTTTCATTCAATGCTTTTATTCACATGACCTTTAGATCGAACCATGGCAGTTCCATAGATGAAACTCCAGTGTCCAGAGAAACTTGTATCTTTTGCACTAATCAAGTGTTTATTTGAGAACGTGATTTGAAGACTTTGAGAGCAGCAGAAGTTGACAATCATTGACAATGAATATTTATACTAGATTAGATCTGATTTAGCTGATAGTTTTACATAAGTATTGTATATATTCTAATAGTCGCTTCATTACTAATTCATCTTACTCTCATTCCTCGCTTTTTTCTTACTGTTTAAAATGTCACTAAGCTGATAACTTATTTATAAACTGTCGACAAACAAGTAATTAACTTAAAGAGTCAATATTAGCAAGCCTATTATGCGGCAAAGTCCAGTCTGGGCAATCAATCGTTCGCTTTCCAATTTGTCAATCAACTTTCATAATAATCCACCACGAACTATGTTTGGTTTCAGTTTACAAGCGTTTCTCTGGCCAGTTTGGTCACTTGATACCTTTCGGTTAATAGGTCTAGTATCTAACTGTCCTGAAAATTTCAAAGTAATCGGACCACAAACAAATGCCTTGCTCAAGAGTCGAGTGGAGCGAGTTTGTTGCATGACTCTTAGCTGTACTCGTTGTAGTTGTTGCTGTGGTAGCTGTTAACATGCTGCAATTACAACATGCAATGTGATACCAGACTGTACAATTGCAAGTGTGTACGTGTGTAAGTGTGTGCGAGTGTGTCTGTCGGTGCCCCCTTAGCTTGTTTGTTGTTGTGTTGCACAGCAACAACTAGTGTGTTACTATATTTGCGGTTTGTTGAGGCACAAGTTTTGTCGGCTGCCCCTTTTTAAATGCTGTGCCACAGACAACAAAATAACAACAAAAATGCAAAGTAATAAAGCCTGCCGGATGGATGCCTTGAGTCTCGTACTCGTACATTCAACGTGTGGGCGTTGAGAGATCACTGTGGGGCTGCCACAAGATGCACACAGGCCGCAAACATGTGGGGGCAGCGCACAGTCGACGTCGGAAGTAATCTGCCAGCATACACACATACACACACACACACTCACATATGCAATTAACCTATACTCTTAGTGCGCCTTGTAGAGCAATAGATTTTCTTTTTGCTGTGCCAGCATCAGACTTCCTGGCTCAGCATAAACGGAAAAGGAGCTGCACGTTGCCATTTAGCCTGACACCTGTCAGATAAGGTGAATCGCCTTTGGGGACTGTCGCCAAGAGACCGGAGAAAGAGGGAAGTGGCATGGCGACAAATGCATTTCAGTTGATTGACGACTGCGACGCCACAAATTGCCAATTAAAATGTGGCAACAACTAAAAAGCAGACACACACACACACACATCTAGCGGAGACTGTAGCCTGTGAACTGTGGACACACCCTAGGACAGTGGGCCTGGGCTCAAAAAGGTTGGTCTTAATAATTTATGAATAAAATTTCCTTGTCCTTTAACTTTTCATATGAAAATTTAATTAATCGCATTTTGTTTACATTTTCACTGCTGGCACAAGTCACAAGCTCACAAGTCAACTGGGCCAATGACCAACCAAGCGCTCCCCTTCCCCGCTCTACCATGCCCGAAACGAGTTTCATGCACGCACCACAATAAAAGGCGGGGGGCGGGTCGCGAGTGCTTTTAGCCAAAAGGTACCTTTAGCTTTTCGTGTATTTTTTGAGTTCATGAAGAAAGCCAGCACACAATGTGAATTGAAGCGTCGGCCGCGGCAAGTCGGTGAATGGCCACGAGGGCAACATACAAACAAATCATTGACAGTCTGAGAACTGAGAGCCCCAGAGTCCAGTGCGATCAAGAAATCATTCTCTGCCACTGTGGTGAGTCAACAGCTGTCGAGTACAGTGGGAAATGTGAACAGCATGGACGAGGAATCGAGTAAAACCCAGCAGTTGATAAAAACCCATTCATAATGCGGTTAATTGAAAAACTGTAATATAATAATAATTATCATCATGCTTCCGATTAGAAAACACTACTTGAGACTGTTAGAATATTTAATCGTACACTGGTTAAGTATTAATAAGTGCTATGACTTAACTTCATAATGGCTGTGATGAGAGGAAACACTTGCTAATTGTTCTTCAATTAGCTTGAGTTACTAAACAAATGCAACTATTGTATATGTAAAATTGCAATCGTTAATATAATACAAATAATGTGTATGGCAAATTTCTGATTTGCTGATAACTAAATCTAAGTTACGAAAGGACAAAGCAAACAAATACTATTAGCTAATCGCAATGCAATTGGTCTTATCTTGAGTAAACATTTCAGTGATTATTTGTACATATGTATTTTGCATATGCCTGTCAAGTTACTAACTTATTTGTGGCCAGCTTAAACATAAATAACATTCATGCGTTTAGTGGATGCTCCAAATGAGAAACGAGTTGTGAACATATTGTGTTTCTTATCCCAAGCATGCGAGAACATTTGAGAGCATTGCAAATGCTTGTTTAAGATATGAGGGATCTAAGGTCAGCCAAAAGTGCTGATAAGCCGTACACAACAGAGATCTGTCAATGTTGCTTAACAGCACTGCTTGTATAACGTCACATTTAACTTGCTTAAAGATGCCTTCTTCTTCCTTATTGCCTCAATGTGCAATTTGCAATATTCAAAACAAAACACAAAGACTGCTGTTTTGTCTCGCTCTGCTGCGCTTAAGCATGATTCATCGGCGCATTGGTATCGAGCGATACACATACATGCATACATATGTTGTACGTAACTTTAGGAGTTCCGTGGCTGACCATGAACGAAATCTTTGCAAAATTAGAAAGTTGAGCATGTGATGTTGTTGGGTTCAATGTACGTGAAAGTTATCAGCAAATTTGTTGTAAATAAACAAAAATAATTAAATACACATATGCAAAGTTAAAGAGAGCGATTAGCGCTTTAAGTTTCAGTCGAGAGCAAACAAAGAGAACGAGACAGAGAGATAAAATGTGGGAGCGAGTGAGCGGAAGCTGCTCATATGGTGTTAGCACGTGATGGCAATAACGAAAACGTCAGCAAAGCTTTTAATAATATTAATTGTCATCAAATATTTGTTTTATATTCCACGAATACAAGAAAATATAGTATATATATAAAACACAGCCATAAAATGGCACAACTTAACATATGTGTGTGTACGTTAAGTAAATACATACTTATTTTGCTGCTGGCAGGCGTTGACGGCGACGTCGACGTCGACGACGACTTCGATGGCGCTGTAGAGCTGCAGCCAAGGCCAAGGCTTCGCCGGCAGCAGCAGCAACAACAATAACAACAACGACAGTCTTAGTGACTGTGTGCAGCTGAACTTGTTCAAGGTTAGCGTTGTTGGCATGCAAAGGCAAAGGCAAAGGCTGCCAAAGTTAAAGTGCCAAAAGGGAGCAGAAGAAGCCAAAGCAATATAACACATGAGTAATGAGTTGAGCAACAGTAACAGTAACAGCAACAACACAATTGGCAGTTGCCCAAAAATCCAGAGCGCGTAAAGAGAGAGCGATCGAGAGAGAGCGAGAGGGAATGAGAGCGCGAGAGTGGGTGTCGCTGATGCTGCTGGCCTTGTTTTATGTTGTTGCTGATAACAACTGACAACTTGGACTAGCCGTAGGTTATATTGACTGGCAAAACACCAAAAGCGCACACACAAGCACACATGCATGAATGCGTATGTATACAGCATTTACACCTTATTTAATTCATAAATTTGCATGCACACTTTAATGGCTCATTTGAGCTTTCTTTTACCTGGCTGGGCGTCGCGACGCTTCGCTTCTGCTGCTCCTACTGCTACTGCTGGTGTTGTTGCTGTTGCTTCTGCTGCTGTTGTTGCCGTGGCGCTTTTTATTGGCACATTGGCACGCATTGGCCGACGTTGGCGTCGTTGCCGCAAGCCTCCTACACACACTCACACACACACACACACACAGGGACACACTCAAACTCAAGCCCGCACACACGCACACCCAAGCTCAGGGAGAGGGAGAGCGCTTTGTGTGAACAACAGATAAAAAAGGAACTCGACGAGGAACAAAAGCAGTGGCCTTTTGTTTGCTTCTCTCGCTATCCTTGTTGTTGTTGTCGCAGTTGTTGCTGTTGCTGTTCTCAAAATCACATGTCCTCTGCTCAATTGCGTTGCATTTTTAATTGATTTAGGCAAATAGGTACGAAGCTATGTACAAGGCCAACATTGTGACACGTAGTGCCGACCGGTACCAAACAAAATGATAATTTAATAAACACGATTCCATCACAATAATAGCCACATTTCACTTTGTTCGCACTCCGTTATTGCCCAACTTAATTTGCACTAACTATAAATAAATGTAAATATTTCATGGTATTTTTGCGGCTTTCGAGGGTGGAGCATGTACACAGGCATGCACATAGGTGTGCACACACATACACTTACACACACAGGGACACTCACAAGGATGCTCCCTTGATGCTGATGCTGCGCGTGGCTTTCAGTTGCTTATTACAATTTTTCACCTTTGCCCGATTTGATTTGATTTATATTACTTTTTCGTTTATGTGTTCTCGAATTGCATTTTATACAAAACTGTTTTTTTATTTTACAATTAAACCAATTAAAGTAAGCCAAGCGAACCGCGCGCGTTTTTAAGAAAAAAATGCATCGAGAGGAATGAATTTGACTTTTGTGAGCGCACGCGCTGCAATTCACTGCTTTTCCGCGGTGAAAATATAGGACTACCTCTTGGAGCAACCGGCGCAGCACTGACTCTACGTTATTTTGTTTCTTTTCTCACGCTCAGTTCACACTCAAGCATATATTTAAATTTTAAACAATTTAACGCCACTCAGAGAGAGGAGAGCGAACCGACGCGCACACGCATTCAAGCTACTGTGTCGTTGGAATTTTCTGGTATTTTAATTTCTAAAAGTATATAATAAGCCATCACTGGTCACACCCACGCACTCAACTTGTTGGTCCAGCATCTGTTGCAGGGTTGTAAAATAGTTGTACTGCACATACATATGTATACCGATGGACAATGCTCACATATTTTAATTATATAATCATAGATTATTTATTAGCTTATATATTTTGAGTATATATCAATAAACTGTACATTATTTTAGATAAACTGTCGTAATTCCTTGATTACTGCCGGTTTTTTAAATTTACAGTTAATAATCGATATTTTACTTCAGCATGCTGCGATATATACCAAAAGCATGGTATTTCTGGTCAGGGTGACCGTTGCTTGGAACTTAAAATGTAATAAATGTGCGCGCCAAAGCTGACTGTGATACGTATTTTTCGTATATTTCTTAAAGTTTTGTACACTTAATATATTAACACTACAAATATAATAAAACTAAATAACTATGAAACTAGTTGTTCTAATGTTAACGATAACAATGAGTTGTACGTGGAAGCGATCACAATTGAATAATGGAGGCATGTTTGCTTATAAATAGCATCATTCAGGCACTTTTGGGTTTGCTGCTGGCGCTCCGTTTCAGCAGAAGGCTGGACAAATTGCTGTACGGCAATTCAAAAGCCAGGGAGAATATGATGGACGCCAAATAGACGATGACTGCAAAGCCACAGGTGACTACGCACTTCATGAAAACGAAAATATTAGCAAATGTATTAATATATATGTACATGTTACGACTTACCAGCATAAAGGGATCGGCATGTGTGCTGGCACTGGTCAGGCTGTAGAAGAAGGCGATGACCAAAGGATTTAGCAAGTAGATGGCATAGGATAGTCGACTGAGATGCTGAAAGCCTTTAGCCTCCAGTAGACGTGACCACCAGACGCCTCGTCCCTGTGCACTGCCCGCAATCATCCAACAGACGCTCAGGGAAAAGAAGATCCTGCCGACGACAAAGAGAGAAATCGCCGACAAGGGGCTCATATCGCGCTTAATAGTCGAGTAGATGCAGGCGAAGAAGGTTAACAGTGCAATGTGCCAGGAGAAACGCTCTCGAATATCGCTCACTTCCTGTTGGGAAGGTCGTTCCTGCAAGAACCAGGCCGTGATGGCGCCTAGAATGTAGGGAAGAATGCGCACAAAGGGAGAGGTGTAGATCTCAGTGCCAGTGGCAAAAGCTGCATCGAAAGACAGCTGGAACTTGATGCTCAGGCCAATGCCATAGGACCATGCAGTGCTGGAGACGAGCACCAATCTTACCAAGGCTTTAGTGAGCTTAGGATGCCTGCAATGGTATGTTTTACAAATGGGCGGTTGAAGGTGTATTTAATTATTATTTTCACTCACTTGGCATACAAAAACAGCAGCACGTTGGCCAGTATGAAGAACTGCATCTCACAGGCCAGAGACCAGCTCCAATTGGCGCACATGTCGCGATGATCAAAGAGGTTCTGTATGAAGAAGAGATTGCGCCACCAGTGCGTGGAGCACATCTCATCGAAACGCTCGTTAATGTGATAAACGGAGATGTCGCCAATGTAGGCATAAGCCAGATCCACGCAGAGCATGACGACCAGATAGAGAGATCCCAATCTTAGGTAGCGGTGGAAGAGGAGCTTGCCAAAGAGCTGCAGATTCTGACGCCAGCCATTGCGACGCACTGCCTCCAACTGCACAGAGTTGCGCAGAAAGTTGTACGTTTGCAAGAAGCCACTAGAGGAGCACATGATTAGCTTGGATATGTACATTTAGGAACAGAGCTAAACTCACCTGATTGTAAAGAACACATCGACCAGCAATGGTGCCGAGGAGACGTACTGGAAAAAGACCTGCTCCGCATATGATAAAAGCACAGTCTTGTTGTGCACTGTAAAGTACATGTACCACACCACATGGAAGATCATGATCCAAATGGCACACACCGATCGCAAACCATTCATCACCGGAATCTCATGCGCTTTGTTCTCGCGCACTGCAAATATCTTCGACCAGTTGCCGGGCACATCATAGCAGCTGACCAGCTTCTGCAATCTTTCCCAGCGGAGCAGCGAGTGCAGAGCACGCCAAAGCTCCGACTCAGCTGGAGCCAGACCACCAGCCTCCTGCTCCTCCTCGCCAGCCGGCGGCAGCTTCCTGCTGACCATCAGCTGCTGTGCACAGAGCATCAAGGCGCCAGTGGCCAGTGTGCAGGCCACCAGCAGGCGAAAGCTGGAACGCTGATAGAACACATCTCGCAACTGCAGATCCTTCATGTAGACCACCTCCGGGCGTATGTCGAATATGTCGTTCTCGGCAAACATGCCACGCGACACGTACTCGCGTGCAAGCTGCTTGACTTCGCTGGAGCTGCAGGCGCTGGGCAGGCACAGCCCAATGTGTATGATCTGCTCGGACATCAGTTTGATCTCCACTTGCCAGGGCGAATTGTGACGCAGATAAACCACTCGATAGTCCATGTCGAAGGGTGCCTGCTGTGTGAGCAATCCATAGTGCATGACACGATCAAAGTTCTTCGACAGCGTGATGCCAACGGGACGCTGTACGCCCTTGCAGGCCTCCCGACTGCCCAGCCAATAGTTTTGGCCATACACAAAGCCCGATGGCTTTGTGCCAGACGCATCAAGCACTAAAAAATGGAGGGGAATTTATTAGTGGCGTTTACCAAATGAGTCATTACTCAAACTGAAATTACTATGTAACATTTGCATTATGAACATAAACCGACAAAATGTGGAAATGATAGATCTGAGTATGCTCGAAAGTCTGCTACTTGCTATATGCGAACTGTGAGTAAGGATGAGCTGTTAATTATAGGAAATGTTAAAGATGTTACATGAAGGCTTAATGAGGTAAGTCGGCATGCTTTTCTTTAGTGACTTGGCTAATTAATATGAATATTAAACGCAGTTGATTTACATAATAAATACACATGTTTGAGAACTCTTAAACACTTTACCAAAAAGGAGGGGTGCTCTATTAATTTATAAATAATACGTTGATCGGCTCAATTAGAGTAAGCAAATATATAATTTAATAGAATATAGAATATAGAAAATATCAAAAATCACAAATCGGATCAATTTAAATTTGATTTTCATTTCTGTGGCTTAAGAAGTCAACGAGTGCTGAGAAGGTACAAGTATTCCATCATCTGTTGTGCATTTATTAACTCTGAGTTATCCAATTGATATAAAAATTGACCTCCTCCAACTCGACTGATCAATCAAACACATGCAACACATACATTGCCACTCAACGAAGACACTCTTGCGCCCTTTTGGGTAACGAGTGCAATTATTATGTCAACAGGTTTGTTGGTCATGTTAATTGACAACTATTGAAATAGTCGCAATCGATTCGTATACGAATCTACGAGTGTATTCATGAGTGTTTGCATTGTTAATGCGGATGTACTCAAAGGCAGGCGACCACAGTGAGCACTCACCTTTCATGGCCCATGGCTGCTTGCTGAGTATCCCGTGCTGCACCTGTCGCAGATGCGACTCGCACTTGGCGTTCACGTTGCTCTCGTTGACCACTTTGGTGAGTCCAAAGATGACCGAGGTGCGGGTCAGATGTGGCTCATGCAGCTGGCTGAGCTCTGCGTCGAGCAGAGCATCGACTGAAGGCAGCTGCAACTGTTGCTCCCGTTGCAGGGTATTATTGAGAAGAAAGTGTTTTTCCTGTTGTTGTTGCCACTGTGTGCTCTGATTGGCAATGCCCTTGGCCACGCCCAGAAATATGAAAAGCAGCCAGATCGCCATGTTGTTGTCACTAGTTGTTGTCGTTGTTACCTCGCTTTATTTGTTGTTGTAATTATGTACGGTATTGGATCTATGGATCTATGGTGTTTGAGCAGCGTTTGCTTGCTTGGCCTGATTGATTTTTGGCTTTTGTGGCCTGTGAAGGTCGCACAGCAACTGCACCTTACCAACGCCTCTGTTTGCTTTATGATGTCTCTTAACAGTTGTTAAACTATCTGTTAAGTATATTATTTGTTCCACAAACTGAAAAAACAAAATGGCAAAATATAAATAATAATTGACATATCATAGAGGCCATCACATTATCTATCTACAACTGACACAACACCTCCATTTACTTAATAAAGCGCAATGTTAATTGCACATTTCTTAAATTGCTAATAGCAAGGGTGACCTATGCTTAATAGTACAACTGGTGTAAAGTAATGACAAAGAATGATGAAAACAAAACTACTCTAGTTACCTTCAAAAAATAACACTTAAACATTTGCCTTTAACTTATTTATAATGTGTCTTGCACAAAGTAATAAATTGCTAAATGAAAAATTTGAAACTATTTGCAATACGATTACTCTTGTAACTATTTGAAAAGTATTTAAGAAATTATGCACAAATAAGTAGTTAATAAATATGGAATGATCTATGATTAATTCAAACAAATGGATCACATTTTCTAGCATGCACTACTTCTTCATTCTCTCTTAGATTTTCTTTAGCTTCTTCTGCTCCATCTCTGAGTTTGCCTTCACTTAAACTTAATCAACTTTATTGATCGGCACTTGCATTCAGAATATTACGCATACGTCACTTACACCACTGCGTGTATCGTTGATTTTGTACTCAATTTGTTTCTTTAGCTTATGCAATAATAAACACAAAAATGCGATAATGATAATATTATGATCTGGCTGGCAGTAAAAGTTTTGAAAACACAAAAAGCAAAAGCAAAACAAAACAAAAACCAAACTCAACCCAATTTTGCGTGCGGCGGCAACGCGAGCGAAGCGACTAAGGTTCAATTGACCACCGACAACAGACAACAACGTTGCGTGGTTGTTGCTGATGATGAGTTCGATTCGGAGTCGAAGTCGAGTTGTTGTTTGAGTGAAACCGATGACAGACTGACCACTGACCACTGACCACCGACTGACCGACCGAGCGACTGAGTGAGCTGACTCCAATTGGGAGTCTCTCGAGACTCAAAGCGAACGTTTTGCTGGCCTTTCGTTTTCGTTTTGTTTTTGGGCGACACGTAATAATTCCAAGTTTATTGCTTATTATTGCAAGACCTGCTCTTATATAGGGTCCGCTTTGATTGTTGTTGTTGTTGCTGTTGCAGTTGCTTGTGGCTTGACCGAGAATTCAGAGTTTTTTGATTGCTACGGCGAAAATTGTCTGGCATTGACTAAGGTCGTGTGCTGCATCGTCCAACACTGAGGCCGTCTCTGGGACTGAGACTGAGGCTGAGACAGAAACTCGGTCTCAATTTCAGCCCGAGTTATACTTATTGTTGATGAGCCACCTAATTTGCATAGTTAACGCTTTTTGCATTTTTCGCTTTCCTTAGCGTTGTTTAAACTTTTGCATAATTTGAGGCAAGCTGCGGGTTGGGCTTCTTTCTGGCAGATGTTGTAAGACACTCTTGGCTCTCTCACTCTCTTGTGTTTGTGTCTTTAATGTTTATATAATATTGAGTTATGAATAATGAAATTTGGTACCGATCGAGCGCGTGCGGAGGGAGAGTTCAGCTCTTTTGGCATTACCTTTGGTAGCCAAAAGTATTGGGTTTTTTTTCAATTAACAACTAGTTATTTGCACTGAGCTCAGAACGCTTTAAGAGTACTTACTCTTCTGGGGGGAATTTCAGATAGTTTGATGTCTAATTTTTTCAACTGGTTATCTTGGCATGTGGCTAATTTTCACTTTGTAGCTAAGTACATTGCCGGCGGTACAAAGTTGCGATATATCATTTTATAATGGCATTACACAGCAGCAGCTCGAACCGAGACAGAAACACAGAGACACAGAGTGACGGACTCGTGGATTGGGCATTTAGGGCTGGCCTGAAGATCCGTGTATCTGTTTTGGACCGACTTTCGTTTTCGTTTCTTTCTGATGCCGTTGATAAAGCGCACTGCACAAACAACACAAACACAGCAGCAACTGCGATTAGTTGCTGCTGCTGCTGCTGCTGCTCTCTTGGCCCTGGGCCCTGCAACTCGTTTTATTTCGCTGTTAAAAGCTGGTAACCGACTGACACAACCGAAATTTCGTTTTTTTAACTTGGATTTTTTCTTCAGCTTCTTTTTTTATTTGATTTTTATTTTATGCTTTTTTTTTGCTTCTACTTTATGTTGATGATCGACACGACAGACGGCGGCGCGTGCAACGTTGTCGAAGCAACTGTGCGACGCTTGCATTTTGGCCCAAAGTTTTATAAACTTGGTCAGTAAGTCGCAGCGGCGTCGCGTCGCGTTGCCAGCGGCAGCGGCAGCGGCAGCTGAGAGATAAATCAACAATTGCTATAACCCTCTCAAGATCAACAAAAGTAGAGGAACTGCCCATTCTCTCTCCCCCTTCCCCTTTACTGTCTTCCCTGTTCTCTCTTCCCGCTCCTCGACCGACAATCGGCCCGAGTGCTTTTCGTATTGCCTTTTGGGCAGCGCTTTCGTCGCGATTTTTCGTAATGAGTCGAACTCAATTTGGACAGTTCGACAGTCGACAACCCGAGCGATCGTTAACCACGCACATCAATTGGTTTTTTTTTATATTTTTGTTATTTTTAACTTGTGTGCATTTTATGATCATTTTATATGCTTTATACGGCACTCTTTACCAAATAGCTCAAATAGCCGCCCCAAATAGGTTTCTTTCTAGTGACAAGCAGATGCTAATCCTTATCGACCCAATTAGTTCGTTAATTACGATCTATGGGGTTCATAAAAATGTCTGGCCATGCAAATATATAACTTGGTTAAGTTTCATTCTAACTTATATTAAAAGACATAGTGCAGCGATTCCTGAATTCAATTTATTTATCTCCACAAATTAAAAGTGGCTAAGAGTATGTTTTCTGCTGAAATAAATAATAAACACTTAAATTACAAATATATTTTTACATGTCTTAATGTATTCACATTTAAACAACTGTATTAGGCAAAGCACATGACTAACTTCTTTATCATGTACATACATATGTAAATTACGCAACCGTGACTGTGCAAAGTGAACTCAAGACTAAGAAGTCAACGTTAGCAGGGGCTGTACAGCTGCCCTTTAGCTGCGAGGTAAAAGCTCCAACTCAGCCGATAGTGGCGAACTCATAATCATAAGCTTTTCCGTCTGCACGGGTGATTCTGTGTGTGCTCTAGGAGAACGTCCTAGCTTCCGCCGCTAGGTGGAGTGCAGGCTGGGTATATCTGGGATTACGTTAACAATGTTTATCTAGAGAGTAACACAAAAACTTTAGCAAAAAATCAAAATGATATAATAATCAATACTACAAAGCAGAAAATAAATTCAATTTCTTAGTCTGATCCGAAATACAATTAATCTATTTTAATCTATTGTGTAAATGTGCACTATATAAATTGATTTACATCATGACAACTATGATTTTGAACGATCAAAAAAGATCGGGGTAGACAGGCCGGGCTGTCAGTAGTAAAATCTCTCTGCTTGAAATTGAGCACTAGGTCAGGTGGATCTGGGCTGAGCTTTAACCTTAAGCCAACTTTTAAACCCGATTAATGAGCTTTGATATGTTATATGGACTCCGATTAGGAGCTCATTCAAAAATTCATAAATTAGTCGCTGTAATGGCACCATCGAACATGCTTGAACCGACACACTCCGATGCACTCTTGTTGCAGGCAACATAAATGTTGCGAGAACATAATTAAGCTGCTAAAGCTTTACATTTTTTACACAACCGAAATCGAAAATTTTTTTTCGCAAAAATTCTATAAAAACAACTTTTTTCAATGAACCATCGGCGCGCATTGCAATTCTTGATAATTTGACACCGTCAGACGAAAGGAAGCCAATATATTTGCCTTGTAAGTTTTTTGATTGCTGATTTGCAATTGTAAGCAAAGTGTTTTGGCAATGCGACTGCGATTTTACAAATTAAAAGCCAAGCTTTACATTAAAATGTGCATAATCTTGCTGAGTGGCATATAATATTACGACAATATATTTTATAGCTTTTTTAAAGGACATTGGTACAGGTTTGCAATGAAGGTTAGGATCGTGCTGTATTGCGATCGTAGGTTCACCGAATATTGCCTTGAATGTCGTTTCTCCATAAAAATTAAGTTGTCTGAGCGGGAGAGTGAAACTGATCAACTTAGCTGATAAAGCTCAAGCGAGCTTTCGTTTAATACATGCATGTTATGAATGTATGGTGCGTGTTATAAGGGGGTTGTTCGTTTTGAAGATATACGTCTTAAGATATTACTTTAATCCATTTGTAAGATTCCACCTCCATCTTCTTCTGAAGCTATAATTATGTGCAATTGGTTTTTTGTTTAAGTGCAAAATTAAAACCGTTTTCTGAGCTTTTAAGAATTTTGTTTGTTTGAAAATCAGGAATATATAACACATAATGCGTATGTTTCTCTAAATTTTTCTGACTTTCTTCTATTAATTTATTACGCAATATAATGAAATCTAGAAGTTCCAACATACATATATGTATGTAAATTCTTTTGTGAATAGTCAAACGCCCTTCGATAAGTTTTTAACATTTTCATCTGTTTTTAAATCATATTTGAACCTTTTTCCCCGTTCTTTCATATCAAAGTAAATTTAATTTTAGATTTCAACACTTAGACTTAACTTAGTTGCGGGATTTTCACTGTTAGAAAATGGGAGTGGTGAATGAGGTTATGTCCTTCAAAGTGGTGCTTTTGGCGATTTAATGCATGAAAATGCAACCGACGCGAAGCGTATTTGATATATGGATATGTGTAGTATAGAAATACATTTTCAAGTTTTACTTGGAATATATATAAACACAATTTACCCAAAAAGAGTAGCATTTGAGAGCTAAGCGACGCGGAGTTGGCAACTATGACTTTGACCGATCAGAAAAGAGGTCACTAGAGGCGGGGTAGCAAAAGCTTTGTGTTTGGGATTCATCACCAACATGTTTGAACCGACAGGTTTGATCACTCTCGCTTTGCCGGCAACAATAATGTTGCGAGAGCATAAATATATGTCAATAATAATCGGAACGCGTAGGAAACAAAAAAAATTAAAAATCCGCTTCGCTGGACCATTAGAACTCTCGTATAAATTCCAGCAGAAAGTCAATCGACAGCATCAAACGCAATCGAGATGGCTGATCCACAGGAACATGAGCAGCACCAGAGTGCAACAGCAACTGTAACTACTAGTCCTCCAGCATCCCCTACAACAGCTTATTTGGTCTACTTGCATCGTGAGAATATGCGCGAATTCAGGACGCCCTGGGTCAGATACTCAAGCACAAAGATTGAGCTGACCAGCAGACTAGTTGCTAATGCCGAACAGAACATCAACCTCGGTAGCATTGAGGATGTCTTGTTCTTGGCCAAAGAGGCACGCTTCAACGCAGTTCTTGAGCGGCATTGTGATAAAATAAACAACAAGCTGAAGAAATGGAAGAGGGTCAGGAAACATAAGAGAATTGCCCAGATGCGGAAATGGGAAGAGAAAAGGCGAAGTCCCAGTCCCAGCAGTGCAACAGCAACTGTAACTACTTGTCCTCCAGCATCCCCTACAACAGCTTATTTGCTCTACATGCATCGTGAGAATATGCGCGAATTCAGGACGCCCTGGGTCAGATACTCAAGCACAAAGATTGAGCTGACCAGCAGACTAGTTGCTAATGCCGAACAGAACATCAACCTCGGTAGCATCGAGGATGTCATGTTCTTGGCCAAAGAGGCACGCTTCAACGCAGTTCTTGAGCGGCATTGTGATAAAATAAACAACAATCTGAGAAAATGGAAGAGGGTCAGGAAACATAAGAGAATTGCCCAGATGCGGAAATGGGAAGAGAAAAGGAGAGGTGTCGAAAAGCAACAGTAAAGTGATTCTGATTGTAATTGTATATAACTTTTATATGTAGATTTATTGTAGGTTCAGAATGATTAGCAATTATAAATAAATTATCTCTCTAGATATATATATATATTTAGGAACCTAAGTTTAGTTGGCCTTTGCCTAGCGGAACTTTATTCAGTGGCAACCGAAAAGTTGGTTTTTAATTTTCACTTTTTCATATATTCTGAACTTAAAAAATGCGTTGCTGGTTCGTTCGTGTTGAGTCATCTACAACATGTACATCACATCCGCAAATTGCGCACACATTGCGATGTGGTACAAATGTTGAGATCTCGAAGCCAGCCAACCGAAAGGTTGACACGAATGCGGGCAGGACAATGTCGGTGACAGTGAGCGAGTCTCCGGCACCGTACTCCTGATCCTCAAGGAAGGTGTTCATGAATTCGAAGGCAGCTTCGATCTTCTTGAATACCTCTGGATCGGCGGGTGCCTTGGCGAACACCTGGAGATAGCAGAAGTTGGCAAAGCTCTGATACAGAGTGCCATATCGAAGTACAGGCGCTGGTTGGTCAGATATTTTGTAGATTCAGAATTAGGAATTATAACTGAATTATCTCTCTAGGTATCTACATATATATTTAGAGCCTAAGTTTAGTTAGTCCATAATTTTTGTTGGTGCCACTGGTGCCTTTTTCAATTTTCCTGTGGCAACCGAAAGGTTGGTCTTTAATCTTCGCCCACTGTGTCAACTTTTTTAGTCGTGAATGTTCTGAATACACAAAAGTCACGGCACTTTGCGCTCGTTACTTCGTGTTGAGTCATCTACAACTGTGCCTTTTTGAGCACCGATTACTCGAGTGATTTTGATTGTAATTGTATATACCTTTTATATGTAGATTTTTTGTAGATTCAGAAGGATTTGGAATTATAAATGAATTATCTCTCTAGATATATATATATATATATATTTAGAGCCTAAGTTTAGTTCGCCTTTGCCTAATTAGTCCATAATTTTTGTTGGTGCTTTTTTGGAATAAAGCGGCACTTTATTCAGTATTGGTGCCTTTTTCAATTTTCCAGTGGCAACCGAAAAGTTGGTTTTCAATTTTCGCCCACTTTGTCATATGTTCTGAACGCACAAAAATCACGGCATATATACATATATGTATATAAGTAGGTGAAGCAAAGCGAACATCACTGAATTCGACAGTGGCGGAAGAACACGGTGAACCTGACAAACGCGCCGCGGCAGAAGTTGAAGAAAACGAAGCATACGCTTTTTTTCAATTATTCGGCAGTTTATTCATCACTGGTGGCTTTTTCAACCTGACATTCGCAAATTTAAAATTTATTTTATATTCATTTTAAAATTTGATGCTTAATCTAATTAATCATAATAATATCATAATTAAATCAGTCTGTTTGTAAATTACAAAATAAAAATGTTTTAAATTTCATTTCAAATTTAGTTAAATGCTTAGTTTAATTAATATTATATTTTATTCCAATACTTAGATTTTAAAGATTTTAATAATACACTTTGCATGTGAGAATCCGCCACAAGACTACGTGTGTCACATACTCGTACAACACATTTGATTGCCGATGCAAGTCGCTCCGAAGGTACCGAACGTCCCGGAGAAATCAGATACTTTGTGGCGACCTTTGACAATTGTGGCATTATGTGAGTTCCAGAACGATAATGGATCGGTCTCGCATGAAGATTGTGGCAAGATACAATTTATGTTCCCTATTTTCGAACTCGTGCGCTGGCAAGCCTTCTAGTATGGACTTATTGTGGGCTACGAAGAAGTCAACTGAGACATCCATGTTTCCGTCATCTGAAAGCTGAAGTTGCCGCTTGTCTTGATTAATTTACCGCACATATTACACTTGGCTGTGGCGTTTTTAATTTCACTATAGTTTTCTTTCACATTCATGATGACGCTCGTGGTCGCAGACACTCCTCAGCATGCAAATGTGACCAACACAAAAATATCAAATATTTCTCAAAAAATATCGAATATTTGATATATCGTCAAAACCAATATCGCGATATAAATATATCATTCGATATTTTGATATATTTCCTGCATCCCTAAGTGTAGAGTACTATCACTAACCATACAATACTCTCTTATATGGTTAGTGGTACTATCGTTGCGGATCTCGATGCCAGCCACCTCGAAAGGTTGACGCGAGTCTCCGGTGGCTTATTCCTGACATGCGCAAATTGCGCACACACTGCGGTGTATTAGAGGTACCGAAACATCGATGTTTTCTAAAACAATGTATATTTTAATTAACACTTGAAAAATAAAACAAAAACAAGTAACTATTATTAAATTAAATTTATTTTAAATTTAATTGCAAATCAACAAACTTAAAAACAATGCGAATTCTTTTCACAAGGTAATAGGAAATTAAACTTATAAGAGATCGGTTTCAACAGTCTATATTAAATAAGTACATATTGTATATGTAAATTTGAGCATGTTCAATCATCACTTTGTTGTCGAAATGTTTATATTTTTGTTTATAAACATTAGTTTGTCCACTACGTCGGATTTTAGACGAGTTCGGCGATCGGATATTATTTGTCTCGCTTTGCTGAAAGCCCTTTCGGATTCGATTAATGTGGCTATCGGAACTGTCCTCGTTTCATAATGTCCGAAACGCTTCTTGAAGAGGTCACTTAAAGCGTCAAGGGCGGCAATAGCTTCTTGGGTTTTAAATATATTTTCAAATGACGAAACTTCCGTAAACATTTGCCATCTCATGGGTATCACGAGCGATATGGTGGCAGACTTTCCACCTGATATTTTTTTCGTTGCTCTTTCAAAATGCCGAAGTAACTGGCACAGCTCTTCCAAGGCATTAATCTCCTCTGCGGAGAAAGGCGAGGGAGCCTTTGGAATTCCCAGCAATACAGTCGACAGTGCTGTTTTTGTGAGTAAAATTCTCTCTATCATTAAAAACGCACTGTCCCACCGGGTTGATACCTCTTGGATGAGTGAGAGAGGGTCAGCGACGTTTTGGGCATCTTCAAATTTTAGCCATAGCCGTTAATCTTCGCTTCATAAACGCAACAATTGCTTTGCATTTATTTAATAAAGCTTGTAGGTTTTCCATTTTGAATATATCCTGCACCAACAAATTTATCGTGTGTGCAAAACACGGGAAATGTTTCATTTCTAAATGCTCACAGGCCTTTTTTATAGTTGCGTCATTGTCGGTGACAATAGTTACCACTTTTCGTTGTAGCTCCCACTCAATCAAAATCTGGCGAACTGTGTCATTACATCTCGAAAATAAGTCCTGCCTGGCATTTTGTATTTCGGATCCAAGGTTTTTATAACTCCACGGAATCATTATCATAATAACTCGGTCAATTTTTTCCTTCTTTGCCGAATCTGACGGGTACTCTGAATTTATATTGAGGTATTCAGTCAACCCCTTAGATTCACTCACCGTTTGATCTGTATTTAAATTTGAGTGTATCTTGTTAAGGTGGTCTGACAAATTGGTTGTATTTTCCGCCATTTTTAATATTTTTCCACAGTGCGAACATATTGCCTTGGTTTTCTCTTACGTTTTTTTTTAAGTGCTCCCAAACACTAGATCCCTCTCGTTTCCTCTTTGGAGGCGGACTCTCGCTGTTTTCCTTTGTTAAACCTAAAACATACAAAATATAACCATGAATATATCTGCAAATTAATAATTGAAATAGAATTAATTAAAATAGTTGAACAAATTCTACTAATTTGCATACCTTTAGCGTTGTATCTCTTCTTCTTGTTCTTGGAATAGTGATGAACCTAAAAACATCGATGTTTCGGAAAATTTAAAAAACATCGATGTTAGCATCGATGTTTCGGCACCTCTACGGTGTACATATATAGAGTATCTCGAAGCAAGCCACCTCGAAAGGTTGACACGAATGAGAGCAGGGCAATGTCGGTGACAGTGAGCGAGTCTCAGGCGGCGTACTCCTGATCCTCAAGGAAGGTGTTCAGGAACTCGAAGTCAGCTTCGATCTTCTTGAATACCTCTGGATCGGCGGGTGCCTTGGCGATCACCTGGAGATAGCAGTAGTTAGCAAAGCTCTGATTCAGAGTGCCATATCGAAGTACAGGTGCTGGTTGATCAGGGCACGCTCCTTGGGGCACTTGGGGTACAGAGAGTCGGTCTTGCCGTACTTTTCAAGAGTGGGAGTGGTGTGCTGAGGGTTGATCTTCATGAACTCGGGCTTCAGGTGCTCCCAAGCCTGCAAGTTGAGCAGCTTCTTGTTCAACTCAACACCAACAACCTTGGTGGACAAGATGACGGTACGGCAGAGCGAGGAGTCGGGCAGATAGTAGAAATCAGCCATTTTAATTTTGGATTGTAGTTAAGACGCGGCGTACTGTACCAAGGGTCAAGCAATACTGTGATCGTGTTGTATGATACACCAATTTTTCGCAGCCCACAAGGAGCTATAAGCTTTGGGTCAACATTTACAATTGGTCATCTGGCCTGTCAAAAATGTGAAAAATCTATGATTACCAGAAGAAAATTTTTTTATATTCTCATAAGTTTTTAAAGCCAAGCTCTATAGAATTCATACATTAATAAGATTTAACAATTAATTTATAGATAAAAAAAGTATTATTCTTCGTCGAAGTGATGTTAAAAATTTGACGACTTGCTCAAGCTACTTTACTAATTTTTATTTCAACAAAATTTAAATTTAATTTTAAATAATATACTTGAGACTTAAGTTGACAGTTAATTTGGCAGTAATTGCACATTTATTTATTTAGTTGCAAACCAAAATTATCGAAGCTTAAGCTGCTCTACAAAGCAGCCAGATGGCGCTCAGCAAACAAGGAAAAGCTTTCTGACACAGCAAAAGTAAACGTTGAGCTTTTGAGCTTTACTTTGGCCGATGGCGCAGGTGAGCAGCCGCTCTTGCTCAGTCGTATCGCGCAGCTTGTGGCCAAAAGTAACAAATACGGAACGCGCGCTGCTAATTTTTTACGCCCACCCCCACAACGAGTAGGCGAAACGGAAAATAGTGACAGAGAGAGAGAGAGAGCGAGAGCGATAAGACCAACAATAACAATTTGTGGGTGCTAAACGCGCGCGCGCAACTGAAAAATTCACGAAAAATAATTGATGAAAATATCTCATCCAAGAGCCAAGCTCTTCACTCTAGATACGTGAGTGTGTGTGCATATGTGTGTTGGTGTTTGTTTGAGAGTGAGATGTGTTAGTGTTCAGAAAATAAGAAGAAAAAAACAAACAAACAAACGAGCAAGTGCAAAAGAAAAATCCAAAACAGCTAACAAGTTGTTTCTGCGTAGAAATCAACGACATCAAAATTCCAAGTAAATAACAACACGTTCTTGTTGTTGATATTCGATTTGTATTTGTATTTTGTGTTGATGTTGCTTAAAGCGGGTCAAACGCATAAATAAATTAGTGTATTTATGAAATGAAATTATAAATAAAATAAGAAATGTGAAGCTGAGAAACCTGAAGCTGAGGCTAATAATTAAATCACACAAGTTGTATATCACACAGCAAATGCAATAACGAAAAGAAGAAACGACTACAGCTACATACAGCGAAAAAGTCAAATGAAAATTGTTGCAAAGTTTTTCGGCAATCTCTCGCACGTACTTGGAGTACCTCTAGTACCATATTGCCATCCCACTCCGACATGCGCCCGCTCTCACTAGACTCGCTTGAAAGCTCGGCGTAGTATGTAAAACATCTACATCTCCACAACAGTAACAGCAACAGCAACAACAACAAACATAACTAAACAAAAGAAACAACAAAGTGGGAAGTTCTACTTGGTTCAGCGGCCTTATCAAACTCGTAATGCTACTGCATTTGGCGGAATTGTTTTGAACACATTTGCGGATTCACCAAATGGCTGTTAAAGTAAGAAAGCAATCGATTTACCTACATATATATTTATGGGCATATAAATTAAATAATTTAGCTGACAAACTCACTTTGGCGGGATACCCAACTCAAACTGTAGCTGTTTGCATTTTGGTTCTCACGCCGCAAACAGCACACAAAGTGTAAACCACAAAAAAAAAAAACAACAACTGTAGCGCACACCTTTGAACTTTAAAACAGGAGTGCAAAATGCAAACAGTCATCAATGAAGCAGTCGAATAGTAAGAAAATACTAGCAACTCGCAACTACCATCGACTAACCATACAAAAAAGGTTTCGCGAAAAACCAACTGTAAAAGCGCAGACATTGCACAGTGAGCAAATGTTTGTTGTACATTAGAAAAAGGTCGTAATAAGTAGGTTAAATGCTTGTGGAGTTCTTGAACAAAAATTAACAACTTTAATGAGTAAGCTTAAATCTAACTTCTAAGGCTTTCAGACACAACCTTAGTTTTGGACCTATCATTCCAATAGGAACTATATGATATTGTTATCTTATCGAGTTGAAGATTTGAAACAAATTCCGTCTTAAAAACTCACAGAGAAGTATGCAAAGAACCAGACGGTCAGACAGACGGATACAGTATTGTTGTCTCAGCCCACATTCCAAATCAAAAAATTATACTTTTTTGGGCCTACCACGCATTCCACTTGTAAACGAAATTATAAATAATCCCTACTGGAATGTAGTGAAATTATTTAATGAAAAATATTGACAATAACTAGCTAGTTTATTATAAACAACATTTCAATACGCAGCGTAATAGTTCTCTTCGCGGAATCAAAAAGTAAACAACATACTTTGAATTAATTGAAGTCTAATTTATGCTTAGGTCAATACAGTTCTATAATCATCAATCAGCATCAATTAGCCTTTAACCACTGTGCGCATTGATTGCGTTTTGTGGCCATGTGTCCAACCTGCATTGGGCATGGACTAAACTGCACTTGTTGCTAAAACAGGTTTTGCTTTTGTTGTTATTTCTAGAGTTGTTGCTGTTGTTGTCATTGTGGCTGTTTATTATTATTGTTGTTTTGTATATTTTTTTTATGGCCAACTACATTTTAATGGCGTCCGTCGGCAGTCGCTGCATTTTTCATGTTTTTCCGGCTGACCTCCGTTTCGAATCTGCACGGTCCAGTTTTTGTTTGCTTCGATTGTGGACTTGTCTTGGGGCATTCTAATTTGCCAATTGCCAAGCTGGCAACTGGCAACTGCCACTGGTTCTGTTTGTGGACAATTGGAGCATTACTAATGAGTCGCCAAAGGCCAAAGGTCAGGCTCATTAGAGTTGGGCGGCTGGCACGCCCACAGCCCACAGGCCTAGGCGCAGGCCAGAGGGTATTAGGCGCTATAAGTAGGCAGAGCATGAAGCCGCATTGTTGGCAGCTTGTTGAACAATTTAAAAATACATTTATGATAAATCGTGTAAACGGCACAAACATCAACATCAACAATAACAACAACAACAACAATGCATTGGGCTGCAGTGAATGCATTAACTGAAAACTGTGTGAACATATTGAAATTGAAAAGTTGTTTGTCCGGCCATTGAGTTGACCATAACCATAACACGGTGGCAATTGGATACGGACCGCAGACAGTCGGCAGTCGATAGTCGACAGTCGACAGTAGGCAGACGGGAGATCAGAAATCAACAATTGGTTAGCTATTAATGGCAAAGCGGTACTCTGTTAGCGGTAAACGGATCAGTCGGCAACCGGACACCAGAGCATCAGCCGGTTGAATCGTTGTCAATGAGGCTTAATTGCATTGCAAGCGGTTGGTTGGCAGTGGAGCATTAAGTTGCAAGTGCGTTATGCAACATCGACTATGACTGTGAATCACAAATGGGCAGCACGCTTTCTCTCTCCCACTCACCAGAACTAAAAACGTGCAGTCTGAACTAATTAACTAATTAAGCAAATGGCATTACGAATGCTGCTCAAATTTGTTATTGCTTTTGGCCATTTCAAGACGTTTCAGCTGCGCCCCTGACTCACGGGCTCGTCAAGAAATTCCTCAGAATAAAGTCAGTCGATCAATCGATCGACGGCCCACGCGCTTGTCGGGGCAAACCTCAAAAGCCTTGATTCCATTTGATGATTGCCAGCTACAGAAATATCTCTTTCATAATCGCAGCTAATTTCTTGGCTTAGTTCATACTTTTCGCTCGTAACTTGCACTTTTCCCTCGTAATGCCCATTTTGTTGACCGCAAACTGCGAATTTGGCTTAATGATTCGCTGGCACGTTAACTGTCATTTTCGATCAAAATTGGTTGCAAATTAATTTCACAGTGCTTTTTAAACTGTGTTGCACAAGTGGGCAATTTGCTATGATGTTCACTTTCCACTCAGCGGTAAAAATTCAATTTGTTTACTGGAAAAGTGTGGAAAGTGCCGCAATCAATAATAGATATGCATGTCTGCCATGGAAAGCAGAAAGCAGGCAAAGATGAATGTGTCTCGGGTGTAGTGGTTTGCGATTGCCTTACAGCATATCTACTAGTCGGTCACGATACGCTGCAGCTGCCTTATTTGTAGCTGATGTGCTTTTCATTAGAATGAAACGTGTAAAAATCCAATACAAATTATAGTTCTCTCTGGCGGCAAACATATAACAATGGAACATTCTTACGTGTGCTGCGACTCGACGACTTGGCAACTTGGCGACTCGTGAGTCGTTTGATGATGGGGTTCAGGGTCAATAATTGTACGAGTATTGCACGATCGCTTGCTGCTTGGTGCTTCGACTCCCTCGACTAAATTATGCATTATTTGTAGAATATTATTAAAAAATTGTCGGTGATTTGGCCAGCAAGTTGTTTAATATTTATTCTTCATAATTATTTTATTACGTACACACCACAGCTGAAAACATTCGAAAAGGAAGTTGACGACATCTGCCATGGCTGCTGCTGTCGATTTTGTCATGCGTGGCTTGGAATTAAAGCACACAAAAATCTAAATTCACCTTCATGCCTGACAAATTCGTAGATTGTAGTCACATTGGGCTCCAAGCAATAAACAGACAGACTGGGAAAAAAACCTATGGTTATTCCGTGTACCTCTAATTGCTGATGTACTGCTTATGAGCTTAATAACTATATTTTTTCTCGCAATTAGCCAAGTTCTGAGAGGCTTTTTGAGAGCTGCCTAATTGAAACTTGTATTGCCAGTTAACCTTTTGTCGGTGCCGTCTCCGTTTCTTAGTCTTTTATTAGATGTGCCAGCTATTAACTGATTATAATTGGATATACTGCTTGGCTTTCTAATAATTATTCGTCTTCATGTTTCTTATTATGTGCAACAACAATCTTAGGCGCCAATTAAAGGCTAAAGACGTGCTTGGCGTTTGAGCACAACTAGTCGCAGTACGTTTACTTCCTAAGCACATTAGTTGCATATTAAATACAAGTGAGCACGAGATTAGATCATGACTATAAGGGGAAATCTAAGATATGCACGGTCCAGCTTCACTTTCAGCTGAGGTTTCTGAAGAAATTTGGCAGCTAACATATTCACACTTTCCATTCATCAGAAGCGTTTATATCAGATTGTGAAATAATCTGCACTTGATTGAGACAACTAGAATCCACAATACAATAAATTATTCAATTCAGAACTAGTTTATTTCACTATCTCCTTAGTTGTCTTAAACCAGCTGACCATCTTTCTTGCCCATGTCTGAAGAAAACCCAAAGTAACTTATTGCTTTTCTCAGCTCATAAATTATACATTAGATCACATTATAACCATAATTTCTTCTGCTAAAAGACTTCCGGCTATTTCGAACACTTCCCAGGCTGACAAATAAATCATGTGATTCGCTCCACATATTTATGAGACGCCTTAGCACTTGAATTGCCATTTATCGATCGAATTGAGTTTGGAAATTGATCAATCAACATTGAAATCAGATGCTGTGTCTGGTACATAAGTTTATGAGCTTACAGATGGATTAATTGTTGTTTATTGAAATGTCTTTTTTATCGTGTTAGCTGGAACAGATAGGATTTCAATTTATTTATTTATGGCACAGATTAATTTTCAATGATCGATAACAGTTGCAACAACTTAGTAGTAGATGTCTGGCTATGATCCCAGTTTGTTTATGAGTTGAAAATCATTTTTCCATTGGCCAATGCAGTGATTACAACAGCTTGTTTACATTTTAAGTGCCAAGATCTTGGCTGATAATATTGTATTGATATTAAATAAACAATTTAGTGATCGTGTCGTGCCGTGTTATGTCGTGTTTGACTATTCGCCTCATCCCACGATTTCGCATGTTTAATCAGCTGCGAATCCATTGTTTCCAATACAAAGGCATGTCGATTTGAGCTAGGCGAGATTGATAATAAAAATAAACGTAAAGTTAAGTAAATGCCGAAAACCTGTGGGCGTTTTTGATGTTTGAAAATCAAAATTCTTTCGCACGGCTTTTGTGTGGCCGCAAGCATCTTAACAGACCAGCACTTAATCAAGCTGGCAAATCAGCAATCAGACAAACAAACTCAAATAACCGAACAGTACAGAACAGAACAGAACTACTTGAATCTCAAAGTCATCCAATTGTCAGGCACTTGAGAATGTTCGCTGTACAGTGTTCTGCGTTCTCGATGCTTGACGTTGATTGAGCTCAGCTCATAAGTTTCCCAGTCCCAGTTCCGTACGTCTCAGTCCCATCTGTCCCGGGACATGACACAAAAGCTGCCGCACCACATGTCCAAAACGTAAGCCGAACCAAAATGTCTAAGCCGACTGACTTTACCGCATTTCTGTTATTGTAATCTTATTGCGCGTTGTTGTCTTTGTTGTTAAGTTTAGAACGCTGATGTTATAACAAATTAAGAGAAAAAACAAGCGGCAAAGTGGAGAATAAATCGTGAAACGAGCGCAAGCTTGTAACAAAACAAAAAAAGTCAATGGCTTTCTTATAATTAAACTTTGCGTTTTTTAATGAGCAAAAAATTGCTGAAATTTAATAATTCTCAAATATTGCCAAGGCAAACTCAAATTATATGTTAGCCAATATAATTTTGGCTTTTTTTTGCTCTTTGCCGCTGCTTCTGTCATGCAAATCTTTTGGGCTTTTCTTACATCAAGCATCCTGCTTGTGTTGTTGTTATTGTTGTTAATTAATCATGAGCGCTGCCAAACTATGCTATTGCCATATCTTCCTCTCCCATCCCACAAATAAAACACAAACTAACCGAAACCGAAACGCTCCATCTGCTGTTTCTTTGCGTGCATTGAACTTTTGCGTTCTGCCTTTCTGGCCAATGGCTGTGAAAGGCTTTTGATTAATGTAAAAGATTGCCCATAGATTTTTGCAAATGCTAATGAAGAACTGTTTGGTATTACGGCTTGGACTTCTTCGCTTTGGGCCAGCTCATCTGCATGACAATTGGCCATTTAGCTAAACGGACAGCTTTAATAATTTGGCATTGCACATTACGCAAACGGAGGCGTTAAAGACGGCACTCCCGTAGAGTGTGAACGCCCCTCTCCCGCACGTGCTTGCATTTTATTAACTGTTTATGCGGCATACCAATATCCAATATTCAATATCCAAGTGAAATTGCCAACGTAATTTTGCGCAAGAGGCTCGCAAAAGGCCCCTCCGTCTATGAGTCTATGAGTGTGCTTGAGTATTTTATTTCTGTTTTTGTTTAATTGATTTCTCGACAGGCAATGACACACATTGCCATAAAGCTAACGATATTGTCTACAGCCAGTAAATACATACATGCTGCCTTGTACGACTGGGCGACTGGGCGTATGCGTGTTTCGGATTATTTTTATTGAATCGACTCGACGCACAGCACACAACGCACAGCGGCGGCCTCAGTTATCACTCTTACTTAATGTGACTTATAATGATATGTTCGCATATGTGATACGCTCCGATGGCTGCTGCTGCCGCTCATGTTGCTGTGGGTTATCTTCGAGCTGTCCAAGCCACAGCATTGGCCTGTCTGTAAAGCAACCGTTTAAAGACAAACCAATTACGGCTCATTTCAAGACATTGCCCAACATGCTAGCCAAATACAGGCAATGGAATTGAATGGAAAATTGTGAAATTTGGCTTTCTTCATTGACTACGTTACACAGAATCAGTTGGTTAAATTGTACGTAGAGCTTTTCACTAATGCAAAACTCTCTTTCACATTTCCGACATTTTGCAGCAACAAGAAGGCGTACGATTTCCCAAGGCAGCCGCACAGATAAGTCGACAGCAAGACTTGAATTATTGCACGCAACAACAGCAGCAGCAGCAGCTAGAGAAGGAAGAGGCCACCACGACAACTGGAACTGCAACTGCAACTGCAACTGCCACGGCAACCGCAAGACGCACACATTGCCACGCAGCTTTGGCAAACAATTGTGGAAAAGTGTGCAAGCGAACAATAGCGACAGAGACCAGATAGAAAATCAGTAAAAGAGCGAAGCAACTGCAACTGCAACTAGCAAAAACAGAGCAACTTGCAACAGGCAGCGGCAACATATATTTTTGGTATATGCTTCGGTAACGATGTCGTTGATGAAAATTCATCGAAGCAATGAGTCATTTTGGCGTTGTGGCATGTTGTTGTTGCTCTTGCTGTTGGCATTGTTGATGGTAGAGTCGACATCGACATCGACGACGACAGTCAGCGAAACGCAAACGAGTGCAACTAATGGTGCAATTAGACAGCAACAACAAGAGCAGCAACCACAGCAACAACAGCAGCCACAGCCAGCGGCAGAAGAGGTTGTGGATCATGTGCAACTGCAACAGCAACAACACAATGAAAGCCAAGCGCTGTCTTCAGAAATTTTGAGCTCCAGCGATGTGGGTAAGTAACATAAGTATTTCGATCTATCACACACTCTTATTGCACATACTCGTCCATCAACTGCGCCCCTTTGGCGAAACTATCCCAGAAAATGATTTTCCTTTTTTTTCTGCGACTGTGGGGAAAATTGGCCTAGTGCGCAAATTGCAAACGAGCCGAAATAAATCTATGCCAATTATTGACCAACTGACAGCAGACACAGCACACAATACAATAGCAACAATAACTATCAATGCAATAGCAATGGCAGCAACAAGAGTGGCCAGTTGCCAACTTGCTCTGTTGGCCAGCTAAAACAATTGGCCAGCTAAATGTGCGGCAGAAGAGGCAACAGCCACAGCCACAGCCACAGTCAAAGCAATAGACAACTACAACATCGAGCACAGCAAACAACCACAACAGCAAAAACAAACACTCGCATTGGCTAATCTTTGGCGTTTGAAAGACCGAAAACCGTCGTCAACATGATTGTTGCCATTTCATATGATTCGTTTGAATACACTGCTCCATTTGAGGCATGCATGTTGTAAGTCAAAGGTTGCAACTAGAGCCCATAAATTAGACAGCTTACATGTTGCATAAATATCAAATTTAATTGTACATCGTCAACAGAAAGTAGGAGAGTCTCAAGTCTGTGCATAATAAAATAGGATCATGTTAACAGAAAATTGTAGTTGCTTAATTCGCTACAAAATTGGCAATCAATTAATCGTAGATATATTTGCAATCCACAAAATTAAAAGCAAAATATATATATATATTGTTTTCAACAACAAATTGCCACTGCATTTGGTTGGATTTGTCAAGCGAATTTACATAAAACTGAAAACTGAAGCGTAACCATCAAATGAGCGAGGTCATGTTGTTTCTGTATTTCGTTATTTAATTTTTTTGTGACTTTGTAATAATAATAATCTATTTATTAAAGACAAGTATCTAACCTAGGGATGGCCAAGCACACACGAATATGCAAAGAGCGAATGTCTTCGAGTGCATATTAAAATTCGAAACGAACGAAATAAAAATACAAATAGATTGGTAAAGTTGAATCAAGATCTCGAGCGATATTTATGAGTCTAACTATGAAGATTGTTTTGCCAGCTCTTCATAATGAAAACAAATTGAATTTGGATGGCTTCGGCATGCCGCAAATAGCCTTCCTTTCATGTGTTGCAAGTGAACTTTAGCCAAGATACGAGCTAGACTTTAGACCCTATTCACAATGTGAATGCGAATGTGTTTGTTTTTGTGTGTGCTCTTAATTGTTATTTCAATTAAGTATTTTTATAAGCAATTATTCGTTTAGTTAGTGCTGTGACTCTTTTTTTGTGGGCGTCAATTGTCAATTGTCAATTGTGCTTTGTCTTAGCCATGTGGCCACGCTCAAGTGTTGGCCATGTTGCTTGCTTGCCAGCTAGGCCTAGTCGACTGGCTGCCAAGGTAACAAACGCATTTTCACCCAAAAAAAAAACCCAACACAAAAATTGTTGAAAAATTATGTATTTATGCATGTTTATTCATGAGGCCTCACTGTGTGCCGCTTTTTTTTACTATTGTGATTATTATGATTTGAATTGCGTGGCCATAACTTGGCTTAAACTTGGAGTGCAAGTCGCGCTGAGCTTGAGCATTACATAAACAGGTTGTAGACAAGAAAACAAATAAGTAAAAAATGCTAACTAAACAAAAGTTTAATGCATTTTGGTTATTTTTAATGTATGCGCATTAAAAGATCTGCCCAAGCGATGAATGTGCACATACATATGTGTATCTCATTTTGGGATGTTACGAAATGACGCCAAAGCTGTTCTCTCCCAGTCGAAGATGAAGTCGAAGTCGAAGTCGAAGTTCGCTGGCCTGGTGTAGGTTGTAGGTGTCGTTATGTGATGGCTATTTAAACCACACTGGCCAGTGGATGGTTAAAAAATCCTCAACATAAATATCAATATTGGTGTGGCTTGTGGCTCTTTTGGCTGTTGTGTTGTTGGCTCATTACATATACCTGTTCGTCTCTCGGTCTCTCGCTCTACCCGTCTGTCGCTGCTCATGTGCGTTCGTTGCGTAATCACAACACATTTACCAGGCGTATTCAAGCGTTGGCAACCATTCGCTTCGCGAAGAAGAGCGGCCTCGCAGTCGCAAGCGCAGTGCGCTAAATCAGAAAAGTCAACAAAAAGGCAACAACTGGCAACGGGCAACAGGCAACAGGCAACGGGCATCGGCAACAGGTCTGGCTCTGTCAGTCAGTCAACCAACTAGCTGCCAAGTGCACTGTTTGCAACATTTGCAACGTCTGCACCTCTCGTGGCGTATGCGCAATGTGGGCGGCATCTAGATAACTCATATGTTGTATGCTCTGTGCTATTGCCAACTTGCAGTTGAGGCTGTGCTTTTGGCGGCACTTAAGTGGGTGTAGCTGCTACACATACGAGCATAAAACACACATGTATACTACATATATGATTATGAATCATTGTTTCCACAAAACTCTATGGAAAAAATCCCAGTTACCACTTTAAGCACAACTTGGGGAAAAAATACTTTACCCCACATACGTAATGCCAGTGTAAACATCAATCTGTGGTGCACTGTCTACCGTGTTACGTATTTTGTTTATGTTTACAGTGAGCAGCAAATGTTCAATAAAAACTATGCATGGTTTTTTTCTTTGTGCATTGCGATTGTTTTGATTATGCGTAAAACAAATAGACAGAAGGCTTAAGCCTGAACCTTTCGACTTGTACAAATTTTGTGGTAGATTTCGCGCTCTATGCATGTTGTTGCAATGAAAGTAGGTTGAGAGTTTTATGTGGTTATTGTTAATTATTTATTTATGGTGAGGCTTTGCCGGAGCCAGTAGCTTTTGTGTCGGCTTCGGCATACTTGATTGTTAATAAAATATTCACCAACACAATAATTTGTGAGTATTTAATCTAACAACTTTTTCCACAATTAATTTGTATAGTTTCCTACTCATTGCAGATAACTATTAACTATTAACTCTGGCTGTTGTTTGTTTTATCCAACTTAATCTTTTCCCCAAATTATTTTTGAACCATCTCTCAACTTATTTCCTTATACAACTTGCAGTACAATGCAACTTTTCTCAGCATACCATTCTGTATACTATTTTCTTATTTTTGCATGCAACTTTTCATATTTATATTTATGTTATTATATCTACTTAATCTTAGATAGCTTTGTTTGTTTGCAATAATTTGCTGTTTTGCTATTTTCCAACCTACAAAGAGATTTTTCATTTGAAACTAAATGTGTTGTTATTATTTTGCGGCTGTTTTTTAGCTGCTGCTGCTGCTGTTGCTGGACGGCGCATAAACATAAAGGAAAAGGAAATGAAACGCGTAATTTGTGTGCGGTGGTCACACGGAATGGCTATTAAAAAGCTGTTGGTGAATTCGGTTTCAGTTTCGGCATCGAGTCTACTTTGGTTTCGCTTTGTTTTGTTTTTGGCATTTTTGCTGTTTACATAAAATGCTTATAATTTCATTTTCATTAGTTTGTAGTTTGCATTGCAAAATGCGACTAATCAAAACGACACAAAACGATCAAACCGACCAGGTTTATTGAACTTTTCGACATGGGGGAATCTCTGCATTTTGTCATCAACTTTTGGCCAATTTTCCATTTCTTCGTTTCTTTTTTCACATTTTTGTTATGTTTTATGTGATTAATTAAACTCAAAGCTCAAAGCTGACCCAAAGAGTCGTGGGCCATTATGTAAGATCTTTGAGCTATGAGCTTACATGATTTAGTTCAGTTGGTGGGGGGACGTACCTAATTTTGGGGGCACAAAAGAAAGCGGCCAACTAACTAATGATGCCAAAGGGGCACGAAAAACTGACTGAAAAATCAGTTTTGTGCGTTGCGTAAAACTGTGCAACAAGCTGCTGATGGGAGCGTTGGAAGCTACTTGTCGTGTTGTTGTTTCTGTTCATGCTGCTGATGATGACGAACATGTGACACGCCCCGCAGCAGCCATTTGCAACGCCTCAATGCACAACAACAACGGCAGCGGCAACGGCGGCAACAACAACTCGGCCCATTGAAAAACTTTTCAGACCGAGCCAAGCGACTCGCACTGAATTCGTAAAGCCAAAGCCAAACAAATAAACGGAAGCCCCCAAACCTCGTACAATAGTCGCAGCAAAAACTGAAAAAATAAAAATACTAAAACCTAAAACAAAATGAACTTTGCAATTATCCAATGCTTTTGCTGCTGCAGTTGTTATTGTTGTTGACGACTTTGATCATTTAACTTATGGCCGGAGCTCTGAAAAACGAAAACACCACATAACAAAGCACATTTGAAAAGTCGCTCAGACTCATTTGTGATTGCGCAAAAGGTCAGTAAAGCAGTTCGCCAGTTGTTGGCCATTTCAATTCTACGAGTAGCGCTCAAGGCTCGGCCAAGGGTTAGCTGCCTTAACCAGGAAGCAGATGCAACAGCAGCGGGTGCAACACTTAGTGGCATTTCACGACAACTTTGCTTTACTTGATTTCCGCATTGACATCCGCAACGATGTTTTCGTTTTCCATTTTTTACCTTTGCCATTTCTTTTGCTTTCTCACGGCTCACGGCAGCTGTCGAGCAGTCGATGTCTTCTGCAGCATTTCCTGCATTTAACTGCACCTACAAGGCGGCCCATCGGTGCAGTCCAACTGTCGGCTTTAACTCCAGTTAAGGCAAAATGTCACGCACATGAACTGCCAACTTTGGCAGTGTATCTATTGCAGCTCCTGCTGCTGTTGCCGCTGCTGTTGCAACGTTATGCTTGCACAAACTTGCGGCACTTTGCTAGCTGCTTTTGGCATTTATGTTGCATGTTTCGATTTCACATTAGAAATGCTTTCGATCGCCCCGACCAAAACGTGTCCGTTGCATGTCTGTCTCTCGGGGGCCAGCAAACAAGTTTTAGCCATGAACGTGGGCAGACAAGCCGTAGGGTGCAGCAACAACAAATACCAAAATTACTAAAAACAACAACAAAAATGTACAAGAAAAAAACACGAAGAAATTGCAATGCAAAAAATAAAGGCAGGCATGGAAAAAAGTGCAACGAAAGCGCGCCTGGAGAAAGTTTTGTTATATGCCAAGGCGGCATTTAAAAATTGTATTTATGAGCAGGCCAAAAGCAAAAGCAAAACCAAAAGCAAAGAGCCAAGAAAGCAAAAGTGAAGCTGCCGCTCTGCACTGCCTGAATTAGTGCCAATGAATTAATGAAAGTTTTATCTGCATCTGTATCTGTAGCTGTTGCTTTATTTATTTGGCTGTTTCTTTAACTCGTTTACGCTTTATTGAAACGTTGTTGCGGCTTTGGCGCTAGCGGAAATGATTCACAATTAGTCACAATTGTTTGTGCAGAAATGTAACAAAAAGCAATCAAACTCGCACTCAACATGCTTACCCTTTCAAGGCCACGTTAGCGGCAGTTAACATTAGAACAAAAGTCCGTTAAGTCCAAAATTAGCACACAATACTGAGAAAATTTTCCACATTATTTCTTTTTATTAATATTTATTTGCTGTTGATTTGCCGTGTAGATTTCCAAGTTTGTTTATACATCTAACAATAAAAAAAAATTAAATAACAATTAACTATTTTCAGCAGATTTTCTATAATTATTTGGCTTTTCAGTCGGCAAATTGAGCCCAAAATGCGGTTCACTCTTTTGATTATGTCATGTGCAACGTTGCGTATGATTGATATTAATGTCATAGGCACAGGTAGCTGTCTCAGTTTTGTTGTTTGCTTGCTGTATTTTCCGCTCATTGTATAATATTTTGTAACATTAAATACGACACCATTAAATAAGTAACCAGTAGAAGCTTTTGTGTGTGTCTGTCAGTTTGGCAGCTTGTCAGTCTGTCAATTAGCCAATGACTTGGCTACCCACTCGTGTGCGCAATTTATTTATAATTAAAAGTTCTAAAGCAAAAGACATGCGATTCATTCAAGCGCTAATACAGCGAACCAAAAAGCATTTCGAGTATTTATAAATACACTCGCAAATTCGCATTCAATTCGAATGTAATTAAAGCAGGCATCATCCACCATAGTTGCGGCTTAAATACACAATTAATGGCCGAAAACAAAGGCCAAAGCTCAGCCGGATAGCTAGCTAGTCAACTTGCTGGCTTGTGGGAGCCTTGGATGCTTTTGTGGAAGTGAACTGAAGCCAAGTGAAGGCTCATTAGCTGACACTGCCACTGCCACTGTCAGTTTGGCTTAGAACTCTGCACTCCACAGTCCATACTCCATACTGAATGCTCGCCCATTGTGTACGCTCTGCGATTGGCCAAATTGCTGGCAATTAAATTTCACATAAACAGCCAAATATCTGGCAATAAGTTTTAAGCAAATATTGACATTAGTCACGCTGTCGCAAACTGAAGATTAATAACTTGACGTGTTTACTTGTGTATTATTGCATACTGCTTTTTTTTGTATTTTAAATGATTACTCAAGTAGTATTTTGCTCGAGCATTATGTAAGCAGCGGTTTAAGCAAAGTTAAGCTTCTCAGAATTTGAAATTTGCCAAATAAGTTCGCTGGATTCTTTTGAAACAACACTTTGACTTTGGCTTGCTTGGTTGACCATTTTTATGTTGACTTCGTTTCGCTTTGGTTCGCTTCGTGCAGTCGCAGCCCAAAAACAAAATCGTGTCTATGACCAAAATCAAATTAAAATTCCACAACGCATGCCAAGAGCAGCGACGAAAACAACAACGATGGCGACAACGATGGCCACAACACAGCAGCAGCATAGCTAATGCCAAGAAGTTGCTCGGCCAAGTGGCCTGGCCTGGCCTGCACCGGCAGCGGCAACAACAACAACAACAGCGTAGCACAATAAGTTAAGCAAAACAGTTACAACAACGCAGTCTGCTTATCTGCTCCATCAAATTATAATGACAACTTACCGATGTTCGACTACTCTTTCTGTCTGGTTAATGTTCTTATGTAGCTTCGCGACTTCTTTACTTTTGTTTTGTCTTTTATTACTGTTCTTGCTTTTTTCTTTTTTTCCTTCTTCTCCCTCAATTTCAAATTATGTCCTTCGTATCTTTGCCTCTATCGTTTAAGTTTGCTTTGGACTCATTTGTTTCTCAATTGATCATTTGACTACGTTATTCCCTCTCACTTTTACCTATCCAACTTATGGCACTCGTTTTTTTGGCATAAACCACATTTAGTATCTGTCAACTTATTTGCTATTAGCTTTTAAATGTTTTGCAACTTTTCTTTAACTCGTTAACTAACTTTGTTAGTTAGGCTTAATTAATTACCTAAACTAACTGCATGACAAAGTTGATCTACCTTTAGTTACAGTACACAAATAACTAGGCACTGCAAACGCCCGTGTCTCGCAACACAGAGCAAAAATGGCAGTTTCTGTTGTTGTTGTTGTTGTTGGGGGTTCTGTTGAAGGCAGCGAGGCGACGTGACGAGACGTCCAAATGGGGCGCACAGTGTTTGTTGTACAAAACAATATGGGCAGCCCCCAAAGTGGAGTGCAGTCAATGGAGAAGCCAACGAAGCTCGAACTCAGGCCCCAAGCAATGAGCTCCAAGCCCAAATTCAAATTCAAATCCAAATTCAAGCCTTAACCCAAAGCGACGTCTGCAGTGGCCAAAAAGTGGCGGATGAGGAGGGGGCGAAGACGGAGGCAGAGTTAGTTTTGTCGCTTGTTCTAGTCGCCGCGCTTGAGATGCCAGGCCTAACCTTGGCCTAAACTGCAAGCCAATGAACTAAATGCTTGTGAAAAACAGCAACAGCAACAACAACGACAGCGACAAGCGGCAAAAGCTGCACATTTGTGTGTGTTTGTTAACATTGTTTGGCTTTTGCCGGTCGGTCGTTTTGGCAGTATTAATGGCAACGTGAAAATTAAACAATTGTGCAAGCAGCCAGCTACATAGCTAGCCAGGCTTGATAATCGCTGCTATGATTCATGGCCCAAACGCGGCAGCATTCGATTTGGCCAAAAGCCCACACAATGCCCAGTTGCAGCAGCAACAATGGCAACGGCAACGGCAGCTGCGTTCGTTCTGCCCCAAAGCGGCACAGTCAACAGTCAACAGTGAACAGCAAGAACATCACAGCTTTGCCACCAATTTGTGTGTCAAACTAATTAGTCAGCTGCTATTGCTGTGGCAACTGTTGCTTCAGGGCAACCAAATAGCGACATGTCAAGAGGCTACAACCGAACTGTGAACCAGTTGGCTAACAACAATTTCTAGGCTAAGAAACGCACCTAAAACGCGCTCACTCGCTCGCTGATTAATGGCCCGAAAAAGACGACGGACGATCAAAAGCCAAAAAAACGTAGAATAATAAAAAAACAAGTAAGAAAGCTAGACTAAAGTCTGCTCGACTCTGAGATACCTGATGCTCATTTTCAGGGAATGCAACAAGCATTAATTGAGCGAAAATTGTGCCACAAATATAGCAGAAAGTAAAATAATACTAAACAGCTTAGTTGCATTTTATTATTGTTTATATTTAATATCAAATCACATATATTCACACTTCACTTGCACCCATTTTATTTCTAGATAAACTGTCATATTTATTGTTCAATCGTTAAACAGTGTTTAGGATCAGCTGAATATTGTTATACATCCTAAGAAATGAGCGTTCTAGCTAATAATATAAGACACATTGTACACTACTCTTAGAGTAATCTCTGATATCTTGGTGGACATACAGTCAGACAGACAGACATGGCTTTATGTAGACGGCTTCTACTGCCTGTTACATATGCACATTTCGACAGTTGACACTACCCTTCCAACCTATGGCTAGCGAGTATAATACTTAGAAAACAAGTTTGCGCCTCGTGCTGATTTAATGCTTTGCTGACGCACTGTTTGTCTTTCCCATTCGCCACGATTGTTTTTCCAATACGCGTCACGACTTTTGTTGGCATCAACTAAACGCCGCATTAACCTCATTATGCAGATATGATGTCTCTTATATTGCCAGCGTTTACTGATTCTTGTTCTCCCTCTGCTCTCTTCACAGATGTGGTTGCCGAGAAGCCCACCACCTACCGACCGGCGGGTGGCAATCGCCCATCGATCGCACCACTTAACTCGGCACAGGATCGCGAACGCAAGCTAATGAATGTGCTGGCCGCTCGACGCTCTGCCCTGCAACGTGGTGGCTTTCGCACACGCATTGGCACCACCGGACGTAGTGCTACATCGCCGGCATCTGCCGCTGTGGAGAGCACCTCAAAGGCGCCCAGTGATCCCCGCTCCGTCTGCATACGCAACTGCACCAAGAACTTCACTCGCCGCACCACTGCCAGCTGCATGCGGCAGTGCGCCAACTTTACACGCATGGCAATGGCCAGCAACAACAACAGTTCGGTGGTGCTGCGCCCGCCCAGCAAGGCGAGTGTGGCGCCTGGCGAGCGGGATACCAATGAGATACTGTTCAGCGATGAGTCCTCGCATGGCCTCTTTGTGGTTGCCAAAGAGCAAAACGATACGTTGAACCACATAGGCGATGGTGCCAAGTCGGCGCCGTCGAGCAAACAGCGTGGTCGTGGCAAGCCAGCGGTAACAGTTACACTGGCCACCACATCGCTGGAGCAGGAGGATGACGACGACGCTGACGATGATGAGCTGCAGCCTTACTTGTACTTTGGCGCCAAACTGCCGCCTCTGAAGCCGGGCGCCCTGGCAATCACAGCCGCCGCTGGCGATGATGAGCATCCGCGTGTGCTGGAGGTGTCGGTGGTGCAAAGCACCACCACAACGCCAGTGCCCGTTGTGGAGACCACCGTCTCGACGAGACGCCCCTTGACCGCAGTGGAGCGCAGTCGCAGTCGCTACAAATATCACATGCGAGAGCGTGGTGTAGTGGCACCGCCAGCTCCAGCTGCACCACAGCCACCAGCGAGTAGAACACGCTATGTGGGCTCAGGACGACCCACTGCGGCACAAGTGGAGAGTTCAGTGGAGCAGAAGCAGCCACCATCAGAGCCAGAAGTGCCCAAGCCTGTGGTGGTGCGACGCTTGGCTGCCAAGCCGTTGGCTTCCTCTACTCCACTCATCATAACGGTGCTGAGCGAAGAGGAAACCACAGTGGCACAGCCCGAGTCGACAACTAGCAGCACTAGTACTACGACAACAACCACTGCAGCACCAAGCAGCACCAGCACCACACCAACAACCACTAGCAGCAGCACAACCACGACGAGCAGCACAACGACCAGCACAACTACAACCACAACCACAACGACAACGACCACACCCACGACAACGACAACGACAAGCCCAAGTAGCAGCACAAGCACCACACCCACCACCACCAGTAGCACCACTACGACCACTGCAGCCAGCAGCACCGCCAAGCAGAAGACCATCATAGAAGAGGACACGGAAAGATTGCGCGCCTTGGGTCCTTCCCTCACGCAGGAGATCAACATCGAGGATCAGAACAATCTGATCATCTTTTGCAACAGCACCGCCAACTGTGAGCCTACACCACGCACCACCACCGACTCCAGCTCGAATGACAAAATACTGCGCACCACAGTGCTGACCTCAGTGCGCTCCACAGTGAATCCACGACCCACCACAGCATCACCAACAAAACCAGCGGTGCCACAACCAGGTGGCAACTTCTACATTGGCATTGTGGAATCCTCAACGTCAACGAACTCCGAGATCAGCTCCACAGTGATTGCTGATGAGCGTGATGCAAAGTTGGATATGCGACGCATGAATCTGGTCACACTGGTGCTGGTCGCAGTTGGTGTGGTGCCCTTGGTGGCCATTGTGCTGTACTTGGTGCGCAACTACATGGTGCGGCGACAGGCCAAGCAGGACGATGTCTTTGATGTTTGCATCACAGACCAACAGCCAATAAGTCCCGTGAAGAAAGTGGACTCCAAGTATCAGCTAGAGCATGACGAAGACGAGGTCGATCATCATCAACAGGCCATGCCCATGTCCATCTCCCAGCAGCATCAACAACAACAGTCGCGTGATGCCAATCACAATCGCTACGATGACAAAACATCCTTGGCCAGCGAGTTCCAGGAGTTTGAGCGCAGCAATATACGGCTAAAAAGTCTGCTCGGCGAGGGCAACTTTGGACAGGTGTGGAAGGCAGAGGCTGATGATCTAAGTGGACACTTTGGCGCCACACGCATTGTGGCCGTAAAGACAATACGCGCCTGCAGCGCCCAGGTGAGCCTCAAGGATGAGGCCAACATCATGCGCAAGCTGGGCTCGCACCAGAATGTGGTCACATTGCTTGGCGCCTGCGTGGAAAGCGGTAAGTGAGCCACAGTCGTTTATACCCAGTATTCTTTGGGGAGAAGAGCATTATAACTTAGAAACGGCAACTGTTTAGTTTAGCATGGTCGTATGTTAGTTTAAAGAAAAGATTGCCTATAGCTGGCTGGAGATAGTTTAGATATATATTTGTATGTTTACAGCTGAGAAATTATAAATACTTGTATGTAACCATATTTGTTCAATTTAACATTACTTAATAGAAGTAAAATAGATATTATTAATTAGCAATAGTTGACGAAGTGATATTATATATGCGTCTGTCCGTCTGTCCGTCTGTTAACACCTATATCTCGGAAACTACACGAACTAGATACTCTTTGGAGATGCGAATATTAGTTGTGATAAAATATTTTATTAGCATAAGACTTTCGCTAGTCTGACAAAGGTGTTTCTATATTTACTTATAATGTATAACGATCACTAATTCCACTGCCATTCTAGAGCCGCACATGCTGATCATGGAGTACGCCATGCGTGGACGTCTTTTGTCCTTGTTGCGGGCCGCACGCAGCGCCACAAACCTATTGCCCGCCTCAGTGCCAGGTGGACGCAGCCTGGCGCCACTTTCTCCACGCACGCTGGCTGGATTTGCGCTGGACATTGCCTGCGGCATGGAGTACATAGCTGGACGTAGAGTGAGTGCACTATTTAACAAATTGAAAACATTATATTAAATAACTGCATCTTGTCTTTCAGATTGTGCATCGAGATCTGGCGGCCCGTAATGTCTTGCTGGATCACAATGGCATGTGCAAGATCTGTGATTTTGGCATGTCCATTGATCTGGATGCGGAGCGCATGCGCAAGGAGCTGGAGAAGAACGCTGCCAACGATATATTGCGCAGCAATGCGCAAAAGTTCAAATTTGACTTTGGCAGTCGTTACATACTACAGCATTGGCAGCATACCTTTGGCCAGACACCGAATGGTGGCAACTGCTCCAAGGACCCGTCGCACTCGGAGAAGAAGTCGCATGGTCACGACACCATAGGCAAACGGCATGCCTTGCCCATACGCTGGATGGCGCCAGAGAGCTTGCAGTTCCACATGTTCACCACCGAGACGGATATCTGGGCCTTTGGCATAGTGCTCTGGGAGATAGCCACATTGGGTAGGAGATTGTCTCATCACATGCTTACACTTTTACTCATTGCACTTGTCTTTTTTAGGCTCCACGCCGTACTCGCATCTCACTGGCCGTGAGGTCATACGCCGTGTGCCGCAGGGTCTGCGTCCCGAGCTGCCCAAGGAGAGTCGACACGAGTTCTACAATCTCATGTCGCGCTGCTGGCACAAGGAGCCGCATATGCGCCCATCGTTTGCCCAGTCGCGTCTGGAGATCACACGATCCCTGCACAAGTGGGTCGATGATGACTCTGCCGCTTCGGACTATATGGATGTGAGCGGTTTCAGTGAGGATCTCGAACATGGCGTTGTCTACTTCAACCACCGCATCTCGGAGTTTGAATGCGAAATATGACGTTGACTGAATCACCCTTTCCAGCCCCAAATCACCATTCACATGCACATCACGTCGCCATTGCCCACCAAGTAATTAGTATATCAGGCTCATCACAGCATCCACATCCGCATCAAATTCAACATTCCTCGATCCATTCCAATTGCAATTCTTAAACTACTACATATGTTACATATGTCGAAATTCGCGTGCTTGTCGAGCAGTATTATTTGTATCTTGTATCTTTTTTCCTGTTTTAGTTTCGATTCGTTGCGTTTCGATTTCGGATTTGCCAGCGGCTTTGAGAGCGCTTTGTAAATATTATGTTTGTATTTGTTACAAATGTTTATTACGATTTCTCATTTAGGACTTGTATTTTAATTACAAATTGGCGCTACTTGTGCTTAGTTGATATTAGTCACTTAGTTCTTCTAGTCTGTATCTAAAAATTCATCTTCAAGTTGAGCCGATTCGTTATTGTAGCACCGTAATGTGGCACACACGCACAATATAGTTTTTGACCATTATTCTATTGCATAGGCTTTAATATTATTGATATCGATATAGAAATACACACATAATTGTACAAATAAATTAATTAAACACGAAAAATATAATAATTATTTTATTTACACCAATGCATGTCTTTTATTATAATGTTATCGTGAATGTCGGTACAAAATACATCCAAAATATTATACACAATGAGGAAGTGCATAAAATAGATGAAATGCAAAGATTTTGCTTGTAAGATATGGGAAACTATTATTTTTGATTTATTATTTATGAGGTCGAAGCCCTCATGGCTATAAACCCAGTTGCCATATACATTGCAATTACTAGGCAACTTGAAAAAAAAACAAATAAATAAAAAAACAAATGTGATTTAGCTATTTCTAAGATTTCGACCAATTAAATAATATATTTTCTATCCATAAATGCTTTTAAAATGTTCATACGTCAAATTTTAACAATGTTGAGTTCTATTACCAACGACCTGGCAACGATCTTTACAAAGTTGTAAGGTTGCCACTTGGCTTAAAAAAGCTCACAACAATTTTCTGCATGCTGGCAACTTTAACCAGTTCCATTCGGAGCTAAACTTTTTCGAATGAGTCAAAACAAAAAAGCGGTAAAAAATGTAATTTAAATTTTCTACTAGCAATTAAAAAAGTTAGTTTAATTTAAATGTTTAACAAAAAATGTGTAATCACAACAAAACGATGTAAAAAATTAATTAAGTTGTTTATTATTATTTGATAGTTATTAAAAGTGTATAGTTTTTATTACCTTGACAAACGGTAAAACCGGAAGGCTACTCAAGTATTAACTAAGCGTTTTGCTAAGTTCATAGACATCAAATAAAACTTGTCTTTGCGCATAATTAACGGCTAAATGGCAATCGTTGTGCATTTCATGCTGTGTATTAACGATTTAAGTTTACTTAATCACAGTTAAAGTTCACTTGCATAAAGATAAGGCGTTTTCCCCATTATGCCACAAAACCTGGGCCATCAATCCAACAACTGATGAGCTTTTCGACTCAGCAACAATAATAATCGCAACAGCAACCACAATTTAAGTACATTATACTAACTAGTAATTTGCAAATTAACCAAAACTTATTGCAGGTTTTTATGGCTTGTGTGGATAGAAAAACGGAAGATGGAAATTTTCGTATGGTATTGCTGATTGATGACTCGACAATAAAATGAACATCCAACGATGCGGTAATACGCCTAATGGACATAAATTTAATGTGCGTAGACAGGCCTAAACAGTTGAAAACCACGCACTGCGTAAAATGAAAATGCAGAGCGTTTTCGCACTGTGGTTACCAAGAAAGTGTGAAGAAAACTGTTTCAAATGGTAATTGAAAGTGTGAAGCTGGGCCCCGAGGCAGAGAAACATAAAAATACTTAACAGTCTTTTTATTTTGCTCCCCCCTAAATAATAAAGAAATAACAATGAAGTGCAGAAAAGCGAAACGATGAAAAATGGCCACCACTACAGCAGAAGACGGCGCTAAAACTACAGTTCAATCAGCAAACTTGACGAAGTTATTGTCGGAGGCGATTAAAGTGCAGTTCAAGTCAATTGCCAAGGGCTGTTTTATGGTAAAACGAAAGTGCTGCCCACCTGCTTGCAGTAAGTGGCATCTTGATGATGTCTCGCTTGCTAAAATTGATTTACACTGTGAAGCCCTCTGGGCTTGACCCCTGGACGGTTGATTGACTTATTCACTGCTTGGCTACTCTCGGTAGCGACTATAGTCAATAGCTATTAGCAATGCTTCCGTTATTAGGGAATGCTTTGTAGTTTTTTTGCTTCCTGACCCACAGCCCCAAAACGAAAGACTTAAGACACAAACTTTGTAATGAGGCGTAAATAAGCGTGATGGCAACAACTTCCGCATTACGTGCGAGCTATTTAGCAAATTGAATTTTAACGGTTCACTGAACGCGCAGCGCTGCAAAAGAAAGGCAATTAAACAATTGGCAAATTGAATGCAAAATCACGTCGCAGCGCCAAATTGCAAGGCATCCACGGCAAGGCAGAAGCAATAGAACCAGCCAACAGCGACGCCAGCAACAGCAGCAGCAGCAGCCATGACAGTGGCAGTGACTGAGGCAGAGGTAATGGCAGCTCTGTCAGCGGTTACAGCCAACAGTCTGCGGCGAGTGTTGAAAGCGTTAAGACGTGCTAGCGGTAGCTGTGCACGTTTGCCCAAGTTTTAAAGTGAAGACTGATTGCTCTACTCTCTACCATTTCGGTATCGGCCTCTCGTTGCCAGCAAGAAGACGTGTGTGTGCTAAGAAAGAAAATCTCTCAGCAAATGCTGTAAATTAAGGCGCGTGTGAAATCTGTGGAAATTTGCGTTTGCTTTTAAACAAATCTAAGAGAAGAAGCCACTGCCGAAGTAGAAAAAGAAGCTAAACGAAGTGGCAGACATAAAAAGTGAAAATTAGCCGCTTAAAGTGGAGTGAAACAACTTTGATTCTCGTCGATCTCGCGAACAGGAAATAAACGGGCCACACAAGAGAGCTTAGCATAAAGTAACAGATACAGATACAGTGGCGCAGATAGAGATACTGCGCGATATAGAGCTGCCGAAGTAAACGAGGTGATTTCTTGGCAGCCTCATTTAATAAATTAATCATAAGACGAAAATCGAAAATGGAATCTTAAAATGCTTCGTTTTTTATTTGTTTTTATTGTTAGCCAAATATGTGAAATGGAAACAACTTTCTAAAAGAAACAAAAACAACAACAATGACAGCGACGCACCAAAATTTGAATTCTTTTTTATATACGTTTTTTTATTCTTTACGCCCGAGGAAATTGTGTCAGCTTGTTAAGGTATGCGTGCGTGCGTGTTGTTGTTATTGTTGTGTTTATTGTTGTTGTTTTCGTTTTGTCTCTTTCACTTGCTGTTCAGGTAAAGTGTCAAGTTCGTTGCCTAAGTCTTTCGTTTAGGGCCGGCAAATTGAATTTGTCAGCACGCGTCGTCAATATTTGAATGTGCTTTTAATGGAGTGACAGCTCAGAAAGATCTGCGATCTTAAGCTGTCTAGGTCGCTCTGCGGGTTCTGCGCTTACTAGGTTAGTCGGTTAGTTTGTTGTTGTTTTTTGATGTTGCTTTAGTTGTTGTATCAACAGTTGCCACAGCTTGGTGTCTGCTTAGAGGATTCATGCGACTTTCTTGTTGCGGTTGCTGTTTCTCTCATTGCTGCGCTTTAATTTACTGTTTTTTATTGCTACTCTAGGCGTTGTTGTTGTTGTGGATGTTGTTACAGCTAGCTGTGTTTTTGACTGGCCCCGATTCAATGGCAACGCACGCGAATTATAAGCTAATTAAAGCTTGCCAAAGAATTTCCAGTGAAATTGCATCTAAAGACGGCAATGGCAATTACACTAGCTGTTGGAGTCTGCTGCAACATCTCTATCATCTCAACAATTTGAATACTCACGATTATTCACTTTTACTCAGAGGGGCACCCACATGCCTGGGAACCAAATGGCCGTTGGGAATTGCTGCGCCTTATTGGATTAATTTGATTTATGTATGGCATCATGGCATCATCATCATCACTTTCTCAGTGCCATATGCAAACAAAAAGAAGATGAAGAAGAAGATGATACGTACACAAAACCAGAAGCGGTGAGGTCTTTCTCTTAGCCATTAAACATGACCAATGCCAATGCCAATGCAATTGCCTTTTTGCGCAGGTGTGCAAAATAAATTAAAGACTTTGGTGCAAAAAGATGCGCACGAAAGAGCTTAAAAGATGCTCACAAATCTCAGCTCGTTGGCAGCTGGGGGGCGTCTAGGCTGCAACCTGAAGAGTTGCCATAAGTTTTTATTTGTGAATCGTTATTTGGTTTTTCGTTTGCCTGGCCTTGTGACTTGTTTTGGCAGCCAGGCTCCTGGCCTGGCAGAGCTTATGTGGCTTGTTGCCTTTTCTAAACTGTCAACTAGTCGATAGATAAAGCAAGCGTCGCCAAGTTTTCACTTTTCAACTGCGCTAAAGGTCAGCATCGTCTGCAACACGATTGTTGCAGCTGCAGCCTGTAGTCTGCAGTCTGTAGGCGAAGCCTTAAGGAGCCTCCTGCCCGCCTGTAGTTAGCATTTGAATTTGTCAGCTCCGGCTCCCAGGCATGCGGCATCTATTCATTGATGCGGCACTTTCGAATGCATACCGTGGAGTCACAATAGCATTGTGCGCCAAGGAATCATTGCTGAAGAGGTTAACGCAGGGCAAGTTCAAGTCCGGATAAAAAGCCAGTAAATTATTTTTCTGTTTACAAACAGTAGCTGTAGTTTATTCACCTCAAAGCGCAATAAACATTTTGCAACACAATTAGCTTCTTCAAGTAATTACCAAGATGTTAATAATTAAAACAATTATTCATTTATTAATTAATTATACATGATACTTATAAAGTTATGCGAAATTCATTTTAAATATTTTGTTAGTGTATTATTATTTAATTTTAATATATTAATAAATAATTTATTAAATTTAGGTAAAATAAAAAGCCAAAGTAAATATTGACAGAGAGAATAAGCAACTTAAGTTAACGACTACATTTAGGGTATGTTATTTTCGTATTTAGAAGATTTATTCAGAATGAATATTACTTTATTCTTCTCCAAGAAGATAAATTGAAGAAATCCATTAAGTTCACAAATTGCTCTTGCATAGTTACACAACTATGCTATCGTCATTTTAGTTTGTCTTTTTTTTGATGCATAGATCGATGCTTACCGTCTGATTTATGACAGCTGGCTGAGTCAACTCGGGCTGACGGGAATCAGCAGCTGGGCTTGCAACAACAAGTAAAATAACACTAACAACGACATTTATGAGTTGTTTGGTGCTTCACGCCTTGTTGAGCGCGCGAGAAGTCGACGATAGCCGCAAATGTGGCTATGGCAATGGCAATGGCGATGGTGATGGCGATTACCTAAAGCCAAAGCCAAAGTCAAAGCCTAAGCTGCAGGTGTAGATGTTTTGGCTGCGGCAGGAGCTGCTGTAATAGCCACAACCATGACTTGATTATGATTATGGCTATGACGCTGACACGGAGTTGCTGTGGCGATGCGGTGGTTTGATGGCTCAGTGGTTGGGCGTGTTATGCTGCCGTGCTTACGATTTTATTACAATTGTTAATGTCTTTTACTTTCGGTGGAAAGGCGAACGACAAAAATTCAAATCTAAGGCAATGAAAGCAAAAGTTCGTTGCTTAAGTCTTTCGTTTAGAATGCGCGCTGTCGAAAGCGTGCGACGCATAACAACGAATTGTGTACGCTTTGTTTTATGATTTCTTTATTTCTATTATTGCTGCTGCCCCTGCTATTATTATTGTTGTGTTAATCTATTATTTTGTTTTTGTTTTTTTTTTGTGGAATTTAATTTCGTTATAATAACTGCAATCTGACCGCCCATTTTCCCATCAACTTTCGTTTGCTTGCAGCGTTGCCGTCGTCACCTCCAAAAACGAACGAAAATGAAAGCTGGCCGAGCATTCGGCTGCCTCTTCTGGGCGTTGCTCTATTGTGTGCTTTATTTAGATCTGACCAATGCCAGCGAGGATGAGCTGCTGGACTTTGACTTTGCAGATGCCAAAGATATGGATACTGCCTCAGCCCTAGACGATTGGCAGCTGGAGGATGAGCAGCAAACACAGCAATCTGAAAAGAAACTAGAGAATAATATGCTGGACTTTAGTGTAGATCTCGATGAACCAGAGCCGGAGAAGCAGCTGCCTCCCTTTGACTGGCGTGAGAGAGTCTTACGTACTGCCTTAGCCAAGGCCCTCACAGATCGTGTGCTGCGCCAGAAGTTTGCTGAAGTGATGCCCATTCTACGTGTCCTCTCCTCTCAGCAGCGTTTGGCGCTGTCGGCTCTGATCTCTGCACAAATGAATGCCAAACAGGGGCATGAGCTTCGACTGGAGCAGGTAACTCCGACAGAGTTAAGACAGTTATAGCAGAACAATTGTTATTTCGATTTTGATTCTTTCAGGTGCGCATGATGTTTGGCGATGACAAGAAACTGTTGCTGCCAATTGTTTTCGATCTGGCTAACCTAGTGAAGAGTTCTGCTCGCAAGTATATACAAATGGGCAGCGACTTGGCAGCTGCTGCCTTGAGGCACACGCCTCTGCAGAAGCGTAAAGATGTGTTGACTGTGGAGGAGGCGAATCAGGATGACAGCGTGGGCACTATTGATTTGAGTCCCAAGCCAGATGCGGACGTTGCTTCGCTAGAGGATTTCTTCGAAGATATGCAGTCTGAGCTTTTGGATCCACAGATGATTAACGAGGCCCTGCAATCAGCCCCACCCGCAGGAGCGAAGACCAAGCCTAGCCCGGCTTCCAACTCCACTATAACCGCCAACTCTTCGCCTAAGCGTGTGCGACGAGCAGCAAATGAATTTGTGCACAAACTTACTCGTTCTGTGCCCATTTCAGTCTCAGAACAGCAGTTGATAGGTGGTGTCGCCGGTCGTACTATCAAACTGAATACAACTGCCTTTCAGCAGTCCAGTGCGGCGGTCACACAGCAAGAACATACTCAGCCAACCACAGCCTCTGAAACAATAGCCAGTTCCACTCTAACTTATGAGGAAGTAGAGGATCTTGCCTTTGCTGGCCTAAATGGCACTGAGTTGCCCCTGATTGCTGCTGATGAGCGCAACTATCAACTGAACAATAGCAACAGCAGCGCGGAGGAGCCGCTGCCTAGCCCAGAGGAGTTGATCGCTGGACCACGTTATCGCCTTAATCACAACAGCAATAAGCGATACAGCCAGAAGTCGCCACCCATCAAGCGCAAGCGTGTTCCCAGTCCCAGCCACAATCGCGGCAGGCCCAAGACCTCGGCCAGTTCGCACAATCCCGTTGTGGTTCCGCACAAGAAATGTGAACGCTTCACGAACAACATGTGCATACGTACCGATGATTACCCGCTGTAAGATCCACTTAGTTAGTTGGCTTTTGGGGTTGGTCCCCCTCCACGGTGGCTCAGGGTTCCCCCGGTTGTACCTTTTAGTTAATCTACAATTTAGTTTAGTTTGTAATCGTAGTGAGAATTTAGTTTAAATAAAAATGTAATTTATTTCACCTCCACAATCCTCAATCAATTGCACATGGTTACGGTGGCTCTACTAATCCTTTTTCCACCAGATCCTCCAGCTAAACATTCTTCACTCTCCTCACTTTTAACTCACCACAGCGAACAGATCATGGGCAGCATTCGACGACACAAGAATGCCATGAGCGCCCTTCTGGCTGAATTCTATGACAAACCCAACAACAATCTTGAGTTTGGTGACGAATTCGATGATTATCTGATCAACAAGAAGCGGTAAGTGTTAGACAAATTACTTGTATAGCATTGATTTTGTTAATAATGTTTTTTAGGCGTGAGGATGAAGGCAGTGCGGGCGGCATGTGCCAGAGTGTTGTGCGCTATGCTCGGCCACAAAAGGCCAAAGCCGCTTCGGGCGAATGGAAATACATTGTCAACACTGGTCAGCATACACAGACACTTCGACTAGAGAAGTGCAGGTGAGAATAAATTAAGTTTAGAATATAACCAGCTACTTTGCATTTTATATTCTCCTATTATAACATTCCGTTTTGGGTTAATAACAGTGTATGAATTTTTATGTACCATTTATTACGTTTGTCAACAAGTGTTGTCATTTTTAAACGCAGCTAAAAATAATCATCTTAATTTTGCAAACACAGTTTCTATTTTTAGTTTAGTGGGTTATTAGTAAAACTATTAATTATTAGCTAAATTAGTTTTGGCTGCGTTTCACAAACTGATGGAATTTTTTGCTGGTAGGCAGTTAAAATATTGGTGATGTTTGTTAAGATCTAATTTGGATACCGTTGGTGGTCATTTCGGTGGTTAATAATAATTGCATAAATAGTATTGACAATAAAATATTGGAGATGTTTGTTAAGATCTAATTTGGTTACCGTTGATGGTCATTTCGGTTGTTAATAATAATTGTATAAATAGTATTGTCAATGATGAAGGTGAATTAAAGTAACTTTTTAACTGTTCCCGCTTAATTACAAACTGTTCCCACCAAACTATTGATATTGGTTGACTCTCTCACAAACTGTTCCCACTTAAATTTTGAACTGTTCTCATTGCGCTTTTTCTCCTCCAGCAATCCTGGTGAAAGCTGCTCGTACCTTGCTCAATCGTACCGCTCCCACTGTGCACAAGTATATAACTACCATCGTTTGCTCAGTTGGGACAAGGTGCGAGGGCTCCATGTGGACATATTCAAGGTGCCCACGTGCTGCTCCTGCCAGGTAGATGGCTATCGCCAGCAGTTCCCTCCGCTCGCCTCTATACAATCCAAGGACTATTCACCGGGTAGCTATAAGGTGGACAATGGCAATACCAATGGCTACAGCACTATCAACGAAGAGGATCTAGACTACAATGACGATAGCGATGAGGATGAACTCGGTTCAAGCTATGCGCCCTACAATAGCCGCGATACCAATGAACTGAGCTACCTAAGCAGCAAGAAGGTGCGCTCTAAGGTGCCAGCGCCGTCCAGTGTTGGTCCGTATTTGAGTCCACCCGATGATGAGGAACAGTACTCTGGCATTTCTGGCTATAAGAGTCACAAGAGCAGCAGCAGTCCCAGCAGCAGTTACAGCTCGAGTTCAAGCTCGAAAAAGTATTACAGCCAGCTGAGCCGCCGGCGGCCAGCGCACAATGAGCCACGAGTGGATGTCGATTTGGATCTATCGCCGAGTGAGACACAGGCCGAACAAGAGGTAAACGTATTTGGCCTACCGCTGGCTGGGGAACAGCAGCGCGTGCCCCTCAAGCGCAAGCGTATTTATACCTCAACCACCCACACAGCAGCCGGTGCAGCAACAGCTGGAGGAGGAGCATCGTCAGCAGCAGCTCGAGTACGCATACCCATATCCCAACCACAGACCACAGCAGCAACCAGCAGCCTACCAGCCCGTACAGGAACCGCCGCAGTCGCCACACTCGGCGTCAGTATCAGTGCTGCCCCCCATGCCCACCAAGCAGCAGCAGCTGTTCCATCCGGCACAATTGCGTCATCTAACATTGCCCTCGGTGCGGGGCAACAGCGCTACTACACAAGCAGGAGCAAGTCGAGACCACGATACTATGCACCCGTCACGACGACGACCGATACCATTGCCGGTCCCGCAGCGATCCCAGGCAGCGCAGCGACGCCACTACCGACCACATTCTATCAGCAGAAGCAGCAGCAGCAGCAGCAACAATATCAGCAGTCGACGGCATTACCACAACCGTCACATGTGAACACCATCTATGGCGAGAACGGCAATGGCAATGGCAATGGGAATGGTACTCGACGCATCAACTACAGCTATCATCCCATCATAGATTTCTTTGAGAAGAACCGACGAGCAGAGGCAGCAGCAACTGCAGCTGTGACACCCACACAGGCCACCCACAACACAGACTACGAGGCGGAGGAATCACGCCGGGTCGAACAGCGCTATCCGTCAGCCGCTGTGGGCATGGGCATGGGCATCGGCATGGGCATGGGTGTCTACCAGCATGCGATACCCACTCCGCATGAACGTAGAATAGGCTTTGGAGCTGATGCTGGTGCTGGTGCTGGAAGCTACGGCTTCGCCAATGACAATGCATGGCAACCGTTGGTTGGGGATCACTAACAATAAGTCGCATGTAACCAACTCCAATCCATCTCCCTGCATAACATGCCTAACGGCAGCTCATCTCGTATTAACAGCGTCAAATGTCGTTTTCGTTGTGGTCTCTCCTGTTGGTTTAGTCTGTACTACTCGTATATTTAGTTATTGCCGATCCTGTTTTGCCGTCCTAGCTGCTAGGACTAGAACTAAAATCCTATAATTGTCTAGTTATTGCAATTGAATGACGTAACTAACTGCATCTGATTAATTACATATTTATTTATTTATTTAATTATTTATTTTACTTGTAGTGCTTAACAAAGTGAAGTGACCCATTCGGGGTTGTCTAATGGGCAGTTCTCGCTAGAGTGTTAGTAATAAAACTTAATTTATTTAATTGAAATTGCGTTGTTTTATTGAAGAAACTTAATATATGTATATATTAGATATATGTATTAGACGTATCCATTTTGGACAACGAAAATTATTCAATTCAAATAGAAAAAGTAATATTTACTAACAATAATCAATTTAAAATATTTAGAAAACCATGACTTGCTTAACTAATATTTAAAGTTTAATATTTAAGCTGTAGCAGTTAACTTAGTTCGCCGCTTTTACTTCGTTCCATTTCCAATGTTTCGCTCAATGCTTCTGCAACTCATTGACAAATTTCATTGCATCTTTTAGGCGCATGATAAAAATGAATTTTAATGCGCGAGCGTTAATTGAATTTGCATAGAAAATGATTTAATTCAAAAGGTGTGCATCATAAATAAGCTTTATGACCGTATTTAATTCGGTTTAGGCTTTCTCTTATACGACCCCATCAATTCATATTTTTGTTAATTTATGGCTTTGGCTTAGTTCAAGTTGAGGGTCAGGCGAAAGACTGATGGCAAAGGCAGCTGCTGCCTACTAATGAGATGTGCGCATTAAAAAGCGCAATAAAAACAAAAACATAAATAGATAGATTTGAAAAATTAATTTCAAACGAGTTTGCGACTGTCTCGGAAAGTTGCAGATAAGTTTAGTTTTTGCTGAAATGTGCCAAAACAAAACGCGAGAGGTGTTCACATATGCAAAGTGGGTTTCTAAAGCGAAACGGACTCGTGCCATAGAGATTACAGAGAGCTCACCACGCGATACTTGTGCGACGCCACGCGACGCGACAGTGGCAGCGTCTTTGACCGGTTATAACATTGAATTCAACAATTGTTGCAACTTGCAACGTCATTGTCAGTTTCGCTTTCATTGCTGCCGCACGAAGATGCTGACGCAGACGAAGTTGACGACGATGATGATGATGACGACGAAGAAAGACTTGAGTTGACTGGAGTCGATGCGAGGCGAAATACACCGCGTCATGGCTGAAGTTGGAGAAATGAGACGGCAAAGAAAATGGCCAAAAGCACCAATCAAACTGGAAAATTGGAAAAACGTTGTGCAAATTTTATAAAGGCGCAATGATAGCGCCAGTGCAGCGCAGTTGTAGATCAGACGTCGATTGTTGTTGTCGTTCACCACACGCGAAAGTGAAAAGTCGGATAATTCCACTGGCCTTGAAAGTGAGAGTAAAAGTGCAAAAGTGCCACCACCACAAAAGCCACTCAAATGGCACCACAAAGGAGCTGTCTGCTCAGCTTCCTGTGCCTGCTGCTGTTGCAGCAGAGTCTAACTATTAGAATTGAGGAAAGATCCAGAAGTTCAGCTAGGGCAACAACCAGTACCAGCAGTACCACCACCACTAGCACTGCTCCACCACAAGTCTATCGCGTCTCTCGCCCAGAGCCCAAGCAGCCAGTTAGGCGTGTGCCTCCCCATCTGCAGGATGTGCGTCCTGGCTATGTGGACGATGATGCTGGTGATGTAATACGCATCATAGAGCCACCAGCGCATTTCCAGGAGCTGAAGCGACGACGTCAAAGGCAACCACAGCGCAATGTACCACAAAAGCCAGAGGTTTGGGAGGAGCCACGCAAGTTGAGCACAAATCGTCAGCCCAGACCCAAGATGCCATTGCCCCAGCCCCCGCCCCAACCACAGCACCGGCCTCAACTCCAGCTGAAGGCCCAGCACCAGCACCAGCCTCACAACGGTGATCTCTTGACGCAGGAGGCGCAGTTTGCACCTCAAATTATCAACAATCTGGAGTTGCCCATGGAGATACTCGCCTCGGTGCGGAAGACCGAGCGTCTGTTGCAGCGTCAACGACAAAAGCCACCACTCGTGCGACAACGTCACATACAGCGACAGTCGCATACTCTGATTGCGCAGAAGTCTCTGGAGCAGCAGCTCTATCAGCGTGGACAGCAGCAACGATTGCGAGCCATGCTCAGCGAGGATCACAAGCGCAGCAAGCGAGTTAAACGGGAGACAGCTTCTAGACGATATGATGTGGCCCAAGGACTCAAACTGGTGGCGCACATTGGTGAGCTGCTGAGCAATGCAACACGGTATCTGCCCGATGAGCTGGAACCTAATGAGCTGGTACCCAAAGCAGCGCCGCTAACATCAACATTGGAGTCCACGTCACAGAGCTGTGGCAACTCAACCATCTGCGACAGTCGACGACGTCGCCAGCGACTGTTCAAGCTGCAGGGGTCGAAAAAGATAGCTGCGAGAGGGCGTAACTTCCGCCATGAGGCAAGCACACCAACAACTACAACAACAGCAAAATCAACGACTTCCACTTCAACTACTTCCGCAACTCCGTTGGCCAGTCGTCTGGTAAATTCACGTAAATCACCAAATAACCGCAATCAGCAGCCTCTGCTGCCCCTCCAGCTGCCCGCGTCCCCGCGCAGCGATGATACTGTGCTCTACGCGGATGTGATGTCGAATATACGTAATTTGTGGCAGGAGTACGATCATGATCATGATCTTGGTCTCAGTCTCGGTCTTGCCCCACAGTTCGTTGCACCTGAACAGGTGGCAAACAACACCGACTATCGTGCCTTGCATGTCTATCTGCGAGAGCTGGAAGAAATCTCCAAAAAATTGCCAACTGTGTCGTCGTTAACTGCGCTGAATCATCAGGAATTTGCACGGGTCACACCTTCGCCCAGCTGGTACCTGATCAACAACGAGGGCAAGATCTATGAGACGCGTTTGGACAGCGATTCGAAGCCATCTGCAGGGCTGTTCCATAGTTTTCCCGACATGCCCGATGGCAATGATCCGGTCTTGACGCAGGATCTGGAGTGAATAATGTCTAGCTAATATTTATTTACCGTGCTCTAAGTTAGAATTAGTCGCAGTCGCAACAAATAAATCACAAAAGAGATGCTGACTAATTTCAATGTATCAAATCTAATATTTATTAAGGTGGGGAGACGGTTAATGAGTCTTTTGCGATTCTTTCGGGGCAGCGAAGCATTTAATTTGGCTAATTACAACGGCTGACTCACAGCTTGTTCTTGGTTAAAGCGGCAATTTAGATAAGCAAACAGGCAATTAGCATGGGTAGCTGCAGTCCCAGCCATGTTCTCTAAAAGTGCCGAAACCCATTGTCTTGAACCCTGACCCCGCACAACATAAAGATTTGCTGAGAAACCCCAAGCGAGACACGCTCAACACACAAACAAACTGTGAAGCCGTCAACAATTAGCAGCAAGTAGATAATGTGGCTATAGAAAGGGAAAGACCAGAACATGTTCTGACCTCGTTACCCACTACGAGAATCTTTACACTCATAACATAGCATAGCTATGTTACATCGAAAACATGATATTTTCGATTAAAAGATAAAGTGATTTCATTAAGGAAATATTGATTGAGTTGTCTAAGTAATGATTGTAATTTAGATTAACAACTAATGGAATTTGGATTTAAAATGATTCTAGAATCACAAGTTTTCGTCAGAAAATACTCAACAACGAAGGTCGTCATAACAAGTTTGATTGTGTGACAAGTCGTCTTCTGAATAATATTGATGTCTTCATACTGAGTTTCCACTATAACTAATTTCATTCTTGGTTCCTTATAGAGAAATCAGAATTAACTGCCTGACATAGTTTAACCATCTACGTTTCTCGACTTTCACAGCATCTGATCCACGTATTTGGCAACAGTTATATTCATTTAATTCATCGTTGGTGGAACGTAAATCGAAAAAGCTTTTAATCAAATTTTAGCATTTTTATCTTGTTCTGTTTTATGGGGATGCTTTGTTTGTTTAACTTATGTTGTGTGTATTTGCTCAACTGTTACATTTTGTTAACTCGAAATGGATGCGTTCTCATTTCCACATTCATTTTGAGGTACGTCTGAGGAACGCTTTTTGCTTTTATTCACGCAGTTAAGTATAGTTTTATTTTTATTGTTTTAGAATGTTGTTTAGCCACTTTGGCGAAAAAGTCTAATTTATAGAGCTCATATATTTGAATATTTGTTTTGTGTGTTGGTGGACTGGAATCCATAAATTAAACTTTTTTCAACAAAATGATCGGATGCTGCTCGTAAACGTGTTCCCATTATGTAATACCTGCGACCTGCAACTTTCTCAACGACTGCGACAATTCCCCGAAGGTGTTTGAACCTTTTTTTCCCGCATGAGATTTAAAATGTATATTGACGGCCATAATTAAATGGAATAAATTAGAATTAAAATTTGAATTTAAATTAAAAGTAAAATAAAATGATTCGAGTGTACGAGCATAAGGAATTATATTGGTTGCCCATTGCGACATTGACCCCACTGACCAAAAGAGAGGAAAATCTACGAGAAAAACGAAAGAAACAAAAAGCAAAGACTGAGACATGTAATTAGTAATCGGTCATGCAAGAAATAGAAGCCCCCGCGTGGCCCAAGGTACGAGTTGCCAAGAGCAACGCTTCATTGATAATCTGCCTTGTGGGTGGTTGGGTGGCTGGTGGGGCAAGGCTCGAATGCATCGGCAGCAGGTGGTGTATTGTTAGAGAGACACACGCAGTCTGTGCATCGAGTCGCCCAATTGAGGGGAATTTTCGTTGTAGGCAAATTTTGTAGACAATTGTTTTGTCGCTGCGCTTTGATGGCGACGTTACAAGAATCACAGCTATTATATAAACATGGTGCACGGCTCCATCGTCAGTCAGTTCAGTTGTACAGTTCAAGTGGCACTTGCACCACCTTCAACAAAAAGGAAACAAAACCAAAAACTAACTAATCCAACAAGATGTTCAACATGCGCTCCATCTGCCTCCTGCTGGTCTGTGCCTTCTTTTGCCTGCTGCTGAGCGAAGCTGAGGCAGCGCCACGCCCACAGGAGGAACCCGCTGCCGACTTGGAGGCAGGCGTTGAGGCCGAAGAAAAGGATCTACAGGGCGCAGCATCCCTTGGCTATGGATACTATTCATCACCCTACATTGGCTACTATGGCGGCCTTGGCGGCATTGGCGGCGGCTATTGGCCCCACTATAGTGGCAGTTACTACGGCCTGGGTGAGTTCGGTGAGTCGAGAGCAATAAACTACAGTTAATATCCGCTAATGTGTATTGTTTATTTGCCACAGGCTATCCCTACTATGGTGGCTACTATGGACACCATCATCACCATGGACACTACGGACATTATTTTTAAAGTGGCAATTGCCCCTCTCATTGCTTCTAACTCATAGTTCAGGCCAGGCAGCGTTCTTGACCAAAGTCTATGCAACATGGCGCTGTCGTAGTTCGCACTCTAGCTTCAATTTAATTGCACGCCGCTGATGCGCAAGGATAATTGCTTTAATTAAGCAAAAAAATCACAAAAAAAACCAGAAAACAACAGCAACAAGAAACAACAATTCTATGATAACTTACAGTGCTAAGCATTTCAATTCGACGACTACAGAATATTTCCAACAGCGAGAATTTTACGCGCCATAAAGGCTAATGAAATACTCTGTAGAAGCTGCCCCGAATCACCCATACATTTAAACGTATTTTATAATTAGTGTTAGTCGTCGTAAAAGCTTAGTGAACCGTTGAAATAAACTGCCCAAATATACGAAACGAAAAATAAATCAAAATCAATTTGAAATTCAAATAGGTTTGGCAAATATTTGGCTTATGGCCAATGCAGCTACATATAACTTGAATTCGGATTGCGTTAATTAACTGACTATTAAACAAATTGAAAGCATAAATTAGTATACGTGTCAGAATTCCAGAATAAAAATTATTCTTATGTAAATGTTCAACACATTATCCCGAATTTCTCCCCACATTTTCAGTCAGTAGCTATTTATTGTTCCGCTGCGTATGCGTAATTTATGAGCATTGTCGATTAAGTAAACGTAGTCAAGCGAAACTCTAAATTGTGCAAGGTTTAATTCATCTGACATTTGACCAAGTCACAAAACAATCACTTTGTCTGTCTGTCTCTGCTTGAACTGCAACAAAAAGGTCACGGAAGTGCTGCGTAAAGATTAAATTTATTGAGCGACAATAACCGTTTGATTTGCTTGTGAGTGCTGACTAAATGCTTGCATAAATTAGCATACCAATATCAATGTTCGATAAATGACAAATGATGAATGATGGATTCATCATTCCAGCTATAAACCTTGCAGACAAAACCACATCATAATCATCGAGTGATAAAGTAAGCCAAGAATCTACCACGTTGCTATTGACCTTTTTGGCGATTTGATTGCTTTATAAATGTCATTATCAAGAACGTTTGAGCTTATTCATCAGTATTTTCATTTGCTTTGTATACGGTTTGTATTCATATTTTGCAGACAATGGTGTTGAATTATTGGCTATTAAATTATCATTTGATGTGTGGCTCTCACGTTTCGCTTTTATTTAGTTTTTTGTTGCTATTGTTGTTGAAGCGTGGCCAAAAAGCGGCTGGTTAAATAAAAATGAAATGTGAGTATTTATCATAATTTATGTTCGCCAAAAAATAATCATTTTGCAAGTGGTCATTTAAATATATTTCCCCCAAATTAAAGAGTCAGTGTACCGCTTAACAGGTTTTTAATTAATTAAATATGCCACTTAGCTATAAATAATAATCATAACAATTAGATTGGTATGCCTTGCACATTTGAGATCAATGGTTGATTCATAAATGCCAAGTAAATGGCCCAAATACTCGAATGTGAAGATCATGACTTGCTTTTCACTTCTCATATTTTTCACTGGTCTCTCTAGGGCCACAATTAATCGATAATCAGTTTACAATGGACAAAACAAATGTAATAAAGCAGACAAGCAAATTGTTTAAATTGTTTAAAGTTTGAAAAGTGTAGAGTCATACGAGCATGTTTAAATTTGCATTTGATATTCGATTACTTGATCTCATATATCTCTTTTGGTGCGGCGACTCGAGTTCAAGTGCATGACCTAGAGGACGTTGTCTGCACGTAGTCTGTCAATTGAAAGTGAACTAGCAATTTCGATTTATATTTTGTGCCTTTTGTTAAAGCATTGCGTGGGCTATTTTATAACTCAATTAGACGCTAATCGCATCATTAGTGGTGCGCCTTGAGTGGTGCGCCTCGGTGATCTCTGCTCCGTGAGCGGATGCTGTTGCAATTGGAATGCAATCAATGGCAGCCCTCTGGGCATTGGCTTATGGAAATTTCTATAAGTCAACGATAAATAAATAATCAATCTATATGCAAGTAGCATTAACAGTTTTGTGTCGGCTTAAAAAGCTGTTGCAATCCGTCGCATTTCGTAACATGAAAAGTTCCTGCTGCGACAAGTTTGTGTCTTAAGTCTTTCGATTTACTTCCAAATTGATATGTGGTGCACGCAGTGCAAAACAAGCAAGAACAGCAGGTTTGTGTCTGGGGTGCCTACTTGCCACCAAGGACACTTACAGCAACGCACTTGAACCTCATCCTGTCTGGGGTCCGTCTCTGTGTCTGTCTCTGTCTCTGACCATCAAAATTGTGGCCATTGAACTGGCCGCAATAACTTGTTTCGCTGTACGTTCGCTGCGCCAATTTGGCGACTCTTGTGGTTGCCGCAAGTGAGAATCGAGCTGGCCGAGACCTGTGGTTGGTCTCTCTCGGTCATGCCAAAGGCATTTATGTTCGTCTTTGACCTTGCATGCTGATCTTTCATGCGATCTTCATGTGTGAATGGCAGCAGCAGCAGCACCACAGGGCGCGTTCGCTCCACGTATTCTTCTCGTCTCGCATATGTGTGTGCGGCATGTGTGCTTGGGTGTATTTTTTTGGCGGTTCTGGCCATTTGTGTACTGGCACCCCGCACACCTTAATTACCTATGTCCCATGCTCGAGTTGGCAAAAGCAAGGGCAATCAATTGTGCCCAGCGAGCTCCAAATGCATCCGACCAGAAACTCGCCCAAAACATTCTTCTCTCGTAATTTTATTACCGGCCAAAAACAAAAGTCGAGCGCTTTAATTAGCTTTTAACTTCCGCAACATTTGCAACATTTGCGTTAAAGAATGTATTTTGGTTCTGCTTGTCTATCCGCTAGATAGACATATCCAAATTTAAGCTAGACGTTATACTCGTACACTTGTGGGTGCGTTCAGATCCCCCACAAGTGATTTATGAACATGCTGAAATATTCATAACTACAATATTTACGGCGTTTGTTTGATTTGTGAAACCATTATAAGTAATTTTAATTAAAGCGCTTAGCGGCGTTGCGTTCAGTGAGCCTTATAATCAGCGTCAGCTTTACTCTCAGTTTCAGACCAAGTAGGAAACACTACACTACAATAGGTGTAAACATAGCTTGAGACAAAAGGCAGCAGTTCACTTTTACCACACATATTCTAAATCATAATACTCATTATATGCGCCAAATGGTTGACGGGAAGTTTAATTTAAACACCACAGCTATGAGTTATAGCCAACCAGCCGCAAGCAATTCAAGTGGAAACGGCAACATCATCGTCGTCGACACAAAAGGCTGCCTTTAGAAAGGCGTAGAGCGTCATCTCAAATCCTGTACGCTTAAGGTCATCTATAAGCAAGGTGCTTTACTTTCAGAACAAGAACGAGAATCAGCTTACAAACTCAGCCTCAGCCTCAGCATCAGTTCGATTTACTTCCTTCTCTGGAACAGGATCAGATTCGCAGTTAAAACGATAATTCATTGTGAAGCCGATCTTGCCAATGACGATGATGATCACGATGATGACGACGATGTCTCAGTTGATGTCTCGATGTGACCTTCAAGCAAAAGTGCAAAAATTGTTTGCGTTTATTTTTCACAGCAATTGTTCTTGTTTTTGCGGCTGATGCTGATGCTACGACCGCTGTTGTGTAGGATGTGTATGTAATTAAGTTGAACTTGTTATTGTTGCCGGTTTTGTGACCGCTTTTATGACCAAACAATTTATAACGTGCAACCCAATGCTCCCCATCTCAGCTAAACGCTGCAAACTGTTGCTATAAATTAAACACTCAAATCAAATCTGTCAAATTTGTTGTAACCTATACGTACGAGTATTGTCTGACAAATTTCAATTTGTTATTATTACATACTTTCCCAACATGTTTTTCATAAATTCACTGAGCTTATAATTTCGGTAAAAACACTAAGTCAGACAGTTTGAAACACGCATACAATTTGCCATATTTGATGTGATTGTCATTATATTTATTTGGAATTAGAGTATGGCAAATTCGGCCTTCCAATGTCAGCTTTTCTTAGTTGTCAGCTAATTTGTTTACTTTATTTATTGTATAATTTTATATAAATTTGTATTAAATATCAGTGAAGTTTAATGAACTGCTGACGGATTTGCTGTGGGAGAAAATCATTTTGGCTGATTCACTTGTTATTGAATGTTTACATTGTGGTTTTAATGATGAAACCATTTTGTATGCCACTGGCGAAATTGTCACAGTCACAGTGGCAACCGCTGTCGCAGCCATAGTCACAATCAATACGCTGCAGTACGAAGTGTCGAAATCCATAAAACCGCCAAGTAGACTTATTATTTATGAGGCAGTCGCCGAGCATCTTAACTAGTTCTAGTAGTCGGTACATCCTGACTATGTGTACGAGTGAGCCGAAACTATTTGGATTGCATACAAATCAGTGATGATCCAGCTGGAGAACCTGTCCACTTAGCCCAACCAATATTGGCGCATAAATTGTGCAATTAAATGCTGATACTTTTAAACTATTCACAATTTCTATAAATATTTAAACCTTTTTTGAAATAATGAATGCGTTAAGCTGCTTTGGGTATAAGCTGTATATAGAACAGAAAGCAATAATATCTCAGCTAGTCTGCCTACTATTTAGTTTATTATTATTATTATTTTTTATGACGATTTGGGTATTTGTTGTTGCGATTGCTTTAATTATGATTGAGAAATTGACGAACTCAGATGAAGTTGCTGTTGATGGCTGCAAACATCGCATTTGAAAGTTGAAATACTTGAGAGTTGTACAAATTATTTAAATCGATGTTTCATTTATGCGTATCTTCCGGTTGTTCAAATTATTAATAATAATAATTGAATTTCTAGTTATTAACGAGCTGTGAACACTGAACTACCAGCATCTTTTTTTTTATTTTTTGCATTTTTTCTTTTGTCTCAACTTTGATTATTCTTTTGGTGTTTGTTTCTAGGGTCTGTATAATGCCACGCAATCCATTAAATGATCGATTACACGGGCATAATTTGTCAGAGCAAGGTATTAATGAATGAAACAACAACAGCATTAATTAACAATTAACAGCGTCACGAGCAAGGTTTCTAGAATCTGAACTCAAATAACATTGCATTCAGCTTAGGGTGCAGTTTCATTTTCAGTACCAGACTCGATTTAAATCGACTTGATTTGATTTGAACTGAACTGATGATTGATGAAACTCGAAAATCAATTGCGCCTTTTTTATTTATTGATAGACAAACCCCACTATGATTTATAAGAGCGGTCAGTAAGTGAACATCCAATTTGAAGTGGAGTCTAAATCTAAGGTCAAAACAACACTTAAAACTTGTTGGCGAAAATGAAAATGAAATGAAGCCAAAAATAGTTTGCGTTTCGTTTTCGGATTCTGTCTCGGTTTCAATTTGGGCAGTTCTCGGTGGTCGCTTGTCGGCTGTCAGCTCGCGGTTTGCAGTCAGCAAGTCAGCAGAGTCAAGGGCGAACAGTAGCCAGAAAACGAGAATTTTGTGTCACAATTAGACGCATTATTTTTAGGGTAAATCGATTAGCAGTTGAGGTGTAGCACGCATCTCAGGTGACAATAGGCAGGAAGCCGCAACGACAATGATTGTTCAGAACCAGCTGCACATGCGTAGTTGACGCAGTCCAAGCTAGTGTCGCTGACGCAGTCGAAATGGATGTCGGAGTCGGTGCCGGAGTCGAAGTCGAAGTCGCAATCTGGCCGAACCAAAGTTGACAGCGCGGCATCGTCGACGATGTAGACGTCGACGTCGACGTCGGTTTTTGGCGCTCTCTTATAAATAAGCCGTGCGTCGGCGCAGTTTTTGTTATTTGAACTTCAATTCTGCTCGAGTTCGCATCTCGTCTGTTTGCTGTCTGCTGTCAGGCGGCGTTTTACTCTTGTCGTGCGTCGTCGTCGCTAGCGAAACGCGCGCGTTTTAACAGCGTTTTATTGGCAGTGTGTGTGCTTTTACAAGTGGGTAGCTGATTGCCATAAACAGAAACATATAGAGACAACCATTGTGATTTTGAATATGTAGAACATATGTTATTCAAAATACTTATACCAAAATAAATAAATATATGCATCTATGTAAATATATTTTTAGCTGCTGACGCAAGTGTTAATTTATACTCAATTGTTCGATACAATTCGATTGCGTTGTGATTGCATCACGGAACCAGAATGAAGATGGTGAGTGCGAAATGAACAATCAACTAATAACAATATCAGTTAAGGCATTACAACTATGCTAGAATACAACAAAAAGGGTTCACACTTTTTTGAGGTGCAGTTGCTTTTGCAACCTTAACTTCGACTTCGACTTAAACTTCTCGACTTCGATTTCGACTGCAACAACGGCTGCAACTTCGACTGCAACTTCGACTGACTCTGAGACTGAGACTGCGGCATCGCATTTGTCTGTCAAACAAAATTGCTCAACCGAACCGAAGACGAAGAAGAAAAAACAGTTTCTAAAAGTGACAGCAAAAACAAACAACTTACGAGTACTTCTATTCGCACTCGTATTTTGTATTTGTCTTCGTATTCGAATTCGCATGCTAAATTTGCATAAATGGCGCTACAATTGAAGAAAATCGGTACAAGTACAAGCAAAATAACAGAAAACCAAAAACAAACAACTAAAAACAGGTGGCGGCAACGAGGAGCGCGACCTGCCACAACTGCCATTGGGCGTTGCACAGACACTTGGTGCTGCCAATGCCTCTGCTGATACTGCCACTGTCGCTGATGATGATGATGGAGGCAACAGCAGTGACTAGCCCTTAGCCTAATGGCTGCCTCGCTAAGTGATTCAAAAATCGGATGAGCAATACGAATACGAAACTCACTGACCGGAAACACTCATAAATGCGCTCAACTCAACTCAACTGCCCCCCTCTCCAGCCTCGTCCACTTTACAACCACTTAGCGGTCTTCACGCTCTGCGTCGCCTGCACGTGTTCTTGGCCTCCAGCGGGTGCTATGAAATGTGGCCAGTGATTTGCCAACCAATTTGTTTGACCACCGTCAACGCTGCGTATGCGCAATGTGCGCTGCTTCAATGAATTATCGCACCAGAACAAAACTTGTCATGTTGAGCAACTGTAATTAAGCAACAACAACAGCTACATTTTCTTCAAGGTCGCCACATCGCAGAGACATAAAACCTTTTTTTATGGAGGGAATTTCACACGCCTCAATTGTGACAATTAACGCGCTGCAAAGCTGCTTTTTGTTGCCACTCGCTATTACGCATTGTTGTTAAAAATGACTCGTCGTGATTTAACAATCAGATTCTCTCCGCACGCTCCAATTGTGGGTGCAGTTGCGACAATAATTACTGAATTATGCCACCCCAAAATGACTCTGCAATTTGTTAAGTTGAACCAACTATTGCAAAAGGTACATACACGTAGATGACCAAGAACAAAATATTAATTAAAACGAACGGAAATCTTCACTTGATACTTATCTCGAGCTCGTTGCCAAAAAAACCAAGTCGACTTTTGAGAACATTTCCATATGCAGTAAATTAAATAAAATCATCAGCGGTAACATTTGCGGTACGCCTTCTACGCGGCACGTTGAGAATTTATTGTATGACACCTGAGTCACAACCATATATACAAACTTACGAGTCTAGAAGAATTTTTATTTGCACCAACAACAGCAAAAAACTATACTTAATTGGGCTGTGAGTTAGTAGTCAACATATCACAAAGTTGTTGCTTGCTCTTCACTAAATTCGGTGCGGCAAGGAAAATTAGTTTGACCATAAAGCTGTAATAAATCGAGAGAACTGTGAACTAAGATCAGGCCAAATGACTTAACTGAGGTAGCCAACAGTTAAAGTTGTTATTTTGCAGCTGCACTTTAGAAAAGGCGATTAAACTAAGAACTCAACGGATGAGTTTGAGCTTCAGCACCGACAGTTGACAAGCAACCAGTCTCAGTCGACTGACAGAGTGCTGTGGAGTGGCATTTTTTTTATTACAATTAATCAAAAAATTCTTGTTTTCTTGCCTTGTCTAGCATGCCGCGTGGGAGGTTGAAACTATTTTTATTATTATTATACATTTGTATTTATTTAGATGGGTTCTTTGCTTTGTCTTCTCATTTGCTACCATTGCTTAGTGCTTTTCATTTTTGATAGCTTGTCGTTAGGATTTTATGACTGCTGAGAGTACACTTAAATCGCCATATGATTTCATTTGTTTGCCAGTTTGTCCAGCAATTTATGTGCTTCAATTTGATTCGAGTACTGAAATTCCGGGTTCTTTGCGAAAAACCTAACGCCAAACTTGTTTATTTGCCACTCCACAATATATCAGCTTAATGGCTGGGATCGAAACTATACCATAAAACAAATGCAGTTCACTAGAGATAAAACCGAAGAATAAATACTCTCATCATTTTGAAGTGCTGACTCAGATTGTTCAATCTATATTCATAACACGTTTCATCCAAGTATTTACAAACATCGTGACAAAATTGCCAATGCCCGATGCTAGGGTATTTAAAATTAGTTTAATTTTAATGGCAACAAATTGTTTTCACTATCTCAAGGTTGACAGAAACTTGTATCAAATTAGTTTTTTTTAGCGATTCATCGGCTTCCAAATTTAAATAAATCCGACAGTTTCTTAATTAAGGCAGCTCTCAGCTCTGAAATGAAATGATAAATAAAAAGTTCTTTGAACTGGTCTCGGAGATCTTAAAGCATAAAATTCCAAATTACATAAGATCATTAACACACGTTGTGTGTATTTAGAACATTTACCTGATTTAACTACCATATGTTAATTGCAGATGCGCCGCTGACATTGAGGTTTAGGCTGAGGCTGAGTCAAAAGCAGCAGCTACCAGTTTTGAGTTAAAATTGTATTTTTTGTTGTCCCAATAAGTTGATAGGTTATTGCTGTGGCATGCGGGCGCCTGTGTTTGGCGTAATAGGCTCATAATTAATGAACAGCGTGTCATTGACGGGGGGCAACATTCCGCAGTTAGCGAAAAATGCGTTTAAATGGCTTTCAACTTATTTATCAGAAATCATTTACTGGCACAAATTGGAAACGCGTTAAGTGCCTTCCAAGTGGAGTGACCCAATTAGTCGTCTGTGCGAACAGCCTCAAACAAATTAGGGTTATGTGCATCTTGGCCATATTACAGCAACTAAAAAAAAGAAACAAAAATCAAACGGCAACAATGTTTTGCCAAATCCGCAGGCCTTAATAATATGCGGAAATTTTTTGACGCGATTTTACCGATTACCGATTAAATACACTGTTAGATGCCCATAAACTGACGTTGATATGTATTGAAGCTGTCGGACAGCTGTCAAATCTACAAGCTCGAGAGATTGACCTTTGTTTATGTGTCGATTGGCGGTTAGTTGAATAATGATCATTAACAGATTATTTTTATTGATTTCTTTTCTTGTAGCAACTCTATCTTTTGTGCCTCGTTCTCGGCGCTCTCGCCGTCCATGGCTACAGTCCATTCTCAGGCGATAGACATCTGCAGGTGAGTCAATGCAAACATGCATCTTATCAGTTAATATCTGTATTTTCATTTTGAATAGGATTTGAGCAATGATGTCCATTCGGGCTATGACTATCCCCAGCCGAAAGTGCCCTTTTCGGACGGATATTCCTATCCACGGCCATCGGTACCATTCCCACCTGCACCACCACCAAGTCGAGGATATGACTACCCCAAGCCGGCAGTGCCTTTCCCGCCGCCAACAAGCGCACCACTGCCCAAGGTTGTTCCCACGTCCAGTGGATATTCCTATCCACGTCCAGCGGTACCTTTTCTACCCGAGCAGCCCAAGTTCGTCCCACCACCACAACAGGTGATTCCAACTCAACCGAAGTATTTGCCCCCCGTGCAGCCAAGCAAGGGCTATGACTATCCCAAGCCAGCTATACCGTTCCCAGCACCAGTTCTACCTAAGATTACACCTCAGCCACAATACTTGCCGCCCGTAAGGCCAACTCTGCCACCACCACAGCCCAAGCCAAGTGGATACAACTACCCCAAGCCTGTCATCCCCTTTCCACCTCCAGTACAGCCCACACTACCACCTCAACCCAAGTACTTGCCTCCTGTGAAGCCGACCAGCCCCCCCCAGCCTAAATATCTGCCACCCGTGGTGCCCACGAGTTCACCTAAGCCCAAAGGATACGACTACCCCAAGCCAGTAGTTCCATTCCCGCCACCAGTTGCACCCAAGGTACAACCTACACCTCAATACCTGCCGCCCGTGAAGCCCACTCTTCCACCTCAACCTAAATATCTGCCACCAGTGGTGCCGACAAAACCACCACAGCCTAAGGGATATGATTATCCCAAGCCAGCGATTCCCTTCCCAGCACCCGTTCCATTTGTGCCTAAGAGCTCGCCCAAGCCTCAGTACTTGCCACCCGCAGTGCCAACTAGCCCACCTCAGCCTAAGGGATATGATTACCCTAAGCCAGCAATTCCATTCCCAGCTCCAGTGAGACCCACAAATCCACCTCAACCCAAGTACTTGCCTCCTGTGGTGCCTACCAGCCCTCCTCAACCCAAATACCTGCCTCCCCCACAGCCGACCATCCCGCCCAAGCCCAAAGGATATGACTACCCCAAGCCATCTATTCCATTCCCACCACCAGTTGTGAAGAGTCCACCTGCACCTCAATACATCCCTCCTGTGAAACCCACAAGCCCTCCCCAGCCCCAATACCTTCCTCCTCCACAACCTAAACATCCTGGTTATGATTATCCCAAGCCTGCCGTTCCGTTCCCACCACCAACCAGCCCACCACAGCCCAAGTACCTGCCTCCAGTCAAGCCAACCAGTCCACCTCAACCCAAGTATCTGCCACCTGTTCAGCCGACAATCCCACCACAGCCTAAAGGATATGATTATCCCAAGCCAGCGATTCCTTTCCCAGCACCAATTCCATTTGTGCCTAAGAGCTCGCCTAAGCCACAATACTTGCCACCCGTTGTGCCAACCAGCCCACCTCAGCCTAAGGGATATGATTACCCTAAGCCATCGATTCCATTCCCAGCACCATCGTTGCCTCCAGTTCTGCCCAAGATCTCACCCAAGCCACAATACTTGCCACCACCCAGTCCACCACAGCCTAAGGGATACGACTATCCTAAGCCATCAATTCCATTCCCACCTCCACCAGCACCGACCAGCTACCTGCCCCCACCTGCTCCATTACCGAAGAGCGATGGATACTCGTACCCAAAACCAGCGATCGCCTTTAATTTCTAGGCTCGTTCCTTGCCCCTTGTCATCATCAATTAATTGACACGATTGCCTCTCCGTGCCCATAGGAACTTACGATATTGAATAATTGTAAATTAATTAATAATAAATTTATTTAATATTTAATATTAAAGATGTGAATCTGAGTCCGCAATTTGTGGGCTCTTCGATCGAATTTTAGTCATTAAAATATGTTTATACAATTTATAATTGCGCAATACTGCCGAAATAAACCGAACGATGTGAATTCTCAATCTTTCGCGATGCTTCAACTGATTTTTATACAAATAAAACAATATAATTAAATTACAAATATTGAAACTGATTTACATGGGATTACAAATAGTTACAATTCTAAATAAAGCTAATATTTAATAAAGTAAATAATGATGGAGAGGTTATCAATATAAAAAAAGAGCAAAGGCTACATAATTTAAGTAGATAACTAGAGAGTAGAAATTTAGTTGTATAAACGGGTAATACAATTCAAGTAGTCGGATCTATACTTGCTTAATAAACAAATCAAAGAAGAAATATTTTCTTGAACATAGGCAATTATACTATATACGATATATTAATTAAAAGATTTTCATTAGTGATCTTATACTTTATACTTTGTATATATTGAGTTAGCATTTTCTAATAAAACTCAAAAATAATTTTACATACTCTTCATTCGCTTCGATGTTTTGGGAAACATATATTTTAATATGCATATGCTAGATCATGTGGTCCACAATTTACACCAAGCGCCTAAAACTATGCAATACATGTTGATCGAAACATTCATCAATTTTTAATATATTTTTTTGAGTTAGCTATTGCTATTGTGAATGGCTTTAACTTCAACTGGTATTTAGTACTTGGATGTGTACTGTGATATTTATAGGGTTGCCAGACTTTGCTGATATTATTAACTTTTGATTTTATTTATTGGTTTACTGTATATGCTTTTTTTATATTTATTGCTTTAAGACATCATACATATTTCTTGTTGAAATCAAAAATATGTTATGTCTGTTGGATTTTTAAAATGTTTTCTGCCGCTGTTGCTTCGAAAAAAATTTATGTGTAAGAGCAAAATACATTTGACTTAAAAAACTTCAGAAAATATAATAAAAATATAAATTAGAAAAAATGCGTTTAGTTGAAAATTTAGCAACTGAACAAATTGAAAGGTGTAAAAAGATCTCGTGCTGACGCTATCAAATTTGCTAGTTGGCAACTAATAATTTTAAATAATGAAATGGAATAATTGGCCTTACTACCCGAATCATTGTGTGATGATGTGGTTGATGAATTATACCACAAAAAATAACAATTGAAGTAATGACTAAGCGTATTATATTAGCTTAACGTGACAACGACTTAAAAAAATTGAACTTATCAATCTTAAACAGATTGGCGGTGAATATGAAAACATGTAATTTTTTGATGAAGCTTTTTCACTTAAAGAGAGTTTATTGTTATTGTATAATAACGTTGTAATTTTATGTCACTAATACATAATTTTAAACTTTTCTACAATTAATAAATGTTAATTGCTCTCTTATCTTATAATCCAAGTATGACATTTTTTGTGTTATAATTCAAAACCAATTTAAATGTTGTTTCTATTAAAATTATAATTTATTAACTCAAAAATATATTCATTCGAAATTAACGATATATTCAACTAAGAAATATATTCAACAAGAAGGATAATTAAAAAAAAATAAATAGTTTTTGAGTCATTTTTATGATGTAACACTCAATTAAGCCGTTGCCCACCCATAATTGAGTACAATTGTTCAATTATTTTTATGACATTGTGATTTATTTCGTTCCTAGGCAAATACTTCGCAAAATACTCAAAACAAACATTATAATGCTAAATATTGGTAATATTTACATTTGCTGAATATGTTGTAAATTTTGATGGACTGCTTCGGGTAGCCTCATCTACTGGCAGCTTAATGCCTGCGGACAACGCGACGACGCTGGGTCTTGTAGCGGTATCCATCATTGGAGGAGTAGGAGTGAGCTGGTGCTGGCTCAGAGGCAGCGGTTTCGTAGCTCTCAGCGGGCTGGGAGTATGCGACAGCAGGAACGGCGTAGTTCTGGACTGGAGCAGAGGCAGCAACGTTGTAGACTGGGGCAGGAGCTGCTGGGGGCAGGTACTCGCTGGTTGGGGCAGAAGCAGCACCGCTGAAGGGAGGAAGGTAGTCGTTGGATGGCAGATGGCTCACATCACGACGGTGGCGACGGAGGACAACGCGACGGTGGGTCTTGTAACGGTAACCATCATCAGCAGAGTAAGAGTGAGCTGGAGCTGGCTCAGAGGCAGCGGTTTCGTAGGTCTCAGCGGGCTGGGAGTAGGCGACAGCAGGAGCAGAGGCAGCAGCGGTGTAGGTCTGGGCAGGAGCAGCATAGGTCTGCACAGCTGGAGCAGAGTAGGACTGTGCTGGAGCGGCATAAGACACAGATGGAGCGGAAGCAGCAGCGGTGTAGGTCTGAGAAGGAGCAGCATAGGACTCTACAGCAGGAGCAGAGTAGGACTGAGCTGGAGCGGTGTAGGAGACAGCTGGAGCCGAAGCTGCGGCTGTGTAGGTCTGAGCGGGAGCCTCATAGACGGCTGGAGCTGGAGCCGAAGCGGCAGCATGGTAGGTACGGCCAGGAGGCAGATATTGGTTGGTTGGCAGATGGCTCACATCAGCGGCCACGGCGGCAACAAGGCAACAGACCAACAACAATTTCTGTAAGAGATATGAAATACGATTAGATTTGAGAAGCCCGAAGCACTGCAGGATCTATGAATGTATACCATTTTTGCAGTTTCGACTGATCTCTAGCTAACTGTAGAATCCAAGTGGAAATGATGCTGTTTCCAAATTTCTGCCGTATATTTATATGATTCTAATCATCGAAGCTGTGCTTCCAAAATTAGCATTTAGCTTTGCTTTAAATTAATGTATTTTGTTTTTTTTTATTTCGTGCAAAAAGCTGACAACGACGAACATAAATCTACTATAGTTTTTTTGCAATCAGGTTTAATTCAAGTTTGGCGCTCTTGTCACTAACAGTGCGCCTTTGTATATGTGAATACGTATACAAATATAAACACAAACATGTGTTTGTCTCAATCTCTATGGGTCTATCTTTCGATCGTCCCCGGCCGCTCACGCGTTTAAATATTTACGATTGCTTCCACTTTCAACGTAATGGCATCAATTGGCAACAAAACTGGGTATTTAATGGCCTCTTCTCATTTGCATTTCTCGAAATCTGGTTTTATTACTTCCTTTCGCCCCTTTCATTTAATTTATCTAAGCGCGTGCCGCCAGTTCCCAGTTCGCAGTTCTCATTTGGCCAATTCCACATTTGCAGTTCCGATGTTAATTAAAATTTTTTGAACTAAACAATTTGTAATTGTATTTCAATCATCACATTTACCTAATCCCATAAATAACTTAATCTCTGCGCAATCTGGCAAAACTTCTAGACAGTTTGGCAGACAGTCTGACAAAAAAATACTGTTGCATAATTCAAGGGGAGCTTCAGCAGTTGATTGTCGAATAAACTGGTTTTATTATTAGTAGTTTCACTTTGACTTTTTTAACATACAGTATATTAAATAAGTCCATTATTTGTTCTTAATTATTGTTCGAATTTGCATGAAGTAAAAGCAGTTATTTGAATTAGACTTTGTGAATTAGATGGTGGAGGAGTTCTCTGAATTTAGATTTCTATATATAGATATTTATGTGCAAACATATGAATTTCAATAGAAAAACACAATTGAAATTCAATGTATAACGATACGATTAATACCCAGAAGTTGAGTCGAAAACTAAGATTTAAAATCATATTTTGATTGCATTTCGGTCACCTTTGAAAATACACAATATTAATGACCACCAAGCAAAGCCGAAGCGATAAAGCCATGTCCGTTTGTCTATCTGTATGAACAACTTTCCATGTCCGTACATCGGAAGATAAAATTTAAAGCACAATTTTAAAGTAATGAATATATGTTACACTCTGGTATATACAAACATTATGAATGTTTGCTGCATATTTCCTTCCAATGACTTGAAAGTTTTTTAAATTAAATCTTTATACGGATCAATTAAGAAATTAATGTCGACTTTATACAATTTTAGCAAAAATATACCAGAAATGTACCGGAAACTCCAAAAATATATCGAAAAAAAACTCATTTAAAAAAAAGAGCTTGGTTGTTGTTTATTTGATTTATGAAACAGCATTATTCTATAATCAATGGACACACCAGAGACATAGGAACAGCTGCATTTCAAATATGCAGAGACAAAAATTTAAACTAACTTGGCTTATATGCATATGTATTGTTCCCAAACTTGGTAGTTTCTGAGATCCATGTACATATAGGCAGATCGCCTCGGCTGTATAGAAAATTGATGAAGTCGGAGATGTGTACTTCTCTGTCTGTAGCTATTTATTAATCATTTTAATTCTTTTATTCTACCTTTTATTCTACCTGTTTAGTGACTTCGGTCACATAAAAAGAGGTACAAGTTATTTCACAGTAGCTGTCACTCGACTCTAGTTTTTTCAATTGTTAATATCATCAAAATTGAAATGGACTTTCTAAACCATTAAACCAAAATTAAGATGATGATTGGTAGCATCGTATAAATCGTTGTATTGTTTTGTAAATGAAAGAGTTCAACATTTTTTTCGTAATATTTTATTTCGTGAACGAAAGAAAAGAGGTAGTATTCTTATATGTATGAAACTTGCACTCCAAAATGAGTACAAGTTGATCACTTAGTGAACCATTTCAGATGAGGATTAATGACGACGGATGACGACACGGCGGACGGTCTTGTAACGGTATCCATCATCAGCAAGCTCATGAGCTGGGGCATCCGCAACTGGAGCAGATTCCTGAATGGTAGCGGCAACAGGTGGCAGGTATTCGGCGGTTGGAGCTGGAGCAACAGCATCCACGGGTGGCAGGTATTCGGTTAAGGGCAGGTGGCTCACATCACGACGGTGACGACGGAGGACAACGCGACGCTGGGTCTTGTAACGGTAGCCATCGTCAGCGAGGTTACCCTGAGTGTAATCCTCGACACCATTGGAGACTGGGGCCAGGTATTCGTTGGAGGGTGCGGCCTCCTGCACTGGGGGCAAGTACTCGTTGGAGAGGTGGCTCACATCACGACGGTTGCGACGGACGACAACGCGACGGTGGGTCTTGTAACGGTAACCATCGTCGGCAAGCTCATGAGCGGGGGCAGCCTCAACTTCTTGAGTGGCGATCTCAACTGGGGCAGGGGCAGCAACCTGGACTGGGGCAGCAGACTGGGGTGGCAAGTATTCGGGGGCTGGTGCAGAGACAGCACTCTGGGGTGGCAGGTAGTCGTTTGAGGGCAGGAGGCTCACATCACGACGGTGGCGACGGAGGACAACACGGCGTTGGGTCTTGTAACGGTATCCATCATCGGCGAGTTCATGAGCGGGGGCAGGCTCCTCAACTTGAGCGTATTCAATGTTAGCTGGGGCAACAACCTGGACGGGAGCGGCAACCGACTGGGGTGGCAGATAATCGTTGGCTGGAGCAGAGACAGCAGCGTTGGGAGGCAAGTACTCGTTGGAGAGGTGGCTCACATCACGACGGTGACGACGGAGGACAACGCGACGGTGGGTCTTGTAACGGTATCCATCGTCAGCAAGGTTGCCCTGCTGTTCAATTTCTACTGGTTCTGGGGCCAGATATTCGTTGCTGGGCTCAGCGACGCCCTGAACTGGGGGCAAGTACTCGTTGGAGACCACGTGGCTCACATCACGACGGTGGCGACGGAGGACACGGCGTTGGGTCTTGTAACGGTATCCATCGACGGCAAGATCGCCCTGCTCATCGACGGGGGCCAGGTATTCGTTGCTGGGTGCCTCAAGGGTCTGGCCTACTGGGGGCAAGTAGTCATTGGAGGGCAGGTGGCTGACATCAGCAGCCACAGCTGCGATCACAGCGAAAGCGACCAGGAAAAGTTTCTGCAAAAAGTAGAGAAAGTCGTTTGAGATTAGTCCTTTCAGTGGTGGTTTTTGATGAGTGCGATGTTATTGTAGTCAAACCAAGATAAGATTGCAAACTTCTTAGTTAATGGAGCGTACCATGTTAACTGTTGGAGTTGCTTGTTCACACAAGTTGATTCGAAACTCTAATGAAGAAATACGAAGAACATTTTGGTATTTATACAAATTCTCCTCTCTAAGCTGCTCATTACAGCGCTCATGGCTCTGCCCTGCAGTTGGCATCAACGAAACAAGCGTCAACGTTAACGTCAAAGTCGACGTCAAAGTCGACGTCGAGACAAAACGCCGACGCAAACAGAAACTTTAAATTGAACGTCGACGGCTTCTTCGCTTTTGATCGTGCTGTAAATTTTGCACCACTTGGCTCTGCCCGAGTTCTAAGCCACTCCAGTGGCTCAATTAACTGACCGCTCGCTTGGTCAACTCGCTCAACGATGCCAACGCCGACAGTGACGTCGAAGTCGACGTCGATAGCAACGCTTACATTCGCACAGGCGGTAACAACTGCTTAGCTGAGCTGAGCTGAGCTTGGCCAATTCGTTTGGACGGATTCTCTTAATTGTTTTCTTTAATCGTATGCAAAACATTTGATGGACAACACGCACACACACGCTCATCATCATTCATGATGGGAGTGAATTTATTTTAATTTTGTTTTATTATGATTATTTTAGCGAGTATTTAAGTTGTCGTTTTTTTTCCACAACTTAACTTGAAATTGTTGAATTATATTGTATGTTACAATACAATTTATGAAATCATTTAAATATTACGAGTATGAAGTGTGTGTATTATGATTGTTGTTGTTTTGGCAGCTCGCTTGTGCCTTGGCTTATTGTTGTCATGTCGACTCATCGATGTTCATTAATCATTTAAAGGAACTGCTGAAGAGCGGCATTCAGCACAGTTCAAACAAAAAGATATTATAATGATGGCATATATTTTGTTTGATTTGATATCTAGTGCGTAAAATGAATGCCGGATACAATCATAATAATGAATGATATGAGCCACACGCTTCAATCCGGCAACAAAAGTCACACTTTGATACTGAGAAAACAAAATATAAACAAATTTTGAAAGGCCTATACATTGTTCAAATTGGCACAAATGCCGCGCAAAAATAGTCTGACAAAACCTAAAAATAACCCTTTGATATACGAGTATAGTTTTTTTATAAATGCACATCTATGATCTAACTAATATATTTTGCATGGAAACTACAAAATTTGTTAAAAAGATATATATTTATTTACTTATACATATCTCAATCTACGCTCGTCAGCAGCAACATCAGCAGCAATTTGCTTAAATATTGGCATGATTAATGATCGGAGTCAAATTGAAATCGATAAGGAATTGCAAAGTTGTTCGGAGCATCAATGCTAAACTGTGCCATTAAACAAGGCTCGTTAGTGGCGCCAAGACCTAATTGGTTCCGTACGTTTTGAAGGATGAGCAAAGCCAAGTTAAGTTAAGTTAAGTCATCTCAACATTAACATTGTTATTAATTCGCAGAAGTACACAATACCATAATGTTTATAATTATTTATCATAACCAAGGCTAGACAATGCATAGACCATCCACCATCCGATGCCTGGCACCGTCAACAATTTTGAAGAGCACTCGAAGCTGCTGTCCAGTGTTTTGAGTGGGCGGATGAGCCACGTGATCGTACGTATTTATGAATGTATGAAATACGAGATAAAGAGTTGATACTCCACACTTCAAAGCTCATAGTTTATTCGAGTTCTAGTGCAGGTTTTGCTAATTGACTTGTGCTATCAACCGAGTTGTGCTGACAATTAAAATTTAAATATCTACTAGTATTGTTCAATTCATCCACATTTGGGGAATTAGAGTTCTTGTTTTTCCCCCTTAAAAAACAATACAATGAAACTACAAATTTTATTTCCTGTATGCGTGCAACATTATACGAAATAGATTAAAAAACAGATACTCGTGGAGGCAGCTCAATTGATGCCTTTGCAAATTTACAATCTAATCTAGCGCCCGAATCAGAGCTCATTTTACTAAACTACTTTAATATTGGTCGATTCTATTCTTTTCAATTCGGTCGGTTTGATTCGATTCGATTTTGTTTAGTTCTTTTCTATTTTATTCTATACAAGGCATCTTTACCATAAATGTTTAGTTTGTCTGACGCTGGACAATACATCACAGTCGTAATTATTATGGCGGTGTAGTGTTGTATCATCGGCAGCAGCCCGATGAGCCGGTCCAAGCACTTAAAAGTGCCATTTCGGAATTAATGCTTATGCTGAAATGGCATAAATATGCAAATTAGTGAATGGCCAGCTCAACCCGTCCCATAGAATCGAGAACAAACTAAAAAATAAATACTAAATTCTGTCAGTCTCATCATCTCATCATAGGTACTAAACATAAAATTGCCAGCCAAAAAGCATGTGTATACATATTTTAGCATGTCCACGCCAAAGTCAACTTCATCTCCAGCCTCAGACACATCTTCCATCTTTCATCTTCCAGCCTAAGCTCAAGGCACAAATCAACGAATCCCATTAAAAGAATGGGGAATACAAACAGGGAATGGATATGTTGTTTCACTCTGTTTCGAATGGTTACCAAGTCAATTCTCGGTGCGACATAGTCGACTTATGGTTTCACTTTATTTGAGTGCGGATATCATCAGGGGTGTGTCTATGAATTCAACTAATTAAGACTGCATTGGTTGATATCACAAAATGACAAATCGCATAAAAAGTATCTGAAAGATGCAAGTGCGTCTGGTCGACTGATAATTCCACTACGCTTAAGAGATATTAGATACTCAATAGGTTAAGGGGTGTGTCTGTGGCCTGAAGCGCTCTGAAGAGTGCAAGTTTACCAAATTTTATTCGCCATGCGCGTCGCTCTGTCTGACAGAAACCTTTTTGCAGTTGCTTAATTTATGCAAATTCTATTTTAATTAATCTTATTCGCTTTGGACTTAGCATTTTAAAAGGCGGCAAAACTCTTTCTCGTTGCTTCCTTTCCTCACTCACTCGAGCGCCTTAATTTAGTTTTCTAATCGTATACCCTACTCGAGTGTGGGGTTAATCCACTCGAGCATAAGCAGCAAATTTATGACAAGCTTAAGCATATACTTCATAATTGAATAATAATTAATTCATTGTTATTTTGCATACAAACAAGTTCTTCTTAAACATTAAATTAAATTTTATTTATTTCTTTATTAGAGTATGCGATTTAAGGCTTTTTAATGACCAATTTGATTCTCAAGTTAAGTACACGTTTTAGTCTTTTATGATAAATTAAGCTTTTGTCTTTTGATGCTCCTTTATTATATTTTGGGAATGGTTTTTGTTTTGTCTTTTGCATTTTGTTTAATTTAAATGTATGATAAATCATTCTGGAAACCAGTTTCTTTCTCGCTGCAAATATTGTCTAAGCAGGCAGAGACTAGAAAGTGCCGCCATCGACATGGATCGCATCTTCAGCACCAACGAAGTAAAAAAGTAAAAAAAAAAATAATGGAGAAGAGAAAAAACAGAATTAAAAATAACAAATAAAATCATAATAATAATAAAGTTGCGCACACTTCCAACACGCGGCTGGGTCATTAAAAATTCATACGCGTGGCACAAGAAATTTGGCAAGTTCCTTTCAAATTGCTTTGGCAGCATCATTAGTATAAATCTGACTATGTATGTATGAGTATGTGTGTGCTGGTGGCCCACGACGTGGGATCGAAGATTCAAGTGTGAACGAGGCTTGAAATTGTGTATTTCTTGCCTGTCTGAATAAATTTTTGTAATAAATTGTACCCTGAGTACTACAAATTAATCACCTAGCATTCGAAGCCATTTGTGTATTGGGTTTTGGGCCTCGCTATGTTTAGCACATGACGTAAGCCTAGGGCAGCCCTTTTTCAAGTTCCCACATCCCATTTGTAGCCAAGCAACAAGCCCAACAAACACCACACCGCATCACATCACACACTCCGTTAATAAGTGATGTGCCAATTAAGCGGGGCATATACAATTACCGGGCCATAGAAATGGGCAGCCGGCAAACCCAGCGGATCATTGAACTCATGGATCTTAACTCTAAAACTGAACCCGCACTCGCTTTGCATAGCCACAAAAATACAAAAAAATAAAATCAGCTAGATACAAACAAACAAAAAATTCGCACACATTTTCAAAATGTATTTCTGTAATCAGCCAGATGCCGACTCCAAACTTTGAAACTTTAAAAGTTTGAAACATCGAAACCCACGCCGATCAGGTCAAGCGGCAGACGAGCAGGCGAGGAGCTCTGTGAATTAATGTATGCAAAGTCTTGACTAGAATCTTACTCATGCGCGAACTTTGCCATAAATTATTATATTTGTTTTCTATAAATATTTAATTGAGTTTTCTATGCTCATTTATTTTGTGCACCAATTTCGAATGTCTCCGACTCACTTAAATGAATTAGCGAGTGCACAGATTTATTATCGCTTTCTTGAGAGATATACATACTTACACACATACATATGCATGACTTTTTTGTCTGGCTGAAACCTTAGAAATCTGAGAGGTCATAATATTAGAGATAACAGAGCGATTACAATAATTGAATACCTATACTAATGATCCAATTAGCATATGTAATGGTTGCATCTATTCAATCATTGCCACTGGCACAAGTCGGACAGCTACTGCCACCGCCACCGCAATCGCGATGATGATGACCTACAGCATCGGAAGAGATTCGAGCCTAGACAAAAGACAGCGCAAAGCTTTCATCGTCTCTGATTTGCGAGCTTGCAAACAAATATTGACATGGATGGCAAACAATAATATTATATTATATTTCTTTGAATATATTTTGTATTAGACGTCTGCGCTAGGTGTGGCTGTATGCGTTTGTGGGGCCCGCCTTAGTTTACCCAGTATTGGTAGTTGTATTGTTTATTATGGATCTCACATGTGTTGGTTTATCATATATACACACACACGCACACAAACACACACGCAGTCAAACACTTTGCAGCTGTAGCTCTCAGCTTGTACCCACGTCAGCATTGTTTTATTTGAATTATTTGTAGTTTTTTATTTTACACATTCGATTGGTTCAATTTTGTTTATTTTTGTATACATATTTTTTTTTATTTTTGACTTTTGTTGGCTTATTGAATTTGCATGAGAATCGTATCCAAATGAACGCATTAATTTATGCTGGCAATTGATTTTGTTGCGACCAAATGTGTTCATCTTCCTTTCTATTATGTCCAAAACTTGCATGACCTGTGTATCTGTTTCCATTGTGCTGCAAAATGTGTGTAGCTCTGAACTAGTTTGTTGGACTTGCCTACTCAAAGGCAACACATACATTAAGTAGTATTGCTTGAAGTTTTGAAAAGAGCAATAGTTTCATTTCAAATATATAATATATACACATAAATATATATAAAATATGTTAAATTTAAATATAAATGTAACAAAAAAGCAAAATATACAATAAAAACTTATCGCTTACTGTCTTAAACACTTCCTATACATAATCTTATGAAAAGTTCTGAATTCAATGGTTACCGTCCTCAATTTCTTGCTTAACTGTGTAAAGCTCTTTTCTAAAAACCTCAGCTAGTTAGTTTTATACCCACTTCAAATCAGCTTAAAGCTTTAAAGCATTTTTTTGCCCAACCGGAAACTGTTCTGCGCTTCATTAGCTTCAGGCCCCAAAATTATGCAACAACTTTTGTGTTTTTCGATCTGCTCTTTTAGCAACTGCTTTAATTTATTATTTTAAAGTTGTAAATTAATTTTAAACGCTGATTCATTTAGTGTGTCTGGGATTCTTGTAGTGATAACCATCCTCACGATATTCGGTGGCATGATTAGAGGCAGCCGTTTCGTAGTCTGTCTTTCTACGAGATGGTGCAGCATAGGACAACTCAGGTGCGCTGGCTGCTACTCCTATATCAGCTGTGGTGTCATAGTCATCTACGTAATCGCCATCGGTTAGTAAAACACGGCGATTGCCATTCAAGCTAAGGCTGCGCTGATAATAATTGGGATAACTGTAGAAGTTGCCATCGATGATGTTGGTATCCTGCTGATTGCCTACTGCGTTGGTCGGGCCTTGTAAATCGGGCTGCCCAAACACATTGCCATGTAGTACGTTCAGACCTTGGTAGTTGGATCGTACGCGTCCACGACCATTGCGGCGTCTAGTATTGAAACGTCGACCATTTGCAACGAGTAGATTGCCATTGCCGGAGACTTGGGCTGTAGTGGCCAGCTGGCCACCCAATGCAGGATTTGGATTACCGTTGCCTGGCACTAGGGCTGAAGTGGCTAATTGGCCACCAAGTATGGGATTGGGGTTACCATTATTAGGTGCCTGTGCTCCTGTCGATAACTGGCCTCCAAACACTGGATTTGGGTTACCATTCGCTGGGGCTTGTGCTCCTGTGGGTAACTGGCCTCCAAACACTGGATTTGGGTTGCCATTCGTTGGGGCTTGTGCTCCTGTGGGCAACTGACCTCCAAAGACAGGATTTGGGATTCCATTAGTAGGTGCCTGCGCTCCTGTGGGCAGCTGGCCGCCAAGGACAGGAATTGGGTTACCATTTGTGGGCACTTGTGCTCCTGTGGCCAGTTGACCACCGAGTACTGGATTGAGATTGCCCCCAACGGGCTGTTGTCCATTGGCTCCCAATTGAACGCCTAAGATAGGAGTCAATTGATTTTGAACTGGTCCTGCAGGCTGCTGGCCAATCGGTGCTTGTCCAGTACCGAGTTGAGCACCAAGAACGGGAATCAATTGATTGGGATTGACGGCAACATTTGCCTGAGCCGTTGCAGGCAATTGACCGCCAACTGCAGGATCAAACTGAATCAGCACTGAGCTTGGACGTTGCACGACAGGTTGCGGGGCAGCAATCAATGGCAACTGACCAACTTGTCCAACTTGCAGCTGAGTGTTGACTGCAGGAATAAATAGATTCTGATTATTAAATCCTTGAGGTAAACCAAACTGTGTGCCACCATTGAGGTTGCCATTGCCATTTCCATTGCCGAGGGTGATGCCCACACCAAGCGGAGCTCCATTGCTCAGTGGTCCTGCAGCTGGAAAACCGTTGACTGCCAGCTGACCACCAACTGGAAATTGGCCACCATTTGCCTGTCCATTGGCAGGCAATTGACCGCCAGCTGGGAAGCCATTGACTGGTAATTGACCACCGGCTGGTAAACCATTGCCGGGCAACTGACCACCTGCTGGAAAACCATTGGTAGGAAGTTGACCACCATTTGGTTGTCCATTGGCCGGCAATTGGCCGCCAGCTGGAAATGCATTAGCTGGCAATTGACCACCAATTGGCTGAGCATTTGTCGGCAACTGTCCACCTGGTGGGAAACCAGGCGCTAATCCATTAGCTGGCAATTGTCCACCGGCTGGCAAGCCGTTACCACCAGGAGCCAAGGCATCGGTTGGCAACTGTCCACCGAGTGGTAGTCCATTCGTTGGCAATTGGCCGCCAGGAGGGAAAGCACCGGTTGGCAACTGACCACCAGCTGGATCTACCAAACGACAACCAATTGGAGGATTGCCAGCAACTGGGTTCTGGCAGTTGGGCAGAGTATTCGCAGGCACTTGAGCACCTGTAGGAAGTTGAGCTCCAGCTGGTAGCTGTGCTCCTGTTGGCAAAAGGGCACCAGCTGGCAACTGAGCTCCTGGCACTCCAGTATTTACCGCCAACTGCACACCAGCTGGACCTACGGCAACGACTGGATCTGGACGTATTTGAGAGTTGAGTTCAGAGTCCTGTGACTGCACATTGATTTGTGTGTGGAAGACGGAGTTGGGTGCACTAGCGTAGGTCACGCGATTAGGACGCACACGTCGGGTGACAATGCCTGATGCTGCGGGAAGAATGTCCGTCGTGGCCCGCAATTGTAAATTTGGCTGCTGGTAATGGATGTGACGATTCTGCACCTCTGGCTTCTTATCGTAGTGATGATAATGATCCACACGCTTGGGCTCATGTTCCTCATCCTTGTGATAGACAACGCGCTCCCTGGTGTGCTTCTCCTTGTGATAATATGGTTCCGAATCTCGCTCCACGGGCGGCAGATAATGATGATCCTCCTCTGAAGCGTCGTAGTGCCGCTTGTGCTTATGATGTTTGGCCAGCGATATCTCAGCCAGGCAGCCAATGGCCAGCAGGCACAGCAACAAGGATCTAAAGAAATGCTGTTGTGTGGCAAAAAGAGATTAGGATTAGCAATGGCTTCATCGAGTTATTCCAAATGTGTGCTCACCATTGCGCTTCTGTCAACTGAGGTGTCTTTCCAACAATTATATACCAAATCGTCGATGCAGTGCAACATCGACTGGGCACTGAGGGAGGGAAACCAGTTAGCAAGCGTGAGAAATTCATTGAGCACTTTATGTGACCCATTTGTCGTATTGAATGCTGCCAAATGAAATGCAAATTCAAGTGATTCTTCTAAGACAGCCGCAGCAGCAGATCAAAGGCGATTTAATTTATGGATCATTGTGCAGTGCTGATTCAGAGGTTGTTAACCACAACATGACCTCTAAATAGGATAGACAGCCCAGCTAAAATGTTAGTATTATCTGTATTGTTTGCAGCTAAATGCTCTCTACTTTCCCAAATAAATTGCCACTTTAAGTTCGATTTAATTCTGTTTATTGTATTGCTTTGTTCTTTGCTTTCCATTCATCGTAGCTTAGGCACGGTTCCTGTGGACGCGACGACGCACGGTCCTGTACTGGTAGCCGCCGGAGCCGGAGCTAGTGGCAACTGGAGCGGAAGCAGCAGCCTCGAAGTTCGAATCAAAGGAATCGGCAGCCTGGAAGCTGGCAGCTGGAGCGGCAACGGCAACTGGGGCAGCAAAGGATTGCACGGATGTAGAGGCAGCAGCATGGTATTGGGGTTGGGGAGCGGGAGCAGCATGGTACTGAGGTTGGGGTGCGGGAGCAGCATGGTACTGGGGTTGGGGAGCGGGAGCAGCGTGGTACTGGGGTTGGGGAGCGGGAGCAGCGCGAACTGGAGCTGGGGGCACATAAGATCTAACTGGAGCTGGAGCAGACTCGGCAACGGCAAAAGATTGCACTGGAGCAGAGGCAGCAGCATGGTGGACAGCAGGAGCAGACACCTGATGATGGACAGCAGGAGCAGAAACCTGATGATGGACCTGAGGGACAACAGCTGGAGCATGTGCTACGGGTGGCACATAGCTGCGCTGTGGAGCAGGTGCAGACTCAGCGACCTGGAAGACTGGAGCTGGTGCCGAGGCGGCGACGGCATGATGATGAACCTGAGGAGCGGCAGCTGCCACAGGTGGCACATAGCTTCTCACTGGAGCCGCAACCGAGGCAGCGCCAAATGAGCCGGGGTTGGCATAGTTATAGCCAGATTCGGCGGCCACGCAACCCACCAAAGCCAAAGCAAGGACGATGAATTTCTGCAAGAGAAGCAAACACATCAATTATAATCCAATTGGGAAGTAACGAAGCGCTATAATTATTTACCATTTTCGATGTTCCGTATGCGAATAGGACAAAGTCTCGAATAATAATTTCTAGCCGTCGGGCAGTACTTTTATACGAGTCGTTCGCAAACGGAAGTACTGCATATCATCAATCAAATCAACTGTGAATAATGTTCCTCTGCCTTTACCTTCCACTTCATCTTTCTCATTGTGGCCATAACTAAAAAAGCAATATCAACTATGACTTTATCAGCAAGTCAGGCAGCTGGCTTATTAAACTCTCCCATTTGTTTTTGTCAATCGTAAAGGAATCGCCAGCTTACCATGCATATTCATGAGGTCAATCACAATAATTTTGCATTATTTTTTGGCCGAAAATAGCGCAAACCTGATTTTACTAACCAACAAACAAATAGAAATTTATAATGAACCAAGTTTGGCACCAAGTTTGTTATCATAATCAACCAGTAGCTAGTGTCGCTTTTGTTATTAATACAACTGTACAGCAGCAATGAAATCAGATATCAATTTAGTTTATCGAACAAATCGTTGCGAATCTGCGAAAAAATAACTGAACCTTCATCGCCACAAAATGATTTATTGTTTGTTGGTTTAATGACTGGCGTCTGGAGATCGCTCAGAGAGTTCAAATCGTCCATCGTTTTGGCTCGCCCCAAAGGTTATTGTCTTCTTTACATTAATGATCGCGACGATTTATACGCATATCTAACATATTTAAATAATATACATGATGATTCTGTTTATGTCGTATAATTTTTATTTGTCTGCCAAGTTTGGTTAAATGCTAATAAACCCGAAATGTCTCTGCATTTCAAGAACCTTTTGATTCTATCAAAAATTAGCATCTGAATATATACTTGGTGGTGTGGGATAAACCGTGAAACCAGTTAACGCCTGTCTGCAAAGCCGCTCCTCAAGTCAATTCCACCAGCTGGAGGCAGATAAGTGTTCCTTGGTCGCACCACTGGACTATAATCGACAATTGAAGACTCAATGACTTGATGAGGACGCACGACTTGTGGTATCACGGGACGCTGCACGGCAACAGGAGGCAGATAGACTCTCTCTGGACGCACATTGACATGTTGCACCGTTGGAGTGTAGTCAAAAGAGGGAGTACTATAGGTATTATGTGTGCGCACCACTTGACTCACAGGGGTGTAGCTGGCAATGGGGGCATTGTAGACATTATTTGTGCGCACCACTTGACTCACAGGAGTGTAGCTGGCAATGGGGGCATTGTAGACATTATTTGTGCGCACCACTTGCCTATGTGGGGTATAGTCGACAATGGGAGCACTATACACGTTATGGGTACGCACCACTTGGTTCACAGTCGGTGTGTAGTTAACAATAGGTACTCTCGATTGGAGCACCACGGGACGATGCACGCTGGTAACCACACGTGGTGCTTGGTGATAGCTGGTGACAATTGGACGGCTTACAGACACTGGTGGTAAGTAGACATTCTCAGGACGCGACACGGTTTGCAAATGGCTCACAGTGGGTGGCAAGTATGTTCTTGAGAGACCGGTGGCTTCCACATTGGCCACCAGAATCACAGCAATGGTTGCAATAATAAAACGCTGTAATTATCAATAGTCAAAAAATAAAAGCCAACTTATTAAGTATTAAATTTCAGAGCGTAAACTTACCATGTTGCTTTCACCGTCGAATCGTTGGTATTGTATGAAGATCGTGGATTGATTTCATATTTATAACACAATCCCAATATGTCTACTTACCTCAGAGCGCATTTAAAAGATGTGCCAAATTAATGGGAACAACAATGCTTGCTTAGAATAGAAGCGGCTAAACAAGTCGTTGGAATGAAAGCAAGCTATTAAAAATCTAACTGTAAATATATATAGTCTTAATAAAACTCTATCACTTTCCCCTGTTTCCCCTGCAATGGATGTGTTCTATACATTATTCAATAAATTTGATTCTCGTCAGTATTCGGCAAAATTAATCGCACCACATCGAAGAAGACAATACGAAGCACGAAACCAGTTCAGTAGTTAACAGTCTTAACAGGGGCAGTTAATGTATCTAGCCGTGACACAAACCTCAGCTGTTAATGCCATGTTAAATTATATTTGCAATTTATGCGCGCTTTATGTTGTTTTCGGCACATGTGGCGTATGGGTTAGCCGTTATATTTATTATTAATTAATGATTTATACGATTTCAACTTTTATTTCTGCTGCTGCACACATTCAAAGTGGCATTACGACAGCATGTACAAATTTAGAATAGTTAGTTAATAGTTTTAGCTAATTAATGAATGCAAAGCATTCAATGTGCCAATCTGCACGTTTTTATCGGCGACATTCTTCAACAGGCTTTTCGATTGTCACAACAATATTTAATGGAACACACTCGGGGAACAAGCTAAAAAATCTTCCTAATCATTTGATATCAAATAAATTTATGTTCATTTAATACCTTAAAATTCACAAACACTAATAGAACCGGTTGCATTGAAAAGAAGTTATTTTTTTTATTGGATTTCTATTCTGTTCTGATCTGACTCGGTTTCATTTCGATTCAATTCGTTTCATTTCGTTTAGTTTTTTTACAAACATTTTGCATATTCAGTTCTATTTTCTGTTGCTGACAACACGAGCCAATACTTTATTTATTTCTATTTTAATACATTGAGGACTGGATATCCCTTTTTTTTAATTCTGACATAATACGGATATTCCAAAGAATACTTGAACTTGTAATTCCATTTGTTTTTAATTTGATTCTTATTTATTGATTAAATTTAAACAAACTCGTTTAACGCTTTTTTTCCTGACATTTAACGTAATTAGGCCGCAAACAACAATTTTGCTCATTTTTTTGTAGCTACTGATGAAGTAATCAGAGGCGATCTAAATGCGGACTACTTTCGAGAATTGCCTTCCATTTAAATGCCGGAAATATAGATAAAATTAATACAGTAAACTCTCAGCTGGGGACTGTAAATTGTAGTAGAGCAACTCATCTTCAATATTGCACAAAATGGTCAAATGCCAAGAAAGCAAAAGTGAATGATCTACCAACTATGCGTAGTCTCACTCAGGGTCAAGCAATACTTAAAATCCCAGTGACTAAACGAAAACTACATAGTGATTAACAGTTAGACACCAAGTTCGACGAAACCACTGACAAATTGCTGCCTAAAACCAGTCAAGCATTTTACGAAGAAAATACCAGAAAAATATAAATATGATTGATACCCACAATGAAAAGATCTTTATGGTAATAGCAATTATAAAAATAGTTTGTTTTAGCCCTTAAACCTTGTTCAAATAGACGCACGGGTAAAACCCGTCTAGAACTTGTTCTATTTTAAGTCCAAAACCGGCACACTTTGTCTTATAGGCAAACAACTTTATTTATATTTTAAACTTTATGATACCCTCTTGCTACGACTTTTATAAATGTGAAAAGCATTTGACAAATTATAAACACGCAAATAATATGTTTAATCATAAGAAAATATAATACATAAATAATACAATTTGAACTCTAACGAACAGCACATTTGTCATACCCTCTTTGTTATCATCTGCAAGATATTTTATAGTGGAAAAAAGTCCCGAAAATTAGTGGATTGACTTTGGTAAACATATGTAGATTTTTATCGAAATTTGAATAAAAATATGACTGAATTTTATTATATTATTATTTTAAAGTTCTTTAGTTCAACGCTCGTCTAGCATTGAGTGGGTCTGATTAGATTATACTATAAGCTGCGTCAGCAGCCAAGTTTAAAGTTAATGACGGCTAATACGATCTGAAATTTGGCAAGGCCAATTCTAAGTCGCGTTAATTGCGCGCTAATCAAATGGCGAGCGCTCACATCAAATTAACGATGCAAGTTTTATTGATAAATAACAATTTATAATACGAGTACAGAACTTGCCATATTAGCAGAAGTGGGCAATAAGAAGACAATATACGAGTCTTGTTGACCAATTCGACTGAAGCCAGTCTTATAGGTCAAATGTGAGAAAGAATGGGTTGGGGAATGCGAATGGGAATGGGATGCGTTATCTTATCCAAAAAAAGGCAGATGCTTACTATGTAGAGGTCGACATTGGCCCTTAATTTAAAACAGGTTTTCGCACTTAATAAATGGCTCAGTGTTTATGGTCAAGGTTTTCGGCTGATTGTCTGCCTGTCGAACCAGCCTGGACCTGGTTTTGAGTAATTGAGGGCTCATAACTGGTGGCTAGCGGAACTGTTGTTACAATCACATGCAAATTGTCTCGATTTCAGATATGTTCTCATAAATAAAACATAAACAAAAGCATACCATGCTGAATTCATTTATATCCCGTAGTCTTTCATTAAAAACCATAAAAATGGTATGCATTGAATTTATTTGCCAGCTGGAAAAAAAAAAATAAAGAGCATCTCTGTTCACGCTGTCAAGTGCGAAGTTACCCGATCAAAATGCCATAAATCTAGCAGGAACAGCTAGGCCTAATAAATGAGATTTTTATTGTACTGAATTCTTAATACGAACTTTATTGTTTTAGCATATTTATTGCTTAGTTTAAGTTATGATTTTGCATGCAGAACTACTAAGTAACTATACACTAACATGTAGGGTATAGCAACTTATGATCAAGTAAAATATGAATAAATATTTTTTTACTGACTTGTTCTATTATAATAAATAATTTAATAGTTCTTAAAGATCATTTTATCATTTTAACAAGATCAATTAACAAGAATATTTGTGTAATTATGTTTTCTCTTTTATTTTATAATCCAAAAGAGAATGTGACTTTCGTTGTGTTTGAATTCCGCAAGCGATTTTGTTTTATTAATTAAGTTTTGTCTGTGTATTTCGTTGTATTTAAATATATAACGCTTGGGATCTGCGCCAAAGGTAAGACGAATCATTTTATGAGTGTCGTTTTGTCACAGCCGGTTAACCAACCCAATCAGGTTCGGTTAACTTTTCGGATTCGGCAGCGTTAATCGATGACGATAGCACAGATGTTGTTGTCGAGAAGATTCTGCTTGTGCCGAAGAGTTTCTTCTTTTTCGTATTATGTTTTTTGAATTTTTGGATAGTCGCAGCTATCCTGAAGCGACCCAACGACGACGTATAAATAATGTGGTAGTCTTGTTCGGCAGCACAGTGATATTTCAACATTCGTGGTGTGAATTTAAAACTGAGCAAAATGGTAAGAGAACAAAATAAAACACAACAGAATACAGCCAGAGGATATTATAACTAACACGTGAAAAGATAAAATCACCAAACCGTGAAGCACTAAAAGAACTCATAAATTTGTGGTTTTATCATTTGAAAATGTGTGAATACCTCAACGGAGTGTAGATCTCTTAAATAGGTGCTTGCAAATAAATAAAAATTTCATCGTTTAAATTACAGAAATTCCTGATTGCTTTCGCCCTTGTGGCAGCTGTCAGCGCCGATGTGTCGCATCTGTTCTCGCACAGCGACAACCTGCAGGATGATGGATACCATTACCAGCAGCCTGCCAAGCAGTTCGTCATTGATGTGCCCAGTGTACACCAAACCTACGAGCAACCTGCTCCAGTTGTCCACCATCAGCCCGCTCCAGTTGCCTACCAGCAGCCCGCTCCTGTCGTCCACCGTCAGCCCGTTCCAGTTGTGCACCATCAGCCTGCTCCAGTTGTGCACCATCAGCCCGCTCCAGTTGCCTACCAGCAGCCCGCTCCTGTTGTCCACCGTCAGCCAGCTCCAGTTGTCCATAAGCCAACTCCTGCCGGCATCCTGAAGGAAGATGGTTACCACTATGGCCAGCCTGAGATCAAATTCGAACCTGTTCAGGAATATCTGCCCCCAGTTGCTCCCGTGACCCCTGTATACAAGCCACAGCCTGTGGTCCCCAAGCCAGTGATCCCAGTGGCCCCAAAGGTTGTTGTGCCCGCTAAGCCCGTCAATGAGTACTTGCCCCCTGTTGTTGTGAAGCCCCAGCCAGCACCCAAGCCAGTGGCTCCTGTCTACCGTCCAGAGCCTGTTGCTCCTATCTACAAGCCACAGCCTGTTGCTCCCATCTACAAGCCACAGCCTGTGGTACCCAAGCCTGTGATCCCAGTCGCCCCCAAGGTTGTTGTGCCCGCTAAGCCCGTCAATGAGTACTTGCCCCCAGTTGTTGTCAAGCCCCAGCCAGCACCCAAACCAGTGGCTCCTGTCTACCGTCCAGAGCCTGTTGTTCCTGTCTACAAGCCCCAGCCTGTTGCTCCCGTCTACAAGCCACAGCCTGTGGTACCCAAGCCTGTGATCCCAGTCGCCCCCAAGGTTGTAGTGCCCGCTAAGCCCGTCAACGAGTACCTGCCCCCAGTTGTTGTCAAGCCCCAGCCAGCACCTAAGCCAGTGGTTCCTGTCTACCGTCCAGAGCCCGTGGCTCCCGTCTACAAGCCCCAGCCTGTTGCTCCCGTCTACCGCCCAGAGCCCGTGGTTCCCGTCTACAAGCCCCAGCCTGTTGCTCCCGTCTACCGCCCAGAGCCCGTGGCTCCCGTCTACAAGCCCCAGCCTGTTGCTCCCGTGTACCGTCCAGAGCCCGTGGCTCCCGTCTACCGTCAGCCCGAACCTGTTGTGTCTGGTCACCAGGGCTACAGCTACCCTAACGACCCCCAGCCATCCTTCGAATATTAAGGAATGTTTGTTGTAATTAGGAAAAGAACCCATCCTCTAGTATTAGACGCTTTTAAACGAATGGCAAGTGAAACTTCACTTGAAATAAAATGACAAACAAAAATACAAAACTGTTAATCTCTTTTAATCATTTAAGGAATTAAAGATGAAATTTATGAATATGTTCAGAGAAGTTTGTGCTTCATGACTATGTTGCGAAACTAATTTTGCAAATATGCTACAAAAGCAACAGCTAGGCTCTTTCACTAAATATTCAAAAACAAGTAAGAACGGCTAAAGTCAGTTGTCGACAACGCACAACATTAAAAACCACCTGACTAGCTACACTGGTAGCTAACTTTTAAAATATACTATCTTATGAAAATTAGAGCAGAGTGGCCAATTTTTAACCAAAGTTTATTGTATTTAAAAGTTTTAAATATTTGTAGAAATGTTTTTGCACTATATTAAATCACTTAAATGATGTAACCTAAGTATGTTGTTCATTAACGACAAATTTAATGACTTAAACAATATTATAGAGAACAGGATAAATAATTAATTGCACAATTAAACTTTACTACATTTTTATACCGTAAATTTACCGATAAATTCATAACCAAATAATATTTGAATCGATCCATCGTCATTTTTTGAATTCACTGGAAAGGGTTACATATGATTATTTTATATTGTTTCGGAATTAAAGTAAATATATTATATGAAAATACAGTTTGATTAGACAGGTAACATAAAGTAATTGTTGCAAAATATCCTGTCATGCATAGTTTAGTTTTATACATAAGATTTTATCAAGTTCAAATTAAACCAAACAGTTTTCGATAATCATAGGATACTTTAATATTCAAAAGATTTTAGGTTCATGTAATGTTATTGTTCTACTACTTGAAAGTTGAACAAAAAACCACGCAAATGTGAGCCAGTGAAAAGCAAAAAAAATACATTGCGCATCACATTATTTAATTATAATTTGAAAGTTCTTGCCAATAACAAAGAATATTTTCGTTCAGCATCACGAGCTCGTGCCTTTGCACAAACTCACGTTCTAACCGACCTCTGACCTAGACGCAGATTATTTCATGGATTTTGTGTTCTTGTTGATTGTATATATATAGATAAGTACATATATTTGCATTGTGAGTATTTATTCGGTATATTCGATTGCTGTGGTGTAGAGCTCTGATTCTGTTGGGTTAACCTTATCAAAACCATAGAGCGACAATCGCGAGAACACTGATTGACTGAGTACTATACATAGGTATGTGTGAACAACAGTCAATTGAGCTGATTTATTTCATTGCCGATAGCCACGCGAGTTGGACCCGATTTTTAAAAAAGGCCAAAGCAAAAGCCGCAGTGTATAAACATATGGTTAGAGACACCAAAATGTCACAGAATCAATCGTATTTCTGGCCAACTACTAGACAAAATATATACCTGAAGAGATGTGTCCAATGGCACAATGTCATAACGTTAGCGGTGGTCCTTATATTCTCTTCAATATGCACTGCGTATGATGATGATTCTGATTATGATTCTTCTAACTATGACACTTTGGATTACCATGACACAAGAGCAACACCGAAAGACTATTGGGTAAGTTCTTGAAGTAATTGAAATTGATATATAATTAGTAGAGATATTCATTTTCAGAGTGATTTCAGAGAGCGCACTTTTACTAGAAAGATGTCGAGCGATCTTGATGATTCGTCAATGAACAATTTTCTCAAGCACTTCCTTGATTCAGCAATACTTGTATTTTTTAATTTAATTTTTAATAAGACTTTTTTTATAGCTGTTTCTATGGTCATGGTCTACCCACGTTCCATAGTATTTGGCAGTTTCATTACTGCCTTCACGATTATGACAGCTCACTCATGCACATATAATATTCCAGGATACTTTATTCCTAAGGTACGCAACATTAGTACGATGTATTTAAATTAACGCTTATATTTGGACAGATTTATGCGTATTATACATCAACTCTGTTATTTTTAATATTCGGTTTAAAAATGTTGTACGATGGTTCTAAAATGAAAGTAACTAATTCCCAACTGGAGCTCGATCATCCCGACCTCAAAGTGATGGTTAAGGATAGCCAACATGCTGCAGAAGACATGGAAACGGGAACGATCATCAGAAAGAAAAAACCCTTCGTCCACTCTAAATCCACTTATCTCAACTGTGTTAAGGCTTTTGGCAAGGCCTTTACACTGACCATTATTGTCGAATGGCGTAATCGATGGCATCTGAGAATCATGCAAAAGGCAGCCTCAAATGTAAGAATTCTTAAAAATATTTCTTATAAAAGTGTGTATTAATACTTGTTTCTATTGACAGAATACCAACGGTATATTTCTTGGAGCTGTTGTTGCTCAATGCATATGTATTGGCATTGCCATAATTCTTGGTTGGCTGATTGCTTCCAAAAACTCAATTCGATCTGGCACTATGATTGGTGGCGCTATATTATTTGGATTGGGTTTTTTCGCTGTGATTTTTCCTCCAGAGAGTCTTGTGCACTAAAATCATTCAAACAGCTGAGAGTTTTATATTGGATTTGAGTCATTGAGATAAATATATTAAAACAAAATGAAAAATAAAAATTTATATTTTTATTTGTTTAGTAAAAATTTAATTTAACGAGTTCACGTGTTCGTGCTTTTCCTTACAACATATACAAATTCATATTCTAATCGACCTCTAGCCTGGACGCAGATTATTTCGTGGAAGTTATGTTGCTGTTGATTGTATATATATACAGATAAGTACATATATTCCCATAGTCCGTATTTATTCGGTATATTCGCTAGATGCTTAATTGTTGTGGTATAGGATTTTGATGCCTTTAGATTAACCATATCAAAACCACAGAGCGGCAATCGCGAGTACGCCGATTGACTGAGCACCCTATATACATTCATACAAATAGTAGGAATATGAGAGCAACAGTCAACTGATCTGATTTATTTCATTTCAGACAACCGAGCGAGTTGGGCTCGCTTCTTAAGGAACAGCAACAGACGCAGTAAAAAAATGATAAGAGACAAACAAATGTCACACAATCAATCGTATTTCTGGCCAACTACTAGACAAAATATATACCTGAAGAGATGTGTCCAATGGCACAATGTCAGAGCGTTTGCGGTGGTCCTTATATTCTCTTCAATATGCACTGCGTATGATGTTGAGTCTGATTATGATTATTCTATCTATGACACTTTGGATTACCATGACACAACAGCAGCACCGAAATTCGATTGGGTAAGTCCTTCAAGTAATTGAGATTGCTATCTAATTAGTAAAGATATACATTTCCAGAGCCCTATTAGGGAGCCAAATTTAAGAGCCACGTATATGAAACATATGGATAATTATACTCGTTATATTGAGACTTCTACATCTAACTATGACACTTTGAAGTTCGATAACACAACAGCAACATATGATGATATTAATAATTTTGAGACTTCTACTTCCAACTATGGCACTTTGGATTATTTTGACCCAACATCAACATATGATGATATTAATAATTTTGAGACTACTTCCAACTATGGCACTTTGGATAATTTTGACCCAACATCAACATATGATGATATTAATAATTTTGAGACTACTACTTCTAACTATGACAGTTTGGACTCCGATGATACAACAGCAACATATGATGATATTAATTATTTTGAGACTACTTCTTCTAACTATCCCACCGCAGACAACTATAACACAACAGCAATGCCGAAAGCACTTAATGTAAGTTTATAAAGTAATTGATATTGATCTTTAATTATTAAATATATTCATTTCCAGGGCGATTTTAGCGAGCTGGAGTTTACTACGAAAGACACAACGAGTGATTTTGATTATTATACACATTATGTTGAGACTTCTACTTCTAACTTTGATATTGTGAACTATGTAACAACAGCAGACAACTATAACGCAACAGCAATGCCGAAAGCACTTAACGTAAGTTTATAAAGTAATTGAAATTGATCTTTAATTATTAGAGATATTTATTTCCAGAGTGATTTTAGCGAGCTGGAGTTTACTACGAAAGATACAACGAGGGATTTGGATGATTATACACGTTATGTTGAGACTACTACTTCTCACTATGATATTGTGGACTACTATGAAACAACAGCAGCGCCGAAAGGACATATCGTAAGTTATTGAACCAATTGAAATTGCTATCTAATTAGTAGAGACATTTATTTCCAGAGTGATTTTAATGATATATATACTAGGAACAACATGACAACGAAAGTTAGGCGTTATTTCACGCGCTATTTTTTCGATGTCTTCACCAATGCGGCTCTCTTTGTATTTTTTAGTTTAATTTTCAATAAGACTTTTTTATAGCTGTCTCTATGGCCATGGTCTACCCACGTCCCATAGTATTTGGCAGTATCATTACTGCCTTCACCATTATTTCGGCTGACTCATACGCATATAATATTCCAGAATATTTTATTCCTAAGGTATGTACGTGTAACACATCCCTCCGATCTTTTTAAATTTACGCTTATCTTTGGAAAGATTTGGGCGTATTTTATATCAACTCTATTATTTTTAATATTCGGTATAAAAATGTTCTACGATGGTTCTAAAATGAAAGTAATTAATTCCCAAACGGAGTTCGACTATCCCGACTTCAATGTGATGCTCAAGGATAGCCAACATGCTGCAGAAGAGATGGAAACGGGAACGATCATCAGAAAGAAAAAACACTTCGTCCACTCTAAATCCACCTATCTCAAATGGGTTAAGGCTTTTGGCCAGGCCTTTACACTGACCATTGTTGTCGAATGGCGTAGTCGATGGCATCTGAAAACTATGCATAAGGCAGCTTCTGATGTAAACATTATTAAGAATATTTCTGATAATTGTATATTTAAATCGTTTCTATTTACAGAATACCAATAGTGAATTTCTTGGAGCTATTTTTGCTCAATGCATATGTATTGGCATTGCTGTGACTCTTGGTTGGCTGATGGCTTCCAAAAACTCGGTTCGCTCTGCCACTATGATTGGTGGTGCCATATTATTTGGATTGGGTTTTTTCGCAGTAATTTTGCATCCAGAGGGTGTTTTCTAAAATCTTTCAAACTGTTGGGAGTTCAATATTGGTTTTGTATCATTCAGATGAATAATTAAAAGGGAAATGAATAAAAATGTATATTTTTGTTTGCTTAATAAAAATTTAATTTAATAATGTCGTTAAAATAATTCAAAATATTGCATTTTTTTTTTTAGCTAGGCCAGCAAAAATATCAGTCAAATATAAAAGATTATAAAATGTTTTTCCGTTCCGTGAACTTCGCAACCGAGTATGTTGTTTATTGGACGCAATCACTTATTAAATTCCCAATCGATCCGTGTTTTTTCTTGAACACAGACTTCAAACATACATACTATGTGTCTATGTAGATATAGACACCTAACACATGTATATGTTGGAAACAAAAGAACGAGACATTGATCTGCGATTAAGGTTTCTTCGGTACTGTAATCGAAATGCTGCCATTGAATGTGATACTGATTTCAACTCAGTTAACTAGGTTACGTAAGCTAACTATGCCTAAAAGTATGCTGTCAAACGAAATCGATCAGCTTAGCATATTCACCAACCAAAATTAAGTGATTGTTGGTTTAATAAATTTACCAAAGAACAGCCCAAAATAAATCGCCAGTGACAGCGACTACCACGATAAGTAAAGAAAAATGCAAATGCTCGCTCACAATCCAAGAGCATGAAGTGGTGTCAAAATCTGCGGAACGTGGGAGCTAATAGGATACTTATGGTGATGCATGCTGGGTCACAGGTCGTATACCCTGTTCAGGGTTGTGGACTGCCAGTTCGAAATGCGACAATCAAGCCGTCAAAGCTGACAAAGACAAATAGTTCGAGTTTAATTTGGCTAACCATAAAAAGGTTCGTTCTAATGAAACGAAAATGTGCTGAAATCCGTTGACAGTACGCGCTTTATATGATTGGATGCGGCGAAAGATTGATTCTGTTTTTTGTTTTTAGTTGTTCAGTTGTTTGGCTGCATTAATAATTGATTTAACTAAATACAAGTAGTTACAACAATTCGAAAAGCTCACGTGATGGATGCCTGAGATAACAGACAGCACACAACAGAGAGCAGACAGTTGAGTGGCAGCGCATCTTGTATAGAATCATTAATTCAAGATGAAGACAAAGCCACAAAGACTGTAGAAAAAAAACGCACTGACACTTGACCCCAACAAAGCAACAACAAAACCAATACAAGTCTTGGCCTTGACAATGAGGCGATGGATTTGGAATTGGAATTGAAATTGGAATTGGAGTGAAGCGAAACGGCACCAATCATCGCATTCAGCTTTTGTAGCGCTTATTTATCTAGGGCCGCTCTAACTATCGATTGCTTGTTGCTTGACAAGCAGCAACACAACAGCAACAACAGCAGCAACATAAACATAAACGACAACAGCAGCAGCATCGCAATTAATAAACTGAGCCAAAACAAAAATACGAAACAAACACGATCAACATAGATATAGAAGTATAAATAGTTTGTGCCTCAGCGCGATTGCCTGCATTCGCGCGAGCTACGTTGCTGGAAGCAATAAAAAAAGATATCGACATTCTTTAAGGTACTCAGCTTCAGCATCCATAAAAATGGTAAGTCAATTTTTATAGCCGTTCTATAAACACAATTGTGTTATGCTGTAAGCCACAAATCCGTTTCAGCGTCTATTCATTTGGGCCCTCTTTGCGGCAGTTTGTTGGCACTGCGTCTGCGCGGATGTTTCACAGTTGGTGCGTTCTGGCAATGGATTTGTATACGATGTGCCCAAGATCAGTCAATTGGAGTTGGAGCTGAACAATGAATTTCCCACTGGCGATGAGTTTCCTCAAGATGCCATACCAGTTGCCCCTTCTGATGCAGAGCTAGGGCAAGTGGAGGAGGAATCAGAGCAGGCGGCCAGTGTGGACAGCGCTGTTTATGCCTCATCGAAGGGCCATGGTTACGCCTACGAAGTGCCGAGTCGCCGATTCAAGAGTTAGATCATAAGTTTACCTTTCCGCTTTATTAGTTTTGTACCAAAGTTATTATCAGAAAATATAAATATTGAAACACTAAAAAAATCATAAATAAAGTCATTTTCGCTTAAGCCACCTTTCACCCCGTAACTATAGGCCCTGTCCAAGGGCTTCGGTTTTGCCTTGGATGGCGCTTAGAATAAAATCAATACAATATCTTTTGTGGCATTTCAATTCAATGCTCAATAAAAATGCGCAAAGTTATTCTTTTATGTGTTTAGCCAAAATTTATTTAAGACCAAATAGAAAACCGGTCGCCGCTAAACAAGAAGTCAATGAGTTTTTTGCACATCTTTTAAGAGACTCACCTTAACTGAGGCCTATTGATTTGTGCTTCGCACCCACACTAAAGTAAAGAGGTATGTGTCTCTCTATAAATGCCACACACAAAGTGACAATCAATTTAATTACAAGCGTTTCCATAAATTACGCAAATAGTGGCAAAATGCGATCACAGGCAATCGAGCACACGCCATAGCCACAGCATCGATTTGAAGTCAAAGTTGTGGTAATCGATCAAGCCGCGAGCGGTTCAACAACCCGCATTAATTAGCAAAATCGAAGATGCCTTGCAAACTCAACAAAAAGTGATAGTTGAACCGACAAGACAACTCAAGACGAGGCGAGACAAGACAAGTTGCCAGTTTGTTTAGACTGAATCGATATAGTTATATTATATTTTAACCGTTGAGAGAACGAGCGAACAAACAATCGTAAACTGAATCGGACTCGTGACTTCTAATCAAAACTAATGATCTGCTTAAACGTTGCTGCCAAATTACCTAACAATTTGTCTCAGTTCACTCATTTTTCTTGGACCAGTTCTCGCCCTACAGCTTAGTGTCTGTCATTTGATATGTCATTTTGTGGGGGTAGCACCGTTGTGACTAAAATATTATAATCGGAATGCTTCCGCAAGCTAAAGAGCAGCTCAAGCTCAAGCTCAAGCTGTCCCAAAGACAACTTCATTGAGAGGCCCTGAAACGACGACGCTGACCACTCCAACAACTTCTTGAGAGTTTCTCGAGTCTTAAGTTGAGCGTAATTATTATAAATGAAGTCTAAATGATTTATGACACACTATCGCAGTCGGAGTGCGTTTACAACGCTGCCAGCGGCGGAACTAAAAACTGAATCCGAATCAGAAACTGAAACTGAAACTGACGTTGACCACAAGCTCGGAAGCAGCCACACAACAACAATAACAAGAAGAATAACAGTTGCTTTGGGCCACCTTATGACGACGTGATGAAAATGCTCGTGAGCATTTGAGTTGCTCAAATGACCAAAAAAGACACAAAAAAACAACTTCATCGCCCCTAAGAGAATACAAATCGTCAATAATGCATAATGATCGGAGATACAGACACAGATACAAATGCAGATACAAAGAATGTGTATGCTCGAGCATAATAGTAATAATCGAGAAACGGCATATCGATTTAAATAATAATAATTGGCCTTTTGCGAGCCATGGACAGTGTCGAACTGTTTAGAATTGTGGGCTATAAATAAACAGGTGCCGCTGCCAATGGTCAATCATTTACGGTTTAAGAGCTCAAGGTGTAACATGGTGCGTGCTCCACTGCCAATGATCTCTGATCTCTGATCTCTGATCTCTGTGTCACCGCTCAAATTAATTGTATATCATTTTCGATTCTTACAGAACGCATTCCTTAGCCTTGTCTTGGCCACATGCATGCTGGCATTGGCTGCCGCGGATGTCTCGCACTTGCCGCTGGAGCTGCTTGAGGCGCCATTGGGATCTGCTGACGAGCACGGCTATGGATATGACTATCCCAAGCCAGTGGTACCATTTGTCATAACCAGCACCACAACAACAACGACTCCAGCGCCCACACCTGCCCCCACTTATCTGCCACCTCCGCCATCAACTCCAGTGCCTACCTACTTGCCACCACCACCACCCACCACAACAACGCCAGCACCGACACCAGCACCCACTTACTTGCCACCTCCACCACCCACAACAACCACCACAAGGCGAACCACCACCACTACAACAACCACAACGCCCGCACCCACACCTGCTCCCACCTATCTGCCACCCATTGTAGTCGAGGAGGAGCTTCCCGTGCATGGCTATAGCTATGAGGCACCCGCCGAGCCTTTTGTATTCTAAAATCCCTCCTAAAGCCACTGTTGACCCATTCCGGAATGTTGTTTGTACCGTTTTTGCCTAGTCGTAAGTTTTACATAAGTTCGAGATATGTTAAATAAATCACATTTGTTAGCCAATTGATAGCGATAATGTCCAAGTCAATCACCGCCAATTGTCCACGAGATTCCCCAGTTTCGAGTCTGCATATTCATGAGTCCAGTCGAGTCGTTGTTGCTGTGGCCCAATTAAGAGCCAACAACGATTTAATTGTTTTGATGTGGAGCGGTTGCTACTAAAAAAAACACACATTGATAATTGCGTCTAGCTTCAAGTTCATGAAAACCAAGAAAAGTGTGAAGAAAACCACAAAAAGAAAACAATAACAAAGAGTGGGCAAATTATGCGTTGGCCTTTGTTTCGCCGAAGACCCCTGAAACAAAAACAAATATTAATTATTTCCCAAAGTTGAACTGGAGTCGATGTTGCTTAGGGCAATCTTGGATGCAATATTGTTCGGCGTTTAGCGTATAAAAGCCAAAACGTCAACGATCTTGGCATTACTCTCAGTTGTCGGTCAAAGGCAGCATCATCTGCAACTTAAACCGCTCCAATATGGTAACTAAGACAGCATTTCATAGAGGGGACAATCACAATAAAAATATTCCCTTCCAGAAAACCTTTGGCGTCCTTCTGGTCGTGGTGGCCCTCACTGCCACAGCACTGGCCGATGTCTCTCATCTCTATGGCGGTGATCCGCATCATCATCATCACCACGATTCGCATCACCATCACGAGGATACACACTCGCACCACCATCACGAGGATGTGCATTCACACCACCACGATGTGCACTCGTCTCACTCGTCCCACTCCCACACTTCCCACTCCCCGGTACCTCAACGCCAGCCAGGCTTGCAATTTAATCTGAGCTTTGGCGCATTCCGTCAGCATCAGCCCGATGGCTACAACTATGCTGCACCAGCACCACCACCACCACCAAGGCCAGAGTACTTGCCACCTCCAGCCAAGCCCAGCAATACTTATCTGCCTGCAGCGAAACCCGCATCGAATTATTTGCCACCCAAGGTAGCACCTACATTGCCACCACCGCCACCACCTCCACCAGTCAGACAACCCAAGCCAGAGTATTTGCCTCCCCAGAAGCCACGCACCAAATACCTGCCACCTGCCCAGCCAGAGACCAAGTATCTGCCTCCCGCCCAGCCCGAGAAGACTTATTTGCCCGCTGCTGCGCCACCAAAGAAGTATTTGCCACCCAAGATTCCACCAAGCCTGCCACCACCACCACCGCCACCAGCACCCAAAGCCACTTACCTGCCTCCAGCAGAGCCCAAGGCCACCTATCTGCCTCCATCAGAGCCAAAGCAAAGCTATCTGCCTCCCCCAGAGCCAAAGGCCAGCTATCTGCCTCCCCCTGTGCCAAAGGCCAGCTATCTGCCCCCCTCCGAGCCAAAGACTAACTACTTGCCACCACCTCCAGCACAGCCAGAGTCTAGGTATCTGCCACCAGCTCAATCTGAGGCTCGTCTCGCATCACCAGATATCGACTTTCATATTCCCATTCCCTCGTATGCCCTGCCACTGACTGGTTCGTCCAACGTGCCATTGCCCGGCAGCTCAGGTTACCAATACAGTCAGCCACAGCGTCGCTTCAAGTTTTGAACGGCAAGCGAGGCATCTATTTAAACATATCCACAAAAAACACATACCACATTCAAACTGCATTTATTTTTAAGTTTTGCGAATAAAAACTGCACTCCAATTTAAATTTACCAAACTTTTTTGCTCATCTTTTACTACTAAAAAGTTGAAATATCTCAGCAAATAATTGCTCCATGATAAACTATCCCTCACATTTTGTAGTTACAAGTAAAAAGTCTGACTAATTGAGATGACCATAAAAATTTAACTATCTTTATGAAAAATGGATTTATGATAAGCCATAACCTTCAATATGTAGATTAATTGTTTAGTTATGAATAACAAGTGGTACTAAGAGACATCCCTAAAAGAGTTGCCTTACTAAAAAATTGATTTATAATAAGCTATCACTTGAATTTTTATTGATCACTCAAACATGATATATGAATTGGTACAAAGCAAGCGTAGACAATTTGATATCGAGTTTTAATTTCATGGAGATCACAACGGGATGAATTTTACCAATCGGCATCTCCGTCACCTTGAAACAAACTGCGAATGCATCTTACGACAGCGTGTAAGTTGGCAGACAAAGCCAGAGACGAAGCCATTAAAACCAATTAGCTATTGTCTTAGGCCAGCCAGCGATATGGCTCAAGCACTGGCTGCATATATATATTGTTTTATATTTAACCCAAAAGCAGCAACAAAACAAAAGCCACCAATCAACCGACCAGTCAAAGCACGCGCTCGAATGCGGCCTCATCAACACTTGCAGCGCTCCTCTTAACTCATTTCATAGGGTATAATTATTGCATTGTGCGAGTATGTTGTCGGAATGAAAATAGATGATGAATGATGTTGCCGGTTGTAGTATATTGATTACAGATTGAATCTCTTACAAAGTGGGGGGAGACAACAACAAAAAAAAAAAAAAAAAAAACAATTAAATAAAATCGCTAATTGACAATTGCAGCCGGCAGCAGCAGAAATCGTTGCCTTTTGTTGACCTCTTTCAGTGTCGGTGTCAGATGAGATGAGATCCAATAGATTGTTTGTGCTGAGGCCAATCGATTTATTGGTATTGGTTGGCTTGTGCGGTTAATATCTTAGCCAAAAGTAGTGCAGCTTCAATACTAGTTTTTAATCAATAAAAATAGTCTGAACACCAAAATCTGTTTTAAAGACTCATTTTAAGAGGGGAGGCGTTTATTGCCGTTGGCCAAACAGAAACAGCTATGTTGTCCGCCATCCGACTGACTGATTGACTACAATATACCCGCACTTGATATGACTTTGAATAGAGCTAACAAAAACACGCTTTTTCCTGTTCAGGTAAACCGAAGTCCGCTTCATGCGGAGAGCTAAAACAAAAAGCTACGCATAAGGCGATTGGAAATTAATAGAATTAATAGTAGAATTTAAATGCGAATAACGGCTGCCTAGGGGTAAGCTGACAGTCATCTCAGTCAACGTCGACGTCGTCGTCGCTGCCGATGTCCGCGTTGACTTTGGCGTCGGCGGTTGGTTTTACCACAAATCAGACAATCCGACAATCAGACTCAGAGTCCGCTCTATTGCGCGCTCGATTCTCGCTCGTTGTATAAATAAAGAAGCACTTGCCGGAAACTGTATCATTTGAGAGCAGTCGTCGTCGCAACTAGAACGTTGGATACACTCCCAAAGAACTATTTCTGCTTCCAATTCAATCTTCAAAATGGTTAGTAGCCAACTTGAAAAATTGATGGATTTGCAGTATCTTAATTAAATTATATAATTTCTTTTTGCAGAAAGTCCTTATTCTTGCTGTGTGCAGTCTGGCTCTAGTTGCCGCTGATGTTTCGCATCTGTTTGGCCACGATCATCATCATCATCATGAGGAACATCCTGGCTACAACTATGATCCACCACAAATTCCATTTGAGCTGCCCACGCCAACGTATCTGCCCCCAGCACAGCCCAAGCCAGCTTACCTGCCTCCTGCACCACCCAAGCCTGCCTATCTGCCTCCTGTCCAGCCCAAGCCAGTGTATGTTGCTCCTGTCGTTGAGGAAGTTGCATCTCTGCCCATTGAGCAGCCAGAGGTCAACTACTTGCCACCAGCACCTGTTGTGCCCAGCTACACGATTCCCATTCCATCGTACGCTGAACCCTTGGAGCCCGTGAACACATACCTGCCACCCCAAGAGGTTGTCGAGCCCCACAGCGATGATGGCTATCACTACAATGCGCCATCCAAGCCCTTCTTCTACTAAGCTCCACTTAATTAGCCATTCGCCATTTGCCAATCGATATCACTTATTTCAACGTGTATATACTTATATGTACTTGTATTTGTATTCGTCTATTTTGCCAAGTTATTTATTTATAACAATGCCTGAACGCACTAAAAATATATAAATGTGAGACAAGCCTCACGCTTAAAGCTACATCCTGATGGTTCTTTTCATTTTCAAGAGAGTGGGGAGAATCCTCCACGAGACTTGAGTCAAGTGGCACGACAACATAATTAAGAGACTTGCTCAACGAGTCATCAAACATCACATAATACTCAAACACTCGAACAGTTTCATTCATGGACAAGTGATCGCCATATGAACATTTGCTCGAAATTGAACTCCCACAATAGTCAGAGATCACAGAGAACGTGAGCGTTGCGTCTGAGTTATGCGGTCTGACCATAATTCTTTGCCGAATTCCGAATTGATTTATTGTACCATTTGCTCATTTGTTAATTTGCATGAGTAATTGAATTTAAGCTGTTCAAAATTATTGACTTAGCTCATAAAAGAGTGTTAAGTTTATGGCATAATACTGTTTATAATTTATGGCACTCACTTGAGCGCAATCACCGATAGCCACAGTTAACTGTTATTGTTGTTGTGCCGAGTCACAAAAGGTGTGAAGATGTGCCATCACCCACGCAGCTTTTGTGAAAGTGAAATTGATGCTAACAGGAAATAAATAACGACTTCTATCTCTTTATTTGGATAGTGCTCAGCACTTACTCGTATTTCAAATACCTGTTGACAATACTGTTTCGTTTCTTCTTTTATTTTTGGTATGTACATATGCAAATTGGGCATATGATCTAATGTGGAATTAAACTATAACCAGTTTGCCACCCGCTCCACACACAAAGCCAGCACAGACTCCTATCAGAATGCAAATGAATTTGATAAATTTGTTTATTTATTTTAATGCCTTAAATGTTTTCATTTTATACTGTTTGCAAGCTTATTGATATTATTTGTATTAGTAACAGTGTTTAAAAATACATACTCATAAATTACTTTGGCATCAGCTTAGTTCCACTACACTCTTCACTGGCACTGGCACTGCCACTGGTGCTGTCTGGCTTGCTTGCTTGGAGGATTAAGCAAGTTCTGTTGGTTCTGCAACTGGTTTGACACTGACGTTTCAAATAAAACTATTTGCTCTCTAATCGTATGCAGGAATGCGATCATGACAAAAAAGAGAAAGGCTGCTAAGATTTTATGACTTATCTGATGGCTACCCGTGCGTATGCGCAATCTCTTAGTTTCGGTAAAACCGAGGCTTGTTATTCTAATAAGCACTTTACAAAGTATATTCATTTGGGTTTTATTAAAACTACAATGCATATTTTTAGGATGACTCAAAATTTAAACTAATCTCAATCTCGGGTCTTAACCTAACTAAAATTAATTATTCACCAATTTTAACATTTGGTCACTAAATTTGGTCACCTTTATAGTTTCAAAAATCCAGATTTTCATACAGACGTATACAAGGATGGACATGGTCATGGTTGTTAACGCTGATCAAGAATATATGTATATAATTTATGGGGCCAGAGATACTTTCGTTTGCCAGTTGATTGATTGGCATAAAGTTATAATACTCTTCTACCCTATAGGTGGCTCTATTTTATTTTTAATATTTAGTGTATATTGAAAAGCAAGAGCTCGGAGCAAATATGCCGACAAACATGATATTGTGCTTATTGATCATAAAATATATGAAATAATGTCATGAAACAATTTTTCATAATTAGTATGTATTGTCAAGTATCAATATTTATAAAAAAAAAAATATTCTTATACTTGTTTTGAGAATATATTATATTTATTATTCAGCATCTTTAACAGTGTTATTCAGTCTCACTTATGCCTGCAAATGTCTTAACTTTGGCCTACTTTTAGGCAATTTTAATGAGCTCCAAAAGTTATGCTTTGTATGACAAGTATAACAGTTTCACTACGAGATCATTTACCATTTTTTAATTAACAGTAAATCACTTATGTTTCCTATTCAGATGCATCATAAACTGAGAATTATATACAATATATAGGCTAAAGAAAAACTTTTAAATGTATGATAAACCACAGTTTCTGATGAATTAAATATCATCTGTTAACTATAATTGTGCCATTAGGTCAAAAACAATTATCTGTTTGATTTAATGTGTTGCTAAGTTGAGCCAAATATTCATTGGTCTTCTACTATTCATTGAACAATTTTCCGCAATTCCATCATACTTTTGACGTTCTCACGTAAAATCCATAAATCATTTACATATCGAAGGTCAATTAGCCTCTAGCGTAATAATCTGAAGGAGTCATCACACGGAAGTCTTACAGCAATCTTGACGCCCATTCAATATCCATTAACACCATCTGTATCACTTCCAGCGCCATGCAGTGTCGATAAATCGAGTTAATCGTTTCAATCGTAATTTAGTGGTACAGTTTGTCATGCATTTGATAGCCCCTGAGCTCAATAAAAATGACAATCAATTAAATAATCAACAAAGCTTTGTCTAGTTTTGTGACCACCCGAATAGCAAACTGACTAAATCCGTGTGAAAGCCTTCTAAACTGATTTGTTTGTACTTTTTAGAGACGATCTTATATGACAGCAGAAGAAACAGCAAAACTACTTAGTCGTAACTTAAGATTGTAAACCGGTTGATTTAACGAATTTTGAAAGTGTTTTAGTGGCTTAATTTTTATTTATTTGTTTTTGTCGCGATGTCTTGTGTCTTTAAATCACTGCTCGTAAAGTGGAAGTGCCATTCTAAATCGCAACTCCCGAATATACTAACAGACATGGAGAGTAGAACATGAATCAATATATGTCTACTCTCCATGCGATTGAATATTGCGCTTTTTAGGTAATAACACCCCTTCAGTACCCTTAGTAAAAGCAAAACATTGATTGAGAGCTTCCGTATGCAAATGGCATACAGTATTTATATTCATATTCATATTCATCCTATTCACACATGTAGGTCTTCGTACGTCGTGATTAATGATGAGTGGCAAGCAAGCAGTTTTCAGTTCTCAGTTCACAGTTCTCAACGGATTGATGGCTAATGTTGATAATAAGAACGAATCTTGTACAATATTCGACATATTTATTGTGCCTTTGATGAGCTGTGAATACTATAATTAAAGACATGCTTCGATATGGCATATCATTGATAGACCTTGACCGCAACAAATAATACATTATTCTTGCTTTTGTTTTGTTTTTTTTTTTTTTTACAAATAATTTATCTTTATTTACGTGTGTTTGCGATTCAACAATAACTAAATACTTCGATTTCGTTTTGAGTTTCGATTTCGATTGTTTTCTATCTTCCGAACTTCATTTGTCTCTTTGTACTTTGATGTTTTTTAGTATTTGTATCTTTATCTTCAGCATTTCGTGGGAAAAACGCCTTTGATTAGGATTTTCAGTGTTATTAGATGCGATAGTTGGATAGATTTTAGATAGCTGAATAGTAGTAGATTGTGGTTGTGGTTGTGGCTGAGGTAGAGGTGGTGGTTGTAGGTGGCTGAGTGCGTGGTATGTGTGCTTGGGATTATATTTTAATATTGGTTAATGCTATTTATCCAAGTGTGTAGTAGTAGTGGTTGTGTTCAATGCGGGTGCGGGAACGTGAACGGGATCGTGATCGGAAACAGGAACAAACACGGGCGGGACAAGAGAGAGAAAATAAATTGTGTGTGAATAAAATCAGCCAGAAAAAGAGTGTAAGAAAAAACAAATAAGATTCGTAAAAGAAGAATTAGATATATTAAATAAGTAGTGAAAAGTTAAGTGCTAGGCATTGCCCCTCTTTAGTAGCGGCGCTGACGGTAGACGCGTCTTACATAGACTGGGCGACGGTATTGGTAGCCACTCTGGCTGCTGTATGCGTGTCCGGACACATGGTTGTTCTGCTGCTGAGCCAGAGGAGCCAGGTACTGGGCGCGCTGCACAATTGGCTGCTGGACAAAGTTCTGGGCAATTGAAACGGGACGAGCCACTGGACGGGCCACTGGCAAGGATGCAACGGGACGTGGTGCAGGGGCAGCTGCAACTGGCGCTGGCTCCTCGATATCGATGTATTCCGGCTCGGGTGTGGCAATGTCCTGAGGATTGGGTCCCTGGGTGGCAGAGTCGGGCAGTTGTGCGCCAGCGGCAAAGCCAATGAGCGCCAGAGCGATGAACACGAAAAATTTCTGCCGGAAACAAGAACAAAATTTTGTTTGTTGAAGTACACTTTGGCCTTAACTGGCTGTTAATTCTATTTATAGTAGTATATATATCTGTATTTGAAGCCTGGGCGCGAATGGAATGCGAGAATGACACTCGAGCCTGTCAGAACGTAATGAAGTTGTTCACTTGACTTGGGGCACTCCAATTGATTGTTGTTCTTTTGGTATGAGTTGTTTTTCTTAATTTTTATTTTTTGAGTGTTCACTTTTAGCATAGGCATTTTATTTATATCCTTATTGTTAAGCACGATCCACTAGCCAAATATTTATATTATCCCTGTGAGGATCACATACCATTTTGAATAGGTAAATTTGATTGTTTCGGGGATTGGGTTTTGCAAAAATTTCTCGTCCAGAAGCGCACGAGCAATTTACACTCAAGAAGTTCAAAGCACAAATGATGATGAGCTGGGCAGTTTCTATTAAATTTATACTATATCTGGCCGGTCCGGTTCGGTATGTGGGTCTAAAGCTAAAGAGAAGCAAGAGCAAAGCGACGACCGCCAAAAACTCGATGAAACACACACATACGGTGTTATAAATAAAGTAACAGCAACAACAATAGTGAAGCTAAAAGAAGCATAGCAACAACTACCACAACAAGAAAACTAACATTAACAACATCAAACAAATTCAAATCAAAATTTAAATTAAATAATTCGATGATATTGGCGGCAGTGCGGTTTTGACCAGCCGCATCTAGAAGTGGTCATATGCCGTCCCTTTGGCCAGCAGCAACATCTGCCGATGTCGATGTCGACTCCGATGCCGATGCTGATGCCAATTCAGTAGGCAGTCACAATCACTTTGTTGTCGTCACAAGCCATGACGCATCAGCCGAAGACGAAGTCACAGTCGCAGTCGCAGTCACAGAAACTATCGCAGTCGCAGTTGAAGTCACGCGCTCTATAAACAGACACACAACAAACATAAAACAAACGTCAAAACAAAAGAAGATAGTTAAGAGCGATCTCGATCTGGTTTCGATCTCCACTCTCACCCTCAATCTTTGCCTCTCTTTCTCGCTCAGTCTCTCTTAACAAACCTCTCGGTGATGTGCAGTGCTTGGCACGGCTCGTGGCTCAAGTGAAGTTCGTTGCCTAAGTCTTTTGTATTGTTCTGCTATTTCGCTCTAATTTGCATAACATTTTATTAGAATAATATTTTTAGCGAGCACTATACAATGAAGTGTGGTCGCCTAATTATGCCAGCCCATTCATATATCATTTTTTATGTTGGCCTATAAATCTGTTTGGGCTGTTATCCATAATAAAACACAGATGTTTTGGCAACTTTTGTCACATTGAGTATTATCGCATCGCATTGTGAATCTTGTATTCGTTTGATTATTGTTATTAGGAAAGGCAAATATTAAGCTCGGCTTTAGTTGTTGTGACAAGCTGTTAAACATTTGGATAAACAAAAACTTGACTTGACGATCATGTCAAGTTGAGGAGATTGTCTGCCCATCCATCCATTTGGTTGTTATTGTTTGTATGCTCACTTGACCTCTGCCACAAATAGAAACAATCAGCAACAACAACAATAACATCGAATTTAACGGCTTTTGGGCATACAAACATCATTTCCGTTTACTGAATTTCGTGCATATGTGTGGGGGGGAAATACATTCACCTGGCTATGGTCTCGCCATCTCAAGTGTGCCACTCAACAGCTGCAGCATGGATTGCTTCGCATCAAGGCTGGATACAGGAAATGCCACTTAGAAACGGGCTAAAAGGTTTTACGATGCTGGCGCCATTTTGTAAATGCAAAGTGACTGGATGAGTTATCCACACTGGACCATAAAAATTAGTAAGAAATTAGTTTGTTTTTGCCGGGCTAGCTGCTGGTTCTGAATATGTGACATCATTCTACATTCTACACAAGCAGAAGCCTGCCTTTCACCTACTCGGATGGTGGCATCGTATGCCTTGATTAATTGAATGTTTGTCATCGAAAACAAGAAACATAAACGGGTACTCTTAAATACAGCGTTAAGCAGTTAGCAGTGAGCAGTATAGTATTTAGGCAATGCGCATATTTCGCAATTTATTGTTATTTTTACGGTTATTAGAAAATGTTAAAATGTAATTAATAATGACTTTGTTTGGCATATTATGTTTCTGGCAATGCTTAACGAAAACTAAACACCGATAAATCTCATATTAGTTATGGAACCCCATCGTCATGTTGCGTTCCGTTGCGTTGCGTCACTCGATTTGAATTGCAAAGCGTGTCATTCATTCAAATTTTTGAAAACGGCAACTGGAGACAATTCTATTCTGATTGAGTTCATAAATCTGATATATAATAAGTCGTGGCAGATTTATTGCGTTATACTTTCAACCCCACACACATGCATACCCGATACCAGCATGCAGGGTAGTTCATAAATATAATATCATTTTTAAAAACCACTTTTATTTATGTTTATGGCTATATAAAATGAATATGCTGATCATTTCATCTTTTTGGCAACTTGTTGTCGCACCGGAACCGAAAATGAAGTCGTTGCCAAATTAGCATAGTTCAACCATCGAATCAAACGGACAATCCCCAATGAACCGGTAAAAAAGAAGAAGAAGAAAAATGCTATCACAAATTGTATCAAAAGCCGTGAGCCGACGTTGGAAAATTACCTTAAATGCTTTAAATGTCGGCAATCGAAAGAGGTGCTTATTTATGGGCACCAAAGTATCGCATCATTAACTAGACAAACGCACTTAAGGCTTTAGCATAGTGAAAAACACTTTAAGAGCCTTGATCAGAATGAGCCTAAAGGTGGACAATAACCTTGCGCCTCGCCCGAGTCGAGCAACGCCTTATACTACAATTATAATGTTTAAAGCGTGCTGCGTGTGGTGACAAAATTTCCAATTATAATGTATGCGACCTGTTATCCGAGCCATGTTTTGTGGCTCGTTTACAAGCGATCTATCGATAAGAACAATACGAAACATTAAGCCAAAAATACAGGTATACTATATAATAGAAATATATTTGGAACTGCCTAACAAAAGTTTCCCACGTCTGCAAATTATCGCAAAGCGATCAAACGATTAAAAGACACGCCTCGTTCTCTGGCTGCCGGTTTGTTTAGCATTTGAATAAGATTGTAAATGCTAGGTAAACAAAAAATAATGATAAATTTGCATGGCTGAGCAAAGACATCGAGCGGTGCTCTATTGTCAACATATGACATGGAGGTGTTGTTTTTCCTTTGACGTTTCAATCGACGCATGGCAATGCCTTTTTTGTTATTGTTAAAAGCAAACGAGGCGGCACACAATGCGTATGCGCAATGCCAAATTAAGTTGCTAGGTTAACACTACCCTGTCTGCTATCTTTAGCATAAATTCACAATAACTTAAACTCATAAATAAAACAAGCTGCAAAAATTGCACAATTTAAATCATGTTGCAGCAGACATAGCCATAGTCAAAGTAGTAGATAGCCTTGGGTACTTGTTAGTATTTAAAATTCTTTACCTCTAAATTAGCCAACATTCATTTTTAATACAAGAGTACGCATTCCACAGCTTGGCCTACCTACAACAAACTTACACACAGACGCACAGGCAGGCGAAGACACACTTAGATATACTCATTCCTGTCATTCACTCAAAAGTTATTTTGTCAAGTGTTGAAACAATGAATCGTAAATAACTGACGTGCTTCCGCACATTCACCAACCGAGCAGTCGAGCAGTCAGCGGTCGCATTAGCATTATAAATATTCAATTAATTATGGCAAAAGTATAACAACATTTAGCATAATCCGAATATTTTATTCCCTTAAAGAAATATTTGCAAGATTCATCTGTTGAAGCTTCCGTTTTGCAGCCAAGATTCTTAGCTCATAAAATAGTTGTTATGGCTGACGTAAAACTGTAGGCATCTAATGTGCAGACAGTTCGACAAGAGTCAGTCTGATAGAGAGACTGAAAGACACATAGAATGCTGAGCACTCAAATGATTTATAACTACTTCAATAAATTTTATTTAAATGGCTGCTCAGGCAAATAAACAAATGTTGCTACACATTATTTCCGCCTCCGCATTTAGCTAATAACTATCCGCATTTAGGCACAATTAATGATTGAACTTGTTTCAGTTTTGCTTCACTTTGTTAGGCCTCACTTGACCCACACAGCGAACAGTTCTTCTGATAGCATTCATTTTCTTTGCTCATCCCATTTAAATGCAAATTGATTAGCTTATTCTCTTTTTATTAAATGTCACATCTATTTCCATTCCTGTTCCCAATTCTGGAGTTATAGATGTTTAAACCAGACACGCGCTATGTGAAAGCGGTTAGAGATGTTAACATTTAATTGGCACCAGAGAATTCATTATGCAAATTGGTCATAAAAACTGATCAAAGAACTGCGGACTTCAACCAGCATGAAGCTCTATCTAATCATTATTTAACTTAGTAATTAGTTTTTATAACGCAACAACAGCGATAAGCATCAAAAAAGTAGAAATATTATAAAAAATCATAATTATAGCGGCGACTGGCCGTTGGCCAAATGATTTTGTAGACACAACGACACATCGATGGCCAAAAAAAACGTTAAACAATTTGGCTTAGACACTTTGGCACCTTTTTTTCTTATTTTTGTTATTTTTTTGCTGCTGGCTCGTGCCGTATTTTGATTGAGCTAGCACTATGAACTTTGCTTAAGACTGAGAAGATTGTTATTATTTCCATAATTAAAAATAATATAATTGAGATTAAATGAAATTCAAGAGGCCTTCTCCATTATGGAACCTTTTTGAGCCGATTTTGAAATACACAATATGTTCTAATGAAGATATAACCGCCTTGTTTGCGAATCCCAAATAGCAGTTAAGCGACATGTCTTCGTAAATCATTCTGTCTCCAGTTTGATAAGAGCCGTAGAGCGGTTCCTCTGAAGTGAGTGATAAATCACTGATCTTATACTAGTTCCAGCGGTGTTATAGCTTTCAATTTCAGTTAAGTATAATAGTTTGTTTCGCTGACATTTCATTTTAATTATCATCAACATCAACATTGTGTCGTTTTTTAGTATCGCAGATCTGCCATTCAGGTATTCATTCATATTTTGGGTGACAAATCTAGTTCATAGTCAAACATGAACTGACACTGATGACTATCGCTTTATACATAATATGCCATAAGTTCGCAATAAAAAGCAACTCGTTCTAGCTGATAGCTGTTAGCCCGGCTAGCACTTAGTGGTAGCGGAGCCAGGCCTGGCCAAAACTCGTTGATTTAAATGTTTATATTTATAAGCCATTCAAGTTAATTTGCACAAATGCAAATGAATCTGCTCGTGTGTTCGGATATCTGTTAGCATCTTTAGTGTGTATCTCTTCTTCTGTTGTCTAATGGGCAGCGCATTAGAACTCGTTTTGCTCAATTGTGTGTAGATCGCTGAGCTGGCACGTGACATGGTTGACGTTGAGTCCAAGACAAGACAAGACAAGACAAGACAAAAAGGTTCTCGCCTCAGTCCCGCCACAGTGTCTGGCAAAGATTTTGCCTGAAAAGTTCTAAACTTAGCCAAGTCAATGGCCCAGCTAATTGTTACTCTAAAGGTCTATAGCGCGCGTGTGTGAGTATGTGTGTTAAGTAGCTGGTCTGACATTGTTTCAATTTAGATGCCGCTTGCTGCGCTTTATTTGGCGTTGGGCTTTGTTGCCATTTGCTTAGTGTGTGCATCTTATAAATGACTTGAATATGATGCTGCTACCTAAATGTGATTGTGTGGCTGTGTCTGTGACGGCGATTGTGATGGTGTGTGTGTGTGTGTTTATTTGTGGTTGAGTTTGCGTTTGTGTGTAAGGCCAAGGTTAAAATTTGTAAAGAGATTGTAAACATTGGATAATTTAATTTTGGTTTGTTTAGTTTTGCTGTTGTTTCATTTGCATTTTCAAGCTTGCGACTACCAACATTTTCGGATGTGTTGATGTGTTTGACACGTATTATGGATTTGCTTGACAAGTGCCTGTCAGCCAAAGGTGCCTCTCACAACGCACGACCCACATTGTCAGCCACGCAACGCATCGCAACGGTGACGGTGACGGTGACGGTGACGCTGACCAGTTCCAGTTGCGTTTCGCAGACCCCGAACACTGCACGGCCATTGACGTGCCGTTAATTGATTCACGCTCACAAAAAACGCAGTCAGTCCAGTCAGTAGCCCACAATCTACGGTTTCTGCGGCGGTCTACAGTTTCCTGCCCGCACTCAGTAGTCGCTAGTCACTGTCGACCGTATTTAATGGTCCAAAATGAACAGCATTTGCGTGACAAAGCCACCCCAGAGGCATTATGAATGGCCCAGTCAATGATCAGCTTCTCTTTATGATTGTCGCATCAGTTCAAGCTGAAGCACATTGTAAGTTTTTAATTGAAACTTAATAGCCAACACAAAATGTGCCTTGATATTATGGTAATCGATTGAGCCTCAAAACAATATCAAATCAATTACTAGGGAGGCCGCTGCTCTGATTTGAAAAATATCTCCCATCATCACCGAATCAATCGAAAATGCCAAAAATTGATTTTGCTATTTATAAACAAAGGCTATGTCAACTAATGAGCAGCTATCTCGATTTCTACAACTGAGACTGTTGTCCACGAGTCGGGAATGGCAGCAAATAATTGCCAATTTCAGTAGATAAACGATTTTGTTCGCGCTTCGCTTATAATTCATAAATCTGCGGCTGTCAATTGTTAAAGTTGTTTCTTCTTGTTTTCTTGTCTGTTGCTGCTACTTAGAAAAGATTTTTTGCGCTGTTTTTGGATAATTTTGATTTATTTGCAATCACTTGAACGCTCAGAAGGTTAATAGTTGTTAAACGTCTATTAAACTATTGATTAATTTTAAGATAATGCGTAAAGATGTGCGGGGGAAATTACAAACTATATCGATCAATCGGAATCGGATAAGGAAGTTGAAGATGGCAAATGAGCCAACATCAGCTCGGCTAATAGCGTTGCCAAAAATAAACACGACCATTACGTGGGCTGCACATTAAATGAGATTATAAAAGCAGAAAACTCTACTCAGAGATTTACTTTATACTAAAGAGGGTATGTCTGTCTCTTATAGGCACACTGAAGCAGATATTTGATTTATTGGTATCATTCAACGAAACATTTGCTGTATACTTAAAGCTTTGCAAAGACTTAAACCATAATTTATTTGAATTTCCGGCTAAAAGTATGCAAAGGCTTTTGCAATTTCTCAAGCAACTAAAGAAATGCAATTGTTTTTTAAAAGCCATTTAATACATTTTAGCAACTGCTAATAGTATGCAACATTATCTTTAATATTATTTAACATCTATTGGCATAGCACAACTTTGGGCTACAGTTGAGAAGCAGTTGGGTTCGCTTGCACAAGCGAGTAGCTGTCAGAATGATTGAGTTCAAATTTTCATGCGTGGCTGGCTTTTTAGCTGGTTTTTGTGCTTCTGTCCGTTCATATGAACCGACTGCTTCATATTTCTTTTGGCCTGGCCCGTCTACACAAATCATCGTACGCAATGTTTGCTCAAAAAAATAATGTAAAGTGCGTTGCTTCTGCTACCATTGTTGTTGTTGTTGCTGCTGCTACTATAGTGGTAGTAGTGGGGGTTTTTGTACGCACCTAGCTTTGATTTTGTTGGTTTTTTTTTCTCTCATTTCAGCATCTAAACTTTAGAAATCAAGCTGCCAACAGTACGAACAACTGTGCCAAGGGCAATTTCGCCTCTGATTGATTTACAAGAGGCGTTGCCCCAGTCCGATCTACTCGTACAGAAGTGGAGTTTTGTGCTGCGGGCCAACATTGCGTATGCGTCATTAGAAATCATGACGATCATTTCTTGGCGCTGCTATAAATCTGGCAAACAAGCTGAAAGACTCTTTATTGAATGCTGTCGATTAAGTCATAATTATAATTTGTCAGTTAATAATTTTGATTAGTTGTCAAGATTAATATTCAAGAAATTAAGAAATTAGTTAGATGAGATAAAAACCACTTTGCCGCCGGCCAAAGCAGAACAATAACAAATCGTTGTTGCACAAGAGAAATATATATAGCATATGTATATATAGATTTAAGAACGTACATTCATTTATTTTTTTGTTTGTAGCTTAAATTATTTAATATTAATACTTGGTATTTACATTTGCGTGTCGTTTGAGTATCTGGCTATTTGTGAATATGAATAACTTGTTTGGGAAATTACACCCGGATGGATGAAGCTGTGAATCCGTCATACTGTATGCCTTGGATTGTTTTGTCGTTTCGTTACATAGAATTCGATAAGGTCATCAGGCACTAACTAATGAACTTGTTCTATGCCAAGCTAAACAAATGAAATTAAATGAAATAAAATGATGCTCAACCTAATCAAGTAACAACAATGAGCGGACAATGCGTGCCGAATCTTTTGACATGCCGAAAAATCTAAAATCTGTAATCATAAATCAAGCAAAAAATGCGAAGCGTCAAGCTTGGCATCAGGTTGCAGCTGGAGATCAGTCAAGTAGCAGCAACAAATACATAAATCACACCCAAGACACACTCGTTAAGACGTTAATCAAAAGCAATGCAGTGGCTTGCAACGAAGGGCGTGTGTCTTCATCGAATAGACAACAGTGGTGTCCAGCTGCAGCTCTCAGTCACAGTCAAATCGAAGGCCGTAAGTAAATGCTTATGTAATTGCTAAGTAGCAGAGCCCTCTAAGCCCCTAAAGCCATGACAAAAAGCATTGCTTAACCTGTTGCAGTTGCAGTTGCAGTTGCACTTTTCGGGCCTAATGAAGCAGCCGCATCGCCAGCGCCAGCTCAATTTATTGACTAAGCACGATTGACATATTGACTAAATGAATGATGAACTAACTGACGACAGCTTGTGGGAATTGAGTCGTCGGCAACTCGTCAACGGCCACCACGTCCAACGACTACTACTCACACTACCAGTATTCGCATTCGTACTCGTAATCGTATTGATTTGGGCTGAGACAATCGATCGACCGATCGATCGATGACTTCGAAGGCACCTTGAATGCAGCACCATCTATGGCAATGCTGCAATTCGAATCATTCGAATCGTTATATGCGTTTATATAGTCATTATGAAGTTATGGATTTATGGATTTGTATACTATAACTACACCAAGCATTTAGCAAACAGAACGCCTGAAAAACACGGCTGCTTCATGGCTGCTTAACGCTCACGGAATTTCCGCTTACTGCCGGCAAACAAATTTAATGTTGATGTTGCAGTTGACGCTGTTTTGGTCTCAGTGCGATGGCACATTGAATTATGACATACCCCGTTAATTGATTTGACCTACCGGAGAGATCAACCTGTGGCGGCAACTTTGCACCCAACCAAAATAATAAACTTACAATAGTAAAAGTTGTTAGCAGCTCATAATGCCAAAATAAATGCCAAAAAGGCATTTAATTTTATTCACACTTAAACAAAATTTGCACAAAGAGAAACATTTGAATTTATAATTATACTTTAAAAGCAATAAAATAGGAAAGTCTTAAGTTTATTTGCCTCCCCCATTTTGTTCAGTGCATCAATCTATAACTCGATTGTTAGCCGGCCGGCTACTGTTTGCTGTTTGCTGCACTTGAACTATTGATATTTGGTCGTGGTGGCATCTGCCGGCGCTAATGACCGTCGCCATAGATCTTGTGACGCGTCAACCGCTTGTCAGAATTGACGCCACAGAAGGTCAACGCAGCAACAGCAGCAGCATCAAAATTAACAGCACCAGCAGTTGGACATTGGCCAAGTGCATAATCTGACAATGGAATCTAGCAAGTCGAGTGTTAATTGGTTTCGGTGTAGAATTCTCTTTATTTGAAACGACGATTTACAATAGATGCATTACAATGTACCTACAATGTACTACGAAGTACGGCGGGACGTGGGCGGGGGCAGCAAGTGGTCTAAAATTACACGGGATGCCTTTTGGCAACTCCGTTTCTAAGCATGAAAGTACGCAAGTGATTTGTGGCCAGCACCTAGAAGGTGAATGGCCTGGCAGGCTTGTTGTAGTTGTAGCCATCGGGACCCAGTGAGCCAGCCTCAGTGGGCACTGGCTCTGGGTAGGAGGGGCTGGGTGGGGCTGGTGGCGCAGGTGGTCGTGGCTGATATGTGGGCGGCGATGGTGGTCCAGATGGAGGCGGCACATAGCCTGGAGTGGGTGCCGGTGGTGCAGGGGGTGCTGGTGGACGTGGCTGATAGGTGGGTGGTGCTGGAGGTGATGGTGGACGTGGCTGGTAGGTGGGTCCCTCTGGAGGGCCATAGCTGGGAGTCGGTACTGGTGGACGTGGCTGGTAGGTGGGTGGTGCTGGCGGTGCTGGTGGGCGTGGCTGATACGTAGGCGGTGCCGGAGGACTAGAAGGAGGAGGACCGTAGCTAGGAGTAGGTGCTGGAGGAGCTGGTGGTGCCGGTGGACGTGGCTGATACGTGGGCGGTGCTGGTGGTCCAGATGGAGGTGGGCGTGGCTGATATGTGGGCGGTGCAGGCGGACTAGAAGGCGGTGGGCCATAGCTGGGAGTGGGTGCTGGAGGAGCTGGAGGTGCCGGAGGACGCGGCTGATACGTGGGCGGTGCTGGTGGTCCTGATGGAGGTGGGCGTGGTTGATATGTGGGCGGTGCCGGGGGTCCGGATGGTGGGCCAGAAGGCGGCAGATACTCAGGGCCTGGTTGAGGCTGAGGACGTGGTGGCTGTGGACGCGTGGGCTGCGGGCTTGGTGGCTGAGGACGTGGTGGCTGTGGCTGAGTTGGTGGTGGACCGTACTCCGAAGTGGGTGGTTGCGGTGCGGGTGGAGACGGACGAGAGGGCACTGGACGCGGCTTGGGCTGCTGGGGTTGATCAGGAGGCAAGTACTCGGGGCCAGCTGGTGGAGGGGCCGTCTGAGGAGGTCCGTAGCTGGGACGTGGAGGCGTTGGCTGCGGTTGAGGACGCGGTGGTTGCGTCTGAGGGGGACCATAAGAAGGAGCCGGAGCTGTGGGCTGAGGCTGTGGCTGTGGCTGCGGTTGGGGACGTGGTGGCTGCGTCTGAGGAGGGCCATAAGAGGGAGCCGGACCTGTGGGCTGAGGTTGAGGCTGAGGCTGTGGCTGCGGTTGGGGACGTGGTGGCTGCGTCTGTGGTGGTCCATAGGAAGGAGCTGGTGCCGTGGGGATAGGCGAAGGCTGTGGACGCGGTGGCTGCGTTTGCGGTGGTCCATAAGAGGGACCTGGTGCCGTGGGGATAGGCTGAGGCTGTGGACGCGGTGGCTGCGTTTGCGGTGGTCCATAAGAGGGACCTGGGGCCGATGGAGCTGGTCCAGGTATCAGTCCAGAATCCTCAATGCCATTACCAGAGGGCGGTGGCGGAAACGGCAGCGATGGCTGCTTGTAGTGGTAACCATCCTCTTGCAGATCGGTGTCCAGATGCGAGACATCTGCAGAGACGCCAGCGGCAGCAAGCAGCGCCACCAGAGGCAGTAAAAAGCGCTGCGAACCAAGCACAATTAAGATTTGAAATATTTCAGATTTGACAGATTAATCCACAAGCAGTTGCTGAACAATCCAATTCATAAAAATGGTGCTCAAACTCACCATGTTTGTTAAATTGAAATCCCAAAACGCCGCGCGAATTTTCACAGTTTTTCCAAATTGCAAAAATCAGACAGCACAAAAACACCGACAAGACGAGACGAACTGTTTACCGGTTTGAGCACAACACAAGTATTGTATCTATCGGCGACTTGGCGGCTTGGCGACTGGATGACTGGACAACGGAGCCAGCCAGCGACGTCTTCGTTGCAAAATCAGAAAATCGAATGATGCCCAATTGTTCTCCCTTGGCGAATTTATACCAGAGCAGCCCCTAAGCTGGCTCACCTGGGTTTTGAGTCAAGCCGACCACTTTTGGCTTAGACTGAGACGTGAGAGACACTCGGTCGGCTCAGTAGTCTCAGTCATCGTCATCGTCATCGTCGTCGTCGTCGTCGCCGCCGTCGTGATGCTGCAACCTTTGTGAGTTGTAGTTGTGGTTGTAGTTGTTGCCGTACTGGTTGTTGTAGTTGCTAGAGTTGCTGCTGCTGGTGGTAATCAACAGCGATTGTAAGTCAATAACAGCGCGTACTAGTTAGTTTTTTAGCGCTTAGGGTTTTTTTTCATTATTTTCATTCGTATGCTGGCCCTGGCTAGCAACTGCTTAGCCTGGTCAGAAGTGTTAACCAGGAACCATGCTTATCAACCTAACTTGTAGCAGTTGTTGTTCATTTTAATTTAATCACAGCAACTGAAATGAGCTGACAGAATTCACACCAGATTCCACGGCGCGTGGGCAGCCAACGGAGTTGATTAATGTGCGAATTATTATGGCTGGCTAAAGATTTGCATATTTTTAAACATTTTCAATCATAAATTGACATCTGAAATCAACGAAATCGTGCCAAACATCTAATCTGATCTACACATCTACCACTGTTATACAATAAAGAGCTGAGTCACAAGTGCAACATGCACATTCCACAAGATATTTATAGATATCGGCTATTTATGGCTGTGCAAACCTTATTTGAATTGACAACAGTCGCCAGCGCAATCACATAAAATACATAGCCAGATATAAACGCCAATATCAATTAATTAATAAGCCAATTAGCCTGGCGGGTTACGCGGCGTATGCGCAATGCTCTGGGCCAGTTTCAAGCAGCGACTTCATTTCTGCTATTGTGTTTAGATTTTTTTATTAATTAACTTTGCATTTTTATTACTTTTATAGTTTTCTGTGTTGACTTTTGCCTACAGGTTTGTATTGGTGTGTATATGTGTGTGCGTGTGTTTGGGTTATCGCATTTTCATTATCATTTTACGGGTTGTGAAGCACTTATAAATTAAATTTAGTTTTCTTTGATCTTATGCATTAGTTTCAAATTGGTTTACTTAAGTGTCTAAACATAACAAATTGCAAATACTGTCTTGTCATTAAAGTTATCATTGTTTATTGCACTTAAACTAAATATATATATTATTAAAATTAAAATATTTTTCACAATTCCACTAGTTTATTTGATTTTGTATTTTTCACTTACAGTTTTGCTTTTGCTTTTCGTTTCCATAAACATTTTGTTGTTGTTGTGAAATTTTTTTCAATGATTTCTATGCCTAAATGAGAAGCTTTAGATTCAATTTCTGTGTCGCATAATTATTGTTATTTAAGTGTTTTTTGTATTTGAATTGCTGCTAGTCCTAAATTTGAATTAGCCAATTTATCAATCGTTTCGACGTCTTTTTTTTCGTTTCTAATTGTCATTATTAAAATCTAAAAATCCGCTTAAATTTTTCGTTTATTTTTTTATTGTTGCCTTTTGCAATGTTTAACCTTTTGTTTAGTTTTTGTCCAATTGGAAGAGATGTGAAGAGAAGAACACTCCTTTACTTGCCACGATAGATCTCGATGATGCGATCCTGATCAACGTACTCAAAGATATGAGGCGCATCCATGAGAATACCAACGGTGCCGGCAGTGGTCACAATAAAGAAGATGTACAGCTGCAGACGATCAATGACCATAGCCACATACTTCCAATCCTCGCGAGTCTAGCACAATATACAGAGTAATTATTTATTTATATGTACAGCTATATGCAGCTTCTCACCTGTATGTAAAGATCCTCGTTGCGCAGATGCTCGGCAATGAACTCGACCGCCTCGGTGGCTTTGCTGGCCTCTGGCGAGAGCAATATGGAATCAGAGGATTCGCTCTCACGACGACAACCGTCGCCCAAGCCCAGTTCGGCACCACTGTTTACTTTGCGATTAATTTTGCAATTGGGATGATGCAGATCCGACAGTTCCATGACCTCCATTTTGGACTGTTTACCGCCAATTGCGCTGATATGCTTGGGCAACTCTGCGGGTGAGCCATACGATGGATGTGGATGCGCTGGCATGCTCATGCCGGGCATTTCCATCATCCAACGAAGGCGTGTCTTGCGTGGACGCTTCATGAACAAAAATGCGGGCAAGTAATGCAGGAAAACGGACCGTATCCACATGGGCATGCGATGTGTGCGCGGTCCACGGAAGTTCCAGTTGATAATGATGACTGTGACCAGAATGGAAACCGTGTTCATGATGAAGGTGAACAGCAGATACTTGGCGATCAGCGGCAGCACCAGCGATGTGGGAGGCAGAATCTTTGAGACGAGCAACAGGAACACAACCAGTGACAGCAGAATGCTAATGCCCAGCGTGACCTAGCCATGAATCCGGTTTCGAGATAAACACATCAAAACAACACACAACAAATTATGAAAACAAATCAAAAATTTGAACCCAAACTCACCTTTTCGCCGGCCTCGGCGGGCAGATAGAAGACGAGTACGCAAAGGAATGAAATCAGCACCGTGGGCAATATCAAGTTGACCGTGTAGAACAGGGTTTTACGTCTGATGATTATGTAAAATGTGATGTCCGTCTCTGTCGGATGATTGCTGTCGCCCTCGTAGACATTCAAATATGCGGGCACTTCAATAATATCCCAAGTACCCGATTTCCAGTAATCTGATAGATCCACAAAGTTTTTGTTATTGTACAACGCAAGTGAGACTTGATCGCCATTGAAGGTCCAGGAGCCAAACTTCATGATGCATGTCTGCTGATCGAATGGAAAGTAGGTGACATCGATGGTGCAGGAGCTTTGGTAAATGGCTGGAGGCACCCAGAGCACCTCACCCGTGGGGTAGATGAGCACGTTCGACTTGTAGCGCACCTCGTAATTGCCATCGGCACTAAATGGAAGCAGAGAGATGCATGTTAGTAACTGTTACTCAATAGTTGCGAAAACTTTGACGCCTAGTTTAAAAGTATTCACAGAGAAAGATATATATATATATATATGCTATATGTAGATATATTGAGAGAGTGGAGCGTTGAGAGTTGCAGAGTTACATATAAGGTAGTAAGGTAAAGCCATTTACTCACTTATTGAAGAGCACAATGTCCGGCTTCCAAACCTTATCCGGAGGCAGCCGCAGCACCCCGATACCGCCGTAGTCGGCCTCATCCCACTGTAGCTGATAGTCGTACCAAACCAAACGTAACCAAACGTTTGATTTCATAATTTGATTTTTCTCATTCTTGGTTTCAATTGTTCAGTTTGAATTATTTGAATTTTTTTTTTTGAGAATTTTTGTGATGATGGTGGTTGGTTGTGGTGGTGGTGGTGGTTTGGTGGTTTGGTGATGGTGGTATTTCAGAGGTATCGATATCGATTATCGAGTTTTGTATTTGTTGATTCGAGATCGTGTCGATCGAATCGAATAGTTTTTAGACAGAGAAAATATAATATTGAGAGAGCGGGTGGGAAGGTAGTTAAGACATTATTTGCATTTGTTTCGCAATATTTTGTAAGTAGTATGCTAGGTAAGTAAGTTCTTAGTTTTAGATTGTTCTTGTTTAATGGTTATTAATGCAATTTTAATTAGATTATTGCTTGCTTATTTTTAGAGTTAGTATTCGTAATGCTAGGCATGAAGTTTCACTACAAACATACACATACAAGTCAAGACAACACGTGTAATTAAGTATTTACAAAGCATAATCGAAACTGAAAATTGGCTGGCGGCTACCACGCCCACTGATCGCAAGCAGCACCCCAACAACACCCACTGGGAGGGCGAGGGGGGCGCGGCTGCTGCGGCCATTGTGCGTGCTGTGTGGCAGCAACAAAACTCAAGAATTATTTATGAACAGAACTCGTAAGTACAGTTACACGCTACTAAGTTAGTATTTTATTAATTGGCTAATACTTGTGATATTTTTAGTAAGTATTATTTGTTTGTTAATTTTGAATTAATATTTTTTGTTTGTTTTTGTTTTACTTTTGATTAGATAACACTTACGACATTGATTAGCTGTACGAACGCCAAACCAAATCTTACTCCAACTTTTTGTGTCATATTTTGTACGGGTCGTATGAGTTTATTGTAGCCTCGAAAGAGGTCACGCACCAGGCGCTCTTCGTCTTCGGATGCACTGACTATAAAAAAAACGAACAATACACACGAAACAAAACAAAACGGGAACAAAGGGAACACAAGGAGAAAACAAAACACAAAATGGTCGATAAGCAATTGTAAAATTATTAACCCAAGGGAAAAACAAATGTAAGATTACAGATTACAGAAAGAGACACAGAAAAACGAAAAGAAAGGCGTAACGTATATGAGCAAATTTTTTGTTGTTTTCTTTGTTGTTTTTGTTCTTAGTTTTTTAATTGTTTGTTTTTGTTTTCTTTTTGAGTTGCTGCGTTTTTTAATGGCTTATAATGGATGGCATAGCTTAGACAGTTAGACAGAGACAGCGAGAGAGATAGACAGAGAGAAGGCGAAAGACAGAGCGAGAGAGAGAGAGAAAGATCGTAATAGACAGCAGATAGATTTCAGATTATTTAGATAACTTTTTTTGTTGTTGACTTGACGCCGATTCTAATTGAATTTGAACTATGGAAAATTAAAATGACGAAACATGAAAGCCGCTCGTTTTCATTGTTGTTACTGTTGTGCTGTTTTGTTGTTGGCGTTGTTCTAGTTGTGCTTTTGAATGCCAAATGTATTATGCATATGTGTGTGAGAACCTACGTTGAGTATACGACGTGTGAGATGCCATTGCACTGAACAACTGTGCGCGACAGCCGCCAGCTTTCCATTCATCCATCATTCAACAACTGCTGGCGCGCACAGTGGTCAACTGAGTGCAAAGACCTCTGACAGTTAAACAGTCCTAGAGCTAAGTACAATAACATTGGTGTGCAGAATTCTGTGTTCTCAACTATGTTATATAGTAGTATGGGACCGGGCCCTGCAACTCTACTTAATATTCAGTTAGAACTTTAAACTAAATGACAGCTAAGTGTTTGACATTCAAACTTTATCCGACAACTAACGAGAGCAACATGGATTTCAGAGAGGGGACCAAGTGAGAGTCTGAAAAGTCACTCTCGCACATGTGCAGAAAACTGGGATGTGGATGCTGCTTTCAACAATGCTCTACCAGCTCTAGAGCATGGGGCATGGCAGTGTCCCTGGCACAAGAGTGACTCTATGAGTGTATGAGTATGTGGTTGTGTATAAATGTATGTGAAGTAGCTATCATGACCGGGTTATACTTGACTATGTGTGTTATATAGAGCACAAAATTATGCTTCTTGTTTTTCGGCGACGGGAGAATTTCGTGTCTAGGGCTGGGACTGAGATTCGAGTTGCAGTTGCGCTATTTTATTAGTTTGTTTGCTTCGCTTTACTTACATTTATGTATAAGAATGATATGTGTGTGTGAGTGTGAGTTTGTGTAAGAGGTGAAGTACAGCATAGAGTACTTAGGAAGTCTCATCTGTCAATTGGTGCGTTCTTTTGTTTGATTTTCGACTAAGGTTTCGCTAGAGTTAACTAGATTTTATTTGGACTGCTCAGAACAGAAGGAGTATGAATTAAGATTCGGCAGTTGATACAGAAATCTTTTTGCAATCATTTCGATCGACAAAATGTTTTCTTAATATATTCAGTTCATTTTCATTTCATCTTTGCTTTGGTGTGTATCCATCTGCGGCAGCGCCAAGGAAGTTTTTTTTCTTTTTGCTACGCTTTGCAGTAAATAATTTCATATCATAAATTTTTGGATGGAAAAATTGGTTGTTAATTACAAAAAGCAGAGAGATAGCTAATAAGAAGATGGGTGAAAATAGTAGTAGTATTTAGTTGGTTTGTTATAATAGTAGTATTGATAGTAGTAGTAGGTTTCGGGAGTAGAGAGTAGTATATTTTTTAAAGAAGGTTATGAAGATAAATAGCTTGAGTTTTGCGAGCGATAAAAACTAAGCTATATTTATTGTATATAGAGCAGCTATATTCTATAGAAGTAGAGATATATAAAGAAAGTTGGCGAGAGATATGGGAGTTCTATGCTGCAGTTTAAGTTAAGTTAAGATCGGGTGCTAGGAGATAGTTAGAATGAACTGGAGACAAATGCTACTAATGATTACAAGAGAGGTAACTATATAGCTTATATGGCAGATATATCTATATATATACATATATAGTTGATTGTATTTGGAGTTTATGATCGGCGCAGTCGTTATTTCATTTCTTTTTTTTGTTCGGCTATTTTTGGCAGCGCTGCAGCAGCGACGCTTTGGCAAATTCCTCAAGTTTCATTTCATCGCACAGTCGAGTCGGATTGTGTGTTCTTGTTGTTTGTAGCAGTTATTATTATTGTTGTATAGTTTTTGATGTTGTTTGGGTGGTGTAGTTGCTGGCTGCCTAACTATGTACACGCCAGTAGCTGGACTGAGGCAGAGGCAGAGGCAGATGCTGTGGCAAAGGCTGTGGCTGTAGCTGAGGTTGTGGCTGTGACAGAGGCCGAGGCTGCAGGTTACTTGGTACTTGCTTGTGGTGGATCTACTACATGAAACTTGTGGAATTTTGTCAAGGCGTCGCTGCTTGTGCGTTCTGATAAAATTTAAGAAAAAAATCAAATCATTGCTGTAAATTGTTTGCTAGTTTCAAAGAGCTTTGGGATGTGGGGTTCAAGTTGGGTTAAAAATTCGTTAGCAATTATGGTAAGTATCTCTTTTTCTTCAAAAATATATGGAATACTTAATTACATAACTTCTCCCCAAAAAGTTTTTTGTGTGGCACCACAACTGCACCACACACACGTACCTGTGTTAATCAATAGCAGCCCCAGGATGCTGCCCAGCAGCAGCACCACCAATGACCTGATCGGTAACTCCATTCTATGCGATGTAGTGTGTATTTGCTCGGCTTTTCTTGTTCCAAAGTATTAATTATGCAGGCCTGGCATATTTATTAATTGATCGCTCGCACTCGACAGCTGCGAACAATTTACCAATAAAACACCGAATAACACCAAAAATAACAATTTGCCAACTTCACCTTATGAATTGAGTATTGCTTTGATTATTTCCAATTTTTCACAAATTGTTAAAGGCCTTTTTTCCTGTGCCAGCCCGTATTTTACAACTTTTACATAGACAGTTTGGGTGCGGATTAAGAACTCTACTTCTGGACTCTGGATAAAATCAATGCGATTGAGATTTGAGATGCGCACAGCAGCCGAGCAAGTTTACTCTCTGCTCTCTGCGCAGCTGCCAACTGAGCCGGATAAAAGAGAGCATCGAAATGTGACAGGGAGAGCCTTCAAGGGGGTTGCTCATTCTTCCTTGTGGAAAATTGTAAACAAAAGCACGTTTTTAGGGGTTGGCCTTGCTCTGGCTCAGGTCAGCTGTTGATTGCTTTTGTTTACATGCGGGCGTCGGAGTTGCCACCTTATTTTACAGTGCGTGAGAATTGTAATGCCCCAAATTCAGCAACTTCCGCAGTCTTGCTTAATTAGAAGTAACAAAAGGTGATGGCATAACACTTCAGCCTGTAAATTAAACATCTCGAAATTAACAAACGCAACCAGCTTGAAAAGGTCAACTGGGCGTCAACAGTTTATTTGTTTTTATGATTTAACTTTATGATACGCTACGCGTAATCGCTGTAGCCAGAAGCTACTACTATTTGTACGATTAACATACGGTAGTTCCTCATGGCGCCCAAATGATATGCAAAATCCATATCATAAACTTGTCATAAAATTCGCTACGCATGTGTATGTAACTTTCCATTAGGCAGGCTCATTTCTAACAACAATGTATACCCTATATATCTATTTGATAGTTCTAATTCGATATTAATTTATTTTTAATCGCTGCACATTTATGCAAAATGTTGAGTAATAAAACGTAAAGAGCAAAATTAGCTTCTAATTGCATAGAAAAAAGTGTTAATGGATTGAATAATGGGGGAAGGGTAACTTCCGTATGCAGGCCATGATTGATAGCAGCGCGATTTGTTTAACATAGTCAAGAACAATGACAGCCTGACAGTTCCCCCTGTCACTCAAAATAAAGCGTTTAAAGATTCACATATGGAAAAACAGTCAATGAAAAACAACTCGACTTTATGCATGGCACATAAAGCCGCGTGCGAGACGTTTGGTAATGAAAGCATATTTTAGCATTGTTGATGTGGCTGCTGGTTGCTAAGATGCTAAGATGCTAAGCTGCTTGCTGCTTTTGTGTGTTGGTAAATGCAACTGCGGCTGCTTGATGATGATTTTCATATGCGCATGACAGCGCAATACAATGCAAACGAAAGACTCAGGCCACGAACGTGCAGCCGCACATAAAAAATTATCAGGCACCTCTACGGACTCTAGCAAAAAACAAAAACAACAACAAAAGCACAAGAGAAATAGAAGAAGAAGAAAAATGCTGATGCTAAAGCAAAAGCTAAGGTCGCCAGCGCGCATAAAAACACAATTTTTTGCTTTTGTTGTAGTTGGCGCAATTTGGGTGCCTATTTGGTGTCACCACACATCATCACCGAGAGTGCAAGTCGTAATCGCAATCGCATTGGATTTGGAGACGGATTCACTCGCAGCTGGAGTCTGAGTCTGAATCTGAGTTTTCATTTGCGATAAAATCGATGGCAACGACGCCAACGCAAATTACACCATTTTAATTATTGTATTCTCATAAGAGTTTTTACTTATTTAATTATTGTGCCTGCATTTAATTGAAACACTTTTTTTGGGGGCAGCTGTGTGTTTTTGCGATTTTCAAGGTTTCCACCACGTGGCTACGTGCCTAAGATGTGCCCAGCGAGATGGCCTACAAACTACAATACTTACGTCAACTGACTTAACAATATGGGTGTAGCTTTACTGTTATGTTTGAGATGAGCTCATGTCGCTGCATACTTAAGAGCAAAACGATCATTTGTTCGTCTTCGAGCAACATATCATAAGTTTTGAAAGTCTGCCAACGTTTTTTGCTTTATTAGATTACTTAATTATTAAGCTTAATATTTGCTGTTAAACAACAATTAATCATAAATGAAATTATTATTTTGCATGTAGCTGTAGAATTTTGCATGCTTCATTCTATGCAAATTGCGTGTGAAATAATAATGAAAAGGTAATGTGATACCATAAACATTTAGACTGTGAGCTCTGCCTTTGTCTATGGCAATGTTATGTCCATATCTATGTTTATGTATATGTCTTTGTCTTTGCCTTTGTCATTGGCGTTTGTGTTGGCTATTGTTTGTTTCTCATAACTAAATAAATTAATTAGCCATGGCAATTTGACTCGCCCTCCCTCCCAGCTCCAACACTTGCAAATACACTATACAAATCACTCTAATGATTCCGTGTTAATTTTTACACCAAAGATTCTTGCGCATATGCTAAAGCAACATACTCGTACTATAACCATCAGCTACAGCAGTAGCAACAAAATACTATCCAAAATGAGCAACTCACCGAAAATTGCACAATTAGCAAAAATCTGTCGGTTGCTGTCTGCTGCCAGTTGGGCAGTTGAGCAACATTAAAAGTCCTCAACCATATTAACACTTTGGGCAATGTTTTGCGGCGCGCCGCAACGCTCAAAATTTGTGTCAAACCCAACAGCAGCAGCGGCAAAGGCAGCGGCAGCCACAACAATAACAACGATGATAGAAAATCATGCTGTAAAGCGCACGACCAAAAAATAAGAAAAACTAACATGAAATGAAAACAAATAGAAAAAGGAAAATACAGCACAGCACAGCACATAACTTGTGGACGATTTGACACGTTCAACGCTTTTGCATTCGTTGCTCGTTCAATGGCAGCCACTGGAGCAGGCCAATGAGGAAGTGCCACAAGTGACACAAGTTATCGACCTTAATGCTTCCTTATATGCCACACATGCCCCAGCATTAACAAACCAAAACGAAACGCCATTTTGCACCAGTCACAAAAGAGCAGCGAAAAATTGGTTGATGCCCTAAAAGTATGCAAGTTTTTTTGTAAGCTTACCAAGCTTTGCATTTCGTGACGACGCGTAAAAGTATGCAACATTAAAGGTCACAAACGAACAAACTTGTATTTAAAAATAAAACTGTTTATTTTAAGAGCGAAATCTAACTACGAGCGAACAGAACTTCGTTGGTATACTATGCCATAAACTATTTACAAAACGCCACCCCGGACCCAATTCATTTTGCCCATCAATATCTCAGTATCAATCAATTTGTCCCTTATGTGTTATGTAGGAGTCATAGAGCGTTGACTGCTTGCGTCGCTTCAGCCGGGAGCAGGCTATAAACAATGTAACTGTCAGCAGACAAAGCACTGCCGTGCAGCTGGCAGTTAGCGCCGAGAATGTTGACGTTTTGAGGCATGTATGATGAGGCGATTGTGGCTTGGATTGCCGATGTGTATAGACATCTTCGCCATCGTTTTCGCCTTCTTGCAATACACGCAGCGACTGAAACAGATTCACATTCTCGGAGAGCGGAGACTGTGCCGGACTATCTGTAGTCGTATCTCCACTATCAGAAAGTGGCGGCAGCGATAGATTTGTGGCAGTCATGTTGGAGGTGTCGCGCTTGGTGACTGCTTTAAGGTTGCGCCAGTGACACGGTTGACTCTGTAAAATAATTGCATTAAATAATAAAATATAAGCTACTTGATTACTTGAACTTACTGGACACCGTCCATGGCACATGCGCACATCGCATTCAATGTACAGCGCCGGCGATCCTGTGAAACGGAAGGTTTTCATATAAGCATAGACTTGTGTTTCGTACACGCCCGAATCAGTCCAGGAACCCCTGAAGCGAGAGATCAGCTTATCATCGACTGGACAACCCTGTTGATCTATCAACTGTATGCGCTTGTTGGCTCCATTATGAGCATAGCAATCGTTTACCACAATATCGAAGCCATCTAGACCAGAAAAATATGTTGAATTGACAAATGAATATACAATAGGTAATTAAATACTAACCGTATTTGCTTCTCATATAAATAATAAGAGTTAATGGATCGCCAACACGCACGGGACCTGTTACACGAGGTCCTCCAATACCATATCCATTTTGAATCTCCATATAGCACTCAGGAGGACTAAGCGTAAAGACTACAGGATTGCCAGTTGCGACTCTGTAAGTAAATGTTTTGAATATAAATTATTTTAATAAATACATATGTACATATATGGTCAATGCCAATTTATGCTTACTCAACGTCTAAAAAGGGGAAGGTGACAGTTTTCCAGAAGTCATATCCATACTCGCAGGTTACCTTGAAATGCTCATCGTACTCCTCCTCAATCAGTGGATTGTACTGCACTGTGACAGTATTCCACATAAAGTTCTGCAAAGCGAAATACTCATTTATATAGATTATTAATAAATAAATTTGAAGCATACGCACCGTTGGATTCTTGCGACTCTCTTCCTGCAATGAGTTCTTGCCCAAGGTGCCACAACGATTAAGTTGTATGAAGAACTCATAGTAATCTCTTCCAGAGCCGTTGATGTACATACAATCGGGATCGTAGGCATATCCAGCGGAGTAGAGCAAGCCACTAAAGGAGCCATTGAATCCAATGCGTATCTTCATGTAATCATCCTGGCATTCTGCTTCAATATCTGTGGGGGAGATTGTAATAAAATTAAATGTAAATTAAAATTAAATGTGACCTTACGCTGCACTCTGGTGTTGTTGTGTATGAACTGCTGTCCATTGTAGTCCTGATCCCAATACTCCTCGTGCCACTTGTTGCCCTCGTAGGGCACTGCATGATAGCCCCCGCTGCCTGTGGGCGCACCACTTGAGTCCACACCTGTGGAGCCATATTCCAAGTGCACAGGATGCCCAACACGTTGTGGTATATAACCAGAGGAATCTGGCACATGATCGGGCTAAAGTAATCATCAATTTAGAGTCACAACAACAAGTTGAGCAATACCAAAAACTTACTACTTCGTGCTGTAACCTGTTGCGTTCCACGGCCACAGTGCTGCGATTGCGCACATCCTTGGCGAACTTCTTTGGAGCTGGCAAGCCGGCGCGCTTAGTCAGCTTGGAGGGTTGTGTGGTGGGACCTGAGATATATGACTTGGAGGACAATGCAACCAGATCCTGGTGCGCGACATCTGCAGCGCTGGCAGCCACCGGGCGACTGCTGCGTTTGCTGCTCGAGTTCCTAGGCGTCGTCGACTGTATGCGTCCCTTAAAGCTGCTGCGACCAGCAGGCACTTTGGGCGGCGCAGATGTTGTCGTGGCCACCGCCGCTTTGCTCACTATTGCATACTCTGTGCTGAGCTCAACACTTTGACTGTGTTGCTGCAAAAGGGAGGAAGAGGCGTGTTGGGGTTACACGTGGCGTATGATAAATCAAGATGGTTTGTGTCTTAAGTCTTTGGTTCGCTTGGGGCCACATAAAAGTGCTGCATCATGGAATTGTAACAAGCCTAACATAATTTTGCCAAACCACATCATCCGCTCACCCCTCACAATCAATCGCTCAACCGCTCTGGGAAGCTACGCAATATGGCAAGCATATCCGTTAGACAGTGGTGGCGATTGGCCAACGATTGGTTACGGTTCATGTGTCTGTGCTCCCGATCTGACTCTAACTGACTGAATGCGACTGCTTCAGGAAGTTCATTCTTAGAATGCAGTTTAACTGTTAAATAGATTAGTTTTTCTAAATGATGCGGCTGTGGCAAACAAAAGACTTAGGCAACGAACTCGACTTGAGCAACTTGTCTACATTTGTGAAAGGCAATTTCCGATTCTTCTTGAATATGAACATTAAGAACTTACCTGCAGCATCAGCAAGAGCAGCAACGAGGCAGCAATTCTGCACAGCTTCATCTCTCTGGGGTAACTGCAAAGACAAATACTTTGTCAATACTAAATATAGTCGTAATCATATGTCGAGAATATGACCTTGCTAGTGGTCACTCAAGTGTTGTGTTGTGCATCAGTTACAAGCAATGCGTGTGTGGCAGGAAGGAAGTTTGTGGTTCATAAATTAATTGTGGTCAATATGCGAGAACAGCAGCAACAGTGAAGACAACAACTTATATTGGAGACAACATCAATGTCATCATGGCTAGAACAATGGGCGCTTGGCAAGGCGCCGACTCTGACGTTATGGCAGCTTGTCAGGCGTTAAGGTCAAAGGCATAAAAAACTAAATCTGTCAGCCATTGCGTCGCAAACGCGTATTTTAATTATTAAAACCAAAAGGGTTCTTAGTCAAGTAGCAGAAATTAATCCTCTTGGCTTTAACTCAAATTGGATTTTAATGAATGACTCCACTTGCGATGCCAAGACATTACTTGCCACCTTATTCCCCTTCTCCTTCTATAGAAGTACAGGCAGCTTAACCAACGCCCCCGCCAAATGGTTGGCTGGTTTTACGCTTAGCTGTAAAAACGCACGCCGTTTGCTTAATTGTTGTTATAATTACTATAGCTCTAACTTTAGTAAACCAAAGTTTAAACTTAACTTCAGCGTTAGTTGTTTTGTGGCTGGTTTCTTGTAGTTGTTGCTTCGACTTTACATCTGTTATGCAATCGTCGTGTTGTTGCCTTTTTGGCATCGCTATCTTAACTTTATTTCTATTTTATTTTTTGTTGCTTTGGCTTTGGTTTCGGTTTTTGGCTTTCATTATTTATTTTTGTACTACGTTCTTTAACGGCGGCCACGCTTTGCTCCTCTGTTATAATTATATTTAATTGTTGTTGCCTGACCTTGAGCCGTTTTGTTTTTATGTATTTCTTTCTGATTTTATATTTATTTTGTATTTTTCTCTTATACTTCGCATTCACCTACAATGTTAGTGTCAGCATTGCTAACGGTTTCGTTCGCTTTATAGCCATAACTCGCCTTTTTATCGTGTACCGTTCGCAGTTGACAGTTTATATATAGTTAAATGTTAGTACACTGACTGGGGGCATTTTGCGGTTTGTTGACCGCAGCCAAAGATACTAATCGCAATACTTAAGTCTAATTAATCGTTCGCATAGTTCTGAATGTTGGATTGAGAGACGATATTATGAAATGCTATGCAAGCTATGGCCGATTGACAGCCATGGTTGAAGGTTACCTCATCTGTCTTTGGATTTGAAGTTAAGATAAAGTATAATGTGATGCATTTGAATGCAACTTTAAGCTTGTTTCATAATTAAAATATATGCAGAGGTAATCTTAATTTCGTTTTAGCAGTCATATCAAAAACGTGGTAATCTGATTGAAATTTCATTATTTACAAAATATCATACATTTATTCATGTATTATGGTAGGTTAGGTATTAATAATGATTACATTTAATTCACATATTAAAGTTAGTGTAGGAAATTCGAACCATTTTGAGAATTACACGGCGCCTAAAGCAACAAAGCTAAAATCTTAATAATTACTGAATTTTTATATGTGTTTGTCCGTTTTCCAATTGAATCTAATGCAGTTAATAAATTATATGTTTAAATTAATTCTGCCAAATGCTTAAAGTAAACATCTTGAAGAAGTGTCAAAGTTAAGCATAAAACAATACTACGTTTTTAAATAGAAATACCCACCTTCTACGACACTTTAATATTCCTACTTTGCTCACTCACTTATTTGATTTTATTATCTTTCTTTTGGTGGTCTGCGTTAGCGGTTTCCTTTATCTGCTGCCAACTACCAAGTTTCGCAAACACTGACCTGCTCCAAAATGTTATTCGTTTTGCTCGCTTTGCTTTTGCACCCACTTAACAGTTTACACCTCTTTGGGTTCACACACTCACTTGGCACGCACTTTGACCAACTGACATAATAACAAAAACTTGGCCCATTTCTTAAGATGTGTTTAACAAATCCTCGTGATGTTGGTGGGCCATAAAAGTTGACGAGGCGTGGCCAAAGCAAAAGACAAAACGATAACAAAACACTTTATATTACGCAGGGCAGCCAGGGGGGTTTTTTCACTTTCGATCTAACCAAAAAGTCGACGAATTTTTCTTTTTAGTATTGCGCGATCTTGTTATGGTTGTTATTATCGTTGTTGAGTTTGTTATTTCTGTTGTTGTTGTATCAGATGTGTTTTCTACACCATTTATGCCATTTATCTGGCTTTGCTTTACATATTACACGTCTGTAAAACTTTTGTTGGTTTTCCGTTTTTTTGGCAGACCAAAAAATCACTCAAGTGCAACTTGCCAAATAGAATCCGACTGAAGACCGAACCGGGCCTTACCACGTTAGCCGCGATAGCGCGTTTTGGCTATTGCCTAATCTTACATAAGAGCCCTCCTTTATGAATGCCGTCTGCCGTTTGCCGTTTTACCGTTTACCGAATGCCGAGTTCCGTTGCCGACTTTGGTGCCTTATAAAGATGGCTCCCTAGCTCTTTGGGGCTTTGGTTTGCTACTCTTCACGTTACGCGCAGGTGTGAAGCCAAGCGCGGATCGCGCGGATCTTTATAGAGTCTTGCAGTTGGTGCCGCGTTAGAAGCTGAGAGACAGCAGAAGAGCAGCACAACGATCAGCACTTAACCATGGGGCATGGGTTGTTGTGAAAGAAGCTGCCTATCTGTCTGCCTGCCTGCCACAAGAGTTGCTCTTCATCTGCATTTGCTGCTTTACTTTCGTTGCAATTCGCCGTTAGTTGCCATGGCGGAAGCCACAATACAACAGGAGTTGAGCGAGTATTACGAATTGACCCATTACCTTTTCCACGCTGCGTATTTTTTTGCAGCAGCAACAACAGCAGCCAAGGTCAACGGCACCTAACTGTAACTTGTGGCAGTTAACTCTTTTTTAATTGGCCCTGCAACGTGCCAAGCGTGTCTGCGTTAAATTACAAATTACTAATTAGTTTGCACTTAAACGGCGGTTAATTAAATGCCCCCTCCTCATGATCGTAGTAGTTGTGAAAGGTACACCCACTCTTTGACCCTGACAACAACAGTTAGCTGGACAAGGGCAGTGCAGCCACTGTGACGACTAGGACCACAACTGACCCAATTCAGAGCACACATTAAAACATAATTAATAGGGTATATATTGCAGAATATTGTAACGATAAAAAACACATATTTTTCTAAGGTTGTAGCATTATCATTTTTATTGGGCTTTTTCGCAATATATACTATTTATATCATCTTGTTTTTTATTTGATTTGTTTGTTTCATTATCATACTTTTGTTTTTTCACATACTTGCACTCTCTTCATACGCATCAACATAATCAGGCATACAAAATCATATACAATATTTAGTAGATATGGAGATATCTCGTGCCAGTGTAATACATATTAAATATACATAAGTTAAGCATACGTTACACAAATACATACATATCATTTCATAAGAAAATATTATCAACGGAAGAAACACGCAAAAAATTCATCATCAACTAAATTAAGAATTTCTCGAACATCGCTTAAGTCATAGATTAATCGATTAATCGCATCGGTTTACAGTTTAATACAAATAAATAAAATATAATAAACTTTTACTTTTAAAACTACATTATTCAAATAATATTAATCATTCTCATATTTTATACATTTTTTTGTAAGTTTTTTTAAAAACTTTTGTCATTTTTTCATCGTTTTTTAAGATTTTTTGCATATTCATTTTGAAAATTTTGTATTGCATTTTTTGGTATTTTTTTTAGTTTTTGTTGTTTTCTTGTTTGTTGTTGTAAATTGAAACGGTGAACATTAAAAACTACTTGTTTTATACACGCCTTTTTTTGTAGATTTTCTTTTTTACACAATTACTAATTGTTTACGTTTTAATTGTTAGGTTTAAATGTTTAAGTTGTAATTGCTAAATTTTGATATTTTTGCGGCTTTATAATTGAATTTTTTTTTCATCTTGTTTTCTTAATTTTCTTTATATTCATTTTTTTTGGCAATTTAAAATACTAATTAAAATTATGCGCGTTGCCGTCGCGCCTTTTGTTTTTTCTTTGCCATGATTGTTTGAATATGTAAAGCTCCTGTGGAGAGAGCGTTTGTGTGTTGAGGGAGGTGTTTTGGAGGCGCAGCAAACTAGCAGCACTTGCGGTTGTTGTTGGCACCGCTAACCAACTTGCTGTGCTGCATGTCCGAGCGACGAGGGCGATGCCCTTTGCCCTGAATGTCCCGCACCTTGTTGGCCCGATTGATGGCGCTGCGGCAGAGCTGCTGACGCTGCTTCTTGCTGTTGCTCTGCGCATGGATGGAATGTTTGTTTTATTTATTAGCACATCAATAAGTTACAAATGTTGTTTGTTGTTGGCACTCACCTTCTGGCTGTGACGAGCCAGCGTCTGCTGCTTCAGCTCCACCGCCGCATGGCGATCGAAGCGAACGCTGTGGGAGCGTTGTTGCTGCACCGCAGCTGGAGCCACCGGCTCTGGCTCCAGCTCTGGCTCCGCTGGCTGAGGCAACTCGGCCCCCGCTGCCCCGAGATCAAGATTTACAAAACTTTCGGCGCCCGCCTGGCTAGACCTAATACTATGATAAACCGACATGCTGCAAAAGATTCGAAAATTGCAATTAATATAGGTATCAAGTATACGAAGTGTGTGGCGTGCAGCTAAAGTAATGGAGTGGAGTTTGCTTTTTTGGATGTATGGAAGAGTTGTGTACGGCAAAAATCACCAACCTTGGATGCTCAATCAATAGATTCTCAAAGGGTGATGCTTCCATATTGATTGGCCCAATCGAGGTGAAGCATGGTGGCGGTGTTACGTACCAGGACTCTTCCATGAGCACGCCAGCACCAGCACCATGTCCCTTGCTGCCATTGCCATCCTCGCTGCTGCATGGCGATGCCGTTGGCGGAGCATACAACGATTGGGTGAGAGAGCTGTCATTGTCATTGCTGGCAGCTGATGCACTTCTGGGCGGGCTCAGGGTTGAGATGCTTAGCGGGCGTGCGGCACGCGTGCGTTGCAAATAGTTGCGCTGCTGCTGTGGCCGCGGTCCGCTGTACAAGGAATGCGAATTGAGATGCTGGCGACGACGCGCCGACGATGAGGCGCCCGCAACCCCGGCGGCAGCTCCAGCTTTTGGCTGTAGCTCGACAACGGAGAGCTCCTCCTCGGAATCGCTGCGCGGCAACGAATCCTCCTCGTTGTCTGCAAGCACAGTGATTTATTGATTGCCAAATAATTGAGAAACTGCTGAGAGCACACACTTACCTTCCTTCTCGACTATATACCATTCGTCCTCGTCAATGTCCTCGTCGATGATGCACTCGCCGTTGGATGTTAGTAGCTTCGTTATAGTCGGCGGCTGTTTGCGTTGTCCGCCCTGCTGCTGCTGCTGCTGCTGTTGCAGCTGTCGTTGCCTGGCACGCCTGTTCTTGGCACCGCCTCGCTTGCCGCTGGCACGCACAGTGCCACGATTGTTGCCCGCTATCGATGGGGTCGATGAGGTCACCTCAATTACATCTCCGGCCGCTGCCTGCTCGTTGCCCGAATCGTTGACGTTAACGTTAGCCGGCACAGGATTCGCTTCGCTATTAGTTGACTCAGACGTCGCTTGCGCTCCAAATAGAAACGTTGCGAGACTGCTAAACATTATACAAAGCTGCTGGGCTTGGCTGGGTCTTTATCGGGTCTCGGCTGTTGTTTTGTTTTGTTATGTTTTGCTTGCAATTGATGTGATTGAATTGGTTTTGATTGCTTATCGAATTGAGATCAATTTGTTATATAGAAGTGAGTGAGAGAGATTGCTTCTGGTGTTTATTTGTTCCTTGGATTGCTCAGTCTTTTAATTGTATTATTCCTTTATAGGCTGCTTCACTGCGTCGTGTTGTCTTTGCTTTTGTCCCTTGTTGTGGTTCTGGAAGCTGCAAGAAAATCGAAAACAAAATTGTGAGAAATCGCTTAGCAAATCATCGAGAGCAACTCAGTGCACATTAAATTAATTGCGTAATCATCGTTCGCTTTGCGTGGGCTCCCACCACTTAATTTCATTTAATTGCCATTCATTGCACCGTTCTAATGGCACAATTAATTGGCTGCAACATACGTTTGTAATTTGCAGCGAATTCGATTGAAATACAAATGCCAAATACCAAAATGCCAAATACAAAATGCGAAAGTGAAATTGTATTTGAAATGGAAATTTCATTAATTCATCAGCATCTACCGCTCAGCAATTACTTTGATTACACTAATTTGTTTTGTTTTTTATTCATTTTTTTGTTAAGTTTTGTTTCTCGCATGGAAACTGCACATTTGAATGCAGTTTTATAGTTATTGCTGCCACTGCTGCTGTTGCGTTTTTCCAATTGACCCGTAGACATTCGAGAGTTTGGCATGCACTGTGTTGACAGCTATATAATATGCCATAAAGCGACGCTGCACAGCCCATTAAGTTGCCAAGTTGATAGCTAGGCACAAAGCGTATTACTCCCCCTCTATCAGCAACTGTCCCCCCTCCACTACCCACTCTCACGAGCACAGTGTGTGCAAGTTGTGTGCATGCGCCGAGCATATGATCAAGGCAATTATATACGAGTATGCTATACATACATATAATTTAAATTGAGTGCACGTCATGATATATATATTTGTATCTGTTGTATATATGGTCTCTGTGTGTGCTTCTCTAGTGCCCACTTTGCCCGTTGAATTGCTGTAAAACGTTTCTATTTCCAGTTTGAAAATGAAACTCAGTCTCAGATAATCAAAACTGTGCCAATGGGCAATGCTAAATGATGCCTGCAGCTTATTATTGTCAGTGAAATTCTGCACAGTGGAACTGTTTAGCCAAAACAATTACACACACACTACCACACATCACACATACTAAGCAAAACAAAAGCGAAGCTAAACAAAAATCCAATTGCAGTCAGCGCAATTTTCAATTTGACCGCAAAACTAAAACACGAACCAACTAAATAACTAACTCTGCCTCTTCTCCTCTCCCATCAGCCAACTGTAGCTTCAACTCCAACTCCAAACTCCGGCCACAGCTCAAACTCTGACTCGAGCTGTAAGTGAAGCGTATTAAGGTTCAGCGGACGGGCAAGTGAAATCTGCGACAACAGAGACACAAAAGCCAATGCTAAGCCAAAAGCATATGCAATTTAAGCCTGGCTAACTAGCAAAGCGCTTGTGAACGTGGCCCAAAACCAACTGCGACAATTTGGCAACTGCGACTTGGCCAAATGTCAGCGAAAGTTGCCCAAAGGATTTGATTGACACAGCGTAAAAAAATCTACAAATTATGTTACGACTTAACTTGCGGCTCGAATTTCAATTCAATTTCCCAGGAAAGCTATGTAATAGTTGCAACTACAGAAATAAGAGGGAAATGGAAAATTTGTATGATTTTGCAAGGATTTTTAAAGAAAAAGTTTGCAGAGATAATTTTAAAATATTACAAAGAAGAAATATTTTTTTAAATTATAAGGATGCAATGAAAAACTATATATAGAAGGAAAACATATATTTGCATAAGATAGATATTAAAGTTAAGAGAAATAGTTTATATTGCAATTTGGGAAACTCAAACTCTAGCCAAGGTGCTCCTTTGTACAACTTGTTTTCGAACTGTCATAGAATTTGCAAAATGTAATCGTAAATATGAGAATATAAACAACTAGCAGCTGACTTTGAGGTTAGCATTCTGACCATGCATATTTGAAATATGCATTGTGTAAGTAAATGCATTTGTGTCTGTGAGTATGTGTTTCCAGACTATTATATGATATTATGACATCGCGGACTCCCCGCACGGCAGATGTCCATTTAGGGGTAACGGCATAACAGGGGGTGCTGTAATATTAATTTCAGCACGTTTCATTGACTACGAGCTGCGAACTGCGTTGCAGTCATTTGGCTTTTACTTTTGTTTTGCCAATTTCATGAAACAGCTGATAACAGCTGAGCTATTGAATATGCGACAAACAAAGGCAATGACTGCACTCAAAGATTCGCACTCAGAGTGAAGTAAGTACGATCTGTTTTGCATGAAATTATTTTCACTTTTGTAATCATCTCTCATTTATTATATATAAATATTCGAAAGGTACGAGTATGTGTCTCCCATATACATACGTATTGTAGATACAGTGTCTATTTTAGCTGCCATTTGTTGACCTTGATCGATGAGTACTCGCTTATATAAGTCTATAGATGTGCCTATTGTATATAGAACATGCTAAATATAGTATGTACTTATACTTGTTATATAATATATACATCAGACCTTGGCATAATGCAATGCCATTGTTATAGTGTCATTCTTAAGCAAAGTCAATAAATAAAGAATCATTTTAGGGCCTCGCCTTATCGTAACCATTAAGCTATTGCTGATAAATGTCAATGAGTTTTACACTCTGACAATACGCCAGACTTGCTGGCTAGACAACCTCAAGTGGTTAGCTAAACACAAACTCGGCTTGTGCTAACTATAGTACATCTAATTAGCTTCGAGTCTATCTAGCATGCCGTGACAGTCGAAAGTTCAGCTGTTGTTCATTTGATTAGCTCATTCGAGAGGCTGCAAATGCAAAACAAACTACGGCTGGGCTAATGAACTTGAACTAATTCGTCGGAGTGACAGACGGACAGACACCGAGACAGATTACAGCGAATAGCAGCCACAATGGAAAAACAAGAAGAGTACTGTGAGCTAGTCTAAACATAGTCGACATATTTTGAAATAATTAAATAATAAATATATTCAATAGATCGCTGTTGGCTTTAAGCTGTTTGTGAAATTAATATAAATTACATTTATTCTGATTATTTCGCGAAAGTATGTCAATATTTACACAGCTTATTAATAAACAAAAAAATGTAAATAATAAAATATTAATATGTACTATAATTGAACTTTTTCAGCTGAAAGCGAAACAAATGTTTTACAAAAAATATGTAAATAAATAAAAACCAATTGCCCATATTTTTTATTACATAGTAAATTTATGCATTATTCAGCTGTTAGCTTTAAGCTATTGCGAACAAAAAATCTAAACTTATTTCAATAAAATCTATTTTAATTGCCACTTGACGATTTATCGACATTTCACCAAGTATAGTAACATTATTAAATTTAATTATGAAACAGTTAACGCCAACCTCGATAAGCGAACAAAGAGTTGAAGCTTTTGCAAGTCCATAATAAAAATCCCGCCCACATACGTGTATCAATCGCGTATCAGTCGATGTATATTTGATTAGCTTAAAGCTTGCGGACAAGTGCAAAGTTCCTTTGTTAAGATTATGGGTCAGGCTGCAAACTCAAAGGGCTTCAAGTGTGTGCTATGGGGATGGTGTATAATTAGAAAAGTGCAATACCACAGCCATAAATAATAAGAGCAGAATTATGCAATGCTTTCACAAAAGCGATGCTGACGTCACTAGCGACCTTGTACCGTACCAAATATCAACACACACACACACACACAACCACCCACAGCAAACTCTCAAAAAACTTGCAACTGGGAAAAGTCACATACTCGTATCACACTTAATTTATATGCATTTTTTGTACTGTTCATTGCACTTGAAATCAGCTGATTAGCTGAGCATGAGCTCACCTGTTGGAAAAACGCACTTTTCTCAAAATGAAAGATTGATGTGTTGTGTGGATACAAGAAACGTAAGAGCACGAAATTAAATGAAATTTTGTAAAGAATACAACCAAAGCACAGATACACTACGAATACACGTAAAGATACACGTAAAGATACAGAGGCACAACAGCAACTGCAGATACTGCAAAGTCGACACTCGTTTGCCAACTAAAACATCAGCAGCAACATCGCTTTGAACGGAAGCGTATTTGAATTTCAAAAGCGCACGAAAAGAACAAAAGCTACAACAGTGAGTGTGTGCGAGTATCTATGAGTGCGTTTGTATCTGTAGCTGTAAGTGCTTGATATATACATATGTACATATGTATGTACATATGTGAGTGTGTGTCGAGCAGAGCAGAGCAGCTGCAGCTTAGGCCAAAACGAATTTAGTTGTTGTATTGTTTGCTGCTTCCACAAAATTTATCAGCACTTTTTTAGTTGATCTTTCGCTTTATCTGTATCTTTATCTTTACAGTTATTTTGTGTTGTGTTTACCTCTGCGATCACTGCAATCTTCTTTGTGCTTACGTTTGTTTCACTTTCTTTTACTGCACTTTGCTGTGCGTCTGCTTCGCGTTGCGTTTGCTTTCAAATATCAAAGGCGAATGTCAACGGGGCGTCAGCAGCTGCTCAGCCAAAGTATCTGACGATTGCCCCACTACCCAAACCCAGTCCCAGCTCATCATTGCTCTCAGGAGAGCTACACCTAGCAGAGAGCAAGAGCGCGAGAGAGCGACAGAGGCAAGCGAGAGTAACTAAACACATAATTATGTATTTTTTTAAAACGCAAAAAGCGACGCCACAACACACACTTGCTGGAGCAGAGAGAGTGGCGAAAGAGGGGAGACCACTCGTGGGCAGCTGGTAAACAAAAGCGTCAAATTTATGCTGCACGAGCATCCGAAGCAGCTGAGCATATGCTGGATTCGTGAGCGAACCGATCGATCATACGCAAAGTTCGTGTTATTTTGTTTACCAACAAAAGTGCCAAGAGCGCCAGTTTCTCTCTCTTACAAACACATGTACACATTGGTTTGTGTGTGTGTGATTGGCTCTCCCTCTCTCTCTCAGCGATCAGCTGCGCTAACGTTTGCGCACTGACACACTTTTAGTCGCCCCTCGCGGCCCCCGTTCTAACATTTGTTTTGTGTATCTTACGTTAAGTTTTCTATCGCCAGACCAACTGGCTCATCGCTAGTATTTGCTTTGTTTTCTTACTATTTACATACTATATGACTAAGCAGAGAGAGAGAGAGGAACGCAGAGGAAGAGGAAGAGGTACACAAAGTGCTGCCAGAAGTATAATAGTTGGTAGCTACTTTTTGGTTGTATGTCTGCTCAAAGTTCAATATGAACTCGAAATAAACAATTCAATTTATGCGCTTTAATGCCAACTCATGGTTAGAATTGCAAACAGCTAAACTAGCCAGACAACCAGCTAGGCAGTCAAAACGCATTAAAATGCTAATGAAAATTAAAGAATATAAAAAAAATATATGTATTTATTTATAAATGTGCAAACGCAGTAGCCGTGTTGCAATTGCCATTGAAGTTAACAACTTTGCAGGCATGTGATTTAAGTATAAAAACTATATAAGCAGAATATATAATTATATATTCGAATCTAATTATTAGGTACAATTTGGATTGTGTGATGCAATATTTCTTGTTTAGCTTGAAAAATCTAAGAAATAGGCAAATTGATATATGACTTGAAGATACACCTGCTATTTTAAGCATCAGTATCTTCACAACACACAATATTTCCTTAGCATTTTTGTAAATAATTGTTTTTAATTCTAAATGGGACAGATTAGAACTGCACGAATTTCCAGGGTATCTGTGATCAAGTTAAGGTATCTCTCAGTCTCGCATTCTGAACTCTTTCTATTTGTGTAAATCATTATACAAAAGCATTTAGAACAGAATAAGCATTCACTATAAACAACCAACCACTCCCAATTCTTGAATGAGAGCCCCCCCAATGGGCCCACATGAAAAAAGCTCTACAAATTGCGATACATATATGCCAGATGAATGTATATGGTATATGGATGTATGGGTGCATAAAGCTACTCAACCTCACGGGCAGGTTCAAGGTGAATGTGGTTTGCTTGTGCTCTATGCAATTCTCTTATTTTTATGTATTTTTAGAAATTTTATCATGCAACAGCTGACAAAATCAAGAGCCCAAGAAATTTGGCCAATTCATTAAAGCGACAACTTGTCGCCCAACAAAGTGTAGCTCGCAGCCAGCAGCTGTTGGCGACAAAATGAAGATACAAAAAACCTACATACGTAGGTGTATAAGTATATAGTTTATGATCTTGTGATATTTTGCACAGTTTCAAAAAAACAAAAAAAAAGAAATCAAAAAAGTAGTTTACCATTTCTGTTCGCACGCGCCTTGTTTATCAACAAAAACAAGAAAAAAGAGAAAAAAAAATATAGAGAAAAATATGCCAACGCGTTCGACTATTGCGTAGAGAAATTCAAATAAAATGTAAACAAACATTGGCGTCATTGCATAAAAAAAATGGAAAATCAAAACAACCCAGTAGAAAGGCACTAGGCAAAAACAACAACACTTAAAACTCAAATAAACAAAACAAAATGCCAGGCATTTAGTTTAGCATTGTTGTTGCTCTTCTTTTGTATTTTGTTTTTTATTTTGGGGACTGCACTTTATCTAATCACGAGCAATGTTTACTGATAAACATGTCTGGCAGTTGCAGAAGGGCGACCCATAAATTAAAACCAAAAGCAAAGGCATCTATGCTGAAACTGTAACAAATGTTTGAACAATTTCTAAACAAAACACCATGTCGGACAGCTTCAAAAGCGACAGATCTGATCGGATCAGAGGTTAAGCATTTCCAGACTACTGCGCATAACCGAAACTGAATCCGAAACCATTTCCGACCCCCAACCCAATCCCCAGCCACAACCCACAACCACCCTCAAAATACTGTTAAGTAGCATAGCATGAAGCTTGAAACTTGAAATGCGCAGTTTGTTTACAAATGACAAAGGCTGTAATGCAAATGCGACATTAACAACTACAAGATGAGCGTCATCATGTTGAGATCTCAATTTCTATGCCCTATAAAGTAGCTGAAAGCAAAAACTTCGTTCTATAGCATTACTTGCTTCTCGTATTATTCCCCAATCCGTTTCAGAGCTTTGGCTTTTGCTTTTGCTTTTGCGTTTGAGAGATGACGCAAATGATTGCGATCGCTTTGGGAGGCTTTGATGTTCCGCACATGTTGGACACTTGTTCCAGTGCGAGAGAATCGAAATGACTCCCAAGTATTACGGATTGCAGATTGAGTGTGTGTGTGTGTGTGTGTGTCTGTGGATGGGGCAAGCCTTTGGCAGGTTCATTGTCTGTTGGCCATCGGGTTGGCTTATCAGGTGATCGATGATAAATATGGCCAGGCAGGTTCCTAACTGCATGCAATTAAATTGGGATATATATAAATATATACTCTCATTACGTATACGAGAATCAAATAAATAAGTGTACAATATTTTATTTCAAGTTGGCTCACCTTGCTGTACTTTGTCTTTGCAAGCTGATAATTGGCAGTTAAGTACGCTTTTTATTAAATATTCTATATATACATACATGTATAAATGCATGTTTTATAATGCGTAATTTCAAATTTGTAATGCGACGCAGTTTTTGTTTTATTTTTGGGCAACAAAATCTCGCTGGGCGACGCATTAATTTTATCACTTTGTTTATCGACTACTGTCTCATACCCACACTTTCTCTCCGTCTCTCAATCGCTCTCTCAGTCTCTCTTGGGCCACTGGGTCAATCGCCAATCTGTAGCAAATACTGTCAGTCAATCAAGCTAACTGTCGCATAGCGATTACATCAGGCGACTCGACGGCGACAATGTCGACTCTGATTGGCAATTACAAATTGTAACTCATGCAAAAATCATTTACATATGTTTAAATTCGTTAAACAAATATTTATCTCTTGCACATGCCTTTCAGATATTTAGGTATATGATTAATAGTCTGATATATCTACTTGATTGAACTACAATCATTAGCAAAGTACATAACTTGCCCAGCTTCAAAAATGAAAAGTTCAGGGAACCCACCGCATAGTCGAAAATAGATTGACCCGTAGTTGGGTTCTGTAACTGTTAGATAATTTCCCCTGCAATCACGACGTGAGAGCGTGTTTCAATATCTCTTTCCTTTCCTTTCTCTCGCTGTCCTTCGCTCTTTCTCTGACTTTTGATGCCACCCTGTGTTAACGCATTGGCATTTTGTTTACAAACAAATTGTCAGTGGCTCTTGTTTGACCTGCGCACTGGGAAAGTTACTTTGACTGTTTCTGTTCGTGAAACTCAATCCCCTAAATTTTCACTGCAATTATGTTGGCGCATGTGTATGTGTGTGTGTATACAAAGTAACAACTTCCGCATTGGAAATGTAGGCCCCCAGCCTCGAATTGAAAAACTTTTGCAGCTTCTATTTTTGGAGGTCACCTTAGCAGTTATTTTTGTTGAGCCTACGAAATTCAGATGTATTTTTAAGCTATGCTTAAAATTGTTGCAGACTATTGATTATTGTTGTTGTTGTCGAGTTTGAGGCTCTGTTTGCCAATGTGAAATGTACACGTCAGTAACGCATATGAGCATGTAAAAAAAAAACTACCCCACAGCGTAAAGGAAGAGGAGAATGGAGAGTAGAGAGCGAGGAGAGTAGGGAGACGAGCTGCGCAGTTAACAGCAGCTAAATTGCAGCTTACTCGTACTTGGGCCTACTACCTGGGCTACCACACAGTTAAACCGTTAAACAGCCAACCCCCTTTTAGCCCCCAGCTGGGACTGAATTATGACGTAATTTCACGTTGGGTGTAATTTTTAGTACGCAGCCCGAAATGCATAAATTACGTTAATATTTAACAGTAGACATATGCGCCGGGATCAGGTTATTCCCATCACACAAAATTCACTTTCAAACTTGCCCTTTCTTTCCCTTGTTTATACCATAAATCAGCTCAAAAGGACGCGCTGCCTGGCACCAAAAAATTCAAAATGAACCCAAAAATGCCATTGTTTACATTATGCGAGTGCGAGTGCGTGCGCTTCTGTTTGTGTGTGTATCTGACGGATACATGTAATTACAGTTACAAAGAGTCGTGGACTAACTTTCGAATTATAGTTTGAGTCAGCTAAGGGCCGCAATGCGTGCCATTTTGGGATTAGCTGACACAAAAGCCGCTTGGGCCTCTTTCTCTCTCTTTCGCTACCTGTCATTCTTGTTGCTGCTTGTAGCTGCAGGTAAGACTGACAAACTGCCGCGTCAGTCAGCCAGCCAGTTGGCAGTGCGTTAATGAAAGCCACTAATGCCAACTAATGATGACTTAATTGTTTAGCCAGCAAGTCGCGACTTGCTTCGGCAACTGACCTCATAGAAGGCAAAAGACTACTGCAAAAATAGCCTACCCATAATATTCTCTCAGCATATTGCCTGTTACCCTTTCCTTTGTGCCCTGTTGTGCTGTTTATTTTGTAGTTGCCAATTAAAGTGCTGCAGCGATGCCTACAGCCAGATTCGGCTCGTTAGTTCATGACCAAGTCGTGCTGATCTCGGCTGAAACTAAAAATGTATCTGATAGATACACACTTGCATCGCATCGAGTCGATGCCAAGCATCAGCTGTTTGCTGTTTATGTTTTTTCGCGCTCATATCTTTCGGTGCAGACTTGACTGGACAGACTTGATTTATCGTCAGCCTGCTCTAACATCCATGATCCCATCCGAGAAACAAAAACAATGGGACCTGGGCCTGCAAGACCTGTTCTGTCTGCACTTTTGTTGCATGATTCACTTGGTGCTTGTGATTGGTTTTTGTCTCTTCATATGGTCGAGGTATTGCCTATTGCCATTGTCTGTACCCTCGTCAAGATCAAAATAAAAACAAAAATGCTTGTATCAATTATTTATTTCGTTAACATTTTTTTTGCGGTTTCTAGACACTCTTTGATGTACGCTTAGACATTTCGTTTTATTCACAACAGAAACGCACACACATGAGAATAATTTCATGTACAAATTCTTGCATTTACCTTGGCTCTTGGCCAACTAAATTGAACGTCAAAAAACGAAAATATTAAGAAGCGAAACATACAGGTGACAGCTAGCATTTTATTTAGAAAGCACATTAAACTGGTCAATGAAACGCTTTAGCTGTGCATTAGTTCCACAGATGCTTATATGATTTTTACAGGAAACAAACTTAAAGGCTAATTAAGATGCATATCAGCAAGACAACAACAGTGACAATAACAGCAACAACGACATTTGCAAACACTTATTCATAATGCCAAAAGTTGAATGCTGCTTGCTTTTTGCCTTGTGAACCATTTTTGTTAATGTGCTTTTCAGTTGGCTTCAATGCTTTAACGTTGACAGCTCAGAGAAAAAAGTTAAACAAGCCCCGTGTGCTGGCTGCTTCTTCTTTGCCTTTCCCACAAACTGATAAAGATCTCAGAGAAATGCTGAAAACGTGATGCAAGTCAAATTTATGGCTAATCGAAATGAAGACGAGTCCACAGATTCGCAGTTAAAGATATGCTCTAGGTTAGGGTATACGCATACTGACAGGATGGACAAGTTCTTCACGGGTCAGACTGAGATACATGCACACATACAGTCACAAGCTCTCACACACACAGATTCACAGAAAGTGTGAACTCTGCAAAGGTACAATCAGAATTTTTTAGTTTCCGTTTTTGGTTCTGTTTATCGCTCGGCTGCACTTTTCTCCTCTATGTGTGTGTGTATTATATGTAAATCGTGCATAAAACAATTTCAACAAAAATACATGTATCGTATAAGTTTGTTTGTGTGTGTATGCACATGTGACCATACATATGTATGTATGTTATGTATGCACATACATAATACATATGTAAATTTCCAAAGAAATGCTCTCTGCTTCTTCATCTTCTTTGCTTATGCCATTTTTATGTTCACTTCCGCAAAAGTATTTGTTTTGCTTCTGGCTCTTCGCTTTTGCTTTTGTTTTTGGGTTTGACTTTGGCTTTAGCTTTGGGTTTGTATTTGTGATTTTGTTGTGGGGGTTAAATTTACACTTACTTGCTTATTGCTTGGGTTTATTGATCCACTGCAATCTAAGGCCTTTCGCTGCACACAACTTTTATGTCATAAAAATAATTTAGCTTTATGTTTGCTTTGAGCTTAAATCAAAACAGTCAAAGAAGACCGAACTTTGTTATTACACTTTTGATTTATTTATGATTTCATCAATACTTTTGACGAAGTGTTTAAATTTCTTGTTGTTTTTGTGCAGAGTGCAGAATGTTTCTGAGGGGGTGAGTTGAAGTAAAGTAGAAGCAAGACGAACAACACAAACTCCGTGACGTTTGCTAACGACGACTGACGGCGAGCGAATGAAGGCAAAAGGGGCCAGAGTTTGTCCGTCGATTACTTTGCTGCTTGGTTAGTTGCTCGATGGTGCCTGCTGCTGCTGTTGTTGTTGCTGTTGTTGCTGATGCCTCTGCTGTTGCTGTTGCCGTTTCTGTTGGTGGTGTTGGTTGGTAGCTCTACAGCTGAGCTCGACACACTTACCCTGTTTTAGCTGCCATTGCCACACAAACAAACACTGCTGCGCCTGTGCGAGAACAATTTTCCAGACAGACTATACTCTTTATAGGAATTAACGAATTGCTAAGCGCTTTGGTATGTTTGATATTTGTCTTCTTTAATTATATTAAGTTCTGTAAGCTATGAGTTTCTCCTATGTATTACAGAACAAAAAATTTAAAATCAATAAGTGGTAAGGGTATCTTAACTTCGTTTATTGCCAGATAACTTTGTATATTTTCTCTCTCTTTCTCCCTCTCATTTGCAGTTCACTCTCGCAGGCAGCGTTAGCAGCTGACTTTTGTTTGTATACAAAAATCATATTGCATGCGAGAGCAGTGCGCGAGAGTATGAGCGAGAATGTATGTATTTGAGAGTGAGAACTGGTTTTTGTGCAGACCATCCAACATCATGGAAAATAAAATAAATCTGTTTAAGGAAACACCAAGTCGACAAACATAATATTACATAGTACGTGCAATATTCATTATAAAATATTAAAAAATTTCATTGAAAAAAAAATTTAATCCATAAACGTAAACTTAAATGTAACTGCCATCTTTATTAATAACATATGTTAACGCAAATCATACTTGATTGAATCGTTTACATAATTTTGTTAACTCTGTTACCAAATGGCGCTAAAGTGAGATGCGTGAAGTTGGCTGCACTATATTTGCCGACTTAAAATAGTATTTTTCGAAATTCAATTCGTGGTCACTCTAATTTTGCGATACAACTCGGAAGAAGAAGCAGATGCACGTGTTGTTATTCTTGCAGCGCATTAACTAATATAGTCTGCTAAGCCGTAATATAATTGAGGAATAACTATAATGGGTCGCCAAAACAGATCGCGCAAACGTCGCGATGAAATGAATAAAATAAAGAAGGACCGCTATGATGCCAAGGAGCTCATTCGTCTCAAGAAGACACTGGGACTCTTGGACGCAGATGGCAAAGAGATTAAAATGGAAATTGGCGAAGTAGCAGAGATCAAGACATCCAAGGACATCAAAAGGGTAAGTTGTGACTCACAAACGCAAGGTACGCCTTTACTAAAACCTAATTCTGTAGGCTGCCAAATCGAAGGAAGAGAGAGAATTGATGTATGAGCATCAAGAGAGTCTGGAGAAGGGCAAAAAGGTAGTCCAAGTTAACGAACACACAGGCGTCGAACACGTTTTTAACACCAAAACCCTTAAAGATCAGTTCGGCAACTATCCCGCTTGGTTCAAAAAGAAGAAGACTGCCAAGCGTCTACGCAAGAAGCAGCACTCACAGAAAAAGAACTTCAAGCAGGCATGGACAACTGTCAATGTGCCTCTGTAAAAACAGGCAATTGCCACGTCTAGTTGTTAAGCATATAAGTAGTTTAGGAAAGTTTGTAACCGATGTGCTACAAAGCCAGACTCGTAACTTGTTAGCAATAGAGTTTTTATTGCGTATTAAAGCCTTAAAATTACACGTACATAAATGGTAAAACTTATAAACAAATAATGTACTAAATAACTGCCACGGCGGAAACTTGAAATATCTATTAACGCTTAAACTAATTAGATAGTCGAATTCGGGAGAAGTGAGTATTGTGACGAAATTGCACAGATATTCTATCGAAGCCTACCCTTACCTTACTTACTGAATGGAACAATAGCTGCGAACGCTGCACAGGACACCAGTGGTAGCTGCCTCAAGACGACGCGTATTTGTTGTCCACATGTGCGTGGACACCAGCGCCCGAGACGTACCCGCAGGTCATTCGGATTTCTCCGCTAGCTCCATGGTTTCAGCTGAATTGCCCTCTTGTTGTGCCTGCTGTTCCTCAATGCTGCCATGCATGACATTTGGATTGCTTTTCAACACAGAGCCGCCCGTAAATCCGAGTATACCACATCCCACAGCTGCCAGACCACCTGCTTTTATGCCTGCCACCATGCCAATGGGTCCACCGACACAAGTGCCAAGAAGTGCACCCACAACTGGATACATCGCCTTTTTATAAGACAGCGCAGAGCGCAGTTGCCGTTCACCCTCTTGCACATTCTCCAGCGCTTCCTCTGCATTATCGGCAATATTTTGCACACTGACTGCCTGCTCCTGAGTCAACTCGCGCATGGTGTGGAAAGCTCCTTGTAGATCGTAGATTTCATGTTGTAATCGCTCCATTTGATCCAAGCAGGCTTGACGTTGTGTTAGTTGGTGCTCCTCTAGCTGGAAATCAGCCTGAAGTTGTGGCAGAGCGCTCTGCAGAGCTGGCAAATTGTCAATAGCAACGGGTTGATCCTCATCATACTGAGAACCGAGCGTGGAGGTTGGCGACTTTAACTGCAATTCTATAGACATAAAGAAATTCTAAAAATTTTGGGAAATAATTAGAAAGTAATTGGGTCATACCAGCAAATTTGTTCATGCCCTCAAATGCTTTGGCTTTGCCTGGCTTCATGAGCTCATCAAAACGCAGTTTATCCTCATCCCGCAACTTCTCTCTCAATGTGTCCATTTCGAGCAACAAATTCTTAATTTGTTTGATAACTCGCATGGCATTTAACTCCTCCTTCTTAATCTTCTGCCAGTCGCCCAATGCTAGACTCTTTTCAATGTTGCTGCGATGGTTCTGCAACAGGCCAAGGTGGTGCGGAACAGCCATGTCCTGGAACCGTTGCACCGAAAGCTCGGCTTGCTTCAGCGGCAGTTTATCGTCAGCCATGTTGCACTTTCTACTGATTTTCCTTTATCGTTTAAGAGTAGTTGCGAGGTGTCAAAGTGAAATTGTCAATCAATCTGTGGATAATGCGGGCGATACCCACATCCATTCGCAGAGATGAACGCGACCACAAGAAGCGCACTCAATATATGTTTTGTGGTTGGGCGTATTATGTGCCCTTTTCTTCGATTTATTCGTCACTCACAGCTGCTAAAGGTATTCACGGTTTTTCCTAAATTCAGCTTGACACTGATAATATTTCTTTTGTTTTGCTTTCTATTAAATTTGCAGCTGTTTTTGTTGTATTAACTCCCACAGCACAACAAAGAGCGAGGTCGCATTTTTGCAGTCTCTGTACGATAACATTGTGATGTCATAAATATGCATCGAGATTTTCCTGCCTCTCCCACATATGGAACGATGCGTAGTTTGTTAACATTTGTTGATACACATTTAACAGCGCTACTCAAACAGACCTGCCTATCTCAGGCACTATGATAAGTCTGCGGAGCTGCCAACTCTCTCAAATATAAATACACTTGCAACCGACTACTGCAGTGTGGCAACGCCACATTAAATATTCAAAATCTTGCGAAAATACAAAAATGTATTTATTGGTGCACTACTTTCTCATATATATTATATACAAATACATGCAAATACTAGACACATACACGTAATTAGCAAATTGTGGGCTTAAATCTAAAGCATTCGGTTTTTTAATACATACATTTATGACACGTTCGCTTAAGTACTAAAGAGCTTAAAAGTTGTATATTGTGTTTAGAAACTACGGAGGCACTTGCGTTCGGGAATGGCTTACAAGCAGGAGCAGCTATGGTTACACGAACAAAAAATGATACGTTTAAATTAACTAAACTTGTAAATTGCTAGCGTTAAAATGCAGTTCTGTGTTGGCGCTGGCAGAAGTACCCATCTAAATTCTAGGGGCAGTTGGCATTGGGGCCATTTCGACATTTCATCAGCAGATTCAGCATGCCCTCCAGCTTGTTAGTGCGTGACTCTGTCTTGTACAGATTCGACTGCATACGACTCACATCCATGGTTTGCTTTTCCTACAAAAAACATGGAGAAGGATAAGGCAAAATTCCATTTCGAGAAGCGGCGACTTACCAGTGTGCTTAGCCTGCTCTTTAGAGTATCCACAACGCTGTAGGTGGCCTGCAATGATTTTTGCAACTCATTCGTATGCACTCGCTCATTGGCAAGCGAGCGTTCGATCTTCTGCAGCCGTGTGACGACCTCCGCGTCCGTATCATCAATATCATTCTCTAGATCGCGCGCCTCAAAGGCATCATCCGCATGGGACGAGGTCTTGCGGCAACTCTGCTTATCTGCCTGCAAAATGAATCCATGTCGACAGCGACAGTAGTAGGAGCCTTGGGTATTGACACATTGCTGATCACAGGGCTTTTCCGTATCGCACTCGTTAATATCCTGCTCACAATAGCGACCCGTGAATCCCGATGGACAGCTGCACATCTGTGGCGCTGTGCAGTTGCCGCCATTGTGGCAGCGCGTGGTGCAAATAGCTGCAGGTTGCCAATTTTAATATTGATTACAAGTGAAATAATTGCAAAATACTACTCACGTTTCATGCACGCATCCGAGTGCGGCGATTCCCGGCTCCAACCTGCGCAACAGTCGTAGGTCATCTGCTGTGCCGCCTTGTGCTTGATGACATCCCGGTAGGCCGGCTCATGGATCAGCTGGACTCGCGTGCACATTTGGCCAGCATGCGTGGGCGGCACACATGGTGTGCTTATATGTTTCCAGGTGGGTCGCGTGTACACCTCGGTTGTCTTCACCGGCATCGTGATCGTTCGCTGCTGCACGCAAATGTGTCGTCTGTGTGTGGAAGGGAGATAGGAAGGGGGAAACTCTGAATCAGTACACTTTTAACGATCCACAATCAACGCATCAGCAATGCAGAGCAGAGGCAAAAGTGAAATTGAAAACGAAACTCGACTTTTCCAGCTGGCCAGACGGTCAGACAGACAGACAGCCAATTACTGTCATAATAAAGACTGGACAACAGGTTGTCGTCTACAAACTGGACAATTGTCACAAGTGTCTTGAAGTCAACATCAAATTGTACAACTTACAGTCAACGCGTCACGAAATGTGTGCGAATCAGCGATGAAAACTTGGGAAAAGCTTGAGATGGTTAAAAAAGAACTCGAACTCTACTTAAGTAAGTTATCCATGGAATTCATGTAATTTAATCGCCAGTTTCCGGATTCAGTTAATCTTATATCATAACCGAAGGCCAATTATTTATAGGTCAGCCATGGCGTATGCGCAATAAAGCTTAATGGTGATTGCGCACAGTGGTTGTCAAACTGCAATTTATGGTTTAATCAAAGTTCAACTGTTAAGATGCATGCCGAGCATGAATGCAATGCCAGTGACTGTCAAACTGTAAACACATTGTTGGCACGCAAAAGACACCCATAAAAGCTGATAATAAGCAGTTTTTGAAATTCCTTCTTTTCCGATTTTCGAACTGCCAAAAAAACAAAACAAAATCGAGAAAACAATAAAAGCAACTGACCGAGCGCATCCATAAATTGCAAGCAATGCGAGAGGCAACAGGAGGAGGTGGTGAAGTAGGAGTTTTGGCTGCTGGTTTGCTGGTGTCGTAATTGGCAATGCGGGCCAAAGCCAAAGCCAAACAATTGCAGGCCCATGACGCGGTCACTGGCCAAACTGACTGACTCGCTGAGTGACTGTTGACTACCGCTTGGAGAGGGAGCTGGTGACGCAGCCTGCTATACCGTTGCTTGCACAAAATTTGTGACTTGGCCAGGGTAATAAGTATAAGCGAGAGACGTCGAAAAAGAAGGCAAGGCAACGGCAAAGGCAACAGGCAATAAGCAGTGGCCAAAGTGGCAACGGTCCTGGGAGCTTGGAACATTTAAGCAATTTCTTTATTGCAGCGCATGCATATTTATGCATGTCGCAGGAGGCAGCAGGCAGAAGGCAAAAGGCAGGAGGCAGCCTTAACTGGACTGCCTCTTGTACCATAATTCTCACGTTATTTATGCAGCATAGTTTGCGCTGAGTGTTCACAATGTTCTCAGCATTAAGGGCGCCAAGAGCACAAAATAACAACAACAAAATACGGAAGTTTTCTTTTGAATCAAAAAAAACTGTGCCAACAAAGTGCAACATGAAATGTTCAGTCTCATTCTTTCTTATTCCCAGACTCATTCCAATTCGCGTTCCCATTCCGTTGCCTGCATAAATCTTTGGCAGCTTCCATGTCCATGTCTTCTCATCCGGAGGCCGCCTGCAGGGCAGCCAAAACAGTTCGCACCACATGTGTGTGTCTGTCTTCAAGCCTGTCCGTCCGTCTGTCTGTGTATGTGTGTGAAATGGCTTTGTTTAGAAACGTTTAGACTAAAATTAAATTTGAATTTTTAATTGTTCAGCGTACAAGGAACACCTGTGGCTTCAGCTGCAGCTCTACCTCCTGACCTGCCCCGACCCCTCGTCGGCCAAGCAGTGCAACTGGTCCAATATATTTAACAGCTGCCATTACTTGTAGCACTTTTATATAAAAGCAAAAGCTTAAAAACATCAATCAAAATGTATTTCACATGAAATTGTACTGTGCGCCGGGCAATTAATCAAAATAATTTAAAACTGTTAAATTTTACAAGAAATGAAGTCTCCATATGTCTGCTTCGCCTTTACTTTACTTTCCTTCCAGCCAGACAGCCAGGCAGAAGACAAACCAACAGACGGACAGCCAGACAGACGGAGTGAACATGGGCCAGGTTTTGGGTTTGAACTTTAAGTGCGGTTTATTGATTTACGATTTATTTTTATTGAACGCCAAACAGAAATTGATGAGCCTCTGTTTCTGAGTCAGCCTCAGACCAGGCTGCAGGCCACAACTTGACCCCCAGCATCAGTGTACCTACATATGTGTGTGCGTATGTGCGAGTGTGTGCTCGTGTGTGTGGGCGTAAACTTAATGGACTGCAGCGATGAGCTTAATAAATGACTGAACATATTTATAGACTTGAGCCAGAGCAGCCTACAACTTTGTATGTTTCCAATTCAAATTAAAAATGTTATCAATTTTTCTAAAATGCCAAGAAATCTTGAGATAAGTCGATTGTTGAAATTTGTTTGTAGATTATTTATGATTTTAAATTTTATTGCTGAATTTGAGCTCCATACTAACTGCAGTAAGATTTTTTTATTAATTGTTTATTCTCTTAATATTTATTAGTTTCAATTAATATAGCGAAAAGAGAAATAAAATTATTTATTAATAGAGACCTTATTAATTTAAATTTTAATTTAACTAATTACGAGTTCCTAACCGTCTTTAATTTCTTGTTTTAAATTTGTGCAGCTTAACTTAACTTAAAGTTTATGTGTTTATATCTCAAAAATATTAAATAAGTATGTATTCAATATTTAATTAATTATTTCGTTGCCCAACTTAATATGAAAACCAATAATTTCAGAGTTGATTTAATAAATCTTGAAAATTAATCAGGCCCAATAAATTTAAGTGAACAATGGCCATTGTTTATGAATTTTTATTTGTTGTTGTTTCATATAAAATATCTTTGTTGGGAACATCATTGCTTAAGTTAATTTTCTTTTCTTTTGTAGGGCGATTAATGAACTCCACTTGAGGCGAGCCTATAATAAGTAAGTGCATTTATTTATGTAAAGCTAAAGCCTATAGAAACTGAACAATAGGTAAGCTTTGGCATGTAAATGGGCTCGATTAAAAGACTGAATACAGAATGAATACGTCGAGTATATCGATCGACTAAAGCTTGAGTTAAATCATTTTTATGAGCTGTTCCTTGGGACTAGCCCCACTCGGGGGTCATTTTCTCACCATCGACGGAATGGAAACCAGTTTATAAATGTTTTTGTAAATCTTAACAACTGCAACGAAAACGCATTTAAAAAGCAGTTAAAGAAACAGCCAACAAAACTTGGCGACACTTAACAGCTATAAACCACTTTAACTCTTGCTCTTTACTGTGGGCTTAAGCTTTGGCCATACTCATTGAAAAAACTGCAGTCGGCCCCACCCCGCTCCACATCTTAAAAAGTAAAATAATAGTTAAAAAATATTGTTTATGACTGTGCTCAATATGCAGATATGCGAATGGTGAAAATGTTTAAGGTCAAGACAAACCAACAAAAATATTAAATTAAGTAAAAGCGAAGCAAAAGAGTCTTGAGAGGCCAATCTGTGGCTAACTGTACTCTCCAAATAGTCTACTAATCTGATTTGTTACATGAAATTAGAATCTAAATTGGCCTGGCCAACAGAATGCCAGCAGAATTCCAGCTGCCATGGACAGGACCGACCTGGCCAAAATGCATCATTAGGCATTTGCAACCACAAGAGCAACAACAACTCCCACTACCCCGTAACAGTAACATGATGACAACCACGACAAGAAGAGCAAGAGCAACCACGACAGCAAAGTAAAAAAAGAGCAGAAGACGAAGAAGAAGTAGAAGAAGAACAACTGCAACAGCGACTACATTGCATTTTTAGACATGCTTCCTGGTGCCTCCTCAGCTGACTAGTCGCAGCCTTAGTCACAGTGCCATTTGGAGTTGCTGCAACACTCTATGTTAGCTATTCGCTGCTGTTGCAATTGCCTGGGCTGCCCCTTTATTTGGCTTTTTACTTAGCGTAAAATGAAAACGCCTTTGTGACCACAAGACCAAGACGATGCACTGCATCAGAATTTCTAATAATATTTCAGCCATGTCCATGCCTGGCAAGTGCAGCCACATTTGCCGCTTTTAGTTTTATTCTCCTTTTTATTTTCTTGTACTCAAGAATTATTACAGCACTCAGGCAGCAGGAGTGCTTCTACTTTAAAACAAATAGTCGACGTGGTGATACTCCTTTTTTTTAAATGTCTATTTCAATTTATGTGTCTTATGTATTTTATGTATTTTATGTGTTTTATATTTTATGTAATTTTGTTTTAAAATCATCTTCAGTAACTCAATTTGAATATTCACTGGTAAATAATACTCCAGAGAAATTTGTCTCTTTTAAGTTAGTTAGCTGATGTCCCACTCAGTACTCTTCCAATTTGTGTGTAAAGAAACCGCCAGTCACGGATCTGTCTAACCGCATTGAGTCAGTTCTAATTTGGCTGTAAATTTGTCTTGCTCGTAGATTATGCAATAAAAAAATCGCACAAGAGACTTTTCTTTCCATTGGCGAAAAGTGAAATGAAAATTGCAGTCGCAGTCGCAGCGCAGTTCAGTGCAGAGGAGCAGTCTCTTGTCAGACTCACTGTCTCACTCGCTGACTGACTGCTTGCTGGATGAGAGAAAAGATAAAGTGCCGCAAGCGGCAACGCATTGCAGGTAATATGAGGTGGAGCTGGGCCTGATTATATGCCAAGGAAGTGGGCCCCAATAAGCCAGGCCAACAGGGCACAAAGTGGGTTCAGTAACCGGCAAGAGTCTCATGCATTTTCCATACAACATACAACATACAACATAATCGGGGCGATAAGCGATCTCTTGCCAAGGGCCTGTCAATGCGCGTTGCGCCCTACTAATGCGGCCCTCTCCCCAGTCGAGGAGTTGCCGATGTTGTTGCTGTTACTGTTGCTGTTGAGTGTGAGGCTGGTGTAAAGCATGATTAATGCCCCAAACTTGTTTAAACAACAGCCGTGTCGAGCCGTGGCCGAAAATCCGATTAGTGTGTGGCAGCGGCAGAGCAATGCAGAAGCGACTCCAGCCCAGACCCAGACCCAGATCCACAGTCAAGTCATTGCTTGAGCTTGCTTGCTTGGGACTTGCACGATTTCCATTTTTCTATGGAAACTGCTAACAAAAGCGCAACGAAAGCGCAACCAAAACGAGCGGCACACACACAACACTCAACACACAGAGCACACACAAATTTTTAACAAATTAACATATTTTCGGCTGGTTATTTGTGACTCGATTGAAGAAGATTGAAATCGCGTGAAGAAAAGGTTTGTGTAACTGCCACCGGTTCGAGCTCTATCTCTTGGTTGCTATCTAAATTTGAAAGCAACTTGCTCCACTAACGATAAAGTTATTGTTTTTGTTGACACGTTGACCACTTCTATCTGCTCCTCTCTCTCGCTCTCTCTCTCTCTCGGTGTGTTGCATGTTTAGCGCCAGCGGCTCACTCTCCAGCTGCAAATGCAGTCGTCATCATGTGGTATCCAATTGCAACATAATTAAGTAAACCAAATGTTGCATACCATGTCTCGTTCTCTGCTTGCCCCAGTGCTTATCGCTACATGTTGTATGGAATTTTGTGCGTCATGTTGTTGCACAGTGCGCTTTCGTGCTCGTGTTCCTTTTCGTGCTCGTGTTCGTGTTCGTGTGTGGTGCGCAGGCGCACAGTTTTGTTGTCTTTTGTACTCGTGTTATGCCTGCAAGACAAAAGCGACAACCCCTCAAACCTGCCTGCCTGCACACCTCGCCGCACCCGCCACGAACGAGTTTGCATGTAATATGTCTGCCCAGCTGTCTGTCTCGCTGTCTGCCCGCCCGTCTGTCCGTCCGTCTGTCCCTCTGTCTTTGGCACTGTCTCTGGCTCGAGCCTGGGCCTGGCAGCATTGCATTAACCCAATTTTCAACTTGAGATGCGAAGCTGCGTGATTTGCAAATTACAGTGCCGTTGTTGTTGTTGTTGTTGTTGCCATTGTTGTTGACGTTGTTGCCTGAGAGACAGAGTGTCATGTGTATCTGGCTGTCCGACTATCCGGAGTCTGTCTGTCCCTCTTTCCGCCTGCCTCGATTGTGTGACTTACTCAATTCTAACCGTATGAAAACACACACTAATTGCATTGATCTTTGTCTGATTGAGGCTAACACTTGCCCCCATATAAGTCGACGTTTGTTAACTGTTAACTGTTCCGAATTCCATTTCCATGCGAGGAATTAATCACATTTTGTTTCATTGTTTCCGTTGCCAAACGTTTCAGATTCAAATTAATTGTGAAATCATCACTTAGGTAATGGCTAATTAATTATAATTTATTGCATTTATTTGGGAAAATTTAATTCGAATTTATTTAAAGCAATTTTTAAACATTTATCAAACAATTTATAGATACTTTCTTAGAATTTCCCGGCGCTTTCACGATTAAATTTAATGAGCAAACAATTCAAATCAAATGCTTAGAATTTTTGATTGATTCGCCATTAATTTGAAATATAATACGTAACATATGTTTTTAAAGAAATTCCCAAAGAAAGTTTACATATTTAAATCATTTCTTGGAATTAGTAATTTATTTAAAATATGTAAGAAAGTAGATGTGTTAAAATATGGAAAGAAACTCGATATGCATAATATTTGTGTGTATTTATAGCAGTTCTTTGATGCTTCAGACACAGTCGATTTTAAGACACGTATATTCAATTTGATTTTGAGGAAACTGGCAATTTTCCTAACAATTATATTCAAATTAAAACAGATTCTTATGAGTTGGCATTTAAGATTGCTTAAACTAAACATTTAAAATGTTACGAAATCTATTCCATGCTTACAGTATGTTTAAATATTTTTAAAACATCACAATGGGAAACGTCTTGGCAGTCTTTAGAGCTGTCAACCAATTGTGTCTTTTGCTTCGACTTGGCGGCATGTTGTGTGTCATTTTGTTTGTTGTTGTTGTTGTTGCTGCAGTTGCTGCACGTGTTCGCAATATAGTTAAGCACCCACATTGAAGACAAAGTCTCGACATGTCTTAGGAAAAACTCATTAAAGATGAAGTCGCTGCTGCTGGTGCTGATGTTGCCTGGGCCAAGGTTTACCCTTGATAGCCCCGACTGATGGCATGACTTGGTCTTAAGATAAGGCAACGTAGACGCTAGTTGCTGTGGCACGTGTAGGCGTGCCCAATGATGTATAATGCTTCACGGTGCAAAATGTTAACGAATTTTCACAAGCCGCATTCTAAATGGAGTTTTTCCAAGCGCAGCATATCAAATCATTCATTCACTCGAGCTGGAGCTGGAGTCTGAGTCTGAGCCTGAGTCGGAGTCGGAGTCGGAGTTGGAGTCGTAATTATTGTGCAGGCATTGCAGTTGGGCCATGTTTGTCCGCCTTCGATTGTTGACAAGCAATTTGCAGGCGACCAACTGCAACATCGAGTGGAGCTCAGCTGTGCGTCAGTTTGTGGCAATGTTAGAGGGTCACAAAGTTTTATTTAAAGTGCACATAACTCTTGTTGCATTGTTGTCTCATTTGATTTAAGTATTTTTGCCAATTGTTGCAGCAGTTGTTTCTTGTTTGTTGTTTATGGTTGCGATTGCTTGTAGTATCGATTGAAGTCAAGGCCCTGCTTTGTTTTCCAAATACTCGTACTTATGACGGAGACCGAGATTAAAAGATTGTCTGACTACAGCAAGTGGCCTTTCGAAAGATCCCCCCCAAAAAAAAAGCTCCATAAAACAAACAAGCAAACACCTCGTGGCACAGCCCAAGCTGCATGTGGCAGTCTGACGCAATCGGCGCCACAACCAAATCTTCCATCAAAGCGTGCGCCAAATACAGACATCCATCAATTGTCAGCTGCCACAGCCACAGCCACAGCAACAACAAATTGTGCAGCAGGAGAGGCATAAATTGAAATCATCAACAGAAGCAACATGAGGCAGACAACAGCAAGAGCAAGAGGCAAGCAGCTGCTGCTGGGGGTAACTTTATACATATTTTTTATATATCTGCAAATCGGCGCATATTTGACGCTGATTAACACCGAGTTACAGCCGCCGGCAAATGCAATTGAAACGTTGCACGCTGCACGTTGCAAGCGGCAAGTGGTAAATGGTGGGCAGCAGCAGCGTGTGAACGACAAGCTGCCACAGCTATAATATGAGCAGTCATTTCCATATCCATTATTGCAACTTTGGTATAGTAACTTGCAACATTGCAACTGCCACAGCCACAGCCACTGCACGTGCAGTGCTTAAATAAATAGAAATAGAGGCAAGGCAGCGACAGCTTATCGCCTACGTTGCCCAGCAAGCACAGTGCTTGTGCATAAGCCACCAAGCAGAAACCAGTCTGAAGAGCAGCCATGTAATATGTTTGGTACCACTGTGCGGCAATTGCAATTTATGACTGATGATGCGAATGCTACGTTTGCCTGCTGGCGCTTTTTGGCAGTTTCCGTTGTTGTTGCTGCTGGTGCTGCTGCTGCTGCCACATAAATCAAAATGTGTCATAACTAGCAACTAAATTGCAACAACAGCGGAGCAACACCTTCCTTAGCAGCCAGAGTGTTTGGTATCACATTGCGTATACGCCGAGTAGCCCAGGCTCTGGCTGAGTAGCTGACTATCCATTTGCCATTTGCCATCATTATCACAGCGTGTGTGCGTGTGTGCTGGCATGCCTTTGCCCTTAAGTAGACGCACATTAATTCCAATTAGAAAACATCAACACTGCCAATTGAAAACTCGTTAAAGTTCATTACCTTAAAATGACCATGCAGACAGCAACAGCAAACACAAGACAACAAGACAACACGACGACAACAATGACAACGACTACACAACAACAACAACCACTTCACTGCTTGGCAAGTCAATGCCATAGCACAATCTTAGCCAGATCGTGGCTTCGTACAATTGCGTTTTACTTGTCGTCGTTGTCGTGGTTACATTTAAGGAGCTGCGGCTGCTGCAATCGCAACAAGTGCGCATTGATTTGTTGCAATTGACACAACAATTGAAAAACTAAACAAGTCGCGCACTCTCTGCACTTAGCCTTGGAGCTAATAATACCAATACCAAGCTCACACTTCCAATTAGAGATGGACCAACAGTTCAACTCAAGCGGCACGCGTGATAAACTCAACTTCAATTGAAGCAAATTGTTATTGCACTTGATATCGTTTTGGCATTAGTTATTGCTTACTAATTGTTATGATATATTCAAAGAGGAGCATGAGTAGGATATTTAGAATGCTTCAGATTTCTAGAATAAATTGCAATTGTATATATAAAAAACCACATATGAAATATAATATTTAAAATAGCATTGATCTGACCACATTAATTTACCACAAATATATACAAATGCATCAAATATTTTGTACTTGCATTCGAATCATATTCAATTACGTATAATATTTAAAAACATTTGTATACTCTTACAAATTATTTCCTTGACTAATCCATTTTCTAATTTAAGTCCCTTCACTCAACTTTTTATCGTGTCACGTTAGTTATCACGAGTGCAGCTCTAATTTGTATCAATCATAGGAGGCTCGCTGGAAATTAGCAGCAGAGCAGCCCACTGCACTGGAGGCTGACGGGTTAGTTGAATCACTTGGAAATATTGAATCTGCTGGGGCTGTTGAGACTGTCTTGCAATGACATTGAATCTCAAGCAGAGGCATGTCATAATATTTAAATAATTTATGGCCGATAAGATAAGCTGGCGGATGGGGCAGAGCAAAGGTAAACTAGCGCCGACAGCTTTGGCTGGCAATTTATGGCTGGCATAGCCTTGACTCTTGCCCAGCTGATAAATGCAATTGGACACGCCCTGGCCAAGCTGGGCACAAGTAAACGTAAAGCAAATCACGCATACGCCCTGATGCTGCAACTTACCGCTCCATCTCCTTGGCATCTGCGGGATAATTGCGTCCGATTGTGTTCGTCTCAATGGGATCCTCGCTGGGACTGGAGGTGCTGGGCGCCGTGGTCGTATAGCTGTAGCCACGTCGTGCTGGCACCAGCGGTGGTACTGTGCCCATGCCCAGATTGGGTGAGTTGGCACGACGATTGAGACTCGGCGGTGGGGCAGCGGTGGTTATGGGTGGCACATACTCAAAGCCACGCCCACGACCCGTGACGCCAATGAACTCCACATCCTGGGTGTTGTCCTCGCCCTTGCCGGCATGGGGAGGCAGCGGTGGCGGTGGCGGTCCAAAGGTATTCGTGTAGATGTTGTAGGTGTTGTAGTCCCACTCGGAGGGTCGTGCGGCGGCAGCGCCCTGTTGTTGATGGTGTTGATGGAGGCGACGTGTCACCACCTTGTTGTAGGGATTATGTGCATGATGCAGACGACGCAGTCGCGTTGTTTCCACATTGACACGTGGCGTGGCCATTGTCACGCCCGGCAACAGTTCCACCTCTGCCTTGACACTGCGCTGCTGCTGCTGCTGCTGTTGCAGATGTTGCAACTTCCTTGACTGCCGCACGCCATGAGCGCCAACATGATGACGATGCTGTCGATGTATGCGGTGGCTATGCAAACGAGTTGTGTTGTTGTTGTTGCTGCTGATGCTGGAAGTGTTGTTGCTGCTCAGACTCTGGCTACCTGTTGCTGCCGTCGTGGCCAGCAGCAACACTGTGCAGCACAGCAACAACATCGAACTGATCATTGGACTGTACTGCGTCATCATCCACTTGAACTCTGCTGGTGCCAAAATTGAACTGCAAAGAGGCAAAGAACAGGAATATCTTTATTAAGTGACGAATCAAGTATGAGTACTCGTACTCGTATGCCATTCACTTTCAGTTCAGACCCATCGAACCGTAAACTCATTCAAATTCCTAGTCACTTAACTCGCTCATAATGTAAGCAACAACACGGATCAAAAGTCTCTTCTGTCTCTCTGTCTCTATGTCTGTTGTCTCGTTCGAAATCTGTTCGTACCCACTGTGTCCTCTCGCCTCATCAACAATTCCTTTGTCTCACAGCGCCGACCTGTCCATCAACACAGGCCCCCAGACCTCAGACCTCAGACATACCTAGCCCTCAGTGTATAATTTAAAGGTACGAGTTGGAGGTGGAAAATAACAAAATATTAAAAAGAATGCCTAAAGTGGAACTTCAATGGAACGCACGCTCATGCTGAGTGTTATTTTAAGCACTTGGAGTTGGCTTCATATAGACAGAATGTATCTAAGTTGAGAGAATACGTAAATATCAACAATACTCGTACCGACTATTCAAAGTCTGATTGCAAAGAATAATGGATGCAATAATAATTGGAAGCTTGTAAACAAAGATTATTAATGCATCGACTAAAGGCGTGATAATTGTCTTATCAATAGTTGAAATTAAAGAATTTAAGTGAATGTCGCATTTCATATTTGAATATTATTCCTTTGTAATATTTACTTGTTTCTTAATGAATTTAATTTTAGATTTAGTTTTTTTTATAGTGTTATTAACGGCTATAAAATAAAAATAAAGACCTTCATGAAAGTAATAAAGAAATCGGAAATTAAATATAATTAAGGTAAACAAAAAAAAACTCTTCGAAATATAAATATTATTAAGGTAAATAGCAACTGCAGCAGAAATGTAAACAGAGGAAGGTAAAGTATTAAAAATGTGGGAATAAACAAAATGCACAAAACTGTGTAATTGTTGCCAAATTGTAGTCTTAAAAACAATAAGAATTATATAGGAAATAAATAGAATCTTTAATAATAATCAAAAACATAAAGTTATGTAATTATTAGATTCTTGAGCGATCATCTTTTAATTCATCAAAATCAAAAAATAAATAAAGCTTTTGATGACTGTCGAACATGATCGATATACGCCATTGAAATACTCTAAAAGGGCAGCTATGTGGATGAGAATGTGAACGGGATTGGATAAAGAACAACGAAAAGTTCCGAATGCTTTTCATGGTCGAGTGGCAGCACTTCACATGCTCCCAGAGAGTGGGGAACAAAGGCAATTTGTACAACTTGACAATGTCGGTGATTGTTAATGTAGTTGTTGTTGTTTGCTGTTGTTGTTGTTGTATAAATCATAAAATGAAATTAAGCGAAATAAAACAACAACAATAACACGTTAACAGTTAACTGAACCGGCTGCTGCCAAAAACAAAATGACCTGAAATGAAGTGAACCCAAGCCGGAAGTGTGCTTTGTTTTGTGTTCAGTGTTCATGATTTAAGCAAGCAAACGATGCGTATTTCTCTGGTGTGATATTTATCAAAATTTCACGCAGTTGGCACATCGTTTGTCAACACGATCTACCCCTTTTGCCCCCACCCCCCTATTGGGAAGCAGAGCAATTATTGCGATTGCTCAGTGAGCTTATTAATATTCATTACTTAAGCCCGGCATCAAATGAAATTTATGGACCAGCTCATTAAACATAAAAGTTGGCCTAACATGTGTTGCGCTCCCCGCTTGCTCCAATTACAAAATAATTGAAAAACTGACAAAAAACAGAATTGAAAGCGATTACCAATTGCTGTAGCTAATTAAAATTGAGACACCGAAATTAATAAAGCCAAAAAAAGAGAGTGGCAAACAGAAAGAGAGATGTTGCAATGGAGCTTGGTTTGAGGAAGCGGCGAGACTCTTTTGGACTCATCATCAGGTGCGGCCTTTAAGCCGCTTAGTAAGTGAAACCCCAAAAAGGCTGAAGGCTGAAGGCTTGACTGCCTGTCTGTCAGTCTGCCAAATGTTCGGCCAATGTCAGAAGACCCCGTAGCCCCCACAGGCAGCCAGGCAGCTCAGAGCAACTTCAGAGCCGCTTCCACGAAATGCAAAAAAGGTTTTTGGGGCGCCTCTTAATCAAAACTGCAGACACAAAAAAAACACCGAAATACGAAAACAAATCAAGAAATATATATTTGATATCGTTTCCATTGAAATCGCAGCTAAATCTAAGTTCAAAGCTGCGTTGACAACAAACTCGCCTTGACCTTGTCCCGTTGCCAAAAATGGTCAGCGCAGAGATAAATCAAAAGCCAAAAGCCAGCCCACAGGCTAAGTTGAAGGAAACCGGCAACTGACTAATATTTTGATATATTTCTAATTAATAGCCAACATTAAGGCCAGCGCATAGAATTTATAAATCAAAATAGTTGTGTACCTGAGAACGGTGGCAGCTTTATCTGGAATTTATGCATCAATTCTCTATGCCTGCAATGTCGGAATGAGGAAATTAGTGTGTGTTAAATGTTATTGATCTGTTTTCCCAGCACATAAATCACATGCTAAATACTCCATGCCATTGTGTATAGAGGCGTGGACAGACTCTCAGTCGCTCAGATCGCCAGCCGCTACACAGGCAGCCGCAGTCTCAATCTCAACATGAAAATGTCAACTTTATTTTTGTCAAAATGACACACACATGCAGACAACAGAAGCTGTGGGTGTCCCTGTTTACGTGTGTGTGTGTGTGAGAGTGTGTGACTGCGGCTGACCCAGACATGAGCTATGGCCAATGAATCACAAGAGATGCGAGAAGCAGACGAGATATTGCTATAAGTACATACAACCACATAAGACAAAATACACAGCTCAACACAACAACAGTAGACAGTCGCTAAAGAGATCTATTCCATTTATTTATTTTAATTATAAGTTTAAAATAAATTTGGCATTTTCTTAAGAAATAATCTGTAAATATTTGAACTGAAAGCTGTACAAAATAAATTATTATTGTAAAATAAATACAACTTTTTCATGGAAATTACCATTAGATGTGAGGAAGACTTCACTATACGACTTATATATATTCAGGAGCTGCATAAAGGTATTTTAGTTATTCAATAACAATCAAACTATGATGCTAAGAACTAAGCAGTCTTCGCATAAATTAGTGCAGTCTTTTCATTATACAGAAAAGAGATTTTTAATAATATTTATTCAGTAAATAGCTTATCAGACCTTGCTCAATTCAAATATCACACCTATCAAATTCATCCATATGCTCCATATGCACTCAATCATAATGTTTGGTAAAATCTGCACTTCCTGTTCACCATAGTGCATGTGCACTGTAGCCAGCATGCTTTGTGTGTACATAGATACATTTCTATGACAGTCTTCCCAGTTGGTACATTTTGGATCTGCCATGAAATGTTCCGGGAACTCGCCGCAGTCATTTTATTAATAAAACTTTTGCATTTCTTCATTAATCATTTGAGCTGCGGCAAGCCAGAGAGTGACAGGGGCAGAGGGAGAGAGGGTGAGAGGGAGAGGGCGGAGCAGCAGGAAAGACTAAAAACTGCTGCACAACTTATGGCAATTGCTTAATTATATTAGACTTTTATACACAGATTTGTACAGACAGTTTAGCGAGTGCTCAACCTGTTTACACACACACACACACGCACACACACATTGAGCAGTATATTTGTTTAGGTGTTGGTGTTTGGTTATTTTTCATGATTTGGCTGGCGTAATTTAAAGTAACAGCTCCTCAGCGTGTCCATTTAAATGTTAATTAAATGCTTGGCTGCCTTTCCCTCAGAGATTTTTCAGAGTCTTAAGATTCGAGTCTTTAAACTACAGGCACAGCCTTTGCCTTTTTATATTTTTCTCATTTTTTTCCTTTTTTTTTTTGTGCAATTCAAACAGCTGCGTTTTTATTTATGTTTTGTGTAATCGCAGCAGCAGCAGCAACAACAACAACTCTTTAACATGCTCGCAACACGGCGCGCCTCAAGTTCTTATAAAGAGATAAACTAAGAGCTTAACGCCGCCTGCCAACAACCAACAAGCAACAAGTAACAACAACAACAACAACAGCAACAAATTTGTTTAGCAACTTACGCACAACAAATTGGGAACTCAGAAATTCTGAAATTTCCAAAACTTCAGCGCTATTAACGAAATGAACTGTTAAATGTTTTAGATCTCTTCAAATCTGCTTCCATCATTACAATTCATTCATTCACCTATCAGCCAGTTTAGATGGGGGCTGACCACCCAGCACATAGCCAGGAAAATCAACCTAATTGTTGCTGCGTTTCTGGATAGAAAATCGAACTCATTTTTTTGGTTTCTTTGCCGCGAGTTCAATAACCCGTTCAAAACAGCGGCAGCAGATCGTCAGGAATTGCTGTGCTATATCTTATCTGACAGATCATCAAATATGTGCCTTATGGTCTGGCTGCATATTACTCAACATTGTTGTTGTTGCCGCTGTGGTCTTCTGACAACATTTTGTCAGCTTTCTCACGTTCACATTCCAGCCAGGGGGCGGCTAGCTGTCCCAGTTACAACTTTTAATACGTTAATTTCATTGCCAACAATTTGTTTAGGTATTTTATTTAACACGAATACTTTAAATAATTTCCTTTATTTCTTATTCATTTTATGCAAATTCATTAAGCGTTCGTATCTCGTTTACTTTTGACATTTGTGTATTTCATTTTACTTTTTTTTTATGTTCATGTTGAATTATTGGTTTTTTTTATTGCTTTTCTGCAAGATCAACAAACTGGCTGTCTTCAGATGGGTCGAGGGGACAGTTGAAAAGGGGGGGCCTGTTTGCCTATTTGTTTACACTTTACTTTCAGTCCAATTAAAGGAATGTGTTTCAAGTCGTGCGTCTTGTGTTTTCTCAAAGTCAAAAGAAAACTATGCACAACATGCCGCAATCCGGACAGTTTGACATTTTGGCACCCCAACTATAACAACAGCTACAAAACATAACAACCAATAACAACAACAATAAATAAGTTACAAAAAAAAATATAACAACTTGACTTCAACTTAACAAGTTCAACTCAAAAGTCCAGTTGAATAAAAATCGCAAGCAAAAAATTCCCAAAAAAAAAAGGGCAAAATTACAAAAAGCAAGAAAGAGTTGTGGCGAACAGACGAATATATAATACTCTTTATAAATGCTGTCATTAACTTCATCAAAATTGTTTTTATGGCCTACTTTTAAACTATAAAGCTAACCTAGAAAATTGTATTTTTTAAGCGGATGAATTAGCATAAATAAATGTGGAGTATAAAAAAAATATTTTCATATATATTAAAATTCTTAAAAATATTATTTTGCGTTATTGAAAATATAAGATTTGTTTTATATTAATATTTGAATTAAAAATAATTATAAGGACACAGCAGAAACTCTTCCCGCTAATCGTCCATATGCATAGGCAGCAAAGTCTGCTTAACATCAAGCGTTACATATTTGCCCACAAAATGCAACTACCCTATGCAAATGTGGCACCAGGTTGCTGCAAGTATTTTGTAGACGTTGCCATGTCCAAGTCTTTTGCTAATTGCATTGCAGCTGTAAAAGGGGCGTCGGTACACGCCCACGCATAGCCCGCAGTTGTACTCGGAGTCGCAGTCGGACTTTGAGTCACAGATTCCGACTTCGAGTCCGACTCGGAGTCTTTGTCAGACTCTCTGGGTCAGACTCTGTTGCAGACAAAAGACATAAACCCCCATTTTACCGTTAGCTGCGTTATTCATGCAAATGACTTTGGTTAATTAGAAAAACAGAAAAACTAAAAAAGCAGAGAAAAAACAACAAGATGAAAACAAGAAAAGCTAAAAAAACAACACGAGAAATATTGAGAATTATGGCTCGTGCTGCCAGTCCCAGCGAACATAACTTGCGCTTTAACCAAGAGCATAATTTACCATAGACACAGACACACTCACACACTCACACACTCATACACACACACACACTCCCACACAAACATTCAAAAATTTGTAATTTGCGCAAATCATAATAAAAACTTTTTTATTGTTTTTTTTCTTTTTCGCGATTCTAAAAAAATAGGCACGATCGATGTGGAACGATCGTGACAATGTCAGAATTCAATCTACATTTTACAGTTTCAGTTTCATTTGTGCTTTATATAGAATCGCACATTGTTGAGGATATGTTTCATACAATCGTTTCCTCTCACGTCATTAACAACAAGATGACAAATTTACAATAGAAGAAACAAAAGTCTACTAAAAATAGTTCCTGAAACAAGCAAATTAATTGCAATTGTGCTCTTTATTCTAAAATGATTTGCATTAAATATTTTAAATATTTGCTTGCTTCATATATTATATTTTCAGCACAAGCAAAATAACTTTGAAATAAAGCATAAAGACTATTTCTAGCTATTTGAACAAGATATTGATAGCATAATTGAGGAACCAATTTGACATGAAGATTGGAATATTATTTATGAGTTAACAAAGCAGTTGTCAAACATAACTCTTATTTGTACAACAAAGTTGTATTAACTGAAGATGGCCACAGTATTTTTGCATAAATATTGACAAATTTCTCTAAAAAGAAAGCTATTCTCTACTGCTAATATATTTAAAATAATATATAAATATGTTATAATAAATTAATATCCACCCATCATCACTTCACAAACCTAATATGCCAGCTGAAATACCTCAAGTGTAGAGCATTCGAAGGCTAAGTCGCAACAAGATTAGCACATGCAAATGCGTTGTCCACCGTTTCGAATGCGTTTTGAGCAAGATGAATGTACTCATTGAGTAAACGGGTGTACTCATGCGACACTAGGAAGTATTGCACGTCAGTTGGCATAAACTCAATACATAAATAATTACTTATAGTTAATTATAATTAGCATAAAATTAGCATTTAACTTACGCGCTGTTGGAAACCAATTGACCAAGCAAGCTCTCTAGACTCGAGGATCGTCAGATATTAATTTCGAAATAAATCAATTGCACCAACAATTATGTCAAAATTGCAATCACAAAACAATAAATTGATAATAAATAATTCACGCTGACATTAAACAGATACGCGGCAGTTGCTTTTTTGCATTTGTTGCATTCATAAATTACAATATTTGTTTTGGAAAATGCTTTTAATTTATATTTATAAACATTTCTCAACAAGAGATTAAAAGACGCTTCAGCTGCTTCCGTAAGCCAAAAATAAGATTGTGCCAAAGAAATTGTTATTGTTGAAAATGAAGCATCGATCACTGATCACGCATACGACGAGTATAGTGTGATATTTGATCTAGACAATGAAGAAGATCTTTCGATCTTTTTTGGCCACGGCGGAGCTAAACCAAGTGATCGCTTAGAAGTTCCGAGACGAACTAAATACGCTGCCAACCAAATTAAGCGAACAACCGAAAGAGCGAAGCAGCAGCCGAAACAGAAACCGAAACCGAAAGTCCAAGTCCAGTCGATGATCGGGTTGCGACCGTTCGTCGTATGCGATCGTAGAACAAGTTCGCTTTCTTTGTTCGATACGACAGACGACTGGGAACTGGGAAGTGGGAACTGCCTTCAGTTGGCCATTGATCGGGGGAGCATTGCAACTGCAACCGAAACAGAGACAGAGACTGAGACTGAGGTTGAGACTGAGGTTGCTGCTGACGTTGCAGCTGTTTTGTGTGTTGTGACGTTGTTGACGCTGCGCCCCCGCAAGACACATAGCTTGGGGGCAAGTAGTAGATGTCATTATTGTTGTTGTTGCCTCTGCTGCGGTTTATGCTTTTTATGGCCCTGGTTTCTGCAGTTGCTGGAGAGTTGTTAAGTTAAATATTTGCGCTTGGCTAGGCAGGCCAATGGGCTCGGCATCGGCATCGGCTGATCTTTCACAGAGATGTGCCACCGCAAAGAACTTGTTTCGTGCCCTTGCCCAATTGTGGCACCAGGCAGCAGTCAGCAGCCATCGACCATAGCTGGAGGCTGTCACCATAAGCGCTACCTGCCTCCCTGCCATCTCCCCATTCGCATCCCCCCCTATCTCTCTCTCTCTCTCTCCCTATCGGCCTGGAATGGCGCATATGTCAAAAGGATTTGCGTTTGCTGTTCACAAACTGGTTGCAAACCGTCCGAGCAGCTCATAAATCTCATGATGTGCCAAGACATTTAAGACATTTGGCAGTTTGGTTAACAGCACTCACAAAAGGTGCAGCAACAACCACAACAACTACAACAACAATAACAACTACAGTTGGCCCCGTCATCAGCATTTATTGGGCTATTAGCTGCCACTTGTTGAGTGGCGACTCCAATTCGGACACCCACGCGGCAGATGCAATCAAATAAAGCATAAAAGCTGATAACATCGTGCAGAGGCTGCCACACACAATGGCCAGCCAGAGGGAGCTGGAGAAGAGTGCATAAGAAAGAGACGCAAAACTGACTCAAACAATTAACTGATAACAATTCATTTGCATTTTGTGTGGGCCACTTCATTGCGTGTGTTTAGTTAATTTGACAGCCATTTGATGAGCTGATGGCAATATCACTTCAAATCTACTCCTCTCTTCTCTCTTTCTCTCTCTCCTTCTTTGTGATCAGCAGAGGAAGCAGCTGACCGAAGCTGACCAAAAAAGACATGGCTTAAGTGGCAATCGAACCGAAACTGTGAAAAAAGAAACTCTACACAAATAATCTTACAGATCTTTAAGCACCCTGTAATCGCCAAGGTGAACAAGTGGGGTATGTGTGAAGATGAGATGACGGTCAGAAGATTAGTTAATACAATATGTATAGTACTCGTATATATAGGGCTATAATGAGTAGTATAAATACATATGTATATGGCATATATATTTAATCACAATTTTATTTATTTTGTTTCTTTCTTATTTACTAAAAAGTACAGTTTGGAAATACTCCAAATTTCAACCCATAAAAATATAGAATATATATTTACACTAATATTATTAAATAATCATTATTATTATTTATAAATTGTCAGCTGCAAACAAATTCTACAGCTCAGAGAAGGCTGTGATTCAATTATATTGAAAATCATACTTAATTTTAGCTAACAACTAAACGAGTATAAATAAATAAAATAAATAATTTGTTTATTTGTTTAATGCATGACATTGTACAATATTGTAATTGACTGATTGACTTTTGTCAGGATGTGTAATGTAGAATTCATATAATAAAGGCTCTGGTGCTCTTGCAATTTAACTTCTTCGGTTCATAGAGTATGTTTTGAGGCATGTCCATATGGCCAAGTGCTTTGTAACACAAAGAAAGGTCACCAGTTCAACTGATACTCTGAGATAATCTCATTTAATTTTATTCACAGCTCAGACAGTTATTAAATAATTGAACGAAAGCATAAAAGTGTTCTTTAATGTTTCCGAGAACTCGAAATGTTCTGCTCGAGCAATTACAGATGAGTAATTGAAACTGCGAAGCGAAGCGCATTCAAAATGATCTTGGATATATATCAAATTATGATTTGCATTTAGAAAAACCTAACATATAGTATTATATACCTAGAACTTCAGCTGCGATTTCGATTACGATGTGTCAGCAGAATCGACGGCTGGAACACTTTGAATGCAATTTGTTGGTTTTTGTAAGTTTTGCATTGCGCTGTCATGCCAGTTTGGTGGGTTGGGCTGGGTACCGACCAGTGACCAATTTGGAGCAATATGCAATGTCATATTGCTGCCCCCGATCCACAGTATTCCCCTCTTCCCCTCGATGATCCTGAGCCGAAAGACATGGCTATAAATTCAGCGCATGTTGTCAAGCAAGCTGGCAAATTGTCAAGCGAGTATGCTGAAAAGATCTTTTGACACTGGCAGCTGTAGCACATTGGCAATAATTTATTTGATCACGCTTTCCCAGACAGTTTTCCAGCCTCCCACCTTCCCCTGTACGAGTAGTTGTTCTAGCAGCTCCTCCAGCTTGACGGAAGCGCACGACAAAAGCGAATCTCTAGCTCCGGCTCAAACTATGTTGTATATGTCTTAGCTTAATCGATCGTTCATCAATGTTGAATCGTTGTTCGTTGATCGTTGACCTTGGCGCCTTATTAAGTGCTGCTCATTGACTTCCTCGTTGTTAAGGATAAACAATTGCAACTCTATAATTAGCTGATGACACTAAATGAGATGCTTGGCATTCTTCGACACGTTTCTCAGCTGGCTTTGACAGGCTAGTCTATGGGACTAATTAATCACATGTTGGCTAACACATTCAGTTTCAAAACACACATTTGATGTAGGCAAATTTTAATTCCACAAAATCAAAGCTAAAATTTCAAGGACAATGCTCTCGTTTGCCTTCTGGAAGAACGAGGCAAAGAAGAGCCAGCAAGAAAATGTCTCGCAGATCTGGAAGGAATTGAATGCCACATTTGTGACGTAAACAATTTTAACATATCACTGTCTTATTAATTATTTTAGTTATTGTTTGCTTGCATTGCAGTTTCCTGGGCTGGAGCTGGTTAATTTACACCATTGCCGTTATTGTCATCTCTATTTGTGGTTATTTCGCCTACTGCGAGAGCTGCCGGAGAAATGACATTTTGCAACGTCGTCGTATTATACAGCGAGCCCAGCAAAGGTGGGTAAAGATATAAGAAGAGGATGAGAGGAAGATAAAAGTGGCATTTTATGAATTCCTGAATCTCTTTTTGCTGAGCATAATTTCGATAGAGTATGGAATTCAGTCCGTTTGATTAATTGCCTTCTGCCTTCCATTCCATTCCCATTTAGACCACCACAGAAGAGGCGCCCGAATGCAGCGTATCGCGATCATCAGATATACCGACATATCATCCTAAGTGTGGCCAAGTACATGAAGAATCCAGGTGGATTGCGTCTATTTATCGATCATATGGATAATTTGTATCCGTTGCGGCACTCGCAGGCTCAAATGGCTTTGAACATTGGCCAAAATGGCACAGAGTCAAACATTATTGAAGACTAGGCAATATTTAATTTAGATTTTCGGTAAAAAATTATAAAACGTATATGCTCTACTGTAAACTCAATCCACTCTATGCCATAGTGTAACGAATACAAAATTAATCGCAGCAAACGCAACAAGAAACGAACATTTTTTCTTTCAAGTTTTCTCTGTTCGTTTAATTTCGTCGCTGCCTAAAAATATGCAGTGCTATTTTTACATGCGCCGAGACGCGTCTCGTGGCGGCTTCCAGTAAGCTGGCCTGGAAAGCGCTACAAATATAAACAAATGCCATGTGCGTAAAAAGCTCGCGCAAAAAGCGTCACCGTAAACTAGGCGAAAGCTCCCTTTCCTGTTGCGTGTTGTTGCAGGCGCGCACACGTTCCAGCTAACGGTGCTTTCGCTCTCTTTCTCTCTGCCAAGACTATGCGCTCTCTCGCGGCCGTCGACTCGCAGCTCTCTGGGCGTTAGTCCAGTTGGAGTAAAATGCTTTGGCCCAGTCGCCAGTCAGACAGTCAGCGCGTTGCACGTACGCACGCATCGAGCAGCAGCAGCAGCAGCAGCAGCAGTAGCAGCAGCGCGGGCGCTTTCAGTGGTTGTTGGAAACAGTCAGACACACACACATTTGTACACCTATACTTGCACAAAAATACACACACACACAGACAGCGGGGGCCAGCAAACAAAATTTTCTGTTCCGCTTCTGGCCAAAAAAATAAAATATAAATCGAAGACGAAGAGCCAAAAGAAAAATGAAAACTTATGCAGCTATTAGTTTGGTGATAACGAATCGAACACTGGATTATTGATTAAAATAAAAAGCGCTGCGGCAGCCGAATTATGCAAATTTATTTAATTAACTGGTGAATAATTGAAAAATCCAAGGCGCACACCTGCGCACATGTCCTGAACTGTGTGAGCTTGTGCTTATGTGTGTGTGTGTGTGTGTCCGCTGTGAATATGAGTGTGTATGTGTGTTGAAGGCTAAGCACAGGCAGCAGCCGCAGCAAAAGAAAAACCAACAAGTAACAAAAAGAAAAGCTGCATGTGCCTCGAAAACATTGGCAGCACGTGCGTGAGAAAAAAAAAAACTATGCAACATTTAATAGAGCGGTAATTAAAAAACGAAAACGAATTCAAATTAATTTCGTACAAGTCGAAATCAATGACAAAGAGCTTGTCCAAATAAAAAGTGATAAAGTGAACAATTATAATTTGAATATCCGAGAGAATCCCTGCTAGTCTCTGTATTTAGTTAGGCATTGAAAGATAGCATATCTTGTTGAAAAATTACATTTATCTAAATTGTATTTTGAGCTTTTCCACAATGCTATTTGAATTTATGAGTCTATCTTATCGTTGTTTCTTTTGATTTTTATTATTTAATGCCAAGCATTAAAATATTATTTGATTGATTTATTGGCTGGTTGGGTGGCTCTATGACGCCAGACCCTGTTTCCTTTTAAGACGGGGAGTTTTAGTTGATATAATCATAAATATGTAGTCGGCCATCTGGCAGCCAGACAGTTGATAGTTTCCGCCTCGTTGCAGCCAAACAAAGTGATAAAGACAAAGTGTTCAAGACAAAATGTAATAACTATACTTAACTATACTTATATACAACAACTGAAAACACCAAAAGAAATTTAATTAAGCGAAACAGCAACTCAATGTTGAAGAACTTTCTGAAGGAGTCAAGTCAAAGGTGAGTATTCCAATTCCATAAATGCCTGCAATAATAGACACACCTAGAATACACACACCAAGAGTGAGCTCTGGGCGCATCCTACCTCAACACAAAAGCGAAGCAGCAAAGCAAAACATAAACAACCCCAAAATGGCCACAAAAGTCAAAGTCGAGCTCTGCCAGTGTCGGCGTGGGCGTCGACGCCGACGTCAGCGTCCGTTACTCTGCAGATGTGCTTGAGAGTGCTTCAAATAGGCAGAGCAAACAACGAAATTCGCTTGAAAAGCTCAATGCAAAAAATGTTTGGCAAGCAGCAGTTTGGGATTAGCGCAAGTCGCTGCGTAAATATTGAAAAGCTCATTTGAGGCAGCGCTGCCAGCAGCTTAAGTTTATCACTTGCGTTCCACATACTCCCCCCCCGCCCCTCACCACCCACACAGACTCTCCAATTCCTTGTAATGCCATTTCGCTAGCTCAAGAACTTTGAACTTTTTTGTAGCATACTTTTGAGCGCCTACAATATTATTGAATACTAAATAAAGCCCAGCTTAGTTCTAGTGCTGTCTAATTCCTGGCTTGCCATTGCATGCGTATCATGCTGCCACATTTTCTTTTTCATTTCGTTTTATTTCCTTTGTTTCTTTATGTACTTTGCTTTATAGGCAATTTGTCTTTTGGCTGCCGTCGATAACTTTTGCTGTGTCATAAAAAAGCGTCAGCTCTTGGCAGCTTTTTGCCTTCCCTTCGCTTCGCTTCGTTCGTTATTGTTATTGTTATTGTTTCTCTGCTGGGCTCTACTGTGCGTATCCTTGCGCTTATCTAGAAGGGATTGCAGCAGGTCGCCAACTTGTTTATTTTGTCGTAAATTTGCCTTCAAGGGCGCGCGTATCATAATATTACACAGACATGGACAGTTTATCGATCACACAATGGGAAATTTCACACCTGCTCCCGCTTCGGGTCTCAAGTCGAGTCGAGTTGAGTGTCGTGTCGTGTCGTGTTGGCTCCTCAATTACGCCTTGCAATTCGCCCACTTCAAGGTCGCCTGGTTGTGGCTTTTGCATAATTCAGGCAGCCCGATCGGCTGTGGCTTTTGTTTTCTTGCCGCACAGCTCACTTTACACTTGGCTGGCTGCATGCAACATTTCTGCCATGTCCAGCTCACAAATTGCATTGCATACTTCAAGGCAGCCCTCTAATTTGCATGCCAAATGGTGCATGCATCATTCTCGCTTGGCTTTCACTGCTTTTCTTTTCTCTCTGCCCTCTCACGTCATTGTTTTGCTTGCATTCAATTAGCCAGCCGCAAGATGGCCTTGAGTTTACAAACCTCTTTTGCAATTATAACAGTCATATTTACATTATTTTTTAAAAGTTATAACATATGTATTTCTCATATATATTTGGCATATATTATATGCCAGTCTATTTGTGTGGCACATTCCCTAAGTTGAACGCGCCTACGCTTAGATTTATGGCCGCAACGTGTGTTGCTGCCCCACAACGTATCATTGCGTGCTCATTGCCATTCCCTTGTTGTGCCCCAAACATCTGTTATCACTAGGCCGAGAGCCAAAAAGAAATTAGAAAGTAAGAGTGAATACACATTGCGGCTACAGTTTGACAACAAACAACACTAAATACATAGCTATATACGAGTGGAAAACGAAACAACAACAACAACTGCAGAGCTAAATATAAACATAAAAGTATCCGAAAACCGAAAGCTGACAGAATTGCTGTTTTCTGCTTTGGTGACGAAGTCTTTATACACTGCCTGGCATATTAATATAGTCAGTTTATTTATAACAATACTCCTTCAATAACTTTGCATTACGATTTTAATTGACTCGATAAAAAAATGCTTTTAAATTGCAATCATCATGATGACTGAGTCACTTTGGTTTAGACAAATATAATGACATCATAGAAAGTTATATGATCATTGCTTCCCTAATAAATTTAAATACTCTCTAGAGAATGAAATGAGGCAAAATAAGTTTACATATAAAAACATTTGGTACGACAAGTAGTCAAATGTGCCATGGCATTCATACAGACTGTCAGATGCTCTACAACATTCAAACAAATATGTTAATTGCCTGACTGCATAGATTTAGACATTAAACCATTAAAGGGAGCGGCATTTTATGGTAATTGCTGAACGATTAATTAGTCTATTGATAATGAACGACCACCTTACTCATTCTATAAAGATGTAGACTAGAGTATTTCGACACTTGGTCTAATATCTTCATTATACACTTTGCTTTCAAATTTCCCTCTATTATTATTTGGCAAAGTCTCACACAAGCATTTAGAGAGCGCGGCAGGAAAAATAAACGACGACGTCAGCTGACACAGCGACAACGCCTCCCAATCACTCTGCCCCCCCCCCCACCACCCTCGCTGCTCATCCGCCTCTAATCACTGGCAGTTTCAGTTTCAGTTTCAGCTGTGTGTGTCCATCTTGACGCCTTTGCTGCCACACGAATCGCGCTCTTAACCGGCGATAGACAATGGACAATAGGCAGGGCTGGGCGTATTTGAAGAGGGCGTGGCACTAAACTAATTGCTTTAATGGTTGAGCGATGAAACAGAACATGGACATGGCAGGGTATCAGTTGTCGTGCGGAATTAGGAATATTGCCGATTGCCGTTGCAGTTGCAGTTGCAAATTGGTTGAATGTCAAACAGCGCGCAAAACAATTGCCACATGCTGCCTGCCACATGCCGCTGCAGCTTCTATAACGAGCCAATAAATTGCAAATGAAATACAAGCAACAAGGATGGCTCTTGCTCTCTCTTTCTCTCTCTCGCTCTCTACTCTGTTCTCCATCTCCCTTGAACTACGGTTCTATTGACATTCAGCGCACAGCTGGCTTCAAAACCAGAGACAGCCTCAACCTCGCCTTATCAATCAAACGGCAATAGCAGCAACAAATAAAGAGCAACAACAATTGCAGACTGGCAAATTGATGCATTGGCGTATTGATTGAGACACTGGCTTTGGCTGAATGTCAAGTTGCAGCATTGAAGCTTGAAGCAACTGTGTTGTTGTCATGGCGTTGCTTTGTTATTGATTGACTGTCTGAGTGTGTGTCTCTGTCTCTGTCCTTAGCCTTAACGCTAGTTTTATTTATTACGCATACGTCGCGTTGTCAATGACGACAACTGCAACAGCGCAAAAGGATGCAGCAGCAGCAGCAGCAGCTGAGGACACTTGGCTCGTCCTTGTCGAAAGTAATTTACAACATTTGTCAGCTATATTCCCTGCACCCTTCCAAATGCTAAACCCAAACCCAAACCCAAACCCAAACCAAAGCCAACGTTTCCAGGGAAATCAGAGGCAACTGAGAAAAGAAAGCAGAGCAATAATAAAACTGCAAAATGGGAATAAAACGATATAAAACTAAACACGGGTGCGACGCCAAGGCGCTGCGTGTGTCCTTGGCCACTAGTAGCAACAACAACAACAACAACGACAACAACAGAACACATAGCACTGAATTAGGCCAAATGAAAATATTACGTATACGACATGTTCCAACCGTGAATGTGTGTGTGTATGACAATATAATTTAATGGCATGGTTGGGGCAGCTGACTCGAGTTTATGATCTGCCCCTAAATAACAACAGCAACGAAATTAACAACAATAAGTTAACAACACGTGCGTTTTGTTGTGTTGTAAAGGGAAGAAATTGAGATAATAAAAGATTGCCATGGCAATTAATAAAACTTGTATGTTTATCAGGAAGAGTACAAAAATCAAAATTGAACTTTACATCTAGAATATAATATCAAATATGATGACTTGTCATTTGTTTATTTAATTTATTATTTAGACACATTATAAATCTTGTCAAAAAAGACTACTTGTTATATAATTTATAGTTTATTTCATTCATTAATAAATTAGTTTCTAAATGAATCAAATTTGTGCTGCTTTTAGAACGATTATTTATTTCCAGTCATTAAATATTGATAATCGAATACTAATTTATAATTCGTAAATACAAAGTTTGTGCTTATCTGTAAAGTAAGATTGTTCTTTAAATTAAAAGTCATATTTCAGGCAGCAAAGTTCGCTCGCCTTGGCTTGCTTTAAATGTGCATTTATTAATTGCATTTGCTGGAGTCGAAAAAGTTTGCCTGCTCAGTTCTCAGTTCTGGCAGTCCTTGATGCAACAGGCAGCTGGCGTTGGCCTGCTGGCAATGCAGCATGCTGCGACTTGGGACTTGGCAAGTTTCGAAGTCACTTTTATTGTTCGGGTAGTTGAGTTGCCAAAGTGAGTTGTCGCCATATGCGAGCGTATTAATTATGCGTGGGCCAAATAACAGAAACTGTACTAAACTGTGAGCCAGGGCACAGAAGTTGGCTCGCATTGTGGCTAAAAATAAACAGCATTAAAAATAGATGCGGCAAAAACTGGTAGCAAGGTAACAAACAGGGACTGGCACAGACACAGTTGTACTTGCTGAGGTCATGCTTATATAAGCCTGCTCCAATGACGTGGCAGCCGCCCCCTTTACACACACACACACACACACACACAGACACTCGTACGCTCTCACACAGCTTCGCCCAGTCTCATTCATCTGCAACAGCCAAGCATCGCAGCCTTGCCTTGTCTTGCTTTGCCACGTCGGGCCAACGTCATCAACTGAGTATCCTTTTTTTAGCATGCACTCGCCTTGGCCTTCGCATTTTGCCCGTATTTTTAGCGAGTCCACCCGTTCGTCCCCTACGTGCCAACATTTGAAGGGTGCCCAACCACCTGGCTGGCATTTAAATATGATTTTATGGCAGCCCCCAAAGCGACAACGACAACGTCGCTCGTGGCTTTGTAAATCACTTGACTGTGCTCTGTGGCGTCATGTGGCATGTGGCAACAATACACGACTACGCACCACTACACATGTACCGCATATCCCGTATCTCCTATCTGTGCGTCTTTGTTGCGCCATAAACACGCATGCGATACATATTTTATGGCTTCAACTGAAATCTACAAGCGCAGCCCACAAATGGCACAGCACTCATGCACGCAATACGCAGATACGAACTACATATATGGGTAGCTCTTCTGTCTAACACACACACACTCACAGCACTGTGCATTTGTCTAGAAACGTAAAGTTTGCGCTTTGTTTTCCTCACAAAGTTGCAAAGCTCAAAACGCAACGAGTTGCAATTTACGTAGCATACTTTTGGGCGCGGTTTGAAAAGCACAGCTTGAACCGCAGTTTGAGAGCCACTGATATGCATAAATAACGAGAAAATACTAATTTCAACTAATCACAATTGGTAAAGCATTAATAATGTGTTTAATTGCAAGATTGATTAAATTGATAGTTAATTTAATGGCAACTATTAGAAATAAATCACAAATGCATAGTTAACTACTTATTAGAGAACACAGATCTATTCTTTAACATGCCACATGCAGTTCGAAAGCAACTGATGACAGTATTCTCATGTATTCTCATGTTTATGATAGCAATATATGTAATTCATACAAATGTATGTTGCTTTTCTAATCTTATTGCTACAAATCAAATGCTAGTCTTAGATTTAGTCTTAGGTTAGATATGATATTTTCTACTCTATTTTGTTGTCTATGGCTTATTAAGCCATCACATGAATATATTAGTTTGAATGTAAGCGTATATGTGGCAGCTGCCACAAAATGGGGAAACATTTGTTTCAATTCTGGCCACATTTCACTCAAGTAAATTATTGAGCTGCCATCGCTGTCGCCACGCGGTAATCAAAATCTCATCAGCCGCAAGACTATTCTTTTCTTTTATTTTGTTTTCTTTGCGTTTCTTTTCGCAGCAGCAGGAGCAACAACAACAACAACAATTGTATTATTCATAATTAATCATAAAAAGATTCACGTGCTTATCGATTTTTTGTGTGGCATTGTTTCATACCCAATTTGGTTGATGAGTTCGCTGAACTCATTTCTCATGTGTCCCCAATGGGGCGGATGGCTTGCCTCAACCTTGTGCCTCATTATGTGGCACAAATCGACGCTACGGTTAAGTTGCCAGCAATAACAGTTATTTCACTGTAATTGCCAGTTCCAGGCCCAGTCGCAGTCGCAGTCACAGTCCAAGTCTCAGTCCAACTGGCGACTTGATGGCGGCGCCATGAAACCATTTGCACAAATGACGTTTTCCACACTACTTCCGACAAGCCACCGCCTGGCCACGCCTTCGCCATCAACTGCACGCGCTTACGCAATGATTGACAATAGAGGAAAGGGGCAAGAATGGAGGCAAATGCAATTCATTGTTATTTATCACCTGTCGGCTGCCAAACCATTGCGACGTTAGCATTAATTAAATTACAAACTCGAGAGAGAAGAGAGAGAGACACAAACTTGTTACAGTCACAGTTACCCCATTGACCTCTCTGCCCCATCCCGCCTCGCCCCTCCACTACCTTACAATGCAGTCATCTGTCCCATTTTCCCCCCTCGTCTTGGCATCCCGCCGGCTACTGGCTCTAATGGCATTTGATAATGCCTTCCGCTTTCATCTGCCTCCCTCCGACCCTCCTCCTCTTCGTCTGACTGCGTGGCAAATGGCGCGATGACGTCGTCAGTGATGCTGATGATAGGAGGAGCAATGATAGGAGGAGCAAGGGGGCTGCCTGATTGTTGATCGATTGCAAAAAGCACTAAACATCAATAACCCAAGTAAAGCAGACAGGACAGGGGCTAAAGGTGGGCAGTGTGATAGTCGCTGACAGTTGGCATTAAGCAAGCAAAAACGACTACAATTCTTATCAGCTTAACCCAAATGTGACACTCTATTTGACTAGCTAAATAATTGGACTTAACACTCTTTCATGATAGTTAAATGTTTGTCAGAAAATGCCATTTAAAATAGTCTACATTATAATAATTAGTACACATTATTGATTTAAATTTAAATCAAAATCACAATCAACATGTATTACGATATTTATATAATAACAATGTCATTATGCAATGACATGCTGCCTTAATTGTGCAATGCTTTCGGCTGTTAAAACAATAAAAAGCAGCTGCAAATTTTCAATTTGAACTGCAGCTAATTGCAGTTTGACAGTCACTGGCGCAATTGATTTGCAGTCAATGTCACTTGAGGCTGTCACTGCGATGGCTCTCAAACTGTGTCAAGTGCACAATCTAAAGTGGGTCAGGCAGCAGCAGCAGCAGATGCGGGTGGCGGGTGGCTGGTAGCTGGTGCAAGTTGGTGGAGGTGGCACACAAAAAGCTAAAGTGCCACTGACAGGACGAAAGGATAAGCACGCTTATGTAAAGCATTTATGCAGCTAAAAGGCTTTTGTCGCAAGCCACGTAACAAGTGTAAACTGTAATAATTTATTAAAGGGATGGGAATGGATTATCGATTGTTACATAAATAAATACATCATTTGCTTCATTATTAGTTTTACAGATGCGCACAATTAGCTTAAACTGACAACAACAACAACAACAACACCAAGCAGAAGAAGAAGAAGAAGACGACGATGAGCAACTAGAGCAAACAACACCAACAACTACAGCCAGAATTTACAAGCAAAAGGATAATCACAATCACAACGCAGCGAAGAAAAACAAATAAAATTAATGATCAAACTAGTCAAATATTTTAATCTTAAAACGTAGCACATCAAAAGCCTTACGAATATTTTAAAAACAACTTAAGAACAACACAAAATATTCAATAATATGTGCTGTGCTCTAATTATATTTAAATAACTAAAACAAATAGATGAAGAAGCAAAGGCAATAGAAGCAAATGCAAAAGCAAAAGATCGCGTCAACGTATTCATAAATATTTAAATAGAAATTAAAATTGAAATTAAATACTAAATAATTGTAATCATTATTCTTCCACTTAAAAGTTCGAAATGTGTAATTTTTAAATTTCAAAAAAAAAAACATCTAAAAAGAAATGAAATGAAAATAATTAGTCAACAAATTTAGAAGCAACAACAATATATATATATTGCCGTAAATATATTTAAAACTTTTTAGTAGCATAAAATGAGCATAACGAACATTTAAAGATATTAACAAAATTTTATTAAAGTTTAGCAAAAAGCGTTGTGAATTTAATACCAAAACAAATACTAAACTCAAAACTTAAACTTACATTGAAATTGAAACTAAAACTTGAACTATATGAAATTGTCTATTAGTAGTATTTAAAGGTAAAAACATTTTAAACCAAAGTTTTAAACGAGCTTCTCACACATGCGACTTGGCAAAGCAAATAGCAAACATTATCCTTAACCTTAACCGCAGCCCCCAACACAGCAACAACAACATCAGGAACTGCAGCAACAGCTACAATCGAATTGCGGCTCTTGGCTCGGCGCCAGCCTAAAAGTAGGCAACACAAATTTATACAAATTCGGCGAGCTCAAGGTGCTGCGACGGGCGACGGTGACGGCGACGTCGCTGACTCGAGGACGACGACGACCTTCGCGTGTGCACCGGGCTATTGCACAATAGAGGGCGCCACACAAGCGAACACACAAACGCACATCACACACACACACTAACTGCAAGGCGTCATGACCGGAAGTGAGGTACGGCTGAGCCTGGCGGCCTTTGCATAACCTTAAGCCTGAGCGCTTTCACTTGCAGTGGCCACAAAAATGCAGGAAATGAGCTACCTGCAGGATAATTCCAAATTGGAGGCCCTCACCAAAGCCGTACTTATCTCCATACTGGGCGTGGCCATCGTGCTATCGAATCTATTGATCATAGCCACCTATGCCAACTTTAAAGGTGCGTCTGCCTTGCTGCAATCCTTGTGCATGTCCATGTAGCTAACTTGTAATCCACACAGGTCCCACTGAGGTCATTAACTATTACCTGCTGTCGCTAGCAATCGCTGACTTGCTATGTGGACTGCTGGTGGTGCCCTTCTCCGTTTATCCCGCACTGACTGGAGAATGGATGTACGGAGATATCGTGTGCCGCTTTACGGGCTATCTGGAGGTCACACTGTGGGCCGTGTCCGTCTACACCTTCATGTGGATCTCGGTGGATCGCTATCTAGCGGTGCGCAAACCCTTGCGCTATGAAACGGTGCAGACGAAAACGCGGTAAGTAATCAACGAAGTTATCGATAGCACATTTCGATTAATCGTCGTATTGTTTCCACTTTCGACTTTCGACAGCTGCCAATGCTGGATGGTATTCACCTGGATATCGGCAGCACTGCTCTGCTGTCCACCCATCTTGGGCTACTCACAGCCCATTGAGAACAATGTGACGCACATTTGCATGCTGGACTGGGGCAACATGGCGGCATATAGTGCCACATTAGCGATATTAGTATTAGGTCCAAGCCTCATATCGATTGTACACAACTACGGCTACATCTTTGTGATGATGCGCAAGATTAGGTCCGGCGAGCCCATACATGATAAAGAATATGCAACTGCATTGGCTGAAAATTTATCGAACCCTAGTCATATGATGTCATTCGCATTAGTCTTTGCATTCTGGATGTCCTGGCTGCCATGGATATTATTGCGTCTCTATGAGGTGGTCACGGGCGATGTTATCCAAAGTACTCTTATCAATTTCGCAGTCGTTTGGATTGGTATATTGAATTCATTTTGGAAAATTCTGATTATGACCGGTATGTCGCCGCAATTCCGGATTGCGTTGAGAGTATTTTGCTTAACCATTTGTTGTAAGACTAAGGGCAGATTGCAAGCGGAGCTAATCGGGTTGGACCCAGATGACTAGAGCCGTTAAATTTTCAAGTATAAATTGGTTGTAAATCGCATCTTGTGTCATTGCAAACATAACATAAATGCCCATAACTACTGAACCGTACTTGCCCCTTGGCCACATAGTTGCATATTTATGGACCGCTCAGGGCGCTGCGCACCGAACAAAATGCTCCACCACCACAACCATAACAACAACCACAACAACAACAAAAACCACAGCCACTACGAACACCATCCATTTCCGCCCCCGCCACCTCCACCACCATCACAACAACAGCAATACAACAACAACAAAAACAACAACAGCTACAACATCAAACAGCAATAACCACTGCAAATAGAACACTGACAAGTTAAAGACATATTCATTATAATAGTTGTTAAGATAAACGAAAAACATTTGGTAAGAGTTTTTATTATTAATTAATTAATAATATTATTGAGTATTTATGAGCTTACAATGTACAGTATATGTTGGTATATAGCGTGTATGTATACATATCTGGCTATATACTCATACTACTTATGTCTAACACGCCTAGTCTACATACAAGATATCATCTAACTTCATTTGCCTCTCAATTTTGGCTACATTTCCCTTTTGCTTTCATTTTCAAAACTTAAGTTTATCGTTATCGTTTCGGTTAACAGATATGTTAGAATGTTAACCTGCTGTTATCATCTCTTGCTAAGCTACGCTAGCTTCAAAATCACATATGCAAAGATAGCGCTTGGCGCGTGTAAAGTTTTTCCAAAGTCCATATTAAATACGATTAGCATATTTATAAAATTTAGCAAATTAAATATTGTGTAGAGATTTATCAAATAAATGCCAAAAGACCGAAGAAAGTAGATAGATGATGATTTGTCAAGCAGTCGAGTTCAAATTTTCAAATCTTTGCACGCTTCGAGAAACAAACAAACCTAACAGCATCCTATACCTTTAACCCGTTTTCAAATCAACAGAACTTAATTAAATTATCCTGTACGAGTGTGTAGCTCAAAAATCTTGAGAAAAAAGCAAAATACTTGACACATTTCCAGTAGGTTTTAGCGCAAAACTAAGCTAAATATAAATATATACCTAATTAAGTATGAGTATGAATATGAATATGAATGAACAAGTAGATACAAGAGCAAAAATGGCGATGCAGTATTGCATACAAATCGTAATATATATATATATATATATATATATATACATAACTATGCTTTTATATATACATATATATATATATATTTATATGTATGTATACTTTAATGTACGATAATTTAGTGTTAGACAACAACAAGTTTAATAGTTTAATTCGCATCATGAATTATATATATTTAGATTTAAAATTAATGGTTTATAATTTCACCGAGATGACGACGGACATGAGCGCAATGTTGGCCAGATTTTCAACAGACTGTTGAAATTTTGCCTAGTTCCCTTAGTGGGTTAAATTCAGTTTCCCAGATCTGGACAATTTCGTGCTCATGCGCATGGTGTGTTTGTTGTTAAATATTGTTAACGAATATGTTATCCACAAATAAACCAACCATTGTGTATATTGTTTCATCATTGTACATTAATTTCAGCATTTCAATTAAGTTTATAAAATGTTATCGATTTGATATATAAGCAAACTGTAAGAACATGTTAAAAATTATATAATTCTTTAAATGAGAGTAAATTATATACATGGAAAGTTAAAAAAAAAACTTGTGCTTTCTTGCGGCAATTCAAATTTAAACGTTTAACCTTCAGATGAATAGATAAAACATTCACTCGAACAGTGGGAACTAAAGCTTTCGATAATCACTTTCGATTAGAAAATTGGGCAGTTTTCTTGTACTGCTGCTATATCATATGGTTAGTGCATTTATAAAAAATAAATATTATATTCGTGTTTACCAACTTGAATTTCAACAGACTCTAATATCGATAATTATCAAATGCGACGCTTCTTGATGGGGTATTGTAGGGTTAAGTTGAAACATAACATGCGGTCACGCTGGTATATCGTGTTTCCAAAAATATATAAGCATTATCCATATATATTAATATATATATATATATAATAAATATCTAATAATTTTATAATAATATATTGGCATGACCTGCATTGGTGAATTAATGTAAGACAAGTTCACGATATTTTTTTTTTACTTTTAATTCAACATTCCAATTAAATTTTTTTGGCAGTCTTAATAGTATTTTTTAATTGGCTGTAACAATCTAGTCGGAAATTTCTTTGGAATTGGGTATATTTCGATATTCAACATGTGGTCACTCTAGAGTTTTGCCAGCACTTGGACTAACTTTTGTTATTATTACTTTTGAAATGGAACGCCGCAATAATGATCCCGGAGTCGTTCAATATGGCAATTTTATGAATTATTATCAATTCAACTCAGCTGTCGACCGAGTCAAGTTGCTGCCACCAAGAGAAATTTGGGTGTCCAAACAGATTGACAAGCAGCCAGAGTATGAGCCATACTTGGTGCTAGATGTGGGCTGTAATTGTGGCGTCTTCACACAGTTGCTGCAGGAGTTTCTTGAAGAACAGCTCCAGCGACCAGTACACGTGCTCGGCGTGGACATTGACGAGCGGCTAATTGAACGGGCGAAGGAAGGAAACACGTGTCTTGAAAAGATCAGTTACTTCACAGCTGACGTCTTGAATACAGCAGAATTCGACAGACCTGTGCAGGCCTATTTGGAGCAACATCATCGACAGAAGTTCGATGCCATCTGCTGTTACTCCATTACAATGTGGATTCACCTAAATCATCACGACAGTGGTCTTCGACATTTTCTGCGCAAACTGTCTGAAATGGCTGAGCTGTTTGTAGTGGAGCCGCAACCTTGGAAATGCTACCAAACTGCTGAGCGTCGAATGAAAAAAACTGGCGAAGTGTTCCCCCTCTTTTTGCATCTTCAATGGCGCTCTGATGTCGAAAAAAATATTCAGGAATATGTAGAACAAGAGCTGTGCCGTCATAATGTTTATGAATCCACGCCCACCAAGTGGCAGAGAAAGATTTGTTTTTTTAGATAAGCGTGCATGCTGTTGGTTGTAAATAGGAAAAATGAGATATATTGAATCATTCGTTACGAAAATTAGAATTAAGTAGACAATTTTTGTAATTATTTTGTGTTCTGTACAAACAAATTTAATAAATGTAAACAATACAAAACTAGCTATCGCTCGACCACCTAAGCCAGTGGGACAAAATTAAGTATTAAAGCACCGAAAGTATGTTTTTAAATTATTTAATTAATCTCCAGAACAAAAATGGCGCCTTCGAAAACATGAAGCTCTCACACCCAAGGTGTTACCAGCTTCGTAGTTGACAGCTCCACGCGGACATTGTATCCATAAATGGTATGTTATATTATTTTTTTTTATTATTAAAATACTGCTATTTTCACACACATTTTTGAAATACATTAATATATTGTTTGAAATTTCTTCAGCTCGTAATTATAGTTTTGGTATATTTTTCGACTTAAAATAGTATATTCTGAAATTAAGCTTGCGGTCACGCTGCAGGCTGAGCAAATGTGAGAGCGGTGTCGCAAATGTGCGAGCGGTGGTGTCGAAGAATCGCAAAAGTGAGTTAATAACAAAATAATAATAACAAAAAAAGCATACTAGCCGGGTCATGGAACAATAACTTCGGCTATAACTAATTGCGTCTTAAGAATTTTTTGTGAAAACTACGCAATAAGCAAAAGCAACTACAATGTGGAAAAAACGCAAGAGAGGCAGAAGCAGCAGCGTCAGACAAATGAAACTTGTTCTGCTTGTTTGTGTTCTTTTCGCTTCGTTACTTCAATTAATTAGCCAAACTACAACATACACATGAATACATGTGGTTACGTATGTAAATATGTTTGACAAAATCCTGACAGTTTTTATTAAATTATAAATGTAAATGTGTTGCAACAACCAATTGGCCTTCTGTCACTTGTTGTGTGCCCCTCTGGAAGTCCCGTTGTCACGCAAACTTCTTTTGCGCCTCAAAACATAGAGCGAGGCAAGAGAGACAACGAATAAAGACGAGACGGGAAATTAATTGCAGCTGTTCCATTCCAGCATCATACAACAAAAAAAAAAGAAAGAAGAGTGCTTCCTTTCAGCGCTGCTCCATCCGCTATTCAGTCTACTGTCCAACCCACCCCCCGCCATGGATAAAGTTTTGTTGCCAGCTGTTTTACCATCCACAATTTTGGATGCTATGTTGCACACGGGGGCTTATCGAATCCATTGGTTGTGTGTGGATGCTGACCTGTTGTGATTGCTGTTGCTTTTGTTGTTTATGTATGTATTTGCTGGCCAGCTGTTGAGTCTGTATGGATCCTGTTTAACTCCATACTTAGTACACATGTGTGCAAGCCTGCCTGTGAGGCTTTGTCCGTGTGTATATCGACGTCATTTGCTTTGGCTTCGATTGTGGCATTTAGCGATGTGTATGTATGTATGGACGTGTATCCTGCAAAATATCTACCCTGACGCACAGTGGTAAAATTGAAATGCTTGAAAGTTTATGTTATTGTGACTGGCATTATTCCAATTGATTTCCATTCACGATAAGCATTACAACCATTAAATTCTGGTTTTAGGCGAACAATTAATAATCCGTGTACCACTGTGTACTTCGTTCGCATCCCCTGGCACATACATACAACACACAGCTGTAATTGTTGTTGTTTTTATTAGCGCCTAGCAATCCTCCGTCATACACATATACAGCAGGCACACACACTCACACAGACACACAACCTATACACTCTACCAATACAATACAGAGCGAGGGTTCGTGTGGACTCCATTTGGCTTCGCTTGGGTACTTGAATCGCCGTCACCTTCTTCGTCGTCTGCCTTTTCAGTACCTTCGTGCAGCGCATAACGCGCGGTGTGTGTTTTGACTCGCAGAGTTTCTTATTTGCCGCCCGCTCTTTAATTGTTAGTAATCCATCAAACGCAATAGAAAAGTACATATATATAAAATAAATGCAGACAAATAAATATGAACGATTAATTAAATTGAAGGCTCATCAAGAAAACATAAGCGTTGCTAACCACTCTTCTTCAATCTCCCTCCACTCACTCTTCTCTTTACAGTTTTGCAATATGTTGGCGCAGGTTCACCGAAAAGTATGAGATGCAAATGTTTAAATATAAAATGCTATAAATATGCATGTAGTGCAGACGCAACCAGCAACTCCAAAATACAAGAAAATATAAAAGAGTGAATGCATATGCTGCGAGTGTGTGTATGTGCTTGTGCGAGTGTCGATGTGTATGTGTTAAAATGTGAAAAAGTGAAAAACCAAAGTGAAAAGAAAAGAAGTAAAGCAAATATGCGCGCATTTTGTGTCTGTATATGGCTGAGAGTCACGCACACAAAGCGGACGGGCACAAATTAAATGAAATCCAAGCAGAGCAAAGCAAAAATTGCTGGCCCCTGCTTCACCTTCCCTTCTTCCATATCCACACGTAAGCCCCCACTTGGTCTGGCGGCGCTGTTGCTTTTTGGATTTCATTTGTCGCCCTTTTTTTTGCAATAACAAACAGCCCACACAAACAGAGAAAGCAAATGCAAATACAAAAACAAAATAAAAACAACAACATTGGCAGACAGACCAGAGGATTCTGTTGTGATGTTGCGCAGTAAAAATAAGCTTAAACAAAATGTCAATTATAATGCTAAAATCCGTTTCCAAACTTCCTGTTTTCCCACATTCTTTTTTTGCAGCCAATGCGTCTCAACGTTTAATCGATTTGCCTACAAATATGCATTTTATTAAAATCATTAATATAATAAACTAAGAAAAACATAAAGAAAATTTATTTTTAAAAAACCACACAATGTGAACATGTGTAATGTGAAAATTTAGCAGTTAAGCGCGAATTGTATGTATTATTTAAATTTTCGTTCGATAAGTTTAAATCAAAAAATCAAAACAAAAAAAAAGAAAAAGAAAACAAACGCAAAAAACCTTAATAAAAAAACTATTAACAAGAAAGCAACAAAAAGAGCGTAATAGCAACGAAAAGCAATTCGAAACAAAAACAAACAAGCAGCGAGCAGTCGAACAGCAGCAGCAGCAGGACCAAATACAGCGCAGGCGAGAGCAAGAGAGCACGATACAGAGAGAGCAACCAGACAAAGTACGCTTTGTTGTTGGTGCTATTGAGTGAGTGTGTTTGTGTGTGTGTAACTGGCGGACCAGAGAGCGAAGGTGAAAGAGAAAAATGTCAACGTTCTTGAACAATTTCTTCCCGGCAGGTAAGTGCCACAAAGCAAAACAAAAACAAATATAAAAAAGTCACCAAAATATACACTAAATGCAAATGCAAATGCAAATACAAATACAAACATAAAAACAAAATAAAAGACAGTGCGACACCTCGGGCTTTTATAATTGAAAGTCACCTTTGGCATATTTCATACTCGTTTTCTATCTGTTGTTCCTTCATTATTCTACTACTGCTTCTACTTGTCGTTGTTGTTTCCGCCTTTTAATATGCGTATGTTGCCTGGAAATTGAATCTTCTGTTTCATCCCAAGCGCAGCTTGTGATTATTGGCAATTACTTTGAACGGATCACAGCACAAAGAGATGTGAGGATAATCGCTTCATGTAAATGTAGAGAGAACGAGAGAGAGAGAGAGTACGGGAATGGGAATGAAGTACTCATGAACTGTAATCATTCTACCCCTGTGGTGTAATTATCGACGGACATACAGGTCATGGCAGAGAGAAAGAGTGAGCGAGAGAACTGCTCAGTCTCTTTGATCATTGAGATCGCAACCCCTGACAATGACAATTCCAGGGGGTTTCTTTCCAATGCGAACGAGTTCCACTTGTTTTTCTATTGTGATTTGATTTATCCTGCACTTAACTTACCTGTGCTAGAGAAAACCACTTCCTCTGCCCTTTGCTAAAATACAAAATCATTAAAAACAACAAAGCGAAGACAACAACAGAGAAAAAGAAAACCAGTTCCTGGCCTGGTCAGCAGAGCAGCCAAGACAAACGGCAGCTGACGGAAATACAATGACTTGGAGAGTTGCGACTTCTGGTTCTCTCTGTAGGTGCATTGGGTTACCTGTTGATGGGTCTTTGTTATTCTTGCTGCTTGTTGTAGCGTAGCTGTTCTGGTTGTTGTTGCTCTTTGTCGTCTCGTATCGAGTGCACTTAGAAACTGGTTTCTTGGCCTTAACTCAGTTGCCAGCAGTTGGCTTTTCTTCAGTCTGCCAGCTTTGGTTTTTAGCCAAAAAGTGCAACAGACACAGAGCACAGAAACGCACACACATACATGAGACACCTACACACTTGCACCTTCCTTCCTGTGGCCCTGATACGAGTTTAAGTAATGCTTTTTAGTTGCTTTTGCTTATGATTGTTGTTTGCTTCTTGCCAATTGTTATCACTACTACTTTAGATAATTTCAGTCAAATTAACAATATTCCACCTATTATCAAATGAAGAAAAATATTGAATTTGGCGGCAATTCAAATTATCTATGTTTATAATTTCCGGAAATCTCAATCATGGCACAAAAATCAATAATTAATCAATTATTTGATTGATTGACTCTCGACCAAAAACTAATTTGCAGACATTTCATGTGGAGACAAGTTGAATGGAATTCATGCGCAGTTTCAAATTATGAAACATTTTCTGTCTCTGCAATTAACAAATTAGCTGTTTGTAATTGCCCATGAAAATGCAATGCGAAAGTTTTTCCTAATATTCCACTATAATAATTAAATGTCGACAAAGTATAGTAAATGTTATCTATAATGAAAGTATCTCATGTGGAACCCATTGAGCATTCTACTCAACTTCCTCACTCTCTTTTTCCTTTTCTCTCGCCATTTAATTGTCACGCTCGCTTTTGTGCTGTTTGTTATTGTTGCAGCTGTTTGTCTTCATGTTGCTGCTGGCATTCTTGAAATGTTGCTGCAAAGTATGCAACACATTCCTGGACGCACGCGTTTTGCATATTTTGCTTTTGCTGTGTTGTTTTGTTTTGTTCTGGCATCTGTTATCATCGTAATGACATTAACATTGCGACTTGACTAGAGGCTGTTTGCCTTTGCCACCTCTCTTTCTTACTGTCTTTATTTCCTTCTCGCTCTCGCCAGCTACTTTAGTCTGGTTCCTTTTGGTGGCTATTTAATTTCGCATTCGCTTTCGGCTTGCCAAAGTGGCTGCCCTTGAGCCTCGCATTACTCATACGCCGCTTGGGCTGAGCCAAATTTGCCACAGCACTGTGCCATCTATTATTGGGCCACTCTTTGAAGTCTTTCCCAATGTGTGCATGTGTGTGTGTGCGGCTGGCCATAAAGCAATTTGACTGCGTGCGTGCGAATGCGCAGCCGAATGGAACATTTGGCTGTTTTATTGCCATTAGCGGTGTCATTATCTATTGCCTCCTGCGATTTCCTTGGCTTCCAGCATATGGACCCTCGTTAGATTTGTGACCGTGATTTGGGGCGTCCTTTTGTTTTCTTGCTAGCAGTTCCCAGTAGGCCGAGGCCGACCCAGTCGCAAACAAGGCCATAATTCAGGCCAAATGAATTCTCAGTGTGGCATTTAAAGCATTGTTACAAACCTATTAAATATTTACCCATAATGAGCAATGATAATCAAAATGCTTAAGACTATCTGTTAGTCGAATCTTTTGTACATTTTCCATTTCAACCTAAATTACTACATTACGCATCAATCAAACGTAGACAGAACAAGTAAATTCACGGTAAGCATGTTCGATAGAAATCTGTTTTGATCATGACAATAATTCTTTTGTCAACTTTCATTATATTGTATGAAGATTTATTTAGACTTGTTAACTGCTCTCGTGCTCTCGATCGCTCGCACAAGTTGACCTTGTTTATTTTGGAAACATGCTCTTTGAACTGGTTCAAACTGCAGTGTCATGCTCACATCTCTAAGAGCTTAACAGTTGGACAAGCACTGGCACGCTGCTCAATACTCAAAACTGTATTATCAGCGACGCGTCGGTTAGCCGGGTCTTGTTTTGTTTTGTGTGTTTGCTTTTACACTTGGCTTCGTGTTTTGGTGTGTGTCTGTCTTTCTTTTATTTGATGTTGCTATTGCTGTTGTTTTTTATTTTGATTTTTTGTGTTTCTTCTTCAACGGCGTTGCCCACCTTTTGAGTTAGTCACTCTTTGGCAACGAACGTTACCACACGGCGCGGCAAACGAGAGCTCAACATACCTACACCCGTGAGTGTGTGCGTGTGTGCGTGTGTGTCTGTGTGTGTGTGAGTAAATGCTTGTGCTCGTTGTTTGTTGTTGCAAAAGTAACATATTATTATCATATGCCTGAGCATCTGTGCTTTTGTTTTGTGTTAACGAATCATTCGCGTGTGATTCTTTCCAACGATTAACATAAAAAGAGAGCATGTAATGCACTATATTTATGCTGCTGTACGGCCCCCCTCAAGGTAAATGCGTAAGTTGACGCATCTCTGTCAATCGAAGCCGGAGAGGCAGCAGGCAGTAGGCGACGCGACGTCGCCAGCAGCAGCAGCAGCAGCAACAACAGTGGCAGCGAATGAGCAAAAACACATCAATCAAAATGAAATTGAGCGGACGTCGACCGTTGCTGCCATTTCTGTTGCTTTTGCTTTTGGTTTTGGTTTTGCTTTTGCTGCTTCTGTTTCTGTTTCAGTTTCTGTTTTCTGCCAACGCAGAGGAAGAAGTAGAAGAGGCGCACAGAATAAACCGACTCAGCAAGTGAAAGAAGGGCAGGCGACACTGCCGGACAGAGATGGAGCATACGCTCTGCTTTCGATGTTTTTGTTGTTGTTGTTGCTGCCTTTGCTTTTGCTCTTTTTCCGCTATCCGCCGCTTGGTCTGTTGTCTGTTGGCATATCATTTTGCGCCTCGCTACCCATTCTCATTCACGCTTCCGCTGCCTACCTTCCACCCTCCCCCTTATGCATGCGCTTCTGCTCCCCACTCAACTGTTGCCGCCTACGCATCGCTTTCTTTTGTCACCCGCTTGGCCGCATTTCGAAATCAAATTTTATTTCATTTCGAATCTTTTATTTGTGTATCAAACTGTTGAAATGGAATTGAGTAGGCTTAGGCCTAGATTGTTGCTGCATAAATTACACACACATGCGCGCAATATTTTCGCAATTGTTGTTGCTGTTGTTGCTCTCAGTGCAGTGGTGGGGCGCAAGCGCGTCGCGTGCTTTAGCTTTAGCTGTAGCAGTAGCGTGAGCTTAAAAGCGCCCATTCACTCATTAACCCATTGGCGCCCTCAATATGCTAGGCATTTGCACAGCTGTTCACAGCTGAACTGGCTGAACTGAATGTCGACGGCGAATTGGGTCAAAACTGTTGCTGCCTGCGCTGCGTTGACAGCAACAGCAACAACTACAATTACAACAACAACTAACCAAACTTGTCTTTGGTCACGTTGGCGCCTTACGACAGCTCACAAAGCGCAACCCGAACTCGAGTCACAGACAGAGACAGCGACAGCGACCAACGACTACCGACTGGCTGGGATAGAGCGAGAAAGAGCACGCAACGTTGTCAATATCATGCACAGAGATCACACCATAACATACTATAACCATAAAAATGAAAACCGTTCTTTGACCAACTTTTTGAGAGCAAGAACAAAAGAAATGACATTTGCAAAACGTCAGCTGGGTTCTCAGCTAATGAAGTAACATACATAACACACATACACACATACATATTAGTATTGCAGTGAAACGTGCTTTTAATTCATAATTGAGCTATGAATGTGAAGTGTTGGTCATAATAGATGCTTTAAATTTAATACCAATCGGTTTGACCGTATTCAAATTAATATATTCACGGCACAGTTAAACGTACGTTTGGTTATTGATTGATTTCAGTAATTGATCAATACGCTTATTATATTCAACTGGTTGACTAGAAAATACCGTATACCGAAACAGCTTGCTCTATTTAACTTAACTATTCTAGCTGTGTGATTTCGTCTAATTTGGAAAAATACCTTGATCAATCGCTTTTATTAAATTTCCATTCTATTATCTCGCAAAAGCACTTGACAGCATAATTCTTAATCAGCTTTCTAGTACTGAGCTTTAAGCTGAACTTGAAAGCTCTTAATCAGTTGTTCTTCCTTTCCCACTTCGTTTTCGCTTCCCACATACATTTGTAATCTCTTAAAAGTAACTTTTGTAAAGTAGAAGAATGAACAGCCGATGGATTGATAAACAGAGTGGGGGCTCAAGGTTTGCGACAGCGAGTGATAGCGCTGATAATGCTGCTGAGTGAAGGCAATGGGAGACAGAGTGTGTAAGCTTGCATATTGTGTTTATATGATGATGGATTGTAAATTGTTGCACTGATAGGTTACGTAGCGCGACACGTGCTCTTGCCCCTCGGCGCAATAATCAAACAACACCTCTAGTATACATATATATGTATGTATGTATGTATGTATATACTAAGGCTGGACTTTTAATGCCTGATAACCGATGCCAATTGCGAGTAAGTACTCGACTGTTTGTCTGTCATGTAATACTTGTGAATGTGCTGCAAATATTGAATAAACACACCCCTTGGGGGCACAAACAGATGGGGTGCTAATGGCCAACACATGATCATGATCATGGGAACTATTTAGCATGCAAGGGGTCATTGCATTTGTACCTTGAGTGCTACTCAAACTGTGCCTAATTGCATTGCCTCCAAAAACAACACACACTGAAATGTAAACAAAATAGCTGTAGTTGCTTATTTCTTGTTTACCCACAGCACACATGCACACATACACATTAACATGCAAGCGAGCGTGCATACTCACTCCCACTCTTGGCAACAGTTTGAGAGTCACCAGTTCGCTTCTCTCACTAACCGTAGCAACGCTCTCTTTGCTGTCGACTCGGTGGCGCTCTGCCTCTCTCTCTATTCTTTTATGCCTCACACCTCCGCCGCCTGCGCTCTTCTAGTCAGTTGACTGTGCGCTGTGCTGCCGCGCAGTTCGTTTGCCGTGATCATTGTGGTGCTCCACGAAAGCTTTGCATAGCGTTTACATTTACATTTACACATACAGACAATATTTAGCAGCGGGCGCATCTATACAACGTGACATAACGACATAATATTGTGATTGCTTGGCTCAGCGCCACAAGTCCCCCTTCCAACCTGCGGCAGCCCCTTCACTCAATTGAAGTGTGTGTTAAAGTTTCTTTTTTTGCGCCAGTGAGCGTATGTGTGTGTGTGTGTGTGTGAGTGTGTGATGTTTTCATGAACGCGTTCGTGATCTTTGAAGCAAAACACAGCTGTCTGTTTTACCGCAAAAACAGCGGCAACAACAATAGCAACAACTTGTATATAGTTGTTGTTTCTGCCGACGTCATGCCAACAAACTGCCAGTAGCAGTCAATTTATGTAAAGTGAAAACGTTCAAGAGATACACGTATGCATAAGTACATGCCCCCTTACATACACACATACATACATACATTTGTATATATGCAAACAGGCGCACATACCAAGCACACATACAGTTGGCGAGGCATTGCCAGAAAACGTAACTCGTTCGCATCGGTTTTGGATGCACTGGCCATGCTCAAGTAAGTTCTAACCAATCGCTCGAAAAATGTAAACAACACCTGATTGTGGCCCTAAAACTGTGCTCAAGCTTTATTATTTAAACATCTGTGCTGTGCGCAATCAAATTTATTAACTTCAGCATCATCACATGCATTCAATTAATTGCTTTTATTTATTTAATTTTTTGTGCTTTTCAAATAAATTAAATGAGCAAACCGCAAAGCAGAAAGCACAAGTGATTGCCAGCACGGCTAAATACATGTATGAAATGAAATTTTGTATTTATTTATTTATGTATTCCTTTATTTTTTGTATTTTTCGCCAAACACATGCACGAATATTTTCAAGGCCAATATCACTTTTTTTTTATACTCTGTCTTCCCCCATAGGCGGCTCTGGGTATATACCCATCTATTGTTCAAAAAAAAAAAAAAAGCCCAAGCGAACCAGTTCAAAGAAGTTTCTTAATTGAGGCGTGATTGAAAGCAGTTGATAAGAGAGGGTATTTATTAAACTTGCTCTAGACTCGGACTGGTTTAAGTCGATTTAATATTGATATTGATTGTGCAATTTAAGCTCGCACATTACCTATAATATCTGGATTTATTTCCCTTTTCAAAATCGTTTAACTTGAGAAAGTCTAAATGTCAAATCTTATCGTTTTTTACATTTTTGATTTATACTTTAATATTATCAGCAATCTCTAAAGGGTATTCAGTAGTTTAGCACTCTCCACTAAAGCATTATTACTTGTTTTTACGCTGCCAAAAGGCATTGGCCCATATGAGCCTCTCCTGCGACCCCCCCTTCCATATCTCTCACTCTCTCTCTTTCTCTCTCGCATGCATGCATTCTCCGTCTGCTTTTCGAAATATATTTTACTTTCTGTGTGTTTTACTTTTCACTACACACAAGTGCAACAATATTTTGCATGCAAATATCAGTATGCAGAGGGGACGAAAATAGATGGGATTAAGGAAAAGACCAATTAGTTCAGTGCAGTGGGGCAGGGGGCTGGCGGGGTGAAGTATTTAGCGCATAGCTTTCATCACACCTTCCATTTGGAGGCGCAAATTTCACAGTTTGTTGTTGTCTTTGTTTTTGTTGAATTTGTCATTTAAATTTTTGCATATTTTGTTGTTTACCCGCAGACACAGAATTTTTAACGAATTGCGTCTTGGCTTTTTTATTTACATACTCTAAAAAGCGAGCACAACAACAAGAGCTGTTATTTTGCGTCGAGTGTGGTGTGCGTGTATATACGTGTATGTATGTGTGTGTGTGTGTGTGTACTCCAAAAATAAGCGCGCGCGTTATCGTTTTATCGATAACGGCGACAAAAACAAAACAAAATATCAACAAACACAACTGCAATCGCTGCGGCCCCCTCTCAGCCCATCTCTCTCTCACTCTCGCGTTTCTAGAGCTTTAGTGGACTCAGAAAAATAACCACAAACACACACACACACACACACAGTGGAAATATCTATTTATGTTTATTTAATTGATTTCTAATCATCGCTCTCTCTTTCTAACTCATTGCAGATACGGCTGCTATGGATCCAATTTTCTTCTCACCCACTAATGGTATACCCTCTGAGAGTAAACTCGCCACTTATATGGTAAGTGTTATTGTTGTTACAGTTTGACAAGCACTCGACGTGACTTAGCCAACACAGTTGGAGAAACATGCCATTTGCGATTCACTTTACAAATGTTTATTTTATTTCGAGCTGGCGACTTGACGAGTGACCCTGCCAAACGCCCCCCTATGCCACTCACCCTTGCCCCCCTCCCCTTACAGCAAAATTAGCTTATTAACTATGACAAGATATGCGTGCGTGTGTGTGTGTGTGTAAGTAGTGCAACAACAAACAGCTGTTTAATTGACGAGACAAGATATGCACACAGGCCAGGCGCACACACATAGGCCCATTGTGTACATGCATAAGTGTATGTATGTATGTATGTGTTATGTATACACATATTTAATTGCCTTGTCTGGAGTTTGTTTTACTTGTCAGCTTGGCGGCGCTGACAGAGCTGCGATTGTTGTATTTTTAATTATGCTTGATGTATTATATTTTGTATTTGTTTTCACTCAATTTGCTTGAACAATTTCATTTCAATCCATGAATCCATTTGCCATGTATGTACATGTGTACATATGTATGTATGTGTTTCTGTACACTTGACCGACTTTTTTTTCGCATACACTTAAATTGCCATATAAACGCACTTATATATAGTTTTTTATGTATCTGCATATAAGACGCAAAACAATAACAATAATTTGCGTTTATTGCACGGATTTTGCATTTTTTGTGGTTGACTAAAAGTAAAAACAACATTTTGTAAAATAATTCCTATTTAAACTATGCGCCATTTCATATACTCTGCAGTTCAATTAAAATATAAGCTTTTAATTTACATGTCACAAACTAAGTTCAAGTCGCCCACTTGTTATGTCAAGTACAGGGTAATCTTGTTTCATAGAAACACTATAAAAGCATATCAAATGTGATTCACTTCACTTGAAATTTCCTGGAATTCTTTTTTCGGCTTGCCTTCTTTTGTGTTCCCTCTGACTCACTTAATGCGCAAATAAAATAGGTGTCAAAACTATATAAATCATTAAAGCATGTATTGCTTGGATGCTCAGAAAGAGATTCCTAATGCCATAAATACAATTATTGAATAATTGATTTAGCATGCAGATTAAGAAGATGAAGAGTGGACTATAATAATGTTCAATTGTAAACAAATCTATATGGAAATAGATATTTAATGAGCTCGCAAATGTTGTTACATATTGCTCAACAAAAGACAAATACTCTGTTAAACACAAATAAATAAGCATTGGCAAAGCAAGTGCTGTATGTTATGGTCATTAAAAGCTGAATGCGCAGCAGTTTACTTTAGCTAAGGTAGACGAATGAAGCAAAACCAAAAGAGAGTAGCTTTGTAATAAATGCAATTAAAATGAAGTTGTGGAGATTTTTGATGAACTGTGTGAATTGGAATATTTAACATGTGAAATTCATCAGATCATTTCGCTGGCAATCCAATTCAGCAAGATAGCTAGACTTTATAGACTCTAACTTCAGTCAGTGTATGCAAAATAAATAAACAAACAAACTGCTTGTTAGTCGTTGCTTTATGTTAACTATCGAAAATCAATTGAGAATTATGTAAACACGCAAGGGGGAGGTCAGACCGCCCTCCTCTGTCACCTGGAGTGTCGTTTGACATTTCAAAATAAATTGTGAATTGCAGATAAGATAAGGTGTGAACAAGTCGACATATAGACGTATTTATAACAGCACCCACACACACGCATAAAACCAGCACATAGTCGACTCATTGACTAGCAACTACTCTATCTCTTTTTTTCTTCTCTCTCTCTATCTCTCTCTCTCTCTCTCTCTGCCGTCTCTAACTCTGCCTCTCTGCTCTCAGAATCGACAGAATGTTGCCACAACGACGGGTTATGGTAATGGTAACGGTAATGGGTTCTCACTACTTAATTTGGACTCGCCCCTAGCAGTTAATAAAAAGTCTCAGGTAAAAGCAAAAACCCAGTGTTAGTTAGTAGCTAGTTAATCGTACCACCACCATCACCCCCCTCTACTCCCGCCCACCCACTAGTGAGTGTATTAGTTAGCCGAGTTGTTGCAAGTGTGATGGTGTTCAAGTGCACTTTTAATTCCAATCGCAATTGTCTTCGTTTAGGTAACGCCACAATCGCCCGAATTCATTCCAGCGCGCATAAATTCGTCTGCAAACTTTTACCCACAACCATATCACATGAATAATGGCTTAAACGGCGTCAATGGGTTAACAGCAGCTGCAGCCGCCGCCGCCGCCGCCGCAGCAGCCGCAACCGTAGCAGCAACCGCATCCACATCAACAGTGGCGTCTTCGGTTAGCATTAGCAAGACGACAAATGGCAGCAATTCTTCCATACTCTCCATGCAGAAAACAACATCCGTCTCCACAGTGTCCATTACCCAACAACAACAACAACAGCAGCAGCAGCAGCAGCAGCAACAACAACAGCAGCAGAAGCAGCAATCAGCGCTGGTGAATGCAGCGGGGACAGCCAGCTCGGCGCCGATAGCAATTAGTGGCAGTGCACCACCAAATCCAGCTGCGGCGCCATTTGTCAGCAGCATGTCGGCGCAGACGCCGCTGAAGGCGCGCAATGCCATGATGCGACAGGAATCGCCCACTGCGGCGCTAATCGGCGGCGAGAAGACGCCACCGCATGGCATGACACCGCACGGTGCCTCGCCCATACCCACAACGTTGCCAGCGAGCGTGCATCAGGTGAGTTGCTGCCCCCTAAAGATGGCTGCTGTCAATGCCATGCTAATTAATTCTGCTTTCAACAGGAGAATGTTGGCGGAACCATCTACTTTTATCCCACTGGCAATGCAGCAAACAATCAGCCTGTGGTCAACTCGGTGGTTGTGGATGCTGCGCATCCAGCGCATCCGGCTCATCATAGTGTTGTCAATGCGGTGCCACCACAGCACCACAGCGCTGTGCCCCCACAAATGATGTATGCGGGGCATGTGTATCCGGGTCCAGCATCGAATGTGATCGCCATGCAACCGAAGACGCAACTGGAGTCGGCCTTCTTTATGCCCGACGAAATGCGCAGCGATATTCTTGCCCGCAACGAGATCTCCAATCTGATTATGGACGCAGCGGAGGCAGCCCAGCATGCGCTGCCCCTGGAGGTGGACAACTATCATGCCCTGTATCCACTGGAGCCGCCAGTGCAGCCGATGCACACCAAATTGACCCTACCAGCGAGCACATACCGGGCCACGCACAATAGCACAGGATTCAAGTATTGCCTGAGAAGATTACACGGTTAGCTAAGACTGATTGACTGAGACTGATTGATTGTTCGATTGATTGATTTGTTCTTGTTATTGTTGTCCTTAGGTTTCCGCTTGCAGTCCACAAAGTGCATGACGCTCGTCGAGATGTGGAAGAAGCTGCAGCACACGAATGTGGTGCAGTTGCGCGAGGTGTTTACGACAAAAGCATTTGGTGATAACTGTAAGTGTCTGCTACACTCTGCTACAAATACGCACACATCTCACAACCTCTTCCATTGCAATCACAGCATTAGTATTAGTGTACGACTATTACCCCGGCTCACAGACCTTGCTAGCCAAATACTTTACGCCAACGCCAGAGACCAACGGTTACACAGATCCATTCCAAGGCGAGGCACGCCCCTTCAGGTGAGTCTAAAATTGATATGATATTCAAATCAGATCACTTAACTCAACTCTCTGCTCCCTCCACAGTCATAAGAGCAACATGCAGCGCACAAACAATGGACCCTTGCTGCCGGAGTCGACCATTTGGTCGATCATCATGCAGCTCACCGCTGGCCTGCGCGCCATACACCAGGCGGGATTGGCCTGCAAGTGAGTGCAGCCAGTTGGACTCCCTCTTTATGTTCACTCTAATGATTCTCTTTTGCTTGCCAGAATACTGGATCCCACGAAGATCATTGTCACCGGCAAGCGTGTACGCTTTAGCTCCTGCTGCGTTTCGGATATCACGCAGTTTGATCCGAATGCGGCAAATCCCTTGGCACTGGTTAACATGCATCAGCAGGTAACACATTTGTTGCACAGTGTATTTAAGTCTCGTTGAATCTGACCTTGGCTTGCCTCTTGCAGGATGACCTTACCGCATTGGGTCGTTTAGTATTAGCGCTGGCCTGTCGCTGCCTGCAGTCCGTGCAGCGCGATAATGTACAGTCCAGCATTGATATGGTGACCCGCAACTATTCCACCGATCTACGTAATTTTATTGTGTAAGCTGGCGCATCTAAAATACAGAATGTTTGCTGTTATTCAATCATCCATCTTCCATTTATATAGTTACCTCTTCACCACGAATAACCGCCGCACTGTAACGGATCTGATGCCCATGATTGGGGCACGTTTCTATACGCAGCTGGATGCGCTGCAGGCCCAAGTGGATATGCAGGACGATGAGCTGGCCAAGGAAATGGAGAATGGTCGTCTATATCGCATATTGGTCAAATTGAACAGCATCAACGAGCGTCCCGAGTAGGTTGACATTCGAGAGAGACTTAAGACAGATATACTCTCAATTGTACGCTTTCCTTATAGCTTCAACTTGGATTGTACTTGGTCAGAGACTGGTGATAGATATATGCTGAAATTATTCCGTGATTTTTTATTCCATTCCGTCACTGAGGATGGCCGACCCTGGCTGGATCACGCACACATTGTACAATGCCTCAACAAGTTGGACGCTGGCTCAATAGAGCGTGTAAGTAAATGCCAACTACACGCAAAAAGATATACGATTAATATATATTGTTGTTGTTGTGCAGGTGCAACTGATGTCACGCGATGAGCAATCGGTACTAATTGTCTCCTATGCTGAACTCAAGAATTGTCTGGAGAACGCCTTCTCCGAACTGATGTCGAGCGCGGCCAACTGATGAGCTCCTCAAAACCCAACAGAACGAATTCAACTACAACCAACAACAACACTATCATCAACAAGAACAACAACAGCAGCAATAAACAACAACAACAAGAGCATCAACGACAAACATTAGAAGAAGAAACACGCGCAGCTCACTTTGCAACACCTACTGTCCGTAGTCCCCCTACCTCCCCCTTCCGATAACTCGACCACAAGCAACAACAATTAAATGGTTTAAAATATAAAGAAATATAAAAATAAAAAAAGGAAACATTCATTATAACTAAGACATTTTTAGGCGAGTGCCGAGTAAAACATAATAAATAAAGAAACCATTAAAGTAAATAAATAAACATTTAACTACATACACAGATTTATATTGTTAAGCCAAGCAGAAAGATAAAGATAAACGTAATGTAAATCTAAACATAATGATAACGGTAAAGATAAAGATAGAAGGCAAACAACAACTGATATCCAATGTTATGTTAGATCTTAACTACATTTTAGGCATTTAAACTTACACAACAAAAACCGAAACAACAACATCAAATAAACCAACAACAAACAGAAAAGGAGCAACAACTTTTTGAAAACGAAATCTCTCCAAAAAAAGAAAACGATTTAAAAACAAAAAAAAAGTAAACAAAAAAATGGAAACGAAAGAAAAAACTGTAAAACAACAAAAAAAACTGTCAAAATTTGTTAAATTAAACAAAAACTTAAGAAAAAAATGTACGAAAATGAGCAAAAAAAAAAAAGAGAAAGTTGATCTATTTTTACAGAGCTAAATAAAAGAAGAGAAAGAAAGTATTTATATGTATTAAAAAAAAATCTAAAAACTAAATAAACAAAAAAAATTGTAAAATAAATCTAACAAAAACTGTGCAGTGCGTAAATGTAAAGCAACAACAAAATGTAAAAACAAAGCAAAACAAGGAACCACATGAAATGTTTTAAGCATATTGTCTGATGAGCGCCTGCCTATTCCCCTACAGCAACAACAACAACTACAACCAAAAAAAAGAACATTTCTTATTTTTCAACTAATATTTTTATAGCGAAATATTTTTTAAAAAACGATTTAAACAAGAGAAATGGAAATGGAATAAAACTCATTTTGTAAAAAACGACAAAAAAAAAACACAAATGAAATTGTTGGTTTAAGGAGATGAAGATGAAGAACATGCAAAGCGACGCACAGCGCGACTTGGCAAGTTGCTCAAAAAACAACACAAGTGTAATAATAATAATAATAACAATGATGAAGAATAACAATAACAATAACAAAGAAGATAACGAAATCGTCTAGGCCACACAGCGTGATATGTATATACATATTCTATATTTTTTTCTTACTTTTGTGTTTCTATTTAAATGTACAACTCTTGATGCAAATACTTATAATTATTTCATACACACACACAAACACCTTTTACAATGCACGCTCTCAAATTGCAAGTACAACAACAAAATTACTTAAAAGTCTGTCTTTATAAATATATGAGTATATATATATGTATATTTATGTATATGTATATATTATTTTAAAATGCTAAATCCCAATTAGCGCCACTTTGGGGCAAAAGTCGCGTTGCGCCTGCGCGGCCGCATATCACGAAACCGAGAAAAATCCAAACTTAAAACCAAAAAAAAAAGAAGAAACTTGTAGAAATGGCTTCAACCAGTATACAAGAACAACAACTACGAGAACAACAACCACCAACCAGCTAAAAGAAAACAAAATACGATTAAAGTCTTAAAAAATATTATGATTTATTTCCAACAGAGATTTCCCAGGCTCTTTTTCCGATAGAATGCTGAGATCAGCAGCTGCTCTGAATCGTTTGATCGTTCACTTTAGAGCTCATGTTTTATCAGTGTCTAGCATTATTTTGTTGTTGACACAATCTTTCATGCCAATCCCCAATAATAAGTGTTGGTTTTTGTTAGCTTTTGTTTACAATCGATTTTCCCCAATTACACAATATATATTATACATATATACTTTTTATCAATTCGTAATTTTTTTTTTCTTTGGGTAATCCTTTTCTTTAATCGCTTTTCTGTTTGTCATTCATAAATGCGTACACGTACTTTTCTTTATTAAGTTATTGTATACTTCAAAGTAAGACTAATTAATTAGTTGTAAAATTATTATTAAAAGAAAAACGAGAAAACCTACAAAAACAAAAATGTAAAAGAAAACTTTTTGAGAAAAACCAATACAAAAAAATAATAAAATGTTTAAATAAAATGTGAATGCAGTGAGTTTTTCATTTATACTGAACACACTATCAAATATCATGCAAACATTGAAAATATTCAAGTCATAAATAACATGACTTAAAATTACTTTATGTTTAATTTCTTTATATAAAATCGAGTTGGTTTTCTCTGGGCTTAAGACAATGTTTGAAGAACTAGTATACATCGAACAAAGTTCGATTTTAACTAGGGTTGTTGGTAATATATCAAAATATCAATAAGTCGATATTTCTTTCTGAAAATGATATATTTATATCATCAATCAATTTTTAACCAATATTTCATATTTATTAGTTAGTTGGGCCGAATCCTGGCGGTACTGTAATACCAGGCCAACCCGTGACTGAGGTGGAGCAAGCTCCTAGCACTCTGTCTATTTCCAAAAATCAGTTTAACATTTGTTGTCCTCCGATGGAGGATCTATCAGATGTTAAGCTGATATAATGCATATAATATATGAGCAGAGCTTGCACAGTTTGAGAGCCATTGCATAAAGAAAAAATAGGTTTGACATTCACTGACCAAGATGGCTTCCGCATTATAAAAAATGGTAAATTTGCAGATTGATCGCCACGGTGCCCTAAAACTGCTTCTGCAAAATTATAAGAAGGATTCGCAATCGAGGAAGACTAGTGTTTATTTCAAGAAGCGTCTAGATCAAGTGGAGGAATTATGGAGTGCATTTCGGAACACACACACGGAGCTCGTTAACTCAGATGGCTTTGAGAGTTCTGCCTACAACACAAAGAAGTTTCAGTCGGAATTTGAGGAACGTTATATGGACACTTATTGTATCCTTGCCGAGGATTACGAAAGGCTGGTTCCAGACGTCTCCACACCTTCCACCGAGGTCTCCGGCAGTGTAGACCCGGAACCTCGTGCTACTATGCCTCAAATGTCGGTTCCAAAATTCTCTGGTGTATGCGTCGACTGGTCCGGATACTTTGAAGCATTCACGAACCTTATTCACACCAATACCAAGCTCAGCAACGTTCAAAAATTACATTTTCTTAAGGAAAAAATTACATTTTCTCTGCCTCTTGGTCGCGACAATGATGTGCGACAAATGCAATTGACGGACGTAAACTACGAAGTGGCTTGGGGAATGATGGTTAAGAGCGTCCCGCTGCTACGGAAGAGGATCTCAGGTATGAAAACTTTTTCCAAACAACTCATATGCGCAGGGCGGATGGACGTTATGTGGTGCGGCTTCCATTTAAAACATATTTGGATCCGAGCATGGTATTGGGAAGATCTCACCAGATGGCTCTAAACCGATTTCTTCACTTGGAAAGACGACTTTCTGTTACACAGGAACGATGGCAGCGATATAAGGAGGAAATACAAGAGTATTTTACGCATCAGCAGATCGCGCCAGCAGTTGGCAGTGAAAGTTGCTCTACAATATTCCGGAACGCCGCTCAGAAGCTCATAGAATCATGTGTGAGGCCACATCATGCGGTTTTCAAAGAGGAGTTACACACAACCAAACAGCGGATTGTTTTCGATGCATCCGCAAAGACTAGTATTGGGGGATCTCTAAATGACATTCTATGTACTGGACCTACTTTTCAAAATGACATGTCATCGGTCATATTGAATTGGAGGAAATATCGTTACGTTTTCGCAGCGGATATACAAAAGATGTATAGCTGTATAGATGTCCACTCAGATGACGCGCAATTTCAGCGGATTTTATGGCGGGCGGCGGATGGAATCATCAACGTATATGCGTTAACAACCCTTACGTTTGGAACTGCTTCCGCGCCGTTCACGGCCATTAGAGTTATCCGTCAGCTGGCAGAGGACGAGCGTCAGTCGTATCCCAAGGCAGAGGGGGTCCTTAAGACTGAAATATACGTGGACGATATACTCTCTGGAGGACATAATATCGACGACGAGGAGGAGAAGAGGAGTCAAGTAGCGGAAATGATAAAATCCGCTCGCATGGAGTTACGCAAATGGTCTAGCAACGATCTTAGGCTGTTGCGTTCAATCCCGATGGAACACCGTTGCATTCAAACCGAGCTGAGCTGGGATAGCACGCATCCAGTAAAAGCACTGGGCATGTATTGGCTACCGAATAGGGACTGCTTTAAATACAAGGTAAACTTTGATATCTTATCCAGCATAGCAAATGGCTTCTCGGTCGAGTCGTAGAATTGCATCCAGGTCAGGACTCGTTAGTCCGCGTTGTGTAAAGCGGTCAATCTCAAAACTTTGCAAACTACCAATTCACGATTAGACATTCTTACGGAGGCACTCATATTTATTGTAGACATTTCTTGCGCACACATCTTAAGCCTTATCTTTTCCCACTAGAACCATACAGCACCCATCCTAGCATGCCGATCATCGATGCAGCCTTAAGGAGCCAGACAAGCTAGGATATTGTCATGCTAGGTCTAGCATTGGCGGGCGGCATGTTTGGTTATTGCTTGTCCCACTGTGCGCTGTGCAAAAGCTCCCGATCGAACGGGACATGCAGCTGAATAGCAGAGCTTACGCTCAGCTCGGCACCGCATAAGTCGATGGGTTACCAACTGGAGAAATTAATTGTCTATGCTGAAGCACACCGGTCGGACGTCACTTGTCGCGAGCGAGAGTCTAATCAGAATTTGAGTACTCTTGTGCTTTACGATAGAATACATACACAGAAAGAAAATCTGTTATTGTATATTAAGAAAGGGAATATTAGTATTATCATTGCGTTGCATTTTTGTGTCGGAATTCTCTCCTACAATGACCTCCTATACATAAGTAGTTCACAACTGTTCAAACAGATTTAAATGTAAATAACTGCCCCGGGCGACTAAAAGTCGTCGTATTAGCACAGACTATAAAAATTAGCTGGGGGTTTTCCCAGCAGTCAAGAAATGTTTATTGACATGTCAAGTTACATAAAACATAACATATACGGACATATACTTATTTGCACAGCCACTATGGGTGGCTGTATTGTCTGGTGCCGGAGACGTGCTCGACATAGATGTCTCACGACCAGTGCACCGTCTCCGACACAATCAGCCGACGCATCAACGATGCGTAGCGACTGGACACGTGGAGGAGTTTGAGGACCCTAGGAAGGAGGAAGTTATTAGGATATTACTTTTATAAGGCGTTACCACGTGCAGCTGCACCTAGCTAGTTGCTATGACACTCCGCGACATAATAATGGTGTTCAATAAACCAACTAAAGTCCCGCCAAGCTAATAATTTCGAACAAAGAAAACTTTGATATATTATTTTGGTATTTTTAGTATACTTTTTTTTAGTATTTTTTTCAGTATATTTTTTAAAAATATAATATTTTGAAGGTAAAATTGGGTGGCGGGTATCTCACAGTCGAGCAAACTCGACTGTAGCTTTCTTACTTGTTTGGTATTGCTGTGTGCGCGAACATCCGACAACTTTGCGGTTATGTCACACTTACAATAAGCGCACAAAACCCGGGTTGCATCGGTTGGATCTTTTTGTATCCACTCTTTAAACTCCGGGTTTTGCAACCACGCATCACGAAATTTTTGTTTGTAGTTCTCTTTTGGCATTTTTACACTTTTTCACTTTTTTTACGCGTGCATTTCATATGTATTTTACCAAGAAAGTAATCGATTACGCAATCGATTAAAATAAATGCATAGAACTGCCAACTTTATTAAAAAATAAAAAACGAAAGCAAAAAAATCAATTTTTCCCGTCTCCCGCTGTTTTCAAATTTTCTCCCAAAACCGTCAGATCTGACGGGAAAAAAGCTAAATTGGCAACACTGGCGCACACATCTTAAACCTTATCGCTTCCCACTAAAACCATATTATTGTTATTGCATGTTTGGTTATTGCTTGTCCCACTGTGCGCTGTGCAAAAGCTCCCGATCGAACGGGACATGCAGCTGAATACCAGAGCTTACGCTGGGTGGCTGAGTAGCAGAGCTTACGCTCAGCTCGGCACCAATTAATTGTCTATGCTGAAGCACACCGGTCGGACGTCACTTGTCGCGAGCGAGAGTCTAATCAGAATTTGAGTACTCTTGTGCTTTACGATAGAATACATACACAGAAAGAAGATCTGTTATTGTATATTAAGAAAGGGAATATTAGTATTATCATTGCGTTGCATTTTTGTGTCGGAATTCTCTCCTACAATGACCTCCTATACATAAGTAGTTCACAACTGTTCAAACAGATTTAAATTTAAATAACTGCCCCGGGCGACTAAAAGTTGTCGTACATATATTTCAAACTTATGCTAAAACAATAAACATTTAATTTAAGCGGTATTTTGCGTCAATTATCACAGAATATGGAAATTAGTTGGGGGTTTTCCCAGCAGTCAAGAAATTTTTATTGACATGTCAAGTTACATAAAATATAAACATATGGAAACATATAATTATTTGCGCAGCCACAATGGGCGGCTGTATTGTCTGGTGCCGGAAACGTGCTCGACATAGATGTCTCGCGACCAGTGCACCGTCTCCGACACAATCAGCCGACGCATCAACGATGCGTAGCGACTGCACACGTGGAGGAGTTTGAGGACCCTCTCGTTAATCGGGTCCAACGTGCCCAGCGCTCCCACCACAATGGCGTCAATGTGGACTCTGTAGCCCTGGCTGAGTCGAGGGCTCCGGAGCCGTTCTCGAACGGGACCGTGACATCCACAATGATAATTTTTCGTGTGGCCTCATCGCGCCACACGATGTCCGGTCGCAGGGCTTCCAGCTCGCCAGCAACACCTTCCACTCGGCAGTTCTCCCTGAGGGTTCCCCTGACGTTCGCGGCCTTCGAGATGCAAGCAGCTATCGCGTTGTGCCGCAGTTGCATGGCCGCGGAGTGCATGAGAGAGGCATGCAGTGGCACAACACGTGCGGAATGGTTTCATTCCTGTACCTTCCTGACATCCGTCCAGAAGCCGGGATTTCCCCCTGTCCTTCCCAAATGGGCCTTCAAAGGAGCCAGAGAGGTACTCTGCAATCTGCCCCAGCGTTGGCTCGTCTTTAGTGCGACACTTGACATTCTCCCTCAGCGATTCTCTGGCAGTATCCGCGACACGTGCGTCTTTGCACGTTAACACCCTGAACGCATGCGCGATCGTCAGGATGTCTGCCAGGTCCGCTGTAGGGAGAATGACCGACCTCCTCTCCACGAGGGTAGAAAGACGACCTCAGCGCTCGCCCGCTGGGGCAGGCACATCCACTTCTTCACCAGCTTCTTGACGTGTTTGTCAAGGAAAGCCAGCGGGGCACTCTTGACCAAACCACCTCTTAGGATGAACTCGAGACGAGGTATGATGGACGTGCGCAACGCATCGATTTTCTGCCATGGGGCAAGCAGCGATGCGTCGATTTTGTTGGCGTCGTTCACCATGCTCTCAACCGAGTCCAGAGGGGTTTGGTCCACGTCCAACCCAATGGGAATTCCCAGGTAGTCGTAGGCATCTCCAGCACCCATTGTCTTGAGGGGCCCCTCTCTCAATTCAAACTGGGTCTGGAGAGCCGTGCGCCTTGCGGCCTTGCCGCTTAGGTGTAGTGTGGCGCATTTCCCTGGGTTGAACGTGAGGCCAGCTTTTCGCGCCGCTTCTTCCGCAACCTTTAGCAGGCGATCCATCTCCTCCCTCGTTGACGCCACCAGCACTATGTCGTTGAACAAGATTGGGCTGGCCGGGCAGCCCTGTTTCACTGCGGCGTTGAGTGGGATGGGGTCAGTGTATCCCGAGCTAGTCCTCACCCTTGTCGTGAGCACTTGGGCCGCCCTGGGCACACCCATGCCAGCGATCGCATCCTGGATGACCCGCGGGGGATGGAACCGAAGGCATTTAAACACGACGGTGATGGTCGTGCAGCCCGGATCCACGCGTTTCACATCTGAGTAGGTGACTACGTCTGGGCCTGGCGCAGAGTTGTGTGTGCGCTTCAGACGCGAGTTCACCTCTTCAGGCGAGAAGGCCGCATCAATGCTTCTCCGATCACCGCCTCACTTTCCCCATCCCACCTCCGCCATTCAAATGGCTCCACCAGCTCCTCATTTGAATGGCCGTAGACCCCGAGAAAATACTGCGTGGTCGCCTCCACGCCAACCTCACAATGCGGCGATGGTCCTGCCAGGACTTGCTGCATTGCTCGGGGTCTTTTCTCTCGATACAACTTTTGTATTCGAGAGGCCTCCTCGATCCGAGCCTTAGAGCTCGTTTGTAGCTTGCTGGAGTGGAAGAGCCAGTCGAGCTTTTTTAGCTTCGCCAGGGACTTAAATTTGACCGACGTGATGTGGGCCCTCCAGGTCAGTCTCCGATCCAGATGTACTCCTAGGTAGCAGTGCGATGTGACATTGCTGATGGGGTTTCCATCGAAAGTCAGACCTGTGCAAGTTCCGGGCCGCAGGGAAAAAGTTACACAGGCTGACTTTGAGGAGTTAATGGCCACATTCCATTTGGCAGTCCATTCTTCAATTGCATGCAGCCATTCCTGGACTGCATTGAAGGCAGTTTGCAGTGAAGAATGAGACGCCAGCATGGCGGTGAGCCGGGGAAACTTCGGTGTTGTTGGCGGGAGATGGCAAGTCGGCAGTGTACAGGGTGTACAGGAAGGGCCCAAGAACACTTCCCTGTGGAACTCCTGCGTGAATCTCTTCCAGGCTGGACCGAGCATCACGCACTGTAACGTCGAACGTCCGATAAGAGGTGAAGGATCTCAGGATGGCATAGTAGGGAGCAGGAAGGAGAGCTTTCATCTTGAATAGAAGGCCCTCATGCCACACCCTGTCAGACGCCGACCGTGTACAGTTTGTGCTCGAAGCCATGCGTCACCTAGTTTACCAGTCGATATACTTGTTCAGGGCAGCCATGGGACTTCCTGAAACCAAATTGGTGTTGAGGTAAGTGGTTCACTACTTGCGGCAGTCGGGCTAAGCGGTTGGCGGCTGGTCGTGCGCCTCAAGCAAGTTTACTGTGGCGGTGTTATCAGGCAGGGGAGAGGGGTTGATCGACCTCCTTCGGTCAAATGTGACGACCGCCGTCATCGTCGGCGAGCCACCTGAGGATTGACTCAGCGTGTAGGTGGTCAGGGTGGCCGCCCCCGATGACGTCGGCCATGCGCCCCACAGACCATTGGCCGCAGGCATATGGCTGGGCAGGAACGCCGTAGTGGCACTTGTACACGGCTGCAGTGTTGTTGCAACTGCCGCTGTCATTGTGGCAATAGTGGCCGCTGTTGAGCCTGTTGGGGGAGATGATATTTCCCGCCGCAACACCACTCCTGGCAGCGATGGAGCCATTGGCCGCAGTGCTGCAGCCGGCAGCCGACGTCAGGACCGTGGCTCATGTGATTCTGGCCGCGGGGGTGGGGACTAAGATTCGTCCGGGGGGTGAGGGCAGCACATATATTTCACACTTATGCTAAAACAATAAACATTTAATTTAGGCGGTATTTTGCGTCAATTAGCACAGACTATAAAAATTAGCTGGGGGTTTTCCCAGCAGTCAAGAAATGTTTATTGACATGTCAAGTTACATAAAACATAACATATACGGACATATACTTATTTGCACAGCCACTATGGGTGGCTGTATTGTCTGGTGCCGGAGACGTGCTCAACATAGATGTCTCACGACCAGTGCACCGTCTCCGACACAATCAGCCGACGCATCAACGATGCGTAGCGACTGGACACGTGGAGGAGTTTGAGGACCCTAGGAAGGAGGAAGTTATTAGGATATTACTTTTATAAGGCGTTACCACGTGCAGCTGCACCTAGCTAGTTGCTATGACACTCCGCGACATAATAATGATGTTCAATAAACCAACTAAAGTGCCGCCAAGCTAATAATTTCGAACAAAGAAAACTTTGATATATTATTTTGGTATTTTTAGTATACTTTTTTTTAGTATTTTTTTCAGTATGTTTTTGAAGAATATAATATTTTGATGGTAAAATTGGGTGGCGGGTATCTCACAGTCGAGCAAACTCGAATGTAGCTTTCTTACTTGTTTGGTATTGCTGTGTGCGCGAACATCCGACAACTTTGCGGTTATGTCACACTTACAATAAGCGCACAAAACCCGGGTTGCATCGGTTGGATTTTTTTGTATCCACTCTTTAAACTCCTGGTTTTGCAACCACGCATCACGAAATTTTTGTTTGTAGTTCTCTTTTGGCATTTTTACACTTTTTCACTTTTTTTACGCGTGCATTTCATATGTATTTTACCAAGAAAGTAATCGATTAACGCAATCGATTAAAATAAATGCATAGAGCTGCCAACTTTATTCAAAAATAAAAAACGAAAGCAAAAAAATCAATTTTTCCCGTCTCCCGCTGTTTTCAAATTTTCCCCCAAAACCGTCAGATCTGACGGGAAAAAAGCTAAATTGGCAACACTGCTTCGAGGGTGAAGCAAAGTCATCGGGCTTGCCACGTCGCCGTTGTGCGCCGCACACATCTTAAACCTTATCTCTTCCCACTAAAACCATGTTATTGTTATTGCATGTTTGGTTATTGCTTGTCCCACTGTGCGCTGTGCAAAAGCTCCCGATCGAACGGGACATGCAGCTGAATACCAGAGCTTACGCTGGGTGGCTGAGTAGCAGAGCTTACGCTCAGCTCGGCACCGCATAAGTCGATGGGTTACCAACTGGACAAATTAATTGTCTATGCTGAAGGCACACCGGTCGGACGTCACTTGTCGCGAGCGAGAGTCTAATCAGAATTTGAGTACTCTTGTGCTTTACGATAGAATACATACACAGAAAGAAGATCTGTTATTGTATATTAAGAAAGGGAATATTAGTATTATCATTGCGTTGCATTTTTGTGTCGGAATTCTCTCCTACAATGACCTCCTATACATAAGTAGTTCACAACTGTTCAAACAGATTTAAATTTAAATAACTGCCCCGGGCGACTAAAAGTCGTCGTACATATATTTCAAACTTATGCTAAAACAATAAACAATTAATTTAGGTGGTATTTTGCGTCAATTATCACAGTGTATAGAAAGTTAGCTGGGGGTTTTTCCAGCAGTCAAGAAAGTTTTATTGACATGTCAAGTTACATAAAATATAAACATATGAAAACATATAATTATTTGCGCAGCCACTATGGGCGGCTGTATTGTCTGATGCCGGATACGTGCTCGACATAGATGTCTCGTGACCAGTGACATCTTTATTGCTGCTTTACAGCAGCTAAATTGCAGTCTCTTATCAGTTGTTTTTCTATTTTTGACAAATGAACGGTAAATTCTTCTTAACTGTTGTCGTAGGTTGCTTTTATGCTTGTCGAGTTTACGAATTCGATTTCTATGCGTGTTCACGACCGGACTCTAAGAGACTTAGATGAACACTGTAGTAAACAAATGACATGGCTGCGAGTACTCGCTCTCATGTTGACGCGCCTTGCGCCCTTGCCACGGCACTCCAGGGCAAGGTCCCCACTGCCCGGGACGCCTTTCCATTTCAGTCCTAGATGGACCGCCTGCCGACGCGATGCCTTCCTGACATCCGTCCAGAAGCCGGGATTTCCCCCTCTGTCCTTCCCAAATGGGCCTTCAAAGGAGCCAGAGAGGTACTCTGCAATCTGCCCCAGCGTTGGCTCGTCTTTAGTGCGACATTTGACGTTCTCCCTCAGCGATTCTCTGGCAGTATCCGCGACACGTGCGTCTTTGCACGTCAACACCCTGAACGCATGCGCGATCGCCAGGATGTCTGCCAGGTCCGCTGTAGGGAGAATGACCGCACCTCCTCTCCACGAGGGTAGAAAGACGACCTCAGCGCTCGCCCGCTGGGGCAGACTCATCCACTTCTTCACCAGCTTCTTGACGTGTTTGTCAAGGAAGGCCTGCGGGGCCCTCTTGACCAAACCACCTCTCAGGATGAACTCGAGACTAGGCATGATGAACGTGCGCAACGCATCGATTTTCTGCCATGGGGCAAGCAGCGATGCGTCTTTTTTGTTGGCGTCGTTCACCATGCTCTCGACCGAGTCCAGAGGGGTTTGGTCCACGTCCAACCCAATGGGAATTCCCAGGTAGTCGTAGGCATCTCCAGCACCCATTGTCTTGAGGGGCCCCTCCCTCAATTCAAACTGGGTCTGGAGAGCCGTGCGCCTTGCGGCCTTGCCGCTTAGGTGTAGTGTGGCGCATTTTCCTGGGTTGAACATGAGGCCAGCTTTTCGCGCCGCTTCTTCCGCAACCTTTAGCAGACGATCCATCTCCTCCCTCATTGACGCCACCAGCACTATGTCGTCGGCGTAAGCCAGTGCTCGGTGGGTTTTGCCATGGAGGTCGTACCCCGCCGATTGTTGCTCGATGTCGCGCAGGATACGCTCCATGGCAAAATTGAACAAGATTGGGCTGGCCGGGCAGCCCTGTTTCACTCCGGCGTTGAGTGGGATGGGGTCAGTGTATCCCGAGCTAGTCCTCACCCTTGTCGTGAGCACTTGGGCCGCCCTGGGCACACCCATGCCAGCGATCGCATACTGGATGACCCGCGGGGGATGGAACAGAGTTGTGTGTGTGCTTCAGACGCGAGTTCACCTCTTCAGGCGTGAAGGCCGCATCAATGCTTCTCCGATCACCACCTCACTTTCCCCATCCCACCTCGGCCATTCAATCGGCTCCACCAGCTCCTCATTTGAATGGCCGTAGACCCTGAGAAAATACTGCGTGGTCGCCTCCACGCCGACCTCACAATGCGGCGATGGTCCTGCCAGGACCTGCTGCATTGCTCGGGGTCGCACTATGCGCCATTCATCCTCCACAGCCGGAGCTACGTGCTCAGTTGCTGGTTCTGGTGTCGTCCGAATAGGCGGCGGTAGCACTCACTGCGGTTGGCGGCTGGTCATGCGCCTCGAGCAAGTTTACTGTGGCGGTGTTCTCAGGCAGGGGGGAGGGGTTGACCGACCTCCTTCGGTCAAATGTGACGGCCGGCGTCATCGTCGGCGAGCCACCTCAGCGTGTTGGTGGTCAGGGTGGCCGCCCCCGATGACGTCGGCCATGCGCCCCACAGGCCATTGGCCACAGGCAAATGGCTGGGTAGGATTGCCGCCGTCATAGTGACGGCGTTGGCCGTAATGGGGCCGCAGGCGGTGATGATGGTGTTGGGGGCAGAGGGATGAGGATGGGAGATGATGTCTCCCGCCGCAGCACTGCTCCTGGCAGCGATGGAGCCGTTGGAAGCAGTGCTGCGGCCGGCGGCCGACGTCGGGGCAGCGCGTGTGCTTGCCGTCGTCACGGCCGCTCGGATCCTCCTATCAACACCGCCTGCGGGCCTGGATGGCGAGACAGCGGCAGGCCTGGATGGTGGGACGGCGGCAGGCCTGGATGAAGGGGCAACCGGTGGCCTGGATACCGGGGTGGGGGCCCCGACTACGCTTAGGCGAGTCGAGGGCGGGGCGTTCCTCGCCGCCGTGGCTCTTGTTGTTCTGGCCGCAGCGGCTGGGACTCTGAGGGCCAGGGGACTTCTGTCAGCAGTTCCGGACCGGTTTAACACGGTGCCGAGGCTGCCTCGGTGCTCCTTTTTGACATGGCTTTTTAGCACGCGCATTCCCTTGCACTCGATATCGCAGATCCGGCAGAACCAGCGCACAGTGACCGTTGGGTGTACTCTAGTCATGTGCTGGTTGGCTGCCAGGTATCTGCCATACTCCCCTTTAATAATATTCCCCCTAGAATCCCTAGCCAGGCAAATGGCACATTCGTGCTTGCCCACGAACGGGTACACGTACTTGTGCTCCATAGTTTTTTTAAAAAATGGTTTTTACTTATATTTTAATTCTTAATGACTAAGTTTAAATTTAAGCACACCACACGAAAAAAAAAGAAAAAATAAAAAAACAATTTCTTAATTTTAGGGACGGACAGCTTAAAATAAACACACAAAAAGAAAAAAAAACAAAAAAAACAATAATCGCTACACTTTGATCTTAGCCATAATGGCCGAGAAGCGTGTACTTGCCGTCGTCATGGCCGCCCGGATCCTCCTATCAACACCGCCTACGGGCCTGGATGGCGGGACGGCAGCAGGTCTGGGTGGTGGGGCATGCCTGGATGATGGAGCGGGGGCCCCGATTACGCTTTGGCGAGTCGTGGCCGGGGCGTTCCTCGCCGCCGTGGCTCTTGTTGTTCTAGCCGCGGGGGCGGAGACTCTGAGGGCTAGGGGAAGACTTCTGTCCGCAGTTCCGGACCGGTTAAACACGGCACCGAGACTGCCTCGAGAAGTCCGAGGGCGGGGAATGCGCAGAATATCGTTGTCGTCTACATCGACATGCGGGTGCTCCTTTTTTACGTGACTCTTTAGCACGCGCATTCCCTTGCACTCAATATTGCAGATCCGGCAGAACCAGCGCACAGTGACCGTTGGGTGAAGTCTGGTCATGTGCTGGTTGTCTGCCAGGTATCTGCCATACTCCCTTTTGATGACATTCCCTCTAGAATCCCTAGCCAGGCAAATGGCACACTCGTGCTTGCCCACGAATGGATAAACATATTTGTGTTCCATATCTTAAATTTTTAAATCTTAATTTTTAAGGACGTAGTTTAAAAATAAGCACACCACACAAAAAATGAAAAAAAAAGACAATTCTTAATTTTAGGGACGGACTGCTTAAAGATTTACTTATCATGGTAGTTAGTGCAGCAAATGCGTTAAGCCGAACGAATTGAAAATGTGACAGTATTAATCGTAGCTACCGTCGTTCGACTTAAATTAAAAAGCGCGATGAATCTCTTCTCTAATAATTTAAGTTAGAATTTCATGTACGGTTGTTGATAATATATCAAAATATCCATATATCGATATTTTTTTCTGAAAATGATATATTTATATCATGATATTTTTTTTGGTAATTGTAATTGTAATTGGGCGACTAAGAGTCGACCGGGGTGTGAGGGCAGCACATATAATTTAAACTTATGCTAAGACAATAAACATTTAACTTATGCGGTATTTTGCGTCAATTATCACAGATTATAGAATTAGCTGGGGGTTTTCCCCAGCAGTCAAGATGTTTTTGTTGACTTGTCAAGTAACATAGAACATATATATATAATTAAGGACATATACATATTTGCACAGCCACTATGGGTGGCTGTATTGTCTAGTGCCGGAGACGTGCTCGACATAGATGTCTCGCGACCAGTGCACCGTCTCCGACACTATCAGTCGACGCATCAATGATGCGTAACGGCTGGACACGTGGAGGAGTTTGAGGACCGTTTCGTTAATCGGGTCCCACGTGCCCAGCGCTCCCACCACAATGGCGTCAACGTGGACTCTGTAGCCCTGCCTCCGGAGCGCCTCAGCTAGAGGGCGGCATTTTTCGATCTTCGCCGCTCTGGCTGAGTCGAGGGCTCCGGAGCCGTTCTCGAACGGGACCGTGACATCCACAATGATGATTTTCCGTGTGGCCTCATCGCGCCACACGATGTCCGGTCGCAGGGCTTCCAGCTCGCCAGCAACACCTTCCACTCGGCAGTTCTCCCTGAGGGTTCCCCTGACGTTCGCGGCCTTCGAGATGCGGGCAGCTATCGCGTTGTGCCGCAGTTGCATGGCCGCGGAGTGCATGAGAGAGGCATGCAGTGGCACAACACGTGCGGAATGGTTTCATTCCTGTACCCGCAAACTCGGCATCTTTTGTCGTGGTCCCGCCTCCAGCGCATAGCGCCGTTGACAGGAAGAACCCCCAGTCTCGCTCGGTGAATAAATCGCCATTCGGCGAAGCGAGTAAAACTGCCGTCCCTCACGAATGAGTTGCTGGCGGCCGAACTTCCAGACAGCTGGAAGACCTTGCCCTGGTCAGGCTTGGCGGTCAGCGCGTCGAGGTACGAGTACTGCGCAGCTTATCGTAGTAAACGAATGACATGGCTGCGAGTACTCGCTCTCATGTTGACGCGCCTTGCGCCCTTGCCACGGCACTCCAGGGCAAGGTCCCCACTGCCCGGGACGCCTTTCCATTTCAGTCCTAGATGGACCGCCTGCCGACGCGATGCCTTCCTGACATCCGTCCAGAAGCCGGGATTTCCCCCTCTGTCCTTCCCAAATGGGCCTTCAAAGGAGCCAGAGAGGTACTCTGCAATCTGCCCCAGCGTTGGCTCGTCTTTAGTGCGACATTTGACGTTCTCGCTCAGCGATTCTCTGGCAGTATCCGCGACACGTGCGTCTTTGCACGTCAACATCCTGAACGCGTGCGCGATGGTCAGGATGTCTGCCAGGTCCGCTGTAGGGAGAATGCCCGCACCTCCTCTCCACGAGGGTAAAAAGACGACCTCAGCGCTCGCCCGCTGGGGCAGACTCATCCACTTCTTCACCAGCTTCTTGACGTGTTTGTCAAGGAAGGCCAGCGGGGCCCTCTTGACCAAACCACCTCTCAGGATAAACTCGAGACGAGGCATGATGAACGTGCGCAACGCATCGATTTTCTGCCATGGGGCTAGCAGCGATGCGTCGATTTTGTTGGCGTCGTTCACCATGCTCTCAACCGAGTCCAGAGGGGTTTGGTCCACGTCCAACCCAATGGGAATTCCAGGTATTCATAGGCGTCTCCAGCACCCATTGTCTTGAGGGGCCCCTCCCTCAATTCGAACTGGGTCTGGAGAGCCGTGCGCCTTGCGGCCTTGCCGCTTAGGTGAAGTGTGGCGCATTTCCCTGGGTTGAACGTGAGGCCAGCTTTTCGCGCCGCTTCTTCCGCAACGTTTAGCAGGCGATCCATCTCCTCCCTTGTTGACGCCACCAGCACTACGTCGTCGGCGTAAGCCAGTGCTCGGTGGGTTTTGCCATGGAGGTCGGTCGTATCCCGCCGATTGTTGCTCGATGTCGCGCAGGATACGCTCCATGGCAAAATTAAACAAAATTGGGCTGGCCGGGCAGCCCTGTTTTACTCCGGCGTTGAGTGGGATGGGGTCGGTGTATCCCGAGCTAGTCCTCACCCTTGTCGTGGAGCCTGTGGTCATGCACTCAAGTAGCACTTGGGCCGCCCTGGGCACACCCATGCCAGCGATCGCATCCTGGATGACCCGGTGGGGGATGGAGCCCAAGGCATTGGATAGGTCAAGCCAACCCAATACCACGTCTCTTCCCCCCCGCCGGCTGTCCTCCAGGATTTGACCTAGCAGGAAGTTGTGCTCATGGCAGCCCTCGTGCCTCAGGAAGCCCTTCTGAGGATGACTCAGGCGGTTGCCATTCACAGTAAAGGCCATAAGACGATCCGCAACAACGGCCGCAAACAGCTTGGGGACTGAATCACCAAGTGCCAGCGGCCGCCAGTTGCTGAGGTCACTCTTATCGCCCTTCTTGTGAATGAGAACGGTGTTCGAGTTTTTCCACGACGCGGGTATGGATTTTCCCGGAGACATGCGTTGAACACGGCGGTGATGGTCTTGCAGCCCGGATCCACGCGCTTCACGTCTGAGTAGGTGACTCCGTCTGGGCCTGGCGCAGAGTTCTGCGTGCGCTTCAGACGCGAGTTCACCTCTTCAGGCGTGAAGGGCCGCATCAAAGCTTCTCCGATCACCGCCTCACTTTCCCCATGCCACCTCGCCCATTCAAACGGCTCCACCAGCTCCTCATTTGAATGGCCGTAGACCCCGAGAAAATACTGCGTGGTCGCCTCCACGCCGACCTCACAATGCGGCGATGGTCCTGCCAGGACCTGGTGCATTGCTCGGGGTCTCTTCTCTCGATACAGCTTTTGTAATCGAGAGGCCTCCTCGATCCGGCCGCGCGCCGGTCGTGCGCCGTCCCGCCTCTCCCTGGCTTGAACGTTCCCCGCGCGCTCGTTTTGCGGGCGTGAGGTGCTCTGGAAGAGGCCCGCTAGTTCGGCCGCAAGCACACCGAGTTCGCTTGCGTTTGTGACACGATTGGCTCGGTCAACTAGCGTTCCTCTCGCACCTCCTGACGAACTGTTGGCCCCAGAGCGATTCTGGCTCTGAATCGGCCGGTCAGTCGTCAGTGCCCGCCTCGGTGGCGGCGCGCGTGCCACAGCTGCAGGCGCATTACCAGCCGCGTTTGTTGGCGAGGCAGCAGTGAGGCTGGTACGCCGTCGTCCACGTCGCACTATGCGCCATTCATCCTCCACAGCCAGAGCGACGTGCTCAGATGCTGGTTCTGGTGTCGTCCGATTAGGCGGCGACACCAGGGTTGACACCTGCGGCGTCACCAGCTGAGCTGATGGAGGAGAAGGTGGACGGCGGGTAGCACTCACTGCGGTTGGCGGCTGGTCATGCGCCTCGAGCAAGTTTCCTGTGGCGGTGTTCTCAGGCAGGGGGAGGGGTTGACCGACCTACTTCGGTCAAATGTGACGGCCGGCGTCATCGTCGGCGAGCCACCTGAGGATTGACTCAGCGTGTTGGTGGTCAAGGTGGCCGCCCCCGATGACGTCGGCCATGCGCCCCACAGGCCATTGGCCACAGGCAGATGGCTGGGTAGGGTTGCCGCCGTCATGGTGACGGCGTTGGCCGTAATGGGGCCGCAGGCGGTGATGATGGTATTGTGGGCAGAGGGATGAGGATGGGAGATGATGTCTCCCGCCGCAGCACTGCTCCTGGTAGCGATGGAGCCGTTGGAAGCAGTGCTGCGGCCGGCGGCCGACGTCGGGGCAGCGCGTGCGCTTGCCGTCGTCACGGCCGCTCGAATCCTCCTATCAATGCCGCCTGCGGGCCTGGATGGCGGGACAGCGGCAGGCCTGGATGAAGGGGCAACCGGTGGCCTGGATACCGGGGTGGGGGCCCCGACTACGCTTAGGCGAGTCGAGGGCGGGGCGTTCCTCGCCGCCGTGGCTCTTGTTGTTCTGGCCGCAGCGGCTGGGACTCTGAGGGCCAGGGGAAGACTTCTGTCAGCAGTTCCGGACCGGTTTAACACGGTGCCGAGGCTGCCTCGAGAAGTCCGAGGGCGGGGAATGCGCAGCATGTCGTTGTCATCAACATCGACATGCGGGTGCTCTTTTTTTACATGGCTTTTTAGCACGCGCATTCCCTTGCACTCGATATCGCAGATCCGGCAGAACCAGCGCACAGTGACCGTTGGGTGTACTCTAGTCATGTGCTGGTTGGCTGCCAGGTATCTGCCATACTCCCCTTTAATAATATTCCCCCTAGAATCCCTAGCCAGGCAAATGGCACATTCGTGCTTGCCCACGAACGGGTACACGTACTTGTGCTCCATAGTTTTTTTAAAAAATGGTTTTTACTTATATTTTAATTCTTAATGACTAAGTTTAAATTTAAGCACACCACACGAAAAAAAAGAAAAAATAAAAAAACAATTTCTTAATTTTAGGGACGGACAGCTTAAAATAAACACACAAAAAGAAAAAAAAACAAAAAAAACAATAATCGCTACACTTTGATCTTAGCCATAATGGCCGAGAAGCGTGTACTTGCCGTCGTCATGGCCGCCCGGATCCTCCTATCAACACCGCCTACGGGCCTGGATGGCGGGACGGCAGCAGGTCTGGGTGGTGGGGCATGCCTGGATGATGGAGCGGGGGCCCCGATTACGCTTTGGCGAGTCGTGGCCGGGGCGTTCCTCGCCGCCGTGGCTCTTGTTGTTCTAGCCGCGGGGGCGGAGACTCTGAGGGCTAGGGGAAGACTTCTGTCCGCAGTTCCGGACCGGTTAAACACGGCACCGAGACTGCCTCGAGAAGTCCGAGGGCGGGGAATGCGCAGAATATCGTTGTCGTCTACATCGACATGCGGGTGCTCCTTTTTTACGTGACTCTTTAGCACGCGCATTCCCTTGCACTCAATATTGCAGATCCGGCAGAACCAGCGCACAGTGACCGTTGGGTGAAGTCTGGTCATGTGCTGGTTGTCTGCCAGGTATCTGCCATACTCCCTTTTGATGACATTCCCTCTAGAATCCCTAGCCAGGCAAATGGCACACTCTTGCTTGCCCACGAATGGATTAACATATTTGTGTTCCATATCTTAAATTTTTAAATCTTAATTTTTAAGGACGTAGTTTAAAAATAAGCACACCACACAAAAAATGAAAAAAAAAGACAATTCTTAATTTTAGGGACGGACAGCTTAAAGATTTACTTATCATGGTAGTTAGTGCAGCAAATGCGTTAAGCCGAACGAATTGAAAATGTGACAGTATTAATCGTAGCTACCGTCGTTCGACTTAAATTAAAAAGCGCGATGAATCTCTTCTCTAATAATTTAAGTTAGAATTTCATGTACGGTTGTTGATAATATATCAAAATATCCATATATCGATATTTTTTTCTGAAAATGATATATTTATATCATGATATTTTTTTTGGTAATTGTTAAATAGCTACTCGTGTGAATTGATTTTTTTAATTTTATTTTTCCTGGATAGAGCTAGATTTATCAATCATTTTAACGAAAAGCTTTTCTTGCGGAAATGAGTAGTTTTTTCTTTTTAATTAATTTAAAGTTTTCGAAAATACCATGTATTTTGTTGTTGGCAATTCACTCTATTTTGTATGTACCGGCGCTGATTGTTCTCTCTCACTCTCCTTTTTTTTCCTACAGTGGCCAAAATCGATTTTATGCAAACCAAATATTGCATACATACAACATGTTGCGTTTTTTAATGTATGAGGAGGTGAGAAAATAGTTCACCCGATATGGAGAAAAATGGGGGGAAGGGAAAAAAGAAATCACGCGATTTTTTTTTTCAAAAATTTTTTGCCAGCGGCGCTAATTTCTATCTTCCCTTCCCACCATTTTTCTCCATATCAGGTGAATTATTTTCTTACCACCTCACACGTGGCACTTCTTCATGTTGTATGAATGCAATATTTGGTTTGCATAAAATCGATTTTGGCCACTGTAGAAAAAAAAAAGAAGAGTGAGAGAGAACAATTAGCTGCCGGTACATACAAAATAGAGTGAATTGCCAACAACAAATACATGGTATTTTCGAAAACTTTAAATTAATTTAAAAAAAAAACTACTCATTTCCGCAAGAAAAGCTTTTCGTTAAAATTATTGATAAATCTAGCTCAATCCAGGAAAAATAAAATTAAAAAAATCAATTCGCACGAGTAGCTATTTAACAATTACCTTTTTTTTGCCCAAATATCATTATTGCGATATTTTTCCTTTAGTCACTCTGATTTCCAAAGCGGTACAAATTGAAAGTGCATGTATTAAAATGAACGTAAAATCAAATTACAGTGATATAAAAAACGGTACTGCAAAGTGCAAACTCTGCGACCGACTGATCAGCGTTGCCAATTCAGCTTTTTTCCCGTCAGATCTGACGGTTTTGTAAGTCCAACAGCGGGGGAAAATTTGAAAACAGCGGGAGGCGGGAAAAATGGCTTTTATTTGCTTTCGTTAAGATTTTTTTTCGCTTTTTTATTTTTTAATAAAGTTGGCAGCATTTATTGCATGCATTTATGCATTTATTGTAATCGATTGCGTTAATCGATTGGTAAAATACATATGAAATGCACGCGGAAAAAATCTGAAAAAGTGCCAAAATGCCAAAAGAAACCTATAAGCAAAAGTTTCGTGATGCGTGGTTGCAAAACCCAGAGTTCAAAGACTGGATACAAAAAGATCCAACCAATGCAACCAGGGTTTTGTGCGCATATTGTAAGTGTGGCATAACCGCAAAGTTGTCGGATGTTCGCGCACACAGCAAAACAAAAAAACATGTGGGATTTGTAGGCACCCTCAAAGAAAATAAAATATTTAAGTACGTTAAAGTGCCTAAAAAAACTGCCGAGCAAGAATTGGCTCTTTGCCTCTTCGTCGCTCAACATACTTCAACTGCCTCAGTGGATCACTTGAGCGATTTGTGTTCCACGAAGTTTGAAGATAGTGCTACAGCCACACAAATAAAAGTGCATCGTACTAAATGTACAAGTATAATAAATAATGTGTTGGCCCCACATTTTTTTGAGGATCTGCGAGAGGACATCGGTGATTCGAAATTTAATTTGTTGCTAGATGAATCTACTGATATTGTCACAACAAAGTTGCTTGGTAAGTTTTATTAAATTTCGTCATTAAATGAAATTAAAATTTTTTTTGTTGATACATTTTGTTTTTTGCAAACAGGTGTTGCTATAAACTATTTTTCTGAGAATCGTACTACAATGGTGTCAACGTTTTTAAATCTGTGTACCTTAGAAGGAGGAGATGCTAAGTCAATTATTCAAGCAGTAAAAACAGAGCTCACTCGCTGGAAGCTGAACATTGAAAACTTAGTAGGCATTGGAACGGATAACGCAAGCGTAATGGTAGGAGTTAATAACAGTGTTTACACTGGACTTAAAAAAGATGTTCCTTCTCTTGTCTTAATGAAATGTGTGTGTCATTCAATACAATTGGCTGTAAACCAAGCATGTAAAGAAACCCTTCCGACAAAGCTAGAATATTTAGTGCATGGCACTTATGCATGGTTCTCTAAGAGCTCCATGCGCCAAATACAATATAAACGTATTTATCAAGTTATAAATGATGGCAAGGTAATGTAGAAATTTTGAAACTAAAATTTGCGTAGGATTTGCAAAAATGTAACCCCAAAGTCCAGTGTCTATTAATAAAAATGTGTGTGTGTCATGTTTATTGTACTTTTTGTGTGTCGTCTTTTTGCAATGTTGATTTTTAACCAATATTTATTTCTACAAAAAAAGGATCCATTGAAAATAACAAAAGTCGCTGACACAAGATGGTTATCGATTGAAGTTGCAGTTACGCGCATTGTTGAGCAATGGGATGAACTTAGTCTTCACTTCGAACTGGCCAAAACTAAAGACAAGTGCCACCAAGCTGAAATTTTGCACTCGATGTTTAAGGATAAGACAAATTATTTATTTTTAATATTTTTGCAACCAATCCTTGCCAACCTACAAAATTTAAACAAAGGCTTTCAAAGCAACAGCCCAAATCAAACCCAGCTCTTGTCAGATTTGATGTTGACTATAAATTCTCTGAAACTTAAAGTTATTCCACCGGATTGCGAATTGGACATTTTCAAGACTGATGATATTGACATATTTATAAAAAAGGACTTATATCTTGGATATCAATTTGAAAAAACCTTAAAAGAATTGACGCTAGAAGCACAAATGGAGGAGTTGATTCGAGAAAATTTAACAAATTTTGTTGTTCAACTTATAAAGCAATTAAAGCAAAGGTAATTTGAATTTAATTTATTTAATTATAAAACTGATTTTTTTTGTTAATTTAAGGCTTCCAGATAATGTGGAGATTATTGAAAATATAAGCTTATTTTCTGCCAAAAATGTATTGAGTGCCAAAAAAAGGATCCATCGTTCCCATTTTAAAACATTTCAATATTCCGAATATTTCAACAATTGAAAAAGAGTATTGTGAAATACATTTAGTAAAATGGGAACAGATTGAGGACAATATACAATTTTGGCGAGAAGTTAAATTATATAGGGACTCTGGAGGAAACGAAAGATTCAAGAATCTAGCCAATTTTGCGTTTCAGTTGCTTTCACTTCCTTGGTCGAACGCGGAAGTTGAAAGAGTGTTCAGTCAAATGAACTTGGTGAAAACAAAATTAAGAAACCGGCTTAGCATTGAAAGCTTGAATGCTATTTTAAGAATAAGGTAATTGTTAAATATTTTTAATTAATATATAACTGAACAGAAAATATATATAATTTTTTGTGTTTTGTTTTCAGATTCGGACTACGAAGAGTCAATAAATGCTGCTTTGAGTATTCTTTACCAGAAAAGTTTGTAAAAATGGTAGGAACTCTAAGATCATATTCAAATCCAGAAAATGAAATGGTTGATATCGACCAAATTTTTTTTAATTAACTTTAATTAAGATAAGAAAGCTCTACAAGAGCAATTGAATCTCAATTTTCATTTTAAGAAATTTCAATATGTATTAATAAACATACTTTATATTTCTTGTGTACTCAGATGTGTTTTTTTTTACGAAAAGCACATAAAATTGTGTCCGCTTTTTTTTACAGAATTTTAGCTTTTATCGCTTTTATTTTTGTCCAATCTGGCGGCTTCTTGCTGAAAAATGTTGGCAACACTGCGACTGATTAAAACAAGCGGAAACTCTACAAACTTAAGAATTAGCATTATGATGTTTTCACAAAATGTGAGCAAATGTGGGCATATGACGCACGAAGCCGAATGACTGATTCACAACGAGTCTTCTCAAAATCCCTTGAAAATAATAAATAAGATAATCGATATTTTTTGTGATATTTTAAACAAAGTATTGGAAATAATAAATAAGAAAAATGAAATTAATAAAAAAAACTTATAGTTTTATTGCGGGGAAAAAAAATTTTTTTTTTTTGTGATATTTAGCATCATTTTTTTGATAAAAAAAACATCGATACGATATTTTTTTAATATCACGACAACCCTAGTTAGAATTTCATCACAATCACTTAGTTATTGTAACGAATTTGAAATTTATTTATTAGTTGGGCCGAATCCCGGCGGTACTGCAATACCGGGCCAACCCGTGACAGAGGTGGAGCAAGCTCCTAGCACTCCGTCTATTTCCAAAAATCAGTTTAACATTTGTTGTCCTCCGATGGAGGATCTATCAGATGTTAAGCTGATAAGAACAGATACTACACTTTGATCTTAGCCATAAGGCCGAGAAGCGATAACTAAACTAAGCAATATGCCACGCTACTCATTAGTCGGCAGCTAGAACCACTTGGGAATTACTATTCCGGGAATGAAAAATTTACTTGGCACATGCGCAGTTCACGTCAAAGAGAAAGCAGGCGATGGTGGTTGAAACAACCACAACCACTGCACAGTGGTCGGTCCTATATACATATAAATACATTTTTAACGAATTATAATCACTTGTGCATAATAACACTAAAAAAAAAGAAATTACCGCCGCAGTCGAAAAATTTTTGAAAAAAAAAAATTTTTTTTTCAAAAATTTTTCGCCTGCGGCACTAATTTCTTTCTTCCCTTCCCTCCATTTTTCTCCATCCTCAACACATTAAAAAACGCAACATGTTGTATGCATGCAATATTTGGTTTGCATAAAATCAATTTTGGCCACTGTAGAAAAAAAAAAGGAGAGCGGGAGAGAACAATCAGCAGCCGGTACATACAAAATAGAGTGAATTCCAACAACAAAATACATGGTATTTTCGAAAACTTTAAATTAATTTAAAAAAAAAACTATTCATTTCCGCAAGAAAAACTCTTCGTTAAAATTCTGGATAAATCTAGCTCTTTCCAGGAAAAATAAAATTAAAAAAATTAATTCACACGAGCGGCTATTTAACAATTACCGAAAAGCTCTTCGTTAAAATTGTGGATAAATCTAGCTCTTTCCAGCGAAAAAAAAAATATTTAAAATCAATTCACACGAGTAGCTCTTTAACAACTACCAAAACAGGTCCCAAACGACTATTTTGACTTCGATTTTTTTATTTATGGAATATCACTGAGCACTGGTTGATTCATTGGCACCCTTAAGTATGCCATACTTTTGCATCGATTTATTTGCAACTTTGTGGCTTGTAATTCCCAAAGTGTTCTAGCATGGAGATAGTGGCATACTTGTCTATGGGCAATCCAAAGTTACTCTGGCTTCTCTTCAGTTGTCGAATAAATCTTTCGCCTTTTACTAAAGATTTCCGTGGAGAGGAGCACTCTAATGAGTCTAAAATAATTTTTGCTTGTGCCTGGTTGCGAAATCGGGCCATTTGTGGATAAATTTGAGTTTTAGCGATAAGAACACAATCGATATGTAATTTAGAGGTGTGTTTTATTTTAACTAAATAATTACAACGTATAATACAAATTTTATAGTTTAAACTTGAAAATGGACAACTTTCGTTTTAGAACGGGCAAATTTTATCATGAGTTCGGAATAGTTTATTGTTGCTGCTTATGTTCTGTTATGGGGCATAATTTTGATATATTTCTGTCGCTTCTTATTGTGATTATCACAGTTTAATATATAAAAGATTCACTCACTTCTATATACCCTTTTTTTGTTGTTTGTTTTTGTTTATAATAAAAGTGTTCGAACGGAAAGTAATGCGAAAGCTGTGTTCATTTTTGTTGTTTTCTTTACGTTTGTTAGAGGAGGCAACTACATAAAAGTTGTGCATTCGTTTTTAGCTAAAACATAAAAACTACTTAAATGCTAGATAAGTTTAATTAAGCTTACATTTAGTATAAAAAATTTTGAGTATTTGTTTTGTCGAGTTAGTGTTTTTGTTCTTTTTTTTGAGGGGAAGGCGGGGACAGCGATTTCAAAACTATAACTAAGGGCATAATTTGTATATTATATACTCTCGTACTCGTACTCGTATTAACAACTTGCAAAAGGAGGAGGCTTAGGCTGTTTAGGCGGGCGCCTCCGTTGGCGCGTGGCAGCCCTCAACATTCTCGGGCCAATCGCAGACATTCTCCTGGGGATTGAAGACCAGGTTGGCAGGACATGGCATATGGTGTTTGCGCTCTCCCTCGCACATATAGTAATGTGTGCAGTCGGCCCAATCCTTGTGGTAGCTAATATGACCATCCTCCTCCGCGCAGGCTACATCATGAGCTATGCATTAAATGGATGGAAATTAAGCTCGGTTTGGGCTACTAGATTAGCTGGCTACTTACGGTCCTTTGTCGTATAGGCGCCACGTGGTCCATGTGACTCGTAGGGTCCGTCATATTCGAGCGGCACTTTGTAGCCCTTGAGCTCATCGCTTAAAGCATTGAGCAGTGGATATTTGCCGTTGCCGCAACGTCCAGTGAAATCATCCATATCAATTGACCAGACCATAATGCCGCCAAAGCCCTGCTCCTTCAGCCATTCCGTCTAGGTAAGAAAGCTAGATTAGTGGAACTTTCTAGATAGGGATGACTTGTTAATCTCACCTTTGTTTTAAGTGAACGCTCGTCGTCAAAGCCCACCCACTGGTTGCCCTTGTAGGCGAAGGGCACCTGCTGCTCTGAATCCCACACCAGTGTAGTATTATCCGCCGCCAGGAAGTTGCATACCTCGTAGTAGCTGAGGAAGCCCGCCTCATTGGTGAACTTGCCCGACTTGCCGCCGCCCGAGGATGGAGAGCCAATATCGAATTGTGTGTCGTTGACCAGCTCAAAGCTGCGTCCATAGGTGGGCATGCCGATCAATAGCTTCTCCTTGGGTGCACCCTGTTTCACCCACTCGCGTGCGCTGTAATCCACAGTCAGTTTCTTCTGGTAGCCGGTGGCAGATTCCAGCGGGAAGAGTGGTGAATTGTGGCCCACAGTGCGCTCCCATTGGCCATGGAAATCGTAGGTCATCACGTTGATAAAGTCCAGGTACTTGGAGATCTCGGGTACATCATAGCCAGCGGCAATGGCCTCAAAGGAAGCGGGCACAGCAGCAGTGAGCAACAGACGTGGCAAGCCCGATGACTTTGCTTCACCCTCGAAGGCCACACGCAACTCCTTGAGCAGATTGACGTAGGCAACGCGATCCTCGGCACCACGTGGATACTCCCAGTCCACGTCCAAGCCATTGAATTTGTAATCACGCAGAAAATCGATGGCCTCGTAGACAAACTGATTCATGCGGAAGACATTCGAGGTGAGCTCCTTGAATGGAGTCGAACCGAAGGCCCAGCCACCAATGGCCAACAGTATTTGCAGATCGGGATTTGTGTCACGCAAGGCAATCACGCTCTCATAGTTCTCGGGATCATCGTCGGTGGCCTCGGCCAGTTTGTAGTCCTGCAAGGTGGCAAAGGCGTAGACAATGTGCGTGCAGAGCTTGGGATCAATGTTATCCGGTTCGAATTTGCCGGCGCCTGGGCGCTTGGCCGACCAGCTGGTCAGGTAGCAGAAGACCTGAGCGGGACGAGCTGAGGAAAAAATATAAGAAACCATAAGAAACGTTTATTGAAGCTGCAATGGTAATGGCTGACTTACTGTTAAGGTCAACGGCATTGGCGCCGCCCTTGATGCGTTGCTTCTTCTGAGCATGTGGCTTGCGCACCTTGTTCAGCACCTCATCCACAGAGATTTTGATGGGTTCGGGTTTCTGTTGGCAGTAGAGGGATTAATGAAGAGTTTCCAATTAAAGTTAGTTGCACGCACCTCTTCAATATCTTCGAACGTGGCTGCCACGACAGTCCAGTTAACATCCTTGGCCTCATCGCCGCGAGAAATGCCCAACAGCTCTTCGCGCATGGCGCCAATCAATGGATACTTGACATTGCCACCGCACACCTCGCCCTTGAAGTCATCCATGTCAATGGTCCAGACCATAGCACCGCCATAGCCATTTGACTTGATCCAATGCATTTTATTACGAATGGCGCGCTCATCATCAAAACCCACCCATTGATCACCATCCACCAGATAGGGCACCTTCATCTCCTCATCCCAAACATAGACGGCGCCATTGAGCAGCATCTCACAGATCTCGTAGTAGGCCAGGAAGCCGCTCTCCTTGGTATAGACACCTTCACGTCCACCGCCAGTTGCCGGAGAATTGGGACCATGCTTCTCGGTGTTGGCCAGCGTAAAGGAGCGTCCATAGGTGGGCATGCCAATGACCAGCTTCTCCTTGGGTGCACCCATTTTGACCCACAGATTGGCGGCATTGTCCACAGACAGCTGCTTGCGCCACTCGGAATCCGAGGAGGGAGCATAGCTGCAATTGGAATGGTCAATAGATTGAACCAATCAATCAATCTAACTGCAACTTACAGTGGTGCATTGTGTCCTGTTTCACGCTCCCATTTGCCATGGAAATCGTAAGCCATCAGATTGATAAAGTCCAAATAGCTGGCAATGGCGGGCACATCGTAGCCGCCACGCACATTGTCCGGACCCACGGGCACTGCGGCGGACAGCAGTAGACGTGGTTGCTTCAATTCCTGGGCCTCAGCCTCGAAGGCTTCGCGCAACTCCTTGAGCAGCAGCACAAAGTTCTTCTTGTCGTCGGAGCCCTTGGGATATTCCCAGTCCATGTCGAGGCCATCGAAGCCTCGTTTGCGCAGGTATTGAATGGCAGAGTAGACAAAGGTCTGGCGTGTGTAGCGTGTGGCTGACATGTCCTTGAACTTCTGCGTGCCGAAGGACCAACCGCCCAAAGCCAACAAAATCTAAAGAGAAGCGAATTTAAATGATATATTTAATCAATTTATTATTTATTAAACTACGAGAAAAAGAAACTTTGCAACTTTTAATTATATACAACTTAAACTATTAGTAGATTGCATATATATTCTCACCTTCAACTTGGGATTTGCTTTGCGCAAGTTCATTATGCGTTCGTACAATCCAGGTACATTGTCCTTGGTTTCATCATTGGACTCATAGGAGCTCAGCTTGCCCTTCTTCAGCGAGGCAAAGGCAAAGATAATGTGCGTGCACAGATCGGCGGGTATATCCTCGGGCAGAAACTTGCCAACCTTCACACGATACTGCGACCAGTTGGTATAGTAGCAAACAATCTTTGGTGTGCCATCATCCACCTTGGTCTTCTTGCCCTTCAGCGATGAGCCGCTGGCAACGAGTGCGGCACCGCCAGCTGCTGCTGCGGCAGCTGTACCACCACGTATCTTCGATTTGGAGCGCAGACGTGTGCGAGTGACTCTCGTGGTGGAGGCGGGTTCCTGGTCAATGCGCTTCTCTGCCACAGGCGATTCGGTGGCCTTCTTTGAGGCCACCAAATTGGTGCGCGATGAGCTGGTAACTGTGCTGGGTCGTCGCATGCGCCGACGTGTCTTGGCTGCAAGAGAGAAGACAAATTGTAGAGAAGATTAATTAATTTTTATAATAACAAAAAAGCTGTTGAAAATGTGATCAACTTTAAGATACCCAGCGCAGTTGTCAAAAAAATTAAATTTTGATAACACTGCATAATATTTATTTACGTATTAACTTTCAGAATTACGATCAGATATTAAAGACAAGGCAGGAAGAATTCAGATTATAATTGAAATCAATCCCATAATATTATTTCATGTTTAACTTTTACGTTTATGATCCGATCGTAATGAATCCGATCTTCAGGAAGCAATCATAATACAGGAAGTTTTGTGTTTTTATGTATACTGAAAATTTCTTCCAAAGTTTTTTACAAATTTTCAAAATGAAAACGCAGAAATGGACTACAAGACTACAAATATGAAATATATTGTTACTAATTTGAACAATTCTTTTTTCTTTCAGAACGGGCTTGGTGATGTCGTCTCGACAATGAATTCATCTGCTTATTACAAGTGGTATGCGTACCTTACTACTCATAGATTCCGGGCACAATTAATCTCATCTCCGCCCACAGCCTAACTTGACCTTTGCTAACAACTCTTTAATCTGGCTACTGCTGGTAATAGCTGAACGTCCGCTGGTTTCAATCTAACCTCATCATCATCAATCAAACGTAATGCTATCGTGCAACCTCGACAGATCATAATCTCAATCGCAATCGCAATTGACTGTCAGCCAGTTGAGTGTGTCGAGTGACAATTATTTAAAATTAATGAACAGTTTGTCATCTCCATCTCTATCTGCAGCTGGAAATTGTTGTCAGTGTTGACTCTTGGTCTTAACTTTGATTATTATCCAGGCCATTTATCTCGGTGTCTCATTTGCTTTATACATTTATAAACGACAAGTACCCATAGATAGAAAAGAGTATCGTTTCAAGTTTTATTAATTCTGACAATCAGCCATAATGAAGACACCTAATGGATGGCTCCCCATAAGCATTCATTAATGGTACACGCTCTTCCTAAATACTTGTGCAATTAAAGTGGCCATTGCGCGGACCTGTTTAACGTGAAATTAAAATGATTAAATTTGTACCCATAACAAATAACAATGCGAAATTTATGGCGAATATTGTTTAACCGGTCTTTACCTCAACTCTCTTTGTTTCTCACTGCGCAAGCCCACTCAGAAGTTTATGTTGTTGGCATTGTGGACAGTTTCTATTTTTAGTTTGTGCTGTGGCAAGTTGCAGAAGTGCGCGTTAAGTCGTTGAAGACTCAACTGGGGATATAGCTCAGTGGTAGAGCATTCGACTGCAGATCGAGAGGTCCCCGGTTCAAACCCGGGTGTCCCCTAGGTAAATTTTTTGTTTTGTTTTTTTGTACAAACTTTCAAAGAAAGTACAATTTGTTATCTCACTTTTTTTGCATTACCTATATTGATATCTTTGCAAGTTGTGGCTATAAACTAAAAATATCATCACTGCATTGACTGGCAATGAAGCTCCATACTGTGGGGATCTTTACATGGGGATATAGCTCAGTGGTAGAGCATTCGACTGCAGATCGAGAGGTCCCCGGTTCAAACCCGGGTGTCCCCTTGGTAAAACTTTTTGATTAATTCCAAATGTTGTTTAAAAGGAAGCTAAGGCCAAACGCTTAGTTAACAGGGGAGAAGTGTTAAGGAAGCAACATTAAATAAATACTCATCCTCTGAAGTTATTAAGGGTGTGATTGTTGCATTTATAGCAGTTATACTTGGATAATTAATTTTTATTTGGTTTTTATTTACATAATTTAAATAATAATTAATGCTAACGTCATTAAAAACAATTTACTTTATTGTAAATGCAATAATATATTTTGCATTTTACACAGTGCAACATTGTTAATTTTTACTGCCTTCGACGCCATTTCTGCCTGATGCATTTATATCAAAGCATGCCAGCATTGAATTGCAACCAGCTAAGGGTTAAACAGTATATCACACTGCTGAACGACAAACGTACGCTGAAGTACGAGTTTAGCCACACAAGTTCGCCGTGGGGATATAGCTCAGTGGTAGAGCATTCGACTGCAGATCGAGAGGTCCCCGGTTCAAACCCGGGTGTCCCCTGATTTTTTTTATTTTCGAAATATGTTTTTCATTTATTTTTGTTATTTTAAAAGTACAAAGGTTGTTTTTTAACATTATTTTTAACATTCCTATACACGAAATACGCAAATTAAAACCTTTGCAATCAAACAAAAATTGCTTTGAATGAAATTAAACAAACACTTTATGTGTTACGAAATACATTTTGCACTTAATCTCCAACTGATCTTAAATCAAGTGTGAAATCCCTTTTAATGTTTATATAACAAAATTGATTTAATAGGTGCTTCGCCTAACCAAGTGTTTTATTTTGTAGATTTGACAAAGTGCTGCTGATAATGGCAAGTCATTTAGGAAACATGATTTTGCTGTTACGTGATAATGTTGCAGATAAATGTAATCATGGTCTAGTGGTAACAATACAACAACTCTTTATCAACTTCCGCCTCTGCAGATACTGAAATTCAAAAATAGTACGAAGGCGTGTAGAAGACTTGCCTACGCGGAGTCACTAAATAAATTGAATGCTGTGCCTTGTGTTTTGGTAACTGTTCTTTGGAAAATTGACGTGTCTTGCATAAGTGGGGATATAGCTCAGTGGTAGAGCATTCGACTGCAGATCGAGAGGTCCCCGGTTCAAACCCGGGTGTCCCCTGATTTTTTACATTTTTTACTTTGAAATATTCTTTAATTTATAAACGATTTTTACTTACTCTGTGCGCTGTCAGTGGAGGGAGAGAGGAGTACAACCAGCAGGCATATCACAAAGGCAATTCGCAGCAATCGCGGTGGCAACTGTAAAAGAAATAACAACACGAAAACGTGTAGAGGGCAATTAATCACAGTTATACAGTTGGATGTGCAAGAGATAAAATGATTTATGTGGGGGGCACGTCAACTTTCGGCAAATTACGTGGCACTTGTTTCGAACACTGTCAGAAATGGTTTTTAACTTGTTGTCTGCTGTTTGCTGTTTGCTGTCTGCTGTCCGATGTCTAGAGAAGGTCAGAGCATGTTTTTGCCGGGCCCTTCGGCCTCTTGATGTGGCCACTCTCCACTCCAGTTTGTTCACACCGCTGTGGCGCCCACAAAAATTACAAACAAAGCCGCGATAATGACGCGTCCAACGGCCAAGTCGTGACATTGACCCAGTTAACGGGCCGGAGACGGTGCCCCCAACCCTAACCGCCGCTGCTGCTGCTGCTGCTACTGCTGGTGCTACTGGCAAACAATACTCATACTTTGTATGCCCAGACGGACACTCGATTGCCACAACAACTAATTAAAATTATTTAGTTTTTTTCTTTATCTTTTATTTTTGAATAATTATGCAAAAGTATGTTTTTCTTTTGTGTTGCATCTGAGGCAATTTTCGGTGACATCTTCAGATTTCAGTGGCAATGACAACATAAACTCAAGTGACGTCTTGACTTTGAACATTATTGCTACTTAGAGGGTATAAGCCTACGCCATTCCCAATTCCCAATTCACTTTTTCAAATACCAATTTGTAATTCACAAACACTTGCAAAAGGCCTTACAAATCAAAGTGTCATGCTGATTTATGCACTGGTATTAACAAAAGTCGCAGACTATCGAATTGAAGATAATATAATGTTGCAATCAATACGGCAAAGCGAAAACTGGTTAATTAAGTTGCATTAAAATATCAAATAAATTAAGCAAAGAAATGAAGACAATTGTCTATTATAATACCAGTCATACATATATTGCTTGCTTTTGTTTTAGCAACAATTTGGCTATTGCCAAAGTTATTTTTAATAAGTCAAAACGTTGTCGTGACAGCATTCGCCTCAATTTCATATTGTTGCTGTCAGCTGTAGACGTAGCTGTAGCTGTATCTGTAGCTGTTTGGTATTCAAGGGGGCATTAGCATTTGGCAGCGTCATTAAGAACACCTTACACAACAACTCTTGATGTTATGGCCTTTTACAGACAGTTAGGCAGTTAGAAAGAAAGAAATGCCCAAAATTGGCACAAACGTGCATCGCTTCGATAACGATCTGTAGAAGTTACAGTTACAGTTAGCAGGCAATGTCACGCCCTGTGGCTTAAGCCGCACATGCCTTGGCTAATTGAAGTGGCCAAGGTCGCCGAGCTGAAATAAAGGCAATAATTTTAAGCTTTAGCATTTTAATACAAACAACAATAATTTATAGCCAGTCCCTGCCATAAACACCCCGCCAAGCCCATAAATCTCCAACTACTTGCCGCTCACATTATTCTGTGAACATTTCTCAGGCGCCTTTTTTGGGGTCTTAGATCTTTCGATCTAGATGCAGTAACCAAATAAAATGGTAAAAAGTAAGAAAAGTGAAACTGGTTTATGGACTTATCTTCTATAATCTGCAAAACTGTTTTCGGCTAATTCATTTAAATGTTTTAGCTCTGGCTTTAAAACGAGCCAACTAAATTATGCATAAATTATACATTTTTAATGCGCAGGCGCAAAAGCAGCCAACGATACCAAAAATCTTTATACAACAAAAGTTCCTTATTGCGCCGACCGGCAGCAGCGACTTGAGCGTTCACATCGACTGGACCAGACCAACTGGTTTATGCTCCATCTCGCTCGTTGTATGTTGCGGTGCGGAGCGGCGCGGAAATGAAATAAGGTGAAAACATGCCGTCTAAATGCCTTTCATTTTCTTTTGTGCGAAAGCGAAAAGCCCAGAACTCCAGCCGGACCCTGGTGTAAACGCTCCGCGCCATGCCGAGCCGCTTTTGGCTCTTTCTCAGCTGCCACTTTTTGTGTTTTGGCCAAATCATTCATACGCGCACTCGAACACTGTCGAACAAATGTTTTGCGCATGTCTAGTGTTACGTAAATTTTTGTTTTGTCCATTTTGGGGCAATTGTCTAAGGCCTCATTGCAAATATCATGAGCTAAGTCCATGTCTCTCTCACTAAGTCAATAGGCTGCCATAGCCATAGCAAACGTTGGGGTGGATTTGGGAGTGCAAAAGCCGTGGCCGAGTGTGCGGATTTGTTGATTACTGTTTGTTGATTACGACAGCACCAAATAAAAGTCAATAAATATCAGACAGACATACAGTTAGAAAGAGAGAAGTAAGAGAGACTGACTAACTGCATTCCAGGCGCAATATTGCTTATTTTTTTCAATTGTTTGCTTGACTGGCGCAAAAAGAAATATTAAAAATTTGTTATACAGTGAAATCTTGGCAAGTTGGCAGCAGCTGTTTATCGGCGATTTTATGGAGTCTTCACTGCATCAAAAAAACTTTAACAGCTCATTTGAAATGTTGATAATTATGATCATTTAACCACACTCGCCACTCGCCACTCGTAAAGCGTAATCCTAAGCTCAGGCCCGACACTTAACCACATGGCGTTATCCGAGACAAGAGTATAACATAATACGATACTATAGACAGACATATTGTTGATCTGTCTGGCCGGTGCTTGGGTGCAAGAAAGCGAAAAAATTGCAATTCATTTGCATAAAAGTTATTTCTTCCACTTTTTACGATGATTATTATTTTTTCTCATTTCCATTTTGATTTTAATTTAAAATTGCGTTTATTGAGCGCTCTTTCAATATATTTTCAACATGCGGTTCGAATTGCGCAAAACTTGCATTAATCATGCTCCAATGCGGTTAGGCTCGGCCAGCGCACGTTTGTCGCTTAAGTCTTTCGTTTTGTGGCTGCAAATGCATTTACTGCGTTGCTGTGCCTTGCTTTTGGTTTGCTTGTTTGATGAATTTTATGAAATTTATTGAAATTTTCGTGGAGTTAAACGTCAACTGTCGTCGTGAGTTTTGTGCAGTTATATTTAATTAAGTTGAATGCCTTTTGGCTTGACCGAAATTAAGCTCAAGGTGAGGTGTATAAATAAAAATAAAAATAAAATACAAAATGCAAAAAGCAGCAACAAACTACTATAAATGGAAAAAAGAAAACCCGCTGCACAGTTGGCGACACGCGCGAGCTTGTACACTTTTAAATTTATATATATGTAAAAGTATTAATTCAACGGTATTAATAAAACGCCGCAGTCATAACTGTTTGGCAATACGTCAGTCAGTATGTTATTTTGTTTGGGGTAAGCTATGTTAATTTGGCATTTATGAAAATGTGTTAAATTTGGCTGGGCCTTTGATTGTCTTAAGGCGGCAATTTCTGCGCCTTACAATTGAGTTAATTCGCTTGCTTCGCGCACCTGTCCTGACCAGACGACCTTGCGCAATCTGGCCAAAGCCTCAGTCTCGGTGTTGATCGCTGAAACAGAAACAGAAACAGAAACAAGTTTGGCTTGGAAACAAAAAGACAGTGAGACAAGCACAGACAGTTAGACAACTGGACAGATACAAATGGAGTGCGGTGAGTCAGGGCTCATTAAGTGCAGTTGAAAACTGGTTCACTGACCAATTAGAATAATGCTAAAATTGCGCACCTCAATCTGACCGAAAGCGAGGCAGCAATCGAGCCAACAAATCGACTCGAATTACCACATACTCATATTCTGATGCTGTAAGTCTTGGCTTGGCTTCGCTTTGCTTCGGTTGGGTGTGGAACTGCTGTGCCAGTTACTTCCTGCTTATAGCATAACCCTGAAACGGCCGTTCACACCAGTTCCAGTTCCAAAACAGCTGGAATGAGGCTTCACACTCAGGCTGGACATGTTGATGTTGAGTTCTCTCTAGTGGGTTAAGCACGCAGCGCACCCAATATATTTTGCGTTTTAAGATGCAACTGATTGGGAGACGCTTTCGAATGCCTCAAACGTGCGTCTTTGCCACAATGAATCAGCAATTATGTCGGCAAAGAAACAAATAACAAATGCTGCCAAGATCTCTCTATGGCCATTATTCTTTTGGCTGCAATGCCACAGCCAGCAATCACATTCACATTCAGACTCACATCCACATCCACAATCAGAATGGAGCTGAGAATTCAACAGTTGACTGCACACAACTTCCGTTCCACTCATGATATGTTGCTGATCTACAGTTGGCCATTTCCTACATTTAGCGATCTTGTTCATAATGTCAATAAAATTTATGTCCATTTGTTTGCCACTCAGAGAAGAATCCACCTGAGATTTCAGTTTCAGCTTCAGTTTCAGTGTGGCCTCGTCTAGAATTTGGCAATTTGTCAGTGTCACATTAATGTTAATACCTGTCTTTTAGGAGGGGGCAGACTCATTACCACTCTACCGTCAAATACTTGAGCTGGCGTAACAAAAGACTTAAGCGACATGCAGGCTGGTTAATTGCAGGGCTGGAAAACCCACAGTGCATAACGCCCCCAAAATGTGCAAGTGTTTTTAGCCAAGACTTTCCATATTTATTTAAATATAATTGCAATAAATGGCGTGACTTTCTCGGGTACCGTTCTGTGCTTTTAATATATATAAATTAATGTTTAATTATTCAAGTAATATTTATTACAATGTTTTCACATGATTTTGGTGAAGTGAAAATATAGCTTTTATGTGTATAATACAAATTGAATTAATTTGCATGTATTTTGTAGGTTTTTTATAACTTCATTACCCTCGAGAAAATGCTGCATAAATTTGTAAAATAAAAATAAATATATGTTGTAGCCTGTCTGTGCCTCCAGCCTTAGTGTTGGGCCTAGTTATGGGATGTCACTTTGTTTCTGGTTTCACATGCATAGTTTTTTGTTGATGGGAGAGGCGTGCGCCCAAAGGCAGCTCTAACAAAAACAATAAGGAACTGCCACGGCCCGGACATTATGTCATAACTAAGTATCTGTTGTGTGTGTGAGTGTATGCACAACAGCAGCCGCCTCCTTACGTAAAACATATGCGCTTTTATTAATAAACAAAACGACAAAGAAAAAACAACACAAAAACCAAAAAACAAAAACAAAAATAAACAACAACAATAAAAAAACCAAGCAAGGCAAACAAAGCGCATCAAAGTGAAATTTGTGGTATTTGCAAGCTAATACCATGTTTAAGTGTGTTGTTTGCTGCTCGTTTGCTTTCTTTAGTACGAGTAACTAGTATAAGCTACAGTTAAGTGTAGGCCATTGTTCAACTTTAACCTTTTCTGTCACAATCAAAGACCAAAAACAACAAAACCAGTTTGCGCATCGTTAAATTAAACAATCCATTTCAAGTATACTAAATGTTTATGCTATTTTTTAATTTTTTTACTTTTATATGTATATGTGTATATAGAAATATATTCAAATTAAATGACGTCTGGCTGAAGCATGCGGCTCGAGGCTGGCCAGTTTATAGAGCGTCGAAAACCGAGTTTATGGCCTAGACAGGCCAAACGGTATTAAGTCAAACATTTTTATTGGCATTGTCAGTTGAATTTATGGCCAAATGTCGTCTTGGCCGCCATCAATACCAACAGACATACAGATATGAGACCAGTTAATTGACGACTACAGCAACGGAAGGGCCAACCAAATGAAAACAAATTACGAACACAGTTAATTAGTTTAATTATGAACCGAGTAGTCGCCGAAAAAAAAGATATATATATATAAATAAACAAATAAAGATAAATAGAAAAAAATTGTGAAAAGTTGCCAAACGTTGCGAGTCGCGTCGCACGAACAGATAACCCAAACTGTTGTGCAACTGCTTGAAAGTTTGATAGAGCTGAAGATATATCAAGATACAGATACAGATACTCGCATTCGTATTTGTATTCGTTTTTTGGATTTGGATACAGATACAGATTCGTTTTCGTAGTTGATTCCTATTCGTACTTTCGTATTCGCATCTCGTAGCGCTGTTCGTATATTTTCATTAGCAGTATTTAGCATTTTGGTGTTTAACTTGGTCGATGGTCCATGATATTTTGACTGATAATGATTTGCAGGCTTTTAACATTTTGTTGTTTTCGATTATGTTGTATCGAGCTGCGGGGCCATAGCCCCGGGGCCAAATAGTCAAACAGCTCTTATATATTAGGTGCTTAAACAAAAATAACTTTATATAATATCAAATAAGCTGAATTTTGATTGAGTTTTTGAGTTTTGTGTGTCGACTGTCGATTGTCCCTCGTTTGTCCATTGTTTTGGGCCATATGATTGATATATTTGAGTCCATAATGTTTGTCCCATAATTAGCTGTTTAGCTGAACGTGATTGACATTGAGCACACTGTGTCTGTGTGAAGTAATTATGCGACACATTCCGCGTTAACTTTACTTATTTAAATGTTCAAACAAAACGTGTCGTATCTATTGTTTGCTTTGCGCTTAAACGCACTTCCTGCTCGACTCTTGGGCACAAAAAAATCAACAAATCATCAAATGCTATTTGCTCTAGGCCTAAATACTTGAATATGCTGTGAGCCCCTTTAGGCCAGTTCAATAACCAATTGATGCATGCGCCTTTTCCCATTGACTCTTTTGCATGTTTGCAAATCCGAATAGAAATCAGCATAAAAGTGAATTGCAAGCTTCATTTGAGTTTTATGACTGTGAGGGTATTGTTTTAAGTGTGGCTCTGACAATTGAGCTACCCACTCAGCACCAGCCTCAGCCTCAGCCTGAGTCTCAGCTCGACACTCGACTGCAGCTGCAACTGCTGACGCTGAAGTTGTAGTTGTCGTAGTATTTGTAGTTCGCCTGTCAGGGCTAGGCCAAAGTAATTGTGACTCGCATATCTCAGATCAAAAATAAGCAAGAATAGCCAATATACCACAGTCGACCTATTAATACACTATATTAAATTGATTTGCTATAGATTTACCTCAATTAAACACAGCAAAATGAAGCAATTTATTGTTGAAATTGATTGACTGTGAAGTATTTGAAATAATAATTACGTTTTTAAACGATCTATTTAACGATAATCAATCTCATACTTTTATTTAGCAGTAATTCATAATGCAATAAATAGGCTTTACGACCTCATAAATGGCGCTGTAGCTAGGAAACTACCCTAACATTGTTAGTGTATAATCCAGTTGATGTTTGCCAAGCTGGCTGGCTGCATTCTCAACAGTTGATCATTTGCTTAAGGCACTTTTAAGTAGTTGCATTTAATAATATTTATTTTGCCATGAATCATGATGCAGTTTCCTTTTCCAAGTTTCATTCTTTTCCTTTCATTTCAGTGGTTAGGAGGAGGCTTTAATGGCAAGTATGTATGGCTTCACATTACGCATACGCCGTGATGGCACGTTGCCAACTTCCGACAAAAAAAAAAACAGCAAAGTTTCTTGTGGTTTGCTTTTTGTTTTGCTTTTTGGGAGAAAGTCTGTCTCCCGTGCAGTGTGCAATTATAATAACTCTATGCGAGTGTGAGTGCGAGTGTCTACTATTAACTTTTTTAAAATGTAAACACAAGCTGGAGTCTATCGTAAAAGCAGACTCGTTATTTGAATTGTTTGTTTCACAAACAAATTCTGTGCGAGTGTTGTTTGAGTGCTGTGTGCGAGTGTCGTGAGTGCTGGGCGAGTGTTCATTCAATTGTCAAGCTTCAAGCTTCAAGCGGCAAATGAAAGTGAGAGTTTTTCAGACAAAAACAAAATAAGAAAATAAGAAAATACATGCACATGTCTGTCATGGCTGTCAATAGCGCGTGGCCTGCTGGAAGGGATGGGGGCGTGACAGCAGCGAGAGCAGAGGGCGGACAGCGCTTGGCTAATTAGACAAAGACTAGGAAAGTGCACTGGCAAAAGGCGACCTGCTCTATAAACAATGGTAACTATAACAATGGATTTTTTGGTTTAGGCCAGCATCGAGCAGCATGTTTAATTTATAAGTCAACCTATTGCCTTTTTATTTGTTTTTAAGCTGTCGCTCGTTTTTCCACATGTTTCAACGGCGACTCGTTTCGAGTATTTCGAACCTAATTTTTGCGGGTTTTTCAATTTTACGAGACCAGTTTTGGGCCGCTTGGCCAATGATTGGCCAATAGACGTCAACGTTTGGCTGACTGGCAGCCAGCAGTTGTAGGTTTCTTTGCTTTTAAGTTTTTCCTTCGTTTCATTTGTGCTTTTTTGCAAATATTAATTGTTGTAAAATACAGAGAGTGAGAGACACATACTCGCACACACATACACACGCATAGACCAAAAACTAGTTATTGTTTGCCTGCGACTTTTACTTGACTGTGCCAAATTGAGGCGTGGCCAGTTACTCTTGGCTGCTGCCACTGCTGCCACTGCTACTGCAGCTACTGTTGCTGATGGCGTGCTGTTGCCCATAATGGAAAATATGGAATAATGGAAAATCGCTCGCCCAAGGAAGTAAAAGCGCATTTTACTTGAGTTTCGTATTTTGCCCAAAATGAAAAGCGAAACTAGACAACAGCAGTCAGCAGCAACAATTGCAATTACAAACCGAAAACAGCATACATTTTAAAGTAGCTTGGCAATTCGTTCATCATTTTGTTGTATTCACATTTATTATAGCCATTGTCTTTTGACAGGTTTGCCTTCAACTTCGCTCTGACAGGCAGCAGCAGCACAGAACCCGTAATCGCAGTCACTATTCTTATAAGTCAGCCAAGCTGCCAACAGCCAGTAGCCAAGTTAGCCAGCCAGCCAGCCAGCCAGCCAACCAGGCAGCCAGCCAGCTAGTCTGTCTCTCTGTCTGTCCGGTCTGGCAGTCTGTCTGTCCGTTCTCCAGTTTGGTTTAACATTCATTTTTCCATTCGCTGACTTTCAATATTCATACTTAGCTATTCGAGTGTATTCATAGTTTGGCATGCTTTTTGTTACTCTCCGTAGTAAATATGATAATTTTTTTATTATTTGTTTTTTCCTTCTTTATTTTTTTCTTTTTGTTTTTTTGTGGCATGCCTGACACACTTATGTTGCACTCACCATTTTCATAGATCTGTCGTCCCCGCACACTTATCCAGAATATGTTGATTGAAATTTGTTTTGAAACAATTGTTGAATTATGGATAATGAATTATGAATGTACACTACACTGCAAGTTTTGTCGCACGTTTGTGTTTTTGTGTGACGTTTTTTCTGGGGCTTTTGCCGCCCGAAACAAAACTGTGCGCACGCGCTGGAAATTCTTCGACACTCCAGAAATTCTTCAATTCGAAATTCAAATTCAACTCCTGTCACCACACACAAAGTGCTATTTGCCAACTTGAAACCGTTACTCGAACTGCGAACTCGCACGTTGGACTGAAAAACTGAAACTGATTTGTGCGCAGTCGCGACCAGCTGCCAAGACAACGACAACGCCACAGTCCCAGTCACAGCCACAGCAAATGCCAGCAGCAGCTCAAAAGTAAACGGCAAAATTGAGTGAAGTCGCTCTGAGCGCCTTGCGCTCCCCCTCGCTCCCTCCCTCGCCCACTCTCTCTCGATCCCCACCACGCATTTGAGTGCTTTGTGTCGGGGCCACGTCCGAGCATGCGCCATATACGAAGTATGTACATACATACAACCGAAACATAAAAAAAAACTGTTGTTTCTGCTGTGAGCTGCATGGAAAATTAAATTTTTGCTGCGTTGCTTTTGTGCCGTTCTTTCGCGTCACTCAAAAACTCACTTGCTCGCTGTTAGCTTAACAGCACCAACAGTTAACTGTTAAGTGCTAACAGCAAACTGTTGGAGTGTTAACAGGACAAGGATTGATTGCACACATGGAGATCAGACAAGTTATCGAGATTGGCCAAGTGCAAACGAGTTTGATTAGCATAAACAACGACGCATCTTCGAAATGCTCATTTAAATTATGATTTACAAAATGTTTTAGTTACTGTAATCATCATACATATATTATATGCATAAAATATTCAGTTTTTAATACATTTCACACGGATAGAAAGCCATTCAAATTCAAGCTAATTCATTTGCATAAGCTCAAGTGCTTATGCGTGTGTGTGTAATTGGAAAGGGTTTCAAAAGTCCAGTGATTACTGAACACGCCCTAAAGACAGCGGTAGCAGCTACGATATCAAACTCTGCTCAAATGAAAGCGAAAGTGCCAATTGCCGGCTATCGTGAGTCGCTTGGCAGATTGGCAGCAACTCTGACTCAGTTATTTTTCTTGCTTCTTCTTATATATACATACATGTACATATGTATCTTATATGTTCTTCAATTCTAATGTTTGTTTGGCAGACATGAGAGATTGCTCCTTTGATCGCTTCTCACGCTTTGCATGCCATAAATTTCACTGCCTTTCACTGTAAATCATTTGCACGACTTAATTGTGTGCATTTTAATGCGTATTGCGTGCCGCCTGCAATCTGCCTGCTGCCTGCTGCCTGCTGCCTGCTACTCTGGCCAACTTGTTGCTGTAATTGCTGTTTGTTTTTGTTGCAATTCTGTGCCAGTTTTTCAGGAGAAAAGTTTGCACAGCAGCCACAAAATGAGAAATGGAAATGCAATGCTCTAATTCACATGACGGCAACAATTTCATACCGGCCACGAAGGCAGCCAGAAGTGCGTATGAAACACACACCAGACACCCAGTGGTCAGCTAAGAATTGATCTGTATCGAGTAATGCTACACATTGCCCATTTGTAGTGGGCGTTTCGCGTTTCAATTACTGCGAGAGTGCATTGACTGTGTCGCTAAACTTGGCGGCCATTTTGGCTTTCGAAACCGTTATACCAATTGAATATCAAATCGGGCAGCTTAACCTTCACTGCCATTGCGCGATGACGTTGGCGACTTCGACTACCGCTGCGACAGCGTCTACGACTGTGTTCAATTCGTGTCTTAAGTCTTTTGTTTTACACACAAATTGAAAGTGAAATTTCTTTGTTATTGCTCTTGTTGTAGTTATCGTTGTCGCTGCAGCGATTTTGGTAATTGTTGAAAAAGAAAGGCACTCACCGACGATGCCAACAACAACAACAACAACAGACAACAGCAACAATGCTGATAAGAAACGTGATTTAATTTTTAGTAGAAAATTATGAAAATCATACATCTCGTACTCATGCTCGTACATATGATGTTGGCAGTTTTCACTTTTTTCAATAGCCTTGCGGAAGCCACCTGTTCGGCTCCAGTCTTCTTGAAGAACTCGGCATGCGCTGCACATCCTTTTGAGCAACTGCCAAAGTTAATAACCGTCATGAAAAGTTTCTTTGAAATTTATGAAAGTACAAAAAATAAAAGTGATAAATTATGGTACAATGGTATACACGACGAAAAGCAGATAATTCTGCGCACAGCGTATGCACGCTTCGGTGCGCTCTCCTCCTACTCCAACTCCCTCTCAGCTGGGGGCTACACAGTGTTCGCTTCCTAGCATTGTTGTGAGACAATCAAGTTGCTGTTGGGTATATCTGGGTATCAGCTTTGCGTATCTGCAAGCTCGCACAGCTGAAGTTCACCCGGTAGTCGCTGCTATTTCATCGCCAGATTAGATATGGTGCGCGAGTTTTATTATGATTGATGAGAGGACCGACCGCGTATGTCTCTTGAGTCTTTTGTTTTGTTCGTTGTCGCCTTGCCGGATGTGTTCTAATAAAATCAAAGCACGGTTCAAGGTGAATGCTAGCAAAATATATGCGTGTGCTTGTGCTTAAAGGGACAGCCAGCGCATTGGGAATGACACAGCATTTCAAGGGGAGCATCGATCTGGCGATCTTCCCTTGAACATGCTTTGACTTCCTCATGCGTTCACTGTCCCTCTAGTAAGCGAATATGCAATTCGAGCTGCTGTTTGTCTCCGACCCACTACTAGACGACACATAAAACTTGGACTTGTGACTGGGACGCTGTGAGATGCGCTGCCAAAAGGGCTGCAACCTGTTGATGCTTCTTTCGCTGCAACTGTTGCTCATTGTGGTCACTTCGCTATCTTCTAGCTGTCTGTGATTCTTGTCTTTGGCAAAGGGTTTGCCCAGCCGCTTGATAACTGTGCGCAACCATTTCGTGGACTTTTTCTTGCGTTTAGGCAGATCCAAAGACACATTATCAATTGGCAGGAATTGAGGCTTCGACGCTGGCAAGGGTAAAGGCAAAGGTTGCGGCAACGGCTGCGGCAACGGCAGTGGCTGCTGCAATCCTTCCAGCACATGCATCAGATTTATGCGCAAGCTATGGTACCGATCGGCCTGCTCGCCTTGGCTTGGCAATGGCTCTGTCGCAAATGGATCCTTCTGGTTGGGATACCTATCGGGCGAGCTAAGCGTGGCGCGTATGCGACGTGTTGGCGGTTTCGGGGCCAGGCGATGCTTGCAACGTGGTGGCGGCAATGGTGGTTTAAACAATGCTTGAGCTTCAGCCAAGGTCTGTGATGGCACTGAGCGCTTTGATAAGGGTTTTAGCATCAATATCATGTGCTCGGCATTGCTGGAAGCGCTTTTCTGCAGGTGCCAGCTGCGCAAGAAGCTTTGATTGAATGTGTACGACACTGCTATCTTCATTCTTACCAAACTAAAAACAGCAATAAATTGTAGACGGGCAACGCCATTAGACAATGCACCAGCAACCTCATGAACGGACACTGTGAGGACTGATGTTCCATTAGCCAGCGCCAGAAACAGGAGTCCGACTTGCAGCAGTTCTCCTGCCACAATTTGATTGCCAAAGCGGTGCGATTATGAATTTCCAGAATAAATAGCTCATTGCGCCCATTTCTCTCAGTGCTAGGCCAGGCATAAGCCAGAAGTCCCGGCAAGAAAAATATAAGCGAATGCCAGTTAATCATTCTCATTGAATCAACATACGTCACGGATACTGTTTCTCTTTCTCTTTCTGTATGCTATATTGTTGTGGAAATAAGTGTAAATAGCATCGATTTAGATCTAAGCCTACTTTTTGACTTGGCATGTGAAATTAGGTTTTGAATCGTTATTGTCCAGCGAGTTCTGCAAAGTCTCGCCTTATGGTTTTCTTAATCATCTCATCGTTTAGTTGTTTATGTTTAGATAATGTCGAAACTGTGCGAACATTGAAATTACGTCTAGACAGCAGATACTTTTTGGTGACTTATGTAAGCCATAAATCAAAACAGTTCATCCTTATAAAAGGTCATTTCGTAATCTGCAAATTATACACAATATGCCAAGGATAAGTATCAATATGTTTACTGCTCACTCTGATAACCAGTCAAACGTGCGTCAGGCATTCCGACAAGGTAATAAAAAACAAATACGTTTTCATTATTCCCATTGTTGTTCCACCTGATGTTGTTACTAAAATTATTCATATAACCAGATGCGTTTAAAATCATCGCCTTTTCAAATTGGCTTTTATGTTTGATTGATAAAAGCTCGTTAGAAAATATAAAGACTATGTGATCTTAATTAGGTTGCGATTTATTTTGTTCACTATATATTGATTAAGCCAGCATTTCATGATTTAACACTTTGATCTCAAGTTATATTTCCAAAAAAAAAATTAAACTTCATTGAAATATTTTTATAATTTATATTTTCACAGTAATTGTTATTTGTTTTTTGTTTAGTTTTAAAACTTTGATTCGGGTTATTAGCTTATTGTTTAAACATTAAAAATGACTTAATCAGAAATTTATGAAATGTACGTAAAAGTAGAATACAAAGAAAGAGAACAAGTAACATACGTACATTCATACATACTTGTAGGTTTTATGCTTAACTAAAATACATACTTATAAAATCGTGTGTATATATGTGTGTGTGTTGTGGTGTATATATCATTTAATTGTGTTTTATATAATTTAATTTTTTTTGCTTGTATTATTTTGGCTACTTGCAGTTTGCCCTGAAATTGAAGACATACGCATAGAATACAATTTGAAACATTTTTAAGTAGGCATTGTTGTATTTTCATTTTTCATTTTTCCATTTTCTTTTGAGTTGAAATTTCACTTACTAAACTATGACAGATTGTTAAAGTACTCGTACGTATCATATAAAGTGCGTCATTTTATTTTTGTTGCTGAATTCTTAAGGAAGTGTCGTTCTTTTCTTTTGTGTTTTTAATTTCTTTGAAAATAAATACACTTTTCTACAAAAAAGAAATCGAAAATACTTGGAGCTGCTCATCAGAAAGTCTAAATTAAAATGGCAGTTCTGTTTTTTTGTTAATACCTATACAAATACAAATAGTATGTGTATTAATTCGTCCCATTGGATTTTGAGATGCGATTCAAATAGATTTAAGTGTAAAAATTGATTATTGTTTGAGGGTTTTTCTCTTTCAAAAATGCAACTTTCGACTGCGCTCAATAAACTAATGAGATTTTAGTTGAGTGTGAGTCTGTATACATAATGCATTCATGTGATCTGTTTTTAAATATTTAACACTAACTTATTAAATGCTTTAGCTGTGCATATTCCTTCTTATTTCATTCAACCGATCTCGCATTCTCTTTCTTCTCCTTTTTCATATCTTTTGGCAACATTTTAAATGTGAAAAACTCAATTAATATTTTATATGTGTTTGTGTTTGCTTCGGCTGTGACTCACGCTTAAAACTATTCTTTACTAATCCACACTCTTTCGGTAATATCATAACTATATATTTTGCATTGCTGGCAGATCGTCTGATACAGTCCAAAGAATATTATAACACATATGATGATAGAAATTACATAACTTTAAATAAAAAACCTAACTTTTCAACTAAAATTACAGTCTCAAGTAAAATTGGGGATTTCTCTTGCAATATTCAAACTGAAATTCCTGCGTCTTCAATTTTCTTTTCTTTCATCTCTCATCTTTCATTTCTTATATATTTTTCTTTCTATGGTTGCCATTTCTTTTCGTTAAAGCCATTCTAACAAATGTCCACGTACGCATCACGTTTTTAATCCTGGTCTGAGGCACCTGGATAATAGTATGGCGGTGGGCGTTCATATTCAGATGATGGCGGCGCCACGGGCGGATTGTGGTAACGCGGTGGTTCATGATCCCAATGCCTGCGAAAGGAATAAACAAGAGTTAGTCATTGGCCAATAAAAACAACAGTTTTTAAACAACAAAAAGTGGCAGAACGACTGCGTTTAGTTGGATTAGTTTCGGTTGCCAGCACAAATATGATTGCAGTTAGTTTGCGTTTAGGCGTTGGGCAATGGAGCAGTACTTAGTTAACCACACAAGACAAGAGCCAGCCATCATCATCATCATCGTCTGCTGATGCTGATGGCTAACAGCAAAATATAAAAAAAGATGGAAGCGCAATTAGGTGCTCTGTTATGAAACCAGTTGATGTTCTTTGGACTGGCAAATGAGTAGTTTTAGAATGATATGAATGACGTTTAGCGGCAGGTCAGAAAGCAACAATAGACACAGACACACAAATACATACGCACACCCACACATACGTACACCCATACACACATTGTCATAGGCAGAGCATGTTGGTGTGACACAGACAGGAGGCAGACATAATATTACCAAAAACCATATGCACTTCGGGGTTAAAATGCCTAAAAGAAACCATCTGCCGCCAGTGCTTTTGGCCTTGTATCTATAGCCACAACTTTAGCGCTAAATAAAATGAAACCAAAAATAGCAATTAAAAGTGTGGCCATCAAATCAATAATTAGCCAGCCACAATATTGCAGTTATGTGTGTTATTGTGTTATATATTCGTGTAAATATATCGTTAGGCGGGACACGCTTATTTATTGTCAGGCAATTGGATTAGGGGGCCAAAGAGAGATTGACAGAGGGAGAGAGAGAAAGAGCCAAATTGTGTTTAGTGTTATGGAGAAAGATGCTTACGTGGGTGCCACATCGTTATAGCGCATGTTGCTGCTACCGGCTGCATCGCCACCGCCATTGGCAACGCCACCGCCTCCACGTGAATTGCGCGACACGCCCGGCGATGCATCCTCATAATAATCCTGCTGCTCCCGTCGGCGTTCGTAGGCCTTGCGACGCTTCTTCGGTACACTGAAAGCAGCAAGCAAGAAATGCGACAGTAAATACGAGTTGACAATCAAAGGGGATTAGCTAATGGCATGTAGATGGAACAACTCTTACTTGGCCAATGGCACATGCTCGTGCTCGCGCTCACGCTCGCTATAGGCGTCATACAAGTAGTCGCTGCTGTGTGCGTTAGATGTGAGATGTGTGTTGTATATGTGGAAATGAGAATGAGACAAGTGTGACAGAGATTAGATTGTGTGACAATTTGATGGTTATATATTGCCGCTCGCTAATCTTGCTTGCGTTTGCTGCTGACGTTTGCCGGAGTCAAAGTTGAATCTGTGGATTCTGTCGATTCGGTTGCGTCATCCCTTAGCAGCAGTATTAAAGCACCAGATTTGCCACCACCAGCTTTTGAACCAGTTTCATCGCGAACACTGTACTCAGTGCCAATAAAGCGCGTCACCGCAGCTGGTCTCAATGTTATGGCACCAGTGCAGGTGGGGCAACTTTGGGTCAGTGCGTTGCACCGATGAGTTAATTAATGATTGTAGCATGCGACACAACTTACCCGCCCTCAACTATGCCAACAGCTGGCGCCGAATATGGATCAATCTTCTTGTACAAGCACAGCAAACGATGGGCCACAACAAGTATGGGCAGGAAGAGCACTCCACAGAGCAAAACGCCTACCCAGAAACCATTCTAAAGGTACAAAATTTACCATTAATTATGTTGACATATAATCAGTTAATCCCAACTTACCATAGGATCGACCAGGCGCTTGCAGATGTGTTCCACACTGCGGTCAAAGATATAGTAGAGTGGCTCACAGTTGCCAACATTTGTATTGCATTCTCCAATTACCATTTGCACATATTTATTGATTTGATCCTCTATCGATTTGGTCGCATTATCAATCAGACTATTTACAAAGGTCTCGCCCCTTTGTTTCATGAACAGCTCGGCTCGATCCGTGGCCTGGAGCAGGGTCAAAATAGATTCTCCATAGGGTAATTTATTGTACAATGCCAATTTATCGATTTCTGCTACCACATTAGATATTTCCGTAATGCTATTGACGATTTTGCTATATAATTCCTCGTTAATTTTCTCTAGATTAAACGCCTCATTCTCCAAGGCCGTACGAGCCCAATCGTAAATGCCCCATTGACTCCATAGGCTGGAACGCAGTTCTCTCAGCTGATTGGCCATTGTGGGAAGATCAACGGGTGTTATTTTGTGGCATATTTGCGACGTATATAATGCTCCTTGGTAGGTCGACAAATTGCTGTTACCCACTGTCTCTAGTTGTTCTCGCTCATCCTCTGTGAAGACACTGAAGCTGTTGTAGTCCGCTTTGAATATGGGTACATTTGTGTTTGGCGGATCCCGCAAGACCTTAACGCGTATTAGATCAGTAATATTGTAGAGATTATTCTTTTGTAAGAGCTCAAAGATCGACTCATCGGCCTGACAAGCCTTAATTGCAGTTGACATGCGAAGCGGCGGCAATGGCATGTCCGAGGCACGTTCACTATGTGGCAAATACCGATTGAGATCAATAACTGAATCTATCTGACGGAACAGCTCGTTCTTGTCCTGATCTCGCAGCGGAGCACAGGCACCCTGATATGTTGCCATTCCCATAATAAAGTAAAACAGTCCAACCAGCACTGTGACCGAGAAAACACAGAATATCAACAATATGGCGCTAGAAACAAAGATCAATTGGTTATTTATTTATTTCATTTATGAGAATCATATTGAACTACTTACAGTAAAAGGCATGTGGCGCCCGTTCCCTTGCTGCAGCAGTCATCGCGATATCCACGTCGACGACGTCCACAGCAGCCACAAATCAGCGATATAATCAGCACAAATAGTATCTGCAAACAAATTGCAAGACGTGTATAAAATCATCCTTTTTGGTATGACCCTGCACTTACCACTAAGAGGAATACACAGACGGCGACACTGACAATGCTGCGATCAACGCCAAACTTCTCATACACATCGTCGAATTTTCTGGTCGACTTTTGAGTATTCGAATGTATATCCGTGAGTACCGCATCGATAATATTGCGTATGTTATTCGCCTGTTCCCGGAATAAATCCTGTCCCTTACGGATATCCGAAATTATTTTTGGCGTGAGTGGATCTATTGCTTTCTTGATGTGTCTATCAATCTCTTCAACCCGTTTTATGGCATCTTTTGGCACTTGGGCCGTATTCCAATCAGCAACCTGTCGGATTGCTAGCAAATATACGGTGGTATTCGGTAGCTGGAAGACAAGAAAAAGTTCATTATAGTCTCAAAGCTTCATAGGTGCATTCAGTAAATACCAGGTCCAAGTGAAGACATGGTGAACTGTCTAGAAATTCGATTTCCGTTGATTTTAGGAACTGCAAGCATTCGCGACTACCGCAGAGTACAGTACAAGCATAGTTCACATCACGTTTAACTCCACGTAGCACTGGGAAGAGAAAACAAAACAGAATATTTGTAATGATGTTTCATAAAATGAACAAAAATATATATTTACTGTCTCGCAGTTGGGCGGAATTAAAACGCAGTTCCCTGTCTAGTTTCTGTAGATTAGTTAGGAGAGTGACGATTTTTTGTGTATTATTGAATATGCGTTCTAGTTCGTACAACAAATTCATTTCCGAGGTATCCATTACGTCCAAGTAAATGTGCCTAGGTACATCTGCAACAAACGGAAAACGTATTAACAAAGGTAAAGGACAAGCATATTTCAGAAATTACTTTTCAAAATATCCACCAGATTGGTACTCAATTCATCATAGTTCCTAACAAACAGATGATGAATGTTGTCGGTCACATCCTTAAGGAAGGTGCAAGTGTCATCGCTGGCTCTTCGCATGGTTATGCTTGTATCATCGAAGCCATTGTCCAGCATCTTATTGGTCACAAAGGCAATGATGACGCCAAAACTGCAGGGAAATGGAATTCAATTAAGCTATATAAATTATTTAATATCATTTAAACTTACAGCAATCCAATGATGAGCAACAGCATCATAAGGCCGTAGCAACATCGTTTGCGTGCATCCTTTTCGCTATCACAGGGTGGACAACCTTCTTTGCAGTTTCGACAGCAGCAAAAGCAGCAATAGCACACACTAAACAATAAAAAAAACAATGTATATATTTTAAACATTATGTGCAGAGTGCAGCGAGACAAACTTACGCTATGAATGGTATGATAATTGCGAGCAGGAGCAGGATGAACACAAAGATGAGCACGATCCAGTAGTGCGCCAAGAGATCACGCCAATCATTCTCCTCCACTTTGGGACCTAGGCTGAGAGTGTCCGAGTTCTTGACCACAATGTAACCTAGAAACAAATCAAGATTAATACGTGACATTTACAGATTGATTGCAATAATTTAACCTGGTGGCAAAGCTGATTTACGAGCTAGAAGTTTGTCAAACACCAAGTGGGTGAAATTGTAGACGGGATCCATGGCTTCGGTATAGATTTTGGACGCTTTGGTATAGTTGGATGTTTGATTGTAAGGTGTGTATTCCGTATTTGGGTAATGTGGTTGTTTATTCCTCTCGTGGGTGGTGCCATAACCGTCGAAGCCCTCGCGCCACACCAAATCCGTATCCTTATCTGCGTGAGCTGGCCTTATTAATGTGGCCAAGGCAAAGCCAAATATTATCACGCTGAGACTGCATATGGCCAGATAGGCAATTTGCCGATGGCGTCGTTTAACGGCCTTATTTTTGTGGCGTGTCGCCTTTGACTTGAGGTAATCGGCTGTCATTCTGTTGCTGTTAATCCGTTCTACTGTGGCTATCCAACAATCAATGTTGCCGTCCTCCTGTGCTCTCGTTTAAAATGCTCTTCCTAACACGCTTGGCTCCTGCTTTGGCTCCTCTTGTCGCCGGAGTGCGCATCCATTTCACGCGTCACTAAACTGCACAAACAAAGCACACGGGAAACGATTCAAATATGCGTATTATTAACCAAAAAGAACAAAGAACACTAAAATAATGAGGACACACTCCTTAATACGATTTTAGCATGTCTCAGGCTTATATGCAATATAAATTAATGTGGGCAGTTATATACATATTTCATTCGCGATGTGGGTGTGTCGTAGTCATAGTCGTTTCATTTTGTCTTCTTTCCATTCCGTGTCAATTGACAAATGGAAAAGAGCTTTGCGCATTTTATTTGCTGAAGACCGCGATGTTGCACAAATGTTTAAATGCTTCTTCATGCCACTGCCACTGTCACTGGTTCTATGATAAACACTTCACTTGACATCAATTAAAGTCAATAAAGAACATAACTAAACACACAACGACTACAGGCAGCCAGTGCGAGAGTCTCCATCTATACTAAAGTTTTTCTGATGCTAATCTTATTGTGGCGTAACCAAATCGTCTTTTTTTATTGTTAACAATAATATAAAAAAAAAAAAAAAAAAAAAAATGTACATGCCCCGGGTGAGGCTCGAACTCACGACCTTAAGATTATGAGACTTACGCGCTGCCTACTGCGCCACCGAGGCCATGCTTGCCTGAGCGGCAAACACACAATTGTTCTGTGTGCTCAACGTTCAGAACATCATGTACTGATTGTGAATTGCGATTACTTGTAAATATAAAAAATACGAATAAAATATATTCTTAATCTGTTGAATATTCTTAATAGAAAAGATTGATAAAATCCTTCTTGTTTGTATTACAAATATGATACAAGGCATGTGACTCATTATCTATGACTATAAATCCCAAACACTTGGAGCAAACAACAGTAAGTGCGACAGCCGCGTCTTGTTGTCGTTGTAGTTGATACGCGTGTATAGAAAACGAAAAGCGAAAAGTTCAGTGAACCTTATGTCTGAACGGAAGGGAACTCAGCTGAACCCCAACTGGACAGTAGCGAAGGGGACGTAACATACAGCGGCATTAGTAGTAGTAGGTGAATTGAAAGGGTCGGGAATTGCTGGGCTGGCTGGCAGTCTTTCAACCATTGACTAGTGCTCCCTGCTCCCTGCTCCCTGCCCCCCGCTCGTTTGGCTTGTCTTGCCTTGGCTACAGCATGTGTCACAACACAGACAACAAGACACGAGGCAGTTTAGAGCCTTGCATTTACAGTCTGCTTGCTTATCTTGAGTTTGTGTTTTTTATGTGCACTTTTTACTGCTGTTTGTTTTTGCCACATCTAAAACACTTAATGGTGGCTTTTTGCTCTGCTATTTAAGTGGCCATGGACAGCATTTGCCAAGAGCCTTTAATTGACGTGTCACTTGTTGTGTTATTACACATTAAACGGGCAAGTGCAGAATGAGAAATAAACTCGCAATTAAAGTGAGCTTAAAATGCCACTTGTTCTCTCTAATTTAAAGGTTGCAAGTTCACCATAAATAACTTGCACGACAGATTCATTTAGTTCTCACTAAGATAGATGGGTCTAAAAGAGATTTATTGAAGCATTGGGAACATTTAAAAATGCATTTATAAATATACTTAAACAGACGAATAAATTGAGTTCATTATAGAAACTTCTAAAGTTTACAGATCAATGTAGCCATTTATAAACACACTGTAGTCATCCACATGTCCAATCGATTCCAAAAAGCCATTTCTCATAAAAATAGCTGCAGTTTTGACAAATCTCAGCCAGCTGTCCAAGCCATTTCCACTAGCCATTAATTTTACAAGTGTTTTTTTTAATGTTTATGTTTCTGGAAAACCGAAGGGGCTACACGTGGCCATCTTGTTGTGTGTCGACTGTATGCTGTGGGTGGGTAACGCCTTGTCTGGGAATGTGTGTGTGCAGAAAAATCTGTACACTTTTGCAGCGATAGCCAAGTAAATCCAATAAACAGCACGACCGAGGCTTTGAACGGCCTTGACATGAGGGAGCATAATGCTGGAAGCCCTTGCAGACAAATTTTGCTGCGTTGGGGGTCAGGACAAGGGTGGCCGGGGGTATCAGAATCGAAACGCATACCTAAAGCACATTTTGAAAGCCACACGTTCTTGAAAACGCTGCGGTGCCCAGTTTAAATTAACAAAAAAGACCACTAAACAACAAAACAAAACAAATTTGCAGACTTGATAATGACAGGCACATGCGCAGACAGCGCCAGGTGTCACGCACTCAGTTTTAGGGGCTGCTACACAGAAGCTGATGTTGCCGCTGATGCTGCGATGCTGTACTGTAGGGAGCTATCGACCATTTCGCTGGCAAACTAGCGTGAAACAGCGAGGGGAGAGAATAGTTTAAGCTGTCAGTTGCTCCTTTATATACATATAGAGTACCTTCTATACAATGACTTTTAAACAGCAATTGCTTGAGGAAAGTTCCACAAGTACGGACATATACATATACATATACATACGTATGTATGTAGAATGTATGTTCTGGGATAAGTTTCTTGTTTGAAAGTTTTTAATGAAATTTCATTTTGTTGTCTGTTTGCTTCATCAACGCTGCACCGTATTTGTTTGTCAATAAACAATAACTGAACTTATTCAGCTGTGTGTGCACAACTTTGTCTGGCAAATGACTTTACTTTTTCGATTCTGATGTATATGGGCTTTTTTTGCACACAACCCAGACTTCGCCTTACGAAAAACACAGGAAAGAAATAGTCAGGCAACGGACGACCCACTTTTTGAAATTCAATCAGTTTGTCTGTTTCGAAGCCTAACAGGTTTCCACAGCCAGTCAGCCAGTCAGCCAGTCAGCCAGCCAGACAGTCAGAGATGCCTTTCGCTAGGCTAATGCAAAGACAGCAAGCCATATGGTAGATTGTACTTATTTTGCTTGGAAAGTGTTTGTGAATCACTTTTAGATAACACGTTGGAGAGTCTATCTACAGATTCTTTGATGGCCCCAATTACTTCGTCTTCTTTTCGTAATATGACTAAGGTACCAACAATGTTTATCAGCAAAAATTATAGCAATAAAAAATCCATGAAAATACTTCGCAGCACATTGAGCGTAAAGCAAAGATGTTTTTATTGACCTTGAACTAAAACGATAAAAACAAACATATAAAAACCAAACCGAAACTCAAATGCTAAGTGCATAAGGTAAATACAAAAAATATTCAAAAATTAGTCAGATGTGAGAAATAAATGAATGAAATGGAATTTTGTACTAAAACCAACTCATAACATAAATAATGCCTAGCCCCTGTAAGATGTGCACAAGTTGCATGCCACACACAAATAAACACACTTGTCTGCTAAGTGAAAGCCGAAGAATGAGCCGATCTTATTGAGGCCAAGCCGCAGAAGTATCCGCAGGTTGTTGCCTTTGTTATCTAATAAATGCAGCTCGTCTTGCATGGCACATTTGCTTAATGCAACAGACAAGTAGCAAGCTCTTTAATTAAATATGCTAAGCTTAATGCAGCTTGCCACTAAAAGCCATAATTTAATCAAGAGCCATTTCCACAGACAAAACCAACTACAGCGGTTGCCTTTATGATTGCACGTATGTGATGCAAGTGTAATTTAATCAAGGAAATGATGAATAATTATGTTTTAAATATGTACGTATCCAAAAAATACCTGCTTCTTGATACAAATATTGGCACATTCTCAAGCCGATATCATATTTGCTGACTTTAATTACGTTAACCGTTAGATCAACAATACAAATACACATTTTTATTTATTTATTCATTTGGCAAAATAAAGCAGCAGTAGAGCAACGACTTGGCTCGGGCAACTCACGCCCTGATGCCCTTTTTTTTTTAGTTTAGAAAGAAATCTGGTTGGTTGTCATTTGAAACGAAGATATTTTTTTTTTTCGAAACAACCGGTATCGAGATACTTGGTCATAATGGCCCGAAAGGGGAACTGGTTTGCCGGCCACAATAATCAGATGACTCACATACACATTCAACTGCTACTGAGCCCATAAAGAGCTCGCAATGGGGTCTAATCAAAAGCTGACACAAAGAACTATTTTCAATTGAAATCAAACATAAGTGCAAGCGAGACAGATGGCAAACAAAAGGCAAACTGAAGAGTGTAAACGTGAATACTGAGTACTAAGTACGTGAATGCTTGTATGTACATATGTATGTGTGTATCTTTGCATCTTGAAGCAGCACCAAAAAGACAATGGGACTGAGAGAAAAATAAGTCAAGTTGTTGCATTGATGGTGAACGGAAACCCGTTGAGAACGAACGATACAGGAAGCATAAAATACGACCAGCAGAACAGCACAAAGCGGAATAGTGCTGGGATAAGCTGAACTGAGAATTAATGCATGATACGGTTTCACACCTTTTTCACACTCCCCATCGCATTGCACAGGTACTCAGGTACCCAGGTAATAACTAACGGACTGTGCGCGAATGTGTGTGGTAGTTGTAATTTATATTGTTTATGAACTCCATTTGGCATATATATATGCATACATATGTAATGATAGAGATGGATATAGACAAAGAGATACATCTGCATGTAGTTCTTGCTGCCGGTGCCGCTTGCTATAAATAGTACATGCGCATAGGGCACTCGATTTGGGAGTCTCGGTGTGGTAGCGCTACGACGTGGCTGCTACATAACAGTATAAGGAATACACTATGTGTGTTCGAATACATACATAAGTACGTCTATGTTTGTAAGTGTAAGTGTCTCTTACACAGGTCAGGAATCTATGTGTGGATGTCGCTGTGCCAGCGCACGGAAGTTGCCATGCACATGGGGCAAGCATACATTCTTGTTCTTGGCATGCTGTGGTAGCCCTGCTCTAGATCTCTCAACTGCAATAATTAATTAATTAACATAATTATGATTTATACGAAACCAACGAACGATAAGAAGAAGAGACGGAAGAAAAGAGCTCACTGAAGAGATAAGCACTCGTCGCACACATACAGTTACATACATATGCACACACATTCAATTGGCGTCGTCACCCAGAGAGTTGAACAAATTGTTATAATCTTCCAAATTGAAATAAACAAGCTGAATTCGAGTCGTCATCACACTCACCAGCAACAAACGTAATGGGTATTATTTCGTCTGCCTCTGCTTCTGCTAAGCTTCTGTTTTGTTTTTTTTTACAATTCGAGTAACTTAAATACGCTGTAGGTGATGATGAAGCGGATGACGGCGGTGGGTGATGATGATGATAATAATGCTGTTATATACTGTCGACTACCATACGGTCACTTGCAAATCCAATTAGCTATCAATGCCAGGTTACTCACAATGGAGCAGAAACATGCACTCGCGCAAGCACAGACATGAACAAAACAACATTGGGGTTCTGGTTCACAATAACCACTGCAAATGTCCAATTGGCACGTTATAGGTAATGTATCTTTTTGTAAATTCTATTTAGGCTATTTTTTGTTGAATCTTGCTCAAAATTCATTACAGTTAAAGCAAAAGCAGAATTGTTTTTTTTTTTTTTTTTGCATTTTTTGCCTGCCTCTCTCGGCTTCCGCTGTGTAATCCTGACACAGCTTCCAGTGGCCTGAGTTCGCCTGGTTGTCCTCGTGCTCTAATTGGAACTTTTAAACACGCGTGGGTCAAATATTATCCAACGCACGAACCACTTTCGGATATCTGCATGTTAATGCATATTATGAACACACGCACACAGCACACACATTATTGTGAATTTTGGTGGCGCTTGTTACTGCCTATTGCATTTTTAAATATTATATTACATATTACATACACGCATTTCCACGTACATACACTGGGCTTTTGTACCTATGTAATATATAATACATATACATATATTCGAATGCATGTTTTTGAATGTGTATCTACTGCACCGCCTGCTTCTGCTTGAGCATCACAACATTCTTTTTCTTTGTTTGCACACACAGAATGAATTGGTGGTGGGTCTGGTAGACTAATTTGTTTGCAAACATTATCAATATTGCGAGTAAAGTGTCTGTTTTATTCAGATTTATTTGTTATCCCATGGCCAATCACCTTTTTGCTATTGGGGCAATTAAGAATTAATAATTTGTTACGGAAAAATATACGAACGGAACGCCAACCTCAACGCGCGTACCACACAACTACGACTGGAGCTGTGTGGCCGTATCTTCAATTGATACAAATACACCATCTCGAAACATAACTTCCATTCCAGTATACCGAAATATACAAGGGATGCTAATGAATTTATCATCGATTTATAGCTTAAAATATGGTCATCGATTAATTTTTAATAACATAATACAAGAAATTTAAATTCTTTATTTTTATTTCCCTCACTTTTAACGCAACCATAATACATTTCTTATAGATAAAATTTGATAATCGCTAGTCTTTTTTCCTCTTGTTAATCGAGTGCTCTGTATCTTCCTCTGTTTTTGATTCATTCGGCGCTAGATTTTCGAATTTCAAAACGTCGCCACCGTTCTGACGATGAGTTCGGACTTCTGAGCCAACAACATGATTTAGGGCTGCAGCCTGCATACCCGTGCATATGGGACATGATCGGCCAATCCTAGATTAAGAATTCATTAACTTAAAATGTAACATATTGTAATGAATGCATTTACTCTGTAAAGTGATCTCTTCTGCCCAATTGTAAATTCTTTTTGAACAAACACATTAGACAATGAGACACGATCAATGCGTCCAGTAATAGAATAACACAAGGCAACAGACCAAACCAAAATCCGTTCTGCAAGAGAAATCCTAACATAGTTTTGTATTTTGATTCGTGACCATTAACTTACAATAGGATCAACTAATCGGAAGCAGATCTCGTTCATACTGCGGGAATAAATCGTGGCGAGGGGAGTGCATAATCCAACTTTCATATTAAAATCGACTATAATCTTATCAAGATATGTATCGGTATCCTCCATCGCTTCCAAACTTATATTAGCAAGCAACGTGTTGATAAAGTTTTTACCACGGTCCTGTATAAACTTTTGGGCTTTCAATACAATATTCATCAATGTATTCATACCTGCTCCAAATTCCATTTTATGATACGAAATGAGATGGTCAATTTTAATTAGCCTGTCCTTCAGTTTTTCTATAGCAGTTTGCATTGGCACAACAAATGCGGGTTGATATGTACCTAAAAAGTTAGCACAGGTTAACAAAAAGAGTCTAAGTCGCATATTCTGGTGTATGCTTGGAATTGATCGACTCAAAGTTCTAAGTTGCTCTGCCGCCGCATCTAATGTACTGGGTGACAAGTCATTACATATGTTTTCAAGATAATGCACGCTCCTGTAGGTCGATAAATTTGCAGAGTTTAGAATGATCAATTTTGCTATGTCGTCTTCTTCGAATAGTTGAGTTCTCGTAAAATCTACATTAGATCCCAGAGGCTCCATCATATTGTGAGTCAGTATACTTATATATTGAAATGAATTGACGTCGTATATTTTATGTTCCCGCAGCGCTTGGAATATCGTTTCATCAGGCTTGCAATCCGCAATAGCGTTTGATATGCGCATTGGAGGCCTTACCAGATTCGGATCTGAACCCGACAGATATTGATTTAGATCGATGACTTCACGCAACTGTCGAAAGACATCGCGTCCCTCCTTATTCTTAAATGGCGCACAGCCACCGTGATAGGTCACAGTACCCATAATGAAGTAGAACAGTCCGACTAAGGTAATGAATGAGATTGTCAGGAATATTAGAACAATTGCTCTAAGGAGAATTGTGAATTAGTTAAGCGATTTAAACGATTTAATGTGTTATTTACGCACAACAACAAACAGGTAGATCCGCCTGTTCTGCTGAAACAGCAACCGGTAATGAGTGCTGTAATCAGGACGAAAATAATCTGAAACAATAGAATATCTTATTTAAATCAACTTGTACCAAGTTTTATCAATATAGTAGTAGTATGTAGTTATACAACTAAAACGGATCAAAGAAATAACACAGACAGCGTTAACAACTAAGGTATGTATTTACAAAATCACTATTAATTTGTGAGCCTTTCAGCTAAGTTCAACTCACTCACCACAATGATGAAAGCACAGGCAATCATGTTAATGATATTGCGATGCACGCCATATGCATCATAGAAGTCCTCCAAGGACTTTGTCGATTTCAATGTCATGAAGTGCATGTCGCTGATGACCGCATCTATTATATTCTGCACTGTATTCGAACGGTGTAGAAATTCATCCCGTGCACGGTTTAAATCTATTATAATTGGCGGAGTTAACTTATCCATGCCCACTTTGATCTCAGCAGTGACTTCTTTAAAACGCTCTATGCCCTGTTTTACTATGAGATTGTATTCGCCTTCAATTATTTCCTCAATGCCTTGAACATAAATGGTAGTGTCAGGCATCTAGTTAGAAAAGAAACAAACATGTACTGGGCATATTGTTATTTGTTGGTTTTCAACATACTTGATCGAAATGGAGACACACTGAGGTATCGATAAATTCAATCAAGGTGTTCTTTAAATAATCGTAGTACTCCCACTTTTCTCTACTAAAAGCGTATCCATCATTGATATCTCGCTTTAAAGCACGTAGTGCTGAATATAATATAAAACAATTAAATTTGTATGAATATAAGTGTCTCCATAAATAGGTTTACCATCTCGCAATTGATCACCAAGAAAGCGTAGATTCAATTCAATATCTCTCACTTCCTTCATCAACTTCAATGCTTCCGGCATATTATCAAAAATTCGCTCCATCTCTGATAAAGCATCCGCCCCGGATGTATCACCCACATCCGTTGCGATATGAACAGGGCATTCTAAATGGATTAAGTGGAATATCGACGAAATACAAAATACATAATACATATTATTAATATTACCGTGTAAATTAGAGATTAAATTGTTCGACATTTCCTCATAATTGTTGGATAACAAATGATGTATATGATCTTTGGTGTGCTTGAGAAAAACGCAAGTGTCTTGAGTAGATGTTCGAAGAGAATAGCGGGATTCTTTAATTCCCCGTTCCAACAGGAAATTTGATAAAACCGCAATAATAACGAAAAAGCTGTGTATCAAAAACGGTATTCAATCATTTACAAATTGGTCAGAAAATGTGCATTAAATTACATAAGCAATATAATTAGCACCATCAGTATGAATCCTAATAAACACATTTTCCGCCTGTCCCTTTTGTAATCACAAGGCGGACAGCCAGGATTGCAACGTCGACAGCAACACAAGCAACAGTAACAGACACTGAAATCAAAGTGCACAGTGAACTTGCCACAATCCCAAATGATATTTGGGGATATGGATATTTACTCACGCTATGAATGGCAGCAGTATAATGATGAGCAGCAACAAACAAATCCAAATGAATATCTGCCAATATTCCCAAACCAATGCACTCCAATCATTCGTCACCACTTTAGGACCAAGTGCCAGCACATCGTTGCCCTTGATCGCAATGTATCCGGGCGGTATGGCACTTTGGTCGTCCAGAAACATTTCGAGCAAGGACTCTGATACGTTGAACACATGTTCCATTCCATAGGTTGGATATGTCTTACTCTTCGTATAATTTGGTTCTCTCTTAAACTCTGTGAAATTTACGTCGCCCCAATGCGACTGACCCATCTGCTCATGTGTAGTTCCATGGCCCTCATAGCCAGCTTTCCACTCATCTAAACTGTTTACAAAGGTTGACCTCATCAACAGTACCAATAAAAGCATTGACAGGGTGTCCCAAGTTGTGATGCTGGCAATGCTAACTTTTCTCTGATCTGGCATCGTGTTGCGACTTGGTTTACTCAAGTTCATAAGAACTGGTCTATGTAATACGATTATACTCTTGATGTGTAATTGTGTATGTTGTTTACATAATGTATGGTGTATGGACTAATGTCAGTCGAATATCTTTTCAAATTCATAACTTACAGATAAATCAAAACACAATTTTGTTTGTCAATTAGATGTTACCTTCCTAACAATTTGATATCAGTCTCTTACATTGAGATAGCAGAAAAAGGCTTCGCTTTGTTAGCCAAACATCTTACTTAAAATATGAAAATTCATTTATTTATTAGATATAACATCATTAGTGGAAGGTAAGCTGAGAACCAATATGTATCAAATTACATCCCATTTAAAATCAATTTAAATCGAGTCTTTTATTCACTGTGTAAGGCTAGATTTAGGTAAAACGTTTGTTGATTGTAAAGGTATACAGCATATCAATGAATACTAAATGTATATATTAATTTTAAATAAGAAACTTTGTTCTTCAATTCACATTTTAATTTACTAAATCAGTATAATTACTAGGGGGCAATGGGAAACAGATTCTTCTGAACAAGTTTATAATCCAGAGGAACTCGACGGCTGGCATTGCGAACCCAAGACATCCACGAATAGAAAACAAGCAATTTACTGAAATTTGTAATCATATTTAGCATTCGAGTCGTTACATAAAAATGAGATTTAAACTTAAGCGTACACCTCAGAGTTGTAAGGTTGGCTAATCCTCCTTACGCTTAGTGATCCTAGGAGTGTTTAATTCCACGCTTGAAGCCACTGGAGGGCCACTAATAACGGCAATTGATGTAATTGGAATGGCTTCTATGCCATCCTCAGGCATGGCATCATTGACATGCAGCGCCTCCTCGTTAGGAGCAGCACCGCCATCGGTGCGATTCAGTTTGCTCTCGACGCAGACGCAGAAGGTCTCTTGGCCACCGGTGCAGGTGATAATTGGCGGCGGTACATATGGTGCACCCGTGCAAGTGGGGCAACTGCAAAGCATTAGGATTGGATGAAATACATATGTACATGGCAAATATTGAAGAATATTGTTATACTTACCCAGATGTCGGCCCCGCAGCAACAGCTACTACTCTATAGGAGTGCAGTCGCTTCCACAGGCACATTAAACGATGGGCCACAAACAAGATGGGAATAAAAGCCAGACAGCAGATAAGTAGGCCCAGCCAGAAGGCATTCTGCAAAGGAAATGCAGTTAAGCATTAGTGAACATATAAAATTTGACTTCCAACTCACTAAAGGATCAATGAGACGATAACAGACTAGATCGATACCACGGTAATAAATGTAGGCAAGTGGACTACAGTTTCCAATGTTTTGGTTGCACTCCTTTATCAACGACTGCATAAATTCATCGATGTGAGTGTTTAGCACATCAGTCAGATTTGCACCAAGCGAATTGACAAAGCCATTGCCACGAGTTTTCAAGAAGTCCTCTGATCGCTTAATCGCGTTCAACATCACATAAATTGAATCGCTAAAATTACGATTCTCATACAAAATGAGATTGTCAACTTTTTCTAATTTCTTCTTCATGTCCTCCATCAGCTTTAAGATATGCCCCTTAAACTTTTCTTCATACACTTTCAAATGCATCGCTTCGTTCCTCAGCGATATATAGCCAACTCGATTGTACTCATTCCAAGCACCAGTCGGGGATTCAATATAATTGCTAAGATTTAGTAGCGCATTGCTGATTTGTGATAAATTGGGTGTCAGGTCTGTGCACATGTTCTCAATATACTTGAGGCTTTGATAGCTCGATAGATTACTTTGAAGCAATTCGTTGAGTGATTTTAGGTTATTCTCATCCATTAGATAGAAAGTAGGCCAATCATAATCAAATGCCAGACTTCGGTCCTCATCGGGTTCGGGCATTACTTTAAGCGACATCAAATGATCAGTGTCATATAATTTATTTTTTTTAAGAAACTCAAATATCGATTGATTGGCCGAGCAGGCCTGAATCGCCTTAGACATGCGCACTGGCCTCGTCTGCGGATCCTTGTCAGCACCTGACTCGGGAATAAATTTATTGAGATCCAGCTCTGAATCCAATTGACTGAAAAGTACATTCTCATTCTGATCCCGAAGTGGCGCACATGCACCCTGATAGCTGACCAAACCAATTGTAAAGTAAAACACAGCAATAAGCAATAAAAACGAAAATACGCAAAATATAAGAATCATAGCACTGCCGAAAAAATGCAGTTGTAGCAATTAAAAGTAATTAAATTAAACCAATTATAACTCACACCAACAAACATAAGGCTCCCGTAGCCTTGTTAATGCAGCAAGCAAATATCAACGCAGCGATTAGCGCTAGTATAACCTATTAATAATGCAATGAATACTAGAATCAATTTATCATTAAGATTGACTTACGAGCAAAATAAATACACAGGCCAACAAGCTAATTGTTTTGCGATCACTGCCGTATTTATCATGCATATCCTCAAATGATTTGGTCGATTGTTGAGTTTTGAAGTGTATGTCACTAATCACTGCATCGATCATATTGCGAATTTTGACAGCCTCCGTTTTGAAGACATCTTGTCCTCTGGTGACATCCAATTGCAATGGCGGCACTATCGATTCCATGGATTCCGTAATTTTCTGGCCAACCTTATTGAAACGATCTAGAGCCTGTTTCGGAATGTGAGCAAGGTCGCTTTCGCGTATTTTGGCAATGGCGTCAAGATAGATTTCGGTATGTGGAACCTGCAAGGAAGGGCATCGTATGAGACGCATCTCAACCTAAGTTGGTATAACAAGTGCATACCTTATCCAGATGCAAGCACCTGGAGGTATCGACATACTGTAGCAAAGATGACTCCAACAAATGGCGACACTTATCTTGGGTTAATAATATGGTGCATGTGTAAGCCACATCCCGTTTAACGCCACGCACGCCTTTGGATTAATATCAATGTATATAGCATATATTATATTAGAATAAATGAAGTGAATTTACCATCTCTCAGCTGAGCAACATTGTAGCGCAATTCCTGTTCCAATTTTGAAACTTCCGTCAATATCTTATGGGCTTCGGGCATGCTATCTAATATCCGTTCCAATTCTGGTACTACATCGGTCTCCGAGACATCTCCCAAGTCTAGAAATATATGATTTGGCGCCTCTATTGAAGAGAGTTGTGCAGAGTTGGTATTAGACAGAAAAGGACACAAAGTTGTGACAACTGAGGTAAAAACTATTGCTTACCATGTAGTATCTCTGTCAAATGGGCCTCCAACTCTTGATAGTTGTAGACAAACACATGATTGATATGATCGGAAACATCTTGAAGAAAGGTGCAAGTATCCTTATTGCTACGTTTCATGATTGTGCTCGTATTATCGAATCCACGATCCAGATATTTGGTGGCTACGAATGTTATGATCAACCCGATTCTGTGGATAGTTTAAAGATGCTTAAAAGGACGTGTAAAATATTGCATATTAAAATGGGAATACATTAAAAGAATGATTAAGGCCAGCAGGATTATGCTGCATATGAGACTATTGCGTTTGTCCTTTGGTGCATCACATGGCGGACATCCCAACTTGCAACGGCGACAGCAGCATAGGCAGCAATAGCAAACACTGTGGACGACAAACCAAGTTGCAATTAGCATAACAATTAAATGTATTCAAAGTGGGTTACCCGAGGAATGGCATTAGAATAACCAAGATTAGCAGTAAGAAGATAAATACAAGTGTCAGGAAGTACTCGGCCAGCAGATCTCTCCAATTGTTTTCTTCCACTCTGTGACCCAAGGCCAGTGTGCTTTGGTTCTTAACCACAAGGTAGCCTATGAATGCCATTAATTGACCATCACAATTAAGTGTCATAAATATAAATGCTTACCAGGCGGTAAGGCCGGTTTATGGTTTATCATCCCATCGTAGATGAAATGTGTAACATTATAGGCGGGATGCATGGCCCCACATGCGTCAGCCTTGTCCGTGGTGTAAGCGGCATGTGATTTATATTTTGTTAGCTCTACCATAGGATAGTGAGGCTGTCCCATCTTCTCATGGGTGGTGCCATGTCCATCTAAATACTGACCACTTTCTCTAGCAGTCCCACCTTCTGCTTTAGCAGCTCCTCCCTCAGAACCATCAACAACACCACCTCCATCATCACCACCTCCATCATCACCACCTCCATCATCACCGCCTGCACCGCCATCGTCATCCTGTTTCCCATTGGTTGTCATGATCAAAGTGAGCAACACTAAAACAATTGCTATTTTACTAAGATTCCGTATTTTCAGCCATGATAATTGATAGCGACATCGAGGTCTACGTTTTAATTTTGTATTGTGTTGCATCGCAGTAAAAGAAAAGAGTATGAGTATGCTCTAGTGGATAGGTTAGCGCTAGCACTTATAATTTGGATGACCTTTTATAAATTCAAACATAAGGACAACGCTAAATTTGACCAGAAGCACGTTTACCATATAAAAGTACTCAAAACCATTTGACAAAATCAATGAATATTCAAAATTACAAAAAAATCTTGGAACATAAAGAAATAAATGGAAAATTTTGTTAAAACTGAACAGTTAAATCAAAACTGATAACAATTAAAAAGCAAGTTATAATCGAGTGTACTAGCCTGCTTTTAGTGAATTCACAACGAGGGCACCTCAATCCTATTTCATCATGATCAAATGCAAGCAAACCTGTTAGGATGCAAAGTTTTTGTAACCAAAGCAATTGCTTCAAGAAATATGATAGGAATTGTTCCAAAAAGGATAATATGAATAAGAATAGAAAAACTTTCTTATTCAAATTTTTTGTTCTAAATTATTATATTATAAAATTTAACATAATTTTAAAATAAAAACTTGAAAAATTATAGTTAAATTAAATTTTTTGTATCAAAGAGCTTAGCAGGAATTTGCTGCCCCGTTTCCCACCTCTCCAGTAGAGCACAAAGATGCCGTTTAAAGGACTTTGTCAAACCATAAGTTTATTTGTTAATGAATTTTCTTTTATTATTATAATTGTTGTTTGGTTTTTCAGTTTGCTTCACATTCTTTTCTTTGTGTGTTTTTGTGTTGTTGTTTTTCACTGTGTCAAATGTTAGTACATACATTTAGGTATTAATAAATAAATATATGTATGTATGTTTCATACGTTCTGATTTCGCATATATGTACTTGAATGCATTCTTATATGCTTAACAATCATTTTGTAATCTATGTTAAATATAATTTACACATTATAAATTTGGTTTCAGTTTTACATTAACTGCTTAATTGCCTTTCATCAAAATCAACAAGTAAGAAAGCTACAGTCGAGTTTGCTCGACTGTGAGATACCCGCCACCCAGTTTTACCATCAAAATAATATATTATATTTATATAATAGTATAAAAATACTGAAAAAATACTTTAAAAAAAATATACTAAAAATACCAAAATAATATATCAAAATTTTCTTTGTTCGAAATTATTAGCTTGGCGGCACTTTAGTTGGTTTATTGAACACCATTATTATGTCGCGGAGTGTCATAGCAACTAGCTAGGCAGCACTAGCAGTTGCACGTGGTAATAAAAGTAATATCTTAATAACTTCTGTGTTTTTTATCCGATTGTAACCAAATTCGCAGAGATCATTAAGATGGTGATTAGTATTGTGCGTACCAAAATTGAACATTCTAGGTTCAAAACGACGCTTGCAATTCAGTTTTTTTCAATTTACATGGGCGGAAGGGGGCGTGGCCAAAATCAAAAACAAACTTGATCTGCGTGCAACAATAAGACATACTGTGGCGAAAAATTTGTTGCTCTATCTCTTATAGTCTCTGAGATCTAGGTGTTCATACGGACGGACAGACGGACATGGCTATATCGTCTCGGCTGTTGACGCTGATCAAGAATATATATACTTTATGGTCGGAGATGCTTCCTTCTGCCTGTTACATACATTTTCGATCGGCACAAAGCCATAATACCCTTCTACCCTTTGGGTAGGCGGGTATAAAAATATACTTTTATACATATATTTGCATTATTGTTATTATTATTATTTTATTATTATGTCTACAATTAATTATATCGAAAGTTCTGAAACTTTGCAGGTGCAAATACTTTACATCTACTTAGTACTATACACATAACAACATCTTTGTCGTAAATATGTATATACATATGTAATATTTATTAATGTAAGATGAATATTAGAAATATATGATAAGCGCGACTTGACAACTTGACTGTTTATTTCCCGACTTATTTAACTCGACTCGGCTTCTCTTCTTGACGGCTTGACGACTTTTTATACCCGCCTACCCAAAGGGTAGAAGGGTATTATGGTTTTGTGCCGACCGAAAATGTATGTAACAGGCAGAAGGAAGCATCTCCGACCCCATAAAGTATATATATTCTTGATCAGCGTCAACCGCCGAGACGATATAGCCATGTCCGTCTGTCCGTCTGTCCGTCCGTATGAACACCTAGATCTCAGAGACTATAAGAGATAGAGCAACAAATTTTCCCCGACATTATGTCTTATTGTTGCACGCAGATCAAGTTTGTTTTTGATTTTGGCCACGCCCCCTCCCGCCCCCGTAAATCGAATAAGACCGAATTGCAAGCGTCGTTTTGAACCTAGAACGTTTAATTTTTGTACGCACAATACTAATCACCATCTTAATGATCTCCGCGAATTTGGTTACAATCGGATAAAAAGCACAGAAGTTATTAAGATATTACTTTTATAAGGCGTTACCACGTGCAACTGCTAGTGCTGCCTAGTTAGTTGCTATGACACTCCGCGATATAATAATGGTATTCAATAAACCAACTAAAGTGCCGCCAGGCTAATAATTTCGAACAAAAAAAATGTTGACATATTATTTTGGTATTTTTTAGTATATTTTTTTAAGTATTTTTTCAGTATATTTTTGAAAAATATAATATTTTGATGGTAAAATTGGGTGGCGGGTATCTCACAGTCGAGCAAACTCGACTGTAGCTTTCTTACTTGTTTTTCGTTTGCTTTTGAGCGCGTCGAATTCTGCATCTTCGTTTTCTTTTATGTATACTCGTATACACTTTTGTGTATGTGCAATATGTAAAATGCTAAACGATGATATTCCACAAATGTTCAGACATTCAGCACCTTCCTGGGAGCGAAAACGAGGTGACTGATGTGCTTTCAAGTGTTAACAAAATTAAGGAGTTGGACATTGAATCATTGGCAGCGCCCCAAACAAGTGATCTAGAGCTTCAGACATTACTACAACACAACAATACATCGTTGAATTTAAAGAAAGCAACTCTACTCAACTCATCAGCAACAATATACTGCGACGTGGGTAAAGAAGGGTTCGACCGTTCGTCCCAACAGCTTTGTGAAGACAAGTAATAGAAAAGCTGCATCAATTGCCACATCCTGGTCGCAGGGCCACAACGGAATTAGTGACAGAGCGTTTTGTCTGGCCAACTATGACGAAGGACATTGGGAATTTTGTAAAAACCACAACAAATCGGCGTTGGGGACGTATGGACCGATGGACCGACGGTTTGACCACATCAACATTGACATAATTGGGCCATTGCCCGTGTCGAAAGGGAATCGTTACTGCCTCACATGCATCGATAGATTCTCAAGATGGCCAACAGCGATCCCGATTCCTGACATCACATCAGAAACCGTAGCAATGGCGCTGATCGAGGGATGGATTTCGTTATTTGGAGTTCCCCTTCAGATAACAAGTGATCTTGGCCGACAATTCGAATCCAACATTTTCTCGGGATTGATGCGCATCTTAGGCATTAAACACTTGAGAACTACAGCCTATCATCCACAGGTCAACGGGTTGATTGAGCGCTGGCATAGGACACTCAAAGCTGCAATTAAATGTCATAACACCAACGACTGGAGCGAGACCTTGCCCCTCATTCTCTCAGGCCTGCGAACCACTTGGAAGGAGGACTTACAAGCTAGTCCTGCAGAGATGCTTTTTGGGTCCCAACTGCGCATCCCGGGCGAATTTGTAACCATCAATAGAAACGGGGACAACGAAACGGAATTCATAAAGCTACTAAGACGAAAAATGCAATCTCTGACTCAGTCGCACACGGCCATACATGGTGCGAAGGAAGTGTTTGTACAACTAGGATTGCAACAAGCATCACAAGTGTATGTACGAGTGGATCGGGTGAGAACCCCATTAGAGGCACCGTATGAAGGCCCGTTTCCTGTTCTGGTGAAACAGGAGAAGTTCTTTAAGCTGCGAATGGGAAGTAGAGAGGTTAATGTGTCTATCGACAGATTGAAAGCAGCATTTGTAGAATCACCACTGTCAACACCCACAGCAGCGACGAGTGACGAGGAAGAGGTGTCCGTCCCAGCGCTACCCATAGAATCTCACGCCCCATTAGCGGAAGCCACCCGGTCAGGACGTACTGTAAGGATCCTAGCACGATTTCGATAGGCCTTCATCTGGCGGGGGAGCCCTGTGGCGGACTCAGATATCAGCGTACCAGCTTTAGAAACTTAAGAGACTCGATAGAAGCCCTATCGATAATCAAGAAGATTATTATCGTTGATCATTACTTTAACGGAGAGATGTATTTTGAACACACGCTCTCTAAATTTAATTAAGTTTAATAAATATCGGTTAATAAGATACGCATCGTGTTTATTTTTATTAATCCCGAAATATGTATATATTTAAAAATAAAAAATAGTGTGCTATATAATTTAACACTTGTTTCTGTGATGTTACATAATTTAATTCGAAAATAATTATTAGTGGGCCACAAGGCAAGCACAAAATAAATGGATTGATTGTAAACATAATTAAAAGAGAAATTATAAAATACATGTAGGAATTAAGAATTAACATAGCTGTAAGAGAAATGAATTAACATAGAATTAAAAGCGAACGAACTAGATGAGCGTGAATCAGTAAACTTAACAAGCTAGTGAGCGAATTGGAACAAAGAGGGTAGAAGTGGAAACTTGAGTGAAGACAGACGCGTGTGATCGCAGCAAAAGTGAAAATTAAACGAAAAGTAAAGTTATGGAATAGAAATAATTAGTCCAATGAATACGACTTAATAAAACTATAATTTAATTTGTTATGTTTTGATAAGTTGATTTAATAAACATTTATAATACTTCATATATATAAAAATGGAATGAACCAGAGTGTTTTTGATTTAAAAACGAAAGACCTAATTCTACTCCTACAATAATTGGGGGCTCAACCGGGATCCATTTTATATGAAAGTAGTGTAAATACATTGAACACAATCATCAAATTGTGTGGCAATATATTAGAAATCAACAGTGGCATTTGATGACAAATTATGCGTAGTGACGAAATTACGCGTTAGAAAATGGCATAGATGAGAGCGACCGAGATCACACGAAAGTAGCGGTTCAGCAGCAGAGTCAGAGGATAGCAACGATAATCGAGAGAGAACGCTTAGAATTGCTAAAGAGACAAAAGTCAACGCATCAGAGACGGCGAATTAAGACGTTGTTTCGGAAGCGAAACATCAGGGCGAACTCGTTTATTGCAACGACGTAATTACGCTGCAGAATTGCTAAAGAGAGAAAGGTCAGAGCATCAGAGACGGCAGATCGAGACAAAGTTCGTGAGCGAAACATCAGGGCGAATTCGCTTATTGCAACGACGTAATTACGCCGCAGAAACTGGACTAGAAATTTGGCGACGCAGACTTTGTTAAAGACGAAGAACAAAGCAGAGGCGGAAAGTGTGCACCAAGTGCACACAACGGATAAAGAAAATCTACGAAGCAGAGGCGATACACACTAGCTGTGTGTGTATACAACGCTGGAATTGTGTGCGACGAGTGCAGGCAACAACAGAGACGTAATTGCCACGCAGACGAGAGACGAAGAGTTGATAGAGGAGACTTCGATAATACGCAGTCACATAAGTTTGGTAATAAGTATATTAAATTGAGAGTTTGCATATTTTAAATCATTTGTAGGTTATTGATATTGATTTTTATTTACACATTAAGGTAAATTTTAATTCTTTTGTAAATAACTAAGTTTAAAATAACATTTTTAAGTTAAGTGTAAAAAAGAAATGCTGCAAGAAGAAATCACACAATTAACAGTAGCAGGGTTAAAAATTAAGCTTAGAGAGTTAGGATTATCAACCCAAGGACTAAAGCAGCAGTTACAGAATCGCTTGCTGACTTATTTTGGAGTAGATAGACTCAACGAATCAGTGTACGAAGATTCTATATCTGATAATTTAGAGGATAGAGTAGCGCCAGTTAAAATAAACACAATGTCGTTCACACTGAAAGATATTCAAGATTCCTTAGCAGATTTTGACGGCAGTAACCAGAGCAATGTCACTGATTAGCTGACAGACTTTGAAAGTATAGCTGTTACTGTACAATGGAACGAGTTGCAGAAGTTTATATATGGGCGACAATTGTTAAAGGGAGCAGCTAAGTTGTTTGTAAATAGCCAAGATGGTCTTACAAATTGGGCAACACTTAAAGAGGCTTTATCAGAGGAGTTTACCGTGAAATTGACAGCCAAGCAGATACATAAACAGCTAGAGAACAGAAAGAAAATGGTGAATGAATCATTAATAGAATACTATTTTGCAATGAAATGTATTGCTAAAAAATCTAATCTAGATGAAGAGAGCATTATTGAGTACATTATCGAGGGTATACAGGATTCAAAACAGAACAAGATGGTACTATATCAAGCAACTGATTTGAAAGAATTGAAAGAGAAATTAAATGTTTATGCAAAGATCTATGTAAGTATGGAACATAAACCAAAAGCAAAGCAAGAGAAAGCAGAAACTTCAGGTAGTGGAAAAAAAGAGTTTAGATGCTATAAATGCGGAGATAAAGATCACTTAGCTAGAGATTGCAAAAAAGAATCAGTTTGCTTTAAATGTCATAAGCCAGGACATAAGGCAAATCAATGCGATGCTACGTATACCAAAGTGGAGAATTCTGATAGGAAAGCGAAGGCTAACATACAGCAGTTGACACAGGCGATGTTTAATAGAGTGTTCAAAGACGTTCAAATTGGTAAACAGGCAATATCAGCTGTTATAGATACAGGCAGTGATATCTGTACCATAAGCGAGAATTTATATAAGAAAGCCTATCCTGTCAGGTTGAACCCAGATGTTAAAGAGCTCGTTGGTATAGGGAACTCGAAGATTTACACTTTAGGATCGTTTGAAATTGACACACAGTTGGATCGTATTCCAATAAGAATATGTTTTCATGTAGTGCGAGATATTGATACTCTCTATAGTGGTGTTATTGGCAACGATGTTTTTGAGTTTGTGGACGTCACGATTGGTAAAAACGGAGCAACTTTTTGTCGCAAAAATAATGAATTGTCAGGGCTAGTTGATGATGGTATCCATGCAGACGCAATTACTTTAGGCTTGGAAGAAGTAGATTTGCAGGAAGCTTTACACCAGATAGACTTAGCACATTTGCAAAAAGAGGACAAGGAGAAAGATAAACTGTCCGCAGAGGCGTCATCAACTGATGACCAGGACGATGGCACGCCTGTGGTGCGCAGGAAAGCCAAAACCAAGATTGGCGACAAGTTCAAGAAGGGGAACTCATTAAAGCCCAATAATGACGAGGGTGATGCTTGTGATCCGGAGGATAATCGAGGAAAGAAGAAGAAGGGCAAGAAGCGCATGACCAAGAAGGGCGAGGAGAAGGAACGCAAAAAGAAGAAGCGCAAGAAGAGTGTAGGTAGAGTTCAGCAGTTTATTAATTCATCACCTCCCAGAAGCACGAAGATATCGCCTTTTAGAATTTTAACAGGATTGGAAATGAGGACAAAGTATGACAAACAACTCAAAAATATTTTAGATGAAGACATGCTAAATGAGTTACAGGAAGAGAAGGACGAGATCCGTAGAGTAGCTAAAGAAAATATAGCAAGTATTCAGACAGAGAATCGTAAGGCATTTGATAAGAATAGAAAAATGAGAAAGAGTATAAAATTAATGATTTGGTTGCTATCAAAAGAACGCAGTTTGGCCCAGGATTAAAGCTTAAAAGGAAGTACTTAGGTCCGAACAAGATCGTAAGAAAGCTAAGGCATGACAGGTATGCGGTAGAGAAAGTTGGAGAAGAGGAGGGTCCTAATAAGACAAATACTGTGGCAGAGTATATGAAAGAGTGGTGTCCATAATGCGGGACGATTATGAATGTAGGATGGCCGAATGTAGGAATTAAGAATTAACATAGCTGTAAGAGAAATGAATTAACATAGAATTAAAAGCGAACGAACTAGATGAGCGTGAATCAGTAAAGTTAACAAGCTAGTGAGCGAATTGGAACAAAGAGAGTAGAAGTTCAAACTTAAGTGAAGACAGACGCGTGTGATCGCAGCAAAAAGTGAAAAGTAAATTGAAAGAACAGAAACATTTAGTCAAATGAATATGACTTAATAAGACTATAAGTTAATTTGTGGAAACTTGAGTTAAATAAACATGTTATCATAAGTTGATTAAATAAACATTTACAATACTTCATATATGTATATAAAAAATGGAATGAACCAGAGTGTTTTTAATTTAAAACGAAAGACCTAATTCTACTCCTACATACATACATAATATATACATATATACTCAGCTCTGAGGTCGTGCACAATTACAGTAACTTGTTAAATAGCAAATCACACTCGGCAAAGAAAATAATAACAACATCTTTGTCGTAGCTATGTATATATAAAATTTAAACTTAAGAGTAGACCTTAGAGTTGTAAGGTTGGCTTATCCTCCTTGCGCTTAGTGATCCTTGGAACGTTTAATTCCACGCTTGAAGCCACTGGCGGACCAGTAATAACGGCAATCGATGTAATTGGAATAGCTTCTATGCCATCCTTAGGCATGGCATCATTGACATGCAGCGCCTCCATGCTAGGAGCAGCACTGCCATCGGTGCGATTCAATTTGCTCTCGGCGTAGATGCAGAAGGTCTTTTGGCCACCGGTGCAGGTGATAATTGGCGGCGGTACATATGATGCACCCGTGCAAGTGGGGCAACTGCAAAGCATTAGGATTGGATGAAATACATACATGGCAAATATTGAAGAATATTGTTATACTTACCCAGATGTTGGCGCAACAGCTACTACTCTATAGGAGTGCAGTCGCTTCCACAGGCACATTAAACGATGGGCCACAAACAAGATGGGAATAAAAGCCAGACAGCAGATAAGTAGGCCCAGCCAGAAGGCATTCTGCAAAGGAAATGCAGTTAAGCATTAGTAAACACATAAAATTTGACTTCCAACTCACTAAAGGATCAATGAGACGATAACAGACGAGATCGATACCACGGTAATAAATGTTGGCAAGTGGACTACAGTTTCCAATGTTTTGGTTGCACTCCTTTATCAACGACTGTATAAATTCATCGATGTGATTGTGTAGCACATAAGTCATATTTGCACCAAGCGAATGGACGAATCGAATGAGACCGCCATGATATCTGAATGAATAATTTATTGGCGTAATTGTTTTCAAAATCACACTAATGGAATCGCTAAAATTACGATTCTCATACAAAATGAGATTGTCAACTTTTTCTAATTTCTTCTTCATGTCCTCCATCAGCTTTAAGATCTGCCCCTTAAACTTTTCTTCATACACTTTCAAATGCATCGCTTCGTTCCTCAGCGATATATAGCCAACTCGATGGTATTCATTCCAAGCACCAGACGGGGTGTCAATATAATTGCTAAGATTCAGTAGCGCATTGCTGATTTGTGATAAATCGGGTGTCAGGTCTGTGCACATGTTCTCAATATACTTGAGGCTTTGATAGCTCGATAGATTGCTTTGAAGCAATTCGTTGAGTGCTTTTCGGCTATCACTATCCACTAGATCGCGATTATAATAAGGATACCAAAAATCCAGAAGTCGATTCCATTTGGGTTCGCCAATTACTTCAATCTTCATCAGATCATCAGTGTCATATAATTTATTTTGTTTAAGAAACTCAAATATCGATTGATTGGCCGAGCAGGCCTGAATCGCCTTAGACAAGCGCACTGGCCACGTCTGCGGATCATTATCGGCACCCGACTCGAGAATAAATTTATTGAGATCCAGCTCTGAATCCAATTGACTGAAAAGTACATTCTCATTCTGATCCCGAAGTGGCGCACATGCACCCTGATAGCTGACCAAACCAATTGTAAAGTAAAACACAGCAATAAGCAATAAAAACGAAAATACGCAAAATATGAGAATCATAGCACTGCCGAAAAAATGCAGTTGTAGCAATTAAAATTCATTAAATTAAACCAATTATAACTCACACCAACAAACATAAGGCTCCCGTAGCCTTGTTAATGCAGCAAGCAAATATCAACGCAGCGATTAGCGCTAGTATAACCTATTAATAATGCAATGAATACTAGAATCAATTTATCATTAAGATTGACTTACGAGCAAAATAAATACACAGGCCAACGAGCTAATTGTGTTGCGATCACTGCCGTATTTATCAAGCATATCCTCAAATGATTTGGTCGATTGTTGAGTTTTGAAGTGTATGTCACTAATCACTGCATCGATCATATTGCGAATTTTGACAGCCTCCTTCTTGAAGACATCTTGTCCTCTGGTGAAATCCAATAGCAATGTCGACACCACCGGTTCAAAGTACCTACGGAGTCCCGGGCCAAGTGTATTGAAAAATTCTAGAGCCTGTTTCGGTATGTAAGTAAGGTCGCTTTCGCGTATTTTGGCAATGGCGTCAAGATATATTTCGGTATGTGGAAACTGCAAGAAAGGGCTTAGTAAGATACGAATCTCAATCTCAGTATAACAAGTGCACCTTATCCAGATGCAAGCACCTGGAGGTATCGACATACTGGAGCAAAGATGACTCCAACAAATGGCGACACTTATCTTGGGTTAATAATATGGAGCATGTGTAAGCCACATCCCGTTTAACGCCACGCACGCCTTTGGATTAATATCAATGTATATAGCATATATTGTATTAGAATAAATCAAGCGAATTTACCATCTCTCAGCTGAGCAACATTGTAGCGCAATTCCTGTTGCAATTTCGAAACTTCCGTCAATATCTTATGGGCTTCGGGCATGTTATCTAATATCCGTTCCAATTCTGGTAATACTTCGAACTTTAAGCTATCTGCTATGTCCAGATAAAAATGATTTGGCGCCTCTATTGAAGAGAGTTGTGCAGAGTTGGTATTAAACAGAAAAGGAAAGGATACAAAGTTGTCACAACGTAGGTAAATACTATGGCTTACCATGTAGTATATCTGTCCAATGGGCCACCAGCTCTTGAAAGTTGTAGACAAACACATGATGGATATGATCGGAAACATCTTGAAGAAAGGTGCAAGTATCCATATTGCTACGTTTCATGATTGTGCTCGTATTATCGAATCCACGATCCAGATATTTGGTGGCTAGGAATGTTATGATCAACCCGATTCTGTGGATAGTTTAAAGATGCTTAAAAGGACGTGTAAAATATTGCATATTAAAATGGGAATACATTAAAAGAATGATTAAGGCCAGCAGGATTATGCTGCATATGAGACTATTGCGTTTGTCCTTTGGTGCATCACATGGCGGACATCCCAACTTGCAACGGCGACAGCAGCATAGGCAGCAATAGCAAACACTGTGGACGACAAACCAAGTTGCAATTAGCATAACAATTAAATGTATTCAAAGTGGGTTACCCGAGGAATGGCATTAGAATAACCAAGATTAGCAGTAAGAAGATAAATACAAGTGTCAGGAAGTACTCGGCTAGCAGATCTCTCCAATTGTTTTCTTCCACTCTGTGACCCAAGGCCAGTGTGCTTTGGTTCTTAACCACAAGGTAGCCTATGAATGCCATTAATTGACCATCACAATTAAGTGTCATAAATATAAATGCTTACCAGGCGGCAAGGCCGGTTTATGGCTTATCATCCCATCGTAGATGAAATGTGTAACATTATAGGCGGGATGCATGGCCCCACATGCGTCAGCCTTGTCCGTGGTGTAAGCGGCATGTGATTTATATTTTGTTAGCTCTACCACAGGAAAGTGAGGCTGTCCCATCTCCTCATGGATGGTCCAATGTCCATCTGACCAAATACCAGGTCTTCCAGGATATGCTTGAGCACCTCCTCCATCATTGGTTGTCATGATCAAAGTGAGCAACACTAAAACAATTGCTATTTTACTAAGATTCCGTATTTTCAGCCATGATAATTGATAGCGACATCGAGGTCTACGTTTTAATAATGTATTATGTTGCATTGCAGTATAAGAAAAGAGTATGAGTATGCTCTAGTGGATAGGTTAACGCTAGGACTTTGGATGACCTTTTATAAATTCAAACATAAGGACAACTCTAAATTTGACCAGAAGCACGTTTACCATATAAAAATATAAAAATACTCAAAACCATTTGACAAAATTACAAAAAAAATTTTGGAACATAAAACAATAAATGGAAAATTTTGTTAAAACTGAACAGTTAAATCAAAACTGATAACAATTAAAAAGCAAGTTATAATCGAGTGTACTAGCCTGCTTTTAGTGAATTCACAACGAGGGCACCTCAATCCTATTTCATCATGATCAAATGCAAGCAAACCTGTTAGGATGCAAAGTTTTTGTAACCAAAGCAATTGCTTCAAGAAATATGATAGGAATTGTTCCAAAAAGGATAATATGAATAAGAATAGAAAAACTTTCTTATTCAAATTTTTTGTTCTAAATTATTATATTATAAAATTTAACATAATTTTAAAATAAAAACTTGAAAAATTATAGTTAAATTAAATTTTTTGTAAAGAGCTTAGCAGGAATTTGCTGCCCCGTTTTCCACCTCTCCAACAGAGCACAAAGATGCCGTTTAAAGGACTTTGTCAAACCATAAGTTTATTTGTTAATGAATTTTCTTTTATTATTATAATTGTTGTTTGGTTTTTCAGTTTGCTTCACATTCTTTTCTTTGTGTGTTTTTGTGTTGTTGTTTTTCACTGTGTCAAATGTTAGTACATACATTTAGGTATTAATAAATAAATATATGTATGTATGTTTCATACGTTCTGATTTCGCATATACTTGTATGCATTCTTATATGCTTAACAATCATTTTGTAATCTATGTTAAACTAGCGGATCCCCATGCGCTTCGCCGCATCGCCACAAAAAATTTTATTTTCAATCCAAAACATTTGGATAAACTATATTTTTCGTCTGTCCATTTGGAGCGTACACAAATAAAGAGTTTGGAATGCCAACTCTTGAACAGGCCAACCCTTGTCGGGCCAAAAGAAGTCATTTGAAATGATCCATTGTATTCTTGAATTTGAGGCAAAAAATGTGTCTATGTTGATGACATTCCAAAAATCAGCGAACGTAGTGGATCGGGTGGAGATTCAAATTGTGGCTATTTCACTTTGCCGTTAGCACAGCACTTCTGTTTTATTTTAGCCATCTGTTTTATTTGGAAATTTGATTGCATCACAATGTGCACATCTCATTCCACCAATACAGCCATATGCACCGTAATCAATCGCACTATCGTAATTAAAAGCAGCAAGGAGCGTTTGCTGCAAAACACGAACTCCCGCTCGCATTGGCCGATTTCGAGGTGAATTTCGATTTCGTGCATATCGATCTCTGTTATCGGCATTAATTTGTGCACGCTGTTCCTCAATTTGCAATCTTCTATTCGACGATAAAGAAGAAGCATTACGTGTACGGCGACCAATATTAGCACGCCTAAGTCGTGGCATTTTATTTTGCTATGCACGTGAACTGATTGATGAACGAATTCGAGAAGCCGTATGAAGCACGATTGAAATCTCACAAAATTGTAGAATTCAATAAATTCTAATAAATAAATTCCGTAATACGATTTCCAAATAAAATATCCAGGCTTGCTTGTCGTTAGATTTTTTTGTCGTCTGCTACGTCTCTTTCCAAATAAAATATCCAGGCTTGATGAACGCAGCCTACTTGTTCGACTTTTTTGCTGCCCTAAATTTTTCTTTGGGTAGGCAACACTTTTTTTGTATGGGAAAAAGGGCTGTTTTTAGGGTTTTCGCGGAAATTATTCGATTTTTTCTCACCACTTAAACCTTCCCTAGACCACCACGAACATTTCAAGACTAAGATAAGATAAATCCGTTCAGCCGTTCTCGAGTTATAAAACTTCCAAAACTTTTATTAACTTGTATTCAATTTTTATATATATGTATATGTAGATATAATTTACACATTAGAAATTTGGTTTCAGTTTTACATTAACTGCTTAATTGCCTTTCATCAAAATCAAAAATATACTTTTATACATATATTTGCATTATTGTTATTATTATTATTTTATTATTATGTCTACAATTAATTATATCGAAAGTTCTGAAACTTTGCAGGTGAAAATACTTTACATCTACTTAGTACTATACACATATGTACGCACTTGTTTCTGGTTTCATTATACTAAGCCTTCTTTAATTCAAAATAATAAATCTGTTTTTATTGTATTTCAACAAATTAACATCTATAGCTCCAGAATTTTTTCTTGTATTACTCTCACTTGCGACTTGACTTCCTAAACTCAAGCAGTTTGACTCTTACGTTCCTCAGATCACACTAAAATTTGCAAAGTAAAGCTTACTACACTGTTAATTCTAATTTATAATTTGTTGTGTCTTCTATTTGTAAATATAGCAAAAGATGACAATGCTGTTGATTTCTGATCTTTGACTTCTGACTACTGATTACTGATTACTGATCAATTGAAAAAATGTATAATGTATTATGTATATTTGTTATTTGTGGCCGCCTAAAACATTTCATATAACCCGAAATAGATATCTTGTGCTGCACATCTCAAAAAATAATAAGAATTGTATTTCTTCTGTTTATTTGGCAGTTTTTTGCTGTGTGGCGGACTCAGATATCAGCGTACCAGCCTTAGAAACTTAAGAGACTCTATATCGACAATCAAGAAGATTATTATTATCGTTTATCATTACTTTAACGGAGAGACGCATTTTGAACACACGCTGTATAAATTTAGTTAAGTTTAATAAATATCGGTTAATAAGATACGCATCGTGTTTATTTTTATTAACCCCGATATCTGGTGACCACGACGTGACTTATTAACGCTAAACTAGACTGTTCAATCGGTGAACTCTGTAAACTCAGCACCGCGCTACAAATTTCAAAACTCACGTAAATAAGAGTTTGCACAGTGCCTTTTCTCGAGGAAAGTAAATTGAACGATACTATCTTGGAAATCGAACAGGAGGAGCCGCCAGCAACTCAAGCGATATACGTTAACAGAGTTTCTGTAAATGTGCCTCCGTTTTGGCTTGAACGTCCAGAAATTTGGTTCGCACAGGTGGAATCTCAATTCTGCGTGGCTAGCGTCACCGCTGTCGTGGCACAAATTGCAGATGCTGTGCTCAACCTACCCCGAAACAACATGTACGAAAATCTTAAACGCAGGATTTGTGAGTGCTTTGGGGAAAGTGAGCAGAAGAAGATGCAGAAGCTGCTTACTGGCATCGAATTGGGTGACAGGCGTCCAACACAACTGCTGAGAGAACTTCGCAGTCTGGCCAGAGACCAGATCAACACTGATTTTCTCAAAACTCTGTGGATGCAACGGTTGCCACCATTTTACAATCATCGAATGAGGACCTGCAGGGCTTAGCAAAGCTAGCAGACAACATCCTTGCAGCAGGTGGGCCCAATAACGTGGTGTACTCAGCAACCGCACCGCCACTGGCAGGAATAAACGAAATAAAAATGGAGCGTATCGACCGTTTGGAGCGCAGCCTGCAGAAACACAAGCCAGAAAAGAAGAGCACTGGTGAGGCATCGTCATCTCTGTGCTGGTATCATGCCAGATTCGGGAGTGAGGCTAAAAAGTGCAAACCACCATGCACGTTTGTTGCAGCTGCAAAAAACTAAGAGGGCCTTCTGGTCCTTCGCCCTTCGGACCAGAAATCAAAGAGTGCATAGCACGCATCACGGTCTTTGGCAAGGGCACTCAACAAAATTTTCTTATTGACACAGGAGCGGACGTGTCGGTGTTGCCAGCGCGACTAACAAATAAAGGGCGAAAAACAAATCAGGCAAAGCTGGTAGCCGCAAATGGGACGCCTATCCAAATGTTTGGGGAGAAGCGCCTGAAATTATCACTTGGAACGCAGCGGGAGTTTGCATGGACATTCATTTTAGCAGATGTAAGCACACCAATTATTGGGTCTGATTTCCTCTGCCACTATGACTTATTGGTGGATATTAAGCGGCAAGCACTGAAGGATTAGGCAACATTACGGCAAGTCCAAGGCATAACTACAAAATCAACGAATTACACCCCCCCGCTACAAGCTTCTAGCAACAAATTCTCCGATCTGTTGAACAAATTTATGGAGCTTTCAGGTCAGAATCACAGCACCCAACCGTCTGCTTCTAACGTAACGCACGTTATAGAGACGACAGGCCCCGCGGTCTTCGCTCGCCCATGTAGACTCACTGGTGACAAACTGGCAGCAGCAAGGAAGGAGTTTGCGTACATGGTAGACCGCGGAATTTGTCGGCCATCAAAAAGCAATTGGGCAAGCCCCTTGCACATGGTCCGAAAAGCAAATGAAGAATGGCGACCCAGCGGTGATTTCAGGGCACTGAATGCAAGAACGGTTCCGGATCGTTACCCGATTCCATTTGTGCATGACATCGCAAATTTCTGGTTTAGCAAAAAGGTATATTCAGTGATCGATTTGCAACGTGCATATCACCACATTCCAGTAGAACCCGATGATATTTCCAAAACTGCGATAACCACTCCTTTCGGATTATTTGAGTTCTGCTTCATGACATTTGGGCTACGTAATGCCTCGCAGACCTTCCAACGGTTCATGCACAACGTGTTGCAGGACCTGGAATTTGTGTTCGTCTACATAGATGAGACATACTTATTGCTTCCACGACGGAGGAAGAGCATAAAGAGCATTTGCGAGTAGTTTTCGAACGACTTTTGGCCAACAACCTGACAATCAACGTGAAGGTACAATTTCTAGGCCATAAAATAACTGCGAGCGGATTGCTACCACTTGAATCAAGAGTATCGGCCATAAGAGATTTTCCACAGCCTAAAACGGCGAACCAGCTGAAGAAATTTTTGGGAATGGTCAATTATTACCGCCCATTCTTAGCACACGCAGCGTCATGTCAAATAACATTGCAATCACTAATAACAGGCAACAAGAAAAATGACAAGACACCGGTGGTGTGGACGCAGGAGGCGCTGCATGCATTTCAGGTGTGCAAGGATCAATTGGCTGACGCAGCCTTACTTGCCTTTATATCCCCACAAGCGACTTTATCACTGTGTACGGATGCATCGGATACTGCTGTGGGAGCGGTGGCACACCAGCTGGTGGACGGTCGTCTTCAGCCATTAGGCTTCTTCTCAAAAAAACCTGAATGCGGCGCAGAAGAATTATGCCACCTACGATCGTGAACTACTTGCAATTTTTCTCGCGATTCAACCTTTTCGATTTATGCTGGAAGGCCGTCCTTTTACGGTTTTTACGGATCATAAGCCGCTTATTTTCGCATTTTCGCAGAACACAGACAAAACGCCACCAAGACGAGCTCGTCAACTAGACTTCATTGGACAATTCACAACAGACATTCAGCACCTTCCTGGGAGCGAAAACGAGGTGGCTGATGTGCTTTCAAGAGTTAACGAAATTAAGGAGTTGGACTTTGAATCATTGGCAGCGGCCCAAACAAGTGATCTAGAGCATCATACATTACTACAACACAACAATACATCGTTGAATTTAAAGAAAGCAACTCTACTCAACTCATCAGCAACAATATACTGCGACGTGGGTAAAGATAGGATTCGACCGATCGTCCCAACAGCTTTGCGAAGACAAGTAATAGAAAAGCTGCACCAATTGTCTCATCCTGGTCGCAGGGCCACAACGGAATTAGTGACAGAGTGTCTGGCCATCTATGACGAAGGACATTGGGAATTTTGTAAAAACCTGCATCCAGTGTCAGCAATGCAAAATTCAGCGCCACAACAAATCGGCGTTGGGGACGTATGGACCGATAGACCGACGGTTTGACCACATCAACATTGACATAATTGGGCCATTGCCCGTGTCGAAAGGAAATCGTTACTGCCTCACATGCATCGATAGATTCTCAAGATGGCCAACAGCGATCCCGATTCCTGACATCACATCAGAAACCGTAGCAATGGCGCTGATCGAGGGATGGATTTCGTTATTTGGAGTTCCCCTTCAGATAACAAGTGATCTTGGCCGACAATTCGAATCCAACATTTTCTCGGGATTGATGCGCATCTTAGGCATTAAACAGTTGAGAACTACAGCCTATCATCCACAGGTCAACGGGTTGATTGAGCGCTGGCATAGGACACTCAAAGCTGCAATTAAGTGTCATAACACCAACGACTGGAGCGAGACCTTGCCCCTCATTCTCTTAGGCCTGCGAACCACTTGGAAGGAGGACTTACAAGCTAGTCCTGCAGAGATGCTTTTTGGGTCCCAACTGCGCATCCCGGGCGAATTTGTAACCATCAATAGAAACGGGGACAACGAAACGGAATTCATAAAGCTACTAAGACGAAAAATGCAATCTCTGACTCAGTCGCACACGGCCATACATGGTGCGAAGGAAGTGTTTGTACAACTAGCATTGCAACAAGCATCACATGTGTTTGTACGAGGGGATCGGGTGAGAACCCCATTAGAGGCACCGTATGAAGGCCCGTTTCCTGTTCTGGTGAAACAGGAGAAGTTCTTTAAGCTGCGAATGGGAAGTAGAGAGGTTAATGTGTCTATCGACAGATTGAAAGCAGCATTTGTAGAATCACCACTGTCAACACCCACAGCAGCGACGAGTGACGAGGAAGAGGTGTCCGTCCCAGCGCTACCACCCGGTCAGGACGTACTGTAAGGATCTCAGCACGATTTCAATAGGCCTTCATCTGGCGGGGGAGCCCTGTGGCGGACTCAGATATCAGCGTACCAGCCTTAGAAACTTAAAAGACTCGATAGAAGCCCTATCGATAATCAAGAAGATTATTATCGTTTATCATTACTTTAACGGAGAGACGCATTTTGAACACACGCTCTCTAAATTTAATTAAGTTTAATAAATATCGGTTAATAAGATACGCACCGTGTTTATTTTTATTAACCCCGATATATGTATATATTTAAAAATAAAAAATAGTGTGCTATATAATGTAACACTTGTTTCTGTGATGTTACATAATTTAATTCGAAAATAATTATTAGTGGGTCACAAGGCAAGCACAAAATAAATGGATTGATTGTAAACATAACTAAAAGAGAAATTATAAAATACATACATAATATATATATACTTAGCTCTGAGGTCGTGCACAATTACAGTAACTTGTTAAATAGCAAATCACACGCGGCCAAGAAAATAATAACATCTTTGTCGTAGCTATGTATATATGAAATTTAAACTTAAGAGTGGACCTTTGAGTTGTAAGGTTGGCTTATCCTCCTTACGCTTAGTGATCCTAGGAACGTTTAATTCCACGCTTGAAGCCACTGGCGGACCAGTAATAACGGCAATCGATGTAATTGGAATAGCTTCTATGCCATCCTTAGGCATGGCATCATTGACATGCAGCGCCTCCATGCTAGGAGCAGCACTGCCATCGGTGCGATTCAATTTGCTCTCGGCGTAGATGCAGAAGGTCTTTTGGCCACCGGTGCAGGTGATAATTGGCGGCGGTACATATGGTGCACCCGTGCAAGTGGGGCAACTGCAAAGCATTAGGATTGGATGAAATACATACATGGCAAATATTGAAGAATATTGTTATACTTACCCAGATGTTGGCGCAACAGCTACTACTCTATAGGAGTGCAGTCGCTTCCACAGGCACATTAAACGATGGGCCACAAGCAAGATGGGAATAAAAGCCAGACAGCAGATAAGTAGGCCCAGCCAGAAGGCATTCTGCAAAGGAAATGCAGTTAAGCATTAGTCAACATTTAAAATTCGACTTCCAACTCACCAATGGATCAATGAGACGATAACAGACGAGATCGATACCACGGTAATAAATGTCGGCAAGCGGACTACAGTTTCCAATGTTTTGGTTGCACTCCTTTATCAACGACTGTATAAATTCATCGATGTGATTGTGTAGCACATAAGTCATATTTGCACCAAGCGAATCGCCATATCGAATGGGACCGCCATGATCTTTGAAATTATAACTTGCTTGCTTAATTGTGTTCACCACCACAAAAATGGAATCGTTAAAATTACGATTCTCATACAAAATGAGATTGTCAACTTTTTCTAATTTCTTTTTCATGTCCTCCATCAGCTTTAAGATCTGCCCCTTAAACTTTTCTTCATACACTTTCAAATGCATCGCTTCGTTCCTCAGCGATATATAGCCAACTCGATGGTATTCATTCCAAGCACCAGACGGGGTGTCAATATAATTGCTAAGATTCAGTAGCGCATTGCTGATTTGTGATAAATTGGGTGTCAGGTCTGTGCACATGTTCTCAATATACTTGAGGCTTTGATAGCTCGATAGATTGCTTTGAAGCAATTCGTTGAGTGCTTTTTGGTTATTAGCATCCACTAGATCGAAATTAGGCCAAGAATAAAAAAAATCCACAAGTCGGTCCTTATAGGGTTCGTAAATTACTTTAAGCTTCATCAGATCATCAGTGTCATATAATTTATTTTGTTTAAGAAACTCAAATATCGATTGATTGGCCGAGCAGGGCTGAATCGCCTTAGACATGCGCACTGGCCACGTCTGCGGATCATTATCGGCACCTGACTCGAGAATAAATTTATTGAGATCCAGCTCTGAATCCAATTGACTGAAAAGTACATTCTCATTCTGATCCCGAAGTGGTGCACATGCACCCTGATAGCTGACCAAACCAATTGTAAAGTAAAACACAGCAATAAGCAATAAAAACGAAAATACGCAAAATATAAGAATCATAGCACTGCCGAAAAAATGCAGTTGTAGCAATTAAAAGTAATTAAATTAAACCAATTATAACTCACACCAACAAACATAAGGCTCCCGTAGCCTTGTTAATGCAGCATGCAAATATCAACGCAGCGATTAGCGCTAGTATAACCTATTAATAATGCAATGAATACTAGAATCAATTTATCATTAAGATTGACTTACGAGCAAAATAAATACACAGGCCAACGAGCTAATTGTGTTGCGATCACTGCCGTATTTATCATGCATATCCTCAAATGATTTGGTCGATTGTTGAGTTTTGAAGTGTATGTCACTAATCACTGCATCGATCATATTGCGAATTTTGACAGCCTCCTTCTTGAAGACATCTTGTCCTCTGGTGATATCCAATAGCAATGTCGACATCACCGGTTCTACGTCCTGATGGAGTTTCGCGCCAACTTTATTGAGAATTTCTAGAGCCTTTTTCGGTATGTAAGTAAGGTCGCTTTCGCGTATTTTGGCAATGGCGTCAAGATATATTTCGGTATGTGGAAACTGCAAGAAAGGGCTTAGTAAGATACGAATCTCAATCTCAGTATAACAAGTGCATACCTTATCCAGATGCAAGCACCTGGAGGTATCGACATACTGTAGCAAAGATGACTCCAACAAATGGCGACACTTATCTTGGGTTAATAATATGGAGCATGTGTAAGCCACATCCCGTTTAACGCCACGCACGCCTTTGGATTAATATCAATGTATATAGCATATATTGTATTAGAATAAATTAAGCGAATTTACCATCTCTCAGCTGAGCAACATTGTAGCGCAATTCCTGTTGCAATTTCGAAACTTCCGTCAATATCTTATGGGCTTCGGGCATGTTATCTAATATCCGTTCTAATTCTGGTATTACTTCGGCCTTAAAGGCATCTGCCATGTCCAGAAATATATGATTTGGCGCCTCTATTGAAGAGAGTTGTGCAGAGTTGGTATTAGACAGAAAAGGAAAGGACACAAAGTTGTGACAACGTAGGTAAATACTATGGCTTACCATGTATTATCTCTGTCCAATGGGCCTCCAGCTCTTGATAGTTGTAGACAAACACATGATGGATATGATCGGAAACATCTTGAAGAAAGGTGCAAGTATCCATATTGCTACGTTTCATGATTGTGCTCGTATTATCGAATCCACGATCCAGATATTTGGTGGCTAGGAATGTTATGATCAACCCGATTCTGTGGATAGTTTAAAGATGCTTAAAAGGACGTGTAAAATATTGCATATTAAAATGGGAATACATTAAAAGAATGATTAAGGCCAGCAGGATTATGCTGCATATGAGACTATTGCGTTTGTCCTTTGGTGCATCACATGGCGGACATCCCAACTTGCAACGGCGACAGCAGCATAGGCAGCAATAGCAAACACTGTGGACGACAAACCAAGTTGCAATTAGCATAACAATTAAATGTATTCAAAGTGGGTTACCCGAGGAATGGCATTAGAATAACCAAGATTAGCAGTAAGAAGATAAATACAAGTGTCAGGAAGTACTCGGCTAGCAGATCTCTCCAATTGTTTTCTTCCACTCTGTGACCCAAGGCCAGTGTGCTTTGGTTCTTAACCACAAGGTAGCCTATGAATGCCATTAATTGACCATCACAATTAAGTGTCATAAATATAAATGCTTACCAGGCGGCAAGGCCGGTTTATGGCTTATCATCCCATCGTAGATGAAATGTGTAACATTATAGGCGGGATGCATGGCCCCACATGCGTCAGCCTTGTCCGTGGTGTAAGCGGCATGTGATTTATATTTTGTTAGCTCTACCATAGGAAAGTGAGACTGTCCCATCTCCTCATGGGTGGTCCAATGTCCATCTGACCAAATACCAATTCTTCCAGGATATGCTTGAGCACCTCCTCCATCATTGGTTGTCATGATCAGAGTGAGCAACACTAAAACAATTGCTTTTTTACTAAGATTCCGTATTTTCAGCCATGATAATTGATAGCGACATCGAGGTCTACGTTTTAATTTTGTATTGTGTTGCATCGCAGTATAAGAAAAGAGTATGAGTGTGCTCTAGTGGATAGGTTAACGCTAGGACTTTGGATGACCTTTTATAAATTCAAACATAAGGACAACGCTAAATTTGACCAGAAGCACGTTTACCATATAAAAATACTCAAAACCATTTGACAAAATTACAAAAAAAATTTTGGAACATAAAACAATAAATGGAAAATTTTGTTAAAACTGAACAGTTAAATCAAAACTGATAACAATTAAAAAGCAAGTTATAATCGAGTGTACTAGCCTGCTTTTAGTGAATTCACAACGAGGGCACCTCAATCCTATTTCATCATGATCAAATGCAAGCAAACCTGTTAGGATGCAAAGTTTTTGTAACCAAAGCAATTGCTTCAAGAAATATGATAGGAATTGTTCCAAAAAGGATAATATGAATAAGAATAGAAAAACTTTCTTATTCCAATTTTTTGTTCTAAATTATTATATTATAAAATTTAACATAATTTTAAAATAAAAACTTGAAAAATGATAGTTAAATTAAATTTTTTGTATCAAAGAGCTTAGCAGGAATTTGCTGCCCCGTTTTCCACCTCTCCAGTAGAGCACAAAGATGCCGTTTAAAGGACTTTGTCAAACCATAAGTTTATTTGTTAATGAATTTTCTTTTATTATTATAATTGTTGTTTGGTTTTTCAGTTTGCTTCACATTCTTTTCTTTGTGTGTTTTTGTGTTGTGGTTTTTCACTGTGTCAAATGTTAGTACATACATTTAGGTATTAATAAATAAATATATGTATGTATGTTTCATACGTTCTGATTTCGCATATACTTGTATGCATTCTTATATGCTTAACAATCATTTTGTAATCTATGTTAAATATAATTTACACTTTAGAAATTTGGTTTCAGTTTTACATTAACTGCTTAATTGCCTTTCATCAAAATCAAAAATATACTTTTATACATATATTTGCATTATTGTTATTATTATTATTTTATTATTATGTCTACAATTAATTATATCGAAAGTTCTGAAACTTTGCAGGTGCAAATACTTTACATCTACTTAGTACTATACACATACGCACTTGTTTCTGGTTTCATTATACTAAGCCTTCTTTAATTCCAAATAATAAATCAGTTTTAATTGTATTTCAACAAATTAAAATCTATAGCTTCAGAATTTTTTTTGTATTACTCTCACTTGCGACTTGACTTCTTAAACTCAAGCAGTTTGACTCTTACGTTTCTCAGATCACACTAAAATTTGCAAAGTAAAGCTTACTACACTGTTAATTCTAATTTATAATTTGTTGTGTCTTCTATTTGTAAATATAGCAAAAGATGACAATGCTGTTGATTTCTGATCTTTGACTTCTGACTACTGATTACTGATTACTGATCAATTGAAAAAATGTATAATGTATTATGTATATTTGTTATTTGTGGCCGCCTAAAACATTTCATATAACCCGAAATAGATATCTTGTGCTGCACATCTCACAAAATAATAAGAATTGTATTTCTTCTGTTTATTTGGCAGTTTTTTGCTTGATATATGTATATATTTAAAAATAAAAAATAGTGTGCTATATAATTTAACACTTGTTCCTGTGATGTTACATAATTTAATTCGAAAATAATTATTAGTGGGCCACAAGGCAAGCACAAAATAAATGGATTGATTGTAAACATAACTAAAAGAGAAATTATAAAATACATACATAATACATATATACTTAGCTCTGAGGTCGTGCACAATTACAGTAACTTGTTAAATAGCAAATCACACGCGGCAAGGAAAATAATAACAGCATCTTTGTCGTAACTATGTATATAATCCTAACTTAGCGCTGGGTTTGGGGTTCATGTGGTTGCAGTTAAACTAAAGCAAAAACTAGATACAGCATTTGTTACAGTTACTAAATTGTATAGACACCAGCTGTTTTGCGATTTTGTGACATTGGTGTGGGCATGGGCATGGGCGTGGGCGTGGGCGTAGGTGTTGGCTTGGGCGTGGCCATGTCAAACTACAGCTGCGCCAGCGAATCGGAGCGTATTAGAGGCGCCAGAGAACTGGGCACTTTGTGTCCAGTTTCGATCTCGTACTGCACATCAAGCGAGGCACCTTTTGGTTCCGTCCATTAGCAATCAAAGCAGCAGTTGAAGGAGCAGGTGGATTAGGAGGTGGAGAACCAATAGACAAGATAGAAAACAAAACAAATTTTATCAGTACACAACACTTTCCAATTTTTTTATACTATTGATGATATCCCCAAGAAGCACATAGCTATGTGTCTACCCCGTTCTTTCAGGCTCTTCCTTACGTTTCTTTTCCAATGTCGTTTGCTGGCCCTCGGGTATGAAAGCCGCCACGACAATGGCGCAGAAGACACACAGTGCACCGAAGACGAATGGCGGTCCCGGCACATGGTGCGAGATCTTTTCGACACTCGTATGACTGTTCTTCATATAGGAATCTTGATCCACATTTAAGTCAACATTAAACAAATAGAAGATGACGCCGAAGACCGCTGGTCCCAGGCCATTGCAAAGGCCTCGCATGCCAGTGATCATACCCTGAACGGCACCTGAAACCAAACAAAACAAATTGAGCATGCAATTATACAATCAAAATTGGCATTATGTGTGGACGGTATCTACCTTGACTTTCGGGAGATGCATAAAGTGATACGAATGCACTTATAGCTGGATAGGTGATAGATCCTAGGGCAGCTACAATGCCAGCTGACCACATCATCCTGCAAATAAAGAGCATGTTAGTTAATGATTGATGCTGGCGAAAGGTGCAATTGAACTTACCATTTTTGACTGCCCATACCGTACCAAAGCAATTGAACTAACTCAAGGGCTAGGCCCATAATGATTGTGCGCTTGGCGCCAAGTACTCTGCAAGGATGAAACAAGTTAAAGGATTAGTTAAAACAAAGTTAAAGGATTAGTTAAAAACAAGTTAAAGGATTAGTTAAAATTAGTTAAAATTTGAACATAACTATAACGGGGACTCACTTCATAAAGGAGCCAAGCGTAACTTGTACTGTGATGCTGAGAATGCCAACGACAGCTATGAAAATGGATACCTCAACATAGTTGAATCCCATCTTCAGCTTTAGATAGACAAACATGCAGGAGTACTCGCCAGCTTCGGGCAGATAGGAAAGCAGAACCGTTAGGCACAGCATTAAGACAGTCTTATCTGTGCCCACCTTGCGTAATGCCTGCAAAAAAAAAATGCAATAAATTAATGAACATATCGATTAATAAAATTAATATGAAGTGTACCAGGAAGGGATCTGCTTGCTCCCAGCTAATGGGCGCACCCCACGATGCTGGTCGCATTTTTTCCGACAAACTTTCCGGTACGGCAACAAGTATGAAGAAGACATCCAGAACAGCAATGGCTGTCGATAGTGCAACAACAAGTGTATCACCATACATATCCATTAGGGCATTGCCAAGGGCCGGCGAAATGACCAGGCTGGCTGCAAATGTGGCCGAAGCCAGGCCATATGCCTTGGAGCGCTCCTCTGGCGTGGTCACATCGGCCACATAGGCGAAGACCACCGAAAAGGTGACGGCAAAAACGCCGCTAATTGAGATCAAGGCAAAAAACCACCAGGTATTTATGCACATTAATGGTATGGGCATACAGGTGAAGAATACTGTGACTAATAGGAAAAATTTGCGACCCCAAATGTCGGACAGGGCGCCAATCAATGGCGCCGATAGGAATGACAGTATGCCCTTGATGCCCATGACCAGGCCGTTCATAAGAAAAGTGTGATCCGGAAAAGTTCGATTCAGGGTCTGAAAAAATCAAATTGCAATTAAAAAAGAACGTACATATATATATTATAATCAAAGCTCACCGATATAATGGGCATGGTAAGCAAACCCCAGGCAAAGAACTCTAAAAATATCACAACCAGCGCATGGTGTACACTGGGCTCGCCAATTCCCGAACTCTGTGGAACATAAAGATAAAGAAGTGTATAAGTATGTGTATATGAGAAATTGTACAAGTTAATAGATAAAATGGATACTACATATGTACAGATCTGTGCACGCGTCAATCAATCAATCAATCAACTAAAAAAATTCCCTATTTATAAACAATTAAAAATCAACAGTCCAATGGCAATCGAATGATTCGAAACCGGCACAAACCTTGCAGCAGCACATCTTACAGACGACGCGTATCCACTCAAAGAAACGATTTCGTTGCGGTGGCTCCGGTGGTGTCGTGGATCCTGTCACACCCAACTGGGAACGCATCGAGATGTAGGAAGTGGCTGATAGAGTGCGTCGATGTGTGCTGCCCGATGATCTGGTATTGGCAACCGGTGCGCTTGTCTCAGCTATGGCAGCGCTGGGATGTGTGCCCGCATAGCGTGATGACTGCAGAAGAGATGCAGAGGCATTAGCTAAATGATCCCATTGCCCAGTTTGCTGGCTTACCGTCGGCACATTATCCTGGTCCGGTAAATCGCTGGCCGTAATGCTGCTGTTGGCTATTGAAGCGGATAGATTATCGACTTGCTGCTGCTTGGATGATGATGATGGGTGTCGCTTGACGAGCTGACCGCCACGTCCATAGATGGCCGGTGAGAGGGGCAATGAGTTGATGGTTTCGGCATCCGCCACATCTGCCACATCCGCTGTGGTTGGCGTCGAACTGCTGCTGTGACTGCTCTGCGTGTCTGTTCGATCGCTTATATCCGACTCGTCCTTAATCTGCGTCCCAGTCGCAATGCTGCTGCTTATGGCTGTGCTTGAGGCTGAGGCTGAGGCTTCTGCAGTGCTGCTGACGACTGTGGCTGTGGTCGATGCCAATCGCTTGACTGGCTCCAGTTGCGGCTCGTGCTCGTCCAGCTCAAAGCTGCTGTCCGCATTATCCTCCGTGGGCTGCCGCTGCAGCATGGCATTGCTGAAACCGTTCCGCATGGTTATCTTCTCTGTCTGTTTTCTTTGTCTCTGACTTTGTCCTTGGCTGTATTTCAGGTTCTCGTTCAATTGTTTCGCTCGCAGACTCAGTTGGACGTCGTCCGGCGCTTTGCTCGGCTAATTGCACTCAGTATCGCTGGCTCAGCTATCACACTAATTTCCATTGCCACGTGTCCGCATGTGAGAGAATTTAAATGGCAATGGCTAGGAACATAGCAGATCACAGATCACAAAACCAGGTCTCACTTCACTTGTCCAGTATCTAATTGCACACTTTTCGCTTATCATTTATGCAGCAGACGGCATTAACGATCTAACACAATAATAACAATAATAGAATCCAATTCTTTGGCGACTTTTGATCGCGTTTCTTCACATTCAGGCACTTGTTTGGCTGTAATTATAGTGTTGATCAAGTTGTTGTCGCTGTCGCTGTTGCCCTTAGTTTTTGCCAATTTCAATTACCAATACAATTGCATTGTGTGACTTGGCAAGCTGGCCAAAACAGTTGGCTAATAATTGGCAATACCCGCATCAGATACCAAACTAATGACCAAAACTTTCCTTTCCCTTTAATGCACAACAAAGAGAAAAACTGCACATTTGTTCTAGGAACTACGTATATTGGCAAACGTAGTTTATAGCAGCTGCAATTTGTATGAGTGACTGCCTTATAAAGAGTGCGAATTTAATAAGCAGATCATTAAAGATCGGAACATAAAGCTGACTTCGCTTAGCCGCGCTGACATGTATGCAATAAAATTTGTAATCCATCTAACAAATAGGCCAAAAAGTCGTTAAATGCCAATTTGTCCCCGTGTCTATTTTCGGTGTGTTGTGCAAAGTTTACCACACGAATGCAAATTGAATGGTCAAACAAGGCATAAGGCAATTAGTAAGTACTAAGTAAGTGTTACTTAGTTAGTCTATATACAGCAATTAGCATTGGGCAACAAATAAAACAAAAGCAAAAGCAAGCATTGTGCATTAAAATTCCAATCAAGCATCGAATATCGAGTATCGAGTATGAAAGCTTTGCTTTAAATGACAATGTTTCTTTTTCTAAGAATTTCGAAGAAATTGATAAAATGAATACAATTAAAAATCATTGTCAGTTCAAGTTTCAGTCCCCCTAACTTTATCAAATTGAATGATACTTGCCACGAAATATTAATGTAGACATCAAAGTGTAAAAGAGTCACAATAATTTACGGATATTGCAAGGAGCGAGCCAAAATAACTAGAGTTTAATTTGTAAATTTATCATTTCACAGGGGGCAACAATGCTTTAATTTAGAATTTTGACAAACATGTGAATTTCCAACAACTTTGATCACCACGACACATTTTCAAATATTCTATTATTTTATTATTTACAAAATGTGCCTCGGAAACCGCTTTAGCGACGCGTCTGCCAAGTCCCCATGCACGGTAAGCACTAAACGAATCAGAGGCAAACAAAAGAGAATAGAGAGAGAGAGAGAGAGAGACCGAAAGGGAGAGAGATAGACTGCGCGAGAGAGTTATTTGTTATTTGTGCAGAATGAGCGCTTTTTCGCTTGAGGCTGCGCAACGGATTTTGTACACAGAACTAACAAAACGAACTGAAAAGCTAGCAAATATTTCAACAATGGAATACCCTACATACATACATATATGTACATGTGTTGTATAGTCTTTTTGGACAACAAAGCGAATGAAGAAAAGGCAGAGCACATAACATATGTATGCTATATGTAAGTCAATTTAAAATGAAGTACTTAAATGAGAAAACACATAGACCTTAACTTTCAACTGTTTACAGGGCATAACAACTAAGCACTAATGGCTCCCATTCAGAATGAAAATCACGCTCAAATATCGCTGTTTGTACAATTGAGTGAAATTTCGCGCAACACGTGCACAATGTACATATAGTTTAAGTGAATGCAGCAAAGAGTAATAGTTTAAATAAACTACAGACGAACTTGTGTGTTTATACGGTCTATTTGACAACCTAACTAGCTAACATAAACTAAGGCGGTCGTAAATTGAAATGATCGACAACAGCAGTTGCTAAAGTCATAAAAATAAACTTGGCAACATTTAATTACTCACTTAATGTATGCAAGTGAAGTTATCGTGAAATCTGACTGCATAAACTAACTGCGTGAGTCAGGCGGCTGCGTGGAATTAGATAAAAGTAATACAAATAACTGGCAACTGTATAAATCAAAGCGACGTGCTTTGCTCACCCCATGAGATGGCAAGCAGAGCCCCTAAAAAAATAAAATAAAATAAAATAGAAATATAGAAAGAGAACGAGAACGAAAAAAAGACAATGGGGTCAAGTGCAAACATAACTAAGCTCGATGCTTTGCTTGGATGCAGTTGCAATCCAATACAAAAATCAGTTTAGTCAAACAAACAATGACAAACGACGATAAGAAAGCTGTCTTCGTTGCGAGACGAGTTGAGTTGATATGAGTTAATTATTTGTTATCTCGGATACCAGAGACATAAACTGTTTATGCGAGCATGTTTTTTGTGAAATATTTACGGGCATTTGCTGCCCATAATGACCTTGACAAAGATCGGCAAGAGGAGACACAGGGTGTTTGCGGTGCTAACAACGGCAATGTCGTAACAATTTGCACGGGAAACAGCCGAGAATGACAGAGAAAAAAGGCAACAACATTTATTGTTGTTTCCCTTTTCATTATTGTCAAAATCATTTTTTGTTTGCTTGCGAAAATGACAAAACTGTGCAACGCTGCTGCGAGATACCCTGTATGTAATGCACTGCTATAAGATATACATTTGTAATATATTCTATTGATCTTTTATGTTGCATATTTCGATGCACTTTAGTTACACAAAATGTCGCCGACTTTGCCACATTTGCCTATTGCACATATGAGCTAATAGCTTGGCGTATACGTAATGCCATCTATTTGACAGCACATTTGTAGTTAATTAATCTGGCAGCCCACGTGTGTCGCCTGCTTTTGTTTTTGTTTTTTTTTTTTGCATATGGTGTATGTAGCTAAATAACACGCAAGCAAAAAAGGTTTGCCTGCCGTGGCAAGGTCAAGTTTTGGGCTGTTTTGCTGCGGCCTACTGAATAATTGATATGCATAAATATATACATACATATATAGTATGGCAAAGGTGTTTCGCATTCTTTCCCACCCGCCTAAAAGTCTGCAGTACAGTACATTAGAGTTTCCCTCTAGCAAATTAAAGTGCGGCAATAACGTGGCAACTACCAAGTTGCGATATTCAAAACTAGGGCAAGGTACAATGTACACATCAATGCAGACAAAGCCACACACACTGAACAAGCTGTCGGAGCTGTCGTTCTGTGTATCTACATATAGCCAATGACAACTTCCGCCAGCAAGCGGAGACAAAGGGGCGGGGAGACAGCTCAAGTTGTCACAATTTCAATTTAGCAAAGCCCATTAAAAGTTTTTGGAACTTACAAATTAATCAACAGTCTGAGACTGGCTTACAGATTAAAGCGATGCAAAAGGGACAATAAAAGTAAAGTAAATACAAAGTAATAATGCTGTCGGCAATCGATAAATACCCAGACTGTTGAATGCTGCTGCTGTTCTAAGCAGATGTTGTGCTCCGTTATGTGGCCTGCTGTTTAATGAAAAACCCATGATGGCACAATTGAAAAACAAACTCAAGGTTAAATGAATGCAGCAAACGATGCTGCCGTTATTGCGGCTTTGCTGAAATTCAATTCAATTCATGCAATGACGACAGGCTGCTAGGCAACCCAACGCAACATATACATACTAGAGATATACGTATACGTAATGTGCACTCATGCTCACACCAGGAGCGGACTTGGGGGCTATTTAGGCAACTAAATTTCCGTTTGATGCTTGCAGATAAAAGCCACATTGCGTGAGGTCAGCAGAGTGTATGCTTGCAGCCAAAAAGTAGACTATGAAAGTAGAAACACATTGCTTAATCGATAGACATAAACCTAAATAGCATGTGCTATCTAATCCGATAATGTTAGCGCCTTTGAACGTAACTACCCTGCTCGAAACTAGTTTGCTCCTGCTGTACAAACATACTCGGGCATACACAAGCTGGCGCGTGCTGTCAGCGCAGCTTGCCGCCTTTCAATATTAAAAATAGTTTGTCAACAACGTGGTCAGAAAGTGTCAAGCTGCGTTGGCAATGCTTTCGGCCAGGCCGAGCAGAGGAAAAATTGGCGAGAAAGCCAATAGGTGCCAGCAGACTTCCATTTAGATGATGAATGTGCATTTTATTGATTTTACTGGGGACAGTTAGATAATGGCAAATTGCAGCCACATCCAATCAAGCCCTGACGCAAGAGGAAGACCCCAATATATTATAAATTGGCAACGGGATGTCAACGGCCTACGACAATGTGCAAGCAGCAACTGAAAGGGGCGAAAATGAAAACTGGCAGATGGTCACAAAACGTGGCCAAGTGCAAGGCAGTAACAGCAGCTTTCATTGGCTTCTTGCTGCTGTAGGGCTGTTTTATTTATTGATTAACTATGATGATGTTGCAGCTGAATCACGAAACTGACCTTGCATGCCACACACCCTAAAAACGCGACGGCAAATCAAACGAAACACGAGCTGGCTCTAACATGCTTTTTATTTTCTATTCAAAGTTCTACCAAACTGTTGACAACAATAAATATAAATCCGCTGCAGTTGTTAAAAGTATCTAGTAGTTAATTTGCATAAATAGCGACAGCAATTCTTTGATTTTTTCTTGGTTTTTCTTGGCAACAGTGCCAAAAAAGCGTCAAATGAAATTTGAATGCCGCTAAACTAGCCGGTTAAAATAAATATTATGGCCAAGGACAATGCCAAGCTTGCAAAAGCACAACCCAATTGTGAGTCAGTGCCGAGTCCAAAAAACATCAATGAAAATTACAAATAAACTGCAACTAATGACAATGAATAATCCTGTTTTAATAATACAATGCGAAATCAGCGAATTCCATTTTCAGTATTATTTTAGCACAGGACATTCTGCCTGTATATATATTAGCTTGCAGTAGAGGGCAAAATAAAAGACAATGGCTTTGACGTGCGGCGGGTTGCGGTTTATGGGAGGGGAGGAGTTGCGACATTGCGCATACGCCGCATTAGCCACCGAAGCTGTTTATGAACTGCCAGCCAGACAAAAGGAACGAACGACAACGAGCCACAATTTATGGATGTCAGTGTGTTATCTAATGGCGTTTCATAAGACCCACAGTAGCTGGCACTGGCACGTCGATGCCGGCTCCTCATCCACTTGGAACTGAGGCTGAAGCAGAAGCAGAAACAGAAGACGCTGCTGTTTAGTAATTGATTGGCTGGCTGGCTGTGAAAATATTTACTCTGTCATATCGAAATCGGGGTCATATATTAACGTTGGCAGCTCAATCCGAAAATGTCGAAGGGTAGGCAGAAGGAAAGATGTGTCTATAGGAGTTTTTCCCCTAAAACAAATGTATGTACATAGCAAGAGCGAACGCTGCAAAATATGCTAATGAAATGAACGAGAAGTCTGATGCAAATTCTTGCCACTTTGCGAGCAAAGTTTATTGAACTCGCACTCGTAAGACGAGCGAGGTACACACACATATGAGTTGCCCAAGGGGCTGGCTGACTACCACAAAAAGCAATATAAAAGCAAAACAACAACAACTGGGAAAAAGTGTGTCTATTAGAGTGAATAAATAAAATATGCGAATTTATTAAGCAAATAAAATTGTGTATAAATAATAAACGATACACAGATGCTTGCAATGATTTAGTTTAACCACATTGCGTATACGTCACGTAAGCAACGGACTTTAATAAATAAAATAATAATTGTTGGGAATTCAACTGGATTTAATTAAGCATACGATGAGGATACGGTTATCACGATTGTTGCATGCAAATGTTGCCCATTCTAGGCCTCTTGTTGCAATTCAGGTCAACGGGGAGGCGGGGACGGGGGATTACAGGGCACTTTATGCGATTTTTTGATGTGACCATAAAGCAAAAGAAAACTAAGCAAAATCATTTGCCATAAACAGCACAACAATGAGCTCAGTTTGGGGTGGTCAACGTGACATAAAATACGACGCATACACATAAAAAAGACGGCTGCAGCCTGAACGGGGGAGGTTGGGTGAGAGAGGGAGGAACAAAAGACTTTTAATGAAGGTTTGCTTGCACTGAAGCGATCGAAATGCTCGAATTATGCAAAAATTCGTAGTACATTAGACAAAAAAGCTGTTGGAAAAGCAATGCTGGTCAAGGCAGTGAAAGTAAAGTGCCAAAGGATGCGAGGATGAGAGCGGAGACGGCAGAGGGACAACACACAGCGCGTTGTTTGAGTGACCTTCTTCAAGGAAAACAATACGAGGGCTTCTGCAAATGCGAGTGCGTGTGTGTAAGTGTCTATGTGTGTGTGAGTGTCTATGGCGACGCTGGGTCGTCTGAAGGAGCAGACACACGAAACTAGCGTTGAAAGCATAACAGAAGACAGCAACAGCAACAGCAACAGCAACAACGAGAATAACATTAAGAACAACAACATGTAAGTACGTGGGCTCACTTTAAGTACAGTTACAGTTTTTTGCGTAACGGGCAGACCCAAAAATAAAACAAACAACAACACAGCCAACGCAACAAACGCCTTCAGATTTCTATATGAATTTTCCATTAAATTTGATTTGGATTGCTGCCTTTTTTCTACTTGAATTATTTTCATCAATTGCAGACAAATACATACACACGCTGAGTTTTTACACTTTAAACATGTTTTCAATTTCGATTTTATTGTCGAGCACATGGAAATTTTTTCGTTTTCAACCGACGCCGGATCCCGTTTTAATTGCACGAACGCGTTCACGAACTAAGGCAAACAACAAACTAAGCCCAAAGCACAGAACTTAACCAACATAAACAAATAAAATGAAGTACAACCAAATCTTCTTTCAATTGTTTGTTAATTTTTTTTGTGTATTTTTTGTTGTGTTAGCGGTGACAGCGACAGCGTCGTCGACGACGGTGACAAAGACGATGATAACAAAAATTTAGGACAGCGTTTCCGAGCGTGTTGTGCGCTTTTCCACATGCTGCCTCGTACTCAGCTGGAAAAGAGTCGTCCACTTTTCGCTCAACGTCTGGGCAATGAAAGTTTTCTCGCTTCTGTTTCTGTTTCTATTTTTTTTTTTTTGCTCTTGTATGCAATTTTTGTGGCATGCGACGAAAAGCTTTAATTTGTCAAAGCTTTTTCGTTTGGTATATTTGTTCATTTATTTGTCTTCTACTAGCTAGATGTAAAGGTAACTTGGCCAACAAAATATGCATCAACTTTGCTAGAGACTTAGAGCTGGTTAAAAACTTATTGAAGCAGATTTTTCCATCCTCATTCAAGCATTGCGTATACTTAATTTTTTTATTAAGATTCTTTATGGTGTAGTTTACTTTCACTGCCCGTCTGCTTGTACGCCCCCCAAAGAACCCAACTCCCACACACATTAGCGCAGCTTCATTTGTTTCACTTTCGTCTCTCATTTGCTCCATAAACCTGCTTTCTCAATTTCCCACAACATTTCCCTATGCTATGTTTACTTTGGCCATTCGCAATTCTGTATATTCATTGTTGTTGTTATTATTGTGGTTGCCTCTGTTGCATGCTGCTCATGTTGAGTGCACATCTCGTGCACGCGCACCCGCCGCATGCTGAGCCAATAAAGAGCGAGAGCTTTCGCCCTTACAAACAAGCAGAGAGAAAGAGAGAGAGAGAGAGCTTTTTTCGATTTCGCTTTCGCTGCGGCTTCTGCGCGCTTTAAGTTCGTTTTATGAATGAAAGCTTCAATAGGCCACAAAATGTACCAAAAAGGGAATCATTTTCCGCTTATGTTCAATGAATTAAGGCACGAAATAGAAAAGAGAAAACTATAATTAAAACAAATTTAATATATCGTGTCGTCTGGCCATGTGACGACAAACGAAATCCCTTTAGTACAATAATTGAACAGTTCTGTGTAATTTTCCACAGTTTTCCGAAAAGACAATTAGTGCCACATGGCCATGCCATACCATATATTATTTGCTTGTGTCACCACATGCAAACCAAAAGGACATCAAGAAACGGCGCCAAAAGTCAATAATTAAGTTCAAGGTTGTACAGATTTGGTTTTATTGGGAAGTCGAAAAGTTTTGAGGCCCACTGGTCGTATGCGTAATGATCGTATTAATCGCTTACACTCGGCTAAATGAAGAAGGCGCTTTACACTACACTTATTATTAATTACTAAATTGTAATTGCCATTTATGCTATGATGATTTAGCTACACTTATCAACTACATATAGATACAATTAATATAATAGGTTGACAGAACTGACAATATTGTATAAATATTTGCTGCACTTCAAGAATCAGCTGTTATGTTGTTCAGTGTGCTCATGTGCTTGGCGGCAAGCTGGCTGCCCAGGCCGGGTATAGTGGTTAGCTGTTAATTATCTTGAAGCTAGAATATACGTCAGCGTCAGCGTCGCTTGTCGCCATTAAATATGCATAGAGAGCGGTGAAGAGAAGCCGGTGCACAGTTAAAATGAAGTTGCCACAGTCCCAGCGAGTGTTGCTCCACATTTTGTGGCTTGTAATTACACACCAGTGTGGCGACCCTTTTGCACTTGGCTCCACTGCCACTGACGACTGAGGAACCGAGGAGCCAAGGAGCCGAGGGACCGCGGTAAAGGGACAAATTGTGATTAATGTAATATTTACACGCGCACGCATTCAAACTGCTTTTTGTGTGTGCTGATTTAGCAACAAAACATATGTATCTCCATTAGTCGCCCACTAGTCGCGCCCATTGTGAGGCAAAGTATACGAAATATCAAAAAAAATATAATGAATTCCAAGGATCGAGAGAGTTCATTGGACTGCCGAAGAAAAACACACAGTGCCTACTTCAAGAACATTAAGGAGCTAATGAGCCATAATAATATATGCTTTGACCGACAGCGTAAACAATTAAAACTATAAACACAAATTCATAGTAATAAACAAAAGAGTCGAGAACAGCTTTTTAATGAAATCGAAAGCCGAACGAGTCTGAGTCTCGAACAGCAGCTTCTCTGCTCAATGAACAAGTGGTTGTTCGAGAGGTCACAGCAACAACAACAACAACAACAACAACGTCAAGAACTTGAATTGATTATGAAATTTGACACACACCAGCTCGAAGCTCGAGATCTTGAAATGGAAATTAAATCGTGGCACACAGACACACATATCACAACATTGTTGCTGCTTGATTGTTGAGTTGTTTGGTTGTTGCTAGCTCGGGGAGTTTATTCATTTATTACTGGGCTCACAATTAGAGCGATGCACGGCTCACGCGAGTTTAGCTGATGTCAGCTAGGGGCATTAGTCATGGATATACCCTCGGATACAGCTCTTAACATTTTTACAATATGCAATACGGTTTGACACACTCTCTTAACATCTTTTTGTTTTTAATTAAATTATAATTATTATTATATGCATGAAATAATTTTAGTGCAAAATAAAACAACAGGGTATATCAAGTACATATAGTGTTATGTTATTATTGGTATATTGATAAAACCATTTATTTGCTTTTTATTTCTTTATGCTTTGAAAAACCAAGTTTTCTGATATTATCAATGTCTGAACAATAAAGTAATCGTCTGATGGGAAAACACACGCGGTCTACACCTCATAAATGAACACACACACTCAAACTGCACCTATGTACATATGTATATTAATTGGAGTGAACTATGTAGAACGGGCATGTACTGTGATAAGTAAATATGTACTCATTCGAGTAAATATGCTATTTTTATATGCTTCCATCACAATTATTAAAATTAGCAGACGACTGCTTGATATGCTCGCTAAAGTCGGTTAAAGGCGCCTATTACAATTAAATATAATTCAAGCAAACACAAGGCGTGATTCATGACGACGGCATTAGCTTTGGGCACTCGCGTGTGATAACGGACTTGCCGTTGGCCATGCCTTTAATGAACTACAGTAAACGCTTGTACTGCAATTTACACAAATTATGGAGAAAATAGCGTAAACAATGAAGGTCGCAGTAAATATTATTTACAGCTTGTTGCTTTACACATGATTGATTGATTGATTGATTGATGTTTATCGTTGTCCAATAAGAATCGAAGCCAGTGGTGCTAATTAACGATTGACCACTGTACTGATATCAGTTGCACAGGTGTTTATGAGGGTAAGCAAATGTTCGTTTGTATGTGCATATTTATAGAGATATATTTGTATGTATGTGCTTGGTGAAGTACTTACAGTGAATATGCTGCTCTTGTGTGCTCGATTGCGTATGACGAGGCCCGTCAAGGGCTTTTTCACATAGATTTTGGGCATCTTGATGCGGTTTACGTGGCCTAGCGGCCGTGCCGGAAAATCCCTTTCGATATGCAGCAAATGTCAACAACGTTCTTGCTTTTTCTTCGCTATATTTGTTTAAATGTATGCGTTGTGTGTTTATAAATGCTCAATGTGGGGCTGGATGCAACCAACCAGCCAGTCGGAGCCGCTATAGCAAAAGCAGTGCAGAGTTTAATTGGCTGTGTGTGTTATGTTGTGTTGGTATTTTATTGTGGTGTGTTATGTTTTGTGATGTCGGCGGGTTGTTTTTATTAGGTGTAGCAGCAGCAACAATTTGCATGCATTACACTTGGCGTTTTGTATAATACTTTAATGTAGCGTCGACGTTTTATTCTTTTCTAATTCTATTTATTCAGGAACAACAACGAGGCGCGCTCGATGTCGATGATGCCTTCGCTTGCTACTAATTTAATTGGCGGCTGCATCCCTTTGGATGATATGTGAATCTGGTTTACACACTGTAGGCAACGCCTATTATTAACGGCAAACGACGGTAAGCGATAGCTTCGTTGATTAAAATTTCTAAATTTCTAGATTTTACAGAAATTTTAATGCGTTCGTTGCAAACACGGACCGAAATACGAGTAGAGCGCGTTGTTACCGCTAAAAAATGCCAAACGCGTCTGGCCAGAATTAATCGTTGGTTCTAGAGTTGACAGCTTCTTGGCAGCGCTGCTAAACATATCTGAATCACAAGGTTTTGCCATTTCTTACTTGACTCCAATTAATATCATTTTCTGTGCAAATAAGTCTTTAAAATCGAATATTGACAGTCAATAGATGTACATTTTTAAAGAGTATTATAATTTGAAGCAACGATAACATGTGATAACATGACGATGGTGTCATATCTTATTATCGAAGACAAATAATCTATCGATGAGACTTATTCTAAATTAATCGTTGTTGAAGCACATCCAATAATCAAAATAAAATTTTTAAAAATAATTTTACTGCAAATAATGCAATTTGAATGACCTTTAAGTAGGTAGAGCATCAAAAGTAAAGATGACCTATTAATATATTGATTTGCTTTAACAGTTTTCATTGTTTTCGTGCAAAATGGTGCGCGTTTTGTTTTTGCATCCCGATCTTGGCATAGGAGGTGCCGAGCGCCTGGTTGTGGATGCCGCCTTGGCGCTGAAGGAACGAGGTCATGATGTCAGTTTTCTGACCAACCATCATGACAGCTCGCACTGCTTCAAGGAGACCGCCGATGGTACCTTTCCTGTTCAGGTTGTGGGCGACTGGCTTCCACGTCAGCTCTTCGGACGCTTCTATGCATTCTGTGCATATTTGCGGATGCTGTACGCCGCAGTCTATGCCAGCTTCTTTATGCCACAGCGCCAACAAGTGCAGGTTGTCTTCTGTGATCTAATTTCAGTATGCGTTCCAGTTCTGCGTCTTGCTCGACATAATCCACGCGTGCTTTTCTACTGCCATTTTCCTGATCAATTGTTAAGCACCCGAGAGGGCACGCTGAAGCGTTTATATCGTGCACCAATCAATTGGCTAGAAGAGCACACCATAGGCTTGGCCGACAAGGTGTTAGTGAACTCAAAGTTCACGCTGCGCGTCTTTCAGGACACATTCCGACGACTGAGCGCTGTGCCTGACGTATTGTATCCCTCGTTGCATACTCAGTACTTTGATAAAATGGAAAAGAAGCTAGAGCAGCGGGCAACGCTGTTAGATGAACCAGTGCACGCGCGTGTGCCCAAAAGTTCCTTCATTTATCTGGACATCAATCGCTACGAGCGCAAAAAAAATCACGCTCTGGCGCTGCACTCGCTGTGTCTGCTGGGCAACATGTTGCCCGCGCTGGACTTTAAACGTTGTCGTCTAATCATTGCCGGTGGCTACGATACACGGTGTGTGGAAAATGTTGAGCACTACGCAGAACTCGAAGCGCTAACTGCAGAGTTGAAATTAGAGGATCATGTGGTATTACTGCAATCTCCCACGGACGAAGAGAAATGTCGGCTACTCTATACGGCGCACTGTCTGCTCTATACCCCCGAAAACGAGCACTTTGGCATTGTGCCGCTGGAGGGCATGTATTTCTGCAAGCCAGTGGTGGCTCTAAACAGTGGAGGGCCCACTGAAACAGTGGTCCACTCGTCCACAGGCTTCCTGTGCGAGAAGAATGAAAAGAGCTTTAGTGGCGCTATGTACCAGTTGTTCCGCGACGAGGCGTTGCGCATGAAGATGGGAGATCTGGGCCACAAGCGTGTGGAACAGAAGTTCTCATTCGAGGCATTCGCCGATCGACTGAACCAGATCATTCAAGAGCTGGTGCCGAGCAAAGCAGCCAAAAAATTTAAATAAATGTGGAGCACACCAAAAGTATTGTGTTATTAATCACTTGGAGAAGTTGCTTATGTCCCCTACGCGGGAAATTTAACTTTATTTTCTCATATCGAATTTTCACAAAACTTTGTAGACATTTGTTACTTGGTTGGTTTGTGGGGGGAGCAGGGAGATCATTATTTAGTCTTCGCGCATGTATAAATACAGATAGCCCAGATCCTTAGGCGGATTTTGCGACTTGGCCACCTTGGTGTCGTTGAAAATCACCCACTCGCCCTGCTTGCGGATGTGGCAGACATAGTGGCCCACCTGGGCCGAGGTGCCCATATGCGAGATGAATGCCATCAGTTTGTATTTGCCGGAACCATTTCGATAATTTGTCGTGGATGCGCCAGCGGCTGATGGTGTTGGATCAGGTGTTTCTTCAATACTGTCGGCATGCGAGAATATCCAATCGGTGGCACGCTCCACGTTGCCATCAGTGGCTTTAAGAGCTGCAACAGCTTGACGCTCATCGAAACCCATACTCATGAGCATGGCAAGACTCTCAGGATTGGCCACAAACTGTTGGGCAGCACCATCGCCAATACGATTGTTGGGCACCTCAAATGGATCTGAAATGTCCGGATCGGCAATGTGCTCCATCAGCCAGTTGGATGCGGCTTCGAGACTGAGGTTTTTCGTATGGAAACAAGCCCGCTTGCAGGCCTCCTGTGGAAAGCCCATCGTGAGCAGCTCGGACATGAAGGTTTCATCAAACACAAATTTGGGCGTCTCAGCTGCCGGTTCTGGCAACTGTTCCTCTCCGGCCTGCAGACCTCCCGACGAACGCCAAACACTCAAATCCAAGTCGTCAGGCATATCCACAGAGACATCCAGTTTCTTGGGCACCCAATCGTCACCAAGTGTAAATTTACCCAAATGAATCATCAGAAAATCGGGCATAGTTGCCATGCGTGTGGTCTTCTTGGCGGTTGTCTTGCCATTGATGGCAGTGGAATAGAATTGCTCAATGAGCTCGGCGCCAAAGAATCGTTCCAGACAAGCCTGCAGCGGCACTTTGTGACGCACAATGTCGCGATTCAAGCGACGCTGACCACTGGCTTCTGCCGCCTTTTCGCGTTCCAGATACTCGCGTACCTCATCCAGGTTGGTGGCCTTTTCCAAGGGTATGGGCAAACGGAAGCTGTACTCCTCTCGGGTCTTGTACTTGACCTTACGACTAGACAAGCATTCGACACGATCCTCCAACTGAAATTTGAGTGCATCAGCTGGATTAAACTCATGTCGTGAGTTCCGATCCAGCAAAGTGAGCAAATGCAAGTAGAAATCATTGGCATCTTGCTGTTGTTTGGTGCTAAACTCTGGATGGTTCTTGCCCACAATATTCTTGAACATGGCCGGCGATATGCCCGTCATGTGCTCCGTATCCAATGTATTGGCAGCAATGCTGCTGTATTTGCCAGACTGCAATCCATTGCCTAGTTTCGCCATTTGTATATTGAAATCATTGGCCGGATCGTTGGGGTATTCCTTGAAATAGTGTTCAGCACCGCTGCCAACGAAACGCTGCTGGAAATCGGGTATGGCAAATAGTACCTGCATAACACTATTGATGTAGCAAGAGTTGCCCAAATTGCGCATGCCTGTAAAGCCGGGTCCGGCAAGTGGCTGCAGTTCGCTCTCACTTTCAGTTAGCGCAGACCATTCGCCGATGCGCTGATTGATCTCAAGCTCCAACTCAACCATGGATTTCTCACTCTTTTGCATGGCTGCCATATTGATGCCAAAGTGGGATAAATGCTTAGCCAAATACGGATCCAAAACCATATCATCCTCTGGATAAGAAAACACATCAGACTTGCCATCGGCAGTAATTGTGCCCAATTTGACGGCCAGAGGATAACTCGTCTGGCGATAATGCTCCACTGCGTGATCGTTGCCGCCGCTGCCATCAAAAAATTTGCGACCGCACATAATTGAACCGTCGGTCAGATTCAACCACAAATTGTTGGTTAGGTCGCATTTTTCACATTGCCAGCCGGCTGGCGGTATCTTCTTGCCGTTATCCAGCTGCTGTAGATTTTCGGCATATTTGGATGGCTGGCGCACTTCACCGTCCCAAGTGCCTTAAATGAGATTGAACCACCAATATTGATGACCCGATTACACAGAGAGCAAAGCACTTACCGGTCAGGGTGGCCTTTTCCAATTTGGCAATTGCGGAATCAGCCTCAATAATTGCCTCCACAGCCTGTGTGACACGCATGGGTAGCTCCGGATCCGGATAGGGCAATTTCTTTTCTAAATGCGGTGCCACGACAATGCTGTACGCATCTTTGATTTCGTACTTCTTAGCCATATCAGTCTCATTGTAGCCGCCCTCAACACCAATTGCAAGACGCGTGATTTTACGCTCTGGTCCTGCCTCCTCGGCTTGCACCACATCATTAGACTCGCCCTCCTTTAATTTGCGTTCACGCTTGATGTGCAAAAACACATTGTTGCCTGTCTTAGCGGCATACTCACACACGTACGCCTCACCGAAACCCAAAAAGCTCTGCAGACAAACGTACAGCCCTGTCGGCGTCTCCGGATTGTCGTAGGAAAATACGCATTCATCTTTGTATATGGGCGGATTACTACAGGGTACATTTACTCTGGATAAATTCTTGCGTAGTTCCTCCATATTAAAATCTATATTATATTTTTCAGATGATGACTATTGAATTTCCTTGCAGCTGCTGCTGCGACGCTTTTGCATTACTTGACTAGCGTGACCGTATATAAAATTAAAAAATATACTGTTCTTCCACCAAAAATTATACCAATACCATAATTAATTAAAGTATCAAGGCGCCACTTTTCAAACAGCATTTTGTTTCCTTATTTTCAAGAAAGTCGCCTTCATACAGATAATCTTTTCACCAGACGGAAATAAATAATTCCTTATTTATATTTAGAAGTTCACTAAGTTAAAGCACGAAATCATGTGTTGCATTTCAATACTAAAAGTGCAGTTAATCACTCTGTAAACGACAGAATTCAAAGAGATGCCAACTCGCTGCAAATTACAAATTACTTACGCATATATCACTGATAGATTTGTCACGCAGTAATTACTCAGCAACCGAGTAGAGCCTGTCTGCTATGACACACTTAAGACAATTTCAAATATCGGTTATTTTTGAATATTCATAAGTAATTTCATCTACTTTTTGCATTTATTACTCACTTTGAAAATTTAAATTCAGATTACATGCTTTTGGGTACATACATTTGTATTTCAATATATTTATGTTATAATATATATATGTTCATGTATATGCTTTGTTGTTGTTGGATTGCGTCGTCAATGTTGAAACTGCTTGGCATTATTTGCTTACTGGCTAAAACACAGATTAACACGTTTATTTGATGCTGTTCGCATTACAAAGACGTACATAATAATATATATGAATATGCATATGCACTTCCATATATTCATCATCATATTATTAATAAAATACACGCACATTTCAATTACATACCACAATTATCTAGAATTTCCAATGCCACTATTGACTTTCGCTTTGGTATTTGCTCGTAACAGTTTAAAGTACAACAATAAGATTAATTTAAATAAGTACGACACATAATTTAATTAAATTATGTTACATATACGACCGTACAGTACATAGATTTCTATTAAAGTTAGAGAGATATCAATATACGTTATTTAATTGTTTGTTAAATTTGTTTACGTTGTGTGTGTGTTGGTGCAAAAATGTAGAAAAATGTGGCCGTTAAGTTTTTCAATGTGCGCTTTTCATCTTGCGTTCGTTACACGTCTCGTTTATTATTTTTGTTTTAACATTTAATCATGCCGGAGGTTCATTTCACATATATGTATGTAAAAAAATACATTAACGCTTCTTTCTCTTTTCCTTTCATCTCTATATTTAGCTATGCTAAATAATTTATTGTTTACATTTATGCTGATATATTCAAAAATTATTTGCATTTTTTCTCAGATAGTTACCGGTGTATTTTGTTGGATGCGCTTTAAAAAGAAATCATTAAAATTAAACTTGGTAAACAACCGTTTAGTAACTTTATAATGTGCTTTATACATTTAATCAAATCCTGGTCCTTTTTTATGTAATATGCTATAATTATTTTGCTTTCTGAGAGTATTTATGTATGTACTGTGTATGCATTTTACTTGACCGATGTGAAATAGCAAAACCAACTGACTTAAACAGACCTTATCTCATATGTTACGACTCTGTACATGCCCCTAGACTCATCTTACCAACTAACAATGACGCACACCAGAGATATATTTATATATATATATATGTATATGTTTGCTTAAATTTGGTAAATATTTATTTCTCTTGTGTGTCTATGTGTATGTGATCGTTGAAGCGTGATAATAAATAATTATTAATGAAAACAAATATTTTGAAAAATAAAACAAAATTTATTTGATATCTGAGTAGGCATTATTATTTTATTTTAATGCGTTATTTAAATTATAAAATGAAAATCTCTAAACTTATTCACTTGTTTTGATTAAATTTTAAAGCTTAAATATTTTATTATTTTTAAAATATATACGCGCGTGTGTGTGTATGTATGTATATATGTTTATATATATAAATTAAAGCGAACTTAAAATATTCCAAATGTTTCTTTCACTGAATTATTATATGATAATTACAGAAATCTAAAACTATATTTCAAATTATAACTAAATGTACTCATTAAATACTTTACTTATTATTGTAAACTTCTCGTATGTATGTGTGTGTTTGTGTGATTAATTATATATGTTTCATTTTTAAGTATTCATAAATTGCTTTTGATTGTGAGTACTTGAGTTCTTATTTGCCGTTAAAAAAAAACATAACTAAAGGAACAGAAACAAAAGTATTTAAAATAAAAAAGAAACTAATTTAAGAAATGCACATGATATAATTAATATTCTTGAGCATATAATACTTTTGCATTTTGCACGGAAATAAGAAACAAGAAAGATTAACAGGCGGCACATACAAATTATATAATGTAAAGTAGTACATCAAGTGACGGTAAAGAAAAATAAATAAATTACAAGCTACATACAAATTAGGACTTGAGTATGTATGTGTATAAGTATATGGGTATGGGTGTATGTGTGTGTGTGGTCGATAGTGAGCAAAACGAACAGAAACAGACGCTCAGACAAACAAGTGCGAGGCGAGTGCTCACTAGCATTTTGGTTTCTCTCAGGCCCAAAACACCTTCCAATTTTGTTCGTATTTTATTTTATTAAAGTATTCCTATGCCAAACTACCCATGGTAATTGTAGTTATTTATGTAATTATTTCTTTTTGTTTTTTTTTTTTGGAATTCACACACACTTTGTTGCTTTTGTCCGTGTGTTGTTCAATAGTTTCAATTGTTCAAAGGATTGACGAGTCTGGAAATTAATACGCTCTGCTGCTCTAGTATCTTGTTTAACATGCCCAACCATTCGTCATAGGACGTTTCTGAGGCTGCCTGGCAGTCAATTGTTACTGTTGGTTTATTCGGGTCCGTTGATTTGATTCGAAAACTGTAATCACTCTCCTTCATTCGTTCCAGCTGCATGTGGTTAAGCTGTCGATATGGAAAATAACTTTGTATTAGTATTATTGTGCATGATTCATGATGATTTAACGATTTACCTGTATGTGGGTGCGATATTTGTAGATGGGGTTAGAATACTGTGTCTTGCCCTTCTGAATGTCAGCAAAAATGATGATCTGCTGGAAGAGGAAGACTTGCAGCTCGCGTTGCTTCTGGCCGGCATCAATTGAACATTGAAGTGTGCCCTGCAGCAGCAGATTGCCTTGGGCAGTAATCTCTCCATCGAAATCATGCAGACTACGCAACACGACCATCATATCGTCCACCGTTTTGACCACAACCTTCATATGCTGATAGGCCTCCATCAGTGAGGGCACCTCATTGTGCAGACCCGCACGTTTCGTTTCCCTCAGCAGCTGATCGATAAGCAGCCCGTATTTGGTAATGCGCTGCACCGGCTTGATGATAAGATTGCTCAACTGCGAATGGTAAAAATTTAAATTAATATTTAGTTAAATTAGAATGTTAATTGCGACTTACATCCAAGCGATGTCCCAGTTTTATGCGTATTTGATCAAAATATTGAAAATGCTCATTGACTATGAACTCGGACAGTGGCTTATTGCTGCAGAAATAGTAGTACATGGTGAACTTCTTGGTTGAGTTCTCGATCAGCGGTCCCAAGTCCGCAGGTGACTTTTGGCAGTGACGCAGAGCACGGAGGAATTTACTGCAAACAATGAGCGATGGTTGAAATTAATTAAATGCTTGCAAATTAGATAATCAAACTTACTCTCTGTGCCACTCGTAGATCTCTTTGATGTTGTTAAAGACCAGATCCATTTTGCCGCCCTGCAGATCCACTGGCCTTGGTATCTCCTTGTTGTGTATCTCCTTCATGTAGCTGTTAGGGCATTAGATAATTATAAATACTGCAATGACTGCAAATCAATGTTGATAACTCACCCATTGACTATCTTCTGCAGATCCTGTACATATGACTCCTCCGTTGAGACCAGCTCGTTCAGCACCATTTGGCGTTTGCTTAAAGCGGCTGCTTGGCTATCGCTATCGCCGGTCTTGTTCTGCATGGAGTGCAGTTGGTTAAGATGTTGTTCGAGTGTTGTTGTTATATTGTTGCATCTCACCTTGTCATTGTTATCCTGCTCATAGCCCAACTCGGCGCCGCCATGAGAGCGTCCATTGGTGCTGGCATTTACAATTGCTGCGCCTTCGCCAACCTCTTCAGCTGTAGCACTGCCATCGACGCGACTGTTGGACTCGTGTTGTTCCTGTTGGCAAAAGTTATTAGTTGCTTGTAAAGTATGACAAGTTGCAAGTGCAAAGTGTACTTACCCTACTCATCCTGACAATTTGTTCAATTTCCGATAGTGGATTGCCTTCTACTATTTTACCAGTGCTGGTCTGCAAGGACATAAAACAATGCAAAAGCGGTCAAAATGGGATAATGCAAAACTAGCGACTGCAAACTCAAAACTCAAAACTTAAAACTGAGAAACTTTTGCCAGTAACCTCAAAACTCAAGCTGGCTTTATCCATCCAATTGCAACCTGATTATAAAAGTATTATGTGTATATGCGGACTAATTGAAAAACTTTCCAAGCAGTTGAGCGCTTGACGAGCAACTGGCCCAGGCAGTGAATGGAATTCGCATATTTGCATGGGAGCAGCAGCAGCAGCAGCAGCACTGGCTGCGAGTACATCTACAAGCTCTATAAACAACATCGCAGAAATAGCAAATGGCAGGTGTTTATATTAGGGCTGGGTCAAGAGTTTGCTTTCGACTAAAGTGTTAAAATGAAATAGTTGAGCAAATATGTGGAGCACAATTCAATTATTGTAATACTAGTAGCTAATTTTGCGGCAAAGGATTGTGCTGAGTAACTCAATTGTGTATTGCTCACATGATTTTATTCACTTTGCATCTGAGCTCAGCTGACTTTTCATATTTGGCTTAAATGCGCTATTAAGTTACAGCAGTTAACTGCTGTTATTAATTGCTTCAATATTTATTGAAGTATTATTACTGTGGGGTCTTTCAATGCAACCCTGATGTGGGATGTGGGAGTATATTGCAAATACGCGCTATGAAATGTGCTGGCATTATTATTGTTTTCCTTTTCGTTGTGTTTGTTGTTATTGTTTTATTGTGTACACTTTATTCGCACTTTTATACACTAGCAGAGAGCATTATAAATATCACATGGAATGTGTAAGAAGCCCGCAAAATCCCGCTATATTTATTGTATCAAACTGATTAATCACAAGTTCGCTTATCTTATGTGTAAGATTTGATAATTCACACGGCATTGACAGCAAAGGGAAGAGTATCATAACTTCGTTGTTTAGACAAAGCGTCTGCTTTGTTTGCAAATCCATCAAAATGAGTACTTTATTGCTATTGATTTCATTTAAGAACGATCTTTTTGCACACAAAATAATTGAATCACTGGCGTATTTTTAAGACAACTTAATTGCATTCACTTTTTTTTTGCCTTTCCCTCTAGATTTATAAGCCAAATCAAATGTATTTAGCCAAATGGTTGGCAGTTTGCGAACTGCAGATAAAATTGTGTAACAAGAGGCAACAATGGCAATTGGGTTCCCAGTTCCCTCGAAAGTTTACTCGCATGTATTTCAACTGTCTGTTCAGGCTTTTGTGTGTGCTTTGCGATAAGATAGATTTGCCGTTTGGCGACGACGACTCACAGCAACTTTCTTGTGTCATTGAATTTGGATTGTTATTATTAAAAATAATAAAATTTTCGATTTTCATTTTCACATTTGCACTGGCTTGTTGCAACTTACAAACAAACGCAGAAAGCAGCTCATGGCACGTGTTTGATTGAAATTCTCGACGACGCACTTGATAATTTTTTTTGCCAAAATCTAATTTGGATAATTGTCCATATAACAATTTTAATTTTGTTTCACTGTTTTTTTTTTAATGTTGTTGCTGCTGCTTCACTCTGTATAAGGATCGTGGAGCGACAACATCGTCGCGTTTTGATAATGCCAAATGCATGACACGACTAAATCGTCTGAGCTCTGAGCCGCCAACTAACTGACTGACTGAATGACCTGTCAGGGTTGCCAATAGTTGGCTGGCTTTTTTTTCGCTTGTATACTTTACATATGCGTAAATGCTCCCCCGCCGTTCACAAATACACAACACACACACACACCCAGAAGCATACACTCAGCCGTAGAGCAATCAAAGAAACTCTCAATCATTGCGACGCCAACGAATTCGACGTCGCCACTTGTGGACAGGCATTAAAATAATTGAGAGAATCAGCAAGTGTGAGAATAGAAAACCAGAGAGAGTGAGTGTGGGTGAGAAAGAGAGGAGAATGAAAATCGCGATTGTGGTAGTGTACAAATTCTTGAATTCATAAATTAATTCGCCTTTATGTTCGGCCGCAAAAACAACAATAAGAGGAAGAAAAGAGTACTGCGGAAAATAATAATACAGGAAATTAGTGTGAGAAATAAATGACACTAAATGTCGTAGGAACAACTAATAAATACCCTGGAGATCACCAAAGGTAGCTCTTCAAAGAGGATGCAATATAAGGTGTTTCTTTTAGGAAGATTTAAATAACTTAAAAGCAACGAAGCACAAAGGAATGTCTAAAATATATTTAAGCTTTATTTACTTTGACATATTTATGGCAAATTATTTACGAATGACTTCGCTTTGCCTAAATGAAGTTCGACTAATCTTTCAATGTTTCGTTTTCTACACTTTCGACACTTTTCAAAGCAGAACTTGAGCCTCTTATCACACATTCTCAAGACGCCACATTTAATTTATTTATTTAATTGGATAATCGGCTTGCACCTAGTTTTGTTCTTTTCTTATTGTTATTGTTTTACTGATATCAGCATTGAGCATTGAAATTTAGCATTGCTAATGAAGTGGGGCAAATGCGTCGCCACGAACGCAATGACGTCTTCATTTAAGTGGTGCGACATTTAATTAGGTTCCCAAGGCGTGGGTGTGGCAGGAGACTGAAGGAGGACGCACTGCTCAAGGCAGCTTGCCTGCAGCGGGCTGATGTCAGCAAAACAATGGCAACACAATGTGAACTATTAAAATTTAATGGCTATGCAAATATAAAAACAACAACAGGTAAAAGCAACTAAACAAAGGCGAAGGCATTAACGGCCTGAAAACCCAATTGGCAAGTGTTCCAAAAAATGAAAAGAGTTAACGCAAATCAACAGCAATAACAACAATGCCACACAATAGTACACTACATATAAATACAAACCTAACTGGGTTAGCTGCAAAAGTTCACACCCTGCGCCAAGCCAGATAAACAAACAGAATGCAAAAATAAAAGAGAAAAAAAAACAGGAAAAATACAAAATAAAAATTGTAAAAAGAACTAAACAAAAAACACAAAACAAAATTCCAAAATAAAGTGAACAAAAAAGCTGTTGACAAGACGACGGGCAAAAGTTTTACAAGGCGACGTGAATTTACATTAAATTCACTAATAAGCCATAAAATAGAAACAACAACAATGAGCAGTAGGAACAAAAAAAAAAAAAAAACAAAATATTCGAGCGACAGACGACATTAAATTTATTGATGGAAACGGTGGAAACGTCGGGCGACAAAGTGGCGACACAATTCGCATTGGCGTCACACACACACACACACACGCATACATACGCACAACAGTCAATGGCATGTTGTTAATGGCATCTAAAGACAATATGGCGGCTTTTAGAAAATCGCTAAGAGTATTTGAAGAGCTGTAGCAAATCCGTAATCGAAATGGAAATGCAAATTGAAATGAAAATTGTCATTGATTCATTGAGAGTCACATTGAGACGGCGACAGTGACTTCAACAAGTGCCTAAAAATAGCAACAATTGTAGCTATTTATTAATATGTACATGTTAATAGTACCCGCACTTGATTTGCTATTGCATTTAATTAGTTATTAGCATTGTGTGTAATTGTAATCGTAGACATTAAAACAGCTGCACTGTCCGCTCCAGTCTAGCCAGTTTGATTTATGCATTGGACGAGCGAATCAGTTTAGTTAAAGTTCCACTTAAGTAACTATGACAAATCCTTCCGGTAAATAAAGTACCTAGCGTAAAGTACAATCACATTCATATTGGACCTCCCACTAGCAACCACCAAGGCATTTTCTATTCTGTATCTAAATCCAGCATCATTTCTCCCACAAAAGTATTTTGCCAGCTAATTTGACTGCGCAAAATTTATGCGTCGTTTATTGTGTGTGGTTGAGGCAGAGTAGTTGTTGTTCCTCTTGTTGTTCTTGTTTGGGGCGTCGAGAATTCTAGGTAGTTCTGACTGTCTGTCGAGTCGGAACGGACTGCCGGTCGGTCGGTCGGATAAGTTGCTTGCCCGGGCCCGGGTCCGGGACTGAGTGTCCAGTCTCCCGTCTCTTTTGCTCATTCATTCGCTGCGTGTGTAAACAAAATAAAGTGGCGCATTTATGGCAAAGGTGGCTGCCCCAAGACGCGCCCCTACAGCCCCCTTCACAAACGTATGACATACATACATACATATACTTTTTGTGCTACTGTTGCTGCTGCTTCTGCGATCTGCTATATTTGCTATGCTTTCTAATTGAGCAAAGCGGCAAACTCGTGCTCTGATTGCTTAAGCGCAATATTTCAATGACGTGGATTTTCTTCGTGGCGACTCTCAATGCCAACGGCAACTGTTTTGATTTGTATATACCTACGTGTGTGGGATGGGGAACGGGGTAGGCGGCATAGAAAAGTTGCGTATTAAACAAACAAACACAAGTAGCCAAAACAAACAAATGCAGCCGAAGGGGCATAAAGAAGACTCAACTCAACTGCGGCAACAGCATAAAATCAAGTGTGATGGACTCCTAATCCTATGTAATGGCAGCCATAGAGAAGAAACATTTAACTAAACTAAACTAAACTATGCATATCAAATAAATGGTTATAAATCTATATTGCGATTTATGAAACTCTGATGGCATTGCCAAGTATCAAAATGTACATAAGTATGTCTGTGCCGTTCAATTAACAGTTATTACTTGATGCTTTTATGTAGCTAAGCCGTGGCTAAATATATCCTAGAACGATGATGAGGATTTTCATCCTTGCTTGCGGCTCAATTTACGTTCATTATTTGCCTTTCTCATGAAAACAAATCGCTACCCGCTAAAAGTTTGTAAACTACAATTATATTTGTAACTTAAATATATAAATTACAGTCTTCGAGTTCTTACAGTTTGGAGTCTGCGTTCAGTCAGTCAGAACAAGGAGTTTATTAGGGACTGAGTAACATTGCATTTCTTTTAATTTACGTGACATTTCTCAGCTCATTATTCAGCCCCATCAGCTCTTACTCTCTCACTCTTAGCTCATGTCCAAGTATATCAATGATTTGTGGACAGCGGCCACTTTGGGCCAAAAAAAAAAGTAAATATGGGCAAATCTTTGGAGGACTTGTAGCAGCTTGTTGGCAATCTGCTACGAATTGTGTTTGCCAGAGCACACGGCACATGAGACACACACAGCAAACTTACCAAATTGGCTGAGCTCTCCTTGAGATCCTTGGGAAATGCGGGCGGTCCATTGGCAATCAAATGTGGCTCTTGTATGGGCTTCATCGGTGGCGGCAACTCCAAGCCAGCCTCCTCTTCGGGCTCATAGTCGGGCTGGTGTTGTTGTGTGCTTACATTGGGGAATTGCGGTGGCATTTGGCCAACACTGCCGCTGGTACTCGCACCACTGCCAGGTGTCGCTGTACCCGTCTGTTCCGCCAGCTCCTCGGCATGTTTCTGTGGTAGCTATAAAAACAGAACGCAATATATGCATAAATATATATGTGTGTATACAAGAGTATATAATTTTGTTATAAATATAAATGCTCATAAAAACTTACTCTCAGATTCTTCTCCGAGGGCTTCTTCAAGAGGGATTTGTCGTTCGGCGACTTCTCAACCTTGCTCTGCGACAGTTTACGCAGCTGTGGCGGCAACCATTTGCGCCTGTAAATGAATAAATAATTGAAATACGATTTTAGTTAACGAGCATGTTTAACCGATTATAGATTATCGTATTGTTTTAGTACAGAAATATGCGTATCGATGCGGCACTATGCACAAGTTCATCCATTTGATTCCCTCTCTCTCTCTCTCTGTCTCTCTTAGTAGATGCCAGCCAACACGTCGTGTACGCAATTAAAACAGACCCTAAAAACGCGCTGGCAAATTGGCTGTCCAGCTGCGTGGCCGACATGAGACTGTCGCCATTGGCACAGCATATCAGCAGCCACTTGGGTTGAACCAAGTTGTCCGCTTGTCCGCCCGCCCGCCTGCTGCTCACTGTCGCCTCTCGCACAGTGAGGCCAAGTTCATGTTCATGCTTATGGCACACGGCCAGTGGAAAATGAAAGGCGACATCATGAGAGAATTCATTGTCAGCGCAATTTATTGCGTTCCTCAATTTATTTGCGCCATCAAAAAATGCTCTTTTTGACCAAAAAAAAAAAAAACCAAAAATAAAATTGAGAGCCAAAAAATGTAAGAAAATTGCTTTTAATGCGCTTTATGTTTTTGTTATTTTTTTCTTTCTGTTTTTTTTTTTTTTATGATTTTTAAGCAAAGAACTCAATTTTCATTCGCTTTTTATACGCCGAAAGTTTTTACTGGCTTCGGGGGCCATAAAGCCCCGATTTTGATTAATTTCAAGCTGCCAAGTTTATGGGTCACTTTCCAATTTTTTATGCACAAGGAATTTAAATGAAAGCCATTTATCAACTGGAAAGTTTTCCATACAGAGCGGGTTAGTGTATGTATTTAAAGAACGCAAGGAAGCGAGAGAACTTTCGTCTCAACTAAAGGATTTTAGTGCGCAATTAATTCTTTAATTTGCGTCAAAATTATTTTATTTTTAAAGTGCACATTTTCTTTTTATATTCTAAGTAAATTTTGTACTATATTTCGACTATTTGAATGACTTGCATGCGCTTAATTACATCCAACATTTTTTCCATTGTTCAACAAATGTGGTCAACATCTAATCGAGCGCACATTTTGTGGTTTTTAATTAGAAACAAAAAAAAAAAAACAATTTCAATTTCACTTTTAGCTTGAGAACCGCAGCAACCGCAAGCACACAATCTACTACAACAAACTTGTTAACCCTGCGAGTCCTGTCAGTGACTCGACTTCAATTAAAATGGCAATAGTTCAGAGCAAAAAGGGCGACCTCGAGGGTTCACATTAAATGAGACTGTCTTGTTTCAATGTAATGCAAAGCGACTCAAGATAATCAATAAAGTGTGCACTGTGTAATCCTTAACGTTCATATTATACATTGCACATAATTAATTAGCAATTGTTGCATAAAAGCTCGAATTTAATTAAGACGAGCGAATGGAAAACGTTGCATACATTGCGACGCCTCCGAGTGAAAGTCATCAGCTGAGTGAATTTGGACGACGCCTCCACTGCTGCTGTTGCTATTGCGCTAAAAAACGCAGCCAGCTAACGTAACATAATTCAAAGTAAAAATAAACATTGACATAGACAACAGAGAGATGGCGAAAGGTGGGCGGGTGGTAGTGTCCTTTTGGTTCCTGGAAATAGTATTTAATTTATTACGTGCTCGTTCACGTTCAAAATTCATTTCGCTGATGTAATGTTTTAGGCAAATAAGCAACGCTTAATACACACACATTCACACACTCACACATGGGTGGGTGTATTAATGAGGTCGCCTCAAAGTATGCAACAAAGGCAACCACAATTTGCCATTCGCCGGTTGTGTATGTGTGTGTGTGTGGGTGTGTGTGTGTGTGCACACTTGCAAATAAGTACCATGTCCATTTAGTTCATTGGACTTGGCAGCACGCGCTGCTCTGCTGATTCACTGCTCCGCACCCCGACCCACCCTGCACCCCTTGCTCAGCACATCCTGTCAATGTCCTGAGCAGCATTGGACAAACAAAACTGTGCGCTTATTGACAGAGCGCTCGAGACATAGGGACACTGGCCCAAAGCCCGGTCCGTCTTTTGCCTTTGTCTTCGCTCCCTTGTGTGTCTGACAAATAATCTATATTCATGGTCAGCGCGCGGTTTGCTCAATAACTAGAACAATAAAAAAAAGAAATGGCTTTGCTGTGCTCCATGCTTAGTGGGTTGGCAAACAAGAGTGCCCAATTAGTGTGCAAATATTGAAAGTATTTTGTAATTTATGTTCCAACTAGCGACCGTCTAGTTAATTATAGTTGACAAACAATTTGCCTTATTTGGACTTGGAAACTTGAGCTATTAAAATGTCTGTTGCATCAATGCTGAACGGCTTATCATATTGATATTGATAAGATTGTCGCATGATTGGCCATTCGATTTCAGCGGAAATTGTAATTACAGACGTCGACGATAATTAGTCACATTATTTGTGGTTATTGACAAATGAAAACATTGAGATTTAAATGTTTGCCGACCACACTGCGTATGATTAATCCAGATCAAAATACAAGCTGCAACTTCTTCGCCGGCTTATCACTAATGACTAATGCGTGGAGCTGTGCAATATTTATACACACACACACACTCCCACACACACCCACAGTCTGCTGTTGTTTTGCTTATAGCGTGTATAAATAGCAAATGCAATGGCAAATTCCGCGTGCATGTTTGCAAACTGGTTTTTGTTTCAATTTTGCGGGAAACACTAAGCTGGTTTCTAGCGGGAAATAAAACAGTTTTTTTAATTAGACAACAGTATAGATGCAGCGGTAGTTTGCTGGAATTCCCACCCTTTAAAAATCTATTTACATCAGATTAGTATGTGTGATTTAATAGCACACGTTAAGCAGCTTATACATTTTAGATAATTATTATTATAAAATGTAAATCGGCGTTTCAATTAAATTTCTGGGAAATAAACAATGTTAACATTGAAGAGCAATTCTGCCATTAGCAACAACTTTTTGTGAGTTTCTCAGCAACTTTTTGACTTTGAGATAATCAAACAGAGCAAAATAAATGTTCAGCTGTTTGTTTTTCTTCTTTCTTTTTTTTTGCATTTGCGTTTTCATTTGTTGATGCCACAAGCAATTTGTACATTTATTTTAAGCAAAACGTGCTCAACACTCAAGCCAAATCACAGTCTCGCAACGAGTACATATATATAACTTAATGATAAGCGAAAAGGTCAAGGCGCTAGCTTCGTCATTTGGTCACTTTGTCATTTAGTCAACCAAAAAATTGAAGCTGCTATCGGTCGGATAGGCGTGGCTTAAATGCGACAATCGCATACGAGTTTGCATAAATGAATCTACTGGTTTTTGTTATTATGCCCCGAGAGCACTCGATATGCCCAACACAACATCTAATTGTACGTGAGGGTCGCCGCACAGTTTGGATTACAGTTGGGCGACGCAAACAAAGGCAGTGCATTGTGCGCAATTTGTGCGGTGGCCAGAGAAGATTAGGTCTTATGGAATCTACAAAGATTTACCAAGTTTTGACGCGCTCTTCGGCGCTAAGCGGTGTTGTGGGCGGCTCCTCGGGCTGGCAACAGAAGCAGGCAAAGCCCTCGGTCAAACGCGTATTATGCTGATGCTCACTGTACATTGAATGGGTTTTGCCACCATGTCGTCGTCCAACACTTCCAACACCTCCATGGCCACCACCGCTGCCACTTATGTTGAGTGATATGGACTTGAACAGCTGCGGCTGTTGCGCTTGTTTTGGGCGATGCGTTGTCGCCGAGTAGCGTTTCATTTGATTCACATCCATAATGTTGTTACTATTGTTATCATTGACATGATTATCGTTATTGTTGTTGTTGTTGGAGATTTGAACAGCGGTAACACTGTCGCAACCGAAATGCACACCGTTTTGGGTTTGCTTATCTAGTACGCTATTGTTATTGTTACACATGACTGATAAGAACACACGCACACCAGGTGCACACACCACAACCGCACAACAAATGGGTTTTCTTAGACGTTTCGCTTCACACGCTGCGTATACGTAACGTCGCGTTCCGGCGTTTGACAATCAACTAAAAGCAACGTCCACGACCGCGACTGCTACTGCTTAACAGTTCCTCTGTTCTCGAGGCGCTCAACAGGCTTTCGCTTTCTGGAGAAACGGCAAAAAACAAAAAAGTACAGAAAAGTGCTCAAACTCAGAGGCACAACTCATTGCCCCGCCCCGTCCCGCCCCGCTCTGCCAGCCTGTTTCGACAGTTTGTTTGTATTCGTTGTTTAAAGAGTACAAACAAAACACAAAGAGTAACTAAGTGTAAATAAAAGCCAGCCACTGTGAGCAACAGTTGAGCGAATTGAGCGCCAAACCAACAACAACAATGCCAGAGAAAAAGAATAATTCTTACTACGTTTTCGTTTTTATGAGCATTTAAGTTGCTGCTTCGAGTTGCCGCTCTTGTTGTTGTTGTTGTTGTTATTGTATTCAGTGTTCGGTGTAATAGGTTTATATCTTTATGGCTCGCGCCCCATCAGTCAGACACGCGATTATAGCCCCAGCGCAAAATGTTAGTGAAGGCCCATCAAATGATTAACAAAACGCTAATGAAGTTTCATTTAATTTATATGAACTATTAATAAAAACGGCAGATTTTTTACTATAATTAAATTATATGGAAAACAAAGCTTTGGTTGTCATCAAAATTATTTAAAATAAATGTTACACATTTGCTGCATTTCCTAAGGAACTTTCTTTGAATGGATGGAATTAATTATGCATATTAATTAGTCTTTCCACAAATATTTGTTTAATTTGCAGTTAAACATTTAATAAATACCTGCCTTTTTCAAACTACCTAGCACTTGTAAATACAATTACATTATTTATGATGATTAATTAATCCACTTAAAAGCACTTGAACACTTCAACAGCATTTTAATGATGATTTTTATGCAGTTTTGCATGGCGCACTCATCACTTTTAATAAGAACTCTTCAGAAGAGATTTAAAATATCAATAATTCTTGGTATTTTCCATTTTCTGCAGAGCGGAAAATGACGCACAATAAAAATGCAAAAAAGTTATAACCCACAGCTCTCTATAGCCGAATATTTGATAAATCACGAGCCAAACTCTTAAAGCACAAAGTACTTGTCTGTAATAAGACAATGTTTTTTCAATACGCGGGAATTACGTAAATGCGGCAATTACTTATCAGTTTGGACAGCTCGAAGAAGAAGACGGAGAAGGAGAAAGAGAAAGAGAGAGAGTGTGACAAGGCTGAGAAAAGTAGGAAGAGGAGCAGCAGCAAATGGCTGATAAATTTGCTGGCATGAGTTTTCAATTGACTTCATACTCTGACCACACCAGCATACATCAGCTGATAGCGTTTATGTTATACTACAGTATGTACTTGCCACCTAATAAACCTGGCCAAAAGAGTGTTAGGTAGCGATTACGACATTTTTGTTTCATCATAAACAGATTTACAGCATTGCAGATGGATTATGGCTTAACTCATTGGCAAAGCAAGTGAAAGTCAGAGATAGTCTGTGGGGAGAACCAGAATTTCATGATAAGTTTTGGGATTTCTCGAGAACAGACAAAAGTAATAGACGGAACGATTCAAAGCCATTTATATAAATGATTTCATTGGGGGGTTCACCAGCAGAAATGTTCAAATTTGAATTCGTTTCAGTCAGTGTCATGATTAGCCAATTCTGTCAGCTTAATCGTTTTGCCGCATCATTTATGATTTGATATTTTTCGATAAAGTGTCGAAGTCTTCACTTGACACAGATAGCAATGAACAGAGCGAGGGAGTCGGTGTGGAAGCAAAGCACTTAAGCTTATGGCCCAGTTAAGTCAGTTAACCCGTTTATTATTTATTATTTATCAAGCAGCAGTCACTAAAAGGGCCGTAAAGTTCACGACTTTGTCCTGACGTGGCTAAAACACTTGGGCCAAGCGCTCTTTGCTCTTCGCTGTGACCTTTGACATACTTAGTGCGTAGACATTAGTTTGCATATTAAAGAAATGGCATGGAACTTACCCGCTAAAGCCGCGTCGTTTGGTTGAAGAGGACAATGCATCCGCTTTGCCGCGATTGCCTGGAATAGAACAATATCCATTTATATATTGTATATATAGAGTACTTTGTATATTTGATTAGTCGAGGGATTACTCACCTTGATCCTGCATATTATCGTTTGGCTTTTGTAGGGCTCCTGAGGCGCCAGTTGCGCCACTGCTGCCGGATGAACCTTGCTTGTGCGAGCCTGGCGGCGGTTTGAGCACTGACACTGGCACAAGGCCCTCTTGTACGGCCGAATCGTCATGCTGTGGATTTAGGCGCACCAAACAGAAGTCCGGCTCACTGGCTGTGGGCGGTTCAATAATCTCAACCTGCTGGCCCTTGCTAACGCTTAGCTCGTTGCTGCCCGAGCTGGCTATGTAGTCGGCAACCACCCAGGTGGCCTCCTGATTGCCCAGCTGTAAAGAGCGATAGAGAGACAAAGAGAGAACGAATGATGAGAATAGACAGAAAGATGATGTGCCAGCCACACACACACACACACACACACACACACAAGTGCATTCAATGGAGCGAGCTGTGTAAAAGGGGCAGACAAATCATCAGCAGCAACGACATTTGCCGAGTGTCGAGGTCAGGGTAAGAAGGTGCTTTATATTGATTCAATTTGTGCGGTTTTCGTCAGCTGCACTGAGCGAGAGAGAGCAAGAGATCTGACCCTCAGCAAGGACTCGCTTGAATGGGCTGCCAACAACAACACCCACACACAAGTAATCCAAATAAAATACAAAACTTGTTCGACCTCCAAACCCTAGCTCAAGGATCATTTGCCAGCAACATACTAATTAGAAAGCCATTCAAGCTACAACAACCACGCCTTTTGTCTCTCATTAAATATGCAAGGGGCAGGAAGCTGGGAAGGCTGTGAAGCTGCTCAAGACGCCGAGCCTGTCGATTGGATCCCCTGTGGCTTGCCACCAAGCGATACGAAAGGAAACCAACGTTATGTGTATTAATAATTTATTACTTTATTAATTTGCATGCTGTTGCAGGGGCGGTGGCAGCTGTGGTTAGCGATGGGGCGTGTTGTTGCCTTTAATTGCCAGGCAAAACCGCAAGCCGCGAATAATGAAGGAATGTGAAAACATTTTCTACACAACTTGTAAGCCACTCAATTGATTATAATCGATAAGAAGCACATTATAGTTTATAAATAGACAATTTGAGAGAGCGAGAGCGAGCAAAGCAAAGCATTCCATACTTGGTGCAGTAAACAAACTAATCGATTTGCAGAAATCAATCAAAATTTTTGTATTTATAGCAACAATATGTAATAAAAGCATTAAAAATTTGACAACTCACATTAGGCTTTTTTGTTTATTATTTGTATTATTAGTTCTATTAAAGTTTCGATCTGCCATTACAGATTACATGGTCGCTTACAGTCGACAAAGATGCTTAATACAACTATATTTTAGCTTATATTGATTAAAACAAAACGTTATCAAATGGCATGGAATACAACAAATTAAGGTTTAATTATTTATAAGATAAAATCACTTATTTGCAGCAAAATGATTCAAATATTTTTGGCACCTGTATTCACTTTAATAAAAGTTATTTATAACATACGTATATATGGAGTCGTGTCATAAATATGTATTAAGCTGGGCGCACGTGTCAGCTGGCACATATAGCACCTGGCAAAGTGGCAAGTGGCAAGCTCGCATTGTGGCTGCCTCATGGGAGCAACAAATGAAATCAACTTCCATCAGCAGCAGGAGCAGCTTAGTTCATTATGGTCGCCTGGCTGACTTGCTTCATCTTTCCATACACATAAATACTATAGAAAGTTGTGCGAGCGCGTATATGTGTGTGTGTGTGTGTGAGTGTGTGTTGTGTATGTGGATGTTATCATGGCACATTCGCAGCACAAATAATATAATATGAAGCAGGGTAGAGCAATGTGCCCCAAGTTGCCTGCCAGGCAGCTATCTGCCTAAGAAGCAATGCGTCAGCTGTTAATTAAGCGCCACTGACACGAGTGTGTGGGTGTGTGTGTGTCTGCCTGTGTGTGTAGAGATACACATACATATATTGCACGTTTCCGCTTGTAATGCAATTAGTCGAAAAGTTTTCAGCGCTCCAAGTATTAAAACTTTTCAACAACAGTTTGTCAGCAGAGGAGAAGAGGAAAGCAGAGGGGAGGAGAAGAGAATTTTCTCATCTCTCGCTCAAAAAACGAGCGCTATTAAAAGTTGTTCCGCATACAAACAAAACACTTCCACTCCCCAAAAAAAAAAATACAGTGACTTTGCTTTTGACGTGACACAATTTGTGAGGCAAATAAATCAGAGACAAATGTTGCACGACAACAAGACAAATGTCTAACGCTTTTAGCCAAATGATATGCAATGCCAAGGCAAAGAGTAAAAGTCTTGTGACAAGGACTGTAAAACTATTTCAATAATTGCTAAGAGCTGCCAACAGTGCTATAAGCAATATTACGCATACGCAGCGTGGCACAAGCTGCCATCAACGTCTACATTATCATTCTCGTTTACTGCCATTTAACACTCACTGCAACACCTGCACACACTAATAAGCTGTCATTAGGCAGCCTGACAGCCCCCACACAGGCTAGAGCTAACGCTTGATACTGATGAATGCTGAAGTGCATTGAAATTGCTTTACGAGCAAACGGAAAACAAGGACAAGGACTACGCCATGCACCATTCAACCATCGAGTGCAATTACGCTTAAACGGTAGTCAAAATTTGATTGCAAACTGATTCGTTATCGATTTGCACAACCACATTCGAGTCGAAGACTAACGTTTAACTCAAGTCTGCTTTGTTGTATTCTTTGCAGAACTTATTCAGCGTGTAAACTGTGCAATTGCTTGCGAGCTTTCAACACGATTTCCCTCAATTAAAATAATTTCGGGCAATTGCAATGCCACAGCTCGTATTTCCTTTTCACCCACTCAACTCGTGTTTGTGCCTACAAATTAAATTTATCAGCATTGTGCAAGCATCGTGGCGCACTTTGTTGTTGAACATTTGTGCTTGGGCCACAAGACTTTCATTAAAATAATGAAAGGATATTTTCGTCGGCCAGCCAACTGGGCGTATACGTGGCAGTCGGTTGCCCTGGCTTCCATATTTTAAAGCCTTGCAATTTTTATGTTGCAAAATGCAATCAACGCCGCCTTGTTAAGCTGCCGTAGCTGCTCCTGCTCCACTTCCTTGCCAGCCCTCCAGGTCGTATCCGTCTTTGCTCTACATAAAATAATTAACATGGCTTACAGTTGGCAGAGCTGCGCATTTGCATAGTTAATCAACGTGGCAGAGTAAATGGAATAATAATAAGAAGGATGTAAGATGCGAGCGAAGAGTTAAGAGTTGAAGAACTGAACTGAACTGAGAAAAGGAAAAGTGTTGAGACCATGTAATGAGTTCACTTGAACTTTAGTTCAAGTGAAGATAAGAAATAAGTTAAGGATATTAAAAGAAGTGCGGATTAAATATATAAAAAAGGGAAAGAAATACACCAAGAGCAACTAACTATAACTGTCAGAGGATTTGCTAGAATGAAAAAATACTCTCTCTATCTACATTCCCCTCTGCAGGATGTCAGCGTGAAATATAGCACAACTGTGCGCTCCAACTGTTTTCTCAGCTGCGCAATAAATGCGCTCTTCGTTTAATTATTTTCCATCAAAGTTTTGTCTAAAAATATTCATGCCAATCTTCGACAGAACCTTTATTTATGCGGAAATTCGATTGAGAAAGTTTTTTGCTGCGGGTTTGCCAAAATGAGAAAATGAAAACGCATTTACATAACGGATGGACAGACAGACGGACTGAACGACAGATTGGCAGGCTGGGTAATAGACAAGGATAGTGCATCATTGGTTTGAAATTAAGACACCGAAATTGGAGTAAAGTTTGCAAATTAAAGTCTTTGACAGCAAACATCCTTTCGGCAAGGACATGTTTCAAATTCTACAAACTCAACACCCACACACACACACATGTGCTGTAGCATTTTTGTGTGTTGTGTGTGCTGATTACATGGCCGATAACAATACAACACAATGCACAGGCCAAAAAGGACTAAGCAAGGACTAGACGACAACGCACAGACACACACACATGGTAACCAGCCGCCTTTGACGACCCGGAAAATGTGCTTTTCCCGAGTAAAACGCACACAACAAAAAGAACAGAAAAGAAAAGAAAAATTGGTAAAGCGATTTGGCAAATGCTCATGTTATTATTGATGGCAGCCTGGCCTGGCTTGGTTGCCTGCTTGCCAGCCTGTCAGGCAACGCACAAGATTGGCAGCAAAAGATGCCTGAAACTCATGACTTTGCCGAGCCTTTTATGGGCCATAATAAAAACACAATTGCAGCAAACGCTCGCAGGGGTTTTCTTCCCACAAGAAGCGAATCGCTCTCTTAAAAAGTCACCAATTGTTGGGGTCATTAAAAATGACAGGAATAGTCCCCCGATCCGAGCCCTGCTTTGGCTGTCGATTCGAATTACAAACATCATTTAACTGATTGCAAAATGAGATGAAAAGCGCTTTAAAATTGTGCAAAATATATCGTGCTAAATTAAATGCAATCCACTTTAAAGTCAAGCACATTTCGCACAAACAAGCTTAAGTTAAGCAGTTTTGCGGCTTATGAAATGATTTGAAATTCAGCATAAAATGCTTTAAAGGAGATGAACGAAAAGCAGGACATTTCAATACATTTGCAAACTAAAGACAATAAACGTAAGCGCTTCAACTACAAACAATAGATTTAATGAAATGCTCGGCTCATATTTAGAGACCAAATTCTAAGAGACTACATTGGACAGTTTGCTAAAGAATATTTACAACAGCAATATGACTATGGAAAATCAATTAAATGCTTCTGTTTGTGGCTCTGAATTATGACAGACAATAACGACGGCATAAAAGACAAGCGACAATAAAACTACAAAACTACACTGTCATTAAAAAAACTGATAAAATCCTTCAACATGTTCAGCATCAACCACAATGTCACAATGTGGCCAGATGCTTGAAATATTATATTTTATTTATTTTTCATTGCATTTATTTCAGACTAAAGTTGTCTAACTTTATGCTAGAAACGTTGGCAAGAAGCTAAATGAACAAAGTCGATTAATTTGGTAATTGTCAAAATGTCTCATTAGTCATAAGTAAATCACAAACACTCGCACACACACACAAGTATTCACATGTATACAAGAACAAGCTGTATGTATGCATATAAAACATAAACGTCTATTATTCAATTAACTACGACTGTGGGCGTGGCAAAAAACGGGGGGTGTTCACTTAACATCAATTACATTGTAACAAAACAGCCAACAACATGACCAAACAATGGCAGCCCCCAAAGGGAGAGCGAGTAGAGAGATATGCCAAGAAGAGAGAACACAGAGAACACATTCCTTTCACCTATATGCACCACAGTGGTGCTGGGGGTGAACCACTGTGGTCTGATAATTGTCTGACAGCATGTTAACACCGTATGTGATGACTACTAGACCACATTGTCTACAGTGTGTGTATGTGTGTGTGTGTGTGTGTTCTTGATGTGTACAGAATGAAAGTCATTTACAACGCAAATCGAATAATATTCTAAATAAATTACGTGCAAACATGACATGATAGATAAGGCCTAGCCCTTTCCAATCGAAGTAGAGAGGGGGACGGGGGCTTGCTTAATGCAGTCAGACAAAGCATGTACAGCAATTAGAGGGAATCATGTTAGATAAGCATACACCATTGTGATAAATGATTGACTTCCGGTTGCCTTCCAAACAGCATGTTTATTGATTAACCGTCCCTTCTGATCGATAGTCTACTCATAGGCCTTGTTTAAAATATGAAGATGAAAATTAATAAGAACATTTTTCTCTTCAAAAGTTGGCCAGCCTAGTTAGCCTATGACATGTTTTCATTTAGATAAAAGCATTTGACTTAAGTTTTGGCCCCAAAAGTGAAGTGTGTGTGCTTTGCCGCTGGCATTTAAGGATGTGCAGGATATGTAGTCAAGCAGAGTGCAAACAAACCAAGAGCAGCAGCAGATTTGGTTGCGGGTCAGCCCAAATGCTGTTGGGCTTCGGGCAGAGCTCAAAAGTGTTGGTGCCAGTCTCTCCTTGACTCGCCACTTCTCTCGACTCTCTACTCTCGTTATCGTAATCAATACAATGAAGAGGAAGGCACAAAAATACAGCACTCGATGGCCAGCGGCTGATTGTGTATTGATGGCAACGGGACTAAAAGATGATAGATAGCACCGTTTTGACCTTAGCAGCCCACACTCATTTCACTCATTTAAGTTGCCGAGCCGTCATTGTTTGAAAGCAGCAATTGTGATGGACATGTGTAAGTGGCCAATAGCCCAGTCAATAACAACGACAGAGGGCAGCATTTGTTGCCTTCAAGCTGACTCAAGACTTTAACGACGACTGTCATATAAGCTTAAGCTGGATTTGGCATAGTTATTTCTATCCACAAGTATTTACAACGCTATTGTAACTGTATACAACTGTGTACTGGTATCTTTGTATCTGCAACTAACATGGCAGTTAAGTTTTGCTTTTGGCATTTGCATTGCGCGTCTAGTGACAATTTACTTACAAATTTTTGCTATTTGCCTTTGTTCATCTAGTCTCACTCTTGTTGGCTTCAGCTTCAGCTTTAGCTCTAGCTTTTGGCTGGGGTTTGCGCCATTCAGCGCAATTTGCATATCATTGTTGCCCAAGACAAGAGCAAGAGCTAGAGGAAGTGGAAGTGGGTGTGTAAACGTCTGCCATCTGCTGTTGCCATAAACCCAGTTAACAACAAAAACTACTACAACTACAACAACTACGAAAAGCAAAAAGAAACGTACATAACTACTATCGTACAACAATGGAGGGAGATGCTGCACGTCGTTGGCTAAGTATCTGCTTCTTTTTGGTACGGCTTTTTATTGTACTCTCGCAGGGCATACAATAAAAATAGAGTACTTGCCATTTGCCATACGGCTTGACATGTGACGAGGGGCGTCAGCTAAATTTAAGCCAATAAATTAAATGTACAAGATAAAACTAATGCTGATGGGCGTAATGCGTAATATGACTTGCGCTGACTCCTTTGGCAGCCAATCCCAGTCTTTGTTCTATGCTCTGTACTGAAATATGTTATTTAAAACATAAAAGCAGACTTATAACGCTTTGAAGCTATTATTATATTAGATTTTTAATTTAAACCAAACATAATATAATTTAAGTAGTAATTAAATGTATAATAAAAACTGTCTTTTCTCTCTTTTTAGGATCTTTTTAACTTGGATATTTCAGGTTAATGTCCAGCTACAAATGTATTCTTTCACTCTTCATTTGTCAACTGAATTTAATCATCGTACCATAACTAAATGTAATAGCTTATCTGTCAGCAACATTACATGCATCAACTATTTAATTAATCAGTTTTATTTAAACGAAAGCAGAGCATATTTTTAAATCCAATGCAACTTTAAGCTTATTAAGTAAATACATAACCAAATAATATTCATGAGTTAGGCACAGCTTAACTCAATTGAATTCTCTCAATCAAATTATCACTTAATGTGTTTATACACATTAAGGGAATGTTATTCCCTCTCAAATACATTCAGCAAAAAGATCTGCAATTATTTCAACACTTTTGAACCTTACTTTACTGCGCTTTCTGTTGCAATATAAAACTACATTATTTGACAGAAAATTCTACAACTGTGCGTAATCGCTTGATACACTTTGACAGCTTGGACAGAGCATCTGCCATACAGTGCTTTGTATATGGTTGTTGTGTCCTTTTTGTATGTTATGCAACATTTTTACGGTAACGGCTGCTGCGTCGTCAGTTGTCGCTATTTTGGCTTGTTATTGTTGTTGTCTCGCTTTCATTTTCGTTAGTCCTGCCACTGAGTGTGTGTGCGTGGGTGTGTGTGTGTGTGTGTGTGTGTATTACTGTAGCTAGTGGCACGTGAGCCCAGCCATCGGCAGAGTGCAGCTGACAGCAACGACAGTGTTGGAATTTTTGCGTGAAACAAATTTCTTTTTGAACGACACGTTTTTCACGCTGCTGTGGTTTGCTGCTCCACTCTGCTCCCGCTGTGTGTGGGCGGGGGGCGGGGGACGGGGACTGGGATCCAACTGCTTGGGATTTATTTGGCGTGTGCGCGCAAAAGTATGCTATAATGGAATGCATAAAGCATACGCCCTGTGAGCCACAGCGCTTCGCAACGCTACGCCAGTTTTCAATGGTTCGCCAGCAGCAGAGCTCAGCGATGCATGCAACAACAGAAGAAAAAGATGTAGACGAAAGCGAAGATGAAGAGAAGCCGTGAGGGGAAGGAAGAACTTCTTCTTTTGCAAAAAGTTACTCAAATATTTTTGGCATTGGCATTTGCGAAATATATTCTTCTCTTCCACTTTCAACTTCTGCAGTGTGCGACAACGAAACATAATACAATTTCAATTTCAAATTAAAGCAGCAGTTTTCACTGCAAGCAGTGAATGCAATCAAGACTACAAAAGCAAAGCCAAGTTAAATGCTGCATAAATTTATTAAAAGCCTCATAAATTGAGTAGCAGCAGCCACAAAGGGGCAGAGCAGGAGACAGGAAACTGCCTACTAGATGGACAACAGAGAACAGAAAACGAACAACGGACATTGCCATCACTCAACACCAAATTGACAAAACATGTTAAGAAGCAGAGCAGCATGGAGGCAGGAAGAGGAAAGGGCGACAAGGTCAGCACAGAACACACAACAGACAAGACTCCACTCAATGCACTGACAATGAGAATGCGAATGATAATGATGATGATGATAAGCTTTTACATGGCTTGATGAAGTGATAAATACATTATGTGAGCCAGTTGCTGCGACGCTGTCGGCGCTGATTGGCTGCGCGTTTGATATATTATATACAACAACAAAGAGGAAGAGAAAGAGAAGGAGAGAGCAGGGCGACTGCAAACCATGATGACAATAATTGAAGCGACTTGAAGCAAATAAATTAGCGCACAACACAGCGTATGATTAATGTGCTTATTAAAATGACAGTGTAAGTTCGAGTGCGTGCATGTGGGCGTATGGGCGTAGGGGCGTGGCTGACCAGCCGAGGGGTCAACAACACTTTACAATCAACTTGGGAGCAACTAAAATACATATATATAGATAAGCTATAAATAGTTTGCCGGCAGCACTCTCTTGGGAGATGCTGCTTAGATAAGTCTAAGCATGGCATAAAAATTGATCTAAATCTTTAAATGCCACTAAATGTGTTAAAGGTAAGACAGCAAATAATAAATGTTTAATTCAATAGGGAATATCGACGACAAATCGAATTGCTCATAAATTCACAATCGATGGCAAATTGTTTAGTGTTTGACTATAAAGATACCCAGTTGGTCATTAGCATTAGAAACTTTTTAATTTTAAAGCCGTATTTATACAGGGTATTATGTATGTAAGAAATGACAGCTTTGCAAACTTTTTGCTTCTGGCAACCACTTTGCCCGCATGAGATGAGCTCAATTTGATGACCACAATCTTTAGCATAATTATATTATAATCACATGTTGTTTGTCACTTTGCAAGTGCAAAGCGTGCGATTTTACCTTGAAGCCACTGTTGCTGGGCTGTCGAAAGAAACGAAATGAGCTGGGCGTGTCGATGGTATGCTGACGCGAGAGTGCTCCATGATTGCTGACGGTGCTCGACTGTCGGAACCAGGGCAGCGAGATTTTGCGACGTGGCTTGCGCTGCTGGGGCGTCGCAGTTGTTGTTGCTGCTGCTGCTGCCGCTGTGGCAGACGACACGGTGGGAAAGGTGAATGGGGAACGTGATAGCTGGGCCGCAGAGGCTGAGGCAGCGCCATTGTTGGCTTGCTTGGGCGATGTGCTGGCATCCTCATCCAAGGTGGACAACGGCGTGTTCTGTGCCGAGTCCGCGAGTGACGGCGATGGCGATGGATCGCCAATGGCAATGGGTGCACTCATTGGTGGCAAGGTTAGCGGTGTATTTGGCAGCGACACGCAACCGCCACGGCCAGTGGCAACATCCAGGCTGCCAGACTGCTCGTCGCCACACTTGAGCCGCTCGAGCGGTGTCCTCTTGCTGGCGCCATCGGCGGCATCCACGCTGTTCATGCGCTCGTTGAGAAATTTCTTAACACTCTTCATGTCTGTAATTTGTGTTCGGTATATTTCCTTTATTTATGCTTCATTTGAGCAATTGATGCTGCAATTGATTTGATTTTTATTTTTGTACACAATCTGCGTAGTTGATTTTTATAATTTTGGCTTTGTTTCGCTTTTTTTGTTGTCAATAAATCCGCGCACAAATCGATATGTTGTCTACGTTCAATGTTTTATTTTTAAACGAGCCACAAACCAAACCCCAAAACCAAATTGGAACGTTCTGCGTGTGCGTCTGACGGGTGTGCTTCGAGTGAGTGTGGATGATTGGATTTGCAGTATACATAATCCAAGCTCCAAGCGTCAGGCAGAGACCAAGTGATGGAAAAAAGCTAGAGAGCAGCGATTGAAACGCTGCTGGGCAACAGCCAGCATGTCAGTCAATCCTGACATTGCAATTTGTATCTATTACGAATTGTATTTTTGTCAAACGTTCTTATACATTTGAGTGTTTGCGTTTCAATTAGCACTACGTGTCGTATGAGCGATTTTTCGTTATTTAATTAACTTACAAAGTAAGGCTCTTAAACACATATTCGTTTTAATGAAAATGCTATTTGACTTGGAAGTTTGATTGCCCTATTGATTTTACGATAGTGTTCTTCTGTTTTTGATTTAATTTTCATTTCGTTTTTTGGTGCCCAGATAAAAAGCTGCCGCCAACGACGCCAAGAAGAGGAAACCCACAATTTATCTATAATTTTCATAAGCCAAGCAGTCTTCTTCTATGCTTTGTTTATATGTAAATGTTTGTTATTTTTACAGCCCATTGGCTAAATGGCATATGGGTGGGGGGTTTCACACTGTTGTGGCAGGTGCGCCATAGCGGCAGCCACTTGGCTACAAACGGACTAGCCTTCCGGACTGGACACCTGCTCACACACCGTACAGCCGTCGCACCTCACAACATTTTCACCGCACCAGCTGCAATTATGATTAAATAATTTACGGCCAGTCTGCGTTGCGGTCTACAACAAACAGCAAACAACAATCAACAATACACAGAGAAAAAAAAGCAGCCCACACTTATTGGCGTGGAAAATAGTTTAATGCTAAATCTCGTGTGTTCAAAAATAAAATCAAAAGCGCCAATGAATACCCTGAATGGTATCAAAGGAAAACATATGCATAAAAAATTGAATTTTGAAAACTAATTAAATTCGCATACGTGAGCAGGGATTTTAATGAATGCGTGCAATATTTATCAACGCCATTTTTAAGTAAATAATGTCGAAGAGAGAGAGAGAAATTTGTAACATGTAATCCATATCAATCGAACAGCAAGATCTGCTGTTAAACTATTCATTTTGTTTAACAAATGTGTACACAATAAATGTTTACTTTAAATGCTCGAATGGGCAATTGGAAAACACAAACTACAACTGACAAATCGTGGCGACTCATGGCGATCAAACTACAGGTATTTAGCTATTACAAAACTCGAGGGTATTCGAAATGAAATAATCTACGACTCTCGTGTGCGCGTGAAAATTTGCATATGTTGGTGGAAATTTGCAGAGGGCTTTACGGAAAGTGAAAAAAGTGCTATGGAAATGTGGAAATGTGTGGGGCACACAGCTCTGTGCTAAGTGGCAGGAGCTGGCACTGAATTCGAGGCTTCATGTGGTTTAAACAATGCCACTGGCATTAAAAACTTTGATACTTTGTACACAAAACGACCGAGAAGACGGTAAAGATAGGTCGTTTGTACTCTTGACATATTCGGTCGACGTCGACATCGGCGTCGTCGTCGTTGACAAACAGCTAAGCTGCCACGCCCACCATTAGCCATGAGCGTAGCTAATACTTTCATTACATTCACTCCAAAGCCAACAAAATTCAATTTGTGCAAATGAGCGAGCACACAACGAACGAGAGATGCTAAAAATCCCTAAATGAATTTTCAAATGTCCGTCCGCAAAGAAGGCAACTGAAATATACGAAATCTCTTTTGAGTTACATTCGGTGACATTTCAAACTTTTGCTGGTCTTTAATTGGGCAGTGAGATGGGAAAAGGGACAGGCCATGAAATGGCATGCCTTAAAGCCAGGCCAAAATAGTTTCATAAAAATGTGCACATTTTCCATTTGCACGCCAAATCGAAATGAAGCGAAACAATAATATTTTCGAAAATGCAAACGTTACGCCTTTTGAGCTCACATGTTTTCAGCAAACGATCAAGCCCATTTTACACACACGAATTATAATTGCAATGCAGCGAGAGTAACTGAACCAAACAAAACGATTATAATAACAATGATAATGACCAAAACATGTCGTCGCATGTGTCTTGGCAATTCTAACGCGCCGCCGTATTAAAATGCAATAGATAAGCTAAGCGTGCAATTAATTGCCTTCACAAGCTAATAACAATTAAAATGTATTAAATTGAACTAGAAAATACCCTGCATGCTATGCTTGTTATCTGCAAGTATAACTGAGTTTTTCAATGGAATCTCGCATCATAAACGAATCAAATTATGTTCTTTTATAGAGGGTACAAAGAGTGGAAAGAGGTATGTTAGATTAGCAACGAATTCAATAAAGCAAAGTCAGCAAACAGAGCATATATACAATTTATTAATAGTTCCACGAATTATGCGTTCGTTTTATAAATGAATCGAGATTCATTTAGATGATGGAGGGTATTTTTTGCAACAAAATATGTATATAATTAAAGGTGTGCTCTGTGTCGATCTATCTGTCACTTAAATCTGTCTGTTTTAACTTGAAGAGGATTATTTTATATTGCCAATAGATATTAATTCACTTAATTTCAGTTTAAAAAGGCTACATTGCAAATACTGCTGCATGTGTATAAACAAGCAATCAATATGTTTGCTTTAAATCATTTCACAGCAACTCAAGCGCACTGAAGCAATTGCTAGGTAACATACATATATTTCAAGTACATAAATGTTGTGTGTTCAAAGAGCACACACTTTGTACACACACAGTCTGGCTGTGCGATCACAGTGCAGTTGACAGCGGTACTTGTCAGTGGCCAAGGCAATGAATGGGTCTGTCATCTATGCTCTTTCTGTATAACAACAACAGGCAGAGAAACTGAGACAGACCAAGACTGAAAGTGAATGCGTACCTCTGAAATGAACTTGCTGCTCAGCCAGCTAAAGGCGTGAAAAAGGTCAAAGGCAGCGCAAACTGTGGGAGGTGGGCGGTGGGTGGTGGTTGGTGTGAGGCATGCCTGATTTCTTCTTTTTATTTTTTTGGAAGGATAGCTGCTGAAAATATTCTTTTTTCAACTGAGAGATGAAAAAAAGGTTTTGCTTCTTGCCAAATACAATTTTTGAATATATTTCGCTTTTAGTTTTTTTTGGGGGGGGCAGCACACCAGCAATAGTCGTAGCTGGCATGTAGCTTTTTAATATAAATATATACATGTGTGTATATTATTTATATTTATTTTCAGCCACGAATGGTTCGAATGGTTCATGGTGACTGTGCACGTTGCGGCTAGGTTATTTATATATTTATATTTTATTATTTCTATTTATTTAAGGTTAACATTGTTCTTATGGCAAATGCTGAGCATTTCATTGTTGCTTTTGTTCCAATCTGGTTTTGGTTGGCCTTTTGCAATGTATAATTTTCGATTCGATTTGTGATTTGTGTTTCCCCCGAGAATGTGGCAGATTTTATTTCTATTTCACATACGTTTGCATTTATTTATTTTGTATTCGGCAATTCAAGTGACGCCGTTATTATAGTTTATCTTGGACACACACTTGGACACGCGCTTATCAGCTGATTAAAATAAATACCGTTTCATTTGAGAATAAACAACTTCTTTGTTTTTTATTTTCTTTTTTTGTTGAGCCAAAATCTCGCCCGCACGAAAAGAAAGTCAGTGCAGAGAAAAATTCAGTTGGACCACAGGAATCACCGCAGCGATTTTCAGTTGACAGTTGGTAATAAGCAAGCAACGATGGACTTGTACAGTGGTGGTATTCGTGGTGGTGGAAGTAGTGGAAGTTGTGGTGCTGCTGCGGCTGCAACGTTGATGCCAAGAAGCGTTCACTGGCGCTTTGACCGGGCGCGCATCTGCAGCCAGCTGCGAAGCTAAAGGAAGAGATAGCGACAGAGGCGACCACGACCACGACAACGACGACGACTGCGAGTGCGAGACGGCGAATGAACCTTTTAGCTTAAACTCTACGAAAGAACTGGAGCAGCAGCGGATAGCGGCCGCTACGCAAGAACGCCGATGCCGACGATGGCAACAACACCAACGCCAAAAAAGCAACGACAACGACAACGACGGAGGCGATGACAACAACGCAACGCAACGCGAGCTGCCGCAACAACAAATAGCGTAGACCGCCAAAAAAAAAGCTTCCATTGAGTACCAGCCGAGAGAGAGCACGAGCGAATGGGAGAGTGAGAGCGGGCATTCAAGTGGCAGGCTGCCAATTAGCACCAGCAGCTGCCGTACATTGCGTATACGTTATGTTCGTAAGGCAAAAGCTTTCGACTCACACTTCTCTCACTCTCACTCTCTCTCGCTTGAGCTGGCTCTCTTTGCGTGCCGAAAGCTTTGTTGTTGGCATAGACAAACACACACACTCACACATAATAAGGTCGAAAGGCTTTCAGTATCGCGCAAAATTCAGTTGAAAACTACAAACAGTTATGGAAGGATCTCAAAGTTAGATCGCTTTATGTGCTATAACTAAAAATCATCCAGCGCAAAAGGCACTTAATGTGCAAAGTCATGAAACATTAAACTGCAATAAACCGTTCGCAGGGGCATTAAGAAATCGCATCAACATCAACAACTACAGCAGAACACGACTACGGCAGCTAACTATAAAAAAGTGTCGCATAAAAAGCACATTAAGCGAGAACGCTAAAAGCAAGTCATATATAATTCAGAAGTCAGACACGGACACACACACATACATATTACCCATACGCATGTCTGATGCACGCAGCAGCAAGGAAAATCTCATTAAGTCCTGCTATGAATTTTAAACATATTGCAGACAAGCCGAGCCGAAAAACTAGTTCAGAAACAGCCAATAGTATGTCGGCAGCGAACAGCAGCATCCTTAACAATAAAGCTTCAAAACATGGAGAGCAAATGAGAGAATGGCTTAAGCGCTTTTTATGTGAGGTAGGACCATAAACAGCAAAGCAAAGAGCTTTACATAGCCAGTAAAAGCTTAAATACATAAGCTTTTGCATTCATAACAGCGACTGTCAAATTACATTCTGTAAACAGTGGCGACTGTTGAGAGCTTACAGCGACACTGTTAAGTTGACGCATGTTAACAGAGTAGGTCTGTAAACAAACATCATGTTATCCAACAGCTGGCTGGCATTTAACATTGCGCTAGAATTCAAAGGCAAACTTACCTTATTATCACTGTCTGTGGTGTTGCCAGAGCCAAAGCTGGCTAGCGAGCAGCGATCATGATCGTTCTCAGTGAGCTGCTCGTCGAGATCACGTGAGGAGCGCTGCGAGGAGCCTGAGTTCTTTGCTGGCGACTTTGGCAACGTAAGCGAGGTGCCCGAGAAGCAAGTTTCCTGCATGACTTCACGCAGTTTCTTCACCCAAATCTGTAAAATAAGTAGTAGCATAAGTTGAGTTCAAAACAAGGCTGCCATATGAATGTTACCTGTTTAGTTTCCAGGCTATTGGCCTTGAGCACAATGCGGCAATCGGAGAGCATGGGAGAACGGCCAGTCCATACCGCGAATTTCGTCTCATCACCCTCAATGTGTTCCGTAATGCCCATGTCTGTGGTCATGAGTTTACTCTTGAACTGATACTTGACCACATTGGATTCCTTGACCTCCTTGGCGAACAGCAAGTACATCTCAAAGAGGAATACGCGACGTTCGCGTCCCTTGCGTATGATTTGCTTGGTGTCCCACGCTTGGAACGGCTCCTGGAGCACCACCTCGCCCAGCTTGTCAATGGACACATCACAGTTCTCGAGCAGCGACAGATGCATGGCATCGTTGGCTTTCTTCGGCACATTGAGCATAACCTCGAGGCCCTCCTTGATCTCGCCGCGGCTGCCCTCGCAGCACGACAACAGATCCTTGAGCAGCAGCTGGTATTTGGTGATGCGCTGCACCGGCTTAATTAAATAGGCCGGCAGCGGATGCTCGACCTCAAGGCGGCGCTGCAGCTCCTCAAAGTAGTTGCCCGCATGCTGCACGAGCAGATTGTTCGATGTCGGTTTGTTTTTGCAATAATGCACATACATATCGAACTTGACCGCCCAGGTGACAAAACAATGGCCCACATCCTCGGGCATGGTCTCGTACTTCTCCAGTTCACGCAAAAAGATCTTCTGATGGAAATGATGGATCTCCCGTATGTTGCCAAAAATGATGTCCTCCTGCCCAATCAGAGCAGGCGGCACATTGCGTCCACTGCGAAATTCCTCAAGGAAGCACTTGATGCAGGTGGCCAGATCGTTGACATAGGCGCGTTCCGTTTGCATCAGCTCCGCCATAATGAACTCTTTTCGTCGCGCCGACTTTCGTTTCTCCTCGTTGATCTCCTTGCTGGCCGCCGAACTGGCTGAGGTCGTTAGCTTCGCCTCCAGCGTGGGATCCGAGTGCCGATCGTTGCTGCTGCTGGCGCCAGAGTTGCTACTAATGGAGCTGTTCGCATCGGATTCGGGCTGCAGATGCAGCTGCTGCTGCTGCGTCATGCCCAGTGACTTCTCCAGCTGCTCACAGTAGCTGTCCATGCGATTGCTAAAGTCCTTGTAGCGCTGATCCACCGATGCCACCCATTGCTTGATGGAGCTGGCATGCGCATGTCCCTTCTCCACCAGACTGTCGGCCAGCTGTATGAGCAGCTTGACACGCTCTCGTGTCTCCTTGGCCGTGCCACGAAACTCGTTGTGTTCCTTGAGCAATCCCTCTGTCTCCTCCCGCGATATGCCCACCAGATTCGTGCGCGACGAGAGATAACCCTCGCCCGTATTGTGTATCCATTCGATGGCCTGTTTGGCGCTGCGTTCGAATAGCACAAATTGCTGGCACTGATCGAGCGACTTTTTGCGCAACGTCCAGAAGTCCAGCACCTGATTCTCCTGCGTGAGCAGCTTGTCCAGTTTGCTCTTCACATGCGACTCGCAATTGCCCTGCGAATACTGGTAATACTGCTGCGATCGGTTCGCATACTTGAGGAATGTCTCGGCTGTGCGACGCGCCAATGTGCAGGCCTTGAGGAAGGCCTCCTTTTGCTCCTGATGCTTCGATATCAATTGCACAATCGTCTGGGCCTTATCACTGCTGCCGCCTCCGCCACACCAATCGTCCTCGCGCCGATACTCGCGCTCCAGGCTGTCCAGCACGGAGCACACCTGCTCGGCCGTCTTGTAGAAGTTGATGGACGCCGTCACCAGCTTGTGGCGCTCCTCCGCATAGGTGACCAATTGCTGCCATTTTTTGGTAACATCGTCGCTGATGTCTCTTATGGACTTGGGGTCATAGTGATTTGCATTGATGAGCGCATCTGCACGGTATTTCACCTGCACGGCCGACGTGTGCGTCTTTTCGATGGAAATCTAAGGTGGGAAGAATTTGGTTAATAGGAGTAATCATAGCAGTCTTCGGCAAGCCGAAGATTAAATATCCTAATAAAGCTATTTTAAATTCAAGCTAATTAACGGTAAGTGTATAAAAGTGTAATCGTTCCTGCCTTGTTTGATAAAGATAACAGCTGAATTGAATGACTAATGTGAATTGATGCTCCAGAACAGATGGACGGAGAAGATACTCACATAGCTTGTCGTTCATATCAATAATATATACATACAATTAATAAACTATTTGATAATATCTAATAGGCTAAGCTCTACTGCAATAGGTTTAATTGTCAGCAAAAACAGCTGTCTAAACTGTAATAATTCCCGCTGAAGGCAACAATGATAATGCACTGAGCTAACAGTAGGTAAGCTTAACAGTCGCTAGCGCTCTGTTAGCATTAACAGTGGCGATCTAAGTATAAATAATACACCGCGAATTAACATTGGGTAAACTTAACAGTCGCTAGCGATCTGTTAGCACTAACAGTGGCGATCTAAGCTGAGAGAACAGTAGACTAGATAACTATCTAAGATATCATTGGCTCAGCTTAACAGCTACTCTTGGTCGATTAGCATTTACTGCGTATTTTAGCACAATAAGAATATAGAGCTTAATGTGAGCACTTGCTGAAGATTAAGGTACCACCAGCTTATGAATTAAGAGTCCCTTTGGAAGATACCAAGCTGAAGCACCAAGTGCTTGGGTTGTACACTATCTTCGATCTCTGCCTCTCTGCATCGCCTTCAATTCTGTTAACACACCTGAAACTGTTCGTGTTCCTTGCGCAGCTGTTCCGCATCCTGCAGACTGTTGGGCGTAACGAAGCTAGCCACCAGCATTGTCTCGCCATTGCGTATCCAGCTGATCACTTGATTGGCATCATTTTGGAACTGGCACAGTTGCACGGCCTGCTCCAGCTTGGCCCGCTTCGCCTCCGACAGCTCCTCCAGATCGATTTCGCGCTCACGCAAAAAGTCCAACAGATACTCAATGCGCGCCTGGGCCGTGTGCGTGGCATCCGCCATGGAAATGAAGCCAGCGTTCTCAAAGAGCTGCAACAGATCCTGACCCTGCTGCAGCACCTCATACGTGGCATTCTGTATGTCCGTCACCGATTCGTTGTGCATGCGTATGAGCTGCTCGGCCTTCTGATATTCACGCGACAGATCCGCATGCTGCAGCTCCTCCGACCAGATCTCCAGCTGTGACGACAGCTCCATGGCATCGCGCTCAAAGTAGCGCAGACGCAGTATCAGATCCGCACGGAATTTGCGTGCGGACCACAGTTCCTCCACTTCGATTTTCTGCTTGCTGAGCTTCTCCAACGTTGCCTCCAGTGCGGCCAGCGAACCCGTATTGTCCACATACTCGAGGGAGCGCATCTCCTGGAGCAGTGCTTCACCCTGAGCTATGATCGTCATGCAGGCATTCACAGTGCTCTCCTGCTGATCCCGATACTGTTGCAGCAAGCGCTCGATGCCCTCGAGATTCTCCTGCGACAAGCGCGTCTCATCCGTGCTGACATCGGTGCGCAATGACTCAATCCAGGCGGTCACCTCCTTCTCGTGCGTGTAGAAAATGACGGCCATTTCGAGGCGCCGCCGCCGCTGCTCCACACGCTCCGCAAAGCTGGCCACTTGCAGCTCCAGTTCCCGCGCCACCGAGTATATCTCATTGGGATCTGCTTCGCCGCTACGCGCCAGCTCTTCGGCCGCGGACAGCAGCTTCTCGGCATTGCTGTACGTGTTCTGGGCCACGTTCTCGAAGTGCTCGTGCGACTTTTGATAGACGCGCGCCTTCTGCAGATTGCGACCAATGCCTGTGTTCTTGCGCAGAAAGACTTCACCATGGTTCTTGAGCCAGTCGAGCACTTGCTTAACATCCTCCTGGAAGAGGCGCAGCGCCAGCGTCTGATGCAGCCGTATCTTCTCCTGATGCCACTTCGCCTCGAGTGTGCGATGATGGCCCAATATTTGGTGTATGACCGCCAGCACATGACTGGCGCCCTCGCTGTAATCCGCTGCCGGATTCTGACGCTCGTACTTGTTGTAGCCACTGTTATTGCTGTTCTTGCGATGATCGGGCACACCAGGTGGCGGCGGCTGATTGCACACCTGCACCAAATGGTCCAGCTGATAGAGCAGCTTTTTGCTGGTCGAATGCACCTCGGTATAGGCCTGGCACATGGCCTCGTACAGCGATTGATGTGTGCGTATTGCCGTCTCCAGGCTCTGGATATCCGATGGCAACGGAGCCGAGGCCTGACAGGCAGCTGCCCAGCTGGCGACGCTATTGCAATACTGCTCGGCCTTGTGATGGAACAGCACGCTCAGTTGCAGCACTGCAGTGCGTTCATCTAAGCCGGCACCAAAATCCTTCCAGGTGCGATCCAAACGCTGTGCCAGCGTCTTGATGTGCTGCGCCGCATAGTGTTGGCTTTCGATGAGACGTGAGGCGACCGCCAAAATGCGATCAATGTTGACATTGACATTCATGGAGGCGACGGCAAACTTTTGATGTTCATCCTGCAGTGATTTGGCCACCGAATAGTTGTGTCCAATTTCCACATAGCTCATTTGGAACACATCACGATTGTGTAGTATCCAATCGAACATTTTCTCGCAATCCTGCTCGAAGAGACGCCACTGAAAGCACTGATCCAGCTTGACCTTCTTGTGCTGCCACTGAATCAGCAGTCGCTCCTGGCCGGTGTGTATGAGGTCAATCTGTCGCATGGCCTTGTTGATAGCCGCCGACATATCCGGATTGTTGTGGCCGGCAACGCGGCCAGCATTCTGTTGGCCAGCCGAGGAGGTGCCCGAATCGGAGCACTCCGATGTAGCCGAGACGCCCGTGCACTGCAAGATAAATTCCATTAAAACGAGAACAATGCAAGAAAGGAATAAGTTGCTCACCTGTCCGGCTGAGCCAGCATTTGTGGCCGCCACCATGTTGATTTTGGTTACCAACTTCTTGCCCTGCATATCCAGATCCTCGATGGGCAATTTGGTAATCTTTTTGCGCATTTCGTTGTGAATATCGATGGCATGCCGGGCCGAGCCAACTTCCTCGGCAAACTCGTTGCGATTGAGATCCTCTAGCAGATCATCGATGCGATCGGCCATGTCGCCCGCTTGCCAAAAGAAATCCTCAATGGCCAAACGGGCGTCCGTCCACTGCTGATGATCGTACAACTGTTGGCCATCAAAATCGGCCGTCAATTGATGCGATTCGGCAATTTTGTTGAGCGCCTCTATCGAAATGGTTTGCGTCTCAAATTTGTATTTATTCGAACTGATTGAAGCGCGTTGCTTTTGCCAGAAGTTGTCCGGTTTAATGATGACCACGTTGTGTATGTTGGCGCTAAAATGCTCCTGCAGTACCTTCAATATTGTCTTGACATTCGTCGAGCAGTTGCCATTGCCTCGCATGTCAATGATGACTGTGAAGCCGAGATTCTTGGCCGCATCGCTGCAAGTGAAAGGTGAGAGATATTTTTTGTTAATGGGGAATGTTGCACGGAGTGTACATAGAGAGAAAGAGTGAGAGAGTGAGAGAGAGAGAGCTGCTACGTGAGTGAGAGTGTCGAGGTTGATACTCCATTTGGTTCGTTGCTCTGTTTACGTCTTTTGCATAAATTATGACACTTCTTTCGTCGTGTGGCCCAAACGCATTTTCTATTGCTTTGACACCAATTTCAGCTAATAATTTCCGACAATACCGTTTCCCTACCTCCCCCCCCCCATTCCCCTTCTGCCTTGGCTTCCGTGACCAGACGTGCCGCTTGTGTCGTGTCTTTCGCTCTGATTTGCATTCTATTTGAATTTTAATCACAACATTAAGCATAAATATTTATTTTATTGATATTGTCAAGACTCGTCTGCTCTTATAATTCTCTACAGCTTTAGCTCTAGCTCTTTCTTGCCATTCTTCTGGTTTAACGTTCTGCTACGGTTTTTAACACACACAAGTTGTCTTGCCGCTATTTGTTGGCCCCATTGTTGCTTCGTGCGGTTTTCAAGCATTTCTAGGGGTTTAAGAACCCAAAACCAGTAACCAAACCACGCTAAAGTTCACTCTGAATTTATTAAGAAATTCTAGAAATTCTACGAGTTTTAATTCACAATCTATAGCTGTGGCAAAATATACAATGTTGGTAAATTCACAGGAGGGGATTGCAATTTCCGGAGCAGAAAATTTTTAACTTATTACGATATATCAAAGCATTTTATTCTTTAAGTTCTTGGCAAATTGCTGGATGATTAACAAAGCTGAGTGCTGTTTGAAATGAGGGCAGGAAATTTTAAACAAATTTTCCTTGTTTATCAACAATTCTTCGTGTTTTATTTTGTATGGGGGCTGTCGTCATAAAGTTCTCGTGTTGCCCAAAAATGTCGCGACGTTTGAAATGAGACAGACAAAAGGCAATGAACACTAATCAAGAATCGTTTATTTAACCCATAAATCTGTAAGCATTAAAAACAAGGGATTGAGAGGCCCAAGACGACACAAGACGAAACAACAGAAGATGGAGACGAAGACCGCGCTCCAAAGGAAGTTGGCCCCGTACGTGTCTAAAATTTTGAGAACTTTTTCTTCGCGGTTCGCATTGCATTGTTGTTGTGGGAGTAAGAATAAAAAAGAAAAGAAAAAGAGTATTCAGCTGCCAATTTGGCGAGGCGAGCCAAGACAAAGGCAAAAGAAATAAACAAAAATGTTTTCGCATGAAAGCAAATAAATAAAAACGGCACAACGCAAGAAACAACAATAAAAAAGCAAGCAAAACAAACGTCAACACGAGGGTGAGAAGCAGGCGGGCAGCGAGGCAGCAGCCTGGGGATGGCACCGATTAGATAAGGCGCGTCCACAGTCGTCGCGATTCCTCGTGTCGTCAGCATGCTGTCCCTACCTCCCCACCTCCCCGCCTCCCCCGCTGCTGTTGTGTTTGTCTGCCTTATCAGTCAAGAGTCAACGGCTGCTCCGTTTTTATGGCAGACAAACAGATAGCGCTGGCTAATAGAGGGCATGATTGTCTGCCTGCCCCCAACCAGCAATAGGTGGCGTGCCGATAAGAACTGTGTGCCATAAGCATGGGAATCTCGTCTCGAGTGTCGAGTGATTCATTTGGCTGTTCTGTGTGTCAGTTTTCTGTTTTTAGCGCTTGCCTCGATTTTCTCGTGTCGCAAGCAATTGCAACAACAATCAAACAATCATCTCGACATCTTCCGAGTCATTATTATGCCTTGAATCTTTCGCATTGGCTATGCCAAATATTTCAATTGCTTGTCTTCAGCTTGTAGCGAAGGCTGAATTGCTGATTACCTCCAAAAAAAAAAAAAGAAGCCAGCAAGAAACATGTTCGAATTGGGCATAAACAATTTGCCAAGTTGTTTGCAAGACAAAGAGTGTAAAATACACATAAATACATATCTAACAGCGATCTCTAATAAAGCCACAAGGGATTATCAAGTAATAATAACACAAAAATAAGAGATCTTAAAATTCTACTTTTCCTATAAGAAAAGTATATGTTTTTATGTTTATTTTTAGGTATGCCCCGAGTGGGGTTAATAGGCCTCTGGGTGAACTCCAACTCAAGGTTAAGCGGCCTATTTGGCCCAACATTAAACCAACTGAAGCACAAAATGTGCTTTATGTCTTTTGTAGACTCTCTTTGCATTTAAACTTTGAATTAGTCTACATTTTAATAGAGAAGATTTCGCATACTTTACTTTAGTTAAAAAATTAGCATTAAATTGCCTTTAATTTAAATCATTATTGAACTATTTACAATTTATGATCGAATGCCAACGCATACCTTACTTTAAGGCAGTGTATCAAATATTCGTTCATTCGCTAACGCTAGCTACCTTTCATTTCTCGTTTCTCGGCTTCCCCCTTTGCTTTCATTTTTCTTTTATTTGGCACTTTGACTCTTGGCCGCTTTTTGGGCAGCAAGAACAACAACAGAACAGAATTTGAAGAGCTTTCGGTTCGCCGCATTCTTTTCGCAAAACAGAGATGTGGATGCTGGAGCTGGAGCTGGAACTGAAGCTGATGCTAAAGCCGGCTTCGCTGCCGGCTTATGTTGGTTACTTTTTGTTATGTATTTATTTGCTTATTTGCTTTCTTTCTTTGTCGCGCACCGATTTATGCAATTTGCCAGTGTTGTTGTTGCTGTTATTATTGTTGCCTTGGCTTTGGCTGCTGTTTCTTCTATGAGTTTTGCAGACGGTATTTTTTTTTTGTGCCAACTGACAACTCACTACCTCGCTCCATCTCGTTTTCGCTTAGCACCATTCAATGCCAGCCTAACTGCAACAACAAGAAGAATAAGAAGAAGAAGTAGAGGCAGAGGCAGCAGCAGCAGCACAATGTGCGTGTTGTTTCTGCTGTTCGCTCGGTCGCCATTGTCGTCGCGGCTGTCGCTGCTGCGCGCGATTGTTGGATGATTCATAAAACATGCGAGAACTGGAAAATCAAGTGGAATGCATGCAGCTGCAGCTGCGCGGGTGAGGCGACAACCAAAAACCGCAAAAAAAGCCAAACGAAATGCATGCACACACACACACACCAACGACACACGTGCATACATAGACACCAATACTAACAAGCAATGTCGCTGTCGTCGTCGACGTCAGCTGACACAATGGCTACTCATTGTACCGGCTACTGGGAGGGAACAAAAGGCGAGCAATGAGAAAATAAGGCGAAGGAAAGAGAGAGGGAGATAGGGCGTGCAATAAATAAACATTTCATTGGAAGAAATCAATTGCGTCTTTCTTTCACACTCACCTTGGTATGCTAATCAAGTAGCTGAGCAGGCGACGCAAATCCTCCGGTTTGAGGCGATCCCTGCGCGGTGTTGCCGGAAAGCATAGCAATGGTCCGCCTCGTCTGTCCCGACCGCCAGTCAGAAAGACAACGCGCTCCTGCAGCAGCGTCAGCAGATCGCGAGCACGTTGACCATCCATATTGTGGGGCAGCTAGCTAACCGTTTAAGCTGTTGGATGCTATAGCCAGCCGAGCACTCTGGAACTAGAGGCTGGGGCTGAGCTTATGAGCTCTGTTTTAATAGTCTTAACTATTGTAAAGGCAGCGCAGCATAACGGACTCGCCTTCAATTTCACTTAATTTAAAATATTTCTTATTGTTATTGTGCTTGCTGTTGCTTTTGTTTTTGTTGTTGTTACACTTTTGCTTGCGTTTGAGGCTTTCATTGATTTTCGCAAATTTCTCGCTGGCATTTTTCATGGTCACAGCAGCAGCGGTTCTGTGTGTGTGTGTGTGTGTCGCGTGAGTGTATATGCGTATATGTGTGGGTGTTTTGTTTAGAGAATGAGAAAAGAAGCAGAAAACAAATTAGCAAAGTGGACAAACGGCCACACTCAACATAAGCCTATATTAATTAAATTTTCACTAATTTTTCACAAAATTCAACCCTCGACCTCTAGCAAACAAACACAATAACACACATGCTCACATATAGGCCTGATACATATGTGTACCGAAGTATAGACACACACACACACACACATGTGACAGGAGGCACCCACCAAAAAGCGGGTAAATGTTAAATGTCATAAATCAACTCGACGGCAGCAGCGGCGTCACGCAACGGCCGCATAAAACATAAACGCGGAAATATACATATATATATTCACATACATATGTTCTTATTCTTATTTTTAAAACACACACACACACACACATGAATCGTAGGAGGGGAATACAAACAAATCTGTATTATTTTGCAGTTGAGCGTATTGGACGTTGCGCGCAATTTTTAATAATTTTATGCTTTGACTTTCGTTCTCGTCGTCGTGCCGTCATTTTTTAATTGCCACTTGCAATATGTTTTATTTTTATAAACGCAACAACGAACTCCATCAACATCACATCATCACCCAGCAGTAGCACTAGCTGTGCCACTAGCAGCAGCACATCTTTTCACAGTTTCGTCGTCGTTTGCTCAGCTTGAGAAGTTCTGCGTCTTGTCTGCTTCTGCTTGCGTCTTTCCACCTTCTTCTTCGCCCAACAAACGCTTCTCTTCTGGATACAAATTGATTTTTTTCACTCGTTGGGCTCTCTTTCGTTTGGTCCAACCGTTTACAATGCAGACGATTTCATTACCATTGCACTTTTGTTTCGATTATGATCGTTGGGGACACACGTCACATTCACATATTTATTGTTTACACTCGACTTATTGTTTAAACAAATTTCACAGCACGTAAATTTTGCGAAATTTATGCGCCTCGCTCGCTTTGTTGTTGCACTGTTATGGCAGCGTGACCGCAAGTTGCAATTCAAAATATACTTTTTTCATTTCATAAATATACTAAATATACAATTATACAATTACTAGGCTTAGCCACACTTAATCAATAACTGACAATATTAGAAAAATGGAAGACTGAAGCACTAACCATATAACATGTTATATGGTTAATGGCTCAAGTTTTTTGGATAGCTTTTAAATTCCTTCTATCACTATGAAACCATAGATCCCCTACAAAACTTTTCTTTACTCAATCAGAAATCCTCTTTAAACTGATTTGATATATGACAAAAATAAACAATTTTCTTAAAAATGCATTAACGAAAACTGTCTTTTTCTCATACGAATGGAGGTGAAATAAAGTTTGATAACAACCAAGTCGAAATATACCAAAAACTATTTTCGGTATTTTTCATTATTTAAATAAAAAAATGTGATATTAATGATGTTAACTGGCACGTAAAGCTCAAAATGGCACTGTAAACTCTACTGTATGACCAGCAGTCAAATTACGAAAATTTACTTATGCTGGTATTATGCCTTGCCAGACTGTTCTAAATTTTAATGTAAACAAACATTGGTCACGATTTGTCAGCTGTCTCTAACTAACTGGCAACACTTTGACTATAAGATTATTTTCATAAGTTTTTTTTATTTGGTTGTTTGCTCAAGAATAATTGCAAAAATTCTACGCAAAATCAAAAGTACTCTCCTACGCAAGAAGCCCCGTCACAATCAAAAGCAAAGCCAGCAACAGGCACACGCTTCCCGCCAGCATAGCTGTCCCCAAGATACTGACGACTGCAAAAAGCAAATTGCGGACATGGAGAGTAATATTAATCGCATGATAAACCAAACCCTGCGCCACCCACTCAGCGGCCAGCTCAGCAAGTACACAAATGTTATGAAGGGTGAGTGGCTACAGCTACATATTAATTCTAGTAAACATATTGAATACCCCTACAGGCTGGCAATACCGTTGGTTTACGGTGGACTCTAAGACGGGCTTTCTCAGCTATTACCTCTGCGATTCGTCGGCTGTAGGCGAAGATATAGCACCTTCGCCGCATGTGCTGGCTAGCACGCCGCGCGGACAAGTGCAATTGGCTGGTGCCGTGGTCTATCCCAGCGATGAAGACTCACGCACGTTTTCCATAGCTTGTGCCTCGGGAGACACCGTCACATTGCGTGCTAACGATGCGCGTGCGCGCCAGGAATGGGTGGACGGGCTGCGTGCTGTTGTCGAAAGTCATACGAAAGCCATGGATATCAGCAACTCATCACCAAGCGAACAGCTTGCCGCCTCCGATGCTATGGTCTCAGCTCGCCAAGCGCTCTTTCTCACCGAGCAATGGTGAGATGCACATGGACTTGACTGGGTTGTCGTACTAAATTCCATATTTTTGTTTTAGCAACGCATCGCTGGCTCGTGCCATTGAAAATATTGACTGTGCTTCCTTTTCGCCCACTGATCCCGATCTTTTGCTACTCAAGGCCATCTCCACGGCAAGCACACAGTGCCTGCATCAATGCCTCAGCCTACTGCAACGCCATCAGGAGATTAATCAGCCAAGCGCCGAGCTGACGCCCACAAGCATTCCCCTGTCATACCAATAGCAAATGCTATAATATAGCTAAGCTACTCTGTATTAAATTAAAAGCAATAAAACAGCCTTGTTGTGTGAATATTCCAAAGAAATTGAGAAATTTCAAAACTTCCCTTGTTAGTTGGTTTTTATAAAATATTTTGTTTTATTTCTTTTTGTTTTTCATGTTTTTTTTTTTCATTTTGTTATTTTAGATTAATAAGAACATTCATTTCGACATTTAAAGTTAATTTGAACATAAATTTTTGCACTAAAAGTTGATAGAAAACTTAAACTTGATATACATAATAAGATGTTGTCAAGTTCGTACAATGATGATATTCTTCCTGGAGTTAGAATTATTAACCGATTCAAGTTTCTCGCGAAATACTCGTAATACATTTACCAAAGGAGTTGTAGCGTTTAATATGGAACATTTAAAATCTATTTGAGGGATGGGGGAATATAGTTTTTTTTTTTTATGTGTTCTTTGTTTTTGTTTAGCGATTTATCATATAAGAGTTACATACACATATATTTTTAATTATATATGTGGGCTATGGCTATTGCTTCAGTTGTATAAACTGTAAATTAATTAATTACTTAATATATTTAGTTTGATTTTGAATTGCCTTGTTCGTGTATAAAGTTCTTTGCTATTTTCACTTTTAATTAATTGTTTATTTGATTTGTTATTTATTTTATTGTGTGCTTTAAAAATAAAATACATAATTTATTTGCCGAAAGTACGCCTAAAGTTTCAACAGAAAAAATGTATATGTATATATTTATTAAAAATATACATACATACATATATATGCCAGACTTTTGTTTAGTGATTAAAAACAAATCAGCGAAAGTCGTTGTAGTTTTGAGCGCTGAGAAAAATAACATTTAAATAAAATAAATAATTTTCTTAAGTTAAAATTAACGCTAGAAAAGGCACTTTAGAAGAGGAGGTAATAAAAACTATTTAAAAAAGGTATTACATTTAAATTAAATATTAAAAATATTGAAATAACTTTCAAATCTTGGAAATCTTTTGAAAATCAGCAGCCCACACTATCTCTATAAAGACAACAACTTTCGCTTTGAGTAAATTTTGCTGCTAAATTCATTGTCACAATTTTCTACAATTTTCCATTTTCCTTGTATAAGTACTTTAAATTGTTTAAAAAATTCGCATTTCATTTACAAATTTTGTTTCATGTTTTTTAGGTTTTGTTTTTGGATTTAATCTAACATTTAGTTTTTTTTTTTTTTAAATTTTTGTCTCTGAATTTAATTCCGAAAGGCATTTTTTGTGAATTTCATTTTTAGACCTAAACATTAAATTTAGTTGCTTCCATATTTTCAGTGTTTTAAGTTTTTTTAATGCACATCCAAAAGTTTTAGTTTAATTTTAATTTTAGTAATTTTGTACATGTTTTCACAATTAATTATAAACTAAACAAACTGGGCACACAATTGCTAATTTATAAAGATTTTTTGTTAATACTTATTATCATTTTATTTTAAAAACTTGTTGTTCTTTGCGGGGTTTTTGTTGTTGTTGTTGTTTGCTGTGGAATGTTCCAAGGGGAATTTTTTATTTGAGTTTTGCATTTTGTTTAAAATTAAAGAGATCGCTATTTATTTGTTTAAGTTTATGCACTATAACATAATAATACTTTTCATTTTGATTATTTAATTTAAATTAGAAACTATGCAAAAAGTGTAAGTGGACTTAAGTTGACGACCGACAGAAACAAAAGGAACGCGCGTTTTAAATACTATATACGAGTATCTAAGTACTTAAATATCCCATTCAATACTATTAAAGTAAACTTTTCAAAATTATTCTTTCTTCTTATCCTCTCTCCCTTTATCGGATCAAATCGCATTTTGATTGTTTTTAGTTGTGTGGACTCTATTCGCTGCTTGTGGTAATGGGTTCCACCTTAATGCTACTGCCGCTGTCCGCACTGGCCACAGCAGTTGGCCCACTGTGTGTCACTGTCGTCGTCGCGGTGGTTACACTGGTCGCCGAGGAGGATGACGAAGGTATGCCTACGACACTGCTGGCACCGACCAGATCGGCTAGATCTTCGGCAAAGAGTCGCGTGGGTGAGTATTCTCGTTTGTAGCTCATCTCCAGACCCAGATCGGCTAGGGGTGAGTGTAGGCGTGGTGTTTCGCTGCGCAGCGGACTGCTCTTGGACTTGGACTTGTCGACGTGAGCCAGACTGAGCTGCATGTGCTGCTGCTGTTGTTGCTGGACGGCAGAGGAGCCAGCGCTGGCTGAGGGCATGGAACTGGCACCGAAACCGGACTTGTGAGGTTGCATGAGATGCGGATGCGCTGCGGCTGCAGCCGCCGCCTGTACCTGTTGCTGGTGCAGGACATGCTGCTGCTGCTGTTGTTGTTGTTGCTGCTGCTGCTGGTGTTGATGCAGTTGCAGCTGTTGGAGGTGATGTTGCTGCTGCTGGCTGAGCAGGGCGGCGGCGGCTGGATCACGATGCAGTGCAACGGCCATGCTGGGCGGCAGATTCGGCATCAGGCCTGCGGGACCGCAAGGCGAGGGCGCATGCCGTGGGCCTATCGACGGATTCGAGCCGCTGCTCAATGCCGGTGATATGCTAGCCCGACCCGGCCCACCTGCCAAATGTGGTGGTAAATTAAATAGCCCTGGCGGCGGCCCCGCTTCCCCGTGCTGATGCTGCGCTGCTGCGGCCATTTGCATCTGCTGACGTATGTTGTGCGCCACAGCGGCAACCGCCGACATCTGCTCCTGGGACATTGGCTGATCCGCGCCCACAGCGCCACCACCGCCGCCACTGCCGGCAGCGCTGCCTCCACTGCCCATGCCATTAGGACAGGCTAAAGCGCTTAGGCCAGCTGCGCCGCTGCCCGGCATGCTGCCACTAGCGCCTGGATAGCTTAGGGTCATGTCCTGCAAAGGAAACACGGGCTAACCCCGTTGACAGTTTAGTGCGTGTGTTGTTGAAGGATAAAAAACTGATACATTGCTTAAAAGCTTAATTATACAATAATTTTTGGTGAAATTCGAGAATAAAATTGAATCAAAAGAAAAAACGTTATTCGTTAAGTTGGCTGTGTCAATTCGATATAAAGCTATAGAGATCACTCTGCTATCGATAATTTGCATCAACTGCAAATTAACAGACGGCTTAAAGTAATCAAAATCAAACATTAAATGACAATCTAATTAGATGTTCTGTAGTAATTGGGTTTGGCTGCCATTATGCATTTTGATGTTCGCGAGCAAGTGCAATAATTGCAGCACGACATTCAAGTCTATCTTAAAAATCAAACACTTATCGAAATCTAATTAAGAGGGTTGCCCTAATTAATTTGACAGCATTAAATCATTGGGGACAGAACGCCAAAATTATCGATAGTTTGTGAAGCATTTCCGCCATTTTGCCTCAATTGTCAAGAGAAAATAAATTCATTTCTGAAAATTCATCTTTTGAAGTGCGACTAAACTGTTTTTTTTTCTTCAAATTCTTTTTTTTTTCAAGTGAAAGCAAAATTGTAATTGTGGTGTTAAAAGTTTAGTGAAGTGCTTGCAGCTGCGGCTGCATTACCTACCGAATGCCGGCCATATGGCGGCATGTGCGAGCTCAAGCCGTCGTCTTTCAAATCCTTGTTATCGCGAAAGACCACCGTTTTGATGACGCCCTTAATGTGCTCATCCGGCCAGATACCCAATAGTATGCGTTGCGGCCGACCGCGTCCCTTGGGCCGCAAATCCGGGCCGCCATCGATGGATGGCCCCAGCATGTTGTGCACTCGATTCGCATAGAGCACGAACGTCGGATAGGGTATGTCATATTTGCGGGCCGCCTGCGACAGCGAGAGTCCCTCTTTGAGCACGCTAAAAATTGCCTCGGCCATCGTCTCGGGGCGCCACGATTTTAACGGACCGCGTTCCCGAAACCGCATATGATGCATGAGATTCTGATTGGTATTCCAGCATTTTTGCCACATCGACTGCAGTTGATACTGATAGCTGTCTGCTGGAGTTGCAAATATAAAATATGACAAATGCGGTAAGTGACACAAATACTCTTGTTTTGTTCTTGCTTTTTTGTTTTTCGTACTGCACAAACCTGCTAACGTCGAACCAGTGGCACCCATCCAAGCGTGCGAGTTCTCCATCATTTTGGCCTGCCAATAGAATGAAGATAGAAGTGGAAGAAATGACTTAGTGGGTCTTCAATTAATTGCATAGCTCGCTTTAGTTAGCGCTCAATGTGCCGCTTGCAATCTCAGGCAAGATCGACCTATTTTCATTGTTTTCAGATACCCTATAATGTGAAATTATTTGTGAATATTTGCATAGATATGTTTTTTATATATTCATATTGGGTTTAGCACATGAAAGATCGTGGTTTATTCCAATAAAAATTAACTCGTGGAAGAAAATTAATATAAAGTCCTTCTACTACTACTACAACTTTTGAGAATGCTTCTTGATTATGCTATGGAATATGGAATACTGTGGGTAGCTCTAAAATATTGTTGAAAGAAACCACATTCAAGAAATTCATTTAAAATATAAAAAAAAATAAATAAATTTCATTAGGTGTTAGGCTCATCGTTTATTTATTTTTATTAATTTATATTTTAATACATATTTTATGTTAAAATGGAGGAAAGTAAATATGATTATTATTTAAATATTTTAAATTTAATTGGCCTTGGTTTACATTAAAAGTACAAGTAAGCTCATCCATTTCTCATTATGGACTCTCTTTTTTTTCTTGTTAGAATGCTAAATTGTAGGGTATTCCCAAGCCGACTTCACTAATATGCGTGCATAACTTGCACATACATATGTAGTTTAGAACTTGTTCTAACAATATAATGGCTTCGATTCTAATGGTAACGATACATTTAACTGCAGTGCTTGTCCTGAGCGTTCTTCGAGTGGCAACGTCATTGATGTTAGCGTTAACGTTACCGTTACCGTTAACGTTACCGTTACCGTTGCCGATGCTGACGCTGTCTATTTGCCGAGTACCGTTTGCCGAGTGCCTCGTATTGAATTCACTAATTGCATAACAAAGTAACATTTGCATATTGTGCCACATATCCTTAAACGTGTCTATATGCTGCTTCTCTTCATCATCATCATCATCATCATCATCATCATCATCATCATCATGCACTACACTGTGCTACAAGGCGCTCTGTCTGGCTAAGTGTGTGTATGTGTGTGTCTGCGGCTTGTCAATAACTTCATTACAAAAATTTCGCATCATAAAACATATCACAAGTGCACTTGGACAGGCAAGGCACACACTCGAGAGGGGCCCCACTTGTGCCCATTTAGGCTAAGTATTACTTGTAAGTTTGCCATGTGACTGCGTGGCTGAGTAGCAGTTTAGTTTAGTTGTGTTGTGCTCTTCTTATTGTTCATTTTAGACTCTGGCTATAATAACAGTGGCCAGACAATGCGCAGTGCTCGAATGTTCTTTGAATTTTTCGTTGCATACTTTTATGGGAGCCAGACATGCATGTTGAGCCTCAACTGGACATTTACTACATTTACTCTCATTATGTTTGCAAATTATATATTAGCTGCACTAAGTTGTTTTTCTTTTCAAGTTCTTGCTAAATAACTTTATTTATCAACACCAAAGCGGCAGTTGAATGAGACATGGAACTTTTGGCAGTTTAGATTTATATTTGAATTCTTTGAACTAAGAGCTTTGCTCTTAGCTGTTATTATATTAGCAATATATTAGCTGCATTAAGTATGAATGAACTAAGTCTATTTAAACATTCCATAAGTCATTTAGTCAGATTGATTGTGTAAAACGTCTATTTAATATTGATCTTTTGTGAATAAATAAATATAAATAAATAAATATTCAAGATTTATAAAAGCATCCAATTGTAGTACACTAAATCAACGGGTTTTCTAAATGCAACTTTTAAGCCAAATTGTCCATATTTTTTTGTAATAAATTATGGCTTTGGCTGCTCACTTTAAGTGCTTGCCACATCTACAGTTGCCGCAGCAAGTCGCATATAATTATGTATAGATTATATAGAGATGTATGGAAATAGCAGCTGCCATATTATATAAGTACATATGTGTGCATCAAAGCGAAGAAACGTTGCAGCCGCCATCAAACCGTCAACAGCAATAACTACAACAACTACAACAACAGCAACATCAACATAAGCAACATAAGCAACAACAACAAATGCTGCAAAATGCACATCAACTAGGCAGCCAACTAATGGTCCATTCGTGGCACTTGGTTATTGACGTTGGACTCGAATTGTATTAACAATGCATGGGCCCGAGATCCAGGGACGCAACTGTAGCTGAGCCTGGCCACTGAACTGCGAGTGCTGTTTGATGGAAAGGGGGGGATTGATAGAAAGGGCGGGAGGGAGGGAGGCAGCGACTGCGTTTGGCTTTGATGCAAAATCGAAACGTGGTCAACTTCATTTCGCTTAATTTCGCGTTGACTCTGGGAACGCTAATCTGGCGTGCTGGGCTTAAAGGGGGGGGCGTGGCACTTGTGACTGACTCAACTCACCTACCTGTGTGTGTGTGTGTGTGTGTGTGTGTGTGTGTGGAAGGGGTACGCATACTACTGCTAATACTACTGCTGCCACTCAGGTATGACATTTTGGCAGCGTCGAGTGCACCAAGACTGTCAAATGAGTTGTAATGAAATCTCGTTCAGTGCGTGTGTGACCCTCTGTGTGTGTGTGTGTGTGTGTGTGTGTGTGTTATGCTGCTTTGGTCAGTTGCACATATAATAAATAAATTATTTGGCATTTGGCGTACGTATTATTGAAGGCAGGTGGATAACAGGCACAAACACATACACACATACACACACACACACACACACACACACACACACACATGGAAATGCAGCTGCGGCGCCAGCTGTCGTCCGTCTTTGCGACAAACTTGCGCATTAGCGTGATTAGTCTCAATAGTCGCTCGCTGGCATTTAGACTCGCAGCAACCACAATAATAACAACAACAACAACAACAACGACAACAACAACAACCATATCCTGCTTTAGCTCTAACCCTCCCACGCTACCATTTGTGCTTTGCTTTAAACGTGGCGACAAATTAAATTATCCAAAATTCCTTGCGTTTCCGCCATTTTGACGCGACCGCTTCTGTCTGGCCCGAAATCGAAAAAAAATATTTGCGTCTATATTAATTTCGGGGGAAATGTGTCTAAATAAAGTACGCCCCCAAGTGTCAAGGAGCCAGGAAGAAGGCGTTGCAGGCAACGCAATTGAAACCTTTGAGACAAGTCTCTCCAGCTCGACCGCATCCCATAATCATTGAGGCGTTAATCCCACACCAATTGGGCGTAAAAAGTACCAAACAGCCTTACCGTCCACTTTGCGGCACTTGTGTGCTGCATCTGTGTGCGATTTGATGTGTGTGTGTGTGTGTGTGTGTAATGTTCTAGCCGCGGGGGTCGCTTCACTTGCCGGTGGTTGCTGCCTTATTTACTGTCAAACAAAAAAAAAAGAACCGCAATGCAATTTATCTAAATGCACAGCATGAAACCCTTAACAACAATAAATTCATGTATTTAAATAAACAATTAAGCCTAAGCAGTGTTGCAGGCAAAAAAATTTGCTTATTTTTTAATCGAAATATTTTACATACAAATTCCTTTTATGCACAAAATAACAATGTTAACTTGAAACTAGCTAAGTATTATTTTTTATTGAAAAATAAAAGATATGAGGATAACTAAAGCGTTAACAGTTGAATGTTAAAAGCAAAACAGTGTGCTGTTGTTTGTTCTTACAAGCAAATGTTAAGCTCAAGAATAACAGTGTCTTAGCAGTTCGCTGTTATGATTAACAGTGCTAATCTGATCAGATCTTAGTCCAACTATGTTGTTTGGCAGTGCTGTTAAGTTAACAGCAGTGTCCGTTCTGGTGCGATATATTTACATAACATAAGTTCGATGATAACGATGTTACAGTTAAGTGCTGTTAAGTTAACAGCAGTGTCCGTTCTGGTGCGATATAAATAACATAAGTTCGCTGTTATGCTTAGAGTATTAATTATGATTAACAGTGCTAATCTGATCAGATCTTAGTCCAACTATGTTGTTTGGCAGTGCTGTTAAGTTAACAGCAGTGTCCGTTCTGGTGCGATATATTTACATAACATAAGTTCGATGATAACGATGTTACAGTTAAGTGCTGTTAAGTTAACAGCAGTGTCTGGTGCGATATATGTACATAACAGAAGTTCGCTGTTATGCTTAGAGTATGAAGACAGCTTATCTGTCTTGGCTAATCGATGTTACAGTTAAGTGCTGTTAAGTTAACAGCAGGTTAGTATTCGTTCTGTTATAATTGCTATGGAAGAAAATGGAGAATTTTTTGCACATACTCCATGCACCAAGAGTATTTTGAATTCTGCGAAGCCACACAGGAAATTGTCAAATTATTAGATGGTAGTGTGTAGAAAACCCAAAATTAATTAGCGTGAAAAGCATTATTGAATTGTATGCAAAGTAAAAGCATTTGACAAATCGTTTGCTGCCGCTTTTGGCCGACTTGAAGACGGATACTGGCAAAAACTTGCATTAGTTTTGTAAGCCAACGTCGGGCTCATTTCCTCAGCATACTCTCATATGCACATACAAGTATCTGTGTACATACAAACATATGTACATATATGCTACATATGAATATTTGTATGCTATAGGAATGCTAGTGCATGTGTGTTGCGGCAGTCGCACTTTTAATTTGATTTAGTCGCAAAACTTGCTGGCAGTACTTCATTAAAATTTTGCAACAACAAATAAACTTGGGCTGCGAAGTTTTTGGCGCGCTTTTTGCTACTTGAAACATCAATTACAACATGCAGCAGCTCCACTGACAGCAACAAGCGGCATATTTCCGACCCAGCCGCACACCACCACCATCAGCACACCCCTTAACCCTTAGGCAAGCCAACAAGCACTCTGAAGTGTGCTAGGATTTCACTTGAAAACTGCAATCAAGTGAATTTCGATATGTATGCGTGTGTATGTGTGTATGTGTGTGTGTATATGTCCGGAGCATATAAAAACTTCATGGATTTAATAATCAAACCATCGATGGTTAAAATGTTGCTCGAGCAGCGCAAACATCCGAGTGCTAAGCACCAAAAAGAAGGAGGTTGGCGGGGGGGGGATGAGGGATTGATGAGAGGGGCAAAATGGGGACGTCTCTACACTTGTTCGTCATTTCCTGTACAATTTTATTATATTTCATATATGGCTGGCTGTTGTTATGACTGTGTGTGGAGCGATCGACAATAACAGCATGCTATAGACGGATATGCCCCCAACGATAACTGGCAGCGAGTCTATAAGTATTTATACAAAATGTGAAACGTTGCTACATTATAAAAGATGCTCTCTGTGTGTGTGTGTGTAAGCATGTTTAACTGTGTGCTAGTTGTGTGTAATAATAACAGAAAAATCATTAAGTGCCCGCCCAACAGTTCAATAAATTTGTGTTGCAAATGGAAAATGCTTTTGCTGAGCTAAACCAAATGATGCCATGTTGTTGGCATATGGCAAATGAAGCTGCATTAATTAGAGTACATTTTTAATAATGTTTGAAAGGAGCAAATTACTAAATAAATCCATTTTCAATGTTTTTTTTTTGTGCATTTAAAAGCTAGAATGCTACTTAGAAGTGAAGGCAATAGTTCAGTCATGGTTTCAAGCAAAACAGTGTGCTGTTGGTTGTTCTTACAAGCAAATGTTAAGCTCAAGAATAACAGTGTCTTAGCAGTTCGCTGTTATGATTAACAGTGCTAATCTGATCAGATCTTAACCCAACTTATGTTGTTTGGCAGTGCTGTTAAGTTAACAGCAGTGTCCGTTCTGGTGCGATATATGTACATAACATAGGTTCGATGATAACGATGTTACAGTTAAGTGCTGTTAAGTTAACAGCAGTGTGCGTTCTGGTGTGATGTAAATAACATAAGTTCGCTTTTATGTTGAATGTAGTATGTTTTAACATAATAATTTTAGATCTGTGTGTACAGCGTATCTTCTAGTCGAGCTCAAATCATTCTTTTGTTGTCTGCCTTGCACTTTGCACACTAATTGCCTGCAATCGTTGGATCGAACCCCTGCGACTCTTCCCAGGTCTTTCTAGCTCAGTCAATAAAACAACAAAACAAAACAACAAAACTTTAATTTTGTTGTGCGCACAATTTTTATCATTGTTTGTTAAAAACTGCGGTAATTTATACAACCGACAGCAAAAAACAAAAAGTTTTACAGGTTAAAATGCCAGCAATAAACCGATTAGCAATTGGTGGAGTGAGAGGGGGGGGGGAGGGAGGGAGGAGTGGCAGCCACCAATCAATCGACAAAATAATGCGTTAACTTTTAAAAACCACAACTACAACGCACACACGCAACTTTCCACACACACACACACACACTGACGCATGCAACAACTTTGTGTGCGCACAAAAAGCGATTAGAAAAACAAAAACAAAAACAAAAACAAAAAAAATTATTGCATTGGCAAAGGCGCAAGGGCTTAGACATGCCTGCGGTTTTTTAGCTGCTTCTATCGAGCAACAATGCAAAGTTTTAAATATTGCAATCTACCAACTCACCCACACACACGCACACGCACACACACACACACACACACACATACAGTGTGCAGAAATACGCATTAAAAAGCCCATGGTGATTTATGGAGAATAGTCTAGAAAAAGTTAAAGTCATTTGTTTTCCTAATTGCTTTAATTCCCAAATAAAAACTTTACTTACTTTAAAATAAATCTCTCTTTTAGAAAACTAAATATAGTTTGTAAATAATCAGAAATATAGACATTCCTCATTGCAATTGATTTAGTTGTAACAATGTCATTTTAACTTGCAAGTTTTCAAATATATCATAAACAACTTTGGCTCAACATAAACTTAATTTATTTAACAACAAATGCAATAATAAAACTTTACTCACATTGTTGACATTTTATTGTACATGTTGTGTACTCTGTAGCGTTATTCTTGATAATGGCTTAAAACAATATTGGCCATTAGCACTTCATGAAGCCATAAACAAAACTGCATATTTTATTGTTCATTTTATTGGTCAACAACAGCAGTTGAAAACATTTAGCTTACAGTTTTTTTTATTTATTTATTTGAATGTTATGAATATGCAGGCCAGTTATAAATCACGAATCTTTAATAGTCTGTTGCCAGCAAATTCCAAAAAGGACAAGCTGAAAATATTGAAAATTATTTGGCCAGCGATTTTACCTATAGCTCGATCTGCATATATGCACACACAAACACACACACACACACACACAAACATACAAATACCAATAAGCTGGACCATATAAAATGCTTGCCTATTTTTCGACACACAAATTGCAACAGACGGTTTTTTATGCATTTTATAGCCGGCTACGGTTGCTGTTGTTGTCAGCACATTACGTGGCATATGCAGAGAGAGAGAGAGAGAGAGAGAGAGAGAGAGAGGGAGAGAGAGAGGCCGCACGTGCCGCGCATCAAAAATCGCAGCAAAAATGCACAATAAAAAAGAGAAAATATACAAAAAATAAAGAGTTGGCTGCCCAAGCGCGCAGTTTATAATCTAATAAGCAATCAATGATGTGAAAAAATGACTGGCAAACCATTTTAAACGATGTGGTGCACCACACAGAGCCGCCAAACACCACCAAAAGGAGCTGCAAGTCCAAAGGCTGCTGGAATGGCCAGGGGATTTTGCACGCTACTTTTTGGCATTTTGCATTTTGTGACTTTTTTTTTTTGCTCTGCTCTGTTTGGTTTTTTGTTTTGGCTGCACTCGCAACACAATTGTTGCATGCAGCTGGTGTGAAAAAAGGCAGCACAGAGGGGGGGAGACGTCACCGTTTACCAGTGCTCTGTGTCCAGTGCCCAGTGCTCAGTGGTCGCCACCCGTGTGGCAAGTGTGTGTGCAGCATTGTGGCAATGCATATAAACTGTAAATGCCGCACAATGACAGAGTGTCAATTTATTAGGTGCTACAATTTATGGCATCAGGCCGAACGATAGGCCAACTGGAACTGCCGCCCCCCAACGCCAGGTGGAGCACATAACAACTTTTGTTGTTTACATTTTAATTGCATTTAATTGATTCCATAACAATTAATTAAACGAAATGAATTAAACATGTATTTCATATCTTTAGACTGACAACTTTACTTAATACACCAAAAAATGTGCTTATTTCTTAAAATAATATTACAAAAAAATAATGCGCTTTTATATGCATGTGAAATAATTAAAGACTATGACTATCTATACTATCTATATAGTATCTATCTATATCTATCTATATCTATCTATCTCTATCTATCTATCTATATAGTATTTTTGTGAGACATATTGTGCAATTTGCTGCTATTGAATTTTAAACTCAATTAATTTCATTAAGTCTCAATTTTTTGGTTTAATCTTTCAATCAAAACTCTTGTTAGTTTTATATTTCATATTTTTATGCGACATATTTTTGAATTGAATTTTAAGCAATTCTTTTCTCAATTAATTTTAATAAGTCTCGATATTGCGCGTGTTCAACTCTTCTTAGTTTATAATCTTTCAATCAAAACTCTGGCCAGATTCATTTTTGCACAACACCTTGCTGCTCATCTGCTACTTTAAAACTTGTGCATACTTTGTGTTTGCATAAATTTAAAACATTAATTAGAATAAAAATGTGGCGTCAAAACGTAAAAAAAAGATGCAAGAACCAAAAAAAAAAAGTCTGGAAATATTTTCTTAACTTGGCTATTTGCAACTCCTTGCCGTTGCCTTGGCTTGGCCAGGCCAGGGCTGGCCTACCTTGTGTCTACCTTTTGGGGCATCTTAACTAAGGAATTCTCTGTCCCTTGTCGCTGCGCTCGCTGATGAAAAATGGCGAATGTCTGTTGGAAAATGTCTGGGCTAAATTTAATTTTAAATTTTATGAACGCACATCAAAAAATAAGTATGAAGCGGCAGGCAGCTACTTCGGGGGTTGCCTCGTCAAAGTTGTGGCATTAAAATATGAAAAACAATTAAGCCCAACGCCAACTTTTTGGCGTCGTTGTAATGTATTAGAAAATGGCTGCCTAGCAATTGCAATGGCCCAAATTGTGCTTCCCTTTTGCCCCCCTCCATCTCTCTCTCGCATTTCTATTATAATGCCGAAACAAAATGAGTATTATGTATTTCAATTCATTATGAATAATTCAACGCCTGGCATGCATCTTATACAAGACAGACAGAGCACAAACGAGACACTTTGCTGCCTGTTGCAGTTGCACATTCCTTTTTATACCCGCCTACCCAAAGGGTAGAAGGGTATTATGGTTTTGTGCCCACCGAAAATGTATGTAACAGGCAGAAGGCAGCATCTCCGACCCCATAAAGTATATATGTATATTCTTGATCAGCGTCAACAGCCGAGACGATATAGCCATGTCCGTCTGTCCGTCTGTCCGTCTGTCCGTATGAACACCTAGATCTCAGAGACTATAAGAGATAGAGCAACAAATTTTTCGCGACACTATGTCTTATTGTTGCACGCAGATCAAGTTTGTTTTTTATTTTGGCCACGCCCCCTCCTGCCCCCGTAAATCGAATAAGACCGAATTGCAAGCGTCGTTTTGAACCTAGAACGTTCAATTTTGGTACGCACAATACTAATCACCATCTTAATGATCTCTGCGAATTTGGTTACAATCGGATAAAAAACACAGAAGTTATTAAGATATTACTTTTATTACCACGTGCAACTGCTAGTGCTGCCTAGCTAGTTGCTATGACACTCCGCGACATAATAATGGTGTTCAATAAACCAACTAAAGTGCCGCCAAGCTAATAATTTCGAACAAAAAAAATGTTGACATATTATTTTGGTATTTTTTAGTATTTTTTAAGTATTTTTTAGTATATTTTGAAAAATATAATATTTTGATGGTAAAATTGGGTGGCGGGTATCTCACAGTCGAGCAAACTCGACTGTAGCTTTCTCACTTGTTTTAGTATATTTTTTTTAGTATTTTTCCAGTATATTTTTATACTATTATATAAAAATAATATTTTGATGGTAAAACTGGGTGGCGTGTATCTCACAGTCGAGCAAACTCGACTGTAGCTTTCTTACTTGTTTTTTTTTTGGGCATATTACGGCAATTTCGGTTGTGGCAGACAACTTGACAACGCGCATCTCTGTCTCAATTTTGTTGCTCTCGGTTGTTCAGTTGCTGTTGTTCAACAATAAAATATTATCAATTATTTAAGCCGCCCAAAGTGCCACAAGCCGCCAACTGACTGAACTATGCATTCCATGATCGAAGCATTCAGTTTCAGATGTTGCCAAGTGATGAATGAATGTTTTGCTAACTGCAATTGTTTATTGTATTATTGTAGATAAATTGAAGAGTTTTGTAAATCACATGTCTTTAAATTGAAGCGGCTGATTTTTAATAGTTTTGTTTAAGCAACTAATACATGCAATTTTCATTTATTTATTAAATTGAATTGGTTTTATTTATAAATTCATTAGTTATTTATGGGCAGTTATTTATTTCATTGTTTAATTTTTGTCTGTTTATAAACCATTATGTAATAAATATTTAAAATATCAAATTTCAAGTGACTGCGACATATTTATTTATTTATTTATTTATTTATTTAAGTCAGCTAAAGGCAGCCGAACAGATTAATTAACAAATTAAAGAAATGTAAATTAAAATTATAATTTAAAAATAAAATGATATTAAAATGCAGGTAAAACGTATGTAAAAATGTATATGACAAAGCTTACTCATTAGTCCTTTCCGGAAGAAGTATAAAGTGTGGACTCTAAATTATAAACAATTATTAAACTGCCTTGCTAATATCCAATTAAGTTTTTGGTTCTTAATTATAGCATTTATAATAATAAGAATGGTTGTTTACAAGTTAAAACGGCTTCTCAAAATAGAATTCAAAAAGCTGCTTTATAGTTCGTTTTAAGTTTCACAAATAATGCCATCCATGCTACTTACTTGCTTACTTGGTTCAGGCCCAGACAGCAAGCATTTTTCGTTAATCTATGCAAGAGGCAAGCAAAAGTATTTTGCATTTACAATGTTGTTGTTGCAACTGCTATTGTTGTTGTAGACTAGAGTTTATGGCTGTTTTGTTGGTTGGCTGCTTTCGGTTCGCAGGGTTGGTTAGTCACTTGCCACTTGCCAGTTGCCACTTGCCAGTTGCCAGTTGCCACTACTTGCCACTTTTTAGGTCATAAGACGTTACGCTAAAAGCGTCGTTCAACATTTCGTTCTATTTTAAAGACATTTCATGTGGGCCGCTTTTGTTATTGTTGTAGTTGCCGTCAGCCTGAAGATTGGCACTTGATTGGCGTATATTTCCTGTTGCATATTTAAGTTTTAGCCAAGTTATCGTTGCCCCCTGCCAGGCCAAAGCCCAAATGCATTTCTATTTGTATAACTGACATACAAATTTGCATTGCGCCTTTGGCCAGGCTGGCAGGCGTAGTTAAAGCCACATTGACTTTATGCTGCTTGGCAATTGGCAAAGTCGCTTTTGGCTTTTTTGCGAGCGCATTTAATTAAATAAATGTAATAAGTAAGACTCAATGCATTGACATTTCATCTGTCGCGCAATTTATAATTTGTGTTGCCATTATGGTCACCCCACAACTGTGTGTGTGTGTGTGTGTGTGTGTGTGTATGATTTTTATTATATTCTTTTGCAGCTGCTGCTGTTGTTGCTTTCATTTTGACTGCGCTGCAAATATTTCGCATTAATATGGCGGAAAATCCATAATCGAATTACAGCGCTGCGGCTCTTTTGTTTCCCATCACAGTCTGTGTGTGTGTGTGTGTGTGTGTGTGTGTGTGTGTGTGTGTATCGCTTTAATTGAATCCTTAACACTTTTGAGCTACTTACGGCCAACACGTTGCGTATACGTAACTTTTTATTATTGTCAGGGCTGCACAAAAGCTTTACGACTGCACCGTGACATTGTCATTGTTAAACTGTTAGACTGCTTTGTTAAGCGAGAAATATACAATTAATTTGCTAAACTATTTAGTTGCATTTGCATAATAATAAGCCGTGTTTGCCTGCAATTATCGACAGCCCTGAGCAGCTGCAGGGTTTTTCAATTGATTTGTCTGCTTTCCATGAACTCAAACAAACAAACCATGCCAATCTATTGGAACTCGTTCGCTGCCTATCTTTTTCTCTGTCTCTTCATTTTTCCGCGCTACCCTGTAAACAAATGCTTGCAGACGAAGGGTATATGCAAGTTGTGTACTCTGTAATTGTCTTTAATATTTAGAGCATTCAAAAATGTATGCACTTTCCCTCTTTAAGAGATGCTAGTTGATCAGTCGCTTTTGTTTATTAATATTTGTTTTGTATGTGTATGTGTGTGTCAAAATATATTCTATAATATTTCGAGGTCTGTCTCTGCCAAAATGTGTTTTATCTTTATCAGTTCCCTCTTCGGCGAGGTGTCTGGCAGTCGATCAGTCTCATGCAGCCATCGTTATTGTTTATTTATATATTTTTATATATGTGTGTGTGTGTGTGTCACACGCAGCTTATTGGCATATTGACAATTACACGGGCGATACATATAAATTAAGTAAACGGCCGATCGGCTGCAGCTGCAACTGAGGCAGCAGCAGCTCAGCTTGATGCGGCTGGCCAAATTTAATTGACAACTTACTGTTGTCCGGCAACAGGCCAGGGGCATACTCGCAGCGCAATCTGTCACAGCTCAAAGATACACACACACACACACACACACACACACACACACACACACTAACATATGCAGGTTGACCCGGGACGGCTTACAAATTAAAATTCAATATTAACGGTCTGTAATAAAAAAAAAAACAAAATAAAACACGTAAAATGAAAATAATTTAATAGCAACAGAGCAGAGCGACTGCTTGGCAATAAACGAGGTTAAAGAGGGGCATAGAAGTGTTGTGCATGTGTGTGTGTGTGTGTGTGTGTGTGTGTGTGTCCATAATCGTGACTTCATAAAAATTAAACTTCGATTTAAAAGTAATGAGCAACATGACGTGTTGTTTGTATTCCAATTGTGACCACGGCAGCAACAACAACATTATCATAATGATGATGAACAGATAATTTACTTGTGCTGCACACACATTGTAACAGTTGATTAAGTGTGTGTGCAGTTATTAATATATAGCATAAAAATAAAAGTAAATATTGAATATTTTAAGCTTATAAATATCTGCCTTGTGGTGTAAGAAAATAAATAGTTTTAAACTGTAATTGAAGCAGAGAAATTGGCTTGCAGACCCCAGAAAGATCCCAGATCTAATTGATTTCGCGGTGACGAAAAACATCCCACGCGATCTTATAAGCGCCATGGCCCTGTCGGATCTCTCATCCGACCACTCGCCCTTGTTGTTAACCCTTCTTCAAAGCCCAGAAATCACGGACCACCCCCATAGGCTGACGTCGCACAACACCAACTGGATGAAATATAGAAAGTATGTGAGTTCCCACATTGAGCTAACTCCTCAACTAAACATCGAATCGGACATCGACTACTCTACCGCCGCGCTGGAAGAGGTACTCGTCACAGCAGCCAGGATCTCAACACCAAAAGGGAAGGATGTGAAAATTAAGACGTTCAAAACCAGCCTGCAAATTGAACAGCTGGTTCTGGAAAAAAGGCGTCTGCGACGGGCGTGGCAAACCAGCAGGTCACCATGCTCAAAGCAACGTCTTAATGAAGCCACCCGCAAACTAAGCCGGGCTCTGAAGCAAGATGCTGAAAACGCACAACTAAAATATATAGAAAAACTATCGCCAACTAGTACAAAGCATCCCTTGTGGAGGGCTCACCCAAATCTAAGCTCTCCGGCTGAAACCGTAACCCCAATAAGAAATTCTTCAGGTTGCTGGGCCCGCAGCGACAAAGACAGAGCCGAAACATTTGCCTTACATCTCAGAGGCGTCTTCCAGCCGAACCCCTCAGCAAATGCACATGTTCTTCCGCAAATTCACTCCGAGACGGAATTAACGCCAACTTCATTTCGGCCGAACGAGATTACAAAAATCATTAGGGAGCTAAAACCAAAAAAGGCTCCAGGCCAGGACCTAATAACTACAAAAATGATAATGGAACTTCCGTACTGTGCTGTTGAGGTCATCTGTAAGCTCTTCAATGGTATCATAAGTCTCGGCTACTACCCAAGTAAATGGAAAAAATCAATTATAATAATGATACCGAAGCCTGGAAAAGATCACACGATCCCGTCATCTTACAGACCAATAAGTTTATTATCATGCCTGTCCAAACTTTTCGAAAAATGCCTTCTAACGCGCATAATACCATATATGGAAGCTCACAACATTATCCCAGCCCATCAATTTGGCTTCAGAGAAAAACACGGTACTATCGAGCAAGTTAACAGAATAACATCAGAGATTCGCACAGCCTTCGAGCTTAGAGAATACTGCAGCGCGATATTCCTCGACGTATCTCAAGCATTTGACCGCGTCTGGCTCAAAGGTCTTATGCATAAAATTAAAACACACTTGCCTGGGTACACTCATAAACTCCTTGAATCTTACCTCTACAACAGAGCCTTCGCAGTGAGGTGCAACACAACAATATCCGACAACTACACTATCGAAGCTGGAGTCCCACAAGGCAGCGCACTTGGGCCAACTCTATTCGTCCTCTACACAGCGGACATTCCCACAAGTGACCGACTAACAACATCCACCTTTGCTGACGACACTGCGATCCTTAGCCGCTCCAGATGCCCAGTCCGTGCATCAACCCAACTCGCCAAACATCTCATGGTAGTCGAGAAGTGGCTATCTGACTGGCGTATCAAAATAAACGAACAAAAGTGTAAACACATAACGTTTACTCTTAACAGGTAAACTTGCCCTCCGCTCTACCTGAATAGCACGCAGATCCCCCAAGTCAACGAAGTAACGTATCTCGGCATCCATCTCGACAGACGTCTAACATGGCGTAGACATATCGAATGCAAGAAATTACACCTAAAGCTGAAAGCCAGCAGCCTCCACTGGATTATAAACGCCCGCTCGCCCTTGTGCCTGGACTATAAGGTCCTGCTCTATAACTCCACTCTTAAGCCAATCTGGACGTATGGCTCCCAGCTTTGGGGGAACGCGAGCAGAACCAACATTGATATCATACAGCGCGCTCAATCAAAGATCCTGCGAACTATCACTGGGGCACCATGGTATATTCGAAACCAAAACATCCACAGGGACCTCGGCATTTTCGCAGTAAAAGATGAAATAGACAAGCAAAAAGCGTCCTATAATGAAAAACTCTCTGTCCACCCAAATCCCCTCGCAAGGGTCTTGACTCGGGTTTCCAACCGATCCCGCCTGCAACGTACCGACCTTCCAACCCAGCCATAATTTGTCAGGGCCATTTCTAATGTTCCAGTCTACATGACTGTTAGCTAGGTTATAGTATAAGATTTGATACACTTATTGTTAGTCTCAAAAATGAGAAGATTCAATAAATAAAAGCAAAGTATAAAAAAAAAAAAAAAAAAAAGCAGAGAAATTGTGTTAAAGCAAATTAGTAATTTTTTAATGTTTAGCTATATTTGAAAAAACTGAATATTGAAATAAAACTGAATATTATTTATATATTAAAAATGTGGGCTTCTTTTTAAGTTTAAAAGCTTAATTTTAAAACATTTGATTCAACTCAGAATTAATACAAACAGAATTAAGAATTAATTCAGACTCTAGTCTGAATATATAAGTATTTTTGTAGCTTTAAAATAAATATATAGATTTGCGTAAATTATTAATTTTTTAATTTGTAAAATATGATTTTATTTAATTCAAAATAATTTATTAAATGTGAGCTTCGACTATTTCATATCGGATTATTAATTTTATTAATTATTTATTATTTATTATTTCATTATCGGATTATTCTCATTCAGAATTCGCAACTATTATTTTCATAGCTTACTTTGGCAACTACTTAACTGTGTTCAATAACAAACAATTATCTTTAGAGTCAAAAGGACAAAGTTTAATACACGACATGCTATTTTTGTGTCTTATGGCAATGTTGACATCGGCCTAAAGGACACCTGGCCCAAATAATGGTGTGAATAACACAAACACTCAGACACCTCAGCTGCAACTGGATGAGCAGCTGTCTGCTCTTTCCCTCCCTCTTTCTCCTTCCCTCTGTATGCGGTGCTTGTGGGTAAATATTTTTAATACGCGTCGCATTCAACCGCAATACAAGGCAATTAAATATTTCAAGCCACACGCTTCCCAACGCCTCTCACATCCGACACAGAAACCGAGTTGAGCTCGCAATGTGCTGGGGGGAGGTGGAGAGAGGGGAGTCGACATTTTCCGGGCGAGCACAAAAGCAACAGCAGTTTATCCTGCCAGTTGGCGTTGGCGGTCAGGATGCAACTGCAACGGTGTCTGCTACATACATACATGTGGCATGCTTATATATTTGCAACTGTATTTGTTGCCGTATCTGAAGCTGCAGCTGAAGCTGCATCTGTTTGTGGGCAACGATTGTCGCTTGATCTTTATTTCTTTTTGTTTTTCCTGTTTGCTGTTGTTTCTGCGGCAAATGTCGAAGGGGGGGAGTTGCAACATTGCAACATTGCAACGGCATCGACATCGCCAGTTGCAATTGTAATTTTTTGCGCTTTTGTTTTAATTGGCGCCCATAATAATCAAATAATTTGTTTATTGAAAAACATTTTTTACAATTAAGTAAACAACAAATTGATTTCCAACATGAATAATTGCCTTTACCGTAGCGGCCATATTCTTGTTTAATCGGGCCCGGAGCTTGGGCCTCTGTCTGCCTTACATATATATATTGTATATATATATATAAATAAATGCATATGTATTGTCGGGGAATGCAATTATTGAAATAACAGCAGTAATAACAATCGACACCCCAAACCAGACCAAACCAGACCCTTTTTATGCGGTGGCAGCTACTGTTGCTGCCGTTGCATGTGGCGTCAAATGTTGCACGTTTTTTGCATTTTTGTTGCTGCCACATGCAGCAAGTGTCAAAATATGCGCCCAATTTTGCTTATTAAAAATTCCATGCGTTATGATTGGAACACATACATACATACATATGTGAGGGAGGGAGGGGCGAAGGGGCGCAAGAAAGCGCGACATTCTCCGAGGGGCATATGAAATATTAAGCAAGCTTTTATTGTGTCTGTAATTTGATTCATTACTGCTTAATGTGGCAGTATGCGTGAGTGGCAAAGAAGATGTTGCATACTTTTAGGAACTGGGGAAATGGAATTTATTTTTATTTCATATTTTTTTTTAATTGACTTGTATTATTATGAAGCATTAATAGGCTAAACCATTTGGGTTTTACCTACTACATAAGGTTGACAATAAAAGGTTCCGCTCAAGCCAAGCTGGCGCCATGTCGAATAACCCATGAACTGACTAGCTACTCGTATAGTTGTCTATAGTTGACTATAGCAGCTATAGTTGTCTATCGCTTTGCAATTATTACACCAATCTCACATAACGGCACACAAAGTGTGCCCATCTCCTCTGTAAGCAACAGCAAAATATTCCAGAGGCTTCAATACATATTACATGTATGTCGGACAATTGGTAGCATTATTTGAATTTAGTACAGCATCATGAATATTGTATGTGTCAAAATTGTAATAAAGAAGAATAGAGAAAACAGAACAACTGTCATTGCTGTCTTGTGCTCTTTATATCACTGAGAGTCGCTGAGAGGACTAACTGCACATTCTCTCAGTGAGTGTGAGAGTGTGTGAGTGTGCCTACGTGTTCGGTGTGTTGCCTCTTCCGTTGGTTCGTTCTGCGTACGTCACTTGAAGAATAGTGTGAGCAAGACTGGACTGGCTATTTGCTGTGCGTGCGAATGAGCAGGATGGCAAGTGTGTCATAAGCACGCGGCGCAATAGATTTTGGCGACGAGCGAGCAAGGATGCAAAGAGAGAAGTCAGTCTTGCTAGAATATTCGTGGTACACAGACGAAGGGACGGGGCTCACTGCTCGAGGTGCTAAGAATACTGAAGCAAACTGAAAAATACTGATACAATTGCCTACAGTTAAAAAACTTTGTTTACATTAATGTACTTCAATCCAAACATATAACATCATATATATTTTAGCACTTTTTATAAAAAATGTGCATATTTTATTGAACAGCTATCTTTCTGCTGACAGCACTATTGATAACAACAGCAAATATATATGTATATATATATACATACATATATATATTAAAATGGAATGTAATTGACTTCATTGTAAGTGTTTTTTCAGAGCAAAAATGATGCTCAGTGAGAGCTATGTTTATTTAAGTGCAACAACACTTGAGTTGCATGATGTATATTTAAATAAGTAGCCAAATTTAAAGTGTTTTTTAAATGCACTCTGGTATTTTGGGCGCTGCAGCGCTCTGGGCACATTTTTCGCCGTCTGAAATGTGTAAAGCAATTTGAAAGCTAATTTGTGCTATGCGGACGGGTCAGTCAATTGATGGAGGGGATCTGCGTGGTTGGTCTGCTGAGGATGAAGGGGGAGGGGCAGGGGGAGGGGTATAACTGTGCAATGTGCATTTGATAAACTGTCAGGGAATGGCAAACTTCACTTTGGGCATATTTAATGAAAATGTTGCCAAATTGTGGAGCGTATGGGGCATATGTCGAAGCATGTTGTGGCATGGTGGCAGGAGGGAGGGGGGTGATTTTGACGTAACACTTTGGTTGCGATTTGACATGACAAATATGTGCATTGGCATGCACGACAAACACACGAGGGAGGCAAACACATATGCAACATCATTTGCCTCGCCCTCTCTGCCTGCCACACATCATCATCATCATTAACATGAGCGTAATGATGAGCATTATTCACGTAGCTTGATTGTCATCATTATCGTTATCTGTGCGCTGATTATGATGTTTGAAGTGGGCCCATTTTGCATTTGCGCATTGCATGATGCAATAATGATTGAATTAATTGCGTTAATAACTGACACTAGCCGCAGTAGGGACGGCCCAGCAAGTCCTGTCGCTCCTGCTGGCTCAAAGACGCTTTGTGCCACCATCTTAAGTGTGTGCGCGTGGCAAAGCCGTAGACAAACTCGGGCATACAAATCGAATTTGCTGCTAAGTAGCCGCAGCAGTCGGACTTATGGAAGGGTGCGGCCAAGTCCTGTGGCTCCAAATTAGTGATTTTGATTTGCGCATTACGCATACGCCATGTGTGTGTGTGTGTGTGTGTGTGTGTGTGTGTGTGTGTGTGGATGCTGCAACTGTGTGCCATTGGTTGTATGTTGCAACTGTGTGTGCTCAGTGACAGTTTCTAGTTGCTGGCGTTTGATTGATAACATGCGATTAATAAAATATTGAACAGGCACAACATTCATACACACACACACACACACACACACACACACCTTCAGCAAAAATGTTGCATGCAAATCGCTGCAAAAAAGCATAAATCAGTTGCAGACCATCAAATTTATAATCAATTGATGGCCGTCCGCTTATTAGATGAGTTGACTATAATATAATTTGTTTATTTGTCTCTTTTGATGCATGTCCATATTAATAATTGTTAACAACAATATGCTTTCAATCGAATTAAATTTCCGCTTCACATACGCATTTTGTATGATATGCTGCACTTAAGATTCAATGGCATTGCACATTGGCATATCATAATTCCATAATAGTTGAATGAAAAGCATAAACAAAAAATTAAACATTCATTTAAAATGCTTTGCTTGTATTTAAATTGTGCACATTTTGTTTTCAGCTTAAAGCCCTTCAGTGTTTTAATCAGGCAAATGTATATGTTACCTATATATGTTTATAAACATATGCAAGTGTGAATAGGTTTCGAGTATTTTGTATTTGCAACTCATATGTCTATGCATTATGCTTTTGTATCAATGATAATTATTTGTCTGATGTCGCTGTGTTGCACACACAAAAGGAATCAAACAAAACTTTGTGCCTTTGTCTGACAGAGGGCGGCATGCGGCATGCGGCACATGTGTATGAGCTGTGTCAAATTAAAAGTGAGAAACAGATGCGGCAGAAAGACAAAGGTGCCAAAAGGTTGATAGCTACACAGTTTCCCCCCCCTCGCTGACTTTTTTAATATACTTGTAGCTAACGCGTGAGCGAACTTCTTTTCCCTTTACTTTTGTTTCGTGCAAGCAAACACACACACTTGCACAGTTGCAGACAAAACTTATGCATACGAAACAAAAGCGGCGCAAAATAATAATCATAAGCACAGATACTTGTAAAAAAGACAACCATTGCAAAAGTACAAAAATATGCAAAACAAAATCTAGAAGAAAAGTCGCAAGCATAAAGTTTTGCTGAAGCTGAGCAAAGTTTAAGAAAATACATATTTGCTTATAACGCATGTATTTATTTGTAAGCATATAAAGAAAACTGAAATTAAAAACTGATTGCCACACAACTTTAGTTGCATATCTGACACTTCTGATTTTAATACTGTAAGCTCTACTGATCTTTTGACTGTTACTGACTGTTACTGCTACTGTTACTACTGCTGCTATTGTAACTATTGCAGTTACTTTTACTGCGATTGTCGCTGCTTCTCTTACTGCTATTGGTACTGCTACTTCTACTGTTACTGCAGCTGTACTGGTATTATTACTGTTACTGTTACTGCAACTGTATTGTTACTGGTATTGCTCCTCCTCCCTCCTTTATCTGCCATTGTTACTGCTACTGATTAGTATTACGGCTACTGTTACTTTTACTGGTATTGTTGCTGCTACTGTTACTTTTACTGCTCTTGTAAGTCTCGCAGTAACTTTTACTGCGATTGTCTTGGCTACTCCTACTATTACTGCCATTGTTACTGCTACTGTTAATATTACTGTCACTGTTACTGGCACTATTACTGCTATTGTTATCCTAACCATTTATGTTGCTGCTATTGTTGTTACTGTTACTGTAACTATCACTAAACGCTCTTTACATGCTCTGAAGAAATATCGCTCAATTATTCATAATTAAGATGCCATAACTTGGGCTTACCTGATGCTTTTTTATATCGAGAAAATATGTTGCCTTTAATAGCCATTATTGAGTAAAATATTTGGTAAATAAATTACCGATTTATTCTGGCTATTTAATTGAGCATCTATAGTTGCTTTAATTTGCGAATGAAACTTAAGATTGTGATAATTATTGGCCATAACGAGTTCATTTAATCCTTTTTATTGGACTGAATGTTCGTTGTTTGCCTTGAAGCGGTCATGCTTTGTAAATTGTTTTGCTGTACTTGAGTCTGACGCTCAACTAGCCATGAAACCGCACACTTATGTGCACACTTGAATTTCAGCTCAAATACACACACACACACACACACACACACAGAAATAGAATCCTGGCTAAGGGGATGGACTTGGTCTTGGTCTTGGTCTGCTGCTTGGCTTTGCTGCTCTCCCAGGCGAATGTGCTACAAATGTGTGCCCGCAAAAGTATGCAATGGAAAATTGTTGCCCGCCAGCAAACTGAGGGCGGCTGCTTAAGTTTAGCTCTTTGTGTGTGTGTGTGTGTGTGTGTTTGTGTGGCAGACAAACTTGCCAGACATTTGTTTATGCTGCGTTGTTGTCCTGTTGTGCCTGTTGTTTAGTGAGGGCTGCAGCTGGCAGCGTCTCGGGCACATGTAAATGTCCTTGCAGCTGCTACTTGGTGCTCTCTCTCTCTCTCTCTCTCTCTCTCTTTTGTGCAGCGGACAGTTATGCTTGTTGCCACTTTTGCGCTCACTTGACTTTAAGGCTTGCAGCATAAAGTGGCTCAACAAGTGGCAATGGCGTGAGGCATAACCACAAAAACAACAAAAAACAACAAAACAAAACAAAACATGTAAAAAAAAGGCCAAAGGCAAACCAACAAAGCAGCAGGCGAAAGACAATCACACAGATGATAGGACAGACAGGCAAGGGGACAGACAGACAGACAGACAGACAGACAGACAGACAGACAGACAGACAGACAGACAGACAGACAGACAGGCAGAGGGGCAGACAGTTCGTTTTGGGTCCACAAAAATCACAGCACGCCAAAACAATAAAAGCGCTAAAATATCATGAAAAATCATGTCGACACTCAAAAGTGAACCTTTTTCAAAGGCGACGACGACGGCAGCAGCAAAGTGGCAAGTGGCAAGTGGCAAGTGGCAGGCGCATTAGAAGCAACGCCGCTGCCAAAAGTAACAGCAAAGCGACCCCAAAAATGTTGGCAAAGTGCCGCATAAGGATTCATCAGGGACCGTCTAAGGGGTGTAGTCTGTCCTTGCTGCCCTTGCTGCGAGTTGTTGCTTTTTTTTTGCTCTGTGGCAAGTCGTGGAGTGTGGGCGGCAGTAAAGCGGCTTGTGGCAAGTCTTTTGCTTGTGCCGTGCGTCGTCTGTGATGTGTCTCTCTTTTTTTTGTTCGAGGGGGCTTGTACTTGACCTTGAGCTAAAAGGCGAGGCGTCAACAGCAAGAAAGAGAGAGAGAGAGAGAGACGTATGTAGCATACTTTTTAGGGTGAGGCAAGTCGCTTGTTGCTTCGCATTTTGTGATTTTGCGTGTGTTTGTGCGACTGTAAGTTGTGCCAGGATAGCATACAAAAGGACACTGCTCCAGCTGTCTGGCTGCTGCTGCTATTTTTATCCTCTTTTCTCGCTCTCTCTCTCTCTCTCTCTCTCTCTCTCTCGGCACAGCTACTTAAACTTTGTCTTCATTTTTGGCGTCTTTTCGCTTGCTGTCCTTTGCTGTCGCCTTGGTAAAATCTGTTTGCGTTGATTTCGGCATATTTTTCAAATGTGTGCGTGCGAACTCTGTGCCGAGCCTACTCAGTGTGTATTACGCAATGCGAGGATAACAAGGAGAGCGCCACTTGCTGATTTGTTATTTGTTGTTGTTTGTGCCGCAAATATTTGTGGTTTCCGGGTTTTTGTGGCTTTTTCACAAGCGCAACATGTTGTCGGACTTTTTCATGCAGCGTTGACACCCACACACACCCACACACACACACACACACACACACACACTCACACACAGCCTGCCTTTTGGCAACTTGTTGCTCGTCTGTGTAAACTGTTGTTGTTTTTTTTTTAGCGCACTTGCCGCATCGTTGGCAAATGCAAAATTTTAATTTGTTGATTTACTGCTCTGACACTTCATTGAAAAACACACACACTCTCACACACACACACACACACACACACACACACACACACACACACACACACATGCGCCTGTACTTTGTATAGGGATTTATTTAGCTGTCGCTTAAAAATATGTTTGTTGCCTTTTTGTTTCTACTTTGTTGTGTTTTTTTTTTTCTCCTTTTGTAATTCTCACACACAATTTGCTGGTGTTTTATGTGTTGCATTTTTAATGTTGTTTTTGTTTTTGTGTCGCGCATTTGTCATTGTGAAATAATCTGTGGCATGTTGCTAGTGTGCCCCAATTGTTATTATGCATTGCCTGCTGGTGTTTAAACTTTAGTTTATTAATTTTGTAATCCAATGTTTTTTCGGCGCATTTAGCTAATTGCTGGCAATTGCATTGGTTTAATGGCTGCTGTTTTTTTTTTAGTTTGTTGCTTCCCCTCGCTTCCCCTCTGATTTTGTGGCTGCATTTTAAAGCAATTTGTCACCGAAAAAAAGGTGGCACTTTTTAATGCAATTTGTTGATCATTTTGAAGTGTAATTAATTAAAATGATATTCTGATTTTTCATGTGCATGTGCTGTGGGCAAATAGATATAGACGGTAATTGGTGTTTGCATAATTGTGAAATACATAATTTAATTAATACAAATTATTTAACACACAAATCAGTTGCATTACAGTATTGCTTGCTTAATCGGCACTTGTTTGTTGTTGTTTGTAATGGCAAACTACTCTTATTAATAGGCGCTAAGCCAACAAGAAGACTAGAAATCAACGCTGCCCACAATAAGAGCAGCAACAACAGCATTAGCTAAATAAAACAACAGCTACAACAACTTTAGTATTATAATAATAAAGTGGCAATGTCGCAAGTGGCAAGTGGCAACTGGCAACTGGCAACTGGCAACTGGCATTGGGGCAACCGGCAAGTGGCAAGTGGCAAGTGGCAGGTGGCAAGTGGCATAAATTGCAGCCTCATTCAAGCGACCGTAGCGGAAGTGTACACCGAGTAGTCGTAGGTAGACCAAAGTGAATTGCGTAGACGAGCGAGACAGAGATAGCGGGAGAGAGCGAGAGAGAGCGGCAATTGCAGCTTTAGTTTGAAAAAGAAAAAATATTCAACGTCAGCGTCTCAGCGATATTTATCTGCATATATAAGTAAAGAGTAGCATACGAGTTTTATATAGTACTATTACTATGCCGTATGTAGATTTGTAATCAACGGCCGACAACAACCAGAGCAACAACAACAGCAACAACAACAACAACGGCAGCTTTGAAAGAGGAAAGCAACATGAAAAACAAAACTACAACAACATGTGTAATGTGCTGTGTTGCGGTAATAATCGCTCTGTGATGTTGTTGTTGTTGTTGTTGTTGTTGTTGCTGTTTGGTGTGCCACATATGAATGAATGCCTCGGTATTGTTGTTGCTGCTGTAGTTGTTGTTGTAGTTGTTGTTGTAGTTGTTGTTGTTGTTGTTGCTACACGCCACTATGTGTCGGCATTTAACTTCTCAACTTTGTTTTTTTGCATTGTCCGTTTGACGTGGGCAGCTGGGCTCCCAAAGGGGGGCAGGGGGACTTGGAGGGGACTTGGAGCTGGACGCTCGCTTGGAAAAGCAAGTGCAGGAAACTACTTTGCATTTAATTGTCTGTAATGACGTGCAATATAAAATGTTCAAATCTAAAAATGTACAAAAAATCCTACACTCTCACACACACACACACACACACACACACACACACACAGGCACAACAAGCAATGATGTCGACACAGATACAAGTGGAAATGTTTTACAATTTTCATTTGCATGGCCTTGCCGATAGTATGGAAAATGTGTGTGTGTGCGAATGTGTGTGTGCGAATGTGTGTGTGCGAATGTGTGTGTGTCTTGCACTGTATTATAAGCAGCTGCTGTTGATATAAATATTGGCTTTATGAGTGTTGCTTGCGGGCCAGATTAATGTATCTAACATGGCTATCTTTATCCTTTTTTATCGATTTATTGCCGCGAGCTGAGCTTAGTTGATCCTTAGCCTTGGCAGAGCAGTAAGCATAAAATATGTAAGTATTTCAATAGCTTGATATACTATATATACTATATGATATACTTTCATTATTTAGCTAGTTGTTGACTGATAATTCAGTTCAGGTCTTGTGCTAATTCTTTTCATTGGCTTGCCTTATTTATTAAGTAATAATAATGTGTCTAATATTTATTTTATATTTTTTGTCATCTGTTTAATATTTGTCCAATTTTTGTCTACTTTGCTTTTAATGTTTACATGACAGAATTTTTATTTTATTTATTGTTCTAAGTATTCAAAGTTTTGCTCTGTTTTGATTTAATATTGGTTAACTAACTTTCAGACTAGCTTTCGTCTATTTATTAGTGAGTCGTAATTAGGCTTAGGATATTTAATTTATTGATTAATGTATATAATAAGACAGCGATTCTAATCAAAGACTGCTTCAGTCTGCACCACATCTCTGACTGGTGTCAACTCGACCACTTGAATGTGCAACAAATGAACATTTGCATATGTTTTCCATTTTTCCGATTACATGCTGGGTGTAGACAAACAATGAGAGCCCCTCATTCGAATATTTTGCAGATTCCTTTCAATTGTGGCAAATGAATAAAAACACTCAAGGCGCATTCTTCTTCAGAATTCGAATTCGAATTGGAATTCTCAACTGCAATCTGCAATCTGCACATTTGTAGCAGGTGTCAAAAGCTGTTGACCAGCAAAAAGTAACCTAATGAATTACCTCAAGCTTTTCAAGTGTGGTGTTGTTGCACTTTCATCGTCGTCAACCATTTGCTAACTGTGTTTCTTGTGATTTAAGTACCTTTTTTTGTTTTCGCAGCTGAACTAGCTGCAATTCTGGGCACTTCTTTTGCCAGCTCATTCAGTTGGTTGCAAACTACGGTTAACTATGTGTATTGTGCTGGTTTCTTTTTCTTTTTTTGTATTTTATGTGTGTGGCAATCATAGTTGTTGTTGGGATGAAGGTTCCTTAGTTTGGCTGGTGGCCTTATTAGCTGACAAACTGTGTTGAGTTGTGGCTGGCTATGATTTATGCTTTGGCAATGCCAATTTACGACTGCGCCAAGTTGCTTACCAAGTGAATTGTAAATGTTCAAATGTCCATTGATTGCTCCACATTTTGTGGCGCTTTTAATGCTCCACAGGAAAATGAACTTGTAATTAGTTAGCAATTTTTGAAATCATAAATACTTTTCCTTCTCATCTTTATGTGTTGCACGGTGCCAAGTATGATCCCTCCTGCTTCTCCTCCTGCCATTCCTTGGCTGTTTTTTAAAGGGGCTTACGTGCGCAATTGTGCGATAAAACCAAACATGCATATTTTCACTTATTATTTGCATACATGGAATAAAACAACAAGCGGTATTCTAGACTGGCAGTTACCCAGCATTGAGTTGTCATCAGCACTTGTTGTTGTTGGCCGAGCATACCCTTTGGCAATTGATAGATTGCTGGGCTGAGCAGGAAATCGACACACACGAAGTCGCCGCCCGTCTATGACGACTCTGGTCGGTCTATTGAGCCGTGAATATGTTGGAATATATAATCAAGTGTAACGCAACACGCCCCCTCGCCTGCCAGCCTGCCTGCTTGCCACATTTGGGGGTGGCAACTGCCTTCAATGACACCCTTTACTCATGGCGGCGCACATGACTGAGTCTCAAGTCGAGTCAATCACCGCAGAGTCAGTTTGATGGGGGCATGCGGCATGCGGCATGTGGCATGTGGCAGTCGAGTCAGTCACAAGGCACATCACTTGCTTCGTTTGGCGCACAAGTGAATCATAATAATATTAAATTTGATTTTCAGCCCGCTGCTGCGGTAGGCAAAAAGGACTTCGACGTTAGCTTCGTAGAAATTGCGCTGATTGCGCAAAAGTATCGATGACTTCTTGACGCCTCCGCTTGTGGGCGTGTCGCGCCTGAGCCTGCCTGGCTGAGTGCCTGTGTTGTGTTCGGCCCGCGATTGCTTAATCAAATTTTGTGCGAACAGCAAGGAGAAAATGCGATCGACTTGGGCATACAAATAATGCAATTTGCAGCACCAACAGACGCGTCCCAGCATCAACATCAGCATCAGTGCCAACAACATTGTTGTTTTTATTATTATATGTATTTTTGTGCCATACACAAAAACTTAAATAAATAAAAGGCAGCGTTGCCTTTGCTTTTGCCCATCGCCTGCATTTTTATGGTTACTGCGTTTGCTGCAATGCATTTTATATAGTTGCTGCCTTTTACGGCTGAACCTGCACCTGCCAGTTGCAAGCACCCATCACACCCACTGTGGTTGTACATTTTATTGTAGACTTGAGCTCTGCTGCCTTGGCTCGGCCTTGGCAACAATCTTGCCAACGGCAGGATTTTACGAGTCCTTTTCAAGAGTGAATTAAACAGTTCTGAACACCCTTTTCCAACTAATACAATGCTTTGAAAAGTGTTGCATACTAAAATTGTAACACTCTTCTGATAAGTGAGATATCCTGGAGAGAATGGAGAAGGTAGAGCTCTAATAACTAACTAATTATGTGCTAGCTTTACTTAATTGCATACGGAGAAACCATAATTAAACTTTTGAGACACAAATGGTTACAATTTAGTTGTCTTGTAATACAAATAAGTTCAACATTTAATCAAAAGAAATTGAACCCAATTAAAACTAAATAAATTCCAAAAACTTAAAATAATTAACAATAGAGATAATACTACATAATAGTACATAATATTACATAATACTACATAATAGTACATAATAGTACATAGTAGTACATAATAGTACATAATGGTACATAATGGTACATAATGGTACATAATGGTACATAACGGTACATATTGGTACATAATAGTACATAATAGTACATAATAGTACATAATAGTACATAATAGTACATAATAGTACATAATAGTACATAGTACATAATAGTACATAATAGTACATAATAGTACATAATAGTACATAGTACATAATAGTACATAGTACATAATAGTACATAATAGTACATAGTACATAATAGTACATAATAGTACATAATAGTACATAATAGTACATAATAGTACATAATAGTACATAATAGTACATAGTACATAATAGTACATAGTACATAATAGTACATAATAGTACATAGTACATAATAGTACATAATAGTACATAATAATACATAATAATACATAATAATACATAATAGTACATAATAGTACATAATAGTACATAATAGTACATAATAGTACATAATAGTACATAGTAGTACATAATAGTACATAATAGTACGTAGTAGTACATAATACTACATAATAGTACATAATAGTACATAATAGTACATAATAGTACATAATGGTACATAATGGTACATAATGGTACATAATGGTACATAACGGTACATATTGGTACATAATAGTACATAATAGTACATAATAGTACATAATAGTACATAATAGTACATAGTACATAATAGTACATAGTACATAATAGTACATAATAGTACATAGTACATAATAGTACATAATAGTACATAATAATACATAATAGTACATAATAATACATAATAGTACATAATAGTACATGATAGTACATGATAGTACATGATAGTACATGATAGTACATGATAGTACATAATAGTACATAATACTACACCCAAATTGGTCTTGTATCGATTTCTTCTGTTGATTTTGTGATTGATAACTTAATTTATTTTTGCTTATTTTAGAGTGGCATTTGTTATAATAAAAATGTTGGCAAGTTGATGGCAATAATAAATTAAATAAAACTTGCCGCATTCTGCTTTAAATATACTATAAATAATTATGGTGCTTTATTTGATTTCATTTCGCTTTTAGAGCAATCGAAATTGTTGTTGTAGTCTAGATTTATAGCCGTTATTAAATCCATCTCTGTCTTATTTGTCGAATTCTTTTTGCTGCCTAATTGTGTTGCCAGCACCTCTGGCATCTCTGCTCTAGTCCCCCTGCCTCCCTCCCTGTCCCTGCTGTCGACATTTGCAGCAGCCGTTGGCATTTGAAAATATGATTATTTAGCGGATGTTTAATTGCACCTATTTAATTTGCGCATGTGGTACGCGGGGTAATTAGTATTCGTATGTTTTAATTTTCATTTTCATTTTGTAGCATTGCAATTGTCATGTAGTTTTCTTGCCTCAGCAAGCGGCAGCAGCAACAACAACTAAATGTATGTTCGGCACCGGAGAATAACAATTAAACTAAATTTAAATTATATGTGTATGTGTAATGCTTGTAGTTGTTGTTGTTGTTGTTGGCTCAGCCATAATTATACAAAAACTATAGCAGAAGGGGCTCAGCAACAACAACAACAACAACAACAACAACAACAAGAACAACAACAACGAGTCGCCACATTCGTCATCGTCATCGGTCGAAGTGTTGAGGTCTCCTCTCAGCTGTTGCAGCCACAATGTTGTACACATATGTTGCATATTTATTTATTATTTTTTATTTTTTTCATTGTAGTTTTTTTATGCGTTGCTTTGCCGCCTATTTGGTCTTTTGTTGTAATTTCTACTTGGCAAAACTGAGGATGTGATGCAACTAGCAGTTGCTGCTGCTTTAATTTCATTACATATTTGTTGTTGTAGTTGCTGTTTCTCAAATAAATCGCACACATTTTGTATGCAATTATTTTTTGCGCTCACAAAAGGCAACAAAAGTGCCCGTAAGTCAATGCAAAGAAAAGTTGTTGTTGTTCTTCTTGTTGTTGTTGTTGTTGTTGAGAAAAGTCATTTGCATTATGCAGCGCCGGAAATTGTTATTAGTAGGTATTTTTTATTTTTTTTTTGTTTATTATTTTTTGACCGGGACTGCCATGAATTGGACTTTTAAATGCTGCCTTTGACTTGGCAGTTTTTTTGTATACCCTATAAAAAGGAGGTGGATTGGGTATAATAGCATTGCATAAATATTTGGAATTTAAAGTTTTATTGTTTATTGATCAATTTTGTAGTCGGTTTATTCTAAATTTGTTGCTTAGCTTTCTATAGGGTATTGTTACAGTCGAGCTGGCTACGCTTCTTCGTTTTTTTTAAGTACGTACAATTTATTTATATGCAAATGTGAATTATTTGAATTTGGTTTGTAAATACATTTGCTTTGTAAACTAAACAATAAAACGTGCCGGCATTTTCACATGTGATTGTTATCGCCGCTCCATTCACAATGAATATATTTTATATTTGTTGCATTATTTAAATGGGCTCTCTATTTGTATTTATGCCAAGTTAATGACATTTAATTGCCCGTTTCCCATGTGAACACACACAAAACACACACTTCACTCAATTGCAGCAACAATATCAAAGTTTATCGCCCACCAACGCCACTTTGTCACATGACACGGCCAACGGGCCGGGCGTTAACAAAAGTTAAAATAAACTGCCAGCATAAAAATCTATGCACTAAAAAGGGAAGGGGGGGGAAGCGAAAAGTGAGCAAAAAGAACAGCCAGTTGACCAAACCATCAGCCAATGCCAATGGCGTCATCCTCATCGTCATGAAGTTCGCGAGACTAAGAACTTAACCAGGCAAAACCACGGACCCAGTGTGCAGTTGTTGGCCGGGCAAAAAAAGTGGCTAAAAGTAAAAAGCTGTGAACAAAGCTTTAACTTTACAGCTTTCAACTAAATTAATTTACTTTTATAGCACTCCTTATTGTTGTTGTTGCTGTTGCTGTTGTTGCTGTTGTTGGCGACGAGGACAACGTGCTGCTCTGCCAGGGACAGGGACCAGGCTAACAAGCTAAGCATTGTTGCTATATGCTTTCCAAGCGGGCTTAGCGGGTTTTATGTGGCGCTTTGCAAAGTCTACAGTTAATGTAGCTATTCTTGTATGTAGTATTTTCTTTAATTAAATAGCTTAATTAGCTCATTAGGGAATTATAACTGGCGTATTTATATTTAAATAAAACAATCAGCTACAAATATCTGCTTATCTAAAATAGCACATAGGAAGAAATGTTTAATTACTTTGACTTTATTTGCCATTTATTTCATTCAAAATAGGCATGTTAATTTTTAATTTTATTTGTAGTTTAATAAATAAAGTTAAATAATATAAATATACACACTGTGTAGAGTATTTTACTTTCGTTACTTCAAAGACCATTTGAACCTTCCTGTTTTGCTTCCTATACTGATTTGTATTTAGGTTTAGGGCCAGTTCATTTTTTTGCTGCACACAAATTGTTATTAATGAAATACAATTAAATATGGCGGCGCCCACTGGGAATAGAAGGCAGCATTGTAATGTAAATTACGTCAAACCAATGCAATAGTTGCTTGGGCCACAACTAATTCAGGCTGGCAATAAGTCAAGGCAAACAAACGTTGGTCGCAGCCAACCCGCAAAGTGTCCGCAGTGTCCGACTAGCCACAACAACAATAATCACGGAAAAAGCAGCAAGAAGAAGAGCAAAGGAAGCAGGGTCAGCAGAGGCAATAGCCAAGTGCGAACTGCAAGGACTGAATGCCATTTTTATTATTTACTAAATTGGCGACAAATGCAAAGCAAAAACTCGCTGAACAATGTAAAAAAAAAAAGGTGGAGAAAAAAATTCCCATTAAACTGTAGTTGGTGCGAGGTTTTTGCGGTCTCTGTGTGTGTGTGTGTGTGTGTGTGTGCCAATAAATACAAGCATAATAAAAAATGCTAAGGAAATTGCAGAGTAAAGCAAATAAAATTAATTGAATTCCAATCAACTAGAAATGCAACCAAGCCAACAACACAACAACAACAACAACGGCGACAACAAGAACAATGCCACTGGGAAGGTGGCCAAAGAAAAAAAAATATTAAATTGTAAAAGCGGCAACAAAAAAAAAAGGGAGAAGAAATGCAATTTAATTGCAAGTCAGAGGGAGGCAGGAGTGCGCCAGGATCTCGATATGGCGCCCAACTGACATACTAAGTCATTTCGCATGTGCTGTGAGGTATGTGAGACTGATTGAATATGAAAAGAAATCTAAACTCAAAGTGCGATCAATTATGAAAAGGGGATAATTTAGATAGCTAAATATATGTTGACATTTGATAGAGAAAAATTAATTACAGAGTATCTCTGCGTGCAGCACAAGCGAGCAGCGTAAACTTACTTGCTTATTATAATGTAATTTTATGATTTCGTCGCCATTTTCTTGCTAAATTATAGCATAAATAGAAATAGGAAAAAGTATGAAAAAAAGAATATAATAAAAGCGGGCTAAGAAAAGGCCAAAAGAGGGAGACGTAGGGAGGTGTGGTGGTGGGGTGATGAGGGGCATGGGGGGGGGTGTTGGGCAACGCGCAGTCAATTTGCATAAAACCGATCGATATTTTTGATTACATTTACAATACATAGAAAAAGAGACAGCGCACCGGTTTCTAGTCGAGGTCGCTTCGAATCGCAGTGGCAGGGGAAGAGAGCGGGGGGGCGGTGTGAGAGCACTAAATATATAATTTTGTCATTTAAATTGCCCTGTCGACGACGTGGCTGTTATTGTTGTAGTCATTGCTGCTGCTGCTGCTGCTTCTGCTGGCTTTCATCGTCGTCTACATACTTTAGATTTAAAATGCGCTTAAATTCAAAATAAATATAATTATAAGTACCTACAGTAAAATGCAAAATTAAAGGACAAAGCTGACGGCATATTAATTATTTTACAAGATACAAGGACGGGTGGGATGGTGGGCTGGTAACGGAGGGGCCAAGGGGGCGTGGCCCTGGCACACACAAAATTATAAAAAGTGCTACCCTCAATTGCGCCGGATGTCGCTTTTCTTGATTATAAAAATAAATTATAATTTGAGTCAACGCAGCGCAGCAGAAGGAATATAACCCCTAAAGAAGCAGTGAGAAAGCAAAGCGAAAGACAATAGAAAGTTTACGAAAGCAAAGATAATTCAACAAAATGGGTCTATGGTAAAGGTCGCCATCTATTTTTTGCTACAAACTGTTAATTATTCTATAAGATATTTTCACTTTTTACAAGTGCCATGATGCGGCAGAGAAAATAATAAGGCAAAAGTTAATATTCTAAACTAAATATAATTTATATTAATGGAGAGGCTTAGAATTATAAGAAAGTCTCTCTATCATAAACTAATAGTATTTCTGAGAATAATGAGAGTTGAGAATAAGATATTTTGACTTTTTACAAGTGCCATGATGCGGCAGAGAAAATAATAAGGCAAAAGTTAATATTATAAACTCTGCGCTCAATTCTAAACTAAATGTAATTTATATTAATGGAGAGGCTTAGAATTATAAGGAAGTCTCTCTATCATAAACTTATAGTATTTCTGAGAAGAATGAGAATTGAGAATAAGATATTTTCACTTTTTACAAGTGCCATGATGCGGAAGAGAAAATAATAAGGCAAAAGTTAATATTATAAACTGAGCGCTCTAAACTAAATATAATTTATATTAAGGGAGAGGCTTGGAATTATAAGGAAGTCTCTTTATCATAAACTAATAGTATTTCTGAGAATAATGAGAATTGTTGAATGAATTGCTGAAGCCTGTCTGGTTTGATTTGTTGACTACTGGCAATGTTTATGTTTTGTTGATTAAAGTAATAATTGCAATTTGGCTTTTTGAAGCTATTTATTAGTTGTCAGTTGTATTAATAAATCATGATTAGTTTTTCCCCACATTTATTTGGTGTTATCTTAATCAGATCTATTCTAATTTGCTGCAAGATTATCTTTGTGTTATTTAGCTACATAATTGCTTAAGCTCTCTCAATAATTGGGTTAAAGCATCAGCGGCCACTTCCCCTAACATGGCCGTAGTTTGCCTATTTAAGAATTACACTTTTGACCTTTAATGAGCTCTGTCCGTCATGTTTAAGTCATTCATTGTGACCACAAATGCGTGTTGAACTCGTAATGTATGTGCCATGGTTATATCTATAACTGTATTACGTATGCCCTGTGTATAGATGTGTGTGTGTATTTGTATACGATGTGTGGACTATAATTATATTTGAGTTTCTAATTACATTCGGTGCAGCGAAACAATTTTAAAAATTCAATATAATGAAATTTACTTAATTGTATAACACTCGTAATTAATTCACTTTGTATGCTAATTCGTGCCTAAGTGGCGTATTAAACTTTAAAATGTCTTCAATATTTATGTGCAGTGCACGTGTCGATTATTACACGCAACACACACACACACACACACTCGCACACACACACACAGACACACTTCATTGTGTATTTGAGTGTGCAAGTTCAATTTAATGTAATTTTAGAGACACACACACACAGTCGCTTTACTTAGGGGTGATTATGCAATGACAGAGAAATGCCATTGTTTCTTATAACATTATCAAATAATTTTGCTGCTTAATTGAATCGATAAAGTTGCAAAAACATTTGAAATGGACAGCCAAAGCAAATTAAATGTTCTTATTAAGTGACCGTTTAGTTATGGCCTAAAGCCGGCTCTCTGTGAGTTTTAAGTTTGCTCAGTCTGCTTTAGTGTTTGTATATAGCACTGGCAATATATATACAATATTTATATATATATATATGTATATGTATATGTATATGTATGTGGAGGTAAGCACAACTCAAGCACCGTAAAACAGTAAAATTTACAACGCAACTACTCAAGTCTGAAGCGTAATAAAATATTTGTACACACACACACACACACACACATACACATACAATATTGCTGCACTCTTCGCTGGCTTCAGTTGCTTCACATGAGCACTGACATTTTAAGGACTCTGCCACCTTCTGGACAGACAAGAGCGAGACCAAGACCGAGCCCAAGTCCAAGCCCATGCGGCCAGCTATGACTCAGGCCTGGTCCGTTTCCGTTCCGGGCGCTCCTTGCCGCCCCCTTGGCTCCGCCCTCATCGTCAATGCTTGTCAGCCAGTTTACAATGTAAACGCGAAAATGCGACAGCAGTGCATAAAAATCCTTGGCCCTAGACGGTCTCTCTCTCTCACTGCGTCTTTGGCTCTTGGCCATGGCAATGGCGATGGCGATTTTTATGCGTTTAAACATTTTCATTACAAAAATTGCATTGGGGGCAAGTGTTTCGTTGTCATTAAATCTGCAGCGATAAAATCAATTTATGTCAATTTCCACTTTTGATTATAGCAGCCATGCTGGCTCCCCTCAACAACAACAACAGCAACAACAACATCAGTGCATCACCTCGCACAACAACAACAACAACAAAGATGTAGCCAGTGTCATTGCTTTTTAATTAAAAGTGAAAAGCTTGAGCTGACCAAACAAAACATTGTCCAGAAGCAACAAGAAGACAAAAAAAAAAAAAAAAAAAAACTACCACTCAATTGAACCCAAGCCATTCATTTCCATTGATTCCCCCCTCGCTCTCGCTCACATTTCATCAATTTATGCAATTTATAAAATAAATATAAAAAAAAGAAAGCAAACGACGAGCGACGTATACAAAATTATAGCCAAATGCACGGCAAGGAATTTATTAATAATGCAAATACATAAAAACAGAAATCAACCCCTGATTATACAGATACGAGTCCATACCACACTCGGAGTGCAGAGCCACCAACCACTCGACCACCCAACCACCCAACCACCCACCTACCCAGCCATTCATACAGCCGCCACAGCTCACAATGTCGAGTCCCGGCAGCCTGCCTTAATTTATTATTTAAATATGAAAAAAAAAACATCGAAATATATGAAAATAAAATAAGAAGCCAAGACAATGTACCGAAGTCTATATACTCTGTCAAGGAGTCTGAGGGAAGCGAAGAAAATGAAAATATATTTTCAAGCAATAATCAAGATATAATTTGCTTATCGTCATAGTTCTAAGACAGATTGCAAAATAAATAAATAGAAAAAAAAAAAAAAAATATATATTTTCAAGAAATAAACAAAATTTGGTTAGACGATCTTTTTGATATGTGGCATTAACTAATCTAGTTGAATGGCAGGCGATCATTTAAAAAGGCTTCTTTATATTATAATATTATCTGCTAAGATCACTTCAGAGAACTGAAAGAGTATTCTGGATTTGTAAGCTGCCGATTGCAGTCTTATATAAATACATATTTTACCCATAGCAAGGGTATCAGAAAAGGACTCTCAGAGCACACTTGGTACCCGTTCAACGTAGCGCGAAGCAATGAAAAATTTGCGACGTTGGCGTCATCTAATATTTATATATGTAATACTCGTATAAATATAATGATGCTGGACTGGGCGACGGTCTGACTCTTTGGCGGCGCAACCCAAAAGCGCGGCAAATATTCAATAATTTATAATTTAAATAATACCCACTGCAAGTGCTAGGACAAAGCGGTGCAGTGCAGGGCAGGGCAGGACAGGACAGAACAATCGTAAGGTAGGGCTGGCTTTTGGCACACAGTCAGAGGGAGAGGGGGTCAGAGAGAGTTAGGCAGAAGGCCGCAAGGTGAACTATGCAGCGTGTATTTGAATTTGAATATTAAACACGCAGACGTCGATGCCAGCGATGGCGCCTTTTATAATTTTTCATTAAACTTGGCAATAAAAGTTTTCTGCGTTTTCCCCAATGCGGACGCCTTAAAAAGAAAATGTTGCGCTGAGCGCGAGAAGCAAAAAAAAGCGTATATAATAAATGACATTATGGCATATTTATGACTGCTAATAATTTATATGCAGCCATTGCCTCAGTCTCTGCCGCTGCCTCTGCCGCTGCCGCTGCCTCTGTCGCGGTCTCTGCTTCGGCCACAGTTGCAAAACTTTCTTGTTGTCATTTTTTTTTTTTGCTGGGTTTCCTTTGGTTTAGCTCAAAAATGGCAACCGGTCCGAAAGAGAATTTAATTTTAGCATACATTGTAGATACTCGTAGAGAAGCACTCAATATAAATTATAGCTTGAGATATAACCCAAATGTGGCAAAGGAAAAAAGCCGATCTTGCGTAAGGAAACAATGGACGGAGGGTTGCAAAAATGCAGGCAGCTGGTCGAAAAGGCAGCGCAACCTTAAATAATCGTAATAATTGAATTAATGACTGTGAGACAATTATTATAGTTGGGGAATTGCTGTGGATGCCAACAAATATTTATAAATACTGCAAAAGTTGAAATTGTAGATTATCTGCAACAGTTTAAGATAAAGACCTGAAGCCAGCTTTGTATTTAAAAGTTAAAACTATCGAAATGCTAAAAAAGCAATGCTTTGTTTTCTTACTAAAAATATGTTTATACCCGCCTACCCAAAGGGTAGAAGGGTATTATGGCTTTGTGCCGACCGAAAATGTATATAACAGGCAGAAGGAAGCATCTCCGACCATAAAGTATATATATTCTTGATCAGCGTCAACAGCCGAGACGATATAGCCATGTCCGTCTGTCCGTCTGTCCGTCTGTCCGTATGAACACCTAGATCTCAGAGACTATAAGAGATAGACCAACAAATTTTTCGCGACAGTATGTCTTATTGTTGCACGCAGATCAAGTTTGTTTTTGATTTTGGCCACGCCCCCTCCCGCCCCCGTAAATCGAATAAAACCGAATTGCAAGCGTCGTTTTGAACCTAGAATGTTCAATTTTGGTACGCACAATACTAATCACCATCTTAATGATCTCTGCGAATTTGGTTACAATCGGATAAAAAACACAGAAGTTATTAAGATATTACTTTTATAAGGCATTACCACGTGCAACTGCTAGTGCTGCCTAGCTAGTTGCTATGACACTCCGCGACATAATAATGGTGTTCAATAAACCAATTAAAGTGCCGCCTAGTTAATAATTTCGAACAAAGAAAATTTTGGTATATTATTTTGGTATAATTTTAGTATATTTTTTTGTAGTATTTTTTCAGTATATTTTTGAAAAGTATAATATTTTGATGGTAAAATTGGGCGGCGGGTATCTCACGGTCGAGCACACTCGACAGTAGCTTTCTTACTTGTTTATTATTGAAATATGGTCTGCTGGAATTTAAGGCATTTTGGAAGCAGCCGCCTTTCCTTTCGTGCAACCTGTCGCTATTATTACGAGTACGAGTATGCCACACAATGTATATGCTACTCTGGCTCGGTGTTCACCTCTGCCAATTGCTTTCAATATTTAATCGTATTTATTTTATTTGCTTGTGTGCAATGCAATATAAATGTGTGTGCGCTTATATGTATTTAAATGCAAGCATAAAATTGATGTCAAATGTCTGTTTGACACGAAATATTTAAGCCAAATGCGCGACAGACAGAGCGCAAATAAAATATTAAAATAAAAAATGGAGGAGGCATAAAAAATGACTTGATAAAAAAATGAGTAACTGCAATTTGAATGTAGATAATCGTACAACAACAACAGCAGCAGCAGCAGCAGCAATCATGTGGCATGTTTAATAATTTATTGTAATTTGTGGCAAGAAATGTATACAAATAAAAATGAAAACAAAATAAATAAAAACCTTTTAAGCTTCGTCGTCGTCGTCGACGTCGGAAGTGGGCTGTAAAAATCGCCAGTAAATTAAGTCTTCCTCTTGGCATGTTGATTGTCATTTAGTTGCTGCTGTTGTTGCAATATAATTAACTCAAATATATATGTGCATGTTTACAGTTATGTGTCGCATCAGAGCAGAGCGTGGGTTTCTGCTGTGTCCCCCCCCCCCCACATATTTCAACTAAATGCACAAAAAGAAATACTCTACTCAACTGTTGTTGTTTGGCTTTTTCTGTCATTGTCATTTCCCTACAATATTTTCCCTTAGTTGTAATTGAGGGTTGCTTTTTCTTTTATCCCATATATCTCTGTGTACTAGTTTTATATATTTTGGGTTTTTTTTTTCTTTGTGTGTTGTGCTTGGACTGTAATTGTTTGTTGTAATTAGGCTGAGCAAATAATGTGCTTCCGTTGATTTCTTTCAATGCAAATAGTTAATTGCTAGCCATAGGCGACACACCAAAGTCATTTGGATACTATTGCATTGATTGTTGTTATTATTGTTATTCCAGTTGTTTGGCTTTAGTTATTGTTTCGTGTTCACGTTTAACGGTAAATACAGCAAAGTCTTAGACTATCGGACTATCGAATTCAAATGAAATCAATTGAGCAAACTCTTTCAGAACTGATAACTAATAAGACTCTGTTTAGGATAAAGGATAACACTTGGATAGATGTATTTCAATATCATGTATTAATATTGATAAATTAGAAGTACGAATTATAATTGTTGCTTTTAAAATAAATTGACAATAAGATTCCTCAATTATTTGTATTTTTTCTTCTGATATTAATCAAACCTATATCATTCTTAGACTTTGTTTAATTTGCCACTACTATATAGATTTTCTTAGCTCTTATTTCGACCAGGGTATATCCTTATTCTAGCTCAGCTCTTCTTTGTATTTGCATTTGGCTTTGTCTTTGCTGCGGCTGGGCATAAAAACTAAAAGACCAAATAAATGCAAACTTTAACTATAAAATAAACATTAAACAAGCTAGAAATGCTTTTATGGCCGCCAAGACGACGGCAAGTGACGATGATGACGATGCCCGAGACTTTTGAGACGGCTGCTGCTGCTGCTCAGAGTGATGATGAATGAGGGAGTATTGTTGCAAGGAGAAGGGATTGGGTGGCAAGTGTGGCATGTCTATAACGTTGCCTGCGCTTTGCTGCAACGTGAGACAGGGCGCTCGACTTGTATTTACAATTGAAATATTTTGTTGCAAGCAAGCAAGGCGACCCTAAAAACGGCCTCGCTAACAACAACAACAACACAACACAACAAGTGCAGCTGCAACATGCGTAGCACAAATACAAGCATATAGCTTTTTATACTTTAATGAAGCCGGCGGTGCAATAAAAATTGATTAAATATAATTCAGCAACAAAGTCAGTTTTATAGTTGCAACTTGCAACTTGCAACTTGCCACAGTTGCAGCGAAGGCAACAACATTAGAAGCAGCGCTGTAAAAGTTTAATTGTCGGAGAGGAATAGAAAAAGAGGCAGAAGAAGAAGAAGCAGGTGCCCAGCCAATGGCAGCTAACAATAAAATATTTGCCCCATTTGATGGGCCCAAGCACTTAAACATCCATCTCCCCTCCATCCCCCCCCCTGTTTTATATGCTACGGCCATTTCACATTTCGCATTTCTACATTTAATTTGAATTTATAGCGTCTATGGAAAGAGAGAGAGAGAGAGAGAGAGCTATGTCTTCGTGCTCTGATCCCAGATAATAAGCTGTCGGTAATATATTTCTATACATATGTATGTGTGTGCGTGTGTGTGTGTGTGTGTGTGTGTGTGTGTGTGTGTGTGTGTGCCTTATAAATACATATAGCCCACATGTATTGCCCTTAATTACATGCGGAGTCATCAGTTGTTTGGCCCTCTCTGTGTGTTTGGTGCGGGCGAGAATTTATTTTAATATTGCTGCGCAATTTATTTTAATTGGAATAATTTTATTTGTCTTTATGTTTATTCATTATGCGGACTAATGAATTTTGTACCAATACCAACAAATTCATATGCGTTATCTATTCACACACACACACACACGCACACTCAAACACATACATCAATTGGGAAAGGGCATGCTATTAGTGGGCCTGTGTTTGGTTCCTAAATCCTGCGACTGTTCGACAGGGTGCTGGCTTTTGAATAATTAACAAGGGTGTCACTCAGCCCTTAGTCCTTCCTATATATATTTATATATATATATATCACTCTATCTCTCTCTCTCCCTCTCTCTCTGTCTTTTGCTGTGTGCGTGTACACGCTCATAATAATATTATATGTTATTTACCAAGAAAATGCTTAGTCAGCCTTATACAAATGTCTATGAATGTTCAAAATATAATTATAATAATAATTGAATTAGATTTATTGATTATTTGTACAAGCAACAACAACAACCACAGAGCAACTGCACGCACAACAACGACGAGGACGAGGACGAGAACGAGGACGATATCAGCAAGAACGAACAACAATAACAACTAGCTTCATGAATAAATCCATTTACGAAGGGTAGTTGAGAGTCAAATAATAGCGCTAAAGAAATAGAACTATGCACATCAAGCATCGAGCTGCTTTGACTAGACAAATACCCTGGAAATGATTGTGTTTCATTTCTCAAATATTTAAATTAATTTGTAGATCAATTTATATGACTCAGCAATTCTTTGGCATAATTAGACTAGAATAACTTCTAAGTATATTCAAAATATATTATTCTAGTCTTGCTTACTATGTCTAAATAATACAAAATATTATGTTGCCTTAACAACTTAATATTGTGTAATGCACTCATTTCAAATACTTTATTAATTTATATAAGGAGTCGCAAGTCCTCCAGCAACTTTTGTGGGCAACAACTCTTTCGGTTTTGGCCAACTGCTTTGCTTCCTGCTAGCTAATCAAATATGCAAGTTAAAACAGGCTAAACAGGGTATATAAATTAATAAACCCATCAGACGGAACCACAAAAGCTGATGACGAAAGTCAACTAACAAATTAAGTATAGTCAGTAGTTATTGTTGTTATTGTTGTTGTTGTTTGTTGTTGTTTGTTGCAAGTGCGTCAAAAGCAAACGACAGCCCTCGAGCCAGAGAGCCCGCAAAGCATTCAAAGTGAAAACTTGAGACGATGTCGTCATACACACACACACACACACACACACACAGACTGCTACTACTACTACTGCACACACACACACAAAGAACGACGCGAAATTTGCGCGCGCTTTTCTTAAGCGAACATCTTCGGCGACTTCGAGTTGCTGCGATTGGGATTCTGAATGGGAGAATGGTAGAAGGGGGGGTGGAGAGAGGGGGTCTTGCATTTCTCTGTGCTCGAAGACGACTTTGCTGCTGTGTTGCACATTCGAGCGCGACACGCTGCTGAGCTTGCTGGGCGCCTGGCACGGGCGCAGTCAATGCAATGCGACTGCATTTTTGTGTGCGTCTTTGCGGCACAGAAAAAGTGCAGTGCGCGAATGCAACACGCACAAAAATTAGCCACCCTGCAAGCAGCACTTGTGCCACTCCTGCCACTCCTGCCACTCGCACCACTCGATGACAAGCATTGCGCTGTGTCTTGTGCCCTTAAAAAGTTCTGCTCTGCTCTGTCTGCTTATCGATTTTATCAGCTGTGTCTTTCTAATATGTCTGGCTTGCCTTGGCCATATATTTATGTGTGCACATTTAAAATTTACTACGCTAGTTGGGGGTGCTGTTGGTGGCGTCTCCCGTTGTGGCAAGTTGTACGCGAAGGCGCCGTGCAACGTGTGAGAAACTTTCTGGCCAAAGTTGCATTTCAGATGCTGCACGCAATTTTTCCTTTTTGCGAAAACAATTTCATTTTGTTTTAGTTGAATTATTATATTTGTAAAACTTTTGCTTATGAGTTATGGCCAGTATGTGTTGCAAGTGGGTGAAGGCAATGCACTTGCTGGGGGTTCATGGCAGGTCAGTGGCATAAGCAAACGCTAGGGTATCTCTGGTCTGCCTGACACTGTCTAACTTGTGCTCTCTTATCACTTGCATCTGTGATTATCAATTGGGTAACGAGTTCCTCCCCTTAAGACTGCACGGCGATATGAAACACATTTATGAATACATAAATATATGATAATGTTGCCACATATCGGGCCGGCCATCTGCATTAATCTTCAGCGCTTATTATTGTTATTATTTTCGTTTTTTTACTTTATATTTTTATTTTTATGCAAATCACATAGACAGCAAAAGCCTCAAGGGGCGCTGTGGCAGCAACTCTTAGGGGTTGCACGGCGCATGGTATCAGCTCTCTGTCAACTGTAACTGATGCCAAAATGCGTTTGGCTTATTTGTGATTCATATTTGTATATGTATATATTTGTTGTCGTTCGTTTGCTTGAAACCCTTTCAAACTGTTTGCCAGCAAAATAAAGCAAGAAACATCCAATTACTTGTTTTCTTTTTTGCATTTTTGCCCAGCGCACAAAATAAAAATTACAAATTACAAATTGCATATAGATTATAGATTTCTTAGAGTTTTCGTGTATAATCATGTACCGGATATGAATTAATTTTTCTCTGTTTCCCGTGTTTCTCTGTTTCTCGCGCGCTTTGCATTTGCAAGCAGCTCGTTTAGCTTTGCTTTCCCCCTATACCCTAACCACACACAGCTGCCATTGGCTTGGCAAGGCAGCTTGACGCTGAGCGAGCAAAAAGTGTTTCAATTTTGTTATGATGCCTTTACAAATATTGTATGCCAATAAGAAAATGTATAATTTTATTAGCTTTCACTATTTTATTGGCTTTATTTTTATAGTGCATGCCTTAATTCGGTGTTGCTTTCTTTTGCTTGTTCCCTTTTTGCTGTGGCGCTCTGTTTTGTCGTAATTTGTTATTAGTTTTTGCAGCTCGAGTTCGCTGGGGTCTGGCTTTCCATTGAAATCATTTACATATCGCAAAAGTGAATTGTAGAATTGCACACACACACACACACACACACACGTACACTCGTATAGCATTGGAGCCCTAAATAAGCAGACATATGTACGGTCAGGGTTTGGTTGAGGGGCTAAGGCGGCTAGTCAGCTGACTTGTGTGTTGTATTTGCTTTGGCAATTATTATCGACCTGGCCAACGATTTGTTATTATTGTTGCAAGTGCTGTAGTTGTTGCTGTTGTTGTTGTTGTTGCTTTGGCGCCGCTGTTCATTAATTTACGCTTTGGCGAATGTCGACTGCAGCCTTTTGTGCCGCCTTTTGCATAATTGGCCGCACATTTCGTCAGCTCAAGTTGCGCCGCGTCAAAATAGTTGTAGTAGAGTGGTCAGCGTCAATTAAAGGCAATTAATTTGTGTGTGCAACTGTGTGTGTGTGTGTGTGTGTGTGTGTGTCTGCAAAGCTGGAAAAATATTGATGCATAGTTTTGGGCGCACAATGTGCATCCTGCGTATACGCAATGCTAACTTGCACGCAGACAAACAGTGTAGATGTGTGTGCGAGCTTGTGTACTCCAGACAGACGCCTACAGAGAGTCCTGCGACTCCTGCGAATCCTTCCTGTTCGCCGCCAGGCAATTCCCGAAATCCATAAAATTTTTACGTTGCGCGCTTGCCAAAAACGAGGCCCGTCTAAAGCCCCCTCCAGTGCGAGAGTGCGAGATAAATGCATTTTCGTAACGTATAAAATACTAGTGTATATGTATATGTGCATATGTGTATGTGTGTGTGTATCGTATATACTCGACGATATAGTATATATATAGAACGCGTTGCTAACGGCGACCGCAACAGACACACGGTCTACTCGATATGGTTAGACATCAGAGGATACTCTCTGCTCGCCTTCCCGCCTCCGTGCTCCAAAAATATAGCACTGCGTCTATGGCTCTGTGTATTCGCATATTAGGTGCAAGCTATGCTGCTATGCTGCATATGCAACTCGAGTCTCGTTTCTGTTTCGGTTTCTCCAGCGTCGCAATTGGAGTCGTCGTTTGGAGCATAGGCTGGTCGTGTTCAAATAGTCGACTGCCCAATACAAACACACACACACACTCACACACACACACACACACATGCCAATAACAGGCGCAATGTGGCGTCCGTTGAGCTTTTTTCCTTTGACCATGACGGGGCCCTACAGCTACCAATACAAATACAAGCACAAATACACATACATATGCATGTGTGCCATGTACATCATCTCTTTAGGCTTCCCCCCCCGCGCCTCTCCCCCACCACTTTAGCCAGACGCATTCATTTGTAAAGCTAAAACACAGGCGCTGGGCAGAAACCCGCCGGAGAAAGAGCAAGTAGCAAGGGGGAAGGCAGAGGGGGTTGGGGGAAGGGTCTGTTTTTACGCACCTTTTGGCCAAAGTGTTAATGAAACACATGCGAGACTTCAAAGCAACTTTATGCATATTGGCAACTGGCACCTGACTAATACAGCTAAACATTCGGCCCAATTGCGATATATGAGGTGCTTGCTAATTGTCCTTCAGTCTCTTGTATGCTTTGACTAGTCTTTTTACTAATTTCCTTGCGCTTTAAATGTTATTATTGGCACTTTGGCCAGGATATGCTGCCATATAATTTCATTAGTTTATTTCTAAATATAGCGACAGTTTGTCATCAGTGTTCGCTTCTATTTTTTATCTTTTTTTCTGGCTCTTTTTTTTTCGTGTCGAGACAAGAAAAACCTTTGCGACTTTTCATATTTCTTCTTGGCCTACACAGCAGCGCCTGGCAGTTATTGCTTTTCTCTGCTTTAGTATGTGTTCGTATGTACTTGCCTAAGTATGTGTGTATGTGTGTATGTGTGTGTGTGTGTGTGTGTGTGTGTGCAACATTCCAGTGTCGTTCCGTTCCGTTTTGCAGCCCCGGTCCGACGTTCATTGGCAAAACGCGGCATAGAAATCGAATTAGATTTTTCCGATTGAATTTTCTACATTTTTAATTGCTTTCGACGTTTCAACTTGTCGACGAGCTGGCAGCAGCTCCCCCTCCCCCCCCCACCCCACATTCCCACCCCCAGCTCGCTCACTATCAGCAGCACACTAAAAACTGACCCTACGTTTCCAGCCCGTCCCCCTTGCTTTCCTCCTCCTCCTCCACTTCCCCTTCACCTTCCCTTGCTAGCCAATTTGGCTGAATTGTTGTTGGCTTTTTAGCCAATTTGTGACGTCGCTGACATTTATGGGCATTCATTCGCCAGGCATTCGAATATTAAATGCAAGTAAAGTAAATCAAATATGTGCTCTCTGCGCCTAATTTACTTTAGTTTAGTTGCATTTTTGCCAGCTGCATGGCTGATGTGCTCAAATATTTGCAAGGCAGAGAGTCAGACGGCACCTGATTGCAAAAGTTATTGAAAAAGAAATGTATGTAGCGAAAAATATTGCAAAAGAAATGTATGTAGCAAAAAATATATAATTCAATAAAAATTCAAAGAAAGAAGGTATAAAATAAAAGCAGTGCAAAGTAGTCGAATTGAGTTGCAGATTATTAAATTGATATGCATAAAAAAAGTTTACAAATCAAGAAAAATGTATTGAAATAAGGCTTAGATTCAAATTGAATCTCAATAATAATATAATGTAAAAAGAGGCTAACTACTGCATAAATTAAAGAGCGCTCTTAAGTTGATTTCGTTTCATCTCGTGATTTTAATATCAATCTGAGAAATTAATTATTTCTTTGGCTGCAATGTTGCAATGTTGTATTTTTTCTTTTATGCAATCGGACGATATTTATTATTTGCTCTCACGCTGCCACAGCTCGTGGCACATCTAATTGATGTTGAGCAGCAGCTTTTGCTGCAACTCGGCCGTATCTGCCATAAGTATCTCAAAGTTGACTGGCAAAATAAATAGTCTGGCTGCTGGACGAGCGAGATGCTCATATGGCAAGTGGCTCAGGATGCCACAGCAAATGCATTAAAAGTAAATTAAAAAAAAAAACAAACACGCAATAAATATGAAAAAAAATAAAGTAAATAAATATTGTAATTGGTGCAGCAGCAGCAGCAGAGTGCAGACAGGGTAAAATGGAAATTGTAAAATCGAAAGATATTTATCTAAAAATAATAATAAAGTTGTGGTGGAGACGGAGAGAGAGAGAGAGAGAGGGAGAGGGAGATGGCGGCGACGAGTCGGCCATCTGCAACTGTCTGTCTCTGTGATTCTCAACCCAGCTGCCTTAATTTGTAAATCATTTTCAAATGCCGCTGGCAGAGCACAAATATTTTTTAATATCAAAATCAGCTTATAAATACTCGACTCGTCTGTAGTCGCCTTTGACTTTCTTCAACAGTCAACAGTCGGCAGCATCTTCCGCATTTGTTTGTAATTTACTTTTATGCTTTACTTAATTGCATTTAGATGCATTTTATAAATTACAGCACATGGTGGATGGACGATGATGGCTCCCATGAACACAAAGTTGGAGTAAACATTAACAGCATCCACATTGAATCGATGCCGAACGTTGCACTTATGATGTTTTTTTTTATTATTAAATTTTATCTTTTCTAATGCTTCAATGGAAGGCAAATGAAGCAAATGAAGCGACCAAAAGCCGCTTTGGAAAAAAAATTCAATTAAATATTACAACAATTTCATCTTGAACAGTTTCTTCGCCCCCTCTGTATGTTTTGAGTTGTATCAGCGTATTTGTTATGGCTCCGCAGGTCTGCATTTCCAGCATTAATTACGCCAAATGTAACTTGCCAGAAAGGCGTGTGTGTGTGCTTTATATCTTTGTATCTTTGCATCGCACAACATGCTGCATAATATTAGTTTTTGTTGTACATTATATCTCTAAGAAGGCCACAGCCGCAGCAGGCCATATAATAAGCATATAATGGAGCCAGAAATGAAGCAAATAAATGAACAACAACAACAGGCTTTTCTTTTTGTGTACATTTACACACACTTGCATCCAGAAGATACACTGTGCTGCTACAACAACACGACGAAGAGAAAAAAAACAATTAGCCTACTTTAGTTTGTTGTCTGACAAGAGGAAATAAAATTAAATACAATATGAAAACAGAAGACGGAGAGAAAAAAGTGAAGTGCGGTACTTAGTTAAATGCAATGTACTTGTATCTCTATCTGTAATAGTATCTGTATCTGTATCTGTATCTGTATCTGTATCTGTATCTTTAGCTAAACCAAGGCGATATCTGCAGCTGTGTCTGTCTAGTTCTGCTATTTGTTTAAGCGAAGCAACAACAACAACAACACTCGAATTTAATTACTGCGTTTTGTCTCGTCGCCATATCTTTTTATCTGATGCGTCGAGTATCTGTATCTGCTGCTATGTTCGCTCTCAAGTAGTTTTTAGTTATTATTGTTATTATTTTTCCATTTCTACATATACTCGACTCTCCGTCTGTCTGTTGTCTCTACGTGTAGCATGCTCTGCTCTCAGATATTGAAATTTATCGCCGCTATTTTGTAGAAAATGCTCGTAATAATTGTCTCCCCTCTCACCCCCCGCACACCCCGCCACACTCTGGCACAGTTTGTTTACCGTTGCGCTTTGCAGTCATCGCCATATAGTTCAATAGATATAACCGTACATACTTATGTATATATTTCCACGAATTTATCTGAGCCAACACACACACACACACACACATACACTCTGATAGACACTCACGTATGTTTTTATTTTTCTTTATCTTTGACAAAGCATCTTATTATAATTTTAATTACATGTTGTTATGAGGAAATGTTAATTGTTTCCGTTTACGAAATGTTTGCTCAATAGTTATAGACTTCAATTCGATGGCAGCTTGTAGATTAAACAAAAGCTTCTTTAAGTTGTAAAATGAATTGACAGCTTCCTCATGGTGTGTTCAAATAAATTGAATGAGTTCATCATTTTGATTCTGTATCATTTCTTTTCAATTCTTACTTGGTCGATTTAATTTGAGCTGTAATTTGTATATTAATAAGCTTACAAATTGCAGCTCTTATTAAAAAGTATTTCATAATAACTGTCAGCTATCGATTATAATTAACAACAAAGTATAGTAGAAACTTGTTCTTCACAACTAATAGCCAAGTTTAATGGAGAATACATTATAGAATAAACTTGTATTTGTAATACTTGTTCGTAATTATTTAAAATGTAATGGCAATTGAACTGCTTTTTTCTTATGCCTCGTTACATAAATGTAAATTAATTTAATGATTATGGCATTATGCATTTCCTGTTGCTTTTTGAGATTAACTCATCTTATTCAGTTCGTGGAACGTTCTTAACTTTATCGTGGCATTTCCCAGCCATTGGGCAACATCATCAATTAGGCAAACGCTAAGCCCTCGTTGTGTTGTCTGCTGCCTATTTGAAACAACCACCCCCCCACCCCCCCTATTACCAACTATGTAGGCCAACTGTTTTGCCGCTTTCTCGCCCATTGCTGCAACACATAAAAATCAGCAACAAAGTTGCGGCTCATAAAAAATTGCGCACAAATAAAAAAAAGACAGCAACAACAGCAACAACAACAAAATGGTATGAAATAAAATTTATATGAATAACAACAAAAACAACGAGAGCAAGAACAACAGTTTACAGCTCTGAGGACGCTGTGTGTGTGTGTGTGTGTGTGTGTGTGTGTAAGCTCTAGCTCTCTGCTCTGAGAATGCAACGTTGCTGATGCAACGTGCAACGTGCGTCCGGCATAAAAATTGTGTTTATGCGTGTTTGGTAATTTTATAAAAGTTAAATTAGTTTTAAGACCATAAATTGTGCTGTTGCAGTTCGCCCTCCCGCCTTGCCACGTTGTTGCCATTTTAACTTTTATTACTTTTAATATAAAAAAGCTGGCAGCAAAGGAGCTGCCAGGCAGCTCAGCTGTAAAACTACACGCTGCCATAAAAAGTTGCAGTCGGCAGCCAAAGACGAAGCTGCAACGTCACATGTTGCTCGCAACATTGCCTACTACTTGCAACAGAATCAAGAAGCAACATGCAATCGTAAAAGCAAGTCCGTTGCAACGTTTTGTATTCGAAGTTTTTATTGTGTACGATACGATATGTAACAATGTTGCAACATTTATACGAATTATTATTACATTTTAATGATTAATTCTAATGATATGCGACATGAAAATGAAATGGCAATCAATAAAATGACTGCAAGGCGGCATCATCTTATTGTGGCTCAGTTTTGCTTTACTTCTTATAGAGTGCTGGCGCCGCGGGCATCGTCCGCATAAAAATTGGCCCCAGTTAATTGTGGTAGTTATTTGTTATTTTTCCAAGACTTTTCTTTCTCTCTCTCTCTCTCTCTCTCGCTCGCTCTCTGTTCAGTTGGCCAACAAAGTTGCAGGCGGCAGTTGTAAGTTGTAAGTTGCATTTGGTGCTTTTACGATCCATTTTTATATGCTTACTTAGTTGATTAAGGGCGTGGCGCTGTTGCAGATGTTTAGATATTGCAGAGCTATGGCTATAACCTCAGCGATGCCAGCAACAACAACAACTGTGGCGTGCTAATGCAAAACGATGAGTTTTATGACAACAAATACAACAAAAAAGCCAATAACGAACAGCTCTCAAAAGTGCAAATGTTTAATAGACTTTTTTAACTGCTCTAATTCTAAAATAGTTGCAGATTTTCTTAGCATAATAATTTTCGGCGTAATTTGATTTATTTAGAGTCTTTTGCTCTCTCCAATTTTAAAATAGTTGCTGATTTTATTATAATAATAATTTGTTGATTAATTTGATTTATTTCAAGTTGAAATTGCGCAAAATTTTATAAGCAAAAGTCGCTCTCAATATCTTTTCTTGATTGTTGTCAAATATATGCATAAAGTTAACAATTAATTCTAAAATAGTTGCTGATTTCATTATAATAATATTTTGCTGAGTAATTTGATCTATTTAGAGTTAAAATGGCACAAATTACCTCTCTCAATATCTTCAGCTGATTGTTAACTGAAATTCAACTAGTTTCAAGTCTTTTAAATTCTCCAATTGTCAATAACAATTTGTTAAGAAATTTGCTTTATTTAGAGTCGCAAATTGCGCAAAAGTTCCTTTCAATATCTTTAGCTGATTGTTTGTCAAATGTGGGCATAAAGTTGTATGCGTGCTAACTGAAAATGAGACTACTTTTAGTGCCGTCTTCATTTAAGCCAAAATGATGCGAATTCCAGCGAAGAAGTAAATGGGAACACGTCCGAAATTTGTATGATTTGATAAGAGAGCCACGTTTGGGCACGAAAAAAGTGTTTGCAATAAACTATATATATTGTGCAATATATTTATATATATGAATGTGCCTATTTATATATATACATATCTTATTTGACGGATATATGTACATATATATATATATAAGTATAGTAGGTAGAATGTATTGTAATTTGGTTTTATGCGCAGTTTTTGTTGACGACTTTGTCGTCGTTGGCGGACGAAGCAATAAAACTTTATGCATTTAGTTATAAATATAAATAATTATTATCTACAGACTTGTATTGGATTTCCAAACAGAGATACAGAGAGAGAGAGAGAGGGAGAGAGAGAGAGAGACATTCACATGGACAGCAAACAAATTCAAATTGTATTTGCTTTTGCTTTTACGACTTGCCCCTGCCAACGAGACAGCAACTCTACGACAAAGCAAGTCGAAGCTTGGCCCATTATAATAATAACAATGTTATTAATGTTATTGTTATAATAATAATTTGAAATTCGTAACTTTTGTCATTTTATTAATGGGTCGAACGTGTGCGAGACGCTACCAAAACATGCCTTATATACTTGTATACTTATATACATATATAGTCTTTTTGTATATACATAACTTTGGCACCATTACATGGCCTAGGCCATTGACTGTGGGGCATTTCGTAATAACCATTATACACTTGCACTTAGTCTAATATTTACATCTCACTCTATTTAGACAATAACTTAAAGTTTTTTTTTTCAAAACTAAAACGCCAGAGAGCCCCAAATATTGACATAGTCGTCGGGTCGCGGGCAAACTAGACAATACTCGTAGTCAAACAACATGGCAGAGACTGGAGACGGGAGACGGGAGACGGGAGAAGAGACTGCGACTGAGACTGACACTATGCCAGGCCTATTCAATGATTCCACTCAGCGTCATCTTGGTGCCGTTTACAATATTTGCTTGACGCTTCTCTGATATATACCCTGCTTGCCACCACCTCAAAGGGGCATATAAATTGTGTGTTTTATGATATTAGTTCTGCTATTGTGGCACATTTACAAGCATCTTTGCACTTGCTTATCTATGGCAGAGTATTTGCCAGTCGTCTTCTCTGCTTCACCCTCTGCTTTAGACTTAGACTTGCCCTAACATATTTTATTTGCATTTAAGTGTATTTACTTTTAACTCTTGCAAGCTGTGTGCTATTTAGTTAAGTTGCTTTGTCTTTCAATGGAAAATTTTTATTGCTTGTCAATGTTGGTTTGTGGATTACAAAGACAGCCAAAGGGAAAGGAGAAGCTCCCCCCCCTCCCCCTCTCAGTTGCATTGTGTGCTAGATATTCAAAGTCTCGACACTTGTAGATATTACAAATGTTGTTATGCGATGAAATTTGTAATCACATTCGATGCTTTTTTGTTATTTGTTGCTGAATTACAAAACTAACCTTGTTTGATTATTTATCTTTGCAGCTCGCTCTGCATGTGTGTGTGTGTGTGTGTGTGTGATTGTCGAATATTTGTTGGTGTAGAGTGTACAGTGTACATATAAATGGCTTTGTTATTTCCTTAGTAATGGCGCCTGCCATAAATTGAGCTCATAATTTTTCATTGCATTTCGCCCCGTTTCTCAATTTTCCATTGCAAAAACATAATAAATAAAATATAAGTATAAGTAAGTCGTAAAAATCGCATATAAAATTTAATGCGCTTGAAAATTATGCGCAAACTATTTTCAGGCATTTTGCCCCACCGCCTTGCCCCACGCCCCATGCCTCATGCAACACACACACTCGCTGATTCACTTTCCACTTACAAAAGTTCTAGAGAAAAAAGCGTTGCACGTTCAGCGTATGCGTAATTTATTTTATAAGCGCATAAATAAAAATTCCCGAAAACTAAATGCAATAAAAATGCGAGCGGCAAACAGCAAATACATATTTAAAATAACAACCAATTGCGTAAAAGTAATAACTTATGAAATATTAACAAAAAAAAAGGAATGGAAATTTGAAAAAGGCATGGCCAAGGTAAAGGTAAACGATCAACAGATACCCTGTAAGCTGTATAAATTATATCTTTACTATTTGTATATACAATATATATTTTATATTGTGCTTGACCTATTGATACTTTGCCTTAGCATACCCCTTTTGTGGGCAAAGCACAGAAGCAGCACAATTATTTATTGGGCCACGTATTTTGTTTGTATTTTGGCCACAAGGTTGCAGAGCGCTGTTCTAGAAAACTTTTGCGGCTCACAGCAGCAACAGCTACAGCTACAGCTACAGATACAGATACAGCTACAGATACAGATACATTTGAAAAGTTTTATTCATAAAACAAATCGCAGCAGAATCGAAAATTGCGGACCCAGAACCAGTAGAAGAAGTTGGTCGTGTCCTGCACCCTCGACATCCACATCGCCTGCCGCCGTATGGATAATAATTTCTGAATTCCTTCTCATTTTGATTGCGCCTAATAACTGAGTACTGATGCCGCCTGCGATGAAGATGGCAATGGCAATGGCAATGGCTCTGGCTCTGGCGATGCGTTGTGGCCGTGGCCAATTTGTGTGTTATTGAGGGCTCAGCACAGTCGAAGACGTCCAAAAGAGAGTTGGACTCTAACGCCGCCTGGCCGCAAAGGCCGCGACCAAAGATTGCGGTGTCTGCGTCTCAGTCTCAGTCTCAGTCTCAGTCTGTGTGTCTGGTTTTGGGTTCTGGCAAACGATGACTGCGTTATTTTTGTTACAAATATTTTATTCCAATGCCATATATTTTATTTACTGCTCTCGCTCTTTGGGCTGCCTTTTCGCATCGCTTCTTTTATTTTATTGCATTGTTTATGCAGCCGAAAGTAAATTATGTTTTGTCGGCGGCATCGCGCGTTGCAAGTCGCAACAAAACTTGAAGTCGGCGTCGAGCCGTTGCAGCCTTTTGTCTTACTGCCACATAGCCATGGCCAAGAGTATCTTGACTGCAGGGCAGCATTTGTCAGGGGGAAGTACAAATGTGTGGATAAATGTATATATATAAATATATAAATTAATATAAATATAGCATTTACTTGTATAGAAATGAAAATAAATAATATTATTTCAAACGTGCATATTTAAATACAAGCTTAAATATTTGTTATAATACTAATGTTATACAAATAGAAATAAATAATATAAATTTGAATATGTGAACTTACAATATAAATGTGTGTATATGAAAATATATTTAAATATATAAATGAAAATAAATAGTATAGAAGTAAATATGTGAATTTAAATATTTTTAAAAATATTAATAATGTAATGTGTGTATGTAAATGCCAGTTTAAATATTTATTATAATAATAATGTTATACAAATAGAAATAAATAATATATATTTAAATATGTGAATTTACAATATAAATGTGTATTTAAAAACATATTTAAATATATAAATGAAAATAAATAATATAGAAGTAAATATGTGAATTTAAATATTTTTAAAAATATTAATAATGTAATGTGTGTATGTAAATACCAGTTTAAATATTTATTTATTGTTTTATATTTGTAATTTATTGCATTATCCACTCGACTCGTCGCCTACTCAGATAGAGTATCTGCTTGTCGTTCTGCTACAGTTTGATTGCTCTTGCAGCAGTTTGTTCGCTGTCATTTCGCAAAAGTTATTATGCCAGGTGGTTGTCGCTGTAGTTAGCATGAGTATTGTTGCCTCTTTTTGTGGCATATTACGTACAGTTACAGTTACTTAAGTTCTGTTGTTGCACTGCATTCATACTTCTCTATTTGTATTTGTATTTGTATGTGTCTGTGGCACATTTCAGCAATTGCTTTGCATATTTTATTGCTAAATAATAAATGGCCATTAAGTTAATTGGCAAATTAGGCAAACTCATACATACACACCTACAACACACACACACACACACACACACACACAACTGCATGTTAACTTGCCACTTAAAGTAGTCAACGTTTTTTAATTGGAACAAAAACAACGCGCTACAAACAAAATAAACGAAATGAAAAAGAAAAGCCAAGGTGGAAACTGGGTCTTGAGTTGCAAACCTATTATACCCCACATCAGATAAGCAGGGTATAATAAGAGAGTTGGCAAAAGTAATTTCAAAACTTGCCTTCAACTTTAATTGTTACTTGTTGTTTTGTTGTGTGCTATTTACAGGGTGTCTGCCAGTCGTACAGACGCTGTTTGTTGCACCTAGCATATAAGTGTAGCTCAAACTATAATAAGTCGCCCATTACTTGCCATTTGCATATGAAAATTGCAATAAAAAAGTTTAGGCGCACAAAATCGATAGACTTTGCCTTGGCCCCCCCCCCACCCCTTTACCCCAATGGCAGTGTGTGTGTGTGTGTAGAGTGCGCATATTTTCATTTTCATTTTCCTAAATGACAAGGCACAAAATGCGTTTTGCAGTGCAACGCGGCGCTGTCTGACAAGCAAACACAATTAAATGTTATGCAGATGCAATCTAAAATGTCATTATATCAAATTCATTAATCCCCAATACACAGTCAGCTCTCTCAGTGAGGCCTCCAGGCCCACAACAGCAACAACAATAACAACAACAGCAACAACAACATTGACAACAACAGCTTCAAGAAATGCAGCCAAAGGCAGCGCCCCAACAACAGCTACAACTATAACAACGACATCGCTCTGTGACTTCATCTGCACTCATTTATTTTTCCTTTTTTTTATGTTAAACTCACACTCGTAGTTACACACGCACACACACACACACACACACACTCATATGTTTTTAATAATTATTATTATTTTTTTTTTGCATAGACAGTTGGCGAGCAGCAAGAGGGAGACATGTAAGTTTGCAGCAGTTGTAGCTGCTCTATACGAAAATACCCTGTATTTGTAAAGCTAAAGCATTGCTCTTCTTTTTCGCTTTAAACTTGATTAATATATTTTATTTTTGATTTAAATTAATTCCAAGTTATTATTCTCATTTGATCTCATTTATTTTCACATAATATTACATTTAATTTTCTTTTTGTCGACTGCCTGAACTGAAGTTAAATAGAAAACTGTTGCGACTTGACTAGTCAATAAGCACTATATTATTTTCAATTAAAAAATACGTAGTTCTAAATTATTATTATTTGTTCTAATTTATGTTTATTTAATCTGATATTGCCATTTCTTTCTGCCGACTGTCATTAACTGAAGTTAAATGACTGGCAAATACGCGGTCCTTTTGGGCTACTTTAGCTTGGCTTTTTATAGTAAACTTGGCTTTTCGACTTATAAATATCGTCTCTTCTTTATTTGATTAATTTTTGACTGCTCAAATTCCATCAAAATCTTGTTGAACCCTTCAAGTTGTGCATATAAATATTAGCTATTATTATATGTAATAATTATGCATTGTAAATAGCAGTTGTTATTTTATATAATCAAAGTAGTAGTCGGTTTATCAAATAGCAGCCGCTTGCTTTAGTCCATCATGAACTGCAGCCATGCATTGTTTTACAGGGTGTGCAAAAAATGCAGTGCGCCCGTTTGCTTGCGATTAAAATCGCTGCACGTGAATATTTTAACGTCAGTCAATCAAATGGCTTAAAAATGCTTTGTCATAGCTTCGTGGCATGCTCTCCTCCTAGCCATGCCTCGATTTACAGATACTTCAGTGTGCGGCGCACACTTCATACATATGTGTGTGTGTGTGTGTGTGTGTGTGTGTGCAGGTAAATCGCCTTTGATTTGATTTCGTTTGATTTGATTAATCGCACGACGCTGCCGACGTCGACGTTGCCTGATAATGAGATACGTAGAGAGGAGGGAACGGGCAGGGAAGAGAGGGGAGAACAGCACGCAATTAAGCCAAATTAAACTCAAAGCCAGCCTCAACAAGGCATCCTACAAGTAAATACGTGTTAAAATACTTATGTAGGGGCTGCCATACAATACTCTTGCCTCTTGCCACTTGTGAGAGTACCCAGAGCAAAGTTCAATGTGCTGCAAAACTTAAGTTAACAGCTTTAAAAATTACTGTTTACAATATTAATATAAATGATCGACACACACACACAAGCAAGTAAATAAAAATAATAAATACATACAACAAAAATATTCCATTCATCGTCATAAACTTCAATTTTCGAAAATCATTTCCTTAGCAGCTGCACGTTAAAAAATATACAACAGCTCAACAGAAATGAAAATAAATAAAACAACAACAGCAACAAAAATAATAATAAAGAAAACGAAATAAAAATAAAATGAATTAAGGTTCACACAGTGGACATGAATTGCTGAATTTGAACGCTGATATTATATGAACTACTTTGTAGATTGCGTTGACAGGGGAAATGATTAAAAACAGGTAATTCCAATGCCAAATGCGCATTAAGTTAATACATTGTCATCGGATCAGCTACTAATTGCTTGATTGATGTATTAAAAAGCCAAAGCAATGATATTAATAAATCGACTGTAACTAAAATGAAGCAAAACACTTTGAACTTTGCAACTACAAATAATTGTAATATAATTCTTTATTGCTCAATTGCTGTTTGTATATATTTTAGTCATTTATTGTCAACAATTAGCCAATTGTTTAATAGTTTCTTTAAGCTGCTTTTGTTTGTTGATTTCACTGTGAAATAGTTGTAATAAAATTGTCTCTTGTCAACAATTAAATAATTGATTGACTCCACTGTGCAACTAGAAATAGTTGCAATAGAATGCTCTCTATCTTAATTGCCTTCTTATATATTTTAGTAATTTACTCTCAACAACTAAATAATTGTTTAATAGTTTTGTCTATCGATCCCACTGTGCGACGTGTGCGCAGTTTTTGCCCTTTGCACATCGTTAAGGAATATTATAAATTACTACAGCAACAACACGAGGAACAACAACAATAATAATACAAAGACAACAACACTCTCACAATAACAATGTCGGGGGGTTCTTGAAATATTTATTTTATATTACGTTTTATTTTTTTGTTTTCCCTTTTTATACTCTCATTCTCCCCAGACGCGCAGGGCGCGGTCGCGGTCTAAATTAAAGAATATATTTCTTCGCTCCTTTTGAGTTTTATTTTATTCCATTTATTTTTTTTTTGTATCGTGTCTTTTTGTTGTGTTATTTTATTTATTATTATTTTTCTTCTCTCTCTCTCGGTTCTTGCTGCTTGCGAGAAGAGTAGCCCCGTCTTGGTTTAAAGTGCGGTTTCTTGTCTTTCTCCATATATATTCATTATTATTGCTGCGACTGCCGCGACGCTGCTGATGCTGCACATAACTTCAACTTTGTATCTGTATCTTTGTATCTTTGTATCTGGCCATGCGGCAGCGACAGAGCGTGTGTGTGTGTGTGTGTGTGTGTGTGTCATGTATTTAAGGAAAAAGAATGATGCAAAGACGATAAAATATAATTTCGGCTTTATATTTTATTTTAATGATGAAAAATGTTGAAACTTTATTACGAACTCATAAAAAATTTAAACGTAGGTACACACGCAGAGGGAGACCAACGCACACACACACACTCGCTCACACACACACACACACACATCTTCCTCTTCTTCTCTTATTATTCTTGGGCTCTCTGTGCTCACTCATAAATGAGGAAAAAATGCGCTGTACACAATGTTAAATGTTATAAAGATCCAAAAAAGTATTTATTTTTATTGCACAATGCAGCATGAGCATAAAGTATCTTACAGATACACACAACACACGTCACACAACATACAGCTGGCGCACAGTATCTTGAACAATCCGAAACCCAAAAGGTGTGAAAATATATGTCATAAGATACAAATGTATCTAATTGAATGAAAGCGAAGCGACTGAGCGATTTGTTCTTAACACGCAGCGCTCTTAGTGGAGCAAGAGACGCCCCTTCCCCTTCCCCTTCCCCTCCCACTTCTACTTCCACTGTCCAAGGCGAAACGTGCCGCAAACGCATCAAAGTCAAAGTCGACGTCGCGACGTTCGGAATTTTTGCGCTGCCTTTTCCAACTTGCGGCACATTAAGTGGCGGCAAATGTTTGCCCATGCCAGACTGTTAGGGTATATGCCAAGTGCGGCGTGTCCAGACACTTGTGTGTGTGTGTGTTGTTGTGGCAGGTTATGGTTTTGGCCAGAGCAACAATAGCGAAAAGACGAAAAGACGAAAAGACGACAACAGCTGCTCTGCTGACAAAGCAAAGACAATGAAAACAAGTGCAACAAAATGTACAACACCTTGCGTTCAATTTAATCTTTTCTAATCGAGAGGTATTTTGCTTTTGCTTTTGCTTTAAAAATAGTGCCTGATAAGGTCGTAGCCTGAACTTATCTGTCTTGCCCAATCAATCATTGGTTAATATTAAGTTAAGTTTTTTATTATATTACATTAATTTGTGCCGCACAATTTTAACAGCAGATTACCCAATCGTATTAACGGCTATCTTATCGTGTGCGGCAACAATAAAATTGTTTTGCAACAAAACAAACCAGACGATCGATTTTTGATGACTATCACGAGGCTGCTCTATAAACAAATAAATAGGAAACATTGGGGGGCAATAATTATTGTTAATAAATAAATGTAATTATTCCAGTGCAATGTCAATACAATAAAATAATAATGTTGCTTTGCTCTATTAAATAAAATAAAAATCATTATCTTTTGCCATAAAGCACAAATAGTCAACTACAATGCATATTTATTGTTGTTATTGCATTCTTTGAGCACAACTTGCATCATAAAGCATTTTTAATGGCTACACAAAAAAAGTATCTGACTGTACTCGCTTAACACCCTCCCTCCCGCCCCTTGCTTCGCGTCTTCTCTGCTCGACTGCATTTTTAATTAATTTATTTTTGCCGATATATTTCAGGCGCAGTCACAAAGCCATGCACAAAGACAAAAGCCAAGTTATGCTTGCATCTTAAAGATACAGATACATGCATGTATCTTTTGTTGTATTCTTTCTGTTGATGATGCTGGTGTTGCCGCTGCTGCTGCTCCCCCCTCCCTGCTCTGGCTCTGCCATTAATTTATTTATTTAATACTCTCTGCCTCTCGACTGTACCCTGTGCGTGTGATTAATCGGTTGCTCATTGTAAATATTTGTCTTTAGTTTGTTGCACTGCCAGTGCCCAAGACGGGCAACGTGATGCTCCTCTCTTGGCCAGCAGATACATTTATTTATATTATTAAAATGCAGCGAGTTGTCTAAACGACTTGCAGATATGCTGCAACAATTAATGTGCCACACTTGCAACAACACTGTTAAGAGTATAGCCAAGTGCGAGTCTGACTCTTAACTTTGACTACAACTTGGTCTTGCCATTTTCCTCTAACCGTAATTTATAATAAGCTATTTTCTTTACGCACCTTTCAGGCGAAGTCTGTGGCTGCCACAAGCTCTGTGGCTGCCTCCAGCCCACGCACAAGCAAGCCCAAGCCATGGCGAGCCTGACTTACAACTAATGCAATATAATAAATTTATACAAAGTTACAAATATAAATATGTGCATGTGTGCGTTGTGTGTGGGTTGGAAAATAAATAAATAAAGCATATATATATATATATAGATATATATTGGATGGAAAAAGATTTGATTGCCGCCCAACCCTTCAACTGAATGTGAGTTGCCCTCTTGTCCTGTCTGTCTCTCTGTCTGTCTGTCTCACTGTCTGTTTGTTGCTTTGCTTTATGATGCCATTGCTTGGGTCTTTGCCGAGGAGTTGGAGAGACGAGAGACGAGAGACTGCGAGATGGAGTCGCTTGTGCCTGGGTCTTTTGGTTTTGGGTTATTTATCTGCATAAATTATTTATGCCGCATTACAAGCATAAAAATAAATAAAATAAATGAAGCCCTGGCAAACTAAATCCGATTAGAATATACAGATGGGGCCACGCTGCTGCATAGAGAGATACAAATTTATTTTTATAGATTAATCAGCGTATTTACTTGCGGCTGCAGCTGCAACAATATTAATACCTACATTTATATTGCTTAGCTGGCCAAATTCAATTGAGCAGCACACAAAGTATCTGCATTTTCTTTAAATAAAAATGAAAATTGTTTATGCAATGCATTTTCTACTGCTACTTAATTGAGTCAAAAAAAAAACTACATTTATATCTCAGTTTGTATCTGGTACTCGTATGCGTCTGATTTGTTACATTTAATTTACGCTCAAGTCGTAAAGTGTAAAACTACTTTCGGCTTCCCTCCCCTCCCGCTTTGCCTCCATATGTGGCTTTGGAATACAAATAAAATATGCCTGAATAATATAAAACAGAAGGCGATACATCAAAGCGGATTATACAATTTACTTTTGCTCTTATTTTTAATACGCTACGCCTGCCTCTTTTTTATTGTCCTCTCTGGTCGGGTATATGCCATTTGTGAGGCCATTTAACAAATGTGCTTTCTGTTAAGTGTATCTTCAATTCGATTTCATAAAGTTGCCTGCTCTGCTCTTCGATTATCTTTGGCTGTTCTGAAAATATATATTTCTTCATTTTTATTTTATTTATTTACTTTCATTAAGCAGCTGAGGCTGCAACGTCGGCAGCGTCGGCAACGTGCAACATGCTGTTGTATACAATAACGCACAGCCAGCAGCAGATGCAGCAGGGAGTAGGGGGTGGGGGACTGTGTGTGAGATAGAATTACGACGAGATACAGATACATTTGAGAAATAAAAAGAAAACACATGCTGTGTGTGCAAGTAATAAATTGTATTATTTATTTTATTTTATTCATGCCATACAAAATCCAACAGTCGATGTCGATGTCGATGTCGATTTCTATGTCTTGGGGCACTTGAGGCCAATTTAGCAGCAAAGATCAGGCCGCAGTCGCAGTCGACGCAGAGCGGAAGCGTCGTCGAGGCAAACGAGCAAGAAGGGAAGCTGTTGCATGGGGCAGGGGCAAGAGGGGCAAGGGAACTGCCGACAACTGGCAGCAGAGAGTGACGAGTGTAATGACTTTTGTCGATTGGGTTAAGTGGCTTGTTGGCTTCCTTTGCGCACCTACACACACACACACACACACACACACACACACACACACACACACACACACACACACACACACACACACACACACACACACACACACACGCACACACACGCACACACACACCATTCAAATGCAGCGTGTGAGATTCCTGCTTCTTCATCATTTCTCTTTCTTTTTTTGTTGTTGTTGTTGAGTTGCATCTTTTTCAATTTTTATGCATGCCACACATTTTGTTCTCTGCTTCTTTTTTTCCCTCACCTTGTGCGGCTGCTTGAATGTGGCACGTTTGGCTCCTTTTCCTTGCTTGCCCCAATCGAGGTAATTTGTCTACACAACTTTTTCTCGTCTTATTATATGCACATATATATGTATTTATCTTTCTACTCTTTTTTTGCCCCTTGTTGTGCCAGGATATGCGTGAGGATTGTGGGCTGTGCTGTCCGTGCAGCTGAGTAATTGACTTGTGGCTGCGATTGTTGATTTTTTGTGAGTGCCACAATGTTAAATGCTAATGCTAATCGATGCTGAGTTGCACGTTAAGCAAGTTAACTTGGCTTGGCTTGGGTGGGGCGATTAAACTAATTAGTTAACCTGTCAAGTTCTTCTTGTCAGCCAATTTAGAATGCTTTTACTTTTAAAATAAATTAACAACTTTGTCTAAATCAAAAATATTATTTAATATTTGTATTTTATTATTTTCTCTTTTCCTTTGATCATTTTTTTAATCAAACTTTGCTTATTTAATTTTACTTTATTTCTGGTAAATACCAAGCTTGTTTTTAATTTAAAATTTTATCCGTAAACTGCTGGTTTTTAAGGACAGTTCTTTTATGTTATGGAATAAAATAAAACATATAAATAAATGCGGATTTGTGCTATTATTATATTACATTTTAAAAATTTGGAATGCCTCGCAAACAATTGTTTGACTGTGCTATAAAAATTTCTAAAAAAATAATGAAATACATTTATTTAATATTGCTTATTTTTTCTTTTAATTTGATTATTTATATATTTATTTATTCGTTCCCTCTGGCTCTGCTAACTTCTATATATTTAACTATTCTTTTTAAATTGGAATTGCTTATATTTATCTTGCCTGTTTCTTATATAGTTCTTTGTTGTTAAGGACAGTTTACTTGTCTTGTGAAATAAAATAAATAATAAATAAATATTTCTCTAGCTGCCTTTAGCAACTCCACAGCGATTTAAATGCCGCTTTTTTCCTTAGCATAATTCAATTAAAATTTAATTAACCCTCATCACCTACAACTGCGACTTCAACAGCGACTTTGACTGTGTTGATCTCTGCAAAAAGTTCAGTGAACCGACAGCTGAAGCAGGCAAGAATTAAATATGAATAAAAGTCAAAAAAAAAGAGGAGATAAAAGTGATTTCTCTCTAATGATGCACACTTTTATGTATGCAGCAATAAAATATGAAAAAGAGAAAAATACGAGACTTATTTTGAACAAAAGCCAAAGCAGACGAATATCGTAAAAGTGCAATTAATCACCAGAAACTGAAGAGGGATCGAGAGATCGTGTGAAGAGAGCAGTAGGAGAGCAGTAGGAGGTGCAGGAGGGATGGTGACGAAGCCTCTGACACTTATCGGCTTTATCTGCTGACAAAAAAAAAATAAGAAAAATTGTAAATAAATGGAAAAAGAATTAAAAGTATTGGAAGAAGCTGCCTGAGAATTGATTATTTTGCATTCTCTGCGGATGCAGCCTGTCAATATTTGATTTTTATATATGGCAGGCGAAGAGATCGCTTCGATTTTTAATAAATGAAATGTGTAAATAAACGAAGAGCGAGAATCATAAGAATTGGGTAGGCAAACAGCAGGAAAGCATAAACATGAGCAACCAACACACTAATACCAAGTCAAACAAACAAATGGAAAAAAGATGCAGATGCAGATGGCGATGCATTTCCAAAGAATTTCTAAGCACATAAAAAAAAATACAGAACTCAAAGCCAGCGGGCAAGTAGAAAAATATTTAAAAATGCATAAAAACAAAATATTTATTGAAAGAGACAGAGAGAGAGACGCTAACAAGCGAGCGAGAGGCAAAGCAACAAAATATGAAATGAGGAAAACGTCTTCAAATTTAAACATATGAGAAGAGACCAGTCTGGGTCTTCTACAGTCTTTGACCAGTCCAAGTCCCTGCCTTGCCCTTCCTTGCCGTGGCTTATTTGATTAATGCACTCGAATGCGACAATAAACAAGAAGAAACCAAACGGAGAGTGCCGCATCTTGGGGTCTGGACAAACAAATATCGATGCAGCCTGAGGTTCGTCGACGTCTATTAGATAAATAAATAAATAAAAGAAAAAACAACCATCTTTTCTTTCCACTTTTTTCTTTTTTTTTTTTATTAAAGTGCGAATTCTGCGGCGCGCTTAATGTTGATGAAACGACAACAACAACAACAACTGAAATCATTGACATGATGGTGTTCCATGAGTTCGACTTGTGATCGAGAAACCGGTTGGCAACTGTTCAATTCAAGTAACTGAATTCCTCTTATAGATCAGCAGCTTGCAGATGATAAAATCGATAAAGCATGAACAACAAACCATCGTTTAAACGATTCCCAGAGCCAAAGCCAGTTCAGGAAAATGTTTTTTTTTTTTTAGATAATGCGATGATATAATATTATAATTCTTCGGCCATAAATGCCGATTAGTGTCGGCTCGAAAGAGCCGCCTAATGGATGCCATATGTTGCAGGAATTATTTCATATGCTCTATATGAGCCTTAAATTGACAGACACTTTACTTTTTACATTTTCTGAGCGGTTATCGTGAAGGGGCTCTAAAGGGTTTTAGTCTTAAAAATTGAAAGAAATTGTCACATTTAAAAAGAGTTATTTTTACTAAATATATGTGAAATCATAGCTTGTTTATTCCTAAGAAATGTAGCTAAGAAAGCCTATTATTTTTAATCATTTTCTTTTGATAAATTGCCCTATAGGAAGTAGTTTATTTATGCATTTTTTTTTATTATTTTCATTGTTTAAAAAATCATTCCTCTGTTACACTTTGGGCCTTAAATAATTAGTGTTCACTTATAATATCTTCCCTATCAAAAGTGGATGATAAAATGTAGGAAATTTTTGTGTGTTTGTTTTATTGGAACATTTTGTAATGTTATATATTTTTAATATATTTGTCAAGATCATATTTTTTGGATGATTAATTTCTTTAAATGATTATGAATTTATTATAATTTAAAACTATGCACTTTTGTTGGAATAGTAAATTATTATTTATTGCGTTATCTTTTGTGAAGTTGTATTTGATATTATTTAGAATTATTTTCTTCTGAAAAATTCCCTAATTTGCCAAGATTGTATTTGGGATGAATTATTTATTACTTATTAATTGCTTGAAAGCACCTGCTCTTTTCTCTTTGGCTTTTATGAAAGTTCAACATAATCAGAGTTCATCTATAATTTCTAGTCTCGAAAAGAAGCCAGAAAATAATTTGCTCACTGCTTCAATTATGCTGAAGTAATTTTTGTAATTTTTTTAATGGCTCCAAAACTGAATCAGAGCATTAATGTGGGTCGGAGAAAAGAAAGAACTAGAAGAAGATGGAACTAGTTCGGTTTCGTTTGGTCGAAACTAACCTCAAAGGACAAAAGCTACTTTACAATATATAATTGCATTTATTTAGAGGCCAAAACGGAACCTACGACAAGGCGAAACATGTTCAAAGACAACAATGCGAAGCAGTAGCTAAAGCAGCAGCAGCAACAACAGCAACAACAACAGCGACGACGTGAAGCACGTGAATGCTGTCAATCAAGAGCGCAGTCCAACAACATTCCACGGGATCTGCCGATGTCGCTGTCGCTGTCGCTGCTGCTGCTGCTGCTGCTGCTGCTTTGATGACGTCACGAGCACACGAAATGCCGTCGGCAAAAGGTAGCAGAGTACGGCAGCGGCAGAGCAGCAAAGTCAATGCCGAAGCGCAAACAAAATGAAGATCGCAAAACGAACGCGCGCGCAAAGCGTAAATCAAAACAAAACAAAAGTCAAGATGGTTGACAGCGCAGCGACTGCGCAAGAGAGCAGCGACCGCGCTGCTCGCCGCTTAAGAGAGCGATCGCAATGGGTGTGAATGAATAGAAGTGTGAAAGAGAGCTGGCAACTTACCCGCTCCTCCTCGCGTATCATCTCGGCAATGCCCGGCTTGATCTCCATGTCGTCGGCCAGCGATGAAGATGTCGAGGGTCCCGGATGATGGTGCGCCGCTGGCGTCAGCTCCATGGCCGAGCTGAGCGGATAACGGGACTCGGCAGCGGACGCTGGATGCACGGAAGAGCTGGAGCTGGAAGAGGAGCTGGCATGGCCCAGAGCATGATGCTGCTGCTGTGCCGCCTGATGCTGCTGCTGCAGATGATGCAAATGATGCACTGCAGCCGCCGCCTGCTGCTGCTGCTGTTGTTGTTGTTGTTGTTGCTGGGGACTGGACAGGGATTGGGAGAGCGTGGAGCGTGGACAGCGGGCAGCTGCTGATGCCGCTGCCGCTGCCGATCCTTGCACTGGCGCTGGCGTCGTGGCGGGCGAGGGCATCTCCAGGCCATGCAGCGCCGTCTCCAGCGCTGCCGCCGAGGGCGTCAGGCGTCGCGGCGTGCTGCCGCCCACTGGCAGCGGCAGCGGCAGAGGCAGCGGCAGCGGCAGTGGCAGAGGCAGCGTGCCAAGCACCTTGGGCGACGGCGGCGTCAACATGGCGCAATCCCTTTGTCGCTCCCGCTCCTTCTGCTCCTGCTCCAGCCGCTCGGCAGCAATGAGGCTGCTCAGCGGACTGGCGGGCGGATTGAAGATCGTATCTGCCGAGGGCCAGCGACGCTTGCGCACATTGCGGCTCTGCTGCCGCTCGAGGGGCGAGAGACGCAGCTCCCCGCAGTCCCAGTCGGCGGCGCCACGCAGCTTCTTCTCCGGCTGCATAAAGGACAGCAACTCCTCCTTGGGTGAAACCTGGGCGGGCGATGCCTGCGCTGCCTCCGCCTCCTCTGCCGCTGTCTCCTCTGCCGCCGCCGCTGCCGCTGCCGCTGCAGCTGCTGCTGCTGCTGCTACCGAATTGACCTCCTCCATGTGGGTGACATCCGCCAGGCCGCGCACCTTGAGCATCTCGGCGATCCTCAGCAGTGGACCAATCTGTTCCTGGCTCACATTGATCTCGCCACGATACATGAACTCCACAATGGCCTTCAGGTCGCACCAGTTGACGTCCCGCATGATGACAATGGGATGCTGGCAGGGCGTCTCGGCCAGCAGCGTCTGGAAGTAGGGGGAGCAGGCGGAGAGCACCATTTTGTGGGCTTTCATGGAGCGGCCGTCGCAGGCGAGCGTTACGTCCACAAAGGACTCGTTCTGCAGCAGCTGGTCAAAGATGGTGGTCAGATTCGATTGATAGTTGTTCCAGCGCAGGCAGAACTGTTGCGGCAACTGTTGTTGCATGCAACCGGAGCCGGGCGATGAGCTGTTGCCCGTTGCCGTGGCAGCCGCATTTGGTGATCCTGCTGGTGTCGATGTTGCTGGCGGGCTAAGCACATTTGTCTTGTGATCCTGATCCTCCGGCTGCTTCTCTGGCGTCGTTGAGCCGCCGACGCCGCCGCCGCCACTGCGCTGTCGCTGCGCTGCCTGCGCCTGCTCGGTGGCGTCGCTGTCCGTATGCTCGACGCAGCTGCTGGCGCTGCGATCGCTGGCACGCGTTGGCGTCTCTGTCGACGCCATTTTGTGTGTGTGCAAAAGAGAGACAGACAGACAGAGAGAGCGAGAGCGAGAGCGAGAGAGAGAGCACTTGCGAATTGATCAGAACGTGAGAGACGCGAAGCGTTGCATTTGTCAGCTAATCGCAGTAACTGTAAATAATTGTGAATGTACTTATGTGGGTGTGTGTGTGTGTGTGTGTGTGTTTGTGTGAAACACCGTTAAGTTTTACGTAGTGCGCGACGTCGCGTAATTCAATCGCTCGCGCGTGTGTGTGTGTGCATGTTACGTTACGTTGCGTTGCGTTACGTGGCGGGCATTTGTTGGGCTCCCCACAATGACAATTGGCTCTTAATGTGTGGCGAGTGTTTTTTTGCGGCTGCCTCCAAACAGCACGTGCCCCAAAAGTCTTTTCAGCACGAGTGTCTGAATTAGACTGAAAACGTTTTGCACATTTTGATACGGAAAAACTCAAAACAAACTTAACACACACGGCCAGGCAGACTATACGACGACTACGACGACGACGGCGACGTCGATTGAGTCGACGATGACGATGACGACGACGACGACGACGACGACGACGACGATGATGATGGCGGCATTGTGGAAAACTGTATATTGACGCTGCCTTTGCCTTTGCTGCCTCTGGTTCTGTTCTGCACTGTTGTTGCTTTGTATTGGAGTCGAGAGTTGCGAATGCGAATTCGCTGAGTCGACGTCGCGACAACGGCAGCGGCAGCGCGACATCCAAGTCGTAAATAGTGCGCTGTCGGCGTCGCAGCGCGGCGCAATTGCAGTTTGCATTGCATTTCAAGGCAAAGGAGGAGCGCCAACGTCGCCGCGCTGCCTTCGAAAAATATAGTGCGGAGAGCAGAGAACAACAACAGCAACAACAGCAGTAGCAGTCAAATACCGGCAACGGCAACGGCAACGTTCAGAATTCCTTTACTCGGAAAACGAAACGAAAACGAAACGAATACGAAGCTCGCTCGCGTCGTCGTCGGCGTCGTAGTCGCCGCTCTCCCACACAACGCAGCGACCGCCGCGCCGCGTGCAACCCCCAAAAAAGCGGCTGCTGTTGTTGTTGTTGTTACTATTGCTATTGCAATTTCGGCACCCAATACATAGATAGCGCCTATGCCTATGCCTATGCACTTGTACACACACACACACACACACACACATGTGAGTGTACATGCGAGCAAAGAGCATGACACACACACACACGCATACAAAGGCACATTGCATGTACAGGTCTCTCTGTAATTATTATGAATTATTATTCAATTTATATCAATAGGAAATGATCAGCAAGCAGTAATTGCTTAGTAACTGCCTGCTATCAGTTTGCTGTCTTATCAATGCACGCTCTCTCTCTCTCGCTCGCTCGCTCGCTCTCTCTAAAACACTTGAAGAAAAAAGCAGCGACAGCGCAGCAAACAGCAAAAAGATTGTTCATTAATTAGTTCCGTTTGTGTGTTTGCTGCCTCTGCTGCTTCGCTGTTGCTGCTTTGCTGCTGCTGCTGCTGCTGTTGCTGCTATCGCTGTCGCTCTCAAGCTGCCAATTTGGTTTGCTCTGCTGTGCGCTCTCTCTGCCTGCCATCTCAATTCGCCGCAATCTTTTGCGCTCTTTGTGCGTTAAGAGACGTGCGCTCTCTCCCACTTGTACTTCTCTTTCGAGCTGACTGCTGCCTTTTGTGCAAAGACGCACTTGGTTAGCTTGTGGACAAGGGAGGGGCAGAGGTGCACAATGTTGCACCTGCAGTTTTTTGCTTTTTTGCTTGTTTTCTTCTCTCGCTCGTTCGCATGCTTCGTGTGCGCTGCCTTTGGAACTGCCCACTGCCCACTGAATTTCGGACTGTGTGTGTGTGTGTGTGCGCGCGTGTGTGTGTGTGTATTTTGATTATTGTTTTTGCTATAATATGCATAAAATAAAGAAATACAAATCTAGCTGTACAAAAGCGCAGCAACAAACTTGCCCACTCGCGTGCGAGCGAGACAGACCGACTGTCTGAACTACCGTAGCAGTTACCAACACTCACACCAATACAAATACCTATACCAATACTAACACAGCCTCAGCCAGTCATAAATTATGCACAAATTCAACGATTGGCAAATGGCGGCCGAGTCGAAATTAACATTATAATAAAAGCTTACAAGGCGAGCAGTGAGGGGGAAGCGGCAAGATCGTGGATCTCAATTAGATTGCTGCAATAACAAAATTGGCAACAATTGCAGCTGTTTGTTTATTGGAACGAAATGACAAATTTGATGGCAATAACAATTTGTTTATTTAAATAGCAAACTTTGTAGTGCTCAGCATTCATTTGAATTTGCAAGACATCGCCATGAATACGGGTACTCATCAGCTAAAGTGAATGAATGAATTCTTTGCAGCTCAGCAAAATTACTGAAAGACCAACATTGTTAAAGAATTCTTTGTAATTTATTTATTTATTTCAAGTTCTGATCTTTGCTTGGCACAATAAACAAATTTAAGAGCAATTTAATATAAATATAATATTTATGGTCAGCTAATATTATTAATTATATAAGTACTTCTAGGTTGTGAGTTCACTTCAATGACATATCTTATTATTTATTAAATATCTAGTATATCGAACACATCATAAATCTTCTATAACATCGCCCAAAATTATATAAAATATTTACAAATATCTGCATTTAATTGATCACCTCTGTTTATTAATAAATTTTTGCTTTGACAAATCAGCTTGACGGAACCTTATTTAAGATTTCAAAAATAGATTATGATCAGTCGAAAATAAACACTGAAATTAAATAAATGTGAATTTCTCTATTATTAAATTAATAATATCCAAATTAAAAAGCAAGCGGGATCAGCTTGAGATTTTTGTCCATACAAATAGTTGCTTTATTAATTTGCAATATTTATGCATTGAATACAATTTTGTATTGTCCTGTTGAAAATATATAAAAAATAAATTAAACAGCAACATATAAATAAATAAAATAATGTTCAGTTAAATTCACTAATTTATACTTAATCAGTTGAACAGTTGTATTTGCTTTTCAAAAGCAATAAAAAATAAAATACATATATATATATATATACATAAATATAATTTTATTGATAAATTCTATGACAAGTATTTAATAATTAAACAGTTGTATTTATTTTGATGCATTTAATATAAGCATTAAACAGGCAACAAAATGCAATTTTAAGAATTAATAAAATTAAATATATATAATAATTTCAGAAAAGTTCAATTATCAGTTCAATTTATTTTTAAATTAAAAATATATGAAATCATTTCAGAAATGCAAATTAATTCTATAAGTAGCAGTTATATTTATTTTAATGTAGTGTCAAAATAAATTAAATAATATTCTCTTATAATTGGCAGATCAATTGTTTAAACAAATGCAATTGTTGTAGAGACAAAAATAAATTGTTTTTTTGTTTTAATTATAAATGAATGTCCTGCTCCTTTTGTGGCAATGTAGGCAATAATAATTGCATAAATGCTTTAACCAATTTATCGATCTATTGCCAAGTCTCACATAAGGCTGCTGCAGCATAGTGCGTGTGGCAACAAATATGTGGCCACCCAACGCACTTTGTTGCACTGGTGGCAAGCGCAAATGGCAATGCAACATTTTGCTGCGAGTCGCAAAAACGGGAATCGCTTTTTCGCTTCGGTTTCGTGAGACTCAAAACGCGTTTATACGAAAATTTATGTATTTAACAGTTGACGACGACGATGGCGATGGCGATGGCGATGGCGACGATGGCGAAGCTGACGGGCCAAACGATGACGCGGATATGGACACTGTGGATGAGTGCGAGGATGAGCAGCAGGATGTGGATGTTGAGTCCGAAATGCGACGAAAGGCTGTGCGAGAAGGCGACAGGATCAGCGAGGGGGGAGAGGTGGAGAGGGGGGAAAGACGCGACAACATTTGAACAAACGACAATGGCAAAGAGGCAAACAGACAGGGCAAGGTAAGAGGGGGGAGAGGGTGCAGAGAGGGGGGCACACATGACTGAGCGAACAAGCAAAACAAACAAATGAAACGGCTGCAGTCTGCGAGTGTGTGTGTGTGTGTGTGTGAGTGTGTGTGTGTGTGTGAAGGTGACCAAACTGTACACAAGTATAGGCATTTGCTTGGCCAGCGAGGGCAGCGGGGGGAAGGTGGGGGGGAGAGGGGCAGGGAAGCGAGAAAAAATAGCGCATATTAAAACGCCAAATAGAAGAATGCAACAAGCGATGGCGACGATGGCGACTGCAGCTTAGAAAGCGGCACAAAGTAGAGTCGTGGGGTGGGGGGAGGGTAGTGTGAGCTAGAGGGGGAGGGGGAGGCAGGGGCACGTCCACGTCTAAAGTTAGCTTACGCGCACAAAAGCGATGAGCGATGATGCCTCAAATATGCAAAAATGCCTAGCGCAATAAAACGAAAGCAGGCGTGGGAGAGGGGGAGAGGGGAGAGTGTAGAGCGGGGATGGCTACCCCAGCAGGCAGTGCAGCAATGAAAAAGGGCTTAACGTGGACGACGCTTGCTGGGGGTGGCTGCAGTTGCCACAAATCCACAACGAACTTCGAATGCAGGCAAAAGTCCAGTTGGAGTCGCAATTGGAGTCGAAGTTGGAGTTGGAGTTGGAGTTGGAGTTGGAGACTGAGCTGTGGAGCCGGGAGAAGGCAGCGCTAACGATGCCAACGGCTCTGGAGTTAACGATTGAACAGGAGATGCCTTTGTGGCGTATGGGGCAAGTAGAGGGGTGCAATGGCAGACAAAAACAGATAGACAGACTGAGGCAGGCATGGCAAATGGCAAATGGGAGCTGGAGCTGGAGCTGGTGCTGGTGCTGTGGCAAGCACTCTTTGCCTGCTGCCCCCGGGGCCCGCATTGATGGACAGTTAACGCGGCAAAACGAACGCGGCAAAAGCAATGCTGCCACATGCCACACACGAGGCTGCTTGCTGGCTTAGACGACGCAACTGTACTCCACTTGTACGCATTGGGCACATGCTCTACGTCCATGTCCATGTCCATGTCCATCTCCAATGTTGCAGCCCCTTTGGCAAAGATTTTCGCGTGCGTTGCAAGTTGCCAGCCTGCCAGGCTGCCAGGCTGCCTGCTGCATGTGCCGCATGTGTCCTTTGTGTGTTTGTGCAGTTTTTGTAAATTTTGCGCCATTTGATTGCATTGCCTGACCCCCTTTCCTCCCCCTCTGACTGCTTCTTTTGCATTTATATACAAATGAACGCCTCCGCAACTTGCCTGCAGTCCCTCCCCCTCCCCCTGCCCCGCCCCTGCCACGCCGCGTCAAGTGCAGACGCAGTGGCAAATACATTTCTATGTTGTTTTTTATTGTAACAACATCGGCAACTGTCGTTTGTTTGCTGCACGTTGCAAGTTGCAGGTTGCAAGTAGCCCCAAGTAGCTGCAACAGCGGCAGCCTGTGGTCAGTTGCACGCACAATTGTTGTTGCCACAGCAGCATCTTTAACAAACATTGCTTAAATCATTTATTTATTTCTTGAAAAAGAGAAAAATTAGTTTGAAATTCTATATAAATTGCATTTGTATTGAAGTTAATTAAATGAAATAAAATAAAATGAATTTGAATTAAATTTAAATAAAATAAATATAAATTAAAGAAAAAACAATATTATTGCATTAAAAAATATATATAATAAGAATTTTTTAGCCAACTTTTGTGGCAATAATGGAAAATGCCAAAGTAGTCCAATAAAATCAGTGTGTTAGAAAAGCTAATAAATTGCATAGTTTAACTTTTATTTAATAGAAGAAAATGATTTAAAATGCAGCTTAAATAATTCCTAAATATATTTGCTTAAAATATTATAAAAATTATTTAAGAAAACGATTTAAAATGCAGCCCAAATAATTCCATGTTTTTAACTCGCATATATTCTAAGAAAAGCTGTCGTCGGCTTAAGGAGTGAAGGGAGCGGGAGGGAAGGGGGAGAATGCGACACTGATTGAAATCGTGAAGGTATGTTGCAACAAAGCCAACAATTGCTGCAACCTGCCGCAGACTAATTAAAACATTCACAATGACAGCAAAATTATTATTAAAAAAAAGAAGCGGGAGAAAAAGCATCAGAGAAAAGACTTTTCCTTTGGCAACTTTTAGCTTCTTTTCGTGTGCACATAGGAGAAGGGGGGAAGGGAGAGGGGGAGGGGGGAATCAACGAGTAACTCGGGGTTGATTTAGATTCAAGGAATTGTTTATAATTGCAAAAGAAATAGTGGAAGAGGTTGTGTCACAAAGCGCGATTATAATAAGCGAGCAAATAATCCAAGGGAAGATTTGCGGCCATGTTGCAGGGGGGGGCAGAGGGGTGGCAAAGAATGAGGGAGAAATTAGAGCATTTGCTTTGAAGTGAAGTGGCTATTGTTGTTGTTGCCATAGCATAAGGAGCACAATTGGGGATTGTTCGCTACGAGCTAAAGACATGTGATTGAATCATTTGCAATTAGACAATATTTTGTATAACGATATATTTGTGAGGCACTGTAGTCTGTTTTAATATGACATACACTGATCTCGACCGCAACTGTTTACTTTAACAGCGCCCACTCGGCTGCTATAGACCATGTACTTTTGGTACAATTTAAATATATTAAAATTTGTGTGTTTTCTTAGGCGCTGCTGTTTATAAAGAATTGAAATAAAATTATTAAAAAAATAAAAATATATACAACTCTAATGTAAAATAAATTTAAAGACATTACATATTTATTCTTGAATTTATTTTTTATTTATTTAAATGATTAAATTATAATACAATTTATTTTGAATTATTATTTGGACTATTCATATTTTCCTTGTAATTATTTGTCAATGTTATTTAAGCTAGCACGTGCATATGCATATTTATAAAATAAATAAAATTTAATATGTGATACCCTGTACTTTTTATTTTAATTTTTTTTTTTTAATTAATTATAATAATTTAAATAATAAGTAAAGAAAATTCTAATATAAAGTGAACTTATTTGATATATTAATTATTAATTAAAATGTATTAAAATGTATATACATATTATATTATATATTTTAATATATACAATTAAATTATTATTTATATTTAATTATCTTAAAGTTCCCTTATGTTTGACATAGTAACTCGACTTTTCACACCCTGTAGCAAATTTGAAAACTTGAAGTAAAAACTATATTTTTATTTGAATGGTATTCATTGACCATTTGTTGCATGCACAACTGCAGCTTGTTGTTGTTGCCACAGCGTTGCAACTGTCAACAGCAGATTGGCGCTTTGTGTTGATAAGAACTGTTACAATTCGTGTGCCACATTTCAAATAAAAATGCGCAAAAAGTGTGATGCAAACTGAGCTGATAAGCGGCAGGCAGCCGCATGCCGCATGCCGCATGCCCCCAGCTACATGCCCCAATGCAGCCTGCATTTGGTTGCAAGTGGATGAATGAGCCAATGAAACATGCACCGAATCTGGCTGCCAGCTGAAAACTGAATGAATTTGCCACACACACACACACACACACACGCACACACACACACTCACAGTTGCACAATTGGCATGAATGAAAGCGCGCGTTGCAAGTGACGTTGCGACGCGACGCGACGCGTTGCAACAGCTGCGAAAAGAGGCGCAAAAAAATGTTGCAGAGGACGAGGCCATTGACGGCGTGGTGCGGCATGTGGCATGCGGCATGCGGCGTTTGTTTAATGTGCCACGCACGCAACTCGCAGCTCTTGTTGTTGTTGTTGTTGTTGCTGGTTGTCAATGACAGCGAAAAAAGCAATGTGAGTGTTGCAAGTGTGTGTTGCAGCCTCCCTCGAAAAAGCGGCGAAAAAAGTGGCGCCACGTGATAATGATGAAACTGCCATTCGATTGTTCAACATGCAGCACACGCGTCAAGGTCATCTGCCACCAGCAGTGGCAACAACAGCAACAACTTGCAACCTGTGCGTTTGCCAAGGGGGCCGGCCATGCCACACACGACGACTGCAGCTTGCAACTGAGTGGACCCCCCCCTAGTTGCGTGCAACAGTTGGCAGTTGCCACCTGCCACCTGCCACCTACCCCACCCAAAAAAAGCGGAAAAAATTGCAGTCAGAACAGGCAGAAAAATCAGCCAAAAAGCAGCGAAATTCCTGCCTGCCCCTGCAACCTGGTTGGCGCTGCACTTTGATTGCACTGGTCGCGATTATCCGCACGCTGCATATCAATGTTCTGCCTGTCCTGCCAGCACCTGCCCCTGCCCCTGCCCCCCACTCTGGAGGGTGCAAAAAATCACTGAAGGTCATTCGTTGCATGCAGCGAGTGGACGCGTTGTCCACATGGAGGAGGCTGCTGCTGATGTTGCAACACACAGCCGCCCACCCCCCTTGCCACGCCCCCCGCCCTGCTGTGTCCAGTTGCGAATTTTTGCATTTTTTGCAGCCGTTTCGCTTTTTGAGGGCATTTGTTTTTTTTTGTGGGGCTGCGAGTTGGGGGCAAGTGCATTCAGTGCGATTATTAGGGATTTCAATCGACGCTGCACTTGACCCACAGCCTCTTGCCACTTGCCACTTGCCACTTGCCACATGCCACCACAGCCACCGCTTGTTTGCGGTTGATGTTGCGTTTTTTCCCACGTTTCATTTTTGACTTTTGCACGCGCGCTTCGATTTGTGCATGAATTTTTGCTGCCCCTGCCACACTTGCCACACTCTCCCCCATTTGGTCATTTGAATTGTTGCACTTTTTATGCAACGGCCTGTCGCCTCTGACGGCAACAGCAACAACGCCGTTGAAGTGTGAAAATGCAGCGTTTTAAAAAAGGGAAAAGCAAAGTACGAAATAAAAATGTGGCAACATCCAACGGGTGTTTTGTGGCACGCTGGCAGGCAGTCTGCCCGTTTAGGCCGTGTCTCTTTGTGTGTGTGTGTGTGTGATGGCCTTTTGCTCCAATGCGTTGATGCATTTTTGTTGCATGTGCAACATTGTGCCGCCCTATGTGTTTGTGTGTGGCAAAGTGGCAAGTGGCGTGTGCGTTGAGTTGAGTTCAGTTGATTGTTGCGGCAACTGCCAAACCCAATTGACCGCAAATTGTGGCTTTTGTGATCTGATTTTTATGGCAAACATGTCCTTACAGCCAGCAGCCAACAGCCAAAAACACACTCCTTTTTAATGCATATTTAATTGGCAGTTGAGCGCCATACAATGATGTCACTTTGCCCCTTTGTGTCCCCTTTCCCAAAGCCTGTCTAGGCTGGTTCTTAGCTGCCTGAGACTGCTTGCATATTTTCATTAAATTGTGGCAAGCAGCCAGCCTGGTTTATTAAGGTGTCAAGCAGCAGAAAAAACTCTCGATTGCTGCCTAGAAATATCCACAAAATGTGAAAGATCTTTTGTTATTTAAACTTTTGGCTAATAGACTGCTCTGCTAGTAGTCCATAAAATGCAGCTGCTTTTGCAGACAGACTCGCATAATGTTGTAAAAAAAGGCAGCAAATATTCCATACAACACTTTGTCATCCTAATTATTTTTATTGTTATTATTATTATTCTTATTAGTGACGAACAGATTGCCAAACACAAAAATACTGAGCTGAAGGCGGACATAGAGAAAAGTGGATAGCTAGCTAATCAAACTTGCAGATAAATAGTCGAATTGACAGATTAGGCAAAGCTGGCAATATTCTTGATAAATAGACCTGACTATATATAATATGAACTGCAATATTAGACAAGCTTGCTTAATTTACATAAAAGCTCGTCATAAAATTTGATAACTCTGACTGGTACAGTCTTCGAAATATGTGCAGTAAGACCGAAGGACGGACAGAGAGACAGAACAAGTAAGAAAGCTACTGTCGAGTGTGCTCGACAGTGAGATACCCGCCACCCAATTTCACCATCGAAATATTATATTTTTAAAAATATACTGAAAAATATACTGAAAAATTATACTAAAAATATACCAAAATTATTTTGTAGCGTGCACACATATACATATATTGAATATAAAATGTGGACTTATAGTTGCTGAGATCTAGGATAGACAAAAGGACAGAGAATTAGACTAGCTTAATGAATATATAGTTTATATGGTATTACATTCATTGAACACTATTTCAAACTAATCCTAAACAACTTTATTATTAGCAAAGTTCACTTTCCAATTTGCCAAATATTTCAGTTCAATTAAGTAGCAATATAAAGCAATTAATCACAGCTAGCTGCTCTCTTTTAATCTCTAAAATATTTAAAATATACTAGCGACTGCATATTAAAAAAATGAGCAAAGTTTTTAACCACAACACGCTGATTTATAGCATTGCAATCCCTTTATACTCAATTGAACAGTAAATAAAAAAGCGTTTAATCTTTATTTTTTTGCAGCTGCTGTTGTTGTTGTTGTTGTTGTTGTTGATGCTGCTTGCACATTTATTGCAGCCATCGATGTTGTTGTTGTGGTTTATTTTTATGGAAATTGAAAAATCATAATGCCAGCAAATGGCTGCAACACTGCAGCACAAAGTGCTTGTTGAACCCCACTCGGTTCGTTACCCTGCCCCCCTCTTCCCCCACAGGCACTTTCAGTGCAGCTGCAATTTGGTCAATGGATCACAGCAGCAACAACAACAACAGGGGCTGGCCCTTTTCTGTTGTTGTTGGTGGCATTTTGTCACCTGTTGCAGCAGCAGCCACAGTTGTTGCATTTATCAAATTGACAGTTGTCGCTGTCAGATCCGCGATTGTCGCGCCAGATCGGCAACATGTTGCTGTTGCTCTTGTGGCTGCATATGCACATGCAGTTGCTGTTTTATGAATGGAAATTGGCCGCACGTGGCAACTATTAGCTGTTTGTGGCTATTAAATGTCACAACAAAAGCCAGCAGCAACAACAACAACAACAACAGCAGCAACAGCCATTTACAGTTGTTGCTGCTGCTGCTGCAGTTTTATGCTGCAGCACAAATTGTGTGTGAAAAAGTTCATACATCAACGCACACACACACACACACACACACACACACACACACACACACACACACACAGAGGCAATCACAGCAGCAGCACAAAAGAGCATAAAAAGTGTTGCTGCTGTCATGTGGTTGCTGCTGCTGCTGCTGCCTGGCTGCTATTGCAAGCAACAGTGCGTTTTGCTGCAACCCCACACAAACGCTCCCTCTCTCTCTCACACACACACACACAGGCAGAGCCAAGTGCAACACACAACACACGCTTTTTTCTTGTTTTTGCGCAATTCACGCGAAATGCGTTTGAAAGCGAAAGTGTTGCTGTCACCCACACACACACACACACACACACACACATAGACATGCACATGCATGCAGCTTGTATTGTGCGCTGTTGTGATGGTGTTAACAGCATGTTGCACGTGTCAATATGGTATGTTGCAGGTGGCTGCCATTGCCAGTGGCCAATTGCGACCCCCCCTGAATGCAATATCTGCTATCTGCTCACTCTGCTTTGCCTTTGAACACAACACAGCATCAATGGACAAAAATCGACGTGTAATTGATAGCGCATTTGGTAACTTTATCACTCGAGCGCATTGTTGTTGCTGCAGTTGTTGCAGTTGTTGCAGTTGCAATTGACAGTTGTTATTGTTTGCTGCTGCCGTCAAAACGTTTTATTTGCATTTCAGTTCAGTGTTCAGTCATTAAACTGTTCGTGCTGTGCTTTTTTCTGCCAGGCACTGGGCTTTAATTGTTGCCCACAATGGACAGCAACAACTGAGTGTAACATGCAATTAATTAGTGGCACAGTCGATGCCTGATTAGCTCAAATAACAGTGCGTGTGCATGCCACAATTGTCTCTCTGTGTGCTTTGCAAATTTTAAACTAAACAAATAAACATTTGGAGCAGTGTTTTGTGGTCAACCGCAAAACAGCAGCGTCAACAACTAGCAACATTAACAACTAGCAAATTATGATTTGACTGCGAAAGATGTTGGCTGATGGATCCATTACCAAACCCATTTGCTGCAACATCTCTCTCTTGAAAGCATCTGCAACACTTGCAACACAAATTGGTAGGCCAAAAAGGGTTGGCCTTTTTTGCCAGCCCTGTTGTTGACTCAAAGGACTCGCTGAGCCACTATCGGTTCTGCCTCACATGGCAGGCACAGAGCCCTTAGACTAAATGCGCTTTTTGCTTAGTTTTATTGGTTGGTCTGTGCCACAGGGGCTGCTCCAGCCACCCCACCCCCACCCCCCACCCCCAACGACGCAGTGCGACGCATAGAAAAATCGACAGGCAAAACTAAGGCGCGCCTTGCTACGAAAAGAAAAAAAATTAAAACACACACAAATTGCAGACAGCAGCAGCAGTAGCAGCATGAGTCTTTCTCCCTCTCCCTCTCTTTCTAGCCGGCTACAAAGGGCTTCAAGCTGAGTGCAGTAAAAATCAAGCGAAAAAATACACACATTTTCTTTTTCTATTGCTTGTCGACTTTTTGCAATTGTTTTTTGTCTATTGAGTTTCAAATTTCCCGGACATCAGACCACGTACAATGCGTTGCCTGTCGCTGATGTTGTTGCCGTTGTTGTTGTTGTTGTTGTTGCTGCTGCCTCTTCTCGGCGTTCTGCTGAAGCTGAAGGCTTTGATAAAAAATTTTTTGGCAAATGTTTTCTGAAATCCTTGCCCCCCTTCGCCCCAGCCCAACAAGCCATTGCAACTGCCTCGCATATAAATGGCATGTTTGACACACAGCAAGTAAGGGGGGGCGGCGGTTGTTGAGGGTGTTGGCAGGGGGGGAGGGGGGGGGCTGCCCAACTGCCACTGCGTTGCAAACAAAATAATATGCAAAATGTTAAAAAATTAAATGAGCAGAGTGAGCAGCGTGGATTGCCATAGAAGTTGTTGTCCAGCTTCAGCTAAAAATTCGCGAATTTTTAGTTGATTTTCTACATGTGGCAGAAAAAAGTTGCTGGCTGAGAGGGTGGAGGGTGGCGGGTGGCGGGTGGCGGGTGGGGGGGTGTTTGTTGCATGCGTTTTTGTGTTTGATTTGTTGGCGCCTTGCAAAAGGGCAGCGAGTCCTCGTTCGCGTCCTCGTTTGAGTTCTCGTCTATTTGCCTGAGCAGGCCAAGAGCAAGATAGCATGAGCTGGAGAAGAGTCTGACAGTAAGAGAGGGTGACAAAGAGAGAGAGAGAGAGAGAGAGAAAGAGAGGGGAGCAGTGGCAGCAAAGGCTTTGACAAAACATTAAAAATAAATCAAATGAAAATGAACACAACTAGAAGGAATATATACTACGCCATTTCAAAGGCACATAAATTAATATTTTCGCGCACAGAAAAAGGCTAAATAATAAATACGGCCAGATACACGCAATTGAAGCCAATAACTCGAACAGGGTTGCCAGCATTTGCAAAGAGAGAAATGTAATAATTGCTATTGACAAAAATGAATTTGAAATTCTAGATAAGTTCAAAGTATGGTTGCCCAAATTAAACTAATAAATTACATAAATGCAGAACAATGAAAATATTAAATATATTTATACCTTTAAAAACTTGCATAATGATATACATTTCATGCGACAATTGGATCAAGTTTGTATTTATTTTTTTACTTCTGAATTTCCGACACATTTTGAGCGTAACATTGCGGATTAAAAAATGTTTTATGTAAATTTGAAATCAATGTTTGTGGGGCGTCATTTTTGCAGTCGAATCAACCCTTGACATTTTTTCAATGCTGTTAATTTTTGACAATTTTAGTTGCTTTATTTGGGGGCGCAGACAAGTAGGGGGGTCTGAAATGGAAAACAAGCCCTCAAATGGAAATAAAATATTATATATTGAAGGCAAGGCAGGACAGAGCAAGCACAGCAACTTATTGGTCGTAAGAACAAAGGCTATGCAAATGTCGAGAGATATGTATGTGTACGTGTATTATAAAGCATAAAGTATAATAAACATAAGCGATTAAGCGAACGTTGCAAGTTGCAAGTACAAAATTATGCAATTGCAACGGCAGCAACATATGATGTTGCCGATGCAGCAGCAGTACAAGATGATGCCGAAAACGTTGCCAACAATTACAGCGTCGTTTTCCATAATATGCGAAATATAAACAATAAATACTGACGGGCCAGACAGACGGACGGACGGACGTGCAGCAACAACAAATCATGCACAAAACAATGGGCCACATTTTGAGTCGCTTTGCAGCAACTTATATCAAACAATTACACATATTTTGCATGTGCTGAAGAGGAGAGGAGTGGAGTGGAGAGAAGGGGGCGGATAGTAGGCGCCAGGCCACCGGTAGCTCGAATTTTGAACAATTGTGTTGGTCTGGGGGCCCAAGCGAAGCGACTGCAACAAGTTGCAGTAATACACAAAGAAAGAGAGAGAGAAAGACCGGCATCGTCTTTGGCTGAAGAAGTTGTTGCAACAACAACAACAACAACAACAGCAACGTGCCCAACGAAGCATGCAAAGCAGCCACAGCAACAACTGGCTTGGGCTTTGGCTTCGTTGTGGAAGCTGCCACAGTAGCAGCCAAAATAGTTGTCTCTGCGGGCAGCATACGAGTAGAGCACGCTGCTTGCGGTCTGCTGAGTGCCACCCGGTGGCATTACATCGCCCACGACGAAACACGACGCGTCGGCGGCACTATGAGAAAACGTGCACCGCCAAAAACCACCAAGCAACAGTTGCCGCAGTTGCGTCCAGCAGTGGCGGCAACATCTTCTATGATATTTCAGAATACACTCTCAAGCAGTTGCTTGTGGCAAGCAGAAAGGACGAGCTTGAAATGAAGTAGCTGCCAACTAGTTGTGTTTAGTGTTTACTATAAACTTATTGAGCTAATTTATTTATTTACATGTTTTTATTTAGCTGCTGCTTCCATTTAAATGACCCGCAGTGTGCGCCAAGCTGTAGAGCATCTTTGTTTCGTTGTGCTTTAATTGTTGTCTTCATTTGATGTTAATATTGCTGCTGTGCTGCCTGACTGGCTATAATGTCTTTACTTACGCGATGCTGCTGCTGCTGTTGCTAACATCATATGCTGCTGTTGCGGCAGCAAAAACATTTTTGCAGTAGCAATTGGCTGCATTTGAAATTGTCTTTTCAGCATTGTGTTGTTGCATTTTCCCCTCGGACAGGTTTAATAAATATGTTCAAGGAAATGCTGTTTGGTAATTGTTGATGCTGTTGTTGTTGCTGTTGTTGCTGTTGTTGCTGCTGCAGTTTTTTTGGGCAAGTTTCTTTTGCTTGGCTGCTTGCAACCGGAAATATGGCGCCGCAATGAACCTTTACTATCATTTCTTTAAGATCAGCCAAGTGCTATTAAATGCATTGTGTTGCAAGAGCCGCAACTTGCAACAATGTTGCACCACAGTGCATGCTAGTAAGTATGCTACACACACACACACACACAGAGGAGCCAAAAGCAAAAATTGAAATGAGTTCACGCATTTGACAGCAGCATTTTTGGGCCAGGCTCTACGTGTCGTATACGCAATGCTGGCACAGCTGCCCCCGTAGACCACTCAGTCGTTGACACAGGTCAGTAAACCGCCAATAAAATCAACGTGCCTATTGCCGTACCTTGTTGCAGTTGGCAGTTGGCAGCTGGCAGCTGGCCCAGGACCTAGGCTACTCCTCTGCTGTTGGCAGGTGCTCCTTTTGCACGTTGCCCAAATGAAAATTGAACTCATATTTATTTAACTTGCGCTTGGTTTGGGTCTGGCAATAGCAATAGCAATAGCAGTCGACTAGAATGGGCAAAAAGGAGCAGAGCAGAGTCGAGTCGAGTCTCGTCGAGTCGAACCGAGCCGCCTAGGCCCAATTCATCAACAGCCGTCCGAGCATTAGCCGTCAGTCAGGCAGGTCCTGTTGCGGCTTCAGCTGCCGTTCCTGCTCCTGGGTGTATACTCTTTTGTCTACGAATTTTTGAGTTTTGAGTTTGCATACAAGATGAGTTCTGTCGAGGCATGCACCACCAGACTCCTGCTCCTTCTGCTGCACATCATAGTCCTGTTTCCATGTGCACGGCCCTCTGTATATGTAGCATTGTAGGATGTGTGCTATGCGTGGTCCCCTCTGGGTGCTGTAATAAAATGTCATTCGTCATTTGGTTTTTGCGTGTGCGTTGCCAACGTTGCAGCTCCCTCCCTCCCCCAGCTCCCTCCCTCCCTCTGATGCTGCCAATAACTTCAGCAACTGCAACAACGACAACTAATCGCATTGTCTGCACTTTTTGTGTATGTGCAACACGCAGTCAGAATGCGAAACAGAAAACTAGGAAACAAAATCCGTTGTCGTTGTCGTTGCCGTTGCCGTTGCCTTGCCACGTAACGTTGCATGTTGCTGCTGCTGGATTTGTCAGTCGCCACATTTGCCGGTCACATTTAACAATTCTATTAATTTGTTTTGTTCAACATACGAACGATGCTCTCGCACTACTCCCACACTACTCTGGCCATGACATCAAAAATCCAGTCCATATATGATGATGTCCTGCATCGTTGCTTGCTTGCTTGCACTGGCACTGGCACTGGCTGTTGAATAAAGCAGAGATTGCAACAATGCGTTTTATTATGACAGTTTCTGATTTGATTTCTTATGCAATTCTGCTTTTCCTATTCTTTTTATTCAACAATAGTTGACATTTTGTTTTTGTTTAGTTTAGTTTGCCATCCATTTGCATTCGATATGCATAGATGGGGATCTCGAGACGAGTCATAAAACATCATCATGCTATGCCATGCAGCGCGCAATCTAATGCGGATATTGCCACAAATCTCCTCCTAAGTCCAGACTCTCCAACTTCAACAGCTATTCCAGATATTGTCTTCGCTTCGTTGACGACAACAACTCTACAGCTACAGCGTTGGCGGCTCTCTTTGCCATTTCCCAATTTCTACAAAAATATATCATTCTCTGTCTGTGTGTGTGCGTGTGCGTGTGTGCGTGTGTGTGTGTGTTGCGGGTATGCGTAATTTGCGTATGTTTGCAAAATGCAAAAGAGCTTCATCTCCGTCGCCTAACTGAAAATAATGATAGGCACAGCTCCTCCTCCTTCCTCCCTCCCTCTCTGTTGCTGGATCCCTTTTAATTGTCAATGCATATTTGGTTGGCTCAGCGGAGAGAGATCTACTCTGCTCCCTTTATTGGGCTTGGGCTAGGGCTAGGGCTTGGTTTAGGGATTGTTGTTGTTTGCACTGTGGCCCAACCATTGTGGCCCGATTTATGATTTATTTTTTGCTGCTCAAAATGGATGCAGAGTGGCTGCCCGCAAAGCACTGCCGCATCTTCACTATGTGTGTGTGTGTGTGTGTGTGTTGCATGTGGCAGCCTAAATACTACAATATATATTTTCAAATTTACGTAAGCGCAAACTGGTTTCGATTATTTTTGATTATTTCCAATATAATGCTGTCACTCCCCCATATCTAACTTTTAATTTATACTGACAAATATTTGAGCAGAAATATATTGTGGCTGCAAAGAAAATCTAATGCAGTGTTAAACATTTATTGAATGTGCATAAAAACTCGCCACAGCATCTGCAAAATGTTAACAATTAATATTTTCAACATTCATTATTTATTATTTGCATATCTATTTAAGAAACGTAGCATTTGATATTTCATAGTTTTAATTGGATTTTATTTCACTTTAGCAGCCAGTTTATTATGAGTTATTTATAATAATAATTTATGTTATTTATTAATTATTATATTTGGCTTTTTTTATTTAATTTTTTTCCATAATGCATATTTATTTCTAAGAAATGTTTCTTTTTAAGCCTAGCTTTTCAGTTTAATTTAGCTCTTGCTTTGCTTACTTCACTTTGCAATTGATCTTAAGCCAAGCCCTTAAGCTTTGCTTAACTGTTGCTGTGGCAGCAGCTTGACTCCTCCACAAGTGTCGCAGTCGACAGTCGTAAAGTTGTTATCCTTGATCTCAATGCATACATATCTAAAGCTACCCGTAACGACAATTGTCATCAGCTGCATTATCAAGCAAAAGTAACTAACGGCCGGTCTAGGTGAGGCAGCCTCAATGGTCACTCGACCAGACAGACAGACAGACAGACAGATAGGAGGCAGCTCATCTACTTCTTCTTCTTCTTCTGCAAAGTGTGCATATCGTAAACGAACAGACAAAGCCAATGCCTAAACCTTTTGTTGTATTGTTATCGCATGGTTCGTCCTGACCAGGCCACATAGTCTGTCCTGGTCCTGGTCCTGGTTCTGGTTTGTCCTAAAACTGAGCCCTCAAACAACAACAGCAACCACAACAACAATGATGATAATTCGAATGGTCATTATTTATATTCTTTGAAAGTGTTTTTGCGTATTCAAAAATTCTATTAAGGAAGTTCAAGTACAAAAGTTTTGTTGTCCCACGTTGGTGTTGTTGTTGCTGTTGTTGTTTCGCTCGTTGTTCATGCATGTCGAATACATCACAAACGGGGCGCGTGGGCGATGGAACGGGATTGGTATTGCATTTGGGTGGAATTGGATTGGTGTTGTTGTGGTGTTGTTGCTGCTGCTGCTGGTGCCTGCTGCTATGCTGTCGTCGGCAACGTCATCGTCATCGTCATTCTCATCATCGTCAGCGTCCTCAACGTCGTCATCGTCATCGTCATCGTCATCGTCGTTGGCATTGCAGTTGTGTAGTTTTTGCGTTTATTGTTGCATTTCTGATGTGATTTTTAGTATTGTCCAGCGACGAGTGCAATGTGCTCAGCATTTTTGAATGTGTCCTGCTGTCTCTATCACTCCCTCTCTCTCTCTCTCTCTCTCTCATTCTAACCCGCTCTGCCCCTTTAGTGCTATGTACAGCGCTCTATGTTAAATTGTTTGCTTGATGCTCGATCAAAAATGACAAATGTATCTACATTGAGCGCTGGCAGTATGCGCCTCTTAATTTAAAGCAAAGCAGAGTGATTCAAATAAGCAAAAAAGGCACTTAAATTAAACAAGCATAAATATATATAAATAAATATAATAAGTATATAAAATATATATAAATTATTTGCATAGATTCCAGTTCTAATCACAGCTTCGATTGCCCGCATTTCGGTGCTAATTGTTGGCATTCTTCTTGCAATCACTGTATGCATCATGTTGCACGCAAACAGCTGCAATATTGCAGCATCGTTGTCGCCAGCATTGCTGGCAAAATGTTAATTTGAATTTGTGAGCATGTCATTAACACACGCATACACCCACTCGCACACTAACACTCGCCCAACAACAATGTGGGGGCGGGGTACATATGCATTTGACAAATGCGTTGTTAATGATGCAAAATGCAATTTTCGAAAATTCACAAGTTTCGTTTTTGATTTTATGCCAGGGCGAAAAAACAATATGCCTGCTAAGAGCAGAGAACTTTGACTTGTTCTCCACAGTCGCAAATAAAAGTATACACACACAGTCAAATCAAACATAACACATGTACATATCGAAATTGGAACGCTAAGCAAACATTACCAGGTAGTACATACAGCTTAAATGTGATTTAAATAAAAATTATAAATACATTGCGAACAGTCGGAAATGGGGCTGAAAAATGAGTCATCGACTTGAAAGTACCCTGTATTTTATACAGTTTGTGACAGCTGTATATTTATTTAACAACTGAAGATAGAATGCCAGTAGATATTTATATTATTATAAAGGTAGAAATGCTTGTTATTTGATAGTACTTTGTATTGCATATATTTTTGACTGTTGTAGATTTATTTTATTATATATAATTGATTTAATAGTACTCTGTATTGTATATATGTAATTGTAGAATAACTTCCGATATGCTAAAGAAAATGTCATTAATTTCATGCACAAAATATTTATGACAATGTCAATAAATTTGTAATATTCTTAAGCTACCACCTACTGAGAATTACAGGGTATATTTGAGTAGCTGGAAGAAAAGAGGCATATTTCTATATAAACAAAATTGAAGATAGAAAAAAATGACTAAACAATGTGCCGCGTGCGCTTTAATCAGCGCCGCCTCAAGCACAACACAAGCAAGCGACTAGAACAGCAGACAACACCACAACACCGACAACAACACCGTCAACAACAACAACAACAACGACTCAGCAACAACATTGGCTAAATCAACAAACTCTAGCAACAACTCAATTACCAACAACAAAAAGAAGCGGCAGCAAACGGCCGCTAACATTCATCACCACAAAATTAAATTGCTTTTGTTTATATAAATTTTTCTAAGACACACACATACACACACACACAGATACACAGATACACATGTACACAATACAGTTGGGAAATTTAAAGAAATGCGCTGTTAAAAGCAATGGAAAATAATTTTTCAACACGCCGCATTTGTTTAATTATAAATTTCTGTCAAGATTTGTTCTAGCTGCTCAAAGGAGCGCCGCCGACGTCAATGTCGTCAACATGTTGCCATCGACACACACACACACATACTAGTACACTTATAAAATAACATACTCACACACACACACACACAAGGAGAGACAGCAATGCAAACAAATAAACAATTACCGAGGGGTGCTCTTCCCTCTCTGAGTTCAACAGTTTCCCATTCCCAGTTTCCATTTCCAGCTGCATTTGCCAACGTTTAGTTGTTGTTCTGCATCTTGTTGTTGCTTTTTTTGATGTTGTTATGTTATTTTCTGTTAGTTTCTCGAATCTCTCGCTTCTCTGCCGATGGACAAGCACAACACGTTGAAATCTTCAGATTTGTTGATGATTTGTTTGCTCAAAATTTATTAAAGATCAAAGCGGACACAGCTTCTAGCTTGTCATTTGGCTGCAATTGCATTTAGTCCCATTTACCTCCCCCCCCCACACACACACACACACAATATGCATATTATTAAAAAATTACAAAAATTATCATCGCAAGCCATTTTTCGAGCAATAATAAACATCTTTTGATTCATACATATTTTGCAGCAAATAAAATAAGAAGAGCCAATAAATGAATTTATAAATATGAAAAGAACGAAAAGTGAATACGCTTTCTTTGAACTAAATGTCTAGCCATGTCTTCCGTACTTTCGGTTTATTATAAACAGCATTACTTTTGGCATTTATTATTAATATCATTACCAATCTTCATTATGGTATTATAATCATTATTGTTGGCTTAGCATTGCATTGTCTGTGATATTATCCTTGAAACTATTATGCATTTTAACGAATATTTGCATCCCTAACAGTTGCATTAATATTTTTATATTAATAATATTATTATTACCTTACATTATTATTATTATTATTATTGACATTATCCTTAAAACTATTATGCATTATCATTTTATTAAATATTTGCATCTCTAACAGTTGCATTAATATTTTTATATTAATATTATATTTACCTTAATAATATTATTATTACCTTAATAACAGTGGCTTTCAGTTTGCTTCAATATTTAGTTGACGAGTAATTTTATTTTTTAAATGCATATTAGTATTAGCAATAAACTGCATTTTAATATGTTATGGTGTGTTACGTATGCATTTCCGAGAATTAAGAAATGATATTAAATATGTATATATACAAAGTTCAAGTCAATTTGGTTAAGCTCTACTTTAACAGCAGATCCCTTTGCAATTTAGTTGCTAATAAAAGAGCCAATCAATTTATTTCGATTTCTTCTCACACACTCAATCCAACAACCATAAAACATACTAAGTTGCTGAAAATGCTGCAAAATATATTAAAATGTTTCTTTATATTATTGTGATCGAAAGCATTAAGATGCCATAATAATAACTTTTGTCAGGGCTTCATGATAATCAAGGTATATGGGTTGAAGAAATCGTAATTTTCTTTCGGTTCTAAAAACAATTAAAAATAGGGCAATACAATGGAGCAGAAATTGAAGAGAGAGAGAGAGGAAGTGAAGCGGATCGTTAAAGTTGCTGCCGCCAGCCAGTCCGTCATTCAGTCAGTCAGTCAGTCTCGCAGTCCGTCCGTCTGTCCGTCTGTCTGATGAACTAAGCAGTGGCTGCAGCAGTTGCTATTTCGTTGGCTCATTTCGTTTTGCTTTGTCGTCGTCGTCGTCGTCGTTCGTTTGTCGTATACAAAACAAAGTCGCCAACTATAAAAATTATAGTTAATGTATAAATTTAATGGCAACTCGTTTATTAAAAATTTTATTTGAATTCTTTTATTTATACGTTTTATACGCTCTTTTGCGCACGCTCGCAGCGTGGCAGTTGCAGACTTTTTTTTGCAGTTGCAGTTGCAAGCAACAATGTTGCATAGTCGACGACGACGTTGGCGATAATGATGTTGCTGATGGCGATTATGATGTTGCCCCGTTGCAACTGCCGTTGCCGTTTCGCCCTCCATGGCTTCAGCCATAAATCGAAAGAACAAATCGCTGCGGCAAAGGCAGTAAAAGCAAATAAACCCAAGTGCAGACGTAATAAACTCGCTGATGTTATGGACAAAGGCGACGGCGACGGCAACGGTTTGAGTGGGGAGAGTTGCATCTGGAGTTCTCTAGCTAGTTCTGGCTGTTGTTGTAGTTGCTGAAAAGTGCGCATGAAATGAAAATGCAAATGGAAATGCACTGCCCAATTGGGCAAGCAGCAAACCATTCCATTCCAGCTCTGAGGTCATTATTGCAACCTATTCAAATAATTCGCGCATGTGGGTGGTGGACTCTCTTTCTCTCTCTCGATTCTCTGAGCAACTTGAGATTTCGCACTGCTGCAGTCTAGAATTATGTAAGGGCCTTTAACAATTTTATACATGTCATTTCCGGACTGCACTTTTTATGCCACTGATTATGACCCATTCGCATTTGGTTTAATTTCATTCCATTTCTTTTTTTCACTCTTAGTCTTTTTGCTTTTTTCTTACCTTCTGCATCTGCAACATACAATTTAAATTGAAACGAGTAAGTGGAATTTTTACTGTGTTCGGTATTACATCGCGGGCATAATTGTTTTTTTGTTTCCCCCGTTAACCACCCAAATACACACACTCTACACGTACTTTGTTTATATTTTGTGCCACGGGCTACAATGTTGCAGAAGCGTTGTTGCAAGGTTGCGCATGCACATTTAATTTCCACTGATGCGTTAAGGCTGGTTTAACTTTTAATCGAAATGGAAATTAGTGTAGCCGCCAATTTAGTGGCTCCCTTTTTGTTGTAATGATAGCTTTACGAGTCTGCGTTAAATAGCATAAGCAACAACAGCTTCTGCACTGTTCGTGCAACACACATACTGCCTTATTATTTTGGCTAAGGATCAATGTGCCCGACTTTAATAAATTGCATTTTATTATAGGCTGCTTATGGATTACGTGAATGAGCTCAACTGTTGAACGTGATCACATTTTACATTGTAGACAAAGTGAGTCGATTGCTTTTCCTATACAAAATTCATATTATTCAACTTATTCTCTCAGTTAAAGCTAGGAAAATTTCTAATTAAATGTGAGGGAACTTGTAATGAAAGACTTCCACATCAGTCGATCATAAAAGCATTCATATATTTTATTTTTATAGTTATGCATCTCTTAATTAAGGCGCAGAAACACTTTAAGATGCCCAGCATCCTGTGCATTCACATTTCACAAGGCATTCAATGTTATAGTTGCAACATTTATCCACCCATAATCCTCTACTTTGGGATGCATCCAGGTGTCTGCTTAATGCATTTAATAATAAATTTAATTATTTATGTCAATGTTGATCAACCATCATTGCCAGCTGCAAGAAGACTGTCTTCTGCGTAATGAAAGTCGTTCTTCTCTAATCACAACTCTGTGCGTTCCAACTTGAGTTGACTCAGCTACTTATGCAAGGCCAAATCACTCTCTCATGCACACTCTGCCTCCATCTGTCTGTCTGTCTGTCTGACTGAATGTGTGTATGTGTGTGTGTAAGCATCTTAAGTAGCATGAGAACGAGTTTGGGGCTATTTGTGTTCTAGATTCATGCAGACTGTTTGCAACAATGTTGCAAGCAACTTGTTGATCAGATAGAGACCGCTGACAAAACCGTTAGCATGCAATTTGTATTTATTTTAGTTCAATAAACTAGAATGCTTTATAGAAAATGTTGCAATTTAGTCAACAAACTCGACTTGTAAGTAGCAGAGGGGGTGGGGGGGGGGGGTCAGGTTGTCGGCTGCCTTTGAAGGCAAAGTGCTCATCAGCAACAACATTGCATTGCTGTTATCATATCTTTCACTTAAAATAAATAAAATTACAATTTAATAATATAACGACAAGAGGCGGGCTTCCCCCTTGCCCCCCCTCTCTCTCTTTCCAAGCACAATTGAATGCTCGCCGATGTGAGTGGCGGCACTTCAGTGCACAGCACAACAAAAGCAACAAATAGTCAATTAATTATTACCACAATAACAACAACAACAACAACAACAGCAACTCGAGCAACAAGTGCAACAACAACAGCATTTCTTACGAAAGTGTTTTAGCTTGGTTTTTATTATTTCTTTTTTTCTGCTGCTGCTTCTTCTTCTTCTGGCCTGACGCACATAATTGAAACTTGTTGACTTCGATAGGCGCCCCCTTTGTACATTTACCTCCCCTCCGCCGCCCATAGATATCATTCGTTTTTACCTATTTTATGTTAAGTTTCATTTGGGGCCACTAATATTGATAACTCGCTCGCTCGACGTTTGATAATAATAATAATTAGTAATTATATTGTTGTAAAATAAACTTGTTTTAATTGCCCTCTCAGATATGATATGAAAAACAAACGCAGCAAACGAGAAATGCTAAACATGATCAAAAAGCAACGGGAAGATAATAGTTAGATAGTCGTAAGTATTCCGGGTTGTCTTTTTGATTTAACACAACTGAACATCGTTGTCAAGTGAGATATTAGAGTCTGGAATATTAATGTCATATGCTTAAAATAATTTACCTTTTCTATTTATATAAATATTAATAATTACTCAGCTGTCCATCAATCGATTCTTTAATTCAACAATTTGTCTGTGTCAATTAATCTTTCTACCTAAAAATAATCATCAGCCTAGTGTTTATTCACCTTAAGCAGTTTCAGAATGAAATAAACAAACTAATTTGTTTCACTAATCAACCATAATTTCTTAAGTGTTAAATTTTGTATGCACAAATATATCTGTGGAATTTGCTAAACAAATCAAGTTGTTTATTTATCTATTTGAATATACATTTAAAACTCTTCTAGTATCCTCTTATTTAGTCAACTGTAATTACTTGCCAATACCAGCTATCTAATTGAATGTGATTAACAATTTCCCTGCTGAGAATCAATTTATTGCGATGCATTATCGAACACTCGATCTTGAGTTGCATTTGTCAATCAATCAATCGATCGATTGGCGAATTTGTCAATTCTTATCTAATTAATCGCTGCAATTTTTCGCACTGTTAATGCAATTTAACTGTTAACCCAACTTAACATGGCCAACACAACTCTAACCCACTAAAAAGTCGGCTAACAAATCGAATGTTGTTCGCGTTCGCGTTCGCGGTTTTTGCATCTGCATTTTCAAGGTGTTGTTTTTAGCGTTGCGTTTGCCACCTGAAGTGTTACATTAACCCAAATGTTGGCTGCCCCAAGCTGCAGGCTGTCTGCAGTTGCCTCGACTTTGACTTGGCCAGACGACGATGTCGATATCAAATGTTGAAGTGGTTCTGCCCACATGATATACAAATCAAAAGATTGTTTTGCTCTTTTGGAGGCGATGCGGCGGCTGCAACATGTGCAGCATGCTGCAAGCTGGCCTGGCCATGTTTGGTCTCAATTAGTGGCATAATTCATGCCACAACACTGTCGCCTTGAAGGCGACTTGTTTACACTCGCAACATATTTTGTCATTTAATTAAAGAGCAATCAAAAATGCAGACGACCATAAAGCTGGCATATGCATATTATTGATAAACAAAATAAAAAGAAAGAAAAACTTTGGACGTGTCTAAATTATTTCCGTTTCTCAAGTGGCAAGTCAATGGTCGCCGGGTAGCGGTAAACTTCCTTATATCAATTTCAATAAAAAGCATTTTGACAGACACAAACGCGCCACAAATAATGCGTACAAATTATTGAATTGCAAATTGAAATAAAATAGTGCGCATAATGTAAAAGCGTTGACAGTTGTTTATGAATTTGCATGCAGCTGATGGATCAGACAGCAGACAGCAGCGCAGACTGGAGTTCAATTTCAATTTCAATTCCAATTCCAATTCCGATTCCAAGACGTGCAACAATGTGTGGCACTTTGGCGCGGAGGATTTGCCTTGGCAGCGACGGCGACTGAGACAAAAACAAAACAAAACTGGTCACTGCAACATAATAAAATATTTTATTTAATGTTTAGTTTATTTTGTCTACTTCGACTTTTTATTTGCTTTTTTATTCAGTCGCCAAATTTATGCGCAACAATGTTGCCCCCAGATCCCATGGGAGAGCGAGAGGCCAACGCCTTGCGTAGAGTTCGTTGTTTGGTTTAGGTTCTTCAGATGCCCCTCTTTCCCTTCGGCCCTTTGCTCCTGCATTGCCTTCAGCTTGGTTTACTCAAAAGAACTGGGGAACTTTGTGTTTGCTTTAGCTAAACATTGTAAAAATATCTGCGGCCACATCTGCGACTCAACGATCAGCGATCAGCAATCAACGATCGACGTTGCGTCTTTTTGGTCATTAAAATTGCAACGTGCTATTTATTGTTGTTATTGTTGTTGTTGTGGTGTTGCGGTGGTAGATGCTGATGCTGATGCTGCCACATTTATTGCACAGGCGTTGGCTTTGTTGTTCGTTTTTATTAAATCAACGAAGCAATTGCAATTTAATATTAAAAATAATAACAAACAACAACGGGCAACAGCAAGTTGCAGGCAGCACGGCATCAGCATTGTTGCAGTGGCAACTGCAACTGCAACTCCAACTGCCGCCCATTCGCATTGCTCGTATTGCATTCTTGCAGTTAATTATTTGCCTCTCTTCCGGTGAGGAGACGAACGAAGACGCAAGACTGAAGACCGCAGACCAGAGACCAGTTGCCTGTTTGCAGTTCCATTGAAAATGTTTTACTGCACGCTTCGGCGGTCAATGCATGTCAGGCTTGTTGTTGTTGTTGTTGTGGTGGTGTTGCATCTGCGTCTGATCTTGCAGCAACTTCCTACTTCTTGTGGCATTTGCACAAATGTAAACAAATTAATTAATTGCCTTTACTTACAGTCTTCTTAGCTTCATTCGTCGATTCGATTCGATGTCGATGTCGATGTCGATGTCGATGTCGATGTCGATGACTCGATGCATTTAAGGTGAAAATAAAATTCATAAAAAATATATTTTATTAAGATACTTTGGGCGCGTGCATAAAAGATACAGATACAAGATACATTGGGTGGGCAAAATACGCATAAATTAAGCAAGCAACACATTTGTGGCAGAGTGCGCAGAACAGGATTGATCAATCAGCAATCATTGCAGCTCTCTCGGCCTCAATGATGAGGCAAGAGGCATAGTAAAGCTTAAGTGCAATCTGCAAACTGTAATGGAATATCATAAATATAGACTTAAAAGTACATTTATTTTCAAAGACATGTGTTTAACAACTTATGTTCTCCACTTCTTGCTCTTCTATAAAACTGAGAGAATTGTGAGAAAACATTTGACTGGTTTATTTTGTTACCAGCTAGTAAAAGTGCTAGTTTATTTTAATTTAAATCGAAACAAACTAATTTACCTATTAAAAATATGTACTTAATTTTCGCTGTGTAATTTGAATACTTATTAAAAATAATTGCTGACCTAAACCCCTATTTAAATTGTACTCTTCAAAATAAATCTTGTATTAATTTCATTACACTTAATTGATAAAAGACGTAATATATTTTATATGTATTAACTTTGACATGCCTTTAAAAGATAAAAACTATTAATTTGGAAGCTTCAAATCTACTTGCCATTAAGCTAACTGTTGCAGTCAAAGCCTAGTAATTATTCAATGCAATATCCATTTATGAATATATCACTTAATTAAATATAAATTATATTTTAATAATCTAATGTGCAATTCATTTGAGTTTTAGTTGAAGTTCGATTGGACTTCTGATTAACTTGCATAATTCAAAAATTTCATTTGAGGTTTACTAATGGATTATGTATAGGATGCACATAAATAATTGTTCTTCATCCTGTGCGACGTATACATAAATAACGCATACGCCACGCATGCCAGGCTCGGGTTCTGCTTCGGGCCTGAACAGGCAAGGCTAGCAGTCTGTGAAGGGGTGGTGGAGAGGAAGGGGGGGGGGGAGGGACAGACGGGCTGCAGCAGCCCATAAAGCAGGCAACGCACAATTCATAGTCGACAGTTGTGCTTAGGAGACCGACACCGACGACGACGACGACGACGACGACGATATACTTATGTATAACATACATACATATATAGGTATATCTATATATATATATATATGGTCGTGCATATTCCAACCAACCACTGCACCACCCACAAAGTGCGCCCACGCAGCGTGACGGTTGCTCGTTGGAGATTGGCTGCGTCAGCCAACCAAAAATCTTTACTGTTGCGAAAAAGTTGAACATTTTCGCACAAAAAGGCGCGGCTGGCAACGTCCACGACGACGACGACGACGACGACGACGATGGCGATGGCGATGGCGATGCCGACGACGATGTGGCTGGCGTTGACCAGAGCCCAGAACCCAGGACTAGGTGTGGGCGTAGGAATGGGTGAGGCAGTCATTGTATGTGTGTGTGTGTGTGTGTGTAGTGGGAACCGCAGGACGAATACGACGCACAAGCCAAAGGCAGCAACATGAACGTTAGATGCCCAAACGTGTGTGTGTGTGTGTGTTTGTTTGCTTGTAAAAGCTGCTGCTGCTGCTGCTAGTGAATTTGAAATTCAAAATGCCAGCAACCTTACACTCCTTTCTCCGCAAAGCCAGGGAGGAGGCCGTCCGTCAATGTCCTGCTGCTGGACGTTGGCGAAAAATGCGTTAGCCGTTGTCGTTGTCGTTGCCGTCCGAGGAGTTGGCCAAAGTAGAACGCACAAGTTTTGGGCTCAGATCCTGGCAAATGAAATGAAAGCGCGCGCGTGAGAGCGAGCGAGCGAGTCAGCAGCGCCAACGCCAACAAATGCCCGCACTCGCACTCTCGACTCGGACTCTGACTCTGACTCTAACTCTAACTCTGTCTCGAACTCGGACTCGGAGTCTGCCTCATGGACACACAGACACGTAGCTGGACCCGGATGCGAATGGGCCAAAGCACCAGGCCAGCCGCATTTTCATTTTGTTGTTGTTGCCCGACTGCCTGGCTGGCCTGGCTGGTCCATCAGATGCAGAGCAAGTGCAGCTAGAGCTGGAGACTGGAGAGGCCTTTGCTGCTTTTTCGTGAAGCGAAAGGCGAACTCGGCACTGGCAATGGCTTCTAATGCGCAAGGATATTCGTAAAATGCAAATGTGCAGAAACGAAACAGAAACACGCACAAGCCCACACACGCACACTCGCACACACACACACGCATACTAGTGCACGCATCCATCTTGCTGCTGGTCAGTGAAAAACAAAAACTAACGGCACATCGTTAAGGTGGCGGTAATGGCATTTCGGGGCCACGTTCGACGATTTCGGACACCTACGACTCGCAGCAGGAGCTGCAGCAGCCCTCACATATACACACGCGTGTATGTGTGTGTATACGTGTGATTCCGCCAATGTCTCAAAATGGCGGCTGAGGCAGTCGTCGGCAATTTGAAAAGGCGCCCACCCTTGCAGCCTAACGCCCAATTCCATTGCCAAGCCGCTTTTGGCAGCGGTCAAAAAAAAGGACGGCGAATAGAATTTCGAGAAAATCCTTTCGCATGGCCCACACAATACGCAGTTGAAATAAGTGGCCAATAGCCAAGAGAATTGAGCCGAAATTGAAAATAAATTGAATGAAACTATTTAGCACCATTTATTTATTTATTTAGTTGCACTAAACATAATTTTAAGATAATAAATTTAGTAAATTTCGACAGAAATTTTGATATTGAAATTTTGTAAAATAAAATAGGACATTACAAATATATTTTCTTAATTTTGTAGAATTTATTTACTTATATAGCATCAGCTAGTAGCAGCAGATGATGGCAAAAATAATTAATAATAAAAATAAATTAACAATTCTTATATTTAAAATTAATATTTTTTATAAATTAAAATGATGAAGAAAATACAAAAATTTTAATTTATGATTTGAACATCTGATTAATTGAAGAAACTTGAAACATTTTCATAACTATGATAACAATGAAAATTTTGTTATTTTGCTAAATATTTTTTTTAGTAAAGTTCTGCCTATTTTCCTTTAATCGAATTATTTATTTGTGTGTGATTCGCTCTTTAATCGCGTCTGTTAAGTTAAGAACAGTATATAAACTTAACAGACGTTGTTAACTGTTAAGTTACTCTACTGTAGTGAGTTTAACAGTCACTGTCAACTGGCTGCTAACCGATTGTACTGCTGTTTACATGCGGTTCTTCACTTAACAGACGCTGTTAACTGGCTGCCAATCTACTGTACTGAGTTTAACAGACGCTGTTAACCATCTGCTGTTCAAAATGATTCGATTATTTTCAATACTAAATCGATTATTTGCGTTGATCAATTTCATGTTAAGCTCGCCTAGTCTTGGCCACTGTGCAGGATGTTTCTCGAACCGCTTCGAAGTCGTTGCATGTTCTCCTGTCGTCCGTTGTCCATCCCAGGCTCCCTCTCTGTCTCTATGCAGTGTCGAGCCTCGAGCAGGCTCTGTTGTCCGTTGTCGCTGTTGCTCATCAGCGCTGTTTGCTGCGCCGTTATTTTTGCCTTTCCTGTGGCACAAGCATCGCTCCTGGTGTCTCCTGCCCACTGCCCACTGCCCACTTGCCACTACCCACAGTCCACTGCTGCTGCATTGCCTTTCTAGCCTGCAGCTCATCTTCGCTCTTCTTGCTTTGCACCCATTTGCTTTTGCTGTTGTTGCTTTTCGCAGAATTTTCGTTTCCGTTTCCTGGCCAAACGTGCGTGCCTCACCATGTGTGTGTGTGCGAGTCTGTGTCTATTTGTATTGGTGTGTGTGTGTGTGTGTGTGCAACAACTGCATAGAGAAAACAAAAACAAAAATCTTTCAAAATGGGAAAACGGATGCCAGCTTGCACATTTGCACAACGTGGCCAGGCCTAAACTCGGCTCTACACCCCCCTCCCCCCTCCCCTCACCAACAGCTCCCCCACCCTCTGCAGATGTGAGGGGATCCAAGTCGCTGGACTTTGGCTATGTGCCGAGCAGCTAGTCGCAGTTATCGATGACGACGATGACGATGTTGACGACGACGTTGGCAACTGCGTTGATGGTTGCTCCCCCCCACCCCCTTGCCACCCCCCTCTCACTCGGTAAACGGACAGCAGTAGAATGCAGGCGACAACAATGGCAAGACCAACAACAATGTGCTGCAGTTTCAACGCATAACATTTGGTTACCTCAACGCCGGAAATGACAAACCCAACCAACCAACAAAGTTTTCAGCCTGACAGCATTCAGCCAAAGAACTAACTGTCAACAGAGCGAGTAGGAGAGAGGTAGAGAGAGAGAGAAGGAAAGAGAGAAAGAACTCTTGGCGAATTATACTATTCTACACATAACCAAATGGCTCATTATCAATACCACAGCACTTTGGCGGCGCAATCCTAAAATTTTCGCTGGCTGCTGTCGCTGCACTGCATCCATGAGTCAGGTCTTTATGTTGGCCTTCCTGCACTTAATTATTATCAGCAAATATGCAGCACATACAGCTGCAGCAGCAGCATCAGCCCCAATTCAAAAAGCCGAGCCGAGCCCGAGTCCCATTTGCCACCTCCTTTTCAATTCCATGTCTGTCCGGCTGTCCAACTGTCCGACAGTCCGACTGTCCGACTGCCAGGGCCCCACATGTGACTGCAGTGCAAATTTTCTCTAAAACAAAATTAATTCCGATTTTTGTTTTTGTAGAAAATTTTGGCGTTGCTAACATTACAACAACAATGCACAGGCGACGTTGACGACAACAGCAGCAACACCAGCAAAAACAACAACAGCAACAACAACAACAACAGCAGCAGCAGCGTTGACTTTGCCAGAATTCGGCACGCACAATTTCTGTCCCACAATCCGCTCCGGCTCCAGCTCCAGCTCCAGCTCCGGCTCCGGCTCTGTAGCCGCCAATCCTGCCCAGACTCCCTTCAACCTTCATACGCATATGCAATTTACGCCTGCAGGCCTCTAGGCCCATCACAGGCTCGGCTCTCGGTCCCGGCCAGCTGTATGTATATATACACACAAGGGGAAGGGGGGGGAGTTGGGGCACGCACATCCGGCCAAAAGTTTCTAGGTGCCCAGACACTTTGCATGCGTATTTTGCACGCATTCTAGAATTTCAATTAAAAATAAATCACAAAAACGTTGGCTACGTTCGCAGCACCCAAACCGACTGCCACCCCCCTGGCCCGCCCGGCTGCATGTGTGAGTGCGAGTGTGTCTGTGTGTGCGTGCCCCGTTTGCATTTGCAACTGCAACTGCATCTCGTTGGCGTCGTTGTGTTAGAAAATGCATTGCATTTTGCACACGCATCCAATTTCTGGCCCGGCCGTGCTGGGCCCTACGTCCCGTCCAGAGAGAGAGAGTGGCCTGGCTCCAGTTCTGTCTCTGTGTATGCGTGTGTGTGTGTGTGCCAATCCCAATCCCAGTTCCAGACTCAGTTGCAGTCGCAAGCATCTAACGATGCTGCTGCAACTGACCACGAACCGACCGTTGCCGTTGCAGCCATATCGATGATGCGCTGACTTTGATTCGCCTGTTGATGTGTGTGTGAGTGTTCGGGTGTCGTCTCTCCATCTGTGTGTGTGTGTGTGTGTGTGTGTGTCTGGGATTCTGGCTGTTGTTGCTGCGCTTTCTTTGCCACCATGCTCGTGCAACAACAAGGCTCACAGAACAATGCGCTTGCAAGCAGCAGGCAGAAAACTTAATGTGCGCTTTTCCCGTCTCCCCCCCTCCCCCATCTGTCTTTCTCACACCAACTATCTCTCTCGCTATATAACGCTACCCCCTGCCACTGCTCTAATACTCTCTTCAATTATAATGCCGATTTGCAGTTTTTCCGAGGTGCCGCCACCATCTGCAATAGAGCGATTGCCACAACGGTGTTCTTATTGTTCCTCACAGTGGTTGGCTCTGCAGAGATTGCTATATTGAAATAACTATGCAAGGCTCTGCTTGACCTGCCTGCCTGCCTGCCTGCCTGACTGACTGACTGACTGATTAACTGATTGATTGGTAATCAACGCACTGCCAGGCAGCTGCATTTTTCACAGCAATTTCCTTTTCAGCATTTACCTGGTTGGAATGCATTGGCAGTGGCTTTAGCAATTGTTTCACCCACAATGCCTGGACAACTAGTATACGATTTCCTTAAAGCTCAATATTGGAGATCTTTGCTTAAAAAAAATACTTATTTCAATTAAATGTATTTTTATTATTTGAGTACCCATCACTCTAATTTGATTGAGGCAACATTTGATAGGAATAAATTAGTAAATAGTATAATAATAAATGAATATTGACTTAAAACGAATACATATTGAATCGATCCAAACAATTGCTTTTATGCAAAAATATATTTATAATTGTTTCATATCTTTAAATATTTATTTTATGTTTATCTTTGATAATCACAAATATTTAATTACTCAAAACATATGTATATTTATTATCTAAATATATTTCTGAATTGATTCGCTTAAATAATTATTTTATTTATTGAAATATATTGTCCTAATACTACAAGTATTTCCATCTATGAATTGCAGTGCTCTAATTAGTCATTGTAAACAGTTAGCAACAGTTTTAATATTCAATAAGTAATTTAATATTATTTAAGATTTACATTTTTTCTAATCTGATTTTTATTTTTCTTATTTTGTAAGTTTTGCTTTATTATTTTCTGAATGTTTGCTGTTATTGTTTGGATTATATTTATTTTTATGTGACTATATTTAATGCAATAAATTTTAACTTACAATAGCAATAAGGAATAATTCATTTAATGTTTTTTTTAATGCAATTAAATTAATCTTAATTCAATCGCTATTGTTAAGCTAGATTAAAATTATGTTATTCGAGCAGCAACTAAAACTATAGTACAACAAACGGCATATTTCTTTAACATTATTCAAATTGAAACGGAAAATCTGTGTGTGCTTCGAAGATAAATTGAATTTTTGGCCTTAATCCAGGTAGTCGAGTCATAGTATATCATTGCTGAATAATTTTAATCCACTGTTTCTAATGTACTCCAAATCGTTTTGTTGAATTGAAAATCCTCTTCAGTGTCACGCAACGATCTCATGGACATGGCACACAACTCTAGCACCGACAGCAATAACAACAACAACAGCAGCAATAACTATGGCTGCAGCAAACATCTACAAAAACAACACGCACACATAGACAATACAAACGCATGGGCGAGGAAATCATGTATAATGGGCAGAGAGAACACACATGCATACATACGCACTCGCACTAGTATATACAACTTAACACACACATACGCATACGCATACGCATGCATATGTATACATCGAATATATGTATAATACTCGTACTTAGAAATGCTGTAGAGTCGCCACCCACACGGCCCCTAGAACCCCTAGACCACACAGCCCGACGCTTCCTGGAAGGGTGGCAGGCAGGCAGGCAGGCAGATCTGCTGTCTCCTGCCCCACTAGCTGCATACTTCGTGTACGCAGTGTGTGCACCTCGGCTTCAGCAAATGCTGCAACTGCCACATAAGTGCCCGCTGGGTGGGTGTGCGATTACGTGTGTGTGTGTGTGTGTACGAGAGTGTGCGTGGCGAGAGAATTCGTTGCCTCGATTTGCCTATAATTATGTGTGTTATATAACAAACTGCATTTTGGGCGAAATACTCGTGTTCCAGCGCCAGTGTCAAGTGGTGCAGGTGGAGGGGTGGTGCGTGGTGGGTGGTGGGCGGCTTGGCACCCATTCGCCTGCATGAATATTCAATAGCTCAAATAGAGCATACGCCGCATTGGACCTCGCCAGCATTACTTAAATATATGTACATATATATAGTTTATATATACATTTCTACATCGCGACAGTCGTAAAATTGTCGATAATAAATATTAAATTCAAAGTGCCATAAACGCTGACCACAGTTCAGTTCAGTGCAGTTCTGTGCCTCCTTTTTTTTGCGCAGTGTACTAGGCATATAATTTAACATTCTCCTACAGAACTCTTCAGCTTTCTTAATGAGCAATTTCTGTTTGCTGAATCGATCGTTGAGCGTCTGACGACTGCTCAATTTCGATTTGTTTCCACAATCCCTCGCATTACTGTAATTACCCACAATGCAAAACAAAGCACCAAAAGCAACAACAAAAAAACACAAACACAAAAATAATTCTTAAGAAACTCATAAAAAACAAAACCAAGTCATTGCAATCACACATTCTCACACACTGAGTGTGCGAGGGAAGTGGCAGCTCGCATGCAAACTGAGTAAATTATATGGAGAGAAATGGGAACTTCCATTTGAATACGAGATGGCAGCCAGTTGCCATTTGCCATTTGCCAGCTGCAAGGATCGACATGGTCTTTGTGAGGTTTTTGCACTCTCTATTCGCTCAGACCGTGGGATAAGTGTACTAAACAATTTGTGCACCAATGCTGAATATTATTTGGCACAAATATTACGATTCTTCACAAATCAAGGAATTTTGAAATCAAATTAAAATCAGTAATGTGTCGATTTTAAATTAAACTAACAGCATTTTAAATACATTTCAACTGACGCGGATAGAAAATAAAATAAAGAAAATAAAGGTTAAGCATTTTTTATAGGTATAGAACTCCTTCATAAGGGGATTGTTTTACTTTTGAGCGCAAAGTTGATATAAATATAATCAAGTACTGTAACTAATGCCATGCATTAATAATTATTAATACAATACAATTGCATAAAAATCTACTGATGAAATCTTGAGCTAAACTCGAGAAAAATCATTAGGCTAATTTTCTTGCAAAACATTTGCCATGGATAAGTCATGAGTGTATTCATCTGCATTTGCTGTTAACCACACACACTTACACTTGAACTCACACACACACAACAGATATATATATTTTCATAATTTTTTTGTTGTATATTTTTTTTGCTGCTGCTGCTGCTGCTGCTGCTTTTGCTTCTTTTTATTTTGCTTGTCTTAAGCTGCAAATCGCGGCAATCGTTAAGATCACGAAAAACAATTCAAAATTAATGGTAATAAGCAGTTGCTGGCGCGCCAAAGCAAAACAAAGGCCTGACTGCCTGGGCTGTGCCTGGTTGCCAAGTTGCATGCCCCCCTCTACTGCTGCCTCGCTCTCGTACTCGGCGTACTACCTGGTTGCATGGGTAGAGAGCCCAACAAGTTGCTGGCACAGCAAAATTACTGCGTACAACAGAAGCCGTCTGACGGGGCACTCTGAAGATGTCTTCAACGGCAGCAGCTCATTTGCAGGCTCCGCTCACAAAACAGTAGTCCAGTTTGGTCTTTTGGGGCGTTGCGCCGGCGCTGAGTGCCGGACCGGACCCTGACCGGCCTCTGACCACCATCACCACCACCACCGCCAGCTCCTTAGAATGCTGCTGCTGTGCTGCTGTTGATCGATGGCAGCAACCATACGATGTGATGCGATGCTGCTGGCTATCGCTGCATATTTTTTTTCTCTCTCTCCACTTTTTCATCATTTTTCTTGAGCTGCTGCTTTTTTATTGAGCTGCTGCTGCTGCTGCTGCTGTTAGAAGTCGTGTCGTGTAGCAGCCGGCAATCATACGATATTTTCAGCATCCAAATTATTATAATATATTATTATTAGCTGTTGCCCGTTTTTGTTGTCTGTTGTAGTATTTTTTTTTTTTTTTTGCATGTGGCTAGATAACAAATTTGCTTGTGGTGCTGCATGACTTAATAATGCTGTGTGAATGGATGGCATAAAGAAGGTCTGTGAACTCTACTTGATACTTGGAGGGGAAAACTCGCACCCGCAGCTGAATATGATGGATAGTCAACTAAATGAATTTGCATGCGACAAAGCTGGTGCGCTAAAAGCCTCAGCTGAAGAACGCCGAAAAAAATAAAAGACAAACCTGACTAAAAAAGCATTAGTTCCATCTGCGGGTGTGTGTGTGTGTGTGTGCGAAGGGCTCTTACATTTATAGATACAGCTGCAGAGAGACAAACACAGAGACGCACTGCTCGCCCCAAAGGCTTTGAATATGTCCCCAGCTGGACCAATCGAAGCTCGTCGCGCCTTCTATACGAGTGTAGTTTGTTTGGTTGAGAGTGTGAGTCTGGCTGTGTGTGTGTGTGTTTATTCTCAAACTCCTCTTCTATGCGCACGTAACGTCGTGTGTTTGCCTTTAACTTGCATTTTCTTTTTATATACATTTTTTAGTTTTTTACTTTTTATATACAAGCACTCGCTACTGTGTGTGCTTGTGTGTGTGCCACCCTCTCACGCATGCCTGCAGCTTGAAGCTGGACACCACATGATGTCCACGTCGTCGTTGGCGTTGTCATCTCCTACTGGCAGGGGCAGGCTTTATGTCAATGTCTGAGCTGCCATGTTGTAAGTTATGCCAGTTTACACTGTGACGCAACAAAAAGTAAGCAAGAATCGACAAGAAAAAAATGAATGTAGGCAAGAAAATTGTTTTCCCGCTGTGCCCGTCTCCCTTCTGATCCAGCAGTTATTTAGTTGGAGGCGGCAGGCAACGGACTGTGCATCAAAGGAAAAGCAAATTTCCATTGAAAGCTGCAGCGTTGCGTGAAATGCTTTACGAGCCGAGCCGAGCCTTCGGTGTCCTCGCTCCTTCTTGAGTGCATTTGTCACACCTCGACAGCAACAACAACAACAGCAACAACAGCAACGAAAACAAAAATGAAAATGAAGGTGAAAAGCGTTAAGCAAAGCAAATGGATTTTTATGGATTGACATGGCAGGTAATTGGTGCACTTCGCTGCCGGCTCTCCCTCCCCTCCCCTCCCCTCACCTCCCCTACCCCTTTGCCAACACACATGAGCTTCATTTTCTAAAAACACTGATGATCCTGCTGGTAAAAGCCTCTGCCTAATTGGGCCTGTGTGTGTGTGCTATGTTGGCCAAAGGCGCTGCTAATATGAAATTACCAATGTCAAGCGACTGGCGGCTCATAGAGAGAGGCAAACGCATTTAATTGCAAGCTGCATAGTTTCTCTCAGCCCTGGGCTCTCAAAAGGTGCGTCGTTTAATACGTTATAAAAGAGAGCAAAAAAAATGTTAAAAATACTTTCAAAAGAGGCAACTGAAATGATCAAGGATGGGAACCGGTCTCGAGGCCAATGGCAGCAGACCTCGTTGCAATATTTGACAAGAGAATACGATCAGCGGCCTGAGACCAATTGAGTTCGATTGTTACAATGCATAAATAAAACATGCATTAAATTACATATATACACACACATACATACATACTCGTACTATAAGTACATACATTGATTATAAACTAAAACTCGTTTTCAACTAGTGTGGCAATTATTTGTTGCCATGCAATTTATTTGCCATGCGAATTGCATAAATTATTTACTTAAAATTAATTGAGTCAATGGCATAAATTATTAATTAAGTACTGTTTCTTCAGTTAATGAAATCTTTATATCAAATAGTATTCATAGCAATTATTTCATATGCACTTGAATACAACATTGTATGCATTTACTTTTAATGCAACTATCATTTCAGCTGTGTAAATTAACTTTTTTTATTACTTTTATATATTGAATGGTATACTTGATTTTTGAATAGTTGAATACGTTTTTATATATTCAATTTATTTGATTAGAGAACTCTTTTTGAAAAAACGTTACTTTCCGATTCAGAATTATAATGTAAATTTGTGAAATAAATTTCAACAAGTATTCGTATTCATGATGAACCTTTAGAAGCGAAAATATTTAATAGACTTAGTTATATAGTTGTCTTTATAAATTGAAGCTAAAGCTGAAAAGATTTGATTATTGATTATAGTTTTTGATGAATACCAATATTTATAAATCGAAATTAATTATGCAATGTTTTCGTTCTGAAAATGTTTGCTTTACATTTGCTCGAGCCACATCTTTTGCGGCTTATCAGAAGCATAAAATATTGAGGAAGAAAAAAGTGCGAGCAAAGGACATATGGAAGAGAGCACACATACGCACATCCGCTGACACACAGACACACACACACAGTTTGGTAAAAAAGTAAAAGAAAGAAAATCAGATGGACAGTGGGCGTAACTGCCGCCTGTCAAGGGGGTGTACCTGTGGATGTGAGTGTGTGTGTGTGTGTGTGTGTGTGTGTGTGTAACAAAATAGATGGGCCAATAGACGTGATGAACGCAGCAGCTACAGCAACAACAAGAAATGCTTAAAAAAAGAAACGAATGAAAGGAAAAGAAGCAAGCTGGAAATTTATACTATATACTAAATATATATATATAGAATTGTGCAAGTATATAGCGCACCTAGATATGCATATTACGATTGCCAATGGCTGTGTGTGTGTGTGTGTGGGAGTGTGCATGCATGTGAGCTAAAATTTACTTAGAGTTATTTATGCAAAAGCGACACCCACCAGAAGCAGCAGGACCACAAAGCAAATGAAATAACACTGAAGGATGTGGCAGGAAGGAGCTGTGATCTCTCTGCTATCGTTTGCCACTGGGTTTGTCTTTGCAAGATATATTGTAATTACTGTTGCAGCCATTTTCTTCAATTTATGCATAGCCAAATCAATTTCAATAAAAAGCAGCACCAGCAGCAGCAGCAGCAGCATGAAAAGAATCAAGCGATAGATTGACGTAGTTTCATCTAAATTGCATTTGCTTTCGCCCTCGCAGTAGCATGTGATTTCTTGTTTCTAATTAAAAAGTGCTGGCCCCTTCGTCTTGCAGCTGGCCATAGTGCGTGCACTCTACCACCCCTCCGACCCCACTGTCCCCCTCTACCCATCCACTGTGGCAGCTCCCGATGCTGCGCAGAAAAGTGCGCTATCTTTTTCGCACGCCTTCGTCGTTGACTGGCCGGCCAAGGCGGTTGGATGGCTGCAATTTAGTTTCGTGGTTTTGCCGTCAACTTCTTCTTGTTCAATTGCCGGATACAGCGGACGGACAAGCCATTGGTACATAGGCGTATATGGCCACAGCTCCCTGGACTCCAGTGTCCATCTTTGTCAAAAGCGGGCAACTTGCTTCGAATTTCGCTAACGTTGCCCGTTGCCCGTTCCATGTGTGGCTGCCACGCCTAACTGCCACAGCGCGTACATACATACAATGCACTCACACATACACTCACACACACACACACACGTACACACATTTAGAGGATAACCAACGCCCAGCAGAGCAGCACTGGCTATGTGCTGGACTCTCACAAGGCACATGGCTGCATCTCTGGCATTGCATGCAATTTTCCTGCAATTTTCGTTGCAAATGCATTTTGTTGTTCCCCCATTTTAGTTGTTGCTGTTGCTGTTGCTGTTGTTGTTGCGAGCCGAAAATATTTGAGCTGAGAATCCATCATCATTCTCGACTGCTGCTGTTTTTGGCTCGTGGTCATGGTTACGTTTCTAATTAAATTTTATTTTATGCCACCATTTTGGCGCCTTCCACTTGCTGCTTGCTGCACCGTCTTTCAGCCGCAAATTTATGACGCTGCACATGCAACCAACTGCAACTCTGGACATCGGATGTGTCCACCTCATCGTCATCGTCATCGTCATCATAATCATCATCGTTGGAGCTGCCTTTTAGTTAAGAACGCGCTCGGTGTGCAAAATTTCGCCTGATTGCTCTTTGATGAAAACTCAATTATTGCGCCGTGTGTGTGCCTGCCTGCCTGGACTTTCGACTCGAATGCATGCTGTGTCCTGTAACTGTAACTAGGCCTAGTCCTGGCGTAAGTAATGCTGCTTCTCTCCTTTTGCTCTACTCTGCTTTTGCTGCTCTCTGCTAATTGAAATGCAGGCAATGCCAATGCCAGATCTGACATTAGCCACGCATTAGGCCTCATCGATCAAAGGCTGCGCAACTGCATCTCGTTATCAATCCTGCACAGAAAAGGACTGCTGCCAGCCACCCTCAATTCGCTTGAAATCTTATGCCAACGGTTCAGCTCTGCTGTGCTGTGCTGTGCTGTGCTATGATGTGCCCTGCAGCGGTGGCGTGGCCAAAGTATTAATGAATCTAAGGTGATATGACGAATGGGTGATTAGGTTCTTGTCATTTGCCCAGCCTTCGATTCAGCCGGGGCCTCTCAATTTTCCTAGCATCGGCAACAACAAACTTTTGCTAAAAACAAACCTGCCACATACGCATCGTGTCCAACTGCCTGCTATGCCTGTACGCCTGCACAATTTCACCAATACTCGTATCCTGTTCCTCGCCTTTGGCTGCGATTTCTTTGCCATGCTTTTCCAACACACACACACACACACATGCAGTTGGTGTGGAACGAGCAGGAGCTGCACCAGCATCATCGTGCCCGTTCTCATTCTGTGCTCTTTCAGTTTGTTTTGCATCGTCGTGGTTCTCTGCCTCCCATCGCCATCCTCAACTGCTTGCCCACTCTCACCATCTCTTGGCGTCCTGTGGCCATACATAGTTTTCTCTATTGAACATTTTACATATTAGAAAATTTTGCAAATGGGCAACGTTGTACGCCTACTGCACCACAGCTCGCTCGGCTCTCCCTTCTTTGCCCGCCACTCTCCCTCGGCACACATGAGCAAAAAGTTATGTGCCCATTGCGAACGCCTCTGCCTCTTTCCCTGCCTCCTCTGCTGCCCTGTCAAGCGCCTGCAGTCTCCTGCAGCTACCCACAAATAAGGGGAACGCACACGCGTTCGTAGTTGAATTCGGCGTCGCCAACGTTGCTGTTGTTGTTGTTGTTGTTGTTGTCGTCCGCCTCGTAGTTGGAGTCGTTGTCGTTGTCGTCGTCGTCCTCTCGTCTCATCGTCTCATCGTCGTTGTCGTGGCCGTGGTCGTCGTCATCGTCATCATCAGGCCGCGTCGCTATGGCTATTACAACGGACAGCTGTGGCTCCCCCATGTTCTTTCTCTCCCTTCTCTCAGCCTGCTGTTGTTGTTTCTGTTGAGCGGGTGCGGCTTTTGATGCTTTTGCATCAATGTGTCCTCTCTTACGACTGCGTATGTGTGTGCGCGACTCTGTCTGTATGCGTGTGTGTGTGTGTGTGGGTGTGTGTGTATGTCTGCGTTGACGGCCGCTGCACTTAGACAGCAGGTATAGACTGAGGCACCAGGATCTATGCCCCGGCATCGGCATCGGCAGCGGCATCGGCCTTCCTTCCCAAACAACTTTGTCCACGTTGACGAGAAACAACATCCAACATCCTGGTGACCATCACACATACATATGCGTGCTCTATTGATAAACTGCACTCAGCGAAATTTGGTTATTGATTAAATGCGAATTATGAGGACGCATTTTCAAACACATTCTGCTGCGGTATAAACAAAATATTTTAATTAAAAGTTGAGTTATTTAAAGTAAAACAAAACAAGCAATATTTATTGATTTTACAAATACTTTGAACATTCATATTTTTATAATTAAGATTTACTTTTTATTTACTAACTAATTTTAAATATATTGTACACTTTATTAAAGAATTAATTTATTGCATTATTTTCTTCAAAGTATTACAAACTTTGTTTTTCATCTGACTTATTTTGTTATTTTTTTTATGAGTTTTCTTATATAATTATCATACTTGCAAATATCAGTTAGATTGCAAATATCAGTTAGATTGTTGCAATATGACTAAAAAACAAGTTGAGAAATATATATTCTCAACATATATTAATATGATATAACAGTCTGTTATTGCACAGTTGTTGATAATTGTAAATAAAGGTAAAAAGGCAAAATCATTAAAATAAAACGTTCAATATTGATGAAGTCTTAATAGAGCAAGCTATTAATTTATTAAAGCAACAATACGTGTGCAATAATTACAGACACGCTAGCTAGTTAACACAATTGCTAATGACAAATAAATTAGAATTGCATTTCATTATTAATTTGTTGGAAATGTTTGGCAACTTTTTCAAGTGCAGCGCCTAAAGGACTAAAAGGCACCGAAAAAGCGTCGCCAGTGTCGCTGCCTTTCTTCTGCTTCGCTCTTGGCTAAGCCGCCACCATGCCCCATGCCCCCCCTCCCCCCATGCCGCATAAAGTTGTATTGCACCCACACACACCAATACAATCACGGCCTAAACAACAACGTCGCTGGCCTGTGTCTGGTCCAAAACTCCTAGTTTTCAAGTGGAGTCGCCAACAACTCAAACCAGTATCAGTTACGTCTACTCCTCTGCTTGCCCCCCACCACACTCTCTCTCCCACTCACTCTCTCTCTGTATGTGTGTGTGTGGCATTGTATGCATGCATATTAAATTCAATCGAATGTATTCTCTACACTCGATGGCTGCCCTCATACGTTGCGTTCGTTCTGTTCGCTTTTATATTTGTCTTTATTTTGTTTTGTTTTCTATTCGACTACTTCAGCTACGTTACGTATACGTAACGTAATGTAACGTTAGAAATAGGCGGAGTTATCAACGTTTTCAAGTTATAATAAAAATGCAACACATTTTACAGACATGCCACTATGTATATATGCGCACTATGCATGTATTAGTGTGCTCACACACACACACACACACACACAGTCGCAGAGGCGCTCACTTATGACCCTTGCTCTGCTTCTGGCTACTTTCCATAGATTTTTTCCTTGGTTATTGGTTTGGAGTGGCACAACCATTTGGTTGCTTCTTTTTTTTTCATGGATGTTGCTACTGCTGTTGTTGTTGTTGTATATAAATACATATACAACAGACGTTTTTTGTTGCGATTTTTATTATTTTTCAATGCTCAAACTCGACGTCGCATAAAACTTGTGTTTTTGCTGCTGTTGCATAGCAGAGTGGCGCCCCTTTCCCAGCTGCTTCTTGTGCTCGTTACAGTTTCCGTTTGCTGAGAGCGAGACATTTTGCTAATGCATTGATTAAAATTGAATTTTTAATTAAAATATTGTGTGTGCTTGTCTGTTGACTATTTTATTGCTTACTGCCAATTTCGATTTAGCTTCGTAAATCAGCGAAGGAAAAACACAACACACAAATCTATACAAATTGCAATATTTATTTGAAGAGAGAGAGAGAGAGAGAGATGGAGAGGGGGAGCTGTAAATGCCACAAATCATGGGCAACATTTGAAACACTTTTCACTTTCCATTTGGCAGCAAGTTTGTACCATAATTGATGCTCACTTATGCCTGCAAACTCAATAAATCACATGCAATTATGCAAGCAAAGCATCCTTAAGGAATATTCACACTTTCACACGTTGCCACACACACACACATGCACAGTGAGTAAATTGAGACAGGGAACTGTCCACTCTGCAATCGTCTTGTTGGCTAGAACTGCTCCTTGTGCTGACCGTAAAAGCCACAAGTGTATTTGGCTATAAATCTCCAATTGCTTTCTTATGCATCCAAGAGAAATTGAAAGGCTATTTACGGAAAATATTTTCTTTGCATTTATTTGCCAAAAACATGAGAGAGACGCACACGCAGAGTGGGAGGGCAGATTGCTTCCCATCTCGCTCGCTCCCTCTGTCTTCTTCTCAATCGCTCTCAATAAGTGAGCTAATAAATAAACAGAAAATTTCGACAGCAAACATTTACTCAAGCAAACGATTCAAAGATGTTCAACAAGGCAAAACGAATGAATTTGCATATGTATGTGAGTGTGTATGTGTGTGTGTGTGTGTGTGAGCAAGACAGTAGTTGGGGCAGAGGTTGTGTGTGGTGTCAAGCCACAAACACCTTTTGCGTAAAATAAAGCAATCAAGCAAATAATGTTGCCACATTACACTACATATCAACAGCTTCCTGCTGAGCGACAGCACAGGCAACAGAAAGAGAAAGAGAGAGAGAATGAAAGGAAGTGAAAGAGATGGGGATAGTGAGTATGTGTGCTTCTTTGCACACACAGACAAGCACAGAGGGCAAAATGGCTGGCAGGCTAAAATAAAATTGAAATCATGTCGCAAGCAACAACCTTGAGGAATGCCCGACACACACACACACACACGCATATGCACACACACACACACACAGAGACTGCGACAAGTGTCTGGCAAAATGTCTCGACTCTCGACGCGACTCAATTCAAGTTGACTTAACTTTCAGTGCAGGCGAAGGAGACGCCTCTGCTCACTCACTACTCACTCTCCCTGTCTTTCTGCCCTCTATGTGTGTGTGTACACTTTCACTCTCATGGAGCACCCCGTAGACGAACTTCACATGCTGTGCCATATTTAACAAATTATCTGTAATTTCTCGAGTGCAGCCGCAACGTCGCCATCTTTGCAGCAGAGACCAATGCCAATCTCTGTCCGTAGCAAACATTTAAGCGGCAAAGCCAAAGCTAAAGCCGGAGTCACAGCACATGCCACACCACAACACACACACACACACACACACGCACACACATGCTCAGAGTCTGGCGGCAAGCCACTTGTCAAGATGGATAGCACAGTAGTCCTTCTCCTGCTCGTCCTCGTTCTTGTCGTCATCGTCGTCGTCGTCGTCGTTGTCTGAGAGCCAGCCGGGATTTTGGGCTTCAAGCAGCCGCAAATGCTTAACTTCACACACACACAGTAAGAGCGAGAGGGAAAGAGAGAGAGAGGAGGGAGGGAGGCAGCAAGCAGTAGGCGGACTTCAGACAGCTGGCAACCACAGCCGCATTGCTGGCAAGGACGTTAGGTTCAGGCCAGAAGGAAGTTGTTTGTGGGTCGCCCGACATTCAAGGCTGACCGAGAGAAACCCAGACCAGGACTCAGGACTCAGAACTCAGACTCACTTGGACCCCTTTAGCCAGAGCGATTATTGTCGTTATTGTTGCTGTTGCCGTTGCCTTTGCTGTTGCTTTTGCTCTCTGTGGGTGTCTCGCAAGATGAAAGGCACTTGCCATTCATGACCGTCCAAGCGGCTGCCATTTGCCCCAACACTTTTGCATGCAACAACATGGGGTGGCAAGTGCTCTGGCTCTGACTCTGACTCTGGCTGGCTGCTTCGGCTTCCGCTTCTGCTTCTGCTTCTGTTATTCCTATTTGCTGGCCAACTCCTTTTGAATGCGCCGGCTAAATGACCTTGAGCATTACAGTTGAACGTTTGTCATGGATCCCTCCCCGCCTCCCCTGCTTTTGTATCTGCTGCCATGCTTGGACTTGTGCCATCTACCAAGTCTACTGCTGCTAAGCATCTGCCTTGCCTGCCTGCCTGCCAGGCTGGCTTTGGCCACTCCTATTTAACTGCAGGACTCTGTTTTGCATCAGTGTAAAGTGATGTGTTAAGCTGTTAAGTGCCAAAGTAATTGTTTTCTTTCAACGGCTGCAACTGCAACTTTGACATCCCTTTCACTTGCCACTTGACCTTGAGAGTGTTAAAGTGGTGTGTTGAGGCGGAGTCGCCTTCTGGCTTCGTTTCGTTGACTGGTTACAGTTGTTGTTCACCCATTGTTGCCACTTTGGCAATGTAGGTCTGGCCCAGTGCTTGTTGCATGTTGCAGCTACTCGTAATTCAATCTTGATTAAGTTGCAAGCTGGCATGCTTTGCATTTGCCTCCACAAGGATACGAGACGAGAGCAGCATTAGGCGTGGCAAAATCAAACGGGTTTTGTGCCATTTCAAAATATGACGGATTGTTACCAAGACAGTTCCAAGATTGTGGACATGACAACCGACGGAGATTAAACTTGCAGACCTAAGTGATTGTTATCCCTATTGATTTACTGATTTCATCATGTACAAGATACGGTTTTGTTACAGTGTAGTTTTCAAGCAGATGTTTCAATTAAGTGCTTGAAAGAAAGTCCTCACTAGTTTTTTAATTAAAATCAATATTATTATTGCAGTAATATTGCTTTAATCTGAACTAATATTTATTCGAATCTCTCATCTTTTTTTCTGGTATTTATAATATTGTCAATATGTTAAACACAAACATTTCCATCTGGTCTAATTACTGTTCATTTTCATACGAAGTGAAAACTTTTGTTTATTAATTACATAATGAAGATTATGCTTTTATTTTCATTTAATAATTGCTTTCGAGCTGACGAGCGTTTCTCTTACCAGGAAAGCATCTTTGAGTGGATGTTGTCTTAGACTATCTTAGACTTGTTTATTGGGCGTGCTTTATACTTCTACTTCCAAAAAATCTTTGTTAAATTATAAAAGGTTTCTTATAAGCTGTTCCCATTTAAAATGTAACTAAAAATATAAATTTCTTTCTTATTTTATAATTTTTTTGTGAAACAATCTAAAATATCTTTTTATTTGTGTCTGTCTCGCTTCTGTGATATTCTTTTCCTATTCAATTGAATGTTTGCCTTAAATACATTCTTACTTTAAGCATCTGAGCATTTAGTAATATTCAAAGCACTTTATAGGTTTTTTTATAATTTATTTTTTTATATTTTCCCCACAGCAAATTCAATAATCCATTGGCAGCTTCTTAGCTCCAATAAATTCCATAAAATAGAAAAAACAATGTGTATTATTTTTTTACATTTACTTCTTCACTTTTATTCTGTTTCAGTTTTCATATAATTTAGTGTTAACTAAAATAATAATGATAAAGAACATACAATACATATGCACTTAAATATTGTAGGTGTGTGTGTGTTGGGTGTGTGCTGCACTGGGACAGAGTGTGTGTGTGTGTGTGTGTGAGTGTGAGTGTTGTCTGCATACATACACATGAAATTTGCGGTAAATATGTACGCTATAAGTAAGATTAGATGCATTATTTAATCGTACATTTCATTTATTCACGAATATTACAATAGAATAGAAGATGTGCGACCCATGAGTACGATGAGCGAGTATGTGTGTGTGTGTGTGTGTGGGTTAACTAATATTACGTGAATGTTGTCCTACGGCTATGGAAATTTGTACATTATTTACAATTACATTTGGAAATACAATTACTAGACATACATCGTAATATATAGGCATGTTTATCGATTATAATATATATAGTATAATTAATGTATTATTTATATATTAGGTGCTTACCATTTTAAAGACAACACTGCGTATGCGTAATGTGAATGAATAGTTATATGTGTGTGTGTGTGTGTGTGTGTATTTAGTGAGTGCTTAACTAAAGTAAACTACATTTAAGAAATGCACAAGTCTCTAGTTGTAACTGTATTTAATATTATCCTTTATTATTATAATATTATTTTACTTTCTTTTTGTATCTCATATTTTTGTTGCTTCTTCTCGATATTGGCAAAGAATAAGGCGCGTAAGATAAAAGAAAATTATATAGAAATGAAATGCATTCAAAATAAATAATATATAGGCGAGATCTTATCCTTACAGGAAAGTTCCGAAGTGCATGTGTGTGTGATGGGTATGGGGCAGGGTGGGTGGGGGGGGGAACATTTAATACTCGTACCGTTATGAACTTAGCCTAAGACTAAACACTAAAACTATAACTAAAACCAGTTAGCAACTTGAACTAAGCACTTAGCAGGCTAAACACTAAACGTTGGGGTTAAAATAGCAGTCCAAATGTGTGTCTCCATTGGCTTCTTCAAAAGAACCAAGTCCACGCCCACGCTCTCAATCCTCATGCGGCAGCTCGGTGGCCTGCTGCTGCTCCAGCTTGATCTTCATCAGCGGCGACTCACGCACTCCAGTTGGGGCATAAGCAGCAGCCGCTGCTGCTGCCGCAGCTGCGGCACCGGCATTGGCATCGGCGCTGGCAAAGAGTTCGCTCATGTCCTGGCCGGGGAAGAAGTCCTCGAAGCGCGGACTCTTGTTCACCGACTTCTGCAGCAGCCCATTGGCAATGGCCTCGAAATCAATGCCCGCTGGCAGGCTCTCCAGAAAGCGTTTGTTGTATGCATAGTTGGGATGCTGCTGCTGCTGCTGTTGTTGCTCTTTGACCTGGTGCTTGGCATAGTGCGTGGAATAGGGCGATGCGGCGCCTGGTCGACTGGATGAGGCGCCATGTGCTGACGCCGTCTTGCTGCCCGCCGAGGAGTTCGAGCCACGCGACTGATTGCCATATTGTCGCGCATGCATCGCCTCCTTTAGCTCCCGATCCCTGGACATCTCACGCTCCCGTTCCCGCTCCCGCGACAATTCTCGCGCATAGCTGGCGGCACTGGGATGCATAGCAGCGCCTGCGACACCTCCAGCGCTGCCAACGCCACCGCCACCGCCACCGACGCCTCGCTGATGCGCCGCCTGCTGCGAGGGCATCACATTCAGGCCGGGCAAGCCCATCAGTCCCAGGGCGCTCAAGTCGGGCAGATTCTCGGTGCCACGTCGCTCGTTCTGCTGGTGCTTGGCCGCGGCCACTGCCGCCGCCGCCGACACCTGATCCTCAATCTCGGAGCGCTGCAAATACGCCGGCGACTTGTACATGTTCATGGACTGCACATGGGGCGACTGCTGTGGCTGCTGCTGGGACAGTATCTGGCGGCGCAGGGTCTCTGTCATTGTGCTGAGCGAGCTGCTGCTGTCGGGCGGTGCCAGCGCTGCATTCTGGGCGGCCATCTTCACTGCCGCACTGTGGTAGCCATTGGCCGCTGCTGCCGAGTTGCCGGAGCCAAAGTGGGCCTATAGTGGATCAATGAAAAAGGCAAAAGCGTAGGGGAAGAGTGTTAAAAAAGGGGGTGACAAATGGAAGAGTTGCTAGATAAATAATACAACTAATTGATAGACATTTTCATACCCGGCAGCCACAAAGCTAATGGGAAACATATATTATCAGACTTTCCTATATTCAATACTAAAATTTTGCCATTATTGTATAGGTTTTTTAATTAACTACAATGGCTAAATCCATTACAATTAAGATAGTATGTATAATGATATACAAATTTGTTACTTTTAAAATAGATAATCATATTTGATCTAATTGAAAATTCACTTTACAGTTGTATTGTAGCTTTCTTAACAAGTTTAGTAACACCATAGCAAGCTAATATTATTGTTTACTATACAAAAGGCTACCGGGTACTTAACTTTAGTATTATACTGTTGTTCAATAGTTAATTGAAAGCTACTTACGCCATGCGCCTGTCCGTTCGCATAAGGATGCGCGCCCATTTCCTCCTTGATCTCGCGATAGTCGCGGAACACCACGGCCTTGATGACGCTGCGAATGAGCTCCTCCGGCCACATGCCGAGCAGGATGCGCTGTGGACGACCACGGGCCTTGGGCCGCGGATCGGCGCCGCCATCGAGCGAGGGTCCCAGCATGTTGTGCACCCGATTGGCATAGAGCACAAATGTCGGATAGGGTATGTCATATTTGCGTGCGGCCTGTGATAAGGAGAGTCCCTCTTTTAGTACACTGAAGATGGCCTCGGCCATGGCCTCGGGTCGCCAGGATTTGAGGGGGCCGCGTTCACGAAAGCGCAGCTGTTGCACCAGATTCTGTTGGTTAGTGTTCCAGCATTTTTGCCACATCGACTGCAATTGGTATTGGTAACTGTCTGCTGGTAGAAGAGAGAGAAGCATATTCCAAACTTAGTTGTATCGAGCTATGCTAATTGGCCCAGGAAGGAAACTACCTTCGATTGCCAAGACTATAGACTATAGTGTACTATGTACAAGTAGTGTATATGGACTGTCACTTACCCGCCACAGATGTGCCTGTTGCAGGAGCACCCATCCAGCCATGTCCGCCGGTCTCAATCATTTTGGCCTGCAAATGGAAAGACGATAAGGAAAACGTCGTTTAGTTTGTGCTTCTTTCGTTCACTGTGGGCCATAAAAGTTTATTAATGCCATAAATGTTGGGCCAAAGCTTTTTGGTATGCAAACGCCAAAGCAAATTAGTATACAAAGTTGCCAAACCATTTGCCCCGTCACATTCACATTCGCATTCGCATTCACATTCATATTCACATTCGCTCGCCTTTTGTCTTTGCTCAACAACTTTCGGCAGCATTTTTATGGCCTGAGCTGGCAAAAGGTCCCCAAATACACTCGTCCACAATATAACATACAAAGCAACTATTTATTTATTGCCATTATGCTATTATTAGCCATTCAACTCTGTCTCTCTCGCTCTCTCTCTCTCTCCAGTCATGCATCTGTATCTGTCCGCAAATTAACGCTAACTACGGCAAAACTCCGTCAAAGTAATTGAGGCGGCTTTTAATATTTATTAATAAACACGTGAAAAACAAAACAGGGGGAAAAATGTTGAAAAAAGTGCTAAATAAATTAAGACAAAGCCGCAGTTAATTTCTAGAGTAAGCCCAGGCCCCATTTGCACTTCGACTCGCCAGGGCATAGTGAACAACAACAACAGCAACAACTACAACAGCAATAACAATAACAACGAGAAAAAAAGTTAAATTGATGCACGTTCCGTTCGCTTGTTCGTGCCACATAGCGAAGAAGGATTCATTGCCTACCGCTGACCAGCCAAAGTTGACGCCTACTTGCCACTTCGGTCTGCCTCACCCTCTCCCCGGCGGCCCAACTGCACAAAGCCATGCATTTTATATGGGCAACAACAAGCGCTATACAAATTATGTGAAGCGGCAACAAAAAGCGGCAAGAAACAGAAAAAACAATATATATATATGTATAGTGTAAGTCTTAAATATTTGAAACTAGGTAGTGCCACGCCACAGCCCTTTTGCCGCTTGCCACTTGCCACTTGCCACTTGCCTCTTGCCTCATGTTGCATTGCATTTGTTAGACGCCTGCCATGTTAAGGAAAAAGGTCATAAAATGTATGAATAATTGAAATTGAAAAGTCGGAAGCATTTTTTGCATTTTTACAGGCAAACCCCATGCCTTATGCCAGATATAGAGAGAAAGAGAGAGGGAGCACTAGATAGAGAAAGAGAGAGAGACTGGGAGGGGAGAGACGCTAACGAATGCGAACGAGCCCAGCCCAAGCCAGATATCAAAATGGCGTTGCAAACGTTATTTTATGTTAAACATTTTGTTAATGAAGCGTCAAATAGTGGAGCTGTTTGTTGTTTTATTTATACCCTGCAAATCGTAAAAAAGATGAGCAAGGGTGTCATAAACTTTGAGTATATTTATGTGAAGCACAAGAATGAGTTGCTTAATTGTTATTGTAAAATACCTTAGGGCTTTTTAAACGAAAAGTTTAAGCAACTAGCACTTTCGACTACTACAGGGTAGGCGAGCACGATTTGCCCCAACACTTCTTGATTCTTTAAAGTTGCAGCTTGCAAAAGTATTTTATTATTATTATAATTAATGTTTATAATTAAGGTAAAGCAGAACTTTAGTACGCTCAACCATAATTATTACGGCTGGTAATTTATAATGAAAAATGCCGTTGTCTGACATAAGTTATAGAAAATGAAGCTTTTAAAGTAATTGCTAGGCGAGTACAGTTAAACAGCGACAAGTTTATTACTAACAATAATAATTACAGAATTATATTAATCAGTCAACTGTGCTGCACTTTAATGAGCACTCAATCATGTGCTTGAGACAATGCGACAGAGCTTTTCAAAGCACATGAAAGCTTCGTTTCAATCGTAAAGTTCACATATAATTTGCGGCATCGACTATTGTCTATTGGGTTTAATGTGTTGCAAGAACAATAGAATGGTTTAGCTGGCGCATTAAGCGAACTTTGAACTGTTATTGCTCGTATTATTAATATTATTATTATTGCTGTTGTTGCGATGCTCGGTAGTTCTTCAAGTTGAACTTAAAACAATTGCTCACAACATGGGAATCCATTAGTCACTTACATCGTAAATTCGCCAGTCACTTGCCAATGCATTATGGCGACCTTTTAACCCCCCCAGCAGACAAGAGGGGGGACAGTAGCTACGTCTAACAATTATAAGACTGGCATAGCACAATACATATAATAAAATATTGCTAGCGCTGTTGCTGCTGCTGCTGCTGTTGCTGTGCTCAAAAATGTTTAATTAATTAAATTTTCAATTTCCCGCCAGCAGCAGCAGCAGCAACAACAGCAACAACAACTGGAACAAGCGACTGCCACGACGTTTCTCATACTCAACAAAAACAAATTTGAAGCGTGCGCGCATTCAACTTTCTTTCAACTCATTTAATTTAATTTGCGGCGCTTCGCTGCTCAGCCTCTGCCTCTGCCACTGCCGCTGCCTCAGTTGCTGCCTCAGTGCTGCCTCAATGCTGCTGCTGCGGCTCATCGTCTTCTTGTTCTTGCCAATTACTCATCGTGTGCACGCCCCATTCACATAATAATTTATTTAATTAACTTTTTCGCTTCTACAAATTTCTATAAAAATATATATATATTGATTTTTGTTCTAGAATATTTTCAATATTTGTTATACACACTTCTAGCATACATTCACGTGTCTGACTGTGTCTGTGTGTGTCTATGTGTGTGTTTGTTGGTAATAAAATATAAATTCATACCAGGTTCTCACACTCGCAATTGCCATCAATCCAAATGCAGGCGTCTCTGCCTGGCCCTTACCTCTCGCTCTTGTTCTTGCTCTCTCTTTCTCTCTCTATCGCTTGTTTTCTCTCCCTTACACATTCTTGCCTTTCAACAGCCTTCAAGTTTCCACGATTTCTCGCCCCCTCCCTCTCGAACGGTCGCCATAAAACCCGTTGGATTCTAATGCAATTTTAATTTTATTTTTCAAGCGAGCACATAAACTCGACACCCCCTTCTCCTTCTCCTTCTCCTGCTCCTCATACTCTTCCTTCCCCCTCCCCGCGCTGTTACAGATACCAATTCCAGCCCACTACAGAGCACTGTGGTAAGCACAAAGGGTGAGGGATTCCGGGAGGGTTAACACTACGAGCATTAAACTACAGTCGCGTCCAAGAAGAGCTAAGCTGAGCCTCTGCTGTGGTGGGAGGCCGCGTCCTTTTCCCCCCCCCCCCCCCCACGTCGTTACCTTGTTTGTTGACTAAGAAGAACTTTGGATGTAGTTTTCCTCTCTTTTTGCCCATAGTAGAGTATATTTCTTATATTATATAACACTTTATTTATTATTCATTTTCGATTCGTGCTTTTACTGTGGCAGCGCTGCCAGCAGCGACGTCAGCAGCGGCGTCTCAAGTTTGTTATTTCTCTTGTCTGCAACTTGCTCACCACAATCACCTCCCCTCTCATTGTGCGTCCCGTGTGCATGTCACTTCCCACCACCATCGCCAGCACCAGCACCTGCTCCACGTTTGCTCTGCCAAGTTCCTTGAGCTTGTCTGTCTGCCATTGCTGAGCGCCTGCTGCTCCATAGCCTTCACTACTACTACTACTACTACTAGCAACTACTCTCTCTCTCTTTCTCTCGCTGTCGCCTGCCTCTTGCCTTGGCTCATTCATTCATTCATTTATTTATATTACTCAGCCAACCACACGCAACATGCCCCGCACATTTCGCGCTCTCATCCTAATCCTGCTCAAGTTGTCTGTCTCTCGTCTTCTCCTTGGGCGGGCCGCCGCGTCTTTTATCCGCGTCCTGCGCCCGGTTTTATAGTTTTTGCGCTCATGCCATTCATTAATTTTATAAGAAGCAATGCTTGGCATAATAAATAATTAATTTAAATGGGAATGGGTATGGCAATGGCAATGGCAATGCCAGGCGAGGAGAGGAGAGAAGGGGAATAAAGAATGAGAGACGACTTCAAATGCGACAAAGTCTCTCTACAATCTACTCCTGTAGCTATCAACTGCTGCAAGTTGTCGCCATTCTGTCGCACGTTTCGACAGTGGGTAACAGTTGAAATGACATAAACATGTATTATTATTGTACGAGCAGGATGGAGAAGTAATTAAAGTAGTTTAATGACAGCTAAACCATCGATAGATCACATCCAATCCATATGGTTTTGGTAAGCAGTTGTCTAATGATAGTTCTCAATTTAAAGTTCTTCAGTTGGCAATTGAATTGCCCGCTTGTTAGCCAACTGTGCAGAGGCAGCTCATCTTTGCTTAACTGTGCAAGTTCTTTGCTTAACTATTCAACTCCTTGGTGGATCCGCAAGACAAGTCCATGATGGTAGCAGTCGCAGTGGCAGCAACAACTAAATATTTAATAGTATTTTATTGCACGAATTTCACATAAAATATGCATATTAGCCCAATGCATTATTCATGAAATAATGTGAAAAACACATTTCGCGGAGGGCAAAGCCGCAAAAGGAGTTGCCCTCGGTCCCGGTGTAAGCCAGGAAAGGCAGCTTGTGGTAGTATATGTTATTTCTTACTTTTTATATAACTATAGACATCTATATACATATATATGTATGTTGTATGTACATAGATATTGTAAAATGTATAATGTATATCTGATATGCATGGAAATGCAAGAAACAATGTAGCAAACAATTGCAGTGGCAATTTCTATGGAAGGAGCTCGACTTGGACGCAATGTGTCAGCAGCAGCAGAGCTTAGGTGTATTGCAACAACAACGACAACGACAACAACAACAACAACAACAACTGCTGTAATTGTAGTAATCATAAAATCAAGTGCGAGTGCATGTTGCTGTTTCAGTTGTATCTGCGCATACAATGAAAGTTTTGTTTGCTACAACAACAAGAGCAATAACAACACTTACAATAAAGCCAACAATAATTTAAATGCAATAAATAATTATACGCCAAGTGTTGAGTGCAGCGCGCATTGAGGTGTGTCAGGTTCGCCAGCCAACTAACCAGCAGCCGACAACCGACAACTAAAATTACAATAAAACATTCAAATGGGGGCACAACTCGACTCAGACTTCATCCATTCGCACAAGTGCCAAGCCCAAATAAAAAACAAAACGAAAAAGCAAAAAATAACTTCAGAATGTTACCCCTATGCTCTCCTCCATTCCTTGCAAGTCGCACAGGCTTCTAACTGTTTATCCCTCGCACTCGAATTGAGACTCGACTCGGACTCGGACTCGCACTCGGTCGGCAAGCGCAACAGACAGCAAGGAAAAGGTCACAGCTAGCGATGGCAACGTGCAACTTAAGTTGCAAATAAAAGAAATTTGCAACAAATGCTTGATAATGGCAAAAACGATAGTCGATAAGAGCTGAGCTTCGATAATGGAAGCTTCGATTGCAGCGCTGGAAAGCTGGAAATGATATTCGACATTGGAAAGCTCGATAACAAAAAGTGCTGCCCATAAGACGAAAATGAAGTAGTATGATAATGAAATCCAATGTTAATAAAACTTATTTAATTTGACTTCTTTATGATTGCAAATGTGCACTCACGCTGCCATCGCTAAGGGCAAGTCTTTGCAACATTGCAATGTGTTGCCGTTTACTGCTGTTGCTGTTGTGTTATTTACTTTAGCTATTGTTGTTTTCAACTGTTCTGCTCTGTGCTGTCGCTGTTGTTGTTGGTAATTGCAACTTTTCCACTGTACGGGTGTGTGTGCGTTGTGTTTTTCATGTAATTTTTTTGTTGCCACATTTTATGGCGCCTCCCTTGTAGTTGCTGTTGTTTCGTTTTCGTTCGCGCTGTTTGTTTGTTTGTTTGTTTCGAAGTAAAAATTAACCTTTTGCAAATAGTAATTTATTGTTTTTAGCATGCAGGATAATGAGGATATATGGCCGACAGTTGGTGGCGTCAGTCTTGCCAGCCTGGCAACTACTTAAAGCTTACACACAGTTGTTGTTTGTGTATTGTAATGATTGCGTAGCGTAACGGTTAGTCAGAGCCTTGCGTGTCCTTTGAGCTGATTGAAAGTGCAAGCACACACACACACATACAGATACAACAGCAGTTGCAATTGCAACAAAATTGTGTGGCAAGTGTTAAAACGACTGCACACGATCATTAAATATTAATTCAATATTCCTCGGGTCAAGCATTCAAAAGTAAAGAGCAGATAAATATGTGGTATATATGTATGGTGTATGTATATTTGCTCCCCCCTCGTGTGTCATCATCATTAGTTGCCGCGAGCAAATCTTGCTTGTCCGGGCTGTCAAAGCAACATGGACAGGCATGTGCATGTATATTTATGTGTGCCAAGTGTTTTCCATTTGAATAAGCGAGCAGCAAAGTAAATACCAAGGCAGGAAGACAAAGACAAAGCGAAATGCCAAAGCAGGAAGCGACGCGCTGCATTTCGGTCAAGCGCACAGATGTATGCTATGCTATTTGATATCACGCACACCAACACACACACACACACACACACACGCATAGTATTGTAACTGCACTGCATATTTGAAAGTCTGCCTACAGGCGCTGCTGCTGCGTCCAATCGAATCGGCTCGGCTCGGCTCGCTGCCAAGATACCCAAAGCCAAAGTGCCCCGCGCGCTCAAAGGCAACAAAAACTGACTGCAATGTGCGAGTGTGCGAGTGTGTGTATACATTGTGAGGCACTGTATGTGCACTCGCATAAACCCTTGAAATAATATTTAATATTTAGAGAGACATAAATATTAAATGAAATGCCGCTATGTTACTTAGCAAAATCCAATGCTATGCAAAAAGGTAAAACAACTTTGCAAACCTATTCCCCTTCTTGTTGTAGTTGTAGTAGTGGTAGTATAAAACAAGAATTACAGCTAACACATTCCAGCGTTATTATTTCTCTGCTTTTTTTCTATCTATATATATGTATATATATATGTATATGTTATGTATGCCACTGTGTGTGTGTGTGTGTATTTGCATGTTTGCTGCTGTAGGCGAAACTATATAGTACGAGTGTTTTAGAGGCATGCCACGATTTTCTTTAGCTAGAGTCAAGAGAGAGGGGGCACATTTTTAGTTTCAGTTTCAGTTTCAGTTTGAGTTGCTGTTTTGTATTTGATACCTTTGGGAAGTTGTCGAGGCGAGTCGAACTCTCAGCCGCCACGTCGAACATCGCCGGGGCCATACGAAAATCTTATGAAATATGCACGGCCTCTGTAATTTCTTATTTAAAATGCCATTAAATTTTTTGAATAGCATAGAGGGAGCGAGAGCGAGAGAGAGGGAGAGAGCGCAGCATGCACTCGGGCACCCTGGGTAAATAGAGGCGCGGACCTGGACACAGTTACGTGTGTGCAACGTGCAACATGAACACATGTTTGTGTGTGTGTGTGTGTGTGTGTGTAAGCGACGAGGTTAGACAAATATAGTTGGTCTGGGTCTCTGATCCTAGCTACTAGCTGCTAGCTGCAGCCTCTGTTTGAGGTGCAGGCCATAGGGGAGTTACTTGCGAGTCGAGTTGGCCAACTTTTAAAATGCATATTTGATTGTTTTTCATAGGCAGAGGCAGAGACAGAAGCGGAGGCAGCAACAGTAGTCGATGCTGTTGCAACGCCTAAATGTATGCAATAGTTGCGCTGCCTGGGAAGTGCAGCTCATTAAAGAGCCAAACGGACAGCGGCTGCAACACATGCATCTTTTATGCTGCCAATTGTCGCACACGCACACACACACACACACACAGACACATCAGCTGTCACATGTATATGCAATGTGCAACTGTCTCTGCAATTGCAATTGCATCTACATACGTGTGGCAAGTTAATATTGATTTGGTCAAGCGAACGTTGCATTCGCGCTATGCTTAAGATAATTAATATCATACACTAGTCTGTTTCTCCCTGTGTCTGTGTGTGTGTGTGTCTCTTTCGTAGTCTCTCTGTGTCTCTGAGCGTGTGTGTGTGTGTGTGTGTGCATAATTACAAATGTATGTAAATACAGGCAGAGTCGCATTGCCGGCCACAAAGCTTCTATGCATCTGTATCTGTATCTGCATCGCCGTCTCTATCTGTAACTGTCAGTTTGATTTGCAGGACGCATTTCTAAAATAATTACAAATACACACGAATTAAATTTGCATTAGAGCCGCAACCAATTAGCGTTGGTAGCCGCTTTTGGCCAACACACTAAGTAAGCAGTTGAGATTTAAGTTTCAATTGTACACTCTATACAACACTACGCTACACTACACTACACTACACTACCCTTCATAACACACGTTCATACACCATCTGCATTTCGTTTCGAAAATAATACTCATAAACATTTTGTATTCATTTGGATTGCTAATGTTCTTCAATTTGTTATTGTTATTGTTGTTTGCTTCTTTTTGTATTTAGCAATTAAATAAAAATTGCCTTGGCGAGCCATAAAATAATTTTCTTAACGCGAAATATATGGCATATATATTAGCTAATGTTTGGATTTCAATAAAGATTTGTGCCTTAATATTATGCAGATATATATTCACATATTCACATATATATATATAATATAGTATGTCTATACAGCAACAAGGTTGTACAACAACAACAACAAAAAGGCTGCGTCATTTTTATTTGTTTCGCTTCAAGTGCAGGAAATTGTCTGTAGCCCATTTAAAAATAAACAATAATAAAATAAATAATTAAGAAATACGCTTTTTGTGCTTAATTATAAACAAAAAGCGACTGCCTGCAAATTATTGCTCTTGTTGTTGTTGTTGTTGTTTTTGTTGTTTTTGTTGTCGAGAAATTTGTTGAAACTAAAAAAAGAAGCATTACATAAACGCTCGAAATAAATAATAATAAGTGAATCACTGTGAATGAAAAGCATCAACAATAACTACCCCAACACGCGCAGCTCAAATTAATAATATAAATATAAATGGCAAATTTATTATTATTATCTTCTCTCCTTTTCTTTGGGTTTTATTTTTGGCCACGCACGACATAAATCAAATACAATGTGCTATTTCTTTCTTTAAATATGCCATACTCTCTAGTTAGCAGTTGACCCTAAAGGGTTTAACAGTTCCATATGATGTGTATAGAGGGTATCTGCTAGTCGAGCTATCGCATCTGTCTAGGCAGTAGGAGATAACTGAATATCACGTCGCAAGATTTCAAATTAAGCACGAAAGACTTTGTGATAAGAGGCGTGGCACATGGGCGCAAATTGGCTTTAGAAATTTACAGGTCTCTGTTTGTATCTTTAGCTTTGACTTTTTAGCAGTCGCGCCTTTAACATTTATACTTAATATGCCCATACTCTTGCGAGCACAAACATTCGTAGATACGTATATAAATGAGTACATATTTTTATTGACTTAACATTGTTTTTTCAACAAACAAAATGCTCGATTGTTTTTAGTCTGGCTTTTTATTTATTTTTAATGAGCGCAAGAGCAAAGAGAGAGAGGGGAGGGGGAAGGGGGGTGGTGGGGAGGGCAGCCAAGATGGTGGCGGTGGCATCATATCTAGCGGTGAGGCACTGTTGTAATAGTGTGTTTGTTGTTGTTGCCTACTATTAAATATCTTTTAGTATTTATTTATCTAGCAATTGTGTGTGTTGTCTCTAAGTCCATTGGAGATCTTTTTTATTATGGATTTACTCATTTCTTTTTTCTTCCCCTTAAAGCACTCAGAGAGCTTTACGTTTATATTTCCTTTATAAGGTTGTATATTTTATGGCAGGCAAATTACAGACACTAGACACGGCTCTGCCTCGAATGGATTGCTGGAGAAACGCAATGGCTATAAAAGCGATAAAAGTAATATTGAATAAAAGACGCTTATACATTTTTTGAAGTAGAGCTTAACCTTTCCACAATGTTAACGACTCGCAGCATATCTTTTGTTTACAATCTGCATAAAAAGAAACCTCTAGATCAAGTTTATCAACCTCAAGATAACGAAGATGCTGCTCGATAAATTGAAAATTGAGCAGCCTGCAAATATAATGAAAAGAGGAAATGCCATTGCCGGGTATCGGGTATCGGGCATCCGAGCATCCGAGCATCTTGGAATCAAGTTCGACAACAAATTAGGAGAGGAATTAATTAGAGTGAATGCAGATAAATGAGTTATCCTTTTATTTATGGCTCGCCAAATTAAAATCAATTGTCAATTCAATTTTATAATATATCCGAAATACAAATAAGACAAAATAAAACCTGTAACATAACTGAGAGCCAGCTCCTTATAGTAGATTCGTTTATCAAACAAATTCGCTGAACGCTTTGTCTTCATTGCTGCTTTTTGTCTTTGTATTCGCATTCGGATTGAGATTGAGACTGAGATTCGAATTGGGATTTGGAATTGACTTATTAATTAATTTATGCAGACACGTTTTAGTTTTATTATTTTTAAATTTGTGTAATTTGCTTTTTATGTTTATTATTTGTTTCACAAGATGCGCAGAATCTTTTGTTGTATTTGTTGCTCGGTTTTATATAGACGAATATATTTTTCATGTCTCTTTTGGCCATTTGAAATTGGGCATAAATTATTTCTTGTCTTATTTTATATTTTTTGGCTTTGCTTTATTTAGAAATGCTGTTGTTGTTTATTTAATTTTTCTTTTTATGCTTGTGATTTGATTTTATGTTTCGCATGTGTGTGTGTGTGTGTGTGTGTGTGTGTTGATTTTTATTATTTTAAATTTAAATAAATTAAATTTTATTAGTAAAAATTGACGAAAATATGCCACGCACTATAACAACAACGGACAACAAGAGTAACAATAGCAAAGAAACACTACAATAACAAGTTAGTTTTGATTAATAAATACCCCATGGTTGCCGTTTAGATAGATTTTATGGGACAGCGCCAGCTGTCTAAGCAATCTAATATCCACCATCTACCATGGAGGGGCGATTGGGGGCGGCAAATCTTTTATATAATAATATACATATAAGCATGGCTTTTTTATTTCTTTTCTAAAGTTTTATTATTTTATTATTATTTGTATCTGTTTATTGTCGCAAACGGCAAACAGAGAAGCTAAAAAGCGCCGCGTCATCTGGATCATAAAAGTTATGGAACTTGATTGCGATAGCTCTGGCTCTAAACTCTGCTTTTGTTAAAGATAATAATAATAATTTCAAGAGAGATATGAACAAAAAGCATAAACGAAACAATTGAAACGCTTTCATTTGCCTGTGGATTGAAAGTATGAAATATTGGTGTATTAAAAAACATACATACTGTATGTATGTGCATGTGTTGTGCGTGTTTTGTTTTGTTTTATAAATAGATCTCTTATGGCTCATTAGGTCAGTGCGCACCCCCCGAAGTTATATAATTAGCTCGGCTCATAGTCAGAAATCTCGACAACAACAATCAGCATCAGCATCGGCCAAAAGCGTATCAATCAAAATGCCGCTATTTTCAAGCTCCACGAAGTTTGATTTGATTAGACAGCCGCCACACGCCGTCGCCAATGCAAATAAGCGCGGCAACAACAACAACAACAACAATGCCACAAGCGACCGCAACAATACAACTAATTCTCACTAATAGAAGTGAATAGCAACAACAACAAGTATAACTGAAAACATTCCAAGATCTCTCTGGCCACGGGCTAAACGTATATTAAAATAAATTTCAAGCATTTCGTTTGCCGTTTGTTTTTTTTTTATTTATGTTTTATATATATTTTTTTGTGTAGCTTTTGCGCATGCGCACAAACTGGCAAACGAGCAAATAAATAATTAATGCAAATAAAGACACAAAGCGACAGACAACAACTAATACAAGAAAGGTGTTATATCACGACGCAAAGATATCCTATAGTTTATTATGATTATTAACAATAGCAAATTGATATAAGTAAAAAAAAACATTATATAAAAGTCTCATTTGATTAAACAATTTCCACTCACATAACAACCAGGCAATCAATATACCCTAAGCACACTTTTGGCTAGGGTATTTTAAACGTGTCGCTAACATTTGCTCGGACACAAAAGAAACGAGAAACAAGAACACATGTAACCAAAATTTGATTTATTAAGTAAAAAATGCAAATAAATATTATTAATAACATCACTCTTAGTATAAATAAACAGAGACAAATGAGCTGAAATAAAAGCAAAAGCCAAAGAGAACAGCAATGAATTCGAACACACGAAGATTTAATGCCCTAACAGATCGAATCGCTTGACTGCGTTACATATTGCATAAGAAAATGCATATGCTCTGGTGAAAGAGAGCATAAAGTCCAATGTCACCTCGAGAGCGAGAAACGCGCCAAACAAATGCAAATGTTATGCTCCGAGTTCCGATCTGTGTCTGCATATAAATTGTGATAATAATAAATATGCTAGAATATGCTTAGCCGTCCCAAAAGAAGTAGGGAAGTGGGAAAGACAAGACGGAGGGGGGGTGGGGGGAAATGTAAATGGAAACACAAAGCAGCAAATGCAGAAAAGTGAAACATCTAAAACGGCAAGTCATCATGACAAAGAAGCAACAACATACATACATAGTTACATATATGCATAAGTACAATAAAAATAATTACAAATGTAATTCAACTGGCCGACAAAAAAAGTAAGTCGAGAGTTGTGTGTGTGTGTGTGTGTGTGTGTGCGTGGGGGGAAATGGAAAATATGCTGTGTAAAGTGTAGAGTGGCGCACCCTCAAAGAAAACCACAACAACAACAACAACTACAACTACAACAATGTTGGCGCACAATAAAAACCATTAATTAAAACTATAAAATTACACCACCGCACAATATACAATAAAGTAGAGAAAAACTCATATTTTACTATTTGTTGGAATTCGTTGAGTCTTTTACATTATATATTTAATTACAGAGTAGTCGCAACATTCAAAGTTTTTCCCACTTTTTTTTTTCTTTTTTTATTATTATTATTTAAATTTTCATTTGGTTTGTCTCTGCTTTGTCTTTGGCTTTTATCTGTATCTTTCTGTAGCACATGCGATTAAATGGGTTTTGCTTGAAGGGCTGGCTTATGAGAATGTTAATAGCGTTTATTTTCTTTTTTTTTTTGCCTACAGGGTATCTACTTGTTGTCGCGTACTCTCTCTTACTTTTTGTATTTGGCGGGGCAGCTGTTTTTAATGACCATATAGCAAGCGTTGGCTTTTAATTGATCTCAGCGCCTGTCTCATATATAAAAGTCCAAAAATTATAATTATATGTATGCAACAGCATGTACTTTTTTCTTCTTAAATTAAACAATACTATATTTCTTTTCCCTTTCAAGTGTTGGCTTTCTTTGGCTGCCACCTAATTAGATGGTTTAGCGTTTTAATGACAGTCTTTTTGTGAAGTCCAAGTAAGTAATAAAGGTTATCGTTAATGGGGGCAAGTGGTATAAGTATGAAGGCACGACGAAATTTTGATTAATTTATTATTTGATTATTTTTAAAACACCTTCTGAGTTGACTCACAAGTCGGCCACACCTCGACTCGACAGTGCCATATTTATCACTAATAAACCAATTTCATTATAAGCCGATGATGTGAATCAGCAGAGCAGCATCACGAAAATTTACAAACAATTGCCAATCCCCCTCCCCCTCCCCCTCCCACTCCCCTTTACCACAACTGAACATCAAGTCGCTTAGTCAACATATTTTTCGTCGTTCCTCTCATTGCAAACTATAAATTTAGAATTCAATTTGAAATAATTATGCACATTTACATAAAACTTTAATAACTCGCCCGTGCAAAGCAGCGAGAAGAAGGAAGAAAAATAAATACACAGAAGCGGATTTTGTATCTTGTATCTGGCGCACATGCAAATACAGTTCAAAGACCTGTTCGTTTGGTAGAGAAACAACAAGAAACAAAAAATGTATTAACAAAGAAACCAAAACAACATATAAAGAGAATAATTAAAAATATTATTCGAATTGCTTGCAAGACAACAAATGCTTAAACATCAAATATATTCAAAACTTATGTCTTCATCTGCTGACGACATCTAAATGCCCTGTAAAAGAATGCCAGCATCCTTGAGCTTTACTTAAATATATTTAGCTATATTCTATACAATTCCACAGGGTATTTGTAAGCTTCTTAGAACTAATCGAAGAAAATAATAAAAATATATGAAAATATATTTGCTGAGGCAATTTAGCAGCTACCATAGGAATTAAAAATAAATACTATTAATTACTCACACACACACACACACACATACACAATCGAGATAACACACTCGGTGTCTAAACTAATAATTGTATCTATTGCGAATGCTAAATTACAGCCGGCTGACACAGCGGTTTCTCAATTGCTCTGCTATCGACTTTATTCTACAAATTACAAATAAGTATTTTATATTTATGTATACATATTAATATATATATATGTATATATATGTTTATATATATACTGTAGTATGCTAGTAAATGACATAGACATAGACCATTGACCAACTTGGCGTCATTTCAGCAAACAGAGCAAAAAGTGAGTCAGCCACATCAATTTAATTATAGCTCTGCACAAAATTTATATAGTTGTGCCCTGTTCATTATTAATCAGCACACATATTGGTTTGTCTATGCGTGTGTGTGTGTGTGCTTACTATATATACAAATAAAAAATTATTTAATTAATTATAGCTGGCATGAAAACTACAATTCCTGGAAACTTTTGTGCTCAAGATAAATTACGCCAGCTTTTTCACGCATTGCGAAATGCTACTAAGAAATATAAGTGTATGTGTGTGTGTGCTAGAATAATAATTAAATTGTAATTGGAGAATCAACTAATCTAGAAAAAAATAATTGATCGACTGCAAGATACTGCTTAAATCTAATCATGATGTCAACTTAATGCTTTTCAATTTATTAAGCCGATTTAGTAGTATTAATCGTAATTAAAGATTTAGATAAAGGCGCGTGCAGATAATTGTCAAAATTGAATTATGCGCAATTTAATTTGAAATCACAGCATCTTTTCAAACAATAATTTGTTATAAATGTCTTGGGCTTTGAAAAGCGATTTGTGCGTGTGGCGTGTGAGAAAAATAAGCTGCCATTTAATGTTGTATATTGTGGTTTTTTTTGCTTCTTAAATAAACGGCGCACATATTAGCGATGGATTTGAATTTATGGCTGGCCGCTGTCGCTGTTGTTGAAATTAATAAAGTAAATTTGACCTCACATAGATACACACAGACACAGACACAGACGCACAATGTGTATACATGACAATATAATGAATGAATGAACGGAAAATGCCAAAAGAAGATGCATATGTTGGATATAGAAATATGTTAGATGCCGAGTCAGCCAAATAGGCGCATGACAAACGGCTGCGGCTGCAATTAGCACGCGGCACGCTGCATGTTGCACGCTGCTGTTGCACGTTGCTGTTGCAGATGAATGCATAATGCAGAATGCAGTTGCAACTGCCGAGTGTCTTGATAAATGTCGTTGCCAGCGCACATAACAAACTGTGCAAATATTTGACAAAATACAACTATAAATATTGCCTAAGAATTAATGCGGCGTCTTCCGAAGACCGAAGACGACGACGACGACGACGACGACGGCAGACAAATAGACTCGTCGCACAGTGACACCGAAAAGTGCGTTGACAACGTTTGCAAATAGGATGGGACCGGCTCTCAGTGTGTACAAACTCTGATCGGCATCAGCATCTTCATCCACGGCAAAGACACCAAGAATCCATCAACTCTATTAACGGTGTCAATTCAGACAACGGGGCGTGGTCAAGTGCCACATAGTTGTAGTTGGTATTTTATCTGCCTTGTTCAAGCATTTTCTTCAGCTGCCTTATTGACTTTTACGTTACAGTTAAATAAATATTGAGTAGAAAATGTTTGTCGTTGAACAAATATTGTAAAGACGTTAGTTATTGTTTACCCTGACGATGGCATCGGTAAATGTCCGCGTGTATTTAGCACTGCATTTGCATATTTATGCACAAGCACAAGCAACGACACAGCTAGTTATGAGGAAAATAAAAGGCTAGACAAACTACAATATCTTCATATTAGTTGAGCAACAAATTCTAGCGAAACTCGCTGCAGTTTCCGCTGCCTCAAAATCCCCCACGCAACACAGCACAACTAATAAAATGCATAAATAACAAAATGCAGGGAAAAACGGCAAAAACTAAAATGGGAACATATGTTTCGTTTTACAAATTATAGTACGAGTAGTACAATATCCAATCGGAATAATGGAGAAGGAGATGGAAGCAAACTCAACTCAACTCTCGCTTCTTGCACACAGATGATTCGATTTATTTAACAGATCTTCGAATGGGATGCGATGCGGGGGTGCTGCTGCAAGAGAGCAGCCTAAATAAAGAAATGCATTCAAAAAGGCAGCCCAAACAGAATTAACAACAAAGAGCGAGGCGAGGCGGCAAACTAAAAGAAATAAATAATGAAAAATGAATTTTACTAAGGCAGAGCAGCAATGCACACACACAATAGTACAGCACACAGTACACAAAGTAATAAATATTGATATGCGCACACACTGCTACAGATAGAGATACAGATACAGATACAGCTACAGCTATAGATACAGATACAGATACAATGCGAACGTGAGCGCAGCAGGAACTGGCCAAACATGCCATTTACATGTGTTTGTTTGATGGCTTGGCTGGGCCGACGACTGCAAGATGCATTTAATAATTTACAAATGCATTTTCAGCAGATGTGTTAAAATTCGTAAAGTAATAAAATAACAAATCAAACGCGAGTTGCAACAACAGCAACAGCAACTGCATCAAACGAAAGTCAAGCATTTCCCCCGCATTAAGAAAAGCCGAAATACGAGTGCAGTCAACTTCAAAGCGGGCAACTTGTATTTACATAGGCGACTAAACATCCATAGATAAATAAACAGACGCGCACAGTTATCTACCTCGGATGCGAAAAACAAAAACTGCACTCGAATTTTCAGCTGCCTGGCAACGTGGCAAGTCGAGTCTAATTTTGTTGCAATTTATACGCATACTTGGGCTCTGGCGCACTCACAAAAGGATGCTGGCATAAGTACTTTGGTAGCCCTTGCCGCAGTCGCAGTCACAGTCGCAGCCGCAGCGTCAAACAACTGGAAAACCCTAGTCGAAAAGTGGAAAATCGAACATTTCCAGCAAATTGCTTTTGCATAAAGACGGCCGCCACTTGCGGCCTCCCCAAAAGAAGTGGCAGCCACAGCCACAGCCAGGACGCTAACGAGCCTGAATGCAGCAGTTGCAGCGAGTGTCGAGTGTGTAGTGTAGTGTGTTTAGAGTGCGGCACAATTATGCTCTCTCCTCCCCCTCTCTCTCTCTCTGCACATTTTGCTAATATGTACGCCTAAGTGCAGTTAAAGCTTTTTTAGTTAATGCCAAATTAGAGCCGTTTACTTAGCGCGTTGTCCTTTTTTACGCAACGATTGCCGCTATTTGTCCTGCCACACATCACATGAGGGCTTTCGCTGTGGCAAAAAGCAACAAGAAATAATGATGATGCACGCACTTCTGGCCCAAAACTAGAGCACACTACTTAAATGAAAGCATTTTAATGCTTACCTTGGAATGTGCACATCTATATCTATTTGATATAAATTATATTCAACTTTGTATGCTGTCAGTTTCATGATGATCTAATGATAAACAACCGAGTTACACTGGCCTGGGATGTTTCATCATTATTCATTCAAGTATCTACGAGTTGATCTGCAAGGTTGGACCACGCCCCAGTGGTTTGTCCAAAATTATAGCGCATTATAATGCCATTTGTAAGGTTAAAGAAAATTGCACATGAAAAGTGAGCAACGGTAATAATTTTCATTTTGCTTCGTTTCTTTTACTTTAGGGTTTTTCTGTTTCGTTTCGTTATTCGTTTTTTGGCTACCTTTAATTGTGCGATGCGCACCGTGTTAACTTCATACTGCAGCTGCTGCTGTTGCCGAAAGTATCTATAAGATACATGACTTCGAGCACGCGTTGTGTGTGTATCTTTGTAACTGTACCTGGCAAGCGTCACCTGCTGCTGCTGTTGCTGCTGGGCTGCCAGTTATAAATATTGTATTGCTTGCACCGCCATCTCTCTCACCGCCTCTTCCCCTCCAGCAGCTACAACTATGAGGCAGTTCCGACTCAGTCTGTACTACACTACTGTTGTTGATCTGTTTGTACGTCCGTTTGTCCATTTGTCTGTCTGTCTGTCTGTTTGTTTGTAATTGCGTAAACATACTCGTACATATTTTATTTTATATTTTATTGTTTCGCTTCGCTGCGCTGCGCCATAAGGGCAGATACCTATAATTTTCTTATGTCTTCGTACAATGAAAACAACAGCAACAGCAACAGCAACAGAAAACTACGGCAATGGCAATAATAATCATCATCATCATCGTCGTCGTCATAAAGACAACAGCGGCAACAGTCACCGTAGTGGTTGTCTACGTTGTTACTGTTGTTGTTGTTGCTGTTGTTGTTGCCTTCCCAACTGAACTAACGACACACAAATGTGTGTACCCTACAATAAATGTGGAATAAATAAATAAAATGTAATGAAAGGCAGTCAAACAAATGAAAATATAAGAAAACTTAACGCAGCCGTCGCAAGCAAAACAAATGACGCGAATGGAGATGTAAATGAATGTGAATGTGAATGTGAGTGTTGTCTTGGCGTCCTCTTCAATTTGCTGGCAATGAAAACAGTGTCTTTGTGGCTGCGGCCAATGACCGAGTCATCAGATCTTACAATTACCACGGGATGCTACGATTTATGGGATAAAAACCAATTTAAATGGAGAATAACATCAATATATTTCATGTTATCAAATTCCAAATGATATTTCCTGCCGGCTATAAAGATACTCCCAATGTGTGAGAGTCGTAAAACTTATATTTTTGAATGGAAATTTTGAAAATAGATTGTGTCGTGACATTGACGCAAATACCGAGACTTCTATATTTATACATTGTACTATATGTTGTATATATCTTGAATTGCACTATAATCGTTTTCATTTAAACAATCACCGTTAAGCTGTAAATTGCTGTGCTCTAAAGATAAATAATTTCAAGTCATTCACGTCAAATCTATGACAAAAGGAATTGTTTTAATGGCTTGTGATTAGCATTGTTTTTGGCTTGCGAAATGTCCCACTCGATTTCCCAATATCACGAGTGTGTGTACATGTATCTATGTGTGTGTGTGTGTGTGTGTGTGTATAACAAAATAATAATAATAAATATTTACTGGAAGTTCCAGTGGTCGGGGAAAATCTTATCAGCAAAATTACGTTAAAACTTTAATCGCCACAAAAATTAAGATTACAAATTCCATTTACGACAACCTGCAGAGTAAGTTAACTACTACATATTATTATAATTTATTAACTAACAATATCAGTTCAAATTCAAAGTTGTTTTCCAAATACTACATTTTTCATTTGCATAAATGTTTAGGTCATTACAGGGTATCTGCTAGTCCACCTGACACACTCATGTAGTGCAGTCTTACTGGTTATTATATTGTGTATTAGTTTGTTGTCGCGATAAGATCTATGAGGGTTTAAAATACATCCGTTTTTTATACCGTTTGCCTTCATTCTGTGGCCCAATAAAATAAATTACTTATTTATTTCGAATGTACCGCGTACAAATACAATATAAATTGTTTATATAATCGAAAAGAACAAAAGCGCTTAATAATATCATTTTTAATGGCTTTTTTTTTAACTTTAAAAAGAGAACACAGGAAACACACACGCACACACATACACACACAACGAATGCACAACAAATTATCGAAATTGTGCCATAAATTATGTGTTTATTTCGGATTTCGAAGCATTTGCTGGCATCGATTTCGTAAGTCTTGGAATTTTTATACTACGAGTATTTACCAAATAGAAATCTTAATCGACATCGTCAATAGAGGAAACCTAGAAAATGCGTTAATTTCATTAAGCCGATAAGAAAAAAGAGGAAAATGCTTATAAAACCCAATAGGAAAAATGTCGGAACATTTTCACACTGTTGTCACACACACATGTGGTGGGTCCGGCGGCAATGATTGTTGTTGTTTTATTTAAATGCTTTTTATGTAAAAAGTGGAAACATAAATTTGATTTACGAGTTACCGGTTCAACATTTGAATCAATCAAATCAAAAAATGAGCTGCCTAATGAGCCCAGTCGAAGCGACCGCACAGTTTGTTGAGGAAATAGTTGACATCTTTTTGGGCCAGCAGATTCACACGATCCCTAGACTAGACCTAAACCGGGGGTCTTTAGATAACATTGTAGTTGTAGTTGCTAATGACCTCCGCTCTGGCTCAAGAGTTCAAGCAACCTGCTTTGCATAAATCGACATAGAGAGACAAGCTCTCGCACATTACAATTATGACTAACGCTTGCAGACAAAGAGAGAAGTGCTGCAGCTCTCTCGCTCTTTCTTTGTCAAAGAACTTTTCCCGCACTTGGCAATTTTCAGCAATTTTCTTGCTAAAACAAATGCGAGTCCTAAACACACACCCTGTAGACGAAGCAAAGCGACAGTACTTAATAATTGTCTGCAATTTAACTGGCAATATACCCCACCTTAGTGCCTCTTTTAAGGGGTATCGAATCGACCAAAAAGTCAAGGAACTCAAGTGAGCGTCATACAAAATGATGTGTAAACAGCAGAGAGACAAGAACTTGCTACACAGATGCTGTGCAGCATCTTCCCTACATCTACCCTGCCCCATGCCCCCTGCCCCTCTTTGGCACCCCCCGCAGGCAACGCATTCATTCTCCTTCAGCTATTCACAGCAGACGACGCTCTGCTACTTCGCTGAGTGCTTGGTATGCTCGTGCTCTCGCTGAGTGTGTGTGAGTGTGTGTGCGAGTGTGTTTGGTTGTGTGTGCGGTTCACAATTCTGTGAATGAAACGTCAACCAAGCTGGGGAGAGCACAATGCGTTGAGAGAGCGAGAGAGCGAGAGAGCGAGAGAGAGAGAGCGAGAACTGTTAATGCTGCTGGCAATGTTTGTGGCAGAGTTTGACTCTATTAAGTAATAGGAGCGCAGTTTTTTGGCAGACACTGTTAAACGCAACTGCCACCTACACGCATTTCCGCATGTCTGCGGCGTCTCTGCTCGGTTTTGGGGCAGAGTCAGAGTCATTGGGGTGGGATATCCCCAGTCTCCACAGTCCAACTTTGTTGTTTGCTTTTTTGACTTTGGAGCAAAGTTTTGGCGGTTGCTCGACTTGGCATCTTTATTACAATTTTCTCTTGATTTCATTTCAATAAATTAAGAAAGCAACAGTAAATTGTGCAAAGCAAAAAGATAATTAAGCGCAAAAATGATGAAAATGGTTGCCAAAGCAAAAGTCAGCGTCTCATTTATGGAGCAGCTGCCACAAACACATACATATGTACATATCGATGTATCGAGGTATTCATTCATCCAACTATATCCAGTTCAACATGCATATTCATAAGCCAGAGCCAAGAGCACTCGACAGACACTCATCGACAGCGATGCATAAGTATATGCATTATTTATGCCACACAACAAATACAAATACAAATACAAATACAAATACGAGTACGAAACGAAATAGACATACTTGCCATTGCAATAACAACAAATACGGCCAGAGCAACAATAAATTCATATAATTTATATAAGTGCAATATTAATGTTAAACGCAAAGTGGAGAAAAACAAATCCATTTGAAACTCAATGTCAAGATTTTTACATCGACTTTAGTTGCAAAGAGGCAACCAAGTCAAGTCGTAAACTAACGCAAATATTATTAATAATAATGACAGCTGCTAACCATAAAAAGTGCGCCAAGGGGAGTGCCCAAATAGCAGATACTCTGTACTAGCAAAAACGGACTTGAATTAAAGAAAAGTAAGACTTGAATTGAAATTGAATTGAAATAAATAAACTCAGAAATGATGATTAAAGTTTATTTCATCATTGCCTCATCTTTACCTTTTCATTGGACATAACCATTACCCAAAGTATTTTGCGACTACAGGATATTGAAAAGTTTAAAAAAGAGAGCCCAAATAGCAGATGCTCTATAAGTTGAATTAAAGAAAAGTCCGACTTGAAGTGTAATTTCTTTGTGATTGACAGAAATGATTATAGTTTATTGCATCATCGCTTCAGCTGTACCTTTTTTATGACTACAGGGTATTGAAAAATGTTGCACACACAAAAGTGCAATAAAGCTTAATCAAAGCCACATTAGTTGAAATTATAGAAAAACGCAACAGCGCCTTGAGATACGTGTGCGGGACAAATATTTGCTCACATTTTTTTTTTGTGTTTTTTTTTTGTTTTTTAATTTTCTTGTTTGCATTTGGCATCAATTTGTTGTGTTTTGTGATTTGTTTAACAATTTTCCGTTTCTTTGTGTGCCTTTGCCGGGCCGTATGCAATTGCCAGCAGACATACTATGCGTGCATTGCGCAATTTTCGTCATTAGCATTAAATGTTGAATTATTTTTCAAGTCGCTGACGCAGTTAATGTCGACGACGATGGGGACCTCGCCTTAAACCCAAGCTAAACGCAGCGCAGTTTCTTATACAAATAGAAAATCAGCTTTAATGTGCAATCTAATAGAAATAACAGCCACAAATGCAATTGCTGTTGTTGTTGTGCAAATTTTCATTAATGGGCATGCATTTATGCACTTTTTCTAGTACGCGGGCAAACACAGCGTATGCGCAATATGTTAAAATAATTCAAGTAGGGCGGCTGCCCTTTGACCACAGATGCATAATATGCATATAGGGTGCAAGTGTACAACAGGAACTAAATAAATAATTGAAATGAAATAAATGACACAACTGCTTGACTTAAATAGATCGCTAGATCGATCGATCGATCGATCTCACCTAAATATTTACTTCACATTAAGTGTCATAATTGGCCAGTTATGGGGCCGTATCAGTTACTATCTGGCATACGATCTCAAGTAGCCATAACCACATAAATTATATTAACAATACTTATCAACTTTATATTTACTTTAAGCAATTATTATGATACGCTCTACTTTCGACTCGCTAATCACATGAACATTTTTGACTTCGACTTTGGCCCATTTGACAACACCCAATTTGGATCATTATTAGTTTCAACTAAAGAATGCCACATGCATTTATTTATAATTTTTACCAAGTGTAATAAAAACTAAATGGGGGTTTTTTTTTTTCTTGAAATTGATAAGAGATAATGAGAACAAATTAAAATTCAGCCGGAGAATTATTTACAAAGCTCTGAATCAGCTATTTCTTTCTTCTTCTAAATAAGAAATTTATTTAATGGATCTTTTGCAATATTACAATATTTTGGTCTTCTTTATTAGTTGTTTTTTTATAAAAGGTAGAACAAAACGAAAATAAGCGACAGAAATGTTCAGCAATATAAAATATATTATGCAGATATTTTTGAAATTTTGTTTCAATTCTATTCCCATTTTTAACAATTCCAATGCTAGCAGATATTGTTACAAAAATAAGAATAACAATAGGAAAAAATTGGAAAAATGTTAAAATAAATAAGAAATAAAATTGCAAGTTTTGCAGATATTAAGAAGAAGAATTTCCAGAACAAAAGGAAAATAGGAAAGCACAAATGTTAAAAAAAATATTTAATATTTTTTTTATAACAAATATCTTGTAAATTTGAGTAACAAAAGATGAAATCGTTTTAAATAAATCTCCCTCTTTCCTAATGACATTTGCCCGTTCCCAAATTTGCCCACTCCTCTAAGATAATCATTGCTGACTTACCCGCTCTTCTTCACGTATCATCTCTGCAATTTCCGGTTTGATTTCCATGTCGTCGTGGTGACCTCCCACCGAGGAGGCAGCATTGCCCACAGCTCCGCCAGCGCCGGCTGCATTGCCCGGAGCAGCGGCTCCGCCCACTCCAGCAGCGGCCAAGGCGCTGGCCATGGCGGCATGGGAGTGAGCCAGCTGATGCTGGGCGGCCAATTGCTGGGCAGCCGCAGCAGCGGCATGATGATGCATTGCGGATGCTGATGGCGGTGGCGGTGGCGCCACAGCCGAGGCTGAGGCATGATGGGCAGCAGCGGCCACAGCGGCTGCCATATGTGGAGGCAGTTGCGCCTGCGCGCCACCAGCTGTGGCATGGTTGCCAGTGGGTGAAGTGAGCGCACCTGCAGCCGAGCCATTGCTGTGGGCCGAGGGAGGCGGTGGCGGGGAGCAGCTGCGTGCATTGCTGCGATAGCCACTGACTGCCGAGGAGGAGTTGGATACAGCGCCGGCCGAGACGCCAGAGCTGGTGCAGGAAGCGCCAGAGTTGGCTGTGCTGGCGCCTGAGCTGCTCGAGGCGGAGGAGGAGCTGCCGGAGAGATGCGCCTGCAGCGACTGTGGATTGGGCGAGGCAAAGGGATTGCGCACAATGGTGGATGTGGTCATGGCCAGTGGCTGGCTCTGTCCAGCGCCAGGTGTGGCGCCAGCACGCTGTGGCGACTCCGCTCGCAAAGGCAGCGCCAATGGCAAAGGACTGGACATGGCATAGCTGCCATCCCGGGAGCGTTTGCGCTGGCGCTGATTGAGATCCAGCGCGGACTCGGCCTGCAGCTTGGCCAGCAGCCTGGCACGCTTGGGCTTCTGCTCGTCGTCGTCCTCCTCCTCGCGAATGATGGCTGCAGCCTGGGCCAGCTCCTCGTCATCGTCGTCATCGCCATAGACGGTCATGCGCTGCTCGGGCATCAGGGAGGTGCCACCAATGGCAGCACTATTTGCAGAACCGGCGCTCACCTCGGCCAGGCCGCGTATCTTGAGTGTTTCGGCCACCTTGAGCAGCGGATTGATCTGATCCTGGCACACATTGATCTCGCCCTTGTACATGAACTCCACCAGCGCCTTCAGGTCGCTCCAGTTGACGTCGCGCATAATGATAATGGGATGCTGGCAAGGATTGTCGTAGAACAGTGCCTGGAAATAGGGCGAGCAGGCGGACAGCACCATCTTGTGGGCCTTGATCGAGTGTCCCTCGCAGGCGAGCGTCACGTCCACAAACGACTCGTTCTGCAGTAGCTCGTCAAACACATTGGTCAGATTCGACTGATAGTTGTTCCAACGCAAACAAAACTGCTGATTGTCGCCGGCAACCGGCGAGGATTTGCGCTGTGCCGCCCCAGCCAGTTTGTGGCCAAGCTTCGGCTTGTGCTCCATGTGCACAGTGGGTGTTGCCCTTGGCGCTGTCATCTTCTTGCTGTTCTGGCCGAACTCGAACAGCCCAATGGCCGACAGATTGTGCGAGACCAGCGGCTGTGGCGAGACGGGCAAGGAGCGGGATTTCTTGGCTGTCAGCTGCAGCCGCAGCTCGGGATCATCGGACTCGGTGTGGCCCACCACCTCGCTGGAGGTGAGCGGACGTGGCGGTGGCGTCAACGCCTGCTCATTGAGCACAGCTTGCACATGTGGTTTCTCGACTGCCTCCAGTATCTCCTGCTTCACAGCAGCCGTTAGCTTCTGCTCCAGCTGCTGCTCTTGCTGCTCGCAGGTGGCAGGTGGCTCTGTGGGCGGAGGTGTGTGTGTGGCAGCCTCGTCGAGGGATCTGTCGGCCTCTGTCTTGGCCGTCTCGTAGGCCATTGCGTCTGTCTGCGGCTCTGGCTGCTTTGGTATGTCTATGTTGACCATTGTGTAATCACTTGGCTCGTATTGCTCGCTCTCGAGCTTTTTCTCAAAGTCCATGATATCCTTTGTCATATCCATTTTACTCTATGGATCTCAATTGGTTATTCAGTATGGCTGTTGTCGTTGTTGATCTTAGCTATGTGCTTATTGTTGTTGTCTAATACATCATAGAGTCTGTTGAATCGCTACCGGAGAGTAGAGAAATTGTTGTTAACGCTGCAATGAGAGCAACAAATGCAAATTGCGTGTGAAATACTTGAGACAAAGGCCAATAAAAAATATTGAAATATTTCGAAATTAGTGAAATATTTTAATAATTTTCGCAATTATTTGATGGAGCTAAGTTGATAGTTAAAATATGCAATGTAAGCTGTTTAATGAGATGGAATTTACTTATTGATTGTTAATTATTTGTTTTCTTTTTATATATTTATATAACGGTTTAATTATTAGAGATAAATGCATATATACAATTTGTAAATTCACTTAACAATTAATTAGATTTATATAAATTTCAATCTGCAATCTGAAAATTTCATCATGGCAGCTTTTTCAAATTACAGTTTCATAACGATCAGCTTAAGCAGCTGCATTTAAAAGTGTTTTTATTTTATTGTCTAAAGTTGACTGTCGCTTAACATCGCATTCGAAAGTGTTGTAATTATTTGTAAATTGAATAATTATTTTTATTATTTTATTATTAATTGTTTTCCAATATATTCGTAGATATCCAACGTATAAATTTCTGACTGCCGCCAAAGTTTCATTTCAGTTGTATAGCAAGCAGCCTGTTCAATGTGCAGTTTCGTAACGATCAGCTTGAGCTGCATCAATTTTATTGCCTGAAGTTTTTTTATTGCTGATTTCCGTAAAGTGTTAAGCGATTCATAGAATAGCAAAATATTTAAATGAATTATTATTGCTTTGAGTTGCGTAAGCAATTTACCAGGAATTAGACTTAACCCTTGTGTGACTGGGTGTCAAACCTAATCCAAAACAGCTAAGCGGACACAATATATATACGAGTATATAAATGAGCGTAACTTGATATTTATTTATTTATTGTATATCGGACTGCATATATTTGTGCTTTTAGTCATAACTCTATTAAATAAGGTCGTTAATCTTGTACAAGACCATGAATCTCTATTCTATTCGTTTCGGAAATCCCCCAGAAAGAAAAAAAAAAACAATAACGAAATTGTTTTATTAGCTTTCAGCTTGTCCTAATTTATTGTAGAGATTTTCGCGACAATTATATATATATTTTTTATTTTTTATATATTTTGCATATGGCGTATTTAGTATTATTTCATGTTCATTTCATTTCAATTCGTTTATGCGCTGCCAGTTATAAATAAATGGAAATACATTTATATTTAATTAAATATTATTATTTATGGCCGACGATGTCGCTGAAGCGAGCCGCATTTGCGTAATTATATTTATTTAAATAGTCTTATATACGACGACGGTATGTATACAATATATATATTTATACGATGATACATAGCATTTAATTTATATTTATACTATTTGTTGCCAACTGCCACCCACCCAGTTGTCCGCTAACGGTCTAACGGTATGCCAGCATGCTTCACTGTACAGTGTGTGCCATATGTATGCGTATGTGTTTATTTGTGCGGCAATGCAAACACAGTCGGCCATAAAATTAATTTATTTTTATTATTATTGTTATTATATTTCTGCTGTAGCTGCTGCTCCTTCTTCTTCTTGTGCGACTCTTTTTTTATGATTATTATTTCATTCCAATTAAATCTTGTGACTGACTCGACTCGACTCGCCGTCTGTTATTATATTTTTGTTTATTTTTATTGTAGTTGTTGTTGCTGTTGCTGTTGCTGTTGCAGAGTCATCCAGAACCATGGCAATTCTGCTGCCCGATTTCTCAATGCCTGCAACAACAACAACAACAACGATTGCAAAAGAAATTATTTGTTTTTCTTTTATGTATTTCTCTTTTTTTGTGCTTTTGGGGTAACTTTTGTTTTATTATTGTGTTGTTTCTTTTTTTTATTAATGTTATTACTGCTTTTGCTTTTTTGTTATTACTTTAATTTATTGTTGTTGTTGCTGCTGCTGCTGCTTCGGCATAAGGTTTTATGTGTTCTTTGAAAGTATAAAGCAAAAAGCAGAAATAAATAAATAAATTGCCAAAATGTGCACAAATATTTATACATAATTTGTTTCTCTCCTTTTCCCCTTCGCTGTTGTTGTTAGTGTTGTTGTTGTTTCTTTGGCATTTCCTGTTTTGGTTTTCAAGTTTTTTGTGTGTGTTTCGAATCGAACTGAAAACTGAAAACCCAAAACCGAACTGCGAGACGAGCAACCTGATGTTGCCTGAGAGAGAAGCCTTGTTGCTTCCTTATCGTGGATGCTGCTGCTGTTGTTGTATTTTTGATTAATTATTTATAATGCACGCAGCTGTTGTGCGGCATAAAATACAATTTTAAATTGAAACAACAACAACAGCAGCACATTAAAAATAAAAAAGGCATACCGGCTGCGCGCCAGCAACAACAACAACAACAACAACAACACACAGGCTGGCAAACTTGAGCGCTTTTTATTTTAATATTTATTATTTTTATTTATTTAATTTACGAGTCCTTCGAAGTTTGCACAGCGCTTGTTGCTGCCGCCGAGAGTGGGTGTTGTGTGTTGTTCTTGTTTAAGGGCGAGCAGACACATGCACATACATATACATATATAAATATATTGTATTTATTTATTTACGCTTATTTATTATTTATGCAGCAAGTAATAAATTACAGCAGTCTCGTCGTCGTTGTTGCTCTTGGCTTTTTACGACCCTGTGTGTGTGTGCCTCTGTATATGTGTGTGTGTGTGTGTTTACAAAACTGTTTTTGGCGCGCCCAGCCAGCCAGGACACAAGACACCACCAAGAGCCTGGCAGAAGGAAGCAAAGGAAGCCGACGCCGCGTAAGTTTTGCTTGCCATTGCTGAGCGCCCAAAAAACTTGGCAAAGGCGAAAGATGCCAGCTACGACAACAACAACAACAACGACAACAACAATCAGCTAGACTGTGTTATAGCAGCGAGGTTTGGAGTGGGTGTAGCGTGAATAAGGAGTGCTGAGAGATGTTTGTGTGGGAGAGAGGGGGAGGAAGGGGGAGGGGGGCAGCGACTCTGGGTGCACGTTATAAATTTATAAATTACAATTTTCTTAGCTGTGGAAAATGCTCGCCATGGAAAATGTGCGAAAGAGAGAGAGAGAGAGAGCACTGTGATAATTTATTATATATTTTATTTATAAGCAAAAATCGATTTTTATGCGGCAATTAAATGCAAGTTAAGCACGAGTCAGAGCCAGAGCCAGAGTCACAACAACAACAACAACAACAACAGCAACAGCAACTGACTGTCATTTGTCATACACTGCAATTATTATAATAATCATAATTATTTATTCCATTTCAAACAAATACGAATACGAATACGAATACGAATACATGAGTACATTTGCCAATTACAATTACAATTTACTAACACACATACACACTCACTGGTCGCCGTCATTCACAATTCACAATTTGTGAGTTTTCCACGTTGGTTTTCCCAAGGTTTTTGCAACGCATTTGTTGCTCTTGATTTCCAGTTGAACTTTTAACAGTTTTTTAGTTGTCTTTAGTTTTTTAGTTTCTTAGCTTTCAGTTTTGAGTTGCAGTTGCAACTTGAGTTATGGTTTCAGCTTCTGTTTGTTGCATGCAACACATGCTGCACTCTTGCTTGCTTTGATTACGTTTTCTTGCTCTGTGTTTTTATTTTGAATTTCCTTTGTTGTTGTTGCCTTTTCATTCACTCACACGTACACGCGTACACACGCACAGAGAGTATACACAGACACACACACACACGCGCGACGACGTTAGCGGCACATTCGTTTTGGCGTTCAATGTTGTTTGTTGTTGCTTTTGGTTTTGTGCGGTCTGCGTTTGCTTTCGCTGCTTACAAACGTTGCATTCACGACGAAAGTTAAATACGAACTGATTGCTCGGCAAAAGTATCTATCAGATACAATGAATGAAACTCGAAACTCAGCCATACTCGTCGCTGCCGGCGTCGACGTCGACGTCGCCGTCTCTGCCGTTGCCGTTGCGAGAGCGCACAGCGTCGACTGCGCGCCCTGAGAGAGCGCGCGACTGAGCAGCAGAGAGCGAGGCAAATGTTATTCCGGTTTTTGCGGCGAATTCACAATTTACTTGCGTTGTCTTAAGAGCTCGCCATGTGGCTGGCGCTCGGCCTTAAGAGAGCGGACAAGTGCTTGCCTCTCTTTGCCAAGTGTGTTTGATCTTGCAGCGAATGTGAATGGAAGGCAAGAAAAGTTAATATAGCAGCAGCACTTGAGAGAATGAATGTTGTATTTGTTTATGAATATGAATAAATCAATTGCATACTGCAAACCCACTCTAGGCACTTTTGTTTGCTTTTCTTGGCTTGAAACCTGAGGCGCCCCAAGACCCTTGTCCCTACGCAACCCCAATGAAGCAAATACATAAAAATCGCGAATAACGTCAAGACACGCATAACCAAAAACCCTGCGCCTACAAAACTGCCCGATTGCAGCGACAACAGTAACAACAACATTCTTCTAACCGGAAAGAAAGAGAGATGCTGCTGCAGTGGTCCAGTAAGAAAATGTTGCGAATAGTTTTTAGCGCAACCCCTGACGGCATCTTCAGCTTATTGCAGCCATTCATTGCAGTTTTAGTGTGGTTGTTGCTGCGACTGCTGCTTAGGTCAACTATTGCCAAAAGAGTGCAGAAAAACTACGACGACAACAACACTTGGCCACGCCTTCCATTTGACTCGTTTCGTTCAAGCGGCCTTTGCCTTGGTGTGAGCGAGCGCGCAAGCTTGGCGCTCCCTACAAGCACACTTACACACACACGAACACGAATACACTCACACTCACACTCGTGCTTACACTCGCAGCAGGCATGCACGAGAGCAGTCAAGCTGCTCGGTAAGGGGCCCCCTTAGCGTGGCGTAGCGAGCGAGCGAGCGAGCGCTATGGCGCTCTCTTTGACGTCGCTCATTGGGAACGCCAAAAAGAGCAAAAACTTTGCGCAATAAAGAAAACGGCAGCAACAACAACAACAACAACGGCGAGGAGAGACAAAGAAAAAAAAAACGGAATATGCTGAAAGATGTGCAGCCAAAGAGGAAATGCAAAATGCGGCCGAGGTGCTGCTCTTACTAGTATTGTTGTTGTTCTTGTGCTTGTTGTTGTTGTTGTTGGTGTACGTGACGTCACACGGTAGGCGGCGCCACGAACGCATTTTTAATATTCGACTCCCAGTTGCTTGTAGTAGGCCTCTTGCCTGTTGTTATTGTTGTAGGCAACTTACACACACACACATACGCATACAACTTTACACACTTGCACGCATAAAAAGCCCAAGTGGTTGTTGTTGCTGCCAGTTGACATGTGCGCAACCAATAACAACAACTAAACTAAATCCCCATTCACATGTCTCTGTGTGTGTGTGCGTGTGTGTGTGCGTATGTTTTTGTATATTTTGCATATTTTATTTGATTTGCTTTCTCGTTTTTTGGCCTTTTTTGCGCTTCGTGCTTTTCTGCGAGCCTCAACTTCGTGTTCGACGCCCATTGGCTGGCATTTTAAATATATGTATATATATGAAATATATACATATAAATATCTGTGTGCTTGCCTATGTGTGTGTCTGCTCGCGTGGAGCACCGCGCCATCTGTGTGTGTGTGTGTGTGTGTGTGTGTGTGTGCATATCGAAAAAAAGCATACCATCGTAAATATTTATAAACGCCTGAGCAACTTCGGCCTTCAGCGGACTTCGGCAAATCTCGCACGAGACTCCTCCGCCAGGTGCCAAGGGACACTCAAATCTTGGGGGATATTTATGCATTTGTTTTCAAATATTTGTCAATTGAATACTTGAAATATTTAAGAACTCACAATGTCAACTATGATTGTATAACACTAATAATTATTAAGTTTTTCTATTAGTTTATATAAACTGGAAGACAATTATTCTCTGCCATCTAGATCTGCATTTTCTTTCATCCTTCTTAAATACTGATAATTATTTACAAGCTGCATAAAATAATATTATTACCTTATTTCCATTAAGCTAAATTAACTTGAAGATAATAATTATGTACTGCAATTACCTTGATTCCTATTAAATGCCTAATTAATTTTATAACAATTATTACCAAGCTGAACAGAGTAAAATTATTACTTTTTTTTATTAAACTAAATTTATTTCAAGATCATAATTCTCTAATATTTATATTTGCAATTTCCTTTATCATTCTAATTAATCTTGAACTAGGGAGTAATATAATTACTTTATTTACAACTAAATGAACATTAAGATAATATTTCTCCACTATTTATAATTGCAAATGCCCCTTATATTTATTGAATGTAATCACTCTAATTAATAGGAAGATACCAAGCTATAATGGTAAATGTATATTATTTAACTAAGTTGAAAAACATTAAATATGTGGTAGAATATATTCTCGAAGTTTTCCGAAATTTGCAAAATAATATTTAAACAATTTACTGTATTGTTTTTCTCATGAAGATCATTTTAACAATCATTATTCTTTTTTGACAAATATTTCGTTATCTAAGACGTTCTTGGTAATAGATTCGGATCATTTTATAAAAGTTACGTATACGTATTTGGATGGTGTTTGGCAAGTGAAGATCGAGGGGGAAAAGCGTGTGATTTTTAGCGCTTTCCACGCTGCTTTCATGCAGTTAGCGTCTGTTCAGGATTCAGTCTTTTGCACGACGGAAATGAAAGCCCTTTCCGCATTGACAAGTTCAAAGATGAAACCAAATATGAAAAAAAAAAAATGAAAACTAAAGTGGAAAAAACTAGCAAGTATTGGCTTCCGCTTTGCAGTCGAAGCGACAGCGGCGAGTAGGAAATTTCAAAGCGAAATTATTGAAAATAGCGTGAAGAAAACGTGTGGGCAGCGGTCTGGAAACCACGTTAAAGGACATCCGCCAGCAAAGTGAAAGAGTTTAAATTGACAGCAGCTGCCTCACAGCCAAACAGAAGTCAAAGAAATGGCGACAGGAAATGGACATAGCCACTAGAAAAAAGGGAAACGAAAAGGAAAAAAGTGAAACCAGCACAAAAATAAAGAACCTATGTCCATCCATCCCATCCACTCAAGCTTCAACGTCCCAGGAGATGATTTCCATAGGCAAGAGCTAACCTACAAATCGAAGTGGACAACGAACCAGTCAAACTGCATATGGCAGCCATTTCAAAGTGGGAAAACTCAGAGAGCTCTTCAAGCATTGAAAGGCTGCGTTTTTTTGCTTTACTATCTTTTGCCCTGGCCAAGGATTCGAGTAACAGCAAAACAAAAATCAAAGTAAAGCACTTCTTAACTGAAGCCGAAGCGTAAAGATTCCAATTCTATGCGTAGTCTTTTCGTTTTTCTTTAACAATTAGAGAAGTTTTTTTCTTTTTTATAGTTAAAAATTGTATAAAGCAAGCAACTCTTTAAAAATTCATTTTAAAGACTATTCTTCATTTTATATAATTTAAGGTAATGTCAATTATAATCCGAAGAATTTATATTTTAATTTCAATTTTCCAAAAATAAGAAGTAAGAAAGCTAGTGTCGAGTTTGCTCGACTGTGAGATACCCGCCACCCAATTTTACCATAAATATATTATAAATTTCAAAAATATACTGAAAAAATACTAAAAAATATACTAAAAATACCAAAATAATATATCAAAATTTTCTTTGTTCGAAATTATTTGCTTGGCGTCACCTTAGTTGGTTTATTGAACACCATTATTATGTCACGGAGTGTTATAGCAACTAGCTAGGTGTAGAAAAGTAATTTCTTAATAACTTCTGTGTTTTTTATCCGATGTTTTTTATCCGTGTCCATAATCAAAAACAAACTTGATCTGCGTGCAATAATAAGACACACTATACACACTATGCTCTATCTCTTATAATCTCTGAGATCTAGGTGTTCGTACGGACAGACGGACAGACAGACAGACAGAGCTATATCGACTTGGCTGTTGATGCTGATCATGAATATATATACTTTATGGGGTCGGAGATGCTTCCTTCTGCCTGTTACATACATTTTCGGTCGGCAGGTATAAAAAGTGGGTTACATCTTCAAAATAATGAATATAAAATGCATTTTGATCTTGCAGTTTTCATATCATTGAATTTCCTTATTCAGTTCAATTTGAAATGTTACATTAAAAAGTACAAGTGTGATAAAAAAAATGTAAAATAAATAATAGTAGCAAATAAGTAATACCAAATTAAGCTGGGCAAATGATTTCAATAATTTCTTTACAATTTATTCGGCTATAAAGTTAAATTATAGTTGGATTCCCAATGCTATTTTTAAGCTTAAAAAAAGTTCATACCCAAAATTAACAGAAATTAATAATCTGTTAATCTGTCTTCACTTAAAGAAAAATATATTATATGATTTATGTACTTATTAATCTGTTGAAAACTTATATTTAATATTTTTACTTTTATTAATTTTAATATTTAGTATACTCAATGTTTATACACATCCGACTATTATCGTTTTGTTATCTCTCGAAAGCAGATCTCGATCAATTTAAAGTGACATCTCCAAAGAATTTGCGCGGAAGTAAATTTGCTTTTTAGATCGTGGCCTGGTCCTTCAAATTTCAAAATTTAAGTATATTTGAAGCATGCCTAGTTTGATTTTAAAAATATCAATGAACCTTACATAAGATACCAATTGAAAATTCTTCGACGATCATTTAAATAAAGTTTTGATTTAAATTTTATTTTAAAAATTTCAATTTGAAACAAAACTATTTGTCAACAAAAATAAAAGCTTAAATTAATTTAAAAATGTTCCTCTCTCTTTTTGATGAATGTATTGATATTTATAGCATTATCATTAATATTTTGGTTCGGTTTTTTTAATAACAATAGTGCGCTCTTTAATATAATTAACTCTCAACTGATTTAGTATAGCTTTAGTGCCAATCAAAAGAGCCAAAATTCAATAAGAGAGAGTCTGTAAATGCTGTAAATATAAATACAAATTTTTTTATATCAAAAATGTACAGGAATGAATTAAATTACGTGCATTGTAATTTGAGCAATTGTATTTAATTTATAGCCTTTTTCGGCAGGCAACAAAGTGACTCAGTTGCCACTATTTTTATCATACTAGACGAATTTGATTTAATTGTATTTTTGTCTTTGTAAAATTCGTCACAATTTACAAAGCAAAATATTAAAACTCTTTATTTTGCCAAAATAGGAAATGAAAATGAGAATAATGTCAACAGCATGTCGGAATGACTCATTCAGTTGCCTGTCAAGAAAGGCAATTAAACAGTCTTTGCATAAATGCAATACAGCCAGCCAGCTATAGCCGATATTCATAAACATTCAAAGAGCACTTTGAGCAAATCGATTTAAGGGTCTTGAGGTATAACGTGTAGCACTTCTCAGTTGTGTACGGTGCAATACATAAAGTAGTGGAACAATCGACTGTAGCATATCAATGTGAAAAACAGTCGAATATAAGCCGGAAGTGTGCAGCTCTATTCGTTAGCCTTTGGGGGGGGGAGTTGGAGATGTAGACCTTGCTAGGCATTGTTGCCAGTGGCATAACATTTGCGTCTACGAATAGTTGGCTCACAAGAATGTTTTTTTTTTTTTGTAGCTGTTTGTTGCTGCAACATTTTGTGGCGGCTGCTTAAAGTGTAGATCACGCAAAATCAACGAAAGCAGCAGCAGCAGCAGTAAAAAAGAATAAAGTAAACGGGAATGCCAGCAAAAGCACCACACATGCCGAGGGGGGTTGGAGCAGGAGCAGAGGGGGACAGCTGCCAGAAGGTGGCTGTGCAACAATAGAAGTAGCCACATCAGCATCAGCAACGGCAAACGGCCAACGGGTAAAAGGGAGGCGGCAAGGGGGGGATGGGTCAGTCTAGAGCCAGAACTCTACCCTAGGCCTACCTCGGTCAATTGGTTAGTTGCTGTTGTTCCTGTTATTGTTGCTGCTGCTGTTGTTGCTGTTGTTGCTGTTGTGTTGCCGTTAGAAAATTGCGCATACGCGACGTTGCCGTTGCCATCGTCGTCGTCGTCGTCGACGTCAAGCCCGACACAAAAAATGTAAAGCCGCCATCCTCGTCGTCGTCGTCGTCGTTGGACTTTTCTCCAGTTTTATTTCCCCAAGCGAACGTGCGCTCCCTAACAAAGGAGTTTCTAATGATTTTTGCGCCATGTTTGTGTGCGTTGCATGCCCCACCGCATGCTGCTGCTGCTGCTGCCCCATCGCCTTTCGCAATTGTTGTTGTTGTTGCTGTTACAGACGGAAATGAAAATCGAAAGAATTGTTAACCAGCCTACGCCCCAAACGCATTCTACACTTGCAGCTGCTGCCTGCCACACCCAGCTCCCCCTCGGCCGTGGCCAATGCAAATAAATTCAATCGATGCTCTGGCCAAGTCGCCGTTGCCCGTTGTTGTCGTTGTTAAGCTCTCCTCCTCGACGTGCCACAGACCTACCGGGGCCATGCATGCTTGCGTCAGCTGCATTGCTGAGCCCATGTGGCAGGTTTGCTAGGGGGTGGCTGCATTGTTGCTACAGCCGCTGCTAAAGTCGTTGTGCCTTGGACTTTGTGCGCGATTCCCGACTCTCGAGTGCGAGGCGGCGAGAGTCCTATCATTTAGAAAGGCAAAGCTATTGTTGTTGTTGCCTCTGTGTGTGTGTCCAGCAAACCCGCATCGTTGCTAAGCTGCGAAATGAAAATCCTTTCAATGGTGGGATGTTAATGCTCAAGCCCAAAACCAACACAGCAACACAACAACTCAGCACAGATGAGATGTGGGCGAGTAAGGTAGTTGGTTGCTTCTTCCTCTCGAATTTTCCATGCGATTTGCAAGCGCAAAATTTCCGCCAAAAACCAAACAAACAAAAACTAACACACCTATGCGTGTGTGTGCGTATTTGTGTATGTCTACTCATTGCGAGTGGCCACAAAGGTGCTGCAGCGTTGCCAGGAGGCTAGCAAAAGGATGCCGAACCTTGCTGAAAAGGAAATGCGCTGTCGCCGTGCTTCGTCCTCGTCCTGGTCGTTGCCTGCACTTTTGGCTTTCTTGTTTTCGTTAGTTCCTCTTTTTTTTTATTTTGGCCAGGTTGGTCTAGCCTGGCGTTCCTGAAGCGGAAACGCAATTTCCAAGCACGCAGAGCTTGGATCCTGCACCTGCATCTGCACCTAGGGCGAGGGCCCGCCTGAAAGACAACAAACAACATTGGCCAAAGCAACAAACCAAAAATTGTTTGAGCCAAAAGCAACGGGTTCGAACGAACGCTGTTTGTGCATGTCCTGGTCATGTCCAGTCACCAGTCACCAGTCAGCAGGCGCAGGAAGCAGGAAGCACAACGCATGGGCCGCAGGATCTCCACGGAGCTCAAGTTTTCAGCCTGCATTCGATTCGAAGTCGCCTGCTGCTAGGCTACATTTTTTGGTCTTTGGCGTTTGATTATGCGTTCGTCGGCTATGCAAAGCAGTTGCCCCTCACCTCCTCTACCTTTGACTTTGTCCATTGCCTTGTATATCATCAGCATATCGTTGTCATTTAATAAGACAAAAAGCCAACGCCCAAGACCATGCAACAGCACTGTGTCGTTGTCGTTGTTGTTCAATTAAAGTTAACCTAATCACAACATCTGCAAAAAGCACACTCAATGCACTTGCAAATTGCATTCAGCGGACTCATTAAAATTGCATTCCACACATGGCCAAAAGCCGCAAAGATGCCAACAGTTAACTGCCATTGTGTGGCATGCCACATATCATCTGCTCTGTGCCAGCAAAAATAAATCAGTTAACTAAACTTATTTCTGACTACGAAAGTCAAAGCAGGCGATTTTATATAGGTTTAACTGCGAACTATAGTTACTCTGCAAAAGGACATTTATTGCAATTAACTCAGTTTTAATTTTTTATTTTATTTATTTATTAAGTTTAGCATTTAAAAAAAAAATTAATTTGGTCAGCGAGAAAACCGATGTATTATTTGTATGTATGTATTTGATGTATTTTGTATTAGAATCAATTTTGTTTTAATTTTAAAAATTGCATGTCTTACAGTTCTATTTAACAGTTAAGACATTGGAAAATATTTAATTATTTCATTAATTAACGCAGCTAAAAATTAAGATGCTCCAATAGAAAATTACCAGCGATAAAATTATAGACCAGTTGTATGGACACGTTTGAAAACTTATTCTTTAATTAAGTATACTCGTATTAATTTGTTAATTGTATAAATAAATATAAACTGTTTTCTTAGCATTATTAGATTATTCATGATTTTACTTATACATATCTTTTTACTTCCTCTTTAATCGAGATAAAATCAAAATGTTGCACATTTTAAATTAGCCTCAGCTCCACATCAAACTCATTATGCCACAATTGGAAAGCAGAGAACAACAAGCATGCCGTTTACACATTCCAACTCGTTGACCTTTTTTTTCTGTCCCTCGAAAAAACAAAGGCTGAAAGCACGCTAGCTGGCCAGGACTTGCCAGGACACAGCAGGCAGAGGCAACTGAGCCGTAATGCTCGTAGATATATTTTTGTATATATAGAAAAACAATTTATTTTTTTGCGCTGTGTGTGTGTGTGTGTGGGTGTGTGTGGTTGTTTGTTGACGTGTCCTTAGAATAAATTCCTTTTTAAATATATACATATTTTTTTATATCCCACTGCGTGAAAATATAAAAAAGTCAACGTTGTCGTTGTCGAGGCTGCAACTGAGTAGCTCTTCGAGTGACTGTGTGTGCGTGAGTGTGTGTGTGTGTGTGTGTGTGTGTGGCACGCGCGATTTCTGTGGCGCGTGCCTTTTGGGTGCTTTTGCGGCCACGGCAACGGCAACGGCACTTCCTTTGGCCATGGAGCCCCTGGAATCCACTGTTGGCATATCGCTCTTAAGTGTTATTTGTCTACGTTCACACGGATCCCACTGTGTCTCTTTGACTCGGCGTGTGAGTGTGAGTGTGTGTGTGGGTGTGAGTCGAGTGTAACGTCTGCTTGTGTTCTGGGCGTGCTGTGGTAATTGTGCCGCCTCATATGTGTGAATTAAATGTGCCGTAAAGGATCCCAATTTTCCGGTCACTTAACTGAAAACCGAGAATGTGCCAAAATAGCAGGAGAATCCTCACAAGTAGCGTTTGCCAACATTTTTCTTTGCCTCTGTGTGTGTGCGTGTATGTGTGTGTGTTGTCATAAACCCCGTTGGCTTGGATTTTCACGGATCATGTGCTGCCTGTTCATTTGCCAAGGACCTTTGTCTGCAAATTTCGCTGAGAACAAGCTCTTAACATTGCACTCCAATGGATTTGATTAATGAAGAATTTATTTGCTTCTTGGATTCACACCAATTAAATTATATTCCATTTTAATTAAGTTATGAACAAATTAAATTCATCTATGTTCGTTTGGCTCTCTTTTAAAAGTACTTCTATTTAATCGCAATATTACAAAGCATCTTCTAAACCTTTTGTAACCTTGGCGGCCTTTCATAATTGTGATATTTTTTAACTTTTAGAATACAGTGGAAATTATTAGAAAAACTAGATTCAACTTCAATTATAAATACACTTATTTCAAATAAATGAAATCTTATAAAATTTCTTCACAAATAAAATCAACTTCTAAAACCAAATACTTTTTATTTATTTACTTTTATTAATTATTTTAATAATCCTAAATGGTATTGGAATTAAATTAAATTGTATTATTTTTATTTATTTATTATTTCAAATGCGCAACAATTGGTTTTTATATAAATAGCTTTTCGGATCTTCTTTAATTTAAATAAAGACTTGAATTATATTTTCTTTTAGTAAAAGTTAATTTATTTTAAACATTAGTTTATTAATCTAAACTATTTCCTAAAATAGCAGCTCAGTCTTAAAATACCAATATTTAACCAACTAATCAAGGCTTAAGTTATTTAGATATAGCTAAATTGGGTAATCGGATACCTGGTGTAGCCTTGCTTGTGATATGTATTGAATCATGCATTTAAACTTGGCCTAACGCTAAGAGCCTTCGGCATCTGGGGAATTTGTGCATAGTTCTTAAGCTCCTTAGTGTTTTGGACATGGCAATGGCAATGGCAGAGGCAGAGGCAGAGGCAGAGGCAATGGCAATGGCAGTGTGTGCTGGCAGTTTGGCAACACCACAAGAATTAACCGCCAACGGGTCGTGATAAGCCAGCATCTTCAGTAGCCCCCACAGACTTCGTCGGCAGTCAAAACCAAATTCTGGTGACCAACCGCATAATTACCTTGCCAGGGTGCGCTCATATGACAATTTAATTGCTCACATAATGTGACATGCACACAAAGATGCAGGGACATTCAGACAAACATACAAGCAGGCAAGCGAACGTAGAGACGGTCAGACAGACGGACTGCTCGGCATCTCCGGCAGGCAATGGCAATGGCAGTGGCAATGGCAATGGCAATGACTGCAAGGTGTCCGGCGAGTGTTATCCTTTGCGGTTTACACATTTGCATGCATTTGTCGTCGACAGGCAAACCGGAAATCCGACGGGCCAACAATGTTTTTAATATAAACAAAGTAAAACAAATTAGCCCAACAAGCCCAAAAAAAAGGGCAAGTTCAAAAGCAACTACAATGTACTTTACTAGGAAATACCCTGTGTTTGGATTATTAATGACATTAGTACTATTATTAACTTTGGCTTAAATTAAGTGTTCAAAAATAGAGATACAATAAATTACTTAAAATCAATTCTATAAATTAAATTGCTGCTAGTTTTATATCAAGAAAAATGAAAGACGAAATGTAAATAAAGATTTATAACAAGAAAAATGAAAGATATAAAGAAGTTATTAATAAAAAAAAGGAGATATATAACACACAATCAAAATTCATTACTCAATTCATGTTTTATTGATTTATCAAAGCATATTAATTCTACAAAATGTCCAAGTCATGTATTTGTTTTTATATCATTAACTACTTAACTTTGTGCATTATAAAAGCTTATTCAGTTTTACTATTTTCATTCTACCCGCTTCGCTTTTTAATGGATAGAAAAAAGGCAGCTAGCAGGCAGTTGACTAGCAAAGAGCTGTCAGCTTGCTGCCAATGTGTGAAATGGTTTTTATTTTATTTTTTTATGATATCCTTTACTGGACACTTCATTATGCGGTTAGCCGCACAGCACACAAACTTTAGCTACCTAGGACACACATACAGTCGCACATTTCACACATACAATATATATATTTATATTAAAATATGCATGTGTATAAAAAGGGAAACAATAAAGAAGAAGGCAGCTTTTGTTGTTGTGGAACATGTCTCGTGCTGTTGACATTTTGCGCGTTTTTTCAGCACGTAATTGTTTCGACTTAATTTAATGCGAACAAGGATCATCAGCGGTCGTGTTAAAGGACCAACGTGTGCTGCTAATTACCAACAGCCAACATAAGGACATAGGGACATGACGACATGTGGAAAGCTCTCAGTTTGGCCAAAGGCAAGCCAAACGCACATTAATGAACTGAACGGGGCAGGTCGCTGATAGACAAAGATAGCGAGAGAGATACAAAGAGAGATGGAATGAAGGAGATATAGTGTTGAAGGAGCAGCAGGAGCAGCTGATGAAGCAAGGATACCGTCGCTTTTCAACGCCGCAGTTAATTAGGAAATTAAATTGACTAAAGTGCTTGAGCGTTTTGCTTGTTTGCCTTGGAATCGTGTGTATGTACATAGTTGTGTTTGGGTGTGTGTGTGTGTATGGCTGGGTGTGTGTGTGTGTGTGTAAGTCGTGACTAACCAAAAATTATTTAGCAAAAATCAGTTTAGCACACGAGCTGGCATCTCGCTCTGTCAGCCGTCCAGGATTGATCTATGGCCATGTCTTGTATATGGACGCACATTGTTCATACGCCGCGTTGTATTTCTTGAGGCATTGTTGTTGTTGTTGTTGCTGCTGTTTTGTGCTCGTCACTGCAATAAGCCGACACCCACTTTTTGTCTGCCTCTCGCCTCGCCTCACTTTGCCGCCACTTGGCTCGCTTCGCCTTGCCTTGCCTTGCCTTGCCACAGCTGCCTATCGCCTCGGCCTCGTTCTCGTTCTCGGTCTCGGTCTCGGCCGGTTCGCTCCTCTCGCACTTATGTACAAGTGGGATGCCGTGCGTTGCCTACTTTTAGGCGGCTGCCATAGATTTTCATTTACTCAGTGCATTTTTGCGCCTCTTTCGCCATGTGCCTCGGCTCCTCAATACCTCCCAATGCCTCTCAATGCCTGAGAATCTGCTTCGACTATTCCCCTACCCATATCCAGCGAGGGAAGCTACGGCTTTCGTCTTCATGGCAATTGCTCTTATCGCTTGTTGCCGTTAGTTTTTCGGTATATAACGCGTGCCCAGGACGCACCAACTGGCGTTAGAAGGCGGAGCCAGTGCCGGCTGCCTTTGGACTTGGTATGTGGTTGCTTTGCTTTGCAAAATGTTAGGCTCTTTGCCTCGTCTCTATGCCTTTTTTTTGTAGACTTGGCCACCTCCTCCTTTTTTTTGCCGCCACGCTCTTTGCATGCTGACTCGCGCGCGTGTGTCGATTTTCTATACTATAAATATCCAGGACATCAATTATAATGGATATGGATATGTGCATTTGACCGATGGGCTTATGCAAGCATATGTAGAGTACGAGCATAAACTAAAGAAAAACACTTGACAGCACGGCATCAATCAAACTGCAAATCAAGCTAAATTATTTCTGCAGACTGTGAACGAGTCACAAAAGCCGACGAATACTAATGTGCAATAAAAGAGATAAATAAGCTGCAACGCAACCCAAATGCACAAGTCTATCCATATCTTTATGTGTATACCCTTTCTTGATGACATTATGCTGTACTTGATTTTGGAAGGGGAAAATGAAATTTGTATAAAACAAATTTGTATCAATGGGTAGAAGATATAAAGATATTATTGAAAATACTTCACTTAAAATAATCCAAATATTTTGTAACAGATATTGTTATTTGCTTCGCTCAAAGAAATGTTTGATGCAATTAAGAAACTATTGTAAGAACTTTATTTAAAATAATCAAAATACTTGCTGACTGCATTCATTATTATTTGTTCATTCAAAGAGAAATTGATTAAAGCATTACTTTATAAGGAGAGAATTTGAATAACTAGTTGAAAAAAAATTAATTATTGTAAGAACTTAAACACAATATACTTAATAATATTTATGGCGGTTATTCCGTATCAATAATCAAATTTTAATTATTTTTAATAATCTGCTTTTCCTTCGCCAATATCTAATCAAAGATAATTTTTCTTCTCCTGCATCTTAGATACAAAGTTGGTTTAATAAAGAATTTTATTCACTTTTTTTTTAAACTCATCACCCTAAAGAATTTTGCTGAAACCTACACATATTTCTAAACAAATAAAGAAAAGAAATTTTCACAGCATAATTTTTTGTAAAAACAACCAGTTTACATTCTCCTGTCCTTGCCGCATACTTTATTGCCAAAAAAAAAGGATATTTCCATTTGTGTACTATAAATGGCAAATAGAAAATGTTTTAGCGGAAATTTGATTTTAAAAAGCGTTTTGCCGGCAAATAAATGAGATTATGTGTTGCCAAAAGTACAGGACACTAACGTGCCCCGTACAGTTGTCCATCTCATGTGGCAGCTAGCTCCTTTTCGACTCCTGCTCTCTGGAACTTTACGTTGCCGCTGCTTGGGGCAATCAAGGCATTAAAAAATGCAAAAATTATATATCAAAGCAGCCGAGGAAGGAAACATTGACGACCAGCCAGTCAGGATGGGACAGGTTAGGACAGGACAGGCCAGGTCGCTGCACGTCATATGAAATTATTATATCGTACACCAACACAAACACACATTCCAAGCAGGACATCCAGAATATTCCTACGTGCTTCGTCTACCAAGTGGACGGGACAAAAAAGCAATCCTTGGTCGCCCCGTACCAAAAGAGACATGCAAAATAAAATAGCTAAATTCAAAAAAAATTCGAAATTTAGTTAGAACATTGCAAAAAATTACATACATATTTGGTTTATGTGCAGTCAACGACAACACCAAAAGAAAAACGAATGTCCGCCAAAGACACAGCAGCAACAACAACAACGACAACTCCATGGTATCGACGTCATCAGGATCGGGCTCAGGCTAGACACAGGTCGACATGTGAGCTCTGCGAGAGCTTATGTTAATGCATAAGGCCGCCAGAATAACACGACTACATTGAGACATTGAGTCCCCGCTGAAATTGAAGGCGGAGAATTGATGGTTCATAGACATGCGGCGTATACTTGATATGTAAAATGAAATATAAAAGATTCGCCGAAGCAACAATTCGTCGTAAAATTTGACAAAAATTGCAACTGTGTGTTTTATATACACAACTCTACTAGCCGTTAAAATTTGCAAATATTTTATATAAATAAAATAGCTGCTTGAACAAAAAAGGAAAAGTTTGTATGAGAAGCCAAATATTTGGAATTCAATTTTTAAATTAGTGTAAAACAATAATATTTATCAAATAATTTAAAACAATTAAATTCACATTAATTATTGGCTTTATAAGGTAATTGCAATTGTGTCAATTACAATGTTATAGTGTAACCAGCCATGTTTCTCAGAAATTATAATATATGATACGTTCTTTAAATTAAATTAATATTGCAATATTGTTTAGTAATCATCCAAAGGCATGCAACTTATTTTGTTTATTTTTGTAGTTAATAAATCTTCAACAAACTCAAAACTTTCTTGAAACTTTCACAGCAAATACAGATCTAAATTCATTTAAAGTAATCTATAAGTCTTAAGAAGCCTTTAGCTATAAAATACAAACTTAAGGTTTCATTAAATTGTCTTTTCTATGGTGCTACTCAATTCTGAATGCTTTCTTATATATAAAATTATAAAAATATAATTGCTACAGCAACGCATCAAGTTTGTAGTTGGCTTTCTTAGTGCAGTCCAGTCATGATTTAATTTGCTCTGTGCAATTAACACGCTTGAATTTGTTGTCCATTGGTCGCTGCTAATAAAAAGATCTCAATAAATCAACTTGGAGCTTTAATCATTTGTGAGTGTGTCTGTGAGACACACTTGGCTGCCACATTGGTGCTCCTCCCCGCACCACATGAGCAACTCCCATGTGGGGAGCATAATAAGCGCAGACAATGCGCGTCCCATCAAGTTCATATATCAAAAGCGACTCCCCTTAGCTGCCTTACCCTTTGTCCCCCACGCCGCATGTCTGCAATTTTCAAGTGTTTTATAATTTTTTTTTTTTTGTATACCTTGCGTTATACTTTATATATGTAAATGTACGAAGGGAAGCATGTGTGGAGTAAGGGGGGCAGAGTTTAGAGTAAAACCCAATCTGGAACTGCTGCTAGACAATCCTTCGAACACTTATCGCATTCAGCATCATTTGCATGCGCGTGTTTGAAGCGCGCCAAATACAAATCGAGAAATAAAAATGTGAAACAAATAAAATGATGAAATAAATTAGAGAAATACAAGAACAACAGCAACAGCAGCAGCCGGGAACAACAAACATGAGCACAGCCGGAAATGTTAGCCCAAAAACATGGAAAAAATCTATAGCCAACAAATATGCGGAGAGGCAGACAGTTTTCTAGTTGATTTTTTGCAATCTGCAGTTTTCTGGTCCTTTGTATGAAACGTCGGAAATGTTGCTACAAGTCTCTTCCCCTCCGAAAAAAATAGCGCTACCCCTCCTTCTGAGCTTAGAGTGAGCCTCAGTCGTCTGCTGTCTGGAGTTGAACCTGCAAGCGGTCTAAAGCGCCGAAATGGTTATGGTCAGAGGGGCACAACTCACTTGACTGCAGCGACGGACTGTGTCTGGACACGTAGCCACGTGTCCTCTTGCTTGTCCTCCAGTTTGGTAACACCTCGCGACGCATTCGTGGCATGTGACCAGCACCAGCAGCAGCAGCAACAGCAGCAGTCGCGGCAGCAACCACCACACCATGTTTAATCAGCGACCGCGACAGCAGCAGTAGCCTCCGTCTACTTCTTCTTGGCCAACATCATTTATTGTTACCCAAAAAAGCGTTGCTCTCGCTGCTGGCGTCGTCGTCGACGTCAACGTCGCAGCTTTTGGCTGTCGCTGTTGTTGTTTAGATTTCTTTGTCCCTACATACATTGCTGGCTATTTTTGGTGTGGTTCACCCACTTCAATATTTGCACAAACTCCTGCTCCTGCTTCTGCTCCTGCTCCTGCTGCTGCTGCTCTCAGTGGTTGGAATTATTTCCTGCTGTGTCTCTGGCTCTTTGGTTGGCTCGGGCGATGTCCTTCTCCTGTTGCGGTTCCATCATATATCATGTTCAGGCGCAACACCTCAAAACCTCACCTCCCACAATTGCCTAAGCTGCGACTTGTGCTTCTTCTTCTGCCACTGCTACTTGCCCCTTCTCCCTTCCTTCTACTCTTTCGCGTTTTTATGCATTTTCATTATTTCGAATTTCAATTTTCAATTTAGCCATTTTTTTCATCAATTTATTAAGCGCAGTTTTTGTTTGCTTTTCATTTTTCCATTTTGTGCAGCGCTTAAAGTTGTCCAGACTGCCGTTTATCTTTAAGCTCTGTGTCTGTGTGTGTGGCAGCCACATGTAGCAAGGCATGCCAAAACCATTGCCATTTGTCTAGGGGCAAAACACTTAACAAATCTTCAAGCAATAAACACCACAAACACATGCAAGTGTTGCAAGGGATTAGCATATGCATATGCAGTTGCAAGCAGCATTCAGCATGCTGCATGCTGCAAGACGCACTCCAGTTATGTAAGGCAAGGAAACAAACACATTTTAGCAAGTTGCAAGAGCTCAGACAACAATTTGTAAGCCCACATACAGACACACACACACTCACTTTTAAATACACCCAATTAACCAACGAGAAGAAGTCGAAGCTTCTGGCCAGTGGCCAACCACTGGCTCGAACTCGGAGCTGAGCTGCAGCTCTGTGTGTGGGACAGGAAGGAACGGCAGTCGGAGCGGTGGCAGCGGCAGACGGAATAATTTTTCAAGCTGCCAAGCACTGAATGGACACTTTGGGGCGCCACTTGAATGAGCATTTGCTCATCTCCCTCCCACGCCCTCCCTATCTTTCTTACTGTGGTTAGCACAGCAACTGTGTGTCAAGGTCGTTCGCATGCTGCATGCCACATGCCGCCTGCTGTTGTTTCCTGCTCCAAGACGATACCAATGTTGACGACGATAACGTCTCCATCTCTCTGAGGCAAAATGCTGGCGAATGTATTGCTCTAAGTGGATTTAACAGTGTATGAGTGCCACACCCTCCCATCCTTGCTACACTCTCTGTGTGTGTAGGAAGTGTATTGTGTTGCCTGACAAGCACACCACTGCTATGAGAGGGGCCTGGCTTGGCCTGGCTGGCAAATCAGTGCTCGACTGTCTGCTGTGTCTGCCCAGGCATTTGTGCTTGGTCGTCCTCGACGTCCTTGTGCTTGTCCTTTGTAGACATTCTTGGGGAATACCTTTTAGCAACTCAGACTTGTCTGCCTTGCCAGCCTGCTTGTGTGCTACTTATTGCTGATCCTGTTGTTCTTGTTGTTGTTCTTGTTGTTGTTGTCAACTTGCTGGCTTTGTTCACATTTATTTTCTGTTGCTCCGACTCTTGCTCTTGCTCTTGCTCTGGCTGTCTCTGATGCCTGTCTGGCCAATTTCACTCTCGAAAATTGTGTGAAAATTGTTTTTCTTGTCTTCTTGTCGTCTGCCAGCTGCCGCCGCCTGGCATGCCAACCCAACCCATCCCATCCTATTGCCTGCTCTTGTCCTTTTTGTTTAAGATTCTGTGGTTTATGCATTTGTAAATAATCTTGTTTTACACCGACAGAGACTCGTGCTGTCCACACGCCCGTGGTCAATTCCGGTCAACCCCGTCGTCTGATGGGGATAACTTGGCCAACCGGACGGCTACATAATTTATGTGTGAAAAGTCTCTCAGTCTCTCAGAATGTGTGTGTGTTTGACTTTGGCTTAAGAATTTTAGAGAACTTTGGAGTATGTGTTTTTGGCAGGAACAGGACTTGAGTCAATTATGCTGATAGATATCAAGTTAACAAATTAAATGCCTTTTGCTTGCCATCAAATGATTGGCTTTAAATAAACAACTTGATTGGCTTGAGTTTTGCAACAATTTGGGCACAATAAGAGCACCGCAAGCAAATTGCTTACTTGAGACTTAACATGTGTATATTGTCGTGCTTCTGGCATGCCCAAGATAATACTCTAATTGTTAATCAGGATGATTGATATAAAAGCGCATTCCATTTAGAAAACGAACAGGAGGGGAAAATATAAGAGAAGTTGACATTGCAGAGAAATAAATATTAAGTAATCAACCACAGTGTTTATGTCAAGTAGACAGGTTTTTGATTGCATCAATACAGGCAAGGATTCACTAAGAAAGATAAAATGTATCGCAATGAACAAATTGATAGCATTAGTGTTGTACTATTGCAAATACTTTTTATTAAAAAATAAGTATATTTAATTGAATTATGGAAACTTTTTGTCAATGAGCAATATGATTTATATAACTTATTTTATATATATATATATATATTTTATATACTATATATTATTATAAGGAAAGTAAAACTATAACTGACTTAGGTTGAGCTACACGTTCCTAATTAATTATTATTATTTAACGTTTAACACTGTGAATATGGCGTTGATATTAGTATTTTTTAAACGCATAAAGAAATTGTTGTAGATGTTGTATACCAACAAATAGTTTTATAATCAATCAGCACTATTAATTTCAAGTCAAGTCAAATCATGTGCCCTTTGTGTAAAGGCAATCGTCCAGAAAATTATACCTCTAAGATCGTATATATTAACACACTTATGTATAGCAGATTTCATTTAATTATTTCGTTTATTTGAAATCTCTATACATTCTTGTAAATATATATGTGTTATTCAGGTTAATCATATTATTACTCTCAATCTACTACCACAAAAAATGTTTTCAGCAACAGATGGCGCCACCATGAAAATCCCATTTATCTTCCCAAACACAATTTAGCCAGTTTCTGCACTCAGTACACGGGTTTTTTTTATCCAATACAACAACCTATCTAGTTATACCGCATGCGTTCCATTGAGTCTAAAAGTTGTTTAAAAATTTGTATAAAAGCATATTTCAATTTACCGTGCTTCGAATATATATTATTTAAACAAATTCCGAAAAATACAACGTAGATAATATAAATTACATTACAATTACTATTTAAAAGTCTCTCACTGTGTGGCGCCCTTGGCAGTGCATGTGCACCAGAAGTATACATAATAGTGTGCACTATAAATGGCTGGTAGTCTCGCCTGATCAGATCCACGAAAACAAACAAACACTATCAGCAACTAAGCACTAGCAGTCCGTATAGAAATGTGTGTGTGAGAACCAAATATTATAGTTTTAGATGCTAATCAGTTTGTAGGAATATTAAAGTGTGTTGGGTCAATGTGGACAGCTCATGCTCATGGAAGTAGTCTAGGTTCCAAAGTGCAGCTCCAGTCAGCAAACATTACGTAGTTTCCAAGCGATTCAGAGTTATTTTAACGCCGCCGTCGAACAACCATAAAATCGATCGATAAGAAAAATGTCAAAGAATTATCAGTAAAAAGCTGAGTAACCAAAGTGCGAGCAGGATTAAGGGAGAACGAGAATGGGCGAATGAGAACGAGAGAGAGAGCGTCGGAGTTCTCTGAGCTGATCTGCAGACATATTTGAACATAAAATAAGCATTAATTGTAAATAAATAGCATACATACACAACTAGAAGTATGTGTTCATTGCCAGCATTAGGAACGCAGTGTTATCGCAGACATGCTACGACCCTTATCAGCCAACGATGAGCGTCGACATGCGACAGATCATTCAGTCGAGTTTGAGCTATAGACGAGTGCGGTATATGTGCATTAGAAAGGCAATAAATCAAGTGCGATCCTTAAATTAAAACGGAGTAACTGAAGACAAATTGAAAGCATAAAACAGCACAGCATAAAGTCTGACTGAAATACATAAAAAAATTAAACATCTATCAATACAAATAAATATATACCAAGTGATATACTATATATAAACTAAACTGATAAGCTGCCGCCGTGTGCATTGGGGAACTTTTGAACTCTCGGACCGTTCATCCACAATGATTTCCCATACAGTGAGGTGTGTGCTAAGAGCGATACTACAAATACGAGTAACCGAGAATAATATGTATTAACTAAACCCCCACAGAGTCTTCAAGCTGATGTATATCGTGGCCGGCATACTGATTAGCAATGAGGAAATCTGCGACACTGTCGATCGCATACAAATCGCGCCACGCGTCGAAATGAAACCCGAACTGGAGCAACGTGACTTGGCACTGGCCAAGGCAGGCCAAGACGGTGGCTCTCCCACCACAAAGAGACGTCGCAAAGTCAGCGTCACCGGCCTGGCCGGTGGCATGGTTCGTGGCGTCACCAGCCAGGTGACCAGCCGTGTTAGCAATCGCATTAGTTGGCTGCACAAGGTGCCATTGATCATTGATCAGTGGCGTGCACTGGCCTTGAGCTTCACGGTGTGGACCATACCCAACATACTCTTGGAGTACACTTCCAGCTACATTAGCAGAAAGTTCTTTATCAACAGCGACTGTGATTTGATCTATAAGTAGACTTATGTTAGTTTTTAGTTTAATTTGCTTTTCGAAAGTTGCGCGACACACAGAAAGAAGTCGATTTTATTTAATTTAAGAGTTTAGAGCTAAGAGACAAATAGACATCAATAATAGATTATACATATATATGGTCCCAATATAACAAGATTTTGCTTTGTCAACTGCTTAGCCGGTGTCTAGTCGCCTTCGGCTATGTAGTGCTCCGTATGGTCGGGACTATTGGCATTGCCACCTGTGGCACGCACATTGAGACTATTGTGCAGCATGTTCGCTATGCTATCCACATCGAGGTTCTCATCCGTGGCCGAAATCTTGCGCAAAGCGGAGCAAACAATGCTCAGATCTCCCTTCAACTCGCTGACAACTGCAGTGATCTTCTGGGCATTCGACAGGACCTCAACGCTGCTCGTATAAGGATTATAGCGCACGCCAAAAGGACGCTGTATGCTCTCCGCAAAGGCGCTGCGAATGCACTTGAGAATAATAAGCACTTTGCAACTTATTTCACAAGCTTACCGCATTTGTTCCTTGGCCTCTTCAAAGGAGTCCGTATAGTAGTAGGCATTCTGATAGGATGTGATTATGCACTCCTCCTTGCAGGTCAGCTCCGGATCAAACTTCTTGATCTTATCCTGTGCCGTAATCGCATGCTGCAGCTCTGCTATGGAACTCAAGAGACCAGCGCCATAGACCTTGAAGCTGCTATCCGACTGCTTGCAGAGCCCAAACTCCACAGTGAAGAAGTAGAGCTATAAGACACTTGGATTATTATCATATTGATGGTCTAATGATTAATGAAAGAAATATAAAATAATATGCAAATACAAAAGCAATATGAAAAGCAAACTTAATTAAATGCCAAGTACTATAATGCTGAGTCTCTAGAAAAAGAAATATAAAACAAAGTAAACAAAAGTAATCTTAAAATAATATTGTAATTAAATACTAAGTACTCTAATGATGTGCTACTGATCTAAGAAGTAAAGAGATATATATAAAACAAACTAAATTTACTAAAAAGGAGCAGATAATCTATAAATGGAGATCTCCTTTTGATAACATAATTATTTACACTGGTAACTTTGCAGATTTGTCTGCCTATGTTATGGCCTACTAAAATACGTATAAATAGATCAGTTCTCTGTTACTGGGCATCAGTTGATTCCAGCAGTCGTAGGATGCGGACGTGCAGTGCAGAGTTCCTCTAAAGTGCCAAGAAAAAAGCTTGTAATTAAATATTATTAACTATATTGTAGTACATACTATATACATATTTACTATAGACATACATATATACTATATACGTATATATATATATATATATATTTATTATATATTATTTACTATATACAATGTATTATGTATTATATATAATATTTTCTATGTACTACTCTGCACTGCACGTCCTATATATATACCACATAATATACATATGTGTGCAATATTATTAACTCTGGCTACCACTGTAATTTATACATATGGAATCTTGTTGTGTTTTCAATACGTAAATATACAAAATAAGTTAACTAAATAAAAAGTAAATGGAGTTGGTTTTGGACCCACCGTTGCCAGCTTTTCAATGTCTGCATCGCAAGCGCCGAGCGAGGCCAAGCCAATCTCCTGCGAGAACTGGGCGAAGCTCGAGTTGGCCAACAGCGGCATATGGCCTAACAGTTCGTGACAGCAATCCCTGGCAGATAAACAAATTAACTGACTTTAGAATGCCACAACACACACACACACATTCATACACCTACGGTTCGGGGGTGTAGAAGGGATCCGAGGAGTGTCTGATGTACTGCGTGCAATGAAACACCCTGAAAGCCAGGCCGGAGAGAAAGTCTCGCGGCGATAGGTAGCCAGCCACAGGACGCAGCTGAAAGCCCGTCTTGCGCTTCAGATAGGTGCTGACATCCTGCAGCTGCGGCACATTGTCCTCACGGTAGCCACAAAACTTGACCAGCTCCGGCCAGTTCTCCATGTACTCTGGCACCGCATGCAATTGATAGAGACGATGCAGTTCCACAAACACGGTGCCCCTTTAGGGAAAACTTTCTAGCAAATACCACAGCACAAACCATGCAATTAACACTTACCAAGTTTTCACCTCCTCCGGCGTGTACTGCACCCGCGGTATGGGATTGCCACTGAGAAGGGAATTGCCTATGCATATTTGAGATTGATAGCCTAAGCTCAAGTTTAACTTACTGCTTAAAGTTGTTGGCTATTGCCGAAAACTGTTCACGTCGCTTGCGATAAATGGGATCCTTGAAGCCAGGATGATCTGCATCCAATTCAGAGCCATACATAAGCACATTCTGTGCCTGATCCAGGTCAGAAATCTTGCGCGGAAACCACACCATGTCGCCAAAGTCTGCACGTAAAGAAAAATAAATTATGTCATTGAGTCGAAAATAGTTGTGGAAACTCTTGCCGAAAGTAACAGAAATTAATGTATTATTTGGCTTACAAAATAATCTTTGCAATAGAAATATTTTAATTATTGATTTTAAGATAGAAAAGTCTGTAAATAATAATAGAATATGATATGTGGGATAAATAATAATTACATTCTCTTTACCAAGAACATTTAATTTTTTTTCTAATTGTGTATTTATCATAATCCCGAGAATTGTAAAAAGAGAAATGTTATTTAAAAATTACAAAAATTCCATTTTTGTTTTCTGTAATATATTTTGTATAAACTTAGTTAATATTACACTGCACATGGAGTAATATAATACGAATAATCAGTTGTTGTGATTTGCTTATGGAATTTCATACATTTCCGAAAGACGCAGATTATAAATAAATAAGTTTAAACTTTTACCCTTACCAAAACTGGAGCACGCCGACAGGGAGGGCGCCCTGGCCAAACTATGTGCATTCACGGTCGTATAATTGACCGAAGCTACTTCGCGATTGAGCATCTTTACCACCTGATCCAAGCGACGGGGATCGCATTCCACATCTACCAGCACATCGGCCTGATTGGTGGATGTATCCATCGGTGACAGCTCCAGGTGCAGCACATTGATGCCCAGCTCCTGAAAGACTTGCAAGGCTCGTGCCAAGTTGCCCACTTGATTTTTCAGGGTAAACAAAATGGAGATGCGTTCGCCTGGCGAATGCTGGCGCACTGCATCGCCAGCTGCCGAGCCGCTGGCATTGCGATCCTGCTTTTTGGGTGAGAACAATAGAAAATTGTCACTGGGCGCCGAGGCATGTCGAGAGAGACTTGCATGCGACGCGGCCGATACCGTTGAGGACGTTGAGGAATCCTTTTTGAGCGTATGCAACGGACTGCCCTGCTTAACGGACCATTCCTGTTCGCCACTACGATATAGCCACAATCCAAGTAGACTCTTGCCCGATGCACTCATCTTAAAAAGTGTTTTGCACAAATCACAAAATGTATTTTTTATTCACTTGGCACACGCGTCGTATGCGCAACGCAACGGCAACTGCAAGATCCTACTGTTGTGTCAGCTCCTTTTATAGGTGGCTGCTAGCAGCACACACACACACACACACACACCCACTTACATGGACGACACTCACACTCACAGCCATTAAGCATACATACATATTCAATTGTATTTATTAAGTGTGCGTAGCGAGATAAATTTGTTCAAGGATATAAAAGCTACAAGTGACTTTTTCTTTTCGCAGACTCCACCTCTTTCTGAATGCGTGTATGTTGGTGTGTGAGTGAGTGTGTGTGTGAGTGTGTGCTATTGTGAGTGGGCGAGTGAGGGATACGCATCGTTTTGATTGGCCAAATCATGTTGAAATCAGGCAGACGCATGACGTCATTTCACTTTCTAATCAGTGGCAACAACATTAAATGCTTTCTCGACTTGTTGAGCTGCCGTTGAATTTGAGTTCGACTTTTATTTTGCTGTCAGCGCTTGACTTTCAAGTAACGTATACGTAATTTATGCGGGCATGGAAAGCGATGAGTAAGGGCAAAACTCTGCTTGACCATGTCAGCAACAGTGGCAACTGGACAAAAGTTGTGTGAGCATTTAAAGGGGATGCTGGGATTGCAGTTCAAAAATTATTATTCAGATAATTAAATATTTTTAAATGCTAATGATTTAATACAAAGTGAAGATATCTCTTTTAAATACAAATGTTCTACATATCAAAATAATCTATTGTATGTGTTTTTTTTTATAATCTATGACATAAATACCACAATAGAAATACAAATACCATATTTTAAATATTAAAAAAGAAATATGGAAAGTAATTATTAAGTTATGCCTGGATATAAGACGGTCCCTTCCTACAGATATTAATCTTACCACTAGATAGCGTAAAGCTCATCTATTTGGAACTCTTCGTTTCCGGTTCAGCGCATTCAAGTTCCATCTTTGGCAGTTAGTTGGTCGACTTCATGGTACGCCTCCTGACTGGGACAACCACTTGATGCTTTCGCCTTGACAATGCTCTGAAAGTTGGCCATGGCACAGAGTGTAGCAGAGGAGGGCAGAACCTAGCCCAAAGCCGAACAGAGTCAATAATAGATAAATGGCAATTTCTTTTGCGGTTCTGTTTTCAGTTACTTTTGGTGTTGGAGTCCTTTGTTTGCGCTTAAAGAAAAGCAAACAGTAGTCGAGGCCAAGTCCGAGAGTCGAGGGAAAAGCCACAGAGTAGGCTATTAAAATATGCGGGTGAAGCTACTTAGGAAAACTACAAACACACACACAGAAACACACCACTTTCACCACTGTGTGTGGGTTGATGTGATAAACGTAATGGCTACACCGTATCCATATTCTTACGCCATACTCCTTACGCTTACCACCTTGCTCATGAACTTGGACAGACATTCAAAGTGATTGCTGTTTGCGAAGCTGCGAAAAACATTCCATTTGCACTCGTTGATGGATTTATTGCAACTGCTGCTTAAAGTCTATCCAACTGATTGTATTAAAGACAGACCAAACTTAATGTCTGTTGCCAGTCGGGGGCCATATCTTTCGAGTGTCAGCAGCAGGGGGAAAGGCAACGATGAATGGCGTTTGTGATTTCTGTTGATTTCGGTATAATTAAGTTAAGGCAACTAATTCACAAGGCAAGAGGAGGCAGGCAGTGGTGAGAGAGAAACAAATATTCTATGCAGAGCAAGATTTTAAATGCTTTTCCAGTGCATAGAGCATAAAATCTACGGGTGAGATAATAATTCTGAATGCTGATTTAGACAATAGTTGTTTTCTCTTTTGGCCAAACAGACAAACAATCAAACGATTGCCACAATGCGAGCAGAACATTGATTTCGATTTTGTGTTGGAACTAATTGTTTCATTGATTTAGTGACCTAATGCGATATATTTTAATATTTATTTACATTACATATTTTCATTAATTTGTTTTACGAAAGTTTCATTGCTTTTCTAAATACTTTTTTTTTTTTGATTTCAAATGTTTCCTCTTCAATTCTCTGCATTTAGGTGAAATTGTTTGGGAAGAATATCATGGCAAGAATTTATGGCAAAAATGTCATAATTTTAAATTTAACAGAGTTTACAAAATTGCTAATATTATATTTTTTTACAAAAATCATTATGGGGCAAATAAAATGTACAGTAAATCTTTTTATAAATTAAAATTCTACTGAATTTAAATACTTAATATATAATTTTTATTGAATTTGTTTTTTTTTTCCTTGTATGCATTACATTAATCAATAACTTTGTTTCTTTCTGGCGCCAAAAATTCAAATGGAAATGCGCTTTCGATGCCCCTGAGACCTTGGTGGCAGCATTTGCTGGTGTTGCAAGCACGCAACAGTGATGCAACCCAAAGTAACGCAAGCCACCCTCAAAAGCAAAAACAAGAGAGCGGATGTGCGCATGATTGGAACGTGGCAACCCCCAGGGGAGGCGGACCAGTTGCCAATGCTGCAAACTGACAAAGCGTTCTTTGGTTGTAAACAAAAACAAGTTGCAAGTTACGCAAAACGGCGAAGCGAAGCGGAGACCGGGAGAGCATGAGAGAGGGGGAGCAGCAATCGCCAGAGAGAGCCAGCGAAAGAGAGCAAGCTCCTGACGGTAGAAAGGCAAGAAAAATATCCCAACCACGGAGCGCGGAGCATTAACAGTCAAGTGGACGTCAAACTGGGCTGAAGTGCGAGCAAAACGCCAAGGAAATTATTGATTTTGTGTGCTGTGCGAAGTGAAAAAGTGTCTCTGGCAATGTTGGCGATTTGCAAATCTTAAGCAAGTGCCTGGAGTGCTTTGGACGACAACAAAAGGAAGCGTACAACTCTAATTGGTTAGCACTCCTCCTCGTAGTCGTAGGTGTAGCTGCTGCAACTAGGCGTGCCAGCTGTGGAACAGCGACATGGCCGACAGTGAATTTGAGGAATTCCATAGGCCCATTTTTGAGCCACATGCAGTGAGCCCATTTGGCAAAAATAAAAACACACATACATTTTATTCGTAAGTACTTTGGCGACTCTACTGCGATTTAGAAAAATCAATTGCGACACGTGCTTTAAATTGTAAACTCTGCTCTCTTTCTCTAATTGATTTATGCAGTCTCATACCCAACGATGACCTGGATGATTCGCACTCATCGAAGAGCGAAGGCTCCGACCAGGAGGAGGAGATCAAACTGCAGCGTCAAGTCGAGGACGATGAGCTCGGCGATGGCTTGAAGGTGACACTCTCGTCGGATGGTTCGCTCGACACAAATGATTCATTCAACTCGCATCGTCATCATCCGTTGAATCATCAGGACGCCATTGGTGGTTTCATTGGCATCAATGGCATGGCAACACCTGGTGGCATGCCCCCTGCTGCAGCAGTCACCATTGGAGCCACCACAGAGCTGTTGACGCCCACAGCTGCTGCGGCCACGCGACGTCGCCGCAAATTGCCCGAGATACCCAAAAATAAGAAATGTAAGTGCAGTTGCAGTTCCTGCATGCTCCGCTCCCTCCCACACCCCCCTTACCCTAGCTCCCCACGTAGTTGAAGCTAATCTACTCATGGGCTCTTTGCAGCTTCCATTCTGCATATTCTAGGTGGCGGCCAGACACCATGCACACTGGCGGATGAGTTTCGCATTGGCGGAGCAAGTGCAGCAGGCATGGGTGGTGGTGGTGGCTCGTTGGCAGCACCACGCTCCAATCAGCAGCGCTCGTTCTTATCCCTGAAGTGTGGCTATCTGCTGGACGAGGACTCCAGCCCGGATTCGGAGCGTTTGCAGAGCCTGGGCGATGTGGACAGTGGTCACAGCACGGCGCATTCTCCCAACGATTTCAAGAGCATGTCGCCGCAGATAACATCGCCAGTGTCGCAGTCGCCATTCCCGCCACCCTTTGGCGGTGTGCCCTTTGGCCAGCTAGAGATGCTGGAGGCCACACATCGTGGCCTGCACAAGTTTGTGCCACGGCATCATGACGAGATCGAGCTGGAGATTGGTGATGCCATCTATGTGCAAAAGGAGGCCGAGGATTTGTGGTGTGAGGGTGTCAATTTGCGCACAGGTCGCCAAGGCATCTTCCCATCGGCCTATGCCGTCGATCTTGACTACAATGAGTTCGATCCGACGGTGCAGCTGGTCAAGAAGGAGCGCTACTTGCTGGGCTATCTGGGATCGGTGGAGACTCTGGCCCACAAGGGCACCGGCGTCGTCTGCCAGGCGGTGCGCAAAATCGTGGGCGAATATGGCAATTCGCCAACTGGACAAACGTGCATTTTGGAGGTATCCGATCAAGGATTACGCATGGTCGATCGATCGGCACCGAATGTGAGTCGAGCGAGATAATTGATGACAGCTAATAAGCTAATAATAAATCTCTTCCTTATATTGTATAGAATAAAAAGGAGAAGAAACCCTGCATCGATTACTTCTACTCGTTGAAGAATGTCTCGTTCTGCGCCTTTCATCCCCGGGATCACCGCTTCATTGGCTTCATCACCAAGCATCCGACAGTGCAGCGCTTTGCCTGTCACGTCTTCAAGGGCTCCGAGTCCACGCGACCCGTTGCCGAGGCTGTGGGGTGAGTTTCGAGCTGCCCCTAAATAAATGTGATATTAATTTGATTTATGATTTGCAGACGCGCCTTTCAACGATTCTATCAGAAATTTATAGAGACCGCTTATCCCATCGAGGACATCTACATTGAGTAGAGCAAAAGTTAATGCTTTAAATTGAAAACCAAATTAAACAAAAATTAAACACAACATTATTACAATACAAATATAATATGATATATATTTTTTGTGTGATTATTATTAAAAATCTCTACAAATGTTTGGTCTTCGTCAAAAGTGAAAAAAAAATGGAAAAAGGAAAACACATCTAAGCTCACAAAAAATATATGTACAACCTAATAAATAAAACAATAATTTTCCAAATTTGCAATCTTAAGCATGTATGTAAATAGTTCATTTCGGTTCGCCATGCAGCACAGAACACAGCGGTTAGACAATTTAAGTGTAATTTATAGAAATGCGCTATAATCCAAATATGAAAACGAAAACGAAAGCGAAAAACCAATACAATAAAATGTAACTTTATATAGCAATTTCCGATATACTTACGAGCACAAACCAGATGATAATCTATCGGGAGACCTGAAATATTATCAATCAGTTGTACGACACACACTCTATATCTTCGCGACTTTTTCTGCGGCCAAATATAAATATATATACATATATATGTTATCCAACAAATTAGTCGAGATCTTCATCTGGTTGTAGAGTTTTAGTTATCCAAAGGAAAGGCTCAACACCTTCAACTCAACATGCAAATCTTCTAGTATTACTTACTTATTATTGAAAAGCCCAATTCTAAGATGTGTAAATCAAATCGATATATATAAAGATGAATATATATGTAAACAAAACAAAAACAAACCCAAAAAACAAATATATATATATATATAAAACTCTGAAAATATTGGTCTTTTCTTTTTCTCTATGGAGACAACGTAAGTAAAAGGCTTTGCATTTTTTAATAATTTATGTATAATTTCTTCTATATTTTCATATTTATAATACAACTTAGCTTTACTAGTTGGTTGGTTTCTTGATTTTTACAGCATTATTTATACATATTTCGATTTTTGTTGTTTTTCATTTTTGCATGTGTAGAAATCATGTTCATAATTATTTAACATACATAAAATGTTATTATTTATATTCGTATGATACATAAAGTATATATATATATATATTTATTTGGATTTACTAGGCATGTGCTTAGATTGTTGTTGTTGTTCTCTGGTTCAAATAACACTTACTTCCCTCTCCTCATATGCCTGCAATATCTACATTCTAAGTCTAACATAATATGCGGTTTTCTTTTATGTATATTTCCCTATGTAGCCCTACTTACTTACTGCCTAACTGTTGCCACCTGTTCAACACTTAATCATAGGTCATAATAATAATAATATAATAATGCAATAATAATAATAATAATTTCATTAGTAATACTTATTGTTTGTCTATTTGCTTAAAAATCTATACTTGATGTGTTTCTCCTTAAGCATTTATTCCATTTATACGTCTTTCTTTTAGGCATATTATTAGAGGTTTCTCGACTTATCCGGATTAATTAAGCCGTGCAAACGATTGGCTGCTTCTTCATTAAATATATGTATAATATAATATTAATGCAACTAGAAGTTGGTCTGGCTGTCTTAAAAGTGTGTTCAACCCAAAAAATAAATACCACTTTGGGTTGTTCTGCAATGCGTAGTAACAAGTTCAGAATATTGCTTCATTTGTACAAAACGGCACCAAAAATATTAGTCCTTATTTCATTTATTAGTTATGTTAGTTAATCATTCGAACTGCTTAGTTGCAATTTAAATTTCAATGTCAACGTCGTGTCGTCGTCGTCAAACAATTTAATGCATTGCTTAATTGACAAAATTGTTGTTGTTTTCGTTATTGATTCGATCCGATCAACTATTGGGGTCATCAAAATTGCATTTCTATTTAATTGTTTATAATAATCATAGTTATTTATAACCTGAATGATGAAAAGTAAATGGTTGTGCAACTGTGTTAGAGTATTTGATTCCTTTTTAATATTCTTGTTGTCGTTTTTTGTTTTGTTTTTTAAATAAGGCTTTTTGTTTTTATTTAAATTTTTGCTAAAACTACAATTTAAAATTAATAATCAGAATTAATTAATAATTAGATTAGAACGAACGTAATAATAAAAAACATTTTCTCGCATACACACAATTATTTACAATTACACAAATATCGTAAATTTTCCAATTTACCATTTCAATAGATCTAAGATTACAATTTCTGAATATGTTGGAATAAATATTTTTGTATGTGTAGATTAACTCGCTTTTTTGTTTCGCTTTCTTTAATGCATAGTTGTAGTTTTGTTGTGTAACATTTTGTTAAATTAAAATTTAAATATACATATGTAGATATATACTTAAATAGAGGTATACATGATCGAACACATGCATAACTATATCTAAATACATACATACACACATATTGGTATTGTGTGTTTGTTGACTTGGCCTGGACAATAGGCGTCTTTGTTGTTTGTTTCATGCTTTACTTGTATTTGTTGTTTGCCTATGTTGCTATTGCTACGCTGCGATGCTACAAAACATAATAGGAAAATAAAAAAAGAGGGGAACAAACAGAACTAATAAAATAAGCTTTAAAAAAAAAAACAAAACGGAAAAACTAATTTGTTGCTGTACATTTTGGAGTTTCTCGACACAATTCGGACTTACACTCTAAAAATACAAACACTTCAATTTGTTTTTTAATGTTTTTGTTTTTGTTTGTTGTTTGTTGTGATTTAGGTCTAGGTATATGTTGCTGGTTGCTTTTATATATGCACTTAGTTGCGGCAAGTGCCCCATGCGGCAGCCGACTTTGATTTTCGCTAAGAACTACAATTAATGACTAAAGGCTACAACTGCGCTTAAGTTCTCTTTTTTATGGTTTTTTTCTTTTCGTTTCAATTTTTTAACAAATTCTTTTGCTAATGTTTTATGATTATTTTATGCATTTCTCATTGTTGTGTCATTTTAAATAGTTATTAATAAATAATTAAAATATATATATATATAATATATGTTTTATATATATTTGTTGTTTACTTTTAATTTGCTTTACTTGCTTTCGTTTAGATAATGAGTAGGTAGTTTATGGAAGTGGGTTAACTAGCAGGTTCGCGTATCATAATCCGAATCATGATCCGTTCTTTAACCGAGCATTATATTTTGTTTCCGATATTTAGGCTAAACATAAACATAATGCGAAAATATAACTTTAATACAGTTTTTACATATTCTAAACTAGTTTAAATATATTCTTTTCGTACATATCTGTATATGCATGTGCATACATAAGTATATATATATATATATATAAAATTCGCTTTAATTAAAATGTACATTATGCAATTAGTATGTTTGTTGTTTTCTTGTAGTTAATCTGCAGTGTGTGTGTGTGAGGCATCTTTATCATTATCGTTATCGGTTATCTGTGTATAAATACGTTCAACTAATATCTCGGTGTATCTGTGTAAAACAAATCTTACAAACATGGGACGAGTGCCATATATAGAGAGAGATAGGGGAGGGGTAGACTTACGAACTAACTGTACAAGGTAGTATGGAGTTCGAGTGTGCTGTACAAACATTTGAAAACAGAGAGAGAGAGAGAGAGGAATATATAGGAGGGAAAGAGTGGGGAACTTAGGACACTTGTTGCTGTTGGAAGTAATCGATCGCTCGAATGGATTATCCCACACTGTTGATCGATCGACCGGCTCGATCGCTTGCTTTAAATGATTATCATCTAACCTCACAGTCTTTTTTCAATGGAAGTAAGCCTGTTCCGTTGCCGCTGTTGCTGTTGCTGTTATTGTTGTTGTTGTTATTGTTGTTGCTGTTACTGTTGTTGCTGTTACTGTTGTTGTTGTTCGAATTGCTGTTGCAGGAATTGCTCGATCCCGATCCGCTGGCTGATGGCAGTGAATTATTGCTATTATCATAGTTGCCCACATTGACGCACAACGGCGTCGTCGGCCCGACGCCAACAACGCCAGCGACGCCGCCAACGCCACCCGCAACCACCGACGCACTGGCGCCGCTCTCCGGCAACGACGTGGAATCATGCACATCGGCACTCTTGCTGGAATCGATGACCAGGCAGGGTGGCGACGGAGTGCTCGCATCCTTGCCCAGCAGTGCCGGCGATGCGTTCGCATTCTGCGAGTGCGGCGTGAAGCTGTTGGGCGATGGCGAGGCATCCACCAGTGGCAGCGCCAGTTCCATGCCACCTGTCATTGCTGGCGATGCTGTTGGTGGCGGCGGCTCCTTTGTGTCGGATTTGGCGCCAATCACATAGACGCCACCGGCCGAGACGCGTGCGATCTTCAAGCGCAGCGGCGCCTCCATTTGTGGCTGATCCTGGGCATTGCTACTGATGGTCATCGTCGTTGTGGTGCTGGTCTCCGTCTTGCGCTTGTTAATCCGCAATATCAGCTTGGGTTTCTCGCCAGGTGAATCGCTCACCTTGTTCTCAATCAACGTGGTGGTCATGCTGCTGCTGTTGCTGTTGAGGATTAGCTGCTGCTGCTGCTGCTGCTGCAGTTGCAACTGCTGCTTGTGACGCTTCTTCTCCTTCTTGTCCTTCTTCGGCTTATCCTTTTTGTCCTTCTTGGGCTTCGCCAGCAACGTCTCATTGTCGCCGGCCAGCTCACGCTTGTTGTTATCCTCACCCTTGTCGAAGTCCTGCATCACCTTCTTGCGATAGTTCATCGAGTCGCGCTTAATCTCCTCCAGCGTCGGCGTGCTGTAGTTGCTGGTCAGCCGCTTCTTGGGCGGACATGCACGTCGGGTCATCTCATAGCTGTAGCTGCTGATGCTTTCGGCCACAGCCGGCATCGTGTCCGGCAATCCACGTATCTTGATCTTAAGCTTGGGCGCCTGATGATCATCCTCGCTGCTCTCCAGCGTTTTGCTGCGTCCCCGCCGCTTGCCCGCACTGCTCGCCGCACCCGTCTTGCCGTTGTCCGTGCTGCCCGAGCTGCAGGCGCTGCGTCGTCGTCCATCGTTGCCAGCACCACCGACACCTGTGCCAGCACCAGCCGGCAACAGCTGCTCATCCAGCCCAGCATTGGCGTCCAAGGCGCGCAGCTCGCGACTGCTCGAGTTCTTCTTGAACCGCTTGGAGCCACTGCCGCCCGTCAATTGCTCCTCGTCCAGCTCGCTGGCATCCGACTTACGCATGTTCTCCAGCGGCAAGCTGTCCGAGGCAGCTGGCAGGCCGCAGGAGCTGTCATCGTTCAGCGTATCCTTCTGCACCACATACAGGCTGAGCAGCTCCTTCTTGCGCATGCGCCTCGAGTTGCCACTGACCGAGGAGGTGCTGGCCACCGTGGAGCTGAGCTGTGTGGTCACCGTCGTCTGCACTGCATTCGCCTGGACGAGGGAACTGGTGAGGGAGCTGGACATGCAGCTGCTGTTCGTCACATTGCTGTAGTGCAGATCGGGATAGGCCAGTGGCCCCTTGATCTTGAGCTTAAGCTGATTGCGTGCATCCGAGAGCGACGCTTTGGTGGTCAATGTGGTGGTATCTGAATCGATAGACACCTCCTCCGAGGTGGCCTCCAGCGAGGCCTCCATGGCAGGCAGCGGCAGCTCCGAGACGACGCTGGGCGCCGCTTGATTCGCCTCCGTTGAATGCAGAGCGCTGTTCAGCAAGTTGGGCACAACTGAAGCTGCTCCGACCCCTGGAACTGAAGCTGCCGTTGACGACGTCGTCTGCTTGTTGGGCGATGTGTTGTTGCTGCTGCTGCTGTTGTTATTGTTGCCGCTGCTGCCGGTGCCCGTGGCACGCAATGCCGACTGGAACTGTCGCTCATCCTCCTCGTCGAATTCGCTGAGCGTCTGATCCGCCGTGCCCGAGTCAAAGGCGCCCAGCAGATTGTTCTGATAGGCCTCCTGGGAGGCTGTGCTGTGCGGCGCCTCAAAGCCCAGGTTGTAGGTGCGCATATCGACTGGACCCGGCAGCACTGGCGGTACAATCTCATGCAGCAATGGAGCTGCCGCACTGGCTCCTCCAGGCGCCTGCGGTGTCTTCTGCTGGCCCCGCAGCTTGCAGCTGGCATAGCTGGTGGTAGGCGCTGCAGTCGCCCCCGCTGTGGCATTGGGCGTGGCACGCAGCTCGAAGCTGCGACGACGATCGCGCAGGGCTTGCAGATTCTCCACACCGGGACCGGCCAGCTCGTCGTCATAGTTGTTGAACTCGAAGGGAGTGCCCACCAGATTGTTGACAATGTGCGTGTTGCTGCCGTAATCCGACATTGGTGGCGGCAGCGGCAACATTGCATTGCCAGCTGCGCCGCCTCGGCCACGTCCACGTCCGCGACCGCGTCCACGTGTGCCGGCCGAGGCGCCGCTGCCACGTGGCGCTCGCTGGCGCAGCTTGCCCGTCAGCGTGTGCGTCAGGGGATCGTACTTGGCGGGCACTGGTGCAATGGCAGCTGGCGTGGTCATTGGTGGCGTTGGCGGTGGCTGCAATGCGGGCGGTTGTCGTGGGGATTTGCCGGGTGATTTGCCCTGCGGCAGCTGTGGCGACTTGTGCTGCGCCTGTGCCTGCGCCTGCTGCTGCTTCTGCTGCTTGGCGCTGCTGCGCTTGCTGGGCGAGATGCTCTCCTTGATGGGTGCCACAGCGGGCACAGCCATGGGCAATGGCAACGGCAACGGCAGGGGCAGGGGCAGGGGCAGCGGCACAGCTACTGGCACCGGCTCTGGCTGCACTGGCGGCGTGGGCGGCAACATGGACGGCAACTGCTCCGCACAGCTGCTGAGCAACGTGCTCGGATACGGTGGCAGGTTGGCATCGACAGGCAGCGTATGCTGCTGCTGTTGTTGCTGCTGCTGTTGATACTGATGATTTGGCGTCCTGGTCGCATAGGCTGTGCCCACATAGGCGGCTTGCGTGCTTGACTGCTGGCTGGCTCCACTGTTGCCATACAGCGCCTGCTGCTGCTGCTGCTGTTGCTGCTCCGTGGGCAACAATGCCGCCAGCTGTGGAAAGATGCCGCCATTGTATTGCTGACTGTTCGGCGTGCGCTGCGCCTGCGTTGGCGTCGTCTGTTGCTGCTGCTGCTGAGGATTGCTGTTGTACATGGACATGGCATCGATGCCATTCACCAGTGGCGTGTGGCTGCCATAGGCGCTGTTGCTGCCGCTGTTGTTGTTATTGTTATTAGTAGCTGCTGACGCTGTTGTTGTCACTGCTGCTGCACTGCCGCCACTGCCACCACTGCCTGCATAGCTGTTGAAGAAACTCTTCTCCAGTCGACTGGGCGGCTGATCATTCGACTCCGACACCGAGCTGGGCGACGAACTGCGTCGCGCTGCTATCAAGTCGTTCTCGTTCCAGCGCTGCATGCGTCCAAATGGCGACTGCATTCGTGTGTTCTCGTCGTAGTCGCTCAGCTTGTTGTTCGCTTGCTGATTGTCCCGAGCGGAGCTCTGAGCAGGCAAAGCGCCCGCTCCTGCTCCTGCGCCCGCTCCAGCTGCGGTCACTGCACCGGATCCATAGCTGCTCAAACTGTTCTTCACTGCTGCCGCTGCCAAGTCCACAAAGTCGGGTGTTGCCGTTGGCGTCGTGGTGGCTGCCGATGCTGCTGATCCGCCATTGCTGGCGCTGGGCTTGAGCAGCAACTGTTGCTGCTGTTGGTGCGGGGAGGCTTTGTCCAGGTAGCAGCTGAGCGCCGCCTGCGTTGCCTGATAGTAGCCCATGTTGTTGGTGGTGGGCGTGGCATGGGTGGGCGTGCTCGTCAAGCTGTTGGCATAGCTGCCGCCGCTATTCGCAGTCATGGGGGAGTCCTTGATGGTCAGCTGACTGGCCACCGAGTTGGGCGCCGAGCTGCTAAACAGACAACTCTGTTGCTGCTGCTGTTGTTGCTGCTGCTGCTGTTGTTGCTGCTGTTGTTGCAGCTCCTTTTGCGCATGTATTAGATCTTCAGGATCCGCTGCATTGTGGAATGGAAACACTGAGGGAATGGCGGGTGTGGGTGGCAGCAGATCAATGGAGTCCTTGCACTCATCCAGCGCCGCCTTGCGCTTCGTTTTGCGCAGCTTCTCGAGCAGATTACGCGTCGCCTGTGCGCTGTCCTCCTCCGAGATTTGCTTGCTGCTGTTGCTGCTGCTGTTAATGAGCGTGGTCAATGGACCCGAGTTGGGTGGATTTAGCACACTGGCCACACTGGCCATGTTCGAGCTGAAATTGTTGCCATATTTGCTGTCCTCCATCTCCAGTATGGTGTCCACAATGGGCTGATGCGCTGCATCCAGCTCCAAGACGCTGCAAGCTTGCAATGGCAATTGCACCGGTGGCGTCGCCACCGTCAACTGTGGTGGCAACTGTTCATGTTGATGCTGATGTTGCTGTTGTTGTTGCTGCTGCTGCTGCTGCTGCTGCTGCTCGCCGGAGTTGGAGTTTGAGTCCAGCTCTATGATCTCTGGCGGCTCTGGGGGAATCACTGTCACCGCTGGCGACGATGTGGACGCCGAGTATTTGCTGGCATTGGCCAACAGCTCATTCTTGCGCTCCTCCTCCAGCTCCCGCACCATTTCCATCTCGTTCAGCAGATGCTGCGTATGATGCGTGTGCTCTTCCTCCTCGTCCTCGTCGCTGGGACGTCGTCGACGGCGTCGCGAACGCCAGCGGCTGCCACGACGTCGCTCGCTGTGCTCCTCGCTGCCAGCCTCATCCGACAGCTCATCGTTGGAGGGCGTGGGCGTGGGCGATGCGGGCAACGGCGCTGCCGGCGGACGCTCATCGATGTCGGCCGAGAGTTCCGCCAGTTTGCTGGCCGATGCAGAGAGCTGGGTGTGCGTGGGTGCCGTGGTCAGCTCCTCATCAATATCCATGGGCTGTTCACCAGCCTCAGCCTCCGACTGCAGTCGTTGCACCGGCTCCGACTCCTGCTCCTGCTCCCGCACTGACTCGACTGCTTCTGGCACTTGTATGGGCGTCGGAGCACGCAGCTTGGGTGGCGGCGTTGGCGTGGGCGTTGGCCTGGCTGTGGGCGTAGGCGTAGGCGTGGGCGTGGGAGTGTGCGTAGCATTGTTAAGTTGCTGCTGCTTCTTGTCCAGCAACTTGTCCAATGCACTCGTCGTGCGCCCCGTGGCCGCCTTGCGCTGCGCAATCTCATGCTCCAGATTCGGTGGCGTCTTCTTGGGCGATTCAGCACGGGACTTGCGCCTGGATGCGGTCGTTGTCAAGGCAGGCGTTGGCTTCTCGGGACTGGTCTTGGCATTGAGCACCACGGGCGTGGGTGATGGCGGTCGCGACTTGGAGTTGCGTGTGGCACGCTTGGAGATCTCCGGCGTCGCTTGCTTGGCCACATCGTCCAGCGAGGATTTGCGACGCTGCGTCGACTTGGGCGTGGCAGGCACTTGTGGCAACGTCTCCGGGAGCGTCACCTTTTGTGGTGTTCTCTTTGGCGATTTGTTCGTCGAATTCTGGCGCGTGCGTCCCGCCAGTGGCGTCACTGGCGGCGGCTTGTCCAGCGACTTGCGCGGTGAACGCTTTGGCACTGTGGAGGTGGTTGCTATTGAGGTGGTGGCTGCAGGAGGCGCCTTGCGCTTGTCCACGGCATCGCTGTCGCTGTCCGAGTCGCTGCCGCTGCCACTGCTGGAGCTGTCGCTGTTGCTGCTGGAGGAATTGCTGCTGCTGTCGCTGTCATTGGAACTGGAGCTGGACAAGTTGGGCGCTGCAATGCGTCGCTTAACCGGCGTCGGTGCAGAGTCCTCCTTGGAGCGTCTGCGCGGCGGCTCCTTCAGATTCGAGCCACGTCGCACAGGCGTTGTCTGCTGTTTTTTGCTGGGCGACGTGGACACAGTTGTTGCTGCGGGTGTCGTTGTGGGTGTTGCTGCCGCTTCCTTGTCGCTGGGCTCACTAGCTGCGCTCGTCTCCTGCGGCAGCTTGGCCAAGGCGGCGCCGCTATTCTTCAGCTGCTCGGCTGCCTTCTTGGCTGCCTGTCGCTGTGGCACATAGGAGACGGCAAAGTTCTGCAACTTGGCCACTTCATTCGACTTGGGCGTCGTCGCAGTTGTAGCTGCAGTCGCAGTTGTTGTTGTTGTCGTGCTGGATAGCTTCTCCGTGTCTTTCTCCTTCTGCTTCTCCTTCTCCTTTTCCTTCTCCTTCTCCCTGTCCTTCTGCACCTTTGGCGGTCGACCGCGTTTGCCACGCTCCGCTGTCGTTTCACCTGCCGTTTTGCCCGCTGACTTCTGCAGCTCCTTTGGTCGCGCTTTGTCCACCTCCGTCGTGCCGCGATAGCTGGCATCTTTTGTTTTGCTCTTGGCACTGCTGTTGCCACCCGCTCCTCCACCAGCTCCAGCACTGCTGCTCTGCTCCCGCTCCCGCTCCGGATCACGCAATCGATCGGTGGCATCGGGCAGCAGCAACAACTGTGCTGTGGCGAGATTTGTCGAGATGCGCATGTTCTCCGATGCCTTCTTAGCTGCCTGCCGCTGTGGCACCACCAGCAAATCGGCCGCAAATGTTGTCGCATTGTTTTTGTTGCTATTCGCTTTGTTGCTGCCTTTGCCTTTGGTAGTTGTATTGGTTGTTGTCGTTGTCGCTGTCGCTGTTGCTGTCGCTGTCAATGTGCCCGGCACAAACTCCTTCATGGCCGCCTTGGTGCGTATCGTCTGCTGATTCTGCGAATCGCTTACAGCCGCATGCTCCTCCTCTGGCTCAGGCTCTGGCTCTTGCACCGATGTCGACGAGCTATCCGAGTCGGAGTAGATGTGGTGGCCCAACTTGCGACTGGCAATTGCTGTCGTTGTTGCTGTGCTGTTGCTCGCATTTGTGGCTGTGTTCCCGGTGCTTAGATGACGCCTCAGCTCGGCGGGCTTTAACGGTAGCAGCTCTTCACTGCCGTCGCTGGACAAACTGCCTGCATCTTGTTGTTGCATTTCCTTGTCCATTTGCGCAAGCCCCCGTGTCGTCGTCGTCGTCGCCGTCGTCGTCGTTGCATTGGAGGCCGTGGCTGCTGCTGCTGTGCCATTGCTGGACAACTTGCGACGACCAGCTGTTGCTGCTGTGCTGTGCTTTGACTTAGATGCTTGTGATTTAGCAGGTACTGCTGACTTATTAACGCGCTGCTTTCGATCCCGTTCGTCTTCGTCGCTGGAGGAACTGCAGCTGGTGTGGTGTGCATCGGGAGACGCCGCAGACGGACACGCAGCTGCTTCACTTTGACGCCGTTGACGTTGCTTCTGTCGCTGCTCAACACTTCGGGCATAGGATTGCTTTCTGCTGGATTTGCTGGCTGTGGTTGCATGGCGTTTGTAACTGTTGCTATCGCTACCTGAATCGCTGGCTGTGCCGCTGGCGCTGCCTGTATCGGAAGAGCTGCTACTGCTGGCGCTGCTGCTGCTGCTTCCATGCGCCGAACTGGAATCACCCGATGATGAACTGCCGCTTGACGTAATGGCGGACGTGCCGCCAACAGCAGCTGCAGTTGCATTCGATTTGGGCGATTTGTGGTGACTCGACGTCGCCGTCGTTGTCGTGCCGCTCTTTGAGGCACGCCTCCCCGCACACGGCATCGCCGCGGACGCCGTTGTCGGCGCCCTTGGCGAGCCACGTGGCTTGGCGGCCTTGGTATTGGCCAGGGTATTGGATGATGTAGTTGTTGTTGCAGTTACAGCTGCTGTTGTAGTTGTTGTTGTTGTTGTTGTTGTTGTTGTTATTGCACCATTGTTAAGTTTCTTTTTGGGCGAACTCTTATTTGCCACCTGCTTGCGTTTGGTGGGCGACTGTGAGGCGCGTCCACGTGCCTGCATCTTGCCCATCAGCTGCTCCAGAATATATTGCAAGCTCTGATACTGCGCCGGCACAGTTTGCTGATCCGTCGAGCTATAAAAACGATCGTACAGCGTCGGCCCATCGTTGGCATAGATAATGGCATCCGTATCTAAAGCGGGACGCTGCAGTTCCAGCTGTTGTTGCTGCTTATTGCCACTGCTGCTATCCGTCGCCTGCTGCACTGCCTCATCCAGCACACCCAGCTGCTTGTAGAACACTTGTTCGCGCAGCTTGAAGTATGAACGCGACAGCTTCTCACGACGACTGACCATGTAGCAGAGATTGCGCACACGCTCCAGATCTTGACGCAGATGCACCACTAGCTTGTGATTCTCGAGATCCTGTTGCTCCTGTTTGCGTGCCAGCATTTCAACATCTTCGGACTTTGGCGGTATTAGTTCACGATTGTGCCGCGACTTTCGCTTCAGCTTCCAATAATTATAAATGGCCACAATCGCATCCTCGTCGACATCAAACAAATGGCAGCTGATGTCATTGATATTCACATGTTTATCAAACTCCGCCTCCACCTCCTGCACACAAAAGTCAATTAATGCTAATGTCAACTAATGAAATCAAAATCAAAACTTTTACCTGTAATCGCTGAGCTCGCGCCTGATTGCGTTCCTCTGAGGTCATGTCATTCTTGCGATGATGATTCTTACGCCGCCGATGATCCTCGCCAGCTTTGCCAGCTGGTGTATTGCTACCATCGCCATGAGCGCCACTGCTCGCGAATTTGTTATTCTTTTGCATACAACTTGAGGCGGATGTGTGATGACTGCTGGCTTTGGCTTTGGCTTTAGCTTTCGCACTGGCGCCCTCCTTTTTGCCCTTGCTCATGCTATGCTTTTGGCAATAGGAGCGCAGCTTGACACCATCCTCGGCATTACCCTCCTCGATGATGGCACGCATCTCGAGACCATGCTGGAACGCACATGTCACATGGTAGGCAGTCTTGCATGTCTTCACCGAGCACTGGATGCAGCTGCCCACACGCTCCCGACAGAGCACACAAATCAATGACCAGCGACTTTGCGGAATGCTTGAGATTTTCGTTATCGGCTCCATGCGATCAACACAGCCAATGCTCACTTCCGGTATCCAGAGTGCGCATGATACATGCGCCCAATGTTTGCCCGATTTGTTGGACTTCATAGCGCCGCCCTTGTTCGGACATAGCACACAATCCGGCTTAATACCCATGGAGCAAGTACGACAAAGCCATTGACCTACAAATTCAATTAAATTTTATAAAGCTGAGATTAATATTGAGATGATGCAATGCTTTTACCTGATGGAATCGCTGTAATGCCGTAACAAGCCTGATGCACGCAGATGTTGCAATTATCACAGAATACCATTTCGTTGGCCTCCTCAGAGTCGGGCGATCGACAAACATCACATATAACATTCTCATCAAACTCAATGCCCAATCCCTCCTCCTGCTTAAGTATGACCTGAATTTGCTCCCAGCAACGCACCTGTTTAACAATTGCATTATTTAGTTCATATCATAATAATATATGAAGATGATTAATCACCTCTAGCTCCTCGATGACACGCTCAAACTGCGTCTCATTAATGGGAAAAGCACCGCATTGGGCACGATCGCCATTGTAGAGACGCAGCCAGGACTCATCGATTGGATCTATATCGTAGGCACATGTGTTCTCCGCCAGAGCAACAACATTCGTCAGGCAATGCAGATCCGGCGAGTAGTGTTCGTCTTTGGTGATGCGCAGGTAACGATTTTTTGGACTGTAAAGTAAAGTGATAATGATTCATTTAAATATGGGAAATAAATAAATGTAACTTTAATTGATTTCAACTTACAGTTTAAAGTCATGCGCCGGCGACACAACTGGCTCGGACAGCACATAAACAAACGGCTCGGGCAGCGAATCGGGATTGACGGGCACCTGTACGCCCTTCTCCCATTCCTGCTTCCATTGATCGGTTACAATCAGATACTCGTAGTTGGCCAATGGCTCTGAGTCAGGCAATTTCATTGCGCTAATGAGATCCTTGCTAAAATATTAAAAAAAAATGATGATATTGGTAACTCTAGGTCATTGGTCAATCAGTTGGCCACTCACCGATACAGTTCAGCTGGCGCCTCTGTTGAGCTGCGATTGTAGATGCTCGACATTTTAATATCGGCAACGGAGCGCGCTTGCCATGTGCTGCTGTTGCTATTGTTGTTATTGCTATTGCTGTTGTTGCCCTGCGATTTAGACTTGCTGGCCGATTTGGCCTTGCCCGGCAGCTTTGTTGCTGTTGACTTGGCCGGGCTTTGACTGCTGGGCTCATTTTGCTCCAACGCTGGCCCTGTTGCTGCCGTCGCTGATGATGACGCTGCATTTGATGGCGCTGGCGTTGTTGCTGATGCGGATGACGCTGTTGCTGGTGCACCGTTGGGCGGGCGACCTTTACGTCGCTTTGTGGGCGGCGGTTGCGGTTCAACATCCTGTCGCTGCTGCTGCTGCGGCGGCTGCGGCGGTTGCAGCTGCTGCTGATTACCGCGTTTACCTCTTTGTGACATTTTTCATTGGTGTTGTGTTTTGTGTGTTGATTCTTCTTTGTGTTTTGATTGGTTTTCTTCTCGTGGAACCTTCTTCGGTTCACTTCGGTTGTGCTACTTAGACCTCCCGCGTTTGCTGCTAATGTCTGCCAAGTGCGACCTGCAAGGATAACCGCACACCAAATTGGGAGATGGAGCAAGGATTAATAAGTGATTGATCAATCAATATGTATGTTGCAGCTAAACACTTACTACATGCTTAAGGCCACAATTGACGACACCACAACCACACCGCCGGTTGTTGTTGCTGTTGCTTGTTATTGTTGTTGTTGTTATTGATAATATTATAAATATTATTATAATTATTAGTATTATTATTGTTGTTGTTGTGCTGCTGCTGCTGCCGCCCGTGGAACATGGACGCCGCTGCCGCTGCACCAGCACTATTCCCGAGTAGCGCCGCCACTTTGCAGTCTGTGCCGTGCACTGCTCTATAAGCAATAATGCGCGCTACCTACCGCTCCCTCCCCGCTTTTGTTTTTGTGTGTTTGTGTTTGTTCTCCTTGTCGGTTGATTATTTTGTTTTTGCACGTACTTTGTATGATCAAAGTTATTAAGTCACTGTCGTAGAACACCCCTAAACGAAATGCTTTCGATTAATTCATGACTACCAATCTCAGTTTGCACATTTGCAAATTTGTTGTACATTTTCTATGCATTTTTCGTCACAAAAAATACACAAAAAAAACTGAAACTGGCAGCAAAACGGAAAATAGAAAATCGCTAATCACAAACAAAAGCTGGCTACTGTGTAACGCAATCGTCAAATGCCATCCCAAAATCCATCTATCTCGCACGCTCGTTTTAAGGGCGCGCGCTTTTATCGCATAGGTGCGAGCGGGACGCAGGTGGCATGCGTGTTGCAGCCGCCAGCTTTTGTGCGAACATCTCTCTTCTACTCCTCAGCGCACTGCTCCCCCCTCATACACATTCGACGTTTTTGCACCTTTTTTTTCTACTTTTTATTGTAGTAATATTATTTGTTTTTGCAAATTCCACATTTTTATAATGTTTTTTAAATCATGCCCGTGCCCGCTGGTTGGCATTGTCGCCACATTTGTTGCTTTGTTTGCCTGTTTTGGTTGTCGCGTTCGAGCGAATTTTGATTGGAAATATTACTCTGGGCTTTGCTTTTGCCGCCGCAGACACACACGCGAGCACTTGCTAGTGGTCGAAATGGCCACAGCAAACAAAGTACACGTTACGTTTATTATGCACTCGCGATTCGCGCAATTGGCATAATATTTGTGATAAATATGCAATTTTTACGGATTATTTACAAGATTTTCTTCTCGGTTTCGTTTTCTACGTCTGCCATTTTGCTTTTCGGCTTATCGATTATTAGAGCTGTACCGGAATCGATTATCGATATCTACATTGGTTCACAATATTCTTTTTCGTGTATCAAAACACCGATATTTAGAAAAAAGTATATTTTTGGTATATTTTGATACACAATTTGCGGTCACTTATCAATTTTCATTGCACCTACTTTCGTATGAAAAACTATTGGGCTCAATTTTGATTATTTCAAATAATTTTTGTATTTAAAACAAGTAATATCAATTAAAATATAGGTCACAAACAATTTTATGGACGGCATCCAGAGTATGCTATAAAAATTAGGAAAACAAATGCAATTTAAAATGTTGCGCCATCTAATATGCCTACATATGTATTTTTCAAAACTTTCACACATCACTAACCATCAAGTATAGACGAGCTTCAGCGGCAGTGGTATATTTTGCAATTTTTCCAAGGAAAATAGTATATTTTAAAATGTAATTTGCAAACACACTGATAAAGTAGAAAAAGGAGAGAATATATATGAGGCAGCAAAACAACAATTCGCACAAATTTTATATCATTAAATAATGTGAGCAAACGTAAGCAGGAGAATAGTTATTGCGACTTACAGATTGTAAATCAGATAAGCCTATAGACAGCCGCCTTCACACCCGCCAACGGCTGCAGTAACACAAACAAATACACAAATGCAAATGTATTTCTTTGTCTGCCATTTGCTGGAATAATCTTCGAGTATTTGAAACGAGTGCACGTCACAGTGCAAACGAAACATATTACGAAAAATGTCAACAACTCCAAATTCTAATAGTAGTGGTAGCAATAACAATAGCAACAACAATTCGGGTAATAAACAGCAGCAGCAACAACAGGACACATACAGCGACAGCAGCAGTATTGAGGAGAACCTTGAGGCGGCGGAGGAGCGCAGACGCCGAATATTGAAGAATCGCAGTCGCAGTAGCACCTACATGCAAAGGCAGCAGCATACAACCATGAGTGTCTCCAGCGGTGCTATTTCCAAACACGACAAATCCATGACACCTTCCACAAGCAGTGCCGCCGCTGCGGCGGCAGTGCGTCTTGGACCGCCAGACCGTATATCAATGCTCGTGGACGGCGTTCGATTCACCGTGGAGCAAACCCTACTAACAGCACATCCAAATACCATGCTGGGTACAATGTTTGGCTCAGGCTTTCAGTTCGTTCATCCCAATGAGCGTGGCGAGTATGAACTGGCCGATGGCATCTCACATTTGGTATTTCGCGCCATACTCGAATACTACAAGAGTGGTGTCATCCGTTGCCCGCCCACAGTTTCAGTGCCGGAGCTAAAAGAGGCTTGTGATTACCTGCTGATACCATTCGATGCCACCACAGTCCGCTGCCAGAATCTAAGTGAGTATGTTGTTGCTGTTGCAGACGGACGGCGTCTCTTAGTTTGCCGTCTGCTTTGCTCTCTCCCCCGTTGTTTTTTGTTTCTTTGCTCTCATTCTGCCATGCTGACCACACGCCTCTGTTGATTTTCTAACACACAAAAAGGAGGCCTGCTCCATGAGCTGAGTAATGAGGGCGCACGACAACAGTTCGAGGTCTTTCTCGAGGATCTCATATTGCCGCTTATGGTTGCTTCGGCCCAACGCGGTGATCGCGAATGTCATGTGGTTGTGCTGCTTGACGACGATATGGTTGATTGGGATGAAGAGTTCCCACCCCAAATGGGCGAGGAGTACTGTCAGAGTAAGTACTGTCAATGATGTCAATATATATATTTAAACTAATCCGTTGTCCATTTTAGCGGTGCACAGCACGGCTATGCATCGTTTCTTCAAGTACATTGAGAATCGCGATGTGGCCAAGCAGGTAATGAAGGATCGTGGTCTGAAGAAGATACGCTGCGGTATTGAGGGTTATCCCACGCACAAGGAGAAGATACGTCGCCGACCTGGCGGACGAGCTGAGGTCATTTACAGTTACGTGCAACGTCCATTTATTCACATGTCTTGGGAGAAGGAGGAGGCAAAGAGCCGTCATGTGGATTTCCAGTGTGTTAAATCGAAATCAGTTACGAATCTCGCCGAAGCGAATGCTGATCCACCACTTGAATTAGATGCAAGTATGTAAACAAATCAATAGCTGCTATAGACAGGTAGAGTAACTTGAACTTTTGTTTATTTAGGTGGCAATCCCATACCGCCCCCAGCTATAGCCGTGGTCAATGCTCAAGCAAACAACGCAGATATGGCAGCTGTCGCCATTGGCATAATCGGCGTAGGTGTCGCTGGTGACGCAGTTGCCGCTGTTGTTGCCGTGGATGAGGCTGCCGGCGGCGTTGTAATGTTAAACGATCTGGAGCAAGCGGCCGCAGCGGCTGCTGCTCCAGGCATCGTTGATGAACATGTGTAGAGTCGCCCAAAGGGCAAGTAACACTGCCATGTTATAGCTACACGCACCCAAGAATGCTTTCTACGTTTTCATTCAACAATTTTGTATACGCAAATTAAAATAAACAAAAAATATGAACAATTTATATGCCAAATATTCCAATTGCAGAATACTAAATAATGAACCTGACCCTTTAATTATAACAAATGCGTATCCCATCAAAATGCGTTTAGGCACCATCAAAGGACTCGCGTTCGCCTTGCGATAGCGTGGATGTTTCCCAGTTTAACGATCGTTCAATGGCCATTTTCCATTTATCATAGCGCAGATTACGCTCCTTCGACTTAACATTCGGCTTGAAGGGCTTCTGCTTTTCTGATTTGGACAGCGGACCCTCCATTTGGTAATCCGGCTGCACAGTTTTGTAGGCAGCCATAGCAGCGCCCTGTTAAAAGCAAATTTTTAGCAAATCGAAAGGCAACAGATTATTGACAGTACTTACTAGAGCAGTGGTCTCAGAAATCTTGGCTCGTATCACTTGGATGCCAACCAAATCAGACTGCAGCTGCAGGAATAGATTATTCACAGTCATACCGCCATCGACCATTAGTTTCGCGAGCGGAATCTTGCAATCCTTGTGCATGGCGTCAAGAATGTCGCGTACCTGAAAGCAAACTGACTCCAGAGTAGCTCGCACAATGTGCTCACTGGTAGTCTCCTCGCTCAGGCCACAAATGACGCCGCGTGCATCCTGATTCCAGTAGGGTGCATACAGACCATTAAAGGCCGGTACAAAGTACACATCCAATGAATCATCCACGGTGCTGGCCATTGCCTCAATTTGCCCAGAATTTTGAATGAGTCCAAGATTATCCCGTAACCAATTAAAGGCGGCACCAGCAATGGCAACGCTACCTTCGAGCGCATAATAAGGAGCTGCATTGCGACCCAGTTGATAGCCCACTGTGGTAAGCAGTCCGTGCGTGGAGTGCACAATAGCTGGGCCAGTATTGTACAGCAGGAAGCAGCCAGTGCCATAAGTTGCCTTGGCCTGACCTTTGGCCAGACATTGTTGGCCTACCAATGCTGCTTGCTGATCCCCAAGATCCGCAGTAATAGGAATGCCTTTCAGAATGCCCTCGGCAATGTCGCCATAGTGCTCAGCGCTGGAGCATATTTCTGGGAGAATGGTACGCGGCAGGCCAAAGAACTTTAGCAAATTGGGATCCCATTGCAATGTCTCAATGTTCATGAGCATTGTGCGTGAGGCATTGGTAACATCCGTCTTGTGTACGCCACCTTTGACACCGCCTGTTAGCCTGTACATGAGCCAAGTGTCAATAGTTCCAAACATGGCCCTGCCATCGTCCATGGCCTTCTTCACATGAGGCACATTATCTCGCAGCCAGCGCAATTTTACACCGGAAAAATATGGAGAGAGCGGTAAGCCACACAGTGGACGCAAGTAGTTAATGTTACGGGCATTATTTGGTATTGTCTTAAGCAAATCCTCAACTGTGCTACCAGTGCGATTGTCCAACCAAATGATGGCATTGGCCAATGTCTCACCCGTGTTCCGATCCCAGATAACCGTGGACTCACGTTGATTCGTAATCCCTACAGCAACAATATCCTGACAAATGTAAAAGTAGTTGCAGATTTAATTCAATTGAATGGTCTTAAATTAACCTAATCTAATATTTAAATTTGGCGCTAAAATTATCATTTTTATTTTTGGTCTGTGGAAGCATTGCGCGCACACAGTGAATAGAAAAAATATACCTTAATCGGCTTATTTTTTTATTTTGAGTGTGGCAACACTGTGTGCAGAGCATAGAGCAAAGTAGTAAACAAAAAGAAAAAAAATCCGGTGATAAGAAACACAGCCAAAACGACGTAACAAAAATCGTAGGCGAATAAATTTATCGTTTTACTTCTCGTTTCAATGTCAAACACAGTTAAAATTCTCTGTCGTAAAGTGACCAGCTTCATCACCAGCCCTCTACATCAACAATATCGAAGCGTTATGGCAACTGGTCAATGTGAAAAATCATCTGGTATTGCCGCTATAGTGGCAGTTGGTCAAATGTGTGCAACTGACGACAAAGCCCACAATATGCGGCAAGTGGAGGAGCTGATAAAGCAAGCAAAAGCTAAGCAGGCCAAGCTACTTTTTCTGCCCGAATGCTGCGACTTTGTAGCCAAGGAAAAAAGCCAATTGCTTACCCTAGCCGAGCCGCTAAACGGTGCACTGATGACCAAGTACCGCCAGTTGGCTAAGTCTCATCAAATTTGGCTATCGCTTGGTGGCTTACACGAGCTTAAGTGTTCGTCGAACGGTGATCCCAACAAAATGTACAACGCCCATGTTCTGCTCAACGATAATGGTGAACTAGTAGCTGTCTACCGCAAGTTGCACCTGTTCGATGTGAATACAGAGGAAGTCACATTAATGGAATCCTCCTATGTGGAGCCAGGCAAGAGTCTGGAGCGCCCCTTGGCCACACCCGCTGGACGGCTGGGCCTGCAGATCTGCTATGATCTAAGATTTTCGGAGACGGCGCTCCTACTGAGGAAAATGGGCGCCCAGCTACTTTCATATCCATCTGCCTTCACATACACTACGGGCAAGGCCCATTGGGAGATTCTGTTAAGGGCGCGTGCCATTGAGACGCAATGCTTTGTGGTGGCTGCAGCCCAACAAGGCTGGCACAATACCAAGAGACAGTCCTGGGGTCACGCCATGATCATCAGTCCCTGGGGCAAAGTGCTTGCCGACTGTGGCGAACAGGAGTTAGGGGTAGCCACGGCTGAGCTAGACTTGTCAACGCTGGATAAACTGTATAAGAACATGCCCTGCTTTGAGCACCGACGCAACGACATATACAGCCTGACGGCATACAATGTAAGAATGCCCAATGAAGAGGACGGCTTGGATCGTCCATTTGCGGACAATATTGTGGACAAACGGACAATATTTTATGAGTCCGAACACTGTTATGCCTTTACTAATCTCCGATGCGTGGTGAAAGGTCATGTACTAGTCTCTACAAAACGGGTGACGCCGCGTCTTAATGGTCTCAACTGTGCCGAGATCACAGATCTGTTTGCCACCGTTTGCATGGTGCAGCGTATGCTGGAGCAGATCTACGGCACTACTTCGGCTACAGTGACTGTGCAAGATGGCGCCCAAGCCGGTCAGACTGTGCCACATGTGCACTTCCATGTAATGCCACGACGCACTGGCGATTTTGGCCACAATGATCAAATCTATGTAAAGCTTGATGAACGTGTCGAAAATCTGCCACCGCGTACGCTTCAGGAACGAATTGATGAGGCGCAAACCTACCGGGACCATCTACATGGCAGTAGTAGTTAACCGGTTGCCACAGGGCTACTTCTTAATCTAACATGTTTGTGACCCTTTTATGTTAATGTGATTGTCATTAAAGCTCTTATCATTTAAACCGGATGGTAACCGTGTCAATATTAGTTTTATGGCTCTCACCTTGATTTCTCCACCGAGGGCACGTAGCTTTCGGCAAGCACCTTCGATGCACTCGTTCACCGTGTTGGCAATGACCACTGGATCCTGTTCGCACCAGCCCTCCTTGGCAAATATAGATGGCACCTCGATTTGATGATGGCAGATAATGTCGTCGGTGCCGGCCTTGAAGATCATGAAACGCGCAGATGTGGTGCCCTCGTCAATGGCCCCAACGTATGGACCCGACAAAATCGCAGCCATATCGGTCAGTTATTGTGTAATTACGTATGCACAAACACTAAATAAGCAGCGCAAAACGTTTGCCAGACCTGCTACGCTTTGGTAATATAATTACTGATCGATTGTGGCCGACATTCTATTAGTCGCGCAAATGGTTGCGATAAGCGATAAGGCCCAGCCCCTTTGGCTCAAAAGCTCTTCACGTGTACTCTGTACCCAGTTGCAAGCACAATTAAAACTTGTTTTTTAAACAAATAATTTTAAATAATTTGTTGCGAATGATTGTGCGAAAACGGAGACGAAATGAGTTGCTTATGTGGCAAAGTCTTTATGATAATAGACTTTATTACCGTCATAACAAACAGAAAAATTTAGATTGAAATGCCAAAATATGATAATAGAATTTATACATGCATTTAATTTTCCTTTTTTAATAAACTTATAAACGGAATTGCAATAACTATACAAAGAATTGGGAAACACTGTCAGTGTGTCCAAATTGATCTAGGATTTTCGTATTGACCATTTATGGTCACACCGCGTTTTCTTAACTGGCCGGCTGAATGACAATTTGTTCACATTTTGTTAAAAACACAGAGCCATGTCCATATCGTCAATACACAGTGAAGGACTGCGTGATCTGCTCATCAACGAAAAAAATACACCTGTACTTCTGCAGCTGGCCAGAAGCATAACAAAAAACGTGTGTACCATTGAAGATCCAGAAGGTAAATGTTTACTCAAACAATATCAAAAATAAACATCTTGGTCTTTTGCAGAAGCGCTTGGCTATGTCACTTCGCATATTGAGGATATTCACGTGGTGCTACACAAACGTCATATCACTAGGGATATGCTATTTAAGTATTTACACATAAAGCAGGCTTGTACATCAACAGACTTCACCAAGGTTGATTTGGTTAAGCGAGTGATCCAATATTGGGACAAGCAGTTTGCAGCAGCAGCTGTGCGGGCGCAAAGTTCCATCACAACGACTCCAGTTTACACACATACGCATGTTAACGAAGAGGATTATCCAATACATTTAATAGCGCGCAAATTCTGTGAATGGTTTTTCGAAAAATTCAATGCAAGCAACCTAAACCCAGATGACTTATGGAGCGACGCTGTTCTGCAGCTCAGCGTAATCGCAGACGATGGAATTAGTGATGTGGAGTGTGCCACAGCAAAAGAAGTGGTTGACTCATTGATTAGCACAAAAACAAATTTTGGATTCTACTTCAATGCCAACTTATCGCACTCTGGCGTACAAGGTCGCACTGATGCCTATGGTCATGTTGTGGTGCTTTGTTGCGGCACACTGCACACAACCGACAGATCTGTGGGCGTCTTCGAATGCGCGTTTGGTCTGCTGCGTGATCCAACGGCAGGCAACAACTGGAAGCCCAAAAAATTCAAGTGGTCGCTTCGCAGTGAGCTTAGTCCACCACAATTGCATACTCTGACATCCAGTGAGTCCTTGCAAGCCGCACTGGCATTGCCTACGCCCAACGATACACCGGACTAACTCTAAGACTGTTGACACGTTGTGAAGCAGCTTCAAGGCTCGTAAAATAAGTTCATATTTATTTTAGTTGAAATATACAACTAGTCTGTTAAATACTTGACCCGTATCCAATAAGCCTGTTTAAATTGTCGCTAGTTCTTAAGTTACGTTTAAAAAGAGTTTAATAAATGACCACATGTCATCCATCATCTTAATACGCAGAATGACTTCAAACAGGCTACATGGAAATTGATAGTCAACCTATGGGAGTACTTTACCTTATTCATTGTTCCCTATTTCAAGTTGTTTAAGCCCTCCTGGTTACCTAGTGAGAAATACAATAAGGATTCTAAGTAAATCACGCGATTTCATGAGATCATACAACTTACGCCCCGACGTGGGAGTGTCTCAGTTTCAATACGCGCAGTTTCCACAAGGCATTTTCGCCAAGTAGCTGTAAGTTCAGAGAAAATAACAGCATTAAATGTTGTTTATGTGTCAATTCAAGTAGAATTATAAATTATAAATAAATAATAGGTAACTGGCGAAGATAGCATTGGGTTGTTACTGATTTAGCACCCAAAAGTAAATTATTACCAGTTCGTTCAACTGCTTAGAACGCCGTGGATGCTCCGCTTGGACGTGATCATAATTGGATCATCGCAGTTCCACTGAAATGGTATTGAATATTAATAACAATTTTTCTAGTCAATTTATATTATATATATATATATATATTGTGTGTGTGTGTGTGTGTGTGTGAAAGAGTTGGTGTGATAATAAATTGGTATGTGGGAGTTTGTTGTTTTACATACATGCAAATATATTGTTTTATAAGTATTAACTTAGTTTAAGCACGCACACACATAACAATCGTATTCGCTTTGACAATTCGCTTCACAACAAAAACCACTGAACTTATATACATTTTCATATATATCATATTTGTATATATTTTATATGTGTTGGGGTGAGAGTGGTATTTGGAGTTCGATGAAGTTGTTTTTTTTTTTTTTTGTTTGTTTTTTAATAACGATAGATAACTTTTAACTAATATCGCTAACGAAATTGCTTATAGTCTAGGAAATAATGAATTACGTTTATTTTGTTGTCTCATCTACATTTTCTCCTGAATAAATGGATGCATTAGCGCCTGATTGAGAGAAATACGCTTGCCAGGATCAAGTGCAAACATGTTCTCCAACAGATCTTTTAGTTGTGTGACTTTACGGTGCTGGTCATCAGGCAGATTCTGATCGGCAATCAGTTCTTGTTGCAAATTGCGGGAAGGCTTGACAACTGGCATCACAACGATTTTTTCCTGCAAAAATAATAAGATTATTCTGACTGGCTCGAATTGTTGCCAATAGTAAGCAACTTACCCGCTCAGTTAGTTTATCAATCTCGTGGTAGAGGAAGTTGCAACTCTGATCGAAATGCTGCTCTCTAAATTGACCTTTGCGTATAATACGATTGGGTATTTTGCCCTTGACATCCATGAAGAACTTTAACATCTGGTTATTGCTTTTACCACTGTACAATATCTTTCCAGTATACAGCTCGTAGATGGTACACCCAGCCGACCACGTATCGATTCCGTAGTCATAGGGTATGCCCAAGATAATCTCCGGTGCACGATAGAAACGTGACACCAAATAAGGCGTTATTTCGTTTTCACTTATGCCCGAAGCGGAACCAAAATCACACAGTTTTAATATCAAATTATTCTCATTTACCAGAATATTGTCAGGCTTGATGTCCGCATGTAGAATGCCCGTCTTTTTCAACAATTTGAGGGCCAAAAACAATTGCTGTGTATAGCTGCGAACCGCCTTAATGTGGAGACCGACATTCTTGCCATATTTCTTGAGAACCTCACGCAAATTCATAGCAAGCGGTTCGAATACCATGCAAAGATGCTAAAAGATGACATATATTAGTAATTGATGTAAGCTGAGCATCTAGACAAAACTCACCTGTTTGTGAAAAAAGTGTCGATATAAACGAAGGCAGTGGAAGCGATCGTCGGGATCGGCATCGTTCAGCTTCTTCAATACTTCCAGTTCGCGCAGCCCAGTTTTATGCCTATAGATGGTTGATAGTTAATGTAACTCTTAAATTTGAAAGAATGAATCACTTACATTATCTCGTTGTTGCGTATGATTTTGATGGCAACATTGGCGGCACCGCGAGCCTGATCGCGACCACGCACCACGTTACTGAAGACGCCTTGACCAGTATAGCCACTGACAAGGTAGCGATTGTCCAGCACCTCACCAATGCGCACGCGGTAATAACCCTCGGCATCATCCCAATTGTCCGTCAAGGCGGGATTCTCAATTTGATGCTTGCTGTGCACAATTGTGCTGGGTGACTGTGGGGGTCAAATTAAAAGAAATGTTCAAATTAGAGAAATGTTCTTACAACGGTGTTTGCTGCGAGTGACATTTACAAGTCGGCGACTCACATCGAAATTGGAATCCACATCCTGATCGGCAAACATATCCCAATCATTACGCTTCTCTTTAACGGCACTGTTCTTTGTTGTATTGACATCAAATCGCTCCGACGACTTCATACGCGTCTCCTCTTCCTCTTCCCTATCCTCCTTCTCTCTTAATGTCGGTGTAGGTGTACGGTGCGAGCGATCAAGTCTTGATGACACCGGAGACGTGCTTCTGGATTCGTAGGAATTCGACTTCCGAGGCGTTGGACTAGTGGTGCGTGACTCCTGGTCAGTTGTGCCCAATTTCTGCAAAGGAAAAAACTCAGTTGAATATTGACATGAATTAAGTGTTTACATTGTCTATAAATACCTTTACTAGTTCCTCTCGTTGTTTGCGGCGCAACTCAATAATACGCTCTTCGTCGTCTTCGTCTTCATTTATATCAATGTCAAGGCTTGCCTCCTCGTCGCTGCTTTCCTTCTCGTGCACTTTCTGGCCCTCGCTCAGAGAACCCTTGTAACGATCACGCTCCCCACCGCCAACGCCATTGCCAGCGCCGCGTGCTCCGCGTCCACCAGCTGTACGGGCTCCTCCACGTTCACCGTCACGGTCGTGCTCCAGCTGACGTTCTCGTTCACGTCGTCTGTCCGACTCAAACTTACTACGACTGTGCGAGCGTGGACGATTCCAGCGATCTCGTTCTCGTTCACGGTCACGCTCCCTGGCGCGTCCGCCACGCTCCGGCTGCTGACGATTATTATCCCTGTCTGGCCTGCGGTCACGATCACGGCTGTGCTCGCGCCGTTCACGCTGTTTGTCTCTATTGATCTCTTGGCGCAAATCCTCCATATTTCTATTGTACTCCTGGTGGTGACGCCTCTGGTCGCTTGGTCGCGTGTGAGGCTGTGTCTCTACACGACGGCGCGGAGTGCGACTGCGTTGGTCACGAGGCGCACGCTCGCGAGAGCGACGTTCACGTGTCGATGTCTCTCGATTTCGTCCGGCTGCAGTCGATGGGTCATCACGTGCACGACTTCTGGGCTGGGCTGCGGGCGATGCATGACGTCGTCGCTTCTCCGGAGTGGGTGAGGGTGACCGCTGACCACCGCTAGAATCATCCAATAATATAACATCGGATTCGTTTGAGTTATGGATGTTAGATTGTTTATTATTAACATGTTTACTAGTTGCAGTTGCCAGCGATGCTGCAGACTGCGAGTTGAGCCTGCGCTTCTGCGCCTCACTAGCTGCCAATTTGGTCTGCTGCTCGCGCTGATGCTGTTGCTGCAGCTGACGGCGGCGTTCGGTGCTGTCATCACGAGATGAGCGCTTAACCAACACTGAATTGGAACGGCTTTCATCACACTCAGTGTCAGACATGTAGGCGCCAAGGCGTGCCTGTAGCAATGCCTTTTGTTTCATCAGTTCCTCCAAGTTGAGCTCATCTTCAAGCTTTGGGTCAATAACTGGACTAGCTACATCAATGGGACTGAAGACATCGAGATTAGTTTCTGTCACAAACATATAATACACACTACATACACTTCACTTTCACTACCAGAACTGGCTACCTCCAGTACGGGCATGACTTTATTCTGGATAGTTTTAGTAATCTCCTCGACTAGACTGCATGGATCTGTTTGGATATTAGGTTTAATGATACGAAAATCGCCTCCGTTCGGGGCCAGAATTGTACTGCGTTCACGGCTAGCCTGCATAAGTTCTGTGAACTTATTGCTAAGGCTTTGACTGCTGGAGGTGCGCTGCTGCTTGTCAGATGCATTGGAGGATTCACTTTGTCGATGGTGGCGCTTCTTTGATTTTTTGTGCTTCTTATGCACCTTATCACCCTTGATGGCTGAGGATGTCTTTTTGTGTTTCTTGTGCTTTTTCGATCTTTTGTGCTTGGTGCGGCGTTCTTCAGTCTCACTGTTGTCGCTGGAGTCATAACTGCTTTGAGCGCAAAAACCAAATTAATATACACACACAACACATATACAGCTACATAACCTCACAAAGCTCTGATTGGCTATTTTTTTTCTTCACGCTCATTTGAATTTTAACTCACCTTTTTTCGTCACTTGTCATTGTAAAAGGTTAGTCCAAATAACATGTACGAGCACGCGTTGTTATTAAATGTTATTTTTAATTAATAATAGTCTTTGGTGCGCAAATTTTTTTACATCTAACAGTATACGTTTGTTTGTAATCACTTACGCACACATACACATGGTCAACAGCGTAACCCCAAGTCAAATTTCAAAATATACTTTTTACTTTCATAAAAAATACCGGAATATGCAATTCCTTAATTACTCGATTTGGCTACACCTTAAGATATTGCCTGTTAGGAAAATTAATGAAAAAAAAGTGTAACTTTTTGAAAAGCTTTTTGGCTTCTTCAGTTCTATAAAACCATAAGGCCTCTTGAACAGTTTGACAAATACGATGATTAGACTTTTGACAAAGAACAAGAAAAAGTTCGAAAACGAAATATTTTGCTTAAAGGGCTTAACATCTATGTTATGTATCTGTCAAAGTACGTATTACAAGCAGCTTTTCACAGTGAACGAACTGCATATCAGCTGACAGCGAAAAAGAGTTGTTCTCTGTTGTATAAAAATGTAAGCAGCTGTTTACACTGGTGCGAAAATAGACATATCATCGAATTAGTCTACACTGCTGATGGTGTAAAAACAAAGAAAAGATTGGACGAAAGAAATTTAAATAAATGACACGTGAATAAATGTAGATTCTAGAAGGCATAATTATTGAATATAAAGTTACGGTATATATTCCCCAAATTTGTCGACTTATAGTTTCCGCAAAGCAAGTAAATTAAGGACCGGCAAGATTAATGCATGCCCAATTTATAAATCTTTGTTCGCGAAGTTTACTTAATCAACACATACGGTTTGCTGTGTTTTCGACCTGCTCTCATAGAAAATCATTCGATATGGATAAAGTTTACCTGAGAAACGCGCAAGATACTGAGGAGCTCCACATTACGTTTCGGTATGCCAATGAGGCTCTTAAGGTGGACCGTGATTTCAATTTCTGCCGGCGAATGGACGAGTGCATTGATGAAGCACTGATCCGAATTCGCAACAACATTGAAAAGGAGGTGAACAAGCGTAACAAAAAGAAATCCAAGAAAATGTCTCAAGCAGAGGACCCGTCTTCTGCTGATACTGCAGTTGCTCAATGTCCAGAGAATTTAATTGTTGAGGTCCACCGCAACGGCTCCGATGCCAAAGTTTCCGGCATAACTTTTTCCGAACTGCTGTCAGATATTGCACAAGGACTTAAGCTTAAAATTATAGACAAATCACTTGACATAGTACTTAATCAGCCTTGGGTTGGAGGACTCCAACTGCCCAGCTCAATAATGGCCGGATACCTCGTTTACCCACTCAAACTGCAACTCCAGTTTGCCACACGGGAGCATTCTAGAGGTCAGTGGTATAAAACGCTTAAGCCTACATCTACAAAAGCTGAATGGGAGCCATGCAGTGATGGTTTGATCTATCAGGTTTCGGAAACAGACATCGATTACTACTTGAAGTTGGTGGTTACGCCAGGAAATGAGCATGGTATTTCGGGTCCACCAGTTGAGTATATTAGTACAACCCCTGTGCAGGCTGGACCAAAAGGTTGTCCTTTCGAATTACGTCAGCAATATACAACGAAGCCACTCAGTAGCTCCACAGAAATCCGTGTAGTCACTTACAACCTTCTGGCTGACTTGTATGCAGATGGCGATTACGCACGGAAAACCCTATTTCCTTATTGTGCGCCATCGGCCTTGAAAATCGACTATCGCAAGCAGCTCTTCATCAAGGAGATAATCGGATACAATGCGGATTTGTTGTGTCTTCAAGAAGTCGATATCAAGATATTTGATTACGATTTGAAGCCTGTGCTGCAAGAGTTCAATGGCATCATGACACCCAAGGGCCAATGTGCCGAAGGCATTGCCATGTTCTATCGTAAATCTAGATTCAATTTGCTAAACACCTATGTACTTCATTTAGGAGACAACATCAGCAGTCTGCCCATATTTGCACCTCTCTGGAATAAGATTAAAAGCAACGAGCAGCTGGCTACTCGTATTTGTGATCGCTCTACGACGCTGCAATTGTGTTTGTTCCAGGTGAACAACACGAAGCGCTACATCATGGTGGCAAATACACATTTATATTTCCATCCAGATGCTGACCACATACGATTGCTTCAAATTGGTTTCTCGCTTATTTTTGTGCAGCATATTTACAAGCAGGCCATCAAAGAGCACAATATTACTGACCCACAGAATATTGGACTTGTATTTTGCGGCGACTTCAATAGTGTTCCGGAATGCGGCATTTATAAACTTATGACGGAACAATTTGTGGACAGCAATTTCGTTGACTGGTGCAGCAATGCGGAGGAAGCTGTTAAGGATGTCGAGCTAAGGCAGTCATTCAAAATGGTTTCAGCTTGTGGCACACCGCAGTTTACGAATTACACCACTCTATTCTCTGCTTGCCTGGATTACATATTCTATGAAAGTGATTCATTCGATCTGTTACAGTCTGTGCCACTTCCAACCGTTGAAGAGCTAAGCGCCCATGAGGCTATACCATCCATCACTTTTCCATCAGATCATGTTTCATTAGTGGCTGATCTTAAATTTAAATCCAGCAATTGATTGCCAAAACTCCTTGTTTTCTTAAGTCTAATAGTGCAAAATGTATATACATATGTAATTTAAATATATAAATTTTGTATTAAATTGAATTGTTTGTACATGGATTAACTGGCCACAGCTACCTCGTCATGGTCATCCTTTTCAATGCTTAGTTCCAGCACAGCATCTTCGTCAACAGACATAGAGATAGGCTCCTTTGAGTTTTCCGTTGATGCGGAGTTTTCCTTAACATTTCCGCGATTTCCATCGAATTTGGTGGGACTAATGTTGTTGAGTTCATCATCGTCCTCATCACTCACCTCCATTATGCCATTATTGTCATTGGATTCTGATGCTGCGTCGCTTTCGCTGGACGACGACGACGATCCAGAACTGTTTCCATCTTCTAACTGCTGTTCCAGTTCATGTATTGTGTACATAAGAAGTGTGAAATCGTTCCGACGCTTCTCAAATTTGTGCTCCATCTTTTGCTTCTTTTGTGTCAACTTGTCGATCTCTTTTTTTATGGTTTCAATTTGTTTTTCGGTACCTTTTCTATCGGGTTGTTGCTCAATGAGAGAGGCCAACAAATCGTACTCCATCTTATTTTTACGTATCTCCTTTGCCACAATTAGTTCCTTCTTGCTGGCCTCAATCTCTTCCTTTGCAATTTCAATGCTCTCCATGTGCTTCTCTGCCAGCTTTGTGTAGTTTTCCTGCTCCTCCTTGATCATATTCAGCATATGAACATTTTTCAAGGCGGCAAATTGACACTGTGCTAGCTGCGCCATTAGGCGATCGTACATTATTTGACTACAATTCATAGTTAGTGTGAATAAATTATTAAATATTTGCAGACACTGATTTGCTTACTTAGTCTCTGGGGAGTCATTCTTGGAGTTAGCCCACTTCAAAAATTGCTTTAAAAGCATGTTCAGTCTGCGATCTTCTCCTGTCCCATCGCCGTCGATTAGCAAACGCTGCTTTATAATTTCCTCTATGGAGACATGTTATTAGAGTGCAAATAAAAACATTTAACAAACGAATAATGTGTTTACCGTCGTTCATAGTTGTGAATAATAAACAAAAGACCGGCTGCGTGATTCGATACAAAAGTATGCATTTGGTATCAGCAAATATATGTTATCGGCAAGGCTGCCATGTTTGAAAAAATGACAAAATAACTTAAAATTATTTCTTCGGTACTAAATAATTTTTTTTTTTTATATTTATATATAGCAAATAATTAAAGAGATGGCATACAATATTTAAAATATTTCTTTTATTTTTCAAAACTGATTCACACAGTTTTGGTAGAGTGGTAACCTCAGCAATAGTAAACGATGCCATAGTTAATCGATAAATTGTAAACACTCGCATGTGTTTTGTTGATTCCATTATTAGTTAGTTGATTGTCTTATATTATTTTGCAAAATGACTGCTGTTCCACCTCCTGCAAACATTTCCACACTTATGCCATTGGGTAAGCCATAAAGCAATTGCAATAAGTACATATTTAAATCAAACTCTTAATGACACCGGCAGAATTGGTGGACAAATGTATTGGCTCGAGAATTCACATCATCATGAAGAATGACAAGGAAATGGTGGGCACGCTTTTGGGATTTGACGATTTCGTCAATATGCTGCTGGACGATGTCACGGAGTATGAAAACACACCCGACGGACGCCGAATCACCAAACTGGACCAGATTCTGCTGAACGGCAACAACATAACAATGGTGAGTGCGGCTATTCTTGGTAGAGATGAAAATGTAAAGTTTACTTTTATTTGTAGTTGGTGCCGGGTGGCGAGCTGGCCGAATAATAACTTTCCATATATTGTAAGGATTAAATAAAAATTTCTGAAATAAATCAGCATAGGATTCTGCTAAGGTTGCCGTTTGTTGTACCATTAATTATCTGGCAACCCTGCGCATGCGCCTATCAATTTTGAGCGCGCGTTGATTCTACCGCTTTTACTATGCAACGGCTAACAGTCAACATGTGCCATAAATAAGAAGTAACGGTAATGTGCTGGGTGCATGTTCTCCCGTGTGTCCGCTGCTCTTTGGAACGGTCGCAGCTCAGTACGGCACCAAACGCTAACGGAAGTAGAACAAACGAAGCGGAAACCCACACAACTCGACCACCGCACGAATATGGAAAAACTTTTTCATCAACAAATAATAATGGCAATTTGGTCAATGTAATAATACTGCTATGACTAATTGTGATTACAAGTTGGTCCGCGCTTGAACTGAGCAGTTCAGCAATTTGGTTAGTGCCTAGTCTCGTGTTTTGGGTGCATTAAAGTAAAGCGAAATTTTTGTCGGTATCTGTTGCGGTCGTTGTCCGTCGTCTTTGTTGCGTAGACTTTAAGGATTTGCACGTAAGCACTCATTTGGACACTGGTAATATGATTGCGTGAAGAAATCAATAGACAGGCCGATGAGCAGCAGCTGTCAGAGTATTGCAACGGCGGCCAGTAGTGCCGCCACTACTGCAGCCGCTGTCTCGATCTCCGTATCCAATGCCACCTCAGTGGGCAGCCTCATTGCTGCCGCCTGCATGCAGCAGCCCCCAACATCGCACTATGTCAATGGAACGGGCAGCTTAGGTCGTCTAAAGTATCATCACAAGAGTCTCGATGCCAGCGATGAGGAGCTTGAGTACACGCAGGTATGTGGCTGACATTATAATTGAAATTGTAATTGGAAAGCAAAGAGGAAGGGCAGTGGGATATGGAAATGGGTGAGGCAAATTTCAAGCAACACGAACTCGGGTGGCTGGTTATTGAGTCATAATGTGATGTCCTGCAGCGTTGGCTCAATTGAAATTGTCTTGTGGCGTGTGGCGATGGTGGTGGGTGATGACTGATGGGCGATGGGTGTAAGCTGGTAGTTGGTAGGGTGGTGTTAGGCCAACCGTCGTCGCCATATCGCTCTCTCGCTCTGCATATACATGTATTGTATATCCCCATCGTGACGGTGGTGGCTTTTATTGCTGTTGTGCTTGGAGTGTGGGTGAAAACCGCTTCAGCTGTTTAACCTCTGCTCGGCTCATTGCCAATGAATGGAGTTCACGCTTCGTCAGGCACATGGCCAAGCATCAACTGTCAACAAAACACAGCCAAAGCAATGCTGCGCCCTGCGCCCGATCAGCTTTAAATTATTCAATGCCCCGGAAGTAGCCATACACATTCGCCCTGACCCCAAAACCACACTTCTTGTTCAAGTTTTTAATTCAATTATGCATTTATGACATTGTTATACCCTGGATTTGTGTACCTAACACGGGGTATTAAAGTCGGCAAAAAGCAAACATCAAGTTCTGCAATGGTATGTAGAAATCTAATAAAAATATGTGGCATTTAGAATACACGCTTTCTTCAAACGACATTCTTAGGTTCTCTACCGCAATATGTCTTACTCTGGCCTTGCTTACCCCTAAGTTTCTTGAGCTAACCTCCAAATCTGTTTACTTTTCTCTTACTTCATGTTCTTTCCTTCTTAGCCCTCTTTTTTTAACTGAGACCTGACCACTCTCCCGCACTATTTTATTTTTTGTCCTCTCTTTGTTTTTATTCCACTTTGACTTCTACTTTTTATATTTCTTACTTATTCGTTTTCTTTCCTTTCTATCGTACTATTCTTAACTGTAATTTTCTGCCTCTCTTTTTCTCTCTCTCTATCACTTTTTTAATTACACTCTTTTCCTTATCTTCTTTACCCTTTTTTTATCTTTCTTTTTCTTTTTTTTATTTTCTCTAATTGTTCTGCTTTATTTTGTTATTTCATCCTTATTTTCCAGCCTCCTTCAATCAAACCCTATTCAACCAATTCGTTCTATTTATTTCATTCTCGGCATTTCTCTCTCCCGCTCTCGCAAAGCTTTTTCCTCCTCGATCTAAGTAGAATGTATAGAATGGATGATTACACACCAATATAGAAGCTACTGTACACAGGGACTATAGAACGCTCTCTTATTTTATCACAGCGGCATTTGCATTTAATTTGCTGTCATTTGGCTGAATAGCTTTAAAAGCGGCTATCAAGGAGTGCAATTCCAATTCCTCGTCCTGTGCCGCAAAAGTGCGAATGTCTGGCATTTGTACTGCTGCCTCTCCACCACGTCTGTCTCTCTCACTTTCTCCCTTGCCCTGTTTGAGCAATAAAGGATTAATGAATGGTCGAGGCACTGTCTGTTTATCTGTAATGTGTGTGTTTAGTTTTGTGGGCAACTTGTTTGCCGTCTATTGTTTTGGCTCCATTTCGCCCGGGGATGTCCAGTGAAAGTGTTGCGCTGTGGCTCTTGCTTGTGTGCTGTGCCTGCTCATTGCGTATTCATGAAAATGCTGTAAAAAAAAACTAGCGAACGGGCGCTGGGCAAACATCATTTTAATGTGACAGCCCGGGGCAGTTTGGTGTGCCACATTTGAAGCATGGATAGCCATGGATATGGATAAATAGCCGCACAGCTTTAATCACTCTTTATTTTAGTTATCACGTTCCACACACATCCTTGGTCGCTACAAGTCAGAGCGTTTGCTGGCCTCCAAGCCGGATGAGGATCGACGGCGTCGCACCATTATTGTGGAAAAGAAGAACGACTCCTATGGCTTCACACTGCAAAGCTATGGTATCCACTACAAGTGCGACGAGGAGCTGGAGATGATCACCTATGTGGACTATGTGGAATATGGCGGTCCAGCTTATCGTGCTGGCATGCGCGAGGGCGATGTTATACTCTCCATCAATGGCAGCGACATGGAGAAGGCCGATCACAAGACCATCGTGGAGTTTATCAAGAAATGCGACATGAGAATGCGCATGGTTGTGCTCTTCGAGGATTGCGTGCGCAAGGTGAGTCATGCCAAGCATTTCTTAAGATTGTTTCCTTAACGGACTTTCTTTGTTTTACAGGTCGATCTCCACATGCGTTACATACAGCTGCAGACCTTGTTGCAGCAGAAGATGAATGAGCTGGAGCGAGTGCATCTGCGTGAGCGGGAGCTGCTGGAGGGCAAGTGGAAGACGCACAGTTTGCCAGCACGCAAGAAGGCTAATGCCAATGCTTCACCTAGTGATGGTGAAGGTATTTCACCGACAGAGTCGACGACAGTCGAGACGGGCTTCTATCGGCCGGCATTGTCCACGGAGGATGTGGGCAACATTACGTTGAGGCAGCAGCCAGTGATCATTCCGCCGCCAGCACAGTTTATGCTCACTTATCACTATCTGGATCCCACATATCGCTATGTACTGCGACCCTCACATACAAATGCCGACAACTATATCGAAGGTGGTGTCATTGGTTTGCAGCGCAGCAGCAGCAGCGTCGATCAGCAGCCAACACTGCAGCAGCAGCACTATATGATGCAGCGCACGGAATCGCTGGACACGAATAGCACTAGTCAGCCAACGGCTAGCACTACACAGCAGTATCACAGCGCCAGTGCTGGCGGCGGAACGGTGAAGCCACCGGCGCCACCACCGCGCACCTGTGAGAAGCACAAGCCGCCCGCCAAGCCGCCCAAGCTGGAGAAATCAAAGCATTGTCATGCCGGCCACTCGTGCAATCCCTGTGTGGGCCATTTTCGATGGAAGTCTTCCGAGAAGTCGCACAGCAATGGTGACAATGTTAGCCTCGATGCCTACGATCTGGCCAGTCCCTGCTGCGATACACAATGTGTGCCAACGCGTCGACGTCATCGCCAGCACAAGGAGCACGTACACAAGCACAAACATCGCGATCGTGAACGTTCCGAGCACAAGGACAGCAAGCAAACCACATCGCGTGCCAATTCACAGACAAACGCATCGCCCAGTGCATTGGATGCAAAGGCTGCTGCTGCTGCTGCAGAGCGGCAAACAGGCCATCATCATCATCACCATCATCGGCACAGGCATGAGCCAGCGCCGCCAGTGCAGCCGCATCATCATTACCATCATCATCAGACGCCGCAATCGCAATCACAGGCGGGCAGCGTGCGGTCTCGTTACTTTGATTTGGCTTCGGGACTGGCCAGCCATTGCAGCCTGCACTCGTGCACTTCTAGTGAATTTGCGCCAGCCGATTCGGCATCCTACACCACCTCCATTAGCACGGACACGCTGTTCTGGGATCCCAAAAGTGATGCAGCTCAATCATCGCGCCAGCATTCAACCAAGTCGCGTCAATCCTACGAGCAGCAACAACAACAGCAGCAGCAGCAGCAGTCGGCTCAGCAGCAACCACATTCTCATACTCATACACATCATCATCATGGGCATTACCATTTGACAGCCACACAGGTGCAGCCGTCCCAGATCTATCCCAATACCATGGCCCATGTACAGAAACCCAAGTCCTGGGACAATCTTGCCAATAAGGCGCTGGTTGGTCAAGGGTATGGCTATGGGTATCTGGACACAGTCGCCATGACACCACCAGTGAAGCTGCAGCTTGCCCAACAACGTCACTCGATGCCACGCCGCAATCCCTATGGACGCTTCTCTACCTACGGCGATGTGGAGAACTATGCACCGCCGCCCACCGAATTTGTGGGCGAATTAACAACCACTACGACTACTACAATTACAGCCAAGTCCACAGAGGAGCTTTTGGCGGCTTGCGACTGCTTGACGCCACAGCAGCAACAGGCCCTGAAGGCAGCTCAATATCAGTTAAGCCAAAACCAAAAGTTGTCCCATCACAACACCTGTCAAATGGGCTACTATTCCCATCTGCCCAGACCCACAGCAGATGTGGGCATCTCAACAGGACAACCACACCAACATCAACAACGCCAACAACAGCACCAGGAGCAGTCTAATAATGGTTGCGATGTGTCCACCGTATCGGAGGCGACACGCTTGTAGACTAGGCCTGCTAATGAACCGTCTTTTGTGTAGAGACCGTAAGGAATGCACTCGCAATGCTCAATATATACAATATACATATATATATATATATATATAGATAGACACATATCCATCATTCATTTGCCAACTCATGGGTGCATTCACTTATAGGTCTCTCGAACACTCGAACTTGTACATCGAAACAATTAGCAAAAGTTGTAAAACTGCAACTCAGCCAAATTTTTAAACTTTTAACTTGCACTTCCCAAACAAACATATTCCATAACCGGTCGGACCAGATCGAGCTAGACATGTATGTACGATAATACTAGACGCATTATAGTTTCTGATTTTTGGATTTATTTAAAGACTGAAAGCTACGCGTATATTTTAAAAGAGAGTTTTAAGATCTGGCGTCAGTAAATTAATAAGTAGTTGAAATACTGTAATACTTACATATATAAAATGCATGTAGTTATTGTTTTTACCATAATTATATAAATATGTATACTTAAATATTTATTATAGATCAAATTATAGATCTGAAATACTGATATCGAGCAATGTAATTTATTCATTGTGATACTCATAGTGTGAAATGATTGGGCACTGAAAACATCAATACGAAAGCACAATTGTCTTCGGCACACCGAAGCTCAAATACCCTTGCAGAGTAAAGTCAACTTCCTGGAATATCGTTCTTATGTTAGTAACATGATATGAGTGTGTAGGATAGTATCAAATTCGCAGCTTGTAAGTTTGGTTTAAATATTTAAAAAAGATTGTCCAAGGCAACAATATGTTACAGAAATACCTACGATCGAAACATGCATATATACGAAGTTATATAAACATAGCCTTAAAAATGAGAGAGTAGTCTGGAAGGTAAGAGAAGCTGAGGCAGAAATACGAATCATTTTATTATCCTCTGCTAGGGTATAAAAACAATTTTAGTGTACTGTTTAATTATTTGGATCAAAAATGGCGCTTTTTATGTAATGCTAATTGTAAATGTTATAGTAATGCAATAAAATTCACTGTGTGTTCATATAGTATGACTCATAAAAAGAAATGTTACTGAACTGCTTTATAGAGTTTTGATTTGAAATGTTAACGGCAAGTCTACACGCAGTCAGATGTTTTTGGCAGAGTGTGTGGAGAACAACCCCCGTTGTGTTGGCTGACACTGTCAAAATGTGTGCGCCCTCTGGCGGCGTGACGTGTGCACTATCAAACGTCAGTTTGGGCAAAAAATCAATAACAACCCCAACCCCGAACCCCCTCGTTAAAAATGTAAATGCGAAAAAATTCAATACTGTGCAGCCATACACGACGGCCACAACGCGTTTCTTTCATTCATTCTGAATTCGTTTGTCCCCCGAAATTATCCCGATATTCGCAATTATTTCGAGTAAATCCCAAAATGAAATTGATAACACAATAGAATTGCAAATCCAATCACCGCCAAAAAAAAGGTGACAAAAACGAAAGAGCCCAAAGTGTGAGCGAGAAAAGAAAAGTGCGTGAAACGTGAAACGCGCTAAGCGAAAGGCGAAACAAGAATCAAGAAACGGGAAACGCCAAACGACTTCTAGTTGCAAACCGGCAAAGGAGAGACCCCAAAGGGTGCAGTGAAAGTGACATGGCAAACGCGTAGTCGTTGTCCAAAAGCGGGCAGAAAAATATGCTAGGTGTGGCAGTGGCAGTGGAGCAGAGCTGAAAACGGCACCACCGCCGGCAGCAGCAGCAGCAGCAGCAGTAGCAGGAGTAGCAGCAGCAACAACAAAGACGGAGCCGGAGACGGATAGAGACACTTGCAACAGAAGATTCAAAAGTTTAAGATATCGGCATCGGCCACGGTGACAAACGGCAACGGCAACGGCATCCTCTGCGGTGGCAGTGGCGGTGGCGGCTGCTGCTTGTGTTGTTGGTGCCAGTGGCAGCGGCAGAGCCAGTGGCTGTGGCAGTTGCAGTGGCAGGTACAACAATGATAAGGTAAGTGGGCAAAAGGTGGACACGAAAACGTAGTTTCGCCAAGCGGCTCAATTGCAAATGGCGCTCTGCTACTCCAAGGGTTGTTCTCAATTGTAGCTGTGTTTGCGATTTACAAAAATAAATGTTAAGAAGATTTCCATTCCCATTTTTTTTGTCAAGTTGCCAAATTTGGTAATTTTATTAATTTAATAAATACGTATCTCCAATCAGTTAGCAAAAAAATGCCAAATGCCTCAAGGAATGCAACAAACAAAAATCGAAATGTTGAGTTGAAAGTTTTTCCGGCAATTCGAATAGACAGACAGTTTCCTTTTCACAGTCCGCATCCTGAAAGGAACATCAGCTCCAGCTCAGTTGAGCATTTGAATATGTGTATGTGCTTGGCCTGGGGCAAAGTTTGCTTTGGAATTCAATAATTTGTACGCTTCTTTTAATAAAAATAAAGTTAGCAGCTGTCAGAGAATGAGCATATACTTTTGTACTTGCACTACACGAGTTCATAGTATGTATGTGAAATGTATATGCTTACATATGCTCGATTGTTAAGCTAAAGTTGGGACTCTGCGGATGCAAAGGACAACATCATTATCAGTGTCAAAATGCCATTAAATGTGTAAATGTGTAGCCTACAATGCCTTTGAAGGATTACATACACACACTCGCACACATCAGCTTCATGCTTGTTTACTCAGAAAAAAAAAAAGTACAGAAAAAATAAGTAATAAAAAAAAATGAAATGTGCAGCTTTGTCAAATAGCAAAAGCGTTGAGAGTATGGAGTGCCAGCGAGTAATATTTGTTGGAGTGCTGGCGGGCATTGAAAACACATATACACACACAAACACATAGGGAAACGCACGCACACATGTGGGCCGCTTGGCAGTTAGTCAAAAAGCGTTGCCTCTGTTCTCTTCTCTTCTTTTCTGTTCTGCTCTGCTCTGTTCTGTTCAGTGCTGTGCTGTCTGGCGTTGAGCGCCAAAGTGCGTTGCATACTTTTTTGCGCGCTTTGTTTGACTAGGATTGGGATTTTCCAGCAGTTGTCGTCATCATCGTGCACAACCAACAACAACAACAACAACTAGTTAAAGCAGTTGAACAGAGCAACTTTTTTTCTTACACTCCACTTTCAAAACATGCAGCCAGCCGCCAGGCGACAAACACGTCAAATTGTATATAGTACACTCGCATTAAGAATATATATTCTTAATATATATTAAATAACTATTTCATTTCGTCTAAGGTAATATACAGCTTGAAGCCACAAAATAAATGTGCCTAATTGAATTTGTTGCATGTCCTGCCAGTTGCCTGCACTAACTGTATGTGATAGTCGTGTTGTGTGTGTCGAGGAAGGGAAGGCGGGCATGTGTTAATAAGCATCGGCAGAGTGGCAACGACTTTGCTTAGTATTTGTGTTTTTTCATTTCCGGTTTCCACATGTTGACATGCTGCTGATGTTGCCTTCGCTCTGACGTCGACATGATGATGGTGATGATGAAGTCAGCAGCCGTCCAACAACTACTACTGGTGGAGTGAGTCAGTTTGTTAGTTTATCTGCTTTGTTTAGGTGTCTCTACGACACACTCGTTATGCCTTGTCTCGTCTTGTTCACGTTGCGTATGCGTAATTTTCATATTATGTAATTTTGACTTGCAAAATGGACTCTTAATTTGATTAGGGCGCCATAATTATGAAGTGGCGCCGCTTCACTCACAATTCTGAGTGACGCATGTCTTCGCAGCTTCCCCAAAACCCATATTTACCTCCCTCCCTCCTGCTCCATTTGCGGCAACGGTTGCTGTTGCCGCTGCTACCGATGCTGTCTCTGTTGCTGATGAGCTCATATTGAAAGTTTTTGTGTGTGAGCGCCAGCGACCTAGTTTAGTCAAACCCAAATCAATGTGGTCACTGCGGCGCCATTTGCACTACCCGACCCTTTTGTGCAGTTGCCTCCGTTTGTGCTCCCTTTTTAATGATGATTTTTTTTACTTATTTTTCTTTTGGACTTTTGCAATTCAGGCTTAGTCACCTGGTCGAGCGTTATTAATTGAGCTTTTGATGCATAACTGCTGCTCGGAGAAGTACCAATTGTCTCCCTCTCCTTACATTCCTTATCCAAACGGTCCAGCTGTGCCACTGTCTGTCTGTGCACTTAAAAGGCTACGTAATTGTTTTCGTCAAATGGAAATTTTAATTAAATTTCAATTCGTATTTGTACTCGGACTCTTCGAATTGGCTTTAAACATGGCATCATTGCCGTATTGAGCTTAGTTCAATATCAAAAGGTCATACATAATAGAGAATATCTAAATTTATATAAATTTATTGTTTGCGCTGACATAAAAATTAAAAATTTAATAATGCAGTATTGAGGCAATAAAATTGCCCATTAAGCATACGCCGCTTTGGCATTTATTGTATCTACAGCAACTGGAGAGGCATCAACATCGTCATCATTATCGTCTTTGCCATCATTATCGATAGCTCAATGAGCGATTGAAAGAATCTCAAGTGGGCAGTGTTCCCCGCTTTGAATATCTATGGAAAATACAAAGTACATACTCATAGCAGTAGATAGATAGATGGATAGATAGGCGCAGTTGCCTGGTGCAGTTTGTGTTTATTTATGGCTTAAGCTTGATATCTAATCTCTTTTTTTTGTGGCTTTCAGCAAACCCGGTTCGCACACATAACACTTTGGGGCGGCAGAGAACGGCATGGTGAAAATGGAGTCCACAGAAGAACAGGATAGAAAGCTTGTTTTGGAGTTTTGCCATTTGCTAGAGAAATCCAAACAGCTCTTCAACGGACTTAGGTGAGTCGAAAGGCCCTATGGAATTGAATTGGTAGTTAATGCTTTATATATTCCCATAGAGATCTGCCGCAGTATGGCCATCGACAGTGGCAAGCATACTTTGGACGCACCTTTGATGTATACACAAAGCTGTGGAAGTTCCAGCAGCAACATCGCATGGTGCTCGACTCAAAGTATGGACTGAAACGCTGGCAAATTGGCGAAATAGCCAGCAAAATCGGACAGCTTTATTATCACTATTAGTGAGTACCATACTCTCTATATCTACCTTTGTCTCCATCTCTGTAACTTTGTCCTATTTTATTCACAGTTTAAGAACCAGCGAAACAAACTACCTGAATGAGGCGTATCAGTTTTATGCGGCAATACGGGGACGTGCGTATTATTCGCGGGCCGCGAAAGAGGATCGGCCGGATTTGATGGTGAAGAAGCTGCGTTACTATGCACGTTTCATCGTCGTCTGTCTGCTGCTCAAGAAGATGAAGCTGGTGCGAGAGCTGGTCACCGAATTGGAAAAGCAAATACAGGAGTACACAAACACGTAAAAGGATAACCCAAATCACAAGTGCTGATCATTGTTTTTTTTACACTTTTTGGTATTCACACATTTTTGCAGTTACGAGCCGGAAGATCATTTGGAATGGTCACTGGTGCTAGAGGAAATCAAGGGGTTCATCAAGGCAGAGGCAGCTGTAGCAGTGCTGCATGCCGATTCCAATCCAATCATATTATCACACAGGTGAGTCGTTGGCACAATCGTTCAACCATCCAGCGTACACTTTGCCCGTGCTTTCGTCGGCGGAGTAGGAGTATGGAGAGCTTGTGGGGAGTTTTTGTTATGAGGGGTTCGCTCTTTATATGTTTGCGTAGGTATACGAGTTTTGCTTCTGTTCTGTTGCTATCAATTGTTTTATTTATTGTGCTTATCACAGAAGACTTGAAAAAAAAAAAAACACAAAAGAAACACTCACCGTTGTCATTCGTCATGCACTTTTCCATGTATTCCCTCCACCCACTCACACTCATACACACATATATCAATGACTTCCAAGCGGAGCGAATAGTTGAATGTATTAGATTATATTCTATGGCAATTTTCAATTAATTTCCTTTCGATTTGCATATCATCTTATAGAACTAAAAATTGTTCCTTAAGGCACGCAGTGCAAATTGAATTGCGATTAAAGCTAAATTCGAGTTCGAATTTAATTTAAAATACGATCTGTAATGCAATGTAAACTCCTCTTATAATGGGGTTCGGTTTGTAAAATATTTGTTGATCCTTGTGCTGTTAAGGTACAATCTTCACTTAATACAAACAAAAATTTATACCGCTGAAGATCTCATTGACACAACACATGTCACACCTACAGCGTTATCATTTCATATGTTCTCCCCCATATACATACACCCAACACACACACACACACACCCACATATATCCCTTCCCCCATATCACCTCATTAGTGCGCCACAATCTCAATTCTTCTGTGAAAGCACGGGCCCCCGCATTTGCTTGTGGACCAGCACAACTACAACGACTTATGGGCAGTGGTTCCGGTTCTAGGTTATCACCGCTGACGACGCCGCCGTGCGAGCGATCGCCCCACATGACCCTTAGTCTCCAGGAGATACTCATTGTGGGCTCGGCTTGCGAGCAGGCCAAGTTCTCAGAGCTCACCATGGATATGTTTAGGTAAGTCCACAAGTCAATGCCATCGCATACATATGTCAAATCATTGAGCACCACTTGTTTAGGATGCTGCAAACGCTGGAACGTGAGCCAACGGAGTCGTCAACGAATCCGCTGAGCATGTCACATGGCCTGCATGGACACGACGCCAGTCCGGCGGCCAGTCGCATACCACCATATGGAGTGCCGGGATCCAAGGGCTACTTGGAGAATGGACGTCATTATCGAGACAATCCTCATAAATATTTACTATACAAGCCTTCGATTAGTCAGCTGCTGGTCTTTCTGGCCAGCGGCTTTAAGGAACTGCCACTAGGTGGTGCTTTACTTTTGTACATGTCAGCGGACGGCTGTTTCTCCACCACCAAGCACCCAGAGGACTGTAAGTGCTAACAAGTGTATTAAAAATACACGAATTAATTAACTTCCACTTGTTAGATGGCTATGAGCTGGGTGGCCTGGCCACCAGTGTAAAACGTGACAGTGTCGATGGCGGTGGACTGTCGTGTCGCGGCAAATCTTATAAGGAGAATCACTGTCTCTACCCGGGCGATCTCTATCCGTTTACGCGTCGTCCCATGTTCATCATCATCGATTCGGATAATTCGTTTGTCTTTCAGCACATACCCCGCTACTTTGGCCAGCCGCTGGTCGTTCTTATGTCGCCACAAGATGTGCCGCCCGCATTTCAAGGTAAGCCCCTTTGCTTTTAGAAAATTGTGGTCTTTATATTTTAATGTTTATCTTTTAGCTGATGTGCAACATCATGGCTCTCTGTTTACATTATTCCTGCATTCTCCGCTCACGGCGCTCTGCTATATTTGCAATGTTGGCGATGTCCCCATCCATCATTGGGAGCGTTGTCAAACCTATGTGGATCGTTTCATTACGGAGGCCTCACGTCTCGTCACACGTTGTCGCATCGATGAGATCGAACAGGGCATTGGTTTTATTGGTGAGTTCATATATAAATAAAAAATAATACCAATTGCATGATTCAATATTTTGTTTATCCATTTTAGACTCGTCCTATGTTCAGTTCTTTGGCGATGATTTTCTGCGCACACTCATCTTACGTTTTGTCTTCTGTGATGTTGTGCTCCGCTTGCATCGCGGCTTTCGCGGACGCCACATGCGACCGCGTTGTGAGCCACAGCTGCCGGCAAATGAGCTTCTTGAGCACCCCTCGCTATCGCACATCATTTTCCAATTGGCATCGGCGCTCGATGTGCGCGGTCATTTCTCCGAGGGTCCCGAGTGCGACTGATGACTTTTTTTGGCCGTAGTCTTAGTTCTAGTCATAATTTTCTATACGCGACAGCAGTTGATCCAACTTGTATCCTCGCATTGCCTGGACAAACACTTTTCGTTGATACCTTATGTGTATAATACTTTACCGCCGGGTTGGAGCTGGAGCTGGAGATGGAGTTGGAATGGGAATGGGAATGGGAGCTAATCAAGTGTGGGTATGTAACTGATTTAGTTTAATTTTAAAAAGCTGGATGAGCTGATGATGTTTGCCGCTGTTGTCGAAAACTGCATATTCAACTTTTATAACATACATACAGAAAAAGCGTAAAACTTAAAAACCAAATAATTATATTGACATGAATATACATAAACAAATACATACGAGTATATTATACCCGATTACTTACGAGTATATGAAATTAATCAAGTAATTAGCTAGTTTTCTTATATAGTGCGTCGCGCAATGGAATGGTCCAATGTTAGTTGCTTAGCATATACATAAAAGAATAATGAAAGAAAAACCATATACACAACACATTATTAACAACTAAATGAATAATACTAATAAAACCTAACGCAGAATGAAAGAAATGAAATGATTGATGGAAGACACATGTCAAAGACCTAACAAACGATAACTGCCAAAATGAATAAATCAAATTTAGTTGAAAATAGAAAAAATCGAACAGCAATTTTAATAAATTGAAGCCACTTTTACGGAGAATTAGAGCAGAAATATAACAAAGAAAAACTAAATTAAAACATTATCATACGCAGCGATAAATATTTAGCTTTTATACAACTTGACGAGAATAATGAGATCTATAATTAATAATAATAAAATCTATGAACACGACACACTATATAAGAAATGCGTTTTTAATGCATTTTCATGCATTGTACACGACGCTCATAACAAATTAATATTAAAATAATACATATGTACTATATATACATATATATATTAATAATAATAATAATTGCATATAGGTATTATTATGATTACAAGATGACTGAAAGTTACTGTTTCAAAAAGCAAAATTTAGCAAATATAATAATTACTTATATACAGATAAAGATAGTTAAGCGAGACACAAAAGAAATGAAGAAAAATAAAAAGGAAAATAATATACATATACAAAATATATTTTGCGTATGTTAAATAACTTAAATTTAAAAAGCAAAGCCAGCAAAACCATTTTGTACGAATAAAAACAAATAAAACAAAATCTATACTTGAGCAGCAAATACGAGTAAATTAATAATAAATATGATTCATGATTCGGCATTCACATTCAGTTGAGGAGTGAAACTTTCGTTCTTTATCGTTGCAATAATATAAAATTAAAACAGTTAAAAGACATATATACACGAATATATGAAAATAGTTAAACGCATAGTAAATATATTTATAATTGACAGTTTTTTACCACAAGCCCAACAAATTGAGTCTTGCTTTACCATTTTTGTTCAATACTTAATAATTCTGTGCATTTTTCAAATCTCAAAAAGCAAAAACCAATGTAAGCTACTATAAATTTCGGAATTCTTAAGCAAAACTTATTAACAATAAACAACGTGAAAGCGATAAATTATTTTTGAAAGTTCTTAATACTCTTAAAATCTTTGTTAAAATAAACAAATTGTATAGACTCTTGACACATTTATTTCAATATTGTACATAATTATTTCTAAAAAAATTAAATACAAAAAATGCTCTTGAAATGGTGAACGAGTTTTGCAAGGACATAATCATGTCCATTAGATTTTGTACATTTAACAAATTGCATTTACATAAGATATAAATGAAAACAAAGCAAAAATTCAAAAAAAGAAGGAAAACTGAAAAAATAATAAGCAAATGAATTCATGAATAATCAGCAACATTAGCCACACGTAAGCGATACAACAAAACCCACAAAGAGTACATTCAAACATTATCATAAGCAAATTGTTTAACACTATCAGCCATAAACAACAAAACGATAACAACAAATTTAGCAAAGCCACAAAAAACACAAAGAAAATATTATGAAAGTATGGAAAGGGGAGTGTGTGGAGTTTGTATGAGTAATAAGAATAAAGCACATGTTTGAAAAGAAAAATTAACATTTTACTTGCTATTTTATTAAATTATCTTTACTTTTTAACTATTCATGAGGAATAAACACCTTTTGTTAGGTCAATCGCCCTGTGTACTTCTCAATCCAATTGACAAACGAGGAGACTCGTGTAAATATATCTGGCACCTTGATCTGGCACTTAGGATCGAAACCATGCGAGACAATACCAACTATAGTTCGAGAGCCATCGTCCAAAACTAAAGGTCCGCCGGAGTCACCAAGACATGGTAATCCTTGACTGGTATCAATGCACAAAAAGGAGTTCAGCATTAGCTTTTTCTCGAATTTTAGGTGATTATTCCATTCTTCTTCGCACTGCTTATTCGATATTATCTTTACAGTTCTATATTGCAAAGTATCACTCTCTTCCATATTAGACGTTAGGCCCCATCCTGAGATAATCGCGGTTCGCCCCACGTAGAGTGTTTTATCGTTTCCTTTTGCCAACTTGGCGGGACTTACAGATTTACTCATTTTAAGCACTTGTCGGAGCTTGATCAATGCAATATCAAAAGTCACAGTGTTCCGATCATAATGCTTATGAACAACAGTGTCACTCTTCTTAATCCACATTTGCACCGATCCGCTCTCATTTCGATTATTTAGATTGATAATGCCCGCTAACACCTGCACTTTTAGTCTGAAAATGTAAATTGTTTTATCCTGTTATATCACAGATTATTATAAGAATACAACTCACAGAATGCCACCCTTTTCCTTCAAGCAGTGTGCTGCTGTCAATATCCAACGTGGAGAGATGATAGTACCACCACAGGTGCTGGGATCATCTCCAGTGTGGGTGAAATAGATCTGCAGAGCCACCTGGTAGGCTAACTGCCTTGGTTTTGCATCAGATCCATTAATAATTCGTAAGTAACCCTGGTTGAGACCCAGGCAGAATCTGCAGTTCACGAGCAGACAGACAATGAAGTACAATAGTCTCATTTCTTTATTTGACATAGACATTCAATTGGTTATACGCGCCTCTTATATAGTCTCTGGTAGCTTTAATGAACTACCTAATCTCTAAGGCGTGCATTCGACTCGACTTATCTAAAACGTTCATAAGTAAAAAGTATATAATGTGTTTGCAGTTTATTAGTTAAAACTTCGTTTGCAGATTTACGATTCTCTTTTGGTTTATATACATAGAACAAAAATATATTGTTTAGCTATTGTAACTTCATTCAGCTCGGTGAACTTCAACGAGTTATCTTGTTTATTTATTATTTAGTAGCCAGCTTTCCGAACTTGTAGATAACTTCATGGTGATACTTTTCATTTGGTCGTAATATGGTTGACGGAAAGTTCTCGTGATTCACAGAATCTGGAAATTTTTGAGTTTCTAAGCAGAAGGCACCGTGCTTTGCATATGCAGCACCTTTTTTGCCGGACACAGGAGTCTCGCCGCTTTCCTTGTTGGGCAGAAAATTGGATGTGTAGAACTGCACGCCCGGTTGATTGCTTGCAATTTCTATCCAGCGCCCGCTTGGTGGATGCACTAGTTTGGCAACCTTCGCAAAGGCATCCGGTGGCATAAATTTCACGCAAAAGTTGTCATCAAACCCAACTGCCGGCTCAAGTTGTTTAAGACGATCCCCTAACTTACTGGCCACACGCAAATCAAATTTGCCGCCATCCACAAGAATGATTTTGCCAGTAGGAATAGAGTTTGAGTCTGTCTCAGTGATGCCATAAGCATTAATTTCAACCATGTGCTCATCGAGTCCAGCCTTGCCCGCTTTGTGGCCAGCCAGATTAAAGTATGAGTGGTTAGTAAGATTAACGGGTGTTGGCTTCGTGGTCACAGCATCCATCGCTATATGCAGACAGTTATCTTCGGTGAGCGTAAATGTCACTGTTGCCGTGACCTCTCCGGGATAGCCTTCATGGCCATCGGGGTTGGTGTGCTTCATGCTTACACCATTGGAAAAAACTTTCTCAACTTCCCAGTGCGCTTTGTTGAATCCTATAAAACCTCCATGGAGCTGAATTTCACCTCTATTGCGAGAAACTTCAATAGTTTTTCCGTCTAGTACAAATCTGCCATTAGCAATGCGATTGCATACACGTCCAACAGTGCAACCCATATACGGATTCTGGTCACTCAGATATCCAGCTAAATCATCAAATCCAAGCGTGATGTCCTCCACCTGACCTTGAGCATCCGGAACTTTGATGCTGCTGATGGTCGCGCCTAACGTCAATATCTGCACAGACATTTGCTCCTCATTGCTCAGCGTAAAGCGTCGAATTTTCTCCGTTTGCTTGGTGAATGGATTCACTGATGCAGTGGCAAAAATATCTTCGGTGACGTTTACCATGTCGGATGAGGCGTTGCACTAAAATGAGCTGATTAGCTATGGAACTTGACTTTTTATCTACTAAATACACATACATGTTATAACACCGCATTAACACTTGATATATGAATGAAATACTTAACAAAACAAATTAATACACATATTGCACATGCGTGTGCACGCGCAAATGTATTTGTGTGTTGCTTATTAACAGTATGCACTTATCAAGTATTCCATATCAACAAGTGTGCAACCAATAATGTTTCCCAACGATGTCAAACATATAGAATACTGAGCGCAGCTGATCAGCATATGTCAGAACATTTATTTCATTTTATATTTCTAACAATTAATCTCTCAAAATACATATTATATATATTTTATGCAAATGATTATTGTTTTTGTTTGTATTTAGTTTCAAAGACCGGGCGTCTGCTTGTAAAACAGCGTGCTCAAAGTTTGAATATTAAAATATATTGTTTTACGCACAAAAATATACTAGAATGATTTGCAGTTGGTAACACTTCAAATACATATTTTAAAAATGTGTGTGAAATATCGAATTTTTAAAAACAATCATTTGTTTTTTTTTCAAACTTTTTGGATGTACCCTTCAACTGATAAGATTCTCCTTAAAAAGTATTAAAAAGAAGCAATTAGAGATTTATCGATAAGTCCACTTATTACACATGTAAAATTTCGAAGTTGTTGACATGTTAATGTTATTGATGCACATATGTTAATAAACAGTACAGCAAAGATAAGACTTTGCACCAAAAGTGTGAAATCCTGATTTGTTAAACTTATTTTAATGAGTGGCTTAAGAATTTTTTTTTACTTTAAATGCTACTACTATAAATTTAATTCTTCACTTATTCTAAAACTCAAGAGGATTGCTACTTTCTCCAATTAAAACTTGAACTCTCTGTTAATAACAGTGCTGTTGAATGTTCATTTAATATAGGCCAATAACAGCTCAACGTGGAGTGACAACTCTATTGTTTACAAAATTAAAATGGGATTGACGTGGCAGCGGGAGCGATTGAATCCATTATTGGTGCCAATTGCCTTTATTTGCTGTGTCTTCCTCATCCAAACATCTAACGCACAAGAAGCACAGCAACCATGGTACGAGAACTTACCCGCCGTCGCGATGGACTACAAGGTGCAGTCTCAAACATAAAAGTCCATTGAACAAAAACAACAACATTTTTTAAATATTGTAAATATTTAACACAGGTGCATATAGATGCCGGTAAGGAAGACTGCTATCACCAGTATGTGCAGGCGGGAGCTACTTTCTACGTCTCATTTAGTGTAAGTATGTGAATTAAACATCCACGTAGTCTTTTGATGCTATCTTATTGATAGGTGGTGAGGGGAGGAGATGGCATGGCTGGATTTGCTGTGCGCAATCCAGCTGGCGAGATTGTGAAACCCTATCAATGGCAGGCAACGGCGGATTACACAGACCAAGTCTCGCCTGGCGGTTATTACTCCGTGTGCATTGACAATCAGTTCTCACGTTTTGCGGGAAAACTGGTCAACATCTACATTACTGTCGTCAAATACGACGCCTGGGACAAATACGCCAAGGAGATTGAAGAATTGCAACTGAACATGCAAAACTTTACGGCTACAATTGGAACTGTGGAGCGCAACATCAATGATATGCTGGGTTACCAGGCCCACAGTCGGCATCGGGAGTCGCGTGACTATGCTCTTCTGCTGGACAACAATTCATATATTCAAACCTTCTCTCTTAGCCAAATTGTGGTCATCTTAATCACGTGCTCCATACAAGTAAGCTCTGGGTTAGCTGATGTGCTAATTATAGGACTCAATTAAAATCTATAACTCTCAACTTACAGGTATTCTTTGTGCGCAAGTTGTTTGATGTGAGAAGCGGTTCCAAGAGCCGAATTTAGATGCTAGCGATGCTACTGGTTGCGCCATTACCTGCATAACGAACTAATACTTTCCCTATGTTTTTATACGTATATTCACTTTCCCCCGGCACTATACATACATTCAAAACATTCATTCATTATTATACCCCTGCCCTATGATAATTATTTAAATGTTGGCAACAGAACAAGTGCAAAACTTAACAGACTTTGAATACTATTTGTCATTTGAGTACATACAACTTATGTGATAAATGTTAATGTGAGTGTTTAATTAAATTAAAATTGATATTTTATACATGACAATTTTTACATGGCATCACGTTGTAAAAGCTTATTTTGGGTTTGTGTATAAACTAAGACTTTCAGCATCCTGCGAGCTTTGAAGTGCAATTGCATCAACCATAATATTGCGATGTTGCCACTTGTGGTGCACTAAAACTAGGCGCATCTAGTTCCGACAAGAAGCCTTCGCCATGATCGTAGCCCGGCCGGAGTACCCCCTCGCTGTGGATTTTGGGAGTATTGAATAATCGGAATATTGGGGCAACTTAACGGAATTGAGGTCTTACCCAAAAGCACGTCCACTATAGGCTAGGTAATTGTCCCTCGCATAACGATCAAAGCGCTGACCGTTTATTGAAATAGCAAACAGCAAAACGCTCAGTAGAAACTTATATAGATTAGGGCACATCATTGTTTAAGAGTTATATGTATTTTAAAAATAAATGGAATATTCCGACTTCCTGTCTTTATCAATGTCACAATGCGGTATCAACCTTGTCACTATCAGGCGCTATCGAGTTCTGTGTTGTCTTTTAAAGAGAGTGGAAGCTATTTATACGTGTGCCAGACACTAACCAGTCCGAAACGGAACTAGTTTGATTTCAGACAATATGTTTTTGGATGGGGCTTTTTAAAAAATTTAAATAATGCACATTATAAATAATTATTATGATGCTGAAAGAGTGGATTGGTTTTTAATTTTTTAAGTACATATGGTTACAAACTTGTTCCGTTTGTTCTTAAACCAGAATATCAATATATATATTACTTTCATATATTTGTTTATAATTTGTTCGTAAAGCATTTTAATTATTCGTGGACAAGAAGACGCTAAACATGTTTATAAACATGACGTGGGTGAGAATTGGCAATTTAAGAATGCTCCGTAAAATTTGCCTTGCCTTATATTATATTATTAGTGGGATAGTTCTGGTGTCTCCCTTTTATTATTTAGCTTCCTGATACACTTGAATTTGTCTAAAAATTTTGTTTATTGTGTATTTTATATATTCTGACATATAATGTTATTTGGCCTCAATTAAAGCTGTTTAGGTTATGCAAATATAAGCCAAATTGAGCCAATAAACTTGATCTACTATGGAGTAAGTTGGAGAGTGGGAAAATAGAGCTTGTTTATATATATTTTAGTGACTCACATCACATGTGTCTAGCATCTTATTATTAAATTAAATTAACCAAATTATTAATTTAGTTTAAATAAGGGTTGAATAAATGCCTCTGTAAATACATACATACATACATATGTATACAAGAACTATGTATATCTAATACAAGTGGTTGGATTCATGAACTCTTCTGCAATCAATACGAAAAGGTCGCTGAGATCAGAGAAAAATTACATGCAGGCTTCCAGAAATCGGGAGTAGGATACATCTGGAAATATAGAGCCGGCAGAGAATAGAGATAAACATGTATGTATATGTTTTATGTGTATTATAAATTAAAATTTTTTTATAAGCCATGGCGTTATAATTACAATGTTATATCAAGGTTTTTCATCGTAAAACAATGTTTTTATTTTCTTTTGTTTTATTTTGTATGTTAATTTGTGTAATTTTTCAGATTAATTGGTAGCTTAATAATACTCGTATTAATAATAAATCGACTTGTTTTACTAATACTATATGGTTAGCGTCAGTTAATGCTGAAATAAAGTCTAATCTTAAATCCCTAATAATTTTCTTAATCTTATGTAATTATCTCCATAGACTCGTAAACACGCACACACATAACTCAAGCTGTCGACTGTTAATTATATCCCTTTTTGACTGTTTGGGGCAAAATCTTGTGCGTCATTGTTGGCACTTGCTAAAATTAAAATGTTATTATGTGTGCGCTTATCTGAGGTGACGCCCTGCCACCTGCCAGCTGCCAGCAGCCACCATCATCTATTGCGGTTCAAAGCAGAGCCTTAAAGTAGGCAACGTTGCATTGAAAATGAAGCCACAAATGAGGCGAGTTGGCCCCAAACTAAGAGCCTAATGGCCTCACACAGATAAGCATGTGGACTTGTGTCTGTGTGTGTGTGTCTGTGAATGCTGGTGTGTTAGTGCTGGCTCTTTAACTGTTTTAAACGCCATTGTTAAAATATTGCTCATACGCACTTCCGCCCGAAATGGGGTCTTTGCTTGGACTAATGATGCCACCGCCTGTGCCACAGTGCTGCCCAAGACCGTAGAACACAGTATGGAGCAGCGAGCCGTAGCTGCTGTGTAGCTCCGCCCATCGTGTAAAGCGACAGCAGCAGCAACAGCAGCAGCCCGATGGCATCAGATAAATAGACGGGCGAATGGAGCGCGCCTGCGCATCAACCACCGCAATGTAATGGAACGATGACAATGGGGTGTTTGAGGATATCCATGCTGCATGGGCATCCTTGCAACAGCAAAGCAGCGTTTGCCGATTGTCGATGGGCCCTCATGATTACCAGCTCCAAAATGTGGGAGGAGTGTAAAGCGCTGCTGCTGATGTTGTCGCCATCTTGAGAGCGCGAAGCACGAGATGATTTGTGTGTGGTAAGGACGAGCAGCTACCAGCTAACGGGATATACACATTAACTTGGAGTGCGCGTTACCGTTACGACACGTCGCGGACAAACATAATAACGGCACTTTGCGGTTAAGATTCGTCGGCCACACGTTGACACAAGCCAGCCACAGGAAGCCCAGCCACGAACTGAACTCAAATCCTTTGACCAAGTGGGCAGAGCAGCAGGCAGTACAAAAAAAAAAAAGCAAAGGCAACGCATACAAAACTTGGACAAATACGCTTGTTGCTTTTGGCAGAAGGCGTGGCACTTCATGTGTGTACGTGTGTGTGTGTGTGTGTGTCACATGTTTTTCCTGTTGTGAAAATTGTTTTGCGGAAATTATTGAAATTTTCCTTTTGATTTTGTTGGCGGTTCCACGTTCCGCACTCCACGCGCCACGTCACGTGCCCATAAGCCCATAAAGTTGACACTCGCAAGTACTCAGGCGCTGGGAGGGATTCCCCTCCAGAAAATGGCAAAGTGACGCGTTTGCCGCCTCCCGTCGGCGTTTCGTTCTCCTCGTTGTCGTCCTCGCGGCACTGACAAATTTCCTTGCATATCCGCTACAACGCTGCAACTTGCAACTGCCAACTGGCAACTTGCAACCCGCAACGAGCAACAAACTAAACAAACAATTTGCGTGGCGCGTCGTCGTCCTTGTCGGCCCCTCGCCACTTTTGCCACCTTCCCCGTACACCCCGGTACACTTGTCGCATATCCGTCGCCATTTTGGACAATAATTTCATTTCCGATTCGCGAAAAAAGTGCAAAATGCCGCCGAGCAAACCTCGTTTCGTTGAGTGACTAACACTAAAGCTTACCAACTGTTAATGATACTATGAAGTTGCAAAAGTGAAGTGAATCAATTTAACTGAATTGATATTTTGGATAAAGTCTAACTCACAAACCAGCATAATCCTGAGGTGAGCACAACAACAACAATAAATCAACGTTGTAGATCTTTTCAAATCAATTTTCCATAATTATTGGTTTTGCGGCTCTTTCTTTAGAAACAAAACAAAATGATATTTTTTGCATTTATTTTTATTTTAGAAAAACATTTATATTTATGACTAAATAATTGTTAATCTTATAACCCTCTCTGTGATCCTTTTGTTGATTCGTGCATCCAAAAAATAATAGAAATCTTTATACTTTAGTTTGAGGTAATTATTAAAACTGTATTGAATAGACTATTTAAAATGAGTATTTGTTCATATTCTAAATTTGTCTATAATTATAAGTAAATACAAATAAAAATTAAAAGCTCATTCTAGTTATGCAAATAATTGTAAACTTTTAAAAATAGTCATTTATAATCTTTGAATGCAAAAAGTTGTATTACTTTATGTTGTTATTATATAATATTATATAATAATGTTTGTTTATTCACATGTTGTAATTCTAAATAATTGATCTATATTTTAAAAATTCAAATTTCTCGGCCATAAATATCTTTTCTTTAATAACGTTACTCGTTTTATATCCTTGAGATACAGTATGTTCTGTGCCAGCTTAAATCTAATAAATTCAACTATGTGTAAAATAGACACGCCTCGGTACCGGTCCCGGTCCTGTTCCCGACTCCGCCCACAGTGCTTCACAAACCCATTAACCAGACTCGACAGGGAAATCTTACAAACCATTAAAGTGCCTGCTCCGTGCGCCGAGGTCGCGTGTGGCCTCATCCTGTTAATTAAAAGCTCTTCTTGGGCATTATGTCATTAGACAGATATGAACAGTATGCAAAAATATGTGTTTATCGCATATTGGCATTAATGCTTGGCAATCTTTTCACTCAACTAGCAAGTACTGGCACAAGTACACGCGTCATACCCTCAAATATACCCAAGCTCCATAGCCAAGGCATTCTGGCATCCTGGCATCCTGCTCGTATTTCCGGTGTGCGCGCGCTCAACGAATGCGATAACTTCAAAATGGCTGCGTGATGTTTTGCGTTTGCCTGGTGCTCCTGTTTGTTGCCTGGACCGTTCACAAATTTGCTAACATGTAAAAAACGCAGCTCTCGGGAGGAATGAGAGGGTGTTGGGAGCACAATGATAAATAATAAACAAGGCGTGTGCAGGCCGTTTATATTGTCAGTCGCCTGATGATGTTGTAGATGCGGCAGGGCTGATAATCAAATGTAGCAGCAACATTAAAGCGGGTCAGCAATTTAAGGATCAGTTTGAGTCACACTCTATGCTTGAGGGCTCGTCGTTATCGTTCTACACTCTCGGCTGCTGTTTACGTAGCAGTGTTTGTGGCATAAATTTCGTTGGCATAAATCAAAATCCAGCAACTTCCGATGAAGGCAGAATGCAAAAATTTGCATGGCATGCAACTTACACACACAAACGCCAACAAACACACACAACAGCGCATGTAGCAAACAATAGCTTGTGTCCATTTGAACATTAGAAAAGCACGCTCATATTGTTGCCGCCCACGCATAACGCTCATACGCAGCGTACACCCATGCGACCACAACACAATAAATAACCAAGCAGATAATTATGCATGTCGTCTGCCCCTATCCATATATCGGCTATAGACCCGCGCAATATATCTTAACTCCAACTCTAGCTGCTAGTTTCGGCTGTGCCACTAATTATGTTCGAGTGTGTACTAGGGCGTTATTTTAGCAACTATTTTAAATTGCTGGCATTAATTGCAAGCAATTTTTCTGTGATTTATGACTTCACTTTTATCAACTATTCTTTCTAAATAAGCACTATGCTATACAAAGCAAAACTACACAAACGAATTTTTAAGTACATTTTGGTTACAAGGTAAAGTGATTTTCGTTTTAAGTGGCTGCAATAAAATGCAGTTTTAATACTCGTATGGTATACTCGTATTATATAGTATTATTTTCTTTTCCTTACTTTTATGTACGTGATTTTTTTTGAAGAATTCAAGAATTGAATTGAATACTCATAGATTAAATTTGAGCTTCTACTAGAAACTAAAAATATATATTTCTTTTGAATAGAATAATTTGAACAACTTTTTTAATTACTTTAAAAAAATGTAACTAAAATTGTCAAGACTTTTCAGCCATTTAAATACTTAGATATACGAAATTTATAGACTTGCCAATAGTTTTATAATCTCATAGTTTCAATTTATTTATTTAGTGCGAATTGTCTAAAAATTGCTATCTTCCTATAAGTCATAGGCCTTCAGCTTTGTTTCAGTTATATTATATTACAGATTGAGGTTTGGTGCATTTTGGTTTAGTTTGGCTCTACATAGAATTTTATTATGTTTTCTTACAATTCCTTAAGTCTTATAATGTAAGCGGTTTCAAATTCGTATTAAGATGTAACTCATTAATGTTTTTAATTTAATATAATATAATATAATCATTCTATTCATATGCAAAGTGAATATGAATAATCAAATAATTATTTTCTATATTCAGAGTCAAGTGGAATCCTTTGCTCAACCAACATCTACCCATTGACGCTTCCGAAGGCCGCGCCATGTACGAGAATTCGTGTTCATATCAAACGGCGCTGGACTTGAAGCGAGTGTCGCCACCCACGTTGGCCCAGGTCAAAACGGAGGATTGCCTGACGCTGGGACAATGCTCACCCGATTGGACGTCGTATCGCTTTCATCAGTCCACGTTCGAGCAGTTGAAACAAAGTGTGGAGAAGGCAAAGGCAGCTCTCCAGGATCGCAGCAGTTTTTTTGGGGCGAGCAGCGCCTTCAGGTAAGGCCATGACTTAGACATAGACTGAGATTAGCATCAAGTGTTAATCCAATTTACGTGCCACAGTGACATCTACTCCAGTCAACGTCTAAGCGACACGCTGGACACCCTGCCTGCCATGCAGAACGGAAGTGGAGCTGGAAATTGTCTTGGCCTGTCACACAATACGGGCGCCGGCGTAGGCGTTGGCGTCGGCGTTGGCGTGGGCGTGGGTGTGGGCGTGCTCAATTATAATACGGTTAGCAGCAGCAGTGCAGGTGTATTGGGCAGCAGTGTGCAACGGCATCGCTTGGATACGCTGCAGCCACCATCTGGCTGCTCACCGGTGGGCACACAACATGGTGTCATCACGTCCAGCGCTGGCCAGCTGCCGACTGCCAGCTTGGATGCGGTTAGCTCACCAGCAGTGCCAGTACCGCATTCCGCGTCCAGCACCTCACATGTGGAGCACAAAGTTCGAACAGGTAGGTGATATACTAAATCTAAATATATCAACTAATACTAGGTATCTGTGTTGGCCATTCTGGCAACTTTTGCCAACTGGCCAACCCACTGACCTTCGCGTTGTGGTCTAGCACAAATGTCAGCGAAAATGGCGGAAAAACAAATACAGTGCTTCCGGCGAAAACACCAGTCAAAAAAAGCAAAGCAGATTTTCTTTTACAAAAGTGGCAAATTTCGCGTATTTATTTAAACACATCCAACACAGCATATGCTGACCATTGGCCAGCAACAACAGCACCCGAAAATTGTCCAAGCCGGAGTCGAAAGACCGTTACATTTTATGGGCCAAATAACGACGAAAAGTAAAAAAGAAATAAAGAAAAAGAGAGGTGGCCCTTGGTCAGAAACCGCGGCATGCCATGTACATAATTTCAACTTGTAACAGCAACAAAAAAAGACAACAGCAACAAAATTATAAAAATCTAAATTGAATTATCCATATAAACGTCAAGGTCCTGAGGTCGCCCTCTGCCTGCTGTATTTTTTATTTCGGTATTTATCAATTTATGCCGACACAACGGATGTGGCTTATAATGTAGACCAGGGCCAGACGGGGGATTTCGGGGAGCTGGATGTACTGGAGCTGCTTTGTCGGTGGTTTGATAGAAACATCAAAAATGCACTGTCCATCGCGTGCCTGGCCAGAGTTTGTTATGCCGCCTCCGCTGCCATGTTCTACAATTGTTTTCATACGAAAGTTTTCCTTTTGCTATTTGATACCCTGCAAATAGAGACATGAGAAACGCGGCACTTTTAAGTACTACTCTACTCGAATATCTTGCAGAAGTCCTATCAATTTTTGTAGCTTCTTCTTAAGTGCAAGGTATTTGCTAGTCTAGCTTACTTTTCTTGTATTTTTTTCGGACAAATTTCAATTGCATAGCTCTGGCTTTGCTTTGGCTTTATGTGCTGCTTAAAGTGGAACGGTAAATGTCGCTTTGCTAAGCCGGATTTCAATATGACAAGCAAGAGGTGGAGGTCCTTTTTCTCCCATTAGACACAAAATGGCTGCCAGCTTGGCTAGCGACTCAAACTCCACTCAAGTCGACGCGCTCAAGCAAATATGAATGGAATCCTTTTTAAGCAATGAATTGCTCCTACTCATTCTTTGAATCTCTTTGCCTACTCCTTGCTTGTAAAAGGACTTTGTCATGCGTAACTCATTATATTTTGCACACAAAGCTGACAAAAATAATTACAATTGTGCTTCAAGAAACACATTAAAATTCAGAAAGACGATATTTTATGGCGAGTATTTTGGTAAGCTCTCAAATTTGTACTCATTTATTAAGAATTATAAGGAAACTCAAGGATTATCAAGTCGCGCATATATTTCCAATTTTTCTTAAATAGTTCGTCTTACTTAGAATAAAATTGAGTTCTCTGGGAAACAATTATGACACTGTCATATTCCCAACTCACATTTGTCTCAGCTTCATGGACATTAGAATAGATTGACATCAGGATACACGGTTTCGCTTGGCTTGGGATTGGGATTGGAATGTCGCATTGACATGTCAATTGTGAGCGTTGCGAATTTTTCGGTTCATCTTATTGTTGTTTACATCAAACAAAGATTTACGGCAATTAAACATTGCTACTGGTCGACGGGTCGACTGGTCGACTGGTCGCCCAAAGTGACAACCCTCGCTATTATGTGTTTTGCGGTTCACAGGGTCTGTTAGGGAGGGTGGCTGATGAGCGGCGTTGCGTGTCAGCCGCGTCATGGTCGGACGGCGGCACCAGCTATAAGCTATAAGGACTATGCAGGACTAAAGTACTGTAGACTTTACATCTACCATAATTTGGGCCCATAAATAAACTTGCTGTAAGTTTTGATACGAGACGCTGACAATTATCTATGTGGGGATTTATGAGTTGCCCCATTTTGTTGGCACTGCGTGCGGTAGATGCGTGGCAAATGCCAAAGCGTGCCACGCTGAGTGTGCAAATTTGTGCTGCCCTGGCAATTAATGTGTTGTTTTTTGCTTTACTTGCAGAAAAATCGACATTGGACTGCGCCACAACGTCCTCCTCGCATGCCGCCGTCGTTGCTGCCTCCTCATCCTCTGCGTCGAGCAGCGATCTGGGCAGGCACAGCGTCGGCAAAAGCAGCAGCAGCAGCAACAACACCACAAGCGGTGGCTCAAATGCATTGTGTAAGTTCCATTTGTATACATCATAGTCCCTTAGCTTAAGTCGTTAAGTTTCGACAGCTTTCAGTCAGGACAGCAACCAGCGCTGTTTGCCTCTACAGCACAATAGAGGGCGCTGCTTAAAGTCGTCAAACACACTTGACTTTGATTTGATGATGCCTTGAGCTTAATCTTGTGCCAAGTCAGTGTTCCTTATTGCCAGCAGGAGACTTTGGTGGGAAAGTTGGACAAACAATAATGAGTGTGTGTCCTTAACTCCTTGCGCCACTGTCAATATACAAAACGCAACAGTCAAAACAATTGTCGTTTGCTACCGTTGATAATTTGACTCATAAGTGCTCTTCAGTGCTAATCCTATTAAGCGTGTTAGTCGGCACACACACACACCCCTTAGCAACCCCTGAAAGATAGCTCTCAACAGACACTAGGCACCAGTCCAGCTACGGGGGGATGTGCCAACAACAATGAAGCTAATCGACAGATCATAAAATGATCAAAATGTTATGTGAAGCGCATTAGGGCGCACGCGTCGTTGACAGCGTGGCTATCACAGTGAAAGCTAAGCGGGGGTTGGGGTGCTGTAAAACACTCGAGGGGTAGCTCATTGAATGTGAGATAAATTTCGGCATGGACAATTGAGTGGTTACATGTGCTTACTTATTAAAAAGTAAAGGGTAAATAAAGCAAACAAATAATCACTGTTTGATGAATTTGAGAAGCTTATTGCCTAATTAATTTATATTTTGATTGGTTGCAAGTGCATAAATTAATGTATTAAACTATTCATAATACGAAAATAATCGAAGGTTAAAACTACTTTAAACTGCTCGAATATTGCTAATAATATTATTAATAGTTTTGCTAATGAAGATGTTTCGTTAAAAAAAACGATTAAAAACGAAATTAGAGTAAAGTTTATTTTTAACTTTAGTTCAGTTCGTAGTGAAATGTTGTTATTATTTATCTTATCTTATTTATTTCTTAATTTTGTAATCAATATGTGATATATATTTGCTTCATTAACATAAACATTTCTGCTGCCTTACATAATTCAATAAAATTGCTGTGAAATCTCAAAAGTTGTCACATTTGTCAACAGTTGCTGGCTGTTAGTTTCATTTATCTCATCGAAAATGTTGAGTTTAATCGCGTAATCCGCCAACCCTTGAATGACTCTTGGCACAGCCGGCGGTTGTTACGAGCTTGCCACACCCACTCATTCATATAGAACGCCCATAGACCTGTGTCCTTGCTTCGGTACTCGGTACTCGGTACTGTTCCCCTTCTTCATTCGCTGGGGCGCCGTATGTTTTGCTCACTTCAAATTTAATTTCTGATTTCATTTGCGCACAGTTTGTTTTACCATTTTTTTGATTCGTTTTTCATTTTTCGTAATTGTTTCAGACTGTGAAAATAAATTGAAATTGCTGTTGCTGGTGTGCCAACTGGCGCACATTCGCTGGCAAATATAATATAAAAAAATATAACGAGAGACAAACGCGGCGCCAGCTCCTTCAATACAATTCGCGTGTCCTTTTTGGCCTTGTCGTCGCCGTGTCCTTTATGACAGCTTCGCGGGCTGACGCTTGCCTTAAATTTATGCGCACATATTAATGCTTAAAAATGTATTTACTTTTTTGTTGGTTGGTTGGTTGTAACAAAACATATGAGCATGACTTGGCCTGGTTCACAAAGAAAACTTTTTCCCAGGCGAGCAATGTGTGTGTGTGTGTGTGTGTGCCTATTGATGTCCAAATATTTTTATTCATGGCCTTTTTCGCGGTTCACTTAACTCCCAGCCAAGTCATTATGGCAACCCCCTGAGATTTGTGCACGAGTTGTTCATAAATCAATTCATTGTTGCCGATGACGCCCCCCCTTGGCATTGCCTAAATATGAGTATGATAATGATGATGATGATGACGTTGTTCATGATAATTGTGATGACGGCAACAAGCTGGAAAATGTTGCTAATTTAGCAATATTCCTACTAGTACTATACATTGATTCGCGCTGCCGATAATAGCAGTAACAATTTGCCCAGAGCTAGCATAAAGTGCACGCAATTATAAATAGTAAATGAAAATTGGAAATAGAAAATAGAAAATGCGGAAAATGGGGAAAATATAAAGTGAAAGCGAACTGTCAGAAAGTTGAGCAACAGGTTGTTTCCGCTGGCCAGCATTGTGATTTATGCGCTTGAAAATGACCCGCTTCCGACATGAAATATCAAAAATCACGCGCACTTGAAAGTTTAGAAAGGACGACGACGACAAGGACCTCTGCTTCTCCACCTTGGCGACCCCGACGCGTCGTTTGCACCTCACCGGAAACGCAGCGCAGCCAGAGCCGGAGGTGGCCGTGTCGAAGCGTCTCCGGTGGCCAAGCGACTGCAATTTAGTTGTCAATTGAATTTATGACTCTGAGCCAAAGGACCACCAAGCACCAATACAATTTATTGTGTCGCACAGCTTTGATTTTTGCCCCATTCTCATGCCTGCACTTTTATCTCAAGTAACACAACTCACGTGAGACAGAGAGACGCAGTCGCAACCGTGAGAGACAATAATCGGCCAAAAAAAGAAAAAAATATCAATCCGGGCAATTGACTATTCGAGGGTCGCACAAGTCAAACCGCTGTAATTTATGACACTCGGCACGTGAACCTCAACTCAACCCTCAACCTGACTGTGAACCCCTTGCCACTGTAACATATAACATAGTATTTGTATGTTAATTGTTTGTTTGTCTGTTTGTTGTCATTGGCCCCTTTGAGTGTGCTCCTGACTCCTGACTGCTGACTCCTGGCACGGGCCAATGCCAATGCCCAGGGTCAGCGTGTGAATATGTTAGCTTTCAAATTTTTGAAAACGCAAGTCAAATGCTGCCGTTAACCGCCGACGCGACGCCGCGTAGCGGTAATCGGAGTCGTCAATCGCACCCCACTTGAAAAGTCAACAACCCCCCTTCTGCCGCTCACAACTTGCTGCAGTTTCGATTGCGCAATTATAACACGCATTGTTTAGACAGACAACCAAAAAGGAAAAGGGACATCGACCGAGGACACGGCAACAACTACAATATGTTTGTCCTTCATTGATTTCCTCATTTGCCTTTTTTTTGGGCTATGGCTCCGTTCGTGTTTGTAATTTGTTTTCATTACAATTTTCACTTCTAATGGTTGCGTTTATCATACTTGTGGGAATTCTTTTTTTGCAGTGGGAACATTTGGAATGATATAACTTTGTTAAAGTAAATTGTAATTCAGATCATTATCATAAAGAGTTAGAAAATGTGGTCATGTAACTTGCTTAAAGTCAACCGTTCTAAGTAAATACAGATGAGAGATATGCCTTATTTGTAAATACGAGATTAGGAATTGATTAAGCGTAATTCAATATTAATTGACTAATTTTTTTTGTTATTTTATTTTATTAAGTGAAGAATCCTTACATCATAATATTGTATCTTAACATCACAGGGTGGAGAAATATTCTTAAGAATTGCCAAACACTTTATTAAAATAAGTGAAGTAGGAACATAAGAGAAAAGTTTTTACTGTTGTGCAATTGTCTTGGCGAGGGGGGAGGGGGGATAAGACGTCTTGCTGCAAGACTGCTATAACTCAGTAATCGACTTGTGTGTCTCCCTATTCGTGTCTCAACTGTGTGAAGATTGAGGTCTTTATGGAGTGTGGAGTTACGTACAAACCAGGGACAATTGGTTATTTGTCGTTTTGCATCTCCTGGATACGTTTATAATTAGATTTGGCCGCGATTCCCCAAATCTGGATCCCGTATAACCACATCGGTACGATACAGTGCGCATACACAGCTCTTTTGCACCTCAGCGAAAGAGTGATCCTTCTAATTAATTGACTAATGATATCATTATTGTGTACAAAAGCAAGTCTATCTGTTTTGTAAAAGATGAAGATTTCTTTTGAAACCCTGTTTTTAATATGAGATACTTTTTTTTGCAAAGAAATAATGTATATTATTTATTTATTTAATAAAGTATTCATTTAATTTATGAAAGGCCAACAAAAAGAAATCGAATTAAGAACTATTAAATTTATAGAGATCAATGACCAGTTTTGTATAGCTCACTTAGCTAGCTTATTCAAATATAAAGCACATCCATAAATGTATATAGCATAAATACAACAAGTATTCATTCAGTATTCTATATTCCCATTTAATTCAAATGCAGGAGCGAGCAGATAAAAACAACCATTAACCCATTGCTCTAGCCAATTTATAGCTGATTTATGGGTTGTCACTTTATGGCCGCTGCCGCCCATTTGATTAACAAATAGTGAACCAGCGAAGAGTTCTTCGCAGTCTCGTATAAATAACAATATGCATTGTGTTCGTATTATTTGTGCACACTACGAAAGGGCATAATGCTTTTGTGAGGGCGTAAGGCACATAGAGCATAGTCTTTAACAACAACTCCATGACGTGACTAATTTAGAGCCTTGTTAATTTTACATAAGTTCCTTGATTTTAATTCAGTAATATAAATTTGTTTTTGGGTTAAGTTTCAATCTCTTAACTATTTAAAACTTTTCTCAATTTGAACAACATTTATTTTAGGGAACCTCCAATTCAACATTTATTTAATTTCCTTATTTGTAATAATAAATAATTAAAAAATATATATTTGATTCTGGTCATCTTAATTGCTGAGCAATATTGCAATATATTTTAGGGAATCACAATTTCATTATAGCCGATAGATCGATTGCCGTTTCGTACATGTTATAATTCTTATTATAACAATACGCATTTTTAGCAATAATAACAAAAAGCACAACGCAACGAATCCCATTGCTGCAGGCAAAAAGTGAGCAATACTTGCTGCCGTCGTGTCGCGTCTCATTGAATGGACTCGTATTAAAGACCCGTAACGGGCTGGCCAAGAAAGGAGCAATCATTCCAAGTCGTCGTCATACGTTGCCCCTTGCCACGAATTGAGTCTGTCATGCCTCTGGCAAGCAGTTGGCCAGTTGGCCACGTGCCGCTCACCCGTTGTTGCTGTTGTTGTTGCCGTCGCGTGTTACATCATTCATACGTCATTAATGGCCACGTGTGCCAGGACAACAGCTCCTTGCCTCGCCTTGATTCTACTTCTTCCTCTTCTTGCTGCTGTTGTTGTTGCAGGCATTCTGTTTTTGTTGCATGCACACAGGCGCGTATAATATTAGCAACATTTGCCGTCCTTCTCTCTTAGCTCGCACTCTGTCGCTCGTTCACTCTCTCTTTCTAGCTGCCTGCCCTCTTTTTCGGCTGCTTTATTGAGCTTGAGAAAACAAATCGCAGCGTTGATTGCGTTTCTTATTAACTGCAAATGTTGGTGGTTGCCCAAGTCAGACAATATGCTGCCTGTCTCCCCGCTCGTGTTGTCATGTTTGTCTTGACGCTCCGTTGACTTCTGGCTGCACACAAATAAATGGACAGACCTTGATGCATTGATGGCAAGGGGAATTAGATTGTGGTGCTGAGTGCTGGGTGCTTGGGGCAGGGGGCTGGGGTGTCGAAAATGACGCATTTGTAATGAAAACAGTTGCCCTGTAGGTGTGGCGCCTTACAAACCTCAGCTTAAGTGGCTCTCCCAACGTAATCGTTCGCCTACAGCAGGGCTTAGATGAGGCAGGTTGAGGAGGTTGCAAAATGGCGGAAACAACGTCACAAAAGAAATTCATTTAAAGTTTTGCCACAAGCGTGAAAATGAAATTACATAATGAATGCAATTAAAATACCAACTAATTCTCAAACACACACCCACATACACATACACTCATATTCACTCATACTTTGAGAGCGACCTAGAGTCCTGGCAAACATTTGAGCCAAGTAAACTTGGGCGTCCCCTTGCCGCACCGCCTTCTTCTCTGTCTTTGCTTGGCAGCCTTCGCAAAGAACAGCAAATTGCTATTTAGCCATTTTAGATTCCATTAGCACTGCTTAACATATACATACTTCACAGCGAGGGTCGGCTCATTAATTATGGTTATTTATGTAATATGAAAAACATGCAATTGTAATTCAAAATACTACATTTAGTTGCCAAGCTTCAGAGTCCACTTAAACTAGCTTATTCTAATTATTTCATTATACTTTTCAAAGTCAAAATGTATTAACTAATTTTAATTGTTTTATTTATTATATTCTTTATATTCGAGTATATTATTCAGAGTATTTAAAATGATTTACGAACCGGAAAGGAAGAGATAAATAAGTTAAATTTTATAAGCAGTCAATTATGGAACCCTTTTTAGGAAATGCTTAATCAAAATTATTCAATGAAGGCCACGAGTCAAATGATCTGTGAATAAACTAAATTGTTGAGAATGATCATGAATTTGAAAAATTATATTCATTTTTACAAAACTATAAATGTTGAAATGGGAAACTAAAACTCAAGTTGAAATTAGCAACAATAACAGTTATTACAAAGTGTGGAAATTAAAGTTAAATTCATTAAGATTTAAAAAGAATTTACAATTATTTATAACTATACAATTAGTTAGTGCTCAAAATATAAATATAGCTTTTTTTCGCTGTTCTGTTAAATGAATATAGAATGGATTTATTTGATTTTGATTACTTAAAGGGCGCCCCTCGTTGGTTAAGAGCATATGATGGTAAATGGCTGTTGTTAAGTTGAAGTTGGAGCCGCCTTTCAGATAACTTTTATTAAATAACTTGTCAAAGCTTGGCAGCAGCACACACAGACATACACACACACAGCCACACACACACCTACTCACAGGCATGTAAGCTTGTCATTTGCCTTGACTTGCCAACGTTTTTGCTGCCTCTGTGTAAGAGTGTGTATTCAAATCGAAATTTGTTTTTAGCAAAGCAGGGAATAAAAAGCCATAGAGGCGTTCCCTTTGTGTGTGTGGGTGAGCAGCTGCAATTTGTTGGTGGATGCCTCTGAATTAGCCACCCGACTGCCGCAAGGGCCCAAAGGACCAAGCACATTGGTCGTCGTCGGGACGAAACGGGTTGGAGCTGGCAAAAACAATTTCAATGATCACAAAAATTAATTAAACCAGCTGGCAGCAAGGGGACATGCATGGGTGTGTAAAGTTTGCTTGCGTGTGTGCGTGTGTGTGTGTCTAATGTTTTCCATAGCATGCTTCAGGGCGCCAGGCAAATACATATGAGCTGCTGCACTTGAGGCAACTGAGTTGACGTTGACGTCCACACTGCAGCCAAAGTCGCAGTTAACCTCAACAGCGACGTCGACGGAGACGCCAACGCCAACGTCAACGTCAACGTCAAAGTCAACGCATCCCCACGCAGTGCTTGCAATCGACGCGGGCAACAACTACGAGTATTGTCGATGCGAGCCATCGCAACAAGCAATTCCAGTGCCCATCGCTCACTCCCAGCACCTCCATTGTTCGCAGGTGTTTACCCCCTGAAGCCCCCAATCCACACTAGCGTCCCGGCCAGCTGGCCCATTACCTGCACTTGCTACTCCAACGCCCACTTGAATTTCTCATGCGCAGCGCCAAAGCGTATTGCATGTGTGAGTGTGTGTGTGTGTGCGTGTGCGGGTGTAGAGTGTAGTCTGTAGTCTGTGTAGGCGAACGACGAAACGGTAATATCCTTGTGTTTGGTGGAAGGAAAAAGGAAGTGGATAATACATCCGTCCTTGTTGCTTCGTGTCACCCACTAAAAAGGCGACGCCACTTGTGAGCGCTGCCGCGGCTCTGTCACGTCGCCTCCATAGGCACCGAGAAAGGAACAGCAATAGAGCGAGAGAGCCACTAGCAGCGAGCGAGAGAGGATGAGCGTGCAACAGAGAGAGCGAGAGAGAGAGAGTGAGAGAGAGAGAGAGCGCTGGCAAGTGGCAAACTACAAGCTGAGCAGCTACGACGAAGCTGTGGCGCTGATTTCAAGTGGAAACGGTAACCTCCTACAAAGCTGCATGAGAGCAGCATGCTGAGGGAGCGGGAGGGGAAGAGGGAGGGGAAGAGGGGCACAGCTTTGCCAGATATAGAACTGTGATCGATAGTGCACAGTTTTGTCGACTGCCAGCAGCAATAAGTTGCCCAAAAAGTTTGCTGCCATTTGCAAAAAGCTTTTGCAGCAAGCTGCTGAGTGTGTGCGAGTGTGTGTGTGAGAGAGTGTATGTGCAAAGCTAGGCCACACCTTGTCTCAACGCTGATTGGTGTTTCAGCGGAAAAGGGGTGGCTGCCTTTTTGGTGTGGATTATAACCTAAGTATATCCTGGCGCATAAAGGACAACAGCAGCGACGTCGTCGTCGTCAAACAGAGTCGGCAACACACACGCACACACACAGACACACACACACACAGAGACCGGAGCAGACAGACAGATAGATACACAAAGCAGCAGCAGTAGCAGCAGCAGCAACCAACCAACCACCCACCCTGCCAACTAGCAACCACCAGCTAAACCCACCCCCTTGCCTACCACACTCCCACATGCGTGGTGCGACTGGCTGGCCGAGCCTGCGCCTTTTCCACGGAGGGGTTGCAACTGCTGCGAGACTGGGACTGTGCCCGGTAGCTCGGCCAGGATATGCGCGATTTGACGACGGAATGAAATCAATTGTTACGCTGCCGTGCCACAGATCGGACGCAATCCGGTGTCAGTGTTTTCAACTGAAATCTCAACCAACAACACAAAAAAAAAAAAAAACACACACAAAACACAAATAACTCTCTCTACGCTTTTGCTGCCCTGTGAAAGTGATTTACACGTTGCGTATACGCGATTCGTGACTCGGTGTCTCGTGAGCTTATAGAAAAGCAGACAACAACAATAACAGCACAGATTGACACATATAAATCAGTTGGACACGCGAACGATACACACACACACACGCCTAAAAATCAAAGCAGGTCCAAAGTGCATTGGAAAGCTCGACCGGAAGTCGAGGTGTCCGGTAACGGTAACCGGTTCCGATCGTCACTTTTCCCGTTCCTTTTCCTGTTCCTCAGTGCTCGGTCGCGTCGTGCAGCCGCTGTTGACTCTTTTAAATAAATTGAATTGAAAATTGAGTGCCTGGCTCGGCTTTTTTTGGGGACATCGTTCGACAACGCCCTATAGGAGCCTCCAATTTGTGTCCATATCCGTGTCCATGTGCTTGTGTGCGTATTATTAGCTTCCGATCCGGCGACCAATTTACCGCAAAGGCCACAAACAATTGCAGTCCGCTTAGCAGACAATCGAACAGCTAGACAGCTAGACAGCTAAACAGGCTCAAGGAACCCCATTGTCCTTGTGCACCGCCGGCGGTTTGCCGACGCTGCTGTCACAATGCTTGACATCAAGTCATCCGCTGATTATTTGTCACGCTCCACGGGCAGCTTTAGCAACTTCTCAATGCTCTTCGCAGGTGAGTGGGCAGTGTGCGATTCCGCTGGCAGGCCATCGGTCATAGGCAATCCCACGTGGAATCCAAGTAAATAAATATTAATAACTAATACTTAATATTTATACATTTAAGTTCCATCGTTGTGCAGAACTTTCCCGTCACTATTCTATTCTCATTTTGAAAACAACTCACTTCAAATGCACTTCTTTTTCTCTATCCGCTTTCAGATTCCTCGTACAAATCGTCGTGGGGCTCCCACAGCTCGACACAATCGCAAGGTGAGTGAGAATGAAAACATAAATATAAGTAACATTTTGTTGTGCCAATTAATGCAAAAATACAAAAATACAAAAAGTCAAGTTATGAGTACTTAGAAGATGTACGAGTATATGCTAAGTTGTATAAGGCATTTCTCTCGCTTTTAATTTAATTTTCTTAAGTGGAAAAAATAATATTAACTTTGCACTTTAATAACACAAGAATAAAATAATTATTTTCAAATCGCTTCTCGTCTTACGATGATATTTTCGCTTTTGATAGAAATTAGAAAAGCCTTACGATATGTGATTTTTATTGGAGAAGAATTCATTTTAAGTCTCCATCAAATTTATACAAATCAAGGCGAAGCTCTGAATAATACAATGTTGTCTTTTTAAATAATATTAAAGTATTAAAAATTAAAATTGAATAATCTAAAATGTATGTAATTAATACTTTTGGTATGTTCCATTTTCTCTTAACTAAATTTGTTGCACGATATCAAGTTTTTAATTTGAATTTTAATTTACACTTCAGATTAATGATTTAATGTAACGATTAACGATCCATTCATAATTAAGAAGTCTACTTTATTTTACTGTGTACCAAGTTTGTGTAAACTCCTTTCACTTGCTCATAAAGTAAAACGATACCTGAAGCTAAAAATATGTCAGAAAAGTTTTTCATTTATTTTTTTTGCAAGCCAACATAAAAATCAAATGAAAAACTTTGCGCACTTTGGCAAAGTTGTAATGTCTTTAAATTATTATTCGATCAAAGATAGATCTCAGAAAACTTCGTAAGAACAAACTTGTAGCAAATTATTGGCCACAAGTCAGTGAAAGTTATACATATACTCGTAGTAAATATTTAAATTTGGGCTCATTATCATGCAAAATACACACACACACACAAGTTGGCTACGTGTGCGACGAAAAGGGAGCTCAATGAACCGTGCAAAATACTATACAATTCCAATATATGTTGAGCAAATCAACAAGCATCAATTGAACACACACAAAAAAGAAAAAGGGAACAAGCCCAATAGGTGTTGACTACACGTGTTGTCAGACAGTCAGTCAGCCAGTCAGTCAGTTGGAGAAGGGTACAGGGAGCAGGGTGCAGTGAAGCGAAAGGACATGGTCTTTGGGTTTGAAAGTATTTAACCTGCTCATTAAGCTAGTTATGAAAACACTTAATTGAAATTAAACAACACAAAGAGCAAAACCTTTGAGGCCGCTCGAGGCGACAAATCTCAGTTGAAAAAAGTGTTTTAAACAATTTACACAAAAATTTCAGCTTGGCTGAACGATGCCATCAAAATCGTGCAGCTAAAGTTGCTCTTTGTAAACCAGCAACCACCCATCCACCCACCCACCTTGTCAAGCAGCCAGCCAACACCATACAGTGTTCCCGCTGTGATGCTCAAATGCAATCGGGCATCTTTTGTGCTCTTCGCAGTTGAGTGGCCACGTAAAGCGCAAAGCGCAAAACCCAAAAATGTCATATGAAAAGTTCTCATTTGTTAGTGTAGTTGTTGTTGCCTCGCTTTTTGCACAATAAGTGACAACGAAAACAACAGCGGGCGGTGCATAACCACTCTATGCTTCCATACCCTATTCCATCTCCATCTCCGTCTCCATTCCATGTCCTTCGGCCCGCTGTCCGCTGCCTGCGGCTTTAATTTGTATAGAGCGTGAAGTTTGCCACAACTTGAACGCATTTTGACACTCGTCTCTTGTCTCTCCACTCTGCCTCTGCCTCTCTTGTTGAGATCTCATCGCGGCATGTTGAACATTTTAAATTGAATTGCCCAAGGCATTGTTTTGCTTCTCTACAATCATATTCCATTAAAATGAAACAGAACGTCGCACTGTCGCATTGCTCATGTCACAGTCACACTCCAGATCCTTGACGCCTTCGGCTCTGATTTCTGCTTTGATGACAGCACTGTGATAATGTTTGTGCTGCGGTTGAATTGATAATGTCTCTCCCTGATTGTTCTATAGTGTTTGTCTCTGCCACAGGCTGAGATTACTCATAACTGGTTAGCTTGCAGACAGTCTGTTATAAGCTTAAGGCAATTTGCTGGCTTATTCGAGAAAAAGAACAACGAATTGATGGCACTTTGTTAGCTGCAAGAACTGTGATTATTTGCAATTTGTGATTTAAAGGATATTCTTAGAGGATATTCTTTTTGGAAAGAAAATCTTTGAAACGATTACATTATTCGAGTACTTTCTTAACTGTATTTGTGATTTAAATTATATGCTTAGAGGATATTCATTTTAGAATTATTTTACAAATAAATGAATCGATATTCTAAGTAAATAAGCAAATCTTCAATACGATTGTAGTACTCTAGTGCTTTCCTACTGCCTTTGATGGCAAAGTCACAGTTTGTTGTAACTTGATCTGGAAATTCTTTGCTTTTCTGGATCGTTAACATTTAGAATTAGAATTAGATCGATTACGTTTTGAATTAAAATTAGATAATTGTTCAGCAAATCTCTTTACAAAATGTATTAAAAAAAGGTCCAATATTTTCCACCATCAAACATTCTAAGCATTATATTGTATTTATTTCAAACTTCTATTTTTAGTTTTGAATTTCGAGCAATACTAATTCGATTGTTATTTGTTCTGCTTGGCATATTTCACAGGCTACAGCTCGAATGCGTTGAGCATTAAGCATGATCCGCACACACAACTACGGCAACCTGGTAAGTGTCACAATTTGATGTGCAAAGCAAACTCGATCCATTAAAAGTATTTAAAGTGAAGGCATACTCGTATGGAAGGTGCTTGAGTCCACGTGCCACCATTGTTTATGCCACGTCTAAAGCCATAACATAAACACAGCACTGTTCAAAAGTTTAAAAAGCGATGCTGTTGCCTGTTTACCAACTAAGACTAATAAAGTTGCCCATTGAAATGTGCGCACGTTGCAAGTGGCACTTGAGTCTTTGAGTTTTTTTGGGTACGGTTCGCTTTTCGGTTTTCGCTCTTTGCTTCTTTTATTTTATTTTGTATTTGCAACAAATACCACCACTCAATGGCAAAGTGAGTGCGAGTGAGTGTGGCCGACCAGTCGTGCGTCATTTTATTCGAACTCGCCTCAAGTCGCCCTCGCTTTAAAATGCGATTCGCATAACCCTGAAATACTGTCGCAAATCAAAACCTTAAATACGCCACTTCAAATCGAATGGAAACAAAAGTGTGGCACATTCGTTCGCATTCGCATTCACATTCGTATTTGAGTTGAAGCGTAATGGAAACAATTGAAATGCCATAAAGGATTCTCAATTAGAGCGGCCCAGACGCACTCAAAACGATGCCAAGAACTTGGCTTGGTTTTATTTTCTCTCCTTCTCTCTCTCTCTCTGAATGCCCCCTTGCATTCACTTTTTTGTTGCTGTCAAATTTTTGACGGCCGCTGCATGAATAAGACGCGTGCCACAAAACTGTAGCAACGACAGCAATCCTTGTGTTGCCGTCGGGGCATTAAATTGTTGAAAGAAACAATGGAATGAAACAATGCTGTAGCTCTACGATTTTGGATGATGCGAATTATGGACAATTGTGGCAGCAGCAGTTGCAACCTTTAGCTGCCCGCACCTGGGCGCCTAAGAGTATGCTAAGCTTTTTGCTGACGCTGCGCCAGCAGGAAATGCGCGCCGGATAATAAGTGAAATGGATATTCGACTCGAAGAGTGTGTGTGGGTGTGAGTGTATGTGTGTACTCGACAATTGTGTGCAAATGAACCACATTTGTATGGCGGCAATGTAAGTGCAGTTTTGGTAATGCATTTCATTTCATCAGCGGAAACGTAACTTGCCCACGTCTATTTTTTTTGGTTTTTATTTTTGTTTTTTTTTTTCTCTGTATACACGTAATGTATTCCGTTTTGGCGGTCCTTCATTAACATTTGCATAAAACACTTAAACAAAACTGAAAAGAAAAAATACTAATGCAACCACCTTTTTGCAGATCCATATCAAATGTTCGGACCCACCAGCAGCAGACTGGCCAGCTCAGGTGAGTGTTTTCGAGAATTACAAAAGCATAAAGATACAGGTGCTTAGATTAAGTTGATCAGCGCAAAGGAAAGAAAAGCTATATTAAAGCCGCACATGTCTAACGTGTCTATAAGTCAACCCTGCCCCTTATGGTATCCCACTTGAACTGCATTTCATTATCATATCAATTTCTGGCTGAGATTCGGCGCACCGTTAGTCACTGGCCACACCGTCTGGTTGCGCCCTAACAAATTAACCCATTGCATGCACATGCTGGAACCCTTCCCTTCCCTTCCCGTCCCCTCCTGCGCCACACGCCACACTTTTCTAATTTATGCGAAAGGTGCTTTTCGGAAATTTATTATCCGCGTATATCGGACGTGTGTGTAAGCGTTGCAGTGGGCGTGGCTCGGCTATATTATTCGTTTTTTAACTCTATGCCATTGCATTCAGTCTGCACGCGCCCAAAGCTGACATTAAAAAATCAAAAAACTTTCAAAAAGGGTTAAAAATTGGGTGTGCATTTATCACTTATGATGAATTGCCAAAGCGTCTGAAACAAAGTGTGATGTGAATGGCTTTTTTCTGCTACTTATGATAAATATTCGTGCGAAAAACTTCAACTCATTGCAAACATGAGTTTTCCTATTTATTATCCCATTATTATTTAGACAATTAAACTAGCTTTGTATGATTCAGCTAACAATGACTGCATGCCAAAATATTTCTTTTTATAGACTGAAAAACTCACATGCGTTTTATATATCAGCTGCTAAATAACATGAATTTCATTAAACAAAATAATAGTTCTGTGGGGGAGGTATCTTCGACCCTATAAAGTATTGTATATTCTTCAGCATTAACAGTAGAGTTGGTTTATCCAAATCCGTCTGTTTAATTGCTGTTTGGTATGAAATTTGTTATAATATTCAATAAATGGATCAGGTTTTTGTTTAATTCACGCGAAAACACTACCAGTCAAATTTCTAATGTACAAATCTTGTAACTTAACCTAAACACTAGTACTTGGGAACAAATTATATATATAGTCTCAAAATTCCTTGTGAATTTCGTACTGATCGGAAAATAAACATGCAAAGTTATGAACAAAATATTTTCACATAGATGTCGTACTATTACTAAATAAACTGATAATAATAGCTTGTACCATTTTTTCTTGTTAGTGTGTATATCATATATCTTACTAATAGGCTTATTTCGATACTTACAATTTCGATTACAAATTATTGAATTTATATAAACAAAAAGAATCTTGTAGTTGTCAGGCAAAAGCGAAAGTTTGTCAACCTGTTCTATTACTCTTTTATCATTCTATTCTTTATGCTTCAATAAAATACAGTTCAACCAAACTTTAGTATTTGCATTTATTTATACTTTAAAGCTTGGCTTTAATTAAAACAAGTGCCATTATTTAGCATTGCCATTTTTTAGTTGAAATAAAATCAATAATTGGTATTGATTCCATGCCAGGATGAGCCGCCATTGTTGACCAGCACTGAACCCCTTAAATAACCCCACCAACAACCGCGCCCCCTTTCTCACCCACGGCTGGCAAACATGGCGTTTGAACGGAATTAGCATAAAAATCCAGACGCCCCAACATTTTCCGGCGCGACATTTACACGAAGCGAGCGCCATTGCAAAGCGTCTCTCTCTCCGTGTCTCTTTTTCTCTTTTGCTCTCTCCCTTTGCATTCTCACTTTCCCTGTCTCATTCAAGCTCATTGGGTTTGTTGTTGTGTGGCTTAGTTCGTTGCCAAGTTGCCGCTTAACTACAACTTGAAGTTAATCGCAAAAGCTCACTGGCACACACACTGGCACACTCGCACACTCGCATATACACACACTGTGTGCGCTTTCGCTTTTTGGGTGGCAAAAATGTTGTTTTTGATTAATTATGGCTTCCTTTGGACACGGAACCGCTTTGTTAGCCAAGTCCGGTCTCGGCCTGCAAGCTGCAGGCGTCAGGAGTCAGGACTCAGGCGTCAGGCTTCAGGCGTTGGGCAATACGTGCCTCTTGCCTCATTTGCATGTGCGCTCAGACACAGCTGCAACTTGAGCATGCAACCCAAACGAGTGTAAGAACACTGAAAATAGCAACAACAACAACAACAACAACTGAGACTAAAACTAAAACTACAACTAGCTGCGGGTCGGCGAGTCCTGACATAATTGCCAGCCACAAAAACTTGTTTATAATTAAAAAAGGCGCTGCCCCCCAAAGTGCAGCCTCAGCCGGCACATCAAAGTGAAAAAGAAAAGTCGCTTTTGCTTTTGCTAATTACTGCTACTTTAGCTACTTTCTACTTCTTCTTTTGTCAACGTTCTTTTTTGCAAGCCAACTTATTTAATTAACATTCATCTAACACCAAAGTACAAGTACTTGCCAAAAAGGGGCAAACAATAGCGACTAACAAGAAGGTGTTGAAAGCCACTTTGGAGTATTGCAATTGCTTGATACAATTAGATGTGGATGAATTTACAAAGGCAGAACTACTGAGCAATGATGTAATTATTAGAAAACCGATAAATTGTAATTATGTTAGAAGATAATTAAAGCAAAAAAGACCAGTCAAAAAAAGTTGAGATAAGAAGTGAAATCCAAACTAACAAATTGTCCGACTCACATGCCAAACATACTTAAAAAAAAATCAGTCGTAGTCTGGACATTGCCGTCTTTATACAAATGGAGACAAGAAAGGACAAATAGTCGTCTCGTAACTGGTGCTGAATAATGTATTATATTATATATACATAAGTATTTGGAGCCTAGATTGTAACATGCGCCTGCTTGCTAAATTTATGCAGTGAAATACTCGTACATTTGAAGTTTTCAATGCACGCTGAATTTTAAATTTCCAAAAGGCCAATTTATCAAAAGGGTTTTTATTTACTATTTGGTCGTTAGCAAAAACGTAGACAGCTTACAAAGGAGCTTATTTATGGCTTATAGTTGAATTAACTTTCAATATTACATACACATTTATAAAACTGCTCAGGCATTTCATTTATCGTCTGCATCTTCGTTTGACCTTTGAGTTGGCTACAAGAAGCCAAATCAAAATTCAAATGGCTTTTCTTTTGTGCGTGCTGGAACATTTACAAAGTTATTATTGTGTATTGTGTGCAAGTGTAAGTGAGGGATTCGGCACGCATTCATTGCAGACATCATAAATCGCTTAATCATTTGGCAATTAGGCCGAGCCCCAGCACAAAGTGTCTCTCCTTTCTCTCCACTATATGTTCTCTGTCATGCGAAAGCAGCGCAAACGCAAAAGCAACACAGAAAAGGACACACACAGTCCGAAGGAGGGGGAAGGGATTGGCAAGGGATGAAAACTGACAGCGGTCGCAAAGGCAAAGGCAACGGCAACGGCAACGGCAACGGCAATGTCCCTGGGAAGTTGAAGTGAAGTTTGCTTTCAGCTTTTAAAGGCGGTGGTGGCTTAGGGCTGTTCATGTGTGAGAACGTCATGAATATTGCGTTAATTGCAAATCATGGCCAAGAGAATGTGTTAAGTGCCAACACGGCGATGACAAGGATGAATGATAACATTGCTCGGACGGCGCTCATCAAAAGGCGTGGCAAAACAATTGACATGCTATTAAGTCAAAAGAACACACAAGCTGTGTCCTTTAACAAGTTAATGTGCTATTTATGAAACATGAAACTGACAAGCAAGCATGTACACTTTTGAAAACAAAAATTCAGTTTTTTATATGAGTAAATTAGTCTAAGTAAAAGTCTGTGTAATAATCCATTTAGTTTGAGGTTTAATACAATTGGGTATTGATTGGACTTATAGAAGTCAGAAATAATAACAAATGTTTTAATTCAGATAAAATATACAAGGCTCTTTAACGCAATTTGTAAATAGAAACAAACAACAAATCTTGAAGGTTTAATTTCCATTCAATCAATTTTTAAAACTAGAATATTATAGATTTTAAATATTGCAGATGTTATTAAGTCAAAACATCAAGTATTGCTCGCTACACCCGATTTAAATAAGACCAGCTAAATATACACAGAGCTACAATTATTTTGCTATCAGTATTAAAAGAACTTCTTTGACCCAATAGCAGTAGATAGTGACACAGTTGCTTTGCTTGTTTTAAGTTTATCCAACATGCTATATCATATCCGGTGCATTTGACTTAGTTGTAATGCCAAGTTGCAAGTGCCACAAAACAAAGAAAGTTGCCACAATGTTACAGCAGCTGAGGGGGCATACTCGTACACTAATTTATCGAATTGTTATGTTACATAAATATCGGCAACCCTCAAGTGGGTAGCACAATGTGATCCCTCCTGTAGCTCAGAGTCATAGGGAACCCAGCGGCGTGTCGGAAATGCTTTATGGCACTTTTGCATGCCACAAAATGCTTACTTTGGGCCACATCCAGCACAGCAGTCAAAGTTAATTTTATGCTTGCTGGTGTCCAGTGGCAGGACTAAAGGATATGCTCTTTTGACGGACATTTAGGCAGGCAAAATACTGCCATTAAATGCTTTTTATATATTTCTATTTCAATTGGAGTGCCAAAAGTTGCCAAGCATTATACAAACATACATTTTATATACTTGCAGGCTCTGGACAGATACAATTATGGCAATTCCTGCTCGAGCTGCTTTCGGACTCCAACAATGCCAGCTGCATTACTTGGGAGGGCACCAATGGCGAGTTCAAGCTAACTGATCCCGATGAGGTCGCTCGTCGTTGGGGCGAACGCAAGTCCAAGCCGAACATGAACTATGATAAGCTGAGTCGCGCCTTAAGGTAAGTTCCAAAATACATAGAAACATACTTGAGTGGGGTTGTTTTGTTCGCTCAAGTGCTGCTAATTAGTCTAGGATCTGCCAAAATGCTACCATGTGTGCAATTTGCTCTAATTCCGCCACCCAGCTCATCAGTCTCCCTCAATCGATAGATTCCTTCTGCTGATTAGCCTCTTTGATGACAATTGCCCAAAAAAAAAAGAGAAAACACTCAGCATTTTGTGGCAAAAAATACGACATAAGTGAGCGTTTACCTTGTGGGCGTGGCATGGCATGGCAGGGCAGAGAAATTCCATATTAAATTGTTTTTCGTAACGTAATCAAAAATCCAATAAATCTCGTATTGCAATCTAATTGCCGTAGGTCCAGCCAAATGTGATTTCTGTCTCGTCCCTCGTCTGGTTGTGTGTGTGTTGTGTTTGCTCAAAGTTGCCAGAAACATATGCAGAACTAAGTATTTGTGCAACGGTCAATTTGTTAAGCACACACACAAATAGCAGAGGAGTAAGCAACCCTTCCACTGGGTGGCTCCTTGAAACTGTCACTTGCAATCAGGCGGCCAATGAGTGCCAATGCCAATGAAGGAGAAGCTGACAATTCAAGTGGAAGAATCCTGGCAGCCAATTTGCGATAGACACACTCACGTCACAATCAACATGTAAATAAATGTAAAAAGTGTTGGATAAAGAGCACAGCTTGAGCAACAACAAAGCAAAGGAAAAGCCTTTTTTTTTGATGTGCGGAAGCATCAACACGTCCTATGCCTGCTGCTTGTCTGTCCGTTCGTCCGTCTGTCTGCCTATCTGTCTGTCGCCCTGTATGTACATAAATCTCTCTTTTTTCTTATACATTTCAACTCAATTGAACGCAGTCGTCGTCGTCGTCGTCGTCGTCGTCGTCGTCGTCGTTGTCATCTCAGCTTTCATGTGTGCCAAGATATGCGAGTGCTGCAAAGTATGCTACACATGTGTGTGTTTGCTCTGATTTACACTTGTGTGTGTGTGGGTGTAAATTAAAACGCAGCAGTCATGTAAGTCGTCGCCACATAAAGACAACAAGGACAAGTGCTTTAATGCTTCATTTGCCTTGTTTATTCACAGCCAGCTGCCCTTTTGTTGGCCACTCGGAAAACACACACACACACACACACACACACACACATGTGTAAATGGGTTTTACTTTAATCCTTTTTTGCTGCTGTTTGCTTCGTTGATTGTGTGCTTTGTGCCGAGTCCATCATCAGTCATTGATTGGTTTTGATTGTTTGCCCATGGCACATTGCATTCCCCCTTTAAATTGCATTCCCATTGTCTCTTTTTGCTGCTTTTAATTTATGCCATTAATTGGCATAATTTATGGCCGATTGTACACAAAAAGATTGCGTTAAAAAATATCGAATATTCAAACGTAACGGAGTGCATTATTATGCCAATTTGCATTAAAGCATTCGAATGAATAGCAGTCGCTGCGCCAATTTCGTAATTTATTTAAATCTTTTTTCAAGCGTATCGCATTTCATATTCGATATGCATTATAAAATGTCCAGTGGTCTTGTGGAATTACGAAAGAGTATTTTTCTTATTTGATTGTTAATGTCAATTGAAAATTGTCTTGCTTGTGCTTAATAAATAGAGCTTCAAATTAGGCAAACTGTGTACAAGAAATGTAAACCTAATGAATAATTTGAGATGATGAATATTTATTGTAGCAAAACAACAGTTTAATTGACGGAGGTTTCAGAATTTTAAGGATCAAATTTTAAAAGATTTTTGATCCAACAATTCAAGTATGCAATTTTGATTCCATCTCATATTATTATTTAAACTTGGATTTTTCTACACATATCATAGAAACTTAAATTGTAGTATTGTCGCATTAGTTGTTTGATTTTCCCACAGTGCGAAATTAATGGAATTTCTTAAATAGCCATTGCCAAGAGTAGAGCAAGAAGAGCAAATAAAATCTCGGATAGTCGTCTGTGTTGGTCACGGGTCTCTGAGAGGACCCCAAGAACTCTCCATGCCCGCCTGCTGCTTGGCTGACTGCCCAAGCAATTTGGTTCGCCCTGTGCCACAAATTTCTATTTGACTTTATATACAAGGCGTTGCCATTTAATTGCCACAGTCGAGCTGGGGAATTGAAGGTGGTTTGAGTCCACGTCGGGGTGTCTAGCACTAAAATCGCTTAATGTCAGCAAATTAACTTAAAACGCATAGAGCGCGCATTATTTTGTAATTATTTATTCTGGCTGTCATTTGTTTGACTTTCCCACACACACAGCATACACAGGCCACCCTTGTCGGCACAGTTGCTCATCATTCAGCTCCCTCCTTGTCTTATTTGCAGATACTACTATGACAAGAACATCATGACCAAGGTGCATGGCAAGCGCTATGCGTATAAATTTGATTTCCAAGGTCTTGCGGCTGCCACACAGCCGGCAGCCAGTGATCCCACCTACAAGTATCAGAGCGACCTGTTTATGACGCCATATCATCACAGCGCCAAGCTCAGCTCGTTCATGAGTCCACATCATGGTATGACCTCGTCCTCAGGTAAGCAGCGAGCAATGAGCGATTAAAGCGAACATTTGTTAAGATCTGAAATTTTTGATATTTACTTGCAGCATCCATTTTCCCGACGGCCGCTTCTTGGGGCAACTGGGGCAGTCCGGCCACAAATCTGTATCAGCCGCACTCCATGAGCCATGTGACGCCCTCGCATGTGGCGCCGCACCTCAGCTCCTATCCACACTACGCATGACCATCATAATATGAGAGCAATGCCAGCGCCAGCGGTGGCAGCGCAGTAAGCGTTGGCGTACCCAGCGGTGCTGGCATTATGAGCGGCTTTGGCAGCGCAAGTGGGGGTGGAGGTGGCGGGAGCATTGGCAGCAGCAGCACCACAGCGACTAGCAACAGCAGCAGCAATCTAAATGGTGCCCACACTCACGTCTCCAGTAATGCTGGCACCTCCGTTGATGCCGTCAGTGTCAGCAACAATCTCAACACGGCCACATTGAGCACGGCGCCGTCACATGCCAGCGCTGGCTTCGGACTTGGTGTGCCCGGCATGGGCATGGGAGTGGGCGTGGGTGTGGGCGTGGGCGTGGGCGTTGGAGTGGGCGGCAGCAATTCCACACTCAACTCGCTGGTCGTGGGCAATCGTCTGATGAACAGCAGTCTGCCGACACTGCTCAAATGATGCCACTTGGAGAAGTTCGGCTTGAGTATTGGCGGCGGACCGCCGCCGCCGGCAGCAACACCAGCTGGCGACTCGACGCTGGACAGCAGTGGCAGTGGCAGTGGCAGCGTCAATGGATTGCCATATCCTGGTCATGCTGGCAACTATGGCGCCAGCCATGAGCGTTCCTTCTATGACTATCTGGACATGAAGGGAGGAGATCAAGCGACGTTTTTATTGTAACTGTAACTGTAACTGTAACTGTAACCAAAACCACCAGAAATGCAGCAACTGTAGACGGATTTTACTCTTAGCCACTAGCGAAAGAACCATCCCAAAAGTGAGAGTGTGTGTGTGTGTGTGACGCGTGTGTATGTGTGTGAGTGCGAATGCATTTAGAGTATTTTAGTTGTCGTTGTTGCTGTAAGTTAAACTCTTTAACTAACATACATATGAGAAGCAAAACAAAAATAGTTTTCCAATTAACAATTAAATGCAAATATATTCAAGCAAAACGCTCATAAATGAGTACATGAATATATATTGCGGCATTTTCAATTGTTGTTAGCATTTGCCACTTGTTAATAGAAAGTGAGTCATTCGATTTCTCCAAATAATTCTTATAAACACAATAGCGAATACTTCTAAGCAAAATGTATAATTATGATAAATGATAAGCATAAATCGAAAGTTTTCGCTTCAACTTCAACCCTATAGAGAACTCTTTAGTGTTTGTTGTCGGCGAACTGTAAATAAATATATTGTACTTATTATTGCATTAAGTATTTCCATTTTCTAGATGACTTTCCCAGCACCAAGTTTTGTATAATGATTTTTGAGTAGCCATTAAAAGCGCGTTGATCTCAGCGACTGTAAGAGACGCTTCTCCTATTCCCTTCGCTGGCCAGTTCATTCAGCATTCTTTGTTTTTGTTCTTGCCTTTTCATAAGCCCAGATGATTTATTTATCAGTTCGATATGGTTGACTGTGATAGTTGATTGTACAGTTAAAACTCTTGAATATTTTTGAAACAACCAAATTACATATATATAAATAAAATAAAATAAAATCAAATAAAATGACATCGTATATTAATAATAATAATAATAATACATTATCGCAAAACTCTGTGTGTATAAAATATTTATAAATTTTAAGCGCAAATTTAACACAAATAAATCAATGTATGTAATTTTAAATGTGTATGTAATTGAGATATGCAACTTTATGCTAAATCTAAATGTAAACAATTTTTAAATTCTGAATGTAACTTTACAAAATACCTAAGGATTAATACAAAAAAAATAACCACCCACACATCCACATTGTGTCCCCCTTCTCCCCCTATGAATTAAGTTGATTTAAGAGAATAATTTCAACAAAAATAAAACCCGATTCAAGAACAATTTTCATCATTGTATTTTGTACTCGTCAATACAGATTTTTTTTTATTGTAAATTAAACATTTTATTAACATCAGATACTAAATAGTTTACCTAAATAATTTGGGAACCTAGCTATTCCGATGCCTTGTTGAACCACTTGAACTCGTAATGCTTCAGTGCGTTCTCTGCTGGCAGATTGGCAATCTCATTTTGATCCAATTTACGCCAGCTAATGTGCGGCTGGAAGCCGAGCTCATTGGCAATATACTCAATGGTTCGTTGCACAGCATCCTCGCCGATGGCAAAGTAATTACCCTCCTTGTTGCCATTGCTGCTGCCAGTTTCCTCGTGCCCATTGTAGTCCAGTAGATATTTGAATCTATACAGATCTCCCGTTTGGGTTGAAGTCGTTGCTGGCTGCTTACCAAATGGAGCTGCAGCTGTTCCCGTTTGAGTGAAAGCCGTTGCTGGCTGCTTACCAAATGGAGCGGCAGCTGTTCCCGTTTGGGATGTTGTCCCTGCTAGGGCTGGCTGCTTACCCGTTTTGGTTGTAGTCGCTGTTAAGTTTGGTTGCTGACTATTTGCGGGCGAGTGTTGTGCATTGGCTGCTGTCTGTGCCAAGCCATTGTTGAGGGTTGATGATGGTTGTTGCTGCTGCTGCTTTTGGGTTGCTGTCAACGCTGGCAAACCGGTAGCGGCATTGGCCGCGTTGCCAACTGCTCCGAATGTCGGTGTCTCTGTAAATTGAATTGATTATTTTTAGTAAATATATAATAATTGATTTATTGTTATGAGTAATTGATATGATGTATTCATTAGCGGCAGCTTACTTAGTGGTCGACTCTGTGTATTGCTGTGTGTGTGTACTGGTGTGGCATGTGTGTGTTGAGCTACAAACTCATTACCCTTTGCAGCCAAGGGGAACGCAGACGCAGCTGCTCCACCCGCAAGATTGGGAATCGTGTGTGACACTCGCAAGGGAATATGCTCGACGCGATTCAAACGATCAGCAGCAGCAAAACTGGCGCCAACGAACGTAGAGGCGGCTGCGGCATGGTGTGTGGTCGCCTCCTTGGGCCGGGATTGAGCAATGATCTTATTAATCTTGTTGGTGACGGGTAGTACCACCTGTTTCATGGAGTGCTCCACATTGCTCTTTATAGGTTTTATAGGTTTGGCAACGGAGAAGTTTGGCTTTCTGGTGGAGCTGCTTGATTTCAATGGAGTACCATGGCTATGACCATCCTTTGGGCTGGTACTAGCTGCTGAAATCTTTTGAGCAACGATCTTGTTAATCTTGTTGGTAACGGGCAGTACCACCTGCTTCATAGAGTGCTCCACATTGTTTTTCAATGGCTTGGAAGCGGCGTTCTTCGGATTTGTTTTGGAGCCGCTCAATTTTGATGGAGTCCCATTGGTATGCTGATCCCTTGAACTGGTTGTAATCTTTGGCACTTCATTGGCACTTTGTTGCTGCTGGAATGCACTTGGTTTGGAACCAACATTGCCCTGCTGCTTGACGTTGAAAGTTGGGACGCCAAAGGCATGGCTGTTCAGATCCTTGGGACCAGTTTCGGCTGTAGGAATCTGTTGCAAGTTAGCTACATTATAGGTCACCTTTTGCACCTGCTTGGGATTCTTCTCTATATCGAATGTGCTTGGATTAAGGACTGTGTGCAGTGGCTGTTGATGGAAATTGTTGCTGGCTCCTTGCTGGAATGCCTGCTCTGGTCTGGCATTGCTATGCTGCTTCACATTGGTGGCTGTAGCAGCTTTCACTGGCGTGCCAAATGCATGACTATTCAGATCCTTCGGTCCAGTGACAGCAGCGGGAATATGTGCCGAATTAGCCAGATTAAATGACACTTTCTGCACCTGCTTGGGATTCTTCTCAATATCAAATGTGCTTGGATTTAATTGCGTCTGCAATGGCTGGTAAGCTGACTGGGAGTGCAAGTTGCTGCTTGCTCCTTGATGGGATATCTGCTCAGGTCTGGAACTATCAGCAACGTTCACTGGCGTGCCAAATGCATGACTATTCAGATCCTTCGGCCCAGTGACAGCAGCAGGAATCTGCTCCACATTGGCCAAATTAAATGACACCTTTTGCACCTGCTTGGGCTTCTTCTCTATCTCAAATGTGCTTGGATTAAGCTGTGTCTGCAATGGCTGATAAGCTGACTGGGAACTTTGACTGCCTGGTCTCAACGTGTGTTGTGTGGCTGTGGTGTGTGGTGTAGTTGTGTGTGCTTGACTCTCTGTCTGTGCCGCATCAATGGTCTGTGCAATGGACTGCTGGAAGGGCAGCTGCACATTGATGCCTCTATCCACAAACGTCTGAGTAGCTGTGGCCACTTGCTCCTGGCCAAGTGGCAGCTGCTGTGGCAAGCCAATGAACAAGCCCTGAGACTGACCAAGTGGCAATCTGGCTATGGTTAACTTGGCATCACTCTGAGTCTGGCCAGTTGTTGCCACTGGCACCGCTGGTGCCTGACCCTTCGCCTGGAACTGGCTGACAGCCAGCTGGGCCAGTTTAAAGGCCTGCTTCTGGTAGACAAGGGGCAACTTACCTGGATCGGTCACTTCTGCTGGTGACAGTGGCAGGGAAAGCGGACGAATATCATTCTTGTGATGAGCTGCTGGAGCTGCTGGAGCTGGCGCCGAGTTGCTCAGAAAGCAGCCCGAGCAGGCAGCTGTATTGAAGTTGTACTTGGGCGGCGGTGCTCGCGTCGAAGTCGTGACAGCTGGGAGAGGAAGCAACTTGTAGAATTGGGTTTGAATAAATTGGCATTAAGGACTTACACGTGCTGGGCTGGGGTTGGGCAATATCTGAATAGGGAAAGCTTTTCATCGAAACAATGCGGAATTTGCCATTTTCATCGGTAGCATAGACCGTAACATGGTATTTGCCATCGGCGGTTATAAATCCAAATTGCCCCATAACAATGCCATTCTCATCTATAGAAAAAGGGGAGAGAGGGGATTATACAACTGTACACACGCATCACTTTCGTTATGAATATACAAATCTTAATTGTGAGCTTCATTCAACTGGTTCATTCTTTGTATTTTCATAATTTAATTTTTTTTTCGCTTTTTATTGCGAGTTTGCCTAAACCAAACCAGACAAACAGGGGCTGTCTGTCTGTCCGTCTGTTCACCCGGCCATAAAGATAAGCATCTAATAAACTGTATCGATAATGACAATCGTCAACAGTTTTGTGATCTCATATGCATATTTTATGCTTATGCTTTTGATTTTGTCTATTCAGCATATTTTCTGACTCTGCAGGCCAAGACTTATGTGTAGCACTGTGTAGCACTACATCCTGCTTCTGCCACCCACCACATGACACCTGTTGACCATCTACATTTCTGTCATTCTGGTTCTGGTTCTGCACTTCAGCTAAACGAGTTTCACTTCACTTCAGACTTATCGACGTCTTATCGATGATCTTAGTTTATAGTGAAAACATTTGAATAGCGATTATTTGTGTATAAATATAATGGCAATAATACCTGCTTATTGAGGCTTGATATGTTTTATTATTTCCCATAACCATAGCCATTAAGTTGCATAACAATAAAGCAGTCAATAATTTATGCCTTTTGCAGCATAACATTTTGTTTTGTTTTGCTTCACATATCCTCAACTGCAGCTTGTTTTATTAATAACACGAATCGAGGCTGTAATACTCGTAGCTTACAGCTAAAATATCCCATCTATGGCAGAGGTCAAACTCAACATAGACTCGGTAAATATTTGAGCAATTATGGTAGTACAAAAGCTAGTAAATTGAATAAAGTCTACTTCATGTGTATTTTTAATTCCATATCATAATGACACTAGCCATTTTAAATATTGTACAAATATATTGTTTTAATTTATAAAACATGCACATATCATATTTCAATTGATTTTTAAAAACACTTTAAAGCGATCGAACATTACATTTTAAATTTATTTAATAAATAATTGTCTTAGGCAGCAGTGCAGTGGTTTAGCTGGTTTAGTCCCGCTACATACACCCGGCAGCAAAACTCTAAAAGGCAATAATAATTTTATCAGCGACCACAAAAAGCTTCATAACATATTCTTAAACATCAACCTGTATTAAGTCAAACAATTAAACTGCTTTATTCAAATATGGGTGCCGGGTATATCCCAGTTGAGAACAGTCCACCACTTGTTTAAGTCCACTTGTTTAAGTCCAAATTAGCACCCGCCTTATGCCTATAATGTTCATACTCATAAAATTAGGGAATACAAAAATACGTAAAATATTCAGGTTTATCACTTTGGTAGATTAGAAGATATTGTGATGTAAATATAGATATGAATATAAAAATCAAAACTTGTAGTCTAGTTAAACTTGATTTAAGTGAAATTTTAAAAACTAGCCATAGAAATTATTGTGATTTATTTGAGCTATTCTAAATGAATCTAAAGCAATCCACGAATATTTGTCATTGACTTCCGCAAGGCACACAGAAATGCAAACTCTAATATAATAACTTACGGATCTGACATGTATATTTATGATGCATATATAATTTGTCATCTGCACAACAAGTTACTCCCTATCATGTGAGATACAAAATATTTAATGTGCACAGTTTAAGTATATCCAATATTTGTGTAGTCAACTCTGGCATTTCATATGCCAGAATCAGTATCAGAAAGAGAAACAGAATCGAAATCCGAAATTGAATCTGAATCTGAATCCGAGCCAGAATTATAAATATTGAAAGAATGCCTGTTTCGGACTCGGACGCAGACTCGACATTTGAAATGGTATTAAAATGAAGCAAATCCATAAATAAGACACACAACATTGTCTATGGAACGTTGCCTACGTGTTATGCAAATCGCGAGAGCTCTTTGAGTTTTCTATTGGCAATTCAAGCTTCGAATAGAAACCAAATCAAAGTATGTCTATTGTCGATGGCAAACAGGGAGATGGCTGTGATGCGATTTATCAGTTAACTGCAATTAGATAAAATCATAGAACTCTGAGGCATTCCATTTGATGACCTGCCGCACATCAGGTGTCACTTGCATTTGCAGTTGCAGTTGCACTTGCAATTAAAATCGCAAACTCGTATTGTGTGGCATTGCACAAGCCATGCTGCGTTGCAGCTTCGCAATGCATAAAAGTTCAAAAGTTGTTGCCTTTTTTGCATTGTCGTTGCATTGTGTGCGTGTGTGTTGCATGTTTGCATTTAGTGGCACTAAGTGGCGGCAGCTGGCACTGGAGATGCGACGATGACAATAATGACGCATCTCAATTTGCATATATCGGTTTCGGTGTCAATCAATTACGAGTAATACCAAGTAATGCCATAATTACTGTCATTTCTGTCAGAAAACTACATCAATTCAATGGCAAATCCTGCTCGACCTTCGCTCACCTCTTTGCTCTGCACGATGCTGCTGCTCCGCGATGGTGAATCCAAATTTGTAAGGACGCACAGTGGCTGCCTTTGCTACCAGACTCTTGCTGTACAGCACGGCCAGCAGCTTAAATAAATGCACAATAACAATTAAATCACTTAACACCCACACACTCACATAAGCACAATCACACACTTACAATGCAAAGCGCTGCCAAAAATGTTTGCTTCATTTTAAATGAATCTTTTGTTAATTGATTAATCGACGGTTATTCACACGTTTCGTTAAATTGACCAAGATTTATTAATGTTCTATCAGGTTTAATTGATCAACTTATTGCTTAATCGATGGCTGATTATCATTAATTTGTTGACAAATTTGTTGCAGAACAGAAGGCAAAAGACAGAAGACGACGCGTCTCTCGGCAGATTCGCTTAGTGCAGAGCAAGCGACGTTGAAACACACCCCACGATGTTCGACGACGAATTGACAAACCTAATAATATTTGGTAAACATTTTAAAACATTAGAAACGGTCAGTCAACAGCTAGCAAGCGGACCTGCGTGCGAGTGTGTGCGTGTGTATATTTGTGTGTGTGTGTGATATCAAGTTAGCTACCTCATTGACAGCAGAAAGAACAAACTTGATGATACTCTACCATCAACAGAGTTCTCTAGCACATTAACAGATTATTCTTCTAATTTTCAATTAAAACACCTGGGACAGGATATAATGAATATTGATATTTAAAAATCAAGAAAAGAACATGACTGGCATCATTGTGTTTGATTTGCGATTTTTACTCTAATTCTTAATTTCTTAAATAATACATTGAGAATTCAAACATCAATTAAAGAGGGCATCACTTAGTTATCGAATCACACACATTGCATACTAATGTACTCTAGTATTTTTGCGAATCACTCTGATAATAAATATCAAATTTAATGTTAAATTTTTGAAATATCAACATGTTGCAGGTTGTGAATTGTCAAATAAAATATAAAATATGATTTGTCAACTGATTTGAAATTCAAAAGTGCTAAAAAGAAGAGTATGCATGTGTAATCTGTTTGCTTCCATAAAAGCCATGTTGCAAGCTATATACAATACATATGTGCAATGGAATGAGGAAACCATGTTTACAACTTACATTATTAATCAACGATCCTGAGATGCGTTCTGCTGCCGGATGCACGCAAGTCGCCTCCAGTGTGCTGTCAATTCGTTTTAATTGAAATATTGTTGTCAAGATCCATGAACATTGCGCGCTTCTAAATCATTTACATACAAATTAAAATGCAAACAACTGTAGACTCATCAATAATTGAAATATAGAAGCAAAATTAGTGCTGCCTGAAAGTATGCAACAAAATTTGTTGCGAACGCGTTCAGTTTGTTGCCTAAGTCTTTTGATTTATATTTGCTTAAATTTGAACGCCTATAAATAGATAAACGTTACTAACTATTTATCACACACACATGTCCATTCACAGATGGCTACCATGATGAACTCGAGTAACCTCGCTCTGCCTTAATTATGTATATTCGTAATAATCTTAGATTAGGTTAGTTTAGATCGGGTGCGACCCAGCGGAAGCTTTGGATAGACCTGGAGTGGTCTCAGCCGTACTAAATTGGAATATAACCTCATTAATTTTGAAGTATTACGTATTGATGGTCTGACTGAATTAAGCACCTAATATTAACAAATTATAAAGAACAATTTTATTGAAAACTTTTAATTATTTTTGATTTCTGGCTGGTATACTCTTCGCAGCACTATGGACAGCTGCATGTTAGCTTCTTTCTTAAAAACAACATGCTGTTTGCAATGTTATCATTGATATCCGATTGATTGTTACAACTTAAATTAATACGAGTATAAGATACATATTCAAAATGTAACTTGTAAAACAACTTTAGTCTTATACTCAAAAGGTTGGCGGCATTTTAAATAGTCAGTTAAAATTAATTAATTTATTTTGGTGATCTCCATTATATTATATGCTTGTCTTTTATAGTGGTGTCAAAAATTAGCATCACAAACTATACACAAATACATATATGTAGATGAAATGAACCTTCAAAAAATAATATAATTTTGTTTATTTGAGATTGATTTTGATTTGGATTCACATCGGTGTCCAATAAATTTGCTAGCCGCTAATTGTTTTAAAATGTATGTATGATGCGCAGCTTTCATTATGTACCTATTAATTACAAAGAAAACAAAATGTAAAAAAACAAGTTTATCCGCGAAAAAAAAGATTTGCAAATTTCGTTGATGATGATGCAAAACGAATGTGAAGGTCGTGCTGAGCAACCACAGTGCGCTACCTATGTATGTGTGCAGGTAACATACTAAAAGCAAAGAAGACCACTGAAAAAATCAGGTTGGCATCCAGTTTTAATATTAAAACCACTCTTGCGTCAGACTTTTCATTTCGTTTAAGGCCCAGAACGCGTTATGCTAATCTAAACTGAGAGTATATTTCAGCTATTATTAGCTATTATGTAGATTTTAGAATAGGCCAAATTGATTATGTATTAGTTTCAATAACTTACATTTAATTGCATTTTGTTTTTTTTTTTTTTTTTGTGTGTTTTGAGAATGTTCAATAGATTTAGAGGTCTATTACCCTCGTGTACAATATGATTGAAGTTCTTCAGGCCACTAGTTTGAAACTGGGATGATAGCCCGTTTCGTCAGCCGTGAAACTAATCTCGTATTTCTTGCCATCGGGCGCCGTCCAACTCGTAGAGCCATGTATAGCGAGAACTCCTTCTGCATCACCTTCTGCCGGCTTCAGGACACCCTCCTCATTGCGTACAATCCCATTGCTGGTCTCATAGCTGTCGATTACAAGATTATGCTTAGCTAGCTCGTTTGTTCGACTGCATGATTCCCTTCACTCACGCAAATGAGTATTTGTCTACACCATTGTTTTCGCTCTCCAAGCGAACTGTCTCTGCCTGTGCATCATCTGAGGCTGGCAATGCCTGACTAATGCCCAAAAGCAGACAGATTGAAAATAATTGAAAACAGAATCTCATCGTTGGGTTACACTTGACTGCACTTTACTGGCATTTCAGTCAAAACGCATTTGGCTTTTATAGACGAGTGGTGCTAAAAGTTCTGATCACCTCTGCTCCACCATTCCACCGCTTCCCAAAGCAACCAATAATAAACAATTATCTGCCTCTTAATGATAAAATTCAATAAAAAAAAATAATCGTGCAATTAAATTGCATATTATCACTTTTTTGCAACTTTTAATGTTATTCCTCTCATGTACATAATAAAAGCAAAACTTTAAAAAAATATTATATTGAAGAACAGCTTAATTAACAAATGCAAATCTTTCTGTATTTATCTACCATAAATGTACATATATTTTATAAACAGAGATGTAGTAACAAACTGTTTTAGCTAAGGGAAATCGGCATTATTGGAAGTAGTGTACTTAATTCCATCAGCGCCTACATATTCAAATGAACCGCTAATAGCGAGCGCCTCTTCTTCAGTCCCATTCCCAGTTGGCCTTGCTCCTGTTGTGAAATGCCACTGCTGAAGCTGCGTTGATCAAGGATGCCAACAAACACGGTGATGTATATCGTATTATATTTAAATATGTATACTATTTATAATTGAATATGTCAAAAACGTATATAGCTATAGATGGACTCTTACATAATATTTATATTACCCCACGACACCATGAAAATAACCGGGCTTTAAATGGTGCAGTGAGAATGAAAAATCGATAGGTCAATTATGAAGAAATTGAACTTTTGAACTTATTAAATCATATGTATAGGTATATTGTCACAACATTAGGTAGCTCTTGGTCATAATGTCTTCACAATCACTATGCAAAAAATTCAATAATATATTTAAGAATTAGATTGAACCCAATTATTGTTTATTCCACAAATCAAGCGTTTGGGGTCATCTCTAGATTGACTAAGAAGTGTAAGTTTTGTTCCCAAATCATTGAAACTCGCATTTAATTGATTTTTAAACAATTTTACTTTATTTGATAAATTAAGAGGAAGTTTAAGCTTCAGGTGCCACTGGCAAGTGAGCGCCTTGAGGCTGGAAACCGTTCTCATCAGCGATGTAGTCGACTTTGTATGTCACACCATCGTCACCTACATATTGGAATGAGCCTTGCACAGAGATCGCCGTTTCGGAACCAACTGGTTTTAAAACGCCCGATTCCTGCTGGGAAATGCCGTTATCTGTCTGAATGCTGAAAAATCCGAATGAATATAAATAATCTCGAACGAAAAGTGATTAAATCCAGCTAAGTCTTATTAGAAGACTTAAAAGCGGATTTCTATAAGAATAGGTCGAGTGCTTACTTATAGCTGAATCCCTCAACGCCAATGTTGTCGAAGTTGTATGTATCGGTCTGTGCATCCTTATCACTAGCTGGAGCTGCATTGATCAAGGATGCGAAGAGAAGAGCGCACACGGCAAATACACAAGTTTTGAGCTGCATTTTCAAATTAGTTTTTTAGACCACGGGCGCGTCGCGATGTTGTCACAATTAAGAGCAAATCTATTATGTGGCGATGAAAAAAGTGCTCTATCTTTTTATAGTTAGTTCGTCAGTCCCACATACACCTTGACAGACTCAAACTCACGAGTCCACGAGCACAGACACAAACACAATTTGTACAATAACCAAAACAAGACACCTTTGAATTATATAATGGAATTGTAAATGAGCGCATATCGTGTGTGATCTGTATATATACATATAAATTTATATGTTAACACTTAACTTATATATGCAAATGTATGCAAATTTTATAATTTTAATTAAACATGCCAAAATCTAGTAAGCATTAGATGACCATTTAAATCGTATTTCAATTGGCCCTCAATATCATCGAGGCTCCTAAATTTCTGCTCTTTGTCAATGTTGTGAACGTGTTTGCACATGATGGAGATGACGATACTCCAAATGGTCAAGTGATAATCAAATGAGCTACCATATATTTACCTAGTCGCGCATCTTTTCATTTCTGTGGCAATAGGTCAATGGCTCAGTTTACTTGCACAAAAAACGATGGTGGGAAAGTCACAGAAGAAAATAACTTAATAATTTGTAATCATAATGAAGTTTGTGACAATTTTGTTTTCTATTGCTTGCTTAGCAGTTTATGTTTGTTTCAAAAAATAGTTGAGTATTTAAATCCCAATGTCCGTTTACTGCATTGAGACTTGTTAATTTTTGTTTACTTTCAATAATTTTGCACACTGAAATTTATATAATAGTAAATATTTTCTCATTTTAATATATAGGTACACATATAAATCAAGAAGCTTTTTTAGGTAACGTCTCAAGAGCAGGAAATAATTAAGAAAATTAATGTCTTAATATTATATTAAATAATATCATATAATAAAATAGTTGTTTATATTATTTCCTGTAAATGGTGGCTGAATAAAAGAACAATGCCATTTGATAGTATTGAGATGCGTGTTTTTGGTGACATACTTAAATAAAGGATGGGCCAAATGACCTTCACAAACTTCAAAGGTAGGCTATACAACGATGGAAGCGATGGCGGGGGCGGGTGCAAGTTGTTAAGTGCAGATGCGATACGCGATTCATATTTCTCTCTCTCTTACTCAGTGTATAAGCTGATGACCTTAGTCAATAAAATAAAAAGCCCCAACGTAAAAACTAAACCTGCTGAGACGACTGAATTGCCAGTGTGCTGCCGACAACTTGGCTACGATTTACAGAGCGTATGCGTAATGTCTTGCAGCGCTCTCGGATGATAGCATCAATCACTCGAGTGGCAAAAAGCAAGCAAGTCCCAGTCTCCAAACTGTCTTAGCTAATCCCACGAGCATGTTTGATTATTTTGCAGTTACGATTGATAAATGAGTCGCTTGACCAAAAGATGCGCCACTAATTGACCAACAATGAGTCGGCTGCGTCTGCACTAGTTTGCCCTTTTGCTTCGTTGAGTTGTTGCTGATGTTGATGTTGTTTTTGTTGGTTGCTGGTTGTTGGTTGTAGTTGTAGGTTGATCTCTGGCTTGTCTGTTGTCTGCCGTTTTTGTGTGGTTCTCACTTTCGTTGCCATCTTCAGCGAACGTGTTTATTAAACCGGTTCGGCCCTGGCCAGCTGACTTTGTTACGGCAGTATGATGCTGTCGGACGCCGGCATACCAATATACAAATATATATATTGCCTATAGACCTCTGAAACGGGGTCTGTTTAAACAATTTCCGACATGGCAATAGCTCAACTATTAATTCCGTTCTACTTACAATGGTTATTTCATTTGAGTTTGTATTGATGCTAAATTTAAGCCGGTTAAGGCATCAGCACTCATAAGGGATCCGTCTAGCTAAACAATAGATCTCTCTACTTGTTCTATCATAATAATATTATAAAAACTTTACAATCATACCTCGCGTTGTATTAAAATGAAAAGACAGAAGTATTAAATATGCATATGCTAATTTGATAATGTTGCGTTTGTTAGAATACATTTGGTGGGTGCAAATTTATGGCATCACATTATCAAATCTATATGTATGCATACTTATCACATCATCTATCACGTGATCAACGCATTCCAGACATTTCCTGCTATTTCAAAAGCAGTCAATTGCAGTTCTCAGCTGATGTGAGCTAAAATTGCGATGGTCAACAGTTAAGAGGCATAAGAATAGTTTAGTTATTTATTTATATAACAATTATCTTCATAAGACTTCAAGCAAACTAACGAATTACATTGCTAGTCAGTTGATAATGTAATAGTAGTATGCACATTATCTTATTTAAAATCAGCATTTTATTTTGTAAACTTATTTTATTTTATTCTATGTATTTTGTTTTTGACTCATCTCTCTGCATAAAATAGTCTTTAGTATTGAGTATTTACTTACAACAAACAATTAACCCTTTGACATTTAAGTTGCACTTGAGCCAAATACGAGTATAAGTGACCCCATTTTACAGGCGATCCATTGATTGAACGTGTACAACTTAATAGCAACTCATGCTGTGGGTCTCTTTATGTTTCTTGGGTGAGGTCTGGTTGCGATCAATCACAGACAATTGCCATCAGCCATCAGCCATCAGCCATAAACAAGCAACAGCAGCGGCAGCACAGTTAAGTAATAAAGGTTGGCCACAGGAAACAAATAACAACCATAAAACAACGGTTCAAAATGGAGGAAAAAAGAAGAAATAAACGGGTTTAGGGTCGTTTAATTGTACTGAGCTTTTTACATTATTATTTTTTTCAATTTTTGCAGTCTTTTGCAGGAGCCAAAAGTCTTGGTGCGTGGTAGTATAAATTGGCCACAGCGTTAACGTTTTGCATCCATTGATTGCCAGTTCCTTGAACGCACCACAAGTCCAGTAAAGCAGTATGAAGTACACAATTGCTATTGTCGCCATCGCCCTCTTGGCTATTGCCGTGAGTGGAGCACCCACAGCGGGGCAGCAGGAGGCGCAGGTGGTGCGCTATGATTCCGACGTTCAGCCTGAGGGCTACAAGTTTGCGTAAGTAAATCATAAAGCATAAAGCTACAGCTAGCTGACTGTGTCAAGGTCATAATATTAAACTGGTTGCGTTGTTTCCTTCCTTCTTTCTGACATTCTTTGCTTGCATCTGAATATGTGCAGCGTGGAGACCAGCGATGGTAAATCCCATCAGGAAGAGGGTCAACTGAAGAACGTGGGCACCGATCATGAAGCGATTGCGGTTCGAGGCTTCTACACTTATTTGGGTGATGATGGCCAGACCTACACCATTAATTATGTGGCCGATGAAAACGGCTATCAGCCAGAAGGTGAACATCTGCCACGTGCCGTCCAATAAGCATCCGAATCAACGATACAAATATGTTAACTATGTTTAAGATTTTTCTAAATTTAAAAACAAAGCAGAAACGAAAATTCATTAACGAAAATCTTGTGTACAATGAATTATGTTTTGCATTTTAGCTCAAACACTAATTGAAAAAATGACCGATTATGGAATAAAATGATTATGTTACAAATGTAATTTTTTTCTTAATTGATCGAAACAAATGCTATAAAATACCAATAGATTTCTTCTTACTTAAATTGCCTTTTAAACCACTGTATCAAAGAATACCATAGATACCTACAGCTTGCGGCTAACATCCACACACCAAAAACCCCGTCGACTGGGCCTTACAACAATGGCTATTCAAACAAAATGATACCTGCTATACATAACACCAACAATTAATTTTTTTTTTCAACAATAATCATTTTATTTTAAACATAAAGTGGGTTTTTAAGCTACAGGTGCCACGGGCAAATGAGCGCCTTGAGGCTGGTAACCGTTCTCATCAGCGATGTAGTTGACTGTGTATGTCTGACCATCATCGGCAACAAAGCTGAAGCTTCCACGAACGGCAATACTTTCGTCTTCTGAGCCTTTGTTTTTAAGTTCACCTTGCTGTTCACCCTTTGAACCATCAGAAGTTTCATAACTGCAACACAGAGTGCAATACAGGGATAAGCGAATGATTGGCAAGATTTTGATGTTAAAAACTTACGCATAACTGTAACCTTCGGGTCCAACATCAGAATCAGATCTCAAGATTTGTGCCTCCTGACTCTGTGGTGGTGCAGCCAAAGCCACAGCGAAGAGGGCGACGAAGACGATAAGGAACTTCATATTTCTATGTGTAGCGCGTTTGAGACTTCAAAGGTAACTATAAATTTTGTGGTTCATCCATTGCGTATTTATATGAAAAGGTGATGCCTAATTAGCATGCCTAGATATTGAAAAACTAGTTTAGTGCTAAAAATGGTCATGAATTCACAACTCGCATTTTAATTTTATATCTGAAATACAAGAAATTCATGCGGAGTTATGGAAATGATTAGCGTCATCAGACTACATAGAAATATAAAAGAATTCAAAATAGTCCAATAAAAATGAATGCATTAAAATGGCTTACCTTAAAGCACGTTGTAGATTTATATTACAATCAGCAAAATCGTAACCAGTATAACTTCTTATTAACCATATTATCCGTTGACGGCCCAATCAAATTAGCGCTACAATGGTAATGAAAATGTTGTAATCTCAAATCCAATCCCTGTAATGTTATGGTTCACTCGTTAGACTACGAAATTTAATTCGCAAATATTTTGAACGAATTTATAAAATGTAATAATAGAAATATGTTGAAAAATTGTATTTTATTAATTTTACTTGTTTTTTAAAGTATGGTAGCATTATTGTTCTGAACTGCTTGACGTACAGAACAATGCACTTTTAAGAAATATAAAAATATGTCAAATCTCTTGAGAAATGCAAAAGGATTGTGTAGTATGTTTAATGGAAAATATGTAATGTGTACCAGTAAAAAATTACATACATATTTAATAACAAAATAAGATAGAACCAAAACCGTTTGGTAATTGGTACGAAATATTTATATAAAATGTAATACCTAAAATTGCAAACTATGTGACATGTGAAAAAACATCTTTTATATGTATATATTTATATGTATAGTAATATGTAAAATCAAAGATAAATATGAAAAATTAAGTTGTCTTAAAGCCGTGACTGAAAAAGTTTATTAACTAGTTTTTTAGCGGTTTTTCGGCAACAGATTCGTGCTGCATACTTTTAGGCGGATACATTTAAATTAAGTGAGAATTTTTCTTTCACATTATATACATATTAACGAATGTGTTAAGTTATAATACAACATGAGATGCAATTATTATTGATCAAAAAATTAAAAAGAAGAGAGATAGAAATTGATGAAATTTTGAATATATTTATCTTAATAACAACTCGTTTAAGTTTTATTGAGCTTATTTGTAAGAGGCAATTTTAGGATGAGATGAGGATGAGCTCGAATTAGAGTAAAGCAAGAGCATGTGAGTATCAATAGTTGAAAGTGAATGAAAACTCTTCTAGCCATCATATCGAAGGCAAGGTGTTGTATAAGGCTTAGCTCATTTTTGAATATATTGAACCTTATAATATTATATTTGCTACATTGTGCAATTTATACACAAACTATAATTATTAAGTTTCATATATTGATGTACTTATTTTCTGAAATTAAGAAGCATTGTTAATAATGACACTTGTGTATGATGCCGATTTATAGTAGAAGTTTTGAATGGAGCTTCCGGTAAGGCATCAACAACTTTAATGATGAGTGAAAAAAAGTATTCAACACTTTTGCTGATTTTCGGGTTTGTTTTCATTGAGTTTGATGTGATGCTTAGTGGCTGTAGGGCAAACCAGCTTTGAACGGCTTTTGAATGTGAGCACGAGTACTGGGGAATATGAAATTTTGTTTATATACTCGATTGTACATATATACAAGTTATATTGAATCGTTTGATTGATTCATGAAAAATGCAAATTCGTGGCATCGGCAGCACAATGATTATGGCAATCATTATGACGATGAGATATTTCCTATAAACACCAATGATTTGTTTGCCTTAGAAGTTTTTGTTAATATCGATTTTTTTTTTGTTGTTGTTGTTGTTGTTGTTGTGTTGTTGTTTTTGCTGTGATGCGCGACCTGTTGGTACGTTTTTCAAGCCAATTTGTTAGCTTATGCGTTTTGGTGTGTAATTAGTCATTTTTATTTTGGACAAAATTTTCTTCAATGTCTAAAGTTTTTGGCTATAAAAAGAGCCTGGACAGCCAAAACAGACATCAGAAATCAAGCAGCGTGCAACAACAGTTCACAGTTTATTCGGAAGCCAAATCTTCAATCGGACTAAAAATCAAATATCAATATGAAGTGCGCAATTGCCATCGTTTTCGCCGCCATGCTCTCTGTGGTCCTCGCTGCCCCAGTGGACGAAAGCAAAAATGCACAGATTCTTCGCCAAGAATCCGATGTCCAGCCCGATGGCTACAAGTTCTCGTAAGCAGCACAAATGCTCCGAATGTACATAGTACTTCTACATAATCCATATACTCGCTTACAGTTGGGAGACTACTGATGGCCAGAAACACGATGAGGAGGGTACCCTGACCAATGCCGGTGCTGAGAACGAATCAATTGCAGTGCGTGGCTCTTACTCCTTTACCGCTGATGATGGCCAGGTCTACACGGTGAACTATATTGCCGATGAGAATGGCTTCCAGCCACAGGGTGCTCATTTGCCCAATGCCTCAAACTAATTAATTCCTTATACAATCACCCAACCAAGAGCTGTTCTAAAAGTTGTGTAGTAAATAAACGACAAGCAAGCATAATTTAAAACATTTTTATTTAATATGAACTGGTCTTTGAACTAGACCTGGCAACAGTGATTCGTTTACGAAATTTTTACATAATTATCTATAGTCGAGTTTCATATCATCTGCTTCAGAAAAGTATTTTACATAACATTGGTCTTGGTTCTTCGTTCTTCTAAATAAAATTATTTCGTCGATCACTGCAATGGTTTGACGACAGTCAAAATGTAAACAGGTAGGTCAAGTTAGCTTTAGAATTTTGTCATACCCTCTTTCGAACCCTCGACCCAAAAAGGAAATATTTAAAAATAATAACGAATAGCAGTTTTAATGTTAGAAATTATAATAATAACCGATCCTTCTAACATTAAAGACTTTCGGGAGTACAAATTTATGTAAAATAAATACATTATAAAAACATTTGTTTATGATCAACCGCCGCTCTAGCTGAGTCAATCCAGCTCATATTGTCGCACTCATTTTTTTTCTAATTAATAAAATGTGTGGCGGATGTCTCAATATCAACACCATTACTTATTATCTAGCCATGGCTGCATACATCTGTGATCCTATAAAAAAAAATATGCATGATAAGCTTTAAGACCCGAGTCGATGGAACATAGCTCTGTCTGTCCGTCTGACAGTATGATAACCTAGATCTCAAAGACTATAAATGCTAGAGCTACCAATTATTGGAGAAAACATTTGATTTTTATTTTTATTATTTCAATCTCGCTCTTAATGCTTGTTGCAGTAAAAATGGGCGGCATCTCACATTATAAGTTATACGTAAATTATAAGTTATAAAAATCCAAAAAAAATAAATATTAACTGCAAATTATTCCACAATTTAATTACTAGGTGTTTCTATTTTGCTTTTTTGTCGAGCTAAAAGTTTAAATTTCCAATCCAATTCATTAAAACTCCAATGAATTTTTTTTAAACAATCATTTTATTTTAAACATAAAGTGGGTTTTTAAGCTACAGGTGCCACGGGCAAATGAGCGCCCTGAGGCTGGAAACCGTTCTCATCAGCGATGTAGGTGACTTCGTATGTCTGACCATCATCGCCAACATATTTGAAGCTTCCACGAACGACAATAGCTTCGTTTTCTGAGCCTGCGTTATTAAGTTCACCTTTCTCCTCAACCTTTGAACCATCAGAAGTTTCCCAACTGCAACACAGAATGCAATACAGGGATTAGTAAATGATTGGCAGGATTTTAATGTTAAAAACTTACCCATAAATGTAACCGTCGGGTCTAACATCAGACTCAGATCTCACGATTGCTACACTCTGATCCTGTGTTGGCGCAGCCAAAGCCACAGCGAAGAGGGCAACGAAGACGATGAGGAACTTCATGTTTAGTTAAAGTGTAGCGCGTTTGAGGTTTCAAAAGTGACTATACATTTTAGGGCTTATCAAGAGCCTATTTATAGTGGATTTTTGGTGGGTATGCAAAAGCCGAACAAAAACAATAAAGCCGACAAACTAGTTCAGCACTCAACTTGTCCATCCAAAACTGCAAATATTCGAGCAGCAAAATGAATAATAATGGGAAGTTTAAATAAAGTATGAATATCGCTGTAGTAGGATCTTTAGGCTTATGCCTATAAATTGACGTCTTCGATTTTTATGGCATTTTATTACATATGCATATGTGTTTGTGTGTGTTTTCAAGAACAAAAATATACATGTGTAAAAAACACTTTTGTTTTTTATTTGTGTCTACGTATGTTATTAACATTTTAGGCAAACTCGTTTGCTATGTGGCTCAAACATTTTTATTTCATCGGGATCACTCAAAGGCCTAGTGATCAAAAATATATTAATACAATTTATGTGCTTTGGTTGTAAATTTACATATTTATTCTACAACAGATATTCAACTTTCATTTCATATTCTCGTATATGAAAATGAATATTTTGAAATGGTTAATTTTGCGTGGAAAGTAAGTGCCAACAATTAAGAAGCTGTTGACCAAAAAAATTCAGACTTTTGCCTACCGAAGCGTCTAGAGGCGGCAATTAACACATTTGTGTCTCAACATTTTGATACTGTTGTTCGCCAAGTTATATTTATAATATTAGTAGTGTTAGTTACACCCGTACTAGGATTCACCTCCTGGTGAATATCCAATCTTCATCTCACTGTGCATAGGAAGGTGCAAATTAATGGATGTAACAAATTAGTGCAGGAAATCAGTAGCAGTAAAGATGCCACTCAAGATGAGTCCATTTTCGGTAAAGGGTCCAGTCAAGTTTATTGCTGATGAGATTATTCGCCTTAGGGATCCGATTTGCCACGCATATGGTATTTTAATAAATGAAAAACATTGAAATCTAATAATCGAAATTCATTTTTAATACGAGTAACAAATAATAATGCACGACACTAACTTCACTCATTGACTGACTGACTGACTGACTGATGCACAGCACTTTACTTACAACCCCTAAATTGGTGAGCATGCTCACTACTTGGGTATGTGCGCACCCTCCGGCTGGAATCCATTCTCGTCGGCGACAAAGTTAATGGTATAGGTCTGTCCATCGGGTGCCACCCAGCTGACAGATCCGCGCACAGACAGGGATTCATTCTCAGTGCCAGCGTTGTTCAGAGTCGCCTCCTCGGTGCGGGTGGTGCCATCGCTTAGCTTGTAGCTAAACTTGTAGCCACCAATGCCAATGTTATCCGACTCATATTCCAGCACTTCCACATCATTCTGGGGCCGTGCGCTGCAGGAAATGGCAGCCAGAGCAATCAGAGCAGCGACTAGTATCTGTTTAAGATTTTGATTAAATCATGCACTTGGCTCCTTCTAGTCCTCATATCACTTTACCAATTTCATCCTGTCGAATGTTTTGTAGAGCGTTCAACTGCGTTTAGAAAGACTCACGAAGATGCAATGTGGCAAATGTAGCGTTTTCGTTCAATTTATACTGCATTCATGGATTTTGCAAACGTCATAAATTTGCACAATTGTGGAAGAAGACTTACGTGGCTCTGGCGGTCGTCCGGTAATGTATTTAATTTACCACCAGTGCAGCAACAACAACCACAACAACAATAAGCAGCTTCAAAGTCGCTGCGACAAGTAACATTTAACGCGAATTTGTGCAGCGACATCGCAGATTCAAAGCATATTTTGGCATAACAACTACATAATGCAGTACGTAATATAATATATTTAAAATAATTCCTTAATGCCATATTTTTATTAAATTGACAATTTAAAATATATGTGTATTATTCTTTTAATGTACGAGTATATTCAAATATATAAGAGGGTTCAGATTCACTAAATGTTTAGTTTTTAATGACAATGAATATTATTTTAAATAAAATGCACAGATTTACTTTCACAACTCCAAGTGTATATAATATTCGATATGGAATCTGCTTGTCCCCGAATGTCTGTTTAATGGATGCGTAAATAGTTAGCTTGACTTTTGTACAATATGTAAACACTATGCAAGTTGATGGCATAAGTTTATGGCATAGGTTTTGCGACGTCCAAAGTGTTTTAATGTTCGTTTTAGATATATCCTCATTTAAGAACCACTAGAATCACAACCATAACTACGAAACCGGGCTGCCAGCCACAAGAGGGCCGCAAGTTCAATTCAAGTCCGAAATTCTACCATACTCGTACAATACATGCAAGTCGACTATTGGCTATTGGTAATCGGACAAACCAACGAATCTGACTTTTGACATATGCAACGGCCTTTGCAGTGTTCGATTGATGTTTGTAGTTGGCAGTGTATGGTTTGTAGTTTGTTGTAGTAACAACAGCATAGCAACCACATCTCTCGAATAAGTTAATACTCGTCTTCAGCATTTAGTATTTTTGCCTATTTTGTTTATTCCACCTTCGTTGACCGCTACAAGTCGAAAAATCAGCGAATTGCCAAGCCAGTCGATCAGGTTAACGTTTAGACCATGTCATCACTACTAAGGGAAGTACACACAAGATATATATGTATATATAATATTAAATAATGTCACCGATGAAAATGACTTTTGTGAAAAGATTTAAATGTCGATAATTTCCCTGAATCTTATTTGAATTGTGTAAATTGATTTTGTATAACAAACAACTTATTTTGTACCACAAGTGCCTTAGAACAGAATCATTTGGTCCTAATTGCTTAACTGTAGCCAAAGCCGAACTTTTGACTGCCCAAAAGTGCCAAGCTATCACATTAAATCATTAATTAGAAGATTTTTGTTTAGATTAGTGTTTATTGACTTTCGATCTCTTGAAGCTTATCAAAAACAAGTAAAAAGGACTATGATATATCCTGTGCTCAGCATATCAAACTTTTATTTTGAAAATTGGTTTTCTTTTAAACTACATTTCAAAAGCTAAAGCAATTTCTGAAATCGATTCAATTTATCCATTTTTACTTGAATTAAATAAATTTGTTATGAATGCGCATGAAATCGAATATTTTTTTATCTAAAGTTTACATCTCCTAAAATGTAAGTACATATATGTATTTTGCTCAGTTTCAATGGGCACTGGGTATAAAAAATAATAAAACATCAAAGGGATACTTTTAAACCATAAATTTATTTTTAAAATTCAATGGCTGTTTAAACCACAGGTGCAACAGGGATATCATCGCTCTGGGGCTGGTAGCCATTTTCATCGGCAATATAGGTAACAACATGTAAGTTGCCCTGGGGGTCTTTATATTGGAATCGTCCTTTCACAGTTATTGCCTCATTCTCTGTGCCAACGTTTTTCAGTGCGCCCTCTGCTGTTTGGCTATTTCCATCAGATTGCTCTAGTCTATAACCAAAAATAATATACAAATTAAACGAAGATACACTTTATAATATGAGGAAACTTACTGATAAGAAAAGCCTTCGGGTTGCACATCAGATTCCAGTTTTAACACAGTAACGTCTTCATTTGTAGGTGCAGCCAGAGCCACAGCAAAGAGGGCGACGAACACAATAAGGAATTTCATGTTTAGATAAAGTGTAGCAAGTTTGAGACTTCAAAGGTAACTATACATTTCGGGGCTAATCCGCTAGTATTTATATCAAAAACTTAACATAGAAAAAAATGTCAAAACTAGTTTTGCTCTAAAAATTATAAAAAAATAAAAGATCACAAAATCAACATAAATAAACTAATAATAAATGAATAATAAAATGAACCGCCTTTAGAGTTTTATATCATTCTAAGACGTACTCTTATAAATATTAATAACTCAATAGTAGCAAACTCAGTAGCAAAAGTCGTTTCTTATAATTCTTTAATAATTATATTATAATTATATTAATTCTATAAGAATATCGCATTGTAAGAACTTTGTCTATGTACATATGTGCACATGTGAACACAGATATTGAAAACCGATAAATATTTATATGTACTTATACCACTCTTCCTTTTAATACACATCTGTTTCGTCTTCATCGCCTTCTTCACTGTCCCTTTTAATACAAGCTAAAACAGTGACAGAAAGAAAGACAAATATACAAGCTCAAGAGTCTTCAAATTTATTATGATACTCGCATCTTCAAGGTCAGCGCCACTGTCTGGCCAACTAGCTTTGTGCCCGGTTGTCGTCACAGCTGCTGCTGCCACTGCCTCAGCCTCAGCCTCAGCCCCAACTTTAGCTTCTGCCTCTGCCTCTGCCTCTGTTTCATCCTCTGCGCCGTCTAAACACACGCACAACCTTTGCCATCCCAGACAGATCACAATACCGGTTATTCGTTTGGTCAGCAACATCTTTTTCGATTTTACATCTTATTATAGCATGGCTCAAGCACCATAGTCTATGACAGACCAGTAAAATTAGCACTTCAATGATAATGGCAATGTTTTAATATCAAGTTTTTTCCACACATTCCTCCACCCCACATACTTATGTTACCTCTTCTAAAACCTAAACCAATCCAAAACACTCAAGTTGTATATAAATAAGTGCTAAATGTAATACAACTCATATAGGTGTTCAATAATGTTTCAATGGGTTAGATTTATTGCGATAATTCAAAATACACAGTTAGTACAATAATAATTAAGATAACTTAAGAACTGGTTATTCGAGTGTCATCAGTATTATTTTTTGTATTCTGTCTAGCATATGCAGATGATTAAAATTATATTGTATACTTTCAGGCGGTTATAAATAAAGTCTCACACACATTGTTTAGGGTCAAGACTGGTTAAACCTGAGCTTAACAGATTGATTGATAATTTGCTTTGGAGAAGGAAATAGGTTGAAGTTAATTTGCATTGCGTATTATGTGTACTCTTTTTATACCCCAAGGGTAGTAATCAATAATACATTTGTGAAGAAGATGATACATCTCAGGAAACATATAATAAATATTATACTTTGAAACAATAGACAACTTAACATAACGAAGTTCGAATAAACAGCTATGTTTCAAGTACAAAAATGTAAGAACCAGAATTAATATTCACAACACGATTCGTGCTATTTATTATAAAATACTTAACTTTGTTTTTTGTTGGGTCCTCACCTTCGATCACACTTGGTTTTTCTTTTTTAATATTATATTGTTATTGTACTGTGCAGATATGAACATCGAATAGCTCAACCCAATTTTCAAAAATGTTGTATATTTTGTAATATTATTAAATCATTTCGAACTGAAATGCAAACACTTAACCTACATAACACACTTAACTAAAGATGATTGTTATCATGTCGTCACTTTAGACAAAATTCGAGGATTTCCAGTAAATGCCTTTAAATATTGTAATACCAGATGCACTAAATCTTAACCAGCCAATGATGAAAGTGATTTAGGCGAGAGTTTTCGATTTTTAAGACCTGGACGCCGCGAGGGGCGAGCGTTGCGATCAAAGTTATTGGCATTTTGTAAGTCGCCATTGGCGGATCGATCATTAAGCAGCTCTCCTACCTCATCGCGATGTGTGCCATTGGGCAATGTATAGCTGAAACATCAATTGATAAGCTTCTACTCTTTAATGACTACAGATTTAAATCAGCTTACCCAAACTCATAGCCTCCGCGAGTGGGTATGTAGCTGAATTGCTCGATTACCACATCACCCAGTTGTATGTCCAGCACTGTGCCAGGTGCATATGAGGCGAAAGCACCGTTCTTTGCCTCCCACTGAGCACATATCAGCAACAACAAGAATAACTTAAGGCAATTGAGTTTCGTTTTCCAGCCTCCCACAAATGGCTTGTAGTAGTCCATAATTCTCAATAGACGCAACCGTCGAGCAACAAAGCTAGCTACAGATTGAAGACTCGCCGTCTGCTGAACCAGAGACCCAGAGACCCAGAGATGGGAGCATAACAAGCCCCGCGGGCCACGCATTACGAATATGAATGTACACATGTGGGTAAAAACAAAAAACGCTGAGTAAGCCCGAGGTGCAGGTAACACGATTGCTTCACCTGCTGTCGTTGTCTTCGTTTGGGATTTGCATAAGGAAAGCAGATAAAGAAAACACAAAACTTTACAGATGCTGTTTTACATGTTAACCACTGAAAAAAATGAGACTCATTAAAAATCTCATAAAAGGAACGCAGCGTTTCAAATGCTCTACGAGATATGTTTTGATACAAGACGTTGGTAACATAACTGAGTGAAATAACTCAGTTTTTTACAGGCAAAGAAGAGTCGCAAACAACGTGACGCAGCTAACGTATCCATACTAAAAGTAATGGCAATCATTTCGACTTTTATTATGCGCCATACAAGCCTATAATTCAAACTGATCTCTAATCTGCGTTCTCAGCTTTAAAGCGTATTTAAGCTTTTAACTGGCAGCTTTAAGTTTAGCTGTGTCAATAACCACAAGATTTTCAGTCGGGCTTTATACACTTGTGCTTCAGACCTTTTTTAATTTTTTTAATCTACTTCTCATTTTCAATTAAAATCATTTTCTAATTACATAATTAAAAGAAGATATTATATTTCCAATATAGTTTATTTTTATTCCTCACATAGATTTTATGTTTATGTTTTAAACCTTATCCTTAGCTGCTTGCACCTTGTGAGCCGTCACATAGGGTTGGAAGCCTTTTTTATTCGCTTTGTAAAAGACTTGATATTCATAGCCATCGTCCGATATGAAACTGTATCCACCTTTAAACTCCACTGTCTTCGGCGTTTGTGACTCTTCAGTCGTATGTCCTTCAGTAGTCTCTGGGTTATTAAAGGTTATATCCTCTGACCGTTGATATCCATTTTCCATCTGAAAACTGCAAGCACGGTGACTCCAATTATACACAAGATTCTGATATTCTACAAGTTTACTAAACATACTCAAAGTGTAGCTCATGCTTTTGCTCCGCAGCCAAGGGTGCTGCTATTACTTGGGCCACCAAGAAAAATGGCAAAAGTAACACAGATTGTAGCAACTGTACAAGGAAACCAGAATATTTCATTAAAATCCAAACGAGCAAAGTGATCGGCAAGAATACTAACGACTTTCATTGCACTCGACATTAATGGTTTTCGCGCCGAAAGAACTGAATTCTTTAAAAAGTAGAAGGGTCCGTTTGTCTTCGTTTCTTGATTCCAACTGAATCACCTCCGGCTTAGACGGGCTTGGGCAGCAGCTCAGATGAGCGAAGCAGCCGAAATAAGTCAAAAAGATAATGAAAACAAATACATAACTGAACATCTACTCACTGAGCCAGATTGCGTCATAGTTTATGGCACAACTTTTAGTTGGAAGCATACGAAGCAGATTCAAATAACAACAATAACAATAACCAAGCGAACAAGAACGAGAACATGCGAAGAAAGCTAACTACAGAATTTGAAGCGAGTTCTTATTAACTAATCTAATCTAATCAACATTGTCTAAAACATCTATACATTTTTGTTAAATAATTTATATTTCGGGATATTCCTCAAGGTCTAAGCAATAAACAAGTATCTCAATTTTGAATGTTCTACAATAAGAAAATTAAGTTGCAAAAATTTACTTTAGTTGGCAATTTGGCTTCGATTAAATGCCATATATCCAAAATTCAATCAGTTTAATTTAGAACTTTATAAATATCTAACTGCCACATGATTTTATAGCCAAAACATGTTTCTGCTTGAATACAAAGCATTTTAAGGAAGAGAAAAGCAAAATAGAGAAGAGAGCGATTTGTTTAGAATTTATATATCATTAAAATACAAAATTACTAAGTAAAAGAAAATGGCAAATTATATAAAAAAATAATAAAATAATGTTGTCAATTATGTATCCATTCTGATCAAATACTTACTGATTTAACAGTTGTTAAGTTTCCCGCGATACAAATATCTTTTGTACAGGCTGTCAATGCAAATAATTTATCAAAGCGATTGACTTAAAATGTTTATTTAAGCATGCTGAAGAACTTAATCGGGTCCAACCCTCGCCACCTTCCCGCCCAACTCGGCAACACTTGGCCGGCCAGTTGCTAATTCAGTAATCGACAAAAATGGCAATTAGATCGTCGCGCTCTGTCAAAATGCACTTTATGAAATTTTTTGGTTTGTCGAGTCGTCAAATGCGGGCGCAAAATATGTGCAATGGGTGCGTGGCGAAATGACCATGGAGATATAGATATGGATATGGATATATGGATATGGATATGAAGAGGGTTACCGACAATTGTTGGTTTAGGCAGCCGGTGCAGCGTTTGGTGGTTAGTTGGTTGCCTGGTTGGTGGTTGCTAGCCAACTGGCAACTGGCAACAGCTGACGCCGAAACAGGTTCAAAAATCCACAGTCGCCTGGGAAGACGTCAGCTGCGCGCCAGCACATTACAAGTAGGACAAGCTGCAAACAACATTGCCATTAGCCAGGGATGCCTGGCATGGCCACCCCGAATGATGCAATATTAGCATCATCAGTGCCGGCACAAGTTGAGAGAGAATTGGCAAAAAGTTAATAGACGATTGACTAAAGCCGACAACGTTGTCCTGTTAGCCCAGCGGCTTAACACCCCTTCGGGACATTCAAAGTGCATTAGAAATGGACATGGGGGGGTTGCTTCTGCAGGTGTTGCCTGTGCCGTGCCAAGCCATGTCCGATCCTTATCCCATTCCTATTTCTTTCTTGTCGAAAATTGCCATTGAATTAAAAGTTTTGTTTGTGGCCTGCCCGGTTTTGTTGTCTTTACAGATTAGTCTCAGGCATGCCCGATTCTGCACCATTGTCATACACTCGATTTATCACAGTTTTGTCAATTGCTGGATTTATCATTTGAGATGATATCGTTGCGCTACAATTGCGCAGTTCTTTTTTAATAAATGAATAAGATGTTACAGATTTGACTTTTTTTTAAATTTCTGAATTAATTTTTAAATTTAAAATACCTTCTTTTATACTAAAATAATACTTTGTCCACCATTTAGTATCTTTATTCAATAATAAATAATAAGTTGCACATTAAATACAAATTACAAACACATTTTGTATTTTCCAATTTATCAATTATTTTTTAAATTTAATTCAATATTTTTCCTACAGTGTAGTCGCATTGGCCCAGTTTCGTTTTACGTTTTCCAATTCAATTAGAGGTCACACACGTGACTGACCCCCAGGAGCAACAGGTTGTGGTCAAATGCAAATGTTGGCATATAAAAAGACCAACTTCAGTCGGTCAGCAACATCAGTGAGTGGACAACATGAGTGGGGCAACAATAACACTACTTATGCTCATCTCTTTGGCTATAGTTGATGCAGAGCCAGTGGGTTATCCAAGCGCTCGTCCACCGGCCACGTATTTGCCGGCTAAACCACCTGCTCCTGCACCGAAGCCAGCGCCACCCAGCAGTAGCTACGGTCCGCCCAAGAATGGCAAGCCACCGGCACCTATGAAAAGCTATGGACCACCAGCAAAACCGCCAGCTCCTATGAAGAGCTATGGACCACCAGCAAAGCCGCCAGCTCCTATGAAGAGCTATGGACCTCCAGCAAAACCGCCTGCTCCGCCTCGAGACAGCTATGGACCGCCGCCCAATGGCAATCAAAACTATTTGCCGCCATCTAATGGCGCTGGCGATGGCGGTGGCGGTGGTGGCTCTGGTGGACAGGACATACCCATTATTAAACTGGAGTCTAAGATTAATACTGACGGCTCTTACCAGGTAAAAAATCGCCATAAACTAATTGACTATTGCTAAATTTGCTATTTGCAATTTAAGTACGAATATGAAACGGGCAATGGCATCAAGGCTGAGGAGATGGGATATGTGAAAAATGCAGGCGTTGAAGGTGCCGAAGCACTCTCCGTTGAGGGATCCTTCTCGTATACCAGTCCTGAAGGGGAGGCCATCTCATTAACCTACATTGCCGACGAGAATGGCTTCCAGCCGCAGGGCGATCACCTGCCGACACCGCCGCCTATACCAATTGAAATACAGGAGGCGTTGGATAAAATCGCCGCTGGTGGCGGTTGTCATGGCTGTGATGACAACGAAACAGGTGGAGGCAGTTCCGGTGGCAGCAATGGGGGCTACGTTTATCGCAGAAAATAGGCACCCACTCAAGGACAAATAAATTAGCTATTAACTGCAAACAGGTTGTGGCCTACTTATTTAAAACAAGCAAACACCAAACCAAATTTGGCTTGTCCACCTGGTCTGGGTTCTGGATTTGAGTTTGGGTATTAGCTTTGGATATGAGCCAATTGGCTGGCACACCTCGCATGAGGGCTGTTCTGCCAGCAACCCCAACCCCTTAAGCGGCTGAGTCTGTGTGACTGGCAACACATGTTTTTTTCGCTTTGTCCTGTTGATCGCTACACGCAGACGAGTATTTGTTGCGGGAGGGGGTTGTCGGCGTCGCAATAATGAAAACATTAGTGTCGTAGCATATTTGATTCTGTTCAGGAGCGGAGTCAAGAAGCCTGCGGTTGGGCCCAACGAAGTACGGCTTGCAGCTTAATTTATTTAAATTTTATTTTAAACTAAATTCAAATAAAACTCTGCCTAAGAAATCATAATTTTGGAAATACAATATTTTGAACTCAAAATAAGAATTAATGGAAAGTTAAAAAAAAAAAAATAGGTTCTCGTTAAAAAAAATATTTAAGCTAGAAAAAAGTAAAATTTTGTTGCATATTGTCCATAGATAACAATTTTTATAAATTTGTTGTATATTCTATGATAGAGCAGAGCAGTCCAATTTAAATAAATGTTAGGCACCAATTACATATGAATATATATAATTATTTTAGGCACAAAGTACATTTTTGACGCCCTTGGGCGCATTCTAACCCGCATCTCACTTCAGTTGCCAAATCACGACCCACCCTAAACCACAAATAGTGAAACTATACACACCCATATATTAAGGCATTATCAGTGTTGAAGGACAGGGGGCGGGGAAGGGAGAGGGAGTGTACTACAGGGGATGCAAGAGAGTATTGACGAAAGCGAATGCGATTTGTATATGGTGGCATTACAATAACAATAACACTATGCATGCAAGGCAACAACAACGACAAGGACAACAAACGATCGTTTAATTTCAATTAAAAACATTTTCGGTTTTGGACGCTGCCCAAAAGCCAAAAAGGGCCAATGCTTGCTGAGGGTGGGAGGAGGGGCAGGGTAGGCATGGTATGAGAGGATTAGGTATAGGAATACGCACACTTGCTACAGGGACGCTTAGCTTGGCTTAGTGCCTTAGTGCTGAGTACATGATGTTGCACTTGCCGCGCACAGTCAGCTATAGCTACTACCACCATGCGGCAGAGGACCAGAACCAGGAGAAGCACCAGGCAACAGCAAGCAGGCGAAAGGGATGCCCGGCCGGTCGGCTGGTTCGTTGCTTGTGAGTGTGAGTGTGAGTGAGAGTGAGGCGGTCGCAAAGTGCGTAGCAATGTCGGGCGAAGCTGGCTGGGAATTCTTGCACTTGACGCTAGTGTTTTGACACTGCAAGCCGTAACAAATCCAAACAGCGGGCAAGGGCGGGCAAGGACACACACGCGCCAAGGACAAGAGGGCGGAAGCTGTGCTGCGGTATAAAAGCAGCGTTCGCCTTCCAATTGGAAAACAGAATCAAATCCAATCGCGAGCGATGCACACCACAGCTCAACTGGATAATCACGAGTTGGATGAATCCCACAAGCGCACCAGCTCCAGCTCCAGCATGATCTTTCGCATAGAGCAGCTGCTGCCAGGCAGTGTGTCATCAACAACGCCAGCAACGACAACGACAACGGCCGTAACAACAGCAACTCCAATCACGGATCACGAGGCACTTGCCAAGCGTCTGCGTGTCAACCTACGACCCGGTGTTTACACTGCACAGTATACGCCAAAGGACACGTGCTCAAATGGCGTGCCAACGGCGGCGCTGCTTAGCTGCATGGCCACGCCCACGTCTAGTGATGTGCACGCCCACTGTCAGCTATCGAATGGAGAATTGAGCGTATCGGCTGCGCTGCTCAGGCAGATCAAGCTCTCGGAGGACATTTACAGTTTTAATGCGCTTTTTGAGCTGCACGCAGGACAATTGCGCATACGCCTAGTGCGCGATGTGGCGCGCGACGATGAGATTGTGGCCTGGTTCGGCGAAGAGCTGGTGCTGCTAATGAGCATTCCCTTTCTAACGCCATTGAATATACAAGGTAGGAAATACATTATTAATTTAAAATTTTCTGTTGAGCAAAAACCAAATTCGTTTCCATTGAAAGCTACAATTATAGTCTGCTTATAATTATAAATCATTTATTTTTCTTATTAGGCAACAATCGCTACACCTGCCATCTGTGCCATCTGACCTTCGAGACGCCGCATCCACTGAAGATACATTTGGCACTGAGCTGTGGCCGCAGCGTAATGGACTTGCTCTGGATGCGACTGCACTATGCACTCAAGTCAGCGGCACGATCGGCGGTCACCACAAGCTTACCGCTGTCCCCTCCGCCAGCCACCTCCACATCCACATCCTCGGCATCCCCCACACGCACGCCGCCGCCACCGCTCGCTCCCCCACCGGCTGCTCCAACACGATTTTCTGCCTTTCGACCCATGACCTCGATGCAATCGCTGACATTGCCGCTTGCCAGCGCTCAGACTTCATCGGGCACACTCTCGTACCTGCCATCCATTTCAATGGCAGCACCGCTGTCGTCGCATCCTATGAATGCGGCTGCACAGATTGAGGCAATCGTCAGCAATATGGGTGCCTCGAAGCAGGGCCATCTCTGCATCTATTGCGGCAAAGTCTATTCTCGCAAGTATGGCCTAAAGATTCACATACGCACCCACACAGGATTCAAGCCACTCAAGTGCAAGTTTTGTCTGCGTCCCTTCGGTGATCCCAGCAATCTCAACAAACACGTTCGCTTGCATTTACAAACCCAGCCGACGGGCAGTGATGTGGATATTAATGTTGATGGCGATCCCGAGCCCGGTTTCCAATGCCAGGTATGCCACAAGACGCTGGCCCGTGCGCGGGATCTGCAGCGCCACATGGAAACTCGACATGCAGCTACCAGCACGACCACGGCCACGGCAGCAACAGGTCCTGCGATGCCGAATCCGAGCTAAAAACAAGCAATTGTTTGCAATTATGTAGCATACTTAAATGCGCCAGGCTGTGATACTAAGTGGGAACGGGAGAGAGAAAGGCAAGAAGTTGAACTTGACTGAGAATCCAAATATTAAATATACGATTCATTTGAATATTAAAAATGTCTTTCATTTTAATCGATGCTAAATAACATCGCTCTCTAACATTTATCTAAGAGATGACCGAATTCTCAACCTATTGTTTCGGGCGTTAATTACATATATATATATATATAATTACAAACTAGTTTTTTATTTAAACATCTAAAGGCTTGGAACACTTGCAATTAAAATTCTCCTTGATGCGAATTTAATCGTGTTTGCTAAAAACTCGTTTCATTAATTTATTGTCAATGTTATTCGTAAATTAGACTTTGTTTAAAATCTTTAGAGTCTCAAACCCACTGCCCGTTATTTGATTGATGATTTGATTGGATGATCGATCAAGCTCTACGCTCTGGACAGAGCAGTACCTACCAATGGATTCGAGTAAATTATGATGACTTGAGCTATGTAAATAAATATATACTATGTAAATCTATATATATAAAAATTGACAACAAGTTTTCATGTGTTCTTATAATTCAAATACCACCTTTCGGGTAGTTATGTAGATGGTTTAAGAACAAGCATAAAGCATGTCTGCTGATAATCTTTGCAAAACCCGGAAAAAATCGTTTATAGCAACAAACGCCAACACCAAAGGAGGCTTTGAATTTAACATAAATTGGAAAATAGTTATAAGCAACAAACGTATAATGTATAATGTATAATGTATAATGTATAATGTATAATGTATAATGTATAATGTATAATGTATAATGTATAATGTATAATGTATAATGTATAATGTATAATGTATAATGTATAATGTATAATGTATAATGTATAATGTATAATGTATAATGTATAATGTATAATGTATAATGTATAATGTATAATGTATAATGTATAATGTATAATGTATAATGTATAATGTATAATGTATAATGTATAATGTATAATGTATAATGTATAATGTATAATGTATAATGTATAATGTATAATGTATAATGTATAATGTATAATGTATAATGTATAATGTATAATGTATAATGTATAATGTATAATGTATAATGTATAATGTATAATGTATAATGTATAATGTATAATGTATAATGTATAATGTATAATGTATAATGTATAATGTATAATGTATAATGTATAATGTATAATGTATAATGTATAATGTATAATGTATAATGTATAATGTATAATGTATAATGTATAATGTATAATGTATAATGTATAATGTATAATGTATAATGTATAATGTATAATGTATAATGTATAATGTATAATGTATAATGTATAATGTATAATGTATAATGTATAATGTATAATGTATAATGTATAATGTATAATGTATAATGTATAATGTATAATGTATAATGTATAATGTATAATGTATAATGTATAATGTATAATGTATAATGTATAATGTATAATGTATAATGTATAATGTATAATGTATAATGTATAATGTATAATGTATAATGTATATTGTATATTGTATATTGTATAATGTATAATGTATAATGTATGATTTATGATGTATGATGTACGACGTATGATGTATGATGTATGATGTATGGTGTATGGTGTATGATGTATGATGTATGATGTATGATGTATGATGTATGATGTATGATGTATGATGTAGGTCGTATGATGTATGATGTATGATGTATGCTGTACGACGTATGATGTATGATGTATGATGTGTGATGTATAATGTATGATGTGGTAGATAGTACATAGTATACAGTATATATATAGTATAAAGTATATATGTATGTCTATAGTATATATATACTATGTAGTATAATATAGTTAATAATATTTAATTAGAAGTTTTCTTCTTGGCACTTTAGAGGAGCTCTGCACTGCACGTCCGCATCCTACGACTGCCTCCGCAACAACTGGTGCCCAGTAACAGAGATGATCTATTTATACGTATTTTAGTAGGCCATAACATAGGCAGACATATCTGCAAACAATTATGTTACTAATGGAGACAAATCTGTAAAGTTATCAGTGTAAATAATTATGTTATTAAAAGGAGATCTCCATTTATAGATTATCTGCACACCATTGCTAACATCCTTTTTGTGCTATGCATGCTAGTGGACGCCACTGTAAGTGGAATACAATGACGTGCATATGCGTCCTGCTCCATTTTCTCCGCTCTCTATATCTGTATTCTCACAATTATATTTATCATTTATCATTTATCACTTATATATAAAAATAAAGCCAAAAAACTGTTTTTTAGGAGCACCACTGTGCCGATTTGGCTGATTTTTTTTTAAAGTTGTTCATAATTGCCAGAAGATTGTCAGATTGTAAGAAAATTTGTTGATTAATGGTGGCGATGAAAATTCTATCGTTGGAATATTTTCGATCATTTGAGTTAGTATTAAAAACATTTGTGTGTGAAGCAAAAGAAGGTGTACGATTCGATGATGAAGGTTGTTGACGATGGATCAGGAGGCATATACATATGTACTTTCTCGATGCTCCCAGTGGGACGGGCAAGAATTTCGTCACATCAGTGATTCTGGCATCAATTCGGTCAAAATCACAAATTGCGTCATCTGGCATTGCTGCAACATTATTGGATGGCGGCCGAACTGCTCATTCCGAATTAAAGCTGCCGATGAATCTTCTCACGAATAACAAATCAACGTGTGCAGTGGCCAAGAATTCGGCGGCAGCAAAATTCTCATTTGGGATGAGTGTACTATGGCGCATAAACGAGGTTTGGAGGCAGTTGACAGAACTATGAAGGATCTACGAGGTGATTCGAGACCATTTGGTGGGGCTATGATACTGCTCTCCGGAGATTTCCGCCAAACGCTTCCTGTTATCCCGAAGTCATTAAATAGAGGCGAGACAACGTTCGCCGGGTCCGCTAGTAAATATATATAATATAAGTAAATAAAGTTGAACAGGTCAACTATAGGTATAGGCATCCTGATAAGTCATCCATTCTACAGTCATTTTATGTTTAAAAAGCCACGTATTCCACCATATTATTTTGAATTGAAAATCAATCATTTTAATGCTTTAAATTTCATTTAAAATCATACCAATTTTAATACAATAATCTATCGCACTTACCATAACTCACAATTTTGCATCTTCTGATTAAAAATCCTTGATACTTAATACAAGTTGCGCTCACACTCGAATTGGTTTATAGATTTTATTTGTAACTTTCAATACGAATTCAATGTCCTTTGAATAATTCACAAAACATATTATTAGACAATAAACGCTAATATATTAGAACAATTGTCGCATACATATACAAATGTGTGGATGTATGCTCGTCGTATATGTGATTACATAAATAGATACGAATGCTAAACATTCACATTCACTCAATTTACGAATACGGTATATGTGAAAGGGCAGAGCAATCACAAGCTTATGCTTACTGAACTATTCATCTACATATATGCATACATACATTTGCTTATGTACATATGTATGTATGTACGTGTGCATTTCTCGTGTCTTTGAATGTGTGTGTAGAAAAACTATTGAGCAAAACATTTAGTGGACTACGAAAAATACTCAAAAATACAAGATTTATAATAATATTGATAGAAAATGCGACGGTAAGTTATAAATACACATATTGTATGAGTGTGTTTGTCAGTATGTGTGTATACAGTATTATTAATATTTAGTTATAGATCGGAGCATAAAGTTAACTATTTAGTGATTTTTGAATATTGAACAAACTTGTTTTTCATTTTCGTAATTGTTTTTTACACACTCCTACAAAGTTTAAGGCACTACCTCAAGGAATTTCTATTCCAGAGTGTCCCTTGGGGGTTGTTTCAAATAGTTTTGTCCGATAAATCAAACAATGAAAACTAAAGCAAATGTTTAGCAAGCGTTCTGATCTAGATAGTATTAGTATGCTTACTTTGTGTGTATATAGTGTGGACATCTGTATGTGTGGGTGTTTTTGTGTATGTGTGTGTATTAATCACTTAAAAGCACTTACAGTTTGAAATTGTTAATGTTCGGTAAGTAGATTAGATATTTGACGATACGTTTGAGTTTGTTTGTATGTTTGTTGCTTTTTTGAAGTCTCTACTCGTTATTTAATATAATTATTTGTATATGTATGTATACGTGTATATGCTATAATGTTATTAGACACCGATTGTAATTAGTTAAGACATTTAGGAATACATACATGTAGTATACAGTACTCTAGCTTACTGGGGATATTGAAATTTTTGAATTATTATTGCATTGTAAAAATCGTAACGTAAATTCTTAGATGAAGCACACTTGGGTTCGGTTCATTATTCACTATTAGCTAATTAGTTATAAGTTCTGTTTAGTATTCTTAAATTTGTTTCCATTCGTTTACAAATTCTAAATGTTCATTTCTCATTAACAAAATATTCATGTTTTCTTTATCTTTTTTTTTTAAGTTTCATTTTAACAAAAATTGATTTTAATTACTTTTCATAGATGTGTATAGGTTTGTGTATTTTTAAATCGTATAATGAAGTTTTGGTTTTATTACAGTTGCGTGCTCATCGTTGTTGTTCCCGCTTGTTATTTTTGTTGTTCTTTAAGAGTAAGTTTATTAAGCATTTTCTTTCATAACTACGCATTAAATGTATTAATTCACTTCGTGGTTTGCTAATGGAAACCTTTGTTTAAGTAGTTTTTGTTTTTTTTTTTGGATTTTCGGATTTTATTAAGTTGGCTTAGTTGAAATACTGAACTGCTGAACACACAGACAAAAATGTACGTCAAGTTTTATAAACGACAATTTAATTATTATATTTTTCACTCTTAATACTTAATTCAAATGTTAATAATAAAATGCATGCACATATTTCTATATATGTATATGTATGTCTATATATAGGTGTGTATCAATGTGTGTATGCGATCATTATTTTTGTTTTACTTTTTTTTGAAGACTTTAATGTTCACAATTGTTGTTAGTTTGTTTGCATGGGCTTCATGCAATAGATTGGACGTTTGGTATTTTGCATTCTTATTGTTAATAATAATAATAATAATCATTACAAGTATAATTAATTTGTATGCTCTTAAACAAATTGCTTAAAGCTGCGCACAAGACTTTGTCTACAATTTTGTTTATTTCATTTTAGTAAACCAGCTTAAGTTTAATACTTTTAGTGTCCATGTTGAATGCTTGCTTATTATTTAAAAGACACACAGTATGCAAGTAAAACTACATTTCTACTTACCCATACATATACATATGCATATACAAATACAAATACAAATGGATATGCATATGCACATGTGGTGTATGGTTAAATGGTTTACAACAAGTTTTATACGTATGTTAACCCTTTCCGATTGAATTCGACAGTTATCATTGAAGTTTACAATGCATTAGGTAAGGCATTTTGCACAAGGGAAGGATTCGGTTGTTGGATATTAAACAAATACATTATTCACATGAAGGGAAGACAACACAAGGACATATTTGTATACTATATGTATATACTATATACATCGATTTTAATTGAGTATTTTTATATTTTCTGCTAGATCAATCAATCCAACTGAAATATTTAATTGTTTATTGCATCGATTCAATCTCTGATAAGTGAGAATTTAGCTATTCCGACTCCTTCAACAGTATTGCAGTAATTATTGCTGATTGTTGTGTTGTGTATTTAATTCGTGGTGATTGTATGTGAGTGTGTATGTTTATGTGCCAACAACAAAAATTGATTTTTCTTTCTCTTGGTTTAGTTACATTTCACAATGCGTTAAACTTAAATCTGTGTTTCTTGTTTTGTTTCTTGTTTTTCATTTTATCAAATACCCTGCAACTTCTTTTAATTATCACAGTTTTCATCAGAGATAGTTTAAACATTTTTTTTATGTTTAATATACATGTTTTTGCAAAAATAAAAGCAAGCGATTTGAAATTTGTGCAAGCATTTGTGTTTTTTTTTTTTTTTTTGTTCTTTCTTGTTTTGGTTCGAGCATATATTCTTAAGAAAAGCCTCGTCTTTTTATTAAACAAGTCATGAAACTTACGACTAAACTTCTGCTTACAATTTTGTTATGTATTTATTTTTCATTGTTTTTAATTCAAATCCCCATGCAATTGTCGAATTTGAATATTCGCATGTTTTCATTTGCCCTTGGGCTTTATGTATAATGTTTTTGTGTTTGAGTTTTATTGGGAATTATTTGATTATAATGCAAGAACGCGGCCTAGAGGTTGAGCTGATATGTTGCGTCCTCAACTATTGACCTTTCATTTGGATTGCATTAGATTTAAGTATTACAATAGATTGAAATTATTATGCAAGGGATGTAAACAAATTATGTAAAATAAACGTCAATTTAACTTTTTAAGTAGTTTTGTTTTTATTTTTTTAAAGTAAATATAATAGTAATTATTTGGAAGCAAAAGATGGCATAATTGTTTATCATTTTGTTTTAACACAAATATTTCTCAGGCGACAAATTTAAATATATCAAACGCAACAACAAAGCTGTTTAAAATTACACAAAATATATATAAATATGTATATGGTACGATTAAAATGTCTTCTTGGAAAGTCTAAATGATTTGCATATTTCGTTTCGATTAAAAAAGTATAAAAAGGATATAGTTTATGCGATTCATTTATAAATATACTTTATACTCAGATTATCAGTGTCGTGGCAAAAATGCTTACTGTTGTCGTTTTTTTCATTCTTTTTTTTTTGTTTTTTAGTTCTCAGTTTTGTACTTTCGACGTTGAATACATTTTTTGGTGAAACTCAATTGGTAAAACAAAAGAATAAGAGTAAGGGACATAATAGTATATACAATTAGTATATAATTGTGCTTGCAGCATGTGTGTAAGTGAGTATGTATGTATACATGTATGTGTATGCTTGTAGTATAGAATTTAGTGTTTTTGGTTTTGTTTCAAAATACATATAATAAATACAAGTATCCAATTAAACATTACAAAAATAATAAACGTATAGTACATCAGTATATTCAGATCAAGCTAAGAACAATTACAAAATTTCTTTGTTGGTACTTTTAGTAATGCTCACTTGTTGTCTAACACATTGAGAGTATTGTAGAGTTGTAGAAGAAGCTAATAAAGATACAAAAACAAAATACAGCTTATTTTAATTAATAGGAAATTGGCAATACGATGAGCGAGGAATAGAAGGAATCAACAACATACTATCCATATTCATTATCATCATCATCATTAAACTTTCTCTATTACTTTTTGTTTTTCTATTGATTTGGGCGGGCTCGGGATTTACAAATACACAAATCGTTTGTAGTACTATGCAACCTATGTATATATAATATATATATAGACGTGTACATATACGTACATCAATGCAATATAGTATGTACGTATAGTAGTAGTTGTAGTGTTGTGTGGTGTAGTGTATATATATATATATTCAATTAGGTATGTAAATGTGTATGCATGATTATGTATAAGAGATGACCAAAGAGCAAATCAAAGGCTTTTATGTTTACAACTTTTCGACATATTTTATACTATGCTATACAAATTGCAATCGCTGATGTGGTATTTATGTGTATGGGTTTGTCACTGTACCATGTACAGTGCATGTGTCGGCACATTTATGTTGTCGTTGTAGCATTTTCAGCAAAGGTTTTAGCAGCCGCTGCATTTATACTATCAGACTTCTGCTGCAGCTGTTGCTTCTCCTGCTCTGATCCGGTTGTGATGTTACTGTCGTCGTGAGCGTCGTTGCTACTGCTGTTGTCGTTGGCATGGTTGCTGAAATTAAATATTATGTAACCTTTAAGTTTCTAAGGAACAAACTACGGCTTATGGTTTACATTAAAATAGGTATTCTTACAATTCATTAATTTTACTAGGTCCATTTGAAATTGATGAAGGTTGTTGATCAGTTGACATTGCAGAGAGACTGCTATTGCCACCTAATGGTTTCGTCCACATGCCTTCATCATCTTCGTAGTCCTCCTCGCCAGCAAGCAGCACCGACTGCAGTCTGCTGACAATTGATGTAGCCGCAGAAGCTGTTGTTGCAGCTGTATCGGCAACGTTTGGCTCGGTAAACTTATCGCTGGTGGCTTTCTCCACATTGGCATTGTTGTCATACTCTGCCTGGTGGTCGTCCTTTGTTGTTGCAGTCATGGACACGTCGTCCTCATTATGCGTTGCCCGTTGCTGGTCATCGCTGTTGGTCCTTGACGATACCTCATTTGCTTCTGTCGATTGTGATGCATCAGAAGGGGGCGGTTGTGTCTGTGGCATTCCCAAATCACTGCCAAAAGTGCTGAAATGCGCATCGAAGTCGGCGAAGTTGTCGCTGTTAAAATCCGTTCCCCAATTACCGGTACTGGCATTATCAGTGTTAACGTCTGTAGAGGCACCAGTAATATCCGCAAACTGTACGTCCATGTCCCACGGATCGGCTGCTAAATTGTTCAGTGTGACGGAATTTTTAGTAAACATACCATGACCATGGCTATCGCCACCATGGCTATCGTCGTCGTCATCGTCATCATCATCAATATTTTGGCCAAATTGGAACATATACTGATCGTTGTCCACGGTAAATACAATGTCCTGCAGTGTGTTATCTAAATCGCTATAGCAAACATTGCTGTGCGACGCTGTGTTAATATCCCATGTGTTTGCAAGAAAATCCTTGGAGTTGGCATCATTGTACTCATTGTCCTCGTGCGGATTGCAGTTGGCCAAAAGCTTACACTGCTGCGACACTGCCTTGGTAAATTCACCTTCCTCGGCATCGATCAGTGACTGCCAGAGTGTTAGCTCCGACTCATCCGCGAAATTAGATGCAATCAAGGCAGCGATATGTTCAGATTCTGATATACAATTCGTAATATGTCTAAGAATTTTGATAAGGTGGCCCATATAGCCCAGTCGCCGACCTTTTTCGACAGATCTGCATGAAAGAGAAAATGGTATAAACTAAATATATCTTAAATGAAGGTGACTACTTACTGCGCTTCTGTATTGTGACGCCAGTAATTGACCAATTTGGATACCAGCTGGCAATTGACAATCAGCTGCAAAAATCGTAAGTGTTGTAGAAATAAAATCATGATATGAGATTAGTATTTATAAAATAGATGTACATTTATACTGCGTATGTACACTAACTAGTTTTTGATGTAATAAAAGAATTATTTTAAACATAGTGATAATTAAAAAAATGTCCATCGTAGAGCTAAGAAATATATATCATGATTCATGACTCAAATTATTATAGAGGCATTAATCATTGACAAACATATTTTATAGCTACTGTTAGTCACAAAATTATATTGCTTATTTTGCATGACTTGATATGCATATTTCTCCTTTTCCAGTGCCTACTTCATGGTCGTAATACTCACATAAGTTTGCATCTCTGTGGGCAGGTTGTTGATTGGCGTTTTAGTCTTATCCAGATCATTCAGTACTGGCGGCGCTTCAGTCGATAAATTCGACTGTTTTTGGACATCAGCAGCAGCATCCGTCCCATCAGCGGCGTCAACTTCATTGTTTTTAACGTGATTCTCTTGGGTGTTGTCTGGATCAACCGGCGTTGCATTCGAATTCTCAATTTGCTGCTGTTCAGCAGCAGATGCTTCTTGCTGTGTTGACGCAGATTCTGATTCGATGGTCTGCGCTTTGTCTTCATTGCCGCCTTCAGCGCGCTTAACATCGTTTAAGGCATTCTTTGCATTTACCTCTGCCGAGATCGAAGCAAAAGTCTCACCGTTCAGTATGAAGTTAAATAGATCATCCTGATAAATATCCGTGCAGTCAGTTGACGTGGTGTTATTTTTAGACAACTCGTTGTAGAAGACCAAATGCAATGCCTTCTCCATCTCACTGTGCAAAAAGTTATTCCAACAGTATTCCTTGAAATAGTCCAGCAGTAAACTAAAATAGTCCGTAGCACAGATTCTAATAGAAAATAATATTTGCATTAGCGACTACAACTCAATACAGGGCGGGGAAGCAACTTACGCCTGTTGAATGGTCTCGTGCTTCGTCTCCAACAATGCGGTAAACACGCGACACACCTGCAGCCTCGTCTTACCAAATGGTGGAGCCAGCACAGCTGCAGTAGTTTCTAAACTCGGTTTCTGCAAGCAATTTACGATACAATAAGTAATAGTAAATAATTAAAAGATGCAACAACATACCGCTGGTGGATTCTTGAGCACATGTACAAATTCCTTTAGGCGAGGCGCTATCACTGTAATCACAGTCTCCTGCACTTCCAGATGAAATTCACGCTCCCTTTTCTGTAACAAACGCTGGCGATCCGAGTTTGGCTCATCACTGCACCACCGGAAATAAGAAAAATTTAAAATAAGCAATTAAGGGGTGGAAACCACATTTTTTGTATGACTCACGTGAATGTTATAGGTTTGATTAGCGTAAGTACAACCGATATTCCTGATAATATGGCGCTCTCTAGAGCGTTTGGTTCCAAAATCACATTTAACAAGGCTTCTATTGTCTGTACGGATTCAATGTTTCTTAATATGGGATTCGAGCCATCAAAGGCCGGCTCAAATGAATCGTTTTCCTGTTCGGTTTGCCGCATTAGACGACCTTGGTTAATAAGATCACAGAAAAAGTCCGCAACATTTGCATGTTTATCGGTTTCTTGAGGATTACGCAATATTGCAATCAGTCTCTCTACAATTTTATCTTCAGTTAGCCACTGCAATAAAAACGATAACAAAAATTAGTAACAATTGGTTTACTATTTAGCTAATTCAATTAGTTAAATAGATGGTTCATGTTCTGGTTCTCGATTCTGTTTTTAGTTATTTCAACAAATCAGTTAAATAGTTGAAATGAAAAAGTGAACCGTAACAGACCTCGAATTTATTTAACTATAACTTCGGTGCTTCCGAATATCATGTTTTTTGTTTGCTATAATCATTTATTACTTCGTATAGGTTGCGCTTTAGTTGACCGCCATCAATATCTTTCATCATTTGCATTATTAAATCAGGTATGACTGGTGTGTCAAAGTGTTTGCAAATGAAATCCAAAAAATTCTTCTGCGATTTAATATATTCCAAAAGTTGTAGGCACATTTGTTGATACAAAAACCAATCTTGTTCAGGCTTTTTGGTAAAGAGCATGCTAAACGTTTTGCTAAAAAACGATGATAGCAATGGATTTAACGGTGGTTCCTTTTCCAGATATGAGTAGAGCAACTGTAGCGTATCCGCATCGGACAGCAGCTTTTCATCTAGGGACGGCAGGCCGCTGTTCGAGATTAAAATCAATAAAATAATAAACACATTTAATTTGTGCTTTAGTGATGGGTGGCTTGTTGAGATGGGCGAGGTTTTTAGGGGACGAAACTTACAGTGTTAGTATTTCACATGACATGTTTGCATAGCGAAAACGCTGCGCCATGGGCACATCCTCAGAAGGTTCCGTTGTGATTAGCTCGACAAGTCGTCTAATAACTTCGGGCCGTGTTAAATAGTTGACGAGGTTCTTTTTTGGCGTTTTGCATTCCTGCAGTATTTCCTCCTCGTCAAGAAATTCCTCCACCGTAGAATTCTGTGGGTAGTTGTAACAATTTTAGCAAGTGCAACTTTTATTTCCGCTAAACTGAACACAACAAAAAAAAAAAAACAGATCGCGTTCTTCGGGCAACGACCAAATATACCAACCTCCTTCTCGAGCAGCGCCTCTATATTCGCTGAGGGCGCATAACCCTTGTCCCAAAACATTTTTCGCACGTACGTCTTGGCGGTGACACTTTCAGGCTTGGGGAAAAGAAATAGGAAGCAAGCTTGCTTTGTTTAGCTTGTAGTGTATGTAGTTGCACTGATTTCGAGCTATTTCGATACACAGCACAGCTGTATTTTGCACTTTTACAACGATTTTAATAATTTTTCACCCAAAAATTGCGTTGCCACGCTGATGTAAAAAGGGTACTGTTGTGCTCAATTTGGCACTGTTGGACTCAAAATGGTCACATCAGTGTTCGAAATGGTGAAAATAAAGTAACATCAGCAATTGCGCATGACATTATGTTAAAATAATTGGCGATGAATGGCTTAGATAAGTATGCTGCTTAAGTTTTTAAAGTCGCATAAATATAAAACAATTTCCTCAAAGCAATTTTTAAAATAATTTCCAATTATTGTTCGGATTAAGCTGCACAATTGAATAAGTAACAACCGCGGTGACACACATGTTCAACCATATATTTATTTATAATAGTAAACTATGGAAAGAAATAATGTTTGTTTTTACACTCGATATTTTAGTTTTTAATTTAAATATTTGTTATCTGCTGTCGATTTTTTTATCAGTCTGATCTGCTTAGTTTCTCAATTTTGATCTAAATCTAGCTTTTTTACTCCAAATTTTTGGCAGCACTGCCTGCAACATATATTTTATGCGGTCACATTGGATAGTACCAATAAATACGCGGGCAGTGTCAATGCAATAAGTTCTCAATGTCGCTTGCCTATTTACGATTTGGCAATATGCCACCACAAATAACTAAATTATTAGTTAAATGAATTTGTTCCGGCTGTGAGCATCATCCACAAGATGTACACTGTAAAATCAGAAATATATAGTGAGACCAACTATCAACCCGTAGACAGTGGAGGTGGCAACCTCTTGTCTCAGTTCCGTTTTCGTTATCCTTGTGAGGAAGAGGATTCCAAAAATGGCGCAATCGTTGACAAGGATGGCGATCTAGACGTGAAGCGTGTACGCCGTGGTACCATAGAAATAGAGCATTCCGGGGCCACCGAAATAAAACTGGTCGGTCTGCAGGTTTGGCGCGGTGCTCTTCTGCTTGCGGATTATTTGTTCGCACAACGAAAAGAGCTCGGCTCTAAGACGATTATGGAGTTGGGAGCTGGCGTTGGACTCACCAGCATTGCGGCCGCTATCCACAGCAGTGGCCAAGTCTTCTGCACAGATGTGAATCTAGGTAAAATCCTAGAGCTAATTCAGGGCAATGCTCAGCGGAATGCTAAATTGCTTCGCGGTCGGGTGACAGTTATTGAATACGATTTTATGGCTCCCAAATCACAACTAACAACTGAGTTAATGGCGGCCATAGATGTCAGCGACGTGATAATGGCAGGTGATGTCATTTACGATGACAGTTTGACTGATGCTTTTGTTAACGTTATAGAGCACATTTTTGAACGAGGCAAAATATCAGGCAGACCAAAGTGCATATATATGGCCTTGGAGAAGCGTTATGTGTTTACTATGGAAGAGTGCGATTCCGTAGCACCAATGTACGAACATTTCCTAAGACAGACTATGAACAAACCTTGGATTATTGACAACATCCCGCTAGACTTTCCACAGTACTTTGAGTACGAGCGGTGCCCGCAACTTATTCTTATGCGTATTAGCAGTCGTTGAGTATTTAAATGCTATTTGTTAAATAAAATGACTTTATTTTCTATAACAAATTCATTTCTTCCCCCTCTTAGTGACATATAAGAATTTCGTGGTGACTTATTTTAAAGTTCTGCATTAGTCTACAGTGCAGTTCCGCTTTAAGCTAATGTCATTGTACTATAATTAAAACCTGAACCCGTTTGTGTTATGCATTCATTGTGTCACAAATCTTGCATTGCCAGAATGATGTTCTCCAGCGCCTGTCGTGCATCCGTCACGGGAAAATGTTGTAGAACTGTGAGTGCGGCTGCCGTGTGTTTGCACTGCAATTCTTTTGTCCTGGCCAGTGCTGGTCCAGCTAAAACGATCTGGTAAATCTGTTGGTAGTCAATTTGTTGTACATTGTTCTTGCCCTGCTCAAGCAGCGCATACATGTTTGGATCGTGCTCGAGATGAAATAAAACTGGAGCACTGACCAAACTAAAGGTAGCATTCACTGGTAGCGTACTTTGGAAAATTTCAGCGTCGAGACAGGCTTGCCAGGCTAAGGCAAGATGCTTGCCAAACAGATACGCATGGCGTTGCATCACCTCGCTCTGGCCGGCCAGCTTAAGCGATGCTTGGCAGGATTTGCCAAGCAGGCTGCCAGAATTTAATATGTTTCGACATTCCCATTCCTGCTCTGGGTTGCCCAGCACCTGGCCAATAGGCATGGGAGTCAATACGTCGTGCTCGTTAAAATCGATGCCAACGGTGAGCGAGGGACGCTGAAATGTGCCCGGTTTGAAGGGCAGAGGATTATTCTGTTCATCGCGTTCACCAATAAACTCTGATTCAGAGAAGTCACGAACAGCTGAAGAAATGAGCTCCACAACCTCCTGGTTCCGCAGGTTCGCCAGCTCAGCACTAGAATGACCAAGCAGATAGTCACCCGTCAGCAAGCCAATTTTGTTGCCAAATGACATGTCGTCAAAATTGTTAACATCTTCTCCCGCCTGAGTGCCCGATTGCAGGTTAACAACGCTCTAAAGAAAACACAATTGATGTACTTCGGAGTATGAAGAAATAAATGGGTGTGGGACACTTACATTGTGCACCAGATGGGAAATCCGTATCATCTCAGTCACCTCAGCTAGAGCTCGTTGGGAGTGAAGAACGCCAGCGCTTTTATCCTGCTCCACGTCAGGTATGTTGGCTGCATGTCCGCCAGCCCTGGACACAAGCAGTACAATCAGTCCCCAGGCCTGCATTGTGTTCTTGCCATTGTACAACAGGTGTCTAGGCCAAGATATTAATGAGGTTAGTTGAATATATTATGATTCATTTGAATTGCTTACTTAGCCGTCTTCATTAGTGGATGAGCGCTGCCTACCAGTTTTCGCAGGTGCAGCGCCACATTGGCAATCTCATCACTAAGCAACCAGCGTAAACTCAGGAAGGAAGTTGGATAGCCAACAATGCGCTCCGCCTCGCTTACCGCACGATTCCAGTCGTGTCTCGGTGGTGGCGTTGCTTGTTTACTGGCCACTGTTGACGTCGCCGTATAACGATGCTGTTGATGAGTGAAAGTTGGCATTGACGCAAGTGAGACACGAACGAGGCACTGTATCTGACGCTGCGTCCTTTGGCGCACAATCTGTTGCATAATCAGCGAAGTTGCTCTTTGCATCTTTTTATCGGTGTAACTAACTAAATTTCATACAAAACTAACACTTTCAATTGCTTGTATGCTTAACTGAGGTATTTCGACACATAAATTCCACACTTTCTGCACTTGTTGCTGCTTCTGCTTTAGCCGCTGCCACTGCCGTTGCTGTTGCTGATCTGTGGCAAACTGACGAAAAGTGAAATCACAGTTTTGACTCGGGCGTAACCTCTTCGGTGTTGTTGCTTCTTCGTTAACGGCCCACTTTTACAATTGGCTATAGCGGCGCCACAACCGTTTTGTTTGTTTGCTCTTGACTTGGAAACAGGTTTTCGTTTGGCTCCCACTGCCTTGGCTCCCGCGAGCATTTTTGATCCACTGATTTGTTTTTGTTTTTTACACTCTTATAGAAAATCAGCTGTGCAATGCCGATGTATCGTAAAGACCGATAACAACTGACAGGTGCTACTAAATCGATTTATAAATACCACAACTGCCACAATTCAAGAAAATAATATGTGTGTTAACAGTATTTTTTCATCGTGTTGTGGAGTATGACCATTTATAGTATTGAACAATACTATTCATTTAAGAAATATTTTTAATTTGTTTAACTCCGTTCAACTGAACAAATTCCAATAGTCGTTTTCCGTTTAATATTTTAATAATATTCGAAAAATGTGTTCTAGACAGGCTTTAGCTTAATTAGAGAAATACAAGCAATCAAAACGACTTTTAAAAGAGTTTAGCTTTTTAATTTCAATCGTATTTGTGACTACTTAATAAATCACAATATGGATTTGAACTTGCCTCATTTCGAGTTTCACGTTGTTGTTGACATTTTTGCTATCACCTCCATTTCATACCAAATTAAAATTTGTCATTTTTAACGAAAATCAGTTCAGCGTATAGAGAATTTCCGAGAAAAGAAAAATATGGTTCTACACGGTCGATATTGTTCGATGAAAGACGGTAAAAAAGTGGCACTTTTTAGATTAATTTTTTAAGTATACTGAAATACCGTTTAAAGTTACCTGAAACAAAATAGTATATTCTGAAATTTAATTTACGTTAACGACGCTTATCAGTGCCCGAGTATTAATATTTATCAATTCACGAAACTCATTGATAGCAGCATACTTATGTGTGTTTTATCAGTATGCAAAAAGCCCACTGTTGTTAAGTTGTGCCTTTAGTCATTTAAAGTCAAGTAACCGCGTGTCACTTTGATAACAAGAGAATGGTAACTTAAAATTGTGCAAGGCAAATAAAACCCGTTATAAAAAAAAATAGTTTTTGTTTAAAAACAGTTGAAAGTTTGTATGCCAAGCATAGCGCATGTGCTGGTTGTAAAAACACTATGAATGAACATATTTATGCATTGAGCACACACCCTTGGCTTATCCCAGCTCTCTCTCTCTCTCTCTCTCTCCCTGGCTATCTTTTGCTTTTGGTTTCTCGCGCAGCAGCTAACGGTATATGTGTGGAAAAACTGATACAACGGCATTCAAATTGAAATCGATAAGTACGCAAAGAACAACGCGCAACGTGAAAACGTGAAAATTTCAATTCAATTGATGAACAAAATAATTTTGCGTTTAACTATTTGGTAGACAATTCAACAAAACACCAAAGCATGTCCAAAAAAAGTGTTAGCTCCTAGAATTTCTTAAAATCGTAAAGCCAGGCATGACAAAAGTTAAGGGAGCTCTGCTTGAATAGAAATCAATACGAGTTAAAAGACAAGGGGCAGTGGGAAAATATCAGTTGTGGGCAACCGAAAGTTTTCATCAATTTTAAATGTTTTTTAATTATGTAAAATTGCATTTGAGTGGCGCATTGGATTGAATTTTCTCATTAGCTGACAATGCTTTTATTACATAAGATTTGTTTGGCAATACATTAATAATAAGCATTTTCACCTCCCACTCTCGCCCACTCTTCATCCACTTGACATTTGCAGCTGCTTGAGGTAATGTAAAGCCATTTTATTGAAGCTCAACATCAACAAACCGCTTCTGCTTGATAAAACTGTGCCCTTTGTTGTGCTAGTAGCCAAGCAATCAAAATGCAGCCGCCACCGCGCAAGGTAATCCCTAAGCCCTTCGGATATTAATATGCATTAATCAATAATCCTTATCACAACACGCTAATATATACCAATTGACTTATGTAGGGTAACTACGTGAAATTCCTGAAGAATTTGCACACGGAGCAGGTGGCCAAGTTGCAACTGAAGAACCAGCATGAGTGCGACCTGCTTGAGGACATTCGACAGTTTACCATCAAGCGATCTGCTATTGAGAAATCATATAGCGAAGGTTTGCTCAAAATCTCATCGCAGTATCTCAACAAGAAAATTCCAAATATACCCGATATCAAAATGGATGGCATGGAGGAGCGTTGGTTAGTGACTCATTGCGTTTAATAAGCTTTTATTAAATTTATTTTCTATTATCTGTACTAGGAATATGTGGAGTGTGTGGCGCACTGTGTTGGAGGAGAATGAGAAATTGGCCCGTGCTAGGTTAGCTGCCATTGAGGTGTTCCAGCAACAGATTGCCGATGAGGCCAAGGTGTTGCGGGATTACAAGCTGGCGATTGCCAAGCGATCACTCTCTGGCATTGTCAATGTGCAGAAGGAGCTGCATTTGAGCGTTGGCGATGTTGACAAGACCAAAAAGTCCTACTTTGATGAGGAGCACTGTGCGCACGATGTTCGGGACAAGGCCAAAGATATTGAAGAGAAGTTAAAGAAAAAGAAGGGCTCATTTTTCCAGTCCATCACATCACTCCAGAAGAACAGCGCCAGAGTTACTTCCCGCAAGGAACTGCTTGAGGAAAAGTCTTCTGGTGCACGCAACGATTACGTACTCAGTCTAGCAGCGGCCAATGCGCATCAGAATCGTTATTTCACTGTCGACTTACAGACAACGATGACCACCATGGAGAATTATGTCTTTGAGCGCGTCGCCGAGTACCTTATGCTTATGGGGTGAGTGAACTACTTGCTACATAGGTAATCATTCATAATGTAGCTTGTAAATTTAAAATTTAAAATTGAAAATGCTATACCATTTGAGATTTGTCTAAGTTGACACACCTAACCATTAACTACTTTTCCATTAATCGCACTAACAGAGCCATCGTACAATATTTATCATTGTCACTTACCTCCTTGAACTGTTCTCACTCATTGTTATTTTATTGGGAACTGTTCTCAGTCCAGATTATCTTGTTTATCAACTCATCCCAGTTATAAACGACACTATTGTGACTCTCACTCGTTTTAATTAAAATAATTTATGCACAATAATTAAACATAATATTTTTATTCACGACCCATTATATATATTAGTATTAAATTATAAGTTGAAATATTTATTAATTAATATTTGTATTACAATTTTATAGACGCACGGAGCTACTCACCTGCTCGGCCACGCAGAATAGCTTCGGCAAGATACGAGACCAGGCCCAGCAGTTGACGAGGGAGTATAATTTGCAGTGCTGCTATTTGTTCTATCCGGTGCTGAAGCAGCACATCCAGTATGACTTTGAGGCATGCGATAATGATCCAGTGCGCAAGGTGACAGCAGAGCATGACTCTGCCGCAGAGACGCTGACGAAGGAGGCAAAGAACTTGGCTGGCCGCGTGGTGAAGGAGAATGCATCGATACGGGAGTATGCCAAAAAGTTGGCATTGTGTCAATCGCTGCGAGATGCTGGCCAACGCACAGATCCCAATGATCCCAATGGACCCGATCTAGATACCAAAATCGATGAATTCCGCGATCAAATACGTCGCTGCGAGACCGAAAAGGCCAAGGCAGAGGCATGCTTGCAGTGTCTGCGCGATGGTGGCATCAATGTGGACGAATGGGTGCAGGAGGCAGAAATTATGGGCGTGCAGGAATTGACACGTTCGGCCAGCTCCATTTCCATGCGCACCGATGCTTCCGGTCAGGGTGAAAATCCCAGCTCCGACTCGTTCTACGACAGTGACAAGGAGGAGGCGGGTGGTGCGGGCGCTGCTGCCGCTGCCAAACCGAAGCAGGAGCAGCAACTCTCACGGGATCGCACTTTCAGTGACAGCGATGAGGAGCCAGAGGAGCGAGAACGTGCGCAACCTGCAACTGCGGCACCCGTGCCGATGATGGCTGCCAGCGGTGGCGGCGGCGGCTGGGACGATCCAACTGAAGTCAATTGGGATGCCGAAGAAGAGGACAAGGACGATCCCATTGTACCGGAGCCCAAGGAGGCTATCTTCAAATGCACAGCCCTTTACAGCTATACGGTGAGTTGTGAACAGTTTTCAAAGTCTGCATGCAGGTCTAATGGGATTCTTGTCACATTGCAGGCACAAAATCCTGACGAGCTCACCATTGTTGAGAATGAACAGCTTGAGGTTGTTGGGGAGGGTGATGGCGACGGTTGGCTGCGAGCCCGGAACTATCGCGGGGAGGAGGGCTACGTGCCACACAATTATCTGGATATTGATCAGGACGCCGCGGGTGGCGCCCTTAATGGTAGTTCAGGCAATCAATTGCGATCTCAAATCTCATTCTCATCTGTCGATTACACTGTTGACAATGAAGATCAAACGGTGGACTCTATGCAATCACCTGACCAGGTGTCTGTTATAATGGCACCACAAAAACGCATCAAATCCGATGTCGAGTGGTGCATTGCGCTGTACGACTATGATGCGACTGCCGAGGATGAGCTCACCTTTGAGGAGGGTGATAAGATCAAGATAATTACTAAAACGGCTCATGGTGTCGATGATGGCTGGTGGGAGGGTGAACTGGATGGTAAATTTGGCAATTTCCCATCTTTGGTCGTCGAGGAGTGCGATGAGATGGGAGAGCTGCTCAGTGATGGTGGCGACGAGTCTCCTCCACCGATGGCACCACCCAACTTTGCCTTGCCGCCGGCACCTGCACTGCCACCAGAGTATGCCCAGGAATTGTCTGACATAACAGAGGATATGTTCGCCTCACAGGACACGGCAGGTGAGTTTGAAACCTAATTGAAATTCTCAGTGTAATTTAAATCATATGTCGCAATATGTTTATTTCAATTGTGCCTCAGACGAGGATAGAGACAGTGGTTATATACCGAATGGCGCTGCGGCTCCTAGCATGCCTCCGCCAGGTAAATAGACTGCCCCTTTAATTATACACTTTTCCTCGATCTCTCTTCTCTTATCTATCTCACTCTCAACAACTCAACTCTTTTATACTCACTCAATATCAATTCCTATAGTACATATCTTTTTTATTTCACCAAACACAAAACAAAAAAAAAGTATTGTTATACCTGCTTCTATATTCTTTAGAGGTACCTAAACTTAATCTTCAAGTGCAGCTCGTCTAACTACTAACCACTACCAAATACTCGTACCACCACCAAAAACCACTACCATCACTGTAACTATTCTCCACCACTCTCCGTGCTCTCCGTTAATGTGCTATCCAAATCGATAAAAAACAAAAACTCTAATCTTTAACCAAAACTATGTCTATACAAAATGTCTTAAGAGAAGTGTCAAAGGAAAGAACTTAACTACAATTCTTTACAGTCTACTTTAGGCTTATCAACGTGTGTCCTCTGTGTGTGTGTTGGTGTTACCTGCTATGCCACTGTCTACGATTCCATTCTCGAGTTGCTCTTGCGTTGATTTATTTATGATTTCGTTTGTAAAATATATATATGTATATACTATATGTATTTGATTCTTTTCGGTATCGTATATTGCAAATACCATTCTAATTAATACTAACCAATTGAATATTAACACTTTGTTTTCTAACTACTTGTTATACTTTTTGACTCAGTGTAAGCGTTGTTTTTAAATGTTACTCAACTGTTGCCTGTTTTCTATTTCTCCACTTTCTCTACAAATATATTAACTATGATAATTGAGTAATTGTGAAGGATTCTTAAATCTGAAATATTCAAGAAAACTTTTCTTTAAACAAATTAATTTATATAAAATTATAATGGATTCATAGCCATATCAAATCCCTGATTAAGGATAATATCTCACAATATACCATACTAAAACTAAATTTAATTATTTCTACCATAAATCGAATATAAAGCATGTAGTCATGGAGTACTTCAAATACATTTATTTCTCACCTACCGCCAGAGATATCCCCTCTCTATAGCTTTTCCTTTTTGGAAAGTAATACTAAGAAAAACAAAAATTGTGTCTCAATTGTAAGCTTTTCTGGTTTAAGATCTTCCCCAGCTCTAGAAGCTATTTTCTCTCGTCTTTTTAATGTAACATAGATATATCGCATGTGCATGAGGCCCAATCCTTTCAGTTACCCTATTAATATATATTTTTATTTGATGTATAAGCTTTAATGTATTATATTTGTTTTGTGAAACTCCTTGTACCCTTTATACGTGTATTTAACCCTTGGACATATTCGTAGTTCAAGAAATCGTGTATTCACATTTGATTGAACCTTTTCACACACTTGAATAAGGATTTTTTCTTTAAATAAAGTAAATAAATTATTACAACTAAAATTCGAGTAACGGTCAAGAGGATTAAGTAAACTATTTTTCTCTGATTTTTTTTAATGCTAACTCAGTTCTTATACAAGAGCCTGGCATGGAGGTAACTTATATTAAGAACATATTATATAAATGTAAGTATTTTAATTAATTGATTATTTTTTCGGGTGTTGCAGGACGATCTCAGTGATGATGGGAAGTCGCCACCAAGCATTCCGCCACCACAGATAACCAAGGGACTGGAGGGTGGCGCAGCTAATGGCAGCGGCAATGCGAATACTTTGAACTTAGGTATGGCACAAATAATTGTTACCGCTGCAACCCCAATGGTTGAAGACGGTGCCGATAAATCTTTCCCACCAGTAGGAGAGAGTGAACAGTCAAAGTCCCCTGCGGCTAGCGATAAGCCGCAGCAGCAGCAGCAACAGCCCAAGGAACTACCTAAGGTGGATAAAAAGCCCGATATTGTGCCGAAGCCAACGGCCAAAGTGTTGCAACAAAAGCAACAGCAACAATCTCAGCCAGCGGCTGCGACAACTGTTAAAGAAGGTAATGCTGTTGATGGTGGCGGTCAAGTGGGGCCAGCTGTAACCATAACACTGACAGAGTATCATGTATCCTGTAATACAGAGGATCAACAGTCTAGCCTGGATGCCACTGACTCGGCCTCAGACGATGTGCCCGTCCTGCCCGAAGCTGAGGATCCATTCACTGAGAAATCAAACTCTGGCGCATCAGTTGAAGGCGGCAGCAATGCCTTTGAAGCCAACTTTGAGGCCAATTTCGATGCTAATTTCGATGATGCATTTGCCAGCGGTGGCAACGGAAGTGGAGGCGGCGGCGGAGGTGGAGGCGAGCAGTCTCACGACTTGGATATGAATTGCGAGGCTGCTGCCGAGGATGTCATTGAGGCACCCAAACAGGTGGTCGGTGGTCGAGCTAGCATACCCGAGGAATTGGACTCGAATCAATTGGCACGCTTAGAGAATTTAAAAGAATCGAACGCCTAAAGAGTGGCTCTATCTTAGTCTCCAGCTTAGCCACCACCACCAAGGGTCGGCGACTTTAATGTTGTTCGTTATCTATCAGGCACTTAAGCATGAGCACAATACCTTCAATATAGACTATATTCACGGTCAGTTATAAGGCGCTCATAGCTGCACCACCAACACCACCACAACCACTGAAGAAACAACTCTGTTTGCATTTAAAAATGTCATCGAAGAAATCTAACAGATGGTCGCTTCTTCTTCTAACCATTTAAACTACCAAATATATGCAATATTCAATGAAGTAAACATAATACAACGACGCCATAGTGTACACAGCTCAATGATCATTCCAAACCACCATATACATTTAGATATATACTACTTACTTAAATACTGCATATATCACTGTTTGTATATGTATATTAGTTTGTAATATGTTAAACTCTCTGAAAATTCAAATGATAAGTATAACAGCTCTACTCCGAATTACACTTTAGCAGCAATTCTACACTTGAAAGATAGTAAGCGAGCTTTCTGGATCGACATTGATGGATATAGCATAATTTGTACTATTCGTAAAGTATGCTTGTAGACTTGTTGAAAAAGTGAAATTCAGAGTAGGGCTATATAGGTATATTAATATATGTATATTATAATCGTTTTTGATAGGCAACTGTCGCAAATCGTTGTACTTGTAGTTCTCTCTCAGTCCCCGAAACGGATGTTCGAATATCATCTAATAATCGAGCAATAATAAGTATATATGTGTGTGTATATATCTAAGACAGCTATATGATTACAAGACTATATTTTAATTGTTTCAATGCTTATTAATTAACAATAACAATATCAGCCAAAGCAAATACTTCAACTAGCTCAGAGATTATGATTATAGTTTGCTGTACTCGGATATCAGTATACTTATTGTTAGCACATCTAAATGGAATTGTGCCGAATCATAGAATATTCCAATTTATAATTTATATAATGTAAGCACTAAAGCAATGTTGTATGTTGATATTTAAAGTTTATTCTAATTAGTTCAATTATTTGCGTCTTTCGGAGCGAACAAGTTTAGTCAAATTATCTCGGTTTATACCTGAAATGCCTAACCAAATTTTGCAAATCGAATAACTACAAACAAATACTCAAAGCTTAGATCACATTGTGAAACTGATTATAGTATGAGCAGCTCTCTTAGAGTTAATTTACTGAAATAAATAAATATATATCTATATATGAATTAATTCAAATATACCGCAAACGTATTGAATTGTATGTTATTTTCCAGTGAGATCATACATCTTCTGTTTAATGAACAAATAAATAAATTAACACATTACTGCAGAAATTAAATGGTTTTTTAATCCATAATTCTGTAATTCTGCAAATATATCCCATTTACCATTGAAACAAACAATTTTGATTTTAATTTTTTACATATCTTTATTCGTATTCGCTTCATTTGCAATATTATAATAATTATCTTCTTGGTTTGGATGTTTCCCATTGTCTTTATTGACGCATTTAATTTAGCATTCAACTTAATGTTATAGGTTCTATTTGGTTTTCATTTTTGTTTTGATTTTCATCTTTCTGTAACATTTATTGCGTGTTTGGTTTTTTTGTTTTCTTTTGTTATATGTGTAATTATTTTTATACGCTATAGATATTTTATTATATTTTCTGTCTTTAGTTTTTCTTTTCTTATCCCTTTTTATTTTATTTTTATATATATATAACGAAATTAACACAGTCAAAATTTGTGATCAGTGATCAATCATTACATACGCATTACGCTTTAAATTATTTATTCTTTTTTGTTTTGGTTTTTGTTTTTTCTTTTTGTTTTCTTTTCTTGTTAGCTTATTTATTTGGTTTTCTTTTTTGGTTTTATTTCGTTTTCAAACAGTTGCATAATGCTTGCTTATCTACTATTTCGGGGTATTATACTGGGTTGGTTATTTTGAGCAACGAAAATAATGTGCAATAAGTATACAATAAATGAAATTAACGCCTGATGAAGTACAAGTGGAGAGAGAGAAATATTAATATAGAATGAGGGATAGAGAACAAATTGTAATTGACGAGAGGCCAACTTTCAAATCAATAATCAAAATGGAAATTATGATAAGAATTGACTGCTTCGTGGGAGTTGTTGTTCTTGTTGGTTGCTGACATGGTGAATAATCATAACAAATATTCATTTATTGCAATTAGGAACTTTTATTGAATGGACGGATAAACAAAAAATTATAGATACGCTTTTACAGCTTTTATAGCATTATAGCATCTGTCATCATGGTATAAAATATATGTTAACCTTCAAGTTACTCGAAGAAAACTAATAAAATCGGAAATCTGCAGCAGTCCGGAATATTTTGAGTTGTGCTGAGATAATTGAGAATGAATGTTGAAGAAGAAGTTCTTCTACTAATGCTTGAGCAAGAAATTAAATTAATATCATTCAATTCATTCATTTTGAATTGGGGTTCCATTTCCATCTAGCTGTTAAAGAAAAGCAATAAACAACTTAAAATACAAAACTACAATGGGGTGTACAACCATAAGTATGTTTGAATGTGTGTGTTTATGTATGTGGGAGTGTGTGTTTTTAATTTGATGTTTCAAGTTAATTTGTGCAATTTTCCAATGTTGCTTGACTTGCATTTTATAGTACTTTTATTTGGGGGGATTACCGACTATGAATAATTATATTTGTTTCATAAACATTTCAATATATTATTTTGGGTTGCATTAAAAAATGTTTGGTGCGATTTTATGAAATACATGTGTGAGTGTGTGTGTGTGTGTGTGTTTGTATGTGTGTTGGGGGTGTATTAATTAAGCTTATTCATTTGCTTGTGATTTCTGTTTCAACTCCAACTAAATATTTAGCTTATGTTTTTAACTGTTTTTATTTTTAGTTCTTTGCTTATCTAAATACTTTAGAATTTCATTTTGAGACCATCATACATACATATATATAATACATACATTATTATACATAATCTATACGCACACAATGTAATTATTACATCATGTACATACATGCAACTTTATGTTTTATATACGAGTATGTATATGTAACTCTATATATGTATACATATTTCATTTCTCATATTTTCATCATTATATATAAAACGCTGGTGTTGGTGCCCTCGTCTAAGCGATGTGGCACCAAAAATGCTTCAAACATTTCATTGTGTTGTTGTTGTTGTTGTTGTTCTTGGTTTTCTTTTGTTCTTGTATATAAGTAATTTAATTTAAGGGCTTCTGTCATTATTTGTCCTAAATGCTTTGCCTCTTATTTGTTTAGTTGTTAGTTTAAGTTTTAATTTTATGTTTTGTTTAGTTTCTATTCACTTTTTATACTTAAGTACAACTAAATTGTAACAAATTATATAATTAACTAGGTGTAGAGTAAAAAAGAATACGAAAAGTAAATACAATTATATAACTTAATTAGTTGTCCTTGTTCTTTGTTTGTTTAAAAATGCTCAGCTATTTGTTAACAACTAAAATGTTTTGTTTTCTTTTCTTTGGAAATACGCTCCGAAACCGTTGAGCAGCTATTTGTTGTTGTTGTTCTTCTATGTCGCTTTTGCATATAACTTAATTAAAGATAAGCCTATGCATTATCCATTTCTCTTTCATCTTCTTTTTTTTTAAATTTATAAACATTTTGATTTAACTATTTTGTTATGTCTTCTTCGTCACCATCACCACCATTTTGTGGTTTTGTATTTGTTGCATACGAGTATAATTGAATTCCGACATCTTTATAGCTATAAAATATATATGTATATACGCACATATACTTGAATTTTGTTTTTGTTGTCTTTATCACCGATTTCACTTGATGTCGAGTTGCGTTTACTGCCTGATTCTGATTCTAGCTATTTAATGAAAAATTGTGTACCTAAGAATATTTTCCTTCTTCTTCATCTTGTTCTTATTTCTCTTGGTTGTTTTGTTTGGTAGATGTAAATCAATTGCAGTTGCTTTATTTCAAATCCATGTATGTAAGTACTTGGCTCCAACTGATCCTTTAGACTCCTTGTGTCTTGTAGCATACAAAAATGTTGCAAGTGTGAGTATGTGTAAGTGAGTGTGTGTGTGTCTAGAAAGTTAATAAAGTAATTTTCGCTCAGATGCTATATTTTCCTTGGATTATAGGTGTGATTAAGTGTAGATCAACTATGTGCAAAACCATCGATAATATTATTCAGAAAGAGGTTATGCTAGCCACAAATATATCAATAGAAGATATATCTAAAATCCACTATTGGTCTTTTTAAGATATATATGTCATTAATATATTAAAGTCTAGTCTCGATATCCTGCTCTGGATAGTAATATTAATAGTTCTGTCCATGATGCGTAGTACGAGGGAAGCTGTGCCTTGTTGACTGTGTAGAATTTGCTATTTGACTCCGATAGTCTCCAAACACTTAGAAAGTATTGAGCCTAGAGTTTAATTTTTGTATTCATTTCATTTCATTTCAATCGATTTTCTTATTCTTTACGGGATTACTGTGTATATAAAATAATTTGTTTTTGGTTTACATATAAAAAACTCGTGCTACATATAGGTGCTTAAGTACGTTATGTTATTGTAAAGTACATCCATAACATGCATACATATTAAATATACATATTGTATCATATATGTATCGATGCAAATTATGTGTGTTTGTGATGCTGCTTCTATATTAGGTATGTGTGTGTGTGTATATGTGTCTTTTTGTGTGTATAGTATAACTATCATACTTGTATTATCCATATCCATAAATTATTAGATGTTACTCATGTGGTGTATACCTCAGCTTTAGCTAGAATTTTAGCTAACTGTACAAAAAACTTTAGCCTTAGATATAGCGCCGATTGTGGCGCATTCACATCGTCTTAGCATATAAAATTAAAATTTATTGATGATATTTTTTATGATCTCGATAATTGTTATAATTTGCTTAGTTTTGTGCCAGGTTTTTGTTTTCATTTTTTAATTTATTTAACTCACTTGCCTTTTTTTTAATTAAATTTAACTAAATATTTTGAGTGACTTATTGAGGAACTTCACCAAAACTTTAAATATGTTCACGGTGTAACTGTGTGTGTATTAGTATGTATGTGTATCTGTTTGTGTAGTGTGTGAGTGTGTTTGTATACTAAGCTAATTTAAATGGTGCATTTGTCTATACTGCTATATTAATCGCTTTATTGACTGCTTGAACGTTTTTTCTGAGTTACTTTAACTAGATGTAATTATATTAATTATCTAATATTAATTAATTCATAATTTCCTTGCGAAGTTTTGCTCCTACTTTGCTTTTTCAGAATGTGTTTCTTTAATTTTAAATACAATATATACAACTGTTCAAAATAAATTGCTATTGACTATCCTGTCTTTGTTAAACAACTATTTGTGATCCTTATAGGCTAGGTTCTTAGGCAGTTTCATTCAAATTTGTGTACATAAGTATCTAAACCTATTTATTTTCAATTTTTATTTCATTTATTGATTTCACTTTTCTTTCAAAGTTATCTTTCTTATTTTTATTTTATTTTTAAGGTGCCGCAAAGTTGTCTTGAAGATGGTTTTTTTTTGTGTGCAGTTAAAATATATATTTTTTTTATTGATTTTCTTATTTTTGCATTCGCTTTTCGTAGTATTTTCTATAAAATTGGTGAAACTAAAACCATTCATTAAAATTTGAATTATTTATCGGTATCATCTCTTATTGGTTATCAACTATTTTTCTTTTATTTATGCCCGATGCCTTTTGTTTTCAAAAGGTGCCATTGAAAGTAATATTGTACATAAAAACTTTACCTTTATTTGTATTTATCTTTAATGTGCAAATTATTAAAAATTTTAGTTTTTATGGTTGAGTAATTATAGGTTTTTTAAATTTTATTCATTTTAAAATTAATTAAATGATTTCATTAATTTCTTTAAGTTGAGTTGCATTTTGAAAATTTATCATTTTAAATTCCTAAAAAATTTGGCCATTTTTCTTGGAAGCGCTAAAAAGTGGTCAGTTTTGAGAAATGAAATAAAAACAAATTGGGTCTTTTTAAGATAGATTGACAATTAACGGTGCGTGCAGCTTAAGGGGAGTTTAATGAACCACAACAAATAAAACTAAAGCTATGTTTAAAAGTTAAACTAAAACTAAGTTTGCCTAAACTAAGGAAGACTCTTTAAGTGTCTGCTTAAGGGAAGTAATGGGCAAAGGAAATTTTATAAATGGACAAACTTAAGAATGCCGTAGTCGAGACCAATCGACTAGATAATTCCCTATAACCAATTACATATTTAAATATGCAAATATTCAGGTATGATATCACTTTCAATTTCTTAATATGTTATCAGACAGACGTTCGGACAGGTTGTTATACGAGTGTTATACCATTTGGTATAGCTACAGGGCATTAAGATCAATTAAAATAATTTAAAATAATTGGAAATATCTTAGGCTTCTTCTTGTCATACTCAATTTTACTTCTGGTTTCTCTATATTTACTTATGTTGCATCGGGTGTATTTAAGTTTGAATTATGTGAGTCTGAAATAAGTTTTTGACTGTGCTATTATTTGCGTTTGCATTTGTAATTATCTATGTTGAGACTGTTTCCACGATATATCCTATTCGTTTTTTTGTATTTTTGTTTCATTTGTTTTCCTTTTCCTTTTTCTTTTATTTTTCTAATATTTGCTATATTTGCTGCTTTTGATTATTCATCGTGTTGTTATTTTTTTATGCTTAATTCTAGCTTTATCTTTTTTGGTTTTTGGTTCACGTAATTCTATTTAACAATATCCTTTGCTCTCCGCCCATAATATGTGTGTCCTTTTTTAGTATTTAACAATAATATGTTGCTTTTGCATTTTTCATATCGCTAGTTAAAATTAATTTTGGTTAATGTGTGTGTTTTTTTTTTCATTTTGGTTTTCTGTTTTTTTGTTTTTCAGCGCCCTGCAAAGTTTGACTCTCATGTGCGCTGTTTACTTGTCGTCTTCTCCATCTCCTGCATCTGGGTATTTATTCCTCTCCGAGCAAGACGAGATCGTCGGCAACGACATCGCTCACATGCAGATAGATAATCCAGTACATCAGATTGAAGCATACAAAGCACACGGGAAACACAATGCGCGAGTACTTGTCGATATCCGATGGCGTAATGCCCAGGAGTTTGTTAATATCCTGCAGGGAATTAAATAACATTTAATATATTTCATACAAGCATATGTATAACATTTGTATAATTCAATTTCAATTCAATTCAATTCATTTGCTTGTCGTAGATGATTTTGAGTTTCTCATTTTGGTACTGCCGCATCATGTACGATCTTTACCTTTACCTTTTTTACTTTGCCCGGATGTAGTAAATGTGCGGGCACCGCAGCCTCGGGATCACCGCCAGCATCAGGTGGACCACCACCACCGCCTCCAGCACCACCGCCAGGACCAGCGCCGCCAGGGGCCGGGCCAGGTCCATGCGCCTGAGGTCCGCCACGACCGCCATTCACCGTGTTCTCCAGTGTGCCGCCCTTGGAGTGTGCCTTTGGGTCGTGGACCTTGAATCTCACCTCCTGGAACAAGGGTCCCACTATCGAGCAACCGCGCGTACCAACGTTTTGTTGGATATTTGAAAAGCCGATTGGGCGGTTACTCACTGTTTGCTTGGGCGCATGCGGATGACCATGGCTGTGGGCATGGTGACCATGCCCATGTCCATGCTCAGGACCGGGTCCGCCTCCGACATTCGGATTCGGATTGGCCTGCTGCTGCACACCATCGAGCTGTTGCTTTTTTTGTTCAGCTATCTTTTGGATCGCCATAAATCTTTGTTTTCGCATTTGAATTCGTTTTGCCATATAGCCGACGGTGGCGTATTCTATGATTGCGATATGATTTGAATATAGTTTCGAATTGTTGTTGTCAGTTTTAGTATTGAGATTGAGATTGAGATTGAGATTTCGAGATAGTTTTGTAATGCAAGATTTTGATTTCGATTGATTTGGATTTTGATATTGATATTGATATTGATTTTGATTTTGATTTTGATTTTGAGAATGGGGGCAAACGGACGGTGGTTTGTTTGGTTGGCGGTTCGGGGTTTATGGCGGATGCACAAAATTTTGAATCAGGTCGCGTTCCATATGAGTTTTGATGATGGTTTGTTGATTGGTGGTTGTTATTGTTGTTGTTGTTGTTGTTATAGTAGTAGTTGTTATTGTAGTTGTAGTTGTTGTTGTTGTTGTCAATAGTTGGATTGTTGCACAGTTTGTAATTTTGAAGTTCAGTTTGGAACAGTATGGGGAAAATGGAAAATGGAGCGTTGTTGGAACATATTATTTTTTTGACATTAATTTATGATATACATAAATGTACATAGACTTGCGAATGTACATAAATGTATACATACAAAAATATATTATTTAAAAGATTTGAAAAAGAAAAATCTTGTGAATTATGCCATTTTGTTGTAATATAAGTATTTTGTAGGAATTTTAAATAAAATTGGGACTTTAGAGAAGCACTAGAGGACAGAAGGCAAGTAAGTAATAAAACAGTCGAGAGTGCTCAACCATGAGATACCCTGTACCTACATCTATGTATCGTAAATACAATGTATGATTGTTGTCATCAATCGAAAAGTAGAGAAATGTTCTTTGTATCCATAGAAGAGCAATTCGATTTAAAATGTCATGCAGAGCTAGGGCTTGAAATTGGGAATAAATATTATTTTACGGACAACGGATATACAAGGCTGGTTTATTGATTTGGGTACAGGGTATAAATAATCAGCGTAAAGCAATTTAGCCCCAGTGTACTTCATGGTATACAAATAAAAATTGAAAAATTATTCTGTTCGTTAGCCAGGCAAAGGAAAAATGTGAAAAGCGAGTGTTGTGTAGGTGTAAAGGGGTGTGTCTATGGTGTGAGGTGTAATCGTATGGTGTACGTTGTTAGAGAGGTAAGTAGTACAGACAGAGCGAGATAGACAGAGATTGAGAATAATTAAAGTGTAGCGACTAAATGACTGTAAGTGTTCATGTGTATGTGATCGAGTAGGTGTGGGTGTAGGCGTGTATGTGTGTGTCTGTGTATGTGTCTGTGTCTGTATCTGTGTGCTTGTCAGTAACTGTCTGTCTGCTTCTGTTGTTGTTGCTGTAGCTGTTGTGGTTTGTTTTTGCTTTGTTTTGTTATGTTGAGAAATGAGTGAAAAAAATTCATTTGTAAGCCAAATGGTTTATGTACAAATTTATATCTGCAGTTGAGACCATCATTCAAGGAAAATGTTTATGTGCGTGCCGTAAATGCAAATTCATTGAACAGTCGCCTGTGTAGGGGACACACACATTGCCGTGTTACACATTACGTATACGCAATACAAGTACGTACAAATCCGAAGTAGTCATAACATGCATCGCATAAACAAAGGATTCCAACAGAACTATCATATATAGAAGTATACTATATGTCTCTATGCTTATCTATGGTTACTGTATACTGTACTTTTTGGGCTTTTTGTGCTCTATTCTTAGATTTCATTTTGATTGTTTATGGGGAGAACGGGGAGAAGAAATGAGCCGCTCGAACCCGCCGCTCGAACTGCTTTGGTTAGTCAACATCAATGAGGGGTGAGTGTAATAACGTTGAACGAGTAACTAACGAGTTAAACTACTTACCCCATCTCAGATTGTGTTTGCTGTAAATGCATAGGATAGAACAAAAACAAAATAGACGGAGACCATCTACCATATCTTACCTAAAACCTCAAGCTCTATTGTATACTCGTAGATTATGATGTTGCCATTCACATTTGCAATTGCCATGTCTGGGGCACATACTTGAATGTGTGAGTCCACACTTGGCAATTCAAATGTGTTATCTGGTATTATGATTTTTTGGCAACAACTTCTTGAGGTTTTCGAATGAAATATGTTGATCTACCCGTTTGTAATGCTATCAAGAGCATATCTTACTTGGACTTTATTTACAGTGTTCTGTGTTTTTAGCTCTTTTTTTTATTCAATTCAATCGCGACTCAAGCCAGGTGTGACGCAAGGCATGCTGGTTTATTTTCAATTGTTTTGCTTTCATTTCTTTTGGTTTTTTGCGCTCTGTTTCAGCTCTTACCATGGGCTGGAGATTGATGTTTGATTGTGTTTATGGTTTTTGATTTTGATTTTGATATTGATTTGGAGTTGGATTTTAATTAAATTTAATTTAGCAGTTCGTAGTTTTTTTTTGCGTTATTGTAGTGGAAGCTGGGCGTATATTAATATCTGGGTACCATTACAGGTTGAAATGTGTTCTCTCATGTGCATTTTGTATGCAGTTCTCATGATTTTCGAATTGTTTGCTGGGTGCTGGAACACTAAATCAACCTGAGGTGGCTACAACATTACGAGTACAGTTAAGTGGAAACTAATAGGCTAAATAATTTCATGGCATGCTTCAATTGTTGGAGGCTGTCTAAAAGCATTTCTGGTGTTGCTAACACTGAGTCTAATATGTGTGTTACGTGTTCGTGTGTGGGAAGAATTGTGTGTGTGTGTGTGTGTGTGTGTGAGAGAGAGTGTGCGTGTACGTGTATGTGTATGTGGAAATATTGTGGCCTTACTTGGGCAACGCATATCTATGAATTTGCATACATTTTCCTTAGATGATAGTTGCATTGTTTCTTTGTATAGAAGAAATTAACAATAACATACAAATACGAAAAAAGAGATTTCATTTTTTTCATCTTGTTGACCTGAGTACAGTTTTTGTAGGTTAGTGTGAGTTGTTGCTTAAGATGTTAGGATTTTAAGAGAGAAAGTTTAAAGTTAGAGCATTGATTCGACTTGAAATTGGAATTGGGCTTGAAATGCATTTGATAATTGTATACTTAGGTCAATCAAATATATTTCAAACCCTTTGTAGTTATGAAAGAGCCTTTCGATATGCCCACACAATTTAATTATAAACAATTATCAGTACTCTACTTCGAGGATTATGTAAAATTGTAGAAATTGATTAAGAAGATACACAGATTCGGTTGCCAATTGCAAAATGATAAAGAGACTTTTGAATTTGAATAAGAGCATTTGGTTTTCTTTTATACTTAAGTATTATTGAAAAGGTGATTTTGTACTTTGTTGTGATGCTGCTGCAAAACGCGAAGCTGAAGAACAGTGTAAATGTGTAGAAAGTAACTTTGAAGATAAGTGAAGGAAACCAAATGCAAATTTCTGTTAGCTTTTTTGTTTGATTTGCTTTGGCTTTGGCCTGAAACCGTTTCAATAGTTTTTTTTTCGGCCAAATTCAATAAAAAAAGAATTAAATTACGTAAATAAAACAATTAGAATAATCATTGTGTGTAGTTGTGTGTATGTGAGATAGAGTATGATAGTAAGTTGTAAATGCCCGTGTGGTGCTGTTTGGAATTATGGAAATTGTATTTTGGCTACTTGAATTGGTTGGTTTGTTTGTTTGTTTTTTAAATGTTTTCGCTAGATTTTGTTTACCCAGTAGACTGGCAAAGACCATAACGAAGCATGTTCCCAGATAGACGTCAATCGACTTGACGTAAGAAATCTTTGGCAGCGCTGCATTTGTTGACGACATCAAAGTGGTCATTGTCAACACGGTTGTCACACCGAGCGCCACACGCGCCGGCGTTGCATTGCGATTGAGCCAAAATGATACCCATGATATAATAACGATCAGTCCAGAGGGTATGTAGATTTGTATAAGATAATAGCCCATCGAACGCACGAATTGAATTTCGCAGGCTAAACGTGAATAGTTGCCTGTTTATTTGTTCACATTTTTTTCATTTTTTTTTTCAATTAATTATTATTGTTTTTGTTTGGGTTGGTTATTTGTAATTGAAATTTGTTGGTACATTTTGCAAGTATATATATAAATATTTATGTTTCATAAATATTTATTTGCATACATGAAAAGAGAATGGGAGAGAAAGAGAAAAAGAGAGTAGAGAGTAATATATTATTAGTAAATATTTTCACTTATCATTTTCAATGAAGTATATTAAATTAAGAAATAGTCATTATTAACAATTATTAGTAGGTATTTTTTACTCAATGGAAAAGTAATAAATATTAAAACAATGTAACCAATGAACACAGAGCAAAAGGGCTAAATTAAAATGGAAACAAAAATTAAATTTGTTAACTAATTTAAGCATTTTCATAAGTATGAGCGCAATATTAACGGAGATACAAGGATTTCGTTGGTTGCAACTGTCGGGTCGCTGGCTCATTTCTAATACACATACATATGTGTACCAATGGATATCGATGTTAATAATTGAAACAAAAGTAATTTTATCGTAAATAAAATATAAATTTGTGTATGCTATAGGTATAGGTATGTGGTAAGGTTGAAGTAATGTATTGTCACTTATGCAAGTAGCAAAAAGTTAAATAAAGCAATTGACAAACTCAACGTTCTTGTAATAGGCTTCGCGATTACTATCAAACATTTAACTTGTGCTAAAATTAAATGAAATACTTAACGCCACAGTCGCCTACTTGCAACACTGCAAACGCTTTACAAATACAGTATGTTGTATTGAATATTTAATTGAAATCATAGTTTACTGATAAGAACACCTCATGAGAGTGACCGCAAATGTTCTTATTGCTGTTAGACAAAAAACAAAACCAAATATAATTTAAAAAATAATACGAATGAGCAGAGATGAGCAGAGCTAGTCAAAGGCCCAGGCAGGCGCATTATTTGTTTTGCTTATTTTAAAATCCTACAAGAGTATTATTATATGTAATACGAAACGAAATTTTAAAGATGAGAGCATGCTTGGGAGGGCGTCTTGTATTTGATTTTTTGTTATATATATTTAATTATATATATAATATATGTATGTAGTAATTAATTTTGTTTTTATTCTGATTTTGGTGTTTTTTCATCTAATTAATTATTAAATAAAAGCTTGAATGAATTGCATTTAGATTTTGTTAACGTTTTAATAGGAATAGCATTTGATTTGTTTTTCAAGTTTATTGTGTTTTTCCTGTAATTTTTACAATATTAATGTTAATGTTAGTTCTGTAGTAGTTGCTGTTGTTATTTAAGTTATACTAATGAATTTTCGATAGCGTTTTCAATTTCAGTAATTTCATTTTTATCTATTATTTGCATTGGAGTAAAACTATTTAGTGACAAGAGATTATATAGTAAATTATTTGAATGTGTGTTGGTGTCCGTATGTGTGTGTGTCAGTTGAAAAATATAATAAACTATTTTTTATCATTACCAGGCATTAATTGAAAGGATGATTTTCTAAGTACAAAAGCCATATAAGGATAAGCATCACTATTTGTTCCACTATTTTGTTAAATGTGTTTTTACCCAATAGATATATATGTCTATGCATTTATTTATTGCACTTTTTGTTTGTTGATTTTATGACACAAAAGTCTCTAAGTAATCATAATCAGTTGATTGAATTTTAATTGTAATTTATTTTTTGTTTTCTCTTCTTATTTATGTATGTCGGATAATGAAAAATGTTCAATTGTGATATTAATTGCTATTTGGATTTGGATTTGCTTGCCATTGGCAAATATTATTGTATATTTGATTTGTTTAACTTTGGATAACAATTATGAAATAATGGCGAAACCGAAAAGCACAAAAAAAATCAAATGTATAAGTGAGATAAATGAATTACTAAACGGATATTAAGTTTAGCTAGCTTTACATGCAGTCTTGCGCTTAGTTGCTTATATTAATTCTGATAGATATGAGTTTAATTACAGTTTAAGTCAAATCGCTAAATGGCACACAGGCTTATTAGTACATGTATGCGTATTAAGTGGGCAATGAGGTATGTAATTCACCGTTTTGTAAAACCTTGCAGATAGAGAAAATCAGACACTTTTTGAATAAAATTCATTAAGCCTTGAGCAACTATTTCAAGAAAATAAAAATATAATAGCTTTTGGGTGTTCCTATTTATACTTCATTTGCTACCAAGTTTAGACACATATTAAATGTAGCTAATAATCATAATATTAAATCACATTCATGTGATCCTAAAAGTATGCTTTTTGGTTTCAAGTTTAAGTTGATGGACAATCGAAAAATTTGTTAAAAACTCTTTACTTCATTATCTAATTGCAGAATATTTGACTTTTTATTATTTGACTGTTTTTGATAAATCCAGTAACTAGTTTTAAGACCATCGGACCAAAAATTGAATGATATTAAATTGTAAAATATATAAATAAACTATACATCACATTAGTTAGATCCTCAAAATATGGTTAGTTTATTTAGATTAATTTTTAACCAACTGCAAGGGTATTCAAACATCGGTTATCCGAAGGTAGATGTTATTTTTTATTCGATTTTTGTTTTATTTTTTTTTGGTACCTTGAGGTTTCTGGTAAAAAAATGTTGAGCTTGATAGATTTTCTTATGTTAATATAATTAATTTTGAGCGTTAGGTAAATGTAGTTGTAGTAGTAAGGAAAGCAAAATATTATGCTTAAATACATGCATTTGTCATAGTTTTGCCGCCATTTTCAGTTGTAGCCTCAGCAATTTGCACTATATATGTGTATATAGTTTGTAGATGTAAAATATCGAGGCCGACATAATTGGTAACCTGTCGATTTATTTGGATGAAGTAGTACGAGTGCTTTATAAAATTGTTTGGGTAAAAAATAATTGAAATGTTAAGGTTAAGCAACTAACTAATCGAACTGAATGTAGTAAAGCAAAATGATCAAACGAAATGCAATGATAATTAATAAACATAAATATATATACATGTATGTATATATGTATATTTATATAGGCATAGGTATATTGTCATCATTCAGAACTATTTTTCAAATGCATACATATGTATATATGTATAAGTATAAGATAAATATGAAGATAAATATATAAATATGTAAATTTAAAAGTAAAGTTAAAAAAATCGGTAACCGTCTACAGGTACCTGTGGTAAGACTGATCTCCATAGCTCTCTGACGATGACCCAAGACCTTAAATTGGGGCAGCGATACCTCACTCGAGACACCAACCGAGTTAGGGCCTTCGTTCCATTTATAGCGTATGTCACGCATCGTGTAGCCGACTATACACGTGTATATATAATCATATATATATATATATGTATTATTTTAAACATATATGTTTTTTTGTTTGTGTATATATACATGTATATATAACAGGTTAATACGAGGATTATTTCATTCAGCGATGTTTTCAATTTTTGATTATATTTAGTCGGTATTTTTGTTGATTAATTGTTTATTTTTTCATCATTTATGATATTTTTGTTTGTTGAATTTATTAGCGATAGAGTTGAAGTTCGGCACAGTTCGGTGAGGTTGTCGTTGTAGTTCATATGACGAAAAATATGCACAAAACAAAAAATACATTTCGTGAGACTATTAATGATTGGCAGAAATGTCATTTCCTAGTTGGTTGTTCAATTATTTTTAACATTTATGTTTTCTCAATTTTGCAAATTCTTATTTCATTGATTTTTTAATTTTTCGATAAATTTGTTTTTTTTTTTTTTGTAAATTTATTAATAGTCTCATTCAGAACTTGTTGCTTAAAGTGTTGTTAAATATATTTTTTGATTTACATTATAATATATATAAATTTCCTATATATTACAATTATAATTTACACTTATTATACAAAAGAATATTCCAGTATTTCAATACCGATACTTTTTCAACTAGACTTAAAGCTACTGTTTGTTCTTATTGGCAGTAGTTCATTTTTGTTGGTTGTTTTGGTTTTTTGTTTATTTATATTGATTATTGACCTTAAACAATTAAGGTGACAGATATGGGTGCTCTTGTGTGTTCTGTTAAGTATTGTTATTTAGTATACGTATTTATAAAGGATTATATTATATTGGTTGGTTGCTGTTGTTTGTTACACATTGTTAGCCTACCCAAGCAAATGCGCTAAATGGACGACAACTGGAATTGGTACTGGACTATTTAAGTAAAATTGCGACTCGAGAACCGAAAAAGTTTCAAATAAGGATCGATAAGAAATCGTTATCGCAATTGTAATTGTAATTGTAATTGTAATCAGTAACTGCCTTGCAATGCTTACACTGGACTACAACTGCTGCGTACTGACTAAACAGTTAACAAATCTATTAAGTGATCAATCAAATCAATCAAAGGCACAACAGAGGTTAGTAGAGGACACTCGAAACACAATATGTATGTATGTAAGTAGTAGTTAGTAGTAGTAGTACAAGTTACAGTTAGCACTCGCATATAGGTGAACATAAAACTAAAGAAAGAATGTGCATGTTTATATGTTGAATATGCGCTAAAACCCTTTGAAATCAAATCAAAACTAAACAATTTATTACGGAATATGAACTGAAAAAAGATTGTATAATAATGTTTGTCACAACAAAGAAGATGTTAATGTTAAACATTAACAATGTTTATGGTTTTTTATTTTTTTTTTTTTTTGTTTTGACTTTTGTTTTTGGTATGAATTTTTAATGTATGGGGGTACCTGTGGTTAGGTTTATTTCGGTCGCCCTCTGCCTGTGTCCCAAAACTCGGAACTGCGGTAGTTCGACCTCACTGCTCATGCCAACACTACTCAGTCCATCTCTCCAGAAATATCGGATATCTCGCATCGTGTAACCGACTGGTTGTAGTTGTTGTAGTTGTTGATTGCATGAAATTGTTGTCGTTGTTGTTATTTGTTGCAAAAAGGGGGGCGGTAGTTAATTAATTATAGTAATTGCTTTTTGTTTGTTGTTTATGGTTTCATGTTGTTATTGTTGTTGTTTTGGTTTTGTTGGGTTTTGTTGTTGTAAGAGGAAGTGGAGGATTGGATCAGTGTTCTCGGATAGTTCGATTGACACTTAGGCACTCACTCACATGTCAGAATGAGTACATAAAATAAACTGGGTGTTTACAGGTATCTTAAGATTAAGCTTTTATAAATTATTCATATCTTAGCTATGGTGAGTAATATCTATTGCCCGATAATGTGAAGTGTTATCAAACTTTATCTTTTGTTTTTATTTGCTTCGATTCTGAATTCAATTGATACGTATGTATTTACATTGGGTATTTGTGTAGACTCTGGAGAAAAAGCGTGCTGCATATGTTCGATTATTGAAAAGGATTCGGTTTTGTAATTTACATAGAATTGTTTATAGAGTATGGTTTAGTATTAAAATTCTACGGTTTCAACAGACAGCTTTGAGATACTTTTAAGCACATTTCATTCGTTTAGTTCAGTATTCAGTATTCTGTTTCGGTTTTCAGTTATCAGTATTATCGATCGATCAATATCAGGAGCCTTCTGCGGTTGCTGTAAGTGAGAAGGCGACCGAAAACTAACCAATCTTATGAATTATGTTTTGTTTTTTATAGTATTTTTTTTTATTTTGTTGACTGGGAATTTGAGTCGAGGGCACATGGATGAAACATGAGAATAAAAGAGTTATATACGATATGCTACAGGATAAATCGTGGAAAAAATACTATTGATTAGCGTTTGTGCAAAATTGCCACATCGAATTGGCTTAAAACAAATATAAAATGATTGAAAATGTACGCAGTTAACTCTATCTATTATTATGTATATAGTTTTTTTTATTTATATAAGCAGAACTGAATAGTTATATATGTATTTGTTTGTTTTTAATTTAGTTATACTTCTCTGTGTGTCCATTTCCATAACAAATTAGTTTTACAATGAACAACAGAAAACGATTGAAACCAAAGAGTTGAGAACTAGAAAACTAGCGCTGTGCCTCATAAACTACTGAAACCTCAATTGATTTGGGTATACAAATTCAATGGCAATGACTATTTTTTATAAATAAAAGAGTTGTCAATTCTAGTCCGTTCAATTGCCTGTGCGAGTACTCGCAAGGCAATTTCAAATATCATATACTTATTTATAGATATACTCATAGACATGTGTGTTTACTGTACTGTGTGAGTTGACTTACAATTGCATTTCTTCAAACATTCTTTTCAATTGCTGCATAAGCTTCGATTCAGTTTCAATTTAAACTTTACTTTCAATATCAATTTAAATCAATTTTCTGCCCACACTGAACAAACAGCGCGTGGCCTTAAGCTGAGTGGCCAGAGTTGAATGCAGATGCAATTAGTTGACATCATGGATATACAAAATAGAGTAAATTATGGAAGGGAGCTACTCGTATATGCCAAAGTTAGAGTCGTTGGAGATCGGCAATCAATTCAAGTTGGGATTGGACCAATACTAACCGCATCGGCACTTTACTTTGGCCACTTGGATTCGATTCGATTCGATTTGATTTGGTTTAGTGCTTCATATTCTGAATGAGTTTCGTTTATACAATTTTTAATATCATATACAATTTAAATATATTCTTTGCCTTGTTTAATTTTTATTGAATCATTTTTAGTTTATTGAAGATTGAGATAGAATTAAAGAAATAAACGATATACTTACAGCTTTCGATTTCGATGTGACACAGTTGCCGATCCATGGGGAAATATTGTAGGTTCATTGGACACGATGCAGTGATAGTCAATCTGAAAATGTATTTGTTTTTGTTTTTTTCGTTTTTTTTTTTATGACAAAAGAAAGTTGATCGATTAGTAAGTTGGTAAGTACGTACATGTTGAGCACAGCTAATTGTTACAACAGTTAAACAAGCAGGAGGAGCAAATAATTTACGACATTTAGGGGGTATTATTAGTTAGTTGACTGCGGAGTTTTTTTTTTTTTTGGTGGTAAGGGTTAAGGGGTAAGGGGTAGTTCATTTGGCTAGTTGAAACAGAGCGAGTTCAATTGGATATGATTTATTACTGTTGTATATTATAATTATTATTACAATTACAATTACTTAGTATTATTAATGTTAATAACATTTGTTGTTGTAAGTGAGATATACGAGTGGCATTTGGTTATAGATATATATAATATGTATATATAGAGAGAGATAGATAGTGAGGCGAGTGGCTCTTACGCAGGGTTTAATATGATGTTTGGCTTTTTGTTGCTGATAAATATTGCTGCTGTTTTTGTTGTTGTTTTTACTGTTTGCTGTATTTTTGATTGTCTTGTTTTTATTATGTTCTTGTTGTATGGCCAGAAAAATTTGTATTGTGGTAGAGCTACAGAGCTATGTCTATTGTTTACAGCTATGTATTAACCCAAAATCTAATCATACTTGGCTAGACGAACGCTTTTTTTTGGTCTCGTTCAAACGCTGCTGGGTTGCGATTTTGGACAGATTCTTGTTTAAAGGTAGTAGAAAATGTACTGTGACCAGTGCAACCTTTTTGCGGTGTAAAAGACACATGAGAGACATGCGACTGGCGGTACCCATTTCGAAGTAAGCAGTTGTTCAATATATATTACTCTAAAAATACCTTTGTTTTGTTGTTGTGTGGGGGTCAGCTTTGCATACTTCAAGCACCCGATCTCCCTAATTGATTAGAAGGGGTGTTCTATCATGAAATGTGCAAAAGAGATTTATCTCGCTGTATCGCTCGCATTTCGCCAACTTGCCAATTGAACTCACTTGATTTAAATATATAATTATATTAATATTCATATTGATTGATTATACTTAAAAAACTTTTTCATTTTGTTGAACTTTTCGTTTCGTTTCAGTTGTTTTTTTTTTTTTGTTTTTGTTTTAGTAAATTACAACATTAATTTATACACACACACACACATCAAAAATTGTACAAAGTTGCAAAAAGGGTTGAAAAATAAATGAAATGATAAAAAATCTTTAGATTGTTAGTAAATAGTTATCAATTATTCTCAGTAGTCAGTACTTTTATTTCTTTTCTTTTTTTGATTATTATATATGTTTTGTTGTTGGTTAGTTTAAGTTTGTAAATAGATATAAATTCCAATACACATACACATATAGATGGAAAAAAAGTTTGAAATTGCATTTGAATTAATTTGCTGGAGTTATTGATTTTTACCTAATACTTCTTGTTATCGATCCAGAATGATGCACTCGAATGAATTCATTACTGGTTGTTGCAATGTGAAAATATGATTGTTTTTCATTTACAAAAAAGGTGTCAGGTACCCAAATATTCTTAATGAATTCTGATCCAACCGATAGTGTTTCTACACCAGGTCGTTTTCTATACGCTAAACGAGGATCGGTCCAAAATTGACGAAAGTAAAAATCCAATGTAAAGTCCTATAACGGGTGTGTTTTACCAATTTCGATACGATACGATACGATACGTTACGATATACGATACGAGACGGATGCGATGAGATTTCAAACGCATCGCGATGCAACGTCGCAAATGGGGAGGCAAAAAGAGATGTTTGTTTCTTATTAGTAAACTTGGTAGAACTTATCACTAAATAAGTAGAAAGTAGTACGAGTATTTAAGATTCAACATAAAAGTTTTGTATAAGTTAGTATATTCAAATGAAAGTCTAAGAGTATACATTGTTGAAATTAGGCCAAGAATTGTTACAGATCAGAGATCACAAATATAAATGTTTTTAATAAAATTGATTTTCTATAAACAATAAATGCGCAAGACTTTTGCGGTGAAAGCAATGGAAAATGAAGATTTAAGAAATTTGTTTATTAATTATCATGCAACAATTGGGCAATAGAATAATTTAATAATAATCATAATTAATGCATTTAATTTTGTGACATGCAAAGACATCAAATATTCACTTTAGTTTCTTACAGTGTTTTCTGGAAAGTGTCTTTATAAGTTTGAAAACTGAGAAGATAACGAAAGCAATAGCATAAATAAAAGCGAAAGAAATGTAAAGAATTGAAATTGTTAAGCTATATACAGTATTCTCTAATATGGTTAAATAAAGCAGTTCAGAAACCTTTCACAATCTTATCGTATTGCTGTGATGTGAAGTATTTAAAAATTTCTGATTAATTGAGAATAGATATGTATGATATCGTTATCTCATTTTGTATCTTTAGTTAGCTTGGGCTTTGCTCTTTGTTGTTTCGCTGTTGCTGCTGAGGCTGCGACTGCTGTTGCGGTTGTTGTGGCTGCTGTTGCTGCTGCGGCTGTTGGGGCAGTTTGTTGGCAGTGCCTCAAAGCTAAAGCGTAATGCGTACTACTAAGAGAGGCACAGAAGCGTTTTCTTGTTGGGGATCAGGGGCGGAGGACGGAGGACGGAGGTCAGGTTCTATGGTACAGGTCAGACAAAGTTAGGCAGGCTAAGTTACGAGTATTTGTAACTGTATACCTCATGTGTGTGTATGTGTGTTGCTAATGGGTTCATTTCAGGAATTAGTTTCTTGTATCTCTAGTGACCGAGTCAAAAAAAAACAAGAATGTGTAACATCGTTAAATTAAAAATGTACATGTTGTGAGCATAGTTCAGGGTACTTTTCGAGTACTTTCTCGCTCGTATATTCATATGTACGACTATAGCTATACGCTAGAGTATTATATATAGTAAATAGTACTAAATACTTGCAGTGTTGATCGAAAATTGCCCGTTGCACTCGTGACGTATGTGCAATTCTCGTAAATTGCATTCGATTTTATTTAATTACATTTGATTAAGTTTAAAGCTTAAGTTCAACTAGAAGATTTGGTTTCCACTCGGTTCAGGCACGCCCAAAACAAATCATAAACTCAAATTTGTTATAACAAATTCACAAAAAATAGCAATCTCTAAATTAAAATTAATTAAGCTATTTAGGCAATAAAATTTCGAAATATTTGTTGGGATTTGTTTGGGTTTTAAAAGGACTCGAGGTAACCAGCTATTATATACAAAAACTGAAGGGAAGTAAACTGAATATTTCCACGTAATAAAATCATATACATGTATATTTTTTTTTGTCGTATTCATAATACACTGCAACATGGCACCACAATTTATCTAGAACGCGAACGAGTTCATGAATGCTTTTCTTGTGTTGTTTTAGAGCTATTTTTTGCAACATTTACTCAATGTATTTGTATCTGTATCTGCATTTGTATCTGCATTTGTATTGCAGGCTAGTTTGTAGTTAGGGTGATGTTAATTTTGATATCCTTTTTCGGTTCGGCTTTGTTTCCAATAGTTCGTTATGTGTTTTCAATACTGTTTTCTTTTTTTTTTTTGTTCTCTACCGAAAATGAAATACACTAGCAATTCTTGGAATTTAATTTGATTTCCATTTTCAAAGTTAGACTAGTTAATTTAAAAAATCCCTCCCTTGTATTGATCGTGAATGAATTCAGAATATAATTAAACATTGATATATTGAAATCACTTTGTGGCTAATTATTAATTCCTCGACTATTTAGAGTGGAAACACAGTTATACCCACGGCAAGGGTATTCGAATAAAGCGGAAATGTTATGTACAAATAGGTAGATGCCATTGTTGCTGTTATTCGCTGATGTTGCTGCTGTTATTGTTGTTTCTATATTGTATTGCTGTTGGTGTACTTGGGTGTTGTTCGTGTTTGGTATTTCGTGTTGTTCCTGTCGCTTCTCGTGCTCATGTACATTTTAACCACGTTACTTTCGCATAAATTGATTGCTGTTGACTTGATGCCAAAGCCAAATGGTGCATGTGTCAATCCGCCTTGCTTTCTGCACTATGTTAGGGTGCAATTGGTGATGGACTGTGTGAGTATACTTTATAAATAGTACACAGAGTGCTTTATTTCTCACACAGCTCAAACTAAAAACGAGACTAAAAACCAAAATTCAAACTAAAACAAAAGTAAAGTGGGCGGCGATGCTGTTTCTTGGACTTGGATTTGGATTTGGATATATGATATTGGGAGTCAATTAAGTGCTGATCTCTTTTCACCCCATTCTCAGTGAGGTTGATTTGTATGTTGGTGTGAATGGATACGAATAGCTAAGTAATATATGGAGCCAATTTTTATTAATGATTGGGGATAAGGTCGAACTATATTGGGGACATAAGGTTAACTGAATTGTCCACCGATTCATGTGGAAATAAAAAAAATGACTTTAAATTTAATTAACATTTGTTCAATCGATTAAAGTAAATGAATAAATTGTAATGTGTGGTGGTTTTGTTTCAAGTTTAAATCGAATCCTAATGGTTTCAATTAAATTTGGAATTTGTAGAAAAGGCAAAAAATATGAATAATTGAATTGAATCCTTTCGCATTGAAATAAACACAGAAGTACCTTAAACACTTAGACTTGTCTTGCTATATATGTAGATATGTTATATATATATGTATATCACATATGACATCGAGCTTTTATATACTATACGAGTATGGCGTACATTATTCATATATATATTCATATATTCATTCACAATATTTTTTTTTTCTTTTTTGTTTTGGAATAATTTTATTTGTAACAAAAACGCATGCGCGCAGCCAATGTCGACAGGACTGCTGTGATTATTTGTTTGCCTTTGGCCACAATAAAGTACTTTTGATTAGCATAGTTACAGTTCGTTAAGATGAATAGATGATTAAGCCATGTTAACTACCGCAAAAGGTCTGGTGTGATTCTCGATTGGTCAACATGATAGGAAAAACAAAATTCGATTACTGGGCGGATGCAATTAAGATTTTATTATGAGTAATAAGAGAGAGAGTAAACTAAACTGATAAGTGAATGCTTATGCGTAATTTAAGCTTTAATATAGAGAGAGCAGAGAGCTTAGAAGACAGAGAGGGAGAAAAGTAGCAGAAGCGGTCAAAAGCCAAGTGACTCAATTGCAATATCACTTTCAATTTTAATTTACGGAATGATTTTTGCATATTAAACTGGTTGGAACATAATACATCTAGTTGCCTAATAATAAAACAATGAAACAATAAGTCTTCAACATTTTAAATATTGTCTTGTTTCATGTATTTATGGGTTGTTATTTGGTTATTTACTGTACTTTATTTTGGCGCAACGACAAATTTGACGGCATCGCATAACAATTATAAACACAACATTGAATTGTTAAAATTTTAGAATATGTTTATATATAAGTATATTGTATAATGGGAGTATATGCATTGGAAATTCGCAATTGCTTTGTTCCAAACCAAAAACAAACTAAACAATGAACAACAAATGAAACTGAATTCAATGAATATGCTTTTTGACTGCAAATTAGTGAAATGATATATGAACAAATGTTACACAAAATGTGTATTAAGCAAGAGAGGAGATATACAGAGAGAGAGAGAGATTTATATATATATATATATAGAGAGAGAGAGAGAGAGAGTAAGAGGTACTGATTGATAGTGGGGAAGAGACAGAGATAATAGAGAAATCAAGAAGTTGACAAGTTGAGAAGAATATGATTGAATTTTCATTTGATTGGTTTTTTAAACAGAAACTTTGAGATTTTCTTTTTTGTTGTAAAATGTTTATAGTTGGTAAATTTTTTATTTTGGTATGTACCATGAGAACTTCCGAAACCGAACTGATACTGAGGACATACATTGTGACGCCGACTTCCACAGGGGGACCTGCAACATACATATACACACACACGATTGATGGGTTTTTGATTTGTTTTATTATACTTAATAGTTTCTTATTGACGTAGTTGTTGTTGTTGTTGCTGTTGTTGTTGATGTGGCGGTTCTGAACCAGTGTGTGTTAACCCAAAGATCTTAATAAAATAGTAAAGAAACACGCTCTCAAATCGCTGGGAATATTGCATTACATTTCATCTTAATTTCCATTTCACTTTTCTTCATATTTTTGTTGAATTTTCTTTAGCAAAATCAAATATACAATATATATAGCTTACGTTTAGTTTAAAACATCAGTGCGCGTTTTTTTATAGTTTCAACTAAATTTGTGCGAATGATTTTGCTCTTGTTCGTTGCACGCGCCGAATGAAAACCAAATCGACTTCTTGAATTTTTCATAGAATTTTGTAATTGTTTTCGTTTTGTTGCTTTGATTTTTTTTAATGTATTATGTCTAAGACTGAATGCAAATATAATAACATTTAATATTGTGAGTGGTAAATAATACTAGCGAAACATATGGATAAACTAACAGTACAAGAAGTTGTATTTAAGTACTTAGTTTTCACTCAGTGATAGCGGATTTAACACACCATTTGAAATAGCATTGAATTTTGTCAGAAATTTGCCAGCTGCAAGTTAAGTTAAGTACTGTAAATTGATCTTGAAGCATTTTATATGATTTGTATATGTGGTCCTATAAAAAGTAGATGAAAATAAAATTCATGAAGTGAACAGAACAAGTTGGTTTTGATTATTGAATTGAGGGGGGCTAGAGGAAAATGGAAAATGAGTTGTCGTTGCTGTAGTATGGTATTTTGGAGGAGAGGGATTGTGTTTTTAGGTACTTTCTTTTGCTGTGCTCTTTGACCAATCTAAAAATGTACTCAAATTGTCAACGACAACGACACATACACACAGAGAAACTCGTTTAAAAATGTATGCATTAAACTAAATTTGTGAGATCGTATTTACTTATAAGTAAGAAAAAAGCATTGCCAATGTTGTAAGTTGTTAATTGCGGTAGTAGAAGTAGTTGTAGTTGTAGTTGTAGTTGTAATAGTAGTAGTAGTAGTAGTAGTTGACAGTTTACTAAGACAGTTGCTAAACAATATCAGTTAATAGCCTCACATTAATTGGGTTTGAGTTGGGTTTTAATCTGTCTCAACCTTAAACGAGTCAGCACTTTGAAAGTGCACTAACCATTTTGATATGAAACCCTATTCAGTAGTTAAACAAAACAAAAGCCAAAATCAAACAACATAAATCAGAGCGTCTAAAAACATAAAAACAAATCGGTTGTAGAGAAGAAAATAATACTTCCAACTGGTGTTCTTTGGTTATTGTTTTTGTTATTATTATTTTTTTTTTAAATGTTTGTGTCCATGTTACGTGACAATTAAATGTAACCGAAGCATGGTGTCTTACGAATTAAAAGAGTTAAGAGTAGTTAAAGTAAAAGTAGTGTTCATAAAGTAAAGTAAAGTAAAGATCAAAGTAAATTCCAACAACAGAGACAGAGAGTAATGCGAGAGAGCGCTTAACGATAACGATAGTAGATAAGATATAAGAGGTACAAAGGTCATTTAGTTTGTACCATTTTCACTTCTGAGAGCGAGCTGATTGATAGCACATACATGGTGACTCCGACTTCAACGGGGGGTCCTGAAACACGTACAGTTTGTATGGCATGTTATAGTTATATAGCATAGCAGTATTACAGTACTTCAAAGACGTTCAAATAATGATAAATAAATGAAAGAGTTTATATATATTCTTTGATTAAGTCGACCTCACTAAGTGAATAACACTTATTCAACTCATTTGCGAGTTGGCCCCCATTTGAGCTAGCTTGTTAGTGTGGGTAGCTAAGTAGTATGCGATTGCAAATCGGTCTTACTTACCACCATAATTGGGTCTTACTCTTTTGTCGTAACTAACACTAAAGGAGTCGAGTATAGCAGATATGTTTACGTCCCCCAACATGCTGCCTCCGCCAGTGCTGAAAGAGATTAAAGATATAAGAATATAAATATATAAAACAAAAATGTAGATTTCATTGAATGCAGATCGATTTAGACATATTCTGTTAACAATCAATATAGTATTATGTTTTCATATTATAGATATTAACATCAACCAGAAAGTGTGCATAGCTAGTCTTGCAAATATTAAGCCTGGTATTTCTTTGGATCTAAAATAGATGGCGCTGATCAATAATACATGCGTTTTTTAGAGGCAGAGAATACCTCTCATTCTGGTTGCACAACTTAATGATACCCTTTTTAGCCGTTTTTATGGATATTTGGCATAAAAAAACTGATAAAATGCTAGCAGCAGCAGCAGGAGGAGCAGATGTAGGTGTATGTGAGCATGTGTGTGTATGTGTGCGATTGTACTACATTCACTTTGTTTGGTATCAAGTGTACACACTCACGCAGAGTCAAACAGTCAAATGGGCAAGTCGCCCCATATGTGTTTGTCCTTTTAGGGTCTGTGTATCTGTGTGTGTGTGTGTGTGTCTGTGTGAGAGGTTGTATGTATTATTTATGGCAAGTCCCTGGTGCTGAAGGCGCAGGCATGCCTGTTTATTTGCGTCTATTCTGCCCTAAACTGTGCTATTAAAGCGCGTTTGTTGGTATTTTAACTGTCTACTCACTCGCTCGTCGGATATACACAAGTGCTTGTTTGCTTGTGCTTGTGCTTGTGGTTACATATGTGTATGCTATGTTATGTTATGTTATATATATGCTATAGGTATATGTTTGCAGGTACATATGTGCGTACATGCGTGAGTAAAATCACAATTTAATAAAAGTTACGCCTGCAAATAAACACCCAATATGGGCCACTTTTGTTGCTTTCCAACGTTTTTGCAGCTTTATTTGCGCGCGCGCACTTTTCGCTTAGTGACGTCACAAAGGACGAGTTGTTCAATTATTTGAAATCTCTGGTATTGATAATTAAATATCTGTCATTTAGTGTAAATAATTATAGAGCTGAGTCCGCATGACAAGTGCAATCTACAATCTGTAATCAAGCAGGGCGCTCTCGAACCACTTTAATAGCTAAGCGTTAGTTTCTCTCTTTCTCTCACTCTCTCTCTCTCTCTCCCTCTCTATCTCTGTCTGTTTGGCCGGTTCTCTTGGCTGCTCTCGCACTCTTTCGGCGGCTGCTGGCTGCGCATGTTGCGCTTGTGTATACGAAGCGTTGGCATTTAACAAAAGTCGACGAAAAAAATGGCAGCCTATTTATAAATATGTGTACGTGTGTGTGCACACACACACATGCGAGTGTAAGGACAAACAGTGGCAGGCCACAGAGCTGGCAAAGCTGCTGGCTGCTGCTGTTATTGTTATTATTGCTGCGCAATGGCCTGACAACAGTTGATATGCGGTTGCTTTGGCTTTGGCATCGGCTTTGGTTTTGGTTTTGCTGACTGCTGAGTGCTGCTTGGCTGCGGATAATGAAAAGTTTTGATTGCTATTTGATTTGAGTTTAAGATGGAATTGGGTGTGGGCGTGGGCTTGGGCTGCGTATACGCAATATTCATTGTCATTAGCTGGCTTAAAGCCCGTCAGGTGCCGTCAATAAGTTTTAACTGGCACTGGAATGCCAACATCACTTTCTATATTAGTTAGGCGTGGCCAGCTGTCGGCTGCGGCGAATACGTATTATGCAAATGAAAGTGCCAACCAGTCGGCCCAGCTGAAACTAATTACGACTATGACACATTTGATCACATTATTTATGCAGCTACCACAGCACACTCATCACTGTGCAAGTGTGTGTGTGTGTGTGCGATTCTTGTTATTGAGTGCACTTGAAACTGTCGATGAGCCATCAAATATTTGCCCATAGAAACTCACACACACACACACAAATAAGTAAGTCTATTTGGAAGCAAACATGTATGCTTTGAATTGCCTAGTTGCGAATAAATTTTGATGTAAAATAGAAGAGCTGAGACGAATTTACTAAATAACGATTTGTTTAATATATGACATTATTTACCATAGTAAAAGCATTAAAGTTTCTTGTTGATATTGTTTTCATAAGGGAAATGCATATATATTTATTACGATCTGACTTAGAAGGTCTCTCCTTTAAGCTTTTAAGCATTCATGTTTAGCAGAGGATGCGCCCACAAAAGTAGGCAACAGTTTTTATAAGGCCGCAGGACAAAGTGTGCAAAGTGACTTGCACAATACGCATTGTAGCAGCAACAACAAACAAACATTACCAACAACAATAACATCAATTGTAACAAACCAATGACATGCGCAGCAGCAGCAGCAGGTCCAAGCCCAAAACGTGTCGCCAAGTGCCATGGCAACACCATTCACATCCATATCCACATCCACATCCACATCCACATCTACATCCTCATCCACAGTCATATTATCGCTGGCCACAGTTTGTTGTCTTATCTGAAGCCGCTGCTGATGTTTTGTTTGTCCACATCTAATGTAAGTGTGTGTGCTTGTGTGTGTGTGTGTCTTTGTGTGTGTTAGCTTGCGACCACGCCCCAGCAGTGTTGTCTGCGTAACTGATGATGGTGGACAGTGAAATGAAAATGTAAGAAATATCTTTGTTATTGTTTGTTGTCGTTGTTGCTGTCGTGACGTTGTTTGTGTTACTTTGAGTGCTGGCCATTACGTATACGCGGCGTTGGACACGCGCCATTGCATAAATTCAAGTGATATGTTAAAACAAAGCGGAAATGCGAAAACTGCTAGAAAATTTTATCTCACTGCCAGTCGACGAAAACCCCGGCTCCGGCTACCCATGTCAGTCTCTCACTAGCAACAAGAACAACACGAACAACAACAGCCACCAATGCCAACGCCAGCGCTAGCTCAAAGATAAGCCAAAAGTTGTCAAGGCCTATTTTTTTATTTGTTACGCACTAAAACACTTGGTTCCAACTCGCACTTCTCTCTGTGGGCGCATGTGTTTGGGTGTGTGAGTAAGCGCTTTTTAATAAAGTGATAACTTGATGGTCGACATTTTCTAAAAATAAACATACATGCTTATTAAGCTAGCCTGAGTAGATAAATATGTTATGCTGTCTCTCAGCTTTCCCTGAATGAGGTGAGAACTTGTCAAGGATAAAATTGCATTCGCAAGTTATTGTAATTGGCTCTGCAAGAATATTAAAAATAAGTCTGTGCTCGAAACTTTGATTAAGCAAAAGTCAATTTCAATTGATGTGACAGCTAACAGTGAGGTAAATGCATATGCAATGGCATTGCCTCGACAAGTCCTTGACATTTTCAAAATGAGCATCAGCGGATGGCCAAGTAGAAAGGCCAAGCATACTTGTATAAGTAGTAAAAATAGTTGCCTGGCGAATTGGATTTGATAGCAGAATAAAAAAAAACAAAAAAAAAAAATACCAAAAGAAAATTGAAGTTACCGTGTCTGGGCTTTATTAAATATTTGATATTTGCAAAAGCGGATGGGGAAATGGAAACGGCAACGGTATCGGCAACGGCTGGATGAACATACAGCTCAACAACTCGGCATGCCTCTTGCCCTGCCACGTTTGTGGATATTCTCAATCATACTCAAAATGTGAAGGAACAACAATTTACGCTCAATGACACTCAACGGCGAGCTGTTGTCTCAGCTGCTGCCAACGTCTCAGTCAGCGTTTGTTGAATGATGCAGCTGCCACACACTCAGTGAAAGAGTGAGAGAGATGGACGTGCATGTGGCAGGCAGTTGTCCTACTGTGCCTTCAGACTAGGCGGTGTTGCTTTGTCGCTGCCGCCACTTCGGCATTATCTGCCATCAATAAATTCCAAGTGAAGTGTGCACTTGTGTGGCAAGTGGGGCACAACGGAGCACAGCAGCCAGTCCGAGTATTCTTCGTATCCCCGGGTCTCCGACTCTTTGACTCTCTGACTCTCACGTCTGCGTCTCTGGGGCACCGGAAGTTCAGGGGTGTAAAGTGAGCAGCAGGAGCTTGAAAATTGTGTCGTTGTATAGCTGTGGCCTTTAACCTTTCTTAGCGGCAACAAATGCATTGTGTGTGTGTGTGTGTGTGTGTGTGTGTGTGTGTGCCTGTGTGTGAGTACACAAGGCTATCATTTTGTGTTGCACACTTTGTGGCGTCGCCTGTGCAATGTTGCATGAAAAAGTGGCGTAAACTTTACACAACCTGCCCCAAATAAGCAGCCAACTGTGCCAGCGTCGTGTGACTTGCGACATTTCCACGACATTTGAGTTTGCCTGCTTGCCTCATTGCCCCTTTGCCACCAAGCGGCATGTGGCGCTTGTTTCTTGTTGTTACGCTGCCTCACGCGATCCACACAGACCCCAGTCGAAGTCGAACTCTCAGTCTCAATCAAATTCAGAGTCTCAAAGTCGAAGTCAGAGTTGGAAAACCTTTGATTTTGGCAAATTGCTTGCCTAGCTTATGCAAATATGTGTGTGTTTGTGTGTGTAACTCTATGAATGTGGACTAATGAGCGTTAACCCGAAAAGGAAAACATTGCGACTTCTTTTACATTGCCGCTAATCAAATATCGTATGTCGCATGCACTTTTCAAAGCCAAACAACACTGTCAATTTACTCGCCGCCCTGGCCCCTCGCCCCTCAGCCTCTGCCAACTGTGTAATTACAAGTACTTGCCGTTGCCTGGCAGTTGTCATTTTTCAAGTCGCAAGCATTTTTTATGCCCGCCACATGCAAATGCGACAATGACGGGCTTAATTAATTGACTGGGATTGCATTTTTTTTTTTCAAAACGAACCAAAACACTTGTACTTTACTGTTTATTTACTGCTGGCAGGTCAAACTGCCTGCCCGTCAGCCTAAGTAGCCCACTACCCTCTTCTGGTTTTGAAGTCCTGTTTTCACAATTTACAGCACAATACGAGTGCCTATTTGAATAATCATAAATTACCATGAGTTATTACTCTTCGGGGACATACACGCACCTGGACACTGTCCCTTTGGATGCTCGACACTGCAGCAAAGTGTCGCAGCAATGAATTTATTGTTCCCATTATATAAAAAATTGCCCAATATTATGCTGAAACTGTTCATCATTCTCCACGCTCTACCCACTGAACTAGTTTGAGCGAATAAACATTTCGGATTTTCAATTAAGTTTATTTTAGATTTAATTTCGATATTTAAGCAGCAGGTGCCACGGGCAAGTGAGCGCCTGAGGGCTGGAAACCGTTCTCATCTGCAGTGTATTGAACCTCATATGTGACGCCATCGTTGCCAACGTATTTGTAGCTGCCGTGAACGGTAAGCGACTCGTGATCGGTACCAACATTGTTCAAGTCGCCAGCTGCCTTAATCACAGTACCATCATTTGTCTCCAATCTAAGATACATAAAATTACCCAACATTTGTGAACATAAGTATATTGTCATTAAATTACTCATGAGCGAAGTTTTCGGGTCCAACATCGGAGGACTGGCGGACGACTTCAACTTCAGTAGGAGCGGCCAGGACCACAGCAAAGATGGCAACGAAGGCGATGAGGAACTTCATGCTTAGATAAAGTGTAGCGCGTTTGAGACTTCAAAGGTAACTATGCATTTTGGGACTGATCACCTGGGTATTTATGTGCAAAATCGATGCACTACAAGCTCGAATAGCATTGGCCAAAAATGATGAAACTATTTTAATGGCGAACATGATAAAAAACATTTAAAATGCAAATGACTTAAGGAGCATTCGTTTCAGCTACTTAATCTCTAATAAATATCTAAAGTGTATATATATCTGCATCTATACAAGTGCTGGAGTTTATATAGTTGTGTACTCATTAAAATGGTCTCAGATAAAGTATGCGATTGCCTCTACAAACTCTTCCACGACAATAATAAATAGAATATATAACATTAGTCTATGAACCAGTTACTTGGTGATTCAGCGTGTTTTTCAATAGGTTTTCGAATTCATCTATTATTTGAGATCACTAAACTGTTATTTGAATGCATAAATATCCATCCCTTATTGAACAATAAATTTTGACATTCTGCTCTTCAGATTTATTGATTTTATTGTATAGCTCTAGAAAGAGGAGCAAAAACAACAGGTTTTTATCATATCATATATCAAATATTCACGTCTTGATATGTATTCAAAAATTACTCGTAAAATGTTATAGTTCAGCGCGACAGTGAAATTGTTAAGAACCAATCGGTGAATGTTAGGTGAACTTTTTGATGATGTTATAAAGGAATCATACCTTTTATGACTAATAGTCTATGCAACAGTTAAGTTAACATTCTGATTAGTATGAAATTAGAGGAAACATAGTAGAAATAATTAAAAAATTTAACTTGAACAACAGAAACAGGGGTCAAGCGAAGCCGAATAATAAATTTGCCTTAAAAATCTCGTCGAAATGAAATATAATAAATAATTCATTGAGGATTGGTTAAAAAGAGAATAGGGGTACAAGTGGTTACAGTTACTATAAAGTCTGCAGGGCTCGTGACTGGCAGAGTTAGTTGGGTAAACAGATTAATGGATGGGAGGCAGGAAACAACAGCATCTGCAGCAAAATGCGAAGCATGAAAAAGACAACATTTAATATGTTTACCAATCATAGTCTATCGATTCTGTCGTTGTAAGAAGCTAAAGAGATATTACCCCAGCTAAGTTCCAAAAATAATTTCTTTTTTGCAATAATCAATTTATTTTACTTTTAAAGTCGACCTCTAAGCTACAGGTGCCACGGGCAAGTGAGCGCCCTGAGGCTGGAAACCGTTCTCATCAGCGACATAGCTAACTGTGAATTTCTCACCAGTTTTCTCGTCAACCCAGCTGAAGCTACCATGAACGACAATAGCTTCGTGATCTGTGCCTATGTCCTTAAGTTTACCTTCTGCATCATGATTTGAACCATCAGAAGTTTCCACACTGCAACACAGAATGCAATTCAGGGATTAGCGAATGATTGGCAGGATTTTGATGTTAGCAACTTACCCAAATTTGAAAGACTCGGGTCCAACATCAGAATCCTGTCTACGGATCTCGGGATCACCTGATGGCGCAGCCAGGGCCAGAGCGAAGAGGGCAACGAAAACGATAAGGAACTTCATGTTTCGATAAAGTGTAGCGCGTTTGAGATTTCAAAGTTAACTATGCAGTTTGGAACAAATCACCTGGGTTTTTATATGCAAAATCGATACCCGATTAACTCGAAAGCGTTGGCAAAAAGTTATGAAACTAGTTTAATGGCGGACATGACGAAAAAAAACTCGAAACAATTAACATTTAAAATGCAAATGTTTTAAGGAGCTTTCATTTGAGCTTCGTTTTCTTTAAATAAAAAGAGCTCGAGTAAATTTATTTAGTATATAGTCTTATGTACACAATAAAATCAACGTAGATATTCATTCAGATAAACCATCCGATTGTCATATAAAATTAATGCATCACATTCTACAGACTCTTCCCGGATAGTATAATAAAACATATGAATCTGGATGTTCTGGTTTCTGGTTGGTGACTTGGTGTGCTTAACAATCTATATATAATATATATTTTCTGATAACTTGTTGATATTGTCACCGCAACTCATATTTATCTATTTCATACATATTAAATAAATAAACAAGTAGAAACGGTTACAGTGAAGATTTGACTGTAAGAGGTCATATACTTTCGTAGACCTTAATTTACAATGAAACCAGGTAAGAATGCTACTGTCGAGTTTGCTGAACTGTGAAATACGTCACACAAATAATATAAAAGATAATATAATAGATATACATTATATACTAAAACGAGTTGAAAACTATAAACTTGGTTGTACTCTGGTTGGTTGTTCTCTGGTTAATTGATAACCAATATTATGCCACTGAATCACAGACGGAATGCACAGGTGCAGCTGCACCTGTTTTGACCCTATAAAAATAATTCTTTAATAACTTCCGTGTTTTTTGTCCGATTGCAACCAAATTTTCAGGGATCATTCAGATGGTGATTAATATTGTGTGTATTAAAGTTCTGGCCAAAATCTAAAATAAACTTGATCTGCGTGGTAGGTATTTCATGATGTCTTTAAATGTGGTAGCTCTAGCTCTTACAGTCTGTGAGATTAAGGTGTTCATACAGACAGATAGGGATATCGATTTGGCTGGTCATGCATATCAAGAATATATGTACTTTATGGGGTCGCCGATATCTCCTTTTGCCTCTTGCACATTCGGACAATTTTTTTTTAAATCCATGACCTAATAACAAAAAATTCAAAGCAAAAAGTTTTATTTAAAACAATTTATTAAACATAGTACCAACATGCGTGATTAATCTAAGTATTATTCATCATTTTAAGGACCAATAAATGCATAAACTCAGACAGGCTCGAATTCAGTAAAGTTTTGTAAAAAGGGAAGATTCATAAAGTTTCATCCAGATCACACTAGGAACAATTTAAGAGGTCACTTTCAAGCTTCAAATTATCAGCTTATCGCAAATATTATAAATCGTTTCTGAACCTCCTCGATAAGTCCTGAATTGTTTAGTAGTTTGAAGATTAACCAAAAAACAATTTCAAGAGCTGTCCATATATGAAAAGTTGCTTTAAAGTCTCAACCAATGAGAAACTTCCTTACAACAATTCTAGTTGTTGAATTATTTGATTAGTATTTTTATCCAGCAGCATTAAACTCTTGTTCTAGGAAGGCTCTATCAGATGTCAATCACAACAATGAAAGTGGTACTGCTAGAGTGTGAGTAGAATCGCATTGGTGTTTAGGGATATAAAAACAAGTAAGAAAGCTACAGTCGAGTTTGCTCGACTGTGAGATACCCGCTACCCAATTTAACCATCCAAATATTATATTTTTCTAAATATACTGAAAAAATACTAAAAAAAAATATACTAAAAAATACCAAAATAATATATCAACATTTTCTTTGTTCGAAATTATTAGCTTGGCAGCACTTTAGTTGGTTTATTGAACACCATTATTATGTCGCAGAGTGTCATAGCAACTAGCTAGGCAGCACTAGCAGTTGCACGTGGTAATGCCTTATAAAAGTAATATCTTAATAACTTCTGTGTTTTTTATCCGATTATAACCAAATTCGCAGAGATCATTAAGATGGTGATTAGTATTGCGCGTACCAAAATTGAACGTTCTAGGTTTAAAAAGACGCTTGCAATTCGGTTTTATTCGATTTACGGGGGCGGGAGGGGGCGTGGCCAAAATCAAAAACAAACTTGATCTGCGTGCAACAATAAGACATACTGTCGCGAAAAATTTGTTGAGATCTAGGTGTTCATACGGACGGACGGACAGACGGACGGACGGACAGACGGACATGGCTATATCGTCTCGACTGTTGACGCTGATCAAGAATATATATACTTTATGGGGTCGGAGATGCTTCCTTCTGCCTGTTACATACATTTTCGGTCGGCACAAAGCCATAATACCCTTCTACCCTTTGGGTAGGCGGGTATAAATATATAGAAAAAAATTGAAAAAGTTGTGTTTTTTTTAACAATAATCCATTTATTTTAAACTTAAAGTCGACCTCTAAGCTTCAGGTGCCTTGGGCAAGTGAGCGCCTGAGGGCTGGAAACCGTTCTCATCAGCGACGTAGTTGACTGTGAATTTCTCACCAGTTTTTTCCTCAATCCAGCTGAAGCTACCATGAACGGCAATACCTTCGTGCTCTGTGCCTGCGTCCTTAAGTATACCTTCCGCGGCATGTTTTGAACCATCAGAAGTTTCCACACTGCAACACAGAATGCAATTCAGGGATTAGCGAATGATTGGCAGGATTTTTTGTTAACAACTTACTCAAATTTGAAAGACTCGGGTTCAACATCAGAATCCTGTTTAAGGATGACGACATCAGCTAGGGCCAGAGCGAAGAGGGCAACGAAAACGATAAGGAACTTCATGTTTCGATAAAGTGTAGCGCGTTTGAGATTTCAAAGTTAACTATGCAGTTTGGAACAAATCGCCTGGGTTTTTATATGCAAAATCGATACCCGATTAACTCAAAAGCATTGGCAAAAAGTTATGAAACTAGTTTGATGAAAAAAAACTCGAAACAATTAACATTTAAAATGCAAATGTTTTAAGGAACTTTCATTTGAGATTCGTTTTCTTTAAATAAAAAGAGCTCGAGTAAATTTATATAGTATATAGACTTATGTACACAATAAAATCAACGTAGATATTCATTCAGATCAACCATGCGATTGTCATATAAAATTAATGCATCACATTCTACAGACTCTTCCCGGATAGTACAATAAAACAAATGAATCTGGATGTTCTGGTTTCTGGTTGGTGACTTGGTGTGCTTAACAATCGGTCTTGAATTCATCAACTGAATTCGAATATATAATTTGTGATAACTTGTTGATATTGTCACCTGAATTCATATCTATCTATTTCATACATATTAAATAAATAAACAAGTAGAAACGGTCACAATCAAGATTTGACTGTAAGAGGTCATGGACTTTCGTAGACCTTAACTTACAATGAAAGCAAGTAAGAAGGCTACTGTCGAGTTCGCTGCACTGTGAGATACGTCACACAAATAATATAATAGACAACATAATAGATATACATTATATACTAAAACGCGTTCAAACTTACCAGGTTGTACATTCTTTGGTTTATTGATAACCAATATTAAGTCACTGAATTACAGACGGACTGCACAGGTGCAGCTGCACCTGATTTGACCCTATAAAAATAATTCTTTAATATCGTTCGTGTTTTTTGTCCGATTGCAACCAAATTTTCAGGGATCATTCAGATGGTGATTAATATTGTGTGTATTAAAGTTCTGGCCAAAATCTAAAATAAACTTGATCTGCGTGGTAGGTATTTCATGATGTCTTTAAATGTGGTAGCTCTAGCTCTTACAGTCTGTGAGATTAAGGTGTTCATACAGACAGATAGGGATATCGATTTGGCTTGTCATGCATATCAAGATTATATGTACTTTATGGGGTCGCCGATATCTCCTTTTGCCTCTTGCACATTCGGACAAACGCAAAAGGGCAATTTTTTAAAATCCATGACCTAATAACAAGTAGTTCAAGGCAAAATGGCTTTATTTTAAAAGATCATACAAGGAACAATTTAAGAGGTGTCTTTCAGGCTTCCAATTATCAGCATTTAAAGCAAAAATCATAAATCGTTTCTGAACCTCCTCGATAAGTCCTGAATTGTTTAGTAAATTGATTGATTTCAAGAGCTGTCCAGATATCAAAAGTTGCTTTAAAGTGTCAACCAATGAGAAACTTCCTTACAACAATTGTAGTTGGTGAATAACTTGTGTAGTATTTTTATCCAGCAGCATTAAACTCTTGTTCTAGGAAGGCTCTATCAGATGTCAATCACAACAATGACAGTAGTACTGCTAGAGTGTGAGTAGGATCGCAATGGTGTTTAAAGATATAACAAAAAAACTGGAAAAGTTGTGTTTTTTTTAACAATAATCCATTTATTTTAAACTTAAAGTCGACCTCTAAGCTTCAGGTGCCACGGGCAAGTGAGCGCCCTGAGGCTGGAAACCGTTCTTATCAGCGACGTAGTTGACTGTGTAAGTCTGACCATCGTCGGCAACAAAGCTGTAGCTACCACGATGGATATAACCTTCGTCATCTGTGCCTGCGTTTTCTAGATGACCTTGCGAAACAACCTTTGTACCATCAGACGTTTCCAAACTGCAACACAGAATGCAATACAGGGATTAGCGAATTATTGGCAGGATTTTGATGTTAAAAACTTACTCATAATTGTGAGACTCGGGTCCAACTTCAGAATCCTGTCTAACGGTTTCGACAACACCTGATGGCGCAGCCAGGGCCAGAGCGAAGAGGGCAACGAAAACGATAAGGAACTTCATGTTTCGATAAAGTGTAGCGCGTTTGAGATTTCAAAAGTGACTATACCTTTCGATGGAGATCGGCTCGTTATTTATAGCAAAATCGATGAATGGTTAATATTGCGAGTTTAAGTCACTTAATATGCGTATGTTATATGTTATACTATAAAGGTATAAACTGACATCGAAAACTAGTTGTATGTATTATACGAATTTATATTTATGCATATGCAAATTGAGATGAAACCTCTAATGCTTTTTTATTTAACACTGTGCCGCTTTGCATATATTTTGAGGTATTTTTTATATTAACTGCCAAGTTCTTTATTTGTTGTATTTAGTCAGTCACTATTGTTGCCAACTGCGATACTTACCTCTACCCCCATTTCACTTTCCCTTTTGAGAGACACAGAAACCCAGTTTAATGCTGACTTACCGATTGATATATGTGAGCTGAAGCACGTGGATCATTTTTATTAATTACAGTATTATAACAACTTCAAGGTCAACGCCACAATCTTGTTAACTGTATTTTTGTTTTTTGTGTTTTGCTTTTTTGGCCAGTTTGGCATCTTGCTCACTCTCACATGCACTATCTTAGCTAGATCTTGAATTGACCGAGACAAAGAGTATTACCGGTTATTCGCTGGCTCTGCGACATTTTTGTCGCTGTGGACTTTGACGTCATAATCATTGGTGGGCTAACAAAATTAGCACTCGAATGATAATAGTAATGTCTTAAATCGAATTCGAAGTCAAAATCCATCGCCCGCCCTCTCAGTTGCCCATCGTAGACTCAAAACTTCAGCAGTTTATGTCTAGTGCAGTTAGTGTATATAAATGTCAAGTTAATTTCGAGTTTTATGACATGGGAGAATGGTATACTATAAATAAGTAAATGGGGTAATATAGTTTAGTTTTCATACTTTCACTTATTTACAAATCATCTTATTTTAAACTGAATCAAAACGTACTTATTTTAATTGATTTAGTTCAATATGTTAGTGATCAAGTGAAACACTCTTAACTAGATCATTTTAACATATTCCGCAGATGCAGATTTACAAATAATTTCCGACAAAATTGCCGTAGGTTATGGTTTGTGTGTTCGACTTGAAGATTGAGTAAAATTAGACCAAGGTTCAGGAAGTATGAGAGTTATGGCATGGACATGTTTATGCACATAAATTTGTTGAAGATCAGCTCGTCGTTCACTCGAAAAGCAGAACGAAGCAGAACGGGTTTTGTTAATTAATACAAAACAGAGTTCATAAATTAAAGAGTTATGCAGAAGGCGAATTGCCGGTACGTTTAATTAAACAAGTATAGATATATAGTTTGTAGATAGATCGATTACTTACGCCGATTGGACTGTGGTGCTCCTCTTGGGGCCCTGCTCCTGTACGATTAGCGCCACATTGATGGCCAGCCAAATTGTGAGCAGGGGTGTGCGGGTGCAGGGCGTCAGTTTGATTAATTTCTCCATTGCTGAATCACTCATGGTGGTGCAGGTTGTTGTTGTTGTTGTTGTGGTGCGTGGCAAAGTCAAAAGGTTGGAAGGTTGTTAAGTATTTGCTAGTTGTTATGCTATTTATCTGTTTGCTGTTTGCTATTGTTTGTTGTTGATTAATTGAGGAGTACGACTGCTGCTGTTGTTGCTTAGTTAAAAATGTTGCTCCTGCTCTCGTTCATGTGTATTATTAATTTTGTAATTATTTATGCTTTGGCATTAAAACGATTTAAATTTGTTTTTAGTAGCTTTTGCTTTTCAGTTGCGTATAAAGTAAGTTTTAGTTTTGGTTTTGGTTTTGGTTTCGGTTGCAAGTAGTTGAATTTGTTGCATTAGTTGAGTTGCTTCCTGTCTTCTTTCTTGACGTCTTCCACTTCTATTTGGGGCATTCGCTATAGTCTCTCAGTCAGTGAGTTAGTTGGTTGTTTAATTTTTTAGGCAGCGAGGCTTTCAGTCAGTACATCAGTGCGTGCTTGTGAGTGTAGGTGTATATTTGTATGTATGTGTGTGTGTGTGTGTGTGAGTATTATTATTGCTGTTGCTCTTAAGTTAGTTGTCCTGACTTAGTGCAAGCGTTGCCGATGAAATATCGTTTGACTGCGCTGCAAGGCGAAGCTCAACCAGGAGCATCAGAGGTTGACACAACAGCACTGAGTCCGAAATTGATTCGAGTTCAATGGCACTGTGCAAGGGCAGACTTGCATCTGTTAAGTATGACGTTTGATGATGATGTTGATAGAGATGTTGCTGCTGCTGCCGATGTCACAGCTGCTGGTGGCCACGAGGCAATCGAACGTGTCTCTTGTACCGATCCTGCTGCCGGGAATATTCTTATTGCTCTGTTTGCGCGCTGATGACCTCGGCCACATTAATCGCCAAGCGAGTCCTCAAGTTGCCGCTGCTGCTGCTATTGATGTTACCGCTTTGCGTCTGTCATTAGATAACGTTCAGCCTGAGCTATACTCAGACGTGACATCTGCCCCAAATCTCTCTGTGGTTTCCTTTTTCTCCTCTTATTTGGTTTTTATTCTTCACTATATTTACTTTTAATTACATTCCTGCCTTGGCAAGCTGCTTCGTCGCACGGGCTTGGCAAATTCCTTGAAATTGAGCCTTTCGTTGTCTTGACGTCCTTTTTGTGGGGGATTACGCGTTAATTACGCATCTTGTTATATCCTGTATTATGCTCCTTGCCACACACCTCTTTTCATTTTCTTTTTTTTTGTTCGTCTTGCGAGACACGTTCATTAATATATATTAATAAATCTCCGCATTGTTAATTTTTCATAGCCTCCGATCGATTGTGGCTTCCGGTGAGGGCTTTGAGTAATCGTTTTTAACATTTCTCATTCAAATTGACGCTCCATCCCATTGTATCTTATTTGTAGTATTAAATCCCTTTATTTATTGTTATTGCTGCTGCACTGAGCGTTTATTGTCCGTGGGCTGTAGCTTCCATTTGATGTTGTTGTTGTTGCTGCTGTAGACGACTCTTTTCATTTTAATTAATTAATTATTTAGAATATATTGTGTGATTACGTTCCTTTTGCTGTTATTCTTATTTTTGCATAAATAGTGCTCAAAAATGCTCATAAAAATTCATTATAATTTTTTTTTGCTTATTGTGTTCGATTATTGCAATTTTAAAGTTTATAATATACACTGGAAATGTTAAAATTGTAAAAATATTATTTGCTGGATACAAGAACTTTATTGTAATTGTTTTCAAATTGAATTCACAGTTTAATTTCGGGCGCTTTTATTGTATTTTGCGAGTCACTTTTATTGATTGGGAAGCTGTTTGTTTGTTGAAATAATTTTGTATTATTTATATTTAATTAGTGCGATTGTCAAAGTTGAATTTAAGAAACACTCGAATTTTGTTTGCACGCATAAACACTCACACTCCTAGGCACACACACACACAAGCACACAAACACACACCCACACACGCATTCACATTAACACACATTTGGTTTAGTTCGTTACCGTCTTCCGTAAGTTTGCGTGCTGTTTTCGTCCTTTATCTTTCTCAGCTGCGCGTCTGAATAGCGTTTGCCCAGAGCCAGCAGTCGGGCCAGCCCGTTGACAGTTGGTTTGGTTAGTGCCAGTTGGCAGAGAGCAGTCGGACTGGCATACTGGCATGGCAAGTCGAGCTGCAGAGCGTGCCAAAAATAGCCTCAGCTTGAGCCTGAGCCCACAGCAGATGAGCGCGCCTGTAAGTATGCTACAATTTCTGCAAAGTACGCTCTCGCGATTACTTCGCTCTCTCTGTCTCTGTCTCTCTCTTTCGCCCCTAACTTTGCAGCGGCATTTGCCTCGGGCCAGTCTCCTTCGCCCATTCCCCATCTGTTGTCTACATTTGGATTTGGCTTGTGCAGAAATGTCACTGGCAAACTGGCAACCCCGGCAGTTACACTCTGTTTAGCATAAACGCTTGCTACTTGGCTCCTGCCACGCCATCTGTGTGTGAGTGCCTGTGTGTGTGTTTGTGGGCCTGTGTGTGTGAGTGTGTCAGGCCTTTGCTTTTGTATTGCTTTTTTGTTTTTTTTTTTAGTTTTACGTGTATTTTTTAAGCGCATTTGATTTGTATGCCCTTTTCTGCATGCCATGGCTCCTTCAGGCCCCTATTATTTGTTCGCTCTCGCTCTGGCTCTCTGCATAAATATATTTGCGATTTCTTGGTCTTTCGTTTGCCACACATTCGCACGTATCTCGTTAATTGGTTCTGCGTGTGTGTGTGGCTTTTGCTTTTAAAATTTACTTGTGCCTCGCACACTCGCACACTCGCACCGTTGCTTTGATTGCTTTTTGTGGCAAAGACGTAAAGGATTTCAAATTTGTTGTTATGAAACGGGGGCGGTGGCGGAGAGTGCGGCATTGTTGCCATGGCTGTTGCTGTTGTTCAACTTGTCAAAGAAACGCGAGCTGAGCCGTCACAGGATAAGTAAATTACATAAACATATGTGTAACGCTCTCTCTCTCTCTCTCGCTCTCTCTACTTTTCTGTCTGTCTCTTTCGCTGTTTCTGTGTTTTCAATGATAAGGACTCTGGCATTAATTAAAATGGCAAGAGTGGCGAATGTGTGAGTTTGTATTTTATATAGTATTTGTTATTGTCATTCTATGTACGTACTTCCCTCTCTGCCCTCCCCCCAGTCCTTCCCTTGCATTTGTCTTTGTTTGACTTTACGCGAGTGCCGAGAGTTATTAATGAGTTTTGCCCCGGAGCTGTTCTTTACATTTTTGATGACCTACAAAGGCTTAAATATGCAAACCCTAACTTGAACTTGCATATTTAATGCGCAACATGGAAAACTTGCAAATTACTTAATCAGATTTTAAGGCAAGTTTTTAATGGAAGTGTATAAAATGTTGGCAGAAAATCAAAGCAATCGTCAACGTGAACGCCAACGCCAACAGCAGAAGCTTGAAGCTTGAGTGCTCATCCCAATTTCGGCTTTCCACCGAGCTACCACTTTAATCCATTAACCTCCAGACCAGTATCATTAACCAGAAGATTCATTCAGCCTTTATATTTTATGGTATGTTTGGCATGTACGTGTATGCGAATTTTGTGGGTATACGTGGTTTTTGGCAATTGCAAGCATATGCGGGCCGGGCCAAAGCAAGTCGAGTTGAGTCGGTCTGTCTACTGGTCTCTGCTGCCTCATCAGGCTAATCAAGGAAGCCGGCCAGCAATTTGCTTGCAAATAAAATAAAGTAATGTCAGTCGGAAGCGGCCAAAGGAGGAGCTGAAACTGGAGCAGCATCAGGACTTGAGGCGGCAGACGGCTGCCAGATCAAAAGAGAAGAGGAGACGAATTTGACGTTGTTGCGATGCTTCTCACTTATGCAGAGTACCTACCACATTCAAACTGTATATGGTACACATATATACTTATATTTTTATACACACACATGCGAACGTTGCATCAGACTCCTTTCTGACCATACTTGCTATATTTATTTCGGGTTTTTCTTGCCTTGCCTTCACTTTGGGTGTGTGCTTGAGTATGAGTTGGAGTTTGTGTGTTTTCTTTGTGAAGCTCCTCTAGTGGCACAGTTTGGCAGTTTGCCTGCTCAGACTCCAAATTGAATATTTATTTATTTTTTGTAATTTATATAATGCATTTTAAAGAATTCTTTCTTTTTTCAACATTTTAATACGATAATGTCGTGGGGCCGTCGTGAATTCCATTTACATATACACATTCACATTGACATACACGTACACGTACACATCTATATATAGGTGGATATATATACACTTATATACGCACACACACAGACACACGTCGCGCTCTCTACACCAAGAAATATGCATAAAGTTGGCTTCGATTTTTGCAGCAACGCCTCTTTTCAAGCAAAACGACAGATTTCATAGAGACCATTTCTTTTGATGTTAATGCTTATTTTGTTTGCCCGCTGCATATTTTTGTATAATATTTATTGTATTGTGCACTTGGTGCAAATTGTAGACTTGGAATTTGAGATATACCAAAAATGTTGTGTGGAAAATGTATCTATGCCTCGCTTGAACTATTTTTTTGCGCACAGCGTTGGCGACGACAACGTCTGAACTCAACTCGACACGGACACGGACTCGGACTTGGGCTCGGGAGTCGACTCGCTCAACGCTCAATGCTCAACACAGAACGCAGAACGCACATCGGCATTCCAATTCGTGTAATACCGACTGGCACAGTGTGGCACTTTAGCTATAAAGCACGAGTCTGCAAAATTCTGGGCGCGACTAGGCAGCCGAGCGCGAACTCGAAACCGAACCCCAAGCCGAACCCGCACTTGAAACCGAACTCGAAACCGAGCCTGACCGAAAGTAGTGCGGAACCCTCCTTACAACAAACTGAAGAGAGCTACTATAGCTGTTGTAAGTCCCCGTTATTGTTGGCTTTAAGCGAACGCAGCTGTTGTTGTTGTTGTTGGGTCTCTGCGCTTTTTGTTTAACCGGGAACCGTTTTAGCTTTGCCTCGGCAGCTGACTTTGTCTACCATGTCACCCACTCTAGCACTCTGCCACTTTTCGCTCACAAATCACCATAAATCAACTAAATCGCCAGGATACAAATACACAATGCAATTGAAAGAGCTTAGACAATGGTAGAAGCGGGTGCTCTATACAAGTGGTTTTTATTATTTGCTGAAGTAGTTTTCACTCATTCAATTGTTTATATTTTGAAACTCTTATTGCGGCAACACAAAAATGTTTCTAACTTGCACCCCAAAAAAGATGGCATCTCTGACTTTATTAAGTCTATACTTTTGTTTCAACTTCTAGATCTTAGACAAGAACAGCAGACATCAATTTCATAAGCTCAAAATAAAAAAAGTGTCGCTTTAGCTATTTTATTCTAAACTACAATTAATATAATGCCTAATGTTGACCAAGCTACTTTGGCAGCTAACTTAAAGGCAAATTGTTGTAACAAAGTTCAATAAAATAATAATTCTCTTCATTCTTATTTGTTATTTGCCTCAAAGCCAATTGATGACATGTGTTTCTAATTGTCCAGCTTAAGAGCAAGCAATTTATCGTACATTCGTCTTTGTGCACATAGACATTTATATTATATTTGTATATAAATTACCATAGTTACTAATAAAAGAAGAAGATACCAAAATAATAGAGTTGCCAGCGCTTATTTCATATATAAATAGCACTGAACAGCTTACAGACTTTAATCCATTAATCAAACTAAAACTTTTTTTAACTGAGTAGCGAATTAGTTTAGTTTTGGCTGAATCCAACACCCTTCATTTGCATATTAACTCTCGCAAGCATCGGTTAAAAACAAACTAGTTTACTATTTAAATATTAGGCATTTGCATATTCGCATATATTAATTACTGCGAATTTTCATCATGTTGACCATAGAACATAAAACCAGTTTTTATCAAATTTTACACCATTGCTATAAATTGGTATAAATAACGATGCAATCTGCTTCAAAATGTATAGTCACATTTGAATCATATCAAAAGCACTAGAAGTTTTTATAAACATGAAGTTCCTCATCGTTGTCGTTGCCCTCTTCGCTTTGGCCGTGGCCGACCAAGAAGCAGTTCTCAGAAGTGAATTCAAAGCTGATCCCGATTCATTCAGCTATTCGTAAGATACAAGCAACAAAGTGTTAAGATATATTAACATTGTTGACATAACCTTTTCATTCATGTTGCAGATATGAAACAGAGAACGGTATTGCGGCTCAAGAGTCGGGTCGTCTTGTAAACCAAGGCTCAGAAAACGAAGGTATTGCCGTCGAAGGTGGGTTCAGCTATACTGCCCCTGATGGTCAGCAAGTCGCAGTAACATATGTCGCTGATGAGAATGGCTTCCAGCCTCAGGGCGCTCACTTGCCCGTGGCACCTGAAGCTTAGAGGTCGACATTAAGTTTAAAATAAATTGATTATTTAAAAAAAAAACAACCGAATTTTTTGTGGTACTTATGTTTGAACAGCTTTACAGCAAACTCTCGAAATAGTTTTAAGTTATGAGTGTATGAACACTTCTAGATCTTAGACAAGAACAGCACACATCAATTTAATAAGCTCAAAATAAAAAAAAGTGTTATTTAGATTAAAGCCCTATCGCTTTTCATATAAATAGCACTGAACAGCTTACAGATTTTGATCCATTAATCAAACTAAAACTTTAGTTTAGTTTTGGCTGAATCCAACACCCTTCATTTGCATATTAACTCTCGCAAGCATCGATTAAAAACAAACTAGTTTACTATTTAAATATAATATTAAGCATTTGCATATTCGCATATATTAATTACTGCGAATTTTCATCATGTTGACCATAAAACCAGTTTTTATCAAAAGTTTTCGCCATTGTTATTCGAGTTTTTTTATCGTCGAAATTGGTATAAATAATGATGCGATCTGATTCAAAATGTATAGTCACTTTTGAAATCTCAAACGCGCTACACTTAATCGAAACATGAAGTTCCTTATCGTTTTCGTTGCCCTCTTCGCTCTGGCCCTGGCTGCTCCAGCAGAAGAAGCCCAGATCCTTAAACAGGTGTCTGATGTTGGACCCGAGTCTCACAATTATGAGTAAGTTTTTAACATCAAAATCCTGCCAATAATTCGCTAATCCCTGTATTGCATTCTGTGTTGCAGTGTGGAAACGTCTGATGGTACAAAGCTTGTTTCGCAAGGTCAGATTAAACAAGTAGGCACAGAACAAGCTTATGTCCATCGTGGTAGCGTCAGCTGGGTTGCCGACGATGGTCAGACATACAAACTCAACTACGTCGCTGATGAGAACGGTTACCAGCCTGAGGCCGATTTCTTGCCTAAAGCTTAGAGGTCGACTTTAAGTTTAAAATAAATGGATTATTGTTAAAAAAAAAACTACTGAATTTTTTGTGATACTTATGTTTGAACAGCTTTACAGCAAACTGTCGGAAAAGATTTAAGTTATGAGTGTAAGAAATTGAATGGAATTGAATGTTAGCAGAGCATTTAAGTCACTTCTTGATTATTATAATGCATATAGCATATAGATGACATTTTACGAAAATGAAAGAACAAAGAGACAGATACTAAAACTGAAATCAAGAGACGACAATATTATTATATTATTATAAGAGTATTTGACAATTTATATGCCTTTTCGGTAATTATGGCTGCTGATAAACGCATACTAAATTAAAAATTAGTGTGTTCTTTTTTGAAGATTTGTTATTTAAATATATCTGGACATGAATTAATTTTTTTGTCTAGAATTTCTATTTTCGCATATATTATTTATTGCGCATTTGTATCATGCTAGCCATCAAACCAGTTTCTATCACATTCGCTTTTATTTAAATCGAGTTATCTGAGCTTCGATATTGCTATAATTAACATTTCCATCTGCTTTGATATTTGAATTCCTAATTATGAAGTTCCTTGCTGTCTTCATAGTAGAAATTCGTGAATATGTTAGTAATGTTTTACTCAAAGAAAACGACAAAATGATAATAAACATTTGCTGACCTTTGCTATACATCTGACAGATTTTGAAACATCTGATGGTAGTTTACCATTTGCATATGGACAACTCAAGCAGATCGACTAAGATGTGGTATTTCTAAGCAGCTTCAGCTACGTTGGTGAATGTTGGTGACAAATAATCAAATTATTCAAATATATAGCTGATGAGAATGATTTCCAACATAGGGGCAATTTAAGCTTAATAATCAATTAATGATAAAAAATTAAATCTAGCTAGTTCAACAAATCTAACTAGTTGCCAAAGATGGAACCGTGTGTTAATACTATTGAAGTTATTTGTATTGGTGTTTATGCGGAGATAAATGATGAAAAAGCTTATGAAAAGAACGTGTCAATTAGTTGACAGAAATTTAATTCTGATTGCAGTTTTAACGATTAGGAATGAGGGTATGGTAGATATTCTCCAAGAAAACTAATGAAGACATTAATGACACAGACAATATAATATACGCGTATTAATAATAATTATTTAATTTCAATTTAATAATATATAATCTCTGAAATCCATGTGCTTACACATTAATAAGGACATATGAAGCTAAATCAACTCGTCCCATAATGATCAAAACATAAATATTGCCGTCTATGGCCTGTTGTGCATATATAATTATACAAAATTTAAAATTAGAATATAATACTACGCCTTCGTGATAATATTCAAGAGACAAAAGATATACTGAAAAACTCAACTCTATCTGAATATTTGGATCAGCTATGCAAAAATTTGCAGCTTAAATACATGTTTAAAACTGGTTCTAGCTTGGATGTTTTTAACTCATTAAAAATGATTGCAACTCATCATACGAGAATGATAATATTTTATTTCGAAAACAATACAATAGGAAGAAATAAATTTTGTTAGTTATTTAAAAAATATTTAAAATCTAATGGAACTAAAATCTAATATAACTATAACTTTCATCAGAAGTAGTCTTAAGTTAATTTATTGGAAATTTGCTTGAATTTAGTTTTTTATTTGATTAGCTAACAAAGTTATTAATTACAATGAGTGCTCGAGCGAGTTTTGTAGTGAAATGTATACTCAGGGAAATATATACCAGTGGAGCGGGATGCTTTAAGTGGGGCAGCTATTGGTGTATTAATCGTATCGAAATCGTAAAAAGACAAATACTTTTACAAACGTCAAATTCTGTTTGGCCAACACGTAAATGCGTATACGAACAAGCTCGCATTGCGTATACGTCACAGTGTCCTCTGTGTGTTTTATATGCTACGATGCTTGTAATTTTATGTGTCTAAATTGCGCAATATAGCAAATTCATAAATGGCAAACGATATAAACACAACGAAGTTAAACATGCGAAACAGTCACAACGAGAGCAGAGATATAAAGAGAGAAGGAGAGGGAGAGAGAGAGAGAGAGAGAGAGAGAGAGAAAAGAGAACGAGCGAAAGAGCTAAAAATAAAATGTAAATAAATAATTTGCACTGCGTCATGTCAGAAATTTTAAACACATAATTAACAGCTTATTTAACCCTGTTCTCTGCTGGGGCTGCCACTGTCACTGCGCCAGATTATTCTACATGGTTGCTCTGACAGGCGGCCACTGTAGGGGGAACAGCTCTGGAGCTAGGCTGGGTTTGGGGAGTGGGCGCCTCTGCGAATTCATAAAAAGTTGTCTATGCTTGGGGCGCTCGCAGTGACAATCGTGGCCTGCACCAAACACAATACTGGTGCCCAGAACTGTGGGGCAGCAAGGGCAATGATGACAACGACAAGTTCGAAACAAAAGCGAAACAAAAACAGCAGCAACAACGACAGCAACATTTAGCAGTGGAGCAGTAAACGAATTGCCTTACCACACACATATATAAATGCAGCATTTTTTAAACAGCGAACCGAGATGGAATATTTCTATCAAGTACATTTCTGCCATGAACAGTGGGTCAATTTCAGACTACCTTATGCGTATTCTCAATTATAACGACAATCTTAAGCTATAAGATTTGAATTTTAAAAGTTTATATATTTTCTCAAGTTGTTGCTTTTATATTTCAAGTTGTTGGCATTAATATGATCGCTTTGGAATGTGTACAGTGGGCAACATAATCACTAAATGCTGGAGATTCAGATGGACAGTGGTAGGGAAGTCGTATCCAAACCTACCTAGATTGTGCTCTTGTGTTTTAATGTGTCATACACCCAACGCCACTCCCTGCTGTGTGCCAATAACAACAACAACAACAACAACATCATCATCATAATCACCATCATCATCAGCAGCAGCGTTGCCATCAAGCTGTGCTGATGGGTGGGCGTGGCATGAGGACAAATGTGCATGTGCGATGCAAGTTTGTAAGTGCAAAAAAAAGGGAAAAAAGAAATCAACGCAAAAAGGAAGAAAGCTGCAAATGTAGGCGACAACAAGCATTTTTTTTTTGCCTTGTCAATGAAGCGAAAACGAAGAAAAGAGAGAGGCTTGAATGCAGAGAGACAGAGATAGCGATACGGAGAGAAAAACAAACAAAGAAACAGCAGAGAAAAAAATAGAAACAGAAAATAATTTATTTCGGTTGACACATTTTGCTTTGGTGCTGCTACCCGCTGACCCGCTCAACGAGCAATTCAATGCTGCTGCTGCTGAAAAAAAAAAATAAATGCGAGACATAAACACAGCAACAATATCGGCAGAGCCGCAGCTAGGATATACAGATGAGGCGGTAAAGTCAGCAGCAGCTGTGTTGTACAAAAGAGCAGGAAGTGCAAATGTTTCTTTCACTTTTCTCATGTTTCGTTGGCATCGCTTTTTGTTTGCTTTGGCTATGGCGACGTTCTTTTGCCTGTTACTAAATTATTAGTGTGACCCAACACACACACACACGCAGATAAGCAGAGACACATACATAAAGTTACTGTGAAAATGGCGTCTGTTTGTTGTTGAACTTTTTGCTAGTTCTGCTTTTCTGCCATTTTGAATTTTTAAAGCAGCCAAAAAAAAAGAAGAGTTTGAGTTTGTAGGCGCGGTCTTTGTTGTTGTTGTTGGCAGTAAGCGCGCAAATTGGCTAGCCCTGTCACCAAAAATAAGTTTTCACTCGGCTGGGCAAGGCCGGGGCCGGGCTTGGCTTGTGTGCAGACCTGTGTGTGCATGGGGGCGTATACATAATTTCGGCTGGGCTGCATGAATTTTTGGACACATGGCAGGCGCAGCGTCGGCAAGTGCCCAGTCCCTGTTTCAGTCTCAGTCTCAGTCTCAGTCTCAGTCCCAGACCCCGACCCAGGTAAAGCGGTAGCCCAAGAATGGCAACACTTATTATTGTTTGAGCAACAACAACAGCAAAATCAACCATAACAAGGGCCGCTACAGCGCAAGCGTTTGCCCGGGAATTTTCATCAAAGCCAGAGAGTCTGCCAACTGCTTGAATGCTTGGATGCTGCCCAGCTAGCTCTCGCTCTCTACTATTCTCGCTGTTCCTCTCTCTCTTCTCCTTCATCCCTTGTGCTCTCTTTATCTGTCGGTTCTCAGTTTATCTCGACGCGCGCCAAGTCTAAATTTGCAGGTCCAAATCTTGTGCGTTGTGTTTGCATTGTAGATTTCATTTTCTTTTCATGCCATGCCACGCATGTGTGCGTGTGCGTGTGTGTGTATGTGTGTGCGTGTACATTTCTTACACCTTAAGACCAAACACAATTTTCCAACGCCACGCACTCAATTTAATTTTTGTTGCAACCAAATATTTTGTTGTCAGCCACAGCAAACGGCTCACAACCTATATACCCCATGCGCCCTCATACCCTCGGCCACAATTGCGTCTGCTGTGCGATTAATCTCAGGTTAAATAAATGCGTGTGTGTATTTGTGTGTGTGTGTATCTTGTGTGGGGTTTAGTTGAGAAAAGCGTCCACTTGTTGTTGGCATTGCCTTGATTTGATATGCACACTCGTACAACACGTGCATACCCTGCCGACTGTGTGTGCATACATATGTAGTAGGCCAGCTTGCTAGAGGGTGACTGCCAGTCGAGTATAGAGTAGTTTTGATAGTCGTGTGTGTGTTACACTTTACATGCTGCTTACAACTCGGTGCGTGACCTTTTCTTTCATTTTTACATTTATTTGTTGTTGCTCTCGTCGTAGTTGTTGTTGGTGTTTTGTCTTCTGCTTAAGTTTAACACACACATACACTGTTATATTTTCGTGTGTGTGTGTGTGTGTGTGTGTGCACAGCCCCTTTTGTAGGTTTTTAGCGTCTTTGAAGCTGTTGTTCCACAATAACAACGAGCAACACAACAAACACCAAGAACCGCATACACCTTGTACAAATTAGCATAATGGATTTTTTTGTCAAAGCATATCCCCCCCTTCACCTCTCCCTCTCTGTCTTTCTCCCCGCCGTTGCCGCCTTTGCGTTATGCGACTTTTGTAAAATATATACGCTATGGAATTTGTGGTTGAAGCTAATCACGAAATGCATTCACATTTGCCTAATCATTTGGCTTAATTAATTGGCAACATGAGCAGGAAGCGAACAGGGAGCAGTCTAACAGGTATAACAGCCAACATGCTGGGCCAAAGCTGTCAGCCAATCAACCAAAACATTCATTAAAATCTTTGCATCTTTGAACTTTGATTTGGATATTTGGAAAGCCGCAGTTCAATTAGCCTAATTCGCTTGATGATTATCCGCTAAGTACTCGTATTGGCACCGCCCCAGCAGAGATCTAATTTCAAAAGTAAAAATTTAATTGCTATTTTGAAAGTGGAATAATTATATAATTTTATTACCAGATTTATTTTTAGCTTTGTTTCGCTCAGCAGTTAATTCAATAATACTATTCTTTAACAGTTTTGCAATTGATTACAATTAGCATTTACATCTCTCTTTATTATCCAGTTTATAAGGCTAACAATTTTGTCATAAAAAACTGAATTGCAACATAGCCAATCCATTTCTGTTGAATACAAGATTTTCTAAATATGTATGCTGTTTTTAAAGTATGCGAAGAATGTAAATAATAAATAAATACTAGATATTTATGCCAGGACAGAAACACTTGGAATTATGAAGCATACGCATTGTTGTGCAGGTTTCAGCCAGAGAGAGGGAGCAAGAAAAGTGACTGAGGGGTGCGAGAAAAAGAGAAAGTGCGTGTGCTCTCTGCACAGTTGAAAATAATCGAATTGAAACCCCAACAGCGAGAGAAAGTGAGGCACAGAGCGATGGAGATGCTGATGGCGAGTGGGAGACAATGAGAGCTAAGCGATGCTGGCACTCGCTCTCGTTCCTACTCTCTCTCTCTGTATGTCTCTCTGTGTGTTTGGTTAGAAGTGGGTTCGTTTTAGCGGCCATTGCACGGCCTAGTGTTTTGAGTTACTCGTATGACGTCATTAAAGCCACAGCCAGAGCCAAAGTCACAGTTACAGCCTTACCTTGCTGCAAGAATGAGGTGGCAGCGAGGGTTAAAACACCGTTATTCCGTCTGATGCTGGCTAACAATGCTCGAATACGGAACAACTCACAGCCATCGCCATCGCCATCGCCACACCATCTCCATCTCCATCCCTATCTCCATTTCCATCTCCAGCACAGGCATCTGTTCGATGTTGTCGCTGTACGTGAGCGTATGTGCATGTGTGTGTGAGTGAAATATTTGCGCGTTTTTATTCACTTTCAAGCTTGGGCTTTGCTTGTTTTTGAGGCCTGCTCGTATTTGGGGCCGTTTGTCATGCATTTTTCATTTTGTGCAGCACAAAATGTTAACGCTGCCACGTGCACAACAATAACAGCTACACACACACAGATACTTACACACAAGTTCACAGAGTCAATTCCCACTTCCATTCCCGTCTGTGTACCATTTTGACATTTGTTTACATATTTATGTCAGTCAGTCAGTCGAACAGTCGCTAGTCGAGCTGGGCTTTAGTTCAGTTTAGTTTAGTTTAGTTCATTTCACATCGCATCCCACAGCGCCTGTACCTTTTCAGTCCTGTCTCCATCTCTCTCTCTGTATATGTCTCTACTTCTGCCTTCTGCTTCTGTTTGCCTGCCATTCACTCTCGCCCAGCCACTGTCAGTGGGCTGGCCCCATTCTGGCTTTGTGTGCACGTTTTGCTAAATATCTTCTTACACTCTGACTGGGCCGCTGCAATGGCTGCCTGTCTTTCGCTTTTAGGTGTGGACTTTGCCTGATCTTTTATCATCATCAGCGTCCGAGCTGGGACAGTTTTATGGCCACATAACCAGTGTGTGTGTCTGAGTGTGATCATCAGCGCAAATACCCTATAAATAACAAAAGTTAGAGGCAATCTCTTTTTACATTTACAGCGTATTTGCTGTGCCTTGACTTTATAATAAAACTGCTGCTCTTGGCAGCCACTTCCGGCTTCATTACTCAGCTCTGAGCACTGCGCCAGTTAACAAAACTCATTTCTGGCTCTGCTGGCAGCTAATCTTTAACCCCACCCCGGCGCCTATGATTGGAAGGGACCCCAACAAATAGTTTCGTATGCAAAACGCACAATCTGCATACATAACTCAAACGGGCAGTCGCCACTTGGAACTCGCCAGTAACCAGTAACCAGTAGCCAGTTGCCAGTTGCCACTTGCATTAATAAACCAGTGTCAAAGTTTCATAAATTTCAGTAAACATCATTTTTGAAAGGGGGCCGCTGTGCATAAACAATTGAGCAGCACTGTGGGACGTTGTCGCAATTGAAATGCGAACCAAGTATTTGAGAGCATAAATCTGCAGCAATTTCCACTGTGCTACTCTCTCGGCTTTTTTGGCTTTGATTAAACTTTCTCCCTAAGCGGCTTAAAAGTGCAACACAAAATGCTAACTAAAAGCCACAGAAACATCACCGATGCTGCAAAGTTATGTGCTCGAAATACATAAAGTTCATAAACGTTGAGCGACGAGACCGAGCAACGACCGACAAGTGGAGAGTGGCGGCATGCGTTAACCTTTGGCATTTTTAATTAAACGAACAACACATAAAATATCGACACTTCAATTGCAAAAATAAAAGCAAAAAAGATGGCAACAAAGTAAAAATGAGAGAACACCGAGAGCAGGCACAGCAAATAGCTGGCAGGCAGAAAATTAAGCAGGCAACAGCAGCAAACCAGTTGGCAGCAGCAGCAGTAGGAGCAGTAGGAGCAGCTGCCGAGGGGACCTAACGAACCGCACCGAGCGCAGCCGAGTGTGTTGTATTGCATTAAAGGTGAACCAGGACAACGAGCCAGGCGATGGCAAATGAACGAGCCTATTAACAGCAACAAGGACAACAGCAACTGTAGCAGCAGCAGCACCAGCACCAGCAACAACAACGACATCAGCAGCAGAAGCGACAGCATCAGCTCTTAATTAAGAACTCATGTTAATTGTAATTATTTGGCACATGAAATTTTTATTAATTTATACCGCGCGCAGAGCAACAACAACAACAACAACAACAACTACAACAGCAACAAAGGTGTGTAGTTGCTGCTCCTGATGCTGCTGCTGCTGGAGTGTTAATGATGATGCGGCTGCTGCTTAGTATGCCAAAAAGGGGTGTTGGCATAATGGACCCAGCTACAGCTACAGCTACAGTTATCAACTGGGTCTGGGTCCGCGTCCGGGTCCGGGTCTGGGACCAGCCAGAGCGAGTGACGATGGCACAGGACCTGGGTAAGCTTGAAATATAAAACGAGCAAATGATGAGGCTGCCTGTCGCTTTGCCATTAGCTGGTGAGACGACTGCTGCCCTCATAAGTATGCTACATGTTATGCATATACTATATGCTAGTGCTTAGGCGTCTGTGTGTGTGCATGTGTGTGTTTACACCATAAAAGTGGTTGAAATGAATAAAGAATATACACATGCATATAACATATATTAAGTATAAGGCATACATGTACGCAGTTAAAGCTCGTTCTATACGAAATCCTTCCATAACTCGATCGTGCCCTTTTGGTCGTCGCATAGTCTCCTTGCATTGTCTATTGTAAACACACATATATATTGTATGTCATATGCCTAGGAGACGGAAATGGAATTTTGCAGTCATATAGGCATGCTTCCGTTGCGTATATTTTTGTGATTTTCATTGATTAAACCACGAGCGAGCGACGGCAGCGCCATCGCCCTAACGGGATTAGCATTTCACAAGCAAATCGACTGACAAAGGTTGACAGTTGACACACGCTACAACGCACACAAAAAACACACCCACACATTGACACTCACAAGCACACACACACAAGCACTAAGTCATCCAGATAGAACCATAATTGAAGCGTCAAAGATTTTTCATTTGCTGAAGTCGTATTTAAATGCTTTTTTCACATTGTCATGGCTGATGTATGAAATTTGTATATGATTATGATGATTGTTGAACAATAAATGACATTTTGTTGATGTGTCACCTTCCCCTTCCCTTCGCCCGTTTCATCTGTTTTGATTTCTTTTCAACTCGATTCCCTTGAAATATGCAGGAAATCAAGATGACATGTTGTGGCAAAATCAACTTTAATTATCATGAAATAATATTCCGACAGCTCGCAAATGCTTTTGATTATCGATTTTACAGTAAGCACATTTCCACATAATGTATTGCCGTTACCATTTGCAACCATTAAACCGCTTTTTATCCATTTTTAATGGGCAAACACATTTTCAATATCTCGAATATTCCACATATATATGTGTGTACAAATCGCAAATACTGTTTGCATATTGCCAAATCAAGGTTGCATTTGAAGATGCGACCTCCTGCGACGTGTGCTGCCTTTCGGTCGCTTACATTTTAGATGATATTTCTAAGCGTTCAACTATACTTTGCCTTCCTCTCACTCCTCACCTCTGTTAACCCGCTCTTGTTGTTGCAATTTCGAATTTCATTACAGTTTTTCCTTTGTTTCTGAGCACAACCAACTCGTTTCTCCTGTGGCCCCCACTTTGTGCCTCACTTGCAAAACAAAAATCAAGCTGCAAATAAATGAAACGTTTTTGTTTTCAACAAAGGGCGGGTCTTCAAGCAAGATTGGATACACTGAATAGGTGTGGGTGACGGCTGAGAAATATGCTGCATAAGCGACTGTCAGACAGTATGCAACTGTAAGTGCAACTGCAATTGCACATACAACCTCAACAGGAACAGCGCCACTCTATCGATGCCAGCTTACAGCTTGATAAATAACAAATTTCAATTAGTGCTAAAACTCGCCTTTACCATTTATTCAATTCGAGAGTTTTACTTTAATATGCAGTAATTTAATTTGAAAATATCAAAGAGGAAATTTCTAAAAAGCTTTTATTGTGCACAAGATAAAATATTCCCCGTTTTTAGGGGGTTTGGGTCAAGGATTGGTGTGAAGCTTTTAAAATGGGATATATCTGAAACCTATCGAGAAATGCACCAAGGAAAAGCTTTTATTCCAGTCAAGAGGCAGCGACAGTTGAAAGCTCATTTCCTGCTCATGTAAATATAACACTTTCCTTGTAAAACTTAATTGTAGCTTTGGCCAAGATACAGCACTAGCGGATACCACCTAACGGCTTCTGGAACAACCTACAATTATGTGAGCTAGGGCATAAAATCGGTATTCAATGTAAGTGATGCAGTCAACTGCTACAGTGGTGTCCTTGTGAGAGTGCATGCTTGTAAGCAGAGAATCAGTACCGCTAAATTTAATTGAGGCACAACTACAGATAGGAAAATTAATTTATATGTTAACATCTATATGTAATACCCAAATATCTAACTTGGCCTTTTTGGTCATACAGACAGATATGTTGATAGATTTCTGCAAATTTTATTTCAAAATATCTTGAAATAATAGAGAATAAACCGTTTAGCGTTTTATTGGATAACTACGTAAGTTTTTGCACAATGGTCCATTCATTAAAGATCCTGTTGCCTTTTATTGTACTTTTTTGTTTATTCGTTTGGCCCGGCTTCTGTGAGTATTTTGGACTGCCATGACCTCTGGTCTATGGCTATGTCGAGGTTCAAGTGCCTGTCGTGTGTTTTTATAAAATTAAAAAGTTTTACCGTGGCTGCTCTGCTGAAATCCTTATCGCAACTGTGCAAAAAGCGGATGGGAGGATTCGGTTTTGGGTGGGCAGCACAGCAATGTGTTCTACCAGCAACAATTGCTTGTTGATTTGGTTGTCGTGACCAGCGTGTCTTGAAGCAAAGTTTTGGCATAGTCTCAGCGCTGACCCCCAAAACCGACACTGACTCGTTTTCCAAAAAGGTCCAGCCAGTCTGTTCGCCTGCCAAAGACAATTTACGGCAGGACGACAGTCTTCTACAAATTATCGACTGGCAAAAAGACAGAAAACAAAAAACATAAAAAACACAAAACGACAAAAAGAAATTGCAGATAGAAAGCGTTGCAGTTTGCCAGACAAAAACTTTTGTGGCCAGTTCAGTTTGATAAGAAATAATTTATTTGTGGTCTGCGGTCACTTTTAGTTGCCAGGTGAGAACAGGCATTCAATACCATAGCCATTTACCCGAGACAAATTGAATGTGGCAATTGCAACAAGCTTAAAAGTAGCATAAATGAAGCCAGAATTTTGCAGTGTGTTAATAAAGCGATGATCGCATTGACTGCAGACATTTGTGCCCATAATCTACACTCTGCTTTTACCCTACAACTATAAAATGCCCCATCGGGGTATATACACAGAATTATGTGTTTTGAATTTTCAATTTGACTGCAAAAACAGAGAGATTATTTGTTTATGTTGCTTGGCAGTTGATCAACTAATTCATTGGCTTTTTGTTTAAATACTTTCAAGCTGCATGTGGTCAGCAGTCGTATTTAAAGCTGGATGTGCCGTCAAACTGTTCAGAGGCGGACTTTAAAAAATGTTTTGTCCACAGGCAAAAGCGGAGGCGGAGATGGAGGCTATTATGCAATATACGATATATATATATTCGTATTTTAATTTTGAGCATTGCATTGCCCTGCAGCCCATTTAAATTACATTCTCTGATTTAAAAACCACAATGTGGCCCAGTTGCTGGCCAAACGCAAAGGGCGTGGTCCAAACATATTTCGCATATTTAAAGTTTTTAATTTATCAGGCTTTTTGACTTTTTAAATGTCCCAATGTCATTTTGGTTTTATTGCATTTTCTTTTATTTCTCACAATCTCTTTCACTTGTGATGGATTTGGAGCAGTCTCTTTTATGTATTATATACTTGTGGCAGCTGCAACGTAGAGTTGACATGCTTTTCTATCTGTAGCAACAGGCGGGGTCCTCACCCCACAGAATATTGCTTGCGACTAGAAATCGGACTCGGACGTGCCCCTGCCTCGGTCAGAGTCACAGCCCCAATCGCAGTCAGTGTCGCAGTCTCAGTCTCAGTCTCTGTCTCTGTCTCAGTCTCTGCCTTTCCATGTGTAACATGTCAGATGAAAGCCACAAGGTTGTGCGCCAGTCGACAGTTGAAAGTTGCAATGACATTTCAAATTTACAGACTATGACAAAGTGAGTTAAATGCATTTTGAAAAATACTCGGACTACGACGAATTGAAAAGGAAATCCTGAAAAGTGCATGCAGTGAGACACCAGGCGGAAAGCTGCCCCATTTATATGTACAAGCTTGTACACTTGGGTCGTGTCGAGTCCCCCCAAAATGCTAAAAGGGCATATCATAAAGTTGTTCACATTTAGGTTAGCAGATGTGTCAAGCGAAACTAGCTACATATTTGTAATGCTGCTGATTGCAATCTCATTTGATTTTTGCAGTAAGTAAAGTTCATCTACTCAGAATTTCATTAAATAAATATATGTCGAGAGTCAATCTCTTTGGCTCCATGCATAACAATTTGGTAGAAAGCACACTTATTTAAAGCCTGCCCTGGCCATACATTTGAGTTTGTGTCTGGGCTGCATTAGGTGTTATTAAAGGTTGATTGAAGTGCGTCATCATTGTCAACGAGCTGCGTCAACCGCCGAGTGGAGTGGCACCGGTTGGGCCAATTTACCAATGCTTAGCCACAAAGAGCCAGACAAATTTAGTGGGCAGAACGAGTGCAGAGATGGGATGAGAGGGGGAAAACATTTCATTTAAAATATATATATTTTGCACAGACACACACATGTAGACACACCAAAGAGCCGACTGCTGTAAGTGTAATTTATGCGTCTTCATACACTTGCGCGCACACACACGACACACACACACACACACACACACACACACACACATCTGTGGCAAAAATGGAGAGAGAGGGGAAGAGAACTTTAGTGAAAATGTGTAGCGTTGACCTCGACGCCATTCTCGCTTGTGCCCACTTTTGTAGGAGTAAAGAGTAGGAGCTCGAGAAGGAAGGCTGTCCTGTTTCTGTCCTGGCTGCCAGGGCGCAGCTCGACGCTTTTCATTTTTCTGTTTTTGGGCTAAAATACCAAATTACGACATAAATAATGCATAGATAACGAAATTTATTACATTTCATGCATCAGGCTACATCAGGCTACAGAGTCTGGCCAGCCACGTCCGGCCACACACACACTAATACACTCACATACACAAACACACACACACACACACACACACACATACAGGCTGCAAATGTTTAACGGATGTCGTTCTGTCGCCTTCTAATTTATGGTTCATGTAAGTTGCTCTGATTAGTCTTTTGCCCAGCAATTTTTATCGAAGCAGCGTGGACTTGTGTACAGATCCATCTTAAATTCTGGCAATACCTGCGATGTACTCGAATGTATGTTAAAAGCATGAACATAAACTTGATGCAGACTCGAAATGAAATGCTTGTTACGACTATACAAGTGCCACTCGAATACACTTACATTTTATTCAGTTGCTTATAATTGCATTTGCATATTATTTCCCTTTATTGCACATGTCGCCCTGTTTGACATGACCTCGCTGCCTCGCAGCTGTGGGTTGGTCTTGGCTGATTTCAATGAAAGCGCCAAAATGCTGGTTACTTTCCGCATCCGTAGCAAAAATGTTTATTAAATGGCGCATGCTTTGGGCGGAAAGCAGCAACTAAAGGGTTCAAAGTAGAAATGGCAAAAAAAAAAAAAAAAAAAATGAAAGCAACACAAATTATTCGCAAATAATTTGCATATAAATTATGATTGAAATGGCAGTCGAGGTGTCAAGTTTATTTACCACAGGCGAAGCCAGAGCTGCAAGAACTTTTACTCAACTATAGTCCTTGCAAATTGAAGGGAAATATATACAATATAAACTGAAATTTATCAATTGAAATATGATAACATAAATTTGTAAGTGAATAAATTATTTGTTTCCATCTCGAAACAATCAAATTAAACGAGTTGCTAGAAACTTTACTATCTCAAATGATTTGTTTAAAGAATTCCTAGTCGTATTCGCACTCGAGCTCGTATATTCAACAGACTGCAGCAGTGTGTCAATAAAAACCGAAATAACTAGAGCACCGTGGCTAGAGAAAATGACAAAATGACAGCAGCAACAGTTGAACCGTCGAGCTGTGGAGCGATTCAAGGTAAGAGCTACAGAGTCGTAATATCCTGGCACAATTGTCGGGGTATTATTGCTTTATTGTTATTGCCAAGCTACGTGTATTTTCCTCTTCGCTTCAGCTTCAAGTCAGCTCGCTGGTAAACAATGCTAATGCATACTTTGGCAAGGAGCTGCAATCGGTATATACCGCATATATCGTACATATAAAACTGGATGCGGACTTATGTCGCAGCTCGTCAGCGTTTAACTTGTCGATTCAGTTTGAGTATCGCCAGGATTATTTCTAGAATAAACGCTGCACATGTTTCACCTTTTTAGGGCACTCAAATCGAATCTAAAATGAATTTAGCTTTGTTGATTTGCGACGACTTTTGCTTATTGGCTTTTGGCTGGCTTCTATCATGGGAACACGAGTCGCACCCCTCCCCCTCTACCAACTCAATCACACACACTCTGTGAGATACACTCGAATTTGTTTGTTGATTTGCCGGGGAACAGCGATTGCTTTCTCGGATTTTGACTGAGCTTAAGACAAATGTAAATATTCTTAGTGCTCACTCAACGCCAACTATACCGACTTGGAGGGGGAGAAATAGGGACTGCAGAACGGGGAGTAGTCGGTAGACGCATGAGATAGATTGTTGCCAGGGGAGTCGGCCTTTTATGATGAATGATTGTGTGTTTCCTCTAGATTTGTTGCCGCCGATAAACTCAATTTGTTTTCTGACTCACTCTCAGCCCTCGCAGATGCAGATGCGTGTCAATTGGGCCCTTCTCACATTACGCATACGCCGCATTGCCTTTTTGTTTCAAACTGGCATTTGCCATTTGAAAGCGCTTGTTATTGTCAAACTTTTTGAGTGATACTAACACAAGTTGTAACTTGCGAGTTCAATTTGTCACACTTTATGGCAAAGTGCATTTCCAATTCGCCCTTTGTAACTGCACTTTGCCGTTTTTACGACATACAATTTGTAGTTAATGTTTGCATCTTGTCGCCGATTGTTTTTTATTTCGAACAATGTTCGCTTTTGCATGTTTCTCGATTATTAATTGTGCTTGCCAACAAATGAAACGTTTTGCAGCAGCTTTAATTGTGTATTTCATAGCCAGACATACGCTCAAATTATTAAGTGCAATTTATCATTCAAGTGACGCCGGAAATGTGTCTCTGGCACTTTCTTGGGATTCAGCTGAAAGCAAACTGGGCTGCGCTGCTGCTACCTCTTTGCCATGTGCTGCTGCTGAGGAAATTGGCAGCACTCGTTGATAGTTGATACCTCGCAACATTGTGTATAAAGTAGGCTAGTAGCTGTAGAAGAGCTTAGGCGGCGTCACAGTCTACATTCAAAGCAAATATGCCCCTTAGTCCAACCTACAACTGCAGGGTGCAGAAGTGCAAGTGTCGAGGAAATTAAAAGTTGCATTCAAATGCAAGGCACGAGTGTAAAAATTAATATCCGCACTACTGCTTCTTGTTGAGTGAAGCAGCAGGGCAGTTTTGCTGCTAAGCCGAACCCTCAAGATGTTTAACTTATTCACTGGACAGATATTCACCTAAAAGTATGCTAAGTTAATTTTATTTGAATATAGTTCGCATCCTAAAAGTAGGCAATACATAGCTGCTTTGTTTTGGTAATTAAACGAAATTCATATATAATATTATATGTTAAAATGTGATAAATTCAATACTATTCCATCGGCTACACATACAGCACAAACATCGCAGCAATTGCCGCGGCAAAGGACAAGAATGTCGAGGCGTACAGAATAGCGCATGTTGTCTCCATCCAGGCCACCAGTGGGCCCACACTCAGCGAGACAATCAGTTGGGCAATAAACACCATACTGCTAATTATGGCCACATCAGTGCCCAAGCCACGGGCCTGCTTCAAGGGCACCGTCTCCCCATTATGCACACGGAACTGGAACCAGATCAAAAGTTTACCAAGTGCTGAAGGGGAAGAGGAAGATCTATGGAATACTTACACAATTCTTGGCATGGTAATTGGCCACCAGTATGAAGGGCATGGTGAAGAGTGTGCCATAGAGTATGCCTGCCGATGTGCTGAACACTAATACACCCCACTTGGTGGGCCACAGGCCGAGGATCAGCATGCCGATGCCATAGTAAATCATGCCGCTGATATAGACAGCCTTGGTACTAGAAATAAATCAAATTATCGAAATGCAGCAACACTTTGCAGCTGTAGCAAGTTTATGCTTACCCAAACCACTTCATCAGCTTGGTCACGGACAGGGAGTAAATGGAGCAGGAGAAGGCATAGATGGACATGCCCCAGCAACCAAAGCGCACGCCCTCCTCATAGAGCAGCAATGCAGGCGAGTTGGGAGCCGCTATGGGATCGCCATGAAAGACTGCCTCGCCAACAAAGTCTGTAAAGTACAGGCAATAGGTGACATGGCCCATCCAGCAAAAGAGATTGGTCAATGCCAGCATGCGCATGGAGTGCGGCATTATGAAGATGCTCTTGAGATAGGCACGCAGAGAGACGGGTGGCTCGGGTTCCGATTGTGTTTCCACATCCTGTAGCTTGGGCTTGGCAGTTATGGCCGGTAAGTAGCTATTTTGGTAGCCCTGCATGGGATCGGATGCCTTCAGATCGTTGGCCATTTGCAGCTCCAGTGTACTCGTTTCCTGTATGTAATAAATAGCATTGTTGTTCTTCTTCAGCTCCCTCTTGATGGCTGCCTCGGAGAGGGGACGCAGCAGCTCGTCGCGTTCGATAAGCTTGAGTGGAATCTCACGAAAGGTGGTCACCGTTATGAGGTAGCAGACCACAAAGATGATTGTCACCAAACTAAACACAGTCGGAATATTGCCACCCAGAAAGGCGCCAATATGCGTAGTCTCCCAATCAATGCCGCCAATGGCATATCCAATGGTGCCACCGAAGCCAGCGAACAGTGTAAACATGGTCAGCGCCTTTGGCTGCTCCTCGGGCACACACATATCCAGCAAATAGGTGCGCGCCGGTGTCTGGCAGGTGTCCGCGTCAAAGTCCAACAGCACCATGCCCAGAATGGTCAAAATCGCAGCAAATTTGAAATTGACTGGAGATGCACCCGCCTCGACAGAAGGCACCGACTCTGTCCCGTTCTGATGGCTGGCATTTGTGTTGTAGCCCACATCGCCCAGCCACACGCCCAAATCCTTGCCATAGGGCACCAGTATGAGGCCACAGAGTATGCCCAGCGACAGCAGCGAGATGATTGGACGTCGTCGACCCCAGCGCAATTTGCAGCGATCACTGATGCTGCCCAGCAGCGGCGATACAAAGAAACCAATCAGCGGCGACAGTCCCCAGGCCATGGTCATGTGCTTGTGGTCGATGCCAATCTGTAGTAGAATTGGCGACACAAAGCTCGTTTCGGCCGCATAGGCAAACTCAATGGCCATTGCAATGGCAGAGAGGCGGAAGAGCTCAAAGCGTGTCTTGCGACGAAACACATGGGAATAATCCCTATCCTGGTCCCTGGCATGATTCTCACGGGTCTTCAGCATGTACTTGATCATGGGATTCTTGGCCGAAGACAGCTGGGCTGACTGGGATGAGTCGACGGTTACGCCCACCATGTTGCCTACAAATTATTAAATCAGCTGCAGCTAAAAAAGAGATCGCAGATAAGTTAATAATCTAGTTGATGAAAACAACACGCGAGTTGGCAAAATATAAACAAAACGATTCAAGCAAAGACATTGAACTCAATCTACTCAATATGTGAAGAAACTACTCATACAATGATCTGTTATTAATTGAAGCTATCTACTTCAGTGCTTCATAGTGATTCAACTCAATTACAACAAGCTTCTTCCCACTTTGCCCTAGCATTTAAATTATCTACACAAACAATTGAATCCATGAATCAAATGCAAATGCGAAACAGAAACTCAACTTGAAATTGAAATGGAAACTGAAATGCTGGGCTTATCGGTGGCGCCTTTGTTTCAATGTAAGAAATTTAAATCTAAACCCGAACTCGAGCATGAAAATAAGAACAAAAACAATAACAAAAACGAAACCGTATCAAGCGATTGGCACGACAATTGATTGTTATAAGAGCGCTGACAAATATGGAACAACACATACATATATTTATTGAACTGCATTTACAATTAAATAATAAAAACACGCGTCTTTTATATTGTGACAAAAAGTTGTGTTGAGCAAATATTTTGTTACATAATAGCGTGAGTAAATGGATAAACAAGCCCCGTTTGCATTTTTGGTTCAGCTTTTATTCTTGCAAGAGGTTATTATTAAGCTTTTCGTAACATCCACTCTACTCTTAGTAAATATGACAATCAGTTATCAGATAGTTATAGATATGCATCCATAGCAAACATAAGGAAATCATTGAAAACAATGACTCACTTTTCAACAATATCACAATATACTTCTTAATCTCTTTCTTTTTTTAATCACTTATTTATTACTATTGAAGTTCAACTACATACTCGTGTGTTTCAACTCAATAAGGCGAAACATCTTTTTCGAAAATTAATAGCAATTGATTAACAAATTGATTAAAAGCTGCCGCGTTGAGACTTTTGAACCACCATACGATATAAGTTGACCGTTGCGTGTTCGAGTCGCAACTGAAACTGTGTCTCACTTTCAGTTCAAATCTTGAGCATAGCAAAGGCAACAACAATAATAGCGATAAAATTTATTTATACATTAGTAATACAAAAAAATATATATAGTAGAAAAGAAAAAAAAATAATAAAAAAACAACTAATTTATATGCTCTCAACGACCTCTCATTCCCATTGTTGCCTGACACTTTACACTAATTCAACTGATGCGGGTGGCTTTAGCCCGACATCTGAACTACAACAACCAGAGCACGAGTGTAGTATGAGTACTCGAAATGTTGCTCAAAGAATTGTGCCAAGCCATGAACGGTGTGCTGGCTGGCTGGCTGGCTGGCTGTCTGGCCCTTGCCCTTGCCTTTCCATATGCTTGCCTATGCATAAATGTGAATTTAACTGTTTTGCTGACTAGGTCAATAATTTGTTTATACTTAATTTATACATGCAAAAGCCACTACAACAAATTGGTTAATATGATAATGAAGTGATTTGCTGCGAGCAACACTAATTAGCAGCAGCCACATAGGGAAGTTCATCGATTTAATAGACGAAGGCTTCAACATCGAGTCTCGATACATTTGTGGATCTTATCTTGATCTCAGATAGAATTGGGTTGTCGTAATAAACGGCATATTTCTGGTTTTTAATTGTGGGCTCGAAATTGTAATTAGCATACAGTTTCACACGTATTTAATTTAATAATCCACTTAATGTAGTTGCTTTTGTGTTTTAATTAAGATGCTCATTTGAGAGCTGTTTAAATATGCATGAACGTGATACTTTTTATGGGGATGAGTCTTAATTACTCAATTGTTCAGTTCGACAGGATGTTAACCATGTGGAATATATGTATGTATGATTATTGTTACATCATAATTATGGAATTGGAATGGACACCAAGCACGAGACGAATTACGTTTATTAATCGTCATTAACTCACCTGCAATTTCTGTACGTCACACGGATTAGCCCACACTCTTCAATAGTTATTTTTTATGCGATTCTCAAATTTACGTATTTTTATTTAATTAATTTACTTGATTGCTTCTTGGTATTTGACTTGATTAAGCTACCACTGATAACTGAATTTAGTCACTTTCCGAATTATAAGGGTTCTTTAGTGTCAATAAATTGTAATCCGTTAAAGTTTTTCTCTTGCACAAATTGTTAAACATAAAATAGATTTCGATTTTCTTGAATTTCAATTGTTTCTGTTTCTGTTGCTTGGAACGAGCGTGGGCGTGGCACTTTCGGGTGGGCGGCGGTTGTGAATTTACTCTCATAACTTTACCCATCCAGTTGAAGGTACAATGGTAACAAATGTTCAAAGTGTTTATCGTTTACTACTTTTAGTAGTTTTTAGTTTTCTCGTCTATTCTTTCCGTTCTTAAACGTTTGTAAACTCGCACACGAATATCGATTCGATAACACTTTATAATAGATTCCGTTCTTTTTTCAGCGTTATTATTATTTCAAATTTGCTAGATTTATTTAAGTTGTGTTAAAGTGTTGACATTGCCGCGAGTCGAACGCAACGACAACTGTTTACTTCGTTGGCCAGAATTCTGGGAAATTTTTGGCAAGACATGAAAATTGCTTACGTTTGACAATTTGCGTAAATCGGAAAAATACGCAGCCAACCATCAACGACGCGACGGGCAATGGTTATGGTGCAGACCTACAACAAACAATAACAAGAATAAAATCTTTTATAGATTTTCTCTGTTCTCCACAATGTTTGCTTCTTAAATATATTTATATTCTGACTTTTTGCGTGAATTGATGCTATTTTTGGTTTCCTGCAGGGCTTGCGACGATGGCGATCTCTTTGCCTTCCGACTCTAAGACTAAAGCGCCTACTGTCAGACACACGTATTTATACACAGCATGCAACATACGCACTCTCAATTTCGCGGTTCACACTGAGCGAATGGGGAGGACTTCAAGCACTATCATAACGCCCAGGGAGAGCGAAATTTGTTGGCTGATGTTTGCCTTTTTCCTCAGTGTAATAATAGCCAATTCTCTCGCACGCTTTCATGAAGGCTTCTCTCTCTCTCTCTCTCTCTATTGCTTTTTCTCTCGCTCTCCACTTATCTGTTAGAGACTCGCTAGCCGCTGTTCGATCAGCGCCCTCGTCGCTTTATCGTCAGGGTGGCTTTCTTTTCTCTGTATAGCGCTGCTGCTGCTGGATGTTGTTGGATTTTGTTTGCTTAATTGTCATTTGCATACCCTGTAAACATAAATTGCACTAGAGGGGTATTTTTTCATAAAACATCACAATTCATATAATGTTAATAAGGTTATTTATTACTCAATTTGCAATTGCAAAATAATAATATTAAACCGCGACTGTAAACCATTTTCACAGAAGTTCTTGTATGAAATATTCACCAAACATAAACAAAAATATATAAAAAATTAAAGTTTTTACTGAAAACTGCAAGTAATAAAAGAATTATAGTCATCAAACGTTATCTTAATAATATATAGTTATATAACTTATAGTATACCTTACTTTTAAAAACAGGGTATTTAACATACGACTATCGACAGCAAGCTGTTTTTTTCTCCAGTTAATTTGCAGTGCATTAAAGATAAGACGCCTGCATTAGCATTAAAAGTGTGCATTTTATAATATGTGCAGAGCAATCATCAATTCCTCAGCAATTTGATAAGCCTTTGGCTTAACATTGACTTATTTTGTCTCTATCCAAATAACAGATAACGCGAATGTTGCCAAGTGTGGACTGTGTGTCGACACAGCATATTCTAGGAAGCCCACACAAAACGGGTTTCTCTGGAGCGCCTCGAGGAGCTGATGACAAGTTTTTGAGCTGTGAGCGAAGACCAGTGGAAATGTACTGTGCAAACATAAAACTACATACATGTTGGGTACGTTCCAACATAACTATCAATTCGCTCGCAGCTGGCCACACTTTGCCACTAGAGTCGGTTATCATTTCTGGAAAATTTTAAATTCAGCTATTGATACGCTTGGGAAATTGTGTTCAGCCCGAATTGCCATCAATATTTGTTTATATGTTGTTTATATTGTAAGTAAAGTGTATAAAATATATATATTCAGCAGTTATCATTCATTCGAGTGCACTCAAAAGTCGAGTTGAGTATATGCGGCTTAAGTGTTAATGAAGTTCTAATTATTGTTTATCTTTTGCATTAATCTGGCATTGAAAAGCGTGTGTCGTGCCTTAAGTCTCAATTTTCAATCAGGAAATTAAGTTTGGTCTGGTCAGCATCCAATTAAGCAATTCAAAGTGTTTGCCAACGAAATTTCATCATTCTGATTCTGCTTATTATTTACTGTTTTATTAATGCTTGAGGTAAGCTTCACGTTTGTTGTCAATATTTGCTTATTGAAAATTCTCGTTTACAAAAATATTGGCAAAATAGTTTGGCGTGTTCCCATTGCGCTTATCTCTTCCCAATTCTAATTATTTACTTTCAGCATGTTACTTCGCTTGAATTATTTTCAACCCAAGCGCTGCATAATAATAAGAATTTACTTAAAAATTTAATATCTACTTCCATTTGATTAAGTGATTAGCATTAGCCTGTGACATTTGCCATCTGAGATGAAATATAATTTGAGCGTGTGGTGAATAATAAAAAAATTATGTAAAACCTGCGGTTCGCTTCAAACCCACAACGATATGTGCCAAGTCATTGACTTGTTTCAGCACTCTGACGACAACGTTCACTCTTGCTCTCGTTGGGCCTCTCGAGTTGTGGTCATGTATGCTGAGGGGTGCTTGTGTGTGTGTGTGTGCGAGTGTGTAACATAACTATGTGACTTGAACCTCCAAAACAAGACTGCATAAACCGGTAAGCGACAAACATTACAAAGAGATTTTTAATGTTCAATTCGCAAAGACTGCATAATCAGCAATGACATCCCATCCTTATCAATGCAAACAAATATTCGCACAAAAACTAATTCCATCATGGGACGCATGCACATATGTAGGTATACAGTTATCTCTTAACGTCAAAGGCTGATAAGGCCGTCTTTTTGGCTTATCTCAATAAATCTCTGCGGTTTGTTTACCTTCTGTTTCATTTAATAAATCTAATTTCAGATTCCCCATCAAGATGGCTTTTTGATAAGCCCGAAATAAACTGTCATAATAAAGGCTTTGTCTAAGTCTATTAAATTTAATTGAAATTAAATTAGGCTGTCATAAATTGCTAACTAATACGACCATAGCTGACGTGCAGCATAGCAGCGAGCTTCTTGTTGTGTTGCCGGCTTATGTTGAAGCCGAAAAGTATGCTGCAATTATTTGGTTCTGTCAAGATCATTTGGAGTCTCTATGTAGGGAACTAGTTTGAATAAATGTGTGTTGTTTAAAACTTGAAATAAGTTTTTGCCGAGCTCTGGTGTCGACAGTGTCTCATCTCAGCAAAGACATTTATTTGGGCTCCAATTTGTTTTGGAAGTCTTCACACACTTTGCACATTGTTTTATATGGCATCGCTTCAACTGATGCTGTTGCTGCTGTTGTTGTTGTTGCTGTGGACGCTGTTGCTTTTGCTATTTTGCTGTCCATTCTGGCATCTTCATTTTACAGTTTTGTTTGCGGCAGTTGAAAATTAATATGTCGGCTCTCTGGACCTGCAAATGTCTTAATTAAAACTTGTTTTTGGCATTCGCTTTGGCAGCTCGAATGCTAGCTGCCCCAATCTAAATGCGGATGAGCCCTGTACAGTGTACAGCATGCAACAAATTGTGTTTTTGAGGGGCAGAGACAATTGTCAGGCACAGGCAGCATAGTTGACATTTAATTTGTTGCTGCAGTCGTGGGGCAAAATTACGCATACGCCATGTGCTCCTCACAACATTCGCAAATAAGCACGATTTTTTTTCCACATTTTTTTGCTGACATTTTCAATAGTTCTGTGGCATATTCTGCAATGTTTGAGCGATTCGTCAACAGTAGATTTGCATTGTGTTTACGGAATAGGTCTAAATGCCGTTTGCCGTTGTGCTGTACGTAATGGCTTTTGACAAGCATGTGGCGGCCGTTAAAGGTGCTAAAAGTGCGACTGACGACTTGATATGTTCACTATGCCAAAAGGGACAAAGACAATGGCCAACAATAATAGAGAAAAAGAGTCTGCTCAAAGCCAAAAACTCGTTGCCGTCAGCTGCAAAATGCTTCCTTTATTGTAATCTGCATTTAAGTGGCTTTCTTTTGTGCTGACATTCGTGTAGTTGTGTGTGTGTGTGTTACACTTTTTTCTATCGCCTTTTTGCACCTTTCAATTTGGCGCTCAATTCTTGACGGCGGCCATTGCAGCCATTTTTCGGGTAACTGCCGCTCGTTTGAAATGTTAATATGCAACTTTGATGCGATTGCCGTTGCCGGCAATTGCTCGACAATTTCATTTTCGTTATGCTTAAAGGACGAGATAAGCAAGGCAAAGGCAACGCTTTAGTGGCTTAGTGGCACAAGAGAGACTAAAGCATTTTTAAAGCTCAACATCTGAGCCAAAATGAAATCCAATTAATAGCTGCTGGCTTCAGTTTGCAATTATCAATAATAAATTCAATAATTACATATGATTTTACGTTGTTTCAAATAAAACTGGATTAATCAACTGATCAGTTGAATGCGCAGCAACTGCTTAGAGCTGTAAAGTCAACTCACGGCGAGGTTCAATGTGCCAGGCGGGCTGCAGGGCCTTACAAACTGCACCCAGTGGGGGACACTGGAAGCGATTTACTTGCGGCACTCGGACAAATTGATTGCCACGTCGACGCGTCCGAAATTCGGCGTACAATTTTCATGGCAAGTGCACCAAGTCCCCGCCCAGTTGCAGTATGCATTTTTTTTATATACATATATATGTTTCTTTATGCAGGGCATGCAAATAGGGTAAGCGTAAAAATTTGCATGCAAACTGCTGCAGTTACCAGCCCCTTCGTGAACCTTGCTTCCCTCACCACACACGAACTCCACCCACTGCTGGGAGCCACGAGAGCACAGCAATTCAAGTGCAAATATGGTGGCATGCCACACTTGAGTATCAAGTTCGGTGCGCATGAAACGCAATTGTTGTGAATTGGCCAACTCTGGGTCTACCTACCACAGCAACTACCACCGCCAACAGCCAAAAGCAAATATCAATTGGCATTGCCCCGCTGCACACTTGCATGCATTTATGTCTGTGTGTATTTATACTAACGAGCTTGGCAACCAAAATGTGTAGATCAAACAGTTGCCAGCCTTATATATTTTAACTATGCCAGGCACAGTCAGATTAAGTTTTTAATCTCTTTACGTGCAGATAGTGTTTATTGCCCTGTGTGTCATTGTCTTTTGTCCATCAAAGCTCATTTGGTTTGGTTTGTCAGCAGATTGTACAATAAAAATATCATAAAGATTGCAATTTTCAGTTTCTGTCGGCAAATTTGGTTAAACAAACCGTGTAAAAGCTGCTTAGCAATAACTCTATAAATGGCTTCACAAATATTTCGAACAGATAATCCTAAAAGGTCATCTAGACTTCATTGAATCAACAAAAGGAATGCATGCGTTTTTCCCCAATTTAAAGTCCAAATTATAATAAAGTCTTTTTGATTATGTCTGTGATTTTCCCCACCCAACAAGTATACTATTGTTAAGTTGCTGGTGTAGTAAGGCTCTTAACATAGCATTTCCAAGTGCGTCTAAACAAAAATATACTTGGCTAGTATATGTCCTGTCCTGCAGTTGGTTTGTGCCAGGCGACAGCTGCTTTGTTCAACCTATTGTGTGCTTGTTATTGTTTGTGACAGCAGACAGTAAAGTCAAAAGCCAAGGCTTAGCCGCAGTGGCAATAATAGGTGCAGCTGCAACAAAGCCATCAAAAGTGATAAGTTTACTGACTAAATGCAGCAGCAACAACAATTGTAGCTAAGAACTGTAAACTGTAAACTGTGCGGCAACAGCTGTAGTTGGAGTTCGGTTCCATGGTCAGGTCACAAAACGTTGATTGGCCTGTGCCGGAAAAAGAAGTTATAACCATTAAGGCGGAAACGGATGTGGCACAGACGTTTCCGCTGCTGCCAACTCTTTCACTCTCTCCCTCTCTCTCTCTCCCTCCCACAAAATGCACATTCACATGCAATTCACACCCCGACGCAAATAAAAAAAAACGCAGCACACTTTTGAGTTGTCTGCCTGTCAAATGACAGCAGCATTTTGCAATCGAGTTGAATTGAGACATGTTGAGTGAAGTGTGGAGCCTGCTAGAAGCTCACAATTTAGCGGTTTAGTTTTGTGGCTTGTGCTGAGTGTGTCTGTGTGTGTGTGTGTGTGTGTGTGCTCATTGAATTGAGCATGTTCAATGTTGGGGCAACATTTGTTCCGTTTGCCTTGCTCTGCTTTTTAATTGAATATGTTGTGGTACGAGTAGTCCTACTCGTACTTAAGCACTTATGTGGCTTTCTTGCAACAATGTTGCTTGCCAATTAGCAGCTGGCCCATAAAAATACTTACAATATATGCTGGCATTGCCAGCCACTCTCTGCACCAGCCTCTGCACTTGCCTTGATTATTTGGATTTGTTCCAACTTTCCAAATTGCAAATAAAGTGTAGATAATTTTTATAAATTGTAAATCTAATGAACACAACATCATAGCCCATTTTGGATCGTTTAATATTGACTCAATTTAAGAATTGATTTGTCATTGAGGCTTGCACAGTCTGTATACATTGTTGTACTAGAAAAACAAATATAATTAATTACTCAAATATGTATAAGTCATTTTGAAAAGCCATCAAATTACAAAATTAAATTGTTTAAAGAGCTCTTTTGAAATGTTGCATATTCAGTTGCATTTTTTGCCGCCAGCGTTGCATGTTGCACGTTTGACTTGCGCATGGTTGACACTGTGCATGTATGTGTGTGTGTGTCTTTGGGGAGCAGGATGGGTGTGCAAAACTTTTATACATATATACTCTCGGTGAGGTGAAGGGGAGGGGAGGGGAGGGAGCACAGCGCCTATGAAAACTAATAAAGCGTGCAATGTGCTTATTTGAAAACATTGACAGCCCAGCCAGGGCAGGTAATGCCACAGAGGGGCCCTGGAGGCACTACAACTTTGGCAAGACATTAAAATAACTGCAAGGGGAGGGAGAGGGATGGGTGATGGGTGATGGGTGACTGAAACTGGGGTTTCGCTTGTGCTCCCCATTGGCATAAAATGCCAACAAAGTTTTGTGCTCTGTACACTGCAACTGTGCTGCTCTGTAAAAGGGCACCCTTAGAGAGTATCTCATAGTAGAGTGCGCTTGTTTCATTCAATATTTTTTCTCGCTTTTGCTTAAAATTGCAACAATCAACATAAAATTGCTTTCATTGGCAGACAAATTAGATCGGAGTTGTTGCAGCTGCAACTGAATCGAGTTGCCGGCAAAAGTTTGCATCTCCCTTTCTGCACGAATATCATCATTGCCCATCCCCAAGTTTTCTTTTTTTCCATCCGCCTTTATTATTTTGGCAGTTGCTGCTGGAATTTATGGACTGAGCAAACTGTTGCCAAAAAGCGACATTTATGCCGTTTGAGATAATTGCATTTTATTGCCTTTTATGCACTGCTCAACGATGATGATGACGTCGCTGTTGTAGCTGAGCATGATGATGATGAGAAGGAGGACTAACGCTAGAATGTATTCGTTGTCTAGAATCAGGACAAGCACTAGTGAAGTTAATGTCCTTAAAGTGCAGCAGACGCTTGTTTAAAGTTTAATGTGTCGTACTCGTATTTCAGCTCTGCGCTTTTATGGCCACTAAACTCCACCGACTAAGGGCGTGAAATTGTTTAAACTTTTGCAGTCGCAGTCGCAGTCGCCCAAACTTCGGCTGGAAACTTGTGAGGTAAATGCAGCCGACAAAGTTGCCGCTGGACAAGCAACAGTCATCGCGACAGCAACAGCAACAGAGTCCTGCGAGTCCTGCTTTATGTTGATTGTATATTATGTTTAAGCAACTTGCTCGCTTGGCTATCGTTAATAAAAATAAACATTTTCCAAGCATTCGCCCAGCAGCAAGCCATATAGACTCTGGGACTATAAATATGCCAGATGTGCATCGAAATTTAAATAACACCAAAGCAGAGAACTCAACGCTTTCTCTTTGCCCCCCAAGATTAAAATAACAATGCATTAAGCAGAAACTTGTAAAAAAGCATTTAATATTCTAATTGAATCTACAATCTTATTTTAGCAACTGATTAAAATATTTAATTATTTTAATTATGCATTGAAATGTATTCCATTAATCTTTGGATTTAGATTGGCCAACTTACTTATCACATTATTAATATCCATGTGAATTAATCAAGAAACATGCTGTACTCGGCATTAGTAATTGATGTGAATATCCACAATGAATTAGCCACAACAACGCTGCCAGACAATATTTTGATGCAAATGCAAACAAGACTATTTGGCGAGGTAGAAGTTGTCTTCTATAAATGACATAATTAGTCGGAAAATGCAATGAGGCCACCCAGTTATGACCAACAATATCTGATGGGCAGACAGGCTGGCAGGTTGGCAGGCAGACTGGACAAAGATGAATACATAGACAACGACTTGTATACAAATAGACAGATTGCCAGACAGATTTCAATTGCACCAAATGCACTCAAGTTGCGGCTGTTTGTCTCAAGACATTGTCGAGCAGCTCTGGTCATGTCCTGACAGCCAGACATGTATTGTCGCATTTCTATTATCCAAATAAAGCAACTGTCTCAGCTTCAATCCCAATCCCAATACCCATTGAATTAATAACGATTTTGAAACTTAGACAGCTCCAAACAGTTCGCACATACGAAGAACAATATGTATAAATTCGGTTAGATAATTGCACATTACAGATTAAGACATTCCGCATACATTGCGCACAATTGAGGCCAAAATATAATTTTATATCTACACACTGACGCTATCTGGCCACAGCTAATGAGTTGCCAATTGTCGCTGGCACGTGCATGTGGTGTTATAAAATTTTTTCTTTGAGCCATTTCTAATTAGCTGCAGTCAGTTGCAATCTGAGGCAGCGGATTTGTGCTACGTGACACAAAGGCTGGCTTGCCACAGGCCCAAGAATTCCTTTTGATTACGCAAATGCCTTTTTTGCTAATTCCCAGAGACAACTGCATGTGTGGAACATTGAAATAAGTTTTTGTAATTCAAGAAAATCTGGAACATGCTTGGAGTTCTAACAAAAATTAGAAACTTGTCTGATATTCTAAAAGAATAATTAAAATATTTTACTTATTTAAAACTTTTTAATGTGCCTTGTTTGGTTTAACTTATATTGCAGAGGCTTTCGAATCGGAATAATTCCAAATATAGTTTTAAGTGGATGGCAAAGTAGACTTTCAACTTAATTCAAAGAATTGTGAAAGCATAGCACTTGAGACACGTGTCCTTTGGTCTCGGTTTAGATCAGAGCATTGTCATAGGAACACAAGTGGCCACAAGGACCACGACCTGAGCCTCTTACAAATTCTTTCAACAACAATAATAATAACAACAACAACCAGCAACAACAACAATACTGCATCAAGAGCAGATTTTCTACGCCTTCAGTTAACTAAAAAAGGAGCTGAGGAGCTTTAGGTAGCGCTTTTGCTTAGGTGTTGAGGGCGGAGTGGTTTTTCGCTCGGTTAACAATGCCCAGTATGGTCCTTTGTAGGATCTCCATTGTGTGTATTTCATTCCATTTTATTTGCGCTGACCAAAGCCAAGGTACTTTTATGTGCCGTGCGATAATTATCAAACAATAAAAACAATAAACTGCGATGACACCATAAAAGCGTAAAAGGAAACCCCCGACCAACCGACCGACCGAAGGACCCTTCCCCAAGGCTGCCAAGGTGGGCCAAAGTTTTATCTCTGGCGCTACGTTGCGTTGCGCTTTCTTTTTTATGCTTATAAGGGTTTTCCTTGAAAGCTGCGACCAGCAGAAGCAGAAACAGAAGCTAAAGCAGCAGTAGGACAACATCAAAAGGAGCAGCAACATCAGCAGGCAGCAGCAATAAGGCCAGGACCTGTGGCGGGGGCTGAACAAAAGTCTCGCCAAGTGCACTTTATAAGTAGAAGGAGCACAGCTGTAAAAAGCGGAATCATAAAGGAAGAGAAGATGGAAAATAACAAAATAAAAATGCGGAAAAGAGGAAAATGCAAAAAGGGTTGACTGAGCGATAAGCTGAATTTATTTGTCTGCGGGTATTGACAAGCGCAGACATCCTGGCAGCTCATGCTTACGCTTAGACTTGGATTGAGACTCACTCGACTCGGCTGTCACAAGCTGGTAATGGCATTGGATGACTGACTCATCGTACTACTACTACTACTACCAAACTTCATACTACTGTTTCGCCACTGATTAGCGCCAAAACATCAACGCCACTTAAAATTCTAACAGCACATCGATAATTTATTATGCAACTCTGTGTTGGCGTACGAATGAATGAACCTTTCGCCTAAGCATTCCGTGCCAATAAAAGATTTACGCTGCCTGAATTTGAAATGCCCAACAAAGCGCGGCATTCAATACACCTGGGAATTTTGTTAATTACGCCGAATAAATGCAGGAAATGCTGAATAGCCCACTGGGGGCAAGGTTGTCTATCGAAAAGTAGGCAATAGGCACCCGCTTACATATTCACCCCCAGCCCCAGCCCCAAACAGCTCATAACTCAAATTGAAATCGTCCCGAAACACACAGATGGCAATAGAAAGTGAAAGGGGACTCGCAGATCTGATAAAAACGCTTCAAAAATCATAAGAATTTTTACGACCCACAAAAATGAAATAAAATGCGCTAAACTCGACGAATATTTCGATTCGATATCAATAAAAATATGCATTTATCCGGCTTCATTTCCCTCGCTTAATTGACAGCAAAGCTCAAAAAATATCTTTCTATTTACTTTAAAGCATATTTTCAACTATATAAGTATGACATATTCTATAGATTGCATAAATAAACTACTACAAGTACAATGCTTGCCCCTATTGTTATCTGCTTGGCTCCCTCGATAATTATGAAATATGTGAAAATTCCTTTTGTACTTTATTAAAAAATTCTTTGGCTGTTATCGGCACCTGATCCACTGGCAAGGCCTCAAGCCCCAAAGTAAGAACCCCGGGCTATGCCTCAAAAGCCCGTACGTATACAGAAATCAATCAGGCGGCACAATACGGGCGGAGCCAGAGCGATAAGTCCCACACTCTCCCACCTCCCACCTCCCTACCGTTTTGCTGTCTTGCCCATCCTGCCAAAATGACTCGGCGAATCGGTGTTAAATGGTGCGTGAAACGTGAAACACTTTAGCCATCGTCGACAATCGGGGGCATTGGCTTTTTAAACTAAGAAGCTTGCAAGACTCACATGTAAATGGTTGCAATGGTTGGGGCTCGAACTGGAACTTGAATACGATGGTTTGGGGCTAAGCCAAATACTTGCCTGTTTGCTTGGCGGCCTGGCTGCCTGGGAGGAGTGCAAACCTTTCAATGACTAACCCTTGAATTATGCATTTTAATTTTGGGCCGGCACGTCAAAGCGAACGGCGTGGCACATTTATTACCGGCTTGGCTATTTTCAACACTTTAATTTAACTTTAGTGCAGTGCACTTCCTTGGCCATTTCTTGGCCTTGCGTGCCCAGCCAATTCGCACAATGGTGCCCAAGATGGCCGACCAGCTGCTTGAATGCGGATGTGTGTGTGTGTGTGTGTGAGAGAGAGAGAGAGGGGGTGAGTGTGCGGCTGCGGGCGTAATGGACATGTTAGAAGATTGTGAAAATGATATATGACTTTTTCATTTCCTTAATAAAATTAACTTTGCCTTTGCCTCGCTTGCCACATGCCACTCGCCACTTGCCACTTGCCATTCGCAACTTGCCCCTTGCCATGTTGCTGCCTGTCTTTACATAATGTGCGCCAAATTGCGTTGATTTTTGATGTGTTAACAATTCATTTTAGCTCATTAGTCAGCAGGTCAGCATGCTGCCCGTCCATATATCATTATCTCGCATAGCACAAGGCTTTAATAGAGAATAGATGCATGACCTTAAACAGGATTGAATACAAATTTGTATTGCACACATATTTATCAATTTTGAAACTGCTCTAAATTGGGAAAATGTCAAGAGTTGTTAAAGACTTGGAACTTTCGAACGAACCACTACGCAGAATGGCATAAAAAAGCAGCCATTTATTTAATTGAAAATTGTCTTTGCTGTCAGCGTCAGCAGCAGTGCAGCAATGAAAGCTGCAAGTCATGCTGCAAGCAAGTTTAGCGGCAAGTGCTCAAGTGCCAGAGGCAGCGCCAGGGGCTGGTTCTAGGGCACTGCTGTTAGTGCACTTGAGCAGCATTTTTCAGCCCTGGCAGCCGGCAAATGAAGTTGAGTGTTGCAAGGATGTCTTGACAGAACTGCAGCTATTAGTTGTTTATATGCGTGTGGCAAGTACAGACGAGGGATAAGGAGAGAGGAGAGGAGATGGACAGACAGACTGCCGGAAGGACGGAGGTGAGCGGTGAGCTGCACGTGGCTGGTTTATTATGCCCGGAAGTAATCATAAATTCCGCACACACACACACACACACACACACACACTCACACTCTGTCAGTCAGTCACTCAGTCAGCTCGGGGAGAAAAGCAAGCGAGCGAACTGACAGCATGGGATAGTTACCTTTTATGCACGGCAACGACAACGGCAGATGACAGTGCGTGGGCGTCGCATCGTGTTCCTAATTTATGGCCAGGGAATTGAAAGTGATAGAGCTGAAAGCAGCAGTCACCGGACCAGGCCCGGTTGGACAGTCAAACGGCCTTGCATGGTAACCATATCCTGAACACCATTCACCATTCACCATTCAGTTGCAGAAAGTGCGCAGCTTGACAACCGAAGACAGTAACAAATTAGCCTAGTGCGTGTCTCGGCTCGTGCGCAATTTGCATAATGAGCCTCTGACAAAGATGTGCGACAGCAGGCAAAGTCGAGACAGTTAGACAGACAGATGGATGTATTGTATAGTGAGAGATGTATGCAGTGAAACTAGTCCCGGATTTTGCAACCAAGCAGGCAATAAATGCCAACCGACACGTGTCCAAAATTGAGTGTCACGGCGATCCCAGTCGACACCTTTTGCCATCCCCCAAAGCACACAACTTGAGTACTGAACACTGAGCACTGAGAACAATGAGAAGCCGTTCTGACAGCAATAGAGCAAACACTTTAAGCTAAAGCCTACAAAACACATAACACTAGAGTTTTAGTTGAAAATGAAACTGGCAAATGAAACTCATGACTCTCGTTTCGTATGCCAAGTGCCAGGAAACGAGGCAATGAAATGTTGCCTCTGTAGTTTCCACTTTTCTCTCTTTTCTTTTTATTGTTGTCGTTTAAAGTCCCTTAACATTTGCTCATAAAACACGACAATCAAACAGCGAGATGCTCAAAAAGTATTGCGTTACGCGCTGCGGTTCCCAAAAAACCCATCTTAACTTGGCTCTCGCCAAGCCTTAAAAGTAGTTGTAATACTACTTTAAAAATAATGCTGCCTTTGCTACAAAATATTCAAATATTCAATTTTGCACACAAATTATTTTCGTTTGGAGTGCAATTTGATGCTTAGTTATTTATTTGCCCAGGGAAGCATGTGAACTATTTGAGCACTTGGTTCATTAGTGGGGCAGTCAGTGCGTATACGTAATTTACTAAAAGCAGCCACAGCTTAAATTGATCAAATTTCTCAATTTTGGCAAAACACAGACACACACACATGCAGTGTAGGACGAGAGACACAGATGATACTAGCTTAATTTCACACATTAATTTCTGAGAGGGTCGAGCATGCTTGCCTGACCCAATATATTTGCTGCTGCCGCTGCTGCTGGGCTCGAAGGCATTTTTTGACTATGGATTTTGTTGCTGGCTGGCTGCTGGCCAGATTTTAGCTTTTGCCTACGATGATACGGTATAATCATTTGGCAATCACAAATAACTTGTTTGCCGACTGTGCTGCTATCAAAAAAACCAATTATTGACCCAACTAACATGACCACGCAACGTGCAAACAATTGCGTTTGCGGCCATGCTCCTGGTGGTGTCTGGCCAGTGCAGGAGCTCCGACTGCTGCTGCGTCTGATTTTAGCCACAACTACATTTACCTACATACTTACAGCTGCGTCTACAGCTGGCAGGGAAATGTGTTACCCATGTTCAGTTTATTTATTTATATGGCCAAAGAAACTTGGCAAACAATGTGCCACATTTGCTCATTTTGCTCATTTGGTTTGTCAATACTTTGCACATTGTTCAGCCCCTGGCAAAGCTTAGAGAAAGGCAGCGAGCAAATGTGAGAGACGTAGAGAGAGAGATGCCATAAATTTTACACAGTGCCAAAAGTTTTTGACATGTGTTTGTTGTGGGTGTGTTTTGCAATTCATTTAATAATTTAAATTATTTTGCCAGCATTGTCAAGTTTTTAATGCTCAGCAAATCCAACTGACAGAAGCACTAAAACAAAAAATGTTACACTCCAAAAGTTTAGACAAGGTGCAGATGCCACAGCCACAGTCGCAGTCTCAAACTGTCTGTCGAGCAAATCTTCAGCATTTCCTGCAGCCAGCTGAAAATCCCTTAAAGTAATTGCACTGATTGACCTCATGGCCGCAACTGCGGCTGCCTCGTTTCGTTTCGTCCTTCGTCCTTCAACCTGCTGCCACAATGCCGCAGTCAAATCCGCGTTTGAATGATTTCTGTTGTCCGGGCGCCAGCTTTCAGCTCCAAGCATTTAGTTGGCCATGCTGACAGTCAATCAGTTAGTTTTTTTATGAGCGAAACCATGGACGAGAAAGAGAGTTCAAGTGGCAAAGCCACAGCTTTTTAAGACTTAAATGATGTGGAAGCATATTTCTGCGGTTGCCGCCTAAGTGCTCTGAGCTACTTTTAGTTGCTGTGGCGCAAATCAATTGACAAAGTAATTATAGCATTTCATGTTTACTCAAAGCAAAGTCTATATTATAATCATGTTTACAGTGCCTCACTTTAATATCCGCACATCAAACGTATTGGATAACAGATTGCGTATGCCCAATTGTATTGTGCAAAAGAAGAGTTTCCATAGCACACACACACACACACGTTCCGTTTCGACTGTTTTTGTAGCTCTGCTCTTGGTTAATTATAAACAAATACAAACAGCTGAAAGTCAAGAGAATATCAACGCTTATAAATTGGCTCTTAGGCTCAACGTGGCTTAAAGGCAATTAGCTTAAGCAATCCGAACAGTGCAGGCTTATATTTAACTCGGCTTTAGCTTATTACTTTATCATTATAAAATCGGCAAAGGGGCGCCAAGTCCGGAAGGCAAATGAAAAGTGCTAAAGTTCTTCCGCCCACAAACAGACAAACAAAACTAAAACTGTTGGGCGTAGGAAAAAAAAAAATATAACAGCTTCAATTTGGCTTAATGTCATCAAAAAGAAGTCACTTAATTATGCAGCCAGGCTCACGCACACACACACACACACGCACGTATTACACACATTTAAATACTTTTTATTTTTTATTCAAGCAGTTTATGACTACTTGAAAATTCAAAAGTTTTGCGGAAATTAAAGTTGGCGCGTTCGTGTAGAAAAGTTGTGCGCTGCAAAAAAAATATAAAAAAAAAGAGAAAAAATTTGGTAGCTAGTTGAAGGCATGCAACGTGGGGCACGAGGCATGTGTAAGCATAAATGCATTAACTTTTTAGTTGCGCTGCTTTAATCCTATTAAAAGCGAATGCAACATTTATTAATTATATCGTTAATAAATATTGAATCGACTGCCTGTCCGTTCTCGCTTCTCGTTCGGGCTATTAAATTGCATTTAATGATCAAATTGAGCAGTCAATTTGAGCTGCACTTTTCGCATTTTAAAGCCATTCAAAACACAATTCACGACAGCACAAGCATTATAAATTATGCCCTTTACTCAATATGCATGTTAATTTGCATACCCCGTGAGAGGACAGCGCGAAAGGGAAGCCTTTTGATGAATATACAAATTAAGTGACTGTTAGCCATTTACCAGGTATTTGTTAGTCGACTATGCGAATTGCTGGCATTTTTATTTGTTTCGTCATTTAAAAGCCAGTGAGTTATAAACTGAAAGCAATTAAAGTATCTTGGCGGGGTCACATCACTGGGCGCTGCCTTAATTACTAGCAGCATAATGATGTAAGTGATAGGCAAATAGGACCCACATGCTAGACTCCACTCGGATCGGCTCCAGCAGCTGTCGAGGCGGTACGTTTCTGCAGTACGAATAGCTAAGTGCATTACACAATGCTCCAAATAACTTTATGTACACATCATTAGGTGTCTTGTCAACAGCAATCAGTGTCCTTTGTTAACAACATACGCACTAAAAGCATGCTACTCGCCTTGGCCCCCCCAATGCCCCTTACGTCTCCCATCCCCCACCAGCCATCAGCCATCAGCTATCTCCCATATCTGCTCAGGCAGCCATCACATACACGGCAGGCAAATTGAGTTAGTCGCCCAACGAAGCCGCTTAAATTTACTGTTAATTTCGTTAGTGAATACATTAATAATGTGATGAAATATGTGGGTGGCGAGAACGGTGTGACAAGAGCCTAAACTATGTAACACAATTCAATAAAGCCGCCAAACTTTGTTCTGGCAACCAGCTGGCCGTCAACTTGGATGCAACATCTGCGAGTGTTAACTACTTGTGGCACATCAAATTAAACAATTAGGTAAATAAAATTGATGCACACACAATATTAGGGCAAGTAACTATAAGAAATCTCTGCGTGTCAATCAAACTGTGGCATTTAAGGCAACAAACCTGCCTGCATAAATAATAGAGGCATGGCAGGAAGGCAGGCAACCAAGTACTAAAAATGCCAGTTTGTTGAAGTATATACATTTCAAATTTTACTAAAAAGTTGTATGTCAATTAACTATAAACTCAACATGCAAAGCTCGTCCGAAAAGCAGACAAGCTTTAGAAGACGAAGAATGAATGTCCTTTCTACATGGTAAAAGGGAAAAGGAAAGCTCATTCAATTTAATTTATTTAGAATATTTCCAATAAAGACTTTTCTATAGTTTCCACATTGAATTTGTAACTTGTATTAATTATACTCTTATTGATTTATAGAAAACTGATGTTACAGAAATATTTCCATAATTATTTCCTCTCGCATCATAATCAATGTCCACATCTCAGTGTCGTGCTGTATTCAATGTCTGGCGTAATAGATCTTCCTAATGATTTTTATACAACTATCCATCTTCGTAGCTGACTATATTTTCAGCCAAGTAAACTATAGTTTCTTTTCTTGGGTAAGTGTATGTGTGCAATAACGTAAACTTGCCAGAAACCCATCAGGCCAGTTGCACAAAAACTTTTGTCAATTAAAATATGAAAAATACGCCAGGCATTCAACAAAACCAAACACAAAGTGCGGAAGAGTGGGAATGGCTTTGTGGCACAGACTGGGAGAGAGTCCGAGTGGCAGCTTCAACTAATAAAAGTTTTGCAAGCGAAAGACGCAAAAGGACATTGCAAGTACGAGTAATATATTTTTTGGCTATACTATTTGGGCAACTTGGCAACAGGCAACGGCCACTTGCAACTGTTGCCCGCAATGGAGAAAGTCAGCAAGAGAGTGCGAGAGTGAGAGAGAGAGAGAGAGCATTTGCATGCACCCAGAGTGGACGAAACTTTTGTAATTAATAAATTATTTATGAAGAATAAATGAAAAGGAGAAGCTGCTAGCTGGGACAACCAACTGCAATTCACTTCATTTTAAATAATGAAAAATTACTTTGGCTCTTGCCAGCGTCATAAATAAACAGTCAATAGACGTTTCTCTCTCGTTTTGACTGTCAAAGCAAAAAAGAAATCTCTAAAAGCTAAAAGCAGAAAGAGAAATGATATTTCTTTCAAATGGAAAGCAATAACAGCAAACACCAAATACGAATACGATTTCGCTATATAATACAAATAAAAATGAAAAAAATTCTCCACTTCTAATCAATGCTGCATTTCTTGTTCTTCAATGATCCAGAACGTCCATCAGCTCAGTTTACCATGCGGAATCGTTTGCTGCTCCAAGGGATTCCCGCTGGATTCCCCTACTAAGTCTAATTCCGATTGGGGCACGCTCCAAGGCGCAAATTAATAACAAAAAAAAAAAAAAAAACTCAAAATAATAAATAAATCGAGAGCTAAAAACACGCGAGGACGGTTGTCGACTTTTGGCATTTGAATTGATTGAATGTGGGCGATTGAATCAATTTCGACAATTTATTGCATGCCACACACAAAGGCAGTGCGGTAAATTGAACTTGCAATTGATTGACATTGAAAAAATATAAAAGAGAAAAATGAATTGAATTTTTTATGAACCGACAGAGGCCGCATCGCATGCTACGCTACATAATACAAGTGTACTCCTAGTCTATAACAGTTTTACGATTACTCTCAGTCCTGCTTTGTGATTACAATCGTACTGCTTTGCTTTTATGTTAAGCATGCACTCAACTGATGTAGGATACGAGTTCCGTTTGGTTGCTTTCCACTAATGACGTCACCATAATTGCCATTGTTCGGCAAAAGGACTGTAAATGATAGGAGTCCTCGTACCTGTGCATCATTGTCGGAGATAAACGCTGTCGCCGTTTAACGTACAGCACAATTGCCATAAGAGACAAAAGCATTGCTCTTAAAGTCGCAGTACGTCCCGCTTGGCTCAGAAAATGAAAGTATCACATGGCTACAAAACTAGATGCAGGCAAAAGTAAAAAAAAACAAGTAAGAAAGCTACAGTCGAGTTTGCTCGACTGTGAGATACCCGCCACCCAATATTACCATCCAAATATTATATTTTCCAAAATATACTGAAAAAATACTTTAAAAAATATACTTAAAAAATATACTAAAAATACCAAAATAATATATCAAAATTTTCTTTGTTCGAAGTTATTAGCTTGGCGGCACTTTAGTTGGTTTATTGAACACCATTATTATGTCGCGGAGTGTCATAGCAACTAGCTAGGCAGCACTAGCAGTTGCACGTGGTAATGCCTTATAAAAGTAATATCTTAATAACTTCTGTGTTTTTTATCCGATTGTAACCAAATTCGCAGAGATTATTAAGATGGTGATTAGTATTGTGCGTACCAAAATTGAACGTTATAGGTTTGAAACGACGCTTGCAATTCGGTTTTATTTGATTTACGGGGGCGGGAGGGGGCGTGGCCAAAATCAAAAACAAACTTGATCTGCGTGCAACAATAAGACATACTGTCGCGAAAAATTTGTTGCTCTATCTCTTATAGTCTCTGAGATCTAGGTGTTCATACGGACGGACGGACAGACGGACAGACGGGCATGGCTATATCGTCTCGGCTGTTGACGCTGATCAAGAATATATATACTTTATGGGGTCGGAGATGCTTCCTTCTGCCTGTTACATACATTTTCGGTCGGCACAAAGCCATAATACCCTTCTACCCTTTGGGTAGGCGGGTATAAAAAAAATAAATAAATAAAAGGGAAAAAATGTCATCGCAGCTGTCGCATAACAGTCAAAAAGTGTTGCCAAGGCACAAAATGGACGACTGTGCGTGAAATTAAATGCCAGCAGGACATTGAAAGCGAACTGCGGCCTCTGACTTTTGCTATGTGGCACATAGAAATGTATATCTTTGGCGTTAGCCGGTTTTGGGTTTTGTTTGCCAACAAATTTGTGCAGCTTAAAATTCACGCGCAATTATTTTGCAACGACAAAAGTCATTAAGGTTGTTGTCTGCTTGTTGTGTTTATGTTAAATTTATTTGGTTTCCGCAAAAGCAAAACGCAGAGACCGCAGCTGAGTTGCGTACTTAATGTGGCATGCAGCTGGGCTGCAACCAAAAGCAAAAGCATATCAAGTTCATGCGCAATTTTAGAAATGCTCGCAAATGCAATCAATAAAAATAAACTTTAAATAAATTGCATGCTGTTGCAAATTGAAGAACACTCTGTTGATATGCATATAGTATTTATGAACTCTGGACTTTAGCATTGATTTATCATCAGCAACTTTTGTGTACATACATTTGTGCAACATGCTCGTTGCCAGACGTCAGACACGTAATTCCCAGCGCCTATTAACTCATGACAACGACAAGTGATTTCCCAATGGCATACTTGCAACATTTACAAGTTCAAATTATATTTATCTAATTTTGAACTAAACACGCACGAGACTGCAAAGCAACGATAACGTTGAGGCAACGGCAACGGCTTAAATTGCAACAAAGGATACTTAAGCAGCAAACACATCCTTGCGCCGTATTGGATTCGTTTTTGATGCTTCTGTGATTTCCCCTGGGCATCGACACAGGCTGCTGCCAAAAGCCAAAAGCAAAGGCCGATCATCAAATATACGAGAAAAATGCACAACTGATTGATTGGCCGCTACCCTGTATTAATATTAATGTTGCTCAATGCAGCACGAATCATTAAAACTACGACCAGAATTATCATCGATCATTTAGCCGAGATAACTTTGACATGCACATAGCGAGCTGGCATTAGTTGTCCATTGTTTGCAAACAGTTGCATTTTCAATGGAATTGCTATTGATTTCCATGGCCTTGTTTATAATACAATGGCGAATCCGCGACTCTGCTACACTTGCAATTCCACTGTTTTATTTTCAATATAGCCAAGTTTCAATGCCGCTGCACTCAGCCTTGTTGGGGGAGTTTGCTTTTCATTTCAACTGCGTGTGCAAGTTCCTGTTTCCTGCATTTGTTGCCCGTGCCACCGACAGTTGCTGCTGTGTTTTACAACTAACTACAATACTTGTCAAAAAAAAGCAAAGGAACTATGTACAACAACCGTGAGGCAATGCAAATTGCTTGACACCCTTGGACAAGCAGATGCATTTGAATAACCTGTTAGCTGAGATAATTGCCAACAATTTTAGAGAACCTTTTAATCCCTATTCAATTTCTCCTTCAGCTCTACAATGTCACTCGTATTCACAGATGCTGTTAAATCAACAGCACAACGTCGTGGAAACCAACCTCGAATAGGTCCCTGGCGCATCTCTTGCGGCTCGCCACTTTGAAGACGCACAATCTCCCCAAATAGCCAATAATCCTGAAAGCGAGTCACCCTCACCAGATCGTTGATCTCCAGCACAATGCGATGGTCATCGATGCAGGGCACGCAGAGAGTCACCATCAAGCCCTGCGACAGAATGGGCAGCCAATGTCCTGTGGCACGTCTGCAGCATTTGTAGATTCGAGAGCGTTCCCGCTTCTCTCTCTTCTGGGCCAGCTGCTCTCGTGTGAGCGTGTACTGATCGCAGTCCTGGCGCACTGGCCAGTCGATGCCCCTGCTGCGTGTCTGTGAGGCCATGTTGAATACCTGTCCGAGATTAGCATACCAGCCCAAGTTGTAGGGAAACACAAATGGCGCTAGCCGCGGCTTGCTGCGACGTCGTCGAGAGGCTGCCTTCTCCACAATGCCTTCCTCAATGCTGGTCATATTCTTGAGAATAGCAATGATTTGTATCAAGAGCAGCTTCAGCAGGCAGATCACAGTACCTGAAGCCAGGCTAAAGCTAAAGGCGCAAATGAACAGACCGATGTTGCTGCTAAAACTCCCAAAGCGACGTCGTTTGATGTATGTGGCGATGAAGTGGTGAGAACCACTTAGACCGAGTACCACGGCAGCATGCAAGTTGCTCAGCATGTAGAAGAACAGAAAGTAGACGAAATAGGCCTGGTTGGCCCAGCCCACACAGTGATTGATCCAAGGGCAATGGTGGTCCATCTTCTTGATGCAGCGATCGCAACGGCGACAATGATGAGCTCGAGGCGCCTTGTAGCCATCGCACTTTTTGCAGGACTGCAAGTACTTGGCATCTCTGCTGTGCTGTGGCTGCCACTTGGGGGGCAAGAGGCCAGGACCCACCATCACGGCCATTACAAAGTTGTAGATGGCCAGCAGATTAAGCAGCACAAACATGCCAAAGTGCGCTCGGGTAGTGAAGGACATGTCCTCGGGCCACCACGCCCAGGTCGTCAGCATAACGGTTAAGGTAATGCCAAGCACCGCGAAGGGGCCCCAGTGCAAAAATCGCTTCAATTCGTGCTCTTCCACAGCCATGGCCTTTGATTTAATGTACTTAAAGCTATTCGGCTATTAATGCTATATGTGTTTGACACAACGAGCTAAACTAAATACATAATACAGTTGTGAAAAAGTAGTTGTGTTAAAGGTGTCATTAACAACCACAACAGACACTATTATAAATTATAAAACCAAATGTATTGATATCATGCAACACCTGCATATAAATTTGCTCTTAAGCCACAAAATACAACATATATTATTCATAACAAGTGCAATGCCATGGGGAAAGTGCACAACTAGCAGATGTCCCATTGCTGTTGCATCGATTCAACTTGACACCCACAAATATACCCCATTCGACTGCATGTTCGCCGGGTATGTGCATTGTTGCCATATTGCTTTTGTTGTTGTTAAAAATTAATAGGAATATTTGCGGCACGGTTTAAAAAATAAAAGCGCACAAAGAGAGGCAGCACTACAATTGAATTTAAACCAGGCTATAAATTCAATTCCATTTTTGTAAGCGAGTGGAATTTGTGATAATTTATGGTCTTGTATTTATAACAAAAGTATGAATTCAAAATATTGAAAACAATTACTAATGCCATTCATCGATTATAACAAGCAAGCACGTGTGAATTGTGTAATCGATAACATTTAATTCATTCGTTATATATGTTTTATGCAATTCCTGTTGTCTCACACTGATTCTGCTCCCATTTGCCTTATTAAAATTAAATTTTCTCGCACAATTTAAACGGGAAACACAGCATAATTTACCCCACACCTGGCCAAGTTATCATTATTCTGCTTGAACGCGCACACGCCCTAAGCAGGGATTGTGGATTGTGGATTGCGGAGAAGGACACAAACATATGAGTCTCCCATCTAATGAGCGCCTCTGTGCGACTTGTGCGACTCTAGTTAGCCTGCACTTTTTGTGCTGCGGCCGTGTTGGCTAACAAGCTCTGTTCTGTCATTTATTTATGTGCGACACTTGAGCCTAACAAGCGAAAGTGGCAAAAGGATGCTCTGCACAAGCTGTGCACACTGGACAGTCGACAGTCGAGAGTGGACCACCATGTTGGCCATAAACAAAGACCAAAGACGGCAACGCAATGCGCTCAATTGGAATTTAAAATGACATCACATTCGTAATTTCCTGCTCGCCACAATTGGCACATCTAGAAAAGCAATCTATTTGCCGCAGCAGATTAAATTCGTATCACATTGATTGAAACATAATTGCAAATTGATAACATACAGATACAAGAAAAGAACGAAAATTACTTTAACAATTCTGGCTTTCTCCTAGTCGAATCTTTGCCTCATTTTCTCATACTATACACACATTAAATGATGTATAGAATCTCGAGGGTCTCTTATAAATACGAGTAAGTCAGCACTTTTATTTGTGCGACTTTAATTCAAATCTTGCAGGCATTTAATGTTTCAACTTGTGCAGTTTTCTTTTCATTTCCCACTATTTTTCAAGTGATGCTCAAGTTGCACTTTATATCCTACAAAAACGTCCAATGGTATGTTACATAATAATACATATTTCGAGGGTATCTTCTAGTCTTGCCATCGCGCTTTTGATGCGTTTCCTTGAACTGTGCGGAATTTGTCAATGGGGGAAGTTTACTAAAAACAGTTTTGCCTCGGCTGGGTGGGCGCATTCTAGAGTTCTGTAAAAACCACACAAACTTTACTTAATTTGAAAATTAAATTCCAGCATTAAAACGCATAAATGACACTTAAGCTTGTAGGTCCCACTGCTCTCTCCCTTGCACACTCTAGCCCTCTCTCCGTCGCTCTTCCGCTTACTCGATGTATGACTGAAGCGCGCTGTTTGTTTTTCTTATCAAAATGCCTGCGGCAGAGTGCTAGCAAACACACAAACATGCACACACACTCAGGCACCCCCTACACACACACACACACACACACACACAGACACATGCACGCAATTCTGGTGCACATATCCCTTAAGACAAACAACACTCACATACATACATGCACACAAAAACGAGCTCTTGCTGACGAGGCAGCTGCGTTGCAATGGAGGCGCTGCAGGCTTTGGGTTGAGTCTGGGATTGGGATTGAGGTTGGGGGCTGGGGCTGGGGCTGGGTTTGGGTTTGGGTCTCTGCCTGACTGGCCAAGTGCACGCTTAAGAGTCAAGAGTGCAGAAAAATGCATAGCATACAAAGCGGCGCTGCGACCAAAACAGAGCAGAAGGAGAAGGATACGGTTACGGATGAAGCTGAGACAGCCGAAGACGCTGCCAAGGCAAACAAGTAGCCGAGAGCAGCCAGTGGAAGGCATATAAATTGCGTTGCCTTCTATGCGGGCGGTAGATAGAGACGATGGCGGCAGCAGGGGGTAAATGGGGGGGTTGGGCGATTGTAAACGTTTTTGGTGTTTGACATACGACGTGCATTAGCAGCAAAGTCAAGGATTAGCGCCACTTGTCTTGAGAGCACCGCACCGCCATTGAGGCCTCGAGCCTCTAGCATGAGCTCAGCAGACACAAGAGCAAAGGGGGAGGTGGTGAGGTGGTGAGGGGAAATTTAAAAACAGTAAAGCGATTAAATTTAACAGTGAACCAATTTGCATTCGAGCGAATATTTTTGCCCCTTTTTTGGTCCAAGTGCACACGCAATGCCAGCAATTCAATTTGACCACACTCGCACAACGGACAGCAGAGGGGAGGCGACGGGTGGCGTCAACATCAGGACAGAAATGTCCTTTTAAAGAGCCGCTTTAAGTTATCGAACAAATGCCACACAGCCTTACATGGCAAGTTAAGCTCAAAAAGCGAGTAAAGCCAAAAAAAATGGATGGACTGGCAAAAATATGTATCAGTGTGTGTGTGTGTGTGTCGAGAAAAGCGGAAAAAGGAAAGGAAAGACGACAAGGAAATGCCAAAGCTATCGCAAACGCGTTTCGCAATTTTTGAAGGATGTGTTAAGTCAAAAAATATGCAAATTTAAGGAGCACATAACATAGATAGGATGCGCACGGCCTGGTAGAGTTAATACGCCAAAAGGTACCAGCCACGACTCTGGCTCTGACTCTCTACAAAGTCCTATGTATATCCGAGGTCTATGTGTGTGTGTGTGTGTGTGTGTGTATCTGTGTGTGTGCGGGTTACGTACGTGTTATGCATACGAAAGTAGTGAAAATATCATCAATGGCAAAATATGAATATCTAAAAAGCATAACGCAAAAATGGAGCAAAAAATGAAGCTACTGTCTCTGTTTTGCCAGCTCTGCCCTGCCCTGCACTGCCTTCCCCCCCCTCAGTCCAACCGTCTAGTGAACTGGTGCAAATGTCGATTTGAAGTTGCCGCTGTCTGTGTCGTAAACTCAAGAGTCCAATTTGCCAGTCAAACAAGAACACGCTGAAAGCATCTCGAGAACACTCGTACTCTACTTTCCAGAGCTTGTCTAATTGTTGCCTATTTTTTGCAATGATTGGTCTAATGGTTTTTGTTGCGCAATTGTTTTCGATAAGTACAATTTTTTAGTTGATTTAATTTGAATTTGCTGCGCTCAGAACTTGTCGGTTGGCTCTTGGCTGTGCTGACATGTTCAGCCACAGTTCACATAAATTTGTCGGGCGTCTGCTGTAAATTACATTTGAAGTAGCAAGTTGCACATAAATCTTTAGTTGGCAACAACAGCAAAAATAGCTAGGATGGACACAGTGTAAAAGGAATCCAGCTATGCAAAATACACAGCGCGACAAAATGTTTATCATTCGCAAGTGTTCTTCTTGTTTGGCTGGCTCCTGTTTGCTGTTGATTCAACCCATTCCTAGGCTCCATCTGGAGCACTTGAATTACGTACGCCACAAGTGAAGTAATGAGCTTGGCAGCAACAGCTGCAGATGAAAACAAAGCCAACACAATATTTGCGACCACGTCTGCGAATGCGACAGGACGGAAACGGATATAAATATTAAAGCTCAAGGCAATATAAATAAGTACGAGTACAACTCGTATATATATATATTTTCAAAAGTCTAACAAATAAATAAACGCTGCCAAGTGCCCGCATTTTAAATAACTGCAAAATATATATATAAAGTTTAATATGGCTTCCCCTTCCCTCCCTCCCCTGCTGACCAATTGGTTCCCATTGGGGAGCTGATAAACGATGCTCAGTAAATAAAAAATGCTCAGCAATTTATGTGGTCTAAAAAGTTTTATTATCCCGCCAGTTTGTATCGATAAAAATAATGCAAAAATACGAGATGAAACGAAAGTACGCACCGAACAATTTATATTTTCATATTGCCAGTCATTTTCAAAAGCTTGGCTATTTTCCAAGCTAATGAAGGCTATCGTACCAGGAAGGTAATAAACTTCCGTTTGCAGATATTGAAATAAATTTCTTAAATTACATTTGTAATTAAATTTATTTTGTCTGCTGTCTTGTTGGCTTTGCAAGAATTGAAGGCAGCAGTAAATAAATACATAAATACGTCTTTACTGAGTTTATTGAATAAACTTCAACCTGGTCTAAAAGCACAGAAAATGCATTCATCAGCTTGCCTTATTTTGCCAACTTAAGAGTGAAGAAATTAGAGTGGATTAATTATTTGAAGTACACACACAGCTCTAGTTCATAAAGTCGAAAAGTATTCTCTTTTCTTTTTATTTCTGCTATTAGCAAGCGCTTTAGTAACCAGCTTGAAATGGCTTAGTTGCATCTTTCAACTTGTTGGCTGTTGGCTGTTACCTGATTCCTATTTCTATTTCTGTGCGCTTCCCTTTGTTGTCGATGTGCTGGGGCTGCTTTCGAGTTGAATTATTGAATTTGACTAGCAGCACTCAGTAAAACACATGCCAGGGATATGAAGTGCGAATAACAACAACAATTCCAAATCGAGTTTATTTCTATTTGTCTGCCTGCATGATGATGAAGAGGCGATGCGTTGTCAGGTGTGTTGCAAGCAGCCATAGAATTCGAAATGCCAGGCCAAATGAACTGAAAGTCAAACTAGTTAAGTGCGGCTGCCAGACATCCGAGCTCAGTTGTAAAAGTAAGGCTGCAAAGCAAACGAAAACGCAAACGCCGAGACTCTAAATGGAAACTCGTTTAAATTGTTTAAAGCCAAATTGAAGGACTAGCCCAAAGGCGAAAGCGATGGCGATGACGATGGCGATGCAAAGCCTTGCAAAAAGCGTAATCGGCGCATGCTTGCTGAGTGAGTGCGAGCGAGACAGAGCGTTGGGACAAGCAACAACAATGAGACAGCCAAATGGGGCATACCATACTCAAACATACACAAACAGTCTCGACACATCATAGCTAGAGATACTTATGCATATTGCCAAGAACACAGCAAGCAATGTTGTGCTTGTATGTGGCATGTGGCATGTGGCGTGTGGCGTGTAGCTATTGGAGCATGTCGAGCGACACCAATGAGCTCTGCAGCACTCCGTCGCCCCCGGTCCCCTTCCTGCCCATCTATCAACTGTGTTGCAGCATCCTCCAGGCATTGTATATACTCGACTCGTACTGTTGTCGCCATCGTCGTCGTCATCTTTTCAGAGTGCTTAAGGGCTGCATAAAAGCATTTATTATTAGATTTTATTCAATTTTCTATTCACTTACGTTATGAAAATGTGGCGCAGTTTTCTCTCACTCTCTACCAGCTTTTCCCTCTCGCCGTCTGCACTTAATTCACGACGGTAAATAAAAATCAATGTTTTGCTTTTTAGCCCAGAAACGAGAGCAATCACATAATTTTATTTGCATAAAAGTCAATTGGGCTTTGCGCAATGAAACAATTTCAATAGTTGCAAAATGACCATCCATATATTTTGAGCACCAACTGTGCCAGCACGATAAAAGCCTGTTTCATCTAGTTTCAGTCCAGTTTAGTCCGGGATCAGTTGAGTTTAGTTTACTTTCAGTTCAGAGCTCTTTCACTGCCGCCCATTTCACCATTTCAGCATTTTGGCGACGCCGGCGTGGCGCACGCCCACTAAACAAAGTTTTTGGCTAACATAACGGTAGTTGGAGAGCCACACACACACACACACACAATACACACACGGGGAGCACAAGCTAAAGGCGACATCCATAAACTGTAATCAAAAGCTATTATATCTGCTTTGGCAGGGCCTAGCTCCTCTTGGACACAGCTCGACTGCGACTTGGACTAGCAAACTAACCTACATATATCGACCCGTTTCTGTTTTGGCAACATTTTTTCAGATAAATTCCGCAAATTCAATGGAAATTGTTTGCCAAAAATCACACAGTCTTCCGCCATTTTAGTTTCCTCACTTATTATACCCTGGAACCACACCACTTTATTAACCGGGTAGAACAAGGATCAACTGCTCACGATCTTTTGTCATGCAGATGTGTTTAACAAGCCATTTATGGCTGTTTTATGACCACAACTCGCTCTGTATCTCTTTGTCTTTAAAGTGTTCACATAAAATATTAAAATTGAAAAACATTTGAATTGTTGCTCATTGTTAGCAATTCAAATGCTTTTCAATTACATTCCGCATAAAAATTACTTTGAAATTCCACATTTCATTGAACTAAATTGAATTTTACTCAAAATACATTTGCAGCCCAATGCGAAATTTTGTTGAAAATGGTTTTCAGAATGAAACTGTTTATTCTTTTTTGTAATTTATTGCATTGCACTTATCCCTTTGTTGTCCTGTGGCAATCCCCAGGAGTAATATTGTAATTTAATATACGTCCAGCGATTGGCATTTTAATAACTTAAAACGCTGCCATTTGCTATTCATGTTAAATTATTTTTTTGAAACACAATTGTGGTTTTAAAGAGCATACTACAAATGCTTTTGCACTTGAATAATACACTCGCATGTAAACGGCCATATAAAATTAATAAAGGTTTAATAATTCATGGCCAGTATGTGTCAAAGATTCCAGCACGGACATTTGCAATGTTAAGAAATATTTCGGACTGTTTTTGGGTGACAAAGGACGTGCGTTCGCATATGTATATTAAGACATAAATATTAGAGCCAGACAGGAGCGGAGCGAGAGCTGGGCAGCAGAAACATAACATATTGTAAGTGGATTCTGATGAGCTACGAGTTGGAAGCGAGACAGACGGGCAAATGGCGAGTGAATGAGTGAAAGAGCTGGCTTGAACATTTGCCAAAAATTACAGTTATTACTGCAGACAGTCGCCCAGTAATGTAATGTCCTCATCCCAGGCAAACGTCTTTGCCTGCCGTCGTCTTTAGCTTTGCCTCGACTTGCCCCACATCACAAGACGCATTGGAAATTTAATTCAATTGTCAGGCGGCAGGCACATAAATTCTGCACTTTATTGCATCCGCAGTACGAAATGTTCACGTATGGCAAGAAGTGGGAGCTCCTCTAGAGCTAGTGTTGCGCCATTTGCCCTGGCTACAATTTTAATGAGCCAACAAAATTTTGTTCTATAATATTATGCTAGTAGTATCCATTTGGTTGGAGGCGTGTCCTTGGATCATTAATTTTCATTTTCCGAATTTTATAGCATTATTGTGTTATATCAATGAAAGGCGCCAGGATCTACTACACTTAATTTATGAGTGCAAGTTGCAATTGCTCTCTGATTTCCTTAATGCAACCCAGGCCCAAGTCCCTGAGCCAGAGAGATGGCTCAGCTATCCGGCATTTATAAGGGCTTAGCCTAAGTCGCAGCTAAACGAAATGAAATATCATTGCAGCGCACAGTGCGCTTGAGCAATTAGACTTAAATGCAAAGGTCCTTGCCGGCAAACAGACAGCAGAAGACCCTGCGCTGAACCCAGTCAACGGTTAGACAAACAAACATTCAGACCAAAAATAACAAAAAACAAAAAAAAACAGAGCGAACAAAACATGAGAAACTCGCCAACTGCGAGCTGTGGCGTCGTAATTGAAAAGGAAAATGAAAAGCTAGCCGCGAGCTGAAAACATCTACGCAGCAAGGCGCAAAATGAAGACAAAGCTCGAAGAAACTCTACCCTGTACAGGGAAAGGTCGCGAATAGTGAAAAGCGAATCAGAATTGAACAAAAGAAGGAAGAGGGGAGTTTACAACTGCGAGTTAAAGCTGAACTGCCGTTATGGATACCCCATTTATTCGTTTTTCTAATTACAGGGTAAACAATTTGCAAAGATACTAATAATTTTCATTTTTGTGCTCTATATTCAGAGTCCGTTTAACCACTTGCCGTGTTTCTTGGGCAAAAATGCAGGTCACTTGGCAATTAGGGCAGAAGGTGCAAGGGAAGGGATGCCGGAAGGGCAGGACGAAAAGATGATTGCCATCGCCGGAGGCACTTCCTGTGTTGACAAGCCTAAACTGTCACCGCTGTCATTTAAATGAATTTGTTGCTGCATTCAATAGTTAATTCGGTTATGTGCTACTAATCGAACAATTCCCAGAGGATGCTGCAACTTCTGTCACAACTTGACAAGCACTTGCAGTTGGAGAGAGCTACTTCATTTGTCAGCTCAGCTCAGCTCAGTTCAGTTCAGTTGAGTTGAGTTGAGTTCAGTTATCTAACAACGCCCGCCTGCATAATGAAGACTTGACTTGGTTTGACTTGTCTTGACTTTGGACAAGTCAAAAGTCAGAAAAGTAGTCAAAGTTTTCAACTTTTTGGAATACTCTTGCCAACTCGGTAGTATTTCGTTTGTTTCCTGCATTTATTTGGGATTCAAATTAAGAATTGCATCTATTAATGATGAGCTATTGTATGTGTATTTCTTATGCCTCGAACTATTTCCGCATTACACTTGAAGTTCTCATTTAATTTTCATGGCAGCAGGGAAAACGAGGTGCGCTCTGAGCGACCTTTAAGGGCATATTTGCAACCTTTGTGTCTGGTTGGTTGGCGTTGTTTTTGCTATTGGCATAAGCCGCTTAACAGGCGCTATTGCCATATCTAACTTTTAACGTTTCGACGCCTTAAAGCGGAGCGGCTAGCCCAGTGGAGCTCTGTCTGGCCCCAAGCCTCAACATTACCTTTTGTGATATCACATACATATCTTACTTAACGTGCCTGCAAGACTTTTTTCATTAGGATAAGTCTATTTTATGCACACACTCACACACACACACGCGCAGTCGGAAGCAGTCTATTTTGTACACACACAGCCGAGTTGGAAGTTTTTGGTGTGAGTGTGAGTGTGAGCTTCTTTTGCTGTTACTTTTCCTTTTGACTTTGCCAAAAATGTTTATTTGGTTTCTTATGTTATTTATTTTATGGCACCTTTTGCTATACTTTATTTTTCGTGCTACTTACTCGGTGCGAAGGACGTCTGGGTCGACGTCGACGTCGACATCGACATCGACATCGTCACCGACAGGCAGGCAGGCAGCAGTTTCTAGCAGTAGCTGCCTCATCGATATAACAATATCCTTTTGATGTCATTTCCGCTTATGGCTTATTTTCAAAATGGCAGGTGTAAAGGTAATCGTTGATTGTAAGTGCCTGCCAAGCCAGCAGCCAGGATTTTACAAGCAATATGGATGCATGTGGGTGTGCGTTTGTTTAGCTTTTATGTCAATTGTCAATTATATTTCAATCATTTTTATTACATCACCTAATGCCGAAAGAAGATTACTTTCTGTCGTAAATAAGTTATAAATTTAATTGGAAAAGCTTTATCCTCCCGTGACGCCATACAGCCTATGTTTTTATTGTTCCCTGATCAGCTATCGTCCCCTCTCCGCACGCACTTTGGCTGTCGCTTAATTAGTTGCTTAATAATTTGCATACCGCAATGACATGAGCACACCTCAAGTGACAGGACCCGATACAATTTTGTCGGACATTTGATTTCAATTGATATTGGGCCATGTGGCATGTGGCACGTGGCACGTGGCACGCGGCATGTGGCATGTGGCAGGCGGCGAAAACAATGCCAATCAAGTTGACCAGCATTCACGTTAATTTCCACACGGAATACAAATTTCGAGCTCCGCCAATCGCCGACTGAAAATTGGCTAAACTGACAACTAGCCACACTGTTGAAGCTACAATATATGCCCACTTTAGGCCTGTCCACAATTCATGGGGCATTGATGCCGAATATTACGCATACGCAGCGTGTCACTCTGCGAGTTATAACAACATGGCACACAGCAGACACTCATGTCGCTGCTCGACAGAAATTGCATAAATTGTTTAAGCTGACAACTCCTGGCAAGCGTTTGTCAGATTGATGGCAATTATTGCGCATACGCACCTTTGACCACGACCACTCCCTAACAAGTTATAATTACATTTGGGTTTTGTACAAGCTTACAGACAGTCTGTTATGCTGTTGAATGAGCGTTAAGTCTAAGCCGACGACTGATGCCAATTATTACGCATACGCACCGTTAGCCAAACTGCAAAAGTCTCTGCTATTACTGGCATTATAAGTTACAGTCAGCAGACGGCTTTGTGAGCGAGCCCACATTTTGCCCATGTCCCTCAACTGCATTCGCATTCGCAAAAGAAATTACAATTAAGAATTGTTAATTAGCATATAAATTGCGGCACCTTCCAAGCGTGTGGATATTTGTAAATGACTTTAACACCAGAAAGGCGCGTGTGTAATACAAACAGATGATTTACAATGTAAGAAAGCAATCGACAGCATAAGGAAAGTGTTAACAAAAAAAACAAAAAACAATCAGAAAGAGTTGCGCAATCAATTTTAATGTATTTTGCGATATACACTATAACCAACTGTTTCGACATCATGACTTCATTGCATACACATAATATGAATATTCAATTGATTGAGTTGCAACATCGTTCATGCCGTTACCCCAATTTGATTGCCGTAAATTGCGCAATATTAAATTCGATAAAAGAAAAAAAATCACTTGCTTTATAGTGTTAAGTGGCGCGCTGTCGTCGCATTAAATAAATACATGTACACATGTGTAGCACACTTTTTGGCGCAGATGCGCGTTGCCAAGGTGCTGATTGCAATTACTTGTACGAGCATGGGCACGACAGCAGTGGGTTGCTTATTCGAGTACGTGGATACGTGGATACGTGTATTCGTGGGCGTAGGCTGGCTGCTTGTTTACTGCCAACCACATCAGATGTGGTAAGCACATGAAGCATGCCACCGGCAACGGCAACAGCTAGAGGCGGCCCCCCTCCTCTGCAGTGCCCATTGAGGCATCAGAGAGCGCCCCATTAGCAGGGAAAAAGCAACAGGCAATAATGCCGTCGTGGTGACTGGTCTCGGGTCAAATTGCGTGACTGTGCAACTGTAGCCGTAGATATAATAAAAGTAATTAACAAGTGTTTGCTCTGCATGATGCGGAATTTCAGGCGCGGATAAGCAACATCATATGTCAGAGGTGAGTTGGTGAGGACCACACACACACACACACACTTATGCACCTGTCGGAGAGACATATAAATTGCCAATGGAATACAAGAAATAAAATCTAATAAAAACTGTGCCGAAACAACACAAGACACAGAGAAGCCAGCGAAGTCGAACGGATCCAAAAGGAGCACACTTGAAAATCTCTCGACAAATACTTTTGACAGCTCCGGATATTTGATGCTAAGAAACAAAACGTAAATTGAAAAGTTTTACACTTAATACGGCGTGTATCCATATGCGTGTGTGATTGAAATATGTATGTATGTGAGTGTGTATTCATGCCCCCCCTCCTTCTTGCACACACTTTGTGTGCCTCCTCCCATCTCATTCTTTACGCGTGTGTCGATGTCGGTGTGTACTTTGGCAGCTCTGTGCTCAAATCAATTTGTGTGCATTTATTGAAAATTGAATTTCCAATAAGTATTCACGCGTGCACACATGTTGCTCATATGATTGAGTTTTTCTGCACTTTGTTGTTGTTTTTGTTGTTGTTGAGATTTCGGATTTGTTTTACTTTTTCTCTGTTTTCTCTATTTTGTTGTTTCTCTTTCTCTGTTACAGTTTCCGCTTTCGTTTTGCCATTTTGCACGTCGAAATGCTGAAAAGATTGTTCACATTCAGATTTTACATACCCAAAAGTTTGACCAAGCGAACGGGAAAAGTGGAACGGGAAATGGGAAATGGTAAGTGGTAAGTGGGAAACGAGACAAGTGCGAGTGTTCCGCTGTATAGCTGATTGAGTTGCAGCTGAATTGATTTTCATCAGATCTAAGCTTAAGTCGTTTCTGACTGAAATTAAATTGAATTGCCAGTTTTTGATGTAGGTGAAGAAGTCATAAATCAAATACTGTAGAGAATATATGAGAAATAATACATAACCCACCGATTTGTTAAAGTGAAGTGGTCTTGAAATAATCAAATAAAATATAATATTACACAAATTTATACACAATGTTAAGGACATTGAAGAGTTCTCAGTAGTTACTTGGCATTAGCCAGTATACACTTGTTGTGGATTTTAACGATTCATCGATAAAAAATATATTTGAATTTAATAATTAGTTAAGTTTGGTAATCGATAAGCGATCTTTTAAGTTCACGAAACGAACTCCTTTTTGTTATTCTTTTTGATACCGGTTCATGAATCAAGAATTGGTATTCTAGTTCAGCGCCTCGACACGAAACACGTTTTTAGCTTTGTCGCGAAAATTCAAAAGTCAACCAAATGAAATATGTATTTTATTAATATTAATTTGCTAATAAACATAGTGTTAAAATAAGAAGAGAAGTGTGCTGGTGTTGTAATTTCTTTGCAAGTCCACAATTCGGTCATTCGTACCGGATTAAAGTGTATTAATTACAGGTTGGTAACAACAACACTGTACCAAAATGTACTATTCCTAGCTCTATTAATTCGCCTGTTAATGTCTTATTCTCTGCGCTCTGCTGTAATGGCTGCCTTTAAACGTTCTATAGGGTATTAAAAGCCCAACGACGACGTCATGTCGTTGTTGCTGTCGCTTCATGCCTCGTGTATTTTTGTTGTTACTTTTCGTGGCAGCCACAACGAATAAACTTGAAAAACGGTTACTAGGTCAGTAACATCGACACTCGTCCTGCTCTCGTGTGCACGCTGCTCCCTCTCGCAATAGCTCAAAATTGCTTTGCAGACTCTCTGGCTCTCACTTGGATGCTGTGCCGCCCTTTTTAGTACACTGAGCATAGCCAGAGAGAGAGAGCGAGAGCAAGGCATGCAGTTTGTAGCTTTGTCGCCCAGCTGGCTGAGGGCCAAGGCGACTCGTGGGATGCTTTGTCATAGTCAGTACTCAGTTGTGCGCGCGTCAGACAGGACGAAATACGGTGTAAGGAACTGTAGTTAATGTGCGGACAAACAACACATCCAAAGAGCGGGCCGAACGTGCTGGCGGGCAGTGCGCCGAGTCCCTAAGCAAAACATCATCGTGGTGTGGTTCATCAACAGAACAGAGTCAGAAACAGAAACAGAAACAGACACAGAAAAAACGAGTGATAAAAAACGGTCTGTGTTTTAGTGCTGGCCTTTCGGCATTACGTGATAATAAAGAAGCGGCAATCATTTTTTAAATTGCGCCAACTTATGCAAATGTGAAAGTCGCTTAAGAGCCAATTTGCAAATATTTCGCGAGCCAAGAAAAATGCCGGCTAAATGTACATAGATTAACCGCACTACGCGGCCTCCGTCAATTCACATTATGTGCGACGTTGTTTTGTGATCAACAGCAGCAGTTACAACAACAAAAGCAACAACAAACAACTAACACAAATATACGTAGAATACGCGTAATAAAAATAAATGGTAAAAGCAAACAGAAAAAAGGAAAAAGAACTCACCCGCCTGTCTTTCGTAAGTTGTCGAATTCCAAAAGGGCGCATCCTTCTCGCTCTCGTTGTCCATTATTTGTGATTTTTTTCTGTTGATAGGAATGAAAATTTTTGTATCAAAATAGTGAAAAGATTTGTATGCAAAATTTAAAAGGCAAAAGGAAATTGGGTTTCCCTTTCGTTCTTGTGCTGCTGAATTATTGAAAAGCGTGAGTTGTTTTTGGCATACTAATAGCCTCATTAAAATGCTAATGAGCTGGCTTACATATCGCCATCATTTGCGGTCCAATAATTTTTCTGCCACAATTTTATCACGCAACGTTTGCCCCAATATTAACACTCATTCTCTTTGTCGTACCTGGCCCTACATTTTGTTGTCTGTTTTTTTTTGTTTCTATGAACATTTTTTTGTTAAGCTAAAAGGCGAAAAGGTAATACAGATTTAAGCAAAACTGATACCTATCAGTGGGTGGCACAGCACAAGGGTCGACGGAAGCAGCTGTTAAATGTTGCTAGTGGCGAATGAATAGAGGCAAAACTCTCACTCTAAAGTAGATAAAATGTATAAAAACAAAGAAAAAAAAAGCAAAAAGTAATTAGCAAGTTGCTGCAAAATAATTATTTAATTAACAAAAGTGGCGCTATAAGCCAAACAGACATAGAAAGGCTACCCAAGCAGACACTGGCAAGCTGACCAAATGGAAGCCTAGGAGTCAGGCAGCCTCTCGTCTCTCAGCCTCGTATCCCTGGCATTCTTCTACTGTAAATGTCCATTCATTCGTTTCATTTATCTAACTGGGTGTGTGATGCTTATAGTCGCTTTTTTGTTTGCCTTATAAATAGGCTCCACAACAGCAGAGCCACAGCTTCCATTCTCCCATTCTGCCATTCGCCGAGGCACTCTAAAGCAACCGTGACGTGCAACTTTAGCCTTCTAATTTAAATTTAATTAAGTGGGTCTCACTTGGCTAGGCCTAGGCCTAGACACTCGACTGTCGACTGTCGACTGTCGACTCTCAACACTCGACCATCGTAACGTTCCATTTTACTTTAGTTTTGCTTTCAACCATCGTCATTATAATGAATAAAGTTCCAAGTGCCTAAAATGCTCCTGCCTATACTTACTTATGAATATTAAGCGCCTGTTAATCTATTTTCCAAATGCGCCAACTAATGCTGCTCTCAAGCTGATGAGTAGGGATCCTTTAAGGACCGCAACTGTCGCCGTTCCTTTATCCCTTTCATTATCCGCATCTCTATCTCTATATTTGCCTTTGGCTTTTGTTTTTATGGTCAACTGAGAGTTAAGTAGTCTGCAAATTTATTCTATAGAAATTTTAATATTTTACTAATGAATAAATATCAATTAACTATGTGCCTCAACTACACTTGATGGCACGATTAAATCTCAAGCAGCATAAAATTGAGCAAGACAAAAGCCTGCTTGTACTAAAGGAGAAAAGTTATAAAACAAAATGTTTTAAATGTTTCAACTGTAGTAATTTAAATAGTAACTGATTGAGTTGAAAAGCGAGTTGAAAGTGCTTGTAGAGTTGTCTGTAATCCCATAAATGTTTAAGCATTTTTATTGCTTGCAGGGTATAAAAAGTGCGCTTTAATATAATGCCTTTTTTGTTCTGCTGTTTGCAATGCGACTGAAATAAGCGGCTTTAAAATAATTTAACAAATTTTAAAGCCGAAAAAACAATGCAGAAAAAACATTTCGTCAAAGAAATAATAAAATTCCAATATTTGTATGTATGTGGCCGGAAGAACTCTTTGCCAGGTGAGCCAAGTGGGTGCGATACAAAAATAATGAAAATAATTAACAAACAACAAGGCAGTCGGCTCAACCGCCTATCACATACTCATTGATAATATCTCTTTTATTGCTCAGCTTAAGACACCCTTTGGTGTACATTAGGTGGATATAGGGTATGCGGAAAGGTGGAAAAAAAAGCAAAAGCACATTTAAAATAAGCGCAAAATCAGCACAAAAACGTTCAGCGAACCGAAAGGATAACGACAGCAGCAACAGGAGCTGCTGCTGAGCCGTAGCAGGCAGCAGGCAGCAGGCAGCAGGCAGCAGGACACAGCAGACTCAGCGGCAACAATAAGGGTACAACTTGTTCACACAGTGACACACTAACAATCATGCAAACACAACAACAACAACAACAACAGCAATAGCAAGAGTAGTCGTATTAAGAGGAAGAGTGCAGCTGCACGCATCTGACGGACAGACCGAGTGGATGAGGGGTGTGGGTTCTGCGGGGGGATAGCCAGCCAGATAGGCAAGTGTGTGTACATATTTACATACAGTTCACTGAACAGACACACGAATACACACACACACACACACACACACACACACACACACACACATCCATACAAATGCACAGCCGCGGCAACAAAGTGTCAAGCTGGTTTAAAGGGTTGCATAGAGTAGAGTCAGAGTAGGAGAAGTGAGGAGTGGAAAGTGAATGGGACTGTTTTCAATTTGGCCATAGTACGAGTACAGGGTGTCAAAAACACGTGCAAGTCGAAGCGTGAATGCGAAGGTGTGCGCCAGACTGTAAGTCTTTGTGTCTTTGTGCAAGTATGAGTGTGTGGCTCATAGAAAGCACATAAATTAGGTAGCTTAAAATGGCTACCAAATAACTGAGGCGCAATATAATTCGAAAAAGCCCAACAAATATTTATGCAACAAGTCTGCTAGCTAAAAGCATGCACGAATAACAGATATCTGCTAAAAAGAAATGTCTTAAAATAATTAAGATAGGAATTTAATTTACACTCAATCGCAAATGTTTAATCAATCGCAATTATTTAAAAATATATTCGTTATTTGAGCAATATAAAATAGTTGTCATTGCGCAAATGTATTAACATCTGCATAATACACAGTTGTTGATCAACTATAATTCATCCAATAATAATATCCATAACAATTTTCAGCCATAAATATAAATGTCAATAATAATATTATGTGACTATTCAAAATTCAAATACAACAATTTCAATTACCAACACAACAATGCAAACAATGCAAATGCCACTTTAAGTGCAACAAGCTGCGTTCACCATGCAAAAACAAATAAGTGAACAAATAAAATATAAATAAATTGTCACAAATACCATACAAGCATCAGCAAGAGCAACAACAACAACAAGGGAAAGTATAACGACTGCTGCAACATGGAGTTTAGCTGGAAGCTGAGTTGCCTCGTTTTATGGCTAACTTGCAGCAGCAATGGCAACAGTCGCGTCAGCGCTCAGCCATCATTAACCGAGAAAATACCGTTAGGTAAGTGGAAACTAAAGTCTGTCTGCGCTACGAAATTGTATGAAGGTGCATGCCCCAGTTGCATGAGCCTTTGCCCAAGCCCTTGCCTTACTCGGCATCCGCTAATTTTGTTGCCGTCTCCTTTGAGATGGCGCTCGTCGAATTGACACAATCTTGCAACTAGAGTGCAATAAAGTTGCTGCCTGTTTTTGGACCGAACAATCTGAGCTCAGTTGCTGCCGACGTGAAAATCTCCAACGTCCAGTTTCGTTTAAGCTTTGAAAACTGAAACGGCACGCTTATTAACTTGCTGAGGGCAAAACATTTGAGCATTTGCTCAAATTGCCGACGACAAAAAAACAGCAGCAGCAGCAGCAGTAACAATAACAACAATAACAACAAGAAGCATTTCAAGTTTTTCGGCAAGAAAAACTCAAATAAAATTTGAGCGCAAAAGCAATTACAAAGTTTAAAGTGCCTTTGCTTTGAACCTAATTGACAATTTCGCTAGCTGCCGACTACAGCAAGAGTCGCAGCATCAGCATCAACATGTTGCAATGAGATTCAACCTTTGTTTAACATTTTAATACATTTATATTTGTGGCCGCGACAGGTGCCATCTTTGAACAGGGCACGGATGAGGTGCAATCAGCGTTCAAGTATGCAATGCTCAATCACAACCTAAACGTCTCATCGCGTCGCTTTGAGCTGCAAGCCTATGTGGATGTGATTAACACGGCGGACGCATTTAAATTGTCACGTTTAAGTAAGTACAAGTATTATGTTATACCAAAAAAATATCTAAATATATCATATATTTATCGACTAACAATTTAAAGTTCATTGCATAGCTAAAGATTATTATTATTCCACAACAATATCTAAATAAATAAAATATTCATAAATTGCGTTTATTTCGATTTTCAACATAAAATGTGTTCATTAATAAACTGAATATTTAAAGTAATAAAAGGAATTAATAAACAGCATCCTTTGTTTCTCAACTCCCCTAACATCTACATAATTTAATTCAAAGGATTTATAGCTTTTTAGTAAATCCCTACTGTTCATATTTGAAGTGTTTGTAATATCAAAACAGCATCTGAATTGATAAAATGAATGCTGATTATAATTTCAGTAAATTGTAACAATGTACATCATAAAATGGGTGCATTAATCAACTGAGAGTTTGAAGAACATTAAAAATAAATAAACAGCATCGTTTGTTAAAAGTTTTCAACTCCCTTAATATCTGCATTATTAAATTCAACGGATTTATAGCATTTTCATATTTTCGCTCGTCTCATACTCTACTCTTTTACTTATTTCGTTATTTCAACAGTTTGTAATCAATTCTCGCGTGGGGTTTACTCAATGCTCGGTGCCGTATCGCCCGACTCCTTTGACACCCTACACTCCTACTCGAATACGTTTCAGATGCCCTTTGTGACGCCCTGGTTTCCAGAGAAGGTAAGCGTTAAAGCCTAATAAATATTAAAGCCCAACATGAACACACACACACACACACACACACACAGTGAAATAAAGTGAGAGAGACAGAGAGAGGAAGTAAAAGCCGTTGCCTATTTTAATATGAAATATTAATCATACGCAAAGTTGACTTTCATATAAATTGGTAACCTTGAAAATGCTACCAAAAAGTTTATAAAATTTATGAGGCAACCCAGGTCGAAATCATTATAAATACAAGCAGCCCCCTGCCTGCCCAATGATGTCCTGTTCAGTCCTATTCCTGTGCGTGCTCTTTAAAAATTTATAACACACTTTTGGCCTCGTTTGGGCGGTGCCATATAAATCAAGCAGCCAAATGCCCAAAACGAGCCAAAACAATGGCCCAACAACAATAACAGCAGCAACAACAACAGCAATAATAACAGTGACTACTCAATAATGATTCATGTTTACTAACTTGCCACATCCTTTCTCAGTCTCTCTCACTTGCTCTCTGTCACTCGCTGTCTCCTTCAACCACATACATATAACTATGGTATTTGAACACTGCTTTCCATATTTTTCGCGTTTTAGGTGCTTACGCCATCGTCTGGTTTTCTCGACTTTGCCCTCAGCATGCGCCCTGATTACCATCAGGCCATCATTGATACAATACAATTTTATGGCTGGCGCAAAATAATTTATCTCTACGATTCCCACGATGGTGAGTACAAATACATGCATACATACTTAATATAGTGTAAGATTGAGCGACGAGTTCCGACGGCCCCAAAGTGAGTCAATAACCGTTCATTGACTGCCCCACCTATGGTCTCTTTTCCCTGTCTCGTTTGACTAAGAGACTAAGAGACTAAGAGACTAAGAGAGATGACTCTGTTTTCTCTGATTGTGTAAATTTGCCTTGTTATAAGTTTCGCAAGCATTTTCCATTTAGTCGATTTATAAATAAAAAGTAATGACACAGCCGTCTGTGAGAAGGAGCGAAAGAGGGATAGAAAGAGAGATGATACGCTGACAGACAATTGGCTTATGTGGCTGCCACAACAGTCGCACACCAAGACACGGTATAGATAGATGGATGGTTGGCTGCCTGCCTCAATGAAGGCATTGACAGACAGAGAGTCAGGGAGACAGACAGACAGACAGACAGACAGTTAGACAGCCAGAGAGATAGACAGACAGTGCGGCAAATGGGCGGACAACTAGCCGTCGTCTGCATTATTATTATTAATGAATGCCACGTGAAAATCTTTTTATGGCCGCGAACAGCACTCAATCAATTTACCGTTACCCGACAGCCACTCCTTGGTCTTCCTCTTTCTTTTTTGTTTTTTATTTTTTACTCGTCTTCTGTTCGTGTTAACTTGGCGTTTATGAGTTTATGCTGAATCCCGTTGCCATGTGAATGTGTGTGTGAGTGTTTGTGGCTTTGTGGGATTAAAGCAATGTGTTGTCTGCTTTAAGACGCTTTGTTTGCCTGCCGATTACCGGCAAGACTTCATTAAAATATGCTGCTTAATCAACGGAACCAATAAGCCTGTCCAGAGCAAATGTATTGCATAATTGCTTCATTTAAATGCCATTATTTAGAGATTTAAATTAGTAATTCATTTATGGAAGTATTTGAAGCCGGATTGGATGCTGAATGAAAAAATAAAATACGCTTCACTGATACCAGTTGCTTTATTAGTTAATTAATTACAGTGTTTGGATTTCATTTGCATTTAGTAATCATGGCTTAAGAAGCGGAAATTGTTGTTATATAACAAATATTCAAATGGCTATTTCTAAACATATTTGGCGTATTGATTCCATTGAACTTATTAAATTCTCAAAGCGCACATTTATGCCGCTTTAAACTCTATAAAATTCTGGGTAATTTAAAAACTGCCATAACTCAGCTTTTGTTAGCACGTACACAATATCTTTGTTATTCAGCAAAAATAAAACTGAGAGAAAGGAAAAGTCAAAATAGAATTTTCTGTTGGGCCTATCGACGCATGGGCCGTCTTTCATTTTTCTACAATTATTGTAGCCGGGCATTTTATGGGCATGTTTACACAGCCGGCGCGTCGAGGGAGCTCGAGGGGGGGGTGTATTGAAATGCTCATCGGTTGCTTGGCACGTAACAGCAACGCAAGTTAACGGCTTTTATTTTGGCTAGTAGCAGCGCATGTGGCTGGCAACTGTTTATACGAAATGGCTTCTTGTGTTTATTTGGGCCACGCAAACGAGTTTATTACTGAGGGAAATAGAAGAAACAACATACTTCGCCTCCTAACGCCCCCAACAAAAAAAAATGCAGAACACAAAAAAAAACTATTTATGGCCATTGGCATCGCTATTGGAGTACCATGTTGAACAAGAAGCGCTAAAGCAATCACAATGGCAACAACAACAACAACAACAGCAACAACTAATAGCCACTCTATAGCAGCTCACTCCTCCAAATATTTTGTGTATTTTCTTTCCCAGATTTCTCTACATTCTTTTTTTTTGGCCCTAATTCATGCGGATATGCCTGCCGGCTTATAAGTTTATTGTCGCTTGTATTTACGACTTGGACGGGAAATTGGCGTACACCCATTTTAATTTTAGCTAGAAGATTATGGCTTTTGTATTGAAGCCGATGAACCGCCATAAAATGTCTGCCAGTAGCAATATTTTTCGCACTAAAACACATTTGCACCACCTTGCGTATACTTGACTTGGCAAAAACTTATCACGCATGAGTAGTTTCGCATATGTTCTATTCATTTCCGCACTCAAATAGTTTTCAAATATTTAGAGAGTTGGGCGGCTCTCCAATTGTAATCAAAATACAATAATGAAAAACGTACAAGTTATTTTCGAGCTGTTAGCCAGCTTAGAGTGAAATTAACTGCCGATAGCAAAGGGACTGAAATGCCAAATGAGCCTCTGTTGCCACCCTTTAGTAGGTGCTGAAAAGCTCCACAGAGCATATCCGCACATGGGGAATGAGTAAGCTTTCTGGTAGTCCCCTATGAGATCTCTGAATCAGTGAATTCCCAGCTGAATTTTGGTCATTTTGGCTGTATCATCATATTAAAGTTTATCAATATATATGGCAATTGTTTTATGACTTTTGTTCGATTAAGTTGGCCAGACAAATAGTTATTACCGCCTCGCAGCATTGACCTCGTTTCGTTTCGTTTCTCGGGCAAATGAAACGTTTTCGTTTTATATAACAATGCAGCATTTAATACTTGAACAGCATTTGATGAAGCAGCAGCAAAAGAGAAGAGAAATCTGCTAAAGTAGGAACATTTGCATGTAATATTTGTGGATTCTGATTTCATATTAAGAACAGACAATCAGCAGCCTGCAATGAAAGTAAATGTCTCACTTAGTTTTTAGCACATTGTGAAGCACACACGCACACTTGTACGCAGCAATGCCCCCATGTTTGCCACACGGCAAACACAGCTGAACCAAAAAGAAAAGAAAACAAAACGAAACGAGAAAAGTGAGACAAGCACGAGTACATTGAGAGAAATGTAGGCGTTGTGGCATTGTTGTTGCTGCCCCCTTGCCGCTTTTAAAAGCACATTCGACTTGCTGTGACATGAAATTTACTACGCAGGACACAAGGCGCAAACAACTGAGCTGGGAGCACAACCATTTGCATTTGTCGTCGTCCTGGTAAGGACATTTTGGCAAAATTGCCTGTTCCATTGGCCAATGCATACGATGAGTTTACACTGTCCGTCTGTTGTTGAGTTTCATCCCCCCCCCTTCCATCATTGTTTTACATGCGAAATGTTCAAAATTTTAGGCCAGCAACTTGATAAATTTTTTATTAAACGCCCCTAACAACAGGTACTAAATTCGAATGCTCTGCAGCTAATCAATGAGAGACGAGATGAATTGTTATGCAAATTCTTTTATTTATAGATAGATTGTTATTGATTGTCTCTCAAAAATGTCAACAATCAAATGCGATACGATGTTGTCATGAAAACACAAGGCAGTTGTGGCCAGATGGATTTCGATTTAAAGACGACACTTTTCAACCACCCCCAGACGGGGGGATATCCCATTGTATAGCCTGGAGTGTTTTTGCCATGTGAACATAAAAATTTCCAAGAAATCTGATTGCTGGGGCCATCATGAATAATAAGGAAATGTTGAATGTTGATTGTTCCCATCGTTGCTGCACTGAAGCAGCAGTTGCATCAGCTTTGTTATTTGACAAAGCGCAAATCGCATAAAATAACATCAGAAATTTAAATATACTGTTTGCATATTTATGTCAGAAGCTAGGAGGAACAAGGCTAGAGGCAAATGTGCCTTCTTGTCTACCATTAATTTAACCATTATGAGCTTTTACTGCGTTTTCGCTTTCGTGTTATTGGATACTTTTGAAGACGCCTGTTGGCAAAGCCATTCAGAACATATGCGCCAGCCAAATCCTTTGAGCTTGTCAGCGCACAAAGGAGGCGTCGTTGTATAAGTAATTACACCAGCAAAGTTTCTGATAACACAACAAGTGAAAGCCCCATAATAACCGCTTAATTGGGACGTAGCAAATTTGCAACTTGGAGCATCTAGAATCTGGGGCAGCATTGTTAGCGAGATAGTTGAGCTAAAGCAATAATACTTTAATATTTATAATAAGAATCTAAATCAAAAACTGTTCAAGGCAAATTATGACGATGTTGATAATGACTAGTCGTTCATTTAATTATTCTGATATATGTATGTATATTTGTTTGTCTTTGAGGTAGCCTGGCAACGTAATCTCTGCCAGGAGATTGCGTTCCTAATAATTACATTACCTATCTCATTTGTTTAGCCATAAAATATGTAGGCAAACGTCTTGTTAGACTCGGCTGATGCCTTACGTGCTTTAGATTAACTGCTCTCTAGCTGTAACTGTAGCTCCATTTGTGTGCGTGTGTACTCCGAGTGTCACTACCGATGGCAGGAAAACTTCATTTCCGCAAACTAACTTTTGTTTAACATAACAAATTGCTTTGTTTACTTTTCGCATGTGAGTGAAAATAAAGTAGTTTAGTGAAAGCATCGCATAAACCTGCTGGCAGCTGTTCGAAATTTGCATAGTGTGTCAGACAGTGAGAATGTCAAATTTATATACATTCCGAATATATGTAGAATAGATTAGAGCAAAGTTTATCTTGAGCCTAATTTAAAAATTCCATTTCAATGAATTTGCTATTGCGAATTGTGCTTGAAAAATAATTGAATTTATCCAGACGAGCATAAAAAATAAATATAATTGTAAATTAAATTCGTAACATCAACAAAAAAGGAAACACGAAAAATACGACACAGTCCACAGACCGAAAATAATACAATAAATACAAAACGGAAATACGCACATACGCACCACACAACAACAGCACACAATGACAAAAGAAGAATGAAAACGAAACGAAACGAAAAGTAAGAAAAACAAAGCGAGCACAAGAGAGGAGAAATCAAAAAGACAGAAGCCAATTTCGAGCCATCAACTTGGGGACACATTATGTGCGGGGCGAAGGCGACGGGGAACGTCGCAAATGTTTTCATATCAAAAATGAAATAAAACAAAAGCCCAAGCCGCAACACAGTACGCTACTCAATTACACTTTCGATATTCACACACACACACACACACACACACGGACACACGCACATGCAGCAAATCCAAACGGCAAATCTCAAATCGAAAAACACAAAACTCAAATCCAAAGGCAAGCCGAGCGTGAGGACTATTGAGTTACAGGGCTGGGAAGGGAGCAAGAGAATGGGGCGGGACCCAGCGATTGAGATAGAGTGAGTATGGGTGCGAGGAGTGGAGGCCGAGGTTACAAGGGGGTTAAAGGTTATTGGGATGAGCACCAGCAAATGAAATTGTATAAAAGCCAAAGCACAAAATTTATTGCACTAGTACAGCGCAAAAAATGCTTCTGCCACACGAAAGCAACAAAAAATAAGAGAAAGAAGTAAGCTTTTGCTAGTTTACAAAGCTCGACTAAGAAATACCGTTTAGTAATAACTCAAAGGTTATACTAACAATCTACATACTAAAATTTCTAATGTGAGATTTGTGAATAACTTTCGAACACATTAACTACTTACTACCTGAAATGATTTTAAATATTAAGTATACGTTCCATATTCCACTATTCAATTTAAACGTAAATAATATAAATTGATATTATATTAAGTATTAAGTGTGATTTGTGCACTTAATTATCAAAATATGCTACTAGTTCACACATTTTATTGGCTGCAGGGTATCAAAATACTTAACCCCGGCATTGGTGTGGAGAGACAGAGAGTATAGTGCAAATCAAAACAACAAATTGGATATGTATAGAGTGCGCTTTAGCCGTGAATAGAAGTGGGGTGGGCATGAAGAGGGGGTTAGGCCATGGCTATAACAATGTCTAAATCAGAACTCCTGACAGTCGCAGCTTTCCATTGGGCAAAGCCAAAGCAAATCCCATTTTATCCGCAAGCATAAATTGAAGGCGAATTCGAGTTGTTGCATCCAACATACAAATGAAAAGGGAACAGGGTTTCCTTTTCCGTTTTTGTTGTTTTTTTTTTCTCCTATGTCTGTGCGTCTGTCATACAAATCATCCGTCCATCAATGTAGTATACGAGTATCACTATCCAATGCCATCCATCTGACCATCCCCAGAGCGTTCAATCGTCGAGTTTTGACCCACAAGTCGGCCTTTGCCACTGTCCCAGTCGCCGAGCCCATTCCTGGTGCGGCCTCGAAGCTATTGCCGTTGCTGTGTATCTGTTTAAGTGCGAATGAGTGCTGCATGGAGCGGCAGTTAGTTGAAGCCATAACTCAATAAGCCCAAATGCAAATTGCGATTGCAATGAAATCTCTGTTGCATATCAGACCTAGACAAGGACGATGATAACTTCAGGGCAATGTCAAAGTGAACGGGTGATGGAGACCACTGCTGCAGTGTCGTGTGGCATTAGGTGCATATTCTGTGTATCTGTGAGATACGAGTATCTGTATATCCGTTTTCGGGACAATTTCCAATAGAAGCTGATTCTGTTGGTTTAGCTGCCGTAAGCTGAGTTTTGTTGAGTCAGAATAGAAAACAGAACAAATGACCAACACAATTTTAGAGTTCAATTAAGTTATGCCAAAGAAATCTCGACATATTCATATTTATTCAGCTGTCGGAATTTCATTGGCATAACTTCAGATAGCTGGATTTCACTAAAGACAGCCAAATAAAGTTTTCCAACACTGTTATTCTTAATATAGACTATCAATGATTATCGACATTTGAAGCTTATATTTATGTGTGCAGCTTTACTAGACTATCCTTTATAATAACTATGAATCTTCCATGAATAATAATACATTTACTAATAATTTAATATTTATGGCTTCCGTTTTTCACCCGCATTTTTATTGTTGTTCATATTTAAATTACTTTATACATGATACTAAATAAAACACCAGTTTGCTTGTTTATTATTTCAAATATTTTTGCCGTTTTATTCATATTTATTACTTGACTGTTTGCTTTCTGCGCATCAGCTGAATATTAAGCACATACTTGAACTTCCTTATCGGGTATCTGATTGCATAATTTCCTTTTTCGTTCATCCCTTTTTCGCACTTGGCCCAAGAACGTTTTCTCACAACTTGCTTGCTTTATGAGTTTATGCTAAACAGGGACTGGGACTAAAGGGCATAAGGCGAGATAGTTATAATTTGTGTGCCCCCAGCTGTAGTGTGTGTGCGTTATCCTAGTTAATTAACACGCTCATACTTGTGGTTGTTGTTGTTGTGTTGCAGGTCTGCTGCGTTTGCAGCAAATTTACCAGGGCTTGAAGCCAGGGAACGAATCCTTTCAAGTGGAGCTGGTTAAGCGTATCTCGAATGTCAGCATGGCCATCGAATTCCTGCACACGCTGGAGCAAATTGGACGCTTCACCAAGAAGCACATCGTTCTCGACTGTCCCACGGAAATGGCCAAGCAAATACTGATACAACATGTGCGGGATTTACGTTTGGGCCGTCGCACCTATCACTATCTGCTGAGTGGTCTGGTAAGTGTTGTCCTCGAACGGAAAGGGAAACCTTTAACCACATTGTCCTGTACGAGTATGCGAGCATGTGTCTGCTTTTCACAGGTCATGGACGATCGCTGGGAAAGCGAGATAATCGAATTTGGCGCCATTAACATCACAGGATTTCGCATTGTGGATACCAATAGGCGACTAGTGCGCGAGTTCTATGATAGCTGGAAACGATTGGATCCACAGATGAGTGTTGGCGCTGGCCGTGAATCGATTTCGGTAAAGTCCTTTGGAGCTACTAGAGCATGGTAGTATTGTCATTGCTGCTAGCTGTTAAATATTTGCTGACATTTAATGTTTACACTGAGGACTCTAACATAGTTTTGTCTGCGCTTGTGTGAGTGTGTGAGTGTGCGAGTGTGCGAGTGTGTGTGTGAAGGGGGGATGATATGGTGTGCGTGTGTATTTGCTTGTTGTGTGTAGTCAAATAGCAGCACAAACAGCACAACGGGCGACAGATTTCACTTTTTACATAGTTCAGCAGCACCAACTTTCAGTCAAAGGCATATGTGTCCTTGCTACTGCTGATGTTGCCGTTGTCCTTGTCAAGCTTGCTACACACTCGCACAGTAAGAGTCACACATGTAGAGCGACTGCTCGACAACGGCAAGTTGGTTTAGTTTGCGTGCTGTTTATATTTGTATTTCCTTGGCATTATCCTTGTTGACAAAGATTTCACTTTGTGGCGCTTAAATGTTAGTAGAATACTGCTCCAGGACTTCAATGCTATGCTTTGCTATGCATCCCCCCAAATCCCCTACCCATCCAGCTGCTGCTGCTGCTGCTGCTCTCTTTGACAATGCTTTTGTTTATTTGACTTGTCTCTGAGTCTCAGTTCTGGCAGGAAATTCATACTAACGCCCCTCTTTCACTAGCTCCATGGACTAATCAGATTTTAACGCGACCCAAGTGCATATAGATGTACATATTTAATCACTCCTTCCGGCTTTTATACTACTGGACAAGTTGCACGGACAACCTCAAGAAGATTATATAAAATTAAATTGAATTAAAGGCGTTTGCCAATTATGGGGAAATTTGTGAAAACAGCGAGTAATACACTCATTACATTTTGGGAAGCTAATACAACCTTTATGTTTTAAAACCCAGGCTCAGGCGGCGCTTATGTACGATGCGGTCTTCGTTTTGGTTGAGGCGTTTAACAAAATTCTGCGCAAGAAGCCGGATCAATTCAGGAACAATGTGCAGCGACGCAGCCAAACCATGATGGCAGCTGCCTCAACATCTGGAGATGGTTCCAACAGCAGCAGCAACAACGATGCCGGCTTTAACTCCAACTCTGGGTCTGGTTCAACAGGCTTCAACATCGCACCGCGTGCACTGGACTGTAACACAGCCAAGGGCTGGGTGAATGCCTGGGAGCATGGCGATAAAATATCACGTTATTTGAGAAAGGTGGGTTAGACAGTAATGTCCCGATCATTATGAGTAACTGCGCTGACAGAGCAATTAAAACGCCACAACTTCCCATCGTCCATTTTATGCTGCAGGTGGAAATTGAGGGCCTCACCGGGGATATCAAGTTCAACGATGACGGCAGACGAGTCAATTACACGTTGCACGTTGTCGAGATGACCGTAAACAGCGCCATGGTAAGTAAGGAGATACGAGTGGGACACGAACGGGCAATACAAATGAAAAAGCGAACAGAAAAAGGGCAGCTGCAAACTGTGGCCCAGTTAGAGCCATCAAAGAGATATCATATACCACAAAATCAATATGACTCCCAGTATCTACATAGCATTAATTATGTAACTGATATCAATACTTACTGAATGATGCCAATTTATGGCTTGTCCAAGCCGGCCTGAAATTGACGCAGCTGCATTTATAGGTGCCAATTGGTTTGCGATGTTTTACCAATCTCACATTACATACATTTATACGACTATTCCCGGTATTTACACGAGATTGGCACTAATTGCACGCACGTATTATTACACAATATATTTTAAAATGAACACCATTTCATATAATTACACATCAAAAAAATACAAAAAAAATATTCACGAGTTTTTCGCAAAGAAAAAAGAGACCGCATTCTTGTATCGACAGTGGTGTGCCTTGCAAAAACTAAATGCTATTGAACTATACCAAATATTTAAGAATATATCGAGTTCAGTGCTCTCGAAAGCATTTTGATCGATAAGAAATTGGAACTATTAAAAGTCAAACATATAATAACTATCGACCTAACTTCGCTATACATATGTATGTATGTACATAGCTAATAAGTAAAATAAAATTTTATATTAATATCAATTTAACCAATTGCTTTCTTTTTTAGGTCAAAGTTGCAGAGTGGAATGACGTAACAGGACTGCAGCCCCTCAATGCTAAATTTGTGCGTCTCCGTCCCCATGTGGAGTTCGAGAAGAATCGTACGTACATTGTAACTACGGTACTGGAGGAGCCGTATATAATGATAAAGCAGCCGGCATATGGGAAGCAGCTCCATGGCAATGACCGATTCGAGGGCTACTGCAAAGATCTTGCTGAATTGCTGTCCAAAAGGCTTGGACTGGATTGTAAGTGAATAACAAGTGGCGACAAACGCACATTTACATTCCACTTCCCTCACTAACAGATGAATTACGCCTGGTAAAGGATGGCAATTACGGGTCGGAGAATCCCGCGGTGCAAGGTGGCTGGGATGGTATGGTTGGCGAGCTGGTACGAAAGGTGAGAAATTCGAATGCAGCCCCCAATACTGAACTGACTACTTACCCATGCTCTCTCTCATTCCACATTCTCTCCCTCTATCTGTCTCGTTTTCATTTGAAAATTCAGGAAGCGGATATTGCCATTGCCCCCATGACGATTACCGCTGAACGCGAACGTGTCATCGACTTCAGCAAGCCGTTCATGTCGCTGGGCATTTCCATTATGATTAAGAAGCCAGTGAAGCAAACGCCCGGCGTGTTCAGCTTCATGAATCCTTTATCACAGGAAATTTGGGTGCGTATGTGTTTGTGCGCATAGCGCATCAGTAACTTGTAACTAGTCGCCACATTCTTCGTCTGTGCCACGATGTTTGCATCAGCAACAGCAGCAGCAGCTTCACAAAGAGTAGAAACTTTCCAACGTTCCAGCCAGTGGCTAAGAGGCAACTTTGACTTGATGCCACATTCCTGCTGTAAGCTGTCATATTGCCTTCGAGATAACGAGTGGAGTCCTTGCCCTCCTTTAATGCTGTTGCAGTTTGAGCTTGTACATGCAATGTTTTGGCCGTACTTCATGCAGCAATAGTATATATGTTATGTACTTACAAGCGTATACATATGTATGCCAAAGATAGCAAGAAGGTATACAAGGCTTACGTCAAATGTAGGACAACTTGATGGCTTGTCCAAACTATATCTTTAAAACGAAAGCATATGTATAAAGATAAGTTAATACTTGGAGAAAACATCAATGGCTATTAAGTTAATCAGCTCCCAATTCCCAATTAATTATGCTGATTGATTGACTGTCTATATCCTCGCATCCTGGTTGAGCCCATAAAACGGCAGAATCGAAAGCCATTTTGGATTATTTCCACAAGCCTTAAACCGAATCGAGTCTAGACGCGAATCGGGCTCACTGTTTATTTTGTGCTTTGGTAACGAGTCAAAATAATGCAAAATTTTGCGCTGCATACAAATGAGTAAAGTTTTTCATTTTTGTTGGCGCCCATTGCCTGGTAATTTTTACGCTCGTTCTTTTTTTTTGTCTTCGTTCCTTTTTTTTTCATTTTCATTTATGTTGGCTCATTTTTTTTTCCTCTCTCTGCGAAAGTTTGCGGCAAACTTGGACTTTTGTATATTTATTTCTTTTGGTTTCGGCTTCGACGTGGTACCTCGTAAGCTTCCAAAGTTTAATAGAGTAAACGACAAAGTTTTTTCTGTGCTTTTGCTACTGTTTGCCTTCTTTTTTTTTACATTATAAACAACGAAAGCAACAACAAAAGCAGCAGCAACAACACTAACAATGACAAGCGCTGCAAGCAAAAATTACGTTGCCGTCAAGTTTTAAATTTGGCTCTAGTCCAAAGTTGGCCGTTTGACGCTTGTTTAAATAATGGCCAGCCATAAAAATTATATGAGCATTTAGTTGATATTGGCCAGTCTGATGTTGATGTTTATGCTGTTGCTGACACTGATGTTGTAACATCATCTTCCTGTTAAGTCGACCAACTCCAAGTGGCCCTTTAATCTAATGGCAATTGGGTAAAAGCTTGGGGAAGTTGCAGTCTGGCCCTCACTTCTGTATCTCTTGAGAGATTATTTATACACACTCCATTGCGACAGGGTATAATATGATGTGCAAACTCAATAAGCTAAAGGTCGAATATAATATATTCTTTTGGGACTCTTCAGCTTTTTATAATTAGTTCATATTTTATTTGCCGTCCTCTGTACACATTTTGTGAATAGAGAGTACAATAAGTGCAGAAATTGAAATACATAGGCCGTTAGCAAATACACAAAGTAATTTAAGGCTCTAACTTAGGACTTAAATGAACACAGTTGTCAAGAATGTCTCCATTTGCAACACACTTACTTTTTTTTACATTGTACACATTTCACAAATCAACACATTAGTTATCCATAGTTGCTTTTCAGAGTCTGTTGCGTTTAAATTGATCGTTTCCATAAACCCTTCAATGAAATATTATTGTGCGCAGGGTGTAGAAAGTGTTGACAACGCGACAAAAGGAAAATTAAATGCTAATAAAAGTCAGTGAACAGCGATGTGAAAGCTTATGCTCATTTTGACATGAGCTAAAAAATTACAAATGCAAATTAGTAAAGTCAAGTCAAGGAGTATGTGCGAGGCGCCAAAGGAGCAAAAGGTGCCTGAAAGGTCCTCCCAAGTTAGCAAGCTAATATAAAAGACTTGCGCAAAAAATTTATCATAAATTAAATGAAGCATTTTTCGCTGCACACACGACGATGGCGACAGCGATGACAGCAACGCCCAATAAAAGCCAACACACGCACACCCAGGAGCACACCCAGGAGCAGGCAGAGAAGAGCGTAGGCCTCTCGGCGTGTGTGTGTGACACCTTTTCTCTTTGCCAGCGCACATACAAATGGGAGGGGACGTGTGGCAAGCATTGGAGCATTGATAACGCTCGCGACACCAAAACGGAACCAACGGCAACAGTTGGCAGTCAGGTAGACAGGCTGTTGATGTCCTGGCCCCCTGACTGCCTGGCTGCTCGCTGCTCTGGCTTCTCTCTGCCATTGTTTCTTTCCGTGGCATCGTCGCCGTCCCATTAAGCTAATGTTGCGCCATTTTCTAGGAAGCTATTGCCGCTTCCGCTTCAATTAGTAAAGAAAATTTTTACCCAGAAATATATAGAGTTTGCTTATACAGCTGCTGCTGCTGCTACTGCTACTGCTACTGCCACTACTGCTACTACCATCGGCTGCCAGCTATCTTGTCGTATCTCACAAGCTTTTCATGTTTTCATTTCGCCAACAGGTGAGCGTCATCTTCAGCTACATCGGCGTCAGCATCGTGCTTTTCTTTGTGTCCCGCTTCTCCCCAAATGAATGGCGCCCCCTACAACAGCCGCTACAACAATCACAGCTGCCAGGTAAGTACACACACCCTCTGGTGTCATCATTCCAGCATAAAGACGAATACGGCGAAGGGGACTACATAAATGGGAAGCACAGTCAGTGCTTTCAAAGTTGAGATATTGTTGAACCTAAATGGAAATTAGCTAAAAGCTTTAAACAGTTGGATTTCCATTTCCTATTGGGCTACTTAGAGAGCAATTGGGTATGCAGAGATCGCAGCGTGACACGAGTGAAACTTAAAGTGACTTTATTAAATTTATTTACTCAAGCATTTTAATTTTCTTTCCAACTCTAGCGAAGTACATTTTGTATTATTAAAAGACTAGGGACGGTAGTGATGATTGCGTGTCAAATGTAACACTCTGATTACATTTCTAAAGGCACTTGAATTCATTTCTTTACTCTTACTTTGTAGGTCGAGTCAGGACACGTTTTCAACTTTCAAGGCAAAACATTTTTCAAATGGGAATTTTGTGTAATGAATTTGAATTTCCTGTTGGAATTTTATGAAAGGAATTAACGTCACAGAGATGATTGCGTGACACGATCTGCAATTCTTATTCAATTTGTCTAGTTGTCAGCTGGTGTCACGACTTATATGCATCTCTAGCAGAGCCAGACGTTCTTCAAATGGCAATTTTGTGTAATAGACTTAAATTTTTGGGCAAAATGCAAGGCAATAATATGCACACACACACCGTGCGTGTGCGTGTGTCGTTTTTATGGGCGATATTGATATTTTATGAGCTGCCTGGGAAAATAGCAGATGGCATGGAAAGGGCGGGGGGGCTGGAATATTACAGTGGCATCTGTGGCATAACATTGAACTTGTTTTGCATGCGATGGCATATAATTGAATTATCTGATTCAATTTTGTAGGTGGCAATGGAGGGGAAGGTGGGAGAGGTCCTGTCGATGATGTTGCCTTTGCCGGTGCTGGCGTCTGGCATTTTTGTGTTGTCGGCAATCAAATCCAAAGCGGAGGTCACATATGAGCACAGACAGACAATTGCCTCTCATAACAATCTATTGGCATCCTGCAAAACATCCTTAATGTAATTTTAGCGGAAAGTAAACAACATTTTGTATGCAGGCAACGTGTTAGCAGCTACTGCAAAGTGGCAACAAAAAATACACACATAAGCGAGTGCAAAATAAAAACAGACATGCGAATGCATGTGGCAGCAACATGTCAGCGACAGAAGCAGGAACATGGGCAGGAGCAGGACGACGACTTGTAGTTGTGGCTGTCATGCTTTTGCAATTGAAGCTGCTTGGGGCAAGGTTTGAGTTTGACTTGGCTTCACTTTGGCTTTGGCTTTGGCTCTGCGCTTGATTGCATATCAATTAGAGCAGGCGCAAAAAGTCAAGCCAAACGTAATGATTGACAGGCGAGCACAGTCGAAAGGAGCCGGAATGTACACACATACTTACATATATGCATTAAGCAGGACAGGCGACTCGTGTCCGGTTCGTTGTTGGCTCTTCCTATTGCCAGTCTGCGGTTACTTTTTGTGGCCTACTCATGCCAATTTGTTGCTGTCGTTGCTCTTCTCCTACAGATCCACATGCACATCACGAACAGCTTGCCAATCAGCAGCCACCCGGCATCATTGGCGGCGCCACCGTTCCGGCGCCACCGCCTGGCCCACCGACTCCTGGCCCTCAGACAGCTGCTTGTGCGGCAGCTCTGCAGGCATCGCTCTCAGCAGGCAGTCTGTCGTCCGCTGCCACGGCCAACTCGGTGGCAGTCAATGAGTTTAGCATTTTGAACTCATTCTGGTACTCGTTGTCGGCGTTCATGCAGCAGGGTTGTGATCTGTCGCCTCGATCTGTGTCAGGTCGCATAGCGGCAGCCTCATGGTTCTTCTTCACGCTCATACTCATCTCCTCGTACACGGCCAACTTGGCGGCATTCCTGACCGTGGAGCGCATGGTGACACCAATCAACTCTGCCGAGGACTTGGCTATGCAAACGGAGGTGCAATACGGCACTTTGCTGCACGGCTCAACATGGGATTTCTTTAGGGTAAGTCCAACACAACGCCCTTAAAGACTTAACCTTCATTTTAATTATGATTGTCCATTAATATTTAATTGATTGTGCTTTGTCCTTGGACCCACAGCGTTCGCCCATTGGACTGCACAACAAAATGTGGGAGTATATGAACTCGCGCAAGCACGTCTTTGTAAGCACCTATGACGAGGGCATCAAACGTGTGAGGACATCCAAGGGCAAGTACGCGCTGCTGGTGGAGTCGCCGAAAAATGAATATGTGAATGCCAGAGAGCCATGCGACACAATGAAAGTGGGACCCAACATGGATACAAAAGGATTTGGCATTGCCACGCCCCTGGGCTCAGCTCTCAAGTAAGTGCTATGAGTACGAGTTCAATTCGTCTAGGGACAGAGGGATAATGAATGAGGGAAAGCTAACAGTTTCTTTGTCTGTCACAACTGACACTTTTATGTATATCTTCTTTGCCCTCCCTTTGCAGAGATCCCATTAATTTGGCAGTGCTGTCACTGAAGGAGAACGGCGAACTGATCAAATTGCGCGACAGATGGTGGTACGAGAAGAACGATTGTAGTCTGAACAAGGATAATCGGGAGGCTTCACACAATGAACTGACGCTTAGCAATGTGGCCGGCATATTCTATATACTGATCGGCGGTCTTATGGTCTCCGTGTTTGTGGCAATTATTGAGTTTTGCTTCCGCAACAAGGCAAACAGTTCGGGGTCGTCGCTTGGGGGCGTTGGCAATGCGAGCAAGAGCAATGGCTCCATGATGCTCGGGCCGACAAACATTGGGCCTGGCGTTGTGGCGTCGACACATCAAAGGAACGCAATGACGGACAGTATGCATGCCAAGGCCAAATTGACCATTCAAGCGAGTCGCGACTACGATAACGGACGTGTGGGGGTGAGTATTTAATGTATTGTAGATGATGTGCGGGGGTTTGTTTGAGTGGTTGGGTGTTTGGGTGGTTGTGGTTTTCATTGTTATTTTAAGCTCAAAACTTTATGTTAATTATATTGGCGTGGTTGCTAACCAACGCACAGTATCTCAATTGCACATCCCTACAGTATTATCCACCAGCACCCTCCGATGCCGGCGAGGCGCTGCACATGAATGCCCATGGTCAGGTTTGACACGAACACGTGCAGGAGTCGCGTCTCTGACGCACACCCTGCGCGCCAACCATACGCCGAATAATGGCCAACAGCCGCCAGGAGACGGAGAAGATGCTGGCAGGTGGTAGCATCATCAATGGCAGCCACGAGGGCAGCTTAACGCTCTCGCCCTCCAATGGGCAGAATGCGACGCAGACACTAATGCGGCATTCTCCAGAAATTAAAAAACATCCGCATACGCATACGCATCCCCATCCCCATCCCCATCCATACGACAAGTAAGTGAAATGTGTTAGCCTAAGAATTCTCTAAATAATAAGTGCCAATAAAATGCCCACATATTGAGATAATGTCCTGAGTTGCGCAGTAAGCAGTACAACTTTTAAATCAATCAAGAGAGCGATGCAATTAAGGAATTAAAATTGAAATTCATTCGAGGCGAATCATATTGAATTAAATGTCTACCGATGTGAGCATGTAATTGAATACTACATGCAATTATATTATTTTTTAATAAGTGCAAAAAGCATTTTTTAATAAATTTTAACCCGTAAGCTCGCGAGCATCGAGCAATGGCAATGGCCTATACATAGCCATACGGCCACAGTTACGCACAAAAGTATGCTACGTTATTTATGTGGCCACATTGAAATAATTGCACTGTGCACTCAGTTGGCAGAGTTTTAGTCCTGTCAGCAATGCGATGCAAACGAATGGCATAAATTATTGCATTATTGTTAACAGTCATTTTGGGCGAGGGATGAGAAGAAAGTGAGTGTGTGTGTGTGTGCGTGTGTGTGTGTATGCATGGGCGTGTGAGTGGAATGAGATCCTTAAATACTATATATAGTGTGTACACACAGAGACAGACAAGCTTATGTGTGTGCATTGCAATTCATTGCATTCAAATGACTGATTAATATTTTTAATAAACAAACAAAAGTATGAAAATTGCGTAAATTGAATGAGGGAAAAAAACGAGGCATTAAGAGAAACCTAGCTAAAAGTGTTCACAAGTCTCATAATGAAATTTTTTATGTGCATTTGTTGTTACATATTTGTTTATAATTAAATTACAGAAAATACATAGCAATAACAAATGAATACCAAGGGCAGCATCGGTATGTGTATGAGGCTTAATAAAAATATTGTAATAAATTAATTGGCGCAAAGAAAACAATTTAAATTGTTGTCAAAATTCGTGGGAAAAAATAGAATAAAAAAATACGAGGAAAAAGCAAAAAAAGTTATGACGGGTCAGCAAAATTTAATTAAATTTATTTTAATTGAAATCGTTTTGATTTGATTTCCCCATACATATTCATAGTATGACCATAGGATGAGATCAAATTTGTTTTACTAACAATAAATTGACAATCTATTGTGTGGTGAGCTCAACTCTGTTAATTTAATATACAACTCAATTTTTGTCTGAATTAACAATTAATTAAATTATTTATTGAGCATAAATGAAAACTGATCTACCCAAAATAAACAGCTTAGAGTAAAAAACATGTTTAGAACACAAACAATACAAAATAATAACTATAAATGAATAAGCGAGAAACCTGTATAAATAAAGTAACTATAATGCGCGTATAATTAAATGTCCATGGCATACATGATAGTGTTAGTAACTTTTGCGTAATATGTGTGTGTCGGGGTCATTAGTGTAAATAGATTCATTATAATCTAAACAATAATAGTTGCAAAAATACCATTAAATTGTTTAAGTCATATCAAAAATGAGATTTTAATGGTACTGATAACCTTTATAAAAATGAAATAAATATTATTACTATTGTGAACTATTTACGTATTCACTGTTGCTAATTCAAATATATTAGTAAATAGAATCACTATTAATTTGTATTGCAATTTTTTTAACTTTAAGTAGAAACTATTGAAGCAGGCAGAATGCATTTATATGTTTAGTTTCAGTTTCAGTTTCAGTTGAACTCATCTGCGACATTAAATATTCAAAAATCAAAACTGAAATCAAATAAATAAACAAATGTAACAAAAAATATAAATAAATAACATTTTAATAAAAATACCGAGCTACACATACAAGTACATACTATACTCGTATACATATGTGAACATACAAGTAATATTATAAATACAAGTAATATATAATGAAATGCCAAAGAAATATGATGCAATGCAATGCGATGCGATACGACGAGAGTGCTGTTGCAATTAAAAATCTGAAATGAAATCAAAAACATAAACAAAAAACAATTAAATTGACACTATTACAAACAGCAAAAGGCAATTCAAAGGATTAGCACAGCAGCTCTAATAAAACATTTAATAAATCAAAAAAATGAATCCAATGCAATATTTATACGAAGTCTAGCAGAAAAAAAAACGTAAACAAACAAATCAAAAATATTCGTTTTGATTTCCAATTCACACAACTTGTTTACACATTTTGTATTCACGTGCATTTTTCGTATTTATAGTTAGTTGTACATTTTTATTTCAGGGTCAGTTGCCCAAAACTCTTTGACAAATGCTGTACATTTTTATATAAATAGATACACGTTTTGTATGTAATTTTCATTTGTACTCGTATGTACAACCGAATATTTGATATATTTAACATATTGTTATCATAATGCATTTAAATACCAATTAACAAAATATACAGAAACCAAAGTTTAATTATAGAGATGCGAGTAAAAGCAAAAAGGTGAATAAAACTATTATAAATAATAAACATTTTAAATGCGGTCGTTTTTGCTTTTTGTTCACTGGCTATTCATTTATTGAACTATTTCTTCTCAGTCAGTCAAATGCGGTTTGTGCTACATTCAAGTTCACCTCCATGCGATTAATCCAAATGAGTTAGGACTAATTTGGCTAAGCAGACAATTCGAAAACTTAGCTATCTGAAAGCATTTGCACAAATTGTCGGCTTACCGCAGTCGCCACATGCGGAAACTCCAAAATGCCAAAGCACCATCGCACACAAAGGAGGATAAGTGTTGGAGAAAGATGGCTTCATTATGCTACAGTCGTGTTCAGTTCCGTTACATCAACTGGCTTCCCCCTCAGATGCTCCGCACACCGTCGGACCACCTCTTGTTGCATTGGTTAAACTATTTACAGTAAACTCGAAAGCGCTGGCAACATGAACTAAATGCGTTTGTGGTTAAATTGTTGCCATGTTTGTATATCCAAAATACCCTATAAGATTTCGATCTTTCGAGCTCAAGGCATACCAATAATACTATTCGGCTTATGGGACTAGGGCAGAGTATCTCAGCGTCGACCACACTCAATTAGCGCCGTCTTATTCGCTTTTTGTTGACATAATTAGAAGGCGGCAGTGGTGGCAGTTGCGTGGCAAGACGGAAGTCATGATTCATGACTCATGAGTGCTCGGCTCGCCGCAGTAATTAACACAGCCAGTGGCAACTGCGAAGGGATGTCAGTGTGCTTAAGGATGCCCCTGCCAACTCTTAAAGGGACAGTGTGCAGTGTGCCAAGGTGCGTTGTCGTTTCACATTAGCATAAAAGTTTGCTGAGTCTGAAATACGATGCGACCCCTTTTTTTTTTACTCATCATGTGACGACTGCCAAATTTGAGACATTTGAAAATTAGCTCCTTTTTAAGCTTTACTCAGCGAAAAAAGGGACCAACTGAGTTGGCACACTCCCACGCAATCAGAGTGCGAGGAATGCTGGAAAAAGGTAACAAAGAAAGGTTCATAAACAGCTAACCCAAACACAAAGCGGAAATGGTCGGAAATACCGGATGGAACTCTCTTGCCATTCTCCCTCTATCTCTCTCTCATTCTGTTTGTTTTCCGCTTTCTCACTCCTCGGACTAGGTGTTTTGTTTTACTTGTTCGTAACGCTTTGAGGTTCAACAACCTAAGTACTATGAACATTTTACAATCAATAAAACTATTCTGGGCTTATCCTCTTTTTATAAACTATATTTTTCACAAAACAGTTGTCAAATATGTCTCATTTTTTATGCTCAATTAAGCAGCTCATCAAAATTTATTACAATGACATATATTGTTAGACCAGTAGTATATTAAAAATGTACCAGTAAAGTGCCTTTGAGCACTTACATTATCAATAATAGAGCATATTTGAAAGCAATCAAACATCGATTTTAAATTTCGTTCGATGTCCACAAATCAATCAGTTCACGCACTCATCTCTAGTCCAAGTCGTTTTATTTGGTTTTTTATTTTATTTTTTTTTTGAAAAGGTTCCATTTACTTGCCTCGGGAAGGCAAACAAATTTGACCCAATCACAGGCAACGTGATAAAATGCCCTACGATTTCTCATTGGAAAAGTAAATAGACTGTGTGTAGGCAGTCGGCTGCATTAATGGCTAGAATCAATCAAGGACATAGGCCAAATCAATTTGGAGTGGCTTCAACACGGTCAGCGGCAGCAGCAAGCCATGAGCTAAACTTACGCAAATGAGAATACACAAGGACATGTACACAAACACATATACACTTGAAGTTTTCAGTGTCGTTAAATTTGTAGGACAGATTTCATTGGGTTCACATTGCACACGCTGCGTATGCGTGATGCCAGGGGGGATTGACATTGTTCTGGGTGCTGGCGTTGTTCTCTTTTGCTTTTGGAGCGGGAATTTGGATCTGGAAGAGAATAAAGGAATGTGAACTGACAATGGGCATGCTGTACCTTGCATATTTTATTGAAATTCCACACTCGCAAATGCGTTTAGTGTTACTGTTAGCAAAAATCCAAGTAATTTGGCAATTACGTTGCCAGCATTTCAAATTCATTCGCGTCCATTGTCCTTAGAGAACCTGAGCGTTTTCCCACTGGAATCGTTCTACGAAACGCGGCTTAATTACACGTTATATTAGCTCTGCCTTCGCCACACACACACTCACGCACACGCACACACACACACATACTCGTATCATATTTTCATGATGTGTAATTGATTTTTGTGAGCTAAAGTTCTGAGGCGTCTTATGTTGTGAAAGCCAAAACGCAGCTGGAATATTAAATGTACAAGTGACGAGGACGAGTTTGGCAGGATAACTAATATAGTACACGTTAAGCAACTGCTGTAGTTACATCTGGGACGATCCCTTTGAGTGGAACCTCAAACCTGTTCGAGTACTATGTAGTATGCTGTGCCATCTCTGTGCTTTGACTGAGCCCAACTACGGCAATTGTTTGTCGCTCCCTTTTTGGCTTTGTCTTCCTCTTGGCCATTATTAAAAGGTTTTGCGGTTTTGCTGTTAACCAATTTGCTTGATTTCCATTTACAAGCATCCCATCGCACCACATCGTGCTTGTATATATGCGATATAATAAAATGGCAGTGGCCGCCAATTTGGACATTCAACTGTCGTCATTTTGTTCGGTTGCCCTCAGCTGTAGCTGTAGTTGATATATTGGAAACTTTTCTGCGGTCTGTTGGAGAATTTAACAATTCCATGCATTTCCGCAATTATCAATTAAAAGTATTGGCCTGGCGAGGCAGGGACGGAGAGTGGGATGTGACAGTGGCAGGGGAACAACAATGCGGCATGTAAAATCAATCAGCATCGGACGACGACATCTCGACCGCATTAGCTGGCCAACTAGGCAAAGGAAAGAAGCAGAGAGAGAGAGAGAGAGAGGGTGAGAGAGAAACCACAGGCAACTTGCTGATTGCGCTTTGGTATGCGCCTATAATCCTCAAGGCTTGTCCTGCTCGAAGTCGTCTTTTGTGGCCGTTGCGGCAGCACGCAGCAAGTTCCTTTACTTTTGTGCTCAACTTAGTTTTTCGGGCCACCCTTAAACTTTTGACGTCTGGCAATACATGAACAATTATTGGAAATGCGGTCTAGACCGAGCACAACGTAATCTCAGCTAATGAGCAGCTTCGACTGACTCAAGTGCCCCTCAACCCACCAGGAAACATTGAAAACAGCCTCCAACCCAAAGACCCAACTCAACTGAACTGTATTCGACACGAGTCGACTATTCTCGTCTCGTCGCCTGTCAAAATATGAACACAGCAAGAAAGCTGCAGCTGACAAACGAGAGACGCAAGGTCTGACTAATTTCTGATACCCTGTAAGTAACAAACTGAAGAAGCAGATTGACTTGTACAATAAATTTTGTAGAAAACACTATACTAAATAAAAAGTAATGATTTACTACCAGGGTATTTGGCAGTTGTGCATGCCCGACAGCTGCATTCCTTCTGGTTTTCCTGTCTGTCGTTCTGAACGATAGTCAAGTATCGACTCTGACAGCTGATTGATGCATTTTGCAATTATTTCTGACGCCGGCTTCGGGCTGAGATTGAAAAATTGTCAGCTGCATTGACGTAAGTTCACCGAACACAAAAAAAAAAAGAAATACAAGCCGAGAATTATTTTGCAAAGAAGTGCGAAAATGTGCATAAATGATGTGTTGATATGAAGTCGCCAATGTTGAACATATGTCGGCAATTTAATACAGATGCCTTTAATCAATAAATGAAGTAGATTTAAGGTTAATCAGTTTTAAAAGTTGCTTAAATTTAATTACGAGTAAAACTACAGCAATTTCTCAATTTGACCGAATCGGTGTCAACAGACCATTATTTCCGCTTGGCCAACAGAGACAAAGGAGGGAGTGAGAGTGAGAGAGGCAAGAGACTTGTGGCACACGGTTCAACAATTTTTATTTGCCACATTTTATCAAACATCGAAACTTTATTATAACAAAATATTCGCAAAGTTATGCCAAAAGTGCAAAGTTTCTTTTCTCGTTTTTCCATCTTCTTACCTTTTGCCAGTCACAGAATTTTTTTTTTATTCAACATTTTGCTGGTCGTTTTTTAGATCGCTTTGGAAAATGCATAGAATTCAACTAATTAAGACATCGTGAGAGCAGCAACGACAACGTGCAAGAGATCTTATCGCCTGTGCCGAGGTGCTGAAAAATATTAGAAACTTTTACTGCTGCCAGCACACGCAAACTTTAGCGTTTGACAGGGATTGGAAAAGGGATTGAGTACAAGAGAGGTCAGGGTGTTAGGAAGATAGGGGGATTTGGGATAACTACTAAGACTAGCAAAGCCAGAACGCAAATGACAGCAAATCCTCACGGCATCGGGAAAGCTGGGCGACAGACAGCAGCCAAAGTAGAAGCTGAACTCATTGCAGATTGCAGCATTCAAATAAATTGATATGAACGAGCTTTAAACTTGAAATGAATGTGCAGAAAGAATGTGAGTAAGATATTAAATTCAAGCAAGACGAGGAGAAAGCTTAGTATGTTAATATATATATGCATAGATTAGTAGGGTTTCCTTCAACTCCACTATTTTCTTTAATGATGAGAATTTGAATAAATGTTAGCACCTATTGCTCTACATAAATTATTGTGTTACTCTGTTCAAAATAAGGGTCAAAATTGCGTTTAACAAAATTCATTTATATTGAAATTAAAAATGAATTTTTGTAAACTGTTGTTAATTTTTGTTTCCAAAAATATTGCAAATATTTCAGCAATATAAGTTGTATTTCTTGGAGTTTTGTCTAGCTGTTTTAATCATGACTACAATCTGATTATTGCAACTGCTCATAAGCAACCTACAATATGTGCACAGTAGGGAGATCAAGATGTGTCCTTTTTTTTCTGTGTTATAATTTTAATGGGTGCATGGGGAAAGAAAAGACGCTCGGTGTTCGCTCAATGGGATGCGCATAATGTAAGCTGGTTTGTAAGCCAGTAGCAAGACGAGATGTGTGGCACACTCTATGGTATAATTAAGTGTAATGCTCTCGGTCGGCGTTGCGGAGCATTTAGGAGTGTTCACTATTAGTTGGACGGCAGAGTTCGGTCTGCGGCCAAATTTGTTTAGTTTAAAGCATAAACGTTATGCTTTAGGAAGAAGACGATGTTTACGGTTTTGAGTCCGTTTATTCAATGTTTTACTAGTGTTTTACAATGTATTATTAAACCTATGTTTGTTAGCAGCGCTGCCTGCGTTGGCGACAGAGCAGCGGCAGAATTATATATTTCTTAAATATATTCTTATATGTTGCTGGAATGCAACGTAAGAGTTCATGTAGCATGCGTTCACTAGGTGCTTGACTTTGGTCAGCGCGGGGAAATGCCGACTAAGCGTTTCCTGCGTGTGGCCTTCAAGTGGCTCTTCATATTGCAGTTTGGTCATTGACATTGACATTTGTTTTGACAATATATTGCATTCATATGTTTGTAATTTATTTATGAATTACTGCTACAGTGAACACTCTATATGTGCGCATACTACATCTCCCTCCTTTTGAAAAATAACGTAATATTATGGAGTTATTTTTAATTAATGTTTACATAATTCTAAGTTTAACATATTTTTTTTGTTAATATTTTTATTTTTTTTTTTTTTTTTTTATTTTTATGAATAAAATTTTTTTAATCTATCCTTATGCACTATTTGTTTTTTATTTTTATTGTTTGATATTGTTATATTATTATTTTCTCCTATATTTTCTATCTTATAGGGTCCCGTATATTTAAATTCTAATTTATGGCCTATTTCATTTTTTAATAAAACCTTATCTCCTACTGATATTTCTAAATTGTTTGTTCTTAAGTCGTATGTTTCCTTATTTTTTATTTTATTCTCTTCTATCATTCTTCTTGCTCTTTTATATGCTACTTCTAATCTATATTTGCTTTCCTTAGCGTAGTCATCTATATTGTATATGGGTTCTATGCTATTTGTATTGCTAAACTGTTTTGGCATATTTGTTGTTCTACCAAAAACTAATTCGTATGGACAATAATTATGTACCATAGATGGGGTCGTATTAAAACAATATACAAAATATTGAAGCCATACGTCCCAGTCGGTTTTGTCAACCGATATATAGGATCGTATATACTCGTTTAGAGTTCTATGACTTCTTTCAACTACTCCGACTGTTTGATGGTGATGAGCTGTTGATGTAATATTTGTAATCTTAAGGTATTTGCATAGATCATTAATTATTGAGTTCTTATATTCTGTTCCCATGTCCGTAATGAACGTCTTCATTGGACCGTACTTCAGAATAAAGGTTTCAAATATTGCTTTAGCGACTGTATTTGCGCTTTTATTTGGTATTGGTATAGCAACTAAGTATTTAGTTAAATCACATATTAGTGTGACTGCATACTCATTGCCGTTTTCTGATTTTGGTAGTGGACCTATTGTGTCGACTACTACTCTATCAAACGCATGTTCTGGTGTCTGTGTAATCGTCATTGGACTTCTACTATGTTTAGTAGTTTTAGATTTTTGGCATTTTTGACATTTTCTTACGTACTCTTTTATGTACTTAGTCATATTTTTCCAGTAAAAATATCTTTTGACCTTGGCCAAGGTTTTTTTAATGCCTGTATGTCCTCCTTGTATTGGATCATCATGTAGTGTAGACAATATAGCTTCTTTATCTTTTTCATTATTTATTAAGGTCACCGGGATGAGTAGCGCTACTTTCAAATTCTTTAATATTTTATTGCCCATATATTTGAATTGATCTATTGAAACGTGTTCAAAGATTTTTCCCAAGGTGCCATTTTAAGTTGAATGATTTCATATATACCGGCTTGCTTTTCAAGCCTTTGAAAAAATTGATCCAGATCAATAACTTCATTAGTATAAATGTCACTAACATCGTATCTTGCAATGATTTTCTTTCCATGTTTAAATAAACATATCATGTTATTCAATTGCAATGTCACTACTTTACGTACTTCGTCATTTGTCATGACTACATATACGTTGGGCTTTGAAGCTTTTTCATTGGACTGTCTCTGCAGTTCCATTGTATTATTTTCATTCCCTGCGCAGGATTTTTGTCTACTTTGATATCTTGTAGTGACTTTCATTATATTTCCAGTTATTTCTTTTAGTTCTTTGATGGTTATTCTTGATAACGCATCAGCTACGTAATTTTCTTTACCCTTCAGATACTCTACAGTGAAGTTATATTCCTCTAATTCTAGTCTCATGCGTGTTAACTTTGAACTTGGGTTTGTCATTGAAAATAAAAATGTAAGGGGTCTATGATCTGTTTTGACTGTAAAGTGTTCTCCATATATGTAGGGTCTGAAATGGGTTATTGCCCAATGAATTGCTGTTAGTTCTTGCTCTGTAGTACTTTTATTACTTTCACCCTTTGTAAATGATTTTGATGCAAATGCAACTGGAAGTTGGTGGCCATTATGGTTTTGAGATAAAACTGCACCACACGCTTGCTTACTTGCATCAGTAGTTATGCAAAATTCTTTGCTAAAGTCTGGGTATTGTAATAGGGTTGGTTCCATCAGTTCATGTTTTAAATGTAAGAATGCATTTTGACAGTCTTCTGTCCATTCAAATGGAATATTCTTTTTACATAATCTAGTTATGTGCCGTGAATAGTCAGCGAAATTTCTGATAAATTTTCTATAATAATTGCAAAATGCAATGAATCTTCTAGCACTGTCCGCGTCATGTGGGACGGGGTAATTTTTAATTACTTCATATTTCTTGTCATCTGGCAAGATTCCTTTGTCTGTGCACTTGTGTCCTAAAAATGTGACTTCGTGCATAAAGAATGAACATTTTTCTGGGTGTAACTTTAAATTGTATTTTCTACATTTATCAAAAACATCTGTTAAATTTTTAATCATGTGTTTTTCAGAACACCCTATGACTATTAAATCGTCCATATAAAGGAATGCTTGTGATGGCTCTAGTCCTGAGAATGCTATAGTCATCATTCTTTGGAACGAATTTGGTGCTATTTTTAGTCCAAACGGTAATCGCGTGAAACGATATGAACCGTTGCTAGTCGAAAACGACGTTATATCTCTGGATTTTTCTTCAAGTTCAATTTGATGAAAACCAGACATTAAGTCGAGACATGAAAAATATTTAGCGCTACCTAGTTGATCTAAAATGTCATCAATTCTAGGTAGTGGAAATTTATCAGCTAGTAACTTTTTATTAATCTGGCGATAGTCAATTACTAAACGCCATTTCTTTTTATCTGAGTCTGGGAGTGACTTCTTTGGAACTAATAGAAGTGGACTATTATATTCCGATATTGATGGTTCAACTATGTTGTCGTCAATTAGTTTTTGTACTTGAGCTTGAATTTCATCTACTTGACTGTGAGGATTTCTGTAGTTTTTTATGTATACTGGTTCTTCGTCTTTCAATCTCAGTTTTTGCTTATAAAAATTGTTTGCTGTTATTGGTTCTGTTGATAAGCCAAATATATCAGTGTATTTATTACATAATTCTTTTAGTTTATTTTTGAATTGTGGTGGAAAATTTTTTGATAATTGAGACATGACAGTTTGTTCTCTGGTCTCTTGGGTGTTTTGAACTATTTCATAGTTCGAAAGTGGTTCATACTCTATTTTAGTTACATTGACTATTTGATCGGAATTTGTCGTATTTAAGATACGTATATAGGCGTTTTGAGTGTTGGTAATTGTATTTGCAATATAAATTCCAGGTTGTATTTCGTTATTTGGAAACAATATATGTTGGTCTTCAACTGAAGATATATCGATTTTTCTTATAACCTGTGATCTTGCTGGTAACACTATTGTATTGTTGCCTGAACTGTATTCTATTGGGACATAAATTGGATATTTTAAGTTATTTGGTCTAAGTATAAACCAATGTTCTTTATGATTGAAATCTAATTGACAATTATATTTTATTATGAAATCTATGCCTATAATTCCGTCGCATGGTGTTAGGAATTGTTGATCAAGTATATGAAAATTGTGAGGGATTATATATTTTCCTGTTTGTATTTCTATTGATGTTGAGCCTATGGATGAAATTATTTCTTGACCAATGCCATGTATATTAATTTTATTATGCTCTTGAATGTTTGTAAAATTATCACTGTTTTCTTTTAAAACAGATATATCTGCTCCTGTGTCTATTAGAAAGATTAAGTCTTTTCCTGTATCTAAATGTGTAAATTTGACAAATATATTTTTGCTGAGATTGATTGCGTATACTTTTGGGTCTTCTACTGTTGTAGTACTGAGGGTTGTTGGGAGTTTCCCGAGTTTTGAGATACTCTTATGTTTGCATTGTTGTTATTTCTATTCTGGTTTTGATTATTATTGCCGTTGTTGCGGTTACCACGGTAACCACCTCTACCTCTGTTATTGTTGTAATAATTATTGTTTTGTTGAACATTATTTCTGTTATAACCGTTGTTGTTATAACCATTGCCATTGTAGCCATTATTGTTATAACCTCTGCCTCTACCGCGATAATTACCTCTGAAGTAATTACCTCGTTGGGCATTTCCTCTCTGCGCGTACATTATTGTACCTGCATTACTGGTCATTTCAGTGCTATAGGTTATATATTTAGCTATGGCTTCTTTTAGTGTTCTAAATGTTCCACCTTGCATTATATATTTTATTGGTCCATGCTCACAGTTCTTTACTAGAGTTTCTAATGATTCTCTTTGGCTCATTTCCGTTGCCTTTTGGGTAGAATAACCTTCATCTATATAGGTGTCTTCTAGTTGTCTTCGTAGATTATCTATTTCAGTCGTGAACTGCGTTGGTGTCTTGCCTTTACGGAAAATGTTTTGCAATTTGCATCGTAAGACATTTGAGTCTTCTCCTTCTACTTCTTCTTTTAGTCGTAAAATCAGTTCTTCTATGGTAGTTGTATTTATGATTTTATTGTATGTAGAGCCCATAACTCTTGATTTAATTACTTCTAGGGCTATTCTGCCTGTGGGTCCGTCTGGTATTCCGGCGGCCCGTATGGTTTTTATGAATTGATTTAAATTTTGCCGCGATCCATCGAATACCGGGATCGACTGCTGGATATCTTTAGAGATTTTCCTGCTGGCAAAATATTCATCCATTTGTTCACTAGTTGGTTGTGTCGACGTCATGTTGTCTATTATTGTATTTGACAAGTCGACAACCTCTGGCTGTATTATCTTTGTGTCTTTTATAACTGACAGATCTATTTCTGCCGGTATCGTTAAATCATGTAAATCTTCCTCTTTGATTTCTAGCTCTGAGTCGCTTGATGACTCATCTAATTCTATTTCCTGTACTTCCAGTGGGGTATTTAGTATTGTCGGTATCGAGATACTTAATTCGTATTTATCGTTTACCGCTATTAGCCTTTCTCTGAGTTTTACTAACAGGTTAGATGCTGTTTTGCACTGTGTTTCACTTAATAAATTCCTATTTTCATGTATTAATTCTCTGGCTTTGTTAAAATTTTCAACTAGTATATTTGCGTGTTTTTTCAGTGTTTCTAGTTGTATTGCTCTATTTTGTGTTATACATTTGTATGATTTACTGAAATTCTCCTTATATTCTTTTAACTTTTCTAAAAGTTTCGCCCACTCCATGCTATCTGGGACATATCTATTAATATTATTTCTTTAATTCTTTATTTATTTGCGTTTTAATTTCATTACTTATTGTAAGTATATATGTATAATAAGAATTTTCTTAAATTACATCGAGCCCATTTGCTGTACTTTGGTATTGCTTCTTAATGCATTTGTTATGCATTTTATATATTTTTATTAGTGCGTTTGCTACCAGTACCAGGGCGATTATTATTAGGATAACTATTATCCAATGTAGATCTATATTTTCTACTTCTACTTTGTTGATTACATTTGCAGTGGAATCCACTGTCTTTGTATCTACAAGACCCATTTTGGTGTCTATGTATATTTTATTAATTTTAGTTTCTTTTTCTGCAATTGTTTTTTTTATCTATGTTATTGTATGTTAAAGACATAGAATAAAAAAAAGTATTTTTTTTTTATATTTCCGTATTCTATTTATATTACTTTTGATGTTAACATTTTGAAACCTGCCTACTTCTAGCCATGGCTTTACGGGCCATGTTGGGTTAATTCGGCTGAAAACATTCAGCGAAATTTTACAAAAAATTCTCTTAAATTATAAGTATTTAATAATTACAGCACTCCAGTGTGGCTTCGGTTTCGGTTGTGTTGATTTTTTTTGACTTCTCTGGTGTCAGCTTGGCGTCGCCGGACCGGCACGCTGACACTCCCTCGACGTTCAGTTGTAGCAGGTACCTTGGCAATAAGGCATCCATACGCCTCCACAATCAGGTGGGCACTGCTTCTTTGCCGTCGGGATCTGTTTTGGTGTGCTTCTGTCTTCTGTTGTATTTGTTGTAGTTTTTCTTTCTTCGAGTATTGTTTTTAGATGATCATATTCCTCTTGTAATTTTATTGCCTTGTTCCATTCAGGCGGAGTTTGCTGGCCGATTAACAACCACTTTATGTGTGCCAGTCTCTTGTTTATTTTTGTTTTTACTCCGCCGCGTTTCTTTCCCATATTATTCTTTAATTTTTTAGATTTTCCAATCTGTGTGATAACATTGTAGTTGGATGTACTTCTTCTAGGACTTGAGTGAAGTATTCCCAATCATCATCTGATATTTCGTTAAGCACTGCGTTTATGTATGCTACTTCCTTTGTTATGGGATCATTTGTATTTATTTCCTTTTGTGTAGAATTGTCGTCCTCGTGCTTTTGCGAATCACACATTATAGCACAGATATCAAATTACTGTTATCTTTTTTTGTTGAACGTGATCCGCTTCATCCGTTGCAGTTGTGATAATATCCTAAGTCCTACTGGACCAACGTCACGGTCGCCATGTAATGCTCTCGGTCGGCGTTGCGGAGCATTTAGGAGTGTTCACTATTAGTTGGACGGCAGAGTTCGGTCTGCGGCCAAATTTGTTTAGTTTAAAGCATAAACGTTATGCTTTAGGAAGAAGACGATGTTTACGGTTTTGAGTCCGTTTATTCAATGTTTTACTAGTGTTTTACAATGTATTATTAAACCTATGTTTGTTAGCAGCGCTGCCTGCGTTGGCGACAGAGCAGCGGCAGAATTATATATTTCTTAAATATATTCTTATATGTTGCTGGAATGCAACGTAAGAGTTCATGTAGCATGCGTTCACTAGGTGCTTGACTTTGGTCAGCGCGGGGAAATGCCGACTAAGCGTTTCCTGCGTGTGGCCTTCAAGTGGCTCTTCATATTGCAGTTTGGTCATTGACATTGACATTTGTTTTGACAATATATTGCATTCATATGTTTGTAATTTATTTATGAATTACTGCTACAGTGAACACTCTATATGTGCGCATACTACATAAGTATTTACTTTCAGTTGGATTCGAGTGGGGGAAAATGCAAGAAATGCAGCTGTGAAACCAAATAGCAAGAAAGACTAGCAATAAAATAGATGGGGTGAGAAGACGACTGGGTGTGCAGAGACAAAGCGACTAAAACTAAGCGAAAAAGCAATTTTAGCTAAACATTGCCCGATGGCTGATGGGTTGGTTGGCTGGTTAGACGGTTTGGTTGGTGGGCTGGCGGACTGTTTGGTGTGCTGGTTGTCGGGGAATGGCAGGGCGTGGCTCGTGGCTGTCACTGTAAATTAAAATTACGCTCTGCTATGTGTAAAATGCAGGCAAGCACAAAAAACACTGCGAATGGCGGATGGAGGATGGCGGATGGTGGATGGCGGATGGCGGGTGAGATGAGAGCGAAGCCATGTGGCAATAAAAGTGGCATGCATATGTATTTCAAGCAAAGTGCAGCAGAAAATCAGTTGACAAATGCCACACGCAGTGGCAGCGCTAGTCGCAACAACAGCTCTGAGGCAGACGCAATAGTTGCCTGACAGCCGAGACACTTGATTGTGTATAGCTGCAGCGAGATAGTGTGAGTGAATAACTAGTAGTTTGATATGTGTACGCAATATATGTTGTACACGGCTAATTGGCACAACATGTGTATGCGATAGTTGTCACTGCAACATGGCGTATGCGTAATTTCGGCATTGCCACATAACTTGCGGCGTGTGCAATCAAAAGCAGCAATTTCTCTGTCTGACAGAAGCCAATGCCAAAGCTAAGGCAAAAGCCAAAGCCAAAGCCATAGCGCACACTAAGCAGCCTCAGGTAAGCCGAACTTTGATTAACCCCTCGCAGGGCATGCGCTTTACTCAAAAACTGAAATAAACTGACAAAAGCACGGCGAGGCACTGTAAGCACCCAATGTAAGCACTGCAGCAATTGAGGAGCTACGCTTCTGGATCGACATTACCAAACGTTTAAAGTTAGCAACTCAGTTTCGGTTTCCTATCAAAGACTAATTAAAAACTTTGTCCAGTGCCAAAAGTGCATGGATTCAAACAAATACGGGCAACGGTTTGGCGGGTTCAAAGTTTTGTCATTTTGAGAAATTTCAACAAAAAGCTAAGGCAACCGCACCGCAATGGCAAACCCCTGCTATTGCCTTAGCCTTTGCCTTCCCGAACAGCAGCTGCAAGTGCAAATAAAGTTACCCCATACCCTTTGACCCCTTCATTTGCACCGTTCATTCTTCACTGTACTTTAGTTTTCAAATAAGAATACTTGGTTCGCAAGATTTTGGTCATAAAATAAAACCATAATCAAAGCGCTTTTATCTTGTCGCACTGAAATAAAATAATTACAATCGAAATGCCAGTTGTAAAAACAGTATTTTGTTTATTTTAACTGTCATAGCTGTAAACTGTGATAACTGCTGAATCTGACAATCAGCTGTGACTGTTCAACTGTACAACAAAAAATAATATTTGCCAAGGTTTAAGAGTATAAATTATGAAATAGTATTGATGAATGGGTGCTATCAAGCAGAGCTTATCCTGAGTTTAATGCCCTACCTAAAGTTTACTGTGCTTTAAATTTAAAACCAATACAATTTTAATTCCTTTTGCTTTTTCACTGGCCCATCTCTTGTTTCTCCCATTATGTGTTCAATCAAGTGCAATCATGCCATCATTAAAAACTCTCTCTCGTATAAGTTATGACTTTATCATAATAATATCCAATTGAATTTTAAATCAGATTTAAGGCTTGCCCAAGGCGAAAAAATGTAAGAAACACTCACAGTTTTCGGACTGGAATTGCAAACAGAAGCACAATGTGGCAATATCAGAAGAGTCTGTTGTGAAATGCTACAACATTGATCAAATGATTCGAGAATTGCAGCGATTGCTTCATTTCATTTGGCTACGAAATTGTTGCAAGCTCTTTTTTTATTGCCGCTGTCCCAGCGATAGGCAGACATAAGTGGCATGTCGACGTGTCTGCGCCTGTCTGCTTGCCAGTCGTTGCTTCATCAATTTCGAGATAAAGTTGGCGTGACAGACGGAGATGGCAATGAAGATGGTGATGGCGATGGTGATGGCTATGGTGATGACGATGGTCTTGGTTCGATGCAGTTGGAGACAGTCAGTTGGCCAGCAAAAATTATGGCAGCTCATTTGCAAACAAGCAGCTTAACAACTCCTGTGGCAACTGCGGTGGCTGCTGTAGTTGCAGTTGCCGTTGCAACTCAATATGACGCAATTCGTACATTGCAGTGGGACTTGCAGTGCTATATCAGCTCAACTGCTCTGCGAAGCAGTCTATTATTAGTAACCCAGCCACACACATGCACACGGATATATCGTCGTCTTTGAAATGAGCTTAGGAACCAGCTGCAACAGTCTGATTATCAGCCGGGTTATTAGCAAAAGTCGCACACATGCACATCTGTTCACACACACATACACACTCACTTTCATTATTACGCACAAGCATAATACAAAAGCTAATTATTTGCAATACTCATAGCATGTGGCATGCGGCATGCGGCATGCGGTGTGCGGCAATCAATGGAGTTTATGAAATTTTCACCGTTTATTGATTGGACGGGAATTGTGGCTAAATATTATAACATTTGACCAAGTTATGACTTTAGCTATTGCATATTCACATTTGTATTTACCGATCGGATAACAAACGCACATAGTTATTTACGAGTCCATTGTCGATGGTTGCCAGACAGTATAGCATAATTATGGGCAGCTGGCGCTGTATACAGTGCGTATACGTGATGGCTTGACTGCGGCACATCCTTCACTTGGGCACTTGCTAATGCTCAATATTAATTTATTACCGTAGAGAAATGAAACATCTTTTATTGCGCCAGATAAAAAATTATAATTTGTATGCTTTTGACCCTTTTGTTATGGCTTTTTGTCACATTTATGTGACCAACAACAAAAATTCTTTATATAAATGCTCTGGCACAAAACTCGCTACGTCTCTGGATACTCAGCACTTACCTTATGCTAGGTTATGGGTTATATAAGGTTGCAATTAATTTGGATAAGCGTTTATATATTTTGATTTAAATTGTAAATAAAATAAATACATTTTTTAGATAGCTCAAAGCGTATGTTAACCGTTTAAAGATTTAGATTGAGAAATATATTATTTTATTTTTATATCATACAAATTATAGATCTACAATCATTACACCCGTCATATATCTCCAGAGATGTGTATGGTAAAACGTTTATCATTGTGGAAATATTCCTCTTACTAATCTTCAAAGGAAGCTACAGGGCATTTTTAAATCCTTCACTCTGTCCGTATCCGTTTCTCACTTGCTTTCTCGTCGAGTTGCTTAAGCACAAGCCTCACAAAAGTAAGTCGAGACGCCCCAGAATCACATATGTTACACATGTGTGAGTTGTCGTTTTGGGTCCAACCCTTCATCGCTCCCATGTTCATTGTCCGGTGCACATTTGCCGTCCATTTTGTCCGTTTGTCAGAGCCATTGTCACCTTTTTTTCCAGTGCCTACAAAAAGCTAAAGCAAAAACGGTAAAAGCAACTGTCGGTGGCTTGTTGTCCTTTTATTATACATTTTTTGTGCTTCTTGAAAGTCGTGTGTTTGTGTTTATGTGTGTGTGTGTGTTTGTGTGAGTCGGAAAGCAGGCAAACATATTGTGCTATGCCAAAAAGCAACTGTCAACGAAGCAGCTTCCCTTTATTTTGTAGTCTGCCTTTTGATTTCATGCGTGTCCTGTCTGAGGCAGCTTTCAACTGTCAGTTAGTCGCTTCTTGTTGCATCTAATCGCATAAATATGCTGCCAATGACTGTAGTTGCTGCATATTTTATACGCAAACAGGCCTTGGGTTTTTTTCCCTTCCCGCTAAGGGTATACATGGCAGGCACAGGACGAGAACGAGAACGAGGATGAGGATTAGTAACATCAGCAACAATAAAACCAACAAAACAGCAATTGCAATGTGGCTTAAAGATTTCAACTCGAGAGTTCATTTCACACTAGCCTTGATTTAGCTGTGTGTTTCTCAATGTGTGTGTGTTGTGATAGAACATTAAGGGCTTACTCAATAAGGGAGAAGAGAACAATTGAGGAAGACCCACAAAGTATTTGACTAACTGATACACTTGCATAAAGTTTAGAAAACCTCTTATACCTTTCAATATTTCTACATTTCTAAAATGAAATTTATATCAATTAATCTAACATACAACAAGAATATATTCATTTTTTTTTGGTAAACATGTTATCTTGTTAAATAAATTTGATAAATAAATATAAATAAAGCAAACATAAACAAGCATTTTTAAGGAAAAGCACTCAATATGAAATTATTTCAATTTGCAAAATAAATATAAAATGTTTCTAGAAGGAGCTTTCTAAATGGCACAATTGCTCTTATTAAATATTTTATATGATCTAGGCAGTATTTCATAAAATTATTTCCCTTTGATTCCAATTTCTAATTAAATTGAATATGTTTCAACTTTATAGGGTCATAGACACATTCAAGGAACTTTATTATACCCTTTGTATGTCCTTTCGTCACCCATTTAATGGGTTAGAAACATCACAGTCGCCACAGCAGCAGCAGCAACAGCAGCAGCAAACTTTTCTTTTTTGGCCATGAGATTTGGTTTGGCTTAATGATAATTTCAATTATTGCCCGAGTCCTGCTGACTTTGGTCCCTCTCAAGCCAGTAGCCAGTGCAATCATCCAAGCCCAGGCTCAGTCCCAGGCCCAGGCTCTGGCCAGATCTCGTCTGAGTGGTAAATGCGTTTTTCCCAGGCAACGGAAGTAGGCGCCCTGCTTTGCTAACTATCTGGCTATCTGACTATCGGCCTGGTTTACTCAATACGAGTATGACCATACGCCAGTTGGCCCCGCTCTTGGCGCTTGTGTATCCAAGTGTGTGTACACACACATGCATACAACTGCAAACATGCTGCATGTTGTGTCTATGTGTTTTCAACATTTTCCATGTACATGCAGCCAATGTGAGTGTGGGTGTGATAATGGCAGCTTTAGTCATAGCATCAAATTGCCTCGAAATGAGGCAATTTAAAGCTTTCGCTGCAAAATCGATGCATTTGCTGTTACATTGAACGATTTCTGCTTCTGCCTTAGACACTCTTCAAACTTCGAAAATTAACATTTGGATAGTCCAGTTTTGTGAGAAAATCGAAGAGGAAAGTTCACTAAATGAATACACAAAAAAAAATTAAACTTTCTTTCGATGCAGTACACATAAAAGCATATTACTTTGGTATCTTTAAGTACTTAATTCCACTAAAATTTCAATAGGCAAATGCTTTCTATGGCTGTGGGCAAATGTTTCCCAAGAAATCTGTTTTTATTTTTGCATTCAAGTCGAAGTAGCATAATAAAATTTGCGAGTTCAACAAATATTCAAGTAATTTCGCTACTTTGGCATGGGGAATAAGGGCTATTGTTAGCTTTAGACTTTCGCCTACAAAGTGTTTTGGTATTGCGCGTTGTTTGTGCTCGGACTTTCAGGGCAACTTATAACGATTATTGAGAGGAAAGGAAGCTAAAAGCTAGAGTTTGAGTAGGAACTCATTGTGCGTTCCATCGACTTGTTGGCTGTTTGCGTTTACATTTTCATTTTCATTTTCATTTTGATATTGTAATATATTTGTTTTCAGCGCATAATTGACATGGGTCGTTTATTCAGGCAGCAGGCGTCGATTTTTTTATGTTTCCCTTTGCTACTAATACCATGAATTTCCATTTGCGCCTCCATTTTTTATTAATACTTGTACTTGTATATGCATAGAGAAGCGAGCAAATTTTTTAACAAATTGGCCACGCTCAGGTTATTTGTTGGCAGGCTGTGGAAAATCGGAAATCTGAAAATTCGGGAAAAAGGTTAAGCTAACTACTCAGCGGTTGGTATCGGTTTTTTGTTTGGACAGCTGCCACTTTATTGGCAGGTTAGGCAGGTTATTAAATTTCTTCACTCTTGATCAACGTTTTGATGGCTCCATTTTAGAGGCGCTCGCATATTTAATGCCCTATAAAAATCCATTTGGATTAAGTAGGTATTTTCGATACTTCGTAAATTTAAAAAAAAAGTACAAAGCGAAGTCCGTATAATTTATATACATTTTATAATTTCCATTATCGGTAAATTTATTTGCTTCGTAATGTCTTATCCTTATACTCATCTAATTATAGGTTGTCTATGTTTTCGGCATCTACTCTCGATAATAATAAATTTTTAAAGTAATGTCATTTATTGCATCTTTAAAGTCTTCTTTTGTGTTTCTTCTTATTATTTTTGATTTTTTCTCCTATGTGATTAAATCACCTTTCAAGCGTCGACATCTCCACTTTATGTATTTTGAATTTAAAAACAATATTTGCTCTCTTTTAGTTCATTGCACATTTCTTAATATTTCGTTTCTTCTTTCGTTATTTATGCACCTTGGGTATTATCTTCTGGTCTGCTTTATTAACTTTGTATTTTGAAATTGCATAGTGCTTGCTAGGGTATCCTTTAGGGTGGCATTTGTTTTGTTGTCCCAATTTTGTTTAGTCTAATTTGCATTCTGCATTTATATAGACAAGATATCAAATATATTTTAACTAAATATCTTTTATACTTTCGATATGTCTATATTGTGCCTTTTCAATTTGAAAACAGTATATGTTTTCATATATTATACTCGTTTTGCACTTTTATTAATATTTCGGCTTCTCTTTCGTTTATTTACACATCTCTATTTTTCTATGCTCTATTTGGCTTGCGCCCGAAATTCAATAGTGCTTTTTAGGGTATCCTATCGTACAGCACTCTCCACGATGGCTTGCGTTGTTGTTTTAATTTTGTTCCTTCTCTTATTTTGTGCGGTGATGGCAGACAATTTGCATTCTGATATAGACAAAGTATCAAATCTCAGCTCTATATGCATAATCACACCCCAAAGTGGCATCGCTTGAAATGAATCCGACACACTGTAAGTGCGAGTATGTGTGTGTATGTGTGTGTAAGTATGTGTAAGCATGTGTTGACTCGAGGGCCAATGTAATATAGAAAGCGTATGTTTGTCGAGTTATTGCTGTATTAATTTCGTAACTTTTTATTAAAATAATAACAGCTAATTTGTTAAGGGAGCAAACTAGTCGAAAGTATAAACATCAAAGGATGCTTGTGTGCATGTGTGTGTGAGCTCGTGTCCTTTTGGTAGATTTTGGCGGTTACCCAAGGCGCAGTACACTCGCATTTGGGCCATTTCTACGCAACTTGCCAAACAAATATAAAAATAAATTGTTGTAAGGACCCGCACACATACACGCACACTCGCATGGATGATGCATATGTGTGCGTGCGTACACACAGCTGGTTTGGTTGGCTTAGTGTCTGGCTGTATCTTTTCTATTGCCACGTTGTTAAAATCTATTAGCCACATTTAGTGTGGCTCATAAAATTCTATTGCATCATTTGTTTCTGGTAACTGGGAGCGAGCAGGTTCGAAGGCCACACAGATCCTTGATAGTCCTAAGTCCTTGCGTTTGCGTTTGGATTGCCGGGGCTTTCGGGGTGTTCTATCATTTTTCGGTTTTCGACAAAATGCGCGCAAAAGTATTTCAAAATAAAGTTTGCCTATTAAAATAATTGGGTTTTTGCTTAGCCAACACTCCCCCCGTCCCCCAACAGCGAAATGGGTTAATGGATCTGGTCATGGTCAGGGCAGAGTTCGGGGCATTGTTTTAAGTGCTCTTGTATGAGTAACCCCAATGCCCAACATTTGCCTCTCTTGCATTATCACACACGCTCACACAAACCACACATACATCAAGTGTGCCGGAAAACGGCAATAACAATGTAGCTGTAACTAATTTGTGGAACGCAAAAAGCTTATATCGCATTACTTGCCATGAATATGCGACTGTATGTGGGATACATACGAGTCGCAGGCTCACGCATAATGCGCTGAAAAGTATGCAACAGCACGCAAAATAATTGACTGAAAGTGCCATCGCGATGGTCAGAGATTTGCATGGCAAGAGACTGGCAACTGGCAACTGGCAGCTGGTAACTGGCCTGAATGAGTAGCATGTGCCAAATGTCAATCACTTCTGGTATGTAGTCAAATCAACTGTCAAATAAGCGTTGCACATGCGTATCTGTGGCAGCTATATATGTACGTTTATGTGGCTATGTGTGTTGCACTCAACAGCAATTCAATTGAAATCAAACATGCAACAGCAATCGAGTTACACAACGAACTGACTGGAACTACTATAAATGCTGCTTGGCGCCCCCTTTTCTATGTATTTGTGTATGTGTGTGTGTGTGGCATGTCACAGTCAAAGGATCGTAACGAAACTAGTAGAAACTGGCACCAGAGAGCCACAGCTAGTAGAACTGTGTGAAAACAAACATTGTTGTAAATCCTGTAAAAGTGTGTCAAAATACTAGACAAACTCTGCTTGTTGTCGTCGCCGTTGTTAACACACACAAACACACAAACACCCAAACACACACATACACACACTCACTCAGTTATGCATATTTGCAATCGATATTTCATTCAGTTCACAATTCCTTCAGTTAGCCACATTCTTGGCATCCTCCCCTCTGGGCGAGCCTAATTAAAACTTTGTTAGGCTCACAAAGTGAGAATTAATATGACCAGGCTATAGGTGTTTATATACCCATAAACATTCTAAGGCTTAAGCTATTATATAAGCCAGCCCTAGTACACAACACAACACAACACAGCTTCCTTTTGGACAGGGACAGCTCAGCGGGATCTGGTTGCCAAGTCAATTCGGTTTGAATTTTTAAAGGCTCGTTTAGTTTGGGCTGCGGCCCGAAACAGACACTTCAAATCAGCTCCTCGCTATACATTTAACGGCAAATCCTTTAGCCTTTCAGCACCCACTTTCACACCTTTGGTTGAGGCCCATTTGAATGGCTATTTTAGTGCTTTTGTTGTTGTTGTTGTTGTGTTCGTGCCATAACGATGTCTTTGACAATATAGTCGCACCTTTTACTGATTTTTATTTCCTTTTCGATTTCCATTTTCATTTCCATTTCCATTCCCATTGGCATTTTATTGAGTGACCACGCCCGCAAGTGGGCGGCCATTGGGTAACCTTTCTTTGTGATTATTACTATGACTTTGACGCGACCCAAACACCCGAGGCCCCCCTCACCCACAACACACACTCAGCTCATAAACGCCCCAAATGAGATTTTGAACGCAGTAAAACGCAGTTATAAAAGTATTATGTAAGGCTATTGCCACGCCCCTTCTATGTAGTGTAGTGTATCATCTGCGCAGCCATATTTTATGGCAGAGGAAATTTCATTTGCCAGAATGGAATCGGGAATCGTCGAAAAAAAACCTTCAATTATTCGACAATCAATATTATTACATTGCCAATAAATAGACTATAAATTATACAATAAATGTCGTTGGCAGTGTCCTTGAGCATTTGTCGTGCTCAGGTTATTTAATATAATTTAAATTTATGTTTGTAATTTAAGCCAAAAAAAACAAAAATGTTAAACAGCAAAAAATAAGAGACAGGACTGCAGCCACATCGAAACCGAAGCACGAGCGTCCTTTTGGGCCCCAAGGGACTCGTTAATCAGCATTTTTATGCTTGCCTTGCTAATGATGTGTCTCTGTCTTTTCCCTCTCTCTCTATCAGACTCACTCTTTCTCCCTCTGCCCCTTGTCTTCATTTTCGTCTCGTTGTTTTTTGTGTGTTTTTTCTCACCTGAAAGACAAGGCTTGTCGCTGTTTTACACCTAAATTAAGTTAAGCTATCCTCAGGGCATACCCGTCTAGCTGCCACACAAATTGCGCTCTGCCAATTGAAATGCTGTCCACACACAAAACTTATTATAGATTAGCCCGTTGGTCCAACTGGTCTGGCGTTGTCCACGGCAATTAATTTGTGTCCTCTGTGAAGTGCCTTAAGCCAAGAATATTGCGCTATATACCAAGTATTTGATAGAAGAAGCGCTAAAGAATATATTTAATTATATTTGTTTGTACATTTAAATAAAGTCGATATTCGCCAGTACAGGGTATCTCTTAGCCTAGCCATATCAAGTGCAGCATTAATGTCAGATTTTTCCACAACTCTGTAAAATTGAGCTTAAGCTCGTTTTAGAACCTTTTTCCAGCCACATATTTAATTATTTGCTGCGCTGAGCTTTAATAATGACTTTGAGGTCAATCATGAAAAAAAGGCAAAAATGTTCCTAAATTTTCCAAGAATTTATCTGACTTCCTGGAAATTCCAAAATCGATGAGACACGTGTCAAATAAATTTCGATTTCATCAAAGGCAAAGTAAACAAATCTTCCATTAAGATTTCAAATTGATAAATGGAAACAGCAGCTTAAAAATGAAATAGTTGTTTGTGATGCCAAAAAGAAATCAATGCAACCACATTATGACATATGACTGACTTCTTTATAAACTCAACGAGAAATGTGGAACCTCTGACCAAAAGTCAAGAACATACATTGTAAGGATTAGCGCATGGATTGACTTTGAAATGTCAGCCACGTGGCACACACACACACACATGTGCTGTGTCCAACAATAAAATAAAAATTCCGATAGCAAGTGGGTGACTAGACGACTGACTGTAAGACTGCATGAGTGGATGTAACTGCTCTGCTTCGCCCAAGGAACAGCATAAATTTCAAGTTTATTGCATAAATTGTCGTATTTTGAAAATCTTATTGCCTTTATAATGTTGCTCGCAAGGTAACCAGCTAGCCGGGCAGACAGGTCGACACTCCGACACTCAGACACTCAGCCAAGCCCACCTGTCTACCTGTCTACCTGTAATACCAAAGCTCTGGGCTCTCAGCGCTCGGCTCTCATCTCTCAGCTCTCTGGATGAGGCTGAGGTTCGGTTACGGTGCTACGCTTTTTGGCGTATCATTTGCTCGTTTGCTGTGGAAATGTGGAAATGCCTAGGCGACGCGTCGCTTTGGTGGGCTCTTGAGTTTTTTATTACGATAATAATCATAAAACATGCACTTAACAAGCAGCTTGAAATATGAGCTCAACAGAACGCAAAGCATCTAACTTAAATTTTGCGCATTTTATTGAGGTTGATTTATATACTAGTAGCCAGCTGTAAATACTTACTTAATATATAACATAGTAGTAGAAGTCTCTGCATATGGCAAAACAAGGCAGTCCCTGAAAAATCAACGAGCACTTAATTGATGGCAAACTTGGTGCTTTGCTTGAGCTCAACTAATTCATTTGTTGGCACAAACAAATTTGTTAACAAATTTGCGTTAATGCCATAAGGAATAAGGACTATTTATGCCATTTCCTCGCTGCCCGCAGTTGCTCAGCTCAGCCCAGCGAGAGAGAGTCAGTTGTGTGTACATGTGCTGCCATTAATTCAATTCTGACAACTCCTTCTACCACAACTCAACCTACCCCCCTATTGCCCCACTAAGCCTTTCGACCTTCAATGAGGCATGTGCCTCAGCCAAACAACTCATTAGCCTAGCTGGCTGTAGCTGTAGACGAAGCCGGAGCCGAAGCTGAAGCTGTCGCAGTAGCTCTTCTGGCAAAACGGAGCAATTGCTACTGCGGTTTATTTTCGGCTGTTATTATTTGTGTAATGAAATAAACGCACGACTTTCATCTTCATAAAATGGTATTATGGCATTAACAGCGCCAATTTATGGTGCACCATCCAATACCACCCGAACACTGGACATGAAAAAAGCAAAGTGTTTTCTTAGGGCTTTCGAAGCGGGTTGGGAAAAAGGAGCTGCCGAAAGATTTCAAACTCCCTGCCGACATTCTAATTAATTTGCTTGCCATTTTGCGCTGTACTTTATAGTAATTAGATCTTGAACGAAATCGAACGGAGCTCAAGCATTTTTAGACCATTGAAGCTGCGTTTTTTACAGTATGCTCTAAATTATATGCAGTTAATTGCACAATATATATAGATGGCTACACATAAATCACCAGCTACTGCATAAAATTAAATTTCAACATTGCTTGTGCTCAAATTTTTAAACAAACTTTTCACCAAGGTGTGTAAGGTAAATTAGAATCGCATGCAGTCTAGCAAATACTCCTGTGTGTCGTCTAATACTGGCACAGTCTCAGCATTTGCTGACCCAATTCAGTGAAATATTCCTGGTAAATGCAATTAGTGTGCACAATCTGCGGCAGCCTGTGGTGCACACATGTACTGCCAAAGGTAGTGCTTGTGGCATACACGTACTCGAACATATACTTGCTTGGTTTATAGCTTATGGCAATGCCACATCAAGCATATATATTTTGAAATTGAAATTTTTTATAAGTATTTCATTGCTGTGGAAACTCTAGTCGAGAACGGCGACAATATGGACGGGAGAAAAGTTTTGCTGTTGATGTATGGCTGGCCTCTTAGCAAGTTCACAAGGCGTTGATACGTGTGTAAGATACATGTGGCATTAACAATTGATCAAGATGATGATGCTAGACGAAAAAGTATTATGTGGTAGATGAGTAAAGCGCAAACGAAAGAAAAAGCGAGAATAAAAAGAATATTGCAAAGTGAAAATAATAGCAGGTGCCGAATTACATGAAAAATCACTTAGGAAAATTAAATTTCACATATTTTTTACTTCAGCACCACATCGCATCGGCATTAGGTTTTTGAAGTTGTTTGCACTCCTCTCCTCTCCTGGCCTGACTTGCCGGCAGCTGTGCTTCGCTACCACAAACATGAGTAATGTGATGTTTTCGGTTGAGTTTGCCGAGAGCGCCTGATATTAGTACTTGCTAGCAGGTGTGCGCCAAAGTGTTAATGCATTATACAATAACATTTTCTGCCCTGAGTCCTAACAACTTTTGCAGATTTCTTAGATTTTTCTCAAAGCCAACTCAATCAAATGCAAGCTCTCAACATACTAATTTAAATGTAGCCAAACAGATGAGTGTTTCGTTAAAGTTAGAGTATGCTGAATATATAATATATATCTATAAATATATATATATAAATATAATATATAGAATATATTAAAGTATTGCCAAAATATATTACAGAATATTCGAAATTGTCAAAGTGTTTCAAATAAAAAATTCATTGTATTTTTGCATTTCTTGCATTAAAAGTTGTTTGGCAATAAAAACTTAAATGCTTTTTGAAACAATTTGTATTTATGAAAGTCTGGGGAAAATAAAAACAACGGAGAGTTTGCGAAGCAATGTTTATGTACTCAAAGTTAAAGTTTGATGTATCCAAATTCGACTTGTTTTGGCTTGTTTACTACAAATATTTTACTTCGTTTCGCTGCTTGAATTAATCTATTGAGAAAGCGCAAACTAAGAGTATACTCTACTCTCTATAGTTAAAATACTTACTTTATTTGATTTCCTGCAGCTGCTCGTCTCGTTTCATGGTCTCAATCGAACTTCAGACTCGTCGCTGTTTACATAAATTTCTTTGCAAAAAGTTTTCATAAAAGTTGCTCACTAAGTTTTATGAGTGCCGTAAAAGTTTATTAAAAACAGCAACAAAAATATTATTGTTGAGAGTGAAAGCAGCCAAAGAAAGTAGCAAGGCAAGCGAAAGAAAAATATACTGTCAATAATATAGGATTTGTATTTGCATTGCATAATGAGGTTTAAAAACATTAAATGTGAGGCTTTTTAGATCCTTTACGGCATTAAGCGCAAAGCGCAAAGCTCGTTTATTATGCTTACTTTTATCCTATTTCTTTTTTTTTTTGCTAGGCTATCTATTACAGCGTTCAATTAATGCGCATATAGATAAAGGAAAGAATTAAATTTCAATGAATCAATTTGGATGCTCAGACAGATTTGAGTGCGACACACATGTCGCAAGGACCAGGGCCAAGGACGGCCACAATTTGAAAAATAAATAAAGGAAAATGTCTACTCTTATATATATATAATTTAAAAAAAGATTTGCCCATCGACATTGATTGATGAAAACGTTGGAAATTGTGATGGCAGTCGCCAGTCGCCATCAGCAACAACAAGTGCAACGAGGCTAATTGTATATGTTGCGTATACGCCACATGAGACTGGCTTTCCAGTGACTTGCACTTAAAGCTCATCAGCAGACAACTGCAGACTGCAGAAGCAGCAACAGAAGCAGCAACAACTTGAATGCTCGCAATTTATGTGCAGCAATGAAACATTTTACAGCAATTTTTGTGCAACTAGCAGCAACGAATGTCAACAACAGGCGATCAAATTGTAAAACTCTTGCACATAAATCTTGAGTCCTTTTTTTATGTGTGCTGTCATAACTCTCACACACACACACACATCACACACACCCGTTTACGGAGCACACACCTGTATGGGCTAAAAACTTTTTACCTTCTACAGATTTTCTGTTTTTTTTTTTAATTCTCTGAAATGCGTGACGCATTTTCATGTGCATTCTCGTTTTGTGCTTGTTTCTTTATACCTATATATTTTTTTTGGGAACAACAAGTAAATATTTTGTTACAACATTTTGACCCAAAGCAAGGCTGTGTTGTCTCTTCACAGAAATTCTTATGAAAGCACAGCCCAAGCCCACAATAACACAACCACACTTACAATACTCTTAGTTGTACTCGCACCAAACGGCAAAAGTTTTAGCGAAATGCCAGAAGCAGCTGCCAAAACTTTGACTCAATGAAATTCATAAATATTTGACGCAAATACTTGCAATTTCGTCTTAATAAAATTTCCGACAAAGTCAACTGTTGCCACACCCCCTGACAATTTCATTGTCTGACCGAAAAATATTTTTATTAATTTCATTTGGCTGCCAAACGCACAGGTAATTGGCCAAACAGTTTGTTAGCACAATGCCGGCCAGTCCAGGCCAGGCTGGCTGCATAATGCAAAACGACATTCATTGTGAACGGGGTGGACTATACTATACAGATTTTTGTATATATATATATGCAAAGGGGACTCTTCGGTCATAGAGAACTGGCGTTCCTCTGTGTGCTCTTTTATTATTATGCAAATTTATCAGCATTCGCGAACTTACAATGTCATTTCCGTACCCAAAACGCGTTGGTCGCCGCACATTTCCGCGGCAATTGCCGCAATTTATAAAGGACCACGTTGTCGATCACAATGGACCATAGTGGTCGGTGCGGTATAAGCTAGCTGCCCGCTAATTGAACTAACTTCATAATGAGAGAAAGGATAAAAGTAAACAAATTATTATACTAATGTTAAGCGCATATTTTGTTATTATTTGAAGGCAACAAATTTACAACAATGTTATGCAAATATTGGTTTAAAGCAGCTCAAAGCAACCCTGCTCAAACTTCTAAAACAATTATGCTGTTGTTTCTACAAGTTTTACCACTTTTGCCCAAAAAATCAGCGCTAAGAAAATTTGTCAATTTCGACAAATGGTCGTAAATCATTTGCTGCCTTCTGTCATTTACACACAAACACACTCGCACATAGACAAACACGAATCGAAGTTTAAGCCATCGTCGCTCACACTGAGAGCCATTGGCAACCATTAGTTGGTTTGATTTGGCTGGGGGAGTCTAGTGTGTAGGTTTGTTTGTGGGTGACCAGTTGCCATTTCGCTGTGCTAATTGTTACGCTTCACAGGTGCGTTTGACAGTTGAGTTTGACAAGCTTATACAGACGTCCAATTGGCCGCCAGTCCCACAGATCGTGTGCGAAATGAAGATGGGAACAACAACAAAAATAAGAAAAATCTAGCGCCAACTTGTTAATGCTCGAGCTGTGCTCTTTAAAAACATCAAGTTAAAATGGCAGCTTAAATTTTGCTACAACAAAAATCAGTTGAAATGGACCGAATGTCAAAAGAGTTATATGTATTGATTGTATTTTTAATTTCAAATGACATAGAAATATGCATTTTAATGAATGCAACTTGAATTGATCTCGAAGGACGCTTAACTTCTGTGCCAAGCATCAAGTGCCAAGGACACACAACACAGATATGTACATACATATGTCCACTCATTGCACTCGAATATGCTGGAATGTGGGATTCAAGCAACCACAATCATCCCATAATTTCACTAATTAGTGCAAAAATACGCTCAGCCTCGACGGCGTGGTAATTAAATTGAAAACTGCGCGGAAAAGTATGCAACGTTTAATTATGCTTTCATGCCCTGCAACTACCCCATATCCAAATGGCAAACGACAACCCTGAATGTGGCATGTTTGTGTATCTGTGGGAGGAGGAGGGTGAGGAGGGGACAATGTTTGATGCTTGTGACGTGTCAAATGATAAAAATATATGCGACTATATTGCTGGGGTTTACAACTTTTACTATGATATGTTAGCTTTAGCATTAATATAAGTATTTATTAGTATATGATTACAGACTAGGTTTTCTATGAGATTTTGATGTGGTTGTTGTTTGAAACTTTATGAAATTGTTAGCATGTTTGTGCTGTCTGCATCAGTTTATCAGCAAACACACAGAGACAGGACACTCTGGTTACCCCTCGCACACAGAAGAGTGATAAAAATGTAAGCCACAAAAGCGTGGCCGGACCCACAGACACAGACGCAGACACATTGAATGGGACAGAAAGAGACAGTTAAAGACAGAGAGAGAGAGAGGGACACACACATAGAGGGACACATGACACTCTGCTTGTTGTGTACGTTCGTTTGACTAACAAGCAAAAGACAGTGACAAATTAGTTTTGGTGAGCTGCTTATGGGAATTTTTGCAATTTGCATAATGAGCGTTCTGCCCATTTGTGTGTTGCTTTGTAGGTGTGGGTGTGGATGTGGATGTGTGTGTGTGAGATGGCCAAATAAAAGCGAAATAAAGTATAAAAATATTGTTGACACTCTTTGCAAAGTCTTGATTTAATAGCGTCAGAATTGATATTGTTAAAGGACCTGTCGTCCCATTAAATTGGGCAGCATGATGAATTGTTGCCACCGTTGCCTTTGAGCTGGATTTATTTTTAATAAGTTAAAGCCAAGACTAAGACAGCTGCCCATCAATATCAACAAATAAGAACCCCTTTAGGTTTACGACTATCTATTTCAAACAGATCGCCCCTTACCTGACACATTTAATAGCTCTGCTATTTGGATGCTGGCTGCTAATTTAAATTTTATTTCCGGCAATTTGCCAAATTTGTTGCGATTTCTGATGACACGCTCATTTTATGGCAATGATATGAGCGGGATCGCGGCGGGGTTAACAGTACCATCTCACAACTGGCAACTGGCAATTGGGGTAACAAGAGCAGCAGGAGGCCATCCCTGTGCTGTTGACATTCATTGAAATTCATGTCATGTTGCTGTTCAATAATAAAACGCAAATATATAAATAAAAGGAAAAAATAAAGGTAAATAAACTCAAAAAGGGTTTGCTAATGGTGGCACACCCAAGCGCTGTAAATGTGTGCGTCTCTGTGTGTGTGTGTGTGTGTGTGTAAGATGCCTGCGATGTCAGCTATAAAACTGCGTTGATGGCTGTGACGTGCCGGCATGAAGTTACTCTCTGAGGGTGCAGCATCACAAACGCAACAGTGAGTGCTCAGTGTAGGAATTAAAGCCCCCATCGACATACGGCTGGCTGTGCTCTCAGTCGCTGCTTAAAGTAAGAGTCAAGTATACAGCCCAACTCAGCTCGGCCCCGTTGCATGCATTTCAATTAGACGCCGCTTCTGCAGCCGGCAAAATGTGCAACAAAATTAAAATGCGCACTTATGCAGATTTGCACATTGAAACTGTCACTGCAACAGCAACAGCAGCAGCAGCAGCAGCAGCAAAGGCAACAGCAAAGGCTACAGCAACGGCAGCTATAGCAACCAGCTACCAGCTACCGGGTAGGTAAACAATGGCTGGCTACAGTGCGTTGCTGCCTGGCAGGCTCTAATTATTTTTCTGCCGCTGCAACTCACCTGACTTGCACCTGCATTGGTCGGCACGGCAGTAGCTGTGTTGTCCCCCCCTTGAAACCCAACCCAATCTGCCGCATCCCATTCGGTTGGCTCTTTGTGACTCCGTTCTAGTCTGCCTTCTGCACAATGAACGGCTAAAATAAAGCAGATACCACATTGCACCGCCTCTGTCCCTAGCACAGTCTCTATTTCTGCTGCTCTTACTACTGCTGCTGCCCCCGCTACCACCTAGAAGTCTGGGTTTAATATGGCATTTGCATAAAAATAAAACTGTTTGCTTATTTTCGCATCAACTGGAACCAACATTTTCATTAAAGTATTCAATTTCATGGCATGCGTGTGCGCAGCTCCTAATTGTGGCAGTTTCTAGTGAGGGCTACATAACATCATGCGATTTGTTGCGACTGCAAGCACCCTTTTTGTAAAGCTTAATAAGTATTATGACAACTGGAAACCGTATCTTTTGATTTTTCAAGCGAAATATTTGATATTAGAACTGTCTACCATTTTAATATTCCTTTTACTGGCTTAAAAATATGTAGTATACTTTTTAACGTCGCCACCGCCTGCAGTTTTTAATAAATTGGCACGCTTTGAGGACAGTTTATCAAAAAGAAAAACTTATGGGTCGACAATATGAATTAACGCTGGTAGTGTAACCAAACACAGTGCTCGAGTTAGTCTCGGCACAGCAATCCATTGTCTGCAATTCCCATTTGCCATTTTCAATATTTATTTTGCCATTACAAGTCGAAGAAGAATCAGGCGAAAAGGAGAAGCGGAAGTAGCGGCAAAGGAATAAGACGCCAAAAGAATCGAGAACGCAACAGGACACAGCCAGGCAGCTACGACATATAATAAAAGTAATATGCTCGCGCAAATGCATTCGCATCCGAGAATATCAATTTCAATAAAATACATGAGCATCAAACACATATAGCAAAACACTCAGTTGAACACACACACAAATGTATATTTTGAGTGTGTTTCTCATATTTTGCAGCGTATCTTTTTCATTTTCTTGTACGTTTCTTTTGGCCATAGTTTTTTGTCGAAACTGTCAATGCTGTCAAGGGACGAAAAACAAGGCAACACTCGCTGCGCTTTTGCGAACACTCCAGGACACTCCAGTATACGTTCGTTCTCTGCTTACACGTTTGCTTATGTAACACACATATTTGCTTTGTATTTTTAAAAATTAAAAAAAAAATCCAAAGAACGAAAGAACGAAGGAATAGAAACTGCTCGTTCGTCTATATGTAATTGAAGACAAAACTTCAAGCACAAAGCTAAGAAAATTCAAAGCAAGCAAAGAGACAAAATGGAGAGCCACTAAAAAAACGAGAAGTCTAACTGAAAGATAGAAAAAGAAATCCAGGCAAAGCAATCAAAATCAACTATTGGACTTGCCAGTTGCACTTTTAGTAATATTATATACAATAGCAGTGCCAACTGTGCCGGCATTGACAATAAGCTAAGCTCCAAACACTTAGAGATATCCTATAATATGAATATGAAAGCAGGAATATGCAACAAGGGAGAGGAGAACGAAATATATTCTGATTGCTCCATACTATGTTATTTATATTATCAAAGACTTCATTCTTTGATCTTACTATACACTGTTTATTGCAAGGTGTCTTATACTTCCGAATACTTTTAATTATTGACAATCTGGTCATTTGAAATATTGCACTAACCTGCCTAAATCAAATCCGAATCTGCTCCAAAACGTAAAGCATTTTCACGAATGAAAAGTGACTTCGAAGTAAATGCATTTGGCATAGACCTGTATTAACTTAATTAAATGGACTATGCCAGCTCAATAGATGCATCCGAGTACATAGTTTAGTGCGAACACGTATCCTGTGCGGTAATAAGTAATTCTATTCTTCAACAGGAACATCAAATTCATGATTTCTGGTGAGTGCCTTGCATTTATTTCTGATGCGGTCTATTGCACGGGAAATTGAATTTTCATTGTAGCTATCACAAGGGGAAGGCACATTGGGGGGCAGGTGTTAAGCATTTGACGTAATGGACAGGACAGGACAGGAGACGCCTCTGGATATGGCCACGTGCTTGATAAGCTTTGTGATCCTGGCTGAGACTGTTGATTGCATTTGATTTATTTGCCAGAGGACATGCCACAAATCATAAACGCATTTGGCATTCCGCACACATCAACTCGGCTGTGTCCTGGCTATGTGTCCGACTATGCTGCCTCCTACTGCTCGTCGAGAAGTGCAGGTGGCACATGCCACATTTGTTATACTTATGTAAGCTGCGGCTCCTCGAAAACGAACAGGTGAAAATTGCCAACATGAGTTGACAACACGCTACGAACGAGAGATTAGGAAATGAGCAAAAGGCGATCCTAAAAACTATTTTCGATGTCATGTAGTTTGGCAGGTCCTTGCGAATGGCTCCTGACTGCGAGACTGCCTGCATTTTTAGTGTTACAGTCACGTCCCACAGTACTGCATCAGCAACAGCATCAGCAGATGCCAAAGCCACCAACATCAACAACAACAACAACAACAACAAAAATAACGACAAAAACAACGACAACAATGGCACACAATACATCGACTATGAGGCAGCATGATAGCCACAAATATGACAACAACCAGCTCAGCTGCAAGACCAAATTGAGCGGTAAGCTTCTGGACCAAAATATGGTCTGCCCAAAAGGATTTAATATTGGTTAAGTAGTTCTCCAAGGTACAAAGACATTCTTTACATTGCGCAATTGCCGAATGGCAGCTTAAACTGTTTCACAGACAATTTGAAGAGCATAAGAGTGCAATTAATCTTTAATATTGTCTATTGACGCCTAAGCTGATAGAGTATAATAAGGGTAGATATAATTGAGGCGCAAGCGAACTCTTCAGGAATACATTAATTATAATATGAATAGATTCCGAATCATCACACATTATAGAACACTAAATTTATATTGTAATTGTCAGTAATTTGAAAGTGCAGCTTAAAGCAATATTGTACATCATTAAACTATTTTCTTTTTTGGCAGAGCATCTATTAGCTGACCCATACTTTCGATTTGTCTCTGGCCATTTCCTAGGTGCCGGTGCTAATAACTTGTAGTTTAATTGAAATAACGTTCGCACTTACTAACACGTACACTCATGCCACACGCTTGCCACATGTGCCACACCGGGTGGCAAATCTCAATCAAAGGATCAATGCGTAAATAGCTCCTTTGCTTTTGACGTCGACATTGTCATTGTCACACACAATCGCACACCTCCTCGCTCACACACACTTGCTGAAAGAGGTCCAGGTACAGTCAGAGTCACACTGTGGCATTCACCTGTGCGTCATGTTCAACTTAACGCAATTAACATGTCCAACTTAATTGATGCAATAAATTTTTGGGTTCCGTTCAGCATCAACATCAGCATCAGCATCGGCATCGGCATTGGCATTGGCATCGGCTTTAGCTTGAGCATTCCGAGTCCTGGGCTTTGCCTGTGGCATGCGTATATGCATGCGTGTGTGTGTTTGTGTGTGTGGGTGTTTGTACACATTCACAGTATGATGTAAGCATGTATGTCTCACTTTGAGTGCCTTCTGTGTACGTGCTGCTGCCTTTTGCGTGTTTCCAAACTAAAATGCCTGCTGACTTACAGGCTCCTCTTTATTGGTTTGTACGTTTGTCATTCGGCTGTTCCTTCAAGGTGCCAATGGTGGAGGGGAGGCGTGTGGGCGTGGCATGTGTTACGTTTGCACAACAAATTTGAATCAATCTGTTGAAATTGACTTAAGGCGTTTGCTTGATTAATCACCATTATATTTAAATGACACGAAAATATCAATAACATGTTAATAATGTGCCAACACGATAGTGTTTGATATGTACATACCAAGTAAAGGAGGTTTTTTCTATTTAAAATTTTTTACTACACATTTGTTATATTTCTGCCTTTCTACAGATGTCGAGTGTTGCCTTAACCTTTCGCAGCTTATTACAAACTTTACTGCCCAGTTCCTATAGTTAAACACTTTTAATGCTACCGAATGCAGCTTTGGCGAAATAAATCATTCGCTTGGCAGGGAAAAACTTCTGGGAGAAATGTCAATACCAAATGTTTCGCTTTTCGTTTAACAGCAAAAGCTAAATTTATAGCTCAAAATACACAACAAATATACTGGAAGCCATACGAGTTTAATAAAGATTTAATGCGACTTTAAAGCTAAAACTGATTGAATTATTTAATATATTATACTCTTATAAAGGGTATTGTAAACGGGAGCTCGTTTGTTATTAAGTATTATTTTGCTCCACTTAGCAACATGTTATTATTCAGAGTTCTTCCAGCTCGTTAATGGCAAATAACTGCATTAATTTTTAGTTTAAGTATGCCAATAAATAATCGTAAGCCATTTTAATTAAATAGCAACTCATTCAATGGTTTTGTTCAATGTAATAAATGCTTATCTGATTCCAATTTGGATCTTTTGTTTCGCTTTTTATTAGCAACAATTTATGTTTCATAAAATTGCATTTAAAGCATATATGCCATATACCAATTGAACAATGCACCCAAAAGGCTTTGTCAAATGAGCGTTGAAAAATGTTGTAATTATTATGACAGGGCCTTGTTACATAGGAGATCCTAGCGAGCCCCCAACAAAGGCACCGCAGATGTGCATTGCGTTTTCATAATATTAATTTTAAATGAGCCGCATGTGCACACGCACACACACACACACATGCATGCTCAAAAACAATCTTAGCTAATATTTCAACGGCGTATGTGGTATGTGGCCTAACGGCATTTTAGTTAGTGGTCACACAAACAATTGTTTCGGACAGCGATTTCTGATATACAATTCTGATTCGCTTGATTATATGTGTGTGCTCAATACATATACACATTATAATGACATACATGCATCACATGGTCACACTCATGCCACACATTGTTGCTACATAGGTGGTGCGTTGCCCTCATATTTATGTTATTAATTAGCGCACTCCCGAAGGCGTTAGATAAATGTAATTTGATAAAAACAATGCTCTCCAATGACTTTCGATGTTTCGGCGGGATAATTAAATTTAATTGAAGCATCCTCTTTAAAGAGTTGATTGAAAATCATGTTAATCAGTTATTTTAATTATTATTTCGTCAGTGCATGACTTAAAAATACCCTTTGAAATAAGGTAATAAGCTCTAAGTAGCAGTAGAATAATTTAATTAATATTCTGCGGCTTAACTAAAGTGTGAAAAAAAGTCTTACAAAATCGATATAAAATTTGTAATGTTCCTTTTATAATGAAGTAATTTCTTCTCATCATTTCAAATTTGTTGAACAAATAAAACATAAAAATGTCTAATTACAAATATAAAATAAAAAAACATAATTTCTATTAATACTATTAGACAAATATTGCCATTAACTTTGAAGATACCTATAATATTTCGCTGAGGCCACTCCAGGATATTTGTCGATCGATCACTCTTGTCCCTCGTTATTTTTAATACTTCAATAGTTGATATGTCACTTAAACCTGCGCAGCATTTAAAATCGCATTGTCAACTGAAGAGGGTACCAAATAATTGATTTTAAGCACGGCCAAAAAGGAAGATCGCGAGTGCGAGGCAGGGAGAAAAAATTAAAATTTATTTACATTTGAAGCATGTGGCAAGCACAGCCTACAGCCTACAGGTTGCACACGGTGCGGCAGGTATGCGTGCTGGCTCATCAATCACCTGACGGCGGCGTCTGGCAACGGCGACGGAGGCATCGACGCGACTAGCAGCCAACTTGCTACTCAAAGGGTACACTAATGATTTATTACCCCCCCAGTGGGTAAGTGTGTGTGTGTGTTTGTGGGCGGGAAGGTAGACTGCGCCTGGAGGGGGGACCTGCTCACGCAAGCATGGCTAAATACGAAACTCAATCATTTAATTAGCGCCAAACAAAAGAAAATTAATTAAACTTTGAACTTGGTAAGGTGAAGTTTTAAGGAAATTTAATTCAATTTGTGTTACGCCCCCTCCAACGCGGTAGGCGATCTCCTGCCACTCTCTGCCCCTTGCAGGCTGCCTTCGCGAGTGTCTACGCGCCTGACATTTGCATTATAAATTGTGGCTCCTCAATTTTCATACATGAGACAACGAAAACGAGTGCCCATCGCTGACATTTTGTTATGAGAACACGTAAAAAATTGCACATCCTCTGCAAGGATGTCAGCTTCAGTGCGAAGTACATGAAAATTCATGATGTGCCGCTCGCTGTCTGACACTTTTTTCTGCTCAGCTCGCTCTCTTTTTTTTCCCATATCTTTTTTATTTTCGATGGGCAAAATTAGTGCCTGACGAACAGCTAAATTTCGCTTGGTTAACGAAAATCTGTGCAACGACATTTTTAAAGGCAAATTTCATTTACATTTCAATGCGGCAAAGGCCATTTTTTAACCTGTCATGCCTTGAACCTCCCACCACCTAACGGTCAAGAGGTGCGCAGTGACAGGTGACCGACCGTTAGACGCCTGTGTGTGCGAGTGTGTGTGTATGTGGTCGCGTTAAAGTGTCAGCAACGCAGTGCACTCGTACGTGTGCATTTGAATTTTTATACCCGTTGACTTTTTCATAACTGCTGCAAATGAAAGAAGAAACGACTGCTCGACAAGAAGATACCTTGTGCTAGTACATGACCTTAAAATTGCACATTGTTGCTTTTAGTACCTAAAATACATCTTCAAAATTTATTATGCAATAGCAAATCAGAAACTAACTTAATCAAAATGTTAGAAAACCCACAGTCAATTGGACTCGTCTCATTGAAAAACAGTTTATAATGTAAATTCACTAATACAGTGATTCCACAATTGAACATTGATCTTTGTTGTTTTAGTGCGTAAATCGCCTTTCAAAAGCTTACCTTAATATAGGGTATTTAGAAAATATATAAAACATATATGCGGCCGGAAAAAACAAATATGCAACCAGTTAAAAAATTGCAACCGGACTTTAGAAATACTCAAACATTTGCATTTTTATTGAATTGCAATAGTTTTCCAGGGTCAGTAGTGCAGTTGCTGTGATTGGAAAAAGCCATTGAGGTATCGGTAAAGTTCGAACAACTGGAAAATTGTATTGAATTTCGCCTATTAAGTCGTTAAAACTTGTTTGTTGCCATAAACCGATTGACCTGAACCTTCCAATAAACAGCTGCTAAAAACGAAGAAACGGAAGGAACAAAAAATAAATATAAATAAATGATAGTCCCCCGAAGCACATGGATCATAAAATTGTGTGGCAATTGCACGGCCGACAAATGATGGGCGGGCAGAGAGAGCCAGAGAGAGGGAGGGCACTTCTATTATGGCTGCCATTGATTGCCTATTTGTCGGATCACGTGATAGTGATTGGTAAGCGAGCGACAGTGGCACAGCAGTGCCAGCAAATGGCCAAGAGCCAAGCGAGCGTAAAAGCCATGTCCCACACATGACACAGAGGCCTCCAAAAAGAAAAGAACAAAAAAAAAACTAAACTTGAACAACATTTTATCGCAAACTTTTACGCTATTTAACCGCTTTAGCGGCACTAAAGCAAACGCCACATTAACATGAGATTTCCAGACACCCAAGTTACCTAACCCAAGAACCCCCAACTCTCCAATTCCCAAACTTCCTTTGCCTTTGTCTCCGTCTTGCCATGCCGAAATTGATTCATAAAAAGTACGATGAGAGTGAATCCATTTGGACTCTCTGTGCGACAGCCCGAAAAGGGGGAAATAAATAAATACGATATGTGATGTGATTGTCATTGTTGAATTTTAAGTACATTTTAAAAGCCTTTTACCAGCTTTTCGCATCATTTGTTTGTTTTATGCCTGCCTAGAGAATATTGACGATATCAGAGACCAGAATGACTAACGTCGGGACGAGTCGTTTGGCGCGGCAAGTAAATGGTTTTATTTTTTGACACGTGTTCTCTAATCGAAATGCCAAAGCGCAAGAGAAATATTAGCATTCAAAGAGAGTTTATCATGCTTCATTTAATGCCATTTCATAAACCTCCCGTCCCCGTCGGTTTTACGTCTGTTATCTTCTAATTTTGTATAAAGTGCAACAAATTGTTAGCCCAGCCAAAACCTAATACTGTTAATGGCAGCTTATAAAATATGTAGAAACCATTTGCTGTGCAGATTTTTAGCTCGCGTTTACTTAGCATAATTTAATCAGCTTTCGCTGTCAAAAAAAAAAAAACACTTTAAAGGAGAAAGGATTGCTGAAAGGAGCAAATTCCTCTAGATGAAAAGAGAGTGCTTTCTAATGAAACCAAAAGGTATCTTGCTTAAAGAAAATATGTTCTATCGACAAACAAATCTATTGACTGAAAATTTAATGCAAACAATTGTTTTGAACAAAAATACGCCCAGTCCGCATCCAAAACCAAAGCAAATCAAACTGAGTGTTAGTTTGTGGTATAAATAATATCATCTAAATGATTTTCCATATTTTGATAGAATTTATTATTTAAGATACAAATTTTTAACAGCTCAAGCTCAGACTGTTTGTGTTCAATAAAACTGTGTAGCGAGTATCTCACAGTCGTGTCCACTTGGGTCTATCTTACTTTGCTTGTTACTAGTTAGTTGCGCGAATTACAAAAATTAATTCGAGATTTTAACTTAAAAGCTGATAATGCAGCACTATTGTTGCAATCAGAAAAGTACATTAGCATTATTTTGGCATATTCGCAGTTACTTGGCCAAAATGTATGCAACTAATTTGCGCAAAGTTGCGAAGTGGCAGTAGACCATAGTGTTGCGGGTTGTGGGGAGAAGCTGGAAATTGGGGCAACCAGGAATCCAGCGAACCGTATGCTAAACATGCTAAGCTCACTGAGAAATTCATCCGAAAATCCAGGCACATGCAGTCGGATGTAACTTCGGGTTACTCTGGGTATTACTGAATAGGAGAGACAGCAATAGCCACTGAGTGAGCATTAGAGAGAGATGGAGCATCACTGCATAGATATGTAATTCCGTTTATGTACATTGCTTCATCTGAATACACAGCAGATATTCTCATATAAGCAATAGCCGAGATAAATGCTCATTACGGAGCAATATTAATGATGATATGTGTTATGTGTTAGTATGTGTGCTGGTATTGGTGTGTGCCTCAGGCTTAAGTATTTCATTGCCGTTGTGTGTAACAGAAGAATGTGCCAGAGTTGTGCATAAGTCAGTAGTGTTAAGTATCTGCAACATTTAACAATAATTAACAGATTTAATTTAATTTATTCAAGTAAAAACATCGAAGAAATAGCTTGACATTCGATTGCAGAGTATCTATGCATCATCAGGATTGATTTAGTTCATTTTTTCCTTTTCAAATGTAAACATTTTGACTGCCATCGTTTCAAAGCCTCCTTCATTGATATATTCATGCAGATGCGAGTATTTGCACTTGTATGTGTGTGTATGTGTAAATACATCTGGGATGTCAATGTTTGGTATGCCAAGCAAATGAATGCTTCTCCTGCCAGTCGCTCGGCTGTCTTCAAGTGCCGTCGTAGTATTCAAGTTAAAGACACATTTGGATTTGGCTCTTCAGCCATTGGGCCGTGGCCCAGCAACAACAACCACGACAACAACAACAACAAAAGCTCCATTCAAAGCTCAAGCAAACGCAAAAAAACGAAAGAAAAAGAGAATCTTTCTGGGCCATTAATTTTAAGGTTAATACTTTCCCCAAAGTCATACCAAAGACACACCATCGATTTTATTTGACCTTCGACGCGCCGACAAGCGAAATAATGACAATGTGTCCCAGGTCTGGCCGCAATGTGGGGACATCCTCACCATCCTTATGCCCATCTCCATCTCCATCCGCATCGACATTCTCAGCCACAGCCACTTCACATCAATACACTTGAGTCAAGACCACTCCAATCCACGCCATCTAAGCAAACAAAGCAAAAAAAAGGAAATAAAATTCACATATTGCGAGCATGTCATCATTATTTCAAAAGTTGACAAACTCATAAACTAACGACTGATGGCCACATGTCAATTAAAGTTAATGCACGGCTCACTTGCTGTTCAAAGGACAAGTGCACTGGACTCGATACTCTCGACTTGTCCACCTGGCTGTCAACTGACTTTCTGATACCCTGAAGCTGTCGAACTACATTGAGAAGGTATGTAAGTGATGATACTAAAGATAATTGTGTTGTACAATGTAAATGGGAAACAAAAGTCCGTTTAGATTAGCCATTGTTCTTTGGTTGTTGAATTTTGACGGTTCATAAATTTGCTAATGATTATTATTTGAATATGTATTGTAAGAACAAATTAATTTAAAAATACAAGAAATGCTTAATAAACTAGGAGCATTCGTTACAATTGTTTGATAACTATATTTTGCTGGTTTTTTATCTTAAAGAGTAGAATATCCAAATATCAAATCAATGTCAAAAGTAACTTTGTTCTTTATTTAATTTTGTGTATCAATTTACGTTTACAGGGTATTTGTTTGCTGAGCATGCTGTGCTTTAGCATATCAACTGATTGGTTTATTTTGGCATCTTTGTTGGATATTGTTCATTGAGTTGAAGAGCATGAAAATAGCTCATAATTACATTGCTTTGTCATTGACGTTGACATTTTGAACTTGTCATTTAGCGGCTGCCTCGGGGCCATATAAAAGAACACAAAGTTAAACAAACACGCACAACACTCACATATATATACACACACACATATACACACGCACACTCACACTAGCTCCATTTAGTCTAATAAACTGCGAGGCCAGCAAAATGCCAGTGCATAAACAGCGACGTTAGCAGCAGCAACAACAACAACCAGAAGGGCAGGAAAAAGCCCAACAAGAGGAAAAACAAACGCAATTGACCCGCAGGACATGTAAATGCAATTAAAATGCTGTCTTTGTTGCAACAGCAGTTGTTGTTGCTCCATTTAGTTGGAGTAAAAAATGCATGCACATTGATTGCGGCCATATTGTAATTAAGTTAATGATAGCTATCGAATGGCATTATATTTATTTTTTTTCCTTTTTTCCTTGTATGTTTTCTAATGAAGTCACTGAGAATTGATTAATTTGCTTGTGGCGGCAATTGTTGCTCTTGTAGTTGTTGCCATTGCATAATTGTGTACTTTCGGTCGGCACTTTAGGCGTCACTAATAAACTCAACACTAAAAGCCTCGTTCAATATTCAATTATACCTCTAGCACACGCACACGCTCACGCACACGCACACAACAACAAATAGAGGTAGACGCACATGTTGTCACGCCACTGTTGGCGCCATTTTTAAGCTGCCATTGACATTTCCGTTTCCGCCATCGCGCTCTGAGATTCAATTAGCACCAAACGACGACGCCATTGTCAAAATGGACGCATATGCTGGATGTGGCAAGTGCTAGACACTTTCAAGTGCCACTTTTAGATGCCGCACCCCTCATCCCCTGGCGTCTTCCCTCGCGGTCCTCCGCGGACAATAGAGCAAAGCACCAGGTGAAGCTGCTACAAAGCGGATTCCTTTTTCATATTACACGACATTTTGCAGTCTCTCCAGTCTCCACGGCCCTTAGGTGGAGCAGCAGTTGAAGAGCGGAAAGCTTAAGTGTAAATGCTAAAAAGAGAGCACTATAAATTGGCATAAAATTAATTTTAATAGCAGCATATGGATATTGGGGTCAATTGCGTGCTTCTGACGATAATAAACTATAACGAGCTTTGAGTTTAATGATTAGTAAGAATATACTTGCGAGAAGTCGGAAAGATGACTTCACTGAGAGTGTACAACTGGTATACATATTAGCTTGACCACAAAAATATTATATTTTCATTTGAAATAAAATACATTACAATTAAATGACAATTAAGTCAGCAAACTGACTAACTGCCTTTATACAGATCAAATGCCTAATCGATTTCATACAAATAATATGTCTGGTGAATTGGAAAACTTGACAGAGACTGCAACAATAGTCTATGCTTTTGCCACACAATTAATTTAGTTAAATTAAAGTAGCAAATAATTGTGTCTGGAGGCGAGTACGGTCTGGGCTACTAGTGGCACTATCAGGGCAATTACTTAAAGGATAAGATGGAATACATTGCGAGAGTTGAAGGCACCCAGGAATTTTCATAAGAAATCACTGCAATCAATCAGTTTGCAATGGCAACAAGCAAAATCAATTGAAATTAAAAGATGATTTCACTTCTTCTCTATGCTCCTGCCACTCCCCCAACAGTCGTCCCCCTGTCAAGAAGCGCCCGCAAGAAATATCACTTACATTAATGAGTTCAAGTTGTTTTTGCCATGTGAAATTGGTTGTAGCTGTTGTTGTTGTTGTTGATATTTTTCTGGTTCTTGATGTTGTTGTTGTAGTTGTTGCTTTTCTCCGGTGATTTATAATGTCAGCAGCCAGAGGCAGAAGTTACATTTCCATGCACAATTTACACCAATCCACAAGCAAAAACAAAACAATCAACACACAGTCTCACACAGTCTCACACACACACAATATATGTATCCTTGCACACATCCTGTAACAAAGCAAAGCCTGTGACTGAGCTAATCAATCTCGTGGCATGTCAGACAGTCAATTTGTGTGTATGTGTCTATTATTCGTTTGTAAGAAGTTAGTCTAATTAAATAAATAAGTACACGTGATTTATTTGCCAGACCGCAACAAAAATGCAACTCACACTGACTACATACATCCGTCCGTATATATGTTATAAATGTTCAGTACATGACTAGCCTATACCCTACTTCCCGATCTAAAGTACACCAATCCATCATCGCCAGCACATTTGTGTCGGAAGAATAAAAATGGAATAGAAAGCTAGTATAATAATATAATATAAATATTTAATGGTTACACTAAACAAATAAACAGATATTAAAGATTTTGTGCATTATTAAATAATCAGAAACTATGAGTCTTCTAACAAATACTTTTGTAAATATACATAATCAAATTTGTTGTTACATTTTTAGATTATTTATATTTATTTACGAATTTATTTCTCTAATTCGTTATTAACATTTATAATTGCTGATTTATTCCATACCACTTCATATACCTCAACTGTGCGGCAATGAAATTACAGCTAATCTTGCGTACACAACAAACAGGGCCAAGTTGTGGGGCGCACAAGTCTCAGCCACAGGCTGCACAAAGTGTAAATTAAATTTTAAATAAATTTATTAAAGCCGCATGCAGTAGCCATGGAACCAAAGTAGACAAGGAAGGGGAAGGCAAAGAGCAGCATCAAAAGGGAAGGGCAGAAATAACATGGCCTTTGCCATCGAAGGAAAAATTTAATTAATTGCAGTAAATGCGGCGGCAGTAAATTGCTGCACTGCTTTTGCTTCTGCTTCACTTGCAGCAACATCTTCAGCTGCAGTTGCAACAGAATGCGGCGCCAATGCCCGCTACCCCCCGCTACCCCCACCCCCTCCAGTCTCACACTCCCGATTCAGCATCGAGTACAGTGCAATCAGCGCACCAAATCGGCGTGGCCTAATGATTTTCCTGTTATGCCAGCTCCAAAAGAAAACATAATAAAGCAGGACAAGACAGGACGGCGACAACGAGAACGACAACGCTATGGACCACGAGAAGGACGAGCACGACGAGGACTTCATTACCAAATTGAGCGGCTGCCGCCATTGCTATTGCTACTGCAGACTTGCTTCCGTTTCCGCCTGCACTGTCCAGGCAAAAGCTCGAGGAAGCTGCACAAATACAAGGGTCCCCGATATAAGTATAAAGATATCAACGTGGCAAGCAATCAAGCGGCAGCAACAGCAACAGTATTGCCGATGATTTCCTTTAGATTCTCAATCCGCATCCCAATCCCAATCCCAATACTCAATGCCAATAGCAATAGCAATAGCAGTGGCAGTGGCAATCGCATCGGCCAAGTCTCGCCTGGGGCCACAACTTTGCCTTGAAAATCCATCAAATCTTACCCTGACTTTTGAGGCCATAAACTTTTGATTGATACTGAATTTAATCAACACGAACGCATCTCTCTCTATCTCTCTCGTTCTGTTTCTTTCTATAGCCCCATGTTGCTCTGCATATCTTCGCCTCGAATGGTTTCCTCCTGCTCGTCATCTTATATATTTTTAATTTACGCCTCGCAGTACAATTCTGCATGGGTTATCACAGAGATTGGCAAACGATTCTGCTTCGCTGCACTTCAATTAGTTGCTTCCAGTCAACAATAAGTATGAAGAATGAAAGAACAACAAAATATTAAAAACGGCAACATAACAATAAGAAATACTTATATATAAGCCAAAAGTACACACTGGACTTGCACATACACTCAAGTTTTTTACATATTTGCATGATTACTTGTCGATTTGGGTCTTTGTTCATTTGGCAAATGAGACATCAGCTAAAAGCCTTCGGCTTAGCATTTGACCTGGCCTCGGGACCGAGAAGGTCACTTACAATTTCAATTTTACTAAAATTGGTTGACACACATTGCATTCACATGCACACATACCACACTCTAGATGTGTATGTGTGTGTGTGAGCGACTACCCAAAATATATTCATGCAAATGCACTTAAAACATTTTAAAAGCGCTTTTGCGGTTCAATTTGCATAATTCCAGCACACTATAAAAATGTACAACATTTTACCACTAATGGCGCACAACTTCCACATTCACACGCACGCACAACCCTACTGGGCCCTGCTCGCATACGAGTACATTTAATTATCGAAATGGCAACCAACCTTGCCCCTTGATAGCAATAGCAATATTTCAAGTACATTTCTACTCAATGTCCTGACTCTGCTTTTAAATGTCAACTGGCATGTCGCCAGGGTCCAGTTTAAACATTGCACAATGTGTCTTTGGCATAACAATAACAATTAATACAAATGTGATTATTATTAAGAGTTACAAATCAAAGACAATTTAACAAAGTCAGTTTACAAGCTTCTCAATACTTTTGTTAACAGCCTCTGGGCGCATTTAGCATAATGTGGATGCTAGCAGAGCTGCCATAAACTGTTAGCTGTTAACTTCCCCAGCATCGACTCACTGCTGGCAATTAACAGCATGCTGTTATCTCCCCTAGCTACCAACACTGTTAGCAATAACATTTGCCTGTTAACTCCCCTAGCTACCAGCACTGTTAGGCAATAACACATGCCTGTTAGCTCGCATCGCCCCTGTTAGCTGGGAACAGTTAGCAGCACTTGGAATACACAAAGCAGGGGTGGCAATAATTTAACAGCATACTGTTAGCGGCAGGCTTTGGCTATTCCTCGTGGGTATTTCAAGGACACACAGGGACTGATGCTGCTATTTGTGTGATTTGAAAATTGGCCAAATTGCTTAGACGATTGACAAAATCAATGAAAATTGATAATACAATGAAATCCCTCGAGACACTCTGCTCTTATTTACCGCATCCAAGAATAGAATTGATTGTCAACAGATGCCTTTGTGCTGCCAGTGTTAAAAACTTGTTGACAAATACAAGTGTGCGAAATGTGCTTATAATGAATAAGTATTATATTTGAATAATACGATTAGCACTGCTACTAAAGATGAGTGAATTCCAATAAAGCGTATTTGAGTGAAATTGGCCATGTTATGGGGGCAGCAGGAGATGAAAGCAATCGTAAAGGACTTTGGCACTCCATTGAACTGATTGTTGAGTCTGCCCTAATTACACCAGCTGTGAGCTAAGTGCTTCATTGTGTAATATTCATTTAAAACAATTCATTTTAGGTGGATAAATCGACTAACGAATACTCTACACAATGAAATTGAATTATATAAAAGAGATACCGATGCCAATGCATAATATTTCTCAAATATTTTTATGCATACATTGTCTAAATAAGCAGACGTGATTCTTTGTAGAATTTTCCAAGTATGCAGTTACTATTCTCAGAACGCTAAGCTGATTTATATTAATCAATAATAAAATAAAAAATGACATTTTGTAAAATTCCATTTGCAACCTGCAACATTTTTGAGGCCCAGATTTTACTCCTGACTTGTGCACCCAATTACCCAAGGCATTTCAGTTGGGCGGGATTCATTTTGATCAGCAAACATCAAAGCGGCGGCAGCTAAAACGTTTTAAGTGGATTCGTTTAAAAAATATTAAAGTAAAACTTAATGCCCTTCCATTTCATAGAGGAGTATGTTTTAAGCAAGAAAAAATGGCAGCTATAACAAAAATAAAAGTAAAGAGAAAAGAAAAAAAGAAACTCGGCTGGCGCTTGACCTTCTGTTTAGCTGACGTCTTATGCGGGCCAAGGGTCGATCTGCGGTCTCTTGACTCCTTGCCCCTGACCTTCGGAATCGTGACTTGTGACTATTGCTTAGGGCCTACCCATGGGCCTGGACACATGACCGTGAGTTGGGCTCAGGTTTACTTTCGTCGTAATCTTGATGGCGTTGAAAAGTGTTTTGCTCTAGTAATCAATATCAATTTTCACACACGAACTGCCAATTGAATATTTTTGACAGGCAAAATAACTATACATTATTTATGTTTTTTGCATTCATTTTCATTTATTTTATATTTGCGAGGCTCGAGCGGAAATTAAAGACGCAGCCCTCGAAGCTAGGCGAAATTTTGCTGCAGCCTCAGGCGAAAATAAATTGAAATTTTCATTGCAAAAATATTCGCAGGGAAAAACAGGAGCAGGCCCAGAAGCCCTTAAAACATGAACCCCAGACTCTTTCAAATGCCGACTTGCAATGCATTTCATGTGTTTAGGATTAATTTCCTGCAATAAGGGAATATTGCTCGAGGCGTCAGTACGTGACAATGATTTGATTAAGTGTTGGGGCAACTAGAACAGACCTCTGCTACTTAAGAAATAAAATTAATAGAAATATAAAGATTCACACATACAACATTTATATGACGTATATTGATAACAACCATAAAGATTATGTAAGCGATAGTCGGGGTTAACTAAAACTAGTTGTTAATCCATTACAGAAAGTTGCATACTCGAGTCAAAGTATATTTGAAAATAGAGAATCATTTCTGCCAGATACACAACTTGCCTGCCTCGTCCTACAAATGTACTTTTAGTTGCCCTAATGACTCGCTCGCTTAAGCTCAACCCGTCTGCAAGAATTAATATCTGTTGTTTCTGTTCAATTGTTATCGTTGTTGCTGCCGTACTGCTCAGTTTGTGTGTGCTGTCACTGGCAGGGACAGGAGTTGCGAGTTGGCCACGGCCATAAGAGCAGACAGACACGGGACAGGGACAGGGGGCAGGTACACAGTGAATGCGGGCAGTACTCGTACCTGTGTGAACTTTGCGTCATTAACTGAGCAGCGCAGAGGACAGAGCGGGAGAATTGCAAAGCAACGGTAAAGGCAGAGCAAGGGCAGGATTGGACAGAAGGACATTCAACTGAGCAACAAATGCTGTCACCAGTCGTCGTCCTCATTCTCGTTCTGCTGCTTGCGCTAAAAAGCAAAACTCAAACGGTTGCTCAAGCTGTTGGTGCTCTGCCTCTGTCGCTGCCAGGAGCATCCTTAGACGAGTTAAGTAGACTACTAAATGACGACGGGCTTGATGAGACTCTGCATTCCCTGCTATCTCTTGCTCTCTATGTCTATCTCGCTTTCACGCTGTCTGCTTGTCCCTTTCTAACTGCTCCGCTGGGCTTTGAAGCTTGGGAAGGGCGGACTGAAGAGCCAAAGTACTTAAGTGTGTTTTCAAAATTAAAGCCTGTTAATGAGATTGGCTTTACTGAGTCATGTTAAGTGGCTTAGAGTGTATCGTAAGTAAGCACTTTGCCATGAAGATCGGGTCCCAGTTCCAGTTACAGCCACAGCCACAGCCGCAGCCTTGGCAACATTGCAATACTCCAGCATCAGCTTCAGCTTCAAATCCAGGTCGGCGACTCTTATTAAAAATAATGCTCAGAATGGCTACCAAAATTTAATGACTCCAAACGAGCTAATCGCCAGCATCCAAGTTCATTGTGTGGTCAGTTGCACTTCCAGTTAATGAATATGGCCAAATCGATTGCAGAGATTTAGCCACGTTCCTGCTCTTAACCTCAATGGGTGTGTGAGGAGCCTCAACTTGCGTCACAAAGTTGAACAAAGTTAAGTGTTGAGTGTTTACTGTTTGTAATAGTCCAAACATGATGTCCAATATTCTTATCCCACATGTATTAACAGGCGTTTTAACGAAGTACTTACACACCAATATATTTGCAACAAATTGTCAAACTGTTTCAATATTAAATTGCTTTATTAAAGCCAATTTGTGCAGCCTAATTGAATAAGCAAACAAATTCATAAAGAAAAAAAATAGTACCCTATATACTTTAAAACTGTTTTTATTCTTTCGCCATATTTACGGAACAAAAAGCAGCATTTTAATTTCATATTTTAAAAATATACATAAGTCAAACATGCGTTTTATTAAATAATAAATCAACAGTCAATTACTGCCCTAGTATACCCCATTTGAAATATGTGTAATTGCTCTAGGATATACGAAAACCGCATTAAAAAAAAGAATGGCGTGCAAAATTGCATTTGAAAATCGAAAAATTTATATATTCCAATTGCGTTTGACACCGAACACTCAACAGCAAATAACGAATAACGAATAACAGATAACAAATAACAAATAATGGCACACACCTAAGCAAAGGGGCAATAAAAACATTTACTGCTTAAGCGGAGGGGTGGGAGGGAGTTGAAGGCAAAGAGGCCACAAAATAAATAACGTCTGCTCACGTGTTTCGAATGTGACAGATTTAAGCCTTTTGTCACGATGATGCCTGATGATGAGTTAACAAACAGCTAACGATGCAGCTCTGCATAGATACGAGCACACACACACATACATATGTATGTACATAAAGGAAAATGTATGTATATATTCACAAAGAAAATGCTGAGAAATTTGTCAACATCAGTTTTCTTGAGCAGTTAAGACTGAGTTAAGGCCCTGCGGATGGGTTCTCCTCCTATATTTTTTCGCTGATAAATGAAGATGGCAAACTCCCTTTTGAACAGACGGCAGAGCCAAACATGTTGAGCATCTGTCTGACTGGCAGTTTAACCCTTGAGCCAAACATTGAAATAAATAAAATTAAATAAAATGCAATATATATTTCGATAATTGTTGATGGTAATCAACTTCCTTTGACTTTTAAAGGACCAACAATGTGACTGCCTCGAATCGTCAACATCTTCATCATGATGATGAACATCATTAGTCCCACTGATCACATACCAGAACGTGAAGGCATCCGCTATAGAGTTTTTGTTTTGTAAAACGCGACCAGCATTCGTGCTCAACATTCGTGTCACGCAGCAAAGTTGTTACTCAAAAATTTTCCAGGCCCTTAGAACGTGCACCAAGCCAAGGGCGTGGCATGTGGTTGGCAGTCGCAGTCAGCCCCGCAGGTGTTGCCGATAGTTTTGTGCGACAAATAGGCATGCGACTGGCAAATTGTACAATTCTGTGTGGCTTTTTGCCAACTCAAATCTCAGTGAAACTAAAAGCAAAGTGTACCAAAGAAACGAGACCTTTTACAACAGCGAAAACATGCTGCACCAATAAAAAGGACACACTTCGTATTTGCATTCTATGGCTAGATTGTTACTTTAAATAACTAACTTTCCTTTTCCGCAATTTGTCCTTTATCGCTTTCGCTGACAGAGAACAAGATGAGAAAAAATTAAAATGCGCTGCCATAAAGTTTATAATGTTATCTAGTCTCTTTATAATTCATTCCCTTTGCACGTCATCACGGAAGCTAGGTGAAAAGTGAGAATAAGAAAGAAGACAACCAGAGGATGTCGATGATTATGTTGCTCGTGTTGATTATGTTGTTGATGGCGTTGGCGATAAAATGACATCCATTTACGGACATGGCAGAGAAATAGCCCCAGACGCAAAAGTGCGACGAAGCGATAGTTTTTTTTTCTGTTCTGGAGCTGAGAAACTTTCCAAGAAAAAATATCTTGAGTATAAATATAAAGAAAAGAGGCGAAGCTTACAATCTGTTTATATTAAAAAGTATAAAAGAATAATAACTTATATAAGATATTTCATGAAGATTAAATATTCATCTTTAAAGAAAATAATCTAAATGAGAAAGATTCATTTTGAAGTGAAAGCAGTTTCGCTGAAGTTTTCAATTACTTTTTGTATTGCAATTACGTTTCCCTTTGCTTGCTTGCTATTCCAGTTTGCTTGGCTTAAAAAGGTGGCAATAATCGACTATGTAATAAATGTGGCTGCATTATGCTAAATTAATAAAGGAGCCTGTCTGGCTTTATTTGCAACCTATGCATGCCCTCAGCTTATTGTGTTTCCCTCAACATATATATATATACATATAAGATAGTATGTATGCATTTGTAATTGTAGTTGTGTGGTATATGGTAAATGTCTACCAGTAGTCGCTTCTTACTTAAGCTAAAAGCTTTTCTGTATACATTTTAATTAATGTGCAACATATAAATGCACAGCAAACGGCGCGGCCTTAACATTGTTGTTCTGGTCCAGGGCCTGACCATTTGCCATGTGCCAGCGAAATGGGAGAGAGAGAGAGAGACAAGTGTTCTTTTGCTGGGAAGGTCCTGAGAGCAATGGGAGACTTTTGCCATACATGCACGTTGTACAGTAGTTAAAGCAGACGACACATAAACCAGCGTTAAGCACAAATTAATGGCATTAATTTATGCACCGTTCAACATGCGGTAGAGCCAACACTCTTCGCCCACCTGATCTCCACCCACGCAGCATTCTCTCACCACCTATCTTTGTCTCTTTCTTTCTCGCTCTTTGCAATTTTAATAACTTAACAAAAATGAATGGCTGGGCTTGCAGTGTCGGCTAATTAGTATTTAGTAATTGAAAACGCGCTCGGTACTTGAACAACGACATCGATAACGGTAACGGCACCGGCACCGGCAACGGCAACTACAACTACAACAGCCAAAGCGGCAACGACAACAACGCGAACATCATCAGAACGGTGGGCACTGTAATCAGCACTACTTAAAGCCAATTAGCCGCAAATATGCCCGGTAAGCCCTTACTCACTTCAAACTCTGCCCACCGCTTTACATTCCCAGACCCAGAACCATTGCCATATCCTACACTCCCCACCTGCCACCTGCCACCACCCACCGCTTCACCGACCAACTGGCCACAGGCGCTCTGTCAATGGGGCATGAAACGCGTCCGTTCGCATTTTGTTCGTGCCACGCCTTTTTGGGCACGTTTGCGGTTACAACGCCGCTGTTGCCGTTGCCATTCCCGTTGCTGTCGTTGCTGTTGCCGTCGCGATTTTGTGATATGGCGCGGTCCGTTCGTTACGACATTGTGTAAACGCCAAACTGCACTTTGCTTGTATCTGTATGTGTGAGTGTGTAAGTGTGTGCGTGTGTTGGTCTGTATAAATAATTGGCAACATTTGTGCTGGGCATCTACACATACACACAAAAGGCAAACAGCCAGTATACGCCCTGTTGGACAACGTTCAAACTCCAAAACCAAATGAAATTTGCAAGGCCCTCAAAAGGTGTTGACAATTATTTGCATAACAAAGCGCAGTGCACCACGAAACGTAAAACTGTTCACAAAATCAACATCGAGGCTTTAACTTAAAGCCTGCACAAATTAGTTTGCACGATGTTAGCCTTTTGACAATGCTCCAGAAGCATAGGTAACCAGTTGCTATGTCAATTAATACTGCAAAAGAGCAGAAGCCAAGGAGAAAATTGTCTATTGAAGTTGAAAACTGATTGCGTACTAAAAGTGTCATTTTAAAAATCTGTGAAGCTAAATCAATGAATTTTAATGATAAAATCTAGAAACAAACAATTCATGAAAACATGAAATCTCAAATATATCCAGAGAAATCAAAAAGAAAATTGTCTTTTAAAGTCGAATAGTATCGTTTTTGAAATTTATGAACTTAAATCAATAAAGTATCATGATAAAATCTAGAAACAAAGAATTCCAGAAAACATATCAGCTCAAATGTAGGCTTTTCATTTTTGTCGAAATGTTTTAATCAAAATGATATCTCTTAGTAAGAAGTCTTAAAAACCATGAAAGCTGCAAATCCAAACTGAGCATTTACAAGGTGTTTATTTAAAATTTTGGATTCTGGAGCTAAGCACTCAAAGCAACTCAAATATGTCGCACAGCCATGGAGGAGCATAAAATGTCTAGACTTAACTTGGTCGAAAAGTTGAGAATTTCGTGGAAGATTTCATCGTAAAACCGAAACAAATATGCTTGAAACACTCGGAAGGACTGCGCTGCTTTTCATTTCCAGGCATTGCCAGCCATTTTGAGGTCTTGGCATTTGCATACTTATTAAAAATATGAGAAGCTCGAGCACAGCAAGAACAAGTTGACAGTTATGCTAAGGCGCTGGGAATTATATATTTAAATTATGCCATGCACCAGTAAATAAGCAAGTCGGCATTTGGGCGAGTATATCCTTAAGCAGGACACAGTTTCGCGAACTCTATGTGCCTTGAATGCAAAATGTGTGCGACGGACAATCAACAAACAAAGAGACAAACAAGCCAGGACAGACCAACCAAGAGACCAAGAAAGCTGCAAAACCAACAACCAACAAAATAAGCAAATAAAAGAGAACCTTTTTGGGTTTAACTGGTTGGTCCTTGATTAGATTATCCTACCTTGCAACCCTTGAGCGCACATCAAAGCTCTCTCTGCGGTTGAGCCTTCAACCCTTTGAACACCTCAAATTAGTGCACTTTGTAGTTTCGATTTGATTTTCATTTTCATTCTCGCATTCGACATTCAGTTTTTTTGCCAAATTTGTTTCACAATAATCTTTAGGCAGTTTTCTCACGTTCCAAGCGAAGATTGAGGACTTGGTTTGTTGGTCAATGATTTGCTCCGTTGACCTAATAAATTAAGTATACGCACCCAAACTCTTTGTCCGGCCAGAGAGTGTCGTTTATAATGAGCCAATAAACACATTTTGATTGTGTGTGAAATGAAAGGAATGCCGCTGCTTCTGTAGATTGTTAACAAATTTGCAAACTTCTTATTTTGAAACATATATATTTATAACTTCTATATTTGCCTTGCCACTCACACTGTGTCCAGAGCGAGCTGTGAAACGCCCACACTCAGAAGACGGCTGACCTTATTTGACCAACAACACTTTTCGGCAATAGGCGCCATAAACTATGCATTAGCTGGCGTGAACATGTTCAAAATACCAAAATACCTTCGACACGCAGAGCACAGCACAGCACAGTACAGCATCAGAATCAGCATCAGCATCAGCAGTAGAGCTTCAAAGCATCATCGTCATCGTCGTCATGGCAAGTATACGAGTGCCATAGCCATATATGTGCATTTCCACATGCCAGTTAAACTGTTGTCCTGCGGTGCGTCCTTTGTCTTTCGCTAGCTCTTTATCTGACTCCGGGCACAATGACGCGGCGTATGAGTAATGAGTGTGATTGTGTGTAAATATCTTCCTAACCTCTCTGCGCCGTGCTTTTATCATTCGCTTTTTCGCTTGTGTCTGTATGCTCGGCTGGCCATCTACATAGAAAATATTACGTATACGCAACGCGTAGCATTTAGTGGCAGCCATAGCCACGCTTCAACCGTTATATATAATAAAGTGTTTGCGACTTTTTCATTGCTCACGTACGCTTTTCATGACTGACTTCTTATGCTAAGGTTTGCGTTTAGGTTTAGGTCACCGTCGTCCTCAAATACGACTATGTGAGGCGGTGTGCACGTAAGTATGTGTGTGTGTGTGTGTGTGTGTGTGGGCTAAGCAAGTGCTTTATTTCATTAAGTTAGCTTCGCTGGGCGCTCACTTCACTCACATTGCTCAACTGCCGAAATCTTTCTGGCCAACTTTTCGTGCTTAATATCCGGTAGTGCATTTTGGTGCGGTTTGTGGCGCTTTTTATAGTTCGCTACACTTTGCCTTTAATTTGCTTCTAAAATGCACAAAAGACAAAAAAGAAAGGAAAATAATATAGAAACGATTTCTTAGATTTCCTTTGTTGTTTGTTGCCCTGGCATATTTGCGTATTTATGAAGCAATATAAATATATGTATTCTATCTATTCTTTGTATTCTACGGCCCGAATTCACTGGCTCAGGCATTCCTCGTTCCCAGCATATACTCGTAAAGCTGGAAACACTGGAATTCTTTCGAGGTGGCCCAAAAAGCGCAAACGCTACTACAAATTTCGAATAGCAATAATATTTTAGGGCAAATATCTGTCTCATGCATCAGTCTCTCTTCCACTCCCAGAGTCCTTGTCCTCTTGACAAACGAGATGGCTTCTGGAACCTGGTGTCATAAATTCCTATTAATTCGTAATGCAAATTTGTGAAAAGTGAAATTCCCTTGAAATGTATTCATGGAATTCGTTTATTAATATTTCATTTCAAACAGCACCACACGGTGTGGTCAAGGTGCACCACGATCTTATTCTTAAAATACATTTGGCTAGTAAGTATTACCGTGTACGAGTAGACATCTTCTTGTTTGTTCTCTTTTTTTGTTGTTGGGACCAATGAAATGTTGCACAGCAAATTTAGCAAATTAATAAAATTGATGGCCAGACAGACACACTTACATATGCAGACAATGACACTATAATCCCTCTGTGTAGAAACACTCACACATACATACACACATGGATGAGGTTGGCTTTCTCTTTCCGGCTGACAAAAACGATTAAGATTGCCATAAATTCTAATTACTAGAGAATTACGAGTTGGAAAATTACATTTTATTATATGATAAAAGTTAAGCTTCAACTGGACGACGATAATGTATACTGAAATAGATTTACATGCGTATTCCCAGCGCAAAGCAAACCACAAACTCCACTTAATCATGTGTCGCTGCTGCTCCAGCTCCAGCTCCAGCTTCAGTTTCATTCTCCTACTCGGCTGTCCAGACAGCACTCCCCCTCTTACCCAGCACCACCCGCGCACCACTTTTCAACTGTATTTAAGTGTCAGAAGTGCAATTTATTTTTATGTTCTGTAGCGTTGCTTGCCAAAAAAATAAAAACCAGCCAAACAAGCACAAGCACTGCGAACCACAACAATATACAACACAGCATAAGCAAAGGTTAGAAGCCTGTCGAGGAGCAGTAGGAGTACATGTACTCTCGTATATAGGAGCTGTGGCTGCGGGGTCGCTAGTGTGCCTGGGTCAGCTGCTTTGGCAATAAAAACCCAAGCCCAAACTGAAGCTATGTGTCTCTTTCGCTGTGTGTTGTTTTGTGCAAAGTGTATGAAAAGTGTTGATATATGTGAGAGATTGCACAGACGGCAAAATAAAAAGAATGAAAACAAGATCCCGACAACTGAATATGCGTTATAAGTACTCCTATTTAAACATTTTAATTGTACACGATTATCTAGCAATTTAACAGTAGTTATGCTTCTTCAGACTATTTTTTTTTTTCGTATTTGTTGATTCATAGCATTCATAAAATGCTCTCACGATTGCAGCATGTTTGAGTAAGAGCAAACTTGACAGCAGTCCTTTCAGGCATATGCTGTGCATGTCTAGATTTCATTTGAAGCAGACTGGAACAGCTGGTGTGCAACCTTAGCTGAAAAATACACCGACGAGAAAACATATAAAAAATTAAGACTTGTCGGAAAGAGACGAGTGTTAAGAATCCGTCAAAATATTCAGTTGCTCAATTTCAAATTTAATTTCCACATAATTTCGTAAGTAATAACTTTACTTGCATTATAATTTATTAGATGTTAAATGCATTCAGAGTCTGACATAATTACTCTTTTACGACAGTCGATAAATTTGCTAAGGTCAAAGTCAAGCTGCTTGGGGCAAGGTTGAGCATGGACTTCATTTTACGCACAGTGCACACATGTGCAACATGTGCAACCGAAACCGAAAACATGAAACAAAAACTTGCATTTCATATTTGCACAGAGGTTTTTGCTCATATATCATATACTCGTAGGTAAGAAATTAACTAATTGCAACATAATTTATTTATTTACTAATTAAGTTGCATGTTGTAAAAGTTTTGCGACAAAATTTGCAAACGCAGACCGAAAAACGAGTTGCAGTTGCAGTTTTGCAGCTGCTTGCTCATTTTGCCCGAAGTCACGTTTCATGCAACTAATTTGTAAATTTTCATCTAAAGTCATGTGGCGCCTCGAGGAGAGGAGCAGAAGGAGGATGAGGAGGAGGCAGTCTTCCGCCAGGACCTGGCCAACTGATAATACTCTAAAGCTGAGTATGTTTTTGTGTGTGTATGTGGCAATTTGTCAAAGGTGAAGCCTGGCAACACGGAAAGCAGTTGCATGCCATGTGGGACGTGTGTGGTTGCAATGCGGTTTCGGTTTAACAGCTACCAAGACAGTTGCCTTTTGTCACTTGCTGCTACTACCATGTAAAGCTGAGACCTGAGAGCTGAGAACTGAGAGCTGAGACCTGAGAGGCAATAAAATGCATCAGACGAAGGAAGGACAATCAAACATAGCGAGGGAGAAAGAGAGAGAGAGGGAGACAAAAGTGTAAGTTTGACGGCAATGAGCATAGTTTTGTCAACTTAAGTTGGCTCATAATAAAGTTGCTTTGAGTCGTGTTGGGTGGCACGTGACACGTGATGCCTGCGGTTGTATATTGATTGCAATGATGTGGTTGCTGCTGTTATCGCTGCATCACTCATACGCCCGGTGCGTCTTCAGTGGCTACATTTCAATTTCGAATACTCTCTTTGGCTTTTCATCAAAATTCAATTGTTTCAATTTACGGACACTCGATGCCAACTCCAGTGGCAGCAGCAACAGAAACAAAAGCAGCAGAGGCAGCAGCAGAAGCAGAAAGCGCAGCAAATGGTGGAACAGACAGTGTGCAACCTCCATTGTTGACCCTTTTGTCTTGAGCTTTTCGGTCGGGCAGCCAAGCGCCAAGCGATGAGCGAGCAACCAAGTGGACATTTATCTTTTGCAGTCACTGTGTGCCACTTCTAACAAATGGCTATGCACCAAAAATTGTAGAATTCCCGCATAACGCATTTATTCGCGCTCTAGTGCTGCATATGTTTGCATAACATTTTATCAAGCATGTCGCATGCTCAGCAAGTCCTTTGATCTGCCACAATTCAACTTTAATAATTAAATTGCCAGTTTTTACATTTTACTTTATTCAATTTTAATTCTTTTTTTTTACGTTTTTTTTTTGCAATATAGAAGCTTAGGCAGCAGCAGCTGCCGTTGCTAACAAAACAAAACAAGCGACTGTGTTACAGCAAATAAACCGCGTTCACCAGCGATCCTTGCTTGAGCATCGAATCCTTGTGCATCTGGTACTGCAGATTGTGGGGCGGCAAGCCCAATAGCTTGCGCAGCTTATGCCCAATCTCCATGACGGCCAGTTCATTGTGCCCATTGACAGTCCAAATCGCTGCGAGATGCAAGAATGCAAAATGCAAAATGCGAGATGTGAAAAGGCAAGTGATGCATTTGTTACTCACAAATTTTGTTGCTCTTGTTGCGCAAGTTGATGACTGCGCCACAGATTTCCTCAGTGTGCTGAACAGCCTCACCAATCAGTATTAGCAGCTGCAGGCGTAAGGTTTATTGTGACAGCTGGTAAAAAGGAAGAGGCACATAATAACTAACCACGTCAAGCCAGAGCTTGTCCAGCTCCAGCTTACTGCAGCGACCAATACTGATGACCCAACGACCGCCATACTTGTTGATTTCATCCTCCCACATGGGTCTGTCAATAAAACACCGAAAAGTGAGAGCTACCACCTAAGGGTATACAAAGGTAATGTGGTCTTACTGTATGCCCTTCTTGAACAGTGAGTAATCACTGCCAATCTTTAGCTCGGATGGCGGCTTAATGTGATTGTACAGACTCCAGAAGTCCTCGACCATATCAAAACTGGTTATCTCGTTCTGCTGCTCCTCCCAGCTCTTGTTACGATCATTCTCCAGATACCACAATGTCCAGATATTCTCCAATGGATGCTTAAATGACATCTCGACCATCTCTTTGTCTGCTTGGCGCATGTCGCCTCCCTCCGAGTATGCTTTCAGCTCCTGGCTGGAGCTGGAGCGCGAGTCAGTCTGCTGTTCGGAATCACTGTCCAACATTGTGAAAAGGTTGTTTGGCCAAAAGCTCTGCGTTTTATTTGAATACTTTTTTTTCACTTTACTTATTTTACAATTTCTGCTCAGTTTTGAATAGTTTTACACAACACGTGATAGGAAATGCGAGAGATTATAAATAAAACAAACAGCAATAAGAACAGTATTCACTGACAGTTCATACAATGCACAGCTGTTCTTATTTCATAAAATATGCTGGGCATGTGCTAAAAATCAATCAGTTTTTAACAATTATAATTCAATTTCTGCAATTGATCGGACAACACCGTTATCGATGCTGCCAGCGCCATGCCGTTATTAAACGATCTCAATTTAAATTTTTTATTTTAACAAATTTATATACGCAACATTTGCGTTAAAATTTTATTGTCATGCATTATTGAGGCCAATGGATTGGATCGGACTATGGACTATGGGCAATCAGTTAAAAAGAGCGATGATATAAATAAGGTCGGTATGAACTGTGTGTGGCTCACTCAGCTGTAATTTCCGTAACACATTTGCCGCCATTGTTGGAGCTTGGTCAACGGCCTGGTATGCCATCGTAGTCATCCAACTCGGACAATGCGGAGAAGGTTTACGATTCCTGCCACTCATCGACAGCAGGATGCGGGATGCGAACGCATCATTTGCGTTTGCCTTGCACTGTGAATGGACATACGCATTGATTTACTTGAGTTGCCCTCGATATTGGTCGTTCTTGTTGTTGTTGTTGTTATTGTTGAAGTTGTTTGCGAGCAAGCAGTCAGGGAAGCAGACAGACGGACAGACGGACAGCTGGACAGCCAGTCAACCACAGGGAAGAGAAATGACTCTATCTGAGAGCTGTTCGCGTGATATGAAATACTTGAACGGATTTCGCATCTGCAACAAAGAGCCAAAGCAACGCAATCTGCAGGATAATACCATTAAGTAAAGTGAAGTAAATACTTGCCACAACAACAGCAATGCAGCTTAATTTAAGTGCAACACTTTAAAAAAGAGAAACAAAAAAGAGAATCAACCAACAAAATCGAGGGCAACAGTTGGCAACAGTAGTCAATTGTCAGTTTGTTGCATTATCAGCGCTTTACGGCTCATTTGCGTTTTAAACATGTGTAAACAAGTTAAGACGCCACCGAATTCACACTGCTGCCATTGCCCTCCTCACTCGACCCACCAACCATATATCATATCATTGCCAGGATATGATCTGACTGGCTGCAGGCTCGCAAACTGACAGCCGCAACGTCAACTCATCGTTTTTAACACTTCGCGCAGTGATTTATGAAATTTTCAAAATGCCAGTCGAGTGGCTCACATAGCGAGTATTCACATATTTAATATGCTTGAATATGTGCACATTCTTCTTCTGGTATCGCGACCATTATATAAAGCATACTTTGCCTGCTGCCTCTGGTTTAAAATATATTGCTATAAAGCCATATTAAGCACTCATTACTCACGTCGCCTGATTAACACTATGTGCAACTGGCAGCCTGGCAACCATACACCAGCACACACACACACGCACACACACACACGCACGCACACTTATTCAAAGGCTAGTTAGCTTGGTGTGAAGAAACCTGCCGCCCCGTGGTGCCCATTGTCAGTTGTCTGTGGTCAGCATTGGGAGAGCCCAATGACAGTGCATGAAAACGGCCAGAACAAGGCCGCATTATTGTGGCCAAAAGTGGAGTTGACAAAGTGTGTTAATGTGTGACGGTGCCAATGAATCAAAAGTGCAACCAAAGAACTCTAACTCGGCTTAATCACTTATATTAAATGAACATAATTCAATATTTATTTGATTCTATTAATTGTTGCCATCAAAGCATTTTAAATTGTCATAAAAAATTATGAAAATGATTTGACAATTAAATTCAGCTTGAAATCAATATATTCGCTGCATACATTTAAATAAAACAATTATATTAATGTTAATGAGTAGAGTCACATCAAATAATTGTTGTCAAACTGCCATTTAATTTAAATAGTTTGAACAATTAACATTGCTACTAATTTCCAATATCGCGTTATTAAATTCGTTATTCTCTAGAAAATTAGTCTTTAAATCTTTGTAAAAATGTAAAAATGCGCTCAGGTGGCACGTTCTGTGTAGTGTTTTGGATACTTCGATTCCTTGGGGAAGCAGAGCAGCCATTGAATTGGAATTCGCAGTCGCGTTTTGTGTATTTATTTATTGCAGCATTTGCATTGTTGTGCACACCAAACAGCAGACAAAATAACCCACACACAGTTTTACATTAGGCACACAGACTGAAAGCACAATAAATTTAAAATCTAATTACGCGCACCATTTAATATCGAAACGAAACGCTGGCGGAAGCGGATGTGGATATCGGAATGGGAAGCGGCAAGTGCTGGATGTGGATGGGGAAATGGCAGTCGAGCAGAGAGCTGGCAATCGAACCGAACGTGAGCAAATAACTGTAACTTCAAAATGGGCTAAAAAGAATTACCGCAAACATATAAATAGATGAGCCGCGTCCAAAAATGTACTAAAAGCAGCCGCATACGAAAAATGTAATTACAAATTTGATAAGCTCGAACAATGCCAGCCAAAAACCAAAAAAACCAAGTAAGCAATAAGAAAAGAAAGTGCCAGCAGCAGAGCCACTACAAGGAGCAAAAGAAACCACAACAGGAATAGTGATTCTTAGCAGGACTTGAAAAATTTGCTAACAAATTTCATAAAATTGCTTGTGGTTGAGCTTTTGACTTGCGGCTTGAAGGGGTTTCAAGCGATGGTGGGGACGGGGGACTAAACCATGGACATTTGTTCGGCTCTGTCGAATAAACAACACTTTGTGCTTGTAATTTACACTGAATAAGGCAACTCTGACTCTGACTATGGCTGGCCAACAGCAACCACAACCCAAATGGTCAACATTGCTCAACTTGTGAAAAATACATTATGGTATAAGTATTTAATTGCAGCCCATTTTGGGGGTTACATAAATGTGTGTGTGACTTGGCTGAGCAAATTTAAATAATACGCAACAGCAACAGCAAAAGCAACAGCAGCTTCATATGTGTTATGCTTTTGGGTTCACTTTAAGCTCAACTGAGCAAAAGGCAATTGCTAACCGAGATGAGGCGCATGGGATACAAATCTCCACAAGCACCCCACCGCTCCCCCCACCAATACAACAGCTGACCAAACAAAACGCAATTAAAACTAATAATTAATACGGCTGTAGGCGAAACGCTCTCAGCCGGACATTTGTCAGTTGGGCCCCGTGACCTTCCGGACTGCTTATAATAAAATTATGCTTCATTTATATGCAGGTTGCGTCATTTGACTGATGCCTCCTAATGACTTCCTAACAATTTTTAATATCTATGCAAATGAACGTAAATTGCTGGACTGTTTCACGCCCAGGCGAGACCACTGCCCTCGTGGCCTCATGGCCCCGTGGTCGCTGTCCAAAGTAAATGGAATGGGTAGGCGACGAGAGGAGGCGACTCCAACTGCTCCAACTGCTGACAGTGGCTTTAGCTCAACTTTGGTTAACCGTTTAGCCAACGCTAACCACCACCACCAACAAAAACAACAACTGCCCAGCAGTGAAAATGGTAGTAGGGGCAGCCAACTACCAACAGCTCTCAGGCGTTTAATTAAATGACATTATGGCCATTTCGCTGTCGACCAAACGCCGAGAAGCGAGCGTCAAGTTCCCGTGCCACGAAGTAGGCAGTGAAAAATGTTGCAAGTTTGCCGCTAGAGCCCCCAATGGACACTGCCAAAAATGTACAGTGGGAGCTGTATTTCAATTTATGTTGCCAGTCAGCCGACGTAGTCAACGTGTATCTTGGGTCATAATCATGTTTATAGAAAAACATTCTGAAAAGTTGCCCATGCTTAGCACCTCCTTGCCCAGTGCTAAAAATCCTCGGCACTCGCATAAAACAAAAGTATGATGTGAATATGCTTGCCACTTCAATGGCCTAAATAATTCTGGACCAAATTTTTATGCGTTTTGTTGCTAGTTTGGTACTCCAGTGCCCAGTGCCCAGTGCCCAGTTCCAACAATGGGCATCTCAACGGCTATTAGAGGAATGGGTTTAGGGGGCCTGCAAAAAATGACTTGTTAATGTGCATAGTTAATCTTTGAGACAACTTGTAAATAAGGTGGCTGTAGTCGAAGTTTGGTGGCCTGCTGAAAGTGTTGCTTAAGGGTTTCAATTAAACACTTCTTAGTGCTGGCTTTGAATAAATAATATTTAGTTTGGTTAAACATAACCCAATTAAACATCAAAAACGAACTGAGTGTTAATTAAATATCTGCACATCAAAAAAGCATGCTACATAATTTGAATTAAACATTCAAAGTGGAAAATCATTACAACCAAATGAAAGAATAAACATTTCACTTTACAATTAGAAATTATTTTAGATTGCTAAATAGTTTACAAAGTAATCTTAATCTCTCATTAAGTTCATTCGTTGAAGTTCTTTATTTATAATAGTAGTTTAGCAAAGCTTGTGCCATAAAATTGCATATAATTGCAGCTTTTCTTGCTGTTAATACTTCAACCCGACTCGTTGCGTATATTTGCATTGCAAATAATCAGAATTTTATGTTCTTAATGCAGGAAAGCAGGCCAACGGATAAGACAAATTAAATCATTAGTTATGCGTTGCACAAAATTAATGCGATTGTAAGATTTAAGGAGAGAAAAACTTTTGATTGCATAAAATATATAGGTTAGGCAAGTATTAACCGGCTTTGGGCATATAGGCCAAATCATATTATGGTTTGCTGACCTCAGCAATCATTCAAATAGACTGAGATAGTTCAAAGCAGATAGAGATCGTACTGGCACTTTGGCAATTATGTTGCAAGCTAAGTTTCAAAAGTATTCGTTGTCCTAAGCGCTAGAGTTTGCTTCCATTGGAATTGCATTGCCGATTGACTTGAGCAAGTTTCAAAAGAGTTGACTGCTGCATTAGCAAACTTTTTGCATTTGCAAGAAGACTGCAACTTTAAAATGAAATCATGGCTAACAAGCTGAAACTTAAATTGCTGCAGAATCAGCTCCAGCTGCAGCGAATTGTTGCAAGCTGCTGCCGTTACAGCCAAACGCTAACGATTAAGGGCTAAGGTTGTAACAGTTAATGGATGCTAAACTTCCGCCAAATTGAATGTGTCAATTCACATGCTTGTCATGCGTTTACATATATTACTTTTATTATTTTTATTTGTCCATAGAGCCAGCTGTTGTCGCAAACATAATGGACAAACAAATAATGGCATTTACTCATAGTTGCAAACGCAACAAAATTCCAATTAATTGTGATGTTCTGATAAACGAAATCAACTACAAAATGTCATGGAAAAATAAAATGAAACTCTTAACAAAACTACCATATTCTGCTAGAGAAATTGACTAGAGTTTTCCGCTTGGAACATGCGATTGATATTAAATATGAAATGGACAAAAGGACTATAGTCTGTGCATCTGCCAGATTAAAATGCTCATTTATGCATATTTATTTAAATGAAAATGCTCTTAATTTAACTTCTGTTGCTTTATTTAAATAGTAATTAATAATTTAAGTACTGTGCAGCATATTTAATATGCAAGTTGTATTCATTGTAATCTTAGTGAATGCAGGAAATTATAATATTTATTTAATGACTGCTATAAACTTTTGCACAATAATTACCATTTGCCACGTTGCCTCACAACTGCTTTCACATGTAAATTTGATATTTTTACAACACAAACTAAAATGTGTTCACAAAGGCATGCAGATGTGCCAGTTTGTGGCTTACAACTTCAAATGCAAACAACATTTTTGGACCAACATAAGCGGCTTACATTGGTAACAACCCCATAGATCTGGAGCTCTCTACCAAGCACTTACATTGTATTTGTTACCACCAGCAGAGTTCTTCTCACGCTGTTTACTCATATTACCTATTTGCACTTTGGTTACTTCCTACCTGTAGTGTTGGCATAAATATTTGAATTGGCAGAAGGTGTATAATAAAGTTATCTGTCATCTATTCTAAAAACAAATAAAGAACGTATGAGTGTTTTGAACAAATACTGGCAATTTATTAGATACATTCATACATAAATCATTTTCAATTTGTAATCATTTAAAAATGTTTTGGAATTAATTATTCTAAATTCTAGTTGATGCTTTCAATTATCAAATTTCATCAACAGAGCTGTCAAAATCAATCCTCAAAAATGATTCCATTTCATTTGAAATGTTCAATATATAATGATGCTACTGTCTAAATAAAGTTATTGCAAAATGTATAAAAATTAATTGCTTTAATATTTAATTGCAATACAAATAAAAACACACAAAATGCGACCCAATGAGCAAGCCGACTTTGTCTGTTAATTATTCATGTAAAGCCGATTTACAAATATGAAAGCAGCAATTTTTATCACCGGCTTAAAGGCAATTCAATGGCAAATGCTGAGAGAGCTGTTTGGTGTGTGCACTTAAGTATATTTTGGGACAGTTTTCTAGTTGGAGTTTGCTTGGTTTTTGCCACAAATCAAATGGGGGAACGCCTGCGCGTTGCAAGGTCACCCTGCGGCATACTTAGCACTGACAACTTGGCACTTTTAAATAAATTTTCGATTATCGCGGCCATTAAGGCAATAAAAATGTAATAAATTTTCAATCTACGGCACTCGCCCTTAAGTTTAGCTCTCGTATCACTGCAGGCAGCTCGATAAGATTTATCAAATTTCCTAAATCGTCGATAATGTGAAATGGACAGCTAGCTACGCTTCGCTCCTGCTGTCTTTGTCTCTCTAGATCTCTATTACAGCAATTGACAATGAAACTTTAAATTTGTGTACCCGGTGGCATTCAGTTTAGTTCAGCTTACTTGCCAACAACAACGCAACAACGCAACACGCATACGACTGGTGGGACAGACGCTTGAACTGTCGAACTGGCTCACGGCCTGGGCTCGTTTTGATTACAATGGTTTGCTCTTCCTTTTGCTGTTGTTATTGTGTAAGTGTGTGTGTGTGTGTGTGTGTGTGTGTGTGCGTGTGTGTGTGTGTGGTGGCAGCAACAACTTCGATTTCAATTTTCATACTCGATTACCTTTTGCTGGCCTATTGCTGTGCTCGGTCTGCTGTTTTCCATTTTTGATTCTGATTCTGTTACTGCGGGCATTCGAATTCTTTTTCCGCGCCAAACTTTTGCTCTGGCAAACGCAAACATTTTATTAAAAAACTTTTGTTTTACTTGACGGCAACTGCGAGAGAGCAAGCGAGTGCGAGCTTCGAGAGTGGGAGACCAATCGAGTTGTGGGCCATGCCTGCAGCCCTGTGGCGAAAGTTTACACATAGAAATATGATTTTACATTTGCTTTTAATTTTAACTCTTGCAATCACTTTTTGGGCTGGCCTACCTTGTCGGGTTGTGGTCACGGCCCACAGAACGCTGAACAGAGAACAGAGTACACAGAACGCTGAGCACGCTGAGAATGCTTGCAGACTTCAGCCTCCAGCCACCAGCTACCAGCCTCCCTTTCTTTATTTGGCGAAAACATAATAATAAAAAAATAACTTTATTTTTCTTTGCTCCCAAACAATAACCATAAATGTCGGTGCGCATAAGATGCCAGACCCGTAATTGATTGTTGCACGCGGCCTCAAAAAAGAATTTAATAAAAAGTTGAGAAAGTTACACGCGGTGCGAAAAATATTTATGTGCACTTGCGTTCCGCTTACCAACCAAATGAGAAATGTTAAAGAGCTGTTAGATACAGAGAGAGCTCAAAAGCTAAGACATGACAGGGAGATGGCTGCAGTCTTCAGTTTACCTGGCATTAGAAGAGGAATTTCTACGGAACTAGAGCAAAACTTTAAGGATTATTTACTTTTTCAAATATATAAAAAAATGATAAAGTATTGTTTACCCAAAAAGAAAACTTGATGGAAAAATTGTCATGGAAAAATTAATAAAATAAAAAGGCAAACTTTAGATCCATCTGGTTAAAATGTACAAATCTTAAGAGACCCATTCGACAATTATTGAGATTGGCAGTGTTCTAGGAAGTGGATTGTGGAATGTTCAAGTAATTGTTGAAATCTTAAGAGATCCGTTAAGGGATTACGCTGGTTTTTAATCGTGTAAACATTGTCAGGGTAAATGGGCTCTTAATTGCTCACTTATGTATGGAGGTGTGCGAACAATGATCCTTTATGACACGCCCATGTGTGTATGTGCATGTATACGGCAAGAATTAATGAAGCTCTTGAGCATGCTTTAAACTGCTGCAAAGATTAATCATACACATCAATCTTGGTCCTCGCCAAGAGCAGCACTCAGTGCGTTAATTATATGTGGCATAGGGTAGTTAAGAGCTTGGAGGGGGTTGAGGAGTGGTTAAGGGGTTTACTTGTAATTTGATTCGAATGAGTTTCATGTGGGCTGGCGCAATCTAAATACGAGTAAGAACAACAACACCAACAGCAAGAACAACAGCATCGCAATTGCAGTTGTGCCAACTTAATAAAAACTTCAAGTTTATCCCTAAAAACTTTCGAGACAAGTTTTTGCATGTTAAGTCGACGAAAAAAAAACAACAACTATGTCGGGAAGAGACATCAAGTTTCTCTTTTGTATGTTGCGTTTGCACTTGAAACAAAATATAAAGTGGGTGGGCTGGTTGCCTGAACGGATATAACTTTTAATTAAATAATTAACACGAATTTTGCTTGTTGCCCAAATTATACAAAATGCTCAATAAATAAATGCCTGATTATTGTCAAGGTATGTGGTGAGGAATCTTTGTAATCAAGCCCATGTTGATTACATTTCAACCAGCTAATGTTCTGAATACTGATTTGTTTTAGCCAGAAATGATTGCAACGAAATAAAAAATAATTACAAGTTTATTAATTAAATATGTAAATTATGTATGATCAACAGAGATTCATTAAACAATTTGACTTTAAAATTAGGCGAAATTGGCACAGCAATAGGCAGGCAAATACTCGTATTTGGTTAGACATTAGTGGCGGCATCATCATTTAACACCATCGACATTACATCCTGTCGAATCTCTCATCAGGAAGAGGACAATGGTGATGGTGGGATTCGCTTGTTGTCGTTGTATTTGCGCTATAGTGATATGCGTAATAATGCAATAAATACAAATTAAACACGCTTGAGTGCAATTATGCAAATTAATGGAGTTTATAGCGCGCGTAACTCGCACACACTCACACACACTTGCACACACACAGACAGATAAAGATGCCTCTAATACAGTGACACATGTGAATGTCAGATTGTGCTCATGTTGGATTACAAAACGATTTCAGGCACTAATCTCTTATAATGAACACAAATATGTAGAACACGGCGATAATCGCTCATGTACAATCCACAATAAAGTGCTTACGTAACAGCGAACAGCGAACAGCAATGGCGACAACCATGGCGTATACTTGATGTCGCACCATTTTGACCATCCTGTCACAATATATTAAGCATTTATCTATAAGTATTTTCGATTTAGCTCGCTCGCTAGCTGCTCTGACATTGACTATAGAAATAAAAGTTCTTGCTTTTATACTTATTGTGCTGTTCGTGTTTCGTGTCAACATCAGCTGTTATTCCTTATAGTTGCCAGCCAATGTCCTGTGCGCCAGGCGATTTCTTCTTAAATTTTCTATAATTGCTTGTGATTTGTTAGCCGAAAACGTGCCGGGCAACTGCAATTTGTTCAGCTGCCATATAGATTATACACACTCATACTCACACACATGGCCGCATAGATATTTTGCTATATATTTTTATTTGCCTCACGCTTTCAATAATTGCCAGCATTACACGTGGCCCCAATAAATTAGTGGCCCGGCTTAAGTGTAAAACAAATAAACAGTAAACTTATCGATGCTGACGCTGTTGCCATAAAGACTGCCATTCTCCCCAACCCAGAAATACATATATTCTATGTATGTGTGTGTTTGAGTGTGTGAATGTGTTTTGTGCCTTCTTGGGTTTGTCCATACCATGCCATATTCATCATACGCACTGTGAATCGAACTCGTTGCAGCTTTCGATATTTGCATGCAGCGGGGGCAGCTCAATGTTGGGCTTCTTGTGGCTGGACAACCACTAAAGTGCTCGCAGCCAAAATGTGATCCAATGACAGCCTGTCAATATGCATCATGGCCACTTCTCATCTGTCCGCTATGCGCATTTATAATTTTTGTAGCCCGCAACGCAAATGGTCAAAATGTGGCAGCGGATATTGTGCGATATACAGTGGCATATGTGCTACATCGAATAATAAAAGCCATGTCAAAATATCCTACTCTCGCGGACTGCAGTCGAAGAAATATCCTTTTGCCAACAATGAGAAATGACCAGCGGATATTATGTTAGTTTTCGGTATTCCGGTATTTATTTATTTACACAGCGGGCACATAATTATGCTACAGCAACTGTGTGAGTATGTGGGGTAGTGTTTATTTGATTGAAACAAAGGGTAGAGTATTTGGGGCATAGTAAAGTTGTTGTTATAAAGCAAAGTAGACACTTGTCAAAAAAAAAAATTAAATTAAATTAATTGTTCAGTATTTCATATTCTAAATATCTTTGCAGGAAATCATAGTCTATTTTTATAGTTAAATGAAGAAAGAAGAATACAAAATTATCACTGGAACATAGAAAGTGTACTTGCAAATGTAATGAAATAAGTATCATTAGTCAAGTACTATTATTAATGCAAAAATTCTCAATTTGCGATTGTCGTAAATTCTTATCGATATGGCCGCCATAAAATTGATATTATGATTAACTTGAGTAGAAATCATCACATCGATAGGTTTACCGGTCGGCACTTTGGAAAATCACTTGGAAATAGTAATGGAGGTGGTGGGTTAATAGAGCATTAAGTCATCAAACTATTTAAGTACTGCGGCAACACTCACTCACACATTGAAGTAAAAAGCCAGCCAAAACTCCCTCATCCCCCTTTCCACATAATTCGGAATTTCGCACAGCTCCCCATCAAACATTTCCCCGCTCAACATTTTAACAGCTGTCAGTTTTATGGTGCGTGACTTTTACGACAGCTGGTTGTAGAGTTGCGGGTGTCGATGCTGCCGGGGATTGGGGTTGGGGTCGGATGCCCGAGGCGATTTTCGGAAATCGGTTTTAATTGCCAAATAAAACCAAATAACAGCGACAACAACAACATTTACAACAATCAGCGCCAAAAAATGCACAGTTTTATTTTTGAATAGTTATTAGCGAGTGATTGTCTACAAAATACTCTATCATAATTATGCTTTAGCCTTGACAGAGCTCAACTAGATGGATAGTCTAGCAGATCCTTATGTAGTTGACTATTACAGGGTAAAGAAATAACGACAACAATTACTATTTGGCCCTGTTATTGACATTGGCACGTAAATACTTGTTTGAGCACTGCATTTTATTACTTTCTACATTACATGCAATAATACACGCACACACTTACACTTATAACACACACACACACCCACACACACACAAAATCCCACGCACATACGCATAAATAATAAGTATGCACGACAAAGTGAATTGATTGGTTTTATTTTTGTTTTTCTCGAATTAAATGCGTTGAATGATTTAAAATATTTTTTCCAATTCCAAGAAGTTCTTGCGAAAAGTTCCTTAAATGCATTTATTTTGCAATCAGGCGACGACAGTTTTCACCTCCTTTTCCCTTTCACCTCCCCCCTTTGCACATTCCACCCGCATCACATTCAAGTCTCTAACGCGGCTCCTTGAGAGAATTTTAAAAGTTTGTTGGCGATTTGAGCGACACGACACGATAAAATAGATGCAGATAAATACCTTGAAGACTTTAGAGAATGTGTCAGCCTTTTACCTTAACTAAAACTGTATTATTCGAGGTGTAATCACAGCATTTCCCAGCATTAAGCCTTGCACTTTCTTATGCAAGATATATGAATATTTAATACTGCCTGCTGATTAACTTGAACTCACTAACGCAATTTGCCTCTGCAATTCACTTTGCCTTAGCAATTGCTCAGTACGTAGCTCTGCAGCCACGCCCATGCCACGCCCCAGTTTATGGAACATTATTACATCAATTGCTTTTTCCAACACATTTGCCTCGGGTCAGACAGAGGAGAACCTGCATATATGTTATTTCATAAACAACGTCAATAGGCACAACAATACAAGAAGCCAATCCTGGACTAGAAAGTACCCTACTTTTAAATATGTAACTGAAAAAATGACTGCTTATTTGTTTCCAATTATTTAATTATGTAAGAACTTGCAGCAGACTTGCGGTATAATCTATATTCACTGCCATCTTAAACACTTCTGATTACTCCCTTTTCATCAGCTAATTTTTGTGCAGGGTATAAAAAGCAATTGTGCCCTGCACTAAATTTTCAAGTTACAAACTAATGGTCTAAGAAATACTTTATAGCTAAAATTTTAAACAATATAAAATCCATATAAGTCCAATTCTGCAGCTCAATACAATAAAATATCCATTGTACTCGTTTGTCGTCTCAGCTGTGAATGTGATTGTATTTGTGCTTGTATCTCAATATGTAATTGTGTATAAGTCTGGGTATTAGTCCGCCTGTGTATGTGTGCGTGTGTATGTGTGTGTGTGTGTGCGTGCATCATTCATCCGGCGGCCATATTGAGGCAACATATCCGGCGACAGGATGCCAAGACAAGAAAATTTCATGCTATGCTTTGTACGTTTCCGTTTGCCCCGCCCCCTTGGTCCACTACTCTGCGCCTCCTCATCATTCCATAGCAGTCGGTCGGGTCTTTCCCCTTTGCTCCTGCCAGTTGTTCTTGTTGCCGGTTCTGTGCTTATATTTTATTTTATGCCAACAGCACTGTTTAATTACACACAAGAGACAACACACACTCATACATTGAGAACTTTCCTTTCGTGCTTGTGTGCGTGGCCCCTATTTCCTTTGTGTGAGTGCATGTGTGTGTGTATCAGGTAATGGCTGGCTTGCTCACATGCAATTTATATATTTTCTGCTGCCGCTGCTGTTGCCGTTGTGCTTGCTGTTGCTGTTGCTGCCGCATCAACTAAACCCGAGTCTGGTCTGCAACTGGTCCTCTTCTCTCTCTGCTTGCCTCCTTCACCCTTGCCCTGCAACAGTGCAATTAAGTTCAAGTGCAAAACAAAAGGCATGTTGTTTGATATCAGCCGAGCTGACTCGCTCTCTTACATTTTTGCCAACTCAGTTGTTGTTTTATGTGAAACATTTTTACAACATTACAGCGACAACAGCAACAGCAACAACAACAACAAAAGCAAACAGCAGCAAAGACAACATGATAAATGACAACAAGAACAACAATTAAATACCATATATGTTAAAATAACTGATTAAAGACTGCTGACATATGAACGAGATAATGGCCAAGCTTGGATACTATCGAAATCAGCTTTTCGCTCAGGTGGAGGTGGAAAAACTGAAGAGGTTGTTAACCTCGGTAAATACCCCACCTTTTAGTCATTTTGATCTTGCTAATTTACAAACAATTTGACTTTTAACAAGCGATGAAACGATTGAAAACTTTTCAGTCACATTTAAGGCAGTTGTCGGCTACTGAGGCATTCGACAAGGTTGGGGAATGTGTCCCAAAGCCTTCAACATAAAATAAATTGAACATAATTTAATTTGACTGGCCGCAAAAGTTTTATGTTTTTAATTAAACAAACAAAAAAGCCAGCAACGGAACAACGGGAAGGGAATCAAAGCGAAGGCATCAAAAGGACCTTCAATTCATCTACAGCTCTTCCGTTGACATCCTGTCTCACTCTCGCGCCTTGGATCGAACATAAATCATGAGCGAAGAGTAAAAATTTTCAAAAAATATTTTTTGCAGCAATAAGTTTACCATTGTTGTTGATGCTGCTGCTACTGTGTTTTTTTGTTGCTGTCGTCATTGCGGTAATTAATCAAAATAGCAACAACAAAGACCTAGACGATGGCATTATCAATTACAAAATATTTATGATAAATTGAACGGTATGAGCCCGATTTCAGCATACTTTCTTTAATAAAATTTATGATGGAATTGTTATAAACGGGAATAATAATTAAATGCGTTTCAATGACAGGCCACGAAAAATACCAAAAGCAATTAATGTGCGTAAATTATGATGAAGTCGATCATTAATGCGCAATTCAATAAAAATTAAGCCAGATCATTAAAGCTGACCGAAAATTAAAAAGTTTAATGTTTGTCAAGTTTAAAGTTGATTTAATTATAGCGGCACGTGATTCTGGCATATAAAGAAAACAATGTCGTTTTTATAATTATTTCCTAAGTTATGGGTTGTTTATTGCTTAACAATTCTGCACAAAGCAAATAATAGAATAATAAATTTTAATTGCCATCTTTAGCTAACTCGTTTACAGGCACTACGTAAAAAAATTTCTCTTTCACCAATGCAAATTTATTGCGCTGGCAAAGAATTAAATAAAACTCCCTCCAACCTTTTGTAATACATTGACAGAGCAAAGAAAAGGTGAACAGCAGAGAGAATGGAAAAGGAGTATTAAAAAGGACTTTAAGTGCAAATTACGCGACACCTTTTGCGACTGTGGAGTAAAAGTTAAGCAAGTTATTTACAATTGTTGGCATTCTTATGCTTAATTTTTATGCGACTGGCTATAAAAGATAGCAACTTATTTTATGGCGCTATTTATTTTTCTGATTACAGTTTTTACGAGGCGACGGCAATGGCGACAAAAGAGAAATGTGCCCAAAATATACACATATATTTATATATATCGAAGCATACCTGCAGGAGCGATTCCCAAAATACTCGCTACTAACTCAATATTCAAAGCCACAGCGCGTCTGTGAGGAAGTTGGAAGCTGGGTAGGGTGACCAGCGAAAAGCAATAAAAATGCATTTTTATGAGCAAAACTACTAACAAGCATAAATCTCTATCGAAAGCTGCTTTGCAATGCGAATGCGAAGCCAGAAGCCAGAAGGCAGAAGGCACCTGAATACGATTCTGCAACCTCTTTTGCCTCTCTCTATCTGCCATGCTGCTGCTATATGTGTGGGCAGATGGAAGATAATGTGGTGACTTCACTAAGACTTTGACTGCGCTACCGGGCAAGAAGAACAATAACAAATGCATAGAAAAACAAATTACAATTCGTTTCCTCTATGTGCACAGCGCCACGTTAGAAGCAGGATCTTTAAAATAATCCCATTTGTAAAAATTGATTGCAGTCTGGCGATAAAAAAGCAGCCGAGAAGCTGAGAGGGAAGCAAAGATGAAAAAGAGTTACTGAAGTGGAACCGTCCGTTGCAGCATCAGACCAATGTTGACCAATACGAGCGAGTGGGCGGCAGATGGGGAGGGCAGATAGGCCCGAGACATGAGCTACATGTGTAAAGCACAAGTCATTAGTGTGCCTGACAGATTTGTGTGTTGCCAGTCTGCCAGTCTCGAGTTGATATCAGCGATAGATTAATGACATAATCGTGGCATGCAGCTGGACAATCAAGCCAATTATCCGTTTTGGCCATAAGACTGGTAACAGTCTATTGGCTTACTGCAATATACTACGTATAGTACATACGATTTTATATATGTATAGTATATTGTCGCATCGATGTTCGTTCTCAATGTTGTACAAGTATTGCAAGTTTGCAAATCGGTCACAGGCTTCGCTTGAGTTGTGCTTTGGCAACATAAACTTTTTGCTTACCTTACACAAACAGTAGCCGCCCACAATGGTGGGGAATGGGGCATAATTTCATGGCATGCATTCAATGAAAATGTGGCAAAACTTTCTGCCACACAAAATGCTGCTCGGCCATTGGACCCCAGCAGCTGATGCTGGTGCTGGTGCTGTTAGTGCGCTGCATTTGCGGCCGGAAATCTAAATTTGCAGCTTTACAACTTCCGGTAAGCTGCTTATTGGCATAGAAACTCCTACGCTCAACGGTCGTCCAACGGCAAATAAAATCCGACAATCAAATGATTTATAAATAAGCGCTACTTGCCACAAACGTATACATACTATATATGTTGCAATGCGAAGCGGTGAAAATGTATTAAATGGAGACTGATCGACTTGAAGCTATGCTGTAGTTCATCCTCTGTCATTTCGAATGTTCACTTATTAACATCCAGGGTATCGCTTAGCCACGTCCACGCCTCTTGAGTTGATCGACTTGTTGAAACTACAATTGGCCAGTTTAATAGTTATTGTTGTTGTTGTTGATGTTTTCGATGTTGTTACAGGTAGCTTGGTTAAGTGAACGGCTCAATAGCTGCACTGTCGATGGTCGACTGCTTAATGGCTCATTATTAGCATACATTTGCGATTACACGTGAATGGCGGTTAGTTTTTCCACAAGTTTGAAGTGCAATCATAAGGAACTCACTGAATTCGAATTCGAACTCTAAACTGCCACAAATTGTTAGCTTTAACATATTTTTTTTCAAATATGCAACCTAAAAGACTTCGAATTGCATTCGATTATTATTTATTACATTATTTGCAGTATAATGCTGGGATAGTGTAGAGCTTAAAAGCAAATTCAAAGCCTTTGTGTGTATAGATTACATCTAAACAATTGCAGAAATCAATTGATGTCTGTTTTATCAATACTCAAAGACTTGAGGGAGCGTCAGCAGTTGCAGCCAAATTGCATTTATGGCTTTCCACTTTTATTTCATTTTGCACATGCAATTTACCGCTCTTCCATATCCTGCTCTTGCTCCTGCTCCTGCCCTACTCATCAGTCTCATCCTTTAGCATTTGCTGCTCGACTTCCTACGCACATAGAAATCCTTTCAAACATTTTTCTACACAATTCGCCAAACTGCACAAATGAAGCAACATTTTCTCTCCCTCTGAAGAAAATGCGATTTGCGCGCTTTTGAATGCAAGAGGCGTACAAGAAGCATACCCCTTCCACATCCACATCCTCATTGTCGACCTAGACCTCGTCCTCGACCCTCTCTTTATAAGCTTATCCTTTGACGATGAAAACTGCATTGGGCAGCGAAAAAAGTTCAGACTGGCAAGCAGCTAGCCAGCTAATAAGGAAGTCTGCTTCAACGTCTGCTGACCACGCACAACGAGGCGTATGCGCAACGTTTACTGCAACTAACTTGTATTAAAACTTAAAGTATTTGCTATCAATTAAATACATTACTTGCACTGACATGCCTTCGCCTCTGCTTTTTCTCCACACTCTTTACAAATCCGATTATGCCGTCTTCAATTTTTTACGAAATTAAATGGAAAACATTTCGAGTAAAGACTGCAATACTCTCAACGATAATGACGCAGTTGTGGCGCTCGTTCTTAATTGTTCTTTAAAATAAATTATATAGACATATAAGAAGCGCGAATCAATGCCGTAACTTATCTGCCTCTATAATTGGAAGCAGACACTCGAAAGAGAATCACCCGTCGCTGGCATCATAACAATCACGGACCAAAAGTATGAGCGCTACCTCATTAATTGCATAAGCTGACGGCCAATTAAGAGCTGTCTTGTCATATGGTTTTCAGGCTCTGCTGCGATGCTCATACAATTAAAAAATCAGCACCATAAATTGAACTGGCACACACACAAGAATGGCGCAGGCGCTGGGATTATTTCAGTTTTCACTTGGATGTCCTTATACGCTTTTCTTTCACACATTTTTGCGCCCTTCAAGCGAAAACAAACAAACAGCGTCTAAAAAAAAAGAAGCAAAATAACAAAATAAAAGACACAAAAAGTTCAACATGCACGTTGTGAAAATTTTCTCAGTAATTAGCAAAGTTTTACGTCTTAAAACAAAGGACTTCCGAAGGCGCATATCCTGTCCACGACTGCCTACCTTCCTAGCTATCTACCAGCCACCTGCCTGGTGATTTTAATGAAAAAGCCTCGACCCCAGTAAATGATACCAGAAAGTAGTGAAAGGTAAGCTGCTCGGCAGCTAACAATGTTTATGTACAAGTACATGCCCAAAATCAAATTAATTACAACGAAACTGTCAGCTTGGGCTGTGCCCCAAGATGAGCCTACAATTTTTAGTGCATATACAAGCTTGGAAATTTGCATAGCTTTGATATCAACATCATGTATGTAATTAAAGAGGTGTCGCTGGAAAGGTGGCTCGACCAATCTAGCTAAGGGAAAGAAGAAAATAATTTCTTAGAGCTAATAGCAATTTCAATGATAAGTGTAATGTAGCTTTTCACTTTTATTTAATGAATATTAACGAAAATTTATATTTATTTGAATACATATGATCTTTTATAATATAACGAAAACGAACAGCCGAATATGATTAAATATTTAACACAAGTAAGTCAAGTTCAACAATATCTTGTTTCTTCCTTTAATGTTGAACGTCAATGTCAATTTAAATTTATTTATTTACATTTATGTTAACTTATTATTCTTTTAGTACAATTTACAAGTTTTTATGCCTGCCACGCACAGACTGGGCCGAGTCGTGCAAAAGGCAAAAATCAGACATGTTTATGCATGAGACGAAGTAACAAACTATTTCATAAGAATTAAATTGTGCAATCGTGCAGACTCGCTTGCTGAAAATTTTAACACAATATGCGACAGTTATAAATGTCGAGGCGAGGATGTCAAACACGCTAACCAGGGCTGCATTTATATACAGAGTAATGGTGAATGATGTAGGAGGGTGTTTTAATTAAGGATGATAAATGTTGCAATGATTTAAATGATCACTTAGGAATAATTAATCAGTGTACAGTAAACTGTATTGAATAACAGCAGAAAAGACATATTTATATTAAAATAAAGGATATCTCATATTTGTCTACTTGCAACTCTTCTACTCCTATTTGTTTCGCTTTGCTTTTCCACTAGGAAAACAATTTTCACACGTCCACAAAAATTCTGATGGCAAAGATGAAGAGAAGCTTATGAATTTCAGCAAGTTGCACAAACGCACCGACAATTAAAAAGATGCTTGCAACACGACGGTGGCGTTGATGATAATGCTGCTGGTTATGGTCATGTTGGCGATAGCGATGATGGAAGATGCAAAGTTTAAAGTGTGTGTTGAATTCTTAAAGGGGCATGTGGCAAAGCATACAAAGTCGTTAGTACTCGTACTCGTATTTGCATGTCGGTCTCTGCCAGCCATGCAAATGATCAAAATAATTACATGAAGCGGCATTTTGTATTTTCCCCTTTTCCATTTAATTTTTCTGCTTTTTTTTCTCTCTTCTTTTTTTCGTACTTGCAACAGCAATAGCAGGCAGTGGAAACGGCAATGGCAGCGCCTTACAAAAGACAAGCACAGTCCCAACTTCAAAATGATGAAAATGAGTTTTCTTTACAAACAAAATTAAAAGTAAGCGCTGTGGCAAAAAAAAAAAACAAAAACGAAGGAAGCGGGCAACAGGCGGCAACACACAGTGAGAGCGAGAAAATTGCACACCAAATCCAACGATGTGCAAAGTTATTTTTCACAAGTGCTTTGCTGCCGACGCAACCTCGATCCAGCCAAGCCCCCATCTCGCAACCCGACCCAGACCCAGACCCGGACCTGCAGCCGGAGACGCAACCGGAGTCGGAGTTGGAGTCGAAGTCGGAGCTAGAGCCAAGCACCTAGCACCATCTCCAGCTGCCGTTTCCAGCTGCTGTCGCCTGCATATGGAGGCCATGAGGCTGTGTGGATCTTGGTTAACTTATGGTTAGTAGACTCTGTCTCTATGTGTGTGTCGCCAACGACTCTGCCTGCACATTCCTATTTTTATGCTGTGCAAATGACAGCTATTTTTCATAGGGCCAAAAGCGCTTCCAAACTGCAGCAATGCTTCGACTGCTCCACCTCTGCTTCCCTCCACCGCTGCTAGTTGTTGTTTTTGTTCTAGGTGGCAAGTGACAATAATTTCAGTGTCTACTCTGCAACGTAACTGCAGCAGTTCCTTTTCACACTCACACACACAGACAAAGTGCACCCACAGACACCGACAGGCAAGTCTTTTGTTTTTCAAGCTCTTGCCTAATTGCCAAGACTTTGAATGGCAACCCCAAAAAACCGCATAACAAAAATCCATGTAAATGGTGATGCTTCAGCTTATTACGCATACGACTTGTGGTGCGCAGCAATGCATTTAAATGCCATGATAAACTTCCATACATTTTATACACTCGCTGAGCAGATTATAAATTTACCACCTTAAGTGATGATAGAGTCATTTTCGACCTTATAAATTTTAAATATGCACCTGCAGATGATGAGGAAAAGGTGGTTAATAATTGTGTGGCTTTGTGGGATAGATGACTATAAATGACAATGATGAATTATTCATTTGTTTTTTAATTAATAAGAGTGTAGTTAATACAATCGACATACTTTAAGCAAGTTCAACTTAAATGCCTTTAAGGGACAAGCTATTTTATTAATAGCGCCCATATTATATTCTCGCTTTTCCCAGACACAATTTGACTGCCTTTTCTATTGTTATTACTTATTGTCATTAGTATTCAATTGCAGCGCAACTCACTACAGTTACTAAATCAGAGTTGCCTGTCGCATGTCTATCAATAACGAGCATGGCTATGAAAACAGTCCTTAAATGCAACAACAGAAAATCAAGCATATTTTTATTGAATCATCAAAGTCAGACAATAAGTATCTAGTGACTGGATAAACCTTAACACACACACACGCACACACACATGGTGGCACACACTTACACATATGCACACTCAAGTGTTACTCATAATTGTGTTGCTGTGAAAATATCAATAAAGGAAACTAATGAAATGCGCGCGGTCTTAAGTGGCTTACTGTCACTTCACCACACAAACAAACAAACACACACACACAAGAGCAGACTCGTACACAAACACACACTCACACAGCAACAGAGTACTTAGAGTTGCGTGTGGAAGTGTATAATGTCAATGCCCAGACGTCAGGCTCCAACTCCAAGACGTATTCCCAGAACAACCCAAAAGTCAACCCTAACCCAGGGCCAACACAACCCCAAAGCAAGTGGCCCTTCTCTGGGTAACGGTGCATCATAAAATCCGCACTTCTTACGTAAATAGCCATTTAAGTGTGTTTGTTTACTTTCATTTAACGTTGGCCTTAGATGGCCACATCGTGCTCTTCACTCTCTTTATACCCTGCACCCATAAAACGACTCTAGCCGCTTGTACAGCAAAAGTACCTGTAACCTTTTGAAATACTTTTATATAAATCGATAGACAAATAATGATTTACTACATTTGTGATAGAGATGCAATTGTGATATGATAAAATTGTCATTAATTTTTATTATATTAATCAACAGAAGAGAGTATCTTCTTGGCGACCATTCACTGAGACAGGATACTTATTTTTCAGCTATTAGCTGGCGAATATAAAAAGGGTCAAGTGACAATCGTGTGAACTGATGTCCTGCCGGTCAATGGATATGTTGTCCCAGAATGTGTGAGTGCCCTCTCCTTCAACACTTTCTTATTGTATGTACCACCACCCGACGAATGCAATTCATAAATTGTACAATAACTTGTCCAATGAACTAATAAACTTGTGATAAAAAATATGGTTTAAGAATAAAATAGTATTGCAAGCTTAAAATGAAGAAGCTTTCCCGAATGGCTTGCGTGTGTCTTGGATAAGCTACAGTAGCTTTTTTGCCAACTTGCCATGTGAAGAGACTTAAAATACTGAAAGCTTTCCATAGATGGCGCTGCTAGTAGTTTAGAAAGCGTCATTCTATTGTTAATAATATTGTATTTAAATCTATTATTAAAACATCTCTGGTCATTTTATAAGAAAAAGAGGAGAGCTTCGTGAAAGTAGAATTTCTCGCAATGTCTGCATGACCGTTCAGTCAGTCAGTCAGTACTTTTGTAACACGCAAAAATCCAATTTAAATAATTTCGGCAAAGAAAATCTAATGAGCGACAGTAGTTGTTCGCTTAATTTGAAAACATAAAATTATCATTAATTTTATTTTGGTATAATTACATTTTTGTTGCATTATTATTACAGCTATATATGTATGTACGAGTATATGCTTCCGTATGCTTGTTAAAATCACGCAAATGTTTATTTAATTTTAAATTTTTGATGCCTTCATTATGAAACCTCATAAAATAAGAGCGACATTGTGGTGGGAGCGGAGGGCATTGGTGGCGCAGAGGGAGGAAGTTGCATGCTTCATTTCGTTTTTAATAGATTTGTTTGTTTTTTGCTTTAGCTTTTGGTTTTTTTGTTGTTGGGCGTCGCAGCTTCCTAACTAATTACTTTGTAGACATAAAATTAATATTACGAACACGCTTAGTTTGCATTAAATAACAAATAAAAGAGATTCTATATTTAAAAGTTGTTCATACTTTTGCGTTCGTTCTCAGTGTATACACTTAGCAAAAATATTCCCGAATTGGGTAAATAAATGTGTGCATTGCTTCACATTAAAAATCTTAAAATCTTTATCTTTATCATTATCCGTGCAAAGCAAATAATCGCCTCTCAAATATTTAAATTTAATATCTAAACTGACCCTTTTTCCCCCTCTCATTGTGGTAGACCCTCAGTGGTGAGTAACTACCATTTGCATTGCCATTAAGAGAGGCGCCAGCTCCAGCTGGAACACTAGCGCCATTGCTGCCAGCTCCGTTGCTGGTGCCATTATTGCCAAAATTTTGCGAGGCAGAGCCCGATATCAACTCCTCCGAGTGCTGCGGCTTGGCAGTGCATCGAGGGGCCAGTATCAGATTGTAGATGATGAAATATACAACCGCTATGATGCAAGCAATGATGGCCAGCCATTCGTAGGTGCATTTCCAGTACTTCAGGTCCACGTGTCTCTCATCGAGACCCAGGCCAATCAAGGCGCCAAAGCCCTTGCCTAAGAGAATGAATAAGTGTTTAACAAAATATTCCCACAGAGCTGTTCCCTACATACCCAATCCAAAGAAGGTTAAAACAGCGATTGCCTGTCCAGTGGCGGTTAGTTTACGTGGCATGGCATGGCGCATATAGAGAATGATGGTAATCCAGATGATTCCAATGACAGCTGGCTCAATGGTCTCCATGATAATGGTTAACCAATGCTTTTCGGTCAATGCTGCAAAGCGGATGACAAAGATGGCAAAGCCAGCAATGAAGATGTTTGAGTGTCCGCAGTACTCAATGAATTTGTCCACATTGAAAAAGAGAGCTACGATGAGAATGATGCCCGAGTAGCAGATGGCATAGGAATCGCTGAATGTCCAGTAGAGGAAACTGTGAATGCTGCTCCAGAAAGTGCCAAATAGAATGGACACCAGTGCCAGTACAAAAATCTCAGGACTATATCGACGAATGGCCGACATGGGCACAACCAACATGCCAGTCTTCGTATGCCACCACCACTCTGGAGGACTCAGCGGCATCTGGGAGGCGCAGAGCAGAACACAAGCGCCCAACAAAAAGCAAAGCATGAAGATGGCCATCATCAAGCCAACATATACAGCCTGTTTATCGGTATCGGTATTATTTTGTATGAAGAAGAGGTCGAATGGCGAGAAGAGTAATACGTAACCAATGGCACCCCACACATACTGTCGGCACACCTCTCCACGTCCCTCCGAGGTCTCGCGCACAGCAATTACAATGGCCGTATTGAGCAGGGTCAACGCTGCCATGGCAAAGATGTCGGCAAGAACGATAATCACAGTGTAACCCACCAAAGCCGTATCCAGGTCGCCAGTAGTCTGCGAAGAAGTAATTGTTGTACAATTGGATATTGTTCGGCTGGTTAGCTTACATTTATACACTCTGTGTCAGCGAGCACAGAGTCCTGGTCATCGTAGGCATTGGCAATGAGGCACTCAATGATGGGTTTGCAGATGCTGCCCTTTTTGAGATCGGCCATATATTTCACTTGCGGCGCGGGTATATTGCACTTGATGCCGTCTGCGAATTGAGAATGATAATGTGAGAAAGTGCAGAGACACGATGACTGGCTTAAAAGCTGGACTTACCCACTGGATATTGGCACCAGCCTTCAGTCTCGTTGGTAACAGGTTCGTTCAGTGGCGTATTCATGACAGCATGCAGCTTTATGCTGGATGTATCCTTCGTATACACATGGCAGGTCTTTACCAGCTCCTTACCATCCTCAGTGCGCTCCGTGATGCATAGATGAGGTGGTTCTACATACACTTTCTTTGGGCTGCCTGCCAGTTGCCGCTTGCTACGTTCTATTTCGGAACTGGTAAATTCCACTCCAGCACTGTCCGCTGGCAGCTCTACCATATCGAGGTGACTTCTGGGTTGCAGTTTCTCGGTTGTTCCACTAGCCAGATCCTCCTCGTAATCGAATTCGGAACTACGCTCGGTAAATGGAGCTGTAGTCGTTGTTTCACCCAACCAAACCTGATACATGTTCTCATGGGAGTTGGGATTAAAGCAGCTGTAGGTGCAGCTCTGGAGATTGAGATGACCCGACTTGCCGTCCCAAGACTTGCAGGTTTCATTGGGGCAATTTTTCTGGAATATGAAGGCGCCATTACCATCGCAGCTAAAGCTGGCCTGCGGCTTAAGCGACGGAGTGCGATCCACTTTATCTATAGCAGGCAGCGCAGCAAAGCAGATGACCGAAAGCACAAGGAAAATGGCAGTCAGGATTCGCAGCGTGCGTCCAAATCCATTTGGATTTTTGGCAGCCAATCGATCAGCCCAGGGACCAGCGATCAGAGGACCCAACAGCGACACAAATGACGCAATAATAATTATAGTCCGATACTCGGAGAAGTTTAAACCAAAGTACATAGGTAATGAGGCCTGCAATAAATCCATCGCAGTGAAACCTGAAAACAAAATAAAGCATTCAACATAATGATTCATTGATAGAGTGCTCTTTACTTACCGCTGATCACAAGGAACACCACCAGCTTCAGCGAGATCAACGTGTTGTTCACACGCCGACCATGGCCGCTTTGGACACCCATTATTGCTGGGCCTAATTATATAAATATAGTTGATATATTCTTAAAGGAACAATCTCTGGGATTATTTTTTAGATTCAGTTTCTTTCTTTTCGAAGAGCCTAAAAAGAAATCAGAATCAGAGATAAATATAATGTCATGGTAATTATGTTCAGACTGTTGCAAAAATCATAAAGTTAATTGCCACAAAATAAACTAAAATGCCTGTAGACACGGACGAGTTCCCAGGCGATAACGTCAAGTGCCGCTTGCAACAACAAGTGCCACACCGGCAGCAGCAACCACCTTGTGCCGAGTCGTGTTGCGGGTAAACAATCTGTTAATGTCGCGTACGAAATGTAACCACAACAAGCAAAACCAAGTTGGGCGAGAGTGATGGATTGATCGACAGAGGAACACCCTATAAATGGAATACCTTAAAACCAATAAGCAAATTTAAAAAGAATATTGACCAACAAATTATAATATGGAAATAAATTAAAACTATTTAAAATAGAACTAATTATAAAGAATTCTTATGTAGTGCATGTTTACTTATTTACTTTTGTGAGGGTATACATAAAAATTAAAAAACAATTAATAAAAACTGGTTTTTCTTGAATTGCCTAACATAAAATATGAAAATTATCTATACAACTAACTGTATTGCATATTAGCTACAGCCTTTATCTCAATATTTACTGTTTGATATTTTCAAGTAAAATCCAAAAGCTCAAGTATATGCTGAATAAAGCTGACTTCATTGTAAGTAGACAAAATCTATTAATAATGCTCATTCTGTGGTCCTTTGTTAAATCATTAGTAAATGCAATTTACACAATTCATCACATATTTTATTCAACTATTTTCTATGCATCTAAAACCATCCATTCGATATGTCTATCAATTTCAATAAATAAAACCCAACCAAATTCTTTCTAATGAAAATGAGTTTTCAATAACAAGCCGACAATGGTACAAATTGTGATGGTTCAAACATATGTACATACATATTACATACATTGTATTCCCACATACATATGTTCACATGCCACGAGCCCCAGCCAATGGGGTGTCAAAATAAACAAGTGTCAATGGGCATTGGGCCATTTGCACCGTTGAACTGAAATAAAATATAAGTCTAATTGTGCACAATATAACACGACATTCTAAATAAAATCGTGATCAACTAAAAAGTACTCTGTGAGTCTTTTCTCAACTCTAGAAGTAAACTCTTATCAATGGCTACAATTGCAGGGTATGGGATAGTAAGAAACCACAAGCACAGCATCAATTACGTGTTGTCATAAAAATAGATGTTATTTGTTGCTGTCCTAGGCATAAATTCATATTAGCTGTCAACATTTTTTCAATGTTATCGCTGTATAGTTGTTGTAGAGATAAGAATCGTACTGTAGAGTATTGTAGAGTATAGACAAGTGTGCTAAGACGAGCTCTGTTGAGAGGTAAATTGCTGCATAATAACCAAATGCAACTTCAGATACAGCTGATGGGATGATGAGGTTGATGGGTTGATGGGTTGATGGGTTGGTTGGAGAGATGCCATGGAGATAAGGTTGATGGACTGCACCCACGTTTTACTGTCTGTGGATGCAATTTGCAGTCATCTTAAGTGAAGATCTTGATTCATTGCGCCGGAGTTTGACAATAAAATACATCAGGGAAATGGAAAGTGAGCTGTGGCACTTTTCTTTACTGCTGCGCAGAACATAAACAAGATTTGTGGATTTAGTCTTACGTTTAACACGGGCATACACATACGAGTATTGTGTTCAACTGGCAGGCGGTCAGACAGTGCTCAAACCGGTTGTTAAAGCTGCCACTCAGTAATTACATCACCACAGCGAATCAGTAGACCCAAAAGAACTGACAGTGGGAAGACTATGACGCCGACTCTAACTCTGAATACGCCCCTCCCTTTCCAACTGGGGCACGTAATGTACCCAGAGGCAGAGGCAGAGGCAAGTGATGGGCAATAGCAGGCATCTGTAACATTTCAAAAGACTTTACACAACAGAATGCCAACAGCATCTTTCAATCAGTTCAGCACAACAATCTATTCCAAGGGTAATGTTGTAAGTAAGTAGTTGCCCTACACCTAATAAAACTGATGGACTCTTAAGCACATGTATATAAAAGTCTTTTCAAACTGAACAAATTCTAAACAGTGAGCATGTTTGAGATCTTACGATAAGAATAGCGTAGAACCTTGACAACCAGTAATTGTTGCCGGCTTTAATTCTGCTTTTGAATATTAAACATTATAAAGCTGATTCAATGAATAGTTACAAAAGTAGGCGACTAAAAGATACGCTTCATAATGAATAAGGTCTATTAATTCTCAAATGTTTTGAATTCAAATGCCTTTGGGAATTATATCAACTTAAATATTGTAAATAATCTATTTAATTGAAGATATTTGAAATTATAGTCTATAGCATAGATTCGAATAGCATACATTATTTTGGTTATTCTACAGGGAATCAACGGATGACGCATCTCTGAGTCCAATGAGATCTAAGCTCACGCACCCGAACATAAAACAGATTGCTACACTGAAAAAAAAACTTTATTAATTTGAAATCTTAAAGAACACGCCATCAAAATACAAATTTAGTTATTTGATAGGACTGAAATCGGCCGCTGTGCAAACAAATAATGCTGGACAAATAGCTTAAGCTAGTTGCCAAACATCTTTTCACACCTCTGTGGGCAGACACACACACACACCACACACGCGAGTCATTGCAGTCGGCGGCAGTTGCAATATTTGTTGTTAAGTCGCTGGGCTGCGCCACCGTCGTATACTATGTGGGTCAATTGCTTTTTTGGGGCTTGCCACCAGACAGCGCGGCGCATGAAAAGTCAACGTTTAATTATGCGTAACATGTCAACGGAAATCAATGAAAAAGTCGCCACAGAAATGAAAAATGAAGCGAACTCACATTCACTTTAATCTGTTAATGAATGAAGCGTTCAATTCATTTTTATACCGGTATTACTTTTACTTCATATTCCGTAAATTTGTGAATAATCGTGCACGTTTCGTAGGTAACCCAGGCCTGAAAGGTTACTGACTATTCGAGCAGTTTTAATTAGATCATCCTCATTTATTTACAAATTCGCTCGAGCGTAGACTAAAACAACAAAATGCTAATTTCATGTTAACTACACAATGTAATTCAGCAAAAAAAATATGCATATATAATTCTCTGATTCGCTTTGTTTACCCGTCTGACATTTTGGGGCTTACTTTGACATTTGAATGGGCGCCGCGTTTCCTCAAGGAATGATCTTTACGACTGGATAAACAGCCGACAAATGGCAAATGGCAAATGGAATTACGCATCGATTTAATGCGATCCAAATGCGAATCTCAATTCTTATGGATACGTGTCTCAATCGTAGTTTCGGCGTATTTCTTTCAGCGTTTATCTTGACACGCCCCATAGGCCTGTACGCTTAATTGACACTCGGACTGAAGAGGCAGTGACCGCGTTTTGTTTATTGTTTATTCACAAATTCAGCACGTACTATAGTATTATGTGGAACTACGTATTTTAATTGCATATTTTTATGCATTCAACAGCTGCTGCCCACAAAAATCAAACGATCCAATGCCGCAACAATTACAAATTACACATAGAGATGGTCGCGCGTCGTGACACGAAAAACATTTGCTTTCATCCATCTTCAATGCGGGAAATTGCCGAGTATTAATCAAGTTTTTTCTATGGTAAGCAGCTATAGCAATAACTATGAGTTATTATTGAATGAGGCTTCCTTTGACTAAGGTGTGTACTGCGCCCACCATGAAGCTAATGATCCCAGCCAAAACTTGGCCAGTTTATGAAGCCCGTTTCCGTTGAGGTTTGTGAATGATTCTCGCAGTGTGCAATCGCTCGATACACTCATTCCTAGGCGAACACGTTGCAACTGGCAATGTCAAGAAAGCCTATAAACAAATGAGTTGCGAGCAAATTTAATGTTTATGATTCAATTACCATTCAAACGCGACTATAACCTTTAGATACTTTCAATCAACGGCATTCGTATTTGTATATATTGTAGACTAAAGGAATGTACGAGTATGTAGGAATGCTCTCTCCAAACACACACACACTCTGGCAAATTAGATACAACTATTTAGGCGCGTTTCTCCACCTTAAATACGCTCTAAAATACATTTGCTTGAATTATAATCATTTCGAAACACGCCCCTGGGAGGGCACACGCAATCCCAGTCCGGCATTTCCCTCACACTGAATCACCTACACTCACACAACAAATACACACTACAAAGTGCATTCGCCTGGCTGGGGTTGCGATTCAGGGTCCGTGGTTCGTGTTTGTTGCCGGCTAATTAATTAGGAATGACCATAAATTGGGTCAAGCAACAAAAACCACGGCAAGTGCATGGGAAATGGGCGGGGAAATGGTGAAAATTATAAATTCAACGGCGTGCTGCCAACACTCTTTGACTTTGTATATGCTGGAAAAAATCATTCAAGTGTAGACATATTCCGCACAGCGAAAATTCTTACCAAACTGTCACAGTCGAAAATAGAAACTAGATTTTTGAGAAGCACAAATTGTTTATAGCTTGGAATACCCTGTAGAAATCAAATAGCTGATAGCGGTATACGCAAAATCTGTCAAATTAGAAAAAGACACTAGTATAGTTAAATGAAACTGATCTGCTTCCATTTAAATTTCCCAAATATATATTTAATGAATATCTCTAACAGATCGCATCCGAAATATTTAGATATTCCTTCTGCCTGCTAGTCAAGCATGCTCTTTATTGCTTAGAAATAGATATGTTCTTTACTTAATATTTTTGGGTCACACCATGTTGAAATCAACTTAAAATATGAATATGTAAACAAATTGTATTAAACTGTTTGTGGGAAGCATTGTTTGTTCGGTGATCAGCATGCCACTTGTTGCATCTACATTCAATTTGCCTATGCTTATTTATCTAGACTTCGATCGGCAGCATGAAAACCACAACATACGATATGTAGGCATGTGTATATTATATGTTTATAATTTACATTGGACTGCCATCGTCAGCGGCAAGCTCCATTAAACTGTCCGAAATTTATTTCAGCCTCAATTTGTTGGTGGCATGACCCCATAGATGACGCAGCTAGTTAGCTATGTGGATCAATGCGTCGATGACATCATTTTTGGACAGCAGTCGGCGACGCATGTGACGTAAGGTTTAGTTTTTGTTTTTGTTTTTGTATTTTGGGAGCGATCTATATTTACAATAAAATATATAGGCGACAAACAGAGCGAAAACTGATCTCGAATAGACCAATTTTTGTTAGCAGAGTTGGCTTATTTTTAGATCTATGTCAAAATAATTTAACTCTTTGTACGTGGGTTGTACAACGAACAAAGAGAGCATCTTTAATTAACTGACAATTTGCATAAACTTTGCAGGCAAGTCTCAATGAAAGTCTGGCATAGAACAAAGATACCTTGTAGAATTAATTAACCTGGACGCCCAGTCGTTCTGGCTACTTGGTACTATAAGATTTAATTCTAAGTTGCAATTAGGAAATAATTATTATTAACATCCATTTCTAATCCTTTTAAGCTGGCAGGGTATAAGCAATAGGTGGTATGTGAATTTGAAGCTCATGTTTTCAACTTCGTTATTCCAACTATGAAGTCAGAGTTTCAAGTATGATATCACTGTACCGCGTGTGTTGATTCAATCACTGTACAATTTGCATACACTGCGACTACTATGTCAGCTAGCTGTGCAGCGTGTGGAATGCATTTGCTATGGCCTTGCGACATGTCGAAAGCACCTAATTGCAACTATGTATAAAATATATCAACAGTAGCTGTAAGCGATCAATGGAACGCTATCGCAACTAATTGAAATGTAATTGTTCAATTGCGCATTAATTACATATTTTGTTAATTGCCTACAGCCAAAAATGTCTGGAAATTGAGCACCAAAATTTGGTCAATCAACACCATAAAAGCGACTCGAGGGGAAGTTGCACCAATAGAAATCGCATAGATACAAGAAAAAACTCTGCTGTTGGCCATGGGAGAAAGAGGACCAATGGCAGTGACACGACAAACGAGCCAAACTCAACGATTTTGTCGATGAGGCAAGTCACGCATTGCAATCATTTCCTAAAAAACTTGATTACAAATACATCAACGACAACGACAACGACAATTGCAAGCCAGACTTGCGACAAATGCAATTCTTATGTGCTCGTCTAACCGGCCCCCAAGAGCGTTGCTAAACTTAAACTTGAAATGTGCCACAAAAGCACAAAAGGAGCCAGACTGAGATACAAAGAATTGCAAAGATACGAAGATACATTTGCAGCTACAAGTTGGCTTTGACGTTGGCTGTCACTCACAGCAAATGAACAGGAAATTGTTTACTCGAAAGCAACAACAAACTTGGCGATGTTCTCAATAATTCACAAGTCTCCTTCGACTTCAGTTCCAGTCTTTTAGATTAAAGACCTGGCATTGGCATTGATGCTGACTGGCGCCTTGACTTAAGTTGGATTAAATTTAAGATTTAAGCATTAAATTAATGTATCTGTCTTGACATTGAATTGCCCAAGCAGACAAGCAAACAGGCAGACAATGTAATATGTGGAGACCCTCCGCGTTAAAAAGAAAACAGAATCCAGAAAAGTTTGCCCTAATTTCTGTACAACAAAATAGAATAACAAACAAACAAAAGTCAGATCCGCACTAGTTAACAGCGCCAAAGTATCTGCTAGATGTTTGTGTATCTGTATCTGTATCTATATTTGTAGTTGTAGCTGTTTCTGTGTACTTATTTTGTCTGTTTTGTCTATGTTGCAGTCACAGCACCACAATTCGCGTCTGAGTCATCAGATTCTTTAGCAAGAGGCTGTGACACAAATACTACAAAAATAATAAATGGCAGCCAAGCAAAATAATGTATTACCAGGCTACAAGACATTGTGGCTTACAGATGATATCTTTCACCTTGTATAGCTAGTTTTCATTTGTTTAATCACAACAATCGTAATGAGCTCCATTAACATCATGCAAAAGGTAAGAAGACCCTATGCCATTTGCTTTTCTCATTATCATTTTGTTTATATCTTAATTTTCTCCCTTGTTGCTTGCTTCTCTATTTATTTACTTGAGCATTTTTATTTTTGCGACCGGCTGCTGTTTAATTGCCCATCGTCTTTTGAATGGAAACATTTGCAGCACATTTTGTTTGAATCGCAAACAGATGTGTGGACAGGCAAGATCATAATGCGCGTAATAATCATAAGCATATCCGAAGCTCTGTATAATCTCAGTGAATCAAATGAACCGGGTGTATATCTGACATGATTTTAATATCTAATGTTAGCCGCAGAGGTTGCCCCGTTGCCACTAAGGTTATATACGACCCAAATGAATGAGTCGAATGAGCCGAATGATGTCATATCTGTATGTTGCGGACACACTCCAACGCATCTCGTTTTCGTCTTTTTGTGATTTAAATATAATTTTTTTTATTTTTTAGTTTTTACGTTTCGTCTGCACTTCAACTCCCTACCCGCAGCCCGCACAATCCTCCACAATCTACCCCATCCCAACGACCATGTGGGTCTCGGCCATTGTTTGCCATTAGAATGTCTTATACCTTATGCCTGCCGGTTTAAGCTCCAAAAGTTGTTTGTCTGGTTTTTTCTGCCAGCAGATCTTTCCGCTACCTTTTCAAACTTCAAACTTGGCTGGCGAATTCAAGTTCAAGCGACAGACAGACAACAGACACAGATAAAATACCCTAACCGTTTAGAGCTGTATTGCCTATAGGACTTGGCAAACATTTGAATAATTTCAAATGTATTTATTGGAATTGTTTCATTTATATTTAATCACAAATATAGAATATCCTTTTCTTAGTGTATCAAATTCCAGCAGAAACCTTTGTCTAATGTGTTAAAGGTGTCTTTAAGTTTTTTGTCAGCTTCTTAGATTTGGGGTGGTTTGCTAAATCTAAGGGTGGTTTTCGACACACACTGCCTACAGGGTGGTTTCTATTTTCTAGTGGCAAATATTTCTTAACTTTCCTGCCGTGTGCTGTCTAGATTTCCTCTATATTGATGGCACGCCCGGCCGACGAGTTTTTTAATGGCAATCTACACTTATTGCACGGGGAGCAGAGGCCCAAAGACCCAAAAAGGGGTGGTTCCTCAGCTGTTCCACATTTGTTTCTGTAGCGGCATTTGCTGTCACCTTTTCTTGGGGTTAAGCCGGAAAAATTGCTCAATTCCGTACTGGGCTGTTTTATGGAACAGGAATAGATTAATTTCAACTGCTATATTAATCAGAATTAATACGATACTTTCTTTGCCAGAATGAAATGTTGGCATGTCAAAGATTGTCGTATATGATTTATTTCACAATAAAGTATATCTTTCTGTGTCATCATTTAAATTAAAGTAACCAAAAAACTACCCCATTGACCTGTCGTAGTGCTCTGTCAGAGTAAAATTTAAAAGACCCACTTTTTCTGATTCTGCATTTAAAGCAACTATAAAATAGAGGCAAAGGGTCGCCAACTACTTGTATACTATATATGTCATACGTGGACGAGGTAGAATCTGAAGCACTTAATGCAACAATGTTATGACGCCACATGCGATGCCGGGTGACAACAAAGTCGGCGTCATCGGCAGAAAATAAAAGCGCCATTAAAATCAAGTTGTAACTTTCAAGTCGTCCATAGGCGACGGGCAGAGACCCTACAGTCAAATTGAAACACGCAATGTATACTGTATATCTTGGCTATTTTTACAATTATGTTTGTAGTTTGCTTTTATTGATTTCCAAAAATGATTATAAACTTTTGTGAAGGGTATATAAACAGATGCGTGCTCATGATCTAGCACCTGAGATAGACAAACAGATGCGCTAAGTTGTTTCTATCTTTCGATAATGTATTTTTACTTTATAGGTCAGCACAACCTTGTTTGCTTATTGCATACACCTGCTGCCCTTTGTCTATTACAGGGTATAGTTGTAGTAAATTTGTTGGCCTTGCTCGGGTGGCGTCAGGGTGCCATTAGTTGGCGGTTGCCAGTTGCCGGTGCTGGTCCCACGCATCGTTTAATGATTCCCTAGCGTTAGTCTGCAATTAGTAACCAAGGTTTCCCTCTATTCCCACCTCTGTGCATTTATCCCTCCCTCCGCACTATTGCCCTCTGTACACGACCCTCCTGCTGCGTTATCCTTGCGTCAATTCAGTTGCGTTATTGCGCGTTTGGCTAATTAAATTACTCGACCGAATGGTGTGGAAAAAGTTAAAAGAGAGGACAATGCATTCAACCAGAGGGTGCATACAGAGGGGGTGTCCCTGGCCAACGGAGCTACGGAACGATGCATTAAGTGATTTTTCTCATGGACATGTCGCCAGTCTGTCGCCACGGAAATTGCATTTTCAGTGCGTAAACTCGAAAAGTGACAACAACACTCAACTCCAATGTGTACACAACTGCGAGTTCAAATGGAAATATAAGCAGCAGCATATATGCATATATAGCTATTGATTTTTATACCCTGCAGCTCCTTAAATGGGCAAAAGGTCATGTTGTTACACAACAAAGAATCGATATATTTTCAACTATTGTTAACATACAAAACATTCATTCAAAACATTTCGCTTTTATGTTTACAAAATACGTGTTTAAAATAATTCCACTCTCCAACTATAGGGTATCTATCAGTCGCCACTTTTGCCTTCTTATTGTTCTTTTGCTGTGATGATTTCATTTTTATGTTTTTTTTATACGTTATACTCTTTTGTGTTCTAGTTCTGCTTCATGTTTGTCTTGAATATCCTTCAACCAAATGCAACATGCGAATGGGGACAGCATGTGCCTGTCCCTGCTCCCGTCCCTGGCCCAGTCCCCTAACCCTTACGCGAAACGAGTTCGAAGTCAATGCCGATAAGTCACTCAGTCAGTGATGTCGTCTTTTTGTTTGACTTGCCTTTTTGGCTACAGTTTTCGCTGTGCTTTTTGGCAAGTCACATTATTTACTCGCTTTTAATTTCATTCGAAATGACCACAAAGGCAGGCAGCCAAAATATGACATCACAGCTTTTGAGTGGGCTCGATTGTGTCAGCAATTGAGCGTTGATCTCAGACTCTATAAGAGTTACAGACATCAGAGTATCTTTTCTGAGCTAGCCACTTAATATTTTTAAATATTTTAATATGCCAAATTTAAAAAGTTTTTTGCACTCGACAATTAAATTTGTTTTCAAAAATTTATTAAATTGTTTAAATTTATGAAGTCAATTTGTTCATATTAGAATTAAATATTATAAGTCACATTTCTAAAATTAAATCATCTGTCACTGGCGCATACACACTGTTTAATCGACAAATATGCTAATTGCGATTTAAGTAGCCCTTGGTTATGTGTGAATTATTTCTATTTATGTAAGTTATTTGCTCCACATCTTAATTATCATTATGGACACACAGTGTAATATTCCACGCACTAGACGAAAAGTGTCGCAAGAATTGCGTATTCACGAGTGTATTATTTTTAATTCAATTTTATTTTGATTTTCAACGCCAATATATGTATTTGAATTCCACACTGAAGAAGGGGAAGACGATGTAGCAACAACAACAACAACAACAACACGAGCAACAACAGCAAACATCGCAGAGCCAAACGGGCAACGTTCAGTCTTGTTTTATATATGTAAAACTACAAAAATAAATTTCGAAAAACCGAAAAGAAACAATACTAGCCAAAACACAAATTAAACCAGAAACTAAAACAATAACAACTACAACAACAGCAACAATAGTAATAAACAACATCAGCAATAACAACAACAACAACACACCGTAAAGCTCGCGTCGCGCGGCGGTTTCAAAATCGTTTTTTTCGGTTTTTATTCAAAATGTTTTTTTGGCGGCAGCTGCCAACAATGAGAAGCCAAAACGTTGCCACCACGTCGTGGGCGACTTTCGTACCGTTTGTAACGTGCCGCGTGCGCTCCCAACGCTTCGCCGTTCGAGTGAAAACTAAACGAAGCGCTCGAGCAGCCAAGCAGAAGCAAGCTAATGTCACTGGCACCACCACACAAACCACCACAGAACCACCAGAGCAACAGACCAACAGAGCAACAGAGCAACAGAGAGGGACCAGCTGTTTCGATTCGTTCTTCGGACTGCTCACATTGCTGGGCGCCAATGCGACTTGTGTTGCCAACAACAAATTTCCCAGTATAAGAGTCTTAATGGCAGTTGGCAACGCTACAATTGATCGAAATTCTGTTGCATACTCTTAGGCGGCATTGCGAAATCAGAAAGAGTGCAGTTGGCTTAGGGGCGTGCGCTTTTGGTCTATATCACAATTGTTTAAATCAAATAAAAACATTTAAATTTATGATAAAAAAAATGTAATTATACTCAATCGATTTTCTGTGTAACAATAATATTTAACCTAATTTGAGGCTAGCTCTTAACAGACAGTAAACAAAACATTAAATAAATATCCATAATAATTGATTAAAAACTTGCTGCACTACCACTTAAGTGCTACTGTCGCACAGCGGTATGAGGATGCCACACATTGGTGCTCTTACATAATGAATTGTTACGGTTTCCAAAGCTAGTGCAAAGATTTTCCGGCAAGCGAAATGTGTTGACCGTTTGTCTGGCTGCAATTTCAACCCTTAGCCAAAAAGAGTCGACCCAGACACACCCCCGCACAGACCCTGAGTTTTCGAATTGGAAACAAACTGAAACTCATGAGCAGCTTGCCTACTGTTGAGGGTGTATTTTATCGCTATTTGCTATGCGTATGAGTGTATTTGAAATATGATTGATAAGGCTGAACGTCATTTCCCTAATTAAGGAAAACGCATAAATGAAAGACCTTTTAAAGGTGCCTCTAAAAGTGTTTGCTTTTAGGGGGAATTGTCGCTGTTTGCTCTCGAATCAGTTGAATACGACCCCGAAATTGATAGTTAGACAAACAGTTTCGTTTAATTTACATTTGAATATTTTGTAAGTTGTTTGAGTTAAGCAAAGCGTGATAAATATTGTCCTTTACTGTTATTTAAGATTGAAAGTCATAGATGAAACAAAATAGACTATTACTTTATGTTTCACCCCATTTTTGAATACGTTTTTACTTCAATTAAATATGCAATAGAAGTCTATTATTTTTCTATTATTTCAAGGTCTGTCTGCTTCAATCGCTGCCCCAAAACAGTTGCACTACAGCAGCTGCTTTCTGAAATCAGGGGAAGTACCCATAAAATTTAATTTAACGCGACTTTTAAAGACACAGGGCTATGGCTGATTCAACATAAGTTAGGAGATGACTTCGAAATGGGCCAACTTCCGTGCTCTAATGTGCAGCAGTCAAATGTATCAATCAGTGGAAATGGCGGCAGCTATTTTGGATCTCCACGATTAGCCTTTGGCTCTGGACGAGGGCAAAACTTTAACCCTTTGCAGGGCATGTGATAGAATTGGACAATTGGCTGGGTGGATGGGTGGATAAGTGTCGGGCTAGCTGGCTGGCAGACTGGCTGCTTGGATGGTTGCTTCGTGTCGTTCTCTATCTGGCAGCTATTTTTGGAAAACGTTCGGACTCTCGCATGCTCAGTCGATCGGTCGGTTCGCTGTTCACTGTTCGCAAAAAGTAGACGACACAGCATGGCGGGGCACGATCGGTGGAATCCGTTTGTGTTCCGTTCGGTTCCGGCGTAGCACAGATTTGGCTTTAGTACAAATTCGTAAGTCGTACAAATCGCTAGCTGATTGCGGCCGGTTAGTGGCAAAAAGACAATTTAGCAGACAGACAACAAGAGATCAGCTGAACGATACTGTTTGTTAAAATAAATAAATACGCGTACAAGAATTTCGTTCATGACCACATGGAAAAGTGCAACTACACAAATATATGAGTACAACATACAAAATAACAAATTAACTCAAGAATATATCGGAAAGTCATTAGCAAAATAGCTTCAAATACAAGTATCTGAAAGAGAGAGAGAGAGAGAGAGACAAATCCTAGACTTTCCTCGACTGTAATTGTAGGCCAATATTTAGCGTTTGTTGTGATCAAACCAAATGGCGCATAATTCAACGTGAAATAGACAAAAACAACAAACGGATATATAGGTACATTGCCGTGGCCAAAAGAAAAAAAAAACAGATACATAATACATATAGATATAGCCATAGCAATAGATACATAGACACATACATATATAGAGCAGCTCCCACCGTTTAACACAGTAAACTGGGCTATTGCAAAACCGCAAGATGACGACGCGCATACGGCGTAAAAAGTCAACGCTAACGGAGTTGAAAATCGCGGTTATTGGTTCGCCCAGTGTTGGAAAGAGCGGTAAGCATACACACACTGAGTACACTGAGTACACACTCCAGAAGGGCCTTTACAAATACAAGTACACAGCATACGACGTGCAGATACCACCGACTAGAATGCCGAGCAACAGCAACAGCAAATTAGTTGAGCAATCGCCGATTCGTATATATTTAGAATGTTGTTTGTTTTGTTTATAAAGTGGCAACATACATATACATATGCGTTCGAGTCTCTTTGTATCTAGCATGCCGCTAAGTGTGCACACACATACATACATACATATGTATTCATGTCGATCGGTATCTGTATCTGTATCTGTCTCTGTTGAGTAGCTCGCTCTTTAGCATTGCGCTGGCGTTGTAATCGTTTCTTACCGTTTGATTTGACAAGCGTGCAGCCCAGGCCATGCATTAATTTATGGTACACATCCAGACCCACGCCATATATTCTTTTTGGGGGGAATCACAACGTTGCATATTTTATACTTAGCGCAAATTGATGTTGCCTGTCAGCCATCACGTACCACGACCCGTCGGCCCCCAAAAACTTTAATTTGTAACATTTTGTTTGCCCCAATGGCTTTAGTCGATGCTTAATTATGTCGTAATACCACCAAGCACACACTATCACTGTAAGCAGTTCCGCTTGTGAGTCCCCCGGGAAATATGACTCGAAAATATGCTCCAACAATAAATAAACTTATGTGGAAAAATAACTCGAGGTGCCGACTGACAGATGTCATGATCTCTGCATAGATTTAAGAGCGGAAGAGCAGCTGTGATCCCTTGTTTCCCTCAGCTACTCCACTGTATTGCCATCCACCTTGTGCCATTTTAATTGCAAACACACCTTGACTGTAGTCTTCATGCTCCGCTTTCTGCCGTCCCATGCAATCAGCTGACCGAGATTACGACTCAGCTATTTGCATTTCACACTACTTTCGTGCTCACCTCTTTTTTATCAGCACTGCAAATCTACACACGAACTGCTTAACTTATCTTAATTACTTAATCTAGTTTTTGCATGCTGCTAAATTGTTTTATTGTATATTTTAAAGCTTTGCGATTAACTACTTCTTAGTCTGATACATATGTACTTTTACTCTGCGCATTTGTTTAACAATTTTTCCTTGAAAGATTTTCGAAAGGAATTTTTTATTATAAATTTTTAAATACTCTTCAGTTACCAAATGAATAAATTAATTAATTAATTATAAATTAAATATATTAATATTTATAAATACTCAACATTCTTTTGTAAAATAAATATTGGAATTAAATTCTTTATTTAGAAAGCACAAAAATCAAATACTTACACATATATTTGTTGACTAATACAAATTTGATTTGTCGCAACATTAAGTCCATGTTTCTTTAGTTTTTCTTGTATGAAATGTGTGTTCACATCATTTAACATATCACAACAATAAGTTCCTTAATCTGTGCTCCATTTTTGCAATACTTTTTTAACGTCTCTGTATTATGTGCGCCCTTAAAACGATGCCAATCCAACAATTTTACGACTATGAAAACGTAGCTAGTAAATTCATGTATATAGGATCATTCAACCACAGCGTCGGCGCTATGGCACAATTATTTAATGCCACATAAGATCTGAATCGGGGTGCCATGCGTGTGGGGTAATTAAAACGCCCACCACGCGAAATCCGTGGATGCGGACGCGGACGTGAAAATGGAAGCAGACGATTAATGCCCAGAGAAGCCAGCGTCGCGAGTCGACAGTCTTCGTCGTAATTTTAACAAAAATTTAAATGTTGACCTCGTAAAAATTATTTAAAAAAGCAAATAAAATAAGAATTAATACATTGCAGATAACATAAATTAAACACAAGTGAAATGTGTGGTTGCTAGAAAAATAAATGATCGAAATGGGAAAATGTGAAAATGTCAATAAAAATGAAAACAATAACAAGTTGGACAAGAGAAACCACCCGGTAGTAGGCAAGCCATACTCGTATAGAATATTATCCTTTCGGCCAGAACTTTAGAGCACTTGCCATGTAAATGACCAGAGCTCGAGACATACCCCCAAGGAAGCGCCCTTCTCCATCCTCCCTTACTCGAATCGGCCTAGAAAGTTGTTTTGTTTGCTTGAAACACGCAATGGCCTAAATGTTGTTGTTGTTGTTGCTGCTGCCGCTGTTTTCCGAGTTTATTAACCCCGCAGCAGGAGTTGCTTAGTTTTTCACCTGCCTCAGGAGGCCGCCAGTTGTGATGTGTAGCAGGAGTTTTCAGCTTAAGTGCTGACCCAGAATGACAGCGGCAACGACAAGTCCGAGTATTGTTTGGAGGGTTGTTGCCCTTGCCCCGGAGGGCGTAACCACGCTTTACACCTGATCCGGATCCGGGGGCAGGAAATGCAATTCACGTTAGGCAAATGATCTATTATTTAATTTAATTGCAGCCTTAATTGTGCGTTTCATAACAAAGCGTTACATCGGCGAATACGATCATCAGACTGAGAGTCGCTACAAACACGAGGCCATGGTCGATGGCGAGCCGGTGCTTTTCGAAATACTGGACACATGTCCCAAGGTAATTCCACATATGCCTAACCTTTTACATCAATAAATACAAGCACATATTTTTGCATTTTTACGGCAGGCTGACGATGAATTTCCCAATGCCGCCGAGCTGATTCAGTGGGCCGATGGCCTGCTGCTCGTCTACTCGATAACGGATCGCCGCAGCTTCAACTATATACGCCGTGCCAAGTCCGATTTGCAGTCGGATACACCCGTTCAACTGTGCGCCAACAAAGTGGATATGGTGCATCTGCGTCAGGTTAGTCGCGATGAGGGCGAAATTCTGGCCAAAGACTTTGAGTGCAAGTTTAGCGAGGTCTCTGCAGCGGATCATGTGGATCAAGTTGCCGAGGTATTCAATGATCTCTGCAAGGAGGTGCTGGCCTGCAAGCGTAAGTCCAAGCAGAGTCTACTTGAACGAATGCTCGGCGGCACCAGACCCTACAGCAGGGGGAAGAGCGACAGCAACTTGCCAAAAGACTGAAATCACACTTTTTGTTTAAATAAACCATTTTTTACTGCATACCAGAATGTATTGCTGTTTTAAGTAAATTGTTGGATATCAGAATACCCTGTAATTTAGTAAAAAATCAATGTAGATAAATACTTATAATCATCACTTTTTAATCAAGCTTTCGTTTATTATTTAATTCTACTTTATTGTCTTACAGCAGTCAGTCTCTTAACCGTTCGCACTCAGCGTTTGTAGTTTCACAACAGTGAGCTTTTAAATAAGCTTGCCAAAGCTTATGCTTATATTTAGTTAAAACTTTCACAAGTAGATGGCGTCTGTGTACGAAGCGAAATAAACCCGTTTCTATTTAAAAATTATTGGACAGCTGTGTTTTGTTTATTAAACAATTTATTTACTTTTTGACGTGAGAAAGAATGGCATACTTTCGTGAGGCATTTGAATAACTTAAATAATTAGAACTGCTTTTTGTTATAGCGTTTTACAAAAACTTAATTGAATGAATGAGCGTATTTATCTTATGTATCAAAAATTGCTTAATAAATGAAGCAAATACTGTAATTCAACGATAATTATTGTATTGTATTGAATATGTTACTCAATTCAACAACAAACAACAAATTTAATAGTACTGGGTACTAACTACAATTAGCTGTTGATCTGAAAGGATGTTTTGTTATGTCATATCCATTAGTTATAGTCAAGATCGATTGACCAACTCGACCTTGATCGACCTTAAGGGCTATATGACACCCCATAAGCCAACTTCTGAACACGTGTGCATTTAATTAGCCAATGTCAACAGCCCCATTGAAGCGAGTACATCTACTTAAAACAAAATACAAATGTCGCCGTTCTATATACTTAACTTCAGTTTCAACTTAACACAAACTTTCTGACAACATCCGGTAGAGGTTTTGGCTCTGAGCCGAGCACCACATCATTTGTGGACATTTCATCATCACTCTTTCTACAGCTATTACTGTATCCAATTGAATGTCAATGTGTGAGTGTGTCACAGTCTGCTGTTGTGTTTGTTCAACTAAAACCATAATATTGACTTGGCAAGGTAGACAGCAGACAGGCGGACAGACAACGAATACACTAAATTACTGCCCCTTTATGCCAAAATGATGAGCGAAATCAATTATAGACCACGCCACACGCATCACGTCCACCACCCCCTGTAAGTCTGTCTGTCTGTCCGTCTGACCGGCTGGCCGATTGTGCAATTGGCCCCATTACGCCCCGCCGGCTGCCAGACATTGACACCTGTTGACAGTTGGTTCAGCTGTGGTAATGTAATTCTACTTGGCAACTGTCGAAGAGAAATGAAATGCACAATTTTCTTGTAATTGCTAAACAACTGCAGCGAGGGCCACATCAACAGCAATAGAAACAGCAACAGATACAATAACAGCACGGCAACAGCTTGGGGCATGAAATCTCACAACTATTTTTAATTAGTTAGTCCCACATTTAAAATTCTAATGTTAATTTATGATTGAAAGTTGGTTGGCAACTGCCTTTTGCCAATTGGCAAGCAAGCCCTTCTATTTACCAGCTTCTGTAACAGTGTCTGGGTCGGGGCCAGGTGTCGTTTGTGGCTCAATTTGTTGAACTGATTAGCAGCTGTGCAACTTAGCCAGCTAGCCAGCCGGCAGGCAGGCAGGCTGGCAGCAGCTGGGTGGTGCTATTTGTGATGCCTTTATGCAATTAACCGATCGTATGGACAATTTGTGCTGTAATAACTTTTAATTATGGACCAATCGGCATAATAATGTTCTGGAAGTCCATTTGCATGCACCTGAAAGCATCTGATCAGATCAGATCAAGGTCAGTTAGAGAAACACATGAAGGTCTCAACTTAGTTACAAGCAAATATGCTTATGAAGTAACTTTGCTATGATTAAAAATGACTAATGGATATCATATCGTCGAGTCTTGAGTGAGCATATTTAAGCCAGATATATAATATATACGAGTACATGAAGAAGGAAATAACCTTTTCAGCTAGTTTCCGATCCCATTGATTTTCTTATCTTCCAGAGTATTTAGAACGGTGCGTAGAAAACGGAATGAACTGGTCAAATCTGGAATCAATTATAGGCTGTTTATCGGATTCCCCTTGGGGAATTAGCTCTTCGGCTATTCCCCAATGGCAGTCAGCATTCAAGCATATAAACTGATCTGATTTAAAAGGCTCCCTCCGGTCCGATCTTAGAACTCCCCCGTTTGCTGCGAACCAGTTTGCGCACTAATTAATCTCAGAGGTATGCCAATTATATTTGCTGATCATTTAAATTAGAATTTGCAACAGGTGAACAGGTGTGCCCCACAGGCGACGCAACGTCGACGGCGCAATATTCAAAGAGTTGTCTAACGGTTTGGCCGCAACAGCAGCCAAAGCAACGCCTAGAAATGTATATGTGTAATATATAGATGGATAAAATACCATATCTCTCTCTCTATATATAACTACTGATACCTCACACCTGCCAGCATTTGTTTGAAAAGTTCGAAACCCAAGATTAAATAACTTCTGCATTAAGAAAAAACAAAAATTAAAACCAACTACTACAACAAAATAAATAAGAAGAAAAAAAAATAAAAGACTAGCGAATAATTGGCCCGAAATGGCGGCCACAATGCCAAGTAAATTGGCTGAGGCAAGGTGTAAGTCATTGACTTTGATATTCAATTAGCTAAATACCAAATGCTATGTTCTAGTTTGTTCTACTGGCTACTGTCAAAGCCGACGCCAGGCCGGGTTAGGCCAACCTTGGCTTTTTATGCGCCTTTAATTAGCCAAAATTGAAATTCGAAAATTGTAATTGTATTTCGTATCTTGTATCTTGTAGTCTGTTGTTTTTGTTGTTGTTGTTGCTGTTGTTGTTGTGTGTTGGACGAGTATATGAGTATGCATATGTATCTGTGTCTGCATTTGTATTTTGGTATCTTTGTCGTGTCTGTATCTGTAAATGAAACGTGTTTAACAAGCTCTCGTCGTCGTTTACAGCTGTGTTTTAACTTTAACTTTAAGTTTAACATAAACAATTAATGAAAAGTTTGTTGTTTGTTCTTTTTCTATTTTTGTTTTGTTTTGTTATTGTTATTTTAATTGCAAAGTGCATTCGGCTTCCGGCAATTACAGCACTCGGTTCAAACAACTTGCCCGCCCGGCTTCAGTGCGTCCCAGAGCGTTTCCTGCAACCCTAACCCAAATAATCATTGACTTTGACAATAGACTAACAACTTGCGTCTACTTACCGATTATTCCAAAGACCAACTAACCGTTTGACCAACCTGTCCAACCGCACGTAATCCATTTGCCCTAAACAAGTGCTAACTAAATATTTAATATACAATATTTAATGAAGACTTCAATAAGATAATAAAATAGTTTTGGCCTTATAATGTCTGACCCAAATCAGTCAAATAAAACCGATACAAAACCGTACCCGTACTCGTATCCGTACCTAGCTCCAACTATGTCCATTTCTCAAGCCAACCCCGTAATTAAGGTCTGTCAACCTTAGAGGCCAATTAATATTAATCTAAACTCCACTCCGTCGACAATTCTAAATAATTTTAAATATTTATCAAAATGTCATTTGAATCTTTTTTGTGACTATAATTAGAATCTGGCAAAAAAAAAACATACTTAATAATTGCCATAACATAAGATTTATACTCGCACATTTACTATTGTTTGCTTAGAAGTTAGAGTACAAAGGGGTATGCTCCACTCATGGATGACGTGGAAATAGAATACCAATTAAAATGTAACTAAAATAAATTGAACTTTAAAGTTTCTACACTGCGTGTGTTAGACTTTAAATTGCACAGAGCTCAGATGAAGTCAAAGTTCAAAATTTTGTCAATTTATAAATTACCTTAAGAAGTTTATAGGGTATTTGACAGTCTATGCCTCGCCGCTAGCTCATTATTATTTATTATTACAAGTAATTCAAAGTTTGAAGTTATTAACTATTACCCGGACCCGGTTTGCACTCGTATATGGTATATCTGATCGCCCACATCTGATCAAATACTTCTGCTGCCTGCCAGCAATTAGCACATTCGATTTCTATTCTCACAGTCAATTATCATAAAGCTTGTGCTCATTGTAATTGCCATGTGATAAATCTATTGAGGTGTGTGTGTGAGTGTTTTCCATTTATTACATATGCTGAGGTAGGTCATGTATACAATCAGCTGGCACTTAATAAAACAATAAATACACCAATCTAGATATAAAAAATAAATTTGAATAAACTTTAACGAGAAGTTCTAAGTTGAACTAAGCTTCTTTGGCCCGCATTTGAATCAAAGCAATGTTGATTTATGAGATATAAAAATCATTTCCAAGCTGCCTCGTGCCTTGTGTCAAGTGCAGCATATTGAAACAGTCACCTTATGGGTTGGTCAACTTATGCGCCCAGTTTTTATTTTGCTTGCCCGAACTTGAACTTAGATCAAGTTGCCAAATTAATTGCCAGCATTGCGGATTTATTTTACATGGTTGACCGTGCTGATGAAAGAGGCACTTTCAATGACCAAGGGACCGACAAGTTAGGTTTACATATTAAGGACACACATTACATTTTTGCTATTAAGTAAACTTTATTGAAGCAGAGTTGCTTAAATATGTAAATAGATTATGATATATCGAGTGTATATATATATATGTATATTGTTAAATATATTTCAACATTTGTATTTGAATATAACATTAATTATGTTCTTTTGCAGCTTGCTCGAAAGCATGGGGACCAACCACTGCTGTTAAAATTGTTGCTCTAATAAATGTTAATACGATAAGCTGATAAATATGTAAAATTGTTCTTTAAATGTTAACAATAGTTTATTTTTCAACAGCAATAAACTTGTAGTATTGAAATATTCATAATTGCTATCCAAAGATCTAGTTTGAACATTTAAAATAACAAGTTTAGTAGCATATGTATCCATATATGCGTAGTATATTTAATAGTATTATTCAACTTTAGATTGAGCTTGATATAGTATTTAAAATATGCTTTATACTAAACATATGACGCAAATAGATTGCTTAATTTTTGGTAAAGGGTATATACTAGTTGATATATTTTGATTAATAAGTTAATACCGTTTTAAGTTATATGCCGAGTCTCATTGCTAATATTGTTCCCTAAATTGTCAATCTCCTTTTTTCAATTCCCGAATAATACAAATATTATCATCTCACAAATATTCCCTAAACAGAATCAGACTTGAGAGGTTTCCAAATAAAAATAGTAGAAATAGAAAATTCGAAATTCGAAATTGTAAATGGAAATGAAAAGTCATAATAAATTATTTTTCAATTGTATTTTAAACTTTATTAATACACAAAACTTAAGTAAAAATAATAATAAACTCTACATACCTACAATACAATACATAATAGTCATAAAAATAATAATAATAGATAATAATAATAGTACACAATTGTAATATTGTCATTTCCAGTTATTGTACAATGTGAGTAAAATCTTGTTCAATTGTTGCAAAAATACATTCTATAAGGATATATGGATACCTTGTAGTATGTAATATTGAATATTGTATGTATATAATTTAATATATATATTTAGGGCCAACTGTTCAGTTACCGATTGAATACTTTATCGCGTTCACTTCTATGTATTTTATGTAATTATTAATTATTAAACAAAAATAATACAAAAACAAATTCGTGGCTGAGTATACAGCGGTTGCTTGTGTGTGTGGGTGTGTTATGTTTTATGGGTATGTGTGTATGATGACCTTGAGGTCCTTTTTTGTTTAATTTGTTTTTTTTTTCACATCATCACTTAAAAGTCTAAAGATTTTTTGGTCCAATAATATTTAGTTGGGATAATAAATATGCAATGCACAAAGTGAGGAATGGTGAGACGAATACGAAGAAGAAAACAAAACAGAACAATAAATGTGAGAAGGAGCAAATAATACAGAAAACGAAAGGGAAATAAAACATAAAAATTAAATCAAAATTGCGGTGCTTCAATTTCCGGAATAGAAGTTTCCGTACGATATGCATGTGGGGTATGTCAATTTAAAATTAATTTGTATAAAATGAGACCGTTGCACCTGTATGATAAGAATGGTAGGGAGGGACGAGGATGTTTACGCTCTTTAGTTTTTGTTTTGTTTGTTTTTTTGGGTGTGTTTGTTTAGAACGGACGCCGCAGCTTTTGAATAGCATTGGTGAGATGCAGGATTTCAGTGTTCATCTGATGCACAAGTGTGTCCAGTTTGTCCACAGAGTCAAGGATCTCGACGCGTTCGGTATGTGGATTGAAGCGCACCTCGAATGGACGCGACATGGTGCTCACCCAGCGACGGAACTTATCCTTGGCATCCTCGAAGCTCTCGGCCACATAGTAAATGGGCTGATACTCCTGATCCTGATACGGCTGCACAGCGGTGGCAGCGGGCTCGAAGGCGCGATGCTCGCACTTGTCACTAATGGCATGCAACAGCTCACCGTAGGCGCTCAACAGACCAGCACCGTAGGCCTTGACCTGACCGTGTTCCTTGCAGAGACCGAACTCAACAGTGAACCAGTAGACCTGTGTGAATGAAAAATAAACAAACAAAGAGCGAAATAAATAACTGAGACACCTGTGGACCGAGTCGAGTCTTGTGGGCAAAGTGTCAACTCATTGTCATTGTCATTAAGTGGCAAAGTGGCAAATGAGTATGCAATACAATTAAGTGCAACTTACCGTGGAGAGCTTTTCGATTTCTTCATCGGAGGCGCCCAGCGAGGCCAGACCAATCTCCTGCGAGAACTGGGCAAAGCTGGGATCGGCCAGCAGTGGCATGTGACCCAAGAGCTCGTGGATGGTATCGCTGCAAGGGGTGAAAAGAAGAGAAGGGAAAATCGTGTTAGCATAAAACAATTAGGCATGAAATAATGATGCTGGGACGAGCAGCAAAGTGCTGGCACATTGTTAAACCAATTTGCCACACAATAAAAGTTGCCAAGAGGAAGTGGCAATGGAAATGGTGGAAGTGGAAGCGGAAGCTTCTGGGCCGCAACAAAAGGCAGCAAATGCAATTAGAGTGGCACACAAAAAGCTTTGCCTTTTTGATGTCGCATGTCGTAGTTAGAGAAAATACTTACGGCTCGGGTGTGTGGTACGGCGAGTTGACATGACGCACATACTGTGTGCTCTGGAAAATACGGAAAGCCAGCGAGGCGAGGAAGTCGCGAGCGGTCAGCAGACCAGCAGCTGGGCGCAAAGAGAAGCCAGTGTTTTTGCGCAAGAAGTCGGACATCTCCTGCAGCTGGGGCAGACGATGATCAACAAAGATTTGCTCATCCTGCAGCATCTGGAAGGCGGCACGGTATTCGGCACAGGCGTGCTTGGGTGCCAAGTCTTGGACGGTGCGGAAGACCGAGCGCCAGGTCTTGACCTCCACATCGGTGTAGTTGATGTGTGGGATTGGATCTCCATACTTGAAAGCGAATGCAATCTCGGCAATTTCCTTGCGACGCTGGCGATAGACCTTATCGGCGAATCCGGGATGGTTCATGTCCAAATCGGGCTCATACTTGGTCATCAAATGATTGCAGTTATCCAGCTCGGATGCATGCTTGGGGAACCATGGCGCCTTCACGCTAATGTTGTTCTCAGCCAGCAGATTCATGCTGCTGAAGGAGCCAGACTGACGCAGCGAACGGATCAACTGCAGCAGATTGCCACGGGTCATCTCCAGCTTGATGAGCACATCATGATCGACGCCCTCGATGCGCGATTGGCGCGACTCCACATGCTGCACGGTGCCGTGGAACGTTTCGATGGCCTTGAGGATGCGACCCAGCGATGAGATGCCCTCCTTGAGGCGCACCACCAAAGCGGCGCCCTGGACGGCTGCCTCAGCCTCGGTAGACTCCGATGCGGCATTGGCCAAGACAATCTCGTCCTCGGTGAGGCCATAATCTGCAATTATAAAAAGGTGGGAGAATGGCAATCATCCAATCATCCTTGCAATCGGCTTTAGGGTCACGTAAACGATAAGTGAGCTACGTGTGGCAGCTACCCCCCGCTCTCATCCTCACCCAGAGGGTTGCTATGCAACTGTTGGCGGGCTGCTTAAGTCGAGCGTAAAAAATGAAAAAGGGAAATGCGCCATTCGAGTTGTCGCTCGACTCTCAACTGTTGACTGTGGACTGTGTATGCTGTGCGTGGGTGTAGCCTTTTAGGCGCACACACACACACAACAATCAGAGCTCGCACAAAGCCCTGAGTGCTGGCACTTTATCATATTAAGCACTTAAGTTTATGTCAGACACCCTCTCTATGTGCGTGTGAGTGCCACGCCCACTTACCGTTCTTGGGCTTTTCATCATCATCGGCTGGCTGCTCAGCGCTGCTTTCAACTGCTGCTTCAGTTTCAATATCCCCGACTAAATGGAAATAATAAAAACAAAGAGGGAAAATCATAAGCAAAAGGAAATCAAAATTGAACAAAAATCACAAGTAAATCATAAGAGTGTGTAAAAGATAAGCACCTGCAACATATTCATCCTCAACGGCCAGCTCCAAATTGTCCAAGTTGGGCTGCTCGTCCTGCAGCTCGACATTTTGCTCGGCGGGCACATGCTCGCCCTTGGCTTGCTGAATGCACTCCTCAAGCGAGGCATCTTTAATAAATGAACAAAACAAAAAGAAAACAAAAACTTAAAAAAAACTCAAACAACTAAACAAAGTAAACAATGAAATACTGAAACTGTGGCAGCAATTTGCAAGCATCTTTTAACTATAGCTGAGCTCAACTTACCGTTTGCCTTGTTGCGCGCCTCCTCGAGCACCGTTTGTTTGGTCTGCTTGACCACCAGGCTCTCGAAGCGCGCATCGTCCACAAGACTGCGGCGACGGGATGGATACCCATTCTGCAAATTGAAAGAAAAAGATTATAATTAAAGTTTTTGGCAATTGAGTTGAGTTTCTGAGTGACATTGGTCAAGCTCAAAGGGGCAGGATATGCGCCGGAAATTAGCTGTTGCCTGCAATGCTCGCATTGCCGCCTCTCTTGGGGTGGGAGAGAACTGTTGCGTAATGTGAGCTTATGTAATGAAAGTGGCAAGAGAAAGCTATCGTAATAAAACATGTCTAAACTGTATGGCATTAACTTAGCTTAGCTGCATTCAATGAAGGCTATTCTATCTACAGCAGAGTTGTCTGTTTGTTGTTATTGTTATTGTTGCAGTTGCAGTTTTTTTTAGTTTTTTGTTTTTTGGGAAGTTTTCACAGTTTCACTCTGCTGTCACCAGTGGCTGATGAAAGAGCTGACGGCCCATTGAATCATCTTTATTGATTTCATATTTTGTTTCACACAACAACAAAGCAACAACAGCAGCAGCAACATAAACATCAACATAAACAGCGGCAGATCAACAATGAGACGCGTCTGTGTAAGTGCAGGGCAAATGAGGTGTCGGCCACTTTCACTCTCCCTCTATATGAGCATCTTTCTCAAGTCACACAGTGATTTATTTGTTAAATAATAACTTGTCATCTGGCTGTGTTTACAACTTGAGTTGTTGCTGTTAATGCTGTTACTGTTGTTCTTGGATGACAGACAGACAGGCAGATAGTTAGCATGTCATTTCATTAAATTGCAAAAAGCATTGGGAAATCATTTGAAATCAAAACGTTGTAACTTTTACAAGTTGGACTTTGAAAACCTTTACACAGTCACGTAGACCAAAGAGACATGTAACTTTTCAATGCAATTTTGTAATTTTGTTTTGTTTTTTTTTTTTTCAAATATTTTGTAACTTACCTCAATACTGTAGGACTTCTTAATAGCGAACATCTCGCGGTTCTTTTGGGCAGCTGCTACGGCCATCATTTTGCTTGAGTTTTGTGTTGGTTTTGTTTTCTTTCCAAAAAGAATTTTCAAAATTTATGCAAAGTATAGCACTTTGTATACTAGTTGTTTCTTTGTTGATTTGAATTTGATTGCTTGATTTGCAAATAAGCACTCGAAATGTATAGCACTTTCACTGCTTAATTGCCTAAGGGATTCGTTCCTGAACTGAACTGATTGCGTCTAGAATTTAGCTGAATGCAAAAGAACTCTCACAGCACGTTTTACGTTGTTGTTTTGTCAAATATTTTAATCCTTGAACGCGAAACTGATACTCGGTAACTGGATCGAGTTGGGTGATTATCCTTTCAGCTAAAATTTTATTACAACAAATCAGAGCAGCAAACTACTTGACCACAGAAGGCTGGCAAGTCTTTAGAGCGAATGTTAGCGAATCAATGCATGCCTCAGGTTCAGCAGCCAGCACTTAAATACCCCACGAACGACTACGAAATCAGCGCCAACGACGACGACGACGCCAACGACGACCGAGACCGAGACCGATGACAGCGACAGCGGGCGACAGGTTTTTTTTTTTAGCATGACGCGTCTGTGACGTAGCTGGTGCTGCTGCTGCTGTTGGTACTGGTGCTGGTGCTGGGGCTGGTGTCGAGTCTCACAAGCCCAGCTGGAGCTCGAGTTGTTCGGACTACTATCGTGGGGTTTCCTCTCACTAAAAGCCCACAACTGGCAGTGGGTCGACAGCGAGCTGACTCGACCAAGTTCAAGTGCGGCAGCTAGAACGACGCGCTTGGCATTGCTATGCTTGCTGTAGTTGTTGTAGTTGTTGTAGCTGTTGTTGTTGTTAGTGTTTCTGCTGTTTGGGGTTAGCCAAAGCGCGCGTGCGCGTCAGCCACATAATAAACGACGCGACGGGGCAAAAACTACAACAAATATTTGGAATTGTCGCGGTCTCAGCGCGTCATTAAAAAAGCCTAAACAAGTCATAAAAATCAACATTGCGCATACGACGCGTGTGGCAGGGAATTGCCAAATATACATACTAGTATATTATCATGTATACAATGCATTAGACAACGGTACAGCATCCAAAGGGAAGTTCAAAAGTCGTTGCAATTAGAACTAAGTCAATATTACGCATACGCAGCATGTGACAGGGAATTACCTAATCTAATGTAGATGATAAATATTTATTCTCAAGAATTGGCAAAGAAAAACAAAAAGTAGAAAGTTAAACAAGGAACTGCCGCAGCTGTTGTTATTGTGCCCGCTGAAGGTGGTGTCAGCCTACAACATTTAATTGAACAATTATGAAAACGCATTAAGCTCATTTGCATTTGTTAATGTAACACATTAGCGAATGGAATGGATTTGATATTAATTTGAGAGCGAGTTAAATGCCGGCTCTATTGGCTCTAATTAAGTGCCGTCAAAACATCTGGCAAATTGGTTGGACATTTTGCATTTGCATACAAGTAGCATAAAAACAAGTGCGGCAGCTGTCAACGCACACTTGATTTAAATGCGTCTATTACTAACTAATTCCTGTAAACTAAAACTGATAACACACACTAAATAATATTATATGCAGATATAGTAATTATTGATATTGCCAATAGCCTGTTGTGGCAACGAGGCTGCCGCCTAATTGGTAGCTTGTCTTGGAACATTTGAATGACATTTCGCTTTAGTTTTCGTTTTAGTATTAGTTTAATTTTAAGTTAGTGTAGCACATTTAACCAAATTCAGAGTTATTCGCTCGCTTTTGCCATTGATCTACATTCGCAGCAGCAGAGACGTGCACTTGTTAATGTCGTTGTTATTATAGTTGTTGCAGTTGCAAATGTGGTCATCCTTGCATTAGGCCAAAGCCAAACAAACAGCAGCCTTAGCAGCTAAACAGCTAAGCAGCTAAGCAGCTAGGCAGCTAGGCAGCTAGGCAGTTAGGCGTGTCGATCAAATCTGTAGTTTAATTTAAAGACAGCGATTAAATGCCACCACTAACGAGCCATGCACTAATGAGCTGCTATCTACTCACACTATACCGCATAGCATATTAAGTTATTAAATTCAATAGATGACACATGCTGTGATTAACAATACTAAAGAATTTTAATACTGCGTTAATAACAGTTTCACAGTCGATAGGGAAATCGTGTACTTTACATCTCATTTTCGTTGCTTCTGTTAAATGCCCAGCTGCTTCCTTTCATTCTCAGCTTGCATAAGCTAATTGTTAAACATTTAAACTATCTTCTAACCGAGCAATCAAATACTTGTGCAATTAAACAGTAACTAGAAATCAGCACGCCCCATAAATTACATTGAAATGAGATGTAGCCAAAAGGGATGAATAAAGAGTGCTCTTTGGCATTTCTGATTACAAATAAATAGATGAGAATACTCAGTAAATTATTCATCATCATTTAACAATAAAAACACCTCAAATTATATTGCCAGTTTTATTGCAGCGTATCTTAAAGTCGAGCATTCTCAGTCCGGCCTTCTTGCATGCAGTTTTTATACATTAAATTGATTTCCAGCCTCATTCAGCTTAATTTGTTGGCCCAAGACCTAACTCTGAGTGTTGGCTACGTGTTAGTAGACCATGTGCCCTCACGGCTTTTTGTGTCCAACTTTTCTTCCGACATTTTTCTACAATTGTTGTTATTGCGGTCGCATAATTAACGCATTTAACATTTAAAAAACTGCTGTTTGGCTTTTATTTAATTTTTATTTAATATTCAAATTTAATTGTGCACGGCGTTTTGTTTGCTCATTCTAAAGTTATTAAATGGAAGACAACAACAATGCAAGAGCATAACTATTCTCAAGGTTTTAAAAGTAACAAAATTGTTGAGCACAGCTACAAATACAAAGTCAGCTGCGGAGACGCAGACGGAGACGGAGACGGATATTGAGCCGGAGACGGAGTGGAAGACGGAGTTGGAGGTAGCGATGTAGACTTGAATGAAGGCGGAGATAGGAATGGAGTACAAGTTGAGAGTTGAGAGTCGAGAATCGAGAATCGAGAGTCGATCGTGATTCATTTAACGCATAGTAGGCAGACCCATTCACTGGGATTTCCTTGTCCTTGGCCATGACCCTTTAACGCCTGACTGGCCGCAGCTTCTAAAACGCCCCAGCCCGTCCCTGGCTATTTGCCATAACCAGGGCCTGCATGCAACCTGATCGACCAGTTTGTATGTTTTTTGTTATTGTTTTATTGAAGTTTCATGATCAAAACCAAACAAGTGAAGTTAACTCTAAGCACGCACACACAAATTGCCCCTCTCTTTCTCAATCTCTCGGATTCGGATTCGCCAATCTCTCAATTTCAATCAACAATAACTATCCATGTATCTTTCTATAATCATATATAATTTTTAATTGTTTGCCACAAAACATTTTGGAATTGCTCCTTTGAGAATTGAAGGTTGGCTTCAATTTTATTTTAGCTCCGCTTTGCAATTTTTGACTTTTGTTACATAAGACAAAATTTACTATTTTTTGCCTCTTTTTCTGGGTTTTTTCTGTAGTTTCTAATGATCAATCAAAGTGTTCAAGCAAATTAGGTTCTATAATTAAGTATTTCGGACAGGCGGCAAAAGCTGAAAACTACCTTTAAACCATTGTTCTAATAAAAGGTACAATAAAATTTATAAAAATACACATAAATATGTGTGTGTCTGTTTGCCTTAGTCACGTAGTCCACATTTTTATTTGGCAATGCTAAGAAAAAGGTTTATTTTTGTTTTTTTTTTTCATTCAATCAATCATAATTGGCAGGTCTAACAATGAAAGCAGTTCCGTTTCGTTGAGCATTGACATTGAGAAAGTATACACTGAATAGAAAGCTACAGTTAAATGACTGAACTACTTTTTCAAGAATTTTATGATATAATCTGACTGGTGATAAGATAATAGTTGCGATCTCTAGTATACAAGTAATCTAACTTTGCTTAACATTGTCAGATTTTTATGAACTTTTCAAAATATGCTTCATGAAAGGATTCAAATTGATTTGTTATGAATACTATAAAATTTAATATGATTGTAATAGTCTAACTCTTTCAATTGTAAATTAATATAATATTCAGGATATATTCCTTTTAAGGTAATCAAAGTAACAGTTTAATAACACCCAGGTGTTTCCTCTAAGTTCTCGGAAATGCAGAACTAGCCAGCTTAATGAAGCATCCTTAATAGATGCAATAAATCCGCCAGCCTTGTCAAGTTCCCACTTAGTTGCCCTTGTGCCGCCAACTTCCTAGAATAATCTTAAGTTCATTTAAGTAAACTGATAGGGGAGGTTTTGCTTTTGTTTTTTGATTGCTATGAATCAAATATTATTCATAATTTAATAAGCTGCAATTAATAATACAATTAAAAATCCATTTTAAAACATTTTTATAATTTTTTCACATTAGACTTTATTTCTAATCGATCTGAATCACAATTATGTGCATTAATTACAAACGGCAATCATTTTTGTTGCTAATTATTGTATAATATCGAAGTTTTGCTTTCCCAAATAGCCACTTGTCGAGTTGTCCGACTGAACGCCTGTTTGGCTGTCCGACCGACCGACAGTCCGGCCGATGGGGAATTGTATCGACGGGCCTGACAAATCAATTCCATGCCCCAACGCGCTATTCCCCGGCCGCAACTCCCCCTTGGGGCCTCACAGCTTTCTAAGCAGCGCGTATCGAGCTCGGTTTCGGGCTGATTCACGTCCAAAGATGACGCCGTTTAACTTGATTTTGTTTCGCATTTAGTTGTTAATTTATTATTCGAATATGCAAAATAGTCGCGCGCTTGTCGCACATTTTGTTTTGTTTTTGTCAAGTTTGTTTTTATTCGAGTCTTGTTTGTGATTTCTATTTGGGTTTTGCGTCACGTGCGACACTCACGAGAGCCAAAAAAGTCAAGCGTCATCGCAACCAAGCCGAAACCATAATATTTTTTGGACGCAGCTGCAGGGGATTTACTTACCTCCATTGCCAGGTACAGAGACTCAGATGTGTGTCAACTAATATGTTTATCAATCGCAGATAATTTGAAACACAGTGTGAGTAGTTGTTGGTTGATAATTAAAAGGGGGACTCCAAATGAAACCACATTGCATAAGCACATCGAGAAAGGTGGAGAGACATTAAAATAAATCAGATATGCTAACTGTTTGGATTAGTTATTCCTCTCACAAGACCTATAATCAAATGGAATATTTATTGCACTAAAAATAAATTGCAAATTACATTACTAAGAAACATATTCATTGAGATGAGCTCACCATTTCGCATATTTATGAACGACATTAATTGTCAGATATCTGACAAGCTAAGCCAATCATTTACAAATTCAGTATACCCCATGGCGAAATTTAAATATAATTATATTAATTGCACAGATTTTTCCATGCGATAAGCAACTTTTCCTTTTGGATCACCAAAAGTTGGCGCTGTCTTCAGATTTCTGCAGAGGATGATGATAAGCGGCAATCACTTGTCCTATTTTTAGACTGGGATTTTTATGGCTTTGCCTTACTTAAGCGTCGCAAACATTTCCGAGGCGTGTCCACATCGATGTCGATGTCAGTAAATACATACGTATACATTAAAAGCTTCTTAATCACCGCCAATGTTCGAAGGAACGAGCCCCCAAAATATGTACCCGAATAATTTCATTATTATAATTTTAAATTTTTGTCTTCGACTGCAACGGTAATTTGGTGTTCAAGCTTAAACAAAGCGAACAACTAAACCAGTTTACCAATTCCCAACTGTCAACCAACTACAACAAAGAAAGTTAAAATTAAAGCCGATAAATATTTGGAATTTTGAAATACTCATGCAATTGCTATAAACAATTTTATCTTTATGACACCACCATGAACCAGCAAATTTAAACATTCATAAGCCTATTAAATTGATCACATTGAGAGCAAGTTCATTTGTGTTTTTGACATGCCCTTTTCGGCCACTCGAAATGCTTTTTCCATACACAACATGCACATACATGACCCGATTAGCTTAGCCAATGGCTCCACAAAGGATAGCTTGAATTTGTCCTTGTGGCAAAAAATCAATAGCAACTGCAATTGACAGACAGGCACAGCACAGGTAGATGACCACTCACTTCCCCAACAACAATAACAAAAACAACGTCCTGTAACCCACTCACCCACCCAGTCTGTAGTCACCAATCGGCAATCGGCATTTACATTTTTCGAGTGTTTTCACCTGCACGTGACAGATTGAGTCAGTTGTGTGTTTTATGGCAAATTTAATTTCACAATTTTTATGTTGATTATTCTTTAAGCAGAATACGCAGCAAATTCCCCCTGTTATTTTAGTCGCGATGTTTTAATTGATGTTGATTCGCACACACTATCCTCATTTCTTGGCGTGGTCTTCCCCAATTTGCGCACGTCAGAGCCATGGCTGACAAACTGGCAACTGGCAAAGTGGCAAAGTGGCAAAGTGGCAAACTGGCTAGCAGGCTCAGCCTGCAACTAACTGAGTCATGGTCGTCGATCGAGATACTTTCAAAAAAAACAAAAGCAACAACAAAAACAAATTGAATTTTCCCACTTACATGGGGATTTTTGTGAGCGTTGAACGTTCTAAATGATGGTATCTTGATGATACGAGCAATCGGAGTGCTAATTTACTGACAAAACTGAATCGGAAATGCTGCGGTTGAATGTGCTCATACGATGATACAGCGAAAAAAACAAAAACAATGATAAGAGATTGGGTTGGTCTGGGTTTCATCTGGGTATTTTCATCACGATTTGCATAAGACTGTTCCATATATCGTTTCCTAGGAAACGTTTGTCTATTTAAACACAATACGATAAAACAGTTAAATCTACTGATTTCATATTTAATTTATATATTTTTGAGTTGCTTTTATTATATATTGTATATAATTTTTTTGGGGCTTTCTGCTAGATGTTTGTGAAGCGGACAAACAGGTTTATTCTTATTCTAAATCATTTTTGCATACTTATAAAGTTATAGCGTATTTAGCACACTCCACTTAACGTCCAGTGTGTGTGATTTTATTTGATAAGCCTCTATGTACAAAATATTATGTAAATTGTTCAACTGTCAACTTCTTGTTGTCTTACTTAGCTCTTGTCAAGGCGAGCCGATGGCGATTTGCGCATTTGCTTTAAGACCAAAAGCAAAACTGAAACCAAAGCCGAAGCCGAAGCTGAAGCCAAAATCGAAAAAATATTTATTCTTCGATACGAGTATTGTATGAGTTGGTTTTTGTTCTATGATATTTGCGTGACCAAACACCTTAATTACAAGGCGGTGAAGAGGGAGCCGAACCATCGCCATTACCACCTGCACCTCCTACTACACCCACCAAGGAGTTTGGTGTTGTTTGCTTTGCGAATGCGCGAATGAAGGTCAAACATTTGCACTTTCTAAGACCAAAGCTAAACCGCTAAACAGTTAAACTAACTAAGTATAAACAATATACTTATAAGTTATAAACATTTTTTATTATGGGCCGCGTTAGCAATAGCTACTGTCAGTAATACAACACATACTAATGCCACCACTACTACTGCTGGGCAAATTAAAATAAATTACAATTTTATGGCACAGCTGCTCATAAAATTAACAAACAGTTTCATTAGATACAATATACTCGTAAAGTCCAGGTGCCAACAAGTACTAACTAGGCTGAATTAGAGCTCTTATCTCTGTCAATTGAAATTGAAGACATTGCATGCTACTTCATGCTAAAAATAAATAAATACAATATATATAAAACATATAAAATACGGAGAATATTAAAAGTTTACACCTGATACGTAAATTCCATTGAACTTGAGTTGAGCGAGATGTGCAGGAAATCAAGTTTGTCGCTTAAGTCTTTCGTTTTGTTTCTGATGTTTTGCTGTCGGAAACGCTGGCAATAAATATTATTAAATAATTTATTGTAATACCCATGTAAATTAAGTAACTGGTCTACGTGACCAACTCTCAACTCTAATGATACAATCGAGACCCAAACGGAACTCCATTAATCAAATGCGAAAGATGTTGGCGCATGTTATAAATTAATGCATACTCGTACTATAGTTTTAGTACATATACTCGTACTAACTAGTATAGTGTGGTATTGTATTGCATTGTGTAGTATTTAATGTGGCAGATGACTGAGCAATTACGAGGCGAGCATTAATGTTTCTAACTTTGTGTAACACAATCGACAATTAACATTTAGCAAATCGAATCTCTACTCAATTACTCAATCAAGTTGGACCCTGGCCAAGTTCAAGCCACACCCGCTACACAGTAACCACATTTGCAAGCCAACCATCAACCACTAAGGTCGCCGCAGCAAATCAATTCAAATTTCAATCAGAGTTCAAAGCCCTGAGCCGGTCTAAGGGCGACGCAGCTGCTGCTGCAAAAGAGAAGGAGTGCTATTTTTAAGCATGTTTAATTTAATTTATTTGCATTAATTGGTTGATACCATACACATGCGTTAACATGGTCCCTTGTATCTGAATCACAAACGGAAGTCTACAACAAGAGTCTGAATGCGATGTGACTAAATAAATTCTTGTAAATAAATAAGCCGCTCACAAACATGCATACCGGTAATTTAAATTTAGAAAGTAAAAGCATACCGACCGTTCTGATTAAATGACTCCAAAGAGTGCCCCAGCAACAACAACAGCAATCGCAATACAACGTTCAATCAAAACAGCAACAGCAACCACAACAACAACAACATCAACATCAAAGCCACCCAAGCCAACTTACAAGCTGAACTCGCTGCCAAGTCATATCTTGATTTATGCCGTAACGAAACAAAATAATAATAATAAAAGTCAACACAAATCCCAAACGCTAACGTGCCTATTACAAATGTAATACAATAATTAAGCAATCATTAAGTCACAATTGCAACTGAAAGATGCTCTATAAAAAGTAGAAACTCAAGTGGAAACATGCTAGCACAAAAGTCAGCTTTCCGTTTTTGCCATTAATTCTATTTACTATTTTAATGAAATATCTTCATTCTAGAATATTTGATCGATATATAAGAAAATAATGTAATGGAATTAAAGAGTATTTTTAGCTATCAATTCGCAGCCCTTCAATAAGTATTCCATATATTCTGTATTTAAGATTCTCCAACTAGAAGTACTTAGAATTGAACACAATACCATGTTGCATGGCAATTGCAACAGCCACAGCAACGGCAACAGCAACAACATAAATTGAATGACCTTTTTGGTCAGCAACGTAACGACGACGCACAATTTAATTCTATTGGCATATATATGTATATATTATATATAGATTGTAGTTGGTTTTCGATTTCTTGCCTGATTATTATGTATTATTGTTCGATTTGTTGAGCTCGTTAATTGTGCAATATTGCAACACATAAATCTAAGCGGAAGGCTATTTAACAATTTTAGAATGCTCCACGGCTTTAGCTTGGCACGTGAAAATTGCTGCGTGACTGTCGTGCGATCCCTCCCACCTTCCACCTCCCCCCGATCTATCACATGACATACCCGCCGCGGAGAGAGGGAAAAATAAACCGCCTAACTTTTATAATTTTTTGTTAGCAGCAATTAGCATTTTTGAAATTCTCATTCAAATCGAATTATTGCTGTGAAACATTTTCGTTTACATGTATAAAAAAATGTTACGTAATTGACGGTATTAAAGTTAATATAAATTGCAATCATATTAATGTACGTCAAATACCTATATTTATTGACAAATTGATGTTGCGGTATGAAGTGGAATTAACCCAAGATGAAAAAGCACAAAAATAGTACAATTTTCAAGCCTGTTTTCTCAAAACTTCCGAAGAACCAATTAATCTTTCCCAATTTTGGGATAAAACAAGTTAAGAAGTGGATGAGAACTTCCCAGCACGTTGACTGCATATTAAGGTTAAGCAAATGGCCGGTGAATAAACTAATAAACATGCATAACTTGAAATATTTTCAGTCGCTAAGCAAACACACGGTTGAAACAATTCAACCGGATAAAGTTCGGGTTAACCAAAAGCCAAGTCAAACAAAGAATGGAACAAATCTCTTGACACAACTACAACTGTATCTGCTGTGACTGACAAGTAAATCTTTAATCAATGGTTCCGTTTCTGTAATGGAAGCAAGCCACCTATGATTCATAGACCATGCAGGTGCTAAAAATAAGCGTAAAATCCGTTAACTGTTTTCAATCAAAACATATCAAATATCCAGCAAAGCTAATGATAAAAATTGAATAATGTACCATAATTTAGATGTTGTGAAGGGTTAAAGGTGACGTCTTTGACGCTACTTACATTAAATATAGTGTAAACAAATTGGACAGCCCTCTCGAATTACAATTCCACACTTATTTTGTAACACTTTGTGTGCATGACTATTTTGTAATTATGAGTCGGACAAACACGTTACATGGTTTGTTTGTGATCTAACCATATAATTAATCTTAGAGCTCTTTTGGTCTTACTCATCGTGTACAAATTGATGGGATGATGCTCTAGACTCTAGACTCTAGATGAACTGATTTATTTCCGCAAACTTATTAATAAACATGTCATGTAACATATGAAACCCAAATGCCGGGAATTGTCTTTGAAAAAAACACGGACAACGCCGGGTTAGTCCAACCGAGTCTTGTCTATTTATTTATTTATTATGTGTCTGTAATTGTAGCTGTAATTGTTTACACACTTTACATTTAATGGGCGTTAAGTCTTGTAGCCTCTCACTTGATTCAGAAATGTGGAAATACTTTCCACGTTCTAAATTTCAAAAGCACGTTCGTCGCCAAAGTCTTTCGTTTTGCAAAACTGGATTGGTATGTACGAGCATAGTAATGATAATTAAAAGTGATCAATTGATTTCAACACTTAAACGCTCGACCAAATGCCATGCTCGAAGCGTAAATCGTGTTCTTCTAGAATCTAGAAGACCATATAGTATGCCTGACAACAGAGCTGGCACGAGTTTCAAGTCGTTTCACTTGTAATATCACCCGTCCCGACCAAGCTGTGGCGAAGGGTATCTGCCGGCGCATGATCAAGGTGGAACTTATACCGCAATCCGCAATATGAAATACCGATTGTATGCAAATGAACGCGTGCGCTGAAAATTGCATAATAATTGAGCGATGCTTGCGGGGCATTGGGGAGTTAAGTACACAGTAAGTACTCATAGTTAGTAGTCGCAATTAAATTAACGAATTTCTACAATATGCAATATAATTCTTTATTGTAATTTACTTTGTTTTCATGTATAGCTACATATATGTATGTATGCATGATGTATGTCTCTCTGTTTTTGTATCCACTGCACTTGTAGCATCTAATATTGTACATTCTTACATATATACTACAAAGCATACATATACATATGCCTATACACATGCACACACATGCACGTAGATGTGTGCATGTATGTGCACATTGATTATACATATCATTGTTATTAATATAATATTTAGCTTGTTGTGGTTCTTTAAATATGTTTGTGTTTGTTGCTGCTCTTTATGCTCTAGGTACCGATTTGTTTTTCGTTTTTCATCGTTTTTGTTTTCATTTGTTTATCAACTATTTATCATTATAAAATTTAAAATTTACTTTTGCAAAACATAAGCGTTAACAACTTAATTAATTAATTTATATTTATATTTATTGTGTTTCTCTGCTCATCCGTTATCTTTACTCTTTTCTTTATATTTCATATATTTCTAAATATATATCATATTTTTTGTATATCTGTATAATTAAGGGGTTCTCTTGTTTTTCTTTCTGTATTATATGCGTTTTGGGCTTGTTTTTTTTTTGTTATTTGTTTTATGTTATGTTTATGTTAATAGCGACTAAGACACTTTTTTCATTTAACTTTCATAAATTTGCATTTGCTTAATGCTTTTCCATTGAAATTACATTGAATTGTTTTGTTTGTTTTTCTTCATTCACTTTTCCAGCATTTAAAGCTACAATTTGAGATGTGTTTTTGTTGTAACAGTTTTAACTCTTTGTTTGTATGTACAGCGAAGATGATTCCGTAATGGATTCTGAAATCATGGCGGAATGTTGCACATGCGAGCTATGAGTATATAATTGAGTGAGTGTGTGTGGTGTGTGTTTGTGTTTGTGTCGTGTATGTATGTGTAAGTGTTCTTTAACTCTTGTTTACTTTGGATTTAAGTTTAGACCATACTTAGCATAATTAACAAAAGTCTATACAACTTGTTTGGCTTTCTACAAACTAAAAATTGTTTTGCAATTTTTGTATTGTTTTCGATTTGTTTTCTTTTTGGAATATATTAATAAATATTTCAACAAATTACCCGCTGCACGATCATATAAAAACTAATAATAGTAGTACATAGTAGTAATAATATAATAATAGTAATAATATAATATAATATAATATATAATAGCTAATTTACAATTTTAGTTAAATTCTGAAAACTAAAGGCCTACAATGAATAGTCGGAAGCTTTTTGAAACAATTCTTAGAATCTGTTCTCTTGTTGTGTTTCTCAATCCAGCTAAACTAAACTTTTTACAATCTAACAAAAATGCTTAAAACTAAGGACTGCCTAAGAAAAAATTACCAAGTAACTTGCGAACGTTGTGACATGTGCTGATCCTGGGCGCAGTTAAACGGAGGACTAAAGAGGGATAAATTGGAAACATTGCACAAAAGAAGTGAAGCACGAAAGATATAACACTAGGATTAGGGCACAAAGGTCAGGGTTGGTTCAGGGGGCAGTTTGCACACACACATACACAATGAAAACATTCGTCGCGAATCTATAAAACTAGAATTCGAGTCAGCATATAGTACAAATCTAATATCAGATCAAATTCCTTATGAAAAGAAGGCTACCACAGGTCCTATGCCGATCCCTCTTCATCGCTGAGTAGTTGCTGTTCCTGCTGCTGCCGTCGGGCCACCTGCTGCTGCTGCTGTTGTCGCCGCCGTTGTTGCTGTAGACGACGCATTCAAGTCGTCACCCTGCAGGTCAACGTTGGCGGCGCTGGCGTACTGCTAAAACCATTGTCGATTGATATCATATGGCTTGGTCATGCCCAGCGCTGAGGGTCTGTAGGCTGATGGCGGCGGTGGCGGCTGCCCGTAACCCGCGGCAGCAGCAGCTGCAGCCGGACTGCCCAACAGGCTCTGATTGAATATCATCCGGGCGTGGAAATCATCACGTCGCAAATACTGTTGATACAGCTGCGAATTGGGATCCAATTGCGAGGCGGCAAATGGATATGCTGCCGCACGTGTCGACGGATGCGCTGCAGTCAAAAACGGATACGAACCAGCTGCCGTATTGAGTGGATTCTGTGACTTATCTGCCCCATTGCCAGCTGGATTTGCCGTTGCACCACTGTGCGCCGGCGCTGGTGGCATATAATAGGGATTGGACGCCTCACGAAACTGATCCAAATAGCTGCTCGTCTGATCGCCATACAGACCCAGCGCACTAGGCGTGGGACCAAAGTTAAAGGCGCTGCCCGGCACCATGGCGCCAGTCGAGGTCTTCAACGAGATGGCTGCTGCATCGGCAGCTGTTTGTGTTGTTGCCGCAGCGCCAGCTGAAGATGCAGCGGCTGCAGCAGCTGCTGCTGCTGCTGTTCCAGCGGCAGGTGATGCAACACCGCCAGACTTCAGACCCGCATACAGCTGAAAGCCTTGATGCAGCACCTGAGCGTGAGCAGCGGCTGCTGCTGTTGGCATCTGGGGCATGTTGTACTGCGGCATTGCTTGCTGCTGGTTTTGCTGCTGCTGCTGCTGCTGTTGTTGCTGCTGCTGCTGCTGCTGTGCAGCGACCTGCTGTTGCTGCTGCTGCTGTGCTGCCACCTGTTGTTGCTGTTGCTGCTGCTGTTGTTGTTGTGCCTTCGCTGTTGTCTCCGCCGCCGTTGCGGCTGCCTTTTTCTTGCGTCCACGCTTTGCAGGCGCCTTTACTTCAACAGGAGCAACTGGCACACTTGCTTGTTGGTGTGGCGGCTGCTGCTGCTGGGGATGCGCGGCATTGTTGCTGCCGGGCACATAGTTGCCAGGCAGCTGCTGTGCAGGATTGCCATAAGCGGTGGCTGCACTCGAGGCTGCGCTGTACATGTGCGCCGCTGGTGGCATGTTCTTGTCGAAATAGTTAACGGGATAGCCCAACATGGACTCGGCCAATGGATGCATCAATGGATTGTTGTATGTCTGCGGTGGCGGTGGCGTCGGCTTGTTGTAGGCAGCCAAATGATGTGTCTGACTGAGATGATGTTGATGTGCCGTTGCCGTCAGATGCTGCAACATGTTGCTATTCTCGCTGTTGCCAGCAACTGTCGCCTGTGTTGCAGTTGGCTTGCCCGCAGTAGGCTGTTGTTGTTGCTGTGCTGCTGGCGCATAATTGTGATTCAGTTGCGGTTGCTGCTGGTAAGCATTGTGTGGTTGCTGTTGCTGCTGGGCATGTTGCTGTTGTTGCTGCTGCTGCTGCTCCTGTTGCTGCTGTTGTTGTTGTTGTGCGGGTTGTGGCTGCTGCTGCTGCAGGTTATTGGTGCTGTTGCCGTAGTTAAGTGGCTTGTGCGGTGCCTGTTGCTGCAACGGCAATTTCTGCTGCTGCTGCTGATAGTTTAGATTATGCGGCGGCTGCAGCTGCGTAAGATGCGGCTGCGCTTGAGGCTGTTGCTGCTGCTGCTGCTGCTGACTTGCTTGTTGCTTGTTGACCGCCGCCTGTTGCTGCTGCTGCTGCTGTTGTTGTTGCTGCTGTTGTTGTTGCTGTTGCATGTTGCAGCCACTATTATCCTTGGCAAACTCCTTGGGAAAACCCATGGCTGCCGCACGATTATACATTTCAAATGCCTTATCAGGTGCTATTGTACCCAGCTGCTTGCTAAACGCCATCGAACCCAAAAAGCTGTTGAACATTTGCTGCTGTTTGTTGATCAGCGATTGAGCTGGCGGTTGTTGTTGCTGTTGTTGTGGCTGCTGCTGTTGTTGTTGTGGTTGCTGCTGCTGCTGCTGTTGTTGTGGTATCTGCTGCTGTTGTTGCTGGGTTGGTAAAGCATGCAGTTGCTGCTGTGCGCGATTCTCATCGAGCTTAGGCATCTTGTTGTTGCTGGCAACATCACTGTACTCCATGCCCATCTCCTCGCTTGGCCGCTTCAATGGATTTATAAGCGTCTCTGTTTTAGCTGGCTGCTGCATTTGATGTTGCATAAATGTTGCCATGTCGCTGCCGTAGCTGGGTGGCACAATTTTCTGCTGTTGTTGTTGTTGCTGCTGCTGCTGCTGCTGTTGTTGTTGTTGATGTGTGTCTACTATATCCGCCGCAGCTGCTGCATTTGCCGCCGCATTTGTAGATTGATACTGCGCGTATGTTGGATATTTGGGCTTAAGGCCATGCAACTGCTGCTGCTGTTGCTGTTGTTGATGCACCAGCGACTGCTGCTGTTGGTGTTGCTGCTGCTGTTGCGCCACCTGATTGCTACCCAGGTTGGGCGGCAACAGGCTGTGAGCCAAGTTCCAATCATTGTTGGCACTTTTGGCTACAGGCGCCGCAGCTGCCGCCACTGCAGCAGCTGCAGTTGGCAACGGATTGATCAATGTTGCAGGATTGTACAGTGAACGTTGCTGCTGCTGGTAGTTGCCCATGGCGGCTGTAAAGGCAAAGGCATATTATGAGCACAACTTGTGGCAAGTCTAAGCCAAGTTAACTTACCCGTGAGTGGCACAGTTGCTGCTGCTGGTTGAGTGCTAGCAACTGGCGCTGGCACCACAGCTGTTGCCTGTTGCGGTTGCTGCTGCTGTGGCTGCTGCTGGTAAGGCGACAACACTGGCTGTTGGTAGGGTGAATGCTGCTGCTCTGCTGGAGATTGGGCCAAGGGAGTGGGCGGCTGTGTGGCCGCCGATGAAGCTGGCGAATCCACGCTGCTGGGCATCGGACTAAGCGCCTGCTGCTGTGTTGTTGGACTATGCGACGCCTGCTGTTGCTGTTGATGATAGGGCGACTGGGCGTGATACGGCGACAATTGCGAGGGGTGCGGTGTAGTGTAGGGAGAACTTTGTGGCTGCTGGTATGGAGAATGCGGATTTGGTGTGCTGGGACTCATCGATGAGTTGTAGTCAGATTCCTGTGAGCGCGGCTGCTTGTACTGATCGTAAATGGGTAGTGGTGAGGTAGACGAATATGCTGGCGTCTTGGAGGCCTCCGAACCCGACGGATTGTAGCTATTGCCACCACCATACGGCGATGTGCCGCTCAGCTCCGGCGTGGACACATTTGGCGATGAGGCCGATGAGTAAATGTGTTGCGAATATTGCGGATACGGTGAGTTCATCTCGCGTGGGCTGCAACTCTTGTCGGGACTGCTCTTTGTGGTGGTGTCCTGATAGAAGCCCACCTTAATGGCGCCATTCAATGTATACGGCGAAGCTGGCTTGCCCATGTCATCGTTGGGCTTCGGCGACACCATGATGGGAGACGCACCAATTGGCGAGGCGCAAATGGGTGAAGTATACGAGCCAGCTGGATAGGAACCATAGCGCTCATCGATGGCAATGCGTGGCGAGTCCGGATCCTGGCTAAAGGAGCTGCGCTCCGAATTGGTACTGCCCGTGCTGGGCTTGCGAGGACGCATCACCACAGGCAGCGAGAAGTTGTTCTCGCCTGCGGCGGGCGAATGAGCTGGTGGCGCCACCCGGGCGTCATCCTGTGCCTGTGACTGTGATGTCTGCTGCTTCTCATCCTCGCTGGACTTTTTGTTGACCTTGGGACCACCAAAGCATTTCAGCCAGGCACTCAAATCGGGTTTCTCCATTGCCTCTGTGGTCGACTTCGTTGATGCCTCACCGCTGCTCACCTTGCTCAGCTCCAGCAGCGCCTCGAAGGGCTTGGTGGGCTCCTTGCTAATGGGTGACAAAGCTGTCGCATCCTCGGCATTGTCCTTGTCTTTGGACGCAGCATCAGTTTCCGTTATCTGCTTCTTGCCAGCCAGCTCCTCGAGTGTCTTGCCTAGCGCAAAGTCTTGCGTTTTGATTACGGTGCCCAGGCTAAGTTTGGGAGCTGCATCATTGGTCTCTGTAATGAGCACATTTTTGGCATCCTTGGTCTTGCTAACCACCGGACTGACCAATGTCTCTGCCTCCTCCGTCTTGCCCACGTTCTGTATGAGATTGCCCTTCGTCTTGCCCGGCTGCAGTCGCTCAATGGTACGCATCACATTCGCCTTGGCCTTGGCCTGTTGCGCCTGCGCTGTGACTGCCAGCTTCTCCTTTAGCGACTTGCGTTTCGCCTCCTTGGCCATCTGTTGCTTGATGTGTGGCGGCGGCGGCGGTATCAGCAACAGTTGCGTAGTGCTCGGCTCTTTTGATTTAACTGGCTGCACGGCAGACGCTGGCGGCACAGCGGGTGCACTGACCGTGGGCGCCACCTGAGGCGCCGACTGTGTCTGTGGCGCGGATACAATCGAATGGTTGGAGCAGGCGGAACTGGAGCTGGCTGCAGTGGCCGATGTGCTGCCAATGGAGTTGCCCGAGTGCATCGAATGCGGTGGCGTGCCACAGCTGCTGCTCACGCTGCTGGCTGTGGGCAACGCATCCGATTCCGATTTGACGCTCGGCTTGGTTGTCGTATCGCTGACCAGCTCGTTCAGCGCCTCCGCCAGCTTGGTGGGCACCAGTTCCGCTTTGGGTGCCGCCAATGGCACAGGTCGCCTAAAGTCTGCCGCATCCAGCTTGCTGCCAATGCCCGAATCGAAGTCATCCAGCAGATTGTAGCGCGAGGGCGAATTGCTGGCCGAGCTGAACTCGGAGAAACGCGGCGTATGCTCCAGCCAACGATTAATGTCCTTCAGCGTCTGCTCTGTCTCCACATCTAATGCCTCCAGATTGGCATTGCTGCTGGCTGCCGCCGCCTGGCCCGCCTTTTGTGCAGCTGCTGCCGCTGCCGCTTTCTTGCCTGTCAGCTTCTTGTTGCCGGCGCCCTTGTCATGCGACTTCTCCGCGGGCTTAGGCGGCGGCGGCATTTGCTTGTCCGCACGTTTCTTGCTATTGGCTTTGGCAGCTGCCTCCTTGCCCTTTGCATTGCTGTTGGCTGCAGTGCTATTGGACTTGCTGGACGACTCCTTACCTGCTGCTTCAGGTTTTACAACTGATGCTGGCTGCGTCGTTGGAGGTGGCGGCGTTGGTGGAGGCGGCGTCTTTTCCCGCGGCGGCTTTTCGCTGTTTTTCGGCGTCTCCACTTTCTTGGGCTTCTCCTCAGACTTGTCCCGCTTCTCCGCCTTGCTGGGCTTCTCCACATCTCGGCTGGCCTCCTTGGAGTGCTTCGGCTCCTTGTTCTTGCGTCCACGCTTGTGGTCAGCGCTTGGCTCGACGGGATGCTCGCGCTTCTTTTTGGATGTGGACGAGCTCTTTGCGCTGTTCGACTTGGAGTCCTCGGACGGCGCCAACGAATTGGAAGCACTGGAACCACTTAGCGCCGCTCGACTGCGTCGATACTTGATCACATCGTACTTGTCCATAAACGGCAGCAACATTTCCAGCTCCGCCTGCTCGGCAGCTGCGGCCAAAGCAGCCGCCGACTCTGCAGAGTTCTTTTTGTGCTTAGCACTTCGCGACTTTTCCTTGTCTTTGTCCTTCTCTTTGTCCTTCTCTTTGTCCTTCTCTTTGTCCTTATCCTTATCTTTATCTTTGTCTTGGCTACGCTTCTTGTCCTTTTCCTTCTCCTTCTCTTTCTCCTTTTTGGCTGGCGGCGACTCTGTTTTCTTGCCACGCTTTGTGGCGTGCGGCGACGGGCGACGACGCCGCTCATCAGAGCTGCTGCAGCTAGCCAACGACATGAAATCCGTCTCGGAATCTTGATCGGACTTATCGCCCTCATGGCGAGCACTCAGCTTTGTGGTCTCGGCGCTGGTCACCTTCTTGACAGTTGTCAGCAGCTCGGACAGATCATCGTTGAGTGCGCTCTTTGAGTATTTCTTGTGTAAATCAACTTTGAATGGCGACATGCTGCGTGATCTGGACGCATCATCATCGTCATCGTCCTCGACATCATCTTCATTGTCGTCTTCCTCCAGATCGGCAGCAGATTCGGCCAGCGCTGCAGCCGCTGTTGGTGGCAGCTGCTTTTTCACATTCACATCAGACATGGAACTATCCTCATCCAGATCATCCAGTTCGCGTTCGCCTTTGGCGCGACTGCGTCCAGATTTGCTCTTGCTCTTTGGCTGTCGCTTCACAGGTGTTGGCGTCTTCACTTTCGATTCGGCTGGCACCATTTTCTTTTTCTGTGCCGCTATCGTGCGTGCCGTTGGCTTCACCAGCGACTTGACCTTGGCCAGCACCAGTTCCTCATCGTCACTGGATGCGACGTCACTTGGTGGGCCACTCAGCTCCGACTCCAGCTCCGTATCGGGCGTGGACTTTTTCCCTGATTTTTTGGTCTTTTGTGATTTGCTGGACTTGGTCGTTGACTGAGTGGATTTGCTGCTCTTCGTCTTCCGTCCACGTTTACCCGAAGAATAAAGTTCCTTGTCCTTTTCTTTGTCCCTTTCCTTATCTCTCTCTTTTTCCTTGTCCTTATCTTTATCCTTATCCTTATCCTTGTCTTTACCCTTTTCCTTAAGTACTTTATTGGTTTTGCTTTTCTTTAAGGGTTGCATTGTCGCTGGAGGCGGCGGTGGCGGTAGTGGTGGTGGCTCTGCCTCCAAATCCTCCTCATCCGTGTCCATATCAACCTCATTGTGTACACTTTTCTCTGCTTTGCTTTTGGCCTTCTTTTTACGCCGTTTATCCTTCTCCTTCCGCTTGCGCTTTTGCGCGTGTGCCGTTGCCTCTGCCGGCTCCTCCATATCGCTGTGCTCCTCCTCGGTGCTGGTGTCGGGCAGTCGCTTGCTCGAAGACGAGTTGACCGAGGATTCCTTCTCCTCCTCTTTCACCTTTTTCTTGAAGTATTTCTCTCGAAATACATTCATCTTGGAATCGGCGGCGGGGTAACTTAAATTCGGATCATCATCCTCATCATCGGATAGATTATCAAAATATTTCTTGGTCGCCTTATCAAAGGCATCCTGCAGATTGTTCACCATCTCTGTATACTCTGTTGAAACAAAGAGCAAATACATTAGACAAATGCAAATGGATAATTGACGAAAGACTGTTACCATTGTTGTGACCATTGTACAATCTGCAATTGTTTACAATTAAGCGAAAATCATTGCGAAATTCGCTAAACTTGTGATATTCTCCACTGTCCAGTTTGTCCTCCATTTTCAGCAGATCCATGGGTCTAAAAGGCAAGAGAAATCAATTGAATTAGATGGAAATAATTAAATGATGTCATATGATGGACACACCTTCTGATGATGGAGTAGTAACGTGGCGCAATATCCTCCTCAACGGGATCCATGAAGGGCCATGCATCCCGATGATTCTTTACATAGACGAGCACCTTATGCATTCCGATTTGTAGTACTTCCTCCGTTTCGGTAAAGCTAAGAATATTCGCATGATTTGAGGAGTTGTACGTTGAATTGTTGTTTTGTTTCGTGTTTGTTGTTGTTAGACTGGTTAAGGGTGTTGTTATGTGTGTGTTTGTGTGCGTGTTTATGTTGTTGTTGTTTATTGCCGTTGTATGGCTTGTGCTTGTTGTGGTTGAGCAGGAGAAGGTGTTGTGTGTTAAGTTTTTATTATGCTTGTTACTGTTAATATGACTATGAGTAGAGTGCTGGTGGTTGTTGTGTTTGTGACTGTGATTGTGATTGTGACTGTGACTGTGATTGTGACTGTGATTGTGGTTGTTGCTGTTGTTTTGATTGTGGTTGTGATTGTTGTTGTTATGGTGAGATGGTGTATGAGCTCCGTGCGACGTTGTTGTTTTTGCACTTATTGTTGCTGTTGCATCCGTCGTAGAGTAGTTGTGATTGTTGTTGTTGTGATTGTTGTGCGACGCGTGCTTATGGTGGTTGTTGTTGTTGTTGTTGTTGTTGCTAAAGCTGCTTTTGTTGTTGGTGGTGCTACGGTTGTTACTATTTACATGGCTACATTTTGTTCTTTTCATTTTTATTGGATTTTTGGTTTTTGGTTTTTGGTTATGATGAAACAGTCAAAATGTTGTTGGGTTGGTTTGATTTGGTTGGTTGGTTTGGTTGTTTAGTTGAGTGGTAGGTACAAAATTTTACAATAACAATGGGTAAAAATTGTTAATCAATTGATATATTATATACAGTTTGATGAATATGATTTGTAAGTATGTGAAGTGCAATTGTTAATGATACCAAATACTACAAAAAACAAACAATTAAATCTAAAGACAGCACACAATAACCAAAAACGAATACAACAAATACTTGATATGAACAATACTGTGAGTCTGATTCAAATTAGTCATTAAGGATAGTGTACTGAATCACAGCTAGGTTCAACAAATATTGAAGCACTTGTGGCAGCAAGGAATCGCATGATCTTAAAGCGTTTGTTTAGATTGTGGACTATGCAATGTGCGGCATTGATTGGTGGATTGGGAGGAATTTGGTAAGGAGGCATTCACTTACTCATCAGCGCTTTTGTCTGAGTAAGCGCCACTTTGCCGCCGTTCCGCCTTGCTGGATGTGGACGAGGTGGAGGCAGCCGAGGATGGTGCTGTTGCTGTTGCTGCTGCTGCTGCTGCTGTTGCCGACGCTGTGGCTGTTGCTGATAGCGATGTTGATTTTTTGCTCTTCACCACCTCCGCTTTGGTGGCGCTGCGTTCCGTTTTACTCGATGAGCTTGAGCTAATTGCGGCTGCCTTTTGTTTCTTCGAGCGTGCTGTTGTACTATCAGATGATGTGCTGCTACTATGCTGCTGTTGCTGCTGCGGCTGTTGCTGATGGTGTGTGTTGGTGGCACCACCACCTGTTGGAGTCGGTATGAATATGTTGCCCGTTAGTGAGCTGAGGGAATTGTTAGTTTGCCTGCCGGGCAGCTTGACATTTGCTGCTGGCGCCATCTGCTCCTCCCGTTTGGCAACAACTGATGCTGGCTGTGCGGCTGTTTGCTCCGACTGCAATTGCTCCTCACTGTCATGCGCCACGGGCGAAGGAAGACTCAAATCGGCGATGCTTGTGGCGACCGCAATTGCCGCCGAGTTTGCATCTAGCAACTGCAGCTGACGGCAGAAATTCTCCTTATCCTCCGGACTAAGCGAGGTGGCGTGAATGGGCTCTGGCGTCTCGGAAGTCGCTTGTAGTTGCTGGCGACTGTGACGGCGCTTGTGATTCCGCAGGCCAGTGGCTGTGGCTGCTGTGCTGCTGCTGTTGTTGCTTTGGTCGTTGTTGTTGTCGGTGTTGTTGTTAGCGTCCTCTTCGTCTGCCTCAGACGCATGCTTGTGTCGCCGTCGATGATGATGATAGTGATGATGATCTTTGTCACGATCTCGATGCTCGCGCGAACGTTTCTTCTGCTTCTTGCCGGACTTTTTCTTCTTATGGTGATGATGGTGGTGGTGATGATGATGATCTCTCTTACTCTTCAATTTCGCTGGCGTTTCTGATTTCTCTCTAGGCGGTTCCGGTGAACGGAATTTATCAGATGTTGTTACTTCTGACACAGCACTTAATTGTCGATGTTGTTGTTGCTCTTCCTGACGCTCTGTTAATTGTTGCTGTTGCTGCTGCTCCTGCTCTTGTTCTTGCGGTTGCTGGTGCTGGTGCTGCTGTTGGTCTTGGTTCGGCTCCTCGTCGTCGTTTTGGTCATCGTCTTCTGGAGACAGACAGAAGGTTTCCCTGTGGCACAGAAATTCGCTCGAATTAGTTGTTGTTGTACGTCTAAGAGAGCTTGCGTAAGTGGAAATACCGCTAGCCGTGGATGTGGATTGAGAGCTGTCAGAAACAAAACGGAAAGAGAACAACAATGCTATGAGTATAGTTAAAATGACTATTACAATAATCAATATCAATATAGTACATTATAAATCGCTTAAAAGTAACATACAGATTAATCTTGCCATAAGCTGTACAGTATATTGACATTAATGTAAATGTTATAATTATTACAATAACGAGATGATTTCATTGATTAATAATTTTGAAATACTAATGCAATGACTCAATGCAATATTACATTAAAATGTGAAATGAAATATTGTTAATAATAGTATGTTATTAGCTTTCAAACGATTTTTACAGTCTCAGCCATGATTATATTGAGGTCTGCGTGTTTGTTTCGTTGATGATGATGAAGCTGAGTGAATGGATTAAATTGGTATAAATGTAAATAAAAAATGATAATCGAAAATTATAAAAAATAGCCATATATATCGATAAATATATATATCAAATATAGGAGTATCATATAAAGCATGCTTACATAATTGTTCATAGTGTTTTTGAAAACGAAATCCAACCAATTTGTCGCACACAAAATTAAATTATGGGCAAAACTCAAATTAAGTGCTGAATCTCTCTCCTTTTGGTCCTCTTTATTTGGTCTCTCAGTCTCTCGCTTGATGCCTGTTAAGCGTCGATGATAATGTGATTTGATTTGATTCGAATCGATTTAATGACAATTATCAACACAAATTGCAATTTGTTGTTTAAGAAATCATAAACAAATCGAAAATAAATTCGAAAATAATTTGCAAATAACTTAAACAATGCATGTATGCGTGTGCGAGTGTTATTTAATTGTTGCTGTTTGCTGTTTTAGTGCTGTATTTATCTGTGTTTTAGTTAACTGTTTGCGGTTATTGATTGTTTAATTATTTGTTGTCTTCTGTCTGTGAGCGCAATGTCAAATGATTGTGAAATGGTATCCACTTTGTTGCGTTGCCTCTTTTCTTTTCTTTTGTTTTGTTTTCTTTCATTAATTTTTGTTTTTTGCTTTTTGCTTATAATACTGGACGTGCTAACCGTCTGCGTGAGCGTGACTGGGCCGTTGGAGGCGCCAAGTGTTGAGAGTTCTGACGATCACGACGCACACGATCTCTTTCACGTTCACGATCCCGCTTCAGACGCTCTTCTTCCTGGCGTGCCTTCAACTCGGCTAGATTCCGTATGCGACTTGAGTTACGCACTTGCAGCAATCTGTAATATTCAAAAGTTTATAAATATAAGTGGTAATATATCTAAATAATGACTTCATTCTATTGCCAATATCCTAAAGATATCGAAATATTTTCAGCCAACTTACTTTCTGCGCCTCAAACGTTCACGCTCGCGAAATAGCTGCGGCAACTTGGGCAAAAAGTTCTCATCAAGTATCTGGAAGAGCTCACGTTCTTTACCATTCGTTGAGGTCTTAAACTTGGCTGCCAAATTTTGCCAATCCTCCTCGGTGAAGCAAATGACTTGCCAAATGGTGCCGTTGCTGCCAATGGCTGTGTTACCACTTGACCCGACGCCAGCACTTAGCGCCGCAGCAGCTGCCTTTCCGGAGCCGGAGGAACTGCCCGTACCCGCCTTATCTTCGCGATAGAGTCGCGTGCCGTAGAAATACCAATAGCCGGAGTTCTTAGCGTCGTAGCCAAGCGGCTCCACACGCAAACTGTCCGCCTCTAGATTGCTGAGTATGACCTGCACATCGACAGAGTCTAAACGAAAATGGCACAGATCGTGCAGAATTTGTAGACGCTTGCGTACTGGAAGCGATTGGAAATCTATGTCAGTATCAAAATGATTCTCTGTCTGATGCAGGCGACACTGTTGACGCAGGAATCGGCGCAAAAACATCTGATAGTTGCTATGTGTAATCTCATTAGCTACCGACTGTAGCGCATCGCAGCCCGTTAGCAGGCGTACAATTAATTCGGGCACTAAGGCAACTTGATCCTCCTCGCTGGTACCATCGGAAAGCAGCGCCGATTCGAGGTCCTACAAATAAAATATAATTTAATGCTGTCTGCATTATAATTGATATATTTTAATAGATACCTCTATGTCAATGTCCGGTAAATCGAAGGCGGAACTAAACAATGAACAGAAATGTGAAATACACGGTATCTCCCACCATGATTGTATGTCTGTAAAGTACAAAGGCCATTTACAATATGCTCGGAACTTGGAACCGCCAACTCTTTCCACTTACCCAATAGGCCAATAAAAGTAGAAACCATTTATGTATGCTTGCGTATTAGAAACTCGGATTTCTGCAAGTTGATGAAACAAACAATTCCTTGGGGCGATGCTGTTTTTATTTTTTAGTAGTTTCTTTCTGTTGCTTTGCAGTCTCTTCTTCTGTGTTGGCGAAAAAGCAAAAGACAAACGAAGCGTGGACGAAATTAGTTAAAAAAAAAAAACAATTCACACACATAGATAGCAATAAAACGAAACAGAAATGGCGCAATGGCGGCAAAAAAACATGTGCAACATGTGTGATTGTGTTATTGTCATATTAATTTAGATACACAAACAGGGCTTATCAATTATCAAAAGCGCGCGCGGAGTAAATTGCGATACACACACTCCCACTCACACAAAAACACTGCACACCCACACTTTTATAAAGTGAGAGAAAGAAAGTACACGCGCACCCCTTTCGCGCGCTTAATTTTAAGAAGAGAAAATCAAAACAGATGGCTAAACTAGCCCACAAACAAACACGGCCACCCGCATGCGTATGAGAAGGACAGCTATATGCGGCCAGTGTTGCGTAGCGCTAGTTGTGCCGCTCATTTTTTCACAGCACTGTTGATTTCTTGGCTGCTCTTTTTGTTCCCCCCTACCACTTCTTCAATATTTTGCCTGCTGTCTGCACTTTTTATAATTAATATGTCATTTCTTTGCACGCACACTAACTTTTAAGCAATTCAACTAATTTCGCACGATTTTAGCGCATCAGATGCCACAACAGTGCCCTCGATGAGCATGCGCCGCCTTAAAAGGTGCCTGTGGTGCGATGCTCCGTTGCTGCCCCTGCCTGTGTGTATATATTTTTTCATTTGCGCTTTCCTTTTGCCGTAACAGTGAAGCACGCAATTGGACGATGGACAATCGACAAGATATTTATATTTAGTTACTTTTCACAATATGCACGCGGTGTGAAGGCTCGGCGAATGAGCGGCACCAATCCGGTTTATATTTTATTTGTCTTACTATGCATTTTAAATATAAAAATAAATTATTTGCGGACGAACCAACCTTACCGAACAGCGTGACCGCAAGTTAAATTTCAAAATATACCGATTCGCCTCGAAAATATACAAAATATACCAAACATACAATGATAATTTTGCCATAAAATTGCTTGTTGGTCACGCTCTTATGTGTGATGGGAAAATTTAAAAAAATTTTGATTTGTTACCTAGTGACCGTCAAGAACATTTCTCGAAACCAGCTAATCGAAATGTTATATATGAAATATTCCATTATTTATTCTGTTTTTCACAGTTGAAAAACAAACGTTGTCATTTGAATATAAGTAATTGATTATTATGTTTGGCTTTCTAATTTTAATGCGCCAGGATTCTAACTATAGAAACATTATAAAACTATCGAAATAATAATATTGGTTAAGCAGAAAACAGCTGATTAGCTAGCTGTGAAAGGCTGTATGATATATAAATTAAAAATGACGGGTGCCAAACATTTTGAATTTTACACAGTTCAAAACAATGTTGACTTTGGTAACTTCAATTGCACAAAATTATTCTGAAATTTAATTGATTTTAAAAGTCGGTTAGAATTTGGTTTCTGTTTTCATTTATTTAAATTATTATTGACTAAAATTTGAGGCTATGTGTTACAAGTTTAAAATATTATAGACTGGAAGACAATAACTGACATTGATAGACGGGCACAACTAAAATATATGACTAATGGACGCAACACAAATGATTTCATTTTCTACAAACAACAATTTATCGGCTAGGAACACACAAATGACGAATCTAAAATTACTAATCTAGGACAATTATTGCTTCGCAGTTTGGATATCGAGTTTAAAATTCGATTGGAATACAATTCTATTGCGATCTATGTATGTATATAAAAATTCCAGAGAACAATTTAGGCAATGGTTGTTTACCAGGACCATTTAGGCGACACCTTGTCAAAGTTCCATTCATCAGGATGACCCTCGTGATTACCACCATCCATGCTGTTCATGTCCGACCATTTAAACGGACCGCTGTCAATCTTTCGCAAAGCAATCGCTCGCATATCATTTCGCACCGAACGCCGCTCCGTAATGCGCTCCATCTCGGCTAAAGCAGCTGCATCATCAATGCTGACACTTAAACGCTCATCACCAATGGCAGCGGGTGCAGCTTGATGCGCATCCACCTGGCCCTGTTCCAGCGTTCTGGGCTGAGCATGCTGCAATCTTAGAAAAATTGGGCCAGCAAAGGCATGATAATCGCTCATTCCCAGTCGGGCATTGTAGGAGAAGAGCTTAAGGTCTATGTTGCCATAAGCAATAGACTCTTCTCCCAGCAGATCGCCGCGGAAGCCATGCTTGCGCAGATACTTGTCCACTGCCTCCAAATTGGTCAACTCTGCCTCCTCAGCGGCCGTCAGATGCTGATCATTGATATAGTTGTCACGTGAGATGCCGCTGGCCTCCAGGATCTTATCAAAATAGGGCAACCCGTTCGCTAACCAGGTGGTGTTGCCGGCCAAAAGGAAGTTTTCGGTGACATCCTTGCTATGCATAAGTCCCGGCAGCTGTTCCGCAATCCAGACCATGTTCTTCAGTTGATCATGGCGATCGCTGATTGCAGCATTATCCTTCTCGTTTACCACAACTGGAGCATCGTCATGCTTTTCATCTGCATCCAGCGTATTGTACAGATTATCCTGTGCGCCCAGCTTATTCAGATCAACGCTGATCCATTGCTTGGCACCGGTAAATGGATGACGGGACATGGCACGCGCCCATGTGCGTCGATTTTGGGCAATTCGATTGGCGGCCATAACACGTGCCACAAGTGGCACCATATTCTCAACTTTTACATCCTGCCACAGCGCCAGATTTTCGTTCTTGATGCCCACGCCGCCCACAATCGACTGCACCTGCCTGCCCTTGACCACATAGAAGTCATCCGTGGAGCCAAGAATACCTGGATATCCAGTGAAGGTAATGTCCACTCCAGGCACCGTATTGCTGCGCGTATCCGGCGAGAAGTGATAGTGAAACTTGTAGCGCTTCTGAATGCGCAGCATGGATGAATAGCTGCCGGCGGTGCTGTGGCCAAAGAGCAGCTGCAGCGATTGCAGTGACTGTGCCGTCTGATTCGGTCGCATGATTCTGGTCAGCATCGAGGCGCTAGGCAGGAAGAAGTTTTTGTTGCCTGCTTCGGTGGTGCCATTGGGCAGCACATAGTTCTCGTAGTAGATCTTCAGATCCTGTATATCAGCTGCCGCATTCATCAGCAGGAAGTCCGACAGTGGAATCTCCTCCTCCAGATCCGAACGTGCACGTGTTGCGCCTCGTATGTAACCCGTCTCCATGCCCTCAAGTTGACTAAGAAATAAATGCAGTTGATGCCAGTAATGATCGCGCTCGGCATTAGCCGCTGCCTGCTGCTTCAGATGCTCAAAGTTGTTGGTCAAGAGTTCTCGCAGCCATTCGCAGAACTTTTGCGAAGTCTCATCGCGCTCGCAAGAGGAGGAAATGGTGCTAGATGGTGGTAAATAGAGCAGTATTTTAATATCATTTGTTTATGTGGAAAGTTTAAGATTAGTGCTTACTTGGCCCACTGATTGTAGACGTTCTTCCACGTTAGCGAACCCTCCAGTATTCCGGCAGCATAGGCTTGTACCCAGTCCGGATAGCTGCGCTGTGTTTCTACCTCAATTTGTGCCCAACTGCAATGGTAAAATGAATTCATTAATATATATATATTTATATTATTCCAATTATAACTTGCCCATTCTCATAGACAGAATCCTTGTAGCATATTCTTGCCACACCCTTGGGAATATTAACCAAATCGTTTTGCTGTTTCCAGTTCTCAATTTGAAAACCGACCTTCTTGGACCAGAATGCGGTGGCACAGTAAGTGCCATCGTACTCAGGACGCTCCATGTATCCGATAAAGAACGCACCAATCACCAGTAAACCGGCACCGATCAGTATATACGTCCCTATCCGCGTTTTTTGCCATGATGCACCAACGACTTTCAACATGGTTCCGTCCGTCTTGAAGCTGCTTTCGTACGGGAAAATAACAATGCGATCGAGTTGTTTCTTTTACTCTGTGATTCCTTCAAGGATCTTGCTCAGAAACTGTCCTGTGGTTGTTAACGCTTCACTCGCAATAATTGAGGTCGGCTCGGACGGCGTAGGAGTGGCCCAGTTTGCTGAGAGTTAGGCCAGGATGTTGGATCTGATGGCTAGCACTGCTGGAGCTGCGGCGGCTGCTGCTGCTGCTGCTTCCGATGGCGATGAGGATCACGGTGGCCACGCTGTTAAGCGAAACGGCCGATTGGTTCATGGGTGGAGGTGTCGCTGCTCTTGGGCAGTATTCCAAATGGTTCTCAATTGAAGTTAGTGAATTATAATGTTGCTCTTGTCGAATTGTTAAGTGGTTACTATTGTGGTGTTGGGGTGTGCAAATGATGTGCTGCTAGGTCCAGTAGCAGCTGAGCAGAGTCTTTTTGCAAATAGATTTGATTTACATAGGTACAATTATATATATCCCTGCAAATAAAAGAAGATACAAGGTAAATAAATATTCATGGCATTTCGATGACGTCTTCAGGTGAATACGAAAAAATGCTCATTATTGTTTTTCGATTAGTGTAAATATTTATGAAAAGCAAATTCTTTGTCTTATACAAATAAGCAATTTCCGATTTAATTCGATTTGCAATTTGTCTTTGTTACATTGATGAAGATGCCGCTTCAGTTTTGATATACATATCTCGAGTTGAGAATCTCATAAAAAGTCAATATAACGCTCAAATTTATCTGAGGCTATAATCATATATTTCTATATATCTGCACTTGATCCTAAAGCGTACGCACTTGGCACATTTCCTTTCGCATTTTCGCAAAAGGTAAACACATTTTAGGCATTTATAAAACTAATAAATTAATTTTATGGCCCGCCAAGTGGATCTTGAGTAGCAGATTTTTATGGCAACAGCTGCCCCATGGCGATAGGTGAGGCTAGGCACACCTGTTCCATGTTTAACTGGTATATGGCTATCTATGCCAGAACTGGATGGGAATATGGTGTGATAAGTAAACGAAAGTTATGCCTTTTAGCGCTTCAACTAATCCCCCAAACATGTGCCGCTCCACTTTAAATATCTTTAATATCTGGTACAATCGCCATTTCAAGGCAAGATGTTTTGAATTTTGTAACGGTGCCTGGGCTCTTTTCACAATCCGAAACGCTTGTAGTTAGAATTTTTCAATTAGAAATTCAACTTGTACTACAAAGCGGACAAGATAAACAAATTCCAAATAATGCGCATACGCCCCGTTGTTGTCGGTGGCAAGTACAAGGGAGTGGTGGGCATGGGAAATCACGGGCACGTGGAATAACGTAATATTAAGAAAATCATGCAAGCGAATTAATTCATTCGATTTTGTAACTTGTTGAAAAGTATCTGTGAGATACATTGGCGAATTGGAAAGCTGTTTAATCAGTCAACACAGAAATATAATGAATAGAGTACACAATTTCGCCCACTTTCTTTTATATTTGTAATGAATTTATTGAGGTTCAACTATTCGTAATACAAACATTTTTGTTTATTTTTAACAATTTTCTCTTTGAACTTACCTTTTGTTTCCCGGGTCCAGGAAGCTTAAATGTCACAAGTCAACCCATTTGAAGAACTGCAATGAGAAAGAAAATGCTTATGTTTTATATGGTAGAAATAATTGCAATGAAAGCGGCGTCTAAAGCCCGAAGTCCACTAATACTTTGTTTATTGATACAATTGCGCACAAGTCGCAATTTGTCGGCATTTCCAAATCCCAGACACCGCGACACCCACGACAGCTAGTGATTATCCAAACTAAAATCTACAATAAACAATTCCCAGTCTCAGACATTGTTTATTTAAAATGTTTATTAAGTCGTTTGAAGCGCAAGCGCACGAGTTCGCTCCACTCGTATGAAATATGAGCGGGGCAATTGCTTGGTGGTCCCATTTTATTCTTTTTTTTTTTTTTTTGGCTGACGTCTTGTCAAATGATGACTGAGACACGCTAATTGGAGCACCAGCCATCCATTTAATATCTAGTGATGTAGCTAATAGTTAGCATGCTTCTTGATGGAAACATATAACTAGCATTTGCTGGACAATTTCAATTTGACAGTCAAAGAGCAAAAGTCAGTGATTTATTGGCAATTTGAATTGGCAAAAGTCATTTGAATATTTTTTTTTAATAATTGCTAAAACAAATTGATACTGGTACTAGAGAGACTGAAAAATTTGCAATATCATTTTGCAGCTTGAGAATTTTGAGTACCTTTGTAATTTAGAAAGAGTTAGCTTTGTACATTTCTTAATAACTAATTAATAACTAAAAAATCTTTAAACATCGTAAATTGGCAAAAGTTTTTAAGCTGGTTGGGAATGCTACATAGGTAAATTAAGTAATTATTGATTGTGGTACTAGAAATACATTGTAGAAATGTGATTCTAACAGTTAAATGGGAATTTTTTAGTAAGATAACAAAAATGTCCAAGTATTAACGTTTTATAAAATTCAGCATTATTAATAACTCATCATTTAAAAAGAAACCGATTTAGATGATTTTGCTTAAATGGAGCTAATTGATTTCTCCGCTTAGGAATTCTAAATAAATTGGAAAACAATCTCCAATTGAATGCTGTCTACTTGTGCTTTGTACTTTGAAAGTCAAACATTAAAATAATATATTTCAGTATTTATTTAAATTATTGGAACAGGCTTCTAATAGAATAAGTTGACGGCGTTATTGAAAATGCTTCCGACCATTAATATTTTTTCAATAGAAACAATTAAAATAGACCTCAATGAGCAATTTGCATTTAATAGGTATTACTTAAATGTTATGAAGTAAACAATGCAAGCTGTTCAATAACTGATTGATGAGACTGTAAGTTTGACTTGCAATGAACCAGAAAAGACATGTATTTCATTTTCTTTTCGCATTTATATTGCACAAATAAACACAGAAATGCAAAAGAAATAAAGACTCATCACAGCCCATGTCTTCTTCCCTTCAGAAGGTTGTTCTCAATCAGAAAAGTATATTTGGTAGCTGAAGGATTGAAGGAAGATCAAGGCCAAATAAAAGAGCTGTCCATCATACAACTGCCAATAAGCCGACGAACAAAAGTAGATTTTAGCCAGAATAGCGATTGACGTCAATAACTAACTGTAGAAAAAAATGCTTTAAATAGACACTAAAGCATTTAATACCCGTAATCCGTGACGTCTTTTGCTGCCAACTGTACCTAATTAACATTATTAACGTTATCATCTTTGTTTAGAAGGTGCAAACAGAGTTGTTTTTGCTTAGATCTTGACAGCGTTCTTTACTGATTTATAGAGTTCAATGTGCGCCGCTCATCACTGCAATTTAGATTTAAGAGCCCCAACCAGATATTAACTAATACATATCACAATGCATGATTTAACGCCAGCTACTGGCCATATATTGTGCTTGTGTGTCTTCTAATCAATCAACTAAGCTCCGTTCAAATATTTGAATTAGACGATAGCAAAAGTCTGTGCTCAATATGTCGACTGTCAGACCATATTGATAAGATTGCAACTTCTGCAATGGTTCATGGTTTGGTTTATGGTTTATGGAATATTTCATTTTGTTTTCGTAGTAGTTTTTTAAACTATGATATCATATTTTGTTACTTGGAACTCAAGAGATAAACAAATAGGAATCAATTAATAATTTATACGAGTTCTACTTGAAAAATGATTTTTGGCACAAACTGTACCACCATTACGACAGCTCAATTAATTCATATAGCAATTCAATCAACATTTCGTGAATGCTTTATACAACCGACTATAAATTAAATACACATTTAAATGAGCACAAATTTTCCCAACATCAATAAAAATTTATGAACTTGTTCTAGAAAAATTGTTGAAGCCAAGTAATAAATACTAAAAATGAGTAGGTGTGCTCGGCTCGTGAATGCCCTGTGAGATAGACTATTCAATCAGCACTCACTAATATAATTTATTATTCACAAATATACCATATCTCAAATGATATATACAAATTTCCACAAAAACCGAAACTCAGAACACCGCATGTGGTTAAACTTAAGGGGAGTATTTCACAAATCCACGTGCTTTGAACTGGCGCCTTAGGCCGATAAACAGGTAATAGGTATTAGTGTGTATAGTTCCCCGATATTATCAACTAAGATAGGGGCTCATAAATAATTCATTATAGGCAACGGTTATTCGCTTGGTAACAATAAAAGCACGACCTGTGGCTAAAGTGGGAACCTCAATTTATGCTCAATGGAAACCGCAAAGTTGGCGAAAAAGATTGAAATGTATGAAGAAAAAATAATTATGCAAAAAAAAAATGTGCAATATTGTAAGACTCGTAAGTATTCGTATTGTTAATCAATTACGAGCTCAAAGCAGTGGTTATATGATCCAAAAAAAAAACTGCAAACTTGGCTGATGCCACGCGTCGTCGTCAAGTGGCAGATAAGTTAACTCAGTCAAGTGCTGGTAGCAACAATGTTAATGACAGCTCAGCGAATGCAACAGTATTGTAATAAAACACTGCATTTATTTCAGGATATGAAGCACACGTAATCTTAAACAAATGCAAATATGACTTCTTACAAAACCAAGACGATCATCATCTTCATCATCAGCATTATAATTACTCGTATTATTAGTTACATTTGTTTAGACTGATACCAGAGTGCAGTGCAGAAAATACTTCTCAATTGTGCACACGTGGCTTCCGTTTGTAATTGTAAACTAGCGAAAAGAATTCAAAACTCGACATGGAGATACCCTGGCGTGTAAAACCCATTTTACTAGCAGAGTAGTTGGTTGAAATCTTAAAGCGTTCAATACCCTTTCATCGATAGTAGTCAAATTCCTTCTTATCAACGTTTTCTAGTCTGTGGCATAATCAATTGTTTCTCAAAAGATTACACTCAGGGAACGCCTGCGTCTTTGGATTGTCGCGTGATTAACACCTTAGCGGGATCTCGGAATGTACGTCTTTATGGATGCATTAAACACGCAATTAACGTCTGAACAGGCTCATATATTGACACATATTTATATAGGCATATTTATATCAGCTGATGTGATTTGTTAATGAAATATTAATCAGTTCATTCGTTCGACAAGGGGGGAGTTTCGACTGCAAAGTCTAAAGTTCCGACATGTAGGCTATGCGTGATTAATTAGGGAATTAAATCGTGTTTTATTACCCTGAAATTGCCGCTCTACTCAAATGGAACTATTATATTATATGAACAATGACAATATTATCCAATTCTCAAAGCTAATGTTTGGTAACAAATTCACACTCTATTATCATGCACGTTTCCGTTCAAAATTGCATTGCATTTCAACTTATAAGTCTATTCTCAGCTAAAGCTAAGTTTAGAATTCTATTTGTTAATTTGTTTTTCATTTAACTTGTTATTATTTGGTTTTCCCTATAATCCTTTCACTTGTTTTCAATAAAAATGTCAATGTCATTTGTTGATGTCGCAGTTGATTACAAATCCGAAGATATATAAAACTAAATGTTCGCATTTGTTTTATAAAAAGACGTTCGCCGATCAGTTTAAAACATTTGTGGTCAGTTCATTTACCTCTTTTAATTATTTGTCGACATCTATAGAAAGTATCTGATAGATACACTCAGCTGTTGTCCACAATATTTATTTTTGACACTCGTTTGTTTTCCAAAAAAACTTTCAAATTATTTTTATATGCTTGATGTAAGTCCAAAAATATGTATGCTGCTATTTTAATATTATAGATTGTCTCGCAAAACCGGAAAAATCTGCGCAGAATTCGACCCTCAAGTATCTTATATACTTAGCTACGAGTATCTTAGAGATAAAAAGTCCCGCAAACGTCAATGCTTTTACCGCATAATTTTTTTTTCGAAACGACAACAAAATTTTTTATTATCTCTCTCGCGCTTTTCAACGATCTCGACCGATCGCCTTGACGTTTTCACCAAAACTGCTGGCGTTGAAATCGGCAAACCGAACGAGCGGAAAATTCGACAATGCAAAACGAAAGAAAAAAAGAAAAAGAGGAAAAAAATACACACTTAAATTTGCGTTGTTGAAAAGCGAATGAATTTTTCAGAGCATGGCCAGATCAAGAGTTCTATTGAACTTGGCCGACTCTTTGGCCCTCACATGATAACTATGCATAAGGATGGATGCGCACTGTCAGTTTGATCTGCTGCAGTTTGATCCAACCACATGGCACCTCTCTAAAGCACTTGATAGACAGCTTGAGCTTATTTATGACAACTCATGCGTTTATCAGTCTCGAGGCTGAAAGACACACGTGACCAACAAGCAACTGACAAGCACGCAAATTCTTAAGCAAACAGCCTCTGCATATATACCCTGTAGAGTAGGGAATAAATAAATTAGCTTAGGCATATGCATTTTAATCTTATTTAATTAATTGCTTCCCACCGATCTTAACTCGGTAAACATTTTTAAAAAATGGTTCAGGGTCATTTCATGGTGAATATTTGACTGTGGATACAGAAACTTGGAATATATAGTATTCGACATATTTTCGATATTTGCAAAGACTCGTTGCTGTTGGGAATACCGGATTTATAGAGCAGTCGAAACTGTAATCACGACTTGGTATTTTTAGCTATAATTGAATTGCATTTCATTTACTTCATTTGATTTAACATTATGCACATTTAACGTCATTTCCATGTAAATCTGCTGTCAATTGACGTTGAGCTTGTTCGACTTTTGAGAGCTTTTCCGCATAGTTGGAAACTGCACGTCGCTGCAACGCTTTAAATACAATTAAAATGGAAATGTGAATTGCAAATTGGCATTCATTTTAATGCGCAGTTAAGGAGAAATGTTGCAATCATTTTCCCATGAAATATTTACGAGTATTTGAAATTTCCACTTTCTTCTGGGCACAAATAAATTGTGGAACTTGTAGGGTCAATCATGTTGTTCATTAATTGACATGGAATTTCCTGCCGCCTTCAATTAAGAACTAAGTAATTAAACATGGCAACATGAATGGGAATGGGAATTGATGAACAGCCTCGTATTTACATAACTCTAAATGAAATGGGAGCAACAAAGTCATAGAGATCCCAGACTCAAGTCGAGTTAATTGATTGACAATTGTCGCTCAATATCAAAGCGAAACATGACAAATAAAACAAGAAGAGCATGAAGTTCTCAAGCGTCTGCCTCGCTACCTATCTCTCTTTTGCCTTTCTCTTCATTCTGTCTGGGTCTGGCTTGCTGCAGAAGGACAAGAACCTCAAGGATTTTGACCTCATTTGTGTGCACATCTTTGAGATACAATAGCTGCGGTCGATCACACGGCCACTATCTCTGTCTCTCTGTCTGCCAGCCTTCCTGTCTGCCTCGTAAGCCGCCTGGCAACTTCTTCGAAGAGACCTGCCCCCGTCAGCATGTGATAGAAGAGCACTATCCCCTGTTGTCTGTCGCCCGGCTGTGCTCTCAGCTTATTCTTGTTGGTATTGCAGTAGTTTTATAGGTTTTTGTTGTGGCTTTTTATTTATTTGGCTTGTTCACAGCCGAACCAACAGCTCAGACAAAGCCATGAATCTTAAGATCTAAAAAAAATCCCTGTTGCCAGGCGAAGAGCGAGAGACTGTAATTTGAAACGATTTATTGTTGGCTTTGTTGTTGGTTTTCTAGGTCATTAGCTTCTACTTTTGCTGAATGTGGAATACTTATGTATAAATAAGTTGTATATTTTTTAACAAGCAGATTTACCCAAACTTTAAGTACTTCATTGTGCTTCACTTGAGTGCCTTAATCTAAACAGCTTCAACTCTGAATATCAACTAAATATCATCTGTTTTGTGGCATCCACATCCACATCCACATTGTGGGCGCTGCAAATCTTATCAGCTCAGCGTAGATAATGAGAATATTCGCAGAAAACAACAACAAGCCTGACTGCGTAAATACTTCATTTATTTTTGGCTGAACTCTTGGCGAAGCCCCATCACATGGCTGCCGCTTTTCATATTTGCCAAAGATAAGCTCGGGAACCATCTGGGATCGTAGCTGTCTGTGTTGCTGGCTCCTGACACATGTCAACGCTTTTGCCCGCCTCATGTGACCCCATTCACTTGTCCCCAACATGTTAGTCATATAAGCCAAACAAACGCCTGAAGGTCTGCCAATCAATAAGGCAACTGCGAAAATTGGCTATCGGATTTCCGGCATTAAATTCCAATTGATGAATGGTACTTCAGGCACTTCACCTTGATCTTATCAGCTTACCAGTTTTTTGGAATTGCCAAAAATCGATCAATAAGCTGGGAGTTCCCGGCGCCAACTGTACGCAATCGAAGTATCTGGAAGGGTCTAGGCAACAGGTCTGAACCCCTCGAGCTCGAGCTCTGCTTTAGGCAACAACCCCTAAAGAATTGTCCAGTCATTTGTTGTTGTTTTCTTTAATCTCTCACTGATCCCTGGCATGCAGTATATGCGCATTTGCCGTCGGTATTTGCAAAAATTAATTGGAAAATATATATAAAAAGTATATATATAGTTGTTTTCATATGTTGACCTGATTTTCGTTCTCTTTCGGGAGAGAGACAGAGAGTAAGAGCCTACAGATAATACAAAGTGTTTACTGCGGGATTTTCCACTATTTTCAATTTAATAGGCTACATTATTGTTGACAGGCCCCTTTAGCGCTTATATACTTATTTACCAATGTATTAGTATCTATAAAAAATCGTGTACTACTCACCGGAAAATTTGTATTGTAGGTGACTCACACAAAGTCTGTTGGGTGAAATCTGCTTGGTTTTTGGTTTGAACTGATCGCAATGGGTTATGAGGATAATTAGTTGTATTTTGCTAATTTTAGGCACTTTTTTTAACACGACACTGCTATATAGTCACACAACGGGCTCGTGTTAATTATCCATGAAGGGCTACATTGGAACCGCACTGGAAGATTGGGTTTGTTTCTTTTGCTTGTGACCCGCTTTCAACGGTATTATTTATTCAGATTAAAGACACAAAAATGTATGTATTGTATATATTTTACGATCTGTTACTGAACTGTTGCTAAGGCTGGGCTGGCTATGCGTCGAAATATCAGAAGGCAACTAACTAATTATAAGTATGTTGCGAGCGCTTTGTGCTCTTTATGTGAACGCGTATTTGTAGAACAAGAGAACGTGGCGTTCTACACAGTTCTTCTATTTTATATTTAATTAAATTTGTTTTTTATTTACACAGTCTGTTACTCTTTTTGTTTGCAATACTCGTACATACATATATATTTTTAGCAGCGGCAATTGCACCTTGATGTGAAATTGATAGACAACAGCGACAATTTTACGAATGAAAAATCACTCACAACTTTTTTTCGATTTCGCTTTTTCTCCGCGTGCGACGATGAGACGGAGACGTTTTACGATCAGCGTCAACGAATTTCAACTGAACACGCAACACGTCGTCCAACATAAAACCAACCAGATCCCGAGCGAAATCCAACTAAAATGTTGCACACCCAACCGCCAGCCCAACGGCAGAGAGTAGTACTTTCCCACTCAATGACACTGCGCTACAGGGTTAAAGATCAATTGCAAACCTTAATGGCTGAAGTACATATACTCTTTGTACCAACAGGCATTAATTTAACAATTTGAAAACTAAATGTTAAGAAATTTAAATAATTCAAATCACATAATATACACATAGTTTTGTTCTTAAAAATTACAAACATTTGATATTTTTAATATAATATATAAATATAACTAGATGATAACATTATCCAAAAGTTAGAAAAAATGGTTATTATATTTCAAATTTACATCTAACATTTATCTAGAATTTGATAAGAAATTATACCAAAACTTTTAAAATTTTCATTTTAATTCCATTGCTTCATTCACCTTACCGTGATCTAGCTGTGCGGTGTATCATGCTGCCTCTCTTCTCTCTCTCTCTCCCTTTCCGCTCAATTAGCGCCCGCTGAGAACTATTTTAGACTCAAGTGAAATGTCACTCCCTTACCGCTAAAGCGGCAATCTATTGGCCGATCATTGTCATAGCAACAGTGCCGGCTTGCTCTCCCAGTTTCACAGTTTCAAATCGATTACGCCATGTGCTTATATTTTGCATATGTATACGTTTAACGAATTCTACTGTTATTTATGACGTCAGTCTCTGATAACACACTTGACAGGCGAAGAGAGCTGCCAATTGAGTGAAATTCCCAGTCAATTTGTAATACGCCCCTTGAGTTAGCGGCATGCAAGGCCAAAAATCCCCACAATCCCCGAAACGAATAAACAAAACGTGTTTTGATAAGAGTGATTAGAGAGTAGGCGCAATGCAGTCACTACATTTTATCAGGTTGTTATGTGTAAAGACCAATTAGCTGCATGGCGAAATACACGCATCCGCAATGAGCCATGCCAGGCCAAAGTGGCAATCGTTTGAGTAGATCAAGAACAACGATTCACAACAAGGCTGACTCATTCCACTCATGACAACTCTCCCTGCAGCACAATTTGATATGATGAAGTACTTATTAATTATAAGCCCAACTTCCGTATTAAATTATAAAACGAGCAGCAGCACATTTTGAACTTTTGCTAAAATGTTTTCAAATCCCATAAAATGTCAAAACTTTGCTCACTTATCTTGTAAAGGTTTTCTAACAGCATGTTGTTCAACTGGTTCCATAGTGTAGCGGTTATCACGTCTGCTTTACACGCAGAAGGTCTCCGGTTCGATCCCGGATGGAACCATGTGGTTATTTTTTTTTATTTATTAATTCTTTCGTATTAACTTTTTTAATTTTTAACTTATGTGTAATAATAAAAATATTTGATAAAGAGAAGTGAGTGTACGAAAACAAAAACCTGTACTATTTAATTTAATGTAATATTTGTTTTGTTATTAACAAATGTTGGTAAATTTCATGATGGAATATTTACAACCTATAGCAGCGACGTTAGTATAATATAATAATTAAAAAAAAGAATAAAAAGTTAATCTTCATCATGGTTCCATCCGGGATCGAACCGGAGACCTTCTGCGTGTAAAGCAGACGTGATAACCGCTACACTATGGAACCACCTGAAAGGCTCAGTGCCAAATATCAGTTTTGTTGAACAGTTCAAATACCATAATTTTATAGCATACTTACCGACGGACATTTTTAGAATTTTCCCTCGTCCCCATATAAAAACACAATTTTTGCTAATATATCTCGATTATTATTTAGTTTGATTTTAAAAGCGATAGCACATATATTATACCTTAAGCAATTGCATCTATGCGTAAAATTGTTATGCTTAGTGAGATTCGATAAATTATAATTATAAATTAAATTAAACATATTGCACCATTGTTCAACCTAAAAGGTATTAATAATAAAGTAACTATTGTAGACACCTATAAAATAAATTAACAACAAAGTCAATAACTAAAACCCACTGAGCAAACGTATTTCAAGAGATAGAAAAGCAAAGGTAAAATCAAAAGAAACCAAAACTGTGCACGAAGTCCAAGGACCAATGACCGAACTTTAGATGGCGTCGGTGTTGGCGCTGTCGCTGGCTCTGGCTCTGGGACTTGACATTCAAAGTCTCAATATCGTCTAGCCGTTGTAGGTCGTGGAACGCCAGAGGTGCGGGGACGAGCCGATTTGGTATTAATAGGATTAGAGATACCGTCCGTGTTATAGCTGAGGTAGACATGCGAGAGATCTACAAATTCGGGCTCCTTGCCGCTGGTCTTGTTCTCGATGTGCTTGCGCATGTTGTTGCCAGTGTAGGCGACGCACTTGAGTTGCCACTCGCCAATGTCCTCGTTCCAGTTGGTATACTGATTGATCATTGACTGGTATTCCTTGGGCACATACGAGTTGAGCACCAGTTCGCAAAGAGCCAACTCACGAGACAAGCTGCGTATGTTCTCGTAGATGCCTTCCTTTTCCCGCTGGTGTTCCTGCTGCTGATCGGCCAGCTCTGACTTGACGCCCATCAGCATTTGCATCACACGGTGAATCTTCTTGGTGATGCCGGTGCTGGCATCCTGTAGCGTGGAGTAGCGCTCCTCGATGTCAATGCGCTCGGTGGCCTTTTGTTGAAGTGTTTGACGCAATGCTTCCTCGGTTTTTTCCCGTTCCTCTAGCTCGGCAATTGACTGTTCCAGCAGCTTCTCTTGAGTTTGCGCCTTTTCCAGCAAATTTTCGCCGCCCACCAGAATCTTGCCCTCCAGCGAGACCAGCTTGTTTCGTAGCTGCTCCTGCTCTGACTTAGCATGTTCAATCTCACGCAGATGCTCACTCTTTCGCATAGCCAGCTCCTCCTTCTCCTCATCCGTCTTCTCACGCTTTTTTCTCGGCTTTTTGCTGTTGGGACTGATGTCGACTGGAGCGGCCGATTCTAACTCAATCTCTAACGGTGTCTCGATATCATCGTCAGAAGTATCTGCTTCATCTTCCTCCTCGGCGCTTGGCTGCAACTCCTCCTCGAAGCTGCCCTCTTCCAGCTGCTTGCGCAACCGTGCAATCTCTTCCTGAAAATGTCGCAACAGTGCATCCTTCGGCTCTTCATTGATGTGCATGCGATTCTGTATGTTCTTGGCACGACTTGCATATCGCAGTGTTGAAATCGTTTCCATGCAATTGCAATCCGCTGGACTGATGGTAGCGCACATGACCGTCTTGGAGTTGCCGCCCAGTGAATCCTGTAGCAGACGTGTTAGCTTAGAGTTGCGGTAGGGAATGTGTGTACTTTTGCCATCAACTAAAGCACTAATAACATTGCCCAGCACTGAGAGCGACAGATTGATCTTAGTGGCCTCCTTTAGACGCTGGCCGCTTGCCTGTGTCTTGGACTGACGCTCAGAGCCAGCCAGATCTACCAACTGGAGCTTGCCCATGCGTACATGCTGTATGCCGCCCTCCTCCAGCTCGCTGCTTTCCACAGTAATTGAAAAGATGGCATGTGAACGGGAGGATTCCTGATTCATTTTGGTGGCACCGACAGCACGATTCTTATTGCCCAGTCGCATGATATTTTCGAGATCATCCGCATTGTGTACCACATAACCACTGAGATCCTTTACAAATACTCCAATATCTGGTCGTTCCTTGACCTCCAAACTTTTGCTCACATCCTTGCCGAGCAGATCGCGCACCTCCTCGTTGTAGATCTCCATGTAGCTCACGCGCACCAAGAACTTTTGGTTCTCACGCGCCTTGGCAATGTGCCCAAAAATGTGCGCAAAAGCATTGGGAATGATGCCCTTTGTCTGCGGCGAATCAGGAGTGCCAGACATAGTATATGTCTTGCCGGTGCCCGTCTGACCATATGCTAATATTGTTCCATTGTAACCCTCCAGCACCTTATCCACAATAGGACGTGCCGTGTCCACATACAAATCCAGCTGATTAGATCCACCGTCAAAGACATTGTCAAAGTAATACGTTTTGGGAGGTTCGTTTGCGGTGGCATTGGGTTTAGCAACGGTAATGGCACGGTTAATTTTATCCACCTGGATGGCGCTTTGGGCTCCCGTGGACAATTCATTTTTATCCATGGGCCTGGAACGCACAACAACACGAACATTTTCGATTTCGTCATCGAGCTGCTGCGACTGTGTCGCCGTTGGTTGCTCCTGCGGCATTTTCGGACTCTTAATGGCTGGCTTACAACAAATAGCAACTTTTCCGCAGTACGCACTCAGTGAAAATCAATGATACGCGTTTTTATTTGCATTTGTTTATGCACCCGTTGCTAAGGTTCCGTCTACCATTAAATTTATTGCAAATTTGGTACAATGTGACCGCAAGTCTTAAAGCTGTTGAGTTCCGTGCGGGGGCGTAAATTCTGTTCATGTTAAGTGAGGAGTAACAGTATAGAAGGAGGAGTGAAAAAGAGTACATTCTGTTAACCTCGTGTTACGCGTGCATTACAAAATGTTAAGTGTGTGGAGTCAACAATGTTAATAAATGAGCAAATTATGTTAAGTGCGGGGGCGTACGAGAGGAGCAATTTATGTAAACTGAGGAGCAAATTTTCTTAAGTATGACGATTATTATAAATAGCGAGTAAACATCTGCCAGCGAGAGCGAACGACCCAGAGCCAGTGGAATAGATAGATTCGCGCTGCCCTTTAAGTTTCCTTACACGACAAGACGCAGAAAATTTAACTCCGGCCAGCATGGCAGCGACATTGGGAAGATTCAATGGCTTGAGATTGCTAAGATCTACGCCAGCACTGAATCTGCAGCAGGTAAAAACCGCCGCCCTCAAACGTCACACGGGAAAATTTTCCGACTTGGAATCAAGACACAAACTCCAACCGTATACAACCATTTAGACATTAAATTCACTAAGAATGTTCATGTTTTAAGTGAAATCCCACAAAACACCTTGAAAACTGTGCATAATCTGTGATGAATAATTGGTACAAGTCCAAGTGCAACTGTAGATTACAACCCGACCCACAATTATGTAACTCCATGCAAAATTCGTATGTGCAATTTTCATCGGATACTAAAACCTAATCAATTATCCTTTACTTGCAGGCCAAGAACCTGTCCACGGCTTCAAGTTGGGCAAATAACAACAAAAAGGTAGGTACAAGTCACCAATCGAAGACCAAGCATTTCATAATAGCCAAGCGAACCTAACCTCAAAACGCGTTTACTTTTCTCCCATCGCTCGACGCTACCCTTGATGTGTGCGTGTCGTGAACAGCTGATCGGTGCAGTGGGTGCTATTACCGGCGGCGTTGGTGCATTGCTGTTTGCCCTGGAGCAATCTGTGGAGGCCTCTGGTAGTGAAGTGCATTCGCCTGCCCAGCCCTGGAACCACAAGGGTCTCTTCTCCACGCTGGATCACCAGAGGTAAGAACTGATCATTATTTTCTATTCTACACTCTATGGAATGCCATGTTTACAGCGTCCGCCGTGGCTATGAGGTTTACAAGCAGGTGTGTTCCGCCTGCCACTCTATGCAATACATTGCCTACCGTAATCTGGTTGGTGTCACCCATACCGAAGCTGAAGCCAAGGCTGAGGCCGAGCAGATCATGGTAAGAGAAGTGCATAAGTTACTTAAGAGTTTCTGAACAAATTACTTTGGTGCTTTAGGTGAAAGACGGACCGGATGATACCGGTAACTACTTTGACCGTCCCGGCAAACTGTCGGACTACTTCCCATCGCCGTATCCCAATGAGGAGGCTGCACGTGCTGCCAACAATGGTGCCTATCCACCAGATTTGAGCTACATTGTGTCCGCGCGCAAGGGCGGTGAAGATTACATCTTCTCGTTGTTGACCGGCTACCATGAAGCGCCAGCTGGAGTGGTCCTCCGTGATGGACAGTACTTCAATCCGTACTTCCCTGGCGGTGCCATTTCCATGGCCCAGGTGCTGTACAACGAGGTAAGCATACACAAAAGACTATGTCAAAAGAAAAAGCGAAGTCTAATCGATCGATTCTTTAACCAGGTCATTGAGTATGAGGATGGCACTCCGCCAACACAGAGTCAATTGGCCAAGGATGTGGCTACGTTCCTCAAGTGGACATCAGAGCCAGAGCACGATGAACGCAAGTCGATGTTGATCAAGGTTATTGGCATTCTCGGCTTCCTGACTGCCATCTCGTATTACATTAAGCGACACAAGTGGTCCACTCTCAAGTCGCGAAAGATTGTCTTTGTGCCCAAGAAGTAGATATGTTTGAATTTGATTTAATTGATGGCGTGAAGATCAACAGTGTTAACGCGGCTTTATCGACTAATAAACAAATAAATCAATTTTAAGCATAAACCAACCAAACAATTCACAAGTTCAATTGCAAATTAAATAACAGCTACAACACAAAAAGGAGGAAACCAAATCGAAACTGACGATCGGCAAGCAAGGAACAGCAGCACACCGGGGAGATAACTAACAAAGTCAAGCAAAGAGCCTAGAAAAATGAATAATAGATATATTACATTTGCCGTGTATAAATCTATAATTCACATTATGTATTTAAATAAACAATTGAAAACAAAAACGCGATGAATAATTTTATGTGAAGTTAGATGCGGTCGATGAGTTGAGTTTTATTAGTGTATGAGATGAGATCGCCCTAAATTGGCTACGACCTCTAAATATCTATAGTAATGCCAGTTCAGTTTGTGTGAATTGCAATCACACATTATTTTTAATTTAATCTCTAGCTCAGCTAGCGTTATAAATCCGTTTAAGATAAGAACTCAATGGTGGCTTAGTCGAAATGGGTTCAAACTCAGTTTGTGGATTAAACAATCCTATATATCGAATGCTATTCAAACCGATTACGACTGAAGCGCACGCATATAGCGATTTGGCTTTTCTTTTTATTGGATTATTAATTGTTTTATTTAGAAGCTTAAATTAAAATATTATTTTAATCATTTTTTTCATCGTTCTGCCCGTTCGACTTCTTCATCAGTTTAGTATGTGTGTGTGTGTGTGAGTTCTGTATAATTGTTGTATATATATATATTTACCGCAATTTGATAAACTTTATAAATTGTGTCTCACGTCCCAATAGAAGAAGGAAAAAATAATTAAACTGTTACAATTGCCTCGGTTCGGTTCATTGATTTTTTTTGCTTCGTTTTTTTTTGTTTGTTGTTTTACTACAAAATTTTTCTTAAATTTGTATATATATATATTTATAAGTAATAAAGTTTTTAGTTATGCAAAACAATAATTGCGGTTCTTCTACATCTCACTGAATTCTTTAGTTTACGGATTTCTTTGCCATTTCTTGATAATCTTTTCATAATCTGCGTGAGTAAAATTATAAATGTAACTTTTTGCATTATTGTTTAGGTTTATGTTTCCATGTTTGCTCAGTTGTTGTTGTTGTGGTTTTTGTTTTATTTCTTAGTTAAGAAAGTGATAACCAAACATGATGATATTCGTACGACACTCGATGACGGAAGGGACGACGACCATTTCATAATTTTAGTGACGTTGTTCTGGCTCTTCATGATCTTCTTTCAGTTGTTGTTGTTGTTGTTGCTGTTACACTTATAGTATATTTTGCTTTAGTTGAAGTTTGCTGCAGCCAACGCGCACACACACACATTCAACAAAAACAACAACAATGCAGCTTCTTCCCATCCTCAACTCCTTGGACTACCTCTACTACACTTTTACTTCCAAACTATATTTCTTTCGCTCTCGCTCTGGCTTTCTACACACAACTCTCGAGGATTAAGGCGACTTACCGTTCCGGGCACGCTCTCTTTCACAAAGCTCGCTCACACTCAGCTGGAGCTGGAGTGCTGGTGCTGCTGTTGTTCTAGTTTTAGTGCTGTTGTTATTGCAGTTGTGTGTAGTCTTGTTATTGCTGCTGTTGCTGCTGCTAATGTTGTTGTTGTTATGTTTGTAGTTGTTGCTGTTTGTGGTTGCTGTTGTTGGCAACTAAAAACAGCTACCTTCTGGCGGTTGTGCCAATTTCAAATTCTCTTTCATGGTCATAATCCTACGTATTTCCTGAAGCATCGTTTTTATGGTATATTCGCGACTCCATCTGGCCAACATGGGCACTGATCTATGATCAACCTGTCCGAGAAAGCGTTCAACATTATAATTGACAGCATTTGTTAATTATTTGGCATTGCATACTCACCACGCCATTGTTCTGATTAATGCAATTAATATTAACTTTTGTTAAAAATCTGAGCGTTGGTGGCTCATCCGGATAGCGTTCGCCGCACTCAATCTTTAGTGAATACATTCGATTCTCGAATGGTGTCTAAAATAAAGAATACGTTAAATAAACGAGTCATGTGAATTTCAAATTTAAATTAGCTGTCGATTATAAAAATATGTGCATAAGTGCGAGAGCCATTGTATCTATTTATCCGCCACATTACAACTACCAATAATTGCCGTGCCAGTGCTCACACTCAAACGCACAGTTCAGTTTAGTTGCTTCATCTCGGTGACTCAGCAAGGCGCCGCCAGTGCAGCTAACCATGGTGAATGCATATGATTCATGCCGCACGAAAAGAGCACGCCACATTCCACCACAGCTCTATGTAGAGGCATTGTTCATTCGCATATATTAAAAGCTAACCATATCTCCCGAGTCATTCTCGACTTTTTTCATACATATGCTAAATTTATTGTCTTCTCGAAACGTAGCTAATCTCTCAGTTTGTTATCAATAGAAAGTCGTTAATACATTTAAGAGATCAAGGAAATTGTACACTACTTCACCTAATAATTCTCTACTTTTGTTTAAGCTACCTCAACTTTCGTTTATATTACTAAGTACATATAAAGTCAGCAAGAATAAATTCCATATCTTTGTTTACATTTACGGATTGCGAAACAAAGAGTAAGCTTTGCGCTTAGTTAGTTCCTTGGAGCAATTTAATAAACTTTTCCAAGTTATTTACTGGCGAGATAAACAACCAATAGTCTATCCGTTGTTTTAAGCCTGTTATTAAACTCAATTCCAATTCTCTGTTTGTTCTCGGTTGTCAATTTGGAATACGCAATCGTATAGATAAAAAAATCTATAGTCCAACTGATAAGGTTTGCTATAAATTCGCCCATTCTACGCGCGGCTTATTTAAATGACGTAGTTAGACCTTGGATGATGTTAGCAGCGGGGCGGCCAGAGTACTTACTCTAGGGGGACCAATGATCATGCCAATCCAATAGGTAAGCGTCATATCATCGTCGTTTTCCAGACCCCACGAAATGGTGCCATCGCCCACTCCCTTCTGGCCCTGATCCAGCTCCTCCAGTAAGCGGAAATTTCGTGGCACCACTGAAATGAAAATTAGGCAACTATAAATTTCCATTTAACAAGGCATCAAAAGTTGGTAAAAGCCTATAATTAAGACATAAAGTGTGTTTCGAGCGGGGTCATGTGTTCGAGGTAGACATTAGCTCTGCCTCTTCTTTTTTTTTATTATTGTTGTTGTTATTATTGGCCGTACGTCTTGCGATGTTTTTCCTTCGTTTGTGGCTTTGCACGTCTTTTCGTACATTCCAAGTGGCAAAAAAAAATTATATGAGCACCGGACGAAGGGTGTGGTGTTGGTTTGGTTAGTTCGTTGGTTGCTTGGTTAGTTCTAGTGGTTCGATCCCCCCACCGCCCCTTATTGCACACACACAAATACACTCACGAGACATAATTTTTGTGCAAACGCATTTTTGCTGATGCGACTGGAGATATGCGCAAAATGAATTTGCAGAAACCGCGACGAACTAATTTAATTAGAAATTAAAGAAGCATTTTGACCAGCTGCAAAGGCAGCGAGCATAAAACCAAGTGGCTGTGCGAAAAAAGAAAAAAAAAAACACAAGTGAAAAGGGACACAGTCCAAAGGCAAGCGAAGAGAGTAGGGGGTTGCGGGAGACTCCGAAATTGTCAAGTCACGAAGCAAAATTGATGCATAGAGACTTGCAATTGCAGTAAGCGAACAAAACTCCTTAGTTGCTTGTTAGTTTTCCAATATGAAATAATATGCTCTCTTTTAATCGGCCGTTTTTTTTTGCCATTTGCTTTCTTTTCCATTTTCACACCGTGCAGCGGGGCAGTGGCAGCACTGCGGCCCGTCATCGTTCAATAAAAAAGTTGGTTTTGCGCACATGTTTAATGCTGCACTTTCGCACATTTTGGTAGTTAATTTTGACATACACTTTGGCCGTGCTCGCGGGCACGTGTTTTTCAATCAAATTCATTGCCAAATTGTTAATTTTACTAATTAAATTCTTACCAACGCCGGTACTAGATGTATGCGCCATTGTGGTTTATCCTATAGTGCTTGTGTGTTTTGGCTTATTTTAGTGCATTCTTCAGGCACACACTGTATTACGGCATTAATTAGTACATTTCATTATGACTGGGTTGCCATACTTGTTTTTCAAATTATCGGTTAATCGATACGTTTTCGACATATCCTGTAGTGTGACCAATTGTATATAGTATGTTTTGGAATTCATCATGCGGTTACACTGATACCTAGACCAATTGGAGCTATTTGCGACGCGTCAGCTTTTTGAAACCAATTGTTAATTTCACTATTATCAGTTAATTAACGTAATTGACTACCCAACCTGTTGAATGCCGTTATTGAGTACAGTCTAGATTTGCAACGACAATGGAAACCCTTTACCACCAAACCAACAACACAGTCAAAGATATTGAACAGTGCTTTCAACGCCTGGGACAGATTGGTCCGCATGAAGCCCTTGACGTGGAGAACTCAATACAAGTGAAAATAACCCAGGCTAATTCGTGAGTCATCTTCCACCGACACCAGCAGCGGTTACAATATCATATGTATATTTACACAGCAACTGTGACCGACTAGATGTGTTGTTGTTCAAAGTGCCACCTTCGCAGCGACAGAGTTCTAAGCTGCGAATCGATCAGCTTAAGTATGACTTGAGACATTTGCAGACGTCCCTTCAACACGCGCGTGACCGACGTCTACGCAGGCAACAAGAGATAAGCGAGCGGGAGCAACTGTTAAATCATCGGTTTGCTGCAAATAGTAATGCCCCATCAGAGACATGCCTACAATTGGATTATGAGCTTCAGCATCACACACAGATGGGTAACGCTCATCGCGGCGTAGACGACATGATTGCTTCAGGAAGCGGTATACTGGAAAGTCTCATATCACAGCGAATGACGCTTGGCGGCGCTCATAAACGTATCCAGGCTATTGGAAGCACTCTGGGATTGTCGAATCATACGATGAAGTTGATAGAACGGAGATTGGTTGAGGATCGACGTATCTTTTTAGGCGGTATGGTTGTTACATTGCTGATAATCGGACTGATTATATATTATTTTATGGTGCTATAGTAAAACGAAAATATCATCTGGATCGAGATTTAAATTAAATGTACTGTATTTAAATGAAGGAGTTTATTTTGTGTGTCAAACCAGTCGTGGATTTAATCGTCGTTTTCAAGGGAGATGTTGCTGCCGAAACGCTGGTACAAATGTGCTTTTAATTCGTCCATCTCAGCTTTGATTGCCTTTGCTTTGGACTCAATGCTAGCAATTTCCTTAAGGGTTTGGTTCTTAGTCTCAGCAAGCAGTTCCTGAGTCTTGCCCAACTTATGTGAGAGAAAAACTTCACCAATCAAGAAGGGAATGTCTTCCTCCTCGTCGAAGAGCTCAATTTCCTCCAGCGCCTCTTCAACGCATTTGAGATCGTTCTTCTTCATCTCCAATTCCACTTTCAGGTCATCCATGCGAGCATTGTGCTTGGCAAATCGATTAATTCGCTGTTGATCTTCGAATGATATGTGCACATCATCGTGCTGTAAAGCGAAGCAGAATATTAGTCAACGCCTCCAGCATGTCGACCAGGTGAAGAGCAAAGTGAGGTTACTTTGGCGTGCTGCCATTGTCACCCTGACACTTACATTTTGAAACACTTTGTTGGTACTGTTTGCAACTTTAGCGGCCATCTCTGTTGTAATTTAAATGCGTTTAATAAATAAATAATGAATTTTACTAACAGTTGGTGTTGGCGACTGAATGAGCGTGACCACAAATTGAATTTCAAAATATACTACAAAATTAAGCAATATACCGCAAATATACCCATTAAAACTTATTGTCAATGGAATTTTTTTGCATTTCTCATTTTTTAATGTTAATTTCATATAGAAAATATTATCAGTTTAAGATGCCATTCGAATGTTAAAAAGTTTTCAAATATTTTTAATACAACAAGGAATCTGATCATAAATTATCCAACACCATCTAAAGTGTGAAAACGTGGTATATTTTATGTTGCAAAATAGCATCTTTCGTAAATCATTTCGGTCTCACTGGAATATAGCAAACAGTCGGGGTAGGACGAACACACAGACGTCATTAGAGGTTTTCTAAATTAAGGCACAGAATTTTGACTTTCATCAAGGTAAATATTGAACATAATAATTGCCAAAATTCTGCCAAGTGCTGGGCTCTATAAATATGCCCATTTATTGGCGGACGAAGGTGCAACCCACTAGGCACAGCTAAAAACGCTCCCAGCGCAAAATTACATAACCTCTTTGAGGCTAAGTGCATAATGTTTATAATAACTATTTGTGTTTTTATACAAATAATGGTCAGCTTTTTGTGTGGTTTATAACGCTAATTTCGTTTAACTATATAGCTTGAAAATGCGTCTCACCTCGATCCTAAACGGTGCCCACTTCGGCAACCTTGCAAAGGTTCACGGTATTGTGACCTACAAGCTGTCTCCTTTCGAGCAGCGAGCCTTCGCCGGTGCTATCAGCAATGGCCTTCCTAACATTGTGCGCCGCATCCGCTCCAACATCTTCAGAGTGACACCACGTAAGTGATTAATAAATATCTCTCAGACTTATTCTAAAGTGTTATCCATTTCACAGCCTTCATTATTGGATACCTAATCTACGATTTGACCGAACGTAAACACACCGCTTTACTGCGCAAGAACCCCGCTGATTACGCCAATGATGAATAAACGAACCGTCTTCTAGTAGGCGCACATTAGCAAATTAGCAAATAGTGATGTTAAGCTAATTAATAAACGAACCCTTCAGTTCAATTTGGCTGTTTGACATAGTTTATAGCGAAGCTTCAGTATGGCAGTATGAATTTTGTTTTAATTATATTCGTCAGAAGTGCATTAACATAAAACATGTCCAATGGGTGTACAAATTGTATGTTTGATGAATCTTGTCTTCAGTTCTAATTTCAAAAGTCAACAGCTGTTCTAAAGAGTTGTCATATGTTATGTTCGCGCTCGGCGTTTTTTAACACTGAAAATGTTTAACGCTGCCAACACTAACAAATCGACAGCTGTTCACCAAAAAAAGCATTAAGACGTGATTTTTATATACATATAACGCGAAGATAGGATTTAGTTTTTTATATATAAAAACCAGCGTACTTAACAATAATTATATGGACTGCTGCGGTGGTGAGGTACGCAGCGAAAGCATCTACAACATGCTGCAGGCCCTAGTCGACTCAAAAGTGATCAACGTTCAGTTGTTTACGATTGCTGTGGGAATTTTCTTTGTGGTGCTGCTGCTGAAAAATAACTTTAGAAGCTTCTCAGGCACATAAAAGGACGACTTCTGAGGCTCTTAGTGATTAATTTATGTAATAATGTAACGTACGATATTTAGTTAAGCATTAATAATAAACATTCAAAGAAAATATAATTTCTGTTCATTGTTCTTATTCTTAGAGCGGAGCACCTTGGCAATGACGTCACATTTTTTGGGTCAGTCACACACAATTCGTGTAACAAAGCGATTCAGGGTCGACGTCGTTGCTGTTGGCTGACATACGCCTTATATGTACATACATATAAAGAAAACATAATGCATACCAATTGTATTTGAAGGCTGATTGAACTGGCCCATTTGACTATGTGGGCATATGTTTGTATCTATTTCATCATAAGGCTGTGATTCATTACCCAATTGAAGTGATAAGATAGTCATTCAAGTGTTGATGCGACTTAATATACCCGTTACCCAAATGAAGCAAGAGTGTAAAGATAATTTATGAGTACCAATAACAGCCAGGTTTCAAACCACCCGACGACTGTCTGTCTAATTATTATATGGATCTCTAGAGCAACCTGTTGTATAATCTCATCGGCTCCTTTAATGTTTTGTATTTGGCGTTAAGGAAATATATTTTGAACTTTTGACCTAATTTCTTTTGACATTTTCATATTCTCGCAGCATACAACGACGCCTAATCAATTTCAATTAGCACATGGTCTATGGTCTATGCTTAGCACAAATAACTTCAATTGACCGACGATCGATTGTTGCACGCACTTCCTGGTGCTGTCGCATTCTCCCATTTGAATGCAATAGACGTGCCACAGGCGTGACCTACGCCATTTCAGACTCTCTGGTCGTATTTATGGAAAATATGCTACGTGATTTTTTGTGCAAATTTGTGCATTAGGATGCGAATGCATTGGACAAAGCAAACACAGCGATTGCTGTCAAAGACCAAAACGTGACAATTTTACCAGAAAAACCAGATGAAATAGTTTCGATTTTTTAGACAAACATTCAAAACTCACTGTTAAATATACTATGTACACATTATGCTTTAATCAATTTGTATAATTACTGAACGACTTGTTCGATATTGTCAATGAACTTGAGGGCGTAAATTCTGAGCAATGAAAACCGACTCAAAATGCTGACAGATCAAATGCATAATCCACAATCCGTTTGTGTAAAATAGGTATTTGTATTTGTCAAATGTATTTAAAATACACAAGTATTTAAAATACATAGAACTGCCCCATCGATCGTCCAGTTCATTTAAATCTGTAGCTTTTAGTGATTCGCAACTTTATTCCTGAGTGCTGCGTTTAGACAGCCCATGTCGAATTTTGGTTCAGAAACGATTTTCTTCTTCTCTGCAAAGCTTTTCAAATTATTTTTGTCCTTGCTGCAAGCATCGACTATTTTTTTTTTCATCTGATTGAGGGGAATTGTCTTTTGCATTGATTTAAGATCCAAGTTCGCTATTAGCCCCATTAATTCAATATATTGTTCATTATGTTGGGCAATTGTTGTGTTCCGACGTTGCAGCTTTGCCTTTAGCATTTCCACATCGCTTTTCAACTTATCCACTTGTTGGGCATGGGCCGTGATGCAGTTTAACTCTTGACGCACCTTTTGGAGTTTTGATTCCAGCACTTCGGCACTTGACTTGACATCCCCCATTTGCTGCTTATATTTAAGACGCGTCTGCTTGATCTGATCCTCCAAGTAAGTAATGTACAAATCCTTATCTGAAAATTTCTTCTTGGCCTTGCAGCTATCACCACCAGCACAGCGTTTGAAGTGATTGCTATGCTTCCGGTATAGCTCATCGCGATCAAGGCGAAGGATGGCTAACTCATGCCGCAGGACGTTTATCTCCTGCTCCAAGCGCGCCACCTTAGTCAACATCGCACTAATTCAATTAAGTAATTAATTTAGTAATTAATTCTGTATGGAGAATACACAATTTTTAATACACTTCTTCTAAATTTAGTTGTCCACGACACAAAAGAAAATAACTCGAATAATATTGATAATTTTTATAGCAGCACAGTTGTTAATGATTGGAAAGTCTTTTCAAACAAATAAATAGAAATTTCTGTTTAGGAAACTTTCAAATAAATTTCGATTAAATTAAACTTAGTTAAATTAAAAAATAAAAATAAAAACGAAGGCAGTAAAAAGTTAAATTTGAACACTTGAATAATTCAAGAATTATAGAACTAATAAAATGTGTTATTAATTTTTAATTAAATAAAATAAATATAAATTAACAAAATATGCATAAATTAAAAAAAAAAGAAATATTGTTGCATCCCCACAATTTGCAGCAAGTGTGAAGATCATCATTTCGAATTTAATAAAATTAAACGGTTGCCATTTACTTAGACGGCTACCAAATATTCAGTAAAAGTAAATTAATAAAATGCTCAATTTCATGGGCATCATTTATTATTATTGTTCTTGCTTTTGCTGTGGCTCTTTTTGGAAAAGGAAATTACTGCAATTTGATCAGGGTTTTCAATATCGCGAAATTTGCATCGCAGAATGTGCATTTTGTGTGCTGTTTATTCTTTTGGGTTTTGTTTTGTTTGGGGCGGTCTGGATTTAAATGCGCCACGCCCACCTCTCTGACGGTGGCCCAGAGGGCCATTTCCAAACACACAAGCAAAGCAAACATAAACACACACGAGCATACATTGTGTACACTGCACACGGTATACTTTTGCCATTTTGTTGTTTTTGTTTTTTCTGTTTGTAAGCATAATTTGTATTTTTCGCCTCAAGATGCCGCACACTTGATAAGGGTTATCGATACCCGGGTGCCAGGTCCCGGATCCCAGGACCGAACCCAGTCGCTTATTATGTGCTTCTCCTTATACCCTACCTCAGAGTATTAATATCGGCTTACAAACTAAAGATAGTCGAGTGCTTGTAACCGTGACCTTTTGTCCGTCTGACCTGCTGCTTCTAATATGCTAAATGGCACAATTTGAAAGCTACTATACTACTACTATACATATCATAAAGTTGTTGTAGATCAGTCTTACGCTGATTAAATTTGGTTTAAATCGCAATCTAAAAATTACATCTGTTTTTGTTTTACTTTGCCAATATGTTGATCTTCTCTAAAAGAGCATTTGATCGTTGATGTAGATCTCTTTTAATTAGTTTTTTTTTGTAATTTTTGAATTGTTGTAAGTTATGCGAATGTTGTATTTCATTCCATGTGAAAGAGAAAGACAAAGAGTAGCCAAATTAATAAGATACTCTGCTTGCAGGACAGTTGTATTTGTAATAAATTGCACAAGTATTTGTGTGCTTAAAGCTCTCTACATTTGCTGTGCTTGATGCTCGTAAAGCTTTCTCATGCATGAGCTCTATCTGTGTATCTAGCTACCACATTGAATCAATTTTATTTAATTTAGCCGAAAAGCGAAATGTTTTCAAATTTGAGAGTCTATAAATCTTTCTAACTGCGGTGATATCACATCCCAATAAAAGTCGAGCCCTTTTGCTGGCTCAATGTCAAGGTCTTTGCGGATTTTATTCGCCTTGCTGGTTGTTGTTGATTTCTCAATTTGACAAAGTTGTTCCCACTTGCGCAATTTGCATAAATTCAAGGTCAGTCGCACAATAAAAAGCCAGACATGATTTGTGAGTATACACAATGTGTGTGTGTGTGTGTTGTGTCTGGCTACTTTTTTCGGCAACTTATGTGTGGCAGTCTGTGAGGCAAGTTCAAGCTAAGTATCTATGGATACAGTTGTCGTGAGCGAGGTTTATCTATCTGTAATTTCAGGCACTTATCTAGATACATTCGAGGCAGACGAGAAAAAAGATATCAAATGCGAAATCCAAAAAGCCGAAACCCAATTTGACTAACATCAAAAGAAAAAAAAAGCATAATAAAATAAAGGAATAACGCAAAAAGAGCAGAAGCTGCTGTTGCAGACAAAAAGCAGACAAGGCGAACCCTAAGCAGACAGACGAGGGACGAGTGGGGGGGCAGTGTCTGGTCTTGGGTTTAGGTCTCGCTCTCGCTCTCGGTCTCGGTCTGGCTTTGGGTCTTGTTCGGTCTTTGCCGACGTAATCTAGACGCCTTTTGTTTGCGCACAAAATAAAGCACAAAAACAAACAGCAAAGCCTTTTAAGGGGCAGCAGCATCAAGGCTGATGATAGAGAGATTTGGTGGAAAGGGAGCTGGTGGGGGAAGACTATTTAGTTAAGCATAAATTTCACTTTAATTGCACTCAATTTCAATTCGATTGCATTTGATTTGAGCGTAATTCGATTGCTAGACACCCGAAACTGCGCCACAAACAAATGTCGCCAATTTTGGAGCACCCCAAAGTGACCCCAAAGCAAATGCAGTTTGAAAGTCAATTTGGCTGGCAGACAAATGTTGATTGGAGCTCATTGAATGCTTAGACAGGTTTTCAAATTCGTTATAATATTTGGGCAAATGATTAGTTAGCAGCAGACCGACTTCTCTTTCGATTGACTTGACAATCTTTTAAATGTATGCAATATGCAACACACTCTATGGCATGCCACACAGCAGCACAGCAGCCAGGAATTAGCTTTGCAAATTTGGCACTTTTGGCGACAATTTTCGAGTTTTATTCAACAAATTGGGCAACAAGCAGACATCCGCTCCGAATCCGAGGCGATTGCAAATTCCATTCTAAAAAGCAAATCCAATTTGCTTCTTTCGCATACAGAATACATATAAAAAACGATCGACCAGCAAAGAAAAGAAAACATAACTCAAGCAACAAAACAACTTTAATTTCACAATTTCCGACAGGCACAAAAGGCTTCTTCGCCTGCGCCCTGTTGAGTTATTAAAAGTGCACAAGGAAATGCATACAAAAGAAAAGAAACAAACACAAAGTTTGTTATGTTGCGCAGGCGCAGCAAAGCAACAAAAAAAGCACAAAAAAAAAGAAAAAAATATAAATACAAGCAACGCCCTCAAACAACGGATGGGGCTCCCAAAATGTTATTGACCCGTTCCATTGGATCCGTTAGCGGACCACAGTCCCAATCCCAATCCCAATCCCGAAAACCCAAACCCATCCCCAACCCCAACCCATGGAATTCTTATTAAGATCAATCAGCTAAATGTCGGTTTTATGCTCAATGCTCATGATTCACACGCGAAAACAAAAGAAAACAACACACAAAACAAAAATTATATTCAGCCAGCTTATCTGAGGAATGCTGACGTCTGCATATCCTTGAAATGCATTTCGAACCACAGTGCAAGATATGTTATATTTTTAATGGGTTCGTGCGAAAGGGCAGCATGTAATCAAAATGCCGCTTAGAAAGAGAAACTGTGTTTAAATATATAATTTAAATATAAATATTTATTTTATATTTCTTATATAAGCAACTGATTGGCTAAATTTAAGTCGTTTTAGAAATTGCTTTAAATAGTTTTCTTCTTCGCTTTTTTTTATAAAATACTGGAATATTTTCGAAACTTTCTGCTGTAAAATTAAAGCAGAAAAATTGTAGCTTATGCTTAATATAAATTAATTGATAAAACATATGGTTTTCGGTTTACATTACTTGTATAAAATCAAAGATTGACGAAAATTAAAAGTACATTTGAATCGTTTTTATATGTTTTTTACTGAATAAATTCCACAGGAATAATTTCCTAATAAATGCAATACATTTTTCGAATTAATAACAAATATAAATAATATTTCTAAATTAAAATAGGAACTGCAAAATTGTAAATTTGAAAATCTTAAAATCGATCATTTAGTTGCTTGAACTTGCAAAGCTTTCGCCATACTCAAAGTTTTATGGCAAGCTTTAAACGTGTAATAACTTGTCAGCTTTGAACTCAAGCTTTCAAGCTGCTTACCAAAGTTGAAGAGCTCAGTCAGCTTTACACTATAAATAAACAAAGTTTTCGGCAATCCTTTACAATGTTGTCGGCGCGTTTTAATGCTGAGAAATTGAGTTTTGCTTGCTTAATTAGTCATGGCAGCCTCGATGCTTGGACAAGTGGATAATGCAGCAGTGTTATTCAAGTCATTACAAACTCACACACACACACACAAACACATGCATAGATGTACTTATATATGTATATATGTACATGTGTGTATAAAGAATTTCTAGCTGCTTATCACAATTGACACACATTGTAAGCGGACAGATAAGAAGACGCCTACAGCCTCTCACTCCCTCTCTCTCTCTCTCTATGTTGCCTCTCTCTTTCGCGCTTGATTTACATAGATTCACTAGTGGCAAGCTGGAGGCGACATGCAACATTGCGCCCTCGTGGCCTACGTGCATTTTTTGTGAGCAATTTGGAAGGGATGTGAAAGGGAAGTATCTCTTTCTTTCTTTCTTTTTTTTTTTATTCATAAATACTCGTATGTATGTTAACGTGTACACATCAAACAAAACTGTCAGATAAGCCCAGCGAAGTTGTCAATACAACAAAATTTTGGAAATTCTTTTTAGTATTTGCTTGGCGTTTGTTTACAAGCTGAAACAGTTACACAAACACACACAACAGATATGAGACTTGCAGATAGAAAGAGAGCGGGAGAGGGAGAAAGAGAGGTGGCTTTTCAGTTGAGCTCCAATATAAATATAGTATGAACTCATCAATTACTTTGATCGCCAGCTATCAGCAGAGTTTTCCTTTTTTTTTTTTGTATTTATTACTATTTTTCTCTAATAATTGTTACAAAAGTTCAATGCACACTTCGAGGTGAATGTGTTTTGTTTATAAGCAATTGCAATTGCAATTACAAGCGTGTTTAACTTGTTTACGTCTCAGTCTCAGCCTCTGTCTCTGTCTCTGTCTCTGACATGTCGCGTAATTAACTAGTTGCTAGCTGTCGAAACCGTTTGCAATTTACCAATAAATTAATGCTAGACATGTAGCAAAATATCACTCAATTCACTTCGATCATTCATTAATGCAACGGCCTTGCGCCCAATGCGTAATTGATATTTGCTAAAAATGCACTCGATTTATTTATTGCAAGTCAAAGAGGAAACTTTTAAAGATAGAGCTTTATTTTTGGTGCAGTTAAATTGCGACCTCATACATTGTTGCAAGCTCTTCATTATGCTGAGCTTTATCATCATCAAAAGCTCATCAGGCTACCGGGCTTCAAAAAAGGTGTCCAGTCGCGGCCGAAACAACTTAATGATCTCTTTCGCTTGAAAATGACATCAGAAAGCTGCTGCGGCAAGCTTTCATTTTTGAAAATAAAAAGGCAGAATAAGCAAAGTAACCCAATTAGGATAATTAATAAGCTTGCGAAGCGGAACAGCTGTCAAAAGCGACATAGATAAAGGGGGCAACAGTACAGAGTAGAATAACTCCCAATCCCACTCCCACTCCCACTACCTCGCCGCGCCCACAACTCACTTAACAGCGGCGAGAGCTTTAACAGCGCGATAACAGCCGTCTGTTAAGCTTTTGACAACAAGAGCTCCAACGTCGGCGCTGCCGCTGTCGTGGTCGCAGCTGACTGACGCCGGCAGAGAGCAGCAACAGCAGCTGTTGGGGGCCAAGTGAAAAAGTTTTTCGTATATTTTCAGTTTGGACTTGCCTTTGACCGCGTGCGGACGGCGACGCCAGCGAGTTGTTGTTTTGGTCGGCTTGAACTGACACTCTGTCTATGTGTATGTGTGAGTGTGTCGCCCCTCCATTTGCGTGTGTGTATATGTATATGTGTGTGTGTGTGTGTGTGGGGTACACTTGCTATGTTTTTATTTATATGTGCGCTGTGCGGCTTCGCCTGCTCTTCGCTCTTCGCTCTCCGCTCGCCGCTCTCCGTGTGCTGTTTTTGTATATTTTGTGCGTTGTCTCTATCTTTATAGTTAGTTTTGTATTTGTTTTGTGCGCCGCTCGTTGAAAAACAACAATGTAGGTCGTGCATATTTAATATATGCAAATAAAACAAGCTATTGAAACAGACGCATGTTACTACCAAAAGCTACTACGTTTTGCGGCCGCCATCTACTACTTTATTGTAATAAATACAAAACACAAGCATACGCATGCACACACACACACACACACACACACACACAGCCAGCGATAACAGCGACAGCGACAGCGCTGCCGCCACCCCCTCAGGCAGCGAAGAGCGAATGCTAAATAAAAAAATTCACTCTCGCTGCGCTGCTCGCCACTCTCTTTTTAGGCGCTGCCAGCGCTCGTTTTGGCAGCGTTCTAATTGCGTGCGCTTCTCGGTTGCTGCCGCTGCCGCTGCCGCAGCCGACGTCGACGGCGCTGTTATCTGCTGTTGGCTGTCGATCGTTGTGTGTATCTCAAAGATACAAGCAGCAGCGCAGCGGCGGCGCCGTCGTGTGTGTATCTTCTTGTTGTCTGTTTGTCGTATAAATTGAGCCGCACTTTGCTTATTCTCGAGTTTTTGCCGCTCAGTCGTCGTCGTTGTAACTGCACGGGCAGCGCTGCGAACGCGTCGCCTTTTTATTCAAAAAAATAAAAGAAACAAGACATAAAAAAAACAACAAAAATCCATAGCATTTCACAAAAACAATCGCAGCAGTAATAAAAAGTAATTGTTATTGTAATTATTTTTGTTTTTTTTTCGGCCTGCGGCGACCCAAATACGAATCGCTTAAATAAAGAAGATACTTTTATGTATCCGCGAGATACGAGATACGAGATACAAGTGCAACAGTGACGCGCCACGGAAAACACCCAAAACGAAACACACACACACACACACGCACAACACTCTAAAGCGAATATTGTGCTATTTTTAAATCGAATTGAAAGAGCAGAAACTCAGCGCAATATAGAAATCTTTGAGAATTTGTTTTGAAAATTCGAAAAAATGCAATTTAGTTTTGTGTCTTGGTAAAAAGTGAAACAATTCTCTCTCTCGACAGCACAGCATTTCATTTAACCTTCCATTATGTGTGCAATTATTAAATAAATACCAAATCAACAAATTCCGTTCTGTGTGCAAGAGCAAGCGAGAGGGAGAGAGAGTGCGCAGAAAGAGATAGCGATAGCCAGCTAAATTACACGCATAAATTGCGTAGCGCAAAAAGTTCTGAATGAAAGAGTCGAGTCAAGTCGAGGCATACGGGCCGAGATAAATGTAAGTACAGCTGGAACATTGTACAATTAACCACATACATATATACATGTGTACATACATATATATCTTGTATATATGTATATCTTGTATATATAACGCACTCATGTGTAATCGAATTAGCGGCGCCATATGGCAGAGTTATTGTTATGTTATCTGGAACTGGTTTAATAGATCGCCATCTGGATGAGTCGAAACATTTCAGCAATTTATGTTAATAGAACTTTGTTCATAATACTCTTTTGGACTAAACAAATGCTCCATGAATACAGCAGTTATCATATTAAATTAAAGACTCTTCTCAGTTTCCATTTCTGCCGAGTCATTTGCCTTTAGATACAGCTGGTATTATCTAGATACTTTTTTGAATTGACTAATTTACTTTATGGCACAAAAGATTTAACTATATTAAGAGACAATAGTGATGATTCTAGATTTATGTATTTATTTAATCTTTAAATTAACATTATTTTAAAATAAATCAAAAGATATATTTACATCTTTTAATAAGTATATTTTATGGTGAGTTTGTTTAAGGAAATAAATTAAATAAATTGAAGTTGTATTATAAAAAAAGAGAGAAGTAGAAAAGAGAGAAATAATTATAAATAAAACTAAAAACTAAAATTTCAGTAAAGAAAATTAACTTAAGACTAAATTAAATTCAATTCAATGAAAATTCAAATAAAATCAATAAAAATCTCTATTATCAATTTGTATAAGAATAATAACTTAAAGCTAAATTTAAATAACTTAAATAAAATTAAATTTAAAGTAACTTAACAATGTTATAGACCTCAAAATAAAATCTGAGAAGAAAATTTCTTGAAAATAAAAGAAAGGTTAAACTGTTAAAGGCTAAATTAAAATACAATTAAATAAAATAAAATTAATTAATTTGAAATTTCATTATAAATTGAAACCCAATTAAAAAAGCATTAATTTAACTTAAAATAAAATCCATTATAATTTGTTCTTGTTAATTTCTATAAAGCAATGAATTTAAAGCTTAAATTGATATTAAACTAAAGTAAATGAAATCAAATGAAATGACATTAAAAACGTTTTAAAACTTTTAAAAAATAGAATTACAAAGTGAAATAATTTATAAAAATCTTTTCTTGTGCATTTCTATAAATAAATGAAACTAAGGAATAAAAGCGAAATGAAAATACAATTAAAATAAAATAAATTGATTAAACACTTTAGAAATAATAATTAAAAATTCAAATAAAATCAATCAAAATCATTTCTAGTGAATTTCTAGCGCTTCGAGTCAATTAAAGTGCTATCAAAATTGATCTGATTTAATGACATCTTTTCATATTTCAATGCACTTCGAGCAGAAGCCTGAGGGAGGGTGAGGGCGACAGGGGTGTGGCGGGGCAGCTCTTGGAGGCGCCAGAGAAAGTGAAACATGTAGTTTGTCGTATATTGTGGTCGGCCCAAAAACACAAAAACAAAATCAAATTATACGCCGTATTGAGTGAAATCGTAATGAGTTCAGAAATTTCTTAAATGCGCGACTGTCCCTTTTGGACAGCCGAAAATAATGATAAGGAGAACAACAACAGCTCTTTTCTCTCTCTGTATTCTCTGCTGCTTTTTGTTGCCTCTTTTCATGTGTAATTACATGCCGGCAACAACAACAACAACAACAACAAAAACAACATGTAAATACGCACAGCTAAAGTAAAAGATACAGCTGCAGATACAGATACAGATACAGCTACAGATACAGCTACAGATACTGCTGCAGATACAAATGCATTTGAGGCCACAAGACAAAAGCGAAATCCCTTAAAATGCTGCATAAATAAATGCTTAAGTTTAGCATTTAAGAATGCCTGGCAAAATCAATAAACATGCATTTAATTAATGCAAATCTTTGCACTGCTGCACAAATTGCTCGCTAGTTGTTTATCTTGCCTCAATTTGAGTTTCACTTTTCAGCAAAAGGGCTAATAAAAGAAAGCCAGATTAAACAAGTTGCTTCTCAGTGCAAATATGACCCACATAAGTTTGTTATTTAAATGCAGAATCAATTGGGTTTGGTACGAAACGATAAAGTTATTATTTGCTTAAAATTATATACATTTTCTTACTTCTTAAGAATCTATATTTCAGTTGGGAACAAATATATATTAAGCTGTAAGAAGAATTTACAAATTGAAATTGTTGATGGATCACAAATTAATATTATTATTACCAAGTATTTATATGATCTGACTGGGATGCAAAAAGTGATTGAAATGTTGTTTAGTTTCTTAATTTTTAATAATTTATATTTCAGTTTGGCACAATAATATACTAAGCAGTTATTTTTGTATTAAAAAAAGAGTTTACAAATTAAAATTGTTGATTGATCGTCAATTTATATTGTATATCATTTGACTGGGATGCAAAAAGTGATTGAAATGTTTTAGTTTGAAACATAAATTCCATTAATTATTGACCGATAGATTATTGCAAAGTTGTCTGCTAAATAACAAATATTTAAATGTCGGATCAATATTAAAATGATTTATTTATATATTAAATATGTGCTTCATTTTTGAGCAAAGATTTCATTTAAAGAAGTTCATATATTTAAATTGAAATAGATGCCAATTTGTCTTCATTTTTGAATATATAAATATACGACTTTTAAATTCAAACTGCCTAAATAATTATACCCTTTAAATCTTTTATATTTAATTGTATTCAATATTACATTTAGCTTTCTTAACATGGCTCTAGCGTATACGCAATATTTGAGCGCCTTCCAGGCTGGAACTGGAACTATATTGTTTGTGGCCAGCCAAGCTGGCTGCCAATAGCGAAGAGCTCCACAACAATAACATTGTTGTGGAATAAGAGACAGAATTCCACCTGTAAGAACGTCGCAGAAAAGAGCAAGCCAAGCTGAAGAATCACGAAAACAAGAATCGAGCAGAGACAGAACCCGAAAAAAACCCGATTTACTACTAATTTAAATTCTTGGCATACAAAAATGCTAAAAGAAAACAACAGCAGCAGCAACAATAACAACAACAACAACACATTAAAATTGAGTTTGAAAACGCAGCGAAATGGTTTTTATTGGCAAAATATTAGCCACAGTTTGTGCTCGCTCTCGCTCTCTCTCTCTCGCGCCCATGCTGCGTCTCATTCGCTCGCTATATTTGTGCGTGACAAACGCCTCGAGTTTCCGGCCTGCTGCTGATAGATTGACATATGCCAAACATGTACTGCAGATACATATATATAGTACTATATGTATCCATAAGATACATTATTTATTTCATATATTTTCCGACTGTGGCAAACAATTGCTCGCATTTTCCATTTCCATTTTCCATCGTGAAGTTGGCTTGCAAAGCAACAAACTAAATGTTGTGCCACTATGCTAATTTGTGTTCGCATTAATTATGCATTTATTTAAGTCTTCAAAGCGCTGGCTATGACCAAATTTGATCGCATCTGTAAATCGCTAATCCGCATATATTATATGCGAAAAAACCTCGTTTCAATTTGAAAACTGAAAGTTGGCCTAAAAACACGGTTCCAATTGATTTTTAATTGCTTTGTCGTTGGCTCCATGGGTGTGAATAGAATTAACAAAACCTTAAATGGTAAATTGTTTGCCATTGTAAACTTGTTGCAAAGAGTCTTCTGATTGAGCATAGAATAGTTTTCTATATTGCCGACTATTTCTTATGCAATTTCCTTGCGATTCTTTAAAGTAAACTAAATGAATTCATTTTGAATTCATGCAAAAAAAATTCTATTAAAATAAGTTGCTAAATTTTTAAGTTTAAAATTCTGAATTTGGATTTCTTTTCAATTTCTATTTATTATTTTGATTTTAAGTCGAGTGCTCGTGAAGATTCAAAGAGTCTTTGGTCAAAGCAGAGCATAGTCTTTATATTATAATAATTGTATAATTATTTATTTATTTATTTATGCAACCTTTATTTATTTATCTAAATCATTTAAGGCATTTAAAGCAGTTTAATTTAAATTGAATAAAATTTATAAAAAGATGCAACATTTTTGGAATTAAATTATAATGAAAACGAAACAATTTAGACGTCTACAAAAAAAGTAGCTTATATTTTAAAATTATCTAATTTTAATCAGAAAATTGTGTGTAATTTTTTTGACTTTCAGTCGAGACATTTTGAAGTTTTTTAAAGCATCTTCAATTGGCTGAAAATAATATTTTTAATTGAAGCAATTTAAACAGCAACTTTTCATTATATTAATTACTAGAGAAATATTTATTAGACAATTTAATTGTAGGTTTTGTTTATGCATTTTAAAATAAGTTAAATTTATAAAACATTGCTCAATTTAGAAGAAATATTTCCAACGAAAAATATAAAGACAATAATAGTTAGATATCTAAAAAAGAAGAGCTCAAAGTTCTATTTAAATCGTTATTCTATAAATAGTATTTTCAGCTTATTTGTTTAACCAGCTTTAAATCTATTATTAATAACATCTGCAACTCTTTTGTTGGTTATCTAACTCGACGTTATAAATAATTAATCATTTTTGCTTTGCTTTAAACTTTGAAGTAAAGAAGTTCTCTCAGTCTGGACTTGACTTGGACACTTGACTAGTCACTCTTGCTCTTCCTCTTCTTCTGCTGCTACTTCTTCTTCTTCAACATCTTCTTCTTCTTCTTTCTCTGCTTGTTGTTCTCGTATCAGCAACACAATTGCGGACTTGCAACAACTACGCAGCATCCGCCGCAAGAAGCAGCAGCAAATGAAATGTAAACGAAGCTTAACTTTACACTGTGTGTGTGTGTGAGTGTGCGAGTGTGCGAGTGTGTGTGTGTGTGTATTGCGTGCTATACTTAAGTGATTTCAAAATAAGCCACACCCGCCAAGCCACTTGCCACTTGCCACAGCCACTTGCCACTCGGCAACTGGGCTTGTTTTGCTCGCGTCTCTTTAGCAAGTGATTTCAATTTAATTGACAGTCCTTGAACTTGACTTAAACGCAAACCATAACAACAACAACAACAACAAAGTCGACAACAACAACAACAACTACAACTACACCAGTAGCAACCACAACAACAACAATAACAACCGACACTTCAATGCCCCACACAGCCTCCAACACCATTTGCCCCTCGCTCTCTGCTTCTCTCTCCCTCTCTCTCTCTCCCTCTCGCTCTTTCGTTCTGCTCACTATCTGTCAAAAACTCAAAGGCTTCCAGCGCTCTCTTTCTTGCCATTCTATGCCATTCTACGCTCCATACATTATTCAAAGCCCTAGTGCTAAAAAATATATATAAATGTTTTTTTTCTTTCTTTCTTTTTTTTTTTTTTTGTGCTGCCGTCTTTTGTTAATTTATTTGTATTTAAACGGCTCGCTGGGTTTTTTGCATACCCTGCACCACAAATGAGGCAATCGAATTAACTAGGCATTGTTTCAAAACACTTAAATTATATAATGCCATGCAAGTTCTTATACAACTTGTAGTTTAAATTGAAAGCAAAGCTAGAGCATTTAAGATTCGTTGACAACTTGCAACTTGTGGCCATTTCTTGTTTGACGAACTTGAAAAGCAAATAATAAAGACAGAAGGCAAAGAGCAAAAAGCATATAGAGAGGGATAGAACAGAAGAGAGAGTGAGAGAGAGAGAGAGAGAGGTAGAGAAAGAGCGACAGATTAAAAAGCGAGTCGGCTTCGTTCGCGACTTTTAAGCACAAAAAGCCATTTTATTAATCTTTTTGTCGTCATATTTTTTTGGGAAAATAAATCTTAAGAGCAGACACACACACACATACACACACACACACTTGTAGGGTATATAATTTATTTGGAAAGCGTGCGTACGCCACGCATTTGGCTATGCACGGATACAGATACAAATGTATCTAGATGGCGAGTATCTAATGTGCTGCCTTTCATTCATTGCGCGTCAATGAATGTGCCTACATGTGTGTGTGTGTGTGAAGTGCTCTTGTATTGAACTTGGCTCAGCTCTCCCCTCTCAGGCTTATAAAAATTCAATTATGACTCGGCAAGTTGGCAACACGTGTCTTGTGATGTTTTGTTCAATGCTTTCGGTTTTCTATTTCAACTTTACACAAAAAAAAAATAACCAAAATATCTCGAGGGTCTCTGCTTTGGCTATATCCAACGTATATTATACGCCCTGTGGGCCCATAAAAAAAAAAAAAACAAAGCACACGCAGCGAGAAGATAAATAGCCGCAGGTGACAAAACGAAATTCAAATGCATAACTTGATATTCAATAGATAAGCTGCTCCAGAGCTCGAATAATAAAAGTAAATGAAACCTACACATATACTCGCTCGCTCTCTCTCTCTCTCTCTCTCTCACACACTCTTAGTGTGTACAATTTTCGAGCGAGTCGAAAAAAAACTTTCACCCGCAAATGATCTATGGACACACAAAAGCCAGACCAAGACTCCAAGACTTTCGCATTCAAATTCATTTCGATGAATCCAAAAAAATGCCATCTAATTACAGCACTTGAACTCAACTGTAAACTGTAGCGCAAAATAAACCCTGATTAGAAATCAGTTCTCGTATAGAATTTCGATTTTTCCTTCACATTCAATTTAACATTTTACTTTCACAACATCAAAATTCAAGTTCACGGCAAAGCGCTGGCCAATTGTCCACAATTTATGCATTCTCCAGGTACAATCGCACTATATATATATATAGTATATTCCACTCATATCTCTAGTTGTACGATGACGTGGTGTCTATCAAACATCGATAAGTCTGAACGCGTTCAATAAAACAACAACGCTTTTGTGCTAGCAAGAATTATATTAAGACAAGTAAAAACTGCCCAGCTGCGGCTGCTGGACTTTGTAATACCCTGTACGCTGTAGGCGAATACTTGCTTAAGTTAGACACTTGCATTGGCAGCACAATATACCCATTTCTTAGCCCATTGAGTGCGTCTACAGGGTATACAAATTGTGCGTGAGGGGAAGCTAGAAAAGGGGGCAGGGCAGTGGGGGAAGGGGGGCATACGCATAGAGATTGTGGGCGCCTATTAAAAAAAAAAAAAAAAAAAAGAAAAGTAAAACAATATTTTGATTTCTTTTTCTGTGTCAATGAACTCGTTTGAACTAAATTCGTTTTTTTTTTCTCTTGTTTTATGATTCTTAGTTTTATTAGCTTTTGTTTTATTTCCAATTTAATTTTCGCTTTTTTATCTGCCAGTGCGTATGTTTGTTATCTTTTCAAATTGTTGCGTAGGCCGCAAAGAAAAGTAAGAATAAACGCATATATATTATTGGTTAAAGGGGTCAACAGGTCGTATGAAAATCGGGACTTTTATATTTCACAATTTCGCTGCTTGGGGATTTACAGGCCTTAAAAAAGCCCCAGCTGTAGGTCATGCACTGCTTTATCGCTGCTGTGGCTTCGCTATAAAAGCACTTTGTCGACTGCAAGTCGAGCACAGTAAATCTTCGCCAATTACACTCTAAAGATGTCCTCCAACAAGTGCCATTTTGTGTTCCTGCTCGCTTGCTGCCTGTTTGCTGCAGCGGCTGCTGCCAGCTTCAATGATCCTCGACTGGACAATGAGATGATACTGAGACGCCATGAACGATCACCACAGCATGGCTCGATTGTCATATCGGCCAGCAAGGACCAGTCAGGACGTCAGGCGGGCGTGCAGTACAATCATAATCTCTATACCAGCAAGGATGGGCGTGGCAGCATTGACGCCTATGCCAATGCCAATCGTAACTTTGATCACAATCGCAATGATTTTGGTGGTGGCATTCAGGGTATATGGCGTTTCTAAGTAGTATTAATATTCCAATAGTGATTCATAACAATAAAGTGTGTTAACAAGAAACTATAAAATAGTTCATATATATTTTTTTATTTAATTGCCCGCAGTTCCTAAAAGCGTCTGCATACACAAGTCCATAAAATGGAATGCCATTTACTTGGACAACAGCAAGAGTTGAAACATTTCGCCGTCACATTGATTGCCGCATGCTCTTCAAATTCAAATTTAACCGTTTTGATTTATTTCAACGATCTGGCAGCACAGCTAATTTTATAGCAAATTAAAATGGCGGCCACGGAGTATTAGGTTTAGTGCAAAAAGTATTTGTGTTTCTTTAAAGAATTGCACTGCATTTGTGAATGTTACATGGCCGATGGGAAAGTGCATGTACCTTGACATAACTGTCGCTGCGGTACTAAGCGAATGAAGAAGTACTAAAAGTCATGAGTCGTTGGGTTCAATGCACTCTGCAACTGGCGCTGTGTCGTCGTTGTGTAACCAATAAAAATTGATTCTGTTGCGTGCGGGCGTTCACAGAGGGCGACACACAGTGCGAGAGTGAGAGATAGGGAGAGGAGTGTGCGGCGAGGAGCTTACACTGTGAGAAAGTCATGGTGTCGCGGCCTGCAGTTTGGGGTTGCATTTTATGCATTCGCTTTTATCGCCTGGTTCGTTCTGCCTCCACTCAATGGGAACTTATCTACACGAGGGCAAGAAGAAGAAGGGCGTCTGCTATTTGATTGCATGACTAACTGTAATTACTTTCGCTTTCCGTTTGCTCAGCTGGCAAATCAATAAAACTACAACTACAACAACAACTGCAACGAACAAAGAAGTGTTCATTCAAGAATTCCCTATCGAATGGATTGAATTAATTGCTTCTTGACCCGCTCTCCGCTCTTCGCTCTTCAGCCTCAAAATTCGTTCATTATTTTGGGAAAGCGCGCCGAAACAGACAAAAAATAAAGGTGCGGTGTGTGACGAAGGCAGGGGAGGGGAGGGAGGTGCTTTGAATGGATAAGCCCATGGAAAAGAGGCAGCGTCAGCTGCATAGAAAATGACTTTCCATTTTCATTTAACAATAAGCAATCAATTGCAACAGCAACAACAACAACAACAACAACAACAACAGCTGCAGCTCCAAGTTCAAAGCAAAGCTAACGATCTATTAGAAGAAAGTAAAAACAACTAACAAAACACAATGAAAAGACAAAAGAGGCGCCTCCTACACAGCGGTCCGACCAGGTACCAGGTGAGCAGCCAGGCAGCTGTCAGCTGATGCCAATCAGACACAGAGCGAGCGAGAGCAAGACTTTGTCTTTGCTAGCCAGAGAGGGAGGGAGGGAGGGGGGAAGTGAGACGGGAGAGGCGGAGCGAATGAGCAAATGGGAAAATCCGTATGCCGTTAACTGGTTTTCATTTTCGGCTTGGAAAAACCACACATTTGGCATTGCCAACGCTCGCCTGCCATTTTTAGTGGCAAAAAGCGACTGCATCATAATGAAAGTGAAATGCATTGCGCAGATGGCAGCGATGCCAGTTACCAGATACAGATACCGCGACGAGATAGACAGAGAAAGAGAGACTCAGCAGCAGCAAGTAAGTCAAGTGCAGTTGCCGTTTTGTTGCAACACGCTGCCATCGATCGACAAGCAATTGCAACTTGGTCTCTACATGGCCAGAAACTTGCGTGGAATGCCAGGCACCGGCCAAGCGTCATCGATCAGGCACAAAAAGCGCAGACACAGACGCATTTGGCATTTGACGTTAATTGGCTAGAAAAGTGTTACACACACATTTGCATACGCATTAATGAATTATGTCAACGCCACAAACATTCTATCTCCATATTATCTCTTATAGTATTTATTATACACTTCAATGTCAGCTTCACAATGAAGGCCGCTCGTTGCTTGCAAGTTTTCTCTTCACTTTTATCTGTTGCTGCAGCATCTTACAATTGCAGACATGCAGCATGTGCACATACATACACACATACACACATACACATACATTCCATGTATCATCACATGAATGGAGTTCTGTGTTAATGGTTCAATAACATGCCCCCAACTTGACATTGAGTCTTGCTGGTTGCATTCGTTTGTTCGCATTGTGGTAGGGCCAAAGCAGATAATGCGACAGCAAGTTGAATTACTCGCATGTTGCCTGTTTTTCTCAAAAACTATGGAACATTTTTTATACGAATGGAGGTGAAAAGAAGATTAGTAAATGACAGTTCGCACGCTCTTTTGGTATTTATCTGCATTAAAATACCAAAAAGGATATATTATACCTTTAATGGTCACACTGCTACAGCTTGCTATTTATAGTTCAGTGATCGGCTTAGAACAAGTGGCAACTCTGCCTGCATCCCGTACTTCCATGGCATGAGTTATCGATAACTGTGCTGGTTATCGCGCTAAGTAATCAAGAGCAAATTATTATAATTTAATGCCTTTATTTTGCTTTCCCAAATTCGTTGGCATTTCTCTTTGTACTTTATGTGCGACTCACTTTGATCAAGTCACAATAAATTAACCTCCATTTGTAAGCCAAATGAATAATGTGAATAACTAACTAAAGGCAACAACAATGCAACATCAGTTCACTTCGTCTTTGTCTGCTTTGTCTACGTCTGCTGCTTCGTATTTGTCGGTTACATTTCACTGATTTTGAAAGTGAACGTGTGTGTGCAGGCGGAATTGGAATCACGACTTGTAGACATTGTAGGCCGCCAGCACAGTGGGGCAAATGCGGCGAACACTGCAAATATTGTGGCTAAAACACTGCAAGCTGCTGCTGCTATTTATTGTTATCACTGTGCACATTTGCAAACAATGTTGTTGTTGTTATTGTTGCTGTCGCGTGTCTGCTTTTGGCTGATGGCTGATAAGAAGGTGAATGCGATTACCAAAACGCAATGGCGAAAAACCAGCCGAAAACAAGTTGCAACTTGACCCAAGTTGTTGCTGTTGCTGTTGCTGTGGCGTGGGTGAAATCCAAGAGATACATAAATTGTTGGCTGCAAATGATTTATAATCTGCTTGCAATACCCTATCACAAATAATGGCAATCATGCACAATTTGCACTCAAATTGAAAGTCGCATTGGAACCGGATGTAGAGGGTATTTGAGAGTCGCAAACTCGCTTTGCTTATTTATTATTCTTTTTTTCGGCTTACAATTTGGCTTGCATATCTCGCGAATTATATTACATACATATTTGTAGCGTCTGCGGCCGGATAGACAACAACGACAACACTGCGTAGGCAGCTGCATCAGGCTGACCCAGTTTTCGCTTTTCATAGTCTGCGTTCACTTTATTTGCTGTACTTTTTTGTGAAAATTATACGAAATGCAATTTTAAGTAGACTTGTCTTTTGCCTTGTGCATCGTAAATAACCGAATGACGCTCAATCAATTTAACACACATTTGCCAAGCATCTTGAGGCACTTATTCAATTGAATGCCACGTAACACACACACTGTGCACAATTCCTACTAAACTAGTTTCGCTACGACCACAATTTGCAACAATTTCGGATAGGATACATTGTTGCACAGCAATGCTGCAAATTACCCCCACAATGTGGCAAATCAGGCAAAGCGAAATGCTTTGCGCGTGCATTTTATTCTGTCATTATATGCATTGCCTACTATTATTTATGCACTTGCTGCCCGCCCGTTAATTGTGCCAGACGGCAACGCCGCGTATACGTGATGTGGGCGCAATCCACAATATTCGCAATATTGCGCATACGACATGTGTGATTTACGAACGGGGCGCAACAGGCAGGCAAGCAATTAAATTATAAGTGCTAAGCTAAGCAAAAATATATTGTGTATGGCTTTCATATATTTCTAACAAATGGCAAACAACTTTTAATATATCAAATTAGTGTCAACAAAATATAGCAGATTTTTACGGTTTTCAGACTTATATTTAATGCATTTGCAACTGACTTTACTTAGTTCAATTTATTTTAGTTTATTTATATTTTGTTTCATTTTATTTTTTTTTTTCTAATTTTTTATTATTATATTTTATTTTACTTTACTTTACTTTAATTTATTTTGTTTCATTTTACTTTTCATATTTACATATTATTTTACTTTATTTTGCTATATTTCACTTTATATTATTTAATATTTTTTAATTTTATCATATTTTATATTACTTTTCATTATTTTATTTTGTTTTATTTTCTTTTTGTTATATTTAATTTAATCTTAAAATTAATTTTCTTTTTATACTCTGCCATCATTAATTAATAAATAACTTACTTCACTCACACACACAGACACACTCACAATTTGGCAAGCTTTTTGAATGGTATTTGCATTGTACAGTTATAAAAGAAGAACAGGAATGCAGAGAAGTAAACAACGTTTCAAAATACGAATGGGCAGAAGCACACACACACACACAAACTCACACACATACACTCTCGCCGTCAAGGTAGGCTCGTCAAGTCATTGCACTTTTCACACACAGACACACACTCTCATATGCAGCGGCTGTGCATGTGCGTGTGTAAGTTTTGCAATATTTTCATTTTCATTTTCATTTTGAATTTTAATTTCGTTTTCATTCCTCATTTTTGTGCTCATCTAACACCGCTGCACTCTCCCAAAGCGTCGCCGTCGACGTCGACTGCGCTGCTTTTTTGTCTATTGACTGCGGCGCAGCAACAGAAGCAACAGCAGCAGCATCTAAAAATACGAAATGCTGTTATTGCTGCAGCTGCAGCCGATAAATTTCACTTTCACTAATTATGTCACAATAAAAGCAAATGGCAAAAGCGACTCTCAATGATCATTAGCTCAGCAATTGACTGCAACGCATGACGCATCGGCTAGTGCTTAACCCCCCATTGGCAACACTACAAGTGTGTCTAGACACTAGACACATTAGTTTGGTATTTTTATGATGCGGTATTTTTGGCCATTGCGCAACATTCTTTGTGTTGTCTGCAATGTAATAAGAGACCCCCCCCCACACACACACACTGCTGGGCAACAGAAAAAGCTCTCTTTATCTCTCTGCAGGGGTTGAAGTTTTGTAGGGCGTTTGCCGTTTGATTGCGCCGTTAACTTTGCTGTGCACCATTTGTGTTGTGTTGTCGTAGGTCGCTTGGCTACTACTAAATACAAACATAGATAAGCCCGTTGTAGTGGGTAGTGAATGACTATTTATGAATTAAATAGTGCTGATTACTACACAGCACTTTTAGTTAGTTATTAGCAGTCTGTTTTCATATTTGTATTGAATTTTAAACTACAGCCAGTCTACTACTATTTGTGCTACCCAAAAGTGCAGCAGAAAGTGCAAGTTGGCGACTGCGCTGCTCTCTCGGCGACTGCAATAGAGCTTTTTTTGTTGTATTTGTTATGCTCACGCTCTCTGCACTTGGCTCTCTCTCTCTCTCTGGCGGTGTCGCTCGCTCTTTGTGCGCTCTCATCAAATTATTGAAATTGCACAAAGAAAAGTGAATCGTTGAGCGGGAAGCTTCGCACAGATGCAGCTTGCAACTGTGTGCGTGCGTGCGGTGCAGCGATTGTGTAAGTTTTGACAACAACAACAAACGCTGCTGCTGCGGCTGCGGCTGCTGCTGCTGCTGAAACTGAAACTGAGACTGAGATTAACTCAAAAACTTGTTTTAATGCTGCTAGTTGTTGTTGATGCAACGCGCTTGGCAACACTGGCACTGGCACTGTGTTTGTTTTGTTGCTGGGGAGGCCGTTTGCCAGCCAGCAGCCCACCCCAAGCAACGAGCAGTAATTAGAGCAGTTGGCGTCGCCGCCAGCGCTGGCGTCGCAGCTGGCTGCTCTGCCGCTGTAACTGCATATTGAGCTTTGGGCAGCGGCGAGTGCAGCGTTGCAATTATGCGCATGTATGTATCTGTGTTTTCGTGTGTGACTGACCTATCTCAATGCAATGCTACTTGAGTGCTTGCACACACACACACACACACACACATACACACAGTTGCGCTCATTTATCTTGTCATTTTATACAGTTGTTGTTGTTGTTGCTGCTGCTGACAGCATTTGCATTCAACGTACACTTTGCCCCCTCGCAATGCCTTTTTTATTGCACATTACATTTGTTGCAATAAACAAGAATTGTTTAAATGCCTCTTCATAAATTGTTTTCACACGCAATGTGAAGTCGAACTTGTTTTCGACTTGCACTTGTTGTTGTTGTTGCTGTTGTTGTTGTTGTTGTTGTTGCTGTTGTTGCTTCTTAGTTGTTAATCGCTTCGGCTGTAATTGTTATGGCCCAACTAAACGTGCAGTCTTCTACTATTATTATTATTATTATTGCTGCCTCTCTTTGCATGCCAATTATTTATTATTATTACAACCAGTTAATTAAGATTGCCAGACAAGACAGAATGCCATCAATTTGTATTTAGAGACTCTACAAATTTATTGCAATGCGGCCTAAAAATAAATTGTTGCAGCTGTAAATGAAATCAATTAAATATATTTTTAGACATGTTTTTTTAATGTTTAATTGATTCCATTTGTTGCATTTATCAGATTTATATGCTCATAATTATAGTAAACTAAATGTTTATAGCATAAAAGAATAAATATTTTATTTAAAAAATAGTCGTAAAAGTATTTAAAACAAATTGTTTTATTCGTTAGATTTATTTGAACTTAAATATAAATTGACTGCAATTTATTTGTTCTTAAATTTAATAAAATAAAAAATTAATTTAAATATAAAAAAATATATGAAAAAGCGTATAAAAATAAATAGTGGCAGCAGTAGTAAATTAAATAAAATAAAAAATGCATTAAAACAAAAAATGGTATTTTTAAACAGACGCATAAAATAATGTTTAAACAACAATAAATTGTTTATAATTTATGTATAATATATAGACTTCAAAATTCAGACACCTTAGAAAGTTATTAAATTTATTTTTGTTATTAATTATTTTAACGAGAATATTCAGTTAGGAAGAGCAGGAAGAGAATTTTGAAACAAATTGTTAAAAATTAATTTAACAATTTATAATTTTCTTCAGATATATGTTAACAGATGTAATTAATGACAATTACTTAAAATAGAATATTAAACAAATTAAGTTGAATGAATACAAAAATCGATAAAAAGAAAAAATTAATTTTACTTTAATTTCATCTTTTCATTAGATTTATATATTATATAAAGATTTCACAATTTTCTAAAAATATTGTTAAGTGAGAACAAAATTGAATAGTTTAATAAAAAGCAATAGAAATTTTACTTTAACAAAATATACATTTTTTGATATTAAAAATGCTTGAGGTTTATTTAAAAAGCGCAAAGCTAATTAAAATAAAAGTTCACTTTAATAGAGAGACATTTTTTGATAGAGAATATCCATTAGATTTAACAATTTATCTATGCTCAAGTTAATGCAGTTTCATTTGAAAAGAACACAATTTATTTAAGTGTAAATAAAATTAAATAATTGCATTGCATTATTTTCTACAACATTCATCTTAAATAAAATCAATGTATGTGTGAATTAAGTTAAATAATTGCAAACAAATAAAAGTTAATAAATTGACTTGGCAAATATTCAACAGATTTGTGTAGAAAATGTTCACTAATTTATTATTTCTCTGTTTTTTTGCAGTCAGCGCTGCTAAGCAACAGCTGCCAACTTGAACTAAAATAAACAATAAGTAAGTAAAGTACAATTAATGAGTTTGGAGCCAACGAGGCGAAGGAAAAAAGAGGAACGAATAAATGTAAATGTCGTGTTGGACCCAGCCTTAAATAAACACTTTATTTAAAATGTAACGCCAAAAAAAGGCACTTGGCGCTTAGTGGGCAGAATCGAAAACAACAATGGGAGCCAAAAAACAACAACAATTATGAAACTCACGCACACAGAATTTTAAACAATTGAAAAATATTGTTGAAGTGGAAGGGGGGAAGGGGAGAGTAGGGGGGTAGCCGAAAATGTGCGGCGCAAAAACTGCCAAGTACATTCATAAACAAATAACGATGAAAAAAGACAGAGAAAGAAAGAGAGCGAGCGCGAGAGAGAGAGAGAGAGAGGGAAGAAGTCTCGACTAGAAGCAGGCCTAGAAAAAAGGCCACACTCTTTGGGCCAATTCTCGGTACTGGCACTTGACACTTTGAGTGAAGTTCTGGCCAACGCATACACTTGATTTTTCAATGATGGGCAGGCATGACTAACAGATACCCGTCCAACTAATTAGGCGTTAATTGCTTAAGTCAACCACAATTATTTTGGCCAAATTGGCCACATCCAAAAATCCCAGTTGGTCAAAACAATTTATAAGACGTCAATTAGCGCTATAACGGTACTGTCGCTGCAACATTTAAGGCAAGTTAACACCTCAACGCACCTTCATTTCACATTGCCAGGATCTGGCAACAAAAGCCGCTTAAATCAGCAGCTCAATCAATCAGTCCTAAGGTTCGCGTCTCTTCTCTTCTCTTCTGCTCTGCTCAAATTAAGTTTATTTCTTATAAATGGCAGACGCAACAGCGCTGACTCCTTGCCTCCCGCACAGTGGTGCAAGTGTGACATAAAAGTGTGCCAAAAATAATACAATTTCATTTTGAAATTTTGCATTCGACAGTTGTACTTTTCTCAATTATAATCACAATTAGTACACTAGCAACAAATGAATATCATCATAAAAAATATGCAAATCTTATTTAATTCAGAACAATTTATGGAAATGAAACAAATAAGTCTTTGATTACTTTTTGAAATATTTCTATTTAAAAATTAACTAATGTATACAAACTAGTTAATGCCAACATGTTCGCAGAAAATGTATCCAATTGCAAAGTGTTGCAAATGAAAACTTAATGTTTAGATACAAATTTGTTAATGCCAACATGCTGCCAACAATATGACAAAATTGATCTGATATCAATAAGATACAGACAACAGACAAAGTAGAACAATCTAACAAGAAGATTGTATGTTTTACAGAATAATTTATATATTTCTTTATTCAATTTAGTTTTCATCTTTTTTATATAATAAAGTATAATTGTTAAACAGAAATATTACAAATTTATTCAATTTACTTTTTTATTTAATAGAATAAAATGTATTTTTTAAAAAGAAACATGGCATATTTCTTAGCAAGTTCTAAAACGAAATGTTTTTGTTTTAAGCATTCAAGAAGTTGATTTGATGTTTTATTAAATTATTTTACAAATTTAATTTTATTTCAATGACAAATATCGTTTCATTTTAAATACAACAAAAAACTTATTTTATGAATTATTTAATTAATTAGTTTACAAATTTCTTTCATTGCATTTTCATATTTTAACATAATTAAAATCTAGTTTAAATTTTTTTTATATATTTTTACACTGCAATAACTAAATGTTTTCAGCTTAAACAAATCAAAAATATTACTGTATTACTTAGGAAAATTATTTAATTTAATATTATTGTAATTCAATTTAAATGTATTGCTTTCTTAATAATACTCGTTGCACTGTGGGCAGAAATGACAAATGTAAATTGTAGCGGGAAAGCAAAAAGCAATCGCCAGAATTTGTTTTGTTTTCTTTTCTTTACTTTTTTGTGTGTGTGTGCGTGTGCGTGTGCGTGTGTGTGTGTGTGTGTGCTCACTTTTTACTTAGCCCGCAATATGCTTAAATAAATTTGAACATCTTTTTTCGGCTGGCCAGCGCCAAGTTCTGATCCTCAACACAGATACTGCCAGTCGCATTGGAATGGTGGCTTCGACTTGGACACTTTTGGCCAGGCCGAAAGGCCCGAAAGGCCTTGGCCAGCAGGTATTGGGCACAAGTAGCCGAAGTCGACTTAATGCAGTCCTCTTAAAATGCATTTTTGATTGCATTTCATTAGGTTTGCTTCGTTCCTCTTTTTTTCGCCCCTTTTTTTATTATTCATTATTTTTTTTGGCCTGTCGCTTCGCTTGTTGCGGGCATTTCAAAAATTTATGCACACTTTGCTGCCATTTTTGAGGTTGTTAATTTTTTGTATATTTATTTTGTTGTATTTTGCGCGGCTGCTGTTCTTTTGCTTCATTTCTTACCTTTTTGGCATTTTTAACAAGCGCCGTCAAAAAGGAAGTTTGTTTTCTCCTTCTCTCTCGCTCTCTCTCTGTCTTTGTTGCTCTCGTTGCTGAAAGTGCGCATTCGAGAAAAGCAACTGCGGCGCGCAAAATAAATAAAATATATACACTAAAGCCATGTGCAAAAACGGTTCAACTTTGTCTGTTGTCTGTATCTTATGGATATCAGTTGTCGGCGTCTACTCTTACAAAGAGCATATCATTTCCGTCATGTCGTTTGCAGCATGTTCGTATTATCCAATTTGTGTATATACATTTCGTTTTTATTCGCAACATTTTTTTATTGGGTACATTTTCTATGTCGTAGGCAACATGCTGGGATTGGCTTATTTGTATACATTAGTTAATTTTAAAATGAAGTTTTAATTATCAACTGCTTTTTGTCTAGACAATTTTACTCAGTTTGAAAATGCATCTTAAATTATTTATTTATAGCTGTCTTCTATAAGTTGTACGAATAATTTTGTATACAACAGTTTCTAAGAGCAACTTTTCTAAATCGTTGGCAACATTTTGGTGTTGAAAAATGTATATAAATAATTCCCCATAGAATTCAATTAGTTAGAATTCAATTAGTTAATCATATCTGATTTTAATAAGTCGTTTGCCAAATTTTCAATATCGTTTGGTATTGAGAAATTAATGTGAATAATTTGAAGTGTATTTAATGTTCAATGCAATGCTGATCAGTTTTTTGCCGCATATTTATTTTGTTGTTTCGTTTCTTGCTTTTATTGTTGCCTCTTTTTGTTGAATTCTCGTTGCTTGCCGCACCTTTTGTCATGGTGCCATGAATCATGTATACATATGTAAATACACTATACAAACATGCGTGTTCCACTTTGAAAACCAAATGTACAAATAAGTCTGGTAATCCTCAACGTACGGTTCGAATATAATTTTTATAATCTGCCCAGAATCTGATTTTTTGGTACATGTAAAATGTTTTATCGTTTCGCCTTAATAGCAAATTACAAATCAACAAAAAACGAATGCGAAATTGATGCAATGAATCATGAATAATAATAAGTGTATACAAAAACAATAACAAAAACAAATACAGCTCAGTTCATTTTGACACTTTCGGCTTTAAAACTGGGCTTCAATTAGGTTGCTATACATATATTAATACAGCCAAAATAAGTGTATATACACATATGTTTATATACATTACTCGTATATGTATATGTAAATGTGGTAAACAAATTTGTTCAACTTAATTTGTTGTTGCTTTTGCTCTGCGTCTGTCTAAAATTTTGTTTATAAAAAATGAAAGAAAAAAAAAACACACGCGATCAGTTTTAATTTCGGTTTTCAGTGTGAAGGTCAAAGTCAAGGCAGGCAAGGGGGGAAAAAACTGCTGATTTCGATGCGAATGTGACGCGTTTTGAAGCCAAATCCAATTCTCGATGAGTAGACAACAGTTGGAGCTTTGTTTATCGGGTGATTCAATGTGCAGCTTGGATACAACAGCAAACACACTCTGTCTACGGTTCAATAATATCACGAGTCTACTTTTAATAATTTAGTGCAATTATTTCACATCAATTTGTGGTTCTTTTTTATCTATTAAAAGAATAAAGTTCACTCTAGTGTTGTATTTAAAAGTAGCAGTAGTAAATAAATAAATAAATGTATTACCATTAATTGTTTAAAACCATAGCAAATTCCATTTTCAGGCACAAATTATTAATTCAAGAATTAACAGACAAATTTAAAGAATCTTTTGTGCGACTTCCAGATAAATTGTTTGTGGAAACTTCGCAGTAGTTAAATTGTCAAAGTAACTTTTTAGATGTGAAGTTGGCTAACGCAGACGGAGACGCAGACTCAGACTCTTGGCTAACACTCGTAAGGCCAAGACGGCAAACAGTTGCAGACAAGTTCTAAATTATTTCTATGCTAAAAGTGAAATGTGGCCAAGCAGCTTTTTGTTGCTCATGATGAAGATAAGAAAGATGATGATAATGGCCATAAGTTTGGCTTCAACTAGCTCATCCATTATGATGATGATCATCATTATGCTAGTAGCCTGCAATTTACTTTCAATGCTGCTGCTCTTGCCATTCTAGCCATTGTTGTTGTTGCTTGGCTTTCTTCAGCACTTGTTGCTATTGCTGTTGCTGTTGCTGTCAGCGTCTAGTCAACATGTTGCCGTGTAGTAGATGTTGCCTGTGTGTCTGGTTTGTTGCATGTTGGCATGCAGAGCTGTTTGGTATGCAATTTGCAATAGTTGAGCTTGCGCAATTCAAATGCACATTCACACACGCACACACATACACATGTGAGGCAAACAAGATCGCGTAATAACTTAGTCAGCCAACAGCAGCAGTTACGTCGTTGTCTTGGCCAAGACGGACGACGGACGACGGAAGACGGAAGATGGAAGATGGAAGATGTGGCAACAACTGGCCGAAAAACCGGAAAAACGACACGCACTAAGAGAGTCGCTCACACTCTCTCTCGCTCGCACTCTATTGCTCTCTCGCTTGCTGCTCCTGTCGCCTCGGCATCAATTCGATTCTAGGCCTCTTTTCACAATATTTACGACCAGCCAGAACTCTGGCTCAATTGAAATGGAAACCTTCTTTCGATAGTTTCGCAAGCGTCTTTAATTGCATTTATTAAGATTGACACTGATAAATCAACACACAATCTGACACTTGGCTCTGCTTATGCAACAGCAGCCACAAATTGAACAGCAATTAACAATCTATTAAACCAAATGAAAAGCAATAAATAGCACAAACTATCAAATATAGCTCCAGATGGGATGCACACTCTCTGAACTGCCCGTTCAGCGAGCAGGGTTCAATGTGCTTTACCTTTACCTTTACCTTTGGCTCTACCTGTCCTCAGTGGTCGATGGTCAGTGGTCGATGGTCAGGTACTTAGCATTCTCGTAGACTTCCAGAAGAAGGCTCTTTGCATCTCACAGAACTGGTAACTGGGCAGCTAAGCCAAGACCAGTCAGCCCTTGGCCAAGTGCATTTGAGCCAAACTCACATCTACTTTGCATAAGCATTTGCCGCAGCTGCCACATCTCTCTCTGCCCCATCACTTGGACATGTTTTGCAATCAAACAGCTTTATACAGTTAGCTTGCAGTTCTCCAACATGCGGCTCTTTTTTAGCATGTATTGTTTACAATTCAAAACAATATTTATTGATATGTTAGCATATTATTAAAATTGTATTAAATAGCTTCAGGTATTTTTGATTATTTTCAAATTAAATAGAACATAATCAAGAGCAGTCGCATATTTTTAAAATTATATAATCTGTCTTATAATTCATTTAAATATATTTTAAAATTAAAACTAACTAGTTTTTAAAATTGTCTTAAATAGCTGCAAATTTTTCCTTAGTATTTTAATAGCATACATTATTAGTAGAATATTAATATAACAGTTTAGTAATTTCTTAAATTATGTTAACATTTTATTGATGAAATAGAATTTTTTCTTAAATTATGTAAGGCATTTTGAAGCTTTTCTTAATTATTTATTACTAAAAATTATGTAATTTAAAAGCAGCTTAAATCCTTATATAAAAAGCTTAAAACTGTTATGGAATATTTTTTAAAATTACATATTGGTATTATGATCCATTGGAATATTTTTTAAAATTATGTTTAACCACATCAAACTTTGCTGTCATATTTTACTGTTATAAACAGCTTAAATATATACTAAAATATACCATACATTTATACCAAAAGTATGAGGCTGGAAACTGCTCTAAATTATTCGCAAATATTTCTTATATTAATTAACATATTTGATACAATTTAAACACATTTAAAATATTAGACAAACTAACCTAGCTTTTCTAAATAATTAATATACTAAACAAAGGGCGTGAAAATCTATTGAAAAGTGCAACATTTTCCAATCAGTTTTGACTTATTTTAATCAGCTGACGTCAGACACTTTGCTACAATGTTGCACATTGTTAAATGCAACAAATTATTGATTAGCCGGAAGAAAATAACTTTGAAATCATCACGCGCGCCTTTAATTATGAAATGTTAAAAAAATGTGCAAAGTTTGCAATTTCTAAAGAAATTGCTTGAAATTTAAATAAATGCTGAAAACAGACGTCATAAGTAAATAAACACAACAAACTTGGCTCAAGTGTTAGACTACAGACACACCCTGTAGCCAGCATTAAATAAGAGCAATAGAGATCAATGTCTAGAGCAGCAAAACAACATGCTTCATGGCTATTTTTAAAGGGTATTCAGAAGAAATTCAAGGCCTTGGCGCTGTGAAGGAATGTGCATTTCTGCCAGCTGATATGTATATATGTATGTGTGTAGTGCTTGGTTGACTATGTCGACTTTTTCGCACAGCAAAGAAGCAATTTCACTTTCATTATCAGCGGACTCTGATAAGATTTAGCGACTGCAGCGACTGCGTCTGCAATGGAGAGAGAGGCAGCTGGGCAGAGAGTGTGTGTATATGTGCGAGAGGGAGAGAGAGAGAGACTGCTGTAGCTGTCATAGCTTTATATAAGTGCATACAGCTTGAGTATAAGTAACTGTATTTCGGCGTATACATATGTATGTATCTTCTATGCCGCAAAATCCACCAAAGTGGCGCAATAACAAGTGAGTGGAAATATGTATGTATACATGTGTCTCACATATGCATATATACATATGTATGTGTATATACATATACTTGTATAATGAGTATAAACATGCGAATATTTCGCCTGACATTGAAATTTAGACAGCAGCAATAACAACAGATAGGCAAAGTGTGGGATTCTCACAAACTGTTTTAATATTTGCTTTAGGCCAGTTGAGCATTATGTGCATTTAATTGCTGTTAGATAAATTATAATGAGATCATCATTAAATGTTTTTATAAGTATGCAACCAACAAATACATATATATTCTAAGATCACTCTCGTACATAATGCCTGATCAGCATCATTGAATTTCTCAGAATTCTTTAATCATTAAATATCTATATGGATGCAATATTAAGTCTGCCCTCAGCATGAACTCAACACACTTTTGTATGCTACAGTATAACAGTTTCAATTATCCATCATCAGATGTTCAGATTAGCCACAAACTAACCCTTATGGGTCGATTGAAACATGTGCCAAATATATATTTATAGAACGCATTTAATATGGTGGAGCAAGCATTTCTAATCAATTAACCTTGAAAGCACTTATCAATTTAGCTACAAAATTATTGCCAAAAAAATGCTTGCAACGATTTCTTATATTTCTTTTTATTTGTTTTGTTTACTGTGGGTATGCGAGTGGATCGAGTATAAGTATGCGTATAAGTACACAAGTATAAGTAACTGTATCGCTAGGCTGCGTTCTGCCGGCGCTCCGCATGTGCATATGTTCATGTGTGTGTGTGTGTGTGTGTGTGTCCATGTGCTGATAAGCGCAGTCTGTAGAGAGTCTGTCGCCGCCGCTTCTACGGTTGCTGTTGCTTTTGCTGCCTCTCAGTATTTACTTGGTACGCTGTTTTAATTGGTTTTTTGTGCTACAGTTTTTTGTGTTGCGCTTTTTACAGTTTGCATTCAAATTGCGGTGCTCAGTTTGAATTTCCTGTTCGTAGACAACGCGTTGTTCCGCTTTATTGTGATTTGGCAAATGCGCGAAATTACTGCAAAGGATTCAAATATTAAAACTAGTAAAAAAAAAACGGATTTTGTTGTAAATGCAACCAATGTTAAAAATATAAATTAAAACGTAATTTTCTTTCTGTTTAAATTGTGAATTTATGTATATTGTTGCCTATCCAAAAGGCGCTTGTGTTATGCAAACTTCCAATAAGAATTTGACTGCCATAATGAACGTAATTGATGTGCAAGTGTTTAGGCAAATTTAAGCTCATCTCAAAAGCTTATGTGTAGAAAGCTCAACGATCCGTTACTTGTGGTGTAAAGCTGCATTTGAAGCTGAGTGGATGTACGTAAAAAAGAAAAGAAAACAAATATTAAGTATAAGATGTTAATTTGTAATGAAGAAAACTTCTAATTGAATTGTATGTTCTGGTTCTCTTTACAGCAAACACTGCCATATTGCAACAAAGAAGTAACTGACAGAAGAACAACCGAAACTACCTCGTTGCTGGCCAAGCACAACAAGAATCCACATCAGCAACTTCTACTTCGAATTCGACTTCAACTTCAACTTCACATTGAAAGCGAACTCTGCACACACATTTCCAATGTAGCAGCTTTTGCCCCCAAAATAAAATGGAACAACAAATTTCCAAGACAACTTAAAGCAGCAGCAGCAAACTGAAGAGCAAAATCCAAACAGAAGCAACAACGCAATCAGCAGCAATCAAATTGCAGAGCAGCCCAGAGCCAAGAGGAGCCAATATTAGAGACAGACTCGCATTACGTATACGCAACGTGCAACGTGCAACATGATTACAAACATTAGCGATGTGGAGGCGCCGCCAGCGCCAGCAACAGACACAAATGGCCAACAGAAGCCAAGCAATGGCCATGCCCAGCAGCAACACAGCAACGGAAATGGCAATGGCAATGGAAATGGACATGGCTATCATCAGAATGGACGACGTGACTCGACACAGGCATTTACGCCGCTGCTGGCCCAGCACAATGTGGATGCGGCCAGTGCCACGCCCACCACGGTGCTCTATGAGAGTGCGCCGAGCAACAACAACGAGTGGAAGCCATCGGAGGACATTAACCAACTGAAGAATGGGCTGCTCATCAACAGCAACATCAACATCAACAGCAACAGCATCAGCAACAACAATGGCCATGGCAATGGCAATGGCCACACTGGACATCACAATGGGCACAACGGGCACAGTCTGCGCGAAAAGTATGCACACGAGCAGGCGCCTCTAACCGGTGGCTACAAGCTGCCCGCCAACCGAGGCAGCGAATCAGAGGAATCCGATTTCGATTCGGATCTAAATGGTGGCAGCGATGAGGCAGCCAATTGTGGTCTCTTTGGCTGCCGGCCACGTTGGGCGCGACGCTTTGCCTCGACCCATGTGTTCATGGTGGTGTTCCTGCTGGCCTACATACTGCAGGGCATGTATCAGACGTACTTTGTGTCCGTGATCACCACCATTGAGAAGCTGTTCCAGATCAAATCGAAGACCACGGGATTTCTGCTCAGTGCCAGCGAGATGGGACAGATCAGCACCGCAATGTTGCTCACATATTTTGCAGGACGTGGCCATCGACCACGTTGGATTGCCTGCGGCATGGTGTTGTTCGCCATTGCCGCCTTTGCCTGCGCCCTGCCCCACTTCATCTTTGGCGACCAGCTGATGCTAACGCAGTCGCAGTCACAGCTTGCAACATCCTCAGCCGCATCCATGTGGGGCAATGTGACCGACACGAATCTCTGCGTGATGGGTGGCAATGGCACTGTGGCGGGCAGCGAATGCAATGAACAACGCCAGCTGGAGCAGGCATCGCACACCAAGATCACGGTCATTGTACTATGCATCTTCTTTGCCAGCCTTCTCAGCTCGGGCATTGGCCAAACGGCCGTCTCCACGCTGGGCATACCCTACATCGATGACAATGTGGGCAGCAAACAGTCGCCCATGTACATGGCTGTCACCATTGGCATGCGCATCCTGGGACCTGCATCCGGTTTCATTGTGGGCAGCTTTTGCACCCGCTGGTATGTGAACTTTAGCAATCCCGGCTTCGATGCCAGCGATCCGCGCTGGATTGGCGCCTGGTGGCTGGGACCCGTGGCCATTGGCAGCCTCATGCTGCTCGCCTCCATTGCCATGTTCTCGTTCCCCAAGCAGCTGCGTGGCAAGCAGCAGGCGCAGTCAGCGATTGCCGCTGCCGCAGCTGCCACCGAGCAGGAGGAGAAGCCCAAGCTGAAAGGTGAGTAGCATTTTGGTTTTTAAATATGAAAATACATTTATGGTTAGCTTATAAATTGACGATAAATTTAATTTAATTTTCAATTATTATAAACAATTTCATAATAATATTGATGCAAATCAAAGGAAACTGTAAAATTATAAAATATACTAAAATCATTTAGAAATTGTCAGCTTTAAACACCTCATGGACCGATTACCACATATATCGATTGTCTGCAGAAAATCGATTAAATGCAAATCTGCTGCAGTTAGTTTCAAAAAGCCTTTGCCTTTTAACCGATTGAAAACATAAGAAACCATAGCTATATATCGGCAGAAGTTTCGTATTTATATGCAAACAGATTAAATGCAGTTCTTAACTCAATATGTAGTTTGATTACTCCTGTTCAGTGCGTGGTCTCTCAGTGATCAATCTCAACCACTGGATCTGTAGCACTCTCGCCAGTTTCAGTTTTTGTCAACAAGTGTAAAAAACGAACGTTGGGCATACACACCTTAAGAAAACAAAGAAACTCTGCAGAGTTATTGTTGAAATCATCTACTTGGTCATTCTCCCCGGAATGCTCCTCCGACGATCCCGCTAGCATCACCAAGCCGAGCAGCAACAGCCAAACAGATCGCTTCTTGGTTAGAATTTCATTCAACTGAAAGTGTTTTAAGAGGGAACCAAACTACATATACTTTCACATTTCTAATCTCAACTGGGGTCAAGTGGGGCAGTGATTAAACTTGATCTTCTACGTTCCTTACGTACTTCGCACTCAATTCGTAATTCGTCATTTCTCGTTAAATAATTAACAATTGTGAAGAAAACAATTTATAAACATTGGCTTTGTATCGTACCAATAAGCTTATTTCTTTTAACAGATATAAAACGATATCGATTACAATTACCATATATCGAAATAAATTTTGATTATATTTCCGAGTACCGTACTTATATTTAATTTATATGAATTTTAAAAATTTAAACAAGTTCATAAATTATTGAGTAATGATGCGTGATCAAACAAATTCATAACATCAAAATCTAGTTTTTGAAGGAAGGACGATAAATTATAGCCGAATCATTATGATAATGATATAAAATAATATATATATTTCCTTTTGTTCAAATTAAATATGTGGATTGAACATTTTTAAAAATGTAATGTAAAATATTACTGATATATGTATCAGTGTTCATTTTTTCGTATTAACTTATATCTCGTTTCCGTTGCTTCCTCCTTAGATTTTCCCAAGACCGTGCGACGCCAGCTAAGCAATGATATACTCATGTTCCGCACGGCATCGTGTGTGTTCCACCTGCTGCCCATTGCCGGACTCTACACGTTTCTGCCCAAGTATCTGGAAACACAGTTTCGTCTGGCCACCTACGATGCGAACATGATTGCCGCCTTCTGTGGCATCCTCGTCATGGGCATTGGCATTGTAATCTCAGGTCTATTCATATTGAAGCGCAAGCCAACGGCCCGCGGAGTCGCCGCCTGGATTGCATTCACCGCACTTGTCTATTGCTCCGGCATGATCATACTCATGTTCATTGGCTGCAGCACCAATGACTTTGCGGGTTACAAGGCAGCCGACTCCAAGAGGTGTGCACTTGTACATTGAGATTGATTAATTCATTTAATACATAAGGCTTTTCTCTTAGTCCTACCATCATCGAGCCGGCCTGCAGCACCGTACTCGACTGTACCTGTGATAAGGAGAACTTTGCACCTGTCTGTGGCACCGATGAAAAGATTTACATCTCGGCCTGCCACGCCGGCTGCAATAGCACGACGCTGCGTCCCAGCGACAATCGCACACTCTACTCCAACTGTGCTTGCATTCCAGATGGTAAGCTTTCTTTTCCTATTACTAAGTGATTACAAGAGCAAAAGCTACCAAATTTGGTGACACTTTGTCTTGTGTATTAATTGCAATACAAAAGAAAGAAGTTTCTAAACTAAAAGCAAATTAATTTCCATCTTTTATTGCAGCTGCTGAGGCGGTCAATGGTTACTGTGATAATAACTGCAAGAACTTTATCTACTTTATATTGATTTTTGCCATTTGCGTATTTATGCATTCCACCTCCGAGGTGGGCAGCATGCTGCTCGTCATGCGCTGTACACATCCTAAAGGTAAGCCCTTTCTGTCTTTATCGACTCTTTTGACTTTGAATCTTCCTTGCTTCTCAGATAAAGCCATGGCCATGGGCGTTATACAATCGGCCATTGGACTGTTTGGTAATGTTCCTTGTCCGATCATCTATGGTGCCGTTGTGGACTCGGCGTGCCTCATTTGGAAGTCGGTTTGTGGCAAGCATGGCGCCTGTTCTCTCTACGATGCCGACACCTTCAGGCGATACTTTTTGGGTAAGTTTGTCATATTCCTCCTCTTCTTCATAAAGATCACTTATGATTTCGCAACTGGCAGGCATTACGGCTGGCATTATGTTTCTTGCATTTCTCATGGATCTGGTCGTCTGGCGCAAGGCGCATCGCATTGACATTGCGCCGGATGAGCAGGATGGCGCAACGGATGCGCCTGCCACACGCTTGGATGTGTCCGAGTCGAAGCAACCCATTGCTCCGGCTCCGGACACAACGGTCTAAAACCTAAACGCAACACAACAATAACAAACAAACAAACACAACAAAAACTACTCCGATGCAAATGAAAGAAATACACATTGCAAGATTTCCAATAAATGTTTACCTTAATTGTTAATTAGTTATCATTTTGTCTAGTTGTTTAGCCTAGTGCAAGAGTTATGTATTTAGTTAAGTGGCAATTTTTGCACTCCACCACACGGAGACAAAAAACCTCATTTAAATTTATAAAGCGCTCAGCCGGTCTACATACATAAAATACTTACATACATACATATATGCATCATATACGAGAAAAGTACGAGTACGAGTATAATCATGTGTAAATCTCAACGTTATAGTCGAAAAACGTATCGCATTTCTATATAGAAATTCTCTATCTACTGTAAACATGTAGAATTACAATATACATACATACATATATTGTAATTTTACAGCTAATATTACATAATCGAACATAATATATACATACATATATACAAGTAAACGAAAATCTAAATAACAATGTATGTTTTTATGTGTGTATCTATATATTATATATATACATTTTATGTATAATTGCAACCTATCTGTGGTAGTTAAATTTTAGTTAAAATTCAAAATAAATGTATAAGTTTGTCATATAAAGAAATACGAAAAGAAATTAATGGAAATATAAATTATGTTTATAGTGTAATTGAGTGTTGCTTTTTTGTTCGATGGGAAATAGTAACTATAATAATAACAAGTTTAAATTCAAATTTAAACTTTGCGACTTATCGATAACAAACAGTCGATGACGAAGCTAGTCGATCATTTAACATTACAGCCAGTTAACATACATGAAAGCTCAGATAATCTAGTAAGAAGTGAACTGGTTCTTTTGTTCAATACAAAACGAACTTTTTGCAAAACTAAATAAATTGTTTACAAACTTCAAATTAGTTGTTAGTTGAGCAGGTGAACAGACACGGAGCAGATACGTAAAACAATCAAGTTGAGCATAATGAGCATACCATTGAAACACTTTAAAAAAGGTGAGGCGAAAGGAGGCTTCAATGTCACCCCGAAGCCCTTGAAAATAATTACGCCGGCGTCACATTTTATATCATTTGAGATTCGCATTTTAGTAGACTAGAGATATAAAAGTAGTTTTGGGTTTATTCCACTGACGTCACAAGCCAACTTACAGTCTGCTCTATCATGTGCATGCGTCATTAACAGGTACGCCCAAGCCCGAGCTGCCTGAGGATGGAGTCTTGCGCTTCTACTCGATGCGCTTCTGTCCATACTCGGAGCGCGCCGCTTTGGTGTTGGCGGCCAAGAAGATACCGCATCACAAAGTTTATATCGATCTGAGTGAGAAGCCCGAATGGTATACCGATTACAGTCCCCTCGGCAAGGTGCCAGCCATTCAACTAACCGCTATCGATGGGCAACCGGCGCTGGTTGAGTCGCTGGTTATAGCCGAATATCTGGATGAGCAATACCCGGAGCGTCGACTGTTCCCGGCAGAACCGCTCCAAAAGGCTCTCGACAAAATACTCATTGAGCGCCTTGCACCAGCCGTTAGCGCTGTCTATCCGGTCTTCTTCACGACCAATCCACCGACGGATGCGCTCGAGAAGTTTGAAACTGCCTTGGATGTGTTTGAGGTGGAAATCAAGAAGCGTGGCACACCATACTTCGGTGGCCAGCAAATTGGCATGGTCGACTACATGCTCTGGCCTTGGTTCGAGCGATTCCCGGCCCTGAAGCTTGTGCTGCCCGAGAAATATGAGCTGGACAAGACGCGCTATGCCAAGCTGTTGGAGTGGCGCGAACTGGTGTCGCATGATGAAGCTATCAAGGCAGTTGCATTGGACAGTCGGGTGCATGCCAAATTCATGTTCACGCGTCACGCGGGCGAAGCCAACTATGATGTGGCCTTCGAGCCCATGTCTAATCTCTAGATGAAATAAATATTACTTTAAAGTTTAAGCATGATTTGTGGCCTGTCGATTTGCTATGCCTGCAGAGCACTCATTAGTCGCATCTCCTTTACAGGTTCTGTTAAGCCTGAGCTGCCCGAGGATGGCGTGCTGCGCGTCTATTCCATGCGCTTCTGTCCCTTCTCGCATCGTGTGCATCTCATGCTGGCTGTCAAGCAGATTCCGCACCACAACATCTACATCGATTTGATCGACAAGCCCGAGTGGTACACCGAGTGCAGTCCCTTGGGCAAAGTGCCCGCGCTGCAGCTGACCCATGTGGAGGGTCAACCGGCTCTGGTGGAATCTCTCATCATAGCCGCCTATCTGGACGAACAGTATCCACAACGTCCCCTCTTTCCCAGTGATCCGCTACAAAAGGCGCTGGATAAGATGCTAATTGAAAGATTCGTGCCCGTGGTCAGCGCTGTTTATCCTGTGCTCACCTGCAATCGGAATGCGCCGCCGGATGCACTAAAGAACTTTGAAAACGCACTGGATGTGTTCGAGCAGGAGCTGCTCAAGCGTGGCACACCCTACTATGGTGGCCAAGAGATGGGCATTGTGGACTACATGATCTGGCCGTGGTTCGAGCGTTTTCCCAGTCTCAAATACACCACGGAGCAGCACTACGAACTAGACACAAAGCGCTTCGAGCAGCTGGTAAGCTGGTCACTAATGATGCACGATGCACATCCAAACCCTAATCCCTTGCGTTTTTTTCTCAGCTAAAATGGCGTAAATTGGTTGCCCAGGATGCATGTGTAAAAGCCACCGCACTGGATGTCCAGCTGCATGCCAAATTCCAGCAGTCGAAGCTGCTGGGCAGGCCAAACTATGACGTTGCCTTTGAGGAATAGCTAAAGTATTTTATTCATTCCATTAATGACAATAAATCGAATCCATTGCTCAGGCATCCTTGACCAACAGATTATAGTTGGGTTTGCCGGCGCTGCGTGTGCGCAGAAACTCTGCCTGCACCTCTGCCTCCATATAGAATGCCATCACGGCGGGATCTCTTTTCATGCGCTCTACCCACTGCGCCTGTTGACAAACGAGCAGCAAGAATTGGCATAAGCGTTAGATTGGGATTAGTGGCTTTTCAAACTCACCAGCTGTGGAAAACGCGTCTCATCAAAGTTGTAGTCCTCGCCGCGCTGCAGCTTGAGCAGCTCCAATCGTTCGCACCATGGCCAGATCATGTAGTCCAATATGCCCGTCTGTTCGCCGCCAAAAAAGTCCGTTTCACGTCTACTTAGCTCGCGCTCGTAGTTATCCAGGCCGAACCAGAAGGGCTCCATTTCACCGCCATCAGATGCCTTGAAGAAGGCGCCCAACACGGCACCGAAACGTTCAATGAGCAGCTTCTCCTGTACTTTTTTCAACGGATCCCTTGGGTAGAGCGGACGCAACGGATACTGCTCGTCCAGGTACTCGCAAATGAGCAGAGATTCGGTCAATACTGGCGGACCAGGCTCACGTACCAGCTCCAGTGCTGGCACCTTACCCTGAGGATTCTTTTCGAACAACCAGTCGGGTTTCTCTGTGAGATTTATATAGATGCTGTGGTATGGTATCTGTTTGGCGTCCAGCACCAAATGCACACGCTGCGCAAACGGACAAAAGCGCATAGAGTACAGGCGCAGAATGCCATCCTCGGGCACATCGGGCGTAGCTGAGCCTGTGCAACAAAAGATTAGCAGAGCTTTATTTAGGTCCACTTGCCATGTCGCTTACCTTTTGCCAAGTGTCTGCCGCTGCTCATGATGCGTGTGAATCAACTGTTGACCAGCTGCACTGCCAGCTGCCTCTATATAAAGCAGCGGCTGATGTTGATCCAACTGCCCTTCGCTTGCCGGTGTGGATTACGCGGCTGAACTTGCTGGCCGTGTCAACGATTACCATTGAGGTTATCTTGCGGTCTGCACATTAGCATTACAACTAGCTGGAGTAGAAAATTAGAAAAGTAGAGTAATTGTTTGCTGGTACTTCAAACATTTTAGTAAATCAACGAATAATTTCAAACTGCCAATCTTAACGATCTTCGGTAAGATGATAAGTGTTGATTAAGATATCAATCTTTTGATAACGATTACTGAAAAGTAGCCAACGGAATTCGGATGAATTCGTTACTCGTATTTGCATTTTCATAACATTCGAATGGTTTATAAAAATGTTCTAGACGTTCTGTAGTTTTTACGGCTGTTTAAAAAGATTTTCGCTTTTGACAATGAATATTTCCAAATATACCGGTTAAAGTGCAACCAGCTTATAATTGTAATATTAATATAGTACATTTTAAAATGCAACATGTGGTCACGCTGTTTTTCAGGACACTTTGAAAACCGCATTAGCGACAGTTTAGAAACAAGCCAAACTCTAATTGTGAGACAAAATCTTATTTCCGAATATTTTTTATTGAAAAGCGTAGGACTATGCTACAAAGCTTATCAAACCTGTTTTAAGCCATATAGTTTTACTATTGATTACATTGTATTTCAAATACATCGTTATGTAGAACAGATATTTGATATCTAGATCAGCATTTAATAATAGTGCCACTCAAGCCATCAGATCATAGTTGGTCTTGCCGGCTTTGCGGGAGTTCCAGTACTCTAAGTGTTGCTCGGGTGTGGCATAGTGCGATTGCACCACCTCATCCTTGACGATTAGATCAAGCCAGGCACTCAGCTTGGCGTAACGTTGCTTATCAAACTTGTAGCCCTCCTTCAGGAAAAGCTCCACAGCGCACAAACGCTCGAACCACGGCCAAATCATGTAGTCCACAAAGCCTGGCTTCTCACCACTAAAATAGGGCGTGCCACGCTTGCCCAGCTCCGTTTCAAATATATCAATCGCGGGCCAAAGATCGTCGCCATTTTCGCCTTTAAGTAACACTTTCATGAAGCCGCCAGTAACAGCATTGAAACGCTCAATAAGTATCTTATCCTGAGCACGCTGAAGTGGATCCTTGGGCAACAGCGGATTCTGCGGATACTTCTCATCTAGATACTGGACAATGATGAGTGACTCGATGAGTGAGGGCTGCTCCTTTTCGGCCACCAAGTGCAGGGCTGGCACCAGACCCAAAGGACTAACATCCACCAACCACTCAGGCTTCTCCGTCAGATTGATATAAATGCTGTGATGCGGCACCTTTTTGGCATTGAGAGCTAGATGTGCGCGCTCCGCATAAGGACAGAAGCGCATAGAATATAGGCGCGGAACGCCATCATCAGGCAGGGCGGGTTTGACAGAACCTAAAACATTAATTAAAGTGTGTTTAATCAATTAATTGTTCGAGCGCTCGTCAATTGCACAGTCATTGACCAAACTAGCCTACTCATTTCAGTTATTCCGATAAGAATTCTCACCACAAGTCAAGCATACTTATGTATATTTATGGATAATATTTGAGAAACAACTTGTTTTTCTAGTTTCGTGCAATGACGTTACGCGACACGTATTACATGCGTGATTTGGATCGAAATATACTTCACTTACCTTTGCCTAAATGTTTGCCTGAACTCATAATTAATGATTGAAGTTTAATTCGGCCGAAGTACGACGTTTTTAAAATTAAATAAAATTTGCAGTTCCTCCCAAAATTGTCGCTTGCTTGCAAATGCCGAAAGGCAACTAAACAACGTCAAACAATGCCCTTCTCTTAAAATGGCCGTCAGCCACTTAAAAAGCTCTTAGCAAAAGCTCCTGCTCTTAGCTTTTAATCGCTCTCGATGGTTTCTCTTTCTACTGTGCGTCTTTTTTACTTTTTATTCTTATTTAAAAACTGTTTCTTGTTTGGTTTATTTTGCGATTAAAACGCTTTTGCTACATTTTCGATTGTTAGATGTACATATGGAATGTTTGTTTTAAATAAATACACATAGTACGTTTGTACATACATATTATGTACTAATCTTGTTAAGAATATCGCTGATTTGTAAATATATACGTATATATTTTATGCACGTATTTTGTATATGCGAATGTTTGTATATATTTGGGATTTCCTCTTTACAAATTTTAGATATTAATTGAACTTGCCAACTACTAAGTACACACATATAGATAATTTAGTTTTGTGTTTTACGTTTTCAAAAAGGTCTCTTCGACGGCCTTCAAAAAAATTTACTTATTCTATTTACAAAATGTTTAAAAATTGTATTCCAAACAAATTAAGTACATATAAAAATACAAAAATATGCTTGCAACAAATTGCAGAGCCAAATAGAAAATAGAAAAAGTAAATTTAGATTTCAAAAATGATTTCAATTAAAAAGTGAATGACTAAAATATAAAGAATAATTCACAGTGGCTGTTACTCATGTGTTAAAATTACAATAAATTACTTGACAATTTTCTGCATAAATTTCATAAAATTAGCGACAAACAAACTTATCGTTTTTTCAATTAGAATAATAATTTATTTTGAATCTTTCATCAGTTTATCGCTAATCGAGCATGTTTCCCAAAACATTTGATTTGATATTTGCTTAATTCGTAAATTGTTAAATTGTTGTATAGTTTAAATGGCGCCTTATAATTTGTACGCGAGTGGGGAATAAATTTTAAAACTACTATTAGAGTTAAAAATACTACAGAGTTAAATTGTTAATCGTTTGTTTAGTTTGTGTTTCTTTTGCATCGTTGATTACTTTTCTTTTTAAAAGTTTTCGTTTTCAGTTTCGTTTTTAAGTTGTAGTTTTGTTTTACATTTAGTTTTACATTTGTTGCTCTATAAAATATGCTGTATTTTTTCTGAATTTTTGATCACGGTTCTTGCGGTTTCTCGTATAAATATTTCATTTTGTTTTTTGATTTACTGGAACGACTTGATTTTTTCAAAAAATGTTCATCTCATTGCTTCTCTCACTCGTGGCCTGACTCTTGTGGTGGTCTTGTTGTTGTTGTTGTTAATTTATGGGAGTTGTTGCATCAGATGCATCTGTGGTTCTGCCTCCGACTCATGCCAAACCGGGCGACGCTGATGTGGTGTCATGTCCAATGTTGCCGCTGCCTCTGTCATTAATAAACTTTTTACGCGGTACAGCGGCCGCAGCTGAACTAACGGTTAAATGTTGCAATTGGCTGAGTGAGGCAGTCGACGAGTTGCTGTTGTTGTGGCTGCTGCTGCTGCTGCTATTGCTGTGAACAAGTGAACAGAGTTCATCATATGCTCGATTAGGCAGGACTTAGGCCTTAGGACACACACCCCTTCTGCTCGCCATCCTTTTTGCTGTTGAACATGGCCAGCTCGATCTCTGTGTGCTGGCTATTCATGTGACGCACCCACTCCGCAGGCGTTTCAAAGGAGCTGCAATGATTAGACATTTAATTGCCAGTTGATAAAGTGTAGGCATTGGGTCGATCTTACGTGGAGCAGAGATCGCAGAGAAGGGTCACATGATCCATATTGTTCTCCTGTTGCTGTGAATGCGAATGAGGGATGGGAAGAGATAAGGGCTTGTCCAATACTGCTGCTACTCCAACGGCACTCACCGAGACTCTGCGTCGCTTCTTTGGCACATAGGTTTTCAACGCTCTCAGCGTCAGGTTGTTGCTGGTAGTATTGTTGACGCTGCTGCTGCCGGTCCCGTTGCCCGTGGCACTGCCGGACATTCCACTTGATGCTGGCTCAGGGGCATGTGTGCCCAAATGACGCACCAGCGTCTTGGTGTCTTCAAACGTTTTCTGGCATATCTCACAAACGAGAACGTTAAAGTTGTTGTAATCGCGCAGTGTGTGCTCCTCGGACTCGTCCAGGCTTGTGGCATTCGCTTCCAACTTAACTGCATTCATTTTAAAGTCCAGCGGCTGCTTGGGCGATAGCGGCGCCTCCTGGCTGTGCTCGTGGTTGTTATCGTTAGCCAACGTTGCCGTTGCGTTATTGGTCCAATCAGTTGGTTCCTGTTTGATGGTCAGAAAACTGTGCGGATGTGGAGGAGTCGTCGCCAGACGAGGAGCAACTGCAGCCGGTACTTCGTAGGGTTTCACTACATGCTCATAGTGCTGTCCATCATGCGGGAAGTACTCATGAGGTGGTGCTAAAGAGATTTTGTTCTAGAGTTTTGATTATAATCTTACTGCAGGCACTTACCTCGCTCGCAGGATCTCTCGCGGCGTAGACGTCGTTCGTAAACTAGAGCTACATCCTCACGTTCCCGTTCACAAAGCGTTTCTTCGACAAGACGCTCTCGGTCCGCATAGTCTGACCGGCGCAGTGATGGCTCCGCTGGCTCGGTGGGCGGCGCAGTCAGAGGGCAACTGCTGCAGCCAACTTCTGTGCAAATAGACATTGGAGGTGGTTGTGGTGGTGGCGCAGCTGCTGCAACTCCAGCTGATGGCTGTGGGAGACTTTCGACTTGAGTGGAGACTGCATAGCAGCACTTATCCTCTGGATCGATGGCAACCTCCTTGTTGACGGAGATTCCACCGACGCTACTGGGATGCAACTTACTGCTGCTCGCCACGCTTAGTAATCCCGTGTGGTTGGCCATCTTAGGTGATTTGACAATCACCGGACTATCCTTTGGCATTACGGAAGCACCTAAGCCACGAAACTGCTGCTGCTGATGATGATGAGGTTGATGCTGCTGCTGATGCGACTGCGGAAGCGGATGCGTGTGATGATGATCCATGGAGTAACGTGCCGAGTTGGTAACTCCGCTGCTGCTCGCCTTGTTGCTATACAAGTCATTGGGAAGCTGTGTGGTCATTGAAGGTGGCTGTGGTGGTGGGGCCAATGAAGAACGTGTGCCATTTGAAACATACAGAGCGCTGGGCTCTCGTTGATGATGCAGGTGATGTCCATGCACTGCACTGGAACCACTGCTGCCGGAAGTGCTTGTGCGACAAAGACCACGTATCTTTAACATTTCACCACCACGCAACACTTCGTTCAGAATGTCGTTGGAGACGGTGGCTTCGCCGCTGTACATGTACTGCACCAGTATTTGTATGGCGCGATGACTCAAGTCAGGCGGAAGCACAATATAGAAGATTCCGCTGGGTGAGCTTATTGGCGCAGTATCGAACATGGTGGCAAAAAACTGGCTAGAGGAGCTCAATATGAATTTGTGCGCCGATATGCCCACCGTGGGTATATCCGAGTTGATGTTATACGAGCTGTACAGAACAACATCAGCAAATTTTTCATTTCTGCAAGTGTACAACAATCAAGTTAGATGCATTTCGCCAAAAGCAATTTATTTGTTTACTTACTTATAGAGAGTGGATACGGAAGTATTCAAATATGATAGGTGCGAGTCCCATTTTAAATGATAGTTCTCGGCGGCCATCTTTGCGACGCGCAAACTCAACTGCTCCCTCGGTTGTTCTACGCAAACAAAATCAATAATAAAACTGATAAGTGGCGCGCAAAAATGAGAAACATTTTACAGCACTGAGTTGTATAGTTATCGAGTTATCGATTTGTGTTTGATATAATCAGTGATACCAATTTTGGCTCTTGCTTTTTGGTTTTGCATATTTCCATAAATTTTGTGTTTACCAATGTCATGACCAATTAAAATAAGTCGCTAGAATGGTTATAAAAGTGTTATACATGTCCATGAGCTCTTAAGAAAAACAAAAAATTTGAACTTTTATCGAGCTAGTCATTTTGAGATATTATTCAAAGAAAAATAGTATATTTTGAAATTCAACGTGCGGTCACCTTGGTGTTGTGATGCACTTTGCGTGCAAAACAAAGTTGTTATTATAGTAATTTATTTTTTACAATGTCCTGGAATGCTGACTTTGACCATCGGCTAATCGAACTCGTTAGCGCAAATCCCAGTCTGTACGAACGGGAATTGCGTACTACACCTTACGAGTCTGGCAAGAAAACTAAAGAATTGTGGTGCAGCATTGCAACTTCTCTGGATACGGATGGTAAGTCGTGGCATATCAAACAATTGCTAGTTTCAATAAAATAATTCAAACCCTTTCAACCCATTAGTCAAAACGTGCATAACACGCTGGAATTATATGCGAGAGAAGCTTAGACGGGAGCTGCATAAAGACCATTCAGATTGGAGTTTGTTGGATAAATTGCGTTTCATTGCACAACACAAGCCCAACAGTCATCGGAACAATGAACGACAACTGCAGCAGGCTGTGACTACATCGGCCCTTATAAATGTAAGTTGGCGTGCCCTCAGTCCCGAACAGCTCATCGAACACGATGAGGACGATGCGCTGCAGGAGGCAATGGACGAGCAGCATGTGGCAGCGACTATAGTGCCACCACCAGTCACTGCTGCCGGAGGGTCTGGCCAGTCATCCAACAGCAACGACGACCTCATGAAACGCATTGAGGCGTTGCTGCAGGGTTTGGGCACAAATCGCTCCAAGGCAGAAAAGAAAATTGTGGCCTATTTGTGCAAATGCACTCTACGTGCTCTTAACGATGAGCAAATCGATGATATATTTATTTAATCCACCCTCTCTGATGCTCTACCCAGTAACCCAACGAACTGATTAGTTTTAATTTGTAATTTATTTGCTAATTTTGCGTACAATGCGTACGGTTCGAGTAACGATTTTTGGGTTGGGCGCAAAAATCGAAGTCAATTCGTGAACCACACCAAAAACAACTCATACTGTGACGCAGTTAGTTAGAAGTGTAGCGTAGCGTTTCCTAGCTGTTGGTCAAAGAGTGCGCGCGCAAGCAATAACATGTCCAATATCCATGTCTGGCTGGATGCTTGTCTGACTGTGGGATAGAGAGGGAGGGAGGGACATCAGGCAGGTGGGGTAGACGCAGACGTCGCCAAACAAGCATTTAGTTTATTAATTTTGATGACTGCCGTCGCTGACTGTGACATTAACATAACAATAATATTATGAGCAATTTTCCCTCCCCCATGATCGACTCATCCAACCCTGCCACTAGTGTATATCAACAACTACTATAAGCTACTCCTACCCACTTACACTACTTCCGTACACGGCGACCAGCGCCCGCTTGCCACCTTTCTAAAGTTGATGTGGTATGTTGTAGCTGTAGCGCATTAACACCACATTATCGATTGATTTGAGCAAAAGCACGCACAAAAATCAATAAACATGCAAAGTCAATGCAAAACAATGTACAGTTTAATTGTTAAATGCTCTTTAGCTCGGACACAAATCAATCACAGTTTATTTGTTAGCTTCTATTTATTTATTGCTAATAAGTGGATTTTTGAAAAATACGCGCCTAAATCATAAACGATGCATATGCATCCTGTGTACTCAAATATATGTATGTAAATATATGTGATTCACCTTATATCTCCTTCGTGTTTGTTTCGATTACTTTCCAATTTACAAAGATGCTTTCCGTCTTTGTGTTCAATACACGCGACTTGTGTTATTTGTTATTGTTATTCTTCTTTTACAACATTTATGTAGACACACGCACGCACCTACACACACACAAACGTTGATACACTGCTAACTGCGCAGCGCGTCCAAAGCTCTCGCTTGTCAGCGTACTAATGGCAACGGCAACGAAATAGGACTTGCTCACAAGCTGGTCCTGCCACGGCTTCCAACAAAGGGCCAGAGAACAAGAGCCAAAGAGAGCGAACGGAAGTGAGAGAAGAGAGAGCGCGCGTGTACTCACGTGCGCGTTGTTATTGTTGTGGTTGGTTTAAAGTTGCACACACACACATACGTAAATATTCAAATACTCATTTGACGAGCTCGCGTAAATTGATTTTTCATATCGATTTTTATTGCTGTGCTTGAACGTTACATTCAAATTAGCTGCGGCTGCGCATTATCAGCAATTGTGGGAACTTCGTCTGCAACTGTTGTAAGTTCATCGCCAATTGCCGGAGTTTCCTGCTCCGATTTCTTGAGAATTTCTTCTTGCTCTAATAGCATTTGGGCGGCTGTCGAAGTATCCTGCTTGAACAGCTCTCGAAGAAACATTGTTGCATAGGCAGCGGCTGGTAATGTGAACTCAAGCAATAAAGCTCTATACTTGCCCTCTGACTCGGAGGGTTCGGCAGTAACATCAATATTTTTCAGCTGTTCCCAATCGGAGGCTATCAAAGTGTCTTCAGGTGTGCTGTATCGACGGAAACTCCATTTTAAATCGTCAGTTTGTATCAACAATTTACGGTAAGCTCCACCCAGAGAATATGTTTTTTCTTTATGACGTAGTTGCTCCGAGGATAGACCATCCTCAGCGAGCATTTCCTCATACCATGTGGCACACTCATTGGTGGGATAGGTGATATCATACCCAGGCAGTGGCAGCACAACATCCGACAACTTATACTTTCCGCTGGCAATGTCTTCCGAGCTAAGAGGTTTGACTTTACGCTTATAAATCGATTCCTCTTCTAGTAAACTCTCACTATCAACATCCATGTCCTCCTCAACAGAATCATCAGCTTCTGTTGCGGCTACTTGCTCTTCGGGTTCTACAACTTGCGAGCTGTTATCCTCTTCGGCATACACCAAATCACCAGGTATTAGTTGAAGTCCAAACTCTTTGATGCGGCGCGATGCAATTCGATTGAAGATCAGACTCTGATAGGCATGAGGATACAGCAGGAGCATATTACGTGGTATGCGTCGAAGTGCTGAAGAGTAATCACTTTCACCACATGTTGCCAGGCCATCCAAAAGCTTTTTCTCTATGTACTTATTATTATAGAACTTGGCGGCAGCGGCAGCAGAGTCACGATTCTCCCACCATGCTTCGCGTATAACGCGCATAAATTCCACATCGTTGTCACGCGGCTTAAGTATAAGCTCACAAGCCAACTTAAAGTCCCGCTTAAGCAGCGCAACTCCAATCTCATAAGTGGGTACACTAGCGCAGTTCCCGAAACGCTGCAAGCCATAATAGTTGATAAATCCACGTTCTTTTAACGACTGCAACGCTTGCTCAATGTGTTCCTGAGGCTGTGAGATGTGACGCAATGCAATTCTGAAACGATTACCCTGCAGATCGCCCAGTTTGAGTGTGTTAGACTGAAAGCTGAAGTTTCCAATGTAAACGTTTCGCATAATACGTGCAGCTTGAGCAATTGCTTCAGGAGTTCGACGTTTGATGCAAAAGCTTTGGGTGGTCTTGGCACGTTTATCTTTGGTTCCACAGTAATTCACTTGGGAGGGACGCAGACTGTCGAAAAATGTATTGTTAATTGCACAACTTAACTGCTTATCTTGATACTCACTTCAAACGCGTAGCGATCGTTGAAGCCACCTCACTGGTGTCCACATTCATTTTGTGCACCAAAAAGTTGACATATTCGGCAGGAAAGTTCCAACGGTTGTCGGCTGATTAAATCATTACGTTAGCTACATTTAAATAGGGTCTTAAAGTTAACACTTACAGCGTCCTGGTTTGGGCTTTGCAATGCGTATAACTTTCTTCACCTCAATAGCTTCACCTTCAGGGGGCACCTGTTGCTCTCCTTGGCTCGAAGGCTGCTGGTCAAGCGTTTTCGACACGAGCTTTCCGTTGTACAATTGCTTTATTAACTGATGTATTTGCGTTCGTTGCTCTTTGTCGAGGTTGGTTACATCGATATCAACGTGCTGATCAATCTTTACATCATATTTGGCTGTGGACAATGCAGCAATTTGTTGCCACACGTTATCATCAATTGTGGTCTCCAATTTCTTGCGCCATTCCTCCAGTTGTGTGGCATCCACGGCTATAAACATTAAATTTAAGCTATATTTTTAGTTATATATAACTATTACTCACGTTTTATTTCCAATTTTGGCACATTTAGGTCGTTTAGCTGCAACACGTGTCCATCGGTATTTATTTCATTCACATGGAAATCGGAGAACCGGGACTTTAGAATACCTGTAAAACCGGCTAGATCTGGATTTGTAAACTCTGTGATGCCTACTTGGTTCTCACGCAGTGTGCACTTTTGCTGAGGTTGTCTGGAAAACCAAAAGCCGGCTATACCAACGAAACCTTTGTCGATTGAGCTAATAAAACCTACCTGTTGCGGGTAAATGAGTTCACCTTTCCATTGTTGTGCTTAGCGTGCTCTTTTTTCTGGTCGCGCCAGTTATTTTTGTTATATGGTTTGGACTGGAAGTTCCGACGTCCCCCTCGTCCGCGTCCTCGACCACGATCCTTTCCCATTTTTCTAAAATGAACTGTTCAAATATTATCGTTGGTTCGACCAACGAGGTAGACTCAACAGCGTGACTGCAATGTGAAATTCAAAATATACTTTTTTATTTTGAAAAAGATACCAGATATGTCACTAAATACTCGACAATTATATTTTGCGTTTTGTAAATATTTGTTCGTTCAAATCATTTTTAAAAATAAAATGTTTATGTGGTTGTTGTGCATATTGATAAATCCTATGCATTATCGATTTTAAAATATGCAAAAGCGAACAAATTGAATAATTTTTGGTATAAAAATACTAAAACATAGGAAATGTTTAATGCGGTATATTTAGGAATCCAACATGTGGTCACGCCGTTGGGAACCTTTGTGTTTGTAGTAAAAAAAAAAAAATAAAAACAGCTTGTGATCGAGATATCGGAAATCTCCAGGTTTATTATTAAAAATAAAGTAAAAATTGTGATAAACTATAGAAAATGCTGCCACACATAAGTACTGAAGAGAACTCATCGCCAGTGGGGCGAAAGATGTATATAAACCCTAATTTTCATAATCAATTGAGCACTTCAATACAATTTCAAGGTCGATCCAATACTGATACGCTACAGTCATGGGATCGCCCAGCTATTCATATAAATCCTCATTTTCTGCAACGTCAGCGAGCACTTCAATTGCAGCAGTTGCAACTACAGCAGGAACAACTACAGCAGATGCAGCAACTAGGACAACAGCAAGTTACGTATTACCAGCAAACTGTTGATGCTGACTTGACGCCACCTCCAGCCAAAATCATAAGCAAAGCTAGCACATGTCTAGTGCGCAAGCAGCCCGTCAAGACTGTCAACACATCTAACATACGCACTCAGCCGCCCCTAGTTAGCATATCGAAGCTAAAGCTTATAAGACAAAGCATCACTACAACTAAACCACCGACAGCCATAAGTACAACCACGACAGCAGCTCCACCTACCAAACGTACCAAATATAAACTTGTGCGGGCCATCTCTCTAACCTCTAGCAGTAGCACTCCCCTAGTTAAAAAGCGTCGCAGCCGCGACTTTGTTGCGCAATATGCATTAAGGCGTACAAATGACGCAGTGGCTGTCAAGAAATTGAGGTAAGTATAATCGTAATATTAGATAATTAACAGATAGTGTTACTTAACTACATTTACAGCCTAAAATCGCCCGTATTGAAGCCAAGCGTCAATAAATGCTTGAGCATGGTCAGCATACACGGCGTAATGTACAAAAAGACTGCAAAGAATAAGCTGACCAAATTGGATGCTAACAGATCAACATTAAATTCAGTTGTGCAGCCACAACAGCAGAAGGCAACTAACTCTACGGGTCGCACATTGTTCGTTCGCGGTACCAAATTCGTGCTGGATCCGTCCGGATGTCGTTTAACCCGAGTGCCTGTAAACAGCCCTCAACTTAATATAAACAAAAATCTTCGTCTTCGTATTGACATTGGCGGCTTGACCTATGTATCTTCAGCCAAGACACAAAATGTTTTTATACGAACTACAAATCATGTATCACGGGCACATCTCATGACAGCCAAACAACGTAGTATGCAACTTCTTAATCGCTCTCTTGTTAAGACAAATGTTCCCTGTGCTATTTACCAACGTTTAGGAAAGTGTGCGGCTCACAGTCGCGGCAAGTGTCGCCGTTTGCATGATAAACGTCAAGTTGCCATATGTTCAAGGTATGTGGTCATTTTCCATATAACTCGGTGTTACAACTTATTGCTTTCTTAAAGTTTTCTGCGTGGTGAATGCACCAAAACCAACTGCCTTCTATCGCACAATGTGACCCTGGAGAAGATGCCAGTGTGTCGTTACTATTTACGTGGTGCTTGTGTTCGCGAGGATTGTCCATATTTGCACAAGAAACTTAGTCACAAGGCAGAGATTTGTATAGACTTCTTACGTGGTTACTGTGCACGTGCTGCTGATGTAAGTTAAATTCCCATAAGTCAAAATTCTTATTAAATCCTCTCCAATTTTAAGTGCAATATGCGCCATGAATTTGTTTGTCCGGAATTTGCCCGTAGAGGCAAATGCGAGTTGTCAAACTGTGTTTACTGCAAGCAATTAAAACAACACAAGTCGACTCCAGGCAAGAGCAAAAGTACAGCTAAACTCAAACTCAAGCCGTCCATCCAAAAGGTGTCTACCGCTCAAGGTGCTCATGTCGATGAGACGCCTAATAGGTCACGATATTTCAAATGTGAAAGTGATAAGCATGAGCCTCTTCTTGACGGTCAACAGAAGGATGATTTGGAAGATGAAACGCCAGCTGAGGAAGAACCATCTGGCAGCCGGGGTCCGCGACAGCGAATAAAATTAGGAACACTGCCTGCATTTATACCACTGGGCGACAGCGAGGAGCAAGCCATGTGACTGTCTAGGACAACAGTTTCAGGTACAAATTAAATCATTAAGTAGGTAATTTAGTTTGCGTAAGTTTTAATTTCTTTAGTGTTTAATTTGAAAAACTTCAAATAAAGTTCCACTATATTCAAAACACCCTTTGAATGTAGATTATCAGTACATGGGTTGTGAATATTAAACTAAAACGAAACATTCTCGTCATATTGTTCCTCTTTTTCATTATCGATATTGTCGCCTATAACGTTTCCGTATAATTCGATTTTACTATCTAGAAATCGAAAATCCTTTAGTATGTGCAACTTGTTGCTGAATCCAGATATCGACATGAACTTGAAGGGATCGATTTGCCAGACAGACGAATAGCTGGCAGGTTGCTCTACGGGAATGTTCGCTTGCATCGCACCGTTAAGTGTGTAAAACTGCACGTGATTGTACTCGCCACCAATAAACACCGAGTCATCCACAAAATCGCAAACGTGCACACGCCCAGGAAAATCAAATGCACGAGTATATTGCATTGAACCTAAATGAAAAATGGCTGGGCGCGGACCACCGCCACAAACCAGCCAATCGTCGTTGACAGCCATAGCGCCTATCCATTTGCCCCAATCCGGTCGCAGTAGATGGGGATTTTTGTACGGTTCTGTTATTGAAGTTTCCACCTGTTGTTTATTGCACCAAGAGCGTACAGTGCCATCCTCTGCACCGGAATAAATGCGTCCATCTGAGTGGCCTACAACGCAGTGTATGTAGTCTGTGTGTCCTCGAAAATCGCGCTCTATACGTCCATCTTCCAGATTAATTTTGTGGATTATATTATCGCCACATCCGGCATACAATGTATCCGTTTCAGAGCAGAGCCACAAGCAGTTTACATCTGGTACTTGGACAGCATCAACTTGCATTGGTATCTTAATTTCCCAGGCACGCTTTGTACTCAAAATTTCCTCTTCCTCGTCCCACTTTAGTCCATAGATGAGCCCAATTACGCCAACTATTAAAAAGTCACGATGGAAGGCTAGACAATTGATGTGAATTTCTCTTCCTTGCGGGCAGATTACCAGTTTACTTGGAGGCTCCTCTGTGCTCTTTTCTAGTTCCTTTAAACTAGAAATAATTCGTACAGAAGCATTTCTATAACATTTTTTTACCCATGCTCACCTAAGTATGAAAATATCGCCAAATTGATTCCCAGCAAACAGGAACTTTTGAGAACTTGATATAGTTTGCGCTACGACATTGTTGTAAGCGCGCTTTAGATCTCTTTCCTTCATTTTAAATTATATTTTATATTTACAAAATATTCGATCGCGTTGTTTTCTGCCGGTAATTTCTAAATAAGCCATGTTGCCAGCGTGTCCGAATTTTAAATTTCAAAATATATTATATTAGCTCCATTAATATACCGACATTTTCGAATTCCATAATTGGTAGCTTGGTTACACTTGATTTGGCCTGGAAAATTTTCGAAAAATACGAAACTTTTTAAAAAACTTTTCGATTTGTAGTCTGTCTCAAAAAAGAATTTTAACTAAAATCAAAAACGTGTATCGGCATTTTCTATTATGAATACATACATTTAAATATACTGTTAATATCGATTGACGACGATTACCAATACACATTTTTGATACGATATCGATAATACGGAACTTCTAACATGTGGCATCCTTATTTCCTTGGCGCGATTTCAAAAGAGATGAATGCTATTATGAGAAAAACAATTGAAGTCGTCAGCCACTTGTTGTTCTTTAGAATATCTAATTATAAATTTGTTTTTGTTTTTTTTTTTTGATATTAATTATTGCTGAACTGGAGCGATAAACAAACAACAATTAGTAAAACATATTCGCAAAGTGCAAAATATTGGTTGAGAATCAATGCAATTTGAGTACAGCTGCATGACAATTTGTGATTATAGCCATAAATATTAAAATCCTGTTCCGACAAAATGCGTTTCTGTATTTTTCGGAAGTTCAGTGACATTATACAGGTAATTCTGCTTAATTTTGTATATCCACAGTAGCTTGAGGAAGTTTATCAACCAATTACACATCTTATTTGGTAAATAAGACATCATAATTAATAACATATATTGAGTTACCTATATGTAAATCAATATCTAAAAAGGGACCAGAATTTCCCATGTCTGTGCACGTTTCTGTCATATAATTTATGTTGTATAATTTAATTTCTTAATGCGGATTTAGGTTTGCCTAATAGTGTTGTTTTTTCTTTTATATTGTCAGCTTTAGCGATTATTTTGACAGTTCTAATTTAAATGCAAATTTTAAATGGCATATTCATTGCGATTGATAATTAATTATATCGATCGTCTTTTGGCGACGCCAATTTGCCGTTCGACACCACAAAAAACCAAATAAACGAGAACAAAGCTTACATAAAAATTCCAAAAAGGCCATAAACATTAGAATTTGTTTTACTAGCACACGTTTAATGCCCAATGCGGTTATCCAACTTTATCTATTGACAACAGATATCAAGTTTTAAAAGTAGCCGGAGTTGCGCTTCGTTTGATAACACATTTAATGCTCGGGCATAATTTGAAAACTTGTTGACTTATAAGTCGAATTTGATTAAACGCAAATCAATTTGAATGATTCGTTTTAACGGCTTTCTTTTAACTCCAATTGGTATCACAACTGGTATGGTCAATTCAATTCGCACATGTTTTGGGAAATACCAGTTAAAAAACAATAACTGCAGCCGTCTGGCGCCAATCAATTCCAATTTCTTTGCCTTCTTTGCCCTCGGGGGGCGATCATCATTTTTGATTAATGATAAACGCGATCTCAGCTTTAGTCTCGGATTCAGTCTGATGACCGTAAGTAAACACAAGTAAGAAAGTCTACAGTCAACGGCACGACTATGACATACCCTTAAATTAATACTCAACTTTTAAAAATGAAAGTAAACTAAATGTGCGTATGGAAAAAAGAATTTAGGTATCAATATCAATATCAATATTTAAAGTCAGTATAATTTATAATATCAATATACGACCTATTCATATAAAGAGACAGACAGACGTTCAGGCTGGCATTATACCCACACACCTTCTGGATACGAGGGGTATACAAAATTTGTTTGTTACACACACATACAAAGTGTATCGTCATGGGAGTTTGTTATTGGCTTTTGGCCCAGTATTTTGTTTTTTGGGAATTCCGAAACGCTATTGATTTCTTCCATAGCATCGACTGTTGCCTGTTTCTGAGCGGCTCTTTCTTCTTTCCTTTAATTTATGTTTTTTTTTTCTTGTTTAACAAAATTAGAATTTGATTTAGCTTTGGGGTCTTGAGCATAAAATGAAACCGACCCAACCGGATCTAATTTGCTAAATCGCATTTAAACATTTTCGAAAGCATTTTCTCGTCTCAATCTAGAGATTGTGATTTGGTTTGTGTTTGCTATAGGGATAGGGGCAAAGGGAGTACCCAAATTGCTGTCATGTTGACTACTGGTTCTACGCGACAGCTACTGCTTATCATTCGGATTCACATTCGTTGTGGATGTTTTTTAATTAATTTGTTTAGCTTCAAATCAAATAAATTGCGTTTCGTTTGCCTTGCGGGCTGACGTCAACAGTTTGATTTGAGGGGCGGGACCAGTAAAAAGGTAAAGTAATTGCAACTGTTGGGGTTAATGCATTTTCTTAGCCAATGTCACCTGCAGATCTATGCAGCACCTAACGTAGACTGTTCCAAATCCGACAAATTCGTCAAGGTCAGCCACTTTCTCGCGCAAGGTAAACAAGATTATTGGCGCCAGTTTCAAGCCGCTGAACTTTGTTGACAAAATAAATAAAATAAATAAAAACAGAAACATTTCGTCGGGTGTTTCCCGTAAAAGTGATTTGCATACATTTACATATTATTTAAAATAAATGTTGGCTTCTGTCTGAGGAATTTGCACAATCGGAGCTGCCATTAGTTGAAGCATTTAATTTAAATTGGTTTAAATCGTAAACGTTTAAATGTAAATTTTTTACTGCAGTCGACCCGATCGACCAGTTCTAATTCTAAAAGCAAAAATGAATAATGTGCTCAAATCAAGAGCTATAACTTTTTATGATGTGCCGAAAACTAATTGGTGACTGAATTAGCTCGCCCATCACATATAAAACGGGAAGCAATATTCTACATTCTAGATTGAATCTACATTTTAGATTGATGCTTATCATTAATGTTTGGAATCTGGAATTTTCCAGTTTCAAAAGTGGTTGAAAATGTCAAGAGTTATTCTCATTGATATCATTAATATTTTCACACCCAATGCCCAATTGACTTTTAATAATTTCTAATATATTTTCAATGAAACTGTTCAGCCATGGAGGTGTTAATCTAATTCAAGGAGTTTCTAATACGTGAATTAAGAGGAGAACAAATAAAAACCAAATATCTGCCCCTTTCCTTTCATTTGTTGTTACATTTTCGTATTGTTTTTTGTTTGTTTATTTAGGTTATTTAATTAATGCGGTAGACGTCGCCGCTCCTCTCATTAACAACATTCCAAACTGGCGCCAAATCAATTAACTTCCATTTAGATTTTATTATATGTTTTTTATTTATTTGCGCAGATAAAAATATAAACTGGAAAACCCTCTGAAAATATAAAAAGGCAGAAAGATAAACATTTATTGAGTCAGCTTTTGCGACATATTCAATACAAACAAAAACTAGAACTTCATTTACATACGAGTATTATTTTTTTATAATAACAAAAATATTGATTCATCATTGGGTTCAGCGGAATTTCACATGAAAGTTGAGCCCCGAAATTAACAGCATTTCTTACTAAGACTATGACTGAGGCGTAAATTAATAATTTATAAATACGAATTCGAATGGCGCCAGAAACAAACAAACGAAAAAAAGAGTTTATATTGATAATATTAAGCGGAGTCCCCGTTGTTTATAACATACATATGTGCCAAAAAAAATAAAAAAATATGCGCAAAAGAAGACACTTTCAAAAAAGAAAAACAAAAACCTAAAACCTAAATTCGAAATTCGAAAACAAATAAACCGTCACATTTGTATTTGAATATAAACTGTTTAAAAATGTGCGTTCAGAGAGTTCTTAACTCTACTATATGCATAATTAAAATCGTATTTGTCACAAAATTCTCCGGCTGGATGGCACCAGCATCAGCATCAGCATCAGCATCAGAGAATACCAGTTCTATTGTCTCGTCGCAGTCGAATCAAATGTTTTTCTTGGAATTTGTGTAAACTTACGCCTAATACCAATTACCCTAAGCCACACAAAACAGGAAAGCGTCGTGAACTCTGCCCAACGATAAGAGTTGTTCTATATGCCCATATCAGATGTGAGACAAAGTTTAAAACAAGATTTTACGACTTGTTTGCTGTCACAATAACAAGCTACCGAAGAAGACAACAATCGTCATCATCTCGCTCAGTCTCAGTCTCTCGCAACAAACAAACGACAAACGAATCCATGACGAAGAGCGAAAAAAGCTAACGGGCAACGCGGCGTATGAGCGACGCTGACGCTCGGGGTCTATGTCTGATCGGTGAGCATGCTGTGGCTCAGACGGATAACCGGCAAAAAAATGAATGTTGTTGTTGGGTCGACGACGCGACGTATAAAATATCACGACATCGTCAGAATGGATTTAAATTGAAGCGAACGTTTGAAGCGTGCAGAAGCAAAGCAAAAATCTCGCCAAAGTCGAGAAGTGAATACAAAAAGTAAATAACAAGTGCAACAAAGAACTACAACAACAACCACAACAACAACAAGTGACAAGTGCAACACAAGAACATTCACAATGCAAACACACACAAGTATACAAACTCTGGGCCTCGGTCTCGGCCTTCTACTGCTGCTCATGTTCTGCCTGATCGGATCGAGCACTGGCTATGCCATTGGCCAGGCCAAATTTGGCAAAATTGAAAAGTTCCCCTACCAAGTGATGCTCATTGGCAAGCAGCTGTGGCGCAAACGCATTCTCTGCGGCGGCACATTGCTGGACAAGCGTTGGGTTCTCACCGCCGGCCATTGCACCATGGGGGTGACACATTTCGATGTCTATTTGGGCACCAGAAGCGTTGAGGACACCCAGCAGTTGGGTGGACTTGTGCTGCGTTCCAATAAATTCATTGTGCATGAACATTTCAATCCCGAGCTGGCAGCAAATGACATTGCGCTGGTCAAGTTGCCACAGGATGTGACATTCACATCACGTATACGACCCGCCACACTGCCGGGCAGACAACAACGGCTGGATCAGTTTACGGGCATGAGTGTGGTGGCCAGCGGCTGGGGCGCCACTGTGGAGATGACCAGCTCCGATGCCATGCAATACACAGAGCTGAAAGTGATATCCAATGACGACTGTGCCGAGGAGTACGATGTGGTCACTGCTGGTGTGCTATGTGCCAAGGGATTGAAGCTTGAGACTGTCTGCACCGGAGACTCGGGTGGTCCACTTGTTCTAAAAGGCACCCAGACCCTCGTGGGCATTACAAGCTTTGGACCAGCCGATGGCGAAGCTGGCGGCGGCTGCGATCGCACCACAGTTCCCGGTGGCTTCACTCGTGTCACCTACTATCTGGACTGGATTGAGAGCAAAATCGGTGGCCAGTCGCACCTGCATACACACACCCAGCAGCCACAGCACACATACCGGGATGATAATCTCATTTAGACTCGTTTTGAGTGTGTGTTAATGCTTGTGATCCAAACTCTGACTGAATCGTCTAGCTTTATTTTAATTGTTTATTGATTATTGATATCAAAATCAGATTTTGATCGTGTGATATTTGTAAATACTCTTCTCAGTTAGCTAATTTCCAAAATTGAAAATCATCATGAATTTGTTTTAGTTTATAACTATTTAAATATCTATTATTTATTCTAATTGTAAGACAAAAGTTCAGACTCGGCAACAACCAGCTTTGTAAGCGAAAAGAAAGCAAAGGAGAAAAAATAAAACAAGAGTTGAAAAAAACATTTCAAACAACAATAACAAACAAAAACCAGCCCGATCTTCGTTTTTATTTTAGTCATGCTGATTTTAAGCAATTGGAATTCCCCCAATATCAACGATCAACTGATCTCTGATCATCATCAACAGATAAAAACTTTTACGTGCTCATCAAATTATTTTCACCAGCTTTGACTTTTTGTTTTTGCCTTTTACATAATACTATTTATGTTGGTAGTAAGATGTCCAACGGTTTAAGATTTTTTTTTACATAAACTGTTCATATTGACTTTACACTCGACTGGAAGCTTGACTCAAGAACTTCACAGCCCACTCCAGTGGTGACCACTTGATCTGATGACGCAGTTCCGTGATAAAATCTAAAGATGATTCCATTCGCTCGAACGAGGAGAACAACAAAGCAACTGGAGATGTGCGATATGACTTTCAGTTTTTATTCTCCTCTTGTTGTTGTTTGTTGATATTGTTCTGTCATAAATTATGTCAGTTCAATTTTTATGTGGAAATCAAAGCACAGTATCTGGACCTTATATTGTAGATGACGTACCTGTAGACTGATTTATTGCTTTTATATCGATCACAATCTATTATTAACAAATGAGCCACATACGATTAAGATTTCTAAGATAGCCGAATTAATTAGTTGATTGCACTGCTTGCATGCAGTAGAATAGCTAAAATTTACATTCACTCCTCAATTCGGGAATATTATAAGCACTTCCTGCTGCAGGTATTTGTATTAACCATCTGCCTAATGATTTCAATTTCAGTTTCAATAAACTGGTTCTTTCCACTAATTTGGCTTTGTAGTTTTCCGTTTCCTAAATAGCACGTGGAGTCTACTAGTCAAGGTAATTGAATGTTTGGCTTTCTATTTGACGTGCCCTTGGGTTTTCCATTAAACTTTACAAATATTTAAATAACTGGCTAAATCGTGATTTTACAGCCCATTGCATTCAATTAACGTGCAATTAAGTGCGATAAATATAGTACTAAATTTAGATAACAGTTTTCGCTGTATTTTTCACATCGGTTTTATTGTCGCATATGTAAATAACTTAGAATTTGAGTTTGTTTCACTAAAGTTAAGTTAAAGCACATGCAGGTATAGTATATTATATTAGAGCGCTCAATCAAAGCTAAAGCTCTTGGCATTGTATAATCATGCCTCATTCATTTAGATAACATTTGAATAAGTATTTAATATTATCAATTAATGTGCTTATTAATTTGGTGTTAAGCTTTGTGCGTTTAGTTTCTAAAAAGTGCATTCAAAATGAGTTCTTGAATTTGTTTGGTGTTTGATTTGGTTGCATTGCATTAATATTGGACTTGGTCATGTTGTTGCCACACAATCCACTAACAAGCTGCCCTCTGCCTCTTCTTGAGTATGCAATCAATGGCATCCACAACCTCCATAAAAATGATATCAACATCACGTTCCGCATTGATCTGCAAACACATAAAGATATCTATTAATAGCACATTCGATTCAAATAGAAGGCATCCCTTTGATCTACCGTAAGAGTCTTATCGACATATTGCTCGAGAATGGCGCTGGTGTTTTGCTTGAAGGTCCGCAAGCGGGATCGGATTGTGGCCTCGTTGTCATCGGCACGCTTCACAGCAGCGGCAGCAGCACGCGCCAGAATGCGCTGGAGCATCGTCTCCTCGGAGCACTCAAAGTACAAAACCAAATCGGCGGGAGCAATTTGCTCCTCAAAAGCAATGCCTTGGTTCTTCTCGCGCGGGTAGCCATCGATGAGGAAACCCTTGGAGTCGCCCTTGGCCCGCGTCACAGCACCATTTAGCAATGAGAGAACCTCTTGGTTGGACACCAAGCCACCGCTGGACATGATATCCTGTAATTGACGACCCTTGTCTGAGCCTGAGGCGACCTATAAGAATGACAATTAAGTAGTTTAGAATAACGCATTCACTAGTAGTCTATTTAATAGTTAACCTCATCGCGTAGCAAATCGCCGCTGCTCAGATGTGTGAATCCGTACTTCTCCACAATCTTGGCACATTGTGTGCCCTTGCCACAGCCGGGTCCGCCCAGAATCCAGATGATTGGAATATCAGACTGTAAAATAGCAGCACAAGCGGGAGAAGATTAGCAGGGTAAAGTTAAATAATTAAACAGGCACAACTACAATTAGACAAGTTAGTGTTTTGACTGGTTTGACATAAGCTTAGTCAGGTTAAGAGCAGGAGTATTCAATATTTATATCAGGTATTTTGCAGCCGCCACAATGCATGCCATATATACGAATACATCAATATAATCGTGGTATTCCTCAAAAAGGACATCGCCGAGGATTACTTACAGCGGCTTGTGCCTTACGCAGCTGCTCCGCTTTGAGTTTGTTTTGGGCCTCCTTCTTCATGGCCATTTGGTGACACATAAACAACTACACAAATGGGATTTGGAATAGGCATAGAGGCAATACGTATTACGTAAACATGTCAAAGGATTTTGTAATTAATCACAGGGGACACATCTTAACTATGTTTAGATTACAGATATCTTTTTTATAAGATCGAAAATTTATATTTCCCATAGCTGACATAGCAAGTGTAGATCTTAGGCATGCCTTAGATAGTTTTTCAATTCTAATGTCGAGGAAATAAAACCTCTAAAAAAATAAGCCACAAGGTGTGTTGCTTAATCTTTGATATGGCAAAAATGGATATGACAAACTTATAATGTCATATATATAGATGTTCTATATAATTAAATCGTGTATTATTTCTAGGTAGTTATTATATAGTTATTAGACTTTCTGGCACCCAGCCAATAGCTAAAAACAATTTGTTTGCCGACAACTTTAAAATACACAATTAGTGCAGCCTTCAAAAACAAAAAAAAAAAATACATATATATTTTATTTACGATCTAGCATATATACGTGTCTGTTGTAATAGTGTGTGCGTTTGTTCATAAATTGTAACTTGCCAAATGACATTGATCTTGAACGCAGTCAATTACTATATACATTTGATGGGCATTCTAGGTTGGTCTATTATTGATCCAATGTAGAGAGTGTGAGAGCCACAAAACAGCAAGTTATGGATTCTACAACAAGTGCTATATAGCCCTAGCTGTGATTTCCAATTTAGTGCGCAATTTTCCTCACAATTGTATAAACAAATGGAATTGGTTTTTATTATGGTGTAGGTGGTACGCAATGGTGTAGTTGGTGCTATTCGGTCTATTAATTCTACTATTTGCATTTGTTGTGTATATATTAGCTACCTTAATATATTATATAAAATACATGCCGCTGTTTTCGACTGTTCCGCATTGTCGCACCTAACGAACCTAACAAGCGCTGAAAGTAAATGAATTTCGGTTGAGTTTCGATACTGTGCAGGTTGTTTTCTTGTTTTTCGCATAAATATCAACGCATGAATTGTTGTTGTTCATCTCACACGAGTTCTTTTCATTTTTGTGAAAATTCTGATTTTCAATGGCATATCTTTTACGTAACAAATGCAGATTGGCTCTTATACCCTAGACGAGGGTAATTCAAGTTTAATCAGACATTTACGATAAACTCAAACAATATTTAAATTCAAAACCATTCTGAATTACTACTTCATATGGCTGCCATACGAATGATTAGTAGGAAAAGTTGTCTTCACATGTATTTCACACTGCAAGGGTATTTAATCTTCAGTGTGCCATAAATTCATTCTTGTTCTAGTTTATATTTTTTATTTAATGGGTTTAGTGACCTACTATGAATGTCATTTGCAAGGATGCGCGTCATGCTTGGAACATTTGTTATAGTTCTCAAGACAAAGTATTTTCGATTTCATTTTTAATAACACTTTCACACACACACACAAACTAGCTTGTCTTCACTTAATTACCAAACGGAACTGTACAAATTTTTTTGTTATTATTGATTTTAAGTGCTTTTAGTGAAAAATTCCATCCGTCGCGACTTTGTGTCGTCGCTTGGCGTTTAAAGTTTAAACAAATTTAACTTTAACTAACCGAAAATAACTACGATAGCTTGGAGTCGCCATACACACATAAGCAGTATACTCGTATTCGTTATTCGTAATGATGACTGACTAGTTCGGGTAGCGCCAATAAACACATTTTCAACTGATCGTCGCGACGTGCTAATGAATCAAGCCCCGCCAGAAATTCCTGTGCCGGCAGCTTCAACCTGTCGTTGTTGTTAAATTTATTCAAATCATTGGACTTTGACGTCAAAATTTTGTCTTGGCTTGGAATGTGAAATTTCGGCTTTTTATTATTGGCTTATTGGCCATTTGAGTTGCTAATTTTTTTTTTTTGCGGTGTGCGGGACCAGGGAACAAATACAAATACAGTTCTCCCAGTTGTTGTGGGAATTTCACAGCAACCAGTTACCGGTTCCTCTTTTTTTAACGTCTCCTAAATTTATGGCTAAACAGCTGATGTCGAACTGAGCGAATACAGTGCTTACATACATACATACATACGTACATATACACTAACTCATATGTGGCCAAACATTGCTTACATACTTATTTATATGTTTATGCGTAAACACATGTAACCCAATAAAAACTGCACAAGGTCAAATATAGAGGTAAGAATGTATTGAGGGCTTTTAGAGCAATAAGGGGGTCCGAAGGTCACGTGAGCTAAGGAAATGTATTACTCTCATTTAATCACTAGTATGAAATCAAAGTGAAAGCAATAGATTCGCTCAAACAAAAATAAACTACTACGCGCGCACTTACACTCTTACAGGCAGACACATACACACATTCACTCACCATGATTATGTATATGAAATGTAGACGATGCTGCTGCGGGCCTTTTGTTGAACAAATCGCGAATTGCTTGTTGTTTAAGTATCGCTACTTGAGCTACTTGTTAATTTTCCCACTTTTTAAAATTTTTATGCAGCCGAAAAGAATTTTCCTCCCTTAGTGCAGCGTGTGTCGAGAGCGACTGAATGTCAAGCTTTCGACAAGAGGCTAACGGTTTCGGAAAGCTTATACCACGCAGCTTTATATGAGCTTTTTGCGCTTGCCTCTGAAAACTGAAGGCGTACGAAGAAAAAAATCGGTTAAATATAATTTAATTTAATAAGCTATAATTTTGATTGATTGCGCCAAGTTAATGTGATATACGTTGAATTCCATTACTACTTTCGTGATTCTTTGTTATGTTATCCAAATTGGGTACAATATCATCAAAGATGGCATTAGGATGGCGTTCAGCATTAACTTGCATTATAACACTTGGATATAGACTTAGCACCGGGGCAGCATTCTTTGTATAGAAACTAATTGTCGACGTTAGAGATAAGCCTTGGGCCGATTTGCGCGTTTCGGCAGTATCCTGACCAACCTCCAGCGCAACGATCAAATCTGGAGCTCCAATTTTTTCTTCCAAAATTCCCGCATCGATCGGATTTTGTGGATAGCTGACGATTAAGAAAAAAAAGTTTCGTCTGAATGATGCCTTATCATTTCAAACACCTACCCATCAATCACACAGCCCCTGAGACCGTTCCGGGTACTTAAAATCTCAGCTTCCAAGATGTGTACTAAATCAGCCAATGGTACTTCATGACCCTCCTCGCGTTTTGCAGCAAATTCGTTACCCTTCACACTCTGCTTTTCAATCTGAAAATGATTCTAAGTTGAGAATTTTTAAAGACTTGCCACAAAACTTGCCTCTTTGTCCACTAGTAGTCGGGGCTCTATATGCGTGAAGCCATACTTATCAACAATATTCTGAGACAATGTACTCTTGCCACTGCCTGGTGCTCCAATGACCCATACAATTGGTACATTCTGTAATTGCCAACAATATAATTATCATAATTGAATTTATGCTTGTGAAATTTACCATAGCTTGGCTGCACTTTATAAAAACAAAATTTCTGAATATTTTAAAGTTTCCGAGAGAATTGATGAATGACAAGATTTTTGAAAAGCTAAAAACATTAACACAATTATAAGCATTGTACGTCAATCGAACAATAAAAGCGTATTTTATTGACAGGAATATACATTTTAAACAATTACATACATAATTAATTGAGCTATCAGAAAAATCATCAGCTCATATAATATAGAAACGCCTGAATTTGTTTAGATTCGCTAACGGAGACGACAAGCAGCGGCGCTGAGTGTGAGAGCTGTTGGCGCTGGCACTTGATCATCTCATTATGGGTAGGAAATGGTTCATCTGTTTGCACTATAATTACACTAAAAGTAGGTGGTTTTGGCGCACTGCGCTTAAAGCCATCGTTATGCAGATGCAAATCAAAGATAATATTAAAACTGCGTAGGGATGTATCCATATCGCTCTCAGAGTAATCTTTCAGTTGTATTATATTTAATTTCTCAAATATTCCCTTGAATCTTGAATAACTTTGTTCCGTTTTAAGATTATCAATGAGACTTTTACTTTTTCTCACATTTTGTGTAACCAAGCACGTTCTTTTACTGGCCACTTCCTCCTCTGGCTCCAATGATGCTTTTCGCTTGCGTGTGTTGAATTTAAAATCTTCAATCAAACCGCTGTCATCCAAGTCAGTTTTAATCTGCTTCATAATCTGCAGCCTTAGGTCTGTCATGCGCGACTGAGCAATATTATAATACTCGCACACTTTTATGTACTCGGGCACTGGCTTATTGTTTATATTCTCCTCCAAAATAGCCCAAACGCAATCTTCACTTGAGACCTCTGCTACTGATTTTACCGAAGTAGTTGGCAAATCATGACAGTCTACTTGGTGCTTAACCACAATATAACCAGCACGGGACAACGCGGAGTACACTAAATAATTATTGTATTTATCGCTAGATGCCTCGCCAAGCAGAAGCACATATGCCTGCTCCACGGAAACAATCATTTGGCAATACTCCAACTGAAGGCGGTTCTAAAAGAGCAGCAGTGAATAACGAATATATTAAGCATTACGTGTTATAAACACATACCAATTCCAACAAAAATAACGCCTCATAATATTCCAAATATAGTTTGCCCTGCTTGTTAAAACCAAAACTCTCAAATTTGCCATCTTTACGAAGCACTTCGGCAGCCTGTTGATCCTCATGCCATTCGGCAACGGCACGTCCTGTGTGCCGCTCAATACGTCTTGTTGATAACATACATCGTAAATTTGCTAAAAAGTAAAATCAATTAGTTCTGAATCAAATACATTTTAACGGATGTGTTCACCATATGCATTTTGCAACTCCTCCTGTTCGGCTGCACTGCCTTCAATGTTGGTTCGTTTTAGACCGGTTCGTGGGGATTCAACATCGACATGGCGATGCGCTATAAGTTCTGCGGCACTATAATTGTTTTTGTTACATAAAATACACTACTTTTTATTCATAACGCACCTTAAATACACATTTTTTGTTTTTATTTCAATCACATTTGCTGGCGCGCCGCTCATTTTATTATAATCAGCTGTTAGTTTCGGAGTTGCCAGATCTTTGTAAAAATCTGACCATGCGACGATTTTATGGAAAATAATTATTGTTATCAATATGTAACAGATCCATTTAAATGGTTAAAATCACAAACAGAAGTACCACGATCACAAGTTTCGAAAAAGAAGAATACACAAATAAATAAATTTGAAGAATTTGGCTTGTAATTGCTCGGAACCAATAATAAGTTCACTTGATCAAAATGGTAAATTTTGAAATCTAGTTTGAGGTCACTCTGCTAAAACAGCTAACTTGTTTGTCGGTTTTCGGTTTTCTTCTCGTTGAAATAAATAATAAGGTAAACAATCTGATTGATATTTGTGCACTATAAAATCCCTAAGAGTTCTATTGCAATATTTGGGTATAATTTCTAATTCGCCTTGTACTCTAAAACCGTGTGAAAAACTTGAAAAACGTTTAAAATCCTCCACAAAGAGAATAAGGTGTATGTGCACGTTTTTCATGCTTCCCGTAGTCGTATGGCCTCGCCTTTCTAAAATCTCAAACTTACTGATAATAACTAAACGTTTGCGACAATATTACCGCAATATGGACTGCACGGACTTACTACCACCTGTCTCTGTGCGTGGAATGAATGTACTCCAACGCGCTGAGTTTCAAAAACGCGTGCAAATTCCCAGGCTTACAGTGCCCGAGTCGCAGGTGCAACGGATAATTCCGCTTGTGAAGAAACTTATACTAAAAATGGAACACCTTCAACCTGTGCGTTGTGTAGATAGTAGTCGTGAGATTCTGCTGCATCCTTTGCCCGTAAAAAGCTGGCTATCACTACCCACGGAAGAGCTGGAAATGCAACATGTGACTGAAGACAACTTTTGTCATGCCGAACTAGAATTGAACTATGAAAATTGGAGCGCTAATGAGATATTGAAAAGTGTACTGCCCGTTGATGAAGAAGGACTATCTTCATTTTCGCGCATTGGTCACATAGTCCATCTGAATCTGCGCGATCATCTGCTGCCCTACAAACAGCTCATTGGCGAGGTGCTGCGCGATAAATTGCCCAATTGTCGGACAGTTGTTAATAAAGCGTCCACCATTGACAACACCTATCGCAATTTTCAGTTGGAGCTTATATGCGGTGAGCCAGAGTATCAGGTAAAGACCAAGGAGAATGGCATCCCCTTTGAGTTTGACTTCTCCAAAGTGTACTGGAATCCACGTCTATCTACGGAGCACGAACGCATTGTTAAAATGCTATGTCCTGGCGATGTGCTTTACGATGTTTTCGCTGGCGTTGGACCCTTTAGCGTGCCGGCAGCCAAAAAACGCTGCCATGTGCTGGCCAATGACTTGAATCCCGTCAGTTTCCAGTGGCTGCAGCACAATGCCAAACGCAATAAGTGTCTGTCGCACATAAAAATGTACAACAAAGATGGTCGCGACTTTATATTGAAGGAACTGCGCGAAGATTTGCTGCAACGATGGCGTTCTCCTGCAGAAACAGCCTATAGCATGCATATTACCATGAATCTACCAGCGATGGCTGTGGAATTTCTGGATGCATTTCGCGGCTTATATACAGCCGAAGAGTTGGATGAACTGCCGGAGAATCTCAATTATCCTCAAGTGCATGTTTATTCGTTTGCCAAGGGTGAAGACACGAAGACACTGGTGAGGCAGCTGGTGGAAAGTAATCTGGGTTCCTCATTAGACAAAGAGCTGCAAGGCATAAGTTTTGTGCGTAACGTAGCGCCCAACAAGGATATGTATAGAGTATCCTTCCAACTAAACCGACAGCTATTGACCACGGCCAAGCAGGCGTTGCGTAAGCGACCAGCGGAGGAGGACGACGTGACTGAAGCGGTCACAAAAGTGAAATGTGTTTGATGAAGTTGACAATAAAGTGGCTCCTAAAAAAATATAAAACAAATCGAGTTTGTTCTTTGTACTTGCAGTCACACTATGGGTCGCAACAAGGCAAATGCTAAGAAGGTAACGGGATCGGGCAAGGGAGCTGCAGCTGGAGCAGCCACAGGCAAGGCGTCTGCCAAGCCTGCGCTTAACAAATCAAAAAAAGCTAAAAACGTTTTTAAAGTTGCCAACAACAAAGGTGGCCAAAAGAAGCCAAAGGAAGTGCAGGGCAAGCTGAAGCAGGTGAGCCAAATGAAGCAGCAGCAGAACTCAATATCAACAGCAACTGCAATTGCCATTTTCCAGATCAAGGAGGCAGTCAAGTCCAAACAAGAAAAGGTCGATGCCACGCTTAAGGAATTACACAAGGATATGGTCATCAAGAAGCCCAAACCAACGGTGGCGCCCATTAAGAATAGCCGAAAGCCACCAGCAAATACCACAAAGGTATCCGATTCGCTGGGCAAGCTCAAGTTCTGAGCGCCTAGTTATCATAGAAAACTGTTAATTCTGCTAGTACAATGATTATACAAATATATATTAGATATATTGACAGAATATTAAAGGATTAGTCAATATACAGGTGGCAAGATAGCTCCAGTCGGCACTGTAGGATTAATTGATGGTATGCCAGCTGCAGCTGTTGTGGTGCCATTTACTGCATTCCAGCCAAACTGATTCCGTATCCAGGTATCCAAATAGACGCTGTCGATTCCTGCAGTCTGCAACTCGGTAACCAACGCCTGGGTGGCCGGCATAGCCAGCCAGCGCTCGTAGACAACCTGCAGAGCCTTAAGACGCATCCAGAATTCAGCAAATATGCCCGGCTGCAACACCTTGGCCTGAATCTGTGCCTGTATCATGTGCTGTGGGAAGTACATTTCCAGTTCGCCGACGAATCCCTGCCAGCCTGATACAGTGCCCGACCAATAGGGATAGCGGTTCACCAGGGTCAAACACATTTCCATCTCCTCCATCTCAAACTTGCCGTGTGAGACCATTAGTTGCTGGTTCACCCATTGCAGGAACATCACAACCTCCGGTTGGGAGCGTAGACGCCAACGTGCCTGGAATCCTGCATTGCTGTTGATGATGCGCACAAAGGCCTGGAACTGCGCATCGTTGATCAAGTAGCGCACAAAGAGTTGATTCATGGGCTTGAACTGTATCTGACTATAGATATCCATCAGATCCTGCGCTAGATTTGGTGCTGGTGGCAAGTGACCGCCTCCTTTTGGCACCTTGGCCCCGGCGCACAGCCCAATGGCCAAGAGCAACAATATCCAAACGGTTGTAGCCCTCATGACTGTGTGATCTTGTAATTGATATCTATTACCTTTTATACCAATCTCTCACGCTTTTGACTATCAGATAAGCCCAAAATTGTCGCAGCAGTCTGACGTCGAGAGTCGTAAATATTCCGGCAGATAAGAGAGCTATCCTATTCGATCTGTTTATAGTGGGATCTTAATATTTCACCGGAACTATCTGACGTATGAGTAATTGTTTTTGTGTGCTTTATTCTCAAAGTAAATGAGCAACAATCCAGAAGACCAGAAGAGAAATGAACCTCAAACGAACACAATACGATAACATTAAATTCTAGACACAAACACACAACAAAAGTGAGCTTAATTAAGTTGCTGTTTTATATAGATAACCGATTCTCAAGACAAATATGTATGTTTTTTATTCGGAACTTTGAATTCGTTAATGAGAGAAACAGGCGAGAAATTTATAAGCGGTATAGATATACCGCTAATATTTCCAAAATATAATCGGAATTATATATATGAATGAAAATAGGGTATCTTTCGGACAACTATTTCCAAAATAGAAACATTGGAATATTTTCAAAATAAATACTTTTGATATAAAGGGATATATTCAGAATTTGAATTAAAATAAAGTATTTAACGGACGAAGATCTCTAAAATAAATACCGGGTATATGATCGAGAAGTTTGATTTTGACTGAAATATATTCGGGAAATTTCATTAAAATTAACTAATTGCCGGAAAAATATTTCCAATTTCAATACTTCAGATATCGGACAAATAATACAATGATTCAACATCATTTGTGATGCATATCTGTTGGATCGGTTATCTATTCCTTTTGGGAGGGGCGTATACATAGGGTTAATAATAGAAAAAGTTCGTTGTAGTACGAAACTTGTAGAACTTAAGCTTAAAATACGTACGATAGTGTATACAAGTCGATAAATTGATTGATAAGAACTAACTTAACTGATAAACGCATTGCGAGCTGAGGGATTTAATTTTAGGCGCCATCATCCGTGCCCTTACGACGCAACCAGCTGGGGATATATCCTCGCAGAGCCTCGCCCAACTGGCGATAGATCATGAGAGCAAGTATGGGCAGCACGAGGCGTGCGTCCTTGAATAGATACACATAGCAGGCAACCAGGAAGAGCACCAGATCCGTGGAGTAGCTCAGGGCGGAGCGCACCTTCTCGTGTGCCTGCTCTTCGGACCGTGACTGGAGCAACGCCAATGTGGCAGCCTTCTCGAGCAGTTCTCGATCGGCAGCGGAGAGCAGCAGTGCTGTCTGTGAGGCGCGTTCCAGGGCCAAGTTGTTGTTGCCAACTGGCGGTGGCAACGTTGGTCGGCTAAGGGAGGCATCGCGGGATCTGGTGCTGGATGGCACACGACGTTTGATTACCCGTGTGACCTTCACCAGGCGTGTGCGTCCACGTGCATCTGGACGCGCCTCGACTATCTCGCTCATGACGCCCTCATTGTTGGCGTTCGGATCATCAGCGTGTTTGTTCTTTGTCTTGGGCGGCGGCACCACGAGCACCGTGGGATATTCCGGCTCTTCCGATTGGAGATCGCTCGCTGGCGTCTCTGGTGTTTTGACCACCTTATGCATGGCATGACTGCTAGCTACATCCCGGACATGCACGAGCTGCTCCCGCTCCGAAATGGACAGACGCCGTTCGCGGCCGACAGTGGGCGGTGCCAGCAGCAGATCGTCGAGATCGGGACTGCGGGCACGTCGCTGCTGATGCTCTGCGGCAGCTCCAGCATTGTCATCACCATCACCATTGCTGTCGTCACCGGCACGGGCTGCAGCTCGCTTCAGTTCATCCCGATCGAGATAGAGCGGCGTGTGGTATTTGTGTGTGCTGCTCACCTGACGCACTAGATCACTGTAATGATCGACAGCGGCATGTGCCTCCTCCTGCATCAATCGCTCCTCCTCCAGACGACGCTGCTCCTCCTCCTCCTTGGCTTTCCGTTTTATTTCGACATCAGCAGCAATGGCCGCCGCATTGGTCTTCTCCAGCGGATTGGATATCTCCTCGTTGGCTTCCGTATTCTTCTCGGTAGTGGTGCGTTTGTCCCGATTAAAGAACGACTTAATGCCCTTGGCCAGATCCAGCTTCAAATTGCTGGCAGGATTTTGGACAGCAGCCAAGCTAGTTGCGTTGCCAGTGGAGCTGCCAGTGGCGCTGCCATCCGGTGCTGGACTACTAGGCTGACTGGCAGACAGCTCCATATGCTCATTGGAGGAACGCTTCAAGATGGGCTTGGGCACAAAGTCGGGACTGGGCAAAGGAACAGGTCGGGTGAGCACCACCGCTGCCTGTTCCGGAGTGGGAGCACGGTAGGGTGTAAAGGTGCCGGCGTTCATGCTGCGTGGATGATACGTCTCCAGGTCACGTGGACTAGGTGATCGCGTGCGCGCCAGCAGCTCCATTTTAAACTTCTCAATGGAGTCCTGCTCGGAGGATGCAGTGCTCTCCGTGTAGTCGGAGCCTAGACCAAATTCCTTGCGCTGTTCCTCATCCATTTCCTCCTCACTGTCTTCGGCTGTGCTTTCCGTGCGATCCTCATCATCCTCCCCAAACTCCGCCTCGGGATTGTTGTGCTTCTCCAGCTGGGACACCAGCAATCCGGTCGTGGCGCGTGTTAGGACCTTTGTATTGCCCATGTTGATGTCCTCCCGTGAGTCCCATTTGCGTCCCATGGGCACCATATCCGCCGACTGACGCCGCAATTCGCTGCGACGCTCAAAGGACGCACGTTCCGCCTCCGACATGGAGCCTAAACGCTTGCGGAAGGTCGTCGGAGCTGGGGCACTGACAGTTGGTGTCACCTTCTCTGTTGCCGGTGGTGTCTTGGTCTGCGATTTTGATTTCGATGCCTGTTCCAGCTCCACGGCCTCATAGAAACGCGCCATGGCACGCTCGTAAAGCAGCTCAGTGGAGCTGACGGAGCGCCGCAGTGGGAAGGTTGTGTGCAAGTTGGTGAACTCCAAAAAGGCTAAGTCTGGCGCCGATATGGATATCGGTGGCGGCTGTATGGCATCCTCCAGTTCCAGTTCAAAGGAATCTTGCTCTTTAATAATAGAGAAAACACATGCAATAGAGGCTACTGTGCTGGGCAAAGGGAGTACTTACTGTCTTTATCCTTGACCTTACTGTTCTTATCGAAGACCACCAGCATGAATTCGTTGCTGGTGTGCACTTCGTCGTGCTTATCCGCTGGCTTCTGTGGCCGCATCGTTGTCACTGGCGGCGTTGGCTCTGACGTTGGTGTATCCAGTTGAACTGGAGGCGCCAACGGTGGCGCACTAATCTCAATCGTGGGCAACTGCTCGCTCAGATGGGCAGTGGTGGCAATGGCAATGGCCAACGCCGGCACATTCTTTGCCGGACTCAGCGCATGGCCAGAGAAGCGTCTCACATTCTGGTTGACGCCCAGCTGAACGGGCTCGGCGCTACGCTGCAGGGCAGGTGTCGATTTGATGGGTTCGGGTGGTGTGGGACTCTTGCGCAATGGGGTAGGCTGGCGTGGTGCCAGCTCCGGTTTGGCCAGCGGTGGCTGTGGCAATGGAGGCGGATGGTTTGGGCGACCAGGGGATTTGTCCTTTGGATTCACAGCAGGCTTCGCATTGAACACTTTCAGAGGTGACTTCGCCGGAACCGGAGCCTGGGACGGCGTCGGCTCTGGCGGTTTATCCACCAAGGCTGTGGTGGTGATGAGCGTCAGATTCAGCTTGGGATTCGAGCCAGGTCGGCTGCCTTGGGCGGCTGTCGAGTCCGCACTGCTCATGGAAGGACTCTTGCGCACATTCATCTTCAGCGCCTGATCAGAGGTGCCGTAGGACATCTCGTGACGCAGCTGTTCGCTGTCGATCAGCTGGGGCGTTGGCTTTCGTGTGCCTCGCGGGGATTGCTTGGGCGAGACGGACATGCTGGTCGCGGCATCCGCATGCGGTCGGGGTGGCGAGAGCGTCTTGCGACGAGGTGGCACTGGCTTGGACTTATCCTTCTCCTTTTCCTTGTCTTTCTCATCGCCCGCAATTTTGGTGGCCGACTTCGGTTTCGTTATGCCACGCTTGGGATCCGGTATAAAGAGCAATTCGGACTCCAACGAAGGTTCGCTCAGTCCATAGGGATTCTCAGCCTTGACACGAAACTTGTACTCCGATCCCTCAATCAGATCGTGAAGTGTGGTGCTGAGAGCTCGCGTCGTCGCTGCCTTTAACCAAACATTCCAGCCGATGCGAAAGTATTCGACAATGTAGTTGCCAATCTTGCAGCCACCGTCATCCAGGGGTGCGGTCCACGACAGCGTGGCCGACTTGCCAAACGACATGTTGAGCCGCGGAGCACCTGGCGCATTGGGTCGGGCTGTCACCGTGACCAGAAACGATGCAATATCCTCGCCTAGCTTGTTCCAAGCACGCACCATATACTCACCACGATCCGCACGCTGCACGTTGTCGATCTTCAGCAGGGAGTTCTTCTCCGTGTTGGACACTTCGAAGCGATCGCCAGGCACAATCACTTCGCCCTCATGTAGCCAGGTGATGGACGGTGGCGGCTGACCGGCGACACCCACCTTCAAACGCACCACCTCCTCGGCCTCCACAATGAGACCATCCTCGTAAGTGCGCGGCAGTCGAATCTTGGGTGGCGCCTTTACGAGCAGACGACTCTTGGTCACCACATGGCCGGCTCGATTGGTTGCTGAGCATTTGATCTCACCCTCATCGGTCAGCGCCACCTGGTGTATGATTAACACACTAACATCGTTCTCATTTACGATCTTTGTGCGACGACTGCTGAAAATCTCGTAGCCATCTTTGAACCAATTAATCTCTGGCGCCGGTTCACCCAGTATGCGCACACGAAACTCAATGCGCTCATCTTCCACAGCATCCATGTCCATTAATTCCTCAACGAAACGTGGCACACTTATGGCGTTCCTTTGCAGTGTTACAGTCAGTGGATCAGACAATTCGCTGGCATCAGAGCGTCCGACAATGTTCTCGGCAAAACAACGGAACTCATAACGCCAGCCAGGCTCCAGGCCACTAATTTGGATCTCACAACCTGCGATGGGTGTGGGCGTGGCACGCACCCAATGGGGCGAGCCAACACGACGCTGTTCCACCGTGTAGCCAGTTATGGGAGAGCCACCGTCCAGCAGCGGGCGATCCCAACGCAAATTAACAACATCGGGCTGCTGCTCAGAGAGTCCCAATGGCGTCAATATCGGACGACCCGGCGGAGAGGGCCGTTCTGAAAAAAGCCCAAATCACAGGTATGTAAATAATGCACTCAGTTATCATGAAATAACACTCTTGCGCTCTCTTCTTGAGTTTGCCACATTTCGAAAAACATTACTGCCGTTTTTTGAGATTTTTAGGCCAAAGATTCACAGCGAAACAACATTCAAAAACGAAAGAAACAGAAAGACCAGACGGACGCTGTCGCCGCAGTGGACGACTACGGCAACCACTTGAGTGTGCGAGTGGCTATAAATAGCCAAGTTTCTAGCGCTCCCACCAACTACATATGTGGACTATGTTCGCTCTCACAGCTAATTAGAGATATTTTCAATGTGGAATCTCGGGAATACTCGTACAATTTTTGAAAATTCAGTTTAATTAATTTTATGTTTGTTTATTTTTCGCATAACTTACCTGCAGATTTCCAATGCACATTCTTTTTGGGCCGTCCAGTCTGTGCTACCTGCAGTTTACCCGGTTGATTGCCCATACCGAATACTAAATATTTAACCTATTTGCAATTATTTGTGCATATATAGAAGTTTCTATATATAGGCAGCCGCCTTTATACTTCACGCACTCAATTTTCGCGTACGCGTCGATTCAATTCGTTTTCAATTCTTATTCGAATGCCTTATTTTCCAAAATTTATTTCAAATTAATAATGTAATTTTCGTAGTCTGCAGTTTTGATTTGCAATCGAAGCCATTTTTACGGAGCGTTAAATAACCCGTTCGTCAGTATAGCCAAGCATTCCACTCAAAATAAGCTTTGGGCGCTAAGAAATGTCAACGGCAACTAACTCGCCAGCGTGACCGCAAGTTCATTTAACAAATATTCTTTTACTTTTTAAAATATACTGGAGTATAGAATTCCCTAATTACTAGATTGGAAACAATTAGATTTGGAGCAATTTTCGAAAAAATGTCTTTGAAAAGGCGCTTGATTTTGAATAAATATTTTCGTTTCCATGTTTTTCTCTAAAACTACACCTCTCCGGCCTATTCAACTTATTTAACATTTTTCAAATCCAATGTCCCCATAAGCTAATAAGTATTTTAATAAAATTAAGAAATTTTTATAACGAAAATTAATAACAAGTAACGTCTTTTTCATGAATAGTGGTTAAATGAAGACTAGGTGATTTTTCAGTATTAATATACCAATATATACCAATGATCAAGCTGCAACTTAGAGTTGCCAATAGTGATAAATATTGAACCATCTGCGTTTCCAGTACGAAACTGCGAGAGTATATTGAATATCACAATATGCGCTTGTTACTGTAATGTATCAAATAATTATGAATAAAAATCATAAATTTCTTCATCACCTAAGGCACTGTCTACAACATTTTCTTAAATAAAGAACTTAGTACGTCAATATGGTGGGGAATCGATCTTAAGTCGATATTATTTTGCATCGAACGACCAGCTTGTCAAGTGAACTAGTACTTTCAAATGTCCCGGAACGGACGTATTGGGAAAGCCAAGTGATACTGCGTAGTACGCAGTCCTTCAACAATACTTAGCTTGCGGTTCGCAATCATTGAGTTACACTATTTTACTTCGTTTTTTACATTATGGATTCAACTGAATTTCGTGTTCTAATTAAACACTGCTTCCTTATGAGAAAAAACGCCGTAGAAGCCACGAAATGGCTTGAAAAATGTTATGGGGACACTTCTCCAACGGTTTCAACTGTACGACGAGTGTTTGCCGAATTTCAAAAGAACAGCAAACAACGAGAAGTAGCAGCACGCGAAGGAATTCTAGTTGAGGCTTCTGCTCCAGATGACGTAAAAGAAGTGTATCACCTTATTTTAAATGATCGTAGGATACAACTCTGTGATTTAGCTGAGCAATCAGGCCTATCATTGCAACGCGTTCGTGTCATAATACAAGAGCACTTATCATTTAAAAAACTAAAAACTCGATGGGTGCCGCGCTGGCTTACAGTTGACCAAGACGACATTTATGGGTCCATAGAAGGTTTAACGAATATATTTTTCCGGCGTTATATAACCATGGATGAAGAATGGATCAAGCGCTATGACCCAGAGTCATCTGATTTATTGACATTGAGTAAATGCGGTCGAAAACGTCCATTAACTAGATTGACTAGCGACAGACTTGTATGTGTTTTTTGGGATGATAATGGAACTTTTTTCATGCATGGACTTAATAAGAATAAGACCATCAATAGCGACGATGTCATAGACATGTTGAACACAATGGAGGAACAAATTAAAGATAAAAAGTTTGTTGACAAAAATATGATGAGAGCCGTCACATTGATGGACATGACTACCAAATACGGTAGCGAAGTTCTTCCGTTCCCCCCATATCGTCTTAATATGAAACCAATTGATTATAGTTTGTTTCCAACTGTGCAAAGTTGGCTCCAAAAGAAGAGAACATACATCTTCAAGGATGTTGAGTATGTTGTGTCTTTGATTCGTTCGAACGCAAAAAAATATCGATAAGATACACTTACAAATTAAAAATATATGAAATGTGTTTTCAATATTAATTTTGAATTAACAAAAATATTCCAAAAAATAAAAAGCTTATTCTTGACAATTTAAAACTTTATTATGAAATCGATGAAACATGAAAATATTAGTTCTTAAAATAATTTTTAGTGATAAATAGAACATAAGTAACATTACAATAAAACAGTAACATTTAAAATCCTAAAATAAACCGAACTTATTTATAAATTGTGTGTTTGAAGGTGACACATTTCGCACATTTCTACATAAACTCAGACGATGGCCTTATTTTAATTTTTCGAGTGCGCAGTACACAAGTGCGTAATACACCCTCTGGCGTGGCTGTTGCAACTTCTTGAATTGTTGAATTGCTTATCGACGCGCTTTTCTCCAACGACATGTCTTCTTCGCAATCCTCCAGCTTGTCAGCACAATGCATGGTCTCCTCATCTCCGCTTATATTGCCTTCCTCAACAGTAAACTCAAATCGACGCACTTTCTTCTTGGCACTAAATATGACACCGCGTATGCCTGATACACGCTTCGTGGTTCCTGGCGTCTTCAAGATCGACATACGTTTTGGTGTCGCTGGCGGAGGAGTCTGCTGCCGCGATTTTTGCTCGGCAGCAGCCATAATTGCTGATTTCAACAAAGCATTTCCTCCAATAGATGGTCGCCCACTGCTACCAACAGATACGCGAAGCACGGTTCGAGCGGGTGAAAAAGATTTGCGATCGCGTACAACAATAATACGGCGTTTCGGTGTGTTATTCTGCTCGATATTCTCCTTATGTTGAGTGTCATCTTCTTGAGTTTTCCGCTTGTCTGCATATGCCTTGCGCAGAAAGCTCTTTAAATTGCTGCTTGCCTTACCGGCTGGCTTGGGCTTGGGCTTGGTTTTTGCTTTGGTGGCCACATTTGTTTTGGGGTTAGGAAGTGGCACTGCATCTGGATCCTGCCAATTATTAGCTTTCCAGCGCTCCAAATTATTGAAACGTTTGTCAACATTATCACTCTGCAAACGCATCATATCCCACCAACCTTCCAAGTCCTCGACCAGCACCGGTTTGGTGGCTTCACTGCCGTCGTTGGGGCGCAGACCGACCCCCGTTGCACCTGATTCGCAACGATCTATGAGAGTGCTAAACTGCATTAGTTTCTTGCTAGTTAAGAGTTTGGTCTGTCCAATGGCTGCATCTATCATATCCTTGCCACCAGTTTCCTCCAGAAGTGCAGCATGCTTTCCGCAATACAAATCCCACTCATCGCAGATTCTGTGAAGGCGTCCAATTTCGTTATCCAATTGCTGGCGGAAATAATGCACTGACTCGAGCGTGCGACGCACCGCAACAGGCGTCTCTGGTTGCTCCTTACCCTCTTCTTGCAGATACATGCTGTTACGCTTCTTCCGCTCCGTGTGCGAACTCACTTTGCCACGCGAAACGCTCACAAATGGACTCAAATAGTTAGGTCGAGAAGCGGAGTTTTGTGGCGTAGTCTGCGCAACGGTTGTCTTGTCCTCAATATTGCCATCTGAAATAAATAAGATAATTAGAGTTCTACATTAGTTAAAAGTGTTTTCTACGACTACCTGGAGTCGACGGCTTAAGCGTTTCTTGCGTATCCCCTTGTGGTGACTCCAGCACAGAATTTGCCTCTGAGTAGCGCGCAAAATTGAATCTTTTTTTTGGCTGAGCCTCGTCCTGCTTTGCCACAACTTCAGCTGGTATTAACTGTCGTTTGGCCATGGATACACTACGCTTTGCTACTTCCGTGACTGTTACAGGACTCAGTTGAGTAATGTCACGATATGTCTCCAGAAGATCCTGGCTGGAATTAATAGGCTTGGAAAGTGTAGATGTTGCCTGCGCCTGGAATGGATTTTCAAAGGTAATCGGATCTATCGGTGTCTCAGGCAGCTCCTCATTTGCGGCGATTTCCAAAAGTTCCTTTTTTAGATTGGGCCTATTTTGTTTGGTATTCACAGGCGCAGGTTTCTTGACCTTCAAACGTGTGGAAAGATTTGCTGATGGCGCGCTTTTCTTAGCCCTTACTGGAGCTACAGGTTTAAATTTCCCAGCAGCGCCACCGCCACCTCCCATTCCTCTTATAGGTATAGGTTTGACAATCTTTACTGCGTTTGCAGGTTTATCGAATGGCTGCGTCATTATGTTCCTGGGCCTGATTGTCTTTATTGCAGATGTTGGCAGTGATGGTGTTACTGGAGCTGGTAGAGGCTTTATCAAAGGTTTCCTCACTGTTGACAGAGGTTTCTTTGCAGCGACTACAGTACGTTGTTGTCTTGTTGCAGCAACAGAAGACGTGGGCATTGCCCCAGTCACAGCCAAAGGCTTTATTTTATTCGAGTTTTGCCAAGGTTTAATTACAGCCGTTGCGGGCTTCGGTCTGGATACTGCATCAGCTTCATTTGCTTGAACGGGCTTTGCGGCTGGAGGTGGTTTTACTACTTTTATCGCTATAGGCTTGGGTTTTACAGCAGCCCCAGGCGTGTGCTTTGGTGCTGGGGGCGGTTCCAAGGCTATTGGTTTCACAGCCTGCGTCGCCGCGGGCAATCTTGAAATTTCCGTAGGCTTGTTTATTTTTGAGTCTCGAACAACATACAACGATTGGCGCTTAGGTGGCACAAATACTTCCGCCTTTGTTTGCACAGTTCCTCTTTCCACAGGAGCCTTATGTCTGTTTTCTGTCTTCCATTTGATGTAACGCTGCAGATAGTTCTCCTGGCGCGACGCAACGCCGGTCTTTATGGTGCTATTTGCCATTGATGTTTGCGGATTTAGATTTTCCTGGTCGTTTGGTTGTGTTGCTGTCGCATTTGAATGTTCTTTTTTGTTATTTTTTATTGGTGTAGGACTTATATCCATGACGCGATTATTTTGAAAGAGTTCTTCGCGCTTTTTCGTTCGCACGACGCGCTGACGGTCCCGGTTGATCTTATTGTGATTGCGCGGGCTCATTACAATCGATTGCGTTTTGAATAAGGATTTATAGTCTTCCATTTTGCACAATTAGGCGCTAACAAAATTTTAAAATTTATCCAACTTGCAAAAACACGCCGAAATTGAGTTTAAATTCTTAAATAGACGCCTTCAAGCGTATGTCACACAGACGCGTCGTTAACTTTTAATCGATAGTTTTTAAAATGATGCGATAGATGTACGTAAAATGAGTTACTTACGATTGCTGGCTGGTCATCGATTATTAAAAAAACATCAACAAACCTAGTGCAAAGTTCAAGATCTCAATTGTAATTCTTGTCTTGCCTAGGAAGTACACTCAATAACATGGCCTCTACAGGATTGCTAGTGGTGTCCAACATTAAGCAGCTGGGCAAATCACTGCGCAGCATTGAGAAATACGTAAACTCGCTCTACATTCACCTAAACGTTAGTGCATCTACGCCGCCACCACCTGTTTGGGGTCGTCTTATATCACAGATGTATGCGGATAGCAGCAGCTATGTGGGCACTAAGGTTGACCTTCGAGTGCTCGTGGCACCGCTAAGGCAGAAACATGACGTGCGTTCCATAAAACTCCGTAAGCCCGTTGACATGATATTTTCAGATGCACATCATCCGGAGATCTGTGAAAGACTGCGCATGGCTCTAAACATAACTAAGCCCACTATATTTTTGGAGGACACAACCAGCACTGACTTGCAGCTTTCTTTAGACAATACCCAATCTGAATCGCCCAATTTTAAGATCTATCCCAATGTTGTACTTGGAGGCACCTTCGATCGTATTCATATTGGTCATAAGATATTCCTTACACAGGCTGTGTTGCGCACACACAATCGTCTGGTGGTAGGCGTTACCACGTCTGCAATGACAAAAAGTAAACAATGTGAAATAAGAGTATCTTGAAATTATGATAACAACATAAAATATTTCTAGACAAAGTGCTGCCGGAATTGATATTGCCTGTGGAAGAGCGGATTTCACAGCTGCAAGAGTTCCTTTTGGATATTGATAACACGCTACAATATGAAATTGTACCCATTGATGATCCATTTGGACCGACCCAAAGTGATCCAGATTTAGACATGATCGTGGTGAGTGCCGAAACACTTCGTGGCGGGCAAAAAGTCAATGAGATAAGGGCGTCAAAACAACTTTGCCAGTTGGATATCTTTTCAATTGATATTGTGGAAAGTAACGTTAATGATGGCATACATGAGTCAAAGGTCAGCTCCAGCAATACACGCATTGATTTGCTCGGCACACGATGGAGTCAGCCAGAGGTAAACTTTAATTCCGTCCAATAACTTAAACCGCACACTATATCATGTATTATTTTTGACCTAGGCCCGTCCAAATCTACCCATTCGACCCTATATCATTGGGTTGACGGGCGGGATTGCTTCAGGTAAAAGTAAAATGGCCGAGCGTCTAGGCAACATGGGTGCCCATGTCATAGATTGCGACAAGGTGGCGCACGATGTGTATGAGCCAGGTCAAGCATGTTATCAGAAGATAGTCAATCATTTTGGTAATGGCATATTGGCTGCCGATGGACGCATTGATCGCACAAAGCTTGGGCCCAGAGTGTTTGGTAACCCGCAGGAGTTACGATTACTGAATTCCATTGTTTGGCCAGAACTTATGGTTGAAGTCAACAAGCGTCTGGCAGACCTACGCACTACAGCTCAGGTGCCAAAAGTTGTGGTATTGGAGGCGGCTGTGTTATTGAAAGCAGGATGGGAGACCCACTGCCATGAGGTGTGGTCAATGATTGTACCGGCTGAGGAGGCTGTAAAGCGTGTGTGTGAGCGTAACAGTCTGAGCGAAACCGAGGCCCGTAATCGACTCGCCAATCAAGTTTCCAACACTGATATTGTGGAGAAATCGCACGTGATCTTCAGTTCACAGTGGGACTATGATTTTACACAGTTTCAGGCAGATCGTGCGTGGCAGATGCTTAACAAGGAACTTGATGGAAAACAGCAGAGCAGCCTTTGATTGGACATTGTTGATAGATAGTAATGGTTACCAGCTGATTGATTTATTTGTTTGTTGTCATTGTTAATGCATTTGATTCAATTTGCTTAATTATAAGTCGAAAGTACATGGAGTTAGCCTGGGTAACAGAATTTCAATTTAATACCAATTACTCAATCAATTATCCAATTTGTTAATGGCTTTCTCCCTTTTTGCCGGACACACGCTTAAAGTCGTTCATCTTAGTAGTGATGATTGGGGAACCTATGAAGCCAATGTAATCGATTTGAGTGATGTCGCCGCCAGACTGATTGTTCTTCACGAAGAGCTGTATATTTTGTACATTTTGGAATTTCACATAGCGTAGATTAATAGGCTGTCCATTCTCCAGCTCCTTTTCTCCCAAGCTAGAAGATAATATATTTAGTTAACAGTGGACGATTAGAGCAATTTTAATCTTCATACGTTAATTCCTGCACACTACTCATAGACTCTGCCATATCGAAGTCAATGGTACGCGGCTGATTGATGAACAGCTTGACTTCCTTGGGACCCAACTGGGGTGGAGCCTTGAACTTGAGAGAGTGTATTTTGACAGCTTGATTGAACGTTATGGATAAAATAAGTTGTTCATCACAGTCCGATTGCAAGTATCCTCCAGCCGAAGCCAGGGCATGTTTCAAATTGTGGTCATCCGATTCATTCAAACACTCGCACTCTTGCTTGGAAATGAATGTATTAAGCTCCATCTGTGATGAATAACCCACAATATGTTAATATTATCCTGTTTGTGTAAATGGTGTGTAATGTGTAAATACTTACCAAACCCTGGCCGTAATCTTCGCCGGCCTCCTCGGAACCGCCTGATCCAATATGTTCCTGTATTTTGGCTTCTAGTCCCATTATATCGGCACCTTGAATGCGATCGATTTTGCTTCTATTACGGTAGAATATAAAAGTAGGCATTGCCGACACTCCTTGTCCGGCGGCTGTGTCCTGACACTTGTCCACATCTACCTTTAGAAAGATTGCTCTTGGATATTTGGTGGGAAACGTGTCGAAAACTGGTGCAATCCGCTGGCAGGGTCCGCACCATGCTGCGGTAAAGTCGACAACAACTAGGCGAACACCCGCTTGCGTTAATTCCGCTTGGAAATGCGATTCGTCATTAATAACACGTACTGCCATATTTACTTCGAATAAAAGAAATGCAATGAATGAATGACTGGCAGGTTTTATAAAAAAGTAATATGCTCGATTTGGGCTCTTCGTGAAATATCGAGCATATCGATAAATTGCATTTGGTCTAAAACAATCGCAAATCTTCCAGCTCTAAATATGGCGTCTTGATAAAAATAAGAAGAAGAGCAATTGATAAAAAATTCTGTGCGGGTACCGCAAAAGTAATGAATTGATTGTAAAAGTTATGATTATTCAAGCCTTACTTACAAAATAACTAGTTTGTAAAACAAATAACAAAATGGACGTACAACCGCCACGAGGTAAAACACTATTACTTTTAAACTCGTCAAGAAAAATCGTTGCGCACGCACACTAACTCACACAAATTCGCACACATGTAGATGTACCCAATCTAAATCGTATTTTTGTGCTCTTCCTATGTTTAGATGCAAGTTTACGCAATATAATAGATAAATTGGCAGAATTTGTGGCTCGCAATGGACCCGAGTTCGAAGCGATCACCAAACAAAAACAGCAAAACAATCCAAAGTTTGAGTTCCTCTATGGCGGCGAATTTGCTAACTACTATCAGTTTCGTGTGGCAGCTGAGCAACAAAGTAAGTAGGCGCCGAAAATATCAAATTGAATAAATTGTGACTAAAGTGAATATTTTATTTAGTGTTAAAGCAGCAAGGAGGCCTACCGACGGGCTCCATGTATATGCAACAACCACCACCAAGCCACGTTCACTACGCGCCACAGCAGCAACAACAACAGCAACCGCAAAAGTCACAAGTGCCACACAACATGCTCGACAATGCACAGGATAACATGCAGCAAGCACAACAATCTCAGCATTTGTGGCCGCCAAATGCCAATACAGGACCTGGCCCGTCCCCCACGTCCAATTCCCAAACGCCTGCTAATGGAACACCGCTTACCATAAATTTAAGCTCTCAATTGGACGCAATCAAATTGCAGCAGAATACGTTACGGGAACAGATCAAACAATCGGAAGCGAATCTTTCCGCACAACATACGGTAAATAAATCTAGAACTTGCTCCCTTACAGGTGTAACTTTTCTATAAACATACAAGTATCTATTTTTTTTTTTTGAAAGTACTTCAAATACTCAACAAGGAAACTAACTTAATTATTGAATTCAAGTTTCGATTTCAATGACATGCAACTACTTTAGTATTCCCGCTTATGAGCTTTGATATTTGTCATCATTCCATTTATGGATTTTACTTTCAGTACAGAATCGCGCTATAGTAATCTAAAATATTATAAAGTCAGTCATTTACCATATGATGATTACTTAATAGGCATACTGTACGAAATTGAATCTGAACTTAAGATCCTTCTTAAATTCCATTTGAATTGCATATAATATGAATATAAAAGCATTTAACAGTAATTCAATTGCCAGTTAGGCAGACTAACTTTTCTTTCTTTGAATGCAATCGTATTCAGTTTACCCCAATTATGATTGTCTCTAAATTTCGATACTCTGACATTCTACAAATTGCCAAATATTTTGTATTGGGCTCCCTCTTTCCTTACTTTGCATCGGTAGCCTTTGTTTTGGGGCAAATATCTTCAGTGTGTGTGATTTCCCTTACTGTCACTCGTCTGGGCCTTTTACTTAAAATATTGTTACAGCTTTAATCAAATGCATTTGACAAATTTATTGTTTTTTTTAAACTATCGACAATTAACAATTTTACAATGCTACATTAAATTTTTGCTTTATTGTATATTTTTTGAAACATAAAACAAAAAAAAATGAAAAAAAAAAAATAATAATACGAAACTACTCTTCATAACAACTGATAAAAATGTGTTTAAACAAATACCCAAACAAAATCAAAAATTGTTGAAAACGAAATTCTCGTTTGTTGTCGCATTCGATCAAAACGTATCACAAATCTGTCTGTGCGTGCGTCCAATAATCCAACCAAACCAACCAACCTATGAAACGGAAATTGCACGCACCATCAAAACAAATGATCTCGAAATGAATCCCGTGAACCTTTAGGCGTTGATGACTCAAAAGACAAAACAAATCGACGATGCGATGGCGGCGGCGCAGACGACGCAGCTGGATCAGTTGGCCAACGAGCAGGGCATTGTGTTGCGGGAATTTGATGCTGTGCTCCAACCGATCATTGAGTCCTGTACGAAGGATAGCATCTCAGCAGGTAAATATAGATATGACTAGCTTCCACTAACTGGATAACTTTAGTTTATTAAGTTCTAAATATATATGTGTCAGTTAACTTTTGAGCTAGACAAAGAGCAAACATTCAAAATTAATTTATTTTTAACAAAAAACATAAAAAAAAAACAATGAAAAACCATTTAAAAATATATAAACTTAATTTGCCCAGAGACAATGACAATATAAGTAACCCGTTTGATATTGCAATTTTAGGCAAGAACTGGATTTTACAGCATTCAACCGACAGCGCAAAAATCAATGTCGTTTTACAATATCTTTTAAAGAAGTATGCCTCAGTTTATATATAATTAATGATCTTTCAACATTTATTAATTACATTGTGTTTCTTTCTTTCAACGAGTGGTAAATATGATACAAAACGAAATTGAGTCGAATCGAAACGAAATGTGAATATGAATGAGCAAGAGCGAGAGCGTGTTGACGATCAATTAAGAGCGGGTCGCTGACTCGTCGTTGCGCTCAAAGAGAGCAAGAGACTCGTTGAATGTGATTCGTTGATTCGTTTTGAAAAAAAAGACATTATGAAGATGCACGTTTATTTCCGGGCTCACTAGTCATAATTGAGCTTAGTTAGGCGGTAGATAAGACTCGACATTCACACACACACACAATCAAACACACACAATAATTAAATACACACTTGTAAAAACTCACGCAACATAGACACACTCGAAAGTAAAAAAAAAGCACAGTTCATAAATGCAGCACAACAAACACTTTGGCAAATGTTGTTGTGCGTACAGAGAAAAATGGACAAAAATATGTTTTTCGTTTGTTAATTTATTTTTAGGGCTTTGGTCAATGGTTCAACGTTTCAGCAAAAATTGCATCTTATATATTTAGTTAATGATATACTCCATCATTGGTAAGTTCGCACAATCAACGTAACAATCATAATAAGATATCACAAATAAAACTAAGTAACAGAGCGTGAAATTCTAGACAACTTTGTTGCTTAGTTCCAAGACTGAAAAGACTGACAGACATACGAAACAGATCCTTAAGGACTGCTGCCAAAAAAGACCCCATCTGGCACTTTTGCTTAAGCCCCATAATCTATTTACAGTATGCGAAAAAATATCAGCGATTTGAAGAACAATCTCGAGAACGTCGTTATACCGATGTTCTGCAGCGCCGACTTGAGTAAGTATCACAACAAAACAAATACCCATTAATTGTAAATTTAATGCAATACATACGTTTTCTTTAGTTGCCAGCAGTGAACAGCGCTCGAAGCTATCGAAGCTGCTCTCTCTGTGGGAGTCCAAGGCCAAGTTCTTTGATGCCTGCGTCATATCGAAGCTGCAGTCACCGGACTCCTCAATGCAAGAGTACAAAACAAATGTGCAGAACACGCATCATGACATTGTGGCCAAATACTCGCAGAGCACAAAGGCCACGCTCGATAAGTAAGTTGTGCGCCAAGTTCACTCTTTTGTTGCATATAATTTATTCAATGTTTTTCTTGCAGTTATCAAAAACAACATCAGATCTTTATGCAACATGCAACGCAACAAATTGCACAGTTGGAACAGCAGAAACTTCAGTTGGAGAAGCAGCTACAGGGCGCTCAAAAGCCTCAACTGCAACAACAGGCGATACCTGGCACACCGCATAACAAATCAATACCGGCACTAATGTCACAGCGCATTGCGATGCCAGGCGCGGATCAGGAACATATGAACACCCCGCCTCCACCAACGCATGAGCAGCATGCGCAGCCAGTCAGCAATATGTATGCCGGCTACCAGCAGCAACAGCAGTTGCCACCACAGCAGCCAGGCAATCATTTCGGTGATCCGCGAGGTGCAAACTTCTTCATTCCCGACATGTCTAAGCCACCGCCAGGTTTTCCAGGTCAGGGGCCGCCACAACAACAACCGCCACCAGCGCAATACCCTCAGATGCCTGGCCAAGTGTCTGGTGGCGAACCAGTTGTTGATATGGGTGTGTTGAATGCTGCCATTCAAGCTGTAATGCATCTGCAGCACCAACAACATCATCAGCAGCGCCATCCAGACGAACAGCAGCAAATTCCACAACAGCAGCAGCATCAGCAACAAATGCAACACCAACAACAATCACAACAACCCCCGCCGTTTGCTCAACATTCACTCGGTAGCATGGGGCAACCAATTGATGTAGGCGTGGATATAGGAGCACTGAATGCGGCAATAAACGTTGTGTTGCAACAGCGGCCAGATGAAGTTGATTCTGAAGACCGCGACTTGGAGTCCGTTGAGCCAATTATGCCGTCCCAGGAACCGCAAGTGCCGACCGCTCCATACTATGACTTGCCAGCGGGTCTGATAGTGCCGCTCATACGACTGGAGGATTACAACTATAAACCACTGGATCCAACAGACATTCGACTGCCTGCACCGGCGCCGCAGAGCGAGCGCTTAACAAATGCATTAAATGCCTTTTATGCGGCGCCATCGCACGATCGACCCAGGGACAAGTGAGTACTTCACAAACACCAATCTAAAACTTGATTAAGGTTCATTTACATTATAGTGAGGGCTGGGAGAAATTGGGGCTTTATGAGTACTACAAGGTAAAGAATGCGGCACGCAAGCAAAAGGAGGAGGAAATTAAAAGTGGCATTCGTACCAAATCCCGCTCGCCCAGTCCCATTGTGCTAGAGAAGACAAAGAAGAGCAATAAACGCTGTTATCGGTAGGTGCTCCAAATAGGATTAGAAAATTAATTGAAAATCTATAACATAATTGATTCCTTTGCAGTTCCAAAAGTAGAAGTCGTTCTCGTTCCCGCTCGCCAGTCAATCGCAACAGATCCCGCTCACGCTCTAAGTCGAGATCCGTGGAACGTGCCCTTACGCCACCACCACAACGGAATCGAGGAGGTGGTGGTGGAGTTGGCAGTGGTAGCAGCTGTGGAGGCAGCAATCGCAAGGGTCGCAATCGTTCGCCGCGTCATGAACGTGATATGAACAATAGCCGCGAGAATCGTGCAGATCGCAACAACAGCAGCAACAACAATAACAACAGCAACAATGGCAGCGGAGGCGGCGCCAATTTAAACAATTCCAGACGCGTGGAGCGTGATAGATCGCCCACGCCACCTAGTTTCTTGTAACTATCTTATCTAGAGTAATTTTCAACGTAAACTCAATTTGTTACCATTGCAGTGGCAGCAGCTTTGCTAAGCCGCAGGAGTTCATCGAAGAGACCAACAAGGGCCATCAGATGCTGATGAAAATGGGTTGGGCTGGCACTGGCACCGGTTTGGGCTCCAAAAATCAGGGTATAGACACGCCCATCTCGGGTGGTGAAGTGCGTGACCGCAAGGATATGTACAAGGTACGAAGAAGAAGAAGACGTTAAGGAGCAAAGGATTATGCATGCTAATCATTCAAGTCTTCTAGGGCGTGGGCAACAATCTGAACGATCCGTTCGAAAGGTTTCGCAAGAACAAAGGCGCCGCCTTTGCGCATCGCATGAGCACAAGAGATTACAAAACTTAAAACCTGTTCCTGCTCCACTTTATACTAATCCTTATCCAGTGTTGACGCATTTCTGTTCTTTTCCTTCTTTCAGCAAAGAGAATACAAATTTTTATATAGCAAATGCCTTTTATATATTTCATTTCATTTCATTAAGCTAACACATTGTGTGCCGTCTGGGCCGCCTTGGCGTTAACCTTTTCGAGCACCTGCAGCAATCCTTTGCCGGGACCGCATTCGAATGTGCGTGGAAAGTTAAGGCCCTGCTGCCGTTCGTAGACCGTGTGCAGCGTCTGTTCCCATTTGACCGGGCGCACAATCTGCTTGGGCAATTGACGCAAGATATGTGAGGCATGTTTGTACGGTTTGCCATCCACATTTGAGTAGACTCGTATTATGGGATCCTGTAGGCGTATACTATTCAGTGCCTTGGTGAATGGTGCCACGGCACTCTCCATTAGAGGCGTGTGAAAGGCACCGCTGACAGCCAAACGTTTCATTCGTCGAATCTTTAGGGCTTTTGCGTTGTGCTCCAGAAACTCAATAGCTTCCAGGCTGCCAGCTATCACCTTGCAGTGCGGGTACATGTAGTTGGCAATACCGCAGTACGGCGATTCCACACCACGATCTAGGCACCACTGTTGCGCTTTGGCACATGCATCGCCGACTTTTGTATCCGGCCCATATATTGTCATGGCCATAGCGCCCGGCTTCTGATCGCAAGCCACTTGCATGGCATTGGCGCGTACTTGAACCAGTTTTAGTGCCTTATCAAATGGAAGCGATCCGGCAAAGACAAGCGCTGTTATCTCGCCTAGACTGAAACCTGCGGCAGCCACACAGCTCTCAATTGCTTTGGGACGTTCTTCTCGCAGCTGCTCCAATGCTGCGAGTGAGGAGACCATCACGGCCAGCTGTGCGTACTCGGTGCGATTGAGTTTATCCCGTGGTCCCTCCAGACAGATCTTGAGCAAATCGTACTTGAGCACCTCGTTCGCCAGCTCAAATATGCTACGCGCTCCGGGGAAACGCAACAAATCTTTGGCCATGCCCACATACTGTGTGCCCTGCCCAGGAAACAGCACTATACTAGTCTCCTTCGGATCAATAGTAGGTCGGCTATTGTCACTGTCCAAGGGCTCTGATAGCTCATTCAGTAGTTGCTGCCGTTGATTTGCAGTTGGATCTGAGGTAGCTGTTGCTTCTGTAGATTTGTTAGCAGCATTGCTGCTGCCGCTCCAACGACACCAGCTCCAGTTACCAGGAAGGTGGGTTTTACGTATCAAATTCCTCGTTTTCGCTGCGAACATTATTAGTATGTTTTTATATAAAAACGCGGCCTAAAATACAATGCATAACAGCTGTTGATGTTAACATTATCTGACATAAGATGGCGCCATCATATCGCGCCCTCTAGCTTTTAACACTCGTACTATCCCAATTGGCCGTTTCTTTTTAAATTGGCTTCGTTTACGATGCATTTACGGTTGATTTATGTTGGCCAATGCTAGCGCTAACTAAGATGACTAAGATCCACTAATGGCCAATTTCATTTATGGCAATAGTTTTTTATTACTCAAAAACTTGGCATTGATTTCAGATTACTCATGCGTCTGTGAATTTGATTTAATTAGTCGGAGCATGTGAATATAAAAGAGCATAAGAATGTCGGTTTGCCGTTTACAGGCTGTTGCTTATTAGAAATTCGAGCATTCCTTGAGAACTTGCAGAGTTTCTTGAACTCTTGCACATAAAAAAAATGAATCAAAAAATAAATGAAAATTCATCAAGAGACCGCTAACGCAGAGGAGGATAGCAAAAAAAAAAGTGAACGGCAAATTGTTGTGTTCTGTTGCGTTGTGTGCTGTGGCGGATGCCGTGGCCAAAGTCAGACGCGGACGTGACGCACCACTTTCGCCTTCAGTTCAAGGAACGCGCCTTCCGAAACAGCAACAACACAATAACAGAAGAAGAGCAATGCAGAGGAACCCACACGATCACACGCTCAGCAGACATTGGCCCTTCCTCTTGTTGCCAAGGACCAAGCTCGTCTAGACACCAGTGCGAGCGAGTGTCGAGTTGTGAGAGTGACGATGCTGATGCTATCTACTACTAGAATGAGAACCAGTTTTGTTTTGGGCAGCCAAAATACCGCAGCCAAATCCAGCAGAGTGTGGACGGACACGGACACATTTGAAGCGGTAGATGAAAGATTGGTTGGATTGGCTCTCCAGGTAAGTACGAATAAGAATGAGATAATGAGACAAACATACACATAAGATCGTTGACATGAAGGCAGAGGTAGGCAAGTGGCGTGTTCTTTAAATCAGGTTGTGAAATACGTAGCATATGCACAACATACAAGCATACGTACATAGTACATACATATGTATGTATACACACTAATACATACATTTGTTTTGTAGGTATTTATGAATGACCGAGCCAGGCGGGATTAGACTGGACTGGACTGGAGCTGGACAATTCACGCGAATTATAGATCACAACAAGCCACAACAAAAACAACACAAAACACAAACTAATCAAATGCATATTTTAGTAAATGCCAAAGCAACTTTTTATTCACATTCTTTCTCGTTCTGCCTTTGCCAAGTATCCCCATAAATGTATGTAGGCGTGCACGAGTAAATATGTTTTCGAGTGCGAATATTATTGAATTCCAACGTGCTGTCGATTTCGTTAGATTTTTGCAAAATTGCAAATGTCACAGGAGCACAACAAACACACGTTCACGTACATAGGTGTGCATACCAACATACACACGCATGCTTCCTAAAAAGTATGTAAGATATGTATACAAATTGCGTCTTATTAAATGCACACATTGCGCATACGACCCGTTTCCGCATGAGCGGCAAGCCAAACGACAAAACTCGGCCGAAAGTGTGCATTGACACCGACATTAGCAGCGCCAACATCTACATGCAACATTAACGGCGCCAAAAATATACACACGCATGCGCAAGCGCATGTTTTAATGTGGCCAGCCAATAAAAGTAAAATTAGAACAATAATTGCTGCCAGGCCAATATGCAAACCAATCTGACGTCGGAGATTAAGAACAACCGTTAAGTGCTCAATGTCAGTATAACGTCAATGCTGTCAATGCCGGTACTGACTGCAGCAGCACCTGCTGCGTTTTCACTCTCTCTTACTCTCACTTCGCATGCATCAACAGATGAGCGAAACAACAGCAAAGACAAGCAAAAGTGAGAGTGCATGCGAGATGAGAGTGAAATTGCACAGCGAGAGCGGCTTGGCCTTGCATTGGGGTGTCAAGCTCACTCATACTCACGCGAAAGCTCTTTGACCTAAACACCATTGCAGCGCAATGCAGATTTTACAGAACTCAGATCATGTTAATTAACAGAAGTCTTTTATTGGACCATTTACGAGCTGTTATCTTTGCATACTCGTAGTGCAATAAATACGCATGTGCGTTGTAGCGATGTAGGCGTCAACTCGTGACGATGTTATGAATGAAATACTCATACTAATTTCACAACCACATAACAACGTGCGTGAGGCTTGGCTAACGGAATTCCCCTAGCAACAAGGTAACTCGAGAGTCTAGAGTCTATGGAAGCCAACAGCTAGCCACGCGCTCGCTTACTAACTCACTTTCTCCCCCCAGGTCTGGTCAGGTTGAACGCCTTGGCGGGCTGCCGGCAATGTTGGCTTCCTCATTACATGACAATTACAGTTTCAAGGTGTTAGATTAGATGCCGGCAAATGCGCATATTGTTGTATAGCTATTTTTATCAGCAAAAACAAGTCGATTGGCGGCAATTATAATGAAATTGCCTTCGCCGTAACACCCACCAAACGCACACAAAAAATAACAAGTTTCGTTAAAAATATTTAATTGACTGGCATTCTCTGCGCATCCTTTCATGTTGGCTCAATTCCTAAGCACAACTTTGTGGAGTTGTGGAGCCAAAGCTGCGGCGCCGGCGCGCCTTTGCGCTTACGCATGCTGCGCTCCTTCTCTTTTGCTCTCCCTCTTCTCGCTCTCTCTTGCCCGAAGGGGCTCACGCTCACGCTGCTCCTGCGCTCTGTCTGTGGCTCAGTTACGATTTGCATATGTGCGCGTATAAAAGCTAACAACGTTGGGTGAAGCTTTCATTTGAGGTTCGCAGCTTATCAGGTAACGGTCGGTGGTACGGTGGTGTGAAGCGTTCGTTTACCCGCCAAAATAAAAGCTAAATACAAATACAACAAGCAAGCAAAGTCAAATAATAACACGTATACGTAGTGTTGCCAGTGGGGCAAGTGCAAGTGATAAATTGATTGTAAATTCAATATTGGAAACTATCGAAAATAATTCAACGAATAAATATGCGTATAAAGGTGAGTTAATTAACTATTTAAATATATTTATACCTACGAGTACAGTTGGGTATATGTAAGTTAGTTTGAGCATTAGTTGCAGCCTAGACATTCTAGTTGACTTTAATGGCTACCTTGCATTTTACGATTGGCATTTAGTGTTGTTGTTGTTTCTCAAAGAGGGGTGTGTGCCATGTAAACCTGTCCACAATACACTGTGATCACCTGTATGGCGGCTAAAAATAAATGATTTAAATAAAAACCAAACAACAACAACAAATGCGCTTTTGTTCTCTGTAAGAAACTGCAAAAATAAGCATAATGCGCTCAATATTTGCTGACTGTTATTGTTGTTGTTGGCGTGCTAATCAAATTGCGGAAATGCCTACCTGTGAGTCTCATTACATAATATTTACCTCGGGGAAGTTTCGCTCATTAAAACGGGCAATCAAAAATGCCCAAATGGGCTGCGACGACTTGCAAATGCGCTCCAGTTTATGTTGCTGACGCCTGTGTCGACGCCAGTGTGACCCAGTTTGTTGGCCCCACCATAAGCCATAAGACGAGGACAGCACGTCACGAAGCCAGCTGGCGTCATCCGAAGCAGTTAATCCACATACAGATTCAGATTCAGATACAGATACATTTGCATTTACACCCAGAGTTACAGAGATACAGATACAAAATGCATTTGCAGGCCGGTCGGAATTATATTTAGAATATATGTATGTTTTAACTTTAGTTGTGCCCCCTTTTAATTGTTATTGCAGTTCGGTGTGTGCCGTTTGGCATTGCTCTCACTGATCCTCGCCTGCTGTCTGCTGAGCGAGGCACATGGCTACTGCTCGCTGGAGAAGATGAAAACGTTTGCACGGGAGGCCTGTGAGCGACTATTCCAGCAGGATGAGGGCCGAGAAAGGCGCTCCATAGATTACAATCATCATCGGCATGCAAATGAATTGTCGCGTAAGTTGAACTCAATATTAATTAAGGTCACAGAGTCAGTCAACCCAGACAAAAAAAAACGGAATCGGAATCGGAACTGCAAAAGGAAACAACAATTAAAAAAAAAACACGTTTAAGCAAAGTGAACAGCAACAACAAATTATTGCAGTTCCGATTGTCCACTTAACCGTTGCCAAGGCGCAAGTTCAAGACAACAACAAATAATATTATTAATTAAGCATTATTTGCATCTGTTTTTTGATCATTTACAGATGGTCAATCGCATAAACACGCGCACTTTATCGGACGCAGCAGCTTCCCAAAGGGTGGCTACCTCAAGGTCAGCAAGTCGCATTACCACAAGCTCATGAGCCTGGACGTCAAGCCCCGCTACAAGCCCCGTAAGCATCCGGACATGAAGTCCCGCTTCAGACGCGACAATTCCATTCAGGCCTACAAAGGCATCTCCTACTGCTGCTACCATCAATGCGACGAGGAGTTCTTCTGTTAACAGACACAACAACAACAAGCCTAACACAGGATTCGTCTGCTACGCCACTAGTCAGCAACTGATTCCGTCCATTTACCACTTACTATACTATTAACTAAAACACACACCCAACTGCACATCTGCATATACTATATTCGATATGCTTTATACATACATATGTTTAAGACGCGCTCACTCTTATAGAGTAGGTACCTTATTTGTTGAACCGGCCGCCCTCTCAGCCGGCCAGCGAATCTTGCCACAGTATTAAAAGACGTAGACAAATGATTCAAGTATTAAGCTTAGCGTCTAAGACTAACCTAAATATATCAATCGTAAATCCTAAATGTGTCATAAATATACGGATTTATTATTATTTTGTAATACACAATATATTTTTGAATACTTTAATAATATGCAAGATTTAATACGACTTTCATTTTCCAAGTTCAGGGAGTTTCCAATAACAACAGTTTTTAAATATGCTGGGTTTATGTTGAATCAATCTATGTTAAAACCACTTGGGAATTACAAGGCGAGCTTTGTGCAAAAAGAAGACTGTTCATAATACAAGTTGTCCTCTTTCAAAGAACAAGATCGTCGAAGCAGATATTCTTGATACAAGCTACAAATATGTGTCAGGCGTCATCCCATATGGTACAGATTGTTGAAATATTTCGAGAAACCATAAGTTTTTCATATACAACTTTAATTCAGAACCGAAATAATAATACGATAATGCTGGTGTTGTAATTTTAAAACACATGTGTGCCAAGTTTCATCAAGCTGAGTTGAAGATTGTGATTCCATGTTGCTGCCGTCAGATTTCTAAACTAAATTCGATTACCTTTTAATTGGGTAACGATTTGGGTATCATTTGCTTTCCTGAAAAGCTTTGCAGCTGCAGCTGCAAGCCATTGACTAAGGGCTTTAAAGACAGATGCCTAGCTGGCTGACAGTACAGTTGAGAATGCTACATGAAGTTATATACATGCTGTTGGTTCAATGCTTGGATGCTCATCCCGCTGCTGCAGTGCATCGATGGCAAGAGCTACCTGGTGGACACGGATTACTGTCGAATCCCAGATGCCAATCCGTATAGCGATAATGTGATGAAGAGTTTCAATCGTGGCAATTACAAGCCTTGCACCAAATTGCAGCCGTTAACATGGGTGGAGTACAACGAATCCTCACAGCGCTACATGCTGAGCATCAATGCGACTGCCTTTCAATGGTATCTGGAGATCGACCTTGAACTACGTGTGCCACAAGCAGCGGCACTCAGCTGTTGCTTTATGGGCGTGCAGCGTCCCAACGAGAGGCATGTGATGCTGGACAGGTGCAAGAGTTTCAATAACAGCGTGCAGTTGCCGAATTATACCAATAGCTTCATCGTCCAGTGCTATGCCAAGGGCAAACTGATCTACACCAATGGCCATGCGACTGTGCCGGAGCGGAGTGTGCTGCGCCAGCGTCTGCAGCAATGGAGGATGATGGAACGGCCACCCAGTGTGCTCATGATTGGCATCGATACTCTCTCCCGGCTGAACCTCATACGTGCCATGCCAAGAACCTTTAGATATCTGCACACCAACGGCTGGTTCGAGTTGGCCGGCTATAATAAGGTAGGCGAAAGTCTTGCGAGGCATCCCGGATTGATATTCCTTTCCACTAGATTGGAGAGAACACATTACCCAATATGATGGCCTTTCTGACGGGCTACAATTTGAGCAGCGTCATGGAACAGTGCAATCCTCAGGAAATCGCTGGTCTGGACAAGTGCCAGTTCATCTGGCAGCTCTATCAGGAGCTTGGCTATGTGACGGCTTTTGGCGAGGATGATGTGAACATTAACACATTCAATTATCGCTGGCAGGGCTTCAAGAAATCCCCTGTGGATTACTACATGCGTCCATACTTGATTGCCGCGGAACAGTGGTTGGACATGAGCGTACAGCTGGGCCAGGAGGAACAGATATGTCTTGGCTATGATCACGCCTCCGCACATGTCTACAACTATGCACTGGAGTTTGCCCGCCGCTATCGCAATGATAGCTTCTTTGGTTTCTTCTGGACAAACACACATAGCCATGGTTCTAGAATCTCACGCACCAGCGCCATGGATACTTATATGACGAAGTACTTGGATCGCCTGGTCATACAGGGCACTATGGAGCACACGATTGTGGTGCTGCTCAGTGACCATGGTACTCGCACGGGAACCAGCCGTTTGAGCAGCCTCGGCTGGCTGGAGGATCGCCTCCCATTTCTCTACATATGTCTTCCGGAGTATCTGAGAAAGTCACATCCTGAATTTGTTCAGGCGCTTAGACTAAATAGAAATCGTTTAACAAATCCCTATGATTTACATGCCACTCTAAGGCACATTTTGGCTCTAACCGGACGCGACAGCTTGACTAAAATGGTCGGCGCCAGGGATTGCCCCAACTGCCAGAGTCTGTTGCTGCCAGTGCCGCTCAATAGAAGCTGTGCGGACATTGCCATTACGGATCACTGGTGCACCTGTTGGCCCTATCGTGAATACAACTCGACAGCGGCCATCAATGGGCAGATGACACAGCTTGCCTTTAAGTACATCTTAGAATATAGGAGGAAAATATTGATACCTCCTTGGCGTAGAATCCAGAAACCCTCTCTTCCGATCTTCTTAAAGGCCTTTGTGGCAGAGCGGAACAAGGCTGATGATCCTAGCGTAACCATCCGTCGCTTGCAGTTTTTGACCAAGCCCGACAATATTACGTACGAAGTCACCATACGCCTCAATTCCAGCTCCAAGGATATGCACGTGGCTGACGTCAGCACATTAGGATAATGTTGTTAAAACCTTTTAATAATCAGATTATTATTATTATTGTGTGAAACACAGTTTTGAGTGTATTTATTCGTCAAATTCGAGAAATGTTTAGTAAAATAATTATGCTTAATTCCTGTAATTATCAGACTAACTGCATTACCGATTAAAAGTTAAAATAATTGTGGCATGGAAGCCTAGCTACTGTCTTTTCAATGTTAATTTATGTGACATTATTAATCTTTGAGATAATAGAAACCATGACAATCTTTACACTTAATCCTGCGACAGTGCTCCGTATTGTTAGGCTCCAACGACTCAAAATACGTGGAGACCCCAGTTAAGATCTGCTCACGTCTCTGTTCTATCAACTCCACTGTGAAGTCTTTATAACTTCGCACGCATTCCATCAATATGCGATAGAGCACAGCCTCCGTAGATAGAAACGTCTTCAATGCACATTCAATGCCATCCACATTTTGCTCCAGAAAGATCCGAGTTAGTTGCAAAAGCAGTTGCACCGTCTGCTCTGAGAAGTACTTGGCCAGCGCAAGCATCACATCCATCAAGTTGTTCCAGTTACTAATGTGCTGCACGAACTTGGGACCAAACTGTTTGACTAGCAACTCCACATTTAAACGCGTTTGTCCGCCGTCATCCGAGCTAATCAAATGTGGCAACAGGCAGGCACCGACTTCGGCCAAGTGCTTGTAAGCACTAAGGGCGCTGAGCAGCGCCTCCGTGTAGGGTATCTCATTGAGAGTGCGCACAAAGTCATATTTCTGGCCAGCAGAGTCGCTGTTCAGCATGGCAGACTCCTCAGCGATTTGTCCGAAGATTTTGCTAAAATACATTATTAACTCCTGCCATATGATTAAATTGAGCACAAATATACCTAGTTTGATTGCGCACAGCGAAACGTAAATCGGAAGCATTGGTTGCCTCATTGGCCAATCTCAAATTGTTTATGGAATGAGTAAAGATAATCAAGCTGGAAGCAAGCTGCAGCAAATCCATGCCGCTAAGCGGCTCATCGTCGCTGATTTTCTAAAATGAAATGAAAATGATGACATTATTTGGCTTCAATAGATAATTGAACTCACCAAATACAAATCATAGGCGCTATTGGCCACACCCGTACCGGATATGACGATAGATGTGACATTAATACCCTTCACGGCCAATTGAGCAGCCGCATTCACCTCCGAACCAGCTACACTAAGCGCTTTGGCAGCGCCTGTTGCTCCCAGACCAACAACACCGCCAGCCACTCCCAGCCAACTATTGCGAGCCTCATTATCCCGCAACGAATTTGACTGTCCATATCGATGACGCTCAAAAAGACCGCCTGCCGAGCGCACCGTGCTGTACGCAGCGGCTGTAACGCCGACGACCGTTGCTCCAACGAGTAAAGGTGGCGCTACAGGCACTGCCAAGGCTGCTGCAATTGGCAAACTGGCTACCAGACCTCCCATAGTGGCCACAGTGTCGCTGGCCTTGAGTACTTTGCATTTCACACGAGATGCTGGAGTTGCATGCATCATTAAATGGACACCCGTATCTACATCGTTAGTAAGTCTATAGATGCCCTGGCTGGGGGCAATCATTGTGCCCTTGGGCAATGTGTTGTGGTAGACGTACTGCTTCCAATTGTCATATACGCGTCCCAACTCATCGATAAAGATCATGCAGCAACAGTCGCTGGTGCCGCTGTCTTCCATCACGCATTTACGTGTTCGAATGACGGGATGACAACTGAAGCTTGTGGATTGCATAGCCAATTCTGGATCGGTTTCATTTGTCACCAAGACGTATATAATAGCCGATAGCAATACGTCATTTGTGTATTTTCTTTGTTTCCAGACATTATCAAACACTTGCTGCCGCTGCCTGGCCACTTTTCTTGTTATCTTTGTTTCATTCTCGCCTATAAGATTCGCAATTTTCTGCTTCAACACATCCGCTTGATCTGATCCAAGCCTAAGAGAATATCCATTAATATGGTAAATTTATTACGAATAGGAAAATTCAGTAACTTACGCATCCCAAATGATTTCAGAGCGGAGTCCACTGCTCAGTGCGAAGTCGCGTTGTACGTCGTAAACTGACCGTGTCATGATCTTATAACACACACGTCCGGAAGAACACTTACTAAATGTTATGCAATATTTTCAACACATTAAACAAGCAATAAACTCTGTCATTTGTCCTGTCGCCTTGGTAACGGACAACTCAGTCAAAGCTATCGTGAAGTTTACACTCAAAAACGGTACTTATCAAAATGCCAGGGCCGTAATAGTCGCAAACAGTGTCATAATGATCGATCATTATATTAAAAGCACATCTGATCTGTTGTGATGTATATATCGTTTACAATTTTTAATCAATCGATTCCAAGTACTTTGGCCAGGGCTGTCAAATAAGTGTTTCGCTTGCGACAGCACAATGAAAATGTATCGATATGTTGATAATAATTTTAAATATAAAAAAATCCTTAATCCTTGTTAAGGTATTTCATTATTAAATATTTTTTCAGCCAATGTGCAGTTTTTGAGAGAAAACATAAAAGGCTGTTCAAAAAGATACACTGATTTACACGCAATTAAGGAAAATTGTACCATACCTAATAAATTTATAATAACGAAAGTAGTATATTAAGGTATATTTAAAGATATTTAATAGGATGTTCTTAAAGTCAACATGCGGTCACGCTGGCCACAGCATTTTGTTTATAACTAATACGCGAAACCGCCGGGACACAGATCTGTACTCGAGTTTATGTCAATTTCAGTTTGATTTCAGTTTGATTTCAATTAGTTATACTAAACACTGACTTAAGTAACAATTGGGTGTGCCAAGCGCAGCAAGCAAACCGCTTTTACGATAAATTTACGTAAGAATTAAAAAAAGTGCGCAGTGCAAACGAACTCAGACTCGATAATACAGCGTTGCTTGGCCAAAACTACGCTAAGTACATAGAACACACACAATCAAACAAATATAGACGTACGAAGAAAACACGAATATAGATGTTTGTATGCATCGAAACATGAATAATATGATATATACATGCGTATGTGTATGGACATATAAGCCGAAACCAACTAACTATTGACATTCAGAACCTAGTGTGAGGCACCACCTGTTTGTTTATCATTGGAAGAGAACTTAAGAAAATTGTTAACAAATAGCGAATGCATGTACGTCAGTATGCGTGCGTGTGTGTGAAACGTTTGTTGATAATCAATTTCATATGTACATGCATGTACATAACCCTATGCGCAATTCGAAGTTTTTGGATAGTTGCGTGTCGTATTAATATCAATAATATATTTATGGCTTCAAATGCACAGCTCGGCAAAATTATTCTGTTAATCGCAATTGTTGTATTCGTTTACTACTTCTTCTGGGTTGCAATTCTGCCGTTTATGATACTCGATGAAGGTAAGTAGTCAAATTAACTTTATATATACATGGATATTTTTATGCGTTGCTCTCTTGTATTATTGTTAGCTTATTGAATAAACAGAATGTGTGACATAGTCCGCTCATAGCAGTTTCAGTCGTTGCCTGTGTGTGCCATGCGGCTTTTGTGTAGTAATTAAAGTGCTGCAGATTAAATTCGATTTAATGTTTCCTTGCCCCCTACCACGTGTATAACTGTGCCGCGTAGGCGGCACGATGATATTATAGCGCGGTGGTGAGTGGTCAGACTTTGATAAAAATATAAAAGAATAAATAAGTACATATACGCATAGGGTATATATTAGCAGAGCAAGAAAGTTTAGCGTTTTTTTTTTTTAATACGAGCAAACGCCACCTGCCGCATAAACATTACAAACTAATTTCACATGTAAACAGCGACAATGTCAAGGTCGTTCTTCCCTCTCACTCTCACTCTCACCCACTCTTTTCAAAATCTTAAACACAATCTCGCTCTCTTTTTTTCTTTTAGGAAATCCCATACGCTCGCTGTTTCCGCCGTTGAAGTACGCATTCATTGTGCCCACTGTGTTTGGGGTCATCTGCTTGGGCGGCATTGCCGTGTTCTCCTTCTATCACATTTGGAGCTTCACAAAGTCAAAGCGTAATTGAGGCTCGAGGTGGGAGTGCGAGCAAGGGGCCGGAGCGACGTCAATATTGGGTCACGACCCGAGAGAGATTACATAGCGATTATTAAGCGTAACGGCAGATCAACTGGCTGCGATTCAGTTGGAAACAAGATGCCTCAGTGGCTGGTCATTGGCATTTCGGGTGTCACCTGCGGCGGCAAGACGACATTGGCCCACAAACTACGCGATTATTTCAAGGGATTGCGCAACGCACCACTGTGGAACACACCATACACGATTGGTGAGGTTCAGCTTGTCTCGCAGGATGACTACTTTCTGCCCGAGGATGACAGAAGGCACAAGCGTGTGGAAAAGTTGAATGCCATCAATTATGAGCTGATGACTTCGTTGGACATGAAGCAAATGATGGCTGATATAGTGCAAATCATTAACGGACCTGTCGAGCACATTGCAGCCTATGCCAACTTTGAGCACTATGCGCTGCAGTACCAACAACAACACCAGCAGCAGCAGCAGCAACAACAGCAGCCATACAATTCGAACTATTACCCATTGCATATCAACAGCAAGCAAGTTCTCGGGGCAGCGGCTTATCAACAGTATCAACCGCAACAACGTCACCAGCATCATCCCCATCACCAGTTCCAGCAGCAGCATCAACATCAGCCGCAGCAGGGCAGGCAACATCATCCCCAGCAACAGCAGCAGCATGCGGATCACTTGATGCGCCTGAATATCAATGCCCAGATTGCAGCTCAACTGCGAGATAAGAAGATCAATGTGCTCTTCGTCGAGGGTTTCATGATCTTTAATCAGCCAGAGCTGCTGACGTTATGCAATATCAAATATCACGTCCATTTGCCGTATGAAAAGTGCTTTGAGCGACGCTCGAAACGCACCTATGACCCGCCCGATGTCACCGGTTACTTTGAGCTCTGCGTCTGGCCCTACTACGAGAAGAACTTTGCCGAGTATCGCGATAGCAAGGACATAACATTCCTGAATGGCGAGATCAGCAAGGAGAAGATTTTCAAGTTTGTCCTGCAGCGCATTGTGCACTATTTCGAGGAGCGTTGCGATGTACCCACCGCCTCTCCAGTCGCCTGTCCGCCCCAACAGAAGCGTTTTGGCATGCACTACAACATGGCAAATGCAGGCAATGTTGTTGGCGCCGCCGCCGGCAACAATAATCATATGCCAACAGTTTGCCCCATGGAGCAGTAATTGTAGTTATACTATTGCATATATTTGTGTTTAAATATTAGTTAGTTTTATTGCTAGTTAAGTTAGTTCTATGGACACATTCTCTCTAACCTCTTAACGTCGATAAGATCGAAGATATCTACGCAAAATGGTTCAGGAAATCTGTTAGCTGTGCTAAAAAACAAAAAGAAGACAAAACTTGGAAATCACATGAATTGAATTCAAATATTAACAAAAACATAAACAACGGGAGGTGGAACTGTAAATATTGTATGTACTAAACTATATTTACTGTTTTAAATTATATCTAAGACCATGGACTTTTTTTCTCCCACACACACACACCCACATGCAGAGAAATAAAAAATGAGACAATTTATTTACCCCTGGAAGAAAAGAGATGTTAATTTGACTTTTTACTGGATTTTTATTGCAATTGGGAACGGGGGAACGAACGGTATATGAGTGCGTGCCTCGAACACAAGAATTGAAAAATAAATACATTAAATATAATAATAATTATAGTATGTACGATTATTGAATATACAGTTAGTGTCTCGATCTCGATGCCGTTTCCTTCCTTCATTATTTATTATTGATTAGCTCTCAAGGTTTATTGCCAATTGTTTGTTGAATGAGTAGTGTGCCACAGGTTGGGGGCTGACTGTGGCGTTAGCATTTGCTTTAGCTTACATGGGATTCGATTATATCAATGTCAACTTTATTTATGTATGCTTAAGATTATGTTAATAACTTTTTGCTTAAATATGTGTCGTGCCAGCTGTCGATGGAAGAGAAAGAGATTAGCTGTAGCTGGTAAACAGATAGTAAGCAAGCATAGACTCACCTTAGAGCGCATCCCAGTCGGTTTGACTATTGTAGACCTCTTCCTCCAGCCAGACGGCATAGTTGGCTTTAAAGTAATCGGTAAGCTCCACCTTGCGATCCCACCAGCCTGAATGGCCAAAGAATGCAAAGTCCGAATGCGTGAGTATCTCGTCGCTGGGAAAGCCACCTTCCACGCCGTAATCGTGCAGCTGCTGATTCTGTTGTCCGCTGCCAACGGTGCCACCACCACTGCTACCATTGCCATAGCCATTGGTGTCCCGATCTCCGCCACTGGTGGCACTACCATTGCCCGCATGCATATTGGATTGCTGCGCATTCTCGGCATTTTGTGCAGCGGTGCCATTGTTGCCACCACCAGCACCGCATTTTTGTGTAGCCTCCGGATAGCGCCGTAGATTGAAACGATCGACGCAGGCGCGCAGCGTGCATTCCTCTGCCTGAAAGTCCCAGGGGCGTGACTCGAGATCATTACCAAAGGCCCAGTCATCGTTGAGACGATGCCGCACCTTTGAATAGATGGCACTCAGAGTCTTCATGTTGGACTTTCGCCACTGGCGGCCCAAGTACTTGGTCTGCATCTTCAGCAGCTTCAACACGTACAACTGCATCATGGCATGCCGCACCTTGAGCGTCTTTTTCAGAATGGGCGCCGACTTGAAGACAACCAGCATCATGACGCGTGAATGCTTCCACTTGATTAGCTTGTTGAGTATGCGCAGCAAATTGATGCAGGAGAAGACGTTGCGCCAGGAGTACGGCTTGTCAGACATTTCACCGCCATAGACAAAGCTATCGCCACTCAAATCCGGCTGCTCGCCAATCACGCACGACGGAAAATCCAGCAATGGTATCGAGTTCTTGGTATTCACATACTCCGTAATGGTCTGATTAAAGAACTTAAGCACCAACGGAATACAATTGGCAAACACAAGATGCTGTGACATGAACTCAAACTGATACACATGGTTGATCTTAAAGTGCTTTAAATACAGCAATATGATGGCCGAGACGGCCTTCACAATGATCTCCTTATGACGGCCCATATCCACTGTTAGTTTGGTCGACTGCGTTGCCGTTAGCGGCATCTTCTTTGGCAGCACATCAGCCATTATGTTGATGCTCTCTGTCTTTGACTTGGATGTGGGTGAGGCGGCCAGCAATACCTTCAGCAACGCTATCATATACTGCGGTAAATTGGGTAATATGGCCTGATAGAGTATCTCGGCAGGCGTTAGTTTGATTTCGTCTTCGTGCGTTGAGATTGGATTCCGTGCAATGTCCTCCTCTTTCTTGATCTGCATATCTGCCAGACTGACGTACATGTGACGCTGCAGCGTCTTGAATCCCTCATGTATTGGCTGCGGCAGACCCGCCAAACTCTCGTGATCCCCAATCAACGAGTAGCCAATGAACTTGTTACGTGAAATATCCAAGAACTGATCAATATCCTTTTGGCGCACTTTTGGTGTCCATGGCAATCGTGCTGTGATCTGCACCGCCGGCACGGCGGCCGGTGGCTGTGTGAGAGATGGTTGATTGTTTGGATTCGCTGTGTTGCTATTGTTTCCCGACGTGGAAGCGGAGGGATCGTCAAAGGGCCGATAGTATTGCGAGAGTTCGTCCTCACCGTTGCCAGTGCCACCGCCAGTTGTGGTGTTGCCATTGTTGGCATTCGGGCCGCCCTCATTGCCCATTTGGTCCATATCAATCTGTTCAGGCTCGTCCAGAAACCTTTGCTTCATTAATGAACGCCTTTTGGAAAGAGATGCGAAAGTTATAGCAGATTCGAAATAAGTTTTTAAAGGAGACTCACTTGAAATTCCGCTTGGGATATTGATTCTCCAATATGTCTGTTGCTGTGGCGGGCGGTGAACTGGCGCGCATGCATTTGGTTACCTCAAGTGTGTCCTCGGTTATCGGATCCAGCCCGACTTTGACTCTGTACTCGTTCTTGAGATTTTTTAGCACATCCATGCCGCCCAATCCCAGTAGCGAGACTTTCCACAGCAGCAGCACAACCTTCTTCATGGGAAACTGTGGAGCCGCTCCACTGCAGAATCGTGTAATCATGCCCAGTAATTTCACGGCAAGCAATTCGCCATCCGGCAGAGGACTGTTAATTTCCTGCACAAAAGATTCGGCCAGCTGCTTGTAGTCTTCGCTGCCTTTCTCGCGTTCATCACGGATGGTCTCAGTTATAATATAGAGCACCGAAAGAATAACTCGAATATCTGTGGAATCAACCAGCGTCACATTGGTGATTTTAACCGCCACAATGTCCGGAGAACAAGCTGTTTCTATCTCCATGTTGAGCAAATCAATAAAAGAGGAGAAGACGCCCAGTTCATAAAGCGCGATGACATTGTCACGTGTATTTTGATGCTGTTCTTCGTCGGATTGCACTTCAGCCCAACAGCCCTGCGCCAGATACAGAATACAGCGAGCTGCCTGCATGCGGAATGAGCGATCTGACACCTCTAGTTGGTCAACCAATTTCATCACAATGCTGCGCTGGGAGGCTGCATCTTGTTTCTGCCAATTTGGCGGCAAATCGTACAGTTCCATTTGATCTTCGAACGCCTTGACATTCATTTGAAACTCGCAGAACTCTGTATAGCTATAGAGTTCTGCGATTTCGTTTTGGTAGCTATCCACATCGGCGTAGAGGAAATCCAAGTCGGGGCCATCGCAGTTGGCATCGATGTCGTGGGTGTCCTGCTCGAACGAGTTGTTTATAGATGAAAGCATCATTTAGAGGCTGTTTTTGACTACTCTGCTGGACAAGCTACAAATTGTGTATGTGTAAATATGTTTGTGGGTGTGTGTATGTCTATATATATGGAAATGTGTATCCTTGTTGGCAGTACGGCTGCTCAGGGCGCGCCTTCACGTCTCTACACTTTGGCAATAGCGCGCATAATACTATTTATGTGTTAAACACTGCATTTCACTATTAATTTCGCAATCATAACTTTTAGCTAGCCTGTCACAAAATGCAAGCACAAAAGAAAAATTTCGAAGTGTGACCAAAACAGAATTGCTTTATAAGCGTGACCGCATATCTCATTTAAACATTTGCTCCACTTCGTTAATATAACATATTGTATTTATTGGTATTTTTATATTAGTTTTTATTGGTATTTTTTGGAATTTATGTTGCGGTCACATCGCAGTGTTTATTATTTATTTCTGTTTGCGGGTAGTGCCGGTATCAGTTTTCATTCGAACTTCAAAACAAATCTATTACGAAATAAGTAAGCAAAGTTAACCCACATATTTAGGGTTGTAATTCATAAAACATATCTCATTACTATATTGGTAGAGAGATTGTGTGATCAAAGAGCATATCAAGCGACATTTTCCTCAATTGTACTTTGTACCCTTCGAGTGCACATCACCGTGAGCTTGCATATTCTTATTGGCACAGCTGACACAGTATAAATAACATTTGAATTGTAAAGGACTTATTGTGAAATTGCATATTTGTAATTTAAAGACAATGGCTGGTCGTACAATGATATCATTTCTGTTCGGTGCACTGGCCACTGCTCTGGGCTCCTACATCTACTTTACCATGCAAGTAATTACAACTTCAACTACCGCCGATACCGCTTTATACGATAATAGTCTGTATAGTTATATGGTTAATCGAATTCATTTGCATGCTAAATAATGTCGTGTGTCTAGAACTAGGGTAATCTAATCACCGCATATATCTCGCACGCACATGTGGTGACCAAATGTACACACAACATTACGTATGTTGACTCATCCGTTATTTCGATATGACTTTGACCTTCATGAATTATGCACATTGCGAGTATGACACAGCACAATTGGACGGTTCTTGTTAGTGGACTGCTCGCGTTGTGCTAATGACTGATAATATAGATATGAACGTGTATTCCAATGATTATTTACAGCCGGTGCGCGCTTGTTATTAATTATGAATATCAGACATATTCAAAGTATATCGCAACAGGCGCTCAGGTGTTGCAAGCAAACAAGCAGAGTCGTCAATTCAACCAGAAACTTTGGTGTCCAGCAATCAATAGTTGCGAGTTCGTTGAATCAGTGTCGTCGCTATTGCGTTGTCCTTTTGCCATTGGTGCCCCTTGTAAGCAGTGTCCATTGCAGTGCTGCGGATATAGCAACGAAGTCACAATACTCCACAGCAGCTGCCGTGAGTAGTTTGTGTAGTTGTTGGACTAATCCTAATCTAAAATTGCTTATATAAAATGCTTAACTAAAACTTTGTTCATTGCTTTTTGTTGTTGCTTGTCGTTCGACCTTTGGAATTAGCCTGTTCTCTGTTCTTTCCTTCTACTGTTTTCTGTCCATTCCTTCTACTATTTGCTGTTTTTCCTTCCATTAACCAATCGTATATGGGTTTTGTTCTTTTGCAGCTCGACATGTCTAGCGGAGATTACAAGAACGCCTCGTCCATCTACGAGTTTACTGTAAAGGACACATACGGCAATGATGTGTCGCTTGACAAGTACAAGGGCAAGGTTGTCTTGGTGGTGAACATTGCCTCCAAGTGTGGTCTGACCAAGAATAACTATCAGAAATTGACCGATCTGAAGGAAAAGTACGGTGAACGCGGCCTGACCATTCTCAATTTCCCATGCAATCAGTTTAGCTCTCAAATGCCCGAGGCTGATGGTGAGGCAATGGTCTGCCATCTGCGTGACGCAAAGGCGGACATCGGCGAGGTGTTTGCCAAGGTATGACAATTTTAATACTACTTCATAAAGTGAATCAAACCCTAATGGATTTATCAATTATAGATTGATGTGAATGGGGATTCCGCCGCACCACTGTACAAGTACCTGAAGGCCAAGCAGACCGGCACCTTGGGCAGCGGTATCAAGTGGAACTTTACCAAGTTCCTGGTGAACAAGGAAGGCATCCCAATCAATCGATATGCACCCACCACTGATCCTATGGACATTGCCAAGGATATCGAGAAATTGCTGTAGATCTCTAGCTTAACAACGTTGCACAACTTTTTATTCAGCTTTTGTAATGTCGTTGTTCTCGGCTTTAGCTTACGACTTAGTCCTGTAGCTGGCCACATGCAATGCATGTGCTAATGGTTCCCCTATTTATGGTTTTAGATACCTTATCAGATAATCTTTAATAAAATCAAAAAACACTAACTCTATGTAAATGTGTTGGTTCTATGGAGGCAAGATAAACCAGGCACTCACCTCCATGATAGCTAGTCGCGCCTGCCGGTAGAGTTTGGCAAGCAAGCCCATGTTCATGATGATGATAGAGCCATCTTTTTGGGGCCTCTGCCTAAGCCTATTGTGTATCCAGACCATATCATACTCGGGGTTCGTCATAAAATATAATTGCGAGTTGAGGTCCTTCAACCGTGAATAATGATATTTTCTATAATATGAATTTTGAAATTTGGGGAAATAGAAAAATATGTTTGTGTGTAGACAACGCTTCAATTTATATGCTTAACATATTTTCGAAAGTCTCTGGATCATTTTGGTTTTTGTTTATTTATTTATTTAAATAATTATGTATTTTTTGGGTGCAATTAATCATTAAATTAATTAGTATTATTATTGTTTATATAATGTTCATATATATTTATACGTATATATGTATAATTATATACCGACTTCAAATTGCATTTGGTTTTTCATCTCTTCTATTAGTTTCCTTTCTACTGAGTGCTTCATCTTCTTCATCGTTTTCAACATTATATTTTTTGCAGTTTTTGTGACGTCAACTTGTTAAATTTGTTTAAACATATACACATACAATTGTTGTTATTTGTTCTTTCGTTTTGTTCGAGGGTTTCTCTGGTTAGTACATACATACATACATTAACTTATTGTTCAGTAAGTATAACGTTTTATGGGGGGTTAAAACAAAATAAGTTTTGAAAAGGCTTTTCTATTTACTGCACAAAACACGAGTGAGTATTTATTTATTTATTATGTATTTATTAGTAAGGTTTAGGCATAGTTCTTGAATGTTTATATGCATGTGAAGTGTGAATGTGGTTGCTATGTATGTTTGTGTGTGTGAGTGTCTGCGTCTGGACATGTATTTAGTTATTGACATTTGAACAAAATACTATAAATATATTATGCAATTGGCGACATATTGTACACGCTACGAATATTGCTAAAATACCTGCACAATGGTTTCTTTTTTCCGATTTTAAATTTTAGTTTATCATTTCAATGTTCAAAGCACTTTGGGCAGGCGCTTGTTTAATTGTTAATACGTTGATTGTTTTTATAGTATGTGTATGTTTATGTATTTTGTTAAACAATTCAAGTACTACAATTACAAGTATTAAGTACAGTGTTGAATTTTGCCATACAAGTTCTAATTGGTATTTGCTTTCTTCAATAGTATTACGAATAGTTAAGTGAAGTATGAAGTGTAATCCCTATATATCGTAACGTATATATATATATATATATTTATATATGCTCTAAGTAATTCCCATTTTTTAAATCAATAGCCAAATACATATTCTGTTTAGTTTATTATTATTATTATTCATAACATTGAAATATACATATAATTCCTTTGCTGTTTTGTTTTTCTTTTCTTGTCAAATTAATAACCAACAAATTGTGTGAGAAGCGCTTAATTTAATCGTTGAACTGCTTGGTATTTATTTCTTTTTGTGACTTTTCCTTCAACTGAAAATTGCAAATAAACAATTTATTATTTTATATATTTTTGCTAACTTTTTTGCTTGTTGTTCAATCTTCTTTTCATTTGACTACATTTGCTTTTTTTTAATACGTTTGCACAGTAATACATTTATTTAATTAATTTCTAGATAAGTAATTTGTTTATCCTTCTCCTCTGTGGCTTCTTTATTTATCTCTTTTTGTAGATTATACATGTCAAATATTTGTTTTACTTTTGTTTTGAAACATTTTGTTTTCGTTAGGAACAAAAGCTTAGATTTTGTCTAAAGTTTGTTCGAAAGTTTCGAAATCTTTTTTTTTTTTGGTTTTTTTTTCTTGCTAAGGAAACTGAGTTCAAAGAGCTGCGAATGCGAAAATTTGGGAAGCAACCTGAACCTTGGCCTGGGGCTGGCGCTCCTTGTTGCCAGCACAGAGGGTAAGTTAGTATTAAGTACAATATATGTATATTATATATATGTATATGCATACTATATATAGTTATATATATATATATATTTATTTATATATAAGTATATGCATGAAATAATGTAACCATAAACAAATTAGCAACAACTTTAATTTGTCCGGAGCGTCTTTTAGATTTGTATTATAATTATTGTTAATATTATGAGTCATAATTTTACTTAAAATGTTTTTGCCGTTTTATGTACTCTGTATTCTTCCAATATTCGTACAAGTTACGTAGAAATTATTATGTTTGCAATTCTCGAGATTTTCTAGTTTAACTGAGTTCATTTTCTATTTGGTTTTCATTTGGTATTTGTTTTTTGTTTTCTTTGTAACCAAGAAACGTTCTTCTTTTGGCTTTAGTATAAGTAAACACCTTCCATTATTACTTATACGCCACCGTGCTCCGGTTGGGCCGCTGCCCCAGCCCCTGTTCCAGCTGTATGATCGACCAACGCCGATTGTTCTCCAGCGGCGGGTCCCTGGTTTGGTGGTGGTGGGGGCCGATACGGTGGATACTGTTGTTGGTAGTACGGCGGCTGCTGCTGCTGCTCGCCCCCTATGAGGCCAAGTTTATCTGCGAGTGGGCGGTGTGAAGAGAGAAGGGAATTGTTAGTAGACTGTTTAAATGAAAGGACTTCAATTCAATGATTTGACCAATTACATAGATACAATTATACGAATATACGCCAAATATATGTATATTACACTTTAATGGACTAATGGTCTAGGGCTCAGATATGGGTGGAATATGTATTTGAAAGCATTATGAATGAGCGGCAAATCGCCTTGATAGGCTCTGGTATGTACAAGTATTTGCTAAAAATGCTAGTTATCATTGAAAGCTAATTCTAAGCGTAAACATTTCCATGTTTCCTACCCCAACTGACAGTTTAATATATAATATTATTTGATTTTATTTCATTTTGCATTCTGTTTGCTGTTTGTGCATTTTAAACTGAAGGCAAATTGTCCATACAAGTTAAATATGAAAAAGGAGCAACAACATCAATAATAATTAAATTATAACACATACGCACACACATATGTATATATTGAAAACGAAAACGGTTTTTGCGTACGATAACGATTAACTCACACTCATGCAGCTAAAATGATAAGGGCCGATTAGTAATCGATAAGCGCACGTGTTAGGCCATGTAAATTTTTGTTTTTGATTATTGCTGTTGCTTACAGTGTTCGATAATTATCGTATTTTTCGAATCGTTTTGTTTTTCTGTATTATTATTATTTTTTTTTTTTTTTTTGGAAAACAAAGTGTGAAATGTTCTTGTTTTTGGTTCTATTTTTGTTGTTCTTGTAGTTGTAGTTGTTGTGCTGTTGGTTTGGGTAGTTCTTGTTGTAGTTGTTGTTGGTTTTGAGCGTTTTATTGTCCTGTCGCCACGTCATCCGTCGGACTCTGTGGGTCATCGGTCAATTTCTCAGCCAATGGAGTTTTCTCGAGTGTCGTTGTTGGTTCGGATTTTTGTGTGTGGTGTGGTGGTGGTGCAGATGTTGATGCTGGTGCTGATTCTGGTACGGATGGATGAGACTGCTGCAAAGCAGTTATTGTAGAAGCAGAATCATCATCCGACGATGAGACATTTTCTACGAGAAATTTTTGAATTGCATTTTTGATACAAGCCATTAAAGTGTGTCCAACAATTCTCAATGTATGTATGTACGTAATGTAAGTATGTAATTACTTAACTAACTTATCAAAAATCAAAATGATAAGTGATTTGTGCACCTAGCAATAATATTTTGCAGATGACTGATAAAGTATGTTATTTCGCTTTTCTTATTTGCATTTGTTTTACCTCAAATAATAATAGTTAAAGAATTTCATTTGATAATTGCTTATGGTTAATAATGTTTAAGGCTAAAGCTTGCACAAATTATTATTCTTCGTCTTTCTCTGTAATTGTTGGAAAAAATTGGTGAGTGTACAGTAAATGGTGGACATGGGCGTGGACGGGCGTGTTGTGGGCCAGACAGGAGATGGGTGGTGAGTGGACACTGGTGGGTTGTGGGTGTTTCGGTGTTTCAAAACAACATAAAGAAAACATTAAAAACATATGTAGAAAATCATATGTATATAACAATTCTGCAGTACTTTATGCATTTGCCGAGTTGAGTTGAGGTTATGTATAAACTACAGATACTATTTATCCGGGGAGTTCGAGTATGTGACAAAGGACATTGCGGCTGTTTGTTGTTATTGTTGTATGTTTTGTATTTTAGTACGCCAATACGAAACGAAAACAAGACAAAACACTAAACAAACCACAAATATTACGTACCGACTAACTATTCCAATAACAATGAACTAAGGTAATTCTCTACAAATTACGGGTGGAAATTAAATTTACTATGGATATGAAAGGACCATACTCGAGTGTTAGTTGATTGATTGAGCGGACATTGGTGGGCATTTGGGGGTTGCTATCAACCCAAACATATAGAGAGCAACACACAACAAACAAAGATACGATCATTTCTTACAGGATATTAAATAACAAAACAAAAACAACACACGGCCTTAAATCAAATTACCGAACCTGGTGCTTATGGTATCGTATGGAACCAGATGATGTTGAAGTTTTAATTTTTTTTTGTTTTTTTTTTTACGAGTTATAATTTGTTTGTGGTTGGTTGGATCGCATGATATGCTAAGTACATTGGATGCAATTGCTTGATCGATCGTTCGTTATTCATTTTATTATTTTTTTTTATTGAATTTTTTTCAATTGACAATTTTGGATAATTTCGTAAGGCGTCTATTTCAAATTCAGTACTTAAGCGAACGATTGACAGTTGGACTGTGAGTTTATTATTCTCTACTCGTAGCAGTTGTAAAATGAGTTTGAATTTGATTTGATATTGTTGGGTTGATTTTAGCATTGCATTGTAACTAAGTTACTAGTATCTTATATTTAGATAAGTAGTTTAGCAATCTACATAAAGTTACCTAGAGAAAAAATAGCGATGGAATAAAAAAACAAACAAACGAATTTAGTTTTCGTGTATTCCAAAATTAAACCAAAATCAGAGTTCTAAAACAAGTTAATGTTTTTTTTTTCAGTTTTCAAAAAATCATAAGCAAAAAATAATTTTATTTCTGGGGATTTTTATTGGATAGAGTGATGGGTGTATTAGTGTGTGTGGGTCTTTATTCTTGTGTGTGTGTGTAAATGTGTGTGTAGGTAGGTATGTGATGGTAACTAGTTGTGTGTCTGGTCTTCGGGATTTCCGCACGACTGACTTACTTGCTATAATGCCAACAATGACCAGTCCAATCACGCCCATTATGATCATCATCTGCAAGTAGAAGGAGTTGCGACTGAGTGCATGTTAGTTAGAATTAACTCGGAAACAGACCTTCAAGTTCTGCAACCAGAATTTTCGTTTTAGTTTGCCCGCCTGCTGCTCGAACTGCGAGGCGCCCTGTTGCAAGGCATCGGCACGATCGTCCAACTCGGAGAGCTTGGCATCTCGCTCCAGCACCTTTTCGACATTCGTGCGCATAATGTCGACAACCTGGAAAATGGCATATGGGTAGACGTTAGTCAGTTATTCATTTGGATAAGTGCGTGGTTATGAGTGTAGTGCTTACCTCATCGACTTGGGCCTGTGTCTGTTGCAAGCGCTTTTGTGCCGCAATTTGCTGCGGATTGCGTGGTCCGCCCACAATCTCACCATCGCCTCCCTCGCCGGCTGGTGGGCCATCGGTTGGTGGTGCATCGCCAACTGCTGCAGCATCCGCCCTGTGGAGAAATATGTACGCTCATTAGTCATCATCAATAATGGGCAATGCTTTTGGCTAATCAACTCCCCACGGAGATCTCAAATTATAAGTACTGGGACTTGGGGTTCTCAATTACACATGATATACAACATACAAATGTAAAAGTAAAGTGTGTGTCTGTGTGTTTATCTATGTATACGTAAGTGGGTGTTGTGGTATGCAAAGTGCTCGAGTTCTAGCCAGTCTACGCATATAGAGCTGCTTTAACATGGACACTTACTGTTCCTTGTTCTTGTCTTTTTTGCCCATTTCTAGGCTTTAGGCTTTTGAGTGCGGCGGAGAAAGTAACAGCATTAAAATAATAATTATACATATTCGATGCGCTTCAAAATGTACGCAAATTCATTTGAAATGGCTGAGTCATGTGCCTCGACTAGAAGTGTGTTTAACTTTATCGATTTTGCGGTGCGGGAAAATGCCATGTGATGCGACTCGGACATGGCTTTGTTGAGACAAGGATCAACATTGAAATGGACTTTGCACGAAACTATTTGTATATTGCGTTATTATAGATACACATATATACATACATACATACATATGTACATATGTATGTATATATTTTTTATTGTAGGCGTACACAAATAATTTCCCATTGTTTGCGCGAAATGGTCAGAGGCAAGAATAGAAAAAGAAATCAATAATTTTCCATCACTTACATTGCTTTCTGTTTGTTGTTCTGGTTGTTGCTGCTTTTGTTGTTGTATTAACAAATTTTAACGTCGTCTGCGTCTCGGACTCGACTTGCGTTGATGACGGCGACTGTGTCCCTGTCCGTGTCCGTATCCGTGTACTGTGGACTTTTACTGCACTTGCTCAACAGCGTCTTTCAGTTGAGAGCGCTGTTTTGGTTTTGGGGGTTGGTGCGGCGGCAAAGGGGGGCTGGGCAGGTGGTGCTGGGTGCAGCGCAACTTTCGCGTTTCGTTGTTTTTGTTGTCGATGCCTACGCTCTCTTGCTGGCCGCTCTCAAACGCTCTCTTTTGTTCGCACTCTCACTCTGTTGCCTCGCAAGCTTTTTTGACTATTCGTCAATGAATTTGCGCTCAATGCTCAACCTCAACGCACTCGCACACAGACACAAAACGTCTTCACACGACTCGACTCGGCTTGGCTGCGGTTCACAGTTGCGGGGGTATGTGTGTGTTTGTGTGTATGTGTATGTGCGGGTTCCACTTGCCACGACAGCCTTTTGCAGCAGCGCTCTACGAAGGAATTCACTGGCTCTGTGTGTTGAAACTGTTGTGGGTAGAGAACAAAAATAGTTGCAACTATTTATAGTATAACTGTAATTATGTTTATTCTATCGACTGGCGGTTTTAAATGCTTAAGTTTACGTTCAACGGGGACCACTAGGAGTACAAATGTCCCCTTGCAGTTTGCCAATCAACATAATTCTCAATTATTTTTTAAATGTTAAACTATTTTGTCATTATTTTTGTTGCATACTCCCAGGTGTACTTTGTACTTCTTTCCATTTGCATCCAAAATTGTTTAGCATGAATTGTTAACTACTTTGGCAAGTTTGAAATCTTTGCTATATCAAAAGGAAAAATCAATGAAATTTTTACACAACACAATTCTTTGTATTAGTCAACTTTCAGTGCATTTGTTTAATCATTTTTCAACTATTTTGGAGCTATAGCGTGTAGAGTTTAACATTGGTAACATATATTTCATATGAAATAATATATTTAAATAATAAATGAATTAAATTTACGCAGCACTAGGAAAATTTTCACTTACGACGTTTTTAGCCAACTGCGAAAACTTGCAGCTTTCCTAACTGTTATGTGTATTTGGGGAAAAAGCTCACAGTAGAAGGACGAGAACGAAAAGCTTTTAAGAGTGACATCGAACGAGTGGCTTTTAGACGAATTAGCGAGTACACATCGGATGGACTTTTGTTTGGTATAAACTTTGGTTTAGAGAGGTTTTCGAAATTTTGTCTGTATCCATACACGGTACATTTTCAGACAACGTCCACGATTTACCTGCAACCGTCTATCCACAATTAGCTTCTCCTCTATCAACCCAGCCTTATTAAACATGTCACGGATTTCCTGCTCTGTGAAAAAATATACCATGGTGCCATCACCACGAACATAGAAATTGTCCTCCAGGCATTTTCCACTCTTAAAGCGCAGCTGCGCAAGGTCATATCGTCCATAGTCCCGAAATAGCAAAAGACCTCCTGGCTTAAGGTAGCGATAGCAATTGTCCAACACCCGCTGCATCTTCCCCGGCGCGATGGCAGACAGTACAAAGATCATTACAATTATATCCTGTGAGTCCTCCTCAAATGGAACCTCCCACTTCTCCTGCGTGGCATCCATAACAAAGACTTCACATCGTTTAGCATCAAACTCTCGCTGAATGCGTAAGATGTCAATCGCTCGCTCTGAGAAGTCACAGCCGTACACCCGAAGCTGCGGCTCTTTACTGTACTCGAGTATGGGTAAAATGGTATTACCCACGCCGCAGCCCAATTCGAATATGCTACGCTGTGTTGGTTGGTTGGCGTCGATCGGCCCTAGCTCTGGAAACTCCGTTAAGAGCCAATGACGATCTTTAAAGAATCCGTTGTCATGTATACCGTAAAAAGAATCCCAGAACTTGGGCGCATCCGATAAAAAGCGTTCCCGCTGGTCGTCACTTATTTTCACTGTTGAGTTCTTTTCGACTGCTGCTTGGGCTGCCTGCTCCTGCTCCGTATCCCATTCGACGTGGTCCCTGTAGAGCATATTTTAGAATGTGTTCGTCAGTTATTTTGTGTCGTATATACCATGCATTAAACTCGAACACCTCTCGCGCATCAGTGAGTACACGTTCACCAGCTCCTTTTGGTTTCTTTCGCAGGCGAGTGTGTTCCCAAGTTTTGCTGGCATAATTCCGTTGCAGATATTTACCAAGCGTTGTGTTTGAAAACGTCGACGCCATCCTTGAGCAAACGTGTGCCAAACTGAGGGCGCTTCTCATTGTCACCAGCATCTTCTATAGGCTGGCTAGATTCGCTCATATTACGTGGTTCAATACGACTAACTTTGATATGAAATACCAATTGTAAACAAATGTTTATTATTGCTGTAGGAACAACCAACCGCGTTGCACAATCAGCGTGACCGCAGTATGAATCTGAATATATGCTAATTTAAGTCGGAAAATATACAAACGATTGCTTTTTAAAGGCGCTACTTTTTGAAACTCCGCCTTATTCTTTATTAACCATTTCAAAGACCACTTAAAACTGATCCTACTTACATTGAAAATAAAGGTGCCAACAACTTAATATTAAAAGAAAAACAAGTGAAAATGGTCTCACTGATCGAAGCCCATATGACGCGAAGAGTAGCCAGACTGTTTAAATTGTGACTATGTTTTTATCGGCTAACCGCCACACCTTATCGGTTAGTATAACAAAACCGCAAGTATTTTTTGTTGTATGCGTTGTTTGTTGCTTTCCTGCAGCAAATTGAAATTACAAATAAATCAAAATCACAAAAAGCGCGTAAAATTGCAGAACCAGTGCGAAAAGCGCCGCCAGCAAAAGTCTAGTGTGTTGTGCGAATTAAAATAAACATAAAAATATGATGAATGAGGCTGCAGCACTGGCAAACATGATACCCTACGACACAATTGGTCTCTACGAACAGCCTAAGCCCCGTTTCATCTTCAAAATGCCGCGAGTTGTACCCGATCAAAAATCCAAATTCGAAAGCGACGAGCTCTTCCGTCGGTTGAGCCGTGAAAGTGAGATACGGTACACTGGCTATCGGGAGCGTAGCATTGAAGAGCGACAAGTACGCTTCATGAATGGCTGCCGCGAGGGACACACCGAGACAAGTTTCGTAGCATCTGGAACAAACCTGCAGCTGGTGTTTAATGCCAACCAGAATCCCTACCTGCACGACAAAGAGTGCGACTTTGACAAGGAACATGGCAAGGTGCATATCAAATCCTTCTTTATTATGAATGGCGTCTGCGTAAGGTTCCGTGGCTGGCTAGATCTGGAGCGTTTGGATGGTGTTGGTTGCCTTGAGTATGATGAAAGGCGGGCCATGCATGAAGATGGCATTCTGCGGGACCAAATCGATCGCTACAATCAGCGCCTGCGTGAGTTCGAGGACACCAAGCGCGCTTATCGTGACAATCGTCAAGACGAGATGGAGGCGGTGCGACGTGGTGTCGCCTCCGGGGGCATTGGCGTGGGTGCCAGTATGTGGCGACGTTAGTTAGACTTTTGGACGGCATCCTCGTCGCCGTCCCAGCAACAGCAGCATGAGACTCAATTCGCAAATACTCAATACTTTATGGAAAACTAAAGTTTGCTCCTTATTCAAAACTTGCCAACAATGCCAGATTTGAAAGGACTATGAATACGATTTAGATATATGTACGACGTAGATTCGCTCAATTCGAATATGCCCCTAGAGTTAGTATTAGCACCTAGTAAAAATAATGAATACCAAGCGTATGCTTCTACTGTATTAAAACATAAAATTTTAATGTGAATTTTAGTGACGTACATATTTATTTTTAAACCAAACTCACATACTCAATTTACGCATATAAATTTTCGATATCTCGAACATGACGCAGCAAAGCGATTTGCATAATTAGTAATAATAATATAAGTAAGCAAATGAAAAATCAAACCAGTAATTATTAAAATATAACTAGGCAGACAGACAACAGTTCCACTTCCGATTGTAACTCAACCGTAGTGCATTCCCAATTTTTTTGAGGAATTCCCAATTTGTAATAAACAAGTTTATTCACTTTTCATTATGATGCAATTTAAACTCTTGTATATTGTAGATATATATTGATATTTAATATTTTATAGACGTAATGACACTAAAAGTAAATAATTAATGCGATCGGACGTCCGTTTAACGGAATTGCAATGGAGAAATGCGCAGTCCGATGGTGTCCTTGCCAACTTGACTGACCTCGCAGACGACGCAGATGCTGCCCTTGTATTGCGGATCATAGGAGGAACCGCAGAAGGGGCAATTGACCTCAGGTTTGCCACGATAGATGGGCTTCCAGCTGATGGCGCAAATGTTAAACGGATTAAACTCGTCGTACTGCAGCTGCTGCTCATCGATGGGATTAACCTCGCAGGCCTGCAGTATCTTGCGCACCTGCTGAGCCACCTCTGGTCGTGGAGCCAGCTCCAGCAGGCGGCGGGCAAATGATGCGGCTGTCTTGTAATTCTTCAGTTTGAAGAACATGTTGAGTGCTGTGCGGAGTGTCAGAATTTGATGCACAGGCTGGAGTTTGGAGTGCGTAAAGTAGGCAGCCATTTCACAGAGACGCTTCTGCTCCTCCAGCGTTGATTTGGGCATGCCCTTGCGGACCGTTTCCATTTTCAGACCCACAATGTACTCAGCACAAATCTTGAGCAGCTGCTGCGCCTCAGCCACATCCAGTTTGGTGTCCACCACCAACAGCGGAATACTGATCAGTATGGAGTGGAACTTTTCAATGGCCTCGCTGAATTTGCCCATTGTGGTCATCTGGTAGCCAGACTGCAGACGAGACACCAGCTCATTCAGCTTAATGCCCAGTGCCGGGCGTTGCTGCTTGGGATTGTTTTCGCCAGCGTTGCGCAATGGGTAGCCCGTCAGAGATTGAAGATTGGGATATGCCGTGTAGCTGGTGCGGGTGGCGGCGTAATTCTGCAGGAAGAGCGTTTTGAAGGGCTTAAAGTTGACCACGCCTAGCTGATCATTGAGCAGACGGAAGGCACTCTCAAAGGCGCCAGCCTTTACATGATCCACCGCCAGCTGTGAGTTGTTGGCCCAGTGCTGGGCCGGCGATTGTCCCTTGTTGGGCGCCGCATAGTAGTTGCTGTCGAGTGCCGAGGCCTTGATTTTGGACGCCAATTCGAGTGGTACCACCAGATCATCATCGCCCACATCCCAGCCACCGCCGCCGGCAGCGTCATCTTGTGCTTCATCATTGCTCAAGGCATCGTGCATCTCCTCATCGCCATCGTCATCCTCGCCCAATCCCAGATCGGCATCGGCACCCCAGCCATCGCCGCCACCATTATGCTCGTCCAGCAGCGCTGCATCCGCATTAATGTTGAGTGCCTGTCGTGCCGTGGCACTGCTTCCGGCACGTGTAACCATGGCGCCCTCGAAGAAACCTTTGGACACGGACAACAGAGGCCAATTGGTCTCCAACTGCTGTATGGGCACTGGTGGCTGCAGCAGCTGTGCCTTAGGATTGATCTCGGGCAGTGAGCTGCCCTCGGCTGTGATGGTGTTGCCAATGCTTTCGGATAGCTCATCCAGTCCATGTGTGGCTGCAGTTAGATAAGCCAGCGACAGCTGACCACAGTTCTTGAGTATGCTTACGCGTTCCTTGACATCGCCCAGAAGCAAGGCGCCCTGATACTGCGCTGAGACATCCTTGCGAATCTCGGCAATTTTATTCATCTTCTTGAGCTTCTCCAGATTGCCCGTGATCAGATAGAGGAAGCTCAGCTTGTCAAAATTCTTGGTACGCTGATAGCACATCTCGACCACCTGATGGTTGCCCTGCAGCAATGCTGCTTGACCCAGACGATTCCAGCAATCCTTGTCATCCAGCGCCTTGGCCGCCTGCAAAGCAATCTCAATGTTGCCGCATTCCAAGGCTAGGCCAAAACGTGTCTTCTCATCCTTGACAAAATGCAGTGCCACCTCCGGATAGCCCTTCTGCTGCAGATAAGCAATGATGCTCTGTCCCACAAGACGTGCATTGCGCACCATGTGCAAGACCTCGTCGTACTTGCGTTGAATCAGCGCCAGCTTGAACTTGTACTCCGTGGGATCAATGTGGAGGACACGTGTGCGGCACTCGCGATCCAGGCAGAATACTTGGTTGCCCTTGACGCGTGTCAAATAGATGGGCAGATCCAAGGTGCGTATGATGCCATGATCGCCATTGGTAATCGCATATTTGATGTGATTGCTGGTCGTATAGATAAACACACCAGACTCATCCCAAGCGCCGGACTTGACGCGGCAATTCTCCTGCACGGTGCACAAATACTGCAGGCGACGATCACAGATGGTGACCGAGTGCTTGCAGAGCAGTGCCACGAGTGACATGTCTGGCGACCAGACCACATACCGGCACTTGGCCAGCTTAATGCTGCCCACGGACACCAGACGCTGCACCTCGTACAGTGTCACATACTCGGGATCTCGTATGAGCAGCATGCCAGTGCCGGCATAGAAGATCTCCTCACAGAAAGTGGGTATCTTCTTGGTCACCTCGTTCTTGAAATTCTTTACCACCAGTTGCTGATTGCGATCGAGCACAGCGAAGCGATTGCGTGCCACCCAAATGGCTGTGATGCCCGAACTGCGTTTGCTGTCCGATTCATTTTGTCTTTCGCTTTCGCTGTCTTTGGGTATCTGGCAAAGATCATATGTGCTGTTCTCCAAATTGTTGGTGCGGGTGCAGATGAGGACCGCATTGAGGGCTGGATTGTATGACATGCTGTAGACGGGCGACTTGCCTGGACGCAGCTGCATCACCACCGTGTCCTTTGTAGTAGTAAAGTCCAATTTGCGCAGGAAACGATCCTTTACATAGTACAACATGTTTCCATGCACAGCGTACGCGGGACGCTCGCGTTCCAGCTTAAATACCACCATGCCTGTGAAAGAATCAACGTTTTAGTATAGAATCCCTAACACCACCAGATGAATCTGGATAACTCACCGCCATCGTGACCAGCGGCAAACAGATTGAGTGAGGGATGGGCAGCCATAATCCAGAAGCGTTCGTTGTCACGTCGGAATGTGAATAGACACTGTCGCTTGGTCATGTCCCAGACGCGTATGCTGCGATCCTCGCCGTTAGAAATAATTAGATCCTGTCGTGGATGGAATAGCACGCAGGAGACATTGTTGTAATGTCCACGGCAGGTGTCCACCTCCCAAGCCTTGTATTCGTTCATTCGCCACAGTTTGACCAGCCGATCATCGGCCCCGGACACTATCAGTGGCAATGTTGGATGGAAACTTGCCCAATTGACGCCACGGTCGTGTCCCTCGAGCACATGCTTAACGACCGCATCGGCCTGGCCAAACAAATCTGTGGCACCTGGATGGCCCTTGAGGTGCTCATCCAGTCCACCAGGTCCAGGGGCAACGTTCTTTTTGCGCAGTCCTGATATGTCCCAAACGCGCACAGTTTGATCCAGCGAAGCGGACACAATCTGATCCTCTGTAGGATGGAATTGGGCGCACATGACGTAATGATTGTGTCCAGTCAACACACAGATGCAGTTACGCGACTGCCAATTCCATATGCGTATGGTCTGATCATCAGAAGCACTCAGGATCCATGGATACTCATGATGAAATGCAACCGTGCGCACATAATCCAAATGGGCCAGGAGAGTGAAGATGCAACGGCGCTGTTTGTAATTCCACACCTTAATCTTGTAATCATCACCACCGGAGACAAAGAGCGGCATCTGCTGATGGAAGGCCACACTGCGCACTGGCCCGTCATGCTCATCAAACTTTTCCAGGAGCGTGTGCATACGATAGTCCCATAGCTGAATCACACCACTGTGCAAACTAGTCAGAATCCAGGGTCGTTTCGGGTGAAACGAGAGGCCCTTTACGCGTGCCGACTTTGACTCGAAATTCGTCAACATTTTGTTGGTGCTGCTGCTGCCGTGGCGGTGTCTCAATTGAGGTCGGCGTTTCCTTTACGTGTTCTTAATCAATTAGTGCTTTGCACTTTGCTGTATGAAATCGAATAAAAAAACACCTTAGTATATCAGGCACGATATATAACCAATAACAACTATTAAATGCTAGTGATCTTAACAATTAAAAGCTAAAACACACACCAATTACAACAATTTTTCAAGTGACACGTCAATTATCTTCTTCTTTTGCAGCAGCTTTGCGGAGTTGTCATCATTATCCAATTGTAAGTACCAAAACTTATCGATTGCATTATCGCTGTGGAGCATTTTTAAGTCTGCGCACATCACTATTGGAAATCAGCTGTTGCGTGAAAAACATCAAAACAACTTTTGTTTAATTTATGTGAAATATGCATTTCGAATAAAACATGACGCTGGCACATCGAGCGCTATTCACCTGGTTTATCGTTTTGGTGTTCCTGATATTGCTTTGCTTGCGGCTAGACCCTCGCACCACATGGAACTGGTTTGTCACCTTTACACCGCTTTGGTTCTTTGACTGCATCTTGATCATCTATGTGCTCATTAAGTTCATACGCAAATGGCGAAATCTCAATAGACTGACCGATCTACTTTATCTATACAAATGGAACATTGGAGGCGTGTTACTAACAATAACATCCCAAGTGATGATCTGCATGACACTGGAATATCCACAACAGATACCTATTTACGTGACTATGGCGCCTCTGATGCTGTTACTCTGCACAGCCATTGTTTATGTAGGAGGTCAGCTTAGGAAGCGCGAAAACTGGCCTCAATGAACAATCCAATATTTCTTTGATCTTAATTATAATTTTATTATTAAGTCTTATCGTAATTCATTTATTAAATGTGGCAAAAATGTCAATGAAAACTCAAAATCCGTATTTGCTTTGTGTGGCTCGACGGGTTTGTCGATTTGCCGACCACATGGCCTGCAGTTCCGCTTCATTGGCTTTAGCCTTATGTGCCAGATATGTAATTTGATGCTTTCTCTTTGTGCCTGCTACAGGCTCTTCATCTGTAAGTACTCCTGTGGGCTGATAAGTAGTGGCCGACGCCAAAGCTGTTCGCATCCATTCGTCACGATCGGGCATTACTTCCGTTCCCGATATATCAATAACTTGCATTTCCTTTGCCTCCTTGCGCCGCCGCTTGGCGTTCTTCCCCACCAGCGCATCCATTGCTTCGGCATTCAATTGCCGTTCGTGATATCGTTGCTGTGCTAGTCGCTGTTCCTGGGACAGTAACTCTGCTGCTTCCGCCTCTGCAGCTTCGCGCTCCGCTTCTTCAGCAAGATATTTGTTGCTAGCCGCCACTATTTTCTCCGCTCGCTTGGCCACCAGGGCTGTGATCTCATTGCTACTCACTTCAGGCAACTTCTGCTCGCTGTGGAGGGAAAAGAAATCACCGCTATTGACGTCATCTTCGTCGTCATCGCTGTCGCTAACACTGACAAGTTTTGCCGTCGGCTTGGGCTTTGAGTTAGGCTTCTTGTCACACTGTTTACTTGCGGGCGCTTTGACTCCATCGACTCCTTCTGTATTGTGTGCAGTGCGTCGTTGCTTTACAGTGTCGGGCACAAAGGCTGGAGTTACTACAGGCTTACTGTTAGGCTTGGGCGCCGGCACATTGCTGCCATTAGCCTTCACAGACTCATGCTCACATTTTTTACTGAAATCCCGCTCTGATTTAGCTTGTGGCAAAATGCTAAGCAGGCCACAACCTTTTTTGGGCTTGACTTGGGTTTGCCTTCCCTGGAGTTTCGCAGCCTTCTCCTTATCCACATCGATAAAATCCCTGAGCGACGGAATGCTAATCTTCACGCGCGTTTTGACAGCAGCTGGCGGTTTTTCCAATGCTTCGCTACCTGCTGCTGGAGCTGCTTTTTTGTGCAGAAACTCATCGTCGACTTCTTCGATATAGGCTTTACTCGTTGTGGGTGCACGTGGCATGGGCAATTTAGCAAACGCTTGCGTCACATGGTCGTCCGCTTGCTGGGCAGTTTCCTGCACATCTTCAAGCATTGGCGTTGGAGCTACTTTTGGCTTTGGCAGGGTTAGTGTTAAACGGCTACTGGGCAGTTTCAGCTCCTGCAGGGACACTTCTCGCGGTATGTAATCATCATCATCATCGCTAATGTGTCCACTGCTTACAGCAAACTTCTCATCTTCATTGTTATTGTTCGTGGGGTTAGGCTTGGCTGTCGGTTTCAGCAGTTCCACTTGTGTGCCGGTGGATTCTTCTTCATTTTCAGATTCCTCGTCACTGCTTGCAGCGTATGCAACAAGAGACATAATAAATATATTTTTCAAACAAATATAAATTAATACAAAATGCAAAAATACGACTTTTTGTGACTGCAATGATTTCGACAAAAGTTGTCAGCTGGTTTGGTTAGTTGTGTCACCCTGTGAGCCATGTTGCAAAAGTCATTGGCAACATCATAATGATATGGCAACGCCAATACGTAATCAGTTACATTTTGAAATTGCAAACCCGCGGCTGTTGATCTGCACATCCTGCAACAGGTAGAATTTGTATATTACGGTACATGCAGCTGTTGCTGGGGATCATAAAACTATAAACGTCAGGTAGTTATATTTAATGTGTTCAATTGGTATATAAACCGCGAATAATTTGGAAAGAGATCAGTCTGTGTTTGTACTTCGAAGTATTGAGATATTAGAAAATGCATCATCATCAAAATCGCGGGAACGCTGCTTTGGCTGGCATGATACCGCCTTACGATGCAATGGCCATGTATGAGCCACCAAAACCGCGCTTCATTTTTAAAATGCCACGAGTTGTGCCGGATCAAAAGTCCAAATACGAAAGTGATGAGCTCTTCCGACGCCTTAGCCGGGAGAGCGAAGTACGCTTCACTGGCTACAGGGAACGGTCCATGGATGAGCGCCGCATAAGATTCATGACAGATTGCCGCAAGGGTTATGCAGAAATCTCGTTCGTTGCGTCAGGCACAAACGTGCATCTCTACTTCAATGCCAATCACAATCCCTACGCCAAGGAGCAGGAGTGCGATTTCGATAAGGAGCACAACAAAGTCCATATACGTTCCAGCTTCATATTGAATGGTGTCTGTGTGCGTTTTCGTGGCTGGGTGGATCTGGCACGCTTAGATGGCGTGGCTTGCTTGGAATACGACGAAGAACGGGCACAAGTCGAAAATGCACAGCTGTGCGAACAAATTGAAAGCCACAACCAGCGCATGGCCGAATCAAAACGACTCTACACGCATTCGCCGCCACAGGATGCACTTCATCACATTCGAGCCAAACCAACACCGACCATGGCACCAGCCCCAATTAATGCCCCACCAATGGGCTGGTGAAATGATTATCAAAGTAAAATAATTAGATAAAATCTTAACTTTAATTTTAGTTTTTTTTTATATGGAAAATAAAGTCTTTAAAATGAAAACTGTGTGGTAGCCCTGTTGCTTTTATGCCGTCATAAGGGTTGCTGGCCGCGCCGGGGTCTTTGGCCTTAATTACATCAACCCAACTCTAACCCAAGTTGCTTCCCCTTCTCTCTCACCTACTCTCTTGCTTTTTTGCTTTGCTTCTCTGAGAGATTTGAGGGCGCTTTCTGTTATTGCCATGTGCCGCCTGCCCAACATAACAATCTCTCTCACCTCTCGATCTCATTGTACATATATGTATATTGATTTTTCGACATTGGGATGCTGTTGAAACTTTCAGACTTTTGTCTCAGTCATATTTCGAACGCGAGTGCGCGCTGGCCGTTACGACGGATTTGATAAACGTACTATATAGTGAGGAAAAGTGGAGGAAAGCAAAACAAGCGAATAGAAAAATTTCATAAAAATTATACATATAGTCGTCGCTCGGTCGGTCTTGTAGTACAAAGTGATTTGCCAAACATTCAAAATTTCTATAATTTGTTTTGTTGTTGGCTGCGGCTGCGGCAAAAGCTGCGACAAGCTCTAAAATTAGCGACCGGTGTATCGTAGGGTGATGTATGCTCTATGAGTACCATTCCCGGTCCCCGCCACCACCCCTTGTTCGCACTCTATGCGCCCCAATTGCTGCTGGCATTTGTGAATTATACATATTTCATATAGTACTCGCCATACTATAAACATCATATAAATTATACATTGTGTGTTGGTGTGAAGTGAAAAATCAATTGCAAATTACTGTGTGGGAAAAGCGGAAGGACTTGCAACCAACAACAACTACAAAATGCCAGCTTCAAATACCATTGTGCTGAAGAGCCTCTCCATACTGCTGGGACTCTTCTTTATCTTTGTGGGCACCCTCAAACTGACGCCACACATCAGCAAGGATCTGTACAAGGATTTGGTAAGTGAAAAATCGATGTGCTTTGTTTACTTCTCTCGGCACATTCTGCTCTTATCGATTTTCCACAGCGAGAGCCGAGAGCCAACTTCCAGCTTGCTGAACCACCATCGGCTCATCCTGTTCTCCTCCCTGCCCTTATATAATTGGGTCAGCGGGATGTTTGAAACTAGCGAGATGTATAGATATATATTTTATTTGAGATTTTAATTCTGAAAAGTAGGCAGATGCTTAAATATGTTGTACTTCAGCATTTGAAAACTCTACAGCTGGATAAATCTGTTTAGTTTTTTTATAAAGATGATTAGATTCAGATAAATAATCTCCAAGCGTGTGAAAGCAGCTGGAATTTCAAGAAAGAAATACTTATCATTCTATGAGCTATATTAATTGATATATTTCAGCTTTCAAAATGTTTGCACTTTTAGATATAAGTAGTTTGTTTCAAATTTCTCATGATTATGTTTGAAATATAGTTCCAGCTACACATTTCCTACAAATATATGTAAACGAGTAATATGTAAACGAGTAATATGACTGATGCGAATAGTTGCACATTGAACTCGACCCCATCAATGCCAGCCGTCGGCCTTCAGAAATACTTTTGAAAACGCAATGATCTTCAAACAAGAATCATAAACGCAGAATACTTATAAATAAGTTTATATTCTCTAAACACTTTGCAGTTCCGTTTAAAAAACGAATGAGTATATCTAATGGCGGAATTTGGGTAAAGTTTTCTGGATGCCAACTCTGAATATATTCAGAAATTCGAAAATGAGTATACTATTTCTCTAGGGCATATGTGTATTGAAGAAAACGGAAATACTATCACGAGACTGCCATTGGAATTGTTACAGAGTATCTCATAGTCAAGCACACACCTCCTCTCTGATCACCTGTAATTACCGCTCATGGAAATTAAAAGAATTAGAAATGCGTTGGCGAACATTTGTTCTGTAAATTGTTTTTTCTATACATACATATGTACATGTGTATATATAAACAAAACTCTTATCCGCAGCAAAACGTGCCAAATATTTATGTGGTATTTGTTTGGTCTGAGCCAATTTTGTTTACATATCCCAAAGAAAACAAAACTACAATCAGCTAGCATGACAGCGAGATACCAGGTATCCAAATTTGGCATATTTTTGATTCGAATAAAAAGTTGGAATATAAATAAATAGGAATCATTCCAAATAATCTATATATATAAAAGAACAACCCCAAAAATCTACGAAAACTTATAACTCAAGAACGGCTGAACCGATTTAGCTGAAAATTGGCAGTGAGATAGCTTAGAGCCAGGAGAAGGACATAGGATACTTTTTATCCCGTGAAAATCTTTGCAAAAACCGGAAAATAGAAAAAACAGTTTTTAGCAAACGCCAACACCAAAGGAGGCTCTGAATTTAAATTGAAAAAATCGTTTTTCGCAACAAACGACAACACCAAAGGAGGCTCTGAAATCCGAAATCGAAATTATACGTGTATGTTTCTTCATTCGCTGTGCATCGTTCATTGAGTGATTATTATTGGGATAAAAATAATAAAATAAATAAATCCGAAATCGAAATTATACGTGTATGTTTTTTCATTCGCTGTGCATCGTTCATTGAGTGATTGTTAGAATAAAATAAATAAAATAAATAAAATAGTAATAGTAATAGTAAAATAGTAATAGTAAAATAGTAATAGTAAAATAGTAATAGTAAAATAGTAAGTAAAATAAATAAATAAAATAAATAAATGAAAACAAAAAAAAAAGAAAAAAATTAAATAAATAAATTAAATAAATAAAAAAATAAATAAAATAAATAAAATAAATAAAATAAATAAATAAATAAAATAAATAAAATAAATAAATAAAATAAATAAAATAAATAAAATAAATAAAATAAATAAAATAAATAAAATAAATTAAATAAATTAAATAAATTAAATAAATTAAATAAATTAAAAAAATTAATAAAATAAATAAATACAGATAGATAGATACAGATAGATTGATACAGATAGATTGATACAGATAGATTGATACAGATAGATTGATACAGATAGATTGATACAGATAGATTGATACAGATAGATTGATACAGATAGATAGATACAGATAGATAGATACAGATAGATAGATACAGATAGATAGATACAGATAGATAGATACAGATAGATAGATACAGATAGATAGATACAGATAGATAGATACAGATAGATAGATACAGATAGATAGATACAGATAGATAGATACAGATAGATAGATACAGATAGATAGATACAGATAGATAGATACAGATGGATAGATACAGATAGATAGATACAGATAGATAGATACAGATAGATAGATACAGATAGATAGATACAGATAGATAGATACAGATAGATAGATACAGATAGATAGATACAGATAGATAGATACAGATAGATAGATACAGATAGATAGATACAGATAGATAGATACAGATAGATAGATACAGATAGATAGATACAGATAGATAGATACAGATAGATAGATACAGATAGATAGATACAGATAGATAGATACAGATAGATAGATACAGATAGATACAGATAGATACAGATAGATACAGATAGATACAGATAGATACAGATAGATACGGATAGATACAGATAGATACAGATAGATACAGATAGATACAGATAGATACAGATAGATACAGATAGATACAGATAGATACAGATAGATACAGATAGATACAGATAGATACAGATAGATACAGATAGATACAGATAGATACAGATAGATACAGATAGATACAGAGAGATACAGAGAGATACAGAGAGATACAGAGAGATACAGAGAGATACAGAGAGATACAGAGAGATACAGATAGATACAGATAGATACAGATAGATACAGATAGATACAGATAGATACAGATAGATACAGATAGATACAGATAGATACAGATAGATACAGATAGATACAGATAGAGATAGATAGATACAGATAGAGATAGATAGATACAGATAGAGATAGATAGATACAGATAGATACAGATAGAGATACAGATAGATACAGATAGATAGATACAGATAGAGATAGATAGATAGATACAGATAGAGATAGAGATAAATATAGATAGAGATAGAGATAAATATAGATAGAGATAGAGATAAATATAGATAGAGATAGAGATAAATACAGATATAGATAGATACAGATAGAGATAGATACAGATAAAGATAGATTTTATTTTTTTTTTTCTTCCAATTAAAAAGAAATGCTTATTTATTGCCAAGGAAGGAAGGCGGAACAAAGTTCGCCGGTTCACTAGTATAGAATAAAAAATCGTGGTTTTAAAGACAATATTTACCTGATAGACTTAGAAACTGTGCTCTTACAGTATCAACTATTAATGCCGATCGAGAATTAATAGACTTTGTGGAATCGCAGCTGTTTCTCTCATTATATTTAGTGGGTGCCAGGTATAAGAACAATAGCTCGTGATTTTTGCTTTCAATGGCAGCAATTGCAAATGTCTGTTAAGCCATACGAAATAAGTATATTTTGAGATTATTTAGGGTCAAGAGGGTCCTTCTGCGATCAGTTTAAGTTTTTGTGTTTATTCATGTTTTTGCAAGTTGAAAATAGATTTATCCGCAAGTGATGTTGCAATTCCGCAGCATTTTATAATTACCTTCGCATTCGAAACACTTGGCGAATGCCAAACAAAATCTCAATGTGATGAAAAACAAGCTTTCTTTTTTTGCTTAAAAATAAACATAATGCCTATGCCTTCTGCTCTGGGGTCAGTTCGTGGCTAGTTCCGAGAGGAGACTATATTCCAATATGAGTAATTTGTGTGAGCAAACACAATTCTGTTGATTACAGTTCTCACTTTCTATTTCAAATCAATTCCGCAAATAATTAATGTCTCTCAAAAGTATGCTGTATCGACTATAAAGCAACCTTCTTCCCAATTCATAACTCATCATATTTTTGACTATTTTACTCTTCATTTCAGCGCACAGAGTATGTGAAATATGCCAAGGTATTTCCGTTGACCGCACTATTTGGCGTAAAAATACCCTCGAAATGGTATAGACGCACTGTCGGCATATTGGAAATTGTTTGCGGGCTGGCCATGGCCTTAATACCCTATCGTAAGTTGCATTTGTTGTTACGAATCAATTCGAATTCAATAATAATTGCATTATTTCTACTCACAGACAAGGTTAAGAATGTGGCCAATGTGACGCTCCTACTGCTTATGCTGCTGGGAATCTATCAACACTGGATGGTCAGCGATCCTTTCGAGCGTTCTGGACCCGCGCTGGTGTTTACCTTCATGCTCGGCGGACGACTGGTTGTCTGGTATCAGACAAGTCGCAAGGAAGCCGCTGAATTGGCGGCGGCCAATCCACCACAAGCGAATGGCCTCAAACAGGAGTAGATAATGAATGGGAAGGAGAACTGTAGAAGAGTACTCGATCATTTAGCACAACAAAATATAAATCAAATTCAGCCACATCACAATTAGTCGTCGTCGTTCATTAATCGCACCTGGAAACAGCTTTGTTTTAGCACAATAAGTTAAATATTTCGAACTCAATTGGTGCCCTAAATGAAGAATCCTCAAATCGAAAGCGAATAGGCAAGTCTCGTTTCTAGTTATAAATTGAAATTTGTAGAAATTATAGAGAAATCAAAATTGACAAAACGAAATTGATGTTTTTTTCACTTTGGTGCCAAATAACAGAATACATGCTCGAACTCGTATTATATAATTAAAATATAATAATACATAAATTATTGCGAAAGTGTTCAGGTTATAAATAATAATAATAAACGAGTAAAGTAACAGTATAGCTATAAAGACAAAGACCACGTACTATTTTGGATGAACATTAATGCATTAATACAAAAATAAATCCTTTATGTTAAATTACGGCAATCATCAATGCCCACGACATTTTAGCAACAATTTTTAATAAATTTGAATAACTCATACTCAATCAATCAACAAGTGTTTCAACAATTATTTAGCCTGTAATTCAGTCGCGTTCTGTTAGTATTTATGTTTATTAAGCATCCACTTCAAGTGGCCAGCAAATAATTGAGATTAAATATGCTCTGGTCAAGAGTGCGTGCTATGTTCCAAGTGCTTCGTGCTCTGTGCTGTTCATTGTCTTCTCTGTGTGAATTTATTCCGAGCCTGTGCTAAGCAACTTGAGTGCCTTCTGCAGATTCTCAATGGCTGTCTTCACGTCGTCATAGTTAAGGGCACTGCCTGCGTATTTGCAATACTTTTGAGCTGTGATCATTTGATCTGGAGTTATCTGTACGCCTGCAACTGGCACTATCGGTTGGTATATGGCTGCATTGGGTTGCGCTGTGGGCACATATGGCTCAAAGCCACCTGGCTTTTCCTCCTCCACTGGAGGACTGGGCAATTTGTTCGGATTATTCAGCACCTCCTCGGCTGTGGGGGGTGTTATTTGAGGCGCTGGCGAAGTTGGCTCAGTTGGCGCAGCTGGCTGGACGTATTCTGGTGGGGATTCACCCTCAGCATTATCTGGCGGTGTTGCACCAGCACCACCGTTATCATTGCTGCCACTGGCAAGATTATCTCCTCCCAACTCATCAGATTCATCATCGGGAAATGGTCCCGGTATGGGAGTCTCGCCATTCTTTAAGCAATTGTGTATGTAAGCAGCCTTATATTTGGCGTACTTACGATTGTGGAGTGCCTCCTCGCTTAGCTCACCGAAGGTAAGCAATATGTCGTACAACACACCGCTGGAGTAATAAGCTTTGACAACGTTTCTGCAAGTTTAAATACCCAATTTAGCAAATGTTGCATTAGTTTTACTAGAGTTCAATACTTACTTGCCAAAATTCTCCTCACGATCCTGCTTGTCGGCGTAGAGAAACAATTTCAATGCATAGTTTTCAATATGAGCCTGTGCAGCAACATCGTTAGTCAACGCCTCGTTGTCTACATGCTGCTTCTTCATCTGCTCCAGCCAATCCATAATCGCTGTTAATAGAAAAAAAAACATACACAAACATAAACATGCATGAGTCATGGTTCTAATGTGTGTAATTTATTCGCTTACCCAGCAGCAATTTTGTTTCTTCTGCGGTCTGTGAGGAAGCCTTAAGTCCGACTTGCAGCGCACTTTATTGTAAATGTTAGCATTATTATTTATTTGGTTTTCTTGGAAGCGAAATTGGACAAATTGTACTTACTAGAGTCTGGACCAGTAAGCAATGACGACATCGCGAGAATCGTGCTCTTGCGCCAGCTTAAGGAAGTGCTGAATAGATTTCAGTGAAGGCGGACATGGTGGAAACTCCATCTTTGAGGACCAATATATAAATGGCGTTTCTTTGCAAGAAATAAAATTGTCTTTACTAGTCGAAAATATTTTGATGACTTTCCAGTGTTGCTATACCAATATGTTTGATTCTGTAGGGTGACCATTTCTCACCAATATATATTATTTTCAAAATTGTGGCTACACTTGCCCCGTTCAAGTATGGATATTGTACAGTGTGACCCTTTTCTGTTTTTATGGAATACGTGAAATAAGATATTTTTAAATCAGTCTTGTGGTCACGCTTAGTGCGATTTCAGGTGAGGTTTGTTTTTCAGTTTTTTATCACCTCTTCAATCGGTTGGTCAGTTTAATTTGCGTTATCTGTTGTGTGGCGCACTTTGCACTTTGCACCGATTAATAAATCTGCATATTGAAAGTTTTTCAAGTATCGATATCCACAGCCAATTAAATATGTCCCTCTCGAGGCCTTTGTACTCGCTGTTCGGCAGCTACTTGGAGCAGCTTTTCAATAATCCCGTACGCACAAAATGTGTAACGGCGTAAGTAGAGATTGATCTGTTTATTTACATTATATTAAAGTTAACTGCACTCCAGATGTGTTTTGGCCACCTCTGCGAATGTTACCTCCCAGCGCATCTCCGGTGCAAAGAAGCTGAACCAACAGAGCGTATTTGCTTATGGCCTGTACGGACTTATCTTTGGAGGAACTGTTCCACACTATTTCTATCAGATCATTGAACGTTTGTTCTCTCATGACCTACGCTTCAGGAAATTCTTGATATTCTTGTCGGAGCGCTTGGCTTTTGCACCCCTTTATCAGTTCCTGTCCTTGTACTTCCTATCTCTGTTCGAGGTGAGTCTTTGAGTATGTACAAAAAGCTTTTTCACTTATGATGATTGTGTCTCTCAGGGCAACTCCCATGGCACAGCTATAAAGAATGTGGAGAAGTTGTACTGGCCTATACTGCGTGCTAATTGGCAATACCTGTCGTTGTTTGTGTATCTGAATATTGCCTACGTCCCACCTATGTTCCGATCAATTAGTTCTAGCATTATTTCATTTATCTGGGTGGTTTATCTTGCCCAAAAACGACGTCGCCTCCAGGAAAAAGAGACAGCTGAAAAGTCCAAATAAAAAATCACATTCCATATAGGAAACAGTTTTTCTCTATATGTTTACTTATTAAGTCGCATTTCAACAAACGCTCAAACTAAATGGACACTTAACGTCTTTGAAAGAAAACGCAAAATCCCTCCAAAAAGTCAGATATTTGGATGGTAAATAATAACAATTCATACTTGTTGTATATAATGATAATATTAATAAATTACTGATCCTTGTACTTCACATTCATTGACTTTTACTACCATTAATACTGAACTGCATTGTAACGATAATTGTCCTCAACTGCTCTTAAACCCATTACACTTATCCTTTGGTGGAGCCAAAGTAGACTATGACTACAGTAGTTTTAATAATTGTACGCGAACTTAGCACGTCGTACCTTAAACCGGACTATATTTTAATGCTTTATCTGCAACGTGTTTCAAAGGTCCCCAGCAAGGCCAAAATTGCTTTGGTAGATTAGAGAAATAAAGTTGGTAATATTCAGTACCAAAGATTAGTATGAACTATCTTATCTCCCCTTATACATATTTGGATACACTTATCCATAGTAAAAGTAAGATGCATTTGAAATGGCAACAAATAATATTTCATATTTATTTAAAAACGCATCTTAAGACTAGTAAATATTCGAGTATTATTGGCATAATAATATCGTGGTCGTGACTAGATTATGATTTAGCTACTAAATTCAAGGAAAGGCCTAGATAAATCAATTGTACAACTTAATTATAAGGAATGTGTCTAAAACGAAACACAACGGCTATCTTGTAGAGTGGGAGAAGTGTTTCTGTGCAAATGGTGGACTATATATATGTAGATATAGCTGACTAGTATGGGATTAATATGGTGGCTCGCCGCACATCTTGCGCAGCGATTCGGTTAACACTCAAAAAGCAATTGCCGAGGGACTTCGACTGTCCTGCATCGGTGTGCCATGGGCTATGGGTGTACCCGGTGAGCTAGCGCGACTAAAGCAGCTGGAACAGCAGCTGGAGGCGTCATTGTCCACAAGGTCTTCGCCATCGCCATTACCCAGACCATCCGCAGTCGCCTTGTTGTGGTGATAAGGTATAGGTCGTTTACGCGCACTGCAATAATTAAAGTAATGATTAGATAAAATTAACTAATAGAGTTCATACTCAAATCAAATCGGAAAAAACATTTTCAAAACTTACCAAACTGAAAAGTGTAAAGAACAGAAATGAAGAAAAGAAACTAAATCCTTGTAATTGGAGATAAATATAAGGAGATGACATAATTTATTGTGCACACAAATGAAATGTGTTTGCTTTTAACTAATTCGAATATTTAGATAATTAAAATCAAGTTGTTACAGTAAGTTTTACATTTTACAAGAAGCCTACAGCAAAATACAGAAAATAAAGCCATTAAAAACAAATAATTCCTGAGTTTTAGCTGTAAGAAAAGAAAATCAATAAAATTAAATAATGAATTACTTGAAATTAGAAATGAATGCAACTGAAGCGGGTAACCTGGCTAACGTCTGGTTCTGCGGGGCGAGCGACGGCTACAAAAATTAAATAATTAAATATAAATTATATATATTCATATAAAAAATTATAAATTCAAGTGTTAAATGCCGCTGTAAGAGATTGTTCTGTTAGGTCACCTTGTAATGCGACGTCTGTCTAAAAAGCTGGGCGAGCCGCGTCGTCTTGGTATGGATGGCGAGCGTGAACCGGACTGTGATGTGCCTGAGCCACTGCTGGATGAGCTACCAGAACTGCTGCGCGACGAGCAGCTGGAGCGGGATGAATGTGAGCCGGAGCGTGACCGAGAACTGCCTGAACCGCTGCGACTGCTTGAGGAGCTGTAACGTCTGCAAAATAAGAGTTTTGTTTTATTTCTACCAGTACAATTTTGTGCATAATGCAACTTACGATCGGGAGCGGCTATTGGAGCGATGATGATGCCGTCCACTGCTCGTGCGTCGCTTGCTACGACTATGGCTGCTGCGTCGCGATCGACTGCGACTGCGCCGTGCTGCACTCTCGGCCGCAGCGACCGTGGCGGTCGACACCTTGGAGACAATGGCATCCACCAGCGTGCTGTCCGCGAGGGCCGCAACTAAGGGCTGTGGATCGTGAATTTTGAACGGTTTTATAACAATTTTCGGTTTCTGTTGTTGATTATGATGATGATGATAGCTTATACTATTTGCAGCCACGGCCGCAGCCGCTGCAGCCGCATTGAAGCGACCAGCATGCGGCGTCGGATGCCCAAGCAGAGCCAGGCCCGCAGCAGCAGCCGCCGCAGCGGCGGCATTGGCGCCATTACCAAGTGACAACAGACCACCATGATGATGGCGTACATGATGATGGACATGTTGATGATGTGGGCCACCGCCAGCAGCTGCAAGCAGCGCATGCTGCGGCCCATGGCCAAATAGACTAGGATTGTACATGGTTAGACTACGCGACAGATGCTGCTGCTGTTGCTGATCTCGGCGACTTAGCAGCGGCTGCAACGCGCCAACACCGATACCGACACCAACACCATTCACATTGTTATTATGCTGATTCTTGCAGATGTTGTAATGGGTGGCCGTCAATAGGGGGCCATGATTGAGGCGATTCGTGGTACGATTGTAGGTACCCGGTGTGCCAGCTAAAAAGGGCAACGCATTGGGATTGCTACTAGCGTGATTAGTATGAGGGAGACCGCCACCAGCTGCACCACATGCATGATTGTTAATGCTATTGCTATTGTTAGTATTATGTCTACTGTTGGGATTGTTATTCAGCGTTCGATTGTGAAAGATCCGTTTCGTTTGATGATGATGCAATTGCTGTTGCTGTGGTCTGTGATTGTATTTAGCAAACGTTGTTGTTGCTGTTGCTGTGGGTACAACTGCCAGCAGTGGAGCTGCCGCAGCTGGCAATGTTGGACTCTTGGCGCCACCATTCGCAGCCACTTGGGGCGCATTGCAAATGGGCGGCGTTGTTGTCTCCCTATTGCTGTTAGCCTCGGTTGCCGCCACTGGTTGCTCTGCTGCCTGCGGCGGCGGAGTTGTTGTGGTTGTTTCTGTCGTTGTTGGTGTTGTGCTTGCTGTTGCTGTTATCGTTGTTGTTGTTGTTGTGGTCGCCGTTGTCAGTGGATTATTGTTGTTAATTAAAGCGATTACATTGTTAGCAACGAGGAATTCATTAAGCGAGTTACGTTTGGTTGCCATATTCACTAGAGCACCAACCACACCACCACCACCACCACCTGCATCGCCACTTACTTCGCTGCCACCGTCCCTGGCTTCCTTGGCATCGCCATTCTTCTCCATTGTTTTGATCTTCTGCTTTGCCTTGGCCGCAATGCCCGATTTCAGCTGCTCGAGCATGCGCAGCTCCTGCAGCTCCTCACGCTCCCGCCGGCTCTGCTGGTACTCGTCCAGTGCTGCACCGCCTGTCTCGGCATCGCTGCCATCATCGCTTTGGGCACGCAGACGCACCACAGGCGCAGGTTTCGTTGTAGCCGAGTCATGGCTCTTTGACTGCTGTCGTTTCTTATCCTCATGTTCCGATGCATTGGCGGGCCGTGGACTGGGCGTATTACCCTTGTCCTTCTCGCGCTCCCTCTCCTTTTCCTTGTTGCGCGATCGGCGCTTGGGTGGCGTGCCCGAGCGTTCACGCTTGACGCGTTCCCGATTTGGGCTGCTCATCTCACGTTTCACCTGCTCTGGTGTTTGACTGCGACGCAGCTGCTTCTTGGGCGTCGGCGTGCCCGCCTCGCTGTTGGATGAGCTGCTGCTCGAGCTGGCCGAGTCTGAGCTGGAGCTGGATGTTGCACGCTTGCGCTTTGTTTGCTCGAGTGCCACCATCACCGACTTGGTGCCGAGTATATCATTGACAGTGTCTTCGGCTGCCTTAAAGGGATTGAAAGCTAGCGCCGCTATCGTTGTCTTTTTGGGCAGTGCAGCCTCTGTGGAACGACTGCGTTGCTTACTGACCGCTGACGGTGATGAAGTCCTTTGTCTCTTAGGCGACCGCGAACGAGAGCGAGCCAATTTACGCGAACTTGAACGACGTTCATTGCGGCGTTCCTTACTGCGTTCCCGCCGCTGCGTGCGGTCCCTTGCTGCATTGTCATGTTGATCCTTGGAACGTGCTCTGTCCTTGGAGCGACGTCGCTCTTTGGAGCGTTGTCTCTCTTTAGAGCGCAATCTCTCCTTTGAGCGTTGCCGTTCTTTGGAGCGCAATCTGTCCTTGGAACGCTGTCGCTCCTTAGAACGCTGTCGCTCTTTGGAACGCTGTCTGTCTTTGGAACGTGCTCTCTCATTTGACTGCACTCGTTCCCTGGAACGTCTGTCTTTGGAACGTGCTCGCTCCTTGGAACGTTGTCGGTCCTTGGAACGTGCTCGCTCCTTAGAACGTTGTCTGTCCTTGGAACGTGCTCGCTCCTTTGATTGCTGTCGTTCCTTGGAGCGTTGTCGCTGTTTCGGTCGCTCCTTGGATCTGTGACGTTCTTTCGATTTCTCGCGGTCTTTGGATTTTTGTCGCTGCTTCTCCTTGGAACGCTGTCGCTCCTTTGATCGCTGACGTTCACTGCGTCGCTCCTTAGACCGTTTCCGATCCGCCTCACGTCGAGGGGGTGTACGTGTGCTAACCTGATGATCCTTTGATTTATCCGCCGATGAGTCATTGCGTCGCAATTTGGCATCCCTGCGTCGCTCCAGCGAACGACTACGGAAAGGATTGTCACGCGGTGTGCCATTGCCATCAGCAGGCCCCCGGGATTTACCCGATTTCTTCTCTTTGCGTGCCGGAGAGCTGTGCAGAAAGCGTAGAAGATTAGCATCGATTGATTGATTAATTGGTGGATACTCACTTGGAACGCGCCGAGTCGGTGGAGCTGGCACGTGCGCGATTCTTCTTCTTAAGTTTTTTGTCGCGTTTCTTCTGCATAATAGAAGAATTTGAATTATTAGCAAAACGGTTCAGGCAAAGGCCTAACGGTAAACTTGCTAAGAGTCTAACTGTTAGCAATATATTGCGTATATTTATATTGAAATATTATAGAACATTATTCATTCATCATATGGTATTTAGTATGTGGCATGATACGAGTTGTATGTTTAAGTTTCTCAGATGGATTCTCGTTTTTGTCATGATTCAAAAATTTTGCAGCGTTTTTTTTTTTTTTGTATTTTTTTGCAGTGTTTTTCTCAAGCTCTTTGAGGAAGATCGTTTATAACAATTAATAGTTATTGCTGTTGATATTGCGGTTGTATGTACATACTATAATATTCTTAAAGAAAACAGACAAATGAAAGTACTTACAAAACTACAAGAGAGCCTTTGAAAGCTATCCTATATCAATGAAGCGCCAAGGGTTTTTATAAACAAAATATAAATTTTCTTTTTGTCGTTTCTTAATGTTTCGTATAAATTGATTGGATTTTGTTTTATTTTTTCGAAAACTACATTGAAAACTGAAATAATTCCAGGAAAATTAAACTAAGAACTTAAGAGGCCATGCACAAGTCCAAGAACTGATAGATGGATCTATTAGCTCCGACTTGTGTAAGACCCCCAAGCAAATAAATTTCGACTAGCTATACGAACTAAAAAAGAACTAAACGAAATTGAAATTCAAATGAAAACGATTTAATAATAGTAAGTACTAGATTGTGAATGCGTTTGAAGCCTTGTTTTTTACCTTTTACAATATATTGTGGGGTGAATTTTGTATAGATTTTGGTTTCTTTATTTGATATTTATCGATCTTTTACTATGCGTTTATAATATTTGATTTATGTGGTAGATAATGCTTTATATATGCAGGTAGGTTTTATAGTTAAGTAGTTTCAGTACTTGGTTATCGTTATTATTATATATTAGTAAATGTTTCATTTTTTTTTTTTTGGTGGAAAAAAGAAGAAGTAAATAAGCAAGAGAAGAAATGGCGTATGTTTAATATTTGGTGAACAATTGAATTGAAACAACATAAAAACAATAAAGTCAATCGAGTTATTATCATATAATCATATTGTATATATAATACACATATACATTTATTTATAGTATATATAGAGATAGAGAGACAATAATAGTATATCCATTTGGTTTCGGATGAATGTACACAATTGTTAAGAGAGAGAGAGTTACATCATATTGCGGTATATATGGGCGATTTTATAAAGAATTAGTTGAAAGAGCGTTAAGAGAGTGGTTAAGAGAATTCATAAAAGGTTAAAAATTCATGATACAATTTATTGATTAGACACAGCACATGCACTGCATACTGGATACACTTAAAAGCTTGTGTTGATTTCTCTATCTTTATTTTTTTTGTTCTTGAGGTTTCGGAGTGGGGAGGGGAATTGCAACTCTTATTACTTTTATATTTTAGCAAACTAATTGATCGTGCATTTGCATTACCTTGTCCTTTTTGGCTTTCTTGCGTGCACTCTTCAACTCACGCTCCGCATCGCTGCTGTTGCCCTCGTCATCGTTATCGGAGTCCTTATCGCTATCGGCGCTATCGCTGCCGCTGAATTTCCGCTTGCGAGACTTCTTCTTTTTCGATTTACTGCAAGTAGAGTGGGTATCGATTTGGATAGGATTAGTCGTTGCCCACTACTTGTACCTCATTGAGGAGGGGGGCGCTATTTAATTAACAATTGCATTGCATCTAGAATTTGGTCTGTCTGACTCAACAGTAGTAGTAGTCCATTAGACTCATTGGATTTGGCAGCAACACATTAAGAAGTTTTGTTATACATATGTAGGTTTGGTTAACTTTGTGGTTTAGTGCTTTACCTTCAATCGAAATACTGCTCAAAATTGCATTGTCTTAATAATAGTAGTAGGTAACAATAATAATAGAAAGAAAGATGAGAAAGTAATTTGCTTTTAATTGTTGCGAACACAGTTTGAATTCTTTTTAGTATCCTGCTTAAATTTGTGTAATTTGTTGGGTGTGTAAGTGTGTGTGTTGGGTGTGAGGTGTAGCTTGCTAGTGGTGGTATAATTTGACAGCACGATGAATAATATAATCGAATTTCTACTTACCATTGCTTTTGTTATTATAATGAAATGATACGAGTGTGTGTAGGTGGCGTTGTGTGTGTGTGTGTTGTGGTTGTGCAAATGTGTGTTAATATATAGTTAGTTTAATAAATAGATAGGATAGACAGAGAGAGAGAGAGAGAGAGAGGAAGAGAATCCCTAACATTGAAAATAAAACGAATTGCTGTTAACAAAGTATATTACAATACTTTAATCGTTTTGCGAAACGCATTTGAAACATTTCATTTGATTTTGTTTATATAAGTAAAGTTTGTTTTTGGTTTGTAATTAAATGGTACGCTCATTTATAATCTATATGTGTTTCGTGTGTGTATGCAAATTCATTAGTACATAACTTTTCGCTTCTTTTTACTTTCTTTCTCATATGAGTCCCTTTTGTGGTATCAGTTTCAGTTTCAGTTTTGAGTTTGAGTTTCAAATGCAATGTAAAAGAAGGAGTAGAGACGGAAAAACACAAAATGTATTAAGCAGTTGTTTTTGTTAGTTTACAAGTTTGTTTGTTTTTTTTCGCATTTTTTGCATTGCATTCTGATCACGTTTTCAACAACAACAACAATAGATAGATATTGAGATACAGATAGATAGAGAGACTAAACGAAAAACTAAGTATAAATATTATAGTTTTACAACTAAAAACTTGAACTAAAAAACTTGAATGACTTTTGGAAACAAAGTTAAGAAACTATGATAAGATAATTTAACAGAGATTTCTACAATTTTGTTAGGACCCGTGGGCATGGCTTCCTTTCCACTTCTTACCTCTCTTTCTTGTGCTTCTTAGACTTTTTCTTCTTGTCCTTTCTGCGCTCCGGACTCGCCGAACTGCAAACAGCAAGAAATCAAGCATTACTAACAATCATTCAACGGTATCAATCACAATGATGGTGTTACCTTTCCCTGGCTCGCTTCTTTTTCTTCTTTTTATCCGACTTTGAGGCATGCTCGCGCTCATCACCACTGTTGGCCAATGCATTGGACTTGCCAGCCTCGTCGCGCTCCCTTGAAGGCGTACGCAGCAAAGCATAGCGTTTGCCCGTCTCCTTGTCTTTGCCTGCTGCGGCGGCTGCCACCGCTGCTAGGCTCTCGCGCTGAGCGTCCAGCTCCTTTTGTAATGCCACACTTTTAGCCAAATCCTCTTTGGCCTTCCGATCGCAATCAAAGCTGCTGCCCTCCACAAAGTACTCGGATATGTTGAATGCCTCACGCAACTTGGCGTTCTTCTGCTGTTGTGCCTCGGCTATTTGATGTGTCTCACGCACACTGCAAGAGCAAGAGAGGTGAATAAGAGATTAGCTAAGAGTCTAAGATAGATTACACAAAGTGACAAGTGTTGGCTATGATATGTTGTGGTTTTTACCTCGCCACCGCAGCACTGCCAGCGCCGAGAAGCAACGTTTGCAACCACGTGCTCGACGATTGCTTCAGCAGCTCAAGCAGCGCCGGCAGCGCTTTGTTGCCATTGATATTGGCTCTTGGGCTTGTCTCTGCGCACGGCTCTTGTGACGCCATCAGTTTTCGTTCCCGTTGGCTGCCATCAGCTGTTCGCTGGCAGTGTGTATTCTCCTGCGGGCATTGCGTCACAATTGAACCTTGGCAGACGCAGGCGCACTCGTTGTGCCCCTTTCTGGATAGTGCTGTGCGCCTGTTCTTCTTGGCGCCGCTTGCCAAAACCGGCCTCAATGGCTTGAACTTCTTGGCCACTGCTGCATAGTTAAGTGCCGCAGTCGTTGAGGCTTGTGCCGTGAAGTGGAAACTCTCATACTTGGCTATATACTCGCGATTGTCGTGTTGAAAGTATTGTGACTTGCACTTCCTGCCACCACCACCACCACCAGCCCCCCCAGTCGACGCACTGGCAGCTATACAACCACTTATGGCCTTGCTATGTGCACTACACGCAATGTCGTTGCTGCTCTGATTGTTGTTGTTGCTGCTGTTCTTGTTGTTGGGACAGCCGGTTGCGTGTCCTGCGCGTTTGCGACGCTTGCGTCGTTTCTTGGCTCTAACCACATGCAGCATGGTGGATGCTTCAGTTGTCGTTGTGGCTACCGTGGAGGTGGCTGTTGCCGTTGCCATTGCCATTGCTGTTGCCGTCGCTGTTGTTGTTGTGCTCGTGTAGATTTCCGATGAGAGCATTGCGCGTGGAGAGTTTAAGTTTAAGTTTCTTTGGGGGTTGCAACTGGCAGTGGCAATTTGCCAAATAGCCAAGTGGATGTTTATGCCTCACGCAGTGAGAGCGTTTTCAAATGGGTTTTTAAACTTTTTTTTTTTTTTAAATAAATGATATTAAATTTTGTTGAAAGTAAATTCCACAATTTAAGAAGGAATACCGCGATTGTTTATATCTAACAATATCTTCAATGTATTCAGCAAGATCGTGGCTTTTATTATATATATTTTTCAATATTTTGAAATATAAAAATGTGCAATATTTTTAAATGTTTTGTTAAGTTGGTATTCAAAATTGTTTACAATTCGACCGAGGATTAAATTTCGTTTATATATTATTTGATTAAGAGTGTAAATTCTCCTATATATTTTTTTTTAATGTATGTTGGAAATATTTTATATATATTTTAGGGGGAAGACCTTGAGATTATGTATTTTATAAATTTAATATTAAATGTTCGCACACTTTATATTTAGGAAGACCGTGGATTACAGTAGATTTTTATATATTTCTCATTATTTTATTTGCAATCATGATATTTTGATGGATTACATTGAGACACGTTTGTGAATTTATTTAGTTATTTATATATGAATATTTATAGGTTTTTCGTGTATAAAAATAGTTGCTTTACTTAATAATTATTTGGAAGACGTTGGATTATCTTTTTATTTATATGTAGATTAAAACTACATTTCTTAGTATTCACTTCTTCCTCAGCGTTTTGGAAGTTATCGCGATATATGTAATATTAGTTTATAATTTATTTAATCATAATTTGTTATATTAAGTTAATTAATTAATTACTCCGTTTGCTGCACGTTCGCTTGACTCCGTTTAGCGACTAAAACTACGACTAATTACGAGCTAAGTTTTGGAAGACTTATTTAGTGATTTGTTGCTTTCTGTTTAGTGGTTCAAGTGTGGTGCTCACATTACGTCCGACTGTCTTTTTTGTCTATATAGTCTGATCCTCTGTGAGCTTAACGCTTCACTTTACACATAACACTTGCATTTGCATTTGGCTTTGCATTTAATTCATCCACAACGATAGCAACCACTAGTATAATTCACAAACAACGACGCTGCTAATCCGCTGGCTCGTTCTTTGGTGGTGTATGCCAGCACCAGCAACAAAAGCCGCCCACGACTGGATGCATTTTGCGGTTTTCTTGGATTTGCGCTCCTAGCTGTGCTTGTGCACTTGAGGGTCTGCTCAAGACTGTGCATATTGATTGCATTTCCTTTTCTCACAATTTCAACTGTTTTTCACGCTTTCCGTTTGCCTCAGTTTATGTGTCATCTATTGATTTTTCCAGCGCCACAAGCGGTGCTCCTGCCACGCTTTGCGGTTCCTGTTTTGCAGCCCTCATAACGCTTGCATGTTGCAGGTTCATGCTGCGTCGCTGTCAAGGGCACTTTGTAGTTTATATTACATATGTAGCTATAGTAATATTATAATTTATTTATTTTTATATTTATGGATTTCCTGAGCGCGTCTGCCAAGCTCTTTGCCAGGTGCTTTGGCTTTGGAAGACTTGATGTGACTGATGATGAAAAATGGAGACGAAAATCTTTTCAGCAGCTTTTTCTCTACAACTCGACTCGACTGTTTTGATTGGCGCTGCTACGGGAGAGGTAATGAGGTGGGGCGGACGCATGCTGTGCGCAGCCGGCGGCGCATGTGGGTTGGCTGGTGAATACTACTGCCACTGCTGTGCCACACCGTTGACAGCTGGCAGGGATTTGACACGCGTTTAGTTGAAGCGTTTATTGATTTGTCAACTGTGGCGCCCAATTTTTTTTTTAAATTACATAATTCTAGCTTAACAATTATGATTGATTGATCTTCAGTACTTACGCTACTCGCCCGAATTCATCCTTTGCTAAATCGTTTTTCCCTTGTCCCATTAATTTCTGGCGATATGAGTCCACCTGCGTTTTGATCTCCTCCGGCGTACGTCTGTTTGGATAAAAAAAAAAAAAACAATAATTAATTCATTGTTCACTTTACTAAAGCAATTAAAATAAAAAACTACCTTGTAGACTAAACTATATATATATGTACATGAAATGAACAAATCAATTTCACATTGGCTTTTTGTTTATAAACTTGATCTACATTTAATGTATATTCAATTGTTAAAACTTTTTATACGTGAGAGAATAAAAAGTTGTCCGCCCTGTGGTTGAACGCGGATGTGCTCTATTGAAATAATCTCTACAACTGAAATGCAATTTTTCACCACCAGTCCAGGCGAGGCTCAGGCTCGACCTGCTATCATTCGGAGGCCACCGGAAGAGTGCCTGAGCGCACATATGACACACTGTGAGGGGGTGTTACGGGTGCTACGTGGCTTTCAACGAAGGGTTGGTGGTGGTTGGCTAAGCGCGTGTGCGTGCGTCCGCTCTCAGCTACCAGGCGCCCAATGTAAACACTGCCAACAGCAGCTACAACAGAGCATTGGGCATTGGCAATAATGTAAATAGTAGCACGCTGCTGCAGTAGATTGCAGCATTGGGCAAATGTGCACAACTTTGGGTGACCGGTGTTATATAACAGCAGTATTGCATTACATACCGAGACTCTCATAATTTCTGTTGGTTGACATTTTCACTGCTGTGTTAATTGTGGGTTCATGTGCTTACCCTTGTTTCTCGAGTATTTCCTCGAATTCAATGCACTTGACTTCGATTTTTCGCTTGCGATCGTGGTCCAATATCTCTTTATTGGGCGGACGATTGAGTTGGGCATCCAATTTTTTGGAGTCGTCTTCGGCACGGTATTCCTTGTCCTTTTTACCCGGTCGAACAAACGCCCAATTCCTTTGCACATGGCCATTGGTGCCGGAGCCTCGCGGCGTGGTCAGCCCAATGCCGTTGTACATATTGACCGGCTCCCTTTTATTTGTTCGCTAGCCTAGATTCGGTAAAGGTTTATTTTTTTGTCGTATGCATCCAGCGTCTCAAACGTTTCCAAAACCGCAGCTGCGATGCTCCGCCAAATTTGCAGTTTGCAAACACAAGAAAAATCGATTTTGGGCGAAAGATGTCTCACCAAAGCAATCCGATACTATCGATATCCCGAGAGTCATCAGAGTGACCGTATATGCTTTTTGGTATTTTAATACTGAGTAATGACCAATGTAAGTTTTTTTATGTTTCGAGATTTAAAATGCTGTCATTTACATATTCTCGCTGGACCTTCATTGTTTGTCAAAAACTGTATCAGTTTGAGGAGGACATTCGAATTGATTAAAACAGATATTGTACAGATATTAAGAAAAGCGTATTTTCTGTTGTAGCATATAAATTTCTGGTATATTTTTGGAAGTTATAAAGTATATTTTGAAATGTAGCTTACGGTCACAGTGGCTGAAATTTCTCATTGCAAATTGTAAACAAAAAAGCCCGCAAGCAAAATTAAAATATATATATATATTGCCAAAATGGAATCAGATACACATGATGCCGCAAATAACACGGAGAATAATACTATAGTTGTTTTCAAGAAATCATCTCGAAAAAACCTGCGACAACGGAAGACCTCTGACGACGAAGAAAAAGAAGAGCAGTGAGTAATTGCAGTGTGTATATTTACATATGTATTTAAAGCAATAGTTTCTTTGAAATAGGCTCACACTAGATGAAATAAAGGACCGACAACGTTTGCGACAGCGTCCTAAGGGCGTCAGCCTTGTGGGCCTTGCGCTCGGTAAAAAAATTGCGCCCGAGGAGGAATTGACCATTAAGGATCCATATAATGTTAAGATGGGCGGACTGGTCAATATGCAGACATTGAAATCGGGCAAAATTAAGGAATCCGATGATGCGTATGACGTGGGCATCGGCACACAGTTCTCTGCGGAAACAAATAAACGTGACGAGGACGAGGAAATGATGAAATACATCGAGCAGGAGCTGCAAAAACGCAAGGGTGGCGCAGCGGATGAAAAATCAGGAGATAATGACGACGGTGATGCTCAAAAATATCTCACACCTGAAGATGCAGCACTCTATGCTCTGCCTGATCACTTGCGACAGTCCTCGTCACACAGGTCCGAGGAAATGTTATCCAACCAAATGCTGAATGGTATACCTGAGGTGGATCTGGGCATTCAAGCCAAGATACGCAACATTGAGGCAACAGAGGATGCCAAACAGAAATTACTGCAAGATGCCAAGAACAAAAAGGATGGACCATCACAGTTTGTGCCCACCAACATGGCCGTTAACTTTATGCAACACAATCGATGTAAGCTATTCCTGGTCAACAGATTGTGCGCCTCATTCTAAAATGTTTCCCTTTTTTTAGTTAACATCGAGGAGAACAATGAGCAGCGCAGACGGAAGCGTGAAGAAAAAGAAGGCAATAATAAAGCTCACAACCATCATACTAATCCAAATGGTGTCAAAAGAGCAACCGATGATTATCACTATGACAAGTTCAGAAAACAGTTTCGCAGATATTAAGCTAATAATAAAAAGTACAAATATTTTATTAGAAAAAATAATCGATTTATTATTTGATAAATGCTACAAGTAAAACTTAAAGGAAGTTGGGCCAGGATCCACAGTTCAGAATTCTAAGCATTTCCAGAGGTCTGAAAGATTACAGAAGTGATATATTGGTTAGTTAAAGTTGTTAAAAAGTTTACTATCTTAAACTATTTTTTTCATTCAGTGAGAAAAATTAATTTCCTTGCAACGCATGACTGAAGCTCAATGAGATTCCTACTAATCATATCATCATATTATGTTTAAAACACGAATTTATTAATTACATATACACACCTTGTACACAACATTCCTTCCTTTGATGGCCAGTATATAACTTTATTAAACTGAAAAGTGTACAAAAAAAACCCACGATTAGTTAAGTAATTGATTAATGAAGAGTCGGCTTTTGAAATTTGTTCAGTAAGTGATTAAATTAATTTCATAGCAACGCATGACTGAAGCTCAATGAGATTCCTACACAGTATATCATCAGATGAAAAAAGGATAAGAAAAGACATGCTCAGATTGATACACACCTTATAGTCAATATTTCTTCCTTTGATGGCCAGTATATAACTTTATTAAACTGAAAAGTGTACAAAAAAACCCATGATTAGTTAAGTAATTGATTAATGAGAAGTCGGCTTTTGAAATTTGTTCAGTAAGTGATTAAATTAATTTCATAGCAACGCATGACTGAAGCTCAATGAGATTCCTACACAGTATATCATCAGATAGAAAAAATGTATAAGACATGTTCAAACTAATACACACCTTATGTTGTAAGGACACCACATGTGGCAAACGGAGCAATTGTATTTGAACTAGAAATATAGAAATGGTTTAGTTACATTTATAAAATTAATAATTTTTTAAATTACCTTTATTGAGCCTTAGGAATAAAATGACTGAAAAAAAAACTGAAACGAAAAGAAAGAATAATACCGAACCGTTGTTGTTTTTGAGTGGTGTTTTTTATTATACCCAGACAACATTGAAACGTTCATCCTCGCTCTATCTGTCAGCTTATTATTTTGTTTATTAACAAAAATTCTATTGTGTTAATGTAAAACGCGATGTTCGTTCCCATTTTGCTTGTTTATATGATGCCGATCTTGTTGGCGATATCCAAAGCATCATAGTCACGCGCCAGGCGCACATAAGCCTTCTTCTGACCATCGGGCCTGATCAGAATGTTAACCTTAGCCACCTTGATGTCGTAAAGCTTACGCACCGCGGCACGCACATGGTTCTTGTTGGCGCGCAGGTGTGTGAGGAAGACCAGGGTGTTGTTGTCCTCGATCTTCTTCATGGCTGCTTCCGTGGTCAACGGGTATTTGATGATGTTGTAAGCATCCATGCGGTTCCTGGTGGGCACCGACTTCCTTGGGTATTTGGGGTTGCGGGGCAACTTCAGAGTGGTGGGACGACGGAAGTGCACATTGGTGCGGATCTTGCGTGTGCGTGTTCCAAAAGCACCCTTCACGATCTGTTGTGTGTAAAATGAGAAGATATTTTATTAACTGTATATGCATATTAGTGATGATTTGCTAGCTCACCTTGGTCTGCACCTTCTTGGCGTTCAACAAGGCAACAGCCTTAGCCTTAGCTGTACCCTTGGTGGGCTTGGCACCAGCCTTAGCAGCGGGCTTCTTTCCCTTGGCGGCAGCACGAGCCTTAGCCGAGAGCTTGGAGAGCACCGACTGGGGCTTCTTGCCAGCGGCAGCCTTCTTGGTGGCGAGCTTAGCCTTTGGCTTGGTGACTGGCTTCTTCAATGCGGGCTTCTTAGCAGCGGCAGCAGCTGGCTTCTTGGGGGCGGCAGCAGCAGCAGCGGGCTTCTTAGCGGGCGCAGCAGCCTTCTTGGGAGCAGCAGCAGCAGGCTTAGCTGCAGCTGGTGCTTCCTTCTTGGCAGCAGCGGGGGCCGCGGCAGCAGCCTTCTTCTGCTCTGGCTTCTTATCGCCAGGCTTCGCTGTAAATACAAAATCACACTAGTAAACAGAGCTGCAAAAAAGTTGGGTTATACACGAATAAGCAATGCTGTAGCAAGCTGACAAACCGATCAGTCACTAATGTCACTAACAGTTTAATTCGAAATGTAATGTAAACGCATATTTCAATTGTTTTTAACACTTTGCAGCTCATCGCACTCATTGTACATTGTGTTGAATGGAATCGCAGCCACACCGCACGTGGCGCAAACATGGCGTCAAATTTTCATTTATTTTTGCGTTAAAAATGATATTAAACACATTTCTGCGTATTGCATTGGATGACGCTTGCTTTAGCCTTGCTTATTGTAATAATTCCACACATTTTTAATGCATTTTTATATGAAAAATGCTTACCGGATTTCTCGGTTGGCTTTTTAGGTGGCATTTCTACGAGAAAAAGAAATGAAAAGGAGAACTAAGGGGCATTGTCAAATCAGCGGAAACCAATTTTGACAGTAGCGTGGCCAGACTTCGCAATAAGTGGCAACGCTAAACAGCGCGGAGTGGCAAGTCTTCGCAGCAGTGGCAGCGCTACACATAAATAAAAAAAATGACAACACTGTTTTTTCTTAATTTAAAAACTTTATTGGTGCGCGGTAGATTCAAATATTTAAATACAAATTAGGAAAATATATTTACGTTAACACGTATCAGCAGGCACAACCACTTTTCTGTTTTCCAGAGCGACTGCCAAAGTAGCTGCGTAAATCTATAATGTAACAGGGTGGTTAAATAATATATTTTTGGGAGTAAAAATTAAGTGATTTACCAAATGTTTGCGATTTGTCTGTTATTTGTGCCGCTTGCTGTGGTGCTGTAGTTGCGTTTAATGTTTTAAGTTGTTGCATTGTGACTGTTTCAAAAGCCAGTGCAGCCAAACGTTGGAAAAATTCGGTGGTTTTAAATCCAGAACGAGCAGAAACCGACCAATATTCAGCTTGGAGCTCGCTGGCTGCCACACCCGCCAAACGCTCTATGCGCATGAACTCTTCCTTGCTCTAGCAAAAAGAAAAATGTATTATTTTTAAATTATAGGGAACTGTTATGACTAACCAGCAGATCCGCTTTAGTGCCCACCAGGAAGATCAGCGGTTTCTGTGTCGTGTTATAATTGAGGGCGTTGGCCAGCCATTTCTTGGCGGAGTCAAGCGAATCCCGCTTAGACATGTCATAGGTGGCTACAATGACTGCAAGCAGAGGTATTCAAGTAAAATATATCAGGAGCTATGCCTTACCCACCACTGGCATTGCGATAATAGGCTCCCGCTATGCACTTAAAGCGTTCCTGACCCGCGGTATCCCACCTGTAAAAGGCACCTAATGAAATCTCGGTTTCGCTTTCTTACATGCTTTATACTTACATCTCTAGGCTGAAGTTGTGACCGAGTATGTTAAAGTTCTCCAGCTCAAAGTCTACGCCAATGGTGGCCTTATAGTTGGACTGAAACTTGTCGTAGCAGAAGCTGTCCAAAATGCCAAACACTAACTCAAAACAATCAACTGACAAATTGCACTCTTACTTACCGATTTACAATGGCCGTTTTGCCCACAGCACAGTCACCCACAAAGATGACCTTGCAGGGTCGTAGCTTCGGTTTGCGTGGCAGCTCCAGCTGATAGCGCAGTTGTGGAGCAAAATCCCTGTCCCGACTGTATGGCGTCTGGGCGGTGCTATACGCTGGCGGCAGGTGCCGCAGATGTGTGCGCGGATCGTGCAGGGTGACAGTGGGTGGCGGAGGCAACATCAGATTCTGACGCAGAAGATGGGGCATGCTGAACGTTGCAATTCCAACTGACGCGTCGAAGCAAAAATGTAAACGGAAAAATCATGAGACGACCACACAAACCACAGACCTCGTCGTGAACTTGGTGGCTATCAGGTGGCCCAAGGTGTTGGCTTTGTATGCAAATGCATTGACAGCTGATAGCAGTGCCTTTTATTGGGGTTAGCAGCGATAACAAAGTGGAACAGAGCCAAGGGATTTTCCAATTGAAAACCTTTTTATTATTCCATTACTTCTTAAGTCTATTGCATGGTTGTGTGCTTCTCGCCGCGCGGGTAGCCAAAGTGTCCCACGCTCTTCACCTGCTGCTGCAGTTTTGGCTCCAGATACAGCGCCTTGTAGATGGCCCGCTTAAGCTGCTTGTATTGAAAGTGCGGGGGGAAGGGCATATCCTCGAAGGATAGCATCAGCAGATTGCCCGCCTCGTTGCCCACTGCCAAGGAGCGACCACAATGTGCAAAGCTGAAATGGAGTCGATGATGACACTTGATGTCGATTGGAACCAACTCACCGAAAAGTTGTGTAACAGATCTTGGCATCAATTGTGGAGGATGAGACCGGTTTGAGTGTACTGTAGCGCAGATCCCAGATATCCACGGTGGTATGGCTGAGGGACACCAGAATGGTCGAGTGAGTGCGACTCCAGCGGGCACAATGCACTGGCGACAGATGATGGAGCAGTGTAATCACGGGTGAGATGATGCCTGCCAACCAAATGCGTATGTACCTGGAATAGGGAGTAGCTAATCTATGCCAGAACTTTGTAGTAGTATCACCCTTACCAATCGCTGCCGCAGGTCAGATACAGCTTGGGTGACCAGGGTGAGAAGTCCATGCAGACAGCAGCTGATTCATGTACCTGGCGCAGCTCCAAATGCTGCAGTGGATAGTTGGTGGAGCACTTGTACAGTGTGCCCTCATCGGTGAGCACATAATAGATGTCCGTCTGCAGCGGATCGAGCAGCAATTCCAGACACTGTGGATGTCGATTGGCCAGCAGAGGCACCTGCTCTGCCGGACGCTGCAGCGTAATCCCCTCCAACACACCGTCGGCACGCTGGAAACGCTGATGCTCGAAGCCCAGCAAATGCGGACTGTTGATAATCTGATACTTGGTGATGGCTCCAGACTGGGATGCAGCCAAAAATGGTGTGATCTCTTCAGCGCCGCTTACATCGCCATCGCTACGCGGTATCCACTGGATGGCCGTCACGGGCTCAAAGTGGGGTGAGCTGCTGCGCTGCGAGATGGCCAGCGGTGGCTGATCCGGCTGCGAGATGTCGCGTACCTCAATGTTGCCATTGTGCAGGCCAATGGCAAGCAGCTGTGGCGCCATTGGCGAGAACTGCATAGTAACCACTGGCACCTTGTAGTCATAGCAGCGTTCGGGATTCACTGGATTCTTAATGTTCCACACGTAAACAAAGCCACGACGCAATCGACTTCCAGTTAGCTGGGCAAACGTATAGATGCCATAGGATACGGCCATAATGTCGCCATTGTTGGGACAGAAGCTAACAGCGGTTACAGCCTGGCGCACTGTGGGATGGGCCGAGGGTGGATTTAGACGCCACAGCAGGCGCAGTCGATACTTGAACTGCACGTCCTCGGCGAAGGGATCAGGTGGCGTCATGTTGCGGAAACGTCGTTGCTCTGGTTCATAGACATTACTGGCCAGAATGCGCATGGTCAGCATAAGAGCCAGCCTAAAGCTGGGCAGCCTATTGATGCCTTCAAATTGATCCACACCGCCCACTTTGTAAGTGGTCACCTGCATTTCCTGCTCGCCCTGCACTTGTACACTTTTCGTGGACGCCTCCAGATCCTTGTATGTGTCAAACATCTCAAAGTTGGACACATAGGAGCCGACATGGTCGGTACATAGACGTTCCGTGTTCACTAGTCGTGACTTCTTCAGCACCGTCAATGTTTGTGTGTCAGCGTCCACGGTGCGTCTGGATTTGTCCGTGCCCGACAGCAGCTCCTCGTAGCGTTGATTATCGGCCAAGACCAGACGACCCTCCTCGCTGTCCAACTCGGCCGTCATGCTGGGTCGCTCGAACAGCACCACAATGGGCGTTTTGCGGAGCAGTACCTTGATAAAAGGCGTGGCAGGTGGCTTGGCTGACTTGCTGGCGCTGCGTCCAACGGGTGCAAAGCGAATGGTTTCCTTTTTGGTTGCTAATTTATCTGTTCCCACTTGCAGCTTGTACAAATTGATCTGGAAGGAGTTGTTGATTAAGTAGGATAATCACTTTTCCTTACACTACTTACGCCCAAAGCAATGTCATCTAGGGAAGCGCGCATCACGCACTTGGTGCGATAGTCGGGTGTGCGCAGCTTTTGCAGTTGCAGCTGATCCGGCGTCTCCGTTTTCATCAGCGGATGGCTCAGGATCTGCTGACTGAGCTGCTGGAAATCCGCAGCACGGTAATCCTGCCTTAAAGTCCTGGACATCGTTAAATCCAAAGTAATTTCTGTTAGCTTTTGGACAACTTCTTTATGCAGGTAAGCATGGTAACTTATCGTTGCCACAACCACGCGCCCGTTGTTATGTGGAAATGTTACATATTGTTGCGCATCTGCGCACATAAATATTCATAATCGTAACGATTTTAAGGCACGCAAGCGCAAAGCAACTGGTACAATTTAAATTAATATCGACAAGTCGAAGTCGAAATACTCTAAAATGTATCGGTTATCAGTTTAAAAAGTTGCTTATCGATTTAGCACTTGACCTAATTACCAGATCTATTGATTTCATTCGCTCTACTTGTAAATGCAGCCGATGGGCAGCCCTGGAAGCGTTTACCGTTTATTTTAGTTTTTCGCGGTAATCTTAGTGAAAAAGTTGTATTATTTCTTTTTTGTTAAAGTGTACAAAAAAAGTAAAGTGTTGGTGATTATGATGACTTGCATGGTTCACAGACGAACGAAGTGCAGCCCGAGCTGTCTTTTGTGAATAATAGTATAACTTCCGCGACCTGTGCAAGAACAACAATCACACACACACACACATTGTTGGTGCTATGACCCGTCATAGAAAAAAGTTTCGTTTAAAATTTGTGTAGCAATTAGACGCAGACCAAAGCAATTTACCTGTGCCGCCACATACATACATATGCATGTACATAGCAATAGAAAGGGTCTTTAATTCCGCCACAAGTCGAAAAAGAAGTTGTCTTATGTTAATTTGCCTTTATGCTTCGCTACGCTGATTCGCTTAATGAACAGGCCGCTGTGGCGGCGATAGCGACAATAGCGATGGCGGTGGTGATGGGTGATGGGGAGTCAGCAGTGGCAGCGAGGCAAGTGCAATATGTCAAATAGACAGACAAGCAGCGAAAAGAAGAAGTTTTCCGCATGCGGGCCAAATAGCATGCGCCGCCGCATTGCATGTTGGTCAGCAGCAGTACCATAAAGTCGCTGTCGTTCACGATATAAACGCATCAAGCGTAAAGCAATAAATGTGCAAGCAAACAAAATGCAATGCAGCAACAGCAACAATACAAATGCTGCTTTTAAATCCGCTTTGCGTGCATTATGAACTTTGCACGGGCGAGAGAGCAAGCAATAAGCAAAAAAAAAAAAAAAAATTCGCCCGCTTGTTACACTTTTGGGGCAAAATCAACAACAATAATCACAAATGGCGGACTTGGGCAGAGGGCAGCGCAGCAGTGCAGTCGACGTTGCAATATTGGCAGCACTGCGCACAGTGCCTCAAAGTGCAATTGCACACCCGTCATGTGAATCTAAAAATATTCTGGGCATGAGCTTTTATCTCTCTCTCAAGTGTGGTCAATAAATTACATTTTAATTGTGCAGGCGACAAAGGTGTCATAAAATGTTAATGCCCATCCGTTAATGGGCTTGGTATGTACTGTCATTTTAATAACAGAAACCAAAAATCTATATACGTTCTATATAAAATTTTAATTGGTCGAATTTTACGAGCATCTAATTGTCCACACCCCGAACATCGAACATCGTAAAGTTTAACGGCAACAAGTTCATCTAGCATTCAGCTGACCTGCGTTCATGTCGTTCGACCGTTTTACGCTCATTCATATCGCTTTTACACCTGTTTTATGCTTCCACTGGCCCCAATGTGCGCTGGGCTCTTTCGTTTGCTGCCAACATGAACGCCAACGCCAACGCCAAGCACTAAGCAGCGACGTTACCGTCTTCGTTGGGTGTAACATATTTTCTTTTTTCATTTTTTTTTTTTTTTTTTGTCTCAGGGCAACGCCGAGCGATACCGCCGCGTTTAAGCCATGTTCACAAAACCGACTTTTATTCGTTAATTAACCGTCGTGAGGCGCAGAAGTGGCGACCGCGTGAAACCCGCTTAACGGAAGTCCACCACATAAGCAGAGCTTTTGCGGAAACTCGAAAGTGAGGGCGCAAAAAAGTGACTTCATTTCGAGCACACCACCACCTGTGGCACGGCATTGTGGCACTTGCTCTGACTGCTGTTGCTCTCGCTCTCTTTGTCACTGTCTTTGTCGCTGTCGCTGTCGTCTTTGTCGCTTTTCACTCTTTCACATTGCTGACAGCGACACAGTTGCATGTGGACGCCGTGGCACGTGCGCCGTTTGCCTCTAACGATTCCTGCTCGGTGCATTCGTTCAGTCAGTCAGTCAGTCAGTGTGGCGCGTGCGCCCGGGAGCTATACAAATTGTGCTGCGTTTGCGATCTTAACAGCTTCGAGTTATTATAATTTTATGCAAATTGGGACTGTGTTTAATTAATGTGCCGTGTGTCAAATGTTAACAACATTTTGCAATAAAGCAACACCCGCATACAAAGCAATATCAAAGCAATCAGTGTGCTTGTCTTATCAGCATCAACATCAACCGTAAGATGTTGTTTTGGAAGCGTCTCTGTCGCCCCCAAGGCGAGCCACCGGCGACGACGACGGCGTCAGCCTCATCAACAACAACAACAACAACAACAACAGCCACAGCAACAGCAACATCATCATCAGTTTCAGTTTCAGCCTCATCGGCGACTTCAACTCAGCGCAGAGGTAAGTTTTTGGCATATTTTATATACGAGTATGGAAAGAAATAAATACACTATACACACATATATCTACTCAGCCACGCCCCTTGCGTTATAAACGCCCACGCGGCGCCTAACGTATGTATGTCTTAAATATGCACAAACAAATATTCAAATATTAAAAAATTGTGAAAGAGTAAAAAATGTTTATATACTTATTTTGTAGTTTTAGTTTTAGTTTTAGTTTTGAGAGTCGTCTTCGTTGTTGTTTTTTGTTTTTTTTTTTTATCGCTGTACACGAAATCCGTGCGCTTCATTTGCATAATTTGCATCTTAAAATTGTTTCGGTTTCTGTTTTTATTGACTGGTTTATTGATTTCATTTTGTGATTTCGTTCGCTCGCTGTCTCCATCTCCAACTCAGTTCCAGTCCCCAAATACCCAGCTTAATGCTCAAGCGTAGTCACTCGTCCGAGACTGAGACTGTCTCGAGCGTTTGCGCCGCATAATAAATTACTATCAAATTTTATCACCTACAAAAGACGCTGGGTGAGCAGACAAATGCGTGAAGCAGCTCATCCCATTGAGGCATAATGAATAATATCTTATATGTAAATATTGCTCTTTTTTTCAGTTCTCGATTATCCTGGGTGAGTTTCGTGTGTGTTAACTGTGTTGCCAAAAGATTTATGAATGAGCTTGGCTTGTTTAACATAATTATGCATGCATATCTTTTAAGTATGTTTCAGATTTGGATCCACAAAATCAATCTTAATAGAATTAGACTGGTTGAGCAATTTATTATGTACAATAGTCTCGGCCTACGCATGGGAATTTTTTAGCATTATGAACAAGTTGCTATTACAACAAATATCTGCAGAAATATTTAGATTACCGATTAGTTGACTTTACAATTCTATGTAAAGATTGTGAGTCCACAAAATGATTTCAATTCATTAATTACTGTCAGTGTAAACATTTGCAAAGTATTTGACAGACACAAAATAAGCAAAAACAATGTTATAAAATGCCTATTATTATTATTTAATTTTAAGATACATATCTATTTCTTAGACCTGCCTCGCTTTTTCCTTTATACTTTGGCCCTTTTGCTCGCTCAGACAGACGCAAGTGTCAGTTTGTATTGGCTGGAGATTGGACAAGTGTGGACCACAGTGGTGCGGCTCATTGGCTTCGTTGTGGTTTCGTTTCATTGTAGCATAACTTTTGAGCTAACTGTCGCCGATTCCTTTGCTGCCACCTTCGCCTTCGCCTCCCTTGCCCGGCTGGCTGTTTATTTTGGTCAAGATGACTTTGACTTGTGGTAATGTGATGTTAATGACACTCATCAGCAGCGACACAAACGGCGAGTGGAAGGGCAAGGTAGAGGTGACATCGACACCGCTTTACCTCATCCCAAAAACCCCCTTCCACACACGCCGCGACTCGCTCTTTCCCTCTGCCCTTCTCCTGTGCTGTGCTGGGCACACTTAACATGATTCTAGTAGAATTTTATGTCGTTTTCTACCCCCTTCCTCTTGCCTACCCCAGTTCGGTTGCGTTCATAATCGGCTTAGGTATGAGAGAGTATCTGGGGCCTGCTCGAGACGTTGACACTTTTCGGTTGACCATTTGGCTAGGCATTCTTGTTGTTATTAGTTCGTGTCTTGAGTCTTCTGTTTGAGCTTGTCGAAACGCCATCAAGTTGCATGTTTTATGTGCATCGTAAAGCGAGCTCCGTAACGATATGCGTATAAAAATGAGTTCAGCATTTTGTTGTGACATTTTTATGCGTTTCTCTCTGTTTCTGGTTCTGTTTTTAGCCTTATCAAAGTTACAAAATAGTTGTGACCATGCGATGCGATTTGATAAAGCGGCTTAGGCAACTCTTCCAGCACAGAACTCGATATCTGCAGAATCTTCTCTCTTTGTCTTTACTTGGACTACACAAATTGCTCATAAATTACATGAAAGAGGCAGGAGAAGCAAAAAAAAATTGGTCGCAATGCCAAAAGCTGCGCCTACACCATCATTATCAGCTTGTAAATAAAAAGACTTTATCAATCGTTAAGCCGGAGGCGCTGGCATCAACCAGGCAACCACTAGTGCCCAAATCAGGAGGAGCTGAGGCTGGAGCGGAAGCAGCAAAGCAGGAGGCAATTGTGGCCTGGAACCAACTCTCTCACCTAATAACATAAAAGTTATCGAAATGCCAAAAGAGGAGAGGCTGATTGGTGGGGGCTAAGTACAAATATTTTTATTTATGATTTTACAGATCAGCATATTGCTCAATAATTTTTACCGATCGAGAGCCAACAAAATAACTTTCAAATTATATGCCCTTCCCACCTTGTGGGCTCCCTCCTCCCTCCTCCCTCCTCCCTCCTCCCTCCTCAAACTACGTTTAAGTGCGCCAATTTTGAAATTATTTGCGGCTGCGTATGCAGATAATCGTGACCTGCTGCTCCACACACACACACACACACACACACACACACACACACACACACACACAGTGGGGTCTGGCAAGGCTTTGACTTCGACTTCGACTTGAGCTGGGTGCAGGCCAATAACTCAGAGCCTGGCCAAATACCATGAGAGGCAACTAAATTGCTGTGCGAAAGTTCTTTTCTGCTTGTTTGCGAGTCTCTCTTTGGGGCATCTTGGCTTCATTTGTATATATAGGACTCGTATATCATTTAATTACTCTATTTGGCATAGTTTTGATGCCCAAAACTAGCCAATAGAACGACCAATCAGACGGCCAGAGATATTGCAACTATTTGGGGCACTCTTAATATTTTCCCATAAATTATGCGAGGCCAAGAGAAAATTACTTTAAAATTTATGGCTTGCTCGCTCATCCCTTCGTGTATCTTTACACGCTGATTTGGCCCTTTTATTTTTGCGATTTATGTGCAGGCTGTGAGAACAGGTAAAGTCCAAGTGTATGCGGAGTATGTGCCTTATGCTGCATGCCGCATGCAGCATGCCGCATGCCTCCTCCAATACGGGGCAGTGATATTCCGCAAATAACGTGTTTCGGCTGTTGTTTGCAGCAAGTGGGCGGGCCAATGGATCTGGAAAGTTCGCACGATTGATGATCGACTCAATGACGGACTGATGGATCCCCGAATCGACAGACAGACGGACAGACGGACAGATAGACAGACGGGCCAGCTCACAGTTGCGATGACGCCGGGCTGTCACCGCTTTGACATAGCCATTTATGTAATTATGCACACACCACCCCGCCCTGCCCCGCTCCGGTCCATTTCGCACACACTTGCCGACCATATCACAAAGCGATCGCGATCGCACAGTGTCCCACACCGCCCCAAAAACCGAGCCGGGCTTGTAATTATTTTCTACTTAATCTTCATCACATGCTCAACATGTCGAAAACTTAAGCAACCAACTGCAAGCTGTTCAACAAAAACAAGAAAGAAAATAAGAGAAGAAAGAAAATAAAAGAAGAAAGAAAATAAAAGATGAAAGAAAATAAAAGATGAAAGAAATTTGTTGCTGGCATTCACACAGCGGGCGGCGTTGCATGCATTGGTTATCGAATGGATCTCACCTGCATAGGGCTGTGGCATGTGGCAGAGTGGAGTGTGGAGTGTGGAGTCAATACTCCAGTGACCTTTGCAACACATTAATGTCGTGATTGCCGGGCCAAATTTGTAATAGATCGCCAATGCTTTCAAATAAATATTGAACTTAAAAGTGTACTGTGGCATTAATTAAGATGTGTTGATTATCATGTGAAATAATTATGAAATCGATCGTAGCATTACAAAAAATTGTAGAAATTAGTTGTGAACAAAACGAAGGAGATTATTAATTAATATAGAGAAGTAGAAATTATTCCTCTAAAAAACATAAATCATATTATTATGTAATCGAGCTGTTTATTTGAAAGATATTGTAGAAATTGTCTGAGAATTAACTTGCAATATTTATGAGCAAAAGAATGTGGAACAATACTTTGCCAACAAAACAAGATTAATTATTAAATTGCACATATGTTTTTGAAATTATTCAAATGTCAGTTAGGATTGTTGTTGTTTATTTATTGAGATACGTATTCCTTAGACTTCAAGACTTAGTCATAAACTTATTGGTAATGGTAGATTTGATAAATAATCACGTACTTCTACCTAATAATTGAATGTTAGAGTAACAATTTTTGCAGCTATTTGTTAACACCATATTATATAAGATTTAAATTCTTATTAAACTGCTACTCATTTTTTTTGTTTTGTGAGATTTATATAATTATTTTTCTTATTTTTGACAAGCCTACGCAATGCAATTTGTAAATCTTTATTTATATTTATGAAACTTGATGAAGGAAACAGATTTTTGATCCTATATAAAAAGTAATTTACGCTAGAGCCTGTATGTTATTACATTGTGTAGGCATTTTATATGTGAGACGTGAAAACAAAAGTCACGTAAGCGACAAATCACAGTGAATAATCACCGAGTCGTGATTTGTGATCTCTTTTTGGCATCCCTGACTGGGCTGGGGGCACGTTCAGTGCGTCCAAAAGTGAAAATGAAATGGCCAATGAATGTGCGTTTGTGGCATGGCAAAGATCTTGAAAGAGCCTCCTCCACCTGCGCACGCTACAACCGTCGTGCCCCACTGCTTGCCCCACTGCTGTTGCATATCAGGTGTTTAAAGGTTTCACAAAACAATCGCCGCATGCAGATGAAGAGAACGTAAACGTGCCTTGGGTATCTGTGGCAGCATTGATGATGTTCCTCTTGCTGTATTTCGGGATCGTTTTGTTGGCCGTCTGGCTGGCTTGCTTGGTCAACCTCTGACCGAATTTCCAGCGATAATTATCGGCTGGCGTGCAAATATGCGGAAAGAATTCCCCATGGTTTGTTATAGTTGTTGTCTTTTGTTTTATGTTTTGACTGCTGTTCGTTGTATTTCGTTTCAACTTTAAATGGAACTAATTAAATTTAGCGCAGAAAGCGTTAAATTTCCTTGTCCTGACGCACACACACACACACACACACACACAGTCTCAGACACAGACAGGCTCATATGTTAGCCCGGCCCATATAATTGGGGGCCCTGCAAATCAGCTGGCCACGCCCAATTTTGGGGCAACGTCGCGTTGTCTCTGCTATGCGCATCCCCCCCCTTGCCACCTGATGCCACACTGATTTAGTGTCATATAAAGCTGTAAGTGAAGATTATGTTACCAGAATTAATTGCAGCCAAGGTGAAGGTAACAGGCCGTTCCGTCACAACTTGAACTGGAAGCTCTGCTTCTTCCTCTGCCAGTCCCTCCTCCTGCTCCTCTTCGCTATGCTGTCCCTCGTCACACGACGACAGCACGTGCTGAAGTTGCCGTCGTCTGCTCTGTCTCTCTCTCTCTCTCTCTGTCTCGACTGGCTTTTCGCTTGGTAATTTTGATAATTTAATTGAAAAAATGACAGGCTTACTTTGTGACGAAGCCTTCAAAATGCTCTGCCAATTGCTGGCGTATTGATTTTATGTACTTATCCTCGAGGGGGCAACATTCTGCCCGCTTTAAAGTACTTCATTTAAGTGGCATTTGACACAGCTTGGCTGCAGGTGTCTTCAGGGGTGCCAAAAGTTATGATTTCAGGATATAAACTTGGCATTTTTGCCGGAAATATTGATTTACTTTACAAAAACTGCAGTAAGTGCATTTAAAACGGATGAAAATATTGAACAAATAGTTGAATGGCAGAGGAAATTCAATTGAAGAAAACAATTTTACAAATTAGTGAACAAATACTTTAAATGGCAATGCAATTAAAATAAAATAAATTTTCTCTTTTGAATTACAATAAATGCCATGCAAATAAACATGAATTTCTTTAAGGACGACAGAATTTATATAAACTGAATATTTTTGCAGTAAGTGCATTTAAAAAGCATGAAAATATTGAACAAACAGAAACAAACAAAAAGGGAATTACAAATTTGAATTTAAAGCTAATAATAGTTGAAAAGTAAGAGAAGAAACTTTAGAAAACAATTTTGCAACATTTTGCAAATAAAGTAATTTTGAATTACAATTAATTCCATGCAATATTCAGGCATTTCTTTAATGGCAAGAATTTAATTATCTTGCGGGCTGTAGATATTAAACAATACCTGCATGATTTTGCAAGTGCCAAGGAGAATGATGGAACATGCTCAACATTTCAATCTTGGCATTTCTATTAAACCTTGCAAATACTTGGGGAAATTATTTGCACATTTGACCGCTGTTTAAATATGTTTTCATCTTGAAAATGTTCACAATGCTGCCTTGTTTGGTCTTTGTGCATTTGCCTTGGCCCAACATTGGATAAATACATATTTCATATGCACATTTCTCTCTGCCAGCAGCAACAAACAAACTCAAATATGAATAGTATGAGCACACTCATACTTGAACTCGATATCGCACTCGCCTTTGTGACCCAACTGCAACTAAACCAATCAGGCAAATATTTGAATTTTGTTCTGCTCTGAAACCCAGGCCAACTTACATTCAATGGGTTGGCAGTTCTAATACTAAATTGAATAAAATGTTGGCAGCGCCAAGGGGGGGAAATAAAAGTTGCCATTTAATGGACCGCCGAGTGGAAAAAGTGAAAAATGACGGGAAGAATGTAAATATGTTGGCAGTCAATTTGGTTAACGACCAGGTGTAGATTAACGCTCCAGAGACCCAAAGCCAAGTTAACTGCTGTATGCTGTAAATGGAAAATCCTGCAAATCCTTCATAATTATGCACCCTCGCAGGACTCGCTGCAGCTAAATGGCCACGATTTTGCTCAGCTCTGCATTTGGTTACGTGTCGTAAAAAACAATTACCAAACACCGCAAGCCAGCACAACTTCAGCTTCCACCCCCCGCTGACTGTGCTCTCATGCCCCCCCTCCCTACTCTTTAACTTTACTCTCTCCTACATTATGTAATCCTTTTCGAGCAGCCTGCACAAAATTGTAAGCAAAAATTGTTTAGATTCCTTTTTGCAACATGCATTTTGTATGCTTTCGTCTATCTTTCCGTCTGTCCGGCTGTCTATTTCTCTTTCCGCTGTTGTCTTGCTTTTATTTTTGATAATTTTCCTTGTTGGATTTCTGTTTCTGAGTGCTAGCAGCCAAGGCAAGCAGGAAGGCGCACTCCAGTGCACAGCTCAGTCCAGGCCAGTCCAGGCCAGCACAGTAAAGCGGATTTCGTGGCATATTTTATGAGTTCTCTCCTGCTCGTAGGGGAGACACAAGCTGACCCCCTGGAAGTTATGAAACCACCCACAACTTGTAAATATAATACTTATGTAAAGGTGCTTGTACTTTAGTTTCTCTTCTGCGGCAAATATAATACTTGTCAATGGACAGCCCAAGTATTATCGATACAATTACATTGCTCTAGACGATGATGAACTTTCTTGTTTCACTTAGCTTGGCATCATTTCCTCTTAATATTTCTGTGCACATAAGAAATGTAAGAAATGTTGTAATTATCTTACAATCTGCAGTGAATATCATAACGATTTGATGAATGTAAATGATGAAAACAAAAATTCTGTTTTTCTACTTCACACTATTAGCATAAAAAAATGAATATTCCATTGTTCTTTTCCTTCAGAATTTGTCTGCTGCATTTACAAGAGTACTTAAGCAAGTTCTTTCAGAATGTGTTAGAGTGCTAAATAATTTGTAGCATTAGAATTTTAATAGACTCTGACATCTGAACTTATTCTTTAATATATGAATTGAAAGAAGACTTTTTTTTATTTAATTAAATTTGAATATTATTTTTAATTATTAGCTGAAATAAATATGCCAGCACACAGTTTCTATAGAGACTTGAAGTATCTTTTTTATTTACAAGAGTATCTTCATACATTTCTGGCATCCCTGGCAACCAATTGCAAGCAACTCTTGAGCACATGTCACCCAATCCAAGTATCAGCATATTTTGATTGGCAGGGCAAGGAAAAGCACTTGAACTTTTACTTGTGACCTTCGATAGATAGATTCGCGCTTGGCATTAACTATCAAGTTTTCGCTTTAAATGTAAATGCTTGTGAGGCCTTTGAAGTGGCGTCTAATCACCATTCAGGGGAGTCGACTTGTACTCGACTCACACACACACACACACACATAGTGAACTCCCCTTGGAAAACAAAGGCGAAGGCGGATAAAAGAAACAAGCGCGTGCCTCACTGCGAAACTCGGCTGGGTGAAGATGGAGGTGGGAGTGAGAAAGGGGAAAGGATGAGTAGGAAATAGCAACAGCGACAGCAGAAGCAGCAAAAAGATGATGAGAAACTTGAGCGTCAAGCAGGCAGAAGCTTTAAGCCGCTAAATTGTATCGGATTACAGCAAATTCCAAGCCATGAAGCTAAAATTCCTTACCCATAGGCGGGGGGCTTAACCCGCTCTCTCTCTCTCTCTGTCTCCCTCTCGCTTGCTCTTCACTTCCCCGAAGCAAAGTCTGCATATTGTGGCCCCCTTTTTATTTTCCTGCAGCTGGTATGTTAATGAAGGTGCTTCAGTACAGCTTGGGTTCTCGTTGTTGTCGTCCTGCTGTGGCTGCTCCTCAAAATGGCTAAGGGGCATAGAATGCATTGAAACGGAGGCAGGCAGCCGTGGATGACACACAAGTGTGACGGCACCAACTGAACCCATGAACTCGCGTGGGAGCAACAGCAGCAGGTTATGAATCTTAACACAGTTGCAGTTGCAATTGCAGTTGCAGTTGCAGTTGCAGTTGCAGTTACAGTTACAGTTACATTTACAGCTCGAAAGCAGCATTTAAGAAGCAGCCAAACGAGCAAAAGACAATCAATCGAGTTGCTTAACCCCTCGGTCACACCTCTGTCACCTTTCAGCCCATTTTACCCCGCGAAGAACTCTCAAAAATTGCACACAATTTGCCTAATTCAAGCTCTGATGCTGCTCCGCATCTTAGTTGAAACAGGATGAGCCGCGTTGCTGAAATTGCTGCGGTTTGAATACCCTGTAAAAAGATGACACAAAGGATTGTGGAGAGATAGGAAGAGTAGAAAAATTTCTAATCTCATTTAATACAAAGGCATTTCTTTATATCTCTGAAGTATTCATTTAAATATATTACATTAAACTATTTAGCTAATAGAAGTCATAATAAGAGAAATTATTTAAATATTAAACTAAATTAAATAAGAATATATCTATTAATATTGTGGAATAACTTAAAGATAATAAGTTAAATTCATTAACAAGACTTAACAATTTTGAATACAAATTTAGAAAATAACAAAAAAGTCAGTTCATCAAAAGTTTCTTCAACGTTTGTTGCATATTGATATTCGATCAAAAATCGACCTAGATTAATTCTTAATACTCGAAGGACTCTACTGTTTGAATATTTAAAATATAGTACAGAACTGTCTACACATGACAACTGTTTTATGAAGCCTCTAGGGTAGCTGCTAGTCAATCACTTGGCGCACACTTTGTTGTCTTTTTTGGCTTGAACCACGGCAACTGCAATTATTGTTTGCGGCTTTTCAATTGCCTGGCGAGCTTCGGCTTCGGCTTTGGCCGTACAACTACAACTACAACTACAGCTACAGTCTTCGCTGCAAGTTCAGTCTCGGAGTCAGTCATCATAAGGTGAGAATATAATAGCGCAATCGTGAGATGCGTGACTGCAATTGCCCCTACGCCTGCCACTAACTATGCACGCTGGGCCCAAGCACTAATATGCTGCGATAAAAATAAGCCAAACGAACGGAATACAATGCACTTTTGAGCAGAGATACCCTGTAAGTGAGGTAAGTGAGGTACACTTAATGATTGGGCGAGAACCTTGATTAGTTTGTTGATTGCTTTGCCCCACTGTGCCGTGGCCGAGGATCTGATCTGCGTCTGGCTTTTTGGGCCCAGGGCCGGGGCTGATAAGCAGCCCAAACAAACAAATAATAATGCACGATTTGTGGGCCTCAGTGAAGCTACAGACATTTCTGTGCTTTTTTCTTTTTGGTATTTGATTGAGCAATGCGCGCGCTGCCTTTAACTAATTGAGCTTCATTGTAAGAGGCGGGTTCCCAAAACTTTTTACTTGCCACAGACACGTTTCCTGTAGAGATGGAAATAGAGTTAGAGAGTCGGAGACGCGTTGGGGGAATTTGTAGAGAAAGCAGAGAGAGAATTTGAGGCAAAGCGTCTGTGGTTGCCATTTAATTAAAAATGAAAAGTTCTTGTTAAGAAAAGGGTCTCGGGCATTTGCGGAAAATTAAAAGTTTTCCTTTCTATTTGTATTTTGTATTTTCTTTTTTTTTGAATGCCCGTCCCCAAAATGTGACATGTGAGAAACATTTGCCATTTTTCAGACTATACACATAATTGTGTGTACAAGTTTTTTAAGTTTTAAATGAGTTTGTTGCTTCTTCCTGTCGTGGCATTACTTAAATGTTTAACAAACTTCATATAGTTTACGTGGCGTGTGGCGTGTGGCATCAACTGCATAGAAGATCATTTGTAGTAATAGAAATAATAATAAAAGTGGGAACAAAAAAGCGAAAACACTTTGTTGCATAAAACGTGCCTTTTACATTTTGCTTTTTTTGCTACACCAACTTTTCAACTTGGCTTAAAAAATGCCAAGCTGCAGAGTCATAAAATCAAAATAAAAACTTTGTGCAGCTGACGAGCAAAAAACAAAAACAAAAAAAAGGAGATGAGAAAGAAACGAATGGGAATCTGGAAATATAATATTAAAGTAAAGTCTATTAAACTTTTTTGCTTCACACACACACACACACACACGATGAAAAGTCGTTGTTGTTGTGTGCAACTTTTGGCATGTATAAAACATATGATTTTTGCTTGATGGCCCCGCGGGCCAATTTCTTGTCTAGAACAAATGGCAAACAAAAGCGAGGAGGAAACGCGCTAACCGGAACCCGGACTTGGTCTGGTCCTCTGACTCCCTAGTTCAGTATGCTAGCATGCTGTAAAAGACGGGGCTCCGCTAATAAAATAAACCCGTGTAAACGTGCTACGTCTCCCCAATCCTCTGACTCTAACTTTCCCCACTCTGCTCCTTTGCCACTTCCACTGTCGTTGACGTTGCCTGTGGCCTGTAAATTTGAACGCCTCGTGCAGACATAAATTGTGTGTTAAATACATTTTATGCGTTTTCACCAAAAGGGATCCACAGCACAGCACAGCACAGCACAAGTTGCCACACAACTTTGTGTAAGTCAGTCGACTGCAAACGCAATCAAGGTCAGGCCAAACGGTGTCGTCTTCCTTCTTGTTGACGTTGCTGCCTCTGGGCCATGAACGCACAAACGCTTCTCGCTTCTTATGATGTATGACAACAGCAGCAGCAGACACGTTGCGTATTAGAAACGCACGTATTGCTGGCAGTGCCAGTGGAAGTGCCAGAGTCCCTACATGTTTGTAATCCTTTGGCTGCTCCTTTTGTAGCTGCCAAGTCGCAAGAGCGCTGAAGTTGAGCAGCAGTCGGAGCTGGAGCACCAGCTGAGCATACACATGTTTCTGTCACATTTGGACTACATATTCCAGTTGTTGCTTAAGTGTGTGTGTGTGTGTGCGAGTGTGTGCGAGTGTGTGCGAGTGTGTGCGTGTGTGTGCGTGTGTGTTTGTGTTCACTTTACTCCTTGAGCTTGGCATTTCCTTTGTGAATTATAAAGAAATTTGTTGTTCGTCTTGTTGTTGTTGTACGCAACGTTTTGTTCCGTCTTGTGCTGTAGGGGGTGATGAAGGGGTGTGATGGGGTGAGGGGGGGAGGGGGGAGTGAGGGCGGCTGTTAGCAACGCTGCAAAATTTCATTGCATACTTTTGGGGGGTCGGGCGACAAGTTGATTTTGCGCAGCCTTAAATTGAAATGACACTTGCTGAAAATTAGATTAAACATGAAAGCAAATCACAAAGACGACTCTGAAAGCACAAGGCAACTCGATTAAGCACAGTTAAAGCTCGACAAAGCTTCAAAGCGCTTGGCATAGTTGCCTTACTTATTATATGTATATTCTATATTTATTTAATTTTCTAATTCTAACTAGGCTGATACTTATATTTACTCTTTTTCCGTCTAATATTTGCTTACTTAGTAAATTTCTATTCTTTCACTTAATCCTTTCTATCTAAAGGTATTTTTATAAACTCACAGCAATATTAAGCTCTCTTTCTTCCTCACTGTTTTGTCTGCCTCGCACTAATGAAATGTTCACTAACCATCAGCTTAATTATGCCAGATTAATGGTAAACAAAGCTTGAAAGCACATTAGGCTTATGGCTTCTGCCATCTGTAATTTCACAGCAAGATTAATCCAATTATGTCCAGCATTCGACTACTCTCATTGCAGTTTTAGGAAGAAGGAAGCTGCTTTTTAGACGCAGGCAGCTTTAGGCATTTGCCACCCCCCTGCCCTTCCCTTCCTCCTCTGCCTCCTTTTAGTGCTCACCCTTCGCATTTGTGGCCGAGGCAACACTTGTTTGAATTCCGACCGATGCTGGGCTTAATGGCATCTCAGTCGTCGACTCTGCCACGCCCATCCAACGCACTGGCTGCTTGTGTTGTATTCGTTTTTTAAATTCCATTTTAATTTGTTGTGAAATTCGCTTCTATTTCATTTTGATGCCCTTTTTTTTTGGTGCACACAGTGCTTAATTACCAGCATTTCGATGTTTGAGGCAGCTGCGGGTGCAGCTCGAGGCTGCATGAATTCGCATGAATGAAAAACGCACTCGCGTTGATTTTCGCTCATTTCTATACTTGAACGGCTTATACGGTTACAGCGAGCACTTTGAAGTGTGAATCCATTTAAACTGAACTTTAATGTCAACGCATGACAGATGACAGTGTGACTGATGAATATCCTCTTCTTAAGTTTGAATTAGTTTCATTGAAATACAAACATGTTTAGCTGTGATATGATTTAATAGAGAAGCAAAAGATTGTAAGGTAAGATGAATTCAGCTGCTTCGATATCCAAGTTACGTGTTTTTAATTTAATGATATATTCTAACCACCTGTATATTCCTTTCTTTAACACTCGTATCTGTTCTTAGTTTAATAAAAATAGCAAACATGAGAGGAGGAGAGGAGGAGGAGATGAGAAGCAAAGAATTGTTCTAAATATGTTCTTTGTTCTTTTTAATTTAATGTTACAATATATTGCTTGTATCTAAGCATCTGTATAATTGTTTATATTGCTCTTCGCTCTAACCATCTCTATCTATTTAGTTTAATTGAAATGGCACTGTAGTTCGCACTATCTTTGATCGCTTGATTTTTAAGCATCTTCTTAAATTATGTACTTCCTCCTGGATCGCTGATACCCCTTAACTCAATTGTCATGCAATCATTGCAGGGCAATAAAGCAATTCACAGGAACAAAAGCATTTTTTGCAGTAAGCTCAACTAAAAATGCCGCAGGATATTTGCACTTTTGTTGTAGTTGCGGTTGTTGTTGCGGTGCTGTGGTTTGTCAGCCTCGAAACGTTTTATTTAAATGCATTTCAATTTGTGGCCGCAGCCCTTATAGTAAGAGTAATTGCTTTAATAAAATATGCGTGAGTATTTTATAAAAATTGAATTTGCATGTTTTATGCACATCGAAGCGAGCAATTTAATTTGCGAGTTGTTGTTGATGTTATTATTGGGCTTTGTTTTCATTTTGTTTATAGAATGGAATTGCTAACAGCTAACAGCAGGCAGCTCGGCGGCTAATCAGCTGCATGCAAGAATAGCACAGTGTGTATGCTTAAATAAATGATGATGATGATGGCACAAATGTTGATATCAATTTCACAAATTAATTGCAATTGAAATTGCAATCGCAATTGTTTGAGTCTGAGTGTGTGTCAAAGTGCGCTTTGAGCGAAGATTTCTTCTTGATGTTTTCTTTTCTTGTTGCTTTGTGTGGCAACACTCAAAGCTGCAACTACTTAAGCTCACTTTGTGTAAGTGTTCCCCTACTGCCGCCTCCTCCTTGGTGGCCTGCCACGACTTTGACTGCAACAATGTTTGACACGGGCAAAGACAACAACGGAATAATAGCCGTGGCATTAGTGCCGATAGATACAGATATAAAGAAACACAGATAGATTGGTAGATAGATAGATGCCTTTGTGTCACTGCAATTGACAAAATAATCACTGGTACATGCTGCAGCCTGACTTGGCTGCAACAACAGGCAACATGCTCTTTACAAGAACAACAGCAACAACAACAGCGGCACACATATTTTCCCGCCTAAACGAAAAGACAGAAAAAAAGGCAGCAACAGCAACAGCAACAACGGCAACGGCAACGTTGCTGGCAACAAAAAGTAACAACAGCAAGCAACACGCTCAGCAACATTTTCTCATGCGCACGTTTCTGGCATGCAGCAACATTCCCCACTGGCAACATTTGGATGCTGCTGCTGTTGTTGTATTTGCGAGATACATTTGTTGTTGATGGCTCTTGGCGCTTCGGTTGCTGCCGCTGCTGTGGCAACTTCGTGTGTCGCTACGCTTCGTGTGTTGCCGCCGTTTTCATTATATTTTCCGTGCGATTTTTCAACAGTTTGCAAAAAAGTTTTTTCAGTCTGCGTTTGTTGTCGTTAGCGGGTGGTTCGCAGCTCGCGTAGTTGCTGCAGATAGTTTTTTACAAGCAAGTATTTACGCCTAAAATTGTTGCCGGCTGATTCTGCGTACCAACTGCGACTTTTATTTAACAAACAGCACACAAAAACAACGAGCAAAGAAAAGCAAATAAAAAATACAACAAAAAAAAGTAGTAAAAGTAAAATAAAAAAAAAAATCAAGCAAAATACGTGGCGCAAAATAACGTATTTTATGCCGGCTAAGGCTCAGAGCGGTGGCTTCAACTGTTGTTTGTTGGTGTGAGTGAGTGAGTGAGTGTGTGTGTGTGTGTGTGTGTGTTTAAGCGGAAGTCAACGCAGCCGCCATTGTTGTGCCGTAGCGGAAGTGTGTTATTAGTGCGACGGAAAATTGTATTTACTTAAAATGTACTCGAAAAATGTTGAAAGTCACAAAGTTGCGTTGGCCTCAGCACAAAAGTAAATCAAATTAATTCAAATTTATGGCAAAAATTCAACATACGAGTGCTCTCAACTAGCTGTGTGTGTGTACCAAGTGTGTGTGAGTGTGTGTGTGTGTCAAAAGTTTTAATTGAAGAAAACTTATACGAAAGTTGCACACATAAATGTTCGTTATGCTAATTGAATTACAACAGCAACTGTAACAAACCGCTGAAAGACTCTGCGCTAGCGGCAGCCACAAAAAAGGTGTCGAAAAAGGTTTGTCAATTAAAAAGTAATTTTCGCCTCAAACTTTAACCCCAAACATAACCACACAGCCCCATTGTCGTGATGCCACCACAAGCCTCTTTTGAGTTAATCTGTGGTGTGATGCTAAGTAGAACAAGCTTGAATTGTGATTAATGATTGAGTGCTTGCTTTTGCCCTGATAATTGGCATCTGTTCTCAGCTTCATTTTCCCCGCGTGACAATTTGCAACATAGTTTAAATGCCTGACACTTTTAGAGTATCACTTTGACCTAACTCAATGTTTTGCTTTTTTTTTTTATAGTACATATAATTTAGTGATAACTTCATAATCTGGGCTGTTCAAAGATATCATTTAATTTGTGTAGTCAAGCAGAAATAAATGCTGGAGCCGTAGCTAAATTTAGTAAATAAATTAAATTATAAATACGAAATTAAACATCGCTTTTAAAAATGTTGCCCAACAGTTTAGCCGTAAATAAATGAAAGACTATTTAAATAGAGAGTTGCAGCGGACGCATTGCATGAATAATAAACAGTCTGACAACATTTCATAGAGCACTGCCAACATGTCCACTTCATGCTGCCAGAGTTGTGGACAATTTAAACATTTCGTAAAGTAGCTAAAACAAATGTAAACAAGTTGTGTGAAGCGACTTGAAGTCCAATTTTAGTAAATATATACATAGATAAAATTAGTCATTTTGTCACTTGAGCAAAAATGAATGAGGAAAGAAAAGATAAGTTCAGCTTATTTGAATGAGCCAAGGAGAGTGCTGTTAGTTTCTTAAACAAACTTGATTTGTGCAGCATCTGTTTTAATTGTGCGTCTAACTTTGGCAACCATAACTCTCATAGTCTATGAGAATGATGAGCCAATGGACAAAGAGTTAAAGCATTAGAACATTTGTACATTTGTTGATTATCATCTGCTATTTATATTCAAGTTTAAGCTGCACAATTGTGAAGAGTATTTTAATATTTTCGACAGCACTGCCATTGCTTGATTCGTTTTTAAGTCACGTTTTATACGTTGTTGTTCCTTTTGGAAACTCGTCATTATTCATAGCCTTGCAATCATTAATAACCTTTTAATGCGCAAAACTTTAACAATTCGTAGCAGCATATTAAATTCAATAATCACTTAAACCTCATAAATATTTTCACTTTGTCCATGGCCCAATAAAAAGCAGTCTTACTGGCCCGGCACCCCAAGCACTGCCACTTCCCTCCTCATCCTTTGGCTGGCTCGTCCTTGTCCTGGGTCGCACACGCCGTCTGTCAGGCTGTCAATGTCATTTCAATGATTAAAACTTCAACGCAAATAAAATGAAAAGGATGAGCTAACCGGACTACTCCCCCATCCCCTTGCTGCTCTCCACAGCTCAATCATCCACCGACGCACTTGCTCTCATCCCACTGTGTGTTTTTTCTTCATTCGTTTTTTTTTTTTAATGAAAATATAAACATTTCTCTCTCTCGGCTCTTATTATTTTTTTCCCCTCTTTGATTGTGGCAGCTTTGCTGGACCCCTGTTCGTCCCTCTTCCTGTAATGCCCACAACTTGGCTTTGTTTTCTTTTGGCCGTGGCTTGTAATAAATTTTTAATTTCGCTTAATTGAAAATGGCCCGCCTGGCATGCTGCTGCTTCAGCTGCTTCAGCTGCTGGCTGGAGGATCTCGGAGTTATTGGAAAAGTATCTCAACTAAATTTCATATTTACAAAGCACTGTTTGGTCCTGGTCTTGCCCCAAGCCTGCTACAGTCTTTGTTTGCCGTCCGTGCCACGCGAAACACGTGTGTCCACTGGGACTCGGACGTTGTGCCACTGTCTGAGCTGAGCCACTGAGTCACTGAGCTGGCTGTCTGCTTGCCTTGCCACTTGCCACTTGAGAGGCAGAGTGCGACGAGGTGTTAAAAGCTGCTCACATATTTATATAGCTGTCTCGGCCATATATAGGCAAACACATTTTAACAAACAACAACGGGAATGGGAGCGAGAATGGGCGACTTAGGAGCTGTTGCAGTTGCAGTTGCAACATACGAAAAATGGGTCACATTTCTTGCCTCATGAATGAATAGCAGTGCTTGTGGCGTTGGCGCCTCTGCTACTGGGGCATCTTCAGAAATTACCTGCCACTGAGAGCAGTAGGGGAATCGGAGACTGGGGGACTAGGGGACTGTGTCATAAGCACATCTATCTATCATGTATGCACTCGTACCTCGCATCTACATATGCGCCCATTGTTCCATTGTGTACCATGGCAAACGAGCGTTTAATTGCTGTAAATAAGTGTCAAGTCGTTGCAAAGACACTTCACATACAATTTGCCATCTACTCGCAGCTATTCTTCGCTCACAATATCACAACACGTGAATGCAAAGTTTAAACTTATGAGATGCCTGCTAAAGAGTGATTAAGAGCTCTCTATGAGTGGCCCAGTGGCTGTACTGTTAAGGTCAACAAATGAGTTGTTGATTGATCGTTAATAGTTAATAATTAATGAACATGAACTAGTACTTGTACCAGTTCGAGTATTCCAGCATATACGGTTTCTTTTATTATTGTGGCCAGCATTAGGTATTTAGTAAAATGGGAAATGTTGAGAGAGTTGCCAGCTAGTTAAGTGTTCAAGTGTTGAACAATATTGCAGAGTCTTTGTTTATTTAAATGTCTTAAACAATTAGTTGCATTAGTTTGAATTTTATTATAGCTAATAATTTAATACATTACTAAATATTCTTAATAGTAATATACATACATAAGAATGTTCTGCTTTTAAATCTTTCTGTTTCTGCCAAGAAGTATTTTGATAAACTTACTTGTCAATTATAATATTCTAAATAAACATAAGTATAATTAAACTTATTAGAAATAATAACAACATTTTCAAGTTGAAAAGCAGTTTGTATAAAATGATTGTATGTTGTAGACTTTAGTTAATCTATTACAATAAAGAAAGTAAAGCACAATTAATACTAACAATAACATCTAAATAAATACTAAATTTGCGGAGAGGTTTGCCAGTTTGTAGGAAAGGCTTTAAATAGCATTTATTTACATAAGAACCACTATCATTTCTAACATTTATATGTCCAGTTTCTCCAGCATCCTGCACCAAGAGTTATTTAGTCAAATGCTGCCCATGGTGCCGCATGTGTCGTGTTGTCTCCTCGTGTCGCCTTGTCCCCTTATGAGGCCACTTGGCTCGTTAACATTTTTCCCACAGGCTGCCTGGCTTGGCTTCTATTTTCTGCCTGAGCCTGAGCCTGCATCTTATTTATTGCATATAAAGGCGACACTTCCAAGCAGCTGGATGCGCCAACCAAATGACGTCGTCAACGTCGCCTGGGCAACACTTTGGCATAAATTAAAGAAGGGCACTTTGTGCACACCCGTTGCATTGTCCAGTCGAGGTGGAGTGGAGGGGAGGAGAGGAGTAACTTGGTCTATAGCAGTCGCTCTGTTTGTATTGCATTTTGTCACACGTTGCTGAAAGCGACGCCAATTTGTCTGAAATGTTTTGAATTCTAAACGTTGACGAGCACTCGAGGCGTGTGTGTGAGAGTGTGTGTGATTGTGTATGTGTGTGTGTGTGTGAGTGTGAGGGGAGGCTTCTTGATGGCATGTTGAATGCTGCATGCTGATCCTGATGCGGATATGATAGCGTTGTCGCTGCTGTTGAACGTGTGGCAAATGTTTAAACTGCGAATATGCATTGCTATATATACACACTATATGTGTGGGTGTTTTATGACGCTTTTCATATTCACATGAGTGCATAGTGAGTCAATCAAATCGCCAGCAGCAACTGCCTCAGACTCAGTCGCAGCCAACGACATCGACATCGACATCTGCCTGCCCCCAAGGCGGCCGTGTGAATTATGTGGAAGATAAACTTGGCCAGTTTTGGGGGCCAACTCGTTACCCATATTGTATTGCAGCCTGAAAGCAAAACACCTGCTGCAGATGCTACAGTCACACACACACACACACACACTCGCATTGATCTTATCGCCATACACACCCAAAATGAAAGAGTGCGGCCCAAAAAACAAAGAGAACAAAAAGAAAAGAAACAACAAGCAGAGAAGCAAATGAAAAAGAACCTCGTCTCGAGGTGGAGGCGACTGCCGTGCTACACGTTGCGTCTGCGTCTGCTTGGTGTCTTATCTGTTGACTTGAGTCCAGCTGCATGGGGCATGCTGCATGCTGCATGCTTCATGCTTCTGCTTGGCCTTGGGCTGCAGCTTCAGCTGCTTTTGAGCTCCTCTGTCTTTGGCTCTGACTCTGGCTCTGACTCTGACTTTGCCTTGACCATTTATTTACATACATTTCTGTGCGCTTGCGATTCGCTCGAGTCAAGGGCCGCAGCTCGCCTCATTGTCTGGCCACGATGCGGATGCCGCTGCTAAGCATGAGACGCAAAGGGAGCTGCAGAGCAACACTGAGAATGAGTTGGAGTCTAAGTCGAGGACGAGGACGAGGATGTTGCTTGCTAATTTCACCTTTTCACAGATTTCGCGTGGCTTCTTTTTGCATTCACGTTGAGCTTCAATTTGTGTGTGGGTTGCGGCTCTGGCGATATCGTTGATTATACCCTATTGAAACAAGGGCATACTAACTACTTGTGTAGCTACAATCTTGCTAAACAAAATGCATGAGTGGAAAAAGTATAATTGGGCAGATTTAAACTTCAACATCTGTTTTACTTTGTCAATAACTAAATTGTTAAACATTATTTACATTAGTTATGAAGCCATAATACTGTATAAAGATAATAGCTTTTTTTTTAATAGCTTATATTACTAAAAGATTCCGTTTACTTTCACACAAATTTAATTTCAGTTGTTTTTATATCCTGCTTTTTTATTCAGATCGCTGTTAATTGACTTCATCGTTAGCAGCCTTACGTTGCCAATTTTAATGGCTACCGCTAGTTTTTATGTGTATTCTAAACAGTTACATTTGATTGCTTTCTAATATTAAAATTTAATTACTTGCAATTAAATGGCCAAGTCTATAATTTATTTTCATTTACTCATAGCTGGCCTTAATAACAATTAATGAATACAAAACAATTGAGCAAATCTTATGTATTCAAGTACATTTATAATAATGGATTTACTTTGACAATTTGTATACAACTACGCTATGACTTAGCAGTGTATTTCATCTTCGTTGTCACATTTTATGTGATTTTTTTTCTTGAAGGGCTTGGCTTGTGGGAGGCTCATGAAAAATTGAGCAAGTGCCGCACTTGCAATTTCAACAGCTCATCTGCCGCTGCGCAAAACAATTTGATTCTGTGGCAGCTGTCGGTTTGGGGTCTGGCCTGCCTTGCCTTGGTCTTGGTCTTGTTTAGAGGGGCACGAACTCTTGCGAGACGTTGCAATCCTTGAATGTTGTTTTTAATGCTCTCTGTACTCTTTGAATTTGCAACTGTTGAGTGCTTCATTTTTAGTTGTCAATTGGTCGAATGGAGACCTGGTAAATCAGGTCCTCTGTTCTTAAATCTTTAAAGTGTTAGATGCTTGGTTTTATTTTGAATTCTTATCAAAACTCTGTCAACTGTCATCATATCAAATTCCCAGGAAATTCCCTTTCGAATTGCTCTGTCAGTTGCAAATCCCTCAGTTCTAACGTAAACTTCCATCAAATTGGGAGTTAGGCACAAAATGCCACATCTCATTCGGAAGGCAATTCAATTACTGAGCCCAGCACGAGATCCAGCTCCCAATTGCCTCGTTCTACTGTACTCTGCATACGCCATCACCATCATGCCATGTCAATGACCAGATGCAACAGCAGCATCTGTTTTTGCTGGGCCCGGACTTGTGTCAGGTGAAAGGCATTGATGGCAAAGTCCCTAGATAACCTAGCCATCGATGTGCACTTTTTATGCGGGTGAAGGAACTCCCCCTCAATCCCCCTGCCACCTCCCTGGCGTAGTTGACAGTCTTTTGCACTTGGATTTGTTGTTGATTTTGGTCGTAGCGAGTGAAAGAAAAACACACAAAACGATTCATAGATTTCCGTTTTGCTGCATTTCCAAACAATGGCATTTTCATGTTGCAACAACAATGCTGTAGCTGCAACAACAATGAGGCATGCTAGTACCTAAGTGCAATTTCATTTTTCTCTATTTTCTGCCATTGGCGCCCTTTTAAGTGCACAAAAAGGAAACTAAAATTACGAGCAGCAAAACAGACGGAAAGCAACAACCTGCTGATATGAGTAGTAAGTGCCTGAGGATTGCTATCATGCCACATGCCACATGAAACTAGCCCATGATCTAATGGCATTGGAATGCAGCTCAGATAAGACCTTAGAACCATTTTGCTGTCCTCGCCTAGTATAAATAGTCGTTGCATTTCTCAAATGACACACAGTTCAATTGTGCAACTAATCCCATCAATATGGTAAGTTTGAGTTGCTCTGGCAGCGCAACATCAACTAATTGTTGTGTCCAATTCCAAGCATACGCCAATCTTTGCGCTTCTATTCCTGCTGCTGAGTGCTGCCCAGGCAGCCGTCATCCAACCGAATGTGGAGGCAGTGCAACCGGAGCAGGTGAAGGTCTCCAATGAGGTGCCTCTTGTGGTTGAGCAAGGAGGCGCTGCCAAGGAAGCACAGAAGCCTGATGTGATTGAAGCACCTGTGGTCCAGGACCAGCTGAAGCTTTCCAATTCTATTGCTGAAGAAACTGTTCCACTAGCTCCTGTCGCTGCCCAAGCTCCTGTCGCTGATGTAGCCCCTAACACTCCAGTCGCTCCTTTCGCTCCTATCCCTCCTGTCGTTCAGGAACAAGAGAAGCTTTTCAACGTGATTTCCAATGAAGATGCAACTCCCTTAGCTGCTGTCGCTCCCAAAGTTCCCGTCGCTCCTGCAGTTCCTAAAGTAACTCAAAGTCCTATCGCTCCTGTAGCTGACGTCGCTCCTAAAGCTTCAGTCGCTCCGATTTCTCCTGTCGTCCAGGAACAGAAACAACAGAAGCTCTCCAATGCGATTCCCAAGGAAGAAGCCGCTCCGGTCGTTTCCAAAGTAACTGTCGCTCAGCAAACTAACATCGCTACCACAGCCCCTAAAGTGCCTATAGCTGCCATAGCTCCTGTAGCCTACAAAGCTCCAATCACCAACATTTCTGCAGCTCCTAAAGCTCAACAACAAGATAAGCTTGCCAATGCAATTCCCAAAGTAGAAGAAGCTGCTGCCGATCCTAAACTTCCCATTGCTCGCTCAGCTACCGTAGCCCCTCAAGTTGCTTTCACTCCTGTTGCATTTAAAGAGAAGGAAGAGCCGAAGCAAGGCCAGGACAAGCCAGCTAAGGTGGAGACTGAGCCTATCAAGACCGAGAGCGAGCAGACAGCAGAAGCAGCTGGCCAATTGGAAGGCAGCAACAACCAGGTGGTCAAACAAGTCACAGCCGAGGGTCGCACCAAGGTGATTTATCCTGGCTATCCCGATTCCTTCTACATCATCGATGACGGTTCGCTCACCAATGACAAAACAACCGCTGCCGATTCGACTACCGATGCCAATCCGACAACCACCACAGCACCGATTAAGAAGTATACGGGTTCCCATGATCAGGTCTACTATAAGCCAGCGTTCTTCCCCTTCCCCCCACCGCCGCCCTTCTTTGTGCCAGACCTTGGCAGTTCGGCATCTCATATATTTGCCCACAAGTTCGGAGGTGGCAACAAGTACGGCAGCGGCAGCGGAACTGGAAGTGGCAACAAATATGGCAGCGGTAGTGGACATGGAACTGGAAGTGGCAGTAAGTATGGCAGCGGTAGTGGACATGGAACTGGAAGTGGCAATAAGGGCGGCAGCAACAACAACAACAACTATTACCACAACAAATTCGGCTCCTACGGTTCCTCCTCGTCCAGTGGTAATAAGGATCACGGCGCTGGCTACTTTCCACTGCCATTGTTGCCCATTCCTTTCTTTAAGCCCGGCAGTGTCTATGGATCCGGTCAGAAGTACAATAGCACCACAGACAACAACAAGGACGATCAACTCTTCAGCTTCAAGCCAAATTACTACAACGAGTTTCCGCCATTCTACATTTCGGAGAGAGGTTTCCCCACAGTCGGCGAGCAGCCTGGCAATCAGCCAGGACTTGTGCTGATTGGCCACATCTTTCTGCACATTAAGCCACAAGGCGGCAATGCCAACACCAACTCCAACACCAATTCGGACAATACCGCATTCGTTTCCAAACTGGCTGACAACCAGGACGAAAGCTCGACTAGCACGGATCCCAAGATCGAGGAGGAACCGCTGCAGCAGTCTCAACTGCTGCTCCAACCCCTCATACATGCCAACCCCACGGTCGAGGGTACTGACAACCCCTTTCCCAACCAAATCAATGAGCTCTATCGCAGCCTGCACCTTGTGCATCCCGACAGCCAACAACGCTCCCAATCTCCGGACTCTGCTGAAGACGGCGCCGTGCTCTTTGCCGTGGAGATACCCAAGCCCATCTATCGCTTCTTCAAGTCTGTCTTTGGTGTCTTCTCCTACTGAACACCACTTTGATTGAAACGAAAGCAACAACAACGAGACAACAACTATAGCTAGCATTAAGCATCTACATTCAACAGCACTTTTTATAAAACTAATTAGCATTTAAGTTGCAAGCATTCAATAAATATTTTCGCATATATGAAATGTGTCAATTATACATTGTACACCTTGATTCAAAAATGTATAGTTATAATTTGGCAAGAAAGAAAAGCAATCATATCAGAGCTTTTCTTTCTACATCAACTATAATATATACTAATCTCATTTAAATGACTCTTCCACATTTTCTGCCTGTATCTATAATACTTACTTGAAACATGTTACAACAGCAAAGCTTCAGGTTAGAAGTTGGGACTTAAGTTGCCAGACTGAAGGACTGACTTTATGTACTTAATTTTATAAGCAAACTATATCCAATTGTACATAACAACTAGACAGGCGAAAATTACAAAGAGAAGAAAGAAGAAAACATTTGTTAGTAAAAATTAAAGATGAAGAACATTACTATCTAAAAAGCAATTAATTATATAGTCACTTAAGCTCGAGCTACTCGTATGTCTTTACAGCACTTACTCCATTCATTTTATGCTGTAATGTCTTGCAATTTGTTTCTGCTCTTTAATCTTTTTACGCTCTCTCTTTTCTTTTTTTTTTTTTTTGGGTGAATGTGGCCCACACATTCAGTCGAGTGAATAAAACAAATTTGCAAATTGCACATACGAGTGCTGTGAAAATGTGCTTGGAAATGAACTCGGTAACATTTTAATCAAAATCTGAATACACAAAACTGTCTGCCATTATGCAAAATCATATCAAGCTCAAAAAAGCTGACTCTTTCCACCTGCAGCTGCATTTACTTTGCCTCCATTTTTGAGGGATATTTCGGTGGCAGAGTTCGAGGCAATTCTTGTTGGCATTTGCCATTTTAATGAATACATAATTAGTCTTTTCATTCACCCTTACACATAGGACACATTGGGGATGATGCTCTTGTGCACCTGCTTAAATCTCTGCATATATGAATTTTGCATGCAACATGCAACAGCACGTTTCGCTTGTCTGTCTGTGTGTGTGTGTGTGTGTGTGTGTGTGTGTGTGTGTGTGCTTTCAGTTATCTGGGTCCAGCTGATGCTCAACATTGCTTATTGGTTCATTTGATGCTCTGGGCCATACAATATTGAGATAATGTTTGCGCCCAGCCTCGACTCCAGTTTCAGCTCTCATAATTGCCAGGATTACGTTGCCTCATAAACTTTGCCTCGAGTTGCACGTTGCACGTTGCACGTTGCCCGAACGCAGCACAATTTGTGTTTGCATTTCACTTGAAACTGGCGCAACGGGGTCGGAAACGGGGAACTGGGGGGGGGGGGAGCGGAAAATTGCTATTTGCTGATAGCGTTTATTTAATATTTAATTGATTTTATGCCCAAGCGATTTTTCCATTAACGTGGCACACAATTCCATTTTCAATTGCTGCTGCTAGTGCTGCAGGTAGACATTGTTGTGTCTCCCATCCCCCCTCTCCCTCTCTCTGGCTCTGACAGGATTATCTGATAATTCCATTGCTGACATAATTAATGAAAGCGCACAAAGAAGCTGCCACTAAATAGAGCGCAAATGCGCAGATTTTGATTAAATTCTAAACTCACTAAATTCAACAGTTTGTGAGCTTGCACTTAATGCCCGCAATAGCACTGTATGCTACATGCCACATGCCGTGTGGCATGCCACACTGACCACGCTTGCACCACTAAATAACACATTGTGCTCGCTACGCCAGCATCAGTGATGTCGTCTTTTGGGGCAAGTGGAATGGCTACATAGTTATAAAAAAGCTAAAATATTTGTGTATCAGTTTTAATCAGCAAATCAATGATTTGGTTCCTTAAAGTATATTTTACAGTATTGCTTTGTATTATCTTTAAATTCAAGGGATTTGTATTAATAACTGAGCTGTATTTTTTTTAAGGAAGTTATAAATACATTTCAAACTATTTACCTTCCTTTTGACCTAAGATACTCACCTGACTAAAAACTCAGTCCAATGTCAGCCATTTTAAAGCCAAGTTCGCCAACAATTATTGTCTTGTCTTAATTTCACAACTCGATAATTTCATTGGTAATGAAAATGTGCAGCATTGATAGAATTATTTTGCATAAATTTGCAAACGCTAAAAAAAGATAAAGTGTCAGATTTGATTTGCAAATTAAAAGCTGATTTGACATCACTGTCCATCACTACGATGATTAGAGCACTGTGCTGTGTACGTTACGTATACGTATTGTGCGCTTTGCTTTGCCTCTGATTTGTGGCTTAAAGTTTAAAGCGTGCACCACAGCAATGGTAAGCTGTCTTTCAGGATATTTACAGGACATTTTCGGGCAAAAGTTTATTACCCAAAGGAGCTGCGGAAGAAGCCCATAAATATATCATGAAATCAAAAACTTTCGCCCCCAAACTTTTGCCAGCTCTTTGACACAGCATGAGCGTGTTCCCTTTGATTGGTGGTACGCCTTCTCCCTCCCTCCCTCTCTTCTGGTTGCCTTACCCCCTTCCGTTAGCTGGCAATCACCACAGAACTGAAGTGGAGAACTGAGCAGAGATGGCTTGCGTGTAAACGTGCTGTACAACAACAAGAGGCTGAGTAATGCGCTTCCGTTTCCGACTGCCATGTTTGTGGCAGAGTGGCACAGAGAGAGCGCTGCCTGGACTGCCTAGCTGGGCGCCACTCAATCTACGCAATCTACTCAATTCAATAAAAGTTGTGTCCATTTCATTTAAAATTCTCTCTCTTTCTCGCTCGCCTGGCTCGAGCTGTGCGTCCTTTTGCAAATTAATGGCGTTAAAATTAGTACCCTAGACAAATTCAACACCCATCTCCGTCCCCGTACCCATCCCCGCCCCTGGCCACCTGTTCAAACTTTTCCTTTTTTCGAGCCCTGTTTATTTGGTTGTCACTTTGTGGAAATTATGCCATCCCAGTGGGCAAGGGACTTCCCTGCTTCTTTGCTACTCGTTATTGCGTATACGACACGTGTTACGGCTGCTCTAAGTGGCTCTCTTACCTGCTCCAGCACAACTTTTTCATTGAGTTCTTTCCATCTCTAAAGTTTGTTCATTTTTGCTGCCCACATTTATGCAACTTGTTTTTTTCTGTCGCTTTTGCAGCTCGCTCGCTTGGCTCTCGGGAACGTCGTTTTTTTGGCATTCTACGCGCTGGCAAACGGAAAGACGGTAAGTGAGATGGGCATAAGCTGCTCCATAAGCCTAATGAAACCAATTAAGCAAAACGGCCAGACATTCAAATGGTTTGCAGCGAGCTACCAACATGAAATATCAAAGGCTAGACAAAGGGTAAACAAGCTGTGCTAGGCAGAGAGCACTGTGAGGTACCCGATTCAATTACAAAATGCAACATATAAACTAAAGTCGATGGGCCAGAGTCGACTTTGTGCTGCGCTTAAACTAAAATTGTATGGATGTGGTCTAAAATGGTTCAATAAAGTGTTATAAACAACTAATAGAAATCGCGACTTATTTCAGTCTCTCTTTAGAAATTGGTGTCTTCTACTCAAAAGTTTGGTTTCTCCATTCAAAAGTGTGCTTTATAAAGGTTAACATTATGCAGCTAATCAAATAATAATTGGTAATAAATAAGAGAATTTTGCTAAAGCAATTAATACTTTTGTTTTGAATTCTGTTAATATTTGTTATTGTTTACAATCGCCGATTGCTCAGTAAATTAAATTAGTATTTTCTAAATATCATACTACATTTCTTGTCAAAATTGTCTGAACAATTCCTTCAAGCTGCCTTTCAACTCTCCCAGCTCAACTTTCAGTTACAACTGCTGTTACCTGACTGCTCATGAACCTAAATAACCCCACTGTGTTCCGCTACTTGCAAAGAGTAAAACAATTTTGAGCCGTTGTATGGAAATGTGCCAATTCCGAGGCATATTCGTTCAACTTCTGCTCTGGTCATGGCGGCGGGCAGTAGGTTGTTTGTTGGCTGTGGGCATTGGGCAGTTGGAGCTGGGCACAAAAGCCATTTAACCAAAATCAATAGATTTATTTAGGCCGCAGGCTGGCCAGGCGAATAAATATACGATAGAATGCGAACTGGTCAATGGTCAATCAATGGTCAGGTTGCACAAATTGGGTCTACCATTTACCATTTACCATTTTAAAGGCAGCCAGCGTAAAGAACTATATAAAGTAAGTTTATAGACTGTTTGGGTTTCGCTCTCTCTCTCTCTCTCTTTTCATTCTTTCTTTCTTTCTTGTTTGCATACCTGAGCTTTTGAATTGGCCAAATCGTTGTTGGGCTAATATGTGTGCGCAAAGGCTTACAGTTTTTAATAACAGTGCTTAGCTCATCAGCCACGTCTCAGACTAAGTCTCGTCTTAGTTGCTCGTCCGTGCGTATTGTGCTGGACAGTGGATTATGTTGGGCACAAGATTGTTGTGGACTTGAATGTCATTACCGGCTAAATGGCTTTAAATAGCCACATTCATATAAGCCGAGCTGCCAACTGGCGCCAGCAACTGTTTCGCCTCGCAAGGCCACCCGTGGGGCAGGCAACCAACAACAACTACAACAACAACAGCAGCAGCAGTCAGTCAGGCAGTCAGGCAGTCGGGCAGTCATGAAGTCAGTCAGGCAGTGCGGCACAGCCAAGCGGGCGACACATTCATCATGCCCGCCCCCCGACACGCTGTCGCCTTCAATTAAACGCAAATTATTTTTGTGCTCAGCGAGCGGTACTCGACATTGCCACCTGCAACTGCCAACTGCCAACGGCCAACTGGGGGCTTCCTCTTTCCGAGCGATCAATCCAACTTATGTCAACCTTTGCTGTTGCTGATCCACTTCAAATACAATCCCTATCCGCAGCTGACACTTGAAATTGATTATGGGTCGACTGCAGCATGGCCAACCTGGACAATGTAAGACTAAACAGTAGCCCTATACTTGGCCCTCATTTAGCAGCCTAATTAGGCTTAATGCTCTCCAAGACTTGTATTAAATTTCACTAATCGCTTCCGAATTGTTGCCCAATTTCAATGTCTACACTTTGCCAAGACTTCCTGAATTGTGAACCATTGTAGAAGTTAGAATTTTGAACTTAAAATTGAATAGAGATAGATGGTTAAATAAATATATTATATATGTAGATTAATTGTTGTAGCTTTCAGTTTGTTGTCTCCTTCAAAATTACTCCTTTAAACTTTAAGATCTTGAAGTAGATTTATACTTACTGCTGTTTAGTATTCATATTTCTTATTCATTATTCGCTTAATGTTTTCTTACTTTTCCTAGGCTGCAATACTTGTCTAACGTTTAATGCGAGTGCAACATTTGTTAATTTCTTGCTTTCATTTCCGCAACCTATTGAAATTGCCACTCATAAATTATTAATAGTAGCAGTCCCAACTGCAATGAGTGTATTCGAATTCAGCAAGTGCATTGCTCATGCATTCATTGCCTTTTGTTACTTTTAATTGTCCACTAAAAATATGCGATAGCTTTTGGGCTTTCGGCTTCAGTCGAGAGCTATGCAAATATTTGATGTTGAGGTTCAAGTGCGCGACTGACCGCAGTCATGAGTGTCTGACTTGCAGCACTGCTCCTCTGTGGCTCCCCCCCACTGTCTCCTCCCCAATTACGGCAAACAAAATGCGAATTTGGCAGTGAGAAAAGCAACAAAATAAAAGAGACGGCAAATCGGATTCGGATTTCGATTTCGACAACGACAGCGACAAGGAGACAACTTCATGCTTGGCATGGCTTTTGTGCAAGGAATTCTTTGGCAAAGTATAGTAAGTGGATAAGCAGTAGGACGTTGGAGACTGGAGAGTGGGGAATGATGTTGTCGGCGACATGGCTTCAACAATTTTGTAATTACTTTGAGGCGCAATGCAAATGCAGGCAGCCGACTGCCAACCAGGGGGGGATTTGCTGTTCTGGGCGGCAAAGTGGGAGCTGGAATTTTATAATTAATCGGCAACGTTTTTCACACGACGACTTTATTCACAACCAGGCATCCCTGACATCAATAAACTCGTCCTGCTCCTCGGCATAGTCAGACGCCTCCGATTCCTCCTGGTCGTGGCGGGCGTAGTGATTGAATAGCATGTCTCGATGTCCCGACGGCATCAGTTTGCCGCTCTCACAGCCATGCTTATCCTCATACGTAATCTCGCCATGGTCCATGCCATCACTGTAGCGGTGACTGTGACTGTGACTGTGACTCGAACCGTGACTGGGACCAAGACTATGACTAACATGACCCTTGCCAGTGCCACCCTCGCCGGAGAATCCCACCACCTTGTAGACGGTCTGCTTGATGCCACCGCCGCCGCCCGAGCCATGCAACATCTTGTAGACAGTGTGCGTGTGATGGTGCGTCTTCACCTTGACGGGCACATGGATCACCAGCCGTCGACTGGAGATGCGTCGCGCCTGCAGCAATGTTGCCGTCAGCAGCAGCAGCAGAGCCAACAGGTTGCACGCCGTCAAGCGTTGGGCGGGAAGCTGCGGGGTAGACAGCAAATATAGGCAAAGGATAAGGATTACAAATTCCAAATTTATAATTTATTTGTAAGCTAAGCTAGCCTTTTCTATTTGAAACAAATGGGATTTGAACTTAAAGCATTTTAAGTATTATTGACAAAAGTGTATTTCTTATAGTGTCCTAATCTTTGGCTGCCATTTAAACAATATTATTGTTTGATTGAGCAATGACAACAATCAATGAGTGGGGAATGCAAGATACTTAAATTCACTTTTGATTTAATGTACTAAATATTTTCAGGCATATTAAATTATTGAAGACAACAAATATTAGCGTAAAGACTTTAGTTGCTCTGGCTACACATTTGTGCTTTAGCATTTTATTATTTATTAAAAGTTGACTAAAAAATGACTTCACTTCTTGAATTTATTCAGTTAGCAAAAAATGTTTCCTTGCATGTTTTTATTTACTTTATAGATTAAGCATGAATTAGGGAATGAAAAATGTCGCAACTTATAAGATTTTACTTATAAATCATTTGAATTCACATAGCCATTATCATTTTGAATATTTTTTACAGAGAATTAATTAGACAAATCGTTGACTTTTTTCACATATCTCTTCAGATGTCTCTTTAAATAATATATATTCCTTAACACAATTGTTTATTTGTTTAGCATTTGTAAAAAGAAATTCTAATAATTAAATGCTACAATACAAAAGTTTGATCAGAGCAACATAATTAATTCCTTTTTAAAGTTCACTTTCATGATGCTTTCACTTTCAGAATTCATTGCAATGCACTTCAATTGCTTTCACTCACTTGAGTCATTCTGCGATTGATTTGGTGTGAGGAATAATCCTTTGGTTGCAGCGCTCTGCTTTCGCTTTTCGCTTGTGCCACCTTTTGTGGCACGTTCACTAGCCGCACTGCTTGGGCGGGCGAGCAGTAGACGAGCTTATATATCAACGCTTGTGGTTGGGCCCAGGTTCAGTGCACTTGTGGATCTTGTGGAGCTAAGCTTATTAGAGAGTGCCGATTGCATATTGTATTTGAAGTGCCCGCTGTTTGATGTTTGTTGTTTGTTGCTTGTTGTCTGCTGCTTTGTTGCAGCTTCCATTCCATGCCACATTTGCATGTGTTTAATTATTATTAATATGTTGCCGCGCTTGTTACTTTATTGCTGCTACTGTTGTTGAGGGGGCGCGGCTGTTTGCTGCTCACTCGTGCGCTCCACTCCACTTGAAAATAGTAATAAAAAATATATTGAAAATTGAAAAAACCAAAGACTTGGCAACAATTGAACAATTTTCGCCGCAGCTTCTCACCTGATCTATGGCACCCTATACCATGTGGAGTCCACATGCAAAACGGAAGTCATCTCCACCAGGCGCTCACTTACGACTAGTTCCACTATGAATACTATACACATTGGATATGCAAAGAAATGCCAATCATTCAAGCAACAATTATTCAAATATCATTTACAATCCCCCGAACGAACCATATCAAATGGCAGCCCACAACAACAATTCGCTTTTAAAATTGCCAGTTGCAGTTGCAACATTGTCTATTTGTGCAACTTACCACACGAAACGCGGAAGCGACACAGATTTACAATGCGACAATATTTGTTTATTATTTAATTTAATGATTTTAACACTTTACGTTAATTGAGTGCTGCATTCGTTTAATATGTGAGGCATTCGGAGACCGGTTTGACTTTCATTTACACCTTTCTTCAGAGAGTTCGCGACTTGACTCAGTTTTTGCTGCAAATTAGCAAGAGATAATTAAAGAACAGCTAAATGAGTGTAAGAAGAAAGCAGCTGCTGGAAAAGACGCTCTTTGAGTACAGAATGAGAGCAATATAGTAGGGAATTAATTTTATTAGAAAAGACAATGAAATAGAATTGTAGAAAGACAATCTCTAAAATAAATACTTATGTAAATTTAATACGAGTAAAAATAGCCTAATTTCTCTGCGGCAAAATATTCTAATCAATAACATTCTATGATTTGAATATGTTTTTAAACAAATGAGAAATTCTACAAATCAAATTGGTAGCAGAGAAAAATATATTAAAATAGACTTTAATCAAACACTAAACAATTATTATTATAATTCTTTAAAAGCAGAGCGTAAAGAGCAGCACTCTAAGATATTTTAAATGTTATTGTTTTTGTTTAGTTTACATTTTAAACAACTATCACAAAGTTTACATTTTTCTTAATGAATTGAATCTTTTATTTTTATCGTCTGCCTTTAAACATATAAAACAAGTAAGGAAGCTACTGTCGAGTTTGCTTGACTGCGAAATACCCGCCACCCAATTTTACTCTAGAAAATATACTAAAAATATACTAAAATATACCAAAATAATATACCAAACGGTCATGGCTATATCGTCTCGGCTGTTGACGCTTATCAAGAATATATATACTTTATGGGGTCGGAGATGCTTCCTTCTGCAAGTTACATACATTTTCGGTCGGCACAAAGTTATAATACCCTTCTAACCTTTGGGTAGGCGGGTATAAAAACATTACGTCTAACTTGAACTTGCCAAAGTAGATATAGAAAGGTTTTAATGAAAGCAGAATAATACTCGCGAAGGCTGCTCTAAATTGACATAGCAGTGCCTCTACAAAAATAATAATAATAAACGTGATAGGAAATTGACTTTTGATATTGTCTCTCGATTGCTTCAGTCATTCAGTCAGTCAGTCAGTCAGGGATATACACTTGGGACGAGTCGCACATGTGTTTGTTTTATGTGCATTTAATAACCCGACACAAGATTGGGTAGCCATAAAAGTAGCTGATATTCAACATGCGCATCCCTTGAAGTCCCATCTCCTTTTGCTGCTGCTGCTGCTGCTGTAATCCCAGCTAATGAAACGTGGCCCGAAAAAGTTGGCCGGATAAACTGCTGCACTTGGCAATAAGTAAAGTCGGCTCGAAATGCGTTCTGCGGAACGTGCCTCATGAATTCTATAACTTTATGGGCAATGAGCCCACTCTAATTGTCCCAAAACATGCCGACCATTGGCGGGCAAGGAGGAGGAGTGGTGTGTGGAAGGGAGGGGGGGGGGAGGGTGTTAAGAGGAGGCAACCTGCCTCAATGCCCAAATGTTTGTACGGGCGTAGTTATAATTTTGATCAACTTTTATAAGCGGCAGCAGACATGCTGCATGTGGCAACTAGCAGCTGCACGAGTTGTAAGTTGTAAGTTGTTGTTGTTGTTGTTGCCTGAGCCCAGCCATAAACTGCATGCGAAATTGCCAAAAAGCACACACACTTACACACTGCCAATGGAGGTGTATAAAAGCAGCAAAAAGTTGCTCATTTACAGCAGCAAGGGTGTGTGGGGAGGGGAGGGGGGGAGGATGGAGAAGGCGTTGTAGGATGTTGACTATAAAACGAGGCGCTGACAAGCCGAAGCAGCAGCAGCAGTAGCGACCCAGAGCCAAGTGGCAAGTAAAGCGACCTAAACCTAAAGCTAGCCTAGCCTAAACCCCACATAACCAGGCCGTAAATCCAGCAAACTGCGATGTGGCCCTAACTTCTACTTCCTCTACTACTCCCCCTCCCCCGCCTCCCTCGTTCCGGGCTAAGCAAACTCGTAAATTGTAGGAAATTACAACATGAAAGTGCTGGGCAGGACAGCGATTGCTCCACGACTCTAAATTAAATAAAAATGCGCTAGGCAGGACGAGAGACTAAGCTGCCATCCATGTGGGCGTTGGGCAGTGGGCAGTGGGCGTGGCTGTGGTCAAAAGTTTTGTGCACCTGTTGGCCAAAATTGTGGAACGAGTCGAGGGCTAGGGCCAATCACAAGTTGGCGTTAATTAAAGCTATAACACGAGCACAGCCAGGTGTGCTGTGTGGAGAGAGACAGGTGAGAGGAAGAACTGGAGAGCTATGGGGGGATTTGGAGAAGCGCACGCAGAAGAAATGTGGGAAAATGTTGGAAAAGTTTTGGCTTGCGCTTCAGATTTATGCCAAACTAAAGCACTTGATGGCAAAGTAGTTGGCATTTAATGGCTGTATTATTGGACTTTAGTCCAAAAAGTGCCCTAACGAATGGGATACGCTGTTTGGTCAGCAGCCAAGGAGACAGGACACAGGAGAGGGTGGCGGGACTGCGAAAGAGTGCCGGAAGTTAAGTGGCAGAAACTTGAGCGAATTTGTGAGCTGAATTGGAACAATTGATTTATGCGGCAATTTGAGTCAAACAGCAGCTCCAATTACAGCCTCAAATCTCATTAAAATGTGCAATTAAATGATATACCCTGTAAGCAATATACTCTGTAATAAGTTGACTAAAGTTGCAAAACTATTGTATACCATTTCAACAACTGCTTATTGTGTTTCTCTGCAAATATAAAGTTTAATGCACAATGAGTGTCTGTATTGAACAATAAGTCTATATACTACTTCAAGTATGTATATTTGACCATGTACTTTACCTACAAAGTAAAAGTTTATGACAATGTAGGATTAAATTTTACTATAGTCTAAGCAATCAAAACGATGTGGACATATTCATCTGTCTATCTGTGTGTCTCTTTGTATGTCCTTCCTTATAATCTTCTACTTGTTGTTTACTGGGTACCTCAAAGTTAACCACACTCAACTATTGCTTTCTTTTTGATTAGGCTGCTTAAAGTTCACAATATATTTCCGTTGAATTAAAGTAACTTCTCAAATAAATATATCTACTCTTTCCTAAACATTGCTGCAGTAGTCGAAGGGTATTATAACTTTTATTAACTTTCTGGATTCTACTCTCAGCCCAACCTGTCTGACTGTCTCCACAATTAGCTCGTTAATGCTTACCGGGTATCTGAAACTCAAACACACTCTGCTATAGCTTTGCCTTTCTTACTAGTTTATAAAGTCGCCAATGGACAAATAGACTTTACTTTATTTGCGCACTACCTCTTGGAGTATTTACAGGGTATTAGTGCTGCAATATTAATGGCATTTCTAAGTCTAGCGGCATCAACTGTTAGCTGGTTTCTCGCTGCTTGGTTATGTGTCTATCCTGGCTAAATCTTAGACATACTCGCTGTAGCCAGCAGCACTATCTGTAGCTTTATCGGGCCACATCTTCCCCAGAAACACAGAGTGAGAGAGAGAGAGAGAGAGAGAGAGGCTTGAGAAGTGACCGTCTTCGGCCTGCAGTCAAATTCAGCTCGCTGTGGTTGTTGTGCACATCAGCTGCCCATCAAAGCCACCTGTGTATGGTGTGGCCCACCCAACAGACAAGCTGGCTGAGGAGCAGCTATCTCTTTAAAGCGTGCCGTGGATGGGTGGAGTTGGCTTGGCTTGGGTCTGTTCTTTGTGCCCTGGAGTTTTTGGCGTCGGCTTCATAACGATGTTGGGGGCAATAAATTTCGATTACATAATTTGTAAATTGTTATAACCCGGTGAAATTACCATGAAATCTTTCACAAAGCATTACAAAATCTGCCACTTGAAGCCAAACTCGATTCGCATTCTCATTCTCATTGCCATAAAGCCTTATGGTGTTTGACTGCGTTGGTTGCGCCATGTTAGCCATGAAACGAGCCTCCTTAATATCTATCTGCACTTCCTGGGTGGCCTAACTTGCGGCGCGGGGCGTTGGGCGTTGGGCGGTGGGCGTGGCACAGGTTACGCATCGTTGCACAGATGATTTCAGCAAATGCGTCGATTAGTTTTTATGCCGCATTTGCCGCAAATTTCTTCCTTCCCAAATCGATATCGAAATCTATTCTAATTCAAGTTTGCAGTCTAATTAGCCCCAGCCACGCCTCCACAAACTGAATGCGAAGTCTGTGTATGCTTATCTAGTGTCTGTTATCATAGACCAGCTCCAATAGCCATTCCTCGTCTTCGTCTGCGTCTTTGGGCCATAAATCAACAGCCAATTACAATAAAAATTTATCATGCACAATAAAAAATGCGTTCAAGACGCAGAAATAATTTACATGGCGCATTTTTCACGTTTTTCTTCAAGCCAAAGGAATTGGAATTTATAACAATGTCCTGTCCCCCAAAGGGACTCTTTGCACTTCCCTCTGTCCCCTCCTTTTCTAGTGTCGCCTTTGTCGCTGCCACCGCCAACAACAATGAAATTTTAATAAAGCACGCGGCGTATCAAAGAAGTTGGAGGTGTAGGGTGGAGCAGGAGGAGGGGTGGGAATGCAGGGTATGCTATGTAATGGCAGTCAAAGGCGGCGTGTCACGACACGAGCGATAAGCTAGAGATGAATGACAGACCCTAACTGGAGCTGGCAGACAGAGATGCCAGATTTATTGAATACGACACCAATCAGATAAATCAGATAGGCGAAAGCACGATCTGTGAACTAGAGATGGGAAAAGGAGACGGAAATAGAAAGTATATGAGAAGTGAAGAGATGGGAGATTTGTAAGAAGATGACAACAACTTGATTGAACTTGAGGCTCAAATCTATATATATAAAAGAACAACACGAAAAACTTATAACTCAAGAACGGCTGAACCGCTTTAGCTGAAAATTGGCAGTGAGGTAGTTTAGAGCCAGGAGAAGGACATAGGATACTTTGTATCCTATGTGAAAATCTTTGCAAAAACCGGAAACCGTTTTTAGCAAACGCCAACACCAAAGGAGGCTCTGAAGGCCGAAATCGAAATTATACATGTATGTTTTTTCATTCGCTGTGCATCGTTCATTGAGTGATTGTTAGAATAAAAATAATAAAATAAATAAAATAATAATAAATAATAATACAGATAGATAGATACAGATAGATTGATATAGAGATACAGATAGATAGAGATAGATAGAGATAGAGATACAGATAGATAGATAGATATAGATAGATACAGATAGATATAGATAGATAGATATAGATATTTGTTTATTTTATTTATTTTATCTATTTATTTTATTTATTTATTTTAATTTTATTTATTTTATTATTTTTATTCTAACAATCACTCAATGAACGATGCACAGCGAATGAAAAAACATACACGTATAATTTCGATTTCGGCCTTCAGAGCCTCCTTTGGTGTTGGCGTTTGTTGCTAAAAACGATTTTTTCCATTTAAATTCAGAGCCTCCTTTGGTGTTGGCGTTTGCTAAAAACGGTTTTTTCTAATTTCCGGTTTTTGCAAAGATTTTCACGGTCCTTCTCCTGGCTCTAAACTACCTCATTGCCAATTTTCAGCTAAATCGGTTCAGCCGTTCTTGAGTTATAAGTTTTGGAAGTTTTTCGTGTTGTTCTTTTATATATGTATATATGTAGATAACAACTATAGATGAATCTGTGTTACATTTGTATAAAAAACATAGGCAGAGTGTATTCAGAAAATAAAAGTATTGGCTCTATGTGTATCTTGAGATGACAGAGTGATTCAAGTGGCAAGAATATGAAACAAAGACAAGAAATGATTGCTAACAATAAAGGATGAGTTCATTGAACCAACACTCCTCAAACACTAGAGATGGGAGACTGATGGGATGGTTATTAGAGATGGAAAGTTGGCAGGGCAATGAATACAAACTAGAAGATTGGCTATAAGAACTGACAAGAATACTAGAGATGAAAAAACTATCAAAATATAGAATAGCAAAGCAACAACTTAAGGGGGAAAAAGAGACGGCGATATATATAGATGAGTATTTGAGGTGAAAAGGTAATATAGGGAAATTAATTGACATCGATTAAATTCTTCTTCAAATGTCGAGTTGAAAGCAAAGCTTGCAGTTATGACTTAATTACTTAATTATTATTGTGTATAAGTGAATTGTAATTAATAAATGTTTGTTAGTAGTATTTATTTGATAAATTGATGGTTGATGAGGGATTTTTTTAATGTTTTTCGAATGTGAGAATATATAAGTAATTTTAGATATAACAAATCATTCTTAGTTAATTTAGAAATACGTTTCATATTTATTAAAAGTATTTGATACATTTAAATCAATCAGTTGATTTTGCTCACTTAATTCACGACTCACGTGCTCTTCCCTAAGCAGGTATTGACTGTGGATTTGTGTGGAGTTGAAGAAGGAAGCTTGTGAAATGGACTTGTCCTTGGCTGCAGGTTCTTGAAGAGGTTTTTTATTTTTTAGCGTCGCAGGCTCAACGACACTTGAGGGCATATTTGTCGTAGAGGCCAAAGTGCACTCGGCAGCCCCAATACACTTCCACTTCCACCTCCACCGCCCCCACTCCCCTTGCCAAGCTCCTTACGCATGCTGGGCAGCAAATCAAATGCGTTGTGCGCGTTTCCGTTTCCGCTTTCGCTGTGACGCCCGAATGTTGGGCTAGGTTCGGGTATGCTGTGGCTGCCTTTTGCGTTTGGGTTTCCCTTTACTTTTTTTTGGATCTGCTCCAGATGGCATATTTCAATTTGCATGCCGCCCGCAGCACTCGCTGCCTTTTGCTTTGAAGTTGCTCTCTCTCTTCATTGGAATGTGCCGCTTTGCTTTTCGTTGTGTGTGCTCGCACTTGGTCCTTATGGTATATCTTCACAGTCAGCTCCATGTTCTTTGACGCTTATCAAGCCACACTCTGCCCCTGCTCCCCCTCTCGTCTCTGGGAAGCGGCATTTGTCTTTTGTTAAGTTGCCTGGGCCAGCAGGCAGTCTTTGACCATATGTACATAGAGAGAGGGAGCCTTCTTTAAGAACCTTGCCCATATTAGCTTGATCAGGCATTTAATAATTATTTAAACTTTTTAATGTTGGCAAAAAGCTTAGTGGAAAAGTCATTAAAAGAAAACAGAACAGGCGCTTAAGGTGTTTATGGCCAAAAGGGGCTAGAGCCTTAACCCGCAACATTTAAATTTATTAACGTCGTAAAATCATAATTTTTGTGGAACGAGTCAAAACGATGGCCACAAATGGGCTCATAAATATTTAAAACACAAAACACGCCAGGCCAAACAAACGTGGCGAATGCCACAAAAGCAACGTTTAAATTTTATTGCCATGGCCAGTAACTGCAACCTGACTAGGCCTCTGGTTTCTCAGTCCGTCTGTCTGTCTGTCTCTTCCCTAGACAGCCAACCAGGCGCTGACTAAGCCTGGCCTCTATCTTCTGCTTGGAGACGCAGTCAAATCATGTCAATAAAAATTGAAATTGATTTTTGATCGCATTTGGTGGAAATCGCACCTCGAGATGTCTGCGGCCACCCAAAACGCAGCAACACATTAAAATGGCATAAAATTGGCTTAAGTAGATGCAAATCCCCCTCTTCGCACTCTCCTCTTTGATGCGTGCTAATTGAAGAGCTAAAAAACTCAAATTTGTGTAAATTATTTTGCGCATAAATTTGCACATTTGATGGCGCTGCAGTCGCAACAATCCAGGGGGCTGTCAACAAGGATTGCGTCTGAAAGACTGTGCCCCAGCAATCTGACAATCAAGCAACTTTATGCCGCATTTTACGAGCCATGTACGCCCCGTGTAGTTTGGCTTATTTTTATTGGTTTTCATGGGCAGATCGTTAAACTTTTCGATGCGACACGGCAGCATTTTAATTTACTGAACGACTTTGCCAGCTAACAGTTGAGAAAGTGAGAGTATTGATGGCCTGTTGTGTGTTTCATAATACCCTATAGCTATAGAGCGCTGGCATAGTTGTCGTTGTCTACAAGTTTTTTATATATGTGTACTTTTATATTGTAGTCGCTTTAGCTAACGACTTAAAGTTCATTTTATATGGCGCATTTGCGTTCTTGCCTTGTGTTCTGCAAATTTCATAATGATCTGATAAAAAAGACAGCAATTAGACGAGTAGCAAGCGAGAACAACATTAAGAGCGCTGTCTTTTGTGTACATACTTTAACATACCCTGCTAATAGTTAGAGATTTTAAACTTGCACAAAGGTGTTGGCAATTTGGCTAGGAATTAATGGACAGGAATTAATTCTGCTATAGTTTATAGCGCTCGATTAGCAGTAACTATTGATTGATGGCTTTGAAAAATACTTAACGAGGATAATAAAAGAGTAAAGCATTAAACTATTTGTGGTTGTAGTAGCTGAACAAGCAATCCGTCTGGCTGTCCGTCCGTAAATTTCTGGCTAATTTCCTGCTTCAGTTTCAGCTCTGTCTTCTTGAAACTTTTTACAGCTACGCCTACTGACTGTAAGGAGAAGATGCGTCGAAATTGGCGCAATCGGCTGAATATATCATAATGAAACAATTATTCGATGAATGGGTTTTTCATACCATGAGTTCTTGCTGCCAGCTACAGGGTAACTGTCAGCTCATCTCTGCTAACTGGTGCATTCTAACAACTTTTTTATGCGTTTGCTTTGGCCATGCGTCTGTCCGACCGTCTGTCCGTCCGTCTGTCTCTATCTATCTTTCTACGGTTCGTCGTTTGTTTCGCCGCGTTGCGAGTTTACAGTTGTTTGGCCTAGAGCGCAGGTCCGACGGAGGTTCAGTTGGCTAAGCAAGGTAGGCGGGAGAGGGCGGAGCCTGAGGGAGGCCAGAGAGTGGCTAGTAGATGGTGGCATGTCCATGTCCACTTGCTACATGCCATGTTTAGTTGCAATTAAAATGCTTTTATCTTATTAGTGCGAGGGAATCGGATTCGGAATCGGAATGGCGGAATGGGGGAATCTAAAGCTGAATCGGAGCTGAATCCAAGTCGGAGTCGGCGCAGCGATTTGGCATTTGTCAGTCGAGTAAGTTTATCCGCAAGCTGATCTCTCGCTTGATGCAATTGCAATTGCAGTTCATTTGGAGTTCATTTCACATTTGTGGCCGCTTTCCATGCAACATTGCAGCGTTCCCAGCTCGTCTGACACGTTGCCGCTAATCACATGCAGCTCCAATCAATTCCAAGCGCCTTTTATGCCACCGTGAGGCAGACACAAATCAAACGGCCGATTTGCACGCTTCGACATTTCTCGATTGAATTATTATCGCCCCGCAACCAGTTGCAGTTGCAGCAGCAGCAGCTGCTTTGTTGCAACGTCTGCAACGACGACAATGCCCCAGTGGCCATGTTGTTGCGCCTGCTGTGCGCACCATATTTGCAACAAGTTGCAAAACAAATTTGTCAGACTCTTGACCATTTGTGGTGCCGCATGCATGTTGCATGTGGCATGTTTGGGCCTCTGTGATTTCTGCAATTCATTTGTCCCGCATCCCCAGCTTGTCATTAGCTAATTTGGCAGCTCGTCTGTGTCTGTGTCTGGGTCTGTGTCGTTTAATTAGAGAATCGCTGCAACTGCAACTGCAATTGCCACAAAGGCTGCATGAACATCAACTGCTGCAAACACTTTCAATTTTGTTGACTGTCGTGCCACGCCCACGCCCTTGCCCACGCCCATCTCGCATATCACGTAGTGGCCATTAAAGGCCGCTGCATCACGATCTCTCAATGATTCTCCTGTCGTCACAGCCCCCTGCATGTAATCCTCGCACGATCTGCAGCTCTTTTTGATTAGCCATGTGGCAAAAGAAGCTGCTGTAGCTGTGTTTGTTGCCTGTATTGTTGCCACAACCGCAACCACGACTCTCTGCCTCTCCGACTGACTGACTGCCTGACTGACTGACACTGACAGTCAGTGCCGCCCGCATTGTAAAGGTCGTTAAAGCCGCTGGGGCCGCAGCTCAAGGCTTAGGGCCTTGTCCTTTCTGCGCTTCATCAGTTACTGTAGTTATTATGCATATGACAGACTGCCTTAGCTATGGCATGCCACATGTTGCAGCTTCAAATGCATTGAACAAAAAGATTGCCCAGAATGAGGGAAATTTAATAAGTAAGACTTGCGTTACAAACTACACACATATCTATGTATATTTAATTAAAAGTTTTTTTTTAAAACAAGAAACAAAGCTCTCAGCACAACTGTCATTAATTTTTTGTGCTATTGTTGCACCTAATCTATTTTTGATGGCTTCAAATTAAGGTGGCATCATGTGAGAGAACTAAGAAAATAGACTGTTTGTAATGTAAGTGAAATAAGTTTCTTGGCTGAGTTTAACTTTCAGCTGTACAGCTTATTAAGAGCAAGAATTATTAGCTATTTAGAGAAATTAAGTTAACTTTTCTTTACTTAAATTCTTAAATTATATTCTAGTAAATAAACTAAAGCTAGCATTATATTTCCAAGCGGCCATCTTTTAAAAGAGATCTGATTAGATGACAGTGCTGTTTCATATATTCCAACTAAAAGTTCCAATTCGATCGAATTAGATGGAATTCAAGTACACAGCTGGGCAGCACTGTTTAGTGTGGCCAGCTTACAGGCCACTTGGTTAGGGCAATAAGAGTTCGTTTAACTGTAGAACAACTCAATATCAGCAGCTTTTTGAAACGTTGTGCAAATGTGAGCGCAAAGCGTGAGAGTGGAAAGGCGGCGAGAGAGAGAAATAGAGAGAGAGAGAGAGGGAGAGAGAGAGAGAGTGGGAATGAGAGGTGGTATATAATATTCGGTATTTTTTTGTGAAATACCGTCACGTTTTAACATTTTACTACTCACTTGTGGCACGTTGTTGCCATTGAGCATATCAGTTTGTGGAATTTTATTGGCCACGCTTCTTGCGTATCTCTTGGCTTGGCTTGGTTCTCCTTGCTGTTGTTGTTGTTGTTGTTGTGGCTTCTTCATTGCCTTGGCTTTTGCCATTTCCAAGCGCGCTGATCTTGGCCTTGATAGCGCATATAAATGTGGCCAACAAGCTATGCGGCAACTGCGACTGGCTTTTGGCCCAAGCGCTTGACGTTTATATTGGCAAATATTTGAAATATTTTGTGGGAGTTGTTGACTTTTTATTGCCTTGACCTCTGCTCGCATTGGCCAATTGTCAATTTCGCTCATTAATATTATTCTCCTTCTTCCAGCTGCCCCGCCCACATACCGCCAGCATGCCGATGAAGCGGCAGCTGTTCCTACACTTGGCTACCGAGCGGCCGCTCGAGATACGCTAGAGAACGACTACGTCTTGGAGGCAGCCGTTGATTTGGCCACATTGCGACTGCGCTCACCGCCGCCCCTCTATTGCCCCTTGCCGCTCACGCCGCCGCCTTGCTACACTGAACGTCCCGCAGCGCCGCCTCCGCCCCCGCCGCCCCCAGCCGGAGCAGCCAGAGCACAGCCAACGGCAGAGCATGCCACAGCTGCCACTGCAGCAGCGCGGCAACAAGCGCGACGTCGACGTCGTCTACGGGAACTGCAACAGCAGCAACAATTGCATTTGCAACAATTCGCAGCAAGCAGCAGCAACAGCAGCAGCAGCGATCAGAGCAGCGCCAGCGACTGCGAGCTAGGTGTCAGAGGTCAGCGACGACGCAGACGCTGCTCACGTGGACTGCGTGGTGAGTTGCCAGCCATCGGGTATGCTTGACTGAGCGATACCTGCATGTATGCCAAAGTTAGAGTGCATGCAGTAAATCGCTTTCAAACGAGTGTCCCTTTGCCCCTATCCGATAGATAAAGAGCTGCGAATTTCATTAAAAGTTTGGTTGTTATATGTGGGCGAGGTAGTCAATATTTAAAAGAAACCTGACTTGCGCATGCAATATACAAAATTGTAATTCTTTAGCACATATAATCCCAGAGATCCACGCACTCATGCAGTCAGACGGACAGGCAGACGGACAGAAGACTTCCTACTTGTAGAAGTTGCATACATTGGCAAACAAATATAGTACTTATACTTTTGAAGCTTGTATAATTTATTTAAGTCCAATTAAAATTTAATAAGGAGAGTTGAATATGTTAAAAGGCGAGTCGAGCTGCTTAAGTATTGTCACCAAAATTAGTAGCTCTGGCTTTTATAATCCCTGAGACATATGTGTTCCAACCGACGGTCAGACAGACAGACGGACAAACGCATAGAACCGTTACTGATCAAGAATAAACAAGTTTAATGGCTGGGCAGATGCCTTCTTCTGTGCGTGGCATACATTTTCGTTTGTTGTCAAGCTAATATACCCTATTTTCCCCATGAGTAACGGGTATTTAAATTACTTTTCTCTACTTGCAGATGCCTATTGCCCGGATCTGCTGCACGCCTGCGCTCTGATCCTGCACCAGCAGCAACCCGGCAGCAGCGACAGTTCTGTGGGCAACTTTACAGCCACACCGCCGCCCACTCAAACCCATTCGCATTCGCATTCGCAATCGCAGTCGCAATCCCAGACAGCTGCTGGCAGATACGAGTACAGCTCCGACTATGTGGAGATTGATGAGCTGCTGCCGCTAGGCGCTGGGCTGAGGGCAAAGAGCACACCGCATCTGCAGCATGCTGTAGGCCTCGACAGTCTAGCGATGGGTCAGAACCTGAGCCTGCGACGCCCGCGCATCTCACTGACCTGGGTGCTGCGGGAGCAGCATCAGCAGCAGCCATCGCCACAGCAACAGCAGCAGCAGCAGCAGCCAACCAATGAGCCAGACACTGAGCAGCTCAAGCTGGAGAAGCAGAAGGAGAAGGAGAAGGAAATGGAGTTGCCATTGAAGCTGACCAATGGTGCTGTGGCGGCCAACGATGTGTCCGTGCCCACGCAGCTGGATGTGAGCAAGAAGCGGTATCGGGTCAAGCAGTTGCCTGGCAATGGCGGCCATCAGGATCCGCTTAATGGCTACGCCACCACGCCCACCGCCCATCAGGCACCGGGCAACGGCCAGTTGGCCAACCAAAAGTTCTTCAGCAACCAGAATCTGCTGGACTACAAGGACAAGGCGAGCACAGTGCGCAGCAGCTGTGCACCTGGTGCACCAGTGGCTGCCGCATCCACCAAAGAGCTGCTCTTCGTCTGCACGCCGCAACGTGCGCCCAGCAAGAGCGACATGCACAGCGAGGCGCTGCTCCTGGCGCGCAAACGCAATGAGATCCGCAAGAAGTTGGCCAATCGCCTGCAGCAGGCACGTGCCGCGGCCGGCTCCGTCAATGGAGGCGCCTCCATAGCTGCCGGCGGTTCCAGCACGGCGGGCACTGCCTCGACCGAGGCACTCAAGTGCACCTACTCGGAGCCCAGTCTGGTGGCGGTGGCAGTGTCGGAGGGCGGTGGCGTCGGAGGCGGTGTGCCGCAACAGCAGCGTCGCCATCGGCATCGCAAGCGACGGGAACGGGAACGACATCGGGTGCAGAGATTTGGCTATGAAATACACAATGTGGATGAGTTTCTGTCACGTTGCTCGCTGGCTGCACCCGGCAACATACCCGTTGTGCTGGCCACGGCCAGCACGCTCTATCAGACGCGGCCGGGTGGCTATCAGCTGGAGATACCCTTGCCGCTGGGCATGGTGGTCAATGCGGTGTTCAAGAACCAGAACTGGCTCTACGTGCAGACGCCGCACGCCGAGGAGGGCTATGTGGGCTACGCCTGCTGCCTGCCCCTGGGCATACTGCCATCGGCGGCACGCGGCTCGAAGCACACGCCCTGCTGGGAGTCCAATGCGGACATCTTTCCGCGTCCCTGCGGCAACATGACCGACTCGGAGAAAGAGATACGACTGCGTGGCGGCACGCGTTCCGATGGCGCACGTACGCCTCGGAGCAGCAAGACGGCCGAGGACCACAACCAACACCACAACCACAACAACAACCACATCAACAACAACAACAACAATGGCAGCCTGTCGGGCTCCCTTTATGGGGAGCAGCATGTGGACAAGCTGTATCTGCGCGCCGCCTCGCAGCCCAAGCTCGTGGAGAAGGCCTACGCCCAGTTGCGTTCCACCAAGCAGCTGGGCTCCGGCTCCGCCTCCGCCTCCGCCTCGGTGCGCAGTGCCTCCAACGATGAGTACGTCACACTGCAGCAAAGAACAACAACGACCACAACCACATCGACATCCACATCGAAGCAACCGTCGCAATCGCAGAATGGACAGAAGCATCTGCACCAGGTGCAGGCACAGACAGTGCGGCGTCTGTCGAATGTGTCGTACATCACCAATGGCCACAATGGCCAGCATCTGCATCCAAAGAGCATTCCAGCACCAGCACAGGTGCAGCAAGCGCAGTCGGCACTGAACGTGCTGCGGAGGCATCAGCAGAATGGCCTGCGCCAAACTCTAGTCGCCATCAACTCGGACTACATCACCGAGAGCATTGTCGTGCACAAGGGCGAGATTGTGACGCTCTGCGAGTGCCGCGAGTCCAAGGATCAGCGGCAATGGTTCTACGTGAAGACGCGTGACGGTCGCGAGGGCTTCATACCAGCCGAGGTGGCCGGTCACGGTTATCTGTAGGGGGTGCACAGACTGAAAGTCCCCGCTCCTAAACCGCCACCAAGTCATGCTAGGAATACTAAATGGAATAAGCTTAATATTATCGTAACTCGTAATCGTAATCGAACTTAAGAGCATTATACAAATAGCAATATATAATATTATATATATACATATATCATCGATTATTTTGTAATTCTTTGTTCCACATTCTTCGCTCTCTGATTAGTTGTATGTGTACGCTTCTAGTATCTACATAGATGTAATCTGTGCTATTGGTGTATATTTAGGCATTACGATTGCAACATAAATCAAAGACACACACATTAACACAAACACGAACACAAACGATAACTATTTATACAAACCATTAATGTACTTGATGCTTCTACTACATAATTTAAATAAACGTATTACAAAAACAAAGTTGTCCCCTGAGACAAGTGAAATTTGTAACTTGGCTGCCCAAACAAATACCAGGCAATCAGAATTGCTTAGGGGGTTGTTTTAATGACTCAGCTGTTTATACATTGTGGCAAAATGTATTGTTGTATACTTTCAGGGTCTGTTGTAATTAACAGCGCTTGTGCTCTGCTACAGTTTAGCGGGCATCTCGCGCTTCTGTTCACCTAGTGCTGGCAGGTTCACAAACACTTCGAATCAATCTCCTGCTGCCGGCTAAACTTTATTTGGTGCGCAGTTTAACAGCCAGATCTGATCCCAAAAACTGCTAATATACCAGGCGAACAGAAATGCACAGCAGGTTGCTGCACTAGAATAAAATAAATATTGTTGCATACTTTCAGGTGCTGGTATTTGGCAGTGCTGCCAGTCACGCATTGCTCAACAGTGCTGCCCAGCCGACGATACTTGACAAGTGCTGCCCATATAACGCGCGAGTTATCGATAGTGAGACACAATTTACGCGCGATTATTTGAATTTTATTATAAGTAAATTTGCCTTTGAAAAGACAAACGAACTGAGCAACGATAAACTGACTTACATTAACAATTTAGTAATGCACTAATCAAATATTTGACCTACAATAAATTTAGTTTAAAAATCATTAAACAAAACTGTTTGGCCAATATTCTACTAATTATTCGAAATACAAATTGTCTCTTCTAAAATTAATTTGACTTGCTTATTATCGATTCTTGGCAAATATATATCATCAACTTTCGTATTTTTTCTTATTGTTTTTGTTATACAAATATATTGCTTATTAAAATATAAATACCATATGCTTAAATATTTGATATGAATAGATTAATATGTATGTTTGTATATGATTATGCGTTATTCAAAATTATTGCTAGCTCTTCCACGAGGAAAGGATGCTAAAAGGTAACACGAATTACGAATTCACAAATTCTATACAATCAACAGCACAGTTTGTTATCAAAAGGAAGAGGTACTTATATCTAGATGTGTATATGATAAATATGTTGGATGTATGATTATGAATAAATCATGTTTACAATTGAATACAAAACATTTACAAAAGCTGGGACCAGTTTTCTTTTGAAAAAATGGGTTGTAAAGGGCCCTGAAGAAAAGAATTTACAATTGTTTGAGCAAAAAATGCGTTGTACACATGAGAAAAATGCTAACAGTTAGAATTTCAAAATAGTAAAAAGAGGGGACTGCACTGAACAAATGCTACACAAACTATACAAACTAAAAGATCTAAAACGCATCCTTATTTGATGCGACACATTTTAGAGCTGCATTTGACTCTGGCACATTGTTTATTTCCTCAATTCCGGACTGGAGCTGGGCGATGCCGTTGATGCCGCATCCAGATTGGTGTTGTCGAAGCTCTCATGCTGCGGCTCGGGTTCCGTTGGTGGTTCAGGTTTCGTTTCCAGCAGCACTGTCATGTTCTTTACATTGCTAGGCTTCTCCTCATCCTGGTTAATGTTTAGCATGGTGTCGTTCATGCGATGATAATGTGGCTTCTGCGATGTGCTGGGCCTCGAGTAATCCAGATGATCATACTCATCTAAGTGGAAAGAAAAATTGATTAGTTTCAAATTTGAATACACATTTCACACACATATTATGAGGCAAGGCATATTGAGAATACAACTACAACATAAAGCTGACAGACACTATTGCTTACCCTCCGGAAACAATATCTTGCTGTAAATTTTCACTTTATGTTGGCAAAAATGTGTGCATTGCAAATGGGAAGCATTACAATTGTTAATGTTGTTTAAATGCTGTTTGTTTTTTGCGGAAAACTGAGCACTTACCAGGATCTTTGTAGCCCTCCTTTTGCTTGATCTCATCATAGACGTGCTCCTCCTTCAGCGTATCCCCAATGGCGTTGTACACATTTGGATTGGTCAGATCCGCATTCATGTTCTTGTTCAGCAACTCGTGATTGTAATTGATCGAATAGCTGCCCACTGCACAAGAAATTTACATTAAATATATTGCTTAAACAAATAGCAGTTGCAAGTATATCGAACGCACCTCTGCTGCTGGCATTAGAGTCATCTCCATAGTCTGTCGCCAATGAACCCTGCTGATTGAAGTTGTTCATCTTTGGACGCAGATGATTGGGCAACAGACTCGTCTCCGGATGCATGCCATAGACGGGATTATCAAAGTTATGATTCGCTGGTGGCCAGCCTCCACCATTCGTGTCGTGCGTGTAGTGAACATGGGCAATCTCAGTCTTCAGATTGGACACACGACGGCGATAGTAGAGCAATACGGCGCAGATGATGGCCAAACATAGGCTCAATAACATCACACTCAGGACAATGCCAGCACTGCTTGCTGTGAATGAGATTAAGCTATAGAGTTTGCTCAGTTTTCATTGGATTACAACTCACTTTCTTGGGCGGATTCAGCGACACGTTGCGAGGCAATCAACTCGTCACAGTTTTCGCCGGTGTAGCCGCTGCGACAGACGCAACCTTGGGCCGCATGGCATTGGAAATTAGACGAGGCGCATTCGCAGGGGTTCATACAGAACTCGCCATAGAAGCCTTCGGGACAAATGTCACTGCAGTAATCACCCATCCAGCCGGGCAGGCAAATGCACTGGCCATCGTTCTTGCGGCATGTGCGATGATTCTGGCAGCGGCAATGCTGGTTGCAGCCCTGGCCATAGGTGTCCTGGGGGCAGCTTTGATTGCAATTGGCACCCGTCCAGCCGGGCAGACAGGCGCACTGGCCATTCTCATGGTTACACTCGCCCTGGTGACCGCAGTTGCACTTCAACCTACAGTTGGGCCCATAAAGGCCTTGTGGACAGGCGTGCTCACAGGTGAGGCCCAGGTAACCTGGTCGGCAGACCACCTCGCCGGTAATATGATCACACGTGGAGTTGCCTGTCAAGATTAGAGTGGGAATTAGTGGGGAAATGCTTGGTAGTGAATTGACTTACCATGTGGGCTCTTCTGACAGACTTCCTTGCACTCCAGGCCATAGAAGCCATCGGGACAGGGCTGGGCACAGTCGTCGCCAGTCCAGCCAGGCGCACAGATGCAGTTGCCCGTATCGGAATCACAGGATGAGTTGTTCAGGCATCTGCAAACTTGATCACAATTTTCACCATAGTAACCGCTCGAACAGTTCGTCTCGCAGTTAACGCCTTGGGTGCGGGACACAACAAAAGGAGCAAACAAAGGAAGAAAACACGCAACGAGTGCAAAACGAAATAGACACAAATTAACTTTAAAATGTTAACAAACAAAATGTGCAAAATGAACTGAGAAATGAGAATCATAATAGAATGAGAAATGCGAGTGAGAGAGTGAGTGGGAGTGAGAGAGTGGGTTGGAGTGTGAGTAGAAGCATGGTTGTTTCTGTAGTAGTTGTTTTTGACATAATCGGAAGACGGAACTTTATGTCATAAGATAAAAATAGAAGCGACAGCTGCGATAAGTTGAAAGAGAGAGTAGCTCAGCAGTATTTACTTCTTGCTTACTTTTCTTCTATGTATTGTGTGGGTGCTGAGAATGAAACGATTAGATTTCATGGAGTCGGGTAAGAGAGTATTTGAGTCTGGCATATTTGAAAGTAGTTCGCTCTTCAGTGGGGTTGAGATCAGTAGGAAGTGTAAAAATAGAAATGAATGAGATCGAGAGAAAGAGGAAGATGCTTAGGAAATGAATCAATTGAGTTTGGCACTTGCTCTAAACTTTTTTATCTAAAAATTGGTATAGATATTTGTTAACTGCATGCATGTATCAAATAGATTTTTTCTCTTTGCAAGCATTAGTGTATGTGATGTGATAGAGAGAGATGGCGACAGGATCAACAGAGCTACTCCAACAACTCATCAATGCAAAGAGGACAAGTGGAATGAGGAATTGTGAAATAAAGATCGAGTGAGGCAAGTGCGACTGTATGTGCGGAAGAGAGAAGGCGAGTGTGTGTCTGTGTATGTGTGTGAGCATGTGTATGGACTGATGAGTCTATTGCAATGGTGTGGAGGTGCCCTCGTACCTCGCCAGCCCTGCTTGCAGAGGCAACGACCGGTGGCCGCCTCGCAGGCAATCGTGTTGTACGTGTCGCACTGGCACTTGAAGGCACAGTCGTGTCCAAAGGTGTTGGTCTCGCACTTCTGGTCACAGTGCTGGCCAATCCAGCCGGGTGCGCAGGTGCAGTTGCCATTGATGGGATTGCAGGAGGCATTGTTCTGGCACTCGCAGCTGCGACGACAGCCATCGCCATAATGATTGAGATCACAGGGTCTGTCGCATTTGTTATTGCGCCAGCCAGGCGCACAGAGGCATTGTCCCGTCTCCGGCGCGCACTTGGCGCCATTCTGGCAATCGCACTTGAAGGCACAATCCTGACCGTAGCTGCCCACCGGACAGCTGTCCTCGCAACGCGGCCCCGTAAAGCCGGGCGCACACAGACAGGTGCCATTGATGGGCGAGCACTTGGCATTGTTGCGACAATCGCAGTTCTGCTCACAGTTGAGTCCGTACTTGAGAAAGGCGCACGGACGCATGCACTGCTCGCTGCTCCAGCCAATGCTGCAGTGGCAGCGTCCCGTCTCCGGATGGCACAGATCCGTGTGCTCCATCTCGCACTCGCACGTCTTGTTGCAGTCCAACCCGTACCTGTCCACGGCACAAATGCGACGCTCGCAACGCTCGCCCTCCCAGCCCGGCGCACAGATGCACTTGCCGGTGCGACTGCAGGCCGCATCGTTCTCGCAGTGGCAGCGCTCGGTGCAGTTGTGTCCAAAGGTGTTCAGCGGACACTCGTCCATGCAGACCTCGCCCATGTACCCGGGCGGGCACTCGCAGCGTCCGGTGATGTGATGGCAGGGGGCATCGTTGAGGCAATGGCAATGGAGCTCACAATTCAGGCCATGACTGCCAGTGGGGCACTTGTTGGCGCAGACATCGCCCGTCCAGCCGGCGGTGCACTCGCAGGCGCCGTTCTGTGGATCACAGCGTCCGTCGTTCTGGCAGCGACAATCCTCCTCACACTGGGCGCCATGCTTGCCGTCCGGACAGCGCATATCGCATCTGATGGAGCGTGGAATTGATTAGGAGTTTTTGGGATTTCGGTTTCCACTTACAAGGGACCTGTAAAGCCGGGCGCACAAGAGCACTTGCCCGAGATGTGGTCACAGCTGCCGCCATTCTCACAGCGACACTTCTCCGCACACTGCTCCCCATAGAACTGGGGCGGACACACCTGGTCGCATCTGTCACCTGTGTAGCCCTTGGCGCACTCGCACTTGCCACTGTAGGGCTCACAGGTGGCACCATTGAGGCAATCGCACTTCAGCTTACAGTCGATGCCATAGAGACCCGGCGAGCAATCTGCCGGAGAGTAGCATTATCGTTTTAGAGTACTTCTCTGGACGAGCACACTTTTAGCGTTCTTGCAGGATACCGGACAGCAGGACAACCGTACAGGGATTAGGATTAGGGGGTGGGGGGGACAGAGTTAATTGCTCAAGGCACAAGGGTGCTTCCCAAGCTGGTTAGAACAGTTCGCTGGCCAAAGCCGAGTGTGTGAAAGGCCGCTGTGTGTGTGTGTTTGTGAGGCTAGTTGAGCGTATGTATTGCATGTGTGTGTGAGTAGTTGTAAGTGTGTGAGTGTCTGGTGCCATGGAAAATAATTAGCAAATCAAAAGACTACGACAAGTAAGACAAGAGATTAGTTCAAAGTTGAAAACAAAAGCTTATACATGTTAAATAAAAATATAGTTGTGCTAACCGAAAAGCTTCCTCGGCTCACCGAAGTGCTGATACTCTTGCAGAGCTATGCATAAAATCAATTTAATACTTATTAATCACTATTTAACAACTCTATATATTCAAACTATAGCCTCTATTCCTAGTAGAACAATTCTGAGAACATTTTCTCATCAAGTACGTCTTTAGTTCGATAGGCGTCTTTAGCTAACAATTAAGTTTAACCTAACGCTTCATTTTTATTCTAATTTGCCTACATTAGTAGCAATAGAAAAGTGTACTGTGTACTTTTATTTTGATGCATTTGGCTTTGACTCTTTTAGCTTAAAGAATATATATACCTTACTTTTAATAATATCTCAGTTAACTAATATACTTGCAGCTGTTTCGTATTGCATGCTCCAATCCCCAATATATTGGTAAATAATCCTATTCCTCATTGTGTCTCATAGAAACCTAATCGAATTTTTTAAAATGTTATATATTGAGAGCTTTTCTTAATGAGTCTGTACAGAATTTAGTTTAGGTTTATTTAAAAATACTTTAAGCCAGTCTTCTATATTTTTCACAAACAATAACTAAATTTCCATCATTTAAAGACTCATTTCAAACTGCAGATAAAAAATGAATTGATATCGCTATATTTGTCTGACAAGTCTTCCGTTTTCTACTACACTGTCAAATAAGCATTCGATGCTACTTCGAATTTAACTCAGTTTAGTTACATTCACCAATATTCACAATAAGTGACAGTTTAAACAACGCAGATCTATTTTACATACTCTATACATACTCTGCACTTATTTTTAGTAGCATTCTCTAGTGGAGCTCTGCAAGAGTATCACACGCATTGCTTAGCATTAAGTTAGGAATTGGAATTTAAGCCGTAGAGCGAAGCTCAATCGGGGCAGAGCACAAACGGCGCCTGATCGATTGGACCAAGTCCACGCACCCAAGGCGTTTCATTGTAGTTTGTTACAAACACACACAAAATGGACAAAACACGGTAAAGGACATGGACTAAGACTAAGACTACGACTACTACTACGTATATAAAGAAGAGATTTAGACGAACTTATGTTGCAGACAGGTCCTCCATAGCCTTCCGTGCACTTGCATTTCTCCGGAGCAACGCAGTGGCCGTGCTGGCAGCTCTGGCTGCAATGTGGCACACACTGGTCGTCCATGCGCTCGTAGCCATCTATGGGCAGAGAGAGAGGAGAGTATTAGAGCAGCCTTTCGCTTTGTTTATACTGCTAATAATTACCACAGCAATCACGCACAATGCGTGACTTTGAGAGTGTCTGTGTTTTATTGACCACGCGTTGTTTGATGCGGTAGACGGGGCAGCTAGGTGGGATGCTGAGGCACCATCTGGTGTCACGCTCCTGGAACGTCTGCAGCTCCGTTATGACAACATCCACATTGTAGCTGCAAATCGAATTAAGTTAGTTTCTTTCCAACTATTTGCTCGCTTGCTTTACTCACTTCTCGCGCTTCTTGCAGACATTGAGGCCCTTGGGCTCATCAACGTTCAGCTCGGTGATCTCGGCCTGCGTCGGCTGCAGCAAAGACAGCACTGCCAGCGTCAGCGGGAGTGTCCAGCTCAGTCGCTTCATGCTGCACTCGAGCAGTGTTTGGCAGCGTTATCCAATCGGGTTGTTGTTCCCTGTGTCGTGTCAGAGGAGTCTTCTGTGGCCGCAGCTCAACACATCACATCGAACTGTGTTGTCGATAAGCCAGAGCGTGGGTTATATGGCTGTGGACTCCGCTTATGCCTTTGATACTCGGATGATTCAACACTCGTTTAATCAGCAACTGCAAAAGAGATACGACATCACAACATTAAAGCGACTATAGTTAAAGCATTAATACATTTGTATAATACGAGGGAAAAGCCCTAAATAATTTTGTTTAAATTCAATTCAGTTATCGCGTTTGAAATATACTCGTACAGTTGGAAAGAACATTGCTCAGCAAACAAGCAATGCTTCACATGGAATGCATCATATAACAGTGTCAATAAAGGATCAGAGGTATTTACAAATCCAATCTTATTCTATCAGCATCTTCTTTACAGCAGCCTTTAGATGGAATTGGAAGCTTTGTTTGAAATGGACAGGCGAAGAACAGCTTTCAATTTATTTATTTGCTTAGGGTTGGCTTCTCAATTAATGAAAATAATCAAATAAAAAAGAGAGGAAAACAATATCCAAATCTAAGAAAGATGCTGATAAAAATTAATGGATATCAAGAATATATCATATTAAATTGCATTTAATTTACATTGCAACAAAGCTGGGACCATATAGTTTAAATTAATCTACAGGTGAAACTTAATACAGATCAGTTCAAATAGCTTTTGCTTTCGAGATTATTCTGCAATTAATATTTATATTCGACAAGAGCTTCTATTGACTTAATCCCACTATGAGTTGCATATTTTATCAGAGAATTCCCTTATATTTAACCCTATTTAAAGGAGGCCTGGAATCTGTGTAAACACAATTTGAAACTTCATTAAAGACGTCACATACTCGTTTCAAAACGTAGCTAAATTCCCACACAGTCGAGCTTTTGTAACTTGAAAAAGTATCGTAATATACAAAAGGTGCTTGCCAAGTCGGAGTCGATCAAGGAAACGTGGTGAGTTCGGCAAGAGATTAAAGGTATCAATACCAAGGATTAACAGCGATCTCTCAAGGTGGCGCAATGAATCAGTTGATGCAGAAACAACGCTCACCCTACACTGCGGGCGGAGGAAGCGTCAATGTGCAGCAGTTGAAGTCGGCCAATTGCGCCAACACTGATGGCCTCAATGCCATGCCCTTTCTGGTGCACTTGGCCCAGCAGTCGCAGCGTCCTGCCCAGCGGTAAGCAACACTGAAGTCGCCACTCTCGTATAACGATTCCTATTGCGTTCACAGCTCAGCATCGCTGAACATTTTGGGTGGCACGCTGGGAACTGTGGGGCATGAACGTGGACTGCGCAGTGGCACGCCCCGCAGCTATGCCACCGACGAGGGCATCAGCAACATTAACAACCACTACACGGGCCACATGAACAACAATAGCTACGAGGGTGACATGCACCACTTGCCACTGGGATCGGGCTATAGCAGTGCTATGCCCAGTGACGACTACTCGCATGTGGATCAACTGGATCCAATGGGGAATTACAGATATATGGAGCAGCTGGGCGATAAGCAGCATGACTCGATGCTTAGCCATGACACGGACTCGGAGATGGAGTACTGCCAGCATAAGAAGGAATTTGGGCCAAGATGCACAGCACGCAAGTACTGGCTGCAAGTCTTTGACTTCGTCAAGTCAAAGATGCCGCTGAAGCGACAGGAGCGCATGGACTTGGAATTGCGACGTTGCCGTGTGCACTCTGTCCTTGGTCATGTGCTGCTGGTGCTGCAGCTGCTCACCATTGTGTTGGGCGGAATGCTGGGGCAGGGCCTCTGCATGGGCATACGGTTCACCCAGTTGAGCTATCGACTGTGGAGCACCAAGTTTATGCTGCGTGGACTGGTGCGTCAGTTTCTGTGGCGCATGGCCAATGCCAAGGTCAACGACATGCTGCTCTTTCTGGGCATTCTCTTCCTAACGCCCTGGCTGTTCTTCATTAGCTTTATCGGGTTCATCATTGCCTCTGTGTTCCACACCAAGGCGGGTCTAAGCACCCTCTGGCGTCAAATACGTCCACACAAAGACTGATCTTAAAACACATACGAGGAACGAGGAACGGGGTCGGGACACCTATTAGATACATTAGAGACTGAGAGAGAAAGAGAGAGAGAGATGGAGGGAGGTAGCAGTACACACAGAATACTCTTGTTTAAATTCCAAAATTATTCATCAAGCACAGCGCTGTTTACGGGGCATCTCCGAACCTCGAACAATTCAACAAAACTTGTATATGTAAAATATAGTTTACGTTGCGGCAATGAAAACAAATCTTAAAAAAAAAGAACGAAAACAAAACAAGTGCATGCAAACATCCAGTATTGGAGTTAAATTTACTAGCACATGACAAAAAGCTGATTGCTACAAGTGAAATTACTCTGCGTGACGATTCTCAAGTTATCGATTAATCGATCGCATGACATTTGGATTATTAGCCAAGTGTGCTGAAAAACGATTAAAATAAAGTAAGCATTATAATAATATTTGCATATTTGTAAACTCAGCTTTGTACAACATTAGCAAAAACATTTGTGGCCAAACACTTCAGCTATCGTTTCTTGTGATTCCCAGAATTATTTTCAAGTATATATTTAACTCTATAGCAATTAGAGAAATCAACAAGTTATTTCAATCAAATAATGAAATCATATGTAAGATATGTGTGAATAAAGCCATATCACTTACATAAATATATCTTGTCTCTTTTAATATCAATATCAAGTAGTATTAATAACCTTAGTGCAGCTAAACTGCAAACAATCGTATTAACTATTTGCAGACAAATAGAAGTTGTTCACACGCAGAATTTGCGAACAAAACGAAACGCGACAGCAATTAAATTGTTTATTATGCTTGTGTGTTGGTTTGCTGATCTCTGTGTATTTTTACTATATAATAAATGTGCAGAACAACAAAAGCATTTCCGTTGCTCATCAGCCTCAGTGTGGGCTCAAAATATGCCCCCTCCCCTCTTCAAGCCCAACTGCGTTCATTTCACTTTCAATTGTGCTGCACTTTAAACCCCACGAAACATTCCAAAATGTGTGTGTACTCAATGTGTGTATAGTACGAGTATGAGTACGAGTACGAGTATAGTATACGACTACTCTCGAGTTCCTGCCATATCGTGTGCATTCTGTGGGATGCGTCATTTATTTATTATAAAATTTGAACAAAATAAAAATTGCTTTATGCTAATTGGATTCGCGCTCAAGTTTATTATAATCACACAAGCAGAGTAATAGCGAGGGCCAGAGGGAGAGAGGACAAGCAATTTTGGAGCTAAACTTGATGATAAACGACCCACTTGGAGCTAATCGCAGTCAAAGCTTCTTTAGTTTCGCTACGAGTCTCAAGGCTGAACCAGCCAATTGGGGAGATAAGCTTAGAGGGCACCAGCGGGCTCAATTTACATGCTGCACAGTGTATTGAATACGAACATGACACAAATGTGTCAAGAGTACGTGAGAATTGGCCCAAGTGAAGGGCAGCAATCAGGATACAATTACAAATGAGCCAATGATCAAGACCTGAGAGGTTGCACAACCAGCAAAGTTATCAAATGATAGAAAACATCAAAGTCTATAATTTTGAAATCGAATAGAATAATAACAAAGAATACTTAGCTTTCTTTTCACCAAAATTATTTAATGAAGCACCAACTAAATGTAAACACAAAAGACTGGCCAAGAATCAAACTGTATTTTACAAATCTAACATATTATTATGTTGTATATGTATCTAAAAAACCAAGTAGAACGAAGAATAATGATTGTTGTTTAGGGTTTCCTTGAATGCGATAGGAATTTTAAATTATCAATGAGTGAGTTGTAAATAAATAAATGAATGCCGTCCGTCCATTTGCGTACTTGCGTTTGTAACAACAGAGATTAGCAACATTGATAAGTATTAAGTTGACATATTAGTACACAAATGTAAGCAGTCTCATTTTTGGCATAATTAAATATCTTTACAGAGCTGGCAACAATAATTGCTTTTTGCGAAAATTCTTTTGTGAAATGATCGCTCTTCCTCGAGCTATTGTTGAGAAGAACAAGCAGCGCTAAAAGTCTGTTATTAAAGCCCCATTATTTGGAGCAGTTTAATATGTCGCAAGTGTAAACACTATAATTATTATAGAATCCACATTGTTGGGCACCTGGAAATACCTGTAATTTTTAAGCTACGTGACTAGCAAATACATACATCTATGTTAACGGTGTTTAATGGATAATTAGACATTTAAATATGGTATTATCAAGCGTTATATATGACGATTCGTAATCGCGTGACGTTTGGCATTTTTCTTTTGTAAATCAAGATATCAATGCGAGCATTGCACGTTTTGCATATTTAATAAGGGCAGTAAGGCAGGAAGCAAGGACGAACCGTGCTAGATAATTAGTTAGCAAAGCATGCAATGTTTAATTGAAAATGCCACGGCCTTGAACAGAAACTAACTTTAACCTCTCGCTGGACAACAAAATAAAGTAATGCTCAAAGAGCACACACATGTTATACTTAGATAAGCCTATCTGCATTTCGCTGCCTCTCTCGAACTCTTTCACTTTGTAGTATAGAGATAAGGGGACAAGGCGTACCTTGGATGATGACTGATAACACAGCTGATAAGCTGTTCCAATCGCATGACTAATTTAATGTCTATCCACGAAACAGACATAGCAAACACTCTCTATATAAATATGTGTACGAGTAGTCGTAGTATTACAGAGATGTCTAATCCGGTCAGGGCCCAACAGTCTGTCATGAATGTGGCCCATTGGCCGAATGATATATGGAAAAATGTAATAAACGCACAGATTTCAGGCAGCTAGCGAGACAGCTCAATGTGCTGCATAAATGAATCATTACAACAAAAGAGCAAGCAATCGCTGGGCAATTTGTTTAATTAGAGTTGAAATGAGAAACTTTTGTCAAGATGTTCATAAATAAGCAAGACACTTTTAAACAAATGAAATTAGTAAATTACTTTTTGCTCTACGCTACGAAAGGTGGCAATCTTTTTGTTTTATTTATATTATACTTTAATAAATCAATCCTAATTGAATTGTATATCTATGTACGTTAATTATGTGTTAAATAACCAACTGTTAGGGTATCCAAACTTTGACATAGCCAGTGGCTTTGTCTTGATTGTGTCTACTGCAAGTTGCTTTCCTGGTCTCCATAATACTCACTTGTACATATAGAAAAATCAGTGTATTTACAATTTGTTAATTTAATGAGCTAAATGAAAATGACACGCATGAGTCACCACTATATGCAATAGTGGAAAAGATAGAAAAACTAGCCGGCACCTCAGCTGTATCTGTATCTTTATGTGTGCCTGTCGGTGTACACACATACATACGTGTAGTTGTTGTATTTGTATCCATAGTTCATTTGGGATTTGTAATATTTATTCAATAGAAAGTTGTATCGATGCCAGGGCAGTTTAGTCATTCATTCAGCAATTCAGAAACATCTGGTTTCGTGCCTCAATTAGCTGCTAGCCAGAGGCAGTGTTTTCATTCATGAGGGCTTTACTTATGCATAATATATACAATTGAGATTTAATTTACGTACTTTAACCAACTATGCGGTTTAATACACCGCAAACATGTAGATAAGAAGAGTGGACCTCTTCCTGAAGCAAATAGGAAATGTATATAAATGTTATCAATTGGCAATCTTTGACTAGAATTTGTTCAACCTCAAGCCTTTTCCCAGAAGTCGTAAGCTCGGAAGACTGATGGCAGTCTGTCTAAATATTTATAAAATATACTGGAAATATAATATATATGTAAGCTGATATCAACAAAATACAGAAAAACATTTATTTATGGCCTGGAAATCATAATCTAATACGCTGACTCTACTTACAGATTTATGAGTGCTCTGAATGCACTCAGAATGCAACTAAATCTGTATCTTCTGTTGGCTTTCTTCCCCTCGAACTGCTGCTATCTTGCGTGGGTGGCTCGCTTCGAGTATATGCGAGTACTCTACTATATATTGTAGATATTCATTTATTTATGTACAGTCCACATAAACGATATCCAATCGCATTAAATGGCGCAGTTGAGTGCCACTAAACAAAGACAGTCGACTTGGTGGCGAGCTTGAATTTGAATAAAAAGGAAACTCGCACTTTGGAGCAATCCCAATCAAAGTTTTGTGTTTCATTTGGAATACGTGAAGCGACAATATGGCAAATTTAAAATCAAAAATAAACAATTGCAGCAATAATAAGCAATTGGAATGAAAGCAAATATTGCGCACAAATGGCCATTGTATGCCTCATGTCTTGGTGCATAAAAATAGAAATACTTTAATTGAACGAAACAAATCAAATATGCCACGGATTCTTAAATAATTTCCGATGTAATAAAATTAAATTTGAATGCAATCACAACATAATAAAGAAATTGTTATTAACAGAATGGATTATTGTTAGATAAACTAGTGGCTTAAGCCAAGTATCTTGTAATATCTCTTTGATAAGACAGACAGACTTGACTCTATTACTTTTGAAGAGAACTTTCTTGGTTTAAGAAAGTCTGCAGTGCCGTCGTGTCTCAAATAAATTGTGCTTATTGTGCATTAATTAGTGGGCTTTATAAGCATTTATGTGCCTTACTGTATTCCGGCGATGTGTGACGAATAAAGCGTGCACGTACTCGAATAGTCCAAAGTGCCAAACAACTCGCATATTCGCACACGTCGGCACAAAGCCCAATGCCCAATGCAAAGTGGAAAAAATTGAAAACTGATATCCAACTGGTGGTGAGCTGATTCTCTTCTTGGATACCGAGTGCCACAAGTTGTGTAATCCGGCAGAGGTTTCAACAGTTGCCATATCCACTATTTTCTACAGAATGCAATCGCTTTTAAAGCTAAGAGCTAAATTGAAGGAACTGCCAGGGGGGAGGAGGAGGGGTGGCAACAATAGCTGTAGAATGCCATGTAATGTGGCATAAAAGAGGAAAAAATGTTGTCGTAATGAGACAGCACCCTCCCTGCCCTCTCTCTCTGTCTGCTACTATTTCATCTTTCTCCTGGCCGACGCGGCTGACATTGATGCTATTTGGTTTTGCTGAGCGTCACGTAATGGAAGAACATGACTGGAAGCAGAAGAGGCAGGAGAAGCATGACTTTTTATGTCTCGTGCACACACACACTGCTCTGGCACACCTCATTGAGTGCATTATCAATAAAGCTGAGTAATTACATTCTAAAGCCAACTCCCTTTTTGCTGACTTGGGTGTGTGTGTGTGTGTACAACACGTACATAGCGTACATGTGTTTCAGTCTGTTTCCAAAAGGCGTACAGTTTGTTGCACTTCACGGTTGTTTTACGTCATCGTTTCAGGCTGATCATGATCATTGCCAATGTCGATGGTAAATAATGTGGCAAGCTGTGCTTTGCATATTGCAAAACAATTGTCAACCTTTAACAGCAATTATAAACAGCTGCTATATTCGCATAATAATTGGTAATCCCCAATTTACAAAAATGCCACAATTTGTACAGCTGATAAAAGAGCAACTGATTGCAGTTTGCAAGTAAATAAAATATCAGCAGACGCGAATAAATCTCACACTCAGTAAATAGCAAATACTAGTTTATTCTAGTCGGGCAATTCAATTAGACGCGACTGTAGCAGTAGCAAAAGGCAGCTGTTAATAATCCTAAGCTAAGCCAACCCCCGCCACCCAACACCCCCCTACGCAGCACAGAGTTAGTTTCTCTTGCACATATGTATGTATGTGTGTGTGCATCTTATTGCTTGCTTGCTGATTTAAAGAAAAATAAACGAACTACATATGTGTGAGTTATGACTGTATGTTTACCATGTGTCCGGAGCAGACTTCAGTTTTGCTGGCCAGACACTCAGTCAATTACACACACACACACACACAAAGATATCAAGTTGCAAACATAGTTCCCGCTGTTGTTAATCAACTGACGGGATGCGGGCAGCGCAATTGTTTTGATTGATAGAGACAGAGCGAGCGAGAGAACAGATATGTATGTTCATCCATGTATAAAAGCAATCGCTGATTTTTGGCAATTTGAAATTTGCGCATCATTTGAGCTGCTGGTGCCGCTTTCTATACAGCGAAAGAACACAGAAAGGCAATAATAATAAATAAGCGAATAAGGGAATGAAACAAACCGCAAGAGCCAAAACAGGTTTAACTGTCTTTTTAACGCGCTCAAAATAAGAACGCTAATTGACACGCACACAAGCACACACAAGCCATAAACAAACACTCACACTCATACACACTCGAGTACAATGAGACACTCGAAAGCCCAAAGCTAACTGGAACTTTCGTAAAGCAGAGACAAAAACAACCACAAGAAGCACCAAAGCGACTATTACGAAAACAAAGGCACATATTTTACGCTATATTCTATTTTGGGCTAAAGAAATGCAATAATTTGCATTTAGTTTACCTTTTGTATCTGTGTTTTCCAACAATAAGTTGGATTGCTTCTCACTCAAAACAGATGGAATGCACTCAATTTTTCACTCGAACTACACTGCACTTATTTCAATTGCTTTCTTAATATATTAAATCTTGTACACTGAAACTAGTCTTGGTACCGATTTGCTCCTTTCTGAATTATATAAATATGTCCGCGCGACTGGAAAACAAAAAATGGGTTTACGAAGAGAACTCAAAACGATTTGTGTACGCAGTAATATTGCAAATTTTCGTTCGAACGCGCACCAACATCACAAGCCGACCAAACTCTCAGCCTATACGAGAGGAACTGTTTTCTTCTGCTTCACCGCGAGTTAAATATCAAAATATACCTTTATGCCATACAAGTATTTTCGACATTTTTCGGTATAAAACTACCAAAAATTACAAAATATACCAATAATGGTCACACTGGTGCATAACGCTCACTTATGATGCTAAATAACATAACTTGCTTAACAGAGTGTGTAACATTACCGAGAAACTCCTCTCGCGCTGTGGAGCTGTAAATGTAATGGAAAAAAAAATAATTTTACGATTCAATAAGTCTTTCTAATTGTTTTTTGATTTGATTTTTTGTAATTATATAAAAATTTTTGAAGAAATTCAACTTCAAAAATATGATAACGCCTTTGAGCAAGAAACTCAAACTCCAGAGACGATATGGGAAATTCTGCGTTGACGTGCTACATCAGTCAGCTTTCAATCAGTTGGTGGTTGGTGTGTGGCCTTTTTTTTACCGTTGATATTTCCCCAAATTTACCCGTGGCAGCATAACCGTTTATATACTTTTTGCGATGCAAAGCTGCAAAATACCTCATGGTATATTTACAAATTTAACTTGCGATCACACATAAAGAAAGAGGTGATCAGTAAGAATTTTGTTTTTCCCAGAATAGTCGAATTCGGAATATAGCTGTGTGATAAAATGAGTTATAAGCGAGATATTCGTTTTACATTTGGTGAAGGAATTGAGTACGCTTTAAATAAATTATCATTTCCTGATGATACAAAAGCTACTTTTAACTCTGATGCGCAAATAGTGGAGAATGCCGTCATAAATGCTATTTCAAGCAACGATCCAATATTCCGAACAGCATTTCAGGGTCTCAGCTTAGGTGGAAGCTATTTGGATGGCATTAGGATCGGTTTGCCCGATGAGTTCGATATGCACGTTAAAATCCAATTAAGGTGTACTCTAATACCAACTGAAGTGGAAAACCGAGCTGGATTCATCTTTCTGCGTGCATCCAACGGCAATGATGCACACTGTGTGAAGTACTTTGACAAAGAAGGCTATTTTGTCGATCGCCTTGCAATGCAACGTTGGTTCCGAGATAACATTTCCGCCGTAATGCCCAAATTGCAGAAAATACGATGCGATAATGGTCGTGTCTATAGCTTGGAGTACACAGCTCACGGCTACGGAGTAGCCCACAAATTGGTGGCCACTGAGCTGCATGATCGAAAGCGCCAAATCTCGTTTGATTTTGTGCCCGCATTTAAGTTCCACCCAGCCCAATGGCCACATGGATTTAAAAGATTTCCCGTTGATGTCACACATTGGTTTGCGGTGCCTCGCAAGTATTTCGACAAGCCTGAAACACAGGATCCCAGATCGTTTATGCCGTGTGCTCCCCATTGGGAGCGTCTGGTCTTGCACAAAAAGCAAAACCTAAAGGACTCACTGCGTCTAATGAAGGCACTGCGCAATGCCAACCAACTGGGTGGTCTGGTCAGCTATTTCCTAAAGACTATTTACCTGCATGAGGTAGAGAATAAAACAGTCAATTGGAATCAGGCACCAGGACGCATACTAATACGTGTAAGTAAAGTGACAGTTCGATAAGGTTCGATAAATTACAGAGCTAATTAATATGCCGTGCTTGCAGATGCTGATCAATTTGATGCATAGCGTGAGACTCAATAAATTGCCCTTCTTCTTGGCGCCCGATCACAACAATCTTGACCGGATCACTAAGCCCTTGCAGAGACGCGAATATGGGCGTGTCCTGTGCAAATCAATAAGAAAATTAATATGCCGTCGGGATGCGGATTATTTAACCTCAGATGATCTATACCAGTTGTTTGGCGTCAAAGTGGACGGATAGATGGCATTTTGATTGTAAGATTTGAATATGGATTTTTATTAAGTTTGTTTATTATTGCTTTGCATGTGTTATAAAGCATTTAAGTTAGAATTTAGGCAAACGTTCGCTGATTGGCCAAAAACCTCTCTCTGTCTCTCTGAAATATATGGCAGCATTCCAATACTCGTTTTTTTTGTATTCCTGTAACTCTACACTCCAACTCTCTCTTGGTCTTCCCCTCTCTCTATGTTATGATTAATTAAAAGAACATACAAACTAGCAAGCAACTTGCAGCAGGTACGTTGAGGCCTTGTTAATAAACCGTTTAAAACTATTTGCCTAGACATTTAAATAGACATGATGATTATGGGCGAGTAGCAGCTCGATGGCTGAACATCGTTCGATCTATTTGTGCATAGATCATGCTGAGTTCAGTTAACTTGTCGGGCAACCCTCGCTAAGCAAATTGATTAACTGTGCTATCCACCTCAGTAGCGCTGACTCTCGCGATCCGAGTACTTGCCACTCAGTTTGCTGACCGAATAGCGATCCGAGTAGGCATCGTATTTGTCCGCCTTGTAGTTGATCTCCTGGGGCGTGTAGCCGATGTTCTTTTGCCAGTGTCGCGTCCAGTAGAGATCCTCGTTGCGCACCTGCGACGGCGTCTTCACATCCCGGCACACATACACGCAGTAGATCATGCAGCCGATCAGCGTGAGGAAGCCAAAGATCAGAAAGATAATGCCCAAGACCCTGCAAACGAAAAGGAACAGAGCTTGGGGTCAAGCAGACAGGCCAATGGACCTCGCTAGCTGGATGGCACCTACCAGACGTAGACGGGTTCATAGAACTGCACCACTATGACAAAGCCTAGGGTAACCAGTATGAGGCCCAGATTGAGCAGCAGCATCAGGCAGCAGACGCCCTTGACATTGGGACAGAAGGGATTAGGCGCAGACATGGTCTCGACCTTGGCGCCACGTCTTGTCGTCGAACGCCCACTGCGAGCCGTCTTGGCAGTGCTTGCCACCGAATAGACACTTCGTGGCGCCCCGCGCGACATTGGACGCTGACTGTAACGACTGTGGAGATGCATTAGAGTCTAGAGTCTGGCAGCAGAAGAGTTGTAAAGTGACACTTGCCTGATCTCGGAGGGCGCCTTGTAGGCGGCGCTGGTCACATAGATGTCGCTGCCTGCATCTCCGGCCTGGTCGTAGCTCAGCGCAGACGGAGCACGCGGTGGCTGCCGTGTGGGTGGCGGCCCGCTCAGCGATCGTGGCCCGCCATTGTCCATGGGCGAGCTGGATAGACCCATCTGACTGTGGCTATAGCTATGCTGCAGGTGCTGTTGCTGGCCATTGGACCCGGCTCGTGCCTTGCGCGACGAATTGTAATGACCCTGCGACTGGGACTGGGACTGGGAGTGCGGGGAGATCCGCTCGTGCGCCAACGTGTACTCGGAGTGGCCGCGATGCGAATGCGACTCTTCGCCATCCGTGGAGTAGCCACGATTCGAGTGCACATACGGTGGATCCGGTGTGAGGCGTCCATGTGTGGCCACATAATGGCCGCCCTTTAATCTGCGAGCGACAAGAAAGAGGAGAGTGTTTGAATAATATTTATAATATATGTATTAAATGAGATTTATATATATAAATAATGAATATACCTAAGCTAATGATGTGTTCAAAATCGGAAAATCATACAAATTTATACCATATCTATGTATATAGTTCCTCAATATTAAAAGCATTCTCTTTACATATTATAACAAGTAAGAAGCTACTGTCGAGTGTGCTCGACTGTGAGATACCCGCCACCCAATTTTACCATCGAAATATATTTTTCAAAAATATACTGAAAAATATACTAAAAATATACCAAAATAATATACCAAAATTTTCTTTGTTCGAAATTATTAGCTTTGCGGAACTAGCCTAAAATAGCTTATTTGTAGAGCAAAAAAAAAAGAAAACTAATTTTAAATACAGTAGAATCCGGTTATAGCGACTTTCAAGGGACCGACGATTTTACGTCGTTATACCCGGAAGACGCATTAACCGGAGGTCCTTTCATATACATAACATTGTATGGGGACCAACCAAACCATCGAGTTTCCGTCGCAATAACCGAACTAACGCTATAAGCGGAGTCGTTATAACCGGATTCTATTGTAAATGTAATTATTTGCGATCATACTTCATACTATAAAAGATTGTATAACTAACACATAATAGGTATAGTATAATACTACTCCACTACTATAGAGCACTAGCCCAATCCCTATATACGAGTACTGTAAATTGTAGAGTATTTGAATTGCAGTTATTCGAAAAGAGTTCTTGACTCTTTGCTGGTATTTGTATTCTTTTCTATTCTTACTTTTTGACGCGTCGCTCGTGCATTTTGTTAGATCCGTCGCTTGGTGTCTCTGGGGATTGGGTCTCCTAGTTGCCTGCTGTTTGGGCTCTGTCGACGTCTCTGTTGAGTGTTTGTTGTGTGTGGTGCAGTGTGGGGAGATGGATGGGATGCTGGAACTTTGGGTGTCTTCTCTATGTGTGTGGACCGTTGTTGTCACTAGAAAGTCCCACGAGTGCTGCGGCTGCCTGTGAAAACAATAAAACATGAAGCGCAAAACGTTACAGATTTGTTGCAATTAACTTGCCACTGAGTCGCTTGTTGCAAATTAGTAGCCAGTTTTCAACTTTTAATTAGTGTGCAAAAAGTTATAGCTGTACAACCATGCGAGTGTGTTTTCTGGCCAGGTGTGTGTGTGGGTGTTCACATAATAATACTATAGTAAGTTAAGGTTGGCCAAATAAATATTAGTATAAATTTCGGTTTTCATTTTCAGAACGAAGAGCTCGAGCGGCATTGGAGGGTCGTATATAAATATTTCTCTTTTTGCCACCATACAATTCGAATTGCATAGGAATATAAATTTATAAATGTCTACTTATTCATAAAAATATATTCGATATGTTCTAAATACTTAAAAACAATCGCTCAATAAACACAACAGTTCAGTTCAGTTCTCTGTAGTCAATTCCCAGTGTATATAAATATTTCTCTTTTTGCCATAAAATTCGAATTGCATAGAAATATGAATTTAGAATTGACTACAGCTATTTAAAGATATGTTTGAGATGCTCTTAATACTTAAAAACAATCGCCCAATAAGCACAGTAGTTCTGTACAGCTCTGTGCACTCAATTGCCAATGTACATTTCTCTTTTTGCCACCATAAAATTCGAATTGCATGGAAGTATGAATTTAGAATTGTCTACGGCTTCATAAAGATATGTTCGAGATGTTCTAAAAACTTTAAGACAATAACAACAGTTCCGATAAACAGCACTCTGTAGTCAATTAACATTCCTACTTTATATTTGTTTACGAAATTAGCCAGTTAAGCAGTTAAGTGAATGGGGGTTCTACATGTCAGCACTTCAGAGCTAATGGGCGTGGTCTGTCCCGGCGAGAACTGTAAACAAAGAGACTTGTGTAAACACGACTATGGAAGATCGGGGATCGGCAAGGCTGAGTAGCCGATAAATTGGCCACTTGATAAGCCCGGCCACGCCTCAGCGTAAATGTCAGCTTTATTTTATTTATGGGCGCATTTGCACGAGTTGGGTTTATGGTTATTATTATTGCTGGGATTGGATTTACAGTTCGTTGCACCGCACAGGCAGCGCAGTGGCAAGATCCTGACATGCCCCATTTTGTTGCATGCCGCACCCACTCGAAGAGCATTCAAGTTCATGGCATGCAAATTGAAGTTGCAACTGCAATTTGTCACTTGGTCACGTAGCTTTAGCTTCACCGTTAACGTTACCTTTTCCGCTTGCCTTTGCCTTTGCCTTTTGCTTTGGCTCTGACTTTAGCTTTAGCTTTACCTTTGGCCTTGCCCCCACCCTCGAGGCAAGCTGACAATGACACACTCCACATTTGCAACGGCCTTCTCCCCTGCCCGGCTCTCTCCCTTTGCTGTCAGCTGCAACTTAAACTGTTGCCAGAACTTTTATAGCTACCTGGTACTCAGCACTGAGATACCCTAACCTGCCAGTGTGGCAGCTTCCCTTTCTCACACACTTGGAACAAGCATTTCTAGATCTACTCTTGTTTGTTGTCAAGTTTTTAGTTGCCAAACTTTGTCATAGTTGATGTTTTGATTTATCTGGAGTCAGCAGTAACAGCACTGAATCGTTACTTTTTTAGTCATCCGTCTGTCCGTCTGTCCGCCTCTTTCTGGCCACACTAGTCGCTCAACTTTGTAGCTATTCAAATGAATCTTTGCACAGAGCTGTCCTTTTAGGATTACTATATTAAATGATATTGGAAAAATCAAAATATTGTTTGCAAATCATTTGGGATATTTAAAAGAAAAAAAGTCTATTAATTAGATGCAAATTATACTACCATATCATATGTCAATTAAGGCTTAATTCCTTTTGGAAATGTCTTTTTCAAATATAGATAATTTAATTATTAACTGAAGTCATTTCATATAGGATTACTATAATATAGGAATTATATTGCTTAAGATAGTTTAACTGTTTCAAAAATAGATAATATATCAATTGAGCCCTATTTAATTTCAGACATAATTCATCTATATATTATTATCAATAACTTTGTTCTCTAGTGCTATTTCCAGCTACTTAATTGCAGTCTTTTCTTACAGTGTACAGCAAGGCTGCTCTCAACTGCAAAATGTTTTAGCCATATTGGTTTTACATAAATATAATTATTGGCTGTTGTTTGATAAAAATTGAGTTATTGTTTCGATTAGGCCAATTAAAGGGTGTCGTTGGCCAAAGCTGCCGCCTGCTTGTCTATGCTGGGGGATCACAGCCCAGCCCACTTATTATTTCAACTGAAGTCGTAGTCAGTTCTATTTTTTTTTTTTTTTGCCTGGCGGTGAATCGCGATACAATTGTCAGTTTGGGCCCGTCTGGGTCTCTGGACATGGACATGGACATGGACATGGGCATGCGGGTCTGCCTCTAGAGCCAGAGTAAATGTTTCAAGTTCGTTGCGTTGATTTTAGCGCCTAGGGAGATGTACACACACACACACACACACACACACACACACACACACACACATACTGAGAGCTAGTCAGACTGATGGGCGAGGGACATTTATGGCGTGGGCGTTGCCTTTCATTGTCAAATGAAAAATCGAAGCAGGGCCCTTGGCAGGCGTGTGTGGTCGTCATTGGCAGCCCGAGTCCTCCGATTGTCCATTTCTATCACTTGGCGGGCATCAAAAGCCTTTTTGCAACTCCCAATGCGTTGTCCCCCTCTCTTTCTCTCTCTCTAGCTCATTCGATTTGTTTATGTGGTTTGGGGTTTGGGGTTTCGGTTTGCGTTTGAGTTTGAGTTCGGGTTGTGTTGGTTTTGTTGTGTTAGGTTCACATTTGCCTTGAAGCCAGGGAACAGAGCTGAGCAGAGCAGAGCAGAGCACTTCTTCGACCAATGTAAATATAAATGGAATGCCATTAAAATGTTTTTGCTTTCATATTTACCTTGGCGAGCAGTGCGCATAAAGCCTTGGCATGTGTTATAACCTTTAACGCTGCATAAACAGCATAAATAAGCCGTAAAGCAGTCGGAATGGGGCAAGGAATTTATGCTCAGCTCTCAGCTGTCCAGGTTGCGGAGAGCACATCGTAAAGCCAGTTACATGGGTTTCCCATTTCTTGCCTGGCTTCTCCCCCGCCCATCTAACATATTAGCCGAGGCGTCTTGACAGATTTCACAACTTTCGCTCTCGAAACGGCACCTGAGCTTCCGGTCGCGGTGGCCAACAATGGGTTAAAGCCAAACAACGGAAGTAGTTTCGAAAAGTTAACTCAACTACAGCTACAATTCCGACTCTGAATCCAACTCCAACTCCAGCTCAAAGCCAGGCCAAAACGAAACAATAAACAAATGCGAGAAGTTAATTTGTAACAATTTGCATTGTGGCAAGTGGGAAAAAAGCCAAGTTAACAACAATCAAAACGATACCGACAACAACTTCGCCACACTCAAATGCATTCCATAGTCCAGTTTTGTGGTCAAGTGTCATAAAGGTTGACTGCGACCGACCAGCATGATAGTAATGGAAGATCAAGGCAGAGTCCAAGACAAAGACGAAGACGAATACAAAGTCTCTTTTATTGCCACAATGTTGGGGCGCGGTTTAGAAAGTTATAGCCCCTCCTTCTGTGCCTCCCTTCGCTCGTCCGTCCGTCTGCTCCTTCTGCAACTTGGCTGTAGTGCCCGCAATTTATGGACGGCCCAGTTAACCCACATAAACTGGTGCAAGGCATTCACAATTCACTCGAGAGCCAGAGCCGGAGAGTTCAATTCACATTGCAACTTGCATTGCAGCGCCTTTCACATGCCAATGCAACGAGCCAACAACAAACAAAACTTGGCCAAATGCTGTTGCCAATATTGACCCAAAAAACAAATAACCATTGATGACTTCGGCAACTCGATTAATCTTTGCATAACTCAGCAGTAAAGTGCTGACAAAACTGGCACCAGTTTGCTTACATTTCATTAAGGTGCCCGATGGCAACAAACGAATGAATAAAATTGAAATACTCATCAAGTGGAAAGCATGCAGAGCCCAATGTGTAGAGCTTCAATTAAACAACTAGTAGCCTCACTTAAATACATGGGAAATTGAGCTATGCCTATTTAACAAGTATCGAAATAGAAATTACTCAAGTTTTCATAATATTAAATTGTAGAACAATTACAAATTCATACAAAAGAATTCATATTTTAAACGAACAATCTGGCCTTCACTTGTAATAATTTGAAATGGTTTTCATATGTAAAGTAGAAAACATTTCCATAGAAACGACTAGAGTGGAGCACGAAAACCTCATGTATTTTAATTCTTAACAGCAGTGGGAAAAATAACAACTTGTTTGTTGAATATGTTAAGCATTTAGATGATAAAAAAAACTTCATTTCCGCTCGAAATTGAAAGAGAACTGGAATTGAATTTAGCTAAGCAAACATGCATTTAAAGTGAACACCAAGTAGAGAACCCGTTTTCTAATTGATTTGAGAAGCTACTAAACTCTTTAACGACTCGATTTCTTGAAGATTTCCATACCAAACTTAATCAAATTACCAAACTGTTCTGATAGTAAATTTTCATTAAAGAACCACTTGCGACATTTGATGCCACTTGCAACATGTTTTCAATAATCAGCATAACATTTGATGGCAACATCGAATGCAACGACATGACTTGGGGGCCCCCATTAAAGCGCCAATCTGGGCAGACGTTAAGTAGCTGACTGCGCGTTAATCGCCTTTAATTGCTAAATTACGCGCTGCATGGGCAGCCAGTTCAGTTGTCCAATGAGCTCATTTTTGTTGCTGCCCTTTTTTTCTATTTGCGCTGGGCACATGTACGCGCACGGTTGTTAACACGCCGCCTGGCTTGGTCTGGCCTGGTTCCATCCTCGGCCCAGAGAAGTCTCTGGATTGGCTTGGCCAACACTAATGCGTGTAATTAGCCGCAAAAAGCGGCAAGACCACTTAACTGATTTATTAAAACGTTTTTCCATTAAATTTTTAACCCTGCAGGCTATTAAAAACACTCACACAATCCCAACACACACACACACAGGCACACACCAATGCATACATACAAACACAAGTCTTGGCGAACATATTGGGGCAAAGAGGCCGCCACAACTTTGAAAAATGAGCAGCGTTTAAAATTGTTCTGACCGTCGCACAGTGGAATGAAGACGTAGAGAAATTAAAATAAATGGACATAACTTGAATAACTCTGTTGCTCTTAATTGTACATAATAAATTAGGTTATAAACGAGTTGCATTCAAAGCAAGGTCGTTGGTTCGCTCGAGAACTAGAAGTTCAATTGTTCATTGTTCATTGGAGCAAAGCTCAACTACTGAACGAGCGATAAGCAAAGTTATCGAACTTATTGTTATCGGTATTAATATACCACTTAGCAGTAAGGTAGATTCGATATCAGTTGCACATGGGCGATAGGCAAAGCTATCGAACTTATTGTTATCGGCATTAATATACCATTTAGCAGTAAGGTAGATTTGATATCAGTTGCTAGCATTTGAACACTTTCCGATTGTCACATTCGAAATAGCATGTTTATTTACATATATACATATATTTATACAGCATATAAAAATATTACTCATGAGTTGTTACACTGAGGTGTTGCGAGTAATTTTGGCAACTGCTTTGCATGGCATTTTGTGCCACTGTACACAAGTTTCAGCGCTGTGTAGCTGTCCCATCCTCCTCAATCTCCTCTTGCTTCGCGCGGCGCTTCCAAGCAACATTCAAATGGGGCGGTCAGCTGGCGAAATATTGTGACTGCAGCGACATGGCACTTTCTAGTCATAAATGCTCGCTCACGTTGTGGTGGCGGCTAATCTTTTTGGGCTAAAAACAAGCACAGCAACAACATGGGCAATGGCAACAGCAACTACGTTAAGATGGCAAAGATGGTTAACGGTAACGGCTACAGAAATTAATAAGCGCCAAGTGCGCCCAAAGGCTACAAAGGGCGATGAAAGTGCGATATAAAAGACGGACACACACACACACACACACATATACACACACTTGACATGTGTGTGTATTTGCTTTATTAATTTCTGGCGTTTTTTCTTTATGATTGTAAGCCATTAAAATCAATGCTCGCCCCAAAAGAATTGGCCAAGCCAAAAGGTCTGGCTACAATTGTTGCTGTTGTTGTTGTTATTGTTATTATTGTGGGTAAACAATATTAAATCTCAACACTCGTGCGGAGAAAGTTGGCTTTACGGCCAAAAGCCGCAATATTTTGCCAAATCTCCCCTTCCCCCCCTTTTTTTTTTGTCTGATTCCCTTTCGCCTTGATCACTTTTTTTTTTTTTTGTTTTCATTTTCTTTCTTTTTATTTTTCTGCAAACTCACTTAAAGCCAAACAACTTTGGCGGATTTTGTTTCTATTTCGGCCAGGTTCTACTTGCAACTGCTGCGGCAACTCGCAAATGAAGCCGTTGACAGCTGCCACAGCTGTTGCGGCTCAGACACACAATAGAGCTGGGAGATGCAGATGGAGATGGAGAAATACAAATACAGATACAGACTCAAGGGACGACTGCGTCACGTTTGCTACATTAATTTCAATCAGTCTGTGCAAGCCTTTTGGCCAACATCAAAGACTGGCTCTCAGCCAAGCCAGTAAGCCCCATTTTTGGCTTGACTATATTAAGACCCTCGACTAGGCCACAATCATAGCCGTAGCCGTAGCAATTGACCAAAGCCTGGCATTAGCCGAAGCAGAGCATCAGCGCAATAGACCCTAAAATGAAGCATGTGATCGACTGGCAGATACGCTGCAAACTCTGCTGGTTTATTCTATATTCTATATAGAATAGAATATTGTATTTTAATAGCATATGTATATTCCATAGAGCCAGCTGGGCTGCCAGCCAGAACCGATAGAGATCTGCCAGCGGTAACTGTAACTGCTGGCGGCAAACGGTTCTAAGTGCACTCCCGCCACTCACGGTCTAAATGGCAGTCAAAACAATGCGCGAAGAACGTAAACCTGTTCGAGCAAAAGTCCACAAGACGATAAAGGGGAAGCAAACACCATAACTTTTGTTTTTCGGCAGTGAGCAAGTGGTTTAAGCCACGGCATTGTCTAAGTGTTTATGAGACTACCAAAAGCACGCACACTACAGCGAGTGTACTAGTATGTGTGTGTGTGTGTGTGTGTGTGTGTGTTTACCCATTAGATATTTGCGGTTTCCATTAAGGTTTTTATTGAACAACTGTGTAGCTTCCACTTTATTGCAAGTTTAATTTTAATTGCAAAATATAACGGCATATTGGCAATGCCAACTGCCGCCTGCCGCCTGCTGGCTTCTCGCTTCTCGCTTCTCGCTTCTGGCTTCTGGCCAAGTGGCCACATTTTCCACCACTCTACACTTGACTCGCCGCCAACAACAAAGCCAAAGAACAAACCAAAAAAAAAATAGTAATAAAAAAAACCACACAAATAACCAAGCCGCACATATGCAAACTCATGCAGCATGCCGCTATTTACCTGTCCACATTCGTGGCACCAACGACTTGGCCAATTCCTATTACCAGCCAAGCCACCAGTTTCCCACGCTCGCTGGGTCCGGCATCGTCTTGGGCTTGGGCTTTGCAGCTGCTCAAGGAGAGAATGCTGCCCAGTTGGAAGCCGCTTGCGAGCGAGCATATTCTAATCCAGCAGACATATCCATTAATTAATAATGAAGGCTGATAATTTTGTCTCCGTTGTGTGCAGCTAAAAGCCTTCACAAGGAGCAGGCAACACAAACAGCTCGTTCGATAACAAAGTGCGACAACAATCAATTGAATAATTTTGCTATTGCATAAATTTATTATTTGCAGTTGCATAAAAGGTTTTTAAAATGGAAATATAAATAATATGTGCTTCTATTTATTTGTTTAATATGTGCATTCAATTTGTTATAGCATTGTGCAAGTTCGAGTCTCTTTTATATACAATATATCATTTTATGTGGGATTTCCACTTGGGTTTGTTCTAGCACTGTTAATGCGAACTGCAAATAGTTGGCTGTGCTTTGATTGAACTGGTTTAATTGTCAGTCAAGATGTCGCAAAGAATCTGCTGGCAACACTTGAAGGCCAGCTTAAATGCGAGTACTAATTAAATACAATATCTATTGCGAAAACGAATCGATATTAATAGTTGTGTGTATAGAGTATCGTTTACTTGATTCCTTTAGCCATTTGCAATGAGCAATTTAATTGGCATGCTATAATGACACGAGACATTAATTACGTGTTGAAATCATCTGTGTCTGTGTCTGAGACTGAGGCTGAGTCGAGGCATTGCAATTGCAACGACTGCAGATGATGGACAAGTCAGAGCAGCTGCCAAATGTCAAATGAAAGTTACGACGACTCAGTTTTAAATGCTTTAAATATGCAGTCGCATGTGTGCGCGAGGGTCGCTCAAGAAGAAGCGATGCCTATAAAAGAGACTCTGTCATTTTTATGGCTTTTCTGCAGCAAACAAAAAACCCACAGTGTGTTGATTACACAATATATTCGTATTTGGTTGACGGAAAGTGGTGATTAGCATTGAGTGATTTGTGCTTTTTTAGGTATTTTGCATATGTTTGATCGTTTAATGATCGCTTTACGTGTCCAATATGCGATAATGCGCATACGCGGCGTAAACCAGTCTTAAACATGCCCCACAGTTATGCAACTTTCGCTTGTGTGAAGTTCCAATTATCACAGGAGTTCGACATGATGCAAACTACGACTAGCCGCATACACTGCCAAAGCAAACATTTGGCCATTTGAGGTTGTGCACACACTAATTGCGGCGTGTAAACAGTTATGTCCAATTGCTTGACCCCAAAACGAAATAAAAGCAACAAATTTTAATACTATCACAACATTGTCATCAACGAGCAGCACAATAAAATCCAACAAAAAAATAAAGGAAAAGAAGACAAAAATGTAGCCGCTGGCGTTGGTTTTGAATTTCTAGTTGTTGTTGTTGTTGTTGTTGGCACACTACTTTTATTCGATTGTACGTAGAGCTTAGTATAGACTGGCATGGCGTGCGCCAAGCATCGCTGCCTTTTTATCATAAAAAACAACAAAAGCAACAAAGGCACAACAACAAAAATACAACGCCAGCGGTGTTGTGGTTGCGGCTTTAGCTTTTGCTCTGGCTCCAGCTCCGGCTCATTGTGGTTGTTTGTTGTGCCGCAGACTCCAAAAATCCCAGAGCCAGTTCTGTTATGCACAGTGGGCTGCATGGGCAAGTGAAACGCCAAGAAACTAGAGTATGAGGTAACCGTTACATCGCCAGCAACAACAAGCGTGTTCAAAGCGCAGCTGAAGAGTCTCTTTAATTCGTCTATTGTCTTTTAGATCGTGTATTAAATTATGATAAAAATCTTGGGCGACTTGAGTGATACTTCGCTTGGGCTGTATTATAAAAAGATTAGCCAAGATGCCATCATACTTTAATACCCTGCAATTGTGCGTTAAAGAGTGTATGCTATCATCTAATACTAAGATACTAATTTGAATTGCAATTGTTAATGCTTTAGCTGACTATTGTAGCAAATACATTACTTAAATATATATTTATTATACTTTAGTTTATATAGCAGATTTAACTAATCTAATATATTCAAATCCAATAAAGCAGCTGAAATTGTACAGCAAAGCATTGGCAGCTGAAAACAATTATATAATATAAAAACAGTCTAATATACTAGAGCTATATTCAGCAACAAGGAAGAATGCAATCTGTCATTATTATGGCATAAATATCCATTCATTAAAAGCACTTTAAATAGCCAGCTTTAGTTTTTAGGGAAATTGCAAGTTTTGTTTGTGCCAAGTCAATTAATTCGTCTGTCTGGCTGAAGCAGGAAAACTGAATATGTGACTGGCTTTTTAAGGCCAAGCAAAACAGTTGACAATTATCAATAGACAAATGGGATGGACCAGCTGCCCAATTGGGCTCAAACAACATGTGCAATTGGCCAAAAGTCATTGTGGCAGCGCCAAACTAATGATAATTTCCTGCACTTAACTTAACTTTGCGAACTGATGCGGATTGCATGAACAGCTGTTGGATTTCCGCTGCGCTGACAAATCTTTGCCAAATGACATAAGCACTGAATACGAAGCAGCAGCAGAAGCAGAAAAGCAGAAACAGAAACAGAGACAAAAAGTCCGAATCATGCTCATAAAAGGCAAAAAAACCAAAAGCACAACTTTGACTCGACTTGGCCTTTTCACGGTCAACCAGTGGATCCATTGAGAATTCGCTTTCGGCGCCCACGCACTCAATAGCCGTATTTTCGATTATTTTGGCAACAGTTCAGAGTTCAAGAGAGTTACGGAAATGACCTTAAGGATGGGAGAGGCATTAGACTTTGTGTAGCACACCATTGACACTTTCCACTTAATCAAAAGTTGAAGTTTAAGCCAAATAAATTTGCGCAAATGCATGCATGGGTGTGCGTGTGTGTGTGTGTGTGTGTGTGAATGCACGATTGTGGGCTAAAAAACTGGCTTACCTTCTCTGCTCATTGTTGTACAGTCAACAGTCGTTGTTGTTGTTGTTGCTGCTGCTATTGTTTTCGCCTTTATTTATTGTTAACGCTCTGCCAGCGACGACGACAGGTTGTTAGTATTTCGTTGTTGTTGTTGTTGTTGCTGCTGCACACATTTCATTACGATGTCAACTGTTGCACAAAAAACAAATATTTATAATATATGCACATTGCGAGTACACCGATATACAGGTAAATCTATAAATGATATTCATATATGTATGTATGTATCAATGACGTCGTTGCCACTGTCAGACTGAACATGTGTGTGCGTGCATATGTGTGTGTGGAATCTTGGATTATACTAGTTCTGGCCAAAACTCCAGCCAACACATGTGATATAATCGCTTGGCATGAATGGAATAGGCGTTGCAAATATTCACACAACATTAAATGAGTGAGAGCGAGGGGGCAGAGGGGACTGCCAACAATGGGCAAGAGACAGACCCAACTCAAGTCAAGAAACAGCCAAATCGGCCATAATCTTGGCTAAAGCTAATAATAGCAGCAGGTTTTTGGCTTGGCTCAAGCTGAGTTATGCGCCTACACACTTGCAAACTCACACACACACACTCGCACACACACACGCGCTCAGTCAATCGAGCTAAAGGGCAACGCATGTTAGAAATATTTGCTGTTGAGTGTATACACTTTGCAACACTTAACAACACTTCTTAACACTTTTTTGCGCACTCTACAAACAATTCGAATGACACTCACGTAATCTGCTAAAAATAGTTGAATTTTTATTGCGCGTTCGCTTTTGTTGTTGTTGTTGCTGCTGTGCTCTGTTCGAGTTTTAGTTGTTTTATTTGTTGTTTTGTTGTTTTGTTTGTCGCTTTCAGGCTCACGATTTGCGCGCTTTGACGTCGCGAACGCGTTGCGCTTTCAACTCGAACTGATCGGCGCATTCGTTGGCTCAGCTTTGGGCACCTGTGTTTGATCTAAAGTGGTCTAAAAATGAGTTGAAAAACTGGTTTCAAACACTGAGCGCAGCGCTCTCTTACCAAACGAATGGAAGAGAGGAGAGCGGAAAATGGAGAGCAGAGAGAGCGCTGCACTTTGCACTTTTGCACTGCGCTTTATGTTGTCAAACTGCATTTAATAACCGTTAACCGAAAGTTCTTCGACACGTGCACTCAGGTTAGGTAATCATACAACTGCATGGAGTGAGAGAGTAAATGCATGAGGCGGAGACTTACTATGTACCTTTTCACGCTATTGCGGTACCGGAATATGGCCACTTCATTAGACGCTCTGCTTGTCAGCGACCAGCTGTCGCACGTGACTTGGTAACGCTGTGTAGCAACGAGTGGAGTGGAGTGGGGGGAGGAGGTAAGTTGGCTGCCTGCCTTAGCGCCTAATTTGCAACTAAGCTGTGTGGCACTGGCAGTCATTACGGAAAGTGGCACTGAATGGCATCGATAATGAATGCAGCAAAAGTCTTGTGCCATGTGAGTGTGGCGCCTTGTTTAAATATTGCAGCATCCCAGCTCTGCTGCAGGCATCTAAATAAAAATTCACATTCAAATTTATGCGAACAGCTCGCGGGCAGCAACACACGAAAAAAAAAATATAACAAAAAACAAGTACAGAAGAAGAGAAGCAGAGCGAAGAGTGTACTAAAATAATATGGCGTAGTTTACAGTTCCGGTTACACTGAGCGCAAACAGTGCAGTCAACCAGTCAACAGTAAGAAATATAAATGGAAATATTATTTAAATTTGTTGGCGTAAAAGCTGTGCACTGCAAGAATTGTAATTAAAGCAATGTGTAAATTGTCAAAATGTAAATTTTAAATGCAATTATTTATTTATTCTAGCTTGCGTTGTTTTTAAATATCACGAGATTTATGCATGCCATTCACGCATAACTTTTCTCTTAATTTGGACAGCTTTTTGGCTGCAGCCATTTTCCTTACTCTCACTCTTTCCCCTATTGCAAAAAATGTGCATAGCTTTAATTTAAATTGCAAGTTTTGTTTGTTGCTTTCGTCGTGTATTCAATGCCACATTTTGCCGTGGGTTGCAAGAATGTTGTGTGTGTGTGTTGGCAATTGTCATTGTCACAGCAGTTGTTGGCCTCGGTTGGGCCCATAAGTTGCACAGGTCTTAGACACATTTGTGTGGCATGCCTCGAGTAGCACTCCCTTCTGCAATGGTTGTCCTGCTTTTTCGTTTCTTTTTGTTTTTTTGGAATGTAACTCAGAACTCAGCACGCATTTCTTTGTTTATAGAAAGCATTTCTCTTCGTTGGAAGTCGTAAAAAGTTTGTGCTTCACAGTTGCTGCCACTGATGCGCTGTCTGCCTCCTATGCAGGCTGGCGGAAGAGGGAAGGGAGTGTCATAAAAGTTGCATAAAACTGCAATGATTTTTCTTTAACTATGTTCCCTTTAGTTGCAACTTTAAGGCAAAGGAAAACGCATTAACTTTTCGCTTTGACGAGGCGCCAAATGGCAAATCATTTTGCACGTGCAACAGACTCAACTTTGACATGGACATGGACTTGCCCCATGCATGTGCTCGTCGGCGAGTGTGTGTGCTTGCTGGCACTGGATTTAATTTAGATAAAAGCTTTAGCTTTGCACGCTCAGACCCTTTCAAGCCCAGATAATGCACTGAAATCAATTCCATAAACACTTGCCACAACCTTTGCCAGCGACGACAATTTATTTTCATGGCCTCAATATGAGGATATTGATGGCAGATATGCGGGACGCGTACGCAACGGCAAGTGGGTTAAATTCTATAGCTTAGCTAATTTCTTATCAGAAAAGCAGCTTTCAATACGCTAACCAAGGGAATATCAGTTCTGCTAAACAGTAGGCAATTTCCATTAATCATTTTTCTCCCCATCAGCACAGATTTGTTATTAATTTTATGATCACATTGAGAAAATCTAATTCAAATTCTAAATGAAGTCGATCAGTTTTTATTGAGGTTCATCTTTGGGTTTTGTCATTTAGTTGATCGTAAGGACACTCAATGAATCTAGCTGGCCAACTGTCATGTCCTTTTGTTTCTATTCTAGTCAAGTCATGTTCGAGCACTATATCATATAGTCATATGTAGTTGTCAAATCAAATATCGATCAAAGGAGAAGCTTTAGTATCAAAATCTTGTATGAGAGTATTTAATATTCGGCTGCCGAGTTTTAGAATGTAAAAGCCAACACTTCTTGCCTCTCTAAATTGAAATGCGGCGCTTAAACCACAGCCTCTCAAACCCATACTTACCATAACCTAATGATAGCCATAAATCAAGTTACGGTCTGTATGAAAAATATTGCATAGAAGTGGCCAAAAAAGGGTTTCATTGCAGTAAAGATAAAAAAATAGAAGGAAAAGTTTTGAAATATTCATTGACATTTATTGATTGAATTTGATAAGGTTTTTATCATGTTGCAGCATTTGTTTTTTTGCACATACATTAAATACATGTATTTTAGTTAAATCTTAGGTAGTTTGCTTTGATTATGCTTGGTTTTGCTGTTGTTTCATTTAAAACTGATGCACATACACTTATTGTTAGTTTTAGCTTCGTGTGGATTCTAACCATTTAAATTGGAGTTTGTTAGGAACCTGAACATGGCTCATTAGGAGTTCTGCTTTCTTTCATTTTCATTTTCAACATGTAAAGCGCACATTTAAAATAATGATCGATATCTGTTGTTAGCAAGTTTCGGCGGTAAACGGTTGCTCTTGTCTCTTTTTGGCTTACACGTAACACATTGAAAACAATAAAAACGTCTGACATTTATGGCTCTGATCGGAGGTTTGCTTTCGAAATCGCAACTCGGAACAGATAACAGTTTATGCTCGTGTCTCTTTGTAGTGTGTGTGTATGTGTGTAAAGTTTTGTATAAATGCCCTGCTTAGGTAGGTATTTAATAACATGTACTCGTACATACACATATAAATCATGAATAATCAAAAATAGTTTTGTCGTAGTTTATAGTTTGTTGTTGTTGCTCGTATATAGCATTCATATGTATGTTGTATATGTATATATGTATAAGTATCGTAGGAGGGCTCATTGTAGGTTCATTTGTTGCATATTTGGTAACCAGCATATATAACAATTGTTTCTATATTCATAACGCTCTACGCATCTGGCTCTCTCTATCTCTCTTCATTTTGGCCTTCACACTCTGATTCTATACGGTTTTGGTTTGTTGTAAATGCCTTTGGTCTCTTGGTTTGGCCAATTTTGCATTTATTTATATTTATATTTGTATTTGTATTTGTATTTGTTGAACTTGTTAGCTTTTGCAATACGTTTATTATTTATTTAGTTTTTGTAGCTAGTGCTCGATACATTTATCATGCGTAATTTGATTTGATTTAGAGTTCATTATTTGTTATTTGTAGGAAATTATCATAGGTACACACATGGATCATCATTACAGTACTTTGGGTTACTTTTAATACAGCAAACAATTGCCTATATTATTATTATAGTATATTCACTTAACCAATTATCTGTTACTTTAGACTGGAAGAGAGCAGTTTGAAGATAGCATCTTGAAAGGAAGTGTAGGGAAGGAGAAGGCGAACTCAAAAGAGTGCAGGAAAAACATAAATAGTTTGTAGATCAAAGGATAAGGATAAGGGTATCACATATCAAAACCTTTCTTTTTATTTGCCATTGTTTAGCTTTCAGGCAGCTTTGAATTACACTTCGATGTTGCAGGGTTGCTACTCTTGTCGATGTGTGACAACCCTATGAGAGCGGCTTCAACTAAATAATTCAAGTTGTGTATATAAAGATAAAAGTTGAAAGCAAAGTTTGTGGCAAGTTTACCAAAAAAATAGTTGTCTTACATGCTAAGTATATTCATATACATATCCATATATAATACTCATTCATTTGTGATTAATTTTAATCAAATTGTAGCGCATCGTTTTTGTGTAAATATTAAAAATATTATTTTTTTTTGTATTTTTGTTTTTCTAAGTAATTTGACTTGGATTTTGTTGTTGTTCTTGTGCAAAGTATTATTTATATATTTATGTTATATATTATATATATATGTATGTTGTATTTGCGCCACACATTTAAAAATTGTTCTCAGATGCCTTGCGAAAGGTATATGTAAAAAAGTTCTGCTACAGTTTACAGTTTACAGTTTACAGTTAAGAAATACAGTTAACAGTTAACGTTCCTTATTATCCGTTATCATCGTCATCATCGTCCTATACTCGTATATAACATTTATCATAGAGACCATTGTATATAGTACAAAATTTACAATCGAAGCGACACAACTTCTGTTTTAAATCAAAGATTTCTTTTCGATTTTTGAGAGGATTCGTTTTCGAAATTGTTTTTGATAGATGCCTCAAGTCAGGTGTATAAAAAGCAAAATAGCTGAAGGCTTAATTCAGGCACTCACTGTGCACATTGTGTGCGCATGTGTGTGTATGTCTGTGTCTGTGTGTGTGTGCAAGCATGTGTCGAATAAATTTATACAAAATCTGTGCTCAGAAAATAGTTTATAAATATTTTTTAGACTTAGTTACACTGTCCTTTGGGCGTGATATACTTATATTCATTGTATACTCGTATATGTATGTGTGTGTGTGTGTGTGTCAGAAAATATGTGTGTCGGTGTGTGAGGGTTTTTTTTTTTATATAGAAGCTCGGAGTTACGCATATTTTGATTGTTTTAAAGATTCATTTTTCACTGATATTTCACAGAAAATATTCTCAATTCTGCTATGTTGCTTTTAGTTCAAATTGACCCAAAAAAGTTGTGTGTATATTTTTGTTTTCATTTTTAAAAACACTTGCAAATGGCTTGTCACTTTTGTTAAACTGTTTTAAATTGGCATTTCAATTCAGTGAACAATTGTTTGTGCTGTAGAAGTAGACGGATAAATATATGAGTTGTAGCTGGAATTTTGCTCTTAATCAAACATTAAATAGTAAGCAAATTTTCTGATTGAATGGATATAAAGAACAATTGTATTTTTCAGCAGAATATAATTTTAAACCTGTCATCGGCCTTTTGCAAGTATTTGCTTCGGCTAACCAAAGATAAATGCAATTCCGTGTGTTTTTCTTAGTCGTGTTAGTTTTTGGTAAAAGTCTTCAAAACGCAGCTGGGTGATAGAAATGTTTGTAGTTGTTGAGTGTCAAGCTACAATTAATATTTGATGTTACGATTAGTAAATTTAGTTCATTAAATATTTGTATGCTTAATTGTGGCAATTTCAGCAAATTTCTACGCTCCTACTTAGATAGTCCCTAATGTGTGTGTATGCGACTCGCAATTTAACATTAGATTTACTTTTAATTATGTTGATTTTTCTTTTTTGTTTTTTGTAGAACATTTGGGCTTCGATTTGGGTCAGGATTTGGCCCGTAAAATGCCCCGTAACTTGTTACTTTATGCACCATTTGAATTTCAATTTGCAAACATTTACAAACAGAGAAGGACATGAGGTGGATGTGGAGCGGGGGGACTAGGTGGGAAGGAAAAGGAGTTTCTCTAGACAACTACAATTACATAATATTAATAATAATAATTATAATAATAATAATAATAGATTACAATGCCGAATTTCGTAAGTGTTTGTGTTGAAGTACCTTTATACACTTTTGTTCATAGTAGAGTCCATTGCAATTTGATTGCAGGTTGGAGAGAGATGAGATGCGTTTTTCAAACGCTTCAAACGCTGCTCGCCGGGACTTAGAATCAATTGATGAAACGGGCCTTCTGTTTGCGCACAAAGTCTTGCGCCTGTTTGTCATTGATGCGCAGCTCGAGGATTTGCAAAATTGGATTGCCTGCAACCAAAGTCAATATTGAAGCAACGTGCGGAATGAGTGTCTCTCTACTCACATTTATCCTTTTGCTGCATCAAGGGCAGCTCCATCTGCTTAAGCCCATGAAAGTTATCCACACTGGTGCTGTAGTCCGCCACACCGGGTATGTTGCCCAGTGCCAGATAGGCCTCGCCACCAAAATCATTCGCTGTGAGCACATCGTGATCCATGACCGTAAAACAAATCATGGCCCCATCAGTGAGGCACTGCTCCAGCGTCACCGAGAACTCAAAGCATTCATCGAAAATGGGATTGAGAGTGCGCTGCAAAAAATCAATGTAAATGCAAATGGACGAAGGATTAGCTCAGTGATAAAAGTGTCTTTTACAAGAGAAGAGAAACAATTAAAGAAAAAGCTACTGTGTTCTTTAAAAATAAACATGAAATTCTAAAACAAAAAATTTCATGATGAATTTAAAGTACATATCTGAAAGAAACTCAATTAATCTAAAATAATGATTTTATAAAGTTACACCCAGTTTGTTATTTATTAATTTTAAACTGAAAGTACAAATGTTTTATAATAAAATTGTATTTGTATACTACTAATAAAGTGGTACCAAGCTAATAATTTTCAACGCAGTTGTTTTCGGTATATTTTTTGGTATATCTCGTACATATTTGTAGTATATTTTCTAGTATATTTTTGAAAAATAATATATATCTCAATCTAAAATTTAAATTACATATCTGAAGGAAACCCAAATAATCTCAAATTAAGATTTAATAAAATTACGCCCAGTTTGTTATTTATTTATTTTAAACTGAAAGTATAAATGTTTTATAATAAAATTGTATTTGTATACTACTAATAAAGTGCTACCAAGCTAATAATTTTCAACGCAGTTATTTTCGGTATGTTTTTTGGTATACTTCGTATATAGTTTGTGGTATATTTTCTAGTATGTTTTTGAAAAATATTATATTTTTCTCTTAATTCTTGTCAGGCAAACTCGACTGTTTCTTTCTTATTTGTTCTTCAAAATTTGTGTTAAAGAAACAACAGATATTTTTCTACCTGAATTTAAATTAAAATGTTATGTATTTAAAGTGTTTAATTACGCGGCATTTGTCTATAAAAATTAATACTCTAAACCAAATTGTATATTTTGTGTTAGTTTGCTCTCTTGTTATTAATTTAAAAGCCAATTACTCTTACCTTGTGCACATTGGTCTGCTGCTCCATGCAGTGTACAAAGATGCGACGAGGCAGCAGCTCGATGACCACAAAGGGATCACTGAAGCCATTCGGATCGAGGGGCACCACATCCCGTGCGTGCAACACCTCCACACAGAGCGAGTCGTGATTGAAGTAGGCACGCACCGCCAAGGAGCCATAGGGACCTGGACTGACGGCCACAAGCTGCTCGCGCAAGCGATTCAAGTAGAACATGTCAATCAGACGATCCGTGTCCGTTTTGTGGAACTGCAAACGTTGCTCGATGCGCCAAAAGTCCTCGGTGTGCAGACATTCCAAGAGCAAGCCCTGTCCCTCGGCATGGAAGAAGTCCACGAGCAGCTGCAGTGCCTCATAGAGACGCTTGTGGAAATGCGTGGGCTTGTCCGTCTCATCGCCCGTCTCCATCTGACGCGCCATCTCGCCCAGCACCGTCTTCCAAATGAAACGCAGCGAACGATTAAAGTTCTTGGTAAGCAGCGCACTATTGAGTGCGGCCAGATGGCAATCGAGATACTCGAGCAGCGGCACAATGGCCTGATTGGCGGGCAGCGAGTCCGGGGACCAGGCCAGATGGAACACGGCCTTTTGCAGTGACATCTGCATGAGGGGCGCCAGCTTGGAGAGTATGCGCTCGGTGCGATTCTCCATGTGCGTCAAACTCGATTCCAGCAGATTGTCGGCAGACTCCTCCAGTGGCTGCTCATCGGAACGAAACTCGGCGAGTGTGCGACGCACATACTCCACATTGTTGACCGTCACACACATGTCGTCGGAGCAGCGAAATGGACCCTGCTGCTCATAGTAGCCGCTGTCCGCCAGCGTGGTGTGTATGAGATCGCAATAGTGCATGGCTGCGGAGCAGACGACATCGATGAGCTGCGACTCCAGCATAATGGCTGTATCCTCGTCGGGCCAGTTGATGACCTTCCAGAACTCTTTCACATTCAGCAGCGTGCTGGCCGTGTCCACCGAGGAGCTACTGTAGCGCACAATGCGCTCACCCTCGCATATCGCATCCATGCGTATGGCAGCCCGTATACGCTGCAACGCCTTCGCCTTGCTGATCATCATCCAGCGCTCAAAGGTCGGTATGAACCATTCATGGCTGTTGCTCAACGCCAGCGGCTTCTCTGGCGGCTGCGGCTGTGCGGACAAATGTCGCTTGAGCAGACAGAATTCCTGCAGTGCCAGAAATAGCTCAAAGGGCTTCGTGTCCACCGGCTCCGCATCGCCCTCGAGCACCGCATACTGTGAGAGATTCATTCGCACTCCTGGCACTTGACCAGCTGCCATGCGTGTGTAGACCTCCTCCCCGACCATGGCGTCGTACTGCTTGTAGATGATGCTGAAGTACTGGATGCCATTCGTGCTGCATGCAACGCAAACAGAGACGGTGAGCGGTAAGCGGTAAACGGTAAATAGGGTAGAGAATAGAGAATACGAAATACCAAATGGCAATGGGATAATAAGTAAGCAGTCTACAGTCGAGTATGCTGGACTACGCGTTACCCACTACCTACATTTACGGAATGCATTAAAATTGAGTGATGCAATAATTCTATAATTCTATAGGAAAATGTTCAGAAGGGATTTACGTGAATCAAATTCCTCTTCTTCTAATCATAAGATCGATTAAGAGCGTTGTCGAATACTAAAATACAATACAGCTGCGCGATATAAATGTTCCCACCATTATCATTCTAGCTCATACAGTATTAAAAAATATAGTTGTGCTTACATACTGACAAACAGACACACGGATAGAACCTTACCAAGAACCTTATTGTCTGCCTGTTTCTGTCAAAAGTTGTAGTCCCCTTTTACACCATCAGTGCTGGGTATAAGCACAACTTTTGTTGTGCTGGAAGCTGCTTATCAAATGGCTCAGTTAGACAGAGAGAGTGCCGGACTGAAGGCCTTGGAGAGTGGACTGTCTCTAAGCTGAAAATCGATTGAGCAAAGCAGCTGCAAGTTTCATGTTTCATTTGAAATTAGCTGCAACATTCAATACGTTATTCAAGTCAATTCTTATTTTCTTGCAACGCTTTCGTCATCGCTTAAATGTTGCCCCCATCAAGCTGGCAAGCAAGGAAGGACAACGTCAGCACATTTTTATGACAGCGCAATTAATTTGAGGCTTAGGTTTGTAAGCCACTTGATGTGCTCATTATGAACCCTTAATGGCCACGTTAACGGCCAAATATGCGACTGATTAGATGATTTGCACGAAACTGACTGACCAGTGTTATGCAGCACAGAAACTTGTTCAGGATGAACAAATAAATAGAGAGTGCTATACTGAAAGTTACCTCGCGACCATTTAATTTATATCACGGTCTAGTAATAGTGAGCAATTTGTTAGGGAATATTAAATTCGAAACTAAGAAGTGGAAGTAGAGTAAAGAACTACAAAGGAACACCTTATCGCCTTATGGATATTTATAATAGGCATTAATAATCTACAAAAAAAAAAGACATAATTCCTATCATAATTTGAAAATAATAGCTAATAGCTAATAGAATTTTTTTACCCAAAAAAGTACTGTTGTCTTTTAACTTTTATTATTTTAAATATGTGATAAAGTAATCCGATACATTAAGAACAGAAAAACAGACAGATTCAAAGAGTCTACATCGACTTGATGCTGCAGTTGCCAATTTGTCTGATTAGTTTACTATGTAGTCCTGTAATCGATATAAAATCCAATTGAACAGCTGTCGAGCAATCAATAAAAACGATCAAGTGGCTGCAGGTTGGCAAAATCGGATTGGGTTTCATTTTCATTTTGAGTTTCAGTTCCATTTAAGCGCGCCACAAATCCGATAAGCAGAAATCATTTCGAGGGAATCGGCGTTCATTAGGAAGCTTTTAAACAACTAACAAGTGACCAACTGATTAGTGGCAACTATAAACTTGGCCAAATTCGACAGCACTAGAGCAGTTTGAAAAGGACCAACTGGTTCGGTTCGCAATCCCATTCAATTGGGTCAGCATTGAAGTACTTGCAACACACACAGACACACACATGACGTAACTGCAAAGGGTAGGCAGTGTAAGAACTGTGGGCTTTGGGTCAATTGCGTTGTTCGCTGTTTGTTTTGTTAAACTGTTTGTGAATTTTATTGAAACGGACAACGGACAACGGACCAGGGGCAGCAACCTTGAAGCGTGTTTTATATGGGACACGTGCCGCACATATTTAATTCAATGCTGCTGCCGAGGTGGACAAATAGTAAGATGATGGCAATGCTTTACTCACTTGTCGAAGAGCGCATGATAGTAGGTCTGGCCCAGCTGGATGTCGGCTGTTAATGTTGTTACGAAATTCGATAATGGATTGGGCAAGCACTGCGATTCGCGCAGCACATTCTGTCCCCACATGATGGAGCCCTTGCGCAATGCATTGACCACCTCGCCGCGCACCCCCTTGTTGAAGGGGCAGACGGCACGAAAGGCTCGCATCGAGCCAAGCAATCCCAAACAGCGCAGCAGGAACTCGAGTCGTATAAGCGATGGTGGATTCAATGCTGGAAAGATGTCGCGATGGCGTCGTATTTGATTCAACGAACGCTCCACAAAGCCATTCATGGCCTCAGCCAGCCACTGCTCCAGATCGCGTGTGAGTGCCTCCTGATTGGGTTGATTCCATTGCTTCTCCACATCGCTCAGCAGGCGGTGCAGAAACTTGGGGTCCAGCGGGGTCGAGCGATTCAGTCGGGCAGCTGCCACATATCTGCACAAAGCAACCATAAAATGTTATACTCCAGTTATAGAGTGGAAGGCTTAGGGTTACTTACCGCGCCATGGCGCATTGCAGATCGCTGAGTTCGCTCTGCACGGCCAGCTGATGGAGTATGGTGAGCGCCGGGCCGGGCAGATCACCACACCAGGTCCACGAGGGCTCATGCGTGGTCACCTCGTGCTGCATGAATACCATCTGCAGTTGCTCGATCTTGCGCAGCTGCTGCTCATTGTTCTCCTCGGGCACATTGCCGCGATCCTCGCGCGTCGACAGCCACATCTTGAGGCGTATGCGTCCCTGCACCGTGCTGCGATGACTGCGCGCCTCCAGCTTGAACCAGGCATCCAGACCCGTCGATGGTATTTCCGCAATGGGTATATTCACGGAGCCCAGGAAATCATCCTGTGAACCCTGTCGCGCCGACTGACAGACCTGCTTGAAGAAGCGACCCAAGCCGCGCACGCCTCGCACCTCGTTCAGTCGCGAGACGGCGTCCATGACGCAGCTCTCGTCATCGTGGTCCCAAATGTCCAAGTGGAAGGTGTCCGTGTTGATGTCATCGATGTCGCTAAAGAGCAGATGTGGATGGAGGGAATATATATGGTATCATTAGCTAACCAGACGCCCAGTCGAGCCACTCTACGCTCGGCTCATTAATTTGTCTAATTAACGTAGCGCGCTCATAAGTATGCTACAATATTTTTGTCTCTCTTTGTTCTTGTGTCTATTTGCAGCTGTTGTTTGCCGCACTGTTTATTTTATGGGCTATACACAATTTTTATATTTATGGAGACACACACTCGTCGTCTTGTCTCGCTTTAAAGCCCATTTTGGCTGCTTGTTTGCTGCAATTGCAACATAAATTTGATTGCGATTGCGATTGGAATTGAAATTGCGTTTGCGATTGCGATTGCAATTGTTACGACTATTGTTGATTTGATGCTTGCAGTTAAAATTGTTTTTCTAAGCTCGTAAATTACGGCGAATGAATACAGCGAGATCGCTGTATAGCAGATAAATGTTGTACATTTGTCATGCGGCAAGACGTAAATGAAGTCTGCCCCCGGCCCCGGGGGAGGGCAACTTTTAAAGGCAGAATTCCAGCGCGTTTTAGACCAAAAGCAGGCGGCAAACGTAATTGAATAATTTGAAGAAAATCCGCCATTGAGCAGCCATCGATTTGGCTGGATAATGGACACGTGATTGAATTTAAATGCCCGCACAATTGTTCAATTGCGCGCACAGCGAACTTAGATGATTTGAATGCACTTACAATTTGAATTTCTCATTCCATTTGGGGCTGAGTGTGTGCGGCTTAATGCTGGTGGCCTTGATGAGCTTGGCCGGCACTGGGCCGCCCAGCGAGTCGCGCTGCTCCCGTCGACCAGCCTCGCGCCGCTTGAAGCTCAAACGAAAGCTATGCTTGCGATGCGGTGGCGAGTCCGTGGCACTGTTATCAAAGCCACCACTCATATCAGCGGAGAGGGCGCGCGGAGTCGGCGGCAGCGGCAGCGGCGACACGGGCGGACCGCCGTCCGGCTGTATGCCCAGCATACAATACGGATCCGAGAAGCCTTTTTTCGTGGAAAATGAAAAGACACAAAAAAGAGAGAGATCGATAGTCAATGTGGTTGATACAGAAAAGGAGCTGGTGTCACATTAATGAAATGCAAAGGACATTAAATGGCAATTAATGGCAGACGCCTGCAGACAAGCGGGCGAACAGACATTCGCATATGTGCGCACATGGCGTATGATTAACATTTCATTTGCATAAAGTGCCGCTCAATTATTAAGTGCCTGTGATTTACACACACGGTAGACCGTAATGACTGCTAGGACGCATGGCATAACTATTTTATGCCAGCTCTGGCTTAATTCAGTTGCCTTTATTACACTTTTATGGCTGTAGCTGTCGAGCATATTTGGCGGTTTTTCAAATAACATTTCATTCGTAAATATGCCACATAGCAGAGATGTCTTTATTAAATATGTATTTAGTATTTAATTGCTATTTATTTATAAAAATTATTATTTTATTGAACGCTTGTTTCATTCAAATATACGCTCAATTCCCAAGTTATCGATAACTAATTAGTTGCCTTTATTACACTTTTATAGCTGTAGCTGTCGAGCATATTTGGCGGTTTTTCAAATAACATTTCATTCGTAAATATGCCACATAGCAGAGATGTCTGTATTAAATATGTATTTAGTATTTAATTGCTATTTATTATTTATAAAAAATAAAATTTTATTGAACGCTTGTTTCATTCAAATATATGCTCAATTCCCAAGTTATCGATAACTAATTAGTTGCCTTTATTACACTTTTATAGCTGTAGCTGTCGAGCATATTTGGCGGTTTTTCAAATAGCATTTCATTCGTAAATATGCCACATAGCAGAGATGTCTTTATTAAATATGTATTTAGTATTTAATTGCTATTTATTATTTATAAAAATTATAATTTTATTGAACGTTTGTTTCATCCAAATATATGCTCAATTCCCAAGTTATCGATAACTAATTAGTTCATTGGCTATCTGGAACCAACTGGCAATAACAGAAACTAAGCATGACTATCTAACATCTAACGGTACATGACTATTAAACACATACACGCACACACATAGTGCTCATAAAAGGGGCCAGCACAATGCAGACAACAACAGAGAAATGATAATCGATTTAATGGGCGTTGCGTCTTTAATTTAGAGACTTGAGATTGGGCTTTGGTTTGCCTGGGATTTGGAGCATTTGAAAGTGCTGTGTGCTGTGTGCTGTGCTGTTCATGCTTGACCGGAAATAGCAGCGATTTCGATTGCTGCTACTGCTAATGAAAAGTGAACCTGAGCTGAGAGCGCACTGGCAAGGGCTTACTTGCCAATTGAGGATGCCCCAAACAAAAGCGACTCCACTCATCAGCCACGTCTCATTGGCAACGAATTGTAGTTGTTGTTGCTGTTGCTGTAGCTATTGCCCCACAGGCAGAAGACGGCAGGCAGCAGACGGCAGCCTTCAGCAGTACATTTAGCAGATGGTAGCGAGAAGTTTTCGAACTGGCAGGACCTTCAAACAGTGCACTGTGTGGCAAGCAGGCAGCAGCGGCACTCAACGTATTCCTTACACATCCTTGAGCACATTAAAATGCGAAATTGCGTTGCCTTCAACGTGGCTGTTGCTGTTGTTGCTGCTGCTTCTATTGCTGCTGTTGCTCTCGAGCATAATGAACAAAATGGGAAGCATTAAATTGCAAATTTATTGAACGAGCTGCGGAACAGAGTCGATGACTTCGTCTCTCTCCATCTTGGCAGTACTCGTAGTAGTAGAAAAGGTCGTTGTAACTGTGACATGGGCAGAAAGGGAAATAGCAATGGCAAAGCGAAAAAAAGTTAAACATGCGTGCACGACGCACACATGCCACATACAGTTTATTGATGCCTCGTTTGGCTTTTTGATTTGAACACACACACACACACACACACACACTGCCATACACAAAATTCATAATGCAATTATGGAGGCAACCGCAAAATCAATTTGTAAACTAAGAATAAAAAAAAAATACACAACTCTTGACAGATTGCCACATTGGCAAAGGAAGGAGCATGTGTGCTTCGTCTTACCATTGGCATCCTTTGCCTCGAGGCCATCCGCCTCGATGACGACCGCAGAGAGGACGATTATCTTTGGTTTATCCTCGGCGGAGGCGTGCAGCAGGCGATAATGACGATCCGGATTGACACCAAAGGCGCGCTGGGCATGCAGATACATTTCATCCTTGTAATGGGCAAACTACATGAAAGAGACAGAGAGAGTGAGCACACATGTCAGAGAAAATTACGTATACGTCGCGTCTGCGACACGCATTTAATTTAATTTTATTTAATTATTTTGTCATTTATTTACGAATATTTTGCAACGGCAAACAAACAAAATTGTAATATCATCAGCTTCGACAGCAACAACACAAATTACCATATTTTCACAGTATCACAGTATAAACAACAACAAAAAATTTTATTTTTATTGGCTTCCGCCAAGGCAACAAAAATTTGCTCTTTGTTTGCCTTTGTTGCCCCACCGCCACCTCCCAACGACCCCCACAACAAGAAATATATCAAAATTGTTTCGTCTCTTTCTGCTCTTTTATATGCTTATTTTTTTTCCATATTGATTTATCTTGTCGAATTCATAAGCCTCGCTCCACGCCACGGTCGAACTGACTTGCCGATTTGCACACGCTTCGCAAAGCGCTTTCGTCAGCCCCCTCTACTGCGACCCCTCCAATGTATTGGAGTATTATTTTAATTTGATTGCTTTGACTGCAGTCGCCTAGGCAGCGTCCATCTAAATTATTAAGAACTTTACTTGGCCAGCTGCCACCTCGTCTGCCCTTTGCCCGCTGCCTTTTGCCCTCTGCCTTTTTCCTATTATCCACAGTCTCTTTCCCCACTCAAAACTCTATTGTTTGCATTTTTGGCACTCACTTTGGATGGAGAGTGCCACAATTGACCACATATCCTCTGCAAATACGAGCTGGTCTTTGTGTTTAAATTCTTATTAGTTTTCTTGGCAAAATCAATAGACCAATTATTCCATCGAACACCTGGCACAACTTACAATTCAAACAAATACTAGAAATTGATAAACACTTGTGGCTGACATGAGAAGGGAAGATGTTTAAATAAATAAAATGAAATAAATTTAAATAAAAGGCTATAACTTATATATATGTCTGTTTACTATGAAATATAATACTTTACTTAATATATAGAAAATTAACCTTACAAAATCTCCAACTTTTAATTTTGGAAAGTTATTCATAACAAAAAATTAAATTTGAAATAGAATACAACAAAGAAATGTTGAAAAAGCAAAATAAATATGAAGTCAGTTGGATATAAAAAGGCAACTCGGCTGCTGGAGGCAGCTAATTTTAATAGACCCATGTACAACTTGAGTACTGGGGTCTATTCAGAAAATTGCTTATTTTAAACAAATCCCCCACAGAGATTTACTTCTCACTTTATCGAGTGTATTTGCTCTACGGGCCAAGCAAGTTTTTGATGTATGTTCTTGTTGAGTTGCGCGTATTTATTTGTCCATTAGTTTCTATTAGAAACATTAACCCAGTTGCAGCTGCTTCGCATTTATTTCTAATTATTTTCCATTAAAAGGAAAGGAAGAAAGGCAGAAAGTAAGTGGAGCGAAGGCGAGGACGAAGGAAACATTGCTGAGCCGCCTGCTGAGCCGTTCCGGGACGGAATAAATAACTTTAGTGACTCGACTTTGCTTGACTAGGGCCAAAAGCCCCGCGAGACTTGACCAGCTTCAACTCAATCACAGCAGGACTAACGTTATTTTGACTCCGCCGTCGCCACCGTTGCCATCGCCGCCGTCGCCGCTGTTGAAACTTTTATTATGCTCTCTGCCTCAAACCATTTTGCTTTCATGCAACTTTCACAGCTGCCCCTCAATTCACCCCTTCAGCTCAAGTTTCATTAGTTGTGCAATTTTCTTACTGTTAAATTAAAAACGATAATTGAAAAATGCAGAGAGCAGGGTCAGAGGAGGTGGGGCAGCAGTTATGCCATTGGAAAAATATTGGAAAATTACAATCGAAATGAAAACGGCAGAAAAACACTTTTATAATTGCATTTGCTGACCACAAGAAAGTTAGTCTCTCTCTTTCTCTCTCTCTCTCTCTCTCTCTCTCTCTCTCTCTCTCTTGGCTCGACTTGAGTTGAGTTTCATCTTTTCCTTAAGCCATTTGAGGCTTAGGTATTTTAGCCTTGGCAGCAACCGGTATTAATCATTTAAATTGCACAACATTTTGAGGGCTAAACGCATGTGATTAACTGGGCCCTTCAATCATCCATCATCTCGAGGTCTACCCTCGGCCACACACACATACACACACACACACGTGTGCACAACAAATATGCTCGTTAATTTGCAGCTAAAATACAGTTTGTATAATTTCCAACTATTTGCATAAGTCGAGCGAGTTGAGAGAGTAACCTTAATCAAAGATTCATATGATTTTTAGCCCTCAGAACGTGCTACCACTGCCATCTCTGCCTCCCCCTCTCCGCTACCCCCCTCTTGTCCTATATCGCTCTATTGATTTCTATGTAAATTGTGTAGACCTTGTCTCTTACCTGTCCGCCGGGCGCTGGGGCGCCCACCGTGTTTGCAATGGTATGCAGCACCTCAATGTAGAGCTTCTCCTTTTCGTCCTGACGGTCAATGGACTCCTCGGGCGCTGGTGGATCACGTTCATTTCCGGGATTAGCCTCGGCACGTGATTCGGCCGCACGCGTTGCCGACATGCGACGATTTTCACGTTTCCAGCCCAGCGATGTAAAATTCTCAAAATACGAGCCATCCGTTTCCTGCACACTGCAAACGTGAGTAGTCGATAGAAAGAAAGGGTATATATTCATGAGTGTACTATATATTCACATGTGGCTGAGTATGAGTGCACACTTCATTTTGATCAAACAATTCTTGGGTTATTGACTCTGTCAGCTGCCTCTCTAATTGGCACTGTCAATATGCTTTTGCATAAGTATTAAGTAGACGCATTTTCATTTCACATTTTCGACACTCGCCACTCGCATTTTCCATTTCCATTTCGCATTTCGCATTGTCAAACCTTTTTCAACATTGATGAGGGTCGCACTTTTGGCCATATGCCTTGTTGTCTGTCTGTCTGTCCGTCTGTCTTGTGACGGCTAATTGTATACAAATATACATATTTAGCAGCAGCAAGAGTTTTATTGAAAACTCTCTCGATTAAATTTGATATTAATCATACGCCCCAAAAACTCCACTCTTGTTTTGTTTGCTCACCGGCCTAAGGGCCAAAGCAGTTGGCAAATCTGATGATGTTGTGCCTAATCATTTGATTTGCATTACACACACAAACACAGTCGCACATTTTCCCCTTATACTCATAGCATAAAAAAAAGCGGAAAAACTTTTCACACTCAGCACAAAAATGGGCAGATGTTAAGCGGCTTAAGTTGGTCGAATTTTTTAACGTTTATGACGCAGCTAGCAAAATAATAAAAATGAAAACTGTTTTGTACTTTACTTTTTAGTCCCCCAAACACTTTGTTGTCGACACTTTTTTGAGTGTCGAGCACATTGCATTTGTTTGCAACTTGGCCGAAAGTTGACACTTGCTATACTCTGTGACAATTAGAAATACGCACAGGGTAGCTTAACTTGCAAGCAAACTGATGAATGTCAAGTTGCTGTAGCGTACGTAGTTAGTCTGTCAATTATTTGTTTTCTTAACATGCATTTAGTTGTTGCCAAAAACTTCAGTTTCAACTTTTTGCTTTATGATTTCTGGCGTTGTCGTTGTCGCTTACTCAATTTCAACTTAAATTTCTTAACGATTTTCATTTCAGTTTTCTCTTTTCCAGTTTCAGTTTCGGTTTCGGTTTCTGTTCTCTGTTTTCTGTTTTCTGTTTTCGTTTTGCCCACAAAACTTTGCAATGCCAACTTTGTGTCGCTGTTATTATTATTATTTATTTATTTATTTTGTATTTATCTTGTCGCAATATTCAAGTGTAGGTAAACAGATCCTGCCACTCGACCGAGCTTGAACTTTTGCTTTACTTGCCAATTATTCATTATTTTTATACATTTTATTTTTTATTTGCCTCCCTTTATCTGTCTCTTGTTTTGAAATCTTTTACTTTGGCTCAGTTTTGTGGCAAATAAATTGCCAACTAATGCGAGTTTTTGGCATTTCAATTTGTTTGCTTTTTCTTTTGTTTTCCTGTATTTAATTAATCGCCACATTTCCATTTGTTCATGTTGATGTCATAATGAATTTTTAATTCCGCACTTGCTGTGTTATTTAATGCCTGCGGTTTTAGTAATTGCAACTTTCTGACTAATTAATTGAATATTTTATGCTGCTCACTGACAAAGTAGCTGCGTTAACAGCATTAGGCCTAAATGCTGTTAACAACTTGCAGAAAAGAAATGTGGCAATTAACGAGGTAGCAGAGCGCTTTTCGAATCGAAAAGACTATAAAGTTAAAATATCTTCTAACTGATCTGGTTCAAAAAAGCATCATTGGCAATTTATAACTATTAACTAAACAACAGCATGCTTTTTCTATTAACATTTTTAATAACTTGTAAGCCAATAGCTTGCAATTAACAGTTGCCACGCAATAGCTGGTTAGTAAAAGTGTAAATGAAAAGCGCAAGGAACTTTTCACAGGGCACGCTTAAGAGTCTGACACCAAAGACGCAGACTCAAGGACTCGTAAGCCGTACTCGTATCGGGTTTATAAGCAAATGCATATTTCTTAAAGCAACACCTTATAAAATCTCATTTCATGCTTAATTAAATGTAACCTCAAGACCAAGCGCTCATTATGCGCACATTTTCAGGTTAAACTGAAGCCGCATTATGCAAACCAAGAAGGAGAAGGTGGAGGAGGTGGAGGAGGCAGCCTGAAGATAGCGACAACGTTGTGGCAGTTTGCAGCATGTTGCAACCTTGCGGTTGTAGTGCCCACTGTTGCTTTAAAACAAGCTCAGCACAGCAGGAGATGCCGCTGCTTCTTCACCTTCACTCGTTACCACCATATCCCCTAACCCCTATGCCCCCCGTGGCCTTCTGGCTGAGTATGTGTGTTGGCCAAAAAGTTTCGCCAACTCAAAGCAAAAGGTTGGGGCCCACATCTGAAACTGCCAATGTTGCATAGACTTAGGCGTCTGTTCCAAAAGTTTCTTTGCAAAATAACAGCGAGCGAAAAAAAAACAACAAAACTTGAACAGAGAGCGAAGAACTTTTGTAATTATATAATTATGAAGGTCGACTCAAAAGTTGAAAGAGCGAGCGCATTGAAAACAAATGTTAGACAACAGCAATTGAAGTACATTAATTAATTGGTAAATAATTCATTTTATTTCTAGCCCAATGTTTCTATGCGAGATGCGAGATGCCTTGATTATTTATGGCCAGCATCCCCAAAAGACGCTCATTAGGTTTAGGCTCCATTTAATTTATGCAGCTCACACACAAAACCCCCTCCACACACACACACATGTAAATTTGTAGCTGTCGAGGATGGCTGTAGTTAATTATAATGAGCAAACATGCTGCCAGAGTATTCAGCCCATCAGCCCATCAGCTCGTCAGTTAGTTAATATCGAAATTCATTTGCGGCTTTTCGCACACCATCATCATTATCATCATCATCATTATGCACACCATTATCAGCAGCTATTATGGACTTTTCACTTACCCAGAATTTGAGCGCGGATCGACCTCGGGCCAGCTGAGCCGTCGCTTGCAAAATGCCAAAGGAGGCCGCGGCGGCGGATCCGGTTGATGCAGTGGCGAATTGCGACTGCGAAATGAACCCGTACGTGGCGGCGCCAGACACTCCAGGGCGCGAGATTGACGACGCGAATTGATGGGTGTGTTCCCAGCGGACGATGGGTTGCCACCTGCTGCACCGCTGCTGCCCGCCTTCGGATACCCTGTGGAGACATAGCATATAGCATGATAGCAAAATATAAAACACATTACTCAATGCCCTAAATTAAGTAGAAATTTTCAGTGTATTTCAAATAGGAAAATGGCATGTGCTCGATAAAAAGTAGTACTTGTTGAACATATTCAACAGCACTACACAGACTTATGTTCAATGATTGGAAAAGATGCATTTATTTCGGTAGATATAAACCAAAATATTTATTGACATTCGAACAACAACTTATGTTGGCAATACAATGAAAGATTTGATCCATCAACTCTATATGTTGTATGAACTAAATCATAAATATATTGCCACATTTTAAAAAACAAACAAAAATTTGTATGTTTAATAGTAATAAAATATAAATATATTTGCATGACTTTTAGACTTTATTCGTCTATCCATAAATGCTGTTTATGATTGCCCACCAGTGTCAAAAATTGTGAGATTAAATTTAACAAATTATAGCAAAGCTTTTAAACTCTGTTAAGCTCATTGTGGTTAGCCCAAATCTTCGACTTGAACGAAGTAATTTGAAATTGTAGCATAAATGAAAATGTATCTTAATAAAAATTGAGGATTACACTAATTTGCACTTAATATAACAGCAATGGCTTGTTAAATAGAGTATCATCAAATTACGCACTGCATATCAATATTACAACAATTCAATGCTTCAATGTTTCAGTTAAATAATTTCTTCAGTGGAAATTGTGGAGAAGTTTTAAGAGATGTAATATGAGAACTAACGAGAAACAAAGTGAAGAAATAGCTGAGCACATAAGTCAAATTAGGTTTTCATGTTGTTTCCTTGAATTATTTGCGCTCTACGCCATTTTCATTTAATTTTTTATGCTGCTTGTTGCTTTTTTATAGAGACTGCGATAAACAACTAGAAGATGGTCGTAACTTTTGATACAATGGGAGCTACTTAGCAGTGAAGCGAATGTTAATGGATTGGGGGCAGCTGCAATTTGGCGCAAGTCAGGAAAATGGAAGGAAACAAACCAGTCAGCCAGCTAGCCAACAAGAAAGCAAACAAGCCAACAAGCCGAGTGGAGTCAATGTGATGCGGTCAATGTGGCGTGAGCTGGAACAGTTGCTGAGCATGTGGATGCAGCCAGTGGATGTGGATGTGGATGTGAATGTAGTGGAGAGAGGCGATGCTCTAGGCAACAGAACCACAACCTTGACATGCATTTGTGCGGCTGCTGCTGTTGCTGCCGCCTCTATTCATGTTATTGCTGCCAGCGACAAGGACATTGTTGGCTTTGCTAAGGACACTGCTGCCACTCCATTTGTCTAACTCATTGCTGCGGCTTCGTCACGAAAGCTTTTTTTTGGGAGGGCTTCAGACAGCCAGCTGCTTATGCAAAAGCCAGCACCAAAAAAAAACACAATAAAACAAGTGAAAATGCTGTGGTAGAGTAAGCTTGACTGTGACATATCTGTTACACAAGTGTATTGTAAATTATTCATTTATTTTGTATAAATTAATTGCAAATTTTGTATTAAATTCTATTGTACAAATATAGCTAGAGCCTTGAAGATTATATGCAAACATTAGGCTCGACCAAGGTGATATTATTTTTAATATATAAATGAAGAAAATTCTAGTCAGAGAGATAAACTCTGAACAAAAGTTTATATTTTTTATAAGAGCTGTCTCCCCTTGCACATAAGTTATACCCTGCTATTACAAGTTACGCCATACGGGGTATAAAAATCTAAAAAACTTGCTCAATTTTTCAGCTGCTGGGCGAACGCAAAGCGTGCTCGTAAACTCAAAGTTGGCCAACAGACGAGTCGAAGCGAAGACAGAGAGAGCAATGGAAGAGAGAGAGAGAGAGAGGTAAGGCACACAGAAATACGCTTACACGTTGGCGGTTTCTGGTAGATGCCACGCCTCGGTTGTTTGCGCCCCATAGGTTGCTGTGACTAAAACCGCTCGTTCGTGGCTCGTGCAACAAGATAAGCCAATTTCAATTTGATTCAAATGCTGCAGACGTTTGTAAATCAAAAGCCAAGCAAATGCCTCGATCTGCACACACACAACACACTGCACAGGAATTTCAGAGACAGGAAGCAGCAACTGGAAACGACAGCGGTTTTTGTGGCATGCAACGACAACTCGGCTCAGCTCTGTGTCTTGACTGCGAAATGTGTTTGCCAAGACGATACAGCCCAGAAGGACCACATATGCATGTTGATTGCTTTGGTGTCTTGCATTTCGCTGTGCATCTTTGCTTAAGCATACTAAGAGAGGTAAGCAGGGGTGAAGGGAACACGCAACTTTTGCCAATTTGCAGCAAATGCAAAAAAAAGTTTTGGGTCACATTTGGTGTTGCTGCAAAAATGGTTGTAAAATTTGTGTTTCGACATGGCAGATTCAATAAACTTTTGCCGTTTGCCGTTTGCATTTTTGCGGCTTGCCAACGTCAAAGCTATCGCTTTCACTCCCCCCACCCCTTCATTTAGCTACACATCTCTACACGTTGTACGTTATAGTTTCTGCATTGTTTTCATTTTTGTTTATTTATGACTTTTGTGCAGCTGTTGCGATTCGATTTCATTTTACATTGCCACACAACATGGCGTATACGCCATGTGAAAATATATACGAGTATACAAAAAAAAAAAACAAATAGATATGTGGCAAATTGTGTTTTGTACTGCAGAAATCAACACACAGCATTACGGTTCGGTTAATAATAAATAGATGAAATGCAAATCAAGTGGCTGCTTGCAGGTTGTGTTTTAAATCACAGTTATAACTGTGTGTGTGTTCAACGGGATTTCATTTGCAATTCCATTTTGTACACTTTAGAGTACTCTATCCATCAACCATCTGCTTCTTTGACATCATTTAATGTATGCATATGCTTTTATTGCTTTTTATAAACTATTTGTCGAAATAATTGAACAAATAAAAGCAGACTAGTTTGCAAACAGTTGAGTTTAGTGAGAGATTGATAGATAAGCTGTCATTTTATATAAGAAATACACATTAAGAATGATAACTTTGAGACTCTTAAAATATTGTTGTATGAATACGGATGTATTGTTTTAATTTTAATTTCAATTAGTTAACGAAATAATAACAAGTAAGAAAGCTACTGTCGAGTTTGCTCGATTGTGAAATACCCGCCACCCAATTTTACCATCAAAATATTATATTTTCCAAAATTATACTGAAAAATATACTAAAATATGCTGATAGACATACTAAAGTATACTAATAAATATACTAAATTATACTAAAAATATACTAAAATAATATACCAAACTGTTCTTTATGGAGTCGGAGATGCTTCCTTCTGCCTGTTACATACATTTTCGGTCGGCACAAAGCCATAATATCCTTCTACCCTTTGGGTAGGCGGGTATAAAAACATCTAACTAAATTTTGATATATGTATTTATTTTCTTAGATATTTGAGTTGCTGCAGAGTAATAATAATAGACAAAAACTGAAAGATTGGCTTGTCAGAAATATACTTCTAAAGGTCATTCACTTCGCTTTAATAATTTCAATAACCCGCACAAGGCTACTATAATTGTAGTTAGCGCATATATCAGATCGTACCAATAATAGTTAGTTACCCAATCAAGCTTGGGCGTCATCAAAGAGCTGTCTGCTTGTTTGATTATTCGGTTCTTATAACAACTAATGATTATCATAATTATCTTTGCATTTAATTAGACTTTGGCAGCGTGTTAAAATTGCTTTTCGACCCGGACATTCATCAAATGTAATAAGTGTTTCTAGCCATGGAGTTTCATTAATCTTGACACTGTTTGGCTGGCTTCCACTTATGCTCGCACTGCTCACATGTGGTCCTGCCCAGCAGGAGTAGCTCTCAGCCATTTATCACACGACGAAAATAGAAGCTTACCTAGTAATGGATTAGTGGCATTCGGATTGCCGATTACGACGCCGCCAGCGGGGTAATTACTGCTGCCAGTTGTTGCTGCCACGCCCGCAGTGGGCTGTGTGGGTGCGCCATAAACGCTGCCACCACCGCCCAGCCCCCCAAGGCCGCTGCCAATGCTCGCCTGTTGTTGCAGCGGTGCGTGAACGTGTTGTTGCTGTTGTTGTTGTTGCTGCTGCTGTTGCTGCTGTAGCAGCTGTTGCTGTTGCGGCAGCGGCAGCGGCAACTGTTGCTGTTGCAGCTGCTGCTGTTGCTGTGACAGTTGCTGTTGGGGCAACAGCTGTTGCGCCGGCAAGCCGCCTCCGCCGCCTGCATTGGCCTGCTGTTCACTTGACTCCTGGCGCGACAGTGAGAAGCGACGATTGCCAAGACCCAAACTGGATATGCCACTTGTTACATACTGTTGCATGGAGCTGAGGAAACTCATGGCGGCATTTGTTGTTCCCGTTTGTTGATGTTGTTGGTGTTTGGTGTAGCAGTCAGCAGCAGCTTTGCTCACTTAATTGGCTTAAATTGTTCGTTGGTATTGTGAAATTAATCACTTGGAAACTTGGCAAATGCAAAGCTCAGGATTTGCTTTCAGATTCGTTATGTTTTGTAATTAGAAAACGGTTGCTGCTATTGTTGATGTTGTTGTTGGGCTTTTAATTACCTCAAGAGCAGACCAGCAGTTTAATTTCAGTTCAGAGCTCTGCAAGATACAAAAAAAAAAAGAATTATAAGTTAAGAGCTCGTCTTGTTATTTTCAATCTTAATTGAAATTCTGCCAAGGCTTAAACTGATGCCAAGCAGTTACACAATATGAATGTTGAAGATGCTTTACCTGTACAGCTTTAAGGCAATTAAGTCACACACACACGCACACACATACACAGAGGCACGCAAAGCTGCTTTGCTATTTTTGTAGCATACTTTCAAGCGCTTCAAGAATGCTCCCGCACTCAGTTTATTTATCTTTGATTGAGTTCCCGTCGGAGCTGTTTGTGTTGACCCAACGCCTGCTGTTTGTGCAAACAAAAACAGACCCTTTCGAATAAAAAAACATAAATAATTGCAGCACTGCGTTTATCGATTGATTTCGCTCAAGTTTTTCCGAGGTTTTTTTTGGCACAGTTCTTAATTAATTTCGTTTTGATTGACATCCTGCAGAGCTGCAGAGGAAGAGCCAGTTGTGGCCACTTCTATCTATCCGCTTCGAACTTAATTAACGTTTAATCAGCTGCGCTCAGTGAAGCATTCTCTGCGGCTCACAGCTAATGTGTCTAATCGATCTGCATGAATAATTGGCCCACAATGCGAAACACCTTGACGACTTGGATATCTACTGTTGGGCTATTTTAACCACAAAATTTGTCCATAAATTTGTGGGCGCCAGCTGTGACCAGAGCTCAATAATCGCAATTATTATGTGGCCCTTATAAATACAGCAGCCAGCAGCAAATCAGTTAATTAATTGCCAACAACAACATCGCGATTTCCATCGCAACTACAAAGGCAAATTGTACACAGCTCTCTATCACTTTCGCAGATAAATCGAAACGTGACTGGATTAGCATTGCCAGCAGCAACTATTATCATAACAAACACTATGCAACAAGTGCTTCAAAACATGCAATAAGCCAAGACGCTTTAAGGTATTCCAGAAATAGCATAAGAGGAATTATGCTGTATTAAGTTTCGGAAAACATGAAGCAGACTCAGGCTATTTTTGAATTCATTTTGCAGAGACTTATAGAGGGGATATTTAAGACAACACTGCATAATTAGGTAAAAGCCAGCTTTGTGCAACATATAATTAATTCCAGGAAGTGAATTAAAGTTTTAAAGAGACTGGTTTTTTACATTTTGAATTATTTCCGTAACAGCTCAATGCTTTTATATATAAAAACGAACAAGAAGAGCGTTAAATAATATTGAGTAATATTGATCAATTTATAAATATTTTTGTTTCTAAAAACTGATAACTAACAACTGAAATAAATTGAATTTTCAATACTTGTTCTGTTTAGGAATTAATCACAAAATTTAAGAATTTCAACTTAATTATTTTTCGAGTACATCATAAGTTTCTTGGAATGAATGTAATTCTCATTTTCAAGCAAAAATACTTGTGATTGCATATTGTGGAGCTCATTAAAAATCAGATTATATTAAATTAGCATTGAGATTATACACGTTAATAAAACAAAACATATATGCTAATTGGGCAATAGATTGGCAAACATACACAGCAAAACCGCATTAGCATTCATTTATTATTATTAGGAATTATAATGTGTAAGCTGGATATTTCAAATGCAAATGTGCGGCAAGAGCTTAAACTAATTCCTCGAAATAAATTCATAAATTTAGATGTCAGTCTATTGTAATGAAATACCCTTTAAACAATAAAACAACTCACAACTGGGATGAAATTGTTGCTAGGCTTTTCAATAAAAGTTTTAAGCACAACTGATTTACATGTTAATCTTGATGAAATTAATTAACATTATGCTTAACTATTCTTTGATGAACAAATCCCGCTAGCAGGTGTATAATTATATGTATGTGTGTTTGCTCATTGAATGTTTGATTTGGTTGCCTAGCGAAATGTTGACAATAGCCGGGCATTAATACCCCGATGATTGGCTTTAAATGCCACAAAAGCAGGCACAGTCCGCATGTTGCAAGCAGCACAATAACGACTGTTGTACAGTATTCATATTGTAATGGCTGCAGCGAAACAATTCTGCGACAAAGGCCATAATAATGGCTGGCAATTGTAAGCTGCTGTAAGTTGGTGTGCGTGTGTAATCATTGTGTTCTGTTGTGTGTGTGTGTATGTGTGCAAGGTCAGCAAGTATTGAGCTCGTTTTGCAGCTGATTGTTGCATAATTAGCAGAGTCTCCTACCCAAAAAATACAAAGGGAACCAATTTGCAACACATTTGGGTTAACTATTCATGTGTTTGCTGTTTCTATTGTTGTTGTATTTGCTGTTCTTGTTGCTAAATATAAATCAGACAGCGGAAAAAGTTGATTTATACGCGGCACGTAAATTTGCCATTAGGGCAGAGACAAATGTATTACAATTAAATGAAATGGAAATGGTGGCAGGACGCAGGACGCAGGACACAGGACACAGGACAATAGCAACAGCTGCTGACCCACACACCCTCAAAACCCACACACATGAGTGTGAGTATTTGTGCTTCACTTGAGCAGCGCTTTAATTAAGATTAATTGGACGCTGGCCAAGTCAAAGGGGGCGGGGCAGCGAGCGGAAACTTTAAGCCAGACTGAAGCTCGCGAGTTTAGGGCGTGTGTGTGTGTGTGTATGAGAATGTGTGTGTGTGTGTGATGGGGTTATGGCTTGGGGGTGCTAATGAAAGCCATTAGGCATCAACAACTACGTCAACCGAAACCAGTTTCAATCTATTTAGTTCTTTTTATTAATGATTATGCATGGCGACATGTGGCTGCCACATGTTCTCCTTATCCTCCATATCCAACTGTATCAAATGTGCATCTTCCCCACAGCCCCCTCATCTTTCATATTAAGTCAAAGTAATTTACGTTTTTCCTGCTCAGCTTTATATTAAATGAAATAAGCTGCCAGCTGAGTTCCGAGTTACCAACAGCTCGTCTCTGTTTTCCTTTTTCATTTCTCTTATTTTCTTTCTCTTTTTTTGTGCCACAATTTTCACGCATTTTCCGGACAGCGTTTTGTATGCATATCGTGGCAAACAAACATATGAGGTGCCACTGTGTACGGCAGTGGCTGGTGGGGTTTTGTTGCTGCTGCTGCTGCTTCAAAAATGCCTGTTGATAAAAGCGAATAACAATCATAAAAAATGAATCAAGTCGCAATTTATGCAAAACGAAGTATTTTTATGCTACCTCAAAAGTTGAAGCAAGTATTTCAGAAATTTCTTATCAAAAAAGAAAGATTTGCTGCTTGACTACACTTTCGTTGAAAAGAAGTCAACAAGTCACAAAAAAAACTGATATTACCTTTTTAAAACTTCGCCAGGTAGCTCTGAAAAGTATGTCATATATTTAATATATTTTTATGTGTAATTAAAGCTACCGTATGCCGAGAAAATTGCTTAAACAAAACATACTATAAAGATCGTAATTTAATAAGAAAAGTTAGTACACATAATAAATAAAACTATCAGTGCAAAAAATAAGTTTTAAGAACTTTGCAATACACCATTTTATTCACTACATAAATAACAGATAATTAACATTTAAATGCCAGCATTTATTCCACTGGCCTAAGCGCCATAAACAACAACAAACAACGTCGAGTTGCACCTTGACATGCTTCTTATTCAGTTCAACTCTCAGGTGGACCATTTGAGCTGCCATTGTGAGTCATTTGAAGTCCCAATACGACTTCAATCTAGCTAAAAAATGTTATTACCCCTATGCAAAGTGTATTAGAAAGCCGCGGCGCGTAAAAAGGGAATGTGCGCGATGCGGCAAAGTTAAAAATAAGCGCGTCCTACGAGGGGGAATCGAATCCCAGTGTCACCCCATTCTAAGCTCCCTCCACACACACACACTCACTCCACACACACAGGAGTGTAGGAAAAAAAGCAATTGTAAGGCAATTTCAAAGGCAAAATTATTATGTCGCTTTATGTCATTTTTTGTGCTGTTGTTGTTATTGCTGGTGTCTGAGTATGTGTGTGTGTGTGTGTCTGTGCCAAGGCAACTTACAGATGAATGTGTAGGCGCTTTGTAGGCGTGCCTCTGCTGTATTTGGGGGCGTAGTATACGTGAAAATGACAAAGCAGCTGCTCAGCGGCAACAGCGACAGGCAGGAGGAGTAGGGGGGTGGGAGAGGAGGAGCAGCGGGGCAGCGACAACCACAACGCATGCTGCGGCATAAAATTTATTTTCTCTGCTGTTCCAGCTTGATATGTGGCTTTAAAATGAAACGAGCCACATTGTGGCAGATTCGACGTTTCACAAAAACACAACGAAACAAGCGAGAATAGACAGAGAGACAAACAAATAGACAGAATGCGAGTTTAACAAATGTGCGACGTTCAAATGTCTTATTTAGCAAACATTTGTGGCAGCCAGTTCAAATGGGCGTGGGCGTGGCTCTCTATATAAATTACCTTACGCACGAGCTGTCGAGCCAGCAGACAAAAGATAAACGAGTCGCGATAACAGTCGGCAATTGCGGTTAATATGATTTAGCCAAAGCGACTCCACAACACAAAAATACTCGCAACATTTAACAGGTAGCAATTGCAGTAGCAGTACCAGTTGAAAAAACCCTAACAGCAACAAAGAGAGCAAGGCAGTAAAATTAAGTACTGCAACTGCAAAAACAGCAGTAACAATGCGATAGCAGTAATTAGCAACAGCGGCAGTAAAAACAGTAAGAAGTAAAATAAGTATGGCAGTTAATATATGTGTAAAGAAATGTTATAGAGGCGCTGTGTGAAATTTCAGTAAGAATATTAACATTTAAATCAATAATGGTACTTAAACTAATAGCACATAAAACTTAGACATTTATTATTTGCAGCCATAGCAGTCGACTATAAAAAAGGTAAGGTAACGATACAATTTAAAGTAAATAAAAACATATTAAATTTAATAAAAGGAAACGATTTATAAGCAGTTTAAAAATCGTTATGCTTAACTACAAAACAAATACTCGTAAGAAAGTGATGCCTGCCCCAGTAGACGGGTATAAAAATATGTACAGTACACTATTTGCTACAGCAACAATACTGCAGAGTAAATGCGCCACCTGTAGACCAGTAAGCCAATATAAGACTCTTAATGCAATAGTAGCGTCAGAGTTGCATCAATAACAGTAGCAGCATTTGATGCAGTATTGGTAATTGTAAAGATAACTTGGGCAATAGAAATAGCATATGTTGTCGCACTAGATTGAATAGTTCAAGTATTTAAATAACAGAGCACAAAGCAAACAATAATAGTAGCTATATTTTTCATTAAGTTAACAGCTTGCTGCAGTTTTCTAATCAACGCTAACAGCTACTTCATTCATTCGATAGTGTTAATTGGACTTTCCACTCTATGAAGGCACTGAGCAAGTGGGCTGTATCTATTGCTATACAAAACTGCAAGCACTATAGTGCTCACAGCCTTGCAGCATAGTCATTTGTACAGAGTACTCGTACATTGTAGAGAGTCTAGTGTCAGCAGCTGCAATTTCAACCCATTATCATCATCATCATAAATCACAATGTGCAGCACATGCATCACTTTCCACACTTGCCACACTTCATGCAGTCGCTTTTGTTTGCGCTGCCAAGCGACTAAGGACCAGTGGGTGGAGCTGGAGCTGGAGCTGAAGCTGAGATGTGGGCGGCATGATTTGGCCACTGTCAAATGCAATAAAACAGAGCCACAAGTAGATGCTTTTGTGTGCCACTAGCAAATGTCAGATAAACAACAAAAGCAAACTGGCGAGGCAAGACAAGGAGCTAAGTATAATGTGCTCCGACCATGCAAACTGCCGAACTAAACTCCAAAGTCCTCTTTGATAAATGCGCTCAAGAGTCACCTGACTGCAACAGCAACAGCAGCTGCAACAGCAGCTCGAGTTGGTCAGCAAATTGCTTGATTTGTTAAGGCCAAACGAACGCACACATACCTACATACCTACAGGGTATACATGGCGTATGAGCAATTTGCGCAAATGCAACACAAATTCAATTAACTTGACTCGACGGCTAACTCGATGGCTGCCGCTCTGTTCCCTCCACTGCTATTAATTACAAAAGAAAATGTCAAAAGCTCTGCACTTGATGCGTGTGTGTGTGTGTGGGTGTGCAGGAAATCCGTTTTGATAAATTGCCAAAGCAGCAAAACCGGAAAACTTGAAAATTCTCGAACACACAAAGAAGCTTTGCTTCAACTTTTCTGCTTATACGAAACGCTTCTAATTAGCAGCCTGCAAAAGCAAACAAAGCAAACGTGAATTGCACTCAAGAAAACTGTGAGGAAAACGCTGGCATTCAAAATTCTTAAGAATAAGACTCTTGCTTCTCTCTGCACAAACTTTATGCTTGCATTTGCCAAACAAACTCTGCTTAATTCGAAAACAAATTTTGTATAGACGTCTAAGGAGAGGTGTTCAACCGACTGGTCTATTAAATTATCGTTTATGTTTTGAGCTTGACTAACATTCATATGAACAACTGCCATAAAGATTCTACAAGTCTCTATTATTGCAAGTAGTCTTCAAGTAGTCGAAATATATAATTTATGTTTCAGTATTTTCCAATAAATTCAAATATAAATGCACAACGGTAAATTAAATTCACAAATTTGGATACATGTGCATTTTAAAAATCTTCAATTTCAATAAAAGTTCAATCAATGAATAAACCAACAATTTTACTCAAAGTTTGATCTGCTATATATATCTCGAATTAAATATTAAACATTTTTATAAACATTGCTATATAGTCTCAACATATTTTCTTTGGCTGCAATTTTGATATATTTTTCAAACTTCTACTAGCTTCCTTTATCTTATTTCTGCCCAGCTTATTAGTGTCCTTTCTATGTACTGCATGAAGAGTTCTTAAATTCAATGGCGTAGTTTAATTAAATACGTTGAATACTCTAATCAAATTTCTGCGGCACAAGCAAATACTAATTAAAACTATCAAATTACGCCAACGTTTCGGAATGGGCTGGCACGGGGCTAATTATGTGCAGTCTTTGAAGGCATATTGCTCAAATAACCAGGCCTAGCAGCGAGTGTGTGTGTGTGCTTGAATGGGTATGCTAGTGTGTGTGAGTGTGTGTTTGCGGTTGCCCAAAAAATGCTTTGGCGTGTGTGTCACAGGAAATTTGAGAATTCAGCATGGGCGTCAGACAAAACAGACACACACACACACACACACACACACATACGCATGCATAATTAATACACTGTGCGGGCTAATTGTCAAGTATGCGAAACTGACGATACACGAGCCCTCGAGGCTATTGAAGCACCAGCAACAGTGGAATAAATAGAAGGAGTACCATTTAGTAGTTGCCTTTGACATTGCAACAATTTCAAATATTGTAGCTTTGGCCAATCGGCCAGCATTAATTATAAATGCCAGGCACGCTCGAGTTGTGGCTCAGTTTCAGTTTGGGACAAGCGATAAACTTCCGATGCAACAAGCACAACATTTTTGCATAATAAAATTGCCAAAACAGCAGTAAAAGTCAGCCACAAAGGGGTTGAATATATTGTAGTACTATATATTGTACCTTGCTCTACCCTCTTCATCACATTCCTAACGTCTTGCTTTGAACTTCAAAGTCACCTTGCGTTTTGATGCGTTTCTTGACGCCAATCAAGCGACGGGATGCCCCAAAATGGCTGCTGCTCAGACTGGTCTGACAAATGGAGGGGTTTCTGGTCAATCTAAAGTGTATATAGTATGTCTAGCGATGCTTTGTTTGGCTTTGTCATGTCAAACAACAAAGATGGCTAGATGAGTTGCCGCTTTCTGTTTGTCGTTGACATCTTGCACTCTGTATTTTGTTGCAAATTACGAGAAAATCCAAACGGATGAATGCACAACAACAAGAGTGTGTGTACGAGTCGTGTGTATCGTGTGTGCCGCAGTGTGTAATGGAGAGGGCTAAGCTGAGTCGCTGACTCGATTTGCTGCTGTTGCAGACGTTCAAAGTTTCCAAGTGGCTGACTCGCTTAAAGTTCATTTTATGGTCGCAACAAAGGGCCATAATAAAAATTCATTTTTCATTTTATTCGCCAGTTTTGTTTTTGCACTTTTCCTTGTATTTTCCAGCTCTCCTCTTTCATTTTTTTCTTTCTTGTATTTGTCAACTGCTCGCTCTTTCGGCATTGGCCTTTCTTCTGACGGCCAAGTTAATTGTTTGCCCTCATTGCGCTTTGTCGAGCATCCACTTTCTGCTGGCTGGCAATTAAAGGCGCGTACAGCCCCAGAGTGGCGACAGAGAGAGTGAGAGGGGAGCAGTCTGTGTGTGTCTCACTTCATGCATGCACTTGTGCTTGCAATTAAAATGTGTGTTGTTTTTTCTGTTTTTTTTTTGTTGCTCATTTCGCGCTTTTGTTTGTTTAATGTGCGGTAATTAAAAAACGTTATGGTCCGGCGCGCCCTCAAAAGTGCGCTATGAAATGTTTCGCGAATCGCAGGTGACCTTATGGCAATTATAGCTTACAATTTACGAATTATTATTGAAATACCACTGTACGCTTTTCAATCAATTAAACGACTTGAAGTGAAAGCAAATCCCGATACATTGTTTTCTTTTTGTTTCAATAATTTAAATAAGCAAAAAGTCAGTTTGTTGCCTATATTGGATATATTTTAAACTAAAGTATTAATTACAGAAAAGAAGCATTTAATAAAAGGCGACTTCTTTAAAATGTCTTTAAAAATATCAGACGAATAGCAGACTAGATTTTTTCTTTAGTCTGTTATAGAACATAAATTCATATTATATAAAATTATGATATCAATATATGAGAAAGTGTTTTAATTATATACAGAAGTGAAGATTGTTTATATAAATTTATACAACTTAATACTTCTCTTTTATTACAAATCGGAAAAAGAGTATTCTGCCAACTGAAGCTTGTGATAATTGTTCTAAAACAATCTGAATGAATGTCAATAAATAATCAAGTACAACAGTCAGCAATTTAAAGTCTGTCATGTTGGCAAAGTTTGCATTGAATTTAATGCGACATTTGCAGCATTTTTAAAGCGCTTTTTAGGCAATCTCGCAAAATGCTTAAATTTCAAGCTGTTTAACAAAGTTTATAATTATAAAACGGAAATTAGCCAAAGGGCGCTTATTGAAAATAGCTCTCAAAGCAGCAGCAGCAGCAGCAGCAGTGAAATTTATGTTTAGCCGACAAAAATAAATGCGTTCATATATTTAGCATGAAGAGGCGACTTTAAGTATACTTGTACTCGTACATATATAAAGCTGAGCTGCCCCAGGGGCTGCAACCAGGTAAAAATCGTTTGCATAAAAACAACAATGTGGGATTTACAGCATTTGATAAATAACCCACGTCGGATTGTTTAAGTACGAGTACATGCAAGCTTAGATATATATTTATGTGCGTTTGTCTTTATGTATTTGATCAGTATATAAGCGTAAATATGAGTGACTCTTGCGACCGCGTTGTCAACAAAACGTTAAGTGGGATTAGCACCCACGAACGCATTGTGCTTTTGTTTGGCAGGCGGCGACAGCAGCAACAACAACAACAACAACAACTTTAGCAACAACAACAATTACATACGTGTCAACAACAACAGCCTGGCTGCTTACATGCTTTGCATATGCCTTTAATATCGTCTTAAGAGCATAAAAATAGCAAAAGTCGAAGGCTAAGACAAAAGGTCGCCCCTGGGTAGGGGTAGGGGTAGTTAAAGTGGGGAAGGGGTCCAACAGACAGGCTGCCTTTGAGCATGTAGTAAGTAGATACAAGTAGCTCTCGTCTTGACAGCTCTGTTTTCGCACATTCTGTTGTGGCAGGCAGCTGGCAGCAGGCGGCAGGCGGCTCACAGCCTGCGGCAAATGAAACGCGCAACATTTCTTCGCATATTTTTTATCCTATGCCAGTAGCTGACTGGATGGAGCACTTGGCATTGTCAGCTGCGCAAAGTTTTTAATTAAAATAACCGAGCAATAAAACAGCGCAACAAAAATGTTGCAAATATAATCACCCGAGAGGGAGCCAAAGAAAATTAGCAATGATAATGCTGTGCTTATGAGGCAAACATATCACGTATACGCCGCATGTGCAATTGTGTAGAGTGGAGTCGATGGTAGCAATGTTCTTGTTAATAGCATTTGGTCAAAGGGCAAAGCAATTACAATTTTACAGCACCAAGGGTTGGCACAGCTCTCTACTGCTACCCTTAACCCCCTTAACTGTCCCTAGGTCGCCGTAATGGCCTTGAACTGTGTCGAGCTTATTTTAAGCTAAACACAACTTTCTCTTCACTTTCTCATTGACAATCCGGCGAGTGGCGAGACAATGCGCCACAGCAATGGCAAAAGCAACAACTGTAATGGCAGCTCATTAAAATATCATAAATCAAGCTGCATGCTGCATAATGAGAATTCTGTAAAATTATTAAAAAAAAGAAAAAAGTACACGACTAAAGAAATTTCACAGCTTGTCAGAGTGGAAGAGAAGAATGCGAAGAAAAAAAAAATGCGTAAAAAATCCAGATTGATTGATGACATGGCGTCAATTTGCTTGAGCTGCGCCTCAAAGTATGCAAAGCGAAATTGTGCATGTGAATCCACCCAAATGGCAAGTAAGCGTGGGCGTATGGGCGTGGCGGGCATTCAAGACATGGCCCTCTATTGTAAGGACAATGAAAAAGGCATTAAAATGCGGTCAGTCTCCTGAGTTGAGGCCCCCCAAAAGACAACTTGCAAGAACTCTCTTGTGTTCTTGTGGTTTTGTTCGTGGGCGTTACTGACAACCTTATGTGTGTGCGTGTGTGTGTGTGGGTGTGTGTGTATTCTTCTGGTCCTGCTCAGAGCTAAAGTTGAATGAGTTCCCAGTTGCACAGCAGCATAGTAGCAGCTCAACATGAATAACAAATAGATTTCTTTATGTGAATAGATGAGTAAATTTGTCATACTTGATTGACCGAAAAATTGCCAAGGGTTTTTCACAACAGATTCCAAATTCATGCTGTGGATAGACATATGCACAGCTGAATAGCGCTAATTGTGTAGAGAGTTTAATGTTCTATATAAATATTTATAATTTAATCAAGAGTTGCATTTGACTTCAAGGCAAAGTGAATTTTACCAAAACAGTTTATTTAAATTTTAAGCTCAAGACCATAAATTATTGTCGGTTGCAGAATTCAACTATTATAGAAAAGCCTTGCTCTCTGTTTAAAAATATGCCCTGATATAGTTTCATTAGCAAAATGTATTTAGAAAAAAATACATATTTTAATATTCGCCTTAAATTTACTTTTCAATTATTTAATGCGTCCTTTCGCCTACTCAAATCGAAATATAACAACAAATTTGAAGCAATTATTTAAGGCAGGCGTATAGAATTTTGATACATCTCAATACTTTTCAAAGTCCTACTAAATACATTACACTATTGGACTACTATTATTTGCAATATTAACAACAGCATTGACAAATACCAAGAGAGTGTCAATAATTAGTGAAATAACTTGAAATCCCAATAAAGCCTCGGCTCAATGAATACGAACTAAACATTCGAATTTATAAACCATAGATGGCTCAATAGCCAACAGAGTTTTACTTTGCTGGCGTTGACAGGCGTTTAAAAAATATTAATAAAACTCAGGTTGATTCTATCAGCTGCCTGGACACGTTTGCCTGCTGCATGATTAATGCAGTATCTGCTGCTCTTGCTGCCGAGGGCTGTCACATGAATTATGCATAATTGCTGTCACTGTCAACCGGGCGGTTTTAGTGCCCCCTCAACCTGATAGCCGGCAGCCTGGCAGCCTGGCAGCCTGTCTACCTTTCTCGTCCACTCAAACTGACGACCAAAACATTTCCGGCTGTGAGACATATGGTCAAATATGTACACAAATGTGTGTGTGTGTGTGTGTCTCTGTTGTGTGTGACATTTGCTGCGAATTGCGACACTTTTTTTCGAATAAAAGTTGCAGGCAAATTGACGCTGCATAAAATTTCATTTGGAAATGAGACAAATTTTGCATACGCACCACAGGCAATCCTCATTAAGAGCGACCACAGTTCGCTTGCTGCCAGACGTTTGTTTCGATCCATAAGCTACATGTTCTTGTTGTTCTAGTTGTTGTTGTGGTTCTTGCCATGCATTGCACGTTTCGTTCTGCAAAGATAAAAACCGAGAGACATAAAATATATAAATATAAAAATCGCGCGCCGGCAATTACTTTCGAGTGATGCTTTTCTAATTTAGAGCTTAATTTGTGTGGATTTAAGACGCAGCACAACGAGAGGCGTGTTTACTGTTTTATTTATTTTTTTCTTATTTTTGGGGGTAAGGCCATAAAATGTGAGCTAGGCAGGTACAGCAACAACAATTTGCAACACTTTATGCGCGCCCAAGCAGGCGCCAAGTCACGTTACGTATACGCCCCCACGGCATGTACATAAATTTAATGCTACAAAATGCTCGACGCGTCTACGCTCAGCTCACATACATAAATGTATGTGTGTATGAGTTTTGGGTCCACAGTTTTTGTCAGTAGACAGACAGACACTGTCGCAGTCGCATTCAACGTCCCTTTAACATTTCCGCCCAAGTTGCATGAGTATCCGTTTCCGTTTTGTTGATTTTACGCACTTAAGTTGTCTTTTTCCTCCGCTCCACCCTCCCTCTTCTTTGCTGTCCACTTTGTCCGTATCTATACCAACTAAATTAGATGGCACTCTGCCACATTTGGCAACTGGCAGCTACGTTTTTTATGCCATTAATTGCCATGGCTTTTGGGCTTCTGCTTTTTCCTTTAGCTTTAGCCTGTGCTCCTCCTTCAAGGACCTGCCAGCTGCACGCTTGATTGCTCGCCCGTAAACCATTTCCTCGCTGCAGGGTGCGGGGCGACTCGCAGGTGAGCTGCTCAGCACATTTGTGGATTGGTCATTTGACTAAAGCAATTGGTTGTAAGGAGTAAGCGAATGTCTTGCAATATGCTTGGCACAGTGGGCGAAAAACACTTAAGCATAGACAGCACTATTCGGTTCGTGAGCTCATTTAATGTCGTATGGAAAAACTACAGGGTCAAAGTCAATATTTGACTGTTGCCCGTATTACTTGATTTATATATTAATTAACTAGCTGAGGGCCCTAGTAGCCATGCTATATATTTAAGTAAGGTTCAGTATTATAAATAAATAAATAAATTCATTAACTTTTCATAGTTAAGGTGCAAGAAAGAGGCTTCCATATATAATAAGTTTTATTTTTGATATTGATTAATAATTATTGATTATTCATTCAATTCAATTAACAATTTTGACACTCACGTACATTTTAGCTGAAATTTGTATTTCATTTTGATGGCGATTAAATTATTGTTTATGACCATCAATCTGCATTTAATAATTTATTTTACCAATTGCCAAATTTTCACAGCTGCCAAATTAAATAGTCGTAATTATTGATGTAATTTCGCATATTTTAATCTGCACTTTGCTGCTCTCTGCTTTAATACATTTGAACTCAATTTTGTATGCGAAGCAACAGCAAAAAGTGGTAGCTTAATCCTGGCAAAGACTACATGAATGCATGGATGGATGTCCTGCGTCCTTATGCGAGTGGTTGGCAAGTCAACTGTGGGACAGCTTTGAATTGACAGCACAAAGTCAAATCAAAGCCACAGCACAGAGAGCATAGCGCATAGAGCACGAGAGATGGGACAACGAGAAGCACAAACGGCTGTCAACAGTTGTTGATGTGTTAGTGTGGTTGTTGTTGTTGCTGTTGTTCAGAACGAATGTGCGGAATGGCCAACAGACAACAGGCAAGTGCTGCGGATGAGCATTTGCAGTAGCCGTCGTTTGCAGTGCACGCAAGTGGGGCAACAATGCAAATGGAAGTGGAGTGAAGGGGACTGTTGCACAAAGTGAAGCTTGAAATGACAAAAACTGTCAAAGTGTCGTCGCTGCTGCAGCGACTAACTCACTCACTCACTCAGTCACTGTGTCTGCCTTTTGGCCAGTTTGTCTAACAGCCTTGCCACTTGCCACCTGCCAACTGCCAACTGGCAACTGGCATACAGCGCACATTGGGTCATCATTTGGCTGGCCAGCTAAATGCCAGCTTGAGCTATATTTACGCTAAAAGCTTTTGTTAATGGTAGCGTCAATATTTTCCAATGCTTTAATCAAAAAAGGAAACTAAACGAAAGTGCCAGGGAAAAAGGAGGCAGCCGAAAGGCAAAGGGAAATGAGAAAAATGATGCCGCAAACAAATACGGAAAACGAATACGACAGAACAGCAACAACAAGGACATCAGCTAGCGAAAACATTGTGTGCATTTTGACGAATAGCATCAAATATACGCACACACACACACACCCAGAGCCATACATGATATGTGGCCAAAAGCCACGTAAATTCATTTGCCACATGGTTTGGGGCAGCAACAGAGGCAGAGATAGAGACAAATGAAATACTAACCCTTTTTTTCGGCTCTGGCATACATTTTGCCACAAACTGACAAACTGATGCCCCGCCTCCCTTCACCCGCACTCCCCCTCGACAGTCGAGTTCCCTGCAAAAGTCCTGTTGACTGTTGCCTTTTGCCTCGCATTTACACAATATAAATTTTACACGTAAACTCATTGCACACACACACACACATGTGTGTGTTGTGTGCGTTGGAATTTTCGGTATTTTGGGCACGTAGAACATCAACGCATAAATACAAAACATGCAACGTGTGAGACGTAAATCGAAGAAGAAGAAGAAGCGCGTAGCAGCCACATTAAAGCAGACAGTTGCCCAGTTGCTCGGTTGCTCGGTTGCTCAGTCGCTCAGTTGATTGATTGATTGATTGCTTGAACAACTGGTTGCCTGACTGCCCTTTGCCAATCTCGAGCACCTTTAAAGTGATTTTCCCTCTTTGTATTTTCCGCATTTTCGTATTTTAATTAGCATTTCCTCCATTCAATGCCATTTGCCACATGAACTCTTTCGCTCGGCATTTTTCAATTTTCCGATTTAATTGCTCTTATGAATAGTTATTTATTCCGAGGTGAAGCACATAAATAATATCACAAATGGCAGAAATTGTAAAGCAAATTCACAAAGCGGAATTTCACAGCAAACTGATACGATGTTGAGATAAATTAATATATTCATTTCATTCATATTTTATTTTTCCTGGAATTATTCAACATTTAATTGCCCCCTTTTCTGGCACATTGCCATGACAACTCTGCTAATGACCTTTGTTCCCATAATTTATGGGTTGATTTTTAATACTTGCTGTTGGCATATTCGTTTTATACTTGTAGCCATAATTATTTATTAATTTACAGCAGTTACATTTATTTAGCTAAATTAATGCTAATTTTATTTGCAAACTGATCAGTATCAGCAACTTCAATAAATATTCAAATAATTTATAATAGAAATAAAATTTAAGCAAAGTTTATTGGACCATATTTGATACTGTAAATGATTACAATTAATTAGTCATAATTATCCAATGTGATCTGGAGGTAAATCTAATTATTTTTATGTGCTTTCAGTTCAATAACTTCTTGGAAAATATCTGCAATTGATAAACTATCCAGTCTTTAATTCTGGCAGCACTAATAATTATTTTGCACATAGTCAGACTATACTTTTAATCAAGTTTTTTGAGTAAGATATTAATTAATTGTTTAAGCCGTAAGCATTTTGTCTTTTGATTGCCTTAAATTAAATACACAAATATTTCATGTATTTTCCAATTCACTAGTAGTTTTAATAATAACTTTTAATAATTATTTTCAATCAACAAATTACACTTGTTAATCATTTTTTCCCTCAGTTTTCAGGATGTCTTAAGCAATTACTCGGCCTATTAAGCGTAATCAAATACCAGCAGCCATGATTGTCCTACAAAAGACCTGTTAAAAATATAATTTACAAACTGTTGCCAGCAATCTCATTCCACCTTTTCCTTACTATTTGCTCACTGTTTCGTTGTTTGCTTATTGGTATGCCGAGTGCTCTTCGCTTTTCTTTTTTCGCTTTTCCCGCTCGCTCTTTGCATATGTGGAAATTCAATTTGTTATAATTTGAAAATTTCATTTGACGTTATGGAAATGCGAACGATAAGCCGCATACGATGATGGCAGGGCAGGGGGGGAAGTGTAAACCGAGGCGGCTCGCTTTGACTACCAAAACAGAAGGCACAACTAGAGTAGAGATTGTGTGTGTGTGTGTGTGTGTGTGTGTGTGTGTGTGTGTGTGTGAGGGAGGCGAGGCTGTGGGGTTGCAGCGCGACTCGACGAAAACCAATTTGTGGCAGCTTAAATGTCAATACGACATTTTTGTGGGTTATTGCAAACAGTTGAGCTGCTCTCGATGTTGTTGCTAGTGTTTTAGTAGTCGGCATATGCTAAGCACAAGGTGGCGCTATAAATAGCCAAACACGTCTTGGCCATTTTTAGCCCTAGGCCGGCAATTTGGGGGCGTGCCTTCGCCCAAGTTTGAGATCATAAAAATAAAAGTTCTGTTTGTGCAGCTAAAAACAAATTGCAAACAATAAACAGAGCTGCCAACCTATGCCAAAATACACATGTCTGCTATAAACACACACACAACCACACATACAGAAGACAACAACAACAACTGATTTCAGGTGGCAAAAATTGTCAATGAAAATGCCTTTTGGGTCGTCGATTCGTTGTCAGTTTTGTCGTCTCTCTGGGCTGTCAGTTTGTTTTGTTGTCCATTGATTGTTTTAGCTACATTCAAGTGAGTGTGTGTGTGTGTGTGTGTGTGTGTCTCTGTCCTTTGTTAATGGCTGTTTTGTCATTGATCCAAAAACAAGGCAGCTCCTTGAGCCATTGCTTGTTGCTTCGTGCTCTCCCTCAATTGTCTGTTACGTTCATTGAAATTTCAGTTTGGTTTTGCTTTTGCTTTTGATTTCAATTCATTTCATGTCAAATAAGCGTCAACGTTTTTAAGCAGCCATCGCTCATCACAACTGATTATCATAACTGTCAGAACAGCAACAGCAAGCAAATCATTTACTTTGATTTTTAAAGGTGCAGCCGGGCGTATGATTAATATTGTGCAAGCAAAACAAATCATATTAAAGACTTACGATGGGATTAAAGCACCCAAATAATTCGGCACTTTTATGGCACTTTTATAGACAGCTCGCCAGTACTTTTATCTGCTGTGCGCATTAAGATATGAGATTGTTATTATTATGTCGAACAACAACAACAACAGCCAGGACAAAAGCATGCCAAGCTCAATAACTCAATCAGTTCTCGACACAGACACAGACAGACAAACAGTCAGAGGCACCGAGAGACTGGGAGACTGAGAGACGTGGAAGCATGCCCTACAATATAACCAATAAAATGTTATTTTCTTCTTCTCCTGCACAGCCAAAGGCCACGCCCAACATTTGGCCCACACGTATTCGTTACAAAATCGATGAATCAAAGTAAATTACCAGAAATAAATGAGATAAAATATGTGTGTGCAGACGATGAGTTGCAGCTACCTGGTTGGCGCTAAACAACAAGCAAGCATTGCTTTATATTCTGGCTTATTAAAGTCGGCGGAGAATGAGGTGGCTTTGATTTAGCCAAGTTAAGCGGAAAACTGCTTATATGTTGACCTGAAAAGGCAGCGCGAGTTGTCGCGCATTATGAGCGCTGCTTAGCTGTATGTTAGTCACTAAAGTGCCGCACTAGGACACGTACTCACACACTCACTCACACACACACACATACACTCAAACATTAATAGAGGAAATTGAAAAAGTTTGTATATGCCAGACATCCGTTTCAGCTGCTTTGCGAGTGCGCCAACTAATTTAATAAGGCAACGCGACATGGCCACTTTTTACAGCATACACACACTGGGATACCTTACACACAACACACACACACACACACACATTTAGAGGTTACACATGAGCGACAGCGCCTAGAAAATTGACGCTGGCCCGCGCGTTTGGCCTTTTGTTTGGCCATTTTCCAAAAACTTTTTGGTCTAAGTAATCATATAAATATTTCTTTGAAAGTGTGTTAGCCCAACTTGCTCTGTCTATGTTTGTCTGTGTGTGTGTGTGTGTGACCAATTGTGTTACGCTATAGCGTAGCCAAAAAACTTTTGCGTGTTGCGTGTTTATTAAAAACTTGGCCGCATTTTATTTACTTCAGCTCTAGTCGACCAGAACGCGGCGTATGCGCAATACACTTACAATATATGAATACTATATATACATATATATCATTTGTCCACAATTTCAACTATAAATGTGCGACTTAAAGCCAAGTTGAATGGAACTAAGCAAAAGTCAAGTGAATTTTGACACCATTAATGGAAATTTATGGCAAGAAAATGTCCCAGAACGTTTAAGCAGGAAATTACCTTGGCTAATGTCTCAGCTGTTGTTGCTTATTATGAATATATACTAGTACTTCTTGTTGAGTGTTAGACACGCTTAAGATTGTTCCTTTAATAATAATTGTGCTCCTAAGTCTAATTGTGGAAACATTTATTTCGTTTATTAAAGCGATTTAAATACGAATGGTTTTTATGAAATAAAATATGTTTAAATTCTAAATAAAATAAGTGTTATATGATATTACATTTATAAGTTATTTAATAAAAATGGCAAGCTTTTTAAGAATGGGCCCATATAGTATTAACCAATTGATTGTTTAATAAGTTTGTAAGTTATTAATACAAATTGCCAACCTTTGCCTGCTACATAGCCTCACAATATCTGTAGAACGGGCTAACTTAAAATACTGTAATTGATGGGTTATTGTCTGATATTAAATTTGTTAAAAATGGCAAGTTTTACCTATATACATACACTCTCAGTTGTCGCAAAGTTACCGAAACCTGTCACACATCAAAGTCCATCATTTATACATTTAAGTACATTGTGGCTGCCTTTGTCGCTCAACCACGCCCCCTGGCGGTCATGGTGGCAGGTGCACTGCCTGCCAAACGCGGCAATCCATATACAATCCACATACAATCCACATGCAATCCACTTATCCACACATCGTTATCATCGCTGACTGCGATGGATTGCGTCTGCTTGAGCTTTGGCTTCGGCTTTGGCTGTTTAATTTATCGTATGGTCCGCAAATATGTTTACATTGCCCCCTCCCCCCTGACTCGCTCTGTGTGTTGGCCACGCCTTTAAGCCGTTGCGCCACCGATAATAAAGCCATTAAATTGCAAGCGTTTGCCTCAGACTGGAGGCAAACTGTCAACGGGCCGTGTGGCTTGAGTCTGCTCGAATGGTCGAGTGGTTTTTCAGTTGCCTCGCCTTGGCGGCTATTGTGGTATGCTAACAACAACAACAATAACGGGCAATGGCAAATAACAACCCTTGGCCATGTTGAGCACGCTGAAACCAGCGTAGCTAAAAGGTTTTCCACTTTTCTACCAGCTGTTTACATTGTTTACACTGACTACCTGGCTGCCACCGCTGCCTACTGCCCGCTGCCTGCTGACCAAGGGCCCTGGCTAAGTGGGTCAATGTGCGTTGAACTGATTAGCGTATGGCTGGCAGGGCAAAGTTGCCCATAATTATTGCCGAGCGATGACAAAAAACAAAGGCCAAACAACTTCAGCACGAGCGACAGCTGAAACTATTTGAGCCTGCTCTTAAAGCCATATGCTGCCGCTGGTCAGCAAATGGCAAAAGCATAAATTCCTTTGCCCCAAACTAAATCGATAATCTAACGCCGCCTAACGTCGCGTATACGTAATGTGGGCAAACATTCCAAATACATATATTTTCATATATATTTTCTGTGTTTTCTTGTTTCTGCCTTGCTTCCTTTCCTTGTTGTTGTTTTTGGGTCGTAATTTATGCCACGCCCCTGCCATAACGCAGCCAATAATATAGAAAATTATTATCGCAAATATTCGCATCATACGCGCATTTTCCTCTCTGATTTTCAACGTGCTCTGTCTCTCCCCCGAGTCTGTCTCTTTCTTATTCGTTCTCTGTTTGTTTTCACTGGTCTTTTGCTTTTGGGTTTTATGTCCGTTAGCGTCAAGGTTTTCATAAATTTTAAATGAAAATGTTTATGTTTATATTCATATTTATGACTGCGCCCGTAGGCTCATTAGTAAGCCCAACTTGATGTCTTTATCTGCAGCAACAACAATCGAAAATGTTGCAAATTTTATGTTTGTTTTTCAACTGTCATTTTGCTACGATTTTTTTTCCGGGGATTTTCGTTTTTAGTGCTGGGCCGGAGTCAGCGCCTTTTTTGCATGTCAAGTTGGCAACTTCATTTGGCGTTTATTGACAGCGACAACAGGCAAACAATGCAGAGCAAATGCTAACGACAACGACAACAGACAACAACAGCAACAGCCACAGCAAACAACAACAACGACAACAACCAGCTGTAACTTTTTATCAAGTTATTAACTTATCTAATTCGATTATGGGCGCTGAGCCAGGAGGCGCCTGTATAGCAGAGTCAGAGCCAAAACCCAGGCACAGACCTGGCCTAGACTCTCGGGCCATTGCCAGGCCATGTTGTTGGTGTTGTAGCTGACGTTTACATAGCGAACAATTCAATTAGAGAGAGAACAGCAACAAACAGCAACAACTACAACAACAGTCTATCAAAAATGCTGAGCTACAACAAAGGCACATTAAGCGACTGTTAAGCCTCCAGGCCAAATCTGTCTGTCTGCTGCTCTATCTATTTTTGTGTAGTGAGTTTCTCTGTCAAGCTGTCAGTCTGCTCTGCTCGCTTTCTCTCTCTGTTTTCCTTTCTGCTTCAACTCTTTCGTAATTTGCCTATCTCATTATTTGAGCCTTTTTTTCTACTCAACTTGTTAACCTCAAATTACAGGTATTTTAAAAGCAGTCTCTATTGGAACTCATCAGTGTACTATTATTAATCCAATATTGTTTATCTTTCGCTCTATACTTCTCTCTCATACATTCACAATCTTTTAGAGATTTATTTATTCTTAAGATTTAAATTGTTCTCTTTTTCCAGTTTTAATAATTTCATTTTTATTCCACTCCTCTTTTTATTCATCTGATAATCTATGCATCTATCTTGTTGAGTCTCTAAATCTAGCTTTCCATTTACTTTACCTAATTTATTTCCTATCACTTTATGTAGTTTATGGTTTTTTCACTCTATGTTTTATGGCTTATTTTCCACTTTATCTAACCTTTAATTGCCTCACTATTTATCTTTTGTTATACACACATATATATTGTATAAGTTATCCCTTTATTTAGATCGCTTTATACAATTTCGCATTTTTTTTTGTATTTCATCTGTTAAGCTTTTTTCACACAGTCCATCTATATTTTAATTTGTACCTGCATCATTCACTATTTTGATGTAGCTCTCTATCTGTCTATCTATTTTACTTCCTCCAGTCCAGTCCAGTCTCGTGTCTCTCTCGTTGCCACTGCAATTTAGTTTATGTAAGGTCGATTTCCCCACAGACACAAATGAAATAGACTTTTTATTGACAACTGGGAGCCAGCTGCCATCCATCATCAACTGGGAGTGAAAGTGCGCATATATTTTGCAATACATTTGTTGCTTTTAGCAATTCATCATTCATAGTTTTCATATTAGAGTTGGTACTATCGCATAGAGCGTATTTCCGTTACCATTTCCACATTCCGTTTCCGCTTTTGCCCAGTTGCCTTTTGGCATCGTCATCGTCGTCGCATTTGCCTTTCTCCTTTCGCTTGACAGTTAAATTCTTTCACTTTCGTTTCTTGTTCGTTTTTTATGTTTCGTTATGTTTTATTGTTGTTATCAGCAGCCGAGCCGAGTGCACATTAAACTCAGCTTTGCCTTTGGGCCCGACAACGAAAACGAAAACTTGGCCATTTGTTTCGGCTGTCGCTTTTGTCAGTTTCATGTAAAGTTTTTAACCTTTATAAAGTGCGATATTGTTGCTACTTGTACGTGACTGACAGTTGGCAAATTCCCAACAAGCCTGCGAACACAACACGCATACGCCTCATGTGCCCTGTAAATGAATGCGCCATGAAGTTGATGATAGACTATTCGATTTGAGAGCATTTGTAAATTATAAGCTACAGGGTATGTGCTAGTCGCGCTGCTTTACTTCCCCACCTTTTTGTTTGTATTTTTTTATGTAATTCTTCGTATTTGTCTGGGCATTGTTTGGTAATTGATTTGCGAAATGCAAAGAACAACAAAATATTACGACATGAAAATGAGATGCTGACCCATGAACTGAAGCCTCGTCCTCTCCACTACACTCGTTGGACCGGTGTGTGCTGGTCCTGCTGAGTTTTCCAATCAAAGTTGTCGTTGTTCGTCCGTTATTGAAAGAAGCTTAATGCCCAAATAAGCTGTCCATTATTCAACAGCATGTACGACTGCAGCGGGTCGAGAGGAGGGGAGTCAAATGAAGGAAGCGAGTCAGAGAAAGCTGCAGAATAGCACAAAACACACACAAAACTTTTCGAGCCAAGAGAGAGAGAGAAAACTGGCATTCAAATGCGCACCGAGTGCAGGGGAATAGCTTATGGATAAACGAGGGCAGGGACGGGGACGAGGACAGGGGGGGCGGGTCTCTTCTCATGCATTATGCGCATTGTTTGACAACTGACAAAAGCAACTTTTATGTTCATGTTGCCTAAAAATTGTGTGTGTATTCGTATTTTCTTTTGAAAAAGCAATAGACATCATGTTTCATGGGGAGCAGGCACAGGAGGTCGACAGGACGTCTCCAAACAGCCAGGAATAAATCACGTACGCACATATATTCCGTGTTGGAAGGAGGCGAGGCAAAGAGAGTAAGAATAAACATCGTATGTTACGTGTAGCTGCATAAGCATGATCGATGAAACTTGCGCTGCCTTTTAACAGACGTGCAACGCAATCAAGTTGCCACAGCGTGCACAATAACAAAGGGTAAAAGAGCTACAATCGAGAACGCCAGACTGTAAGGTATGCGGTATTGTTTTTAGAGCATACAAGTGATTTATGGCTTAATTAGCTCATGTATTTATTCATTTCGCGTCAGCTCACATGGAAACAATCAAATTTAAATAAGTCGAAAATTAAAGTTAAAAATATAAAAATGCAAAAAGATAAATTGAATATAGACTGTATATTATGCATTTCAATAATGCAGTTTAACTTATAAATTCGCATCTAATTATCATCGATTTTTAGCAGCTCTAGAAATCAAGAAGATCATACTAAAGAACAGACAGATAGATGGACAGTCTAGAGCTATATCGTCTCAACTAATGATGCCGTGGGCTCAGATTTGCCTGCTGCCTCAGTTATAAATCACTTGAACCCCATGTGTACCAGATATAAAAATTAGCAATTACTTGGCAGAAAAGAAATCGGGTGCAGGTGATTTGCTGTTTGATGTTTGGCTGCTAAATGTAATTAAGTAATTTCTCGCACACAGCCGGCACATAAAAAGCGAAATGCTCGAGCATTTTTAATTAAACTTTGCTTTGTTTTCGTTTTGTCGTTTCGTTTCGTTTCGTTTGTTTATCGAGTAAAACATTACGCATACGTCGTGTGTGGCAGCACTTTAAGCTGTTGCTTAAGCCGTTAAAAGCGTCTCCCTGAGGCAAGCTCATGCCGATGCTTATGCAAAATGCAGACAAAGGCTGAATAAGTTACGAGTACTCACTTGCCGCCGTTGCCTGTGGCTCACAAACTTAAAGTTGAGCTAAAGCAATGTCTTGTGCTCGTTTTGGGTCTGACAATGACAAGGACAGCGCCAAGAGTTAACTAAATGCTTGACAGTTGCAACAAGCCCAAGACGAATCCTTAGACCTCTTAGACCCCTTAGACCAGGACAAGCAACAGTCGCGACGCATCCGCTGCCCGTCTCCTGCTTAAAAGTTTTGCGTTCCTGGCAATGACAGGCACTGCGAAAGTTGAAGCTGCCTGTCGTGTTTCACATCGTGGTCCGTGTCCGTCTTCATCTTCGCCTTGTGCCCGCTCCCCTTTGACTGTCCTTATATCCGCCGGCATCGCCTTTGCCGCAGCACTTCCTGTTTACAATTTAAACTAATAAGCAACGCCAAAGCCACAGTCAAAGTCAAGCGAACATCGCATGTCTCGCATCGTTTTCAATCAACATTTTATGGCGTCATTTAGCCATATTCAATAAATCGAAATCGACATTGACATTCCCCTACTCGCACTTCAATAGATATGTGTACTACATATTTGTATGTACTCGTATGCTCACAAACTATGCAAATATTGTATATCCACCAGCAAATAAGAGAAGCAGCAAAGACATTAATATTGACTAACAACCTTTCTTTCTGGAAATGCAGTTCTGTTTACTCAAAGCCAACACACTTCAAATATTAAGTATACGTACAGTGTGTTGTGGCTACAGGTAAAAACTATTATGCGGCTTGTTGTCAAATGCCAATAAATCATTGAATAAATGTGGAAGATAATTTATGACTTGGCTAATACTAAAAAGAAACTGAGTAATAAAATTCTTAATAACATTTTGCTGCTGATAAATAAGTTCCTCTCTTCCAATTGGCTCTTTAAATCTGAAGTGAATTTATAAATAATTTGAAGCATTTCAGCTATCTATCTCTTATTACAAATTCAAATTATTGCCAATTAGTCAAATGATTGAGCTTTTGAAAGTACCTTGAAAATTAAAATGCGTGTGTTAATGCAATATTATTAATATTCATGAATTCACATAAATATCACTTGAAATCGAAAATTGATTTTAATTTGCTTCGCTTATTTCAATTAAAATTTATGAAAACATATTTCTGTGATTCATAAGTGAGTTGAATTTAAATTGCAAATGTCAATTGCAACTCAGTCGATAAAAAATGATACCATGACAAATGTGCTTTGAACCTAAGCATGGAATGCCAGCTGCCTTTATTAACATACGAATGAATGCTCAACATTATTTGGGTTATTTATTAGCTGCTCACACATTGCATTATTAAAATTCTTAATAAGTAGATGCTATACAATTGCTGCTATTTTCCCCCCTTCAGCTTCATCTTTGGCCACTTGTTGGAGAAACTCAATTAACTTGGAAAATTTGCAGAAAACTTGCGAAAGGCTGCGATGCGCACAAATATTTGCAGATGCTTAAAGCGTAAAGTGGAGAGCACTTTGGGAGCAGAAAAGCGCAATCAAAATGTCAGCATAACAATAAATTAGAGAGAGCATCAAAGACAAGTCAAGAAGTTGGCAACTTTAGCGCAAACCCAAAAGTATGCAATAATAATCTTAGTCTTTTTAGCCTAAAGAACTTGCCAGCAGTTTGATACACTTTCAAAGGATAACATGCCTTTGTCTTGAATCTTATTAAAAAGAAGTATTTGCGAATGTCCTCATATTAAAATCTGAAGCACTTCTCAGGTATGTAATGTTGTATATGACAATATATAAACCAAAATATCATAGAGAAAATTTATTTCATTTTGTCGAGCAAAATATATTTTTATATAAAAGGAAAATTGAATTAAGCATATAGATAATTTTGAATAAATCTTTAATTAAGCATCATTTTCTAAATTTAATGTAATATATATTAATACCTAAATTGAGTCATGGGAAAGAGTATTTGAGCTGCGACCCGCAAAAATCTGCTAGACCGAATGTTTTTTTGTTGAGCCTAAAGAACTTGCGAGCATTATTTTTAATAATTATTATGCAGAGACTGTCAGAGTGTCAGCTGAGTGGCTGAGTAGAAGTGTAGTGGAGTGTATGGGGACAGAAAGCGAGTTAATGTGTGTGTGTGTGTGAAGAGGAAGAAGGAGTAGGCGGAAGAGGAGAAGGAGGAGGAGCTGCCGCGCAATGTTTGCGTTATCTCATTTAACACTTGAGCAACTTTTTACACACACTGGTCTCGCTTTTGTTGTGCGTGTGTGTCTGTCCTACTCTCTGTCTGTCTGTCTGTCTGTCTGTCTATTTGTCTGGGTTGTCGCTGTGTCGAGTGCGTCCAAGCATCGCATTTGCACATTAACAGTGTGAAAAATTATGATTGAGCCATAAAACAGTCAGCTGCGCTCGCTGGCTCACCTGGGCGCCAAGCTTAGCTAAATACAGCCATGTGTTTGCGAATGTCCCTTTGTGTGTGTGTGGGTGTGTGTGTGGGGGTGTGTGGGTATCTGTCGAGGGAAAGTTTTTGGCAAGCAGGCAGGATATGCCTTGAGGGCAAACTTTAAGTAACTTAGGACATACAAGGAAATTTGCACTTTGTCTCTGCTTCCTTTGCTGACTCGGGAACTTTAACAGCCCCACAGCTGAGCAGCTGCTGCTAATGAGGACTCGCTCACTCCCTACTACTACACAATGCATATGTGTAGAAGCCACAAAAGTTAAGATCCCACGGGAATCACAATTAGCTTGAAGCGAGCTGCAATCGCTCCGCTTGTATTATCAATATTAAATGAGCCTCTGGTCGGTAGAGGGCAGTAAGAAGGCTGCGGATCGTTTCAATTGACTGGTTGGCCATTAATAATAACTGCCAGCATATAAATCAATCATGCGACAAGCTGATGAACATCATTCGCCAACACTGTATCGACTCCGACTATATCCTCTACGATATGTGTGTGCTCATAAATACGTTAAAGACAATAAGCACCAAGCAATTTGGTAGTCTGCTTTGGGGAGCATTTATTGGATTTTATGCTCTTTTTACCACTTGCCATTGCCATTGCTATCGCTTTTGCCACTGCTAAGGCTCGCTGCTATTTATAGACTGTGAACAGTCTGTAGCCTCCCAATCCCAATCCTTCCGTCCCTCCACCTCCACCTCCACGGACGCAACAGTTGGAACTGCGTCTATTTATAGACAATGAGCTGGTGGAAAAGCTTTACCAGCTCCAGCTCCAGTTGCTGCCAGACATTTGTAGTTGCATAAAAGCTAAAAATAGTTGCAGCAAAAAGCTGCAAGCACCCAGTTTGCCACTGGCAAGTGGCAGTGACAAAATGCGGCAACTACATTAACATTATGCTGCTCGAAAAATTCCACTTTTTAGTCGCATCATAAAAAATGCATAAATCGCTCCAAACTCTCTAAAAGACAAAAGCAATTCTTGGGCTACAACAAAAGAGTTTTATTTGCGCTTTATTGACTCTCATTGAATACCCTGCAAGTGCATGGCAAGATGAGTATCTCTCAACTGAAATTTTACAAAAATTTGCAACTAAAGCTTATAAATTGTTAACTGCAATATAAAAGTTTCAAATTTGTGCAATAATGTCAATAGAAATATTTACTTTTACTTGAACTACAATTCATCCCTCTCTCCCTTTCTTGCTTGATATCCTGTGAAGTGGCGAACAATTTACAAGTTCTTAAACCAATTCCCTGAGAAACTTAAAAGTTTATGTTTCAGCTTGGCAAATTTGCAAATATGAATATAATGCATAATACATTTTATTTCGCTTTATTCTTTGCCGTCTTTTATTCATTTTTTTAGCAAGTTATTTAATCAAATTTCTTTAACATCTCCACCACGTTAAGGCAACTAAACTAAAGTTTTCCCTTATAAACTAAACAGTAGTCCTTCTCTTGCATATTTGCTATATTAGTATAGCCCTTGAAATCTTGTAAAATGGCTCAAAACATAGTTTTGGGCAACTTAACACAAATGTTGCATCCTCAAAGACAGCAAATAGTTTATTCACTTTCTCAGCCCCTCATTGCATTTCAGATTATTGTTTTTGTCCCTCACATATCTGGCTGTATTTTCGTTTCTATCGGAAAACTTGCAGTTGTCCACCCAAAAGCATACTTTGCTTTGACTCTGAAAAGTATGCTATGATTGTTGAATTTTAATTGTTGAGCGCGCTTTATGTCGCATTTTCCTTCGCCTCTCTTTCATCGCCCTCTCTCGCATTTATTGCTCAAAAAGACACTTAACGCAGCGAAGTATGGAATGCCTTTAGCATTTCAATTGTTTGGCCTCTAAGCTTGAAGCATGTGCTTCATCCCCTTTCGTCTCGCCTCCCACTTAACATAACCCATTTCGTCGCCTGTTTTTTGCGCACAATTACGCAACAACAAGCAGAACAATCAACCAAAAAGCACGATGTAGCTAGCACGACTAGGGGATGCCCTGTTCTGTGCACAGCAGCTAATTTGTTGGCACTTTTTGGCGTACCCGTTTGTCGCATTGCCTGATTGGCAGGGTATAAGGAAAAAGAATAAAACACCAGCATTTGCTGTAATCAGAAAGACGTAAAAATTTCTACAAGCAGGTAACGAAAATATTTGAAATTGCTTTTTGCTTTGCCATAACCTTTCACTTGCCTTCCATTGCTCGCCTTGCCACCAGCTGCCAGCTGCCCACCTGCTCGCCTACCCCACCCCTCCCTTCCCCCTCAAACACTTGCTGCTAGCATTCCGTCTGCTCTAATGGCATAAATTTGAGAAACCATCGCTACTTGTATTTTAGGGTATTTCGCCCACAGCTCTTAACGACACACAAAGTAGACGAAGCTCTTGACATTTTTTTCTTCATTTATTTATTTATTTATTTGTATATATATATTTTTATTTTTTACATTTGGTGTAACGCGTCACGTTACCTGATAAGGTTAATTGCCCATTTCTTTGGTTGTTGTTAAATTTTTGTTTATGATTCACCGATTTTTGCCAGCCTTTTTTGCGCTCTGAATTCTGATTTGGCTGTGCCTCCTCAAAAAGGACTTCCGCACAGCAGGCGGCAAGGACATGAGAACGTATGTGACACAGGTCAGCGCAGCGGGAGTTGCCAAACAACACGCAGCCAAATATATTAGAGACGAGTGAGTATTTGGTATTTTTGTCATTTGTTGTCACTGGCAGCACTTAGGAAAGGACATGAAGTGCGTTGTGGAGCAGAAGCAGAAGAAGCTGGGGGCAAATGCTCATGTTGTCATGTCGCCCCCTCGCCCTTGATGTGCCTAGTAGCGCAATGTATTCAATTTCATATCATTATATAGAGGCCGAGGAATCTTTCTTGTTATTCAACTATAAATATATAATGGACTATGAAATGAATACGCCCAATTCAAGGACATAAATAGCTCAAGAGATTAGCCAAGCATTCTTAACGCATAACAACAGCAGCTTGCAGATTGAATCTCCGATTACAATCGATAGGCATATGAATATTCATAGGCATTCAATTGGCAGCACAGCATAATGAATAGCGTCATTATTGCAAAGAATAATTGCTTTTGCACAAGGTAGATATAAAATGAAAACCCTACTATCGATTTAGTATGTTGAACTATAATACATTTTCATTACAAACGTCTCTTTCCTGTCGATATTTTCTTTGCTCCTTTTTCTTCTCTATTTTTGTTACTTTCCAACTCCACCCTTCACTAATTACTGTCAAAAATGTTATGGTACAACACAAAAGCCAGTCTCTCCACAGTGCACTTTAACTTTCATAATTACTCTTGTTTTGCTGTTTATTCGGAATTTGTAACATGCATTCATAGGCTCTAATTACCTTTTGGACACATCCATTATAATGCTTTACTTTTCACTCCTAATGTCTTTTGGCTAACTGCTAACTACAGACATACTTTCTCAACAGTCTTCACATTTCTTTTTTGGCAAAAAAGTTCAACTATTTGCCACATAACACCTAGAGGCAAAAACTTTCTCTATGTAAAACTATTTCCATATGCTTTTAGTGTTGTTGCCAGCTGGCAAATGAGAGTTTGTGTGTGTGCGACTGACACGCCTAAAAGTTGACCACAGTAACCACAAGAAACAAATGCAATAAAAATAAATACAGAAATAATTATGAGTAGAAAAGTTTGCAGAGCAAAAATATATCACAAAACATTCATCATAATTTTTTGTTCATTTGTGAGTTGTTTTTGTTTTTTTTTTTTGGATCTTAACTTAAATTAGAATACAAATTGTAACAATAACAGCAGAGAGAAGAGCAGAAGTCAACAGGACAAAGGCGACACTTGAAAGTGGTTCTAATGAAATGTCCACGAGGGTCTTTGAAGTTGCCCATTTAAAGGACCCACCGAGCTCAGTCACACACAAGTGGCCGCAGCCAAGAAGCAAAACGGAAGCAAAGCGAAAATTATGATAAGGACGCAAACAAAAAAAAAAAAAAGAACTGTATAGGATTGAAGAGCATTCATTGAGCACTGCGGCTGATGTTGCTGCTGCTTCTCCTGCTCGAGTGGCTGAGCAGTCATTAAAATGGAACTCGCGCAAATTATGCAGTCCAAAAACAAAGACGGCGAAAAAACACATTTCAAAACTGCCACAGCAGCGACTGACATCAAAAAAGGGGTTTGAATGGGGGGCTTTAGGCGGCGGGGAAGGCAGGCAAAATATGTCGCCGATGTTAAGTGCTTCATTTAATTAACAAAGTTGACATGAAAGCTTGGCCCTCCATTGGGAAAACCCGCACCTTGTGCTTGCCAATGGCTTCAACTTTTCTTTTGTACGAGAATACCCTATAAAATGCCCATTAAAGGATTGAACAGTTGTTGAAACAGCTACAAAAAAGATTTGATTTTCAGCGCGTGATATACAAACAAAGTGTAGAGTAATTAGACTCCCACTCTTCTGTTCTATGTATTTAAGTATATATTTTAGATTAGAGACATTCAATTGTGAAAACTTCAATAATTAGATCAGTTATTCAGGATGCTTCTATTGTTTGTGATTACTGCTTTGTATATGTTAGATATAATATATTCTATACATATATTCGACTCTTATAAACTGAGTATCTCTTAGTCGCAAGGGCAGCACATGAACTTCTTTTGTCTCAGTTGTTTGCGCTGCTTTTCTTTGCTTTTAATTGTATTCAGTGCATATATTTGTACTAATGTGTATGTGTGTGTAGACAGACACAACACGTGGCGTAAACACATTACTCATACGCCAGGTGTGTCATCAACAGAATGAGTGAACTTTTCTTTACTTTGGGTAATTTGATTAGAAATTCGAAAGAGTTGTGACTTTCGATTTTACACTGAAATGTTCTCGCTTTACAACAGCTATTAGTTTAGTCTGTACTTGAAGTCAAATTAAAGTGTGGTTTAATTAATTGCAGGACAGCTGCCCACCTTGCCCACACACATGTGTAGCTGTTGCTCACAGCGTGTTTATCTTGAACGAGTATAGTATTGCCCACATTTGCTGGCAACAGCTGCGCATTTCTCAGGATGAAGTGCGAATGATAAAAAAATGGAGGCAACAAATTGCATGGCATATGCGTAGTTAACGTTATCAGCGTCAGTTTTATGCGTGTATATTTTGTCTCACTCTCTCACTCTCTCTCTCTATGGTCATTATATAATACCCATACATGGTCGTAAATGTGTCGACCCCTTGATAGTAAACAACGCCATTATTTGCTTTTCATCACTTGCACAAATATGCCACAGAGATTTTGGCTTCTTTTTATGTTTGTTGCCTCAAATAATATTGACACAAATATGGCAAATGAATACATAAAGCAAATTGCTTAAGTGACCATGAAAGTAAGCAATGTGGAGTCAAATGAAGACAACATTTTTGTCCTACTAAACTATACAGCTATGTTTTTATTGAAAACTATTAAAGTCGATTACTCTAAATACAATAAGAAAACTAATCTAGTTCAAAACTATTAGCGTTCAGCATTCATTGAAGTCGTTTGTCTTGATTTGGGTAGGAGCTAGTATTAAATATATTATTCCTCAACCGTTTAAATAAACTGTAGCAAGCTAGTGATAAAAAACAGTTTAATTAAGGACTAACATTTCAACTATTTGCGTTATTTGTAAGTGGAGCTCGAATATAGACAAACACCCAACTTAATCAATAAACAATTTGAAAACTATTCAGAATATAGCGAACCATTTTATTATGCAAACAAAACGAAATAAAAAGCAAATAAATAATAAAAATTCAAAACCGAATTTAATAAGAAAAAAATGAAATTTATTTATTTGTTTGAAATTGGTAAATAATTTAATTTGTTTTGAAAAAAACACAGACAGACCTAATAGAAGTCAAGGCTCATATCAAAATGACTGTAATTATATACGCGGTTTAATTGATATTTATGTTGTTTACACTCAACTATTTGATGATAAATGTAGATATCATAATTCAAAACCAATATATGAAATATGCATTTATTTGAAGCAAACACAAGGACTCACCTGGCAGAATGCAGCGGCGCTTGCCACGCACTCAACTTGCCCCTTGCAGTTGCACAGAATAATTAAAATTTGCGTATTTGATTTCTTTATTTGCCAACTGTTTTCCTTTTCCTTTATAATGGTTTTTGATTTATTATTTCTATTTATAAGTGTACACTTTGCATTTTTTCTTGCCTTTTTTGTGGCCGTGTGGCAGGCTACAAGGAAAACATTCAAAAGCAAACTTAATGTGGCATGGCGAACCGTAACCGATCGTAAAACCAATGGGTTATAGTGCTGGTGTGTTGGTTCATATGGATGTGTGGGTGAGAGGATGTGTGGCATGTGCAACAGTTGCCGTTGTCATTGCTCTTGGGCAAAAAGCGTCGCTGGCAAATGGGTTTTTATTTTACGGTCATGGTAATAAAAAAAATTAAATTGCAGACCGCGCAACAGTTTGCAATTATGTGCAAATGCACAATTTCAGACTGCAGAGGATACCGAGGACACGCTATGCAGGACATGGCCCTTCGCCATGCCACAATTTGCTTTTAATTGTTTCGTTTGCTGCCACATTCAATTTCAATTTGCAACTTCACTGCAATTCATTTCAATGTGGCTTAGTTTTACTTTTGGGTTCACTTCATTTCATTCACATGCCACGTTGCTCGCACTTTAAAAACGTGCATGAACGTGTATTCAATGGCCATTCATTTAGTCACTTATTCACACAACTTTTGCTTGTCTGCTGCCTTGCACACTAACTGACTGACTGACTGACTGGCTGCTGGTCCTGTTTCTTCTTCTTCTACTGCTGCTGCTGTTGTTGCTGTTGCTGTTGCTGCTTCGATGTTGCAACCTTCTGCGACGCCTGCCAACTGCGAACTGAATTGCTCCAGTTTCGTGTTACACCTTATAAAGTGCTGCCTGTCTGCTCCCGTGTTATCCTTATAGGCGAGTCCCGACTGGCTGCCTGCTTGCTTGACTGTCTGCCTGTCTGCTTCCAGCTGCTAGCCCGTCGCATTGGTTTTGATAAGAACCTGCTTCAGTGTGTGTGAGTTTCACGAGAGTGCCAACCTCCGAGAGAGCGAATGACAAAACAAAAATACAGAGAGCGAGAGAGCGAGAGAGCACTGGAAGGCCCAGAGAGCATGGGCGATGTTTCTCTGCGAAGCTTTGGGCAGCCGTTAAACCCAATATTTGAATTTCAATATGTGAGTTTACAAGTATTATATCAATAATAAATTATACTTATGTTATAAATAAATTCGGTAAGATGATATTGATAATACTACGCCACAATTTATTTATTTATTATAGAAAGAAATACTTTGTTGGAATCCTTTGCATAATTGTTCGAAAATTTAAATATTTAAAAAAAATATTTTTTTTTTATATTTTTAAGTGTGTACTTCGTTAGTCTTTAAATCTTTTGGATTACTCTTTTTCATTATTTTAAATTTTTGATATATTTGTTTGTTTACCATTATTTTATTTTAATATTTTACGATTTTAAATTGTTTTGTCTTTTTTAAATGGATTCCAACATTTTGATACAATATTTACATTTAATTAAATACTTTACATTTAATTAATTTTGACAAAACGTAACGTAATTATTTATGTTGTTTCTCTCATTCACACTGCCTCAACTCCTTTTGCGTTCTCTTTCACTCTCTCTCTCACTCTCTCTACTCATCGTGCTACGCAGTTGTTGCTAGTTTTTGGGTGTGAGCTTTCATGAATGAACACCCTCCTGTTGCATTTGTTTTTATTGCACAAAAAGTAGGTGAAAATCAGCATGACTCTCCGGCCCCATTCTCCACCAACCCGCCTTCACGCCATGCCCTGCCTCCACCAAATTGCCTGGCCATGAAGTTCAAGATGAAGGTTATGCAGCAAGAGCAACAGCAGCAACAAAACTCAACGTAAAGTTCGACATCAGAAAGCTTTCGCTCTCACAGCTGCTTTTTACTCTCACTCTCTTTCGGTGTTGCTCGCGCTCTCTTCTTGATGTCGCTGAAACATCGTCGCGTGCTAACATGTTGCTGTTGCTGTTGCTGTCGAGTCGTGAGTCGGGAGTCGCGACACTCGCGTCGATTTGTTTTGTTTTCTGCGCTATCGCGCCCTCAAAATTATGCTACAATTTTTATGATGGAGCATTTGGTCGCTTTGCATGCTTTCCTCTCTCTCCTCGCCTGCTTTCTGTCCTGTCCTGTCCTGTCCTGTTTGCCTAACTGCCAACCACCCTCCACTTGCACTGCCATTCATTTGTTGCAGACATTTGCTTTTGAGCTATTTCTTGGGATACGCTTTCTACGCATTCCTTTGGCTATTTGTTTTGTCTCCCGCCCGCCGTGTGACCCAATTTCGGGCCTTCACGTACACGGCGCTCAGCAACAGCAGCACGCGCGAGCAGCACAAAGGCAGCTGAAGCTGGAGCAGCATTTGAAGCAGAGCATGCTTGGCATTAAAGGCATTTGGCTTGCCCACAGATTTTGCAGTCATTCCTTGCGCTTGATTGGCTTTGTACTCGTACTTTTTGTACGCTATCGGAACATAGCGTAGGCAGTGTGAGAAGGAGAAGAGCAGACCAAAAGGATGGGAAGCTCACATATTTGCATAGTGCATAAGGGCGTACGACATGGCGTATGCTTGTTGGTAGCTAGCTGCCAATTACTTGTCAACATGTCGCGCTCCAGCAACCAGCCAACTAACTGTGATTGATTGTGCGAACGTGGTGTGTGTGTATGTGTATGTGTGTGTGTGTGCTTGTCATTGCTGCGCACCTGGCTGAGTTTTTAGGGCTACAACTGCAGCAGGCTGCCAGGCAACAGCAACATTGTGCGGCATCGCAAAAGGACTTGAAATTGAGCTCTGCTTAAACAGAGCGCCCAGTACTGCAAATACCCTCTCTCCCTCCCTCCCCCAACAATGTGCAACCATGCACAGCAGCTAACTAGAATTCCCCATTCCCCCGCAGCTTGGGTGCTTTGGACTGCGCAAATGATAAAAGTTTTGGAGCTTGTCGCTATCTTTTCTTAATTTGAGTTCGTTCAGTTGGCAAGTTGGCCTGTCAATGATGTGAACTTTAGAACTTTGATTGGCATACACACACACATCCACAACTATAGAGGGACAGCAAGGGCAGATCATAGTGTAGTACACAACATATCTATATCTGGGGCCATTGCCTTGGAACTCGCCATCAATTCAATAGAAGTAAAGTTGGAAAAAGATAGGGTAAATTGTAATTAGGAATAGAGCTATCATCAAATGATATTTCATTTAGGTCGGAGCACATAATTCCCCAGCTGAATGCAACTTAATTCCGCAGCTGCAACACAAACAGGCAGAAACACCTTTCCCAGCAACTGCAACGACCATGTGCTTAAGTGCGTTTTATGTCTGAGCTAAACTCAGTTGCAAAAACAAAAACAATGTAACAGCGAGCTGGCTGATGGCTGCAAGCCGGCTGCTGCTTAAGCTGATATAATCCTTTTGCCCCAAGGGGAAATGCAAATGAAATGGCCCCAACAGCAGCTACAGTCACAGCTGAAATGTCAGCTATTTATAAGCCAAAGCCCCAGTCCAAGCCCCATCTCCAGTGAGAACCAAAGCCAATGCCAACAGCGACGACAAATGCTGAGAGCCACTCGGAGTCATGTCGAGCGATACAAATCACTGTTACTAATTATGCTTTCATTTGTATCCTCTTGGTTAGCGAAATCTAATCAGTAGAGGACTGGGCCCTGAAGGGAGACAGGACGCTTTACTTAAAAAACAAAATGGCGATGTTGGTTGAACACGCAATGGTAGCAAACACTCGAAATTAAAAGAAGCAACCAGCAAAATAAAATCCATAGTGTGGCTTTGCGACTATTGCCATTATCACAGTATAGCAGAGGCACACATAAATAAACCAGGTCAAAAGTTTAAACGCTTTTTACTACCCTAGAGATGGGCAAGTGCAAATTAAGCAAACTAAGCGAAATAACACTAAAGGGAGGGAGCTGAAAGTATTAGTTCTGAACACAGTTTGGTAACTAATACATCAAATATATAAAACCAGATTAGGCAAATAATAGAAAGTGTAATCTAGTTTTTCTTTGAATGAATTAAACTCGTTGGAAAATTCTATTACAAAAATTGATTCTATTTTCAGTTTTAGTTTCTCAACTCAATTGTGATTCACTTACAGTTATAACAGCAGAAAAAAATGCATGCACACATGTTTTTTCAACAGGCAAAAAGAGGAATTAAAAAGTTTTGATTGGAAAAAACTGTTGCAAAAAATATATAAAAAGTTTTTCACTAAAAATAACTCTGCTTAAATCTAATTACTAATTAATATTTAAATACAATAGCAATCAAGTTAACTGCTCTCACGTGAGCATCTCCAATTCGGCAATATTAAAAGTCTAGCATACTTTACAGCGTCGGCATTTAATGTGTGTGCCACACGTTGCGACCGTTTTAGCAGCGTGCGATAAAGCGACGCGATAGGCGCCCAGTCAAGCTAGTCAGGCTACGCCAGGCCCCTATTTAGTAGGGGGGGCCGTGCAAATAACTTTAATACGTTGGCCTGACAGTCGTCCTCGCAGCTGCTTATGCTGTTGTTGTTTATTTGTCTCGTGTTACTTTCGATTTGCCGTCTTTTGAAGGGTGTGACCGCATTTGCACCTGAGGTCGGTCACGAAAGCCACGATTCGGACACCCTCCCAACTGGGTATTTCTTTCGTTGTCTGTGGCGCAGTTTAATTAAAGTTTTCTACAAATTTCGTTGCTTTTATTATTGCTTTATTTTCTAAACCAATTCCCTGGCCTGGCCTTTCAACCCCCCACTGCGGCAGCCAGTGAAGCAGCTTGTTCAGACACTTTGATAATTAGTGGACGGACAGTCGAAGAGTATTGACGTAGTGAATGTAAAGCGTGGACCGTTCAAAGTGTATACAATTAAATTATAGATTTATTCAAGCCAGTTCTCTCTCACTCTAGAGCATAGCTTAGTCAAAGAGCAAAGACTCACTGGAATTGTAGATTAATAAATATAGAGAATTGAAATATATAGAAAGTTTATTGGCGACTATTGAAAGTTTAATAAAAATGCTACTTGAAAACAAGAAAACAAGATTAAAAAAAGAAAATACGAAACATATTTAAACAATGCATTGCAATGTAGTGAAAAGACAATGTAGAAAATTTTAATACAACTAAAAAAGATACAAAATATGGTGAAAATGATTGTAGAGCATTTAGACTCTTAAAATGTATTACAGTATCAGATTCTACATTCAACTTTGACCCCCCAAAATCCTGCAAAGTGCAATAGATTGTGTACACGTGGCGTATGCGTGTTATTTTTGTATTGTGCAACGCTGGCAAACTCTGGCTGCACTTGATACATGTAACCAATACGTTTCATTAATTTACAGCAAAACGAAAATGAAATAGAACTCGAGCAGCATTTCTTTTATCCCTTTTGCCTTGTGTCTTGTCTGCCAAGTTTTGTCACGTAAATCAATTAGGCAAAGGTGCGAGTTCAACTTATTTGATGACACAGAAACGTCTGGAACAGCTTGCCAGCTGAGTGCCAGACAACGAAATGAATCACAAAGAGTGTGAAAAGTGAAAAGGGAGCACGCATAACGATAAGAAAAGTGCTTAAGTAAGAAAAATATATACAAACTTTAAGCTGTTAGTTGTTTAAAACATTTTTCTCCAATACATTTTATGTTCGGGACACACCTCAAAGTTGAGCCAGGCCACAAGGTCGCAGCTAATAAAATTGTATTTGGCCTTTATCTAGTCTGACTGGCACTTGTACTCTTCTCCCTCTCTTCGGTCACTGTTCAGTCCATTTTCCAATTTGCAACGGCATGGCGTCTGGGCCGGATTGCGTGATGTGGCGTCTATTACCCACACCCCAGAAAACGGAATAATGATCGATGCGTCGACGATGGCAGCCAGAAATTATGATTACTGATATTGGAACACGCGACTGCTAGCGCAGTTGCGGTCGAATCGCTCTTGTCAACCAGTTTATGCCATTTCATTGTAGGTGCGTTGCATGGGAATTGGTAATTTTCATTAAATTTATTGACTAATTGCATTTGAAGCAACTAATGAAAGCGCTCAAATGCCAAATAAAATGGCAAATTTGTCAAACTCTCTCTGGGTCAGAGTAATAACAAAATCAATGTCGCGACGTGCTAAAAATTATTATTAAAATGCTAATTTCGAAATTGGTCAACGACATTGATGGAAGAGTTTTCCAACAGCAGAATAAAGTGTGAACATCTAATTTGATTGGAATTTAATGGAAACTTTTTAAGACTACCGTTGGTGGCAAGGGGTAGGTGCCATGTTGCAAGCTCTTGTCCATTTCGTGGTCAGCTAAGAACTTTTCAATTAGAAACGCGTCAAAAGTTGGCTCACTGAATTATTTAGTTGTCGTTTCTTTATGCCGAAAAAACAATTAGCTTAATTAGCGCTCGCTTAGTGCACATCCCTTTTACGAGTATTTACCACTCTATTTTTTCTCAAGTGTAAGCGCTTTCATTAACTTGTTGTTGCTGCTTATTACGAGCATTATATTGGCCAAAAGTTATGGCCAACTAATTAGCTGGCAAAAAAAAGAAGACAAGAGTGCAGGAAGAAGCTTTTTATCGTTCGAGCCTCGTGAAACTGTTGCTGTCGTTGCTGAAAGGATATCTTGCCTATGCTGTTTGCCTTTCATTGCAGTGCACTAACACACACACACACACACACGCACACATGATGTGTATCTGTGTGTTGTTTGCTTCCGTTGTGTATCTTGCATAATCGCAAGCGCAAGCAACAAAAGCAAACAAGGAAACAACTTGTTGCAACTAAAGCAACAATAATCAACTCTGTGTGTGTGTGTGTGTGTGTGTGTGTGTGTGTGTACAAGTGTGGGTAGATGGCAACATCCAGGCCAGGTGATGAGAGCAATGCTCAGCACACGTTATAAATAATTTATATTGTTTGCACATCAGGTGTAAAAACGACATTTTTAAGCTAGGTGTTCGCCCGTGTCCATGAAAGCTGAACAAAATTATTTATTTAACACCTTGAAATATCATTTGGACACCCAAAACATATTTAATCAGTCCGTCAGTCATTCCGTCCTTGCTAACAAGTATATTAGCTCTTAGCCCTGACCCACTCAAAGGGCAATTCAATTTTAAGCCAAGACTTAAGTTGCAAATGCTTTAAAGCATTTTTATCAACGATAAAATGGTGTACTCTAACTTTATGAATATGTAATAGTTAGTTTATTTTCAACATTGGAACTAAATATGTAACGACCTTCTATGAAACTGTAAAGTGAGAGAGTATCAGAAAGCTAAATAGTAAAGTACTCGCGACAATAACAATTCTGTTCACAGGACCCGCAGGAGGGCACTTACCCAAGGATAATAAAGTCCATAGGCACTTTTACATATTGCAAAATAATACAATGCGCAATTGTTACAAGCACAAAACATATGTGTAACTGCCACAGAACAATACGCAAACAACAAAAAACAATTGCAAACAAACAAATAACAAATAAACAAATGAAAACGGTTGGCATCCGGCCGCGTTGATGGCGATGGGACACACTGGGGATGCGAAAGATGGGTGAAGGGGTGTGGCAGGGCCTTTTGGGTGTTGCTGTGATAATTGAAATGCCGTTGCGCCCGAGCACTACGAGTGTCGATGTCGTTTCCGCTAAGCACTGGCAATCAGACATAGGCACGGTCATCAGGAGCCACCACCACCCAACGCCCCAACGACTGATCCGGCCCTAAAGCAAATCAAACTCAAGGACACCAACCGCCATATTTTCAAACAATGTAACAAGGGACAGTAACAACAACAGAATCAGAAACAAAAGCAAACGCAATGCACGGCCAAATGCGAAACCCTTTCATTTCGCAATTTTCAAAAAGCTGCCAATGTTTTGCCCCGTAGCGGGTGTTTCTATGCCGTCCAGTGGACAGCGATAAGACATGGCCATTGTTTCAATCTCGTTGGCAGAACTCGTAACCATTAGCAAGCAATTCAAACTTTTACAAAACACTACGTGACGTGAGTGCTCAGTTTCCATAATGAATGGCAACAAAAAATTGCAATATACATAATAAATATTAAAACGAAAAATATCGATATCCTTTAAAATTGATAATATGAAACTCACAGGGATGCATTTCAAAATATCCACAAATTCACAGCTGGACTAGTGTTCACTAACACTTACTGACAATATTCAGTCACGGCGAATCAGTCATTGATATGTCAACACTGACAAGTGCTATTCCACACTTTGTCTCGCTCACACACGTGTTGCTCGCAAGAGTTAAATTATATTTTAGTTTATATATTTTGATATGCAGCGTTTTAAGCAAATATTTGGTAATCAAAAATGCAAAATTATTGGTATGATACATGTGAACGCGCTGCCAGGTGAGCCAATGTGCATACAGCAACAACAAAGGCACTATCAGTGACTATAAATAATAATAAAATGCACAAAACCTTAAGGCACACCGCTCTATGCCTACGACTGGGATAAAACCATTGAGATGGTCAGACATGAAGCGGAACTGTATAAGAAACATAAAGTGGTATGTAAACTGTGGTAAAAATCGGAATACACTAATGTCGACTTTCGTTACAGGATGGTGTTCTTATCGAAAACATGCATGACATACCATATATTCGGGATAGCCGCCTTGGCGCTGAAACTGTGGCCTGCATGACACGTGTATCTCATGTTGTGCGCAGCATCATTCCCGATAAAACGCCCTGTGGTGTTCAAGTTCTAGCATGCGGAAACAGACATGCTCTGGCCGTGGCTAAGGCTAGTCAACTTCAATTCATACGCGCCGAGGGATTTGTGTTTGCTCATGTTGGCGATGAAGGATTCACGGATGCGTGTGCTGGCGAACTGTTGCGGTATCGCAGGCAAATCGACGCCGAGGATGTAATGATTTTCACCGATTTGAAAAAAAAACACAGTTCGCATGCCATTACAGCCGATGTCAGCTTAATGGAAACATCACATGCAGCAGAGTTCTTTATGACCGATGGGATTATCATCACGGGAACTGCAACGGGCCAAGCGACAAGTTCTGAAGATTTGGATGAAGTTTCTGGTAAGCTGAAAGTTCCGTTAATCATTGGATCAGGCGTCACCAACGACAATATCGAACAATACTACAATAAGGCGGATGCAGTTATTATTGGCTCCCACTTTAAGCATGAAGGCAGCTGGGCCAATGATATTGATGAGCAAGCAGTACAGAAATTCATGAGCAGTATTGATAAACTGCGTAGTTCCGATAAGTAAATCTTTCATCTGAATATAGTCAATCTATAAAAACCGCAACAGGTTAAAAAAAAGCCGGGATCAGCGTGACCACATGTTAAAATCGAAAATGTACTAGTTTGCATTAATGGTTGCACTGAAAAATATCGACTGAGTGGTTTATTTTATCGAAGACATCGAAATAGATTAAAGATATGTGCTAGTTTGTAAAAAAAATCAAGAATACAGAATACAATAATTTACGCATTTTGAAATGCATTTTTTGAAAATAATGTCATATCTCAAAAAGCATAGCCAAAACTAGTAATAATGGGATTGTTTGTTCCGGTATATTTTTGAAAGTAAAAAAGTATATTTTTAAACTTAACGGAAATAGTTGAGATGATTGACAGTTGGTAGGCAAATAAATAGTTTTTTAAATGAAACGATTTGGAAGAATTTTTGGTCCACATAAATGTGCCGTTATTGCCACGATTCACGTTGATGCTTTACCAGGTGAGCTGCTACGCAAAAGCCTTGGAAACACTATTAATCCATGAAACATTTAAAGGCACGCCGCGCTATGCGGGAAATTGGAAGCAAACCATACAAAAAGCCGTCTACGAGGCAAACTTGTACAAGAAGCATCATGTTGTATGTAAACAAGAGTAAATAATATTAGATCTTAATGCACACGTTCCCGCAGGATGCTGTGATCCTCGAGAATATGAATGACAAGCCATATGTGCTTGATCGAGCAATAGGTATAGAGATTGTGGCCTGCTTAACTCGCTTGAGTCAAGCTGTGCGTGAAGTCTTGCCCAAAGATATGCCTTGCGGGATTGAAGTGCTTGCTTGCGGAAGCGAACAGGCCATAGCAGTTGCCAAGGCCAGTCAACTGCAGTTCGTGCGCGCAGAGCAATACGTATTTGGTCAAGTGGCCGATGTGGGTTACATGAATGCGTGCGCCGGGAAATTGCTACGCTATCGAAAGCTGATTGATGCAGAGGATGTACTGGTCTTTACTGATCTCAAATATCATTCGCATGCCGTTACTGCCGACGTTAGTCTACGAGATACGGCCTTGGCAGCCGACTTCTTTGACACAGATGGAATCGTTCTCACAAACAATATCACGGGCCACCCAGTAAGTCACAAGGATGTGCAAGACGTGCTTGAAGGCGAGTTAAGAGTACCGCTTATAATTGGCTCAGGAGTAACCAAGGACAACATTACGCATTATTACCACGATGTTCAGGCCGTGATCGTCGGTTCCCACTTTAAGTTTGAGGGATTCTGGCGAAATGAAATTTCAAATTATCAAGTAGAAACCTTTATGGAAAAAATCTACAGCCTGAGGGAGAGGGATAAGTATTTAGTGTTTTAAATGATTTTATTTGTGTAAATAAATGTGTATAAATTGTGACATGATATGTATGTTTGATTAGTGTAACTCTAGAAAAGATTGGCAAAAAAGTCGTAAATGCGCTCACGCAGTGATGTGGTCTTAACGGTGGCAGCGTAGTCGCCGGTGGAGCTGCTGGGAAATGCAAAAGGTTTTTGTTCATACGCATCAAGCGTATCATCGAACTTTACACGCTTTTTCTGCGGTGGCTGGAACAGCATGTCCTCTTGTCCTGGTCGCTGAGTTTGCGAAGGCGTTGTCCAACCACCGCTCTTTTGACTTCCACCACTGGAACGTAGCGGAAAGAGTACATCCCGAAAGTTGCCATCGCCCAGTTCCGGATCAAAGAGATCCTCGCGCTTAATGGCCGTGGGTATGGTGTTATCCACATTGTGAGCACGAAAATACGACTTGGAATCGGAATAGCGACTGGCAAAGCCATAACTTGGATCCGGATCGTTGGGAGTGCCAGTTGGCTTACGTTTAAGTATGCTGCGCACATTGGTCACCTTATCACCAGTGGCAATCATTTTGTACAGCTTAGAAATACGATTTTCCTTGCTGGACAGGCGTTCCGCGGTTTCCAATGGTCGACGCATCTGTACAGTAGGCGGTGGCGGCGCTGGACGCTTGTTGGTCGTGGACGATGTCCCCGTGGATGTTTGTCTTCTGAGTGCAGCATTTGGCACCTTGCGTTTTCGCTGGAAGCAATGACTTTCCACGCTCGCTGAGACGTCTGCCTCCTCCTCGGAATCTGTAGAACGATTCTTGTTGCGAAAAACAGTCTCATAATCCTGCAGAGAAATATTAGTTGAATTATTAGTGGTTACAAATGGCGACTCGTTTGCTACTCACGCATTTGCGTTTGTTGGGACTCAGTACATAATCAGCTCCAAACTTCTTCATATCCTTCTTTCGTATGGGCGTGCGCTTACTGGAGTCCTTGCGCAGTGTCTTACGGCACTGCACATGCAAATCAATAGCATCACGAATGAAGCCCACCCAGGTGCGTGACAATTGCAGATCGTCACTACCGAAAATTATTCCATCGCTTTGACATGTTAGCTTGAAATTTCCCGGCAACATCTCATACACCTTACACTTCTTGAGTGGAAAGATACAGCAGCATTCTAATGAGTTTTCAACTTGCGTGTTGGGCGGACGCTCCTTAATCACTTTGCAGTACATAAAGATGTCGGACATCAGCACACAGTAGCGTTTTATTTGCTGCCCTTTGTGGGTGATCTTGAACAGCATTCCCTCCTTGATCACACGTCTGGACGGCTTTACAATATTGGGTGTCCGATTGACGAGAGAATTTTGAAGATGTATTAAATACTGTGTAATCTCCTGATCCTCTACACATGAATTAATATGAGATGCGGTTGCCTCAATCTCCTTGACGGATTCTACAAAACAAGAATTAAAACTGTGGAATCATTGATGTATTCTCATTACCAACCTTTTAGAAGCTTGTAGTCCGCATCAGCTGGACTTGTGTACAGCAAAACCTGCTCTAGTAATAACTTGTACCGTGGCACTCGCTGTATGGGCACAATCATTAGCGAGTTTAGTTTACGTTGTACCTCCGGTCGGCTCTCGGTCTCCTCCAGAAATTTGCGAAAAACTGGATTCTTGCTAATCAAATCCTGCAGTATAAACAATGCTCCGCGGTAATCAAAAGCATACACAGAGTATAGCTTGAAGAAGGGTGCCATCTTGAGGAAAGCCTGCGCCACATTCTCCATGTTGGCCTCTAACTCCCGCAGGAACTCCCCATTCAAATTGTGTATCATTTCGATCTGTCCGAAGAGGGCCGTATGATTGGAGGCATCAATAATAGCTTGCTCCTTCAATGGTCGCACAAAGAACTTCATCAATAGCTCAAGCTGCTCCAAATATGACTTCTCCGAGGATATAATCTCTTGAACGGCCTGCAAACGGAAACCCATACGCTTACCCGACTCTGGATTAGGCGATCCAATAGGACTGCTGGAGTTACTATCCAGCATAGAGCATACTGCAATATAATCAGTGCATGTTTAGATAAATTCCAAGCTCTAATGACATCAACAATTGCGAGCTTCATCACAGCTTACCTTTTTTGCGAGATTTAGCCGTAAGCAAATTTCGCTCCTGCAAAACTTGTCGAAGTTCACGGCTGAAGCTCAGCGGCGTATGTGGTGACATGCATACGCCTTGAATTTGGTTCTTCTGTCGCGGAGTAAACATTTTTAATTAAAATTTCCCCACGAAAAATTAAAGTAAAGCGACGCCACAATTGCAACACCTGCTGGCGGCTGTGTTTGAAAACTGCTATTCACATCGAACAAAGTAAATTTGCAGCCCTGTGTATTGCTATCTCAGTTTTAGTTATTTACGGGTATTTCAAAATTAAACTTGCGGTCACACTGGTAAGGTGATTTTGAGTTGACTACGACTACTGTATATCAGGATTTTGAAGAGTTTTAAAATTATTAAGAGTGTTGTTGTGTTGTGAGCCGTTCGGTGATTATGGATAAAACAAAGGCAATGGTTGTTGGAAAAAGGCGGCGTTGTACATATATAAAGAGTGAAATAGATGTACCAAAGAATAGGCGCAAGTGCATAATAAAGACATGTGCGAGAAGATACAAAGATGGCTCAGATCGTTTTCCTGTGCGTCTTTTTAAGTTTCCCAAAATGGGGTCATCAGCCCGTGCACAATGGGTGGCAAATTGCAAATTGCAACCCAAAGATAATATTGTCGCAGCGTTCATTTGCAATTTACATTTCGAAAAGAAGTATTTAGGACAAAAAAAATTATTGCTAGGTGCTGTGCCCACTCTTCGTTTGTTTAAAAAACCCGATTTAAGTCAGTCTGCCGCCAAGTCTGACCCGTTATCATTTTCCGAGGAAAGCGCGGAAGAATGTACCTTAGGAGAGAGAGCGAAAATAGCTTCAGCATGCATTGACCATGAAGATGACCAAAATGTGCCTGCTAATAGTGAAATAACTGATACCGAGGAATTGGAAACCTCGTCTTGTTCCACTTGTATAAAAAGGGAACAAAGCGAAAAGTATTACAGGGACAAATACTATGAGATATTGGAAAAATATGAGCATCAACAAAAAAGGTGTAATATTTTTAAAAAGAAAATTACCAATTTGCGAAGGTTGGTGTTACAGGTCAGAAGCAATTGAAGCGCTTTTAAGTTGAGTGATAATTGTTAATGCTAAACACATACATATAGTCGAATAATATACTGAAATTACAAATTATAAATATAATATGTTTATACTAATTAATTGATAATAATAGCTCAATATTCATAGAAGGACAGGTGCAGTCGGCACACGCCAGAAAAAGTAAAAAAAACAAAACCAACAAAAATATATATTTTGTATTAACATTTAAGCACATAACATAATTAGTTTATGTTTCATAAATATTAAATAAAAATATAAATGTTATTGTTAATCGAAAAACTTGCATTATATTTGAATAGTATAATCCCAATAAAAAGACTGAAATTTAAATAAAATATGTGTACATTAATTAATTGATAACAATAACACAATTTTCATACAGATAATCGCAACAGTCAAACGATGTCGATGAAAGCAAGGGCAAGGAGAAGGCAGAAGACAAGAAACCAAACTAACAATTGGTGCTAGCTGCAAATCGAATATAGCTCAACACACTTGCATTTTGCCATATACATATATGTATTCAGGACCAACAGAAAACGTTTTGACGTTGGAATGCAACTACTTACAAAGGCACAGGCACAGTTTTGCTCGAGCCAACATGCAACTAATGCGTGATTCAATCTCTGACTATACCAAATCGAGTGTGTGCGTTTACGCTTGTATGAAATGGTATATCTACGTATTGTATGCTTAGTGGTTTTATGTATTTGCGGGTATTTTAAAATTAAACTTGCGGTCACACTGATAAGGTGATTTTGAGTTGACTACGATTACTGTATATCAGGATTTTGAAGAGTTTTAAAATTATTAAGAGTATTGTTGTTGTGAGTCGTTCGGTGATTATGGATAAAACAAAGGCAATCGTTGTTGAAAAAAAACGGCGTTGTAGATATATCAATACTGAAATAAGTGTGTCAGAGAATAGGCACAAGTGCATAATAAAGACATGTAAGAGAAGCTACAAACATGGCTCAGATCGCTTTCCTGTGCGTCTTTTCAAGTTTCCCAAAATGGAGTCAGTCCGTGCACAATGGGTGGAAAATTGCAAATTGCAGCCCGATGTTAATATTGACGGAGCATTCATTTGCAACTTGCATTTCGACAAGAAGTATTTTGGACAAAAAAAATTATTGCTAGGTGCTGTGCCCACTCTTCGTTTGTCTAATGAACCCGATTTAAGTCAGCCTGCCGCCAAGTCGGACCCGTTATCATTTTCCGAGGAAAGCGTGGAAGAATGTACCTTAGGAGAGCGAGCGAAAATAGCAACAGCATGCATAGACCATGAAGATGACCAACATGGACCTGCTAATAGTGAAGTGGCTGATACCGAGGAATTGGAAACCTCATCTTGTTCCAATTGTATAAAAAGGGAAAAAAGCGAAAAATATTACAGGGACAAATACGCTAAGCTATTGGCAAAATATCAAGATCAGCAAAAAAAAAGTAATATTTTAAAAACGAAAATTGCCAATTTGCGAAGGTTGGTGTTACAGGTCCGAAGCAATTAAAGCGCTTTTAAGTTGAGTGATAATTGTTAATGCTAAAAACATACAGTCGAATAAAATACATAAATTTAAATATAATATGTTTATACTAATTAATTGATAATAATAGCTCAATATTCATAGAAGATCGACAGGTGCAGTCGGCACACGCCAGAAAAAGCAAAAGAACAAAACCAACAAGAATATACATATATTTTGTATTAACATTTAAACACATAACATAATTAGTTTATGTTTCATAAATATTAAATAAAAATATAAATGTTATTGATAATCGAAAAACTTTTATTATATTTGAATAGTATGACTTAATCCCAATAAAAAAGACTGAAATTTAAATATAATATGTCTACATTAATTAATGGATAACAATAACACAATTTTCATACAAGATCGACAAAAGTTAAAAAACAAATCAACAAAACAAATAATCGCAGCAGTAGGCAAGGGTAAGGGCAGGGCAGAAGACAAGAAACCAGAAGAACAATTGTTGCTAGCTGCAAATTGAATATAGCTCAACACACTTGCATTTTGCCATATACATATATGTATTCAGGACCAACAGAAAACGTTTTGACGTTAGAATGCAACTGCTTACGGACTGAACGCACTGAATTTTCAGGCACAGTTTTGCTCGAGTCAACATGCAACTAATGCGTGATTCATTTACTCTTGTATGAAATGGTATATCTAGGTTTTAAGTATTTACAGGTATTAGGGTATTTTAAAATTAAACTTGCGGTCACACTGATAAGTGACTGCATCAACAGTAAATATATTTGTTATACGTGGTTCGTGGCTTTTTTAGTTTATTAAGTTTTATATTTGAATGGTGTGCAAACAATGCATGGAAAGCTGAGTGAAATGGAATTGCGCATAGCTGCGCGCTTAAACCAAGAAATTGGAAAGGATGCCAGTAAACTGCATCGCGCTGCTTTGTTGGTTGACAATTACAAGGAGCGATTGAAGGACTTGAGTCAATCGGTGAGTATAGATATAGATAAACTAGGAAACATTGAATATCACTGTTTCAGTTCACAGTTCAACTATGAGGATTCCCAGAATGTGTCCAGCTACAAGTCAGCGTTTCATTGCCAGCAGCAGGTCTGCGATAGCATCGACTTTGAACTGGAGAAACTGGCACAGTTTAGTGAAAAATTGAAGATTAAGCTGAAGGAGTGTCAACCGGCATTGGAGGGTGTGGCAGGGGATCTACAGCAGGTGCGACAGTTGCAGAGTGTGACACAGTATTTGCGCCTTGTGCAGGACGTACAGGAAATCAGCGCGGCGCTGGGTGGTGCAATTAATGGCAAGGATGAGGCGAAGGTAGTTAACATTTATTTAACGCTATACGAGGGCAATGACAGCGAGCATAGTATAGTGGGACGTCTGCATGATGTAAAGGCTCGTACACTGAAAACCTTTGCGGAGTCAACTGCCATATACTGGCACAAGCTTATTATGCAGCGATTGTCGAGCGAATTTGAAGCTGTGCTTAAGAACTTGCGCTGGGCGCATATGGAGCAACAACCTCTTAACTATTCCCCCAGTCGGGACATTTCCAAGGCGCAACTGCTTGCTGAATATATGTTTTTAATCAAATCCCCAGCAGAGGAGCATGCACCTCTTCAAAGCATCACACCCAGTATATTCTGTCCACCAATTAGCCCGGTGGTGCAGTTGCTGTTGGCGCCTTATCGTCAACGCTTCATGTTTCACTTTACGGGCACGAGGCAGACAAATCGACTAGACAAGCCCGAATGGTACTATACACAGATTCTCAACTGGGGCAAAGAGACGCATTTCTTTGTGGGCAATACGTTTCAGCCATCCGCTATGAAGGCCGGCAAGCTGGACTACAATCTCAGAGTAAGTGCAATGATATAATCCCAATGATCTTTACTAATTATGTTCGTCATTTGCAGCTAGAGTTTGTGCGTGGTCTGGTGCAGCTAACGATTGAAAAGCTATCCGTGGATATTGAACAAATAGCGCAGGACGAAAATCTGTTTGCACATCTTGTGGATGAAACGTTGTCTTTTGAGGCTGAGTTGTGTGAGACTTTCGGTTATCCAGCCAGCTTTCCCAGCGCCATTTCTGTGCTCACTCAGCCCAGATATCTGCTTCGTTGGATTGCTCTGGAGGAGCAGTGTAAGTTCTTATTAAGACTGCGTTATGGGCGCTAATCTTACTTTTTGCTTTTTCAGTTTGTGCTGAGAAAATGGACGGCATTCTGCAGGCGGAGGAACCCTTTCAGCTGATCGATCCAATCACCTATGAAGATGATCTAAAAATTCCAAGATGCGCAGATCAATTTATGCGCCTATTAGAAGCAATCAAGGATCGGTATTATGGACTTATACAACCAGGACATCAATGGCAATTTCTGAACTTACAGCTCGAGTTAATTGATAGTTTCCGGCGGCGTCTGGTGCAGCTGCATAGCAGCGGTGCCGTGACCAGCCTGCCCGTGCTGAATGCAATCAACTATCTGATCATGGTGCTGCGTGAATGGGGCGAGAATGTCCACTATTTGCATTTGCACGCAGCGCAGGCTGGACCAAATGCTACCGAAATCAATTCAGTGTTTAATGATGCTGTTGTGGAGCTGGAGCACTGGGCACGTCAACTGATGGAGAAGAAGGCCAGCAAGGCGGTCAACGAAATGAAGGCCAAATCAATGAATTATCGCCATGATGCCTGGCCCAGCATGCCCGAACAGAACAGTAAAGAGCCTTTTATACTCTCGCCCAGTGGTGGTGAAATGTTTCAAGTGCTGGTCACCCTGTTGCATAATCTGGAGCGTGAATTGTCCGCGAATCTATTCAACCAAACAGTGCGTCTCATGGCCCAGCAAATCGATGATTTCTTGCTGGAAAGTATGGTCATGAACACTCGGTTTTCAACTGCCGGAGCGTCGCAGTTCAATTACGACATGTCGTTGCTCTTTGCGCTCTTCGGCCAGTATACGCGACGACCAGAGCTGCTCTTTAAACGGTGAGTCATTTGCTTTTGGCATGCGTCATCGTTTGCAAAACAAATAATTTCAACTGATACTTTCCATCAATTTAGAATACATGACGCTAGCAAATTGCTGACGGCGGCGCGGGGTACGGCTTTATTGCTGCTCGAAACGCTTCGAAGCGGGCAGACAGCGGAGGAGAAGACGAAGCCACTGCATGAACTACGCGTGCTCAGCTTAGACAGCAAACAATGCATTGAGGTGCTCGAACGGCGAACAGACATCAAAATGTTTTAAAATAAAGCAGACGTGGCAAATCAATGCAATTGTTGTAATTATTAACAGGTCATCTTCGGCATGCCGAAGTCAGATATATTTATTGTTCCTATTTACTATCCGATATCGCTTTATTGAAAATTAAATTTTCGGACTATACAATTATTATAAGCCAAAATTGACTATTTGGGAAGCTTGCTCATAGAAGAAGTAAATGTAGGTCGCGAACCTTGATCGAATAATGATAAACATAAACATTGTTATTCTAAAAAAATTCAATTTACAGTGTTCTTCAGTGAATCAGGAAATGAATCATTTGTTAATCACTCCTTTTACTCGTTTTACAAACTTCATATGTAAATGTAACACACATATACAGATAAAGAAGCTTAAACAATATGCAGAATCCATATGCTCTCTACAATGTCGTAGTTGATAATAATGAATTAACAAAACTAATTTAAAAAAATTGAGTAATGGAATATCAATGATTTATTTATTGATTATTTGCCTAAACTTTTTTTCCCTAGAGAGTTGTTATTCTTAATTATATTGTATTTAAACTTTGTAAAACATTTACACAAAATGAACATGCAATAACTTTTTTCGTATTAACAATAAATTGCTCTAAAAATACATAGCGTAAAATTAAAATATATGTTTGTATGTATATATGTGTGTAAGTGTGAGTGTCGAGAACGTATATGTGTGTGTAGATCGACAATAAACAATTCCATTTAGTAAATACCAATTTGCGACTCAATATGCGCACATCACATTATCAATTATCAAAGATCAACCAACTATAATAATCATCATCATGATTCATCCGTTCGTTGAAGAGCAGCCGCCCGCATGTTTCCATTTTAGGATTATCTTAATTTAACTAGTATTGTTCTGGCCCTTGCTAGGATGATGGTGACAAGTTTCCGCTCTGCCTGTACATTCCATTCTGCATGTCGGTCCGTCTGGGCCTACTCGAAGTTCTGATAGGTTGCAGCATTGATATACTCGTTACGTTGGGCTGGGGTCATGTTGAGATTGCCACGCTGCTTGTTGTTGTAGGCCCACATCACGCAAGTGGCAATCAGGGCAATCGTCAGCCAGCCAATGAAGAATAACTGCACCCAGGTGTGATCAATGTGACCGATGTGATCGCTGCTACCATTAATTACGCCAACCAGGATAGTGACGACAGCGAGGCCGAGATTTTGCACAGATTGACAGAAGCCGTAAGCTGTGCCCAGCTGATATTCAGGAATGATAAGTGCCACCAGTGGCCATAAGCTGGCTGCCAACATCGAGTAGGACAAGCCCATGATAGACATGCCCACGTAAGGATTTAGTTGCGTAAAAGTCAGCAGAAGATGGGCGCAAATTGTCGTTGTTGTCGCAGAGAACACCCAAGTCAGATTGCGTCCAACCTTGTCAATGATGAAGCCAAAAACAGGCGAGGAAACAGCCGCAATTAGGTACACCAATGAGTTGACATTATTGGCCTCGGCTGGAGTGAAACCGAAGCGATCTGTGAAAAACTGCTGGCCGACGGCAATGAACGGAAAGACTGCCACATAGTAGGCCACACAGATAGTGGAGACCATCCAGAAAGGCGCCTTGAATGTGAAGACATCCATCAGCTTGGGTATCTCACCCGACGGATTGTTGTTCCGCTGCAACATTCTCTCAGCACGCTTATCCATGATGCCCAGAATGAGGGCACATATCAAAGACATGACACAGGTGAGCGTGGCCAGCAGCAGGACGACACCAAGTGCACGATGTCCCTCATAGAATTCGCTCACATAATCATAGATAGGTTGCATCACCCAGAAGTTGACAGTGCTGCCCAAACGTGCCATCGACAGCTGCAAACCAAAGACCATGTTGAGTTCCTTGCCCTTGAACCAGAGCACGGCATAGCTGTTTTGGGCCACCGCCAATGATTCGGCGCCAATGCCAAAAATGAAGCGTCCGAGTATAATCATCCAGAATGCGTCGAGCATGCCGCCACTTGCAAAGGTTAACTGACCCACAAGCAGTATCAACATATAGATAATTGTGCCAAGTCGTATGCCAAACACGCGATCGACCAGGAAGCCGCCTAAGAAGCATAGCACAACATTTGGCCATGAATAGATGGAGTAGATCAGCGTGAACTCCGTTGAAGTCAAGTTCAGATCGTGCTTAAAGACTGACTGCAGGGCACCAGGAGAGTCGTAGCAGAAGTATGATCCAAATCCCAGCAAGCACATGAAGATCAGCGCCAGGAAGCGGTGGCATTGGCTCGAAGGCATACAACATCCGCCCGATGGTAAAGCCAACTCATTATCTTGTCGTCCGTTACTTGTGCCGGATTCCTCCGCTGCAGACACCTCCTCATTGTCCACAATACGCTCTTCATCCTCTCGAGCCATGACTAAACGTCTCGACGTACAAAACTACACTGATCGAATTTACAATAGCCGTTTATATGACCCGCGGAAAGGGCGTATTATAATGATGATATCGAATCTGTTTTTTGTTTTCTGCAAATAAAAATAATGCAAAATGCTGTTGTATCTGGTTCCACTTGCTAACACACACACCCCCACAAGCACAATTCTATCGAAACATATGTATGTGCGTATGAGAGTGTGCGTGTTTTCAACTCTTTTGCTTTGTCTGCTTTATTGTTATCTCATTCGTTTTTGTTTACTGTACTCTGTTCTCTTTGTCTAATCGCTTCGATGCTGTTTGTCTGCGTAGTAGTTTTATGCGTTAGTTTTTGTTGTAATCTTGTTATCAAACATTTCACAGTCTAGTTACATTTGAACTTACAATGCTATTTGTATTGCACTCCACGCACTTCGATAGAAAACAGCTGCTGTTGAGCACCTGCACTTAGTTAGCATACAAATAAAACTATTTTCAATTTTGATTTCTCTCCTACGCTGTGCGCTAATTAACGTTAATTGCAGAGTGACCACGAGTTGATTTTCAAAATATACTAGATTATTTCGAAAAATATACCACTTCAGCAATTCCATTAGCATGGTTACACTAGTATTCAGGTACCTACGCAGGGCTACGAAGCTGATGTACTATTCAAGTTACATTTATAAAAACTACAAGGCGCAATTAGCTAATGTTACTACTAATAATTTTTACGTTTATTCTTGCTTAGAAATTAAGTTGTAATGGCTATTGTTGTCAGCCTTCGATTTATAATTGTACTTGTGAAATAATGTTTACTAACTGTGCAGCCCTGTTCGGCGACAGATTGACCGCATTGATAAATGTTTAGTTCTTTGTTTGCTGGCGTACCTAAAATGCATTTAATTATATAATCGCACAAGAGGAAAAATTACGAAGTTTGGTAATGGCATCTATTGATACAAGCAAGCGCAAACCAAGACGCACGCAGGGCACGCCATCATTTAAATATCGTAATCGTTTCGCCTATGCTTTCCTTGGGATTGGCCCTCTGCTGTTTGGCCTTTGGTGGTGAGCGGAAACGTAAAAAAATATTGTACATTAATAAAAAAAAACTAAAATATTTTGCTGTTAGCTTAACACCCATGCAACGCATTACCAACGAAAAGATCAGAAGTTCAATAACAATTAAATCTGAGGAGGAGAAAGATCGCAAGGAATTATTTAATTTCGCCGCACCGCGTAGAGCGGACTTCATAAGGGACGCAATTAAGGAGGCAGACGATCTTTCCAAAGAGCGATAAACAACAACACAATGGAGAGAAAGACGCGTAAGGCAAATCTTAAGAAACTGCAGGAACCTGCCACCACCAAGCTGCGGTAGGTAGCAGCCAAGAGTATTCCTGGAACTTGTTGAGCTCGATGTTAGCTGTAAACCAATAAAATGTTACTATGGTACTAAATGTTTTTGTTTTCTTACTCTCCTAAAGCACAACTCGAAGCAGCAAGCAAGTCACATCGACAACAACACTTTCCGAATATTTTAATTCACAAGAGAATCTCAGTAAAGATGAGGCGGAGTCTATGGAACCGGAGTTACCAACAAACGCAGAAAAGGACGATCTCTTTGTGGAGCCAAAACATAAAAAATCACGCGAAAGCCAAGACATTAAACTGCCGCCTAAAAAGGCGCCTAAACTAAAGTCCAGTACATCTTCACGTCGCGGACGCAGCACCGGACGAGGACGTAGTAAACAGCCCATCATCAGTGACTTCTTACGCAACGAACAGCTCTTTGCGGAAGTTACGGCCCAGCACTGCATTGCAGATAATTTCAGTCCAGATGACATTGAAATGGCGCTGGCCCTGTCCAAATCTGAGGCAGAAAAACACGGTGTATTGCGTCTTGACGATTCAGCGGATCCGGAAGAGGAAGTTGTCAACTTGCTTGATAATAACTTGAACAAGTCCACTGAGAACATACGCCGCAAGTTGCAAAAGTATGGCTTTCGCACTGCTGCTAAAGAAGGTGAGTGAAGAGATGACTACATTTCAATTTTGACCTAAACGATTATTTGTGTATTAGATTACAATGTGCTATCCATTGGTGTATTGCCTGGAGCAAGTAATAAGCGTGGAAAGCGCTGTAAATGGGCAAACAAATTTACGGCACTCACGTTGCGCAACCCCGAGGAGCAGCTAAAGAAGGTGGATGCCAAGGTGGCAGCTCTAATGGCTCAACAGGTGCGCACAAAACTGCCAAGCGCTGAAGAGCTAGAGATAGTCCCACTTGAATTGGTGAGCGTACATTTGGAGCGACTGAAAGCCACAACTCGCATCACCCATGAACCAAACGAAGCTGCAATCACTAATCCCAGTGCTTACTATGTGGAGCAACTGTTTGAAGTTAGTACAACGCCGGCGTATCACTTGCTCAAGAACTGGGCGGCCATACAGGGTCGAGATTTATCGCCAAAGCGACGCAGCGCAACAAGTATGCAACGCCAGCAACAATTAGAAATTGTCTATGCTGAACTAGAGGCGCATTTTAATGAGCAAGCAGAGGCCAGGCGAATAACTACAAGTGCAGAACAAGCAGAACTAGATGAGCTGGAGAAACTGCTGGCTGATAACATGGTGCAGGAGGAGGAGCCCATAAGAAGTACAAGTCCTACCAAGGAGCCGCCAGAAAAGCGCGTTAAAGAATCAGAACTGGAAGGCTGCGAGGAGCCGGCAAATCTTCATCTAATTAGATCGATTAATGTAAACCCTGTAGAAAAGGAGCCACTGAAAAGGAAGTCTGCATGCGACTCCGCGGAAGAGTTAAACCTGGCACCCAGTAGCTCATGTACACACCGAAAGTCAGCCCGCGTTACCTCAGACTCTGAAGAAAAGCTTAACATCCAGCCTATTATTTCGTCTAGATCCGCACCATCTATGAGTTCCACTTCATTTGTAGAGGAAAAGGAAAATTTGCTTCCCAGTACTTTAACTTTCCCAACACAGAGCACTCGCTGCACATCGCCCGATTTATTCGCAGATTCGGATGATGAGATGGAGCTAGATTTGCCAGCGACACTTGGTGAGATGCAGAACTTGTCTTCAAAAGTTTATAAAGAAACAAACAGCAGAGAAATCAATTGTTACGAGATATTTTCTAGTGATGAAGGTAATTAAACTTATCTTTCTCAAATCACACTATACCATCACAATATTTTGATTATGTTGTAGTGAAGACTGCAGTGGAGACGACTGACAAGGAGAGCGTTGTGGACCTGACGGAGGAGCAGGATTCGCCTGGATGGCCAATAAATGCTGCTTCGGGAAAGTCACTTTCTGAGCAGCCTATCTTCGACTTGAGTCCAACAAATGACTTTGATAATGAGTATGATGGGCTTAATTGCACTCTGGCCGAACACACAGCTGAGCAAGATCAAGATTGTGTAGTCTCTGAGGAATTGTATGCAAAATACGCACACAAGACTAAAGTAGTGGATACAGAGGACTCCTCCTTCAACAAAAGCAAAATCAGCTGCGTAGCAACATCGTTCCACTTAACAACAACCAAAACTCCAAATACCTCTAAGGACAATTCGCTAAACTTTAGCCAATCTCTCAATCTGGAACACAGTTTCAAGAGCCCTTTGAACCACAAGAGCAACTCGTTTAGCGACAAACCCGCTTCAATCTGCAGTCCCTTGGATGCGAGCATAGACCTGACACAGCATAGCGGCGATGAGGAAGACGATGAAGGTGTACTGCTCTCTGATGACGAGATCAATTACTCTATTTGGCAAGCGGATAAAACACATCGTGACTTGGATGTCAGTCGTAGGGACAATCGTTGTTCGACCATATCTAAAAGAAAAACCATGCCATACTTTCAAACTTTGGAGGAGTTGGATGCATTCTTGGATGCCTCACCCGCTGCTACTTCCATCGACGCGTGCAACTCTCGCTCACCCAATAAGAGCGCCCTGAGCATGGAACGTGCCGAGTTTGGTATACTGGATGCAGCACTCTCGATGCCGTTTACCCTGTCCCAGCTGCCCTGCGAGCAGACTGAAATATCACAAGAGCATATCGACTGGACGGATGCCTCCTTTCTGGACGCACCCACTGAACTGCCTGCACTGAAGCGCTACTCCAACAGCAATCAAAAGTTTAAGGAACTGATCAACAACATTCCAAATCCAGTAGCAGAAGACGGCGATGATGAGTTCGACGAATTCGACAGAATGGTATTCCAAGATGTAAAAGCTCCAACAATTTCTGGAATGATAGACCAATTGCCAAGTGGCCTTGATCGTTTGCTAATGGGTGACATTAATATGGACACATTGCCAGAGACTACATCGCCTGCAACCCCTGTTAAAGCTGCAATTACTTCGGAGCAATTGGAGGTCAATGGTCAAGTGTATAGTGTGCGCGTCTGTCAGTCGCCCAAGCCAGATTTTGTGCTTATGTCAGAGGCAGATCTCATGAAGCATTTGTATAATTTTGGAATAAAGCCGCTGAAGCGCAAACAGGCTGTTAAATTATTGGAATTCATTTACAATCAAACACATCCCATTATGGTGCCATTAGAGGAATCTCAGGCACAACCAAACTCCTTACCAATACCACTGCCTCGATCGAAGTCCACACCTGTCACCAGCAAGACCATCAAGCAGAGGAATCCTTTGCTGCCCAGTGTCAGTAACGATTGCCTGACGCCCACCGAAGCGAAAACGACACCAGGCTATAAGTTCAGGGATGCGAGTGGAGCGGAGCTGCTGCGTTTCTCCCAGACTATGGCGCCTATGCTCTGTGATGACTTTGAGTTCTATGTGCTACAAACGAACGTGACCAAGAAGACGCCACAGCCATTGGTGCCGTTACACATAGCATGGCACAATCTGCTTTGTGCCAATCCGAATTTGCATGAGAGCGTGCTTATGTATGAACCCATTGATCTGCAGGAGATCTATTTGTACTTCAAGGAGCTGGGTCATCGCTATGATCCAAAAGACCTCAAGGGCTTCTTAGATAGACGCTGTATTATATTTCGTTACGAGTTGGCGCCGCCTGCCAAGCAGGTACAGCGACACATCCGCAAAAAACCCAAGAAACAGGGTGGGAAGTTCTAACAATCAAAACGGATTATTGTATTATAAATAGTTTAATATTTTTATTAATTATTATTAAGTGATTTTTCATGCATCACATTGTTATTTTTGGCATATTGCCCTCTGTAATTATGAAGCGTAGAATTTTTTTCCCAAATTAAGAATACACGATATTTTTGTTAATGCTTTAATTTTATCACACCTTTTATTTATCACAATCGTTTTAGAAATATTCAAACGCGCGGCTAATTTTTGAATGGGAGATGTTTCTCAGTGTGACCATTTATATATATGATGGCCCCTCTTTGCGGCATATTTTAAAATGTAACTTTCAGTCACTCTGAATGAGCATAGAAAGAAACAATTGCCGCTGATTTTTGTGCACTCAATTTGCATGTACGTTTTGTTTATCTTGAAATTGTTAATTGCCCACAATGAATTTTAATTTCGATGTCGAAGCTACAAAGAAGACTCTCATTGAAAACTCACATTATTTGAGGACATTTGAAAATAGTAAGTGTCTTTCTGCGTTTTAAATTCCATGTTCTTCCATGTTTTGATGTTTTGGTAGGCATTAAAGAAAAATTGAACGACGAGCTCAAGAAGATGAATGATAAATGTCAAACAGAACGATTGCAGTTAGGCGAAAATTTAATTACTTTGAAGGCCAGGCAAAAACGTCTTGATATTTTTCTGGAAAAAGCTTCTGACGAGAGCAGTACATTGGAAGAATTCGAAAAGAAGTACGCAGAGTTCAAACAAACTGAAGAAAAGAAGCGCAACAATGTAAAGCAGTCCACTGAGTTCAAAGAGTTTAAGCGCGATATAACTAATAACTCCAACGTCTCCAACGCCACCTCCACCTCCAACGGGGGAGATATTGACGTTGAAATAATGGAGCTCGAAGATAATGTTTGCTCAATGTACGACCCATGGACTAAAGGTCTTATGAAGAATCCTTTGCGCAACACATTGTGCGGTCATCATTACGATAAGGATTCTGTGATGGCTGTTATAAAGGACAATTTGAGTGTACGTTGTCCAGTTGTTGGCTGTGCAAGTAAAACTTACGTACAACCAAATCATCTTGTTCTCGATACTGAATTGCGGCAAAAGATCATAGACTACACAAACGAGCAGGATAATCAGGATTATGACGAAGACAATTAACTGAAAACTTATCGATATGTCGACAGTACAAAGTTTACCTCCGCTATGCTAAAAATATTTGTTTTTCTGTTGATTTAGATTATTATATATTTAATTTGTTGTAAAAATGCATTAACAAAATGTAAATAAGATCGAAAATCATTTTATTCAATCCGAAATCAGTTTTGTATGTTCAAATATGATTTTAAAAGTATTCCCAATCAAAATTTAGTTCAGTTGAACAAATTAGTAATTTATGGTATTATTTAAGTTATTTTCAATGCGGAAGTGGTATATTTATGAATTCAACTTGTGGTCACGCTGATTCCCAGCTGAAATCGTGAGCAATTTTTTGTTTCAACACGAAAACTGAAGCTAAGCTTGCCTAAATCTTTGTGCGATCACAACAACATATAACAACAAGTGTCTGTCCAGTGAAAAATTCAGTTACAAACATATTGAAAGTCGAAGTGCAACTTTGTGCGTACCTGTGTGACCTGAGAGTGATAGAGTGCATAATTTACTGTTGGCCTTCCACTGAGCAACAACAAAGGCATCAGTAGACGACCCACACGCTTACGCACACACACACAAGCACACACAGTAAAGAGCACGCACACAAAGAGAAATACATATGTACAAATATATGCGCATAGATTGCGATACCTGAGAGTGCGTTTGTCACCAATTAACAACAAAAAAAAGGTTCGTTTCACACTCCCGCGCGCGAAAATAACAACCATTACAAATGGGCCTGCTACTCTCGCGGTTATGGCGGATGTTCGGAAATGAGGAGCACAAACTGGTAATGGTTGGCCTCGACAATGCGGGCAAAACAACAATTCTGTACCAGTTTCTGATGAATGAAGTGGTGCACACCAGCCCAACGATTGGTTCAAACGTGGAGGAAGTTGTGTGGCGAAACATTCACTTCCTGGTGTGGGATTTGGGTGGTCAGCAGAGTTTGCGTGCCGCATGGAGCACCTACTATACAAATACTGAGTTGGTCATTATGGTCATTGACTCAACGGATCGCGAGCGATTGGCTGTGACGCGAGATGAGCTATATCGAATGCTCCAGCATGAGGATCTGAGCAAAGCGAGCCTGCTGGTCTATGCCAACAAGCAAGATCTGAAAGGCTCGATGTCCGCGGCCGAAATCTCCCGACAATTGGATTTGACCTCCATAAAGAAGCATCAGTGGCATATACAGGCGTGTTGTGCGCTCACGGGCGAAGGATTATATCAGGGACTTGAGTGGATTGTGCAACGCATTAAAAACAAATGACAGCCACATCGAACGACGTTGTTAGTTTATAGTTAATCAATTAATTTAGACAAATAAATCAATTTTATATAAACTTAAAGACAAACACCTAATTATACGACATTTTGAAAGCGTTTGCGTTTTCCAAATATGTTTAAAAGATGATAAGAAAAAACGTTGTTGTTGCAAAACAAACAAAGCCAAGCCAATTTTTACAGTGCTTTAGTTAAAAACTCCTGCCTTTTGTTTACATGCTATGTACATCCCCCGCCTCAGCTCCTGCTGCAACCTGAATCCCCCTCAATGAAATTAAAAATGTGTATTAAGATAATGCTAATGTTAAGATCTAAGAGCAGCCAATTAATAACTTCCAATAAATTTATAAAATAAACATGTTTATTTCAAAATTATTAAGTTACACATACAGAATTGGACGTATTCTTACTGTTATAAACTGAACTTGCATTGTAATTGACGTCGTTAATTCATTGCATTGTTTCATTGTTGATGTGTGAGATTATCTTGTACTCTTGCCACCAAAATAAATATGGAATCCTAATATGAATATGTATGTAAAGTGTACAAATTATAATGACGCTTACTTGTCTAGCAAGTAAACACAAAAATTAACAGATGAGATGATGAAGATTTAAAATTATAAATACTACGATTATAGCCACACGAAAATTTGATCACAAAATCATAATAAAATAAAAACATAAAATATTTAACATGGAGATGCAAATAAAGTTGCCAATGTCTATGTGAGATTGCACGAACTGCTGCAGCTCTTGAGAGGCTTGCCCTGTCCCAGCTGCACAGTGTTCTCGTCTGTCGCCTCCACGCTACTCGAGTCATGTTGTCGCTACAAATAATATCAATAATTAGAACGTTAGTAATTGATTTTCATTGTAGTAGTTGTTTTAGGTAAATACCTTCAGTTCAGTAGCCAAGCATCGAAACGCATCATCGACATTGGTATTCTCCTTGGCAGAGGTTTCCATAACAAACAAGATTTCAGGTATATATTGACACATTTGGCGCGCCTCCTCAAAGTCAACCTCTCGCTCCTCTTCGAGGTCGCATTTATTGCCTATTAAAATGATAAGAACATTGGAAGCCGTATATCTGCGCACCTCTTCGATCCACTTTTGCAAATTAGCGAATGTTGATCGCTTTGTGATGTCATAAACTGCGAATTACAAGCAAACATATTTTGAAGTAAACAATTTCAATTTCAGTATCAATTAGTAGCACTTCCATCACTGATAAGGCTCCATGGCGCATTAAGCCTGAATGCCTGTCTGTCGTTAAAATCACCGCGGTGATAATAACATTAAAGTGTGCGCTTTCTTATCGCTAACAGGGCCATGACAATGGCCCGGGGGTCACCCGATAGCGTCCTCACTCTTTTTCCCATAAGAAACAACTCATAGGATGGGCGTTAGCTACCGCTGCCGACAATGAGTTTACTCACCTATTATGACGCCATTGTTGGCACGATAATAGCTTTGAGTAATGGTACGGAAGCGTTCCTGTCCGGCGGTATCCCAGATTTGTAGCTACAACAATAAAATTTATATCATCAGCTGTCCGACATTGACAATGTGAGCATCATTTACCTTGACTTGCTTGCCTTCGACTTCAATGGTTTTCATTGAGAAATCTACACCAATGGTATTCCCATGTCGCTCCACATAGTTGCCGGTCTTGAATCGTTGCAATATTGATGTTTTACCCGTGCAACAGTCTCCAATTAAGACAATTTTGAACAAAAAATCAAAATTCTCCTCATTTGGCAGAGCCATCAAAGTTTGCGGATTCCTCGCCGTCATTGTGTCCAGCCAAGAAGCGTTACGCCTCTTTTAGCGATGGTGGTGCAGACTGGTGTGCAATTAGTTATTGTTCTGCATAGAAAATGTTAAATTTTTTGTTTAATTGCTTGGTAGCAATTGAAATGCGTTGCACAAAGACTGTGTTGTTTTGCCCTGCACATACAGTAGCAGTGGGTAGTTCAAATCGTTGGAAGAGCAGATAGCTTCGCGTTATCTATTACTAAATAATATTTATGATTATTACTACTAATTTAATGTATATACTGAAGCTCTCCACTTTTCTGAATATTCGAGATAAATACCAAGAGATTAAGCACGTTTTATTATAACTAATACCACTACCTAATACATTATAGGGTGTTTTAGAGTTCATATATGTAGGACTTTCAATATTGGATGTTTGCAGGTGTGTGCCAGTAAACGGCGTTGTTCAACACTATATCTTAAGCCGCTTGCCAGCACTACTTTTGTAATTGGCGCGGTCACAGCTGGTTTTCAAAAATTCTGATTTCTTTAAAAGTAATTTCAAAACAATTCGGTTATCAAATAAAATCAAATTTTAATATAAATACTTAAATGAAAATATTTGTAGTTGCAAAAGATTGCATATACTCCTTTTACCTTTAATTATGAATCGAGCTTGTGATATCAAAAGATTGCTTTAAATAGAACTAGATATCGCGGCATAATCTAGACGACTTAAGAGTAAACAGAAATATATAGATTTATATATATACAAAACGTACTCGGTTTAAATTAAAATTCTTTTTAAATGACGTTTGCAGCTGTGTCTCAAGTATCGTGGAGTCGAGTTGAGCATACATAAGTATATAAGCACGCCAATTGTTAGTTTATTCCAATTGAAATTGCAATTCTGCCTGTGGTTTTAAAGCTCTGCCTATTACATGGCGCCCACACATCGGCTTTGCGATGGAGAAAAGCTCGCCCGGCTTTGCTTTCATGAAACCTCAAAAGTTTTTCTCTGTCTCTAAGCGACAATAAATAGCGCAAGCCGGCAAGTCCCCCATTTCATTTGAAGTTTAGTCTCGTTTGTGCTTACACATCTACAATATTTTAAAATGTCGAAGTTGGTGCTTTATGGCATGGACATTAGTCCTCCAGTACACGCCTGTCTGTTGACCCTTCGTGCATTGGAGCTGGAATTCGAATACATCGAAATTAACCTTGCGGCTGGAGAGCAGCACAATGAAGAGTTTTTGAAGAAGAATCCACAGCATACTGTGCCGCTTCTTGACGATGAAGGTACCTTGATTTGGGACTCGCATGCCATTTGCAGCTACTTGGTGGATAAATATGGGAAAACAGATGACCTATATCCAAAGGATTTAGCCAAGCGAGCCCATGTGCAACAGCGCTTGTACTTTGATGCTAGCGTGCTCTTCATGGCGTTGAAGAACATTTGTAGTCCATTCTTCAATAAGAACGTAACTACTGTTTCCCAGGAGAAGATCGACAACATTGGAGATGGATACAACCATTTGGAAACCTTTCTGGGTGACAATCCCTATGTGACTGGTGAAACTCTGACCATTGCCGATTTCTGCTGTGCGGCTACAGTCTCTTCTCTGCCCGCTTTCTTGGAAATTGATCCGGAGAAATTTCCGAAAATCACCGCCTGGTTGGCACTTCTCAGTGAGCTTCCATACTATCAGGAGTCCAACGCCGACGGAGTTGAGAAGTACATCGCTCTTTTCAAGGACGCTCTGACTATCGTCTAAGTTAACCATTCTCAATAACCCACGAAGCCTGTAGTTTGTGGTATACTTATAATTATTTAATTACATACACACTCTACATACATATGTGAGTGGTATTTATTACTTATTCAAAAATATTTTTTATCGATAAACGTCATTTGCTAAAAGCTCTGTAGCCCTGGAAATCTGCCGTTTTAATTTGAATTCTGATCAAAATTTTAATGGGTGTGTTGCAATTAATTTTTATACAGTTTGTGCAGGTAGTATTAATGAATTGCTATTTCTGCGATATGTGGGCTTTAGTTATGGTCGAGTATCGAGTACATTTTCTATTGTTTATTATTACACGTTATCAGAAGAACACATACAAATACGCATACATATTCATATCTGCACTTGAATCTTTATGTTTGTATGTATGTGTATAAAAGCTCTTACATAGATACATATGTACATCTTTACTTGTATTATTTCAATTAATATGAACTGCAATTGAATAAGCTTTTGTTTATTATACGATCGCACCATCTGCTTCGTTTAAAAAAGCTTAAGTTTCGTTCTGTAAAATATATATAAAAAGGCACACATCTGATTTTATTCGCAGTCTGTTCTCGCGAGTGATCATAGCTATTTTGCAATATGTCGAAACTAGTGCTTTATGGGGTAGACGTAAGTCCTCCAGTGCGTGCATGCTGGTTGACCTTGAGAGCTCTTGAATTGCCCTTTCAATACGTCGAAGTTGATCTCTTTGCCCGCGAACAAATGAGTAAAGAATACCTCAAGAAGAATCCACAACACACTGTGCCACTTTTGGACGATAATGGTACCTACATCTGGGATTCGCATGCCATTTGTTGCTACCTTGTGGATAAATATGGAAAAACTGATGAGTTGTATCCAAAGGATATATTGAAAAGGGCTTTTATAAATCAGCGCCTGTTCTTTGATGCTAGCGCATTGTTCATGCCATTGAGGAATATTAGCGTTCCTTATTTCTACCACAATGTGAGTGAGGTGCCTCAGGAGAAGCTCAATAACGTGAGGGATGGCTACACGCATCTGGAGAACTTTTTGGGTGACAATAAATATGTGAATGGGGATAGCTTGACCATAGCTGACTTTTGCTGTGCGGCAACAGCTTCCTCACTGCCAGCCGTGTTGAAAATGGATCACGAAAAGTTTCCGAAAATTGCGGCATGGCTAGAACGTCTTAAGAAGTTGCCGTACTATCAAGAAGCCAATAATGAGGGTGCTGAGAAGTACATTGAATTGCTAAAGAACAAATTCACTTATGTTTAATATTATTGAGGCTGACATAATTATAATCAAGATTTAATTGTATCGCTCGAACCCGAAAAAATATACTACCACAAATAAACTGCATTTACAATTCTATAATTACTTCATTAATTAGAAATTTCCACCAAATTTGTTGTGTAGGTTCCTGTAAGTACTTAAATCAATTTTAAACAAGAATTTAGCCACTTCTGCCCTTGCAAAAATCTGTGTTTTCGCTATATTTTTACGTGTATTATTTGGTATATTGCTCTTTTAAAATCAGTTTTCATATACCAAAAAAGCATTTACGGTATTTTTTAGTGTTGAAGTCGAAAAAGTATAAAGTATATACCCTTAACGGTCAACTGATAAAGACATGATTATATCGATAACTAATTGCTACTTGGTGTCTTATCGACGATCTCTTCCCCAACACTGTACGTGCAGAGCGCTCGACCGCTTGCATTTAAATGCCTGCGAATATTGCGCAAGAAGACCGTAAATGGATGGCGATTTATTTAAATGAAGCAATAGAAAAAGGAAAGCGATTGACTGTGCGAAATTATGTCAATTTACGTATTGCACGTATTTGCGTATAGCACTTCATTAAAGCCTCCAGCACGTACGTAGGGCTCTGATTGCGATTTATTGTATTTACATGAGCCTCAATAAATTTTCACCACGTACGTTTGTGATGGCGCCATTTAGTCAACTAAAATGACTTAATTGTGTTGTAAATATTTACAACCGTTTAAAACATTTCCCCACACATTTTCGCCAATGCAATTTTTATGACTTTTCCTTAAGCAGAACCTTGACCCAATTTCATCTAGACTTAGACTCACTTTCAAAAATGCAACGGATGCTCACGCACAGTTGGAGATGCAGCAAACATGTTCTAAGCGCATTCTGCAAAATTAAACAAATGCCCAACTAACTGGTCAAGAGATTGCCAAGTGGATTGGAAAACCACAAGCACTTACGGACAGGAACTTGGTTTGTACGCGCTGAAGCATCCATTACGCGTGGAAAGTTTAACTAGCATTCAAGAATTTTTAAGATATATGAATAACATATATATGTAGTGAAATTAAGTTGTCGTCTAACTTGTAGTTGGTACTATAAATGATGAGGACTATGACTCAGTGCGGTCCTAGCACGCCCAGCATGGCTCTCAAGTTTTAGCTGCAACTATCGTTGTCTATTTATGGTGAAGAGGAAATCAAAAACACAACCACACAGACACTACCAATAAGATTGCCTTGGTCAACTGCCAGTCTTTCATACTGGTTTGTTTTGGCTATGAGTAGCTTCTGCCAATGTCTCGCCTGCTGACTGCTGCTAGCTGCTAGCTGCTCCTCCTGCTGCCCTCTTTGCTTATGCTAGCTGGCACATTGTACTCACAATTGCTTTTATCGTGCGCCACAGCCGTTGGCCGCTTTAGTTGAATTTGAAACGTGTGCGCGCGCGGTTGTTGCTGCTTCCCGCCAATTCGAGGAAAACGTGCAACTTGTAACGGTTTCTACTCGTTCCATACCTAAGGATAAATCGTGCGTTGGTGTGCCAAGTGAGAAACGTGTCAAGAATTTCATGCCCCTAAAACAAAACCTAGACTAGACCTAGAAAAGTGAGTTTAAGAGTCGTAGCTCTTGTGCCTTGAAAGTGGAAGTGCAGTAGCCAGAAAGTGGGTCAAGGAGCAGAGTTCAATTCAAGTCGGAGTCGGAATCTGAGTTGTTGCTTATGTAAGCATGCCCAAGAATGTGTGTAATAGCAACAACATTGAATTATGTTAACGACATTCAACGACTTTCTATAGCGCTTTTTTTTGATCAGCGGATTTTGATTGATTTTGCTTCACATGCACATCACGAATGAACACCACTTGCACTTTCCTTTGCCTTTCCCAATTTATATTACTATTATCAACATCAGCAGCGGCCTCCGCAACGGCAACGGCATCGACATCCACGTCAACGTCTCATGTCCGATGTCCGTTTCAAATTAGCTATGCAACTCCATGCTATTGCGGGTGGTGCAATAGCGGTCATAAAACAAAAGACTGAGGGCACGAACTTGCGGCGGCTTGGCTTCTGTGTATATGAGTATCTGTATGTGACTGACTCGTCAATGTTGTCAATATTTAGCCCGTGAAATTATTATTTAAATTAAAGTTTTTTTTGTAAACCTGTTCTCCAAAATTTCAATTTCATTTTCGCAATGCATTAAAGAATTCTGTTAATCGACTCAAAACAGGAAACAGAAAATACAATAAACTTACGGATATATGTATGTCGTGTAGTCCAATTAAAGACGAGCTGGTACTAATTCGCCATAAAGTTGCAATGCTTTTCACTTATGTACGTCGCATACCAGACTGACATTTGTTGCGTGTTTGCTGGCTCAAGGCGTTTGCTTGCTATAGAAATCAAAACGATCCTTAAGCCGCATATGGTCAGCTGACAGCCAGATTGTACACTCAACTGTGAGCTTGTTTGTCTGCTTGCTTGTATTTGCGGCGACAGCAACAACCGCATTAACAAACATTTGCTTTGACAGTGATATTAAAAGTGCGCCCTGGCAGCAATTACAATTCTCAGTTTTTGCGCGACCCAATTTCTCTTTCAAGGCTGTCAAACTTCTTGGCTAATCATTGGTCATGTCATGGTCACGGCCACGCCCATTGTCTAGCCTCATCATCCGCCATTTAACTGGACATCATTTGCATACAATGTGCAGAGAAATTCGCAACCCTTGCCTTCAAAGCGAAGTGCATTTAATCAATATTGATGTTAGCCTGCGGTTTGAACCAGTTAAATACGAAACCAGTATCAGTTGTCCAGGCCAGGCCTAGCTAGGCAGGCACTGGGAAAGTGCATTAGAATGCATGTGGTAGGGGTGGGCTGGCCTGCTCTAATGGCAGCAATGCTGTGCAACCGGCTGCCCGCCAAGTTGCATCATCCACATGTTCAACCAAGCCAGTGATCTAGGTGTATGTATGTATGTGTGTGTGTGTGTGTGTGTATGGTAAAAGTGCGTCGTGAAATTTGCGGATGAGGCAGTCAAACTAAAAAGTGTTCCATTTTGGGCTGGTTTGCGCCAGGAATGAAATATCCATTATCCATGGGATGCTTTCACTTCTTTTTCACGCACCAAAAAAAATCGAATTGGACTGTGCATTTGGTTAAGCTACCAATTGCCAGCTTGTAAACAAAATGTGCTGCTAACGGTGCTTTAATCTGAGCTATAACTACACATACAAATTGCCCAGTCAATGCCAAAGCTTTCTTCCCAAAACAAGATCTATGAATCTGGATGATATTCTACATGTCGCAAACCTGTTGCGAGCTCGCGTTTTTAATGTGCATTCTCTTTTAGGTGCTTCAGTTGCTGTTATACAACAGTTAAATAATGCCAATAGCAATGGCAATTGTCTTGCAGTTATTTGGCTAATCTCATGTGCCAGTTTGTTGCCTAAGTCTTTCGTTTTGTTGCAGCATGCGTGCCGCGTTCCAGCTGCTGGCCCAACTGTGGCTGATGCTGCTACTCATCAACTGTCTACGCACAGCTGCTGCACTCAATGAGGCAATGGCTGCTCAGCTGGCAGATGCAGATGCTCCAGCTCCATCTCAATCTGAATCCCAATCGGCTTATGATTCCAATTCGCCGCACATACGCAAGAAGCGTCTCGTTTGGATTACGGACGATGGACGATTGGCGTTGCCACCGGGCACCTCGCTGACATTTACGCCAACAATTGCCATGCCATTGGTTCGGCATCCGCCTGAAGGCTTCTTCTCTAATCTGACCATCAGTTTTCCATTGACAAGTAAGTTTTCGCCACAACTCACTCTCTCTTTCTGATCCATCAATGATTGCTCAATTGCGCTCAAATGCGCTTTTCCAGTTGACTTCGACAAGCTCGGTCTGACAGACAATCAAAATCCCCTGGGTGATTTACCCTTCTTTGGGCGCTCCCTTGGTCATGGTGCTGGCCAATTGGTGGGCGAATATGTCTCTCGCTATTTGCATGTGCAGCGACGCAAGCGCGATCTCAGCGAGCAGCGCAGCAGAGCGGGAGAGCAACCCTTCAAGGTGCATGAGGAGATGCTGGATTATCCGCAATTGCCGGCTGCCTTCAAGCACATATTCCATGGCGGAGAGCGTGTACTGTTGTATGGCGTCGTCGAGGATTTTCTGGCCACCTTTGGCATGGATGGCAAGGCGTGTCTACTGCGCACCATCTGCGAGATGCATTCGCGCAGCTTGGACAAGTTTGGCGTCTTTGGCGAGATGACTAAGTTGTTTCTAACGTGAGTAGAGTGATTAATTGGCAGCCTGAACAGCTCAAATTTAATGACTGTAATTTATGAAACAAATTGAAAAAAAAGTCATGTTATTTTTTATATAAATAAAAAAGTCAAATATTTATCACATTTAAATTTGTAATTGTTATAATTAAGAAATTCAATTTTTTTCAGTTTTTATTTTTTAAATGAAATAGGAAAGTTAATTGCCAATTTTTATTATACAAATTTAAATTAAAAATTTAATTCTAATATAAGCTTTATTACTGTTTCTAGGGTTACCAAGTCGCCATTTGCGGAACTAATCCCGGAGTATGTGCGTGCCCAGCGCGTGGGCGAGGGGAAGCAGGCGCCGGGCGAATGCTTTCCTTACTACAAGGCCTGTCCCAAGAGCATCTTCAAGGCGCTGGCCAATAAGTATAGTGCGCAGCCAACCGCCAAGTCGACAACGACAACGACAACAGCACGGCCAGCGGGTGAGTACCAGGAGCAGCAAGCGGTGCTGTTGCCCAACAGCAAGGACGAGGAGGAGCAACAGCAGCAGGAACAGCTCAATCGCAACGCAGTGTACATGTGAATGGAGTCAATTGGCTGTGGAGCTGTTCTAGTTTAAGGGGCAATAAGCAAAATTACCTGTTGCCAAAATGAGTGCACATTGAAAGTCATTAATTAATTAATTATTGTACTAATAATTGTAATTATTTATTGTAAATGTATTTATTTATTATGACATAGGCGTTGTTGTTAACTCTTAGCGATTTACTTGTTATATATCCTGTAAATAAACAAATCCCATGTAACTGTCGCAGACAAATAAATATAGACAGTAAATTCCAGTTGACACATGTGTTTGGCCAGTAAGATAAACAAAAATAAATGCTATGGTTTATTGCGTATACGCAACGTGAGCCGTCACACAAATTGTGTGTGGAATTTGAAATGCGATACACGCCGCACTCGTCATTCAAATAAGGCCAAACAATTGCTTAAGTCGATCCCAGGGTATGTAGTTTAGGTAGTAGAACATGGACACATTACGGGCTATCGTATCCAACTTAAGGGCCTCTTGCATGGAGTTTTCCTGGCAGCCACCAAATACCAGCATCTTGTGCATTGCATCCGTCGAAATGATGTTGGTGTGAATATTCAGCAACTGCAATTAGAAACTGTATTAGTTGATAGATCTTATGAACAATCTCTTTAACTTGTTACCTCCATGAAAAGCGTGGCCAGCGAAATATTGCAGTCGCAGTTCATGCTATAGCGCAAACGAAAGAAGTGCAGTCCCTTGATGACAAATATATCCGATATATCAGGTATATTGTTGCCCAACCCAATCTTGACCAACAGACGCAGCACATTGCGATACTTGACCATGCGATCGTCCTGCACGTATTGCAATCGCGGCACATAGGGGCAGAAGCTGCGATTGTCATATTGTGGATACACCTGCAACAGCGCCAACCAATAGTACACGTTGTTGCAGTGCGTCCAGGCCGGACTCGAGGGCACAAACGCGGGCAGTGGAAATGCCGAGAACTTGAACTGCAACGCCGGCAGAAAGACAAAGGATATGATGCTTGGCACGCCGCCATCACGTTGCTCACATGCCAGTATCTCATGCACGAATCCTTGATCCCCAATCTCATGAGTGCGATAACTAAGCTTATATTTCACTCCACTGGTGCAGTAAACAGTCTTCAGTTGATTAATCGCAACGTGCAGATTGCCGCGTAGCAACAGCTGCACACTCTCTGGATTTACATAGCCCTTGCTGATCATCGGATGCGTGTTTGGCGCATATAGATTGATGTAGCCCGGCTGGGTAGCCTTGAAGATGGGCGTCACTGGGAATGGCATGTTGAAGCGTAAATATTGCTCGAAATCGAGCGGCACATCGATCTTGGAACCCCTGTAAAAGGTGGCTGTGGTTAGCAGATGCTTCAGCATATACTTGTATATCCAATCCTTTTTGCTCATCACATCGCTGATCCGCTTGCAGATGAATTCGGCATCCAATAACCAGTCGGCGTCGGAGTCCTCGATTTCCATTAAATCCGACACCCATTTAATGCCTTCATGAAAGTATGAGTAGCCCTCTGGCAAGAGCAACGTTGAGTTTGCCACCGCCTCAGATTTTGCTATCTTTTGATCGCACATGTTTCAAAGCTGCCGCAACCAGAAGCTTTCTGAACATGAGAACAGAGACAACTCGAATGCTTGGTTTACTCGCTGGAAATATGATATGCAGAATGTGGTACATGCGCAATTGGCTTCATTTAAATACATACAGATTATCGATTCTGCAGCAAAGCTTTAGTTATGCTGCAATTAGTTGGTTTCTAATTGTTCGTAATAATTTACTGCTAGTAGCTTTTGAATCAGCGATTTCGTTATGGCGGACGTTTTCAATTGGGGCAGCTTGCAACACTGAATATGAGTAGTTCTTAAACGATAGTATCGATGCCATATCATCGAAAACATCACGCCCATCTAATTCCTTGGGGTATCACGCGACGTGCTATTTTAATACTGAATTTACCGAAATTCCTTTTTTGAAATGTGTAGATTTTGAAATTCTGACAATTGCTTCCTATTCTAGTTGTACCTCTATTCGTAAAAAAAACTCTCTCGTTTCTTTCTTCTAGAGATTTTGAGAAAATCAAGCAAGCAAGAAGCTATTCAAAAACTTGCGCCTTTTTACATGCATTTTTCGAGAACTATGTCATATCTAATAAAGAGGAGACAAAACTTGGAATTATGGAATGTAAGTGCATTTCAGTATATTTTTCAATCTTAGAAAGTATATTTGGAAACTGAACTCGTGGTCACGCTGATCACGCGTACGTACCGACGAAGGCATTTTATTTTGTAAATACAAAGATTGCAGAAACGTAAGACGAACACCGGGACAAATTACGTGTCGCACAAATGTGTGAGCAAAGCCACAGCAAACAGTAATTCACTTGATCCAGGTAAGACTCAATTGTGACAGACAAGTACAACGCCATCATGCCCAAAAAGCGAGGCAAACACCAACAGTAAGAAAAACAACAACAAAACGAACGCTAGCTAAATGCCAACCCGGCCAACGTCAATTAGAACAAAAACAACAAAAAAAGAACAACAACATTGCACTGAGTCAGAATCGGACCATTGCTTGATAATGATGGAATTGTGTATTATCAGAAGTCCACCGCTCCAGATGATTGGCAGCCGGTGTGGTTGACAGTGTTGTTTATATTACGTGGACGTGGCGCAATATTATTTAATCTTTGTGAAACCGTACTGATTAAGATACTTGTTACACGCTCGCAGGTAATTCAACACAGTATTGGCATGGACGACCTGGACAACAGAACGGTAACTGGCACCGCTACCTTTACTGCTTCGGCACCGCCGGCGCCACATAGTGCGGATCCGACTACAACTGGCTCTCAGAGCGATGCGTCCGAGGATGAAGAGTATTTGGATAATAGCATAGAGTTGCGCGGATATTTGAGCAAATGGACCAACTACATTTACGGCTGGCAGCCTCGGTATATTGTTCTCAAAGATGGTACGCTCTCCTACTATAAATCTGAATCCGACTCCGATTTCGGTTGTCGTGGTGCCATCAGTCTCTCCAAGGCGACCATTAAGGTGCGTATTTAGCAGGCGACCAAGTGCTTTTAATTGAGCTAATCAAAAAGTAATGGGTGTTAGCTATGTGTGTGTGTGTGCGTGTGTGCGCGCATGTATTTTGTGTCGACCCCAACGAACCTAGCGTCGCAACCACAATCAATGCAGCGCAATCAATTAACGTTCGAATGTCGTCGCCACCAAATGGTGGTTGCGAACATGCCATATAAAAGTGACAAAAATAAACCAAATTGAAGTCATCGTCGATGTGAGGGACTGCCCTACACCGCCCTACCCCGCCCTCGTCAACTGAAAGGGGGGCGTATTGTGTTGATGGGCGTCCCTCAATTGGTTATACTTAATCTATTTTTATTGTAAACAATGATGATTCATTGACATGTTTGTTCCTCTGCAGGCTCATGAGTCCGATGAGTTGCGTTTCGATGTGGTCGTCAACAATCTAAACAACTGGTGTCTGCGTGCCGAGACTAGCGAGGATCGCATGCACTGGGTGGAGGTGCTACAATTGTATAACGAGGGCACAGGCAGCACAGACACCACCTCATTGCGTCGCCATGGCAGCACAATGTCACTGCAGTCCAACACCATTTCACTGGCCAGTGGTGGCAGTTTGAAGCGTACGCTACGCAATCTGCGCGAGAAAGTTGGCGAGCTGGAGACTTTTAAGGATATACTATTTGGTCAGATTGAGACGCTGCAACGCTACTTTGATGCCTGCTCCGAGCTAAATAAAAGCAATGCACAGCCGCTGGATCTAGGTGATGGCCTTAAGCCCATTGATTTCAAGGTACGAGTGCCAGCAAGAGCAGCTCTTTCATTTGTTAACTATCTTTTATGTTAAAGGGCGAGTCCATCACCTTTCGGGCCACCACATCCGGCGTGCTGAGCACCCTGCAGCATTGCCTGGAAATCATTGCGGAGAACGATGAATCATGGAAACGTAAATACGACCGTGAAATTGATAAGCGTCGTCGCGCCGAGGAGCAGAATAAGTAGGTTGACCTTGTCTCTTAAATAACTTGGATGTGTCAGCTAAATTATTCTCTTCCTCTTTTCTTTTGCAGAAAGTTCAAGGATGAAATTGAAAAGCTAAAACGTTTATCATATCCCGGCCCAGACTTTGAGGTAAGTGCAAGCAAACAATTGAACAATTTCACACGCGTCTTTTTGGCCAGAAACGCGTTCATGGTCGATTTGATTATGCGCTTAAGTGAGAAAGCTATGCAAATTGTAAACATCAACAATAGAGACGCGTCAAAACCGTTGAAGTTAGGCACTTGCAACACGCCCATACGCCCTCGCCTCCGCTAGCAACCAGTTTGTTGGCCCAAAAATAAACTTAACTCGTACGTTTCTGTTGATTTGTTGATTGTATTACACTTTCAGAGTACGCAGCAAGTGTCTGTGCCAGTGCCCGTGCCACATGCCGTGCAATTATTTAAACAATTTGTTGATCTGTTTACTGTAACTTTATCGTACTATATATGTATATATAATTATAGTTGTAGTCATGTTCGGGGCGTTGGTTCTGCATTGATTCCATGTCATGTTACTGATTCTTATCGGCCAGCTTTAAATGTCACTGTTCAGTGCCCATTGACCAACTGTTTACATCCGCAGGTCTTTAATTGGCCTGGCTTTCGTCTATAGATAACTTCACCATATGCGAGTACATCAAATATTTATTGCTTTTATTGAATTACAATGCCAAATGAATTCTTTTGATTTTGTCATTTCCATTTCCATACGTGTATACCGCCATCGACTCCACTTACTGGGCTTCTTTTGCTTATTCCATTTGGACGCAAGTTCGTTCACTTGCTGACAGCTCAATCGCAAATAAATGAACTCAGGGCACTATTGGACACTTTGAGGTTGCAGAAGTTTTGCTAAGAGCCAATAATATAGTAGGTCATGTGTAGTTTACTTTGGCAATCATTAGTAATAATTATACACTTACTGAAAGCACATAATTTACAGCACTAAATAAACTATCATTGAGTAGATAATTTAATACTGCTATGCTATTATTCATTTATACTTATGTATTCTCATTTGGTTTTGTTGAAATGTAGACAACAAATAATTGATGAGAGAATAAATTAGTTTTGGAAGTCTCGTTAATATTTTATAATAAATATGAAAGTTATAGAGAATATGTCAGCAGCTGTGGGAGCAACTTTAATTACAGCTTGAGTTATAAGAAATATTTATTGAGACTATGAATTCTGTCAGGTTATATTGTTACTAAAATGTGGTATAGCGAATTCCAGCCCTAACTTTTAATAAACACAGCAAGTTAAGTAATATTTTTTGATTATATTAAGAGCACCTGTCATCTACAGATTAGTTGAATTGAAACTGCGTATTATAAATATAAATTTCAGCTATATTATGGATAGATTTCTAGGCGATTTTACATTTCTTTAAATCATGATTTCGTCCCTAAAGCCCTTTAGCAGTTAGAGCATAGCAGATTCGTGATGCATTCTCAGCAATTGCAGCTCTTGTTTGAGTCTGGCTTTAATGTGTAACTTGGGCTGGTCACCGAAGCAGCCGCAATTCGTTTGCTTATGGCTTATGGCTTATGGCTTATGGCTTGATTGTTGGTTGACCACATTGGTCATAGTCAGTCGTCGGTCAGCGATCGTGTTGCGCACACGTACAGAAATCATAAACAAATTGTAAATTGTGAATTGTGAAGAGCCAAACAAAACGAAGCATTGTCGGTTGTGCAATTGTTTGTTGGCCATAATAAAACTATTCGGTTGTTGTTGCTGCACGTGCCCTCGTGCGCTCTTGGCCAAATTAGCAAAAGTATACATCTGCATTTGGTTAACATAGTTGTTTTGTGCTTTATTGTGGCCAATTTGGCAAGTGCAGTATAATAAATACAATGCCGTCGGTGCGGTTTCAATGGCGTTGTGGCTACAAGCTGCAGCATGGCAAGAAAATGGTGGTACGTACTCCCAAAATATGTGGCAGCCATAAATCCCCTTGTCCCAATTCAACTCCCCCACACACACATACATTGATTTATTTATTATTTAAGTGCGTGTAATCCTTTGGCTTTGCAAAGCTTTTAAGCTTTTGTTGTTGCGTGCTTTCGCTCTCTCGCTCGCCAGCTCTCTTTCTCTCTCTATCTATCTCTCTCTGTGCATGAGTTAGTTAACAGGATGCTGGCGCTTTGTTGCTTTTTGGGCCACCAAGCAACAGTTTGTTTTGAGTCCTCGCGCCAGACGGAAGGATTCGCAGTGATTCCGCATTTCTATTGCCAGCTGACCTCTTGACCTCACACACGCTCTCCCTCTCTTTCGCTTGCTTTCTCTCACTCTCTCCGCTGTTCAAGGAGCGTGGTAAGCGACAATGACTTCATCGCTTCAATAGTTGGCCCACATCCTGTATCCTGTGGCCTGTATCCTGCGGTGTCTGCTTCAATACACCTGCTGCAGCTTTTCCGCATTAATTAATCAACTTCATTTGAAAATACCGAGTCTCCACGCGCCGACCATAGAATTTATGAGCAGCAGACACAACTCGACTCGTCTCGCTTTTAATATTCATGACACAATAAAGCGCGCGCCTTTGTGTACTTATATCTGATATGATGTATCATATATGAGTAGTGTCTATTATGCTCCAACGAATTAGGCATGCTGGAGCTGTCTGCATCCCAACGCTGGCTGGGATTTTGCTTGGGATACGCCATTAATTTATACACGTCACGTTTTGCAATTTCTTCGTCGTGCTCGTCGCGATTTCGTCATTAAAATTAATTAGGCCGAACCTTCGAAATTTGTTTTGATAAACTTGACTCAGTTATAGCGCACACTGGCAGCTTACTAAACATCCGACACTCTCTTCGCTTTCTTGCCTTTTTTTTCACAGGAGGGTCCACATTCCACATTGCCCGAGGATGAGTTCTTTGATGCTGTTGAAACGGGCCTGGAGAAAATCGAGGAGGACATGCAACTGCGCTTTAAACTGAGACTGCAATCGCAAATCTCGCAAACATTGGTCAATGTGCCGCACGAGGCCGTTGCCGAGGGCGAGGAGGCGCGCGAGGAATTTGGCACTGGTGCCGAGGCCCAGACCCATGCCCTTTGGCCGGAGGTAAGCCGGAAATTAAACACACTTGCATCAGGCAGCGACTAATTCAATTCAATGTGTTGCCATAGATCGATCGCGTGTGCAAGGAGCAGCTGCACTATGCACGCGAAGGCGTCGGCCAGGATGGCAATGGCTGGCAAATCTTTGCTGATGAGGGCGAAATCAAAATGTACAAACGCGAGGAGGAGGTCAACGGCATGGTTATGGATCCCCTAAAGGCCTATCACTCAGTCAAGGGTGTCACAGCGCGCGAGATGTGTCATTATTTCTTTATGCCCGAGTTTCGCAACGACTGGGAGAGTGAGTATTTTGAAGCACAACCATCTCATGCGGTGTTACTAAAGTTTCAATGATGATTTACAGCTACGCTAGAGGATTGTACAATATTGGAGAAAATCTCAGCGGACACGTTGCTTTTTCTGCAAACGCACAAACGCATTTGGCCCGCCAGCCAGCGAGATGCACAATTCTGGTCGCATATGCGCAAAATCAACGATGGCCTCGATCCAGACACATGCGACATGTGGGTTGTCTGTAATAACTCCACGGATTATTCCAAACAGGAGGTGAGTTGCACTAGCAGCAGCTTTTACGACCAAATTGTTAACTTCGTGACTCTTCAATCTACAGTCAAAGAATGGCAAATGCGTACGCCTCTTTCTGACCGTTATTTTAGCCTGCCAAACACATTTGCCAGAGAACTACGTCAAGGGTCAGCCGTTGAGTCGCGATGATCTAACCTGCAAAGTGACCTACTGTTCTGTGGGTGCGTCTCTCAAAAGTTGTGATTACATATTTAAATAAAATAACTAATGCTTTGCTTTGTATTGCAGTTAATCCCGGTGGCTGGGCACCAGCGAGCGCCTTACGCGCTGTCTATAAGCGTGAATATCCCAAGTTTCTGAAACGCTTTACCGGCTATGTGATAGACCAGTGCAAGGATAAACCGATTATGTTCTGATATTTTGCCATAAGCAGCAAAGCAAGCAATCAATCAACAAATCAACCCAATCATATTGTTTATCGTCGTCGTCTAATTAGTTTTTAAGCTGCCACAAGCGATGCGTTGGCTTCAAACTTAAAGCCAATTTTATACACTTTAACTGTTGTTAATTGAGTGTTGGACCCCTCCTCTCGTAATACTACTTACAACTACCATAACTCTACTGTGTAAATGTGCTTTAAGTGAAATGTTAGATTGTTCATTTTGTAATCCAAGTAAACCTGTCTAGCCTTAAGTTATAGCTACATAAGTGATAAACTGAAACAAACAAAACCCAACACGAAAAACACAATCATTGTATAGCGCTCTCGTTGTGTTGTCACTCTCTTGAAATGCTTTAAATGCAACAATTGCAACAAAGAAATGTTTGTTTTTAGGAATGATGAAAATACTATAATTAATTGATGTAAGTTTTGTTCATTTCGATACGTCTGAATCTTCATTAATTACTCTCTGTTCTCTTTTTTATCAACACAATCAACAATCTTGTTTCAAAGGTGTCGAATGTAAATAAAAGTGATTTGTTGTTAACTAAACTACTGAAGAAAATGTGCACTGCAAAAATGTAAAAAGGAAAGACCAAGAGTTTTGTTTAAGTTTTTTGCTTTTTTATCCATATTTTTTGTCATGTATTTCGACCACAAATTGTACACAAACAAATGCACATCAACTGTGCTTGTTGTTTTTTCTTATCTTTTGTTTTTTTAATATTGTTTATAAGTTTTTTTTTTTTGTGTGGAAGTTTACAACTTTATGTCATTACTAGCATTTCGTTTTTTTTCATTCAAATTCTTACAACCAAGTTAATTTCAGAATTTGTAAATGCCTTAAACGGTGCAGTCTGAAATGTTGCATAGCCGAAAGAAACAATGTCTGAATAGAGTGTTTTTGGTTTTAATGATAGTTAGTTTTGCTTTAAAGTTGCTGCTTTATAAGTACTCGTAGTATGCCCTCATCGTTCCCTTCAAATCGTATTATCGTTATTGGTATTATAATGTTTAATGTATTTGTTTTGTGGTATCATATTGTCATGTAGAATTGTTTGGTTTCATCTGTGAGCTATTGCAAAATAGAGTCATTTGTCCGTCTGCGATGTGGTTAATGATTTGGCAAACAATCGGATTAGCTTGAGCTGCGTTGGAATTCTATTGTAGTATGCTAAATTCTGGTTCTATGAAAATGCATGCTGGCTTACGACTTTGGCTTTTTCTAAATATTCCACTAAATACTTTATGATTTGTATAATTAAATGTCATTCGTATATTCATATATTTATATATCGATTCTTAACTATGTACAACAGTTTCATAAACTATTAGATGCATGTTCGGTTTGGTTTTACAAATTAATTAAATTCATTTAAATAACTAGCTAACATTTCCTTTTACGTGTTTCTTAACTTATGCAAGAATCTGGGAAAAACACAAACAATTCAACTGAATTTACTACAAATATATAATATATGTGTGTGTGTATGTGTACGTGTGTGTTTATCTGCATCTGTATGTGTCTATTCACCGCAAAGGCCATCTATATATATATGATATACTTAGTTATCATTCATGTATTATCGCGCTTGTCTTTTTATTGTGATTATGACTTGTATTTATGTTTTGCAAATCAAGAGTGTCACTGTGATACTCTTTCCTTTTCTTTGCTCGTCGTAGTCCTCTTAGCTATGCAAAACATTTTAACTGCGGCCTGCCGCAGTTCAACTTTCGTCTTCGTCCTTTTCTATAACTTTTCTTTACATTAAATGCTTAACATTAGTTTACGCATAATACATTATAATAAATATTTAACTTAATGCTTGTTGTTCGTTCTCATTGTTTTAACTTATTAATTATGCAGCTTTTCAAGTCCAACTAAGCATAATCAGTGTGTAAATAAGTCTTATTGTTTATATTTCTTTTTCTTTTAGCATTTTTCTTTTTGGTTGGGCAAAATCAAAAAGCGCTCGAAAAAGTCAATTTTATTCGCTTTTGTTGTTGTAAATAGTTGAACGGCATCCACATTAATTGTTTATAAATTTTACTGCTGTTTTCAATATTTATTCAATTAGTATTAGCTCGTTAGCTCATTATTTAGTAACAATTTATCTTGCTAAGAAATGCAGCTCTAGTTTGAATTACATTTTGTGTGTGTTTGCAGTGTGTGTGTGTGTGTGTGTGTGTATGTGTGTGTAAGTGTGCCATAGCTGTCTTTTATATGTGTACTGTTTATCAATATCATTTTACTTTACTTGATTTTCTTTGGGTGGATTTTACAACAAATTTTACAATTTTGTTAAACATTTTCGATTTGTTTTCAACATTTGCTTAATTTCATTTTCCATATTGATTTAAAAATGATTTAGTTAATGCTTGAATTAGTTATACGCATATATTGTATTTTAGACATTAATTTGGAATGCTTCCCGCTGTAGTTTCTGATTGGCACGCATACGTGGCGACGTTTGTGTCTTCGTCTTGTCGTTGGCATCCGAAAAACGCGCCGGTGGATTTATGTGGTCCTGATAGTTTGGTGGATAGTTGGATATGCTAAACGTACAGGGTTCTAATTATGTTTTATAGCGACTAACAGTTAACGAACATATATGCTGTCATCTCAACTGCCACATTCAGTCCTTACCTAAAAGTAGTCTCTTCATTGTGGCTCGAATAGCCACTGGAACTGCGTACATGTCGCTTGCCGCTGGTGCCCGGCTTCCCAGACTTGCGGGCGGCAAACGGTGGCTTCGACTTGCGTGTCATGCTAGTGGGCGTCGTCTCCGATGAGGATGAAGTCTCATCTTGTGTATCTGTAAATCAAATTGTTAATATACTTACATTCTCGTATACTTAATATTGCGTATACGTACCACGTTGTGCGCGATATTTGGCCGAGTTAAGAGCGCGTGCAGACACATCATTGTCGGACTCGGAGCCGAGTGTGTCATATTCTGTAATTGGTATGTGAAGCGTTAGGATTTTCCTAACTTCGGAATCTGTTGAACCTGGATTGTCCGATTCTAAAAAGTTTAATACGATTCGATTCGATTCGATGTTGTTGTTGTTGTTTTTTGGATGAAGTTTTGAATGTGAATGTTAGTTGTTTATATTGATTGATTGATTGAAGTAATGCGCAAGTTATACATATCGAAATCATAAATGAATGAATGTTGGGGTCTGGATTAATGCGACATCATGATGTGAGCAAATAATGAGCAAATTTTGCTTAAAGCTACATGAACATTGGGAGATCTCAAAATGGAAACAATAACAAAACAATGATACGAATTAGTTCCAGCATGCAGTTATCATTGCGTACCTTGGCTCTCCGAGTGCGGATCACGTAGACGGCCCACTTTTCGTCGCACCTTAGTGTACTCCGGTTCCTTGGACTGGCAGATAGAAAAAAGAGAAACGTTTTAGAATTTTTAAAATATTAAATACATCGTCTACACTTACATGATAGCTCTCGGGCTTCACATCGTGATAGACAAAGGAGCCGCGCACCGAGTGATAGGGACCGCTGTAGACATTGCCACTGTAGGAGCTCTCACTGTACGTTTGCTTATTCAGCTGGAATGTGGCATATGGGCAGATGTCCTCGATGTACTCGTTGCCCTCGGCCTTGCCAAAGCTGCCCGAATCGTTGGAATTGGAGCCACGTGGCGCCGAATTCGATGGATTACAGCGCACGGCCAAGTATTGTTGATCTCGATTCTGCTTGTTCTGTAGATTGGCCAGCGAGGGGGACTCTGACATCGAGGAACTCTGCAGACGCGCCTGATTGTTGAGCTCTGCAACAGTTCGAGATGGTTTTGTGTAAGGCAAATGGAACTTGGATAAAACATAACTCATAAATATCATAACTTATGATACTTTTACTTACTACGTTTGCGCAGGAAGAGAGCGGCAGCAACCAGAGCGAGCAGCATCAGCAGGGAGGCGCAAATGGGCAGCAGCAGCTTGAAGTTGGCATAGAAGGGCAGATCGCTCATGTGGGAGCCGGGTGGCGAGTGATCATTGTTGTAGAGAACTGCTAGAGAACAAATAGTTGTTAATCCTGGCAACGACTAATACTCTGCTGGACCTACCGCCCTGCGGGGAGAGTGTGGTAAAGTTGTAGACGGATGTGGTGGAGCCGGCATTGTTGTGTGCGGTCACCTTGAGCTGATACTTGGTGCCGGGAATCAGATCGCTGACCGTAACGATGCGCTCGGTGGGTGCAATGTGATTGGAGACAACGTTCCAGGTGGAACGGCCATACACACGTGACTCGATCATAAAGTAGAGTATGCCACAGCCACCATCTCCCCACGAGTCCAGCCAGCAAGTGACGCTTGTCGAGTTGTTGGTGATCATCTGTGAATGCTTTGGCTGCACTGGAGGATTGCCCTTGGTGTATGAGTTGACAATGTCACAGGGCAGCCCAGTGCCAATCTTATTGTAGGCCGTGATGTACAACTGATAGCGTGTGCCGCACCAGAGATTGCTGAGCAGATGCGAGTTCGTTTTGGCATCAACCTGCAGCTCCTCCCAGTCGCCATTGTCACGCTTGTAGTTGATGACATAGCCCAGTATGGGACTGCCGCCATGACTATTGTCGAGCCACTCCAGATGCAGACTGTCCGTATAGGTATTGACCACAGTCAGATTGGGCGCCTCTGGCGGCACCTTTACCACAATGTTGTAGACGATCTCATCCTTGCCCCAGGTGTTCTCCACACTGCAGGTGTAGTTGCCCGCATCGCTGGCCTGGCACTCGCGCATATAGAGTGTGCCATTCTTGGCTATGGTCTTTCGTGCACTTGTCTCCATGTTGTGTGCATCTTGACGCCAAATGGTCACGGGAGCAGGTGAGCCCACCTTGCGACAGGGCAACTCCAAGTGCTCCTTCCAGGGTGTGACAATGCGCTGGCTAAAGGAGACAATGCGTGCGGGAACCTTGTTGTTTGGCGGCACCGTTACCACCTGTGTCTTCTCGCCCTCACCCATCTTGGTGGAGGCGGTCAGCCAGAACTGATATGTGGCCGACTCCTGAGTGCGAACCGTCTCGTGCATTTCCACATAAGGGCCCAGCAGACGCTTGTGTGTGCCCTCCTCGCGTCCCCCCTCCAGCATGGACATGTAGAAGGTGTAGCCCGTCTGGAGGTAAACAAAGCGCAGGTTAATTGACGCTGCCAATTGCATTGAGGATTGGGTGCGTCTGAAAGACTGGACTGTCTACTTACGATGTCACCGTTGGGCAAGTCGGGTGGCAGCCAGGAAATAATGATTTTTGTGCTCGACGCGGGTATTGCCTTGATTGCTTGTGGCGCCGAGGGCACTGCGGAGGCGGCAGAGGAGCAAGAGGTGCCACAACAAACATATAAATAAAAGCAATTGCAATGAAAAACGAAGCTCAGAAATAAATAAAAAGCGCTGCATGAAATTGCAAACGAGGCGACGATGATGATGACGGCAACTCCAAGAAGGGGAGACGATGGAAACAGAAGGTGGGGTGGGGTGGGGTATGGTGGGGTGTGGTGGGGTGGGATGGGGTGTGGTGGCCATGCCGTGCCGTGCCTCGTTTGCGTTCATTGAACCGCTGCCACTTACCATCCTCATGGGTGCGGCAATAAAATGGTTTGGTTTTCATCCCGTCGCCCACTTTGGTGTAAGCCAAAACCCAGACTGTATAGTTCGTATATTTGCGCAGATTCTCAATGGTGACGTATTGATTTGTTGACTTGACAACCTCCGGATCGGTTTCTGTGTCGCCCAGCAGCAACAAATGAGAGAGAAACAGCAACAATTAGCATTGATTGGCAAGCAACATGAAGACGCTAAAAGGCTGAGACTGAGACTGAGCTAATTAAAAGGAACCATGGCAAAGAGTTGGTTTATTAGGGCTTAACGTGAAAAGCCAGAGCTCCAATTACAACTAAATCATATTGCATTCAAGTTGATAATAAATGGGATAATAATTAAAGTGAGTGTGCTCACAAACAAAAATGTTGATGTACAGAAATACATAATGTATGAAAGTTTGTAATTAAATCATTCAAAATCATATAATTGGCTTAAAGTCAATAATAATAACTATAAATAAAAAATTGAAAACATTGGAAGCAGTTTAGTTTTTTATATATTAATGTGTTTAATATATAAATAACTAAGAAACAATTATTTGAAACAAAAGTTTTAAATATAATATATTGAAAATATCTTTCAATATCTTGAAAATTATAAACATAATATATTTACAAAGTTTCATATCGTTGGCTTTTCTTGATGACGTGATTAAGGATAGAAGGACGAGTATGCCAGAATATCTTACAAGTTGTATGAAATATATTTTTAGCTTTATAAAACACTATTAAATATTTAACAAATTATAGTTATAAGTGCCAATTGTTTAATATTATTTAAAGCAAACTCTCTTTTCATTATTTTAAAAATAAGTTAAAGCCTTGTTAGTCAGTCTCTCAGAGGTTTGGGTTGGCAGCGAAACGACTTGAATTGCGAATACACAAAAGTATTTGCGCTGTGCAGGTTAATGGGTTAATGGCATTGCATAATTGCGCTGAAATGCTCCAATACCAATAGCAATCCCCAACGCCATAGCCATCTCCAATGGCAAGCCCAATCCCAATGCCGCTAAAGTAATTTGCGAGCCAAACAATTCGGTATCCAGAGACACGCAGAAAGAGTAGACAGAGAGACAGACAGACAGACAGAGAGACAGAGAGAGGGGGAAACTGGGGAGATGAGGGAGCAGCAGTGTTGAAGGACTTACCGTAAAGCTCATCGACCGATATGTAAAACACTTTGTAGCCCTTGATTTTGCCATTTTGTCCGTCAATATCCGGCGGTGACCAGGTGATATAAATCGATGTGGAGCCAAGCACATCGCATTGCGGCGATTCTGGCGGCGACGAGGGCACTGCGTACAGATAGAGAGAGAGGGCGAGAGAGGGGGAGGTAAGTTTATTAAACGTTTTGCGAGACGGCGCCAGTTTGCCCGTTGCCCAGTTGCCAGTTCTGTTCCCTTCCTTGCACGGGCAATTAACAAATCCAATCAATGTGCGCCACGGCCTGGAGCTGGAGTTGGTGCTGGAGATGAAGCTGAAGCTGGGCAACGTTGCGTGGCATGGCCACGCCCACTTACCATCCTCCATTGTTTGCACAGCAATTTCCTTGCTCGGCGGCCCGCTGCCCTGGCTCGTATAGGCCTGGACAATCACATGATATTGGGTGAACTTGTTGAGATTGCCGAGCACCGTCTCGCCACCAAAATGAGAGCGCACCTCGACAGTCTTGAAGCTAAAGCCTTGCTGCGTGGGATTTACTTCCAGCACAGACATTTGATAACCCACATAATAGCCAAGCAGTATGCCATTCCAATGGTCACGTTCCGGTGCATCCCACATCACAGATATCTCCGTTGAGCTCTTGGCCTCGGCACGCACGTTAAGCGGTGGACCCGATGGCACCTCCTCCAGCGTTGTCACCTGCACCACCTCAGAGAACTCGGACGCACCCAGCTTATTCTCAGCCGACATGCGTATGTGATAGGCCTTTGCCGGTCGCAGATGCTGTATGTTGACCACGGTCTGTGAGCCATTGATGTCAATGTTCTCGGCATTCTGCCAGATGTCTGTAGGCAAGTTGGAGCGCCAGTTGAGTGCTGAAGCGTGTCATGTCCGTATTGCTAAGCTGACTCACCTGAGATCTGCTTGTAGTAGATGTGATACTGCTCGATGGGACTGTTGCCAGCAAAGGGTTGACTCCATGTCAGCTGCAGGCTTTGCGATTGTTGCGAGTTGATTCGCAGATTCTTGGGCTGCTCCGGCACCTCCTGCACGATTAGCTGTATGGACATCTCGTCCTGTCAAAAGTTGCAAGTGTTTAGTGTTGTTTGCTTGGTTAACACACAACGAAGAGCTCATTAAATGCAATAAGCTCACTCTGCTGAGTGCTTGCTGTTGGCCCATTCAAATTGCCATAAATTAGGGTTAACAACTGTTGCCAGCTGAGGCGGCAATTGGGTGGCAACGATGAGGCCCCTTTGCCAACTTGTGTGCTCTAGGGCTGGGCAAGAGCTGGTGATCGATCAAATTTATGGTCACTCTATAGCTCTGCCTTAATTAGCAGCATCGAAAAGCTGCTCATAAGTCTTAATCTTGATTAATGGCATTTAATTGTACTGTATATATATTTGAAGGCTGCAACTGCAGTGCTTACAATGAGATGCAATTTAAAGAGTAATTAGCACATGTAATAATAATTTAACTAATGCTCTAAAAGTGCCACAAAATGTTCTCATGTTTCTTAATCATTTTTTTTTCTTAGATAGCTTGAAAGTCTGATATTCTTAAATGTTAGAAGTATCTCGATGGCTTGCAGCATCTTCTATTTATTTAATTGAATTTATTGCAACTAAATTCTATAATTTTAATAAAATTGATAAGTTAAATTGAGCTGAATATTGCAAGAATTGAAGATTTTAACATTTAAATAATTCATGAAATTATATTCTTGATTAAAGAATTTATTTAGTTCTATGACGGATATTTTTCTATAAATATTCATTCCAAATAATTGCTATATTCATAATCATAGTTCGAATCGTAATGCTCAGTCTTATCACATAGAAAATTAGCAAAATATTATTAAACTATATTAATTTTGTATTGTAAACATGAGAAACTATAGTCTACTATTGCCATAAATAATAGACTATAGTTCCTCAAGATTAATATAATTTAATAATATTTATGGTCTACTACTGCCATAAATATTAGACTACTCGTATAGTTCCTCATGTTTACAATACAAAATTAATAAAATTTAATAATATTTTCAGTGTTAATATTAAACAGCTCAAAAGAGGCAACAGTTGTGTCTGTGTCTGAATGTTTTGTGAAATGTAAAATGGAAATTTGAAACAGACACTTTATAATGCAACTTTGATTGATTACATATTTGCATATGTAACTTTAGGATTTTCCTGAATCTCCTTAGACTGAAATTTGAAGTGAAAACCTCATGATAAAGCAACAACATGAACTTTCCTTGACTGCTGTTGACTTATCATAACTTTTGGCAGCCCTGGTTGGAGTTGTGTTATAGGTGTGTGCGAGTGTGTGTGCATGTGTGTGATGTGTGCTTGGCAGCAAAAGTGTCAGCGAGCTCTTACCTGTCCAAATGCATTGCTGGCCTGACAAATATAAATGCCAGTATCCTGGCGATATGTGTGCGAAATGCCCAATTCGGAGACCATGCCGTCGTCGAGCACTTGATCTCTTATTGTGTAGCTGTGCGTGAGTGTGTGTGTGTGTGTGTGATTTATATGCAAGTAAATGCATTTAAGAGATACACGACACACACACACGTTGACGACATGTAAACGACGATGGTGAGATACGGATGCGAATACCAATGCGAATGCGAATACGTTTTCGTTTACGGATGCAGATACAGATACAGATACAGATACAAATACAAATACAGATGCAGGGGCAGATACGGATACGGATACGGATACGTGTTTGTGCAACGTGAGCGACGCAATGCAATTTTATAACAATGTTTTTCACGTTGCAGCAGTCGCCGTGGCAGTTGTTGTTGTTGTTGTTGTTTGTTGACAAAGACGAAGACGAACGAGGCCAACACACACGTAGGCATACAAGTGCAGTATGTGTGTGTGTGTGTGTGTGCGTGAGCAAATGGCATAAATAAATAAAACGCGCATTGCGTTCGGTTTATTTTTTGGGCAGCAGTCGGAGAAAAGAGAGGGAAGAAAGCCGGAAATACATATACATTAAAATGCTGCTTACAAGTGCAAAATACTTAAATACTAAACTACTATTTAGAAACAATGCACAGCTCAAGCAGCTTTTAGTTCTGCTTAAACGAAATGCAATCGCAAAATGCCTGTGAAGCTGAAAAACCTTGACAACTTTTGCGAGGCGTTTTCAAATTTTTGGCATTGGCATAACTGTAAAACTTATTGCCATGCACTGGCAAATTGAATTCAGTCAAGGGGCTAGGAATCAGCTAGGATTTGCAATGCACCCCCTCCCCCCACCCCCCATCTATCCACTAGTCGGCTATTTGCACAGCTCTTTTAATTAAAAGCAATTTGCAGCATGCAATCGACTTGGAATTGATTTCAACAGTTATACACCCCAAGGCATTTGAATAATAACGAATTTCATTTATATCAAAATGTAAATAAAGCACTGCAATCTTATTTATGCATAAATGAAGAGTTCTGAAGTGTAATTAAGTTTGCTCTAATAAAATATTTGTACCATATTTATTGCTATATTGTTTAAACGAAACTTAGAATACCTAGTCGAAGTTAAATCATTTTCAAGTATTTAACTGGGACATTTCAGAATGTGTTAATGTATTTGAAGTATTTATTAAATTAGTAATTTAATTGGTTTTAACTTTTTAAATTTTAGCTTACATTAAATTACATGAAAAATTAAATTAATTTATCAACAAATATTGGCCAAAAATATTACACAATCTTGTAATAAACATAATCGAAAGTTCGCTTCAATTTTAATACTGTTGTGATTAAAATATTGAAGAGAATATAAAATGTGCATATTAAAATGTAAAATTAAAACAATAATGCTTAACAAACAAAGTAAAGAAATTAGTTAAAGTATTTTAAGAATTTTAAATATTAGAAAACTTGTTCAAAAAGAGGTATATATTTTTAAAATAATGTCAATAATATACATAGAAATAAAATTGAAGAATGAATGTATTCAATATAATTTTCTTCATAGCAAAGAAACCATTTTTATAGTAATCAAATATATTCCTTATGATACTTTAAGCCCTTAGAAAGCAATCGCATCTATGCATATGTCGCGGAGTGTACAGTCAGACAGAAGTACAAAAGGGGCAGTCGGACTTACCGTGAATCGAGCGACTCATCAAGATACTGTTGCGTTGCCTGGATCTTCCATTTAAAGTCAATTGGATTGTCGCCCTGCACGTTGCACTGCACATGGACCTGTTTGCCCTTGGCCACAGAGATTTGCTTCGTTTTCGTTGGAAAATGTGCGGGCACTGCAAGAGGGGAGGGGACAGAGAAAGAGATGGAAAAAGCGCTTGTGGCATTAATAACTGTATTCAAAGGGAGTGTTCACAATCCGTAGACGCACCATTGACTTTCAGGAAAATCACTTTACTGACACCGGAGCCAATGTTGTTTTTGGCCTCGCATAGAAAATGTCCCTGCGACTCCTTGCTGATCTTTTTAAAGTAGATGGTGCCATTGGGAAACAGCTGGACAGTGGGCTCATACAGAAAGTCCTTGTACTCGCCCGGTGTGGGCCCAATGGCCTTTTTCCAGGTAATTGTGGGTTTCGGATAACCAGCCGATTGGCAATGCACCAGCACATCTGTGCCAGACTGTGCACTCGAATCCTTGGGCTCAAGTATCCATTTCGGCGGCACATTCACCGTTAGCGGCACAGTGAAACGCTCCGTGCCCGCCACATTGCTGGCCATGCAGGTGTAGTTGCCCGAATGATCCGATGCAATGTGCTCGATGACCAAACTGGCTGAATACTCATCCAGGCGACGTATTACCTCATTGCTGTTGGCGGCAGACAGTTGGAAAGATGGACAGTTGTTAATGCGAGCTTAATCGAAATCTGTTGCACTCACCCGGTGCCTATGAGCGGTTTGCCATTGCGCTCCCAGCGAAAGCTGACCGGTAAATCGCCCTCGAGGATCTGGCACGAGATGGCCGCCCGCATGCCCTCGCGCAGCATATTGGTCATGGCCTGTATGGGCATAATTTTGGGCGGCACTGTAAAATGGTAAAAAGGTTGAAATGTCGACTGATAAGTGGCAAACTGGCATGTGATGGCTGGGGCATAAACATTCAAGCAACATGCCACCAAAAACGAAACTCATTACAATTGCCAAGTTGGCTTATGCCAGCATGATTATCATCAGCCCATTCGAATAGAGTTGGGAATGCCACATCAATGCGGCTTAGCAACAGCTGCCGCGCTGATAACAGCTGCACAGCGAATTATTATAAAGAGCGAGAGATGCAGATAGCAAAAAAGCAGCATCAGAATCAGAGCTAGCAACAGCGCCAGAGGCAGAGGCAGTTGCAGAGACAGGGACAGGGACGGAGGCAGACACTGCGCGCACAAAAGTCAATGACTTCATTGTGGCACGCCACCCCCGCACTGCCTCTGTCTCCGTCTCGGCATGTGCATTAAAAGTGCTGGCAGCTGGAAATAGTTGCTGTTGCTGCCGCAGTTGTTGCATAGTTTTGTTGCCATTCTAATTGGAATAGTTTCAGTTGCTGCTGCAGCTGCAGTAACTTTCTAATTTAAATATTGGAAACAAAAAAAATGAACGCATACGCGGCGTATACGCAACAACTCACCCAACACTTGTATCTCCACATTGCGACGCGATGTCTGCTTCTGCTTATTCTGGGCCATGCACGTGTACGTGCCAGCATCCTCCAGTCGCTGCAGTTGCTCGATAATTAAGGTGCCATTGTTGTAGGCCCGCTGTCGTCGATTTATGGGCAACGTTTGCCCATCTGAATCCATAAAATAGCCCAAAGCGTTTCACAGAAAGAAAGCAAGAGAGAGAGGGAGACAAATAATCGAAAAGTTGCCGCAATTAATTTGCCAGAAATCGCATAAAACAAACTTATGCAATTTATGAGCCGCTCTTTTATTTGAGTCAACTCCACTCGTACTCCCATTTTAATTGCCTTTTTATTTTCCTTGCCTCCTATTATTTATTGCCGAGCACAGCAATGGCACAACAATTGAAATAAGTTTTATAAATTTAACAAAAATAGAGACTAAGGAATAAAGTAAATGGGAATGTATGGGAGGAGATATGGATATAAAAATAAAAATATGTATCTGGAACTTAATTTAGAGTAAACTACAAGCAGTGTTGTCTTCTAGGTGTCAATTTATACAGTTTATGGTACTTTGAAAGCTAGCTGAAATTCAATTTAAATACAGCATTAAAGTAAATGAAAATATGTCAAGTTAAGTCCGATTAAGCATGTCTGCATTCATAATAAAAACAATTAAGTTGAATACAAATTCGAAGAAAGCAAGGTTTGAATTATATATTGTTACTAACGATATTCTATTTGTTATATTCGTAAATGTTCCCAAAGTAAGTAGCACACTGTAAATTTATCCTTCTAAAAAAGCAAGCCAATCAAGTCACTTAAAATTTGTTTTCATTTTAACTCGCTTTTAAATCAGTGTTATGATTATATATATATTAAAGAACAAAATGTCAAATTGACGAGTGAAAAAAAAAGAAATAAAAGCAAATTAAAAAGGGGTAATAAAAAGTGATGTGCGTTCATTCCGTAGTTTTAATAATAATATTCACTGATATGCGAAATAACAAACAAGATTTTTAATAACATGCACTCGCAGAGAGGCAAAGTAAATAACAAAAATATAAATCAAAAATGAGGACTGAAAATAAAAATAAATGGTCATGCGAGATATAAGTAAATATTGGACCAAGTATGTATATAGTATATGTCAAATATACAAAATCATATACAGAACTATATGTTTATGTGCTGCTTACCCCGCTCCCAGTGTATTTTATCGATGGGATAACCAGCCACAGGACATTTAACAATCAAATCAGAGCCAGAGATGCCCGTTATTTTTGGCATTTCCCGTATGTAAGGCAATCCATAGATGTTCACTTTAGCGCTATGCGAAACCCTGCGGCGATATAAAAAACATATACAACTCATAACTAACGTTTAGTGGGGCATGCAACGTATAACGAAAAAATGCAAGACTTTGTAAGTATGTGTGTGTGTGTGTGTGTGTGTGTGTGTGTGCGGGGAAGAAGAGAGTGTGAGTGGACCATTTGTATACAGTTGCTGCTGCTAAAAAGCCTGACTCAGCAAATTGTTTGGATTTTATGTCGCTTTTGCTAGCAAACAATGCGGCTTTATTGTCCGCATACCCTGTAGACAAAGGCGTAGGGGTAGCTGAGTTAAGTCTGCCACTAGCTTACCTGATAGATAACACATTTTCAATTAAAATGGTGGGCATATACAAACATCTGTATAATTGTATAAATTCTGTGTATATTTTATAGTCTACCAATTTATAACACACATAAATTAAGCTACATTTTTAAGTAGAGATACTGGAAATAAAATTTATTAAAAACACTTTTATAAATTGCCAAAAGCATCCAACAATTTAAAGTTATCTGCAGCATATATAAATTAATTGATCTCTGAGGTCTTAGAGGTAAGTTTTTGTAATAGAAGAAATTGAAGTTTAAAATAAGAATTGAGGAACATATTAAATTATTAATATCTATTATTTAACTAAACTAAAATATCAACTGATATATTATGGTATAAAACTAGGGTATCGCTTAGTGCTGGCAGCTGCAATATTGCATTTCAGTTCTAGTTTTTACCCTGCCAAGCTACAATTAAATTTATGATTTAGCATGGAAATGCTTTTTATGCCCCTATCAGAGTAGTCTTCTACATGCAGCTGTGTGTGTGTGCTGTAAGTGTCTTTCTGTGTGTGTGTGTGTGTGTGTGTGTGACTGTGTTTTATTTATGGAACTGTGGCCACTCACTTGCCAATCGCATTCTGTGCCGTGCAGGTGTACTCGCCGCCATCCTCTTCCTTGACATTCGAAACATTCACATGGCTGATGACATCGTCGTGTATGGTAACATATTGACCCACTAAAAAGCGTGAGCTGTCGGGTATCTATAAGGTATACGGAGACATGCAGAGATAGCACATAAAATAGAGTTAAGAAAATGTGTCAATTAGTCGAGAATTTTGCATTTGCAGTGGCAGAGCAAGAGCGAGAAAATCATGAAAAATTCATGTAAATCGAATTGATTGAAATTGCATAAAATTTACACTAGGCTTATGGGAGCGAAAGAGAGAGAGAAAGGAAAGAGGAAGGGGAAGGGGAACTGAAGGCCGAAGACGTTGCAGAAGTGAGAGTCAAAAGAAAATGGAAATTTATGCAAAATAAACGAAACAAATCCTTGAAAATGGCCAACGAGTGCAAAGGGATAGAATGGAAAAAGCAAAGCAAATGCCAGCGGCATGTTCAGCATGCCGGTGTGGTGGGGGAAAGCGGAGAGTGGAGAGGGAGTGTTGAGGTGGCAAACGCGCTTTGGTAAACATTTATGCATGTTCTTTGGCACATCCTGCAGCAGCTCTCGAACATCATCAGCAATGCTGCGACTCAATGCGATGCTATACATACGTAGCAAATAAGTATGGGGAGAGGACATTGCGGGGATGGCATTGGCGTTGGCGGAAACGGAAACGCTGCCTGCATTTCCGTTTTTTGCCTGCTGCCACTGCTGATGCTGCTAAGTAAGTGCTCAGCACGTGTGTGTAAAGCTTAGCTCTCTGTCTCCTTCTCTGTCTGTTCTGTATATCAAGATGTGTACAAGAGTGTGTGTGTGTGAGGCAAAGCCAAACTTACCGGAAATCCGTCCAAAGACCATGTAAATTGCGGCAGTGGATTTCCGGTGGCAACGCATTTCAATGATACCGTTGGACCTGGCTGCAGTGTTTGCTCCGAAAACCAATAAAGCAGTTCCGGCGACGCATCTAAAATGATAGATAAGAGTGCTTTAAGCTATGAGTTCCACTTAAGCTGCGCATAATTTCGATTCCTTCCTCCTCCCACCTCCCTCCACCCGCTACCATTTCTCATTCACTTCGGTTTAGCCACAAGGCGACCCCCATGCTGTGGCATTTCATTAATGAGCTAGTTCTAAGGTGTGCGTGTGTGAGAGAGTGTGTGAGCTGTGCGTGTATGCTGCCTATTACAAAGTAAGTATCCATATGGATTTAATAGCACGATGCTTATGAGAGCGTTGTATAAAATGTGAGGAAACAATTTGAGTTCGAAGTAAGTTGAAAGTAATAAAATCGATTATAACTACGCAAACAAATTAGCAATTTCACAAGTAAACTTCTATTATTAATAATTATTTAGGTGTTTTTAAAATATTGGAAAATAGCCACAAAAATAACAGATTTGTTTTCCAATCATTTAAATACTAATTTTCCTTGTACAAAACTATATCTTAAGCGCTTATAAAGATAAATGTCGATTTTCGGTTTAATATTTATATTATTAAAATTTTGTAGTTTTCAAATAACATTAAATAAAAGTTGTCCATGGTAATTATTATCTTAATTAGGAGTCTCCCAGCAGAGAACCATGGGGATCTTTTGTGTCTATGGTAATAAAATGATTCAAAACTTTTAAAAGCAATGACTTTAAATAAATAATACCATTCATTCCCAAAGCGTTAAATTTGTTAAAAATGTAATTAAACAAGTTAAGAACTTCTATATTATATTTCTTAAGACGTGTGCATTTTGCAGTGTCAGACTAGTTTTAAATGAGACTCAAGAGGTACTTTTGTACTCTTTTCTTTGCAAACCATATGCTTTTAAGCAAGGATAATGATTTTTTATTATACTCCACACTTTGCTGGCACAACTTCTTTTGGAGCCAATATAAGACTTTATCATGCACAAAGCTGCCTTCTAAGCCCGTTGAATGGTCCATAAACTTGGCTCAGCTTGAAGTGAAGTGCCTTTTGCATTGGCTTATAAGTAGAGCTTGGCGCTTACAGCTTAAGCTGGCCATGTTTTAAATTTGTTAATAAATAAGCAAACAGCTTGCCCCGTCAAGCATTTCAGCAGAGCAGAGCATGGCTGAGCTGAGCGCTCAATTTAATCATATTTGATGTATTTCAGATTGCATATTTCGCATTTCTTGTACTTTTACTCTACTGCATTTGCTTACAATCGAAATGGGATTGCGATGGCGAATATGCTATTGCAGCATATTTCTATGCTGGCTTTGATTTGTTGCCTTGAGCTTTCACTTCACTTCAGCTAAGCGGAAAATGCATTTGACAAGGGAGCAAATGTTATCCAGCTGATGAAAATTGTATCAATTTCCGCAACGACAAAACCAATGCAAGAACGAGGATTCTTTTTTTTTTGGCTCTAGCAAATATCTTTGGCATCGACGTTGCCAGTTATAAGCTGCCATATTTATTTGCTGCTGCTGCCACAACATTCACACACACACACACACACATACACAGACAAAGCAATACCGAGGCAACGTTGACACAATTGCTGCCATATCCGGCCGCTTAATGGCGCTGAGCTGCGTGCTGGGTCGGGGTTCAACATTTTAGAAGCTTTTAACACCAAAGGGAGACCTTCTATATGTGTGTGTGTGTGTTTGTGTGCGTGTGTGTGTTAAGCATGCCAATAATATATCGAAATCAATTTCCGTTTGTGCCTAAAAGCAAATCAAAAACGCTGCCAAAGCGCGACAGCGTCCCCATCGTTTTTCTAGCTGCTGAGCTGTCTGCCTGTATGTGTATGTTAGTGTGTGTGTGTGTGTGTGTGTGTAACCCCAAGGCTGCTAAATGTTACAATGTGTGGCGGCCATGGGGGTGGGTGTGCTTAGTGGCTGTGGCTAGATTTTTAGTGCTGGTAATAAAATTAAGTTGTCAGCTCTGCGTTTTATGGCCCGCTTCGCTTTTGTTGTTGTCATTGTTGTCGTTGTTGTCGTTGTTGTTGTGGCTGTTTGTTGCTGAAAAATGCCAGCAATTTGCCAAATTAGAAATTAATGAAATGCAATTATGACAAACATTTATTTGTTTGTGGTTCTGCGGTCATCACTCGAAGCAAATTTCATGCTTTTGATTTGTTCCCGCAAATTGGAAGAGCGCATGTGGCACTAGAGGGGGCAGAACTGAGGGCTGAAGGCTAAAGGCTGGCGGCATAAGTGCCCATTAATATGGCCATCAGCACATTAATTTATGATGACTAGCCTCCGTAAATGGAGCAGAGTTTTTGCCAATTTACTGGCTATTTATGATGTGCCAATAATATTGCTAATACGCCCCGGCTTACCGCCCAATTGCAGCTCAGCTGTTGATTGGATTTGCTCCCACTCATTGGACACAAAGCACTGATACATGCCCGGATCATCCTTCTGCACCTTCTTAATGATTAAACGCGCCGGATCTGTCAGTATCTGCAACGAGAGAGGGAGAGCGAGTTGGGGGGGGAGATTAAAGCCATCCTTTAAGCGGAACTGAGAACTTGAGCTGTACCTCGACGCGATTGTCGCGCAGTATGGGCTTGCCATCGTGCAGCCAGTTGACATCGTGCACCGGATGGCCAGAGACAATGCATTGGAATTGCGCATCCTTGTCCACATCAACGGTCTGCACCTGCGGCTGCAGATGCGCTGTCAACGGAGCTGGGGAAGCATCGATAGAGGGTTGATTTATAAGTAAGCATCGATGAGGTGCACTCTAACCAACTGTCTGCTGTCTCTCTGCACACTTACCTGTCACAGTGAGCGACACTTGAATTGTCTCCTCGCCCGCTGTGTTGTTTACCCAGCACAGATATTTGCCACTGTCCTCGAGACGCGCCTGCAATGGCATAAATCAATGGCAATCACAATATTTGGCTTTCATTTCCATGCTGACAACTGGCTGGGAAACTTGAAACCTACCTTGGTGATTTTGAGCAGACCGGCTGATACAATGGTAATGCGTTCACTCAACTGCAACGGCAGCAGCTGCTCATTCTCCTCCTTGAACCAGCTGAAAAGATATAGAGGAGGTTGCAAAGTGAACGGATGCTGCTGAAGAATGTATCTTAATCGAATTATGATGACAATTGCATTATCATTATCATTATCAATATAAATTCAGTCGCTATTCAATTTGCCTTTTGTGTGTCCCCCTGTGGTCTTTGATTGTTGATTATTGTTTGCTTTCAATAGGCTGCCAACTGAAGACGGCATTCCATCAGAAAAAGCCGCCAAGTGGCATTCCATACTTAAAACACATGGGAGTCGATAGACTTGTTTGTCTACATATAGCTCAGGCTCTATAAGGGTCTTCGATATTTTTATTAAATAAATGCATGCGCAAAAAAGTCTGCTACAATTTCATGCTTAACTTCTAGCTCAAATAATATTTAAATACATTCCCAATCAAGCCACATATTTAACAATCAAAACAGTTTTAAAAATAAATTAAGCTTCAAGTGCCTCAAGTCTCATTTAATTGTGACATGCTTGACAGGCAAGCTGTTATTATTATTTACTTAAGCACGTTTTCCATTTCTACTTAAATCATAAATTGTTGATTGGCATTTTGGACATTTTCCAATTGTTTTCCCATAAAAGCGCATTCAGACTTCGTTTCATTTGAATGGGGGAAAAGTGCAATTTTCTTGTTCATATATTGTATGTACATACATATTTTTTTTAATATTAATTCTGTGAAAATATCAATTGGGAAAATCAACAGAGCAACGCATTTTTCAAGCGCGTGCCATAATCTGTTTGATGTTTGCTTGCAGGCGCTCTCTCCCCGTCCCCCCATCCCCCCTGTGGCAACATGTTCCCCTGCTGTGTTGCGCTCCTTCTCCACCTGCCAATGCATATTCTGTTGCATTTTTAATCAAGTTATTGATTTTAATTTGGTTTTAATTGCACTTCAGTGCGTTTCTCGTCTTATGATGATGATGGTATGTTGCATGCTACATGCGTGCTGTATGCCTCATGCTGTAGCATTTGCAACGTCTGGCATTTTCTTAATTAAAATCAGGGAAAATCATGGAAGCTCGCCAACGATATGAAGGACACTCAGTCATCTGCTGAAATATAATCGAAATATGCTCAGGCGATTAATGACGTGGGCGTAGCAAATGGGCGTGGCGCCGAAGGCGTTACACAATGGAAGTGCTCGAACAAAAGAACAGGTTGCGGTGCCCCAAAAATTATTTTAAAAACTATATACATATATACGAGTACTGCTACGTTGTGTATGTGCATTTCTATGCCGGAACAAGAAGCACGACGAACCGCGACGTTGGCGTCATGCAACATGCCAACTATTTAAACATTTATGAGCAGCTACAGCACCGGGACTCCAGGATGTGGACGTTGCACAAAACAATGCATCAGAGCACACAAAGAAAGAGAGAGAAGGGCATAGCCGCTGTTGTTGTCGCCTCGTTGGGTCTCGATTGTGTTGGCATCATCTTGGTGCAACTCGTTGCACAGCGGGAGGCAGCCCAGTGGTGGTGCAACAGCGCATATCCTGGCGCATATTTTTTATGCATGCAGCTGCGAGGACAGCAGCTACAATGACCCATTATGGTCGTCCATTGCATCCTTCGGCCCCATAAAAAGCAATGCATGTTTTAGCACTTGATGATGAGCCAAGTTGCAACCTGTGTGGCAAGTGGCAAGTGGCAAGTGTGCTATGACCAGTGATTACCTATACCTTCTTTCAGCCATTCAAAAAGCAATTTGCCATTTTCGACAATAAACGATTCACATTTGATTGATTTGCGCTGAGCACAGCAAGCAGCAGGTTGACGACGACTCCAGGGAAATCTTGCATAGTCGACTGCTGGGAAGTCCTTGTCGGTCAACAAGATAAATGTTGTCGCTCTTCACGATTGACACATATTAAATGATGTACATATACTTCGCCACTTACATAACACACACACACACACTCGAGCTTAAACAAATATGTGGAATATGAAGTCAAAAGTCAAAGTGGAAGGACATGGATATTGCCCATACATATCATATACATCATAACATGACAAGTTTGCTTTTTATCCTTGATCTCATTTCAATATGAAGTGGACTTTCAGCAAAATTGAAGTTTGAGTTGGCTTTGCCTTAAACAAACTGCAGATGAATAACTATGATTAGGGTATAGTTGTAACTATACTTTTGACTTAGAGACTAAAGGTTGTGACACGATGTTTGAATTCTGCATTTAATTAGTCATCTTATAGATAAACTATAGAAACTTCTCTAATCCCTTGGATAACGAGAACAAATACTCTTTTTTATTACATCTCAACTTGTCAGTATATCTTTGCTGTAGCTGTCGGTAAGTTATGAATTGCAGGCAATGTTTTAGACCAAACACTATGTACATCTCTAATGTTCTTTTCGGCCCAGTGAGTGCCACAAAGTGCGGCATGTTGCGAGTAGCTGAGACACTAACGACTGACATCTATTAGTAGTTGTTACTATGCATGTGAGAGAACCGCTACCGTTTGGCTGTTCAACTATCCATAAGACTGACAGGCTCGACATGGCCACGCAGGACTCGTCGCAACAGCCGGCAGGATGTTTTAGCTCTCCATGCCATTCACATTTGACAATTTGCCTGACATTTTTATTTCGTTTGTTTTCCATTGTTTTTTTTTTCAACATTTTTTCGCTGGCTTTTTAGCATGTTTTTTCTGCGCTTTTTGGCAAAAGTGCTAAATATTTCACATTGTCATAAAATGCGCGAGCAACTGTGCGCAGCAGCCCCCGCCCCGCCCCCAGTCGGCTTTGTCTGCCCCCCTCCCCTCAGTCTGTACAGCTGCTGTGACCTGTGCCGTAACAAAAAAAAAAAGCCAAACCTGCGGCTGCTACTGTCGTTGTTGCTCTTGTTTGTGTTGTGCTACTCACCGATATGTTGGCACCGGATGTCCTTGAGCAATGCACGGCAACGTTGTTTGGCCATTAAGGACGACATGCCGCATCGAATGCTTCTCAACGTTGATGCGCGGCTGTACCATGCCCTTGGGCTCGGTTACAATAATGCGGCCGGGATATGTTGAAATTTGTATTTCACCTGGAAAAAAAAACCGAATCAAGAAGATGAGCAAGAAGCAGAAAAAGATGTAGCAGCATAAGCGGGGACAGCTTAAGGTAAACATATGCGTGGCAACGATTTACAGCTACAAAAATGTGGCATATGTGGCATGTGGCATGTAGCATGTGGTAACTGGTAAGTGGCAGCTGCTGCCAGCATCGCATCACATCGCAACTCAACTGTTTGGTTAGGTTTAAGTGCGCGAACCTTTGGCTAAATTTATGGCATCTATATGTATCTATATATGTTTTATATGCATGTGTATGTGTGTGTATATTTACATTTTTAATTAATTAAAAGTAAATGAAAGCAATCAAGTTGATTGCACGCGCCACTTGCCCTAGTCGAGGTCATCACAACAGCCTCCAGCTGCTGCTTTCGCCACTCGTATTTCATTATAACAACGATTATAAAAAATCTATATATCATATGCGAGTATCAAACTCTTTGTCCTGAGTCCTTTTTTAAACATTTATTTCACTTACCATTTTTTAAGATTTATACATAACATAATTATTATTGATTATTTCAATTACTGCGCTGCGGCAATTAAGAATTCTGTCAACTTAGACATCCTCCGATCCATTTGCACTTTATTCAAATTTGAGCTTACGCATATTAAATTCATAAATTCAATTCATAAATTCCTACAAGGTCTCATTAATTATTAATTTTTCGCCTTTCAGCGTTGAGTTTCCTCGACTTTCTTAAAGATATTAATCGTTTGCATAAAGTCTGCCTTACAAAAATAATTTCATTTAAGGAGACCTTGTGAGGCAAATAAAATTGCATTAAATAATAATAAGTAAGTATTAAAAGTAAGACAACAACCTGACTTAATACAAGGCGTATTTCATTGCTAAGCTCACCAATTAGTTAATTAAGATTGCGGAAAATTAAATACGATTTATTTAGTAGCAAATATGATACAGATGATGCAGCTATATTAAATACCCATTATTGATATCATGTTAACAAACATTTATAAACTAAATTTTATTTTATTAATCGTAGCCCCAAACTACATTTTTATTAAGAGAATTACTTGCAATTTGTCATACAATGGCTTAGCGCATTTACTATTCGCCTATTTATTTTATTTATAATGATTAATATTAAGATTTGTTTGCTTTTTTGCGACGACCTTCGCTCCGTAATTGCCTGCAGCATAAGTTTAATGTGTGTACTGTGTGTGCTCATGTGTGCTTGTGTGTGCGTGTGTTGTCTGCTTTAAATCATGTCGTCGCATCCATTTCTATTATTTCTGTTAACACAACATGACATCTAATCCAGGAGTGTGTTAAGTGGGCCACTCGGCCAACAAAATCTGTTTCAAATGGTCTACGCCCCGTGTCGACATCGCTGTCCCTGTCTGCCTCACACTTTGCTCTCACTGTCTGTCTCTCTTTCTATTTATCTATCTGTCTGTGCGCTGCTCTAGCAATTTAATTTATAATTTTGCCAGAACATCATCATCAGCACAGAGCATCGTTCTCTCTCGCTCTCTCGTACACTCTCGAAATGCGTCTATCCTTGCCCTAACATTGCTCTATTGTGCATTAGCAGTCGTATTATTGTTGGCCGCCATTGTTGTTCCCGTTATTGTGCAAAATAAATGGATTTTTGGTTTAAATTGTAATTATGCGCTGCCTGCCAGCCAGACACGCCCCACCTCCACCCCTTCCCCTTTCCACATCCCAAAGCGCACACAAACAAAACTGTTGCCTACTTTTGTGCGCTGCAGGTGAATTCATGGCTTAAATTAAGCGTATATGTCTCTCCCTACGTATGTGTGTGTGTATCTAAGTGTGCCTGTATGTGTGTGTTGGCTAAATGAATTAGTTATGACCAACTCCCTGCTCTACCTGTCGACCAAAGCAGCTTCATGTTACACTTTTAATGAGTGCACTCTAAGCCATTTTTAATGTGGGCTTGTGTGCGTGCGCGACTGTGTGTGTGTTAACCACTTGAATTGGCATTGTTTGGCTAGTAATGTGCAAAGTGCAGCTGTAATTAATATGGCGGTGGCAACGGCAGCATGGTAATGGCCAATTTGGTTGATGCCCGTGCGGTTTTCGGTCAGAACTTGAGGCCAAAATGCTTTAGCCTTTGAACGACCCAAAAAGCAATTTGATTAATCAAAATGTATTACAATTTCTTGCCGAAAAAATCGTTAAGCAATTCAATTTAAGTTCGAGCACAAACGGAATGAAAGCAAATTAAACTTTCAAGAAGCGAATAATGTGCAAAGCGTGCGAAAGAGAGCGACTGTGAGAGAGCAAAAGAGATGGGGGGGGGGCTAAACAAAGTTTTATCGTATTGATTGATGATGTGAAATTTGCGCACAAAAGCTAATAGAAATTCAGCTTAAGCGCATTTTCACACACAATAAACTTCAAATAAGCAGCACAAAATATCTACAAAAGATCTCACGTATTGACTTGACTTCCCCTTCTGAGTGTTCTCCCTGACTGTGTGTGTGTGTGTGTGTGTGTTTGTATGTGTGTTTGTCTGTGTCCAGCTTGTGTGGCAAGCTGGAATTTCCCTTGGCGCATTGCCCTTTGGTTTTGGTCTTGCTATTGCTTTTGCTTCTCGATTGAATGTCACGCATCATAAATTATGCACAACGCACAACATTGACTTGGGGCAAAAACTAGCATAAACTACATGATTTTACTTATGACTTCAACTAAGTATTATTACAATAACAACAACAACAATAACAACAGCAATGTGGTGCATATAATTTGATGCTCTTTCGGTTTGCTGCTATTTGCAGCCAATTAAATCTGACAAGAGCAACTATTATGCGCATATAGTCGGACATTGACAATGCCACAAGGCAAATGGTGAAAATTGAGACTGAAAACTGACACAATGAAACAATGGCAGGATGTTTAAGAACCTTAATGACTATTGTATGTAATTGCCAATATTGCAAAATATTCGAATAGCAACCATGCCAAACTTTTGTCCGACGTGGCATATTACATAATAATTAATACTATTTAAAGGCGATAGAATATGCACAACTCTTTCTAGACAGATTTTAAAAGCGAATTCAATTTAAGCTTTTATATAATGATAGTGTAACTATGTAACTAAAAGATTACATTTTTTTATAAAGATATTCGTAAAAGCCTCTTTGATTTTAATTCCCAACCATTTATGCCGAGTGGTCAGTTATGCAATAATTTTGCCGAAAGCAGAAGACTGGCAAGTTTATAATAAAATTAAACCCTATTTTCCATTCAGTTGTGTTATTAGTGCACTTATAACCCAAGGACAACTTTCACATTGCAATCCCCCGAGCTGTGAATTAATTATTCAACTTAATTATATGCCAACAGTTGTTGCCACAACAGATGTAGCCTCGCTCCAACTGATAGAGGTAGAGGCAGAGGCAGAGGCAGAGGATGGGTGGCTGTATGCATTGAGGCATTGCTGACTGGACGATTAAGCTGAAAATGTGATTATCACGTACCTGTCAGTCTATTTACAGTGCGGCATGTGTAGCTTTTGTACGCATCATTGGGCCCCGCATTATTTATGTACAATTCGCCATTCGATAGGACCGTGTACTTGCCGCCGATGTCCGTGTTTGGATACAGATGCATGCCCGTGTCCTGTACCCAGGCGGTGACCATTACAAATTCCGACATGTAGCTCGGCACCTGCCAATCGAGAGACAGAGAGGGAGATAATAGATAGACAAGCAAGATAAGCAAATTTGATCAGTATTTTGTTGGCAGCAGCTGGCGAAATTGAATTTAAGTTTTAAGTGAATTTTGTGGCCAGTGCAAGTGCAAGTCCGTGTCCATGTGGAGAGTCCAAGCAGCTCGCCCTTTTGCCTTTTGCCTTTCACTTTCGGGACTTGCCCAGTCTAAGTTTACCTGACATTTCAGCACTGCCGTGTTGCCCGTCATCACGTATTCGTCGTGCACCTGGACCGTGTATTTTTGGTTGACAACTGTAACGAATGTTTATGCAAATTTTGAATATAAATTGCGCATACGCGACGTTCACCACAGCTGTCACAACAGCAATGGCAAAAAAAAAAATTAAAAAAGATAAACAAAAAAAGAAAACAAAATTCAAGGCCATAAAAGTTAAGCAAACAATTATGTGCTGTGTGTTTTTTTTATTAGCCTGCAAAACAACAACCTTTCTGTTTAATTTTTATTTTTATCGGCTTTTTTATTGCGCAGGATGATCATAAAACAGGCTTAAAAACCTTTTTGACCTGGCCTAAAGCGCTGCCCTTTGGCCTGACAGACAAAATATGGTGCACATTAAGCAGACGGAAACTGACGCCTATCGTTTCCCCTTCTCATTGCCCATTACCCCTTGTCAAGCGTCGCCCACACAGGACTTGTCCAGCACATTGTGACACTTAACAAAAGTGTGACCGTTTGTCAGCCAGACGGCGGTTACGACGGCAACGTCAACGGCTAAGCTGACAGGCTGTTTTAAAAATTGGATGTGGCAATTTGAGTTAAAGATTTTTTTACTTCTCTTCTCTTTCCCGTGTCAAGTTAGCACTAAGCACAAAATTAAGAATGACAAGGATTCTAAAGCAGCAAAGTAGCTGCCTGCACATTGCGCCAAAAAAGCTGTAAAATGTGGTTAATCTGATAAAAGGATAATAAGTTTACAAGTCTTAAAATATCCATTTGAATGCTAGTTTGTCAAGTCGACTTAATTAATTTTCCAAATAATTTTTAACACTTGAATTTGTTAAATATTCTTGGTTATTTTTTCTGAACTTCAAGACGATGCTTTTAAATAAACTAAACTAAATAATTTAATAAAATATTGCTAATATTGTTGTACGAATTTATTAGTTTCAAAATAACATATTTTTGGTTATTTCCTTCTTTTTAATAATTTTGAAATGATTATTAAATCTTATGGTTTATTCTTGCATAAATTCTAACACACCTTCGTCTTGTGCAGCTTGGTTAATGCGCTCCATCAGTTCTAACAACCCCCAACTTTGTTTACTGATTTCTCCCCTTTCACTTCGCTCCCTCCCCCTCTCTCACTTCCACTTAGTGGCACATTGGTTTCTGTGCCGTTGGCAGTTGTAAATTAATTAAGATGGACAAAGGCAATTTTCCGTACGCGTCACTTGAAAAGTGTTTGGAAAATGCGTTTTGCTCTGCCATGTGTCCCCATTCGTGGGGTTAATCTTCTTATGCAAGGGGTCAGCAATGCCAGAACAATCTATATCGAAGTACTATATGTCTAGTCTCACGAATCGGGCTTTCCGTTTGGTAGAAACTTTAATATGCAAAAAATTGGATAAAGTTTAATTTGAAAAGTTGTTGTTATTGTTTGGGCTTATTTTATTTTCATCATTTTTGGTTTTTCGTTTTCTATGCAGCAACAATAACAAATGAAAAACTGAAAAACTTTGTGACAACATTTTATTATAATTCCTTTGGCCGAGCGGGCCAAGGGGAAGTGGAAAGTGGCGAGGGCGGAAAGCGGAAGGCGGAAAGCGGCTGCTGTTTTCAGTTGAGTTTAGTGCAATTTTGTTTTTTGTATCTTCATTATTTGTATTGCTGCCACAGCCACAGCAGCGGCCAGAGTTGAAACTCAGACTCCAACTTCTATTTTTTTTCGGTGCAGAGTTTTGTATTTTGAGCGACGACAAAGTTTTCTTCTATTTTTTTTGCGCTTTCATGTTGCATTTTGCATTTAGAGAGCTGCAGAGGGCGGTGAGTGGCAGTCAACATTGTGTTGCATAGAAGGACAGGACAGTGCAGGACAGAAACAGGACAGCTGCCCAGGAAAGTAAGTATGAAAGCTAAGTTTATAGTCGACTCACAAAGTAACTGAGCACTGGTAGAATGAGAATGGGCTGCTCTTGGATTTTATGCGGAAATTCATTTCCGTTTTGTTGTGCATAGCTTACATATATGCGACTGCGTATGTGTGTGTGTGGGTGGGTGGATGTGTTGTGGCAAACTTTTTGTTGCACAAATTTATGTTTATGATGTGCGCTGGCGGAAAGATGCTTTTGGTTGCGGCAGTCTTTGCCTGATTTCCAGTTATTGTGGAGAGACTATTAAATTATGACTAAAGCAGCGTGCATTGCAATTTGCATACAGAAGGGCCCGAGAGACTGACAGAGAGAGAGAGAGAGAGAACTGACAATGTGCACCCAACTAATTACGAACAAATTATACAGGTTTCATACACACAACGACAACGGCAATGGCAGGTGAAGCCTGCACAAACTTTGTGGCTCAATCAAAAAGTTTTGCCAAAGACTGCGCTGGATTGTATGCTACGTAGCTGTGCGTCTATGTATGCGTGCGAATGTTGCATAAGTCACAACTTTGTGGCAACATCATTCATCAGCCTTGCCCTGTGGCTTGTGGCCTCTGACAAGACCCAAAGATCTTTCTCTGTCTTCTGTTGTTCTGTTCAGTTCAGTTCAGTATCGCAGAGTGCAAATTTGTCAAGAGTTTTTGCCGCAACTTTTTGCTAATTACGCGCACTTAGCCCACAGCCAGGCCAAGTCAAGGATACTCGGCATTGCTGCGAAACTAAGCGCTGGCAATTAAATAACGCAACTGCTAAGTCGAGCAAGTCGCCAAGGCGCCATATCCAAAGTCAAATGCACACATTAGCTGAGAAATTATCCCTTGGTAGACTCCCTTGGCAACTTTTGCAAATTAGGCAAAACGTTTTGCGCCAAATCTACGCGCTGTCAAATTGTTCAAGCGTAAAGCGAGCACAACAACAACAACAAAGCAAAAAAGCAAAAAGTCCACATAGAAAGAAAAACAAACAAAGAGACCGCAAATAAAATAAGCCAGCGACATGGGCAAATACTCGTACGTATACGTAATGTTGAGTTGAGCTGAGCTGTTGAAAAATGACCACCAGTCGTTGAAACTTTGCATGTAACCCAGCTATATATCTGTGTGTGTGCGGGTGTGTGTGTGTGTGTGTGTATGTAAAGGACTATCTTAGATCTTTTGCGGTGGCGACTCCTCTACTTATTTGTGTTTGCTTTCAACTGATTCTTTTTTCCCTCTCTTCGGACTGTTAATTAAACTCACGCAGCAGAGCAAAAGCCAAGTGGTTGCTATGTGGCACTGAAACCATGTTATTTATACATGTTTTATTATTTTATGGTCAGCACTAATTGTTGTTTTTCGTTACACAGATTTAAGTTAAGGGCTGCTCAATGAGCCGCAAAATCTATGCGACATGCGATGCCAATCAAAGCGATTGGTTCCTAGCACGCGACTCGTTTCAACTTGCCTCGACAACTCATTGGAGTGCCCAATGGCTGTTCATTAATGCACTTTAATAAAGTTCTCCCGGCTATCAGCTTCCAGCTTGAGGGTCTAATGAATGCGAAACTTTGACTAGTTCAAACTGGCCAAAAGCAAGGCAGAGTTAAAGTTTCCCTTTTGTACTTTAGTTGGCAAAAGTTGCCAGCTAAAAAGTCGCTGCAAATTTTAAGCAAATTTTGAGCAGCAGCTGAAATACTCGTACTACATTTTTAGCTCTGATAAATACTTTATATCAACAGCAATTTATTTTATTTTTACAGCAAGTGCTGCTCAAGTTGTGTGGCATTTTAAGCTAAGATAAATCACTTTAGTTAGATGAAATAATTCATACAAATATTTGAGTACATTTCAAGTGCAAATGTCAAAATTGCAAACTAATCAAAATCAAATATTTTTGTATTAATAAATATAAATTTAGAAGCACAATTTAATGGTTCTGAGAAGAACACAAAGTGGAAGAAAATTAATTGTGAGTTGGGAAACTGTTGATGAAAGCGAAGCATATTTTTTTAATTCATTTTGCACAGCTTTCCGCTCAGCCATTAGACTCTTTTCATAGTTAGGGCAACTAACCGAAAGTCAGAGTCAATTCTTGCGCTTGGGCGCCAAATTAGCGCCGACATTTTGGTCGTCGTCGCCGCCAACAACATTTGGCAGTAGTAATTAAAACTTGCGTTGCCTGCTTTTAGGCACTGCTCCAAAAACTTTCCAATTAAGCCAAAGTTTCCAGAGCGAGAGTCATAGTCGCAATCGCAGTCGCAGTCGCGGCTGGTTAGATTGCGAGTTTAGAGCAAATCAACTTTGCATGCGGCCATAAAATTCTTGTAAATTAATTAAAAATTTGTTATACACTTACCGCCGCGCACATGAACCTCCCGACTGAGCACAGTGCCGACCATGTTGCGTAGCTTGCATCTGCCCCAGAGAAGCAGAAATCGAGAACAATAATGTATGCAGATATTGAGTATACGTAAATGCGCACTCACCTGTAGACTGTGGCATGCACCTCGTGGCGATATTTCTCTGCGGTAAAGGGATAAAATATCATGCTGCCATTGGACAGCTGAAACACCATATCCTGCTGCGGCGGTATGGGCGTCCATTCCACCTAAAGAGCGTAAAGGGGATGGAGACATAAAGAGTATTAGTTTCTCTCTCTCTGCGTTTTTTTCTTTTTCTTTTTTTTGGGGCACTCAATTAACTTGGAAATGAGTGCGGACAGCGAGCAGCATGCATAATTAAGCAGCGAAAAACAAGTGAAGGAAAAGAAAAGCCACGGGCCACGCCCATATTTACCTCGGGCGGTGGGCTGCCATGACCAGAGCATTCTATGAGTCCGCCCGAATTGTTGGAGAACTCGACGCGATGCGGCGGCTCGTGTAAAAATATCGGTCCCTGTAGATCCAAACCATTAACTATATAGCTGGTCTCAGCTGCAAAGAGAGAAAGAGAGAATGAGAGAGAGATGGCGACAGTTATTTGGATTTTAATTGAGCAGCTGAGTTCGCGGAAATCATTTGGCCATCATGGCGTTTTGCACGAGCGGCCAAAGTTAATTTCAATTTCTGTTAAGCCACAAATACCGTACAACTTTCTAACCAACCCCCCACTCTCCACATTTCGGCAAAAGCAAATTAAGTGGCAGTGACGTGAATGTGCTTGTTGTTGTTGCCAGCGGCTTGGCCTAAATTTTAATGAGCATTGTGGACCACAACAAAGGCACGCACAAAGCGAAAAGACAATTGCTTTTTACCTGTGGCCATCGCTCTGGCTTTGTAGCGCCCCTCAGCTCCCACTACTCCTAATTGCTGTGACGCTGCCTTGGGCCAAAGTATTGCATAATTTTAGGCGCTGTTTTAAAGGCGCTTTTGGTGCGGCTTTTATGCCTTATTTATTATTCACTCGGTAGTCAAGGCATTGTGGGTGTTTCTTTCCTATGTGTGTGTGTCAAGTTATATTTGCATTGCGGTTGCCTGACAACTTGAGGCGTTTGCCCGACAGTGCAGTGACCTGTTTTTATGCCACAAAAATTCGTGTTGCAAGCGCACACATACACATATGTGTGTGTGTACTTTTCACACCCCCCCTGAGCATGAATAACTTAATAATTTCAAGTGGAATTTGTTGTGCAAACACTTTCAGAATCATGTGCAATATTCACTTTCTCCTCATGTTGGCTTCGCGATTCGACAGCGAATTGGTAACTGAGAACTGCCCGCTGTTTGGCGACTCATTTTGACAACTGCCCCAAAGTATGCAGCACTAAATTTGTAAGCAATTTTGAGGCCGCAGCAATAAAATGAAAAATTGTTTTGTCCAAAAGGCATTGGCCAAAAGATAGCGTTAGAATGGCCTGAACTCCTCCTCCTCTCCCCTTTGCCGGAAAGTGTTGCAAAACTTTGTGTGCCACTTTCGTTGTGGTTCTCTTTGGAGTCTGTGTGGCAAACATGCTGTCAACTGCAATGCCCAGAGGAAATGCGCCGAAAAAGGCAAAAATGTTTTTCCTCTATGTGTGTGTGTTTGCCGCAAGTTGATGCCACAACGGGGCAGCACATTAAATTTTCAGTTTTTAGTTTTAAGTCACTTAAGATAAAGTTTTGACTTTTTCCTTTCATTTCCCACTCCCCTCGAAAAGTTTTCAACAAAATGCGAGACGACGCATTCTAATGAAAATTAAATTTGCCAAAGTTTGAAGCAGAAAAGGGTATGGAGAGAGATAAAGGATATGTGTGCCATGCTCACCTGGATGCCCGTGCAAACATCAAGGCTTAGGCTCTAAAGCTGCCAGCTAATTGCAGGCGCAGAAGCAGCAAACCAAGCTTGGTTAAATGTGGCAGCCGAGTCAGACATTTATCAGGGCAAACAAAGGCGCGACTGGCGAACTGAGCGAACAATGGCGAAGCCAACGCCATCGCCATTGCTACAACGACAACGACAACGACAACTCTGATGCTATCAAAATGTGGCATGACAACGTGCCCCATATTTGTAAAGCAGCAGCCAAAGAGAGAGAAGGAGAGAGAGAGAGATGGTGGGGCTGCGAATGATGATGAAGGTAATATACGAGGTGGCAGGCAGCAAGCAGCTGTGTGGCATTGTGGTGTGTATGTGTGTGGCACTGACAATGCCATGTCTAAACGAAACACAATGACCGCCTGATAAACTCGATAAGGTTGCCCTGCGCCGCGCTGCGTTGCACGCTGCTGGCCTTTGTTGCTGCCACTTCTCACATAATTGAATACACGCCGCTCCATTTGTCAGCGTTGTCAATCAAACCGGCAGGCAGCAGCCAAAGGATACCAGTAGCAACGCCAGCCCCGCCTCCATTTGCCGACCAAAATCAATTACGCCCCATGAAGCCAGCAAAAAGAGAGCAACAAAGAGACAGAGAGAGAGAGAGAGTTGGGAGCTTCTAAGCAATGCTAACGGCAGTTTGCATCATTATCACGGATCATTAAAATGGCGCTGGCCGGAAATGACTAGCAAGAAGCAGCATCAGTTCAAGTACTAGCAAAATAAATAGAAGGAGTAGCAGCCGCAGCACTAAAGAAGGTAAGGGAAGCGGTCGGGACAGCGACAGGCATCAATCGCGTCGTAGACAAAATGCAAATGAGCGACTGCCGTTGTCGCTGTCGTTGTCGCTTCTTCTTCTGGCCGCAACTTGAATTCGCATTCGAATTACCATACCCATTCCCATTCTCTCAATCGGCCTGTTCTTTTCAGCATTGCAGCTGTAATAAATGGCTGCCAAGCAAAGTCGTCGCGTAATTAAGGCGCAAAATCTGTGAAAGAAAAGCTAGCAATGGCGACATGTCTTTAATTTCCCTAGTCAGCTCTCAAACAGTGCAGAGAAATGACGATAAATTACCCTGCAGACAGCACTGTTTAAATTATTGTAGCTAGTTTACGCTAGATGGCGCCTCCGTTGCTGCTTCTCAAAGATCTGTTCTAATGTATTGAAATTTCTAAGATATCTAAAATATCAATATGATAATAGAACTAAGAATATAAATACACATTTCTTGTTGTTTACTGAAGCTATCGTACTTATGTTAGATGACGACAAAATCACTTACTTCTTCAAGCCCTGTATTGTGCAAGAGTTATCTTTTAACTAATTTTTATATTTGCTTATCATTATTTTGTAATTTTTTAATAAATTTTTATAAGTTGCTCAAGTCTTTGCCATGCAGATAAAACTAAGCGATTTCAATACTGTCAAATATTCTATTTGTATTCTGCTGCAATTTATTGCAGCTAACGTACGTCAGATGGCGCCACACTATGCTTTTCTTATGCACTGCTTTGGAATGGATGGACATTATTGGCATATTTAGATAAATAAATTAATTAAAATATAAGCAAGAAACAGCAATACTGAGCTTTAAGCGGTTTTAGTTTAGCCCACATATTCAGGCATAAAAAGTTAAGCTGAATTGATGTAAATAACAAATGTAAATAAAATTGATAAAAAACTTCTGCAACTTAGTCCAAGCAATAATATCCATATTTGGGCGCTTTTAATGTGTATGTGATATCACGAAAAAAACTGTAAGTAATGCTATGAAGTGAACTTCAAAGCGTGCACTAAATCAAAAACGCTTAAGAGCCAACCTTAGGGGGGCTATAAAAACCGGCAGCTAGCAAGTTTGCCAAAAGCTGACAAAGTTTTCCGTGCGGCATTTAAATGAAAACGCAATTTCCTTCCAAAAAAAAGCGAGAAGAAAATAAAGAAGCGAAGCGAAAAGAAACAACAAAAAGTTGTAGTAGACGAAGAGCGCAAGGAACACGTAGAAGCTCATTTGCATATGGAACGTGAATGAAAGATGTTCAGCAGCCTCAATGCTTTTGTCTGCCAGCAAAAAGGAGGCGGGGAATTTCAGGAAGCAAGAGCTTGACAAATATAAACAGCAGAGGCCACGGGAGTTGAGATGAGATGCGATGAGAAGCGTCGCAATTCGATTGAGGCAATGACAGTGCCCCAAAAAAGTAGGCAATGCTTTCGCAGTTAAAGCGTTTCTACTTTGGCAAACTTTTGTGCCTTCTCTTGACCCTCTCGGCACGCCTCTGGCACGCCCCTAATCGCTACGCCTCCCAGCTCAGTTCAAGTGCACGCATTTTTCTGCTTAAAAGCCTCGACTAATGCGAGGCGTCTGCTCCCAAGCCAAAGCCAGCTGCCACTTGCCACCTGCTGCCTCCCTCTCTCTCTCTCTTTGTCATAGCATCTGTTTGTGCGCAACAACGCATAACGGTATTTCTCTGTCTGTGTGCGTATGTGCCGAGTATAAGTATATGCTGAGGTTATACAATATCGCATACCACGCTGTTGCTTGGCATCGTTGACTTCATTCGGCTGTTTCCGCTTCGACAATCAAAAATACGAAACTGCTCGACTTTAAGTTACGCTGTATAACCAAAGAAGTTAACATCTTTAAGTACCAATATAGCATCACAATTATATTATTATAGAGAGTTAGTTCCTAAGTCTTTCATCTCAGTATTCAACAAACGCTTGTCAGTTCAGCATCAAGTACAAAGGATTAATTTTTCTCATATACTATTACGCTTTGCTAAATTATAAATCATTAAACCAAGCAAGCTAGACTGTGAGATACCTTCTACTTATATTTCGAAAGTAAATTTTAACAGATTAACAGGTTGGCACAAATGATTTCTAATCTTTATTTTTAAATGTAGTTTAGCATACCCTTTTGCACTCTGCAAGTGTAAGGAATAAAACGTTACATATTTGTTGTACTTTTTAGCTTTGTTGCAGTTAAACTAACGTATCTTAATGCCACATTTCAAATTTGCTATTGAGTGTTGCTGCTTTGTGGTTGTTTTTATTTGCTTTGCGCAGAAAAGTATGCAATTAAATTGCAACTGCAAGAAGACTGGAAGAGAGGTAAGGTAGAAAGCGAAAAGGATTTCAATTAATGTTGCAGACGTTGTTGCATTTGCAGTTACTGCCACTGCCACTGTTACTGTTGCTGTTGCTGCTGCTGTTGCCTCGTTAATGAGCGCCAACTTTAAAAGTCAGAGCTGGCAGGCAACTGGAAGACAAAGGAGCTGCGTCACGTTGAGTTTTGTGTCGAGTTGTGCCATAAAACTGAATTATTGAAAAGCACACGTTTCACTTTTGTTTGTGTTTGTGTTGTTGCTGCACGCTGTTGCAGCTGAAAGCAACGAAGTCAACAGCGGCAGTTACTGCGGCAACAAGGACAATGGCAAAAGTTTACATGCTCTGCCAAGGGAGAGGAGCAACTTGAAGCCCGATGCCCAAAGCAACGGCGTCATTTACAAGGAAACTCATAAAACTTTCTGCCGCTGGCTTGCACCAACACTTCAGGGCAACACAAAGCAGCAGTAGCAGCAACAGCAGCAGCAACAACTGCAGCCAGGATCAAATGTTAATTGCAGCGTTCTTTTTAGTATACGCAAGACATAATTAGAGATCCTCATTGTCTAATGCATCGTGGCATTTAGCAACCGAATATGCCCAGAGCCATAGCAACAGCAACAGCAACAGCGGCGGCTGCAACAACTGGCTGCAACTGCAGCATTAACTGTGCAGCAATGTGGCAACATCGCATCAAGTTCAACAACACGCCCTCGAAATGTGAATGACCTCGAATGTCACGTTTGCAACAGGAGGCGTTGCGGGTGGGTGTGGCAATTCATCACAGCATGCTGGCCAAGATTATGCAGACGACTGACGAACGGACAGACAGACAGACAGGCAGCCGGACTGTGAAACAAAAAGCAGCAGTAAGTAAACAGGCACTTGCAGCTGCAAGTAAGCAGTAAGAAGCGCTGCTGTCTTTTGTGTGCTGTCCAAGGCAGCGGCAACATGCAGCGCATAATCAGCCTCATCATCAGCAACAGCAACAGCAACGGCAACAGCAACAGCAATAGCAACAAGCAACAGCAGCCAAAAGAAAGGCCTCCACTGTCACAGTCAGCCAACAGCAACGGCAACAGCAACAGCAGCCCGTAGCCTTTGGCTTTGGCAAACTGAAAGAAACAAAGCGCCTGTGGCTGCCACACAAGGAGGCAAGCAGTCGTGTCGTGTCGTGTCGTTGGCTGCTGTCGTTGATCTTTTGCTGATAACTTTGGCTTTTTGAGTTGGGCACAAAAAAAATACGGCAACGTCATGGTTCCCTCTCATTTCGACTCGGCTTGTTAGTCGCAAATGGACAAAGTACTACCTACTACCATTGCTACCAGGAAGTGCCACTGGCGGTGGCATAGTAGTAGGCAGCAGTATTGCAGGCGACAGCGCACAAAAGACATGCCAAGAGGAAGCGACACAAAAAACTGAGGCAAACGCAGCTTAATTATTTCTTTGGCCAGGCACAACACACAAAAAAGTATTGTGCTACACAAATGGCAAATGATGTTGCAGGTTGCACGTTGAAAGGCGAACAGCAATTAGTAAATTGTCAAATGACAGCTAGAAAAGCAACTTCTCATTTAGAGAAGCTTCATCATTGTCTAAGGAGGTACAAAAATTATCGACAATCTATCTATTTCATTTATTTATATAAAAAAATACTAAGGAGATTTTTTGTGTACAACATTTTGTATAAATAAATAAATTTGTAAGTCATATTTAAATATATTGTTAAGGTGCTTTATTTTATGATCTAAATTAAGCACTAATTAAAAATGTTTCGAATGTTTCTATATTATTGCAGCTGTCATAAAGTAAACCCAATATGTGGCTAATAACAATATAGAGAACGGATTAGATTTTAATACTCTATTAATGATATCGATTGTTCCAAGTAAGCAGTATGCCAAAGCAATTCGATCACTAATCAATGTGCACTTAATATTTTATTTGCCACTTGTCAGGCCAAAGACTCACGACTTACAGTTTAAGCGCTTATTTAATATTCATTTGTGGGACTCTAAAAGTCGCAACAATATAGAGAACGGATTAGGTTTTAATACTCTATTAATGATTGATAATTGATTGTTAAAAGTAAATAGCATGCCAAAGCAATTCGATCACTAATCAATGTGCAGTTAATATTTTATTTACCACTTGTCAGGCCAAAGACTCGCGACTTAAAGTTTAAGTGCTAATTTAATATTCATTTTGATTTGAAATTGAAACAAAAGTGGGACTTTAAACGTCGCAAAGCAGCTTTAGGAGCAATTGAGTATACGCCACATTAGCCATTCGCTTATGCTACAAATTTGTTTATGAACTATGACAAAGCAACTCATTGCGCGAAATTAATCTAATAAAGTACTTGGCACAGCTGTTAGCTGGCTAATAAATAAATGAAAGCATTGCATTAAAATGCTTATTGATAGTTTAAAAAAAGATTAAAGAGAAACGCATTTTGTTGTTTAATAAGTAGATAAAATATTGATGGGTTTTTAGTAACAAATGTTTCATATTGGATTGTCATGGCTGGGACAGCGAACTCACCTCGTATGATGTACAGGATCAGGACAGCCTTAAAAAGGCTGTGTAAATCCATTTTTTATGAGCACTAATGCTTTCCATTACATTTTTTATGTGTAGATTTTAAACGCCGAATTTCGCGGAGTTGTTTTTTTTTTGTTGTTGTTGTTGAAGGTTGTTTTTAATGTTGTTGTTGGTTTTGTTTATTTGTTTGTTCTGCGCGTTGCTTCGTTCGTGTCACTCACACACACACATATAGACGCACACACAGATTGCGCTGCTGTGATTGTAACTGTTAATGGTATTGCAGTGGTTCTTATTGTTGTTGTTGCAATTGTTATGTTGTTTATTTACTTTTTTGTTGGATATTGCACACTTGGCGAAATCATTACCATGTTTATTAAATGCAGTAAATTGTCAAATATAAATGCGTTGATTTGAACTTTGACCCCAACTGTGAATGCAAAAATATTTTACAGTTTTTATTTTTAAAGCCAAGTTAAGGTCTTTGGCAACGCTTTTGATTTCACTTGACGACAGTCAGTCAACTGCGATTCTCATGTCAGCGGGGATATTAATCATGTCAAGCCAACGCCACACACACGCACGCACACGCACACACACACACACACACACACACATACGCATACGCATACAAATATACATAGAGTTTGCTGAGTTATAGGGAAGATAAACGAGTCAAAAGCAAAGGCAAAGTCCCCTACAGCGCATGCAATATACTCGTACCGGCTTGTATGTATTTGTGTGTGTGTGTATTTTCCATTTTCCTTTTTCCTTTTCCTGGTTGGCTTTTGCGCCCCTTTGAGCGCATTTTTATGCGCGCCGGCAAAAATTATGCATCAGCGCGAAATTGGAGCGCCATAAGTTGAGCTCAAGTGAAGTGATATCAGGCTCCCCCAATGTACCTCCCTTCCCTTCCCGTCTCTTTCCAACGCTGCGTCATCAACAAGCAAAGCAGCAGCCTAAGCAGATCTGAATACGAGTATGATGAAAATATTACAAAACACGTGAGACTCCCATCTGTCTGTAAATCGCTTGACATCACATTAACTTGCCCTGTGACCAAGCCGAAGGATGGGGCAACTCCCCAAGGTAACGTCTTGTATGCTGTAAAAACTAAAGCAAAAATGCGGCACGAAACTATGCAAAAGGGACAGTCGCTTGATAAGAAGGAACGGCCAAAAAAGAACAGGAAAAACAGCAGAGAGAGCGAGAAAGGGCAACAGCAGTAAAACTGTCAATAACGATAAAGTGAAGTCAGTGAGTGGAAATTGGGAAGAGGCAGCCGCCTGGTTGGGGGAGGGGACGGCGACCGTTAACTGGCAGTGAGAGAGCCCGAAAAATCGTTGCGAAAAACAACAAAATGCCGTTTAAGCAACATGAAAATTATGCCCAGTGCGAATATCAACAACAAACTGCCGTCTGCCTCTGTTTGTGTGTGGAAATCTTGACGCTTTTCTTTCCTGTGTTCTTTTTTTTTATTATACTTTTTGGTGTGTAAAAAATCATGACTTGGCAATTATGCGGCAAATGGTCGCACAGGGCAAAGCGACCAACAAAAGTCAACCCGAAGAGCAACAGAGAGGGAGCATAAATATTACGCATACGCCGCATTGCACTGCCAACGTTTGCTAAATTGCTGGCAATTAGTTTAAAGTGCGACAACAACAACAGCAACAGCACTGGGGAACAAAAAAAAAAAAAAACGCTACGTCAAAAGATAGAAAATTGCATGCCTAAGCAGCTTTGCCAATGCAATTTGAGCCAAGCAAGGCGTAAAATTTATGAAAAACTGCCAACTGCCGACTAGCAGCTCAACTGGGGGCGTTCCCAGAAGCGCAAAAACGCGACAATTGCGACTCAATTGCAATTGCAATTGCAATGGCCAATTTGCATATGAATAGAGCAGGCATTGAAAGAATTTCATGAATATGAATTAAGCTGCATTTTCTACAATTGCAATTGTAACTGCCAGTCGAAGAGGCGTTTCCAAAAACATTAACACAATTTACAATTTAATGCGTTATTTGCATATGAATAAAATAGCAATTATATATAACGCATTAAATAAATTAATAAAAGAAAATCAATTTTAACGATTTCCGTAATGTTTTTTAGGATTTTTAATATTCAACTTTTCGGCTGGCAGCGAAATTAATGAAATGCATGTGAAAAAGCAAAAATTAAAATTAATAAATTGAAATAAATGGGTTTCAGAAATATTTATTTATTTTTTAATCTAACACAAATTTTAAAATGAAAAGTCAGCTAACGTAATCTTAGAGCGCTGCCTGGTCTGCCCCTCCATTTCACATTCATATCGCCAATTGCTTTGTGCAGCCAATGCTGGGAATGTCTGCATAAGTAACTTGAGACTAGGCTGTAAGCTGTCTACTGCAGAGAAGTGTTGCCATTGATTTTGAGTTCTTTGACGGCTCACTAGCCCGTAAAGTGGTTAGTTCTTTGGCTTTACTTCTACTTGTACTTTTGCATCTGCTTCTCATTCAGCTCGTATGTCGCCTTTGTAAGCGCCGTTTCTTGTGTCGATTTCACTTAGTTTTTTGCTCGCTATTCGCTGCTCGTTTGTCAAGGCCTTAGCAAGGGCTTAAGCACTTCAAGTCAGTTCCGATATATTTATATTACACTTAACGCTGTCTGCAACAAGGCAGAGTGGGGCGTGGCATGTCAGCGGCAATTTGTGCGCAATGCCAAAAAGGAAATTTACGAAAAGCAAAAAGCAAAGCTGCCTTCTTCTGCTTCTTTCAGTCGACCAGTCGACCAGTCTAGACTTCAGGCACACACAAGCAGTGGCAGAGAGAGTGCAATTTATAGACTTCAACACTCGCTGAGCACTGCTCAGAACGTCGTCTTAGTTCTGATGCCAAATACGTGATTTATTTTAATAGATAATCATTACGCCATCGATTTGGGAAGTGAAATGCCAGTTGAGCAGCCACAGCTTCAGCTTGTTGCATGCGGCATGTGGCATGTAGCATGTGGCAGCGTGTGCGACGCGGCGCGTACGTGCGTCAATAAATCAAAAGCAAATGGCTTTTAGTTTATTGTTTTTGCGTGGGTAAATAGAGAAAAGTGGCCAGCGGCACATTGCGCATACGCCGTGTATCCGCCTGCATCCCAAAAACAAAAAAGGCCAACAAAAAAACAAATAAAGCCAGGCCAAGCCACATGCAGCATGCCGATGCACGGGGCACGCTCTGCACTGGATGCTGGATGCTGCACGGTTCATTCACATGGCAACCGTTGCGCGTACTCGTATTTAAATTGTGCCATTATGCACTCCAAGCCTGCCACCGCATTGGAGCCAGAGCAGGAACACGGAGCACGGACAGAGGGGTAAGGCATGGGGAATGAGGGACCCTCTCACACTAATGACTTTTTATGGCGTCTCTGGGCGGCTGCTGTGAAAGGGTTGGCCGCAAAAAATCAATACAATACATGGCCACTGAGCCTGCATAGCCGTAACCGGGCTAAAACAAAGGCCAGAAAGGGAGAAGAGCTGGCGCAGAGCAGAGAACAAGAGACACAGGGGGAGGGAGGCAACGCAAAAGGGGGACTGTCTGTTGCATTGTAACACTGGCCGACCGAGACCGGCTGGCCGTTTGGCCAGTTGGCCGACCGGCCGGCCGGCTGACTGGCTCGCTGGCCACAAACAAATGCAGCGACGAGACAAAACACTAAAAAAGAAAATCAATAGACCAAAACAACAACAACAGCAGCGATAGCAACAATTACGAAGACAGCAACAAATGAGTGCAAAAGCAAAAGCGAGAAATGCGCTGAAACTGTGAACTAAAAAGAGACCAGAAACAAGCGCAACATCAACGACAATGCCAAAGAAATTAAATGCATAAAAAATAGAGAAAAGACAAGAGCGCAGCATACCCTGTAATCAACAATATGTCAAGCACAACTGAGGCTGCAGCTTACATCATTCTAAATATGTGCAGCAAAGTTATGGCAAATCAATAAATGATAGTAAATTAATAAATTGCTATGGAAATGCTTTATGCACTCTCTGGCCTAACTATCATGTTTGCCAAGTGATGTCCATTTAGACAGCATAGTATAATTAGAGTAGTTTTATTTTTGGCACAGTAATTTTTAATTCAATTGAAAACTCTCTACAAATAAGCTAAGCTGAAGAGACTAAAGTTCAATCACCAAACGTCTAGCTATTAGTTATTCACAGAGAAACTAATACAATTAACAAATGACAAAGGAAATGACAAAAGACATTTAGCCATTTAGACAAGTGCTGGCACTTTGCAAAGAATCAAATTTATATGCAAATTTACAAGCTTCATCGATAATGATTAAAGTAGATATTAAAACTATTTGCCAGACAAATCATAGAAAGTTAAAGTAGAAATAAAAATATGGGACATAATAATATCGACAATTTAGCACAAATAATTTGGAAGAAATTCAAGAGTAGTTGATAAATAAGTTTTTCTTTTAACTAAGTGAGTACAGACGAGGCAGCTTACTTAGCATAGTTGAATGAAATGTGAAAGTCTGACAAGAACTAAGTGAGTTAGCTTTTAAACTAGCAATTTAATTAATTCATAACAAATGAAGTGACATTCTGAAAAAGAGTTTTTATACTTTAAAATGTTGCTAATGAAAAATTCAGCAGTTGCCAAAAGTGACAAAGTAGAAATTGTAATAATCCAAGAGTTATCAAAAGGGAATCCCTGACGACTGCCACAGTTGACAGATAGTTAAGCTTTAGAGCAACTTGCAGTTAACTGCTTGCTGCTTAACTTGACCAACTTTATTTTACCCTTTGGTGGCATTTTAATGCTTACAGGGTATAAAAATATGCACAAACATGCAGAAGACGAGACTCTGAGCTCTTGTAGTCGTTGTCGTTGTTGCTGCTTGAAGTGCACATAAAAATCATTTAAAAGCAACAGCGACGCCGACGCCGCTGTCAGATAGCAGGAGCAGGACTATGCCAGGACAACAGGCAACTGCAGCTAGCGCAGCCCTAAGGTGAGTTTGACTGCACTGTTGTTGCTGTTGCTGTGTTGAGGCTTTTGCTGTGATTCGGTGGGCAAAAAATGAGTTCAGCGTCGCCGCCGCACAACACACAAAATGGGTCTAAAGTCATAAACTTTTTCCACATAGCAGCTGATGCCAACGTTGAGTTGTTGTTGTTGTTTTTGTTGTTGCTGTTATTTTTCTCGCTGTTGTTGTTGTTCAGTGATTTTTCCTTGCCTTTGGCTTTTACTACACCACACTCTGCTGGGGCTTTTGTTTTCTTGCTTTTTATGACTAACGAGCAAAATATTGGGTTAAGTCAAAGGGGGTAAGTGCTGGCAAATGGATGACTGCAGGGGGGGAGGGGTTTGGTAGGCTATTGCCAAATATGTGAGCTAGGGGAGCCAAGGAACACAAGTGCCGAAACAATAGTTGCCTGAGCAATGAACTGACATAATAAGCAAGTGCTTATGTGAAACTATATACTGCAAATCAAACAATGAAAGCCTGCCGAGGAAAACCAAGAGGTGGGCTGAAGGGATTGACTCAGAAAAACACCGGTAGCCTTTTGTATTCCTGGAAATGGGAGAGAAGAATTTACCTACGTTTCTATTTGGTACTACAAAAATATGAAAAAGAAAATGTTGATTTGAGCAGAGCCAATTCAAGATGTCTTTAATTCAATAATATTATGTTTGAAAGCATACTGATTTCTCACTGAGGCAATAAAAGAAGGAGCTTGATTCCCTTCGTTTGGGCTGCCAAAATATTAACTTTTATTTAACACTACATATAAAAAAAGTCAAATATTATACGCAATAAGGGGGAGAATGGTTCAACAAATAAAATTAAATTGCCGAGACACTGCAAAGATTTTCTAATCTGTTTGGAAAGTGTTTTCACCACAAGCCGGCGGCATAACATTTCGCACCTCAAAAGGTATTTGCCAACTTTATCAATTGCGCAATTTTATCGCCTTTAACGCCTGCCAGTCTGTCGCTGTCTGCTGCCAAGCAAACGAAACGTTTTGTGCCTTTTACTTTAGACCTTTCTTGACACTCCCCCCCATTCCGCAACAGGACAGGCTGTAGGCGCACATCAATCATGTCCTTAGACAGACATAAACATAAATGCGAAAGACTGCAGTAAATTTTAAATGCGAGAGGCTTGTGCGCTCCAAATGTCACACGCCAATCACAAAATGTTTGCCAACTGTGCTCAGGTCGTTACGAGCACTAAATATAAACACCAAGTACACATGCATATATAAAGTGAAATATATACGACGCATAAGTATATAAAGGCCATTCATACAACAAGCATTTGTTTTGTTAAACACTTTTGCGTACACTTTGGCCTTTGACAGCAACGCTTTCAGGCGGGGCAAGAGAGTGTGATGAAACTGCAAAAGCTTGCAGCATACTTGCAGGCGTGCCACGGATTGCCGATGGCGCATATTTAGCCGGCGGGGCGAAAGTGATTTCTTAATTTGTTACAACTAACTTTGCAGTCAGCGAGCGTCTACTCTGTCAACTCCCCTAGGTCGCTGTCGCTGTCGCTGTCACTGTGTGTGTGTGTGTGTGTGTGTATGTATATGTGTTAAAGTTGCACGAACTTTCTTCCGAGTGGAAGTTTCCTTTTCAAGCGCAGCCTGACGTACGTGACTTTTGCGGCAAATGATGGATTAGGGTCGCTTACATACAACGCAAAAAACAAAAGAGTGTGGGAGGAAAAAAGTGAAACTTGCTGTCGAGTTTGCTGCACAGCTAATTAATGACAACAGCAGCGCAATATACACGTTTCAAAATTGCGCATACGCATACGTTGCGTATACGCAATGCCAGCAACTGCAGCTGTTGCCGAATGACCAAAAAAAAAAACAAGGCGCCTACATATGTGGTGTACATAAAGCCTCCGCACGAGCAAAAATTTAAATAAACCAATCCATTTATCGTTTCGTTGCCGGCTGCTGAAGCCGCTTCTGCTACTATTACTACGACGACAACTACTACGCACATGGGCGGCCATTTTGGGTGCATGTATGTGTGTGGTCACTTCCGCATGAAATACGAGCGATTTTTACTACACAACAGCAGCCGTAGCCGTAGCCGTTGCCGCTTGATGCTCACATGCGTGTCCCATACGAATGTCCAGTCCAGTCCAGTGTGTGTATGCGGCAATCGATAAATTTTGTGTGTGCAGCATCGTGTGCAGCAGCAACAATAACTGGCTCCAGCTGTATATAGACTGTGCGTATATGTATGCATGTGTGCTGTATATGCCGGCAGACAGATTTATAGTTTGTCATGGCGGCAACGTCCAAAATAGTTGCACATACTCGACACGGCAACTCAGGGCAGCTTGTGCAGTTGCAGCAGCAGCAGCAGCAGCAGCTCGTTCATAAAATCAATAGGCAATTCGCTTGCAACACTCTCTCGTTCTCTTGCCGGCCGGTATAAGCATTATTTATGAGCAGACTGGGACTCTGCTCTTAACGATAAGCCTAATCCACAAAAGCCCTCCGAAGCTCCTTCTAATTGCAGTAAATAAGTCACTTGCCAACTTCGTGACGTCTAATTGCTTGGAAAAGTCAGCAAATAGCACAAAATTTCAAATTCTATGCAGCATTTCGAATAATGTATAAAGAAAGCTGCAAAACGAGTCAGTCGAGTTGAACGCACAACAAAAATGTCAAACAATTAAGCGGCAATTACAAAAAAAAAAGGTTGCCAACCAAAGGTACAGTGCCTGAATGTCAGGATGTCAGGACGTCAGGATGTTGGGATGCCATCTGCTAAGGCTACGTGAAAGCGTCGCGTTAAACGTGTCTTCCAATTTGCTCTGAACTCGGTCTGAAAAGGCATGGAATTGGAAACGGGAGGAGGCAACACAACACAAGGCACTTAATGGGCAACACACGCGCAACGCAGGGGCGGGTTCAACAATAAGGATGCTGGATTACATATGCTAGAAGTGCTTCACACTCACACTCACACACACACACACATACCATCACAATCCCGCCCAGCTGCACATGCTTTATTGATGAGCGGAATTTGAGAGGGGCTGCAAGTACCTGGATCAAAGCCTAGCATGTCTGTTTATTTAAAACACTTGTAGTCTTCAAAGATCGTAAAGAACACGAGAGCTTCGACTAAATTCAAAATTAATTACATAAAAGTGCAGTAGAATTGATATACTAGCAAAAAAAAAAAAAAAGAAAAACTGAAATATCTTCAGAGTTATTAAGTCTATCAATAGTAGTAGTAGTCGGCTTAGCTATAATAAAATAAAACTCAATAAAAATAAACTGAACTTAATCATAAAATTTATCGATATCATTGCTTAATCATAAAATTTATCGATAGAATCTATATCACTTTACATTCACATTCAACTAGTGGAAAGCTCTATCTTCTATCTCTCCACATGCTAAACAAGTTTAAATTATAGTGCCCTGAATATAAAGATAAGGAAATCACTTCCTCTACCGTATCACATTGTCACATCACTTGAAAGTTTCGCCACGAACTTCGAAATAAACTCATTACGGGACTTTGCACACACACACACACAAGCAGTGTATTTAAGTATATTTTAGTGTTTGCTTTTAGTATATTTTTAATACTTGCCATCAAACTAAACAAATTTGCATGCAATTTGGCGAAAAACACTTTGCACTTGCAACATTTGAGAGGAAGAAAGGAGGAAGGGGATTTGTTGTTGTTTGTTGGCCTCGATGTGTTGTTGTTGTTCTTGTGCTGCAGCAACGGCTTAGCTTGATTTTTGCACGTTGTTGCAATTCAATTTATTTTCAATTTGCGAGCATGCAACGCGGGCAGGTGAAACTGACGGGAGGGGGGAGAGGGATCAGCAAGAGGAGTCAAGTCTAGCACCTTTCATTAGACACAACTTTATCAGCGAAATTTGCGCGTCAAGCATTGCATACTTGGCGTATGCATGTTGTTATTATTGTTGTTGTTGTTGTTGTTGTCTTGTTGCCGGGCGCACGTTGTTTTACAATGCAGTTTCTCGTAGTATCTACAACAATACACACACACACACACACTTTTGTAACAGTATGCAAGCGAGCAATGTACATACATGGATAGCCCTGTTATTTACACAGCGCGCACGTTGCCGCGCTCTTGTTGTTATTGTTATTATGTATACACACTGTTGTTGTTGTTCTTATTTGTTGTAGTTGCAGTTTCCTTGCTATTGCACTTTGCCACCTTACATGCTCTTTCGTACACAACAGCAATGCAACGGCGCCGACGCGTTCTCTTCTAGTAAATAGACTCTCTTTCATGCACACACATACACACAAATCGCATACATACCAACCACATTCATACAGCAACACACGCACACACATACACACTACCGTTTGTGGGTGGTAGCGAGATGGCTCGGCTAAAGAACTCCCGCTGAGTTTGAAGAGTGCAGGGCCAGGCACAACCGCACGCGAGGAACGTCAAACAGCAACTGAATTCACATTGCGCTGGCCAAAGCCTGAGATGCCAGTCCTGTGTTGCCATAGACGCAGCTCAAAGGCTCCAACGTTAGCGTTAGCGTGGATGCTGTGCTCCATTGCGCAGAAGTCACGTTGTGGGCCGTAGTAAAATCATCACGTAGTATTTGGATGCTATTCACAATTCATTCATCTCCTTCGCTCGTTCGATTATTCGTTAGCTTGCTCGGTTCGACAACTGTGACATTTCTTGATCGCAAAGTTATCGAAAATGTATATGACTGATCTGGCAACGCCAAAGCTGTTATTCGTCAGCCCTGAACTTTCAGTTCCACCTCTTATTCAGTTTTATGCTGCATTGACATGACGCTACTTAATTTTGTCGAGACTTTGGAATTAATGGCATTTAGCTTCTTTCGCGATTCAGACCAATATCATGATTTTATACACGATGCGCAGCATATTACCAATGCGCTCATTTTACAATTGAAGGGCGATCAATCCCTATTTCAGGAGTGCTTGTTTCCCATGTACAATGCAGGTAAAACACGTACTAATATTTCAATCTGTAGGCCAATAAACTGTCTTCAATTGCAGCCGCGTCTGTTCAACAAATTAACATGGAGGTGCCGCTTACATTTGAGATATTTCTGCCCATAAGCTTGCCCTTTGCATTAAGCACAAGCTTCAATGACAAAGAGCGCAGTGTGCAGTTCAACAAGACGAGCTTTGCGCATCCCTTTTTCTTTGGCAATGTGGTCAATGCCAAGTGTATGAATATTCTGCTGCAACGGGATCTGCAACGTGCTGTATCAAGAATGTCCTCACTGTGTGGCCCTTCGGGTGTCATTTACAATATGACTTACTCATCGCTCAGCTACAACCGTACGCCGTTTGCCCATCAGATCTTTGCCGAGGAGCGCGGCAGTGTCGGACGCGGCATACATATTGACTTTATACTGGCCTTGGAGTTTAATGGCGCCGAAGTACCGCTACCTCAGTACTATAAAGCTCCCATTTCCTACAAGTGGTTGGCCTACGGCCTGGTGCCAGTCAGCGATGCATATGATGGAGCCGATTGGGGTGTGATCCTGCCCAGGTGGCAGACCGATACAAAGGTTATTCGACTGCGTTGCCACAACATGATGCAGTTGCTCTATCGCCTGTTGTTTGCCCAGCATTGCTTTTGCTTTGCTGTGCCCTTTCTGGTCAAGTTCTGCTTCTTCATGACGACCGTGGATCCTGATAATGACTACAGACACATGAGTTTGGCAGAGCTGATGATAACGGTGAGTTGTCATGCTTGATTCGTTTATGTACTATGCTCACTCTACTCTTTCATTTTCAGACACTGGGCCATCAGGTATTTCGCAACTTTTGCGAACTTATTGTAGCCTCCAAGGTTGGTGATCCACTCTCAAACATAACGCGGACAAAAGCGCTGCGTGAGCAGCAGGTGCGAGCCAAGGGCATCTTTGCCATGCTGGTCAAGGGCTTTCAACTGAATGTGATTAGCTGTGAATTTATAGCGAAATTATTTCATTTCGATCCTGCGTCTTTTACGACAACAGATCCTACGAGCACCAATCAGGCAGAGGAATGTGACGAGCAGCAGTGCTCAGAAAGCCTCAAGCGACGACACAGCATTTAGGGACAGAGAAACGTTAATTCAAAAGTTAAATTGTGCATAAAGTGGGCCAATTGTTCTTCTTATTGTCGTTGCATGCTACATCAAGAAATTTGAGTTAACTGTAAATTGGCTGTGTCGTTTGTGAGAGACAACAAAGTCGCTCGAAATCTCAGTAATAGCGCAACTTTTATGCCCAAAAATAAGTGGAATTGTCTACACTCACACATTCACATACCGACCAAACACCAACACACACACACACTCGCTTGGAGAGACAAAAGTTAATAAAAGCCAACTAAAAACTAAAGCTCTGTTGGACTACGTGTCCTTGTTGTTCCAAGCCCATCCTTTAGCTATAGTTTACTATCTGTGTGTGTGTGTGGAAAAGTTAAATTGCAAATAGCTTGGGTTGTCTCTCCCCGCCCCCTTCCCTGTTTCTCCAGTGGGCCAGAGGCGACATGAAATTTTAGAAAAATTTGCTGTTATTGTTGGCAAAACAAAAAACGGCTAAAGGAGCGCAAAAAAAAACGTTGGAGCAAGTGGGCGTGTTCGTAGTTGTTGTTGTGGACGTGGACGCATTAAATACAGGGAGACACAAAAAAATAAAAAAGGGTTTAGGGCTGCCACCTGCATTCGCACGAGTCATGGTTTGAAAGTTTTTCGCTCTCAGCCTTTCATGTTTCATTGTTGTCAACTTTTAACTAGTTTTTTCTTCACCTTTTTTTTTAAATTGTTATTATTTTTAAATGCAAATTGTGCGAAATAGTCTTTTGTTTCGAATGAAAGAAGTCGAGAATTTATGTTTTCCTCAATTTTTGTATTTTTTGTACTCTTTTTTATGTTTTATTTTTAATATTGTGATAAATTGAATTAATGCTTGCAGTTCTGCCTGCTGGCACTTCAGCCCCATCAGACCTTGTCCAAATGCCTCTAATTGCATTTGCGTACTGTTATAAAATATTGAAACATGATAACCAAGTGGACGTGTTAATTTGTAGACCATGTTGTCAATTTGATTGCCATTCGAGAATATTTTTGCATTTTCAACTCGCTCTCTCTCTCGTTATTTTAATTTCATTTGCAGCTGCTGTGAATAACCTCAAGTTAAAGCCTTAAAACTTTATAACATAAATTCACATTGAATGCTAATAAATAAGTGCAATTTATGATTGAGTTCTCTGCGTGTATTCCAATTCATTATGCTTAAGGGAACAACATCCAAATAAATATAAAATATAATAAACAAGCACAAAATCGTAAAGGAGCTTATTGAAAGCAAAGGCTAAAAGTTTAATCAAAAGCAAGAGCTCAGCATTCAACTGAAAATGCAATGCGAAAGCATCAATCTATATATACATATATATATAAGGATTTTCTTTTTTCAATAAGGAATTCCATTTTGCAAACGAAGTGCAGGCAAAGAAAACTATAAGCCAATACTGTAAATAAAATTTTTGTATTTTATTAGCAATAAATATATTAGAAATATATTAAGTACCTGAGCAATGGTACAATTCACACATTATTTAAGCAATTATTAAATGCCATGTATAAAAAAAAATTAAAATAATAAGCCACAAACATATCATATATATTTATTTGTACAATGTTTAATTTAATCAGAGATGGACGGACTAGTCATCGGTCTCTCAGTTGAGCTTTTACACAAAGTTATAGGAAGTGTATAGATATAGAACTAATGATTTTCATTACATGATGTCTGCCAGTCGAGCACTCTCACAAAACGCCAGCAACGACTAATTGCCCTTAAAAATGAAAAGGTGAAAGCACAAAATGTTGATCTTTTGGCCTGGCCAGTGGCCACGGGTTATGCGATTCCCCAACGACCTCGAGGATTCTCAAAATTGACTCATCCGCCGTGTTTGTTGCCAGCTTAGTCGACAGTTAAGAAATATGAATATTTTTTGTTGGAGGCGGATGGAAAGTGGTCCCAAAATGGCAGTCGAATGATGTCCAGAGGGGGGAGCAGTTTCTCCATGACGGCGATGGACAGCAGCAGCAGCATCTTTAATCAAAAAATAATTATGAGCGTCATGGGAGTTGGCGGTGGCAATGAAATTACATTTGAATTATGATGAAAAGTGGGCGGTGTGACGCGGTGGGTGGAAAATGGTGAAATTGTAAATGGAAACTCCCGGACAAGTTGTGCAGCAAATGAGCTAAGCGAAAGCAAAGTGAAATTTGAGTGAGACGAAAGGCAGTTGAAAAGGCAGCAAGAGATAGAGCAAATAAAAAGCAACAAACAACAACAATTCAGGCAATTTACGCAACAAACAGAGCGCTGAAAATTGCAGGGACAGAGGCGACAGAGGAACGACCACAAGGACGAAAAAGTTTATGCGAAAAAAAAACAGACAATTAATTTGTTTTGCGAGGACAGATTGAGTGAAGTGGGGGTTGTGGTGGATACAGGACACAGAGCACAGGACATGGGAACAGGCAAACAATTTCGTGCTTGTTGGCAAAGAAAATTTACGTGCCAAAGACAAGTCGCTGGACAAACAAACAGCAAGAAGAGCAGCAGCCGGAACTCGGCCAGAAGCCAGGGAAATGGTCAAACATTTTACGCTTTTTGTTTAATTAAAATAGCAACAGGACAGGCATGGATCGAGGGTATGTGGGGACTAGAAAAGGCTCTTAAAGCACACACACACACACACATACAGAGAGCGTACGCAGGACAAAGGACCGAGGACCTTTTGCGTGCTCAGCGCCTTTTCAATTAAGCTTGCACTGCATTTAATAAAAACTAAAAACATTTGTTTTGCAGCGCCTTATCTGTACCGGAAGCAGCTGCGGAAACGGAAGTTGCCGCCGCAGCGTCAGATAAGTTTTATTTGCGCTTACAAATTGTTGAACTATTAAACAACAAGTGGTGTCAAAGGAGCCTTCCACCTGTCAACTGCATTGCAATCTTCAGCCGACTCAAAGGAATGTCGACTTGATATTAAAACCCGACAAGGAAACGTGCCTCAGCAGGATATCCATCAGACAGTGCTCCAGTGTATGTGTATGTGTGTATGTGTATGAGTGGTGCAAGTGTATCACGTTCGTGTCATTTGGTGAATGCCACTTCATAATTCAATAAAACAATAAAAAGCGAAATCCTAACAAATTACAACAATCACATCAAATACATGAGAGCGAGTGTGTGCGGTCTCCGTGCCCGTCCGTCTGTCCGGTCTGTTGAGCATAGGCGTGTCCAACATATTTTCATAAATTGCTCACAATTTGCTATGCATGGCATAAACACAAAAGCCCACGAATCGTTGACACGCCCACAAGGAAACGACACAGAATCCGAGGCGGATAGAAAAGGAGGAGAGGACACAAAATGCGCGCGCGACATGACAGCAAAAATGGCCAAAATTATGACGCAAAGGATAATCGCCATAAAGTGAGCCAAGCGAGCGAAGGATAAACGTGCAGCGTACTCACTTACATGGATCCTTGTCTAAGGACAGCGTGTGCGACGTGCTCGGTTTTATGCCCGCAAGGCAGCGCGGCAAAACGACATGTGAGCATCCTCAGAGCAACGACTTTACTATTGTGTAGTGCTTTATTCGGGTTGCTGTTACATGTTTCATATTTCTATACAAAATATTCAAGTTCTAGCCAAGCTAGCAAATCGGATAGGGAACGATCGTATTATTGACGGCATCGTTCAAGGTCGAAGTACTTTCCTTCACTTCACTACGTTGGCTTCAATTGATTTACAATTTGTAGATGGCAGTCAACTTTGGACCTGCCTGCACCATGGCATCCCTGTGGATCTGATATTGCATTTCTACCGTATTCAGATGCAACAGTTGCTTCATTTTTTGTCCAATGGCCAGAATGGCGTGCTTATTTCCCGAGTCCTTGGTCCAAAGAGCTGTGAATATGAAGCAAATGAGAGCTGTCCCAAATGAGGAGAACTTGCATCTTACATATCTTGCTGGCCTTGTTGCGCACATTAATGACCACGCCACAAATTTGATCCGAATACTCGAAGCACTCGCCAATAGTGCACAAGAGCTGCAAGAGAATTGCAATACTGTTGAAGAAGTATGCATTCTACACAAAGGTACGTTACCAAATCATGCCACAACTTGTCGACAAACTCCTTGGGGTCCTTCTCCAAAAACATGACCCAGCGTCCGCCTTCCTTATTGATATCATCCTCCCACATGGGACTGTAAAATTCGTACTCAGCATTAATGGAAATCAAAACGAATAATCAGACTTACTATATGCCTTGCTTGAATACCATGTAATCATTGAATACCTTAAGAGCCGATGGCGGCTTTATAAAGTAATAGACACTGAAAGAAAGATGAAGCTGTCAACAAAACAAAATATTCCAAAAAAAAAGATTAAAGCTCACCTAAAAAAGTCCTCGACCGTGTTGAAGCTAGTTACATCACTAAGCATGTCGGACCAGGCCTTGGTGCGATCGTTTTCCCAGTGCCACAGCGTCCAGGTGTGCTCCAGTGGATGCTTGAATAACAAATCGTAGTCAATCGAGCTTAGCACACGATTGAGAGACGGCTGTAAGTCTGCAGCAGATGAGACGGCAGCCTCAGTAGCAGTAGTGGCAGCAATTTGATCATTCTGCCCCATGTCCCCATTACCGCCATAGATCTCCTGTCCCTGTTTGGCAACCTTGAATCCATTGTAATTATCGTAGCCCATTGTGCGATGAGTTACTTTCAAACACTTTTGCAATATAATTCCTATTTTTATTATTTCCTTTTTTCTAAAACACGTTTAAAACTAGTGTTCGTCGTACGAGTTTAAGAGAATACTGAAAAATCTGTGAATTCTGCATGTGATTAAAAGGCATTCAATAAGTTGACAATTAAACAGCGCCGCCTACTCGGAAATGTCTACTGAACTATAGGGCTGCCAGATCACCACATATATTTTTGCTGCAACGTTGCCACTATATTTGGCATGAGCTTGTTAGCGATCAACGTGAATGCCAAACGATTTGCATACGCATTTGTTATTGTTGCACATTCGCAATTTAAAGCCAATTCAACGCAAGAATGGATGCACTTGTTCGGGCTCTGGCTGAGGCAATGTCTCTGGCCACAAGGGTCTATCAATTGAGATGTCACGCTAATAAAATAAAATGCCAGCGAGCATACGATAAATGCACGAAAATAATAAAATGTGACTCAAATGAGCGAACGCGACAGGCAAAGCCAAAGCCAAAGCACTTGGCTGTCTGCCTGACTGCCTCAAGGAGCTGCTTCACTTGCAAGCACTTCGCTCCCCCCTCGACCCATCTATACTCTACGGGTGTGTGTGTGAGTGTGTGTGTGTGTGTGTGCAACAGTTTGCTTGCAGTCAATAATCGAAATCGACTTGGGCTTGTGGCAATAAAAATTTGTCTTCGCCGCTTAAGTTTTGCGCCTTGTTGCACAGACGGACGAACGGACAGGCAGAGCGGGGTGGGGGAGTGGGAGGGCTGCACCCTTTCGCGCTGTTGATAATAAAATATGTGAGTCCTTGCCACGCTAGCTGCCTGGGTAAGTAGCTTTGGGCCCTTGTAATGTGCACCATTTGTTGCTGGTGTGCGGGATGTGGTGTTAAAAGTGCCACCAAAGCCACTGTGTGGCTTTTCTACAAGTTGCCTCAGCACTCCACGTTTGGCTCGTGAGTTATGTTGGCCAAGTTAGTACAAAAGTGTGGACTGCCTGTCGGCCATCCGGTCGCTTCTGCGGCTGCTTGACTTAGTTGGGCCGCAGCAAATAACTTTTCCAGCTTCAATTTACTTAAAAATTCTATTTATTTTAGGTCTTAAGCATTCGCTAGCCCCCTGGCCCCCAGGCACCAGATGAGCTCGAGCATGAGAGATATTCCCCAGTTCTTTCCGCTTCCGTTTCTGCTTTCGTTTTTGGTAACAAATCGCCAGCATTTTAAGACAGCTACGGGTGAGTTTATTTGCAGTTGATTAACGCAATTGAACACGTCCAAATAGATGGCGCCAAGTCACGAGCCATTTCGTCAGCTTAAAATATAAAATGTTGAATTATGTCTAAGTTATTTGGTAAAGTATTTTTTGCTTATTTACCTGTCCGTATGCAGCTTTTACTTAAATCCAAACAAATGCTTCGACTTTTGTTTCCAGTTGTCTGACTATCTGCTCTACTGTGGGCTGTGGGCTGCGTATACGTAATATTTTTACAACGCTTTGCACTTTGCAGCTACAGCTACAGCGATGGCTGCATAACATGGGTCAGTAAATCTTTTAAAATATTGTAATGTTACTCGCAGCAGAGTGCAAAAAGGCTCCCGCAAAAAGTAAGCAAGCTAAGAGGGAAACGCCAGTTAGCAGTGGGATTCACGGGAGGGGTGAAGGGAGGCGTTGAGCATCAGCTTAAGCGCTTTGAGTGCTGTGCAGTAAAAACGCCCAAGGAATGCCAGCAAAGACCGTGAGAAGACGACGCCAACGAACAGCCCAGGTCATCAGAACAACTGGCTGCAAGACGAGCATCAATACCTTGAGAAATTCAGTACAGTCAAGAAATGAAAATGATTTGATGCATTAGAATGGGTCCTTGCTACGGTTCCTCTTATTATTGCTGCTGTTCCTGTTCTAGTTGCTGCTGCTTCTCCTGGTGCTAGTGTTGCTTTTTTCGAGCAACAAATTGCTTGGCTCTCACCGACTCACTTACTCGTCCAATGATTGTAAAAGATTTGAGCGATGATGTACGATATGATGCAGCTCATTTATTTTGCACCTGAATGCTAGATCAGCTGTGGGCAATGGGCGAGGAGGCAGGGCTCTAGCCACATAAAACAACAAGAAGCAAAGGTGCTAAAGAAGCCAAAAATAAACGAACACATGAGCTTCCGACGGCGATGACGACGACATTTCCTGCAGCGGGCAGTGGCCGCACATTGCGCCCTGAGGCCAAGCCGACAAAGACAAAAGCAGCAGCTTCCTGCCAGTTGCCACCTGCCAACTGCCAACAGTTAGCAGCTCCAGTCGGCTGTCAGCAAACTTGCCTTGGCAAAAATACTGTGCTAAATGCTTTTGTGCGAGACAAAAACAAGGCAGAGATGAAGACTAAGATGGCAGACTTGGCCCAAACCAAAAGGCCAGGTGAAAGTCATTTCACGCTGTTGTAGCGCAAAAGATTAAAATAATAGCAGCGCGTAAATTAAACAGCCAGCCATAGCAAGAGCTCGAGCCCGACTCCAAGTCAGACTCAGTGGAGTGGCAACCGCAGCCCAACGACGCACCAATCACACAGACTTTGCACACAAAGACGTTTCTCATTCTTTTGTCATCCATCTCTGTGAGAGTTTGTCTGTGTGTGTGTGTGTGTGTACTCGGTCTGGCACTAAGACCATAAGACGCTTAGCTGCTAGCAGGCATGGGCAATACTTACGCCATTCGCACCATCTGATGTGCCACCATTGCCAACAGCAGCAGCAGCAGCAGCAACATCGCGTTGTCAGCACTTCATTTTGAGCCAACATGCCGCGTGCTTTACTTAATGCGTCTGACAAAGGGAGGCTGAGGCTGGCGGGACTGAGCGCCTTGCAGTTGCATTTCTTTATGGGTATTATGATTGTCAGGCGACAAGAGCTAAGAGCAAACGCAAAAGGGGCGAAGCATTTTTAAAGCATGGGCAACAAAAATAGAAAAATTTTAGTGTTATAATATATGACTTGTAAATATATTTGAAATGCTTAAAATTCATTTGTTCATTTAAAAAAAAATATATTTGAAATATAGTTAACTTGAAAATATATTTGAATTGCTAAACATTGATTTGGTCATTAAAAAAAAAACATATTAGAAATATAGTTATGCTTTCAATTGATAAATTAAATTCAACAAGTGTCTAGATTTATACTTAAAACAATAAAGGATTGATGGATAGCCTAAGTATAGATTAAAACACGAAATAACTTTTTCAACTGCTTATTTTTAATAAAAGTGCCCAAAAAAAAGACTTAAACTTAAGCGTCCAGTTTGCTTACAAATAAATGGACAGATAAAGCATAAATTTGTTCTTCTATTTATCATACTTACTTGATATATATATCTCGAATTGCTTTTGACAATTTTGTCGCCTGTGCAGTGGCACACACCTTCGCAGTACATATGTAGGAGTAGGTATTATGTTCGGTCTACGCGTATGTTGCAAGAGAGGGGTTGGCTACGCGCTGATTCGTTAAGCTGCCACACAGTGCTACACAGCTGCCTCTTGCCACTGCCACAGCCACCTCTTGTGGCTTGTCTTTTTCGACTTTTTCATCTGCTGTTGTTGCCTTTGCCGTTGCCGTTGCTGCTTCGTTTCGTGTTCGCTTAATGCTTTATGTTTTGCCAGCTTTTAGCTGCTTTGTTGCCGTTGCGTTGCCGTTGCTGTTGATGTTGATGTTGCAAGGTACTTTTGCTTTTGTTCGATGAAACGTAAAAATAGCAACAAGCAACGAAAACTCATTTTTAGACAATGCCACATAATTCCAACGGATGCGGATAACGCACACAACGACTACCTGCTTTGTTGTTGTAATGAGGTATTCTGTTGCTGCCACTCTCTGTTGTTGCTGCTCATGTTTACCATTTCAATGCGCCTTTTTGCTTGCTTGCTTGCTTCTGCTGCTCTTCAAAGTAACCGCAAGAAGTTGCTTACGCGCTGTCAGTTTTTATAATGAATCTTGGGCCGGCATCTCCTCCTCTACCCTTTGATATTCGCAAACCTCAACCCTTGGCCCCCATAGCCCAACATGTCGCCCTCGACAGCATCTGCTTGGGTTCGGTTTGTTGGCAAAAATTTGCGTATTTCGTGCAGCGCCCCAGCAGGAGGCGCCACACGCTCAACGATAAGTTCTGAACCCTGGCCGCACACATACAAGCATATGTTAGCCTGTTGCTGGTGCTGCTGCTGTTGCTGTGTGTGTGAGTTGTTGTTGCTGGTCATTTACGCCCATTTAGCCGCATTTAACAAAGTCAACAATAAAGTCAAAAAGTTCTGTCAGCCCGTTCGAGTTGAGGTTGTTGCTGAAGTTGAACGCTTAGCCCAAACGATAATTGCCAAAAGTTCTTCCTCCATACAACTCCTTCTCCCTTTCTATGATACCTGCTTTCAATGATGAGGCAACTTGAGCCGCTTAGCCAGATCTCGTACTCCATTAAATCATTACTCGCATTTGGCTGTCGTAGCTGTTGACGCATTTGGTTTTCAGACCTCATTAGCGCCAACAACAGCAAGAGCAACACAACACCAACACCTCCAACGACAACAACGACAACGACGACAGCAACAGCAGGTGTCAATTTTAATTTAGTGCCTGTGCGAGGATATTGTCTACGATGTCTGTTTGCCTATTTGTGGCTTTTGTCATTGAGCTGACTGCACTCGGAGAAATGTCTGGATTCTTCATTTCAATTAAGCACAAATTAGGCAAACAATTTGGGCAACAAATACATATAACAATATGGAATGCTAAGCATAATTTATACGATTGTCTAATGCTTGAATAATTTGAAGATTTTTTAGGCTTTATTGAAAGGAAACATTAAGATATATTTATTTTATCAAGTAACAAGTAAGTATTTAACTCAATTTGTTTTTAAGCATGTTGTAAATACTAACATATTTGATTTAATTATGCACTCTTCACTATACCAAATCGTATACTTAATAAATAAATTTACCGGTATTTAATTAGACAGACTATAACTAACATATGTATATTTTCAATTGGAACTAGAAAATCAAAATCAATAAGGATTTTATACAGTATTTAACTGCAGAATAGTGTATATATCCCATATATGGCGGATTTATGGTCTCTGCGGTAATCAGGGCCAGCAGAAATGTACATTAATATTATAGATACCTCAGATAGCTCAGATACACGAGCAGACTGTCGGGCAACTTGACACTTAATTGATATGCAGAGTGGCAATTGTCCCGACTTGAAGCCATTGTGGAATCTACTCGTAGTTGAATTGCTTTCAACGACGCTAATGAAGCCACTGAAATATTTGCGCGAACAAACGCTGTGCATGCCAAACAAGACAAAATTACAGTCAAGCCTGTCTATAACAAATCTGCATAGTCGGACAGTTTATTGCTATAAATGCTGCAATTTATCTAGAAATAGTTTAAAGTTTTTTGTTCTAGAATATTCAGTTTTTATAGTACACTTTTTGAGTTAATCAACAAATGTTTCTACTGTAATTTAGTTCAATTAAAAGTCAGTGGGAAATGTTCATTGAAACTTAAACTTTTATTTTATTTCGTTAACAAAAATCACAAGAAGAGAAGTTTGGGAATATATGCCCAGCCATGGTCGAGAGACATGGCGCACTATTCCTTATGGATCGCTCAGATAGGTATTTACTTCTTCAGCAGAAGAGGAGCGGCGGCGTAGGGACGGGCCACATAGGGAGCGGCGAAGGGTGCGCTATAGGCCAGAGGAGCAGCAGCAGCGTAGCGAGTGTAGGGAGCAGCCAGGGGTGCGGTGTAGGCAGCAGCCAAGGGAGAGGTGTAGGCAGCAGCCAAGGGAGAGGTGTAGGCAGCGGCCAGAGGAGCGCTGTAGGCGGAGGCAATTGGCGCGGTGTAGGCGGCGGCAATGGGTGCGGTGTAGGCAGCTGGGAAGGCGGCGCTGTGGGCGACCTGGTGGGCAGAGTAGCTGGAGGCATAGGGAGCCACATAGGCAGCGCTACCGACGACAGCAGCAGCAGGTGCGGTGTAGGCCAGAGGAGCAGCGGCCAGGAGGCCAGGCTTGGCGGCAGCCACAGCCACAACAGCGAAGAAGCAGACGGCGAACTGAGTAGGAGAATGTAGATCAGTTGAGGATGTGCATAAGGATGTCAGTCGTGGTCTACTTACGAATTTGAACATTTTGAGTGTTGGTTGTTTTTGGGTTTGCAGTTGTCAGCTAGTGAATGACCAGTTGATTTGTGATGCCAAATTGTGGACGGGCCAGCGCTTTTATAGCTGTGGCCAACACTTGCACTTTTTTTTTTGGCTTCTAGCCCTCTCGATATTCGACTAAGCTGGAGCTGCTTGGGCATGCGCATCACGTGCGCGCCGGTTGCCAAGTCAACGACTGACGATAGAGAGACAAAGACAATGCTGTCCATGTTGCGCATGCGCAATTCTTGGCCAGAAATTACCTGCCCTGTGCTTAATGTCTTAGCCCCAAGTGCGTGCTTGGCGTCCGTTACTTTTGCCTCGATTTCTGTGCGTTACCATCGACATTTGTCCATGACCTTGAAGCTGCAGTTTATATGGATTTCTGCGTTCGACTCGCTACTGGGGGTATTCCGCTTTAAAAAAAAACGGTAGCTCATTAAACCACAGATCAACACGATAACGGTCGAATTGTACATTTTATTGATTCGATTGGATAACTTGGCTAACTTGTTTCTTAAAAATGTGACAGCTCTTCATGGAGCTTATGACCTGGAAGCTACATAACTGAAATAATTTATATAGTTCTATCTCAAATTATGCTATTTATTTTAACAAATAATACGGAAGTAAAATATGCTGCATAATTTCACATTGTAGAAATTTCGTTAAGAGTTCTTCAATTTCAATTCCTTTCTAATACTTTTTGTATTTTTGTTGATGAATTCATTTAAATTATGTTCGCTTTGCATGAATTAATGCAAATGTGCTTTGATACTATTAAAATTCAACCAAAGATCTTGTATAATTGATTTTAATTTATAAGAAATAGTTCTCAACTTTTTCAACAACTTGTGTTATAATCTTTCTTTCACAAGCTCTTTAACATCAGTAGAAAATGTAATTGATAATTCTTGCTGTTTTTTTACAAATCTATCTGCTTAAACGACTTTTGATAAGTATGTTCGCTTCTAACTTTATTATTACACAAACTTACAAGGTGTTTGCTATCTGTGATGTGCTTGATTGCATCATTGATTAATGCAAATTAAAAATAGCTAATTAATTCTTGCATTGCATAATCCATACATCTTCTTATGCAATAATGTACATTTTCTCTCAGCTTGATTAACTTTTTGCTCCATATGCTCGTGAAGCGCACATAATAATAATCCGCCCGTTTATCGCCCGCTCACTCTTCCATTCTTCTTCTTACTCACACTTACACTTAGTGCCATTCGCCCCGCAAGCAGACATTCAATGCAGCAGCATTTAAAATCTTATTGATAAACAGTGGCCCAACCACAATTCAATGGAAAATTAATTAACAAATGTCATAAATGGGGTGAAAAAAGAGTTGGACACTGGGAAAATGACGAGCTAAAGAGTGATGCATGGGAGGAGGGGTAATGTAGTGAGAGTGAGGGTGAAAAATGCAACGCTTAAATCGCACTAATTAGAAGTATCGAGTGTGTGCTCGTTCAGGGGCATATCAAGGTGTTTACAATGCCAAACAGCAGCCCGAGTCAAACACATGCCAAAATACACACATTGCCACACTCACTCGCAGGTGCCCACACATACATACACACACACACACTCCAAAAAGTGTTGAAGCGTGAATTTTGCTTAAAAATGCCAATTACGCGATTTTGCAAGGCAATGGAGTAGGGGACAAAAGTGAGAGTGTGTGTGTGTGTGTGTAAGGGATGGTGTAAGTGGGTGTCTATAACATGAGAACCAACAAAGTTGTGCGAATATTTCAGTTGCTGCTGCTGATGATGATGTTGTCGCTGAAGGATTTGACTGGCTTCCTTTCCATTTCTCTTCCTTTCGCTCTGCTCTCTTGAAGTGTTTGCCTTGCGACTGTGCATACGCAAAGTGTGGGAGGCTGCGTCTGGGTATTAATAGGCGTGGCAGTCGTCTACTAAATGCACAGTCATGATGCAAGCAGCCACAGCAGATGCGCCACTTGACTTAGGGCTGGTCGAAACTGTGTCTGTGTGTGCGGCAGCAGCATGTTTCATTGTCAAGTTTGCAGCATGTTGCAAGCAAATGAACGATTCAACATATTGGTTAATCCCTCTAAAAGCTTTGATGCAACACAATCCTTGAACACAACACAACACAAAAGGCGCACCCGCAATTCTCAAGTGACCCTCGCTAGCGTTGCCAACTTATCAAAGGAGTCGCCGTCTTCCCTCCCCGTCAATTTTCAACAACCCGCCCTCCCACCTTCTGGTGATGGGGCATGGCTAAGTGGCAGCGAGTAATTAAAAAGAAATGTGCACAAAAAAGGCGCAAAAGAAATATGCGCGCTCCGTTTGCCAGGCACAAAGTCCGACCCGTCTCATTCCCTGCCTGGCTGCTCCCATCTTCGGAGCAATCCCCCTGCCAATCGCTGGCGTATCCAAGTTAGGAACTGTGCAAACTGCGAGCTGCGTAAAATATGCGCCACTTTAGCCTTACGAACTGAGTTTATTGCCATAATAAAGGCGTCTGCGAGTGGGCGTGGCAGCAGCAGCTGTGCGCGCGCGTTAATGCGTCGTTCAAGTGCCGTAAAACGTGAGCGACACTCGCACACTCACACACACACACACACACACTCTCGGGAGCTGGCCTCTGCACTCGCAACTCCCAACTCCAGGCAGATCCTGGTCGCAAGTCTATTATAAATTTTGTTTTGAATTTGTCTAGAAATGCGTGCGACATTTGACGGCGGCTGCTGCCTTTAAGTGGTTTCAACAAATTATTCATGACAAAGTGCCACCAAATCCACACACAGTGCCTATGCCCTCCCACAGAATTATATAGGAGGGCACTGAGATGGAGGCTAACCCTAGAGGGTTGTAAGATTGCCAATCACTACGTGCAGCAACTGAAATCAGGGCTGCAACGTTCAAGTATTTCATCCAATTAACAATGGAATTTCTGCAAAAAATTCTACACAGCTGCGAATATTTCCGGTCATTTGAATAGTCACTTTCTGTTTATGTAATAATTGCAATACAAAGTGGCCTTTATGCAGACATTTTATAGCAAAGTTTTCAATTATGTATTTATGGAATAAGTTTTCCCTATTAGCAGTCGTTCTGTAATATAAATCACATATATTTTTCAGCATTTTCAGCACTTTAATTTATTAATAATCATCACATAATAAATCTACCATAGTCTTTTCTCAGCCAACTTTTCATTTAGGTTCATATATCTTAAGTCTTCAATTCAATCTTTAATTACTTTAAGCTCTTACTTAAATGCTCTTCTTGAAAGTTTTTCCTTTAGCTGCTTCTTTTAAGCAACTTCAAACTCCAAAAAGTGGAGATGTCTTCAATAAATTAAATAATCAACAGAAGCCTCGTTTCAACAAAGACTAATGGGAGTTGCGAAAATTGCCTTTATTTTGCAATTAGCACAGCAGTTCAATTAATTTCTCAAGCAGCTTTGCATCCCTGAAGCAATTGCTGAGTCTATTTGAGGGGGTGCAGCTTTCATTTGGCGATAGGTGAGTGTGGGTGGATGTGTGTGGGGTGGGTGTGTGCGTGTGTGCGTGTATTGTGTGATGTATTTCAAACTTTTGTATTTTATAATTGGTTTATGGCTTTTGTGGAGCGACTAGGGAAGCCGCATTTCAATTGGTTTTTGCGCAAAACCTAATCAAATTACCAAAAGGCGCAGCACGTGCCAAATGAGTGTGCGTTTTACATGCGACTACAACAACATTAATAAGACTGGCCCATTAAACGGCGACTGTCAAGACGCCAAAGCGTCAACAATCAACCGTAAACCGAGTCAACATTCAACACCAACAACAACAACAACGCGAACGGCTAACGGCGATGTTGACTGCATTTGTAAGCACGGCCTTCAGTCGAGACCCTGGATGCGTCATGTCTCTTGCAGTGCTTGACTTTAGCAACGACTTCGACTATATAAGCTCGGCCGTTGCCCAAACACAACATCAAACAACGCTCCAAGCTTCAAGTGTCTACACTACAAACCAAAAACCCCAAAATCAACAACATGAAATTCGTAAGTAGCCAAAGCAGCTCCAGTTGGAGTCTCTGCACCTGCTCCTGCTTCTGCACCTACTCACATCTTTACTCCCTTCCTCAGTTCGCCGTCTGCTTCTTCGCTGTTGTGGCTGTGGCTGCTGCCAAGCCTGGCATCCTGGCCGCTGCTCCTCTGGCCTACACCGCACCTGCTGCTGCTGTCGTCGGTAGCGCTGCCTATGTGGCTCCCTATGCCTCCAGCTACTCTGCCCACCAGGTCGCCCACAGCGCCGCCTTCCCAGCTGCCTACACCGCCGCCTACACCGCTCCAATTGCCGCTGCCTACACCGCTCCAGTTGCTGCTGCCTACACCGCACCCATCGCCGCTCCAGTTGCCGCTGCCTACTCAGCTCCCATTGCCGCTGCCTACACCGCACCTCTTGCTGCTCCAGTTGCCCGCTATGCTGCCGCTCCTCTGGCCTACAGCGCACCCCTGGCTGCCCCCGTCGCTGCTCCCGTGCTGCTGAAGAAGTAAAGCGCAAATATGTGACCATTTGTTGAGATCCTGTATAAATAAAGATTTCTAGATATGCTTGAGAGATAAAAACGAAATCCAACTGCACTAAATTAGTTGAGCAAAATGAACTCACAGCGAGCCGAGCCTTAAAGTTAATGCCACCCAGGGTTGGGGCTTCACGGGGTTGGCTTCACGCTCCAATGTACTTAGCATGGCAACAATTTGTGGCAGCGGGCAGTTTCAAGAGTTTGGCCTTATCGAAATTCAAGCATCTGCGGGCAGTCGCCATGGCAGCCCACCTGGCTGTCCCACCTGCCAACTGCCGCCATCCAGTGCAAACGGGCACCTGCTGCCTGGTACAAGTTTTTCTTGCTTCTGCTTCGATTCAAGTTTCTATTTAAAAAAGGATTTCTTTTTTATGAAATATGCTTCCTTTCAGCGCTTCCTGCCCCAGCGGCAGTCAAGTTTTCTGCATGACTTTGTCTACTTCCCCTTCCCTGCTGCATGCCTCTAGCCTGCTGCCTACCTGACTGCGTTGAAAGCGTTGAGGGACGACAGTGATGCCATAGGATTGCAGATTGGAGGAGCTGCTTATCATAACTTTGGCATCGTTGCGTCTTCGTCCTCCACGCTGTTGTCCCATTCACGTTCAGGTAGTAAACGCCAAGTAGTTGTAAAGTTTTGCAACCTAAGCGGAAAAGTCTTGTAAAAAGACGCAAGTGTGCGGTGGCACAAGTCTTCCGGCGGGAATCGGGAATCCAGTAGAGTGACTGCACCATTTTCACAACTTTTCGCAACAGATAGCGTCCAAATTTAATGACCTTTTATTCAATAAAACTGCGTCAAGCTCTAAACTTTTCTTCAAGCTGCATTGTAATGCATTTGTGCACTTTGCCAGCTCAATATCCTGCACAAAATGTATTAAAGGGTAGTATAAATGTGGCAACAGAGTGTGCAGAATATGCTATAATAAAAATAAGTATACTAATGTGGCATTTATTCTCAGAAAAGTTTACGACATCTGTATTTACTTTTGATTAGACTTGTCACAGCTCTCCATCTTAACTAAAGGTCAGACTCTGTCGTATCGTTTTTTGGTTAGTCAAAATCATTTGCTATTATGTCCCAAGAATATTTATTGTTTCTTTAAGCCCCTTTCCAATAGTACACTTATTCATTTTTAAGCGAAATTAATTAAATTAGCCTAATTGTTTTTCAGTTTTTATATTTTACACATATCAAATTTAACATCCTGACAAAAGCATTAAAATATTTATGAATTTTTTTTTAAATCATATATAAATTTGATTTACTTTGATGTGCAAAGTTTGATAAATTATTTAGTATGTCAGCTTGTTTTATTCCACTCAAATGCACATTGTGTACTTGGCAAACAACATGAAATTATTTAATTGTAAAATATGCCAGGAAAAAAGTCGCACGAATATTTAATTGAGATAAAACCAATTTAAAAGTGAACTGAAAACTACTCATATACGCTGTATTTTAGTCTAATGAGAAATGTGAGCAAATGTTTGCCTGGTAAAAGCAATAAAATTGAGTAAATAAAATTGGTATTCACTTTATGTAATTTTGAAGATTTTTCAAATCAAACTGACACACAAACACAGGGTCACACACACACACGCACACATAGAGACACAGACTTACGGATGTGGACGTCACACACATGGCTGAAAAGATTCAGTTTGGAAATAAACACAATCATGTGCAAACGTGTTTTCAAATGGATTACATGAATAAAAGATTTATACACGTTGGGTAAATCAGTAGCGGGTTACCAAGAAACACACTGACAGACAGACAGTCAGACAGAATCTGAAAGACATCTTGTAAGCCGCACTTCCACTCCCATCCCCCATCTCTCTGCCTCTCTATGGAGCACTGTCTTTGTGTTGCCAACAGCAAGACGTGCAGGTGAAAATATGCGCACATGTAAGCAAATTTCAAAGGACCAAATGAGAATCCCACTCACAGTCACAGTCAGAGATACAGATACATACACTCTTAGATACTTAGATACAAACACAGACACAGCTCTGCCTTTGCCTTTTTTATTGATTTGTTTATAATTCGACGTGAGTGTGTGTGTGTGTGCTCGTTGATTTCATAAATATTTTTATTTACAGTCGAGTCCACAAATCGAATCAACGTAAAAACAGCGTAAAATGTCAGATTTTCACACATAGAGCATTTAGATTTAATCAATTTAGCCGAGTCGAGTAACATATTGCATGTGGCATACCCTACAAAGGATCAACAATATCTGTGTAAAATAACAATAGTGGCAAAAGGCGAGTCCTCGTCTACTTGTCCGGTCAGCGTCTCAGATAGGTGTAGTAAGGATACGTGGCGTATGAGCCATAATAGACCGGCGTATACGTATACGCCGCATAGGCCGGATAATAGGCTGCTCCAAGAGTTGCAACAGGCGCTGCGGCAGCTGTAAGCCAGGCCCCACCGGGTGTTGCATAGCCCACAGGCGTCGTGGCCAACAGATGAGGTTTAGCCATGCTTCCAGCACAAAGCAGACTCAGCCAGACTGTGAGTGCGAGCTGGCAAAGATTACGATACGATTGTAGACACACACACTATCACTATGGAGCACAGACACACACAGATTAGTTGACTCACCAGCAGCACTTTGAGCAGCATTTTTGATTATCCTTGGTCCTTTTGTGGTGGGGCGTTCTGTTCTGTGTTCTGTGTGATATCCAAAATTTGATTGACAAACTTGCCGGCCACGTCAATCATATTTATAGCCTTCGCCTTGCCGCACAGCTGACGTCAGATGGGAGAGCGTGAGAGAGTCATTAATATGTCTCTGTCGCAGTGTTGAGCGCAATAAAGCGAATAAATTATATTGTAATGCTATTTGAAATTGCTCAATGGTTGAATTAAAGAATCAGCACAGCAAAGGCAACACTCAGAGAAGAATTATGGCCATATGTTAATATCGAGATACTCTAACAAACATTGTTTGCCAACGACTTTAAGTACGAAGCAAGTTTGTTTTTCAATTGTTGAGAAAATATAATCAAAATGTGTACAATAATTATTATGTATAATTTACAGTAATTATTTTCAATCGTGGTAGAATTACAAGTTTAATTTGCCTTGTACGTGCTTATAATTGCAATATACTAATCATACTTGTAATCAACTTTGAGCTTTGGCACCTTACTTTGTCCAACTATTTAGCAATTTCATAGTATCTCATACACTTTCGACTAGAATTTGCAGCCGATATAAGTTTATATGTGCTTTTTTATCGCCTACCTTCTTTGGACTGTCATTCATTACAGACAGCTCAAGCTCCGCTCTCCCTATGCCCCTTTCAATGTGTCTGGGTTATGGCAATTCCTGCTCGTCGGTTGCCTTTATGCATAAGATATTTGCGTTTATTTAGACGTTGTAAAAATTATAATTATGTGTGCGTGCTTCCCATGCACAAAATAGTACTGAAAACAGACTGAAAACGAAAGAAGACCATATTTTGCGATCATTTCTATTAGATAAGCCCTGAGGGTGACGCCTGAAGGCGAAGCCATTGCCACAGCTCCGGGCCACAAAATTCGCAACTGAACAAACAATAGGATGATGATGTTAGCTACAACCACAGACAGAGACAGAGAGAAAAGTGAGGAAAGGCAATATAGTGAGAGGATACTACACAGTTGAGCAACATGTTTCACAAGCCATAAATAATTAATTTATGCAACCGCAGACGGAGCTGAGAACGATGTGTGCAAATGCCTAAATATAGACCATAAATTTGCATAGTCAAAAGCTGATGAAGCCATTTGCAATGCATACGCACACATTCTCATATTCATACTTATACAGTGAACGCACAATAACCATAACCAATTAAAGCCAAAAGATAAACTTAACTCAAGTCTGCGAAATATTAAGTGGATTGTTTGACGTTGCCAACACTAATTGAGAGCGTTGCCAAAACAAACAGACTCCGCTGCATGGCGTTGCCATACATGCAATAAATTTGTGAACTCAATGTTGCCAACTATAACAAAGCGAGTTGCCAACTCAAGTTGAGAAAACAATTGCAAATGTTGAGCGAGTACTGTATATACTTACAACTGCAACTCATATTGACTAACATTGCATTTTGTGGCAAGTTCATTGACCATTTGCAATTGCCGTTTGACCACGCCCAGCCCGCTGCCGCCCACTATTACAATAACAGTTACACTTGCAGCTAAAACAACAACAATAAACGACAAGTGCTCTTGGCGACAGTTTCGTAGCATTCCGTTTTTCGTTCCTTTTCATGTTTTGCTTTTTTTCCTTCACTTTTTATGCTGCTAATTTCAGCTGCTTACAAAATGGCGGCACAGCATGCAGCTGGCAGCCATTTTTTATTACTCTCTTCTCTTCATTGTTGTTGTTCCGTGAGCTGCATTGGACAAGCATTGCATAATTAAAAATTAGTAGCTGCTGTTTACGAGCTGATTGTTTATTTATTTTTTCTTTTTGTCCCTCAGCGCACTGCCTTAGCCTATTGTTGTTGCAACCTGGTTAAAATGTAATAAAGCGCACTATTTAAATTAATTAATGAGCAGCTGGTGCGTTAATGCAATTACAGCTGCAGTTGAGTGCAAAGAAAATGCAAAATGCTAATGCTGAAAATTCCCCTCGGTTTCCCATAACTCAATTAAAAAGTTTTGCAAATTTTACATATAAAGCATGCGTTATAGCATCGTATTTTCTCTCCAAGATAATCAGCATCTGCCTTAGCTTTGCAGGGGGCATTCGATAGAATATCTTGTTGGTTTTGAGCATTTTGAGGCGCATGGAATGGGAGAAGCGTAGCAGAAGTAGGATGAGGTGACGCTTCGCATCCAGAATTTCGTGCATCAACATCATGTTAACCAGTTGCAAATAGGCAAAATTGCTTCGCAGAATGCGTCGATAAGAATACCAGCAATGCCTGCCATGGAGCAGCAGTATAAGGTAGATCTGTCTACCAAAATATCTGCGACTGAGCTTCATCCGACTTAGAGCGATAAATGCACCGATCGTGAAGCCACGAGCTCCCTTTGGTCGGTTTGCACAGTAATGCTGGATTGAACTGGCATCGATTAAGCTGCGTTTTCTAGGCAACTGGTGGTCTCCTTCCCTTGACGAATCTGTATACAGACTATTTGCAGTGAAAAAGATTTCATGAAGTGTATCTAAAGTATTCATTTTGTCTCCTTTGTTAATTGTGCTTGAACGATCAACAAGCTCACCAGATTTGTATGAATCATATGGACAAGCATTAGTCTTTAGATTTATCATGTTTGTTTCATTCTTTGCACGAATCTTATTCTTACATGTGGCACATGATGAAGTTTTCCCCAGTAGTTTCTCGCCTTGGAGCGGTAAAGGAGTTCTATTTAAACGTCGTTTTATATCATCTTCACACTCTTCGTCATGAATATAATGTGAAGTGTGTATCAGATCCTTGCAGTGTTTGTGCGAGTTGTAGGTACATTCAGTTTCAAGCATTGACGCAAGGCTACATAATTTAGTTGGCTCCTTGAAAGACATGCTACACTTTTTCTTTGGCAATATTGAATATGTCTCTGTCCTGATAGGTAAACGACACACTGAAGACTTCTTTTGCAATAGCGAACATTCCGAATTAGTTCGCTCCAAATGAAACTCATCCGTCATGGCAGAGTCGTCAGTTTCAAAGCGACTGCACTTATACCTAGTAGTATTTTGATTTTTATAAGGCAATCCCTGGTATCCATTCAATACATCATTTAAATTCTTGGTGCAATTGGCTAAATCAGTAAAGGGATATTGTAGGTAGCCGAACTCATTCAAATGACCAAACATTAGCAATGTTAAACAATTTCTTGATAGCTTTTGATCCTTGGGTGCCATCTTTAAGGCATGCATCCAACAGTCAACAATCGTTTGGTCTGTCTTATAGGTCGTATTGAAAAAGCTGTTAAAATCGCAGAGTTGTTGCTCAAAGTGACGATCCAAAATTGCTTCATTTGGTTCCTGCATTTTAATATCATATTTACTTTGAAATGTTGCTAATGCAGAGAGAATAGTAAAAGTTATGAAAAGGATGTTACTTTTTAATATATGGCATACATGTACGTTGAATAAGATGGAGCAGCCTACCTTGTTGAGAGGAGCCTTAGGCACTAATTGGTTTGCCTTCAACTGTATGCCAAGGACAATCGAGGCGTTGCGGGCGGTCGCGAACAGGATTATGATGCCTGCGGGCTGTCTCTAAGCATTTTACGACCGCGCACAACTTTCGCAACCACAGCTCACGGCAAAGGCATCAACAAGCACCGCTCCGAGGGTCTCAAGTGGAGCACCGAGTATACGATGTACACCTTGAAGTGCCAGTCCCAACGCCACGTCATTTACAATAAGAACCAAAGGACGAGTAAGAGGCATGCCACACTACCAGCAACAGCAACAAAGCATGCGGTTTGCCTTGCCACGCAAATTTTCATTAGCGTTGCGCGCGTATAAATTAGGAAAATGAAGCAGCCACAGCAGCAGCTACAGCTACAGCAGCTGCCACTTGAGTGCATAAGGTTCTCAGTCTCCACTAGAGCTTAGCTCCTCCTCTCTGGCCCAGCCCCTGCCACTTGCTATGGCGGCGCAACCACAACAACAGCAGCAGCAGTAGCATCAACATGGAAGTGTAGGTGCTGTGGTCTGCGGTGACTGCCAGCTCTAAAGTTGTGTGTGGCCTGCATAAATTTATATTGTTAAACATGAGCTAGAAAAAAGCACGCGCGACCTGTCCAAAAAAACACAACAAATAAGCAAGGCAGTAGCCCTGACTTGACATCCACTTAGAAAAACAACTTGCTGCAAGTGTCAGTTATTTGGCATTTTCAGCTATAATTGCATTAAGAGTGAAACACCCAGGTATTTTTCAGTTGTAGTTGGCAACAGTATAATATTTGTCAGGTGGCAACATTGTAAGGCGAGGTGGCAGCACCGAATGCAGCCCTGACACGTACAGAAAGCTCTTGCGCACGCGTTCATTACTTTGCAAACAATCGCAAAATGAATTTAGATTTTCTACAGGCATATAACAAAAGCCAAAAGAATGGCACCATTTACTTTACCACACGACAGCAAGTACCTGCAGACCGACTAAAGGAACTGGAGTCCGGCGCTGATGAGGTAGTGGCAACTAATTGATGGCATCATTCAACTCTACACTAACCAAGTCATTTACAGCTGTTCCTAATGCACATCACAAGGGACTATACAGTGGAGCAGATTATGCAGGTGGCCGTGCAATTGGGAGATGTGTACAAGATGCGCTTCAAGATTGATTACTCGGGCAGAAGTCGTGGCTACGCTTACTTGCAGTATCTTGTATGTGCCTGCATGGCACGCAAGATAAAATAGTGAGTAAGCATTATAGCAAATAGAGCGAATATTAATATTATACATTCATTTCAGTTTGAAAATACATTTCAGACAGGCAAATCTTAGAATTATGGTGTCAAAGTCAAAGAATATTAGAAGTTTGTTACTCCGAAATGTCAACCATCTGAGTCCAATTCAAGTGTACCAGAAAATACTGCAGTTGAACAGCTTCGTCAAGCTCTGCATCTTTGAGTATGAGCCAAAGATCTACGCCTATATCATAATCTATCTCAATAGTGACGAAGCAGGCGTGGCATACAATGCTTTTCGAACAAAAATCTACAATTTTGGCACAAACGCCGCCATCAAATGGTTCGAGAAAAGCCACAACCAGATCAGCGACTTGGTGTTTGGTTGCTGTCAACATGTCCAACGTGCTGGAATCGATGCTCAAGCGCAGCTGGAATCATTGGTCGAGGCCAAGTGCTGCTGCTTTAGTATTTGAGTGCAATGGAATTGTGTATAGCATTAAGTATACGTCATTTGTTGAAATATTTCTAGACTTTTCCATTTTTGTGATAATAAATACAAAACACACGAGTACGACGTGCATATGCTGCTACAATAGACATTGTTTGTCTAAGCTTCCTGGCGGCAGACGCAGCTGCTTGACTTCATTAACAGGCAGCAGGACAACAAGGTATTAAGGAGCAAGATGGCATGCTGTTTTTCATATATGCAATGCAAATTAATGGAGCATTGTTGTTGTTGTCTTGAGTGCGCAAGTGATGTGAGTACCTGCGGCATAATGCAATTAAACGAGTGCATTTAGCCGCAGCTGCAGGGAAACCGCCACCTGCCATCAGTCGGGCGACATGCGGGTGCAATGATGGACCTTTCCAACGCTCTCTGCGCATCCATCAGAGTGACAAGAGCAGCGCATTCTAATGCGATTGGCACAGCTGGCGGATGTTGTGGCAAAGCGGAAGCGGACGCTGTCGTCCTTGTCGCTGTGTCCTGTGTTATCCTTCGCTCGCAGCGCAATTAAATTAGAGCTAGCAAATCGAAATGCAGCCGCTAAAAACCCAGCTCAGTACACGCTGAAGTCGGGGCTAAAGCTAAAGCTGAAACAAGTTAATAAATATTCATTAAATGTTGGCCAAGTTAAGAGCACAAACGCAGACGCCCAAGTGGTTGGGCTATTCTTCCCCTGGATTTGCATTAATTTGTTAATTCAAGCGCAAGTGCCACGCCTACTGCTGAGCAACAGCCCTAACATAGCTCTTAAATGCCATTAAAATTTCAAAGTCTTTTGCCTTCGCCTCAGTTGGGGGCATGTGGCATGTGGCTTGCCTCTGGCTGTCTGGCTGGCTGGCTGTCAGTCTGCACCGTATCTGCGATATGCGTCTGCAGGCGCAATTACTGGGCTTAAATTTGGCTTTTTATTTGCTCCAGCCAAATGTTAATCCAAGGCAAGACGAAGCGAGGCCAGAACTCCCACTCTGGACGCAGAATGTTACAGTTTGTGACCTATTTTCGGTGGAGGATGAAGCTGAAGCTAAAGCAAAGCTAAGCACTTACCCTTACCGGGTTATTGAGGCAAGTGCCAATATTTGTTTAACAAACGCTCTCAACCCTTCACTACACCCCCGCCCCCCACTCCACAGGTATGAAGCAGCTCAGCGAAGTGACACAGTTTGTTTTTGTGTCTTGAAGGCGTCACGGCACGCCGACTGTCGCTGGAATTTGGGTCAGAGATTATGGCTGGCATTTGGCATTTGCCAACCCAACCAAACCAAAAGTGAAAGCGAAAGTTATGCACATATTGCGTACACAGGCTTTAAGCCAACATTCAACTAGCCTTTGCCCTATTGCCCTCTTGATTCCTTTCCTTCCTGGCTGTTCCCTTTTTGCCTTTGCCTTTGCCTTTTTGCTCTAACCACAGCAGTGAGCATAGCGCAAAGAGCATCCCAGATGCGCCATGATTGTGGCTGTCCGACTGCACTTAGCGTCACTTTTTAATGATTTTTTAAGCAACTTTTCTTTTTGCTCGCTTTAGACAGTTGCAAACGCCATTAACAAGACGCGCCATGCATATGCAACATGCCACATGCAGCACTCTCGCCTTGCTGGCTGTGCCAGGAATCTCGCTGCAACTGTAGCAGCTGCTGTGGTTACATACGACTAATCAAAACTATTCCAAATTCCATTTCCCAAATAGTTTGTGTGAATTGCACATAGCATACTAAAATTGAATACTCTAAGTGCGTTTTCAATTGAAAGTTCACATATCTCTTTGAAATTAGCGCAAAGGGAATATGCAATGAAAAATGTAAATTATTTTGGAACGCCAAGCGAATATAGCAATAATATATGAATGTCTGTACAAATTCCAAAAGTGTAATTTATGAGTAGTAATTTATTCACTTGGTTCTCCACAGTTAACAAATATATTATACAAAAATAAATAAATAAAGTTTAGAATTGCAACAACAGGTTGACATTAATAAATCACTTAAAAGATCTTTAAATTGAAATGAAAATGAAACTTTCACTGTAAATTAAGCACTTCAATTTTGAGTCATGAGTCAAAGATGCCAACATAAATTACATTTCATAGATTTTCAATTTAATGACATCAGAGCAGACATCGTAATAAACAAATGATTTATTACTAGCGAAATATGCTTCAATTTAAAAAAAAAGAAATTTCGAACTACATTGAATTATCAATATTTTAAAATGAAAAAGTAGGTTAGTTGAAATGCTTTTAGGCTGGCAATGTTGAAAGTTCGTTTTAAATGAAAATTAGTTGCTTAAGTTTATCCCTGGGCTTCGGCTTGCGGGGATCAATTTCCACCCGCTTGTCATCTTTTATTAATCAATTCAATTTTGACACCAAATATTACGTATACGCTGGACGGAGCCGCGCCACGCCCCATTGGGGGGCGCATAAATTGATAATGACTGGAGGCAGACCGTAAAGTTGTGGCAACATTTTTATTGACTTTCCAGGGACGAGATGAAGCAGGAGGTGTGACGGGGCTGAGTTTAATCGCCATGGCTAATGCGTACGGGAGTTGTTTTTCTAAATTAATGAAAAAAGTTGAGGGCACAGTTGTTGTGGGTTGACGCCAAGTTTGACATAAAGCACAGCAGAGCAGCCAGAACAGCAACGACGATGACGATGACAACATTTATGTATATTTGATGGTATGCTTAGTGTTTGCACTTGGTCTACTTGGCGGCAACACTGTGAAATCCTCGAGGTATTATTAAAAAATTCTTTGCTGTCCCCAAAAAGCGAGCAGCTGTGAAGTTGTTGTTGTTGTTGTTATCGTTGCTGTTCTCCAAATGAGTTTATGAGCGTGTCATGTTGTTGTCGTCCTGTGTGCGAGTCCTTGGCTTTGCTCTGTTTATATTGCATATTAAATAAATTTTTGGCAACACAACAATTCGGTGCGTACTTCTCTCCAAACTTGCCATCTCTTTCGCTCTCTACCTATATCGCCATCTCTGTCTGCGTGTTGTCGTTTATTCTGTTTGTAACTTTGCTTGTTGACAATAAAATAACATTTTGCACTCACTTATCCAGCTGGTTCTGCTATTGCTGCCGCTCCTCAAGAGTTTTAATGAAAAAAGTTTGCCAGCAACGACCATAACCAGTGCACAGTCTACAAGTAGTACGAGTACAAGTACAAGTACGGAAATTGGCCCGTAATAGAGTTGTGTATGCCGACTGTTATTCCCTGCCGCCTTACCGCTCTCAATCTCTCTCTTGGCCCCTGGCTAGCGAGCAGCTTGCCATGACTGTTTGGTTCATTAAAACGCATGCCAATAAACACAATAAAAACACTTCATCATTGCTTGAATTTCTTGTGCAAACTTCCCACTAGCTACTGGCATAAGCCGTCGTCAGTTTAACTAACAACGAGCACACTACGTGGCCATCATCACAATATATTGAGCATACGCAACGTGCGCCAGGCGCAGGCACGTCACAAACTGAAGCTGTTGCTGAAGCTGGAGCAGCTGCTGCTGTTGCTGCTGCTGCTCTTGATGGTGTTGCAGCTGGCAAAACGTACCATAGTCGCCGCTTGGCTGATTGTCTGTTGCTCTGGCGCTCACTTTTAGCAACGGCCATTGAAAATCAATCAATAAAACTCCAGGCGAAGTCAATCGTAAGGAATTTCATATACCCTGCAGCCTGGGGAAGTAGCTAAAAGGGATATTGCAATCGCAGGTGACATGTATGTTGATTTGGATGTTGATAAACATATGTTAGTATTCATATAACAAAGGTCTGTCTCATAACTATAGTACAAGTCATTTTTTGTGAAAGATTGTGATATAATCTAATGTACTCCTATAACATTCTATACAGGTATTTATGCCTTCAATTATGTAGTTGTGTGAAGCCAGATAAGTGAGATCCACTGACAGTCTTAAAAGAAGTTACTTACTTCCTTACTTACATGGTATCAATCAGTCAATAGCTGTACAGAAATAATAATGTAAGTGAATTTAAACTATTTCTAATGCTAAACCAATTGCCGGACCTATTTGCAGAGTATCTGTTAGTCATAAACTGCTGTTGCCTGCTTATTTGTACCTATGTGCACAGACATATGTACAATGTACGGTTATATAAGGTTGCTATGTTGGGTTTTCAAATGCTATGCGCAATATTGAAGCAGCTGCTCATACTTTGGCCAACATTCCAGTTGAAAGTCAAACAGGCAGCTGGGACAAACGGACCGAGAGACTCACGGACGGATAGGTTCATTCAAACTGACTGACAAATCGATTATTTGCAGGCACAAAAAAAAGCATTAAACGAAATCAAATCAAATAAAATGAAATATGTTTATACGAGGAGTCGAAGCACTTGACTTACCCGTGGCGCAAATTCCAGAAACAACTTCTTCAATTTTATTTCAATTTCGCCGTTGCCAAGGCGCACCCTACTGTCTGGCTGTGCTCCCTACTTATTTCGCATTTATTTAGTGTGCAATAAAATAACAACAAATTTAGGAAGAACGTATAGAAAAATGAGAAACGCAAAACTTTGCATTAGCATGGCATAGCAACAAAATGTTTACTGCTCTTTTGTCCGACTCGAGTCTAGTCGAGTTGAGTTGAGTCGCACTTTCGTCCACAATTTTGTGCCACAATTTCATTATCAACGGATGCCGCTTAAGTGCACATTCAATTCAATTAAACAACAATTCTCTCTCTCTCTCACACACACATTTGCATACCTTTGAATATAACAGAGAATCGCAAATTCTATTTTCTCAACATACTATATTTTTGCACAATAATTTTCCATATGAAAAACATAAATTGCTGAAGCCGCAGAGTAGCATGTCGAGTTGAAAGAGTTTTGATTACGTTGCGAAAGGTCATTCTGTGGCTTCGACTTATTTAAAACTAACTTATATACTCAGAAATATAATATCATTATCAATGTAAGCGCTGTACAAAAATAATTAATTGTCCAAACTAATTTAAAGAAAAACTTTCATATTTCCACTTATCTCAATCATTCAATCAAGCAATTTACTAAAGTTTTTTAATGCAGCTTGAACTTAAAATATATGGTATTTACTTAGAATTAATTATATTTAATATACACGAAAGTAATAAATTAATTTAATCTTCAACTATTTGATTTATTTTTTATTGTATCTATTAGATGACGACTTTCTTTGCTCATGCTTTGTTTAATTATAATAATAATAGAAATGTGACATCTATTTTCAAACTAAAATTTTAGCATAAAAATTGTATTTCTGCATTGTTTCTATTCCTATATTGTTTCATACGCAATATGCAAGCCATAATTCAACAAAGCCCAAGCCACACTAACCATAAATTAGGCCATTATTCCAAGTATCTATGCTTTTCAAATAAATCTACATTGTTGAGTCCTGTTTAAAGGATATCTTGAGATCTTAGTTGAGTGCAGCCTCTGCAATTTTTATCGTATTTGAAGCGCAACAAAATACTACATAGGTCACTTGGGCTGGTCAAGATGCTGTGAATACTTCCTGTATGCTGTCGTATCCTGTGGCAGGCCAACCCCCCACTCCCCTCCCACCCGCTGCTCCGTGCAACGTCAGTGGCAGGCGGCAGCTGCTGCTGCTGCTGTTGCTGTGGTAGCCATTATTTCCTGTATTTAATTGCACTACTCTCAGCTGCGGTTTTCTGCTACATTTGTTGCAACATGCACCACGCCAGGACACGACGATAATGTACTTTGGCCAACCGAGACAGAGCTCTTCCCTCCTCTCCCACAACTCACCTAGCATCCGACTTCTAATTTTCTTTTTGGGCTGCTTCGTTTGCCACTTTTTTGTTGCACTTTTTGACATGCTTGTTGACCACTTCAGGGAGGGGCAAAGGAGCGATAGTAGATGTGGCCAAAGGCGACTGGGGACAGCCATCAAATGATTTATACTTTAATAAGCGTGCAGAGGACGTCCAGAGAAATTAGATGTGCCAGGCCCAACCTACAAGCTTCAATGCCCTTCCGCTCGCCTCTAACTCCCCTTGCCATCACTTCCACCATTCAGCTGCAAATGGAGCCATTTCTCCTTGATGCGCACAAAAGGAATTTGCGCAATTTATGAGTAGAAAATAAAAGACGAGCAAAAAAATTCCAAAGCAACGGGGCAAAGAAATTAAACAGCATGGCCAAAGATATTGCCTAGTCTCGCTTCAGCTTGGCTTGACTCAGCTTATCGCCAGCCAGGATGTGCGTCTCCCTCAGGGAGTGTGTGTTTGAGTGCTGAAAGTATTTGCGGCATTTTCAGCCATTATGTTGGCCAGAAAGGTGCGAAACCTCTGTGGAGCAGCAAATACCATTGACCCCGAGCAGTCGAGCAGTCGAGCAGCTGCCTCTACCTATTCACCATTCACAAGCGAAACGTTATCCTTTTCGAATATGCAACACATTCGCAACTGACAGCAATAGCGAAATGAATGGTAAATTAACTCGTGCTAAGTTCTGTTACTAAACTTTACTTAGCTCATTGATTTATACGCAGCGCCATAAAGTATGCTATAGAGATTGATACGATGCGGCAACAGAATCTATTAAGGTTCAAAGTTGCATAAATTAATTAAACATTTAGTAAGTAAAAGTAGTGTGGAAACAAAAATTAAATTCTCTTTTTTCTACAATGTACAACTCATTTTTATTAAAAGTTAAAACAGCGCTGTCATCTGTCGACGCTTTAATAAACACATTAGTATAATATAAAAGCAGAAAAGTTATTAACAAAATTAAAGCATACATATCATCTGCCATATAAAGTCGGCCTGGATTTCGAATATGCTATTTAGAAAACTTATTGCACAAATTGTCGAGCTTAAATGGAATTGTGTGATAAAATGAGTGATGTAACCGAAGACACACTGGATCGCCACTTTGCGCTACAGCTAAAGATGGTAAGCGATAAGTTTAATGAAAGAGTCTGCGCGTCCCACCTCAACATTATTCATCAATGGCTGTTGGTCTTTTATGGGGCCTCCGGGTCGGAGAAGTATGCACGGAACTGTCTGATGTTACTGATGTATGGCCAATTGAACGAGATGGGCAAACTGTGCAAGCCCTTCACGGACTTGAGCAACACAACGCGTCGACTGGTGGATGTGCTTGACACATACGGCAATAACAACGGCAATGATGGCGCAAAGGAGAAACAGGAGGAGACCAAGAAGCCCGCCATAGAGTCAGATGGGGAGTCGATGTGTTGCAGTCTTGGCTGCCTATCCGAAAAGCAGCAGCCAGAGCAAAAGCCCGATTATGAGCTACGGGCGCAAGAGAATCGGGAACTGCTCGAGGAGGTTAATGTGCTGCATGCACGAACTGTGGAGAATGAACAGCACTACAAACAAGCCGATTCGAACTGGCAAAGACAGATTAGCGAAGGTCAAAAACAGCTGCCGATGGATGCAAGACGTAGCATGGCAATGCTGCTAAAGATCGAACTGAATACACGCAATGCGATACGTCGACTCAGGGACTGGACACCCAACAATGGTGCCATCAACTTTCTGCTCATTGCCTTGCAGGACATACTTGACGATGATCCCGAGACTCGTCAAGTATTATTGGAACTTGATCGCAAGTTGGAGCGTGTGCTGGACAATCTGCTGGAGCAGGCGGGAGAGCGGCGCGAGAAGAATGTGCGTATACTCTATGACAAGTTGTTCCAACAACAGCAAGAGATGCTGCAGGCGAAGGACGAGCTGCTGCACAAAGAGCAAGCAGCCCTAGCTGATGCACGACTGAAGCTGCAGGCTAGGGAACGGGTTTGGGAGATTGTTACGCCTTACTATCAAGAGGATGCCGGGGACATGACATCAGTTGAGGAGCGATCCACACGAAAATCAGGCGGCAACTACAGTTGTAGCTGCTCCCGTTGCAAACCCAAGAAGAAAACATTATCACAGTCAACAGCATCTTCAGCATCATCAACTCCAAAGAGTAAATGCAACTGTGAGTCCTGCCAGCAGTTCAGTCGGAAGTCTTCTCAGTAGCAGTTTCATAGCTAGTGTTAATGTAGTTCGCAATTATATATATATTTTGTATTTCTTGGCGTTTGTTTTGAAGTTTGTAAAAATAAAAAATAAAATAATCTTTGCAGAGTTTTTACACATATCTGTGTGTGAGCAAGGACCTGTCAATTGCCAGGAACTGGACTCGACAAAGTTTTAATGTAGTTTTAATTTGCTCGTAATCACTGGAAACTTGGCCAACACCACAGCCACGGCCACAGCGACAGCTACAGGGACAACAACGACAGCAGCAATAACTTGGCTGGCAAAGTTAGCGTGAACATTTCTTCTGGACTCGGCGACATTCTACGCACTTGCTGTGGTCTTTTGTGTGTGCAGAAGGAGCGCATCCTCGCATCCTTCGCAGGCAGCAACAACACAATACAGCAACAGCTTTAATCGTAATTAGTTTTTAAGCGCTCTGTGTGTGCCAGTGCGTGTGTGTGGTCGGCATTAGATATGACAGCATGCAGTTAAGTACTTCTTAACGACAATGCTGCCTGTGTGGCTGCCGATAATGGCGCAAAGATAATATAAGTGCAATTGATTTTCTTTGCCAAGTTTCGCAAGTTTGCGAAACTAAAGTGCTGCTGGGATTATAGTTAACCACCACTCTTGTGTCTGGCAAATTGAAATCCACTTGAGAATGGGTTAAGTACTAAACAATTTACTGTCTAAGCGTATGCTGAAGTAAAATTCAATTGCATGCTCCCCCTAAGCCAATTCTACAAAATATTACAATTCGTATTTGTATGTGATTTAAACCTTCTCAATGTACCTTCATAAAATTGGCACTGCTAAGAAAAGTTCGAACACTCGAAATCAGTTGGCGATTGCAATATCATTTTACCCTCGTTTACAGGGGAAATGTTTCAAACATTTTATAAATTTGATAAAGCTGAGTATTTTGTAATAAGTAGAAGTATATGATGGTTGCCTGAACTTTGTGCAACCAAACGATTCATTCATTTTTCAACCAAAAACAAAAAGCCCATAAAGTTGAGCCAGCAAAAAAGTTGCAAAGAAAATGCAGTTGCAACATCGTCCCACCACTATCCCTTCGAATGACAATAGCTCAAAATATGTAGCACCAACTGTCGAAGGACTGCGGAAAACCATGCAGAAGATGGAGGAGCATCAGCAGAGAAGGAGAATGGAAAACGAGTGCGGAAAAAGTAAGTGTGCGAAAAAGTTTTCTTTTGGCTTTAATGATGCGCACAGACAGCAGACAGCAAAACTTTGGGTTCAGAGAAGTCTGACTGTAAGGATGGCAAGAAAAAGCGCTGCAACAATAAAATTTGAGATGTGACTTGAGGAAAATGAGGGAGTAAAGCGCGGTAACATTAGCAACATAAAATTAATGACAAATTTGTGAGCTTATGCGAATGCATTGTTCCCAAAACAATTTCTGGCTATTAAACATAAAATGCTCGCAGCGGGTCGAGAGCATGGCCAAAATATGACAAAAGTGAAAAGTCGCCAAGCCAGCGACAAAGAAAATTTATGTGCACAGCAAACCCAAGCAATTACGGCGAAGACTTAGTTGCCTTTTTGCGTATGACAATAGCAGAGGAGCTATTGCTGCTGCTGCAAAGATGCAAACCCCCAGCATTCAACACCAGTTCCAGCTGTGGCCAGCAAGCACCGCAACTTTCATTTTGCTGTTAAAATGTACGACAAAAGTTGCATTTTTGCTGCTCCAGCAAGGCGAAGTGCACTACATAACCATTATAACATTGCAAAGGAGCCGTAGTCGGAACACGAGCTTGAGCAGGGAGTTCCAACTATCCAGTGAAGTTGAAAATGCGACGCTTGTTGTGTTTATCACATTTTGCACATCTCACAGGCAACAACGCTTAATGGCTTCCTGCTGCCATTACGGCCACCGCCACTGCGGCTGACAACTTGGCTTGGGCAGTTTTCTTAGTACTCCACTGCGGCATACGGCTACATAAAGCACGACACTTTAGAGACTGATACAACGCACTACCGAGCTGGAGCCGTTATTGTGGCTCAAAGTGGTTGTTAGACTACAGTGCGGCCAGCTGAAAATTGCATTGGTTTCCATGGTCGTTATGGAATACATTCGCTATATTTACGTATATACACATACAATTACATTGTGGAGTCTTTCTTGGTAAAGTGTCGCTTGGCAAATGTCTCGCCCACAATCAGCGGAAACACCAAACTAGCCTCGGCATACACCTTAACTGGTGTGGCTTCCTTGCGTATCTTACCCCAAGATACCGCTTCATCCGGTCGGGCACCGCTATCACTGCCATCGAATTCCGAGCCTGTATTTATGAATACGGAGTAATCGGCACCGTTACGCATCAAATTTGCATTGCAAATGTGATGCTTAATAATGCCACCACCCACAATAATCATCCCGCTGTTGACAGCCTTAACGGCCATTGTGTTGACTCGCCGCAGATCGGATAAGATGTCGACGACCAGGCCGGGTTGTCGGAACGAGTGAAAGTACATCATATCGCCAAGGCTGCCGTCAGTAAGGGCTGGACAGTAAACGGGTATCTGGTTCTTAGCTGCCCAATAATATATGGAACTTGGATCTTCAATACGCTCGCCCAGTCTCTGAATGATTCGCGATGGTGACCACACGGTGCCCTTGCTGCGTTGTTCCTCCAGCATTTGGTCCAGTAGTGGCATCAGCCAGTCTTCAAATTTACAATAGTTGTCATTCGGTACCAGCAGATTTCCAATACGATTAATGCCACGATCCCGCAAATCGCGTCCGCTTAGTTCAAATGAACCCACAAAGGTCGGCGCCAAGCACTTTATAAAATCCTCCTCCACACCACCTGCAGTTGTAACTATGCAGTCAATCATGCGATGCTCAACTAGAAACCGAATTGTCTCTCGCATGCCTGATGACACCAGATTCGACGTGTATCCCAAGAAGATGGTACATTTGCTTCGCCTTTTAATGAATTCATCAGTTTCATGGACATCATCTTGTTCAGCGTCTAGCGGCTGAGCCCTACAATCCAACTGTCAGTGTTTAGTACACTTAAGTGGTCTAATTAGTAGCAAAACTCACCATTTTGTTGATTTCCTTGATGGCCAGACCGAGATTGGTTGCCTGGAAGCCGGTGTTGGCATAAGACTCTAATAATTTGCTGTAATCGATGCCCTGATTAAAATCATAGCCGTGCACTTGTGGCGTGTCCTCAGGAACGCGTTCACTCCGTTTTAACACCGCATCTTTGGCTATTTCAGGTTCTGCCGACATATTAAACAAGCTACACAATAAACACACCACTGTCTTGATTAGCGCGTTTTCCTAAATGCGCGGAACAGCTGATTGTTATCGATTGCAGTACTAAGAGAAATTCGATTCGATACAGATGGAAAAACAACTATCGTATTTCATTGAAAGAATCGATGGGCGATGTGTGGTTGATGAAGAAAAAGGGTGAAAATAGACACCAGTGTGACTATTTCATGCTTTATTTCATTTGATATTTATAAACATACATTTTTGTAAGAATTGTGTCATATCACTAAGCAATGAACCACTAAGCATGAACATGTTCATTGCTTAGTGGTCATATCTAATAAAGTGTGCCCAAACTATTAAGTATGGTATTTGCATATTTGGTATATTTTGGAAGTAAAAAGATTATTTTGAAATTTTGCTTACTAGCATCGTGATGGCATTTCAGGAAGAAGAAGAAAACGAAACGAAGAAGATAGGTACTTGAAATAACTAAACCAAAATTTTAAGGTATGTCAAAATTATAAAAAAAGACTAAACGTATAAACATATAGTAACAACTCTAAACATACATTGTCTATGACTCACAATAGCTAAATCAAGGAAACAGCGTGCAATCAAATTGGAAAATATTTGAATTGAAAAAAAAAATAGACAACGACGCCAGCAAGCGCGAAGCAAGGCACACAAATATAGCAAAATGATTAAACTTTTCTCGCTGAAACAACAAAAAAAGGATGGTGACCAATCGGCACGCGGAGGTCAGCAAAAGAAAGCATCTGCTGCCCAGCTACGCATACAGAAAGGTAATGTTTCGCGCGCATAATATTTTGTTTTTCTTATTGTTGTTTATGCCAACTCGTATTGCAAATTGTTTGCAGATATTAATGAACTGAACCTGCCAAAGACGTGTGCGGTTGAGTTCCCAGACTCCGATGATTTGCTTAATTTCAAATTGATCATGTCACCGGATGAGGGCTTTTACAGAGATGGACGCTTCGTATTCAACTTTCGCGTTGGCTCCAATTATCCACACGAGCCCCCCAAGGTGAAGTGCGGCACGCAAGTGTATCACCCCAACATTGATCTGGACGGCAATGTGTGTTTAAACATATTGCGCGAGGACTGGAATCCTGTGCTGACCATTAATTCCGTTGTCTATGGCTTGCAATTTCTCTTTTTGGTATAAATCGAAACCATTCAATCCAAGAGTACGACTAATATTATGTTATTTTGCAGGAGCCCAATCCAGAGGATCCGCTGAATAAGGAAGCAGCCGATGTACTGCAAAGCAACCGACGCCAATTTGAATACAACGTTAAAAAGGCAATGCGCGGCGGTTGCGTTGGCGAGACCTTCTTTGAATGTTGCCTCAAGTGATATAGGAAATCAAAAGTCTTTAATTTAAGAAACGGCGTCTGGCTGTTCGCTGCAACCTTGACCTTGCTGCCAGCGACCAGTGGACGCGTTTTTATTAATTGTACACAAAACCAAGAACAACACGTACACTAAACTACTTGCAACGGGCAACAGCAAAATAAACAACAGGAGCAACAACCACAAGCGCCACCGCAACAGTAACAGCAAACAAAAAGAAAAACCAACAGCAAAAACAAATTACCGTAATAAACAACCACTGCGTACCGAAAAACGTGTCGAGTCAGCAATTCTTTTTAGCATAAAGCCTTGCAGCAGCAGCAACAAGAAAGTACATTATAAATGTGTCATCATGTTTGTAATGCAATCGAGGAGAGATTACATGAAATATGATAATTACTGCTCCATATATTGATAAGTACGTACACATACATATACGTTAGGCATTGATGCGATGATCGGGTTGGAATTACGAATTACAAACATAGAAACAAGGATGTACTATTTATTCTTGTTTTAATATACATATATAAGTTCATTTAGTATTTATCAATTAAACCCGCTTGGCCATGTCTTTCATTCACCCGCTACTCCCCCTCACAGGTGGATACTGTGTCGCGCCAGCTGCATGTTACGCCACAGGCATAAATCAGCCACCGCCGCTTGACGCCCGACATGTAGGCGCAAATCGTAGAGGCGGCTAATGAGCCCTACACGTATGTCATCGGTAGCCAGCACCTTGAGCAGCTGTTGCATCAGATTCGCCGGCAGCAGACGCAGTACGGGTGCCACACGCTCACCGCCGCATTCGACCAGTAGCGAGATGAACTGATAGACAAATACGGCCTTGGGCGAGAGCTCATCGCCGCTGACAAATTGCAAAAAGACGGAGAAAATGTGCTTGACACTCGACTGCAGCGGCTCCTTAAGACTGAGTGGCGTAGCACGCAGCTCGGCATTGGACGTGCTCAGCAAGGCAGCAACATTTGTGCCACCAACGCCGCTGGCATCGGTAAAATCGGTGGAATTATCGCTGCCATCGCCAATCACTTTGCGCACCTTGGCTGCATTGGCCAGCTCTTCTTCATCATGAGATCGTGAGCGCTTTTTGAAGGCGGCTGCCGCAGCTGCGCTGGCAGAGCTGCGGGTTTCCAGGCAGGAGATGATGCAATAGACACAGAGACGTGCTAGCACCAGCGACTGCGGTTCATTGATATCCTCGCTGCAATAATAATAATAATTTGAATTATTTGATATATCAAATTTTAATAGATGCACTTACTCTTGTCGTCGGAGAATCAATGGTGCAACCACATACTGCAGCAACGCCTCAGTGGTGCGCTCAATATCCAGATGCATTACAGCAAATACAATATCCATGCTTTTCGACATATCACGCATGTATTTGCAGCTGATCAACTGCTCCACTAGCTGGGTGACCAGCCAAGAGGCGCCACCGGCCAGCAGCAATGATTCGAGCGTCTGTGCCGCACGCACCGGCAAGTGACCCGCTTCGTTGACACTACGCCAGCACTCGCGGAACTGCTCGATGAGTGGAGTGTGTGAGATGAGACGGGATTTGGTGTTGGGTGCCGGATGCACATCGTGCTGCATTTTGCGTATGATCTGATATGAGAGAGTTAACCGTTCCTTGGCGTTCTCCTGGCTGGACAACTCCTCGTTGCTGAGTGGTGCCAGAAACTGTTGAATCATATTCAGCGGCTTCAACAGCTCCGTCTCACGCACCGAATACATGTAGGCGCAAAGAAACGATGTGGCACAGACAGAGAAGCTAAACAGACGCCGCTTAATGTTGTCCAATATGCTTTTGACATCCGCTGAAGAGAGCGTCTCCTGCTCCCAGGCAATCAACACATGATGCAGCACGCCAGGCAAATTGAGGCATATGTCTTGCCAAGTCAAATTGCTAGACTTCAGTTGGGCAGTCTCTGGTTTGCTCAGGCTCAGCAGCAACTCATCCACAATGCTGTCGTCGCAGAGCGCGAGTATCTGGCGAGGATTCTTAAGTTTATTGCGTTCCATCATACACTCCCGCACCCACTTCTCAAAGAAGGAGTCACCACGCTCTGGCAGCACCACCTGAAAAAGCAGTCAATTAATATAAGCCCAAATAAAATAAAGTGCAAGATTTGCTTACATCCGAGCCATAGGTTTGCACTATACTGATCAGCATTAGAAAGGAGACATCGAACAATGTGGAGCGTATGATGGACAGTTTGCCCAATTCACCAGGGATTGGCTTCGAGTTCTCATTGCATTGTATTAAACGAGAGACAAAAGTCTTGAGGCGACCCTCGACTGTGGCCACTGAGAGTATGAGCTCAAAGCTGTTGCCCACTGGCACCTGGCACAGCACATTGACCATGTCCTGTACCTTGTTGGTGCACAGCGTCTTGAGCACACCCGAGAGTGGAACCTCGGCGCGCTTGATGAAATTTATATTTGAGGGCGTCTGTTGGCCATTGTCGCACTTCTTTAGCAGTAGCGAAGCCGCCTCTCTGCAAGCAAATCAACAAGAGATTCAACAATTGACACTTCTATGAGATTAAGTGAATACTCACCGCTGGCTGGCGAATTTCTTCACGTGCACATCGTTGACCAGCTGCTGTTTGGTCCAGTCGTTGAGCAGAAACTCAATGATATTGCACGAGCACTTGGTGTCCATAAAGTCCAGCAGCAGATTATCCTCGATCAGCAGCTCCAATGCCTCAACCAGCTCGGGTATATAATCCGTCGGTGGCTGCGGCTGTTCTCCAGGCACACGCTGCAGTGCGTGTAGCTGCTTGATGATGTGTGGCATTTTGAAGAACATAAAGGCTCCCCACATGGTATCCGGACTGGTGTCGGCCACATTGCTAAGCGTCAGAAAACCAGCACGAATAATCTCATAGAAGAGGCGAGTGTTATTGTAGCCCTTGAGGCGCTGCAGCATTTGCAGCTCAGCCACATAGTATGAGGTGTCTTTGCAGGGATTCAGCAGCACCTCTACCGCCAGCAGTGGCTGCACACAGCATGAAATCTTCTCTGCCATCGGCGGTGGATTCAAGGATTGCAATTCCAAATTCTTGGCATCAATGTAGGCCAATTGCTTCAGTTGCTGTTCTGTGTTAGGCGAGCTGAGTGTAAAGTTAGACGTAGTCAGCGAAGCTTTAATACTAGCATATAACTCTCTAAATCTGTCCAGAGCATCCAGTTCCTCGTGGCAGCCCACGTACAGCATGGACATAAGAAACTGTTGATGTGTCAAATGCTCGACGAGCTTGCAGCTCTGTTCCAACATATAGGATTGTTCGGAACTCATGTCGCCACGCATATCGTACTGTTGCAGGCTGCGTGCAAAAATCTGCATGATCCAGTGCACCAGTTGCACCATTGCGCCTGGCAGCAAAGTCTCTTCCGCTTTGTTGCTGCAAAGACAGAGACCTTTAGAGCAGGTAGAAAATTATAAGATGTTATAAGGACTCACCGGCAGGTAATGCCGTCAATGATGCTGACTAGGAACTCTAGCAGCGCCGTAACACAATAGACACGGGCCAGCTTATCATATTTGGCTATGCAACGCAGCACGGCGGCATGCGAGACGAGATGAGCACAAAGCGAATGCTTCAGATAGTTTAACACCAGCTGCAGATGATTGGAGATAAGGTGTTAAGAGGAGAATGGAATAAATAGCTGATCACTTACCGGATTCGCAGTGGAACCAATGACGGCCTGCTGGAGCAGACAATCGGCCAAATTGTAGACATCTCCGCTGACACCACGAGGCAGCACCTGTTGAATAGAGTAATCCTTTCGAATTAAATACCAATCGAATCTTTGCTTTACTACTTTAATATTAAAACTTAAATATATAATGTTATTAAAATAGGTAAAACCTTTGGTAAAGCAGTACCACAAAATTTAAATATTATAGAAAATGAATAAAAAAAACAGGACATAGTTGCTGCTTAGTTTATTGTCATTAGACTAAAAATATAGTTATTGAAAGTTCGGGCTAACTAAACGCAATACAGACTAACTAGCTACATTTATACAATCGGGTCCACATCAATACTAAGCAGAGTTAAGCCAGTTGCAGACGTTCCACTTGTTTAATGATGTTCCGTTTAGATTTACAACATATTCAGAACTTTTTTATCAAAAGTTTTCGGCACACAGTCAGGCGGCGACCACTACAGCTTTTGGGCATAGCACAACATATAGAGAGTGAGCAGCCATCTGGTGCCAGTTGGTCGTTGTTAAAGCGTCTGTACGGTCAGTATCAGTTTCGCACCAAGAAGGAACCCTACTATCCAAATCGTCGGGCGGAGATCAAACGTCCGGGAACGGCGTATGCCAAGCCGATGTCAATTATGAAACCGCTGCAGAATCAGCATCGTGGTCTACCAAAGGATTACTACTACAAGGTGCTGGGCGTGAATAGGCATGCAACCATACAGCAAATACGCAGTGCTTTCTATGCGCTAGCGAAACGCTATCATCCGGACTCGATGCATTCCGAGGAGAAGCTCAAGCACTTTCAGGAGCTGTCCAATGCCTACAACATACTGACGGATGAGACGAAGCGTCTGGAATACGACCAGCTGGGCGGCATTAGGGATGAGCAGGCATTCCTGGAGCAGGCAGGCAATCCTATGAATCTGGATCGGGCTGGCAACAAATTTGACCCGAATAATCACAACCCAGAAGGTGCGTTGCCAACATATATGTCGCATATATTTATCATTTGAACCTTCACACAGAAATTAAAAAGTTAACGGGCAACGAGTTTGATCTACAGCTGAATTTTGTGGAAGCCACTATTGGTTGCAAGAAGCGCTTGGATATGCGTTACTTGCGCAAATGTGACAGCTGCAAGGGCAAATCGCAGCTGATGCTCAATCGAGATGTGGGTAACGAACCATGTCGACGCTGCAATGGTACAGGAAAGGTGACCACCAAGACGGCGACTTTTACGGCGGTCAACACCTGTGGGCATTGCAAGGGCAAGCGATACATCAATCGCAATGACTGTGAGACATGTAGTAATCGCGGTTATATTGTCGCCAACGTTGAGGTGCTTGTAACAGTGCCATCTGGCTCACAGGCCGGGGATGTGATCACTATTGAAAATCCCAATACCAGGCAGAGCGTCAACTATCACCTAAAGGTGCCTTCCAGTGAATACTTTCGACGTGTTGGCAATGATATTTACACTGACAAATATCTCAACATATCGGATGCCATACTAGGTGGCACTTTTCAGACCCGCGGTCTTTATGAGGATGTTGAAGTTCGCGTTGAGCCCGGCACGCAGTCCCACACTAAAATAGTGCTGCGCAACAAGGGTGTGCGCTCTCGAGATGCTGTCGGCAATCACATTATCACTTTAAAGGTTCGCATTCCAAGCAATTTATCAGTGAAACAACGTCAGCTCGTGCTGGCTTTGGCACAGGCCGAGGAGCCGGTTTTCGAGTGTCAAAACCAAAACCGTAAGCAAAAGTAAATAACAACGTGGAGTTAACAATTATGTCCTTAAATTCTCAATGTGAACTCATAATTAGTTTCAAATATAATTCGAGAATATGCCAAACTTTACACATTTATGTTACCTTTTTTATGTTGATGCCCCACTGCGAGTCCGACCATCTTTCACGCCACGCCACATTAATTAGCTGAAGGATTTTATTGTTTTCCTTCATGGTGTTCACAGCCCTTTATTAAACGTACACTTTTTAGTGCAAAAAACTTTATTGCATTATAATTAGGACGCAACGGTCCTACCAATAATTTATTTTAGAAATAAATAGAAAACAAAAAACGACGCACTGTTTACGTTGGATGCTGTTGCTTTTTTGCAAGCTATGTAATCAGGGTGACCGCAAGTAGAATTTGAAAATATACCATTTTACATCAGCAAAATATACCGAAATTTATCTAAATAATTAGAAGCTTGGTTACACTTTATTAGTTCTGGAATCGATTGTTGATATTGTGTATCGATTAGTACTTGCAATGCTTCGATACTTCGACTCGATACTTTGATGCCACAAACAAATAGTATTAAAATACTACACAATACCGAAATAGCTTCATGGTGCGTAAATTGGTGTCACCCATTTGCATGAATAAATGTTGTTTCACATTTTTATAATTTTGGATAATTATAAATTTGTTAAACGAAATCTAAACGATGTTAAGGACAAATCAGATGAGTTAAAAGGTCTCTAACTTAAGATAAAACCACAAATCAAAAGGCTGCTCAAAAAGTTCTTCATACATTTTTTAAAAAAGTACCACATGGGAAAAAGTGTACCGAATAAATAATAATGAAACTATAATTCCAGTATAATTTTGTAGGTAAAATAGTATATTTTGAGGTTTGACTTGCGGTCACGCTGACAGTGGCAGCGCAGCTCAAGCATTTAGTTATTTTTCTGTCTGAATTTAAGAATTTTGTTTTTGTTATCAGAATAAAACTACTACGGTTAACAAAACAAAAATACTGGATTGCTGACAACACCTTTAAGAAAACGGCACTAAAACGTACGTGATAAATTCGATTAAACGTGTGCCCAGTGCCAACTGCTTTTTGTGCAGTGCAAACGTGTGTGTGTGTGAGTGGGCTAAACGCAAAAAGTGCAAAACGGATAAAATAATTAAACAATTCGTCTAAACTGCAAAATCAAGCCTAAAGTGTGTTCTAAATATAACAAATTTTTTGTCCAAAGTGCGAAAAACAAAGTAATCTAGGGGTAAAGTAAAGTCATTTTCTCATGCATGTCGTGACATTTGTTCTGTATGTGTGAATGCGTGTGTGTATGCATACGACACTCAACGTTAATCTTTAAATGTGTTAGTGTGTCTGTGTGTACAACAATGTTCACATTTTTCTTTTGTTGTTTGCTCCACGAATTATGGGGCTGGCTCTCGCAGTGCAGGTGCAGAAAAGTGGGGTTAGGGCCCTTACAATTCAACTAAATTTTCAAAAATGTTTTCAAATTAGAACATATTCGAGATATTTTCTCAACTTTTGTTACTATTGCAAGGCTTTTATATTAATTTTATTTACCAGCTAAGCTTTGAAAACTACGTAAAAGATGATTTAGCATATGTTCATATGTGTTTGGGAGCGAGGGTTTCAGTTTTAATTCTCGCTCTAGTCCTGGGTTTGTGGTCGCACAGGTAACACGAATGCCGTGTGAAAGTAGACACAAAATGAAGCGAGACTAAGGCGGTGACGGAGGCCGAGAGACTCTTAAACCTTGAGGAGGTCAACATTCATCGAGGCAGGGCGGGTTTATACAATGCATACTAGCGACATTCCCGTACATTTATGATCTCTTTTAAAAGTGATGCAACACAGGATCTACACATACATTCATGTATTTGCGCATGTGTGTGCGTTAAGAAAATTCCTATGCGATCGGTCTTTGTTATTCGACTGCGATTGCAGCAACCCGCTGTCTGCAGTGATCCCTTTTTTTGTTTGCCTGTCCATCTGCGTGTGCTTGTGTCTGTGTGTGTGCGTTAAATTGATGCTGTGCAACAGCAAAAGACGCAGCTAGTAAGTTAGAGGGAAAGAGAAAGAATGAAGCTGACGGTCGTAGTTATCGGCGGTGATGAGAGCAGAGAGCGCAAACAGATAGCGGCTTAAATTGCAAGGTGTACGACATCGTCGTCGTCGACGTCGTGGTTGTTGTTATTGCTGCTGCTGCTGTGGCTGTTGTTTCATTTGTTGGTGGTGGTGTGTATCTTTATTGCTTCTTCTTCCGTCCGTTACTTTGGGTCTTGTCATCATGCATGCCTTTACCTTTTCTGCCTGGGCTAGCATTGCCTGGCCTGGCTACTGATCTGCCTGCCTGTACATCTGTATGTGTTTGTCTCCCGTTCTCCCTGTTTCTTTGGCTATGTGTGTGTGTTTGTGTGTGCGTGCGCGCGCTTGTGTCTGTGCAGTTGTAATACCCGTTTCATCTTCTTTGCTCATTCTACTTCGCGCCGTTTTAGCTTCTTCCGCCGATGCACTTTTGTGATTTCCTTTGCGAGTTTTTGATTGCTCAGAAGACGGGACGTCGTCGGCTGCTGCTCTATAGACATTTTTCCCAGTGGTTTTCCTTACTTTTGGCTCTTGATTGTTTTTTCGCTTTCGAACGTGAGAGATACTAAAGAAAAGGGCCTGCACACGATCATCGTGCTTATTGCATTTGCTCTCTGCCTCAGCTCCTCTGCTTCGCATTGCGTGGGAATTTTTAAAAGCGTCTCAGTCGGAGCTAAAGATCGGCGAGGTTTGGGTGAAAAGGATAGTTTACAACAATTGCAATCAAAGCGTGATCTTATGCGTAAGTTCAAGATCATTTTATTGAGAAATGCGGAAATTTTTGCATTATAATTCCCTAATAATGTTAAACATTTGACTAATGTAGGTAGAAAATACCCATATGTGTATGGGGGAATACCCTTATAGTGTGAACAATCAAAGTGGTTGCTGATTTGAGAATCAAGCAAGTTGTATTCATTTGCATTCCATTTGTTTCTTCTAGGATAGACAGAGCAAGCTAGAGTGCTTGGAGATAAAATCCCTTTGCGCTTTGTGAAAGTATTATGGAAAAAGGATGTCCAGCTGCAAAAAGTCATTGTGAGAGTGCAAAGGACGCTCAGCAGGAGCTCAGCGAACTTAAGCCGAATACACCTCAGCCAACACAACCACCTCAGCCAAAGCCAAGCACTAGCCAACAGAGAATAATTGCAACCGCAAATCCAACAGCAAGAGCAGAAGCAAAGGAAAGAGCCAGAGCCAGAGCCAGAGAAAGAGAAAGAGAAAGAGAAAGAGATAGCGAAACAGAAACAAAATCTATGTCCAAGTTGAGGGAAGACGTGGAGGACTGTGTCTCTTCTCACTCGCAACATGGCTTTGCCGTAGTGCTCGATGATGAGTCCAGTACCGAGGCTGGTGTGCTGGAGACATTCGAGATAAGCTCTTCCAACTCACTGCCCACCAGTACAGGTGCGGATGCAGATGTGGATGCGGCTGCGTCTACAGACGACGGTGTTGATCTTGATGTCGATGTTGTTGTCCCGGTTGACGATAGCTCCTCCACAGATACGCTCAATGGCAATGGCAGCGGAAACGGACGCACACGCAGCAGTGCCGCGTCCGAGGATCAGAGCGTCAGCGCCAGCTCGATGAACAACGTTTTTTTTAACAATAACGATAATGATAACGAGCCGCCCGTTGTATGCCTTATAAATGATGATGATGATTTTGACGAGGAGGAAATTGTCGAGGATGACGACGACGACGAGGACGTTGTGGATAGATTGCCCATAGATTGCCCCCAAAGCACAGCAACACAATTGGATGGCGTTGGCTGTGTCAGTGTCAGTGTCAGTGGCAGGAGCAGTGTCAATCCCAATAGCATCATCACCACAGCCGACGGCTCTAAAATCTTCCTGGAGACGCCTGTTGTGGAGGAGCCTCAATCCCATACTCACACTCATACCAGCGCAACAGCAGCCAATGCCGCTCAATCCGAACTGCAAACGACGGGCAAGCCGAAGCGTCTTAGCGATGAATTCGATGCGCCGGACACGTGTGCCGATGAGCAGGAACAAGAACGGGAGTTGGAGCAGTTGGAGGCGGTTACGTCGGCCGCAACAAGGGGAGTTAAGTCTGAATCGGGATGCCGGCTTGGACTGGCCGATGTGGCATCCACATCGTTGCACGACAGACAAATGTCCGTGCGGCTGAAGCAAATGAGCCTCACCGCCAACGCAGAGGTGACGTCCGGCGGCTTGACGTCGGGCCCATCCAGGGCAGACATTGAGTCAATGGATCGGATAGAGCGTAGTGACTTTGAGACGGAGCAACGACTAACTGGCGGCATTGTGATCGGCACCACCAGGCTGGTCAAAAAGAATCGCCTCAATCTAAGTCTGATAAATGCTGCTGGAGCTGCAGCCGGAGCGGCAGCAGCGGTTGGCACTGCTGGCAGCAACAGCAGCAATAGCACCGATGATTGGCCCAGCAGTAGCAATGGACGTGCCTTCTCTTCGGACAGCAAGGTAAGAAATCATTTGCCCTAATTCGGAGTTCCCTCATCACCTCATGCTTTTTGTTCCACAGTGCACGTACAAGGATTTGTCGACGACACCGACCAGCAGCCGCAAGTATACCAATAGTCGACTGAGCAAGTCCACTGCCAAACTTAATTTGAGCTCCACGCTGGGCTGCCCCCAGCACAATTCCAACGTTAATGCAAAGCTGAAGTCCTCGGTGATTGTGGAGCCAAGCAGCAGTAGCAGCAATGCATCAACTTCCACTTCCAATTGCGCTTCAACCAGCAACCGGACAGACGTCTGCACCAACACAAACTCGAATGATCGCATTAATGTGTCATCGGATAAAGACACATCTGTGGCAGCTGCCCAAGTGGCCACATCATTCAGCTCGGTGGGTTCACAGACGAACAGTCAGGATGGCGGGTGCAGTCGTACAAGCGTTGTCCACACCGCTTTTGGAGGCGGCAGCTCTGCTGGTGGCCCAGTCGATGTGGATGCACAGCCATCGACCTCAGGCACATCGTCATCAGCAACGTCCGCACGCTGTCACTACGCAGCGGCCACATCAACAAAGGCGGCCACGCGACAGGTGAATGCCAGTGCCCAGACTCAGGAGCGTTTTCTTGGACGCAACTCATTGCCAGTGATGGGTGCCGGTAGTGGCAATGGTAGTGCGGTAGCTCGTCCTCGACGACGCGTGGAGGCCACGCGGAACAGTGCTAATGATGTCATTGTGCTGGAGGTGGTGGTCGAGGAGAATGGCCCCAATGGCGATGGTGGCCACGGTGCGGAGCCGGGCGATTTTAGTGCCGACGAACCGTGGGGCAATTGCGATGAGGAGAACAACTGCTCGGATTTGGAGGAGGTGTGCACCTGCCAAAATAGCATCATGGCAGGCAGTCGCAGCGGCAGCAATGCCAGTCTGAGCGAAGCCCACGATATGGATGCCACCGATGGCTATCATGCAGGCACCAATGGCGATGATACGCTGTCCATGTCATCATCGTCGATCATCTATGGCTCCCAGCAGCACCAGCAACGCAAGCGCAAGTACAATGAGGGTCGTCTGCTAGATGGAGATCACGCCATCAGCGTGACGGGTAGCGGTGGAGCAGCTGCTGGCCATGCCGACAACACGGGCGACAACAGTCGTAAGCGCATTGCATATGATTTTGCATCGACGCCACGCTCCTCCACACAGCCCTTGGCCAGCGCAGGCATGATCTCGTTGACGCCAACGGGATTGGGTTTGGGCATGGGTGTGACCGGTTCTCCGGCACTGGGACGGCGCACGCCGCGTGCATTAATGCCGACACGCGATAATCCGCCGCCAGAGCTGCAACATTGGTTGACACAATTCCAGCGTTGGTCACATGCCGAGCGTCTGTTGGCCGTGGACCGACTGATCGATAACTGTGATCCATCACAGGTGCGTCACATGATGAAGGTGATTGAGCCGCAGTTCCAGCGCGATTTCATCTCGCTGCTGCCTCGCGAGCTCGCTCTGTTTGTGCTCTCGTATCTGGAGCCCAAGGATTTATTGCGTGCCGCCCAGACTTGCCGCAGCTGGCGCTTCCTGTGCGACGACAATCTGTTGTGGAAGGAAAAGTGCCGCAAGGCGCAGATCCTCACCGAGTCGAGCAGCGACCGACCGAAGCGGGGACGGGATGGTAATATGCCGCCCATTGCGTCACCTTGGAAGGCCGCCTACATGCGACAGCATATCATCGAGATGAACTGGCGCTCCCGCCCTGTGCGTAAGCCCAAGGTGCTCAAGGGTCACGACGATCATGTGATCACCTGCCTGCAGTTCTCCGGTAATCGGATCGTGTCCGGCTCCGACGACAACACGCTCAAGGTGTGGTCTGCCGTCAATGGCAAGGTGAGTTTGAAACACTACCCACTCCTTTCAAGCGGTTTTCCATAATACTCTTTAATTGTAGTGTCTGCGTACATTGGTGGGGCATACGGGCGGCGTCTGGTCCTCACAGATGTCGGGGAACATCATCATTTCCGGCAGCACAGATCGCACACTTAAGGTGTGGGACATGGACAGCGGCAGCTGCGTTCATACGCTACAAGGACATACCTCGACGGTGCGTTGCATGCATCTTCATGGCAACAAGTAAGTCCCATCCATTGCTATCCACGTGACCTTTACTAAACCACGTTGTCACTTTGGTAGGGTGGTGAGCGGCTCACGGGATGCTACGCTGCGTGTTTGGGACATTGAACTGGGCACCTGTCTGCATGTCCTGGTGGGCCATCTGGCTGCCGTGCGCTGTGTGCAATACGATGGCAAGCTGATTGTCTCTGGCGCCTACGATTATATGGTCAAGATCTGGCATCCGGAGCGCCAGGAGTGCCTACATACGTTGCAAGGACACACCAATCGCGTCTACTCGTTGCAGGTACGGCAAAGAGTGAAATTCGTACATCGCTTAAGGCACTCAATGTATAATATTTATGCTATTGTAGTTTGATGGCGTTCATGTGGTCTCCGGCTCGCTGGACACCTCGATACGTGTGTGGGACGTAGAGACTGGCAACTGCAAGCACACGCTGATGGGTCATCAGAGTCTCACATCGGGCATGGAGTTGCGACAGAATATACTTGTGTCTGGTAATGCCGATTCTACCGTCAAGGTCTGGGACATCACAACCGGACAATGTCTGCAGACGCTATCGGGTAAAGTTGACTTGACTATCCGGTAAAGTTCATAGACTAATTCATTGATTGATTCGCACAGGTCCAAACAAACATCAGTCAGCTGTCACTTGCCTGCAATTCAATACACGCTTTGTGGTGACCAGCTCGGACGATGGCACCGTCAAATTGTGGGACGTCAAGACAGGCGAATTCATACGCAATCTGGTGGCTTTAGATTCGGGTGGTTCCGGCGGAGTTGTGTGGCGCATAAGGTAAGCCAAACGAACTCTGTACTCTAAACTTATTGTTAACACAATTTGTTCGTAGGGCAAATGATACAAAACTGATTTGTGCCGTGGGATCGCGCAATGGCACCGAGGAAACAAAGCTGATGGTCTTGGACTTTGATGTGGAGGGCGCTTGTGTCAAGTGCTCATAGGATCTGTGCGAGGATCTATTCCATTTCAAATTGCGATTCGTTAGCAAAGAAAGGCGCACTCTACTCTATGTTATGATACACGCAAAAGCCAGAGCCGCCAATCGCTTGAGCTCATAACGAGAGCGAGCAGCTGGAAGCGGGATTCATTGCAAACACACTCACACACACAAACACGTATACTCATCTAAATGCCAACACACAAAAACACGGAGATGACCCGTCTATCTGTTATCGATAATCGGATTGTTATCGTTGCTTGCCTTGCCAACAAATGCAGCTGCACACAAAACAACAACAACACACATACACACACATACATGGGAAGTTGGGTTGTGAGTGCGAGTGTAACGTTTTCAATGTTATATTTTGTTTCAATTGCGTTGCTTTATAGCCAAAATTTGTTTTCCACCATAGATTAATTTTTGCTTTTTAGTTCTTATTGAATACGCATACGTACACATTTATATACATATATGCATACGGATGTGCATATAAATTTATGGTTCGCATTGAAAATTGAAGTAGGTACAACATACATACATAACACATACATACGTATTATGCATACAATTATACACTTACAAACTTACACAAGTTTTGTTCCGTGTCGAATGAATCTGAACCTTTATGAAGAAAAAAACAACAGCTTTATATTGATTAAATTGTTTAATTGAATTTATTGATGAAGATGATAATGTTAATATTGCAGTTAGAGCATTTGATTTTCCACCTGAGTTGTCGTTTCTGTTCTATTCTCTGGTTTCGTTCGATCTGTTTTTGTTTATAATTACACATACACATATTTGATTCTTCCCCTTCACTTTATGTGTTTTGTTAAAAAAAGGCTTCCAAGTGGGAAGCTCCAATCATCTTGTATGTTGGTGTAAGCTTACAAAATTATCGTAAATTTAATTATATGTCTGTAGTCCGCACTGAGACTGCGTGACGTCTTTTATAGAAAGTTAAGTATTCCGTGGTACTCGTTTGGGGAGCAGCTCACACACACACACACACACACTCATACACATATACAAACAAAACAGAAGAAACACACACATACACACAAAAGCATTAAGCGAACATATATTTTAATTATAGACTGATTTATTAGTAATTGAAATTAATCTACAAATTTAAGCATAAATCTGAATAAACGCAGGAATAATAGTTAAAATAAAGTTATATAAAATGCATGTGCATGTGATTTTATGTTTGTTTCCATTATTTTTTTTAACAAACAACAGACTTGAAAAATGATTACAAAACGCATCAATCGGCCAATGACACGATATATTTGTACTCTCTCAATGCAATCACAAATGCATCGAGTTTAAGTAAATGATGGGGGGAAATGGGCGGGCGGGAATACAGCTACAGACATGCATATATGTACGCGAATTACTCTACACAATAATTTATGAAATACTTTATGGCATAATAATCGTAACAATAAATGCAGTAATTCTAAAATTACATTTTTGGTCTAAATTAATTCAATGTAAATCTTGAATTACTTCTGATATTGAGTTATTGTAGAGGATCATCTGTTGCAGCTATAAATCTGCAAAAACCTCGAGGAATTAAAGAATGGCAAGATTATTTTCAAAAATTTCTCAAATATTTAAAGTGAGATCTCCAATAGCATGTGATTGATTGAAGGAATATTATTTACCTCACCTTTCGCTTTGCATCGATGGGTAACAGTTTTATCCTGAATTGTGCTGAATAAATAATGCCAAAGAAAAAAAAACGATTGCATTGAATAATGGACTTCTTTAATTGAGTTTATAAACTTAAAACAAATCACTTCATATACGATTCAACCTTTGAAACGGTTTTGCAATTGAGTATAATACATTAATTAACTGAAGGAAAAAACACTTGAGAATGTTTTATAATATAAAAATGTATGGTCTAAATCTTGGACTTTTTGCTGTTGTGTCCCTCGATGCCGAGATTGCATCGTGAGGCTACATCTTGGACGGATGTGAGTCCAGTTGTGCTGGGCAACGGGCCACCAAATGCAGATGCCGACAAGTTGCTGTTGCTTGGACGTTTCCGTGTGGGCGAATGGATGGGAGACTTCTGCCTGAGACACTCAACATCCTCGAAGACGACTTGTGCACCACCACCGCACGTAGGAATCACATTGCCCTTGTACAATTTCGTCTCCACATCGCCGTCGGTGTCCGCGTCCTGTGAGACAAGGCAGTATTTAGTGGCACCGTGGCCCGTAAGTTCTTTCATGTCGGTTAATTTGGTAACGGATTTGCGATTCTTGAGATACGGCTGCATGATGGTGCCCAGCGGGACTGGGTTGGCGGCACGATGCTCCAGCCATTTGTCACCAGCAGATCGGGACCGTCGGTGTCGATTATTTGCAGCCGCCAAGCCCTGTGAGTTAAACAGAGAGTATTACTAAGTATTTAGATCTACAACAAGATTGACTTACATGTCGGGGTGTGCAGTATATATCGGTTCGTGTCGTTGGCGGCACAGAGGATTCCGTGCGCGCTGTGAAGGTACCGCGATCACCATCACGATTTTTATCGTTTAGCATGTCCTCTGAACTTTGCGAACGCGGCATACTTGGCACATCCTCAGACTGCAGAATGTTGGAGACCAGACGCAGCTTTTCGTCCTTAATGCGCATGCGCTCCTGCATCTTGACACGTTGTTCGCGCAGCTTCATGTCGAACTCGCGCTTATTCTTGTCCGACTCGACAGCTAGTTTGGAATTAAACTTTTTCTTTTGCTTCTCCTTCTCCTGTTCCTTTTGTGAGAGCAACTGCTCCTGGTCGTTGAGCTTGTGAGTGAGCTCCTGGATCTGCCGTTCGCGCTTGCTCACCGTATTGTTGAGCACATCGATGGAGCTCTCGTGTATGCGAACTCTGTTCTCCAGAGCAGCGCAACGATCGCGCTCCTGCTTGTAGACGGCCTTCAACGAAGCCAGCTCTGTGCGCAGCTGCAGATTGTCGCGATCCAAGCTCATCAGCAACTGTCGGAAGTTGTCACCTACAAGTTGCAAAAATATGGCATTAAAACTGCTGAAGCAGTGTACCATATACCATGAACTCACATTTAATATCCATGTTGGCGCGCAGCTTGCGACGCTTCTCTATGCGCTGCTCGAGATACTCCATTAGCTCCTGTATCTTGCACTCCGTCTCTGGACTGTCCATGTGATAGTTGGGAAAGTCTGGTCCCAAGCTATACACCAGACCCACATCCATCTCCAGCTGCTTGGCCTCAGGTATGCCCAGCTCATTGAGATTGTTGACAGCGATCTTGAAGAGTTTGTTTGCCTTGCGACGACCTGGCGTCAATCCCAGATCTGGCTTCATGGGCGTGGCACGCGCTATTTGAACCTCCTGTGTCATCTCGGCAAACTTCATCACTTGCTGCAAGAGATGAGATGTTAGCGCGACTAGCAAATCTACAATTTGGATCACTTACCATGTTCTCGTCGTAGTCCTCGATGCGCGGATTGATGCATACAATCATGGACACCTGTCCCTCGCCGTCAAAGTAGTTCTTGAACATGTGCGTGATCTTGGAGTCGCGATACGGTATCTTCTTGGGCGCCGGATTGGGGCTAATCTGTTGGTTCTCTCGTAGGTATTCCAGGCACGTTCGCAACGTCATCAGCGAATTGTTAATGTTACCCGCTTCCCGCAAACGCACGCCCGTGTTCTTGGTACGCGAGGATCGCTCACTGCCCGCCAAATCCACCAGCGACAATTGACTCACCGTTATGTTTTGTTTGTCTTGGACCACATGCTCGCCTTGGCAGTCGGTGGGCGCCTGGACAAGGCGTATATTAAAAACGGAATGACTGCGACTAGACTCGGCATTGAGCACTGTGTTGCCCATGCGCTTGCGTTTCTGACCCATTTGGAATACCTCCAGGGCCTCGTCCACTGTCTTGACCTCCACTTCTGTAACGCCGTGGACAAACATCTGGTGATTGCCATCCTCGCGTATGATTTTACACTGCAAAGATCTGTTCCTCATACTCATTAATATTATTCTGATATGCAAAAGTCGTCTTGATGCCTTACTTTTGTATGCCTGAATCCTCGAGCAGATCATAGACGCTGTTATTGTACATCTCCACGTAGGTGATAAACACCGAGTACATGTTGTCCTCGTCGAGTACGGTTAGTGGCGTTGGCTCGACGGAAGCCTGTGATGCTATTTCCGGATCTGATTCCTTGCGTCGGAATGCAAATCGACCGGTGCCAGCAAAGCGTTGATTCATTTCATGCTGGCGCTCGAGCAGTGCATCTTCTTCAGATAATATTTCGAAGCCGTTGAGTTTGTCCGGCTTGAAGACAAACTTCTTGGCCTGATAGTCCGATATGGTGCGAAACAGCAGATCCAGGCAGCGTGGCATAACCCCACGATGACGAGAATTGCCTGTCATTGTATAGGTCTTACCACTGCCCGTAACGCCGTAGGTGAAGAGCAAACTATTCCTGCCACGCACCAGATTTTCAACTAGGGGCTGCGCCACGGAGGTGAACACGTCCTGCTGGGACGCTTCAGGCTGAAAGACATGCTTGAAGATGTACTGTATTTCGCGCTGAGCGCCGTTTTGCTTGTGATACTGCAGCTGATCCTGCGAGTTGACTGCAATTGTGGTAGAGTTTTTTACGCGCATACATGTTAGATCTGCATCCGATTGTAGTGGACGGACTCTGCAAAATACGTTCACTGGATCCTGCTGCTTTCCCGATACATCCCTTCGCTTTTCTGTCGTCATTTGCGCCTGCGCTAATCGCGGAGTTTTCGGGACGCGCAACGGGGTGCGTGCCCTGTATTGAAATGATCTTTTCATTTCTATTCTCTTTGAAATGTATTATTAATTTCTACTTACATTGCTTTCATTTTGATATTTTGTAATTTTATACAGCTGACCACTGTCGAAATTTCTTGTATCTCCGCAATTCAGCAAACACTCTTTTTGATCGTTACCTTTAAATGCTTGCGCCCATACAGACGCCACGCTAATTCTTACTCTTCATCCTCATAATTGCGTTCGCAGCTAACTTCAAGCGGCTCCACAATGCGTAACATTCACAATAGACTACGCAATTGACGCCTCAATTTTAAATTATGCACAAATGAATTACTATTAATCATGTGTTGCCTAAATTGCTAAATTCTTAAATTAATTATTATCATTGTATTTTGATTATGATGAAATCATAATAGTTTTCGTTATTTGCAGTCATTTTGGCATTCACAGGAAAGTCCAAATAACAACCCAACAAAAATGTTATATAGCATCTCTCTGTTATCTAACAGACATTAAATGTCGTTATAATTTGAAATTTGATTATTCAGTCAAAATATTGTTGAATTGAAAACAAATATACTTGATTTTATTAATTTGTTCAGTAAATATAAAAAGCAATCAATTTAAGTGTATATCAAATATTGCGTTCTTATTAAAGTGGAGACCATTACTTTTTTTGTTTGCTCTTGAACACTGATAAGATATTTCGCATGAGAGCAGGACCATTCCAATAACCGGGTAACATTAATTTCCAGTACAGTATCGGCATAAAGTCTTTTTTCATGATAAACATTGTGTAACGTTCTTTGTTTTGGGCAAACGGGAATGTCTCCAGCGGGGTCAGACTATAATCAAACTCAGCCAACATGCAAGTATGATAACCCGTCACCAAGGGGCATGATGCGTAGCCATCATAGACATCAGTGAGGGGCTTGCCCTCCAGAGCAGCCATCATGTTGCGGAATACAACTGGCGACTGTGCGGCTGTAAAGCGGTAAGTGTTTAAAATTGTTTAAATTTGCCTTAAAATTAAAATTACCAGCAGCTGCAGCCGTCTTTGAATTGGGTGTGTTAGAGCTGTCGCCAATGGCGAACACGTTCTTGTACTTCGTGTGCTGCAGAGTGTCCTTGTCCACATTGACATAGCCATAATCATCCACCAGTTGCTTGCACCTGGTTAATTCATCAGGTGCACTCATTGGTGGCACTGCATGCAACATGGAGTACTAATAGAGTATGCTTAATGTGATTAGTAAATATGGCAAATGTGCTTTGTAGGGACTGTACCTTCTCTTCAAAGTATTCGCCGGGCTGATTCACGTTTTCAAAGACCGCAATATCTTGCTCGTGTTTAACCTCAATTAAATTACGACAAGTGTTTACCGTTATGTTACGCTTCTTCATAATTGGCCACAGAGCATCAGCATAGTGTTTCACGCCGAAAAGTACTTTCCCTGCTGTATTGTATGTGATGTTGATGTCATCACGCTTACCCACCTGAAGACAGAAGAGTTAGCTGGAGAAGATACCTGAGAAGACGGGCTTACCTTACGGAAATAATGCTCTGCTACGTAGACGATCTTCTGTGGGGCACCTGCACACTTGATGCTACCCAAGGGGAATGTGAAGATCGCATTGCCCCCTTTAATGTTGCGCAAGCTATCAAAGACACGATCCACGTACATCGGGGAGTAAATGGAGGAGACGTTGCCATTGGGCACAGCCAGTGCCTTCTCCAAACCGGGTATCTAAGCCAGAGGGGATTAGACTCGTTTTTGGACCATGCTTAATGCTCACCTTGTTGTAGTTTAGTTGCAATCCGGTGGCGATTAACAGCATATCATACTTGACAGTATGGCCTCCGGATGTTCTGACCGTATTATTATCCGGATCAAACTCTACGGCTTTCTCCTGCAACCACTTGGCCTTCTTGGGTAGCACATCGGCCATTTGCTTGTAGGAGTGCTCCAGTCGCTTCATGCCGCCGCCAATCAACGTAAACATCGGTTGGTAATAGTGCCTCTACAGCGGAATGCATTGGGATAAATCTGGATCGTGGCTCAATAACTGGGCTTACATACTTCTGCTGGTTCCAGAACAATCACCTTGTCCTTGCCCAGTCGGGATGAGAGCTTGGCGGCCATGGCACAGCCACCGGCACCACCGCCCACCACCAGTACCTTGCAGCTGAAAAAGATTATTGCATAATCTATTAATGTATAGATACGGTGCCTGATAGACTGGCAGCGACCCTGTACCCGCCTAAGGCGTCTTTAACTTTTGATCAATTAGAGATTGGTAGCTAAATATAACCGGACATTAAAGTGTTGTTCGCTAGAGAATACCCTGCATATATACAACTCATAATGTTTTTTATTATTCCTTAATAAAAAAATGTATTTACTATAAAAAAGAGCAAATAATTTTATGAGAGACTACTTGACTACATTTTACCCTGTATTCACAATAAAACGATTCAATATATAGCATACCCTATTTGTAGCCAATTACTGGGTATCACGAGCTGCCGCTGATTCCATTTTACCGGTCTTTAATTTCTTGCATAAGCCAGTCAATTATTTATTTCACAACTCACAGCCATCACACCCCTTTCGTAAGCCATTGCCAATGGGTATTAAATGCTGATGCCACTAGTTAAATAAACTTTTATGGTATACGTGCCTAATTCCCTGGCCTTTAATCATGCTAATTGTATATGTTCTATGGATATGTATATGGAATAGTAATGACACTGGGGACCAGTTTTGGGTCAACCAAAAAGCTACTGGCCGAAAACAAAAAAATAATGGTATACCAATGATTGGGGTGCCCTCATACTTACTCATGCCTATCGAACTGTACTTGAGTGCTGGATATCTGGCGGACCAGGGAACGCTCGTTAAGTATCCCACATTGGGATCGGAGTCTGCTGCGTGTTATGGCCGTTGCCAGGCGGCGGTAGGAGTTCATTGTGCCTGGAAAGATTGGATCAGGCGATCAACAACTTGTTGGAATGTTTGGAATCAATAATGCCAAACGATAGAGCGCTGTTTACTTACTGTAGCGACGTCTGTTTGGTGACTGGTCAACGGGCGAGATAGCGCGTGCAGAGCTTTTGCCATTTGGTTATAATAAATGATACACCCAAAGAAAAATAAGTGCAGTTGGCCTCTCAAACCAGTTTCTTGTATTTCACAATGAATTTTTCGTGAGAATCATTATCTCTTTTGAAGTAAAAAACTACACAAAATTAAATGTGTTAAATTTTTGTTTGTATACAAATATTTCTCTTTTTGGGTAACTCAGCAAAGCTGAGAAAGCTTTTGCTATCGAATGCAATAAGTTTAGCAACTAAACTTGAGCTTTTGCAAAGAGACGTATTAGAAAGCTTTGAGCATATGTTTTACTAGGCTACAGTGCAACTCATAAGTATATGCTCACTTTCTGAACTAAAGCACTTATGAGGTGGAAGTTAATGTCTATTTTATGTTATAGTTATCTACATAATTTTAATTCGCTAATAAAACGTTGATTTATATCTTTTACTTTTAATTATTTGAGTGTACGCTTAGTAAAGCTGTCTGTCTGATTTTAAGCTACATGAGAATCTAGAATTTGCAATGTGTAGAAAGATTAATTAAATTATTTATTGAAATTAATTAATTTCTTTTTATAAATCTAAGCGATTAACAAATGCTATTCTAGTTTATGGCAAGCAAAAATTTGCTTTAAATATTTATTATATATTTCTAGGTTATTTTGGGGGTGTGTCCTGTAAAGGAAGATATGGCAAGAATACAATATCAAAGGAAGTGGATTCCAAGGACAATTGAAAAAGAAAAAAACATTTTTGCTATGTCGATGATGTTGATGATGTTTAATGGCTTAAAAGCCTCGAACTGTTTACTTTTCGGCCTTTGTTTATAAATAGCCGCTGCTGTCAAAGTAATGGGCAAGAACATAATCGCAAAATCTCGGGCTCTGCTATCGCTGCCCCTAAAAGTATGCCTCAAAATTGTGAACAAAGGAACAAATTGTGGAATCAAGCGAAATCTATAGAAATTCTAAAAAAAGCACTGTCAATAGGCTCATGGCTTTCAATGGGATTAATTTCAAGCAATTTGATAAATAATTGCTACGTGCGTGCACATGCCACAAGTGGCAACAGTTGCAAGTTGTTGCTATGTTTAATTACGCCATGCTGTTGACTGATTGGCCGCTGATGATGACTGATGGTGCCCAGAGGAGCCCAAAAAATGTAGGGACTCCATGCGCAACAGCCGTGGGCGTCGCTGTGGGCGTGTGCTGGTTATCAATTGGAGACAAGCTGGCAATTCAAATGAAGCCCTATTGCGATTCCATGATGGCCAAATTGGATGCGCGACTGCTGCGTGGGCGATGCGGCTAAAGAGCTCAGCCGAATGCCAATAATAAGAAATGAGTGCGAGGAGTGAGGAGTGAGGAGCGAGGCGCAAGAGACAGTTAAGGGGCTCGCACAGCGTGAGTTCGAGCTGAGTTGGTCTGGTCTGGTGTGGTCTGGCAGCAACCGTCCCATTGTTGCCAGGCAGCGCATGGGGTGTGAGTGACCCCACAGCCCCCATGACCCCCACATTGATTAGCAGCTCATTATGATGATTGTTGTGCTTGGCTCATACAATTATCGCACATGACGTCCCAACACCCGTGCACCCCTCCTCTGTTGCACACTTAAAGTATACGCTATATGCAACCTCATTTGAATTTAACGGTTTTGCCGTCTATGACTTTAACTCCGTCAGCAACTCGTACTCGACTCGGACTCGAACTCGACTCGAACTCAGGCGAGTGCATTTCAATTTATGGCACGGAATCAATTAAGCTTGATTTGCAATGACCAAGGGTGGGGCAGGGGCGGAAGGAAGGGAACATGCAAATGCATATAGTGCAACGCTGGCAGCAGCAGGTCTGCCAAAGCCAAGCCAAGCCAAGCCAAGCTAGAGCTGCCTCAAAATGAGAAAAAGCAGTGCGTGACGTCTGTGACGTCTGCCTCTCGTGTGAGCCATTGATCCACGACTGCAGCTATAGCTCACCTATTAGAGGGGGCGTGTGGAGCGGGAGGGGATGGAGCGGAAGTGCCGCCCCAGCTGGAACTGGTTACGTTTGCGGTTTGTGGCATGGACAACTCTCTCGGAGGGCACCAAATGAAATGCAGATTTCGCTGGCTATTCAATTCGGACAATCAAAGCAGTGGCTCTTAGGCTGAACAAACCAAAGCATTCCAGCTGCGTAACGAATTCAAATGCTCCAAAACTTAACAAGGGTCAACCAAGGGTCAAACACTAATTACTAAAGTCACAGGCAATGGCCCAAGATACTCATGGGATTTCGATTCACATTGAAATTCAATTGAGCTATCGAAAGCTTTCGATACATTTAATGATCCTTCGATTACATGGAATGTTAATTTAAAATGGATGAACATTGATAACGTTTTCATGTTAATTATTGTGCATCACTGAAAGCTATTTCGAAATATGGTGAGTGGACTTATCCTCCTTATCTGTTTGATTTCTAGAAAAATTCAGTGCTGAATCAGCACTTCATGTTATCTGATTATCAATGATTACTCGGAAAACTAGTAGACAAATTAAATACCAGACACTTCGATAACTTTCGATAACCTGACCATAGCATGACAATGCCGTGACAATGGGATGTGATTCAGCACTTGATTCAATCTATTGCAATTTTGTAACTGCTCGGCTGGCTAGATAGAGTTAACTGCTCAAGTCGACAACTGTACTTGAATTATGGATTGGGGTTACGAATGGATCAAATATATCTAAATATATGCGCACACATTTCAGTATATCAATTCGCATTCGCGGCGACAATGCATATCAGCAAGAATATTAATGAGAAAAATGTGATATAAAATAAATTTGCATTCATTTTTTCAATCAAAGGAGCCAGCGCAACAAATCGACACCCGCACACACACACACACACACACATGCACATACACAAGCAAGCGCACACAGTGGCAGACAGCATCACACGATGACGATGACGATAACGTCGTCGACGCCGATGACAACGACGAGAGCAATACCAATACCAATACCAATCCATATAGGCAAACGCACACACATATCCATGGCGATGCTAACACCAATACCAATGCATGGCAAGAATTGAGATGTAGACGGAGGCGGAGACAGAGACGCCATAACTGTTAATAAGCCGAGTGGCGACCAATTTGCTGTCGCTTTGACGAGCAGCAGCACTTGTTGAATTCGGTGGCCGATATAAAAGCATGGACGCTCAACCTTTCGCCACACAGTAACAGTAACAACACTAGCCAACAGTCACATCTCGACTCAGAACGCACCGAGAACGAGAGAAAACACAAAAAAGTTCACAAAATTGTATAAATAAATAAAGACATTCAAGAAACGTAACACTATACGGTATTCCCCCATCGAAAGTGCACGGAAAAGTGAAAAGCTTCACAGCCACAAGTGAAAATTGAAGTGCAAGCAAATTCAAAAGGAACCGGCAAAAATTATACACACAACATGCAGGTAGGCTGTAATCTTTAGTACTAACTAACGACCCGTACTCCTATAATCATGTGATTACCTGTTGCGAATCACTTTCGAATGTATTATAATTACGGCTATCAGTCGTAATTGATTGCCTCTGACTCACAAGTGGGAAAGACACCTGACACCTGAAACCTTAGGCACTTTCCTGCCCATCTATTTATCGCATGAAAGATAATAGTGCTAAACAAGAAGTGAACGCAATTTCTTCGTTATTCCGAAGATTACGCACCTTTAAACAGTTATTTCACAATATCTCTTGCATCACCTTTAAGATTAAAGAGGGAATCTTCAGTTGTTTATACAAATTTTGCACATCTTTCATACTTTAATTATTGCTATTGAAATAGTAATAAAATTCGAAAGATTTTGTAGGATGATAAACTTCTTTTCGCTTGAAAGAAGATATCTCAAATTTACTTGCTCTGATATGACCTGCGTGTTATTAAAAATATTTTATTACTATGTTAACTAATAACTGCAGCCGGTTCATGTGGCTTTGGGAGACTGAAGACTTAATGCTTAAGATCTTACTTTCAATAGAATAAAGTGCATAAATGAAGCTGCTTAGAAGCCATTTTTACATTTTAGCCATAATATTATTAAGCACTGTGCTTAACAGTCTTTCGTATATAACTTAATGTTCAACACAATCAAATTTAAAGCAAACCATGACGTCGAGAGCTTATAGCGGGGCACAAATAATTGACACGAAGAAACAAAACCAGATTGAAGAATTGGCATTGACAGCAATACGATGTGAATTTGAGACATGTTTGTAAATCTCAGAAGAATATGAGATAATATGGAGAAACCGATAAGTATGAAGGACTGACGACGCCGTCAAGTCTGCTCGAATGCGGGCCCAAAGTGGACTTGTTTATGTAGTCATCTAATAAAAATGGGGAGATTCTTCCGAAGGCACTGCAAAAGACTAACGTCGATTCTCAGGAGTTTCAGTTGAACGGCAATATGTTTTTATGCTCCGCAGCATAAACAAATACAAAAACCCTTCACAACAGATACTTTGGATACTCTGCGAAAAAATGACAAAAACAGAAATGCTAAGAAATAATAAACTTTTGTGATGGTCTTTTCGATTTGCATTTTCACGTTACATTTGACATAAAGCAAATTTACATAAAAGGCGAAACCAAAAACGCAGCCTTTTTTTGGGTAAAAAAAATGACATAAACAGCAATGCTAAGAAATAATAAACTTTTGTGATGGTCTTTTCGATTTGCATTTCCATGTAACATTGGAAATCTGATTAAGGCGAATTTCAACAAGAGGCGAAATCAAAATTGCCATTCGCATCTGCATAAGTGGTGACTCAAACAGCTCCATTTAGTGTCATGTCAACTCCAATTGGGACTGGGCTACGTGCGCGGCGAGACATGCACACAGAATATGTTGGAGTTGAGTTGATGGTGACGCTGACGTTGCGCTGGTCACGCAGTCGCAGTTCTGCTCTCCGCCCCGACCCATCCGGCGGGACCGCCGGCTATCGTCCGGGTGATGCAAACGAGTCGGACCAGCGAAATCAATTCAAAAGCAATTAATAATCAGATCGTTTTGTAATAAATTGCAATTTATTTAATGAAAAAAAAAAAACCTAAGCAAAATGAAAAATTGAAGGCGAAAAGCGCAATGGAGTACAGATGTACACGCACACACACACACGCGAGCATTCATACAGTCAATCAGACATGGAATTAGCAAAGGGGAGAACTGGACGAGTTCAAATGCGTCAGTTACTGAGCAGGAGTAAGAGGGACAACGCGGGCGAGATGTAGAGAGGTTGGAAGTTGGTAGATTGGCGGATCAACGGCATTCGCTTTGGCAATCAATTTTGCATTTGACTTTTTGCATTCGCCGCATTTGCATGCCATCGATCAAGAGAGACAGAGAGAGCAAATCCGCTCTTGCGAGTCGAGTCGAGTGGAAGCGTAAGAGCAATCAACGCTGCTGGAGCTTGGAGGCAAATATCGTTCTTCGTTTGTGTGTGTGTGTGTGTATGTGTACCAATTTAACAGAATGTGCGTCGCTGCCTCTGCTAACGTTGGCCCAACAGCAGCAACGAGAGAGACGAGCCCCCAAGTGGCGAAATGGGCAAAGGGTGAGGCTGCGGCGATAAGTGCGGCGAATTCGATTGTGACGTTGGTTTTGAGCGTGATAAATACACACACACACACAACAATGATAGATTATTATGCTGCTGTGGGAAGACAAAGACAAATAGATACAATATGCTGAATATGAATATGGAAAATTAATATGCATGTATGTATGTTTGGATGTGTGTTTGTTATCAATTAAGAGAAATTGTTAATTGTGTGGCATACGTCTCGTTTGATTTCATTGTGAGCACTGGCCCTGTCCTCGATGCACACACACTCACATGTGAGGCAACGAGCCCCTTTTTTTATTATTATTTTCTTAACACACATATGTATTGCTCATAATTGTTATTCAAGCTCTATTGAACTTTTGCGTTGATAATAACGCTAAGTTGAAAACATCTACATACGTCATTGGATCTTTAGTTGTATTTTCTTTTTTGTTCATCTTGTTATAATAACAAGAAAGAATCACATGTTCAAAAATGTTATAATGTGTGGGTAGTTCACAATATGCCAAAGGCGCAGTTCCGAGTAAATTTAGAGCAGACGGCGGCGGAAAGAAATTCCCATTAATCAAATTAAATGCAAATGATTAGTTTAGCTAGCCTTCGTATCTCTGACGTAGTCAATTGTCTACGTGAATCCCGTCAGTTCTTATACCTAATGTAACCTCGCTAGCACACTCTATGTATGGTAATGCCACCTGTCAAGCTGTGATTGACTCGGACGCTGACTCACGCTCAGCATAGAGAGTGAGAAAGAGCGAGACAAGGGCTAGGGCTTACCATTTGCCCGCTCAACTGCAGCGACGGCAGCAGAGTTGAAATGGCTGATGCAATCGGAGCGTCGAATTGGGCGAGAGAGTTAGAGTTGATATTCGCTTCGGTGGTGGTCGCCGATGTTGTTGTTGTTGTTAGTGTTGGGTGCTCTGTTTGTTGCACAACGAACAAAAGGTAAGCAGAGACACGAAAAACACGCACACAAGCGCACACCACCGCACACAATTGAAGAATGCAAGGGAAGCAGATTACACTGAAACACACACACAGACAGGCAGGCCACAAAATAATATGAATATGTATGTATGTAGACATAGGCACACTCCATAGGTTAATTGATAAATTAGAATACAATATGAATATGAATGAGCAGATGAGGAAGTGAGACTACGTCGGCAACTGCGACTGCTAGATTAGACAAGTCTAGATAGTTAGCCACTTAGTATATCTATATAGTATTGCAAGTGCTGTTAATGCTAATGCTCGATGTAACAGTCGAACAATTAGCGATAATTGGACATCAATTCGATTTCTCGGCACTCCAAAAATTTCCACAATTTATGGAAATGTAAACCGAAATCCAAAAAAGTGGTTTCATAAATTTTCCATTCACACACACACACATACGAATACGGGTACAATTGCGATCGTACTTATGCACGAGATAGAGATTGTGTTTTATGTTCGTAGAATTGAAGATTATTGTCTGACAGTCTTTGAAAGGGAAATCCACTTGCAAGTTCAGCTTTCTGTCATAGTCGGTTTTCTAACCTCAAAGCTGAAACCTGTTGAATCGATTCTGAATGAATAGAGCTATTCATTGGAAATGAGCCGTACTTCCGTTACCCACACACTTACACACACACACACATACACAGGCAGGGTTCCTTCTCTTTCAAACACATCAAAGACACGAGCTCTTTGCACGATCTTTGAGGTCGAGGTCGATTCTTCGCAGAGCGCAGACTGTTGCCAGGCGAACAACTCAACCAGTAGACCGGTTGAGAGTCTTTGATATACTATGTATCTTCGTGTTTGTAGTTAAAACCCATGAAAACGGCACACAATTTGTGGCATGCACATGAATTTTCTCACGTCGTCACCCGGTGCAATGGATAGCATACACACAAACACACGCATAGCCACACACACACACACACACACATTCATTTGATGATTCGGACAACCTGCAATTCACATGTCAGCATGACAACTGCCTCTTTGTGTCTGTGTGTGTGTGCGTGTGTATGTGACTGGTCTTGGCAGTTGCATGTTGCACTATCGTTTCCCCGAACTGCATGTCTGTCCGTTCGTCTGTTTGCTGACTTTGAATGAGCCGTTTTAGCATCTTTACCCCCTCCCCTGCTGCTGCCCCTCTCTTTCACGCCGTCTCCGTTCCACCATCCGGTGCTGTCTCGACTAAAGCCGTTAATTAGCAAGAAAAGTGCCAACTAAGCGAGCGAGCGAGCGAGAGAGATGAAGAGAGGTCGCTACTAGCTGAAGCGGGCCAATTTGGCTATAGACAAGTGTGCATCTGCCAGCCCCTCCCCCCGGCTGATGCGATAATTGTTAGCACACCCAATGAAAAAAGAAACTCTTAGCAAAAAAAAAATGATCGTACGATCCGAAGACAATGGTGCGATCATCCGATACCGTTGGCCAGCCAAACCTCGACCTTTCTTTGTGGCACAGATTTCTAGGAAATTCAGATCATAAATGTGCCTAATAAATTGAGGCATTAATCAATGAGTTCGATAGCGAAGATTGATAGCCTGGTACGGCCAGTACCGATATCTCCGATACCCATGAATATGTATATAAGATTTATTTTGTTAATTTATATACTAAAATCGTTTAGCTAAGTGATTATGTTAATAACGATGATGATGTGCAACAATTTAAGTACTGACATAATAGCTTCGTATTTTTCTTCTCGACTACTGATATCGACTTGCTTATCAATATATCGATAACAGTGGGCTGCCCACTTGCACAACTTCGATATACATATATAGTAAATGTATTTGTAGTTCAAACGGTGTGTTATTTGTATCCGTGTTTCTAATTGTCTTTCCTGGAACGTCACAGCCGTAGTTTAATTGCCTTTGACAGAATATACCACCTCGACGATACAATTGTCAGTCTCAGTTGGCCCTTACGTCAGCATTACGTTATCGTCCACTCGGGATCTACCGCAAGGGAAGAGAGGGAGCTTGCCTTTGAGGTATGCCGGCTGCTGCGACTAAGGGCAGGCACGAGACACAAGATTCGCCCAGAGTCGCTAAGCACCTGCAAGATTTGTTCAGTTTTTATTTGCTCAATTGATGCCGCCGTGGGTAGGGGGGAGGAGGGGAAACTCGATTTGTGTAACGTGCAATAAATATATTACATGTTGAATTGCATCTCGTTGTCGCTGTCAATGCGGTTGATAATAAAGAAAGAAAAACTAGTCAAAGCCAGCGCGAGAACTCGCGACCCGCGTCCCCAGATCTGGCTACCGCCCAGCAACAAGCAATGGGCAACAAGCAGCAGGCAGCAGGCAACGAGCAACCAGTTCCCCTCGCCAAGCACCACACACACACACTCGCGCACACACACACACACACACACGCACACTGAGAGCAGAGCGGAAAGCGAACACGCGATCACTTGAATTGGCTGCGGCTGCTGCCAGTCTGTCTGCCATTGTGGCTGCACTGGCCCCTCCCTTCCCGCACCTGCCCGGCATCGTTCCATGGCATCGCTCTCTAGCTCCCCACCCCGCCGTCCAATCAACGTTACAGTGTAGTTATAATGTAGCAAACCGACCGGCCGATCGCAGCAGACAAACTGGCACTTACTTGATTGCAATGAACAGCGGGGGGTCTGCAACGGGCATGGGGACTGGGGGAGTGGGGAACAAGCGACTTGGGTCGCCGGCTAATGGAACCTTGCATTAAGCCGATTCTCTTCGATTGCCTCCGCTGGCCCCCCTCCCGTTCCTTGGCCCAAATGATAAAGCCATGCCGACGGGCACGTACGAAACCAACTAGAAGCAGGAGCAGGGGAGAGCTCTTGCCATATACTCGTATTTGAATTCCTGCAGTTGTCAACGAGCCAACAAACTTGCCCAAGCAAACGCACTCAAAAGATTAAAGACTTCGACTTGCAGTTGCAGTCAGAGACACCGCTAGGAACTCAAGCCTAGACCGCAACTGTACCACGACAATCGATGGAAACTTATTGAAAGTGATAGGAGCTGCAACAATAAAAACTTGTCAGCCTGGAACTGTACCCAAAGGACAGCCAGATCTTGTAAATCAGAAGAAAACCTTTTAAAAGGGGTTGCGATTTATAACTAGAAGAAACTTGCTCAATTTATGATCAAGCTGGAAAAAATGGAATTGAAAAATGTCAAGTAATGCAACCTTCAAGAATTACATATAATATTATATACATATATAATACACACTATGAGAATAAAAGTCAAGGGAACCTATTAAAAATAAAGTTTTCTGTCTGGAACTGTACCTGTAAAAAGTAAAATGAAACTGTATATAGAGAGAAAAAATGAAACATAAGGAACTGAAGTATTACAATATCGACATCTATTAAATGAATAGTTTACTTCTGAAAAAACTTCAGGAACTGTACCTGACAAAGAGATGAGATGATTGTTTGCATAAATGTCGTAATGTCAGACATCAGTTCTCGATGGAGGAAAGTAGTTGATCTAACTAGTTACTAAATGTGCTAATGGATTAGCTGGCAAGTTGGAGAGCTGCTTAATTTGGAGAATTCTGCTGCAATCGACAGACTACTTATGGTCGACTAAATGATAGGCATAAGTGGTCTGGATGGTCCAGTTCGAATTCGCTTGCGCCGGATATTAAGTGCTGGTGATGACATCCTCAGATCTCGCCAAGAATGGTTGCGGCACGAACTCACACCCGAGCGCATCCGAGTAGCGCAACTGCAGCAGAGGCCGAGGCCGAGACCGAGAAGGTGACAGCGATAGCGACGGCAGAGACGGCAGAAGGCAGCAAATGAGAGCGAGAGAGAGAGAGAGGCGAACGCAATGAATGGTCGGGCAGAGGGAGAGGCAGAGGCGGCAGCGAAGAGTGAGAGAGGGAAAGAGGGCAAGAGTGCGGTTGCGGCTGCGGCTGCGTCGGCAGCTCGTGCTCTGGGGCAATATAAAGTGAAGACAGCAACGTTGTCGAGTCAGTTCTGTTACAGTTTTCAGCTGTTGAACACAACTTTGAGTTGAGAGTCTCGTTTTGAACGTTGATCCCGCAGTGCGATTTATCGAAGACCAACACAAAAAGAAATTAAAAAGACCGCGATACCAAATCAAAAGTCACCGCAACACATATCACATTTAATAAGCCGCAGCCGAAGCTGAAGCCTCGTATTTGACACACCTTGACTTGTAATGTCGATGAACCGTGCGTATTCCAACGAGTCTCGCGCCAAGAACAACAACAAGAACAAGAACACCAAGAGCCAACAATTGTGTGGAGCACTTAAGCCACAGGAGCCACAGGAGTGAACTGTAGTGACATTATTCAATGAACCATCAGCTAGATATTCGCTACGTCGAATAAAACAAATACAACCACATACAATACATTGTGTATTAGCAAATCACAATTGCCAAGACAGAACAGTGGCAGTCGCTGCAGAAACAGTCAAAGTCGAAGAAGTTGCCAAGATTCCACCAACAGTAAGCTGCAAGGCTACCAAGACGGCATCCCGCGCCGGACCTATGTCAGTGCTAAGACAATTGCTGCTCAACAATTTCAATCAGAAGGCTCAATCGAGATCGCATCACAACTTAGAGCTGCTCAGCACGTTCATAACATAACAAAGAGCAGTTGTCGATTAGCTCGCGAAATAACAATCGACTTACAGCAATCGAAACCGATAACCGTTAGGGAGAAATTCGCAAACATTTTTTACCGGAAGAGAAAAAAGAAATCAAATCAAAAGGTGAGTTCCAGACACCCCAGCCAACCTTGAGCATTATGCGCGCAATAAAAAAAATTCCCCCGTTCCGAAGGGCGAAACGCAAAAAAATGAAAATCTGATGCAACATTTAACGTACAAATTGTCATACAAAATTATGCATAACCCAATAGCAAATGTGCTGTCTAGACAACTGCTCGAATTCGAATTCGAACTCGAAACTCGAAATCAAAGCGAATCGAATCGAACTCGAAACGTTTTCGAGTTGCGACTGCTGCTGCTGCTATTGCTGGGTTGCTTTGGCTTTGGCCTTTGATCCGTTCCGTTTGTCGCGTGGGTGTCGCTGACGTCATTCCACTTGAGCACTTCGCCTGCCCACGTATGTCTTTCTCGCTCGCTTCGCTTTGCTATCTCTTTCGTTTCGAATGTTCTATTTCGGTGTGTGTGAGAAACCGCGTGGCATGGTGAAATTAGCCAGACACTTTCAATTGGGGGCAAGCATCTTGAAATTGCCATCAAAGGATGTCTATCGAGCTATCGATATCAATTTCCGCTTGAGCATAGATCAGCTAGACATACGAGTATATACTATATACTGTACTATACTATGAATACTATTTCGCAATAGATAGTCGCGGTACAGTCTCCCGATAAGAATCAGACCTCCTATAATCGTTTGACATTGCGATTGTGATTTATGGCCTCGGTGAAGTCCGTCCATCCGTCCGACCGTTGATAATGCCCGTCATCGTGGGTTTATTAACCTATATTATAGTCCAATGTTGTTGAGCTTTGCTCCCCATCACTTCCATTTATCTCTACGTCTCGTACGACACATCACTAAGCCTCGTCTTTTCTTTCGTTTCTTGTCTTCTTGCAGAAAATGAACTTAAATCTGTGCGCCATAGCGCTGCTGCTGTTTGGGAGCCTCTCGGTGGCCCACAGTCGTGCAGTGGACACTGTCGAAAGCAATGAGGAGGACAACTCCATTAACGTGGAGCCGGCATCATCGTCCAGCAAGTCGCATCACAGTCACGGCGGTCCCTTCGAAGAGGAGTGGCTGAAATTCACCAAAGTGCCACCCACAAAACTGCATCAGGCGCCCGGTGCCACCATCGAGATTGTCTGCGAGGTGATGGGCTCTGAGGTGCCCGAAATCGAATGGGTTGTGGGACCCACAAAGGAGTCCGAGATCGATGACCTCCAGTCCAATGCCGTGTCAGAGTTTGCGCCCAGCGCAATTGTGCGTGTTCGATCCGTGCACATTGTCGATCACATGCTGAGCGAGCCCAGGGAATACATATGCGTGGGTCGCACTGGCTCCAAGAAGATCTCGGCCAGCACCGTTGTGTATCCATCGCATGTGGGACTCGATCAGAGGCTGAGCGGCATAATTGCGCTCGAAAAGCAGTATGAGGGCTACCAGAAGCCTCGCATCGTGTACACGGAGAAGACGCATCTGGATCTGATGGGATCAGTGGTGCTGCTGCCGTGCAAGGTGCATGCTCGTCCACATGCCAAGATCACCTGGCACAACAATGAGGAGAAGGAGATCGTGCAGAGCGATCGCTTCAAGGTGCTGCCCAACGGTGATCTAATGATTGCCAATCTCAAATGGGAGGACATGGGCAACTACAAGTGCATAGCGCACAATCGCGTTGGACGCGATTCGGCCGATACCTTCGTCTACCCCGTACTTGTAAGTATACCACCCGCAGCCCACTATACCCCTCTCTTAGTTTAACTCGTACTAATTGAACATTTTCCCCACCTTTGCTTTGACTCTTTGCAGAAGGATCAAGACTAAAGATTCCACCCCACAAGGCTATTGGATTGACACACAAATTTCTTAGTTAGTTAGATAGATCAAATGCCTTTGAAGATGCGTGAAACAAGAAAATACCGTAAGACAACAAAACAAACAAAAAAAAAAAAGACAAAAAAATCGGAGAAAATGAAACCACACACGATTAAGATTAGGAATTAAGTCGATGTCATCCAAATTTGACTCTAGAATCTAATGCCGGCTTAGACTTTAATGTTCTTATATCAATCGAATAATTTCTATAGGATTACATAATCTCTTCAATTTCTTATTCACAAATTCATTTTCAATATTATCATAATTTAATTTTAGTTTCTAGCTTTTAGTTTTTGTGTCAGGTAATTCGAGTTAGCAATTGATTGTTCCTAACGATTCAGGCAGCTAAACTAGTTAACATTATTGGCCGTTACTTAAACTGTTGGCTAAGAGCCAAGCAGCCAGCTCCCCACCTAACATGCAACATCCAACATCCAACACTCCTAAGCTCGAATAAGAATCGAAAACGAAAAGTATTCGCTATTCATTTGCAATCAAAATTTATTTATTGAACGATCAGCACATTCATTGAAAAGTCATCGCCCATCGCAATGCAAGTATTCACTTAGTTAACAGATCAGTTATTGTATACCCTATATATCCTGTATACCCACCCCTCTAGCCCCAACAACACCCGCCATTTAAAATACAACAAACAAATTATGTTTAATTTTTTGTTAAGCTAATTGAACTGAATTATGCTTTTTTTTATATGTATGCTAAAAATATGAATAAAAAATAAATATTAAAAGAAGTTAATATGCAATTCGTTTGCTTTGTTTTCTTGAATAATTAACACATTTTTTTTATTGACCAGTTATACAGTTATACAATCTATACACAGTGTGTCACATAAGTATTGTCTACAGCTAATATCGAAACATTTATTTCTCTCACTTTTTTCTTACTATTTTTTTTTTTCCTTTTTTTTTATAACAAATAACGAGCAAACGTGGAGTACGTATATAAGTTATAGAGTATAGATTGATATACTAACAAATATGGAGTGCATACTGACTACGTACATTGAAATGTGTATAGCTTAAGTGAGGTTAGGTTAGGAAAGGTTACGTTCTGATTGTGCGCTTGAAGAACAACAAGGAAAGGGGAAGATTGCGATCGATTGGCAACAAACAATTACGCTCTATTATATTGTCACTTGTCATTGGAATTCAATTTGAGCGAAAAGATATGTTGAGAGGGGGTTGGGAGGCAGGGAGGGGTGGTTAAGTGAGGGGTGTTGCTGTTGAAAGGGTTTCACAATCTTTGGCAAGGGCCCAAGTTTGAAAGAGAAGTGCAGTCGCTTGGCATTTGCCAATTGTCTGCAAATTTTGCACAAAAATGTTTGTTTGTCGAACTCTTGTGTGTGTGTGTTTGTGTGTGTGGACGGACTCTAATTTTACATTAATACTTGAATTGGTTGGGGATTGCAACGGCATTCACCTGAACCAAAGAGACACGAGATTTGTCTCGTTTTATTTGCAGTCATGTTGCTGGCAACGACGAAAGCTTTCTCACTTGGCACAACTGGACCCACAGACAGATTGACAGCTCGCCTGTTGGTTGGGTTGATCTACCTCTTGCTCTGCTTGTCTTTGGTTGCTCTGGTTGCTGTTGCCGGGCAGAGATTTTGGGGCCAATTTGAAAGTCGCGCATGAGTCAGAGATACTTGTGAAACGAGCCAGCGGAAACGGCAGACAAGACAGACGAGAGGCAGCAAGCAACAAATGTGACAAGAGGCAACGCCAAGTGCGCACGGAATGGATATATGGTGGATATGGTGGAACGGTAATGGGAGTGGAAGGAGGGGAAGAATTTAGGAGGAGCAGCTGCCGATCCACTTTGCCGGCAACCGCAACCAGTTTCAGTTTCTCCCCACCATTCCCGTCTCGCTCGACGCTCTGATTGTGTGAATGACGGCACGTATTTATATGTGCTAATTTATGAAGAAAAAAACGTCAGCACAAGCCTAATGATAAATGATTTATTCGAATATTTGTCAAGCTAATTGGAAGGCGCGCGCGAAGCTCCACAAACACAAAAGTGGAGACACCTCAAGGGTCTAGCCTGTTCAATGAAGGCAACTGATTAATTGCTGCTGATAAAAAGAAATGAACGTCAGACAATCACAAAAATCCAATCAAATAATAGGAATACTGCTGAAGTTGCATGTGTCATCATGTTTAGTAAAGTATTTTAATGGAATGATATGATATGCTATCTATTTCTTTCTAAACACTTCTCTCTCTCTATATTTCTCTGCATAATGTTAATGCCATAGAAGTGTATCTTAGTCAATGAGTTATTTCGAGTAGAAGCAACTCATTCACTTTCTGGCCAAATACCCTTCCCTGAAGCAGCTAAAAGTTCTGTTTATGTAGGCTAAATTACAGTATTTGTTTTTAAAGCAGAAATTAATGAATATGTTTTCTTTTTCATTTGTGCAATGTAAAGTTGAGAGAAGTAAGAAATTTATTTATGCTAGTACTCGCCAGATGGTCTTCAATTAAATACAACTGCTAGGGTATTTAATGTTCGGTATGCCGAAGCTAATGTGACTTTTTGTAGATTTATCTTTTGGCACGTAAGCGACAAAAATATAAAAAAAATAACATATAAAACAAATGGAAACGACTTTGGACAAATACGACAAAGATATTGAAAAAATGCACAAATACAAAAATAAATAAAATAATAAAAAAGAACACTTCAAGCGAAACGAAATTCTGAGAACTGGGGCACGTCTTGCCAGGGATTCCTTGGGATTCGCAAAAGCAAATAGTGGGCGACGGGAGTGGGAGGATGACTCAATACTTAATAAATAAAATATATATATACTGCGGAATTGTAAGCTAGCCAGGACTTGCAAGGCTTCCAGTTCCACTTCCACTTCCAAGTCCAGCTATTATTGTCTCGCCTAAACATTGAGCACGGAATGCTTCTTGCTGTTGCCACTGGGCAGCTGCACGGCAACGACAGCGAGGCGCCCATCTCGCAGTGGCGCCAGGATATGAGTGTTGCCAGGAGTGACCACCACCGTCTGGATGGGCACATGCAGAGGAATGTCAAAGACGGGCTTTAAGCTGCAGAAGAAAAGACAGTTGTAGACATATTATTATAAGATTACCGCTGGCTACTCACCCATGGAGACGACTCATAGTGATGTCGCCAGCATCGTCTGCCACGACCAGATAGTCGGAGGCGCAGGCGAGTCCTGTGACACGGCCAGAGACATATTTGGAGCCCAGGCTGGCCCCATTGATGCTGTACACGTGCACCGAATGCGAGGTATCATCCAAGGCGCTGAAGGCTATGTGACCTGCGAAGGAGATGGCAAAAATTCAATTGTAATGCTGACGTCAGAGCGAGTCAATGATAAGGGTAGGCGGCAAAATGATGCCAATAAACTGCCACCGAGTGGCAATTGCATCTGCTGTCAGTGGATTGAGCATCTTAATCTTATCGCCGAACGGCAACAGATTGCGGAATGTGGGGCAGGGAACGAGAATGCTACGCAGTTGGAAATATGTATTACGAATACGAGTGTGAGTGTGAATTCGAATATGAGTACAAGTGAGTACAAGTGTTACCAATATATGGGGGAGAGACGAGACCTAGGGTCCGGCCCACATTCATTGTCGATAAGCTGAAGCTAAAGAAGCGCACATTCTACAGATTATGACATGCTCCATAAGATAGCAACAACAACAATAACGAACGTGGAGCGACAAAAGTTATTCATGCGGATCATTAAAGCAATGCGTAGTTTGTGTGTTATCAGCACGGAGCTATGCCAATGAAATTGATTGAAAACTCGTTCCCGAAGACTGCAGAACAGCTCACTTAGTCAGCGAGTGAGAGAGGGAGAGACAGACCGAGTCTGATTGAGAGCTCGAATCGCATTATAAATTCATAATTTAAACATTTATGTATATACTTTTTTTGAATGGAGCAACACATTTCCGAGTGTGCTCGATGCCTTAATTCTCCTACATAGAGATGGTTCCTCGTGATTTTGTTTAAACTAGAAATAACCATGTCACAGGCAGTTTATACCCCTGCATTCCCCTCTCCTGCTGCTGCTCGCAGTCTTCTCGCCAATTGCGACATGCGACATTTTACATTCATTCAAAAAATGCTCTACTGCTGTCTTCTTTTTATTGAAGACTCACACACACTCATACACTTATACAGTGACATTTATGGCCCCCTCGCTGAGATTTACTACAAACTATTTCATAAAATTGTGTAGCGCCTCGAAGAATAAAGAATGAATGAGTCTACACTTGTTGCCTTTTTTTTTTTGCGTCTTCTTCAGCGCTACGGGGCTACGCACGCTGCTCAGGGGTGCAGGGGGAGGGCGGCGGTGTCAAGGGGTTTGCTGAGAATTGAAGGCGGTCGTCGGGTCGTGTGACTTACCGATGTGATTGCGGCGGGAATTGATTCCATTAAGCATGAGTATATGCGATTGCCTTACAGTGAGTGTTTATGAGTATGTGAGTGTGTGTATGCGTGTGTGTGTGTGTGTGTGTGTGTACGTGTGTACTCTAACTGATAAACAGCTATGTTGAAGTGGGAGGGGCTGTGAGTTTGACATTTAATTAAAGACGCCTTATTAATTGAGCTCAAAAAGAACGCAATAAAAAGCACTTACACAGCCAAAATCAAATTGATTTATAAATATTTAAAAACAATTTCATTTAAATACGAGCCGGAAATTGCAAAATATCAACGAACTGCGAGGGCTCGACTGTAATTAAGTATTATATACATGCAAGATTATATATGCATAATCTGTATAATCAGCAAAATCGATTGGCAAAGAAAGTGCAAAGTCATAAATTCCACATACCTGGCGCCAGCACTTGAAAAATCTTGTGACTTGTGTGGGGGAAAAATTATATTTTCAACCAAAATGTGGGGAATTTCAAAATACAAGAATTTTTTTTTTGTCGCAGACTCTGGTGTGACCAACCTTGGCACTTACGATTAAATTAACTGGCTGCTTAGTCAAATGTCTAGTATTTAATTAAGATAAGATATGAAAATGATTGTATCACAAATTGAGACCATGACGAATCAAAACTGACATCAAATGCATGAACAAAAGTCCAGCAATCAACGCACACAAGTGTGCTAGCTTGCTGCCTAGAATATCACGTGATATTTGCTGTGTGTGTGGCAATTTACAGGCCTCTTGATAAGCCAGCCCCAACTGCGACTGCTGCTGATTAAATTGTTTGATTGCTTGGCCCTCTTCAAGCAGCCACTGCACCCCGACCCCCCAACAAGCACGTGAATGCCACCGAGTGTGTGTAGGGCACTGATAAAGGGCCAGTTCAATGATACTCAGTGCGCACAAAACGGAAGCAAAAACAAAGTGCCCCTCAAAGTATGCAACACAAATAATATACTGAATGCTCAAAATGTTGCATACTTTTAGGTGCTAGCTCGACTGCTGCACTCCATTATTGTAGCAAACTTTCATGCATCAATAAATAAAAAACGTTGCATACTTTTAGGTGCCAGTTCACTTACCATGATATGAAACAGTAACATAGGAGATTTGCACGCAGGACTCGGTGCAGCCAATGGGCTTGAGGGTGCGCACAAATTGACCCTCTTGCAGCGTATATACATTAACAGTGCCATCCTACAACATTAGACACAGTATTATATAATCTCACTCTTAAGCGATGCCACTCACCAGCGAACCGGAGACAACGAGATCCAACTCAGTGTAGATGGCCACACTGGAGACGGCATCGTCATGGCCATAGAGCACAGTCAACGGCTTGGGGGAGTAGCTATTCTGCGTATTGAGTTGTGTAATCGCCTGTAGGTGCGATTGACCCGTCAATGCGTGCACTGGAATATTGGCAGTTGGACCACCACTCTGTTGATTCGCTTGAATGCTCCACACAATGCATGTGCAGTCACGTGAGCCGGTCACCAGATACGAGCCACAATTGTCCAGCGCCAGGCAGGTGATAATGTCCAGGTGACGCGTAACTGATGCCACAGTCTTGCCCTTGTTCAGGTTGTAGACGCGCAATGCATTGTCCCAGATGCCGCCCGCATAGAGCAGCTTGCCATCGGTGCTGACCGCAAAGTTTTGCGAGTGCGGCGGCTGTGATGAGTGGAAGGGTCCAAAGACACGCTTGCGGTTTCTGCAAGATACAAATACAGTTAGCTTCATTTTATAGTCAGATTCGGCACACTTACTTCAGATTAGTTGTGGTCGCATCGATTTCCAGCAGAAAGCCCAGCTCCTTGTCGAACGACATCCATGAGTTGCAGCCCAGAATGCAGCCTTTCGACACGCTGACTAGCACATCGGGGCTCATTTGCAGGAAGGAGCGTGGCGGACTGCGCGGTGGACTTAGGTACACAATGGGATCCTTGGGCGTGGAAAGTTCACAGTAGTATTGCACCACCTTATCCAGAAATTGTGTGAAATCGGGTCTTCTAAGCTCCGCACGCACCAGCTTAAGTGAGGTCTCCTCCTGGGTGAGGCGACGTGGATGTGGCTCCCTCAGAAGCTGTGACGGCACCTGGCCAAAGTTGTTGATCATGCCTGCAAATGGATTGAGTTTACCGGTCTACCAGCTGCATCAAAGCAAGCATATCAATGCTCACCTTCGACGGCTTCCCGCTCAATGGGATTGGTAATTTTGTCCAGATCAACGGCGCCCTCGTAGGAGCAATAGTAGAACACATTAAGCGCCTCCACAGCCTTGGGTCCTTTCTGCTTATGACCGAAGATGAGGTCAATCCATTGATGCAGATGCTGGCTAACATATTCAGATTCCAGTGCACGACGATGTATGGCAATGAACTCCTCTGGCGTGGTTGCCCATGCGGGCAAAATGACATCATCAACCTTCTCCTTGGTAATTTGCAAATGACCCAGGTCGAATCTGCAATCATAAACCATTGTCATGTAATGTAAATATATTTATACAATTAAGGGATCACATACTTGTTCATGTTCTTCAGAAACTCAGGAAAGTAGAAGAACTCGGGTATTAGCTCCTTGACATCGTTGGGATTGTCCATGAGCAGCTTCCACGTTTGAGGGATCGAGTGAAATTGTCGATCTGCCACATCGAAGCGACCACTCTGCAGATCCACATGCAGCGAGGTGAAGGGCTCGACGCGCAGTAAGTAGTGTAGAACTCCAGCGGAGTTGGAATAGTGTGTTCCATAGTGAAACTTTGGTATGGCACCCGAGGGATCCTCAAAGGAATCGTATTTGCTCCGCACTTCAGCTTCGTTTTTGGGATTAATCTGTGGCGATTAAGATTAAATAAATATGAATATGAAATAAAGTCAGGGACTTACGCATCCAATTGGCTTGGACAAGTCTCTAAATGATCGGGGATCCGTTAAGTCCAGCACATCGCTGGTGTAGTCAGCAAGGATCCAGGGGAAGACGGGGTACTGGCTCAAATCGTTATACGAACGTCCTGCAAGAGAGCTTAGGCTAGAGCGGAGTACGTAGGAGAAGCAAGTTAGCTTACCAGCAATGGTATTTAGGTACATTAAGTACTCAAAGTTGGATATCTCACGATTGACCCAGCGTTGTGTGAGGCCCGAGGCGCGCAATAATTCCGGCGGAGATCGCCCGGAGCCGTACAATATGTTTGGCAATGGAAGTCCCACAATTTTGGTGAAGACCTTGTTGCGAGTCTGGCAGGGAAGAAAGGAAGACTTGGAGTTCCAGCTTTGCAAACAGCAATCATCAATCAGCACTTACCTTGGTCGTAAAGTTGAGAAAGTAGCTGGTCTGATCTATCAGAAAGATCTCTAGAGCGCTACGCCTCAGGTTGTATTTGCGCAAATGAACCTCGCGGATTTTGTTAATGGAAAACCTGGTAAGAAGTTGTAGTTAGAGGCTTATACTTGTTGTGGCTGGGGACTCACCTAAAGTCGTGCTTGGAGCCATCCTCCGAGGGCGGACTGAGGTCGACAAAGGTAAACACACTCTGATTGACCTCAATGCGACCCTTGACTTTCGTCATCAGTGTGATGAGCTCACAGTCCTGCGACATGACTAGCTTCTCCAATGCTGCATCCTGCTGCGACTGCGTATCGATCAATTGACGCAGCTCTTCCTCTAGCTGGGAGCTCTCATCGTCGGCCAGAAAGTCGCGCACCACGGCATTCTTGATGGTCGAGTCAAACTCGGATATTTCCCTAAGGATTAATGTGAGTTAGGAGTGCCATTAAATCATGGAGTAAATGCTCACTTTGTGTCGTAGGCATTGGTGGCATTATCCCGTAGATTGGCGGCATTCTCGTGCTTGTTAGGATACAGCTGTGGCTCCAGCTTGAGGCGCATGCGTGCCACATTCTCATGTGGCGAAAGCTTCCAAAACTCTTCAGCCAGATCCCTGCAAAAGGCAAATGCAATGGTCAGACGATGGTCATATGGAAGGGCATGCAATCGGGGGAAAGTTAAACAAAGACACATTACAAAATTTGTTTCTAAATTTTTTCTTTAATTTGGAGTTTGATGAAAGTTATTTTATAGCACGACAATGATTAATCGAATATGTACAAATGAACATCCTTGGTCCTGCGGTTGTTCCTCAATTAGACAACGATGGGAGCGGCCAGGGTCTTGGCAAGCACTGGAGCGGGCGCAGCCACCACTGGGGCAGCAACTGGAGCAGCAAATGTCCTTAGCTTGGCAACGACTGGAGCAACGGGGGCAACTGGAGCGACAGCGGCAACGGGCACATCCTTCTGTACGACGGCATTGAAACCATTGATGGAATCGGCATAGTAGCTGACAATGCGACGGGAGCCATCGGCCTCAATCAGGGAGTAGCTGCCACGCACCACATCGCCATCGCGGGTCTCCTCCTGGGTCTTTGAGTCTCCGGTGAGCGTGTCCTGGACATCGTAGGCGAAAGTGTACTGTGGATGGGCATCGACGACCTCAGTGGCAAGGGGAGCAATGGGAGCAACTGGCGCAGCCAGTGGAGCGGCGACTGGAGCAGCGATGGTCTTGGCAAGCACGGGTGCAACTGGAGCAGCCAGAGGAGCGGCAACTGGGGCAGCCAGAGGAGCTGCAACTGGAGCAGCCAGAGGAGCAGCAAATGGAGTAGCCAGAGGAGCGGCAACTGGAGCAGCAGCAAAGGTCTTGGCCACCAAGGGAGCAGAGTAAGCCAGAGGAGCGGTGTAAGGTGCTGGAGCAGCAAAGCCAAGAGGTGCTGAGTAGGCAGCTGGCGCAGCAAAGCCGAAAGGAGCCGCTGGGGCAGCCGCATAGCGCAGAGGTGCCGCATATGCCGATGGGGCAAAGTAAGGTGCAGCAGCCAGAGGAGCTGCGGCCAGGGGAGCGGCAGCCAAATGGGCCTGGGCCGAAAGGGCCATCGTGGAGAGGACTGCAACAACCTACAAGTTGCGATTGGATTAGTTTTATGGGCTCTCCGATGCGAGCAGCTGTTGTAGACTTACCGTCAAAGGATTCATTGTTAGGCTTGGGGGGAGTGTTTGGATTGTCACCGTCGGTTATCAAAAATGAACTGACATGCCATTACCAAAAGCGCGACGCTTTTTATACCAAAAGGCAGATTCATTTGCCAAATTTGCATGCGGTAATCGCCACCGAGCAACCACCCAGCCATCTGCTTAGTCCACTCAGTCCACACAGCCACCCTACTCCCCCTGCTTGTCTAGCCATTTGGCTGCCACTGGGCTGCCTCTGCCTATGATCCAAATTCGCAGCACGTAGACCATTTTCTGTTGTCAATTCCAAAAAAGTTTCGTCAATTTTTAGTTCGCTCTCAGCGTGGCTGCCACTTGGGCTTTGGGGCTTTGGGGCCCTGCTCCGAATTGGAATCTAAAGTCGACGCCAACTCCGAATCTGCAAAGCACCGTTCATCGTTCGATATTCGATATTCCATGGCTACGAAAGTGAATGCGACTTTGGTAATTGACATGCAGGTTCCATTCAATGGCAATACTTTAATTTTCTTTTACAACCACAAAACACACGCGAAATACCGAAATATTTTAACAAACATCCGTAGATCATATCGGATCGGATCGGCAACCGAAAAGTCAAGTTTACGAGCTAATGGCTCGTCAGGAAACTATAATTAATTTATTCGCATGCGAGACTTCCGAAATGAGAGATCGAATATTAAAATGCAGTTAGCATGGATCGAAAAAGGAATGTTAAATTGGGAACATCTATCAGAATATAATACTATATATAAATATATAATATAGGATTTGAAGACAAAAATAATATTTAATTAAGCAATTGAGATAAATGTAGACTGCTAATAAATAAAGACTTGCTCTTTATCAATGATTTTAACCGGTTTTAATTACCAATTGAGCGCATAGTGAGTACGCCAATAAATAAGTACCAGTTAAAAGAGATAAGTTAACTTATTAGAGCACAATATAAATATTAATGTTGACTGAAATGAGAAAAAATCTCTAGCCAAAAACTGAACTTGAACACGGCAACTTTTGCATTAATAAATAAAAGTTTATCATTTGCAAAAATAAATAATATGCAACTTTTAATACCAGCACATATTTAATTACAGATATAATTTAAACTTTGATAAATAATCTAGTTGCTTTAGTTAATAAATGTCAATGTAATGCAATCTTATATAAAACAATCCTTGTAAATAATCGTAATTCATAAAAAAGGAAGACAATTAATCAAATGATCCTGTCTCATTAAATGATGGTCTTTTTGGGCAATTGTTCACGTATTCAATTGATTGATTAACCGCTTGGGTGGTTGACATCGTGTCGAAAGTTTCAATTAGAAATGCGATGGGAGTACGCGACAAAGTCGTACAATAATGCAAAAGGGTTTTCTCTTACGTGTCGCAAACTGGTTTATGGTGCCTCAAATGGTCGTCAAGGTGTCGACGAAACAGAAGCCTCATAGACTGTAGATCTGTTGACCCAATTTACAGTGGCTACCAGTGCAGATTTGACCTGATTTTAAACCGCAATGTTCGGAGCTGTAACTCTGAGTGCGTGACTTTTTTGCCAATTGTACGGGGAACGACCTTGCGACTCGTTGGCTACAAAAGCAGTCTGGCAGAGACTCAAATTTCAACTCAGTCAGAGACTGTGGCACTTGGCACATTGCGAGTAGAGCTCAGCTAACGGTTGTCACCGGAAATTGACTTAATTGACGCTGATCCACAACAGCAACTGCTTGCCTGCTGCCTGCAAAAATGCATTTGGTCAAAAGTCAGCAACTACATTCAAGATTCCATAATTGGCAACTCTAGACTGCGGCTCTAAGACTCGGTTCGTTCTATGAGTGCTACTGACTTTTACTTGTCAAATTTGTAGTCCATAAATTGAAATAATTGAAACCACAGTCAGGTTACGAAACAATTAACTTTGATAATATTATTACTGGCCACTCTGTTGTGGTAATCTAAAAGAATAATGTTGTGTGTGAAAAATGTAATTTACGTTTATAAAATAATATAGAATAGTCTCAGAATGTTTATGTGCTTGCCAAAATGTGCACAAAGTCTTGGTAGGGAACTCTAAAAATAATTCCCTTTAAATGTTCAGTGAGAACAATATCTTTTACATAAACCATTTAGTAGGAAGACAAACTAATATGTTGTTGTATTTAATTAAAGCAATTCCGCTTCGTCTAAAATTATATTTAAATAGTTCAGCAAGTTTAAAAGCAATTCTTAATGGAGAATCTAGCATGAATAAAATATACAGGGGAATATTATCTAGCTAATGCATTTTGCACATCATTTTCTTCTCAGCAGAGATGTTAAAAATGTATAACAAATATGTTAGTTCTTTGGTCCTTTTACATAATATATTGTTGTTAACTTTGTCAAGTGATAAACTCGTATGATATTTTAGTTTTTCACTAAACATAATTAACATTTGCTACAAAAATCTTGCATTCTGCCATAGTTTCAAATAGATACATAATTTGTATTTATTAATTTACTAAATTATGTTTAGTAGACACAAATGAGCATTAATAAGTTCCTCCTCTTATTCAACAGTATTTAAATTTGGGTTTAAATAATACGGAATTTCGAAAATGAAATACAACAATCTCTTCCTTTCCAAAAACGATTTCCTCTACAAAATGTGACAAAAAACAAGGCAAAGTTGGGAAAATGTGTTTAAGGCGATGCCGAGGTGCGCAATTAAGATTGCTGAGAGTGCGTGAGGTGCGAGGCAATGGAAGTGGTAATAGCCAAGTCCATTTGTTGGCAATTGTGGCAAGGTCAGAACGCTTTGGACTGCAATTCTGCAATACTGTGCATGCGTGTGCGTGCCGCTGCGTGTTCAAGCAAGTAGCGTCAGTGCGTAATTGCTTTGTCTAAAGAACACACTCCTCCACACTCCACACTCCACACTTTGCAGCACCCGCCTTGATCCACTGCTACCATTTTAGATTTCTAATTAAACGAGTCGAATGGTCGCTCGATCACAGCCATTGCCAGCCAGCTCTCAAGGGGAGCGAGGAGCGATCTCTGGTCTCGTTTTCAGTGGTCAAAGCCTGCCCAGCAACTCGAAATTACATCAGCCTGCAAACAGTAAATACAAAGTGCGTTTGGAGAACCAGAGAATTGCTCGAGATCTGGTTTTCAATTGATTTTTGTTTATTTTTTGATTTTTGACTCTTTTTTTATGTATAAAGTAAAACGGGTCTAGAGCGGCACACAAAGTATTCCATTGAGAAAAACGAGCAGCACAAGCGTATGATGAAATGTGCGAGACAAGACATGAAATTGCACTAGGAGATCCGAGCATGTGCATCGCGCCTCATCGGAGATCGGAGACCGTTGATCGGCAATTGTCACTTGCCATTAGGCTGTCCATAAGTTGCAAGAGGCAAGTGGGGCGGCTGCCACAAATGGTTAAGCTTGCTTTGCCGGCAAACTCGAATATAAAAGTGAAGAACTCGCGGAAAAGGCATCTCACAGTCGAGTTGAGTTCTTGCAGTGCAGACACGCATTCATCCAGTCTCCAGTCTCCAGTCTCCAGTCTCTACTTTTCCAAGCAAATCCTTTGCAATGTTCGTCCAGGTAAGCTGAACCAATACGACACCCTTGCGCTAGCTGCTCAATGCTTCATCCTCCATCAACAACAGACCGTGTGCTTGCTGGGACTGACGCTGTCCGTGGCATTGGCTGTGCCCATCGATCCATATGGTGGTCCCTCGCTGATTGCAGCTCCGGCCATCTCGTATGCGGCGCCCAAGCTCCTGGTGCAGCATGCAGCACCCGCCGTAGCTGTGGCCAAGGTGGCAGTGGCCGAACCCTACGATCCTAATCCCCAGTACAGCTTCTCGTATGGCGTCACCGATCATCACACTGGCGACTCCAAGCAGCAGGAGGAGACGCTCGTCAATGGCGTCGTCCATGGCAGCTACTCGCTGGCTGAGCCCGATGGCACCATTCGCAAGGTGACCTACACGGCTGACAAGATCAACGGCTTCAATGCGGTCGTCGAGAAGAAGGGAGTCGCCACCGTTGCGGTGGCCAAGCCTGCTCTGGCTGTGGCCGCAGTGCCAGCGATTACCAAGCTGGCGGTGCCCACAATCACCAAGATTGGATACGCTGCACCAGCCTATGCTGCGCCAGCTTATGCCGCGCCAGCTTATGCCTCGTCTGGCTATGGTGGACACTACTAGACTCACGCTTGACTCGTTTGCCACCACTACCACCACCACCACCTCCTGGACATGAACCAGGAGCCTTGTTGCATAGTTCTAATTTGCTGCCCCAAAAAAAGAAAGAAACTAAAAAACCACATCCGAAACAACTTGCGTGCTGCTCTGTCAACCGATTGCCAACTCTCCGCATCATGTCTTCCTTACCGGATAACTTGAACGTAGCTCTTAGGGATACCGTTTTCTAGGGGATTTGGGGAAACGGCTGTCGGCCATTTATCTAGTGATTTATCTGCATCTACTGAATAAAAGTTTCGGTACAAAACAAAACAACTGTTTGCTTATTGTAATTGAAGTTGCCAATATTGTCAGCTCATAGAGCAATGCTGTAAGATGGGAAGGAGGACCTAAGCACTGCCAAAGAAATGTACAATTGAAGCTTGGACACTTATCATGCTAAAGGCATCCTCCTTTTCAATGCCAATAGCCTCAATCCTTACTATTATATATTGGATGAGAAAGGATTAAGCTTAGTAATCCCCAACTTATCTGACATCAAACACAAAACTTAACAATGATGTAGTCGAAAGATATCAAATTAGACATCTTCTCATAACACCATAACACGCAACTAGAAAATCCTATCTAATTTTAAATTGGTTTAAACCATATTACCAGATGCCACTTAACCACTTATTTGGTATTAAGGTTTGAGTTAAGACCTCAACCTCAAGTCGCTGCTAACCAGATGTAAAATGGGCTCAATTTGAAAGTGAAGCATTCTGAAGGGAGATTCCGATTTGTTTCGTTCGCCTAAATTGACCCCTTTCTTGCTTTCTTGCCAAGGTTGAACGCTTAGTCATAATGTTATTGAGGTAGGTTCAGCCTCAACCTCAAGTCGGACAGAAATGGGAAGCTTTTAATGTGGCTCACGTGCCGCAGTTACAAGTTATGATTGTCATATGCATAGAAAGGGGAAAGGGCAAGAGGGAGGAGAGTTGTGCAAACTCGGAGGGGGTGTAGTTGGCACGTTCATTGAGGAAATTTGGCGTCTTTTTGGCCGCCGATGTGGGAGTGCAGCTTACGTCAGGCATTGGCTCACTTTTGAGGCCAACTTTGGTCAGCGGTTGCCACAATGCACATGGCATCGACGATGGCTGGGAAAGCGTTTAAAACGCGGCTGCAAGCGCAGCTAGAGACAGTCAAGAAAGTGACATCTACGCAGCAACAATCCAACTCAAACAATCCCGAAAACATGGCCCTACTCAAGGTAAGTGACAGCAGAGCAGCAGCAAGCGCAAGGACTAGCCTAATCCTTTAACATTTTCCACATAACAGTGCATCATTGTGAGCTGTGCTCTGCTTGCCATCGTCGTGGACTGCGCCCTGCTGCCAGGCGTGGCTGTGCCAGTGAACACAGAGATCGATCCACATCCCCAATATGCCTACGCCTACAATGTGCAGGATGCCATCACTGGCGACAGCAAGAGCCAGCAGGAAGTGCGAGATGGCGATATTGTCAAGGGCTCTTATTCGGTGCTCGATGCCGATGGCTCTCTTCGCACAGTCTTCTACACAGCCGATCCCATCAATGGCTTCAATGCTGTGGTGCAGCGTGGCCCTGTACCAGTTGCAGCTCCAGTGGTTGCCCCCCGCCCTGTTGCCCCATTCCTGGGCTAGACAGCAGCTGCAACTCACTTGAGATCTTAGCCTGTAGATAAGTTATTGTCTGTTCTGTAGATCTAACCACACTCATAAATCAGTTAATAAATCCAGTTAGCCAAAGACAAGCACAGTGCAGCGCACACCTAATTGTCGGACACCTGGTTATGGATTATGGATTGTCTACAATATTGCGCTGACAAATGGTCTTGGTCTTGGTCTGACTCTAGTTCTGAGTCAGGTTAGAGTTATTTATTGCATGATGAGTTACTTTGTTCCTTTGACTTGACTCCCTCAAATTGAAACCAGGTTTTCCTTAATGTTTACTTTATTTTTCCCTTGACTTTAATTTAGCAGCTATTCAATTGTGCTAGTCAGCTTTTAACCTTGATCGCTTCGTGTAGACACTTTCTTAGAATTCGACTTCAGTTAGTGTTTGTGCCTTCATAATTTAGGGAAAACTCCCTTAAACTAAATGTTGGGATTTGACAAGAAAAGTGTAGCATCCTCAACCTGCACTGAAGCTCAATCTTGTAAGTGTGTTATACCTAGATTAAGCCTGAAGAGACCAAGACAGCCAGTCAGCCTGTCTTTCAAGTAGCTTACGCACTTTGAGAGACAGAAATATACTTCAAGAAATTCCTGGACTGCTAATTTAAACCAAAGGCCTAAGCTCTTCTACAATCACCAGACTTTTGTACATAGTCTCGAATTAAACTAAGATTTGCCGATCCACTTCTCTAATCTACAATTTCATTACTTCAGCGATTAGACCTCCTTTTCCCCTGCATATTCACGCTTAAAAGTAGGTTACCCTCCCTCCTCTGACATGCAATTCCCGGTGGCATATCAAAGAACACTCTCCCCATCCAAGTGACTGCAGGCTGCAACATTCACTCGCCACTCGCGGCACGCACTCGAATTATTCAATCGCTTAATTGAAAGTACTCCACGCGATACAATTTTTGATTACGCAAACGGCGCATGTCTCTAAGTCAGCGTCTCTGCGACTGCGACTGCGTTGGCGTTGTCGTTACCGTTCGACATCAACGTCAACGTCGACGTCGACGCAGGCAGCGACGCCTAACAAGCCGTACAACGCGTTCAAAATTAGTGATAATGGGCAAAATTGTCCCAATGGCAATAAAAATAAAAGACCCAAGCGAAATATGGAAAAACGTGTCATAAAAGCTAGCCCCAAGCCGAATATGCAATACACTTGCAGATGGACTAATATTTGTTGTAAATTGTAGTTATATAATATTTATGTTAAAGAAAAGTAAACTCGGTATCAAGATCTATAAGAATAGTTTTCAGACTTAAATACATATTTTAAATTGAAGCAGCCATAAGATATATAGCACTACAACTTGTTCGATTTCCACATATGCAAAGCAGGACTGGTTGAAAAGTTACATAGCTGCCTAACTGAGGAAGTTATTGGCATGGAAACAAGCGGACAGACAGACAGACGGATGGACATAAGTTGCAAGCGTTACATAATTCTAGACAATGAGGAATTAACTCTTGTTAGGGTATAATAAAACAATGTTGCAGTGGCAGTTGTAGCCACAGAGGAGTCGGCCAGTCTGGGGAGGGGACTGATAACTGCCACAGAGTGGGAGCGTGAGAGGGGTGGCAAAGGGGGAAGGTGGGAGGGGAGGGGAGAGGAGGTTTGCTTTGGGCGCGCCGCTGCTTTGTGCCAGTTTCGAAGGCTGCAAAACGCACACACCTTTCAACAAAACTAAACTGATGCTGGGGCAACTTTGGGTGCGTGCCCCGTCGCTATCTCCTGCTCGCTCGCACTCGCACACACGCTGGCGCTGTCTTGCTCGCTGGGCAACAACAAAATCGCTTTCGAATTGAACTTTTTTTGTCACGATCGTGAATGTGATCCGCCCGACCGCCTGTCCATGTTCATGTCCAATGCTCCATATGCTTGCCAGTCCACATCCACATCCACATCGGCGTCCACTCGCCTGGGAGGCCGCTAGAGCAACATGCGTGCAACATTCTCGTGGGCCTGTAAGCTGCTTTTATGTCTGGCCCCAGACAAGTGTTGTTCCCCTGCTGCCTCCTCCACTGCCACAGCAATTGCCAGGGGCAAAAATGAATTATTTTCTGCTGCTGCTGTTATTTTTGTTGTAGCTGTTGTTGTTGTTGCTGCCGCAGTTGCAGTTGCAATCTTTGCACTCCACACGCATGCGCACTTTTTAGTTATTGTTGTTGCATTTGTTTTTTTTTTTTTTTTGCATAAATATTTTTGTACAGGCAGATTTTGGTTTGTCGAATTTTTCGGGGGCTTGGGCTCGACTTTAACTCTGGCTCTGTCTCTGGCTTTTGGCTTTTGGCTATAAAAAGCAATTGTCGCCGCGCTTCAGAACCACAGAGTGCGTTGAGCAACAACAGCAGCAATAGCTACATCAAGTCTCCATCTAACTGCAACCAAACAAATATAAACAAATGGCCCAAAAATTGTTGATCGTTTTGAGCGCATTGCTGGCTCTGAGCAGCGCCGTTGTGGTGCCAGGACCTGGACTCGCCTTGCCCGCTCTGCCGGCATATCCTTCGCTTGCGGCACCCGTCTATCCCAAGCTGGCGGCACCCGTGTATCCAGCAATCGCCAAGGTGGCCGCTCCCGAGCCATACGATCCCAATCCACAGTACAGCTACAGCTACGATGTGCATGTAAGTGCTAAGCAGATACTTCTAATTGAGTTCACTTTAATTGCTGCTCATTCCTTGTGCAGGATGGCACCACTGGCGACGTGAAGAGCCAGCAGGAGTCGCGCAGCGGCGATGTTGTCCAGGGCGCCTACTCGTTCATTGAAGCCGATGGCACACGTCGCATTGTGGAGTATACCGCCGATCCTGTGCATGGTTTCAATGCTGTGGTGCGTCGCGAGGGCGCTGTGGTCAAGGCTGTGGCTCCTGTGGCCAAGGTGCTGGCACCAGCTCCGCTTTTGCACGCTCCCGTGGTGGCCAAGCTGCCCGCCTACCATGCTCCGGCCTATCCAGCCCTGGCTCCCGCCTATCCAGCCCTGGCACCCGCCTACCACGCCCCCGCTCTGGCACCCGCCTACTCACCACTGGCCTACCACTAAGCGAAGCAATCTGAACTGACTACTTAGACAACGTTGCCGACCTCTTGCCCCCGATGGACATATTGCAGAAACTACTCCTCCAATTGGTCAGACGATTCGCTCTGGCCTATCGATAGTCGATAGTTGTAGTATTAGTTGAAATGAAAGCGATTTATCGATAACTCTACATGTACATACCAATTCACTAATCGTCGGCAGTGGGAGTGGCACTCCCCTCCTGCGCACCCGACGCCTCCATCTACACTCACATTCGACGCCTTTCATGTATATTTCTTGTCTTCTTAATCTTAAGGCTGTTTCGACCGCGATAAACAAAATAAACTATAAACTTTATATAACGAATAAACCAAAAATGCATATTTTACTTATTGCTCGATAATTTGGAGCAGTGGAAAGATCATTAACTCTAATTAAGTTAAAGCTAACGAAATTATTTTGTAACCATAATTAGCAGTTGAAACATTAGCCAGTATAAAGTTCAATGTGCGTGAAGTTCATTAACATTAATGGTCCGCTTTGAATTAAGAAATTAAATATAGCTAACGCAATCTATAGTTCGATTAATTGCAGCTAGATCGATAGGCAAATAGAAAGTTCATTAGCTCGATTCATTGCCAATGTGAACTGCTATTGAAGCGAACTAGAACTGCAACTTGTTTTTTTGGCCCGTGAATGGGTCGACCTTAGAACATTAGCTGCACCACCACCTGACGCACCACACCACGCACTGTCACACCATCGATCGATAGCTTTGACCTCCAATGTAAATGAGACACAAGGTCCACGCCCAGGCTGCATAAGAGACTTGGCCAAGTAATTGCCACTTGTTAACAACTGGCAACTGGCCAAGTTATGCGATTGAATCGACAGCAGTCTAATTCGAAATATTCCGATCTAGCAGGGTTTGGATTATGCATTCACATTCACATTCACATTGCATGGAATCATTGACTGAATGCAGCTCATCTAATAATAAATTACATTTTGTTACATTTGCCACATTTGTCTGGCTGGTTGCATAAAAACAAATTCATTTTGATGATTTAATAAAATTAAATCGTAATTTTAATCGCAACGCCAACTGATGAGGCGCCCCAACGCCAAAGCGAAAGCTTTAAACAATTCACAGCAGTTACAATGGGCCGCAACCTATTAAAGTCCCCATAAAAAGAGATGCACAAACTGAAAAGCCCATACAACAATGACAGCAACTAATTTCCATTTGACCAACTTATAATGCCCTATAGGGCTCAGCTAATTGGGGGGTATGCTCAGCTTGAAGCCTTCTTTGATTTGATTAGTTTTGAGGCTGAGATTAAGGCAAAGAGTTGAAGGAAGTGTTTTCAATATAGTGTAGTTGTAAAAGAGTTAAGAAAACTAATATCAGCAATGAAATTATTTTTAAAGATTTTTTTTAATAGCTGATATTTTTTTAAAGCATTTGATATCATGCAATGATCATAAGATATATCCCTGATCACTAAATGATTTTCAGAATACACTTACACAATTTTAGAAGTAAAAGAGTCAATTTTTATATAATTTAAAGATCACAAATTAGCAAGTTATTTTAAAAAGACCTGTGAGTTCAAAAAGTATTACAATGCTTATTTTTTTTCATTATTTTTAACTCTTATTTTGTCGAAATAAATGTTATTTTTTTTTAATAATTATTAACTTTCAATTTTTATTTAAAAGTTATGCCACACATTTTTCACTATTTAAATAAGAATAAAAGTATTCGACCCTTTTTATTTGAAAAATTGAAAATAAGTGCTATGGCGTAATTTTTAAATAAAAATTTTAATTATTTGTTATTTTTATTTATTTTTTTAATTTGTTGTTATTCAAAATAATAATCTTTGCAAATTACATAATCTAATAACCTTAAAATGTTGCACCATATAAAAAAATATTGCACACACATCAGCTTATTTTGGAATCAACTGAAATTGATCGCTTTTCATTTGCCGCAACTTTAAGATCCGATTAATTTTATATAATTTGCAAATCGTTTAATAATCTCATGTCAACACTTTTCTCGCCTCTTAGCGCATAAAAGGGAAAGAAGCAAGTCTGCGAAATATGTACAAGTATTTGAATAAAAACAGACAATAGAATCTATTAAAGAACTAGTGGGGGGTCGACTTGAAAGCCCCAACTAGGCGTTTTAGTTGAAGATTGCTCTCCGTCTCTCTCTGTCTGCATTTGAATCAAAGTGAAATTGGCATTTGATGAATTTGATATTTGATAGCAGAAGCCGCCTAGAGTTATCAGTATATTAAATTCAATTTGTGCCCATTGTTGCCGCTGGCTAAGAGACGACTCACTGTGGCAAACACGGACAGACAGAGACAGCGACAGTGGTGGAAAGAGAGAGCGACATTAATGTGTGCATTTGTTAGCATTTTACAGTGAAATGAGCACAAACAGCGTGGCAACTACCTGTCTGTCCCCACACACAAAACATAACAAAACAAAACAAAACAAGACATCACATCACTTATAATATATCTCTTTAATATATATATATATCTTGCAGATATGTGACTGCGTTTGAAGGTGATTAACTGTCTAGAGTCGACTCAGCTCAGCTCGACTCGACTCGAGTGTCGCGTCATATGTAATCATTTACGTTGGCCGCACGCCCGATTGCAATTGTCGCCTTAATTAAAATGCTGAATTTTGTGTGGTTTCATAATGCACTCACTGCTCACTCAAGGGGTAAGGGGTGGGAAGAGACAAGGAGGAGACTTACCCAGTATACCAGGGCCCCCTAGGGCCGTATAAGAAACGCTTGGCGGTCTTCCATTTCTTCCGTATGTGATTATCGCTCGTCTTGAGCTGCATTGCCGCACTCTGCAGTCGCTGCATCTCCTCCACCTGTCGCACCTTCCAGGGCATATAGATCTTCTGCTGGAACACCCGTCGGTTCGTTGCCTGAAAGCTGGCACGCTGCTTCGATGCCGCCTTGCATGCCTCATAGCACTCCGCCCAGAAGCGATTGATGGGCTCCCACAGATGCAGCTCAATGTCGCGCTGGTAGCGATCATAAAGCGGCTTCACCTGCAATAGATATTTATACAACATATAGAGTACTCATCATACACGGTGTGTTTATTATAATACACAAGCACGACAGATCGCACATCGTAAGTTTGTTTGATATGACAGCTAAGCACGCACTTATTACCAGCTTATACCCTGTACTATTTACTTAAACAACAAGAGCAGTACTATCAACATATTCTAACTCTGTGTGCTACATACATTAATAATTAATAGTTCAAATATAGAAGAATCATGACTTAAATATACTATATCGACAAAGATTTATAAATATATATATATATATATATTTGCATTGCTTTAAGTATCCAGCATAAAAATTCCCATATTCAAAATCTTCTTTAATTTGTAGTTTGTCTATTTTCCACTTACTTAACATCTCTTCACAATTGGAGCATAAACAATTAGAACTACTACAAGGTTTCGTTGCTCTTTTGGCCCTTGGGAACAGATATTCACAAAGATAAACCAGATTTGCATTTAATTTGTATCTTAAAAAAAACAGTTTTAAATGCAACTTTCGCCCATAAAATGACAATCTGTTTTTACTCATGTTGACTAATTTTTGCAAAATGTAGATGAATCTGAACACAACAATTTATAAATTGTATTTTGTATGATAATATGCGAAAATTCATCATAATGAGCTGGTATTATTCACATTTATTTAAGGATTTTCTTTATTGGGAATCGAGAAATGTTTAAATTAAGATCAACAGATTATCAATTCCAATGCAATTGTCATTATATTTTCAGAAATGTATTAAAAATATATCATTTTAATATTAATAAGTAGCTGATGCCAAAAAAACTCTTTCGCTCTTTAAATAATATGGCATATTCAAATAGTTCTAGTTTCGTTCAACATTAACTCAATGGCATTATTATATATCTATTTCATGATCACATATTAAATAAATCATAGTTGACAAGCGAAGTAAGGTACAGGGTATTTTAGTGTTTGGCAGCTTCGCCGCGAGCATTTACGAATTGTTTTCACTTTCGATTGCTCGCCTTACAAATCGAACGCAATATTGAACTGTGAGTCGAAGTTGGAAACGTCACGTCCGCTCTCAGGTTCAAGTTCAATGTGGATGCAGATGCAGATGCGGTTCAAGCTACAGTTTGAGATGCAGCTTAGGCTGAAGCTGAGGAAGCTTCGCTCTGATGCTCGCTCGTGCGAATGCATCTCGAATGCAGTTTGGCTGCGAAACAAGTTTAACTTGATCTTGTGCGATTTACGAATCTAACCATTTGGCTTTTGTTTAAATTTGTTGCCGTTGTTTTAGGCCAAAAACCCAGAGAGACATCCGCATTTGGGCATTCTTTACATAATAGCATTAAGCTGCCCCGCTGGCAACACAGACACCTGGAGGGCATATGATTGTTCCAGGCTGTGGTGCTGATAGCTGTAGCTTTTTTTTGGTGGTGCACCGGTGGGTGCTTTAATGGCAACGCTTTGTCATTCGACTGATTCCAGCTGGTGTTGTTGCTGCTACTGCTACTGCTATTGCTGCTGCTTCTGCTGACGTCTTCACACAACCAGCAAGCAACAAAACCAGACCACTTTCTTGGAGCACGCTCAGTTGCCGAAAGAAAGTCCAACGAAACGTGACCGGGTGGCGCGCCAAACCGTTCAGTGAGGCTCCCAACATCGTTTAGAGTCTTCAGTCCACAAGAGTCTTCCACAGTCTGCAGTCTTCAGTCTTTAGTCTTCGATCTACGATCTACCACAAGGCGTTGCCTCAACTTGAAAGTTGTTGCTGTTTGGATGCCTTGAACGAGTCTCAATTTTGAGATCAATTCGCATTTCTTGAACGTTCCACAATGCGCAATCTTTTGTGGCTTTGTGCTTGCCTTGTAAGTGATATGTGCTCCATACCAAGTGAAGATTTATTAAAGAACTCTAGGGGGTTCAAAGTGCGCAGTTTTACACAGCTAAAGCTTAAGAAGTTTGTGCAACTCCATCAACAAAACATTCCCCATTTTCACCATTCTTTAATTGGTGAAAGAAAAGAAACTGAGTTGAGAAATTCGCTATAAAGTCAGTTAGTTGCTCTACTATTTAAAATCACTCTAAGTTAGTTGTGAGGAAACATTTGAATGTGCTACAAAAGAGTAGAATAAATGATTAACGCACTTAGTTTTGGCAAAAAGGAATAACGAAATGTGAGATGTGTAATGTTCAAATATCTAAAAAGTTGACCAAGAAGTCCTCTGTTAATCCACTTGGTCAGTCTTAGGCAATGGGATTAGGATAAAATTTACAAAAACATACAAATGTATCATTTCAATTTAGCAACATTTGTGAATACATTACATAAACTATTTCGAGCATTCGAGCTTACAGAAACGAATTGAAATTAAAAGTAATAATCCTCATTTTAAAAGAACTCTTCACACAAATATATGCGTGATTTTATTATATTCCAAGTAGTGCCTGCAATATAAGCAGACCATCTCTAGGATTAGCCAGACTCGTCTTCACACATAGAATAGCTTAGCCAAGACTCGGTTGATTGTTTATAAAAAAGATACAGACTTCTAGTATGGATATAGATAAACTATTTGAGTCAACATTTAAGGACAAGTTATGAGTGATTTTTTGGTGTCGATCAAAACGTAGCGTCTTCTACCAACTTGAGTCCGTCAAACTAAAATAAATTGTGAAAGAGGGAGATAGGAGCAATCTGTTGCATCCATTGTCTCTGACGAGGAGCAGTGAACCTGAATTGGTGACAACGATCAGGTTCAATGCTTGAATCCCTTTCCCCCTCGCCAATCCAACTGCAACTGTTGCTGCTGTTGCGTGTGGCAGCAGCGTGGCGAGCGTTGTTGCATGCCCGCATGTTGAGGCAGCCAATTAGAGGTGGGCAGGGAAGGGGAGAGGAGCTGGTTACGTGTTCGCGGAAGACTATGCAATCACTTCGGCAGCCACAACTAACATCAACAACCGATGAAGAGGCGCGCCAAGTCAAAGGTTGCCAACTGCCAAAAAAAAATGTTACCAAATTGTTTTCTTGTTGCGGAGAAAGTTGAAACTGTCATAAGGCAAATTAAAAATGACTGACTGATCGCTTGACCTTTCTTTCAGCTGTTGCCGCTGGCCCTGGCTGCCGATGGACCAAAGGTCAATGTCACAGACACTCTGCTAGCCCAGCCTACAGTAGCTGGCAGCCACAATGCCAGCTCCCTGCTGCCCAAAGCCGAGCAGCTCATTCGCTTTCGTCGCCAGCCGCCCTTTGGCGGCGGCAAGCGCAACAAGCAGCGACGTCGCGTCAAGGGCGCCGGCTCCAAGATCAAGTATGGACCACCAAGCCATCCGCCTGGCCCAACCATTAGCTACAACTACAAGCCACCTTCACACGCCTCCTATCCGTCGCATCTCGACGAGCCGAACTTCTCCATTGAGGACTTTCAGCATCTGAAGTTCGATGGCGCCGACTTTCACATACCCGCCTCCAGCTACGAGGCGCAGTCCATGGATCTGAATTTGTACAGCCACGAGGACGACAACGAGCTCTACGGCGCCCACAAGTTTCCCAGTCTGGAGTACAGCTTTGCGGGTTCGGGTCCCGACTCGCCCTCCTCCTACGAGCACACGCCGCACGAAAAGTACGGCGTGCCTCCGCCTCCGCCGCCGGAGAGTCACGGTCCACTTTCCAGTCATAGCTACCACCACAGTCCACCCTCCAGCTACAGCCACAGCCCACCTTCCAGCCACAGCCACAGTCATAGTCCGCCTTCACACAGCTTTGAAACCAACAGCTACGAGTCTCCTGACAGCTATGTCTCCCACCAATATGGACCGCCCCCTGCTCCTCCCTCTACACACTATGGTGTGCCCGTGGCGCCAGTGCATGTGCCCAGCTACTCGCATCCACGGCACCCGCCCGCCCCGGACTCTTACTCCATCTACGAGCAAAAGATACCCAATACCGGCTATCATCAGAACTTTGCCGAGCCACCGCATCCGCCTGCGCCTGCCCACAATCCGAACTATGAGATTGCCTACGCGCCACCCGCCTATGAGATCAGCACCTCCTATCAGTCGCCTGCATCCTCACATGATGGACACTTTGCCGAACCGCCACCAGCTCAGCATACACCACAGTACACGCCACATGCTCCACCACAATCACCACATGCTCCGCCTGCCAACAGCTATGCCCAGCCAGAGCCACCCAGCAGCTATGGACAGCCGGATAGTCAGCTGCCAACCAGCTACACCAATGTGGAGCTGCATCCCACGGCCCAGCACTATCCCAGCGAAAACTATGCGCTGCCCTCGGAGGAACTGCCCCTCAATCCGCATCACAAGTTTCCCAGCTTTGATTTTCCCAAGTCCAGCTATGAGGTGCCAATCTATGATCCCATACCCTTTGAGGCGTCCAATAAAGAGGAGCAAGAGTCCTATCCGCCCATCTTAGGCCACGACAGCAGCTCCAACGATCTGCCCACGGATGCACATGCCTCTGGCAGCTCCCAAGCGCCAGCAAAGAGCAGGAAGCGCAAGCGACGACCCTCAGCGACTGTCATCTCCAAGAAGCATACGCTGGATGTGCCCGAGCTACAGCAAGCCTACGATGCGGAAGCCGAGGGCGACAACCGTGCACATGTGCAAGTGGCACGTGGCACCGACTTGGACACGGCTGCCTATGGTTCACGCCACGTGGAGCAGAAGCAGCGTTATCAGCCCATTGCGACTACGACAACAACGACACCTGCGCCCTGGAGTCCAATGCGCGTGCGCACCACATCGAGTGGCGCCTTCATACCCACCATCATCACCAGCACCTCAGCTCCAACCAGCAGTCGGAGTCGAAGTCGTGGCACCTCCCGCTATCGCCAGCGCAATCCCAGCACCATCGAGACACCTTCGACGGCGGTGACCATTCAAAAGTCACGCTCCCAGAGCTACTACGACGGCACCATTGCGCCGCCCAGCTATCAGCACTTTCCTGCCCACACGGGGCGTAACACGCGGCCCACTCGACCTGTCTATGGAGGAACACGAGGTGTGGCCGGCACTCTGGCCCTTCAACCGGGCATCGGCACCGAGCGAAATCCACCGTTGAAGCGAACCACCAAAGGCGTCTTTGACACGACGCTCTTCAAGAGTCCCCAGAGCGATCGCGAAATGGAACGCAAGCTCAATGCGCTGCGTCAGAACTTGCCAAAAAATCACAAACTATATTAGCATAGAGACAACTACATAAATCATCATGATCATGATCATGTTCACCCTCATCATTGTGTAGGTAAGAGATGGGGAAACGACTCCGAAAGACTATGTTAACTGAGCGTAGAATAAGTATAAAGTGTAAAGTGGAAGGCAATAAATTGGTCTATTAAATAACATTAAACAAAGCTGCTATGCTTGTACTCTCTATAGTGTGCTAACTACTGCAAGCAGAAAACTGTCAACTGTTATACATAAAATATACAAGTATTATACTGCGATGATATTTCTCTATAGTGTGCTAACTACTGCAAGCAGAAAACTGTCAACTGTTATACATAAAATATACAAGTATTATACTGCGATGATATTTCTGGTACTTGTAGAAGTCGTCTTGGCAAGTGTTATACTTGAACAATTTACCAACTCTTATACGTATAAAATAAGGGATCTTGTAATATTATCTTTACGATAGACACAGATAGAATTTTGAAGTGCATCAGCTGCTTGTTGAGCGTATTTAAAAATATAATAGTTTCATATGAGTTTGTATAAGAGGTAAGCGACAGTGTATCTTCGACAAAGAGGAAAGACTTTCTCTTATACAAGAAATTGTCTGTCTCTTAAACAGTGGCATAAGAACTACTTCTGCTACTATTATTGAATGTTATGTTATGTTATATTGTACAACACTTACCATGCGCTCCATAAAATTACGCCACTTCTTGCTGGTGCTGTACATTTGAAAATCATTGAAGAAGACTGGCCCAGACGTTGTGGACGGCAGATCGGGTAGCGTTGTGTCCAAATTGAAGGCAGATCTGCACTTCTCCAGCAAGGCCTTCATCACAGGCATCAGGAATGAATACTCCTCCGGATTGCCAACTGTAAGCAGAGCACAATTGTTAAGCTATCATAATCTACAGACTGACTGCAGCAGTTGCTCACCTTCGATGGCATTGTCAAGTGCTCGATTGATGCTGTAGAGTAAATAGGAGAGTTCGGCGGGATCCTCAGTGGATCGACTTTGGAGTATGGCATGAAGCTTAGCTGTGGCCATGGCCACAATACCGGGATTGGGATGATGCGAACACTTCAGCAAGAGACCCAAGCACAAACGTATCATGTCGGACCAATCGTCCGAGGAGCCCTGCTGGAATATCATCAGTGCGTCAAGCAGAGCCAGCACACCATCCAGCAGTTTGGTGGAGCACTTCTTGGACTCATCCTCATTGGAGCCAAGTACGACCAGCTCATACACCATGCGCAGAATGTGAGAGGCGTTCTAAAACCATTGCAAAATCAGCATAAATATGTAAAGTAAAATCGACTATGCATTTGATTCACCTCCTGATTGATGAGTGTTTGGCTGCCATGCTCAGAGAGGTCAAAGAGCGATGCCTGCACTGCCATTTCGAGAATGCGCAGACGCAGCGACAGGTGTGATGTGATTAGCTCATTGTTCAACGCCAACAAATTGATGCAGCCCAAGACTTGGCCACGCTCCTGCCAGCACTGCGGATGATCATTGCCAATGCCGCGCCAGAACACGTTGAACAACGTATTAGATACCAGATAAACCAGCTGCTCTTCGGTGTCCACGTCGCTATCGGCAACAAAGTCAAAGGCCGTGGTGCTCTATGGAAAATAAAGAGAAGTTTAAAACAAGCATTTAGAGTTTACAAACTAACTGAACCTCAATCTGTAAAATATTTTCCCTTATACATTTTAAACGTAATGAAATTATCAGACATCATTCAGAATGTGGTAATTAATATGCAAGTCAATGTTCAAGTTTCAAAGTAACGCTTGCAATTTGATAATTGGTAGCTCTAGCATTTACATATATTCAGACGGACAGACAAATCGACATGTCTATACAGTCTTTGCTAATCGATATGCAGATGTAAAAAAATGCTACCTCTATGGAGTCGCTCTTTTTGGTGGCCCCGTGCGGCGATGGCGTGGAGCTGTCAGAGCTCAGCGACTCCTCGCGCTGCAGTGAGGCAGCAGTAGATGCAACACTGTCCACGTCTGCGTCCGTGGTGTCCGTAGAGCTGCCCAGTGTGAGGGACTCGAAGGTGTCCTGAATGTCGTGCGTTGTCTGGCGCAGCACAGAGAAGACACTGTTCACATTCTCCACCACAGCGCCAGAGACAGACTCAGCCAGTTCTGATGGAGCAAAAACAAAGTGATTACATGCACTGGAGTTGAGAAAACATATCAATTAAACTCACCCTTAATCTCGCTCTCAATGACGGTGGCTGCTTCGGTGACGCTGGCCTGTATCTCGTTAAGTGTAAGTCCGCTGTCGCTGTGCTCTTCTTGGGACTGCGCCTGTTGCTGCTGCAGCTGGGCTAGACCAATTTCCTGATCCGAGAATGTTATGAGATCGGCCTGGGCCAAAAAACTGGAGTTATCCTCGAGCAGCACATCCATGTTGATGCCAAAACTGCGTCGCCGTTCCTCATCCGGCGGCACGCTCGTGATGTGCTTGCGTATGAGCAGACGGGCAATGGACTCCTGCCAGCCTGTCTGCCGGGCAATGGCCATCGTGGACTGCTGCTTCACGAATGTGGTTTGTAGCAGGCGCTTAGCAATCTCCAGCTTGACCTGCAGATCACAGCTGCTCACATGGTAGACGAGGAACATGAGGCCACCATAGTCCGGCTGTGAGCCAAGCATTTCATCCGCCAGATGGAACAGTATCGTTGAGCTGAGCGACATGGGCGTAATGAATGAGAAGAAGCCGGGAAACATGCTCTGCTCGCTGTTCTGATCGAACAGTCGCAACACCTGCTTGTACTTTTGATGCACACGCGAGGTGGCCAGCAGACCGCTAAGGAACTGAGAAGGATTGGGCAGAATTAGTTAGTATATATGTACATAGCTGCAATAGCAAAGAAAACTCACCCGAATGGCAGCATCTTGCACCTCGCTGCTGTAGCTTTTGTCCACAAAGAAGTTGTAGATAAGATTGGCGGTCTGTGGCTCATGGAGCAGCAGCACCATTTGATCCTTGCAGTTCTTGCCGCGCACATACAGCGTCATCATCTCCAAGAACTCCACCAGCACCAGCTCTTGTCGCACCGATGCCAGAAACGCGACCATCGCATTCACCTCCTTGATGTTCACATCCTTCTGCAGATAGAAACGCACAATACCAAACAAAGTGGCTCGTATTGTGCGTGCATCATCGTTGCAAATGTTATCCGGTGTGCTGTAGTACTGACGCACCACATCCAGCACAAACTGGATGCCATAGCGACGTCGAAAGTATTTGCGATCATTCTTGATCATGGCATTCAAATATTGTGCATGTCCTAGGGTTATTTGGAATTGCAGACGCGACCAGATGGCAAAGTCAAATACAATATGCGCATAGAGTGCCTCCAGGAGCTGTTGATTATCGCCAGCCACACCGCTAGACGAGCTGCTAGATCTTTGTGCTTGCAGCGATTCCATCAGCAAATGTGTTGCCATCAGCGCATTGACATCGAAGAGCGCGGCCGGACAACGTTGCAGCATGGTGCCAATGATGGCCAAACATTCGCTGCTCAGCAACTGCTGCTGATTATTCTCATTGTCGTGGGTCAGATAGCGCAGCAGGCATAGCAGACTGGCCAACGGATGCTGGATCATCTTCCACTCGGTGTACGAGTTCGACGAGAGCATTTCCCAGTCGGTGAACTCCTCGGCCGTGGGTGTTTTCAGCGACATCGTTGCTGTCGACTCCTCACTGACACTGCCAATGGACACATCTGCATCCTGCTCCTTCACCAGTCGATGCAACATGGGCAGTATGGCATTGATGCCGCCAATGCTATTGATTGTGTCCTGCATTTTGACCGTCTTGCGTTGCTCTGCACTAATGCGACCCGGATACCGGCCACCTGGTATCAAATCCTGGCAATTGCCATGCCACACAGCACCTGGCGCATAGCAGAAGACAAAGCGTGAGTTTAGCTCGAGCAGATCGTTGTCCTGCGAGAAGATGGAGCTAAAGTGCAATCCAGCGTCGAAAATGGTCTTCAGGCTTGTCGTTGGCTCAGCCAGCAGGACGCCACCCACATGTCCTTGCAGGCAGGCCTGCTCCCCGAACACCGTGTCCTGCATGCCAATGGGAAAGTTCTTCACATTGGGATCAAAGGCGGTTTGTGTGCGCAGCGGCAATGTGAAATAGTTGGACACCTAAAGGGACAGACGTTTGTTAATTAATAAATATAAATGAATACATTAATTGAACTCACATTGGCGGATAGTGTGCGTTCTAAAAGGCTCGGCAGCATGCCTTTGAAGGCGGGTCCGCTCTCCTGCGACGAGGAGCGCGGCAAGTTGCCCGCTTTGCTGATATCGCTTGACTTGGGCGGTGGTGCCACCACAGCGCCAATGGCGCACACTGTAAAGGGTTCGTTGACTGCCTGCACTTTGAGAGTGGCGCTGAGTTTTTGCACAAAGTCGACAAAGATGTTGATCTGGCTGTAAGAGAAGGGACGCTTCGGTGGCGTTATAGCCACCGTTAAATAGTGCCACTGTCCATCCAGCAGTGTCTTGGTAGCCGTTGACGATGTCAGGTATTCGCGACGTGTTAACGCCGCCACCACCACATTGCCATTGGGCTGCACAAACACCTCGAAGCCGCCACCACTGGCAGTTTGCAACGTGAGCAACATACGGCGACAGCTGCTGTGCGTGGATTCAGTTGCATTGAAGCGCACGAGTATGTGAAAGATGAAGCCATAGGAGCCAGATACCCAGTTGCGTATATCGGGCACCAAAATGCCATCCGTTGGCTGCTCAATGCCAAAGTAATCAGAGCAGCAGTTGCTGCCGCGCAAACTCTGCAGTGCAATTACAACCAACGTCTGCAAGGTAAGTGTTTTGGATAAGCTTTGATCTGATAAAAGCAATCGATTCCACTCACCTGTTGCAGTTGCTTGTGTTGAGGAAACTGGGCGCCCTGACGCAGTAGTGAAAAGATGCATTTTAATTCGGCAGGCACAATGCTCAGCTTGCTTAGATCTTCGATCAACTTGATTAGATTCTGTGCGCAGATCTCGCCCAGCGTTGCAGCACGCAATAGACAGCCACACACGGCCTTGACAACGTGACTGCCGCATGCCACAGTTTTTCTTCAAATGAGAAAAAGTGGTGTAAAAGTTAATTCTTTTGTACTTAGCTCAATGTGCAATGCTTTACTCACGTGCCGTAATTGTCCGTGCAGCCTTTGAGCAGCAAGGTGCTAACATGCAGCTGCTCTTGCTCCTGTAGCTCTGGCAGCCACTTTAGCAGCTGCAGCATCACTTCGGGCATCACAAGCAGACGCTGCTCGGCATTGTAGCCCAAACTGAAGCATGCATCCAACAGCGCCACTGAAGGCGCCTCCATGTCATGCATATTGCTAAACAATCGCTCAATGCGTCCACCCAGCCGCAACTGCTCCGCGCTGCATGGTGAACTGTGCGTCAAAGCAGCCAAGGAATCCATGGTGCTTTTCAAAGCATTCGTATGGGAGACGTGCCAATGCTGCAAGTAATTATTATTACTTTTTGTCGAAAGAAAAGTGTGAGAAGGACATACCTTAATGTCTTGCGGCAGTCCAATGAGCAGCTCCAGTAGATTCGTCTCGACAATGGCCTCGTTGATAGCCAGACCGACACTGGCATTGCCCGGCGAGAGAAGCAGCTGAATGGCAGACACGCTGGCAGATAGTGCGCCCACGTCGATGGCTCCATCGCTGTCACTGTCACTGGTAATGTCGAAGCTGGCAGCGCCACTGTCGAAGTGCTTGGTCGCCAGCAACTGCTGCAGTGCATCACAATATAGTTGTATTAACGTAACTAGATCTATTTGGCGCTGTAAGAGAGACAGGGGATTAGTCAAGGATCAGCAAATGTATATATAGTCAAGGATCAGCAAATGTATATATATATATATGTTTATCAACTGTTACTTACTTCTTCTGGACTAGATTTTTGCAGCACAATTACCATGAGGGCGTAGCAATTGAGTGCCACATGGCGCAGGCTGCTCGCACTCTCCCATTGCTGCAGTATGCGCATGATGATCGACACCGTTGCCGGGCAAATGGCTCGCATGCCATTCCGCTGCAGCACCACAAATCAAAATGTAATCAAAGCATTGAGATATAGCAAATAAAAAGCAAGCAAAAGATGCAGAAAGAGTTGCGGGCAAGCACTACTTATTTGAGCGCACAACGGGACGTACTGTTGTATATGTGTATATATGGGATAAAGCATTTACCACTCACCAAGTTATCACAGTTTACAAGCTGCCCATCACCCGAGCGTGGGGCAATTGAAGTAATTATAGCGTTAGTATTTCTAGTTGTCGAGTTCAAGTTTAAAGTTTTCTGCACAGATGAGCAATGATTTTCGAGAGCCATAGGACAAGAGTAATAAGTACATGTTAAACAAATGAAAACGAAATGAAATTAGAGAGAAAGCAAAAGAGACAGAGAGAGAGAGAGCGCGCGGGGAAACGGATAGCAGTCTAGACTAGTGCAGAGGGCAATCACAATCGTGGAAGTTAATCAATAGTTATTAACATAAACAAAATTAAAAGAAGATAAGAATTAGCAGCTGAAGGAATTTGCTTATTAGACACACAAATCCATGTCCAGGACAATAACATTTACAGCTACCTGAGAGCCGCAAATGACTGCGCCCAGCACATGCAGTAGACTTTCGCCAATGTCAGCGAACTTCAGCAGCTCCTCGTTCTGAAAGCAATCTGCAAAAGGAATGCATGCTTAATAGTGGTCCAATTAAATCTACAGCAAGTACTCACCATAGATAAAGGGCACGATTTCTACATGCACCGCATGTGGTTTGTATGGCAGCTGACTGTAGTCGGCTGCCTGGCCACGTAGAAAGCTACGCCACGTCAGATAAGGATCATACATGACTTCCAGGAATGCTGAGAAACTGCGAAAAAGATGAATCATAGCCGGCGAGGCTCGTCGCTCATCCATTTGCTGCAAAATTACATCGCTATCGTTATCTATGTAATTGGTTTATCTCGTGCAAAACAATACCTGAGTAAATAACTTGGATAGTATGGCGATTAGATTGGGCTTGTACTCGTACTTGATGATGGCCAGTATGTTGTCAAAGTGCCGACACACAATCACCAGACAATCAATTAGTATGGCGACCTGTTCGATGCCTTCCTCCGATAGTGAGTCTGTATCGCAGGCATCTCGCGCCACAATGATGAACTTGCCAATGGCAGGCAGCAGCTCATCCGGCAATCGCCCCAGGTGAGGTCCATTGTCAGGTTGTACTTCGCGCCATAATGGACATTCGGCGGACTGAAAGTCCAACTGCAGTTGACTGCGCCAAATGTCCACAAAACGTGCCACAAACTCTCGAAAGTACGTTTCGTCATTCTAAAATAGACACAGATGGGGGTGAAGCATTTACTGAGCCTGCCTTTGATTATATAACGCTTGGCAGCCATTGCAGGTCCTGCAAATGCTCAATCAGCAATCAAAAACAGCGTCTAACCCATATTTCTGATTGGCAAGAGCACTCGCAGAGCCTATCGCAAACTGTTGGCGGTGATTAATGCGAAAAACACGTCACCGCCCCGCACCGCACGGGGGAGCCACCACAGCACTTTCAGCGTGTAGTTTTACTTGGCATTGTGGTTTACCTTTGTTGTGTATTGCACCCACAGGTTGTAGATATCCTTCTTGTTCTCCATTTTAGGGTCTCAGCTTTGCAAAGGCATTTGTTTAATTTCCACTTGTGCCGCAACAAAATATTTGTTTACAAGCAAAAAGGTAGCAGAAGCAGCAGCAGCAACAACAACAAGAGTTGTCGATTTCATTCACTGCGGCGATCGATTGGGCTGCTAGTATGTAGCAGTTCCGAAAGCGCTTTTGTTTTCAAGTTTATGGAGTAAAAAATAAAGCGAGTGCAATGTTGTTAAACACTTTTATAAAAATAACATTTGTCAATAGCAAAAATTCTTTTCCATTGCACGGCGAGTTGCGAGCCGCAGCTGATAAGCAGCTGTTTGGCGTTGCCACCTGATGCATCTCTTGAACGACAATCGAGAAACCAATCGGCATAGATATCGACTTCTAGTGTTGTAAAACTGTGCTCGTATTCAAATTGGGCAAAAGCGCGGTCGGCGGTTGGTAAATAAAACATACGTTTGTTTGTAGGCTGCTAAATGCGTATTTATTTCGAGATTTTGTTTCGCTTTTGTTTTCAATTCTAGTAGCATTTGTTTGTTGTTTGTTTTACATGATATTAGCTAGTAGTTGCGCTTGTTGTTTTCTTTTGTATTGTATTATTCTGTTTGTGTTCATGCAAGTGTCTTTTTGTTAAAACCAAACTATGTGTGTATCTTTGCTGCTTATCATTGATAGATTATTCGCAATAGGTGCAGTTACCGTTGCAAATGCGTCTATGTTTGCCTAGGCAACGAGTTTCGAGAGTATTTGCATCATTTTTGTTTTGTATTTGTATTTTTTTTTTGTTTTTTAGAAATTTTACGAGTAGTTTTGTTTGCTTGCTTTTTGAATTGATTCATTTTCCATTGGGGATTTTTTTTTTGTTAATATAAAAAAAGGAAACATTATATTTAAGTCTAAATTATTATGATTTTAATGCATTAATTATTTATAAGAATTAATTGAATAGCTTGAACCATTTGTAGTACCTATAAATATCATTATCATTTAATAACCTTGATAAAATTAATATGTAGAAGAAAAATCTTATGCCTCTGTTTCTTTCCTTTAGTTAAAGCTGTGAGTTTTTATCCATTAGCATTAATTAGAAGGATAACAATTTTTATTATTATAATTATGATTTCAATTATTTGTAATATACTTAGGCTTTTGACTTGTTAATTACGTTAATTAAGTTCTTTATCGCATAATTTAGTTTGGGTTTCTTTAGTTGTTAGTTTTTAGTTAAATAAAAAATGCTGCTTTAATTTTGCTTGCTTGTTTCACACGGTCGAGGCAAATGTAGCACTTTATTCGGCTTTACAATATCTAAAATTCTCCAGGCTCTCCAATTTATCGATTTGTAAATAAGTTGCGCGTGTTTTGTATTTTTTTTAATGCTTTTTTCTTTAATTTTTTTATATTATTTTTATTTTTGCTTTGCGTTTTGCTTTTTGGTATTTCGAGACGCAGACGCCCAAGTCGTCAGCGATTGTTGCGAATAGAAAAATAATTCCAAGTAAATATTTGTATATGTATTGTGTATAAGTATTATAATTTGCATTATAGGTATATAGTACTTAAGTTTCCCTTTTGCGTACTCCTCTTATTTTTCATATTTTATTCTGTTTTTTGTTATTGTATTTGTACCAATTAAAGTAACACCTTCTCTTCTCTCACACATCCTTTAAAAAGTGTCCTCTTGTATGAAGCGGCTGTCACGTTCTGTTAATTTCAATTGTGTCTGAGTGTTGTGAGTGTTAAGCTTATTCGAAAATAACTCCGATCTATCGTAATATTATGTGACTTGGGTGTGTGTGTCTGCCGTTGTGTCTAGAGTCTAGACGTAAGTGTGTTGTGTAGTGTAAGGTAAATATAATCTATCATAGTTTTAAATGTCTCTAACAGCTCTGAAGGTATTCAGGTTCGGTTCGCATGGTTGCATGCATTGTTTATCGATTGTTTTAGGGTAGAAATACTTGGGTTTCTTGTTGCTTGCTCCGTTGAATCATTTTTTCCTTGTTTTACTCGGCACATTGGTGAACCAACTGTCTAGGATTCGCATTCCAGCAGCGGTTCATTTTCCGAATCGGAATCTAACATTTTCCAGACCATGCGCCTGACGTTTCAGACTGCCGCTGTCGGCCCAGGTGGAGTTGAGATACTCGTCGTCATCGTCTTGCTCAAGTTTCTGAAACAATAAAATAGAAACGTTGATTAGCTTGTGTCTTGAAAGAATAAGGATATTTCAATCTTATCGCAATATAATAAAGAGAGAGACGATAACAACAAGGAACACCGTTCCTTACCCTTGCACAGAGTTCGACGTGGACAACACGCCGTTCTCTAACGAGTCCCTGGACAACTCGTCTGCCATCTGCACCTTGAGCTGATGGCCAAACGAATTGATCTCGGAATTGGGCGTCATCTGTGAGCCCGCCGGCGACTGAGCTATGTAGTGACCGGGCGTGGCGATAGAACCGCCCTGCGATATGCACCTGGTCATGCCGGGACCACCATTAGGCAGCACACCTTCCAGGCAGCTGTCATTGGTCGTTGAGTCCATGTTGACGATCTGACTGCCGGCTGCATTGTCGGCCAGCACGGCGCCATCGCTGTCATCAACGGCATCGATGTCATCGATGTCCATGTCCTCGGCATTCTTATCGAGGGGCGCCGTCTCCTCGTCCTCATTGTAGATCTTAAAGTACGCGTACGTCAGATAAATGACCGAGATGATGAACGAGGGTATGGGAATGGCCATTGAGTAGACCAGATTCAGCGTGTTCTGCCAGTAGTCCAGGTCGCTGATCACCAGGCTAGGATCCACCTTGGAGTAGTAGCAGGGAAACTTCATGCCAACCTTCGTGTAGCGCTTTAGCCAGATGGTGCAGTTCAGCATGGGAGGATAACCACAACCCTTGACATTGGGAAAGAGCCGGGCTCCCACATAAAAATAGGCAGAGTTGTTGCCCATGAGACCCTCGTTCAGTTCGGAGATCTCGTCAAAAGGCCGACGCTCGCCGTTCAGTAGCGTGCCTGCGGCACTGAGACCAGCTGTATCCTCAGAGTCCTCGATTAAATAACCATTGGAGCCATCGGCATCTCCAAAATTCAACTGCTCAAATCGATCACCGCCCATGGAGCCGGCCCCGGGGCCCATGTCCACATCCATGTCGATTGAAGTAGCATCACCGCCGCCAAGATTATCGTACTCGTAATCTCGGAGAGCGCGTTCGTATCGATCTGTGCGCTTTACGGGCGGAATGATACGCTCCGCTTCCTTCAGATTGATGTGATACTCCGTAAAGTTAAACTCATCTGTATAATTATACAGATTCAGTCGATAGTTGACACGGATCTGGGTGCACGTGTAAATGTCCTTGGTGCAGCCCTCGCGACATGATGACCACGAACAATTCTTGGCACCGAAATAGATCTCCGTGTCGTAGGTCTCGCATAGCGCCGGCACCTCCTCGAACTGCATGAAGATCGTTGTGAACGCTGGCTCGATGACAAACGGCACCAGGAACAGGAATGCAAACATGCTGAATGTTCCGAGGAGTATAAAGAACGCTGTCGTATAGAAGAGTAATTTCTCCTTTGTGGTGCGCTTGTCCGCCTCATCTCCCATGCTGTTGCTGGATTCGGAGCTGTAGCTGGACTTGTCTCTAGAGTTATAATTGGTCTACAATTATCCGGTTGAATATCCGGGGGGCTTGTCAAATGTTAAACGGCGCTGGTCTGGCGGCAAAACTCAAAACGAGCGGAGCAGAGCGGCAACAAAATTTTCCAAAACGGGGAGCGATAAATGGGGAGGCAGAGAGTGTAGTTTCTTCTAATTGTATAAAGTAGCTTAAATATGTACGCTTTACATATATATGTATATGAATTATCTTTATGTATATATATATTTATATTTATAATGTATGTATATGTATAAATTATTGGGCTGTCGGTGCACGAGAGGCGTTAATTAAGTGTTGAGAAATTGTTGTTTATCTTCTGTTTCGACGATTACTTATGCTTAGCTTAAAATCAGTTAAGCTATTAATCGATAACGATAACTAAAAGCTACGATTTACGTTTTACGATTACAACTACGGTGCAGTTATATCACAGGGAGATTCGAGTTCGTTTCTTGCTTTTGCTTTATGTTGCTGTTCTGGTTGTTGTTGTTGCTGTTGATGCTCTTGCTGATGTTGCTGTCTTTTTGTTCGGTTTGCTGGTCTGCCTCATTCGCATCATCTTTCACAGCAGCCGCAGGACCTGGGCTGTTGGTGTTCCATTCCCGCAGTTGTGCGTTGCCTCTCGCGTAATTAGTCTAAATATAACCCTGGGATGCGACACCACATCCACATCACGCATGTTAGTAGCAGCAGCAGGCATTGGTCATGGAACTCAACCAGCGGTACAATACTGTATGGCAGCACACCACAAATCCTGACCAACGATCCCCGTCTGGCAGTGTCTACGTGAGCGTCAACCTTTGCTAATTGCTTTATGCGTCCCAGCGGAGATGTTTCGTCAGCAGCATTCGACGACTATCACGACAACGATGCAGTGGCGCCTCCTCCTCCAGTTTTGTGCTACTTTGACAGCTACAGCAAGTGTTTTTACTCTGGTCTCTCACTATCTACCCTCTCGCTTTCTCCTTCGCCTTCTCCTCTCAGTTCTTTGCCTTTGCTTGATTATTTTATGACTGCGGCAAAAGGCTGCGCATATGTGTGTACGTGTGTAAGTGTGGGAGCGCGTGTGTGTGAGTGTGTCTGTGTGTAGGCCTGCCAATGGCCAATTTTGAGTAATGGCCTCTTCTCACTCTTTGTTGTTTTAGTTGTAGCTGCTACTGCTGCTGTTATAGTTGACAATGTTGATGTTGTCTTAGCTACTTAGCTTGGTATTTAGTTCATTTGTTGCTAGTTGCTTTTGTTGCCTTTTATTTAAACGAAGAAGAAAAAAACTTTTGCAGCTGCTGGACGGACAGTTTTGTGTTTTCGTTTTCGTTTTTTTATTCTTTTTATGCACTTATGCGCTGCACTCTTTTGATCTGCCTTGCACTTGTCCTTTGCTCTTCTTCACACTATTTGTGCAGCCACGTGCAGGTGTAACACTACATATGTGAAAAAGAGGGATGTTGTCAAAATACCGTTAGACGCATTAAGTTCATGTTAATGACTGTCAAATGGCTTAAAAATAGTTTCATTTCACTTTTCTGGTGGATCGCAACGTTATTTTGAGAACTCGACACTTGTCGTTAGTTTTATTTATATTTTTATGTAACCTCGACTACGTTTAAACGCTGTTTGGCTTGCTTGTTATTCTTGGCGGGACCAGTGGGTGGGATGGGGTGTGCTGGGTATCGATGGTCGGGGCTTGGCTGGGGTAGGCGCTCTCGTGTCCCGGAGTATTACGAAACGGAAATATGCCGCCGCGTAGCAGCTGCAGCTACAACCAGCAACTGGCGACAATGAGCTCACATGGGCGTCACGAGCGGCATGTTCAAGTAATAAACTCCTTCGGCGAAGTTGCCTGGAGCCAAGCTGGAGGCGACTTGGGAGTCAAAGAGGAAGAGGGAGAGTAAAAAGCGAAGCCAACCAGCCACATGTAATTTTCAATTCATTTGGCACGCTGACATTCTCATTGGACACACACACACACACACACACGCATTTATAAAGAGAACGTGCACATGCAAGCGACAAAAAAACACACACATAGAGACACAGAGTAAGTAGGCAGCTCACTCCAATTGGAATTATGCGGCATAGGAGGAGCTGCTCACTCCACAGCCGGATTGTGGAGCGTGGTCTGCAGAGGAAGGGCAAGTTTCTCGACTTCTCGTGCTTTGCACGAAACGATTTTTCATTTGCTTTGTGATTCAATGGAGCCAACTGGCAACTGTGCTAGGGAATCCAATTGGAAGCAGTTAAAGTCTGGCGCTAGGAAAGGGGGAGGCAGATATAGGGGGTAATGGGAAGCAAACACTTCAAATATGACATTGTTTTTATAATATCTATGTCCAGTGACATTGTAGTTGGAAACACATTAAGCCTAGCTCCCATGTGTCGTCTCTCAGTGTCCTGTTGTGACGTAGAGTTGCGTGTTGACTGCGACTCTGTATGTGTGTGTGTTGGAGCATGTGCTTGTGTGTGTGTGAGTGTTTACTCAAGGTTCAGGTTACGATTACGCATTTTCAATCAGAAGCCTAGCAAAGAATTGTCTTGTTTGTGCTGCAGCAGCAGCAGCGGAAAGCAAACAAAAACAAATTACATGGCTCATTTTCAGCGTTAACCATTTTTATGACCTGATTGCGTACGGGTCAAAAGTTCAAAATAAAAAACAATATCCACATTTTGTCATTTTCGCAGGGAACCTCGACGACCGACCGACAAGAAGGCGACGAGCGACGAGCAACGGGCGACGACAGACGGGCAATGAATGGCGAGCACAACCACAACCACGACGATGGCTACGGCGATGGCGATGGCGCGACCACGACAACGACGACGGCTGAACTCTTCACCGAAAGGACTGCCACTGGCGACGCTGCAGCTGAACGAGCTCCATCAACGTGCGCAGCCAGAGCTTTCGTAATGCTACCCTACGATTACGGCATTTCTGCACTATACTTTCAACTGTTTACCTAACTAGATAGCTACTAGATGGTAGGGCCACACGCCATTCGCTGACAATCGTCCAAAGCTTTTTACTCAGTCGTTTAAATTGCCGTTGCCTGGCTGAAAAGCTCTCAGCAACAGTGGCGGCTCCACCGGATGACGTAAAGCCAGGCAACGCATGCGTCCGCCCAAAAAGAGCAGCTGCTCACTTGCTCAGTTGCACTCTCTCGCTCATTTCGCAGTCGCTGTCTCTGCCTCGGACATCAGCGCGAGCAGAATTTCGAGCTTGAGAAATGTCAGAATTGGCGTAAACAGCAGGAAAATGTGAGCCGCGAGCCGTGCACGTCACATATTTTCATCTGTTTGGAATTTTCTCGGCTCGTTCGCAATGTGAAAACAGGAAAGAAAAAAGGCAAAAAAATAGGCAAAAGAAAGAAAAGAAGAAATTTTAATCAAATCTCATTGCTGCCTTATGTGTATAACTGAAAAAGTTAAGAATCTTCAGTTCGCGTAAAATATTTATAACAATTCGTTTTTGTGTTCGTTAGCTGAAGACAGCTGCATTCCATTATGAAACGACTTTCCTGGCAAGTGCTGCGTTGCAGATAGACATGTGCGTGTGTATATTGTGGGTGTTGTGCTGCTAGTGCTGTGTCGTCCTGTGTCCCCAACTGGCATGTGTGCGTGTGTTTCGTGTGCGCCTCCACAGCGAACGTAAATAAACCTTAATATTTGGTTAAGGAACAACCACAAATTGTTCATGTGAGTAACGAAATGAATCTCAAAATGTATATCAAAGAAAAACTTGTACTTTTACTGCATTTGACCTTCTTTGCAAACTACCAAAATTGGGAGTCGTGAAGGAAAAGTGTTGCCTACATATGAGCGCATTCTAAATACCCCTTTCCATGCACAACAACAATAACAAGTGCCATCAATCAACACTGTGATATACAAGTTGCTTTGGCTCAATAACACTCCCCATTGATTATTCTATGGCTGATACCAGTGCCGAATGCTAACGTCATTCTATGTTTTTCATTGATCCTTTCGAAAAGTTTAAATAGATTTTTTTATGAAGAATACGTTAAACTAAATCATTCATATAATTGCCCTTCATAAAAGATACAACTCATTGCATATCTGCACACATAAAACTATTCTGAGTATACAGATACGAAAAATCTATGATAATGTGGAGAAATATATATGTTTTCGATATTAAGTATTATAAATAATCTTTGTTAGAAATTTAAATTACACGCTAACTTATTACTACTCTTGTTGTTAGCACAAATATTAAAATGGCAGCGATGCTATTATTTTGATTACAAAACAAGAAGTAAAAATAGTGATTTAAAAAAAAGGAGACTAAAAGTGGTTGAAAACAAGAATTGTTTTAAAATTAAGTGTAACCAAACTAGTAATTGTGGAAGATATATGTTGCTGGTATATAGTTCGATATACAACAGTATATTTTGAAAACAAACTTGGTCACTCTGGAAGCATTGTCAGAGAAAAGATAAAGAAAACAACAAGTGTACGAAACGCACAAACTATTTTTATACGATTTTTCGACGACAAACAACGCTGACAATTTACCAACTAAGACTGCAATATGGGAGCAGCCATTCTGCCAGTTTTATTCTTCACCTCATTGTGGGCCGCCGTGGGAATTGCCGGACCACTTTTCACACCAAGGGGGCCGAACCAGAAGCTGATTAAGTGCCTCTTTGTGCTGACAGCGGTTTGCTGTTGGCTACTTTGGCTGTGCTGTTATTTATTCCAAATGAACCCGTTTATTGGGCCAAAACTTCGTCGACCGGTTATAGTTCTAATTGCAAAAGCCTGGGGCGACCCAATATTGGATGGCTAAACGAAACGGCAATTTCCCTTATAAGCCTATGAGTGGAGACAATCAAATGTATTAATCTCGTATATCTAATAAGTTGCAGTTGGTCGCTGTAACTGTCATTTGTTTTGGAATTTATTACTTAGTTCAAATTGTTAATTTACTTTGTGCATTCCAGCGCAACAATTGAAATATATATTTATAATATGCAATGCAATGCGCGTGTGGATATTTTTTTGTTGATGCTGGCGACGACGTCATCGCTGTCACCCACAGGCGACCCTGTCCCTGTGCCCTGCATACTACCGAAAGTGGGGCGTTGCATTCGGCACATGATGGAGTGAATGAGAGACGACGAGAGTAAGTGCACTTGCACCGGGAGAGTCGCGATGAGCTTAATCAATGGATTTAGCTCGGTCAGCACGAAGCTGTAGCTGTAGCTAAAAAGGAGGAGTGGAAGTCAGGCGGGGTTGCAAAACGTGAATGCGGAACTATTGATTTTGTAATAAAAATGCGCGCGCAGCGCTCTGATTTTTGGCAAAACGAAGAGCAGCAGCAGCACATGAGCTGAGGCTGGCGACGATGAGGACGACGATGTGTCGGGGACAGTGGCGGCATGTTGTCGGCGGTCAGGAGAAAACCGAGGCCGAGTCACACGAGCTAGCTGGCTAACTGACTGCTGAGTGCAGCAATTCATATATTCACTCGCAGTGCGAAAACTGTGCGAAGCCAGGAAGGCCAGCGCCAGGAGAAGCCTTGGGCTCAGTGTGTGTGCGTGTGTGTGTGGAAAAGCAAGCAGAGAAAAAAGCCTCCAAGCGACGACAGCAATAGAAAACGAACTCAACTAATAGAAAAAGCAATAATTTTAATTGTAAAAAAACGAAAACATATTGTTAATTAGTTTTTACGCTTTAAGCATTTGAAATAATTGGTGGTTAGAGAACTGAAGTTATTAACGACACTGTAGCTGCAGCTCTAGCTCTAACCAGATTGTAGTGAATGTAGTGTGTGTATGCAGCACATGTGTGTGCTGTGTTGATGTGTTAGAGTGTGTGTGTGGCACGGGTTAAAGTTAAAAATCAATATAGAAACATAGTGCTAAGGTGTCGCCAAAGCCAAGTTGGAGGGCGACCATAAAAAACAACGTGCGCACAGCCTGTGAAATTTGAATCCTAATAGCGAAATCTCGCGATACGCACGAGAGTTGTTATATAACACGCTAGCTGAGGCGACAGTTTGCGTGGGTCGCGTGGTAGCAACTCACGAGAGGGGGAGGACACAGTCAATCGATAGACTCTTGCCAAACATGATGCGCTCCTAATTGGATTACACGCGACGGATTAGCATAGACACGAGCGTCAAGTAACACATATTCGCATTCACAAAGTCAATTGTCAGTCGGTCGAGTCAGTTTTCCAATATGGGCAAGAAAAAGGTGCCCACCGAGGATCTCGTTGTGCCGCCGCAGGATACTCGCATCTGTGGCACGATTTGCATATGCCAGATGACGCTGGTGCTCAGCTCAGTGGCGTTGGTTTATCTTACCGTTGCCATCTATATGCCATCGACGCGTGCCTTCAAAAGCGGCATCGATCCCACGCCGGTGATGTGCACCACCACACGAGCTGTCAACAAGGACAACTGCGAGTGGGGCAGCTGTGGCGAATGGTGTCTGAGCAAAACATCTGGTGCCTGCATACAGATCTATGTGAATCTGCGCAGCAATGGCACAAATCTCACCTTCCAGAACTGCACGAATTCCGCCAACAAAACGTGCTATGGCATCGATCAGGATCGAGCCGATAAGGCGCGTTGCATTAACGATGAGTGCAAGAATCTCACCGGCACTTTCAACTGCACGGCCGGACAATGTCTGAACATCACGGACGCCTTCGAATGCGTCTTCCACAACAGCGATGCACCCGTCAAGTGCTCCGGACGACGCGGCAAGATCAATTGCATGGACATCAGTGGCCTGTTCTCGTGCAGTCGCGGCACCTGTCGCAAGATTCGGACACCCTATAACTGTGACCGCCGTTGCGTCGACATTCCGACCAGGAATAAGAATGTGGTGGTACTGAGTGGCGACAAGGTATATCTCTCTCAGTGTCAGAATGCCATCAATGCCGAGACTTTGGAGGAGGTGTGGAACGAGTCCAGTGACAATGTGGCCATGACATCTTGCTACTTCATAAAGAACACCTCGGATCGTGTAGATGCGGTCGATTGCATTAATGGCTCCACGCTGGAGCACAATATGCTCAGCGATCTGACCAACTTTACATATCTCAGTCATTTGCATGTGTCGGTGGCGACGCCGGTGCCAGAGATTGCACCACCGGATGTGGATTTGACCATTTCGAATGAATCGAAGCTGATGATCAATCTGGAGGGTTGCGTCAACACATTGATGGATGAGTGCAAGGAGTTCCTGAAGGACTTTGGACGTGATGGCAGCGATCACAATGCACGTGCCCGTTTCCCCTGTTTCTATTCGCCGTCCAAGAAGGATGTGGTCGTGGCTCGCTTCGATCTGGAGGTCACCTACCGTCAGTTCGTGTTCGCGTCGGTGGTGCCGTCGGTGCTGTTCGTGGTCTCCTGCTCCGTGCTGTTGCTATGCCAGCGCACTGTCTATGTGGGCGACGATGCGAAGATGCGGTTTAAGGGATGCGTCGACACAGAGACCATACTGTCCAAGAACAACGTCGGCGCACCCACCAACGGCGACATGGGTGGAGGCGGTGGCGACGAAGTCATGGCCCTATGAGATCCGTCACGTAAGCTTCCCATTAAATGCCCCATGCTGCGGTGGCCACCACATTGACATTTCAGCCACCAAAATCCAAAGCCAAAACTGATAAGCGGGTAAATCGACTACCTGACCACCCGACCACTTGGTAGCTGTCCCCGAAGCCAGGCTCAATATAGAGTTAGGCTTAATGTAGAGTTAGGAGCGACCTATCTTAGCAGTCCTTCAGTCTTTGTGTTTGCTTTCTTTCTAAAGCTGCTTCCCTTTTGTTTATCCCTCTTGCAGGCATTCCTCTGCTCCAGGAAGACAGTCCGGTGCATCAGACGGGCGTCTTCGCTTTGCAGTAATGGAGTTGGGCACAGCAACCACTCGAGACACTTTGTAATCCTTCCATCGAACTTCTAACAACGCGACCACACACAAAACAGATACAGAGAACAGCAACAGACCACACAACCAAAACAAAAAGAGGAAGAGGAGTAGGCTTGGCTTGCAAGGACACTCCTGAGTTAACACCACATGCGAGGCACGTGAAATTCTCTAGAGAGATCTGAAGACAATATTAGTATAATTTCGATATATATATATATATATATAATTTTTGGAATAGGGTAGAGAGAGAGAGTAGGGACAGAGTTAGAGAATCTTATTAAATGCACTCACTACAGTGGCACTCACAAGACACTCAACACTCACATTTACACTCTCACACACACACACACACAGAGAGACACAGGGAGACACCCAGGCGAAAAGGACACACCACAATGGGAATTGGTATCAGCCCATAGAAGCAGGCAGATCAATTCAGCAATTCAGCAATGGTCAAAACGGTTTGGAGGGATGCGTGATCAAAAAACAAAACTAAGAAAATCAAGCAAGAACTAGCTAAAACAAAGAACAAAAACAACAAGTTAACCTTTAAACTAAATTTAACTAAAAGTAATCAATACACAAGTAAACAAAAATACCCGCAAGATGGTAATTGCAATTTTAAAACAAAACAAAAGAAAGACTTAGACTAATGATAAAACATTTTCGATTTCGGCTAAAACGAAACTAAAGTTTAAAGCGGGTGGGGAGGAGTGTGTTAGCTAATCACAACACACTCGACAGGCAGGATAATTAGGCTAAGAGAGAAAAGGAGAGGCAGAGAGAGAGAGAGAGAAGCGCTCTCACCAAAGTTGTTTATTGTTGTAGGCTTAGAGTGCAGCAAAGTTAGCGGTGTTCATTTTTAAGGCTTTTAGTGATAAACCAAATAAAAACGCACACAAATACACCTATACCCACACACACACACACACAAACACTCTGACAATGAAGAAGAGCTCAACGTTAACGACGACGACGTCGATGCCGACAAGTCCCACGCTCTCGGCCCAAACGCTCTCCGCCAGCAAGATGAGTCTGAGCAGCTGCAGATCGGGGGCATCGGGCACAGGATCGGTGCGCTCCTCCTGCCAATCGCATGGTCCTGTCCGGCCTGGCAGCGGTTGCGTCGATGCCATCAAGGCCAAGCGCGATGAGATCGAAATCGATACCATACTGGAGAAGGCAAAGTTCTACACCTCCGTGTGCCTTGGTAAGCTTCCCCAACCCGACTTATCCAAATCCCATCTACAATCTCTCTCGCCATCTCTTATCTAGGTACGACTGCCATACTGTCAGTGTTCACATTCCTTTTTCTGATACCCTTTGTCGTGGACCCCGCCATCTCAACGATCATTGCCGACTATGATCCCGTGCCGGTGACCTGCGTCGTCATAGATCACATCTATGCGGAGGGCATTAAGAACTGCAGCTGGAGCTCCTGTCGCGAGGGCTGCACCTCATCACTCACAAAGTAAGCAAGCATCGATAGTTGCTCTGTAAATACTTTTTAACTCAATTGTTATTTTTGCTTGCAGGTGCCATCAGTTGTTTGTCAACTACACGCGCATCCCCTTCAGCGAATGGGAGCGCAATCCTCGAGACTTGGAGCGAGTCAACTGGGATGTCAGCTACACAAAGTTTCTCATCAATTCCGAGGGCTGCGGCTATCCGCCCACGACCAATTGCAGCGTCTTTGCCAGGCAATATGGGTGAGTCTTCTTCCTCTCCTATCGACCTTTTTAGAAAACCTAGCAGATCTCAGGGTGATCTGTCTGTCCGTTTACTTTTATGATAACTACTCCCTCAGTTTTAAATCAAACCTTATGGGATTTATCATAGGATCAGTCAATTTGTTAATGCAATTCAACATAGCCATAGCCAAGTCCGTCTGGCTTTCTCTAGAGGCACACCTAGCCACTTAGGCAGTCCGCCTGTCCGTGTGTTGCTTTGGAAACCATACGCTCAATTAGAAAGCTTTATCGATTAAACTTGGCACCCACTCGTCTTTTGAATGTAGACTGTTCCTATGACAGAATTTAATTGATTGAGTTTCTATATCATGTACCTGTCATATAACTGATTGATCGAAAATCCTGAATAATTTGACTATTTAAACTAAATGTACAAGACGAGCTTTCATATGGTATAGTTACTGTAACTAAGATAGGTAACCCTCTATCTGCTGTGGAATATTAAATCTTTGGCATGCCGAAGAGATGTGCTTTGCTTGACCTGGCTGCTCTCTCTAATCCAACTCTTTACAGCTTCTCTCATATTGGCGAGCCATTCCCCTGCTTCTACAGTCGCGCCTATCCAGAGGTGGTCATCGGTCGCTACTCGTGGGAGAACAATCTGTACCATCTGGTGCTATCGCTGATCATACCGAACGTGCTCTTTGCCATCTCAATTGGGGTGCTCAGCTATTGGTATTGCCCCTGCTGTGAGAAGGCGTGCAACAAATCGTCGCGCGTATATGCTGAAAAGTTTCCAACCAAGGAAGAGTGAGTTTCTTTTTAAATGACGAGCGCTGTGTACCTGCCCTGCCTGCCCACCTCTCTATCTACCTCTTCCCCCCTCTCTTGCATCTAGTTTTTTGTGTTTTCATCTCGATAATTAACAAAAGTAAACAATATTTATACTGCCTCCCTTCGTATTGTAGTAGAACCCACACACATTAACACACACTATCTTACACACACACACACAAACTATTTACGATAATTAACCATTGTGCCTTGTACTAAGATTGATCGTATCGTATATCGTATATCGTAACACGTATCTCATATATCGTTATCGATTGTTAATGTCGTGACATTGGCCTCAAATCAAATTTAATTATTAAACTCGTGCTCATTTTCTTAAGACCTTTGACCTTTGACTTTTCATGCATTTTTTGTTCTCTTTTTTTTTCTTCTCTTTGCGAATTACTTTACAGGATCGTTAACTGCATGAAATGTAATACGGAAAAGTCGTTATCCTTGAATGTATTTTGAATTGTATTGAAGCGACAGTACATACATACATAACCTTAGCATAGGTACTCGATGGGATTACCAAGCTTTCTTCTTCCTCTTCTTCTACTCGTAACTCTTCTGTTATTAGAATCAACGAAATGTGGCACAATCAAATCGCTTAGTACTAAGTACAAATCTTTTATCTTGTGCACTTTCACCACACCCCCCTCTCCCCATGTTACTCTTGAAGTGTCCTTAGCAAAATTAAACAAAACAATTGTTGTTGTAAGCGCATTACATTATTGCCTTTAGTCGATCACAGCTTAAAGCTGACATATCGATTAGATTAACTATATAGTTAGAGCACACCTCGGGGTCTACAAATGTAGACACCAATTTGAGATGTTCACAAGACTTTTCAACAAGCACAAACTGATATTATTAATGCATTCAAGATTCGATATACTACTCGTACTTATAAACAACTAAATGTTTAAATATATTAACTCTCTGGTATTTCCATGTACCACATAAGAAATTCTGCACTAATTTGTGGGATAAAACAACTCGTATATCATTTTCACAACACATCGCTCAGTTCATTGTGTAGCTTACTTAACATATAGTATTCTTCAACATAGCTGCAAATCCAAGAAAGTATGCCACTAAAATTTGATTGGAAATTGTCAAAGAAGAAGATCCCAAAGTTTGCAGCCTTGTTGCTAATATAGATTGATTTAATTAACACATATCTAACATACTTTTTAGCATGATTCGAGTCCTTCAGCTTTAATTTTTGCATGTTTTACTTTTAGATTAATATTGTTATACGAAAATGATATGTACTCTATTTGCTTTAAACACGTTTAGAACAATAATAAATATGGCATGTATTCGTATATAAGTATATACTATATGTATTGTATATCTATTTGCTTTTCTGTACTCGATTAGTAAAGATTCAAGAACTTTTGTTCCCAATATCAATTCTTTTAGCAAACTTCTGTGTCACAGTGACGAAGATGATGAAATGGAATACTAGCAAAACAAATTAGTTAAACGCTCTTTATAAACAAATAGCAATTTACTACTGTAGTCTGTACCAAAGAAACACACACATATATACACATTCAAACACTCACACATGTATACACAACATAGCTTAATAATACTTAATAATATTTAAAAAGCCATCTGCCATTACTATATAGGACATGTACTTATAGCGGAGCATTGAGATTGACAATTTACCAATCTACATACAATATTATATATACAAATTTGTTACAACTAATTCTAATTATTATTATGATTACTATTAATTATTACATCATTGAGAATTTGCTATCACATTGTTATGCTACTATATATTGAATATTTATGAAATACTTCTTCTATATAGAACTTGAGTTCTCATGTAAAGTTTTTGTTCTTATAACTCTCGCTCGCTTTTAACAACAAAAATAAACAAAACAAAAATGAAAAAAAAAACAGAGAGACAAAGTAACGATTCGATGCTCCGCAATTGCCCACATTATATAGAAAGAGCATTATGAAAGTATAAATTCCTCAACCTTTCCACACATAATACTGATACTGATACAAAAAATAATGCTTGTTTTCAAAAAAAATTGTGATAGTAGTCATAAACAAAATATTAAGTAATGAAATCAAACAAAATTATATAAAAAACTCTAGACATACAATTAACTGAAGTGACGACAACGTCAGCGGATCAGAGATTATACTTATAGTATATAGTACAATAGTTAGCAAACAAACAAAACACACATTCGTATAATACGCGTAACTCTCTGATCCGTAGCTGATCGAAGAACTCGAACACTTATGAAAACCATAGAAAGCAGAACCAAAAAAAATAAATAAACGAAACGAAATGAAGAGAAAAGAAAAGAACATGGAAAACAAATGAAAATATTGCAAATAATATTCACCCAAAATACAAAATACAAAATACACTTTGCGTCATTTTCGAAATAGTTTTAAAAATCTTATGTAAAAAATGAACATTTAATGGATTAAACATAGCAAGTATATACATACATACAAACATACATATATGCCACATATATGTACATACATATATCTGCGCCGATATGGTTGCAACTATATACATATGTGCATATATGGGGCATATATAGCTTAATAGCAGAACCGATATAACGCACGTTGCTTATGAGAATTTTTTTAAATCATACAAACCAAAAATATTTGAATGCAAAAATGATTAAAAATTTTTTACTTAACGTGTCTTTATCAATAAACAAATTTAACAAGCTAACGGCCTAATTAATAATAAACAATTACACTAAATGAAAAAAAAAAGAAAGCAAAAGAGAAAAGCAAATTGAGAGTTGTATTATTTATGGGAGAAGTAAAAGCTTTGTTGCTGCTCTCTCTCTCTCTCTCTCACTCGCTCGCTCTCACTCTATAGCGCAGGCGTCGTGGCAGGAAAGGAGGGCTGATAGAGAGGGAGAGTGAAGTGGGAGCGATAACATTTGTTGAGCCAGCCAGCTCCCCAAAAAACGCTGGGGTTTGTTTTGGCTTTGCCTTTGCCTTTGGCTTTTGGCCATTTACTTTCGTTTTTCGCTTTGAAAGTAAAAGTGCGCAGTGCAGAGAAACTGAAAACGAATCCTTTGGTCGCATGCAGCCCTGGCCAAGTAGTGATTCGTCAGTCGCCCAGTCAGTATTGTTCCAGCACGCACAGGAGTCGGACGTGGTGACGTTGCAATCGCAAACCCAAATTCAAACCATCAACTCATCGATAAGACCTATCAAGACCTATCAAGACCACCTGGAGCAATCGAACCCAGGCCCCAGCCACAACCTGGCGCCTACAGCTCATCCATAAAATATGCGACACTTAGCGGGGCAGCGTTAGACAATCGAGGTAACAGTTAACAGTTGACACAAATATAGAACAAACACCAGTCTCTCGTACCCCTAAAAGCAACCCCAAGGAACTCTACCCCCCTCCCACCCACAGCCCCAACGAAGCAAACAAACGAACGCAATCACCTTGAAAACGGCATAGGGTGAAAGGACAACAGCAGCGGTAGATAGAGGACAATCAGAGTAGGACGTGTAGTAGGGAAATCAACAAGTCGTAAATTGCACCTGTACCGCAGCCGCATCTAGCAAGGATGGCGCGACGCAAGGATAAGCCGCGCCTGATACCCGAGCAGGACAAGCGCATCTGTCGTGCCATTTGCCTCTGCCAGCTGACCATGGTGCTGTCCTGTGTGTCCATCGTCTACCTCAGCGTGGCCATCTACTCGCCCTCGCTCAAGTAAGTGCGTCCACAAGGAATAACTACTAGTATTAACCGCTTGTGTTCTTTCCAGGGCCTTCAAGTCGGGCTTTGAGCTGGACCCGGTCATGTGCCAGACCGTGGACCGTCAGATGCCCAACAATTGTCCCTGGGCATCGTGTGGCGAGTGGTGCTTGACGCGCACCAGCGGCTTTTGTCCCCAAATCCACTCGGTGGTGCGACGCAATGGCACCGATATACAGCTCAACAACTGCACCCGGATAACCAACACCTCCTGTGCCATGGTAAGTAAACGACGCCCTCTCCCCCTTTGCCAAAGACGTCATCAAGTGAGTCACTGCATTCCGTGGCGTCTCACAAAACATTACAAACTTGGCGCCAGTCAATTTTACGATCATCTCACACCCCATTCCGCCCACAGATTGACCTGAATCGCCTCAACAAGTTCAACTGCAACAATGGCACCGTCTGCAACAACATACGCGGTGTCTTCAACTGCTCCAACGGCAAGTGCAGTCTCAAATTCATCGAATATTTTCTTTCAATTTATACACATTTTCCACAGGCCACTGCAAGAACATGTCGGAGTTCTTTTTGTGCCACCACAAGCCGGATGGACCAACGATAAACTCGGCCAAAGACAACACCAAGCTGAATGGTTTCTTTGAGTGCCATGGCGTGCACTGCACCAAGATTAGACGACCCTTTAGCTGTGATCGCTACTGCTCCCGCATGACCACCGCTAACATCAACACCCTCATCATGCATGTAAGTAGCAGGCAAATTTCCTCTTCTTTACTTTTTTACTAATCTCATCTGATGTTACTTTGCAGGAGGACAATGTGATTACTGCTGATTGCGAAAATGCTGTGGCCTTCAACGAGGCCCGCGGCAAGGAGCATGGTGTGCGCATTGAGCCCACCGAGTTCTGGAAGGAAGACGACGGCAATCTCTTGACCAACTGTGCCACAGTCACACGAGAATCTGACAATCGCATCACGTAAGTGCAGACGGCCTCAGGCACAATCAATGCTTGATCTATTAAGTTTGTCTAAGCGCCAGAAGGACTCAATCAGCATCAAGAGTCCAAATAATATACTATATCCGTTTGTCCGTCTACCTATCTTTGCCTATATCTCGTAACCTGCATACATTTCTGTTTTAGATTTTCGATATGTTTCTTTAAGTCCACAAAAATTAATTTTCGACTTATGAAGACGAGGAGTAGCGTGAAATAATTTGGTATTCCAACCGCTTAAGAAGCAAGTGTTTTTACAGACTGTCGGACGATCGACCGGTCAAGCCACTATGTATTGTTTTATGGGTTGCCTCTGCCCTTTGCCTAACAATTATAATTAAGTGAAGCATTTAATAGCTACAGCTTTCATTTGATAATAATTACTACAGGATTTCACACAGTCAGTTCTTAATTGTTTATCTTCTTTTGGCAGCGCCACGGATTGCATCAATGGCACCTTGCTGGAGCATGACACGTTGCCGGCGAATTCTATGAACTTTACCCAATTCTGGGCCATCTACGACAACAGCACAAGATCTGTGGATCCGGAGCAAAAGTTTGTGCCCAACCAGGCCAACCTGACTATATACAGCTGGAAGAAACTCTTCATCAATCTCGAAGGCTGCGTGAACACATTGCGCGGCGAGTGCAAGGACTTTGTGGCGCGCTATGGCAACGATGGCGACAACAATACGGCTCAGTCACGCTACCAATGTTACTACAACAAGGTAAGATGATGTTGGCCATGTTTAAAGCGGATCAGGTTACAGAACACTGCTCTGCGCCTTTTCAGGATATAAATGTGGAATTTGTGGTCGCACGCTACGATTTGGATAAGGTCTATCGAGAGCTACTCGTCTCGCTGATTTTACCCATTGTGCTCTTTGTGGTGTCCTCCATTTCACTGTGCGTCATTACCAAGTCCGTCAAGGTGGGCGACGATGCCAAGATGCGTTGTGTGTGTGCAGGAGATGATTCCGATGATGATGTATTTGGCAATGCCAGCTCCAAGCAGCCTGATAATCTATATGATACTGACGATGATGTAGTGGACTTGGAGCAGCAATCAGTTGCTGCGGGCGGTATGGATCATATGCCAGATACGCATGAAATGGTGGGCAGCACCAAGTCCCTAATACCGTTGAGTCCGACTGGAGATGCGGGCACAAATGAACAGCCATTTGTGGACGAGCAGGACGAAAAGGCAGTTAAGTGCGATGTGCCAGAGAAGCCACTGGTTATACTATAGAAAGCTGGAAATTTATACTAGAACTCTACCAATCTTTATAGACCTGTGCATTGTACAATGGGAACTGAATTTAATTTCTACTCAGCGCTATTTACCTCCGCATTTATACAATGTATCTACAGAGATAGTAGACACATATAATATTATTCAGATATAGCATAAGAAGAGCAACGACATCAACTTTCAATATTATTCTTAGCTCACATCTGCTTTTATTTTTCAAAATAGAGGAATTTTTACACGCATATTGACTTATATAAAACGATATATTTTTAGACCTTAGTCAAGGTAACTTTAAAGAGCTTTATTAACCAGATCACTTAAGTACATTGTATAGGCAAATCGACGACGAACATCTGGTTCAGTGGAGGTGCCTTTTGAATTTAAAATGAGTTGCATTTACAAAAGAATTTAATCATTAGACAAGAACCAACGATAATCTAACTACTTAGAACTCGATTGTCAGTCTGCTGAACCAGATAGCTACGACTTGCCCATGAATCCCTACCCAATAAACAGGGAACAGCACCAAGACAATTGGGCAAATGCATTTACTAGACAAATCAAACCAAAATTTCCACTCAACACCAGAACACACGACTCTATTCTGCCTTGATCTTTCGATTTAGTAGCTATGCAATATACAACAAACATACTCGAATTAGTTTAGCTTATCTATGCAAATATATACAGACAAATACATTTATACATATATAGAGAAATCACGGTGAAAACGGGTCAGGTCGGGAAAATCCCATTGCAAGCTTAACTTTCTATGATACACTATGTATCTGTTTATATATACATAAATACATACATATATATACTTATTATATACACATACACATATGTGTATACTCGTATGTAAGACCTAATATATAACGAATAAAGCATTTGGAATTCTCTCAAATTGACACTCACCTTAAGCTCCTCCTGTCGTTTAAATTCGGCCGCCATCATTTGGCGACGGAACGCCTCGGTCATCACCTGCTCACGACCCGGCTGACCCTCGCCTAACTGATTAAGCTTGACCACAACCTGCCAGGAAATACATACACCTTTTTAAAGTTATTGCCATATGGAAAAACAAAGCAACAAACCTTGGTCTTATCGTTGCTACCCAGATACTCGCTCAGTTGTTTGCCAGGCAAAACTTGGCGACCTGCAAACCACAGCTGCGCCTTTGCGGGCTCAATGACCTCCTTGGAGGCCTGAGTGCCGCTTAGATCCTCCATGTTAATAAACTCCATTTGAATTGTGTCATATGGCGGCAGCTTCATGGGATAAACAATGGTCACTGCACCGCGAAGAATGTTAAGTGCCTCTTCCACAATCTTTAAATTGAGTGTGGCAGACGTCTTGACTAATTTCTGTATAGGTATATGCTTTAATTGACCAAATCAGGATTACTAACGAATTACCTTATCAACCATGGCCTTGGCATCGTTCATAGCATTGGCCAGTACCTTGCGCATAGCTTCATTGGGCTGCTGCCCGTTGCGGCGGCACATCGGATCCTTGTTGAAGCTAAAACCGCCCATGGGCACGCACTTGTCGGCAAATGTATCCTTTAGCTTCAGCTCCTCGATCTGGTCATCATTAAGACCTATCATTTCCGCTGGCAACATGGTGCCATGGTCGGCCAACTCCTCAATTTCCATGCACAGACGCTGAATTTTCAAGCGTCCATTGAATACCGAGACAAGCTCACGAATAACGGTTTCCGTGGGAGCGGTCACACTTGTTTCGTAGAGAAAAAGACTTTCGTCACCACGTTTGATATGCAAAACAACCATTTTTGTCGAATCAAAAATTGCAACTTTACTTAAGAGCCGTGTGATAAGTTTTGATTTTTAGGCAGCCCTCAATGGACTTTAGAAACTCAGGTTGCTATGCGGCAAACGTAAATAATAATTTGTGTTTATCGTTATCGATGCTCCTTGACAGCCAGCGATGCCACCCCAGTTGACATGGCAGCGCCTACGCTGTTTGATCAATGACCTGAACCGGTAATGGAAATAGCCGTCATCGGTTAAATAAAACGATCGCCGCAAGTTATTAGTTATTGCACAACTGTTTTCATTGTTTCCTAAATATAATTAGGCATATTAGACAATAAATAATTCTACTCTAGCTTACAATAAAAATACACCTGTGTAGCGCATAGGGGGTAAAGTAAAGTACAAGTAGCCTACAAATCTGAATATTTAATCATTCCCAATTTATGTACAATAATACAACTCGACATGGTTAGTTAGCCTCTATGGTAACTATTGGAGGGAAACCGGAAATTAGATCCATTTGATAAAGTCCACCTGTGCGTTGCAGCTATCATCTAGAGACTTGAGCAATTGCGCAAAGTTGCTCTAATGAAGGGAAATTGACTTTGACCCAGTCCTCCTCGACACATATGAGGAGTCGGGCTATCTAAGCACTCGTCGGAAGTTTTCCATCTCGTATATACTGGTAGATAATCTGAAAATCATATTAGTAAGCAAAAGAATGCTACAAAAAACTAAGTAAAACAAACCTGCCAAAGGCGTTAAAGAGCGCAACAATTTCTGTACGCGATAATCTAAATATGGGATCAGCCTCAATATGCGGCTTATCCCATATTCCGCTTTCAGTGGCCAAATTCAGTTTCTCCGAGTAGAGTATTTTCAGAGCTGTGCCTAATCCCTGCGTCTGCAGTTTGCCCCACAGTTTGCATTTGTCGCAGCCCACACAGTCCATGATTCTAGATATATTCCGGAACTTTTCCTTGTAGTCGTGCTTGAACTTTATGGAGGCAATGCCGCTGCTAAAGAGCGCATTCTCATTGAAGTGTGATTGAAACGATCTGTAAAAGGGGCGTTATCAAAATTAGAGACGATGCTTTCTACAGCTTCTCTTCTATTACTTACTCAATAACTGTGAGCATGTCATGCATGGCCAGTTTGACCTCTTCGTCCTCCTCGGCAATGCCCGTGTAGTAGTCCTCGCGGCGTAGATAGGGCGCAGCCTTGGCCAACGCGCGTAGTTCCACCAGATAAATGAAGTATAGGTTTCGCAACCAGTGTGGTCCCTCGCCTCTCGTTGTTTCCGGACTGAAACGTTGCTTAAACTCCTTAACATTGGGCCCCCAAATGCCTTGCGGATCGAGGAAGTCCTTTGACTCGGATAACAAATATTTGGAGCACAAATGGATGTTTATGCTGGAATGTAAGCCAGAGATGATGCGGTAGAAAGCGCGCTGCTCCAAACAGACATCACGTAATTCCATATGGGGCATATAACTTGAAAATTTATTGGCTGTTTCGTTGTTGCCACCGAAACAATTTTCCAAATAGATGCTCTTCCAAATTCGATGGGCTGAATCGCCTCGGTAACCCGTATAGCGTTCAGGATTGAGCAATAGATCCACATATTGAGCACCCACATCATGATCATCGACAATGCAAAAGTCCTCTTCTGCCTCATCGTGCTTAGCCCATAGCTCAAACTCCTTGTGCGCCTGGTCGCTGATACTGGTGTCCAAGAAACCGAGTGAGCTATCAAAGTCCTCCACTACTTCAGAGCAACTCCTATCCAATTGTGCTTCTTTTGTGTACTGAAAGCAATAAGAACAACATGAGGAAGTCAGTCAATAAATAGCTACATTGAAATGAATTCTTTAGATACAGCTGTGTAAATTTTCAATAATATTGTAAGTCGGTTATCCATTATGCAAAATAAACAATTACGATTTAAGTAGAGTAAAACAATACAAACAACTACAATTGTTAAAAGAAGGGCGTATAAATAAGTGGAGCTCGTTAGCGTGTGCAGAAAGTCGGCCACGTCAGCTCAGCTCTGTTCAGCTCATATAACTCCACAAGATCCATTAGAAGATTGGCCAAACTGATTGCCACATTGCAAACGCCCACAACAACACGTTCATTCACAAACTACGCAGATAGTGCCCGAATTTATAACATTCGCTTCTGTTGTGTCGCCCATTCAGCTCAAAGATAATTATAAATCAAGGTATAATGGTATTTGTGTGCTTGAAATCAATTAATTCGAATTTCCGCGCGCCCCGCACACTGATAACCAGCCAACTTACTTCGCACTGATAGTGCAAAATGAAGATACTTGAAACTCACCTTGAATGATGCAGCCTTGTCCCTGTGCTCTCCCTTCTCTTTAATGCCCTGTGGTATCGCTTGCTCCTCACAGTTCTCCACTTGACAGAAACGCATGGCACACCGACTGTCGTCTGGCCAGAAGGGGCAGTCTTGCTTCAGATTAACCTTGTAGAACCTAAAGAAATTCTTCACCAACAAACTCTGCAGACGGGGATAGACTTTCATATTGTTGAAGTGATCCACCGTGTCCACATCACAACTGCAGTCGTTAATCGAGCCTTCCAGCTGTGAATATTTTATTGTGCGTAATTAGTAAAGTTTCGCTTGGCTGCATTCACTTTCCACATACCTCGCAGAAACAATTCTTGTTCGTCTCTGCCTCATCGAAAGCCGCAAAGTAGCCCCCCGTGAGGTCTGCCCAATATAACAACACCAGCACCAACGCCAACGCCAGGCCACTTGCGGTCAAAAGATTGCGTCGTACTTTTCGTTGTGTCGTCATGATGGGGGCGATTGCTATCTTCTTCAACTGCCCCGAGTATGATTCGTCTCCAGGCACAACTAATTCTCTCTGATTTCACCAGTTAATTCGCTTAGCAATGCCAGAGTCCAGGTATTTATGTACCGCTGTTTGCTTTCATCAGACAGCTGATTTTGGACACGTACGTTAATTTCAGCATGACCGAAAGTTGAATTGAAAATATACTATCTTATAACGAAAAGTATATAATATAACATTAATGGTCACACTTACATTAATCTTGATTTTAGCGTGTAAAAAGTATCGATGCTTCGATGCCATTTAAGGTGTTAGCACTGACGGTAATGCCACATCAGCTAAATCAAATGAATAAAACCGGTTACATTTAAAAACTTACACAATTTGTTGACATAGTTGGGAAGAACACTGAAATTTTACTAAATGTGTTCTGATTTCATTTACAATACTAATTTTAAACATTGTCACATAACACTGTTTGACTCATGTATCGAATTTTCTCTAATATTTGATATTCATTAAAAATAAATAATTCAAATATTTCTCATTCGATGCGTAATATAATATTTAATAACATTTAAACGTATACATTGGAAAAATTATTTCATATTTTTGAAAATATTTCTAACTAATTCTTACCTAATAACATAAATGCTATTATTCAAAGATCCAATGTTCCACACTTTCAAATTATTATTTGATTTTATGTTCTGTTATTTGATACGTTTATATAATTTGACTTATTGAGTTTGATTGAAAATTAAAATATTATTGAATTGTCTGCAATTGATTGATAAATGCTAATATTGTTGGTTTTTTTGATGCTGTTAATTAATTACCTCAAATATTGATTTCATCCATCCATTCTTTGAGATTGAATGCATCTTTTGTTCCCATGACAAACCCTCGGCCCTTACAATTTACATGATCCTCAATATGCAAATTGAACTCTCACCCAGATTTCGGGCTGTCCCTAAAACAGATCAGCCACACCAGGGGGTGAATCGCTTATGACGCTTCGTTGACAAGAAGGGGAAGAGGGCAGGCTTGTAAAATGATTAAGCATAATCGCCTCGAGCATTGTATTGAACATCTGAGAGCAATAGACGTAACCACAATGCAATAATATTTTTTAAAAACATTAAAAATATGAATTTATTTATGAATTTATAGGTTTTAGAATGTTTTTATTGATTCTTAATTTGAAACATAAATTTGCAAGTGTAAATTTTAGATCCATTTGCAACAAATAAATATTTAGCGTTTTGCCAATACGATATTCTCAAACTCAACTCTCTCTAGCACCTATCTAATTCTCCATAGTATTATATAAATTAGTATTCAATATTTTGCTGCTCAAGGTGCAATCACGTTCTCTAAAGTTCTCACGAAAAAGTGAAAATCGACAACGGGATGAGCAAACGGTTTAAAAAAAAAGAGGAAAAATCAGCTAAAAAAACACACACATACCGAAAGGGTTTAATCAATTTTTTTTTAATAGGACGATTAATGTATAAAAAACGCAGACACAAAATATGTGTGGCCAAAGGACAGGACCAGGGCGACCCTCGGCATTGTTTGAATTGAAAAGGAATCATCATGGACGGCGACTCAGCTTCGTCGAGTGATTTGCATACGCAGGACGAGATCCTGTTGGCGAAACCACCACCACACCACACACACAGGCAGCCTTATCTATTTGCCTTTGCCCAGGGGCCAGGGACCAAGCTCAGGTATAAAATGCTCACACGCAATGCATAGAATGATAAATAAGTTTTTTTCTCGATTTTTTATAAAGTTTTTTCACTTTTTTTTACCACTTTCAATTTTTTATGCAGCATTAGTTTTATTCAAATTTCCTTTTCGAGCGCCTCGTGTGAAGTTTGAAGCTTGTCGAGAAGACGTTTCGCTGGAAAGGGCAAGGATGCGTCTGTGTCTGAGCCTGAGCCTGGGAACATCCGCGAAATGTCTCATGTCCCTTTCATAGATATTTGATTCGATGGGGCGTTCGTTAGTAGAATGCCAAGCCTAATTAGTTTGGATCAGACTAAAGTTACCTATGAAAAAAAAGATGAATTACATTTAAAAAAGGGATGCAAAACAAAAACAATAAAATAGAATACTTTATGCTAGTTTTATGATGCAATTCTTATGGTTGACAAAATTAAATATGGAGAAATTTTGTATTTAAAGAATATAGCATACTATCTTATTATTTAAAGCAATGGGAGATTTTGAAGAGAGATATGAGTATTATTAATATATATATTTCAAGTTAAGACTTTGTGGAATCACGTAAAACAACATTAAACATCCCATTCATGCACTTCAACATAAAGTAGCTTAGGTCAAATTACTTTTGCATTAGAATTTAATTTACATATCTGAAGCCTTAAATCCTTAAAGGCAATTTCAGGATCGTTGAGGTTAGGTTTATGCAAAACCACGTAAGACCCATCTTACTTAACAGCTTATGCAATTTTCCCAGCCAGTTTTGCGATTAAGTAGTTTGATTTATGCACTCGTAATTGCATTTTACAATGTTTGACAACAGTGAGACGTCAACAGCTCTCTTCAGAATACAGAATGGATTTGCATATGATATTAAGATGTGCAAATCTCCCGCTGGCGATGATTTGCGAAACAGCAAAGGGTGCTAAATTTGCATAGATTGCATTTATGCAAGGGGCAGGGGTATTAAGGTAGGGACACTTGAGATTTGCATAGGTAAATCCAGAAATTGGCAGGGTTTGTTTTGTGATCATAATGCGCTAAGTGATCGTAATGCGAAATGGATTGAAGGGTTTGACCCAATCCAGTCCATTTGGCAACAGCTGGCGGCAACAGGTAGTTGCATGCCACAGAGCAGGTGGCAAAGAGCAAATGAAAGAACGAGAGAGCACTAAAAAGAGAACACGCTCTTTGTACACTGTCTTTGCTCTCTTTCAGCTCGTTTCTTTTGCTCACTTTCTCCAGACTTGGCTTGAGTTGCGCTCAAGTGTCTTGGCCTGGCCTTGGCGGCTAACCAAGCGTCGAGAACCTTGAGCTATGGTCAGTTTGTTTCTGGCTTTCGCAAGGTGCAGTCGGCCCAAATCGAAGGCCTTCCAACACGGTTAGTGTTCTGAGTGTGTTTGTGTGTGTGTGATAAACTTTGCATATCGCCTTAAGTGGCAGGTGGCAGGTGGCAGGTGGCAAGCAAACTGTGCCGCATTCCAAATGCATGCCAACATGTGTCTCCTGCTGATCCAGCTAAAAGTTACAGCTATGTTACAGTAAATGCTCGATAACATGACAGCATTAAAATCTCACTTGACTTGTTCATGCGTTGACTACATTTGTGCATATGTGTGAGTGTGATGAGTGTGTCTTGGAAGTTTAATGGAAGTGCTAAAAATGAAAGAGTTCGGCGATTTGCAAATTGAGCTGCTGACTTAAAATAGTTGTCCAAATCTACAGCAGACAGCTCTACTTCCTCCCCCCTCTTCCAAGAGTGCTGCTACGCCTAAGACGTTTACCGTTATTATTAACCGTTCGATGGGGGCATTCAAATGCGTGCGTGTGTGTGTGTATTTGTGTATGTTTGTTTTTGGCCAACAAGAAAACAATGAAAGAAATTCTTAACAACTTTTCAAGCGAGCGAGAGAGAGAAAGAGAACGCATTATTCGCATGCCAAATGCTCGAGAGCAAGAGGAAGACGAGGGGAAATTTGTTAAACGTGCCGACAACGTCGCGCCTTATGCATCTGACCCACTTTAGCAGGTTCTGTTTTTGGTTTTTGGTGCCGGACTTTGTATTCATGCTGGCGTAGGCGTTAACCGGGCCAAAAACACAAAGAGAGAAGACAGGAATAGGTCGAAGACGTCGTTGTCGACATTGGGTTGACCCAAAATACCTGCAACCTGCTCTCTTTCAGGCTCACACTAAGCTTTCTTCTAGCTGCCAGAATGAGGATTGTCGCACGATCAGTTTCAAATGCTTTGCGGCCCTTTAAGAAATTTCCGGTTTTTATTTTTTTGTATTTTTTCTGCTGTTTTCTGTTGTCGTCGGTTGAACGTGAAAGCGACGTAGCACGTGAGGCCAAGGCGGGTGGGGGTTTATTTTCTGAAGGCGGTTTATAATTGTCTGCTCGTATACTCGTATCTTACACTTTTCATTCTCCGTCTTATGGCCATTGCCGTTGCTGTTGTCGTTGCCATTGTCAAATGGCCTGCACTTTCGCTAAAGATCTTTCGAAGTGCGATATCTTTCCGGATACTTTCTATTTCATTCACAAAGATCGTGTGGCATTTAATTGGCCAATGAAATGTACTTATCCCAGCACATATTTTCGTATATACCTTTATGATTTATGGCCGCAAAACTCGTTTTAAGTTCAAGCAACCCAAATACATTTATTAGGTAGCACTTGGAATTCTAGTCGAGGTGCCGCTGTGCCCATTTCCACACACACCCATAGCGAGTAAGCGAGAAAGAGAGAAGGGCAGACGGAGCTGAGCTGGATAGACAATCCCCCCGAATACGTATACGTAATATTGAAATCGGGCACAGAACTTTGAACGACGAGCGAACGAACAAAACGGTAGTATGATCGCACCTGTCACAGAACCAGTCACAGCTCCCAGGCCATTCCCAGCCAAGAATCGAGGCGAGTCGCAAGCTTACAAACTGGTTTTGGGGCAGCTCAGCTCCCATTTATCCCCGCTTTCCTCTTCCTCGAGAACAAGTTGCTGTTATCACTTGCAACAAGGTGGCAAACCGTTTGTGATCAACTTTATGAGCTCTTTCTAGGCCAATGATCTTAGCTCAGTCTCTCGACACCAAAACTGCGTTGCGTTGATCTTAAGTTACGTCACAGGCCTTTCGGGGTTACGTGGGCAATACAGATGACTCAGTCGCCAGTCGCCAGTTTCTGACTTTCACTTTGGTTAATTTGATCTGCTCTTTCAGCTTCTTGCAACAAGAAGATGAGCACGTGAGCTCCGACAACGCCCCACGAAACGTATAACAAAACAAGCAAAAATAACAAAAATAATAAATAGAAAAGAGAGAGAAGTTATAATAACAACATGTCCAGCTGCAACATCCTGTACACACTGACTCTCAGCCTGCTGCTGGCCAGTGCGACGCTGGTCCAGGCGCAGGATGAGTCGCTAGCAGGCAGCTTTCTGTCAGGTAATGAAACATACTAAAGCCCTCTCTGTCTCTCGCTCTCTCGCTCATTTGTCACTCTCCCTTTCAGGCCTGCTGGATACCATCACCAGCACTGCGGATGCCAAGGACTGTCCTGGCGTCTGTGTCCACACGCTGGCCACGCTCATCTGCTATGAGGTGCTCGACGATGTGCCCTGCCCCTCGCCCAGCATGAAATGTTGCATAGAGAGCGCACCAGGTAATTTATTGTCCACTCTTCTGATTCAAAACCTTAAATTTTTCGGCTGTCCCAAATATAGGCAAAAATGCCACCGCAACTGCAACGAAGCCAAGCGGCACCACAACAACGACTAGCACCACACAGCGCAGCACCACAACCACTGCTAGCACTAGCACCACCAGACGCACCACTACCACGGCCAGCACCACAGCCAAGCCGAAGCCAAAGCCACAGCCGAAGCGTCCGGCGAGCACTGCGGCGCCCAGCACCACCACAAAGAAGCCGGCTGCCACCACAAAGAAGTCCACCACAGCCAAGCCCAAGGACAAGGAGGATGCCAGCAAAATTGCAGATGAGAACAGTGAGGCAAAGTCACTTCAATGCCATGAGTTAGTTTTGAATTTTCCTTCTTCATTCCGCAGAGAACTGCACCGGTGTCTGCGTCGCGGATCGCATTGCAGAATACTGTGAGGCGTATTTGACGAGCGGAGGACTCTGCAAGGAGGGCACCAAGTGCTGTGTCTCCCTAGACGAGTATGCCAACACCAAGCTGCCCAAGGACATCTATATACCAGCCAGTGAGTATTCCCAAACTGTTGGCCTGCTATAATGCAGAGCTTTTATTATGAAAGATTGTTTCTTTATCCGTCTGTCTGTCCGTCCGTCTACATAAAAGCTGTGTTCTCAGATAACAGAATATCTTAAATGTCGAACTTTGGTATATAGATTGCTTTAAGCCAAATGCAGAAATAGTTAGCTACCAATTTGATTTGATTGACCCTTTTCGCTCTCTAATCGAAAAACAATTAATTAACTATGTGACTTCAATACATTGTTTCATAGAGCACATGAGCAATCTGAAGAGCAATCAAACGCTGGCCAAGACTACGACTCCCAAAACGAGCAGTAGCACCAGCACTACAACAACAAGTACGACAACTAGCACCACGCCGGAGCCAGCACGCACCAAGACCAACAGCAATAACAACGCACAGAAGCCAACGAAGCACAAGAAGACCACAACGACGACGACCACGGAGACAGCCGCCGTGGAAGAGGATGAAGAGGAGGAGGAAGATGACGAACAAGAAGCAACACACAACAACAAGCTGAAGTCTGGGCAGCCACAGGGCGGCCAGGGTCCGGAGCTGAAGGAGTGCGAGGGCGAGTGCATGAATGGCATTTTTGCCATATTCTGTGACGACATCGACTCGGAAGCTTTTTGTCCCAGTGACGGCAGCTGCTGTGTTACGGGCAGCGCCTCCGAGTCTGCACCGCCCGCCAAGACACCAGCATCCAACAAGCCGGCCACCAAGATTGCCGTCAAGCCTGCAACCAAACCAGTGCGTCCCGTGACGTCAGCACCACCGCCAGCTCCTGCTGCCTCAGGGGGCGGCGGAGATTTCTTGTCGCAGATCATTTCGTTTGCAGAGAACACACTGAACTCGCCGGCGCCACCGCCAACACCGCAAGCACCACCTCAGGTGCCACGCTGTCCTGGCTTCTGTCTACTCAACATCATGGCCGCCTTCTGTGAACGTCCCTCGATACTCGTCTCCAGTCCCACCACCTGCTCCAAGGGCTCCGTTTGCTGTGACAACTCTCGAGCGGGTGCGCCCAAGCCAAAGCTGCCACCGCCAACACCACCGCCCACACCGCCACCCAGTGCCCCACCATATGTGCTGCCCAATACGCCCAGTCCCGATCCACGCGAGGAATGCCCCGGCTCCTGCATCGTTAGTCTGCTCAGCTTCACCTGCTTCAGTGAGTCGAAACCAAAATTGCCTCTCTTATTCAACCTGTCTAATTTGCTGTTTAATCCTCTACAGAAAATGCCGAAATGACCGAATTGTTTAGATGCAAGCGTTCCGGACAGATCTGCTGCGCTCCCAAGAGCAAAATACTGGAGAAGCAACAGTTCCAGACCCGCAACGACACCTCCTACTTCAACTACCCACCCATGGGACCACCTCCTCCTCCCTATGCCACACAAGCACATCAACAGCCAGCGCCACCACCGCCCTACCCGCCCACGTCGTACATGTCCAATCAGGTGCCCGGACCACCGCCACCACCACCACACCACCAACCGCATCCCTATCAGCCAGCGCCACCCAGCTACGCCGATTACTACGGACCCGGACCCGGCCCAGTACCACAGCAGGGACCAGCGATGCCACCAGCCACGGCGCCAACGACAACCACAACCACCACGACCACAACACCGCGTCCACATGTCTACTCCAAGTACGTGTGCGGTGTCAAGGGCACGTTGCGCACAGGACGCGCTAGCAGCTCCCCAGCCCTTAACTTGGTGTCCTATGCGAGGGCCAAGTACGGTGTGCAGCGCACAGCACGACAGATGACCATGTCGTATCCGAGCAGCAGCAGCAGCAGCATCAGCAAGTCCTCGGAGCGCCTGGTGCTCGGCTCTGCCATTGTGCCCATCCAAATACACAACGACAAGCTGGGCGATCTGATCGAATCTGGTGGCGTTCAGAGCAATCAACTGCGATCATATCATGAGCAGGGCGACCAGACCGCGCTCGTCTATCCGGATTACTATCAACAACAGTCGAACTACAGCAGCAGGCGCAGAGCGCGCGTGGTGGGCGGCGAGGATGGGGAGAATGGCGAATGGTGCTGGCAGGTGGCGTTAATCAATTCGCTGAATCAGTATCTATGTGGTGCGGCGCTCATTGGCACCCAGTGGGTGTTAACAGCTGCGCACTGTGTGACTAAGTAAGTGTTCTTTTAGGAAAAGGCGAATCGAACTAGGCAAATATTTTTCCGCTTCTTCCTTATTAATCCTCTCCTTATTTTTCCTTGCCAAGTTTGCCTTTCCTCTTTTTCCTTTGCCTTGCTTTTCATTCCTCTTTATGTATTTCCTTTTCTAACCTTACCTTTCCATTCCTCTCCTGGGCTTTCCATTCGTTTCCTCTGCTATCCCCTTGATCCTTACTTTTTCTTAACAGTCCTTTTCTTTCCTCTGCACTACTTCTTTTTTAGATGTTATCATTTTGTTAAATTTAATTAAATTTCCTCTTCTCCTTTGCAGCATTGTCCGTTCCGGCGATGCCATCTATGTGCGCGTGGGCGACTATGATCTGACCAGGAAGTATGGCAGCCCTGGTGCGCAGACACTGCGCGTGGCCACCACCTATATACATCACAACCACAACAGCCAGACCCTGGACAATGACATTGCGCTCCTCAAGCTGCATGGCCAGGCGGAACTGCGCGATGGCGTCTGCCTAGTCTGTCTTCCGGCACGTGGCGTCAGTCATACTGCTGGCAAACGCTGCACGGTCACCGGCTACGGCTACATGGGTGAAGGTAATTAAAGTCTGCAAGTTGCTAATGCTTATATTAATTATCACTTTTTTGTTGCCACAGCTGGTCCCATTCCGCTGCGTGTGCGTGAGGCGGAGATTCCCATTGTCAGCGATACGGAGTGCATACGCAAGGTGAATGCCGTCACCGAGAAGATCTTCATTTTGCCCGCGTCCAGTTTCTGTGCTGGCGGCGAGGAGGGACACGATGCTTGTCAAGGCGATGGCGGCGGTCCTTTGGTCTGTCAGGACGATGGTTTCTTCGAGTTGGCCGGCCTTGTGTCCTGGGGCTTTGGTTGCGGACGCGTCGATGTGCCCGGCGTCTATGTGAAGGTCTCATCCTTTATCGGCTGGATCAATCAGATAATTAGCGTCAATAACTTATAGTGGACATAGCCAACAAAGCTGGAACCCCGCACTTGTAGGGATTTCCCCTTCACACACACATACACACACGCACACAAACAAACACACCCAAAGGGAGGGGGAGTCCCCTACGACTGATTGAATTGGGGTTCCCAAAACAACTGCGACTGTTAACGTAAAGCCCATTCTAGTGTAATCTATTCATACATAACATCACATCTACTAACATCTATCATTCGAGATCCCCTCTAACTACTTAAGTAAGTATAATGCTAGTATTCTGCCCCCTCCTCCCCTTATACTTATTACAATTATTATTATACTTACTCCTTATAATAGAAATCTATTTGTAAACTGTTTTTGTATATACAAAAAAAGAAAATACAAGCAAAGCGTTCATAATATTTCATTCAAAACAGCAACATTTTACACATTTGTGAGGACATAAGGAACTCTAGCAGAGAAAAGAGTTCTTCATTTCCAAAAACCCAATGTTTGAACATTAAAATACGAAAGCCAATTCTAATTAGTTTTTTTAAATGATCTTTACTTTGATATCTATTAGTTGTAGTTGAACAATTATTAGTTTATCTTGGAGATGTATTAATATTAATTAAAGATCAAAGATTTAATTAAGCCAATTGCTTTCTATATGTTGGGGGAAAATACAACATCTTTTACAAGTCTTATAGGTTCACTTGATCTGTCTAATCAAGAATATTAAGTGAGATGAGAAATGGCAGCAGCAAAGTCATCTACAAGGCTGCACACATTAGTTTGTCCAGACAGCTGCAAGCCAAAGCAATTCGTTACAAAGACTGCAAGGATGCCAGGCAACATTTGAATAACTTTTTAATTTATACAGCCTTTTTAACGGAAAATGCAAAAAAAAAAAAACGAAGAAAAAAAGTCGAAATTAATTGAAAGACAGGAACAAAATGTCGCGAATAACAAGGATTCACTCTTCAAATATTTATGCATGATTTGTGAAAGAGAGAGATCGAGAGTTGGGCGAGAGGCGGAGCACGATATGAGAACTGACGCTCTCAGAGAGTACTAGAGTCGTATAAATCCAGCCTGTCTTTATCTAATAAGAGAACTTGCACAACAACAAGACTGCGATCCAAAAGACAAAAAATAGAAAATAAAAAAAACTTACCCTCATTGGTCTTCGAGTGACAAACTGAGAAACTGGTAGCGCCAATGCCCTCGTCGTGGACATGTCTTCGGCATCGGCATCGGCTTCGGGTTTCGCATACCAATTCCACTCCATCCACCTCTTGTTCTCCTATTCTGTTCTGGTCTGTTCTGTTCTGTTGTTTTTTTTTCTTTCTCTACCTTTTTAACCCTTTCGTTTTGGGTCTGTTGTCGTCTGCTGCGTGATTTTATGTGCGTTGTTTTTCTTCTCTTCGAAAGTATCTCAAAGATGTTTCCCTTGAAGAAAACGAAAGCAGGCTGCGACTTCGACTGCGACTGAGGCTGAGGTTGAAAAAGGGTTCTCGTTGTGTCCAGGCGGCATTGCGACAACAGAAGTTCGTCTGGCCTCGAGCTGAGCGGATGCCAGAGATCGAAATCTTGAGCGCGCCTCACACTCAGTGTACCAAGTGTTCTCAAAAGCAATAATAAAATACCCCAGCACTTTTTAGTGTAGTGTAGTTCGACTTGTGTTTGTTGTGTTGTGTAGTGTGCATCCTTTTCATTTGATTAGTTAGAGTTCCTTGTTTTTTTTTGTTTTTAACTTTTGCATGCATTTTGTATTGATTGTATCGTGGTTGTGCCTGGTTCTACTTTGCTTCGCAAGCATCTATAACTGTCACAATGGAGGCCAATTCTCCCACCACTGCCGCCATCACAACAACGACCACAGCGGCCACATCCTCGACAACAGCGCCGGTGGCATCCACATCCAGCTCGACAGCTCCCTCGCCAGCAGCTGCGGCTGCTGCTGCTGCAAAGAGTCTCACAGGAAGCGGAAGCCACAGCGCCACAGCGTCCAGCTGCTCGGCCTCAGTGGCTGCCACAGTTGCTGGGGTTGTCACAGGCTCAGGCTCCGCAAACAGCCTGGCTCAGTCGCTGCCCCAACTGCTTGCAGCCAGCACCAGCGTTGAAATCTGCAAGCAGGAGGATATCAATAATCTATCGCTTGCCAGCGGTCCCTCCGAGGGTCAGAGATCACTCTCGGGTGCGCCGTCGGCTTCCTCCAGTCCCATTCTGAGTCCGCAGGGCAAAATCTTTGGACGCAATGCAAATGGCACAAGTAAGTTGAGCTCAAGTTATTTAAAGGTTTAAAACGAAATCTGGGAATACTTTTAAGAGTTATACTACGTGTATATTTATTTTTATTATTTATCATTATTTTATTTATTATATTTTATTTTGATGTTAACATTTTTTACAATTAATTATTATTTTATTTACTCTAATTTATTAAATTAATATTATTTCTATTTTTTAAAAGAATTCTACCACATACTATTATGGCCTCTTCATTTTTTTTTAATTTTTTGTTTAAAACCTGATATTGTGATATTGCATACATAATTTATTCTCAAAGTTACTGTAATCAGGATAATATAAACATTATTCATTTTATTATTGTGCTAACTTCTATACTCGGAATAATATTATTGCATAATTGACAGTAATGTAATGGCAATTTATATTGAAAAATTATTCCTTGCGCTTTGTCTCGAAAGATTTCTTAATTATTTTAAATTTAGCGGTTAGTTATATTTTAAAGCAGATCATAATTTATTTTGTCACACCTGGTTGGTATAGTGGTTTATACCTGATCTTTTAGATTATTTATTGTGACGAAGAATATACAATCTATTACAATTTTAAAATTTTTTAAATTTTCCTATCTTAATTAGTTTTGACATATTTCATATGAAGTTTAAAATTACCTGATTGTTCCTGATTTCTTTGGAATTTAATTATTGTATAAACTTAAAACATAAAATTCTTATTCTGCTTCTCTTCAATTGCTGGTCTGCTTATTAAATTATCATATGCCACATGCAGTTGCAAGTTTCGCGCGCTTTTCAAGCTTCGCAAGCTTCAACTGGCATAGTTGTTGTTGTTGTTATTGTTGTTTTGTAACGGAAGCCCAGAGGCAGCCCTAACGGACCTTTGGACAACAATAGACATGTTTATCCATTGGCACAACTACAGTTCCGGTTGCCACATCCTTGGTGCAACCACCCCGAGCAGCCTTTCCAACAAACAGGGGGCAGGGCATCTATGTATGCTTAAGACTAGAAGAGCATTGTCTTCACCTCAAGGCGTACCAGGTAGGCAAAGAGGCGTCCAATGAAACGCTGGCTGCACACACAGGTAAATAACAGTTAGTAGCAGCCTCAATATCTCAAGATGATAGGCCCAATCCTTAGGGGTAACTCTCTGGGTAAGAAGTGAGAAAAAATCACACCCCAGAGCTGAGATTGAGGGTAGGTGAATAGTGAATAGCGAACAGTGCAGAGAACTGCGTCAATTTCAATTGGCAATCGAGAACGCTGTCGCCAGGTTATAGTTATGGTTATGGGGATGCTGGTGAAGAGATTTAGTGTCCTCCAAGAGCGGGGCCATTGGCACGTACGTACGTCAAGTTATTGCCACCAATGGAATTTTGATCGACGAAGAATTTGATCGTTCAAAAAGTCGCTTTTAATTTATCGTTTTATATGAGAAATAGTTTCGGTTGCGACGACACGGAAGAAAGACGGCGGCGGCGGCGGCGTCTGCATTGCGTCTTCTTCTGCTGTTTATTTATTTTTTTATTTTTTTTCTGCTTTGCCCATAATCGAAGCGATCGAGCACGATTGACGTCCCTCACACATACACACTCACACACACATGCACAGAGGCAGATCTTGGTCTGGTCAGGAGGCAGTGAGTCAGGCAGACTTGGTATGTGGCGTCGAATGTCATTATTGCTTTCAAGTGCCAACTAAAAAGCAACTGCAGTTAATTTTTTGTCCATCTTTGCCCATTTGGCCGCGCATAAAAACAACATATTTAGCAAATGACAACAGCAGCAGCAACTACAACAACATAAGCAGCAGCAACATTAACAGACAACAGCAACAACAACAACAGCAATGGGTTACAAAAAGTGAGCCGCAAATTAAATAAATAAAAAATCAACAAGAGGCAGCAGCCGCAACTAAGTGGCAAAAGGAGTAGGGGGTAGTAGGGAGTGGCAGCAGGAGTGGAGGAGCAACAGGAGCTGGCAACGGAGTGACAATCAGCGCGCCAAGTTACCACAGCCAGACAAACATTGCTCCCCTTGCTAACCCAACCCAAGCCCAAGCCCAAGTCCAAGTCCGAGTCCAAGCCCAATGCAATGGCAGTTTCAGTTCCAGTTGCCTGGCTCCTGCCTGCCTCAGCCTTGCCCCCTGCAGCATTATTTGTGTATTGAAATCACGTCTCATTTATTTATTGCTGCAAATGCGTGCCCCTCCAGCTAAGGCGTCCCAGACAGTACAGACTCCACACTCCACACACCATGCACCATGCACCATGCAACAGACTCCATGCACCAGACTCTCTCGCTACTGACTTACGCAAAAGATTCCCTCGACTGCGTTAAATACTCCTCGTTTGTGGGTGAAAGGCAAAGGGGGAAAAGGTGCGGCACATAGTAAAAGAAGCGTGGCGTTGACAGTCTCATTTAACCCATTGACAACATCAGAGTGCTTGACTTCTATATAAAGTAGATAAGAATATAACATCGCAGATAATGAAGCATTTAGTCTTAGGAAAGGTTCGTAGAGTTGTCAAAACTATTCTTTAGATTTTGTTGAAATGATTTCCTTGAAAAATCGAAAAATATAAATATATATTATGTCTAAAGAATCATCTGCGTCTTTTTTGATAATATTATAGATTTCTTTTAAAATATAAAAGATATAAATATCAATATCAAATCTTCAGAATTATGTTTTGAATGTGTAGCTAAAGCATTCTTAACTACTGTCAACTGAAATTATTTAAAACAAAATTTAGGGGCTTCTTTAAATATTATTTTTTAAAAACATGTCCAAAAAACTAGTTTCAAAATGTTTTATGCTGGTAATTTCAAATGCTTCTTGCACAAATTTCAACTTTAAATTGATTTAAGTATAAGAAATTTTCAGAAATTGTAGTTTCTCTCTGCATTTTGTAAGTAGAATTCTCCAAAAGCTACAATCATTTTACAAAGGCCTAAAACCCCATTAGGCGACTCTGCAGTTTGCATTCTTTCAGTCTGCTTTGGCACATGCAACTTGGTAGTAGGGAATGTGTCATAAATTGTGACAAGCGTGCAATAATGGGTTAATGATTGGCAGCGCATCAAGTGACAACACCAGCTACAACTACAACTCGACACGATGGCAACAAGCACAACAACCTTATCCTCCTTCTGCGGTTGCATCGACAGCAAAAAAAAAAGAACGATCGATGTGTGTTTTTGTTTGATTCGCTTTTGTTATAATTTAGTTGGGCCAGCTTCGTCTTTTTCTACTATTAATTAAAGCTGGTAGCGCACATTGGTAATGGGAACTGGTAGCTTGTTGCCTTCTTGATAGATGTTAACTGGTTGCTGCTTGCGACTGGTAACTGGCTTTCCGTCAAGTAAAATATTCTCACATAATTATTTACGATTTGACATAATCATCATCTTCAGGCGGTCTTTGATGTTCGAATCGTCTTCTCGTCGAATCGCCCATAAAACTGCTGATAAAAGGCAGCCAGCTAGACAGTTAGCCAGTTACCCATCTAACAATATTTCACACGATAAAATATTTACATTTTTCTGCCCAAAAAATAAAAAAAAAGATAGAAAAAAAAGGAGCAGATTAAAGTGATCCTCTCGCTGCGGCTGGCGATCCTTTTGCAGATCTTTTGCGCATGCGTGACGCATTTCTAACGAGTTTTCAGCCCAGGCCAAGTATCCTTCGAGGACGAAAGCGAAAGGGTTGCACACACACACTCACATACACACACATACACACCCCGATTGCCGCATTTGCTTATGCAGATGAGAACGTTCCCAATAACTCTTTTGCCTCATCCTTTTTGTGCTTCAATTTTTTTTGTTGTATTTTGTTCGTTTCAACTTTTTTTCGATTGGGCTTCTTTTTGGTTTTTTGCTTTTGCTTTTAGGGTTTACGGTCCAGACGTCCGTCGAGGTCTTTCACTGAATTTCTCAAAAAAAAAAGACGAATTTAATTAAATTTTTTTCTTATGGTCTCGCAGCATTATGAGAAGCAATCTTTCAGTCTCTCTATAAATATCTTCTTTTTTTCTCTTTCTTTTTGACAGTGATCACCACGTCGCGTCCGAGTAACGAGGCCGAGGTGCAGCTGTACCGTGTGCTCCAGCGTGCCAGTCTATTGGCCTACTATGACACACTGCTGGAGATGGGTGGCGATGATGTGCAGCAGCTGTACGATGCTGGCGAGGAGGAGTTCCTCGAGATCATGGCACTGGTGGGCATGGCATCCAAGCCGCTGCATGTGCGACGCCTCCAAAAGGCGCTCCACGAGTGGGCCAACAACCCGGCGCTGTTCCAAGGTCCCATGCTGCCACATTTGGGTAAGTTGGCAGATTTTAAGATTTTTAAATTTCATTGTTTTTATTTTAATTTGTATATAATAACTAAAAACTCTTGAATATATTTTAATTGCTTTAATTTTATTTGAATGCAATAAATATGTACATAATTATATAATAAATAAATAAAACTAACCAAATAATTAAACATAAAACAAATAAAGTAAGTCAATAGATGACTAATGAAATAAATAAATAAAAATTTAATTTTTAAATAAATAAAAAACCAATATATTAGAGAAACAATTTAATACATACCCAAAAAAATAATAAATAAATAATAATTCAATAATAAAACAAATATGTAAATAAATAAGTAAAAAAAAATAAATTAATTAATTAATAAATAAACAAACAATTTAAGCACTCAAGCAAACCCTTTTAACGCCTATTTGCTTGCAGGTCTTTGCGAGACGCCAACAAAGCCATCGCTCGTCTTCAATCCGGATGCCACACCAGCCTTGCCCCCCCGCAGCAAATTCTCCTCCTTTAATCCCGCTGCTCCCTTTCAGGCAGCCAGCTTGGCGCTGACCACTACGCCCAATCCAGCGCCAGCTGGTCACCTGCTAGCCCAGATCAGTCATCCATCGCCTGTCATGTGTCCCACACCGCTGCCCGCCGTGCTGCAGAACCAGTCGACGTCTCCGCTGGTGCTGCCCGTCAGCACTGCAAGTGGTGGTGGCGGTGCTGGAGGTGGTGTGGCCAATGTAAGCACACCTTGTGGCGTCAGTACTGCCCATCAGGTGTCGTCCAGCTCGCCGCAGCTGACGCCTGTATTGACGGAGCTGCAGGTGCAACGCATTACGATGTGCGCGGCCAAGATTGCACGTCAGCTGCCACAGCGTGAGCCACGGGCACAGACCTCCAAGAAGCGCACCACACGCGAACTGGAGGCGGTCATTGCCATGGCGGAGCATGATCCTCGGCGTATGGATGAGATACGTAAGTATTCGGCCATCTATGGCCGCTTCGATTGCAAGCGGAGACCGGAGAAGCCGCTGACGTTGCACGAGGTATTTGTCAATGAAGCGGCTGCCCAGCTCTGTCGCAATCCTCAGTCCATTTGGCTGCTCACGCGTCGGGATGAACTGTTTCCCTTGGCACGGCGGATTGTCAAGGATGCGGGCTTTGGTCATTCAGCGAACATTGCACGCTATGGCAATCTGTTGTCCCAAATGCCAGGCAATCAGGGTCAAAGTCAACGCAGCATCACCATCGATGTCGACTGTGAGTCCAGCGATGCTGCGGCCACTGTGCCCAGCAAGCGTCAACGCTTGTCCTCCACCGAAGCGGCTCAGCTACCTCTGGAACTGAATCGGGTAAGGAAACGAGATTCCGCCGAGCAGTAATCCTTCTACCCAATTGGCCTGGTGCAGTGCTTCAGCTTCAGCTTCAGCTTTTGCTTCAAAGCGAGCACAGAGTGTCGGCAGCTCTTGCTACCTCTGTTGTCTCATTAACCAAATCTTGCTTTGCAGCTAACCCGATGAATTCTACTAATGACTAACTAGAGATGCTTCCTAGGATCTCACTGGGTAGCATTTTATTGACTGATTCCATTTAGTAGTCTTTTAGATGTTCAATGCTTCCAGAACATCTGTCCTGAAATCTAATAGAATCCTTATCATCTACAACTTCTGATCTTAACCATTTCATACCACCTCAATGATTCCTCTCAGAAGCTTATCTTGATAGCATTTTTATTTTACCCCAACAATAGAATGCTTACTCGATTTCTCATAGCTTTGTAGTGCTTGCTAAGATGTCCTTTTCAGGATCTCCTAGAGTAATACTGACTTGCGACTTCATATGTTATTGATCTGATTCTTAAATATCCTTTAATGTAAGCAAACATTCTTCTTTATATCTATGTACATTGCTTCCAAAGAAGTGCTTGGAACAATTCCTAGTCTTTTACAGTATTTTGTTGATTTATCGTTAGAACTATTCTATTCTATTAAGTCTAGATTTAAGCTTAACTATTTACTCTAACTTTATGCAAAACATATTCCTCAATATATTTATCTATCAATTTGTTATTGTTGCTAATGTAGAGTTGTTGTGAAATCTTTAACTAATCTATAACTAAATTAAAAGCTTGCCAAGTAATCGTTCTTGTATTTTTAGTCCATCCTTAGTTATATACCTAAGCTTAGACTAGCATAGTTCGTTATCTTATGATTTCTGCAATATGTGGTGTACCTTCTTCGTTGAGTCCATGAAATAAATTTAACCGCTTTTGAGAACCAAATGAACCAACGTGTATTCTTCCAAACGCTTAATGCTTCTCGCCGAGCTTTGCTCTTATCGATCTTATCATATCCATACACATATGCCAGCGACTTTAATCAAAAATCTTCATTGCAAAAACTACAACTGATTATGAAGGAAGCTGTCGAGGATTCGCGATACAATCTGTTTGCCATGTACCAAAAGTTCGCCAAGCCGCCCTTCGATCTAACGGAAATTGCCAAGTTCTCGTAAGTAGAAAATAAGTATCATACCAAACGTATATAAAATAATTATCGATTTCAACCCTTAGCTTGGGTAAGACCGCGGACTTTGAGGACAACGATTCACGCTTTTCGTTCAGCAATTCCAGCTCGCCGCCCATGCCAGTGAGTATGTGTTGGAGCACATGCCGTGCAGCTACTGCCGTCATGAGAATGCCCTGAGTAAAGGCAATTGTTAACTCTTCCACAGGCCAATGGTCTGGAAAATGAACGCTCCCCGGTGTCATCGTTGGGTCATTGTCCCGAGTCGCAATCTCAATCACAATCGCAATCGCACCCAGCCAACGATTTGATCCACACTGAATCCGTTGATCTGACTGCCAATGGTGTCCAGGTCATATCCGCAGCGGGTGATAATATCATTGCCGTCGCAAATCCTGCCCTGGCACTTAGCCCCACCCTCAACGAGGTGCTGCTCAAGCGAAACGCAACCTCACCGGAAGCCTAAACAGCCGACGACTGGCATTTTGGGGCCCAGTCTTAGTAGTATGTGCAATTTAATTAAATACAATTTGTTAGTCCTAAGCGAGAAATTAAATCAATCAATCTAGCACGTTAACCCCTGTGATCTACTCTACTCTGTAATAAAAAATCATACTTCACCTACACTTTAATTAAATATCATCACACACAATCAATCAACAATTGCGGCCTATTTCCGATCCTCCCAATTGTGTTTATATTTGCGATCTTCGATTTGTGGGTTTTTTTGTTCAACACTTCTTGACTGTAGATGCTGATCATTTTCGCACAGGGCAACCCTCTGTTCCATTGTGCCCTAGATCCTCTGCCTTTTTCGAAAATGTGCTGTCAACAAAGATATCAGGGCTAATGATGAATTTGCACCTCTGTCCCTCTCCTTCTCCGAGGGGACTTCGCTTGCAAATTTCACATGCAAATTTGTTCAGATAAATTGATAAACGATATTGTGATGTGAACTTAATTGGAAATGCAAAGCGCGTGCTAAGGAGACTGTGACTGTGCCTAAGGCAATCTAGCATCTGCCTGATTTCAATCAGACTGAGAGGCTGCAAGGATCCTCCTACGATCTACGACAACAGACACACGCCATGTGGCCTAAAACAGGCGGGTGAACAAAAAGGATTCGCCTTACAACTGATTACAGATCGGAAGATCAGAAGGGGAAAAGCAGCTTACCCAAAGGGTTGGAGCTTGAGATGGCGCCAAATGATACAAGAGAAGCCAACACATTGCATGTAAATCCTTCTCTACTATTCAAAAGCAGTTCAAGTACACAGTAGACTTAGGTTTCTCGCAATCTCCCCTGGACTCGCTTTACATATTCGAATGTAACAACCCCTTTGCCAGATCACAGTCTGCGACCTGACATGATTGATGAGCCGAGCACGTTCTCTATTTGCATAAGTCTTAAAGATGCTGCGTCCAGGCATCTACCTCAGGGATTAGATCGCACTGAGGTCATGAGAACAAAGCCAAGAACAAAGAAAATGCATGTAAATATTGAAATAGCGCTTGGAGCGCCTTCTGACTGATTATTATTTACTTCGAGTAGGACATTAAATGTTAGACTAGGACAATGAACTTCCAGTTCAAGGTGTATCCTGCACCTTCTCGATTATCCAGTCCATGAAGTACTGAGTGCTCGTATAGACTCCCGGAACATCTGGCCTGGCACAGCCCACACCATATGAGACAATGCCAATCAAATAAAATCTCATTTGACTGCTGACACCCTCGGAGGTCATCAGTGGACCACCAGAGTCACCCTGACAGGTATCCTTACCACCCGAGAGCACGCCCGCACAGAGCACAGCATTATCGAACTGATCCTGGGTAAAGTAACGCTTCAATTTGTCATAACTGCTGCGACAGACCTCATTGTCCATGACGGGTATCATCAGCTCATTCAAAACTGTCGCTGATTCGCCACCCTCCTGGGTCTTACCCCAGCCAATGACAAAAGGCAATGTACCCACATAGGACTTGGCACGTAAGCTGGGTGAGCTTGGCATACAAATGGGCAGAATAAGCTGGGTAAATTGCACATTGCGTTCCAAATAGACCATGGCAATGTCACTGCGACCATTGCGACGATTGTACTCCGGATGAGCCACTGTCTGTGAAATCAAAGCAAACAGTTGAGTTGAGTTGTGGTAAAGTTTAAAATATGCCTACCTTGGCTACATTAATGTCAACATGGCTAGCCTCCAAATCCGTACTCAGGTCATGCTCTCCTAGGCGTACAAAGGTGCTGAAATAATGTTATTGAATTCAATTTTATTAAATTATTATTCTATTAAAACTGTCCAAATAAAAATTGGTTAAAATAGATACTAATAAAAAAGGAAATAAATTGTATAAATGCAAACAATTCAAGAAACAATCAATTCAATTATGATGACTAATATATTACAATAAAATAATGATAGCATTAACTTACAGATCATCTCGTATGCAATGAGCTGCTGTTATGACATGTCTAGCTGTAATTAAGGTGCCACCGCACTTGAAGGGCGAGGAGGAGCCATCATCATAGCCCAGCAGTGCAATCCAGGGCCAAGCGCCCTTTTTGGATACAACTCCGCCCACAATCTTCTTGTTGGTCGTCAATGTATAACCGCAGCCCTCGTCGACGGTGAACAGTTGACGTGGCACTTCATCGTTGTTCTTAACCGTCACAGGGGCTGGTGTGTTCACCGTTTGACCTGTGGGACAGCAGACATTGGTGCCCACTTGGCCACAGATCAAATTGGAGGCCTTCACATAACTGGCAAACTCGGGATCGTTGCGTTTAACCAAAAGCTCACTCAGAATGGGCTGGCAGCTCTTGATATCTGTAGGAGGAATTGTTAGTATATTTATCCTTTGCTTAATGTATTCTTGTGCAACTTACCAACACATTCTCCCAGTTTGTTGGGAGGTATACGGCAGCTGGGACCCCGTTGCTCCACAATCGGAGCGGAAGTCACCGGAGCGGCAGTCGTCGGAGCTCTAGTTGTGGGTCTCTGTGTTGTGGGTCTCTGTGTTGTGGATCTCAGGAAGGGATTAGGTGGCGCCTCGGTTGTTGGCACTGGCTGTGGACCAATAAACCCGCCCTCTGTGGTTGGGAAAAATGGATTTGGTCGCTCTGTAACAGGAGCAGAATTCGGTCTAGTGCAGCATATCTAAAGAAAAGTTAGCAAAAGCCTCTTAGCACCGGCATAGACAGAGAATAGCGATAGATAAACCATTACCACTGGATCCCCATTAGAGCTGCGTACGCCACAGCTGCGCTGCAGGGCAAGCACATAGTTCTGGGCGGTACGTCTGTCGGTTAACTGGAAGACCTGCGTCACCTGGGGACAATAGCTGAGCGCCACACAGCTGCCATAGTAGTTCTCGGGTGTAATGCAGTTCTGGCGAACTAAGGGAATGCAAGAGGAAATTTACATTTAACTGATTAAGAACTACTCGGTGAGAGTTATTTATTAAATTTACGAAAAAGTAAAAGCAGAAAAAGATAAAGCATTTAAATTAAAATATTTTTCATATTCAAAGCTCTCTAATGACGATTTAATTCGATTAGCTCTAAAAGAGCAAAGTTTTGACTTTGTTTGAATGTTCGAAAGCTATCTTTGCTTTAAATTACAGTAAAGAAAAAGTTCAAAGTCTGAAATTCAATTTAAACTGGTTTAATTATTTATGTTTTAAATCATCATTTAATACATTATTTATGTGAAGCAAAAAAGAAAGGATGTAATAACATGACAAGATTAAATACAAAACATTTTTAAAATACTCTTTCCACTTGACTCCACCTTTGGCATTATTTCTCACGAAAATCTATCTTTCTCTCTCTATATCTCTCTCGCACTTTGCAATCATGATGAGGCAAATAGGCAATTCTAGGGCATATAAAGCAAAAGTTTATAACTCCCACGAATGTGTTGTTAATAATAATTCACTTGAGACAACAACAAATTGACATGCTCGGCCCTCTGTCTCGCTACCTCTTTCCGCTCTCCTCGCAAGTTGCAGTCATAAACCAAAAACACGTGATCGAAATACATAAATCTATTGACTTAAAGTCCAAAAATAAAAACTGTTGCTCTAAGGAAACATCTCTGGGTCAATCGACCTTGGGGCGAGCTTGCAATGACAGTGACAATGACTGGTTTCCCCTTCGTTTTGAACTTGAGCGCAACGCCAAAAAAAAAGCGTTCAGCAAAATAAGTATATATATTTAATTACATATGTATATAAATATAATTCGGTAAATTTTGTTTTGCCAATTCGCCAGACGAGTTTCGAAAGCAACGAAAAACGCAAATAAAACTTGTGTTTGGTTCATTTGAAAACAAAAGACTTAGGCAACGAACTTGCCAGTTCACAAAATCACAAAACGGAAAATAATCAAAAACTTATACACTTTGTAATTTAAATGTCGGTATGTTTTTAGTGAATTTTGTTGCTGTAATCACTGCTAATATATTAATATATTTTTATGATCTACTCAGGTATCATGCATAATATAATACTAGAACAGGTTTCCCCAACGTAAACACAACAACTTGTTTACTGTATTTGTTGTTATTTGTATTGTTTTTGTTGTTCGCTGTCGAAATGTTCTTCAGTTAGTAATTAATTATAAAACTGAGAAATGTGCGAAAAGTGCGAGAAATAGCAAGCGATTTAGTTGAAGTAAAGATATTCGCGTTCTCATACCTTGCCGGTTGAAATTGAACTGCCCCAACGAGGGCTTGGCAAGGCAGACGAGCGTTAGCGTAAACGTCACGTAAATCACAACACTTGGTACTGGCTTCATTTTTGACCAATACTCAAAAATCTCTCGCTCTCTCACTTGTGTGTTAACTGAAACAAATGTGCCAATATTGACGCGTTGCCCGCGAACACGTTGCTTACGACTTGCCGCACGTTATCAGACTGAACGCGTCTTCTGTGGGCTCCGTTTTGTCGAATTTGATTTGGATGCCGCCACCAACTTTCAAGCCGCTTTACGTGACCAAATCGCGTCGCTGTTTACTCGCCCGATCAGTGCCAGAACGGGGCTTTATATGCAGCCGATCGCCAACGACGACGACGACAGCGACGAAAGTTGTTCTCAATGGGAGAATCATCATCAACTTGACAACTTTGTGCGAACGAGAATCGAGAGCTGCCTAACTATGTATATCAATTAAAAACCAGTGAGAAAGCTGCAATCGATAGCGCTAGACTGCAAAATACCCAATGTACTGCATAACTGTATTTATAAGCTGTTCGCCTCTAAAATTGTACTTGCAAATTAAAGCCTGGTGGCAAATTTGATTTGCTCCTAGAATTTGACAATTTTAAATTAACCGATTAATAATAATTATACAAATATTTTTAGATCTGTTATTTATGTTTGTACAAGTCAGTAATACCCTTCAATATTCAACAGGGTATAAAAAATCACCAAATTCATATTACAGCTATCATTGATGACAAATCAAATGCAAATTATACATGTTCATAAATAAAGCCTTCAGAAAGGAAATTAATTTAATTGCTCAACTAAGCTACAATTACTTAAGCCATGTGTTAATTAGACTATCATTGGCACTACTTACATAATGCCATAAATAAATTCCAATACCTTACTTGATATTATTACACGGTCAACTTTAAGCACCCTAGCTGTATAATTTTATAGTTCGATTGATAATACACTTACTAATATGAAATAATAATAATATAATAAATAAATACAGTTCAAAATAAATCAGCAAATGTTGATCAATTTATTAGCATTTTAATATGCCTTTGCTTAGTGTATACAAATATTAACTTGTTGAAATTGTCAAGGTTTATAGTGTCATTACACTTGGATTTAGAGCCAAGACGGATGCGACAAACTGCTGTCTACCTGATGTCGATCTACGGTTTGTCATTGTGAATTTTAAAAGAATTCCAAGTGACTCAAGTAGTTTAATATGAAGAGAATGCATAAATATTTTTCAATAGTGTTACTTTAAACGGTGTCAACTCCATAGAAGAGCTGATGAAATTGTCACCGAGTTCGACAGCTTAATTGTAGGTTTGGATTGTTTAAGCTTATAAGAAATAATTGGGCTCCATTAAGCTGCATTTAGTTCGAGATTCGTTTGCAATTAGTGCAGTAAGGCTAAAAGTGATCGAAAGATTAGAATAGAACGAACGTCTGGAGCGCTATTGTAATGCCATTTATCATTTTATCGATGACATAGTCGTTAAACTGCAATGGCATCTGCCTGGAATTCCGAATAGACGCCGCCCAATTGTTATGCGTTTAATGCAATCGCCCCAAAAGAATAACTAATTCAGTAGAACCAACGACGATGACGAATATCATATTGGCGTGACGGCAAGGCTCGAATCCGGCTTGATGTCATTCGGTCTCCTTCCATTTGTTCTAGCATTACCCCCCGTGTAGTTAACGGACTTTACACAAAAACAATTGTCGTAATACACTTGTCAATTTTATGACAGCACCTGTACTTTGACGAGGCTTGATTAATGAAGTAATGTAAACTCTTGACTGCCCATTCAGGTTTTCAGCAACGTCTCGAGGAGCTTGCATTATTATTATACTATATAAACAATATAAGTATTTATAAAATGACACGCGTGCTGTTACATTTGTAAGCAAATAACTCAAGTTAAAGAGGGAACTTCGGAAATACCTTTTATATCTTAAATATTATTATTTTTGTACGCTTTTAGAATATTTTATAAGTCTATCGAAGAAGGCCGGTCAAACCCCCAATAACAATAACGTACATAGGTTTTTAATTGACCAACATCTTTTTCTGATTGTTTATATTTGTTGAGTAAAATATTACTTCATAACACAAAAATTCTCACCGCACACAAATAGCAGAATGTCATAAAGTTCAGACTTATTGCAAATATGTTTATAAACAATTTGAGAATGAATCAAATACATTGTTTTCGGCTTCCGTTTAGACAGTTCCCCCAGTCCAATTAGTGCAGTGTGAACCAACTGAACCACCTTGGGGGGATTCGAGCTAATCAAAAACTGACCAGAAACTGGTTACAAAATTAAGCAATGACTCACGATAACAAATTGTAACTGACCTGCAGCATCACAAATGGTCCACTGGAATCCCCTGCAAAGAGATATAAGAATGTCAGTTACTCATAATGATCATAACGAACATAATGATGAAGTTGCGATGGTAAGTTGCTTACCTTGTCGCTGACAGACTTGCAGTTCTGCTTGATTGTCCCAAAACCGGCCACAAAAGGGATATTTGCCAACATATTACTGAGGAGTCGAATTCAGTTGTTAAACTCAAAGCAGAAATAAACATTACTTCGACTTAGCTTGAAAGATTAACAATTTTCCTCAAGTACTAAATCTTCTACACCGTTACATATAAATTTTATCGTATACGATCAATAGATTGACTTATTTGTCCAAGAATTACCCCTCTGCATTGATGGTCTTACAATGAGCTATCAATTGCGGCCTGTTTTGTGTTCTCCCAATTGTGTTTATATTTGCGATCTACGATTTGTGGGTTTTTGCTTTGTACACCTCTTGACTGCAGATGTTGATAATTTTCGCACAAGGCAACCCTCTCATCCTTCAATCCTTCGATCCTCTGGCTTTTTCGCAAATGTGCTGTCAATAAAGATATCCGAGCTAATGATGAAATTAACACCCCTGTCCCTTCTGTGTCTTTCTCTCTCTCTCTCCCGGCGGATTTGCAAATCGTATTTCGCATGCAAATTTCATATGCAAATTTTTCTAGTTAAATTGATAAATGATGTTGTGATGCGAACTTAATTGGAAATGCAAGCGGGTGCTAAGAAAACTGAGAATGTGCCTTAGGCAGTCGAGCATCTGGCTGATTTCTATCAGACTGAGAGGCTGCAAGGATCCTCCTACGATTTACGACAACAGACACACGCCATGTGACCACAAAAAGGTGGATGAACAAAAAGGATTTGCTTTACAATTGATTACAGATCGGAAGGTCAGAAGGGGAGCCTGAGATGGCGCCAAATGATGCAAGAGAAGCCAGCACATCACATGTAAATCCTTCTCAACAATTAGAATGCAGTTCATGTAGACATGATTTCCCCTTTTAGCTCGACTTTGCATACACAAACGTTGTTTGTGTAACAACCCCCGTGTCCCACCAAGATCATTACCAAGCATGATTGATGAACCGAGCACGTTCTCTTTCTTTTCTTTCTATTTACATAAGTCTTAAAGGTGCTGCGCTGCTCTGCGCCTAGGCATCTACCTCAGGGATTAGATTCCGATGAGGTCATGAGAACAAAGCCAAGCACAAAGAGGTTCACAATTAATGTAAATATTATTTAAGTAGTCTATGAGATGTGCGACTGGGTCAACGAACAGTTCCAGTTTAAGAAGTATCCTGTATCTTTTCGATTATCCAATCCATGAAGTACTGTGTGCTCGAGTAGACTCCGGGAGCTTCAGGTCTGCCGCAGCCCCAACCGTAAGACACGACACCAATAAGATAGAATCTAAATTGATCGCTGACACCCTCGGAGGTCATCAGTGGACCACCAGAGTCACCATGACAGGAGTCTTTGCCACCAGTGAGCACGCCCGCACAGAGCACGGCTTTATCGAACTGATTCTCGGTGAACGTAAGATTCAATCTATCATAATTACTCCGGCATACCGAGTTAGGCATGACTGGTATCATTAGTTCTTGCAAAATATCAGCAGATTTGCCACCCTCCTGGGTTTTGCCCCAGCCAATGACAATGGGAGTTGTGTCCACATAGGACTTGGCACGTAATTCTGGTGAGCTGGGCATACAAATGGGCAGGATTAAGTCCGTAAACGTCACGTCATGCTCCAAGTGAAGCAGAGCTATGTCGCAGCGACCATTGTATCGATTGTAATCTTGATGGGGCACTCTCTGGTAGGGGCAGAAATAAAACAATATTTAAATTTGCACTTGGTAAATAAGAATAAGAAAGACTTACCTTCACTACATTAACATCTATATGATGCGTCTCCGTATCTGTACTCAGGTCATGCTCGCCCAGCCGCACAAAGGTGCTGAAAAATTACATAATATAAGTTGATAATAATACACGAGTATGTTAGGGATATCTTGAACTTACAGTTCAGTTCTTATACAATGAGCTGCAGTGAGGACATGTCTGGCCGTGATTAAGGTGCCGCCACACTTGAAGGGTGAGTTGGAGCCATCATCGTAGCCGAGTAGCGCAATCCATGGCCAAGCACCCTTTTCGGACTCGTGGCCGCCAACAATCTTTCTGTTGAGCACCAAATTGGCTTTGCCGCAAACTTCCTCGGTGGGCAAAGAACGGGGAACTGGCTTCACTGGAGCGGACACTGTGGGACAGCAGACATTTTGGCCGATCGCGCCACAATTTAAATTCGAAGCTTTCACATATCTGGCAAACTCGGGATCGGCTCTCTTCAACCTCAGCTCATTTAGTATAGGCGGACAGCTCTTGATATCTGTAAAAGAGACGAAGCATCTAAGGTTAAACTATATAGCTGGAATCTTAGGAATTTACCAATGCATTCACCAAACACTCCAGGTGATATAAAACAGCTGTTAGCGCGGCCCTCCACAATTGGAACAGGGGTTGTTGTAGTTGGGGTTGTGGTTGGTTTTGGTGTGGTAGAAGTAGTTGTCGTTGTTGTTGCTGGCGTTGTTGTTGTTGTCGTTGTTGTCATAAGTCTCAAAAAAGGATTAAGGTCTGATAATGTTGTTGCTGGGGGTGGAGCAACGGTTTGCGGGAATGGCTCTATATACGGAGTAGTTGTGGGTCTAGTGCAGCATACCTAAAGCAACGTAGATAAAACTTTAGCATAGGCAATGCCCAAGAAAATTTATATATTTAAAATATTACCACTGGATCCCTGTTGACGTTGCGGGTGCCGCAGATGCGATGTAGATTAACCACATATTGCGTGGCCGTAGATCTGTCTACTAATTCGAAGGCCTGCGTCAACTGTGGACAAAAGCTGAGTGCTACGCACCTCCCACGATAGTTTTCTGGCGTAAAGCACTGCCCGCGAACTGAGGATTGAAAAGTAAGTGAAAGTTTTAGATACAAATGCGGATACGAACTAAAAACTCGCTCCTCGAATGTATTAGACCACATCGTAGTGCACTTTTTGTATAAAATTGTTTAGCAAATTACTTTTTTTATGTAATACAAAACACCACACTCCAAATGTGGAATCTTGAAATGATATGAACTCTGACATATTCACAATAACACGAACATTTCGATGATAAAATGCATATAAAACATTCACAACTTTACAATCAATTAAATTTAAATACCAGCAAGCTGCATACTATATATAATATAAGCTGCTTTTCTACATTGCTTATTACACGAGATCAATGTGCTTTGTGTTTAAAAGCACAATAATCTTACGAGTATACGTGTAGTTATTTATGTATTTATTTACGTAAAACTATTGATAACACTATAGGTAATCCATGCGATCGATTTAAATCGATAGATAAGCAATAATATTTGAGTTGGAAAATGTATTTATTTTCCATTCAATACACGTACATTGCCCTAAAGTGGGCGTGGCAAGGCAGATGAACGTCACCGTTAACGTGATCACTTCATATGATGTTGGCTTCATTTTGGGCACAACCCGTAAATATCTTGCACTTTGGTGAACGATCTATTCCGTATTGCGTTGTCACGTTATCAGATAAAGCAAAAATAAAAAAAATGCACTTTTTATTTCTATATTTTAATGCCGTGATCGACGACACATTGCACGATCAAATGCGACGCTATACTCACCAGATCGTTGATAGAACGGGGTTTTATATGCAATCAATCGAGTACTACAATGAGAAAAGTAGTTCCCAACGGGAAAATCATGGGTCAGTTTTGTGCATGAGAGCCGAGAGCGCCACTGAGAGCAGTGCTACAACCATATATAATATATAAATTAATACTCAACAAATAATAATTTTCAATTATAATTATTTTAAAATTTCTGATTCAATAGAATTTTAAGAAACGAGTCTTCTTTTATTACGATTGTATAATAATTATACATGTTAAATAACATTTAACTTAAACAAACGAGTATTACTCAACTCGTAATAATATTATGTATTCCAATTTGACAGTTCACATAGATAATCCATAATAAAATGGATTTGATTTTAGGATAATCCATGACTAAGAGATTCTGATCTAAAATTAATTTATATAATATAAGCTGTACAAAATTCCACCTAAGCTGTGTGGCAAGGCAGATACATAGATACAATAAAACAATAAATGTTTATAAATACTGTTAATTTAAGCAGACTCGACTTCATAATAAACTTGATGATGTCAATTCGAGCTTAGCTAAATAGTTTTTTTGTTGTCCGTTTACTTGTCAATGTGTCTATCGTGTTCCATGGATAGTTGTAGCTAGTTAGACAAGAGTTGAGAGACTCGACGTAGTAAATCGAGAGATTAGACTAGAAACATCGTAATACTAAGGCAATTTATATAGTTAGTTATATGAAATATGCCGATCAGTTCAAATAATCTCCGTCCTGAATAAATAACAGATTTCGCTAATTCAATAATAATGACAAATGAACTAACTATAATTAAGTCGAAGCCTGGAAAAGTTTGAAAATATTATATTAAAGAACTTACAACACACTAGTTGCTGTATTAATAAATAAATACTATGAAACTTTTATGTCACATTTTTGGCAAAGAGACAACAACTTTACTTACCAAAAGAATTTAATTTCACATGTTAATTAATAGTTACAAACCAGCTTCTTAAAAGGTCTTTCGATCAAAAGAATGTGAACTACTACATATGAAATGCATTAACAAACCATTTTAATTGAATGCATTATGATTACGAATTGATAATAATTTAAAGAGATATTTTAGAAGATGCTGATAAGAGAGATAAGTGCTTAATAGTTTTTAAAATTAAATATAATATTTATGTATTTAATGAAAAGCAAATAAAATCAGCGCCTTTTGCCCCTTTGGGAGCTGCGTAGTATCTGCTGCATCCAGCTCAAGTAGCTGCTGGCTCTTGTATAGACACCTGGAAATCCTGGCCTGGCACATTCATAGCCAAACGAGACGATGCCCAGTAGGTAGTAGCGATAGGTAGTTCCATCGTGCTAAAATTAAATAAAACTCAGAAAGTAGAGAAATTGCAAAGAATAAAGGCTTTTTCCCTAATTAAAAGCAGATTAATGCAATGAGTCACAATGATGAAAATGTAACTAACCTGTGGCATCATAAGTGGTCCACCGGAATCTCCTTGACAGGCGTCCACAGTGGAGCTGCCGGCACAGATCAACTGTAAAAAGGAAGAAAACAAATGTTGGGGAACATCATAATGATGTTGGTGTTTGGCGAACACGCTCACCTTGTCGCTAAACTGGACAAACTGAAAGATCGACTTGTAGTTCTGTTCGCAGCTTTGCCGCGACACGATGGGCACCTGGGCATCGCGCAACACGTTCGAGGTGGCGCCCTGGTGCTTTGTTGCTCCAAAACCGGCCACAAAGGGATTCATGCCAACAAATTCATCTTCGCGCTGAAACTTGCTGCCCTCTGGCAGACAAATGGGTCGAATTTCGCCTGTCAATTGTATGGAGTCAAGGGAAAACAGTTGAGTGTCGATTTACTCCAATGATTTTGAATTTAGTTGCGACACTCACCGTTGGATGGCGCCTCGCCATTTAGTTCAATCAAAGCAATATCGTTCGCTATGGAAGCCAGATCGAATTGCTCATGGACAATGCTGCGCTTGATGCGATAATCTATGGCTCCCTGTTCCGTGTTCTTCGACAGATCATGTGCACCCAGACGCACCAGCGTCAGCGTAGGATTGATGCAGTGCGCCGAGGTGGCCACAAACTGTGAACTAATCAAAGTGCCAGCGCAAAGGAATTTGAGCGCACTTCGATTGGACTCGTCGTAGTAGCCCAGAGCGGCAATCCAGGGATAGGCACCTTGTGGAAAATAGAGTAGTAGAATCAATGGATGAAGATTTCAAGCTGTCTTTGCTTACCTTTTCGAACCGGCAAACCGCCCACCACACGATTTGTGGTGGCAGAACCAATGCCACAACCGGTGGCGCTGACGCTGGTAGTGAGGCTTGGAGATGGTAACGCTGGAGTTGGTCGTATGATACTACCACCTTGGTTCAGTGGCGGCGTGGGCTGAAAGACTACAGGCGAAGACTGAGGACTTTGCGTTGTTCCAGCGCCCAATGGCGAGAACTGAAATGCCCCAAGTGGCGCATTGGTGGGTGGAACATATTCTTTGGGGCTTCTGCTGACTAATGGTGCACGCTCTGCTGCACAGCAAACCTGAGAAGTGGCAACTTTAATATCATAAACTCGTAGGGAAAAGCTGAAACCGAAGTTACCAAAAAACTGGAGCCATCAAAGCCACAAATGGATTGACCCAGAAATGTTTGGAATTCACTGGAGGCGCCGCCGGCATGGTACTCTTCAATCAAGTGGGTGCAGGAGGTAAGCGGCAAGCAGCTGCCGGAACGGGAGCGTGCATCGATGCAGCTCTGCGCCTGGGCTAAAAGAGGGAGCGGATCTTATGGATCAGGTTGCTGGTTGCAGGTGGCTGATTAAGGGTTGTGAATGATGCAAGTTTGCCAATTGATTGATTAATAATTTATTGCGCTTTGAACTACAACTATGTTATATTGCTGATCAGAGGTTGTGTCGGGGAATAATGAATGAATGGTTGCTTGGTTTAGTGTTTGATCTAGTCGGATTCCTTGCCAGCAAGTCGTCGACGTCGACCTGGATTGAGCGGCACGAAAATCATCATATCCGAACCGATTGCTAAGCTGGACGCAACAACTGGTGCATTTCCCGGCTGCTGCTGTTGCTGCTGCTGACGAGGATCAATGCAGGGACAGTCGGGCAGCGGTCGCGCTCCATTGGGCAGACAAACAAATGGCTGCGGTGGACAGGTTGGCGCTGGTAGCGTGGTACCAGCCGTGCTGGTCGTAGTGGTAACACTTGTCGTTGTGGTTGTTGTAGTGATCGGTGGCAGCGGTGGTGTGATCGGGTTCTGTGTGAACGGCGGCGTAGGCTGGAACGTTGGTATCACTATGGTCGTAGACGTGGAGGGCATTAATGTCGCTGTGGGTGGCGGTGGTAATGGATAGACGGGATAATAACCTGTCGGATACAGCGGACACAGGCCCTTAATGCTTGCCAAATACGATAGAAATGGCCAAAAGTAAACCTTTACACAGAACTCGTCCAGCAACATGCTGCCAGCTATGCCAGATGTTGGCCAACAACTGAGCCAACGGTTTTTGGGGACGCCAATTGCAACCAGCCAACTGTGGCGGCTTAATATTTATTAAATTATTAAATTATATCACAATTAATGCGTTTGTTGACTTTTGGTCCAACGCGCTGCAATTATCTGCAGCAGTCTGCCGAGCGGATGGTCATTTCCACAGGGCCGGTTCAGCCATAAACGGGGAGTTTTTCTGCCCTCAAACTGTTTGTCATTTCAATTTACAACAATCTTGTGTAAAAGCTGCTTGCTGTGTCACGCAGGATGCAGTCCACAGTTGTAGCTGCTTTCAAAAGCTGTTTTGTATTGTGTGCTTCACTTACTTTTGTGCAGACTTTCAAAAGCTGCTTGAAATAGCTAAGCAATATTTCATCAATCACAATTAACTCTCCCACACTCGATGCTCTGCTTTGTTAATTTCAACAAATTAAAATATCTGGGCCACTGAAGTTTGTCATCCGATTAGATGGAGTGTTTACATGACACACATTATTACCCCGACTATTGTACTCGTATTTATTTATTTGTTTATGTTTGGTGCATTAGAAACATAACTCATTTGTCACGATCACAATCCATGGCCAACATTTTGTTTTAAAAATTGTTAAACACTTACATTTTACCGAGTAGCCTATTGTAAGGAGCATTGCTATGCATATCCATTGTTTCATAATATTATCCATAGTAACAATTTATGGCACGTTCCAATCAAACCGAATTCAAAGTTACACTGAGCACCATCTGCTGAATCTGTCGAGCACTTAAACGAAATAGAGCTCAAAAACAGATTTGAATTGTAGTTGCTTTAATTGTTGTAATTTTCGAAATTAATTTAAATTACCTTTATAGATGAATGTGAATTAAAAGTTTGGGGTAAAAACATTTGTTGATGACAGATAGCTTGAACTTGAAAAAAAGGTAAAGCACCTGTTGATGAACCTATGACCGGAAAAAGTGTTTGCAAGGTCTACTGGAACTTAAATTAAATGATTGTAAAACATTTTTCATATCGTTTTCGGATGCGCTTATTTATTGACTTGGAGTTAGGCACATGGCTAAAATGTTACACTGAGAGAAATGAAACGGAAAACTCTTCTAAATCTAAATGCCGACTACGACTACCTTGTGTACTCGTACATAAAACACAAACGTACAGTGAATATTGACTATATGGAGCATATTACATTATAATCATTTAATGGTCCACCTAGTAGGATTCCTGCGGATCTATTCCCGGTGCTTGCAGTCTAGAAATAGTTGTGCCTGCGATTGCACATATCGAAAGATTTCCAGCAACATCTCATTGGATGTTTTGCAGTTTCCCTGCTGTGGCTCGAAGAAGCTGCCTGATCCTCCAGCACCACCCACCGACCGTTTGCCCCAGTCTGGCGAGAAAGTCAACTGCAATTTCAAAGTCGTTAAAGGATTCATGTGGAGAAGGAATTGATTTGACTTACTTGACATTCCACGCAGGCCAGCAGGAACACGACCACGACAGCAATAAGGATTTCACTCTTTGGATTCATGTTGCTTTCTATGCTCTCTGCAGCAATCGCAGCCTCTTTTATACTTAACCAACTGCTACTTGCCATACTCTGTGCAATTAGTTTTACACTTCTACGGCTGCTTCGCAACAGACAGAATCATTTGTCCTGACGTCATTAAACTACGTCTACGACTATTGTGAAAAGGCACTTTAAGTAGCTTCAAGAAATTGTATTTAATAGATTGTCCTAATTGTTTTAATATAAAGAATATTATTATTTTGTTTGTAGCCGGCAATTAACCAAAAAAGAATAATGAATTGTTTTTTGCTTATTTTTTTTATCTCCAATATATTTCTATCTTCTTCGCCTACCAATAAAATAAAATGAAAAACAAATGATCACCAAACCATATCAATATTAATAATAATAGTTAAATAAATTATATTATAACATTTGTAAAACAATTTGAACCCAATCAATTGAAATACGAAGAATGCTTTTCGATCAAATCTAAGCCTTCTCTAGTTTTCCTATTATATTATATTATACAATCATTCTTTATCCCGCTCAAAGAAGAATTAAAAACTTGGAGTTTGGATTTATGATAATTGCCAATTAGTTTAGAGTTCATAGTTCTTGCCCCATATTGTCTGATCAAGATATTATTTTCTCCATTCCTTTATTCGGCTTTTTCAGAAATGAGAAATTTAACAAAACTTTTTGGAAGCATTTGTGATTTGTATGTATTTATTAGAATTGCGCATATTTTGTATTATATATATATATATAAATATATATAAGTATATAAATATATAATATAAATTAATAAAGGCTCGTTAAATGAAGCGGGTGGTGTCGAGTTAAACAAGAATACATAATATTTAAATGTAATAAACACTTTCCTTTCATATACGATAATAAAATTAATTATGTAAAAAATACACAATTTGTATAAAAAACATAGAATAAATTTAAGAGATTTACAATAATTATTGTATTGTGCGTTTTGTATCGTTTACAAATATCAATTCTAAATTGTTTTGTTGTTGTTTGGTTGTTGTTTTTGTTGCTGTAGTAGTTGTTGTTATCAATGCTCTGACTAAATGCAACGAGAACGAGGCACTCAATTTATTATTAATCAAACACAACACAACACAATCATTGATAACAAAATTGAATTACAAGCATTATATACAATTGTATGTATGCAAATGTATTTTGTATATATATAAATATGTATGCAATTGTTTATATATATTAGTAGTAAATAACAATACAAATTACAATAACACATTACTTTTGGCTTAATCGAAAAAACAAACGGTCCAACGTATGACAAACTTGGCTCAATTATTGCATTGCATATTATAATTTGATATAATTTAATTTCGTTTCATTTCATTTGATTTAATCGCATTAAACAAATCGCTTTTCGCACACAATTTTCTCAATGTTCACAACTTGTAACCATAATACACATAATAATAAAAACATTTTGTCCTTAATTGTTGCCTTGTGATCAACAAATAATATTACAAAAATATATATATATTGTATGTATATATATGCATGCTTGTATATATGGATGTATGTATGTATGTATGCATGTATTTATAAATGTATGTATATTATGTATATGTATGCATGTGCTCTCTGGGGACGCAAGGAAATCGTTTACTTGAGTTTCATGTTGCTTAATTTGTTAGTTAGTTAACTGGCGAGCTGGGCGTGAGCGCTGAAACTGGAGCTGGGCATGGAGCTGGACATTGATCTGCGATTCGTGGATGCTACTGGGCAGGCCGGTATAAAATGCATTACGTTTCGGGTACGGCTGGGATACTGGGGTTACGGGTGGATCTGATCGATATCTATAGCTCAGTCGTGGCGCAGTATTATTAATTAAAATTTGGTGTTATACTCGTTACATTCATATTCTCATAATGTTGCTGTTGTTGCTGATTCTGGACTGGTCACCAGGAGATTCAACTGCAACGTCAACTGAAACTGGCAGTCGGCTTACATCAGGCAACACTTCTTCTTGCCCTTCTTCTTGTATCCTTCCTCGATGTATGGTCTTTCGGCTATTTGAAATTTACGCACAATGCGAACCAGCTCATGGAATGCCTGATCGACATTGACCCGCAACTTGGCACTACACTCAATGTAGGGTATCAACAGATTTCTGCTCGTATTCTGTGCCTCCTCTAGCGATACTTGACGCTGATGCTCCAAATCGCATTTGTTGCCCACCATCAGCATGGGAAACTCATCGCGATCTTTTACCCGCAATATTTGTCGCTGAAACTTTGGTATTTCATCGAAGCTGGAATGATCATTCAAGGAAAAGACTAACAGAAATCCTTCGCCCGAACGCATATACTGCTCCCGCATTGCACTAAACTCCTCTTGTCCGGCCGTATCCAGTACTATATATGGAAATATAAATGTTATTACAGTCTGTTGCCAGTAAATTCATTGAATACTCACTATCCAGTTTGGCTGGCACATCATCTATGACACATTGTTTTGTATAGGAGTCCTCGATGGTTGGATCGTAGTCTGTCACGAAATAGCTCTGTAATTACAAAGGGAAAACGAAAAGATCATTCTGTTTTCTTAGCTTCTAAGTGCTTGTGGATCACTTCTTGATTTGTTTACACACGAAGACGCCACTTTTATCATCTCAAGCCACAACAACAACAAATACATATACTAGACTCTATATCTAGATGAAAATCTTTGCATATAAAACAATTGCTTATGTATGCGTGTTTGTGTATGTGTACACAGTATTCATTCGTATATGTTTATGTAGATATGTATGCATATAGGCATGTGTAAATATACATATGAATGAATGTGGCATGGGAGGAGATGGAGATGACGCAAATAACTAAAAATAAATACCAACGGCTGCCGCTGCTACCGAACATTGCCTCACATTTAGAATTATACGGCGGGCAAAGAGACCGTGGTCGTGACCATGACGAACGGGTCGCTGTCACAGTTGATGTCGCCGTCGTCGTATTGACCTCAGCTCTATATAAGACCACACACACATATAAATCCATAAACAGAAACCGCAACTCTAAGTTAAGGTGCTCTATTGGGAGCCGCCCTATAACCGTGTATATATTCTTCTGCTAATGCTGCTGCTGACGTCGTCGTAAAATTCAATTTCCAATAGCTCAAAGTTTACGTGTATGTGTGTGTGTGTTTGTTGAAGTTGCTTTCGCTGCAGCTTTTAGTGAAGATGATCTATGCTTGAAAATATGTAGCACACGCACATATGAACATAAAAACATACATATACACATATGTATATGGATTTCCAAACACATCAACTTGCTCACAATCTCGCTTGTTGCTTTTGCCAAAACAAGGGTCCAGCCCACTTGTTACGTTGCGCCGCGCCCCTCCCCTACTGGTTTCAGCACCATAATGCTTATACTGATGAGCAAATTTTGCATTCGCCGCATTGCATTGACGGCTCTAAATATGTTGTTAGTTCTAGGTCACATGTGAGTTCCAAAATCTCAATATCACAAATGCTAAGCACTTCTAGTTTTGCGTATATACAATAACGACGACATCGACAACGGCACCAGCGACGACGTCACCAGCTTATTCCTGGGCTCACCTGTATGAATTGTATCGTTATGGCAGACTTTCCAACGCCTCCGCCACCGACGACCACCAATTTGTACGTTTGCATCTGCATTTTGTTTCTTTCTGCCGACTAATTGTTTAATTTTATTTTTATACCGACCGTCCGCGAAAAAAATTCAACTAGCAATACACCGATGTACAGCGTGACCGCAAGCTTTATTTTAAAATATACTACATTACTTCGAAAAATTCACAAATATACCATTTCGAAAATCGCTAGCTTGGTTACACTTTATTAGAAATGGCCAATATCCAAACTTCGTCCAAATTGGCGCTACTTTTTGAATAATCTTTTTCCTAAGGCAAAGAATTAAACCGCCTAGACCGAAACATGCTTAAATGCAAACTGAAACAAAAATTAACAACTGACGGTTACTCGATATACTTTCATATGATTTGCATCATTATCAAAATAATTGTTTTTATTCAACAAAGTAAGATCTTAGAATTAAAATGCATTCGATGGTTTATTGATAAATTAAATTTTTAATGTGACTCAGCGACCATGCACAGCTGTGCGAGCAGGCTAGTTAGCTGAAGCAAGGAATTACAACCATCTACAATCTTCATATGTGTAATACCAATTTCTCGAATAAAGTTCAACTTCAATTCCTCGTCCACATTGAGGCGTTTGCAAACCCGAAATATGTTTCCAATGATATCCTCGGGTGCATAGCCAAGTCGCCAAAGTTTTGCAATAATCTTGTAAGCCTTATGAATATCATTAGCAGCACAATGCTGTAGCATATCCTGCAGCAACATGGGATGCGGTTCATCGCACACCTTAAACACATTTGCTCCAGTAATGTCGCCAAATCCCTGTGCAGTAGACTGTAGATTGTTAAGTCCCTGTCGCATGTCCCCTTGTGCAGTGAATACTATCGCCTCCAAACCATCTTCATCGTACTTTAGCTTCTCAAGCTGGCAAACCTCAATTAGTTTGGCAAGCACTTGGGCATCTGAGAGTTTAGTGAAACGCAACATGGCGCATCGAGATTGTATTGGTTCAATGATCTTCTCACTGGTGTTGCAAGCCAGAGCAAACCGTGTCGTACTGCTATAGATTTCCATGGTACGTCGTAGAGACTGCTGTGCACCTTCAGTCATACTGTCTGCCTCATCCAATATGACAATCTTATGCCGCCCCCTAGGCAAAGTTACTTTCTGCTGTGCGAACATCTTGATCTTGTTTCGAACCACATCAATACCCCGCTCATTGGAGGCGTTCAGTTCTAGCACTGCATCCTTATAACTGTCACCAAGCAAAATGCGAGCCAGGCACTGAATGGTTGTTGTCTTTCCCACACCAGGTGGTCCCTGTAACAGTGTAATATACCTCATAAATTAGCTTGTTCTGTTAAATGTTACAATGAATTACCGCAATGATAATATTGGGCGCATTGCCCTGTGTGGCGAAGACAGACAAGCGGGCTACAGTATCCTCATTGCCGACAATTTCTTCAAATTTCACTGGTCTGTATTTCTCAATCCATGGCAAATTGTTGCGTTTGTCAACAACTTCCGGGGCTTCAGGCATTATTCCTTAATAAATTAAAATCTTTAATTTCAATTTGTGTATGCACAAATAAAACGCGGGATGTGGAATATGCTTTTGACATACCGTATTGTTAGTGTGACCGCAAGTAGACTTTCAAAATGTACTTTTTTACCTCTTAAAAATATACCAGAATATACAAATATCGATAAAATGTTGACACGATACAATAAAAAGTATTTTACTATAGCAAGCAGCTTTCTGTTAGGCAAGTAATCCAAATATAAATGGATCCATCGCCTACAGTGTCGGCAGTGCGAAACATTACGGAAATTTTTGGAGCATTGATGTGCGATCTTCATTTCACTTACATGCATTTTCAATTATGGTATTTCTCTAACGAAAATTTAATTAGTCATTTGCCATTTGCAATCATTTTTAAATATACAAATATACCTTAAGAAATTGCATTATATTGGTATATTTTTTAACATAAAAAAGTATATTTCGAAATTCAACATGCGGTCACGCTGGATGTAAGTGTAGATGTAGAAAATAAAGTGAGAATATGGCGAGTTTTGAGGGCCAGGAAGAAAATTATTCGAAAGATCCATCAGGTATGCATTAAAAACATGAAATGCACAGACAAATGAAAGTTTAAACAGTGCGTGTCAATGTCAAGTGCAAAAAAGTATCCACCAATACGTGAAACAAAGAGTTAAAGCAAGCAACAAAATTATTGGTCGAATGGGCAGAGACCAAGACAACGACGACGACTCACACTCAAAAAGCGAACGATGTGAAAAAAAGAAGAAGCCAGAAGAAGTGTTTGCTTCATATGGGTGAAATTTGCCCCCGTGTGTTTGAGTTCTACTGTATGTTCGGATGTTGATTCCTTTCCCCCCAAAACGTCAACCGGAGTTTTGAGTTATAAATAAATCCGTTCAAAGTTCCTCCAGAGGAAAAACATTTTCGCTGCTGCCGTCACCGCCGTTCACAGTCATCGTGAGACAGCAGCTGCGCTGCAGCTGAACATTTTTGTTTGTGTGTGTTTGGTCATACCCCTAACCCGCCGCCCGCCCGTCTGACACTGCCACTCTCAGTCGTCGCCGTCGCCGACTAGTCAAATGCGTGTTTTTTCCTTGCCCTACAAGTGCAAAACAGAAGCCGATTGATTTTCTTTTTTCTCCCGACTTATTATTGATATTCCTTTCATTTTGGACGTTTTATTTATCGAGTGAGTGTTTGCTGCAACGAAAAATGGTGGAAAACTTATTGTACTTAACAGCACGTTTAGATTTTTCGTCTTACGAAACCAAAACATGAAAACTTGAATGTTTATATCGCCATGCATTTTATTTACTTTCAGTGGAAAACATACCCAAACGACCCGAAAGCCGAGAGGGAAGCGCCGAACGAAAAGGTAAAACAAGAAAAATAAAAAGCATCATTTTTTTATGGTTTTATCATATGTAGTCAGTATACATATGTACATATATGCACATTGTGCGTGTGAATGTGTTTGTTACATAAAGTTGGCATAGACGACTTCTGCACGCTCTTTCTGCCAACACAAACAAAACAAATCTCTAAAAATCTCAACGCGTTCACATTCTTCTGCCAAAGCTGATGCCGCTGCTTCTGCCTACACAAACTGCACTCTGCACTGGTTTGCTCAGGTGGGCGACCTTAACAACGAGAGAGATGAAGCGTCTGCGAATGCTCAAGGTAGTTGACATTCTACATCTTCCGCTTGCCTATGCCCTATCTGTGCTCACCACCTGCCGTCGCATGATCAACACACTCTAACAGACGAGCCACTGATAAGCCATTCGTTTCTTATCTTAGCGTTCTTTTACATATCCAAATTATGCACGATACGCGACCTTGTTGCTGCCTGATGATAAATTTCCCATCCGGCGCTAAATCAAACAAAAAATAATAATAAAACAGTTGAGCATGATTCAATGACAGTTGGGATGCAGGTTGCAGCTTTTGCAGTTTGCTCCTTTGTTTTGCGTTAATGACGTCATTACATTCCATAAATACCACAAAAACGATAACGAACTAACGATAACGTTTCTACCGATTGCCGATTACAATGAATGCGCAGAAAGTTGGCCAATATTTGACTTGTCCGATTGTTTAGCATTCTATTTTTTTTTATTGCTCTTGTTATGTTTTAGCACGGCGCCCCAATGTCATTTTAATAAAATTGTGCGCTTACATTTTTTTTTGCCTTATTTGCGCATCTGGGGGCGACCTGTGAGCATGTGTGTTTGTGTGTGTGAATGTAATGTATGCATTGCTATTGTAGTTTGTTGTCAATTGACCCACATTGTGAGCCGTACAACGGTCGATGACGTCAGACAGTCGGCTGTAAAAGTCGCGAGTTGCGACTCAGACGATGCCGGCAAATGCCAAAAAACAATAAATATGCTGAAAGAGAATGTTAAGTAAAGCTGAAGCTTTATCGATTTCGTCTACAGGTAGCACATGTCGATGATTACAACTTGCATTTACCTGTGAAATTATGAAGATTATACCACCACCACTACCAACCTCACCTTGAGGCTACACCCTGCTGAGTAATCATATGCTGACGTTTGTATTTATTTCGTTTTGTTTTTTGTCACTCCACAGTGTCCAAAGATCGTGAGGAGAAACTGAGATATACGAGGGATCGACAGAATGAAGAGCGACAAAGAAAAATCGAGGAGCTGCGGGCTCAAGCGGAAGCAGCCCAAAAGTATCGGGAACAGAAAGAGGAAGAACGACGACGACGCATCGAAGAGATACGCGTGAGAGATTCAGAGAAGCGGCATCTGGTGGAGGAGCGCAAAAAGGCCATTATTGAGGCCGAGAAGGAGCGACGTGAATACATTGTCAAAAAGAATCAGGTGCTTTACACTTCCCTCCCCTTAAACACACGACTCTCTTGCTAATACTCTTTTTCCCTCTCTATCTCTCCCCAATTAGGAGCGCGATTCGCGAATAGAGACAAAGAAACGCGATAGAAATTCAATTGCTTTCGCTTTTGGCTCATCGACGCCACGTTTGTTGGATGTACCAGCTGATTATGGCACGGTATCGCCCAGCACCTTTTGGAGTCAGCGACGGTATGCGCAGAATGCCCTATTATTTGTACACTATTCAACACACTTTGCTTTATTTCAGATCCACATCCATATCGAATGTAGCGGGCGCCTCGCTCTCACGTCGCAGTTCCGAGCGTGAACTTGCCGATAGTGGTGCTAAGAAGCGTGCCTCCTCCTCCACGGACAGACACGATGGTGAGTGGAAAGCGCCAAAACCGTTTACAAACGATCGAACTGCCCTCCCACAAAAACGAACAGTTGACACACCACTTCACAACCCCAGACACACACTCAAATACCAACACCAACACACACACACACGACACCTAATCTTAACTACATATTTATTTTGCAGTTAATATTACTTTAGTCCCAGTTCTGTTACAGTATATTTACCATATATTTGTGTACTCTAAATGTACCCAATTCCCATGTAACTGTCAACTGTTGCAGCTGTGTGTAAACTTAACTTAAGTCTCTCCCTCTCTTAACCCTCCCTCCCAACCAACCAAAAACCACAACAACAATCACATTTGTTTTTTTATTTTGATTTGATTTGCAAACAATATGATTTATCACTTAGCCAAAGCACAGATGATCACGATAAACATATGAACACGATCACTACTCCGACTCGTGCCCAGCCTGTCTGCCTGCCTGTATAACTCTTTTATATACCTTCCATCATTATCTTGATCTCTCTGTACAAATCCGGTCATTTTATAATACCACCCCACACAGATCATCGGCGCAAATCTTCGTCCATGTATGAGGTATTCAATTGGGGCTATTCCAATGATGAGCCGCCCAAGCGGTTCTCGCTCTCAATCGCTGCCAGCGAGATAAATATCGATGGGCCAGCGCCTATTAGTCAAACGCCCAATGCCCAACAAAAACTGACTTCCACAACAACACCAACTGCGCACAGACAAAATCTTGCAACAGCGACAGCTGCAAGCCACAACAACAACAACTACAACAACAATAACTCATATCGTAAGGGTGAGGGTTCCTCTTCTCTACTCTACTCTTCTTCTCAATTGTTCCTGTTTTTGTTCTATAATTCTGACATTATTGTTTGTTGCCCTTTAACCTCCTGTATAAAAGTGCCTGCTGCATGTGCTCTTGAACGTACGTAACTCCGCCCCCTCCCATTAATTAGAGCATGAAAACTATCGATAGTAAGTTGAAACTTTAAAGTTCTCGCTAGTGATATATTCCTTGACCATATTCCTTTAACACTCCTGTAAATACTAATCGATCTGGTTGTCGTCGCTAAAAAAGCGAAGAATGCATTTGTTTATCAGAACGCTCTTAATAAAATTACAACTTATATTAATTGCTCGCATTATCGATAGTTTTGCAGCTTTCGTTATAAATAATTGCGTAGCCCTAACTTGCCTGGTTCCCTGTAAAAACCCCAAGCCTAGCGGCGACTTCCAAGTTTTTTTTTTTCAATTCTTAATCCCGATTTTAGTAGCTCTCTCTCTACTCTTTCTTCCTCTCTCTCGCTCGGCATGGTTGTTGCTTTAGTCTTTGCTTTTGGTTTATCAATGAAACATTTTGCAATAGTTTTAATAACCGAGTCACAAAGTCCAGACAATTTTTGGTCAATGAAAAATCCTAAAAAAAAAACCACAAAAATACCAAAACAAAAAATATCCAAAACCACAATTGCAGAAGATATCGTTGACACATCACAGAACATTATGTTCCGAAGCGTTTACCGCAGGAAAACGGACCTCATGCCGACAATACCCAGCCCTCGAGACGGGCACTATGGTTCGCGCAGCTCACTGAGCACCACGCCCAGAACCCCAGGTAAGATCGCACCCAATTCCACAGCTATTCTCTTCCCGCCACCCCCTCGACAAGAGCTCTGTCAACAGCGACAACTGTGTCTATCATCATCATCATCAGCATCATCAAGAACATTTTTATTGCGCCATCATGATCATCTTCATCCTTAAGCAGCTTCATCCGATGTTATCGATCATTGCGAACCCATTGTGATCATCATTCAGTTCAGTTAGCCATTTGTGGGAAGAACACTGACTGACTGCCGAGACAATGCGAGGATATTTCTGGGGTGTCCTGTCTCTCACTTGCTTTCTTTTGTACTCCCTTTGAGCAGCAGCTGGATAAATGGAGTTGTATCAATTTGATAGCACCACCAACCAATACACACAAACACACACAGTTATTCACTCTCTCACACACACACACAAACACACGTATTCATTTTGTAGCGCAGTCTTCGAACCCATTAATGTGACGTCTTCTGTAAATAGCTGCATAAGGAACCACAATAGCACCACCAAACCACCAAATGCACCACCACTACAACAGCTACAACAACGATTCTGTTTTTGATTCTGTTTCTGATTCATCAACACTTTTTGAACCACTTTCCACTTTACATATCAACAACAACTACAACAATACCACAACCAATCCACTGTGATCGTCATCAGGACGCGCCTACTCGATGAATCGCTTGGACCAGCTGGCCCAGCCCATTCGGCGCAATGGCGAGCATTTGCGCGCCATCTTGGATCGGGAGCGACGCGAACGTGAACTGGAGATGCTGGACGAGACGTCATCGCTGGGCGGCGGCAGCGCTGCCTATCGACGTGGCGGCAACTCCCGGGGCAAGCGTGCGGGCAGCGCCAGTGTGGGCAGCGGCAGCGGCAGTTCAACGGCTGTGGGCGCCATGTCCAGGAGCATGACCCATTTGGCTGGTGGGGCACAACGTGAGCGTGGAAAGTATTCACTTGGTGGCGGCATCTCGTCTAGCTTTCGCCCCTTGGGCAGTGGTCAGCGTGACTCCAGTAAGAGCATGACACAGATTAGCTATTCGTGGTCCCAACTTGGCACAATAAACAACAACAATACACCACAGCAACAACGCCAATCGAATCTTGGCTTGCAAACGAGTGCAACTAAAAAATATCTTCAATCATCATTTGCCTCATCCCTCAACAATGCATCCTACGCGACAGCCTCAGCGAATGCAACTAGGCGTGCCCAGCAGCAATATGCGATATATAATCCAACTACTAACCCACACAACCACCACCACCAACACCACCGTTATCTCGATCTCGATCCAAACTCATTGTTGCTCATGAACTCTTCTAGTTTGTTAGTGAATGCAGGTGTGTGCGATCAACCAAACCAAACCAAACAAACCCAAAACAAAACAAAACAAAACATACGAACAAACCAAACAACTACTACACACCACAGCGAAACTCACCACAATACACCACACATAACCTCAACACACCTACAACATATGTAATTTGGTGGCATACCTTAGTGCTGTAGTCCTTGAACATTTCGCTAAACCTCCCTCCCATAAAGTAGTACTCCGATTCGAACCCCCAAAACATACACACAAACACATACACATAATTGGCTAACACACACCAACACACATAGCGTAGGAAGACATACGAAGTAGTAGCTGGAACTAAACTCTCAACTGCAGTTCATCTGAGCAACAATATATTTGTTAAATCGATTATATATTTTTCAATTGTCTCTAGAATTAACTAATGAGTATATATCTTTTTCATATAAAATGTAATCTCGGATAGATTAATTGTGATCCATATTGTGTGCTGAGCATTGCCATTTGTATTCGTTTGCTTCGTATGTTTTCAACTGGGCTGCCATCTTAACTCTGGTGGTGACCCTCGCTTCACTACACACCCCACAAACACACACACACACTCACACATACCCCATAGGTTATGCTTTGTCTACTTGTCTATTTCTCTATTTTCGTTCGTTTTGCTTAACTTTTTGTCGAGGTGTCTTTTGGTTTTTATAATCTGTGTTTTTTTTAGCTCTCCTCATTTTGTTGTATTCATATTCGTATTCGTATTTGTATTTGTATTTGTTTTCTGCTAATGACGATACTCTCTCCTGGTGACGGTCACAATTCACAAATTTTTACAACTTTTTTGTTTTTCACCCGTTTCATCTATATAAGTATGTGTATAATATTATATATAAAAAGTACATGGTCTAAACAAGCCTAAACCTAAAACCCAATACCTGCTGCACATCCGTGTTTAGTTATTTTTTGTTAAACTTCAATTTTAATTGGTTGTTTGTACTTGTTTAGGCTCGCGATCGGGAAATGTGACACCTGGTGGTCATGGACATTTGAGTGGTTCGCGTCCTGGCAGCGCCATGTCCACATCCACAACGTTGTCCACATCGGCGGGCTTGGTGGCGCGGCGTCCAGCGACAGCTCCACGCAAGCCACGCCCAGCCAGCATTGCCGGCACTGGCATGTCCCTAGAGGGTAGGTCTAACACATCTCTAAAGTGTCCAGGAAATTGGAGATTAATCAAATGTTCCCTTTGCAGAGATCAACAAATTGAAGAGGGATCACAAGCCGCCGGTGAAGACAACAAATGCCGCCGCCTCGCCATCCACGTCTACAGCACAAACGACACCCAAACGAACCCCGAACCTGATGTCCACCTCAATGATTGTGACCTCCAGTTCATCGCGCATAAACAGCGCCGAGAAAAAGACGCCTTCGAAGCGGGTAAGCAATTGCCATCAGTTTCAAGATTATCGTTTTCTCACACACTATGTATTTTTGATCCCCCAGGAGCCGCTGCCGCCCAAGGCCGCGTCCGCCTCGAAGGCACAGCCCAGCCGCACCGTCAGCTCGGAGCGCATTAGCCGGCACGCCAAGGAGTCGATAAGCAAATGCCCTCCAGCCATGAGCACATCTATGATTGTTACCTCCACCACAACAATATCAAAAGCAACGGCTGAGTCCGCTTCAGCTGCAGCTCCAGCTCCAGCACCCGCTGTTGCCGCTCCAAAGGCTAACGGTGTGGCCAAGGAGCAGGTGGAAGAGCAGCCTACAGAAATGCCCTCAGCTCCAACTGAGAGAGCTGAGCAAGCTGCACCTGGGGTCAGCAAGGCCGAGAAGGAGGCACTCAACACTGAGCAGGCGGAGCAAGTGCAGCAAGAGCTGTTGCAAGTGGAAGCGGAAGTGGAGCAGCAGCCAGAGCCAATTGCAGTTGCTCCAGCGGAGCCAGTCGTTGCTCACGTAGAAGAGAAGGCGGATGAGGGCACTGAGAAGCCGCAGGAGCCAATTGCCAGTGGCACAAAGAAGACATCACGCAACGGCAGCAAGGAGAACTCGGAGGTGCGTGAGCTGACACCACCGACGGCAGTCGCTGTGGATGGTGGCAACGATTTGATGACCGCATCGATGATAGCCAAGAAAATCACGACTGAGGGGGAAGCAAAGGCGGCATTAGCCGAACGACGACGCCTGGCCCGCGAGGAGGCCGAACGACAGGCAGAATTGGAGCGTCAGCGAGTCGAGGCTGAGCGACTGGCCGAGATCAAGGCCCAGGAGGAAGAAGCCGAACGTCAGCGGCTCTTCGAGGAGGAATCAACACGTCTAGCCGAGGAACAGCGTCGCGGCGAGGAGGAGCGTTTGCGCAAGGCCATCGAGGTAAGCAATCTCTAAAGCATTTAACTTGACAGACAGTGCTAATCACTCTGCTCTCACAGGAAGCACAGCAGCGCGAGGAGGAAGAGCAACGCAGACGCGAGGATGAGGAGCGCCAGCGCATTGAACGCGAGGAGGCCGAAAAGAAGGCCAAAGAGGACGCTGAGAAGATGCGCGTCGAAGTCGCCGAACGTCTCAAGCGTGAGGAAAAGGAGCGCGAAGAGCGACGCAAGCGAGTCGAGGCAATCATGGCGCGCACTCGCAGGGCTGGCGCCGCTGCCACGCCCGCCAAGGTAATACGCCAGAGTAGAACGATTGTTCAATTGGCTCACATCCCTTTTAACTAAATTTATAGGATGCAAATGATGCCAAGGCGGCGGCAGCTCCCAAAGAAAGCGAAAGCAACAGCAGCAGCAGCAATAATTCGACTGGTGGTTCGCCCAACAGCAGCAGCAGCACAACTGCAACTGATACTGCACCTGCATCCGCTCCTGCTGCACCAGCTCTTGTGGGGGAGCCGCCCAACAGCCAGGCCATGTATGAACAATCGGTGCTGGACAAGGAGAATTCGCTGATCAACAGCTTCTCCAACATGATAATCGATGAGAATGCCAAGAACTTGCATCAGTTTGATGTAAGCAACGGCAAGTTGCATGTGGAAGCAGCTACAGTTGTCGCTGCCGTCGTGCCACCTGTGGCAGTGGCCAATGGCAATGGCCACATCGAGAATGTTAACAATAAGAAGTGAGTGATTAATTTCGATTTGTGTGTTAGAACTAAATGTTTACTCACCAATTGCAGTGACATCAATCTGCTGCAGGATACTGCAGTGACTCCAGTGGTCAGTCAACTGATCGATTTGAGCATTGAGTCACAACAAGATCTGCACATCAACAACAACAACATGAATAATAACAACAACAACAGCTTGCTGACAAGCACAGCGGCAACCACCACGCTAGTCACTGCTGATAGTCACGAGAATAAAGGTAACATGTCCTCTCACATTGGTAGATTGCAGAATTAATCAATTGAGCTAAATCTCTGTAAGCTCTGTAAGAGTAATGAGTTGAATTTGACAAGATGACAAACTATTTCAAATCACAACTAATAGTTACCTCTTTCATGTTTTCCCCCTTAGATATATCGTTGCTGTGAATCCGATGAGAAGGAAACCAAACCAGATTGTTTGTCGTAAAACTATCTACAAAAAAACTGATATATAGCTAAATGTGTGTGGAGTATTTATTTATAGATTGAGATAGGATCAACAATGCAATGCGATGCGATATGACTCGACTCGAGTCGATGTGTGTTTGGAGAACGTGCAAAAAGAATGCAACAAATTATGGTTACTAGAGATAAACTAACAAAACAAACAGGAAAACATAATGCTTATAAAAACAACTATATACACTCTATATTATACAGATATATATATATGTACAATATATATATATATATATAAATAAAAGTATGCATCATATAGAAGCAGGCAAAGCTCCAAGAGACCGAAAAACTGAAGACGAAGAAGAAGCTGATGAAGCAAAAACGAGTGCATGTAATATTAGTTAAGAACTAAGACAAAAACTAAAAGAGAACAAAGAGAAATGTTGATGATGGATGGATGATGAACGGAATGATAATGATTATGATAATCAGCCTGACAATTGGCTAACAATTTAATATCAAAAATGATGATCTAAAATGCGTTACGATCTAATTTGATTATGATTATAATTATAATTAATGCTAGCAACAAAATCGCTTCAAAAGTTTTTGCAATTTTTTCGATTAACACGAGTCTAACTTGAACTTGAGACGCAGCGTATATAATTGAAAATTATATAGAGAATAGTAAAGAATTACAATGCCCTTTAATGAAAAAGTAAATAAACCCTAGGTACGTACTCTGTGCGAAACAACACGGATCATGATCGTGATCATGATGAGGGCCACATAAGTTTAAAGACGCCGCTGCGGTATGCAGTAAATACCCAATTAATGCAAGATTATAGGCCAGCCTCTGTCCGCCCTCCTTCCCCCACGCTTCCCGCTCGACCCCAGAGAGTTTATTGCCCAATTTTTGCACAGTTGTTTTATAAGTTAAGTTTAAAAAAGCAGAATACGTTGAGCCAACGAATTTTGAGGTATTATTTATTAAAAAAAAAAAAAAAGAATTATTTGAAATTATTTGCTGATACTGTCCTATGTCCAATACGATTCGGAGAGAATGTAACTATTATACTATATATAGCATAATCACAGATATCAGATATCAGTGCTTATACACACACACACATTATACATATATATTTATAGATATATGCGTAGGATCTGCGCCTTGCAGGAGTCTTTGTCAATTCTAATTATGCTTATGTCTCTTTTTTATTATATTAGCGTCTCCCCCTCCTCCCACTCAATGTCTCTCTCTTTGTATATTATTTTTGCGTCAATTTACTTTTTTGGTAAACAACTTTTTTATATATACAATCATCTATATTTGTAATTTGTATTTATCCATGTGCAAAATAAATTATGATTATTTTTTAATTACAACTAGAAAATTATTTAGCATGCAATTTTCCCCCCAATTGTAAAAACATAATCAAATTCAATAGTCTATAATACAAACGCACACATACATTCATACGAATGTACGTGTGACAGATCCACAAGTACTTGAGCGCGAGGGCCTTAACATGCATGAGAGCAAAGTGAAGAAATGGGGAAATCCCATTGCGATCCCATTATAAAACCCGTTAATCTTTAGTATAATCAAAATACTAAGAAACATACTTTGTCTAGTTAAATGAAAATGCTTTTCCTATGTTATAAAAAAAAAACTAAATGGCGATATAATCAAAAGACAAATAATGATATAAACGTTTCTTAATTCAACAATTGTCTTGCTGCAGTGAAATGATAAATGATAACAATTATGAAAAATACCTTAGAACTATGTATATTTAATATAACAACTATATATGTATGTATCACACAAAGCAACAACAACAAAATATAAAAGCAATTCCCTCTATTTATTTAGAACACAATAAAACACACACACATACACTGTAACACTAATGAAATTCTCTTATCTAAAACAAAAACAATTGCGTAACATATATATATTTATGTGAATAAAATGTAACTAATTCTCAAGGCAAACTAAAACAAAAGACCAGCAATATCTTTATTTTTTTTTGTTTTTCCTTTTTATTTGCCAAGGTCATGCTTGGAATGTTGAGCTTAGGATAAGGCATGTACTACTCTTACTAATAAACATTAGCAGCCGTCACAGCAGCACCAGAAGCTTCATATCAGTTCACTTTCATTGCCATTCAAAGGAACAACAATGTACATTATGACATCATCTGCAACAGCAGCTGAGCGTGAGCTTTTGCGATGTATTGTGTGCTTTAGAGAGAGGCTCATGTTAAGCGAATAAGCACACTAAGCAAAACATGCACAACACACTCTCTCTGTTATTCTCTCTCTTGTTTAACATTGGTGAAGCGTGCGTGTTCTGCTTGGTGCTTGGTGCTCAGTGTAAAGTTTTCTTGGTTTGTCTGTTTATCTGCTACGCTCAAAGCGCTTTTAACTTTTGCTGTGTACGGACGTGTTTTGTTCGCTTGCGTGCTCCACACACTAAAAAAAATATATTCCCAATTGTGATAAACATTCCATTGGCCAGAGTGCAACGATAAGTTTTGACCAAGCAACAAGCCCTGCAAACCCGTTTCCAGCCCAAATCCAGCAGTCGCAACAGCAACAACAACAAATATTAACATGTCTTCGAATCGTGCTCCAAAGAGTGGCTTTGCGGCCGAAGCGCAGCGTAAGGTAAAAACAACAATATCAAGAGCACAAACAAATTTTTGCCAAAAAATAATTTTGCGCTTGTGTGAGTGAATGTATGTGTTTGTGTGAGGCTGCATTGACTTTATTTGGTCATTTAAAACCGAGTTTTGTATGCTCGCGCGCCAAAAGCCAGGCTAAAAATGGACTTAGAAATGACCTCATTCCAGATTGGCAATGCGCCTCGCCGATAAGTCATCTTTAAGTATGCAAGCATGTGTGCGTGTATCTTAACAATGCATGCGTAATGTATGTGTATAATTGTGTGTATTGAGCTTAAATTTATTTAAATGACTGATTGCTAGTTGCTATGCAACTCTAGTTTCAATACATTGGGCAAGAGGATCCCAGCCGATCGGTGCGGCACAAAGCTCTCCCCTTTTGATGCTAATTTGACGACATTAGGAACGCTTATTTACAGCAATTTACAAGCACATGTATGTACTGCACTGGGCTTGCATTTATTTGCTCCCCCTCTTCTTCGGCTTCCCCTCTACACAATTATGTAATGCCCTGTCCCTGTGCGTCTAAGCGACGTGAGTGAAATTGAAATTGTATATGGTTTGTCAGAGGGGGGGAATGAGGAATGGGAGATTAAGTGCAGTTTACCAATGGACAACAACTACAAAAACAAAAGGCAATGTGTCTACAGTTACAGTAAAACACATTACAAACGAGACAGACTGTGTTGCCACCCTTTTGCTTTTTCCCTTTACTATCCCCACTGCATGACGGCAGAGCTTCCCCTCTTTAGCTTGATCAATGGCTTCGCAGGAGTAAGAGAGCGTATGTAGAGAGAGAGAAAGAGAGAGAGGACAAATATGATGATGTCACTGGGCTGCCTGCCAGCTGCCCGTCTTCGTTAGCTTCCAAAATGTACAAGAAAAAGCGCCCCAAGTAGCGATAGCACCTTTGACGCACTCACACACATGCGCGCCGCACTTTAAAGAAACTTCAAGTGTGTATAGGTGTGTATGTGTGTGTGTACGAGTGTGCAAACAGAAACAACATGCCGCTGAATCAACTTTTAAAAATTGTTTGTCCATTTAACTGTTGAGGTGTACTCGCATATGTATTGTGTGTGTATGAGTGTGTGGTTAAGTGCTGAGTCGCTTGGCAGTTATTTTGTGTACTTTTATGGCAACGACTCAAATTTCAATATTTCAGCAAATTCGAGCGTCTACAACTATTCAAGGCGCTCCTCCAGCTGTCCCTCTGTCGCCGCCCAACCGCTAACCACTGTTCTTACCCCAAGCAACCCTTTGCCGACCCCTTCCCTGTCGTTCTTAAAGCATGTTTCATTAATTAGTCGGTTCTCTTGTTGTCTATTGTCCGTTCTTCTGTATGAGTACCCATAGAAACGTTAGCACCAATGGGCAGGTACATGCGTATGTATGTGTGTACATAGTAATCACGGTTACACACACTTATACATATGCGCACTTTTGCTAGATATGGTCACATTAATACATCCGCAGCAACTACCCATTGATATCAGTTGTCTAAATGGAACTTGTCGAGCTGTCGCTTACAACTACTCACGCAATTAGTGTGTGTGTGTGTGTGTGTAGTACTTTTGGGGTAAGCCATCGTACATTTTCAGATAAGCCATAAAAAGTGATGGCAACATATCATAATCATAAATCTAAATGTTGTTTGGATTTCCGGTGAAACTTTACACGAATGCCAAAACAGAGTTCTCATTTCTAATAATGGAACTGAAGTCATGTTCTTTCTCGCCACCAAAAAAGAAACGAAAACCCTAACGGAATTCGAACTTTCCTTATCAATAGACAGGTCTACAAGGTTTATTATTGCTGAACCAAACTATGTGGATCTCAAAGATTAGCTGAGCCTGATAGCTCTGATAGCTCTCTACCTTAGCAAACATTGTATTGTTCGTTCTAGAAGCCAGATCTAGAGAAATATAATATCTGCACTATTCAAAGTTTTCATTTCCGGGTAATGACTGTAGCCCTTTCCAAGGGGCCTCTCATTCAATTTGTGCATGTTTTGCACTGTTTACATTTAACCAAATAAAACAACAACAACAAACAGGGAAAAAAACATAAAAAAATAGCGAAACACAGTCACATAATTGACCTCGTTTACGCGTTACGTTTATTTTGCGGTATTCCAAGCTTGAGTGATTGTTTTTTCTGTGGCTTTTAACCAAATATCGGTCAGCTCAAGAGCTTCGCAATTGTCATCGAGCCATGGACTGGGACAAGGAGAGGGACAGGGACAGAGACACGGGCATGACACATCGAAAAGAAAGCGAAACTGAAAATCGAAAATGAATAATCGCAAAATGTTGGCAGATTTCCGATAACTTTTAAAGTATAGCTTATGTGCGTATACAGGTCGTCAGGCCGTCTGTCCGAACATAAAATCAACAATAAAGCAGGGGCTAACAAAAGAAATGGATTAAGGAATATGCTCTTTGGTATCCTATAATACCAGACAGAAATGTTTGTAATAAAAATAAATGCAAATACGATTATTGTATTGCGTTTTGAAAACTTTGTTCGATAAGCAAATAGTATAAACTTTAACTACAGTCTATGAGTCAAGTTTTAAGCTGTTAACTAATCATTGTTGAGTTTTTGAATTATTGCCAAAGTTCACTAAAAATTCACAAGCCGAACGAGCCGGCAAATGACATCACCGCCATCGTCAGCGTCATCTGTTGATCGTTTTTTGGTTGGGCATCCTACAAATTGCTTATTACGCAATGATCCGTGGCGACTTGACTGCTTGGCCTGTCACTTCTTTGATATTGAATAAAAAGAAGAGATGAGTAATAAAGCTGCCAGCACACACACAACATGCTACATACTTTTACTGTACAGTACAGTGTTCAATGAAGAGTTAACTGGAAGCGGAAACTTGCGTCAGCATTTTGTTGGTTCGTTTTTTACTTTGGCATCCAAAATGCATGCTCCTTGAGGGCGATTTCACTTTCTGCCATCGATGTGGGCGTTAATGTTAATGTTGATGATGTGATGTGTGATGTGTGTTGCCCGCAGTTAGGAAATCCGCTAGAAGAAGCTTCGTCTGAGTGGCAGTTTTAATTTAACTAAAAGCTGTCTTTGCTGACTTTTGCAGGCTTGGCTTCTCCCCCGTTTTTGGCTAATGCGAGTTGCGTGCGGGCCAAGAAAACACCCAATTGTACATTGTAGTTGTCAACTATCTGAAAACTCCATCAAAAATGTAAACTACTTGAAAACTAATTACGCTCTCTACAGCTCTGGCCTTTTCGGCATTGTCACGCTCTTTGTAATTGCGCGTAATCGTGCTTAATTTATCAAACTGACCCACAGACCCAGTGCTCAGTGCTCAGTGCTCATTGCCCAGTCTCCAACGGCCCTCGGCGTCTGTCAATGTCAGTGCCAGTGCCAAAGCTAATGTTTCATTCCAGCCGTTCCGCATGCGCCGACAACAATGTTATCCGCCATTTTAGGCGATTTTTAACGGTACCCCCTCTACATTGAACACCAGCTCTGTGGCCTAGGCACTTGATAATGTTGATGACATTTTTTTTGAGAACCTCCGAGCGACACGCTGATAAGCGCTATTACGCTCCCACATCCTCCCACCCGTCGTTCACATTACGTCCCCCTCGTTCTCATACAATGAATTTTATTATATTGCGTTCTCTTCGATAAGGCAAACACGTTCTAGAACGTTGTGCATATAGATGGTATACTTGAGGCGTGTATGTGTTTAATTATTTACTGTACTTTTTAGACACATACATATGTATGTACTGCTGTACATATCGTATAGTCGTCGAATTTCGTTCGCGACCTCATAGCAAAACTCTATAAAAATGAAATGCTGCTCTGTCTGAGCTCAGAGCACTCTGCTGACTCATTAAAACAGCGCTAAAAAATGTGTATACAATAAAAGCAAAACACTATGAGCAACTGTGGGCTGTGCTCGTACAGTAGATACCCTATAGATTAGATCAACTTCTACTAACTGTTTACCCTCGCTACCCAAAAGGGCATCCGTCTGCCCGTCTGTCCTTCTATAGGAACATATACAAATCAGAAACCTCCTGAGCTAGAGTTATCAAATTTGAAAGAACACTCTTTTAAGCTCTACACTGCTTGGAGTACTCTTGGAATTTGGCTACACCCTCTGATGACTTTGCGAACCGAACTCTTTCTAAATAGCCCATCGATTACAGGGTATAGAAATTGTTGATCGTTGCTATATTTCATTTTAATTCAAATTTATTGTTTACTTTCGTATTATGTTTCTTGTTTTTGTTATACAGTGTTGTAAGTGATGTCTTGCCAATTCCAAATCCAATTCCAATTCGCTTATTGTCTGGCCAGCTGTAAATATTTATGCAGATATTGGAATGTACACCTGTGTGTGTGTGTGTGTCTTCAAATGTGTCGAAATGGCCCGAATTCATTAGTAACTTAACGGCTGTTTCTTCATTTATTTATGATCATGAATAATTTTATTCATAATAGAGTCAGCCAAGCCGGTCTCTAGTGCCAAATCGTATGAATAAATGTGTGTATTCTTAATCAAAATTTATGCAGAATCTCCCGAGGGTGTCAATTTATCTGCCATCAACATAATTATCATTGAGAATTATGATCATCGTGTTCAGCGGATGTCAATCACAATGTGCTTTATTAATTGTTCCACGATTTCTCAACTCTACAAACATGATAAATTGACCCCTCATACCACATACCACATACCACATGCCGCATGCCGCACACCTCATTCTCTGCTTTTCAATCTCAGTTATTTTTGCGGGTTTCTTTTCTTTTCTTTTGTTTGGGGCTAACCTTGTTCTGTGCTCATCTCAGATCTAATGACCTGACCGCGATTGTTAAATACCGTTTTGGGTGCTTGGCCGAAAGTAAAGATAATGTTTGGGTTAATTGCAAAACTGTAGAACGGTTGGCGCCAATTATCGATAACACCACCGATAATTACGTGCGGTACATTCCGCACCCATACAGCAGAATGCGAAAAGAAAACAATAAAAGTCTTGATAAAGACATTTACACATCTGTTGAACATTTTTTATGAGCAATACATCTGCATATCAGCTTCTTGATCAGCTCATCAATAGCACGTAAAGCTTATCGATAAGACAATACCGTTACGATCGACGAGACAGATATGTAGATATAAGGAAAGTGAAAGATATGTATATTTGAAAATAACGTTGTTATTTACCAGTCCATTCACCTACGTAATGTCTGCCCCTCCTTGTCGACCGGTCCCTCAGCATTTCCCTTTTAGGGCTATGCGATAAGGAACAAAGCAAAACAATTTGCGAAAAGCACTCAATTGACGACAAACAATCGTTCCATTTGTTTCTGAGATCATTCATTTTAATAGAGTGGCTGTCACAGTCACTCAACTTTGCTAGACAGAGACAGAGAGAGGGAGAGTGAGAGTGAGAGAGCACGTTTGTTAATCTAAATTCATTTAGCGACAGCAATTCAATTAAATAACACTAATAACTAGGTGCTAAACGAGCTTCGCTTTAACCCCAAGCAGCCAAATGTGAAGACAACACGCAAAGCAATTCGATTCCTTTCCCCTTCCCTGCCCCCATCTTGTTGTTGATTGGCGCCACAATCGCAATGACCACTCCAATAATTCTCAACAAGTGGGCCTCGTCTACAAAGCCAAAATCGGTGCGAAGGACGGCCAAGCAGCCGGCATTTGCTTTAGGCCATATATGGTGCGGGCCAATACGAACCGGCAACAAACATTGGCAAATATGGTTATTGATTATGTGCAAAAAGTTGCAGGCTTAAAAGCATTTCAGTTATGACGCTAGAAGTTTACCATGTATGGCGCTATTTTGGCAGATTTCACCCACCCCATTGTGGAGAATTTATAAAAAAAAATATAAACAAGATCAAAAGATTATTGCCGAACAAATTAGGGAACAATTTTTTATGAAAAACAGTTTCTTGATTTAAGCTTTCACTTAGGCTAAAAAGTATCTAATATAATAAAGGTGAAGATTTTGCTCATTTTCTTTGACGATCAATTGCAAAATTGGCAGCTCATATTAATGTTTACAATGCAATATTAAGACTATAAACTGAGATCGACTCAAATTTACTTTCTTCAGAGCGATTAGTTATATTTAAAGGTCGGGAGTGTTGTTGTCTGGAGGAAACTGCAATCTTATCCTTATCCAAATTGAATTATAACCTAAGAGTGAATTGTTTGCCTTGTGTGTATGTAAGGTGTGTATGATTATGATTATGAGCAATTACCGATAGGTGGGTTATCTGCGATTTTTTAATAGATAACGCAAGAATATATAGAGCTAGCCATGATTTAGGTTGCGATTCGGTTTCAGTCTGGTAAATTGCATCGATTGTTGTAGCCATGTATCAGAACAAGGTGCTCGCAGATTATTTAAATATATATATGTATGTACATGTATACTAATTAAATATGCTTGACTTGTCTTGCAGATTAACTCAAAGTACAGCGAGGAGCTGGCTCAGGAGTCGTTGGAATGGATTAAGGCCGTGACAGAGGAGCCAATTAACACATCTGGTGATACGGACAACTTTTTTGAAGTGCTCAAGGATGGCGTGATCCTGTGCAAGCTGGCCAATGCCCTGCAGCCGGGCTGCATTAAGAAGGTCAATGAGAGCAAAATGGCCTTCAAGTGCATGGAAAATATTTCGGCTTTCCTCGCGTGCGCCAAAAACTTCGGTGTGCCCACACAGGAGACATTCCAAAGCGTTGATCTCTGGGAGCGTCAGAATCTCAACTCTGTCGTCATCTGCTTGCAGTCTCTGGGCCGCAAGGTAAGCAACACATAGTGGCCATTCGTCTATCAATTAAATATATATTGTCACTTTTTTGATTTAGGCATCCAACTTCAACAAGCCATCGATTGGCCCCAAGGAGGCGGACAAGAATGTGCGCAACTTTAGCGATGAGCAGCTGCGTGCTGGCCAGAATGTCATCTCCCTGCAGTATGGATCCAACAAGGGCGCCACCCAGTCGGGCATTAACTTTGGCAACACCAGACACATGTAGACATCGACATTGGCTACAATTTCACCTCCTCATACACAATACACATTCCGCAATGAAGCCAAAACCAAAATCCCAATTCCAACATCTTCCCAAAAACATCGTTTATCGTTTATAGACGATCAGTATAAATGAAAACTCTATATTATGTAATAACTATGATGTATTTATAAAATGAGCTTCTACTACTTGTATTCCAATTTACCATGATTGCACCAAGCGTATGCTGTATGTAATAACATAAACTATTCTTAATTATTAATATTATTAAGTACTCAAAAGTACGGATGAGTTTTTGGAATGATTCATTCTATTTTCAACAAGTAAACACATACACATCCATGTATGCAAATTTTACGCAGCATTTTTTGACATGTTTATTATTAAACAATTACTATATTATTATTATGATCAATAATATATACACACAACTCAGATTAGCACTAAACTTTCGTGCCATTAAGGGAATATATTAAAAAGAAATCACGAATTGCCTTGTGACTACTCCAAGTAACGATTATATAGTAATTCAAATGTTAACTCAACAAAACAACAATTACAAATGATTACCACCTGAATTTCAATCAATACCTGAGCATTTAAAACAGAAACAGACAACCATCAAACAATTTATAAATGTTATTCAATGTTGAAAATAAATAATTATTCTTTTATAAAATCCATAATTTTATTTTAATGTTTTCTTAAAATAAAAAACATAATCAGTGAGCAGCGAGAACAATCTTTCCCGCCGTTAAAGCCAGGGAACGTTTTTTAATGATCGAATACCCAAAAAATATTTCACCGTGTTCACCATGTTTAATTAATTTTAGTTGGCGGTCCAATGTGCATTGTGATTGTCGATGTTTAGGTATATTTGCTGCCGAATATCGGTGGACCGGGAAATTTAATTATCGATTTTTGTCAAAAACATCGCCAATATGTGGTGGCACACCGATATATCAATGATACTGCGAAGTTCAGTGTGACATCATTTTTGATATAAAAGAATTGCGAAATGTTTGTATATCCGTGCATTTTTTGAAATGAACATACGGTCACGCTAATGACATTTTATTGTTTTTAGCCCACTCTAAAAAGCAATAGCACGTTAAGTACAAAATAAATAATGCAAACTGAACACTGGGGCATTGTGCCCAATGATGACGATAGCAGTGCCTTCACATCCGACAAGTATGTGTCCACAAATGCGAAAAAACCCAAATTAGACGAGATACGACAACGCGGAGAGCAACTGCCTTTGGATATGCAGTGAGTAGAACGTCTAGTGCCTGCAATCGAATTCACTTATAGCTTCTTTTTATCTCCTACAACAGACATACAATTGAGCTCAAGAGCTCGCTGGTCACACAAACCATTGAGGTGATGAAACAAACCGAAATGTTGCAGTCCCTTATTGACACATACTCCACGAAGAATGTAAGTCCGGTATTTCACTTCTTTTAACCGCTACTGTATTGTATTGTATTATAATCAGGGCACTTCTAACTATTTGCTGAATCCCTGCCAAATGATACCTGAGGTTGACTTTCCACCTGAGAATGCCGCCGACTTGGTAGGCGAGCAAAAGTTCCAGAAGCCGATCTGGTTTATACCCACAGTTGATACACCGTATTCCCGCGGCGATCCGCAATCCTATCCAGAGATTTCGAGCAACACATGCCGGCACACGTTGCGGAAGGTCATGTGTGGTCTCATGCGGCTGGCTGGGTTCACCGATTCCTCCGAGACAGCTGTCGTGCTCCTGACAGATGCGGCTGAAGAGTTTATTCGTGGCTTCGTTCAAGAATATCGCGGCTTCTATGACATCGACCCGAAGCTGGAGAAGTCAACCATGTTGAGACTGGAGCCTCTAGAGAAGGCCTACTTTAGCATGACGGGTACATCGCTAACACAAGTGCATAATTACTATAAGCACAAGGTAATATCCCGCAATCGGACAGAAATTGCCGAGTTCAATAGCGTGCTGCAGGAGTATGATAAGTTGATGAAGGAGAGCCAAAGCAGTATGCAAAAGCAGCAGCAGCTGCAGCAACAGCAGAATCATCACGAATTCAATGGTCATGATTTTCTCAACATCCTCGAGATGCAGCCAGGCGACGATGGCAACAACAGCACAACAGGCAGCAACAGCATGGGCAATATTGTGGGCGAAATGTTGCAGGAACTGGGCGGCAGCACCAACTCAAGCATATCGTTGAGCAATGTAAGTACCGGGCAGCAGCAGATGATCAGCAGCAACGCCTTATACGGACTCCTCGAAGGCCAAATAACCAACTCCACCTCGAATGTGCCCGCCTCCAGCGGCTATCAGGCTAATTTCGATACCTAATTTAACAATAAGAAATTAGATGTAGCATGTTAATCTAAGTATGCAGTATCTGCAACCAGTAAATTTAAGAAAAGCCAAACAATTGCAAAAAAATAAAATACTGGCCACACTGATTTATTTCGCCTGTGTTTTGTTTACAAAATAAACAATTGTCAATAAAATTATTGATGATTCAATGTACAATTAGCAAGTCAATTTGATGGTTGGATTCCTATCCGCTATGGGTTTTTACCATAATCTACATATATATAAAATCGAAAACAAGAGCACAGCTTGCAAAATCGCGATTTGAAGTTTTGCATAAATAAATTTAAATGAGGCCTTATCTGGACTGAAAAGCTTAAGCAAACAAAATAAATTATACAAATTGTTGAACTGGACAGGTTTCATTTTATTTATAAAAAAAATAAAGGTATTTAAATTTATTTTGTGAAACTCATGTTTTGTCAATATGACTGCGCAACTGCTATAATTATTTATGCATTTTTCTCCATTTCACTTTAACTAAGTTGAAACAACTAATTTCTCTTGACCATTAAAAAAAATAGAAAATTAGTAAGCGCTCACTTCCGCCTACGTACGATACATGTATTTTGCACGACACAAATATGAGGCAAAAAACAAAATATATAAACATAAAATACAAAAAAAGATTTTAAAAAATTTCCCTGTATTCATGATACATTAAGCTTGATCTATCAAATATAATACTACAAAAAATCATTGACTATGCTTATTAAATATTCAACTTTACAATTCCATAACGTAATAAAGTCAATAAGCAGTCAGTGATAAGCGATAAGTTAATTTCCCGCCGATATATCGACTTACCTCCCTTAAGGTCAGGGTTACCTTTTAATTAATAATTATAATTGCGCCGGCATTTTAATCGAAGTGCGATAACTCTGGTACATATTAAAACAAAGACGCTAAGTCGGATATTTAAAACATGGAGAATTGCCGTATTTGTCTCAATAGTAAAGTTACTCTGGTGGACATATTTGCCAAGAGACAACAAATGGATCAGGACAATCCGGAACCATGCTTAGCAGATATGCTAAACGAGATCGCCGTGTGTCACGTTAAACTCGACGATGAATTTCCGCAAAATATTTGCCTTAGTTGTGTATTAGGCGCCCAAAATGCTTGGAGATTCAAGCGGAGATGTGAAGAAAGCTATCGACAGTTGGTTGCAATGAAAGACCAACAAAAGCAAAAACAAGAACAACAGGAACCCGACCCACCAGAAACCAAAGCAAACATTGTCTGTGAAGAAAGTAAAATAATTAGCATCAAGCTGGAGCCGAGTAACCATTTAATACAGGAACCAGCGAAAGATACATTAAAACCATACAAATGTACTATATGCAGCAAAGCATTTGCAGATGTTATGATATTGCGTGTGCATAAAAAGTATGCAAGTATAATTCTATTCTCACTAGATTATCAATAATTGTCTTATTCACCAGATGGCATGCAGAAGTCAAGAGTAAAGCCCAGGCTCTGTTGCCCAAAGTGACGCGAGAATCAAAGCAAACTAAGCAGGCTAAGCACGTAGTCAAGCAAACGGTCAAGCAAGTGGTTAAGCAAACGAGCAAGCAAGTGGTTAAGCAAGCGGGCAAGCAAACGGTGAATGTAAAAAAAATTCGCCCTCATGGGCTTGCGGATAAACCAAATTCAAACCGTCCCTTTCGGTGTACTGAATGCCCACGAGGCTTTCATGATAAAATGCATCTCCAAAGACATATGCGAATTCACACTGGTGAATGTCCATACAAGTGTCCCCACTGTACGGAAGCCTTTTACAGAAGCGACTATCGTAATGCTCACGTTAAGAAAATGCACAAAGCAGAGCTTTCCTCCAGATCGTAAACGGAAATATACACTAATTACTTACCGGTTTTGCAGCAAAAACGGGAAAGCCTCATACCATAAAGGCCATAGAGATAAGCAACAGATGTACAACACAAACAAGTAATTAACTCGCATAATCATTAAGTGCTACACTTTACGATAAAGTGCACTGAATATTTTACACAATGCAAAACATATTTTTATCTTAAATGTATAAATATTAGATATTAGGCTACAGAACTAATGACGTCGTTGTTAAAATCACTTTAATATGAGAAGAAATGTCTTTCAATAAACCAAAATAAACGCTTAGGAGTCAGCTCATTTTCATATAGAACAAGAAATTCCGGGATATACCATATACCTTACCCATGCTTCTTGCAGTGGAAACTGATGGCAGATCGAGATAGGAACCAGATTGCACTGTGTCCGACGAAAGCGGCGTTTTCGAAACGGATCTACAATCTACAGCCCTTCTCGATTTTCCACCACAATAGCCTTTCCATCCAGACCTTATCCACTGTTTCCGCCAATTAGATGCACTCAAACATGATTTTATTCAATGAGAAATCATCAGCGATGACCATGTTGATGTAGAATTTTACATAATTACAAATTTATTTACTCAACTGCTATTTACATTCGTGTGTTTTGTACATTAAATTAAATTAATATAAATAATACACATGAAACTAAAAACGTACAAAAAATATTGCATTTCTTAAACGGTTTCGTAACTTGTTTTTAGCAATAGGAGAGGGCTGAAGGAAAGAGGTCGGGCGGGGAGCCAGGGGAATTTGATTATATCTGGCTCAGTGCAAATGCCGCAACTAAAGTCACACGAAGAGTATGCTAATCACGTTAAACTTAACGACTATATAATTACGACTTTATACATGCACATTTACACATACATATTGTAATAGAGATGACTTAAACTAGGGGAACTCCTAAGATTCACACATATATACGTATATATATATATATATATATATATCAATATGTCAATAAATTATATATATGTAAAAAAATAGATCATTTTACTGTGTTGCGCTGACATATATCTCAATATATTGTGTTAAAGCTCGACTCGAGGACGAAACTGCAATCGCAAAGGCGGATCCCGAAAACGCCAACGCGTCACATATACGAATTTCAGCGTGTGATCCTTGCCCAACAGCTCCTCATTACACAGTATATCGATCTGTAAAATTGATTGAAATTAACAATATTAACAAAATGAATAATTAATGGCGATTATTGACAACTCACTTCACGATACTTTTCAATGCCATTGAGTATCTTTTTGGCGACGAGCTTCTTCAGATGCGTTATCGTCGCCTGCGAGCTGCAGCGTATAAAACGTCTTTGCAGATTCTTAAAGTTATTGCTTATACACTCTAGGCACACATTGACCTGCTCGTCTAAACGATGGAAATCGGATTCGGCATGCGCCTCCATCACCTTCTCATTGTCATCCTCGTGATTTTGCGTTATATCCTTTGGGCACGGCATGTTGCGGCTCTTGTAAAAATCTCGTTCCCTTCGTGATTCATCTACAAATTGACAATTCAATTGCAATGATTTAGTAGTTAAGAAATGTTTCAAATTGCTCACCTTCTTGCAGTTTCGGCACCAATTTGTACACAATGTCCTGCATGGTGCGATCGAAACTGATGTATTGCAGCGGGTGTGACTGATGTATGATGTTGTCGCAGGTGGGGCATGTTTTCTTCTCCTCCAGATGTTTGACCAGACAGCTCTTGCAAACTGTAAATGCGACATAACAATTTCATATATTATACATTAAGTGGTTATGCGGGATTTCTAATCATTTTCAGCTTCAACTCCCACGCGAACCGCACTTCACCTTTCACCATTCACCGGCTAAGCGACACACCACGGACACAGTGCGTGGTTAACGCATCTAAACGTAATGTCTCATCTTCTGTATGTGACTTGCACTATTGCTACCGGTGCATGGGCAGGTGCAGGTGCAGGTGTGGGGTATTGGAGGCACTGGCAATTGGTAATTGGCAATTGGCAACTCACATGTGTGCAGACACTCCGTCACTGTGGTCGCATCAATAAAATAACCGCCGCAGATTTTGCATGTTATGTGCGGATTAATTGTTTTTAACTTGACGCGCCGCTCCATTTTGCACTTTAATTACAAGTTTCCAGTTTCTTATGAAATAAATAACTCCTCCGTTCGCATAAAAATTCTCTCTCCCCTCTCTCTATGCGAACAATGTTGTCTTTTCCGCTTGTTGCCGAAAATTGGGTCGTTTATAGCGCAAAAAGATGCGCAACCAAATCAAAAACACTCGACATAACGACGCACGATTTAACTATTCATTTAAACAGTATTTTAACTAGAATTTTAAACAAATAAAGAAATCACGACAAAATTGTGTGTACGTGTACGTGTGTGAGTGTGAGTGTACGTGTACATCGACCAATGCGAATGGCGATTGTTCTCATCGATAACGATTGCAGTGCATTTCCATTATCGTCGACGTTGCCAGATGGTCCACAAACTGTGCATTTGTTAAATAAATTAATTAAAATTTATTTAAGCAATTTTAGTCTGCACTTATATTATTTATATCGTTTAATATATGAACTCACATGTAATAGCTACATCATTGCATTGCACTTTTCAGATGGATAATTCCTAATGCAACCACCATTCTTGATACCCTGCTTTTCGATAACACTTTTCAAATTTCAACCGATTTTATTTTAAACAGTTTATATATAAACAATGAATTGCAAATAATCAAAACAGCCACACGAAGTAAATAAAAATGATAACACAAAAATTGAACAAACAAGGCAAGAGAGAGTACTATAAAAAATGAAAGTGCTGCTATGTTATAATGAACTATCGATTGGATGCTGTAATGTATATATTTTGTCTGTGAAATACCAAATTATATACTACTTCATTTCATCCCCTACGTATTCCAAGAATGCCGTTTATTTTCGTTTTTAAATTTAATTAATAAGCGTTTAATATAATAATAAAAAATGGCAATAAGGCAGGCGAGGATTCTTCCAATGAACTGGAGCGCTGAACAACCTCTGGTCGCCTCTCCGGCCACGTTGAGGATGCAAACTCGCTGAAATTCTTCAAGACGTAGATCATGCTCGGCACTACTATAGCAGTGGATACTTTCCACGTCACAGACTGGCGTATCCAGCCTGCACGGCATGGAGAACTGGACACAACCGCATTTGGTTAGTGTAAAGTTGGCCAGACACTCCAGTTGGCAATTGGACTTCGAGGAGACCTTGAAGAAGCGCAAAAAGCGCTGGTGACTGAGAAAGGACTGATGTCGCTGCGGATGATACTCGGCAATGCCAGCGGACGTGGTAATCATGTTGGGTTATACACCAATCAGAACCTCTCTGTCCATGGATATGCGCACAAACTGTTTGGACACTTGCGGCACTTCGTCCGGTGCATGCAGCAACACCTTGAATCCCTGGACAACACCACGGCAATCATAATCCTGTTTGAAACTTTGCAGCATCATGAATATGCCCGAACGTTCACCATCGCCGAGTACACGTCTTGGATAAGTTTTAAATTCGCTCTCGGCGTCATATCCGGTTTCTAAGCTCCACGATGAATATGTAATGTTGTTAGCGGCGGTGTGATTATACTGATATGTGTCCTCTCGATAAATCTCTGTGGGATGCATGCCATTGAACGTATAACAGATGCCCTCCTCCGTGAGGGTCTTGTGAAAGTGTGTTTGCAATATTCTTGGCAAGTGTACTTAAAACCTTTAAAAGCGGTTGAAGCCGTTGACTGATGCGGTTTTTTTTTACCTTAAATTGATGCTTACATTGTTGGTCTCTACGTCAGAGTCCAGAGCAGTTATAGTCTCGTCCATTTCATAACTCTTGTCACGATCAAACATTGTATAGAGAACAGAAACTTAAGACTTTTTTAATATTTAATTATTAGGCATTTGGTCTGTTTAAAAAATGTTCTATTCGGTAACTAATTCAAAAATTGGCGTCTTTAGAAATATACTAATAGACATCATGAAGTTATTGTATATCTTGGCTTATTTTGATCTAAAATAGAATATTCTAAAATTCAACTTACGGTCACACAATATATTGATTCTTTTTGCACTTGTTGCACGTAGAAAAGCTTGTTTTGAATTAAATTAATGCGAAATACCTGAATAATCAACAACTGTTTATAATTAACATCAAATAACTCGATTTCAGGCCAAAAACCCCAACCGGCCAGTCAGCATTGCTTGTCGTTAAAGCTCGGCTCGCCACCACCGTCGTTGATTTTTGAGTCATTCGCTCAGTTTACAAGTTGTTTTTTACGTTTTGTGAGTTCAGTTGAATTGAAACCGCAAAACTGGCAGCACGTACAATGTCCGCAGGCCGCGTCGTCGTTTATGGTGGCAAGGGAGCGTTGGGCTCCGCTTGTGTTGATCATTTCAAAGCCAAAAACTTTGTAAGTCCAGCAATTAAAAACGCCTTTCACTTTCATGACCCTCAAAATAATTCACATAATTCTTTGCTTTCAATTTGCAATTGTATTTTGTTCAACCTTCAGTGGGTCGGCAGCATTGACTTGACCGAAAATGAGAAAGCCGACGTTAGTGTTGTGGTGCCCCGAGATGCAAGCTGGGAGGAACAGGAGTCGTCGGTCATTGGTAAAGTGGCCGAATCACTTGCAGGAAATAAACTGGATGCGGTCATCTGTGTGGCCGGTGGCTGGGCAGGCGGCAATGCCAAGAAGGGTGAGTCATTCTACATTATATCCTTTATATGTCCATTTAGCTTATTTTACTTAAATATTCATAGATTTGGCCAAAAATGCAGACCTAATGTGGCGCCAAAGCGTTTGGAGTTCTAGCATTTCAGCCGCATTGGCTGCCCAACATCTGAAGGATGGCGGTCTGCTGGCTCTAACTGGCGCCAAACCCGCCTTGGAGGGTACACCCGGCATGATTGGCTACGGTATGGCCAAGGCTGCAGTGCATCAATTGACACGCTCGCTGGCTGGCGAGAACTCCGGCTTGCCCTGCGACTCACTGGTCGTATCCATATTACCCGTGACCCTCGACACACCCATGAATCGCAAATGGATGCCCAATGCGGACTTTGGCACCTGGACACCGCTCACCGAGGTGGCACAGCTCTTCAACAAATGGACCCAGAACGAGGAGCGTCCCAAATCAGGTTCGTTGCTGCAGCTAATCACCAAGAATGGCGTTACCGAGCTGATAGCAGCCGACTAAGAATTGTTATTGATAAATACGCTTCTGCTTAGCTTAGCTTAAACTATAAATGAATATGGAAATAAATCGTTGTTGAAGCTCTCGCTCGCTTTAATGCTTTATCTGTGATCTGTGTCTGTTTACACCATTAGCTAGTAGGATAACCTATTGAACCTTACGCCCCACTCGAATCGTATCTCGACTGGCAGTTTACGTCTTTTTCTTCTTCATGATCTTCATGAACAGCACCATGCCTGCAAAGCGGAGCAAATTAACATTGTATTAATCTCGTTAAAAGATTAACTTACCGATAAACACCACGATGACGAAGACAAACATTAGCCAGAGCCAGCATTTACAGGCTTTGCGTGAGTGCTGCTCCAGTTTGTCGGCCTCCTTGCCCAATGAATTGATGTTGCGATCGGCCATGCCCGTCGAGCGGGACACCACTTCAGTGTCACGTCGTATAATGCGATTCGCCGTTTCCGTCTGCTCCTTTAGATTGCGTGTCAGAGAGAGCATATGCTCGGTAATCTTCTCCTGAGCATTGTTATAATACTTGACCGCTTCGTTCATATTATTGCCCGTAGCAGTTTCACCAACGCCAGCACCCGCTGCTCCCGTTGCCTCTTCAGTGCCACGTCGTCGTCTTAATGTGTCGGCATCTTGGCATGAAATGTAAGGCATTTAAATGTGTTTGCAATTACCGAAAATAACTACCTTGCAACAAATCCTTGCGTATTTCGTTGTGTTTGGCCGTATTCTGCAATTGACGCATTTCCTGAAGTGCAATTTCGCTGGCCGTCTCCAACCTGCTGGCTCCACTTGGATTGGCATTGTTTGTATAGCCGGTAATCTGTTTTAAGGTATCCAGGCGTTCCTTGTAGCCGGGTATCCGTGACGCACTTTGTGGGCTGTGCATGAAGGGGCATTGTACGAGTATTTGACGAATGCAAATCCATTTGATAAACAACTCACTCATCCATCGCCGCCAGCTCGGCAACCATGGTGTCAAGTGATTTGAGGAACTTTTGCAGGCGCCAAAAGTTTTCCTCGCTTTTGGCAAGATCCTCACAGTTTGTGAGGAGAGTCCTGATATTTACATTCAATTTTGTTGCCATTTTTTAATAAAAACATACAATACTTAATATCATTCACCCTTTAGCACAATGCACGAAATATCGATAACAATATTGGCTTTTGCTCCGTTCGATATGTTTGCGACTGTATATGATAGCATATAGTTATTAGATATTGTTATTTTTGGTTTAAAAACTATAAATGTTATTTAAAATACCATTGACCAATGCCTACAAACATATTTAGTTTATGTACATAGGTAATACAAATATGTATCTTGCTATGAATGCAATCGAGTAAGCTGCGTACTAACCGTTTGCAAACAGCTGGATAACCGACAAAATGCAACACTTAACCGGGGAGCTTGCTTACGCGACTTCGCAGTATGGCCTTTAATACCATTATTATTTATAGAAGTATCTCTTTGGTATACTAAAATATGTTGTGGCTTAATATTCGTTGCTGCTTTGTATAAAAACAATCAGATTTGGCGTAAGAATAAAATGTTCAGTTTTGGGAAAAATTAAAAAAAATATCTTTAAACAGTTTGCGGCCTTTTTGGTATATACCAATATACTTTATATAGTATAGCCACCCAGTATTATAAATTTATAGTATTTTTTCATTTAGTTTAAAGGGCATATAAACAAATTCCACATGCGGTCACGCTGATCAGTCGCGACGCAAAGAAACGGCAGTTTTTTGTTGTTGCTGGAAAAATTTGCTCCGTGAAATTTTAATTAAATTTAAATTGCCACATACCGCCAATTGCGTACGTGCAAGTTACGCAGGCGAAATAACGTGCCGGTTAGACTTAAGAAGTAGTGCAAGTTTGATAAAAATATGAATAGAAAGTGGCACATTGCACAAAAATGTAAATGATAAAAGAGTCAAAGCCAAAGAAATGCGAAAAATATGTATGTACATACATACATATGTACATCCGCATACATACATATGAATGTAGATGATGTGTATGCGCGTTTGTGTGTCGAGTGAGAGAAAGATATAGAGCCTAAGTGAAGCACATTAAAATAAATACACATAAATAACAGTGCAGTCGTTTAAATATCAGGCATAATTACAAACATACACGTATAACTGCATTTAAATATTTCCGCAACAGCTTTTAATAATTGTGCTTTTTGCCGCTGGAAAGGGGATAATTTTGTGTGTCGGTTCAGTGCGTGAGAGTGTGTGTGTTTGTATATGATGTACATAAGAAAGGAACATACGAAAGGCACTGCATCAATAAAATATTAATAAGGTTAAAAAAACATTTACAATTGGAATGGAAATATTTGAAGAAAGAACCATTGTAAATCGGCGAGTTGACAAATTTGAACAAAAAATCAAAAAGATATGTGTACCACACATTCGAAAGAAAACCTACGAAAGTGGTTGCTCGCGTCACTGCTACATATGTATCTGTGTGTGAGTGTGTATTTACGTATGTAGGTGCGTTTGTCATTGGCGGTGTGTGCGTGTGAATGCGAGAGGAATGCTGTCTATGTATCACGTTTCGCACTCTATATGTATGTATATGCATACATATGTATATGTATGTAGTGTTGTGTAGTGCATAAAACATGAAGCCAGCAGATTTGATTGTAGATTCTTTTGAATTTCTCTCCGATTTCGTTTAAGCCACAGTGACCACAGTTGTCGATCGTCAAGCTTTCCAACTAACGCAACTCCCACAACACGAAAAATTGTTGCAAGGTTTTCATAAAACAGACTGGCCATTTTGTCTGCGCCATATTCGAGCAAATCGATCTGGTTATTCTCCGGTTTTAAAAGTTGCATCCCTAAGCAGCCAGCCAGCATTCAACTAGAGGGCGATGCACAAAAGGAAGAGAGCAACAGCGAGAGAGCGAGAGTGAGACGGTATTACAACAGCACACACACACACACAATAAAACAAACTTGTTTGGACGCAACTCTCTGGCGCTCGCTCAATTGCAAAATGAGCAAAACGCCGCTATTCGTTGTCCACTGAGGAGAACTGACAAATCTTCTTTTGAGTTACTGATTCTCGCTACTCGTTGCTGCTGCTGCGGCGGCTGCTACGGCTACTATTAGTTGTGTCGCTCTCTTTAGGAACTACTCAAAGCAAAAGCAAAGCTAGGCGAGCGAAATTTCCATTGTGTGTGGCGATGTCGCGTCGTCGTTGTCGTTGCCAGCTAGCAGTAGCAGTAGCAGCAGCAGAAACGGTCTGGCAGTCGGTTTAAAATTTTCTGACTCGTCATTTGGTGTTGTGCGAAAAGCAAGAAAAACGTATGCATATATAAATGTATATATACATTATATATGTATATTGAGTAATAAATTTAAAATAATATATAAATATATATTAAACAAAGCGCTGAATGCAGTGCAAGGTGCAAGTTCGATACAAATAGATTAGCAATATTTACATCGAGTGTCTCTGACGTCTCTGTCACCACCTCTCTACTATTGATGCGTGTGTGTGTCTCGTACGCGCGTGTATTTGTGTTTATGTGTGTGTGTGAGTGCCTTTTTAAGCACAAACTCATTACAATTTACTATTACTCATCTGCTGCTGCGACTGGTGCTTGTTGTTCTGCTTCTTTCTAGCTCTGTTTTACACAGAATGTCCAGTCGCAACACGCAAACCACAAATAATAATATATTATTGTGTATTGTGGAAAGATGAAAAATCGAAATACGAAAAATGTATACAGAAAAATGTATTTCAAAGTGCATACTGCAAACGTCGGCAGCAAATCCAAATCACGCGCACTTAATACAAAAAAAATACAGAATTATGCATACATATTTATTTACTCGATTTGAAAAAACTGTAGCTAAAAAAACTACCTATTTTTTATTTCTTTTCATTTTTTTTGTCTACATCAACGATTAACGAAAACCCAACGACTTTCATCGTCGTCGCAGTCGTGCGTCGGTGTTTATATATATGTATGTGACTCGCTCGCTTACTCACACATATGCATACATAGAAGCACCCCAGTAGTAGTCGTCGTCGGTCTCGTCACATCGTCTGCGCGCCTTGAAAAAGTCAATTTTTGTGTCTCGCTCAAACTCTCTCCCTCTCTCTTTCGCCGTGCTCTCTTGTGCGTCGCTCAGTGTCGAATGAATGGACAGTGGTTCAGCCCCATGAATAGGGAGAGTGGAGCATTAGGAGATGGAAGTGCGGGCCGCTGCTGTTGCTGCTACGGTTGCTTCTGGCGGCCGTCCACCCTTGTAATTGCCGCATATACTCGTGTTCGTGTTCGTACCTGTGTACGTGTGCGCGTGTGTGTTTGCGAGTGTGAGCGAGAGAGAGAGAGAGCGGTGGCAGCAACAAATAAGCAAACGAACGAGCCCAATAAAAAACAATAAGACCAAAACTTTAAAAATACAAAATTATTTTTCATTGTCGTGTGCCAGCATGTGAGTGAGTGAGTGACTGAGTGGAGTGTGTGTGTGTGTGTGTGTGTTTGTGAGTGCAATTCGCAAATCGCCTCTCACGCGCGTCGCACTCGCTCTAGCAGCAGTGTTACTGCTACTGCTACTGCTACTGCCGTGATGGTGCGATGATGTTGCTGATTTCGAAATTGGTTTACCTGAACGTGTTTCGGTTTCGGAAGCGCGCACAAAACGAAATATGAAATTTGTGCAGCAAAAACAATTGCAATGCAATAACAATGGCTAATCTCCCATGTTTTAATTTAGTGCAGCGTCTACGTAAATAACAAGAAATATACACAAAACGAAATGAATAAGTGCCGTTGCCCATGTGTGTGCGCCAAGTGCATTCAAAATAGATAGAAAATACATAATAATAAATATTAATAAAAATTGTAATTATAATAACAAATCAATGTTCTTGTTCTTCTACGAATACAATAAACAGTTGTGAACTGCAACAGCTGCACAACAACAACAACATCAACACCGACGTCTACAATACAACTATAATACAACAACAAACAGCATACAGCATCATCGTCAACAACAGCAACTGCAAAATATATAAAATTCACTCAAAACAAAACGCAACGCAATTCGTGTCGTTGTGTACGTGCGTGTACGTGTTTGTGTGTCTCGGTGTATCCCGTTCGTCGTATTAGAATCAATACCGAAAAGCTAAAGAAGAAAATAAAAGCGAAGAATATATTAATTGAATCACAACAAATGTGCAAATAAAAATATACTAGAAATATTTACCAATTTCTCACACAATCTTGTTCACATCTTGAGAAAATGAGGTGCTGCTGTTGTGCAAAAATAAAAAGCCAAGAACTATGACGCATCAAAACCATCAGACAAACGGCGCAAGTTTGGAGGATTGCCATACAAACTTTTATGCCTTGGTAAGTGTTCAATGTACTCGCTCTCTCGCTATCTATCTGCTTTTCTCTTATGCTGCTCATTCGCTTAATTTCCATTTCCGTTCTTTGCCAATTGCCTTAGATCTAGGTCAGTGACAATGCAGCACAGGGTGTCTCATGCTGGCAAACTACCGGCCCACCCACGCTGATCGTTTCGTTCGTTCTGTCCTACAATGACAGCTGATTGTTGGCGATAGGCGTGCGCGTAGCTCGTTTATTGATATTTCTTTTTGTATAAAACTAGTCGTCGTTACCTAAACTCCAACTCTCTCACGGTCTTCTTTGAACGTTGTTTTCACCTTTTTTCTCCTTTCGAAACATAAGCAGAAAGCACGCACAAAGCGGAACTATGCATTTCCGAGAGTGGGGGAAAAGACCCACAAACAAGTCAGCAAAAGAAAAGGAAGCAGCAAAATATACGAGTATATGCATAAATGTGTGTGTGTGTGTGAGTGAGTGGGTACCACATGCGGCAAACTGGCTGGCCGGCCATAACAGGTTCTTCTGCGGCTTCTAGTTGGCCGGGTCGCGACGTCGTTTCTTTTTCACATAAAAGCGGCGCTGGCAGTGGCACATTTCTTTAATGAATCTCGCTCAGCGACAACAACAACAGCCGCAGTAAAATAAAAGCTCAAACGCTAGCTCAAACTCCATTGCGGCAATGCGTACAAGTCAACGTGCTCCAACAGGCCCGCCTGTCACCCCACACCCCACACCCCATATAACGCAGCCTAACGACGACGGTGCTAAGCTAAAGCCAGTAAGAAGCAGAAACAAAGACAGAGAGACTGAGTGACCGACGACGACGCGCCAACGAACGCTGTACGAAATAACGAAACAATAACAAACCCGCAAAACTTTCTCTGAGCAAGAAATGCACAACGAGAGAACGGCGAGTGCGCTGGCAAACGCGAGCGGAAAAGAGAGAAACTTGCTAGACAACAGGCAGACCCAATTAGAGAGCGTAACATGCGGAGAGAGTGAGGTAGCAGCAACAGAAATAAAAAGACAGCTTGAACTTGGGAGGCACGCGCGCGTGAACAAACACAAGCACAGCGTGTCAAAATGATAACACTCACATACACAAACGAAGAGCGTAAGAGAGATTCATGCACACACTCGCACGAATAAATGTATGTCCCAGAGGCGAAACGAGTACAAGCCCTGAGGCCGCGCCACCGCACGCAGAGTACACACACAGAATAAAGTTTGCCTATATGAATATCGCAAAAGTACAAAAAGAAATTCGAGAAAAACAAAATCTCACACATTTACACGTTTATATACGCATATTCAGATACAATACGAATGTGCAACGAGATGCCGCTGACGTCGGCAGATAAAAGACAGCGACCTAAACGTTGAGATTGTTTTTATTTGTTGCCGTGGTATGATGACAATGTTGAAAAAACGCTAAAAACAGATGTAAATATGGATGCTGGAGGAAGGGAAGCTTTTTATGAAATATTTGCTGCCCAAAAAAGTAAAAGGCCAATAAACATAAAACATTCAAAGGCACAGACACACACACACACACACACAAAGTAGCGAGTTGTAAAAACGAGAGCGAAAATGAAAACACAAATCGCGATACCGAATCTGAAATACGAAATACAAAATCAAACGGACGAAAGAATGTGGAACGACGCGACGGTCTCTTGTTGCCTGCTGCTCTTGTTGCTTCTTCTTCTTCGTTTTGTAATTCTTATTGTTGTTGTTGGGGGCGACGCTCGTCGACGCAGTCGGCAGCCATTCGTGGTTTGGGGAATACCTTTTGCTTTGCTTGTTGTTGTTCACTTTGCGCGCGACTGCGTGCGTGTGTGTGTGTGTGTGTGTATGCGAGGTGCAGTTATTTGGCTATGTTTATGACGGGCTGCGTGTATGTGTATGTGTGTATTTGTGTGTTTGTACGGTCTCTCGAGTTCTGTTTTTTGTGTTATGCTTAACGCTCTCTTGGCCATCGCTTTTTGTCTTTGGCCCATTGATTTGTGCTTGCCACAGCAGCAGCAACAACTACGACAACTTGTTCCAAAGCTACAAACTACACAGCTACAACAACAACAACTCGCAACGGAAGCCGCCAATGACGAGCCAAAGACACGACCCTAGCCAGTTTAGTCGGTTTTTTGTTGTTGTTTTTTCTATATCGCTTTTGGCTTTTCTTTTCGAATTGTGGCTCTGGCTGTGGCTCTAGCTGGGCCTGTGCCGTCGTAGTCTTCTGCTTGGCCTCTTCTTTCTCTTCTTCTTGCTTCGCTGCTGTTGTGCTTTTGTTTTGAGCTTTGCTTTGTATGCGCCTTTCGTTTTTTTCTGTTACAAGTGCAGCGTAGCGACTATGGAATGTGTTTTGCGTATGAATGTGTTTGTTTGTATGTATTTGTGTGAGCGCTCAACGTTTTGCAACACTGGCGCGCTTTGTTGTCGAGCTTTTGTAGGTGGCCAAGCGGTAGATGGTGGATTGTTGCGTGTGGGATTTGTAAACAAAGTGTTGATGTTATCTCAATTAGATACAGCACATACAGTGATCACACTTGAGGATAAACTATATGTTCAGTAGTAGATATATTTTATGTAGACGACACAATGATGATAAATTAAAAACTACTACAATTTGAGTATCTTTTTTCTAAGTTCAGTTAAACTTAAATAACATTTAAATGTCAATAGACAAATATTGCCTATTTCTATTGCTTAATCAATTGGATTCACTTTAGCGAATGAGCACTGTTGATTACAAGCAGTTACTTGGCCATCATATCGATTGTACAATATGTAATATTTTGAAATATACTCTTTGCTTATCTCTTTCGATATATTCTAATTAAGCAAAAAGCAAATGATAACGAACTTTTTTATTCTCTTCTCTTTGCATTGTGTTCTTCAGACTGATTTATGTGGAATAAAATGGCGAAAGTTCGTTAATGGCGAACGGCCAAATGCGTCGAGTGATCCACTGGCCGATCCGATACTGCGATCCTATTCACGATGCATGCAGGCGGACATGCTGTGCGTGTGGCGGCGCGTTCAGTCCACCAAGCAGGATAACACCGATCCGAATGCCTTAAACTTTGAGATTACCACATCGACCACTGTACACCCGCCTCTATCGCTGGCCGCTGCCAAGGAGCTGTGGATCTTCTGGTATGGCGAGGAGCCGGATCTCAGTGAGCTGGTCGATGCCGAGCTGCTCAAAGTAGCGGGTAAGCAAATACATCATATGTACATTCTAGCCTTACCTGCATACCGTTACATGGCGAGCTTTATAAATTTAATAAAACTTCAAGGCCGCAACGTGCAGCGCAGCAAAAATTTTGTTGTACCCATGAGAAAACCAAAACAATACACGCACACACATGAGAAATAAATAAACTTGAGCATGTGTGTGTGTGTAAGTGTGCTTCTCCAACATCACTCACATGGCGCGCTCGTCTGTCAACAGCAGCAAAGCAGCAGCAGCAGAAGCAATAGCACTCCTCTTGCTCTCCCTCTCTCTCTCGCTCTGTTGCTTTATGGGCAGCCCACGCGTAAAACGTCACCTGTGTCATTTGCAATGTTTTTGTTTCGTTTTGTGCACGCGCTCTCTCGCTTTGGGCGCACTCGCTCTCTTTCCCATACTCTCCTTTAAGCTCACTCTCGTCGCTTGCTCTCTTCGAATCGCTTTGGCGAATTCTGAATTCTGTTGCCTGCTCCGTTTAAGGGGGGTTTGCTGCTTGTTCGTTGTCGGCCTCGACGATTGCTTTTGCTTTTATTTTTTGGCTCAGCTCTTATCAGTAGCAGCGGTAGTTTTTGCGGCGTGTGGCTGTGGCCAATATTTATTTAACTTTTGCCTATTGCTCCCTCCATACGCTATCTTTGACCACAAATTATCACTTGGAGTCTCTTTGTAATTTGTGTTGCGGTGGCGTCTCCTTCCCATGGCAAATTCCACTAGTATCATAATCAGCGTCTACGTATGTACATACCTTATGAACAACATGTACGTCAACGACGTAATCGTAATCGTAATCGTAACGTAGTTAAGTCTGCTTTCGATTGTTCGACGTCATATTGTGAGTTGAATGCGCCGCTGCTTTGACTCTGGTGAAATTGTTGTTGACCCCGACATAACGATGTTGACGACTTTGTTGTTGTTTAATGACAAGGACATTGACTAATTGCATTGACATTACTTTGTGCGAATTCTCTTTTCTTTTAATAGCCTTTTACTTTGCACTTTGCCGCAAACAACAAACAAAAAAGCTGCTGTCCACCGTCTCTTTATATGCCATATTTATGAGTGTATGTGTGTATGAGTGCGTGTGAATGAAACCAGAGAGATGAGACAGACGCCTCGTCGGCCGTCGTAAAATGCTGCCCAGTGAAAACTGGCAACGACGCTGCGGCATACCCATGTGTGGCTGACGTTGTTGCCTCAGCTTTTGTTGTTTTTTCGAACACATACAAAAATACATACGTCACAGAATGCCAACGGCGCTCTCTCTTTATCAAGTGTTGTGAGAGCAGTGCGAAAAATGAACAAAAAGCACATTCCCGACATGCAAAGATATTGATATCGATATCGATAGCGAGGAACAAGAACGACATCAACACTTTTCGCGATGAATAGCTTGTTGCCCCTGCTACATGTTGTCATTGCCAATGATGTTGTTGTTGTGCACACACACACACCGCACACACACTTAATACATTTTACCTTAAACAGCTGTCACTTTGTTGCTGCTTTGACATTCCGTCTGTGTGTGTTTCTTGTTCTCTCTCTCTCTATGGCGGCGCTTCACAATTGGGGCTAATAATTATGAGCTCACAACTTACATACGTGTGTATGTATGTGCAATATGCATGTGTGTTAGTGTATGGCTCTCTGTATGTGATTGTGCGCCTTGTCTGTGCCTGTGCCGTCCCGTCGCTCTCTCAATTTTGTCTGTTCTCTTTTGTGTTTTGCTGTGTTTTGAAACTGGTTTTAAAGCTTAATTATAATGCGCTTTGTTGTTGCAGCAAAATTTTGCATTCGCTCCGTTTTGCCGACGCTTTACCTGTTTTTTGTGCTTATTAACCAATTTTCAATGTGCGCTCACCCGTCCCAGCCGTCGCTAAGCCACAGATTATTGACCTTGATTAAACACATACACATGTTTTGAGTGTATTTGACATACCATCTACCGCTTGTTGCACGCTTCTTCGCACGCAATCTCGATGCGAATTTTATTTGTAGAATTGTATCCAAGACTCTGTCTGTAATTATACATACAAAACAACACAACGCAAAACAACAGACACTAATACAGACGCGCATTGGCACGTCATTTACATTGTATTTTGCTGTGGTAGCAAATTTTTAACCTAAAATAGCGTTTCAAGCACAAACAAAAATAAGAGCGAAAGGCTCTCAGTAATAAGTGCTTGTGTGCTTGTATGTGGGAGAGCCGCAGAGGAGCGAGTGCACGCTTTATAAAACTAGCGGCACTTTTGGCCAAACAACACTCATTCACTCACTCGCTCAGCGGCTCTCGTAGTCGCGGCCAGCAACAGCAAAAGTTTGCAGCATATGTGTATGTATGTACATATGTATGAGGTACATACATACAATACACAGATACACCTCTCACCCACTCTCTTGTGTGCACAAGACACTCTCTCTTTAAAGCTGTCGCTCTGCGTGAGTTTCTCAGCCAGCAGCAACATGTGCACAAACCACACGTGCTACAAAAAAAAACACAGATACATAGTAAGCATGTATGTCTTGTACGTGTATGTAAGTATATGTATTTGGAATTTGCATTGAGCAGCCGTCGGACAGTCGTTTGGTCGGTCGGCAGATTGCGAGAAATGAGATTCGCTTGCAGACGAACTCCAAGTGAGCGCAACGAACAGCAGCAGCCGCCGCAGCGCGTCGGCAATTCCAATTTTGTATTTGCAGATTTGACATTTTTTGTTTTGTGTGTTCCATTTTGATTCGGTTCTTTTGTTTGTTTGCTTGCGTGCCAGTGCCTCTGGTCGGCTGGGATGCTGCAGCAGTGCTGTTGCTACCCTTTTTTTATGGTACGTTCATCTCTGACTACATGCGTTTGTTTGGGTGTGTTTGCATTGACGTGAGCTTTGAACTTTTGCCATGTGTGTGCGGGCTTCGCATATGACCCCTGGCTGGGCAGTAATACACTAGCAAATATAAGCCCACGTACGCACACTCACACAACATGAAGCACACGCACACAAGTACATAATCGTACGTTGCCCTCTGGTTAAAATTTTACGCTGATCTCATTGAAAGAAGGTACACACAATCACACAATGAAATCCACAAACAGACTTTGTAACAACAACAAAAACTACAACTACACAACTACAAGAAACGTACCAACAAATGTATTCAATTCCAAAGCCGCAGCCTACGACGCCGCCTTTGCCGCTGTCGGTGTCCGCTGCATTGTGTCGCCGACTCTGTCGACGTCGTTACTCGCTGGTTTCCGTTCACTCACTCTCTCGATGTCACTCGCATTTGCACTCACTCGCCGGCGTACGCTCTTTTGGTTTTTGAGTGTAAATGGGCCGCGCGCCCGTTCTCTTTGCACTTGTGTTTTGTTATATATAATGTTGTTTACCTTTACGTAATTATCTTTGCAACATTTCTTGATATTGCTTGCCTCTGTTTGGCCTCTTTCGTTTGCTTATTATTTTTTCAATTTTTATGTTGTATGTCTGCTTTGTATGTGTTGAATGCAGAGGGTGAACTCGGCGCTGCCGCTGCGCCTTGTAACTGCCGCTGCGTGTGTAGGTGGCTGGCGAGCACGTAGCTGAGTGTGTATGTGTGTGTGTGTGTGTGAGTGAGATGCTTGGAATTTTCCAAAAAATTTCTCGACTATTCCTGCTTGTGACGCTCCACGCCTCTCTCTAAATGTAAATGGTCGACTTGTCGTCGCATTCAACGTCTCCCCGTTCCCTTTTTGTTTTAAGTGGCATTTTGTTTGCGCTTCCGCTTTTGATTTGCCTGCCTGCTGCCGTTGCCTTCTGCCTCTAGGGGAATGTATGTATTTACATGCATTTACATACATAGATGGGCTTGCCGCCTCTCTCTCACTTGGGCATTGTTGTTAATCCATGTCTGTCCCCTCTCCATCGGCTTCCATGAAGTTCAATTTGTCATTGGGCTGCGCGCGTCGCAAAACAATAACAAAATAATTTGCCTTTAAAAGTGCTCTCAAAGCGCGCGCGCGTCATTTAAAAAATTTGCTTCTAACTTTTTCGAGACCGTTGAATGATTTGCGTAGTTGCCTCTGTACTGCTTATTGTTGTTGCCCAATGTTTATGTGCTGTCACCATTTACATACATGTGTGTGTGTGTGTGCCTAGAAGAAGCAGAGAGCGCGCGCATTTTGTTGTCTCTTATTATTCGGTTATTTTCCGCCTTCAAAATGCGATTCACACGCCAGTTAGAGACGCCTCCGAAAGGGGGCGGGGTAGAGGACAATTAGAACCGTTTGTCGATCGTTTTCGTAATGGAATTTATGTTGTGAAAGGTTTTGAAATTACTGTGATTGGCTTTTATGAATGAGTTACATATGTATGTGTGTATATTTGATTTGAAGCTTTGAGTCTACAGCTTAATGTAAAGCTCGTATGCACTAAAGCTTTTAAGGAGTGCTTTTAAGTGCAGCTTGGCATAAATGTGAAAATTAATAAATTAATCCAATGCGGTTTTTTAAATGCAGCTTGTCATAAATGTGAGAATTTCTAAATTAATCAAATATGCTGAGCGAAGCTTTGAGCGTTAAATTGTGTTAAATATACGTATTTGATAATTATAAATTAAAATAAAATTAGCTTTTACGAGTGGCAATAAATTTGATAGGTAATAAATATTGGCCTTAGAATTTATGACTGCAACGAATATTCAAAGTAAGCAATGGGCTTAAGCGTTGCAAATTAGATTTGCTTCACGTGTCAATACGCTTGTTAGGCCGTTGTAAATGTTATACAATTACCATGAAGAAAGTAATGCCTTTGAAATGTTTAATGTGTTTTACAGATGTTAATTAGTAAATATAGAAATTAACAAATCGTACAGCATCAGCATGAAATAATGAAATTGATGAAAGCTTCTAGCTTAAGCTTAATATGTAATGTGATGTGCTTTAAAGCTTGCATATAATTAATGTGCTTCTCTTTCGTTTATTGCAGCCAATCAAGCGCTCTGGAATGGCACCTGGAAGGGCGAGCTGACCTACGAATGCCGCTCGCTGCTCTTCAAGGCGCTGCACAATCTCATGGAAAGGTGAGTCTATTGCGGCTCCTCACAATGACAATCCTTGCTCAATCTTTGCTCTTTCTCTTCACACAGATTTGTGCTCACCAAGGACATTGTGCGCTTTGGCAAATGGTTTGTGCAACCTTGCACCTCCAGCGATCGTCTCTTTGGACGCAGGTGAGTTGCACATGCTTGGAGCAGCCTTTGGATGTTAGCGCCTCTAGAACGATGTCCAGTTGATGAGAGACTTGCACTGGGCATCTTGGCCATCATCCCAGATCAAACGACAGGAACTCTGTGCGATCGCATTGAAGCCTATGCGATTGCATCGTTCTTCCTGGCACATTCCCATCGATTCTCTGCAGGATTGGCCTACTCACATGCTTTTCTCTCTCTTTCTAGCTCGCAACACTTGTCCTTTTCGTTTACGTTCTTCGTACATGGCGACACGGTGTGTGCCTCGATAGATCTGCGCGAGCATCCCGCCGTGCGACCCCTGACCAAGGAGCATCTGGCCGAGGCAGCGGCTGCCTTTGCTGCGGCCAGTGGCCAGACGAACCCAGCCAAGGATGCATCAAATGGCGGAGCTGCTACAGCGCCGCTGCCAGCTGCCTCGCCGCTGCTGGATGCCAATGGAAGTGGAGCCGAGAAGACGGCGGCAATCGCCACGACGCCGGCGCAGGCAAGGAAGGTGATGCTGGCGCCATTTGGCATGGCGGCAATACTCACTGGGAACAGCTACAAGGCCAGCGATCCCATGGCCGAAAAGATACTTGAGGATTGGGCATCGTTTTTTCCGCTGTGCAATAAGGACAACACGGATGTGCCGCCAGTGGTCGAGGTGGTGTCGGGTAAGTGGCTGCCACACCAATCTAATGCTCTTGTGCTTATGCTAATACTGGTAAACCTTTGTAGATGGTCATAAGATGTATCATCCCACGAACTATGTACTAGTCACAGATCTGGACGACATGGAGCACATGGAGTTTACCGAGATGTACAAGGCGAATGACAGCGCCAGCGGCAGCGGCGACACAGCCGTGCTTGCCTCGCTCTCCTCGCCCGCAGCTGGAGCGGGAGCCATAGCGCCAACGCCAACGCCCGTGGCAGCCAAAGAGGCAGTTACTCCAGGCAATGGAAACGGAAATGGCAATGGCAACAAAAAGGCAACGACAACGCAGGCAGTGAGCGCGCTGGAACGTCTAACGTTTCAGCCCTACTACGATCAGCGTCCCACATCGGGATTTACCTTCAACACCAACAATACTCATATACCCGCTACGGCGGCCATTGAAATGCCGGAGCGCGCCTGGCAGGATTGCATCATGAACACTTTGCATGTGGATGCAGCGGCGGCAGCAGCGGTTACTTCAGCGGCAGCGACGCCAGCAGCGGCAGACGAGGAGGATGTCAAGCAAGCGGATTCTAAGCAACATGTCCAGCAGCAAATCCAACAACAACAACAGCAGCAGCGGCAAAAACTTTGGAACTTTGTGGATCCCATGCAAAAAGCTCCTTGCATATGCACCAAGTAAGTTGGTCTCGTTTCAGTTTCTCTTTTTAACGCCCAACCGCCCGCTCTCTCTACTATTCCTGCTCCTCTCTTTGTTTTTATCTACTCTCTGCACCCTCTCACCCAACACCACCACCACCACAATGCACACCCGCTCTGTGTGTGCGTGTGTGTGTGTGTGCGCTACGATCCTCCTGCTGTTCTTATACTCTTTATCTATATCTATCTTTTCCGTCTCTCTTTTGGAGTATGTGTGATTTTTTTGTAGCGCGATTTGTGTTGAATTTTAATCGATATCGATATCTATGAATATGATTGTAATCGAGAGATGTATAACGCTTTGATGGCATGCCTAGAACCAGAATTCAGTATACCCTAATATTGTAATATTCTTATACTCCTTTTTTTATATTAGTAGTAAGTTAATTTTGTGTGCGTGTGTGCGTGCGTGTGTGTGTGTGCGTTGCATGTGTTGCCTTTATTCAAAACGCTTACAGCAGTTAAGAAAAAAAATAAAGAAAAGTAAATGAAAGACAAGTCTAACTCACCACAGCAAAAAGTGTTCGCGCGCGTCTGACAAATGTGTTGAAAGTTGAGTTGAAAGTTTAACACAAAACCCACCAAATTTCAGCGCACAATGTGGCGGCAGCGGCAGCGCTGGCAAGCAGCGTCAGCAGCCTAGTAGCAGCAGCCCAATCATGGCTGTCAGCTCTCCCGCACTGAGAGCTGCCATCGGCGCCGCCAACAGCGGAAGCAAGTCGTCGTTCCAGCTTTATCAACAACAACAACAACAACAGCAGCAACAACTACATCATCACCAACGTTCGGTCACACCTGCAGCGTCTGTGGGGTCGCATCATTCCAGTTCCAGTCTTGTCTACGCCGCATCCAGCTGCTCCTCCACTTCCTACTACTCCTCCTCCTTCACTACTGCTGGCTCAAGTCTCAAGCGAAAAATTGTGCCGTTTCACAAGCGTTTTCTACTCAATTCTCAGACAGCGCTAAAACTTTACAACAACAACAACAACACAACTACCACAACAACAGACACCAATATACCAAAACAAAGGTTTGTGTCGCTGTTCAGCCGTGTGTGTGTGCAGGCCCTTAGCAGCGCTGCCAAATGTTTTTTTTTTTTCATTTCGTTTTTCTTTTGGTTTTTTTTAGTTCTTAATATGCTCTCTTTAAATTTCTTTCTCATAAACTCACACACACACACACACACTCCTTTAAGTTGTTTAGCTTAACACCAGCAAAACATAACTTGCTCTTTGTTAAGTTTTTAATTTCGTTGTTTGGTTTATAAGTTTTCTTTTTATTCCTTACTTGCCGCTAATCTTCAACTCTCACACTCAAAAACATACATACGCTGCAACGGCCACCTCATACATATACATATATACTTACATACATATATGACGCCCTCACACGGTCCAACGTTAATACACAATTCTTGGTATTGTTTTCTATTTATTAACTTGCGGTAAATGGTGTAGCAGCAATAATAACAACAATAATAATTATTATTAATTTCATACATTGTAAATTATCTGCTCATGCTCCCGCCTCCGTTTGGCGCACCATTTCGCACCAGAAAAAATAAACGTTATAATTGCCTTTTGCGCCGGCGCGTTAAGTTTTTTTTTTCACGTTATCGTAATCGTAATCGGTGTGCGGTTTTCAGTAATTGGTAGTTTGATATCGATGACAGTTGAGTCTGAACTGCTGTCACACATCACTCACACATACATACCCATATGCATAAATTATATGCTGTAAATAACCATTAATTGAGATGCATATATTTATGTTGTTTGTTTTTGGCAGCTGCAAAGTATTTTTTTGTTTATGATTTTATGAGCTGCTCGTTTGGCTCTCCTTATCCCTCACTCTATCTTGCTCGCTCGCGCTCTTCCTGGATGTGGTCTTGTTTATTTGCTTAGTATTAGCATCGCTTATCGATAAGCAGTTTGATTAATCGATTAATTATCTATGTATGCATAATTCGTAGTTTGTTTATTTTCAATACATATTTTGTACATAACCTGCAAGCATGTAGAGTATGCAATTTGTATGCCAAAAATGGGAAACTAATAATTGTTTACACTTTATTCTCAGACATCTGACTGGATCGAGTGCATCCACGGGCAGCAGCAGTACACCCTGTCATGGCGGAGGTGGCGGCGCCTCGACATATTCGCGCAACTCCTTGGGCGATTCATCGTCGATGCCAGCGGTCGCCTCCTCGGTTGGTTCACCCGCAACGCCGGCGCCTTCCCCGCATCCGCATCCCAACTCGGCGCAATCGCAACCAACATCTGTGCCGCCCGCTGAGCAAGTGAGTCCCAAGTGACGAATCTCCGCCCGCTTGGAGTTTAATTAACTGTCATACTAATGCATATGCTCTCTCGCATGGCTTTATTGCAGCTACTCAACATGAGTCCGCATGCGCCCACATCAGTTTCGAATCTGCAGCAGCCGCCGACACCCATCGATCATCTGCTGGACAAGAATACACCCGCACCCACGCCCACGGATCAGCATGATAACAAGAGCATTACCGCCTCGCCGTATGTGCATCAGACGCCCAGCGGCGAGCCGCCCGCCTACACGGACCACGGCGCCCCTGGAGCACCTGCATCGCTGACAGCACCTGGCAGTGTGCCGCAACAGCAGCCAGCGACGCCCACATCCGCAAGCGCAGCAACTGGCACGACACCAGCCGGAGCAGCAAGCGGAGCGGTTATCGAAGCTGCAGCTGTCGCTGGAGCAGTAGGCACGGGTGGTCAGTGTGGAACGATTAGTGTAAAGAAGCTAGAAATGCAACAGCAGCAGCAGCAAGTGACGCCAGCGCTGACGCAGATCAAGCAGGAGCCGGGCACGGTGTCTGGCCGGGGGGCGCAACAACCGGTGGCCACCAGCACCATGGAGGCGGTCACAAATCTGCTTAATCTGTACAAGACGCCGCAGCTGAAGCTCAAGGATGTGGACAGTTTCTATGAGGAATGGCTCAAGGAGATTATCTACGATTTTACGCTGCAGGAGGCCTGGTAAGTGATGTCAGTTGGACGCTTATAGTTCCATCAACTTATGTTGCTCTTTTTGTCCTTCAGGGACAATCTGCCGGTGATGCGACCCAATCTGAACGAATCCGCCAAGCAGAAGCGACCTCGCTACGCCAAAAATCTTTACGAGGGACACACGCACTTTAAGCCACTGATGCCCTCGCCAGGATCCGTCTATGGTTCGTTGCTCTCCATCGATGGCAATGTCACAACGACGCCGGGTCAACTGACTGCGGGCGAGGCAACAGGTGGAGCAGTCGGTGGCGGCTTGGTGGGCATAGCCGGTGGCGCCTTTGGAGCTGGCACTGCACCTGGAGCAGGCGCAACCAACAGCAGCAGCGACGAGACAGACAATGCACTCAGTGCGACTGCTGGCGGCGGCACGACCACAGCCACTGGAGGAGGCGGTGGTTTCTTTCAGGGACTGGACATTAAGACAGAGCCGGGTCTGCACTCGCCATGCAAGGAAACAAAGCCAACGAATCTGGCCGGCAGTGGCGGCAATCTGTTTACGGCCGAGGGACTCAATCCCACACTGGATGATCTGGAGCAGATCTTCGATACAAGCTCCAACGATGAGTGCAGCAGCGTGCAGATTCATACGCCGCCCGACTCCAACAATCCCTCAAATGGCGGCTGCAGTGCGGTGACCAATACCATTGATGAGCTCAAGCGCAGCACGGCGGTGGCCAGTGCGGTGGTCGCTGCTGTCGTCGCCAGCTCCGGTGCGGGCAGCATACAGGCCGAGGATTTGACCAAAATGTTTCCAACGCCGCCGTCGCACGAGCAACAGCATCCCAACTCCAGTCCCTGCCAGACGGATGTGGTGATGACGGATCTCAGCGTGGACACGGGGAGCATGGGCAACAACAACAACAGCAGCAGCAACATCAACAACAACAACAACAATAACAATGGTAGCAGCAATAGCAACAACAGCAATAGCGCAGTGGCTGTTGGCCTGGGCGTGGTGCTCAAGCTGACCAAGCAGGAGTACAGCGTGGAGCTGGGCAGTCCCGTGGAGGAGCCCATACACGACTGGAACTATGTCTATCGTCCGCCGAAACAGGAGAAGTTTGTGGGCAGCTCCCGCTATGCACCGCTGACCAATCTGCCCAGCCAGACGCTGCCGGCGCTGCCCATGCCCGCCAATTGCTATTACAATCCCACCTGGAGTCACAGCCAGAAGTCGCGTGCCGCCACGCTGGCCAAGGCGGCGGCGGCGCAGCAGCAACAGCAGCAGCATCAGAAGCACCAGCAGCTGCAGCAACGCATCCAGCAGCATCAGCAACTGCAGCAGCAACATCAACAGCAGCAGCAACAACAGCAGCAGCAGCAGCAGCAACAACAACAGCAACATGCTCCACAGAAGCTGCAGCAGCTGCATGATCTGCTGGCAGCCGGACCTAGGACGCCCATGAATACAGCGATGCCTTCACCCTCGACGGTGCCACAGCCCTTGAGCAGCGGTGGCAGCCAATTGCTGCTCAATCAGCTCAACTGTCCACAGGCACCGCCTGGCAGTTCCATGCAGCAGCTGATGCAGCGAGCCGGCATGTCGCCCATACCCTCCTCGCCCGCTTCGGTGCCCTTTCCGCGCAGCAGTCCCATGCATCATCGCCAGACGCCCACGCATCCGCCGCCACCGTATCCATACGAGCTGGCTGCTGCCAGTCCGGCCACCTCGACCTCGTCGTACCTCAACAAGCAGTACAACTCACAGGAGGGTCATCCGCATACGCCGCAACAGCAGCAGCCGCATCATGGCTTTGGCCAGCTCAATGCACAGCTGCCCGGCGATGGCGCCAAGCTGGCCATGATGCAGTATGGTGGGCATGGTGCCGCCGCCAGTGGTGTGGCCGCAGCCGTGGCCATGGCGGCCATGGGTCTGCTGCAGGAGCTGCCGGAGGTGAACTCGGTGCTGGTTAACATTCTGCTGTATGATACGGCATTGAATGTGTTTCGGGATCACAACTTTGACAGCAGCAGCGTCTGTGTTTGCAATGCGGATGCCCAGAAGATTGGCAACATACGTGGCGCCGACTCGGGTGTCTATGTGCCGCTGCCTGGCGGCAGCTTCAATCCCTTTCCCATGTCACAGCGTCTGCTGAATGGCGCAGGCTCGGCCAGTGGTGCGGGAGCGGGCGTCGGAGTGGCTGGAGCAGCTGGTGCAGCATCGAGTGGAGCCAATAATAGCTCCGGCTATGGCGGCATGCGCATGCTCAGTGCCTTTGGCGGCGGGCTGGACTCGCCGGTGACGGCACTGCCCGGCCACGGACATGGCCCCAATGGCGGCTCCAGCTCCAGTTCGTGCACGCCGCCCAGCAGCAATCCCCACATCACGGGCTACGTGGACGACGATCCTGTGGAGTGCACCTGCGGCTTTAGTGCCGTTGTCAATCGACGGCTCTCGCATCGCGCCGGACTCTTCTATGAGGACGAGCTGGAGATCACGGGCATTGTGGACGATCCGGGACGCAACAAGCAACCCACGCTGCTCAGTCTCATCCAGAGTCTGTGCCGCAAGAGCGTCGGCAAGTCGGCCAGCGATGCAACGGGCCGGGAACTGGAGAAGGTGTCTGGCACGGCCGGAGGAGCGGGCGCTAATCTTGCCGTGGCCGAGCAGCTGGCACATGCCATCTTTGATCTGCTGCTGGATCAGTGCTCCATCATACAGACGTCCAGCAGTTCGGTGCATCGTGCACTGCAATCCCATCGCCGTCGCATGTCCCGGCAGCGTCGTCTCTTTGGCAACAGCGGTGCGCCGGCTGCCTCCATGGAGTCCATAGCGAATGTGCTGGAATTTACAGATGCCCACGATGTGATCAGTCTGGCGCTGGAGCAGGCGCGCCTTGCCTTTGAGGATCAGCGCATGGACATGCTCGAGTTTGGCCACAATCATCACCACCATAATCAACATCATCCTCATGGCCAGCCGCATCAGCAATCCCACTCTGGCCAGCAACAGCAGCTGACCGCTTTCCAGGCGGCGCCGGCGCTGCGCCAGAAGCTGCTCGCCCTGGGCAGTGGACGTCTGACGGTGCACAAGTGGCCATATCTGCCGGTGGGATTCACGCGCAGCAACAAGGAAATCGTGCGCACCATGAACGCCATCCAGCCCATGCTGCAGAGCGCCTTCCATTGCAAGTCCCGTGGTGGCGCTGCCGGCTCCAAGGATGCCAGCTCCTACAATACAGTGAGTGGTCCACTCACCTGGCGGCAATTCCATCGCCTGGCGGGACGTGCCTCCGGCCAGTGTGAGCCACAGCCCATACCCTCGGTGGTGGTGGGCTATGAGAAGGATTGGATCTCTGTGGCGCCTCATTCCATACACTACTGGGATAAGTTTCTGCTGGAGCCCTATTCCTATGCTCGCGACGTCGCCTATGTGGTCGTGTGTCCCGACAATGAGCATGTGGCTGCCCACACGCGCAGCTACTTCCGTGAGCTGAGCAGCACCTATGAGATGTGCAAGCTGGGCCGGCACACGCCCATACGTGGCTGGGATGGCGTACTCCAGGTGGGCGCTGCTGCCGCCTCGACGGCGGCGGAACGAGAGCGGGACACACCGTTGGACGACTGGTTGCGCACGCTGGAGCATGCGCCGCTGGCCGATCAGATACGACGCTATGCCATCGCCTTCCTCTACCAGCTGGCGCCCTACTTGAGTCGTGTGCCCAACGACAAGAGTCTGCTGAATCCGCCCGATGCCAGTGGCAGTGCCAAGGGAGCGCCCACCAGTGCGGGGCAGGCGCAGGCGGGTGGAGCGGCAGCTGGCGCAGAGCATGCCAGTGATCCGACGACCATTATCAAGCTGGAGCCCGGCACGGAGCCAGAGCAGAGCCAGCAGCAGCAGGCGGCGACGGCAACGGGACAGGATAGCAAGCTGGATGTCAAATCTGGTGTGGCCGGGGCAAGTGGCGTTGGCGCTGGCGCCGATGCCAAGCCTGCACTGGTGCTGGGCGATCCGTTGGGCATGGGCGAGACCCTCGAGGACATTAACCCGTCCGCCATTGTGCTCTATGTGGTCAATCCCTTCACCTTTGCCTCCGACAGCTTTGAGCTGGAGCGTCTGGCACTGATAGCTCTGCTGCGCTGCTATGCGGAGCTGCTAAAGGCAGTGCCCGACTCGGTGCGCGCCCAGATGAACATACAGATCATCTCGCTGGAGTCCATCATGGAACTGGGTCCGGCTGGCAATCGACGACGCTTCTCCGATGAGATCAAGTGCCTGGCCCTGAACATCTTCTCGCAGTGCCGTCGCCACTTGGTGCACGCTCAGCCAGTGAAGAGCTTGACGGGCTTCGGCACCGCTGCCAACATGGAGGCCTTCCTCAAGACCAAAGACGAGCCCAATCGACGTGCCTACAAAATGTACACGGCTCCCTTTGTGCTGGCCCCGATGCATGAGCGCAACGACAAGACGGACTTCTCTCGGGCAGCTGGCAGCATGCATGGCCAGAATGAGACAAGGTACTCGGTGATGTATTGCAACTACTGCCTGAGCGAGGATCAGGCCTGGCTGCTGGCCACCGCCACCGATGAGCGTGGCGAGCTGCTCGAGAAGGTCTGCATCAACATTGATGTGCCGAACCGAGCACGCAGACGCAAAGCACCCGCTCGCTATGTGGCGCTGCGCAAGCTGATGGACTTTGTCATGGGTCTCATATCGCAGACGTCGCAAATGTGGCGTCTGGTCATTGGCCGGATCGGTCGCATTGGGCACAGTGAGCTCAAGTCATGGAGCTATTTGCTTAGCAAGCAGCAGCTGCAGAAGGCATCAAAGCAATTCAAGGACATGTGCAAGCAGTGCACCCTCATGTATCCACCGACCATTCTCAGTGCCTGCTTGGTTACCCTCGAGCCGGATGCCAAGTTGCGCGTCATGCCGGATCAGTTTACGCCCGACGAGCGCTTCTCGCAGATCTCCATGCAGAATCCGTTGTCCACGCCCCAGGATGTTACCTGCACCCACATATTGGTCTTCCCAACGAGTGCAGTCTGTGCGGTGAGTAATTTATCGACAAGTTTGCTCGACTGCCATCGATAAATTGACATCGATACATTTCGATTGTTTATACAAGTTATCAATGGTCGTCAATCATTATTTAGCTTGCAACTAGTTAAACATATCTCTTCTTGCACTTGCAGTCCTTTACACGCCAGTTCCAGAACGAGCCGCAGGTGGACGATGACTTCATCTTTGGGGAGGAGGAGGGCAACGAGGACTTTAGCGATGCCGACATCGGGGATCTCTTCTGGGACTGTGAGTATTGTCTACATATATATTATATATCAGTGCAGTTGCTTCATATGCTTCCCTATCATCTAATGCATTGCAGCTCACATGGATCGCGTCTCGAATCATGGCAGTCCAGGTCGCATGGAGGACAATCGCAGCTGGCAAAGCGCCGGCGGCAACAACTTCAAGTGCACACCGCCCCAAGAGGTCGAGGAGGTAAGTGGTTGATTGAAGTCAGCTCCGCGGAGTCAGTTGCATTATTTAATTAACGCTTTGCCTTGTAGGTGGGTTCGTTGAATCAGCAACCGATATCGGTGGGTTATATGGTATCAACAGCGCCCACTGGTCGAATGCCGGCCTGGTTCTGGTCGGCGTGCCCGCATCTGGAGGATGTGTGTCCAGTCTTCCTAAAGACGGCACTGCATTTGCATGTGCCCAACATACAGATTGCCGACGATATACTCAACTCGACGAATGCCCATCAGTCGGCCAACGATCATCCGCTGGACTCGACGCTAACCGCCGATGTGCTGCGCTTCGTGCTCGAGGGCTACAATGCGCTCTCGTGGCTGGCCCTCGATTCGAATACGCACGATCGCCTCTCCTGTCTGCCCATCAATGTGCAGACCCTCATGGATCTATACTATCTGACCGCAGCCATTGCGTAGGCAAATCACAGACACCGACCACACTAGATAGCAGTAACAATTAACAGTAACAGTAACAGTACCAATAACAGCCGTAACAGTAACAGTCGCATGCTTCCGTTTGCTGTTCTTCCACAAACAAACAAACAAACAAACAAAAAAAAAAACAAAAGAATACAAATCAAATAGCAGAAATCCACAAGTGCTATAATTACTAACTTTACTTAAATCAAATCCAAAAGAAACCAAAAACACCAAGCAACCAAACCAGCAATGCAACAACTGAAGTTAACAGTCCAAAAAGCGCAGTAACAGTCGCTGTTACTGCAAACATTGAAAAGCAACAAAAAACGCACACAGTTAAAGCGTATTCAACAGAGCCTTGTAATTAACAGCAGCAGCCTTACAGCCTTACAGCACAGGGTGTGCGATTGATCGAAAGATCGACAGATCGATAGATCGATAGATGAACCGATGATTAAGCGACTTACCCGATAAGTCTTGTGTAGCAACAGCATTACTATTTATTAATTGAGAATTGTATAGTGCAAGAATTGTTTTTTAGGCTGGCGTTCGTTTTAGTGTTTAATATTTATACATATACAACAACAAAAACAAAAACAAAACAACAACCACACATAGGGGCATATTTATATATATTATATACTTAGGATCATATATACAATAATTAAGCATAAAACAAAAGTAAAACAATATAGTAGTTAAGCAGCAAAGAGAAAGCAAACATATTTAGATGTGTAAGTAATGAAAAGTTTGTACATATTTACAACCAATTTGCCGTAAGCAGTAAGAACAACAACAACAACAACAACAAACAACAACAACAATAATAATTATATAAAATATTAAGCATATTAACACAAATAAAAAGTATAATTATACAAACAAGAAAACAAAACGTAGCTTACAACAAAAACCTAATTAAATCTTAAATTAAATTAATAAATTGTGTAAATTTTTTGTGCAAAGCGAGCATTAGTTTAAATTATTATAAAGCAACAACAAATTAATGTTAAAGCGAGAAACTCACACACACCCAACACACTCACACACACATACATACTGACAGAGCGGAACTCACACATATACAAAAGGAAACTGTAGGTATACTGTACATGCATATAAATAACAATTATATACATATGTACTATATAGAGCGATATATAAATAATTATATCTGGACGCTAAGCGCAGATGTTGAGCAGGTGGAGAAAGTATCGGGAAGGGGGAGGGGTTTTTAGTATAAGGGACAGTCAGTAAGTAGATCGAGCGACAGTTTTATGTAAATTGCGTTTTTTGTTGAAAGAGGCAACTTTTTGCTTCGCACACACACACAGACAACACACACATACACCCACATAGCCAATTGTTTCATAATGAATTAGTTAAAAGCGAAATGTGTACAAATTAACATAATAATATGGTTATAAAGAAAGCTTTCTACGCATACACTCACACACACACACACACACACACTTGACAACAGATAAACTTTTTTCAACTTTTCACGATTTTCGCTAGGCTTAAGTTTTGCATAAACTAAAAGAAAACTAAACAAAAAATAACAATTATAAAACAATGAAATTATTTATACCTGTGTATTTTAATTAGCATAATTTATCAACAACAACTACAAGAACTACATTTACAAAGACGTTTTCTAGTAAATACACACACAACAAAACAGAACAGATTTACTTTTAAGTAGTTTGGTTTTTCATTTAGTATTCTATTTTTTTGTGTAATAAACAAACAATGATTTGCAATTAATTATGTTTCAGTTTATGTTTTTCTTTTCGTGGTTTCAAAGTCTTCGCTCAGATCCAGTTCACATACACACATACATGCAAATGTAGGTAGCGGATCAGTCATATCTATAAAGCATCCTCAACAAAACAGGATGATGCGCGCTGTACATAAAAAATGCTTCAAACATAATTTCTAGAATTTTTCCATGCAAAAAAATTAGCTACAAAAAAAACAGAAATATATAATTACAAGAAATACAATTTTTAAAAAGAAAAACATTTCCTAGCTAAGGTTTCAGTTCAACTCTCATTTTGTCTGTGCCGTTGCAGTTCGTAGGGGTAAAAGGGCAGGCAGATGACCTTGGCGTCAACAATAAACACTCAAAAGGGCAAATATTAAAAAAATATATAGCAATCATTTTGAATTGCAAATCACTCACACTCTCACACACACACAAGCAGACATACAGAGAACGAGCAAATGAAACTTACATATAAAGAAGCAACCGTTGACAACAACAACAAAACGCATTCATAAATAAACAAAAAATGAATTAAAACCAAAATGGAGGGAACAGTTTTTTAAAACCAACTCAATTTACGAGTTGAACAATTTTCTAAGAAAAACAAAAGCAAAAAAAAACAAACAAAAACAAAAAATTCGTTTGCATTTCCAATGGAAGTGTCGGCGAATTGCCAAGCAAAGCAAAACAAAAAAAAAATGCAAAAGAAAAAACGAAATATATATACATATATATAAATTGTAAAGTAGTTAAGCGAAAATTTCAAAGCTTGAGATTAACAATTTTTGCGGTAAAAGAAAAAAACAACATTACATAAGTGCATTAAGCGTTGGAGGAGGAAAACCATTTACTAGCCTAGCCCCTAGCCTAAAAGTATGCAATTACTAAGTTAATAAATTTGTTAAGGTTAGTTTGAGGTTAGTTTTACGTGCGGCGAATGAAAGCGGCAAACACACATACAAAACCAACAAACACACACAGACACATACATAGGCCAAATTCAAATTGAAAACAAAATTAATTATACTTAGGCGGCAACAACAACAAAATTAAATTAATGAAAATAATTTAAAAAATGTCAAAATGCATTTGTTTATAAAACAAATGGGCGCATGTTAAAAACGCCATATATATACATATACAAGAATACATACATAAATTAGATGGCAGTGGAGGTGAAGAGAAGCAGAAGTCGATGATAATGATGTCAAAATCTAGCTACAGAATTGCATATTATATACAATTATAATAATTATATATTAATATATAAAGGGCAAAACACACACAAAATGTTGTTGTAGTAAAATTACAATTAAGTTTTGTTTTGCTACCAACCGATAGATGGCGTATGAAGCTAAGAGAGCGAGAGAGTTGAAAAGTAAAAAAGAAAATAGTAAAAGTCAAGCGAAAACAAAGTCAAATTTTAAATATGCAAAACAAACACAAAGTAAAACCAAATAATTTTTTTGCAAATTCTTTATAATTACATATAAAACGGTTTTTTGGCGAGCAGGCAAAATACAAAACAAAACCATTTTTCCAATAAAATTAAAGAAATGACAAAAAAAAAACAATTGAATCCAAAGAGTTTCATTCCATTATAAATTATACATTAAGACTGGCCATTTATGCAAATCTAGGCATAAAAAGAATTTCTTCAGCCTGTCGTTAAATTCATCTCCACCTGCATGTCGATTATCACGCCAAGCTGCTAACAATAAGTTCACCTCATACTCGATGTTTTTATCTTCCAGTCCAACTAATAGAAAGAGACAAAGAACAGCAGTGTGATTTCCAATGACTTCCATTATATTGAAGAGCGTGTACTTACGCACGACCATCTCCTTCACTTCCCACTCGTATTCGTATCGCTTGCTCAAAAACTGCAAAAAGTCATGCAATTTACTAGTGGTTAGATTCCATGTGATGCCATGCTTTTGCAGCTTCTTATCCTCGTTCCAGATCCACACTCGTCTCCACATACGCTCAGTGCGCTCCTGGATACGTCGCAACGCTATCAACTTATGGTTAAGGTTCAAGATGGGTTTACGCAATTGAAACAAGCACCGAGTTAATCGCTTATGTGTACGGCGCATTGCATAAGAGTCTCCACAGTATAATTCATTCTTGTGCTTAATGATCTTCTTATAGATATCAGCATAAGCTTGCATCTGCTTCCAGCCACTCACGATAATGTGACTCCACACCTGCAAGTCCGCTTTAATTATGTCAGGCATTTTATTCATCTCACTTATAGCTAATTGTGCATGCATTTTGAAATTTCTAATTACGTTCTAATTTGCATGTCCAAGAGTGTTGTTCAAACTTTCACTTGTTACAAAGTTTCCATTAGGCAACACTGAAATTTTGCATTGCTTTGTGATCGAGAATGTGATTTGAGCCAGGAGGACACGTGTTGAGTGAAATTTGCATTTTCCAACACTTTTTGGATTGCGTGCCAATTTGATCGTGGTTTTTCATTATTATCAACTATAGCATCTAAACTAGCTGAAATCGCCTTAATTGCGCGCTTGTTAAGGCTGTCCAAGCACCCGCCCATCGCCCGCTGCCAACGGGCAATTAGCTGCAGGCTAGTTCCAGGCACTTCTTTGCCATTTTCTTTATTTTTTTTTGGGCTTGACTTTGGCGCTGTCAGCCTGGAGTTGAAACATGAATTACTGTGCGTTGATTGCGTTTAAGGCTTGATTGTGCATCGCCAGCAACATCAACAACCACAACAAAGTGAATTGAGCATGCTGCAAGCACAAATTGCTGTTCTTTTGTGGCTGAGCGCGCGCGGTAAACTGGTTTTTATTTTACTTTTTGCACTCTTTTGGTCCTCTGCATTAATTATCAACAAATCATTTTTGTAGCACTGAAGGGCGCATTTATCAGCGATTATGCATGGAGCGGTGTCGCACAACATGTGTACGTATGGCAGCTTCAACTTGCATCGGATGTGGATGTGGATGTGAATGTGGCTGCGGCATCTGAAGGTTTTGTGGCCGATTTTGTGATCTTGACATGCCGCCACCGAATTTGTCAGCGCAACGTCCAGAAAACTGTGGCAAGCAGTGTCCAGCAAGGCTGGAGGCTGGCGTCGGCAACATGACATGGCGTTGATAAGCAAAAACAAAAGCCAAAGACTCGGCACCAGCATTGCAATTAAGATATTTTTATGTAAATTAATGAAAACGGCTGAAGCTGCAATGGGATGCGTGCAACTTACAAATAAGTACAAGACTCAGACGCAGTCTCAGTCGCAACATCAGCCAAGTCCAATTGCGTCGAGAACCCTGCGCATTTTTAATTGGAAAGCACAAAAAAGCGAAGGCGACAGGCTTTTGCAGTTCGGCCAAACAATCGCCAAGAAACACACACACTCGCAGAGGGGCAACAAAAAGTGACGCACCGAAAATTTATTGTCTCATGCTGCCACTGAGAAGCGCAACCGATCGGCGGCGCAGCCAACGAGCAACGAGCCTGTGCATGTCGAATGGCCAGAGCAAACAGGGCGCATCACAAAAAGCCAGGCCGCAGGCAAAGAAGACGCAACTCAACGAGGAGGAGAACAACAACAGCAACAACAACAATGGAGCTTCGCCACAACTCCCTTTCGACTGCGCCGTTACTTAGGCATTTATGTCTGGCACTTGACACATTTTGTTATGGCATTTTTGCTACCGCTCAGCATCGACTTTGTTGACCCAATCAAAATTCCAGCATCTTGCACTTGAATGCGTTTAATTTGTAAGCTTCTTGCAACAAGCCAGCAGAGTCTCATAAGCAACTCTAAAACAACTGATCTTGATATACTCCTATATATGTATGTACATATATGTACACATGTTGTATTTGTTGTGTACTACAACCATATACAACAATTATGTGGAACGCAGTGGAGACTATTTGTTATAGGATGTTTCCAAGACCAGCCTGATTAAGCCATTGCAACAAAGGGATTATATACTTTGTTGTATTGTGATTACTTGCGGGTAATTGGCAAAGCTTATTCGCTTATTTATTTAGCTATATTTAGAACTTATATTTAGAGCATTCATATACAATTTAATTTTGAGGGAAAAGTTGACAGTGCATTTTCAGAAAGTTTAAATTATATTTATTTTGTATGCGTTTAAATTTAATAAAAAATTTGTGATCTGTTTAAAATTGAATAAGAGACGTTTTTTATTTTTATAAAATTTAGATTCATGGATACGACTATTGAAAAGGGTCTAATAATTTAAGCCAGATTTTTCAATTGTCTTTTCTCCTGATCTGCCAAATAATAGGCTTTTGTATGAAATGAAAAATATTATCTTATTTTTTATGAGTTTTATCATAACTCTGTAAGAAGATATATTTATTTTAAATTTATGTAAATGTGTAACTTTGAATAACTTCTAAGTTTGATTAAAATTGCATACAATCGATTCTTAAAAATCCGATCCATAAGAGCACCTAAGACTGGAGCTAGCCTCTTTCTCTTTCAGCACTATTTGTGATTGCATTATTGATTCCGTTTTAGCCAAGTTATTTGCCTTTTGCTTATCTATGCCAACTTCCTCCCGGGATGGTGTGCACTTAATAGGGGCCCACTGGCAACCAGGCAGGCATTGAGGCAGTCAGGAAGGGTAATGCAGCTGCAGCTGAGGCGGCAGGGCAACTGCCAACTCCAATTGCAGCTCTAGATTGTTGCCGGTAGCGTTTGCTGATCGCTGAACAGGGCGAGCCTAGCAGACGCAAATGGAAGAAAGGGGGGAATGGGGAGGCAAGTTGATTTATTCTAATCTGTATAAGCATTGCTATAATAAAGCAAAAGAGCCCACTGAGTGGACAATGGTGGCCAGCAGCGGCTTTTGGCCAAGTTGTCTGTTGTCTGCAAAGGCCAAGACCAAGACCAAATTGCAGTTGAGCCTGTTTCGCTTCCATTGTGCCTAAGTGTGTGGGTATGTGCATGTGTGTGTAGTTGCGCAGTCGCTTTGGGCATTGGTCAATGCGCATAATTGGATTTAAGCCCCCAGTGCAGACGCAGCTGCTGATTCTAATGACTCAGCTGTATTATCCAGTCTTCAGACTTCGAACTGGAGCAGTCCCAAAGGGGCAGCGTGATCCTCTCTTCCCCTCCCGCTGGCTAATGCACTCTCCGGCAAATGAAGATGCAAGCGAATCGAAGATAACAAAAGTATCGAAGCGACCTGCAAAAATGTCGCCAGCTCCGAAATTGACGCGAATGTTATCAGCCCAAAGTGTTTGGCCAACAGACAGGCAATGATATACCAACCACTCCAAGACCAAAGTGGCGAAGACAAAGGCAAAAACCTCGACGACATGTTAACTTACTTGAGGTTAACACACTTTGTCTTGAGCTTTGCGGCTGCTGAAATCGATAAGTAGGTATTATTATTACTATCGATAGCTAGGGAATTTAAGAAACATACAAAACAATTAATTTATTTTAGCAACAATTTACTACTGAATCTATTTAGTAGTTAGTGTTAGTACTATTATTTAAAATTAAGTGAAAACACGTGTATTAAAATGAATCGATTTATATGTTAAGCAATCGATATTTGTGAAATAAATGTGTATCAAAAATTTTGTTAGATGGTAATTAAGTATCAAAATATGTAACTATTTTTAAGGACATCTAAAGAAAGCTATACCTCTTGGTAATTATAATGAGCGAGTTGTGCTGAAAAAAGTCTATTGTTAAGCTTTATTAGTAACGAACAGATTAAGCTGCATCCATGCTATCGATAGTTGAGCTGTTGCCCAATCTATCTGTCTTAGCGTCAGAATCAGAGTGAGAAAGAATGTTAATGCTACGGCTTGTTCGAATCCATCGCTTACCTCGTCGGGATTTATTCAAATTTTTAACATGCTGCAAACACGCAAAGGGTTTGCATTGAGAATGGGGATGCTTGGATACTGTTGGAGTAGGCGTTGGCCAAATCACGTAATGCGCTATGCAAACATTGTTTAAACACTTTGAGGAACAGACCCTGCAGGCTCCAGCGCCTGCTGTTTCTCCAGCTTTTGCTTCAGCTCATGCTCTTCTTTTCGCACTTTGTTTGATTTTGTTTTAGAATAAAATTTGCATTTTCATAGAGACTTTGGGACTCTTGGCGTTTTATTTAAATTTATTTTCCAAGAATGCCACAAGTCGCCACATCGATGCGCAATTTGTTGTCTTGCCAGTTGCAAGTTGCAACTTGACTTGCAACAGCCATGCTGCAGTAGCCGCAGCCAGGCGGCAGCATCTGCATCTGCGCGTATGAAAATTAATTGCTGCCACTCGTGACGATGCCACAGCCTTTGTGTGTTGCAACTTGCAAGCAACATTGCAGAGCTGCTGAGTTGCAGAGTTGCAGAGTGGGCGGCATATCGTTTAGATTTATGGCCCTCTCTGTCCGGGAGAGTGTCGCGTGATAAGTCTATAAAATGTACGTTACATTTGTACGTGCAAATGACAGTGGGACGATTTGCATATCTCTCCCAAGTCCCAAGCCCCAAGACCCGAGTCCCATGTCCCAAGTCTCGTGTAGGACTTTCATTATGAGCGTGCAACCAACGTTTGTGGTGAAAGGTGGGCAGTCGTAGTCGTCTCGTCCCGTCCCAACTGTGTTAATTGTATATCATATGAGGCAATTGCTTGTAGTAGCCGCCGCTTGGTGAAAGGAATCAGCTTAGGGATATGGATTGATGGAAGTGGAATAAATGTACAGGCAGCTGACAACAGGTGTGTTTAAGCCCAAAATATATCCAAACTACTTTCAACTGTTGCAGCTCAATCAATGCGACAGCCATTTCTTTTTCCTCACCCTCTCTTCTCTTCAACGAATCGCGCTTTGTTCAATCAACTTTTGCTTGATTTACAATTTCGAGCTGATGACATTTAGCAGAGCTTCAGTTGCTAACACCAGCTGCAGCCTTTAGTCAACACACTGTCAGATGCTCAAAGAACGGAGGAGTCAAGTCGAGACGAGTCGATTGGATTGTGATCGACAGTGCGATACTTGACATTGCAATTAAGTCAATAAGAAAAAGTAATATACTACATGGAAACTTAACAAATTTAACAAAAACAAAGTCTCTTGCTTGAACTAAACTAAAAACCAAAGTGATGCTTGATTATTTGATGTAGAACTTTTAATTAGTATCCTGGAAAGGAATCTGAGATCTAGCCGTTTATACAGTTGGCCAGAAGGACAGACAGACGGTTCTACCTTTATTGAATCGATTGTTGGTGCTGCCGAGCAATAGAGCTTTTAGATTTGCCTACCTTCTGTGTGTTACGTGAATTGCCATCAAGTTATATTACTCTCTGGCCACCGGGTGTATATGAAGAAAGAAGAAGCGCAGTGGGAGGAGAAGCAGTAGTGCGTCTGTCGCTGCTTCCCTGTGACACATTGCTCCATTAATTTGATGGATTGTAAAGTTTTCCGCTTCAACAACTTTGTGTGCCAAAAAAAAGCAGGGCAGGAAAATTGCAAGAAAAATGGGAAAAACGCAAAGGAAAAGGAAAAATTAAAGCAGCGCACACACATTGCTCAGCGGGTGGCGAGATGGTGGGGAAGGGGAAGATGAAGGAAAATGTTGTAAATTTGGCTGTGCCCAAGTGGACGCTTCACTGAGTTTTGTGTGTTAAATTGCCACACAACAAAGCGACAGGACAACGACAACGGCAATGACAACGACGACGTGGCACATCCCATTGCAGCCGATGATAATAATGTTGGGCATCATGGGTTGCCGACTGGTGGGGGGAATGGTTGGGTGGCAGGGTTTTGTGAAGATCGTTGAAAGAAGTTCATTTGCATTGTGGACACGGACAGTGAAATTGAGCGATGCCTCATTGCAGATGTTGCTCTAAAATGAAATTGTGCCACGCATACTGCCAACATTGTGAGGCATGAAGCGAATCCCTATTGCAACTTAAAGTAAGCGATGACACGATATGGAACTAGTTCAAGAGGTGAACTGAACTTGCTGGATTTTTCTATTTATTTTCATTGTCAACATCTTATTTACTCTTTGTCTCCTCTCTTCCAAATCTCGATCTTTCTTTTTTTCTTTCTTTATGTCTTAATTTTCGCAATTAATATGTAGTTATGTATGTATGTACATATTTTTGTTTTCATTACCCTGCCAGCTTACGGTTTTCTGTTTATCTCTGTCTGTCTCTTGTTATACTTTAATAATCCCGCAATTTTTTTGTTTGCTGTTTCATTTGTATTTCTCCTTCTCACTTTTTCTATAACGAATTGCGTCTGAGCCTTCTCTTTGCTTGCAATTTTTCTATCATTATTTTTCTTTGTCACTAGCTTCGTTTAGAAAGTTTTTTCATTTTATTTCTATTAAATGTTTCTATTGCTGATTTTTGTTCAGTTTTCTATTACCTTTTCATTATTGTTTTTACTCTTTATTCTCTGATTCTTACTGCCTCTTTTGCGTATTGTTCTTTTGTTTTCATGGTACAATTTAATTTGTTTTTATGTATTTCAAGACTTTTATTTTTTTGGGTCTCCCTCTCTCTCTCGTCCTATCTTATCTGCTTTCAGCTCGCCTCTTTTGTTAGTTTAGCGATTTGCTGGCGATTTACAAGCGATTATGGTCAACCCTTTGTTGTGCCAACTAAATATGACAAGCACTCTGCTTGTGCTTGCTCTGCTCCGACCACATATGGCATGAAGCCTACTGCTCCTGCCGTTGCAAGTTGCAGCTTCTGCTGCTTCCCTTTGGCTGCTTTGCGTTGCGATTGACGACTGCTGATAGGCGAATTTTGCATAAAAGCAAAGTCAAAGCCAAAGCAAAAGACGACGCGTTGGCGGAAATGCGTTTTGAATCCTTGTGCTGGAACTGCACTTGGCCTGGCTCGCCGTCTGTCTGGTTGTCGGTTGCTGTCTGAGTCTGTGTGCCTGCCACATGGGGCACAGTGGCGAGCGTTTACCATTTTGGCTGGCGCATTGTCTGGACGCGGCTTTGTTTAATTGCGAGTTGCTGCCGCCTTGCCTCATCCCTCATCCTGTGCCTCTGCCACTGCTGTGTGTGTCCCTGGAGGCATATGCAACATACGTGTGCGTCGCGTTGTTGCAATTGAAATTGAGAATCGGAGCACGCCTCGTGCACAAATTCCTCTATGCCTATGCCCCAATGCGCCTGCCTGCCTGCCAGTCTGCCTCTTGCTTCTCGTGCTCCTCTTGCTGACTGCGTCCAGTTCCTGTTGCCGGGCACGCACATTGCGCGCATAATAATGAGGCATGTAGGCAGGGAGGCAAGCAAACCCGTTTGCCCGCTGCATGTTGCAACTGTGCTTCGTTTCGTGGCTTGCGTTGCATTTTGTCATCAACGTGATAAATGCGATTTATGCCTGCCTCGTTGCCTCTCGGCCCGCTTTGCTGCCAATATCCAATGGAGCGGCATTAGAATGTCATTTGTCCATTTGCTTGAGGTGGAAGTCTGGTTAGCAAAAGGGGAAGCCGCCCTCAACGTCAGCTTTGGCCAACTTTTGCTTGATTCAAGACAAAAGCCAGAGCTGGAGCTGCAGCCAGAGCTGCCAACTGTTTACAGTTTTTACCACAACAAAAGGCCGCAACCAACTGGCCGCAAAACGAAATCCCGTCAAGAAGTTGTTTTAAATCGCGCACGAGTAAGCACAAAGATCCGCATTCCCGCCCTCCACCTTTGACTACCCCCCTTTTTGGGGCTGCATATGCAGCCGCGCCCGTTTCGCGACCATGTCAAACGTTTGTGCTAACAATAACAGGCGGGTGTGCTTGACTGTGAGATACCTTTGGAATTTTAGATTATTTAAAAAATGTTAATCAAGCTAAATTAAAAAAAAACATTAACAAATTAGGCGCAAATAATCAAGGTTTTTTTTTTTGCACAATTTGAAGGCAATAAAGAGGCGTGGCCGAAATCTAAAATAAACAAGATATGTGGATAGCACTAAAGAATATTATTACAAACTTTAGTGGCTCTCACTCTTATAGTCTCTGAGATGTAGTTGTTAGTTTAGACGGACAAGCAGACATGGCTATATTAGATATTGTATTGTAGATCTTTTCTACTGCTTCTCCTGTTACATACAATATCATCCAGTTATAAAACCCTCTTACACAATAGATTCCAGGTATATCGAGCAGTTTCGCCTGAGTCGCAACTTGGGCCTTTCCCTCGTTTAGACACCGTACCCGCCCCGTACTTTCATGCAATGCATTTCTATTGTTCTGAGCAGTAAAAGAGAGCGAGCCAGCGAGTGAGCGTAGCCAAAAAACAAAAAAAAAACAAAAGCCATGCTGAGCAGCCCTTCCCGCCCACCTGGCCTCCTTTCGCGCTGGCTTTTGTCGGTTGCCTCCTGCCCTTAGTCCTCCTGTGGGGCACTCCTTGCAAACGTAACGAAGTCAACGTCGTCGCTGCCACAAAATGAGCGCTTTATACCTACTTAGATCGCTATAAATTTGGCTTAAGGCAAGAAAAGTGTTGCCGTTGCCATTGCTGCTGTTGTTGTTGTTTTGGTTGCCGCAGCAGCAGCAGCAGCAACTGCCCTGCTCCATCGATGCACAGTGGTGCGAGCTCAATAAAAAGCTCATTATCATAATTGTTTGCCAATAACGAAATCAATTGAATGAAATGTGCGTTTTATTGTAGTATATCTATTTTTCTGACTTACTCAATTTAAAAGGGTAATATTTAAAATGTTTACTATTTAACAATTAAAATGCACATTTTTGTTTGATATCGAGGGAACATTACATATGTGCAATTAATGTATTTTATAGGGTGTAATTTTTATATTTTTTAAATTAAAATGGCAAAATTAACATACATATAATATAATAATATAAAATTTATAATATACAATATTAAAAGCTAATTGACAATTTTAATTTTACCAGTTGTAACATAATTTCTGAGTTAAAATGGAAATATATTTTTTATTGAAATAAACTTTTAACTCTTTTGTTAAAAAGTGCGCTTTTTAACGCCTCCTGGCTAAGTCTGGCTCTTGTTAATTGTGCAAATAAGTTTGTACATAAGTTAATATAGCAAATTCATATACCTGTCTGTCCGTCCGTCTGCTAGTATAAAAGCTTGCAACTTGGAAACCACAAGTTGTGGCGACGTTGAATTTTAGTGTATGCATATAAACAATAAGCAGGTCGAAATTCATTTAAATTTTACTATTCAGAATCGAGCACTATCGCATTTTTATTGCCTGTTTTTAAGATTGGCCCATGCCTTTGAAATTGTTGTTTAAATGAATTAATATTTTTTGTAGGCGATAATTGAGAAACAAATTGATTGCAACACAGTGTGGCAGGCAGCATGTTTGTGGTACGGCTTGGGCCAGCATCGGCTTCTTGTCCCCCGCTCTGGCTCAACGCTGCCCGTGTTTGCCGTTAGTGGAGCTTAGATGCCTCGTCGCGTCGCGTCGCGCCACGCTTTACCGCAAGTCCGCATGATTTATGCGATTATTCTTTTGCGCAGCGCCCAACTTTATTGTTTTATGTTTTGTGGCCAATGTCTGTCTGTCTGTCTGTCCGCTGGTCTGCTTGGTCGGCTGGTCGGTCGCTGTGTTGGCTGGCTCGGTTTAGAGCCAGAACTGCACTATCATATCTTGTTGAACAGCCGCTGGCTCAGATTGCAGTTCGAACTTTGCTTGCAGCTTGCACTCAGCAGCTGTTTTAATGTTTGCCAAATGGGCGGATGGCGGAGGTATGGGGTTGGAGGGAGGGAGTGGCACATGAGTGTGTGTTTGCGTTCAATTATTCGACATGCTGCATTATGGTGCACACAGCTGTGTGGCAGGCATGCGCCGGGTTAATGTCTTGTTGGTTATTGCCACGTCGAGTCTATGGAGTCCATTTGTAATTTGGCACTAACGGATCTGTTGATCCCATAAATTGCAAATGCTGCCGGGCCAGAGAGCGCGTCGAGCAATGTGTGGGCCACATTATTATTATGTGCTGGCGAGAGAGAGATAGAGCAGTAGTGTGTAGTGTGTGGCGTCAGCGGTTCATATAATAACTGTCAAGATTTGCTGCAACGTCTGTGATTTGCAGCAGCTGGCAATTAGGCAGCACACAACTGGTGCAAGCAGCGCATGTTGCAAGCGAGCAGCATGCAAATCGCACTACCTTTTGCAGCAGCCACAGCATCGGCAACAGCATCGCGCGCCCATAAAAGTCGAATATGAATTACGCCTCAGTTTATCTAAAGGCAATTACACGAGTCTCCAAGCCAGATCTGGCTGCCAGTTGCCAGTTGCCAGTTCAAGCCAAGTTCAGTCTGTCGCTGGTCTATTTTTGGTAACTTGTCTAACAAGCAACAACTGCTGCAGCTGCTGTTGTTATTTGCTGCTTTTGGGCGTGTTCCACAGTCGAGTAAAAACAGCAAAAACCATAACTACTCCTCGCACTTACAACCAATAAGAGCTAAGAGCTTAGAGCTTGGCCAAGATCGAGCGACTGACTCAGCATATTCGAGACACAGCCAACGCCTAGTCAACTCCAGTCGCAGCCCCAGCAGCTGCTGCTGTTGATGAAAATGAACTGGTTGTGAATTTCAAATCACAAAATGGGGGCGCACTCTTTCAAGTGTCCGGGCTTTTCATGTGGCTGCCACAAATGCAACTGCGAGCACGGCAATTGCTTATTTACAACGTGCTAAAATTGTTCATTAAAACAAGACACGATATTTTTATAAGATATTTGTTACTGTTTGCAGTCAACAACTGTGTAGTGCTCTGTTGTTATAAATTAATATAAATGGGGTGTGCCAAGGGCATTGAAAGTGCACAATACTAGTAGCTCTTTTCATTTCCTTTTCTATATTGTTGTATAAGTTGAGCTCCATTATTTCTCATCCTTCTTTTTGCATTTTTGGTTTGTCATTCTGTATTTTATCATTTTCTGCAACTATATTATTTATAAATTCTTTCTTAATTTATTGTTTAGCTGTTATATTCAATTTGATTTTTTTTCCCTTCACTTTTTAGTTTTTAACTACTATTGCTCTATCTTTTTTTGGCACCTTTTGTATCTTGATTATTATTAGTCGAATTAATTGTTATTAGCAAATTAAGCCAAACGATCTAGCTAAATTTTTAAAAACTACTCGTACATATCATAGCTAGAGTTGAAAATGCTGTTTCTGAAATTTATACAAAACATAAAGATATTTTTGTCTTTTCTCCACATTTACCGTTGCCTTAAAATGATATTTAAAAAAGAAGTAAAAATGCTACTTTGTTACAGTTGTTTCATTAAAGTTCCATTTAAGAAATCGACTACTCGTATTACGTATACTTAATATATTTTGCAACTCTTTGTAAAATTTGCTTACATTCGCTTAATAAACAACGTGGTTATTTTAAGAGACTTAAATTGAAGGGTATCTGCTGATTACAGCTGTAGAGCCTTATGGCTGTGCCTGTCTGCGGCATAATTAAATGTGGGCACTGCAATCAGTCGAACCTTATTGAAATAATAACATTTATTTGCACAGCCAGCTGGGCCACGGGCTAATGGAGGGAATGGACACAGTTTCAGTTGCAATTCGAATTCCAGTTTGTGATTCAGTTTATTTTTTGCGATTTGCCACTTAAATTTGCATTTTCATATTGAATGAGCGGCAGCTGCAACAGCAACAGCAACAGCAATCAGAGCAGCCGAGTGGTTAACTGGGAAAACTAGAAAACTAACTTGTCTGTCGTGGTGACTGAGTCGATGTGAGCTGGTCGTCATCATAAATCGATAAAGGAAACGTTGCTGAGCGTGCCAAAAGTTGCCAATTAAAAGTGGCAGCACAATTTGCCGCGGACCATAGCCTGGCTGCCTGCCACTTGTTGCACGACAGCCGGTTGCATTCGTAATGAGCACTGCGAGTGCTCGGGATGCCAGCGATAAGTAGCAGGCTGGCAGCACTGTGGCAACTGCCATGCAAATTGTTGCAACTGTCCGCTGTCAATTGATAAGAGCCGCAAGGCGTTGAGTCTCCTTGCCACCAGCGATGCCTTGCCACGTTACATGCCACCAAGAAGCAACTGCAACTGCAACTGCAACTGCCTGGGTGTGCCACTCCAACTCAATTTCCCAGCAAACCAGCAAACGAAATGCTGACCAGTTCACAAATAAATTGGAATTCGAATTGAAAATACCGCATTGGAAATTAGTTTTGATTGAGGCCGCACTTTCCACAAGCGCGCTCACTTTTCATCAACGGTAGCATTTTTAATGTATGTAAATTTCACAAACAGAGAGAGAGAGAGAGTGGGAGAGAGGGAGAGAGGGAGAGAAAGACTACAATTAACCGACTGAGGCAACTCGGTAACTGGGCAAAGAATTTTCTAATTTGCATATCTAAGGCATTAGCTGAATGCTCAGTCGGCTCCCCGTTCGGCTTTTCAAACTTACTTTGCATAGATTTTCAGACTAAACAAATTGTTGATGTCGCTGCTTGTTGTTGTTACTGCGCTTGCATTGTTTAAACAAAAAACATGCATCTACCGTTAAGAGCAGCTAGAGAAAAAGTCGTATCTGTTTGTCAAAGTGAAGCATCAATACCCTTAGCAGCAGTTGGCATTAGTCGACCACGCATTGCACTTGTGGAATGCAAAACAAATATAAATTGCCACGGCTTATGTAGTCGATTAGTTAAAACTAATTAAGTTGTAACGGTGTAAGCTATAAACTCTGGCATGCTTCTCGCTCGGATTCCCATGGCTTATTTAATGGTTAACAACATTAAACAAACTTTAGTCTTAGTCTGCCAGGCTCGTATTTGTTTCTGCAAGCAATTGTAGTACTTTAACTTTTTTATATATTTATATTATTATTTTGGTAAATAAAATATGTTTATGTTTATTGTGATGTCGGACCTCGATATGTGCCGTTTAAGTCTTTAAGAATTAATGTGTCTTTACTTCTTGCTCACTTCCAAGGCAGCGCTTTTAATGCCAGCTTTTAATTCACTTTCAGTATAACTTGTAAACTCAATTGCTTGACAACTTGTCCATTTGAAGTCTCGCAAAATGCGATACACTCTCTGTTTAGCAGGGTATTCAAAGTTGGGCATCTAACACAACATAGTTTTGCTGAAAATTAATTAGACTCAATATGTGGCAGCTGCCTCTGTTCCAGCCCCAAGTCAGTACACAGATTCTTTGCTCATATTGTGTTGAGGTCTTTTTTGTGTACAATTCTCATGTAAATGCCAAAAGTTTCGAGCATTGTTCAAGCACGGTGAAAACACGGTAAACATGTTGCTGTCAACATGCTGCAACAAGGCAACAAAGCAACACGGCAACATGACAACATGGCAACATTTGTGAGGCAGTGGCGCTTTCTAATAATCACTAGCTACCCCAATAAGGGGGAACGATGACTGCAGTAGCAATTGAGGAGTAGTCGCAATAAAAACCACATCAGCTGTCAACACATTTTTTATGCTTTATTTGTTTGTTATGGCAATCGAATAACTTGCGATTCATTTTGGCGTCATTTTTCTCTCTGTGCGAGTTTGCGAGTTAGAAATGCAGGTGAAAAATAGACAGGTGAACAGACTGGACAACTGCTGCACTTGTTATCCGGGCAAAAGCCAAAGCAAGAAAACAATTCAGTGAACCAACTAAGCAGGTAACCAGCTAAGCTCAACTTATACAGATGTCAATTATTTTCGCCTGCAATTTTGGCTTGGCAACTTGCAACTTGCAACTTACAGCATGCGGCATGCTCGCTAAATTGCAGCTCCAAATCACAACTTCATAGCTGCAGCTAGTGTTGTTGTTACTGCTGCTGCTATTGTTGTTGTGGACTGAACTCGTTATCGGTTCGATTTCCACATGGCAAACACAATTCCAGCGTCAACTACGTGAGGCAGCAGCTGCCATTGCTGCCGTTGCTGCCGCTGCTTGTTGCAAAAGTCATCCAGTCCGCGAGTCATCCAATTGTTGGCTCGGAAATTGCTTTGGCTTTGCCCATAAACATGTACAACGACATGGATGGACATGGCACCAGACCCGACTGATCTATCCATCTATATCTCGTACTGCGACCCGCAAATAATAATTGAATGATTGCATGGCCTGCCAAATGATTTGCACGTCATTTTCTCTCACTCAGCTGCTTGTTATGGAGCATCAATTGATCAATTGATGAGCGAGACCCCTTTTGCTGTGAAGGTGTCAAAACTATTCGTCGAGCACTCATTACTCATTATAGTCTGCATTCAATAAAGCCCTCTTTGTGCTGTGCCAAATGGAGGTTGCGACATTAGAAAGTTTACTTCTTGAATAGTTGAACTACGATTGGATTGTGCCACTTTACTAAAGTTAAACTTGACATCGATTGAGCATACTATTTAAATCAGAGGCTGGTAATGACTCTGCCCTTTTGCTCTATCTATCTTTGTATTATAACCATAAGAATGTCTTTCTAGAATTCTCAAATATTGCCTAGCTGTCAAGTTATTATTGTACAATTATCTTTGTGTTTTTTCAATGCTATTGTGCTATGATTGTTTACCAAGACCATTTTATCTTACTATTTTCAGATTTCAGATAAATATTTTACTTTTTTACTTTACTTTACTTTACTTTACTTCTTCAACATATGTTCAACTTCCTTAATATCTTTAGAACTTAACATTAATAGTTTAAGGATTATCTTTGTCTAACTACTATCGCTACACTATTGACTTGTTGTTTATTTATCGCCAGATGTACTTTATTTTAAATTATCTACTCATTTATCGACAAATGAATCTAACAATTGCTGCAGCTGCAAAAATTTATACATAAAATAAAAATAATAAATAAATACATAAATTTCAGCATACTAATGCACTTGTCTATTTAATATTGCAATTTATTGTTGTATGTTATTATTATGCAAATTGTTGTGATCAATATTAACTCTTGTTTCAATTTAAATATACTTTTAGTTTAGCAACTCCTATCTGCATAATAAATTTGAACTCTTACTATTGTCCTAATTTAGTTGTGTTTAATTTAATGCAATAGTCGTAGGCCGCTCAATTGTTCTCTTTGTCAATATTATGTTTGAATTTTGATGAAAGCTAAATGAAAAAAAATAATTTAATTTAATTGTGCTATATTTATCATACAGCGTACTGTCATCTTATGATTGCCAAGTACTTTTAATTGAATTCTTGCCAGCATATTGACAATTTAAAAGTGAACTGCCAACTGTCCTGTTGAGAAACTCCATCAATTATGGAAGCCTTGGGAAAATACTATTTGTATGTAGAACACCCACAAGTGGAGCACTTTGAGGACTCATTTGGGTTTAAAATTGCAAAACATTTGAACAAATGGCCAAATGGTTAAATGGCCAAAATGTCTGTCAAGTTCATTAAATTATTTAAAATGTTTTGTCTGTGTCAAGCCATGTGACTTATTACAGACGCAGTCCAGAGCCTAAACAACTGACGAATGGACCAATGTAATGGCCTGGCCAAAAGACAACGAGAGACTTCAAACTGAAACTGAAACGGGGACGTGAATGTTGGATGTCGACTTGGATGTGAATGCGACTACGAATACGAATGTGGACGTGAATGTTGATGTTGATGTGAATGTCGATGGAGATGGAGATGGGGACATGGACGTGAACGTTTGACAAGAAATTTATTTAAAAGACAACTAGAAACAAATAAATTTCAAGAGTATTGTAACCACAGCATGGCGCAGAGATGGATACAGATACTCAAGCCGGGTATTCGTATTCGTATTCGTATTCGAAGATGGAGACGAAGCCCATAGAGATTGGAATTCCAATGCTGCCTCCGTCTCTGTGTAGGAGTCTTCAATAGTGATGGCTTGTTTGAAATTCATTCATCAATGTTATCGATCGATCAGAGATGGAGGCAGCTTTAGCTCTCTTTGCTCTGACATGACCATTCCAAGTCAGAGTCGTGTAAGAGCGCATGTAAATGGCCTCGGTTCACAATGCAACATCAAATTTAATCAATTTATTGCCAACGAGGCATTGTCTTTTGCGACTTGGGCTGGGTGGCTTCTCGCCCCGGCTCTTTGGCTTATCCCCAGCTTAGACACATGCACTTTCTCTTCGCTCAGGTTTTGCCTTGGCCCGGCACACAAAAAGCATAAACAAAGTTGCAAGTTGTTTTTTGGCACGTTGCCACACATTAAGTTCTGCCAAAGCCCAATGAAAGTTATCACGGTAAGATGCATCGAAGGACCACACCCAGAGCCAGGCGCTTGTTGCACGGTGGATCATTACAACTTTCAACTTTCAGAAAATATACAATTGTGTTTTACCAATCGACCAGAAATACTTATTATTATACATTTTTGTATAAGCGTTGCAATTATTTTTTAATTTCTAAATGAACATATATATGTGTTTTATAACTTGTTTTTATTTCGCTTGAAAAATTACATTTTTTTTCTTTAATTAAGTGAGTATGAATTTTAATAAAGATATTGTATATGTATTACAAGAATAATAAATATTTATTGAGGACACGTCTAGGTGTTCATACTTTGTACCCAGTTAGTTTGTTTAGCAATAAATAGCAATAAATTAAATTAAAATTGTATCCACAATTAAGTGTATTAACAATGTACCCATGTCTTGTGTGGAGTTGAAATTAAATGATAACTTTGAAGACTATATATAGGGTATGTTGTCGTTTATGTCATCCTTAAGCTATTCAAATGTATTAATATATTTATTACAGTTACTAACAGTGAACAAAAATAAAAGAAACTCAAAATAATATTAAAATGGCAGTGATATTTAAATTGAATTGAGTACATTTATAAGACTTGACAATTATAAAATGTAAACGATTACATGACTTAGTTGTCATTATAAATAACATAGCACACACGGCAATAAAAAAAACACAAAAACCAAAGCGAAATGGGCAAGAAGGAGGGAGAGGGCATCACGCTGATCAGCGAGCAGGAAATGCTGGATCGCGAGAACAAGTATTGCCAGCGCCTGCAGGATATCGGTGCGAGTTGCAGCTATATCAAGGGTAAGCAGATCTGTTAGAGCCAATTGTGAGACAACTGTTCGTTGTTCGCTGCAGATGCCAGCGTGGAGTTTGAACGACTGGAGAGCGCAAAGGCGCGTCAGGCTCATTGGGAACATTACGTGAGCTGCGATGGCGTGCCTCGGCCCCATTTGCCACCCGAGATGCGAACTTTTCTGGCCGAGAAGCGACACTATCAGCAGTTCGACTATGACCACACTGTGGACTGGACGCTGTCGGTGGATGATAGCTCTATTCTCAGCCAGGATATCTTTCGCATAGATAAAACGCGCCAGACCATGAAGGAAGTAAATAAGGATCCAATTGGTGAACGCTTTCAGACGGATATCACCATGTTTCTTGACACGCTGGTCAAGATTGAGTGCATGCTGGACAACGAGGTGGAAATGACAAGCATCTCTCTAGACCGGCAATTGGAGATCATGGGGGTGCGTCAAACAAGCTTACCTCTAGTTCCAGTTCGAGTTTATCTCGCTTCTTTTTCGCAGGCACGCAAGGAAATCGAGGAGGAGATCGATGCAAGCTTTGATCGCATGACCTATCGCATAATACGCATGGACGGCGTCTACATGAGGTGAGTAGTAGCTTCAGCCCAATACTTCTGGATCACTGATCCATTCGCATTGTTCCAGCGCAGCTCTAGCGATGCTATGATAGCCACTTGGGGCTATGTTTGTGATCGATATGCCATCGATATCTGGGGATTGCGTGATGTGCCCATTCGCTTCGATCAAATGCTGTAAGTCTGTGAACTAATTGTACTCGGTACAGTATCGTTTATTGAAAAGCATATTTTGATTGCTGGTTCGGCATTCACAGACATGTCTTCGTCTGTCTGTACTTTTATTATCAAATCTGGCTGCACATAGTTAAATATTATATATGTGTTGTATCAAATATATCTGTCTTCCTGTCTGTCCCAGTATATAATAGCGAGATCTACCATATTTGTTGATAATATAAGCAAATCACTTTTATATCATACCACTTTTAATTGGGTAAGTATAGTACGTTTGCCTAAGAGCTAAGACATTATTAATAGATCACATTTAATTCAGAACTTGAGGGTCAAGTAAGTCTGTCTTTCCGTCTGGCGGTCTTCTTCAACATATAGATATCGCAGTATATATATATGCTTCATTAGAATATCTTTCTATAATTCAAATATAGTCAAATATTAAGACAAGTCTAGTTGGAGCCTCGCGGTTGCTTGGCAATTCTTACTTCAACTAAATTATTGTCTTACATTCAATGTCAAAACTTAGCTAGGGTCTACAGGGTCCTTCACAGTCGGGCTCAGTTGCGTTCTAATTAATTTTGCTTAAGCTAACTCCATAGGACTCCTTTGATGGTGGCCGAGTTGAAGAATGTTGGCGTCAGGGTGCAGATGCCACTGAACGTGCTGCACGACTGCCTCACGCTGCGTTGCATCCACATGATGTTCGACAATTATTCGCAGTATGCGAAGAGCTTTGATACCTTGATACCCGACTCGATCAAGGATCTGTCAGCTGGCATACTTGACATTGAAAACTGTTTGGTCAATGAGTGGCTATTGCAGCTGGATATACAAAACGAACAATTGGACAACATGTTGGCGAGACGCGAGTCCTACGAGGAAGCAATGCGCATCATTGCCGAGCGTACCGAGCGGGCGGCCAAGGAGAAGAAGAACAATGAAGACAACATAGGCCAGGGCAAAACCAAGTCAATCATCATACCCAAGGCACCCAAGGAGGCGCCAGTGGTGCCACCGGGCATGTTGCCCGATGCGTACCCGGCATTCCTGGAGCGGGAACAACAAGACTATGCGGATATGATAGACGCCATGTACAATCCGGTGCGTCTGAAAATGAGGCCCGATGAGGTGAGTTGTTTGGGGTGTTCTCTTAGAATTCCACTGCTAATCGCTCACTCCTCACTGTGGCAGATCAATTTGAGGCAATACATCATGCTGGGTGGCCTGTATTCGATCAATTGTGTGCGTCGTCCGTCGGATACGGCATTCGAAAAGTTCAACATCATATTGCACGCGGATGGTCGAGTGCTGCACATCATGGATGATTTGGTGGCCAATGTGCATGCCAACGATAAACGGGACACGGCCTTAAATCGTCCCTCAAAGTCGCGCATGCTGCTCAGCATTGATCCCAAAAAGCGAAAGACCATCATGCTGGATGACGACGAGTTGCCCTACTTTTGTATCACGCTAGAGTTGCCCTCTGACTTGTGCAAGTGGGGCGAGCCCATAGCCTGCCAATATATCACCGAAATGGTGGAGGTGCTGTCAGAAGAGCCGTCGGTAATAGGCGAGGAGAGACCCGAATCGTTGAACATCAAAAAAAAGAAGCACAAAGGAGATTCGTTTAGAAAAACCATCGAAGTAGAACCACGAGTAACGACGAACTTTACCAGAATAACGCGTAAATTGTCCTCGGTCGACAATGTGTTTCGTCCCACATTGGCCACCTTGCTGCGACAGAGTAAGGCAGCGGTGTCTCTGACTCATCTGGTGCCCGTCTACAATTTTCCACTGCTGAAGCAATTGACACAGCTGGAAATACGAACACTGGAGCGCTATGCTTTGCCTCGCGTCATCTCATCCTTTAAGTTTCCGCTGGAGCAGCGTGAGGAGCTAACCCAGGCCTTGAACGAGCAAAGGAGCAAGGGCAAGAATATGCTGAAGCGACGACGCAGTAATGAAATCGAGGAGCAGGTCGATCTAAGTCATATACCATTCAGCTATCAGGAGCAATTTGCACCGGAACGCATGTATCCGGCCTTTACGGGCATTGAGACGGTCATCTATGAGAATATTGAGGATGTTTATGAGGACAAGTCATTGTACGGTCTGCTGGAGACATTTGATAACATACGCTATGCATACAAAACCAATTACTTGGCCATCATGAATCAGGCGGAATTTGAATTGAAAAAGCAAGTTGATAAAACAAAAAAAAACAGCATAACCCGTACGCAAAGTCAGACTTCAGTCAGAGCCAAGGCCTCAGTTACCAAGGAATCCAGTATTCATCATTCCGTTGCCAATATGTCGAGCTCGGCCTCTAGAAGCGTTGCCTCCTTACAAGGTGCCGCCAGTGTAGACTCAGAGACATCGTCCTCCATAGCGACACACGTCACTATTGAGGAAATTGCGCGCAAGGAAATGGAGCAAGTGACGCATTGGACAACGAAGCACATCAAGGCCACCAAGTTCAATAGAAGTGAGGGCACCTTCACCATCCAAACTGATCGCCTAGGCATCTTTGGATTGGCCTTCAAACGATACGATCATTTTCCCTTTCGCGACTGGTACTTGCAGCCCAATGAGGATAAGTAAGCCTTGACATCCTTGCCATCTAACTGCACTATACTGTTGTCGTCCTCTCTGCAGCCCCGATGAGATGCAACTGTTGGTGGATACATTTCATGCACGGGTTGTGCTTTATATTTCGGCACAAGGCGTGCGGGGTTATGTGACGGACATAAGCAAGGGCTATGTGGCCAAGCCGGTCAAGTACCTGGACATTGCGACTCCCATTGCCGATTTTCGTGTACTGCGCAAGGTAGAGTTCTAACAGATTAAGGCAGCCCTAGCAACAACCTAAGATAATGTATGTAAACAGCATGTAGCCTTCTTCTCCTCTGTCTGTCTGTCTGTCCGTCCTTCTGAACACCTACAACTTACAGTATCTGACAGATGGAACAACCAAATGTAGGCACAATACTCCTTAGTTTTGTAGGCAGCTAACAGTTGTGTTACATTTTGACCACGCAGTCGAGTACACTCGTTATCGTACTTCCAAAATATTACGTATATAGTTATTGATTCTCAACTGAAGAAGTTGATTTGGGTTTTTAATAGTTGTGCTTTATTTTTCCCTATTATGTACAACTTTAATTAGTCTGTGGTTTTTCAAATGATATATTTTATTTTAATTTTAAATAACTTAGTTTATTTAGGTAAAATGTGACTTAAGCTAATTTATAAATAAGTATACTAATATTATATTATTTATTGTTAAACATTTCGAACTGTACATAATTTATGTTTGACATTCTTCAAATTCAATCTAAGAGATTCTACGACAAGGGCATCAACATCTTTGCGGAACACGACGCCAGCTACTACATTGACAATGGTTACTTTTCGGTGAAGCACGTGGCCACCGAGGATCACATTTATGATGCAATGGCGCTGCACTGCAAGCTGATGAAGTTCTATCGCTCCAGCTGGAATCGCTTGGCCAATCGTCGCAATATATTGTTGTGCATGAAGAACGCCAAGGATCATGTAGATAACTCGGTAACTGTGCGTATTACGCCGGACACGGCATCCTTTGTGGAGGTCACAGAGCTCTGCTCCGATGATCTTGATGTGATCAAGCTGGAGTATAAGAATACTTGGCGCAACATGGCTGTAAGAGAATGCAAAGCAAAAGTAATTAACGCTAATGATCGCTCTCTATCTTTGCAGAACTATACGGATCTGCACCAGACAATCACCTCAATGAATCCGCATGCCGTCGATGTGAGGAACAAGGATGCATTGATGATGTTTCGACTTAAGCGTATGCTGAGCGAAATTCACATTATGAGCTTTTCCTAGCATGATTTTCTATGTTTTACTACGTCGAAACATTTGTCAATTTGTCGATTTTCAATTTGATCTACACACATGCACACTTTAATGTTTAAAAAATAAAAAAAAATATATAAAATAATAAAATTAAAAAATAATAATGGTAAAGAGAAAAAGCAAACCAAAGGCAGAGAAGGAGACGCCAGCTGTCCCAGAAACGGGCATACGCCTCATCACAGAGGCCGAGTGGCTGGCAAGGGAGCAGCGGCAGTTGCAACGCATTCAGGATGTCAACGTCTGTCTGGGCCTCATTAGCGGTAAGTGTGTGGCAAGGTAGTGGTGTCAGTTGAGTTTAGTTTGCGCCTGTAGAGTCGCTTGAGGATTACGAGAAGCTGCACCGGTTGCAGCGCCAACAGCAGCAATGGGATTACTATGTGAACTGTGATGGTTTGCCTCGTGTGGCAAGGCCGCCCGAATTGCGTCGCTTCATCGCTGAGTTGCGGCACATAGAGCACAAGGATGAGCAGGCTGTGGTTGATTGGGCCTTGGCAGTGGACGAGTGCAGCATTCTCACCCAGGACATGACCGCTACGAATCGAACGCGCGAAGTTCTCGAACAGCAGCTGCGACCCAACATTGGCAAGCAATACGATGTGGGCGTGCAGCGCATTCTGACCACCTTGGATCGCATGCAAGTGATGCTCGATTGCGCCTTTGAAATAGAGCAGATACCGCCGGAAAGATTAGTGGAAATAATCACAGTAGGTTGAGGGGGGAACATGGAATATAATAAGCCCATTGAACTTAGTATTTTTAAAAGTAAAGTACTAATAGTATAATCCAAGTGCATGGTCTTCACAAGTCTAGTAGAATAAACCAATGCAAATGTTAAGGGGGAAAATTGTAGTATTGCAACAACTTAGACCAAAAAGAACATGGTGTCCATATGACTCGTAGAAATTAACATAGTTCGGGTAGAGTGGATAACGAACCATATAGACTAACCACTATAAAGTACATGGTCTTTACAGCCAAGTAGAAATAACTATAGTGATGGCTTAGCTGGGAACATAGAGTACACACAGGCATAAAAGTATAATCTATTTAAAATAAAAGCACATGGTCTTTGCATGTATAGTAGAAACAAACAGAATTAGAGTTTAGGGAAAAATATATAGCATTAGTGTTATGTGGGGAATTAAGAAACTTGGTCTCTGCTAGATATAGCCAAAGTGAGTGTAGAGGGGAAACATAGACCAGATCAACTAGTTAAATGAAAAGTACACGGTCTACATGTTGCTTGCAGATTCGCGGCGAACTAAGCCAAGAGATTGACTTGCTGTTCGATAAGCTAACTTATCGCATTCTTTGTTCTCCGAGCTCTTATAAGACGTAAGCATGCAAAGTATCTGCAAGTCGTATAGTTGGTGCTTGACCACACCTTTCCCTCAGCTCATTCGATGGCTTCCTGATGGAGAGCTATTGCTACCAGAGCTCCAACTACAACTTTGAAATCTGGTGGCTCAAAGATGTGGCCATACGCCTGAAATACTTGGAGTGAGTTGCCATTGCATTGTCCAGAAATTTAATTGATTCTTTGCCTCCATTAGACTGCCGCTGATGGTGGCCAAATTGAATTGTGTGGGCGTCCAAGTGCAGTTACCCATAAGTGTGCTCTGCGAGAATCTAACACTACGATGTGTGCACACCTTCTTCGATCCGTACTCGGAGTTTGCCAAGAGCTACAGTCAGGTGATTGACGAGTCCACAAGCGACATCAATGCTGGCATGACGGACATTGAGGATTGCCTGATCAACGAGTGGGTCATGCAGGTTGCCATTATGCACCAGCAGATCACACGCATGGAACAAAGGCTTATTATTTATGAGGAGAACATGAGGTGAGTGTCACATTCAGAAGAGCTTCAGATTCGACAAAAATAAACTACGCTTGCTAGAGAATTGGAAGCAAAGCACAAAAATGCTGCCTCGAAAAATCTCAAAATACCCAAGGAGCCGCAAAGGTTGCCCGAGGGTCAATTTCCCGATCCTTACAAGATGTTTTTGGAGCAGGAGCAGAAGGAGTTTATTGAGTTTCTCGATCAGCATTTGAATCCAACGAATCTTAAATTGGAGCCAGATGAGGTGAGTCGTATCAAACAAACACACTAGACTTAATGCATGTCTGACTGTTTGAACAGCTAGATCTCAGAGAGCTAGAGTTATCAAGTAAACATGTTTAGGTAGCACAGCCTCAGTTCACTTTTATTCTACACTTTAAAACGTTTTACAATTTTTAAAAATTTTTACAAATTTTTATTTCTGAAAATTTCGCGTAAATTCAAAATACAAAGTTAAACGATGTGGGCCGATCTGTGCAGCAAGGTGATACTTGTGACTGGCGCCGGAGGTGCCTTTGGCAGTGCCTTGGTCAAGAAGCTGGCCAAGTCGGAGGCCACTGTCATTGCGGTCGCTCGTCAAGAGGAGCAGCTTTCGGGTCTGTGTGATGTAGATAACATTACGCCAATGCTGATCGATCTTGCCGATTGGAATTCGGTACGCCAGGAACTGGCACAGGTGCCGCAACTTGATGGCCTGGTCAACAATGCCGGCGTGACCATTGTCAAGCCCTTCGATCAGCTGACCGAAAAGGACTTTGATGATCAATTCGATGTGAACATCAAGGCCGTGTTCAGTGTCACTCAATCCCTGTTGCGCAATGGCAAAATGCGCGAGGGCAGCTCCATTGTGAACGTCTCCGCGCTGACATCGTCACGCAGCCTTGCCGGCCACTCAATGTACAGTGCCACCAAGGCGGCCCTGGACTCGTTAACCAAGTCCTTGGCCCTCGAGCTGGGACCAAAGAAAATACGCGTCAATTCCATCAATCCAACGGTGGTGCTTACTCCCAAAGCAAAGGAGTTTTGGAAAGATGCAACAAAGAGTGGTCCACTCTTAAAGCGCATTCCTCTGAATCGATTCGGCGAGGTGGACGAGGTGGTCAATACCATTGGCTATTTGCTAAGCGACAACTCCAGCTTTGTCAACGGTCATCATCTCAATCTCGACGGCGGCGCCTCAGTTTCTTAAGGCAATGCAATGTTATTTAGTTGGTTACAGAGTTGTTTTTTACAGAATTGTAGCATCCAAGGGAGCACAGAATGCAGAAATATAGAAGAAATGATTTAGTAACTCTTGGCTTTTACTATGAATACTAAATAATAGAAGTTACAACTAATAATGGGTGCAGGGTTAAAGACCATAAACAGTATTGAATTGCGATTGCTTTGGCCACATTTTGATTATGTTATAAATAGTAAATCATGTTGCAGATCATTAAATGAACAACAGAAATCTATATATATACATAAACAAGCTTGATTGTAGTAATATAAATATAATATAGATTGCTTCAGGGTCTCTCACAGTCAGCTACGACAAACTTTTGCCTATTTGTCAATTTCTTGTTTAACATGCAGTTGTCTTGCCACTTTTCTAGGTCAATTTGAGGTGCTATAATATATTGGGCGGCATCTACGCCATGTCCTTTGTGCATAAGCCCAAGCACACGGACTTTTGCACCTTCACCAGGACCTTTCATGACGATCAACGCTTGCTCTACACCATGAAGGATGTGCGTGCGTTTATTGCGAAAAGCAATCAGGATGATGCTAGTCTAGAATTAGATGTACTACCTTCGGCAAGGAGTCTGAACTACTTAAAGAACAGCAATCTGCTTCTGAATCAGGATGCTATCAATTATTTCTTTGTGTCCATCAAGCTGCCGGAGTCACTGTGTCGCTATGGCGAACCGATGGCTTGTCAATTCTTAGAGGAAATGATGGAAGTGGAAGCCTCGGAGTGTGAGTTCGATGTAGAGCCCAAAGAGCCAAGAGCTAAGAAGAAAAAAGTAAAAAAGTCTTCACCAAATTCCAATAATTCTGAAGCGTCAACATTGAAAAAAGGGAAATCGACACATCCGGAAGATGACGTCGACAACATATGTCAATTTGGCAGGCCACGGTCCTCAATCATAACGCCAAAAAAGGAAATAGCGCACAACATTTATCGATCTAGCATTCGTTCGGTCGTCTCGCAAGCAAGGACAACTTCCGAGGCTTTGTTGCGCAATTTTGAGCTGAAGAGTGAGCCCCTGGACAGCATGGAGGCGAGTCATTTGAGGCGGCACTGTCTCCCCCGCATGCTGCCCTCGTTCAAGTTCCCGCTAGAGTTCAAAATTGATAGAGAAATTGAGCTTGCCGAGCGCAACAAAGGCAATAAATTGCTCCGACGTGGCAATCAGAACAAGAAATCGTCCGAGGATGCACTGAAACAACCGGAGTACTTTAGTTTTAAGAAACAGCACAGTCCGGAGTGTCTTTATCCCATTTTTGACTCGACCGAGAAGGCAATGTACGATCAGCGTTCCAGTAGTTCGTCAATTCGATCTGACTTGAAGATAGTTCGATTGGAGCAGCAGCTCGAAGAACGCATGTCCGAGGATAACAATGAGCAGACCATGTACGGTCTGCTACAGACTCTGCAGCGCATTCAAAAGGATTACGAGTCGCGTCCCATGCAACTGTTGGATCAAAACCGTAAAGAAACCTTAAAGAAGCAACGAAAACTCTCCGAGTCATCCGTGAACGTGAGCATCAAGTCAAAGAGTATGGTACGCATCACGGCACAGAAGCCTACTATGCGCAGGAATTCTCGGGCTCACAACTCCACCAACGACAGCATTTCCTTTGACAGTCAAAGCAGCGGATCTAACAACGGCGCAATACGGTATGTCAAGGGGGAGGTGGAGTCGGAAAAGGTGCGGATGAATATCAAGCACTGGACAACCAAGCATATTGTCGAAACGAAATTCAATCCGCAGACCTTTGTCGTTACCATCAAGACAGATCGTCTGGGTCTCTTTGGGTTCGCCTTCAAGCGTTATGTTCAGTTTCCCTTTCGCGACTGGAAACTGCAGCAGAACGAGGACCAGTGAGTGTACAATTGTTATCCTTGGGCAACTAATCCTTTCCCTCTGCGCCTAGACCCAACGAGATCATCTTTACGCTGGATACCCAACATGTGCGCGTCATCTTGTACATCAACAATAAGGGCATTCATGGCTATGTGACGAAAATCAGCAAAGAGTATGTGCACAAGCCAGTCAAGTATTTGGAAATCGAGAAGCCCATTACTGACCTTAAGGAGCTGCGCAAGGTAAGTGTACAGTTTACTTCATAGGTTCAATTAGGCACCTTCAAGATATAGCAATAACAGCAGGCAGCAGGAAAAGCCATGTCTGTCTGCCTGTCTGTTCGCCCATTTGAACACGTGGATCCCAGAGTCTATATAAGCTAAGACTGTGCTTCTTTTTAAACTATATTTGCCTGTCCGTCTGTCTGTCTGTCCGCTTATATATTTAACTAGATCTCAGACACTATATGAAATACAGCTGTAATGTAGTGTTTAATTGCCGATCTCGTCTCGGCATAAATCTATAACGTATTAAAGTATTTAAGCATAGCTTCTCTTAGGCTTCCCATTTAATTTCCTGCCTAAATCCCCATCCCGTCACAGCGCCTTATAGAGCAGAACATCAATATATTTCCGGAGCTCGATGCAAGCTTCTATATACACAATGGCTACTTCTCCGAGAAGCATCTGGCCACAGAGCTACATATCTATGATGCCATTGCCATTCACTGCAAGCTGCTGAAGTTCTATCGATGCGATTGGAATCGACTGGCGACAAGACGGGACATTATTCTCTGCTTGCACAATTCGAAGGATCAGAACGATGGTGCTGATGTGACGGTGAGAGTGACACCGGATAAGTCCACATTCGTAGAAGTCTCGGAGTCGTGTGAGTTCAACATGGATGAGGTGAAGCTGGACTATCAGCTCACCTGGCGTAATATTGGCGTGAGTCCAGTCTTTTTTTAGAGTATTAATTGTGTAACCCTGCTCCCCCCAGTACTACTCGGATCTGCATCAGTTGATCAACTCAATGTATCCGCAGGCCACAGATGTGCGCAATCAGGATGCCAAACTGATCTATTACGTACGCACACTCTTCTCTGAGATCAGACCCTTGAGTTACTCTTAGTCTGGAGTCTGATGAAAATGCATTCGCTTCTTCAATTGTCGTCAATTAAAAGCAATTGACCTGCAGCTGTGTCGAAGTTATTTCGACTCGCTTACGTTACGAGTTTATGTAATGCCGGAACTGTTTAGCTATTTGAGATTAGAGCACAGTTGGTTAGTTTGCAATGGCTACGCTCTTAATGCTGATCATGGTGGGATTGTTGTGGCAACCACGGCAGTGCCATGCTCAGGCTTGGCTTAAACAGGCGCTCGTCGAATATCCTAACATCAGCAGCATCATCAATACGCCATCAGTGGGTCGAGTCGTCGGTGGTGATGCCACAACCATTGAGAAGTTGGGCGGCTATCTTGTGGCATTGCGCTACACTGGCGACTTTGTCTGTGGCGGCACGCTGATTAAGCCACGGGTTGTTGTGTCGGCAGCACATTGTTTTCTGGGCCGTCCAATCAAAGCGGACTGGACCGTTGAGGGAGGCATTACCAGACTAAGCGATGACGGTGTTATAGCACTATTGCTGGACTTTGTGGTGTCCACTGCATTTACCGAGCAGAGCATGCACATGGATGTGGCTGTGCTGTTGTTGGACAGACCATTGACGGGACCCTCGATTGCACCAATTGCACTCTGTCACACCCAACTCAAAGAGGGCCTGGTGCTGACTGTCTCCGGTTGGGGCATCATCGATACAAAGGCAACTGAACCCTACAAGTCCATTCGTTCGGCAGATGTGCCCGTCATTAAGAAGAGCAAATGCCGACGCATCTATAAGGCCGCCAGTGAGTTCTGCGTTTATTTAACGGTCTACAATGATTCTATATTTCCACTTTTGCAGTGTCCATCACCAATAGCATGTTCTGTGGCGGAATTTTGGGCCAAAAGGATGCTTGCACCTTCGATTCGGGCGGTCCTTTTACTTATACGCCAGACAATGGGGAAAAGCAGCTCTGCGGTGTTGTCTCCTTTGGCATCAGCTGTGCCACTGCCAAATATCCGGGTGTTTACACAGACATCAACTATGTCAAGCCATTCATTGAGCAGGTCATTGCTGGTTTCAAAAATGTAGAGCCTTAAAGAATACATAATTATGAGAGAGAGATTGGAAATTGATTTCGATTGGGGAAAAAGTGGACTTCTCATGGGTATCTTAACAAAGTGTCGGCTCATAAAGCAACAAATACTTCTGTGATATTCTATGATGATTTTTAAAGGAACAGCTTAGCATTTTAGTGATCCCTGAATTCTTCTTAGCAAATATCCTAGCAGAAAGAAGTGCATATCCTAGAATACTATTTAGCATATTTTGCATCCATTCTTTTGCCTTTGCCTCTACTCACAAAAGTGTCTTTTGCTACGCTTGTTTGTCTTGCCAACAGCGAAGAAGGAAGTAAATTCCATTACGCAAAGGTTTCTTTCTACATTTCAGCAATATGTTGATTTGATTGGCAGTTTTGAGGCACCTTAATGAGGTCTTCTTACCGGTCTCCTTTTTTGGAACCCTTTCGGAATGTCAACTGTTGTTTTCAAGCTTTGTCCCTCTGCCCTTTTTTGTTAGTCGCGACATTGTTTTTGTGCTTTAATTGTCATTATTTGCATCAGCTTTGCATCGACGACTTTCGTGCCACATTTGGGGCATAGCGTGCGGCGGCAGCACCAAACTACAGACTCCTTGCTCCTCCTGATCATTGACCGATTGACCAGTAATTGATTGTGCTGAAACCCTGAGCTCGTCCTGGTCAGAGGTCCAGTTGCCTTGAGGGCGCAATTTGAAGAGAACAACGGATCGACGAACTTTTACTTTTGCAGCATCAAAATGTAAATTAGCTGCCCTTCGATCAGATGGCAGGGACAAGTGGAACAGCAGAGGCGAGCTGGAATCAAAATTTATGTGGTCCCAGAATCATTGCATGACTGACGGCCTTTCGTCTTTTGGTTCTCGAATTCGAATTAGTTTAATAATACAATTAATTGTTATTTATAGCTTCCTCTGCGTCGCGTCGTCTGCTCTGCTCCCAAACGTTGTATTTATCGCTCTATCGCGAGGGTCGCCCCAAACGTCTGCTTCGTGCCTAAAAGGTGTTTTACAGCACGCAAAGCCAATTTCCAGGCTGTGCTCTTAACTGTTATTTTTTTTTTTTTTGGCCAAAATACTTTGTCATAATGATACAGGCGTTGTAGGAGTTGGCTTTCTTTTGAGTTATTGCAACGAAATTTCATTGCTTTGTTTATTTAACGACAGCTAATAGCAGTGGGCAGAAAGTAAGAAAAAATTTATCTTTGTGGAAATATAGTAAATTAAATAATAAGAAAAAATAACAAGATTAATTAAATCGCATTAAATTAGATTATAATAAAAACATTCATATTTGTTTATTAAACCTAGTTATCAAAAATTGAAATTATTTTAAAATAATTACATTTATTTAAATTACACTAAATAATAAGAAAAAATAACAAGATTTAATAATTAAAATTAAATTGTCAACAATTAAAATAATAGAAAATAATATAGAAAATATAGATTGAGTTACATTAAATTGTAATAAATTAAATTGTATAAAATAATAAGAAACATAATATAAATATATATCTGAAAAACATATGTATAGTACATATCATTATATATATACATATCATTATATATTGAAATTGAATTATTTTAAAAATAAAGTAAATTGTACAAAATAATAAGAAAATATAGTATCAAAAAATGTGAGTAAATTTCAATTTTTAAAATATGTCTCGAATGTTAAAATGTCTTGGAAACATACGAGGAAGCATACTTGTTGTTTATCCATAAAGTGTGGAACAGTGTCCTGGGTAAAGAAGGATAGCATATTGCACAGGTGTATATTCAAGGATATGTTTACTAAGCGTAAGGACAGTAGGAAGACAGAAGGTTGTTGATGAAAAGAAGGCTGGAGCTATGAAGAGTAAATCTCTAGAGATTTTTGTAATCGTAATATCGTTGAATACCTCTAGCAATGGTAGTTAGTTGTTTCCCTGCAGGAACTTTTGAAAAGTGTCAGTCTCAGGTGTCGCTTCAGTCGGAGATACTTGGGCGCATTTGTAGCGCCGCAAAGTTGGACGAGTTTGCAACAACATAAATATAGTATGTGGAGACGACACTTGGCACTTGGCAGGCTGCGTATGTCACAGAGCTGCCTCCGACTCTGCCTGGATGCAGCTGCCTCTCCTTCACTCCCTACACTCGTATTCCTGCAACTTGGTTGGCATTAAGTTTATTTATCTGCTTTTAAATGGCATCTTCTTGGCCTGCATATAACTCTCGGTGTCATGTAATGCGCACCAGAAACAAAGGCAACATAATGTAACAGCCGCAATAACCAAGACGAACGGGAAGCGGAAGGGAAAGGGAGAGGGGCATGGGGGTTGGGGTTTGGGGTTTGGGGTTTGGGGTTTGGTAACCACAGATAGTATGACTACCATTTACAGCAGATACTGCGAGCATTTTTACTAGTATCATAAATTTATGGCACATTGTAGCGACCAGACCAGATGCAAGTCAGCCCAAGTCTTGCTGGACCCCTGGCAAGCGTTGCCCACTCTAAATCCCCTCCTCTACCCCTCTCAGAGAGGCAAAGGTGCTGCAGCGAGGCAACAACAGGATTTCGGTAGTCGGAACAACATGCAAGCTGGCACCTACAGCGTCAATCTAGAGATTTACAGAGATGACTTTTAGGAGCATGCCACAAGCTAAAAAAAACTGTAGCTGAACAAGAAACATAATGCGATCGACTGTCAGATATCCAGTAAAATTACATATACAAAGAGGTTATTTTTTTTAGCTTATTAAATATAAAAATATGTACTTATGTTAGTTTAGTTTCAATTCTTAGTTCAAATTTCCACTTTCGGATTTAAATTTGATTTAAATACATATTTATTTATGTAATTCAGCAGTCAAAAATTGTAGAAATTTAAAATAAAATTAATTTAAATAAATTATATGAAATTTAAATTCAAATAAGTATATAAGATTTACAATGAAAATTAAGTTCTTATCCGGTTCCTTTTCTTCCTAGACTTGGAAATTATTTAAAAATCGATATATAATACTTGTACTTTATGTGATGAAGAATCATTAATGCGAAATAATTGTATTTTAATATAAATATAATATAAAATGTAAATTTAAAGAAGTTAGGGGCCCAAATTGCCTCGCATAAGTTAGACTCTTAGTATTAATCACAACATTCATATTTATAATAATAATGATGAAATGTAATGAGATCTTTAAATAAATTTGTTAATTTATTTTAAAGCTAGACTTAAGGAATTTTGTATATTTTGGTAATAAATGAATTCATTCATTAATCAATATCATATAGTTTTAGATAAGAAAGCCTTTTGCCTCTGGGTTGTACTTTTGAACTTTAAATTCTGTTTGGTTTTTATAGCTAGAATGTGGAATTGAAATTGTCTGTTTTGTCGATTGTCTTCAATTTAGAGTCTACAGCTATTGTCGCTTCTAAGTTATTAAAAAATATATTATATTAGCTTAATGGCGATCACTGGTACATCAGTTTGCATTAAGGCTACAGGGTATGCTCAACCGTTACAATGTTGTAGTTGGGCACGAGATGGCTTGGAGGTGCATTGGCCATGCTGTGAGGTTCAAATGCACTAGGTATGTGTGTGTTGTAGATAGATACATATGTATGTATGTAAGTTATGTGGTCCTACTTGTACTCGCACTCGTAACTCGCCAATCAGACTTATCGAATCAAATGCGCTATGCGCTGCTAGTTACTTCAGTTAGTGGCTCCATTCTGTTCTCAGTTGAGTTCAGATCTGTTTGTTAATTAATGAAACACATAGTGGAGGCATAGATCGAGGAGAAGGGATCTGGAATTGGTTCGCAGTAGATGCTCGAGTGGCTGGCGGGGTTTCTAAAGAAAAAGAAATGGAAATGGAAATACTTGCAGTGCTTCAGGTAAACAACAACCATTCTGTAGACTCGTCAAACACTTGATCAATAGCGGCACCAACAACCATTGTGTCTATGTGTGTGTGAGAGTTTGTTTTGTATCCCACAGATACATTTTATTATGCATCGTGGCTCAGTTTACGAGCCGAGTTTGAGCTGCCGCGTGTTTGCACAACTTAAAAGCCAATAAAATTTGTTGTTAATTGCTTTGGTAAATTGAAAATTAGGTTTTGGGAAACATCATCGTAGAACTATGCGTACTCCGGAGCCCAGCTCTTGACTCGTATTTGTCCAATTGATTAGCTTGGTCCACTTTAATGACCTTTTCGAGAGCCGCCTCGCGACTGCAACTAGACACATCGAATTGAATGGCATCGCTTTGGCAAAACCTCAGCGACTATAAAAATAACTCTAATTTAATCAGCTTAAATATAATTTAACTTATTTTTAAAGAGATCGGGGGTTGGGGGGATCCTCCTTTCGCTTCTCACACCAAACAAAAAAAATCGGTTAATTAAAGTTTAACAAAGTTGAAAAGCGATTTCATGCCGCGTTGAATCAACAAATTTGTAAACTTTTCAAGCTAGCAACATCAACTAGCCGTGGGGCAAGGGGTAAGCGGCAAAAGAATGGTCCCAGGGGGGGGGGGGAGGGAACGTTCATTATTTGTACTTATTTAAGTGCTTGATCATGCTGATATCATCACCTGGGCCACATTTCTTTGTCTCCTCAAACGTACCTTCAATGCAATTAGCCTCTGCAGACGCCAGGTGGTCTTTCCCTTCTCCCTCTTCTTCTCCCTGCCTCTCTCACTCTCCCTGTGTGTCGGTCTTCGCTAAAATCTCAAATCGAAAATCTGTAAAAATGAGAAACGAATTTGGTATTACAGTTTTTGGGAGCAGCACCTTAACGAAAGAGGAGTTTTAACTGAGTCTGTCGCCTTAAGTCGAAGTGTAAATTCCCTTTTTTTGGGATATAACTTTTAAGTGAGGTTAGAAAGAGCGCTTCTATGTGATTCTCAAAAAACTCTTAAGTAGCTTTTTTGAAATCCGATATTTCTTACATGTAAAATAGTAAAATCAATTGACAAAATTTTAGATAGTGGGAAAATATAATTAAATAAATACATTTAGAGAAAAGTCTTAATAAATATGTATTTATTTAGTTAATTAATATTTTCTTAAGAGTTTAAAATGAGCTCTATGCTCCCCTATGATGAGAAGAAGTTAATGAACTTGTTTTTATATTTTAATGCTGATTAAATTTTGAAATTTTTTAACTTAACAAATTTCCAGATTTGAAAACTAAATATATAAATTTATTTAATTTCCAGGGCTCCAAAACACCGTTAACTACCCTGATTAACCCTGATTAAGAACAGCCTTGGCAGCTTTAATAAATTTAGAGTTATAGAAATTAAAGTTTAGCTAATTATTGGAAAAAAAACTTGATTAAACTTTGTAATGCTTTTCGTGTCTTTCCTTACATTTTAAGCCTTTCTTAATAGCCGATATGCCCTAATCGTGGATAGTGCAGTAAATGCCGTGTTGACAGTTATTGATCGATGATATTGAAGCAACACAATGTTGAAATTAATTTTTGATTCGTCTGCTGGCAAAGCCCTCAATGAGCCGAGTTCAATGGGGGCAGAGTCGAGAGTGTTGTAGCTACAATTGGGCCAATGTTGCATTTACTTTTATTTGGACTTTAAGCGTGCGACTAATGACCAATGCTCATGCCCCTGCCACTGCCGCTGCCACACAGCCGCCCCCCCGGAGGCGACTCTGCGAGTGTTAGTCACAGCGAGTGTTCCACTAAGTGACACTGACTAATTCGGGCTCATTAATCTCGAGGCTGCTTAGTGTCGGGTCGAGCCATCAATACGCATCAAGAATTGAAATGAGCAACGAAATTTCGTATGGTGTGTGTGGCAAGAGGCAGTGTGGAATGTGCAACAAGGTTGGGTGTCTGTTCAATTTGCCTGCATCTCTCGTAGACAAGCGGTGCAATCAAGTTGCGCGTCAAGCAGTCAGTCAGTCCGTCACTCTTGAGTCAGTCAGTCAACTGGTTGCCCCTGTCTCTGTTCCTGCCTCTGCACCATTGTGTGGCATGACTACCGGGCATCAATTTTTGCCCAGCCAGCGAAATATGCTCGACCAACGAAATGAACACGTTGAGGCGCACGCGCACAGTTGGCTCCACACCCCACCCCTCTGTCTGTTGCATGCCCCACGCTAACCGCAGGGCGAATGCGCGACCGTTTTTCGATTAAACTTCAGACTGAGAGTTGAGTTGAGCGTGTGCCAGTCGAGCGTGGCGCAGCGAGAGCACTCGACTAGGCTGCTTGCTGCTTGCTGTTTGCTGGTTGCATGCCCCCGGCCAGTGAGGCAGCTTGGCAACGTTGCAACGTTGCGAGTTACCAACGCCTTTGGTTTACATTTTACAATCCTAACAAGGTTAGGCCAGCGATAAACGTGGCTGCAACGCTAGTCGCAAGCTGCAAGTCGCTGGACTTGCGGCAGTGGCACATGCCTAAGCAGTGCAACCTATGCAAACACACACACACACACATACACACACACACACTGCTGCAGTTGCACATTAAAAATGAGGCATGAGCAGCAACGAGTCTGGCCGGGGAGCTGGAGCTGGTGGGGAAGGCGGTTAGACGATGTCTTTTTTGCGCTGTGGCAGAACAAGGTTGCACGCCCCGGAGCTGGAGCTGGAGCTGGGCCCGGTTCGAGTCGAGTCGACTTGGGCCTCTTTTAAATGCAATTCAGGCGAAAGGCGCACAAAGGGACAGCGAACAAGATGCCGAGTTGCTGATTGTGCGAGCAGCGCAGTCGACGGCGACAGCGACAGCGAGAGCGACGTTGCCCGCAAAGAGCTTTTGTTGCCGCCACACAAACATGGAATATGACAGGCAGCAGAGCAGCAGATGGTGGGGTCGGGGCTGGGGCATGCAAAGCATTGTCAAGTGAAGAAAAACGAAGTGCTACAGAAAATCCAAGCGACAAAAACGGAACGTGCATGTGACTATGTGTGTGTGTGTGTGTACTTGTGTGTGCTTGTGTGTGGGCAGCGACAACGACAGAGGACAGAGAAACAATGGCGACAATAAAAATGCGATCGCACAACATGCCACACAGATAAGTTAACGCAAAGTGACAACGTACAACTTTTAATGGAATTGTCGTCGGCTGACGCAGCCACAGCGGCATGGAATGAGTTGGAAGTCATGCACTGAGAGCTCTACATGTTGTTTATGGGCATGTGGTCGCGTGCAAGGACGCAGGATAACTGCCAGAGTGTGCGAGCAGAGGAAGAGCGAGCTAACGCCCACGAGAGTTGCTTAACCGATCATCGCCTTCGGCAGCTACTGTGGCACATGCCGAGGCGGAACTAACCAGTCAACGAGAGCAACCCACGAACGACAGCGACTCTCCGTTTGAAGCAACCAGCAACAACAATCAGCGCTCGCGAGAGAGAGAAAGAGAACGCGTTTGTACTGCTCTCTGCTGCTCCGATTGGAATACTGCACATACGCTCTCCGATCCATGCTCTCAGTTGGCATGTTCTTGCTATCGCTGTCACACTGCCGCATGCACGACTCGCTTCCAATTGGAGCATACGCATAGTTCGAGGCTCTCTCCCTCTCTCTCTATTGGTCTCTCTTGTGTTTTGTTTACAAAAACTGTGCGCTGGAAAGGTGAACTCAGCGCGGCTGAGCGGTCGTTTCGTCAGTTGCCCAACTAACTTGCCCGAAGCAAGACGTACGCGCGCGCGCCATTTGCTCCGTTTGCTAAACATACGTGCAATACGAAAGACACGATCAATCTTGCAAGTTCGTCAAAAGGAAGACAAGAGTGCAAATCAAGTGTATATTTAATCAGTGCTGTAAAGTGCGCGAGTGTCGTTGTGTTTTGTGTAAAGAAACTACTGAAAAGCTTTGTGTTTGCCGGTCGATATTCGATAAACGATTGATCGATCGATCGATGTTCGCGTAGAGGACGGACAACATATGATGAGCCTGACTGTGCTCTCGCTGCCGCAACGTTATAAACGCCTCCTGCAAGCCATGTCTCTCGCCGTCGCCGTTGTCTACATGACGCTGCTGCTCTACCAGAGCGCCTACGGATATCCGGGCATGCAAGTAAGTAATGTTTGCCACAGATCGTTGTTTGCCGTGTTTTGCGTGGGTGTCCCCCCTCCCTGCCCCCATAAGGCAGCCATCCATCGTAAATTTGTCGCCCCCTTCAGTCCGTTGGCAAATTTGCATGTGTGTTTGTGTATATATGCGTCCCACTCAGGCTGCTGCCGGCATCGGCTCCATTTGCCGCCATCACCATCACCGTCGCCGTCGCCGTCGCCGTCTCCGTTTCGTGCACTTTCATAAATCAACGCTGGCGACGTTTGCGTTTGCAGCTGCGCGCATGCGTCTGTCCGTCCTCGTCTCCTCGCCCTCCTCCTCCTGTTCTCGCCTCCTCGCGACTGGAACCTTTTTGCGCCCTTGCCAATGTCTTCCAGTTTGACTTTGCCGCTGCCTTTTGCCTTGCATATAAAACAGTTTCAGTTTTTAGCAATTTTATTTTGTTTTTCTTCTTGTTTTGTTTTTGTTGCGTTTCATTGCCGTCGGCAGCGCGTCGCCAAAGCTTTCAAGCTGCAATTCCCCCTCCTTCCGTGCTCTCCTTCTTCTTTCTGCTCTTTTGTTTTTGCTTTGGTTTTGCATAAATTTCTGTGTAATAAAATATTCTCCCTGCTAGTATTACAAGAGCAGCTGAAAGTTGGCTGACCGCCCGCCCGGCTAGTTGTGCTCGAGTCTTGAGTGTGGGATCACAGTTAAATACATAGTTGGACTCCCTTGCAGCTCCCCCTTTAATAAACTCACATCTTTATTATGCTAATTGCAACTGAAGTATTTTCTGCCAAGAGCCCAGCTGCACTGAAACCGGCTGCATTGGATTACAATATCATTTACTAGATCATTAGCGAGCGAATTCCTTTAGTAGGAGATACTAATAATATTGTCTAATTTATGACAAAACTAGACATTTTTAATGCAAAGAAATATTTTTTGCGTAGTAGTTCATTTTTTTGTGCCCAGTGAACTAGTTCTATTTGCAAAAGCTTGATTGTATGCATGTACATATACATACATACATATATAAAGTTATATGAAAATACAGTATAATATTAAAGTATTATTTAAATTAATCCAATTAAAAAATATTTGTCCGATTTGTCAATTAAAATAACCTGTGCAAATTTAAAAAGATCTTACATTTTAAGCCGACATCGCTTAATTTGTATTATAATTTAATTATGCAAGTATATTAGATATCCAAGTCATTTGCTTTGATCTTTTAATTCATTCATAATTAGCGGCACTTTTAATACAACACATCTTACAAAAGCGATAATTTAGCCAAAACAATTTGTTGAACACTCGACAAGATTTTGAGAGAGAGATTTGACATTTAGTTTGTTGTGCTATAAAATGTCGCACCGGAAGAGAAGTTGTTGGCAATTTGATTAGTTTGGTTAACATTTTGATTGACAATACTGCGATTAATGCATTAGTCAAATGCCACAATGGTTTTTCAACTGAAATGGGATTAGGTCTTGTTGACTTGGCTTCGACTCTGTTGTGTTTGCTTTTGCAATCATTAAAAACTTTATGCCGTTTTAATGTCGACCAAGTTGTTGTCGACCGAGTTGTTGTTGTTGTTGCTGCTGCTGTTGTTCTTGGCTAACCGGAAACCTGCCAGAACTTTGTGTTATAGAGTTCTCAGCATAATGTGATGAAACTAAATGCTGAATCGACGTTGTTGTTGTTGTTGTTGTGGCAGTTGTTGCTGCTTTCAATTGAAGTCGCTGCCCATGGAGGTCTCTGACTTGAGTCAGTTCCATTTGTGGTCATTGTTGTTGTTGCTGTCGTATGACCACATAAAGTGCAATGCAATGTGAAAAATGTATATATTTTTTTATTATTACTTTTTTTTTATTTTTTAGTTTTGCCAAATGTTGCGCAAATTGTTTTTTTCTTGGAATTTTTGCAGCTGACGAAGACTTGTCGTATACTCGTAGTATAAGGCCTGGCAATTGTCTGATTGTCCGATTGCCCACTGTCCACGCCTCTGCTGGCACTCCCAGTGCCAGTACTGAGTACCAAGTCCTCAGTTGCTTGTCGCGTGTTGCTGACGCATAAATCATAAATTTGAAAATGCAAAATAATCGATAAATGAATTTGTTTATGCGAATTTGTTTAAAGTGGCGCACAGAATGAGCTTCGCTTGTTGGCTGACTGTTGATTGATTCCGTGTGCTTTGCCATGCGCATACAAAGCAACAACAACCTGTACAACAACAACAACCTGTACAACAACAACAAGCAGCAGCGACTGCTTTGCATGCAAATCAACTTGAAAAGTCATCAAGGCAAAACCCAAAAAATAAAAGACGAAACTCAGCAACAAAGTCAAAGAATCTCGCTTAAAAGTTTTCGCTGCTGCCGCGCAGGTGCCGCTTGTAGCAGCTTGTTGCATGCCGCATGCTGTCCTGTCCTGTCCAGCGGTAGCAGCTGCCTGTCTGTCTGCCCCTCTCTCTCTCTCTCTCTCTCTCTCTCTCTGTCCACTCCTGCCTGCAGTAGCTACTCGTACTACCCCAAAAAGTTGACGACATTAAGCCGCGCCTGATAAAACTTGCAACCGAAATGTATCTGAGCATCGCAGCCACTCAGTATCCGAGTATCTTTGTATCTGCAGCTGAGCAAATGCACACTTGGAGAAACTAAACTAAACTTAACGCGATTAAACTTTTGAGCAACTTTATTGATAGCCAACTCTTGGCTTGTTTGTATTTTGAGCGGCTTACAAGATTATTTTCAGTTTATAGTTGGCAAATAGTTTGTTCCCTTTATTTAACAAATGTGTAGTATTATATAGTTAAATAACTTGTTAATTTTATCCAATTAAATGTAAAATAAGTTGAACTAAATTTGGGTACCACAATTTTATTAATACTACTTCATGCTACATTAAAGATAATTGAATGCTTTTAGGCTAGCTTTTACAATTATTTTAAGCACAATTCATTGAAAGTAGTTAAACAATCTGTTTTACACACATGGCTGTTAATTTATCTTAAATGATTTATGCTCTTCAGTTGAAAATAAACTATAAAGACTGCGTTGAAATAAAGCGCAGACATTTAGAGTCTGAAAGTGAACTAAACTAAACAACTAATAAATCATTGGTTGCAGTTAAAATGATATACAACTGTTTATAAATATTAGTGGTAATATGTGCATTTTCATGCACGTGCTTTTCGCTCAGTGTAATACGTCCAGCTGCTGGTCTTTTGGTCTTTTGGTGGTCGGTAGTTTACTTAATTGAGGCTCCAGCTCAGGCTGAGAATCTTGGCAACTCGAGGCGCTGTCTCTCAGTCTGTCTGATATGTGACTTTGATTGCGCCTGTATCTTATCGTAGATTTGTATCTTTGGTTTAATATTGTTAAAACAGCATTTAATGAAGATTTTTACCAGATTTTCTCGCCAGCTGCCTCTCACTCTACTTCAGTCGCTCTCTCTCTCTCTCTTTCTAGTTTGAGAACAGCTGGAGTTCGGTTTGTTGATTGAAAGGAAACGAGCAGTGAGTTTGTGGAACTGGGAACTTCATTAATCTAGCGCCCTTTTTGGCCTGAGCACCTTTTGTTGTTGTTGTTGTTGCCTGTTATTAATTGACATGAAAATTGTTTATAAACATATTAATCATGTCCATAATGAAGCATTACACAATTGCCCCGACACGAAGCGTGTTCAATTTCGAATAGGCAAACGCCTGCGCGAACTCAGTGTGAGAGTGTGTGTGTGTGTGTGTGTGTGTATGGGTGTGTATCTTTTGTGTAGTGCCTGCTGTTATACCCGGTAAAAAGTAGAGAGAAGTTTAGTGGCAACTTTAACACTTTAAAGCTTAAACATATTATTTATCAGCCTGAACAGTCGAGTTCAATTGACCGTCTGTCTGTCCGTCTGTCCGCTTGAATGAATAAATATATCAGGGGGACTGTAAGAGCTAGAGTTGCCAGATTTATTTACTATACTCTTGATGTTGCTAAGCAGCTCTGGTTTATTTCTTCTACTTGCTTAAATAGACTCCTTCTCACACTAGTTATTGTTTGCTTCAATGTTAATGGCTAACGGGTGTCTCACAGTCGTGCACGCTCGACAGCAGCTTTGCTGCTTGTTGTATCTGGCATATTGTATCTTGTGTCTTGTGTGTTGTAACTTGTGTCTTGTATCTTGGGTTTGTGCGCAGGCGTGCTTGACAAAAGCGCCTTTATGGCCACACGTGTCTCCAGCAGTCTCCACCTTCCCCCTCTAGCTCTAGCCGCTTTCTCGCATCACGTTCGCGTAATTCGCCAAGTTGCTGCCCCCTTCTCGCCTCTCTCTCTCGGTGCAGCTGTGGCACATTTTGCATGCATTACATCAGTCGTTGCAGGCTGCAGCAACTGGTGCAACATTCTAATCTATGCAAGGCCTTTTGCTGTGTGCTGTGCTGTTAACTTAATTCTGTTTCAGCCCGCATTTGTTAACCGGATTCGATGTCGTTGGCCAAGTCGCTTTCACTGCGGCAACTCACGATTTGTTAGCCCCGTTTATTGGAGCGCTGCTTATCGCGGAATTAATTAATATTTCCAACGCTTTGATTGCTTTTCGCGCTAGACTTCAACTTGCCCCCGCTTACACTTGCCACCTGTCAACAGATCGGTCGTCTGCTTCTGTGGCTCATTAGGCGGTAGCCCTCTCTCTCCCTCTCTCTCTCGCTCTATCTGTATCTCTGTCTGTCTGTCTGTCTTGCCCCATTATGTTGAACACCGTTTGTCGATCGTGCCGCAATAAAATTGTATTGAGCCAAGTCTTTAAAGAGTCTCTAGTCTTTAGTCTATCAAGCGGACAATATCGTGTGAAGCAGCAGCAGCAGTCGAAAGACCCGTTTACCATGTAATAAAAAGATCAACGGTAGATAGAGCGTGGAGCGGGTAGAGTGAGATGGGGAGAGGGGGAAGAGACAAAGAAATGTTTCCATTTTCAGTTTGAGAAAATGCGCTGCGAATGAGCTATAAAATTTGAAGCTAAATGAAACGACGCGAAGAGAACAGAGGAGAGAGGAAGAGAGGAAGCGCCTGCTGCTTTGCATAGCGGAAAAGGTCGACTAAATTAACACTTGGCGCAAAAGCTCAGACAGCAAATGAGAGAACCCGAAAGAGAAAAGAAGTTGAAGAAGAAGAAGAAGAGCAAGCAGGCTCAGCTCAAGTGCTGCGGCCTTTATCAGCTCACTTCAATCACAACTCAAACAGCAGGCAGCACTCACAAGTGGAGAGCGGAGAGTGGAGAGTGGAGAGAGTAGAGTGGAAAGGAGTGTGGAGAGAAGCAAACGAGTAGAAGGAAGGCATTAAAAGCAATTGAAGAATTGCCGCGCTTAACAAAAGCAAATGAACCTGTTATCAGTGGAAATTAATCAAACCTGAGCCTGTGCAGCCGAAGGGCATTGAGGGGAGCGCGGGGGGCAGCTGAGAGCCAGAGGAGTTCCCAATCTTGCAGTGATTGCCGATCAATGTTCGCTGTTCTTGCTGTGTTTGCACTTACTCAGCACTTATTGTTGTTATACCCGGCACAAAGCAGGCAAAAGGGTATAATTGTTTAATGACAAACAAACAATTTATTTTTATTTATTCATTTGACGTTTGGTATAATAATAATAAAATTTAATAAACATTTTTCGATGCACTTGTATAGCGGGTATTTTATAGTCGGTCACCTTTAACTGCTGCTGATCGTTGTTGCTGTCTGTTTGTTGTTTGTGTGTTGTGTATTGTGTGTTTGTGCTGTTGGCTGCCTGCAGCCTCATTTGTTTGCCATTGTTGTTTACCAATTGAAGTTCGCCCTTTGTTTGCCAGGTGAAAATGTCTGTCTGCCTCGCTTGCACAACAAATTTACAAGCTCTCTCTCTCTCTCTCTCTCTCTCTCGTTTTCTTGCAGTTGCAGCCACAATTAAGCTCCAGCCTGCTGGATGGCAATGAACCTGCCACAACGACGACCACACAGCATGCCAGCGAGCAGTCAGCTGTCCCTTCAGTTGCCGCAGTGGCATCTTCGCCCTCCCCCTCGCCATCGCCCATTACACCCTCGCTGATCATACGCAAGGACATACACAGCTTCAACTTCAGCGACATTGAGGTGAGCGAGAGGCCAACGGCAACGCTGCTCACAGAGCTGGCCCGTCGGAGTCGCAATGGGGAACTGCTCCACGATCTGTCGCAGCGAGCGGTGACAGCGACGCCTCAGCCGCCAACGACTGAGTTGGATGACATTTTCATCAGCGTGAAGACAACGAAGAACTATCACGATACGCGTCTGGCGTTGATCATCAAGACCTGGTTCCAATTGGCCAGAGATCAGGTGAGTTAACCCCACAATGCGCCAATGCCAATTTGCTCAACTCGACACCACAAATCCACAAAGCAGATCGATTAACTCTAAACCAATTTGCTGTGTGGTGTGGGCGACTAACACATTTAAATCCGATTCGAAATCGAAGTCTCAAATCCCAAAGGTTGCCCCACAGATTGATATCAGCGCTGTCCAGCGATTTTAGCTGGTTTCTGCTCCTTCCTCACTCCTGCTTCCCCTGCGGCTTCTACTTCTTTTTGGCCGGGGCTTGGCGCATTTGCATAATGAGTTTTTAAGCTGTTTGAATTGATTTCTGTTTCTGTTGCTGTTGTTGTTTTTCGCCTTTTTATTTTGTTGGCTCATTTGGCGATTTATGATTTTGTGGCTGCTGCTTAATTGGCCATTAAAATGTCTTCATAAGCCAAAAGTTGCGATTATGCCCATATATTGAGCTTAACTCAATAATGATGCCGCTTATTATGAATTCTATATACCCTGTATATTTCAATAGAGCAAATTGCGTGTGAATTACAATTGCAATTTGTAGACATTTAACTTATCTTTATTTATGCAAGTTAGAGCTTTTTCTTTAAAAAGCTTTCCCTTTCTTGGGAACGAAAGAGAGTAAAGCGCTTTTTTTCAAGAGCACACTTAAGAGCAGTGGTGCCAAAAATTGCTTATGAATGAGCGCATATCAATATTCATAAATGAAAACACTAATACACATAAAGCAAATTGCATTGACACAAGCCATTACAGCAAAAGCTCATAGGCATGAGTTCGAAGAGTAGGCAAGGAAGACGAAAAAAAAACTGTAAATGCATGTGTGTATTTGTATTTTGCATTAGCCCTTTGCCACTTATACGAGGTGGCTCTTTCCATGACGGAATTAGTATTAGGTGGTCTCGTCGGCATAGAGCGACAGAGACAGAGCATGCATAAGTGAATCATTTTATGATTTTTTACTTATCTGTCTTCCTGGTTTATCTCTTTGCGAATCCAATTTACATTACGTCAGTTATCTTTTTACCTAAAGGGTATTTATGGCAGCTGCTATAGTGTCAATTTACAGGGTAGCTGTTAGTCTGCAACAAACGCCGCTTTTTCATTACTTGCTTTCTTATTTAACATGAATATTATTGTGTACAACTGCAGTTTACGATTCAAGCGAAAGGACATTCAAACATGTGTGTGTGTGTGTGTGTGTGCATGAGTAATGGCTCTTGTTGTTGTTTTTGAGTTGACTGTAGTTTTGTGCCAACTTATGCAAAATCACGCGTCACAAATGTGTTTTGTTATTGTTTACATGGAACTGCAGTCGGCAAACGAAACAACAAAAAAAAAAAAGGAAAACAAAAAAGATAAAAACGAAAACATAAATAAATAAATAATCTCTGCATGGCGAGTACTTGAGTGTGTGTAAGTGTGTGTAAGTGAGTGTAAGTATGTGTGTCTTGAACCTATTCAAAATTGTTAAAATGCCTGCGAGGCACGTTTCAGGCCTTTGCTGCCAAAGCTGCAACGGTTTGGGGCAGACGTGTAACGTGCAGGGGCAGTGTGTGTATGTGGCAGCTAGACATTTGCCGCTGCCACAACGAGCAGAAGTTTCACACTGTTAAAGGAGCTGGTCAACAGCCACTTGCAACAATTGCCTCGAAAGTTTGATTTGCTTTGAGCTGCTGTAGCAGGCAGCCAATTATTTTGATGCGAGTTAGCAATTGCAACAACAACAACAACAGCAACAACGATGGCAACAATGTGGAGCACAGACAGCGGCAACAACAACAACATGTTGTTTGTAGCTGCAACAAAATGCGTTCAATTTGATTGGTTTGTGTGCCGCATTTGAAAACTATTTGCTGCTGCTGTTGGCCGTTGCTGCCTCCTCCTGTTGCACATTATAAACGCTTGATTAATGCGCCTCTCTGCTGCCCATTCCCATTCCCATTCCCGTCAGCTCTCCTTAAAAGGCAGCCGCAGCAACAGCACGTCCGCAGTTCAGAGCCTGATCCATTGCTTGCATACCCTAGCTAAAGAGGGGTAGATTGATATTGTAATGGAGTAGTTAAGACAGAGGTATTCATCTCTTTGAAACCAAGCTCTTGAACCAATTGATAGTGTTGCTCACTACGAGTACTAAAAAGGCCTCCAGAATTACCCAATAGCATTTACTAGTAGCTATAGCAAGGATAATGTCAAACTCTCTAGATAATTGCTGCTATAATAATGCGTCTTTTTTTCAAGCCCCAAAACTGCACTCCCAGTAAAGAGACAAATTAATTTAGATTGTTTGTTAATCATTATTATTATAAATCACTTTTTTTATTCACATAAAATGCTTTAAAATAGTATAGGATCTGTATAGTCATCTTTGTTATCTGGGGACTGAAACATCTAAGCATTTAACTGCAAGAAAATGGAATAAAAGAAGAACAATTTTAGTAAATAAAATAAAATAATATAGTATTTTATTATCAGCTAAAATATATTTATAATATTGGCTGCCTTAAGTAAGGGCATTCAGTGGATAATGCATAAATTTGTGTTAGCTAAAGCATAATTTGTTAGTTTAATCTTGTTTATGGCCATAAAGACAATAACTCGAATAATGTTGCGAGTGGCATTCAAATTATTCATGCCCCAAACAAATGAGCATAAATTACTGACAAGAGTTGCCACCGCGTTGTGCTTGCCGCTTGCTGCTTGCTGCTTGCTGCGACTTTGATTGAACGCTTTTCTACCAAATATGCAACACGCCAAATTGGCAGCAACAACGCCGTTGCAAGTCTCAGTCTCAGTTTCGGTTTCAGTCTGCAACTCAGCTCTATCTCTAGCTCTATCTGTGGCAGACTGACGATGTCTGGCAGGTTTGTCAGTCTGCGTTTCGTTTGCCATCAGATTTGCATGCATAAATTGCGCTTTTGTGGCAGGGCTGGCTGCTCATTTGTTTCGTTTCGGGCAAAAGCAGGAGAGAGACAGAGAGACAGACAGACAGAGAGAAACACATGTCAAATGTCAGTTGTTGGATTTGCAGATTTATGCAGATAAATCGATGGACAGCGATCAGTTGATGAGCTCCATGAGCTTGCTACTTGGGTGGGTGGTTTTCTTGTTTCTTGTTTACTTTGTTAGTTTTTAATGAGCAGTTGACTGTGTACCCCTTTTAGCCGGAACTGTTGTTGTTAGCTCTGCTTGTTGGCTCACATTTTATTGGCCATACAGGCAGCTCAGCAGTTGTCGTTAAACTCAGTTGAACAAGCTGTGTGTGTCTTGGCCCATTTGGCTTTGGGTCGTCATGCGTCATGCATCATGATGGCCAAGCTGCTTAATACTTATTCTCATTAACTTGGCTTAGTCAACTGCGTTTAACGAGCGCCTCCCATCGCCTCCTCTCCATCCCATCCTCCTCCTCTCCTGCCCTTTTGCACAGCTTGTCAGCACGTTGTAAGCTGAGTCACAACTTGTGGCAAGTTGACAGCGCCAGTACAGGTTTGGGCGACAACTTCTACTGCCAAGTGGCAAGTCCAGTTCTATGGCCAGCCTTTGCCCATTGTGTTGAGCTGTCAGCTGCTCATAAATATGGTTAAGCATATGACAGTTGTCTCCAACTGAGAACTGTCTGCTTTGCCATTCTCTTTCTCTTTCACTCCACTCTTTTGCTTGCATCATGCGGCCGTTTGGCAATTAAAGCTCAATTGACAGCACGTCCAAAGTGTGCCGCCAACGCAGTCCCCCTTCGCCCCCCTTGCCTACCACTTTATAGCTTTTGATTGTGGCCTGCTTTATGCTGCTTTTTTTTGGCGGCCTTTTCAATGCGCTTCAATTTAATTCAATTCGCAATAAATTGAAATTTTTTCCATTGTTGCTGCGCCACAAACGAACAAACGACACAATTTTTATATTTTTTTCGGTTGCAGCCACACATTGCGTCCACCTCACCCCTCTTCCCCAGCACCTCCTGCTACGCTGCTGTCGCCCGCATGCAACTTCCTGCTTAATGTTTCATTTCATATGCCGTTTGCTCAAACAGTGCCTGCAAATAGTCATCGCAGTCAAGCAATTATTGTCAAGCACGCTCTCAATTGCAACAACAACAACAGTTGTTTGGCTTTAAGTTTGCAATTTCTCTTTGCATCTTAAAGATGCAATTTACAGTTGTTTAAATCAATTGATTTATTTCAATGTATGTTAGTCTATAAATATCAATTAATTGATTACATTTAGTCACAGAGCTATCGCCAAGTGTATTTTAGGTTTAAACGTTGCGATTGATTAATTAACCTGCAACATGCGCAGCTTTCAGCACATGTATCTCACAGATACAATATCTGCGCCTTCCATCAATACCAAATCAGCTAATTGATACATTTCATTTCGGCCTCATTAGCGCAAATCTTGCAAGAACACTTTGGTTGCCCCGCCCCACAGACTTGCTGCGTCTTGGGGGCACACGCAATGTGGCAACAGCTGGCAAGACAAACGATTGTGGCGGCACAGAGCTAGAGGTAGAGCTAGAGGCAGAGGCAGAGGCAGGGCAAGGGTAGGTAGGCTTAAACCTATAATTAAAATGTGAACCTTTTGTGGCTGCGAGATTTTGCTTAGCTCGAAAATAGCCGAACTGTGATTAGGCAAATTGAGACACGCCCTCAATTGGACAACTTGCGGTTAGGCAAACAACATGGCCATAATTGGTCATCTACATTTATGAAAACTAGCTAAAACTATTTTTTTCAATACTTAAGCTATATTTCAGCTCTTAAGGCTAGTATAGTTATATATCTACCATTCTCATTTCGATGATATTTAATTGCATTACATGTTGATCAAATTGATCATAAATAGCTAGAACTATTTTCTCTCATTTCTACATCTATTTTTTAGTAGAGCTTTTCTTCCACTCTGCTCCTCTTTTATCTTGAACTATTTTTATATTTAATTGTATAAAAATATCTAGAACTATCTACTATCTACCCTAAACTCTTCTTATGACTTTGTTTATTTATGCTTCTACTTGTGTTTTGTCCTTAACTCTGGTTATGGTGTTTATGATCTTTATGTTTAATTGCAATTGATTTTGATTTAAGGCAACTTTCACTTGGCTTTGTTTGATCAAATTTAGAAAGCAGCCAAATGCGGCGTCCAGTGTGCTAAGTCCACATCCAGTGCGAGCCTCGCCTCATAGATTGTACATTTTGGTTGCCTGCTTTTTGGCTTTTCGGTTGTGGCCAAAAATGCAGACAAAGGCAGCTGAAAAGCGCGGCTGCTTGTGCCACATGTAGCATAAGGCCAGCCGCAGCTGCAGCCTCCAGTTGTAGTTGCAGTTGCAGCCTCCATCTAAGCCTTTTTGGCTGGCTTGGCGCTGCTGGCGATCGACCGCACCCCACGTGCTTAGCTGGCAATTGAGTTGAGTGGAACTAGAGTTGAGTGGCGAGAGAGAGCGAGAGAGGGAGAGGGGGAGGGGAGAGAGGGGGGCAGGCTGGTCCTTAAATGCAACAAAGAGGCCAAAAAGTAAAACGGCAAATGCTGCAATGTGGCTGCTACAAATGGTGGCCTGCAGCTGCAGTTAGAGACGAGACGCCATTGAAAATGTTTGCCGCTGTTTGTTGTTGTTGTTGCTGCTGGCCCATGCCGGCGACAGTCAGTTAGTTTGCTGGCCAGCTGTACCAGCCGAAAACATAACGAATTGTTGTGGCAATCGCTTCGTTCCAATTGAATGCATGCCGCGCCACAAAATGCTCGCGCCACCTCAACTTGCAACGCGCAACTTGCAACTCGCCAAAATCTGTATCTGAATCCGTATCCGCGTATCCGTAACCAACAACCAACAACAACAACAACAACCAACAACAACAACAACAACACCAACAGCTGCAGCAGTCTTTTCATGATAAATTTGTTTTGCATTTAATGCTGACCCAAGCGAAATATTGTTGGCCAAATTTATAGACTCGCTGAGCCGCCCTGCCTCTCTCTTTCTTTCCATCCCTCTCTGTCAGTCTGTTTGTCATGGCCTGCACTTGAATCATTTCAAGTGTGGCAAGTTGCAGCAAATACCCAAAGCAATAGCTCTGCTGACCAAACAAACTCTATGTATCTTTTTTCTGCACTTTCACAATTTGTTGTTTGTCAATCTGAAGTCAAATTATTAAAGTTTTAAGCAAACATTTAATTCGAATTGCAAACTAAATGTACTAAACAATAGAATCTAGCATTTTTCTGCACTTTCTTCAATGTGTCTAAATGTCAATAAAAAGCTGAATTAACAAAGTTTTAAGCTAACAAACACTTAGTTTTATGTGTCAACTGAATATATTGAATATTTCATGGTATAGTTTGAAGTTGAACATTGCCATATTTGTTTACTGAATTAAAAGTAGCTTTTTTCCTGCACTTTCTACAATTTGTTGTTTGCCAATCAAAAGTCAAATTAATAAAGTTTTAACATTAAACAATAGTTAACTGACTATGTTAAAACTAACTTTTTTTTTTAGAAATTTCTACAATTAAAAGCTAAATGAATAAAACTTTGAAGTTAGCAAGATTGTAGCTTAATATGCGAACTAAATACTTTTCCTAGGGTAGTTTTGAGTCTAGCATAGCCTGGCAATCTAGCATAGTTGGCAATTGACAGTTATGAAGCTGCTTTGGACAGCTAATTACAGCTGCAATTTTAGCAGCTGCTCATTTGTGCAATTTTGAAGTGGGCGAAACAAATGTGTAAAAGAGAAGAGAAGAGAAGAGAAGAGAAGAGAAGAGAAGAGAAGAGAAGAGAAGAGAAGAGAAGAGAGAGATAGACTATTTCTGGGTAAAGCAATTAACTGGGACCAATAACTAGAACGAGCTAGAACTCATATTGCCTATGCTTATTTATGTGGCAGTTGCATCAGCTAGCTCAACTTGCCACATAAATCTGCAACATGTTGTAATGTTGTTTGTCAACAGTTTTAACAGTTGCAGCAGTCACATAAATTAAATGCTAGTCAAGTGTCGAGGCAGCCACAGTAGAAGCAGCAGCAACTGCAACACGGGCAACACTTGCAGCAACAACACTAACATCAGGCGGCAACATGGTGTTAACATTTCTCGCCCCGCGGCGGGCAGAAGCTGTAGCCCAAAAATGAAAAGCGAGAGAAGAGAAATGGGAGGGTAAAAATCTCGTAAAAATCCATGAAAATTCAACTGACGTCGAAAAGTTTTCAGTTATAGTTGTTGTTGTTGTTGTTGCCGTTGCAGTTGCAACAGTTGTTGTTGTTGTTGTTGTTGCAGTTGTGTGTTATAAAGAACTCGACTGGAGTCGAGTCAACTCGAGTCGTCTCCAACTCCAGACTCCGACAGACTTTCTAACTGTTTAAGCGTCGTCGCAATGCTTGTGCAGCGGGCGTGCTTGTATTGTGTGTTGTTGCTGCAACATGGGGCAGAGTTAGAGTTTGCCATGCTGTTCACTGTGCTTCGTGTTCGTGTTAGTTGTCAAGGCTTTAAAACGATTTTCGCCTGATTTGACACAGGCGAAGAAATAGTTATTAAAGGCACAACCAATTGAGTTGTTGCTGTGGCAGAAACGAAAAGAGAGAGAGAGAGAGAGATGGAGCTATACAAGTGGCAAGACTTGACTTTCAAATAGCCGCAGCAACTGTCATTTTGGGCAATTAGGCTTTCGCTTATGTCAGCCAGATAGTTAGAGAAGGCGTCAGCAGTAAGGGAAGAGGCATCAAGTGGCAAACAGGGAACCCCTGCCGCAGTCAGCGATGCATAAAAGACAAACAACAACAACAACAGTGGCAGTGGCCATGGCAGTGGCAACAACCAGAATAACAACAACTTGCCCTAAAAGAGTCTTCACTCTAGACTCTAGAGGAAAAGCCAAGTTTAGACTGATTTCTTGTGATTGTTAGCCAAGTTTAAGGCGCTGAGAAAAGAGTGTTATAAGTCTATGCAAACTGTGAGGCAAGTGCGAGTTGAATAACAATTAGAATTGAGAAGAATTACTGCTGAATTAGTAATACATTGAAATAGAAGCAAATAAAATATTACGAGCACAAAAAGCTACATTTTAAACAAGCATAAAATGGACAAAAATATTTAAAAGTAAAGCAGAAAGTAAATGGAATATTATTTATCTAAAATAATAATGAATAAAGACAATGCTTTGTCAGGGTGTCTTGCAGTCTATTACGCCCGATTGTTTAGCTCGCTCTCCTTGTTTTTGCTTGAGTTGTTTCTTAAGTTTACCACACGTTTTTATTCTCCCCACAAGTCTTGTTCTATTTGGTCTCGTTTCGTTTTCTTTGGGCTTTTTGACGTATTTTTTTCTTCTTTTATGCTTCTTTTTTGTCAGCGAGTGTGTGTGTGGGAATTTTTTGTTATCTGATTGTCTTGAAATCTTGTAAAAATGAACGGCATGTAGATTAGTCTACGCCTAAATTAAATGAAGAAGCAGCAGCAGTAGAAATCAAGCAAACTAGGCGCAAGTTCCCATGGCCCAAAACCTTTTAGCTTAACTTATATACATACAAGTAGTATGCAAATCTCATCATAAAAACTTTCTCAGCTTACAATGATTAATCGCCTACTGTTCTTCTTCTTGCTCTTGCAGACCTGGTTCTTCACAGACACCGACGATCATTACTATCAGGAGAAGACAAGTGAGTATGCTGAGAATTGGAGTGTGTTCTTTGTGCATTTCCAAAAAGGAAATGAAAATCATAACTTACAATTTCGCAACGCTGGCCCAAAAATCAAATTGAAAATCGGCAGAAGAGGGGGCAGAAGGAGCTGAAGCTAAATTGAACCTACCTGTGTGTGTGTGTGTGTGTGTGTGTGTGCGACCTCTTACCTTTTCCATTCCCAATCCTCTGTCTGTCCGTCTGTCTGTCTTCAATTTGTGCCCCGACCCGGACACGCCCCTTTGTACGCCTAATCTTGGCCACTGTCTTGGCCAAGCACAAAACCGATTAAACTTTATACAAGTTGTGCGTGTGTGTGTGTGTGTAGTGTGTGTATTTACCTGCTGCTGCTCACCCGCATTTTAATTGAATTGCAGCCTGCCTTTGCTTTTCTCCTTCCTTTCCTTTCCTTTCCTCGACTTGCGTGCTTCGATTTTTGCGTGCCTCCTCGCGTTGCAGCTGCAAGACTTTTAATTAAAAAAAAAGAATATATATAAAAAACAGATCGAAGGAGAAAAAAGTTCAAATTTCAAATTTGTATTTTATTTTTGCATAAACAGCCCAGAGAGACCTTGCACTTGGCATCTCTCTGCTGCTCTCGAGGGGTCTCAAGTTTCAAGACGCTGGCATTTTGATTAGGCTGGACCAAAAAGGATTTTGCCTGGGCTGCAAAACACGCATACAGCATTTTTGAGTTATGTCCCTGTTGTTGTTGTTGTTGTGGTTGTTGTTGTCGCTGTCTGCGCTGCAACACAAAAGGATAATACAAGCATCTTCAGTCTGTCCTTTTGTCCCCTCTATTGTGTGTGTGTGTGTGTGTGTGTGTGTGTGTGCTTTAAATATTTCAACAATTTTCATCCAATTAAGGCGCACAAGTTTTTGCTCTGCTTTTTATTTCAACACTCCTCACATTCCCCCCTGCCCCCCCTCCAACTCCACCTCGCTGGCTTCTATCTTTATCGGCGGCGTCTGTCAAACGAGATACAAAACGTATCCGCTGGATATGAGCGGCATTCTTGGCTAACAAGCTACTGTTTTTGGCCCGCTCGCCCTGATATGAGCACCCAGCACACAGCTCCCGCTTCTTTTGGTCTTTTACTTAATTAACATAGAAGTGGACGCGTTTCCCGTCTATCTCCCCCTCTCAACTCATCTGTCCTCTATGCATCCCTTTTAGTTTGCTTGTTGGCGCGTTGTTATTTTGCTTAATTACCAATCTTTATCACATTCCCCTCAACCACTCTTTTGTCTTTCACAGAGGGCCATCTTATAAACACAAAATGCTCACAGGGCCACTTTCGCAAGGCTCTCTGCTGCAAAATGTCCGCCGAGCTGGATATCTTCCTTGAGAGCGGCAAGAAGTAAGTAAAATTGTTCACATATCACATATCTAGCAAATAATTAAACTATCCTTTTCAATTAAGAGCAAAGTTCATAATGACATAATGGCTAATATTAGTGCAAATATGAGATTATTTCTCTCGACTTTTATCGTTAAACTTTATTGCTTGCCTTTTGCATTATGAAGTATTTATTGTCTATCAAAGCAGAATCTTATTTAAGTTGCTTTTTAAAGTAAACAATAGAATTCTTAGCTGCTCTTAAAAATTTAAATCCTTTGAATGTACTAAATTTTTCACTCAAATGTTATTGCTCTTGCAATTTAAGTATTTAAGGCATTTGAATAATTGTTTTGCTACTTTTATGGCCATAGTTTTTGTGCTCTGCACTTAAGCAACCCGCTGGCAATAATTGAATATAAATGTTTGTTATTTTGCAATTTGATGCCACATTCTGTGGCACTAAAAGGGGCGGCCCAAATGCGGTTGTCATATTTGCCCTGACTTAATGGTCAAATTCTTCGGCTGGTCAGTGCAATGACTCGCTGTTGTTGCTCTCGTTGCAGTTGCTGCTGTTGCTGTTGTAATTGTAGACTTTAATGCTTTTAATAAGCAACTGCATGTCCCATCCACTGGCAGTGTGCTCGTCATTTTGTGCTGCAGCTATCCATCTTTGCTATAAAAGCAAAGCAAACACCCAGTTTGGAGTCGCCCAGCTTGCAGCTTGCAGCTGCCACATGCGTTCTAATTTGCGCAATTAAGACGCTGTGGCAATAGCAACTCCATTCTGTTCTTGTTCTTGTTGTGGCAGCCACTCAAAACTTGTCCGGCCATCCACAAGAAGAGCAGCAAATAAAAAGTGCAAGATGAAGTTGAAAAGACACTTCAACTTGCGACTGCAACAGCAGCAGCGCCCAAAGGAGCAGAGCCTAGAAATTCTTGAGCTTGTTTGCAATTACACTGGCAGCAACAAGAGGAGCCACAGCAGCAGCAGCAGCAGCAGCAGCAGCAAATTGTTGTGTTGCAAGCTAAGCATATCTAGAACAACTCGGACATGCTGCCACTTTAGATGATGTGGCAGAGGATGTTGTTGTTGTTGTTGCCCCGTTTTGGCTTAGAACTTGAAACTGTCATTATGAAAGCACTGAGCATGCAATCAATACAACAACAGCAACAACAAATTGCAGCCAGCCTGCAATGTGTTGCTCTTGTTGCAGTAGTAGTTGTTGTTGTTGTTGCTGCTGCTGCTGCAAGTCCATAAAAAATAAAACAAAATAAATGGCAAAGCAAGCTAAATGTGCAGTTATGATCAAGATGAGGCGACTGCCTGTTGTTGCTGCCTCAAAATGGTATCAGGTGGCATACAACGCTTGGTGGCTTGGGCGCAGCCCGGTTTCCTGTTCCAGGCTGCGGCAGAGACTGTGGCAGAGGCAGGCTTGCTGATTGGCAACGCTTAAATTTTGCGCAAGCTGCGAAATGTTGTGGAATAAGTGCAACAGCAACAGCAGCAACAGCAACAACAGCAACATCGACTGCAACAGCAGCAACAATTCCTGGCAAAAATATGGAAAGAGGTTAATTAACGTGCATTGAAACTGGCAATTATGGCGCTCGCTGTTGTTGTTGCTGCTGTGCTTTTATTGCCCCTTGATACGCACAGCAACATGTTGCTGTTGTCGGTGCTGCTGCTGCTGCTGGGAAAAATGATCTCACATCAGCGGGATGTCCGTTCTATTAAATGCAAATCAAGTTTTGTATCACTCTCGAAAAATGTTTTACTTTTTTTTTCACTGTCTCTCTCTCTTTTTGTGTTTCTTCCTCTGGCTTTTGTTTTAATTACATTTCCATACATTTTTCGTTGTATTTCGCACCACTGTGCGCTGCAGACCTTATAAGACAACGCCTTTTGCTGCTGCTCTTGCAGTTGCCGTTGCCGTTGGCTTGGCTAATTGCAGTACTCGCGAGTGTCTATTATAAAGCCGAACAATTAGTGCAATTTAATTAAAATTACAACAAAAGCAGCAGCAGCAACAACAACTGTTGCTGCAAGTCATAGAGCCAACTGCTGACTAGTCGACCTGGCACGTCAATCAGTCGCGGCCAAAGTTGCCGCCACCTCTGTCTCAGCTCCACTTCAACTTGTAACCCCTCCTTGCTTCCCTCTTCATCCTCTTAATGCATGACGTCGCCAGCGTCAGTCTCAGCATCGACAACAACAACAGCAGCAGCAACAATCATCAATTATAAGTTGTAGGGAAATTCAACTGGTGCAGGCATTTCTATAGCACACACATACACACTCACACACACAGTCTGGAGGCGCCTCCAAGTGACTGCTGCCGTTCGACTAAGGCCTGTCTTAGTCTCCGCTGCCCCCGCTCCCTCCTCACAGCTGACCCCTACTCCCTGCGTGCTGTGCGACATTTTGGTTTTTATAAATTGCTTTTATATTCGACTTTAAATTCCACGCTTCGAAATTGTTTTCTTGTTTCAGTTTTATTCTCTACGTTGCACTCGTTGCTGGCAGCATGAAAGAGCAGCATAAGTTGGTGATCATGCGGGTTTATTTTGGACATTGAGATGCCTTATGTGGTTATATGCAATGCATATAAATTAAAGCATAAACGGCCGATATAAATCTAGATAAATGCAAATATTGTTTAGGGCATATATAATATTTAATTGCTCAAGTAGTAAGGTAGCAGGGTTCCTTACTTCTTGATCATTTTGTTAGTTAAATTTACTTTCATTAACTGCTTTTATTTGTTGCCAAGTTTATTTATATTGCATCTTTAAAACTCACAATAAAAATGCAGTCTTTTCTTGTAGAAATACATTACATATTGCATACATATGTTGACTTTCTCGTTAACGAGTCGTCTAACAAGTTGAATAGCTCCATTAGATGTGCACTTCAAAATGCCATATGAAAATACAGGGTCACTCCTAGTCTAATTTGTTGTTCACTTAACATATTTTTGTTCTATTAATTTTATGCAATTAGTTTCTTGCCTGTCAATTGCTTCAGCTTAATTTTTTGACAAGTCAAAGTGCCACTTTAACTGGGCTTAGAATAAAAACTACAGGGTCACGTAGAGTCGAAAGTCAACTCTAGCTTGTAGTTTGCTTTTGCTCATACAGCATTTAGATTATTGGCTTTCAATTGCTGCAGCGTGTCTTGTTGTCCAGCTGACTCGCTTAGTTAGTTCTTGCTGGTTTTGTTTTTCTCGATTTATTTGCTTCAGTTCTAATTTATCTGTAGACTGTAAGCTGTAGACTGTAGACTGTAGACTGTAGACTGCAGAGTGGCGAGTGGTGAGTGTGTGTTTATTGTCTTGGGTGTGTTTTGGGTTCAGGTTGTCGTGCCTTGTTCAATGTGCCACACCTAACAGCGAAACTAGCGAATGCGAATATGTATCTGTATCTGTATCTGTATCTGTATCTGATATCTTTCGACTGGCAACTGGCAACTGGCGACTCATGACGCATAAGGCACACTGCACATTACTGTCGCTGTGGCACGTTTCGTAATCAACATTTATTGATATTTTAACGGCATATAGTACATATCATTTGCTCAGACCCTTGGCCCTCTGTCTCATTTTTTGGGGAGTCGCCTCGTGTAATTACAACACGTAATATGCGTAATATTCACGGCATCAGCAACAAAATGAACGCAGAAAGAAAGCGAGTGAAAAGAGGCAAAAGGCAAACAGGATTCACACAAACAGAGCAACAACAATGGCAAGTAGTTGTTGTTGTTGTTGTTATTGCTGCTGCTGTTATTGTTGCTGCTGGCTGCTGGCTGATGATGTTGTTACATATGCTTAATGATGAGTTGATTTCTTTCCTTTAACGCAACTTTTTGGGCAAAAACTGTTGCATGTTGCATGGGTGGCAGTTGTTGGATGGATGGTTGTTGTCGGCATTATTTGTTGCTGCTGTGAAAGTGCGTGGGAATTTGTTGCACATTACTTGTAATTCGCTCCCCATCAATGTTATTTCCCAGGCGTGTCGTTGCTGTTTGTTGCCGCAGCTAATTCCACACTGAGATATTATGCATAAAGGGGGCAGCTAGCTAGCGCAAGCAGAGAGGGAGGGGAGGGGCAGCAACTGTATTATGCACCATCCATCTAAGGCCTCAGTTTGAGCTGTGACAATTTTAATTGCTGTTGTTGCAGTTGCAGTTGTTGCATTGCTTTTCTTTTGCGGCTTGGAAAACCTCATAAGCATTTGTCGCATATGTGAAAAACCAGATGTTGTCGCTGTGTGAGAAAATTTTCTTTTGCTGCGACCAAAGGGGGCAGGCAACGCAAGCCGCGTGTGAAGCGGCAGCAACAGTTGCATGTGTGTGTGTGTGTGTGTGTGTGTGTGTGTTGCACTTAGCAGTTTAGGGGAAAGCAGCCCAGCAACAGCAACAGCAGCGTAGCGCATCAATTTCATTTATTTGCCACTTGTGGCATCAACAACAAACAGCCACAAAACTGTGCATAATGTCAATTATTCAATTGAATGCAATGCCAGGCTGAGTGGCAGGGGCACAAGGGGCAGAGGCACACAGTCACATTGTCGCAATCTTGCTGTAAAAATTGTTGCAGTTGCAGTTATTTCGCTTTCTCTCTCTCTCTCTCTCTCTCTGTCTCTCTTTCTCGCAGCGGAAACGCACAATTGGAGTTGGTTCTGGGATGCAGATGAAGTTGCAGCCTGCAGCTTGCAACTTGCTACATCCGGCGGAAAGCGACGGCTGTGGCAGCCACAAATCGCTTGTTCTACATTTCAATTAGAGCCGCCCACGAAACGACAACAATTGGCATCAATTTGGCAGTCGTGCAACACTGCAACTGCAACTGCAACTGCAACACACATTTGCACTAGCCGCTTGACAAATGCGTTTCAATTGTCGCCGCTGTTGCAAATTGCTCTTGCTCAGTGATCGTGTCAAAGCAAAGACACAAAGACGCACAGTGAATGCTTTTGTATCTGCGAGATACAGATACAAAACAAGTACAACTACAAAAGACACAGCGGGCGATCGGCGAGTCATAAATCTTTGACTCATGCCACATTGCAACTGCAACTGCAGCAACTTCCCTCGCTGTTGTTGTTGTTAATGAGCAGTTGTTGCGGTTGATTTAAGTGCCAGCTTAATGCAAATATCTTGTTGGGCTTCTCATTGATTTGAATCAATCGAGTACAATCTGACATTCCATTTGCCTTTTCAGCTGACAGCTGACTTATTGCTAATTGCTAAAGCAGCAACAACAACAACCACAACAAAAACAACGGACAGACAGTTTGGCCTTTTCGATTTGTGAAATGAAAACAAAATCAGTTCGTCATCCTTTTTTGCCACTCGGCGCGATCGCTTATCTTGAGTTGCCTTTGCCTCGACTGCCTGTCAAAATACTTTTAACGCCAACTGTTTGTTCGTTTCGTTTCGTTTCGACTCGACTCGACTCGACTCACTCTTAATGCGAAATCTATTAAGACTGCCCTGCATTTGCCTCTTCTCTCTCGGACTCACTCGCTCTTCGAAAAGTGGCCCGTCAATCATTTTTTATTATGGCTCCAGACATAAAAACTCATTTCGCCTGCAGTGCTGCAGTGCTGCAAGAGCAAGACGCCAACGCCCAGGCAACAGCAACAGCTGCCCACATCAGCAACATCAGCAGCAGCAGCAGCAGCAGTTGCTGGCGTAATTGGAAAACTAAAGTTTTGCACTCGTTTTGGCGTCTCGTTTTTCGCGGCCAATGGCCAAACATAAACACACACACACACACACACACACACACATACACACACACACACACACTCGCACACACACCAGCTAGAAATGCGATGCCAGATAAAAACAAAAAATGAGAGACAACAAATAAACAAAGTAAAAAGCAAAGCGCAGCAACATTTGAGCCACCAACGTTGCTGCCACAGCTGCAGCTGCTGCTGCTGTTGCTGCCTCAGCGATCCCTCAAACAAACGAACGAACGATGGATCGATCGATCGATAGATAGCAAGCAAATGAAAACATTTCCATTTTCATAAATGCCAAAACTGGAGGAAAACAAACAGCGGGCAAGGAGAGCGCGTTAATTAAGCGACAGCACACATAAAATGTCAGCTAGATTTCAATTAAGAGAGCGAGAGGGGGGAGAAGAACAGAGTGGAGGGGAACACGCATAATTAAGCGATATTAAAAGCGCATTTTAATGCGACACGAAGCAGCAAAAGAGGCAACGACAACAAATACAAACTTGGCTGCCGTTTCGCACAGGTATCGCATGTGGCAGCCACAGCAACTACCAGCAAACATGCAATTTATGGATGCCACAACTACGATTAGCAGCGACTTCGACTTCGACTACGACTACTATGGAAAAAGGCGCAGGAAACCAACTAACAATCTGCCTGCCCCTTAAACAGTTTATGCAATAAAAATAATATTAAATTACCCCCAACAGACGCCAGCCAATCGTTTCGATATTATTGAATAGTTTAGTTTCTTACGGCCACTCAACTCAATGCCCCCTGCGAGAGGGCAGGGGGACTGCAACAACTCAACGGATAACTGTCATCGACTAGAGAGCAATAGATGCTTTGCCAATTTTATGTTGCATTTGGCAGTTGCACAACGAATTGCTAGAATAATCAATTAATGTTGTGCCTTCTACTTTCTTTAAAAGCAAATTAAATGTATACAAAATTAATTGTTGCATAAACAAATTAAACTATTAGCTAAGGTAATGCAGTAATGTGGAACCATGAAATTGGTTGAATATTTTAATTATGGTTTCTTTAAATTGATCTCTGTCGACTTTGCTTAACCAATTGAAGCAACTTAGCTGTTTAAATAGAACTTTTACAAATATTTCGAGATCTTGAGATGCTCTTCTTAATCGAAATGTATTTTATTGATTGAATGTTCTTCCTATTTATCATAGCTCTGACTAGTTTCTTAGTCAAAGATTTCCTGACCAGTTTCCTTTATTCAATAGTTAGTTAACTCTTCAGAATATTGTCTATTCTAATGCAAGCTTAGCAATGCATGCTAGATTAAAACAAATAGAGAAAGCATTTTTAAATCACTAATGCACATTAATAGACTGCCAAGCAGATGCATAAGTATCTCGCCAGCTGCACTCCAACTGGAGTTCCACTTCCTGCAGGTTGATCAAACAGTAATATATCTAATCGAAAGTATCTCGAGATCTAGTCGCAGCAGTCTGCCACTTTATGAGCAGCAGGCAAATTGTAAAGGGGGTAGGGGCGGGGGGAAGACTAGGTAGCGGGGTAAGCCGACTGCATTTTAATGGCATCATTAGGCCCGCCGTTGGGGCTACCGGATATGGTTGATCGTTTGTCACTGTGGCTAATCCCAGCAGCAGCTGGGGGAAACTTGACCACTGTGGTCAATGTGGAATGCGCCCCTCGTGCTTCTGCCCCACCGGTAATTACTATTTAAATTAGTGCAGTTTTTTATGCACATTTTCCTTTTTTTTTTGTGTTGTTGTTGCTTTATTGCCTTGCAACCAAACGAGCGATTTAGCAAGAACGAGAGAGAGGGTTTGTTTCTCAATCGGAGACCATGGAATTGCGGATGCCATAGATGGTGTCATTGGCATCGGGCAGCTTGCACACCTTGCCCGAGGGTCGATACAAGCGTTGTTTAATCACATCCAGATCAAGGTTATTGATGCGCACCATCAGCGTGGGCTCCTTGTTGTTGATGCGATGCACGAGCGTCTTCTGGCAATGCAGCTGCAAGCGATGTGGCAGATCCTTGGCAACGGCATCCGGCATGGGGCCAATGTTTAAGGCTGCCACATCGACACCAACGCGACTATTGCCGCACGAGATGCAACGTATGCCAGTGTTGATAAAGCCTGCGGCTCGCGGACACGTCTCCTTGTCCTCGATCTTCGACAGACGCACCTCAATGTCATCAAAGTGATCTCTGATATATTTCTTTAGCGCCGGCATATGCACCTTATCCAGCTTGCTGTCCAGCATGTCCTGCAGCTCCTCCATGGTGCCCAGAAATGTCAGTTCATAGTTCTTGACCAGCTCGCGCAGCTGCTCAATCTCGATAACGCACTGCTTGACAATCTCAAGGCGTTCGAAGAGCGCCTCTGCCTTCTTAAGAAATGAGGACAGCTTCTGGTAGAATTTATCGAGTTCACGCTGCGTCTCCTCAATCTGTTGCAGCATGGGCGTGGCAATGCGTCGCAGCAGCTTCCTCATGAAGTCCATGTTCTGCAGCAGACTGCAAGCTATCTTGTTGTCCTCGTCGCACATTGTGCAGAGATCCTCACAGGGCGATGCATATTGCTGCCACAATTGCTTCTGATACTGCTTGCTTTTGACCTTGTTGCACATCTTAATCTGCTCGAAATGTGCATCCAGTTTCGCCTCCAGGCTGGCAATGCGCTTTTCCATTGCCTCGACCTTCTGCAGCTCCGTCGAAATGGGCTCAATGGTGGCCACATCGAAGGGCAACGGCGAGATCTTTGAACGCTCCAGTATGCGCTCCAAGCACTTGCCCTCAAAGCCGCCAATGGTCACCAAATCCTGCCGGCAATCCAGCTTCTTCATTAGCGCATCCAAGAGACTGTGCAACACGGCCACATTCACATGTGTCATCTCTGGCACGCCGAGGGCAATGCGTGCCAGCTGCTCAAGTGTTAGTTCCATTGCGAGTAGAAGTCTTTAATTTAATAATAATGAAATATCAATTGAATAGTTTTAAATTTAATAATGCGACGTCTGCTTGTGTTGAATTTCCAATAATAAATCGAGTCCTCTCTCCTCTCCGTTTTCAGATGGTTCTGTCACTTTGACGATGACAACTATGTCAATGTGCCTCGCCTGGTGAAGCTGCTGGACGAGTATAGTCCCACAGTGGACTGGTATCTGGGCAAGCCGAGCATCTCCTCGCCGCTCGAGATACACTTGGACAATGTAAGTACATACATGAAATTATTTATATAAATAATCAGTGTGATTTGTCTTTTATTATTTGGATTAGTTTCAAATTAATTTTAATCTGGAATTAATCCTTAATTCCAACATGATTATTCAGAGCCACAAGGCACTTCCTTATAATAATAGTTATATACTATAGGTATAATTTCTTCCACAATCTTTACTCGAGATTTTTGCTGCGCCTTCTGTCGGCCTGATTCGAGATTGCCATTTGGCAAAACTGTTTTCTGCTCTGCTTTTTTGTTTTTTGTTGTTGTTTGCATATTTTCCAATACTGGTAATTACATGCACAGCTCTACGATCGCCTTTCTCCTGTGGATTGGCTGTGGATGGCTGCATTATTTATGCGCCTGGTCGGGGCCATTTGTCTATGCCGCCATTTGGCTTCCAGCTGCCAGCGTGGGCTATCATTAATAACCGATATGATCTGGCACAGACTGCGCTATTCCAAGCTGGAGTCTTGCAACCCGTTTGCATTGCTCGGCGGCATTTGAAATATCGCCAGCTGATCCCGTAATGAATGTGCATGCAACAGTTTTGTCGGCTTACTTGCTGTGGCATGGGGCATGCCACACTGGACTGCTGCTGCTGTTGCTGCTGCAACACTCGTAGCGAATCAGTTCGTCTGATCCCTAATTGAAAGTCCAAACTTAACGCTTCATTAGGTCAGGCCAGAAACGGGTTGTCCAAGGCTTCAGTTCGAGAGTTTCGACTCTTGTATTAAGTTTCCCCCGACGCACATGTCCATTTACATGGTCAATTAATCAAGCCATGTTGCGGCCAAAGTTTCTTAATTTTTGCCCAAAAAATTGAAGAACAGCCAACCTCAATTTTTATTAAAGTTTATCCTTTGCTCACCTCATTCATAAGCCAGTTCTTCCGTTAACTTATCTTTTCTTTTCTCTCTCTCTGTCTCTCTCTCTCTCTCTTGCAGAAGAATGCGACGACAAACAAGAAGATAACCTTCTGGTTTGCCACTGGCGGCGCCGGCTTCTGCCTCAGTCGCGCCCTCACTCTCAAGATGCTGCCCATAGCAGGTGGCGGCAAGTTCATCAGCATCGGCGACAAGATACGCTTTCCGGATGATGTCACAATGGGCTTCATCATAGGTGAGTGGCCACTACTTCGATCCTCGACTCGACTCGACTAACTAACTAACTCAATTCCCTTTTCGTTTTCTTCTCTTTTGCAGAGCACCTGCTGAAGGTGCCACTCACTGTTGTGGACAACTTCCATTCGCATTTGGAACCCATGGAGCTGATACGCACGGATACGTTCCAGGATCAGGTATCCTTCAGCTATGCACACATGAAGAACCAATGGAATGTCATCAAAGTGGATGGCTTCGATCTCAAGACCGATCCCAAGCGCTTCTACTCGCTGCACTGTCGACTCTTTCCCTACTTCAGCTTCTGCCCTTCGCCCTTATAAGCATTTGGGTAGGGTATTTCCATAGGGTATTGTAGGCTGTTGCAGGCGGTTCTGAACCGAAAGAAAAACAATAAAATAAACTACAAAAAAATTAAATTGGGAATGAAAGGAAAATGAAAAAAACAAATCTCACCACTGTGATTTAACAATTAAGTAATCGATAACGATAAGCGATAACAGTTAACCGCTAAGCAAATGGCTCTTTTGTATATAGTGCATAATTACATACTATTTAATAGAACTTCAACTCGAACGTTGTGCTTCCTAGAGATTTAAACACTGATAGTGCTTCATGCCTTCCAAATACCATCGAAGATAACTATACAACTATTATTGTCTAAGTTAACGTTTTTGCAATTCAAACATGACAAGCAACACTCTCCAAGTGCTTCCTTTGCGTAGTCTTAAGCCGACACACACTCTTCCATTGAAGCTAAGCCTTAGTTAAATTAATGGTCTAGTCTATGTTTAAGTTGACAACCAGATATGATTCCAACTGCAGTCTAATACGTATACATATTTAAACTAATCTGTGTGTAAATACAAAAATATCATAAAATATAAATATATATACATATATATATATTTAGCTGTAGTGTGTATTTGATGCTAAGAAATGTTTAAAGAATTTTTGTTAATTTTTAGTTTGCCTGAATAAAAACCACATAAAACTAAATAGAAAAGAAATCTTATTCTGCAATAGCACAAAGTTCTTAACAGACACTGTTACAATTGTTGTGCTTAACAGTGATGGCACGCTGTAAAATCTATTGCTCATTAACTTCACACTGTTAAGTATGCATTGCGAACTGCTGTTAAGCGTTACATTGCTGCTAATTACCGTAGCGGGCAGCTTTTGCTTGTTAACAGTGCTGTTAAGTGCTGCCCATTGCATTTGAGCAACCCATTGGCTTATCGTGCGGCTTGTCGCAGCTGCAGTTGTTGTTGTTGTTGTTTTTTTTTGGTCGTTACAGCAGCTTATCGCTTAACATTCTGTGTACCGGTGTTGCATTTTGCATTTTCGTTCAAAAATTCGTTGTTAATTAACGCTAAAAGCCATGTTAAGGCCGCTAAAGCGTTAACTTTTAACGATATGGATCAGAGAGTCGCCATAGGCAGTGAAAGAGAGACAGACATTGACATGTCCATGTCCATGTCCATGTCCTGTACAGTCAAAGTCACACACACACAGGATGGGGTACAGACACAAGTTGAGGGTGCCTTTTTCTGCTACACGATGTCGACGCCGTTGCCAATGACATGTTGTGCATTTTTATAAAAGACTCACTTGATTCTCCTTCTGCTTTTCGGTCTCCGTCTCCGTCTCCATCTTCGTCTTTAGCCTGTTGCCATCTCAGTCTGCCTTTATCGCTGTCTCTTTCGGCTGATATGTTAAACAGTTCTGGGCAATTATTTTTGCTGCTGTTGCTTCCTTTCGGTTAGCTTCGAGCTGACTGCTGATTTTTAGCCGCTTTTATGCAGATAATCAGTTTGCAGTCCATGTCCATGTTGAAGGCACAGCTGGGAGCGAGCTTTGGCTTTAATCAATGAATATGGCATACTCGTAGTAAGGCTAAACTCCTCTGGCCAGCAAGTCTGACTGTTGCAGCAATTTTTGTGTCTTGTTCGTTTTAATTGCAAGTGAAATCCTTGTCAGCCCCGTCTGTCCGCCCGTCTGTCTGTCTGTCTGTCTGCCTGTCTGCCTGGCTGTCTATCTACGTCACTGCATCGTTGATAATGAATTAATTATCATATATTAAAAGTCAAAGCTGGCTTTGTCGTCGACTTCGTATACAGATTATCTGTTCACCTGGGCACGCCTTTGCATATTTTATATATTTTTTAAGTAATGAACTAACTCCAGGGTCAGACCAGAGCAGATAAACATTGTGGAGCTTATTTTCTGGTGCACGCAGCTCGCTTCGATATTCGATTTTCCCGTCATTCATCATGTTAAAGCCACAAAAATCTCAGCTCAACTAAGACCCTGCACTCACACTTTCAAACACACACACACACAAAAGATACATTTCTCGATGCGGCGCCGCCCACACGTAAAGTATTAAAAGTATCTCGGTTGCGAGTCATTTAATTTGCGGTTTGCCTGCATTCATTAGATACAAATGTAGCTGGGGCGCCATTTATATTTATGTAAAATCATAATTTTAATTGAATTCTCGGCCTGCTACAAAAGCGGCGCGCTAGTTGTATTTTTAGGCAAGGCAACTTCATTTATATGCAGAGCAGGCAGCGAGGCGCAAATTACACGAACAGACCGAACAAGGCTCAAAGATGGCACGATAATAACGAGGCCAAAGAAGGCTGAGAGAAGGTGTGGGAGGGGGAGACGCGTATCTTATGGATGCACGCGGCTCGTCAATGCGTGCCCAAAGTCGCTGTAAGATGCTTATCGTTGGCTCGCTCGTTGTCAACCAATTTGGGCTGCCAGCGAAATGCCAAAGCGCCCAAAAATGGCCAGGCAAATAACTTGTGGCAAGTCGAACAGTCGAGCAGTCGAACAGGCAGTCAGTCAGTCAGTTAGTCATTGTTAGTCGTTGCATGCGGCAAGCCATGAATTAGTGCAGCGAGAAGGAAGCTGCAGCCACAACACCCAAAGCGTTGCAAGTTCAACACAATTTATGTGGTGCAGCGATCGCGGCAGCATCTAGTTGCATGCACCTGCTGTGTGGCAGGCAGCAGGAAGAAGACAAGCTTGCCTGCTTTTCTTCTTGCCTATAATTGCAAAATGAACTCGGAGCTGGGATCATAACTTAAAGTCAGCCCCAGTGCAGTTTATGAGGCAGCTTAACTAAATTATGTTTACCTCTCGATGCCACTAAGTGGCAGCTGCAGCTGCAAGCGATTACTGGCCATTTCCCCTAGTCAAATCACAGGCTCAAATCTAAATCTTAAAAGAAAAAACTGCTTTAACTTACAACTTGATTAGTAGGACATGTGCCAGCGCCTCAACTTGAAATTACGTTGAATTTGCCACATGAACACATGCCCCTCCCTCGACAGAGGCAAAAGGTACAACACATTTTTGACAAAAGCTGCCGACGCACAAGATGCTTATCGGCAGGGAATGCGCTCCATAAAGGCAAAAAGGCACTTGGCTTGGAGCGAAGACGAAGACGAAGAATCAGTTGTTGATGGTCTGCTGATGGCCCCTTTTGTGGTTGTAATTGTTGCCTGAACGTGCGACGTTTCATCAGCAGCAACAACAACAACAACAACAACAATAACAAATAACAACAGCGAAACAACATGCGATAAAGATAAAGTACGCGTTTGTGCCGGGGCGTATGACCTGGTAAATATGTTTGCGCCTGCGCAACGTTTACAGCCTACACACAATGTACACACACACCACGCACACACACACACACACACAGAACACTCACACAGTGACACAACAATCACAACAGCCGCAAACAAAGGCAAATGACGAGCTTATCAGTTGAAATTAATCAGGCGTTGCCTTTCGCCTTTTGTGGCACGCACTTCACTCTCTCAGTTGGCTTAGAACACACACACACACACACACACTGTTACACACACTCACACACACTGGCGCACACCTTTCAGCGCCAGTCTAACAATTGTTGTGCGTTTCCAACGAATATGTTTGCGCTTTCAAAATCTACATGCGTTTTTGTCATTTCATTTTCTCCTTTTATGTTTCTTGAGTCTCTCGCTGGCTGGTTCCGTTTAATGTTTTTACTTGTTGTTTAGTGACGCGCTTGTCATTTCGTTTTCCACTCTTGTGTTCTTATCAGTTCTGGGCCAACTCAACTCGAGTCCAAGTCAAGAGCTGGCCCTTGCCGTTTTCATTGGAAGTCAGCTGAAAATGTGGTAGCCTCTTGCTTTGTATCTCAAGGTTTGCATCTTACAGCAAACAACTGCTCAAGTGGCTAGTAGGCGTGCCACACACATGCAAGAACAGACACACACACATGCGGACACACACTCATATACATAAGGAAAGAATCAAGTCAGCTGTACGCCCACTTTGGCCAGCATTCCAGCGCCTATAATTATAAACCATAATGGCAAACTGCAAAAAAGAAACATGGACAAGCTCCCGCAATCCTCTCCAGCTTCGGCTTCAGCTTCAGCTACATCTCTCGACTCCAGTTCTCAAGTGTTTAATTGCTGAAACGCTCTTGCTGAAAATAGCTGCGAGCTATGTGGAACTCACTGTTGTTGCTGCCCCTCCACCTTCACCTCCTGCTCCTCCTCCTCCTCTTTCGCTGCTCCATCATCTGTTCTTCAGCTACTCCCCATTCCTACACTTTGCTGCTGCCGCTGCTTCTGTTTGGCCTTCGTTTCTCTACGCGATAATTACAGCATTTTGTTGTATCAATTTGTTAATGAACTCAAGACTTCTTTTTCGGAGTTGCCTTATGGAATTATTATACCCTATAACCAAGCAAGCAAGCAACCAAAAGTGGGGAGTTTATGCTGCTAGGCAGCCACAAACAAAGAGTCAAATGTAAGGCTGCCAAAGCGATACAATTTGATACAAATTCTCTTTTCAATTATTGGACTTTTAATTAACTGATGAAGTCCCACATTATTTAAAATATATAATGTGTAGATTTACTATATTTACTTTCTTAAGTATGATAGACAAATTGGTTTGTTTTTTAAACACTTTTCAAATATGAAACTTATCTAAGAATAATCTTTGCAGGCAACTTCTATAGACTATTTAATATTCATCCTTATATAATTATAATTATAATTAAAATACAATTTTTATAAGAGAAAGATATTTAAATAATATAACGTCTTGTAGTTTCTTGGCAACTTCTTAAGACTACATACTTTCCAATACAGGGCATTTGTTGGTCGTGCCCTTCATGCCTGGCTCAGACAGCGACTCATACTTATTAAATTTCAAACAAAGTCAGAATTGATGTCTTTTTTATGAGATGCTTTGCGTTGCGGCACTTGAATCAATTTGAAGCTGAGGCTGAAGCAGAAGCCAGAGCTGAGGCCAAAAGCCTCCAGATGTTGCGTAGTTCATAAACTTCACACATTGTGGAATGGTAATGGGGGGAGCGGGAGGGGGAGGGGTAGCAGGAGCATGGCTATGGGAATGGGGCTGTTAGTGAGGCTGTTTTGGCTGCCTGCTCATCATAATCATATACATGCTACCAACAACAACAACATTTTATAACATTTTGGCGCTTGCTATACATGTCTGCATGTCCAACTGTCTGTCTCTCGGTCTGTCCGTCTGTCTGTCCGTCTGTCTGCTGTCTTTGTAGCTGCCTCTGAAGTTGGTGTCATTATTATGAACATAAAATATTTCATTTCATTTTCATTTACAGTCGCTGAGTCGTTTTGGGATCTTTTGGGATCTTCTGCTGTCACTGAAATGTTTTATGTTTTGTTGTTATAGTTGTTGCTCTTGCTTTTGTTTTCCCCATTGTGTTGCACATAAATTTTGCCAAAGCGTTTTTGATCTACCCGACAAGTTTTGCTTGCGTCATGATTCACGGCTAAATATTTGGACAGAGCCTGGACAAACACACAAAAGCCATCCGTGTGCTGTTTGCTGCTCCACGTTGTAGCTGCAAGATGCCTCACCGACTGTGGCAGCTTGTCAAACGTTTGCCACACTTGCAAACACATCTAGCAAGTACCTGTTCCTTCCTAGCAGACTCTGCTGGCTATGAAAATATTTTATGCAACCTGGCAGCAAAGGATGAAAAGCCCAAGTCCAAGCTCAGTGTCGTTTTCTATTCGAAATGTTTCGATTGCTCTGCTACAATTTGTTGAGTGGCGCTTAGGGATGACCAAAGGGAGGTAGGGGGAGGTGAAGAGTCAATGGATTGTCGACTCAAAAATGCTTTGCTCAGCAGCTGAAAAATTCACAATTCTCGAGGCAAAGTTAGTTGCCACAGTGGCCACAAAAAGATAATTGCTTGTGATTTCTAAATTGCACAAATAACAGTATTCGTTATAAATTGCTTTACTATTTACTTAGTAGATTTGAATTTAGTAGCATCAACATTTCATGGCATATTTTCAATTATTGTATTTACTTGCAAATATTTATTTGTTGCTTTTTGCACCACTGTGCACTGTGTATGTATGTGTGTGTGTGCACTTCACGCATCAATGGATTTACGTGTGCCAATGACAAAAGCCAATAACACAATGCATTTTACTCGTGAATGCCAGTTGTCCGACATGGGGCAAGTGGAGCACAATCAACAATTCAAACACAGACAAAAGCCAAGCACATGCCAGCACTGAAAAAAGCGGCGACGAGTTGAACGTTAATTACAAAAATGCGTTGGCAAAATTTAAATGCAATTGCTGCACAATAAACTAAGCTTGGACAAAGAAGGGGCAGAGTGGTGGGGGGGCAGCGGAAACTGTGCACAATTGTCACGCGCCATAAAATCAAGCAGCTGCAACAACAGCCAAAGCGACAGCGACAGCGACAACAGCAGCCAAGCGAAGGGTACAACGACAACGCGTCGTATGCGTAATATGTAGATGCCTCTCTCTCTATCTCTCTTTCTGTTGAAAGGGTTAAAGCTGGAGGGTGCGGGTGTGGGGGCGTGGCATGTGTCTGTCGTGCGGCAACAACAGTTAGCAACACAATTTCACCAGCTAATTGAAATAAATTAAAACAACCAAATGAAATGACGAAATTATGCACTGTGTTAAAGCTCCACACAAGTCCAGAAGAGAGAAAGAAAAAGGGGGCTAGGGAGGTCGAGCAGAGAGGGGCGGCGAACACAGCAGCACCACAACAAGGTAACAAATTGTGACCCCACTAAAGTTAAGGTTGGCACAACGACAACTAGAACTGTTACACCATAAAAAGTACAAGTTGCAGAGAGTACAGAAAACAAACAACTCAAGGTGACCAACTAGCAAATACCCTAGAATATATAAGAGGAGACAGAAAGTGAAATACAAGAAACCAAAATCATATAAAGTTTTGTCAAGAAATGTAACTATTTGCATAAAATAAAAATATAAAGAAACTACTCACATGTACGAGTGTATCCTTTAAGATTATTCTTCTAAAGAAATTCGAATAGATTCAATATAATTGATATAAATCCCTGATTCCTAATATATCGTAGTCACAGAAGAACCAACCCAAGTTAGCACAGTTTAGATTACCGACTTTTCGCTTGATATTTTTTAGATATTTAAATTTTGCTGCTTTTATTTTAATTCATAAATAGAATTTAATTTTGTTTTAAATTCTTAAAATTGTTCATTTTAGTGAATTTCATTCATTATAATATTATTTTTTCAATGTCAGCTGCTACTAGCAGATAATGTGATGAATATATAGCTTACCTTTTGGCTTAAATTTGATTAATCGAGCTTGTAATGAGAGCAATATCTGCAAATACAAATATAATTAGTAAAAATGTAGAAGACTTCACAAATGTTAAACAAAATATAATTGAACAGAAAATATGAATATAATACATTTGAATGTACAGTATGAGTTGTGTTATAATGTTAAAGATTCATTTCAAATGTAAGTATATTGTATCTAAAGACAGAAATTAGATCGTGAAAAGTAACATGTCTCTTAACAGCAATAATTTATCTTCTAATAGAATTTTAACGGTCAAAATTAAACCGTAATTTGATTGATTTGGGCTGTAAATCACAACTAACATGGCCAGCCCGTAAATCGTATGATAAATGTTTCTCTATTAATACCGCGCTCCATTAGGTTCAATACGATATCAGCTCACTTAACTAAGCTACCCTCTATGTAAGTGTAGTGTAACTTGTCTAGTTGGTATTAAAAGTGAACAACTGTAAATGGTTTTTCACAGTTTTTCATGGCAAAAGTTAGTCTCGTTGCAGTTTTACTAATAAAAGTCATTTGATGGCCAAGTGCGGCTGGCAGTGAGGGGAATAAGCGACATTAAGTGCCCAGGACGTGACTGCAACCGCAATGCACACATTAGCCACACACAACAACACACACACACACCCACACCCACACCCTCACACACATACAGTTGCAGGCTCGACTGACACAGCTGAGCCTTTCGGACTCCAAGGGAGAGATCTGAATTAATGTAAATATTGACACGAATTCGATGCGTTTGTCTAGGACACAAATCGAGCAGGACCCGCAAAAGGGATAGAGAGAGAGAGGTATAGAGAGGGACAGAGCAGCAGATAGCACCTATGGCATTCCCGATTTGCCTTGCACTGTTTGCGAGTATCAGACAGTCGAGTTTATTTTCGTGTGTGCTTTGTTTGACAGCCCGGAAGAGTAATCCATTTGCTCGACTAATGGCTCTGTGGCTAGGTTCTCCTCTCGCCAACCGCCAACCCCCTACCGTCTGCCCTGCCCTGCCCTAGCACGAAGGGCACAAAATCCGAAGCAATTCCAATTAGATATAAAGAAGGCATAAAACGAAAATCAACTTGCACTAAATCGTCAAATTGAAAATGCGCGATTTAAATTTCAAGCAATAAAAATCTGTAACTGAGCGACGGTTGAGTGTGAACGACTGCGCGATACCTGTTGTTATGTGTAGATAAAAATAAGATTACTAATGTTTATTTATTTACAAAGTTATGTTTACACAAATTTAATACTAATTACTTCGACTTGAAATGATTTATGATTCATTTTTAAATTTGAAATTAAAATAAATATTCCACATTAAGAAGTTTTCTCATCAAGACATATTTGCTTTAGCTCTCATAGTCTTTGATAACTAAATGTTGAGCCAGGCGGTCAGACAGACAGACGGAAATGGCTACATCATATTGACTGCTGATGCTCATCAAGAATATCTATATGTTCCTTATAGAGTATGCTTCCATTTTAGTTTCAGATGCACTTTCATTTCGTCACTAACCTATAATACCCCATGCAGTCTACAGTTAGCGGGTATTATCGATAGAACTAGCACTGGTTTTCTCTTTTTCATTGTCTGACAATGAGTGCCTGTTGATTGATGTCACAACATTAAAGAGGCGGCCAATTAAGCGAAATCTATCAACGGGCTGAGCTCGAGTTGTAGTCGCACTTGGAGTTGGAGGCATATGTAGTTCCTCAATCTTCCAAACAGCTAGCATTCCCTGCGTGTGGCAGAGACAGGCAGTGGACAGTGGTTCAGTGAGAGATTTTCGGTATGCTCCGAAATTGATAAATGACACTTTTATGGCTGAAATAAACACGCAAGCTGTCCCTTCTCCCTTGCTCCCTCTCTCTCTCTCTGTCTCTCTCTCTGTTGTTCTCGATGTGTCTCCCTTTCGAGTCCAGCTTAAATGCTCGCACTCTGATTAATCAGCCACAATCATCTGATGTTTTAAGCAGCTTAAAATGCCTCCATCTACTGTCCCCTCTCCATTCTTCCCTTTCCAGCTCTGACAGCTCTCTGAAGTGCAAATGAATTTTGATGGCCCAATACTTGGCTTTTTGGGGAATTGTGGATTGGATTGGGAATTGGTTGCTGTCCGTTATTGTTGTTGTTGTTGTTGTTGCTGCTTTGTTTGTTCATTTCGTGGATTTGAAGTTCATTAAATTGCCATTTAAATTCTTTATTTTATTTTGATTTGATTTCTCATTTCGTCTCGAAAGGGGAAGCTAATAAACAACAAGAGGCTCGTTAAACATTTAACAATGCGCACAATTTTTATTTTGAATTTTATGTAAATTCCACAAATTACTTTTCTTTTTTTTTCTTGTCAGATTTGTAGGCGCCCAGGATCAGTATCCTTGCTATGCCGTTTTAGTTCACGTTCCTCTCTACATTCTACTTCTTCTTCTTTTCATTTTTTTTTTTAATTTAAAATCGAATAAATTTTCATGAAATTCCAGTTAAAAATGTCAAAAGCTGATTGATAGCTGGCAGACAGACGAGCAAAGGGCAGAGCGCGAAGTGAGGAGCAGGCGAGACCTGAGGCCAAGTTCGTATCCTGTTTCAGTGTGTGCTTCGCCTTTGCTTGCAACTTCCACTTGAACTCGTTCGGCACCTGTGAAAGGTCTGGTCTCCCTTCTGTCTTCCCTCTTCTCTTCTTTCCTCACCGTACAGTACGCAATCTCTTAAGCAATATCAAAAATTAATCACTTTTTGTTGCGTTGCAGTTGCAGCTACCAACAGATGTGGATGTGGATCTGGCTGTGGATGAGTCTGCAGTGTCCAAGCCGGAGTTGCTGCCACATCGTTGAGCCACTTTATCGGTAGTTTCTTTGGGGCGTTGTTGCAGGCGTTGCAAGTTTGATGTGCAACCAAATTGGTTTTCTGCTTGCCACTCTTTGTTTGCCAGCCAGTCTGTTGGCTACTTCCGTTTAACTCCCTCCCCCTCTCTCTCTCTTTCTGATTCTCTGTCTTTTTCATCGACTGCTGTTATCAGTTGCTGTTAATTAGCCAGCTTGTTATCACTCGACTGACCTTGAGGCAGTCCTCAATTGCAATACAACACAATGCTGCGGCTTTTGTCGCTTTGATTAATGAGCAATTGTTGTGCTTGCCACATTGGCTGCATCGTTTGCGGTAAGATCAATAAATTATAAATTAAAGAAATCCATTTTCGTTTTCTTATTCTCCTTTTTCTCTCTCTCTCTCTCTCGCTCTCGCTGTTCGCCAAAAACTTGACTTGAGAATTTCATGCAGTAGTCATTAAGCTGGGGCTGCCTAAAGTGGGGAGCCCCCCTTGATGACTTTTGGAATTTTGATTAGGAGCACAGACATGTTCAAAAGGATTTTTGTTAACGCGCTTCGGACTTTGAGAAATGCTCAAGGGAGGACGGGAGGAGGGGAACGAACGCATCCATTGTATTGATGTGTCTTTGGCTGCTGTTGTTGTTTGAAGTATGCAAGCAATTTGATGCCAATTAAGCGACTCTTCGATATAGAGAGAGAGTAAACAACAAGGTATTGATGCCAAGTTTGTCAGTCGCTAGAATTGAACATATGCAACAAGTGTGCCAAGAGAGGGGAGTGCAGTATTGTGGCAGTGCCATATTGGCCACATGAGTTCTTCTTCATTTCTCGCTCGCTGCCCCAAAAGTCAAACAAGTCGCACATTTTTATTTTTATGGCGGTTTGCAATTAGTCGGGCAAGTGAAGGGGCACAGTTCCCACTATATGCTCAGCTACTTTGAATTCGACTCGACTTTGATTTCGGCTTTAACGTTAAATGCCACAACAGGCACTTGCACTTAAGGCTGCAACGAGTAGGGGGGAGGGGGACAGCAGCTCTTTGCTTGACTGACCATTTTCAACACCTCGCCAGGCACTTGGGCCACCCAACTGAGCTTTGTCTAATTCTTTTTCATTTTTTCTTCATTTTTCTGTACGAGTCAAAAGCCATTTCCGCTTCTTAGCATTGCCGCCAGGCTAGAGGGCGAGGGAGCAACGAATTGGCTCATAAAACTTGGCTAGCTGCCGTTGTGGCAGTGGCTGTGGCAGCGACCTGGTGGCAGCGAAACGAGTTCAAGTTTATGGCCCAAATGGATGTGAGGAATGCGAATGTGGAAGAAGAAGAAGAACTAAATGCAATGGCAAAAAGTCGTCAACATCAATTAGCCACACGTTGCATGAGGAGCACCCCACCCCCACCCCCACGCCCTCTCTCTTTCGTATTGCGCCTATACAGCGCCAATCGATTTGTGGCAAAGCAGAAACTAATTCGAGTTCAGTTTTGTTCTTGGCCAACTTCACAAGTCATAATCAAGCTGCATGCGGCATGCAGCGTGCGTGTGGCAACAACAGTGCAGCACTCCACTCCAAGCGGGGCAAGTCTACAACGAGTCCAGTCCAGTCGAGTGTCCATGCCCCATCTCGTTGCAGTTGCAAGTTGTGTGCTCACTATCCGACGTGGCGCGCTAATTCGATTTCCTACTGGCAACACTTGCGGTTGCCTCCACATCGAGTGCTGCATGGAAATAGACTGGGACTCGGACTCGGACTCGGACTACAGGCTGTGGCAAGCTGGGTCGGCTAAGCTGCCTGCCACATTCGCTCCATTTGCAATTTGCATAATTACCGTTGTTGGACTTTAATCTAAGCTCGAGCTCCACTCACGTGAGCAGCAAGTGGCAAGTGGCAAACTGACTGCTGAATGTGGCAGCCACTCTTTTTGTGTTTTGTGTTTGGCCTGCAACAACTTTTCATTACTTTTAATTGGTGGCCAATGAGGAAGCAATTTGTAGGGCTGGCCATGCAGCGGAGGGAGAGGCACAGGTAGGGGCATGTTGCAGCAACAGTTGCCACACACTCATGTAATGGAGGAGGGGGCAAGCAATCGACCCACTGCCCACCCTAGTCTAGGAAATTAACAGCAACCGAAACATGATGTTGCATGCAACCAACTCCATATCTCCCTTTCTCTCTCTCACTCGCACTCTTTTCCATTCATCTCAGAGTGCAGAGCTAAACATTCAGCCATAGCTGAAATATGGCTAAACTTGTCGTTGGCTTATGTTAAGCAATGCTGCGGTCAACTTGCCACTGGGGGAATGGGGGGGAAGGCATGTCACTTGCGGCCAGCTGTGCAACAAACAGCAGCAGCAACCGCAACAGCTACGCAGAGAGAGAGGAGTGCAGAGTAGGGGAGATGTCAACGCGATACTTGTGCGAGAATTAAACTATTGCTTCTTTATTGTAGATTTTAAAACCAAAACAAGTTTAATAACTTTTCTAATTAAGAGTACAGCTAATGTGCTTCCAGAGCAAGCGAGTGAGACAGACATGTGTGTTAGAAGAGAGACGAAAGACTGAGTAGATTTAGAACAGGACAATTTTAGTTTAATCTAAATGACAATTAACAAGGGGCAAGTTAGACAAACTCGCTGGTAGATTAAATGGATATTAAATGCTATTAGTAGATTACATAGATATTCAAGATTATTAGTTTATAAAACATATTGCCAGCTAAGACTGTAAGTGCACACTTATGAGAGCTTACTTAAGGGAGATTTGTGAACAAGACTGCTCTAAAGCAAAGTGTTTATAAATACTTTGAAATAATGCAAACATATGTTGAGTTAAAAAAGTTAAATTAATTTAAAATATTTATTTATATGTCTAAATTATTTCTGTGTTCAAGATAAACTGAAAAAATACAACTACAATTTAGGATTTGTATTTTAAGAAGTAAGAAATGTCAGTACAAGCAGGCAGTTGATTAATTAGACCCGATGTAACATATTAGAGTACATCAAGGGATATATCTTACATCAGAAAAATAAAAATATTTATTATATTAATTTCCTTTGTTTAACCAGAGAACTGTGAGTTCACATGGCTGTCATAGTTTGTTTCGCATGTCATTTATTCTATCGCAATGGGTAATAAACTATAACCCAATAAAAACATACTGACCTCAATATTACTTGCTATTCATTTCATTCAAGAACATAAGCACAAAAACTAGACTTCTGAATTCGAATATCTAAATGCAATCGCATTAAATTGTTCCTTAGCTTTTGACTTTAAGAACTTGACCAACAAAATAACTTAAATAGATTCATATTTCAATAATTCTATAGCGAAAAACCGTATTTATTCACCTGTCTCTTAATATTATATTTGAAATGAATAAATTCATTTGAATTGACCAAAATTACGTCTAATCTATATTGATGCTCACCGTTTTAATAAAAAGAGATTTCCAAGATAAATGTCTTCTTAGTCATATTTTGACCTCGCACCCATCAAGCTGATGGCAGCATTCAAAGTTCATTCAAGTTGATTCAGCTGGCAATGTGAAGTAAAGTAACTGCTGTCTGGCATTTAAATCCAAATTAATTAGCTCATTTGTTTGTGTGGCAGCAGATAAATAAATTAAATTTCTTAATTTTTGCACAGAATTATTCTGAGAATTCATAAATCTCAAATTTCCGTCACAGAGCGATAGACAGAGCGAGACAGAAAGAGAGGGAAGTTCAACCTTTTTGGGTTTCTTTTCTTGTTTGCGAGTCTCAGTTGAGTAGGGTACAAGAAACTTATATCGTACGCTCGCTCTTCTGTCTATTTGCCAATATTTCTTTCATTTCTTTGCCTTTTTACTTGGCTATTCTTTTCGCCTTGCTTTTGGGCTGCTCTTCTCGAGCATTGTGGAACAAGTTTCAGGGCAAAAGGAAGCTTAGACTGTGCTTGGGGCTGATACTGAGGGTTGACATTAAATGCTTAGTCGCTGGCCGCCTAATGTTCATGTCGCGGTTCACATTCGATTTCATTTTCAATTTATTTTAGTCTGAGAGACTGAAAAGTTCGGAGTTCTTAAGCTGTGGCCTAATCGGATTTGTCGCTTTAATGAAGCGCATGAAAATAAGTTGCAAGAAATGCGCCGAAATTCGCGCTAATGAAACCAACTTTAAGTAACATTCACATTGCCATCTTTCATATTTCTTGGCGTGGGTTTTTGCGTCTTCCTCTGGCTTGTCTGGGGCGTGTCCTGGGCTGCCGGTAGCTGTCATGTTCTGATTATTTTAATTTGACACTTTTTGCCGAAACGAAACGAAACGAAACGAAGCGAATGAAATGAAACTTCATTAAAAAATTGTCAACGCGTGCAAAAAGAGAAAACCAAACGAACCAAAAAGCTGACAAAAACAATGTGTTGCACCAATAACAGATACAACAAACGAATGGGCAATGGGGAAAGCGGGAAAGCGGGAGGGGAATACATTGGCTGTTGCTTTGTCAGTTGACGGTTGTTGCAACTTGCAACGCCTTCTCCAGCTTTCACACTCTGCATTTGTTGTTCATTAAAATAAAAAATGGCAAGTTTCATATTTTAAATTTATTAAAAATATTGCACATTTTTCTCTTGGCCAAACGGAATTTAAAACAAGACTCACACCAAAGGTCACATCTCGTTGACATCACAGTTCATGAGCGGCAGATAGAAAGGTCAATTCCGGGTGGGGGCTAGAAGAGGCAAGTGGGAGCTCAATCAAGTGTTAAATTTGGTAATCCATTTTTCGGCTTTGCCAGTTTTGGGGCTAGTTAATTTCACATGTGTTTGAGACCTTTTGCATGCTGGGCATGTTGGCCATGTCCGTTTTGGCCATGTTCGTTGGCAGCTGGCTTAATCGCATAAGCCTCTGTCTATGGCCGCATATAATTAGACGAGCTATTGAGCCGTAAAGCCTTGCCATCAAGTGGAACCCAGCCCGATGTTCTACTTAGTTGGACTTGATTTGATTTTGAGGCGACTAGTTACGACTAAATACGGCAGGGGCGACCAAGTGTGAGGCGAAAGCTTGAAATGGCACAGCAGTAGCTTTTCTGCAAATGTCACACGTGACACAATGGCTTTTCATCAAACTGTAAACTATACGGCCACAAAGTTATTCAGATAAAATGGGTTAAGTTTCATATAAAGCATGAAAAGTTCATTAGAGCTGTATTTGCGAAAGACAGATGGAGAAAACTTCAAATATATATAACTGCTAGATACCCTGTATTTACTTTCAGGCAATTCCAAATTTAGGCATTTTATTTTCTGCTTATAATATCAATGTTGTCTAGCTAGGGAGAGCCTATAGGCACAAAAGACCTCCATGGTCGCAGTGCCTCGCACCTTCTCTGTTGGGAGACTCCCTTTTTCAAATAATAATAATAATAATCAATGTTGTAACTTCCTACTATCGTAATAACATTTTTAACACCATTTCCAAATATTGAACCATCTTTCGATTATTTCTCACATACAGCCTTTTAATATAATAATATAAGGAAATTTAATAAGTTTACGTTTATTTTTATACACGCTCATTTTGTCAATGTTCAATGTTCTCCTAACTCCTTTATATATTTTCTTGTCTCTTGGAAGCATTTTAAAGTGGTCTTTATTATTTAATCAGTCGAACAGCAATTTCAGCCACACTTGTAGACTGAAGTCAGAAAACTGAAAGCTTGCGTGCCATTGAAATGGGAGAGAGAGAAACTCAGGAGGATTATAAAATAAACGTGCAGCTTTCAAGTCACATTGAAGCCATTCATATCTCATGGTTAAAATATCAATGTGCTCAATGTTTAGTTTTAAATGCAACGGAACCCGAAACGAATATGCCATAACATATATGGGAACATAGGTTGGGCAAGTTCTTGGGAAATACAGTATAAATGTTAACTATTTAAGCACAAATATAACACTGTATATTAAATACACAAACAGACAGACTATAAATAATCTTTGCTTAATCAACTTTACAGCCTTAAAGCACATGTAGGCTTTGAGCTGTCACAGCCGTTAAAGAACCAACTAACATAATGCTGAGGCCAAATGTTCGCACTCAATTTGTGGTGTCGTTTTCAGGCCGTGTCAATGTGACTGAGATTGTGATTTGTTGGCCAATTACTTGGCGTACTCGTAGCCGTATTTGTTAGGCCTTAGGCCGTAACTTCCTGTCTGACAAGTCACCATGGCAATCGCCTTAAAGTTCAGCTCGCTGGGGATGCGGAAAAGAAAAGAAATCTTGGCCAATCATTCAACTTAACAATTAACGAACAAATGTCAAACAACAAATCAATCAGAAAGGGCATTAACTGTGCGTATTACTGTACTCAATACTCCCTCCATGCAGTAATGGGTAACAATTTGTTGTTGTTGTTGTTAGCGTTGTAGTTGTTGCTGGTTGAACACATGCGTTGCCAATGCCATTAATCATCTCGAAAGCCGACGAAAAAGGGCGCAACTGGCGGCAGTTGCAATTAGACGAGCGGCAAGGCGACACTTTGAGGTCAAAGGTAGAGCGAGAGGGTGGGCGGGGGTGAATTGGGATTGGAAAATGAATAGAGGCAGAAACAGGTAATAGAAGAAGCTGTCGCTTTATTTGCTTTCATTGGATTTGGCTTTTCTGTTCTTCTTCTTCTTCTTCTTCTTCTTCTTTTGTTTTGGCTACGTGATTTGCTAAAAGAGCCAAGGATTAGGGCGCTGGAAAATAAATAGGGAAGAATGTGTCAGGTAATGGAAATAAACGAGAGAGAAACTGAAACCGAATAGCAAATGCGAGCGGGATTAAAGTCGCTCTGTTTGCCAGTCGGAGTTGATGAGAGCATTTTAAATAGAAATTAAAATTTAAATAGCAGCGACCATTAAGCAATATCCTGTGGACAGGCTGGCTCCTCCATTGCTGATGTTCGTCAGGGCGCGACCAACATCCGCTTGCATGCACACAGGACACACAGGACGCACAGGATACACTATCCCAAAGGATAGTGCAGAGTAAACGCGTCTGGGGATGCAACAACTGCTTGTGTGTGTGTGTGTGTGCCACTCTGCGGATTTGGCTAATGCGCTTCCTTTCGAGTGATTGTGTGTGTGTGTGTGTGTGAGTCTGCGTGTTGGTGTGCGTGTTGTCCTGTGCGTCGCTTTATTCAATTAGTTACATCCGATTATTACCTGCGTGGGAGTCTTGCCACCTACCAAGCTCCCCTGCCCTGCCCCCGCCCCTCCCACCGCATTCATGTGGCTAATGGCATAAGGGGACAACACACACACACATACGCATGCACAAACTCAAGTATGTGTGCGAGTTATGGAATGGTGTTTGTTGAACAATTTCCAGCTGAGCGCATCGCTTGTGATATTACAAAATAATTTCCAAACCGCATTCACAGCGCACAAAGTTTACCGCGTTACTGTGAACTGGAGACTGGCGAATGGGGGGGAGGTTGTGAGGGTGTGGCCAGTCACGCCCACTCAGGCCATTGACAGCAAAAGCAGCGACAGAGCCAGCGACAACGGCAGTGGCGGCCATTAAATACAAAATGGACCCGAGTGCAAATTAAATTTTGTGTAAAAGCAAAAAGAAAACACAAACGGCGTACAACAAACTGCGAACTGAGCGAGAACTCATTAAAAGTTGATCTGTGCCTGCATTTTAGATATAAATATAAACAATTTATGTTTTGCTTTTGTTGATCTCACAGTTGTTGTGTATGCTTTTAACTGTAATTGCGGATTTCATTTGCATAAATATTTTAATTTGCTTTGTGTTGGCCAAAAAACTTTTTGCCCATTGAAGTTGAGCGCGGTCGCGACGGCTTAGGTGTATTTCTATGTGTGTGTGTGTGTGTGTGTGTGTGTGGCGTACGGCTAAGGGCACTTAAAGTGCTGCATACTCTTAAGCTGTCAGCTAATACGAGCTAACAGTGATTACCGAACCTAACAGCATGCTGTTAAATACGTTGTCATTTAAAGTGAGGCATACTTTTGGGCTGATGACGTTGCTTGCCTTTAACAGCACACTGTTATATTTGCTGCTTATGTAAAGTGCTGCATACTTTTGAGCTGTCAGCTAATCGAGCTAACAGTGATTACTGATCCTAACAGCATGCTGTTAAATACGTTCTTATTTAAAGTGAGGCATACTTTTAGGCTTGCCTTTAACAGCACACTGTTACATTTGCTGCTTATGTAAAGTGCTGCATACTTTTAAGCTCCACGCTTAAATCAAACACGTTTGAATAGCGGACCGTTAAGCTGGGCATTAAATGTTCTGCATACTTTGTGGCGGCAAGCAATTCAATTTGGATTTAAATAAATGATAAATTAATATATATTTGATATTTAACAGGTGTTGCGCATCCAATCAAATAAAGCTTAAATCTGCGAGGTTTCTATGCCTGTTTCGGTAATTCAAATATGTATATGAATTGCATGTAATATATACGCAATTTTTTCATTGTCACTGACAGAGGCAGCGACGATTTTGCAATTAAAATGAGACAGGTAATTTATTCATGGGGCTTCGTTGGTTGCCGCTTGATTTATGACGCATGCAAATTCCCTTCGTATCCTTGTCAAATGTTGCAGCAAACAATTTGTGAACAGACGCCACATTGACATCTGGCATATGTTATGGGCATTTTTCCAATTCCCATCTCCCATCTCCCCACACATTCCACTTTTGGCATTTGCCGTTATCAGCCCACTCTCAATTCGAAGATGATGACTGTAATCACAATAATAAGCTGATAGCAGAACGCCAGACCAGACCAAACAACAACAAAAGAAGAGTGCCAGCTTGAGCCCCAGAAATAAAGTAAGTAACAAAGTTTTCTTTCTTTCATTCGCAAGATGACAAGAGAAAAGATATAAAATAAATAAAGACGCGGGTCAGGCAGAACAACAAGAAATAAAATGGGAAAACTTTTTGTTAAGACTTAAGACTGTAAGCTGCAATAATAACTTTCGATTGGCACGCCTCCCCCTCCCCCTTCCCCCTGCCTTGTGAACGCCCTCAATTAGCTATACTCGACTGAGAAGGTTTACTTAATAATTTAATGGAATTGATTATTATTTAAGTGCGGACAAGCCAATTCCCGTTCGAGCTCGAGCTTGAGTGCAAGTGTGTTTGTATGTAAGGAAGCCAAAAGAGTCCCCTGTGTAATAAGAAAGATAAATGCTGGCTCAATGGGATATGAGATGGGTAGGACTTTAACTTGGGTCTCGCTTCACAATGGATAAGAGAAATCAATTTAAAATAAGTTAAGGGCAGCGACAGTAAGGGGGAAGGGAAGGGAAGGGGCAAGCACCCTAGCAATGCTCTATGTCCGGCGGGGGGTATAAATATTTATATCGCATCTGTCGGCACAAAGAATTCAATAAAAAATATGTGCAATAAATAAACGCGAAAAATGCGGGCACAAAAACACATTGAAATCGATGCTCAACTCAACTGAGCTCAGGACATTGCCCAGACGATGAGATGGAAATGGCAGAACGCTGTTGGCAGCAGGATGATGCTATAGATCGGCAGGACATTGCTCTGTAAATATGTATGTGCAAGCAGCAGAACCGTCATCAAAGGACGCCGCCAAAAGGGATGCAGGTTTGCTTGCCAGACAAACAAATGTTGCACTTTTCTCCCGACTGCGACTGCAATTTTCCCATTTGGCATTTTCCATTTCCCACAACATGCCATAGGTTGTGTAGTTACCAGTCACCAGTTCCGCACTTCACACACACTTACAATTAAGCGTTGCATTTATCACACAAAATAATTCACTTGGCCACGCCCCCCTCAAAGGCAATGGCAAACGCCCAGCAGCAGGGCAGCTTCTTAAAATTCATGAGGCGTTGACTGTTGTAACTGTAAATTACATTTATACGCAGCTCAAACAGCACTCCGAAGTATCTAGAAAGAGGCGGATAGAGTTGTGGCAACACAGTTTGTCAGCACACACACACACACACACCAGCCGTGTAGACCAGGCAGTAGGTGGAGCTGCCGCTGGTCAGCAACTGTTGAAAAATGCATTGCAGTCTGGCCAGGAACTCCAGCACAAAAAGTGGAAGAGACAACGCCGCAGGATACACAATGGACACGACCAAGAACAAGTGTGTCTCAATCTGGTGTGTGGGTGTACTCTTGTGTGTGTTGTAGCTTCTTGGCCAAGAACATGCGCCGCAATTTCGCATCGTTGATGTTGTCAAAATGCCAGTAAAAGTCGACAACAATAACAACAGAGCATAGGTAAGATTTTATGACATAATTAGCACACGTCTTTGTTACCTCAAGCAGCTCACACACACACACACACACACACGCTTACATTTTAACGCCGCTCCTAAAAGACTGCTATATTTTTTGTGTGCTTTTGCCAATGAAATTTGAGACGCTAGATGGCGCTAGAGATTGCTGGGCTTGGTAAGCAATGCAAGGGAAGTTTGGGGCGAGAGGTGGGGAAATTGGAGGAGTGGGGTCTAGTTCGGGCAACAGCGTGACAAAGTCGATTATTTTCGTCTCAAGTGACAGCAAACAAGACTTAAATTACGGAATAGTTAACTGGGATATTTGTGGACAGACGGCAGGCAAAAGAAATTGGACAGCATCAGGAGGAGTGGGCGAAAGAAGTGGGAAGCAAGCGGAAGAGCGTGGGGTGGACAGGAAAGAATGAATAAAATGAATGGCTTATCTTTTGTTGACATTCTACGTCTGTGACAACGTTGACCAGTTGTCGCACACAGACACACTCCCACACACACACATATACGCACGCATGTGTAGGACTCGTTAGCGCCCTTCAAAGGCATAAAAGAAAAGCAGCAAAATTTCTACAAGCTGACTCAGCGCACACAAGAAGATTTTTGCCTCCGTTGTGCCCCATAAGTCGTTGTCGTTGTCGTTCTCGTTGTCGTTTGTCGGTGCTGCTGTCGATGTGTGCGTGTGTATGTGTGTGCGTGCATGTTTATTGTGCAATAAGCTGTTCTTCTCTTCTCTTTACTCTCTCCATCTCGCTGTCTTGCTCTCACGCACAGCGCTGGCTGTGCGTAAATCCGCTTTTAATGAAAAGAAAACTCATCTGGGGCTTTTATCTGTGTGGTCGACGGGTTTGGCCAGCGCTCTTCGTCTCGACTACAGCTGTGCCAGACGCATACACACACACACACACACACACACACAGCTCGTTACAAAGGGCAACAGTTAATGCCGGGCAACTAAATAAATCTTGTTTTATTACACAAAGGCGAATATGTGCCGAGGCAACATTGTTTGGCCAACAGGACCCTCTCTGATGCTTGTGCCATACGCCGCCTAATCTGCTTCGCTTTTGCTAAAGGATTCTACGTCCACTTAACGGTCGCTATATCCTTGAAAATCACTAAATAATCGAATTGGTTTAGACACGTCTCCGGCAAACGCTCCATAAACATGTCAATTTGAGCAGCTTTGTGGACATGCTCCTACTCTTTCATTCTCTTTCTCTCTCTCTCTCTCTCTCTGTCTCTTGGTCAGTTCCCTTTCGCTTTTATATTTATCACACTTTGCATTTGCTTCAGCTAATCATATTTAAAGCATTTTCACTTTCCACACTGCAACTTTTGTCTGTGATTTATGTCAGCCCGTTGCCCTCTCCCAGTTGACCCAAAGAGCTATCGTACCGCACCCCCTGTCCATCCCCCTTGGCCGACCAGAAATCTGTGGGCAATCCAATTGAGCAAGTTTGCCTGCCCCCAACTCTCTGTCTCTCTATCTCTTTCACTCTGCAGCATTATCAGCCGCATTGCAGCTACCAATTTATGGCCTGCCTCCAACTGCCAAAGTGTGGGCAAACCCCTCCAACCCCCACCCCCCTTGTGACCTCCCTCAACGCCAGCCACTCGCGCAGCTGCGTCGGCGGCTCTCAAATGAATTTTGACGTAATTGTAATAAATTGTTGGTCAGCCGAGGCCTGGGCCAACTTTGCTGGCAACTCGTTTAGGTTTGAGTTTGGCTTACGGCCTCAACTTGTGCAGCCCATGAAAATTCTATCTTTACACAAACAAAATTCAAATGTGTCAGCTGCTTGAATGAAGAGATGCCCTGTAAGTTGGCAGTTAAACTTAGCAATAAAATAGCATTTATTGTTTACTATAAATAATTTAATGTATTCAGATTTTTATGAATTTTAAATTGTTTGATCTATTTTATTGAAATTAATTTATTAAATTAAATTGTAGTTTTAATATATATATAATATATTATAATTTATTGTTCTTATCTTCCGTTGACGCTCAATAAATAAATATACAATTAATTATTCAAGGCTTCAAATGAAATTTTTAACTACAAATGTATATCTCACTGTATGCTCGGTATCCATAAAGGCCAAGGGTATTGTTGTTGACATCCAAAAACGTTTACAACGAAAACATATAGAATAAATATTCTTAATCAGCATCAACAGCAGAGTTGATGCACCAAACTGCAGCAGTCTGTCTGTCTGTCCGTCCGTTTAAGCACCTGTCCCTCAAAGATTTTAATAGCTATATCTGCCAATACTTTAGTAGTTTATAAGCAGACTTCATTTAATAAATAAACGCCAAAATGCAAACATAAGAAACTTGGTAATCATTTTTAAAGTGGTATTCCATAGTCGATCACATTAGTCTAAATTTTACCCTTTAATACGCTCCTTTGGCCACACTTTACAGTTTGCAAATGCAAATAAACTGAAAATGTTGGGATTAATTTATGTATGCACAAATGCATTGGCCATGAAATGACAGAAATGTGGCATAAGATCAAGAATAGAGGGAGACAGATAGACTGACAGACAGAGGCAGAGAATGAATAAAGTTTTTAGTCATAGCAAAGCGAACTTTAGCTATAAAAGTCCGTTGAGCACATCAAAGTCGCATTGTGAACTGAACAATAGATAAAGAAGAAAAGTAAATTACTTAGAGAGAGAGATTTTTTAATGTATTTTCATTGGGGTTTTCCACTTTTCCACTAGCTTGGCTTAATTAAAAGTTGACAAAAAATGCAATGCTCATTTGTGTGTTTGAGAAAGCCTAAACAAATAGGCTGATTAGAAAGTGGACAACACACACACACACACACACACACACACACACACATGCGCAAGCCAAGCTGCTGTTAGAGCTAGCCTATTATGTGTGCTTAGTTTGCTCGTGCACAGGGTTGCCAAGTGTTTGAACAGCTCAGCCGCAAATGAAATGTGCCATCTACTCGCACGACAACAGTCGATAGCAAGAGCAGGACTAGGCAGGACGAGGCAGGACCTCTTGGTAATTTGCATAAAAAGGTTGCTAATTTCTGTTGCAAGCTGAGCAGAGAAACGGGACAGGGGGAGGGGTGCTTGGCAAGCTAGGCTAGGCAAAAATGTGCTCGTTAGAAATGGGAAACCAGTTGACAAGCAAGGACCGACTGCCAGGACACACAGTCATTACTGCTGAGCAATCAGCTTTAAAGGTGCCAAATCAGCAAAATAAAACGCAAAGACTACAGAGACAGAAAAAGAGGGGGAGAACGAGAGAGAGAGAGAGAGAGAACATGTATAACTTTGTTTAGCTCTTAAATATTTGGCAAGTCTCGACTCGACTTGACTCGACTTTTGCTTAAACAAAAGTTAAATGGCAAAGTTTCTTTGGCCAAAAAACAATTCGCGCGCATTTAACCTGAACGAAACAAAAAGTTGTTTGCCAGGCACGAGGCAGGAAGGGCGAGGGAAGAGACTGCAGCTAGAGGGGCTGTCAGAGTTCTTGCTGTGAAATGTTAGCAACATTTCAGCATTTCGCATTTCAACATTTTGAACATTTCTATTATGAAAAGCACAAAACTTTGCTGCATTTGCAACTGAAATGTTGCATGCCTCACACTAATTACACACAGCTGCTTTGGGGGGGAGCAGAAGGGTCAGAGCCATTCAAATGTGTGGTATGTCAAGCCAAGACAATTCTCGCAATAAAAGCCAACGGAGCATGTCAAAAGCAATTTATGTGTAGCCGTTGGCAACAGCCGAGGCGCCTTGCCACATGCGGCAACAGGAACGGGAACGGGAACGGGAACGGGGTCAGGTGGCAGTCGCTGACAACGTGTGACAAGACTTTGCAACAAAGTGCACAGCACAAATGGCATAATAAGTGGGGGGAGCTGCAAACGATGTTTGTCAGTTTGACAGCTGCAAATCCAAAATGCAACATGCAACAATGCGAACAAAGCAGAGCAGAGGGAGGAGCAGGAGTTGCGGTTTAATTGCAATGCCATGCATGCTGCTAGTGGCACAGACGACAGCTAGTGAGGCAGTCAGAACGACAGAACGGCTGCTTGCTGTGCTCAAATCTAATTGACAAGCTGCCTGTTGTGGCAAGGGGGTAGCCATAAAGGCGGGGGGTAAATCGTCTTGCAAGTCTTGCGCTTTTCTTTCAATTTGGGCAACAAGTCAGAGCTGTAGAGCAAATCTCACTCATACAAACACACACACACTCGGCCAATGCCTGTGCTCTGCTTTTTACAGTTCACAGCCAGCTCAAGGTCACACTGCTGTCAGTGTTGTATGTCTGTGTGTAGTACAGATGTTCTGGCAAGCCAAGGTCTACGCCTACGCAGTGCGTGAGCAAAACCAACGCCTAAAAATTTAACCGAAAAAAAAAGTCGAATACATTTGCACAGCAACCCGCAATTGTTCTTGTTGTTGGCGCTCAATAAACGTTTATGCATTGCGAGTCTGGCTAAATATTTATTTTGGTTTATCAATCATACGCACCGTGGTGCGACCCACTCGCATACTGGGAACAGTTCGCCACTATGGGGGGGAACAGTCTGCGCAGACTCCGCGCTGAAGGAGCACGTGTAACACGTGGCATGCACTTAACAGTGTGCCAACAGTCTTCTAACAGTTGGTTAACATAGCAGCGTATTACACGGGCCAAGGCTAAGGCTGGCTGTAGTTTATAGAGTGTGGTAAGTGCAATCCCTATGTGACATACATAAAACTTATTGCTTCACAACAAATCGGTAACTGCTCTATTCTAAAATCATTGCTTAACATTTATATTTATGTGTGTAAATATAGAGACTAAATTCGATGAATATTATAATTGTTGCTATATCAGAATTTTTAATATACTTCAAGAGGACTCAAATGCTTGTTACAAACACTTCGAACAATGCTATAGTAGCCTTCATTTCATTCAAAGCAGGGCCTTAAAACTTTAATGTTGCTGACAAGCAAATGCTTTTTGCAAAACTTTTTTACAGCGAACCCAAGCGACCAAAGTTAACAGCTCTTAGTTCTCGCCTATTGGCTTCATTTCAGCCGCAGTTGCAGTTTTTTAACACCCTCCTTTTTTACATGTGTTTGTGTGGCTGCCGATCAGCTTGTGGCGAAGTCTAGACCCCAATCCCATATAGACAATCAAGTTCAAAGCGTGGCGAGTTGGTCATTGGCCGTTGACCGATGGCCACTCGCCACTGACTTGGCAAAGTTGTTTGAGATAAGCATTAACAACTCGACTAGCAGTTACTCTATATACGCTGAGGTTCTTCGAATTGCCTCTGATACTCTATAGACTTTAAAAGAAAACACGACAGCTTTGCAGTCAAGAGTTGTCCAAAAAGTTAAGCCAAATCAATCACATAACTTTAAGTTACAAAGTTAAGCTATTGACGAGACAGAATTAATTGAATTTGAATGGTCTTTTAATTATATTTAGACGAATAATCCTGAGATTATGCAATAAATCTATTAGCAAAATTTACAAAATATCTTTGGAACGCAGTCGTGAAATTCACTTCAATAGAAAAGTGTTTTTTTTAGAACTAAGGAAAATTCCTAGACTTACTAGACCAGCCAGAAGCCTTGCAGAATTTGAAATTGACCGTGAACCAGACTTAATCAAGATGGTATATTGCTACGATATTGCCTATATAGCCGGTAGGAATCCTAGTCCTGTAAGTTGACACTCTCACCATGGATTCTAAAAGATATATATATATATTAAATATAATAAAGAAAAACGGCAATCCAGTTTGGTGCCACTTTGGTAAATAGAAGCTATTTATTCACATTTGTGATTGACGTAATCAATAAAGTAGTGTTGACCACTACACTGTAACATACTTTTGTCCTAATTCACTTACAAGTCAATCACATAAACCACGTGTTGTTGCACCATCAGATAAATGGATAGTTGTGTTAAGCACTTTATCTAAAATATTGCGTGCTCCACATTTTAGTCTAATGGTTGCTTTTATATTTATAAATGCATGGCCTAACAATAGTACATAGTTTCGTTCAAGTGCTTTACTAATAACAACTCAAAAAATGTAAGAATAATGTATGCAAATCAATCAAATTTGCCTGAGCTCTCGCGCTGCTTCAGTTTGAGCTGCTTCCCTCCCATTTGGCTGACTTATAGGGTATAATGAAGGCAACAAATCAAGCTGGCGAATGCCAGCCTATCGTGTGTCTGACGTTGCCTTTGCCTTGGCCTTGAACTGCCTCACCTTTGAACCCTGTGCGTGGGCTCTGTTTCTTTTTATGATTTCTTTTATTTCTTTTTGGCAAGGGGAGGCTTTCACTGCATACCTGTCGCCCAAGGGGCAATTAAAATAAAGTGTAAAGTTTATGAGGGAGGCTGAAGAGTGAAAAGTGCCTGCATAAACATTTGCAACATAGTTGGCTGCAGCTTAACTTTAAATTAAAAGTTAAACACACGTAGCTTGAGTGTGCGACACTGCTGGGGCTGTGGCAAGCGGCAAGTGGCAAGAGGCATGTAGCATGTGGCAAGAGGCGGGACAAACGTTTAATGAAAACAAATTAATCGCATTATGTTTACATACTGCCAACGAGTGGGTTGACACAGTCACGAGTGACAGACAAAGCGAGAGCGAGGAAGAGAGAGATAGTGAGTGCGAGACAGAGATAGCAAGTGCCTTTGTGCAAACAGATAAAAGCACAAAGTGTTGACATTGTTAAGAGTTGAACAATAACAGCCACCAAAGATAATATGCACAGACTCCGCAGATACCCTGTTCCAATTAACAAAAGCTGCATATTTAATTTAATATTGTTATTAATAAAACTCATTGCTTGTAATGCCAAAATACCTTTTTATAGTTGCCGTTTTGCAGGGTATCCTATAATGGTTCTACTCTCTCACTTGCTGTCATTGCTAGTTAAATAAAAAAGGCATTTTTTCTCGTGTGTGGCATTTAACTTTTTTAATCAAAACTCTTCACGATCTTTGCCTCTTTCTCATCCTTATTTGCATTGAAAGTGCTCTCAACTGCAATTTTAAATAATAATTCATGGTTGGCCAAACGTTCAGCTTCATTAGGGCCAACAAAAAAGGCCATCAACGCAATTATCAGCCAGTGAATATGACAAAACCAGCTGAGAGAAGGGAGAGGGCAGATGACTGTTCTATGAAGATGTCAAGTCCAAAAATAAACTTGATGAATGCCAAACAAGTTGGCAGCAAAGTCAGTTTCAAGTTACAAGGGCAAACTTTCTGGCGCAGCAACAAAACGACAGTAGCAACAATAACAGCGATAAATAATGCATATAACAAGACTAACAACAACAAATAGACAATGTCAAATACATAATTTTAATTATTATGAACTGTGAAAATTAGACATTCATTTGGGTCGCTCAACAACAACAACAACAATAACAGCAACAACAACGAGTTGAGTTGCGAAAAGCCAATTTACAGCAAGTTCCGGAAAGCGGAAAACAACTCGCAACTTTTTCATACTCAAATGAACTTTTGCCAACTCAGGCGCGAGAGTGTGTGTATGTATATGTGTGTATGTGTGTCTCTTTACATATATTTGTGTCAGTCACATGTGCGACAGTCATAAACGTTTCGTGCGGAACACTCGCAGTTCGCTTCTATTTTCAGGCCGCGGAAATTAGGACTGCGCTGTCTTTGCTGGCGTTGTCATCTCGCCTTTGAAAATAGCCAAGGTTTTGTAAAATGGCTAACAACTGTAACTTAAACGAGAAGAGAACAATATTTTCTTTTTAAATATTAAGTAAAGAGTCCCTACAATCAACCAATTATTTACAAGCCAAACATAGGGGGTTGGCCTTTTGCAAGGCAGCTGCAGTGCCGTCCTAATTCCTCTTCCATTGATTTTATTTGTCTTTTTCTTCAATTTAAATTAAGTTTTATGCTCTAATGTTACTAACTGCTAATTTATTTAACGAGCACTAGCTGCTGGGGCCTACTTAATTGTAGTAGTAAATAGGGAATGATAAAAAAAAATGTTCCAAATATACATAGATGAAAAATAATAGAAAACTGCAAGTCAAAAATATTTTTAAGTTAGCTAAAAAAATAATGGTAACATAATTAGCTCTACAAACTAGCTATGTTTGGCGTGAAAATAGTCAAATGCGCAACACTGTTGCTTTTAGACCTTGCTTGGCGCACAAAAGTAGGCAAGGATAATTACATGTAATATTACAAGACGTTGTGCGAGAGAAAGTCTGCGTATGTGTGAGTGAGAGTAGTGCAGGGAGGGGCAGGGAGGGAATGGCTGGGGTGTGTCTCTGTGTGTGTAATGTCAGCTGATGCGGATTCTGCTTCTGTTGCTGCCATTGCTACTGCTGTGTATTCAATATCAATTCATGTAAATTTAATTACGCATGCCCGCGTCTTGTTTGCATGTTCCTTCCTTCACTCACACACACACACACACACACACACACACACACCCACACACACTCGTGTGGTTGTCTGCGTGTGGGAACAACAATGTTGTAGCCGTGTTGTTTGCGCATATCTGATTACAGCCGGCAACAGCAAATGGCGGCAGTCTGGGGCGCCTCAAACTAATTAAAGTGTTCATTGACAAATAACAACAACAACAAGAGCAACAACAACTTGCAACAGACTTCCATTTCGTGGCCTCAACAGACTTCAGCTGCATGCAACAAAGTTCTTTCACACTCTTTGACAAAAACTTTCGTCGGGCGTGAATTCCACGCGTATTATGAGCTTATTAAATCATTTAATCCTTTTGAAAGACCAGCAACTCAACTTTTAATGCATTTGCAAATTGTTTTGCAATTAAGAAATGCAGCTGCAGCTCCCTTTCATGCTTGCCACACACCTTCGTGTTGCTGCAAAGTAATTTGCAAGCTTTTCTTTTGATTTTATTTTCGTTTCGTTTGTTTTCCGTTTAAATAATAACAACAAAAGTATAACGCCACCAAGTTGATGCAAAGTTTTGTAACAAAGTGTTGCAAGCAGCTAAACAAACAGCCATAGCTGCTGCAAGTCATTTCCCCCCTTGCCTCAGCTCACCTTTTTGTTTATTGTCAGGCAAAGTTGAAATGTAAAAAGGAAATTTTTTGCACGGCAGCCAAAACTTTTGATAAGCTCAAAACGTAAGAAAGAAACTCAAATTGAAATTGAAATTCAAATTGGAATTGTGCTTTAGCATTTGATGCATGCAGCCAAGCACTTTAAAGTGCAGAAGCACACAAACTTTACGCATAAATAAAGTTCAATCTGCCCCGTCGATTTTTACTCTTTCCTGCAAATGGCAGCTTTCTGCTGGCAGCAATCGCCCTCGGGGAGGAGAACAGCGGAATACGAGCCAAAACTCGTTATCGTTTAATTCCGGCTAGCAGCAGCATGGAGTCCTTGCCAAAGCCAGTCAATGTATTGGCAGCTGACAGGCAACAACACAGCATAGCATAGCATAGCACAGCACTGTACGGCAGTTGCAGAGGCAAGAATGGGAGTGGACTGCTGATGGACAGCTTCCCTTCGTCATATTATTCGTGCCACATTGCGCTTTTGTTGCAACATCCAAGCGCAATATTTACATAATGCAACCTGATTGATGTTTGACTGTTTGCTGCTTGTCACACTTTGCTGTTGGTAATGAAAAGCGGGCCAAGGGATTGGCAGCAGATGACAACGATTCACAGCTTGTAAACACAACACAAGGCGCCGTTCTATTTGCACATTGTACAGCAAATATTGGTAAGTGGCACAAGGCAGCATCAGCAACAACAGCAACAACAGCAGCGCCAATAATAATAATAACAACAACAACTTTGTCAAATCGATGGCCTGCTTGTGCTTCCTTTTTATGTGCTCAGCCTCAGCCTCAGGATCAGCCTCGACTCCATTTGCTGCCACAAATAGTTTTTGGTTTCTTGCTTATAGTTGTCTATTTTCCCATATCCCGCATCTTCAATCTCTGCTTATCTTGCCCTCCTCTCTTCAGCTACAAGCAGCTGGCACTGCGCCAATTCCTGCATCCAGCACAGCCAACAACATTCTCAGAGCTGTTGGCAGCTGGCTGCCCTTTTGTTTACCAACCTTTGCCAGCACTTGCAGCATTCCTTAAGCATTGTACACAATACATGGATATGTACGTACATTCGCATGGCCAAACAGACTTTGCCCCGGCACGGCTCCAAAAGGTATACAATATTCTCCCTTGCGAGAAAACGCAGCAGGGAATTGGTGAAATATGCATAGACAATTATTAAGTGGCCTGAACTTAGAGTTGGATATCGTAACAAAGAATTCATTGCCGACTTTCTAGTTTTATTAACATCAGATATTTAAAATTATGTGTTTCAGATAAATGCTTTCAAAAGCGATTCAATTTGCGACATAAAACATTCGTGCCTCGATCTAGTCTTTTCTTTTCCTCGCAAAAATAATCATCATCCGTAATTCAAAAGCAATCATGCTATCTACTCAAACTCAAACCTCTGGGATGTATTGAAAGCTTGCTCGAGTTCGACCGCAACTTTAAATGATCGAACGCTCAACTTCGAACTTGTTCGAGCTCCGAATCAATTTTGGGCTGAGCGATCGAACATACTTGTAGCAATATTGAACAAAGAAAGGTCAATTTGGAGCAATAAATAAGTATGTTTGATAAAAACATAGAGCTCACAAATTAGCTGAAATTAAAATTTTCAATATACAAGCACTAATTCAACCATTAAATTAATAAACATACGCACATGAACAACATCTTAATCCTACATAAGTACAACTTATTTATTCATTTTTCCTTCCAAATTTTTAGCACAATTTTCCTACAAATGCGACTGTTGCCACCACATATTTGACTACTTCATAACCAGATATGTCAAAGCTATTTTATGTACGTAAGAAATCCAATTAGCTGTCACATTCAAACTATGCTAATCAAATTGTCACGAATGTCACCGCTTCAAATCCTAGATTGATTTTGACACGCATGAGAACCATGTATAGAGAGCCCCTCAATACTCAGTTAAATAGTCAGTAAAATGAACTTTGCTTGTAAACTAATTTTTATTGGAGTTCTGGAAGGTGTTCTGCGGCAGTGGGAGAGAGCAGGATTTAAAATTGAACCAAGATAACTATATGTCTACGATTTAATACAATAACATTAAAATGCATAACAGTATCCTAAATGCATTTTACTGAAATTAAAATGAACTTTAAAGTTGTTAAAGGAAGAAACTAAAATATAGCTTCACTTAATTGTTTTATATTTTTTAAAAATGGGAAGCTTTCATACTGGTTTTTTTCTGAATGATTTTACCAAAAGTGGCCTAAATTTTAATAAATCGCATGCAAGTTTTGGGCTCGTCAAAGACATTATGAGCATTTGCCACCGCACCCCTCTTCTAATATTCCTCCCCTATCAGAAGATTAAGAATTGCCCCCTTTGGCATTTTTGCTCTCGTCGTCTGCATGCTGAACTTATTAAATGCACTCGAGCAAAACACCAAAGACCCCTTGAATCGTTACAGCCTTTTTGCTTGCACTTTCCCCTTGCCTGCAGAGGGGGAGACTACAGCTATTGAGCGTCGCTGGATTTGATGTTTATTAAATAGTTGCACGTCGTCAACGTCGGCTGGATGTAACTGCATCGCAGCTTAGTAACTGCATTGCAACTGCAACTCGTGCCATATTTCAATTTTCCAGCTGCCATTTGCTGACTGCTGCAACAGTTTGGTTTGCCCTTTACGCCCACTGGAGCCTGCATCCGTTTTCCTCCCTTTTTTTCATACTTCATCTCTCTGACGTTTGATGAGGCACAGGAGGGGACGGGGACTAAGGAAGCGGGGCAGCATGCAAGCTGACAGGATGCCAGAGAGAGAGTTGCCATCGCAATGCCATGGCAGCCTTTGAGGCTGCGATACCGAAATGAAAACCAAACAAATGCCACACAATCCACTTGCCCTTTGCCCTGTTTGCTGCTTCCCCTCTGCCTGCTTTTCTGTCAATTTCCTACACCCCCCCTCACCCTCACTAGCTGGCAGACTGTTGATTTAAAGCACAAATTGCGAATTGCAAATTTCGCGTTGCGATGCAGCTAGAAAAATTGCGTATACGCCATGTAAAACGTAAAACGACAATTTACATTTATTGCCAACCAAAAAAGCGAGAATGCAAAGAGGCGAAGAGGGCAAGAGGGAAAGAAATTGCTGCCAGCTTCTATTATATTGTTAAGCTGACATTGGCCTCACTTGACTGTTTGCTGATGCTGTTCGTTTCCTTTGTTAGTGTTATTGTTGTTGCTGTTGTTGTTGCTGTGGCATACACAAACACTTGGCATGAATTATGGAAGGGAAAGAAAAGGGAACACGAAATGCGAGTGCGAATGAGAGAACTCTACATATAGAACACAATGGCTGATAAGCTGTCAACGGGTTGAGAGTTGCCAATTTGTTGGCTCATTGTTGGTTTCGAGACACATTCGGAGCTCAACTACAGCAGCAGCAGCAGCAGCAGCTGCTTTACCCTCATCGATGAGTCCATTGGATAAGCTTGCAATTTGGAGTTGGCATTACAATGCTACCAATTATTCAATTAATCTAAATAACAAACTTCATTTGGTTAACATGACAATTACATTGAAAGTTAATTAATCAGACGAGTAATTACCTATAAAATAGCAATTATTTTATGATGACAGCCTGTTCTTTTTAATTTCAGTAAAGTAAATAATTATTTCAGCATTAGCTGTATTTATTTGTTTATTTGTGTGCTTATTTATTAATAACTGAAGTAATTATAATTGAAAACAGATTACCTGAGCAAGAGAAATTAACATGTGAATTGGAAAATATTGTATTTTTTAATAGTAAACAACTTTACTTAGTGATTAGTTTTCAATAATTGCAAACAATGTCATCATTTATTAATAGCTTTCAAATTTAATATCAGTAAATTAATTAGATGAGTAATTATCAACTAAATTGCAATTATATAATGATTACAGACTGTACTTTTCAATACCAGTAATTTAATGTTATGCTAATGTTATTAACAGTAGTCCCGGAATCGTTCACAAGTGAAGCCACCTTAGTGATGTTATGACTGTTTAACATATTTACATGTCAAATCATTAACTAATGCTCTGCTTAGCATAGAGTATTCATTAGTCAAACAGCAACTTGTGGTTTGCCTTCATATTTTATGTTTGTGTTATGCATAATTTGCTCGTCCTTCGACGCCCGTAGCGAACGCAAGGACATTAACCCAACTCACTTTCGCATAATGAAATTTCAACGAGGCGACGAGACAAAATTTATGAGGTTTACAAATCATTTTTCATGCGAAAGAAGAAGCAGCAAATGGTGAAATTTGCTGCAAATGCAGCGCACAAAAAGCTGTTAATTATTTTGTAGCCTATTAACAAAAGCAGCACAAGCTCAAGGCTCCTAAGCCTAATGGCTCTCAGCAGAGAGAGAGAGAGGGAGATGTACCATATCTTATATCTAGTTGGGACAACTGCACTCGACACTTGGCGCAACAATTTCCGAATGTTGCAGTTTGCGTCACTTTTGTTGTCAGTTTCTAGGCCGCATTATTCCCCACTGTCTGTTATTCGCTCACAGCTGGACAGCCTGGCGCCGTTTGGAAGGCACATTAATCAATTTAGCCATCAGGAGCAGCAGCCAAGCGAAACCGAAAGCAAACTTTGGGGCCAGTCGTTCATGTAAATTATAACGCCGTGTCCGGACGCCAGGATTCAGCTCCTTCTGCTGGCCAGTCCAGTTCCTTGGCTGCCCTCTGTGTGTGTGTGTGTGTGTGTGTGTGTGTATTTAGTTTTGTGTGGTGCAATTTTTGGTCTGGCGCCAGTTAAAAACTTAATTAAAACCATAACAAAGCAAAGCAAAGCAAAGCCAACAACATTTTGTTGCCAAACTTGGCGTTGTTTCTACAATATAAAGTCTTTCGCTAACCCCCCGCCCTTGTGTCTGCCACAAATGGCTTGGGATAAATGAAAAACATTTTCATTTACACACATGTTCAGCATTTAGATGCAATTAAAGTGCAAAATGGGTATCAGAATGAAAATGAAAATGAAAAGGACTCATGTATTCAATTCTTACAGTATGAATTGCAAAGGGTCGTGCAACGTGTCGTTGCTTCTTTTGTGCATTTGAAATTTAATTAACACGCACACACACACACACACACACTCACCCGCCAGCACAATACCAACAAGTGACAGTGAGTGAGAGAGACAACAAAAAATGGCAGCAAAAAACAAAAACGAATAAAAACTCATTGCAAAGAGTTTTTGATGAGGCAAACGACAAGAACAGCGTGGACCACACCAAGGCGCCTGACAGGATAAGACAGGACAGGACTAGAGCATCCGCTTTGGCGATGGCTGCTAATTCAGCGCCTGTTGCTATTGTCAGGGCAAACGAAACGAATGCAAGGATGCCAGGATGCCAGGATGCAGCAGGATGCCAGCTGCCAGCTTTTGTCTTAGCCTGTTGCCACATTTGTGCTGCTATTGTTGTTCTTCTTCTTGTTGTTGTTGTTGTTGTTGTTACAACTTTTATTCCCTAATGAATGTCAACTTTGGGGTGTAAATGTTTTGGGGAGGGCCAAACTTTCAGTTGTCTGCGCTTAAAAGTCGAAATTAATCAGGCGAAAAGTTGTTGGTCAAGTTTAATGGCCAATTATGAAAAGCGATTTAAATAGATGCATACTTTGTGCATTAATTAAAAGCCACATTAAAAGTTACGACAAAACGTCAGCGAAAGCAATATTGTAAGCAATTCGCCAGCCACTTTTATTAACATTTCAATTTCAAATGGAAACAAGAAGAGTCGTCGCTATACCCTACAAAGTTATATATTCTTGATCAGAATCAATCACCACAGCCGAGAGATGATTTGGCCTTGCCAGTCTTTACTCTAATGTCAGTATGCGGTATCTCGTAGTCCAGCACTCTTGACTATAGCGACTTATTTGACTTATTTTATTTTAGGGAAAAGTGCGCGGTGCAGTTCTAAAGAAGTAAGAATTTAAGGCAGGTTAAGCCAGACAGATACGAAGACCACATCGACGTGGCTATTTATGTTGACTTGGAACATATATATAAAATATATAATATTTATTACGGTCTCTAGCTGTCACAAAAGCCAATATACCCTCAGTGTTTAAAAACGTATAATGTTTGCAAAAGCATACAAAAAATCAGCAGTAAACATAATGGACACAGAGCAGCCAGCCATCCAGAATGCAGCATGAAGGATGAACGATGATTGTTGAGCAACGAGCAAATTGAGGGAAATTGAAAACACTGAAAAGCCAGCAAAGCGAGCAAAAAGATAGAAAAAAAAGAGACCAAAATGAACTTGAATGCTAGAGTAAGAGCAATATGCTTGCGAACATTAAAGTAGTTAAACTCGGAAGGACGCATTGTTGTTAGCCCAAATCAAGCGTTAAATTTGTAAACTTGTTGCCAACTGATTTTAAACACTTAACGAGCGTCTAACGAGGCAGAGACACAGACACGCCCCCTCCCCCTTTTCATGGGGTCAGACAAACTGCAGATGTTGAAAATTAAATCGTCTTTCATTATTTATACTCTGTGATTTTGCACAGTCAGCTCTTTCGCTCCCCCTCGCCCACTCTGGCCACTCTGGTTGTAGTCATGTTGTCTGTTAGTTGGTCCAAATATTTGCAGCTTTGCAGAGCTTCGTATTGGACTTTTATGAACATTTTGACGATTTCGATTTTACAAAGTCAATATTTACACATGGCCCATGTCCTGCTGCCACAATCCCACTGCCACTGTCCTGGTCTATTTGTGCGCTTGGTCACAGTTTATTGGATGTGCAGTTAACCAAAAATAAATCGCATATCGGATTCTCTCCAGCACATAAACCGCTTAGCACAAAATTACTCATACGTCGAGTGGCAGCTATTGAAACGCAGATTTGTTTTATTTTTCCCCCCTTTTTGTTGTTGCAGCCCTTTGACCCAGTTCTGGGATGCCCGGACAGTCATCATCCTTCAAATCATCATAAGCCGCTGCTGCTCCACTTTATGGCTGTTTTTCATATCGTATTTTTGCCAGCGTTCTTCTGTCATTTTCAATTTAGCTAATCGACCCCCTTGTTGTTTACTGCGGCTCCAAGTTGTTGCCTACAATTGTTCTAGATAGCCACGTGGTTTGGCATCTCGCTAACTAACTATCTGTCCGTCCGTCCGTCCGTTTGTCCGCCTGCCTGTCCTGCACCAACAACTGCAGTGACCCACATTGAAAGCCAAAGCCAAAGCCAACGCCAAAACCCAAAAACCACACTCTAAACTAATGGTGAGCCACAAACAGGTTGGCCCAAAGCCGCCTTCTCTATGCTCTTACGCTGCCCACGACTTTAAAGGATTTGGCAGTCGAACATATTTCACTTAAGCCGATTGCTAACCTGGTTACCAGCACGGCCACCAATTGGCAATACCCTTGCAGCATTGTAGTGATTTTGTGGCTTGGCTGGCATTACATAAAGACCACAGAGCTAGGGTCGTTGCTAGGGTCGACCACAGCGAAATTAATTGAAAAGTGAAAGCCAAAAAGCGCTGAAAAGTATGTTAGAGTTTCACTTTTCACATTGTGAATAACTGAATAATTCAAAAGTCTTGTTAGATAACTGCATCTAATTGAATTTGATTGAGGCTGGCAACTCTACTCAATCAACTGCAAGCATTCGCTGCCAATCTAGTGCAAGGCTGTTGTGTGTTGCAAAATTCTAGCTCGCTCTGCCCGCCGGCATTCACAACTAATTCGACGAGCAGCCAATTTGAAGCCAATTGCGAATGTGAATAGCACAAAAAAAAAGAAGTTTGTTGAACAACTCGACAACTATGTAAGTGAGTGGCAACAACAAACTAAACTGAGCTGCAACAACTGCGAAAAAGGAAAATTGCTAGTACATTGAAATTGAATTATTTGTTGAGGGGGCGGACTGAAATTGCGCCGCGAAACTTGCAACTTGCAGATTGCAACAGCAACAGCAACAACAACAGCAACAGCAGTAACAAACGTCACTTCAACAGCTTTTGTTTGGTGGCACACACATATGTGCTTGTGTGTGGCAAATAGGGGCAGCAGTCGCATCGGCTCGTCGCAGTCCTATCGTGCATATTTCAAAACTAACAATTGTTGTTGTCGCTTTTGTGCTGCTGGTCGAAAAGCTGTTAAAAAAAAAATGAAAAAAAAAAAATGAAGCAGCTGCAAAGTTTGCTCGTTTTTTTTCGGCCACTGAAATTGATTACCGATAACGCCAAAAAGGATAATGGACTTTTGTCCAGCTGCAACTGCAGCTGCACGACAACAAAAACAAAAAAAAAAGCATCCCGCCGAAAGGCGGAAGGGAATATGAACAACCCGGCGGCAAGCTAACAAAATGTGGAAAAGGAAACAACCCAAAAAAAAAAGAAGAAAGAACCGGGAAAAGTTGAAAATATGGCACACAGGGCCAGAGATCGGGAATTGGAAAATGCTGAGGCGAAAAATCAAAAGGGACTAAAAGGATGCTGCAGCATATTGCAGCCACCACAGCACAAAGAGCAGCAGCAGTAGTTAAAGCCAACTAGCGGCAGCCAAAGGCGATTATGGCTTGAGTTTTTCGGCTAAAGTGCGGTTCATGAGAAGCGCAAAGAGGGGCGCCAAGAGGGGCGCCGAGAGGAGCCTGACAGCTGCCGAGATTCGCATGCTGCTTAGTTCAAATACTTACTTAAATGGCAACTAGTATGCAAAGCATGCAGATTCAATTTCAATGCCATCACTTTGTAGGGGAATAACAGTGAAAAGGGCATAAATATGGCAGTAATTAAATTATGAATGCATAGCATCAAGCTGTCCATAAACAAATTTAAAACTTTTCCCAACATTATTCCGTTAAGCAATTTACAAATTTCCAAGTGCATTTCAAAGCTAGTCGATTTGTCGCAAAACCATTTGTTGTTTGACTACGCAAAACTATTTAATTAGTTTAAACAGCCACTTGTGTTAAGTTTTGTTAGTCTTCAACAAATACATACTTTAAGTATACATGCACATATATATATTTATGTATTTACTGCATCGTACAAAAACTCTATTTATGTTTTCTGAGTTTTATTAAAGTCTAAATCAATTGCGTTAGGCTGTTTATAAATTGTAAATAATTCTAACAATTTTAAAAATACAAATTTCCATGCAATTTATTAAATTTAAAATCAATTTTGTAGATATTGCTTTAAGCAATTTAAAATTTGGCAAACTCTGTTCAATAACAAACATTTTTAGGTTTATTATTTTGACATATGAAAATATCAATACAAGTTATAATATATACAATATTGTATAATTTTACTAGAGCATTTATTGCACATTTATTTGTTGTATCTAGAAGCAGTATTTCCATTGCCGTATTTCCATTGCCGCTAGCAGCGTGAAACTTTCCATTTATATTTTATTTATTTGCTGTGGTTTTGCTTGCCATATTTTCGTACACGAAACGGAAATGTTCTAAAAGAGTTGCCGTTTTCGCTGTGGTTTTATTGGCTTTGGCTGAAACGTGGCCGCAACCCAGGCTTTGCCCTTTGTTGAACACAAGCAGCACTGAAATTTACATTTGGTCAGCAAAGTGAATAATTTGCTCGAGTTATTTGCTCAAAAAAAAAAGGCCACGAATGGGAGCTGAAGGGACGATGGCACATTATTTGCATAGCTCATAATTATGCGCTGGATCCACATGAGCACTCGCCACATGGAGCAATACACTCGCCTGGCCACTGGCCACATCCTGCACTGCGTGCTCAAGTGCAAAAGATTTTTCCTGCATTATCTGAAAAGCAAACGCAAGTGAAGGGAACAAAAGACAGAGGGGGGGGATAGCGACAGAGTTTAGGCAATTTGCAACATTTTGCTCATTACACACACAATGGAGAACAAATTTGTGAGTGCGAGACAGAAAAAGAGAAAGAGAGAGAGAGAGAACGAAACTTCCGTTGGCATAAAAAGGGGCGAAAAAAGAAAAAAGCGAGTTTCGAATAAAACATGTTTTAAAAACGAAGTAGAAGTGAAGTGGCATTAAGCAAAGCGAGGAGAGCAAAGAGGAGCGGTAAAGGGGCAGGGGAGGAAACTGCAAAAACACACAGCGTGTTTAACGAGCCATTTGCCGCTTTGGCACTGAACCTGCTAATTGAATTAGAGCCGCTGCAGGATGTTGAATACGAGGAGTAGACAGTGGAGCCGTAGCTGGAGTAGACACTTTAGCTGTAGCTGGAACAGTCGCCATCTCCAGCAGCAGCAGCAACAACAACAACACCCACAATGACACTGCGGGTTGTGGGCGCCCTCTAAACGCTGTGGCATGCCGCGTGCCTCCGGCGCACCGTTTTGCCCGCAGTATTCAATTAACTGTAAGTGCGGCTCACCCTCACACACACACACACACACACACACACACTTGGACAGCTACACACAGTCAGACTGATAACAGGGCGTATGTGAACTGTAGTATCTATCAAAGACACAAAGCGCTGCAACAGTTTCTATACATCGCCCCCCCCCCCAGCTCCCCTTGTCTGATGAGCCAAGATAGCAAAACTTGTCGTCTGGGGCACTTGCCACAACTGCTTGCCACATCACTTGTGATAAGCGCAACGATTGACGATTGCCCATAAAGATGCGAAGCAGCTGCAGCAATAACTAAAAGCCTTCATAGGCTTCACTGAGGCAGCATGACAACAAAACGCCCACGCTGCCGACTCTGTCTGCCCCTGCCACCGTTTCGGGTCTCCGCCTACGCCTCAGGCAACTTGGCAAAAAACCGAAGCCACAAAAAAGGTTACATCAATCGAAAGAAAAACAAGCACACGCAACAGTCTTAGCAGTTTATGTAATACTCTAACAAACAAATGCAAAAAGAAGTCCAAAACTTTAAGCGGCATTTCAATTCACAAATACTTCTTCTACAAAAAACATTCAACATTAAATGATTTGAATTTTTATTTCATTACTTTAGTGTGGTAGAATTGACAGATTAGTCTGTGATAGCTCTGCAATTTGTTTATTTATTTTTAGCAGGATTAAAGAGTACAAAGCGAAATGATTACAGCATGACAAAAGTGATCCAAAGCAGACTTAGCAATAGTTTTACAATGCCATCGCAAAGGTTGCTCAGTAAATGCGAATTTAGCGTAAATGGCATCCATTTGTCTTGCTTATTAGGTCTGCAAGTATTTTCTTTTTTTTTGAAGTCAGCACTTTGCTGAAGAAGCTTTCGGTAAGCGTTAAAAAATGGCTTCACTTGTGATAAGGAGTTAAATTGACAGCGCTAAGCGTTGGCATTTATAATGCGTACAGGGTATCAATAGCTCGTCAACTCTGGGCCGAGATTTTCATTCATCATGCGATGTTCATTGATAACAAAATCAACGTCAAGCCTGGCAGCGTGTGCCACGCCCACATGAGGATGCCCCATGATGGACACAGTGACTCAGTTGTTTTATTGTTCCACTTCGCCCACAATACAGTTATGTTGCAAGTAAAACGATAGCATGGAAAATAAAAGTTGGTAATCGAATTAAATGATGCTGGCGTGGGAAACTTTTAATTAGTTATTAGGAATGTTGACAAATCGAATGATTTATTTCCACCAGCTGCCAATTGACAACGACAACTAACTGCAGCAGCAGCAGCAGCAGCAACTTGCAAACAGCATTTTCAATTTTAGTTTCAGCGGTTTCTTCTTTTTGTGTAATTTTCAACTTTGTTCGCCTCCTCTATGGAATTTATCAACAAAATGGAAAATTGGAAATTGTTAACCGAGCAGTCGCTAGCGGGGATTGAGGTGTGGCGTAGTGTGAGGGGGGAAAGTGCGCTGAAATTGAGGCTATTTCATTATTAAATTCCAAAAGTGCTGCAAGGCTTCGAGGCACAGAGAGGGGAGAGCGGCAACTGAGCGGGGTGTGTGACATTTGGCTTTGGCTCGTTGAGTTTTTCCAAAGAAAGCACAACAAAAAATGAAAAGTGAAATGAAAAACTTGGGGAAAATGACTTGAAACCAATCAGCGTGAAAATTGTTGTCGTCTAACAAGAAAGAAGGCAAGTTTATGTTCATGTGTCCATGTGTGTGTGTGTGTGTGTGTGTGTGTTTAGGAGGCTATCCTGTTTCCTGCTTTGTTGGCTTGCTGTAAATTGAGTCATACTTTTGTGATGGTTTCGGACTCACAAGTCACAAGTCACGCCTCGGGCATTTCGATTTGTCGTCCACAATTGAAATTGGCAAACTGAAACCACTTGAGGTGCTTTAAAATTTGTGCATAAATATTGTATGCAATGTTTATAAAATGCTTCATTTGTGGCGATTTGTAGCGCCTTTTTATCGCACAACACGCGCACCACGTGGCGTATGCGTAATTTTATTTATGGGCGCCCGTTGACCAGCCCCTCAATGTCTTCCTTCCTAAAAATACACCAAACTCACAGCAATGTAAACAAAAAAAGCAAAAAATAAAAAAAGAAGCGTAACAGAGAGAGCGAGAGGAGCTGCAGCAACAGTGTGACGTGTGGCGTGTGGCGTGTGAACTGTGTGAAGCAAGTCAATGACTAAGTCAAGGCGCCTGCGCCGCCAACGACGCCAGCATTGTGCACCAACTGTTACCAGTATTTCGCTGCTGCTGCTCTGCCACTACTGCTGCTGCTGAGCTGAGGCAGCGCTTTGGTCACATGCGAGCTTCAGTTTCAGTTTAGGTTTGGCAGCGAGCGCAGCAAGACAACGCCAGCTTTTGTTGCAGAGACGATTCGATTTGAAGCGCGTCTCAATCAAAGTGTAAGTGCTTCAAGTGTCTGCCACGAACGTCTAATGTCAGCCAATGTAACGTGCGTTGAAAGCCTTTTTAATTGTTAAGCGCGAAACGTGTTGAACAAAAATGACAAGCAGTGTTTGTTGCATACTTTTGCGAGCGCGCGCGCTGCTTAAAAATCAATGAAAAGCGAAAGTGAAAACATACACAAATACAGCTACAACTACAGCTACAGCTACAGCTACAGCTACAGATACAGATACAGCGCACAGCTGCTCAAAACGCACACGCACACACGCACACTGCGAGGCGAGTGAAAGCGAGAGAGAGAGCGCTTTTTTTTGACGTCATTAATTCGACATGCCGTGCGTTTGTTTGTGCGAGTGGCGAATCTAACAAATTAGCTACACAAATTAGCAGCGACAGCAACAACAACAGTGTTGAATGTGCGCCCAAAAATAATGCAAAAAATATACAATAAAGAAAAGAGGAAATGTTGCATAACCTGCAGGCGCAACGAGACAAAAACTCGTGACTTACATAGAGACAAATGCAGGCAAAACTCTCGCTTGATGTCCTTGAACGTTGCTATGCATAAAATGTGTGCTAGACAACGTTGACGCTGCTTATGCTGGCAGGCAGTCAGTCAGTCAGGCAGTCAGGCAGTCAGCCAGTCAGGCAGTCTGTCTGTCAGCCAGTTGAGTTGTGTTTCGTGCCATTTTACCCCCCCCTCTGGCATTGGCACTTGGCTCTGTTTATCTTTTTGCTTTGCCATAAACAAGAATTCACGGCACGCCAACTTTGAAAACAACTCGACATATGTGTTGTGTGTTGAGTAAAAGTCTCCTTTAGCTCAGAGCTCAGCTCTCAGTTCAGTTCAGTTCAGTTCAGCTGAGTTCAGTTGAGTTGCCAGTTTTCTAGGTCGGCTTTGGTTTGGCTTTCTCTGGGGTTAAAGGTTGCATGTTACGTTGCTTGCAGCTTGCGGCTTGCAACGCAATCGCCTTTTACAGTTTCTTATTTCATTCGTTTTTTATTCGCTTTACTGTGGTTTCTCCTCAACATTTTGCGTAATTGGGTTGTGCCTCACACAGCGCAGCATTTAGTCCTTGAACTGCTTTGCACACAAACACACACACACACACACACACACACACACACACACACGACCATACACACGTGCTGTGCAACGCCCGAAACACGTCACATGTGCAAACAGCTTTAAGTTCATTGTTCCTCTCTGGCTTTTATGTCCTAGCAGCTGTCTTTAAGCTTTATGCGAGTCAGCAGCCTTGGACAGCAGTGTTATGTAGATATATATATATATGTATGTATGGATAGCCGGGTGGGTCGAAGCAACCCTTTAGAGGTACAGACCATTAACCAAATTGCCTCAAATACTCTCAAATGGTCGCAAATACTTTAAATTATTGAAATGTGTAGGCCGCAGACTGTGAAAAGCGCACAGTTAAAACAAATAATGGCTAAAAGGGCTTGCCAAATGCTCCCCCCCCCTCTTTTCGCCTGCCGCTCTGTTACGCCTCTTTAGGGGCTCATAAATCTTGCTTAGCGCCTAACATTTTGAGGAAGCTGCCCTTTTCCTTCGCTTGCTATTTCTGCTTTTGTTTTGCAACATTTGCGGTTGGTCAAAGTTTTGAATACCTCTCGCCCCCCCTCGCTCTGCTTACCTCTCTCAAAATAGACCTTATCAAAGGGTTTGCTTTATTATTGCTTATATGGCATTTTAATTATTTTAAATGTTGCAAATAGTTAACTCATAAATTCTTGGCCATTTCTCAGGGCCAGCAAAAAAGCGCTGGCAATTTGTATATTGAAAATAAACAATAAACAAAGCAAAATGAGAGATAGACTTAATTTATGCGCAATATTTATTCATTTATTCATTCAATCGCAAACCATTGGAGCGAGAGCTCACATTTTATTATTTCTCCTTTGCCATTAAAAACACATTTCGTATTATTTTTTATCTGCTTGCATTTTTTGCACAACAAAATACAGCAAAACTTGTGCATCAATTTGAATGTTAATTAATAAATGATGATCATAAAAATTTAATCAACATTCTGGCGTACCCAAAAGGCCAAAGGAATTAATGAAAAGTTTTTGGCAAACTGATGAGAGCATAAAATATGTTAATATAAATTGTTGTGCTGCATGAGTTGCACAAAGACAGCCAGTTCACAAATGCAGATACGCTGTAATACATGTGGATTAATGCATCTAATAATATTGCTCGACAAGTTTATGCTCTATACGTTTCTTTTTTTTCTATTTGACCTTCACAATGATTCAGCATTCAACGGCAAGTTAATTATGCAAATGCACATAATGTTTATGGCCATTTTTCAGCATTTTCTCTAACTCCGCTCACAAAAGTTGTTTCTTATTTCGAAATTTGCCTCGTCAAGCACTTCAGTTCCAGCTACGACAGAAAGCACAGAACACACAAATAATTTACATAATTTGCATTAACAAAACACAGCGCGATAGCCCTCGAAAACAGTTTATGCTCGCACAAACTGCGCAAATACATGCCATGCAGACCAAATTGAATTTTGTGGGTGTTTAATGGTTTCGGTTATATAAATTTATACTTTTTGGTCGCAAGCGATTTGCTAAATAAATTAAACATGCATATTTAAATGGCAATTCAGCACAAACAGCGACCAATCTAGCAGAAACACAAACACAGCCTGCGTAATTGCGGTATCTATCGCACAGCGCTTCCAGCTGTATTTTGTATCTACAATATCTATATCTGTAGCTGTTGTTGTAACTGCAGCTGTATCGATATCCTTTACGTTTAGCGAGCCTCGAGATACTATCGCATAGAGTGTGAGCAAATTGTGTTTTGTAAAGTTGCAGCTACAAAATGCGCTACTAGGCGTATACGTGATAATAATTGGCACAGGCAAGCACAAGCATCAGCCGCCACATCGAGACGAGGCGCTGCATGGCAGAATGAGTAAGTAAATTGAACAACATATTCTATATTTAGCAATTAGAGACTGGATCATTTTTCAAGTGCCGGCTCAATTAAAACTTAATGCAATTAAATAATATTCAATAGCGAACATAATTGGTTTAAACTTGCTCAACAATCATCGTAACTCAATTCTGCTAAATGCTACGGCACAACAACAATGCAAACTAACCGCATTAAACTTAAATACTTGACAGGCGTATAGAAAAGCTTGCCTCTCTCTCGCTCTCTCGCTCTCTCTTGCTCTTTGTTCATCTTCCCCCGGTTTTTTAGGCCAATTCAAGCAAAAACAAAAGCTGAAATCTTGCAAGTTGAAGGCAAAATGTCTGGTCGAGAGCTGGCTTTGTGTGTGCTTTGTGTCCTGCCGTGCTCTGGCTTTTCTGACTGCTCGCCTTGTCAGTTGGGCAAGCAATATGCAAGCATGGCTTTTCATTGATACGCCTGTCTGCCGTTCAATGTTTATTGCATATCAATTAGAAAAGAGCTGCTTGCTACAGTTCTTCTTTAAGTGGTCCCAATTTGTGGCAATAGCATAGAGCATAGCATTCAAGGATGTGTGTGTGTGTGTGTGTGTGATAGTGTGTGTTTATATATGAGCTGTCAAAATCCACTTGAGCGTACCATAATTTCCACATTAAATGAGTTCAAGTAGCAGCCGCCAACTGCCAACTGCCAGCTGCCAGCTGCCAACTTTGCCTTGCCATTCACAGCCTCTGGGCACTGCCACGCCCACAATCAGACGCCTATTCGCACGTGTGCGCAATTAAAAATGCAGCTTGCGGTTGTGCTGGCTCTTCTTTTGCCAAACGACTCGACTGTGTCTGTTTCTGCTCTGCTCCAGTGACATACAAAGCCTTGCTGATAAGTGGGAAAAGCAAAGCAGAGGATAGTTGAAGCTGAGTAAAGCTAAAGCTATGGCACATTTTAGTTGCCTTACTAAATTTTGCAAGCAGTAATTAAATTAATTCTCGACTCTCGCAAATTGCATTGAAAGCCGCGTGGTAGCATGGCGTATACGCAATTTCACTTTTCTGCCGTCCAGCAACAACAACAAGCGCTCGTAACAAATGACACAAAGTAGCAACAACAACAACAACAACTGCGAGTATAATGCAATTCAGAGTATAGAAACAAATCCCTGACCTGATTTACCAGCTTCTTCAACTGGCAGCAGCTGCTTTTCCTCTTTAGTTTGTGCTGTGGCAGTTGCAATTGTTGTTGTTGTTGCTGTAGCTGCATTGGCTTTTGCTTTTGCTTTTGCTTTTGCTTTCCGTTTTCCATCTACCTTCCTGCTGTTTCGCTTCCTGTTTACTTTTCATGCAAACTTTCCATTTTTATTCTCCAAAAATGTCGCCCCTCTGTCTGGACAAGCTAAAAAAGCCAACTAGCTACCTACTTCCCTTCCACTTGTAAATGGCTTTAGACAAGAGCCAAGAGCTGGGACGTGCCCAACTGTTTCTGCCAGCTCAAATCTATTTTTAAGAATTTACAACAGGATTCGGGTCAAACATTTGCACCGACTGCACTGCATACCCTAACCATTGATTTATGTGCCGTCGAGATGCAGCTATATCATTTAACAATTTCGACAGCTTTTCGAGGGTATTAAAAACGCATCTTAAGTGTGCACGACTTTCGAATTTCATTCGGTGTTTTCTGCTTTACCGAGTGCAAGATCAGGCCATAAACATAAACTCGCATTATGCTTGGCCAAATAAAACTGCAGCCAAATGACACGTACAACTGCCGTTGGGGAATACCAAAAAAAGGGGGTGGCCAGGCAGAAGGGGCAGGGAAAGAGTTGTGGAATGTGTGTGCACATTTTGTGCGATTTACTGCGACTTTGCTTTCGGATGTTTTGTTTTATTTCGTTGCCTTTTCAGGGCATCGATTTTGTCGCTAGCATTTTTGTCTTTGTTGAGCAAAAAGTAGAGGAACATGAACGAGAGAGAGAGAGAGAGAGAGAGAGAATGACTGGAGCAGAGCAAATTGTGTCAATGAAATTGTTGTCAACAGTTTTCTCTTGTTGTCCCTTGTTTTTTATATGTTTAAAGCTGGCAATTATTTCGAAGCGACAGCAAATGAAAGTGAACGAAAAAAATGAAAACAAACTTTAATGCTCTTAGCTTGGTAAATGAAACAAACTAAAATGAAATTCCTGCTTGTAATTAAAAGCAATTCTTTCGCTAACAAACCTGGCACGCTCTTTTAAACAATTCTTTAAGAATTTAATTAACATGTTTTGCGAAAGTGAATTTAGGTGAAAGTTTCTTAAGAGTTGCTGCTGCTAATCGACAATGAGCAATGCGTCTGTCTGTCACGTCTGTCACACACACACACACACACACACACACACACACACACACACACACACACTTATGTAAATTTAATGCTTGCTTCGGCTCAATAAAATGCAATTGCAAATTTATACAAATGTGCCGGCATTATTATTGTGCTTAAATCAACGAGTCCTTGCCTGTCTCACATTCAATTTAATTGTTGTGTTGTTGTGCGTTGTGTGTGTTGTTCTGTTGTGTATGAATTATGACAAGCGTAGGCAAATGACTCTCGGTCGGTCTGTCCTTCTGCCCTCGCTGTGTGTCCTTCCTTGCGCTGTTTGTGCTCATTTTTACTTGTACTTGGCAGTACGTGAGGATTTCATTTCGATTGTATTTGCAACAATGGGACGTTCTTAATAGGCAACAACACACAGGAATTCTTATCCTCACATTCAGCATATACTTGTACTTTTATGCTCATATTGTGCATAACATATATATCAAGATGTATACTGACTTTGCCTCATGTTCATCCCCTTCGTTGGCACGTTTGTAATAAGTTTGTAATAATCAGGCGCACAGCTGCCTTTGTTCTTGCAGCTTTATTTGCTGTATTTGCCGTGGTGTTTCCGTTAGTTACGACTTTATCCTGTAGTCCTTTGCTCAGCTGTGCAACGAGAAATAAACAAGTTTCATTTATTTATTTTTTGTCCATTTTGTTGGTTTCCCATTGGATTTTATAGCCACACGCAATTTACTTTTTATTTATGGCTCACATTTATACACTCACAACCATTTGCAGAAACAGCAACAGCAACAACAACAACAACAACAGCAACAACAACAACAACAACAACAGCAGCAGCAATCAGAGCTGCAGTTGAAACTATATTTGGCTTTCAGTAAGTTAAAATCGAATAGCGGAAATTCCATAAATTAAATACAAAAGAAAAAATCTGTTAAAATTACATTTAAATTGCTTGCAAAATATAAAGCAAGCGTGTAGTCTTTCTCTACGGCTGGCTGCACTCATTTCGGAGTCATAAAGTTGGTCACATTCAAATTAAAATGCAACTTTTGCACACGCCTCGAGTGGCAACAGATGCTGTCGGGGCAAAAGTCGCATTCTCGGTCGCTCCTCGCTGGCAAAGCAGCTGCCCCTTGAGGCACTGTTTGCCCAGGTCTGTTTTAATGAGACACTCGTGCAGAATGAGAATTAAACGGCGACTGCACTTTGGGCATAACTGTTAGGCTAGTCCAACTCCAGTCAGAGTCAGAGTTCTCCACAAGCCACTCTCACCGATTTGGGTCAGCTGCTTAGCACACACAATAGAAGCAAAGCTCTCGAAAGTATGCTATGGCGAATGGCATAATGGCCAATCCAAAATCGATTCAGGCCAAATCGGTTGCACTTTTCCACTCCTCATCATCATATCTAAACAGACCTTTTCAATGCAAGCTCGCAAGAATGAAACGCTTATTTTATGGCCACAATTTTGCGTGTGTCGCAGCATGTAAGCATGACTGTGTATGTGTATGTGTGCTTGTGTGTGTATTGAATCTGTGTCAACTGCCACGCCCATACACAAGTATAGCCCCTCGACTACTTTGCGTATCTACCAGTTGCATGTTGTTGCGGTCCCTGTTTGTTGCATGTTGCGTTGACATTTTTGCCACGCTGACATTTTACATTTTACAGTAATTCCCGCTTCTCCAACCTCTCCCCCCACCCCCCACCGCCACTGCGGCATCTGCTGAAACTGTGCCATGATTTAATTTCACACAATTTGTCAGCACTGCGTTTCCTCTATCCCCCTCTCGCTCACACTTATGCACACACATATATATATTTAGTAATCCTGATATCAGATCTACATGAAATATGCGTCATGACATTCCCCAATGGAGGTTTGCACGTCGTTCATATGTTTGCTTATTTGTTGGGCTTCGTGTCGAATATGCGTCTAAAAAAAAAACAGGAGATTAATTCCACAAGCACTACTCCCTATTGGAATTGTAATTTTGCAAATTGAAACCATTTATTTTTTACGCCATTTAATTAAATTATAATCGAATTCAGAGCTTCATTCCTTGCTTGATATCCATTTCAGCAATTATATCATTTATGTTGATTCTCCAAACTGCAAATGTCGACATTGTTTGCATTTCTCTTCTCCTCATTCGCTGTGCCGTATGAAGATCACTGTTAATTAACATTTCCTTCTGAGTATCAAACTTGTGTAACTGTGTGACCAGCCCAGCATAAAGGGAACGTCCCACAAAGTGCTTTTCTAGCATTTAAATTAAGCTGGAGAACTTTTTCCCCTCGCAGAGCTCACCAAGAAAATAATTTGAAATAAATTCTGCTTATTAAAGAAACCCTTTTATATGGTACCGTATATATCTGGCTATAATTTGAACCAATTGAAGCACTCTTTAAGCCTTAACAATCATAAAGCAAACTTATTAATGCAAGTGCATCTCTATAAAGTCCCAATAGTTGCATGAATCGCTGTCTTCGGTTCAATATTGCGTATAAATAAAGTAAATCCTTGATTTATAGAAAATGTCTAGTTGAGCTCCCTTTAACATGTGCGCTGAGTTTTTGCTTGAGTCCTTTAGTTTTTGCAGACTATTTGCTAAACCATTATCATCCGTAAGAGTCTCATGAATAGCTTTGAACCACGCCACGCACAAACAAAAAAGAAATTGATGTTAAAACATGGCGCGAGGAAAACACGAGTGCCAGCCAGTGCACAAAGAAAATGAGAAATGAAAAATGGAAAAACGCAATCAGCATATGCAGAACGTACGAATATGCAAAAACAAAAACAAACCAAGAAAAGTGGAGCAGCAAACTGGCGTGCAGCTTTGCCAGCTTTAAGGCACGCCTCAGCACCTTCTGAAGGGGGGGAGACAGATGGGGCAAGGCGAGAAGAGGTGGAGAGGTACTCCTCTGGTAAACGAGAGTTGTGAGCTGGTTGGCGGCATTTAGAAAAAACAAAAGGCGAAAAGCAGCAGAAAACAAAAATGCACTCGAAGAGTTGCGATAAAAGAGGCGTGGCAAAGTGGCGCAGCAGCACTTGAAATGGCAAAAGCCTTGGATAGCATCGAATTGCATTGTGGTGCGGTGTGTCTGAGTATGAGTATGTGTGTTTGTGTGGATGAGTGTGTCTGTCTGACTGTGTTTGTGTTTGTGTTTGAAGGATGCAGGACTCAAGTGGCTGCCGTTGATGCTGCTGCTGCTTGGGCTGCTTCTGCTGCTGCCACAAGGCAAACATATTTTCATTTTAAGCGCTGCCAGCAGCGAAAACTCATTAGAGATGCTGCGAAAATAACTCCAAGCAAATTCTGGTGCCAAGGATACCAAATTGCAAATTTATAATATCCGCCTCGAGATCAGCAGAGAGCGAGGGGGTGGGGGGAGTGCACTTAGCACTCGACTTCAATTGCTTGTTGATGTTTTGCAATTTTGCCATGTGGCAAGTTATCTACGCATCTTCCAGATGAACTGCCTCCTCCAGCTAGCAAGTTCCAGTTTCGAGTTGAAGTTGAATGTGGCAAGCTGGGGGAGTGAGCGGGGGCAAGCCATCGGCGACGCCGCTTAAAGATAGCAGCAGTTTCATTCTATTAAAAAGTTGCCAAGTGGCTGCAAAAGTGCAATGCCAAGCCCATTACTGTAGTGCGAGTACAAGTACAAGTGTGTGAATGAGTGTGTGTGTGTGTGTGTTAGTTTGTGTCTCGTAAGCAACTTCCTGCGCAGCAGCATTAGCAACACTTAAGGACACTTTTGCCGGCTACTGACAGGAAGCAAAGCAAGCAAAACTCTTGCTAGCAAACCCAACCCCCCTTCTCCTAGCCACACCTCTGCCCAGCATTCAACATTAAGTTAATTTGCAACGTGCACAGCAAGCAAAAACGAGGCAAAGTATCAAGCAGCAAATGGCAAGTGGCAAGAGAGAATAGAAGTGCCATTTCAGCCATACACTGCACAAAAACAACACTGTGTTGCACTCCCGCTTGTGTCACCGATGAGCTAATTCAACGCTGATTTACGATGATTGGCAGTGCAGTCAGCCACTCCCCCAGAGCCCGTCAGGACTAGTCTTACTCAGATTGAGCCATCACAATGAGTTCGATTGCGACGTGCACACGCGATGACCTTAAAACATTCCAAATTAAATTCGACATTTTGGCAGAGAAGCAAGTGTCTGCGCTCCCAGCACGAGCAAGGACGAAGGATACTCATTAGGCCACCGCAAGCGTTCAATATTCGTGCTAGCATATTAAATGCCCATAAGAATGCTATGGCATTTGACATGTGCTAGCTGTCACTTTAAGCCACTTCGAAATCAAATTGGAAATTACAAATTAAGACACTAAATTGCTTGAAATACTTTGCTAGACACAAGTCGAGTTCAGTCCCTCTGCTAAATGTTGTGTAATTTCATTCGAATATCAAACACATTCCGTAGCTATCTCCAACTCTATCTCCATCAGTGTTTGTATCTGTACCTGCAGAGCCATAACTCAAGTGCTGAAATTTGTAACTAAATAAATGTAATTTACAGTAGGAATATGTGCATCAAGGCAAATAATTACTTGGCTTCTTCAACGTATGCATAAAGAGATTTTCATTTACATCTTTGCTTCTGTATTTTCATGTAATTATTACATTTGCACATGTAGTTTTATTGCGGTGCTCCGCTGAGATTAATACACAAATATATCTGGTTCTATCTTAGGTTATTTTCATTTGTATTTAGTTATCTTTGATGTTAATTAAACTTTTTTAATTATATGTACAAAGTATATATGTATTTCGTTAAGTAATTTTTTTTCTGCTTCAAAATGCATACAACTACACCAACTTCTTTTAGGTGTTTATTTTTTACTAAGTTTTAGCGGAAGTCAAGTTATTATACCCGCTTACCCAAAGGGTAGAAGGGTATTATGGCTTTGTGCCGACTGAAAATGTATGTAACAGGCAGAAGGAAGCATCTCCGACCCCATAAAGTATATATATTCTTGATCAGCGTCAACAGCCGAGACGATATAGCCATGTCCGTCTGTCCGTCTGTCCATCTGTCCGTATGAACACCGTAAGATCTCAAAGAAAATTTTGGTATATTATTTTGGTATAATTTCAGTATATTTTTGTTTAGTATTTTTTCAGTATATTTTTGAAAAGTATAATATTTTGATGGTAAAATTGGGCGGCGGGTATCTCACGGTCGAGCACACTCGACAGTAGCTTTCATACTTGTTTTTTTTACTAAGTTTTAGCGGAAGTCAAGTTATTAACAGTTCGTTTAATTCTCTTTAATTTAAGCAAAGAACTTATTTTTGTCCCGTAGATTGCTAAGAAACTACACCATTTGTTGGCAACAAGCTAGATATTTGTATAACTCTCTTGCCCATATTCATTTGGAAAGTAAGCTTAAGTCTCACTATGTATAAGGAGAAACTTTGAGAGATAAAACTATAATAAAGTTTAAAACGAAAGTGCATATTGACATTTTATAATTTGCTTAACAACCGTCTTCATATCAAGCGCAAATGTAACAATAATTTAAACAGAACATTCAAAGCTATCATCATCAGTTACTGTGTGTGTTATTTATAAGAATTTATCTCTGTACATGTCTCTGTTTCCGCATCCATCTCTAACCATCTGTTAACAAGTATCTGTTTTATTTACCTGCACAATCATCACAACAATTCCGCGCTTTTGCTGCTCGGTCGTGGCTGAAACTATTTGTGGTTTTCTTGTGTTTAACTTAACCAGTTGACGCCACTTTTGTGTACAAGCAGAATTGCATTCCACTCCCGTAATGACCGCAATCACCGTTCGCACAATGCCCTGCTTCTTTCTGTTCTGCCCGGTGACAGCTGGTTGTTTGTTTGTTTAGCCAGTTGCGCCAATTGGGAGCGAAGCGTGGCCAAATTAGGACGCAAGTGGACAAAATGCAGCTGTCGCCACCAACTGCAATTCGCAGCTGGATGTCGAGCTCAAGCTCGAGTCAGTTGCCTCGTGATGCGGAAGTGGCAACGGGTATGAGATTGGGATTGTGAGAATGGGAATGAGAGTAGCAGCTCCTGTGCAAACGAACTAACCAAGAGCCACTTACTTACATTCATAAGCCACAGTCGAGATCCCCACATAAAGCCCTCGACACGCGCCTTTTGCTATTTACTCAGCGGGAAAACGCAGCTGGAGCGTCAGCGGGAAGCGGGGGGGGTGGAGGGGGAGCAGCACAGCAGCAGTTGGTTGGCCGCGGGGCAAAAGAAACAGAACCCAAACTCATCATCACAGTTGCTTATCCAGCGCGTTGCACACAAGACGCGAATGCGGCTGCTTCACACTTCCTGCTTGACAGGATGACTCCAACCAGTTTACCCCCCCCTCTCAACACTGCCTTATCAAGTGCCATTTTTCATGCAATGCCGTCACTTTGCCACACCACAAAGTTATCCCTGAAGCTGCTGGAGCAGCGTGCACGCCATTGTCTTGTCCTGGCTGGCTGGCTGGCTGTCTGGCTGCCTTGCTGCCTCGCTGCTTGACAGTGTCTGTGTCTGTGGGAGTCCTCCCTTTTCACACATGCTGAAGATGCCAGCAGACAAAAGGCAAATCCTTTTCCTCCCCCCCCCTCACACTGTCGCATTGTCTTTATATACGGCTTAAGCCACGCCCAGCGCATGCCAGCCTGCCTGTCTGCCTGCCAATTGCAATTGGTTGCAGCTGCTTCGATTTGCCTAATCCTTGCAGTTTAATTGGCAACGCATTGCCATCAAATACAGCACTCTTCCCCTCGCTCTCCTCCTTCTCTCCGCTAGGCTTAGTCACTGCTGCATTGTCCATTTGAGGCAGCTCTTTAACCATTGTTAAAAACAGCCACAAACTGACCTCCTTTGGCTCTTAAAATCCGCTGCAACTGCAACCCACTCGGATGTGCTTCACATGCTCCAGTTGCTGCTGCCGCTTCCCACTTCTGCCACTTCAGCAACTTTTAGCATTAAATATGTGGCCAGCACTGTGACACGCCCCCCCTCTTTGACCTCCCCTTCCCCCCCCCCCGTGCTCAGACTCCAGCGAGTTTATGAAAAATATTACATGGAGATTAAAGTTTTCGAGTTTGTTGTTGTTGTTGCTGGCATTTTACCTGGCTGCTTGCCCAATGCAAAAGGTGCGGACAGAGGGAAGAGGACGCACCAGCTATTGTTGCTGCGGTTATTGTTGTTGTTGTTGCTGCTGCTCTGGCAGCTCTGACATAGATATTATTGTCTTGGTTACGCTGCTTTCCTCCACCTTTTGCTCTCAAATTTATTTTTCCGCCATTTGTTGTCTCTCTCCCTCTCTTGCTTCTAATTGAAGTGCAGCGAGTGGGTGTGTGCTTGTATGTGTGTGTGTGCTTGTATGTGTGTGTGCAGTCTTTCTATTTACATATTCGCCATATTGTGGTGTGCTCTTTTTCTCCACTATTTGTGCATTGTAATTATTTAAAGTGTTTTTTGTTTTTGGCTTTCGTCAGTGTTGAAAATCGCTAAAAGGCATTAAAGTTTGCACAATCCCTGACGGGTTTAGCTTTTGGCAACAGCCAACAACAGTTTGCAACAGTTGTTGTAGTTGCAATATATTGTACATAAGTCTGCAGGGATTACTAAAAGATTCATTGGGGATTATTGCCGAGAAAGTTGAGGAAAAGGTCAGAGTTGAACGGAGCTTTGCATTTGCATTGGGATTGCAAGTTTTTGCACAATTGCTGCTGGCTGACCAAAAGAATGTTGCATGCCACATATGCGAGTGTGTTCAGCTCAGCTTAGGCCAGCTGGTTGGGTTGCCATCATTTAAGCCACAATACTGCATTTGGCTGCCTCGAACCGCAGGCGACAAGCTGAGTTATGGCTGCCCCAAGGGAGGAGGTTGCCTCATGCGTGAATTGCGTGCTTGATTCAGTTGCTCACTCAGCTGCTGCTGCTGCTGCTGCTGCTGATTGATGGCTCCACTTGGACCAACTAAACGGATTCACATTTGGATTCACACATACACCAGAGTGGAGTGGAGTGGAGTGGAGTGGAGGGGAGCGCAAGAGAATTACTTTTTCTTTGGCATCTTCTTCCGTTTCTGGCATTTTTCGTTGAAATTTAATTTCCCTTAGCTCGTCGCTTAATGAGCTGAGTGAGTACTTACACAAAATTAAGTGTTGTCCTACTTCACGAGCGCTTCAGCTGACTCTTGGCAAACATGTCTCAGTCTCAGTCTCAGTCTCAAAGTAGCAGAGATAGAAAGAGATGGCGCCACAAAGGAAATGGAAAAGCAGAAGAAAAAACACAAATACAAGTCAAGACGAAGCAGAAGTAGAAAGCAGCAAAGTGTGAGGCTCTATAGTTCTGCTCTCACTTACTCATAGTCTCTCTCTCTCTCTCACTCTCACTCTTGCTTCCTTCCTCACACACTTTTGCCAACTGCTGCTTTGAAATCATCATAAAGTTGAAGATAAGTTTTCTTTTCATTAGAAAAAAAGAAGTGGGAAATGGGCAACTCCAGAGTGTGAGGCGTTCCCAGGAGTCGTCGTTACAGCCGAGGCGATGTAGGTCCTGCAACAGGAACGCGACAGGAAACAGGCTCAAGCGACAGCCAACGACAGAGCAAGCAGCGGCCAGGAGGGGGAGCATGTATCCCCTCTTGAGTAGGGCAAAACAAGTTGTTTGGGCTGTGCGTTGATTCGTTGTTTTGCCATGTTGCCATGTCCTGTTATGTCCTGTTGTCCTGCCAGACACAGGACATCTATGCTGTCAGTGCAAACTGCCGCCCCGAAAATTTACAACATTTTACAACACTTTACGGGCTGTTTTTGGCAACACTGGCTCACACTAATTCAATAAATGCACATGAGCCAAGCTCCAGTTGTCTGTCTGTTCGTCTATCTGCCTTCCAAGGATGCAGGACACGTAGCAGAAAAGTTGACATAAATCTGCATAAAATATTCGCATATGCAAAACCGTAAAAATAAACCAGCAAAAAGGAGGAACACAAATTGAAGGGAAATAGAAGGAAATATGTAAAAAGTGTCGACGCTTAACTGGCGTGTTCGCCCATCACACATACATACATATAGTATCGTACACACAGATGTGTAATATGTGTGTGTGCCCAGGTGGGTGTGCGTGTGAATGTGTGGGTGCTCGCATTATGCACCAACAGAAGCATCCAGCATCGCCTCAGACAACCATTGAAAAATCTGTAGAAATTATGCAAATAGATTTCAGCAATCACTTAACTCTGCAACCAGAGCGAGAATCCAATGGCACGTCGAGTCGAGTCGAGTTTAAGCCATGTGAGAAGGTGCCAGCAGTTGAGCCAAATGCCATGCAATGCAGCCAATGATATGCCACCAAATTGACGAATAGTGGCACATACAAACAGACATACAAGTATACGAGTATATGAAATTCCTTGTCCTGACTGACTCAACTACAAGGATACAGACTTGGGAAGCTGACATTTTTAGAGAACTCGGCACACACCAAGAAGCAGAAAACTTGGCAGAATAAGTTGACTCTTTTAAAGCCTACACTAGTCGGCTCAATTATTTAGACATACCTAGTGTAGAATACCAACCAAATAGGTATTTCTATTCCATAATTTAATGTTTTTAATAATTGCGCAAATTGTAATTTATTTGCTGTCCAAGGCAGCGAAAACAACAACTGATATGTGATTTACATTTGCATTAATGGAAAAGCACAACAACTAATATTTAATTATATGCGTACAACTATTTATTGTTAATGGGGCATGGTGACTTTTTTTGTTAATGCATTTTATTTCTAGTCTGTTGTAAAAAACATTAATGGTTTTTTGTTTGTTTTTGTTATTAATACTATTTGTTTTCATATGAGTTTATTGCAATTAATATTTTTATTCTATTTGCTCAATCACCAGTTATATTTAAACCGCAGCTATAAGGGAAACTGTCTAGAACATATATAATAGCACACATATGTTAATCCTTGTTAGCCGCAGAGACAAAACCAGCATCTTCTCGGCAACAGCAGTTGTCCATCTTTAGTTCTAATCTTGGTGTACCTTTTCTACAAGTAGGCCCTTAATTAGCCCCAGATAAACAGCAGCTTTTGTTGTTGTGCCACACGCATGTGCCGCAAATGGTTCACTGTACATTAGACAACAACAAAAGCCAAGCCGAGGTCCCTCATTCCTGTCGTCAAATGAAGTCAAAGTCGTCGCATATGACAAGCGCCTGAAAGGGTAAACAAATTCAAGGCGAAATTGATGACAGCGCAGACACACACACACATGCACACTCACCCACACACACACACACACACACACACACACACACACATGCACACATGCACACACAGTTGCCAGCAGTTGTGACATTGCGCCGTCGCCATCGTCAACTTGGCAAAGGTTGAACTAACATTGAAGACAGCCCCCCCCCCCCCCCCCCCCCCTCCGACCAACTGTCGTTTCACAATTTTTACCGTATTTGGATTAAGTGGACTTTGCTGTTGACGCAGATGTCAAGGAACGGGATGTGGTTGGCACAGGTCGCATCGCAGCATGAAAAGTTCCTTAAGAGATTGGCGCGCGCTGCTTTGCATGCTACTACAATATGATATGAGGCAAATGGGAAATGGGAAATATGAAATAGGGATGGGCTGCTGGCTCCCTCGCCATCTCCCGTCCCTCCAACGCTGTCTGCTTGTGGGCGCAAATATTTGCTCACGTGTCAATAACCCGCCCTGTGATTTATTTCATATTTGGTCTGGCTTATGAGTTTGCCTACTCTACAGGACGTCGTGCTTGGAAAATAGTTTTACGTGGACAGCCGCCTGTCATTGACATTTGATATGCAAAGGCGCAAGTTGTGGAGATGCCCACACTTCATAGCATACTTATGAGGGCGCCGACACAGCCGACTTTAGTTGCTGCAACATAAATTGTGTTTCTTTTGCCCAAGAAGAGAAATCGTTTGCTTTTTCTTTTTGCCTGCTCAATGAAGCGCACTCAATGCTTTATCGCCGTCTAGTCATAACCTGCGACGTCTGTGTTTCCCAATTGCTCTTCACCGTCATCTCCTTCGTCTCTCGTTGTTCATCTCTCAATTCGCTGTCTTTTGCTGATTTGATTTAAACGCTTTCTTAGCCTTGTGGGTGAGTGTTGCACAAAGCGACGAGTGGCATCGAGACATGGTTTATTCATGCAGCAGCCGCATTATGCAAATAGCTCTTGAGCTCTGCTCGCTGCTAGCTGCCACGCCTCTTTGCAGCGCCTTCGAAGCGCCACTTGAAATTTGATTTTATTTTCTGTGTGAGTTTTTTGCTTCTTCATTTCTATTTTTACTTTTTTTTTTTTTCAATTTCGATTTCAATTTGTTGCAACATGCCAAGGCACAGTGGGGAATTTGGGCACTTTTTAAAAACAAAATATACACATATGATGTTTTAGGCATGTACAAAAAGACAGACAATCTGTAAAGGAATTTTGTCAACTATTTTAACAGAACACACCTCTAAATATTAACCCATTTGATTTGGGAACCATGGAAATTCAAAAACAAAACACAACACCAAGAACAAGGAGGATAGCTGCTTTAAATCCCGCCTTAAGAGATTCTCATCTGCAGAAGTTTCTTACTCTTAATATCAAAATAGCAGAAGTCACAATTCTAAGCAAGAATAGCATCAATGCTTTGCATGGCTTTCTGATGAAGAATAATAAAAACATTGAATAAAATATGGCTTGGGGGAAATCACAAAATTGCACTTGTCTATTTAACTTCATATAAAAACATTTAAACAAACACAAATACTAGGAAAATATTTTATTATTTGTAACTTGAAGGCCGCCCACTTTTAACAAATATTTTGCTAATGAAAAAAATAACAGTAGCAATGAAATTGTGCATAATTTATGAGCTATTCATAATTGATGTCAAAAATGATCAAATTCCCCACTGTGCAAGGCAAAGGGCAAGAGGCATGCAGCATCCACTTTACGACGCTCTGCTTGTGAGTCGAGTACAAGTTGAGTGCCACTTGATGGCATTGACGACGACGGCGTCAAGAGGGGAGGGGGCAAGTTCGGGCAGCCTGGCAACAACAAAATGGCTAACACGGATTTTTACAGTCGCAATCTCCCGCTTTTGGCGCTCGGATTTTTATTGGGCAATCGAACAACAAATTCGACTCATCTATTTGTAATTGCATTATTCAGCTCGCAGATTAAGCTGCTCCAACAACAACAACAACATCAAGTAATTTCTTTATTTTTTGCGAAATTTCGTTTGAGAAAATTTGCATAGGAAACAAATTACTGAGGCAAAAGCAATTTTAGATTTAAATAAAACGAACGATTCACAAACACAAGCACAACTTTACATGTGTGTGTGTGTGTGTGTGTGTGTGTATGAAAAGCCTTTTCGCCAGGCAACTGCAGGATGTGACAAATGTTTTGCAAATATGTCGCGTGTTCTTTTCGTTGCCTTCCCTTCCCCCCTGCACTCCCTGTTTATCTTCCATAAGCAAGGAGTTTTGTTTGTGTTTCACACAGACGCATACGCACATCCTCTGTAAGTCCTCCTCCTCCTCCTCCTCCTCCTACTCCTCCCCCTCATGTTTGCTTTTAACAAAAGCAAAAATAATTCAAGCGTTGCGCCTGAAGAATCGCATGATGTTTGTACGTCAACCAAGTCTACAAGTCCTCAAATGATGTTGACTGAGACGACGATGATGATGATGGCAGCATAGCAGAGGATGAGGACGAGAATGAAACACATTTTCCATAGCACATTAATATTAATGACTGTATCGTTTTCAAGGCTCTGATTTGACAGCATTTTGTCTATCCCATTTTAATTTCGCCTTCAATTTTGATTTCGAGTTATTTTCCCCTGACCACTTGAATCGCTTTAATAGCACATCAATCAACATCAATGTCTGTGCGCTGGCAATTTGGCAATTTGCTATGCACAATTTCAATATTTACTCGAGCAATGCATTTCACATGCACATAAATAACTTCAATCACCAAAAAATCCATCATTCAAGCACGGCAAACGTTGCGTATGCGTAATGTTTGATATGTGAACAACACTCAAAGTAAAATTCGCCAAATTTATTCATTCCAAAGATTTGTAGTTAATTTGTGGGCATACTCGACTAGCGAACACCTTGAAAGAATAATCATTTAAATTATCTTAAGTCTTAAAAGATCATTTTGTAAATAAATATGAATATTTAGTTGACATTTAAATTACATTGGCAATGGTTGAATAGTCAAAAATTAATAATTTATTTTCCATGTTTAGTTTTAAATATCTGCAAGCAAATACTATATATAGCAAATAGATATAAATAGATTTCGTATAGAGTCGTATTTAATTCCCAAATGTGGCATAGTAAAAACAACAAGGCCTACGCGACTAGAAACAATATTTTTCTTATATGTATGTAGTTCTTTTGTTATGCAGCTCTTTATAGCTCATTCGTCTCTTATTTCTCTACGCTGTCCAATTGCTAATTGTTGATTCATTCAGCATAACGTCCATTAGCATTTGATACACACTATCATCGCTGAATCGAACACGTTTCGTGATTTTCCTGCAGCTAATTTGACCTCTGCACATTTCGAACGAATTCGAATTTGAATTTGCAATTTTGCTGGCTGCGTCTGTCATATTAATTAGCCAGTTCACTGCTGAAAACTAATTAAAATGCCGTGTCATCAGACAGACAGAAAGGCAGACAGACAAACAGACAAACAGACAGAAAGACATGCAGAGTCACATCATTGGACGCCTTTGCTGATTTCTCATGCCCAGTCAATACTAATCGAATAAATGTCATGAATGAACGCGCCCTCAAAAAGCCCAAATCAGCCAAAAGGGAGACAGAAAAAAAAGAACCCCTCAACTCTTACCCAAGCAGTTGGACGCCAATCTGCAGTTAGGCAACGGCTACTGTTGGTCGGGGAATTCAATTCATATTCATTTGGCAGCCAGCGAATGCCATTGAATGACAGCGAACAATGAAATCAAATTAAAATACACTTTAGCGTCCTGTTGACTGAATCAATGAATCAAAGGCTAAACAATGGAATTCCAGTCATCTCGAACAACAACAATAATGACAACAACAGCAGCAAATATATATTTTTGTTTGAAAATTGAAACCCTTTGCGACTGACAGGCGACAGGCGCTAAAAAATGTTATAAATTTAACGCAAAATTAAATTAAACTTGAAGTGTGGCGTGCGCTTTAATTACAGAGCCATTAAAACGGCATTTGTAATGCCCATGAAATTAACTTCATTTGCGTGAAGCGGCTGTAACTGGCGTCCATTAGGCGGGAGAGAGGGGGGCTGAAGAGGGCTGAAGAGGTGCGAGCACAACACAAAACATATTAACTGCAAATTAAAAGAGAGACGAAGCCAAACCCTAAAGGTATTGTCCTTAAAATTAGAGTAAAAATCCAAAACCAAACAGCCAAATACGCTTTCTAAAGGCTCGTTTGTGAAAGTGAATTGTTATGTAAACATTTATTAATAACAAAAAGAACAGATTAGTGCACCTATAGGCTGCTTAATTTAATTAGAATTACTGGCTAAAAAAGAGAATAATTGAAAGAAAGAATTGGTTTATACTTCGATGTTCTAATTTATTTTATTATGACAAATGAAATTCAAAACAAAAACAGATGTCATAAATAATCCCATCGCTCTTTATTTTCGTGGTTGCATCGAAGGAAACAATTGGTGTTAATAAAAAATGTAGAGTGTCATAAGCCATAAATATTATGAGCAAAGCATCTGTGAAATTATCATTATTATTAGCTGTCATTGCTTTTTTTAGTTATATTATTAATTTAAAGCAACTTCTATTTGTTTTCAAATCACTAACCGATCATAATTGATAGCTCTGCTAATCATTTGTGCTATCTAAGAGCAAGACTTAACAATGATATTAAGCTCAAGTTGATGCTCAGCAAACGCATCGTTTTGTTGCAAACTATTGGAAAAAAACGATTTTAAATTGACATTGAAATAGCCGAGCTCAATTGCCTAGAGTGCCATCCATATGTATTGCAATGAAATAAATCATTTTCGCTTTCTCAGTCTGTAGTTGCTCAGTTTTCGCCTTGTCTGTATTCATTGCGTTATTCTTTAGAGCAGCATAGCATATCATAAATAACTTAATTGAAGTTCAATGGAAAAGTTGTAGAGTTTTTGTTGAGCAAACAGCATAACAAAGTTGTTATATCCTTTGAGAGAACAGCACGAACTTTGGCCAAACTGAATAGCCAAAAAAATGCTTAAAATGCGAGCAACGCTCAAAATTCATTAACTGCATAAAGTACACACAAGCACACACGCCACACACACACGCCACACACACACTCATACACACACATAGTCATTGCTGGCACGCACTTCGCTGAGCCTGCTTTAAGCGGCTTAGTGAAAGTCCTTGCCAAATGTGCAAAGGAGCGAGCAAAGGGGCGAATAAAACGGCGAGAAGTAAAAAGAAAGAAAGTAAAGTGAAGGAGCAGCAGCCTCAATTGTGGCTGACTCTGACTCTCCCACTCCTCCCCCCCTTGTCGATGAAGCAATGCTGGCGTTTAAATAACTTTGACGCCCTTTTTTGCATGCACATGAGTCTCTGCATGTCTTTTGTGTCTGTGTGTGTGTGTGTGTGTGTGTGTGTGTGTTGTGCTTCCGCTTCTAATGCCATTTACATTGCACGCTGAAACAGAAGCGAAAGAAACTTTTGACGACCACGTTGACAGGGCCAAGGGAAATTTGCCTTTCGTTGCCAACTAGGGAATACACACACACACACACACACACACACACACACACACACACACACACACACACACACACTTGAAGCACTCATATGTCTGTGTCTGTTTGAGCTCGTTACAATTTCGCCTCATTGCCAAATCTTCGCTCGCCGCTTTCTGCACCGCCCTTTGGCTCACTTGAAGCCCGCCAAGACAGCCGGCAAATACATACAGCTAGCAATTTGGGTTGACAACTTTTCGACTGGCACGATACAAGTAATTTGTCTCGGTTTATATTTGGCAAATTGTCGCAATTATCATTTGCTTTTTGTGTGCATCTTCTTTTCATCTCCCCTCCCCGATGTCGCTAATGAGGCAAGACACACGTTGTGCACTCGCATTCAGCCACAGCTAAAACGCTGTTATGTAGCTAAGATTTAAAGTCGCATCACACGGTTTAAAGGAAGTCAAAGTGGGGGGGGTAGCTGTTACACACACACACACACTCACACACAGTTGGTGCTGCACTTCCCTTTCCGCTGCGTCGCCTGAGCAAAGTTTGTTAGCTAGAAAAAGAGGTAAAAGTCGTCGCACCATACTGGTATGCTATAAGTCAAGTTCTCTTCCGGTTGCCAGTTGTTGATGATGATAACGACGATGACGATGATGATGATGATGATGACGCTGCTGCTGCTAGCTAGTGGTGCAGTTGCATGCTGGAATAAAACAACTGCCAATGCCGCTGGCTACAACGTGCTGTCTTTCAACACTTTTTATATGCAACTATTTTGCATATGGCAAACAGCAAGCGTAAGTCAGAGCGTGTGGCTTCAATGTATGCGGTTGAGCTTGTTGGATATTGATGTTTGCTGCTTTAGTTGCGATGACTTGCAAGGCATGGAGGTCACACATTTCGCATCTCAACGTAGTGGCAGTGTAACTGATAGCCTCTGTCTCTGTCTCTTTCGCCCAGCACACGTTGGGCGCCATTAAAGTCTCTACTCACTCTGCTGCTGTCAGTTTACCATCATCATCTACACCGCCATCTTTCACGTGTCGTGTCGTCGACGTCTTCTTCTTCATCTTCTACTTCTTACGCCATTGTAAACAGATATGAGTTTGTTTATGTGTGTGTGTGTGTGAGTGTGGGGTGTGAGGGTGTGTGTGTTTTAGTGTTGATAAGCAAGCAAACGCCATGATAAACAAGTTACGGCTCTTGTTGTTGTGCTGTTATTGAAACTACCGCAATAGAAGAAGAAGTAGAGGTAGTGGAAGTGGGAGTAGCATTAAGAAGAAGCAGCAGCAACATCAAGAAGAAGCAGCAGCAACATCAAGAAGAAGAAGCAGCAGCAACAAGAAGAAGAAACACAAGTGCAAATTTGAAAGGTTTTTGACATTGCTCCATCGAACTCTCAGTCTCAGACCAAGTCGCCCTCTCTCGCCTCCCGCCTCTCGCTTTGTCTTCGTCGTCGTCTCATTCTCTGTTTTTGTTTTCAAGTTTACTGGATTGTTTACTTTACTGTTTTACTTCAGTCAAGCATCTTGCTGGCCAAGTCTTTAAGCGACATGCACATCGGGCCATAACGAAACTGCACTTTGCTCAGATTTTGCAATAAAGAGCAGGCGACAAAGAGAAGAAGACAAGAGGAGAAGGCAGGCAACATCATTTTAGTTGGGACGAAAACAAAGTTTGGCATATCAAAAATTATTAGCAATTTAATGCACGACTAGTCAGCGCCAAAGGCACAGCAGAGCCACTTCCACATCCACATCCACATCTACGTCTACGTCCAGTGTCCTTAGAGTCCAGTCTCGGCTAGCTTGTGGCTGCTGTCAGCTCGCGTGGCAGGCTCCTCGATTTTGTGGCAAATTCAACTGACGCCAGACGCTATAACAGTTGCAGCGTAACAGCAGGACGTTGCCGGCGGGAACAGACAGGCGCAGCCAGGGATTGGCGGGCAAGGGGGACAAGGAGCCACTGGCATGGATATGTTAAAAACAACATGTTTTTACTTGCATTACTCGCACATAGTACATACCCTAAAGTGAAGTAGGGCACATCGGTTGCAATAATCCTAATTTCGTACACATTTTTCGCCTTAAATTTCAGCAGTTCAATTCGCCATTTTCGATGACTTTAATGGAAAATCTTTGCAACAAATGTTGCTTTAACTAAACCAACTTTATTACCCCCCAACTTTAGATTTTATTGTTTGTTATTTTTAATTATTAATATTTAAAGTCAAATTTATAAATATCATTGTCCTTATGGAAGTTATTCGATTGAATTTCATTTCACATAGTATTTCACTTTTTGAATTTATTTAATTATAATTCATTTAATTTTCAATTTATTTTTCTCTTTGCCACTGTCATCAGCTGTCGTTAAATAATTAAAAAAGTAAATACTTTAATATCAATTAATTTGAAATATGTCTACCTCTTTGTCAGCTGCTATAGTTGTTGCATAAATAATGGATTGGTGACATGTCATATTAGACGCAAGTTAAGTTAATATTTAATAAATGCCATCGAATACCCTTAGTCGTTTATTATTGTTATTAATTAATTAATTTTCTATATTCACTTTCAATTAAAGTAATTTTCAATTTCTTTTTGTAGGCTGATAGTAGCTAAATTAAATTGTTTATTTGGTTTATTTGGCATCTACTAGTTCTTTATAACAGTGGTTTTCTATATAATACATATATAATTAAATAATAAAAAATAAATACCTTGTAGTTTGTAGGGCATTGTGTAACGCTCCGTCTGCCTCAACTATTTTCGTGTTGTCTTGTGCAACAGTGGCAGCAGCAAAAAGCATCAGCAGCAGTTTCCCTGTCGCTGTCGTTGTTGTTACTGTTGTTGTAGTTGTTGTTGTTGTCGTTGTATGTAGTTGTCGTTGTCGCTTTTGACGTCATCTGCTGTCTGCTACCGCCATGCTCGTTGTCGTTGTCGTTGTCGTTGTCTGCCCCTTCGTCCAGCTGCAGCCGTGGCGTAGTCCCCACGTCTGCTCCATGTCTGTGCGTCTAATTTAAAATTATGCAACTGTTTTTCTGCACTCTTTGCTATTTTTATTCTTTCTCCAACCCTCTCTGCACTCAATTCCCCCACGGCCAGCGTAATTTCCCACTGGCACTCATTGACTTGGCGACTCTGGTTGTTGTTGTTATTTTCACTGTTGTTTTGGGGTCACGCGTTGCAAGCCCCAAACAACGGTAATAAATCATCAGCAAAGAGCAGCAGCGGCAGCAATAGAGAAGCCTTCTCTCTATGCTCGTTCGCCATTTCTCTGCTCTCTCGTTTTTCTCTTGTTTTTGCCATTCTCATCGTTATCACTGACTACTGCAATCGACAGCAGCACCTTCTACGCTCCTCCGATTGGCCCCCTTATCTCAAGCTCCAACAACCATCTCATTCTCTGCTGCCGAGCGAGCAACCAAAAAAAAAACACATTAATCAATTGCTCTACAACGTCTGTTCTGGCCTCGAGTTTGGTCTGGTTTCATCTCTGCAGCAGGCCACACATATTTCCATTGTGCCACTGAACAAAAACTGAAAAAGTACCCTTACACGCTTGGTGAACACAAAAACAACAATAACAATAATAACAACAACAACAACAACAACGTAACACACATTTTTACACATAATGTGCAGCGCGCGTGAAAATTCGTCCTTAGCGAATGTGCAAGGATAAAAAATAAAGAAAAAAACAACAAACAAAAGTATACAAAAATAAAAATTGTTTATGCTGCAAATATTTATGATGCCAACTGCGACAGAGACAACGACGTCGGCTGCAGGACAGCGGACAGCGGACAGCGGACACAGGATAGCGGGGCAACAGGAATTTATTTCAATTTATATGCCGAGCGATAAATATTTGGCCATAAATTTGGCGTATAAATCGGCAAGTGAGCCATGAGCCGTGAGCATTTGAATACCAAAATTGATTCGTGAATATTCATTAAATTGTGTGCAAAATGTGGTAACAAAAAAAAAACTAATTAGCAATACGATTTTACATACAACATGCAGCAAATTGAACTTAATTTACATTGTGAAAATTGATTAAAGTTATAAAAAATTACAAGCGGCAAAATTATGAGAATTTAATTAATTTTATTGGTTGTGTTTTTGCTTCTTCTTTTCCACAGACACCACAACCACAATAATGACGTTGAAATGGCGTCAGAAATTCAAAAGCAGAAAAAGGGCAAAGAAACTGAAACAACAACATCGAACAAATGTAACAAACACTGCCGCTACAACAGCAACAGAAACAACAACAACAACAACAACAACTACACATAAAACAAAATTATTCAGACTGAGGGAGGTCATGGAACATTGGCGGGATCACGGCAAATGGCAGTCAAATGAATGCCACAAAAGTGCCACACAAATGGCAACAGCAGCAACGGCAACGACAAGGACAAGGACAACAACAACTGCAACACAATGTCATGCAATTAAGGCTTCCAGCTGCAGCAACGGCCATTGTCATTTGCCCCAGCCTCAGCCTCAGCCTCAACGTCAGCGTCAACGACAACGACAACGACAACGTCATCCATTTGCGACGTCAACGTCAGCGTCGACGCTGACGCTGCTGCTCTCACTGGCCGCAACAGCAGCAATTGCCGTAACAGCAGCAGCAGCAACAGCAGCCGCCTCCACCTCAAGCGCTGCCAAACCTGCCAATTTGCTCGGCTCAGGTGGCAGCTCAGGTTGCTCCCTGTCCGAGTTTAATTGCTCCAATGGACGCTGCGTGCCGCTCAGCAAATTCTGCAATAACAACAACGATTGCGGCGATGGCAGCGACGAGCCACGCTTCTGCACACGTAAGTACAGGGAACGGGGAGGGCAAGCAGTATGATGAGCAATTATGCAAAGCTGTCATAAGAGATTAGCGCCAGCAAACCTGTGCTTTTGTTTGCTCAACTCGCAAAAGGAAGAGAAAACAGATAAAGAGTGAGAATTGCTGCCATTGATGAACTCAACAGACGTTGAACTTTTTTGTAACTCTTTGGTTCACCACGCACACTGGAGCAGCCACCTTACCACACCAAAGCACTCTCCAAACACACCTCACTTCATAGCCTCTCACTCCCACACACACACACACACTGCACTAAAGTGAGCAAAATCTCAAGTCAAGTACATAATCTTATTATCTGCATATTTCTTGTCAGCTTTTGAAAGCTCAGTTAAGCTCAGCTTACTGGTTACAATTTGAGAGTGTCTTTAAGCTTTAATTAGTTGTATATTTTATGAGGCTTTCAGTAATTTCCCTCAGTGTAGTCGACAGTGAGTTCACCTCCACCTCTCTGTTTATCGCACACTGCCATGTACACACACTCTCAGTCTCCCTAGTATGTATGTGTAAATGTAATTAAGCACACTGACACACACGCTCACAGAGAAGCGCCCTCATAATGGCGGCAAAGTGAACTTCTCACTTTGCCAATTGGCTGTCCAAAGCGGAGAGTCCCAGTTCCACAATAAGCAGCGCCAGGACCATTCGCCTGCCCAGTCATGGGCACGTCATGTCAAGCGTTGATGAATTTAATTAAGTATTTTCAATGACATCCAAGAGGACCGGAGGATCAGAACAGCGTCAACGCGCTGGGGTTTTAATTGAAAAGTGGGCGTACTCGATGTAAAATGTATGTATGTAAATATTGATGGTTCACTGGGCAATCAATTATTCAATATATATAGGTTCATGTGTATGCGATAAAACAATTGAAGCAATTACCGCTTAATGTGCTGAGCTTTTCTGCAATGTTGTTCAATTGACAGCTTAAAAGCTCCTAAATTCTTGTTGTTGCTTGAACACCTGCACACCCATAGGCAACAGAGATTCATACACATATACATTTACAAAGTTGATCTGCGTTTGTATTTGGGCAGCTTAGTTGTTGGGCATAATAATAATTATCTAATTGAGTATTGATGATTACTCGTCGGCATGTTAAATTTGATTGAATGTTACAGCAATAACAACCATCCAAACGGAAAGGTAAGCTGCTAACGCATTAGGAAGTAAATTGAATGGAAATCGATTGTGTGTCTCGGCCGTACTAATCCTCATGCATTTTTAATAAAACTAATTGATATGGCATCTGAGAGAAACAACAATAAACCGTAATTCACAATTTTCATGCAAATTGAATTGCTTTTTGGTTTTGTACAACATAATTTCATTACGTTTGCCAATTAGAACAAAACAGAGAGAATAAACTAGCATTCACACAAACTATTTGTATGCATGACCTGAAGTAGCGGTAAAAGTTCAAAGTGGAACTCAAAAGCACAGCTTACAAAGAAGCAAGACAAAGTAAAAAACTTTTTTGCGCAACTTACCATTTTTAAGCTTGTGTTTCATTTCACATTCACATGCAATCGTATATATTATTTGAATAACACTAGTCACACACATAAACAAAAAACAAAAATAAAATGCACAATTAAATTTATTTGACTAATTGGAATGCACAAAATATTCATTAATGCAGTAATTTAATTTTTCATCAATACACGCGCGCGATCTTTTTTGCATACCAGAGTGACCGAAAATTGAATTTTAATAAATGCGTGCATATATTAAAATATACCAAAAATGCAGTGCCACGGACCACAAGTAGATCACGATAAGCAAGGGATATCGATACCCAGCCGCATAAGTAATTAGGAGTACCGGACTGTTCGAAATAGGTTAATATGTATTTCATCATCGGATACAAAATGGTTTACATGCATTAGGAATATTAATAAACTAACTAATTACATTAGCAATTTTGCAAAGTTTTTATACTTTTATAAAGACGGGTTGCTCGCAAAACTGATTTATGTTAAGGCGCTGTTAGGTTAACAGCTCCTTTGGAGCCAGTTGTTTATGGCGTTCAACAAAGGCGCGCCAACCGCCATTCCAGTCGGCGCTTAATAACAAAATTGACGTTAAGCAGGAGTTTATTTGGTGGAAATTGCGGTTGCCTTGGCAGCTTAGCACGGCACACATAAAACTGCTACATAATTGCCCAACTAACGCTAATTGCGTTAAACATGCGCTTCCGACGAACAGCTAACATTTTTGGCACCCCTTCTCACTATCTCCCATCGTTGTCGCGCAGGTTGTAATCGCACCTACTACGGCGATATAGGACAGACGTACTCCCTGGAGCTGCATCGACCCAAGCAGGATCGTGTGCCGTTTGTGTGTGTGCTCACGTTCACAGCGGCAGGCGGACAACACGGCGACGTAGTGCAGGTGAGTAGTACATCCATCCGCCGCAAGGTGGTGCCTTTCACAATTCATTTTGCAAAGTGGGATAAACTATGCCATTAAAAAGATAAGCAAGAGCACAACGTTGTGAGCAATATTGATTTCAAAGCCACTCACCAGAGCAGCGCAAATCCCAATCCCTAAGGCGTGCGAGGCGAACGAAGCGTAACAACAACTGACATGGGGCGTGGGCAGGGCCCATCTCAAAGGATACTCGCCGAGTCCTACATAGGATGCTGGCGCCGGTTAGTTATTACGCCACTTCACACCTTCACATGGCCGGGCAGTAAGAACACAAAGCAGGAGCAGAAGCAGAAGCAGAGTCAGCTTTGGCTTTGCCACGCTCGACTGCGTTCTGAGAGCATCCTGCGAAGCAACCAACCAGCCATTGCACTGATATACTCCACTACTGGGCAAAGAAAAGAAAAAAAAGAAAAGAAGAAACTTTATTACCAACCCAAAACCGCATTTTCTTTACCTTTTTTCGGGGTACGTTTTTAATCTGCTTTTGCTGCTTGCTGCTCCTTGACAGGTCACATTGGACAGCTTCACCATCGGACGCTTCACCAGCTATGTGCACGAGGGCTGTCCCGATGGCTTCATGCAGATTGCCGAATCGGCACGCACACCCATCGGTGGCATGTGGTGTGGCAGCTCCTGGGGACCAGTTTTATTCTACAGCGAAACAAGGTCCTTGATATTCACCATTAAGCTGAACAGGTAAGTGAACGCCAGCTAACTAATCTTAACAGCCGAGCTAACCATGTCCCACCACTCCACTTCTCACAGACTGGCAAGGGATCAAAGCGGCTACAACTTCGACTTTCGCATTAGGTACAAGGTGCTGTCAAAGGACAGTTCCGTAACACGCTACGGCGGCATTAAGCTGGCAGGTAAATCCTCATCCACAAAAGGATTGTGCACTCCTTTCCTTGACTGGCTAACTTGCTATTCTTTCCACCATACAGAGCTTAATCAGTGGCACAATCGCAGCAGTCTGCTCAGTCAACAACAGCAGCAACAACAGCAGCAGGCGATACAGGAGGACTTTACCAACTCGAGCGGCGCTCGTTCGGATCGGTATGGTCAGGACTTTAGTCTGTTCAGCGCGTATGCGAACAATAAGACGTTCATGGACTCGCTGGAGAAGCCGCTAATCAAGGACGAGCACAACTACACCGAACCCAAGTACTATCTGGGTACGTTGCGTATTAATTGCCAAAACTGTCTGCCAATTGTTGACTCCTCCTTCCTTCTGCTTTCAGGTGACCTCATACCGGGCACCTATTGCTCTCGCATCTTCAGCGACTGCGACAAGAAGCCCTGTCGCCTGCAATCGCCCAACTACCCGGGCATCTATCCGCGCAATCTCACCTGCTACTATGCCGTGCGCCAGGTGAGCAACCACATGCAATATGAGTCGCCTTTCCCCTACCTTGGTCCTGCTATAAAGACGCGCTAAGCCCCCCTTAAGAGCCTGTTGTCAAAGGTTAGCGCCTCATTACGACCAGGCCACTCACTACCCACCTCGCTTTTGGGCTAAGCGCATTAAAGCCGCCCACATTATTTCCAGCTCATAAAAATGCCACAAGCAAAAAGACAAAAATTATACGCAGAAATTTCTTTTGAGTTGACGAAAGTTGAAAAGTCGTCGAGGAAAAAAAATCCACAGTCGATTTAAAAGCAATTTACATTCCAAAATAGAACGCGCTTTTATTATAATTAACTGCGATGGCATACGCGTGTGTGTTAGACAAGGATTCTACAAGGATGCTGCAGTAATTCAAGTCGTTAAAAGCATCCATTGTGCTCGACATGTGCTTAGCATTAATGTCCTGGCGGGCATTACAATAAATGTACAATATTAACTTTTTGACTTTTGCCAAGGCTGTGCAGCAGAGCAACAGGGTGTGTTGTGCAGGCACAGGGTGTTTATTAGCATATAAGAAGATTTTTTTTTCAAGAACAGTGTTTAAATATAAGGAAGGATTTTGGCACTTTACTCAAGATTTAGTTTATCTCAATTCGACTTATCGATTCAAGACATAGGTACCTTCCTTTCATAATCAAAGTTTAAAAGCAATAAAAGAATTTAATTTTGCAGAAGTTTAATGGCAAAAACACTGCACTCGACTCCGCCGTCAGTCGTAAACTTTGTGAAGCTTATCTAGAAAATGCCCTTCGTTATCATAAGCCATACATTTAAATGCAATGAATAGACTCAAGAGTAATGTAAGCAATGTGTGTAGTTGTAGCTATCATGTTGTAATGCAACTGCCCTTATTTATATGCTATGTAAATCAGTTCATTAATTTGCATTTAATTGTGTTCTCAGCACGACGTGCCCCATGGCAAACATGCACTGATACTGGTCAAACAGCCCAAGGGGAATCTGGTGTGGATTTCCACACAGGAAACGGCGAGTAGTAACAAAATGTCGGCAGCGCCATCTGGCGGCGACAAGGACAAGAAATTTGAGCCCAGGCTGAAAACATGGAACGACTGCGATTACATTCAGGTAATTAAATCTGCCTTTAAATGCACTTTACTTTGTTCTCCGCCTACGTCTTCAACATGTTCTATTGCCCCTCCATCCACTCCTCCTGATCCTCCCGTCTCTCCATTTGTCCGTCTGCCTGTATGATGGCCCCAAGGCGGTGCGTTGGCTCGCAATGCCAACAACTTTAACGAGCGCCATGGCATAAAAATTACTTCCTCTGTTGGCCAATGGCCGGCAAACAGGACAAACAGGAGCAGCAGGACAGCAGGGCAAGCGGGACCAGAAACTGGCCCCGAAACTGCGCAAAAAACGACAAATTGAAAACGAATGAAATGAGACAAAACTGGGAAAATCTGTTGTTTGCCCCAGCTTCCCTTCTCTCGATGCTCTTGCATTGTGTCCCAGTTCCCACTGTAACTGTCCAACTGTCCAACTGTGCTGCTCCTGTCCTGGTCCTGCACTAACCCATCCGCCCGTCTGTCTGTCTGTTCACCATTGCCTTGAGCTTCGATAGGCTTCAGTGTGAATCTGTGGGAAGTGTTAATTTTGTAGCCTCTTTGTTTGTCATTGTGCCTCACCATGCTGGACAAACTGAACGTAGGATCTGTGCAAACTTCGCCACATATAGAATAGCAGCATATATGTAATATACGTATGTACTCGAAGCTAAATCACGTGGCTTTTGATAGAGCGCTCCAAGAAAGCATAAGACAAAAAAGAGAACAATACAAAACGATAAAGAAAAACAGCTGCAAGAGCAAAGAAAAGATGGAAAACTAATGGAATTTTCATTAGTCCAAAGTGCTGTCAGTACGAGAAAACATTCAAAGCCTGGACAAAGAAATACAGAGAAAAACTTAGAATATAAAAAATATAGATTACAATGGAGATGCAAACCTTTTTTTAATACCTGTAGCAAAAGATTCAATTAATAATACTTATTGGTCAAGGAGGAGACAGAAAAAGTCGATAGGGGCTTAAATATAAAAGGAGTTTATTAAAGAAACCTTTCTTATGAATGAGCATAAAGGGTACAACTTGGGTGATATGCAAGGGGTATATTTGTTATATGTATATTTATTGTTTTAATATAGTACACATCTCAGTAAGAAATTAGAAGTCTTAAACTCTTAACTAAATTTATTTCAAATAAAATTAAAATTAAAAATAAAAATATTTAATTTTTATTGGACAAAAGTTAACTTCAAAATATATAGAAATGATTAACAAATAAATAAAAGAACATACATAGAAATTTTTAACAGAATATTTATAGTAAAATTCGCAAAACATATTTTGCTTTAATTGGAAATGTAATATATTAAAGAGCAATTAAAAGAAAAAGTTAGAAATGACAAAAAAATAAAAGGAATATTTTCAAACTGAGTTGAGTGTAGGAAAAAGTCAAGAACATCTCTAGAAATAGCGGCCATCATAGAAGAATAATATTAGCTGCTCTTCAGTTCGTATTCCCTTGTCTAAATAGAGTTCTACATATTCTTGTTGACCCACTTTAAAAGCCATTCTTCATCTGTAGTTGATTTTAAGAACTTCGACACCTCATTGAGCCATCGATTGCACCTGAAACTAACTAGTGTTTTTATAGAAATATATATTGTATATATCGCTATACCTTCTACATGTATGTATATGTGTGTATATTTTCTCTAATAGGAAAATGTAAAACCCAAATGGAAATCTACGGTAAAGAAAAAACTATCGCTATATGCAAATGCAAAAAAAAACAAATTCTCATACAAAAGATACTAAATTTAGTCGTAGTGCCAAGCACGTTATCTAAGTATAATATCACCATCCCATTAGCCACACAGCCACCTCCACCTCCACCACCACTACCACCACCACCCCCATTCCTCACACTGCCCAACATCCACCGCCCACTACCAACAGCCTAGCCCCCTCCCCCTGACCACAGTTCTATTAGCAATAATCTTTAGCAACAATTGTTTGTCATCTTTTGCTATTGCAAACAATTAATCAGACACACACATACACACACTCACACACACACGCACCGAGCGCACAAAAGGACAATCATTGAAAGCCTATAGACGAGATAATGTATTCATTATGTGTGGGAGTCGGAAGGGGGGCAGTTGCAGTGGATCGGCATTGGATTTATATTAATGAACACTCAACACGCACATCATAAATCGCACAACAAAAGCGTGCTGCCAAAGGGAGGAAGGGAGGGGGCCTGGGAGAGTTGCTCATGTCCAGGCATGGAATGGATGAACGTGCTCCAGGCTTATGTAAATTGTGTGTAAATTATTGCCAGCAGGACAATTCATCTAATGCACGCCGTGGCATGCCCCTGTCCCAATCCAATCCAATTCAATCCAGCTCATGAATAGCTTTCCCTCAAATGTATTTCTACTTCCGGCCAGCAACTACTTTAAGCCAACGAGCCGGGGAGGAGGAATGAGGCGAGTTTCAGGACTCTTCACTTCACTTTGTCGCTTGCCACTCGACACCGCGGCGACTACTCTACTCTTACCCCTCGTCCCGCTGCTATTTGCCTTGAATTAGCACTAAAATGTTTTGACAACCAGCGAACCAGGCTGCATCCGAGCAGTTGAGAGCCTTTCGCTATTCTCTTTTCTGCATGCGAGGTTGGCACGACAAGTTTTCAATTAACTGGCGAGTATTTTTGGGGCAATGCAAAGTCAATGGAACAGACTTTAAAAAGAGATATAGTTGAGTTTAATTACATCTATTCTTTCCAATTTGTGGTTGCGGAAGAAATTTAATAAAATACCTAAAGCTTTGTTGGAACAAACAGGATTATTGAGTCTACATTTTGTGGATCTAGCTCTTATAGTCTCAGCGATCTAGCTGCTCTTAAGAACGGACAGACAGACAGACGTATCAACGAAATTGATCAATTAGACCGATTTAATAAAATACTATACAGTTTTTTACTATACTATTTGTAACTTATGCAGTCAGAAATGTCAACTACTGTCTTACACACACCTTTTGTGACAAACCTCGTGCTGTGACAGCGCATTAAGTATACGCCATGTTGGTTCGAGTGGGAATAACTGAACTGGCAAAGAAAGACACTTCAAATTGATATTCTACAACATCGCTGTTATGCTTTTAAAGTCAACACGAGAGCTGCTCAAGCAGTTACTCAAGTAATGCAAATTCAACTATAAACAATTGAGGCAGCCCTCGTCTTGAGTGATTTTCTTGCAATTAAAGCTAGTAAGCGAGTGGCGTTAGAGCAGTTGGCTAACGATATAGTTAAGCAATTAGGCAACTTGTGTGGCAACCCTCGAGAATGGTTTTTTTTTTTTGGTGTGCATGGCACGACTTTCGACGCTCGACGCTCGCTTGTTAATTCCTTGCGGCTGTCGCCATTAAATGCTCGTTGTGCTTTGTCCCAATCGCAATTCCAGACCAAGCACCCAGCACCAAGCCCAATTCTAGGCGCAGGCGAAGCGTGTTCAGCCTGTGAAAATCCGCCACTTTTTTGGCCATTCAGTTGTCGCAAATGGCTGCAAGTATTGTCCCCACCCGACCCTCCGGCTGTTGCTCTCACAAATGTCCTGAAGCTGGCGACTTTTTTGCAGTGTCGCGTCTCTAAGCCAAAGTGTTGGCCAGTTTTGGGATGCGGCATGTGTGAATAATCGCCGCAAAGCAAAGGAGAGCAAGGTGCCAGTAAATCCACATGAGTTGCCCTCTCTCTATTGCTCCATCTCTCTCTTTAACGATTTATATGTATCGCTGGCTGCCTTTCAATAAATTTGCGGTTTTCCATTACCTGATCCTGTTTGTGGTTGTGGCAAGTAGGTGTGGTGGGGATGTGCATGTGGCAAGCAGTAACCTCAGCTAAATTAATGCTAAAGTTGTCAGCCACAAAACTAATTTGTCATGCGTGGCCAAAAGGTTGAACATGGCAACCAACTCATCCACCTGCGCCACATGCCACATGCCGCATTCCTGCTGCCAGTTGCCACTGACCACGCTGAACACACTCTCGCCTGCGTAGAGACCTGCGGGCTGCGGGGAGTTCAACTCAATTAAAATGCATGAAATTATGCAAAAATATCAAAACAATGCCTAAACACACACACACACATACAACACACACACACAGCCACAGAGACAGCAATCAGCTAATGCTACGTTTATGCGTCGCCCAAATTCATGTATTCAAAATGAGCACTTTAAGCCAATTGCTCAATTTGAAGGCAATAACATTTCAACTTGTTAATAGACACTTCTTAACCCAGAGCGAGACAAACAAGTAGAAAGGGAAGGCAAATGATATCACCCAATTTCATGAATTCAAATGAAAACAATAGCTTAACCTCTAATGTTGTCAAACTTCAAAAATATAAACAAACAAAAGCATTGAATGTGCGTTAGAAAAAATCATAAATTAACCGCACAAAAGTAACTAACAAAAGTAAATAATATCCACTTTTATTTGGAACCTAATAAACATTAACTTCAAATAGAAATAGCGATGAATTTTGATGGGATTGAAATAATAAATCGACTGGGCAAGACCATGTACTCTTAACAGTAATATATTTAGCTGTCCAAACTCATCAGAATTTTATTTAAAATTATAAGAAAATATAAGATAAATTTCCACATACTTAATAGACATAGCTTTTATTAAATTCAAATACAATTAGCGATTGATTTTTATAGGACTAAAATTTTAAATCGACTGTGGAAGACCCTGCACTCTAAGCAATAAAATTGCTTGCTGTGCAAACTCGGCAGAATTGTATTAAAAATTATGAAAAATGTTACATAAAATTCCACATACTTAATAGACATCGCTTTTAGTTACTACAGGGTCTAAAAAGTTAAGACTACTTATGAAATTACTCGCATATATACGAGTGTGTACAAAGCAAATATGTGTCTTGGAAATTCATGAATTTATATGTGCTGTACATTCATGATTTCAAATTAAAACATCTACCCTCCACGCCTCCCCCAAGCGCAACAGCAGCAGATTTGGCCATCTTGGTGGGATATCACGGCAATCTTGGCTCTGGCAAAATGGCCAACAAACTTTTGATGCGACCATAAAGAAGGCACATAAAAGCAAAACTTAAAATCAGCTTTAAATGCTGGCAAATGCTTTGACCTTTTAGCAGGGATTAGTTAGCGAGAACATCACGTATACGCCTAATGGGCCCGCCGGGTAGCTGCGAGCATAAACACACACACACACACACACACGCACGCACACATACAAAGTAAACACACACAGCTGCACTTGAAGACAATATTTGTCTCTAGCTCGCTATAGTTCTTTGGCTGTAGTTAGCTCTCTCTCTCTCTCGCACTCTGTCTCGCTCTTTCTTAGTTTAGTGCTTCACCCCCTGCCCCCCTTAGCTGACCTTTTTCAGTACTTAGTAACGGCACATGGAACAGCATTTCCATTTCACATTTGTCGCCCGCTTTTTGTTTTCGGTTTTCGGTTTCGGTTTTTCGGTTTTGTCATTCATTTCGTGCTCTCCTCATGCATTCTCTCGCTCTCTTTCTCTCTCTCTCCCTCTCTCTCTCTCTCTCGTTTTTTGTTTGCCCCCTCTCTCTTGCTCTCTGTCTCGCACACACTCGCACTGTTACCGCAGGACTACGTGACCGTATACGATGGCTACACCACACGTGACCCCATCATTTTGAAGTTTTGCGGCGGCGGTCAAGCTGTGCCCGCGGCTATGTCCAGTGGTCCAGAGCTGTTGGTTGAGTTCAGCACGTCGCCGTTTGGCACCTTTACGGGCACCTCATCACAGCTGCTGCCACTCTATGGTTTCCAGCTGGAGGTAAGACCACAAACATCTCTCTCTCTCTCTCTCGCTTTTCTTTCGTGTTAATCAAACTCTTTTCTCTCCAGGTTGAGGTGCAATTTGTGGACATTCAAAGTCCAACGTACTCGAAGAACAAGAAGCCCTGCGAGTTCTGGATACGTGGCGCTGGTCGCGGCATCCTTGAGAATCCCAAACACTCGCTGGCTCCCAATTCAACGTGTCTCTACCATCTGCAGGGCATGGGCGTCTTTAAGACCTTCGATCATCTCAGTCTATCGCGACGCACCAACAGTCCCTCTGGCTTGCATCAACCATTGTCCCGCTTCAAGGTCTGGATCTCTGTGCTCAAGTTCAATTTGGGTCCGGAATTCGGGCAGATCGATGAGACATCCGTGGGCGCCATTGGCGTGCTGCAGACGCAGGAGGATTGCAGCGGCATGCTACGCATCTGGGATGGCACGCTGCGGGACGCACCTGTCTGCAAGGATCTCAACTGGTGAGTGAAAGCAAAATACCTGGTATTCAAAAAGTACAAGTACAACATTGATAAGGTGACAAAAGAGGCAGCATAAGATATGTAGATCCCAAAAAGTAGTATATTATAAGCGAGAACCGTCAATTCTATATAGTCATCTCTCTGTCCATCTGTCCGCCTTTCTAAACACCTAGATCTCAGCAAATATATCAGCTAGAGCTACCTATTTTGGAGCTATAACTTCGACTTCCTGGTTGCACACAGGTTCACTATTATAAGTGTCAACATTACATATTTAAAATAAAACAATTAATCCGTTTCCAATGTTAAGACTAAGACTCTAACTAAAGACATATGTAAGTCTAGTAGTCTTAGTCTTCCCCAATATACATTATTTGGATCCGATTTCAGCTTGATTTTAAATGAAACTGAAAACTAAAAGTTACTTGTTCATTTTTATAAGTTTATCTATATTTCAACTATTTATAGTAAATAATATTCAAATGCAAACATATCAACGATGATTGCCAAAATCAAATTATAAATTGATGTTGATTTAAGGCGGCTTTACACAATAAATTGCTTTGTGTTTATTAATTAATTCCAATGCTATTTTATTTGTTGATTTCAGAATTTAATTCGAGTTCTGCAATTGCAATTTTATGAACAGGAAAAATCCTCTAAAGTTTTCATACAAATAATTATGACTATATGACTATTATGACCAATCCCAGAAGTTATTTATGAAAACATTTTAATATGGTTGTTTGTTTATTTATTTATTAAAAAACTGCTAACACATTAAATATTACTACTTAGAAATTATAGTGCTAATCACATATTTTATTGTAGTAAATATTTTTCAAAAAGCTGCAGTTAATCAGATCAGCTTTCCTGCCTTTCTCTACCTATAAATATTTACATTCGAGTCGATGGTAATAATAGCTAGCACTCTTAAACCTTGTCATTATATTCTTAATTTGCGCATCATTTATAAATATATAATAATAATTTTAATTCCTTTTTGCAGCATCAGCGAGACGAGCAGCTACTCTGCCCTGGGACACTATGCCCACAACACGACCAATGTCATAGCTCGCTTCTGTCGGGGCACCATTCCCCGCACCTGCGACAGATCCAACATCAATGAGACCTATGCACGTCCCTGCACCATCTCCGAGAGCTACGTGTCCAGCAGCGATGCCATCACGTTGGAGCTGCGCAACACCGAGTCGACAGTGCTCAGGTGAGTATTTAGACTAGTTGTCTCTTTAGCTCTCTCTACAACTCGTTCTCTCTATCTCCATCTAGACCACTGGATTTTAAGCTTAAGTACGAGTTCATTGATCTGCATCAGGATGGTCTGCCTCAGGGTGGCGGCGAACTGGACTGCAATCGCAAATTTGTGAGCAGCCTGATGGATCGCAAGGATCCCGCCATCTTTCGCAGTGTGAGGAATATCTTTCTGTTTGGACGCGGCGGCACAAGGCATCTGAAGTGCGTCTATCGCTTCGAGGCGCTCCGCGGAGAGCGTGTGCGGATCAAGCTGCGCAAGGTGACCACCTCGAATCGACCCTGCTATGCGCGCCTCGACGAGGACATCAATCGCTCCTTCTGCTATGGCGACACCAATGTGCGCGTCGAGGTAACATTGGGCTTTTCTAAAGTACACAATATATTAAACACTTTGTTCTGTCTGCCTCAAAATATCTATACGCTTTAATATGTGCAAATTTAAAAGTAAAGTTCAGAACAATTCTTCTCTAACCGCAAGCCATTTTCTTTAACAGATCTTCGAGCGACCTTATCCGGATTCCATACTGCTGCATCGCGGCTGCGTCTGCAACTCCTCGAACCAGACGCATCTGCCTGTGGAGTACACGTCGACAGGACGCGATGTCGAAGTGCATTTCATAGCACACAATATGACGACACTGGATGATCCCGACACGGCCAACTTTGAGGGCATGTTTGAGTTTGTAAAGGCGCCAAATAGCTGCAAGGATGGGCGACGCAAGTTCGGCCCAAGTGGCACCATAGACATGACCTTTGGCGATGTAAATGACAAATAGATTGAAGTCAACATGCAGTTGTTAATCTTTTACTTTTTCTCAGATTGAATGCCGCTCCAGGCCCTGGCTAATTGAACCCTCGAATGGCAACAAGTTTTTGTATGTGCGCCTCAAGGCCATCTTTCTGAGCAAGCACAATCCCAAGAAGACGCTGAATGCGACACATCTGCAGACCAACAGCTGGCGCTGCGAAACCAAATCCCGTGTCGTGCTTACCACATCCGAGGGTAAAGTCTATTCAGCTCAAGCGAAGAGAGCTTTATTAAATGTATACTCTCAATGCTTAGGTCTCACCATACTGGCATGTCCTTTGAGCCCCGACTCGAATGCTTATGAGTTTGTCGAGATCTTCAGCTCTGGCTGGAATGAACGTCCCAACTTTGCGCTCGTCAATCGCTCCAAGGCCATTAGCGTGGAGTTTCTACGTCCCAGCAATGGCGAATTCACCTTCAACTGGATGGAACTGGTGCCTCGACCCACACTCAGCATAGCTGGTGAGTCCTTTAAGATTACCACATTTCAATGTGCACTAATCCCTTTGCCAATCTTGCAGAGGATTGCCAGTTCAAGTGCGCCGAGTTGGGCGCCTGTGTAAATGCGAGCGTCTGGTGTGATGGCATTAGGCATTGTCCTTCCGGCGATGATGAGGCCTTCCTGCAGTGCTCTGCCCTGATGAAACTGCCCGCCGAAATACTTGCCACACTCTGCCTCATCTTTGTGCTCTCGTGTTGTGCTTTCGCCGCCTTTGCTTACAAGTAAGTCCACTTTAGACTCGAGAAATATGTTTGCTCGAGAGAGCTCGTTAATATATGTATAATATAATAAGCAAAACAAGCATACAAGAGAAAGGTTCAACTTGCTGAAGGGGCTAGCGATACAAGGGAAGAATAATTTCAACCTTTTATTCGCATAACATTTTAAATTATGGGATTGTTTTCAAAAATGCCAAATAACTCGGTATCTTAGCCATTTTAAAGCGTTGCTATCAGATTATAAATATACTAGGACGTTATGCAAGAGAGCATCTATTGTAGCTTTCATATAATGAATGCAAATGTTTCAATGGATTTTCTTCAAATTACTAATTTCGACTTGGAACTCAGCCAAATAGTGTTTTATGAAATAACGAAGACCAAAACCGTCAGATGGATACAGAAGTTAGAATACTCGTAGTTTTAATTCTAGGCAACTCAATGAATGCTGAGTGCTAGAAATTTATTAAATAAAAACAAAATAAATAAATAAAACTACGTAGAATTCATTCATAAAACTGTTTACACCATTAATGTTAAATGCTAATCAATATTTGGCAATTGCAGGAAAATCAAACGGAAACTGCGCGGCTCTTCGGTGCTGCAGACGCGTCTCAAGTCGCTGAGTTCCATGGATACGGCGGTGTTGGATGAAAAGGAGGTGATTTGCTGACAAAGCGACAATTCTGTGCGTTACGTTGAGATCGATCGTGTGACCACGGTCTGATGCTCGACGGCCAATAACGTGCAGAATTGTGCCCCGGAACTGAAACTGAAACAGAAACAGAAAATCAAACAGATATCGAAGCGAAACGCAACAAAAGGCATCAAAAACCAATACCAAAACCAAAACCAAATCAAAAACCAACTCAAATACCAAAATCAAACTCGTTCACCTGTTTTAAAATTGCATTTAAGATGAGAGAAACCAAAAAAAAAAAAGGAATATGAGGGAAGAAAAAAAAAGCAAAACAATCCACAAATCGAGCAAAGATTTTAATTTCGTATTTAAATTCTGGTTTTATAACATATATACTTATATACATATATTTGGTAGATCTTGGGAGAAGACGAGTGGAGAATCCTGCGAGATGTTCGCAATTTTTATAAGCAATTTTTCTAGGCCTGAAAATGATTTTTCATACGTGTGTTTTTCTATATGATTTCGAAAGCGAAAGCAAAACCAAAACGTGCTCAGTTGTTATACGGTCGGAATACTTATTCCACACACTGTACATAAGTATACAGACATAATGTGTAGTGTTTAGTTCAATCAAAAAAAACAAATACGAAAAAACAAGAAAAGAATGGTATTAAACTTCCACTAGGTTTTTTATATAAAGACGTAACGATTAAACAATTAACAATTACTGATGACGCTCATAGACCTATGTAGATACAACTGTTTCCTAATAGCCTCTAAGTGAAAATCGTAACTAGCCAATCGAAAGCTGACTAAAATCAAGTCTCTATCTCCATCGTCGAGAAAGGAACCTTATCGTAGTCCTTTTATTTTTTTTTATTTTTTTTTGTTGGTTGGGTTCGATTTTTGGGTGGACTCCCACAGCATTTATTATGCGGCGCACAAAATAAACGTGAACTAATCTAAAAATAAATGAAAAGAAAAGAAAAGAACAGAATAAGTATAAAAAGTATACAGAAATAATCTCCCAGAAAATGTAGAAAGTAAGTGAAAAGAATGTTTTACATTTTAAGATTTGATGGATGCATCGTAAACATAATATATAGTCGAATCGAATCGAGTATCGAGAATCGAGAGAATATGTCAATATATCTAGAGAAAAGCTAGCTGGAAAATTTGTTAGATGTTTCATAGAACGTAGCTTAATCACACGCATTATATCAGCATAATTCTACTCGTACTCTTATATTTCAACTGATCGATATACCGATAATGATATCGATATCGATGCAGCACAGTTCATTGTCTCAATGTCACGCTCATTTGTTGTAACTCGTTGTTGTTGTCTCCACAATATATTATAATATTAATACTATTTATAATACAAATGTGCACAATTCGCCCACATCGGCATCGCTCACTAGCTCATCTAGCTTCCCCAATTCACACCCTGACAACAAAGATTTGTTTTGCATGGTAATATGTTGGCTCAGATGTTGGGCAGATGTGTCAGCTAATTAAAATTGCATTATTTCTCTATGTTCTTGTGTTCTTTCTTTGAATATCGTATCGAATATCGAAGAGAGTGCGTAATGTCGTCGTTGAGACCAAGGCCTAAAGCTTAAGGGCCAAGGGAGCAACAACTGCACAGCATTTGACACGTTGGGAGAGACAACTGAGATCAGATCAGATCAGGGACTCCTTCAAATACAGTGAAGAGGCAATAACAACAGTGACAAATTTTAACAATATTTCATTTCAACAATTGTAAATAACAACAACAACAAATAGATAACTTAATTGTATCAAACAATTTTACACTGAGACTTTTATTTCCACATTTCATTTAGCATCATTTGTTCTTCACTTGAGCGACAAACAACAAAAATGTTTTGATATTCAAATCAAACTCAGACAATAAAATTAAAAATGCAAATGCAAATGCAAAATATACACCTTATTGATTTGGAATGTTTAATCGAGTAGAGAACATAAATAAATACCACATACTTAACTTAAGATTCTTGCGATCGGAGACACGAGTGAAGATGAATCAAATCAGATCAGAATACATATTCAAAACGATCAGCTAATAACTAAATGAATTAATTAATTAAACATATTAAAACGATTTATGTTCAGTTTACATTATAAACAATTAGGCAAATATATATTACGATATACATACACACATATATATGTATAAATTACTATATATATATTATGTGCGCCGATCTCACAAAAATGGACTGAGGCAAACAGACACAATGGAAAGCGTAAACAGAACCTGGCAAGAGGCTCAGACCACATGATGAAGAGGTTAGATTTTTAAAATTAAATTAAAAATAAAAAACTAGTCTAAACTTAAACAATTAATAAACCAAAACGTAAACCAACATAAGCTAAATTTCAAAATGTTGTAAAAAACCCAAAAAAAAACCAAAATCATATCAGATTCTAAAATGATATTAACATTAAATGGAAAACGTAAACTCAATAAAAGAACATTTAAATTCAAACCTGTCTATAAAATCTTAACTAGTAGATGCCACAGCTGTGGCTGCCACATCTTTACTATGACGCTGGCGATGCTTATAGAGAGAGCTTGGATCTCGCGTGGAAAACTTGCAGTGCTCACACTTGAGTGGCTTTTCACCTGTGTGCTGACGCATGTGTATCTGAAGATGAATGAGATCGAATGGCAACATGTAAATAAAATTTGTAATAAGAAAAAGCAACTATACTTACTATTAGACTCGCCTTGCGCGCCGTCTTCTTGCCACAAACGCTGCAAATGAAGGGTTTGATTTTGTTGTGCACCGTCTTCACGTGCTTGGAGAGCGTTTTGCCGTTGACAAACTTCTTCAGGCATATCTCGCAGGACTTCTCAGCATAGTACTTGTTCTTCTTCACAGCTGCTGGTTGTGGCGGTGGTTGGCTATCAGCCGCTTCGTCTAACTGCTGTTGTTGCTGCTGCTTTTGGGCGCGACGGCGCAACAGTTCCCTTCGCAACACTCTGGAACGCCACTTCTTGTGCACACGCATGTGTCGCCAAACAAGCGCTGATACTGGCGACTTATAGTCACAGCCCGTAACGGGACATTGCAGTAAATCGACATCAATTTGATGCGTCTTCCACAGATGCGCGGAGCAACGTCGCCAGTGAGTAAAGTCCAGTCCACATTCGCTACAGCTGTAACCCTCGCCCTTGTGGCATCTGGCATGTAGTGCCTGTTTTCTGGGATCCTCGAACTTGTAGACACAAGCGGTGCTCTCAGCACAGCTGCGAAAAGTGGGACAATCAAGTACAGTTCACTTTTCATTGAGAAATTTACTCACGGTACTCTCATGTTTACACGCAGCGCCAAACGAAAGTCCTTGAAGGGCATGGGCTGAAGCTCGCTTGGCGGAGTCGGGGAAGCTCTATTTGATACCAACAAATTGTGCATCTGTATTTCCGTTTTTTTAGCATATTGTTGTTTAACTCCATGTTCTGTCTTGCTGGAATTTGGCAAAGGCTGGTAGCCATGAAAAAACATCATATGTCCACGCAGATCTTCGTGCAAATCATACTGCCGTAGACACAGACTGCACACGTAAATAATGCGCGGCGGCAGTTCCATTTTTAATAAATAAAACAATTTCCACAACAAATTTTGTTTTGATAGCCACTAAACAAACAGCTGAATTTTAACAGTCTCTGAAAGTTAACATTTCGCTCGAACTTTAAATTAACAGCTGGCCTGAAGAGCCCAGCTCTTATATATAAAATTGTCATAAGAAGAATCAAGAATTATAAAAACTCTGCTGCATCGTATATAAAGTTTACGTTAACTAGCTATAATTCAAATACGTTAGAATAGAAAATAGGAAAGATTAAAAAAAAAAATATTTTAAAACAAGTATTTTAAAACTACTATCACTAAAGAGCAGTTCATGAAGTTGCCACCTTTCACAATACTTGCTGCAGTGTATAAATATTCAACTATTATCTTTGTACGGTCACACTCTCAAAAGGAAAAACGCAAACGCGTATAAAAGATTTTATATTTTATTTAATTTATTAGTTGTTAGCGATAAATATTCTCACCGCTGTAGTCTCGGACTCGTAGGCATTGCAAATATGGGCAGCGCGTTAGAAAACTATGTGAATCAGGTGCGCACATTAAGTGCTGCAGGTAAGTGAATACTAGGCCTTTCTCATATGCAGACGGTTTCGCAAATTGCCTGCAATTGTTGTTATTTATTACCATTGTTTGCGGCTTGCAGGTAGCTACAGGGAGCTGGCAGATGAGTTGCCAGAGTCGCTGTCGCTACTAGTGCGAAATTGGAGCATATTGGACAATGTCCTCGAGACGCTGGACATGCAACAGCACACACTGGGCGTGCTCTATGTGATCCTAGGCAAACTGCACAGTGCCGCCTCGGCCAATCCGGAACCGGCACAGATCATTCAATTGCTGCGTGACTTTGTGCAACGCAGTAATGCTGAGCAACTGCGTTATGCCGTTTGTCCATGTGAGTAATTTGATACTAAAGTGCAAAGAAAATCGACTGATTCCAATGATAATCCATAGTTTATGAGATGTGCCATTTGTTTACGGACTTTCTGGTGCAGAAGAACCTTAGCATTTTGGGCATTAAGGTGCTGTCGCGGGCTATTGAACAAATCAGACAAATGGACACACAGCTAACACCAATACACGCCGATCTCTGCCAGCTTAGCCTTAAGGCGAAAAACTTCAATCTGGTGCTGCCCTATCTGGATACAGATATTACTGACATCTCCACCGTTGCCGCCGAGTGCAAAAATCAACAGCAACAGCAGCCACAACATACGCTGGTAAGTGAAACTACAAATTACGTTAAATGCTCTGCTAATGCTTGACTTTGTCTAGGATGCAAACAACGATGCAAAATACTTTTTGTTATACTATTACTATGGCGGAATGATCTATACGGCTGTTAAGAACTACGAACGTGCATTGTACTTCCTTGAGGTGTGCATCACCACGCCCGCAATGGCTATGTCGCACATTATGCTGGAGGCATACAAAAAGTTTCTCATGGTTTCACTCATCGTCGAGGGCAAGGTAAGTTTTTCTTTTCGTTTGCCACTACACATGGTGTAGCATCCAAAGCTAATCCTTATCGCTGTAGATCGCGTATATACCAAAGAACGCACAAGTCATTGGGCGCTTTATGAAGCCGCTGGCAAATCATTACCACGACCTGGTGAATGTGTACGGCAACTCATCGAGCGAGGAGCTGCGGATCCTTATTCTCAAATACAGTGAAGCATTTACGCGTGATAACAACATGGGGCTGGCCAAGCAAGTGGCCACATCTCTGTATAAGCGAAACATACAGCGTCTGACGAAAACCTTCCTGACTCTCTCCTTGACCGATGTCGCCAGTCGTGTACAGCTGCCCAGTGCCGCTGAAGCGGAACGCTACATACTGAACATGGTTAGTTGGCTAACATGTGATTGGCCTACATGCCAAAGATATTAATGTTATTGTTAAATGTTTAAACAGATCAAATCCGGCGAAATCTTTGCTAGCATCAATCAAAAGGATGGCATGGTGCTGTTCAAGGACGATCCAGAGCAATACAACTTACCAGACATGTTCCTCAATGTGCAAACGAACATAACGCAAGTGCTCGATTTGGTTAAACAGATCAACAAAATGGAGGAGGAGATTATATTAAATCCCATGGTAAATTCCTGAATTATATGTACGCATATATAACACAAATTGAATAAATATATACTTTGCAGTATGTGAAAAAGGCGCTGGGCAGCCAGGACGATGATTTGGCGTCACAGCATCCCAAGACCTATTCGGGGTAAGACAAAAATATTCAAGAAAGCTGTCAGGTTCTGAATTTTGAAATACCCAATTGACAGGGATCCGACGGATTGATGCGCCTACACCACACTCATCATGATGATGCATGGGCGCTATCAACGGGCCCTGGGCCACACACATTCATACAACTCATATGCTCCAGCAACAATAGCCAGAAGAAGAACCACAACAACTGAACAACAACAAACAACGCGCCTAATTGCAAATTTATAGATGAACATGCTATTTTAAATAAACTATGTATAAATCAATGAATCACTTCTTTAAGCTCGTCCGACTCTACGGCGACCTCTAATCAATATGCCCAATTATTGATTGCAGGCCGCATTCCGTCCACACACACTCGTCCCACAGAGATAACAAGTTCAATTATGATAAGCGGCTTTAACTCGATCAGGCGACATTTGTGGCCCACAGGCTGACTGACTAGTTGGCATGTACTTGAAGTGGAGCACAATGCAATAATTAGGCACTTGTCGTAACTATTTATGTATACTTTTATTAACAAATATCAATGTCAAGCATGACGACGCTAGTGTGTTTGACTAACCCCTAAGTGATATGGCTAATTAAGTGGCTAGACACCGACACAAAGCCAGCCCAAAGCCATAGCCGCCCACCAAGTAACTACCAATGTGTGTTGTGTTCTTTAGTTGTATAATTTACACACATACATATATGTAATAATAATAGTTCATAAGTACTAGTTTTAATCGTATTTACAGTCGTAAGTCTAATTGCTAACTGCTAGTGTGTGGCTATGTACAATGTTTACTGCTGCAATTGTTACTGCGGGATTCCGACTCGACTGCTGCTATTTGGCTCAACGCTCTAATCCACTGATCCAATACAATGCACGCGGTGTGGAATTTGTGGCCCTCTGCTTTGAGATTCCGTTTCTCTGCGAGCGTCGGCGACGAGCAACAGTTACCGTCGTCTCCTATTCGTCGCCCATCGTTGTCTAACCGGTTTTCATAGCATCCACTTCCAGCAATGTTGTTGCTGTTGCTGTTGTCTTCAATGGGCTGGTCACGGACACGCCCACACTCGCTCCGATAACGCCACTGTCGCTAGACATGCCGCGGTGTAGCTTGTGGACCACATTAAAGATGATAAAGCAGACGATCAAGACCAGCAGCGACATGAAGACATAGGCCAGCACCAGCGGTGTATCCGAGATGGGATCCAACATGATTACAATAATTATTTCAAACAATGATTATATGTATAAATTATACACTTTTTGTAATATGTAAATCGAGAGAGTTTTTGGAAACAGTCACTGAGAGCTGCTGAGAGAATTTGGAACTGAGGAAGTTTTGTACGTTATTGTACGTTGTTCGTTGCTCGGAAGACAAAGTCAAAGAATGAGTGCGTCGAACTGAAGCGCGTATTTTAATTAGAATGTCGTATATACAAAATTACTCGTTCTCGTATACATATAAACATATATACTATTTTTCGCTTGTATGTATGTTTGTTGGGAGCGCGCGCCGACTTTCTGTACCGTGTGCATTGACACCTGTGTGTTAACTGAGGCGAGCCAGCTAGTAGACAGCCAAACAGCCAGCCTATTCAGCAAGCTAGCGTAGCGTATAGAACTTTGTTGCCCGCTCGTTACGTATACGCAATGTTGTGCGTCGTACTCGTTAATACGCTCTGGCGTCTCTGATAAGCTGGGCATGCTTAAAAGTCGGCATTAGCCGTGTTAATTTCAGCTGCACTTTAAACTAAAGCTGGAGCTGTAACTATTATTTTGTTAGTCAGGGTCAGGTTGAAGTAGAAATATATAAATGTTATACTCGCACTAATATATAGTGCATGTCGCGACTGTTTTTCTCTTGAAGCAAATAGAATAGAGCGCTGGAATAGTAAGTGAGCGACTAGAGCATACCCTATCAGGCCAAAATGGTATATTTTCTCGCATCTAAGCGACTGCCGGTTGTCTGAAATGTTTTGTTATGCAAATGTTTTAATTTTTAGCTTATACAATATTTTGAAATTTGATGTGTAACAAATAACATAGTTGATAGGCAGACAGACACCCTGTACTCCACATTAAATGCGCAGTTTGTGCAGCACACATTTTATGTATCACAATTTTCTGCATAAAACTAGTTCTGCTTGTGATTTTCAGTTAACTGCATGGCTGATCGATTGGCCAATACTCTGTAGTCAGTCTAAGATGCACATATTTAAAGCTTGTAATAGGACTTTCTTTAATTTCAAACCACAGCCGGGTAAATCCACTAGCAAATACCTTATGTCATCATCATATATGCTACATATATTAATAGACCACTTTATTACTGTCTGCTTAAGTATATATGCTTTATTTATACCTTCTCATTCCAGGGTATAAATATGATTATTACATTTTCTGGCTACATTTGCCTATTTATAGACTTGGCATTTTAATGGCGAGGACTTCGAATAAAGCACAGCTGCATGGCATATTTCACAATATGTTACCTACTACTTACATACATACGTGTAAAATGAAATTATATGGATGAATTTGTATTACTTGTCTGCTTGTCTCAGCTGCATATCCAATGGCTGTCTGTGTAGTGTGTACAGGGTATTAAATATTATGAATGCCAAACACATTTATAAATCCAGCCAATCGTCTTTCATTTATATTTTTGCTTTATTAATTGAAATGAATAAATAGAGACACAGAAACACATTATAGACACACATAAACACACACGCGCTCCACTGCTGAGCAATTAAATCGGCATACTCGTATGGCGTCTGGCTACGATCCCCCAAATGCATGGTGGGGGGCCATCCATTGCCGGCGCTATCTCCACCATCGCCATCATATTGCGGTACTGATTTGGCATTCACTGAAGTACCGAGGTCGTTATCTAAAAAAGCGACTGATAATGTGCGTTTCGAGATAAGCCAAGCAAGAAGTGGAATTTGTCTGCGTTTTTCCAGGTGTGGCGCCTCTAGGAGTGCACAAGTCCCAAGACGACCCAGTGCCCGTTCCGACCTTGTAAACAGCTTGAGGCGCACACTGGGTTGGACTCGCCTAGAGAGCATAGGTTTCTCATCTGCATAACCTGAACACAAACGGGTTCTACAATATAAAAGCCTAATTATTTATTCAAGCAACCCCCGCTGCCTTCCTCCCTGCCGCTGATTCTCTCTCTCTTGCTCACAGTCCGCCTCTCTCCATCTCACTCTGTTTATCGACGTCGTTTTCGGTCTGTGTGCTCTCTCTGGGAGACATGCGTCTGATTGGCGCTCGACAAGCCGTCGTATTGTCCGAAGCCTTGGCCTCCATGACATCCTGGATGACATCATCCAGCCCAAGGCGCATTCGCTTCCGTTCGTTGCAACGCAACAGCAGCTTAAGACGCGGTATCTTGGACAGCTGATCATAGTATCGCAGTATGCGCAACATGCCCTCTTCTCGAGTCTCGACAGCAGCACATTTGCTCACATTATTCTGGCAGTTGCATATGAAGCTGATGGCACGTTCCTTGCCCGGATGGGCGATGTCCAGCAGTACAATGGCCAAATAGCAGGGCTCCAATGTGATCGTAATGCGCACTAGTTGAGCGTCTAGTGAGATTGAGAGATCTGGGACTGGGATCTTTTATTACTTACCCACCGAAAAGGATGTGCTATCGATTACCGAGCGATTCTGTATCCAAATGGAGCGAGAACTTGCGCTCGACTTGACATGATCGAGTCGAATGGATTCGTGTGCAGTGGTTGTCGTGCGGGAGGTGATTGAAGAAGATGAACGGGAACTGTGCGCGATTGTAGAGCGGGAAAGGGGAGCCGCAGGCAACGGCAGATTGTCGTAAATGGAGATATAGATCTTGTGGGTGACATAGGTGACAATGAAGATCAGTATGATGAGGATAAGCACAAAGACAATGTACGTGAAGATTGTGGGTAACCAAATGATGGCGTTCAGCAACATTAGAACAGAAGGCTGCTGGGATTTGGAATTGCAAAATGTTGAAAATGTAACTGTCAAAAATGATAGAAAAATGCTACTATATAGTGTATATATCTATATCCCATCGATCGGGCGTATTTTTGTTTTTCAACATCTATGTAAATGTATTTATTACTGGTATTTGTTTTTTGCTCGTTTTTTGTTAGCTTTTCTTGTTGTTTTTGGTTTTTTTTTTTTTTTGTTTTGTTTGTTTGTATATAGTACATGCGATTTTACATTGATAATATTATTTATTTTAAATTGTATTCTCTCTCGCTTTTGCACACTTTCTCTTCTTTGTCTGTCTCTCATTCGTCACACACTTGTCGGGTCTTTCTCTCTTTGCCTTGGCTTAATGTACACAATTTCATATCATTTAGCTTTCGTCACGTTGCACGCTCACGCTCTCTCCTTCGCATTCTCTCTCTCGCTTTATAGTCTAACCCGCCGGCGGGTGCACTCAACGCTCTCTGGCGTAGGGGCGTGGCTAGCACACCTCGAAAAAAAACAATCGAATCCTTTGGCTTGGCTGCATGTCTGTGCGTGTCGCAGTATAACACTTTTGCACACGCGCAATTGTCAAGCATTAGTTGGAATTTCTCTCATTTGTTTTGTTTGGTTTTCTGTTGTATTATTTTACAATTTCTTTTGTTTGTTTTTTTTTTTTGTGTATTTTGGTGGCAGTTGTTAGAAAAAATGCCAGTTTGGTTATGCGGCGTATAGTATAACAGAGTATAACAGTTAAATCATTTTTAGCGGGAGGGCATGTATAACACATTTGCAGCAATTCAAAATAAGCACAAATTTGTTATTAACAAATGCAACACAAAAAAATACATAAATATTACAATTAAACAAATTGCGCAATTCCACTTTCAATTTGTTTATATTTCTTTTTTGCTGATTCCATGTGCGAACTTTTTGTTTTAGATTTCTTTTTTTTATGTTTTTAAAAATAATTTAACTAAATATTAAACAATATTGTTGCAGTTTCTGTTGTTGCCCATTCTCTCTGTCTCTCTCTCATTTGTTCAACACAAACAAATTATACAAACTATATTGAACTTGCTTTTCTTGCTCTTGTATAACAGTTAACTCAGCATGCTTGTGTGTGTGTGTGTGTGTGTGTTTTACAGCTAACTTTACATTTATATGTATTCAATTATATTTAGTTTTGTAGTTGTTGCTTGATGTTGTTGTAAAAAACATTCAGATCTCCAATGATTATTTAAATGAAATGTATTAATTAATTGTTATACGCGTATTTGTTTTTTTGTTTTTGTTTTTGTTTTTGTTTTTCGCTTGGCAGCATGTTCCGCATTGAAAAGAAAGAAAGTACTTAGAAAGTGTTATACAGTTTCGTTTCAAATTGCAAGTGCAACATGTGGCGGCTGTGTGTGGAACATGCCGCAACTTTTACACAAAGAAACACACACATTACACAAATACATATGTAACTTCAGCACAACATACAGAATTCATATACGTAATTAACATATTGGTATTGGTAATACGCCCCCATCCCTACCCTCTCTTCTCGAGGCCCCCCCTTCGTTTCCATTGAGCTCAACTCAATCTTGGATTATTTCTCTGGCTGTCTCTTCCTTTGGGGCTTCCTCAGTTTCTTTTTTACACATTTAAATTTCTTTAAGTTGTTTGGTTTTGTTATGTTCTTGTTGTTTTGTTTTTGCTGAGCGTTTTGATGTTGTAGTTGTTGGCATGCGAGCTGCACTTGTTGATGTTGATGTTGATATTGATGTGGTGTGCTTGTTGCTGCGGCTTAGACGGACAATGAGACGAAACTGTTATACTGCGTGATGTTGCGCTTCAGAATGTCCGCACAGGGACCCAAAACGCGCTCAAATCTATTTGTAAAGGAATTGTGATTTACAAAATAATCTTGACAGGAGTTTATACTCAATCTTACCTCGCTCTGTCCAGCTTGACGCACTTGAGCGGGCCACGGGCCACCACAGTTGCTGCACGTGGTCGATCCAGCAGCAGTGCAATTTCACCAAAGTAATCGCTGGAGCCCAAGCGACCAACCTCAGCAGGCTCCTCACCCTGCTAAAGAAACAGAGCACCCAACAAACATATGAAATCTGCAGTCTTCAACTCTCCACGCTAAGCCAAAAACTCACTTCGGAGCGCTGCTGCAGCACAACGGCACAGCCCTCGAGTATGATGTAGAAGTCATCGCCGGCAGCGCCCTGCTTCACAATGGTCTCGCCATCCTCGAAGGAGCACGTCTCCAGCGAATCGGCCACGGTGAGGCGTTCCCACTTGTCCAGGCTCTCCAGTATGGAGACGCGCGACAGGAACTCCTCGTACATCTTGCGCTTGCGTATGGTTGAGCCCATGAGAATGCGTCTGTACGAGTCGCGATCGATGCCCCACAGCTTCACATCGCTCTTGGCGCGCACAGTGGCCGCACGTGGCGTGCCATAGATGAGAGCCAGCTCACCAAAGCTGCCGCCCTCGCTGATCGTGGTCACCAGTTCGGAGTTGACAAATACCTGTATGCAAATGTAAATAGAATGTAGACAATACTAATAGATGGAAACAATTCGATTCCAATGTGGCTACTCACGTCCACCTCGCCCACATCGATGACGTAGAAATTGTCGCCTTCGTCGCCCTGCTGTATGATATTCTCGCCCGCCGTGTGGTTAACCGGAAACATGGCATCGAATATATCAGAGCGTTCGCTCTCGTCCAAATGGGCGAAGAGCACATTTTTGGCGATGGCCTTGGAGAGGGCATTCATTGTCTTGTAATCCTTCGGTACGACTTTCTTAACATAGTTGGCGGCGTCCTCTTCGGTAACGGGCTCGGCGGAGATGCCGCCGCGCCTGCGCACGGGTGGTGCAGCTGTTTGTGGCATTGGACTGAGATCCTCGCAATCGTCTGGGCTAATTACCTGTTTGCTGGCATCCAGTTTCACTTGTTCCTGTAAAGGAGAATGTGTACATTTATGAGAATAACACTTTTCAACAAGAGTAAAACACTTTTTGTTAAATATTGTAAATGCAAAGCAAATTTGCAACAGCACCATGGCAACTGCATACAACCGCTCCCATTCAGCTCTCTCAGTCAACTGCAGCATAAACCATCTTTCAACAAAGCGAAACAAAAAACCCACACGCCCACCGCTGTCTTCTAATGGCAAATAGACGTTAAAATTGTAACAGAAGCTTTTCGCTGCAGCCCACGCACTGGCGCAGGCACTCGCCATGCACGCCCACCTGCTGCACCAGCAGCGCCAACAGCAGCATTAACTCCAGCAGCCAATGTGCGTCATTCCAGGGATGCCGACTTGCTGTACACACATACACACACACACACATACATGTATGTCGAAAGTCAACTACACCGCGCCAATTGGAGAGAGCGGTATGAAAAGCTTCTACACAGTCAAGTCAGTTATCTATTTTTGGGAGCTCAAAGTTTATGGCGGCAACAAATAGAATACAAAACACAAAAAACAATTAAGCTCCGCACACGCCCTTTTGTAAACAGCCCCGCATAAAAACAAAGCAAGTGCATTGCATTACATTGCATTGCCGATAAAAAGTAATGTCCAGCGCTGGTCCTAATCACATCTGACTACAACTGCTCTTGTTGTTGCTGCTGCTGCTGCTGTGACGTCAATGTGGTCTGTCCGCTGGTGCCGGACCCATCATTGAATGGCGGGCACAGCACAGCAGTCAGATTAAGTTTGCATTTCAATGCCACTCAAGAGTGACTGCAGCACTATTTGGGCTTGGCATTTGTGCCATTAGCTGCGAGAGCTGGACACAAGAACATTGCAGCTGCTTAAAATGGCACGATGCGACTGTGTAGCAATCAAAAAGTTCAGCTGCATCCATTTGAATGGTAATAAAGAGAGGGCAGTCAGAAATGGTGTATAACAGTTTGTATAACAGTATAACAATTTTTGTATAACAGTATAACACTTTTTGTATAACAGTCGAGTGCAACATTTTCAATTATACACGCATTTAGATTATTCACTTTTTCCATTTCGCACATAACTGTTATATAGCAACTGTATAACAGTTCTGTGAACCCCTGAAAATTATGCTACTGCATAACATATACCATTTAACGGCAATGGGTTTTATATAAGAATTGTATAACAGTTGAATCTTGGAATTTGTGACTGCTAACTGTTATTTAACATTTTAGCCCATTAAAAAATATGAACGTGAGATTTACAAAAGTTTGCATAACAGTTTAATTAGGTTATTTTCAATTAATGCTGACATTCATCACAATTATAGAACCTTTTTACCAGCTGCGAATAAATGACTAATTTAGCAGTTCTCAAAAGTTCTAGCAACAAATTTAAGGCGTATTTAAAGTCATTTCTTAACTTTGAAAGGTGATTACCAACCATAACGAGCAAAAGAGCCACAACAATTTAGCTTATCAGAGCCGTAAAAGAGTTCCCTTTAGAACAGCCCCCCACAACCAATTGTAGAGCTCATAAACACCGCCCACCAGCAGCGCCGCCCCAAAAAGTCATTTAACTGTCAATAAACAAGCAAGCGGCAACAAAACAAAATTTGAAATGGGCAAAATGCATAAAGTTTTATGGTGCAAACAAAAGCGTTTTGTGGAAACGCATAAACTAGACGAGACGAGACGAAACCGAAGGCGAAGGCGAAATATTGCAAAGTGTAAACAATGAGCCAAAAAAAAACGCAATTAGAAATGAACAACAACAAAAAGGGGAAGTATAAAAAAAGCAAAACAAAAACAACGATAAATCAAGCAATTTGGCAGATGATCATGGAATGGCGCTGATAAGGATGGTAGATTGAGTCTTGGGCCAGTTGCCAGTTGCCAGTTGTGAGTTGTGAGTTGTCAAAGGCGTCGGCCTGGTCTCGACGCCCACATAAACCGCGAAACAAATCAATCAAAGCGTGTGATGCGCATACAAAATGCCACAAAGTGTAGCACATTATCGACAGCCGTAAAAGGCTGCACCCACAACCCAACGACCACGACCACGACCACAAAGCTGACAAGTCAAAGCCGCCTGTTGACTCTCTCGCAATTGCAAAACTTCTCCCGAGCACTTGGGCCATGGCCAGGGCCAGGGCCAGAGTCAGAGCCGGCGCATGGACAACAACATGCGATGACCGTGACCTTTTATGCAGAAACTGTATCGGAGTCGGCGCCCAGTCAACTAGCCAGCAGGCTCAGGGCCATGTCCCTGACTGCCTCCCACTCCCTTTCGCACTCTATCTATCTGACTCTCTCTCTCGCTGCAAATTCCATTTGTCGCTGCTCGATTTTTTTTCAACATTTGGCGACGTTGCCTGCGACATATTAAACGGAAATCGATTTCGCATTGTAAATTGAGTTACTGACGTAAACTACATTTCCAATGGTCTGTCTGTTCGTGTGTGAGTGTGTGTGGGTGCGGGTGTGGACTGGGTGTGCAATCTTGACAAACGTCTGACACTGAGACGCTTATCAAAAATGTAATGTCATAATGAAAACATAAACGAGCTCAGCTGATTAGATGACTAGATGACTAAATGACAACGCGATTGATGGCGACGCTTCAATTTTATCGACATGCAACGCTGATGTATCGATTGCTGCACTTGCTGCACATTTACAGATAAAACGCGACAACAAAACAACAATTACAAACATCACCTGATGTTGAGCGTATCCAAACAAGTTGTTAAGGCCATCATAAACATCATTTTGTGCTAGTTCTGCCAAGTATCGATAGTTTTACAAAGTTTAGAAGCCTAAACCCACATCGCCTTCAAGCACAAGCTCATAAAATGCTAAGAGCTGCCAATATTAATAACTTTACGCTTTAGGCTAATTCTCAGTCCATAAATAAACAGATGCTCTTAGTAATAGCTTAACAGTTGTATACATTTTGAAACTATCATTGATAAATCAACCAACAAAAATGTTAGTTTGTGAGGCAAAATCCATCAACAAAGTAGTCGCAATGCATTCATAGTTTGATTGTTTGTTTTACAATGCACAAAGAGTCTTTCATCAAAGACATAATCAATATGCTTGTAATTTGAACAGCTCTCCAACTTATTGAAAAATGGACTGTAATTGTAGCTGTGCCCAAAATATTATTAATGGTTTTCTGGCCCTATAAGCCTAAGATTGATTGTGCTGTCAAGTAATTGAATTTACATATACAAATATTTTGTGTCTACAGTTTATTTTGTTATGTTTTGAAATTATATTTTTTTAATATTAATTTATAATGTGCTAGGCACAATTGTTAAGCTGTTTGATTGCATTTGATTTAGTGTAATAAATGAATATGAATAAATAAATAAAATAAATGCAGTACTTTCTGTTTGCCAAGTGCTCTATAATATTTAATAGTATTCTCACACTTTAAATAAAGAGCATAAAAATGAAATTTTCATAAAGAATTTTCCGCATCATTTGTCATTTTCTCTTTGGCCATTCGCACGTTCTTTTCGCGCAGTGTATAGCAAGTCAATGCTAATGTGCCATAAAAGAGCTGGCTTTATGAGGCGATAACAACAACAACAAGTGCGTGACTATTCAACTGTGTAGCTAAAGCATAAAGTTGTTGCTTCACTCGTTCAATTCTTAAGCTTTGCGGCATCTTCAAGTCTGCAGCACTTGCTCGATAAGACACGCAATGAAAAGTGCAGTGCGTGACGGCAGACGGCGTGAATGTGAATGTGAATGCGAATGCGAATGAGTGTGTGAATGTGTGAACTGCTTGTGAATGCTTATTCAATAATAATAATATTAAGAACAAATTACAAACTAAAAGCAAAACTGAGATTAGGCATAAATAGACGTTGGAGTCTCGGTTGCAAACCTTTGACATATTTGCGCTTTTGCTTTCAGCTCTGGCTCGCAGTGTTTGTGTGTGCGTGTGTGTGTGTGTAGAGCTGTGTGTGTGCCTGTAATTGCAACAAATGCCGTTTATGGACAACAATAACGATAACAACAACAACTACTACAAAATATGACGTGAACGCGACGCGACTATGTGAGAAGCAAACAAACAACTGGCGAAACAAATAAATTTTCACTTGGTTTTTTCATTTTTATTTTTTTTGTCTTGTTCAGTCGTTTCTTGCTTTTCCACTAATGGATTTTCGTGTAAAATTCACAGATTCACAAGACAGCAAAACAAACTGCAAAACTAAAAAGAAACTGCTCACAAATATTACGTATACGTAACGCACGACAGCAACAACAACAACTACAACAACAGAGAGCAATGACAAATCCAATGTCAAAGTTTTATAAAAATAAATATTCAAAAAAAAAATTAAATTTTGTCAAAAAAAAAAATCATACACATATTTAAGTAAATAGAAGGTAAAGTTAAATCATAGAGAGCGTTGAGAGAAAGAAAGAGAGCAAACATCTTTAAGGATATTTGTGCAATAAATAATAATAAATATATGCAATCGCAATTTGTATGATGCTTATGCGGGTGACTTTTTTGCTATTAAAAGAATTTTAATTGGCGCAAAACGCGAAAGAAATTATATAAAAATATCAGGCACTCTCGCGACTATATATATATATATGTATATATGAGTAAATATAGTATGCGATGTATGCTCATAAGCATATATACTTATAATTTTCTATATTTGCTTAACGCGTGCGTCACACACACAATTTTACTATAGTTGTTGTAGTTGTTGTTATTGTGGTTGTTGCTCTGGCTGTGGGTAATTAATTAATTTGATTTTAGTTAATTTCTTCTTGCTTTGCATGTTTCATTCTTTGCCATTGTGAATTGTCTAATTAATCCAATTGCAGGAACTTTAATACACTCTGCATATGAGCATCACACATATGTAATGAATGTGTGTGTAGTACTTGTCTGTAGTCAGTTGTTTGGTGGTGTGTTTGTGTACCCGCTTTTTAGTCCCGTTTCACGTTGCCCTCGTGCAAGTCGTGCAAGTTGTCGGCGAGTGGCTTTTTCTTTATTCGATTTATTCGTGTTATTTACAAAACGGAGGCGCGACACAAACTGAAAACTGAAATGAAAAAAACAAACTAAAAACTGAATTCGAATTCGCTTTCAGTCGTCGTCGCAGTCGCCGTCGCCGTCGCAGTCGCAGTCGGCGTCAACGGCAGCGACAGTGTAGGCTTCATCTTTGCACGCCTTTCCAGTCCCCCTGACCCCCTTCCTTTCACACACACACTCATCATTTGCTTCGCTCGCTCTTTCTGCCTCTTCCACACCAAGTGTGTGTGCACCGTTAAGTACCTCATGTTGTGTATGCTTGTGTGTGTGCGGTTTGTGCCTGAGGTAGCCAAGATCTGGACACGGCAACGACTTAGTGCGGGGGCGCCGACTGCGGCAGCCAACTGCACTGCGACAAAAAGGGGTTGAGAGCAGGCAGTACATGGCCTAAGACAGCCTTATGTACCCTAATTTATATTTAAATATTTCATATTAATTCTATTCCAAGTACGAGTATTAGTCTCCTTCCCTATTTAGGCCAATAAAACTATTATTACATTACATTCTGTTTCTCTCTAATTGCTAGGTTCATTTCTTTTGATTTATTTATTTAGCGTCAACTGATAGCAGCCGACCATGAAGAATGGAATTTATAAGTATATGGGCATTTCCAGAAAAAGGTCCACCACGACCAAAAAAATAAAAGTTGATAAACCAATGTTTATTTCTTTTATATTGTTTAAGAATAAGTTGAATTTTAATGATGTAATGAGTTTTTACCATATTTTACTTTTAGTGATGAAATATTTGAACAGAAACTCAGAAATATGTTTTTTTATTTTTTCGCGACATTTAGTGCTGCTTTTGCTTTTCGATGTTATTTACTATATATTTGTTTTATGCTGCTAATCTTCTTTTACCGTAATTGTACCAACAATAAACTCCTAAGAAAATAGAAACACAGACAACGAATGTATGAACTATCTGTAAATTTTTTACTTTCGTTTGCCTGCTAATTCTGTGAGGCGTTCGCAATCACAAACGTAGTTTTGTGTCATTTACTGCTTATCTAATGGACACAAGCAATTGCAAATTTATATGCAAACAGAGTTAATTGTGGTTAATACGAGGGTCGTTTGATAAGTCCGTGACTTTTTGAATAAAATATATTTTTTTCGTCAAAGAAGCGTTTTATTTCTCAACATAATCTCCTTTTAGCTCTATACATTTAGTCCAGCGTTTTTCCAATTTTTTTATTCCTTCCAAATAATAGGTTTTCTCAAGGCCCTCAAAATAGTCGTTTGTTTCTGTGATGACCTCTTCATTTGACCCGAATCTCTTACCGCCGAGCCATTTCTTCATGTTTGGAAACAAAAAATAGTCACAGGGGGCTAAATCTGGAGAATATGCTGGATGGGGTAGCAGTTCGTAGCCCAATTTATGAAATTTTGCCATGCTGACTACACACGTGTGCACCCGTGCATTGTCCTGATGGAACAGCACTTTTTTTTCGCCAAATGCGGTCGTTTCTGCTTCAAATCAATATCGAATCTGTCCAAAAGCTCTGAATAATATTCGCCGGTGATCGTTTTACCCTTTTCAAGGTAATCGATGTGAATGATACCTTGTGCATCCCAAAAAACTGTGGCCATGACCTTGTTGGCCGACAGACCCACCTTGGCCTTCTTTGGTGCACGTTCACCCGGAGAAACCCACTGTCTTGATTGTTCTTTGGTCTCTGGTGTGGTGTGGTGGATCCATGTTTCGTCTACGGTAACGAAACGGCGCAAAAATTCGTTTGGATTGCGGTTGAACATCGCCAAACACTCCTTTGAAATGGTCACACGGTTGCGCTTATGGTCGTGTGTGAGCAATCGCGGCACCCATCGCGCGGAAAGCTTTTTCATGTCCAAATATTCATGTAAAATGTGATGTACCCGTTCAGTTGAGATGCCTACAGCCTCAGCTACCTCACGCACTTTCATTCTCCGATCATCCAATATCATTCCATGGATTTTGTCGACGATTTCTGGCATGACGACCTCTTTTGGGCGACCTGAACGTTCGGCATCACTTGTACTGGTACGACCACAACGGAACTCAGTAAACCATTTCTTAACCATTGAAATTGATGGTGCAGAGTCCCCATAATATTTATCAAGTCTTTCCTTGGTTTCGGTGATGGATTTTTTACGCAAAAAATAATGCTTAATTAGCACACGAAATTCACTTTTTTCCATTTTCGTTAAAATTCACGAGATCGTCTGCTTTCAATGCCTATAAAACGCAAACCAAAAAACGCAGCTTTCTCAAAATTTTACAGTCAGCTGTTAATCGATAACTGCTGACAGGAGCAGTGTTGTATTTAGAGCAGGTGCGCGGCAAATACAAAAAGTCACGGACTTATCAAACGACCCTCGTACATATAAAAAGAAAATTTGTGTTTAATTTAAAAAGGGAAGTTGTATTTTCATTGACAAGTTTGAGGCGTTCGCAATCGTAAGTAGGAAAAAACCAAACGAATTTTTTCCACATATGGTTATATTTATTGCAGATGGAAGGATAGACACTTTTATTTCTAATGGAGAGATAATATCAAAGCGCTTCATGATTATGACCGTATCAGAAGCTTTCCAAATATTTAAGGAAGAAAATTGTAACGTTCTTATATCAAAAACGACTTTTTATCAATTAACCAAACCACGTGAAGTTGTGAAGTTGTTGCAAATTTTTGTTTTTTATTAAAGGCTTTTGCTAAAATAATTCAAACAATTCCAACGAGTCATGTAAACTTTTTGCAATTAGTCTGTTGCAATATTGTTAATGAAACATGCATGACCACTGATTGCAAAGAATGTTCTGACGACGTGTGCTCTGACTTGGTGCCACTTTCACACTTCAAGCATATGAACGTGAATATGAAATGGCAAACTTGGAGTAAAGTAGACAATAGAATCTCATTGGGAATTACTATTGGTACACTGGCAGAGCTGATCAATGAGATTAATGTGCGATTGTCAGAGTTTAAAAGGCACTTTTTTGTTAAGCGAGCCCAGGAAAGCTATTTTAACGAAGTCAAGAAAAATTTGGAGCCTGGAGAACTGGTATTACAAATAGACTTCGCAGAAAATTATAGATTATTTTTCAGTTTGTTTATATTTGTTGTCTTTTTATTTTTGATGAAAAATTTGCTGGTTGGAAACTCTGAGGCGTTCGCGATGAGGCGTTACAAATCTCTAATAAATATTATTTAATAAATAAAATTATTAAAATAACTCAAATAACTTCTATCAATGCAAAACTACATTATTTTTTTATGATTTAAAAATATTGTCTTGCAAGTTAATTGCGACATTTCGCTGAATTTCTCATTTTTCATGGTGAAGTCAAAAACGACTTCCATTTTTTGAGGCGTTCGCCATGCACTGTTTTCTATAAATAATTTGAAAACAAAGAGATCTCAAAGCTTGAATTTTTTAATAAAAATAAAGCTGATGAACTGCTTCAAATACGTAAAAAAATAATTATAAAAAAATTATTTTTACACATTTTTTTTTTAATTTAAAGACGTACGAATGAGGCGTTCGCGATCCTGGAAATACCCATATTCAAATAAAACAATTTAAAATGAACAATTGTATGTATTTCTAATAAACTATTATTCGTAAATTTTAAAAAATAAAAACAGCAATTAATTAAATTTAGAATCTGTAAAAGAAGTATTGCAAATATAGAACATGTATTGACAACCCTAACAACCTAATAACTAATTTTATTTAGCTCCTTTTTCTCATTTATCTGCAACATATTACGATGTGTTCATTTTCTAAAATATATATTTATTTTTAATTTATTACAAGACGTGTTTAATACTGCATTTTAATGCAATTATATTAAAGAGATCAAACGACAGTGAGTTGCAATATTTGAAGTAAAATATAAATAATAAAAATAGTTACCTGAGTGAAAACAGTTCTTTCAAGACTTTGATCAACTGAACTATATAAAATATGTGTATACAGAAATCAAATTAAAATTAAGCTCATCTAATATACAAAGAATACACGATCCAACCGGTATAGTCTCTGAGATCAACGAGACGGAGGGGCAGACGGACAAGAGCTCGACAAGTTCTGTACAAGGTCGAAGATGCCTTTTTTTGATCACTTTGAATGTGCACAGTGTCTAATAATAATGGCCCAACAACAATTTAAAGCATGAATCAAAGCAATTGAATTAATTGTCGGCATTTTCGAGGCAGCATTATACGCGTTTTTCGCTCAGTGTAGACGCTGAAATTTGCCCAGCAAAATCTAAAAACAACACAACACAGAAATACACATGCTGAACAACTAAAATGAGCGAAACATTAATAAAGCAACAACATCAGCAACAGCAACAACAACGAGAGTTGAGGGCCACAAAGTGTGGCCAAGAAATTGCTTGCCGCAAAAGGGGAAAGAGAGAAAGAGAGCGCGATAGGCATAGGCATAGTTGGGCTTTGGCCACTTGTCAGTTGGCAAAAAGGTAAAACAAATCAATTTCTGAGGTAGAGGACACTCGAGGGGGTCTAGGGTTAGGACAAGGGGCAAGCATTGTGGGCGATTTATTTGCCTAAGCTCAACCTACACAACGGCAGCAATTACTATAATGTTGCGACTGTGCGGAATTTATAATTTCGTATGGCCATAAAAAAGTTTGTTTGCTTAACTTTTACACACACAGAGAAAGAGAGAGAGAGACAGAAATGTATCTATAGCTTTTATAATAATAATTATGATACCCACGTTGTGATGCGTGCACCACGTGACGTATGCGCAATGTAAAATGATGTGAGAATACGACTTTAATAACTGCCAACAGAATGAGAGTGTAGGCGAGAGAAAGGGAGGAAAGGGAAGAGGGCAGAGACAAAATAAGCTGCAAGAGGCTAAGACTTATTCTTGCAACACAAGCTAGCCTTGTCCAAGTCCAGAGGCAATCGGCAGGTGAGATGGTAGCGCTTAGACGGGTCGTGACTAACAGTAGCGACTTACAGAAAGAGAGAGACAGAGAGAAGTGAAGAAAAAGACGAAATACCTAAGATTCTAGTGAGAGAAAGAAAAACTAACACTTGACTGTTAGCGAAAGAAAGAAAAATGATATAGAAATAGTTCAACAAACGAGAAGAGATGGCATAGATCTTGCCAATAAAAGATATCTACAATACGACATTATGACAAGTGCTAAAATAGATGATAATTAGCAAGTAGAAATAATTATTATTACATGTGTTTTAAGAAGAGAAAAGAGAGACTCTGTCAGTTACAATGCAAATAAAATAAATAGTTATAACAAATAGAAAAACTGTAGATTCTAAAACAAGCAAACTAGAGCAATGTAATCTAATTTCACTATGGAATTTTATACACTAAATATCGCAGCTCCTTAATTGAAGCAATGTTCAAATGCAGATTTAATTCATAACACAAATTCATAAATAAATCCACACAGTAGATGCACTGAGCACACAATTGACATTGTTAAGTTGAACCCGGACTGAACTAATTAACTTTACTTGTACTGCAATTCCCTGCTGAAGCACATTACAAGTGCGCATGTTGTAGTGAACACTTTAAAGTCCTCTTGGACTGGTGTGGCACGCATTTAAGCTAAGGGCGCAATTAAACTGGGTCACAGCCCCAATCTTTGTTGCCAGCCAAAAAGTTTTCAGGGCGCTGACTTCGAATATTGAGCTACCTTTGCATTTGGACGTGATGTGGACATGGAAGCAGTGAGAGATTTGCGAGCGGTGGGAGTTGGGATGGAACTGACCTAACTTTGCACAAAGTGCGGAAAAGCTTTTTTGTCCACCTTTTCACTGCGTGTGTGTGTGTGTGTGTGCCGATGCGTGCGTGTGTGTGTGAATGCATGTTATATAATCGAATTAATTAAAATTTTGCACACTGCTTGTGGCAGCAACGCTTTTGCTTTTGCCGTGCTTCAAACCGAAACCTGAGTTCAGCTGTCCCTTTAAACGTTCTGACTAAACTGCGAAAATACCCTGCATATGTGTATGCTTCAAGTAGGTGTATACCCGGTAGGCAAAAGGTACAAAACTATAGTAAGTTGTTGACAACCGAATATGTTAAGCAAAAGTAGGCATGTTATTTTATCAACAGCCACAGCCCAAACCTGGTAGTCCTGTTTATTCAACCGTCTGTCTGTCTATCTGCCTATGACTATGTGAAATAGAGTGCCACAATTTTGGCGAAAATATTGCTGCAGTGGAAATTTGTGCAATAATTTGACACGTTACACAATTGCTGTTTAAGCTTAATAAAAAAGTAGCGTTTCGGCTTCTCGCACTCAAAGAATGGCTGATAGGGTATCTGGCAGTCGAGCTCACCCGACTCGCTTACTTGTTTCTCACCGTGCCCGCATGCTGCAGTTGCCACACCTCTAGCTCCGCCCCCTACCACCCCTTTACTGCTTTGGGGACTGCCCCATTGCTTTGTTAAGCGAAATTTCCAATTCAGTGAACTTTTTGTTACCAGCTGCCTGCCCCAGCCCCTTATCCCTTCGCAGCTGCCTTAATTTTAGTGGGGCATGCGGCAGCATGACACGCCTACCGCACGCCCTAACCAACCCTTTGGCTCAATGTATGTGTGTGGCAGCTAAACAAAAGCTTTTGTTGTTGCTCCTTTAAATGTGGCCACTGCCTCTGCCACTGGCGTTGGCGTTGGCGTTGAAGTTGCATGAAAAATTATTCGGGCCAAACGTGCCACAGCAGAAGCTAAAGCTGAAGCAGAGGAGTCGTCGTATACATTGATGCTTGAATTGCTGTCAACTGGTCATTTAGTGTCCTATCTAAGCCAAACAGTTGTCAACTGTTTCCTGCTGTCTCGCTCTCCCCTCTCTCTCTCTCTTTCCTTGCGTGTGGCACTGACGTCACGCTTGTGGCATGCCTTCAGCTATTTATAACGCATCGACTGCCAGTTGTTAAGGTATCTAAGTAGTCTATAATCGAATTAGATGCACGCAGCTTACATTACGCATACGTCAAGTTGGCCATTGTTTTGCTACCTCTTCAGTTCTTCAGCTGTTGCGTCTCACGAGCTTCGCTCTCTAGCCCATATTCATTGCCTAAATAATTCATGAACTACCATCCATTTCACCTCGACAACCAAGTCCACTCATCACCTCCACTCCACTTCCTGGGCTGTTGTGAGCGTCGCTTATAAGCCGCTTAATGGATGGGCAAACAAAAGGTCGCCACATCCGTTGGATACACGAATATTCCTACAGATTGCCTCATAACCTTCCGCCTGAGCCCTCAGCCCTGAGCCCTCAGCCCTTGTGTGTCTGTGTGGTATTTACATAAAAGTTTTACATTGATTTTGGTTCTCGATAAAAACAAAAAACCTGGCTAAAAACACTCCATACACTTTTTTTGGCAACATTAAATGAAAAACGTTTATTTATGCAGGCAGAAAAAGACAATAAGACCGAAAGCGGGAGAGGAGCAGCCAGAGGAGCGTTAAAGAGATACACATAACGCATTTTTAAGCAGACAGCCTCCGAAATTAGAGAGCAAACTGCGAATCCCCAAAGGTACAGTGGCAAGCAGTTGCATAAATTACCCGCAAAGTATTACAATACCCAAGTGATTCAAGCATCTCGAATAAACCATATTTAAGAAGAGTTTTAAGGTGCAGAGTTCTGAAATAAGAATTTGTTATGTGCGAATGTGTACAGAATTCCTAAGTGAATCCAAAGTAGCCACTTTCGATAGAAAAGTTGCTTAAAATAAAAGTTGAATTAAATGGGAGGTGCTCTTATAATTGTCGAGATTCAGATGTTTGTGAAGACGGACAGACAGACAGACTGGCACACTCAGCCATCGATGCTGTGCACAGCAACTTTTTAATTTCAGCGAGTCGAACATAAAAAGTTGAGGTAAACAACATCTAAAGACAAATGTGTACGAAATCAATCTATCTGTCTGTCCGTCTGTCCGTTTGTATAAACAGCTAAATCTCGAGAATTAAAAGAGCTAGAGCTATCAAATCTGGCAATTGCATTCTGCTACCAGAGTAAATGTAATAACGAATGCAATATTAAATAAAATAATAATAAATTGTACACTTTTAGTAGCGAGAATCACTCTTACAAATCAAAAAAGGACAACAAACGTTTTTCTTTCCGAAACTCTACTGTACTTCTGTTTTTCCTATCTGTATTTCTCACTCTCTCTCCCCCACTCGCAGTCTGTCTCATCCACACACACTCGGGCTGTACTCCCAAATAGATTTGCGCTTGTAATACACACCATAATTCCTAGCTGGGGGAGGTTTCCTCAATTGCAGGTGAGTGTGGCGCCTCGTAAGCTTGTGTCAATAATGCACAGCGCGGTCAACGGCAGCGGCAATAACAACGATATGATGACAATATGATTTGGCCAACCAGTTATTGGCCTCACTAATCACAGGCCAGCGTGTAAATAAACAAGTCGCTGACAGCTGTCGCTCGCTCCTGTTGTTGTTGTTTCGTTCTAGTACTAGTTCTAGCCTTTCCTTCTCACTCTCACTTTCTTCACGCTATTTGTTTACTGTAATTGTAGCCGTAACGGCAATGTTCGATTTGATGATGGGGAGACTGATGACAATTGCCAAGCGTGCCATAAACGCAATCAATCAGCGAGCGACGTTAAACGGTAAACGGTAAACGTTAAAGGACGGAATCAGCACGCACAGTGGATCAGTTCTTCAATTTGCGAATGCGAAGTTTGAGACACTAAGAAAGACAACACACGCAGTTGGCAGCAGCGACGATGGCAAACTGACTAACGGTAAACAGCAGCGACGACAACGACGCCAACGACGACGGCAACAACGATGGCGACAGCGACGGCGACGACGTCGGCGACGACGACGACATGATGACCTTCACCAACACGCACAGCCCAAGGAAAGTGTCCAAAAAAAGAAAACTTTTCGCACACACACACACACACATACAGATAGAGAAACAACAATAACAAAGCTGCGACGCCGACAGCGGACAAAAGCAGAAGTAGCTGTAGCAGTAGCAGCAGAAGTAGCTAAAGCAACAGCAGCAACGGCGACTGAAGTAGCATCGAGCAACAACAACAACAACAACAAGCGAAAAGGGCGCCTGGCAAAAGCTTCGTTGGCCAAAGCAAAAACTCGCGCTTTGATTTCGGTTTCTGTGTTGCGTGCCGAATGCAGAGAATTGAGTTTTCAAGTGCAAAATTGCCATAAACTTGCAAAAAAGCTACTCCCAGCCTGTCAGTGTGTGGGTGAGTATTATAAGCGATTTGTGTGTGTGCGACAAGGCAAGCCTACACACACATATACTCAAGCAAAAACAGTTTTGCGCTTTTAGCAGGAGAGGGAGAGTTCGAGAGCAAGCTCCTAATGTAAACAAAAGTTCTAAATTGACACATTAGCTATGCTCTGATTTGTAGTTAGCTCTAACATAGCAATGTTAAATTTTCCTATGTTAACAAAAGACTGCTAAATTTGTTTATTGTTATTTTACGAAAAGTGTGATGCATAATTTACATTTGCATTATAAGCAAACTTAAGCATATTTATTTGTTTAATTTTATTCCTTATACTTTTTTATTTAAAAATAAGGTTGGTGTGATTAGAGCATTTAGCTTGCGGTTAAAGTTTAAATTTAATATTTGTTTATCCACTTTAACAGTGGCTGCACACAAATCAAAGCTTTCACAAACAGAGAGTGAGAGAGAGCGCGTGCAAAGCTCTTGCATGTAAAAGCTTTTAGGTTGACCATAAACGAGGCCAGGTTGGTTTGCAATTTGTTGTTGTAACTTAGAATAAGGGCGAATCCGATCGAAAGGAACGCATACTTACGATATCCTCCTCTGGTATAGTAGTGCAAGAGGTGCGCACGTGTCGCACTCGATGCATTGCATCAAGGCTCAGCCTATGCTCGTGGTCATCCCGCAGCATTGCATCGAAAACAGCAACACCACCATCGATGCTACTCTCGCGCAGTATGCGACCACCGCGTCCACTGAAGGAGCCACTACCATGATGATGATGACTCGTAGTATAGCTGACACCAACCTCTGAGAAGGAACGTATGCGCATAGCACCATTCTCATCTGTGGTAAGGGCGACCGATTTGAAGCGATCGATAACAGCATCCTGGATGCTATTCACGCTCAGCTGATTGCCCATGGCGGGCGACACAATCCGCAACTAATTGCCACTTAAACACAACGGACACAAAATACAAAACAAGCTAACAACAAACAAGAGACACAGCTGTTGCGGGAGGAGCCGCTTGTTGTGACGCTTCTGCACGGCGACAGGATGTTTATTAAACTGAAATCGACTCGGACATTCAACAGGCAAAGCACCATCTCAAGCCCGCGAACGTAGAGGGGGAGAGAACGAGAGACAAGCACTGCTAGAGCGACAGAGAAGAATAATGTGGGTGTGTGTATGTGTGTGTGTGTACGTCTCTGTGTGAGGAGGAGCGAGAAAGAGAGCGCGCGCGTCCACAGGTTGCAACTGCAGCGTGACAGAACTTTGCTTGCAGCAGAGACAGCAGCAGCAGCAAACTGACAAGCAGCCTTTTCCAGGAACCATTGCAAGCTTTTCAAGCTTACAACACCCACAATAGCTGCAACACCTAGTTGCAATACCATCATTCCCATTCGCACGCATACCCACATACACGTATATATGTACATGTATGTGTAGCTTGTGTGTGCATTTGTGTGTGAATATTTGGAGTGAGTTGACAAACCCATTGAAGCGATTCAGCATCACACGCTCATCATGCGAGTCCCACCTATGTAAATACATCCTCTCCCCGTGGTCACTTTTTGTGTACGCCAAGTGTCCCCAAAAATAAACCAATATGCTTTATTGATTTCAACAGAGCGTCGCTTCGCAGGGCTGGACAATTTACCTGAAAGTCTACAAAATGCCGACAGAAACCCGATTGATAAATGAAAATCTCCAAATTGAAAAGCTTAAGCTAGGGCGAGTCAACTCGAATTCAAATTCTCCACATTTATATCATATAGAAACGATCGGTGTAGAGAATTGAAAAAAGCATGAGGGACAAGGCGCCAATGTCGGTCACAGTTGTAAACTACCATGCAAACGAAGGCGCCAATGGCGGTCATAATTGTAAACTAGATATGAAAGCCGTAATCTTACGCAAATATGACTTTATAATACTCTTTTAAGCAAAAAAATTCTGCATAAGTGTGTGCGGGTGGAAGTCTGTATGCCCAATCAAATTCTAGCTCGTGCTCGTGGTCCTGGTCCGGGAACGCTTGGAGGAACGTGATCGAGACCTTGAACGATTCTCTTCAGTCGCAACAGTATCCCCTGGGCTTTGGTTAACATTCCTTTTTTTTGACTTGGTCCCGGGTGGTCTTGACCTTGCAGGGTTCGCTTCTCTCATAACCCTATCCCTTGAACTTCTTTTAATTTGACTTTGTGAATTGGCTGTCTCAAAATCTAAAGCCAAACGAGAAGCTATATACTGTTCCTGTGACAATAAAGGATTGACAATTAACAGCAAAATCCTTCAAGAAGTCTCCTAACCTCGGTAAACATGTTCCTCTCATCGGACTCGAGTCTCTTCCACATGCCAGACGCTTCGCGCAGCAACTGACCTGCCGGCTTGTCAACATCATTGCCTAGCCACATTTCGCGCAGGAAATTAAAATGGGGGCTCTTTGTGAGCATTACCGGCGAATTGTTGTCCATGTTTAAATTTAAAAAACAAAAATCCAAGTTCTATCAAATCAAAACAATCAATTTTTTTGTAAATATGTTTTGACTTTGTTGTTTACAGCACGTAAGTTAGTTGTTGAATGACAATCTTAGATAGATCCTAAGCACATTATGAATTCTCATTGAAATTCTTCACTCAAGGTCTACTCGATGCGATCAGAGTTGATTCGAATGTAACGGATTTTTTTTTCAGTTGATCGTAAAGTAAGAAAGGGGCAACAATTGATTAAGATTAAGATTACTCACCCGTTCCAGTTTTTGAAAATAGTTGCGTAGGAATTGCACGGGATTCTCCGGACGACAGACGCACAGCTGGACGATGCAGTCTTTGAGGACGCGCTGGATGCCATGCGTTTGTATGTAGTGTTCGCATTCCCGCAAGCTCTGCTCCTCCAAAGTCTTGGCCATCATGTAAGACATATGTTCACGTATCTACTACGTATGTATGTATGTGTGTGGCTGTTTGAGAGTGTGTGTACGAGTTGAAGGCGAAACGTTCGGCTGCGTTGGCGTTGAAGCGTGTTGGAACAGCAGCAGCAACAGCAGATTGCGTATGTGAAGACGGTGTTGCAGGTTTTTCTTTCTTTGCACTACGCAATATACACAACGTTATGTATGAGAGAATGTGTGAGTGAATGAGCAGTCCGACAATGTGTGTGAGTGTGTGTTGTGTGCGGTTTGTGTTTGACTGTGGTAAGCTGCGTTGCCTGCTGGCTGCCCGAATTGCAACTACTGGCTACACACTACAGGAAAATCAAGTAAAATAACTTATTGAACAGGGCGTCAAGTGCACCGCGAGCACCACTTGTGTATGTACATATGCATGTATGGGATGTATAGCTTTTTCTCTGCTTTTGCTTTTGCTGCTTTTGCGTTTGCTGTTGCTTTTGATTTTACTGTTGGCTTTTGGCACTGTTTTCACTTTTGTAATCCACTTCGTTTATCAGTGCTGCTCAATATGCTGCCGTTTATTAATTGCCTGGGCGTTTGTTGCAGCATTCAGAACACTTTTAATTTGTTTTCGTATATGTGAAATACTGTTTTTTCTTAAAAACTTAACTAAATTTTTCACGCACGTAAACTTTGCAGTTGTTGTTGTTTTTGCTTGGTACTGTCAGCGTGACCGTAACTTAAATTATCAAAATATACTATTTTACTTCAAAATATATACCAAAGTTCAGTTGAGCTATCGATTACGATGGTGAAAATAAGAAACTCTGATACAAAACCATGGCTGGCACCATTTGTGAAATTAAATTTGCGGGTCCAACTGAACGAACGTTATCGTTGATGCGTAAATAAATGTTCACTTAATTAAAGAGCTGAAAACAATAGCGCTATGTGGATGATACAAGCAATCAGCAAGTGTTTGGGCCAAGAAATAAAGGTTAGCACTATGATTCCAATTGGATGTATTATAACTCCAACTAAATTGTTTGCCCGCCCTCCAATTGGTTTATTGATTTTTCTCATATAGCTAAAATGCTGCACACGGAATCTCTGCCCACACATCAAGGCATTTACACGCCGCTAAGTCAGGCAATGACCGATTCAGAGTCGGATGAAGAGATTGAGATACATAACGCTACCAAGCACCGACAGCGACAGTTACAGCACCTACAGCAACAACAGCAGCAGTTGCAATTGCAACAACAGCACCAACAACAACGTAATCGCAGCCGCATACCACCAAATACGTTAGCATTAAAATCGCCACACACTCGCCCTACAGCCACACGCATTGTGGGTGGCTCACAGTTGAAACAACCACAACAGCAGCAGCAACAGTCCAAATTAAAATCAGACAACAGCAATAGCAACAGCAGCAGCAGTTACACCACCAACATGCAGAACACATTCCGTTCGGTGATGCTCAGTGACTTGGGCAGTGCCGGTGGCAGCAATGTTGGCGTCGAATTCTCCAATTTCAATGGCGAATACGATGTGAATACGGATAATGTCGCCATACTGGGCAGCCACGCAGAGGATGCAAAGCGAACACCGATGTCAACAAAGCGACGCTGTTGTTTCATAGCCTCATTGCTGCTCTGCCTGTTTGCTGTTATAGGATTCGTTTGGCTAATACCATGCGGCAATGCGGATGGCACTGGTGCCTGTCCAGCACCCGTGGATCGTGTGAAGACGCATGACTGGCTAAACAACTATGCCAAGATTGAGCTAAGAGGCGGCGTTAATGTTGTTCCCGGCTTACGCGCCTGGGAGAACAATCTGGTATTTCTCTATCGCGGCGATGTTTTCTTTCCCGAGTTTCCAGCTAGCAACCACAAACGCAATGGGATCATATCATTAATTGGAAATTCGGGCGCCGTTGCCTGGTACGATGAGACTGTGGACGAGCCGGTGGCCATTGACTGCACGCTGCTGGACGTGGACAGCAATGGTAAACCAGATTGTCTGGTTATGGATGAGTATGGCGAATTAGGTGTCATCAATTCGGCCAGCGGCCAGTGGCACTGGCGTTTCATGGAGCACTCGGCACGCAAACTGGATGCCTATGATTTTCCGCTCATCTTGCCCGACATCGATGGCGACGGTGTGCTGGACATATTGCTCATATCCAGCATATCGCTCGAGCAGCGCACCAAGACATTCATACAGCAGCAACAGCTGCCAGGCTCAGCGGCAGCGATCAAATTGCAAGCACGCAATGTGTTGCGTTTGCTGTCGGGTAGACGGGGAGAACCCATTGGGGATGGCTTTCAATTGCACGACTGCACACAGCTGTCCAGACTGCAACTGGACTCCAGTGCCGAGTCTAGCGCTCAGCTTAGCATCAGCTACAGTTGCTGGCGCAACAGCACAGAGCTGCAACGTTCCAAGACGTTGGCTGAGCTCTATGCATTGATTACCAACAAGTCGATAGTGGGACAGCGCCTGCTGCCCGCATCTAAAATACCACAGCATAGTCGTCATGGTCAGCGCAAGGATACGGATGCACAGCGCAATGTCTACTCACTCAACGGCCGAGTGCTGATCGTTGAGAATCGCGGCAAGTGTCCCGATTGCAACGTGACGGTGGTGCTGAGCGAAACCCGCGATGGCAGAAATGTTGAGTTGCGCAACTTCACCAACAGCGGCATGTATGGCATGGTGCCGTTACAGTGGCACTTCAAGAATATCAAGCCCAAGATGTCTGGCTTTGTGGTCAAGTTCTGGAAGTGGCTGCCCACAGAAACGATGCGGCCATCGCAGCAACCGTTCCATTTACAGCCGCAGTCGAGCAGTCGCAGTAACAGCGTGGACAAAAGCAATTATACAAACAGCACTAGCAGTAGCGCCTCCAAGCATATGAATGCCAACAAGGACAAGGACAAGGATAAGTCCTACGGCAAAGCATCGCAGCAGCAGCAGCAGAAGAAGCCACAGCAGCAGCAACCGCAACGTCTGAAACGAGACACGGAAACGCATGAGTTTCCCTCTGATCACGAGGAGTTCGATGCCTTTGACCACTTGCTGCCCATACAGAAGCGCGACACATTCAATGTGCCCGCCAAGAACCAAAGCAAAACATACACTGGCCAAGCACGGGGACAGCTAATGAAAAACTACAAGATGCAAATGATAACGCAGACGGTGATTTTGGTGCTCTTCATTGGCGCCGATACTCGCATTGAGAACACATCGCATAGCAATATTGTGCAGTTCTGTCGCAACGATCGCAATGAGATGATTTGCCAGCCGGATTTGATTAATCAGGAGAACTCAATGGTCATTGCTGATCTCGATATGGATGGCTCCCAGGAGTTGGTCTCCTACATGTCCACATTTGTGCCAGACGCGGCTGATCCCGCCAACAAATGGAAGCTGATCAGTTATGTCCGTTTGCTGCGTATCCAATCGGAGCTGCCAGCCTTTTACGATCAGGAAAAACGTAACTAGGTGGAGGCGGTGGCGGCTGGAGAGAGAAACACGATGATGACCACCATTTGGTAACAGGAACATGCATTTATACCAGTGGTCGGTACCAATACAGATACATTTCGAGATTGCATTTGTGTGCGCAGGATGTTTTCTTGCTTTACACTTGACGAACATTTTTTTGTGTTATTTGCAAGCAAAACTGTCAATACTTTAAAGCCAAAGCCCGCAATACCGCAATATAGCTAAAATTTCCGCCATCCCCTATATGGATGCCAAAGCGGCAATACTGACAGGTACAGAAATTGGCCGAAACTGCCGTACGTTTTTTATTGTGCATGTGTTGACCGTGTTTCGGCAGACAGTAATCCTATACACAGTTCATAGGGCCGCGCCGACCACTGATTTATAAGCACACACATACATCAAGTCACTTCGGCAAATCCAACACAAAACACCAACACCATAACACGTACTTAGTAGTTATATTGCTAGTTGCATGTATTACAATTAAACATTAACAATTACGATTGTATATTATAAATAGAAACCCCTTTTCTAGACTCCCCGAATAAACGGTTTAATAACAATTTTCAATTTGTAATGCTAAGGACCTAAGAAAACACACAAGGAAGTGTTCCAAATGTTTTGTCAAATTGCGAAAAGGGTTCAAATAGTATTCAAAATAGAAAGCTTTCCTTTCTTTCATTCCTTCTTTTCTTCTTTTATTACATAGAATTGTCTACCACTGTGCGTGGTAGCCGCCTAAATGTTAAGATCGCTCACATAGCGCTTGCAGTGGGCCTGAAATTGAGCCGATGCCCAATGTTCTGTTAAGATTTTGAATTCGGCATCCAGAGATGGTAATAACTCAGTATACGCAGTCTGATTTTGCTTTTTGAGTGTACGATAATGCTGCAAAGAGTTGTAGTCGAATTGTAATGACTTGTTGGAGCATTCAAAGTGGTAGACTCACCTCGGCTGTGGTGCTGGAAATGCGTTTGGCAACTGCGAGAGCCTCGTCATTGACATTGCGCGCCTTGCAGGACTGGTCAATAAAGCTATTTTCGGCTGCAACAAGCTCCTGTGCTTGCAGCTGCTCGCCCAGCAAGAACAGGCGGTTGTGCTAATAAATGAAAGAGAGAAAGAGTATTACAGATTTTAGTTGAACAAAATGAAAGTTGTAGTGCACTTACCACTTGACTGGAAACCTTCTGGTGTTTCTGCCAGAGCGTATATCCCTCCGGCAGCTGTCCCAGTTTGGCGTAGCTCGTCTCAATGGTGCAATCATCAGCGGCCACCACGTAGTCAAAAAGTGGCAATTGCATAACGCCCAGATTCATTAGGTTTCCCACAATGCCAGCCACCAAAGGCTTGGGGAATGTTAACAGAGTTCGCAGATATGTTCTAGGCAAAGCAATCATATATCACATGATGATGATCAACTTACATTGACTTGCACACTGTACTTACTTCAAGACTAAGCCCAATTGATTGGCGCCAGCTTTGCGCTTATCCAGCGCAGCTACAATCAACTCCTGGCAATCAATGCCCTGACAAAATTGTTGTCCCTGCACGCTTAGCAGCACCGTGTCACAGTCGTTGCTCTTGGCCAGCTTGTTGAGCATATCGGTTAACTTCTGCAGCAGCTGCTGCTTATACGTGTGACCCGATTTCGAGGGCTGCATATTGATGATCAGCTGCGCCACCTTTTCCAGCTTATGCAGCGTAACCAATTCCGTTTTCGCTGCCGTTTTCGATTCTTTTTGCTGCTGCTGTTGTTGCTGTTGCTGCTCTTGGGCACCGCGTTTCATATCGTTGGCGAGCGTTTGCGGTGTGCCGCCATCGCTTCTTTGGTTTGTTTTCGTCTCAGGCTTCAAGAACTTGAATGCCGGATCATTGGCGGGCGCATCTGAGGCATCGTCCGATAGATTGGCAACTGCGCCGGGCTTGTTGTCCAGCGAGAGGCGACTAGCGGATGCATTGCTCGAGAAGGAGCTATTGGAGCGACGACGCATTATCATTGACTCCTCACTGGCACGTTGTTTGTACACATAGTCCCAGGAATCCGAAGCTTGTGGCTTCGCTGCCTTCTTGAACACAGCATCTATGGCAGCCGGCGTGGAAGCACGCTTGTAGGCTTTGGGTGGGTTCTCTTTTTTGGGTGAAGCGGGCACCGCCTCCACGGCAGTTGTTGCTACTTTCTGTGGTTGCTGCAATTAATGGTACATTTGAAATATCTCAGTTTCCTAAGTATTTTGTGCAGCTTACCCGTCCGGTTATAGTTAGCGAACGATTGCGCATGCGAGTCTTATTGGCCAGTTCACCACCGCTAAGTTCACGCTGTTCACGCTCCACGGCTTGCATCATATTAGCGGCACCCTCATCGCCCATCAATCGATCAATTTCGCTGACCTTTTTCTTCTTGATCTGGACGCCACTTGCACCATTTAGCACATTTGGTGTTTGCGAGCGACGCTTGGGTGTTGACGCGGCGGCATTCGATTCGAGTAGTCTTGCTGGTGTTGCGCCACGTTTGGCTGCCACTTTATGCGGCTCTTTGGGCGTTAATGGTCGGCTTCTTTTTGCTATTTCCAAACCAAAAGCTTTTGGACTTTCTGTGCGTTCACTGGCAGCTGATGAAGTCACTGTTGTTGCGTTCCCTTTTGAACTGGCATATTGCGCTAGTGACTTTTGTGTCTCTGGCATATCGGGATCCCAAATAATTTTGGGTTTAATAACACGCGTTCGCTTAAAGCCTGCAAAGAAAGATTGGAAAATTTCACCGATTGTTTTCATTTCCTAACCTGCCAAAAATTACCTATAGAATCTGCATTGTTATTGGTTTGCGCTGTGGTTGTTTTCAGCTTATTCAGTGTGTTCTGTGAGGTAGACTTGAGTAATACCTTCACGTTGCCCACCAGTGATGTTTCTGCACTTGCTTTGGATTTTTTAACCAAAGGTATTTTAGTAGCAGTTGTTGCCATCGATGTGGTAATGGAGGTGTTGTTGTCGCTGCTATCATACTCATTCCAATCATCGTTCAATGAGCTGATAATATCCAACGGCTGTTGCTGCTGCTGCTGTTGTTTTGCCGCTGCCTCTTTGCGACGTGCAGTCTGTGCTTTCAGATCGGCCATTTGCTCGAGGGCCACGGCCCGTGCTTGTTCTGGTGATAGCTTAGGTTTGGCCTTTGAGCCAGATTTTGAAGTGTTGGTGAGGCTGCTTGCGGCATGCAACACTGGACTTGCCCCGCTGCCATTGTCACCATCGTCAATTTCCATAATCTCATATTGCCCCTCACCCTCAATTGTGACACCCACATTATCAAGCTCTGCCAGTTCCAATTCAATGGATTTTTGATCTGCAGCTGGGTCAGCTGCTGGTTCCTGCTCCTGATCTGTGCCCTTTAATAGTGCAATAAGATCCACTTCCTCCAATGGAGCTTCCGTCTCCCCCTCCTCTTTAGCGCGTACCTTATTATCTAGTGTACAACGTGACTTCAGCTCTTCATTAATCAGCGTGTCGTTTGTGCCCTTGCCATTTTCGGATGTTCGGCCACCCGGGTCTTTCACCTGCGCGATAGTTTCCAATTGATCCAACTCTGTGCCATGCTGTATGTTATGCATTTTAGCGATTTCCTGCTCCAATGAGCTCAACTCATCTAATTTATCACTTGTTGTCTTATCAGTCTCGTCCGAATTGCCGCTTACAACTTTCGGTTCCTCATGTTTGGATTTTGATGCGCCCGCTTTTTCTGCTTCTTCAACCGCTACGCTGTTTGTTTCTGATTTCGGCGAGGCGGCATCTTTTTGTTGCTCTTTCGCATCCAATTTAGTGTCCGCTTCTTCAGCCATTTCACTAGTTCTTTATTGTTAACTTTGTATCTATATAAATTCACTCAAACTTCCAAATTCCAATGCCCTATATTAAAGTTTTTCATGCACTTGCTGCAACAGCGGCCATTTTTTAATAGTGATGCGCGATTAACAATGTGTGCAGCGTGACCACAAGTTGTATTTTAAAATCTACTAGTTTACCTCAAAAACAAAAAAAAAAGTACCTCGATATACCAGTTCGCACAAATTATAATTAGTGAACTGATGCTTTCGACAATTTAATTTCCCTGTTGTAAATATTTTGTCGATATATCGAATTCACAGAATTATAATCGATAAGAAGTATCGATAGTTTGACAGCACTAATATCTACCCCCTACACCACTCCGATGAATACTTTATGGAAAAAAAAGTCTCATCTGCAGCAGGACAAACGCTGATAAGAGGGGAATTTGTTTATTTTCACAAAAATTTAAGCAAATCGGTTGCAAATAGTTTAAGCAGTCGTTTACCCTCGTTGCAAGCACAAGTTCTAGCATTAGCGACAATCGCCAAAAACCGCTCGGTCGTGGCGGCAACAACAACAACTAAAGCCCGAACAGCAAAATACACAATTTCGCCCAAAGTGGTGGCAGCGACAGGATGTGGGACTCGTCAATGTTTCTGAGCACATTGACGCCAAAGTTTTACGTAGCGCTCACAGGCACCTCGAGTCTAATATCAGGTCTAATACTTATTTTCGAATGGTGGTATTTTCGCAAATACGGCACATCATTTATCGGTGAGTGTTTTTTTTTTCATTTTTTATTTGAAATGCAAGTCGTGCAAGTGTCGATTGCAACTGTCACTGACTTCCGTTTGAATTGCCTTCAATTGCAGAGCAAGTATCGATCAATCATATTAGCCCATGGATTAATGGCAATGATGCACAATCAGATAATGGCAGCGGCAGCAGCAGCAGCAGCGGTTCGAGCAGCAGCAGCAACGGTGGCGGGGGTGGTGGCGGCGCAAATGGGGGCACGAATTCAAATTCAAGCACCAGCAGTGGTACACCCGAGTGCAAAGTGTGGCGCAATCCATTGAATCTGTTTCGCGGCGCCGAATATCAGCGATTCTTTTGGGCAACCAACAAGGAGCCATTGACTTATTACGACATGAACCTGAGTGCCCAGGACCATCAGACGTTCTTCACATGCGAGGGCGATGCCCGCAAGGAGGAGTATGAAATAATGCAAACGGCGTGGCGTGAACGCAATCCTATGCAGCGCATTAAATCTGCTCACAATGCTCTCGAAATAAATGCAGAATGTGCGCCTGCGTACATTTTGCTTGCCGAGGAGGAGGCTATGACCATACTGGAGGCTGAGAAAATACTCAAAACGGCACTCAAGGTGGCTGAAATTAATTATCGCAAATCGCAGGCCACCCAGCATCAGGGTGCTATTGCTGACGGTGTCCACAGGCGGGACACAAATGTGCTGATCTACATTAAGCGGCGGCTGGCCATGTGCGCCCGCAAGCTGGGAAAGCTTAAGGAGGCGGCCAAAATGTTTCGTGATCTCACCAAGGAGATACCCTCGATAATGAGTGTTCTGAACATACACGAGAATCTCATTGAGACGCTGCTCGAGATGCAGGCGTACGCCGATTGCCATGCCATACTGGCCAAATATGATGACATCTCGTTGCCAAAATCGGCGGCCATTTGCTATACGGCCGCGCTGTTGAAGGCTCGAGCCGTTGCCGACAAATTCTCGCCAGACATTGCCTCGAAACGTGGTCTAAGTCCGGCCGAAATGAGCGCCGTGGAAGCCATACATCGGGCGGTGGAATTTAATCCGCATGTGCCCAAGTATTTGCTGGAAACCAAGCCTCTCATACTGCCGCCGGAGCATATATTGAAACGTGGCGATTCCGAGGCATTGGCCTATGCGTTCTTCCATCTGAAGCACTGGAAACAGGTCGAGGGTGCATTGAATTTGCTGCATTGCACCTGGGAGGGCACATTTCGTATGCTGCCGTATCCCTTGGAGCGCGGACATCTCTTCTATCCATATCCGACGTGCACTGAGTGCGCTGATCGCGAACTCCTGCCGGCCTTCCATGAGGTCTCTGTATATCCGAAAAAGGAGCTTCCCTTCTTCATACTCTTTACGGCGGGCCTATGCTCATTCACCGCCCTGTTGGCCCTGCTCACGCATCAGTATCCAGAGCCCATGGGCATGCTGGCACAGACAGTACTTACCTGGATATTGTATCCGATTCAATTGCTCAAGGAGCGCATCGAGGCATTCTGGCCCTGCAATCTCCTCCAGCAATTGTCGCGAGTCTAAATAGCAACAAAAATACGCAAAGTAATTGCAAACGAGGCGCCAACGCACAACACAGCAACATGCACACCACAACACACAACACACCCAGATACACTCGCAGTCTTACAGATACAAGGATAGGATACACGCATCAGGCATCAGGATTATCGGAACGCAACCAACCCAAGTTACAAAATAACTCGATATGGAAAACATTTACATACTATATATCTACATACATACATACATATATATATATATATGTATATCTAAATATATATATATACATATATTTTGGATCTTTGTCTGTGTTTCGTGAACTAATAAAAGAAAAGCAAGTATGAACGACATTTGGATACCACGCAGTACCCAGCTTTAAAATCATTTCGGTCAATCGTTCCTATATTCACAACTATCCGCTTGTTTCGATTATCCCCACATCCATATCTCGTCCAGTATCGTAAGCTTATGATTACAACTATTATTATTATTATTATAATTATGTATGATTATGATTAATTTTAATGATTAACTATGTGTTTTGCTTGGCGTATTCATGTATCTTTTTTTAAGTTTTATTTAGATATACAAAAAAATATAAAAAGGATGATTTTAATATTTATTTAAAACATTATTTTGTGTTCATTACTTTGCGCTCTCTTTGCTCCCATTTACCACTCACAATTTGCAAATGCTGTAAAAATTCTTACACACCTCACACGAGGTTAATAGGTCTGGAAATCGATTTGGATTAAGTGACATAAAATAGTCATTGACGGCTGTCAAGATTTCTGCAGTAAAATTTTGTAATTGATCTACTGCGAATTGTCGATAGTTATCCAATACATGCGTACCGATTCTATACAGAACCGATTCCGAGGTTATGTAGAACTTAAGCACCTCATTTAATGTATCCCAAAATATATTCATGAATGTTTCCGTCAAATTGAGGACGAAGCCCATCACATCTCTCCTTAGATTGTCGGCCAACGAAAGCATCACAGTCTCGAAGCTCTCAGCATTAATGATGTGAGTGAAAAGTTTATCTCCAAACTTGGCGAGTACAATTCCAAAACCGTTGATTACTAGAGTGCTGAGTCTTAAAGCGCGAACGCCCTCGGCATAGTTGCTTGTGTCGGGCACATCGTATGTTGGGTCCGTTAATCCCGCAGATCCAGTAAACACTCCTCCCGCGACGCCTCGAACCCCAACGTTGTTATTGGCACCAGCACTACTTGTATAGGTCTCCGGTATGGGATTGGTCACCTGGCCAAGTACATTAGGTCCGACATTATGCTGTACGCTGGCTCGCAACTCCGCTGTATTTATGACCACCTGACCATTTAACTCAACACCCTGGCCGTTGGCTGCAAAGGCGGGGCGTACGCCCTGTTTGTTTAGATCCTTATTGATCTTGTACAGATCGTTGAACTGCTGACGCGATGGCATCTCGTTTACATTACGTATAATGTCCATGTTGGCTTTAGAAACGCCCTTAGTGCGAATTGTCTCTTTGACCACCTTGTCAAACATGCGTCTGCAATTGAGCACACAAATGATGTACGTTTTTGATTTAACCTACCAGACGGCAGGATAACTTACCTCTGTCGATTGCTTAGAGTTTCGCGATAACTGCCAATACGACTCTTGGCCGTGTCGTTGATGATAGTAGATGCCAGCTTGAAATTGTAGACGCTGTGCGTGAACAGGAAGAGCGACGAAGATAGTTGAAGCACGTCCATGGTGGATATGTCGTCACCATCCTGGTGTTTCTGTTATCAAATACAGCACTTTAGCCCTGCAGACGATTCTACTCAAATAAACATTCACTTACCAGATATAAATCGATGACTCCATTGGTAAGGCCAGTGCCAGATAGCATAATGGAGGAGATATTCATGCCATTGACAGTCAGTTGGGCAATCTGTTAATGTCTGATTAGGCTACATTTCAATAAACCAAGTCGCATACTTACTGAACCCACTTCCCGACCAGCTGTTGTGGCAGCCGTAACTGCGCTAGTGGCACCAGCAGCTCCAAGACCCACGGCGCCAGATATTACTCCTAACCAATGGTTGCGTGCCGTGCGGTCAGTCACATTGATTGACTGCTCGTGAAGACTGCGATCGACCAGCTGAGCACCGGCACGTGCTGTGGAATAGCCGGCAGCAGCCAAGCCAACTGCACCTGCCGCAAGCATGACGGGCGCAGCAACCGTAAGTCCGATGAATCCAGCTATGGGTACACAAGCAGCTGCAAAGCCACCAACTGCCGTTGTCGTATCCAGCGCACCAAGCACTTTGCGCTGCGTCGAAGAAGCCGGTGTTAACCATGATTCCAATTTGACGTCGCCCCGGATGGTGAAATTATAAATGCCTCGCCGAGGAGCCACCATGACACCTTCGGGCAGCTCATTCTCAGACACATAGGACTCCCAGTTCTGATACACGCGTCCATTCTCATCCACATAAATCATACAGCAATCGGAACTGTTATTGTTGTTCCCATTGCGGTCGGCTGCAAATAGTTTATAAAATGTTAAATTAAAAAAAATATATATGTATATATGAAACATGATTATCGATTTAGTAGCTTACAAATGCAGCGACGTGTACGGAAAACTGGATGACAAGACCACTTTGTAGAATCGATTGCCTTATTGTGATCCGTTTCTTCGGTCGCAACCAGCACATAAAATATCGACGTTAGCGATTGGCGATTGGTGTATTTTCCTGTCGAATAAAATAACAGCGTTAATTGGTCACGATCATCGATTCGACAAAAACACTTACGCTGATCCCAAACGCTGTTAAACAAAGTTTGGCGCAATCTGGCATTCACTCCACATTGTTTTGTAACTTTTGTTACAGCTTTTTTCCATTCGTCATCAGACAATCGGACCAGACAATTGGATGGCACTGTGGGATCTGGTATAAGCGTACTGATTTTTCTTTCTAATATATCCGCCTGTTCATCTGATAATCTACACACACACATATATATATAATATCATTGTCAAAAAAGATATCAATATGTAATTACAATACCGAAATACTTACAGGTCCCATATGATCTCATTACTAAATCCTAGCGTCTCCGCAAACGATTCCTGCACTGCACGTATACTGCGCACTGTACTTTGTGGCGTTGCTTCGTTATTGTTATTAGTTGAATTATTGTCTGCCATTTTTACTTCACTCCTGCACAACTAGCAATGCTGCAATGACTTCACATTTGCGGGAATATACACGATTTATACCAATAATCGTCCATGACATGAGTCACGATGCCAAAAACCAGCTATGAATATGGAATGATCGATAGCGCAGCGTTGCAAATTTGACTGTGATCGAGTACTTCGTGATATGGATCTATCATATCATTTATCGATAAGTCGAATTTTGTTACGTTCAATATCGCGGCCACCATTCAAACATTAATCAACATTGCTTTCTTTACAGTATTATATATAATTATGAACAAGTAGTGTATACCAGCTTTAAACTTATATCGTTCAATTGTTCCTATATTCACAACTGCTTAATCGTTTCGTTCATATTTTTTTCGGTATCGTAAGCTTATGATTACATTATTATTATTATTATGAGTAATTTGCATTATTACATGTGTATTTTGCGAAACGCTTTCATATATATATATTTTTACGTTTTGTTTATTTATTTATAAGACAAAAACTTTTCTTAAGAATGCTAAAATAAAATAGGGAAACTGAGTCATGGCATATAATTAAAAAAAAATCAAATATATAAATAATAATGGGCAAGAAAAGTTAAAAAAATATAATATAAAAATAAAATATATATAGACAACAAAATACGAAAGTAATCTTTTCGTATTTGTTTAAATAGTATTTTGTTGTTTTTCTCTCACAACTCGCAAATGCTATAGAAATTATTACAAATCTTGCATGCGGTTAACTGCCCTGGAATAAAATTTGGATTAAGTGATGTAAAATAAACATTGATAGCATTCATGATTTCTGCAGTGAAATTTTCTAATTGATCTAAAGTGAACTGCTGATAGTTATCCAAAACATGCGTACCGATTTTATATAGTACTGATTCCGAGGTTAAATAGAATTTAAGCATCTCAGTTAATGAGCCCCAAAATTCATGAATGAATTTTTCCGTCAAATTGAGGACGAAACGCATCACATCTTCCTTAAGATTGTCTGCCAACGAAAGCATCACTATCTCAAAGTTCTCAGCATCAATGATGTGCGTGAAAAGTTGATCTCCAAACTGAGAGAGTTCAATTTCAATACCATTGACTATCAGAGTGCTGAATCTCAACAGGGGAACGTCATCCGCAAATTTGTCTGTGTGAGTCTCGAATGTTTTTGGCTCAATCAAAGCCGTACTTTTATAAGTCTCTGGCATAGTGTCAGTCGCCTGACCGAATACATCGGATCTAACATTATGCTGAACGCTGGCACGCAACTCTGACGTATTTGTTCTGACCTGACCGTTCAGCTCAAGACCACTTTTGTTTGGATCCTTATTGGTCTTATACAGATCGTTGAACTGCTGACGCGATGGCATCTCGTTTACATTACGTATAATATCCATTTCGGCTTTATTAACGCCCTTAATGCGAATTGTCTCCTTGACCACTTTCTCAAACATGCGCCTGTAATTGAACACATAAATGACATACAACGTTGTTCGATTTTACCAATCAGACGCGAAAATAACTAACCTCTGTCTGTTGCTTAGAGCTTCGCTATAACAGCCAATACGACTGTTTTCCGTGTCGTTAATGATGGTTGATGCCAGCTTGAAATTGTAGACGCTGTGCGTGAACAGGAAGAGCGACGAAGATAGTTGAAGCGCATCCATTGCGGATATGTCGTCACCATCCTGGTGTTTCTATAAGCGAATACAGCATTTAGCAATGCTGCCGCTTCTATTCAACAAAACCTACCAGAATAAAATCAATAACGCCATTGGTCATGTTCATGCCATTGACAGTCAGGTGGGCAATCTATTGGTGGTCACTTGATTAGTTTATATATCAATACTCCTATTGCGTGCTACACTTACAACACCAACTCCCCGTCCAGCAATTGTGGCAGCCGTGACTGCGTTTGTGGCACCAGCAGCTCCAAGCCCAACTGCGCCGGCGAATACACCTAGCCAATAATTTCGTGCCGTGCGGTCGGTCACATTGATTGACTGCTCGTGAAGACCGCGATCGACCAGCTGACCACCGGATCGAGCCGTGGCGTAGCCGGCCGCAGCTAGACCCACTGCACCTGCCACAAGCATGACAGGCGCAGCTATCGTGAGTCCCACTAATCCAGCTACGGGCACACATGCAGCAGCGACACCACCAACTGCCGTTGTTGTATCTAGCACACCGAGAACTTTACGCTGTGTCGAATATGCCGGTGTTAACCACGTATCCAATATAACTTCTCCCCCTTCGGTGAAATTGTAAATGCCTCTCCGCGGAGCCACCATGACACCTTTGGGCAACTCATTCTCAGACACATAGGACTCCCAGTTTTGATACACGCGTCCATTCTCATCCACATAAATCATGCAGCAATCTGAGCTGTTATTGCTGTTCCCATTGGTAATGGCTGCAAAGAGTTTATACAATTTTAAATAGCAGTTGAAAGATAAGATAAGATAATCGATAATAGCAGCTTACAAATGCAGCGACGTGCACGAAAGACTGGATGACATGTCCACTTTGTAGAATCGACTGCCTTATTGTGATCCGTTTCTTCGGTCGCAACCAGCACATAAAATATCGACGTTAGCGATTGGCGATTGGTGTATTTTCCTGTTAAATACAATGAACGTTAACTAGTTACGATCATTAAATCCACAACATCAAAAAGAGCACTTACGTTGATCCCAAACGCTGTTGAACAAAGTTTGACGCAATCTACCATACATCCCACATTGTTTTGTGACTTTTGTTTCAGCCTTTTCCCTTTCGTCATCAGTCAAATTGGGTGGCACTGTGGGATTTGGTAAAAGCGTGATAATTTTTCTTTCCAATATATGCGCTTGCTCATATGATAATCTACATAAGTAATCGAATACATATACATAATATATAAAACAATAATTACAACTGCGCAATACTCACAGGTCCCATATGATAACATTAGCAAATCCAAGCGTTTTCGTAAACGATTCCTGCACTTTACGTATACTGCGCACTGATTTTTTTTCCGATTCAACGTTATTGTTATTAGCTGAATTATTATCGCCCATTTTTATATTACACTTGTGCAGCTGGTAAAACGATGCAGTGCTTTACATTGGCGGGAAAATACACTTTTTATGACAATAACCATGAACGTTAAAAGTCAGTGTCGAAAAGTGACTAAAATAAAGATTGATCGATAGCACGCAGCGTTGAAAATTTTACTTTAATCGAAAGCTCTTATTCATTATTGTGATCTATTCGAACGTTTATCGATAAATCCAATTCCGTTGCGTTTAATTTCATGGCATCAACTTAAATTCTGATCTATTTTACTTTCTATACCTTTTTATCATTTTAATATTTTGGGACAACATATTTACATTTGCAAATAGTTACATATGCATATGTAAGTCACACAGTATATTCATACATAACCGCACACGGATGGACATACATACGCTACAATACATTATATTCATAACTAACAATTTCCAGACCGGTTTTTTCTGTCCAAAAGTACGCTCTTAAGTTTATTTTCGTTTTGCCTTTCTTTGATTTTGCGGCATAGAACTTGGCAATCGTTTTGGCAGCCATTGCTTCTGAGAGTGAGGTAAATTTCCTATTAATGACTCAGCGTTTACTATAAGTATAAATATGCACACATATTTTCCTGTGACATTTTCCTGTTAATTTTTGTTTTGAACCATTTCCACGAATGTCTATTATCAAATTGAATTGCAACACGCCAAGCACCGTCATTAAACTGCAATTATTCTGTACATTAATATGTATGAGTGTTTGTATGTGTAAGTAGACGGACTTTCATACTAAATATTAGCATTTCTAATGCGACTTGCATTGAGCATGTTAGGAAGCACGTTTGAGAGAGAGCTTTTGGGCAAATCACAAGCATGGCGAGAGAGTCTTGTTAAACTGGACATTGATGCAAAAACGGGAGAGAGAGAAAGAGAGTCTGAGGCGAGCGCAATACAGCTACAGCACTCCAATTCATCTTGGTTGGAGATCTGGGTCTGGGTCTCGGGCGCTCAGTGTCAGTTGTATTGTTAATAGCGTGCGACGTGGTTGTTAAACGCGCATGAGTTTTCGTCTCCCACTACGTCAAGTGATATTATCAAGTGTATTACTCAAAGATACCCGCGAACAGAGCGAAAAATAATAAAACAAACAAAGAAGATCTTTTAGGTTTTTGTTTTTCCTTTTAAATTCATTAAAATTCTTGGCATTGTCAATTAAAGCCGTTTTTTAATTGTAAAATGAACGATCTTAAGCATATTACACTTGAAATGGATAAGCTGGACGGTGATAAATCGCTAGCAAAAAGTCAAGTAAGTTACATTTACATCATCATTACCATACATTTGAATACATTAGCTTATACAACTTTAAAGTTGTGGAGCCTGACACAACAACTTTAAGACAGAAAAACGAAAACCCAATAGAATAGTAAATAAAAATGGATGATGTATTACAAGAAATGCACTGCTGTAACTGATAGTAATCAATGCAACTTTTTCCTTACAGAACAGAGTATCTTTCAGTCGAGCACACCCTTATTGCTTTATCTCTTAGCTACTAGAACGTCAATCAAATTTTTATTATATACACTAGCTTAGGTAGTCTCGCTATAAATATGTTTGTAAGAGATTTAGATGATAATTGCAATGTAAACACAGGATAGAGACATATAACTTTGGGAAAGTATCGGTCTATGTAGCAAGAAAAAGAAAAAATCCCAGGTTAGTCATAGTGAGTCTGGACACAATTATGAGGTCGAATTTTATTGGGGCTTTTTTCTAGCTTGAGTTTACGCATACATAAATACATATAAAAATATGTAAGTGGATTAATCAGCAAACATGACGGAAGCTGTTGTGCATAATATTCATCGTGTCATAAACTGCATTTACAAACAAAGGATGTATTTTATGCTAATTATAAAACATGTTTATTACAATACTGGCTAGAAAAACTGTAATAAATTTAACTCAATGGTTTACAGGGTATACACAACGAGGCCGTTGATGATATCGATGGACGTGGACCGCGCGTTTTACGAGCAGGTTAGTAGATACATTCAATGCCTCATTTGAAAACGATTAAGAATTTCATAAAATATATGTGCTTTCATTAAATGTGCTCTAACAAACTGTATCTGCTATAAACAACCTATCAACCTGTGCCTACATAACCCGTGTAAGGAACTACTTCAAGTTAATTCATAATTTATTTAATTAACTCTGGTTACCATTTTGTGTAGTACCTGAAATTGATGACGATGAAAATGACGATCGCCCTTACATAAATGGCAATAATGTTGGTGTCGATGATGGTCTACTAGCCGGTGAAGAAGGAAGTGAAAGACGTGGTGGAAGTGTTGGTGATGGAAGCGGTACAAAAGAGACCGTGCCGAATGGTGGGCGACGCCCAAGCTATGCGTTTCCCGGCTATAATGGTCCGGGATTCGTAAACATCAACGGCGTAGAGACACCAATACCAGATGTGAATGCCTATCAGCACAAAAAGACACTGGCACAGGGCATGATGGACTTGGCGCTGCTTTCGGCCAATGCGAATCAACTGCGTTATGTTCTGGAGACCAATCAACAGCATCCGTATTTTTATCCGAGTTTATTGTTCATTTCGGTGAGCATCATATTTCAGGTATGTTACTCATTCACTTATTGCCAAATTTGTAGTCACGTAATTTACGAGAGTGCGTCTCATTCTTTGTTTGGTATATAGATTGCAGTCGGCGTCGGACTTATATGGAATGGAAGATACAATATTAAGAACGAGCAGGAAATCTGTCGTGCGAACAAAATTAATAATTACACTGTCATTGGCATTTTTATTGTAACCGTTGTCAATGTGTTGATCTCAGCGTTTGGCGTGGCTGAGCGAGCACCCGCGCCAACAACCACTTGATTGATTGCATGCAAAAGTTACAATCTCCATAAATCACCACAATTACATACGTTTAGGAAAATACTCACGACTTTACACGAAATTCACTGTTACCATATTTATGTAATAATTCTATTGTGATATTTAAATTAAAATTCTACACCTTGCACCTGGTTATCTGTGAATATTAAATAGGGCGGGAAAACGCTTCTTGGGATATTGTCTAAAAAATTAGTTTAACAACACTAGTGTCGAAGCAGCACTGGTCAAGTGCAAAAAGATCTGTGTGGGTGAATTAGTTTGGCAGCCCTACAGTATGACCATTTTTTGTATATATCAAGCAGTATATTTTGATATTCAGCTTACTTTGACGTTGTAGCCCTGGTTGTTATTCTAAGGCAATACTCGCCGTTGATTTTTGCTGTAAATTCTTTTTATTTTAGGGCAATTTCAATAAACAATATGGCAAAGATAATTAAAGCGGTAAGCAATCAACGAATTGCATTAGCCGACATGCCAATATACGCTGCAGCAGTTCCACTGCATGCCGTTTGTTATTGTTATGTCATCGACTGCCATTTGGAAAAATTGTTAACGCTTCTCCACAGTCCACAGGATTGACTGGTCTGGCCGTAGCCACTAATCCACACCACACACTAAGCGCCTTATATGGCAAGATTCTGCGAGCTGTTGCCAAAATGCCACAAGATGCCAGCTATCGCAAAAACACCGAATTGTTGGTCAAGCAGCGAGCTGATGCTGTAGCACAAGTAAGTTGTTCAGCGGCTCTTGGAAAATACTTTTGTAATCTATTTTATTTTGTGGACTGTAGAATAAGGATATATGCGCTTTGGAGAAGGCTGTCGGCTGCGGGCAGGTGGAAGAGCTCATTGTGCAGGCTGAAAACGAATTGATACTGGCGCGTAAGATGCTCGGCTGGAAGCCATGGGAGAAACTGGTGCAGCCAGCTCCAGCCAAGCAATGGGATTGGCCACCAGCGCAAATCATGGAACCCAAAGTCTAAAATTGCAGTTCTAGTTTGTTTACTCCCTTTCAAATACGTTGTTGACAGTAAAATGAAAATCAGCCCGCAATAAAAGCAAAGGCCGAATTCAGTTTGCGATTTGTGATTGTATTTGAGTTGGCTCTTGATAAGCCGCAGTTTCAGATGATCAATGAGAAATGTGATGTCAGTTTATTTTTAACATGCGAACGCTACACATCTTGCTGCTACTAGTGCTGATATTGGGCATAGGTTACACCGCTGGTGCCCCAGCTGTTGGACGACAACGACGTCAAATTGATCTGACACTGTCGGCTGAGCACGACGACAAGGACGACGAGACCGAGTTGGCATTGGAGGCCATTGCGGGTCTGTGGAGCAGCGCCGATAGTCGCACCAAGATTGATGGCTCGGCGAGGGTCGTACATCGTGCCAATGGCATGCAAACGGGTAACACAAGCTACCAAGCCCGCGTCCATCTACATCATGACTATAAAACCAATCCGTATCAATCGTAAGGTGCGGAACAGGACTGGCGTGTGGGCGTGCGTGTCGTCTTCAGTTAAGGATTCTCAAATGGAATATTATTAATCGTTTGCGTGACCAATAACATCATGAGTCCAATCAACCAACTCCCAATCGTCATTAATGATAACATTTTGACCTTTCTCGCTCTTCGTTTGCCTTTGCTTCGATGTCGACACGTAAATATGAAATTTGTAAATGCAAAATGTCTCAAGAGTCGTTTCTCTCTTCGTTGCTTTAATGTTTACGCACCACAACAACAACAATTAGGCTTAAAATTACCACTAACAAAACAACAACACGAGACAATTACAATAAATAAGTATAAATGCCATTAGTTAAATATTTGTAAGTACATTGCGAAATGTACGTAATATCATTGCACCCCATGCTCCCGCGGAGCAGCACACTGGACAGTTGGGCAGCTAATTGAAGTGTACTCCCTGCGCCTCCTGCTTTTTCAGCTCGTCGACCACAAAGTCACGGAATTCATCGTAGGCCACATCAATATCCACGTTATTGATGATTTTGTGAAAATTTCCGGCTTCCAGACCATAGGCAATCTCCACTTCGGCAGCGTTGAGGCGTTTGCGTAATGTCTCCTCCGTTTCGGTGCCACGTTTGCGCAGACGATGCTCTAGTTCATCGATGCTCGGAGGATTATTGAATATCAGTATGGGATTGAGATCGGTTTTCTTAATCTGCTCGACGCCCTTCTGCTCAATATCCAATATGCAGACACGGCCCTTGCTCTGTATATCACGTACCGCCTCTTTGCTGGTGCCATACATATTGCCCGTAAATTCAGCTGTTTCAATGAATTCATCATTGGCAATGGCCTGCTCCATGTCCGGACGGCTTACAAAATAGTAGTGAATACCATCCTGCTCGCCTTCACGTGGTCGGCGTGTGGTGTGCGAAACGCTGAAGCCAAATTTATCCGGAAATTCGGCGAACAAACGCTTCAGCAATGTGCTCTTACCAGAACCGGAGGGGCCGCATAGCACGAGTGGGCGGGGACCATTTATAGCTTGCGACATCGCCGAACTTGTAGCGCTGAATGCGCGATTAACAATGAACAGAAAGCTTATCATGTTGGCGGCTGAAAGCTAGTTCTTTTGGCTAAATTAACCCGCAGAAGAAGAAGAAAGAACCCGGGAAGCACTAGAAAAATCTAATCTAACAAACACAACACGATTAGCGTAACCGCAAGTTGAATTTCGAAATATACCATTTTACCTCGGAAAATATGCTGAAATATACAATCCCACCATTATTGGCTTGGTTACACTTTACTAGTTATGGGACATTTTCGGATAAAATAATATCTTTTTAAACTGCTGTTTGCCTACAAAAATTAATAATAATTTAAAATTCTTAATAAAAAAATGTGTTCTTATTAGAGAAAATCACCAATATAGTTGCAATAATATGAAACAGTCCCACCTGCACTTTCGGTTACTTATCGATTTATATTTTCAACGATATAAAAGATCAACAAAATGCCCGCTCCCAGAGTTTTAATATTTGAATAAAAATTCTGCAGTTTCGGTTTAAAAACGTTTTTATATGCATATTTTTTATACTGTTGTTATATTTAGCATAGAATTTCAAACACATACACATTGAAACGAACGCCGTAGTTTGTTTGCTGTGAATGCTGCAGATGATTTGCTGATTCATATAATTATCGACTGTTATTATTTTGAATTTGAATTACAATGCATTTTAAACTTAGTTCGCTAAAAATAATTATGGATTTCACTTTAGTTTTTTATGTATTACGTTTTTGTTTTTTTTTTTTCTTGTTTTACGTTTTTATTTTGATCACAATTTGATTTCGCATGCCCAAAATTAATTTGGTTTGTGTTCCGAATGATTAGCCTGAATGTAACCTTCCTTCTGTTCCGTTCCTACAAATACCTATTCCTGTTCCCTTTTGCTTATTTTTTTTTTCTGTGCCTATCTGCCGAATAAAGTTCCACATACATGTTTCAATATCTAATTATAATCATACAAGCTGTCGCATTTGCTTGAGTTACTATATAAAATACGCTAATAATCAGTCAATATTACGTTTTTTATTTTTCAAAATATTTTTTTCCACTTCTAACTCGCATCGAAAGGCAAAACTGACTGGATAAAGAGTGGGTGGAAACTGCAGATAAACTTGTGTACGGATGTATGTATGTATGTAAATGTTGTATATTATGTACAATAATTATAAGTTAAGCTTTGATGTTCGATGTGCGATATAATATATGGGAGTTTAACGAGTCTAATGATCAACTAAATAACAGTTCTATGTTGGGCAGTGGCTTGTGGTATTGATTGTGAATTGTCTAGTGAAATGTGTGAATAAATGGATTGATTATAGCCTGGCAAAAACAAAAGTATTGTGCAATTGTTGCTGCAATTTATTATATAGCCCTAACAAATTTGTTTACAACTAAAGCTATGCGTAATTTTAAAATTGATTACAAAATATATATATGTATATGTATAAAATAATGTATATGTATATGTGTGTGTGTTTGTAAGTGTGTGCTACAAATTAAAACTTGTACAACCCCGAATAACTCAGTTTTGTTGGGGCAGGGCGGGGCGAAAGGGGGACTCGCGGCTGGGGTTGGGTTGGCCCTAAAAATGGGTCTATCTCTCCTTACAGGCTACAATCATTAATTATTATTCGTATAATATTCAATTACTATAGGAGCTTAAAAATGTTGCATTCGTGAATTGCTATAGTTAATTAATTAATTAATTGTTGCAGTTGCTTGGTTGTTGTTGTTGTAAAATGAGAGAAACACGACAAGTATTATTAACAAAAGAAACTACTAACAATTACGTTTACGATGCTTGCATTTTTCGTGTATAATTATGTATAATTAATTATGTAATAATTATTGTTTACAAATAGATTAATCATCTTTTACGTGTACCTTATGTTTTGCTTGCGTAAATTATAAAATTACTTAATCAAGAAAATCATAAAGTTACATTAGTTGCAGTTGTTTTGTTTGCTCTTGTCCAATTCAATCATGCTTAAGCCTTCCAGTTGTTCTGTCGACTACCACTGGGTCCACTTGGCTGTTGCGGCGGAATCATCTCCAGCAGATATTGACGCTGCAATTCTGCTGCCCGTTGTATGTCCGCCAAGCTGGTGGCATTGCTGCTGCTCTTCGACGAACTGGAAGCGGAGCTGCTCTTCTTGTTATTGTTGTTGAATGCTGCAAGGAAAATTGCGAGTTGTATATAGAGCTCTCTAGGTTGACATCAATATCAATAGCTCACCTGCCACTTGGGCCGCCTGTGCCATGGCCATTTGGTAGGAGTAGAGCAGTGGCGCAAACTGCATCATGTGCTGCGGATTACCGCCCAGTCCCTGGCCAAGTGCTGCAAATAAACAAGATCATATTAATTACACTTCGTGGTTCTGGGTTATAAAAATCATTAGCTCACCTCGGAAGAGCTGTTGCTGGAAAGCCTGCATGGCTGCGGCTGTGGCTGCTGGCGAGGCATTGCCCATGGCCGCTGCGGCCGAATTGCTGGCTGCCGTCGAGGCGCCACCAAAGTTGCCCAGACCACCGAGTGCCGCCAGATTGCCCAGCTGGCTGAGATTGCCCAGACTGGCCAGATTATTGATATTCAAGCCGCCCATGCCGCCAAGTGCGGTCAGATGTGCTGCTGCCGCCAATGTGGCAGCTGAGTACTTGTCATAGCTCTGTGCCTGCTGTTGTTGCTGCTCCCGCTGTTGGTCCCGCTGCTGCTGTTGCTGTTGTTGCTGCTGCTGCTGTTGATGGTGATGATCACGTTCGGCACGCGAAGATCGCGACGATGATGATGTGGTTAGATCATGATGATGCGCAACCGCTGGTCCTGGTCCAGGACTGTGAATGCCCGCCTGCTGGGCGGCAATGGCAGCTGCGGCAGCCGTGGCAGCTGCCCGAGATGATCGCTGCGCGTTTGACGGCGGCGGTGTGGGCTGCTGGCTTTGTGCTGGTGGCGGTGGCGGCGTTGGACGCGGTGCTGGTGTCGGTGTCTGGCATTTGGTCGGTATAACCGTCACTGATGGTGGCAAATTGACCAAAGCCGCCGCTGCCGATGCATGCGATGCCTGCAACTGTTCGCGTTGCTCGCGCTCCCGTTCCCGTTGCAGTGCCTGTTGATGCGAGGACGATATATTGGTGGCGCTGGTGAGTGCAACACTTGTGGCATTGCTTGTCGCGGCATGCGCTTCTACGGGCGATGGACTGCTCTGGCTGGCCAGACGCTGCTCGATCTCCTGCTCCTGCTGCAGCGCCTTGACAAATGCCTGCTTCAGTCGATTGGTATGCTCCGCCTTCAGTGCCTTCTTCACATTCGAGGTGACGCACTGTTCACAGATGACCTTGGCATCCTTGTTTGCTGTGGCGAGGGAAACAAAGGCATAAGTCAGTCATCTTGGCTATATTGCTGGCTATTTATGAAAGTGACTTACTCTGTTTCTCCCACTTCCAGACGGGCGTAAAGTCAATCTTGCACTGGGCACAACGGAAGGGGGCTGCCACGGCATTTGCCTTCTTGTTGACCGTCAGATAATCGACCACAGTCTCCAGGCCAAGCAGATAGACAAAGTCGGTGTTGCTGGGATTCGGTATAAAGTGCATCTCTGGTGGTGGCGGCTTTGGTGGCGGTATCTACAAAGCAACGGGAATAATGTAAAGAGCTGCACTGCATTTGTTTCAGCTTTTCCCACTCACCTGTAACAAAGTCTTTTCCAGCTGCTTACGCAGTGCCATCTTGGCTGCCGCTTGACGCTGTGCCGGCGTCTGCGCCTCCTCGCGTGGCGTGGAACGATCATTCTGCAATTGACAGTAGATATGTTTTGATAAATTGATGAGGTGTCTTTAACAATTGAGAGAGTGAGACACTGACCTTCAGATCGTTGAGCTGACTCTGGTGCGATTGTTGAAGCGGCGGGGCCGGTGTTATGGAAACAGAATTGCTAATGGTCCCAGGTACCTTCGAATTATCCGAAATATTAGGCTGCATGTTTGGCAATAAGTTTTTTGTTGTTTGTTTTTTTTTTTTTTTTTTTGAATAAGAATTTGTTGTACTAATTAGAAATGCGTTTCAAGACAATAATCTCTCAAACTCCCTTTTCTCACTCTCTCTCTCTCTCTCTCTCAGACTCGCTAACGGTTGACCCTTTGCATTTAATTTAAATAAATTTCAATAATGTGTGGCCTATGGCAGCCTACTCAAATGAATTAATTTTTGAAAATAAGAGAAGACATCGCCGGCACGACAAAAAGCTGAGAGATTTATTTGGCAGGTGTCTGTGTGTTGGTGTTGAGTGTTGAGTGTTGCAAAACGCATGTGCTAATTGTTATTGTTTGAGATCAGAACTATCGACTTGCAGTTGCTGCATATCGATAATTGAGATGTGTGCTAAGTGTATGGTATAGTGTTGGTAAGCGTGAGTTTTGTGTTTTCAATAAACCAAAATGTGTTTGAATGTTTAATGCAAGTGTTTTGGTGCTGTGCTAGGATATCATTGATGATTATTTATAGCAATAAAGGTGAATATAAACTCGGCGCTTACGGCAACGATTACATTACAATAACTCACATTGCGTGCTTTCAGGCTGGAAGGCGGCGCCGACGTCGGCGTTATGGTCACCGATGGCGTTATGGTGAGATTCGGCAGATTGGTGCGCGGCGGCAGCACGCTCGATCGATGCGAACTGTTTGTGGCAGGCGTTATTGTGGTGCCGGCGGCCAGCGTGGCGCCCGCAGTCAGTGATGATCTAGGTGGCGGGAGTATAGAATTGCTGTTGTTGTTGTTGTTGTTGCCACCGCGCTGCGAGCTCGATGACAATGCTGCGGCGGCGGCAGCCACTGCTGCTGAACTAATGCTGCGACTGTTTGTGGCGCTGTTAAGCAAAAGACTAATGTTATCGGTTATCGTTATCGTTATCATCATCGATTCTCACCTAATGCTAACGGCTGCCGCGCTGCCACCCAAACTGCTACGTCCTTTGCTGTGGGCAGGCAGCGGCATTGCCGACGTGGGCGTCACACTTAGCGACCCCTTGGCGGTGAGGGCGCTGGGTATCGCAGCCAAAGGATTGTTGGGCGACACACTTGTGGGCGTCACAACCATATTCTCCTTCATCACCTGCTGCGACTGCTTCAGTTTCTTGAGCAGCATCAATTTGGTCTCCTCATTGCGCAAGTCCTGTCGCAGCTTGCGCAAACTCTTCTCGCGCTCCTTGAGCTCGGCATGCGTCAGCTCCTTGATGGGCACATACGGCGGCATCTCCTCATCATCCGTCTCCGAGTCAATGTTGCCGTTCTGCTGCCGCCCATTGGTTCTCGCCGGCAGCAGCACAATATCCGGCGCCTCTGCATACGATTTGGGCTCGGTGCGTGGACGCAGCACGCGACGTTGTACTTTATTCTCTTCTGGGGCGCTGCTGCCGCCTCCGCTGCCGCCACCGCTGCCTGCACCAGCGCCCGCTAACGTTCCATCCGCTACGCTGCAATTGCCGCTGTTGTTGTTGCTGCTGCTGCTGCTGCTGTTGGCTGTGCTGGTTGTGTTGCTGTTGGCTGTGTTATTGTTGTTGTTAATGTTGCTGCTACTGTTGTTACTAATGCTGCCGCTATTGCCATTGCCCGTGCTGGAGGCTTGGCTTGCTGCTGCTGCTGCTGCTGTGGGCGCCGGGGCTGGCGTTATGGTCAGACCCGTATTGTTGGCTGTGAGTGCACGGAGATCGCGATTGGTAAGCGCCGTCGTGGGCGTTATGGTCAGCGCCGGATCTCTCCCAGAACTCAGACTCAAGTCGACCACATCGTCGACCTCCATTTTGGCCATTTTCGCGCGTCGCGTCGTCGTGATTACTTATCTTGATTTACCTGCAAAGCACACGAAAGATAAATTCATTAGATGGTGCTCTTATTTGTGGAGTGTAATAAAAAGAAGGGGAAAGTATGGTGAATGTTCGTTATAATGTAAAAACAGAAATTAATATGCATTTTCATAATTAAAAATATAAATAATATATAAAACTATCTCACACACTAATTTGAAGTCCATCAGCAAGAAAGCCAGTGAAATTCTAAAGGAATTTAATTTAAATTTTAGTTTGTATGTACTAGCAATAAAACTAAGCATTCACAAATTGTTTAAAAATATTTAAAAAAAAAACATCTGTTTTTCAATTGAACTTCTCTGCGCCTACAGTTACTACTGTGGCGCAAACTCCTCTTTTGTGGGTTTACCTTAATGCAAGATTACTGTGCAGTGTACACCAATACCAATGGACAGACACACTAGTCAAGTTTAAGGGTTGCTAAAAGCAGCGCTCCCATTTCGGTTTCTGTTTCTCCTTCCTCTGTTTCGTTTTTTGTGTTTTCAGTTGGAAAGCGGGAATATCAAGAGACTAACCCTTAATGATTTAACGATTTGTTTGCTCCCTTTTTAGATTTTCGTGTGAGGAAATCATAAAGATATCCTGATTTCAATTCATTTAAACGACGACCTTGTTGAGTCAACTGATAGCCCCGAGACGACGATGGTTTCTGGCGGCAGACAAAAAGCGACAAAAGGAAAGCTGCACTAAATCACAAAGCCAGTTGAGATTTGATCGCAGATACACACAGACAGTCTAATATTGTGTATGTATGCATGTGTGTGTGTGTGTGTGTGTGTTTGCATGCGCCAAGCGCCACAGCATTAGTATGGAACGGAACGGAACGAGCAGCCAAAATGCTTCCATAAGCAAGTCACGTTTTCGTTTTATCAAATTTTCGCATACAAAAGCGGAGCGGAGCAACGAGAAAATTTACATGAAAACAAAGTGGCCAGCGATTGAACAGAGCTTTTGAGCAGGTGAGGGCCGAAGGGAAGAGAAGGAAAGAGGACATGCAAATCGGTAAATGTTTAGTAGCTGTAGAACAGCACAACTAGCAAAGACTCAAATCACGGCGCACAAATATGCAAGCACACATACACACGAACAAGAAACACGTGAGAGCGAGAGGTGAATAAACTTTTCAACAAACTACACTGCACATTCATATATGTATGTATGTATGTATGCATGCATGTACGTCCATACATACATTAAGAATGTATGCGTACATATGTTTGTATTTACAATTAAAGCAATAAGCAAAATGCACCTGTCTCTTGGCGAGCCGCCCGCTTTGTCACATTGAAAGCAAACCAATAAAAAGCATTTCAACAAGCGGCGGCGGCGGCGGTAACAACTCAAACAATAACAGTCCAATTAAAATGAAATAAATGCAGCCACACACAAAAGCTTCAAGCTCTGTGACGGGTGGCAACGCTTTAAGCTGAGCTCAGCTTACACACATACATACATACGTTGCGCGACGGTCTCAAGCAGTTCATGTAGCGCACGAACATAAGAAAAAAGAAGAAAAGCAAAGCATAGCATAATTATTAAAATGCGAGCAAAACTATGCTGTTTATATGCATGTGTGTGTACGTTGATGTTGTTTGGCTAACAACGTCCCCAACGTGCTATAAATTAACTCGCTTTGAAAGTTGGCAGCCACACAAACACACACACGCACACATTCTCAAACACATGCACACGTGTATACATAGCGTGCTCACTCGCTCGTTTGGTTCCCCCTCAAAGCAGCTGTCGGCAATGTCTCGTTACTTTCCGCACTTGTGTCGTCATCAGATTGCTGCTTGAGAGCGAACACAGTCGTGCTGCACCGTGGAACTCAGCTGTGCAAAGAATGCAACAGGCATTTTAATTTATTGAAAAAGAAAACCTGTTCAAAATTATGCAATTCCAACTTGAACTATTCAAAGATATTAAATAATTATACATTTAATGTCTAAACAATTTTATAATTAGCTCATCTTGTGATTCATATGGTTATTTTCAAATTCCCAGCACCACTGTGCCGCGTATTGTGAGCGTGAGAATATCTAAGATAATGTCTATGTGTGCGATTGTGTATGTGTCTGTTTAATGATTGTTGTCCGCATTTTGTTTCTCATTTAAAAGCCAATCCAAACATTTAAACTCTTTACAGCTGCTTTAATAATAATGTTTAAATAAATAAAATGCCGGCGTTTTGTTTTGTATACGCGCGACATTGGACGCAATTTCCCTGACGTTGTGTGCCCCTCTGGCAACCCCAGTAAAAAAGTTGTGTATCGATTGGTTGGCGTTCTTTTTTTATACATTTTTATTTTTTGCTTTACTGACATTCGTATGGCTATAATTGTGTTTAATAGCGCGCTAAATGTGCTTCAATTAGCGCTTAAAGCCTAGCAACATATGCATGTGTATATATGTATGTATGCCAATAGGACTGATGTTGTTGCAGTGTCTACATATGCATATATGTATATGTAAATATGTGAAAATGTGCATATGCAAGTGTTTGTGTTTAATTCATTTCCAGACAAGTTCAAGTTTAGGTACAACGGTCGTTGGCACCTGTCATCCGGCAGTTAAAGGCAAATGTCGCCACAATGTAGATATTAGAAAGAGCGGGAAGAGTAAAGAGAGAGACGATTACTGATAAGCGATGGCCTGCCAGGAGCTCAGCCTTGACTTCCAGTCGTAGTCGGATGGACTCGTTAAGTACTATTAGAGACATCTCATGCGATAACAGCAACAACTAACGAGCAACAACAGCTATAGCTACAGCGACATTCACACTCACACTCACATAAACAAACGCAAAAAAAGCAAAAGAAATAAGGTTAAATCAAAAGTACAGTTGTGTACATAGCGCAGCGAGAAGCAGCAAAAGCAACAACAACACAAACAAAAGCGAAGAGCAGCCAACAAGCAAAATGTGTTTGAGTGCGGCTGCGGTGAGCAACAACAACAACAATAACAGTAGCAGCAGCCGATGTAGAGAGAGAGCAAGACAGAAGAGAGAGCGCGCGTCGCACACACACGCGAGCCCAAAGCCAAACAGCAACTGAGAGTGGCGGGCAGACGGCGGCAGTTGGCGACCGAGTTGGGCTGGGCTGGGATGGGAGTAGCATGTAAGAAGGGGGGTGCTGAAAACTGTCTGGCCACCCCATGCAAAAAACCACCCAGACCCAAACCTATACCCGCACACCCACAATCCATATCCAAATCGCAGCGACACCTTACCTGCCAGCCCAGTCGTTAAAAGATTTACCTTTGGATTTGCATACTAGTAAATTGACCCCCTTTCCCCCCATACCCGACACTTAAAGCAAAACCCAACTTTTCTGTTAAATCGAAGAAGGGCATTGCAATTGACTTAATTTGCGATATGCGCAAAATAATTCAATTCATTTCAATAAAATGAAAAAATTATCAAAACAAGTCGCAGCTTCGCACACAAACTGACAAATAAATAAACAAACATGCATACATACAAACACACATAAGTAGGTACATGCTTATATACATATTATGCCCACACACACACATACATACATATACACTGGTATAAGAAATGCGCATATCTTATGGCCTGCCATTGTACGTACATAAGCAGCACAGCAAACCGAACGGAGCGGAAGAGAGGAGCAAAGCAGCAAAGCGGTGGGCTGCTGTTGTTGAGAGCGCTTGTGAGTGAGTGCGAGAGAGAGTGCGGCCGACTTGTACATGGGCCATTTGTACATATGTATTAACTCACCATCACCAACAACGTCCCCATGGTGGGTTGGGGTTGGGAATGGAGTAGGAGTAGGAGCAGGGATTGGGGTTGAGCTGTGCTGGGGTTTGTCAAGTGGGCGGCTGCAGAATGCATTGGCGCATAAATCTAAGCTGCGCCTTTCGACTGCTCAAATTTATTAGTGACGTCAGCAGCAGCAGCAACAACAACATCGCTAATAGCGAGACCACATTTCAACGTAGTGGCAACTCCTTGACTAATTTACAAAACAACAATCAAGAGTCATAATTGATAATGCAAGCTTTACCTGTGCATTTGCATACGCATGTGTGTGTGTGTGTGTGTGTCTGTCTGTATATATTTGCATTTATTGTGCGGAAAAGTGTTAAGTCACTTTGATCCATTAATACAGTTATTATTCTTATCTAGCCACATACATATGTACATACATAGCATATATGCAAATGTAAATATGATGATGTGAGCTAATACAAATCTCACCACCTACTTGACTACTCTATATATGTATATAAGTTCATATGTATGTATGTATTAGTCTGCTACATAAGCACGCTTGTTTATTAATAGCACCGATAAGGATAAGCTTTGGGGAAATTGCAACACTACAAGTAACAAAATAAATTATGTACGCACACACGTACATACGTACAATATGTAAGTATATAAATAAATTTCTAGAAAATGGGTTACGTACAACAAGAGCAACAACAACAACACGACGACAACTTAATACAAATTAATTGCGCGCACTACAAACGAAAAAGCGTCGCGTCGCTGCTGCAGTCGTTGGCCTCTGCTGGCGTCGCTGCCACGCAGAGCTGTCTCTCCAACTACAAATGTGTGACGTGGTTTTGTTGTTGTATTCACGGATTTGCTGCTTATCGCACTGGACATATTTGCAGTGTCTTTTATGGCAGCGCTGAGTAATTGGCTGGAGTTAAAGGGAGTGAATGAGAGGAGAGGTGAAATGGAGGGAGGGGGATGGAATTTTGGAAAGACGGGAAGTGGGTCTTGAGCCTAGCAACTTAACAGCTGTTTAGGCAGGTGCTTCAAGTAGAGGCTGACCATCAAAATGTATATACCTCTGGTTACACACACATATGTACATAACAACAATAAGAGTAATGGCTTTCAAACTGGTTTTAATTGTGTTGCTTTTATTATTATTTTTTGTTAACTTCAAATAGAAATGAACACAAAATATGATGATGATGCCGATAATGCATAGTTTCCAAGTTAAAGCCATTAAAAGTTAAGATTTTGCATAAAAAGGTACTAAATGTATATGTATGTGTGTATGTATGTATGTATGTATGTATATTTGTATGTGAGATGCAGTTTGACACATCATTCCTATGACGACCAAATTTCACAATTTTGCAATGACAATTTCCATATTTACTTAATACCCAATACACATGCATATATGCACACACACACACACATACATATGTTCGTATGTATGTAGAAAAGCGCAGCTCAGTTGCTTGTAAAGCTCTTGTCGTTGTCTTTTGCCATTTGCTCTTGTTGTTATTATTGCATACACACACACACACACATATGTACATTTGCACATGTATATAAGGCAGCAGCGTACATATTTCACATACATTCACGCTCTCACTCACACACACATAGGCTGGCGGCGGCATGGGTTCAACTTTTGTACATAAACTGAGTGTGCTGCGCTCTTCGCTGCTTTTGTCTATCCAACCGTGCGTCTTTCTCTGTATGAGTGTGTGATTGTATGTATTACTGACTGACTGACTGCCTGCCTGCCTGCCTGGCCTGGCCTGGCCTGGGCCTTGCCTGTCTTCTGCCGTCTTCTCCACTAGCAAGCAACAACATTCATTTAGCGAAAAATAAAAAACACATAAAAACGCAACAACAAACATTATCGGCAAGGCAACAAATCTATTTATTGCACATACTAATGTACACATCTCTATGTAAATACATAAACTTGCACTTACTGAAACTTTTGTTAATGATTTTCAATTTTCGGTTGCATTGCAGCACTTTTTACTGTGTGTGGAAAAATTCCACTTAATCAAGCAAATTAATTACCAACGCGTCGCTGCCGACGTAGACGTCGGCGTCGTCGTCGATGCTATGCTTAGCTATTTTTAGGTTCTCTGCGCTTTACCTTTCATTTCTGCTTTTATTGTTGGCAAAACATCAAAAAAAAAAAACAAATACAAATTGAATGCTACATGAAAATGAGACGATCTCCTCCTCGCACGCGCTGCCGCAGCGATGTCCGCTCTGTTAAGAATAACCCCAAAAAGTAACACGTAAAAGGTAAGCAGCGCTGCAGCAGCGCGGTCGACGCTGACGTCGCTTTGCCCTGACACAGCCGCAACGACCGCCCAGCCAAAAAGCAAAGGAATAACAAAACCAGTTAGCCGATACACACACACACACACACACACACACACATGTTGACAGAGGCATACACGTGAAACGCACACATTTGACATTTATAATACTGCCTAGCGGTGTGCCGCTCGATAAGTGCCAAAACGGTAAGAACATAATAGAAAACAGAAATTCATTCAATTCTAGGCAAGATAATTTCAATTTCATTTGCAAACAATAAAACTCTTAAAGACCTATTTACAAACATATGTAACACATAATGTACATACATTAGTTTTAGCTTTACGTTATGAGCAAGTCAAAGTGTGGCAAAGTTTGAGAGTCGTTATTATTTCTTTAGGCAGCCTTGAACTATGGGAATTGAAATCACACACATACATATGTATGTATGTAATGTAGTCAACTATGTAACTATATCTTGACATGCGTTTTTCACTGCTAACTGCATGTCCACTCCTTATATATATACATAACCACATACATATGTATGCACATATATAAATACATATCATGTACATAGAGTATAAAAATAAATGACAGCGAAAAGAGAAAACATTTTTTCTAGCGCTTCAGCTGATAAGCAACGACACTTACATACAAACACATACACAGACATATGCGTATGTATTGTATGTATGTATGTGCAATTGTTCACACAGCTGCTTTATAAAGCTTTGGCGCTAGTGCTGCTGCTCTGCTTCTGCTTCTGCTTTTGCTTTACTCGCATATGAATCACTTCTCATGGATTTACGACTGTTTATTAATTTGAATTATGAGATTTAGTGTTGAACAACGCCACAGCAGAAGCAATTTTAATAACTAATGGTAATTGACGGCCTGCCGCAACGCTTTCTACTGTTGTTCCCAATGTAAGAGTGAAACAACAACAACAACAATAAGAAGCAATTGCCTCTACTTCATTGTTCGTCGCGCTGTTCTTATTTTGCACTTAATGACGTGTAACCATCGTGCGCGTGTTTACAGTTGTGTGCATTTCGATGTGTGAGCATACTATATGCATGCTTGCCTTCGTGTGTGTGTGTGTGTGTGTGTGTGTGTGTGTATGCGTATGAGTGTGTCTGTATGTATGTAATGGGAAGAGTTGGTCGTGTGCGAGTGAGATGCCAAAGTAAACAGGTAAAAAAAGGTAAGCCAAAAAGAAAACAACAACAAAAGTGGCAAAGCTGCTTTTTTGTTGCCTCTGCTGTTGTTGCTGCTTTTGTTTTATGTGAAATTGACAGCAAAAGATGAAGCTCGGCTCGCATATTGAGTAAATTGACATTGCAGTCGCAATAGTTGTTGTCTCTGTAGTTGCCGTTGACTTAATAATGATAATCATAATTAGCCAACGTCAGCGACCATGAAAATTGACCAAGCAAAAAAAAGAGAAAAGATCAATGAAAAAATATTGCAATGTTCTGCCGTTTGCTTCGTTTTCAATTTTGGCTTATGTAAACGGACATGCACACATTTGTATGTACCTCCATATACATACATACATACATTCATATCTGTATTGGTGTTGGGGTCTGAGTTCTTGCGCATTCTTTGCCTGGTGAGCAAACCGCGACGCTGTTACATAAGCAAATACATATGCATGTATGTATGTGTTTGTGCACATAGAGAATGACAGGGCACACAAACAAGGAAGTAACAAGAGCATCAGCAACAACAAGAACTGTGAACTGCATTGAAACTTGTCTACGCTTAGCGTAAGGTGGCAACACTGCGGCTATCCGCACAAAAGGTAAAAAGGGTTCCAGCTTTAGCGAGATGAACTGTGTTTGTATACATATACATATACATATAACCAAAAAAGAAAAAAGTAAAACCAAATAAGAAAAAATTTTCAACGTGCCAACAGAAACAGCATCTAAAACAGCAACAGCAACAAGCGACTCATTTAAACGGTCAATTGCCTCAAGCAAAAAGGCAAACGTACGAATAGAAGAGGCAGAGAGAAAACGAGAGAGAGTAAAAGAAAAAAAAAAAAAATGAAATTGAGCAGCGATGACTGCGGCTGCTGACTTTAACTAGGCGGGCTGGCTGCAGCCGCAGCAATGCCGAAAATGTTGGTGTAAAATTTTAATTTCTCGCTTTAAAATGAGAACAACACACGCACACACACACATGCACATATAAATTATTGAATTGAGTATAAAATGGGCAATCAAAAAAGTTTTGCACAGACACAGCAAAATCGAGCAGCGTGCATAAATTAGCAGACAGTGGAGCGAAAGAGAGCGAGCGAGAGCTACAAAAGAATAAGAAGAGCGTGCCCCCTGTTCGAACGTGTGTGAGTAGCAAAGCCCTATACATAACATAAGTTGTTTGTGTGTGTGTGTGCGTGTTGATGTGTGACCATTCAAAGTAATACAAATTTGAACTATATAAACAAATAGACGAAAAAGAGCAGCAAATTATAAACATAAGCAAAGACAGGCAGGCGAATGCAATGTGAGCCAAAGTGGCAACGCTTCAACATTGTTGTTGTTTGCTTGTTTGTTACTTTTTGACAGCTGTGTGGGACTTGACGTTACTCTCACCCCCCACCCCCTTCATTGCTCTGCTCTGCTCCAGCGCCGCAAAGTTAAGCAAAAGCTTCGACAACTTACTTGAAGCGCAGAACGAACGCAGCCAAAACTTTTATTATAAGTAGCTACAAAATACAGTTGTATATGCATATGTATGAGTGTCTTTGTCAGAGCCTGTGTGTTCTTGTATATATGTACATATGTACACACATACATATATACATGTGCTTTAGGTGCCCGAGAGATTTGCACTGCTAAAACTTTAAAGTTGCCTTTAAAGCTGCTTTAGCTTTTGGCTGCCATTTGCTTCGCTGGACTTGGTGGCCGCCCTCTTAAGGGCACACACACACACACACACATACGAACAATACATATATAAATGCTGTGTTTGGGTTGGGTAACGGTTTTTTCTTCATTCTTCTTTTGGCTTTTGCTGTTGTTCTTGTTGCTGTCCTAACAAAAATTGTGTATCTAGAAATATTTTATGCAGGCAACTCTACAGCTCTACAGGTAGCGGAAGAGGCAGGAGGCATGTCAATGGCAGAGCGAGAGAGCAGGGGCAGCTCTTGCATATGTATGTGTGTGTGTGTGTGGGTGAATGAGGGAGGCAGTATTTCACCTGACTGCAATTCTCTATATATGTATGTATGTGTACATACACACACATGCATATATAATAGGCGGTGTCAAGACACATGTCCACATAATTGCCAAACGCGCAAAATCGAAGCCAAGTTCCAAGCTCACACCCACACAAACACACACACACATACACGGACATACACGCGCGTGCATGGCATCAGCTAACCCTACACAAGCCCGACAAGCCACCTCCTGCTGCCACCAGCACACACTAATACTAGCGCCCACACCAAACACCCCCGCCCACTCGCATCCAATGCCAAAACATTCAGCAGCAGGTACAGTTGCGTTTGCAATTCATAGTTGTCGGAGTAGTTAGTCGGAGCTATTTCATAATTAATACGCAGCTTTTGTCGAATATATGTATGTATTGTATGTGCGTGTGTACTTTTCACACACACACACACACACGCACACTAACCCTCTCACTCATGTCCAAACATATTCGAAACGGACTAGTTGCCCCCGCTGACCTTTGAGCCACCCCAAGCACCGCTAATTGTCCTGGTGTGGCAGTTTCATTAAAATTTCGTAATATTAATATCCAAGTTGGCAACTCGGCCCAGAAACTATGGTCAAAACTAATTTCCTGCTTGCAGGTTAATCCAGCGCAAAGTACAGTGGACATTCGTTATGGCGGCACAGTAATAAATGCCATTTATTTATGACTTATAAATTTCGATTTTTCTATACTTATTTTTTGAAAGTTTAATTTTTATTTCCGTTTTGATTTCTACTTATTTTATATTTTTATATAGTTTTATATTAAGATCCATTTGTAATTTAAACTATTCTATTATAAGCGGAATTGTTAAATTAAATTATATAGGGCAGCGATTACACAAATGGGCTTTTAACAGGGCTGCAATTCAGTTAGCAGCCAGAGGAGCAGCAGGCTGTCTTTACATGGCCAGATAACTAATACATACATATGTCAAGCGTTATATTCAAACTGCAGCAAGGGGTGGGTGGGGTGAATGATTTTGAATTACAATTTGCATTTTGGGCAAAGCTGTAGTTGTTGGCAGTTGCGTTTCTAAGCCAACCATAGAGCAACTATACAAACAACCCCATGAACTCAAACCCGACCCAGGCGTAGTCCAACAAACCGTCCAACGTCCATGGGTCGCAGTTCAAGCACATGGATGGATACAATGGCTAAAATACGAGCAGTGGCATATCATCGCATAGATTACGCAACTATTGCAGCCATTGGGCTCGTCGTTGACTTGTGCCCCCGTGTCCCGTCTCCCGCCTCCTCCTCAGGCTCCACTCAGCACTCGACTCACTCGCGACACATTTGTGCCACTCCAAAAAGCAAAAAGGGACCGTCCACATCCACATCCACAGCAACAGCAAGAGCAATGGCAACAGCATCCACTCAAGCATGGAGAAGCATCCAAATAAAACCCACACCCACCCAACCAACCAACCAACCGAAACCACCTGCAACTGTGCTCTTCGCTCCACTCCGCTCCGCTCCTCTCCGCGTGGCAGTCGCCGTAGGCCTCGGGTCGGGATGCTGCTGCTGCTGTTGCTGTTGCCACCCGCAACTGGTGCAGCTGCTTCGTTTTCGGCACCGACGAATCCCGGATATTATATGCATACTTGAACTATGCGAGGAAGGAAGCGCCAGCCAGACTCCCACTCCTACTCCTTCCCCCCGCCCTGCTACACTTGCTGCTGCTGTTTTGTGTATGTAAACGCATTTGTGTGTGTGTGTGTGTGTGTGTGTGTGTATGTATCTCTATCTGTATCCGCTTTCGCATGCGACTGTATGGAGGTTTTATGTACACATGTACACAGCTGTACCCTGGACACACGCTTTCTCTCTCTCTCCCTGTCTCTTTCTCGCTCTTTCCGACTCTGTGCGTGCGTGTATGTGTGTGTGTGTGTGTGTGTAGCCGTGTTTCGGGGCACTTTACAGCCACAGAGCCACCCACTACACAACAATGCAAAACGTCTGCATTTCAACAAAACGCCGCAACGCTACCTAACCTAATACACAAACAACAACAACAACTACCCCTGGAACCAACACCCATCACTCCCCCTTCCCCACCCACCCCACAGCCCTTTTCAGCTAGTGCAGCAGCCGACTGGGTTTAGTTGCTTTACTTTGCCGTTCTTCTTGTTGTTGTTGTTGCTTGCTGCCGAAAAACTTTGATACATAAGCGGCTGTAGACAAGACCCTCAACTCCCATACAGCTCCACTTGGGCCCCACAACAAATCAATAACTGATTTTCATTTTCAACACGCTTTTCGTTGATTCGTCTTTGGTATCATATATAAAATAAAAAATTAAAGTTTATGTCAAACTTTTCTGTCGAGTTTCATGTCTTTTAATCGATTTTTTCAACACGCCAAACGACCAACCAAGCCAACCCACCAGCCACCCCTCACCGCCCACGTCTAGCATGCCGGCTCGCTTGCACACACAGCAGTTGCGCCTTGCCAGAGTTAAGCGAAGCGAACACAGCAAAAACAAAAAAAAAGTAAAGTAAAGCAGCCATAAAAACAACAACAACAACAACAACCAAGCTCAGCATGAGGCGGGGTGGGGAGAATGAGTTTAATAAAGTCAACAATGAGTTTATACAGTGTACTTTCGGATTTTGCCAACACTGACTTGTGGCTCTTTTGCACTCTCATCTGATCTGGACAATCGGCAGAGCAACATCATTAAGATAACAATACTCAACACATTGTTATCGATATCGCGCCAAGTCGATACTTATACAATTTAGTTACAAAGCAGCTAGCTGCCGAGAGGAGTCTACGCAAGCACACACACACACACACACACACACACACACATACAACGAAACATGCAAGTGAATGGCGAGCGCGACAACTAAATCTTGCTGTTCTCTCTCTCTGTCTCTCTTTTTTTTATTTCGTCTTCCTCTCTTTTCGCCTGAAATCGAAATCATTTAATGGATCGCTGTTGGGGCTGCTGCGGCCGTTGTTGCTATTCGCTTTGCCTTTTGTTTTAGTTGTCAACAATGTTTGGCACAGCTTAGGCTTAGGCTAAATACATTTGTATGTGTGTACATAAATATGTATGTATGTGCCGCACAGAAGCACCGCTGCATGCAACTATTGAAGCATGAACATGCAATTTATATATGTACGTATATATATATATATATATATATGTACATATGCACCAACAGCTATGAAATACAACAACAAGCACTCAGCGACTGTACTTTTGATATAAAATCCACTCCACCATACATAGAAATGCAAACTCAAACACATTCACATATTCCATATATATGTATGTGTGTATGTACAATTGTGTGTGTTTCTCCCCAACCCACAACCCACTGGCGCTACTCTCTGTTTAGTTTTAGTTGCGCTTTAAACTGCATTTGCTGTTGTTGTAAGCCTCTGCACATAGTTTCGTTTTGCGTGCGTGTGTGTGTGTGTGTGAGTGTATATAAATAGTTTTCCATGTGTGCGTCATTTCAACAATTCGTTTGCTAACGAAATAGAAAACAATTGCAATATGGCAAAAGTGCATGGTGCATAGATTCCACAATTCGACATGTTTCTATCCTGGGAAATGCATGAGTGCAGCTCCACCCAAAAGGCCGGGATTGGCATATTTGTTATATGTATGTATATATCTATGTATGTATGTGTGTAAGTGTATGTAGAAAAGTTGGGTCAAAAGAAATAGCGTCAACGTCATAACCCAAATAGAAAAATCTTTGCCAGCTCAGACGGACTAAACTTCTAACTGGACAGGTGTGTGAGACGAAACAGGTGCGCAGCAACTGCGTGTTCCACTTGCCCAGACAAACCGATGAACATTTCGACTGCCTACCCCGCCCTCCATTCACCCCTACATACATACATGCAACACATACTGATACACAGCGTGAACGATACCGATACCGATACACACACAAGGCAACACAACGACTAGAAAATGCGGGTCTGGGTCGTCATCGAGACGAGACGAGACGGCGAGAATGCAAGCACATAAAGAACGCCAAAATAAGTTTAAAACTAACGACAGCCCGTTGCGTGCGTTGCTCTGTTTGTCTGTGTGCGAGAGCTGGGAGCATAATAACAGTCAGTGTGCGAGAGAGCGAGCAAGGTGAATTGGTTTGTATGCATGTGTTGGTGCATTCATGCATGTTTATGTGCATGTGAGTGTCTGTGTCTGTGCGTATTTTGGAGCATGCAACTTTTCGTGCTTTTGGCAAATGCGTTCGTTGGCTCTGGTGTTCCTGGCCTGCGTAAGCCGCACAAGAGAAGGAAAGAGAGCAAGAGAGTTAGAATGCGAGTGGAAGGAGGAGGGAGCAGTGCAAGAGAGTGAGGCTGGTCGAACAAGTGCATGCGTTCCGTAAACATGCGTATGTGTGTGAGAAGGGTTATGAAATTTTCAAGTGTTAAAAGCAATGCCTACAACTAATTAGCGATATTTCTTGCATACCAAAGAAGATATCTTCAAGTTGCTAAATCAAGTGAATGTGCACGAGTGTGTCTTGTTGTAAGCCAAGAAAGTTCATTAACACAATTTAATATGCAAGAGCAGAAGCCACAGCTCGCACTCATTCATAATGATGGCAATACACGCAATCCCCCTTAAACACCCTAGAAGCACCAACTCCGCCGCACTCACACGCCCACAATCAGCCTGAGATATGGCAACCACAAATGTGTATATAGATAACGGCAACCCCGTCGCCAAACATAAAAACGTAGCCAAGCGACAAACTGAAAAAAAAAAAGTAGCAGCAGCAGATAATAAAAGCAAGCGCCTAAGCATGGCGTCACTGAGACGACGACGTCGACGCTGCTGCCGCACGCCTAACAACAACAAGACGCCCGCCTTCCCTACCGGAAAAAAAAACACGGGTAAAAGCTGTAAAAATTGTCAATATAGAAAAAAGAGACGAAAAAAGTCTACGCTAACAACAGCTTGCAAAATAATGTGCGCGAGTGTCGAAGAAGCCGCTGACATCGCCGTCGACGTCGACGCCAGCGTCAACAGCAGCGACAGAGGCTCTTTTAACGAGCCGAGTGACAAGCGCACACTAGTACGAGAACTCAACATACAAACTCACACATATAAACGCGCGCGCATACACACAAAGAACGACGTGCACACGCGACGCAGACGCCGGCCGCAGCAGCGCAGACCGGTTGAGGTTAAATTGGATAGGGGAAGCAGATGCGATTGGGTACGGGGTAAGGGGCAACTGGCTGGCTCGCCAAGGCATACATATTGAATTTTTCTTCGGCGTAATGAAAATTTTAGCGTGATGATGGGATGGGATGCCATGGGATGTCTATGATTCGTGCTTTTTGTCTCAAACTTACCGCGAGGAGAGCAAAAAAGAGTAGAAAATCCGTTAATCTGATTGTTGTTGTTGCTGCTGGTGTTGTGGGCGCTGCGGCTACTGCTGCGGTGGCGTTGGCGTCCAGCCTCTTGGAATTTATGCTAATTTTCCAAATTCACACAAACACACACAGACAGATGTGCACAAAAATTTTATAATTTTTGGCTTTAGCGGTATTGAGAAATTTCACTTTTTTGTGGTTTCAACTAATTGGTTGTTGTTATATTTATTTACTTGCACATCCACTTGTACATATGCATGCATATACATGTGTGTATATACAATTGCTTATTTATCTCCTATATACACATGTAAGCGCGTTGACTGTGTGCCTTTAACACTAATACACTTGCAGAGCGCGCTGCTGCGTCGTCGCTGGCCGCAGTGCTTCTGCTTCTGGGTTGCCTTCTATGGCTTTCCAAATAACTTTATTTTCACCAGTTTTACACTCACACTTGTCGCGGTTTAGGTTTATTTATTATATTGCACGTTTTGTTTGTTTGATTGATACAATTAATTGCTATAATAATTTGTTTACTATTCCGATTATGTGAAGAACCTCAGAGACTCACATGCATATCTTAAGGCATATATGTATGTACATACGTAATTACATACACGGACTTGGGACGTAACGCAGAGAAACTATTGCAATTTATTGCTTTACACCTGTAACACTCGCGTGTAGCATTTTTTTATGCTCGCATTGTTTGTAAACAAATAATCGTAATTGTAAAATAATTAAACGGTGATTTTCTCCGCCAACGTTTAGCGCGTCCAACCCGCTCGATGTTGTTTTTGTGAATGTTGCTGATACATTTAAAAATATCGCTACAGAGTGACCGTCATCGAGTAAGCGAAATATACCAAGGAAGATGATGAGCTAAAAAATACGTTACATATCACACAAATGGATTTTTTAATATAAAATATTCTGTTAAGTGTGGAGTATGGAAACTTTTTTTCTGTCCAAATGTATTTTTTTGTTTTTTTATAAAATTTCTTTTATTTTTAATGTTAACTTGCTTCATGCACCATCCCATAAAAAAACTTTCAGATGCAAAACATATGCAAAAATATTGGCCAACATAGTTCAGTATATTTTAAATATCAAAAGATCGATGAACAAGACAAAACTCACCACTTCAATTATTTGCTTCCAAAACGTAAACAAAACATTCAAATCATGGGAATACCTTATCAACGAACGTTAAGTAGAAAAAACTCACCACACCAATCACCTGCTGCAAAAGCGTATACAAAATAATAGAAAAGTATACAACTACAATTTGAGAATTACAATTAGCGTTAAGCTCCGCACAATGTTGTCTCTTATTATAATAGCTTTAAAGCTTTTTTGCAGAAAATTCAGACTTCAATTAAATATGTATGTATGTGATGGGAGTAGAAAGATGTTAAGATTAATATTGCAGGAATAGTCAAATGAGGACAATCAAGTACTGTATTGAACAACAATGGTGGTGTGGAAGCATTTTCCCTTTTCTGTTGTGATGCTCTGTAGAGAGTATAACAAACATTTCAAGTTAAAAAAGACAATTAGACAGTTGAGCGACCTTTAGGAACCACCAGAAAGTTCATTAGAACAAGTTGTATAAAATACAAGTACAAATTTGAATATGTTGGTATATTTTCTACCTAAAATAGCATATTTTTTATTCAGCTGGCGGTTACATTGACCACAAATAGATCTTCAATATGTTAGGCGGAGTAAAAATAAAAGTTGTCAACATGTAAAAGGTGAATGATTATTCAAGTCTGAATCAACTGACTAAGATTCTTCAAGTAGGCCTTGCGGCAATCCATGTCATCAGCTGGTCGATTGTGTGGTGCCCATACAGGTTCGCCAATAAAATAACGCCGGGTTCTTATGAAGTTCTGTGAAAGCAGTAAGACTAAATGGACGATTTATCATTGCAGAATGGTTATACGAACATTCGTGTCGAGGGTAAATCGATGGTAGATGCCAGACGGAATAATAATCATATCCCCCTTGACAACTTGGATGCGTAGCCAGTCGTCATTGCCGCTGCGAAGGATTGCATTAGGAGCGTAACATAGAAAATATATGGAATACTTACTCGCGCACATCAAAGTAACCGGAACCATCCAGAATCAAGCGAATTTCTTCATCGGTGTGCAAATGTTCTGTGTAAAACGCCTTCAACTTGTTGGCATAATCTGGCAAGCATTGCTCCGAGCAAGTGATCTGTAGAAAGACAAAGAGCAGGTGAATATCAAGAAATGTGTCTATATAGACTAGGTGTCCTTACCTCGTCCTCGTAGGTGTAGCCGCGTGATGTGCGCAGTTCGTTCAACTGCTTATCGTTCAAATAATCGTCAGCATTGATCTGAGGAAGAAATAGGCGCAGATAAGCTTGTCGTTGTCAAGGTCGTTTACAAGCGGGGATCTAAAAAACCACCTTGAAGTATTCCACCCCGGTTTTCTTATACAGATGAGACAATTCCAAGTACTCGGGTGGGCTACGCTTGTGTTCCAATCGCTGATCACTTGGATCAGTGTCCATAAACCAGATTTGTACCATCGTTGCTGGACTTTGGGCTTCAATCTAACTGATCAGTGTGACCTCATGTGAAATTGCAAAATATGTTTTACATCAACTAGTATACTAATATTACTATATAGATGGTTACGCTTCATATTAGTATATTTAAAAAAGCCGCAAGTTTTTGAATTTTCCTTTGTTTCCTTATTGTTTTTTTTTTCCAAAAACTATAGAGCGTGAAGGGAATATTCTTGAATCTGTTTAGATGTTCTCTTAATTGCATTTAATTTTAATAAGAATCGTCGTCATTGCGCTGAGTTTAAACAAACGATATCGAAACTATCGATATCTAAACATTGAGTAGCATCATCTAGTTACCCATTTGCACTTGGCAGCGTTTCATTGTGGCAGCGTTGCCAGCGTTGTAGAAATAAATGTAAATTTATAATTTTCTTTCGGCCGTTAATACAAAATAATATTTATTTCTACCGTTAATGCAAAATTAAAAGTTCAACATTTGGTCTATTTCTTTCAAAAGTCAAATTGCAACATGTTATCCTTTCGATTGCGTTGTGTTCTTCCAAAACCCCTTCAAATTCGATACTATGCCAAAAAAAGTAAAATTCCCGAAGAGGTCAAGGAGGAATTGGAGGAGGCATTCATGAATTTATGCAAATGTGATTCGAAATCGCTTTTAAAAAAGTACTTGACCCGAGACTTGTTTGATCAGCTGAAGGATAAAACAACGCCCATACACAATGCCAATCTGTTGGACTGCATACGGTCTGGATTGTACAACTTTAATTCCAAAGTGGGCATATATGCAGCCGATCCGGAGTCGTATAAAGTGTTTAGTAAACTTTTTGATCCCATTATCGAGGAATACCATGGCTTTAAAAAAGAAGCTAAACAACCTGCCAGCTGCTTTGGGTACGGCTCTGATTTCCCAGATCTCGATCCCGAACGTAAATTCATTTTATCGACTCGTGTGCGATGCGCTCGAGCCGTAGAAGGCTTCCCTTTCAATGTAATGTTAACCCAGTGTGATTACGCCCAATTACAGACCCAGATATGTAGGGCTTTAAGCCGACTTTGCGGCGATTTTTCCGGCCTATATATTCCGGTGTGCCGAATGAAGGACGAGATGAAAAAGAAGCTAATCGATAAACACTATATGTTCAGAGAGGATAATCCCTCCTTGGAGGCGGCCACTGCATTTCGTTATTATCCCGTGGGACGTGGCATATACTTGAATCAGGCAAAAACCTTTATGGTCTGGGTAAACGAAGAGGATCATATTCGCATCATATCCATGGAAAAGGGCGGCAATTTAGGCAGCGTCTATGAACGCATGATTGTTGGCGTCGAATCGCTTGCCCATGAGATGAAGTTCAGTCACGACGAAAGACTTGGACACTTGAGCTGCTGTCCTACCAATCTGGGCACCACCATTCGTGCCTCTGTCCACATAAAGCTGCCCTCCATGAGTTCCGTTGCGAAGGTTGAGGAAATTGCCGCCAAGTACAATCTGCAGGTACGCGGCACTCGCGGTGAGAACAGCAAAGTCTCCGGCGGCGTCTATGACATCTCCAACAAGCGTCGCATGGGTCTCACCGAATACGAGGTCGTTACGGAGATGTACAATGGGATAAGTGAGATTATCAAAAACGAGTGCCAGGCCATGATGGATATGGAAAGCATCAAAAGGTCCACAAAAGACGATGCGTTTGACGAAAAAGATAAGCCCAAAGAAGCAACAGTGGACAAAAAGGCGACCGATAAGAAGGCTGAGGAAAAAAAGGCGACCCCCAAGAAAAAGTGAGGTAATAAAGGGAGCCCCTAAGATGGTTAAGATGAAAGTTCGTTCAACTGCTTATCGTTCAAATAATCGTCAGCATTGAGCTGAGGAAAAAAAAGGTATAGATAAGCTTGTCGTTGTCAAGGTCGTTTACAGTGGGGATCTAAAAAACCACCTTGAAGTATTCCACCCCGGTTTTCTTATACAGATGAGACAATTCCAAGTACTCGGGTGGGCTACGCTTGTGTTCCAATCGCTGATCACATGGATCAGTGTCCATAAACCAGATTTGCACCATCGTTGATGAACTTTGGGCTTCAATCTAGCTGATCAGTGTGACCTCATGTGAAATTGCAAAATATGTTTTACCACTGACCATACAATACGTAGATATACCATTTCATACAAGCGTAAACGAACACACTCTTTTCGGCACAGTCAGAGCACTAACCATATAAGAGATAGACTGGGCTTTTCATGAGAGCCTATTCGGCCAAACTATTTTATTGCGATGCTGCCCACGAACATGTTGGGTCGTAGGACGTTGCTGTCCAACGACAAATAACTGCATAAAACCGGTTTTGGTTGCGACGGCGTACGCCGCATTCGAACGTGCACACGTTTGATGTTAGTCGAAGCCCTAGTATGTATGTGTGATTATATGTACATATAAGCGTTTTGTACTGCAGCTGCGTTCTTGAATATGTTGGTGAATACACAAATGTTTATGCAAAATTCAATTGTGTTGAGCTATACGCATATTTTGTGTATTCGATTTGCAGCTAGCACCAATTATTGTTTTTATTTTGGTTTCATGTCTTGTGCCTTCCCCTTACCATTGTTTTCTTCGACATCGTATTGTGACGTATTGTGTTCTGCTGCTGGTAGTGATTTTGTTGATTTGAATTTTTACTTTTGCTGGCGTGTGCCGACTGCACCTGTCGATCTTGTTTGAATATTGTATTATTATTATCAATTTAGAAATATAGACATATTATATTTAAATTTCAGCATATTTTATTGCGAGTTTATATATGTACATATATTCATATATAATAACTCGGATTAAAATATGCTGAAATTTAAATATAATATGTCCATACTAATTATTTGCTAATAATATCAAGTCATGTCAAAATATTCAAAGACAGGTGTAATCGGCGCAAGCCACTGAAATAAAACAACAACAACAAGTGCAGCACCACCAGCAGCAGCACAAACGACTTCATGTCAAAAAGACAATCACATCAGTCAAACGATGTTGAAAAGAACATTGGCAAGGGGAGGGAGGCAACACGAGGCGTACGACAATAGCGCTCGGCAGCCGACAAGAAACGAAAATAACAAAAACAATTGCTGTGAGTTGCAAAGAAGTCCTAATGAGACTCGAAAATATTAAAATTAAAGCAATCGAATACACAAAATTTTCCTACAGTTCAACACATTTGCATTTTGCCTTATATGTGTATTCACCAATATATTCAAAGGCGCAAGCATTGCCCAGCGTTTCAAATTTTAGCTGTTTTGATTTTTAGAATATTTCATATGCATGAATGTGTTGGTAAATGCACGTATATGACAACATACAATAGTATGGGTGGAGCTTGTCAATTTGAGTGCATTGCCCAGCGTTTCATATTTGTGATTTCTGAATGCCTCATTCGGATAGTTGAATAGTTTATGCTCTTCCTTGTTGCCATATATTGCTCTGGCATCAAAAACATAGAAATTGTAGGCAAGAGTATACAGCTGATTAATAACACGCTGTTTTTGTTCTGTTGTTGTTTTCTTCCGATTCATACGCATTGCTTGGATTGTTATTATTTTATGACCTTCGCCATTTCGGTGTTTTCTTGTCTGCTTCTTTCGATTTCGTTCGCGTTGATAGTTATGCTGCTGTTGGTGCACTTGTTGAGTCGCTGTTGTTTTATTTCAGTGGCTTGCGCCGATTACACCTGGCTTTGAATATTTTGACATGACTTGATATTATTAGCTAATTATTGCTAATGTTTGAATATTGTGTTATTATTATCAATTTAGAAGTATGGACATATTATATTTAAATGTTAGCATATTTTATTCCGAGTTATACATATATGAATATATGTACATATATAAACTCGCAATAAAATATGCTGAAATTTAAATATAATATGTCTATACTTCTAAATTGATAATAATAACACAATATTCAAACAAGATCGACAGGTGCAGTCGGCACTCGCCAGCAAAAGTAAAAAATCAAATCAACAAAATCACTACCAGCAGCAGAACACAATACGTCACAGTAGGATGTTGAAGAAATCAATGGTAAGGGGAGGGGAGGGCACAAGACAAGAAACCAAAATAAAAACAAAAATTCGTGATAGTTGCAAATCGAATACACAAAATTTGCCCACAACTCAACACATTTGCATTTTGCCTTATACATATGTATGTATATGAATTCTCTAACATTTTCAATGACCAGCAGCAGTACAAGCCAATCAGCAAACGTTTAGACGTTCGAATGCAACCGCTAACGGACTGAACGCAACCGAATTTTCTGGCACATTTTTGCTCGAGCCAACATGCAACTAAAGTGTGCTCCAACCTCTGACTATGCCGAAACGAGTGTGTGCGTTTACGCTTGTATGAAATGGTATATCTACGTATTGTATGGTTAGTGATATTAGTATATTTAAAAAAGTCGCAAGTTTTTGAATTTTCCTTTGTTTCCTTATTGTTTTTTTTTTTTTTTTTTTAAAAACTATAGAGTGTGAAGGAAATATTCTTGAATCTGTTTAGATGTTCTCTTAATTGCATTTAATTTTAATACTAATCGTTGTGTTTGCGCTGAGTTTAAACAAACGTTATCAAAACTATCGATATCTAAACATCGAGTAGCATCATCTAGTTACCCGTTTGCAAGTATTCATTTTGGCAGCGTTGCCAGCGTTGTAGAAATAAATGTAAATTTATAATTTTCTTTCGGCCGTTAATACAAAATATTATTTATTTCTACCGTTAATGCAAAATTAAAAGTTCAACATTTGGTCTATTTCTTTCAAAAGTCAAATTGCAACATGTTATCCTTTCGATTGCGTCGTGTTCTTCCAAAACCGCTTCAAATTCGGTACTATGCCAAAAAAAGTAAAATTCCCGAAGAGGTCAAGGAGGAATTGGAAGAGGGATTCATGAATTTATGCAAAAGTGATTCGAAATCGCTGTTAAAAAAGTACTTGACCCGAGACTTGTTTGACCAGCTGAAGGATAAAACAACGCCCATACACAATGCCAATCTGTTGGACTGCATACGGTCTGGATTGTACAACTTTAATTCCAAAGTGGGCATATATGCAGCCGATCCGGAGTCCTATAAAGTGTTTAGTAAACTATTTGATCCCATTATCGAGGAATACCATGGCTTTAAAAAAGAAGCTAAACAACCTGCCAGCTGCTTTGGGTACGGCTCTGATTTTCCAGATCTCGATCCCGAACGTAAATTCATTTTATCGACTCGTGTGCGATGCGCTCGAGCCGTAGAAGGCTTCCCTTTCAATGTAATGTTAACCCAGTGTGATTACGCCCAATTACAGACCAAGATATGTAGGGCTTTAAGCCAACTTTGCGGCGATTTTTCCGGCCAATATATTCCGGTGTGCCGAATGAAGGACGAGATAAAAAAGAAGCTAATTGATAGACACTATATGTTCAGAGAAGATGATCCCTCCTTGGAGGCGGCCAATGCATTTCGTTACTATCCCTTGGGACGGGGCATATACTTGAATCAGGCAAAAACCTTTATGGTCTGGGTAAACGAAGAGGATCATATTCGCATCATATCCATGGAAAAGGGCGGCAATTTAGGCAGCGTCTATGAACGCATGATTGTTGGCGTCGAATCGCTTGCCCATGAGATGAAGTTCAGTCACGACGAGAGACTTGGACACTTGAGCTGCTGTCCTACCAATCTGGGCACCACCATTCGTGCCTCTGTCCACATAAAGCTGCCCACCATGAGCTCCGATGTGGTGGTTAAGGAAATTGCCGCCAAGCACAATCTGCAGGTACGCGGCACTCGCGGTGAGAACAGCGAAGTCTCCGGCGGCGTCTATGACATCTCCAACAAGCGTCGCATGGGTCTCACCGAATACGAGGTCGTTACGGAGATGTACAATGGGATAAGTGAGATTATCAAAAACGAGTGCCAGGCCATGCTGGATATGGAAAGCATCAAAAGGTCCACAAAAGACGATGCGTTTGACGAAAAAGTTATGCCCAAAAAAGCAACAGTGGACAAATGTTCACCCAAAAAGGCGACCGATAAGAAGGCTGACGAAAAAAAGGCGACCCCTAAGAAAAAGTGAGGTAAAAAAGGGAGCCCCTAAGATGGTTAAGATTAAAAGGGTTCCCAAAATAAAGTAGCAAGTGTACTCAGATTTAACAGTGTACTTAAATTAATTTCTCTTACGAAATAAATGTTGTTCCGTTAAAAACGCATTTAATTGCAAGCTTTTTAATTCAGCCATTTAACAATGATTTAAAAAAAAAAAATGCAATTTTATATTTGACTTTTCGCAATTCATTTTCCTAACAATTTTAAATTTAGCATTAGTAGGTCAGAGAGTGAATTCCAATTCTTTTTTCATTTTCCATTTTTATTCCAACTCCCCTTTAAAGATACAAATTTCCCGTTTTTTGTTTATTTTTTTTTTTATTTTTTTTTTATAATTTTAATTCTTTTATAAACTTAAGACTTAAAATAAAAATATTTAAATTTTTTGTTGTTTTTTGCTTGACACAAATGCCAAAAATGTTTTACATTGTTTTATGTTTTTTAAGCAAATATTTTTGTGAAATAGTTTTCAATTGTTGTTGTTTCTGTTGTTGTTGTTCATCTTGTGGTTGATAGTGTGCAGTTTGGTGTTGTTGTTGTTGTTGCGGGAGTCTTCTGGGGTCTTCCAGCCAGGAGCTTAGCCGCGACTCTCAAAAGTAGACGACAAATGCCGAGTGCCGCCAGACAATGGCCCAAGGTACTGGAGGGCAGCCAGAACACAGCCGCACCATTGTTGTTGTTGTTGCCGCTCCGCAGCGCTACTAATCCTACTACAAACTAAAGCAAACACAGTCCGAGACACCAAAATGATCGACATGGCGCACGAACTGAAGATTATCTCCAACTGTTTACGTCTACGCTTCTGTGTGTGGGATCAACAGTGATGGTGTTGGTTGGATCCCAGAGAAAGCGAAGTTGATTGTTCTTTGTTGGATTTACAGGCTCTTCTCGAGCTTGATCAGCTCGGTGATGCCATCGTACATCTCCTTGACGGCCTGGTATTCGGTGAGACCCATGCGACGCTTGTTGGAGATGTCATAGACACCGCCCTCGGCTTCGGTGTGCTCACCACGGGTGCCGCGCACTTGCAGATTGTACTTGGCGGCAACCTCCTCGAGCTTGGCCTTGTTGGAGGCCAGCTTGGGGACCTTGATGTGCACGGAGGCACGGATGGTGGTGCCCAAGTTGGTGGGGCAGAAGGTCAAGAAGCCAAGACGATCATCGTGGCTGAAGGGCACACGCTTCTCGATCTCATTGACGGCGGTGGTCAGACGACGGTAGATCTCACCAAGATCGCCACCCTGTTGCATGGAGATGATGCGCAAATGATCCTCCTCATTGCACCAGACCAGGAAGGTCTTGTTGTCGTTGTGGTAGATGCCACGTCCAGATGGCCAGTAGCGGCAAGCGTTGGCAGCCTGCAGGAAACGATCGCCCTCCTTGAACAGGAAATGATCATCGATCAGCTGCTGCTGGACGGCCTTCTCCATGCCAGTCAATGGATAGAATTTGCCCTTAAGCTCGCCCTCCAAACCAGACAGAGTGCTGCTAACCTTCGACTCCATCTCCTTGTACTGGGCCTCGGTCAAGCAGGGGTTGAAGGGATAACCCTGCATGGAGCGACCGCAACGCACACGAGTCGAGATCACATACTCGTTGGTAGGATCGACATTGCCGAAGGTGCTCACATCACCGAAATCGGAGGCTGGATGCTTGTCGGACTTCTTGAAGCCACCATGGTAGTCCTCAATGATGGGATCGAACAGATCGGCGAACACTGTATAGGACTCAGCATCGGGGGCATAGATGCCAACGCCAGAGTCGTGATTCTCCAAACCGGACTGGATCACATCCAACAAGGTCGACTTGAAGGTGGGTGTCACCTTGTTCTTAAGGTTGTCGAAGATCTCCTTGGTCAGGTACTTCTTCAACAGCGACTTGGAGTCGGAGGCAGCCAACTTGGCATAACCCTCCTCCAATTTAGCGAGAACTGCGGCATCAACCATGGTGTCTTGTTTGCTGCAAGCAAAAGAGAAGGGTGGATTGGGTTAGTTCTAAAGTTGTACAAATTGTGTGTGCGCTTAAAAGTAGGCAATGTTTTTGGGATCGCCCCCTTGCGATGCCTTTGGTGGTGTTTTGCTCTCTATTTCTCTCTCGCTGTGTAGTGTATGGTGTCTGGTGGTGGCACTTTTTGCCGGCTGCCGCTGAATACGCACAGTACACACATTATATAGTACACAGCACGCACCGCCCCGCCCTGCCCTGGCCTGCTTCGGTACCGGCACATGCGCGCAAGAGCCGGCTCCGGCTGCGGCTCCGGTTTTAGTCCCGGTCAGAGACCAGGGCAATAATATTTTTATGGCAACTTTAGTTTTGGGCTTTTGGGCAATCTGACGTCAGCATTAGGATACACACACTCCAGAGACACTGAGTGTGTCTAGGACCTATGACAAGCCCCAGACAAACACACACATCGACACACTCATATACACACCCTTGCTGGGCGGTTGCCTCTTCGGCTCCCGCTGCTGTCGCACTGCCATTGGGCTCGCCACCATTGGCCGTGGCCGTGGCGGCGCCATCGCCTTCGATCACTTTCTCCTTTTTATCCTTCGACGCACACAAACCCATGTTTTATATATTTGTTGTTTTGTAAATGTAAAGTTTGGTTTTGTTGTATAAAATTTGGCCTTGGCTTGGTCACAAAGTTAGTGCAAATTTCTTTTGGGGGGGAGGTGAAGCAGGAGCTGGAGCTTGTGCGGGAATGGCGTTGTGGTGGTGGGGGGTGGCTCCTCTGTTCACGTTTTGCAGGTAAAATGGAATCACAATGCAGCTTATACACACATATATAGATCACGCACACATATGCACACAAACACACACATGCAGCAGACTTCAAAATTGAATATTGCTTTTTTTTTTTGTTAGTTTGGTTTGTGTTGTTTTTGGAAAATAATCCTTAATCCTGGTCAGGCTTGCTATTTAACCGTTTTGGTGGTCTGTTCGTCGAAATATATATATAAATATATATATATATATTAAAGTGTTATCTTTCTTGTTTCGTTTCGTTCCGATTGCCGTTGCGTTTATCGCTGCTGCTGCTGCTGCCGCGCCCAAAGGTATACTACAAAAAAGCGACTACTACAAATGGCCTAGGCTACACACTAAGGAGCAAAAAGGAGAGCGCGCGCGCGAGTGCGTTGAGAACTTGCTGATTGCTCGGCTGGCTGCTGACTACTGCCAAACGGGACAGGACACTCGCAATCCTGACGGCTGTCTGGCCGGGCTGCCTATCCTTTTTTTTGGGTGCTGCTGGATGCGCTTCGTATTCGGGTGTTTTTTGGCGCGCGAAAGGACACGACGAGCACACACTCATTCAGCGAGAGCGAGAGAGCGCTACAGGGTTGCCAGCGTACACACAGTAGGGTTGCGCACAGCACAGCCAGCACGGCCAGCAAAAAGCCAAATCATTGCATAGCCGCAGGCGCCGGCGACGAAGGGCAACAAAACTGTTGCCGGATGAGAGCGCAACATAATGCGGAAGGATATATTTATTTGATGCGTTCAACCACCAGCAGTCCGAAGTACTCCCAGCAGGGGCGGCGTATTTTGCCAGAGCGGGCAGCGGGCAGGGGGGAGGCGGGAGGGTGTGTGCGAATCGATAAAATTTATGGCACGCGGCAGCTGGAAATTGTTGCGCCTCACACATAAAAAAAAAGAGGCCTGAGCCCGAAGGGGGGCTGGTCAAGTCAACTTGAAGTGACGAGCTCGAGTGTGAAATGAGGGCTGCTAATGGCATGACTGCCGCTACTTGTGCGGCGCCTCAAGTGGCGTGTGTGGCATGCGTCGCACACTCTGAAATCACGGCCAGCTTGCGGCATTCCCAACCAAACCTCAGCCCGAGTACACGTGCACCCGAGACGAACAGCGCCAGCACCAGACTATGAGATACTTTTCACGCCTGTGCAGTGACGTGTAACCAGCCGGTGGCAGGAGGCACGAAGCGGCGGCAGGCAGAGGGCGGGAGTGTGCTCGCCATTGCATGTCTGTGCCACATTATTTGCCATTGCAATTTCATTTCGTCGCATTTTTTGTTGTTGTAGACTCTGCTGTTGTTTGCCTAATTTCATTACTCAGCCTCTCGCTCTGCTCTGACTAATTGCCCCCGTACCCCTGCAGTGACTAAGCTCCAATTCCCAATTCCCAAGCCCAGGCCAGGCCTAGTTTTCCCCACTTTTAACTACTCACAAGTGCGCTCGTAATTGCCGCGAAATATTGATTTAAAATTGCAAATAATTTGTTCCCCCCTTTAAAGTCGACTTGTTTGGATTGTGTCATTTTGTTCATGACGCATTCGAGTTTGTTTTATAAGCCGCAATATGCAACAACTGCTACTTGAACTATGTTTCTAATGCATGACAAATTTAACAGCTATTAATTTGATCATTATAATAATACAAATACGAGTATTTATGCTTCAACTAATTAAAAAAGTCTGAAGCAAACAGTCATGCTTTAGCTCATGAGTTTTCATTATACAATCAACATCGTGGCTTCAGCTAATCAATGCTAATGTTTAATTTAAAAACAATTAACTAGAGCGTGAACAATTCGCTTTCAAATTTCACTTTCGCATAGCAAAAAGCAGCATACTTCTGGGATCAGTTAAGAACTAATTGAAGATGTCTGAAAACACATATAGCTTTTAATCTAATCAGCTAGAGTGATGGATGTTAAATGTAAGCAGCAAATAGAATAGTACACCAACTTATCTTTTTATATCTGCAATAACAGTTGGCCTGTTGGACTTTACTTATTTTGATTTGGCCAACTGTTTGGATCGGATTGATTTTGGCAATATGATTTGTGGCAAATTGAAAGAGACAGGGGTGTAAGTGTTTATTGTTTATGACTGCGCTCGTAAAGATAAGCGGTAAGTAACAATAGTTATACTTGTAGATTGTGCTTGGGCGGACACATCCAGCAACAACGACAACGCCCAGAAGCACTCGAGTGAGTGCATAACCGAATGGTTATGGGGCTAAATGGGGTTTTGACTTATTGCCGGCAAACTAATCAATTAACTCGAGTGTGCACAACATTCATATCACACACACACACACACACTTAGTTGTAGTTGTACACACTCGAGTGTCCTCATCACATGGCGGCACTTGAAAGCGAAGCGAAGCAAATCGCATTAAGTTGGCACAATTGAAAAACTGATTTCATTATGTGCACATCACCCCCTCACTCTTCTCCCCCTCCCAGTTTGCGAACAACCCTCCTCAAGGCTAGCAGGCAGCGATAAACGAGGCAAAGGATATCGATATGCCAAACTTGAAAATCAATATCGATGACAATCTAAGGAAGCTTTCAAAACGATATCGATTAAGTGGATATCGAAGTCGATTTTATACACACGCGCGTCACGATATTTGGCTTGGGTTTCCTTGATTAGCGCTATGTTAATTTGATATGTGCAACAGTTAATTGGAGAGTCGGGAATATCGCGTCGCGAAATTGGCAACCGTTAACGGTTAACTTTGATACGCGAATGGCAAGTGGTGAATGGTCTTAGCACTAGCGCTTTTTTCGCAACTTTGCAAACGGACAGCTTCAGCTAGATGCAGAGCCAGACAGTGAGAGCGAGAGAGAGAGCGAGTGAGAGGGAGTGTGAGTGTGAGTGACTGAGAGTTGGCTCAGAGCAAGTCAGCTGATAAGCCAAGTGCAAGAGCGAGAGAGGGAGAGGGAGAGAGCGTGACTGAGAGTTGGAACTGCTTCAACTTTCGAGTTGCAGTTGCCGGGTGCTGAAAGTTGATCTTTCAAACAGCTGGAAACGGATAAGATAATGGCTATGGCTATAATACATGCTCAAGTCAGTTGGGTATATAAAAACTCATTAAAAGTGCCTTTCGACTCGCTTCTAACGACAAGTTGTTTGCTGGTCATAAATTGGTAACAAAAATAAAAAACACACACAGACACGTTTGAACTCACACACGCTGATGAAAGCGAAAGCTTTTGCCAAGAATCGCAGGCGAACGGAAATCGTTTTCTCATTGCAGTTTTTTCCGCAAGTCATTGAACCAAAGTCGCCTTTCCCCTACTTCCACCATCTACCAGCCCCCCTCTTGCTTACCTCCTGCTGCTGCTGCTCCACTGTCCATGTGTGCCGCAATAGCTGCGCTTTAATTGCATACAAACAGCAAAATGCTGCGATTTTGGCTTGGCGATTGCACAAAGAAATTGGCAGACAGTTCGGGCCATGGCTAAAATGCGAAATGAGTTAACGACATCAATATGCCGCGGACGTGAGCAAATGCAACAGCATGGTGCAACCAAAAACACAAGGAAAACAAAACTTGAAAATATCGAAAATAATTTCACTTAATAATGTAATTAACCCTCATGCTACAATCTTAATGTGACTGCATAAGGGTTGAGGGTCAGCAGCTTACTCAATGTGTGTGACCAACAGCATTAGAGAGTCTAATGGGCACCCGCATTTCACATACTCTCATCTATGTATGGATATCTGCTAATTTAATTAAAATTCTTTTGGCAAATGCTCAGCTCAATTAAACTGAAGCAAGATTAACGACGGTGGACAGCAGAGTCAGCAGACCTATTGAGACTTATGATTGTATTTATAATGGTCTCATCTTGGCAGCGCAGCAATTGTTGATGGTATAAATTTCGCTAGAATTTTGCGCTCATTGCCCGGATGCCGTTGATTTAACTTTGTTTTATTCTTCTTTTTTATGGCTATTCTTCTGTCTGCGAAGACAATCAACGCTTAAATGCGACAGTCATTTAGCTACAACAACAAGCAGTCACACACACACACACACACACACTCCCATTCAATGTCAGACGACGCTTGCAGAGTGCAGCAATTGCATTTAACAGTGTGCTTTGCTGTTAAGTAAAACGCTGCTGTTAGCAGTGCTGTCGTTAAAAGTTGCTAGCGAGAGCTTTCAGTCGACCAGCGAAAGCTCGTCCTGTGCAGCTGTCGTTGTCGCTGGCAAAAGTTTGGCGCGCAAGCTTTTGCCTGCTTGTTACAGTCGCGGTCAAAATATGATGGCATATCTGCGACTATTTGATTTGTTTACATTGCGTCTGAAATTCAATTTGTTTATTTGTTTTGTGGCAGCGCCAACAAATTGTATATCAAATCAGGCAGCACAAACCTTACATACCAATGTGTAAATGTGTTTGTTCTATAGCATTCTGGCAAGTTGGCAATTTTTGCTGCTGTTAGGGTTAGAGACTGTGAGTGAGCTATGTGCAATTTCATTTCCTGTCTGGCCAAATGATGCGAACTAACTGCTGAACCTGGGCCCAGCCCCACCCCTGTGATTATGCAACTTGACAGCTTGCAACAGACAAAGGCGACTACTGGAGCGGCCTATTGTTTAAACCGACCCGCCTCGCCTCATTTAATGGGGGCGTTGCTTTGTCAAACGTCTATAGGAAAATGCCAAATGGGAATTTTTGCCGATTCAAACTCAACGTAGTTGAACTGCAGCAGCTTCTTTTTTGTGACAAGCTAAACGCTACTTTTTGCCTATTTTTCTTATCGTTCTTTTTATTCATTTTGCGCTTTAATGGATTTCAATTGAATAATTAACAACAACGTGCCAGCTAGCCAGAGGCATAGCGAGAGATTGAGAGAGAGAGAGGATTGAGAGGGGCAGCAGTAATTTGTACAACAAATTTGCGCGATTTGCTGTTGAAATAAACAGATAAATAAACAGACAAACAGATCTAAGTATTTCCATTTGCATTTTCATTTCTATTCGCATTTCCATTCTTCACTCATTTGTTAACTTGTCAGCTGGTTTTTATTTCGCCAGTATAAATATAGTATGCTCAGGTATTGATTGTTAGCCCAGCCAGAGGGTGGCTATACCTCATCTATGATAGAGCTAATGTGTGCGTGTGTGATGTTGGTTCATTGTTTTGTTTATTTGAACGCTTTTGGTTTTTCTTTTTAGCTGTATTTATAGCAGCCGGCATTAAATCAACTCGGATAGCGAACCCCTACTCGCATCGACCTGCTACTAAAATTAGACCAGTCAAAGCAGGGCAGCATTTCGAATTCCAAGGGGCTGTCAAACTGTTTTGAACTGCTACGAATTATGTAATAGTTTTCAGCACTGCCAATAACTGGGCTGCAATTGCACAGCTGGAATGGGTTCATTCAACTGATTGCATATTATGATTAATGACCACCAGGCACAATATCTATGGGCATGAGTGTACGATAAGCGATTATGCAATTCATTTGGCAATGACCGCCATCTTTCTAAGTATTTGTACAACTGTATGCATTTGGTCTTATAGACAAGTTCAAGGCGAATGTAATTCAAGTAGACAAGGAGACCCACACAAGAGAGGTGTGGCTGGCTGAAAGAAGCCCGCCAAGTGCCGTTGTTGGCAAAATACTTTTGGCAGTTGCTATCGACGGTTCGCTTATCGTTTTGGCACTAATAACATTGTTTTCGCCTTATCACATTGGTCTGCCCAATAGTTATGTACTTCGGTTAGTTACTTGTTCAATACAGTTACAAATTGGAAACGCTTCACCGTACAGTGCGACAGCAAAGGGAAACAAGTTTTGCAATTGGGAATTTGCTGACTAAATATAGGCATACTATCTATAGAGCCCACATGAAGCGTTCGCTGATTTCCATTTTTTATTATTGCTTCTCTCTTTTCAGTTTTTGCCGGTAACCGGTTTCGTTGCGGTTTGGCAGTTTGGCAGTTGCGAAAAGCAAAATGCAAACTGCACTTCGCGTTAGTCACCTTAAACTTTAAAGACGAGATGAGATTTGGGAACTGGGCACACTGCACACAAACGCACACATTGCTCACATCCTTTGGGGCGCCACACTTAGCACTTAACTTAATATAAATTAACTATTTGTATAGTATATATTGTATGGTATATTTATCACAAAAAATATGCACAGAATTTTTTGGTTTTTTGTTTTGGAGAACGGCTCACCTTTGCAACCGTAGAATTCAACGTCCAACGTTACAATGATCAGAAAATATTGTTCTTTGGCTCAGCTGCAGTCGACAGCAGTCAGACAGCCTGCCAGGCAGCGGCAGCGCAGTCAGCAATAGCAGCGTAAAGCGGCACCCTTCTTCTTTCACTTTCAAACTACTCAACAACGAAACACATACGCGGCAAGAGAGAGAAAGAGAGACAACTGAAAGCTTTGCTTTCGTATATCGGATGTGCTAGCGTTTGTGTGTATGTGTGCGGCCTGCCTCCTGCTATGCTGCCACACAGTGCTGCCTGCTGCTGCTGATGTTGTTGTTGTGTCGTTTAGTCGCTTACATGTATTAGTAGTTGGTGGCCAATTGACGTAGGACGGGACGTGACGTATGACGAAGCTTCGCGTTGTTTTTTCTTATTCACAAAATGCGAGCGCAATAGAGCGCGCGCTGAGGAAAAAGCTCTTGTCACACTGTGCAGCAGCAGGTTAAAGCAGTGTGACCAATGCCATGTTGAGCAGTGTGGATGTATGCGAAAAGGAAAGTGTCCAAACAAATGCACTTGTATGCGTAGGCTGGATGTGGGTGTGCGACAGAGATAGAGAAGCGCCTTGCAACTAATTGCATACACATACGTATAGAGCAGCTTTATGTACAGTTAGCGCTGCTACTGCGTTGCGGCTGTCTGACGCGTCGACTGCAGCGGATTATATGGCAAGCCTACTGGGCTATACGGGGGCGTCGTATGTGCTGGTAGTGGTAATCGAGAACAGCTCACATGACACACACACACACATGCACACATGCCTTTCCCATACGAATATACAAACATTGCTTAATTATTGAGGAACGAGTTGTGTATTTAATTTATAACGACACTCCACAACACACACACACACGTGTAAGTGTATGTGTGAGTGCCAGTGACGAACCTGACGAACTAATCAAAGTAAATCGAAATTTATTGTTCCCCTGGCGCAACTAGCCCAACAACAACTACTATTTATTTGCCGTATTCCTTTTTTGTCATTCTTTTCAGAATTAAGTGTAAATATTTGCAGTATACAAACAAGCTGAACTCTGCGACAGCAACAAAAAGCTCAACAAACAGTAAAGCAAGGGGGACAAGCAGTGTTGTATAGCGTATGCAAACGATGGGAGGCGAGATTGAAGAAGTGCCAGCAACTGAGTAACTAATTTACTCTACACACTTGCCGGGGAAGTTTGGTGCTATTGACACGCAATGTTCAAGCATTTATTAATGCTCCAGTCGATATACGACCCAAAGCAGTTGGTTGCTATGGACACAGTTCTCATTAAAAGAAAATTGACACAGGTGCCACAATGCAATTAAACACACACAGTAAACGAACGGGTATCGCATTGCTTTCTTAAGAAGTAAAGTGATAGGGTATTTCGCTGTCGACACGTCCAGGCCTAGTTATTTAATATTCCTCATAAATATTACAGCAGCGCAGACCAAGATTTTGGCACTAATACCACACATAAAATTAAGAAATTTCGAAAAAGAAATGATAATTATAAAATAGCAAATAGGAAAACTACAGGCTCGTATTTATTTATACATATACATACATATATCTTATTTTTGCTCAATTGTTTAGATCAAGCGACATGACACAATATCAATCTGAAGCATAGATATCTACATATTTCAACAGCCTTTAGCTAAATTCTTGAACTTGATTTTGAATAGTCATAAACATTTGTTTTTCTCACGTAGCATAAATATATACAGTATATATATACAGATATATCTCATATAAGACAACCTGCTTGATCATAAACTTAAGATACAGAAACAGACAGTTCTAGATATCGAACCGAACATATTCATTCTTTGCGTTATTTGAGCAAAATGAAAATATCTACATAGATATTTGAACAGTTGCCAACGAATTTTATGCAACAGCAGAACGATCCACAGCTACAAGAAAATATATACCTTTGACTATATACCTACTTTATGTACACATATTTTCGTATTTTTCAAAGAACTTTTGCTTTTCTTTCTTTCGCATTTCAGAAGCTACAGCATTTAATTAATTATATAAAATTTTTGTAAAATATTTTTGACATTCGCAGTGGCTGCAATGTCAAGTGGCAGTGAATGAGGATGCGGCAGGATGTGCCCTGGGCCCCTGTACCTTACATAATCCCAGTAATTTCTCCCGGCATTCTAAGTTTTCAATTTGTGCTTTCGCTTTTCAATTGCTTTTTTTTTGTTGTCGTTTGTCGTCATCGTCATCCTCATCCTCATCATCGCCATCGTCGTCGAGTGGCGCTAAGATTACGTAAATCCCAGCAGCTTTCTGTGTGCGTTGAGAATCTGCGATGTGGCGGGTAGTTCGCAAAAGTATCTATTGTTCTATGGCAATACGCAAAATAACAAAATATTATATATACGCAAATATACTCTACGTTCTTTGCTGTTAAGAGGGTTGATGCCGACCTTGAAAACATAAAACAAACAAGAAAAAAAAAACTGACGACGACAACAAAGTTTTCAGGCTGGCAATTTTGACATGTAGCTAAAAAAAAAAGCACTTAGCATACTCAAATATGTAAGGGCAGCACAGTCAAGCTGTACAAAATTTGATCTTAATCCGAAACTATTGTGCTGAATGCTTGTAGTATTAACTATAGTTGACTGTTTGGAAGTTTTACTGTACGTAAAGCGCATAGGGTGAGTCAGAGCATTCAAGATATTCAACCTTTCATAATAATATTTGCTGGCAGCGGCACAAGTTTTATAGAAAAGGGCTGAATGAAGCATCAATTAATGGGCCGACAATTCTAAGTGTAGAAAATAATGCACCCAGTCAACTCTGAATATAAACCGTTTAGGGAGAAATATGAATTTGACAGCAGCTGCTCAATCAGCGTTATGAATTGAAAATGCAGCCAAGAGGCAACTTTGATCATAAAAAGATTGTAATGGATTATAAATATAAATAAAAGCACCTAATGACAGCACTAAGACTCTCTTTAGAACATGATAAAATGCAAACATTAAAATTGCGTGCGAAATAAATTGTATTTTGAAAGATAAAAGTCCAACAAAAAGATAGTACATGTAGATACATATACTATATATAACAAAGTGGCGGTGAAATGTTTGCTACAAAACGTTAAATACACTCAATGATTAGATTAATTGTTTAGGGCACTTGACTAAACGCTTTTCCCCCCAAAGTGAATGTAGAAGGCGTTCAATGCCTTTATCACGCGCAAAAATATTGCTGGGTGATTGAGGGTGTGGCACACACACATACACATGCATATGTATACACATATACACTATCGCAACGAAACGCTGTTGAACTTGAAATTGGAATTGCATAAGCAAGCAATTTTTTTGTGTTTGTACTATTAGTTAGTCATTCGGTTGAATGAAAATGCGGCAGCAATTTGACTGCTCATATAATTTCAGTTTCGCTGTGGCCAGTGGGAAGTGAATATGCCAAATAAAAAGTAGAGAAGCATTAGCAAATCATTTGAAATATGTGTTATTAATTAGTGCAATTTGCAGGCAGCCAAGCACGAGTTCAATTAATTGCGCGCTCTCACTTTCCCTCTCTGTGGGCATTGAAGCCTGAATCAGAGACTGAGACTGATCAGATATGATCTGTAGATATAATATATATTTTTAATTCTATATCTATATTCATGTATATAGAAATATATCTAGTTGGGGGCACTACCTGCTAAAAGCTCTGCGCGTGTTGTCGCTCGCTCGCTTTTGTTTGTTTGCTAAACAATATTTTGGCATCACATCAAAAGCGACGCTTGCCAAAAGCAATTTGCATTACGCGTGAGCCAAAATCAACCCATACATATACACATCTGACCAGCTACACATATATCTATATCTGTATAGATACATCAAATCAGTCGACCACTGCGATAAGCGACATCCACAATCGACTGATCACATCAGACACTCATTATGATTATTTCGACTAATGCAAAATACAATGTGTTGCATCAAAAAACAATCAAATATTTATATAGTATTCTCGCCACATGACAATACCAAGCTGTGTAAATACAAACCAATGTTTTCACATCAGTTTGATTATACCTGCCTTGTTTCATTCAGAATCTGTATTGATGCCTCCTTCTATTCTTTACTAATTTCATGGTATATTTTATAATATTTCAAAACAAGTATATATAGAATCCATTATAGACTGATTGCAGCTGATTTCGGCACTGCTTGTAGAATAATGGCATGCCTTATTAACCAACTGGTATAGGGTATATGTCTACAAAAATAATGGGATGCTGTCCATCTCCCTGTGATGTTCATACATTATGAAAGTGTCGCGATATGCGAACAAAACCAACTCAAACAATTAGAGATGAGGCATGACGCCAGAGCACTCAGTAGCTGAACATTATAGAACATAAGGAAAACACATTTATACATATGCACACTCCTATATATATACATATGTAGAGATCAGGCTAAATTTAAGCCAACGTGTCGCAGAGGAGGCTGCAACGTTGCACAGCCAATTTGCCGCACACAAAAAGAAGCAACAAAAGCAATAAGTTCAAGAAATTAAATAAAATAAATCTAAGTAAATTTTTTGTGTATCCCAGCAAGAGTCGCAAGCTGCGGCTCGTTCGCTGCTCGTTCACGTTGCGTCTCCAAACATGCACGTTTAAATATAAACTTGGCATGGGGGAGATCATGTGACCCCGACGTCAGGCAGGCAAGCGACAAAGTCGTAAGTCCCCGACCGGTGTGTGTGTGAGGGGGGCCAAAATATTATTTGCTTAGGCAGTGCATTGTTCAAGACTATATGTATCTATATCTTTGCGTGGGCGAGTTGCCAAAGAGTTGGATAACATCCTTGGGCCACCTGGCAAGGACAAGGCTTGCGTGCAAGGCTTCTACATTTGAGTCAACATTAATATTAATGGATAATCAATTGCAAAAGACAATTAAAAACGACTTTTCCGCCTATTGTCTGACCAGCCGCAAAGTGAATCGCAGTGCAATGCAGCCAGACGTTAGTTGATGCCATGCTGAGCATGAGCATGAGCTGTCCGCCCAAGCACAGAACATGAAACTAAAATAAACAACGTCATCGTCAGTCCCATCACCATCATCATCATGATCATGATTATTATTGTCACAGTCGCATATTTTTTGCTGCAACGCCAGCGGCAACAGCAACTCTTGAGGCTGACGCCACATGGCAACTATTTTTGCGACAAGAAGTCAGGAGAGTTCGTTGCACCCGCCACTCAAAAGCCGAGAGCTGTTGAGATGCCATGCGGAAGTTCTGTCGCCCCACACTCTAATTGAAAAACTTAAAAATAAGGCTACAAAAATGTACAAAATCAAATCAAAATTATGCCCGAAGTGTGTTGTCTTACCGTGCTCCCGCCTGCTGTGCCTCCTTGATAGATTGCACAAAGGCATTGGCCTCGCCTTTGATAAAATCGTTGCTGGCATCCTTAAGCTGCTCCTTGTCAATCTTAGCGACTTTGTTTGGCGGCAAAGTGGCATCGAAAAGTTTCTGGTCCAATTCGCTCTGACTGAGGGCGCCATTGCCGTTGGTGGCAGTGCCATTGCCATTGGTATTGGATTCGGTCAATGCTTTGGGCAAGGGAATCGGCATTTTGTCAGCTGGTTTGCTTGCAGTTGCTGGCGGAGTAACTGGTGCTGGTTTTGGTGCTGGCGCTGGAGTGGGTGCTGAAGCAGGTGCTTGAGCTGGTACTGGAGTCGGTGCTGGAGCAGGAGCTGGCGCTGGCGCAGGCTTTGGCGCAACAACTGGAGTGGGTGCTGGAACTGCAGGCGCTGGCTTGGTTACCACAGGCGGAGTTGGGGTCGATGGCTTCGGTGGGCTGACAGGCGCTACTGCAGGTTTCGGCGCAGGTGCTGGTGCGGGGGTACTTGGCTTAGCAGCCGGTTGTGGTGATGGCACAGGAGCGGGTGAGGGTGCAGCTGGTTTGTTTTCTAACGCTGGTTGTGCGGGCTTCTTGGGACCAAAAAGCCAGGCCAAACGTTTTCTACGAAATTAAAACAAAATGTAACAAAAGAAAATTATACAAAATCAAATGAAAATACAAAATCAATTTAACTTACAAAAATTAGAATGAAAATATAAATCAAAAAAATTTAAGCATTTTTTCATCTCTTCTTTGACATCGAAATTTCTAGAAATTTCATGTATTTGTGATTGCTTCGATTCACTTTATTATTCAATAGTTAACTCACCCAAAATCGAATAGTTATTTATCAGAATAAGCAATAATCACTTTTCTAGCAATTAATTTTTAATTGCTATAATTAAATTATTTTTCAAGTGTTCAAAATGTAGCAAACCAAACTTGTGAAAGCAAGAAACAAGAAGAAAGAGAGGAACGACAGAAACAAGTGTGACCCCATTGATCTAAACATTGCGGCAGGACAAGCAGTGCAACCCCACCAATTACATTTTTTTATTGGCCAATTATAAGCGATAAATGCTATTTATTTTAATAAAAAAAATTATGTGTATAGGAAACGCTGAATCAGGAATTTTCCAGCTTTATTTGATGGGCTGCCCAACAGCCATAAACAGAAGAAATTTATTAACCAAAGGAGCTCGAGTTGGCAGAGCTTAAAAATGTTGCCAAACCAGTATTATCAATAAAGCCAGTATTAACGCGCTTTCACAATGTGCAAATTGTAAATTAGAATACAACTAATAGATTTGGTTAATCCACTTTTAACTGGAATTTGGCAATATCAATTTAATTGCATTACAATTCGATTGCATCAGTAAGAAATGAGTTAACGCTTCGATGAGCAAGCCAATTTCTGCGATTGTCAGCATTAACAAATCAGATAATGCCGAGGAGTGTTCTACATTTGATTTATGGTAGTCAGTCGGTCTATTTAACTGATAGTGGAATAATGGATTAGCTGCTAACGTAATTTCGCCAACGGGCTGTTGGGAAGGGTAAGCGAAACATTTTATTTGGTCAACGACTTCTATTACTCTTTTCCCTGCAAAGGTAGATGAGCGTATGCTTTTCTATTGTCACGTACGCCAATGAACGATAGAAAACTCGTGTACGGCAAAAAGATAAGCAAACAAATACGGACGTTAAGTACCTAAATATTACGCATACGCCCCCTTGAGCAGCGCCCTAGCTCTAGTCTGGGTAAATGACTGAATGCGATCGCTTCAAACTTCAATTATCACATTATTTCGCTAATTAAGCAATGGGGAGAGCTTAGATAACAAAACGAAGTGAAAAGACACTCTAACACACATTTCGCTATATCTCTTTTAGCGAATTCGCAAATTGTGTGGCCATTTCCACTGTGTGTGCGAGAGTTTGTTGCCGTTGCTAATTGCACTTATCATTATTAGAGCTATAGCCGGCGTTTTCAGTTTGTGTGGTGATTTCTTTAAGTTATTTTTGTTTTGTTTCGCAAACAATACACCTAAAAACCGTGCAAAATATTATTATCATCATGTGACACTGAAACGTAGCGCAACTGACGCCAAATGCACGAAATTTTACTATTTAACACACAGAGCGACCGGTAACTGGCCAAAACGGTTGAGAGAGCATGACATGTGTTTGTGTATTGTCTACAACAATCGCACGATTAGATTAGGCTTGGGCACTTCCTAACGTTTGTTATTTGTGGCTGAAAATGAGAGGCGCGTTCTGGCTAATAGAAACACCGTGAAACTGTTTACAACATAAGCCCTTTGGCACATGTTTACCCACAATAAAGGGCAACACTAGCTAGGGCACGCTCTGACTCAGATAGAGCATACAAATTCTTATCTAACTCATCTGGTGATAAGCCTATGAATCCACAGTACAAGCTGAAGTAGGCTTAAGTAATTCCCTTAACTATGTTGAACTTGTTTGCTTGCTATCAACAGTCTCTCATTCCTTAAGCACACATTGTTCGCCCGCTGCCTAAAAGTATGCTACAATATTTGCTGCAGTGGCTGTCAAACTGTTAAGCGACTCACCGTATTTCGTCGACTGCGAACGTCAGATACCACAATGCAAACATCTTTTATTGTAGCTGCAACGAGACAAATAAAACAGGTTAATTATAGAATCTGCCGTGACTTAATCGATACAATTAGTTGCCTCGATTTGTGCAAATGTGCATGAAAATTGCAATGCACCATTGCCAGCGACTTGCCTTAGTTTTAGCTTAAATAGTGCAAAAATGTTATAAACAACAATGCTAGACAAATACTATGACTAAAACAATTTGTAGCAACTGTTGTAGGCAAACATTTGTTTAGCAATCGAAGCGCGGAATTTGCCGGCATATTTTTTGTTGTCGCCGCCGTATTTTTGATTATTGCGCACAATTTATTTATAAACAATTGCGATAGGGTGTGAGTGCGTTAGTGTTTGTGTGTGAGAGGAAAGCAAAATGGCCAATTAAATGACCAAAATGCAATTCAAAGCAACGCTATGGGCACGTGAGCGCCGCGATTTTTGGGCAAATAGCCAGAGATGCCAATTGATTTGAAAAGAAACGCAGTCAAAGAACTTCTACAGGCGCCTGTCGAGGTCTCTCGATCTACGATTTGCGATCTGCGCTTCATTATTATTGAAAGCGTATGCGGCAGTGTGGTGCGGTGGCTGCTGTTTGTTTTCTTGGCACAGCACATGCGGCGTATGAGCAATGCGAGAAGCACATTCATTCACGCACACCTACACACATACACACACTGTCAGTTACGTCACACTGCTGTGGGAGAGTAAATCATAACGTTGACAGACGTTGCATGCAACACATAACACTCAACGCACAACACACGTCTTATAATTTGGCCACTTTTGGGTGCACTCACCTTTTGTGCTAGTTGCAAGGCAGCTAAAAAATTCACAGTTTACAATTACAGTTAGAGCGACAGCTGTCTTCGGTGTAGTAGTTCGTTTATCTCGTTTTTTATCTCTTTTATCTAAGGGATGCTCGTAAAATGTATCAAAATTTGTGTTGCGTTTCTAAATGCTATCGTTGTTGTTTGGGGGTTTTTGAGTCACTGGAAAATTGCAATTGCTACTAAATACAAAACACGTACGCGAAAATGTACGATAATTTTCCTAGATTATTCCTGCGTTTTTGTTTTTTTTTTTGTTAAATTTTTTCACTGCGCTTCTTGTATGTTTCCCAGTTGCTGTTGATTGCTGCTTACAATTTTTCGACTGTGCAAAAATCGACTGCTCAACCGCCAAAAGCGACAGCCAAAGAGAGACGGCGAGCGCTCGTCTAAGCAAATGCCAGAGAGAGAGGGGGCGAGAAATGAACGGAGAGAGCGTGTGCTTCTCAGCGCCGGCGCTCTCTCTCTCTATCTCATCTAGCTAGCGCTGCTGTTATTGCAGTTGAGCTTTCCTTTGGAGATGTGTTGTATACTCTATAAAATTACTCTCGGTAGTTGAGCATTATTACTCATGCAATGCTTACGTTATGCTTCGCAAATGCGTGTACAAATGTTTTACCGATTCTATCAATTATGGACTAAGTGCAGACAAAGTCGGCGATTGAATAACTCAACTTCTTAACTATGCAGTTTGAGTTGCACTGCGCCATGTGCGTCAATGCAATGTGAACTGTAAGTAGTTGACGATTTCTTAGAATTGTATCGCATATCAAATTTCCGTTACGTGAATGCTGACGTTGTCATCCGTTTGTCAGTCCACTGGGTCTAGCCAAACAAAAGCTGGCCAACTTCTAGATAAGTCTAAAAATTCGCAATCAACGCTATCTTGGCATTAAAACCCAACCAAATGCCGCTTATCAATCGGTAAGCCTAAACAGTTTGGCATGCACTGTAAACGCTGCAACATTGCAGCTCCTTGGGCCCAGCATGTTGCATAACTTGGCTTATATAACAACAGTCGCATCCAGAATCAGGCTCCAGAGCCAACAAGAAAACAAGGTCAAAGGTTCAAGGACTTTTTAGCCTAGAGAAAAGCTCGCTTATCCTGCGTCTGCGCATCGTAAACAAATAAGCGGAAGTATTTATTTCCTCTCTGTGTGCTGCTTCTCTGTGTGTGTATGTGTGCGTTGGGTGCGTCTTTTGTTGATGTTTTGATTGTGTAACAGCTGCTGCTGGCGCCCACAAGTATGCAATAATAAAGTATATAAATTGAAATGTCTGTCTCGTGCTACGAGGTAACAGCATTGGGGGGTGTGTCTCATATTTAATATCCTTGCCAGGCTATAATTTTGTAAATGCCATCTCCTGCTGCGCTTGCAGCCTATCTGCTTTTATTTATCATTGCTAAGCGTATTTATTTATGATTTGATATCAGAAGCCACAAGCGGGCTTTTTTATTTAGCTTTAAATGAGAAGTTTCTGATAATCTTGTATAGGACGAGCTGAGATGATTTTTGCCCTTTTCTTGTATATATTTTTTGTCAGTTTTATATCTAAGAAGCCGCCTTAAGAGCAACTTGTTTAAAATGAAATTTCTGTTATCCAAATGATTGGGTTTTTAAAGTTATCATTTCAATCAATCTGGCTTGTTCTAAAGAACAAAAGCCTATAATGCCTATAAAGCCAATGTTTTTTTTAACCATGCAAAAAGAGTATTAAATTTCCAACATGTCGAAATTATTCATGCCCATTTATAAAACATCAATGCATTGATTTGTTAAGTTTGAAACGTGTTTATTGATTTTTATTAGCTTTATTAATTCAATACATTTCAATTGCTACTTTCAAATTCTTTATTTCTTTTGAATTATTCTTCATGCAGTATATATTTTCTATTTTTTTTTGTTGTCGCGTAACTTGCTTAAATTTATGATATTGCATATGCCACAAAATTGCTGCTGGCTTTGCTTTTGTTATATAAGCTTTAAAATGTTGCACAACTTAAAAAGCTAGGCAAATAAAATAGTACATTTATTTAGTTTACATTAAATAAAATAATTATGATTTCAATCATTTTGTAAATGTGCAAATTACACTTTTAAATTTTTTTTAATTGTTGTTTGCTTAAACACTTCAAATCGTATGCTTTCGCTTGTGCTTTTACTTGATTTGTTTACATTTTTTGTTGTTGTTAGTTTTGTCTTTCTAAGTTGTTGTTGCTAAGCTAACTACTACGCATAATCAATAGAATAATAATAGAACTTGCTTTAGCCCTAAATCGGTTGGCTGCTGCTTTTCTGCTTTTTTGACTCGTTCCTTAAACGCTTCGCTTCTAATTTTCTGTTTATCTTTTTTCAAAAGTTGTTGTTAACCTTTGGTTGGTCGCATATGTTTCGCATTGGCTTTTTCTCTATCTGCTACTCCTTCATCTTTCTTTGTGTGTTGTTTATTTTGCCTTTTTTGTTGTTGTTTCTATCACAGCTTTCTTCCATAGACTTTTTGCTCTTATGATTTTAAGCATAACTTGCATATATATAATAATTCTTGTTGTTGTTGTTGTTAATGCACGTTCTGTTTGTCTCTCAGTATTGTTGTTCTTGTTGTTGTTGTTGTGCCTTCTGTTCCGCTCCTACTCTTTCTTCTTCTACTGTTGATGTTGTTTAATACATACGTTAGCATATTTCGCATATGTGTGGAATGATTTACAAAAGTTGTGTGTTGTTGAAATACAATAAATGGCATATAAAATATAGTATATATGTATATCTTGTTGTTGTTCTTGTTCTTGTTGCTGTTGTTGTAGTATACAAAAAGATCGTTACTCATACGCAGCGTTGGAAGTGTTTGTTTACAGTTAACATTGAATAAATCGTAATACTTTTGAATGATTGGTAAACAATAATAGATTTACTTATAGACTTAGCCAATTAGCTGCTTGGAACAGTTTTGAAGTTATCAGATTTTCATGTGTGTTTTTCATTTCTTCATTTCTTTTTGATTAAGGGGTCTCTTTGGTGCTCTTCTCTTTCTTGTGGTTGTTCTGGTTGGAAGCAGCATGACACGTTTATCACATTTAGTTGTTGTTGTTGTTGGTATGTACTAGGCTTAACTTAATTACATTTGTTGCTTGTATTCGTTTTTATATAAACTATGTACACACACACATACATACATATGTATAATAGACATACATTAAGATTGCTTCTTATTACACAAGAATTGCACTCTCTTTTTCTTTTTTGTTTACAAATTAATATTCGCTATTGAAGTTTATAACAAAAATACATGCATAGTTTTAGTTTTGGATAGTGTTTAGAGTTGCCTTTGAGATCGCTGCTATTGTTGTTCTTTTTGGATAGTTGCCAAGGGCTCCAGCAATGAGCATTGCAACGCTTTAGTTGTCAGTCTTTCGTTTTTTTTGTTTTAATAGATTTGTTTTTGTTAGATAGCTTAATTTGAGCAATATTTTTCCTCGCTTTGTGAGTTTGTTAGCTAAATGCTCAAAGTGATCTTCAGGTACCGTTTTGTTGTTGTTTGTTGATGTTTTGTTATTTTCGTGAGCACGACAACTATCCTGACAACAGTTGTATGCTAACTGCGCTGCTGTTTGTTTGTGCAAACATAGGTAAAAATATAGTAGATGATTGTATAAATGAATGCCTGTTGCTACAAAATACTCAAGTGGTTGATTGATTGATTGAATCGGCTTTAAGCATTGGTTTGTTTCGATTCGATTTCGGTTTTGGCTAACGCATGTCTCGTTTTATCAAGATCAAGATCAAGGACAACACACTGTTGTGAGTGTGTTGTTTACAATATGCTTTGTTGTTTTGTTTGCTTTACATAAGCTGCTAATATCACTTTGAAGACTACACAAATGATGGCGCTTTGCGTACTTTGTCATGTTCTTGTTACATTTGTTGTTGTTCTTTGTTCTTGTTGTTTTTGTTTTTATCACAATTTAGCGCCAACTTCGCATTACACATATTTTTACTCATTATACAAAAGTTAACAATTTTGTTTGTTGTTTTTCTTTTCAGCCAATTGATTGAGCTAACAATTTGACATTGGTCGTTTTTCGTTTTTGTTTTTGGTTTACAAACATTTTCAACACATTTATGTTTTGTTTGTTTTTTTTTTATAATATTTTACTTAGCTAACTAGACAATTTGCTTAACAATTGTATGTTTGTTGTTGTTTTTTTAGCTGCTACTGCGCTGCTTGGTAACTGGCTTTGCTTTTGCTTGCATTTTGTTAAAATCACAGTTGTTGTTGCTTATAAAATGATGTTTATCTCTCTGTCCTTCTACCTCTATCCTGCTTTTTTTTACTTCTCCCTATATTCGCTAGTTGTTGTTCTAAATTGTTAACGACAAACTGTTCGTTTCGTTTGTTTACAATTAGCGTTCTCTTTTTTCTTTCGAAGTGTTCAAGTCTTTAAATTTTCTACTAACGTTTTTTGTTTGCAATCTTTGCTGTGTGGTAGAAACAAAAAGTTTGAGTTTTAGTTTACACAGTTAAACAAAGTTGAGAATGAACTTGTATAAAGGCTTGCCAATTATAAGTTTGTTGAATGTCAAATATAAAAATTCTTTTATAACTTAAAATCTACTGATCGCTTTAACTTTTAGTAGTGTTTTTTTTTTCTCATTTGCTTTAACTTTTAACTAGTCTACTAAACGCTACAAATTTCTATGCGCTCGATTTGATCACTTGTCATGTTGTTTTTGTTGTAATTGTTGTTGCTGTTGCAGCTGCACAATTTTGATGGTACTAAATGACGTTGCTTATTTCGATTTTTGGTTATTTTCTTCAAATTCGATTGTGCTTTAATGGCATAGATCCCGTCGCAGCAACCCGTAGACAAACTCATTGCGTTCATCGTAGTCGACAGGACCATAACCAAGTGCTGACGGCATTTGATCATATTTAAGTAATGCCCATCGCTGTCCCAACAGGTTGTACATTTCCTGCAATTACAGAAAGATGTTGGCTAAGCCATCTAAGATAAATACCCGACATACTTACATCATTGAAGGCGTACTGTGGTTCACCGTTGGGCCAATGAATTTGCGATACTTCCACACGCCGCAGCTGACGGCTACGCAAGCGTGCAATGCCCAGCAGGTTGTGCGGATCCATTGGATGGCCATGTACGACGATTTCCTCGAGCTGCTTGCAGCGCCAGGCCAGCATGACAAAGGGATCCTGTTGTCTTTCTCTGCTTTCGTAGTTTCTAGGGATGCGAGTTTTTCCCGAGTCAATATAGTAGATGCTACGCAGCGTGTCGCTGTTGGCTATGGATATGCCATCGACTGCATCGTGGCTCATGAACTCACAGAAGAGTATGCGTATGTGCGTGACGGGCATGTGATCACCAACGATGCGATTAACCAGTAGCTCAACCGCCTCATAGGCATAGACAAGTGTCAGCACCAGTTCGATATTTGTGAAATGCATTGAAAAGTTGGCCCAGGCTTCATCGGATACACCTGCATGCTCATCACGATCCAGGCCGTGCACCACAATGAGCAGCTTGCGCAGAGGCAGCACCTGTATGGTGTGAAGCAGCTCATCGCTCAATGTGTCGTAGTCCAGCGAGAGCACCTGTAGTGAGGCACACTTTTGGAGCAGCGTTGTGTCCAGCTCGAGTATGGGATAGTGATTGGGATCATATTTAATGCTCGCCAGTGTTAGTTGCTGTAATTCCTGCGGTTTACCCAAAGCCTTAAGCAGGTCGTAACCATAATAAGTAAGCGCTTCAATGGCACCAAGATCCAAAATCTGACACGCTGGTTTCTTTCGATTCAGAAACAACTTCAGCGGTTCTACAAAGCATCTGGTGAATAAGAAATAAATGTGTTAAATTATAGCAACATTTTTTGATGAATTGAATCTTACTGTTCTATGACCAACAATTGATCGCTGTGTGCGTTCCCTGGCGCTATGAGGCCTACATTGTTGGTTTGGAAACGAAGTCCACGAATATTATCACAGCGTGCCGCCCTTTTAATCAAGCAGATAATTAGTAAAGTATAAAAAAATGTGTCTCCGTGATTCACTTACTTATAAAGCAGGCTACGTATCTTTTGGATGTGAAAAGCATTGTGAAAATCGAAGACTATGACCAGCTCTTTGGCAAGATTGGCCATGCTGCGATGGAAGAACGATAGTTGGTCATCCTGGGCCACGTCGATGTGAAAGCGAAAGTTCCTAAAGTAGCTGTTGTCGTGGCGAAAGTCAACAAAATGGTATAGACAGCTATTAACAAATACCGTTTTGTTGATTGTGTTCAACAGTGAGTAAGAAAAGTGGGTGTTGCTTCTCTTTTTTAAATTAGCAATTGTAATATAGTTTACACATTGGCAAATAATGAATCTAAAGTTTTCATCGAAAACCTCTTGAAAGGTTTTTTTTTTTTATTAAGGATAGCACAAACTTTTTTTACTCACTGTAGTGTCGACAAGCACACAGCTGATGCTTGGTATGTACATAGTACATATATTGTACAAGTGTTTATTTGATTGTGTATGTAATAAACACTGTGAGTGTGTTCGAATAGCAACATTTTATTTTGCTGTTGTGAGAGTGTGGCTGCACTTTGATTATTATTTACACGTATTAATAAATGCTTTGTTGTCTTTCAAGGCTTGCCAAAAAAACAATTGTCACCCCGTTCGTCCCACTGAGCAGCTAAGGAACAGCTGTGCGTCACCCACAGCAGCAGAAGCGCAGTGGCAGCATTTAATTTGTTTGAGACGCAAAAAGCGAAAATCACTACACAAACAAAACATTCATATATGTTTGCTTATACACAAGTAAATATTCATTTGTTGTATACGTTTATGAGCTTTTATATACTAAACTTCCTGCAAATTTACCGTCTTTGGAAAAAATGTTGTCTCCATGCCCAACAACAATTGGCTGCAGCTCTGCGGTCTCGCGAGTCGAGAAAATCGAATATTTGCTCCAGTACCAACGTTGGTATTGTGTGCCATTGGGGTATATTCATAACTATAACTATTAATTCCCGAAAAAAATCCGTTTGTTTTACTGAACTTTTTAATTTTACTTTTTGTGCGGCCGAACAATACGACGCAACATCGACCAATTAAGATACAGCACTGTTAAGCGCTAACCATTAACATACCTTTTTACTGTAAGAGAGCATTTTTATATTTTCTGTTCAGAACAAGTGAGTGAGTTCAGACGCTTAATGTTCGTGAACTGGTTCACTATGTTGTAGTGTGAATATAATGATTATTTTCTAATATGTTTTTTTTTCGTATATTTAATTTGTTTATAGAAGACTTAAAAATGATTAAAAAAAATAAAAAAACGAAAATAGTTGCGTTAATTAACACGTATTCTAGAAAAATACCAAGGTGTTCATTTATGAAGAGGAATATTTTGGTATATTTTTCGACGTAAACGTTTATCTTGCGGTCACGCTGGACGTAATAAACAGCTGTTTGGAAGAATGTTGTTGCTTCAGACGGCCTGCAGGCGACCCCAGCTAGTTACAGCATTTAAATATGGATATTTACGCGCGAGTACAACAAATATTCACTGGCAGGAACGTCGCCAGGCCTCAACAGAAGTTGCTGCTGCGACAGCAGCGTCACAAGTGGGGAGTGGCGTTGGCCTAGTTGGTTTCTGGCAAACCCTGTCCAACAGCACACCTGTGGCTTATATGCAGGAGGCATTGACACAAATACATGATTACAGCGGCTTGCCATGGTGGGCGTCCATTGTGCTATCAACGTTTTTATTCCGGAGCGTCGTCACGCTGCCATTGACCATTTACCAGCACAAGATAACGGCGCGCATTGAGAAAATCGCTCTGGAGATGCCGGCTCTGGTGGAGGAACTGAAGCGTGAGGCGGCAATTGCCAAGCAGAAATTCAAATGGAGCGACAAGCAAACGACAATCGTCTACAGACGTTCGGTTTGTTACGGCCGAATCGTGTGCATAGAAAAAACTCACGCTTATTTTATTTGCAGATCAAGAAACAGTGGCAGAATCTGATCGTGCGAGACAATTGCCATCCTATGAAAACAGTCATTGTGCTGTGGGGCCAAATACCGCTGTGGATATTCCAGTCAGTTGCTCTGCGCAATCTCGTCTATTTACTGCCAGATCCCACATCGCTAAATGCGCAAATCATTGCCACGGAAATGACTATTGGCGGTTTTGGTTGGATCCCAAATCTAACAGTTGTGGACAGTTCATACATATTACCTGTGGCATTAGGCCTCATCAATCTGGCCATTATTGAGGTGCAATCGATGACGCGAACGCGTCCGCAAACACGGCTGCAGAATGTTGCCAACAATGTGTTTAGAGGACTGAGTGTTGTGATGGTGCCTGTGGCCTGCACTGTGCCCTCGGCACTGTGCGTTTATTGGGTGGCTTCCAGCAGTTTTGGCCTGGCACAGAATCTGCTGCTACTATCGCCGGAAATGCGACGTGCAGTAGGCATACCCAAAACGTCGACTGAATTGGAACAGCCATACGATCATCTCTGGTTAAAGATGCAGAAGCGTGCGAGACTCTTGGATGATACGCCTGCAGATAAGACAGCTACCAAGTGAGATACATTTGTTTATAAGATAGTCTAAGTTTGTTATGCCCCACGGGAGAAGACGCTCTGTCGCCTTGTAAATTAAATTGTTAAGCCGACTCATCGTTTTTAGAATAAACAAGTGGAAGCAATGTATTAAAGAATGCTCGATTTCGAGATACCCTAAACCCATTTGTATGTACAATGTCATGTACGTAAACATCAGAACAAATACGCATACAACACTATTGTATGTTTAAGCTTGAGAACGCTTTCAGTGTGAAATTATTATATTATATATTATTACCTACGGAATTAATATGGAATTTCTAGCTCAGATCAGAGATCACAGAAAAAGATAACAGTTTATCTCAGGAGGAGACCAACTTCTGTACAACATTGTGCACGTGGCACAGCATTCGGCTCCAGTAACTTGGTCTGTTCATAAATGTTGTGGATTGGGGTATCAGAATCTTAAGGACATCAAATGAGTTAATCCACTGTTCTGCTTATTCACATCCTCTTACACTATGAGATGTGTGGTGAAAACGAATATGTCAGTTTAGCCCTTCAAAAATGTACAAAACGTGAAGAGTTGTTGGGTCCAAACACATATTATGGGCACCAATAACTGGAATGCAGATTGAAATTTTGGTTACTAACAACTCTATCTTTGCAAAACGTAAACCTCTTTAACTGAACTGGAACAGCCCTACGATCAACTCTTCTGAAATAGGGAAAAGAGTCGGAAGTATTGGATGGGACGTTGTCCGATAAGACAGCTGCCAAGACAGACACATTTGTTTATAAGTCTAAGTTTGTTATGCCCCAGTGGGGGAAACGGTTTGGCCCTTGTGAATTAAATTGTCAAGCCGACTCATCGTTCTTAGAATAAAATATTTTATATGAGAAACCCCCAGCATAATTTGTGTAAACAAATGAAAGCAAAACAAAACGATAAGGTCTAGACTCAAGAGATTGCCACGAATGATAAGGCGGCTTTCAATTGGCGCTACGCTGCAGCATCCATCAACGGCTGTTGTCGTCACTGAGTGGTCGACTATCTGCTGCAGTCCAATTGAGATTCGAAATTAAGGCTTGGGCATTGAGCATCGACTGGAAGCTGAATCAGTAGAGGTCTGAACCTCAACGGAGGCACAACTCAAATTTAAAAATTCGCGCAAATTATCTGTTTTTTTTCTATCGGGGAATCGCTATCAGCTTTAAGTGAAATAAATATTGAATATAGTATATAATATATTGTGTGCTTATAAGAGTAAATAGCTAATGATCGGTCGATTCAAGTGCCTGGGACTGGCGCTTCTTCTGCAGGCGCTAGTCGTACGTATTCTTCTTAATTGTTTCGAATTGTCGAGCAATTCCTGGACAACAGGAAGCATTTGATCATTCGAATGTGTCATATATATTCTTTAAAATCGTTATTTCATAATTGCGACTTCGACAGCTAAATGAAACGGGCGCTTATCAACCTGGTGACGGCCAGGGGGTACACCTCGGGTTATCAGCAGCAGCTCATTCGACTTATGGCAGCAATGTGCGAACTCAAGAACAGGCTCCGATTTATGAACGGGATACGCCCTGTCCAGCTCATTTTAGTGGCCTGAAACCCTATCCACACGATTGTCATCGTTATATTAACTGCGCCGAGGGACGTCCTGCCATACAGACCTGTGCACCGGGCACAGCGTTTAATCCCTCGCTTCTTGTGTGTGACCATGTGAGCAAAAGATCATGTGAAGCTGCCGCTCAGCCAAGTCGCTCAGCACGTCTGACACAGGGCTCCAGTGAGCTCCAGTGTGCACCAGGCTTAACCGGTCTGCAGCCACATCCTCACGACTGCACCAAGTTCCTCAACTGCGCTAATGGCCAGGCATACATACAAAGCTGTGGACCTGGCACAGCTTTTAATCCAACCATGTTGGTCTGTGACTTTAGGCACAAAGTGAATTGTGGAGACAACAATTTTAATGGAGGTGCGTACACTTGATAAATTAACCTATCAACTAACTAACACAAATTCAGGAAAACCAATTGACACTTCGGTGGGCCTCAGTTGTCCGTCAGGGGTTAGAGGTCTACACCCTCATCCCAATGACCCCCATAAGTATCTCAGATGTGGAATTGGCGTGCAACCCATTGTCGAGCAATGTGAGTTGCCGGAGATATTCGATAGCAACAGTTTGACTTGTGTTTCTAGTAGAAATCAAGGTCATGTTTCCTGTAAGTTTAATGTTTTGCTTTGCTTGGTCCATTCGCTTTTCACTTGGGTTTCCTCAATCATCTTCTGCTTCTTTCATCCGCTTTCAGTTGCTATTTTTGCTTGCCTAGTTTGTAATTCTAATATTCCATTTAGCGGCCAAGAACGATTTACTCTGTCCTGACGGTGTGGAAGGTTTGTTTGCTCATCCCTTCGATCAGACAATGTTTCTGCACTGTAAGGCACGCAAGGTTGCCGTCCAGCGCTGTGAACCTAACCACGTCTTCAGTCTATCGAAGAGCTACTGTTATTTAAAGTCGCAGCTAATCTATACAGACTATGTCACTTATACAGTCTCCCAGATAAGCTACGAATACTGTAAGTGAATTCACACTCTTTCCCATCTCTTGCCAGTGCTAAAGTTCCCCTCACAGCGCTTATTCTTACACATTGCCCATCGGACACGGATGGCCTTCACCTCTACCCGTATGATGCCAGCAAGTACATACGTTGTGCTACCGGAGGAGCATTATCTGTACTTAGCTGTGATCCGCACATGGCATTCAGCTTCATTCAGCGAGTCTGCGTTCCACTTGAGCAGCTAAACCGAGTTCACCGGGTCAAGTTCTTTTCGGAACTAATTACCACTGGCATTAACCAGGGCTTCTATCAATCTAATTTGTCCACTTGTCCACGCAGTTTGTTGGGCAAGTTTCCCTATCCCTTCAATGCAGCTTACTTTGTGTCCTGCCTGAATGGTGTGCTTGAAGTGAAGTCTTGTCCACCGGGAAATTTTTACAGTCTTTCGAAGCGAAACTGCGCTGCAAGACAACATCTAGTCTTGCATGAATACTTGGATTATTCCTACACCAGCCTTCAGTTTTCCAGTAAGCTAATTGTTTTATTTTGCCCCTCAAGTCGTTACTGTTCCTGATTTCTCCAGATAACTTTATGCAAGACCTCAAGTTTGTAGCTTGTCCTAATAATGCACAGGGCTACTTTTTGCACCCCTTTGAGTCTTCGAAATACTTGAACTGTCGCGATCAGCAGACCTTTGTTGAGAACTGTGAAGAAAACAAGGTTTTCAGCATCTCCAAGAGACGTTGTATTGCTGTGGCTCATTTGGATGGGGACTATGATCAAGTGGACTTTTCAGCAGAAACGGAACGAGAGATTTTCCAGGAGAATCAACTAAATGTGGGACGTCAATTATTGGACGGTGAACATTATTCGCAGCCTAGCTCGGCACGTTTGCAGGAGACACACTTAATACCTAAGTGCCCTCCTGGTGCGTCCGGATTGGTGCCTCATCCTTCCGATTGCACTAAGTTCTTGAATTGCGCCAACGGCATCACATATATTCAAGATTGTGGACCTGGCACAGCCTTCAGTCCTTCACTACAGGTCTGCGATTTCAAGCATAAAGTGGATTGCGGAAATGGTGCGTATGCGTGATAAGTTTAGTTACAACCTCAATTCACAAAAATCTTAGGAAATTCAATTGATGTTTCGGCTGAGCTCAAGTGTCCGGCAGGGGTTAGAGGTCTACACCCTCATCCCAATGATCCCCATAAGTATCTCAGATGTGGAATTGGCGGGCAACCCATTGTTGAACAATGTGACCTGTCGGAGATATTCGATAGCAACAGTTTGACTTGTGTTTCTAGTAGAAATCAAGGTCATGTTTCCTGTAAGTTTAATGCTTTGCTTTGCTTGGTCCATTCGCTTTTCACTTGGGTTTCCTCAATCATCTTCTGCTTCTGTCATCCGCTATCAGTTGTTATTTTTGCTTGCCTAGTTTGTAATTCTAATATTCCATTTAGCGGCCAAGAACGACTTACTCTGTCCCAACGGTGTGGAAGGTATGTTTGCTCATCCCTTCGATCAGACAATGTTTCTGCACTGTAAGGCAGGCCAGGTGGCCGTCCAGCGCTGTGAACCTAACCAGGTCTTCAGTCTATCGCAGGGCCACTGTAGCGTTAGGTCGCGTATGAACTATACCGACTGTGTGACTTATACTGTCTCCCAGAGCAACTATGAGTACTGTAAGTTAATGCTCTGTCTGTGTCTGCCTTTGTTTTAAAGTTTCCCTCATAGCGTTGAACCTTACACATTGTCCGGAGGGCACCGATGGTCTTCACGTCTACCCATACGATGCGAGCAAGTACATTCGCTGTACCGGAGGAGTGTTGTCTGTACTCAGCTGTGATCCGCACATGGCATTCAGCTTCAATCAGGGTTCCTGTTATCCCGTTGAGCAGATGAACAAAATTGATCGGGTCAAGTTCTTGTCAGAACAGGTTGTCATTGGCATTAACTACGGCTTCTCTTACTCTAAGCTGTTCACATGTCCAAGCAGTCTGCTGGGCAAGTTTCCCTATCCCTTCAATGCAGCTTACTTTGTGTCCTGTCTAAGTGGTAAGATTGAAGTGAAATCTTGTCCACAGGGAACTCTTTTTAGTCTGTCGATGCGAAGTTGCTTGCCAAGACATCATCTCATCTCGCATGAATACTTGGATTATTCCTACACCAGCCTTCAGTTTTCCAGTAAGCTAACTTTCTTTTGTTTGCTACCTCAAGTCTTTACTGACCCCGATTTCTGCAGATAACATTATGCAAGATCTAACGTTTGTAGCTTGTCCTAATAATGCACAGGGCTACTTTTTGCATCCCTTTGAGTCTTCAAAATACTTGAACTGTCGCGATCAGCAGACCTTTATTGAGAGCTGTGAGCAAGGCAGAGTTTTCAGCATCTCCATGCGACGTTGTATTGATGCGGATCATTTGAATGGGGACTATGATCATGTGGCTTTTCCAGCAGAAACGGAGAATCTCCAGGAGAATCAGTTTAATGTGGGACGTCAATTACTGGACAGTGTACGTTATCCGCAGCCTAGCTCGTCTCGTCTGCAGGATTTGCCACCCAAGTGCGCTCCTGGCGTGTCCGGATTGCAGCCTCATCCTACCGATTGCACGAAGTTCCTGAATTGCGCCAATGGCATCACTTATATTCAAGATTGTGGACCTGGCACAGCCTTCAGTCCTTCACTACAGATCTGCGATTTCAAACATAGAGTGGATTGCAGATATGGTGCGTATGCGTGATAAGTTTAGTTACAACTTCAATTGACAAAAATCTTAGGACATTCAATTGGTGTTTCGGCTGAGCTCAAGTGTCCGGCAGGGGTTAGAGGTCTACACCCTCATCCCAATGACCCCCATAAGTATCTCAGATGTGGAATTGGCGTGCAACCCATTGTCGAACAATGTGAGTTGCCGGAGATATTCGATAGTTACAGTTTGACTTGTGTTTCTATTAGAAACCATGGACATGCCTCTTGTAAGTTGAGCGTTAGTATTACTTCTTGCTTTGCTTGGTCCATTCGCTTTCTCACATGGGTTGCTTCATACATTAGTTGCTTCTTTCATCCGCTTTCAATTGCTAGTCTTTCGTTTCTTGTCTAGTTTGTAATCCTAATGCCCCATCTTAGCTGGCCTGTCGAGCGTTCTAAAATGTCCCGACGGAGTGGAAGGCTTGTTTGCCTATCCTTTCGATCGGACAAAGTTTCTGAGTTGCAGGGCTGGGACGGCTTTCCAGAGCTGTAAGCCTAATGAGGTCTTTAGCATATCCCAAAGTCGCTGCCTTCCCGACGTAAAAGTAGGCTACTTCGATCATGTGAAGCCTTATAATTTGGAAAACATTTACGAGGACTGTAAGTGACATGATCTTCTCATTCGCCTGAGTCAGTGATAATTTACCTCCACAGCCTTAACAAAGAACCGCTGTCCGGAGTCTTACGGTAGCAATCACCTATATCCGTACGATTCCAGCAAGTATATAGTCTGCGGCACAGGAGGAGTAATGTCACTTCTCAGCTGCGACTGGAACATGGTCTACAACTTCGAAATGCTATCTTGCCGACCAGTTGAACAAGTGCCAAGCGGAGAGCGGGTCAAGTCCATCTCAGAGATGGCTACAGCTGGAACTTTTAGTTATACGGTTAGTCAGGACATCCTTTCGGAATGTCCACCTAGTTTGGAAGGGAAGTTTGCCTATCCCTTCAATGCGGCTTACTATGTGATCTGTCAAAACGGTGGACTTCAAGTGGAATCATGTCCAAGGGGAACTTTTTATAGTCTCTCGCAACGCAGCTGCTTTGCAGGACAGCAGCTTGTCTCCGATGAATACCTGAACTCTTCCTACACCACCCTTCAGTTATCAAGTAAGCCGATTGCTTTCTTATTCGTCTTATCACTTTTCTGACCCTTTGCGACATTATGCAAGGTTATTCGACTGTTGTCTGTCCCGACAATGCCATCGGTTATTTCCTGCATCCCTTCGACTGCACCAAGTACTTCAACTGTCGCGATCACCGGAGCTCCATAGAGAACTGTGAGCATGGTAAAGTCTTTAGCATCTCCCAACGGCGCTGTGTAGCCAGCGATCAGCTGGAGGTTTCCTACGATCGTGTGGACTATCTGATTGAGACGCAGCATGAGTTTTACCAAGGGGATCATCAAATACAGGGAAAAGATAACAGTTTGTCTCAGGAGATCAGATGTCCCCCCGGCGTTAAGGGATTTTATCCGCATCCTCATGATTGCACCAAGTACCTGAACTGTGGCAAAGAACCAACTTCTGTACAGCGTTGTGCCCCTGGCACAGCCTTCAGCTCCAGTGACTTGTTCTGTCAGTTCATAAGTATTGTGGATTGCGGTGACAGAATCTTAAGGCTATCGGGCAATGCTAGCACAACGCCCGTGGCATCGACTGTGAATTGTCCACCTGGGTATCGTGGCTTACGTCCACATGCTAGCGATCCTCGTAAGTATCAGAAGTGTGGCATTGGTGTCCAACCAACTGTGGAGGAATGTCAGTTGAGTGAGATCTTCGACCCAAGCACATTAAGGTGCATCTACGTGGGAGCACAATCTACTAAAAACTCCCGTAAGTTGGGCCATTTTTGCAATCTCTGCTTTGCTTGATTCATCCGCTTTTTCACTTTAATTTGCGCCCATTTTTGCTGCCCATTCGAATGATTTTATATTTAGACTCAGTCTTAATTGTCAACATCAGTAAACTCTTGCCCGACTATCTGTCCGAGTGAGTTAGATCTTGGATCTATTAAAGGTCAACAATTATCGCTTTTCCTAATTGCTTGATTGATTGATTAAGAATTATTACTGGGTCTAGCACAGTCGGTTGAATCGACTCTAGTATTAATTGTTAATCGTGATATTCACATTTAGCGGTACCGAGGAACGATCTGCTTTGTCCCGAAGGTGTTGAAGGCCTCTTTGTGCATCCCTTCGATCAGACCAAGTTCCTTAACTGTAAACTCGATAAGGTGGCCGTCCAGAACTGTATTGCCAACCATGTTTTTAGCATATCAAAGGGTCGTTGTCAGCCCAAAGCCCAATTGCTGTCCAGCGACTATGTGGGCTACACAGTATCGCAGATTAGCCATGAGGATTGTAAGTTAGTCAAGTTGATTCTACAGTTCCATTGACCAATTGCTTCACTCTTAGCCTTGTTGCTGACCGGCTGTCCGGCTGGCATCAATGGCCTGCATATCTATCCCTACGATGGGAGCAAGTATGTGCGATGTGATCCTCATGGAGAGCTCTCTGTGCTGAGCTGTGGGCAGAACCTGGCCTTCAGTCTGACTCAACGTGCTTGTCTTCCGCTGGCACGTACAAATTATACGAATAGTGCAGGTTTCCAAGACACCTTAGCATTCTGTTCTCGCAGCGTGGAGGGCAATTATGCCTATCCATTTAGTGGAGCTTACTTTGTTTATTGTGAGCATGGCAGGCTGCAGGTGGGCGCATGTCCACCAGGTGGCTTCTTCAGTCTGTCCAAGCGTTCTTGCCTGCCAGCAGCTAAACAGTCGTCGCACGAGTTCCTGGATTATGCTTATACAAGTGAGGAATTACCCACTGCAGCATTTGTTGGTCAGGAGATTACTACGCTCAGTTGTCCCTTGAATAGTCATGGTTATTATCTGCATCCCTTCGATTGCACAAAGTATTTGAATTGCTACGGTCATCAGACTTCTATTGAGAGCTGCGCTCAGCATCAGGTCTTTAGCATCTCCCAGCGACGCTGTGTGCTTGATGATTATAGCTTGACTGCCACATATGATCGTGTTGACTATGAGCAGGAGGAGTTACTCCTGGGAATACAGCTGTATGGCAATGTGAGCTGTCCCAGCGATATGATTGGCCTACAAGTTCATCCTTTTGATGAAAATAGTTATATCTATTGCGTGCAGAACAGAACAGAGATCTGGAAGTGTCCAGCTGGCAGGTTTTTCGATAATACCAGCCGACTGTGCAAATTAAGAAAACTTTCACCGGTAACCGAACACGTGGCCAGCATTCGCTATAGCGATGACCAATTAAGAAGTGAGTGAGCTATGGGAGCATTAAGCTGGAAGTTCCTGAATTATATTTGTATTGCAGCTCTAAGTTGTCCCGTCGATGCTGTGGGCAACTTTGTCTATCCCTTCGATTGCAAAAAGTACTTGCGATGTGATGCAGGAGTAACGAACTTGGAAAGCTGTCCAAATAATCTCTACTTTGATATGCCGAAAAGAAAATGTCTGCGACAGAACGATGTGTGGTTTGTTAATCGCGTTTACACGACCATCGAGCAAAAGATCATCGATGATTGGTGGCAGCAAATGCGGAAAGAGCAGGTTGAGCGGATTTCCTGTCCCAAATATCTGCCCTTCGGCAACATCTATTACCCGCATCCACAGAGATCCGATCAGTACTTGGATTGCGGTCCCAAAGAGCCCAGCTTGGCCGTTATCCTAACATGTGCTAAAGGAGACATTTACAGCTTAGCCCATCAGCGTTGTGGGAAACGCGAACAGCTTCTAGGTCCAAACATTGAACATGTTATTGGATATAGCTGGAAAGAAGATTTAAGATCTGGTTACTAACAATCCCACTGCCTACACTTTCTACCCTTTTGCTAAATGTTCTTTAACTCTTTCAGGCTATCGCGAGTCGCGAGTGCATCTGCCGGACTACGATCAATCTGAAAGCGCATCAGGCATTAAAACTACGGTTGTACACACTGGTGATCGCTGGAGTAGCATGAACATGCAGCGACCTGCAGGCATTGGCTTTGGCTATCCCGAATACCAGCAGCCTCCTCAATCCTCAAGGCCTAGCGGTTGGTCCGGTGAGGGTAGCTCCTACAGTCACCAAACGCCCACGCAGAGCGTGCTCTATGTGGAGGGATCTCTGCAGCCTAAGCGTAATTATCCCGAGTCTGCCACAAACACAATCTACAAGACTCCTTTAGCTCCAATGGGAGAGTCAACGACAACCAGTCGGGAGCATATCTATTATGCCCAGCCCGTGGATGAGCCGCAGACTTGGTCGCGACAGAATTTTAGTCGCAGAATCGATGCTCATGGGTCGTCTAATGACTGGCGACCGTCTTACCGGCCCCCAAATCCCTCCTTCCTACCCCAACCGCCTTCATCTCAGGTCGGACAACGACCCTTGGACCTTGACTACGAACCCTCAGCTCCTGCTAGTCATAACCCTCAGAACTTTGATTACGAACCACATTCTCCAGGTAGTCCTAGACCATCATACCACGAACTGCCGCAGCCAGAGCTACATACGCGTCCAACACCACCTCCGCAATCCGCTTCTTATTTCCCGCCAGCGACAGGACAGCGACCATTAGACCTAGATTATAATCCAGACTCAACTGTCGATCATTACGACCAGCGACCTACTGAAACTGAGCGCCAGCCCAGTTATAGGCCTCCAACTCCGTCTTATGGTCCAGCCGTGTCTGCCAATCAAAGTCCCTTCTATCGCGCTCAATCTCAACCCCCAGCTCCGCATCAACCCCAACCCCAACATCAACCCCAACCCCAACCTCTACCTTTAGACGAGTCCAATCTTTATGGCGGCCTACTGCCACCGGCACCTTCGCCCGCAAATCCCTCGACTACCACAACCGAATCGAATCTGCGCACGTTTCCCATTTACCCACCCTTAAGCAATGCGCCAGCTGACCAGCAACCTAACCACCCTCACTATAGTCCTCCCTATTCAGGGGTTGCGCACTCGCGTAATACGACCTGGCTAAAGGTACCATCTCCCGATCCATTTAATGCGGAAGACGATTACGACGAACCGGACTTGGATGATGTGGAACAATTGCAACCGCTGACCACAACCACTGAGAAAAGTGGTCTTAGGCCTCCTCCTTTCAGGCATGAGTTTTATAATCCCTCGCAGGGTGCGAAACCCCAAGAGGATCCCAACTCACAGGCAGCCCTCGGGCAAGCACTGCGGCTTATGCTGCGTCCGTACTTTAATCATAGTGGCACTGCCCCAGCAGCCCTAACTCGGCATGCCGAATCTGCCATAGCCTCGGCTATTAGTAGACCACCCACTTCGACAACTCCGCGAGCAGTCAGAAATCTTAAGGGAAAGACGCCCAAAGACGATGTGGAAATGATTGTGGCTGGCGAACAGTCAAGCTTGGACGATTCTGACATTGACTCTGTTGTTCCAGATGCGGGCGAGACGGCGCGCACTGAGCAGACCCTCAATCCCACGACTTACGCTACCGGCTATGACACGACAGACTTTCAACGGGGCACCCGGAAGGTGGATGTCGAAAGCAGCACCGATTCAAATACAAATATAAACACAAATAATTGGCACGCGCAGGGTCACAGTCGTGACTTCCATCTGCGTCATCCAAATCTGCCCGATCCATTTGAAAAGCCGCAACACCACCACAGTCCCCATCATAACCACCATCACCATTCCCACCACAACCACCAACCTACCCAGCACGAACATGAGCATAGTCGTCAGTACCACAGTCGGCATCCCAATTTACCCAATCCCTTCGCTGACAAAGAGGAGCCCAGGCAAGTGCCTCAGCAGGATGACGTAGAGGAGTTTGTGCCCAATCCAAATGCTGAAGCAACCACACCACATGACTTTAACTTGCGTAGCGACTTCGGGGAGTCCTGCGAGTTTGACTGCGGCTCCGGGAAATGCGTAAAGCAATCGCAGGTATGCGATGGCGTCAATAATTGTGGCAATCGAAAGGATGAGCTTCACTGTGAGCACTTGGGCTACCAGCTGCGGCTCACGGGAGGCGAAAATCCGCACATGGGACGCGTTGAGGTCAAAGGTAAGCTGGCCTGTCCTTGTTACAGATGAAAACTAATCTTTCTCTCTCTCTCTTTTAGTCAATGGCCATTGGGGTTATGTTTGCGATGACAACTTTGGGCTGCGGGATGCGGACGTGGTGTGCCACGAGCTGGGCTACAAGCTGGGCGCCGCCGAGGTGCGTGGCAACTCCTTCTACGAACCGCCCGATCGTAACTTTAACTATGCCATGGATGCGGTGGATTGTCGCGGCAACGAGACGCATCTGAAGGACTGCGACTTTAAGGGCTGGGGTGTGCACAACTGTGGCGTTGATGAAGTTGTCGGCGTTGTTTGCAAGGTGCCGCTGCTCAAGTGCCCCAACAACTTGTGGCTCTGCCACACCTCCAAGGAGTGCATACCTCCCGCCTTTGTCTGCGACAATACTGCTGATTGCGGCGACAGATCTGACGAAAGTGATGCGGTGTGCAAGGTGAGTAGCTAAAGGAAAATCCTGAAGTGGATTAGCAGCAATCAATATTATTTAGCTGTCCGGCTGCCTAATCTGCTGATTGTCCATCTGTATGAATGACAAGATCACAGCAACTTAAGATAGAGTCTCATTTATTTATGATGACAAATTTAGGGTTGCTTTGGTCAGACTAATTTATTTTCCATAATAATAAAACAAACAATTTATCACTTCTTTTCAATTATAGGCGCCCATTGAGTACCGCTTGGAGGGCGGACGCAGTCCAAATGAGGGCCGCCTGGAGGTCAAGTACCATGGCGTCTGGGGCAGCGTATGCGATGACGACTTCAATCTTAAGGCGGCACGCGTGGCTTGCAACTCGCTAGGCTACTATGGCGCCCCGGTAAGTCAGATCTTGCTTAAAAAATGTTCCTGAACGCGCTAATGCAACTGTTTCACGTCTTTCGCAGAAAATGGAGGCCAACATCTTTGGGCCGGGTAACGGTCCCATTTGGCTGGACCAGGTGATGTGCCACGGCAACGAGACGAGCATTGATAATTGTAGACATTGGAATTGGGGCGAACACAATTGCAACCACACCGAGGATGTGAGTCTGCGCTGCACGGCAGGCCCTCGGCCAAGACAGCTACAGTTAAGCACAAGGCTGGAGCCCACGGCTACCAAAAAATCGGCTAGTGGTGGAAGTGATGTTAGTTTTTCCGACATTGGCCTTTGGGAGAGATCAAGCAAAGCTCTGCACACTCCCAGACGCTGTGGCATTTTTAAAGACGATTTGGTCGATGAGTTTGCACATGCCGAGGAGCGCGTGATCAAGGGCAGTGTGGCACGTCGTGGTCGGCATCCCTGGCAAGCCACCATACGCACACGTGGACGTGGCGGCATCTCCAGCCATTGGTGCGGCGCTGTGGTCATTTCGAAGCGTCATCTGCTGACGGCTGCCCACTGTCTCTACGGTCATCCGAAGGGCGCATACTTTGTGCGCGTTGGCGATCATTATGCCAACATTGCCGAGCACTCCGAGATGGATTCGTTCATTGAGCATTGGTACATACACGAGCAGTTCCGTCAGCCCACACACATGAACAATGACATTGCCGTTGTGGTGCTAAAGACGCCACTTAGATTCAGCGACTATGTGCAACCAATATGCCTGCCCGAGCTAGGAGCACCACTACTGGAGAATCGCACTTGCACCATTTCCGGCTGGGGCTCCATCAAATCAGGTGTTTCAAGTTAGTAATTATTATGAAGACTAAGTGCAGAGCCTCTTACAGTCTAGTATTCTTGCTTTATCTGCATAATCCCTTTCCTTTTTGTCAACAGCTCCCTCGCAAGAGTTGCGTGCTGCCCAGTTACCCATTTTGCCGGATACCACCTGCAAGCAGACGAATGTCTATGGTGATGCCATGACTGAGGGTAAGTATGACATTTCAGTGTGATTAATTGATTGATTGATTTGCCATTTTTTCACGCTTCCGCTAGGCATGTTCTGTGCTGGCTCCATGGATGAGAGCGTCGATGCCTGCGAAGGAGACTCGGGTGGTCCGCTTGTCTGCTCCGATGAGGGTAAGCTTGGCGTTGAACTTAATCTGACACCCCTCTGGAATTGTTTCAGCTAATCCATTTGCTACTCTTTCACAGATGGGGAAACGCTGTACGGCATCATTTCTTGGGGGCAACACTGCGGCTATCAGAATCGACCCGGTGTCTATGTGCGAGTCTGTCATTACGTCGATTGGATCTACGAGAAGATCAATCAAAGCTTACAGCGTTTTTAACTTTATACTTACATTTTCCCTATACCTTTTGCTCCCCTTTTAGTTTAATTGATTAAAGTAGTACTCCTCATTAAACGACAGCACCTAAAAGTGTACTTTACACGAATTTTTATGCGCTTCTGTCACTTTGTTGATTTGAATGTCGAGAAGCAAATACATTTGCTACCCTTCCCAATCCCATTAATTTAAGCTGCGCTGTTATATACTGCAGCACCTAAAAGTAGGCACTAAAAATGTACGCTGCGTTGGTTTATTGTCCAGCTGTAAGATGAAGGCGGGGGGTCCGGCGAGCGTTGCTAAAGCACATAATCAATGCTAATAAAACGCACAGCAGCGGCAGCAGCAGCGATATCCATAACAACAACAATAATAATAATAATGCGAAACAAATTTAATTTACGAGTTCCGAGCTGGAAAGTTGACTCAGCGAACCATCTCAATCTCTCTCTCTCTCTTACCTAGCTAAAGAATTTACTCAGTTTTTGTGGCTCAACCAATTGTTGGTCAGTTAAGCACACACATAAGCTCAATTGATAATTTGCGCATGACAAAGCCAAAGGGCTGGGTGGGGTGTGATATTGAGTTTACACTCGCATTGTGCGGGCGTTGCACGCGCGAGTGGATCAGCAAAAGCAAAAGCTCAATAATTAACTTAATTAACTAATGATCAATGCGGCTACGCAGCGCGCACGCATTGTTGTTGTTGCCTCGTATTGTTGGTTGCCCACAGTCAAAGAGTGCACTTGTAAGATGGCGTTCATTTACCGCAAACTCTCTCTCGCACACTCATTTGCTCTCATTGTTCTCTTTTGAGTGGCTTGAGCTCGAGTCGCAACTGCTGCTGCTACTGGGTAGGCGTGCAGTTGCTTGCGGGATTCCATTAAGCTCAGTTCAGTCCCATCTTTGGTTGAAAATTAGCAAGTGGCGAATTACTATAAAGCTTTATCAGTCGCACTGATAGCTCGTGTCGTCACATCCTCGCAGTGCATAATGTTGATTAAATTCGCCACGCTCTTTGTGATCTTTGCCATCTGCTGGAGCCGCAGTGCTGCCAATACTGTGGAACGTTATCACTACGATGACAGCACCATCTCCACGGAGCGGATCAATGCTGCCACACGTTGCGTGAATGTCAATCCGCAGAACTCGGTCGATCTGAAGCAGGTGAGTTTGCTTCCAGCTGGAGCAGGGATTTGGAGTTGAGTGCCATCATAGAGCCATAATGCAATTAAGGCTCATTTGCTTTAATTAACCCTTTGGAGCTGTAGGGCGAATGCCAATGCTGGGTCGTGTTCCCACACTCACTTGGTCACTCAGTCAATCATTCAATCAATGAGCCAATATGTAAGTTAGGCTGTTAACTATAGTAGAGCGTCAGACGGCCATATGCGGGCATTTAATTGAAGCACTCTGAGTTCCAGCCACATTTGTATGCAAATCCAAATTGCTCAAATTGTAGACCTATTACATGTATGTATGTGTTAGTGTGAGTGCGTAAATGTAGGTGTAAGTGTAACACGGTGCACATCGCATGTGTATGTAAACATTTAAGGTGTTGACTCAGAGAGATCTCACGTGCATAAGCATTAAGGGAGGGCAACTGATTTGATGTTATTTGTTTATTAAAGATTGCTTATTTTGTAGCTGATGAAACTTTAAAATACATCATTAACCATATTTGTAAATTAATTACGGGAGTACATTGTTTCATGATCAGATGAAATTCATATACTCGTATTACATCAAGACGAGAGTATTGACCTCCACTTTTTATTAGGTATATACAATTACTTTTCTGCCTTTGAACCTTTTAGAAAAAATTTTATGCATGTTGGGGGGCTTCTGATCAGTTAACTGATTAATTTCTAATTTCAGATAATGGGCCTTTGGTATGGCAGTGAGATTATCATACACACCCAGGACTTGCCCGGCGAATACGAGTACGATTCGTGTGTTATTATACACTTGACAGACGTCACTCAGCAGGTTAGTCTCAGGTCACTATAATATTGATAACATGATATATTTAAATGGGAAATTTGCGTGCTTAGGTTCTTAATAGCAACAGCTATAATAACAACCAACATGGCTATAATACCAACTACAATAATCGCAATCAAAACAACTACGGACGCATCTCGACAACGCCTTCATACATGCAACGTGATGATTATCTACAGGAGCGGCAATTGCAGATTCAACGCACCAAGTATCTGCGTCTCGTGTGGAGCGAGCGGGACAACAATCTGGAGTACACCTTTAACTATACACTGGACACGCCTGGTGTGTGGTCCAACATTGGGGATCAACGTGGCTCCTTGGCCAACCACAACTCGTACACGCAGTTTAGGGGCTCGGTACAGGTGGTGAAGGCGGTCAACGATCATTTGGTGTTGACCTTCTGTGGCAACGATGTCAAGAGCTCCATTTACACGGTGGTGCTCACACGCAATCCCCTGGGCTTGAGCAACGATGTGAGTTCAATGAGATTAGCAAAGTCCACTTTACCTTTGAGAGTTGTAAAACATAATTTTTGGTTCGCAGGAGTTGCGCAGCATTCGTGGCATGCTCTCACGTCGCGGTCTCTATGTGGAGACCATACGCAAGGTCTGCAACAGTGCGGCACGTCTGGGCGGTGGTCTGCTAACGCTGTCGCTATTGCTGCTGCTCTTTGCCTCCAGCTGGGGTCGACGCTAGTGATGGCAGTGATGCCTCAGCCCTTCAACGAACGAGGAAGCGCATATTCCAGCCATATTCTATGCTAATTTATCAATAATTTACTTACTTAAGCATTTAACTCTCGGTCAATACAACACTGCTAACCAATGCTCGAGCCTCGAGTTAAGCAAGTTTCGGTGCCTTAATTGTTTCGTCTTCTCAATTAAACTCAATTAGTTGTGTAACCCCCCTTTGCCCTGTAGACGGCTATGTCTGCCATTGGGCTAGTCCGTTAGTCTAGCTAAGGCTAATGTCTTGTAGGCGTTAAATGCTCTTTTAATTCAATTATCAACTATAGACAAATATCTCGTTCATAAAGCTTTAATAACATAACCCCCACACATGTTTTATTTCTCACGCCCGCCCCAAAGTAGGCAACACTTTTAGCACATTTCGCACTTATCTCTCATGCACTGCACCCCCCCCCCCCCTTAAGCAGTTTTAGATGGCATGATTATTCGTATCAAAACATTGCGGTGTTTATCAGTGCCAGGTAACAGTCGAATCGGAGTCTGCCACTTGTTATTGCCATCTTCAAAATAACAGCTTGTCGAACGGCATATCGGAAGGCACACGCGATTCGCCAAGGTGCAAATGTCTGCCGAGAGATGAACTAATTTTTTTGACTTTCATTGATTACGAATACCCTGTAGCTGAAAATATTGCGTAAAAGGGATGATACAAATGGCATTACCGTATTGTTTGTTAATAATTTCCAATCTCTATCTTAATAGCATTAGCATTAGCATGTATATATATACTTTTAAAAGGAGATGAGAATATTGATTTATAAAAATATGTTGCATTTTGCAAAGGTGATTAATTAAAATAATAAACTATTCCCTATATCTGAAAGTGTTGTTTGCCAGTTTAGTATCAAATTCTGCCGTTTGTTTCTTTGTTCAATTGTGATAATTTTTTGTAGTCCGCCAAGGCCAATGTGCAATGTCTGTCAAGTGCACAGCTAATCGTTGTTGATTAGCTAATAAACTATACTCTGTAGCGTATAGCTTAAATAATTAGATCATCTTAATATTAAAGTAGATTTATACTAATATTCTTTTGGATTAGAGACTCTAATGGTGTTATGCAGCCCTCTAATTTAGAGTGTTACATCCATTCATGTTGTTTTCAATTTCTATTATTTTAAAATAGAATGGCAATGTTGTTCTAGCTCTTTAGCTACAGGGTACCAGCAAGTAGAGTACATTCCACTTCCTATGCTCGACTGCTTTTTGGGCAATGTACGCACTGAGAGTTCCCCGACATTTGCCCATTTATCAGGCAATGTATTGGCCATTAGCGCAATCCACTTTCAACTGAAGATTCGTAAACAAGCTGAAAAGCAACAGCAATGCGGAAAGTTTTGTCCTAAAATATTCCCATCGCATAATCTTCGAGTGATTCCGTTTGAGCACTAGCAGACAACGTGCCGTCGCTTATCAGCTCCCGGTGAGTCGACCTGTCCCACCCACACGCCCTTTTGCCAAGGTATGGGAGCACCCTTGAACTTCAAGTGGCTGTCAATGCAATTGCAATAACCATTTGTTGTTACTGCCGATTATAACATATTATTTACGCCTTTTTTTTATTTGTTAGTGCAGTTTTTATTGTTATTATTGTTTGCTTAGTGGCGTTTTTTTTTTTTATGCGCACGCGTTTGTAATTTTTACAACGCTCCAATTGCGCTTCTTGACGTTTTGTTATTGTTTTGAAAATTGACTAAGCGTACCGTTGCTGCCCCCCGGAGACGTCTGTGTTTACCCCTGCTACTCCATCTATTGCCGCTGATAAGCCAAGGTAAAGAAAAACAAAGCGTCACACGTAGACATCTCATGAGCAGTTGTACAAAAGATATGCCGAGCACGCCGTGCACAACTGTCCGGCATTGGGTCTATCTCGAGTGCAATGGGCTATATCTCCGCTTGGCAGGGGACGTGGTGGGTTACTTGGTTCAATTAGTCGGCTGCAGGTTAACTGTTCAACAATTGTTGAGAATTATGTCATAGTTGCACTTCTATGAAGTGAAAGTGGAGAGCTGGCTGACTAGAGAGGGAGTTGTAAGAGCTGACTTGAATGGGTTAGGACTCTTTAAAAGTGCCTTGTTTAGTATTAACCGGATGAGCTACCAGAGAATTTTTCCATTCGATAATTCAACTGCAATAAACTTGAATCATATCCCTAACCCATACAGTTGTCTTGCCACACGCCACACGCTTTGGCCTTTGACTATCGCGTGAGTTGGCGATTTGCGTAAAATATGTCAATTACCGACTGACGTCAGCTTAAGCCTGTATATAAAAATAAATCTAGCTGATATATATATTAAATGTATATTCGCATCATATATGACGACTTTGCACTTTGAGCTGTGCACATGGAAGTGCAGCAGCCTCAGCTAGCCGAGTAGATACCCAGCACTGGTGAAAACTGTCGGCAGGGATAGCCAAATGTAAACAAAAGACTTGTTAAAGTCGCATTTTCACAAGTGTGGGTCATAAGCTAATCAATTAATTACTACTACTACTACAACAATATTTTCAAATTGATAAGCAGCTAGACTCAAATCCACAAAATTCTGATAAGAAGTTGAGCTATAAAAGCGAGCGCTTGTTGCAAATAGAAGCACAGTTACGATTCGCCAAATGCACTGAATACTACGTCAAGCAGCAAAAGAGAGATATTTTCAAAAAATATAGAGCCTGCTCTATACTTAAGCAACCCAACTGTGATAGCTACTCAAAGTACTTAGAAAAATCAACATATAAACTACCATGTCTGCCGCAAATAAAGTAAACTATCTGGTCGGGGCCTCATCACGCTACATTGCCGGCCGCAATGCTGTGCAAACTGTCTACTGGCGCACCTCAGCCGGACCCAATCCCCGCATGCTGAAGACGAACAAGACCTGTGAATTTGATCGCAGTACGGAGGCGCCTCGCAGTGTGCGTCTACAGAGATATAATCGCAGTTTTATCAACAAATAAGAGAGCCCAGAGGCGACCATTAAACTAGTTCCTAACTGCAAAGTTTTTGTTTATATTTATTGTACCTATCAAGTGGGGAGCTGCAGGCGTAATGAAGTGCCAAAGTCGGACAAAGACGACAAGGCCTAGCCTTGACATTAAAATAAAATACTAGACATAAGTAATAACAGAAAAAGAAAAATTTGTGTATTTGTTGGGGAGAAGGAAAGGGGTTCACTTCGCATATGCGTCATTCAATTGAGAATGCGTCGTGACATGAAAACGTGGCATGATCAGGTCAAGTAAACGTAGACTCAACAAAAGCTAATCAAAACTCAACTGTATTATTTGAAGGACAATGCCCCCACAGCTACAAGGAGGAAAGAGCGAGACAAACGGAGTGATGCGATATCTGCTACATTTTGTACAGCATTCAGCTTGTGTCTGTCCACGCACGCAATAGTAACCGTACAAGTCTGACAGCTATAAAATTAAAACACAATTTAAATATTTTTAATTATTTATGTATTTTATTTAGTTTTATATTTATTACATACATTGAGTTCTCTCATATATACTTCATTTATTTATGTTTTGTTGGGTTTTATTAATTATGGTTTATTTTTGTTGTATGTGTGAATGCATGTCTTTATTTGTATGTTCTCTTAATGGTGTATTTTTGTTGTTTGTTGGTTTTAGTTTTGTTGTGAGTTTCTCATGTTTTTTGCCTTTATTTTTATTTTTAAATTTATAATTTCGTTTTAGATATCGATCGTACTTAATTTGTATAGTATTTAGCATTTAGTTAATATAATTCTTCTCTTCGTGGGTGAAATGTGTTTACGTTGTTTTCTTTGTTTTTTTTTTGTTTATCATTATTAATTATTACTTGTCTTTAAGTATCGTAATTAATCGTTTACTTAAAATTACAGCCTTTATAAATAATTATTTTTTACCTTTCTTACATTTCTTCCCTCACTTTTGTATTCGTTTTTGTTTTTTTATTTAATATGTTTTGCTTTATACTTCATATTTCGCTTGCCATTGTACTACGTATCCGTTTTTGCCTTTCTTTATAATTGTTACTAAATATATATATATATATAGAGACCTTTTTTTATGTATTTGAATAATTTGCACACATGTATATAATATATATATACTTATATGTATATATATATAATATTTATCTAAATATATATTCATATAGATTTATTACTTTTAATTTTATTTTTCTTTTTATATTTGACAATTTCAGTTGGGCTTAGTGTCTGGCTTCGCTTTTGTTGTGTAGTGTAGTTTGTTTTGTGTAGTTTTCTTCAATTTTGTTTTACTTTTTATTTTTTTATTTGTAATTTTTGCACACGGAAGTTTTAGACTTGTACACATAAAGACTGCAAAAAAAGTACACAAAAAATTTGTGACGTCATTTTTTATATTTGTTATTTGTTTTCGTTTTCTTTGGTTTTTTAATGCTTGGAATATGTTTTATGTATTTTTGTTTTTGTTGTCGTTCTGCCTAACTCAATTCACACATCGAAAACAGTTTGCTTTTCGTTTATCTCAAAAGAGAAAAATATATATTAATTATTATCTTTAATATTATTTTTATTTTCTGTTGTTTTTTTGTTTGTTTTTTTTTTTGGGTTTTTGATTAAAAAATATTGCAGCTCGAAATTGTAATACTTTTTGTTTACTATTATTATTATTATTAATTATTATTATATACTCCTCTAGTTTGGTATCTTGCCTAGCATAGAACACAGCAGAGATCAGTTTTGATATTTCAAGATCTAGTTTTTTATTCGTGTTTATTTATTTTTTTTTCATTTTTTGTCGATCCTGTAACTGTAACTGAACCTGAACTGGTTCCACTATATTTATTGAATTTATTGTTTTTCAAGTGTTGGGTTGATTTTCTCATATGTTTTACGTATTTCATGTCGCTATTTTTATGCTGCTCGGTTTAATTTATTTATATATATATATTGTTTTATATATATATGTATATGTATGTATATCTTATGTACTTGTATGTCTTGTATGTATCTTTTTTTTTTTTGTATATATAGACTCTTATCGTGTGGTAAATTTTTAGCTAGACCTTTCGTAAATTTCTGTCTGTCGTACGGAAGAATTTGGATACATTTCTCGTGTGTTTGGTTGTCGTTTGTGTCTTTTTTTTGCTAAAAGATATAATTCATCTAGGTGTTATGTTATTTTCTGTTTTGTTCTCTAATCTTTCTATTTGCTTTTTGCCATATATAGCACATTAACTGGGCGCTAGTTGTGAATGTGTAGGTGAGTGGTGTTTCTGTGTGATTTATTCAGCTGCACAGTGTGCAATTTTGATAGATTTACAAACAAACAATCTGCATATATATGTACATATGTAATACGTTTGATAGATGAGAGAGCAAACAATTATGAAATTATTGCTTAAATCGTTCCGAACTCTTTCAAAATCAAATTTAGCATACTTCTTGGAGTTGAAATCAAAAATAGTTTACAATGTCAGCAGAAGGCAAGAAAGAAATATATTTGCATATATTTAAATATTATTGTACATATATTCTGCATGGGCAGCTCAGTTAGTTTTCAGTATTCAGCTTAAAACAACCTGTCCACAAACTGTAGAATCACGCAGATCTCAACATAAGAACATAATGTATAATTATAAATTCATTCTCGTTTTGTTTTTTTTTGTTTTTTTTTTTTGTATATCAGTATTTCTCATATGTGTGTCTTGACTAAAAATACTCAACAATTTCGTTTACATGAAACCATTTTAGATACAATTTATATGCTTGATGCATGTACTTATTTAAGTATTTCCACATTTTTCACATTTTTTTTTTATGCAGCTACAACATGAAAGAATAAACCATTTGCGCAACCTATCAATCATATTTTTTTAACGTTGCTTTCACCATTCTCCATATGTTTGTTGTAGTTGTTGTTAAGGTTGTTGTAGTTGTTGCCACACCCGAACTGCCTTGAACTAGACCTACATACATAATATATTATGTGTAGAAAGTTGCCAAAAAAACTCCTTCGCTGACAATACATATATAACATGTATAATGATCCAAAAAATCGCGTCGTATAAAAATGAAACATTTTGTTTTACTTTTTATTCAGTGGGGTGTGCGTGGGGTTTTGCCTCAACTAAAACTAACAACGACTAAATCGCTAATATGATAATTCCTCTCGAAAGGGGGGCGGTTAATATATGAACCACGCCCCTGCTCAACTGACTACCTCTTTTGCTATATATTTATTTATGTAATGCACCTGTGAGTGTCTGTTTGGGGGTTAAGTCGCCCTCATCTAATCGTTTCTTATAGAGTTCGTTGCACATTTATTATTATTGTACGTGGGTGGAGGAGGGGGGTCATTTGGGGGGAGCGCCAGCCAATTTACTAATGTGCATATGCGCATATTAAATGAGTCAATTAGTATGCAATTCAATTCATTCATTATTCACTTAGTTTATAGCGTCTCGAATGCCCTTTTCAAGTCTCCAACCAATTTGCAATATTTGGTTAGGACTTTTACACAGTGACTATGTGTGTATGCATGGCGTATGTGTTTATGTGTGTGTGTGTTAATCACATTCTCTAGTTTATGTAAGGGTGTGTGTTTACTATCATAATATTGCTCTATTATATGCATTACTCGACACTCGTATAATTTGTAGTAATTGTTATTTATATGCTGCCCAGTTTTAACTTTGCGGTTCGACTAATAAGTACAATATCATAAAAATAACACTGTATATTTTGTTCATTTCTTTTTACTTTTGTTCTGTAAATATAAATATATATAATATATATCTCAGGTTTTCCATTTATTAAATACAATATAATATAACCGTATAAACGCAACTTGCCGACTTGCCACACGCCACACGCCACTTGACACTCAACTTCATAATCCAAATTCTCTCTCCGCTTTAAAACATCTTAACAAACTGACTGCCTGCCATTTGCAACTGCCACAAACACAACCGCTCATCCAGTTGCCACCCCCCATTGAGAGCTCCTCGTTAACCAATTGCATTTGTTGCACGACAGCGCCACCTGTGTGTGACATTTGAAAAATTCGTAAACACTTTTTTTTAATTAATATTTTTTTTAGTTATTTTTTTTTTATTAGCGTCAGTCTTGTGTAAATTAAATTTTACTTCAAAAAACGTTTTAACGCACACACACAGGCATTGCGGCTCATTCACACACACACACGCATACACCTACACCTACTCAACAAGGGGCTGGATGGTGGTCGCTTGCAACGGCGGCTGCAACTTATTGAGGGGGCAAGTGCGGCAAGAGCGCGCGTTGTTTGTTATCAAAAAATCTGCTGCTCGACATGTGTATGTATGTATATTTAATAAAATGCATATATATATATATACACTATATATATGTATATATACACATACATGTATATATATATGTATATGTATATGTAGTATATAAGGTTTATTCAATTCACACGTAGACGTTTTTTTAAAAAATGCATTTTTTTCTTATGTAAAAACGATTTGACTTTGTAATTAAATTTCTTTACTTTTAATTATTTATATAAATATTTTTGTTTGTTTATTCTGTTACGACGCCATCGAGATATTGTTCTGGTACACTCATAGATATATATATATATATATATTGTAAGATTATAGATCTATATAGTTTATGACTATATCCTTTGTCGCTTCGGAAGAGTTGAGAGATTTTAAGAGACGAGTTTAGCAAATCAATTATAATTACAATAATAATTGAACTACATTCAGATTTTATAGAGGCTGATTTTTCATATACTCGTATGTATATGTTGCATATGTATATGTACATTTACCGTTATGTCTCTATATGCATATATGTTTTTAGGTGCTAAGTAGGCGCTCGACTGCATGCTCTATGCCCCAATATACCCTTTCTTTTGCAGCGAGTCTATCGAATCGAATGTCTAATTCAGCTTGTGATGTTATTATAAACTATATTTAACCATTTACCTGCTACCGGGTATTTGTTCATCTGAGCACATTCGCTTGCTTTATTTTTGATGCTGTTTCAATGTTGAAGTAATAATATTAGAGCTAATTTGACACAACCGTTTATATAATTCAACTATTTAAATCGTATAATTCTCTCAAATTGCTAGACTTTTGCAATGCTACAGAAAAGATTCGTTGCACGTTTCCTAAAAGTATGCTACAGTTTATTGTGGCTGGCGTATGCTTATTGCATATCACGCATACGCAGCGTGGTGTGTTCTTGTTGTGAAAATTAAATAAAAGAAAAAAAAATGTAATTCAAATACAGAATCTACAGCATCTGGTTTCGGGCTCTTTTTATTTGTTTCACAATTGCAAATATTTGGTTGACAACTTTTAAATTTAGAAAAAACTTCTGTACACAATGATTAGCTCACAAAATGGTTAAACAAATTTTGTTGAGAATTGTTGCTGGCCAAAACGTCGGTTGACAATTGAGACATAATAAGAAACGTTACAAATTTTGGGAAAGTTAAATATATACCGTATAGAGATCTGTACAAAAATTACTAAGCGGAACGCCAAACAGAACCCGAAACATTTGGCCAAAACGTTCTCTCTTGTTGCGTCCTGTTGCTCATCATTCATCAATTGGGGCTACAGCTGAAGCATTTGGGATAAAAGATAAGACTTGATCTGGATGGCGTTGATGAAGGGGGTGTTTTTTTTTTTTTTTTGCTGGTTTTTTTTTGTTAAGAATTTTTGAAGAAGTTTGGATATGCTTTGGTATTGATTTTTTAGATTTTAGTTTTGGTTTTCTTGCCCCCCCCTTACTTCCTGTGACAATCAAGACATACGACGTTGTTGTTGCTCTTCTGACTTGCTAGCCTAATTATATTATACTACGTCTAATCTGATTGATGCTGTTGCTGCCTCATCGCTGTTGTTGCTTTTGTTGCGCCATGAAAGCTGCAGCCCGATTGAAATTGTAGTTGTACAAACGAAACATCGAACATTAGAAACGGATAACAAAAACTATAGAACAATTTGAACTTGTAAATCAAAGTAAAGAAAAAAATTGTGAAACTAATGCTGTAGTGTATGAAGTGAGTTTTCAATCGTTGTCGGTTGTTGTCGATTGTTTGCTTGTAGCGCGCCACTGCCAGTGATTGAATGTTGCCAATGTTGCCTCTGTTGCTTCTGTTGCCCGTTGCAAGTTGCTTTCTTCGGTTGCAATTGGCTTCGGTCACATATCTGTAGAATTGGTTGGTTGTTTCTAGGTTCATGGTTCATGCATTCTTGCCTTTACCCACGTCTTTGATTTTGTTTTGTCCTTCATTGTATACGTTGCCTATGCTAGTGGTGGTGTTGTCCTTATGGTTGTTGGTTAGGTTCTATGGGTGGTGGTCTACATGGACATGCGCCAATTGGTCACCGAGATGTTGCTCTTATTGTTGCCGCGATTAGAGTTGCTTCCATCATCGAACTCCCATGCGGCATGCGGCGGCGCATGATGCGGCATCGGTGGCTGCGCGTCTACTTGAAACAGTTCATATCAACAATTGAAAAAAATAAAATAAATCAAAAAATAATGTAGTTTTTCTTTGCTGTTCTGTAGTTTTGCATTTTGCTAAAAATTATTAAGTAGCTGTTGCTTTATTGTTGCTGTTCTTTTTTTTGTTTGTTTTTTAAATTATTTTTTAGCTCTTTTCTCGCATAATAATGTGTCTTATATAGTTGTTAAATAATTGTGATGATCATGTCGCTGTTCACTTGCTTTTCATATATACGAGCATATCTATAAATGTATGTGCTCTTTTGAGAGCTAGAGCTGATTTTAATTTGTTTTATATTTTTTAGGTAGGTTTTTACTTAGCACTAAAAACGTGTTGTTTTAATCAGTTGATTTTTAGTTTAAAATATATATATATATATGTTTTTTTTTATTTTTTCATTTACTTATGCTTACGGTTTATGCCTTTTGCTATGATATATATATTTTACTTGTATTTTTTTTGTTTATTTTTTTATTTCTTTCTTTCTGCTGCTTTTGACTAATTTGTGTTCATTTCCTTTTATATATATATATATATGTATTTATGCATGTATATTTAGTATACAATATAAATATTCACTTTATATATTTATATATATATGTATATATAATATATTCATTCATTTATGCATGTATAAACTTAATAGATTTGACGATGGGACACAATCTGCTTACTGCAGTGCGCAGTAAAAACTTAAGAACCTTCCCTCGAGTCAGACAATAAATTGAGTTACAAACAGTTACAAGTTATCTTTAACTTTATCGTTATCATTTATCTTATTCATGTTGTATGTATGTCAGCAAAAATGTTCATAATAATTATGCCATTTGTATTTGTGTATATATATATTTAAATATATATATACATATATATTGTTTTTAGCATTATTTATTGATTTTAACCTAAACAATTTATTTATGAATTTTTGCTTTTTGTTTTTCAAAATATCACGTATATATCTTAAGTTATGCCTTGGATTTATTAGTTGCTATCCTGTAGGTGTCTCTGTGTGAGTGTGAGTGTGTGAGTGTGTGTGTTTGTAAGTGTGTATATGTTTGTGTAGTAATGTTTGTTGGGTCCGTTAAAAACTTCCATTCTTGTTTAAATAAACTAAGCTGAAAATCCCTCGACTGGCTTAAGTACACTCCCATGTTTGTGTGCGTATCGTATTTCTGTGTATGTGTGTGTGTGAATGTGTGCGTGTATAGTTTTGTAGTTTTTAACTAGAGCATATAAATTATTCAATTATTGCTTTTATTTTCATTCGTTTTGGTTTTTGTGTTGTTCTAATTATTGTTACGATTCGATTTAAAAATTTGTTTTAATTTTTTTCTTTTTAACTATGCAACAATTTAGTTTTTTTAACGTTACAAATTTGTCAACAAGTCGAAGTAACTGCCGCGGGGAGGCAGGCCAGCGTATGAAGCGGGCAACGGCCTGCGGCAAGTGAGGGGCGGGGAGCGGAGGCTCTATTGGCTACTTCTGCTTTTAATTTGCAGGTAATTTGTGAAACCGCTGGGTTCGATTTGTGTGTGTGTGTGTGTGTGTGTGTGTGTGTATGTGTGTATGTGTCGGTGTGGCCAAAATAATTGTTGTAGTAGTTGTTAAGGCAAATGCAATTTACAAATATAATAATAATTTCATTTGTATTTTTTCTTTTCGCCTAATTATGCACCAATTCGTTTTTTGGATAATTTGCCGCCGTCGTTGCCGCTGCCCTTACTCTTTACTTCCTGACCCCGCCGATATTGTGTAAAATTATTTAAGTTTTTTGTATGCCAAGATTTAACAATAGATTCTCGTAACGAAAAAGAGTTTTAAAATCATGAAAAACAAAACAACATCATATCATTTTTGCTGGAGATTTTCTCTTACTCTCTTCTTCACTTTTGCTTAGTTGTAGTATTTAGTATTTTAGTACATTATTTGTTAGGTATTTTTTATATGTATTTAGCTAAATACTCATGTAACACACTTATTGAGTGTCTATGTATTGCTTTAGTTTTTTTACTTTTATTTACTTTCTTTTTTGAATAGTCTCGCTATGTACTAGGCGTATATTTAGTATATATTATATGTATATATATGTATTTGTATATGTATATGTGTGTGGTTTGTTTTGCTTTTTTCTTTTTCTTTTCCTTTATCTTATTTTTTTTTGTATATGTATATACTTTCATACTTTTTGCTCTTTTATTTAGCATATTTTGAATATCTTTATTGTATAGGTTTTTCTTTCTTTACTTCCTTCTTTCACTTGCTTTGCTATACGCTTCCATTACACTTTTCGCTTAGTGTGCTAGTTTATCAATTTGTTTTGCCTTCGTTTCCTTTCTCTTTTAAGACTACAACTTCGTTCAGTTTTACTTTGCTTTCTTTTTTTGCTTTTTGCTTGGCTTACAAATATTTCATTCTATTTAACTTACATATCTATATATATATATATGTATATATATATATTTATTTATATATGTTTTAGTATGTGTGTGTGTGTGCGCATGCTTTGTGCTGCGATTTATTTGCTTTCCTTGCTTTATTTTTTTTTGCGCTTTCTGCATATTTTTGCTTCATGCTTTTTATCTTAGTTACTTTTTGCTGTATGTTTTACATTTATATGTATATCATATATGTGTGTGTGTATGCTTGTGTGTGTTGTGTAGTTTATATAAATTAATATTTATGCATTATTAATGTCTTTAATTTTCGTTCTGCTGCCCGTATTCCCCCTTTTGCGCAATTCCCCTCGCGCTATACAAAACTCTCTCTCCATCTGCTGCTTTAATAAAATATTTAGTAGGCTGGCTGACATGCCATTTGCTCATTTAAGTCCTTTACAAATATACAGATTTTGCTGTTTTCTGTCTCTGCAGCTGCAACATGGTACTTGCCTGCATTTTGTCGCTTGTGCAAGTTTCGTTTAACCCCCTCCCCTTAGCTACCCTACCTCCCACCTACGCTAATTGCACATTATTAAATGTTTGCGACCGTAGCAGTCAGCCTCTGTCAGTCATCCGCCTAATATCCCCCACCACCTTACGCATCACTTGGCCTGTTCCATCAACTGAAAACATAAGCTGCTTATACTCTATATATGTGACTGCATGTGTGTGTGTATGTTGTGTGTGTGTATCCTTGCGGATGTGTGTCTCGAGTATCTATAGAAAATGTAGCTATGATTTTGTTGTTGTTTCTGTTGCTTTTTTGGTAGCAGCTGAAGCTGCTTTATATAAATTCTATTAATGCGTTGTAGTCAGTAGCAGCAGTATTTGTGGTTGTTGTAGTTGTTGCTGTTATCTTAGTTGTTGTAGTTGTAGTTGTTGCTGCATCCTTGAAGTTAACAGGGATAAATGCCTACAAGAAACAGTCGAAGAACATTTCAAACAAATACATCTACAATACTCTGCCAGCATGTGCGTGTACTACAATATAAATTTATGTATGCATATGTATGTATGTGTATATACTACATAAATTATGCATGTGTGTGTGTGTAGCTACAGTTACAACAAGCGCACAACACAAAAGTACAAAAATTAATTAATAAAATGGCCACAAAATCAGCTAAAAAAAGGAAATTATTTAAGAACATTTCTTCTATTGCCGCCTAGAGCGTATGTGTATGCGTATGCGTGTGTGTGTGTGTGAGTTAAAAATTAAAATAACTAAGGTATAAATTAATTATGCAATTAAATTATAACTAATTAATTGTTGCTGTTTGCTATTGTTGCTTTTGCGGGGTACGTGGTGCGAGGGGAATCGAAGAGCATCGTCGTTGTTGTTGTTGTTGGGGCAGCAGTACGGTTGTTGTTGTGGTTGATGTTGCAGCAGTAGCTGTTGTTGTTCTTGTTGTTGTTGTTGATGGGGCTCGAGCAGCTTCTCAACGTAAAATTTGGCGACTACGAAAATTGGTTATTTAATTTTGTTGTTCTAGTTGTTGTTCTGGTTGTTGATCTTGTTCTAGTTGTTTTATGGTTGTATTTAACCTTTTTTACGTTGCATATTGTTGTTGATATGGTGGTTGTTGTAGTTGTTGAAGTTGTGCAGCAAGAACCGAAGGAAAGAATGAAAAGAAAAGAAAACAAAGCGTATACAAAGAGGTGTGTGGAAAACTACGATTCAAACACAGCTAAAACGACAAATGTGACAAATTTACAGCGAACAAGCTTCAGGACTGAGACAGAGAGAGTGATGCAAGCGGTGTTCTTGTTGTACTTGTTCTTGTTGTTGTTGTTGTTGTTGTTGTACACAGGCAATGTGAACTGAGTGTGGTAAATAGCGAGCTGCACTTTAATTACCTTGATAATTCGGAGGCCAAATGGTGGGTACATTCTGTGAAAGAAACCAGAAAGTAAATTCAGTTTTAATAAGAATTCTCAAAAAGTAAATTGTGTGATGCTGACAGCTCTAATATATCTTTTTACATTTGTTTTAATTCGAATTGCTTTAGTTATAGATTTCAGCTTTTGATTTAGCTATTTCCAGAACAATGCGTTTTTATTAATACAGTATAATCTCGATATTTGGGACAATCGCTAATGTACATTTCTAATACATATTTCTCATATTTTTGCCTATTTTAACTGATTTAATTTCTTATTTTTCTTTACACAATATCAATATATACAATGTGTCGTTTGGCTGCACTTTTAGTTTATTAAATGCTACAAGAAAGGGGACGTAGCACGATATTGCTCCAGATTATACCATATTATTATATTTTTACTTTGTACTCACCATTGGCACGCTGTAGTACTGATAGAATGGCTGATATTGCATGGCTGAAGGTGGGTAGATGGCTGGCACACCAGCGGCTGTAAAGTCAGTAACTGGTGTTGATTAGTTATCCCGGCGTAACATGGATTGTTTTATATTTGTTGTTGTTGTTGTAGTTGATAATTTTTTTTATTGTTGTTGTGTCAATTAGAAGAGAGTAAACAAATGGAGAATATAAAAAAGAAAGAAAATATATTGAATTGAAATCGAACTCAAGCGATAAATGAACTCAAGGGGAGATGTGAGAGGCCGCGATAAACGACAATCGATAGGCAATCGATAACACATACCTGGCGGATAGACGGCAGCGGCAAACTGATCCATCGGGATATTGCTAATCGGTGCCGGCGGTGTGGTGGTGTAATAAACGGCTCCATTGGTGGTCACAATCGACTGCAGCGGATTCGGCTATCGAACGGAGTGGAAAGGTAATTAAATTTGATATATATATGTGAGATATATACTCTGTTACTCACCTGCTTCTTGATAGCCGGCGCAATGTTCAGCTTGCGATCGCGCAGCACAACGCACTCACCCTGCGAGTGAGCGAGCGAGCGATATAGTGGAAGAAAGGAGAGAGAGAAAGCAATATGTAGTTATGGCATTAGAAAATTGTTAATCAACTTTGTCTCACTGTGTTGTGTGTAATTTGTATGTTGATGTGTGTGTGTGTGTGTGGCATTATCAACAGACAGTGCCAAACGAAATTCAAATTGGAAAATTCAAACCCAAATCGAACGCAGCAGCATCAATAAATATTCTCAAAGTAAAAAGAAAAACCAACAAAATAATTTTTATGTATAAAAAGGCGTCAGATATTTCAACTTTTACTTGGAACTGTTCTTGTTCTTGTTGTTGTTTTTGTTGCTGGCAGTTGGCAATGCCCAAAAGTCTTGTTCGCCAAGAGAGATTGAAGCAAAACACGTGCCAAGCCAAAATACCATTACCAAAAGTGTATTTTATCTATAGAGTATGCTAGTGTGTGTGTGTATGTGTGTATGTGTGTTTAATATCGCATTTGTTTATTACGAAATATGTCATGTACTGCAGCACGAATTGAATCGAAATGAACAAATGTTTTATTTGCTTTTCGGTTTTTATTTGTTTTTGGTTTCTTGCGCGGCACAAAAAAAAAAACAATAAAAAAAGAACACATAAAAAAATGTAAAAACTTAATAAATCAAAATCAAAGAACAGCGTTTCAAAAGAAGCTTTTGTTTTGTTTCGTTTACCGATTGCACTCGCTTATCAATGTTATCATTAATTCAATGAACAACCAATGCCAACAGCAAATTTGTCAAATGTAATTTAATTTCATGTACACTGTTCAAACAAACCTTTTAGCTGCTTTTACTAACTCTCCACTTGCTGTTTATTATTTTAATCTGCTGCGCTTTTCTACCATATTTCAACAAGCTTTTTTCCCCCACAACTGAGCAACAGCTTTACCATCTGGCCATAAGCTCACTAATTGGTCCATATGCTTGATAAACGGTAGCTTTAGACCAACATTGCAAATTCTACTCTTGATTGCCGAGAGCTGCAAATCCATTCTGTATGAAAAAGACCCCGAAATTGACCTCCTGCATGAAGCGTACAAGTGTACTAAAAACGCCATTGAAAGGACATCAACTGGGTAGTTTGCCCAACTCTAGCATGCCTTTATAATAGCCTAATAGCCCACATCAACAATATTGGCTGCTATTATATCTTAAGCAATGCTGGTGAAATGGATCAAAGAGTGAGCCGTCATTAAATATTCTTTTGATAAATTCATCGCTATTGCTGGCATAGTTGTTAAAAAAAACCATAAAATATCCACAACAATTGTAGCAAACGTCAATTAGAAATACCATTGACATTAGTAGAAATTGATATGTCCATCTCATCCAAGTAGTTTTAAATACCATTCAATATGTGAATAGCCCATTATTGAGGATGTAAAGCCACAGTTTTAGCTTAAGCAATTAACAGTCTGTTTTTTACAGAATATCTAATTAAAAGCTAGCAACATATATTAAGAAAATGGCGACAAGAAAAGTAGCCACAATCGAGAGCTTTAATGGCAAAAAGGAAGAACTGTTCTTGCCTACTTTCTTCAGCTATCCAACTTATTCTATGCTACTTCTTTTGTCTATACAAATTTGAATAACTATTATGACAAAAATTACTAAGCATTTCCCACAAACAATAGCAGTTCTTATTACTTTTGATTGGCATTAAGATTAAACCACAATGCCATGCCCATACTATCGTTTTGAAGTGCCATCTCTAGTGAGCGCGAATTCCGTCAGCCATTTAATGGTCGGCCATCTTGAGCTGTCCATCTGTCTGTCCGTCTGTCTGACTGCCTGTTATGCTCATGTACATGGGTCAGTTTATCTTTAATTGGCAATTAGTCGCTGATAGCCGCAGCGATTTGCACTTGAAATGCATGAAAAGCCAACACAAAGACAGCAGCCTCACAATGGGGCGGACCAGGACGGCATCGGGATGTGGGTGTGTCCATGTCTGTGTCCTAAGCAAATGTTTGCGGGCAATAACAGCTGCTGCTGCTCGACTGCTGATACCTCGACTGCCGTTTCCTTTTGCTGGTTTTGCTTAAAGTTCTCTTAAACGGACTCGAGGCCTACTTTTCTTTTGCCTTTTCTTATGCTGCTTTCTTTTAGCCCGTTGTAGCGTATCCTTTGACCGCCACAGGGCAAACAGACGCCCCTTAAAAGAATAAAAGACGTCCAAGACACACACAAGGAGAAAGGATAAGGCGCGTTCACAACAAAAGGCCCGACGACCCACCGGGGTGTTGAAACCGAGTTGAAGTAAAGCCACTCGTATGATGATGAGGGCGATGGATGGCAGAGCAGCGGAGAGGGGAGAAAAGGAGAGCGAGAAGACAGCAGTCCGCAGCCAAAGACCCACTTCTGTCTTGTTCTGTCATGGGCGAATTTAATTAAGAACCCTTTGAGGGCTTCTACATCCTGGGCCTTTTGTTTCCTTCGCCACACACACACACACACACATACACACGAGCGCATACACACAAAAAGGACAACAAGAGGCCAGCCCCTTGACCAGCCACCCTCCCCCCGCCTTTCCCTTGGGACACTGGGACACCGTTCTTGGTCATTGGCAATGCGCATTAATAAACGCATCTTGAGCCTGCCAAAAAAAAAGAAAGAATAAAGCTACAGTGCGAGATCTGCTCGACTGTGAAATACCCGCTAATCAGAATACAAAATGTTGTGCGAAAATATACCAATCAAAAATCCGATGAAGATGCCGACAATGCACCAAAATAGTCAGAAGAATAAACCAAAGTCTAAATTAGCAGCGTGGTTGCCAGCAATATACCAAAATAGTCAAAAAATATATACCAAATTCTAAATTAGCAGCTAGTTACCAACAATATACCAAAATAGTCAAAAAATATACCAAAATCTAAATTCTTGGTTGCCAACAATATACCAAATTCTAAATTAGCATCTTGATTGCCAACAATATACCAAAATAGTCCAAAAAATATACCAACTTCTAGATTAATATCCTATTATAATTATTTGAAAAAAATTCTTGCAAATCATGTTTTGAAGAGACCTTGAATACTCTCATTTTATATTGTTGTCGATATGTATATATTTGCATATATATTTGGTATGAGATCTAGGTCAATTATATATACATTTTCGGTAAGCACAAACTTAAAATACCCCTCAAGGCTATAGGTAGCGGGTATAGAAAAGAAAACCAAGTCAAAGCTACATTATAATTTTGAGGCACGCTTTGAAGTCTGCTGTGTGAGTGTGTGAGTAATGAGTGTGAATGAATGTGTGTGTGTTAACAGGATAATTATGTGTGCCAAAGTGTGGATTTAGTGTGCCATCAAAAACATATACACAATTGTTAGATGAGCTGAGAGGACAGTGTGAGTATGAATGTGTGTGTGTGTGTGTTTGTGTGGGTAGGAGTGAGACAGCAAGCTAATTAAGTCAGACAGCTGGCCAAAAAGGGTAGACCAGAACTTGGACTTGGATGGTCTATTTGGCAGTTTGTGGCTTTTTAAAACTTGGTAACAAATGAAACTTTTGATAACCGAAATTTAATTAGTGCAAATGTTTAGCCATGTGTGTGACATGTGCGCTTGTATAGGTGTGTGTGTGTGGGCTGTATGCACATTAAAATCTCGTTAAACGTTGCTGCCACACGGCTGGCAGCAGCATTGTGTGGCACACTGCTTATTGTTACGGCTGCTGCTGCTGCTGCTTCAGATGCCTAGGGGCGTTTGCTAAGGACACAAGAACAATACACACACCTACACAGAAGCAGAGTGTGTGAAAGTGTGTGTGTGTGTGCAACACAGAAATGTGCAAAGCGCCAGCAGCGCAATAACAATGCACATTTAATGACAAGTGGAAAACTTTTTCACTTAATGTATGCCACACAAAAGGAGCTGGCCCCCAGCTGAGAGAGAGCGAGAGAGTAGGGGGGATGAGAGAGAGAGAGAGAGAGAGAGAGAGAAGTAGCAGCTGCTGCTGTTATGCAATGTGCTCTTCTTAAACAGAAAACGGCAGCCAATAATTTCTAATAAGGTTACGAAGCCTAGCCCAGAGCTTGACTTTATTTAGGCAAGATTGAAACTTGTTTTAGCCACAATTGGTAGACGACGACGACCACCTGGGGCCGTGGGAGCAATTGATTGCGGGCCATACCTATTCCCTAGAGCAAGGCCGTGCAATGAACCCGCCCCCCGCCAGCCTCTACGAGAAATTATAATGAGCACAGATAGAGAAAGAAATAAATAGAAATTAAGTATATACATATATGTATATATACATATATACATATATATATAGTTTATATAGTAAGAAAGCAACAAGGCGCTAAGGTCTAGACCCAGCCGAGATTATGTATATATATATATATATTTATAATTATGCATATATATACACACACACACAAACACATAGGTAAATTTAAAAGTAGCTAAAAATGTAGTTATTGTTTAATTTGCAGCAATAAAACAAAAGGTAAGAAACGTATTAAACAAACGGTGCAACAAACGCAACTGCAACTGCAACGCAACTGGAAAAACACACACATTGTTGTTGCCGGTCTATCGATAACAGTGCGGGCCCTCCCGCACATTATCGAACATCGATATATTTGAGTATATTTATATATATTGAGTATATATGCATTTACAAGGACTTGCAATTTTTGGTATTTTTTTTGTACTAAAACTATGTTAGGTGAGTGTTGGTATGTGTGTGTGTGTGTGTGTAAGTGTGTGTGATGCGAATGTAACGCAACGTAACGTAACGCAACGCAACGCAACGGAAACGTAACTCAACAAAAACGCAATTAGAAGAAAATACAGGAAATTACATAAGAGAATTACAAGAGTGTGGTGCCGTCGTTGTCGTTGTGTGTCCGCTGTACCGTTGCTCGATATAACGAGACTTGGGCATGAGTGAGACAACAGAGAGAAGAGAGAGAGACAGCAGCTGTCGGTTGTTGCACACACCAGTGTTGTTCTTGTTGTTGTTGTTGTTGTTTGGTGGGTCAGCTAATGCCCTAAAAGATCGGAGGCACATTATATCGTTGCTTTTACTTTTCACTCGAACGATTGTACATGTATAGTTGTGTGTGTATGTGGTGGTGTGTATGTGTGTAGGTGACTCGTTTGTTTAAATAATAATCGATAAGCGATAACACAGGCGACATTAGCAACACAATTGTAAGTGGCTTGTACTTACATCCGCCTGCAGTCTTTGCGCCTCCTGCTCCGTCTCGAATGTGACAAATCCATAGCCCTTGCTGACCCCAGCACGATCCACAATGATCTTTGTACTCTTCACAGTGCCATAGGCGCTAAAGACACGCGTCAGATCCGCCTCGGTGGTGTCGCCACTGCAATTGATATTGTGTTATTTAAATATGTTTTATATTGTATTCTATTTATTATTATTTACCTGATGCCGCCCACAAAGATGCGATTCGGGATGAGTGTGCCATATTTGGGCGCTGCCAGTGGCGCCTCCAGTGCGCCGGCGGGCGCTGCGGCTGCTGTTGGGGCAGCTGTGATTTTATGCATCTCGGCTGGTGTCGTCTCCAGACGAAAGTTCGCTCCAAAGGGCAGAATCTTGAGGCTGTTCCTCCAATCGCTTGGGCACGCGCAAGAAAAGAAACAAACTGAATCTCTTGGGCGCTCTCTAGTTTGTCTCTAGAGCAGGCTTCTCTCTCTCTCTCTCTCTCTCTCGATTAGTGATGCACTGTTGTTGTTATTGTTAGCTCTTTGACTGGTCTTGCAATCATATGTATGTGTATAACGCAGTTAGTTGTTCTCTAAATGAGCTGCTTCGCTTTTCTTGGCCTTTTCCAGCTATTTTCGCTATAAACTTTTCATAGATTCTTTTTTATTGCAGATCTGTAAAGAGAGAGAGAGAGTGTTAGAGACGGATCTTGCTTGAAAAATTGCCCCCTACATAACGCAAAGAAATGCAGGCTATTTTTGTACCAGAGGCTAGACACATGTGTCACACACAAGAGCGGGAAAAACAGTGAGAGAGACAGAGAGAGCGAGAGAGAGAGGTAGACTCTTTTCTTAGCGACATGTGTGCGCCATAAATTCACCTTCAGCAGCAGCAGCAGCAGCAGAAGCAACAAAGCGACAACTCGACAGAGCAAATAGCACAGCGTGTTTAAATTTAACAACAGCAGACTGTCAATAATGAAATGGTCAAAATAATACAACTGTGAGGTACACACTGAGTTCAATTAGTATCGTTATTAACAAGAAATTGATGTGTCTTGTGTGTTCCACCTACTTGTCCCAAGGCATCAAGGGGCGTCGCTTATCGCCCCGCGTGTGTTGTCTATCATAATTATATTTTCATTAACAATATACGTGTATATTGTACATACATATAAGGCCAAATCGATTCGAAATACATGCATATACAAAGTGTATCTATAACACGTGATTATGGCTTGCTGCTTGCTTGCCAAAATGTAGCTCAAAACATAATTTCGAATTTCGCATAAATCAGCGTAAAAACACAACTAAATATAGACAAGTCTATAAAGCTATATGCACCATTTTGTAGCACATATATATATATATACATCTCTATTTAGATATTTGGTTGAAAGTCGTGCACATCTTTCTCATTAAATCGCGTCACATTTCCAAAATGTTTTTCAACATTTTCACAATTTTTACTTTATATTTTTAGACGCTCAAGCAGTTCTGTCACACACACACACACACACATATAGACACCCACGCATACTCATACATTTGCTGTTGCTGCTCGACAGAAAAAAAATGAGAAAAAAAAGCAAGAAAAAAGTGAAAACTACGGCAAGTAAAAGCTTTTTCCTAACGGTTGCTTTAAGTGCCCCTGACATAAATCATAGCAAAGGCAGAAAAGCAAAGGGGAAGGGGGGATTGTGGTCTATTCCCCCTTGCCAAGCATAGAGATTTCTGCTCGAGTTTTTAATTATTTACATGAATATTATGAAATTTGGCAGCACTTCATTTGCGCCCTGGCCAAGATAAAGATATCACCAGCTCTCTTCCCCTCCACCTCATCCCACACAGAGCAGTCGTTAAATTGTATGAACAACTGCATTATTAAAATGCCCATCAAAAGAGGCCCTGAAATTGGCAGTGTCAGCGACAGAGACAGCGAGAGGTCAACCGGAAAATCACAGCAACATGACAACGCCAATGGTATCAGCGGAATTTAATCAACAGCAGCCAAGCGGCCGCCACACCAAACAACTGCCACTCCCCCCAAACCCCCACCGCCCCTGCTCAATCGCCGTGGCAGCACTCGACATTATTGCAAAATTCCACGTGCGAAAATTGCACGCGTAATGCCAATGAAAACGAACCAAAGAATTTAATAATAACATACACACACAGGGGGTCCAATAAAGACAAGAACGACTGCCAAATACCCTATAGTATTCTATTTGTGATCAAAAATATACTAGCTTTCATTTATTGCAAGCTATAAAACACCTTAAATGAGTTAAAATAGTCTAACTATAAATCAATATTAATATATTATTAATAGCTGCAATTACTGCCCATAGCAAACAGCATTATTAAATAATAATAATAAACAAAATGAAGCAACATTTGAATCAACATTAGTGTTGATGAAATTAATAATTGCAGATACTGTCAATATTAATTATTACAATAATTGTTATCTTGAACAGAAGATACCTATATTTCAATTAAAAGCAATAATGATAAAATTAACAAAGCATAATATGCATACAATAACATAATAAATGTTATTATGTTGAGAAAATTGATGACAAGAATAGTGTATATAAAATATATTTGAATTAATAAATGCAAATACTATTGATAGTAAATGACTTTTATAATTATGTCGAGAAAATTGAGAGAACAAGTGTATATATATTAATAATTGCAAATGTAAAGAAAATTGAAAGAATATTGGTTCTATAGTTGAATCAATTACAATTGAACAATTGCTAATAATGGGCATTATTTCAATAAAATTAGAAGTCTTTATCCAATAAGGAAGTAAATTCTTATAGAATATTTGAATTTACACTAATAACGATAACATATTATTAATTGCAAACACTGTCGTTAGAACCAATATAGTCATTTACTATAGTTGAATCAATTGCAATATTAATTGCAAATACTATTGGCATTATTTCAATAAAATTAAAAGTCTTTATCCGATAAGGAAGTACATTTCTTAAGCCTGATAATTATCGAGAGAGTCGGAATTGATCGATAACAGATATCGAATGCATAGATAGCAAGTATGGACAGATAATTTGATTGCTTACTGCTTTAATATGCATTTCCCTATCAATACTATACACATATATACAAACGCAAATACCAAGCAATACTATGCATGTTCAAATATCGACAATGTTGCAGCTGGGAAATAGCGATAGATAGAAATGGCTCATCCGCATGCCACACAGTCCTGATGTGCTCATCAAATAGGTATTTCGGAAATGCAATCTAAATGAACTTCAGGCGGATACATTCTCCCGCACACACACACACACATACTACTGGCATTGTAGCCTTGATGTGGAGCATTTGATTGGCTGCAGGGCAAACACCGAAATCAGATGCAACCATGCAACAATTCCAAACAGCTGCCCCAAAAAAAGAAAACATTCTACATTGTTTTTTTTTTTGGCACAATTGAAGCGCAACTTGGGCAATTAGGGCAAAATGCAATTAGTATTGCAGAAGCAGACGGGAAACGACTCTTGAAGTGCGAAAGAAAAAGTGGTGAGTGCCACATTTGACCTATAAAAAATGGCCAAAATGTGGAGCAGGAAAGGAGCTGCCCGAAGGTAAAGCTGAACTGCCCACACGAGACACGAGGATAGATAAAAATAGTGAAATGCACGGCGCACTCACCTGTGTGTCCTTGCCAAAATAGGGGGAGAGAGAGAGGGCGAGAGAGCGAGGAGGGAGCAAGAAAAACCAAGGCAAGCGATAGTCAGAAACTGATAAAGCTTAAATGCTGACACAGAAAACGTGAGGTGGCTCCAAAGTAAAGGAAGCGCTGCCCTAAACAGGAAGCAGTAGTCAGGTATAGAGAGGGGAGGGGGGGAACTCGGGACTGGGCGACAAGCTGATAAGCGTATGTAAGTCACATAAGAACAATTAGCCAAAGCTCAAGAGTTTAACTCTTCTCCTATATTCCTTTTTTTTTTTGGCAAAGAGCAAAAGCTAAATCCCAATAGCAAACAAGTAAAATCCCTTAGCACAAGAGACGCGCGTGCTGCCGCATAACTTGGCCAAAAATGCGGGCCAGCAGTGGTGGCAGGAGAAAAAGAGATAGAGATAGAGAGTGAGGCGCAAAGAGTGCACTCAGTCAAAGGTCAATTGAAGTTGCGGCCGAGCAGACAGCAGCGACAGCAGCCAAGTCAAGTGTAATACGAGAAAGCACAAAAATGGCACACACACACACCCACACACACACATACACAGAGGCAGATGCTGACTGACAGCGCGCCGGAAGTGGCTGGCAGTTCAGCTAACACCTCCCTGCTTCCTTGCGCTCTGCCCCGAAAAAAAAAACAAACAGCGAAAGAAAAAAGGCAAAACACAACGGGCAACAAAAGGGCCCAGAAATATGTTACACAATCCTTGAGAGCGTGTGTGTGTGTGTGTGTGTGAGTGTGACGAGGACGAGGACGAGGACTATGCTGCTGCTGCTGTTTGCTGCTTTGGGTGTCAGTCAAGTGAAAGGAAATTGTAGCTAACAGATAGCGGGCGTAGAGCAGAAGGGTCGAAGGGAAGGCAGGGAGAAGGAAGTGGGGGGGGGGGCAGCTGTGGCAGACATACCAACAGACAAACATCATCATGATGAGGCCTGACGAGTAGCAGAGAGAGCTTGAGCCTGATGCGAGACACGACACGAGACACGAGACGTTGACGCTGCAGCAGCTGAAGCGGGACAAAATTGATGGCCTGCCAAGGCGGCGAAGCCCCTCTCCCTACACACCCCTACTACTGTGTGTGTGTGTGTGTGTGTGTGTGTGGCACACAAAAATCCATAATCCAAACAGCAGCAGCAAAAGGGAAACGACAAACTACAAAGCCAAAGCAAAAGTTCGCTCTCTTTGTGTGTGTTTTGTGTGAAACAATGAAACTTTTCTGCAGCACCGTTAAATTGTTTGATGTGTGCAAGTGTGTGTGCGAGTATGTGTGTGTGTGTCCAATTGTGTATTTGTATTGGTTTTTTGGGGCTGCCAATATTTGCACAGCATTGCAACTTTAAGAAGGCTCAAGCTCGCTCTCTCTGTATCAATAGAAGGATTCAGCAAGCTGTACACAAAAATCTGTCACAGTTCCCAACACCCCCCCCCCCACCCCCCTCGCACCACCTACTCAACTGCTGTGTGGTTGCAAAGTTAGCCAAGCATTTGGCAAATGATTTATTGCCATAGAGCCGGCGAGAGACAACGCTGCGTATGAGCGATGGCTTCTTTAGCTCTAGGCATAAGCCAAGGCTTCCTCAGCGACCGCTTTAAAGGATATAAGCGGCATTTGATATACCCAGGGACAGACCAGACCACACCACAAGAAGACTTTGCCTGGTTATATCCATTAAATGCTGCGCCAAATTAAGTCATTAAAAAACAATTTCGACAACGTTTTGAAACAAAAAAAATAAAAATAAAACAAGCGACAACGCTGCGTATGCGTAATGTGTCTTGCTGCTCAACAAAATATGCAAATTTATTAGCGACTGGTGTGCAGCTATAAAAGAAAAAAAAAGCGAGCAGAGAAGAGAAGAAAAAGAAATGCAATCATGAAAAAGCAACGTAAAAGGCGACGAGAGACAAACGTAAAGCGCAAAAAGAAATGGCCCAAAAGTGTGACTTGCAAACAAGATGAGCGACCGGTGAGGGGTGGGGGAGGGTGTGGAGAGTAGGGGTAGTTCGTAAAAGGGGGGGAGGCAGAACACCCTACCAAACTATTTTTGTAGACGCAGCTGCCTTTGTGCGCTGACTTTCCTTACTTAGGCCAGGCATAAAATTAAAATGCAAACGAGACAGAGAAAGCATACATACAAATGGGAAAGCTGCAGCTGCGGAGGCTGTGCTCGACTGCGATGTACCCGGCAAGGCTCAACTCATATACCAATTTTAAAAGGAGCGCCAAGAGGGCGTGGCATAAATCTTAAGCAAATTGGAAGCGTAGAGACCACAGCTATGTCGAACATAAATTTGTTGGAGCTAGCTCTTTTAGTATCTGAGATATAATTGTTTATGCAGACGGACGGACAGACAGACGGACATGAAAATACCATAATGTCGTTCTAAAATATATGCCACTTTATAGCACACATATTTGCTGTTATCACTCACTTATCATAGCCTTCTAAACCTCACGGAACGGGTACAAAAGGGAAGGAACTGTGGGTGTTGCGTGGCGTGTGTAAAAGTGAAAAAAGCGCAGTTGAGAGCACGTCATCAAAAGCGTCTCTAGCTGTTCTTCTGTTTGCTGTTTTCCCCTGCATTTTCCTACGCTTTTCCTTTAGCATTTTCCGCTTGCACTTCAATCAAGCAACTCGGCATAAACTACTGCGCCACCTTCCTAACTGTGTGGCAGTAGCTGCATTTGCATTCTCTGCCAACTCTCGTTGATGTAAAGACATGTCTTCCTTAGTCAGTCCCAACCCCCCTTCCCCCTCACGCTGCCACTCGAAATTCACCTGGCAACATTTAGAGGCAGACGAGGCAGCCAACATTTTCGCTTTTGTTTCGGCCCTGCAACAACAAATGGCATCGTTTTTTGGCTCGTTACAAATTTGCGCCTCAACTATTTAGCAAGTTATTTGTCCGTCTGTCCGTCCGTCTGTCTGTCCGCTTTTCTCGACTGCGGCCTGTGGCCCAGTTGTTGCGATTTGTGGTGAAAATGTGCGCAGAGAGTGAAAAATCTAATTACAAAGTGCGACAAGAAAATTGTTCTACAATAATATAAATACACAAAGTATGTGTCTGTTATAAAGTTGTGCAAATTAGTCTCTAAATGCGCCCACATGCAGCCTGCCAAGTTGCAAGTCATAAAAACCAACAGAAAACAAAGTTAAAATATGCATACACTCGATTTGGACGGCATTGCTCGTGTCTTCGATTTTCCATACCGAATTCCCTTCAAGCGAGTGTGTAAACAATGTGAAAATTGAGTTAATTTCATAATTGAATTGCGAAATGAAATTTCTCATCGCCAGATCAATGGATGTCATTAGCACAGCTGCTTAATATCGTGAATAATGACGGCAAAATGAATAACTCATCACCGGAAACACACTGCGAGAGGGAAGAGCGTTGGGCGTTTAAAAGATGCGATCTCAATAGATAATGCATACATTTAACACCGCATTTAGAGAGAGAGAGAGAGAGGGAAATACGAAAAAGAAAAGAGAAACACATTTAAATTGCAAAAAATATAAATCAAGTGTGCTTACTTTGCGGAATTTTGCATGCATTATTTTAGGAATTTCATTTGCTTAATTCAAGCTGCTAGAACGATGAATTATTTGACTAGAAAGAGTCTTCAACTATTGCTAATTTATCTCATAAATGTCTAATGCTATGTTTTGTACAATTCGAGATGCGGATTTATAACGTAATTATTTTTATATCCATTTAATGCATTCAATTAATTACGAATTCTACTCTCGTTGTCTGTAGTACAATCGCCTTACTTAATTCACTCAAGCTTTGAGAAAACAATTCCAGTTCCATATGTGTATTTTATTTAAATATATGTATTTATGAAATTACTTGATTCCATTTTGAATGGAAGTTTCTCTAATGATTTAAAGTTTTTTAATTTTATGATTTTATTTTTAAATTGACATACATATACATATATACATATATATTAAGAATGATTTGTTCTATTATTTACTTTATTTTATACGATTTCAATTTTAATTCCAAGTTCTCATTTATTTTTTTAAATATATTTTTTATTATTTGTTGTTGTAATTTTAAATAATTATTTTTTATTTGAGAATTTGAATTTTATGTTTTAGTGCTAATTTTAATATTGCTTTCTTATTTCTCATAAAATTACTTTTTATACTATACTAGTTTTAAATTGCGCAATTTAATTTGTTGATTTATTTAAAAATTTTATTTATTTTTTTTTTGTTAATTTACCTTTTTTTGCTTTTTTCAAATATTTAAATAGTTCATTTATTTTAAGTTACTATCTTTGGTTTTAAATAAATGATTTCCAATTAAGATTTTGAACAATTCATGTTTTAATATATTAATTTTAATATTTGTTTTTTATATTTTATTATTTAATGCCATATTTCCGTTTAAATTCGAATTTTACATGCGATTGAAAAGCAGAGTGCACAAATAGCTTTTCTATTCGATATGCATGAAGCTCTAACCCAATTTCCATTATAAATATATAATAGCTTGATGCTCGATGCTATTTGTAGCCTCCACTTCGACTAGTCATCTATCCATCTATCTGTCTGTCTATCTAGCTGGGTATCTACTTAACAACAATATATCTATCGCTAATCCCAAGCTGACGTTGCCGCAAAGCAAAGCATTGTTGAAAATTTGGTCAGGTGGCTGCCACAAAGTTCTCAACACACATCAGCGGTTATTGAGAGTGTGTGTGTGAGTGTGTGTGTATGTGTGTGTATGTGTGTGTGTGTGTGTGTGTGTGAGGAGTGTCTTTGTAGTGGTGCATATCCGCTGGTGGGCAGCACGATTCGAAACCGTGAAAATATGCAGATAACTAATATTAACTTTTTGTTTGAATGCATGAATGAAGCGAGAGAGTTGTAAAAAAGTGAATGAATAGACTAGACAGAGAGAGAGAGAGAGAGAGAGCGAGACAAAGCAAGACAGAGACAGAAGCTAGCTGTAATTGGCCTTTAAAGACCCGCAGACCCAAAAACCAAAGCAAAACTAGCGCAGTGCGTGCAGCGGTCCGAGCGACTCTATTTATGGTCTCCACCATGGAGAGATTAGGTCGCTTGGACAGGTGGGTGTATAGAGCAGCTGAGGTGTGGCGGCAGCACAGGTGTTGCATGCTACGTCGACTGACCCAGCAGTTGGCATGTGGGCGCACATCGATGTGAAGTTCATTGGGCACATGGCAAAGTAGGGGCAACATTGCCATTTCCTGGATCATTGCCAGCAATTGAAAGTCAAAGTTATATGGCAGTCGACTCTTCGCATAACTAAGCATTCATTTTGATTTTGTTTTTCTTTTTTGGCCTTTGGCTTTGGGCGCAGATTTTTCCCTCTTGGCTTTTCCATGCATACACTCTCGTACATTGTGTATACGTTTAATGTGGCAATTCAAATATAGCCCCAAAAAGCGTTTCGATAACAGCTCGAAGTCATTTTATTTTTATGACCAACCGGCAGCAGCAGCTCCCGGGGCGTATCCCCCCCCTCCCGCACCTCTTCCCAATCCCCCCCTTTACAGTCGCAACAGCTGTCGCCAATGTCGCCGCGACGACAAAAACTCTCAGCTAACAACAGCAACGACTTATTTTTTTGGCACGAGCGCCAAGACAAAAACAAAGAAAAACACACACTGAATCTTTTTGGCTCAAAATTAAATGAAAACATATATGGTGCACACACACACAGACACACAGACACAGTCGCAGTCTGGCTAAAGTACTTTAGAAAATCTCTAAAGTAACACACAGATCTAGCGGCAACAAGATGCAAAACCAAAGCGAATCGGAGGCAACAACGACAAAGGCAGCGACGTCAACGACAAAGCAATGAAAATTGAAGACGACCGCAGAGCGGCGCATTTAATTTTAGATTTATGTACAGGGTGCTCTCCTCTCTTCGCAGCAGCCCCTGCAGGTGTGAATACTGGGTGCCCCAAAGGCAAAATGGGTATAAAAAGCGAGCTTTATGCTAACCATAACTTGCTTAACAGGGCAGCCAACATAAGTTGGCTTAAGCTAAAGCCATTACCTGCAGCGACAGTTGAGAAAACTTTTATAAATCGAGTTGATTTAGAACATTCAAAATAGCAGTACATAAAAAGAGTGCTCTTTTAGATAGAAGTCGCTTTAAAGTTCTTTATTTTATTATTGTGATGATTTTGGACACCTAAAACTGCAGATGCTAGAGAAACTAAAGTTGAATTTAGCCAGAGAAGGCAGCCAAAAAATATAGAATTCTTAAGGAAAATATTCTCGTCATTTAGAAAAGTTTTATTAGGTATAATAAGGCAGAAGTATAAAAGATTTAAGAACTATCTATAATTAAGGCATCTGAAGTAGTAAAATTTAGAGAATATTTGTTAAACATATTGAAGTTCGTTAATTGATTTCAAATAGTAAATATGTCTCGAAATGCAGAAGAAAACTTGGCGATCTCTTTGCCTTAATACAAACTATTAAAATATGTACTTGCTAATATAATTCTTCTAGTAGAAAATAAAGATCTCAACATGTCCCTACTCATTGCTGCCTTTGCACTTGCCAGCCAGTCTTTCAAGCGGAATAAGTATTTCTAAAGAACGACAAATATTTCATAAAAGGCTATTTTTAAATGTCTTTGTTCTTGGCAACGACAACAACTTCAGTTAAAGTACTTTATATTTAGAACTTTAAGCTTGCCATTTAAATCAACCGTTTTGGACTTAATGCTCATCTTTTAATCAGATCTGTGCCGGCAAGTAATCTATAAGAAATAAAATAAAATCCCAAAAAATTGTAAGCACATTTCGAGCTCATTTGGAAGACTCGACACACCCCTTATGGGAGGTGAGGAGACCGAGACCGAGACGAGTCGAGTGACGTCCCGCCCGGGGTCCCTTGGCGACACGTTTCCTAGTCAACAACAACACCGAGAGTCGAGTCAAGTCAGGGGTCTGAGAAGATTTCAATGTGGATGGCGATGGCGATGCCAAGAGACCGCGTGGGTTATTTCGAAACTGTTGGCTGCTGGTTTCTGCTGCTCACAGTTTATGCGACTTTTGATTTGTGCGCCGGAATGCAACACAAAACACACATACATATATATATAATATATGTATATATATATATATATTTTTAGATTGCATTTTTACCTTATTGCTGTTGGATTTTCCTTTGGCTTTTCCGTTTGCAGTTGAAAAAACTTTCCACTTATTATTATTATTTATGACTCTCCAAATAAATATGAAATAAAGCCAAATATTTGTTGGCTGCTTAAAAATATATTAGCACCTTTTTTTTCATACGTTTGTTTGCTTGCTTGTTATTAACAATTATTCGAACAATTTATTTATGTTATTTGTGGTTTGTTTTGTTTGCCGAAACGCGTGCGCTTTTGAAAAAAGAGTTGGGGAATTGAATAAATAATTGTATCACATATTTTGTGGGTCAGCTATGTGCATGTGCGTGCCAAGGCAAGGGAGGGGAGGGGGGTGTTGGGTTTAATCTCAGGCTCGTTTATCAACTCATCAAAGGGCAGTCAAAATGCCAACGTGAAAATAAACGAAATTTCTATGCGCTCTGCATACGAGCAGAGCTCAAAAGAGCGAGAGCGAGAGAGAGAGTGAGAGGAGGGAGAGTCTTCGCAACGCGTAAGGGTATAACGGATACCGAGTTGTCTTTGTGTGTGTGTGTGTGTATAGTTGTTGTTTATGGCCATTACGTTACGTATACGCAACGTGCACGAATGGCAACACACTAGGGACGACGCTGCGAGGACCGAGGACCGAGGACGAGGGTGAAGAGAGAGCCGTCGATGGCTCTTTGACTATTTGCTGTGCCGGGGGGCGGGGGAGATGTGGGCGTTTGGCCAATGTGTGTGAGGGGAGAGGCGACTCTTGTGCTTTGGTATACACAAAAATTGTTTCAATTCAAACAACAACAACAACAACAACATTTTGACAACAACCAATTTTGTGTGTCACGCATAAAATGTGTTCAGTTTCCTTGGCAGCTTTTCCTGCTTCCCGCCATGCTTATTTTTTATTTATTTATTCATTTTTCTTTTCTAGCTTTTCTAGCGAAAATCGCCAACAGCCCCAAGCGCCAACAATGCTGGCAACTGCAACAACAAAAACAACAACAACTAGACCCAAAATCAAGTACGTTCAGTTCACACACAATTTTCATAAGAGCACATATGAATGTAGTATGTATGTATGTATTTGTGTATATGTATGTGTGTGTGTATGTACATATGTATGTAGTTGTGCTTTGCCGCTAATTTCAGTTGTTGTAGCTCGCCTGGGTTCTGCCCTGGCTCTGGCTCTTGTCTGACCAGGCCGAAATAGTATTCTTTTTTTTTATTATTATTATGATTTGTTGTTGTCGCTGTAGTTGTTGTAGTTGTTGTTGCTGCTGTTCTGTCGTTGACTTTTGTCTGGCTGGCTTGGCCTGGCTGAATGTGCTTTAAAAAAATTATTTTTTATGGCTTTTTTGGCGAAAAAAACGCAGTTTATATTTTTAAACACGACGTTGCTTGTGTGGTAACTGTTGTTGTTGTTGTTGCAGCACAGAACGCACGAAAACTGGCACACACACACATGGACTGGGAAATCACATAAACGGACACACGCACACACACATGCACAGTCACGCTGAAATGTCGTCTAACGTACGAGTTGCTGCTGCTGCTCTTGTTGTTGTTGTTGTTGACTGCGACGCCGACGTCTACGTTGAGAATTTGAACAAAAAACCGAAAAAACGTGAAAACGTTGCGACTGCGAAAACTGCGAACTGCGACGGCTATATGACGGCGAGAGTGTGTGGCAGAAGCAGAAGTGTTGCAATCACGACGGTAGAACAACGACTCAGCCAAACACGACCGTAACGCGACCAACTGGGCCCCCACAAAGCGACAGCGACAGCGGCAGCGCTGCAGCTGCGCTAGCCAAAAGACGCGACTGCGACGCCAACGTTTTAACTTCGTAACGCATCGTTTCGAGCTTCGCAGACGTTCGTTCGGCTCTTCGCTCACTTCGTGTGTCGTGTTTGCATTGCGTTTCGTTCTTGTTCTCGTTACTCTTGCGCTATCGCTGCTCTTTGTTGTTTGGGGGGCTCTCTTTGTTTGTCGCTCACCGTTAACGTTAACGTTAGCAGAGTGCGCAACGAGGGATGCAATGCACGTGTGAGAGTGATATGCATGTGTGCGTGCGTGTGTGTGTGTGTGTGTGTGAAAAGATTACAATAAACACATTTTAGCGATATTACATATTTGGCCTATTTATTAAGCAGCAGCAATAGCAACAACAACAATCATTATTGCCGCTTTAACTCTCGCGCTTTGTAGTCCCAATCTAGCGCTCCCACTCACACTCCCACTGCCGCACTCTTCGCTCTGGCGTGACGCTAACGCCGACGTTAACGTTGACGTCCGTGCGCTATGGCTGGCCAAGCAAACACAGTTATGTTTGCCGCTGCCGTCGGCGCTGCGTGCGTTTAGTTTTTTTGATTCTTTGCTTATTGTGCAATGAGCCATGGCGACTTAATTGCTTTTCGTTTGGGCTTTTGGTTTCTATAAAGACAAAACAACAACGACAATAAGAGCAGCGACTGGCAGTTTTATTTTCTCTTTGCGCTACGCTGCACTTCAAATGGCTATTGTTGTTGCTGCCGCTGCCGCTGTCGCTACTGCTGCTGCTGTGACTGTCGTTCTATCTGTCATGGCGGAGGCGCATAAATAACGTGCTGATAAAAAATGGACGAAGGGCGTACACACACACACACACACACACACACGCACGCAACAGAGAGACAAACGTATTCACGTAATTATGGCTAGCGCTTTTATCAACTTCACGTAGTTTGTTGTTGCTGTTTTTTGTGTTTTTCATTTTTGTGTAAAGCTCTCGATTACATAAGCGCCACAAACGGACGACGATGAAAATCTGGCTGTCTGACTGACTGCCCTGGGAACAGCCGGACGTGTGTGTGTGTGTGAAGTTGGAAAATTTGAATTTGAATTTTTCAGCATTCAGGCATTGAGCATTGAGCGGAGCGAGAGAAGACAGCGAGAAAAACAATCATGATAATTAAATTGAGTTCACTGATGCGTATACTTAACATTAAATTCAAAAGCAGCCGTAGCAGCAGCAGCAGCCACTGCAGTGGCAGTGGCAGTGGCAGCAACAAAAGCTTCCTCCGACAACGAACGACAGACGAAGCGTCGACGCGACGTCGTGACGTGACGACGCTCATCGGGCACGTCGTCGCCTAAAAAAATGTTTTAAATTATAAAAAGAACCTTCAACTGCCAGCAGCCAACAGCAAAGACGTCTCTGTCGACGTCGCAGTCGACGTCGTCGCCGTCGTCGTCATTGTGAGGGTGGCTCTGGGCGTTTTGTTGTTCTTGTACTTGGCCATACATCGTATTAGCAACAAAAAATTATATAGGTTAACATTTCGCTCGTATCCCGCATGCTTGCGCCAGAGCGGGAGAGCGACATGCAAATGTGTGCCGCATGTCCTCCCACTTCCACTCTCACTCCCAACAACAACAAGGTAATCACAAAAAATCAAAGCCACTTTCTGCTCTTAAGTGCAAAAATCATAGACCGAACATGCACATCCCCCAAAATGTAGCGCCACCAGCAGCTTTTCGCTCTCTTCTCGTTTAAGAGAGCGTGCGAAGAAGAGCACACGAGTGAGTGCGAGGGCAAGCGAGAGCTTTAGTATGTGCGTGGGCGACAGGAAGCAGTTCCTAGTTGTACTAGTAAACTCGCAACCTTAAATAGAGCAAACTTCGCCTTGCGTGTTCTTGTACCTCTCCTTCTCTCTCTATCTCACATACCGACACACACACACACATGCTTGTTTATAATGGCAAAAAGGGCATAATAAAGTTGTGTAAAGGAAGACAGCGTAGAGGAGTCTATAAATAACATTTTGTGCATGAATAAACCGATCTTAGTTATATAGAGTATGTCCTAGTCGATTGACTTTTTCACTCTGCTCGGTTGTATAATAAATAACTTGAGAATAAATCACAACAGCAATCAACAGTAAGCCACAGCCCAGTCTACCAAGTCTACCCCCTGCCGCCCTCCCTGGTTAAATGGACCGCGAAATGTAAGCGGCGCATATCATGTGAAAGACGTTTTAATGGGTCAGCAGAGCGGCGTCTAGATTCAGAGTCGAATTCAGTGGAGCCAAAGCCAAGTCAACGGAGTTCGACCTTAAAACGCATTAGCAGCACTCGGATAAATCGTAATAATTTTATTAGCAAACATGAAAAGCGGACCCAACAAGCACAGCTGTAGCCACTGGCAAAGCAACAGCGGGTTTAACTGGCCAGTTAAGTGTTTCGAAAGGTGTTGGCTTCATTTCAGAAGTTCACCAAATCCAATAAGAAAACCTAACGTAGAACCCGCATGGCGATAGTGGCAGCTAGAGTGAAAGAGAGCGAACGACGTCGCGACGTGACAAGTGCAGGCGCGCTCAAGGTAAATGCGTTGCGTCGAGTTGAGTTGCTGTCGCACAGTCGACGCGACGTCGGCTTCCATAGAGTGCAAGATCAACTGAGGCAAGTGGCCGAAAAAATGAGCGAACGTGCGAGCGAACAAGCAATAGAATAGGAGAGCAGGCACATCGAAAGGCTAAGCAAAAGAAAAACCACGCGCGTCGAGTGACAATCAAACACATACACATGCGACTGTATCGCAGACCCACACACACACGCGCGCATACCTACTCATATGTACACATATGCGTCGTAAGTGTATTTGGATGCTGTTTCGGGGCAGCCGCCAGCAGTCGGACAGTCGGTTGGTCTGCTGGTTGGTTGCTTGTTCTAGCGTCAAGTGTTGACGCTAGCACACTGACTAAATAAAAAAATGAGAAAGAACAAGCAGCAAATACTCGTTTTAGCCAGCTTTATAGTTAGAGCTAAAACAGTCAAAAGCAGCAGCAGTAGCCACTATCGAAGAACCTTTCCCCTCGCTCCCAGCGAATGTTGTGCGCGTTTGACATACTGACCTAATTCCCGGTTTCGATTTTCTGGTTTTTCTTACAAATACACGTTTTCCGCTGGATGCACATACACAGACACATTCACACGCTCGCGCGGCTCGTGTGTGATGCGTGTGTTCTTTAACTCTGGAAAAACGAGTTGCATGCAGAGAATTTTCGCCACAATATTTCCCCTTCTCCACACCCGGACAACAACTGCACAACAAGCAGCAGTTCCACTTCCCATAAGCCAGTCCCAAAAATGAAAATATTGTCCACACTCACCTTTAGCCAAATCGTTGCATTTGCTTGGAGCCTGATGAAATTCTTATTGTTGCACTCTCACACACACATATGCAAATCGAGAGGGAGGGCGCCTTTAGTACGTAACGGGCAATGGGTTACGGTTACGTTATTTGATTATTGCTTATTACTCAATACGTTAAACGGTTGACGACGGATGACAATTGGTGGTTGCGGGTGTTTCTTGTTGTTGTTGTTGTTGTTGTTTTCTTATGTAGGGGTTCCGATTTTAAATTGAATTACACTATTTTATTTTTATTTTTACACTACTAGAGATCTTACTTCCTACGAATCACAATTACAAGTGAATATAAAATACCCCGAAAATAACGACAGTTACATATACACATGAATATCTACGCACCGACTACTGTATGTCCTCTTTAAAAATATTCTCACACAATGCTCTCAAACATATGTAGCATGCGTATTTCTGTATTTCCGTACGTGTTTTTCTTTTTATTTTGTTTTGTGTTTGTACTTGTGTGTGTGTGTGCACATGCAACGCGCGTCGTCTATAAAAAGGTACCGCAATCGGTAGCGACTTATGCTGCGCTGGGGTAAATCAACATATCATCACACACACTTTTCCGCACCGAAATTTTCTTGTGACGTAACAATTTTGTGTGGTTTTCTACGGCTCACAATCTGACTGAATAATTAATAGACCACTGCATGCACTTTAAAAACATGTAACGGTGATTTTCAATTCAAATTTTTACAAAGAACCGAGAACGTACTCATACGGAAGAGCACGGAATTATTTATAACGTAAATAATGATTTGGATGCAGTGTTGGGTTGGTAATGAGTGACTTGAGAGTGTTGAAAATGCTCATTTGTAGCAGATGGCGCCGGTGATAGGCTGTTAACGTAAGAAGCACTGTTATCACATGTGACTGAACGGAGGCAAACGACGACGAAGAACTTCTAAAGGAAATCTAAATAAGACGATGCTTTATCTATATTCCTTAAATCTGCATGTATTACTTTATGCATCAGTCTCCAAATGATGTTACATTATTTGATTTTGCAGCCCTGCGTGGCACTTGTACATTAACAGCTGTTATTGTTTCATTCACTGTTAAATAAACAGCTGACAACCCGTGCATTCAACAATAAAAAAAACAACGCAGTTTTTCATAAGATCTCGAAAAATGTTCTAAAAGGGCGCGATAAGGATTTGCATTGAAAATGTCGCTGGTGGATCATGACTCATGGTATGTAACATAAACGACAGCAATAACTATCATTTTTAAAACACCAAACTTACTGTTTTCGCAGGGATATCGAATATGAAGGTTGCGAGCGCTTGAGGCATCAATTGCTTGTACAGCTGAATCAGCGTCAACAGAATGAGGCGTTACCCAACTCTTCGGAATATGTCAAACTGACAAGCAGCATACAGTCCGGGCTGGAACAGTTGCGCAAAGATGTGGCCCATCTTAAAGTTGTACTGGACAATGCCATAACGTGGGAAACCAGTCCAGAGGAGGAGCTGCAGCAACGTCGCATCTGCTGGGATAAGCTGTCCTCGCAGTTGCGTGAGATTAACGTCAAGTTCGCCAACAGCACTCGATCAAATCAAATGGCGCCTTCCACCAGCTCAGTGTGGCAAAATACGGGCTTAACCACAGCTCCCAGTCATCCCACCGATGTAGAGTCACTCAAGCGAATACAGGCCGATATTCTAGAGGATCAGAATCGTGGCCTTGAAGTGTTATCAGCGACAATATCGCGTCAACGTAATCTTGCCGCACAACTGGGCAACGAAGTTGAGGATCAGAACACTATTTTAGATAACCTGGCCAACACCATGGATCGTGTGGAGTCCGGCGTGCAGCGAGAGACACAGAGCATTAGCCAAGTAAATCGAACCGACAGCACCTGGGGTTATTGGCTTGTGATCGTTGGTCTCTTTGTGGCTATTCTTGTGGTCATTGTGCTCTAGCGTTTGAGGGAACTAATCAAATTGTTATATACACATTTATATATATCCGTAATCGTATTCTGTGTTATGCAAATTTCGTACATTATCCCATGGTGTACTCGCGTCTGCGGTCCTTGCATGGTCTGCTTGATTCCAAATAATATAAAATATACGAAACGTGTCTAAGGGTCGCTTATTGACTCCATATTTAACTAATGCTCTTATTAAAATGATTTTATCAAGTCAAACTAAGTAATAAATGTTTGGTCAAGCTGCAGCAGTTAACAGTCCCAACTAGCCCATTGATTGTCCTTTTTTGTCATCTTGCCAATGTCAAAGTTGTCGAATTGTTAATAATCCCAATAACTATTATTTAACCAATTGTAATTTTCTCATCGTAACTAATCCTCTGATCTAATCTTATTTAACTGTTTTAAAATCAATGCGATTTCGTTAATTCCAACAAGTTTATTTCGTTAGACGTCTCCAGCATGGATTAAATTACATTTACAGGTTACAAGATTATCTACTTAAGATCAGAAGCGTAGGGCACATTTGCCAAGTGACCGATGGCGCCAACTGACAGCTTGGAGCCGGCAACCTTCTTGGCAGCAGCTTGCACCTGTTGCACTGAAATGCCATCGATGGCGGCCACCAGTGCGTTGGCTTCCAGCACGGTTCTGTTGAGGGCAGCCTGGCGACCGATCTCCTTGATCAGACCGCTGTCGGAGGAATAATTGGAAAGGACGCGTGCCTTCAGCGCCGCCTTGCCGCGGTTCACATCCTTATCAGCAATGGAGCCCGATTTCAGAGCACGCACCAAAAAGTCAACAGCCTTACCAATGTCCTTGGCATCGGCAGATGCCACAAAGCCAAAGAGACCGGCATCAGAGTAGCTGGCATTCAGGCTCTTGACCAACACGGGAGCGTCTCCAGCACAGTTGGCAGCTTCGCCAAAGAGGCCGGACAGGTTGCCACGCTTGGTGGGCTTGCCAGCGACAGCCTGGTTAAGAATGGCAAAAGCCAAAGCCTCATTTTGGTTCGAGGCGGCACCGCCCTCGCCAGCCACAGCCACGACAGCACGGTGTCCAACTGTATCCTTGCGCGCATCTCCGCCATAATAGTTGGAGCTGGCGCTCTTGCCGCCGCCACCACCGCTGGGGAAGTTCAGGTTCTGGGCAAAGCCGGACAAGGTGTTGTTATCAACGCCCACGCCGACTACGGCAGCTGTGCCGGCAGCAAAGTTGTTGGCCACATAGTGGAGCAAGTTCTCGCTGGACAGACTGCTCAGCTGGAAACGGGGTATATAGATTGAGTTGCCCAATCCTCTACGGAAGGCTGCCTTGTGGACCAGCTCAATTGCACGTTGCTGCAAGTAAATAAGATGGAATTTCAGTTTCATGCTTGTGCTACATTGCTTAATAGAGTCACCTCTGTGGTGACAGCATCCAGTTGGTTCCTCAGGGTCTTGCTATTATCCTTCAACTCCCAGGGCTTGAAGGCAGGCTGCAGCAGATCTTGAAGATAATTCAGACCAGTTTCCACATTCTCTGAGGTCGTCTCTACGGTGTAGCCGACGAATTCGCGATCTCCCCAGGCCGTCAAGGTGCCGCCGACTTGCTGAATGTGGCGTGCAATAGCGAACGCGGAGGAGCGCTGTGTGCTCAGGCTACCTGCCAAACGAAGCAGATGTGAGGCACCCTGAGTGTCGTAAGCCTCGTTGCGGGATCCCGCACTGCAATATAAAATTAGATGGCGTTCCACAGAGAACTCATTGAAAACTTACCGGAGCACGAGCGACACACGCGACACGGGTACAGACGCATCAGCTGTGGCCACCACCAGTTTGTTGTCCAGGACGTTCACGCTGATGGGGGAGGTATCACCAACCAGACGTGGGCAGACAGCATATCCCCGTTTCTGTCAATTGATGTAAACAGAAATGCATTAATAATACACTAAATTGCAACTTTACTATTTACGTAACACGACTTGGGCTAATCAGAATTTGCATTGCTGCGCGATTTTTTGGTTAAGTTCAAGGTGTCAAAAGCTAACAACTTACGGAGATAGCGCGCAAGAGAGGCGTCTTGCTTGCGTTAACGGCCATGGCGTTGATTTTAAACTAATTTGCGTTGCCTCCTTAATAAAAATATTACAATTTCTCGTAGCGAGTGATTTTTTCCACCCGTTCGTTCCCACAAATTGGTGATCAGCGTGACCGCAGCTTAAGGTAACAAAATACCACATACAAGTACCAGTCGGTATTTTAATATCAATGAAGAAAACGGAGGCAACTATCGATTAAAATAAGAAGTACCTTCACTAAAAGTTTGGAAAGTGTTTTCTCTGTGTATTTTGGGCTTTGAAATGCTTTCAATGCCTTTTCTCATTATTCGAATACATTTTTCAATCATTGTATCATCTAATAATGTTGGCAAAACTAGTAAATATTATATAAGTAGTCTGGTATATTGTTGAACTTAGTGTATTTGAAATTTAACTTGGAGTACTTCTTCGACAGCTTACTTTTAAATATTGTTGACTTTATTTGTATTATAATTACATTGATGCTGCAGAGCTGCACTTAAACTATCATTTCAAGATCGCGCGCATAGCTTAGCACTTGCTCGGCCAGCTCCTCGGATGGCAGCAGTTCCTTGGGCTTAATGCTTCGATCAGTAAAACTGTAATTGCCATTACTCTCAAGTTTCCATTGTCGTTTCTCACCAAATGCCTTGATCTCATCGGGCACACGCAAGTTTAGACGTTTTGCGGCTTCTTTTGCAGAAATTTTTTCGTATGACATTTCAATGCAGGCACCGATTTCATCGCGCACAGTTTCCACTAACAGATCCATGAAGTAGTTGTAGACCTCGGCAGGCATTGAGGAATTCGCCTGGAAAATTTTGTTGTATCGTCCCTCCATGATATACTGCTCCAGAGCAAGGATTGGTTTAATGTACTGATTGTGCTGAATAATGTCAACCGATAGCAGCTCCAGTTCGGTGTGGAAATCAGAGACACGGTTGCCGGAAAGCAGGTACAATAGATTGAGGCCCAGTAATTTGTACTTGTTGTCCGATTCGCCGATGATTTTAGCGTAGTCATAGTAGTAGCACTTCAGCTGTGACATGTAGCGCTCGAAAGCAAGAAGATCCTTACTGAGCACACTGTGCTCGACCGCAATTTCAAGCACGGCCCGTGCCAGCAACAGCTGCTTCTTAGAGTTCTGGGCATCTGTGCCATCTGTGGGAAGGAACGCCAACTTGACGAGTGCCACTTTTAGTTGTTCCAGCAACTGCCCACATTTTGGAGTATTAGGAGGACGTTTTGTCCACTCCGCTGTTAGTTCCTTGTATAGTGTCTCCACTGAAGCCATTTTTCAAACAATAATTATTATTGGAAACAAAACACAAGCAGAAAGTTGAGAATGATTTTCGTTTTTGATCTTCTTCTTCTTTTGCCAATCGGCGTGAATAACATCGGAACGGTTGGCAGCTCTTTCATGTGGAAGATATCTATCGGTATAATTAATAACAGACTAGTGATGTAAGAAACATCGATGCATCGAACATCGATGTTTTTGACGATGTTTTCGTTGATACCGATGTAAGCGATGCATCGATGTTCAATTTTGAAAACATCGACGGACATCGACATCGATGTTTTCAGACAAACGTACATCACTATAACAGACGCCAAAAAATATATCATGGAATTGTATATTACAGTATATTTTTGGATGTAATGAGTATATTTTGAAAATATAAATTGCGGTCACGCTGTTCGGCATTTCAAATCCATCTTCTTTAAAAACAATCTAACAACTCACGCTAAATAAAATGTCTGAAGACAAGGACGCTTGGGACGATACCCTATTGATCAAGGCATATGATGACTCTGTGAACTTAGCCCGGGAGACTCTGGCTCGTCGCATTGCAGACTCGACAAATCGACGCGAGGAAAGTGAACCCGATGAAAACGAGAAGCCCGACATGGAGCACTCAGAGGACAATGTATTCAAAGTTGGCGATTTTGCGCGTGCCACCTATACTGATGGTTTGGATTATGAAGGAGCTATTGAATCAATTGATGAAAAATCTGGCACGTGCATCTTGCGCTATGTGGGATATGAAAACGAACAAGAAATTCCATTATGCGAGCTGTTGCCATCATGGGGTGCCGAGGAACGCAGATTGCAGGTGGAGGCCTCCAAAAAGGCAGATGTTGAAGAAGCACAACCAGGGCAACGTATAAAAAACAATAAGAAGACATCTGCAGCCAAAACCAAGCAGGCATCTTGCTCTCGTGGATTAACTATGCCACCAATGCCTTTGGTGCCGCCCATGTTCGCTCCATCCCCTGGAATGGACGGCGAGCCAGATCAGGACTTTGTCGCTATGCTCACAGCTTGGTACATGTCGGGCTACTATACTGGCTTGTACCAGGGCAAAAAGGAGGGCAGCGCAAAGAAAAAGCCAGCCAAGAAATAATTATAACTCTAGTAGAGAGCAAGACTCTTATTTTCTAGTTATTAAGAATAAACATTGTGCTAAAAACGTAATTGAGTTTGGTTTGTAGGGAATCGTTAATATATCAATACATATTTACATATGTATGTGAATATATCAGGGCTGTAATATTCCCGCTCGATCGTTATCGATTGTTAACTAACATTCATTTATCGATATCACAAATTTAAGCTGTCGTTGTGTTGTTGTCGATGGTTGCCTATTGGTAAAATGCACGCCATTAAGCATCGAAGTAAGATTATTAAATCCTATTTAAGTTTAAATTAATTAATTAACAACAAATGGTCTATTGCAGCTCAGGCACGCATTGTAGACTTTGGCAATCGATGGCAGCCTATTGTGGTCGACTACAGGGACTCACGCAAGTATTTTAAGACCAAACAGTATGAAGGCCTTCCTGGTTTGAATTGGATTGAATTCTGCATCCATCATGAGGGTGCTCTGAATTTCAGCACAGATCCAAAGCAATTGATTCTTGATGCGATTTTCAAAGCTGTGGATGGCGAGGAGCTATTTCCCGTCAACTACCAGGTAAACCTGACTCACGAATATATAGTTACAATATTTATGCTGATTTTGCATTTTTAGTGTGGGCAAAATGTGGATACATTTCTTGCGCGTATCTGCAAGCCTGCGCTCGACAAGCTCTTCCAACGCCGTCTCAGCATTGAGGTGGTTTCTGGCATCGAACTCAATTTGTCTGTTTGTTTAAATGCAGCTGCCTTCAACAGAAGTCAAATTTCACCGGCCGTTATTATATCGCAGGTAAAATTTGAATATTATTGTTGCATACTCGGACAACTGTTGAAGGCTTTTATGATTGCAGGTAATATCTCAACTTATGGATAATTTGGAGACTTATGAAGGTGTGCCGGGTGTGCTAAATCTTTCCAACTTTACTGCCAATGATTACTTTAAGAATTTTGTTGTCCGTCTGTCCAATTTGGCGACCTTGAAACTCGTCTGCACAACCATTTATAACAACGACGACCGTCGGCGAGCTCTAAAAGGTTTTAATCTGTCCTGGAATCAGATAAGTGATCTGGGACCGCTTAAACTGTTTGGAGATGTTGACTATGACTTGCTAGATCTCAGTGGCAATCGGGTGAGTTTCTCGCTTTATTACTCTAAGCCAGTCTTTTCTTAAGCCTCGAATATTTTAGTTAAGTTCCGCGGTGCGTTTGTGTAGTGACCTGCAGCGCGTGCGTGCCAAGCATCTGAAGCTATTTGAAAATCCTATTACCAAAAAATCCAAGTACCCCAACTGCTTGGAGCCGCTCAAAACTAACTTTCAGATTGTGGTAAGAGTTGATCCAAACTGCTTATAGCACTGATAAATATAAAGATATCTCTTAATTGCACAGGATGGCGTACCCTTCGACCGGCTTCACAAGACATACACACCGCTTAATTATGAGATTGATGTGGAGTGTGATGGCACACGGATTGACTGGAGTGACAAGTTCAAACTGGCGGAGTTTAAGGGCAGCGAGGATTGGCATTCCTTTCTGGTGCGTCACAATTCAAGCAAAGCTCTTCAACTTGTGTTAATATTATTTATTTGCAGATACCAGACGCGCAATGCGCGATTTCCAAGGATTTGCTCTTTGATTACTTCTCAATTTCGCTGCATCCCCTGCTCAGCGAGTTCTATCCCTGCTATTACAAGGTGAGTCGTAATGCAATTTCTTTAATTCACATAATTAATAACTCGAGTCATTTGCAGTTTGATGCAGGCGAACATCGGTTTCTGGTACGCAACTGTTTTGACCAGATTGAGCATCTGGTTAATACTCTCAATCTGGAATTGAAAATTCCAGAACTGGTCACAAATGACGATGTACAGGAGATCAACTATGAGCGGTCTATTGCCTACTACCTGCGCATGAATGTTAGCACCTTCAAGCAGGGTCACATCGATCCCAAGCATTGCATCGAGCATGCAGTTCAAAAACGCTTCAACGCCATTAATCGTTCGCTTAACTTGGAGAATTTCCAGCAAACAGAGGGGCTAGAGAATGTAATTGTCCTGCTTAGCTCACCCAAGATACTCGGCAGCATTCTTAAAATGTCCTCACGCAGATTCATGGGCAACTGTGTCGATTTGCGTCTGGGCAATAATAAGATTGTGAGTGCCAATAACTTGCGCTCTTTGTCGCTGTTGAGCAGTCTGCATGCGCTGGATCTGAGCCATAATTGGATAAATGATCTGTCGGAAATCAGTTGCCTCGGCGATGTACCACTGAAATCCTTGCGACTTCATGGCAATCCCGTGTGTGCCAAATACAGTCTGCCCAGCGAGTATATCGCGGCGGTAACTAAAATATTTTCCACGCTAACCAAGCTGGATGATGTCGATCTAAGCAGCAAGCCTGGCTTGACGGTACAAAAAGACTTTCTTTGCAACTTGGGTGCATATGAACAAACCAACGAATTTCTAAAGACTTTTCTGCGCGAGTTCGAGCAATTGGATCAACGCATCAATATGATCAAATATTATACAGATAATTCCATATTTACGCTAACATGCAGCTTCGATATCAATCGTTGTGGTCGACCAACGAGTGAACTGTTTAAGCGCATCAATAAGTACAACTATCATAGCAGGAATCTCATCAAAAACCCGATGGACACTTGCAGAGTAAGCGTTGGCGCCAACGACATTATGGCTGTGCTTATGCAGCTGCCTTTGGTCAGCCACGACTACGTCTCGCTGCACACTGATGTGATGCACTATAACGTCAATTTGATCATCATCAATGTGATGGGGCTGCTGCGAGATGAGCCTGATCTTTTGCTAGCTTTCAGTAGGCAAATCGTGCTGCATGTGGAAGAAACAGGCCTGGTGAGTAGAATTTAATTCAATGAAATCAAAACTTAACTCTTCTTCTTTTTTATAGGGTGTTGGTAAGTGCGCACGTCGCATGAGGATCATCAACGAGCGTTTCAACATCATGAATCCCACAAAGAAGCAAACGCGCGATGGCTTCAAGTTTTGCGAGTTGCCGAACCATGTGTCGGTCAAGGAGGAAACTGAGGAGGATTCTGTGGACGAGAAGGAGCACAAACTGTTTGTATTCCAGGAGATAACTGGTCTGCGACCGAGATGGTGTACACGTATTGTGCAAGAGGAAGCCAACTGGGACTTTGAAGCAGCGCTGGAAAAGTTCCTACAAATGGAGTCGGGCAAAGACCTGCCCCATGACGCATTTGTCTAAGCCATAAACCAAAAATTTATATTAGATAGTTAGATTAGAGTCTATGACGTAAACACACTTTGAAGTGAGAGAGTCTCGATAGTGTCAAGTGCCAAAATGTCAGTATCAACAGTTATGCAGAAACCACATTGTGATAATTATTGAAGTGCCTTATAATCTGAACTTGTAGAACACAAATAACAATATATGCACTAAGAGTATCTTTATGATTAATGGCATTGGTAAGACTAAACTTGTGTGTCTGTCTTTCAATCGAATCGCGCTCTCTCATTGTTCACTTATCAGCTGGTTAATTATAGTTAATTAATATATAGTTAATATATGATGATTATTTAACATGTCGAACTTTGCATTTAATAAGATCAAGTACTTGAGCAGTGTCGACTGCAGTGTCTCCTACACCTGAGACAGGAGAGAGTGACTGAGAGAGAGAGAGCGTGGCAGCGACTGCGACTGCTCTCAGCTCGTCAGCTATAAACGCTTGCGCCTCTCGTTGGCCGCCTCAGTTTCATTGCAGACGCGGTCGCGTGCGGTTCATTTGTCGGAGTGCAGTATCTTTGTTTACTATAGCCGTTGACCGTTAAAGCTGGGCGCGAAACGGTTAAAATATCCATACAACAAACAGACGTTAATCAAGTGCTTTTCAAATATTCAATAGGTCTGTTTGCCAAGTCGCATCACAGTAAAACAATTAAGATTCCAGCAAGGTTCTGTCTTCCTCTCTGTTAATTGGCCGTTAATAATTCCTATCCGCAAACGATTTAATTGAATTAATACATATTTGAATGTGTGCATCTATTGCTGTTGTTATTGTTATTGTTCAGCTGTAATTGTAATTAATGCACAACAACTGCGACTACGACATTTGTTTATAAATAAATTGTTGTTGCCAGCCAAAAACAAATTAAGAGAACTATCAGAAAAATACAAGTGTTGGTGGGAAACCTGTTTACGTTAATAATCGCCTCAAAATTATTATATAATCAACATGATATGCCTAAGAATTGTATTGACATGACATATGATTTAACCAACAACAGTAATTACAACAACAACATTGACTTTTGTGATGAGCTCAACAAAAAACTCACCTCGATTCCCGTTGAGAGTTTTCCAAATGTTCGACGTCGTTTTGCATATGAATGAAAATCGCTGAAATTTGATGGTGGCCACATTAATCAGTTGGGAACATTTGATGTAGTCGTTGTTGTTGTTGCTCTTTGTTGTTGTCTCTCCTCTTTCTACCTTCTACCATTTGTTTTAGCCACGCAGCGTGTGAACGGATTTCGCTGGAAAGTTTTCAAAAAAAAAATAAATAAATAACAATTTGTCTGTTTCGCTGGGTTCAGTGATCTGAGGCTTTAGACCGGGTCGAGAGCCATACAATTGGTCTAAATTGCTGGGCTTATGTTGACGTAAGATGGTTGAACAATTGCCAACCGACAGCTGGCTTAATACCCCCAACCCAACCCCAATCCCGTCCGCTTGCTGCGACATTCCTCTATCTGGAGTAATCATGCAAATGAATGATTGCGTTTTGCACGCGTTTTTAAACGCGCGCAAAACTCGACTCGCAATCAAAATAATTAGCCTGGCACTCAAATGAATTAACAAAAACTCAACTTGCTTGCAATCTGCAAATCAAATACTCAACTGCGTACATCATACAATGGCCGGGCAATTAAATGTGCTTAGATAAGTTAGTAGCTGGCATTAAGTTAAACAAATCGCATTAACAAGGCTCAGTCCTAAGTTATAAACTCTCCAGCTATTCTCAGATTTATGACTCGCCTCTGGCATTGCGGCACGCGACTCGCACCACAGATTCAGATAGCCAAGCTTAACTAATTAAACACGCTCCGTTTTGTGGCTCATTAAATAATGAAGCTCCATGCTGATTCCAAAGTCAGCCAAAATGGCTTCAAGAATGTCACATATTATTACGTCGAAGCTACCTAAACTCTATACCTGATCTCAACCCGCTTCTGGGCCAACTGCAACTACAGCAACAACAACAAACAACTTGTGTAGGCGCTGATAGAACCGGTTGTAGACTTATGTAGGCTCCGTGCATTGACTTTGTTTTTCCAAAGCGCTCGTTAAAATTTTCACTCTGTCGTCTCGGCTATACCCTGTACTTGCTGAACGAGTATGCTGCATGTTGTACAAATATTTGTGCAATTCTTTGTGACATGCGTAAGCATACAACTTCACACCTCTGTTGTGTAAACAACTTGGATCTACATATGTACCTCTCCGAACTCGGCAGTTAGCTAAGCTAGAGAGGCGAAATTTGGTACGCAGTTTACAAAACAACTAGAATACATTTTGTTTTGTATTTGGATACAATAGCACGCTTTCCCGCCAAGATAGCGCTCCTCACAGACTGGATCTCTGTTGAAAGACGTCAGCATTCGTGAAATGTTTGTAGACAGTCTCCATATATTTCACATCCGTCGTCGGCTTGGCTATCTAATATATTTAATATTAACTATCTAATTCTTAGCATTTCGTAATTTTTATTTCATATTTTTCACGCAACTCAGCAGTTTGAAATAAATTGCAAAATTTGTCAAGAATTCACCGTATCTGTAGTATTTCTTGGCTCAGCTGCCAAAATGATTTTTGGCAAATAGCAAACGTTAGTAGTTGCTGCACTTAGCCTTAACCAAAATGGTCAATACCCCACCAGGTCCCTCTCGTTTAATAGTTCACTTTCAGATCTTAATTTCGAATAATGCCAGAAATAGCGTTTGATGTCAAACAATCGGCAATTCGGCAGTGCTTTCGGTTTTTAATGTGAATTACTTAATATGCCGAACGAAATGTACAAATAACATATTATGGCAGCAGACCAGGCCCAATCCAAAGAAAAAAGACCCAACCCAACCCCAAAGTAGTTTTTTTCATTCCGATTATATTTTTTTGTTTTTAAGTATTTTCGTATTTTCCACACGCAGACAAGATTGTTTGCCAAAAAGTATTTCAAGTTCTACACAACACAGTAGTCATAATATCAACACGAATTCCGATGTGTCTTGTAGAAGAACTCTTACAAAATTCCAAACGGCACTCAAAATATGTATTGGGAAATGTTTCATTCACGCCCCCTTCCCTTTCTCACACTTTTCGGCTATCTTTTCTCTCTATTCCCTTAAGGTCAACGCTATTCACATAATTTAAAATAGAGAGCGTGTCTAGAATGAGGGGGGAATTACGCTGCAGGGCTGCGGGGGAAGGTAGTCGTCATCGTCTGTCTCTTCTGTTACTTCAGCTTCTTCTTCTTCGTCTTCTTTTACTACTCGTTCTTCTTGCCGGGTCGGACCCTATCAATGGCGACGACTACAAGTGATAAATTAAATGTCTAATGCTCGGTCCGAAGATCAAACTGATCATTTGGGAAATGTTTGACGTCGACTTTAATTTAAAATGCGCAAGGCAAAGTTCTCCATCGATTCCCCAAAGGGTTATGCCTCCTCCCGCGTCTTGCATATTAACTAAACACACTCTCGAATTCTCGGCTCTCCATCTACAGTCTAGACAGTGCTCCCCCTTCCAAAAATAAAATGTCGGTTCCGGCTAGGGGTTCTGAGAAGGCGTTATACTCGTCGCTTACTCTTGTGTATAACCATTTTGGAGCATCATTATAATGCTAATTGGCGAGACGGCAGCTCCCCTCGTTCCCTTTCCGCTAATTAATATGCATTGCACCCAAGTGCAAAGTAATTTTCAATATCACACAGAAGCCATAAGTACTATAGTTGCTGTAAGTTTCTAAATAATACCTAATGTTTTTGGCAGCTTCGCGTCAATTGGCATTTAAAAACGCTCGAGAAACGCGCTCGTGATGTTTGTTGTTTGGCAGCTTAATACTCGTATTTATCTCGGTGAGCACTTTGAAAGTCGTACGAGATATATATAAGTATTGATAGCCGATTGATTGATAATATCTTGGCAATTATCGTTTATTAGTCACCAATTACTTATGTTGTATACACCTCCCTTAAACTCTAATCTTATCTCCTCAGTTTTGACGTTTAAAATCGCTCGCAAAACGCGTCAACTGTCAGCTGAGCGTTTATCTTGGTACAAGTATTTCTCTTATCGTTCAGCTACTTTTGTCAGTTATACTAGCTATATGTTTAGTCGTATCATAGGTAATCGCTTGCCAATTCTCGATTAATTTCTTGGCACTTGGCGTTTTAAAACGCGCGCGAAACGCGTGGCAGCCTGTTGCGTGTTTGTCATTCACCTTTTGGCAGTTGCAAAATACTTGAGGCATTTGCAACATTGCGTAACGTTCAATAATTTCAGAGCACACACAGTTCAACGCTCTGAACGAAGCAGTGTCTGATTTTTGGGGCAATCTGTGTGAATTCAGAACGAATCAATTAAATTATGATTGTATATGACTTGTGATACCCAATGAATTAAAAGTATAAATGCTATTATAGACTTGGAAATCAAACTATTTTTTTTTACTTTCTGTTTTGCATTTCTTTTCCTCACTTGTTTAGCCAGTGTGTTGTCTTTTGTTTAAAATATTCCAAGTGCGTACTCTCAAAATACCCACAGCTTTCAATACATGGTCTCTGTCAGTCGAGCATGCTCTGCTTCTCTGATTTTTGTGTGTTTTTAGACGCTGGGCAGTTTGAGGTTTAAAGCAAAACCTCTCATTTTGAAGTGCGCGAATTTGGTGTGGCATTTGAAAATCTGTATATGATTTATTTTCCGCTTGGAAAAACACGCGCAGAAAAGCGGTACAAGGGCGCATTTTCACATAACTGAAAGCATTCAAAAAACCTCTGCGAAAAATTAACAAATGTCACGTACGTAGAGCGAATAGAATGAAAACATAAATAAAAGCATAAATCAAGCGAAATAAATATACAATTTGGAACAACTAAAAATAAACATAAGTTTTATAGATAGGGGTGGGCCATGATAGGGGTTAGTGGGGGCGGATTTGATAAAGTGAGCTAAACAACTGTGGCAACTGGCAACTGAGAAATGGTAAATGGCAAATGGCAACTGCCAACTGGAAACGGCAGTCAAATTGGAATTTTAATTTCGCATTGAGAAAACAAAGGCGACGCATTCAATTGCACGAGTGAACGAGCTACGCAGAGCGAGCGGGGGGTATGTGGATAAAGGGGAATGGGGGAGGTACCGTGCGAATTCACATTGTGCATTACAATAACAGCGTCAGCTCCACCCACTCGGAATGTGTTTCTAATGGATGCGACGCTCTTGAAGCTCAATATAGAGCGAAGATCGGGAAGATCGCAAGATCGCAAGATCAGCAGCTGGCCTTGAGGAGAAATAGACGAGATGTTGGGAGGGGGGTTGACTCTACAGCTGCCCGTTGTTTGTCGATCTGTGCATAATTGAAAATAGAAAATTGCTTAAGCTAATTGCGGCTGCCAGCAGCACTTGCTTGTACTTGTACATAGGGCGTCTCCCTGTTCTTCAAGTCTGACGTCACTGGCGCAACAAGTTGCACAATTTGCAGCCAGATGATGCAAGTTTGTAAACAACAATGCCCTGACAGGAGATGAGAGGTTGCCGCAGCACATGTGCCCCGACACAGACTATTTCCATACTCTGTAATTGTGTTAGAGCGGGTAACCTCAAAGTGTCAGTTTATACCTTATACTCAGCTTTCAAAGTAGTCAAGTGGCCCCATAATAATAATAACAATATATATCTAAGAGATTAACTCTATAAATAAAATGGTTTCATTTGTCTTACGCAACTTTTGAAAGTTTTTCAATTAATATCATTGAAATAGTTAATTAATTTAAATTTTTCTGAAATCCAAAAGTTTTTACCAACTTTTTGACAGAATGAATATTTTGAATGGCATTTATTTATAAGATTTTCTTTTTACTAATGCATTAATGCACTTTTCTAGGGTATTTACAGTTTGCTACAATTTTTGTTAGCAACAAATTTACATGCTTTTAGTGTTTTTATTTGTTGTTCTTTTGTTTTGTGTACTATATTTTGACTTGGCATCAATTTATTTACTTTTTGCTTGGTGGTTCCAAAATGCATTCTCTCTCTATCAAATAGAAATCCTCGTCAATTGTTGTATATTTTGAAAAAATTCGATTGGAGGAGGAGGGGAGGATAGACATGTATGATGGACAGATATGTGCAATAGTTGCTTGCCACATGCCTCATTTCTTCGGCTCCTTCGGGTACTTGGTGTTGTAGAGGGGAATGTAGTCGGTGATCAGCCGCCAGTCGGTGAAATAGATAACTGTCAAGAGACCTGCCAGTCCAAAGCAGGCAGCTGTTGGCACACTGTGGTCGTGTGGCATGTAGCATGTAGCATGAATGTTAACACATAGTCATACTTACAAGGCCGTGGCCATTTCTTTTTGTCCCTTTGTTGGGCTAAGCGAAGCGAGTAATTTTTTCAAACTCATTTTTATTTGAACAGAACGAATAATTAAATATGCGATTATTCAATGTGGCAAGTTGAACAAACTGTCAGACCGACTCGACTCGTCTCGCTTTAGCGCCGCCTGCCTCGAATGCTACACACGACAAACAGTTGTCAATTAAATGAGCATTGTGTGAACATTAAAAGCATTAGAGGGGGTAGGGTATATGGGGTCTGTCACTGATGATAAATCAATTTAGGATGCGGGCTACAAATTGAACCATTACATGACTTTTTATGGCTAGCCCAACACTGTCTGTGCCACATTGTGTTTGTTAGTATCTTGACCCATTTTGAGGTGGCGTTGATGATGACTAAGGACAAGGACAGGTGGGCAGCAGAACGGCAGGACAGCAGGACTCGCCGGAGCAGCTGAGCCGCTGACTGAGTTGCTAAAAACTGCAGCCATTTGTCAGTCACAAAATCATTAGCCTAATTTCAGTTTATGAGTGTGTGTAAGTCTGCTATGTGTGTGTGTGTGTATGCGTGTGTCTTGGCATTTTCCACGAACGGAAATTTCGTTAGATTCCCGGCCAGGCAGCCCTTCCTTTATTGTCTTGAATCAACTCCTTGGCAGACGCCAGCAGAGCAATTTAAATGCCACACCTTTGAAACACCCCCCTCCTCCCCACCCCTCTCAAGGCCTAGCTGCTGTCCCAACTGGACACGAGCCACACATGACACTCATTGCGGCTGTTTGGGCTCTTGGGCTGTGTTGAGGACGACAGTTCAAGGATATCGACTGAAGGCTGGGTCACTTAAATTTCATGCACTCACCCAACCCCTTCTCCTCTGCTCTTTCCTCTTGCAGTCATGCGTCTGCTGCTGTTGACAGCGCTGCTGGCGTTGCTGGAATGGGAACACGTGCGTGGCCAGGACGATTACTGCTTTGGCAAGGATGCCGAGCGTCTGCAGACGCGACAGTTCAGCTCAAAGACTGCCTACGAGATCGTCAAGGGCACCAACATCGACTTGCAGTACCAGGTGCCCGGCTGTGAACCCAAAAAGATTTGGATATTCCATAGACATGGCACACGCCTGCCCACGCCCAGCACCATCAAGGAGGCGCCACGTCTCGAGGATGTAAGTCTATTTGCAGTCAATTCGTCTATACAAATTAAATAACTATCTTCTCCTCCAGCTGCGTGATTTGATTGTGAAAAACTATCGCGTATTGCGCACCAAGCCAGATAATGATGCTCTTTGCGCCGAGGATTTGATTGGCATCCAGATGTGGAAGTGGAACCAAAGCATTACCGTTGACATTGAGGAGCATCTGACCAGCCAGGGCTATGATGATCTGCGCGGCACTGCCAAACTGTATAAGCGCTACTTCCCCTCAGTGCTGTCCAATAGATATAACGATACCTATTACCTGGTAGGTTAAATGTCTCAATTCCCCAATTGTCTTCACTCTAAACTGCTTTCTTTCCTGCAGTTCCGTCACACGGACACGCAACGCACCACCGAGAGCTTTAAGGGCTTTGCTGAGGGTTTGTTTGGCGACAGCTCAGTGGCTCATGCAGTCGATATTCCCGAGCAGGATCTGTTGCTGCGTCCCTACGATTACTGCCCGGATTTCAAGAACAAGAACTACAAGGGCGAAGGTTCCGAGTACCAGAAGTATCGCTCCAGCGCCTTGTGGAAGCAGACCATGGATGATATTACCAAACGCCTTGGGTACTTATAAGATAAGCTTGTGTTCTCTTGACATTCCTCTCTAATGCATATCTCCCTTGCAGCTTCTCTGTGTTGGCCGAGGATGACATTAAGCTGATGTTTGACATTTGTCGCTATGAGCAAGCCTGGCAGGTGGATCGCACGAGTGTCTGGTGTGGCGTCTTCCTGCCGCGACATGTGACCGTGCTGGAGTACGCCGAGGATCTCAAGTATTACTACGGCTCGGGCTATGGCTTTGAGGAAAACACACGCTTCAACTGCCGCGCTGTGCAGGACATGATCACCCGCCTGAGCAGTCCTGTGTCCCCCCATGTGGTGGCTTATTTCGCACACTCGACGGGTCTGCAGACTCTGCTTGCCGCACTGGGCATCAACAAGGATGATGTGCCATTGCGTGCGGACAACTACGAGGCGATGGCGAATCGTCGCTGGAAAACGAGCCTGTTGGGTCCATTTGCAGGCAACTTTGTGGCCGTCAAGTACGACTGTCCCGCGGAGCTGGAGAAGGAGAAGGCGGTGTTCTTCCTCAATCAGATGGGCGTGAATCTAGATTGGTGCAATGTGGGTCTGTGCAATTGGTCAGAGGTCTTGCGACGCTACAAGACCATTGCCGAGGCCGACTGTGATGAATATTACTGCCGCTCGGGAGCGAGTGCCGGACAGGCTTTGGCATTGCTGCCAATACTATTGCTGTCAGCCATTGTCTACTTAATGCATTAGTTGCAGTTGCATTGTTTTAGTTTTGTAATTTGTAATGTACAAAGTTCGTACCAAAAAGAGCAAACGGAACATTTGCTTGTGACCGCTTAAGGTGCGCAGCAAAAAAGGAGAAGTATTTTTGCGATAAATGTAAATTTTCTACTTTTAAAGAGCACATCCCATACACAAGCGATATGTTTAGACACAAATCCACACCCAGACACAAACTCAACACAAAAAAAATACCTTTTTCTAATGACACCATTAATTTTTAAACTCTGCGTATGACAGCTAATTACAAATGTAACAGTTAAATAGCTTTATAAACTATGTAATTAAACGAATGTAAGAAAACTAAGTTGTTTCATTGGGGCGATTGGTTAGTAGCGGTTTGAATTAAAATTTGAATTCCGATTTTCGTGCGATTGTCAACTTGTTATCGATAAGTGTAGCATTGTGACTGGCAAAAAGCAATCGCTTGTTTTTCTGGATCTGGCAACGCTGCCACGCTGCACGCGGTCATTTAAAAGTGCTGACTCTGCCGAATTCATTAAATGCAGTTATTTGGTTGAAAATATTATAAAATATATTTCAAATACGACTATTTACTTATTAACTTTACTTACTACAGCATTTGCCAATTACTTAGCCTTTTTAAGCTTCATTTATTTACTTATGCTTAAGCCTCTTTTAAGATTGTGACCTTTGTACTTTATGGATGTCAGCAAAACGACTTTAAAATTAACTTGACAAATCCTTTTTAGCTTCAAAACTGTGGCTCATTTTTGGCGTTCTACTTGACGTAGATGCTGGTGCTGCCCCTGGCTCTGCTGCTGGCCAACCATTTTGAGCCGTCACGTGCTTCCTGTTAAATGTTCTAATGATGCGTATTAGGGCAGACTAAGTGCCACTCATAAGTGTGCCGTTCGCACACGCACCTGACTTGGCCCACCTACGACATCGACATCAGCATTGACTTCGAATTTTACGCAATATGCGTTTTTTACTTCACTTGGTAGTTGCTAGTGCTGCTGGGCGCCTAGCGGCTGGGCGTGTTGTCAAGGCAACCCAACTTACGGACAACTTCCCAACCTTTGCGACCTTACCTGAAAGGTCCACGTGAGCGTATCCCGGACTCCAGGTCTGGCTGCCTGTCTAAATTCGTCTCTATAGCTATGGGTGGAGGACACAACCCAAAGTGCTTTATAGTTACTTAGACGTGAGTCTCCTGTAGTGAAGGGGGCGGGGCATGAAGTTTTGGGGGTGGACTCTGCCCCATGCTCAGTGTGTACGTGTTTATATGCCCAGAGCAAGTTGTTATCTTTGGTCCCATTTTTGGGTCATTCCAACAGCAGCAGCAGCAGGGTTTTCATTAGGCTAATACACCCGAACCATGAAGTCTAGCCGAGTTGAAACAAGTGAATAAATCAGCTTTTGTAATGCTCATCGCCCCCCTAACAAAAAGGGCAGGCATGTATGGGGTATATTCAGATTGTGATGCTGTTAGTTAGCGAGCGCCAAACTTTACAATTCTCAAGTGTAACAAGAACTGTTGGAATAGGGCCAATGATCCTAAAGCTGCTGTCTGCTGCAGTGAGCAAACTATGCTCCGATTGCTGGGTTCATTTTGGCCATAAATGGGGGTGAATAGTTTTTGTCGTGGATTAAGTTAATGGCCGCTCATTTGGTCGGCAGTCAGCTATGAATAAGCAATTTTGTGGAGCTGCAAATGAAGGTTGTGCCACATAAAACTCTGGCTGCACCTTGAAAAGGCTTGCTGTTTGGCCAAAAAGGCAAAAGCCAAAAGGCAATGACAGCACACGGCTAACAGGTAACAGGTAACTGGGAGCTGCTAACAAGTAGCAGATTGCCTGAAAGCTGAGCTCTTTTTTGGGTGCCAAGGCTTGCTATTGTGGATCGGAGGCTCTGTGAATCGGAGTTGTGCTGGCCTTGGCTTTGAAGTTCCCACTGGTAATTGGTTAATTATTAGGCTTCCAATGTGGACTTTTACCTGGCGGCCATAACAAAGAAATGTTCAGTTTAAAATTTACAAGCTGCAGGTCGTTTTGGATTACATAATTGGCCAACGAAAGGATGGCTAAAAGATGAAATCCATTTACAATTACTAATTGTGGCTTGCAAAAGTCGATAACGATAAATGACGAAAAATGGTCAAATTACAAAGAGAAATGCATAGGCAAGACTTGTGACTCAGGACCAAGGACATATTGGTTTTGCACACTAGGCTGGCTTCATCTTTGCTTTTCACAGCACACAAAACTAATAACATTTTTGCTTCCCACGCACATGCATACACACAGACAAGCACACACTCGAGCACATTCACACATTTACACTCACATGTGGCATGCGGCATGCGGCATGTGGCATGAGCAAACATACAATTTTTCATTTCGACACATTTTTGGCTACCTTCAAAGCTGAAGTTTTCAGCCTGTTCGTTATAAAATTAATAGCCTGACCACAAAATTGTGTAATTTGAGGTTGGATTTAGGCTATGTACTTGTACAACGGCATGTTGCAGCAACTGCAGAGTGCGGGGACTCCATTAGGGCAACAAAACACTTTTTGCCGCTGCTGCTGTTTTTTGCTCTGCTCGCTTTCATTTTAATTAAGTTAAAATGTTTGCTGATATTTACAATAGCCCCAATGTTGTGTTGTTGTTGTGTTGCAGTGTGAAAAAGCTCTTTAAACTTTTCAATCGCTATTAATATGCCAACATTAGAGTTTATGCCACAACACGGTGCAGTCTAGAATAATCGCGTTTATTGTGAATAATTCATGTTAGCTTTTCAGCGGCCAATTAGCAGCTTGATACGGCCAAAAATCAAAGCAGCTACTTGTGTCTTGTATCCTGTGTGCAAATAGACCTTTGGATGAGGCCACTGATTAACGTGTTGCCATCAAAGGCGACGCTCAAGTGCCTCATAAACGTATTTTAAAGCACAAAGCTTGTTTAAACCGTAAGTGTGCGCATATAGGGCTTATGGAGCTCTAAAGCGACCTCAAGCGGTAGCACGTAAAAACAAAATGAGGCTCTTAACTAATACATACGAAGAATTTATACTCTTTAGCATATATATGTGTCATACATTTTCGGTTTAACATTGTTGATAAAGTATATTTAGGTTGACTTCAACATTATTAAAAGAACAAAGAATTACCTTTGCGGAATAGTCTGATTTTAAGAGAGTATTATATTAAGTTTATATAAATAATAAAGACAGTTCTTACGTAGCACATTTGACATACATTGCTTGGATCGATATTAAAGTATAAGTTTCTATTCCAAGTCCAATTAATCTAGCTACTCTCGGTTTTTTTTTGCATATGTTACAAACGACTTTACAAAACTGCAGCACTCTTTGTAAGGGCAACAAAATATGTGTTAAAAAGCTGATGATATATAACGAACACACCCATACACCCATACACTTACACACTGAACGCCTGCAGTGATTTTGGTTCATTTGCAAGAGCTGCATAAGTGTGTGTAGGCAGCAGTATGATTGTGTATGCATGTGACATGCGGAGACTATAATGCAGAAATTAAATTCATAAATATGCACAAGTTTAATAACATTTCCGTCGGAGCTGTCAAAGAAAGACCAACACAGGCATTCCCCAAAACGCTTTCACAGCACTTTTCACTTTGGCATCACTTTGTGGCACGCGCCCGAAAGTATGCAATGGAAATTCCATTGAAATCGATTGTCAGAACAAAACAACAACAAGCAAATGCTCGAACAACAGACATTTTTATTTTATGTGTATTAAATTTTGTGTATATAATGCTTGCTTTAAAATGACATGCTCCCTTGCAACATTGTCACCCAATCGCAAATGTCCTTCCGGCCAGTGTTCAAATGATTGCTGTCCCGTTGTTGTCTGCTTGTTGCCTGCTTGTTGCTTTGATTTCTGTTTGTTGCTCTGACATTTTTGCGACACACGCAATTTAATATGCAATAAGCGGGCTGTCAGTGCCAGTTCTTGCCCCCCCCCAATTTGCTACCAAAATCATCTACTCTTTCTCTCTGTTTTGCTTTCGGGCCTTTTACGTTTATTTCGACATAAATAACTCGGCCTGTCTGCAAGTGTGCGGGTGTATGTGTATGAGTGTATTTGTTGTGTATTAACTTTGCGGCTTTTATTACTTACAAATTGAGTTTGCGTGTGTATTGAAATCTGTACAGCAGCAATTTCAATTGAGTTTTTCACGTCGCAAATTACATTGAATTTGATGCAATTGATTTCATAATTAAAACACGCAACGCGCTGCGTTGCTTGCCAGAAGTGCGGAAAAACGTTAAGCTCTCCATTATCAGTGTTCTCTTTGGCAATCTTTCAATGACCACTGCAACGATGCCACGAGAGACAGTTGAGGCAGCTGAGGCAGCCGGCAATAAGCCAAGTAATTTATCTTGAGTGCTCGCTTAATGCTGCTCTGTTTCCTCTTGTTGCTGATGTCGTTTTTTTTGTTGCTGCTGTTGAGTCGCATTAACGGGCAAGTGCATTAATTAAGCCTTTAAGGCGACCATGGCAACATGTGGCACTTGACTTCCGCAACTGAGATATGGAGCTTGAATATCCCAGAATCCATCACATGATTCGCAGTGCGAGCGGAGAGACTTGCACTAATTGGAGACGCCATTTAAAGGCTCTTTTTATTGACAATAACTTTAGTAATGGCTAGCCAAAGGCCAGGCGAAATAAAGCCAAGTAACAAGCATATAAAAGTAAGAGAGAGAAAGAGAAAAAAAGTTACGTATACGCAACGTGAAACTACTGCAGAAGCTCTAACTATTTGCACATAAAGTGTGTTAAATATAAAAGCAAGTTATCAAAATGATTAATAAACTTTGTTCTCTTGCCCTCTCTGTCGCTTTTTTCGTGTAATGGGAAAATAAATTCAGATTACATGGAAATTGGTTTTATGACTGCGAACTGCCAGTGCAAGCATACGAGTGTATCATATTTTATTCATATAGTTTATTATTGCATTCCAGTTGGTTTCATTATGCATTTATTGGAAAGCCCCTTCTGTTTGCCAGTCTCGTATCGATTTCACACAATTAATTCACTATAAAAAAATACTCGGATTTCATTTCATTGAAATTGGGTTAAAGAACATTTTATGCCAAATTGGGTTTTCTCTGATATATTATATTACTTTAACTTTTTTTTTTAACTGTGCGAATAATTATATGTCAGTGAAATTTAATAATTTACTGTACACATTTTTAAGTCCGGGTACAGTCTATTAAATTATATAAACTCGTTTTGGTAAAATTTATTTGATAGAAATAAATTGGTAAATTTTTATTAATAAATCAAATGAAAAAAATTAAATGTAAAATGTATTCTACAATTTATTTTAATTTAAAATTTAGCGATCATCATTAATTCATGGCGAACATTTAAAAAGATGATTTTTCCTATTCATTAATACACTTTTATATATATAGATACTTAATCTTTATTCACATCCAGTAAAACAAAGTTAAATTGCAGTAAAAGATTACAATTTATTCAAGAAAAACATCAACAAATTTAAAAATTCAAAAGAATTAAAATCAAAATATTAAATGGAATTGCAAATTCCTCTCAGATGCAGCGCAATTAGAATCTGTAACGACGAATGGCACGGTATTGGTAGCCATCCTTGGTGAGCACGGCACTTGCGCCATCAGCGGGTCCTTCGGCGACAACGTCGGCGCCGATAGGTGGCAAGTACTCCGGGGTAGCTGCCTTGAGCTCGGCGGGCATCTCCTCGGGCTGCTTATAGTGGTAGCCATCGTCCCGTAACTCTGCAGTGGGCACATCTACGACAGGAACTTCCGGTTGCGGCTGTGGCTGCTCCTCGACAGCTGGTGCCTCGGTTTCCACGACAACTGGCGCATCGGTGCTGACCACAGGCTCCTCGGCAGGTGGCAGATACTCACGTGCTACCTTTGGCTCAACGGCAGAGACAATCTCCTCGGTGTCATCGGCCTGGACTGGAGCTGCTGGTGTTGGCACCGGAGCTGGTGGCAAATAGTTGTTGCTGGGCGCCGGTGGCAGATAGCGAGTGGGCAGATGGGAGACATCCCGACGATTGCGATGACGCAGCTTGAGGCGACGCACAGTGCGATACTCGTAGCCCTCATCGCCAAGCGCAGCACTTGGCTGCTCGGTGGCATCGGCAGGCAGATATTCCGTTGCCGGTGGCACATAATCCATCACGGCGGCATCAACCAGCTCGGAGACATCACGACGCAGCCGAGACGTGCCCTGAGGAGCTGCCAGAGCAGCGCTGGCAACGGCGGACAAAGTGAGCACACTGCTAAGCGAGAAGAATTTCTGTGAAAGGAAAAGGAGCAAGTGTTATTCTGCATTCCGGCAATATCCTGGTAGGCAAGTGATTCTCTCTCTCTCTCTCTCTGTCTCTAACCATTTTTGGATTTGGGTTAACGGCGTCTGGCAATTAAAAGTTGCTTGGACTGTTTGATGCCTTTGCTGTAGCGAACCGCTGAATTTATAGCAAAAACTTTGAGCGCCGACCACTTCAGCGAAGTCCAAGAGACTTCAGCTACAGCTCCAATTTCAGTTTCAGTTTCGGTTTCATCTCCGTCTTCAGCGCCAGCTCCATCTCTAGCTTGGGTTCAACTTAATTAAAAATGTTCAACAAAAAAGTAACGCACACATTTTGTTGCCTTTTTGGCTCTTGGAGTGCCACTTGAGATTCAGCTCTACAGCTCTAGACTTGAGCCAAGTCTATCCATGTGGCTTCGACTTGCTGTTGCCGTTGCCGTAGCCTTTGCCTTGCATTAGTTTTTTTTGTTTTTGTTTTCAATTTGTTATTGTTGTTGTGCCTGCAATGTCAAGTCGAGCATGCCGTGCTGCTTGACCTTTCCAGCGGCTATTGCTATTTGCCTTTGCCTTCATTCTTCCTCCATTTTGGCCAAGTATTGTAGTTCAGTTCTGTTGAGGTGTTAATTTGCTGTCTACTCAAACTCAAACTCAAGTGCGGCTGCGGAAGTGGTATGCTTATTTATAGGCGTCTCTCTTCAGATTGAAGTGCGGACTCGTTTGGGGTTCTTTTCCATATTAAAGCAACTGCTCATTTAAAATTTAAACTAATTATAACATTTTCAAATATGCATTGTAAATCTGTTTTGGCTCCGAGGCGGTTAAGGCGGCTATCAAAATGCAATCAGAAACTTGTTGCGGAAATTAATTATTGATTACAATTTTTCCAGGCTGCTGTTTGCTGTCGAAAATCTGTATTTAAATACAAAAATACATAGCCCACTCATTAAATAGTCATAAGCATAATTACGCTCGCACACACAGTGACTGCCATATGTTTGTCTACCACACACAATTTGCAAATTGAATTCGACATTCAGGTAAAAAAGAGGACATCTCTGTGGCTTTTGTTGCATTGTTAATGAACTGTATTACTTGATTGGCCAATATGACAATTGTGTGGGCGTGACAAAAAAAAATAAAAGCCTGGCTGACATGAATTGTTGATGCCACGTTAAAAGGTATGGTGAGTTGTGAGTTTCCTCCTATTTACATCTCTTTGCACTCGTCTATAACTCTCCAAGTAATCTAATAAACGCGTAAGAGCTGCAAGTAAATCATTCTTCATGCTGTCCCTTTCCCTCTTTCGCTCTGTTTCGTTAGCTGCCTAAAAGGCGGCAACATCTTCCGTTTGCCACGCACATTTGCGCCTGAAAGTCGGCTAAACATTTTCCCCATTCTGCCACTCCTACTGCGACTTGTTGCTGTGGCTTCGAGCATCTCATTTGGCATTGGCCAGGTCCTCCTCTTGGCCTAAAAGCCACTCGTGTGCAATATTTTATGTGTCTAGGTTTGCAAAGCGCGAGCATAATTTATAGTACAAGCTACCGGAAAGCGAAAGATCAGCATTTCTGATATGTGCACGACTAGCACTTACCCTATAAAGTGTCAAAACACTTGAGCAGCAAAAAGTGCAATACAAATTTAATAAGAATGTCAAGTTTTTGAGATGTCTAAACAAGTATAAATATTACTTGAGGCAGACAGCTTATTTAATTTGATTTTTATGTGAGACAAAGTTTATATTATAAACTGAGCAGTTACCTTGTAAATACTTGAGCTAATACATAAATGGCAGAAAATGTAAATGTTTCAATTTAATGAGCTGCTAAAAAGAATGATTGAATTAAAAAGTACTTTTATAAGAACGAAGAGAAGTTGAAGTTGAGCTGGGTCCTATTATACCCCATTCAGTTGCTGTACTCCATACAGGGTACATCACCAGCAACAACAAAGCTGTGAATCTGTTGTGCTATAAATTGTGCGTGCCTCATTGATTTTTGTGCGGCTCTCGGCTCTCGGCTCTTGACTTGTGATTTTATTTAAAAGCGATTTTTTGTGTGTCTATTTTGTTTGGCAATTTCGCTCCACAAAACTTGTTCACTATATTGTGTGTTGTCTGTGTGTGTGTGTGCATGTTGTTGCCTGTTTGAGGTTCAATTTACATCTTCTGCACAGTGTGGCATTCAACTGCCTGTCGATAAGTTTACTGTTGTTGTAGTTGAAGCGATAAAGGGCAACAGCTTAAAGAGGCTCCCAAAGGCTCATCGACCATTAGCCGCTGTAAAGTTAACCTGAGCTCCTGTTCAAACCTTTCCTTTCCTTTACTATCCTTTCTCTCTCCGTCTCTTTAACCAGCTGAGCCCATGCTGTAACTGTTGTAACTGGCGCTCGCGGGCTTACTACAAGTTGAAAATGTTTGCAAAAGGGCAGCCAAAAAAGCAAAACAAATCTTGGAAGAGAGCGGAGAGACAGAGAGACAGAGACTGGCTTAGTTTATGCAAATGTCGTAGCTTTTGTGTGTGCTCAGCACTTGTCCAACTTTGCCAAAGGCGCCAACCAGCTTGCTGCCGCATTTATTAAGTTAAAATATTTATATATTTTAAATAGGCCACAAGAAGGAGCGGCAGAAGTGAAAAAAAAACCCGGAAAAGAGGGAAATCCTTTTGCCTTTTGCGTCGCCTTCGCTGCTGTATCGATTGCCAAAATCTATTTACGAAATTTAAATTGCTTCTTTAGAGAGACGCCAGAAAACAGCTGCTACACGGGAATCCTTTTTGGGACTAACAAATTTGTCAACTAGGACATGCATTTGCCATCATTCAATTTGTAACATTACGCATACGTAGCGTTGACGTTGCTCAGCTCATTAATTGGGCTATAAATTCACTCTGGCCTGGCTTCCTGTGCGACTTGACAGCCTCATTTAAATCCATCTAACATACGTAAGTCAAATGTCACTTAAGTCTAAATCCCGTCCAAGGATTCACCTGAGAGAATTCCATAATTAAGCCACGGCTTGTTAACACGCCTCAAATTGCTGCTGATGTGGCAGGCAGACACAGCAGTACAGACTGACAGCTAATGTGCCACAAGTCACTTTAGGCTGACAGAGCTATTGAAAAATTGATGAGCTGGGAGAGCTGTGAGCAGAGAGCAATGATAACACATCCTGACATCATAATATAATATATAAATCCATAAGCTGTCAGCAAAAATAAATAGCAAAAAATGTGTGATTCAAAATTGTGGCAGCCAAATGCCATCAGACCGTTTCCGTTTCCGGCTACGCCTAGGCAACAAATCTTATAAATCTAAATCCGAAGGTGTAGCACTTCGCAATGATGGCAGTGATTGAAATGATTTACTTGCTTTCAGACTATAAGTTGTCTCAGCCCATGCTTAAAGTCACTTCAAGTCTGCCAACTGGTCTGAAAGAGGTTTAAAAATAGCTTGCAATTGATTGGCAAAGTAATTGTATACGCTGTGCGGCAAGAACTCTTGTTCTATAGAAAGAGATGGGTTAAGAACAGGCTTGGACTTGACTGCGTACTTTGTAGAAAATGTTCTAGAAATTAAGGAATATAATTTAAATAGATTTCTGAGAGGATTGTAACAATATTTGCAGTGTGACAAATATACTGAAAGAGGCTTAAAATAAATTGCACTTGCTTTGCCGCATAGACAAATGACTATCTAGGCTGTAGAGTAAATGAAAGCATATTCAGAGTGCAATAGATTTCATTTGTAAAGCTGTTGACATCAGCTTAAAATATAACTTAACAGCAATCATATCGAAATGCAACTGAATTTAGACGTAAATAATTAACTAGGCAGAGAAAATATTATATATTAGCTGAGACTTTGAAAGAAATTTAATAACTTTAAAATTCGGAATTGCTTTTGCACTCTCAGAGCAGCATAGTAAGATATCTAACAAAAGGATTTTCCAATTTTGTGCTTTGCCTACCCAAAACCACTGCTAGTCAATGAACATACAAAGAAAGGCACTCGTCGTTTTGAAATTAGTATGCTGCTTGCAACACCATAGCTACATTCATAATGCAACGTTCAAACAGTAAACTTTCATTTGGGTCTTGTGGCCCAAGTAAATGAAAATACTGGGGCAAGTAAGGAAAACAAACTTGGTGTAGAATCATAAATATTTATAAACTTTAAAAGCCGACTCGAATCGAGCCGAAAATCGATGGCATTGTCAAGGCTGCTAAGTATTTGTGCCACGCCCCCTTATCCACCGTCTCCCACTGTAAACGCCCAAGTGTCGGCTCAAGTGTGTTGTCTGTGCATATTTAAAATTCAATTTAAATGTACACAGCCGGAAAATGCGTGTTAAGTAAAAACGAAAATCGAAGCTTAGCAATTATGAAAAGTGGCCAAGGATAAGGACAAGGACAAGGTTCTGTCACACAAGTAAGACTCAATCTATTTTTGGCACAATTCGGAAGTGCTTTGTAGCTGCAAATGAATATGAAAATAATAAAATAAAACAATGAGCAAATATCAGTTGAAGAAGGAGATTGGGGGCGAGGAAGCTGCACAAAGGATATGGCCGAAGGTGGTTTAATCTTATGTGCTAACGTAGCTCCAATTAGCTGTGCAGTCAGCTGTAATAATTAACTCGTTGGCTTGTGGAATTTTTCGTGGCTGCTCAACGTTGCGTATGCGCAATATTTTGCTAGAGGTTGACTTTGATGGTTCATGATGGTAGCCTGTCGCCTTTTCGAAAGTCATATTTCATTAAAAATCGAGTGTGGGCGACAGTGGGCGTGGCTGGGCAGACGCGCTGCCGCTTTCCGCACCTGAGGCGCTGTTAATTTCCCCAGACACCTTGCCGCGGTCGGGGGCGCTGAAAATGTTGCCGCGTTGCAGCGTTTGAAAAGAAGCTGTTGCTGTTGCGGTGGCCGCAACAAATGAGAATGAAAACAAATAAGCATAAAAATGCTGCAGAGGAATGGCAATGGCAATGGCAAGGGCAACTAAGAACGGTCACAGCACAACGAGGGTCAACAGTCAACGGCAACAACCACAGTCACCTCCATTGAGCCAACAACAATAACAATTTGATTTCTGCTTCTGTTTGTTTGGTCGTTTCGTCAGTTTTGTGTACGTATTTGTCTGTTTATTTGCTTTATTTGTGCTGTTTGTCTTGCCAGTGGAAGGAGCGCCAGAGGGGGGTGCAGATGCCCCGGGAGACGGGGGGCGAACCTGGCCCTTGGCTGAGCTGCTTTGCTGTGGCTATTTAATTTACAATTTACATTCAAAATACCTCGACAGCTGCAGCTGCAAGCAAAGCAAAGTTTTTATTTTTGGCAAAGTTCAATGAACAGGACACAGACAGGATAATGACTCCATTTCAATTAGATGCGCAACAGTGGAGTGGGGAAGGGGAACTAAGGGGGGGTGTACGACTGCCTGCCCCAAGGGTATTCAACGATTTATGCTTTTTAATTAGGTTTCCATTTCAAAATCGAGCAGACGTCTTGAATTTCACTTTTATTTCGTCTTCAATTACTTTTAATTATTCGCCATTTGTTTGCGTTTACATTTTCACGCAACTTCCCGCACTAAGATCTACCTCTCCCCCGCCCCTCTCTTTGGTTTTTCTACATAATATGAAATAATTGTGCCACTACAACAATTGACAGCAACAATAACAATCGCCGTGCCGCTTAAATGAGTTTCGTGCGGCGGCGTTGCCTCGAATTCAATTTAAGTGGCAAACAGACAGTAAGGACATTGGACTTGCACACACACACACACACACACACACACACACACACACACACACACACACAGAGGGCGACACTCGGCAAGCTGCTTTGTTTGTTTGACTGTTTGTCAGTTTGTTTGTTGTAGCTGTTAGAAGCCAAATGGCTTTCAATTAAAATTGTAGCCTAGCACCAGTTGTCGATTTAATTAGTTTACAAAGTGACGTTCTCTATATACAGGGTGCTAGTGACAAAGTTGTGCTAAGGTGTGATTTGAATAACTTTTAGTTCCTGGCTGCACATAGTAAATATACAGGATGACTGTCATCGTCCTAGAGGGTGCTTTAAGTACCTAAAATTTGTTACTATTAAGGTCACTCTATTGCTTTAATATGCTTTGCGGATGCGATGACAAGGTCCAGTCTATCTGTATACAGGGTGCATAAGACTCAATCAATTTATTTGTTATATAGTCCATTTAACTTGAAACAACGAATATTGTATTACTTTGAAAATGTATGTGAGATATATAAGTTTTATTAGAAAGTTGAATTGCAAAATGCTTAATTAAAATATTGATTTTATATTAACTTAATAATTTACATCTACATCTTAGTTATATATACAGAGTGTTTGCAACTTATTTACTATGACAACATGATATTTCTTTGAACTTGAAAAAGTAAAACTGTTAAGCTTTCAGGAAGCATACAAAGAACGTTGACTTGCTGAGCTCCTGCACAATCTATGAGCGCTTTTCTTGCAGTGTAATTACCTTTTGCTTAGGAAGAAAACACAATAAATACTTATATAGTCGTAGATGGCAATGTCTTGGCAATTTGCAGAGCTACTTGTCCGCTGTCCTGTAGTTGCAATTATGGCCTGTTTTCAGAGACACGCCCACACGCAGTTCGAGGAGTTCCAGCCACTTCTTTGTGTGCTTGCTTCGTTGCGCATTAAATTGAGCTTAATTGGAAATTACAGCCAAGTGCTATTGTTGTTATTATGTAGCAACCACACACACCCACACACACACACATACACACAGTTGGCAAGCACTTACATATGCATTACATAAACGGATTCCGTTGAGCGCCGTTGCTCTCAAGTTAATATAATTAGTTTCGGTGTAAAATTATAAACGTCAACCGCCGGCATTAACACACACATGCACACATACACTGATGCACACACCGACTCACACACTCGACCCTGGGCCAAGCTCTTGTGGCTTAAAGGAGTAAAATGAGCGATTCAGATGGCCAAGAGCACACACATCTCATGCACTCACATCACGGTGTATTAAAGTTTCGCAGCTGTCAGTTAGTCAGCCCACGCGGTTTTCAATCACGCCCCTTAGGCTGCCACGCCCACCCCAGCACACCCTTCAACGCTTACTGCACACGCAGTTTGCTTGCAGCACGTTTCAAATAGGATGGCCCAAAGCCGCAGGATATTTCCGTTCAATATTTGCACAATTTCCTATATTTGCACAACACAATTTGTGCTCTCCTCTCGCACCCCTTCGACCCCTCGCTGCCATCCCGCCCCGCCCTTTGTGATTATGAAAAATGTACATGCGTTGCTCACTTTTTCATGTAGAATTTTAGATTACTTTGGCGTCGAAAATTAAGCGCAAATAAGTGTAAAATTATCAAAATGACAGCTCGACTGCAATATGTGTGCTTGTGCTTGTTGTTGCTGTTGCTTTTTAATTAACGGCAAGCGTATTACGTATACGCCGCGTATCACAGCAGCGGACTAAATGTGTTTCAACCTCGCAAAGCAAACAGGGTGTCCAAGTATGGGGCCAGAAGTGCATTCAACTGTGCGTGAAAATGGTAGGCTGACAAACAAAGTCGGGTGTCGTCGCCCCCCTAAAAAAGAGTTGCTCGAAACTTTTGAAGTTGCCACAAAATTGCGTTAACTTTTCAGTAAGTCACTTGATTATTTGTGGAGGTGGGAATGACTCGAATGAAGCTCACCGACTTCTGTACTTACTTACTTACTTACAGTCGCCCATTTGTCAGACTAACTGACCTTGGCTTGATTTGGGTTCCGGACCGGAGTACAAGGTTTACGAGTTTACGGCTCGCAAGTTGTCGACGGTGGCGTTTAGCGCGTAATTGAGACAATTAAATTGACTTTGACAATGGGTTGCTATCGCCTTTTGCGACAAGCAAAAAGGGACCAAGCAAAAGGAAGCTTGGCAAATCAACGACAAAGTGAAATATAATAAATAATCTGTGGAAATTTGAGTCCTTTTTGTTTTGTTAGCGAGTCCAGGGAAAACCTTTAAGTTGTAATTACATTTTCGTTTGCGTCACACAAAGGGCTTTGATCTAGGCTCTCTTCGGCTTGCAACACAGTGTGCGACAGCTGTTGCATAACTGAGCAGGGCGCAACTTCTTGGCCTGCCACTATTTAGTATGCATTGCATTTTGAGGTCCTTTGTGTGTGTGTGTGTGTGGCAGGCAGCTTAAGTCGCAGTCAACTGCTACCTGGCCAGGTGACAAGCTGCGACTGATTTTATTATGCAGAAAGCGAGACACTCACACGCACAAAGAGAGCGAGTCCTTCACTTCCTTCTATCCCAGCTGAGCAAATGGACGCGTAATTGGAGCGTAATGTGTTAAGGTGAGAGTCACGTGAACTGCGTCTAATTTGTTGCCTGTTTGTTGTTTGCTGTCCCACAACTGATGCATATTGCATGAAGTGATTACATTTTGTTTGTCCAACATATATACAAGATAGACAACATCAGCAACAACGCAGTTCCCGCAGTGCATGCAAATGATGTCTGGGACTAAGGACAAGGCAGATCTAGCTAGCCAATTGTCCTGATTGGATTTGTATTTATTACGTATAGCTTACAACTGATTAATTACTTAGTTAAATTCCCCAGTAATTAATGCATAGATTGATGATTGTGGCGATGTTTAAGGTACTTGATTATGTGTACCTAAAGAGTCGCTTAAATTAATGCAAATTGAAATTTTGAGCAGCAAAGAATGTAGGAAAATACTAGTTAATAAGACAACAATAAAATTTCTTCTTAAATTGGTATGAAATTAAAATCAATTGTTAATCACATATTGAAAGTGTTAAAATATTCTGTCAGAAATATAGCTTAAGAATATGATTTTTTTTAGATTATAAAGTTTTATTTTATATCAACTGTGATTTTAAAATAGTTTGAGTTTTCCCAAGTTTCCGGACAACTTAGTGGTTTTAAATAACCTAATAAACAAATAACCTAAACACATATTCAACTAACAAACATGTATGCAAATTCTGACGAAATGGTCAAGTCGTTTGGTAGAAACTGTTGCTGGGGCAGCAAACAAATATTGATGAAAATAGTTCATGTTTGGTCAGAGTCTACAAAAATGGATTAAAAATGTTAAATATAAAATATAGATTTTTTTAATTTGGTTTATCCTGAATTGGTATAAATATTTTTGCTTTGCATATTTATTTAAATTATCGCAACTAAAACCTAATGTTAGAAAGCTAGTTCATATTTCCCAAGCAAAGCACGAATGTTGTATATTGGAAAATGTATCTCAGTTTTTGCAATCCAGAATCAATTAAAACTGAATTTGGCAAATTAAAGCTGTATTTTGCAAAATATTTATCCAAATGGAAATGTAAATTTACCCAGTGACTTGCATCTCTCCATTTGATTTTGGTTCACTCACAGAGCCTTCGTGTTTGCTGTTCCTGTTGATGTGCATCACAATAATCCCCACAAGCCCCAACTACCCACACTTGCCTCTACAAATGCATACATATCGCATTTTTTTTACCTTTGTTGTTGTTCGACTGCTCGCAGTTGCAATTGGGCAAACATTTTTCCGTTTACCCATCGCGGATTTTATTGTAAAATTCGTTTCGATTTGGCATCAAAGGAACTCGGCTGGTTGGCTGGTGGGTTTACCCCTCGCACTGTTGTGCCTCCTGAACGCTTCATTGTCAATCTGTGGCAGCATCCATGTCTGTCGATGCCAAAGCGCCGCTTATTTAGTTAAAATTCCTAACTAAATATTTTGCTTTTCTATTAAGCACAAGCAAAGAACGAGGGGGCAGGTAGAATGGTTGCGACTCGGGTTTCGGTTTTGCGCCAGCATTTTCAATTTCTACTAATCCAGCCCCAAAAAAAATGAAAAAATATTACATTGAATTTGACTACGTTGTGAACTGAGCAGGAAATGTGAGCCGTGGAATGATGAAGAGGCAGCAGCAGCGAGGGAGGCACCAGAGGGGCTGCTGAAGTACTGTAAAAATGGTATACGCTTTTGCTTTCATTTGGATTTATTTTTTCAGTTTTTGTTTTTTGTTTTCTGCTTTGTTTGTTTGTTTGCTCGCCACGCGCTGAAAATAAAGTCGGAAATCATACAAAGATAAGGATATATATATATGTATGTATGAGTATAAATGAATTTAAGTAGATGGGCATACTATGTAGGGTAGAGTAGGGAAGGTAGCGCATGCCATTGATCAATAACTCTGAGCTGGACTAATATTTTTATTGGCACAAAACGGATTTTGCGACAGCTTAACTTGGTTTATTGCATTTGATTGAAATGTGTGCATTGTGTTCCTTCTCTTCAATTCAGTATTCTTGAGTTTTGATTTGGATTTTCATTACTTGCTAAGCCGCTTAGAGACATAGACAGAATGCGAGAGAGAGAGAGAGAGCGAGTGGGACTATGTGGCGTATGTGTGATAAAGTGTGTAATTGCCACGTCATGCTGCATTTAGGGCCGCTCGTGACTGCGCCACATACTGTACAGTTCTGAGCCACAGATGGCAAGAAGTGCTGCATCATGCAACATGTTGTAATTGCTGTCTTTTGGGCCTTGCACACGAAAATTACATTTGACATTGAATTCGAATTCGAATTGGAATTGAATTTGAATTGTATTTGTTTTTGTTGGGCATTGAAAATGTACTTAAGAGTTCGTTCGTATTTGTAGAATGTGGCTCGCACCACGCACCACAGCACTATAATATTGACAGATTTTTAAATTGAGTGCGAAATATTCTTCAGGTAAAACAAACAGACAAACAGACCAAAGCAAAGCAAAGCAAAGCAAAGATAAATAAGCAGATAAACAGTTGCTACAGGCAGATGCCGAGAGACGACTGCCGAGTGATGATGACCATGGCATTGAAGTGGCCAAAATGCGATTAGAGGTCGCAGCGATCGAACATCGAACCAAAACACGACGATCGCTTTAATCTCTTCTCTCTTCTCGCTTCTCTCTTTGTTTTTTGGGCAATTGCAACAGGTTTGAAGATGCCGCCGCCGCATTGCGGAAGGTGTCGCTAAGTGTGTTTAATGAACGACGAATTGAAACTGAAACTGAATGTGATACTTGTATTCCGGTTCGATTGCGATGCTCGAACGTGTTGGACATCGCCTGTTAATTTTTCATATAAATAGTTTATGATATTTCAACAGTCTCAGCACAACGCAACGCCCTGCAAACTCAGCAACAACTTCAACACACTCTACAAAGATGGTAAGTGTTTTTGTATTTGCCAAGTTGTCAAGTATCTTTTGCTGTATCTTTAACATTTGTCCGGTGACAGCATTTCAACCACAAATCCCTTGGCCTACTGCTGCTGATTGCAACAGTTGCTGTTGTTAGCGTCAATGCTGGCGCACTTGGTCGTCGTCAGCTGCGCGATGTTTCCCATCTGCCGTTGGAGTATTTGCCACCTGTGGTGTTGCCACCGCTGCCGAGTCGCGAGTACTTGCCGCCAGTGGAGCAGCATGCGGCCAGTTTGCCACATGTGTTGCAGCCGCCACGCGATTACTTGCCACCTGTGGAGGAGCAGCCACAGCTAAGCAATGAGTATTTGCCACCCGCCACCAGTGAAGAGCACACAACTACCACCGAGTTGGCCACCACAGAAGCAGAGGAGTTGCCAACCACCACCACCGAGCAGCCTGAGGTGACTGAGGAGACTGTAGCGCCAACCGAGGCGCCAGCTGATGAGAAGACGCCCGAGCACATCGAGCAGGGAGATGGTGTGCTGCAGGCGGATGGTTACCATTACAGTGCGCCACAGATCATTCCCGATCTCAGCCATGCTGCCGCCGCTGTTGAGGCCTATCTGCCGCCACTTGATGACAATGCCGTTGTGGCCGAGGAGCTGCCAGAGAGCAATGAATCCGCTGCCCTGCTGGATGATGGCTACCATTATCGTGCCATTCGCCGGCTGCGTCTCTAAATGCGACCCCCAAAAATATTCGAATTTTGTTAACCAACTATTGTTGTTTATTTTTATACACACCACGCACCCCCCCCCCCACACACACACACCACAAACCACACCGCACACACAACCTAATCGTAATCGTATTCGTATTCGTATTCTTATTCGTACTCATCTAAAGGCTTGCAAATAAAGGAATTCTCTACAAATACTCGCGACAGTCTGCATCACTGTGCAACATTTGCTGTGGCAACAACTCAATTAGATAGCGGGCATAGCGGGCGGCGGACAGAGGGGCGGTTAACATTTCATTTGATATTGATGACAGGAAATTAGAAAAATGTTTTCATTTTGTTTGCCACACGACGACCACGCACAAGACAACACACCACACAACAGCATGTCCCTCATCCTCATCCACATCCATATCCACACATCAGCTTCCTCATCATCATCATCACCATCACCATCAGCATTATTATCGTTTCGTGCTGTCCTTGCGCTGTCGTCCTTCCTCGTGTGGCTACACAATTGATTTGTCTGTTGTCGCTTACACTTTTCAATCCTTGCGCCTGTCACGACCAACGAACACCAGCAGCACAGGACGAGCGAGCGCCTTGCGCCTTGCGCCTTGTTGACACAATGTCGTCCCTTTTATTGTTTTCCTTGTTGTTCCCTGCCCGCATATATATATATTTTGATTAGCCAAGTTTGGCATCTTCCCCATCCACGTGGCCATTGCTTCTCTCTCAATAATTCAGCAATTTTCCGATTGCTCCATTAATTTTTCAGCTGCTTTTAATGTTGTTTTAAACTGGCTATTGCCATTTTGTCGCCAAGACTGTAACGTTCCTCACCTAGTTCAATTTGGTCTAAAATAAGATGAGCCTTAGGTATCAGCGATTTTGTAAGCAAATTAAAAAAATGTGATGCTTTAAAGCATACTTAACTCTTTTTTATCATTGGCATATATTTTATTAATTTTAAATTCTGATTTCACTTTGATAATATAATTTAAAGACAAAGCCACACATAACCTTTAAAAATTAAAATTATTTTAGCTGTTAGTAAATCATATGTTATTTCTATTTCATAGAAATCTTTATTTCACATTTTTCATATTTTGAGCATCAACTTTACTATTTTAATTTGAAGAAAAGATTAACTACATTTTCGCTTCAATTTTTGCAAAATTCTATTCCATCAAACTTAACTTTGCTTTTCTCATTTTCAAGGAAATATTTAATCCAAAGCTAAAATCAATGAAAGGGTATGGCGCCTTTCACTCTTCATCGATCAATGAAGTTGCTCTTATGTTTTCTATTTTTGTTGATGCAGCATAAGTATAAATTGCCTTTTGTTGCGAGTTCTTGAATTATTTATAATTCTCAAATCAAACTTGAAAATAAAAAGAAAATAAAGTCTTAGACAAGTTTGCCTGCTGCTGCCCAAGTTGGCCAAGTTGAAAGCCACGCAACAAGTGGCAACAGTTGCCTGCAACGCAGCTCGAATCAAAGAAGCAAAGTGTTGCGGTTAGCGACCCGTAACCGAAAAAAAGAATAAAAAAAGAGGAGATAACAAGACGAAAATAAAAGAAAACAAGGAAATGAGGAAATAAGCTTTTACTGCAGACATGTCGAGTAACTCGCTACTTCTCGAAACTCGGGTTGTTTATGGGCCAACATCAAATAAATTCGGGCCAAAACAAACACCTGTAAACAGTGGCAACAGTCGCAACGATTGAATGTGCCGCATTGAAAGAACTAGTTGAATACGAAAAGCTTTCCTTCTGAGCTTTTCGTTGTATGTTGCTTTGCCGTTCAATACTCAACGAAGGCGACAGGAAAAGCGCATAAAAGGCAGTTGCGTCGGAAAATGTAACTCAGTTGCGGTATTAACGTCGCGTCGCCTAGCGGGAAAACCAAAAGCGAAGCGTTAGCGCTGCGAGAAAAGTGAAAAGCGTTTCGGGTCGCATTTGAACCAATAGAGAAAGGTAGCACCAAAAACAAATCATTCAAGTGGCAATAGATACAAATAATATACCCAAAAATTGCCCCAAAATGTGTAACTGACCATTGGCCCCATACAAATGGGTAGGGGATGGGATGGAGGAGAGGAAATTGGCAAAGTGCGGCACGAAGTGAACCGAAAAATGACAAATGATCAAGCAAATTGTTTTTTAATTGAGAGCAATCAATTAAATAACTTTAAAGAGCAAACAACTATGGAAAACAATTTACGAGTTGAGAAATATTCGAAACAAGTAAATAAATATTACAACTGAAAAAGTGTTTGGTAAATGAAAAACGATTTAAATTCGCAAATATTGAAAAAATGAAATGAAAACTATTGCTAGCAATGTGAATAAAAATATCTCCATCTAAATGAACGAAAACTTTATTAGAGATAATCAAATCTATAATTAAAAGTTCATTAAATTAAAAGCATTTGTTTTCAGCTTAAAATTGAATGTATAAAAGAAATGTGGAGAGTATAAATTATAAATCGAAATTTTTAACACCAAAATATAGAAATAATAATAACATTTTTGTTGGAACATTTATTACAGTAGAATAATGAAAAGTCACATTATCAAATATTAACAAAGCAATTTTAAAATAATGAATAGCAAGTTTTATACAGTGCTTAAATTTAACAACATTCAATTAAAATGCTTGATTTCAAAAAATGAAAGCAAAACAATTAGAGAAAACATAGATTTCAAATTGCAATGTTTTAAAATAAAAGCAAAGAATTCATGATTTGTTATTAAAAGGCAATAAAACGGAATTTCCAATATTAAAAATGATTATAAACAAAAATGAAACGAATTATAAAATATTTTGAACGAATAACCGTTTCCGTTAATTGTTTATTGCAAGACGTGCACAAGTAAAGAAAAAAAGATTTTACGCACAATTTAATTGAAACTTTGAATTCCAATTGGGGCTTTCGCAAAAGCAATTAAAATGCAATTAAATTGTGCAAAATGTTGCATACCAAATCGAATTAAATGTTACATGAAATACATAAATAGTTGCAATGCCAATGCCAGCAGAAACAGCATCAATGACTCTAATAATAATAAATAAAAAAGGCAACAATAATACATTATATTTGTGGCTTGGAAATTGAATACAATTTGATGTGTATTTACATTGGCAACAAAATGCATTTACCTTTCCCTTTGCTTGTGTTGTGTTTTGCCTTGTGTTGACGGCCTTTCTAATATACACACACACACACTGTCAGGGCAGTTTATTAATAAACGTTTTGAGTACAATGCCACAGTACATGGAATAGATAATAAAAACGCGTATACGCGCCGTTGGCCGCGAGCTGGTGTGTAAGTCGCTTGGTGTTCGTCCGTGTGTGTTTGTGTGTGTATTGCACGCTTTTGTATTTATTAATAACAAAGTAATCAGACATTGTAATCTCCTCGCAAAGCGTATTACAGCAGTCATAACAATGGCAACACAAACTCAACCTACATCCCGTTGCCTACCTACCTACCGCTCTCTCGTCCCTCTCTGGTCTGGCTTATCAGGCTGTCTTCGTTGCATCCTCTAAGGTTCTACGGCATTGTTGCTGCTCGGCGCACTTCCGGCTCGAGTGGCAGCAACAACAAATCACAAGAGCAAATTGTTTCACAATTTTCCTTCTCCTTTTTTATCATTATCATTTTCTTCTATATATTTTTATGTTTTTCTAATTTTGCGCTTCATTTGGCCAGGCGCGAAATCAAAACCAGCAAATGAGTCAATTCTCAATTCTCAGTTCTCATTCTCTGCCTTTTCATTTGTTTTTCTTTTGTTGTTTTTGCATTTTTAATTTAGCTTCGATTTGCGCTGATTTCGCTTTGAAGCCGCATGCCTGATTGCCTTGCTCAACGAGAGGGGAAAGGGATGAGTGGTGGATGAAAGGAGGGGCAGCAGAAGTGTGGAGTGTATTGATGGGCTTTTGGCGTGCTTATGAGCCAACTACGAAAACAATCATTCGTCTACATGTCTGCGATTTGATGTTATTGCAACAAGCATTTTGTATGCAAATTGTAAACTCATTTGGTGTCAGTATCGGGTGGCATCGGTGGCATGCCCCCGCTGACCCGCTGCCCCGCTGCCCTGCTGCCACACTTATCCTTTTGCCCTTTTGAGCTTCGTTGATTGGCTGCAATTTGCCGCTGACAGTGGGTCAAACTAATAAGCAACTAATTAATTCGATTTGCGTAATTGCTGCGACAATCAGGTTGAAGAAACGACACCGAACGTCCACGTTCTGGCAGCGTCCAGCGATGTGTATGATTAATTTTTATAGGCCATGGCTTAAATGGTCGTTGAATGTGTTTAAGTTTTTTGACATTTCACACGAAAATGCTGTTAAAATACGCGTTAATTTTGCAGCTGGCATTTACATTTTACATTGCAAAATAAATGAAAAGCAACAACAATAAAACAAGGGCGAAAAAAAAAAAACTGCAAAGCCACAAAAAAACGCGAGAAAGCCGAGAGAGGAAAAAAGCTGTCAAGCAGAAGAAGCGATGGCCACAGCCACAGCGAAATTGAAGCGACAACAGCAACAAATCAGTTTAATTTAAATTTTCCCTTTTTCGAGGCGTGCGTGTGTGTGTGTGTGTGTTGTGTTGAAAAAGGAAAGTCTTTGCTGTCCCGGAATAAAAAACAAACAGAAAAGCAACAAATAAGAAAACACTTCGCGTGGCGACGTCGTCGTGAGGGGGACGTGGTGGTAGACACCCCAAAAAGTATTTATTATAATTATTTGAGATATTTTTCATTTAAACGCGCATTTCATTGGGGCATGCAGCAAAGAAAAACAAATGTTGCAAGGCCGTACTTCAATCCAAGCACAATGTACAAATAAATAATCATACCAAACTGACGCAACCGAAGGCTGGCGAAGAAGCAATAGCTGTTGAACAAGTAGCAGAGGAAGAAGCAGAAGGAGGAGCAGAACGCTTGTTTCCTTGCGAGACTTTTCACTGAAACAGGTATGCCAAAATGCCACGCATAAATTCACAGTTCTTAATTTCAGCTGTGGGTCAGTTACGGTTTGAGTGGTTTCAGACCTTTGTTTATTCATTAGCTGCATTTGGCGACCTGCTAAGCACTTAATTATTTAATTTTGTTGCACGACGCGCGCTAGCGGCGCCGCTATATGTGGCACTTCCCAACCCACGCTCACTGCTGCTGCGGTTCGCTGTCAGCCCTGGTAAATGTCAGTTGTGGCATGCACAAGTGAAAATGGGATGTTGCTGCTGTACTCTTGTGGCCAGCTTTGCGTATGCTTCATATGAATTCTATAAATTATTAAGTATACGTAATGAGCTAGTAAATTAGTTCGTATGCTGCCAAAAAATGCAACCAAACCAGTTTCACTTTAGCTCAGCGGTTAAATTTTGGGCTGCTAGCGTGACAGCAGATCGCGAGGGTGCGTGTGGCAAGGGCGGGGGGTGTGGCGGCGTCTGCGGTCTGTAGCAGCAATTAGTTAAACACAAAGTTTTTGTGCTGCCACTGCCATTTTCAGTGCTGGCTTTGCATGATTTGTGTGTGTTCCAGCCTATGTCTGTATTGTTCGGTATTAGGCCTAAAAGCCTCAGATAGCTGTGGCATATTGGTGCTGCCAGGTGTCGTTAGTCGAGCGAAAAGTTTTGCAAACTTAATGTGCATCAATTGGTATAGAAGTTGGCAAAAAGGCGTCAGTTTTTTGCTGGCTTAAATCAAGTATTTAGTCTTAATAAAAGTGCCAACTAGCGCAGAAAGGTATATGTTGTTGTACGATAACAATATTTGGAACACACAAAGGTATGCTAAAATTTATAGGCTTTTTTGACAGGCAGTCATTTCAGGCATGCGTTGCCATTTTGATCATTCTTTCATACAAATCTCTGAATGTTTAATTCAGGCATTCTGCCCTGAAGTTTTTCAGTATTTTTTTTATCGAACCAGTCATATTTATTGATGAATTGTTTAAAACTAAAACACTGAGCTGTTGGGCAAATTGAAAACTAATTAAAAAAAGTATTGAATTCAAATTAAATTGAGACAGATAGACAGACAGAAGTGCATGGCTGCATTGGCTCGGCTGTTGAAGCTGAAGAATATAAATACTTTATGGTGTGTTGTATTGTCTACTGGTTACCGAACTGAACCCTTCATTAACACATACTTGAATATCAAAACACTTACTCATAGAAAAAACAAAATCCACAGTATTTACGGTTCAGTTAGTTTGAGTTGTCAATGTGCATTTGTTTCGGGTATATTGTTTCTTAACCGATAAAAAAATTTGAAAATCCGGAATTTGGATGAAAGAAAATTGCAACAAATACATTTGCTGTCATGGAATTTGTTCAACCAAGCACATAGAATTTATAAATGCAATCATTTTTCATAAAAATATACCCATAACATGATTTTCCCCTTGTGTGCTAAAAATAGCGTTGGTTTATATTGATCTCCCGTTCGTTGCTTGAAGTCAACCACAGGGTATCTGGCTGTCAAAAACAACCATTGCACTTGTTTGAATTGAATTTCGCGTTCGTTTATAATGATCTCCCTGTGCCTTATCAGATCAAGCTTTGCAAAGCTCAATTTGCTTTACGGCTGCTGCGCTCTAGAAGTTAATTTCCATATCAGTTCACTGCCGCAATATGGAGAAGAACGTCGTATTCTACCTACTTGTTCTGCTGATGAGGCAAACAGCACTGGGCGAAAGAGTTTTTGAGCGCTGCACTTTGGCAGAAGAAATGAACCGTCTTGGTGTACCTCGAGACGACTTATCTCGTTGGGTATATATTGCCAAACATGTGAGCAGCTATCAAACTCATGCGATAAGTAAGCCAAACTCAGATGGTGTTAGACATTTCGGATTATTTCAATTCAGCAACGAACATTGGTGCCAAGACGGAAGAATTGAATCCTCAAATCATTGCAAAGTGAGCTGCAAGACATTGTTGTCAGACAACATTAAAGCTAGTGTTAAGTGTGCGCTGTTGGTGAAGAGAATGGAAGATTGGAAGCCATGGTCGAATATTTTAAGCAAATTACCTTCGGACTTCACCGTCGATGACTGCTTTGAAATGGACGTCAATGGCACCTCAACTGCAAGCACATCTTGCATAATCCCTGACTCTATTGGAGATAGATATATGTACGAAGAATCCTTTGATTTCGGAGATAAAACGTGTTAATCAATAGTTTGACGGCAGAAAATAAAAAGAAAAAACCAATAGTGCAATGCAATAGTTTGCATTTTTTTTAAAGTTATTTATCAAGTGAAAAATCCGTGCAATCGCTCAATCAATTGGCATCTTAACAATACAAGGATCAAAAAACTATTTATAACCTAAACCCAATTACATGTGAATTTTTTAACTCGATTTTTATCCCGAAGTCTAACTGAAGTCCAATTGTTGTGACAAAATCTTGTCGTTTAAGTAGCTTTAAATATCGGAACTCACAAATTGATTGTTCTAGTCGTTACAATTAATTTAAAATTTTTATTTGAATGTTGTCATAATAAATACATGCACTGTACAGATTAGTGATAAGACGTAAGCTGTTAGAGTAAACAATGACTAATAAGTGCACTTTCTCTTTCCATATATCTTTGTATAATATATAAAAGAAGAGAGGGGCACTAAAAGTGATAAAAGACCATTGCCATATTTTAATGAATCATAGCTATGATAGAAAGCTATATAGGAAATGCTATTCACTTATATTTAATATGGAACTTAACCTGCTTAGGTCTCTTACAAGTTAAAGATCAAGCATTTTCATTTAATATCTTTGAGTGCTATACAAATACATTTTCATTTGAGTTGCATTTTTCTCTCGAATGAGATTTTGTTATTGTATATATTAAATTGTGCTAACGATGAAAAAATGTCAACACAGAAAATAATAGAATGTTTTTTCAAAGCAACTTAAAATAAAATTTGTGTTATCATTTGCACGCATAATGCATATGACCTGGTGTCACCTAAACGTGTTGAATCATCATTTGCTTTTTCTGTATTTATTTATATTTTACTTATATTATATGCACCAAGATTAAAGTTATCTTCTGTCAGACAATATTAAAGCTAGTGTTAAGTGTGCGCTGTTGGTGAAGAGAATGGAAGATTGGAAGCCATGGTCGAATATTTTAAGCAAATTACCTTCGGACTTCACCGTCGATGACTGCTTTGATATGGAGGTCAATGCAACTGCAAGCACATCTAGTATAATCCCTGCCTCTATTGGAGATAGATATATGTACGAAGAATCCTCTGATTTCAATCTTCAATTAGTGGTAGAGGGTAATTGTCTTTTTCCGTTGATGAATTAAATTCCCTAAAGTCAACACACATTCGTAAATCGCCTGTTTTTTTCTTCACTAAAACAATGAGTGCAGCAAATTTCGAGCCACTCTGTCTTACAAATCCATTTTCCAAATATTCGTCTAATAACTGTTGTAATTTGTCTTTTTCCATATATGACAATCTTCTTGGTGAGCAACTGAATGGCTTTGTACTGTTTAGATTTATCATCATTTCACATTTGACTAGCGGTGTGGGTGGTTGATTTGAATTTAAGTAGAAGTGTTCAAAGATTTTAATAAATTGACTTTGTAAACTGAAGCTTATATTTTCACCTATATTATATTTTAATTCTTGGTCATCTACAAGGTTGATGTCGAACATGTTACTATCAAAATTATCTAACAATTGACTTTCAATTTTTGAACTTTGCATAACTGTGTTGTATTCTATTGTTTACTATTGCAGTAACTGTTTTATTAACTGTATCATTAACTTTTGCGTTGACTGTTGTACTATCTAACAATTTACTTTTAAAAATTTTACTGTTTAATTTTGTTTTTTCATTTTTGGTGCTGCATAATAATTTTTTATTTGTAACAACGGTTTTATTTTCATGGTCCAAAATCTCGATATCTTTTTCAAACTTTTCTTTAAAGGCAATCATATTTAAGGTGTCTGGGTTAAAAAATATATCGCATGCATTTAAAAAGTCTCTGCCAAAGACTACATTATAATTCATAGAACAATCAGCCACAATGATTAAATGAAATTTAATTTTTATTGATTCTTTCAATATGTAACAAAGAGTTTTCCAAAGGTTTTAATGGGGGTTTTATTCATTCCAAAATATTGTTCATTTACTGAAGTTAAATGTACTTTTTTATTAACAAGTGAATATTTTATGAAAGATTCAGGACTTCCCGAATCTAAGAGGCATTCTGAAATAAGTGGCGTTATAAAATTGTGGCTGTGTTCAGTAAAATAAATTTTAAACAATCTTACGTAATTAGTTTAGTCTGCACTCTTACGTTCAGCACATTGGGCGACCATATGTCCAAATTTTCCACAGGCGTTAGCATGAGCCACACTTACGTTTGGACTTCTTGCAGACAACTATAACTTATTTATTATTTTATTTATTATTCTAAAAAAATTCTAATTTATAAATTAAAAAAAAAAAATAAATTTAAGCATACTTTTAGGTTGATTTTGTGTTTTTCCCTTTGCTGAGGGCGTAAATACTAGCGACCACGCCCATTTTTCTGCATTCCTCCATTTCTTTATTTTCAAGTAACATACAGGTAAAATTTTAGAACGATATGCCAACTGGAAGTATTTTTGACCGCTCTCTCCATATAAGCCCGACCACCGTGCGTCGTCGCGACGCATTTCGTTGGTATCCGCAGTTTCCCTGTTGTTGTTGTTTGACACGCTCGGTTGTAGCTGTTGTTGTTGCTCCTCGCCCGGTTGTGGTTGTTGTTGGTTGTCTGAATTTGCCGGGCGGCTGAGTGGAAAATGTTCTGCAAAAATTTGAGGCTCCTCTGGACACTGGCAACGAGCATCGCTTTGGATATCGTAGAGTCTGGCGATGAGCTCGTCTTTGAAACCCAATGTAGATTGGCCCAGGACCGAGAGCCAATTTTTTAGTTGTGTAATTGTAAACTCACTCAAATTGTCGTTCATTGTGAGGCGCGGTGGATATTATCCCACTTCTGAATTTTAGTAACCAAGTAAAATAATACAGTTGCGTAGTTTTTTTAGTTTTCTATTCTGCTTTTTATTCTTCTGCCTGTCTAGTTTCACGAGCCAACAGCGAATGCTTTGCTTGATCACCAGACGCTTGTGATGGCGTTGCCATCAGTTAAGTTTTTTAGATCAGAGCGTTGCCACTCTTGGTGTTTACAATGGGTTGCGTTCTTAAATATATTATGTGTGTGTGTGTATGTACAATGTGTGTAGTGTATAGTGTGTATGTATATAATGTATGTATATGATGTATGTAGTAGGCTGCTACAATTCGGCCATCCTACTTTTAGATCTCCTGATCGTTTCATATTTTACAAGTTCTTATTTTGGTCTTAAACTATAAATTACAGATTTTTCTTAATTTTACAGTTGGACTATGTTTTTGATTCAAACGATGTTTTTGAATTGCACGATCCATGCGTTTGCACACAATTTGCCGTCATAGCCCACCACCATTTCCTTCGCTAAAGCAAAACTGCCTGAAGAGAATGATTTATTCTCTTTGTTCTCAATTTGTTTTTGTGAAGAGAGAGAAAAATTGGTTGCAGCATTGTTGGCAGCATTGCCAACATCGACAAATGACGAAGGTTTGTTGTTGCTGTTTCTAACTGAGCATGCAGCTGTGCTAGTTCATTTTGCTCGTCTTCTTTAAAACTGGCGTCGCACAGAGGCCATAAATAAAAAAATCGAAGTCAAAATATTTAGGTGCGAAGTAATCAAATTGGTTTCTAAATGTTCAAACTTTTCGATGTCAAACCGGTTTTTACCGTAAACCTAACGGTACTTTCTAAAAATAGAACTAAAGTTGCGAGCTTGTGTTCTTTTGCTGCGCGCAATTGTACGAAGAGCATTTCACAACAGACAATTGCCAACTTCAAAGCAGTGAAGCTCGGGCTATAATTGTTCAAATTCTAAAATTTAAAATGGTTTTGAAAGTTGAAGGTATCTACTTTATTAAATTATTTTTGTAATATTTTTTCAATTGATAATACATTTATGTGACATTTAAATTAATTTAACCTTTTTCGTGCATTTTGGAACGTCTTTTCTATGTTTTGTTAAAGTTTTAGTTGTGTTCCCCCCGATTCCCTTAATGAAACCTTAACTAGTGTATTCGTCGATGTTTTTTGATAAAAGAAAAACTTAAGACATTTGCCCTTAGGCGCTCAAAAGTACTCAAAAATTAAAAATACCAAAGCCGCCTCCCTTTATTCCAAGGTCTAATTTCTAGTTGCTGCGCTGCGTTTGGTTTGGTTCGCGACGCGTCGCTTGGGACCTGTTTTGTTTTGTGTTTTTTTAGTGTTGTTATGCACAAGTGATTATAAATCGTTAAAAATTTATTTATGTATTTATTTTTTTTCCTATTTTATTTAAGTTGAAGCAAAGAATCCTTACAATACAAAATTAGTAACATAACAACGCAATTAACCAAATAAATAATAAGACCAAACCTCACCTTAATCGTATGAGGACTTACAACTATAACTTATTTATTATTTTATAAACATTTTAATATGTAAACTTTACAAAACAAAAATTTGGAGCATACTTTTAGGTTGATTTTGTGTTTTTCCCTTGCTGAGGGCGTAAATACTAGCGACCACGCCCATTTTTATGCATTCCTCCATTTCTTTATTTTCAAGTAATATACAGTTAAAATTTTAGAACGCTATGCCTACTGAAAGTATTTTTGACCGCTCTCTCCATATAAGCCCGACCACCGTGCGTCGTCGCGACGCATTTCGTTGGTATCCGCAGTTTCGATGTTGTTGTTGTTTGACACGCTCGGTTGTAGCTGATGTTGTTGCTCCTCGCTCGGTTGTGGTTGTTGTTGTTTGTCTGAATTTGTCGGGCGGCTGAGTGGAAAATGTTCTGGTGCTTGATCTCACCAGACGCTTGTGATGGCGTTGCCATCAGTTTTTTAGATCAGAGCGTTGCCACCCTTGGTGATTACAATGGGTTGCGTTCTTAAATATATTATGTGTGTGTGTGTATGTACAATGTGTGTAGTGTATAGTGTGTATGTATATAATGTATGTATGTATATGATGTATGTAGTAGGCTGCATTTTTATGTTTTTCTAATTTTGCGCTTCATTTGGCCAGGCGCGAAATCAAAACCAACAAATGAGTCAATTCTCAATGCTCAGTTCTTATTCTATGCTTTTGCATTTGTTTTTCTTTTGTTGTTACTGCATTTTTAATTTAGCTTCGATTTGCGCTGATTTCGCTTTGAAGCCGCATGCCTGATTGCCTTCCTCAACGAGAGGGGAATGGGATGAGTGGTGGATGAAAGAAGGGGTAGCACTAGGGTGGAGTGTATTGATGGGCTTTTGGCGTGTTTATGAGCCAACTACAAAAACAATCATTCAGACAGACATGAAAACTGTCTACGTGACAGCAGATCACGAGGGTGCGTGTGGCCTGGGGGGGGGGGGGTCAAGAGGCATGGGGTGTGGCGGCGTCTGCGGTCTATAGCAGCAATGAGTTAATGTTAACGTGCTGCCACTGCAATTTTCAGTGCTGGCTTTGCATGATTTGTGTGTGTTGCAGCCTATTTTTGGCCCCAAAATAAGTTTGACATAAGTTCGTGCGCATACACATATGAAGACCGAAAAGCATGTGCAAAATACTAAGTGCTGTGCTCAAGTAAATAAAACAACCTTTTTGCCTGTTAAGTCCGATGAAGTGTGTAGCCAGCAAGCTGCAATTGCTATGTTTATAGCACAGCATTGCGCTATTGAGTCGGTAGCACCCCGCGGTGAATTATGTCAAACTTATTTTGGTGCGTTAAACACGTATTTATGTATATATCGAAACACTTACTCATAGAAAAAAAAAATTGAATTTCGCGTTAAAGCTTTGCAAAGCTTAATTCGCCTTACGGCTGCCGCACTCTAGAAGTGAATTTCCATATCAGTTCACTGCCGCAATATGGAGAAGAAAGTCGTATTCTACCTACTTGTTCTGCTGATGAGGCAAACAGCACACACCGAAAGAGTTTTTGAGCGCTGCACTTTGGCAGAAGAAATGGACCGTCTTGGTGTACCTCGAGGGGACTTATCTCGTTGGGTATATATTGCCAAACATGTGAGCAGCTATCGAACTCATGCGATAAGTAAGCCAAACTCAGATGGTGTCAGACATTTCGGATTATTTCAATTCAGCAATGAACATTGGTGCCAAGACGGAAGAATTGAATCCTCAAATCATTGCAAAGTGAGCTGCGAGACATTGCTGTCAGACAACATTAAAGCTAGTGTTGATTGTGCGCTGTTGGTGAAGAGAATGGAAGATTGGAAGCCATGGTCGAATATTTTAAGCAAATTACCTTCGGACTTCACCGTCGATGACTGCTTTGATATGGACGTCAATGCAACTGCAAGCGCATCTGGTATAAACCCTCGCCCTATTGGAGATAGATATATGTACGAAGAATCCTTTGATTTCGGAGATAAAAAGTTTTAATCAATAGTTTAACGGCAGAACATAAAAAAACAACCAAACGATAGTTTGCATTTTTTTAAAAATTAATTAATCATTTTAATGAATCATAATGCCTTCGACGTAGATATATGATTTTGCCGTTATAATATACGAATTGTAGAAAAAAAGTTATATAGGAAATGCTTGTCCCTTGTATAATATGGATCTTAACCTGCTTAGATCTCTTACAAATTGAAGACCAAGCATTTTGATTTATTGTCTTTGTGTGCTGTAGAAATAAATTTTCATTTGAACTGCATTTTTGTTTTTTATATATTAAATTGCGCTAACGATGAAATATTGTCAACACAGAAAATAATAGAATAATAATAATAATAGAAAATAATAGAATGTTTTTTCAAAGCAACTTAAAATGAATTTGTGCTATCATTTGCACGCATAATGCGTATGACCTGGTGTCCCCTAAACGTGTTGAATCATTGCCTGTGTTTGAATGTATTTCATTTAACTATATATATAATGTTGGAAAGTATGTATGTATGCAAAAGTCACGTAGCTTACATATACTCATTTGCAGCTAAGCTTCATTCTCTTTGTAGCTTTGTGGTGTGTGGCCTGTGATCTACGCAGCGTCAGACGATTTATGAAAGCGAAAGTGTGCAGTTGTTCTTACAATAAAGAGACCTAAAAAGAAAACAACAAAGTGCCTGTTTAATTCATGCTGGTCTGACAATATTTAATAATTGTATTCCACAATAATATTAGCATATAACCATATATAACATATAACTAGACATATGCTACAAATATATTTGCTTTTTCTGTATGTATACGAACACAATAAAATGTATATTATATTGTATGTAATATATATAATATAATTTATATATATGTTATGTAGAACGATATATACATATATAGAAGGACCATATAGTATTTATAGTTGAACAATTCAAAATGATCGAATAAGTTACAAAGGAAATAGTTTTCAAAATCACTTCCTCTTGCAAGGCATTTTCCCAATGTTTACTCTAAATACTCATTAATTACGCTCACCTAATCAGAGTAGTTCACCTGTAAACTTGTGCACTTTGCATACAAATCAATAAATGTCCTCTATCATTTGGCCATTGTATTTAATCTGTGGCTAATTTGGTAGAACATGTCACTAATTACGACCGGTTGTTGTTGCCGTGTGTGGCATGTCATTTGTTGCAGCAACAACCATTACTCAATGATAACAAATTCAATGGAAGTACGAAATATGGTATTCGGGATTGGTATTCGAAATGCTGAAATTGGTAATTGAATACAGAGCAGTTGATATGCTTTAAAAGGACAAATCCAATCAGCTGTTGAGTGCGTTAATTTATTCATGAAATTTTTGCCTGACCAGCGGCAACAACAACAACAAAAACAACGACAAGTTGGCTTTGCCTCATTAGCTATAAAGCATGGTTGGATTGGGGAGGTGTGGAGGGGATCTGTTCTGGCTCATTTGGCACACAGAACACGCACAGAATGAGCAGTCCTTTCGTTCCGTTTTGCTTCGACGTTCACTTTCACAATTCCAATCTGTTTCTTTTGCACTTTTGTCTAATCCCAGACAGCGTCTTAATTCCCGGGGTCTGTCTTTGACATGTGGCTAGCTGGAGTCGCGGTGAGTTGCGCGGGAGGAGCCTTGGGCTATGGCAATGTCCTTGAACTTGTGGTAGAGCACGTGTCGTTGTGCTTTGAATGCAGGCCAACTACCATAAATTAGTGGCTGCCACCATTGGTGGCAGCTGCAGCCGCAACGAGACTCCATTAAAATCGTGTCTGAAAATTAAACAAAATCAAAATCGCAATGAAATTCTCGCTATAAACGTTGTTTGTTTATATTTGGGCATTTGTTGGCATCGCTGGCAAATGAGTTGGCCATAATGAAAACAGTTCCGGGTGGCAGTGAGTGAGTGGATCAGCGGGTGGGTTAGTGAGTCAGTCAGTGGGTCAGTCCGACTGCCACTCAGTTGGCAAATGTGAAAAGTGCTGAAAATTGCAAAACAAAAATCAATGAAGCGTCAGCTTTGACTTCAACTGCAGGCTACCTTCAACTTGGACAGATTCACATCGAGGCGTGGGTCGGATATCAAGGATGGGGCATTGGGGCATTGGGGCACTAGGAAACTGGGGAACTGGGGCTGGCTGAATGCCAAATCAGCACTTGGCATGGTCGGGGCTAGTCGGTCGTCTCACTTGCAGCTACACCGTTTCAGTTGCATTTTCAGTGTCAGCCGGCGTGTCCTGTCGAGGACACAAAAGGCACTCATTGACAGCCGCCGTGTGTGCACTTAAATACACTTCAGATTGGACTGGGGTGAGATGAAAAACAGCAGCAAGTTGTGCATAATTTTAATTAAATTGTTATTGCTGCTGCTGCTTGGCAATTTTAGTAGCTACAACTAGACGAAACCTCAGCTTAAATATGCAGTTGAAGCTGCAGCCATATGCAGATTGCCTCCTGGGTGGACAACTGGACTAGAGAGAGCATTGTGCCCAGCATATGGAACGCATAGAGGATAATGGACTTAGGGCAAACAAAAGCCAAAGCAATGGTAACGGCAACCAATGCAACCAATGCAACCAACAGGCAAAAACAATGCTAAAAACCTAAACCAGCGCCCAAAGGACTCTGACACAGTCACAATGAACAAACAAACAAACAAACAAACAAACAGATGAACGAAACAATGGCCAGGACATGCATGAAAAGAGACTGCTGCACTTGTGGATACTATTCATTTCACTCGGGAATTGAAGGGAATGCACTTAATGTACAAAATCTTGCGACTCTTCCTCTTCTTGAGTCAGCAATGCAAGTGCTGTTTATTTTTAACAAGTGGAAATGTTCTTGAAGTCCTTCTACACATTTCATTTATGCTACAGCTCGAGAGCTGCTGCTTCAGTGTATTAATAGGAAGAAAAGCTGCTGAATGTAATAAAGACTGCCTTCTCATATACTGTGTGCTGAAAATAAAAATAAATCGTTGATTGGAAATCAAAGACTGTATTGAAATTTAAAAGTTGTATATTATATCTCAATTATTATATTATTTCTCTGTCTCTCTGCCTCAGTTTTATGCTGGTTGGGATAGCTCTACTTAAAGTCCTGCTGTTCTATTTATTATGACTACAGGGTATAAGCAGCAAAGAAATGCTGCTTTTTTATTTTTTTCACAATGCATTCATAAGTATAACAATGCAGCTGGCAGTTGGCAGCTGGCAAAAGACCAAGCCAAAGTCAGGTGAGGTTAACTCTTCCCCACGGCGCCATGGCTATGGACAACAACGGCTGCTGCTGCTGTTGCTTCGTATCCTGTGCCTGGCCCTGCCCCCCCCCCCAGCCCTCTTGCTATTGCTACTACTTGACTAAACGTCTGGGGGGCTGTTTGTGCCGCTTGTTTGTCATTGGCTTGGTTAACTTGATCATGTCACAAATTAGTAAGTCATGCTGCAGCTTCTGTGTCTTGCGGCTCCTCCCCGTTATTGTTGCGGCTGCCTTTAAGCTGCTTAAGCTGAACTGCTGAGATACTCGTACTGTCGTATCTGTTAGATTGCCTGCCATTTGCATTTTATAAGTCTCATAAATGACGCAGAGCCTTAGCTTGTCTCATCTGCCTGCATGTGTTTACCTTTTTTATTGCTCTCATATATCTTGGCATTTTCATTCACATCGCACTCGATTTCCACTCAAATTTAGTCTGGCAATTTTTGATATCTTTACACATATCTTTGCCTTGATTTGTTTTAACAAATTTATAAGTTAAACAAAATGCTGCTGTTTGCTGTAGCTGCCTTCGTCTGTTGTTACTATTAATTATGAATGTTGTTGTTATTACTGCATTGTTTTCATTGTTTTCCCCCTCTTGTTGCCCGACATGTTTTCATATTTCACCCACAAGCATCCCTTTTGTTCATGCTGCGAATTTAATTTGATAAATCGGTCTGGTATTTCGAATATCCAGCTAACAAAAATACTTGTATTCCTCTTAGTTTTTGTGTTCATATTGTTGCCGATGTGGTATGAATGGACTCTGGTCAGTAACCTTGAGATTCAACTCAAATTTGATGTTTAAATTTAAATAGCTTGCAATGGATTTCCTTTGATTGCAAACAACAATTTTACTTGCAAATTATGAGGATTGAATTTCAATAAAATAACCAGAGAATAGCCCCATTCAATGGATACCGATTTTCAGAACTGTATTATGCGATATAAATATAATAAAATTACTGTTGATACAGTTGTGGATGAGTGAGCTTGACTGTTAGATAATCGCTGCCCATTTTGATAGAGTAGAATAAATTTATATGTGACCAAATCATGAAATTGATTTCATGATTTTTCAATACTTATTTAAAAGGTGTCTTTTATTTTTTATTTAATCAAAATTCTAGTTGTTAAATTTAAAACTATTCTGGATATTATTTTTTTAATTCAAACTAACTGAAGTGGAACTGATATAATTTGAAAATAAACCTTATTGAAATAGTAATAACTTGATGCAGAATATAATCATTTCGCAACGACACAAAATAATTATGATTATTTAAACTTTATGTGGTCAGATTTGTTTGTGTTGTTGTTGTTCGAGTGTCACTTAATTAATGTACCCTAGCAGCCTATAGTTAACGGGTATAATAAGCGTTATAAATGTTGTGGGTACCTCTGTTCTACGGGTGTAGATGAGGGCACTTAACACGGCCTGCTGTTTATGGTGCAATCAATTGGGACGCATTGTTATCAGCAATGAAGCAGTGTTAAGCCTTGAGTAGCCCTAAAGATAGCTGAAGTTGTAAATAAGCACAGTTGTATGCTCTAAAGAGTCTGCTTTTTATCCAACTGTGTTAATGAATTACCAGCCAAACTGTCAGGGCAGGCTGTAAAGTCATAATGGACTGTGCTGCTAATGACAGAGCTAATAAATGGTAATATCAAATTTTATTAAGAATTGAATAAATATTTTATGAGCACATTCTCGTACTTGTGTGTATATAAATGTCAGAACAATTCAATTGGCTGTAAACTTTAGACAGATACTCGTACTCGTAGACACAGTCGCACTCGCTCTCGTACTCTCTTATTTGTAGTCGTATCTAAGAACAATAAAGTTCAAATATTAATGTGGCAGTATGCATACCTATCTCGCCCCCGCTGTAAACAGAAAGTCAGAGAGAGTGAGAGAGAGAGAGAAGTTTCTTTTGTGCCAGGCATATACATAAGTGGGCGCACTATGCGTATGAGTAATAAGTTTTGTATTCTCCTGTAAACATTGTAGCAGCTGCCGATGCTGCCAAGCGATTTGCGTCGCTGCTCAAAGCTTTTAGGTAGCTTCACAGCCAAACCCATGCCCTGCTGCGACCAACAGTGCACATCGCGCATACGTCCCGTGGGACGATGTGCATTACAAGCACTTCGATGATAGATAGCTATGCTGGGTATTCGAGCAGGGTGCGTATACATAGCGCATGCCGATGCTCTATTCACTGTCAGGGACGTCCCACTTCTAAACGCTATGCCAAACATTTTGCCAAGCATATGAATTAATTTCCATTGCAAATTTGCCGTGGCAGAAACAGCGGCGGCAACACCTTTGCGTCAATGAAATGCAAACAAATAGGGAAAAAGCAAAACCAAATACCAAACCAAACACAAAGATGACGGCGCGTAAACAAGGCCAACACATGGCAGCATAAATATCAGGCAACAACTGCTAAAAATATATATGTTCACTTTGGCACATATATATATAGATAGAAACTTGTGGAACGGGGAATGGAAGAGTTGAGAACAAGTTGAGTTCTTTTTTTTTCCGTGCTGTTGTTGCTAAATGCCAGCAGCTGTTTTAGCCCAGTTAATGAATGAATATGCATGAGCAATGACTGTTGGCTGTAGGGAATGGTGTGAGTGTCTGGGTGAGTGTGAATGGCAAGGGGAGTGGGAGTGGGAGTGGGAGAGGGTTGGCTCTTTCGCTGGTTACAAACGTCGCTGCTGGTGGCCGATGATGGTTGATGACTCGCAGCTCAGTCTTCCTTGCTCTGGCCTCATTAATTTCTGCCGTTTGTCGCTTATCAAATTTGTTTTGTTGTTATTAATTTTTGGCGCGTTCCGTCGATGCTGACATCAAGTTGTTATTGTTGCTGTTGCTGTTGCTCGAGCATTGTTTGCCACAATGTTTACCAGACCATTAGCGCTATTAATCTAATGAATTGCCATCGAACTGTAATGGCTCAAACAGTGCGCGAAAACAGTCAACATTAAGTTCTTTGTCTATGCAAAGCCAATGCCTTTTTTTCTCTCTCTGAATTTTCCCTGACGTTGATTAACAAGTTAGCTTTGTCTCAATCCTTCTTTGTAGAGTTTTCAATTCTATTTAAGTCTAATTAAATCAGCTGCATGATTTTGTGATTATAGCCGCCTTTTGAAGGCTTACAATGAGATTATGTTAAACCGCTGACAGCTGATTTTGACGCCTAAGTCAGATGAAAAAGAGCTCAATATTTAACCTGGTATTGTTTGCCTTAAGGCAGCTAGTAATAGGCAGATAACTAGTTTACTCTTAACTTGGATGAAATACAGCCACTTTAATCTATCTTTAATGTTTGTTAACTTCTTATTTGTATTCGCCTTCTTACTCTCTTCTCCCTCATACTTTGAGCCAAGTTTGCGCTGCATTCGTGCGTGCGTTTTCTTTGGCTTTCACCTGCTAGTTTTTGGCCAAGCTTATAAAAAAATACTTGCTGCAAGAAAACTTCACATGCAGCAACCCAAACGAAAGTTCTTGCTAAAAGTCAAAAAAGCTTTTGCATATTTCATTTGACAACAATTTAATATTTTTCTCAAGTTGCAGTCAACTCAACATGTTTTAATTTTCATTAACAGCTTTTGCGATTTTAATCAGAAAATAAAATTTGCTCTGCATGCAGATGACTTCTAAAGCCACCCTCATGTGTGCGTATATTATCTTAGTATTCAAAACTAAATTAATTTTTAATTCCTTGACTTCAATCGGTTTATATTAGAGATGCAGCACTTTCGGATCTTAATTGGATAAATACATAAATTCTCGTACATATTGTGCTTAAATTTTCCACTGAATGAGTGGCCCACGCATACAATTTTTGAATGGCATTTCGTTTGGTTAGCCCCAACAATTTCTCCACTTACCCGCATGTGTAATCTTCCATTTGGCATCGCAAGTATTTTCTTAGACAATCCCCTGTCTACCTCCTTGTTCTCCTTATACTGAAAATGGTAATATAATATCACCTGCTCAACATGACGTGCTGTCGTCGTTGTCTCTGTTGTTGTTGTTGCCTTTCCTTGGCCACTTTTCGATTTTTCGATTTTCTCATTCAATTTTCACTTGAATTTTGTTGATTTTTTTTTTCTTGTCTTTTGTTGGCAACAAAACAATTTGTTTATAGCGCGCTGTTTTTGACATATTTATGCCGGCGGCCGGCACTTGTACGCCACCATTCCCTGCCCGCCCACATGCCGCTCTGGTAACACCAAAAAAACAAAAGCCAAAAACAACAAAATGAAAGCAACGCCCTGACCAAACGACCTCCTGCTTCGTCCTGGTCTGACTCTGCCCCAGTAATGCTGCCAGCAAAAACCCAAAACTTCTTGTTGTATTTGTTGTTGTTGCCATTGTTGTTGTCTGTGGCACAGTTTACTGTTATGCGCTGCACAGAAGTTGCTCGCATTATAGGAAAAGTTCTTAGACTTTTTTGCACCATAAAACAGCGGCGTATTGCAGCTTTGCTTAGGCAACAGTTGTCCCTACTTTGCCACTGGAGAAGTTGTGGATTAAGCAAATGAAATATGCTTGGTCTGTAGCCTAAGCTATGGCTTGGACATGTGCCATTTGTTAGTGTGTACACTCCTAAATTCATTGTGAAAGCTAATTAAATAGTTGGACATAACAGTTTGACTTATCAATGTTTATTAGTGAAATTTTGTGGTGCATAAAGGTTCAAGTTGATTTATAGAATTATATCTTTGACTAATATCCACCTTATAGTGGATGCTAATTAGATGCTGTCAATTACGAGTTTCAATAATGTTTAATGCTGTGTAAAAAAGTTGAAATTGATTTATTATATTATGCCATAGATAATGCTTGTTAGGTTATACACAATTTCAGCTAGCTTAGTCTAAACTCGCCCCCATTTGAACTCGCTTGAAAAGCTATTTGCTTTGTTGTTACTTTTAAAGCTGTTGCCAAATCCTTAGTCCGTTACCTGTCGAGTTGTACTTCAGCACAGCTCCTGAACCGGCCCCCCTTTACCCTTCTGTTGCTCTTGTTGTTGTTACGGCCTCGCGTGCCTGGCGCGCATTTCGTGAGTCTTAAGTGGGCCGACCCAAAGCACCAAGCAGATACGATGCGATACTTTACGATACGTTGCGATACCCGGCGATTCGATATATTTATTGGCAGCCCCAATTTCTGTGTGCTCGTTACAGCGTGGGCGTTGTTTGTTGTTCTTGTTATACCCGGTACTCCTGTGCAGAAGTGTATAATGAGTCTATGACAATCTGAAATGTATGAACCAGTCAAAAACAGGCATCTGCGACCCGTCCAGGTTTACCTGTCTATCCGCCTATTTAAATGCTCGATCTAATAGTCCAGCAAGGTTAACGCTGCCTATTTTGGTAACAATATTCTTTAAAGCTGCTCCTTGTTTCAGATTATATTTAAATTTGGCAACATCTCCTTCATATCTCGGCAAACAAGTTAATACAGAGGTCTTCTAAAAATACAACTGCGATTACGATTTTGCAAGGAAAACTTAAAAGTTGTTTAAGAAATAAAATAGTAGAATAAGACTCAAGTGCTTTGTTTTTAAGTCTAAAACAATGTTGGTTTTAATATTATTATTTTATTATGTGTTGCCGGATAACTCACAGTCAAGTAGCTTTCTTATTGGTTGTTGTTGTCGCTGCTGCTGTTTGTAGAACGTTTTGGCTAAAATCGAATTTATTGTTTTAATGCCATTTCTGTCGCTGTCGCCGTCGAGCCCCAAAAATTGGCAATTTGTTTAGAAATTAGCGCGCTTCTTTAGCATGTAAAATGAAAATCAATTTCATCCCCCCCCCCCCTCCATCAGATTTCCTCTACTGTCTGCTATATAAAAGAATTTTGTGCTCTCTTTTTTTGCTTGCAGCTAAAGTTGTGGCTGCCACACGAAACTGAAGACAATGAGCGCCACGGGCGGCAGCAGCAATGGAGGAGGAGGGACCGGAGGAGGAAGTAGCAGCGGGGGCGGTGGCGGTGGCAGCGGTAATGCCACGCACATCTTTCGCTCGCTGTCATCGGAGAGCCAGAAACGGGAATGGTCGAAGCGTCTGTCGTTGCGTGGCATGCGACATGGCGGAGGCGCCACAGCGACTGGTTTGACAGCCAGCAAGGAAGTAAGCATCAGTGCCAAGATTGAGATAACAGACTAAACTAAACCGTTTCTCTACTTGCAGGAGAGTGGCGCAGCAACGACGACGACAAGCAAGCACCGCAAGTTCTTTAGTCGATCCGCCTCCTTGAAGCAGGCGGGCAGCGGGAGCAGCGCTCAAACCTCGATGGAATTGCATGTGCCTGGGCAGCACTCATCGGGTGGAGCTGGCTCACCAGCGGGGCCAGGACAGGGCCAACCACAAACACAGCCATCAACGCCAAAGAAATCCAATTGGGAGGTGATCGAACATTTCAATACCAGCGCCAAGGGAGGCAAGGCGATGGTGAGCAGCAGCCTGATTGCGGTAAGCATTCATTAGAGGTTTCACTCCACTCTCTGTCTGCTGAATTGGGGTGTCTCTCAGATTGGCGTCAATTAATTTGCTCACCTAATGGACAGGCCACCAAGCAGCTTCAATCGACTCCGGCTCCGACCCAAACTCGACTCGGTTCTGCCATTTGCGATTTAAATATTTAATTTGATTTGGCCATAAGCAGCGGGTGGCCAACGCAACTGAGCTGCTCAAATTAAAATACAATTTCTTAGCCAAAAGGGAGTTGCTACTGGAGAGAGGCGTGAAGAGGGATAGGTGGGTAAGAATGGTGGGAAAAAGTAGAAAAGGTGCATTTGACTACTGAGCAAGACAAGGAAGAGACGAATGTTTGGAAAGAGACGGGTTGAAAAAGGATTATGGGGAGAGCAAGAAAGGGCTATGAAAAGAGAGGTGAACTGCAGTTTGGGAAGACAGAATGAGAAGGATGGAAATGTAAAGATTTAAAAGACTATAAGAAACAAGAATGTATGAGAAAAATGGAAGGATGTCATTTGAAAAATGGTAAGAAAGTGCAAGGAATAAAGAGAAAGAACGAAGAGGGAAAAATAGGAAACACGAAAAAGCATTTATATATATAAAAAAAAAAAGAAGAAAGACTAGGTGAAAGGAGTGACGATTAGTAATTGAAGTGAGGAAAGGCCAGGAAGATTAGGGGGTTAAAAAAATAAACTGATGAAAGGGGAATTCAAGGAATAGAAGGTAAAGCAGAGTTGCCATTTAGACTCAAAGTTTTGCATTGTTAGTATAAGTTTTCCATTATTTTTCTGTCGCTTTCCCTCTTTTTCTCTCTCCCTACATCGCTTTCTCGGTTCCTTTCTTGGGCAAGTGCAGGTACTTGACAAAGAGTTAACACCTTTGGCTCAACTAACAAGCAGCGTGCAACACACACACGACGCACACACAGTCAGGGATATTGTATTGCAAGCGCAAGGGGCCACTTTACAAGTGTATGTGTGTACATGTGTGAGTGTTCGAGTATTTGAATTTGCGCTCGTTGCTCGCCAGTTGTCGAGAGTCAATTGAAAAAGTTTATATGGCACAAAAAGCGACGCTTCTCGGTCATTTGCGAGCGGGCGGGGCAAGGACGCGAATGTGGCATGCAAATGGGCGGCAATTTGTTTAAAGATGCCGCGGGGAATACGCGCCCCACACATACACTTACAGTCTATGAGTTTTGAATTTTAAATAAACATAGTGCAACGCAACGTGACGTATGCTTAATACGTAACTCCCATTCATTCTCTCTCTCATTCTCTCTCGTTTTCAGGCTGGCATCACGCGCTGCAACATTGACGAGTCCATTGATTCGACCAACTCGAGCTCCACCTGCCACAGCCCAATGATCTATCAACGCGACGAGGCGCAACTGCTGCAGCAATGTGAGTAGCAACAACATCAGCTGTGTAATGTGATGCTGGAGTGTTCTAGGCAGTGTTGTAGACCGCCTGCTGGGCTAATAAAAATGCCGACACGTGCCTGTATGTGTGTGTTGTGCAACAAGCATGTGGCAAGGACTGTGCTGGGCAATGCTGCCGACTCAAATGTCACAAGTTGATTGTCATTGTCATATTGAATTTGACGAGGCTGCCTTCTCAGCTTCTCAGACTGAAAGTATGCACTGGCATTGCCACATGCCCCTTGCCCCTGAGGTCCTTTGCCACAATGTGTCGCTCTTTTGTAGCTGCTTAGCATTGTGAGCTGCTTTGTCGGTTGCCTTGGCTGCCAGTCAGCCACATTTACTTATTTTAGTTTGATGCGATACGATATCTTCTATGTGGCTGCTTGCCACACAGTGTGGCACATTGCGCTGCTGCTTCTGCTGCTGATATATACACAGATTTCTATAGAAATTTACATAATCACGTTTGGCATTTATTTATTGATGCATGCGAGCATAAGAAATTCAACAACAACAACAACATTGAGAACGTATGCTAGTGACATGCTTCATGCTTCTTCATGCTGTTTTGTGAGTGTGAGTGTGTGTGTGTGCGGTTTATGGGGGTCAGTTGAACGATTTTACAACATTTTATGGCTCTGTGAGTTGCATTCACAACGAGTTTTTACTGCTCCCTCACAACGAAGCGACAACAAATCGAAGTCGCAATCGCAATCGAAGCGCAAAAGCCGATATGTGTGTGGGGAATTAAATTTGTGGCTGCGTGGCAGCCACAAGTTGCACATATAATTTCCATACATTAAACTAGCAATACAAAGTCATGACAACAACGAGCCCGCAAATGCAATTCAAAGCCTCAAATTTCAATTGTGCAAATGAGGCCAAAAGCTGTAAGGATACTTGCATATTTAAGTGGCATAAAGTGTTAATAATTAGCTCGGCAAACTTCTCACAATCTCTCGCACAGCTGACGATGGCCGCAGCAATGTGGAGGCCAACAATCCCAGCACCTCGGGCACTCCGGCCAGTCCAAGCATCTCGTTTTGGTATCGCCTCAACCGCATTATTCTGCGTCTCTGCTCGACGCATCAGTTTAAGAATCTGCAGGTAAGCTCCTTACAATGACAATTCTTTATCGAGTGCTCTGCTCAAATGGTGAGCTTGGCATCGTTTTACTGCACAGTTTGCCAGACAAATCCCTTGCAACACTTTGCAAATTTCCTGCTACTTATGACAATATTTACGTTTTCCATTTCGTTTTATTTTCATTTATCTTTACATCTATTTTTTCATTTATTTTTGCAATTCTATTTCCATTTTCGTTTTCATTTTCATTTTGCATTTGTTTTTGCAGGTGGAAATGCTATATCAGCGTTATTTTCTGCGTATGAATCAGAGCAATACAACGCATATTTTGGCATTGCTGCTGACTCTCATTCTGGCATTGTCCTGCACACACATTGTATTTACCACGTTGCAGCTTAGACGCAGCTTTGCACCTGCCACATCGGCCACGATAAGATTGGAGCGTCTCTCGCTTGAAGGCAATGGGACTAGCGAGAATTTGACACTGTCCACAACATCAACAACAACGCTAGCGATGGCGATGGCGATGGTGATGCCACAACAAATGAGCCATCAGGCTCAGTCGGTGTACATGGCACAAATTGTAAATGGCAACGAATTGAGGCAACATGGCTCAAGCTACAGTGGCAGTGGCAGCACTAGCGGCGTATCGGCTCGCAGGCAGAAGCGTAAACATTATCGACGCCAGCACAAGCATCGCTACAAGCCGCAGCAGCATCGAGCCAGGTGAGTGGCAAGTGGAAAGTGGCAAGTGGCAAAATGCCGAGTTAGTGGTTTGAGTTTGGCGTTTTGACAGGCCCAAGTTATGCAAACAAGCCAGGCAACTGTTTGCCTGTTTGCTTGTCTGCCTGTTTAGGGCACGCATTACGCATAACGCATACGCCCCTTTAGCCACGCGCCAAATTCAATCAGCGACTCCAGTTGCCCATAAAAGTATGCTACACTTTCTGCAGAAATTGTTTTTGAAGTTAAAATTAGACTGGCAACTGGCAACTGGCGACTGGCAACAAATTGAAATGCGAGACATGAAAATGGCAACATCAACAGAAAAACTGAGAGAGTCTGAGTTAGAGAGCGAGAACAAAGCAATAAACCATTCAACAAATACATCAAATAAGAGGCGAGCAAAAACTTTGCTGGTCTCGTCACGCATTTATTTTGGAATTTGCCATTTACATTTCGATTTGCGGATTTCCATTTCGCTGTCGTTGCCATTGTCGATTTCCATTTCGATTTATTCCCATATTTATGCAGTCAAGATGGATGGGACAGTGTGTGTGTGTGTTTGTTTGCATTGAGTTAGGCTCGGTTAATGCCCAGCTTATTGATATGCGTATGAAATTTGCTTTTCCATTTTTGCAGATACAAGCTGCGTGCGAAGCGAGCCCAGGAGCAGCAGCAGCATCATCGTCAGTCGACTGTTGACATTGCCCAGCTGAAAGCAGCTTCTCTTGATGCTGGTGCTGCTGCTGCTGCCGATGATGATGCTGTTGATGTTGATGTTACTGATGGCATTAAGCGCATTACCAATTCGCGCAACAACAATGAAAGCCAACGGCGTCAGGCACGTGATGAAGTGCTCAAACTGATGCCGTTTGATGGACTCAATGCCAGCGAGCCCAGCAAGGAGCAGCAGGAGGACACTGGACTATTTGGTTTAGCTGATAATTTCGACACTTCATTGGATTATGCACACACGCTGCTCGCACTGATTTTGCAAATCGATGAATCTGTGCTCGTTTTCCTCATTGTCATGCTAATCTGTGCCATTGTCTATGCATGTGAGTACACACACATACTCTCGTATACTTTCCACAAATTGTTACCAATTTTGGAGCATTTGCTTTTAATTGTCACTCGTTTCGTCTGCAGTTCTACTCTGCATACTCTCCAAGCCAGCCATGAACGAGATCTTCCTAGTGCTCGTCTCCTATGTCATATTGGGCACGTTCCTGGCCATTGAAATTGCCGTCAGCTATGCCATGCAGCCCAGGTTAGTTGTGTGTGCTTGTGAGGATGGTCAACAGCTGTTGCAGCAGAAATTAATCATGCCATCAGCCAGGGGCACGCTAAAATGGATGACAACAATGCCACGCAACGGCTGTCAGCAAAACAATTAGCGCAAGACCGGGAAATTGATTGTCTTAACTAAATTTAACTTCTACTCCCTTCCCTCCCCTATCACGCTCACGCTTAGTAAATCATTCAATGGCAGCGCCTGCTGCATTGTCCTCATCTACATGACGTATACGATGTTGCCGTTACGTTTGCGTGAATCGCTCATCGGTGGCATGCTGCTTAGTGGCACGCATTTGTACACCTGTCTGCACACACAATACACACGCCAGGAGGACCAGCAGGAGCAGGAGCAGGAGCAAGATATGCAGCAGATGACAACGCTGCCCTGGCAGGAGGTAAATCATCGCATGCTGCAATTGTTTGTGGCTACCACATCTATCAACAGTTTTTTTTCCTGCTGCACAAAAGCCAACAATTCGCCAGTGTGTCCAGAAACAGTTTAAAGTGAATGCCAGCAGCAGCAGCCAGCAGCTTTAATGGCCCCGTGGCTGTGGCTGGCAATAAATACAGTTATTCCACTCACGACACACATACACATAAATAAATTAAATTAAATTGCCGCTAAATTGAATCAAATCGAGAGCGTGTGTCCACTCTCTGTCCTCTTAACTGGGCTTTTATAGTACTTAAACGTATACGGCGTTATCGTTATCGATATGCTTGCTTATATTGTAATGCCATTAATGCCTTTCCACTCTCTCCCTTTCAGCTCCTCTGCACGTGCATTGCTCTGCTGTTGGCCAATCTCACGGGTGTCTACACGCACTGGCCCAAGGAGAAGGCACAACGCAAGGCGTTCATCGAGACGCGTCAGTGCATCGAGGCGCGATTGCGAACACAGCGCGAGAATCAGCAGCAGGTGAGTCAAGTCGAATCAGGTTGTGTGACAAAAAGGCATCATCAAAGCAAAGGCGGGGCGGGACGACAAGTCAATGAATCTGCAAACACACTGCAAAGTGAAGCCTGGCGACAGCTTAGCTAGGCACTGGGGCGTGGCAATGACTTGTTGCCTGCCAAAGGACCACCTTGCTGCCAAAGGACACACACAGGAGTTACGCATTTGGCATAGCATAATTTGTCGGCGCCTTTTGGCAGTTGCCACCACTCCCTCTATCGCTCTGCTTTGTTCATCTGCACGCACACATGCTGAGTGTTATCCTTTATCGTTGCAGGAGCGACTGCTGCTCTCCGTTCTGCCCCGACATGTTGCCATGGAGATGAAGGACGACATTGCGGGCCAGCCACGTGACACACAGTTTCATAAGATTTACATACAGCGCCATGAGAATGTCAGGTAAGTGTCTGCCGCACAACCTCCCCTCTACCCCCCAACTCGCCATGTGTGTGTATAAATTTATTTGCATGTAAAGTCAATAAATTGTCTCTGATGCGTGCTCTGTGTGTGTGCATAACCCGTCCAATGAATTTTTATGTATGTCAAGCCAACAACTGCACATTACCAGCTGTCACACACACAATTACACAGGCACACTCATAAGGACTCAGTCGCGCAGTTACATTCAACATAAAGCATACTTTGGGGCGCACCTGTTAGCTCCCACTTTAACTGTATTAAATTACACGCTGAGCCGCTTAAGCTGCTCTCAGCTGCTGCCGTCGTCAAAGGCAGGGCACTGACTGGCTAAGTAGAAGTATTTCGGCGCACATTTGCCCAAAGCTGGCTTCTGCCATAAAGTTTTCATAAAATGCAGCACGTTAAATTTATTCAAGAATTCCTTTGGCGCAACCACACACACAGCACCACAACAAGAAACAACTTCAACTGTAGTTGTAGCCAACTATGCTTGACTCCACACAACAACAAAGGCAACCACAAGTTGTAATATTCGCACTTCATCTCACAACTCTTTTAGTTTTCTGTTCTCCGTTTTTATCTTTTCTCTTTCTTTTTTGTTTTCAGCATTCTCTTTGCGGACATTTGTGGTTTCACGAGCCTCTCGGATCAGTGCACGGCTGAGGAGTTGGTGCGTCTGCTGAACGAGCTCTTTGCACGGTAAGTCGCACTCGCACTCGTACTCGCAGGCAGATGCATACTTAATGACATCGCATCGCCTGTCTGAGTTTTGTTTCCTTGTAGTTTTTGTTTTTGCTGCCCCCTTCGGCCATGTCAAAGAGTCTAACAAATGGAGATACTAACATTGACCAGAGGCGCTGAGACTGTTTCTGGTTCTGTTTCTGTTTCTGTCTCAAATTAATTGCACATTCGAATGGCAACGTGGCAACCTGACCAGGCCCGTAGGCCATGGGTCAGCTTAGAGTCGTTAGGTGCCAGCAAGAGGACCAGTAAATATATGCTTGTACCCTCTCTGTTGTTTGTCAGACATTTTATTGGTTCGCAATGAATGAAAGTGTATTCGAAACGGATATATTGACTATTTGCGTGTAAATAGTAAATATTCAATTAGAACCCTTTGAATGGCCTTTTGCTCTAATGACGTCAACAAGGGAATACCTTGGTCGTCAAGTTCGTTCACTTTTCAAAATCCGATTTAAAATGCGGTGCTGCAAAGTGCTGGTATGCAAAATTGTGCAGCCATTATTAGATAACGACAACTGGCCACACTGTTAGAATAACGCGATCAAATTGGCAATTAAGTGATACTTTTTGTATATTTAAGTGGCGGTGAGCCAATTTTATTGATGTGACTGCTATTTTGGAACACCCCGGCCACTTCTATTGTTAACTTGCTAGCTATTTACCCTTTTTCTATGGCGTTTTTTGCAGCTTTGATCGATTGGCTGCCGAGCATCATTGTCTGCGCATTAAGCTGCTTGGCGATTGTTATTACTGTGTCTCTGGGTTACCGGAGCCGAGGCCGGATCATGCTCACTGTGCTGTGGAAATGGGTCTTGATATGATTGACGCAATAGCGTGAGTACAACACTGACACACATACACAATACAACACACAATTTAACAATGCCAGTTGTGGCTTTGTTATTGTGCGGCTTTTGTGATGGTTCCTTCAGCACACTCTGTTGCGGCTCCCTTTCCTCATCGTCTCTCTCTCTCTCTCTTTTGCAGTCTGGTGCGAGAGGTAATGGCCGTGAATGTGAACATGCGAGTGGGCATCCACACTGGACGGGTGCATTGTGGCGTATTGGGTCTGGTGAAGTGGCAGTTCGATGTATGGTCGAACGATGTAACATTGGCTAACCACATGGAGAGCGGCGGCATTCCCGGGTAAGTATCGTTGTGTAGTGCATGAGCACATGGCCCTAATGGTTGGTCATCGATTGGGCGTCGAGCGACAGGCGACAAAATCGCACACTTCTCTTACTTCTAGTAGCTATTATATTAATTACTTAACGTCAGTCAAAGTTTGACAAGAACAGGCCGCAACCACTTCAAAGCTGAGCCCTTTTTGGGATTTGGTCTATGTAGCATCTTTGAGCCGCCCTAATCCCGGCCAAACAGACCTATTACAACGTGCAACATATTGGCTGCTCGACGACCGTCTTGGCTTTGTCTTTGGCCACAAACACATTTGGCTTGATTATTTTCTGGGTGACAGTTGCAAGAGAGACGCCCTACAAGACGTTAGCTTAGCTTTGGTGGTCAGTTGGCCTGGTCTGCGGTTGCCGTGTGCCACTTTACGACAGCTGAGAATTATGTTTTTGACCCGCTTTGATATTGTGCCGCCAACAAGTATGCAATGAAAGGCAGTACATACGCTGCTTATCGCCTCGCTGTGGCACGCCCACACCTACGCCCATCGTAGCCCACAATCCGCAATCCATTGCCAGGCAAAACTTTTACTCCGTTCGCCAACCGCAAAAGCTGCTGACAAGTTTGTCTCATTTCCGTTTTGACAGGCCCTTCGCTTTGCTTGAGTGTGCTTGTGTGTTTGTGTGTGAACGTGATGTATGTGTGTTTGAGTGTCGATGCAATTAAAGCCGACTTGTGGACTCACTCAAACCATAGTTTTGCAGTTCTTTAGTTTACAATTATTCAACAGGAGCGAACTCCCAAAAATCATGCTTAAAATGTGGGCTACAAATTGCATTTCATTAATTTAAATTTCTATGAGTAGTCAAACAAGTTGAGCTCAAGTCTTTGTCTTTGTCTCTAGCAGCTGCAATAATTTATACATATAATTAAGCGTTTAAATAAACAACATTGCGGAAGTCGGCAGGCATTTGTCATTGTCAGTTTGCCTTGATGTGGTGGCCATTGTCAGTGGAATAAGTATATCATTAATTGTATTACATTTATTTTATTTATTTTCTCTCAAATTATCTGATTACTCATATACTTGTCTTCCCAAAGTACTTTCTACACTCAGCTGTCTCCTTTTGTGGATACCTTTCTGTGGCTATTCCGCTCCTGTTTATGAAAAGTGAACTTTAAACTCTCAACACTTGGGCAAGTGTCGCTACTTTGAGGCGATTTGCAATGGCATACATAGCAGTAATGGCTGTAATTGTTATTTCAGTTGTTGTTGCACAAATTTGCATACTTCAACTAACCACACTCACATAGTACACTGTGCTTAGATGTGTGAATGGAAGTGGGAAGGGCGTTTGGTTAGAATGGACGGCGAGTTATTGGTAACTGAACTGAGCTCGACTTGCCTCGTACATTGCCCAATCGCTGAATCGATTATGGAGTTGTTGCATGCCACGCCCTGACGCCCCCATGTTAACTGGCCAGTGCCAGTACTTAAGGCTGCTGTTGATTCAGTTGCACGTTTCAGCAGCACTTGGGCAATTTGTTTCAGGCACCTCTTGATGGGGCACAACTTAGTCCTGCTTGCAACTTGCAACTACTTGCAGTATATGTGGGTCAGCGGTAAGCGACAGTGCGGCAGCAGCAACTGAGCCAACATCAGAGGCCGTTTGTTAGCCTGTCTTGAGCGAAATTAAAAGCAAATAACTGCAATGGCCCTTGGGCAAAAAGAAAAGATGGCAAAGGGAGGAAGGAGTATGGACTTCCTTGGTGGACTTGCCTGATAAGCTGCAATTTAGCGCTGAGCGTTGAACGTTGGCATGCAAAAACTTTGTTAGCTGCGGGATTACAATTGGGAGCATCGGTGGCAGCTGTGGCAAGTGCGGCAAGTACGCTGCTAAATGTGGCAACTGTTGGGGCAATCCATAACAATGCGCCACATAATTATCAATAGAATCAACAACATGGCACACAGTTTGTTGCAGCTATTGTTGCCCCTGCCTTGTTGCGGCAGTCACTGCTGCTCTTGCTGCATTTTTTTTGTTTTGCTGCTTACTGCATGCCCCATGGCAGCTGCCACGTGGCTGCCTGCTGCGATGCCAGCAAAACGACAATTTAATAAAGCCACTGAACAAAGCTGCTGCCACTCCTCTTGCCACAGACTGCTGTTGTGGCAGCTATGAAAAACATTAAAAAGTATTTACCAAGACGCGTCCCTTGCGCGGGCAGTGGCAGTGGAGCATGTAATGCGACATAATGGCTATCCACTCAAAACATCCACATGTTGCCTGCTTCCAGATCTTGTCCATAGCCATATTGCCACATTGAATGCCTCCTTCTCTTACATTATGACTTTTGTTCACAGACGCGTGCACATCACCAAGGAGACGCTCAAGTGTCTGGATGGCGACTACGAGGTGGAGGAGGGCAAGGGCGCCGAAAGGAACTCGTATCTCAAGGATCATCAGATCGAAACGTATCTCATAGTGCCAGGCGACATCTACAGACCAGTAAGTAACAAATAACATAGCTGCGCAATAAAAATTAATTGCATCAACCCTCTAATCCTATTGAGCAGCACAAGAAGTCGCGCAATCGGCTGCAGGTCAACGGTAACATCTCCAAGGAGCTGCGCATGATGGGACATGGCACCGCACAGAAGCACACCTCTAAGTACGTGCAAAGTATTCAGATTTTCAGCTACATTGTTTATTTTATTTAATTTAATTTATAGTTCATTTAATTGCAGTTTTATACATTTCATTCAAATTTAATCTTGTATGCATTTATATCTATGAGCTGCTATTAGCTGACGTAATTCTCATTTAATTTATTTATTTGTCTGCTAGTAGCAGCCAACATTATACTATTAAATTCAATAACAAAAGTAATTAATTATAAATTAATGCAAGACCAGCGGAATTTAAAAATTATTTGGAAATCTGGGTGAATCCACATTTTCTATGCGTACATACTCATGTTACATACATTTAATTTTAATTTAATCTGGTTTGTGTCTATATTTCTTTGCAGATTCGGCTTTGGTGACAGCGCTGAGAGTGCCAAGGACCCTGAGGATGAGGTCAACGAGTATCTAATGCGTGCCATCGATGCCCGCAGCATCGATCATCTGCGAGCCGAGCATTGCCAGTCGCTGCTGCTGCGCTTCAAGAGCGCTGTGCTGGAGCTTAAGGTGAGTTACCATCACATAACTCTTTAGCTCTGCCAAAATGAATCCTTATCCATTTGTGTGTATTAAAGTATGCCAGCGAACCGGATCGCATGCTCTGTGTTTACTTCTACTGCAGCCTGCTCGTCCTGCTGGGCACCTCTGTGATGCGATTTGCGGTCTTTAAGAAGTGAGTTCTGTTACACATTTAATATGATTATTGTTTTTTCTTTATGAAGCAATTATCTGTATCATTTATATATTCACATTCTTTTTGTTCGTCTGCTGCAGCTCCGCTCTATGTTTGGTGCTCTCCATTGGCGCCTTGCTGCTGTTAGGATTGATGGTCTTCTTGGTGGCCTGCCATCAAATTAATTTGCAGGTAAGTCAAAGAATTGCAATTGTATTTGTATATTTTATAAGGTTAAGAGCAGAAATAATTGATGCCTTTACGACGATGTAAAGTGAAAAGAATCGTGACTTGGGTATTTGAGTATTACAAGTGATTGCAGGGTATATGTTAATGGTCCACATTGCTCTACTGGGAATAGGAAAAACTTATCATTCAATGTGTGACAGTCAAGCACAGGCTCTATTTAATAAGTGTACAAATCAAAATAGCAACTTAAGACATAAAATATAAAGGTTTTTGTAAACATGCCTACAGAGTATTGTATATTTAGCATACTTAGATACAAACGCACAGTAGCGATATTAGAGCCACTACAAATATATACAGGGTCTCCAGTAGTCGGCTAGACTCTCTTAGAGTTTCCTGTTATGTTTATATTTATGAAAATTAAAATAAACTCTCAACTTTTATAGCTGCCCATCGTGATGAAGCGCTTCTCGCAGCACATCCACAGCAATCGCACGTGGTCGCAGTGCTTTGCCCTGTCTACTGTTGGGCTGATTGTTTTGACCACGTTGTTGGCCATGGTAAGTACCGAAGCGTACAGTACAAATGTGTGGCAGTTGCTCGTAATGTGACTTGTAATGTGCGCCTTTTAGCTGGAATAACATAAACAATGACAAATCCCTTGGAAATGTCAACTTCGCTCATCGCAAGACCATAATTTGTGCCCTTACCTCGCCCCTGCCTCTGTATCTGCCTCTGGCAGGCTATTTTTCTGGCCATCAGTTGAAAGTTTTGGCCTGGCTAAAATGGAACTTAAAAATAATAAAAATGAAATTTACGTTTTACATTTTTTGCCATTTGTTTTTTTTTTTTGTTTTGTTGTAGCTGAAAATACAAATTTGTTCGAGGGTGTTGCAAGCTCTCTCTTTCTCTCTCTCGGTTATTATGATTGTTGTTGTTAGGGACTAAACAAAAGTTTTTCCATTAAAGTTGGCCAGACAACAACGGCAACGAGGCCGGCTAAAATGCGAGCCACGTTCCATACATGAAGTGTGCGCCATTTATGTGCTACTTGTTACCTGCCCCAAAGGCAACAGACTGCCTGTCTGTCCGTTTGTCCGTCTGCCTCTTTGTCTGGGTTCAAAGCACCGATGACGCTTTGACATTTCACTGTCAACTTTGGGCCTTGTTTAATGGCACTTGGGAGAGACGCACCGGCAATCGCAATCGCTATTCATTGAGCCACATTTATTTGATGACACCGAGGCTGAGAGTGCGTCGTATGGCGGCTAATTAACACTCAATTGTAGTTACAGGAATCGTCCAGGCAGCTGGAATTGCGGCACAATGAATGGCTGCACATGAACAGCAGCCAGTTGCACGAGTTACAAGAGTTGCCAGCTGCATCTGCAGCCGGCTGTGATTTCTACTTGGCCTACAATGTAAGTTGACGATAAACATTTTCTTGCATTTCCTTATTGGCAACATCTTTGCATTTACAGACATTCCTGCTGCTCACGCTGCTCTCAATGATGTGCTGTGCCACGTACCAAGTGCTGCGCATTTTGCTGAAGCTGCTGCTGTTGTTGCTTGCCGCATTCAGTTACATGGCCTGCTCGTCTTATTTATATGCAAGGAGCAGGGAAATGAGCCTCGAGTTGGCGTAAGTATGCACTCTGAATGGAGAAACGAAAATGAAATCGAGTTACACTGTAATGCAATTTGGAGGCAAGACCTACAACACAACTGTTGGTCCCACGTGCCGAATGCCGCATACCGCATGCCGCATGCCGCAGCTGCAAATGCATTTACAGGCAGCCGCAAACTGCATTAAAATTGTATTTAGCACTTGGCGTTGGCTTCATTTATCAGTCAACTACAGCGTCCTCTTTCCTCTTTCTTCTCTGCCCCAATATTGCATTACACTTTAATGAACTGGAATAACTGGGTCTGCTTTTGGGACTTTCGACTGCTGCATCAGGAACGAGGAAGCCCTGCTGCGTTACATAATTGATTCAATCTTCCTATTTGCATTTATGCTCGCCCTAATCTTCCACAGCCATCAGACCGAGGCCACATACCGCCTGGACTTCATCTGGAAGCTGCAGGCGACTGGTGAGTACAACGATAAAATTCACATTTTCCAAATGCCACAACTTTCTCAAACATTTTCCTTCATTTTCGTATTCATTTCCATTTATTTTATTTATTATTTTTTTTTTTTTTTTGGGAGCTAATTAGCTAAAGCGCTGCAAAGTTGTATCGTTAACTGACTGCCTGACTGGCTGACTGGCACTCTGACAGACTGTCTGGCAATCATAACAAACAAGAGCAGCAAACTCTACAACAAGTCACTTGTGTTACTTCCCCTCCCCTTCCCTTTATCTTTCCTGCTTCTCTCTCCTCACCGACTGACAACATTCGTTTATCCAACGAAATGCTGCTCATCTCTTGCGTTTCCGTTTTGCTTTTGCTCACACAAAAGCCTTTTCATTAGTATTAGTACACACACACCCACATACGCAACTGACACTCGTACTCATGCTCACACTCGCACTCACTAATACACTCAAACAATCGCACTCATGTTTGACTGGCGCCTGAGCTTATGCAGCGTTTTTTCGCATCTTTTTTTCCCTTCAAATACTCTGCTTGCAGGAAGTGCTTAAAGTGGGATATGTTGGGCTATAGTAGAGGCTGATTTCACAACATATTAAATGTATAGCAAACTCAAAGACAAGCAATAATCAAAGATATTTACTGAAGCATTTGATGGTGCTTCATGTTAAATATGTTTGAAATTAAAAGCAAATTCAAACAAAAGAAATATTCAAAGATATGCACATACAGATGTCTGGTACTGATTGATTTTATTAAAGACTCATGTATTTTGGGTCCGGTTGTAATATTTGTCACATTCAAATTAAATAACTTTACATTACATACATTCTTGACAATGAGAAAGGACAGAAATCAGATATGTTGTAAACTGTAAATAAACAATTCTGTCCTGGTAAGAGAAAGAAATTTGTGCGTATATTTAAATAAGAATCAACTACTTTTCTTTACAAGATCAACAGATTAGGAAATTAAAATGACTTCACATTTTAAGTTTTTAAGTTGTTATTTACTTAGATTGATTGTAAATCAAAAAACATCACATCAATAGACTCAATATAATCATGTCTTGATTTAAACAAACAGATAAAAAAGAGCTGCAGCTTTGGCTATAAACAAACGACTAGTTGAGATTTATATTTAACTGCAATTTAAGTAGCGTTTGCTTATGCTCGACCACTCAATAAATACTTAATGGGTATTGGTTAGTCGAATATTGCCCCCAATTGTTGTGCACCTACTTGTTTTTGTGTGCCGCGCTCTTCTTTGCTGTGCGCTTCACGCTTCGGTAAACTGATAAACTGATATTTCAATTTCACGCTCCTGTTTTTTATTCTTTCTTCTCATCATTTTGTTGTTCCGCTTTTTGTTGTGCCACTGCTCCCTTTTCCGACTTTATTTATACACTCCTGCACACAAAGAAGCACACAATCAACATACATAGCTGAATTAAATGCTGCTCTTTATATTTTTCGACTCGGCTCGCAGAGGAGAAAGAGGATATGGAGCATCTACAGGCTTATAATCGTAAACTGCTCGAAAACATTTTGCCCGTGCATGTTGCCGAGCATTTTCTGAGCCGCGAGAAGCACCTCGATGTGAGTATAACAGTATAACACTATGCAGCTTAAGTGTATAACAGAGCGAGAAAGCGAGATGCGATTACGTGTATTTAAATGTTGAAGCCGCTCAAGACGCGAGGTCGTTTCTTGTCCTCCACCCACATTATATGCCCATTGGCCTCTTTGGCCTGTTTGGCAGCTTGCAACGCTTGACTGCTCAATGGGGGCACATACTAGTGTGTGTGGCCTGCCACACATTAAGTGTGCAATCAAAACAACTTTTAACCAAATCACATGAGCTGTCGAAACGTGACTCTCTTTCTCTTTCGTTCGCCTGACTTTTTCTCGCTTTTGTATTTAATTGAATTTGGCACATTCGACTTGCTTGCCAGGATCTATATCACGAGCAATGCGATTCGGTCTGCATCCTGTTTGCCAGCATACCAAATTTCTCTGAATTCTACGTGGAGCTCGAGGGCAACAACGAGGGTGTCGAGTGTCTGCGACTGCTCAACGAGATTATTGCCGATTTCGATGAATTGCTCAGCGAGGAACGTTTCCGGTAAGTGCGTGTGTGTGCGAGGAAAGTCAATTTCAGTCAATCACACTGATTCTTTGCCTTTGCCAGCTGCATTGAGAAAATCAAAAGCACGGGTGCCACCTACATGGCCGCCTCGGGTCTAACGGTGAACAGCTGCGACCAGGTGAACTATAGCCATGTCACCGCCATGGCGGACTATGCGCTGCAGCTGTTCGACAAGATTGAGGAGGTCAACATGCATTCCTTTAACAACTTTCGCATGCGCATAGGTGAGCATAAAGACATCAAGGCCATCAGAGCCAGCTCAATTTGAGTTAACTTTCTTTGCCAATGCAGGCATCAACATTGGTCCTGTGGTGGCGGGTGTAATTGGCGCCTGTAAGCCGCAGTATGATATCTGGGGCAATGCGGTAAATGTGGCCTCGCGCATGGACTCCACAGGACTTGTCGATCACATACAGGTGAGTGGTACAGGAGGCACTTGTCAAGTTAACTTTTGTCGCTTTAAATAAATTAAGAAGTTGTCGCAATCTGACCAACAAAAGGCAAAGGCAACAGATATTGCGTATACGTAGCGTAGGCTGCTCATACAATTTTCATGGCCCACGCAAACACTCACACAGAGGGAGAGACAACGACAAACACACACGTATTTGATTTTATTTGTCGATAAAAGCGAAACGCACGAAATTTGCAAAAAAAGAAATAAATTATTAAGTGAATGGGACAAGCCGACAGGGGATGGACTGAAGGGTATGCGTTGGAGCGGGGGTAGCTGAGTGTTATCATGAAATATTGAGTCAGGGCGTGCCTCCGATTGTCTGCGTAGGGTGTGTGGGCGGCTTGTGTGTGTGTAGTGTGTTGTGTGTGTGCCAATGAACTTGTCACTTTGAATTTATGTTATCGCCTTCTCTCTCCCTCTCTTTCTCTGTGTCTCTCGCTCGCCTGGTGTCCCCAATGAAATCAACACTTTCACTTCATCACACATCACAAACCAGGTGACCCAAGAGATGCAGCAGATACTCGAGTGCCGTGGCTTCGAACTCACCTGTCGCGGCAGCGTCAACGTCAAGGGCAAGGGCTCCATGATAACGTACTTTCTGAAGGGCAAGGCGGCACTGCCCGTGGAGCCAACACCTCCTGTGGCCCCAGTCGTCGAGCAGCAGCCGCCCAAGAGTCTGCCACTGGTCACAGAGACAAAGGATGTCGAGGCTGTGGCAGTGGCAGTGGCAGCCAACCCTGACGAGGTGGATGATGAGGAGGACGACATTGATCTCAACTCGAACATGCAGAACTTGACAGCTCAGCGTCGCAAATCGCTCTGCCGGCAGCACAACATCTCCTCGTCCTTTGGCACCACCGTCAGCAGCTCCACAGGCATAACGCCCAGCATCTCGAATAGCTCCAGCGTGGTGACCATTGGTGCATTGCCCGTGCTGTTGAGAAATGCTAATGCCAGCAATGCTGAGAGCTGTGTGACGCCCACAGCGCCACCCAAGACGCTGGTCACAGAGCTGAAGGAGGAGATAACACGTGATGAGAAGAGCGCGCTAAAGGACTCCATTGAGAACCTGGAAATACTGCTCAAGAACAACATCAGTCTCTCCGATCTGAGCAACAAGCAGCAGCAGAATCTGCGCAGCGAACTCGTCTCCACATCCACATCCACCTGCAGCTCAGCAACGACAACGCTGCGCAAACGGGACACCATCGTCAGCTTCAATGTGATCGAAACGCTGACCACAACGGCAGCCTATGCGCATCATCAACGCAAGCGCCGCTCTGTGACGACCATGGCGGCAAGTTGCACCACGACCACCACGCGACTGCTGTCCAATGAGAGCCAGAGCTCGACACAAACAGCGCCAGGCACGCTGGAGTCAACGGGAGCAACTGAAGCCAATGGTGGCGTGTCGCTGCAAGGTGTGGTGACCGATTGGCAACCACGCACTGCTAGCCTGGAACCCAATCGCAGTCCCATCAAGACATCACAGTCGATGAGTCCCATTGGGCTGGCCAGCGAGGTGTTTGTGCTGCCCAACAGTCGCAGCATGATCCTCATCAGCAGCAGCAACAGCAGCAGCAATTGCACAGCCAGCAGTCCCAGGACAGTGCTGCTGCAGGATGTGAGCACGTAAACAACTGGCTGAGCTTTGTGTAAATATGTAAAAAAAAACAAAATAAGGAGAAGAAAAGGAAAGGAAAGCCAGCACTAGTAATCAGTATCAGTATTTCCCACGTTTATGATCTCGCATATAGTTGTTAATTGTCCTTGTTTGTTCCTTTAGCAACTTGAAAAGAGTACAGGGTACACTTGAACTTCAAACTGCATATCACACGCAAAGTAAGTACGAAAGCAATTTGCACCACAACCAAAGATAGATACCGAGTATGTTAGATGGCTGATAGCTTGTAAGCGGGGCAAGGGGAACGGGTGCATGGTTCCTATGTAGCATTAGCGGCAACACGAGCCGAGGGTAGAGTGAAAAGTGTAGCAGAAACTGAATTTAAACGAGTAACACAATTGATTACAGGGTATGCCAAGTCGATCAAGCACACATTACACATAAATATATGTACTAATGTTTGACTAGAATTAGTGCAAAACTGTTTATCGAAACTATCTGTCAATTTTGATGAAAGACGAAGACGAAAGGCCGTTCCGCATTGCACTTTCTACTTAGTTTCGCAAAGTATACAAATCTGTTGAGATTGCAACTCGGAGCAGACTGCACAAAAATAGGAAGTTAATGTATTAAACCTATATGCAAATTGTTAATTGCGCTTTGTATGTATGTTGCAAGGTGACTGTGTGAGTGTGTGTGTGAATGCGTCTCAATGTTGCTGAAATCAACACTAAATTTAATGTTTAAAAAGCGTATTTAACAAATATACAAAACACACATATTACGATATAAACATAAACTTCAATGTAACAAAACCAAAGAATAAAATACCAAAAAAAGAAAAAGGAAAAATCAATTCTTGCTGTGATTTCTATTGTAAAATGAAAATGTATAAATTATTTTATGAACTTGTGATTTGTGTTAACTTAGTTTTAGTTTGGAAAACTCAAAAACTCGACAATTGTTCCCGAATACAGTTTCGTCAACTTACTTGGACCATCTTGATGCGATATAGGAGTCAGTCCCAATTTCAGTCAAACATTAAATTAATTAAGAATATTATCATGTTCTTAGCTGTAATGCAGGTGAAATTTAAATTGAGAATATTAGAGAACCTAATCCAGAACTCTTTCGCAGAATTTAACTATTTGATTTAACTAAGTTTTCTACCAGTTAAATCGACTATCGTAGGTCTATATATATATGATATATGTGTATAATGGTTATATTGAAGTACAATTATGTCAATTTAAGTGAACAAACAGTGTTTAATGTATTGTATTGTATTGTACGAGTACTTGTAGTTTGCTGTTTCGGTTAAGTTTAAGGTTGAATTCAATGTTTATTAAATGTGTCGCAAATGTTGCAAAATGTGTTAATAAAATGAGCAAAAGCAAAAAACATAACTGGCTGCACTCAAGCGTATTTGGTAACGAACGACATTAAATTTATTTACAGCAGCTGAGAGCAAACAAATCGATGGATAAACAGGACTAAACAGGATAAATACGAGTAATGTAATTGTCGCAGTAATTTCTAGATTTTACGCGCACGACGCCAGAGGAAGTAATAGCCCAGCAGGTGGAAGCCAAAGTAGAGACCCAGAATGGCCAAGAGGTTGCGTTGCAGATTCGCTTCATTGAAGCTGTACTTGTCCAGCACATCCTGTCCGGTATGGAAGCAGGGCAAGTCGGCGCTTTCCTGGAAACAGGCTGCGGGGGAGATGAAGGTTTAACAGTTGAGTGCTGCTGAGAGAGGGGAGTGGGAGGGGAGTCTACTCACTGATGTTCTGCACGCCGGACCATTGAGCAATCGTCATCGCCTCGTTGGCATAGAGCATCCATGATAGAAAGTGCGTCCAATAAAACGCCACCGGCAAGGAGCTGAAATGGCATGGAAAGGAAATGGTAGTGAATATTATTTGGGTCAGAATTGTGATTATGCGAAACCAGCTGGGCTCACCTAATTTTGATGAAGATGCCAGACGTAATCATGAATATATAATCGAGGGGCACCAAGTACGCCATGGCCAACGGCACCGAATTGAACGCCGTCGAGAAGAAGCATCCACATGCGGTGGCCACGTTCATAACGAGCACCACACAAATCGCAGTTATCCAAAATGCATAGAACGTGGCCCGCAAGCCCGTGATCCAATAGCAGATGACCACGAACAGCAGTGGCTCCATTATCATGCCAGGCAGCTGCAGAGCAAAGAGACTGTTAGCTAATATAGTAAGCGGGTTGCAGTCAAGTGTGCTCGACTCTAGATTACTCACTAGGCAGATAGTTCAAAATGTTAAATAAAATCAAAGTTTACACAGCAATAATATAAGTAAGTAAACTACATTCGGGTATATAAACAAAAATTTAATTTTCTGGAATCATTAAGGATAAGGCTCTTAATATTTGAAATTCAAATTACGCTGACAATTGTAAAATTTTTAATTCAATGGATTGTTTGCAATGTAATAGAATTTTCCTCTTAATTTGCTTTAATTTTTATAGTCCGTGACTTTTATGCTTTTATGTAGGCAGACAGACGGACAGACAGCCAGAAGGAAATGTCTGGGTATTTCGGTTTTGAAGTAAGCATATACATTTACGCTTGTTACAAAGTTATACCCTCAACTGTCGGGTACACCTTGTAGCAAGAGCTCTACTTACCATAGCCAATATGTTTGCCACGTAGTAGTGCGCCGGAGTGTATAAGCCGGAGCGCGTCTCACGCATGAAGAGCGGAAAGCCCTGAGGAAACACATTGAGCACAGAGTACATGGGATGGTACGTGTTCTCCGATATCATAATGAACAGCGTGCCCTGCATTGATGAGGGATGTGATGTAATGAAAATGCTAATGCAAATTGCAGCTTCTAATTCATTACCTGCACAGCCTGCACGCCCAGCTGGGTGAGTTCCGTGGTGCCCGCAAAGCAGGCGCCAATAATGAAAGCCATGGCCATCTTCTGTGCAAATCGCATCCATTGTATGGTGGGATCCCTGAGCAGTGTTAGCGTCGTTCTTAGCCAGACCACATAGAAGCGCTTGTACCAGGCGACGCCTCGAAATGAATCCACTTCCGTGTCAAAGGGAAAGTTACCGGATTGCGCCATGTGTATCTCCAGATTGACCAGCATGTCGCGCTGCTTGGCCGCCGAGCTGACTGCAAATTGATCGCACAAATGCTGCGCTGAACGCTGCGAGGCCTGCTCGTAGCCAGGATCTGTGGCCAATACACCAATCAGAAAGTCGGCAGGATTATAGGCCTCTGGACAGTAGTAGCCATGGTCCTCGAAGAAGCTTAGCGCATGCTGGGGAGACCCCGTGAAGGCTACACGCCCATCTGCTAGCAGCATGACATTGTTGAAGTTGTCAAAGAGCTGCGAACTTGGCTGCAAGGAATAAAATTGTTTTAAAATAAACAGAATGCCATAATTGAAGCAGCATAATCTATGCTAAAAGTTGTAATAAATCAATGTGGATACTTGATAAAGTCGGTGGCTTGTGACTTGCATACATACATACTTAATAGACTCTAAATTTTTAAGTGCAGGGTCCACAGTAGATACTAGAGTAGACTCGCTTTGGTCTTACCTGATGAATGGTGCACAGAATGGTGGTGCCCTTTTGGGCCAGCTCGTGAAGCGTGGCCACCAGCTGCTGGGCACTGTAGGAATCCAAGCCCGTGGTGGGCTCATCGCAGAAGAGAATCACCGGATTGTTGAGCAACTCGACAGCAAAGGCGAGACGTTTGCGCTCGCCACCAGAGAGCACCTTCTTGTCATCGCCACTGCCAATGCGAGTGTTCGAGGCGGACAGTAGCCCAGTGCGCTCCAACAGATCCTTGATGATCAGACGACGTTCCTCGCCCGACACGCGGCGATCCAGACGAAGATTAGCCTATGAGAGCGATTAAGGTTAAGATTGACATCAAATGCAGCTACTTCACAACTCGTACTGACCATAAAGTTGAGGTGCTCGAGCACAGTGAGCGCACCAATAAAGAGATCGTCTTGGTACACATAGCCACTGATGCGATGCATGAAGGGTCCAACGCGACGTCCATTGATCAGTATATCACCTTGAACCACAGTGCCAGCTTCAAGGGAGGGAATGGAGAGGAGTGTATATTATGTTAATGTGATGTGGAACGTGTGAATATGATGAGATAACTTGAATTAGGCATATCTTATCAGCTTATCAACATCTAAGCACACGCACATGTACCCACCTGGCTGGCGATACGCGAGCGTTGACATTAGAGTTGTCTTTCCAGATCCGCTGTGAATGGATAATCATCCATATTAGAAGAGTACAAATAAACCTACTTAGTATTAATTGCGCTCCTCATCTGTGTTATCTGCTCCAATGATAAGGGCATCACTAACAGCACTAGCCATAACCCAGATACCACTGGTATTTTTGGTCATAAACTGGCCAGAGCTGACATAAGAACTGGTTTTCTCGGTCGTATCGATTACGCTTCATAGTTGACTACACCCGGCCTTACCTTGCACCCATTAGAGCCATAAGTGAACCTGGCTGCACAGCTCCTGTCGAATTGTTAATAATACGCTTCATTCTGCTGCCCGATCCAACATTGGTGTAGACGCACAGATCCCGCCAGACCAGCGTTGCGCCGTGCTCCGTGGGTGCCCATTTGCTGTAGCTGCGCAGTGGCAAACTGCGCTCTGAGCTGTTGCGCTTCGACAGCTTCGGTGTGTTATCCACACTGGGGTAGTCGCTGCCAGTGCCGTTGCCCTGGCCAACCGAAACCAGCTGCAGCTCGTGCTGATCAAGCGGCACCACTTCACTCAACAGTTGCCTGCTATCTGTATCTGACATTCTAACTAGTTTTTAATCAAGACGCAACCGACGCGTTCGGCTGCTCGCTGTCAACTGAGGCGGCTGTCTGACTTGACAGTGACAGCGACCTGTAGGCCCATGTCGTCTCTTTTGGGTGGCTCTCACACTATGTACATTGGCAGTTCAATCTTGGGCTGGTCAGATGGGGATGTCGTGTGGAAGCAACTAGCAGTTTAAGCTTCGTTTCAAATTACCATATGCCGCCGACTCCAGCCAAAGGGAAGCCATCCAAGCCGCATCCAGTAAAGCAGCCAAGCAGCAACGGGAAACTACCGCAACGGGAAAGCCAGCATTGATGGCTTGACATTTTCTCTTGTGTGTTTTGCTCAGCATTTTCGTCATGCATAGGCAAAAGAAAATTCAGAATTATGGAAACTCAACTCGGTGGGTTCTCTTTTAATTAAGATGTCAAGCTCAGGTTCGTAAACGGAAGTGGAAACCAATTGGTGTCCAATTTGATCAAATTTTGCAAATTGACATATGTTCTTGTTCCAGCAAAAAATCCCGTGGTTGCGCCATCTGTGGGCAGGCGACCCAACCACGATTTAAATAAGTACAGCCCTAAAAGTATGCTACTGTGGCCGTCCATCTGAACTATGATTTAAATAAATGCAGCCCCGAAAGTATGCTACAAAACGCAGCACAATGCGGCTTGTTATTATTTACAAAAAGGCTCATATCTCGGTCATATCCTTGTTCATTTTGTTAGGACTAGGTGCGTTCGTTTCGTAAGAATGATCTCTAACAATCGCCATCAAAAAAATATAGGGTCATCTAAGAACCCCCACACTTGTATTTTTTCGCACTGAGTGCCTAAGAAAAAGGACCTATATCACGAATTCCCTGATATCTCGAGAACCACAAGGACGATTTCAAATCTTTTTGGCATGCTTTTAATACTCATTGAAATAAGACGATTGGCACAGGACTCGCAAGGATGCGCTTAGATTTGGCTGAGATATAAGCTGCTTGTGTTATTCAAAAAAGTCCTTGTAACTCGGCTCCTTACTGGATTTTCGTCCTTTTCAGTGTAGCGTTTAGTTTCTATTGACTAGACGTATTATTATGCCAAAGGACATACCGATCGTCCTTTAAATGGCGAAGATACGCCGGATTTTGGGTGTTTTTGAAAAATTTTCTATACCTACCCCTTGAAAAAAGTTGAGATTAATTTTTGAGAAAAATGTTGCAAATCCTTGAATGCCAATCGATAGCTATAATTCTTGTGATTACAGAAAAGTATATCATTAAAAGATCCTTAAGGATTTTCCCAAGCTACAGCTATTAAACCAATGTCCTTTCACGAAAATAAGCTATAACTCACCCATATCCTTGTACATTTTCGAATAATTTATATTGTTGAGATCGGAAGGACCAACTCTATCGATTGGTGTTAAAAAATATGAGGTCATCTAAGGATCCCGACACTTGTAATTTTTTGCTAAGTCTAAGTCGAAGTCCACATCGAAAATTTTCACATAACCATAAGGACGATGTCCTTTTAAACTATTTAAACTTGTTTGTGCTCAATGTGTATCATTCTTTCTTTACTAATTCTTTACCGATTCTATGTTTAAAGCAGAAATATTTACATTCTGAGAGATGGTAATAAAATCGGTTATTAACAATTGCTTCGAATTTTTTGTAAGATCTTTGTAAACTTCATCATATTGAGCGATAAAAACAAAAAAAAACTTACTTGGAAAACCGTGTAAAAGCGAAAACGTGTAAAACAAGTACCGTGTAAATCGGGGGATAGCTGTATTTTTAAATATCCCCAAATTGTATGAAACTGCCGCCAAAAGTATGCTACATAAATAATCTCTCAAAACAAGCAATATTTAAATAAGCCCCAAAAGTATGCATTGCTTTTAAATCGCTACTAATTCGAATTCTGCCTTTGGAATTTTTATTTAAAAATTTAATTTCGAATATTCGTATATTTAAATATGTTTATATGGATAAGGTATTAATAATAAGTTTGCTTTATTTAAAGCGAAGTTATCGTTTATTTAAGCATCTGAAAATAAGCTTTTTTAAATATGCTGCCCAATCTTTTATATACCCACCCCAAAAAAACACAGTTCAAAATACAAATATTACAATTCTTTAATTTTTTTAAACATTGTTTTTTTTTTATAATATTTATAAAACAATCCGATGTGTAATGCCTGGAATGCTAATTGTAAATCTTTTAATCCAACAACAATCCGCAAGGCGTCTCAACTAAACAATATCTCGTAATAAGTCTGAAAATAAAAAAAATATATATAAATTTACTAAATAAGACACCTAGATAAGAAGTCAAATGAACACAACTCTGTATGAAGAGAACTTTTGTGTGTAAACACCCATGTGTGGTCTGTGCGTATCTCACTCAGTTTATAGAGCAGAGTCAATACGCCTGATAAGAAGTGTAAGTATAAGAACAATAATCCAGCTCCGGCAGACGACAGTTGCATTAGCGCAATTAAGCCGAGCAGTTCGTACTAGAACCGAGTTGGTTAAAAATAGTCGCAAATATACGAGATCGTGCAACAAATTACGCGCCTTGGGGGGGCTAATATCGAACGTTGTGCTAACTAATCACTTGTGATATCAGGAAAGAAGTGCAGCATCAAATTACCAATTCCTTTTAAACTTTTTATTATTGCATTTATCTCTATTTGTGGCAATATGCAAATGATTCCGTGTAAAACTACCAGTCTGGTAGTGCAATGAGTGGACTTTATAAGTCGTAAAAAAGGAATATTCACTTTTATTTGCTTTTGAAACTTGTCTCGAGATACTCGTTGATAGACACAGTGCTATACGCTGCTATCTATATGTCGATTAGTTGATTTAACAGTGATAATTGAAGAAGCGTGTAATCAAAGAACCGGCTGATACGATCTTATATAATTTGGAAAAAACTCAAGTGATAAAAAGTACAAATATAAATAATGGTAAAGTTATTTATTGGTGTTTAACTGACTGGAAAATGATTAGAACTATAAATGATGCAATTGAAATCTGTGCCCGATGCCAGGCAACAATAATCGTATCATAAAGATTCGAATATAATTTAGGTATACCAACTTCTTACTCTTTCTGTCTGCCCCATTGGCTGAAGTTTGGTTCTTATCGACGGTGAGGAATTCTTGACCTAGCGGATAACGTTTAGCTAAGCGTTAATGCTAAAAGTAAAATACCTTGGTTATATTGTAGATAACAAAAATTGGCCATAAAAAACTTAACTCTCCTAGCAATTAGACTAATGTACCAGCTTTAGAAACAGTTAACTTGGTAGAACAATAAACAATCGCAATTACAAAAAAGATAACCCTTCTACATAGAAATAAAGACAACTGAATGAAAAATCCAACCGCAAAACAATAAAATTTAAATTCGTAACGTAAAAAAGCTTTTAGGCTGCTAAGAGAACGAGTGAGGAAGAACCGCAAAAGCTACGACAACGTGACCCGCTGAACTTCTCTCGGCACACCACAAACTATTCAATTGAACTGAGAGAGCGTGCGAACAGAGCAGCGTCGTAAAAGCTCACAAGCGAAATGAGCGCAACGGAGGTGAGTGCCTTTAAGCGTCGGGCTTGATTTTTTTCTTTTTTCTTTTGTTTGTTATTGTTTGAGTTTGTTATAACTAAAAGTGTCACTAAAATAGTGTGAATATAAAATGTGATTTGTGGCTCGCCACATTTTTATTGAATGAGTACAAATCATTGAAATTAAGTGAAGCTACCGAATCTCAACTGAATCTCTACTGAAAGCGTCATGGAATAGTGTTGACAGTGTGCAGTTACTTGGTATCGGCTTGCGTATGTGTTCAAGTAGCCGAATAGCAACAACAACCTCAATAACATCTGTTATAATTTCCGTATGGTATGCAGCTTTTAATATTTATCAACAATTATTCATACATATTTAGAATGAAAATTGGAATTTCATGCTCAACTTATGCGCAAAGTAAACAAATTTAATACTCATACACACGCGCACTCGCACTTACACACATATATATTCAAATGTCTCATCTTACAATTGGAATTGCTTATCGCATTAATATTCATAATAAACATCACCAAGTCTTAAAAAAATCAAATTATTTAAAACAATAATGAGTGATTAGCATCGTGTGACGACTCTTGCAATAGACGTCAACGATTACGGCATGTTTTTCATATGCAGCAGTCGAAAGCTTTATTTGCGTGATAAAGCTTTTGCCTTTTTAAAGCACTCTCGCACTTCCTCTCTTGATTTCGTAGCTTTCAAACTCAGGCAGCCAGTCAGTGTCAAGGTCGATACAACAACAACACTGCGCCTGATTTGCTGGCCTGTTAAGCTGTACTTGGTGTTGCTCTCGCTCTCCTTCTCTTGCATGCTCAACTACTCTATCGACTGGCCGCATGCGTTCACGCACTCTCTTAACTCTCAAAAACTTCATTCTAAAAATATTGCCTACTTTCAGGAGGGCTCGCAAAATGTCCGTCGCTCCAGCATCAACAGCAGCGCTGCCAGCAGCAATGTTGTTAACGTTGAGTCGGAGCGACGTAGCTTCTGGCAATGGCTCATGTCCGCCGTCACCGCAACCTCCGTGGAGCCGACCATGTTCCTGTACATGTTCGCCTTCATGATCACCTCAGTGGTCGAGCAAAACTTCTTTGTGCAGAAGGCCTGCCTGGTAAACAGGAACTTTAGTGCGGAAATCTGTGATAACATCAACAAACCCGAGAACGAGGAGTACAAGAAGGAGGTGCTCGATACCACGGCTTGGTTCCATCAGTGGGAGAACATCTCGGCGCATGTCTTTCCCATATTTCTGGCACTCTTTCTCGGATCCTTTTCGGATCGACGTGGTCGCAAGCTGCCGCTGCTCATGGGTCTGGTTGGTAAGCTCATCTACTCGGTCATGGTGGTGGTGAATGCCATGATGCCCACTTGGCCGGTGGAGTACATCATCTATACGGCCACACTGCCATCCGCATTGACGGGTGCCGATGTGGCCATATTTGCCAGCTGCTTTGCCTACATAGCGGACATCTCGACGCTGCAGCAGCGCACACTTAGGGTGACCATACTGGACGTTGTCTATCTCTCAGCCATGCCCACTGGCGTCGCCTTGGGCTCCTATCTGTTTTACGATGTCTTCAATCAGTCGTATGCCGACATGTTTGCGGTAAATGCAACACTCTTGGCCCTGGCGATCATCTATACGTTCTTTGCACTCAAGGTAAGCTCCACACTGTCCAAACCTTCAGCTACTCCCACTCCAACTTTCTCTCAACTCTCTATAGTGGCAAACGACGGCCAATCAGCGTTCGTTAAGGGAGCTGGGCTGCTGCGGTTTCTGGGTGGACTTTTTCGATAAGCAGCACATCAAGGACTCGTTCGGTGTGCTACTGAAGCCACGCATGGGCCACAGGCGCAGCTTCCTCTACATACTGTTGATCAGCATGGCACTGTACACATTTCAGCGCGATGAGGGCAGCTACTTGTATCTCTATACGTTCGACAAGTTTGGCTGGCAAGTGGGCTCCTTTAGCACCTTTAAGACCTTCAAGTCGACGGCCTTTGTCATCATGATGCTGCTGGCAGTGCCTGTGATGAACAAAGTGTTCGGTTGGCGCGATACAGTAAGTGATCCCTGCCTAGAAACCTTTGCTACTTAAATACCTCTCTTGTGTTCTCTAGACCATCATCTTTATTGGCACCTGGGCACATGCCATTGCCCGGCTGTTCTATTACTTCGCGCCGGGTCCAACGCTGTTCTATGTGGGCGCTGCGGTCTGCAGCTTGGGTCCCATTGTTGCCCCCATGATACGTTCGATGACCTCGAAGATTGTACCCCAATCGGAGCGTGGCAAGGTCTTTGCCTTGCTCTCCGTCTGCGACAATGCGGTGCCCTTCATCAGCGGTGTCTGCTACACCCAAGTCTATCGTGCCACACTGCAGACAAGCCATGGCGGCGGCATCTACCTGCTCACTATTGGCACCCAAATGGCAGTTTTCCTGCTCGTACTGTAAGTGCAAGGAGTGGGCCAAAAAGGCGTAAACTACCTATTATATCCTTATTTTTCTTCTCTAGTTGCATTCATATTGTGCTAGGCGGCAATTCGCTGGCTGTGCCCATGTTGGAGGACAACGAGAGCGGACTGATCAGCGAAGCTGTTACCCGAATTTCCCAGCATCGAAAGACAGAAGAGGCATCCAACTAAATCTCTACTCTTTTATAACTTGTTTAAACCTCGCACTGCGATTTCAAAAAAAAAGAAAGGAAATCATTTTTAATATTTAAAAAACTCACCCTGTGTTTTGTTCACTTGTTCTTGGAGAGGGTGCGTTGTTTCTCGGCATGCTCCACCACCTGTTCATCCACAAAGAGTCCCTTGCGACGTCGCACGCTGTCCATGTAGACCTTGGCCCGGTTGGCGGAGTCGGCCTTCTCGCCGAAGTGCATCAGTTCCTCCTCGGTTGTGGGTAGCCAGAAGGGATCAATATCAATCACCTGCAGGCGAAACAGAGTCGAGAGTTGAGTATGGCAGACTATGGGATTCCAGGAAATGATTTAGACACAACGGGGGCGGGGTCGGGCCACTTGAGAAAGGACAATAGAGCTGAATAGAACGGCGTCGTTTGGTCTATGCGCCTGCGCCTCGCAGCACAACGCTGCGTGATTGGATTTACGTGATGTTTTACGAGTCCTGGCTCGTAGTAGAGGTGTGGGTGTGAGTGTGAGTGTGAGTGTATGAATATGTGTGTGAGTGTGCAGACAATCAGGGAAAGCGTGCATTTTCACATCTTCATGTTCATTGTTAAACTCAAGAGGGTCGATTCAGTTCGGGGTTAGGAGGGACTCGACATTCAAATGGCTGCGTGCATCTTTAATGACTTTCAGGGACAGGACATTCATTGCGTGATAAGGCACGCCAGGATACGCAGAATTTTACTGAATGGCGTGAAGTTTTTGCTCCTTTCTTTCTTCGGTTGCCACGGTGATTGATGATTGGCAATGTCGGGCGGCTACTACAGCTCCGACTCCGACTCCAACTCAATTCGACTGTAATTCTGTCATGTTGTTTTTGTTTTGTTTTGTTTGCCAGAAGGACACGCACTTGAGTCGCACAGCGGGCGGGTGTCAGACGTGCTGTTTCCATTCAATTTGATTCGATGCAGTTTGCTTTTCTCTGGAATCCCAGTCCAAAAGCCTTCTCAATGCCAAGGAACTTTTGCTTTACTTGATTCAGCTTCAGGATTTTCAGTTTCAGTTCGTGCCGAGGAGAGAAACTTATTTTTGTGTTTGTTGTTGCTTTTTTTTTTATTTTTGTTGCACCATCTGTTCGCACTACGCTAAACTGCGGCTCAGTTCCCCATGTAGATCATTATCGGGCACAACGTTTCGCTTGTTTAACAACCACTAACAACGCCAGCAGAAGGCAAGGAGTGGAGCACGGGGAACGGGTCATGGGGGCATGGGGGAGGCTGCAGTAGCCAGCATGATCACGACAACGACACGCGGCCATCCCGATCCCAATACACACACACTCTTGGATCCTTTTGTACATGGCAACAAGAACAAAAAGTGCTGCTTGAGCTGATCATCAAGCTGTGCCAAGGAGGGACGCTGCTTTCCCTACGCACAACGGTTCGTCAAGCAGCAAGCAGCAAGCAAAACAACAATGAGGAGGTACACCAACCGAACCGACCTGATCCGACCCGACCCGGCTGAGCCCAGTCCTCAGGGCCCTTGGGGCTCTTTTGGCAGCTGAAGTGCTCCAGAAGTGCGCAAAGCTTGTGTCTGAGCCGGTCCAGACAAATGAGCAGCAATCGCTGCCATGCACTGAGAGAAAGTTTGTGTATTATACAGAGAAGTATGGAAGTAAATTAAGCGCAGTTCTTGATATAAAAGCGAAAAGGCGAAGCTGAACTGTAAGGCTACTTTTAATAAAGATAACCAATTTTAATTTATATTTTCTTTTCTTTCTGAATCTTCAAGTTGGCATTTAATAATTGGGTTGCCTAAGCCTGCACAAAGAAAGGCAACTTTTCCGTTAAAAACTGTTGAATATTGCCTAGTATCTACCCTACTTTTTCGCACAGTGTTGTCATATAAACAACAGCATAAGGTAGCGTATAAAAACACTCGATGGTTGTTATCCACACCAGCATATCAAGCTGTAGCTTAACAGAAATTTCTCAGTCTATTGGGTGAAAGATTTTCAATATTTTCAAATAAATGTGAAGCAGAAAAAGTAGGCAGAATTTGCTGAAATAATTTATGTATAGATTTTAAAATTATTGTGTTAGTTTGCACTACAAATTAATTGAGGCAGCAATGATATAAGATATTAAATGGGAATCATTGAAAATCAAAAGAGTTTTTTAATGCAAAAACATGGACAAAAGAGCTCAATGTTGGCAGAGTTGTGACAACTCGAAGTCTAGTAATTATTAAGAATACAATAGTCTATCATATTAAAGTTAAACAAATTGATGCACAATTATAAGTATGACAATCTTGTAAAAATTAATCTACTACAAATCGATCCTAGAGTCATAGGCATTGCTTATATTATATTTAGTTACAGTTTTAATTATAGCTAAATGTAGAATGAAAATAACTTTAAGGTAATTTGAAATATGCTTAAGCCACAGTATTGGCATAGATAAGTAGAACATGCTCGGTAAGAGTATTGTGGAAGTGCTTCGAGTTCTTACTCGTCGCGTCTCGTATTTGTCATGGCCTCATGAGGGGTCTCTAATAAACACGCAGAAGCGTGAGTCGATTGTCTGCCGCATGAAGTGTGTGTCTGTCTGTCTGTATGTGAGTTGTTGGGTGCGTGTGTGTGTGTGTGTGTTTGGAGTGTGGAGAGTGTGTTTACCTGTCCAGCCGTACGTCCGCATGCAGGTAATTTACGCAGCAGCTACCGAAATACGCCTGACGCGCAGCTGTGGCAGTTGCTGTTGTTGTTGCCGTTGCTGTGACGGTGACGTTGGCTCTGTATCTGGCTGTGGTCGGAGACGGGGCAAGACCAAAAAACCGAACGAACGCGCGGCCCCGCAGTCGAGATTATTATCGCGCGCCAGAAACAGAGCCACAGCCTGGGGCAGAGACAGCAACAGCAACAGCAACAACGACTGTGGTAGGGGCAGCAGTCAGTGCCGTCGATGACGGTGCCACTAGCCAGTCTACAGACTGCCACAATCACAACAACAGCACACAAATGGCCCGTTCGTTGCGCATGCGCTGCTGCCAAGTCGAGACCCGAGCGAGGTTCGAGCCTCGACGAGCGTCATTTTGACAGCGCGCACAATGCAAACCACGTTCCACTTAAGCGCAACAGCAGCAACAACAACAACTGGCTAAAGGATTGCCTCAGCCACTTGGATAAGCACTTGCTTGGACTTGGCATACACTACATACACACACACACACATAGATGACTGACTGACTGCAGCGCAGACTTTAGGGCACTGCCACGGCCTCAACCTCAACCTCAACCTGAACCTCAGACTCAGACTGAGGAATCAGTCTCAGTCTCAGTCTCAGTCGCAGCCATGCCTCGTCTCCATCAGCTTGCCTCTCTTCTGCCATCGCCTGCGCTTTCCTCCATTGGAGACTTTCCCTTTGGTGGTGCTGGGGCTGAGCTGGGGGTCTGGCACTGGCAGTGTCTTCAGGTACAAAACGAGTTATCAGATTATTTGTTATTTGTCTTCGTCTGCTGTTCTCTTGCTCCCGCTCCCGCTCCCGTTCTCTCTCCCTCTGCCGCTCTGTTGTGTTCTGCTTTATTCTGCTGCTCTGTTTTGTTATGTATGCATGTGTGTGTGTGTGTGTGTGTGTGTGAGTGTGAGTATACGCTCCTCTTCAAGTAGTTTTCGAGTTATGCCTCGCATATGCAAAGCACGACAACAACAATAATAACAATCATATGCGACGCGTTAATGATAAACACTCCAAACAAGTACAACAACAACAGCAGCAGCAACCACAACAAATGAAAGGCCCTCGCTCTGGCCCTCCCCCGCCTCCTCCCACAAGCACCACGCGCTACAGTTAAGTAGGTAAGACCAGTAGCCAAAGCCGCTGCAGCATTTGGGGCGAGTGAGTCTCAAAATGGGGATTTGGGACTGTCAAAAGTGATGCCTGCCACAGTGTTACCTCTGCAGTGAAGGCTAGCGGTTAGGCAGGGCCAGGTCAAATAGAACAGCAGGACTTGAATATTAATATAATTTAGTTAGTTATCAATAAAGACATCTGTAAGTATTTATTAAAATAGTTGATTTGTGAGAATTATTAAATTTCGATTTAAATGTGCATTTCAAGTGTTATCGATAACACAATAGCTACCAAATTAAAGATGTAAATTCAGATATTTAAAAAAATAATGAAGTCTGTAAAAATTAAATGTAGATAAAGCTATTAGAATTAATCTAATAAAACTTAAACGTTATATTTGTCTGAGTCTCTGCTTGGGATTTAAAGCTCATACATCAAGATTTTAAATAGTAAAACTGTTATCGATAACACTCTTAGAGTTGCTTCCAATTAAAAACATTTAAGATCTGGGCACATTTTTAATCTTAAGTATAATTGAGAAGCTTATAGTGTTCTGTTAACTAAATAGCTGAGAAAAGTAAATGTTATCAAGTCAATACTCGATGCTTGTTAGGGATTTACTTTAAACACTGGACACTCTGCACAATATACCCAACTGGGCTTATCAATTAGCAGGGTATGCAGCAACACAATAATAATAACAAAAGCGCGCAAGACGGTAGCAATGGCAACAGTGGCAACAACAACAGCAATAAGTATTTATGCTGGCCATACCACAGTGCATGTGAGTTTGTGTGTTTTGTGTTTTGTGTGTGTGTGTGTGTGTGTGAGTGCGGCTTTAATGCGTTACGTGAAGTGAAAAATATGTGGAGAGAGACGAGTATGAAAACTGAAAATTAGTTTCTGCTGCTGTCGCTGTTGTTGTTGTTGCGGTTCTGTGGATGCGCGGATGCCAGGGGCCAAAAGGTCGACGACAAGGGAAGGGGGGAAGAAGCTGCATTAACAGCTCAGTTGCAGTTGCAGTTGCTGTTGCTGATGTTGGTGCAACTTAACGAACACATTGTAGGCCACGATGATGCGGCAAGAAATTCAAATAACAAAGCTCCCTCCCCACCTACACCCACTCACTCTCTCCCTCTCTCCCTGTCTCCCTCTTGCTCACACACATACGAGACAGACTGGCTGGCACTTGAGGACGTCGCATTCGTTGTTATTATGGGCACGTGACAACTGCGCCCACTCTGTGGTCAGTGGGAAGTGTGGAAACAAAACGCTCACGCATGTGGCATGGGCGGACTGATGGCTGGTGGGCGTGGCACGGAGGCGTTGCGCGCATAACTGTTTAATTGTTTGAATGGCTAAAAATGTCAGCAGCATTGCAAGATGGGGACAAACTTCAAACTGCCAGCTGACACAAATCACAGTGTCGATTGTTGTCGACAACTGTTGTTGTTGCTGCTGATTGCTGTTGTCGAATTCTAATTGCTAAAAGGCACGCAGTTGGCTTTTATTGGCTCGAATAATGCACTTATTTGAGAGCCGCTCAAACAAAACTAGTTTCCGTTTGCTTTTCTACAGGAAAAACTCACGGAAAGTAACAAACGTTGCCCCTTCTCGTCCTCCCAATTGCTGCTGTTGCTGCTGTCCGTTCCCCTTTGAGACGGACGCTGGAAATGCGTATGAAATTATACGAAGCAGCAAAAAGACAACAACAACAACAACAACGACACTAGTCAGCGATGCCGGCAAAACTTCAGCTGAGAAATAGAAAATCACCGGAAGTCATTATACAAAAACTTGTTGTTATCGATTGGTTGGGCGATATACAACACACACACACACACACACACACTAACAGACGCTTATAGACATATAAAAACTTATAGAGTCTATCAATACTAACACACACACACACACACTAAGCGCTCTTTGCACACCCGACAAAAATGGAACAACAAAACGCTTGTGATTAGCAAACGGCATTTGAAGAAATCTTAGCACAGGTTAGAGTGGAGCCAAAAGGCATGGAAGAAAAATAGACTGGAAAACATTAATATAATAAAGGATAAATACAATTACTATGCTAAGAGTTTAAAACAAATCATTGCTAACATTGAGGACTACAACTAACATTCGAGTAATATCAAAGATAAACTTTGAGCTTAGTAAAGTAAATTAAATAAATACTAAGTACCATTTATATGTTATTTAAATACAAAACAACAGCTATCAAATACTACTTTAATATAATAATTACTACTTTGTGAAATATATTATTAAAATTATCAGTCGTTTTGAATCTACATTTAAACTAAAACAATAAAATACGCAACTGAACTAACCGTAATGAATTAAAGCGATACTACAGATGATCACATATCTATCTACTTTTGTCTTTGTTACACAAATAATTATACTATGGTAAATATTCACAAATTGAAGTGTTATTAATATTACTTTAACCTTTACAAGTATAAAAGAAAATGTTATAGAAAGTAGTCTCAAGAATATAAAAACTTGATGGTGCCTTTCAACTAAAATAACCTCTACTTCTAGAAGCAATTAACACAGTTCGTGACATAATTAAAATGCCCGGCTCTTGAGAGTAAAACAAAAAAAGCACATTCCTTGGTTTTGCGGTTTCTTTCCAAGAAGTTTATAATCGTGTTAGAACATAATAAAAGCGAGATGATATAATAACCACATGGCAACAGAGAGATCGCAATTCGCTTTCAATTTAAAGTGTAAAGAACGTTTGCGACATTTTTGTGTGGTGCACATGGGCTGCGTCTTTATTAATCATTTTTTGAGCGAGCTCATCCGCTGCTTGGGCTCATCCGCTCAGTGGCCAGTTGGGAAAATGGAGATTGAGATCGAGATCGAGATCAACTATTACCAATGCTACAAAATGGGATTGAAGTGCGACAAGGTCAGGGGAAAGGCCGCCCGCTTCGTGGCGAGGCAAGGTACTTGAATTTCAGAGCCAGAGTTGCCACAGCTGCAGCCTCAAATGGACCATATAACTTTCAGAGAGCAACTGTTGTCGCTGCCTCGACTGCTGCTGCTGCTGCTGCTGTGGTTTTAGCTTATAAGACTTCAGCAGAAGGCAGCAGCAGTTAACCAAAGGTAAGCTGAGATTTTAGCTGACCAAACACAGACCGCAGATGGAGATGCAGATGAAGATGAAGATGAAGAGGGGCTGAAGCACGCACATGGCATATGGCCAAGAAACACAAGAGGGATAAGTTCATTTTAGTGATTGCGTCGTGGCGCACTTGTGCCAAAATCACCAGCAACAACAGCAACAGCAACAGCAGCAACAGCTGCGTTGATTGCACACACTTACCTCCCAGTGGCTGAACATTAGCTGGGGACAGGCGAGGCCAGATGTCTGTTTGCGCATCTCCTGCGCAAAGTTGAACGATTCGATGACCGGCAGCAGACAGGTCACGGCAAAATTGCCGCTACCCTGGGTCAGGTCACCCGATAGAATTTTGCCATGGCGTCGTCCAATTACCGCATACATTTTACCTGCAAAAAAAATGGGAAAAACCCAAGAAAGGAAAAGTTGTTAATACGACTGCAAATCTAAGCATAAAATAAAGAAAGTTTGACAATGAAATGCACAGCATGCCAAACCTTTGAAGTTGTTCAACAAAGTAAAGTATTCATCATCAGACTGAGCTGAGAAATTAATAAAATATTTTATTGTAAGTTCGTTGTAAAATTATTGCTTTGTTTATGAAAATGTAAATGTTGAAAAGCAGCTGTCTAACAAAGAGAAATAGTATTTGGAAAAATAATTTGACATTAAATGTGACAACTATTATTAAAGGAATTTTTGATTGTCAAAGGATACAGAAGCAACTTATGAATGTAGTTTTTAAGAGGCATAAATAAAATATAAATAATTCTAAATGATAGCTACGATTTAAATGTACAGGAAGTAAGATAACATTGGAAAGCGATGAATGGATAATGCTTGGAGCCAATCTCAACCATTTATTGTGTAAGAAATGAATGAAATAAACAAAATCATTATAATAATGATTGTGAATGTGAGTTATCATCAACAATGCCAAAATTTACAATGTGAACAGAGACAACATGCAAATGAGACAAGCTATGTGAATGTTGGCCAATAATCAATGAATAATACAATAATAAAAACAAATTTGTCAAAATATTTGCTATTCCCAAGCATGGACTTATAAATGAACGACATCAGTCCAAATTTAAATAAATAATCAAACTGAAATGTTAACAAATTTCAGCATTCCAAAAGAGTTTATAAAGAAGTATTACATTTTGTTGTAAAAGAGTAGAAAGTCAATTTGTGTTCCAAATTATAATAACAAGTCAATAAATATATTGCCACTATGTCAAGTCTAATGACTGCTAGAGAGAACTAGCTTAAATAAATATTTTATAAATATAATGTGTACAAACATGGGAAGAAATGCGACTCATCCTTTAGCCATGTGCCAAATGATTCAAAACGATATGAATGTGTAATTTATGAATGAATGAAATGATACACCAAAATATGCTCAATCATATTTGAACATAAGTAATAGCAATCATCAAATGACAGTGAATTTTAGCTTTGCGTGCCAAGAATGCTGGAATTTCCCCAAGCAATTGGAACTTTGTCATTTGAATCGCAATCGCAATCAAATTAAGCCAGTGAGTAAGATCAACACAATATGCAGGCTAAGGTTCCAGTTAATGTGTTGCCATGGTCAGTGAGTCGTCAATGAAAATGGAAACCAAATGAAATCTTATCGCTAGTGCCAAGCTTCAGTGCCAGACCCAGACACAGTGCCTGTCCCTGTTCCCTGTTCCAGTCTCCATCCCGGTGTTGGCCCGGCCCATAAAAATTGGCGCGCTTTCTTGAGAAGCGCGCGCTTTTCGCTTGAACTGGCCACTCAATGCTGGAGCTTAGCCTGAAGACGAGTCTACAGATTTGTAGCTGCTGTTTTTCTTGCTTATTTTTTGGCATGCGCGCGAAATTAAACAAGCAACAAACAGCATAAGAAAAAAGAAACCTACAGCAACAACAATGTCGCTGGGCAGGAATTAGTTTCCGGTCGTAGTAAAAATGACAAAAACAACGACGACAACAGCAATAGCAACAGCAACAGCAACAGCAAAAGGCAGAGGTAAGAATAAACACTGAGCGGGCAAAAACGGGCTAAAGGATGCGCCTCATGTCCAGTGTCCAGCGTTGCCTTGACGGCCTCAGGCGACGGGCAAGCGCAGCACGCGAGCCGGGTTCAGGTCTACATAGATACTAACACACACACTCAGGCACACAAACACACACATATTATGGATGCTGTTGCCGTCTCACAACATTCATTCATTCATTCAACCATTCCAGGCAGTTGCTGTCTACGTCACAGTCGCAGTCGCAGTCGCTGCTGCTGTCTCTGTGTGCGTTCATTCAAGTCTTGGCACACAGATACACACACACACACACATACGCAGAGAGCGAGAGACAACAACGAGTCGACGTCGACGTCGACAGCGGCGGCGACTGCGACAGCGACAGAGTTGAGAAGTTGCCGTCGTTCGTTTTTCTGTTTGATCAGTTCGAAAAGTGAGGTTGCCCTGAGCAGACGACGCAGACGGAGAGACGGAGAAACGAAGACGCAAAACGCATGCCACAGAATTGCAGCCAAGTGACGCGTGTTTTTTGGTGCTACAACAAAATAATCTAATCAATACTTATATTATACAACTGCCAAAGAGAGAAAGAGAGCGGGAGGGAGAGCTCTGCTTGAAAGTGCAATCGATAATCAATAAGCGCAGATCGTTAATCGTTAATCGCGCAATCGTGTGCTTAAACCTGCTTATAACGTAATCGTGCAACGCGAGTTTCGAGTTGTTGTTGTTGTCGCAGTAGCATGTGGGCCAGGGGCCAACTTAAAGCGGCCACTCGCTGCGCTGACCAATGCTAATTTCAGCACCCTCCCCCTGAAATTGCAGTAGCAGCAAAAACAATCAACGTTTCGATTTGCCAAGTCAACAACGGAGGCTGAGACCGAGCCAGCTTACAAAACAACCCACAAAACAAAAGTGTCAATTACAACAGCAACACACCCAAAGCAACACACACACACACACACAGACACACACAGTCGCACAGAGAGTCGTATCGATGGCCAGCATACGCTTGAGATCGCTGCGCCGCCTCAGCATGTTGCTGCTGCTGTTGTTGCTGCTGGTGTCGAGCGGCGTGGAAAGCACGCGTCTGCCGCTCGAGGTGTACGAGCTGACGCCGTCGGCCAGCGAAGACAGCAGCGCAATGGCCAAGCACAAGAGCTTGGAGTACACCATCTATGATGCCAAAGAGACGCCAACAGGTGTGCCGACAGCAACACCAGCGACAGCAACATCGACAGCAGCAACATTGAGCAGCAGTGAAAAGCCGCTAACTGTAGCTGTAGTCAGCATCTCAGCGGAGCAGGAGCAGGAGCAGGAGCTGGGGTCGGAGCCAGCGAATCGACGTGCGCGCCAAATGTTGCAGCAGCAACATCGACTGACGAGCAGCAACAACAACAACAAGCATGCGCATGGCAAGGATCTGCGCATACTCTACCAAGTGGGGGTAAGTAAAGTGGAGAGAGGGAGACACATAGCTAATAAATAAGTTGCAGCTAATTACAGCGGCAACTGTTTGCTGCCAGCAACAACAACAACAACAACAGCAGCAGCACCAATGATCTATGCAAACAACTTGTCGGCGGTTGCATAATGCGGCGACACCTGCTCAACAACTTTGGCTGCTGTTGTTGCTGGCGTGGGCATTGCAGTCAATAGTTACAACTACAACAACAGCAGCATCAGGTTTTGCACTCAACTCGGGGCTGGGCCCACGATGGTTGTCGACGCGACTTCGAATCGAAGTCGAGTCGAATCGAGTCGAGTATGGGCATTGTCTATATTTAGCCGCCGCCCTAAAGAGATTGACGTTCTTAACAGCCATTACACTTGACACCCACAAAACGGGGCAGTTGTTTCATTTTTTATGGCACATTTAATTGCAACTGCAGCAGCAGCAGCAACTACAAGCCAGCAACAGCATCAACAGCAACAAGAGCAATTGCTTTATATGAAAAATGAAAGTTGTTTGTTGTCGTCGCATTTGACAAACATTGTTGTTGTCGTCGTCGCATTTGATCAATTAAAGTCAACGATACCTTATAGACCAATTAGAGCTACGGGTCAGGAGTTCAATGTTTTTATACGAGCTGCGGCACGAACTGTGTGCTGTGTGTGTGGCATGACTAAGCCAAAGTTACACACTCAATACGATACGATACGATCTTTCCACGAACACAACATGTACTGCAAAATTCAACTGCGAGCACATAATGTTGACTCAATGAGCATTCAATCAAATGTTCCCCCTTCCCCCCAGATACACGATAGATATACAGTTACAATTTTTAGCTAAGTAGTTTTCATATATCAGCAATCTATTATGTCCAGTGTCCACTGTATTGAACACGCCTTGCTTGCCAAAGCTTTTATTATTATTGTTGTTGTTCTTGCTAGTTGGCCAAGGCGTGAAATATCAACAACAATCAAAACGAAAATATTGACAGTCTAAACAACAACTAAAAGAAAACAAAAGGGAAAAAGCTGTGAGTTGTCATTGACTTTATATATACCCTGTTGGCAGTAAAAGAGAAAGCATAGAATGCATTTAATTGGGGGAAAACTTTAAATCTATTGATAAAATCAACTAATTTGGAATATAATTATTTGAGACGTCATTTTTTATACTGAATAATTTTTTTCTTTATTTATATTTTCCTTCAACTTTTAATTGATTCAACCTATCCTTGCCATTAGTCTAATTGTCGCTATTTGTTCTCTTGCTTATTAATCATTAAATATATGAAATGCACAATTTAAAGGCCTCATAAAACTGCTAATCAGTGCCATCCCATAACATGCTTTTCTAATAGAAAATTTCTATACCCATTTAACAAACATAATCTCGCTAATATGCCCCACACCCGATCCTCACAGCACAGATCGTCGACTCAGTTGGGTTTTGTTTCGCGGGGGGGAGCAGAGCAGGCATGGCCCATAAATTTCCAATCCGTATGTCTGCAATAAATTGTGAAGGCATAAAAAAACAACAACAAATCAGGCGGCGCATAGAGAGCAACACCTAAAATAGACAATAAAAAAAGCCTAAAATTCCTGTCGGGGTTTTCGGAAGAGCTCGCATAAAATGGCTTAACGAACGAGCGAGAGAGGGAGAGATAGAGAGTGAGAGAGAGAGCGCGAGACAGCGGTGAATAGATAAACTTTTTTCTTTATTTTTCTTGAAGAAGAAAACAAAAAGTTCCCATGCTTAAAAGCGTTAAACATTCAGTTCCGGTATTTAAAAATGTTTTCAACAATAACAACAACAACAAACACGGCAAGAGGGAAGAGTGGCAGAGTGCTGGGCAGGGGGCAGGCAGAGAGAAAGAGAGGCAGCCAAAGCTGAATGAAAGAAAATTCATGAATGAAATACGACAACGACGACGACGTCGACATCGAAGCTGGCAAATGGCGTTGCCAGCGCGATGAATGAACGAGAACTGTGAAGAGCAGCAGGGAGATGGCTTGGAGACGAAGGGGAGCAGCAGGGCAGGGGGGTAGATGTGTGCAGACCGAATGAATGAAAACGTAAACGTTGCCGATGAGCTGCGACGCCGCCAGCGCCGTCGACTGAGACGGCAGCAGCGACTGCGACGTTGCTTCGCTTCGCTTCGTTGGGCAAGTCAATCTATGAATGAATGGCAAAGCGACAGAGCGTCCAAATGTTGTTTGAATGGGTAAAACGCCAACAACAGCAACAGCAAAAGCAACAACAGTGATTTGTTAGCCATATACAAGCAGATCAGCTACGCATATTTGGCTTAAACAACTCGCGCTGCGCTGCGCGTGGCATGGCTAAAAGCAGTCTCAGCCAAAAGGCACATAGCCATGGCCATGTTGTTGCGGACCCGTGGCATGTGGCATGTAGACATTGAATGACACGAGCTCGCACCGAAAACGAAATATCAAAGAGAGGTTGCTAGAAATTCCAATCGACTGAGAAATGCATAAACAAATCAAGCATAAACATGTCTCTAGAACTGTCGGTCCATCGGTCCAACGGTCCGGCTGTCCATTTGTCCATCTGTCTCTCTGTCTGTCCAGTCGTCGCCTTGTTGTTTGTGCCCGTTTTGTGGCCTGGCCCAGACACGTGGGTGCTTTTATTGTTATCTTTGTTGTTGTTGTTGTTGTTGAGCTCAGCCAGGTGTGAAAACGGCATTTTTATTTATTTTTCAGCTAGTCTTTTTTTTTCTAAAGCGAGCGCCAGTCGCAGGCCAACTGTGCGTATGCGCAATATGTGTGTAGTAAATAAAATGTTGTTTATCCAAAGCTTGGGCCACGCCCTCCCCACAACAATGCACACAATTGTCTAGTGTTCTTTTTAATTTTCAGCACAACTTTTTGCCTTCCTCACTTCCCCCTCCCTACTGTCAATCCCTTGTAAGTTTGTCCGCAGTCATCTTTATGTTAATTCCAGCCGCAGGCATTCATCATAAAAGTCGCGTCATAAAATTTACGAGCTTTATCATAACTGCTTTTCGACTGGACTGTGTGTGTGTGCGAGCGTATGGGTGTATATGTGAGTGTGTATGTGTTGCTGTAACTCTAGCAAGGTCATCATCGAGTTCGAGACTCTAGATACTCTCTCTCAGCATAGATCTTTTGCTATCATCAGACTCCGATCAAGTTGCCCAGTCAACTGCCAACTTCTTCGCATTTTTTTTTTTCTTTTTCATAATTTCTACATTTTTTAATTCGTTTTTTCTCTCTCCTTCCTTTCACGCCAAAGAATTTATGATTTTGTATGCTAAATTTAGAAATTATTCAATGTGAATTCAAAGCGAAAACAAGCAAAAACAAATGCTCGAAGAGTGTAAAACGCCGCACGGCAACAACAATCACAGAAGCTGCCACATACACTGCAAGAAATCATAGAAAAAACCATTTGTTTAATGCAAAACAGAAGTGCTGAAGTTTCTCTCAGTGTACAAAACAAACATATTTTTAATAATGTCTAACGCATTAGCATAAAACGAACAACAACAAAAACATAGCACAATTATTCACCTAAAAAAAATTCCAGTTCACAATTTCAGAGAGCTTCCATTGAGAAAAAAAAAACAACTGGCTGAAAGCTACAACAACCTGAGCCAACGGATGCTCGATACCAAAAAACTAGTTTGCCCACTTTTTTCTGGCCATTGTTGTTGCTGTTGTTGCACCTATTGCTGCTGCTGCGGCGACTGTTGTTGTCGTGTTTCTCGAGGCAATCGACTCAAGTTTGGAGCTGGCGCGCGCGCCAAGTCAACTTTTTTTTTCTCTTCTTTTATATGTATAGTATTAGACTTGTAACAATTTTGTGTGATAAACAAAAACAACAACAACAACAACAGCAACAGCAACAATTTCGTCTAGTTGCCACAAAACGCAAACGCATTCGGAAAAATCGAACGGAAATATTTGCTGGCCGGGCGAGTTTCCGTTTCAGCCAAGACCTTGTTACAGTTATTGACGGACACGTTCCAGTTCGGGTGCTGCTGCTGCTGCTGTAGTTGCTGCTGCTATCTGTAAGTGTGCTAATTACGTGCCAAAGGCGCATTGTTTACAACGGCTGGCGACGGCAGCAAAAATAAATAACTATAAATACGCTGTCGATCTTGTTGTTGTTGATTCGTTCATTCATAAAAAGCCGCGTGCGAGCAGCAGCAGCAACAACAACAACAACAAGTGCGCATGTGTTTATTAAACAAAACAACAAGCGATCATCGACAAGTAGAGCGAACAACAACTGCAACTTGCGCGTAATTAACAGACGGCCCAAAAAGGTCATAGCAACAAAAGCTACGCGCAAATGTTGCTGCCGTCATTCATTAAAAAAAAATTGTGAAAAACAGCAGCAGCAACAACAGCAGTCGCAGCAACTTTTCATTCATAAAAATGCTGAGCAACAACAATAGCGTAGCTCCAAGATTGATTTATTTAGCTGAACGTAAAAGGAGGCAACCGTTGCTGCTGCTGCGGCTGCCAGCAACATGTTTACAGTGCAGCAGCAGCAACATTTTGCGGTTTGGCCAAAGCAAAAGCAACAATTACAAAGGCAGCAACAACTGTGTTGTTGTTGTTGTCTCCCCTTTTTTGAATGAATGAATGAATTGCTTTTTTCCGTTTTGCGGCCACAGCAACAACAGGCTGAGGATGTGAATATGCTTGTGAATGTGGATGTGATTAGTGGATGTCCGTGTGCGTAGACGACGTTCATTAATTGTGACGATCAACAAGCTACGCAAAATCCAGTATTACTGTTGCTGTCGCTGCTGCTGCTGCCGCTGCTGCCAGCAACAATGGACAACAACAACATGCCTGAACTGAAGCTGAAGCTGCTTTGTGGCCTGCCTGCAATTGGCTGCAATGCGAATGCCTGGCAAACGAAACCAGTTCCTGGCTAACCAATTCAAATCCCCTCCCCTCCCCCCTGTGAACAGCACCCCTCTTCTATGGCACGCTCAACAACAAACTGACCGTTTTTGTTGCTGCGGTTTGCTTCCTTTTGGCATTTTTGCACTTTTATGAATGAAATTTGTATGTTGTTGTTGGCTCTTCCTCTGCTGCTGCTGCTGTTGTTGTTGTTGTTGTTGAGGTTGGCATGTTTCCGTTAAGGCGCGCCAAAGTGGCACGGCCAGTTGCTGCCCTCCTCCCTACCGCGTCTCCCTGTTGCAGCTATATTTACAGCTGAGGCCGAAGCTAAGTCAAAGTCTTCTTGGACTATGAACAGCTTCTACTTCCGGCTCTCGTTCGCACTCTCTGAAACTGAGACTGAGTCCAAGTCCAAGTCCGAATCCGAGTCTGGAGTCCCAAAACCCAGTTTAATGTTTTCGTCGGAATTTCTCAACAAAAATAAAAAGAAACTCAGAACATTTTTGAGAGCAGCTCGAGGCGGATGAAGATTAAGTGGAAGTTGTCTTGCTGGCGCTGGCCCAAACAACTTCCGTGTGACTTCCGCAGCAAGTGAGAGAAGCAGCTTCTCACTCTCTCTCTCTCTCTCTCTCTCTCTTTCAATCTCTGGCCGACTTCCGCTTGAAAAACAATTTTCAATTTTAATTGAATTTTCGTGTAAACAGCGTGAGGTGACCAAAGAGCACTTCCGTCTCGCACTCAGTCTAATGCCTGGCCACATGTTTGGGCGACGCCAGATTGCATAATTCTCTTCCCAGTCATGGGGCAGCAAAAGCAAAAGCAGAAGCGGCAAAAGGAAATGTATAGAAAAATCATTAACGCACAGACAAAAGATAACAGTTGAAGCACAGACGAAGATGATGTAGAAGGCAGGAAGGCTGCTTGCAACTACCTGCTGCAGACACTTGTGCCAGGCGGCTGCCAGCAGCTCTAACATTGCTAACGGTCCCACAGATCACCAGCAGCAGCAGCAGCAGCAGCTCAGCAGCAACATCTTTTTGTGGCAACGGCGCATGTGCAGCATCCACCCTTGCAACGTCTGTTGTCGTCGTTCTCTGTCGATCGGTCGTGTGCGTCTTTGTGCGTCAACGCCCTCATGGGAACCAAACACCACAACGACCCTCTGGCATTCTTGGCGAGCCCAAGCATCTTCCATCTTCCGGCATTCTACAAAAATTTATGTCACTGATTGGCAACTCGCACACATGTCCGCATGTGCGTCCTTTTGTGGCTCGTCCTTTTGTTCAACTTTTGCGCACGTCATGTCAAGCGTTTTGGGTTATTGATAGCGGCAGGTGCAGCCAGTCAGTGCCAGTGCCAGTGCCAGTTCCAATCCCAGTCCGAACTCTGGTTCGTCAGCTCGAATTACGTTGCAGCTAAAACAGCGACAATCAAAGGCTTCCCTCCCCGCCCCCGGCTCTCAACCAATGTTGCTGGGGCTAATGAGTGGCAGCAATGGGGAGACAAAAGCCCAACCGTTGTTGCATTGGCATGCCAGCAATGTACATAGCCCCCTCCCCCCTGGCTCCGTAACTTTAACAAAATTCTCCAAGTCATTGTCATCTTGAGGCAAAGACGCTTCCGGTGCCGTCAGCATTCCAAGCATGCCCCCAGCCACATGGGGCATGACGATGAGTCTCTTTCTATCTCTCTCTCTCTCTCTCTCTCTGGGCTGTGTGGGGTTCTTGGGGGTTAATTCGATTCAATTAAATAAGCGTGCGTAAAACCCTTTGACAGCTCTTAGAGTCGCCCCACACTCCAATTTCATTTAACTCAAGCTTGCGGCTTTTGTGTCTGTTCGAAAAGTCATCCAAAAGTTGCACACTGCTTGCCGCATCACGTTGCAAACGCTGGCCAATGTGTTGCGCGACTCTATTGTGTCGTGTCTCAGCTTCCGTTGTCCCCTTTCACCTTGGCCATTTGCGCCCTTTGCGCACTTTGACACATGAGGCTAATTGTCTGAGGCGTCGCGATGTGGCGCGCGTGCTGCAGCATCGAGCAAATTATAAAGTGTCGCCGTGGCAAGCAAACTCCCTGACTCCCTGACTGCCCCCTCTTGTCTACTCTACGTGCCGCGTTAAACCGGAAATCCGGTCTCTCTCTTTCTATCTGTTTGTTTGCTTTAAAGCAGCAACTTTTACTAGCGCGGCATAAACTTTCTTGCTGAAACTTCAGCTGTTGCTGCTCCCTTTCTGCCCCGTCTGCCCCTCCCCGCCACTCTCTACAGTTATCTGTTGTTTATCTGCTGTTTGTAGCACGAAGACGATTTCGATGGCATGATTCTCTGGCATTCACAGCACACATTTGCCTATCAATATGTAAAACTCATTCCACTTACGGTGCCACTCAAGTGGCACAGCATGAGTCCAGTTTCCCCCACACATTTAAAAACAATAGGACTTGGGGGGACTGCTCGTATTTCAAAGCATTTCCCACGCTGCTTACAGCGCTCGTCTTGCTCAAGGAGGCAGCTCCTTACATAAGCATATCCTGCCAGCCCGGCACTCTGTGGCACGACAAAGGTTTCCCTCAAGTGCGTCGAATCCTTAGGAATCCTAATAATCTGAGGGAGCGACAAAACGGGGTTTATATAATATGGAAAAATGTTTTGAATTTGTCAAGCCAAAAAGGGTTAAGGTTCACAACAGGAACTGCAGCTGGTAACAGGCGGTGTCGGGGTCGGAGTCGGGGGCTTGGACAGAGATGCGGGGCAGGTGCAGCTGAAATGCTGAAAGCCAGAAGCAAAAAGTAGGTCAAAAACGCGTGGGAAATGCGCGATGCGGAAGTAAAAATGGTGAGCGGAAGTAAATAAAACTAATAAAGAGCGGCAAATGAAGAAGCAGAAGGCAACAAGGAAGTAGACGGACTACTTCCGCAAAAAACAGAGAGTGAGAAAGAGAGCGAGAAGAATGTGGAGTAGAGGGAGAAAGGTAGTCTCAAATTAGTGGCAAAGGTAAAAGGTCAGGCAGGCAACCTGTTTGGCTTTGGCTTTGCTTTACTTCCTGTGCCAGTGCTAATCCCTTGTAAAGACACACACACGAGTGTGTATGTGTGCGTGTGTGTGCTGCACTTATTTATTTACATCCGTCGGCTCGTCTGCACTAAATCACTTCCGGACTTCCGGTTCGTCACGGACTCGCTAAGTAGATAGCTACAACCAGAGTTAGCAGTCGCAGCAGTCAGGGGTCCGGGGAGGGAGGGCCAAAGGACGCTCAGGTAGCTGGAGAGGGCTGCGAGGGCAGGCAGGTGCAACTCTCAACGAAACGGGCCTATTGATTTCATTATAAAAATAATTTGAATACAAATCAGAAAGAAATAGAAGAAGAAAAACACACAGCCGAAAATCAAATTGAAATCGAAACCCAACAAAAGGCCAACAAGAAAAGGATCCCAAGAAAAAAATAAAACGCAGGCGACAGAGAAAGAGAGAGAGAGAGAGAGGGAGAGAGAGAGCGAGAGTGGATGTCAAAAGGTACGAGTTGAAAATAGTTCCACTTAAAAAATTGATTGCTTTCGATAATTTCATTGGAAACCTGTGGATGTTGCTCATATGTGAGTTGCCGTTGCTGCTGCGACTGTTGTTGTTGTTGCTGCTGCTGCTGCTGTCAATGTTGTCACTAGAGTGCCATACAATAAAATCAAATGAGAAAGGACAATGACAAGCGTTGAAGCACCAGACGACGACACATAATAAAAACGCAGCAAATCGAATACGAAACGAATACCGAACCAATGCTAGTTGGATTTTATGTTTATTGCCCCACAACGACAACAACTAAGTAACCCACAGTCGAGAATGCTAGACTCTGAAATACGCTGTAGCCATATTTGCATAAGAAAATATGTAATTTATTTATAGTACAAATTAAACGAATACGGCAGCTACAACAAATATTTAAGCTAATAAGTTGTTGCTATCTTAATTAAATTTTTATATGTATATTGTCAAAAGGTGTTTAAACCGAGAGACCGACAGCGAGAGCCGAGCTTTTATGCCCTCTTAAACAACTTTTGTCAGGTATAAAAATAGGGAGAACAACAAGAACATCCATAGGGACAACAGCTAGTAACATAAGCTTTTATGGGACAGTGTGCGAAAGGACCAAAGGATTAAGTAAACAAGCAACGAAAACACACACATATATGACAACCTAGAAAGGTCTTGGGAATTCAATTAATGAAAAGTATCTCTGCATGCCCAAAATAAACATTCAAACAAGAGCATAGCTTATATAGCTTGATAATCATGTTAAAGTTGCCCAAACAATGGGAATCCCCTGAATGCTAATGCTGAGAAAAAACCGTTGGAATACTGTGAATGGCCACTTGAAAATGAATGAAATTATCTCAATGACTTTGCTTACTTCTCAACTCAAGTTGCCCATTTACAATGTCTATTAACACTTCCTGTTTTCCACACTACTTGCAGGACTCGGAGGCTGACTTGCCCGTGTGTGCACCCAATGCGGTCTGCTCCAAGATCGACCTGTACGAGACACCCTGGATAGAGCGACAATGTCGCTGCCCTGAATCGAATCGCATGCCCAACAACATCATACTGCATCATCATGAACATCCGCATGCAGGACATGGCAATGGCAATGGGGAGAATCAAAAGTATCGCAGCTACTACGAGAAGGAGAAATTGCTGCAGCACAAGCGACTGCTGCTCGGCGAGTTTCAGGACAAGAAGTTCGAGAGCTTGCATATGAAGAAACTCATGCAGAAACTGGGCGCAGTCTATGAGGACGAATTGCAGCTGCAGCCGAGCGATTATGTGGAACGTTCGCCCGACTACAATGAGGCAGTGCCGCCCTCAACTTATGAGGAGCTGGCAGACAATGAGCTGCCACATGCGCCGCCTCGTGGCTCCGCCCATATGCGGCATTCAGGACATCGCGGTTACAAGGAGGCAGCCAGCTTTATAGGCGGCTGTCCGAGCAGTCTAGGCGTGGAAGATGGCCACACAATTGCGGACAAGACACGACACTACAAGCTCTGCCAACCGGTGCACAAGTTGCCCGTCTGCAAGTGAGTAGACATCTTCGAGTTGCAAAGCGAGTCCTTTGGCTAATTGCCTGTCTTTATACTCTAGGCACTTTCGTGATTACACCTGGACTTTGACCACTGCAGCCGAGTTGAATGTCACCGAGCAAATAGTGCATTGTCGCTGCCCCAAGAACTCGGTCACCTATTTGACCAAGCGAGAGCCCGTGGCCAACGATAGTAATGCCTATCGCTATCTCTTTGCCTGCTCCCCGCTGACAGTGAGTTTCCTCTACGAACATATCTCAGTTAAATCCTCAACTAATGCTATCTCTCTCTCTCCCCCTCTTTAGCGGCTACGCTGCCAGCGCAAGCAGCCCTGCAAGCTGTTCACGGTGCGTAAGCGGCAGGAATTCCTCGACGAGGTCAACATCAACTCGCTGTGCCAATGCCCCAAAGGACATCGCTGTCCCAGCCATCACACACAGTCGGGCGTCATAACGGGCGAGAGTTTCCTCGAGGATAACATACAGACCTACTCGGGCTATTGCATGGCCAACGATTGAATTGAGTTGCCAACAAATCTCCACTATACTCGTATATATACACATACATATATATACTCGTATATATATGGGCTATACATAGGTTTTAACTAGGACTATGCTTATAAGTCGACTGAGCCAATTGAGTCTCGCCAAGTTAACAATTAAACTGAAACTAAAACTACAACTACAACTATAATTGGTGTGTGTCTCCGAATGCGTATGTATGTATGCGTATGCGTGTGTGTGTCTGTATGCTGTTGCGTTGCGTTGTGTGTGTAAAGTTGAGCTGAGGTTTTTTATTTTTAGTTACTACCAAAATTTGGTCATACATCGTAATATACAAATATTATATAACAAATAATCTATAAATAATAATCTAAAATATATGCATAAATGTAACTATTTAATTAGTTCTAAGGCGCAGTTTGTTATACAAATCATTTGTAATGAATATTTATAAAGAGCGTTCTTAAATCTGTAACATAGCACCCCTCCCCAGCACCCATCCTCCCTTTACTCATATATTAATTGTATATATTATACGCAGTTTCTTTGACAGCAAAAAATCCTCTACGACTACAACTACAAACTTCAAGTCCCATGCGTGCCAAATTAGTATGCAACTTACTTATGTTTTCTCTCTTTTGATTAATTCATTAATTAAACAGATTTAGCAAGAAGTTGTACAGTTAGAAACTGTTTGAGAGCGAACCATAACACATACCGATAATATATATATTTGCTTTAATATTTTTATGAAAATATATAAAAAAAAAAATATATATATTAAACTTCAATTAAGCGCATATAACGAAACTATATTTCAATTGTAAAATTCGCTTTTTCATCCCATACATTGTAATCAAATGTCCTGTCTTTCCACAACGACTCCTTCTTCAAGTATTCGCTAATTAAGTATTAGGCATAATATTTCCAGCAGTCGACAAGTGTTTTTTATTATTTTATATATCGAAAAATATATTTTTGTATAAAGGCCAAAACGAGCAAGAATAAATTTTAAATTATGTACGAGATATGAAATGAAATATTTCAACTATACTAAAGGAAAGTGTTTTATTTGAATTAAATGGACTATATGAAGGTGAGATTAAGCACTGCAATCGGATTTAAGATGAAAATCTGATTCATTTAATTATTCTGTTATAAGTGTAGGAAGCCATTTTCATTTCAAATAAGAGTTCAATTCATCTCGAATAGCGAACAGTAAATAAGGTCAGCAGCACAACCAATTCACTTTAAGCGCACAGCCGAAAAGTATGCAATAGAAAACTTGCGCCTTCAGGAGACCAGAATTTTATTGCAGCTCAAATTGGTTTGCAACTTTGCTAACCGAGTGCAGTACGGCTAAGAGTTTAAGTTGCAAGCAATCGCAGTAAATGGAATTAACGAAGTTGGAATTGGCAATGTAATAAAAATAGAATGGAGAAATTGAAATTGAGTGAATCGAAAAAAAAACAGCCACACTTCTGAATGAATAGCATTCTTGGACTTTAAAAGCTGTATGCTGGGTATTCAAGCAAAAAGGCCGACTATTTCCTGGCAATTAAAAACTAAAAAGCAAAACAAAACAAAAACAGCATTGTGGATTAAGCAGCTGAAAAATGCAAATTATTATTGAGCACCGAGCAGCACAAGAGGCAAACAAATGGCAAGCAGCCAACAGCAAGAAGCTAACAGCAAATAGATGGCTAGAAAGGCAGTCAGCGGCGATATAATTAAATAAATGGCACAGCAAATAGACAATAACTGGGGAGTTGCTCTGGTTGGGGCCAGAAGGAGGGGCGGGTGGGCGTAACCATGCCACAAATTCAATTAACGTGCGTCGACGGCAAAAAATGAAAACATAAAAAGAGGGACACAAAAAAAATTATCAAGAAACAAGCATATAAAAAAGTTTCAAGTGTAAAAAAACGAGGTGTAAAAACACAGTGTGGCGAAAAAAAAAGTAAATCGTAAAAGCCAAACACCAAGCGGCAACAACAGCAACAAGAAGAAGAACAACAACCAGTGCTAACATGGCCATAGTCAAAAGAGGAGCAGTTTTTGTTTTTACGACTTCAACCGGAAGCTAAACGCGTTAAAAACTCGACTATCCCCAACAACAACAACAACAGCGACAGTGAAGGCGATAATAGCAACAATATACACCCAAAAGAACTGTTAACCGAGTCTTTAGAGATTGGTAGATTGGGAGAGGCTTATGTCCAGGCCTTTTGCAGTGCACAATCACATGGGTCTTTAAAATGCATAAACTGAAATTATTAATAATAATAAAATATACATATTCATTTAATGACCTCCTTAAAGTGCGTCTAATTGGTGAGAAGAAATGCCGTAAAAGATTGTCTTTAGTAGAGCCAAAATAAATATATAGCCAAGTGGCTGCATCTCCGTTCCCTTCTCCCTCCCCCTTCTCTAACTCCATCTCAACGACGTTCTCAAGCAGACAGAATGGGCACAGCAACAACAGCAGCAACAGCAACAACAACAACAACAGCAGCAGCAACAATTCATAAGACATTTATAGCATCGCTGTCTTCCCTCTGTGGGGGCACTTGGCTTTGGCTCTTCACCTTCTGCACCGCACATGAGGCGTTAATTAGAGTTTAAGCCGCAACGGGTAACCGTTTTTTATTAGTTGGAAATGAAATTTCGCGCATTCAGAGACCAAATTGCAGCACTAACAAGGAAAATGCTCGCAAGCAAAATAATTCATTGTTGGCGCACCTAAATTAGGTTAAGTCACAACACACTGACAATATGTGGTACGAGAAGAAGTCTCAGCACAATTGTAACCAGCTATTAACATTTGCGATGGTTTTAAAGTGGATAATAATATAAATAAATGGTTGCACTAGACAGTGATAATAAGACATAGTAGAAGAATGCAATATAGTTTAATAATTATGCAAATTAATTGGTTTTATTTATGGCAAGTCTCTTTGAAATTTACCAAGATTGAAGGGCAAAACTGAATTGGCTAGAATAAAACTCTTATATTAAATATCTACTTATCATATGTTAAGTTTAAGACAGAAGAAAGATGCCATAGTTTTTATTGTTAAGCACACTGTTAATTCCATATTTCCATTTAAATTGAAAATGATTTAATTTTGTCCTAGCTCAGTATCAAATATCACAAATAAACATTGCAAAATAAAAGTATTAAGCGCTGAAAAACAGGAAGTTGACTCAGTTGAAACTGATCGATTTTGGAGTTTCATTCACAACTGCTAAGTATCAAAAGGTATTCATTAAGTTAGTCAATATCCCTTGGACTCCCCTTGACTTCAAGTTCAATTTCTCACCCGCTGTGTGCCGGTGCTGTGTATTGGCCAAGTTAAAGACTGCTGGGCAGTGGCCAAGCTGCCAATAGGTGCCATTCATTATAGCTTGGCGAAAGTTTTGAATTTCAGCTAAATCATTTTTGCCTTAACAGCTTCTGTTGCACATTTTGTTGTTAGCAGTAAACAAAAACAGCAACAACAACATTTTGATGGTTAATTATTTATCTCAGGCTGCGTTGAAGTGTCTGTGCTCACATAACATATATTTATGACTGGGAATGAGTATGTCTGACTCGCTTGACTCTTGGCTCTTGGCTGACTCCAACTCCAACTTCGACTCCGTTGGCTTGGCTACTGTACTCGAGCCATATTGATTGATTAGCTGCTCCATGGCCGCTGGCAGAGATTTGCATGCTAGACTCTGTGAGAGGAAGATTACACAGATTTTTAGCTAGTTTTCTATTTGAAATATTTTGATAGAGCGCTGACAATAGATCTAACTGGTAGGGTGGCTAGCAGAGGGTCATTAGAAGCACAGCCAAGCCAAACACAAGAGCTTTCTTTCACATCATTAAAAGACAACAAACAACAAGTAGAAACAACAAGAAATTAGACAACAACATGACAAAAGGCCAGCTAATAGTATCCGCTGTATAGAATCGAGTGACCCCATCATCTTTGGCCATCTTTTTTTTCTCTATGTGGTGTTTAGTGTTGCATGTTGTTTGGTTCTATGAAAATTTCTTCATTTCGTTGGCCACTTTTACTACACTAATTAGCCACGATTTGAGGCGCTGACATGCAAGGCAGTCAAAGCAAGAGTGGGCAGAGTGGGGAAATCCCAGAGACAACTGCAAAATTAGGGTGCCCCACAGGTTGAGGCGCTTATGAATTTAATTGCTCAACATTATGATGGCATGGGGCCTTATCAATTTTTTTTCCGGCTCAACTCAACAATAATTACGCGTATTCTTAATATTTCTCTTATACCTTCAGTCAACATTTGTTTCATCTTTGGGTGCCGTCTTCCTCAGCTGTTGGGGCGCTACACAGGAAGCTGGGAGAGATTTCACCTGCTGCTGCCAACTCTTTTTGGTTTTTATAACTTTGCTTTTTTGCCTTAGAAAGTGAAATTTTTAACGGCGCTTTGTAATTTGCCTGCCCCCTCAGGGGGGAGCTCAATGATGAGTTTGCTCAGTGCTCAAACACAAAACTCAAATGCGGATGATAAGACATTAATCAGTGCCATTAGAGGGCCTCCAAGTTTGTTATTGATTCAAATTGATAAACAGCTCCGCAAATATGCCAAAGCATTCGATTCGTTATGGCTTTCAACTGGAGCAAGGGCGAGTGAAAGTGACCAGACTTGGACAGCTCCATTGAGAGGCCGGACGTTGAGAGAGGCAGCTTTGTGGTGTGTTGTTGTTGTTGTGGTATCATATGCGAAAATCGGCATAAAAAGCTTAATGGATTTTCAAGCATGCAATGCGATAACGAATCTCTTGATTGATCACAGCAATAAAACGCATTAATAAAGCAATAATAATAACTGCAATAATCATAACAACAGAATGTGACTTTCTTAGAGTGATGATAAAATGTAATACACTATAATACACATGGGTTGTATTGAAGTAATTTATGATGGAGAGAGCATCAACTAGTTTTATGAATTAACTGCAGGAAAATCAGGATTTTATTTACAACAGTCGTAGACTTTATTGTTAAGGAACAATTTGTTTAATTTTAGTTTTTATAGGCTAGTCAAGTCAGTTTCCAATTAAAGTTGGTAAATTATTTTTAAATTATTTAGCAAAAATTCCCAGAGAGTTGATCAATTAAAACTGATCAATAAAATAACAAACAATCGACAACTTATTCTGCCATTTCTTGCATCAATCTAGTCGCTCTAAACATTGCTGCAGGGTATTATTTCTGGTGGCAATCACACAGTGCAGTGTAAAGTCATCAGCGATGTGCAAAGAAAGCGACAGACTTACAAATCATGCATAACTCAAAAAATAAGAAAAAAAAGCCATTGAAAAATCCACATACAACTTCATATGAACACACAAACAATCGCTGCCTTCCACGCTGCCCCTTCCCCGGGACCCGGGTGCACGGCAAATGCCAGATGCCAGCTGGTTGCACATGCAGATGAAATTGAAAGTAAAACCGACCGCATCTTGGCCTCTTCAAAGAGATGCAGTCGATTATTTTCTAATTACAAAAGCAAAACTCTCCTCAATTCAATTCAATTCGTCTCGGCCTGCAATGTGGCGCGGTACCATTCAATCTGTCAGCAAACTCCAACGTGCAGCTCAAGTGAAGAAATTTTCCAATTTCAATTCGAATGCCAGCCAGATGAAGAAGCTGGAGACAGCTAAGGAGACACGAAGATGGAGACGGAGACGGGACGTCTTGTAGAAGGTGTTAAGTATGCAAATGACAGGGCATACAACATGTATGTACATGCACACAATGAATGGATGATAACAACAGTTATGTTGTAATATTTACAGTCACTACTACATGTATGTAGGCGTATGTCTCGTCAGCCAGACGGACGGACGGACGGACGGACAGTCAGACAGACGGACTCAGCAGCCGCTAACCAATCCGATACGAAAGCGAGCGGTAAAAGTGCGCGCGCCATGCGATTTGACCCCAAAGAAAACTGAAGTCGTATCCAAAATCCAAATCCAAAAGCCAGCCAAAGGCAAAGGCGAAGATTCGCATCTTTTTTATTTCTATTTTTATTTTATTTTTTTGGTTATTTTTGTTACTTTTACATGTGCGCCGCGTGTACTTTCTCTACTTAGAGTTTAGCTGGTAAACGCGGGATTTTCTTCTTGTCTTCTTTGTTTTTATACCCTTGAAGAGGGTATTATAAATTCATGATGAAATGTACATATCAAACAGCTAGCTGATACTCTGTACACAGGCAACGATTACAGTCGAGTTGACATTTTAAACTGAGCGCAGCTTCAAGGTGAACAATTAGTATAAATACTTTTAAGTTACTAACACATCTTACATATATGCTAAGTGCAGTTTAAAGTCCCTCAAAAGCAAGTAAAGTACAAATTCTATTTACCTTTGCAAGGTATCTTTCAGTCGTGCACGTTCCCAGCTTTACATTCTCACATTTTTGTTTATTTTTTGCAGTTTGTTGCCTTGCCTTTTTGGCCGCGCCTAATCGAAACTTGTGCCCAATCTGGCCCGAGAGGTCCCCGGCCAAGACAGATGATCAGGCACGCTTACATCGCCATATTAATGAGCTGTTAGTTAGATGGGGAGGAGTCTGCTACATGTTTGAGGGGGGATGAGTAGCAGGAGAACAGGAGGAGAGGGCACTTTGATGTTGTAATTAACTCTCATTAGAGGGGCAGCAGCAATGGCAGCCACATTTATTGTAGATCTGTGTCTCAAACTGAATTGTAGTTGAAGTCAGAGTCTAAATTTGGGTTTCACTTTCGCTACAAACAATATCAACAAACTGTTTAAGTGTGCTATATTTAAGTATTTACTTGCACAACAGAAACAGATAAAAAGTAACAACAACAATAGGAACAAAGAAACAAAGCACAACTAAAAACCAAATAGACTTTAAATCTCGCACGAGTTTTTTTGAGCATGCGAATTCGTTTCTTCTAAAGGCGAGTTGTTGTTGTTGTTTCCCCTCCCAAATAAAGAGTGGCAAAAAACAAAACTAACTACCCAGGGTTTGGCTAGACAAACGATCATGGGAAAACAAACGAGCCCAAAACGCCAGACCCAAAGAAAGACGCTTGAGGGGAACATTGCGGCCAAATCCATTGCCAATTTCGACCAGTTGACCAAAGAAAGTAAAGCTTATCTGCCAAATCCCGCAGAGTCGTTGTGACTCCCGCCTGCAATCTGAGATAGACCTGAGACCCCTTGGCTCTAAACATAAGACTGCATGCGTGCTCAAGTGACCCGCTGAGTAATTAATGACAACAACGCTGCAAATTAAAGTCCATCTTTTTGACAACTTTTCGCACCATCCTAGAGATGAGATCGTGAGCCGCAAGAGATTAGAGAATCACGAAAATGCAATTTTATTGTATTTCACGAATATTTTGTATTATTTTGTATTTTAGGAAATATCTGTCTGGCTTTTTCTGAGCTGTCACTTAAGTACATTTAGATTGAAAAGATATATAATATTAAATGTGGAAGAAAAATAAAGTGTCGTAATTTTAAAGCATTTTAAAAATATGATTGAATATGTAATAGTTATAAATATATGCCATTTTTTGTGTTTAACTTAAGAGTTGTAATTTTAATATTTTATATTTAATAATCTATTTTCGAGAGTCGTCGGACATTGAATTTATCTGTAATATGTGCTTTTATTTAAATTTTAATTAATTACACGCATCTTCTATTGTTTGATAATTAAAAATCCAAATACTTTTTAATACAAAATTTACTTTTCTGCCATGCCGTGAGTGAGTGTGAGATCATATTTCGGGCACATGCTCCACTCCAGCTGGGTTATTGAAATTCTTTGGCATTATTTGCCCGGCACTTGGCCAAACTTTCGGCAAACTTTCGTTGTTAATTAGCTAAATCAACAGAGTGAACAGCAACCCGCAACAATTTGTACTTTAAACATGCTCATATCCTGTTCATAATAATAATAATAATAATTGCAATTGTTTAACCAACAACAACGCAGAAATTAAATGAAATACGCTCGAAACTTGGCAACTTTCCATTTCCCTAAATACAACTGAACTTCGGCTTAAATTAATAAGAAAAGAGAGAAGCAGCAAATAGAAATAGGGAAAGAGAAAGACTGGAGAGGAAAAAATGCAAAAATATAATTTGTGGTGCAGTGAAAATCAAGCTCATCACACGGCAGGCTGGCTGGCAGGCTCCTGAGAGTGGTGCTTTTCTTTAATTTTCCATATTTTCCATCGTCAGTGATGACAGAAATGATGATGATGATGCATGCACCTTGGCAGCCCGTCAACTATTGGTGCTGAAGTTGAGAGTTGAGTTGAACCTGGACGAATGCCAGTTGCCATGACATTATCAACTTGCCAACGTGCCAACTTGGCAACTTGGCAATGTTGCGGGTGCCGTTGCAACTGTTTTTGTTGCTGCTGCTGCTGCTGCAGCTACTGCTTGTTGCAACGTGACATGTGTTGCAGAGCGGGTGACGACGGGTGTGTGGAAGTTGCAGTTAATGTAGCCTCAACACGCCATCGCCAGCTTACAATGTGGCAGCCGCCAGCTCGCTATGCCACTTGAATGTTTGAATAATTCAATGCATATTCACAAATGGCAATAACAATTGCTTTAAGCCAACGGCATGGAAATAACAATTTTAAATACATTTTTAATGAACTCGTTAAAATCATTAAAATGAATTTGCAACCAGCTGCCAAGTTGACGAAGTGGCAAGCCACTTTTCGGATTTTTTGTGTGGTCTCTGCTATCAGTTAGCATTATTGCCACATGCATTTTATTAGCATATGCCGCAGACACATAGCCTAATCTGATTAGACAAGTAATTAGAGCTTAGGTGGCATTGATAATTGATCTTAGCATTTATGCAAATTCATGTCGAGTGCTTTAAAGTCCCTTAAGGTTACTGCATTGCGATGCATCCATTTTGTATATTAAAATGACAAACGAAGCGCACAATAAAAAATGCTAAACAGGCAACAAAAAAAAGAAAGCAAAATACTCGTATAAGCCGAGTTTGCAAGACTAGCAAGTATCCTGTATTGGTTGGGTTTACAACTGTCTTAAGTGAAAGAAACACAACTTGGAATATGAGATTAATTTATACTAAGTACAGAATCAAATCTAAATTGTCAATAGATCTGGACCAAACAAATATATTCAAAAATTTTATATGAAGTTTATATAACTGTCTAAAGTAATTGCTAAAAATGTATACTATAGGAATTCTCTGTTAATTTATATTAAATAATTAAATAATAACATTTATTAATATTACTAAGTCTATAAAAATAGACAACAATAGACAATGTGCGCTTTGCTAAATGATGTAGCAAAAAAATAGCATTAAAGTGCAATGAAAATTATTTATTGAGAGTATTTTAAAACCTCATAAAATCATGCATATTTATAAGTTGGCCAATATATTGTTGAATATGCATATTTATGCTGCTCATTAGAGTGAAGAATTGTGAACACCCCGGGCATTGAGCGCTTTAGCTTTCAGTTCTTTAATATTTTTTGCACTAATGCATTATTCTCTACCTGTCCAATATACGCCTTACGCACTGTTACACTGGGTATAAATAGGACGAGTAATCACCACAAAAATGACGACTAAACAACAACAACAACAACAGTAACGACAACAAGTAGAAGAGCATCCCACACTTTACTCGAAGTTTCCACTACACAAAGTGGCCACTGAGGATGCTCGAAGGCGTCTGCACTGGGGGTAATTAAGAGCGTGGGATGACGGAAAACCACTGAGCAGCTCTTGAAAAATATGCGCAGAAAATGCAAAAACAAGAAGAAGAGAAAAAAAAGTAAAAAATAAAAAGTAAAATCATGAAATATGTGAAACATGCCGCAAGCTCCACACAATTTCAATGGGAGGCGACACACTTGCAGCAAGAGCTCAAAACTGAAGCTGGAGCCTGAGAATCGAGGTCAGAAAAAACACTTTCATCGTTGAGCCGAAGAATTTATAAAGCAATTTGCGTGTTAGCATAAGAATGCAGGAAGAACTGAATTGAAATCGAGCGATATGATAAGAATGATTGGAAATTGTATTATTTAATTAGCATATAAACGACCCTCGACTCCAACACAACACAATTCAAGTCGTATCGAAGTGACTAACAATCCCAAACACACTTAAAACGATTGGGCCATAAGTTGTTGTTGCTGTTGTTGTTGTTGAGGCACAGTTACAAAAAATGCAAATGCGTCTGGCGAGTGTCAGTCTCAATGCGAGCAACAACAACAAAGATTAGAGCAATGCTAACAAAAGATTCCCATTTGCCAGTTGCCATGATTTTGATTCTGGCCTAGGTTGTAGGTCATAGTCATAGCGTTTGACACCTTTTATGTTGGCTCTCAGCATAACTGTGAGCCACAACTGACCCACAAATGGAGCACTCTTAGTACACGAGTCTATAGAACTTGCAACTGCATCGACTGGCGTTTTACATAACCAAATATGTAAGTAGAAGTACTCGAGACTCGTAACGACTATTACGGGGTACTCATCATGCCTGCAAGCCATTCATATTGTAATTTCCAACAGCATGAATATACTTTGGCATAAAAAGCCGTCCGGTCAGCTGAATGGCCAGCCAGAGCTGTATAACTGCCCAAGTATGGCTAACTGTGCGTATGCGCAATGCCTTTAAAACGGGGACAGCAGAACGACCCAATGCAAAAGGGCACTACACTGCCAGAAATTGGGGAATCACAAGATGGCGAATTTTGATGGGAGACTGGATAGTTCAAGCTATTGACTTACATAAATTAGTTCTATTCCCATTATAAATAAACTCAAAGTACGATTAAAAACGATTACTTTTAAAAGCAAAATTACTAAATTAAAATCTGCTTTCTTTAATATTTCAATGGTATCAATATTTCCCTCTTTTCAATATGCATTTAGATTCTTGCTAAGAATATATGTACGATTGAGAGTTTTAAATTTAGCATTATATATTTTCAATTATGATTATTCTAACTGCATTCAATATTATAATAAACATAAAGTTTACATGTTTAATGTGTTTAAAGTAATAAATTTAATATGAATATAATTTTAATTCTCTGATCATAATTAAAAGGTCAGCTTAAAGTTTTTTATGAAGAAATCTTACTGCAAATATTCTAAATATTTATTTAATTCAATATTTTGTTATAAATTAAAAAATTAAATTAAATTCTCAAGACAATTTTACGACGATCTTTCAAGCACTCTAAGCTGATCTATGCAATTAGTTTAATACGAATATAAATACCAGCTAAGAGCCTTAAATGCAGTTCTCACCAATTTCACAACCGTTAAGTCCACAATGCAGGGCCAAAGCAGCATCAAGCAAGCAACTGGTGTCATTAGGAAAACTTAAATGGCAAGTTTTATGTGCTCAATCAACTAAATTGACACTGAAGTAATTTTTTTACGTTAAGTGCATGAGTTGAAAGATAGAATTTGCACTTTGCGGCATGATAATAGCAATTGGCATTGTAACACCCGCAAACAAAGGCCAACAACTTTATTCTGATGCAGTCACAGATGGGACAGGAGATTGGAGTGGCAGTGAAGTGGCAGGGGGAGTGGAGAAGGTGCAAAGAACAGCGAGCAGAGAATGCGTGTAATCTTCTAGCGGTTGTAGCCCAAAAATTCAGCTCATTTGCGCTGTCACTCGCTGCTCTCGTGGACGGAGGTGATAACTTTCAACGGTTTCACGTTTGAAATTGGCTTGAAGTTGCTGCTGTTGCTGCTGCTGCTGTTGTTGTTGCTGCTTCCCGACCCTGCCTGCAGCTGCAGTCTGTGGGAAATTAATGAATTAAGAGACTCGCTGGCGGTAAGAAAAAACAAAACAAAAAAAAAAGACAGAAAAAAATGGAAATAAGTAATGCTCACATTACATTAGCGGCAGCCGCTGATGTTGTTGTTGCTGCTGCTGCTGCTGTTATTGTTGTTGTTTCTGTTGTTATTGCTGCTGCAGCTGCCGCCAAGTGGCAGGAGGCAACTTTAACTCATTTCCACGACACTCAAATGAGCAAAATTATTGCGGTTAAGTACGCGAACGTAAAGATTTTTCCGACGCGCATTTGAAAAATCGGAAAGTAAGCAAAAGAAAAGTCTTGTTAGAAGACGAGGCTACAACTCTGAAGAAGATTTGCCAAAGCATCGCCGACAACGCGTCGAGGGAATTTTCGAGCCTGAACTCAACTCGAGGAGACGACGAAGTCGAAGTTGAATTGTTGGCAGATCGTGAATTAAATTTAAACTGCACAAATACAAAATAAATAAATGGGACAAGTGAGACCATAGGCCTTTGCCACGGGGGAAGAGGAAGAGCTGCTTGTTGCAGCTTGTCTCGTATTGCATTGTCATTGATAGGCCGCAAGAAGAAAAGAAAAGCGAACCGAAATGAAGCGAAGAAAGAAATCAACATGATCAAGCATTGAGCTAACGATCCGCCAACACAGCGGGCGGTAGATGCGACCAAATTGGCACATTAGACAAATTGTTGCAGACAGACGAGGATGACGATGAAGGGAGGGAGAGGGCGGTAGACATCTCAATAACGCTTGTGAGGCAGACAAGTCGACAGTGAGGCTTGGCTTGGCTAGACTGCAATGCCATGCAAAACAAACTGCAACTGCAACTGAAGATCATAAATTGAATATTTCCACAGCTGTCAACCACAAAAGAGCCTGGAAAATGGCAACCAAGCAGCCAGCCATCAATCCATCAGTCAATCATCAGTCGACTCGCTCAGTCATCCAGAGTCAGAGGTGCGATCAGATGTCAGGGCCAGGGCTTAGAGACCTCTAACCAGAGAGGAGTCAGTCAGTCAGTCAGAGTCAGAGCTAGAGCTCGCACCATTTAACAATGCCGCACAATTTAAGCCATCATTGACCCATTTTTGTGGCTTGCCACTTGGGGAATGCCTTCTCTCCAGCTTCTGCTGTTGTTCTTGTTGTTGTTGTTTCTAAGTATTACTATCTCTTCGTAAGTTCTCGATGTGCTGTATTGCCTTTCGTTGTGCGATCCCGTCGCCATTTAATTGGCCTCTCGAAGGAAGCAGAGAAGCTTGCCAAATATGTCGCAAGTGTTGAGTGTTGACTTCAATGACTTTGACACTTTTTGGCCGTGTCTAAAGCTGCGTAACTTTTCTTTTGTCATCTTTGCTCTATTGTCAGTTTGTCAGTTTGTTGTTGTTGCTGTGAGAATGTTGTCGTCATGCGCTTTAATTAAATTTTGTTTTGGCTTCGTTGTTGTTTTTTATTTTGCTTGATTTTTTTGTGTAATGTCATCGCCGGCTTGGCTTAGACGGCTATTGTGCCCGGCCTGACTGCTTCGCCTGCTTCTTTCACTCACATGTGATGTCACTCACTCACAAAACCGGCTCGCTTGGCCATTTGAAGTTCATGGCAACACACACACACACACACACACACACACATAATTACAAATTCATTTGGCACAATTATGCGGCACAGTTGCAGCACGCCAACAACTGCAAGTGCAACAGGCGGCAGCAAAGAGCGACACACATTTAATTGCATTTGGCAAACGAGCGCAACAAGTGCCACGAGATTGCCACAAGAGTCCACAGTTGAATGTGCAACTTTGGCTAAAAATAAAAAGACACAACACGCGAGAATCCAAGAATCTTTCCCGAGACTCAATTGCAGTCGACTCGACTCGAGTCCAACGCATGAAAATTGCTGCCTAGGCACTAAATTAAAAGCTTAATGCGTTCAGCCCCTCATCCCAGTAGTGGCCCAATCCCCAATCCCCAGGTTGTCTACAGCCAGCAGGCATTGTGACTGCAACCGTGTAGACGGAGACCATTCATTGGTGTCTTCTGAAATGTTTATTCTGCAACACTTGGCACGATTTTAATTTGCTTTTAGTGCTGTAATTCATTTGAAGCCAACTGATAAATGGAAATGAGCACAATTAGTCGTGGGGGGTGTTACGCCTTCTACCTCTCCTCTCTCCCTCCCTCCTTTTTGAGCGATTGCACAGATTGCATCTGTTTGCCTATTGCCAACTGGTTCATTGCCGACCAGTTATCTTATGGGAATCTATTAATTTAATCGAGATAAACCGGATAACTACGCAGTGTTCATAAATAAGCAGAGGAACTAAGAACATGAATAATGTGCACTGGAAGCTTACAACTGGAATAAACACTTTTCAGTTTAGCATGCAATTTGTAACTCTAGCTTGGCACAAGATTTCTCTATTCAATTTGGCTTTAATAACTGCTCCAAAATATAACAAGATTAACAGTAAGCTTAACAGTTTAAGTGCAGCTAAATATTAGCAAATGAAACTTTTGTTGTTTCAATACAGAATCAATTGGTGAACTTTACTCTTAGTTTGCTTGCTTTGTAAACTTTGGCATAACATTGCTGTTCATTACTAAATTAAATGCAATTGCTTAAAAACTTTACCAACCATAACTGGAGTCGTTATTTAGTTTTCGATTCTCACAATAATTAACTGCATAGCATACGAATAATGTCTAAATAGTTTGCTTGATTTGATGTTAATTACTAAGTTGAATAATGTTTAATTTATTTGAATAATTGAAGCAAATATAGAAGAGCTCTTCACTGTCTTCATGTAATGAAATGTAAACTAATAGCAACAAAATAAATGAAGCCCGAAATGTGCCTACAGCTCAATTAGAATTCTCAATGATTTGAAAACTATTTATAACATAAATTAAAAGTTTATAATCCTATTGTAATCAACTTATAAATTTGGTGTGTCTGCTTTTTAGCTTAATTGCAATTAACGTATGTATTTCAATGGCTATATAGTGTTTAATAAACTTCAGTAAACACATACAAAAAGCCACAAAATCAATCATCGATATAAAAACAACTTTATATTAGATAATTTAAAGTTTCAATTGCTGTAGTTGAAAATCTAAATGTTATGTTTAATTACTTTTGCAATTACACAAATATTTATTTTAGCTCACTTTAATAAAAACAAAGTGGCAGACTTTAAAATTACATTTCGTTGGACAAACTTTAATGTCATTTGAATGAAACTAAAAAGAAGAGCTAAGAATGTTCTGAACTACTTCAAATAGGCAAGCAAAATTGCTAGTTAAATTTGCCAGATTCAATTTGCAAGCTAAGCAATTACTTAAGACACAGACTGAGTTGAGCCTAAGCGACCATCTGTCCAACTGGGACTGTCTGGGGTTGGGGCACATTATGCAACAAGAGTTAGACACATCAAATGGCCACTGGTTGGACCTGATTGTTTCAACACCAACTGGGCAACCGAGCAACTGAGTCGAGTCGAGTCAACGAACCTGTGACAGCTGGGCGCAAAAGCTGTCCATCAACAGCAGCAGAAACCACAACACAATCGTGCAACGGTACTAAAAGTATAAACCCAAATGGAGCATTAAAAGAACTTCACATTGGTCATCTGAACGTTACGAAAGCCGCCCAAAAAAAAAAAAAAAAAGAGTTAAGAAACACCGGCAGGCCGTAGCGGCATTTGCCACGAGAGCATTTAATAATTGCCTAGAGGAAGCAAAAGGGAGGAAGCGGAGGAAGCAGCCAGGGGAGTAGGCTGTTGGGGGCGCCGCTAATGAGCGGCAAGCTGTGCAACATTTGCCACCCGAGGGGGCTCGAGACATCATAAACAGCTAATAGACGCGTGCAGCGACAACTTGATTAATTGAAACTAAATGGCCCAGTGGCCACAGTTGAGGTTGCATAGCCGCAACGTTGCTGCTGCTGCTGCTGCTGCTGCCGCTGCCACTGCGTGCCTTGCAACAATTACAAAACGGCAGTTGGTGCTGGTGGCAGGAAACGCAATGCAACAAACAGGCACGGCACGGCACAACTTGATCACAATTAAGCAAATGACAAATGACATCAAATTGCATGCAAAATGGCCAAGAACAGGCGCCGGGGAAGCATAGGCTTAAATGCTGCACAAGGCCAGCAACAAAGTGTTGCACACGGTCATTGATCGCCAGCAACAGCAACAGCAGCAGCAGCAGCAACATTCCAAGCGACTCTCTCGTCCGTTAGAAGTTGCGCAGTTTTAATAAATTTAAATGTGGCCAACAACAATGCAATGCAATGCGATGCGATGCAATGCAATCATTTAAACGGCAACAACAATTGGTAATTGAAGCAGACGCAAGTTATGCGCAACAGCAACAGCAGCAGCAGCAGCGGCAACTGTTGCAGCAATTGTGTTGCAGATGTTGCAGTACTTAGGCTTATCACTAAATTTGTTGCGCTGCCGTCGCGATCTTGCATAATGCACAGCAGCAGCATCTGCAACAGTTGCTGCCTCTAACTGTACTTGCAACGCGATGCGGCATCTATTTTTGCATTACACAAATAACATCTAATAATAGTAATAATTCAAATTAATTTCGCACCCAGCTACAAAGTGGCAACTATTTGAAATCATTATGTGATAAAGATGGCCAGCCTGCAAGAGGCAAAGAGATGCCAGTAAAAGTTGCATCCACAAACGCAACAGCAGCAACAGTTGCAGTTGTTGTTGTGGCTTTATCGCTGGCTAAAAAATCAGCTGCAATTTGCAAAAAGAGCGGAATCATTTGCACTATTAAAATAAAAATGAAGACAAAACTTGCAGATAAAGCGAAAATAGAAATAAGAATTTGCAATGCAACAGCAACAACAACAACAACAGCTGAAAGCCAATAAAGCGGCAGCAGCAACGATTGCTAGGAAAAAGTGCAGACGCCGCAGCGGCAACAAAAATTACCGCCAAAGACCAAAAGATCAAACTGCAGGGAAATAAACAACAGCAACAGCAACAACAGCAGCAGCAGCAGCAGAAGAAAAAGCAGTTCCAGCAGCAGCAACAACAATGGCAAAAAGCAGATTGCCATTGGCACTTGAGCAGCAGCAGCAACTTCGTGCAGCATCTCTCCCTCTCTCCTCTCTCTCGCTCTATTGCTGTCTTTGTCTTTTCATCAAGTCTCTGTCTATGCAAAAGTTGCTCTTAGCTGCAAATGCTAAACAGTCGCCAGCTAAAAGGGCCACTGCTGTAGCTGAAGCTTTTCATTGCTGGTAAAGTTCAAGAGTTGCAGTTGCAGTTGCAACAACGACTGTTGCTGCTTGCCGTTTGGCTGGCAGATGATCGCGACGCTCGCATATTTTATGCCACAAAAAGAATGCAGACGCCGCCGCCGCCGCCATTGCGTTGCATATGCATAAAGATAAGACGAAGAAAGTTGCTGCATGCTGCATTCAACAGCAGCAACATTCGGCCACGCAGCAGCAACAGCAACAGCAACAGCAACAGTTGCCGCCAGTCACCCACTCAAAAATGGCACCCACGATTTGCATGTGTGTCAATGCGAATAGAACCGCAATTCGAGTTGCTAATGAAGCGCCTAAAGTCATGTCAACTGCCAGAGGAGACAGAGAGGCGGGAGGCGGTTGCAATTAGGGCTAAACCCTATGTGCCACATGCCACAAATTATACAATATATAGACAAGTTTTAGCCGCAAGGCAGTCGTATCTATCAGGTGCATTGATCTATGGCCATTTTCATTTTTATTTTTAATTAACGCGCAGTTTGCTTTCGTGGCACAACCGAGGTCCAGTTGCAGGGTCTGCTATTCTGCTATTTGTTATAGTTGCTGCTGCCACACAGCCACAGTGGCTGCTGCTTTCCCATGCCTCGCTCGTTTCAATGGCAAAAATTCATGTTGATGAGAAAGCCGCTAGAAATGGAAATCTATAAAGATCATTAGCATCCGGGGCACGTACCGCAGTCCCAGCCAGTTGATTGCAGGGCGCTGACTCATAGATCAAAGACTGTAGGGAGAGTGTCAGAAAGAGAGAGAGAGACAGAGAGAGAGAAAAGAAAGATAGAGACAGGAACATGTGCTTCAATTAACTCCGTTTCTGGCGGCAGAATTATGTTAAGCGTTTGACCATTTAGCTAAATTGAAACTGAAGAAGTTGTTGTAGTTACTCTCCCCCCTCTATCCATCCGCACAGCCCCCCACCCCACTGGCGTCTAGGCAGTCGTCTCGTTTTACCAGTTGTCAGCAATTTTTTATATGGATCATCATGGATCGATGACAGGCCAAACGAGGCGGCTGCCGCTGACATTGAAGCGAAAGCCAAGAATCAAGCCAAAATGCTGAACAAGATTCTCAAGGCATGCGTGGCATGTTTAATTAAACAAGTCTCCCTCATGAAATTTCGCATACAACTTCATTATTTATCATTTACGCAAAGCCGATTCAATTTCGACTTTGAACTGCATTTTAATAACATTTGCAACAAGTTCGCTCAAACATGTTCGACGTCGAACAGCAGCTGTTAACTTAACAGTGGTTAAAGCTTTGACGCTTTTGGGTCGCGTTTTAAAGCCAAGCGTTTTGGTAACTTAAGATTTATAGTTGTTTGTCAATAAATAAAGATTATTATGCTACGAATTCTATGGCATTTTTCCGTTGTTGTTGTGTGCTGTTAAACTCAATTGTTCTGCCTGATATTCCAACTGTTAAAATATTTATGCTGTCTTTCGCTCGCGCTGTGGCAAACTGCAAACCGGTCTGCAGACATTGGGAGAAAAGTCTGCAAAAGGCGACGCTGCAGTCGACGGCGACGGAGACGGCGACAGCGACGTCGACTGTGGCAGCGTTTTCCGGTTGAAAATTTTTAAAAGACGCTGCCGCAACGCGGCTTGAAACATTTGTACCAAGACGTTAGAAGACAACGCAACTGCGATCGGAGCGCGAACCACAGCGAGAAAAAGTAAAAGAAAAGAAAAGAACACAAAGAGAAAGAGAGAGAGATACAGTGTGAGCGAGAGAAATAAGAAAAATAGAAAGAAAAAAAGAAAATACAAGTGCTATTGAAAAGTGGCCAAAAAGCCAGACTAGTTGCCTGCTCCTGACAGCCAGCTTTTTCGCAGTTTTGAAGTTGGACTTGAACTTGGTCGACGACTTGATCTGCCGTCTTGATCTTGAGACTGCGACCGAGACCGAGACCGAGACTGGACGTGTCTCCGCCGCTACGGTCGTGCAGTGTGTAGAATTAAAGCGTCGAACAAACAGTTACAGTTAGTTGACACTAATACGAGAGCTACGAATGCGTTGGCCAAAAACATAAAAGAAAAATAAATAAATTATAAATCATAAAATAGAAACTGAATAGAACGTATACGCGAGTGTCAGTTCCAGTTCCAGTTTCAATACCAGTTCCAGTTGTCACCCAAGTGCTCCAACGCGTCTTTGTGTTTCGCATCCTCCCCTCAAGCCCCCAACATGGCGCTAAGTGCAGCCTGCAGCTGCGCCCTGGCGCTGCTTGTCGTCCTCTGCTCGCTGCCCGCTGCCACCGAGGCAGAGTATCCCGGTGTAATTGAGCTGGTCGGCTATAGCAATCGACGGGCGCGCACCCACTTTATGGAGACGCCCAGCAGCAGCTCGAATCCCACACTGATGCCGCCAGCGGCCAAGACGCGTGCAGACATCGAGACTGTCAAACGGAACATGAAGAAATACGATCGTTTGCTGGAGCTGGACACCAAGAATTTGCCAGAGCCGCAAAAGGACATGTTGGCTAGAATTGTGGAGCGTGTGGCCCGCCTCAAAGAGACTCTGGACATTGAGGAACAGCAGCTAATACAACAAGAGGCGACCTCGGCACGCAGCAGCAGCAGCAGCGCCAGCAGCAGCACTCAGCAATTGTCCCTAGAGGAGACGGAGCAGAGCACACTGCCCACCACGGGCTACACTGAAACGGAAACTGATCCCACCCTGCTGCTGGACGAGACCACATTGCTGCAGTTGCAAAACACCATGAACGAGCAGGCGGCACTGCAGGCCGAGGTCACGGCCCAGACGACGCTAATGCGGGAATTTCCCACAACAACCGATGCCAGTGAGTTGGGCGAGACAACAGCGCCAGCCTTGACAACGCTGGCCGAGAGCAGCCAGGAGACTAGCGATGCCAGCGAGGAAGAGTCGACAACTAGCGGCGACTCGCTAACCGATGCCACCGATGTGGATGATCAATTTGTTGCCGCGAGATCCAACAACAATATTGCTGCAATTACGGCAGCCGATGCAGATCCCAGCAGCAGCAGCACAACGACAACCAGTGCGGGTAATCAACGCACACTGACCACCATGGGCAAGCTGAAGCTGCGTGCGACCAAGCGTCCCTTTGGCCACAAGGTAACAGCAGCGCTCAAGCGTCAAGGACAAAGGCCCACCAGCGTCAGCGCCGCGGCAGCAAATGCGGCAGCTGCCTCCAAGCCGCCAGCACAAACGGCAACCACCACCAAGCAGAAACTGGGCAGCACCAACAGCAACAGCTACCAGCAACAGCAACAGCAGAAGCTGACAACCAAGCAGCAGCAACAACAGCAGCAGCAACAGAAGGTGACAGCAGCTGGCAGCACAAATCCGGCTACAATGACCACGGCCAACTCACAGGCGCCAGCATTGCCGCTGGAACAGCTCTATACGCGCACGCCTCAAGCCAATATAGCAGCTGGAGGAGGAGCAGCAGCAGCAGCCGCCGCCGCAGCAGCAGCAGCAGGTCCCGCCGCCAGCAACTATGCCAGCAGCAATCCCTCCGAGTCGTTGGTCTATGATGGTCATGTGAATGCCTCGGCGCTCATTGACAGCCTCAATACGCATGCGCGCGAGGAGTATTACCAACAAAAGCTGGCCGCCAGCAGCAGCAGCAGCAGCGGCAACAACAACAATAAGGATAATAAGGTAAGAGCCAAGCTAAAGACAAGTCACATTCAAGTCAAGTCATTTAAGGCCGTAATGAGCCGCATGCCAGCCCATAAAGCAATTGCCTTTCTTTTGCTGACATTTTCCGCTTAATTAGCAATGACTTTGCCAAAAAAAAACAGCAACAATAACGGCGCAGTAATCGTAGGCGGCAGGGGGAGGATGAACAACCGTTTTGGGGGCCCAAGTTGAATGTCAAATGCAGAATTATTGGTACAACAAGTTGTCTCTTTAAAAGCGGCAACAAGCGGCGACCACAGCAAACTGACAGCGACAACAGCCAACGACGACGACAACTAGCCAACAGCAACAGCAACTGTTGCAGCGACAGCAGCAACAATAGTCAACAAAACCGACAACAGGCAAACAATATGCTAGGCAGACAAAAAGTGCATTCGCGATTCGACTGCATAAAGTTATCTAGCGAAGGGGGACACACAGACAGACGGACAGGCAACGGGCAACTGCAACTGCAACATGCTTGTCGTCCAGGTCGACCACTTGTTATAAATGGAGCGCCGCGAGGCTGGCTTTCCATTGCAAATCGATTGTCATAAGTTGCCAACGACAACAACAACAACAACAGCAACAATTGCTAGTTGTGAGAGAGTGGGTCAATTTTGGACCAACCGAAAAAAACAAAAAAAATTCAGACAAAGACTTGGCCAATGCATTGCACATGTCTAGATCCAAGTTGAAGTCTGAGGGCAGCTTCTCACATTCCATCAATACTATCGACAACAAAAAGCCAAAAAAACAAAAAGATGGCAATTTGTTGCCACTACTGACCTATAAATTTTGATGTGCGCCTTGGCTAACAACATCAACTCGTGGTCGTACTCGCATGATGACGGTGGCGACTCCACATCCACATCCACGAGAGAAGCGATGCTGAAACCTGGCAACGAGACGACATAATTTATGGCTAGGCGATTGCCAATTGCCAATTGGCCAAGTCCGTAGCTGGGAACCGAATCAACAACGACACACATAACATAGCTCTACTCCTTCTCCTTCTACTACTTCTACTTCTACTTCTTCTTGTTCTGGCTATATATCGACAGGTTGAGCGAGTTGCACGTCCACGCTGCACGTCGCTACGTGACACATAAACACATAATCCACGACAACAGGTTGACAACACACAGCATTGAGCATTGTACTTACCTGCAATGAGAATTGAGAAATAACGATAGAAAATGCGTTAGTTGAGGCCACGGATTAAGACCCTACCTACAGTCTAATCCATCTTGACTCTTCATCTACCACATCACACTTCGCCCCCCTCCCCAACCCACTTCTCTCATCGTGCCTAATTGAATTGATAGTCACATACGGTGTGGCATCCACGCCTAAATGGGCCAATGGACAGCTGCGTCTCTAATGCGCTCGTTAATTGTTTTAACCCAAACCTGGGAAGAATCATTACGAGCTGAGCTTGGTGATTGGCGGCTGAGTTATTTACTTGATTGAACAATCAAATGCAGCGAGCGAAACAAATCTCCCCTAACAATTAATTTACTCTTTTCCAAGGTCATGTTTTATTTTAATAGATTATTCTTATCAAAAACGAACAATCATATTAAAATATTGCATCATTTGAGTGATTGAGCAATCTATTAGAATTGAACTAATTTGCTTGATTGATCAATCAAATGTGCCAAGAAGTGCACACCTCGTACCAGTCTTTTCAAGGTCACATTAATTTGAATAGCTTCGTCTAATAAAACCAACACAACGATCAGATCAATCAAAGCCGACGAAGGATGCAACTTTTCATTCTTGCTGCGTCTCTTTTCAAAGGCTTTAATAGACTCATTAAATTAACGTAAAACCTAACTACCAACTCCTACAGTGAATACCTTTCATAAGTTGCATTATTTTCATTAATCAACGATTCTTCTAAGCTCGTTTAAGAACTGATTTCATTACATGATTGATCACTCAAATAAGATGCAGTTTACAAGCCACCTTTCCGTGCCTCTCCCAAGGTCGCATCAATTTTAATAGTGTATTCTAATCAATGATTCTTGAAGTGAGGAAATACATTAGAGAACTTTAAGAGCTACCCATGAGCCATTATGATTGTGGAAAGATCAACCAAGCGGTAACTCAACTGCCAACTGCCAACTGATTGCTCTGGCCATCTCTTCGTTTACCGCTATGGAAAAATATCATAAATTAACGATTAAGCACAGATTTGTTATACGGTTTTTGTGTCCGATTTTCTGAACAACTGTGGGCTGCCCGTGTTGTAATTAACACATTGTTTAAATATTTAACAAAAAAACACAAAACCAAGTCGAAATAACTTATAATTGTTCCGGCATTGCGACACAGTAGTAAACAAAAAAAAAAAAAACAAAAATAAAAGCATTTTTTGTGAAAGATCTTAAAACTGTCGGCTAATTTGCATAGAAATAATAATATGAAATGAAATGAAAGAAACAACTTTCGCTGGCATTTCATTTACACGCTTTCTAAGCCCCAAAAGATCGGACTAGACCAGGCCGAAGACTAAGAACCTCTTTTAGATCAAAAGGCGCTAATGGCACACAAATCAAGACAAATATCATAAATAAATCCAATGCGTCACAATAAAAAGATTCTTCTCGACTCATTCTTCAAATTCAAACTCAATCGGGGGCAGCGTCTTTGATAATATTAATAATAATAACAATAATGAGTTGAGCTGAATTGAGTTGAGGCACCGTTAGCTGCATTTACATACCTCATGCCACACAATGGCTAGGTCATGGCGATGTGGCATGAGTTGCAGTTAAGCTGCTACTGCTGTTTCTTCTTCTCTTTCTTCGAATGATGCAACAACATGAGCAACATGCGACTTTTTCACGCTCTCAACTCATTTAATTAGTGGGCAGCTAAGGCTGAAGTAACAAACGAAAAAATCTAATGAAAAAATTCATTAACTCAGCGTAGTCGACAGGCAGAGTACCCTGCAGGCAAAATTAAATTCAGCTCTGATAGCTTAAAAGCACAAAATGCAGTCAAAATAAAAATTAACAAATTGAAGTATACAAAATAAAAACAAAATATAATGAAGAAAATAGAAAAAGATAAAATAATATTATAGAAAAATATAAATACTATACATATCAAATATAAATACTTTTTTTAATAGATTGCTCTGTGTTTTGTGGAAAAGCTACATTTAGTTAGTAGTTATATAATTAGATAAAATATTATATGAACTCGTATCAACACCAAAGCCTTGCAAACAAATACAGTATTCTTTTTTATAAGCTTAGGTAGGGATTAACTCAATGGAATTTGCATAGTAAGCACACGGAATGCATGCTTTATATAGCACATTCATTTATTCATTATACCCTACTCATCACATTGAATAAGCCCTGAGTATATTTGTATAAAGAAGAAAATCTTGCCGCCTCGGCATGCGCTATGCCCCAGCCCCAATCACAACTCCCAGCCAGCTCAAAACTAAAGTCTTTGAAAGACCACGCCTCCCCAACGGTTCCATGTAGCTGGCAATTAATTATGGTCTTTGCATTTGCATTGCTTTCAGCTGTGAGGCAAAGACAAAAGAAGTTTCACTGCTTTTTCACTGACTTATTCAATGCCCCCGCCTTTGGCTGGTAGCGGCAACCTGTGCGGCTTTGCCGCGTGCCTCATAACAATGACACCAACAATTTTACAAGGCATAGAGCAGATAATAATAGCCTGCAGCAAATGGGGAATAAAAAACAAGAGCCAACAAAAGTGAATTGCAGTTAATGTAATTTCAACAAATCATAAACAGCAAACTAACAAAGGTTGTACAAAAAGAACTAGACGACTACGAGTATGTGAAATGTTATATGGTTTCAGCCAAGTTCCCGGAAAAGTGTGAAAACTGTGAACAGTTTTGCAGCTGCCGCTTGATTGGCAGCCAACATCTTGTGGCAGGTGTAAAGCTTATGAGCTTATGAAGAGAAATGACTGACAAAATTGGCCATAAATCAAGCTGACCATGAAATGAGTGTACATTAGTGCTGGGTCAAGGGTTAAAAGCAAACCAAAAAACTTGTCTTAATCAAAGCCAAAGCCATTACTATACAATTCTAAAGATCAGAGAGTTGGGGGCAGCACTTGAAGTGCTCTAGCGGAAGCTGCCAGCGAATGCAAATGCAAATGAAAGCATTGAAGCAGAAAGCCAAGTCGCGAGAGACAGGGCCAAAGTCAAAGTCTAACGTTATTCATATGATTAGGAAAAATCGAACAATGCAATACTACAGAAGAAAGCTGCAGACTTGTAGACTGTCGACTGTCGGCTGTCGACTAGTCGTGGTATCTTGATATTGTTGTGGGCTTTCTAAGATTGTTTGGGAAAGGGTTTTGCATTTCCATTTCACATTCTGCGTTGATTTATGAAAACAGCGATTGTGTGCAAAAAGTACAACAAACTTTTACTTGCAATTAAACAAGAAACTAATCAAGCCCAAGAACCAACTTTAATCACTGTAATTTATTTGATATAAAAGAGAGAAGACAGCTCATTAGCGTTCCAAATGGGCAAATGGTAAACTGCGAAAATGAAAAGTGAAACTCTTTGAGCGTCTCAGGAGAGCAATTATAGGCCAAAATGCTGTTTGCTTTAAAGTGTGGCCCGAAACGATCATCAGATTGTGTATTGTATTGTAGTTGTTGTTGTATTTTACTCTCATTGTGTTACCAATTCATTTGTGGCAATGACTTGGCTACTACTTGAAGTGCATTGCGTGGCCCTTTAATTTGCATGGGCATCGTGCGCCAAGATCTTTAGACTTTGATGCTCTAATGAGAGGCCTTTGGGTCGCACTTTCCATTAAACGGCACGTCTGTGAGCTAGTGAGAGTTGCAGCCCAAGGGCAAAAGGGAGGAGCAGAGGGGAGGAAGAGCTGAGAAAAACAAACTACATCAAAAGTGACACAACTAGCCGCTGTCCTGCCTCACGATCAAGTTCACGACCAAATTAAGATCTCACAGCATTTGGCCAAACTAATTGTAAATGTCTTGGCCAACTATTTGCATTATAGCCCTTGCTTTGTCCCCTGCTCCCTGCTGCTTCTCCTCCCTTTGCTGCTTAAGCAAACTCTCATCCTTCGTTTTTGACTGTGAGTTAGTCTGAGTCTTAGTCTTTGGCTTTCTTCTCGTTACTTTCTGCAGCTTTGGCTTTCTAGGTCGTGTAATTGTGCATAGAGCACACACACACACACACACACTTACAGCTGGAAAAACCAATTGCATTTAAATCACAATTCGCTTTGTTGTTGTTGTTTGGCAAACTCAGGCAAAGTCTCTTTCTGTTTGCGATTGCCATTGTTGTCTATGGCTAATTCAATTGCTGTGCTCGAGCTACAAAAATAAATAAGAATCAAATTGATAAATTATTTATAAAGCTGCAAGAATTGAGTGAGCAGCCGCTATTCCAGAATCGCGTTTATGGTCTATAAATTTATTGTACTTTCTAAACCAAAAATCAGCCACACAAAAATTATGCGATGAGCCACGAAACCAACATCAACAACAACAGCAACAACAACAATTTTAGAGTTCAACGGAAAATGTGAAGTTGGCTTTTTTGACTGCGTTTTGACCCATAGATTTGGCCCCGGGGCAATCTTAATACAGCAATTTCTATGCGCGCCTGCAATTAACGTGGCCATTGAATAGATATGCATCTATCAAACTTTCCTCAAATCACAGACAAGCAGAGAGAGAGAGAGAGAGAGTGGGAGGGGGCAGAGTATGCTAGTGTGGCATGCCACATTTAAGACAGTCATCAGTGGCAATGCAATCAACGTTGTAAAAATAATGCAACAAATTGCATTTTAAATGGCAAAAATCGGAATGTTTCGAAATTCGAATTTCGAACAACTTTTACTTGAATGCCACTAATAAAGGCGTCATAAATCTCATCACATAGAAAGTGCCGGTCCGTGGGCGTGGCACACTTTGACACAATTCTCTGTGCCACAAGTTGCAGCAGCAGCAACAACAGCAGCCACCACACAACATCGGAGCGGATCACAGGCAGTTTGTTGTTTGCAGTTTGTTCATCTGCCTGTTATTTGTTGTACATATGTACGTGTACAATTTACAATTTAAATTGCTAATTTGTTATTGTTGCTATTTGTGTTTTTTGCCTGTCCTTGTATTGTGCTTTTATTTCAACTTATTTATGTTTGTTTCCTCGCAAAACTGCATGGGAAATTGTAATTTCATGTCCTCCACCTGGCCGAGCACAGCGTCCCATTAAAATGCACAAAGTTTTGCTGATGTCAGGGGCGGGGCGCATAATTTGCTGCATCTACAGACGACGACATCGACGTGTTGTGCTGTATGTGTATGTGTGTGTGTGTGTGTGAGTATGTGTGTGAAGCAAGTACGTGTAGCTGCCAAGTAACGAACGACTCAAAAGCTTACATAAATGCATAGATATTTTTCGTTCCTTTTGCCAGCTTGTAGTTCTTGTGACTCTACATCTTTATGACAAGACATTAAAATGGATTAGTTACCGTTGCGCGGAACAGCGCAGGGTAGTAAAAGGGGGCAACTTTAGTTAGTTCTTTAACTAATGAAGCTATATAATCGAAAATAATAGTCAATAAAATGTACGTTTTCTTGTCATCAGCTTTTCCGTTTTTCTATAAAGATGGGGCCATTTCAGGTTGCCATTTCTGCACATTTGTATGCTTGTTGCCTATCGATAAATATCGATGCAGTATCACCTACCTATCGATAACTTCGTTTCATTTAAATGTAGAATAATGATATATCAATATATATCGATATGATCGCTGGATATTTAGTCAATTTCGACTATCGATAACAGTTTCAAAGTAAATACATTATATCTCTTCAGTCTATAGATAATTATCGACAATTAATAATGCCCTGCTTGTAATCGTTAGATAGCTAGTAGATTATCGCTTTTCTGCCTATCGATAATTATCGACAACATTTAAATAAACAATTCAACTCGTTCACACTCGTCATGTCGTTCATTCTCAACCTTATCACTTTCCCGCCTACCGATAATTATCGATAACACACAAACTCAATTGCCGGCTCAACTGCATGCAATTTCACTCGTTTCGATCGACCGTGTGCCCAATTTCATTTTCATTTCTGCCACATATCGTGTGCATTATCGACTCTGTCGACTTCATCAACGCAGTGTGCGGCAAGTGTGGTCAGTTTTTAGGCCATCAAGTGACACAGTGACAGCTGATTGCTGCCGTTGTCACAATGTTGTCGTTGTTTGTTGCTGCTGCCCGACAACTTGACACAATTTTTCACCAAGTGTCGATGGCCAACAACAACAACAGCAACAAAATGACAACGACGAGCAGGAAAAGTGTCAATTTCCATGCTGGAAAATCTCTAAGCGGAGTGAGCAGACAAAGTGCTGGCCCTAAGAGTCAAACACTTGGCATAAATACAAACAAGTTATGCACAACTTCAACCATAAGAGTGCAGGTAGGATTCCCTCTCATCTCGTTCCTTTGAGGCTTTTGTTATACATTCATATTACACGGATATTACAAGCGTTTAGTTGCAGCCGCAGCCAGCCTAATGGCATGGGTAAATATTGATATAGCGAAGAGCGAGGGGTCGTGGCAAGTATGCGGCATATCGATGATTACAATGCCAGCCCGAAGAGACTAGGTCCACTTCAGAAAGCTTTGAATTGTGGCCAGGTAACAGACAACAATCTCAACACAAGCTGTTGTTGTTAGTTGTTGCTGCTGCTGATGTTGTCAACTACTGTGCTGCACGTCGCCAGCAATTTGTAAGCCATTGCCATGGCTAAAACCCTGACTCTCTTGTTGTTCTCATTGTGCAGTTGTTGTTTGGCCATTTGTCAGATTTGTGTGTGTGTGTGTGTGTGTGCAAGAGTGTGGGTATTGTCAGAGAGGCGTGTAAACACTTTAACTTTAACTTGAGCTGCATTTGAATGCAACGCCGCGACTTTCTCGCCAAATCCAAAAAAAAAAAAAACAGAAGTCAGCAACAACAACAACACCCGCGCAATTATATGGGCAGGAGGGAAGCGGAGCTAGGCAATGATCAGGGCGGGAAGATTCCATCGAAATCATTAAAATAACAAATTGCGCACGAAACGCAACCCAAAACAAAAATGGACAAAAGCCGCAAAACTACTAGCAACTAGCAGGGAGGAGGCAGCCAGGCTAGGAGGCAGTCGCTTCGCTTGGTAAGTGGCTTGAAACCCACAGCAAATGGTGCAAAAAGGGTACAGCAACTGGGCAATTATGGCCTGGCTGCCAGCCTGGCCAAGCAGCCAAGCAGGCAGAAAAATGCGCTTTCTAACCGCATAGAAAAAAAAAGAGGAGTCTGCCCCTTTACCGTCGCGCCGTCACATAAAGTCATCGAAGTTTATCATTGCAATCATATTTTGGGCAATTGCCTTGTATGGCCATAAAAAGCAAAAGTATGTGGGCTAAAAGCGTGTACAAGGGGCGGGCCATTGAAATGGAAATGGAAATCCATTCGACTTCGACTCAATATATGTGTCATTTGGCAAAAGACCACAACTGAGAGCGAGACTGCCACAACAATACTAATTGGGTTCACTGGGGTTGCATATGGAAAATGGAAAGCTTGCACAGGAACGGACAGATGGACAATTGGCTTTGCCTGGGTTTTTATTAATCATCCATTCGCAAGAGGGAGTTGTGCGAGTGGCACTCGGCAGGACTTGGATTAGTTATGTGGTTCCCATGGAACCAGAACACGACCGCATCTTCAATCAATGTCAGACCGATGTGCGAGCCAGACCGCGAAAATTAATGAGCGAATTTTGCACTGGACAGATACTATAGATCCACATTGGATATTGCACTCGCATTTTCCTTAGCCAACTAGTACGATATACGACTCTGATGGACAGGCGCAACAAAGTTGCTAAAAGGAAGGCTGGCCAGGTTTATGCGTACACTGTTGTTGCGATAAAGAGCATGAAATCTTTAACCAAAGGCGTTCTTTACTAATGGCTTTACATTGAGTGAGAAAAGCTGAAAAGAGTTGACGTTTACTAATGTGATAAGTGTCTTCTTATTTGGAAACTATTCTTGTACTTTGTGTCTTTAGTTTTTTAATAGCGAAACTCATTTAAAAATAACCTCAGAAAAATACCAAATGGGAAACGATAACATTACGTTTTTTGTTACATTATAATTGCCTTAATAGTTGGCAACTTTATTTTGAGTTGATTATCGATCGACACTAATTATTTTTATGATAAATAAGATTATCTATTGAATATTCAAATTGGTCGGCGCTTGTTTATATGGTATTAAATACGACTTGATTATTTTAAGACAGTATTGAAGATTTTAATAGGATTGATAATATGACAATCGGAAACTGAAGAAAGTAGTAGAAAATGTTTATAAGCTTCCCGTGCCCAAGAAGTTGAACTAGAGATAGGTAAGAGCTGCATGGCATTGTTGACTGTATAGATTTATAGCAGGAATGCACTAAATAAAATTTGCAAGCACTTGCTTTAGTATCTATACTACCTGTCATATAAAAGTCCCAAGCTCTACCCGTAGTAAAAGTTGAGGTCGTATTAATGTAAAAGTTGATTCATTACAATCGTGTAAACTCAAGTCGGCTTTAATCGCAAAATTGAAATGCAAATTCGTTATAAGCGAACAACGCATAAACTTTATTGCAGTTAGCAACGCAGCGAGAAGCAAACAACAACAACAGGAAAATGCCAGAGATTTCAATGTTGTTGGGCATGTGGCATGCCCCTGTTGCAATCGTAATTTGATAGGCGACAACAACTATGTGCAGCAACGGCAGCAGCCAAGTGGAGGTTGGGCGAAAAGTATCGCAATGTATGCGTATCTTTTACACACAACAGCAACATGAGAGCAATTGCAAGTGCAACTAATAAATTAATGTGGCAGCGAGTGGCAGGCAACAGCAACAGCAGCAACTACTACTCATAGCTGGCTGTCACCTGGTCTAAAATGAAAGCTGCAGCAGCAGCAGCAGTGTGGGGCTCTCTGCTTAGCGTGCTAAATTTGCCAGCAGTTGGCATTTGGCATACCAATAGTAGATGCAATTCCAACTGCAACTGCAACAGCAATTCGCATTCGCATCTGTATTTGTATCTCAAAGTGCGGGAATGCGACTGCTGTCTGCGTTTGCATACGAGATGAGGTCGACTTGAAGTCTCAGACAATGAGAGAAGCTGCCTGCTGGTACCGCGTAGTACGCTGTAGTTAGAGCTATGCTAACCTGCATAACGGTGCCAGAGATGCGGCTCTTTATGATTACCTCTAATAATAGACAAAGACGAAGACGAAGACGAAGACGGAGGCGAAGGCGAAGGCGAAGGCGAACAATGACCGAGTCCAAGAGAACGCTTGCTGTCTCTCGCTGGGATGCAGCCATCATGCTGACCATTGTTGATTATCATACACTTAATTATGATTGATAGCTGTAAATGCTGATGTATCTCGTGTGTATCTATTAGATACGTTCTGCTGCCAATTGATTTACTGTTAACCCTCAACTCAACTCGACTCCGTTTTCTATCATTTCTTCATCGAGCAATCAAAACGGTTGAGCTTGTCCACAATAGCGATGCCAATACCAATACCAATACCATTGCCAATGCCAATGCCAATGCCAAATGCCAATAGCAATCACAATCTTTAAGCCCCCACATACTTCTCCTCTCCATCTATTCTGGATGCCAAGTCGAAAATTGTCTTTGGCCATATTTGTCGAACTGCAAAAACCGAAATGCAAATTGAGGTTACAAACCGTACAAAATGCCCACAAATGGCTGCCAGACCAACTTAGTTATTGCCAAGTGAAATTTGTGTACAGAATTTGTCGCAAATTACAGGCAACCTCCCTTCCCCACAACATTTACAAGTGAACTGTGAAAATTCGCCACAGTCTGCGGTCACGACTGAGACAAAGGAGTGTGACGAATTCGTCGACAACAGTTTTGATTTTCTGGCTCACAAGACCCGGTCAAATTCATTGAGGTGTTGTCGCTACCAGAGACGGGCTCGGTCTCTCTTGTCCTGCTTCCCACTGCTTGCGTGACACTCAAGTCTCTAGTCTAGTGAAAGTAATACGTGCGAAGTCAACCTCAGGTGATCGTAATTTGCATCATTTTGTCCATCGATGGATTATCAGTTGATTGCATGTAGATTGATTCGCTTGATACTCGCAAATCGATAAGTTCATACAGAAAACTCGATATATTTGCTAGACCTGAGTTGATTTTAAATAAACTTGGAATACATGTCACTCGCCATCAATAAACAAATATATACTTATGTATATCTGTTTTAAAAAGTACCACATTTTTGAAAATTTTATCAAGAATTATTATTGAAATAATGAAAAATAATAATTATCAAAAGTCTTGAAAACATTTTAAGCAAGAACAACCTTCTCTCTCCTTTTAAAACTCTATCAATATATATACAATTTCATTAGAATGTATACCCATAAACAATAGTTTCGAATGAAATAAATTTACTTCATCTTATTATTCAACCTTTTCAAGTCACTTTAGCAGCACAAGTGTCCATCTCTAATAGCAGTAGCCTTTGGGAATGATAGAAAAAAGGTCATCTGCTTGACTTTATAATGCCGACACGGTGTTGTTTTTTGTTACCCTGTCAACTTGGCAACTGTTTAAATAGTAGTTCGAGCAAAACCCAATGATATAGAGACATTAGACCCAAGGCACCTCAGGCACTCCCATAATTAACGCACATTTTACTTCGACTCTTCATTCGAGGCAACCCAGGCGACTTGGGGCGCTGGAAAAGCGCGATGCGATGCGATGCGATGCGAAAAACTGAGCTGAGCGTTGCAAAACAAAAGCTATGAAAACAAGCTTGCCGCGGGTCGCAAAACAGTAAAAGATAAATCTAAAGAAAGTCCAATGAAGAAAGTGTTGGCCTCAAGGCGAAGAACTGCACAATATAATGCTATGCATAGTTAAGAGATGCCAAAAGAAATTCCAATTCCAGCACAAAGACAACAAGACAAAAGACAACGAAAACAAATGCAATAATTAGGCGCAGCAAATTAAAGGCAACATTTGTCAGAGTGTGTGGAAAGAGGAGGCAGGCTGACTTTAATTGAAAACTGCGGCGGCTTCTTCGCCAAGATCAAAAGTAATGGACTTGAAATTGCCGGTAATGCTTGCTGGCATTGCAGACTTGTAGAAAGTTGATGGCTTATTTAAATGTGAATTGGCAAAGCAACATCCAGATGTATTACCCATTTGTCTGAAATTCATTTTGTTGCTATTATTATTGCGATTATCGTCTAACTTCTGGCAACTAATTTCGCTTTCTTTATTTCTATTTCCATTCGCAGGTAAGACCAGTCCTCCTCTTGGCCATAACAATGACCACAACCCGTACGTGAGCTGACGCTCTAAACTCTCTGAAATCTTTAGAAATAATTTAAGCAATAACAAAGACCAGCTTAACACAACGAGGGGGCGGGTGAGTGTACACTGTTTACGTTAAGTTTGTTGTGCGTATTAGCGTTGAAAACAAAATGTAAACATTTTGACCGTTTTGCGGTTTACTTCTATATATTTTTTTGGGGTCCGCCTTTTGTTCGGGGTAAACGACCAGCAGAGTGGCCTTTAGATACTTCTGTTTTCCTGTCCATTCCATTTTAAGTGAATTTGTCTAACGAGCAAATAACTGTGACGCTCCATTGCAGAATGGGCCTAAAGAAAGTGAGTCTGTTAACCAGACAGCAGCGTTACGTTAAGCATCTATCAATAGCGCCATTGTCGGCGGCTCAAACTGAAAGTAGACCACTTTGTAAACAACTGGAGTGAGTATGTTATTTGATAGAGTGGGTTAGTAAACTCTATCCGACTGTTGGAGTTGGAGTTGAGAGAGGCTGAACAACTAACTTACTAGTCGATTGCAGTTTGCTATTTAGTCGATATTTTAGAGTAACTTAGAATATTTTTAAATGATGGGACAATAAAATATCAATAATTGTTATTTATATGTATAATTACTTATGATTCACTACTTAATTAAAATTCAATTCAAATTGAATTGTTGATGCAATATATTTAATCGATAGTAGTCTAGTATAGACAATATACTACAAACAGCTCTAACGCCTCTGAGTGTGTTTCAGAGCATATGCTTATGCCAACAGAGTTCTAGTCTCAAGTTCGTAGTTCCCCTTGGCAATTCCAGAATATCACAAAATTAGAAGATTATATTGCAAATAATTGACAGTTGATCGATAGTTGTTAAAGGACCTGAACAAATCGGTACCCTAGAGCTCTAAAGGAAAGCTAATTTCAACATAATTAGTGTGCTTTGCAAGGCAAAATGCAACCTTGTATTAAAAACTCATTGATAGTTTTGCCAATTTGCAATTTGAGCTGATTTTTACACTGATTGCTAGAGCAAATACATTGCCAGGGCGTCAAGTGTAAATTCCTAAAAGACAACAAAACCAGCAAACTTCAGAGTCAATGATCATTGTACGATCTTGTAAGATCATTTTGTTGTTGTTTGTCTGCCTGCGAGCCAAATGATTGTAAGTATTCGGAGCCGAAGCTAATCATTACGGGGGGCGCATCCGTTGCAAGTCGAATGGACTTGAATGCTCGTTAAAGATCATATAATACTGACCATATAAACTCATTAAAAGTTCAACAAACCCGAAAACGCCAAGACTGGGCACCCGAAAGAACTGTTAATAGAGGTGGAACATGGGGGGGAGGGGGAGGGGGTAGGAAAAGATACAACCGAAGGCTAAACTAGAACAATAAACTCGGCCAGCAAACGGCGAGCACAACAACAATACGTATGGCAAAGAGTAATATGTAAGTACTAAGCATAAAGAAAAATATTACGGCACTGCGCATTAAACACGAAACCAAGTTGAAGTCCAAGCTGAAGCGGCAGCAACAGCAACAGCAACAGCAACAACAACAACAAGAGCCAACATTGGTGGCAGCAAACAACAGCGGCAGCTTATGACAAGTCACAAAAATGCCGTGGCAGTGGCATTAGAAACAAATTAGAACAAATTAACGTTGGTTGCCACACTGTTGCACTGGCCACTTGCCACCTGCCACATGTGACACATTAAGCGTAGTCGCTGCAAACTTGGCGACAATTATGAACACAAGTCCAAGTTTGGAATGTTGCTGCCCCATGTTGCAGGCTGAGGATTATTTAATTTTTGTTGCCGCCTGCAAGTAAAAATAATGTAATTGCTGTGCAGCTGCCCCCGATCATGCCTTGCCACCGCAAACGTGCAACTTGTTGTTGCCTGTGTTTAGCGCATTTGATGCAATCTCCGCAGACGCTTACGAAGCAGACACTGGGCAAGTTTTTTTTTTTACAAAAGCGCGTTACACTTATATCACAGCCACAGCAACTGTGGCAGCAACATGCTGCGCTTGGGTTTGGCCTGGGCAGTAAACTTGCACTTGAAGCTGGCCCATCCGGCTTTGTTTGTTGTTTGACAAGTTATGCGCAGAGTGCAAAAAATAAAATGGAAAAAGATGGCAAAATGCTATAAGATAAATATGTGTATAGAGCTGGAAAAATGTAACGCCGCTTAAGATGGATATCAGTTACGCAGGCGCAGAGACAACGCAACTACGACGACAACAACAACGACAACAACAACGACAACAACAACGACAGCAGCAACGACAGTGCCTCTGAACCAGATCGCATTACTGTCTGCTCTTTTTTGTTGATAGTGTCTGCAGTTCCAGGAAATCGTTTGCCCTTTGAACTGAGCGTGACTGGCGAGTTAAACAACGCAATCTAACGGATGCAGAGAGCTGAGCATCAAAAGCATCCAACCATCAACCATCAACCATCATCGACAATCGACTATTCAACATCAACAGCCTCATCACCTGGCGATTTATTGAACATTTTAATTACGCCCCGCGGTCAGGGCCATAAAGTGGCCTAGGATGCTAGATGCTGGATGCTGGATGCCGGGCTATGATGTCTATCACTGGACAACAAACCGGAAAAAGCGTTGAGCAAACAACAGGCAGCAGCAGCAGCAGCAAAATTGAAAGCAAACAAACAAATGAATTGCGTGGATTTGCATGAGAAACTACAGTTAACAACATAACAACTTTGGCTCAAGTGAAATGTGTGCACAACAGCAACAACTACAACTACAACTACAAAAGCAGCAGCAGCAACGAGCCAAAACTTAATGCTAAATGAGATTTTCGGTAGCTTTTAGCTGGCAACATCGTGAGGCGGCAATCTACTTGAAATTTCACGCTCTTTAAATAACAACAACAACGACAACTTGAGCACTGACAAGAACTTGGGCTCCAAACAACAATTAAATAAACCATTCACAACACAAACTCAAACACACACACATGCCAACACACACTTGAGGCCGCACAACACAAATTTCATTTTCACTTGACGCATCAAATTAAATAACAAATAAAAAAGCCCTTCAAAGAAAAATACAAGTGATGTGCAACAACAACAACAACAACAACTACATACATATAATAACAACTAATTTTATGTTCTTTTTTCACTATACATATACCCAAAGTGAGGGGGAAGTGCGAGAGAGCTCTACAAGTTGCGACTTTCACGTAATTAAATCAAATTTCAAATGAAAATGAAAATGAAATGAAAATTATTTATTAATTGCGCTCGAGAGCAACACAGAAAGTCACTTCAGCTATCAGAGCCAGTAACTGGTGCTGGTGCTGGTGACTGTGGCATGCGGCATGTGGCATGCCCCCAATCGTGTTGCGACTGTATACAAATTTGCATTGAATCAACAGCTTTTTGGTTTCAGCCAACTTGCTGCTCGGCAACATTTGCGCCAGGGCCAATTTGAATAACAAGTTGCCTTTGCATCTGTGGGATACTTTAACGCCACTGCAGATACAGATACATTTAACATTTATGCCGCGAGTATCTCTTCTCGCACAACAAGCTGACGTCGCTGCCAGTTACATGCGTTCAACATTAGTTGCTGTTGCTGCTGCTCTCGCTCATTAAAAGTAAATTGCTGCTGGCACCAAATCGAATGTCAAGGAAAGTGAGAAATTTACAAGGATAAAATATGCATTTAGGGCCAGCTAAAATGCGCTCGCTAGAAGTTCATAATAGAAAGCAGCTGCTATAATCGATTGCCACACTATACTAGCTTAAGGCTAGCTAAATCTCTAGACACCTAGCCAGCTAAGTCTTGCATAAATTTAGCTAATAGCTAGCTTTGCTTCTTATTGAGCTATAAAGTTGATAGTTATGTTAAAAGAGATGGCAGAAAATAGAATGAAAGTAGTATAAATAAATAAAATAAATATTAGGAAAACTATAAGCTGAAACAATAAGAGCAATAGTTTAGAGCTAAAATAATATACTCGTACAAATGTTATCAATAGTTTCGATAAGTGATCTTAGTATACAATAGTAGCTTGAAAATTAAAGTTGATACAATAGAAGTTTTCAATTGAAGAAAGGTAAATAAGTCTACAAACTATAAAAAGAAAAACTCAAAAGATAATAGTCTGCTAAACTGTTAGCGATAGTCTAAATAACTAGTTGATATACAACTAGTCGCATTTAAAATAAATATATTGATAATATTATGCAACTAATAAAACTATTAAAATAGTAGGAGTCCTTAATAACAACAACTGTAGTTTCAGTACATGAATCAACAACATATTGATGATTGAATCGAAAGTCAGAAGCAGCTGCAATCGATAGTTTCAATAGACTAAACATCACATGGGGCCGCCACACAATACACGCTGAAATTAGCTGTCGAAAGTTATTGTTGGCAAACAGCGTCTTAATTGACACTTGATTTGAGACGGTGCATGTGGCATGTGGCAGGCAACAGGCAGAACTAAGCAAACATTGACCAAACTTTAACTGCATAAAAGCAAAATTTGTTCAGCCAAATCAACAACAACAGCAGCAGCAGTGGCAGCGGCAGAGGCAGCAAACAAATGCAAGTGCAACTGCAACAACTACGGCAGCAGCAATAGAACTTGCAATACGGCAAAGAAATCAACGGAAATGTCACTTTCTTTTCAATCAAAACGCAATTCATGGCACTCGAAAAGCATCAACGGGCAATGCAACATAAGGTCGTGCCACTTCATGAGGCCATGAGGCGAGACGCGCACAGCACTCGAAAAAAGATCAACAACAAAACGGAAAGGTAGCCGCTGCTGCTGCTGCTGTTGCTGCTGCTGACGCTGTTGCTATTGCAGTTGCTGCTGTTGCTATTGCCGAGAGCCAAGAGCGCTCAGAAACACGATTTTCGAGTGTGGGCAACTGGGTGGGCCAGCTGGAAAAAAAGGCGAGCGGAAGAAGCGGAGGAAGAGCTAAAGGGAAATGGAGAATGGTACAAGAAGGGGGCAGGGGCAGCGGCAGGGCTAACTGCCACTGGCTGAACTTTAACCTGTGTGCCATGTCGAACAGCGCAGAAACAAAAATTCAACTCAAAAAAAAACAAAACGGACGCGACGCAAGGCGACGCTTTAATTTGCAATTCGTGGAAAATTCCTTGAACTAAAGCCTAGTTAAGGCAGCCCCCCCCCCCCTTCTTCTCCTCCTCTGCACTGCCCGCTCCCCTCTCTTCACCCACCTGCTGGCGCAAATGTACTGCCTGCCCGGTTGCCAGTTGCTTGTCCAACAACATGGTAAATATTTAAAAATGTACTTAGCCAAAGTGAAAGAGACAGGCAGGCAGTCAGGCAGTCAGGCAGTCAGGCAGGCAGGCAGTCAGGAGGGCAGTCTGGCAGTCAGGCAGCTAGACAGTTAGCAAGCACAACTCTCGGAGTTGGGAACAATGCGATGAGGCGACAGTTGCACATTTGAACAGATGCGACAAACAGCTGACTTGCCGCAACAAGGAAGATGCAAAGCAGACCTTAGACTTCAAGACCCAAGAGCCAAGCACTAAAACTCAATAATAATGCCAGCCAGTGTAAATCACTGCCCCCAAGGGGACACAGAAAGAAGAGGAAGAGGTGCTCCAACTGGCGGATGCAACATGGTATTGCTGCGGGGCTTCCAAATGCAAATGATTGGCATGGGAAGCGCTCTTTTCTGGGTGAAGAGCTGCAACAAGAGAGCTAAAGACGCCGTCCGTCCAACAGTCCAAGCTAAAGAAGTTAACTTCAATTATGTGCTAAGTAGCAAGGAGCCAACAACCCAACAAGCCAACAAGGCTACAATTAGTAAAGAAAATTGGTAACAAACTGAGTGAGAGTTGACTTCACTTCAGTTAAAGTTGACTTGACGCGAGTTCGGCTAACAGTTCGCCAAGAGCTTGACAATGACAGCTAACATGGCGTATGAGCAATTTTAAACAGTTTCAATTGCAACGCTTTTAACTAAGCAGTTGCTTAAACAATCGAACTGAGGAAAAGATGCTTAGAAAATTGTCTATGTTTTTTAGATTATTAAGTAATTTAATGAAATTCCACTAAAAGAATTATTTCAATTTTGATAAAAGCATTTATTAGACATTTATAACTAATTGTTTTAGGTATTATTGTATTATATGGAATGGTATGATCACTTTTCTAAATTTATTTAAATGACAAATTTATTAAAATCAAATAGACTATTATTGCCTCGGTTTAAACTCAGATTTAACACCACTTGATAGCTCTAACAAGTCCTGGTCTACCTCTAAAAATTGGCCAAATTTTTAAAAGTGAAATGATTTTTTATTTAAACAAATTCAAATAGCAATAAATATCTGTAGTCTGAATATGGCCAGATTTTAGAAGCGACAAGATAAAGATAAATAGAATCATATTTTCTTTAGCAATCAATCATGTTTGGGTTAAAATAAATGCACTTCTTAAATTTGTTTATCAATAACAATCCTCTTAATTGTAGACTCAAAAGGCAAGTCCCCTACTTTACTGTCCTTCCCTTGCCAGCAATTAAGTTGTTCAATTAATTGCAGCTTAAATCATTTGAGTTCTGCAGTTTGAGGAATTATTTTGCACGCATACACGAACTCGTTAATTATTTAATTTGTGAGCGAGGCAGAGGAATTTGCAATGCGTACTTGCAAAAAAAAGATGTGTAAAAAAGTGTATGCAAAAGCACTTTGAAAACATTTAAGTAGCCAAACAAAACTGAGCAAAAGGCCATAGAAATGCTGATGATGACAACAAATACCTACTTACTAGCCACAGAGAGGAGAGGAGCTGCTACTACTTACTGTGCTGGCAAATGGGGAATATTTAGAAAGTTTTGCTAGATGCAAGGAAAAGTTGGCAATGGCTGGGAAATGGCTGGCATTTATGGAAAGGAAGTGACGGTGAACTGCAACTGGGTTGGGCTGCGATTGGGTTGGGAGACTTGAGATTGAGCTAGGAGCTTGGGGTTCGCCTTTCGCACAAATTGCCAAGTAAATAGCATGAGCAAGCAGCAAGTTAAGACTGGGACCAAGACTAAGACTGAAGTGCGTTTGGCAGTTGCCAAGGGTTACACAACACACGTGTGCTTTTCCCCCCTGCTGCCCTTCAACTGTTGCTGCATCAATTTCTTAATAACTTTTCATTTTTCCTGCCCTTGCTTCCGCTTGCAATGAGCAAAGCAAGCGAATGCAGTCAAGCAATTTGTGGCATTATGTGAGGGTCTGGTTTGCCATTAACCTGCTACGAGACTATTTTGAATGCAAAGCCGAAGCTGAAGCTTACGTAGAGCAGAAGCAGAAGCAGGAGGAGCCATTTGTTGGGAGTATCTCGCTGACTTTGTGGCTTTATTGCGTTTAACCGTTTTCAATTTGAGCCTGGACCCTGTCCACTGTTATTAAAAAAAAAACTGTTTAGTTACGTCTGCAACTGAGCGTCAATTTCGCACTTGCCAAGAGCAACAAACACACACACATTCGCCTTGGTTGGCAGGCAAGACAAATATGTGCGTTGGCCACACTTAGACGGCTCATGGAGAGCCAACGAGGAGACAAACAAGCTCAAAGCGAGGCAAATATTTGCAACTGACAAGCAAGTCAGAGGCGCAGTCAGGAGTCGAGATTGAAGTTGAAGTTGGAGCTGCCTCAAGCCCACGCAACGGGTGTTGCAACTAATCCAAAATGCACTGCATGTGTTTAGTTTAATTAGAGCTCCCTTTGCCACATCAATCAAAGTTGTTACTGTTGCTGATATCTCTTCGCTTTTCTTCTAACTCTATTTGCAGAAGACGGCGACAGCGAAACCCACCAAATATCATTATTATCCGCACAATCAACACATCTATCTGCTGCCCGAATGCGCCATTCAACAGGTCTGCAATGCGGTCTATGTGCGGCTCAACTACACCCAACCACTGTGCGCCTGTCCATCAAGGTGAGCATCAACTCTTTACCTCCAACTGGGCTGCCAGACAGACAGTCAGACCGACAGACGGACAGAAAGATAGATGGAGCAGACAAGCAGACAGACAGACAGCTGCTAAACACTAAACCCAATCTGTCTTTTTCCTGTTTCCCTGTGCACAGATATCGTGATCCCTGCTCGGCCAGCCTCAACGAGGATGATCAGCACACCACCAAATTGGTCGGTGATAATAAGAAGAAGGTAAGTCAAGATCACTTCCACAATCTGCCATCTAACAGTAGGGGGCGTGCGATCCAAACAAACTAAGCTTCAACTACACTTGGCAAAATGAACGCGACAACTTTAACTTGTTTGTGACTTAAGGCAGTCTAAGGAAGTGGGAAATTAAAATTAAAGCGTACAAAGGAAATATAGAATTGCTTCACACCCAAGACTGCTTTTCACATCAAGTCTGAGCATAAAAAAATACGCTCGAAGTGAAAAGTTTCCTTTAATACAGCAGAACAACTTTGAGGTTAGGTGAGCCTTTTGTTTTTTTGAAGGCAATAGATTAATATTTTTATTATTAATAAGCACTGCCAAAGTTTGACTACAAGAGACGATTAAACTAGGAATATCGTAGTTAACATTGTGTAAAAGATATTTTAATACACTTTTGGGTAAGGCAAGAATTATGTTCACATATTAGACAATAAAACAAAACCTTTTATTTATATCCAGAAGTCAAGTTTGATATTGAATTCAGTTCGCATGTCAAGGAAAACACAAATCAACATAGCTCTGTATATAATTTCGAATCAATTATGTGCAATTAGACTAAAAATAACGAGCCTGAAAATGATATAGTAATTGCTAAATTCAATCAGACCCACTCTGATTGAAATTTAATTTGTGATCGATTGGCAACAATCAAACCAAGTATTTTCTCAGTGCATTGCAATTCGTATCAAAGTAATTGGTATCGGATGATAGATCTTATGAGCTGAGCACGACCTCAGATGCCAGCTGGAAACTGTAAAGATTGCCCCACGAGATTTCCCAGAAGGATACTCATGCAGAGATCCTCCTGCCCCGTTGCATCGCCCCACCTACACGCTGTGTGGCAAACTCACGTCGTCAATTAGTTGATGGGGCGCATAATTGAGTTATAAGTGCTGCCTGGCCTGACTGACCAAAGGAAAACATCATTTAAATTGAATAATAAAGCACATTTTTAATAGTTTAATGGGGGACAGGTGCAGGTTGCAGTGCAGCGTGGGCGACGGGGGAAGTGGAGTGTAATACATGCTGCATAATTGCACAACAGAGTACCGTTGAATGCCACACTTGTTGTCCATGTCTTGCCGGAACTGTACCAGAGTGCTCGAGCAAATTATGAAAATGCGTTTAACGCTAGACAAAGAGACAGTTAGACAAAGAGAGTGAGAGAGAGAGACAGGGAGAGAGTGAGAAGCGGCCAGTGGAAAAACGAAGCTGGTAAAACTGGCACAGCAACTGGGCAAACTAACTGGCAGGCCAGGCTAGGCGGGCAGGCCACATTAACCTGAATGGCTGCCAATTGGCAGTCAATGGCAACGGCGGGCGAAAGGAAATGCCAGAGCCACATGCAAAGAGCGCCGCAAGTCAATCAAATTATTGACAGCAGCTACAACACTTGCAACAACTGCTTGCAACAGAAAAGTTTACCACTTTTGCTGCTACACGAAAAATCTGTTAAAGGACAATCATGTCATGGCAATTGAAAGCGGATCACCGAAACACAGCACGGGATCAGCAATTGACGTGCTGAGCTTAGCTAATGTGGCACAAACACGCCCCCTGCCCACTGCCGCCCGCTGCAACCAACGCCCTAGGCCTTGATGTAAGTGACAGCTACTTGTCCGCAAAAAGCGAGCAACAAAAACGTCAGCCAAGTCTACCACTTGCCTGTTGCATGTTAACTTTCAATTTGCTCCATGATCAATGATAGCCACATTGTCTATAGGGGGAGTCAGTGCGGCACTAAGCACAGCACTGGAGAAGACAGTTAGGGAGTTAAACAAGCAGACATTGAGGCAGTCAGAGATAAAATCAGGAGAGCAGGGATGCAGTCAGGGAGGCCGTAAGGAAGGCAGTCAGCGAGACATTCTAAGAGACAGTCAGGAATGCAGTAAGACAGCTCTTAAGAGAGAGTTGGAAAGAACTCTGCCGCTACTGCCTAGTATGGGAAGCAGTAAGATAGGTGGTGGGAGACATTCTAAGAGATAGTCAAGAAAGAGGCTCAGGGAGGCGCCCACTTCTGCTGGTTAGTAGAAGACGCAGTAAGACAGGGATTTAGGAAGGCAATTCAAAAGACAGTCAGGGAGGCAGTAAATTAAGCAGTCGAGAAGGCATTTTATGGGACAGTCAAGAAAGCAGAAAGGCAGACTCTCAAGAGTGTCAGGGAGGAGCCTGCCAATATTGTCTAATATGGTAGACAGTCAGGTTGGAGGTGCAAAACAGATGGGTAGATAGAGGCTCGGGAAGGTGACTGTTTCTACGTCTTAGTAGAAGAGACAGTAGAAATAGGAAAGCAGGGAGACGCATTGAAAAAGGCAGGCCGTCTGAGAGGCAGCCAGTCAGCCCGCTAGGCTAAGCATTAAAGCTAAGGTCGATGCGCAACTTTCTTTGATGCCCAGTGGCGGCAATGCAATGGCTGCCGCCGCCGCCAAGTGAATGTCTAATTGGCTGCCCAAGAGCATGTGCTCCAATCGACATGCTATTAATGCCGTCTAGACATTCTAACGAAGCCATATTAACTGTTGCTTTCCAACAGGCAATTACGCTGGCCAAAACCTGCGAGGCAACCACAGAAATGCGCGAATGTCGCTCCCCCAAGGACTGGTCCCTGTTGGCGCTACAAAATACACGCACTGGCAAATCGCACTATCTTGTCATATGCCGCTGCCCTGATCACTTCAAGATGGGTAAGTCAACAGGCAACAGGCAAGACCAACACTTGCTAATCCTTTCGCTTTGCAGAGGGACCCATGGCCCATGATCAGCCCACATATGCCAGCGTACCCGGCATACGTGTCTTTGGCATGATGTGCGTGAAGCCGGGCTACTCGGTACGCAAGCCTAGCGCACAGCCGCCCAAGCGTTATCAACTGCAGAAGCCCTTCTATCGTCCCAGCATTGGAGGCGGCGGTCTAGGCGGCTTAGGTGGCCAAAAGGACACCTATGTGCGACCCATCTATAGCGGCGGTTCGGGAGGCAGTCAGGGAGGCAATTCGGCGATTAGCGCCAACTATCAGCCACAGGATCAGCAGTTCCAGAGTGGAGGCAGCAACTATCAGTATTTGAATCGTCCCGATAGCTCACATAGTTCGCACAGTTCGCCCAACTTCCGACCGGATCAGTTTACCCTTAACGGTTTCCCCGGCACCAACTATGGCCGCAACAATGAGCGTCGCGGTGAGGCGCCGCCAATTGAGGCAGCCGCCGAGGAGCGCGACACCCAGACGCCCAGCAGCAGCACACAGGCCAGCGATGAGCTGGAGTTGGAGGCACGCACCACGCTTCAAGCGGACTCTAATCTCAACTCTGAACTGAGCGAGTCTCCGGCGGCGGAGTTAACGACGTTGCCCGACTCGAGCCGGATTAAGCGATCCTTGGATACGGATGACTATGAGCCAGAGTTTCCCTGGGACCGTGTACTGGAGTTCCAACAGACCATTGTCTGGGATTAAACCAGCGGATTGGAACAGTCCTCCAACCTAGGGTAGTTAAATTTTTCTAGCACAAAATTTTTGAGTGAACCAGGAATTTTGGTATAATCTGCAAAACGTACTGTGACTGAAGCAAAAGGATCGCGGGCGAATATCGAATATGAACAACATCTCGACTAGCGAGATCAACGACTACGTGAGAGGCGGTTTTACGTTACGTAACGTAACGTAACGTAGCGTAGCGTAACGTAACGTACTTACAATTTAGCTGTTAAACACTTTAAACATTAAGCATTTGAAATGGCATTTTCCGATCTTAAGTTGGATCGTCTCTTAATTTAAACACAATACTCGTACGTATTCTCTATTTATTGAACAATTACGAATTAATTAAACAATTATGCGCCCACGTCCCGCCCACACTAATTGTTTAATTAATTTGTTTTGCATGTAACCCAAGCATGGCCTCAATTTATTAAAATATTTAAACATATTAAAACACGAAAACAATATTTAACATAGTAGTTTAGTTCCAAGAAATTCGAAAAAAAATTATTTAAATTATGAAACGAAATATTATATATTTAGTTGCTTATTTATGTTAGGCTTAAGCTGCATTTACTAGTAGTTAAATGAAAATAACAACAAAACAAATACAAATTATCAATGTGAAACCATTTTGAAGGCAACAAAATTTAATAAATCATGAATTTCTTGCTGTTTACGGCGAATTCGAAATGCAAATGTAATAAATGATTTATACATTTTAGTTAAATAAATACTAAATGCAATTGCAATAATTATTTTCGTGGGAAATTCGAAGGGAAGACTCTTGTCTGAATACAGGAAAAGGAAGAAAAGAAACAGTTGCAGTAGCTTAACACGACCCAAGGCTGTTAACTTAAACATAATCCTGTTGATAACAGCAGACGAACCTATAACAGACTATGCTAATAACAGTACTGCTTGCTGTCAGTAGCAGACTTATCAACAGCCACTCAGATCGATAGCATTATCGATTGAAAAGCACCATCGATAACTTCAAAGCTCCCATGATTTTAAATCTTTTAAATATAAATTAATGAAACACTTACCCAACATTTCAGCATTGACCACAATGTTACAGCTGTACATGGGCGTCACTAAACGTTGTGGTTGATTCTGGAAGGCCTGACGACAGACCTCCTTGGCCGCAGTTAAAACTTGTCCTGCAAGGTGTAACAAAAATGAATTAATACAATATTGTAACAAAAACATAAATAGTAAACACACCTGAAAATGGTCCAAAGCCGCGAGCATTCAAATCCTCGCCCTCAGACTGCACAGTCCACTCGAGCACTGCGAAGCACACGCCCTGCATGGGCTCCTCGCATAGTGGGCCAGCGCCCGTAGTCAACTGAAAGCCATTAACGAGCGAGCTATTGAAATCCCTGCGAGGATCATTTGTGCTACGCACATCAGTGTCGGAGCTCTTGGACTGCGTAGACCAAAATTCTGGCTGCTCGTAGTCGCTGAGATTGAGTAGAATATTGGTGCCACAGTTGCGTGGTCCCAACGCCCAAATACGCTGCACAAGCTCATCGCTTGTGAGACTACTCAGACCATGGAGCTGCAGCTCGGCAAGCGCCACAGACAGCTGATTCTTAATGGAAGACAGCAACGCAGTAAACTTCTCGGAGAGCAGCGTGTTACGCGGTGTAGCAGCCAACTCCTGCAAAAGCAAAGGGATTAACAGGATTTTTTAGGATACCCATTAGCAACAACTCACCTTGAAGACATTGGCATGCTGCTCGAGCAGCTCTACAGCAGCGACTGGCAGGGGCAGCGCAATAACTCGCAGCGTACCCAACTTGTTGAGCGTCTGCTGGACGGCAATCTTCTTGGTAATGTCCTTGTCATCGGCAGTTTTCACAATTGCCTCGTTGACCATATCGACTGTAGCATCGGGCACAATTGTTTCTCTGAAAGACACAATTGGCTTGGACACATTCACCTTGATCTTGGCATAGCTCTGCTCCAGATCATGCACACACTTTTCCACATGCACTTCGCCCAGTGTGGTGATCACATGCTCTCCCGTTGGCGCCACCGAGACCTGCACACATGCATCCGCCTGGTTAAGCAACTTGAGTCCCTTTACAAGCTTGGGCATATCCTGTGGCTGCACTGGCTCTATGGCTACCCTCAGTATAGGCGTGGCCATGATACTCAATTCGCTGAACGAAGTACAATCCAAGGTTCTGCTCAAGGTCGCAGTCTTGACAATGTGCGCCTCCAGACCACCAATCCCCACAATGTTGCCAGCGGGCACTTCATCCAGCAGCTGCAGCTCACCACCCATGAACATGTACAGATCACCGACGGTTACTCGAGTGGCATACGGCGCCGTCTCTGCCACACGATGTGAGGGCTGGCGAGGATCATGTTTGGGCGACAGATTGTAAAGCTGCATGCCACGTTTCAAGGTGCCGCTAAAGACTCTTGCAAATGCCACGAACTCATACTCATTGCGTTCAGCCTCTGGAACTGACTCCGAAGATGCCTCAGCCTCATCTACTTTTGTGCTTAATTGCTCCACGCCGTCCAGCAACTGGTCCAGTGATGACTGTTCGCTCTGTTGCTTACGCTCCTCAATGCGCCGGCGCACCTCATCGCGTCGCTGTTGCAGCTCCTGATCCGTCAGCCGCTTGGGACGATTCTGTGGTAGCTGCGTGACATGAACGGGTGTCATCTTTGACACAAAGGCTATAACACTGTCACTCTGTGCGTTGCAGCTTCTGAAGCTTTCCTTAAGCGCTAGCGTTTGAGCTGGCAACGAGTTCAACTCCACATTGGCCGGATAGAGCAGTCGCTGGGCACGCTCTTCGCTCATACGGTGTGGCGGTGGCACATGACGCACCACCATCTCGAGCACGCTGCGATCGATAGGCAGCCACTGACCCAGCACAGTTCTAATCTGCAATTTGACATCTGTCAGACGCAAATCGCGCGCAGCCAACTTAAGTCCCAGCTTCTCAGCTATCAGTGGCAGCTTGTCCTTATCCTTGCGTATGGCTATGATGTCGTATAAACTCCAAATATTCTCCAGCACAAACTGCACAAACATGGGCTTCTTTGCCTTCTCCTGTGCGCCAGGCATGGCGGCCTTCTTCTTGCTATTGTAGTAGTAATCACCCCAGAGCACTTGCTCCAGTTCAGAGCGTTTCATTTCCAGGCGCTCGGCATATGTGGCCGCAAAGTCACCCACGGAGAAGGCCCAGCCATCGTAAGCGGAGCAGAAGACAACATTACCAGCGGCAGGCGAGAAATACAGCTCTGAGTCATCCACTTGCTCCAGTGCCGACTCATGGTTGTCCATGTCATTGATATTCTCCTTGGCTAGCACATCCGAGGCAAAGATGCTGCCCAGCACGGCATTCACTTGCTCCAGCACTTGTGTCAAATGAAAATAAGCATCTAGTGGCGTCAACTGCTTCTCCAGTATCAAGCGATCCAACTTATTGAGCAGCAGCACAGGTTTCAGCTGCTCCTCATAGATTTGCTTTAGACAGGCACGTGTCTGTGGTCCCACACCCTCTACCACGTCCACAACAACGATGGCACCATCACACAATCGTACTGCCGTTGAGACCTCGCTGGAGAAGTCCACATGGCCGGGCGAATCGATGAGATTAATCAAATAGTCTGAATTTCGATTGTCCTGGTAGTAAAGCGAGATGCTGCTGCTTTTCATGGTTATTCCGCGCTCCTGTTCATCTTGACGGCTATCCATATATCGCAGCTTCCCTGCACATCGAAAACATTGTGTATAAACACGAAATACAATGCCTACAACAACAATATCAAACCTGCCATGCGTTGTGAAATGATGCCATTGCTAGCCACGAGGGAATCCGCCAGCGTCGTCTTGCCATGATCCACGTGGGCCAATATGCATATATTGCGCACCTGCTGCTGTTTGGCTTGCAGCAGCGCCAGGTCTCCCGTGTCCACGACGGGCATTCTCACGATTTAATTTCAACTATTACCTGTTGCCAAACTCTTTTTAAACAATATGCCAACAATCGACTTAGTTATCGATAACTGCAATGAGTATATGAGTACGATTGTAAAAGCTCAATCAGCTGTTCAGCCATCTGGCATTGTTGCGCTCTCAAAAAGTACTAAGCCAATTCAAATTACTACTAAGCCAATTCAAATTATACTAGTTGATAATCTTTTGATCTATATTTAAAACATAATAAAAAGCAATGTTATACAAAATGCATATTCATAGTATTTGTGTGAACTGTCGGCTTAGTTATGTATAAGTATTACAAGGGCTCAGGTTGTCTGGACATTCGATTACTTGATGGCACAATTGGCCAATTTGCTGGTCAGCTGCTCTCCTTCGGCTGTCAGCAGGAAGTTGTCCTTCCACACGGCAACACCCTCACCATTGGTCTTAAAATCGACGGATAGTTTCTCCCACACTTTCTTTTTGGGATTCAGCTGCTCATCGGGCGTGCCACTGTAGCCCTCGAAGGCAAGTCGGCTACCAGCTGCGGCCTTTGCCGGCACCACAATAGGCTCAACGACGGTGTGGTCAGCGCTATTCATTGGAGGTTATAGATTAGTAGAAAGTTTACAGAGAAGAAAGAAACAACTCACTTGGATGTGCACAAAACCATTCCCTCGGACAAGATGCCACGCATCTTAGAAGGCTTCAGATTGCAGAGGACAGCTACAAGTCGCTGATCCAGCTCCTCAACGGTAACAAACTTAACCAGGCCACTAATGATGGTGCGTGGTTGCGCCTCCGCAAGATCAATCTTTAGAACATAAAGCGTATCTGCGTCCGGATGACGTGCCACTTCAATGACTTTGCCAACACGTATGTCCAGACGATGTGGCGCATCCTCATCCACAGCACCAGCAGCAGGTGCAACATTGGCCTTAACCTTAGCAGGTGGCGGATAAGCAGCAGCAGTCAGTTTTCTAAAAGCATTTGTATAATAAATATTGAGCTGCTTCTGATAATTTCATTCAGTCACTTACTGCAGCTCTGGTGTCTCAAAAGTCTTGCGAATGGGATCCAGCAAACGATTTATGTATTTCTCCACAGAAGCCTTCAGATCGCCTGGATGCAGCTTGTTGTCTGCATAGTACTGTTCCAATTCATCGAACTTGAGGAAGGTAACATCACCACCGTTGTCAGCTGGACGATTAATCTCAAAGCCCTCGCCTTCCTTGAAGAGCGAGAACAACACATGCTTCACAAAGGAGAGCAGGCCATTGTCCGCAATGTTGCCAGGTTCACAGAAGGCCTTCTTCAGCTTCTTTTTCACGTTGGCGGGCGAATCGAGCAAATCGATTTTGGAATCTTCCTCTGACGAAGACATCTTACCACCTGCCAAGCCAGGCACTGTAAAATGAAAGTGTAAGCTGTGAAAAAGTTGTGAAATAATGAGCTCAACTGTGACTCACCCATGGGATTCATGAAATGTATGCGCTTCTCGTAGCCCAGCTGCGGCAAATACTTTTCGGAAAAAGTGAAAATCTTACGCTGATCGACGCCACCGAATTGGGCATCCACCTTCAAGTACTCCTCATCCAAGCCCTGTAGTCCTGGGTACAATAGGCCAGATAGCAGCGGATATTCCACCTGCTTGACGACCTCGGCGCCGGCCTTTTTAGCGTCATGAATGGTGACAAGCGAGCTGAGCTTGTATACGTCGAGTGTGTACTCCTTGGACAATTGATAGTCACTGCCCTTGACAAACTTCAGCTTGTCTAATGGGACTCCAATGGAGCTCAGCATTGCTTTAATGACCTGCTCGTAATACTGTGTGCGCAGCTCCAGCAGTGTCCATGGTGCCTTCATGTTATCTAGGTATGCATGCAAATCAGCAAACAGAATGGTCACCTCACAGCCAGCCTTAAGGAAGTCGGCAATCTTGGACATGGGCACAAAGTAGGCGACATGTGGTTTTCCCGTTGTGGCTGTGCCCCAGTAGATTTTCAAGTCGCGCTCCTGCAGCACTTTGTTGAGCTTGTCCTCACCCAATGTCTCCTGCAGGTTGCGCGTTATGAGCTGTTTCTTCTGCTCAACGCTTAAAGTTGTTCCAACCATTTTGCTTGCGATTTAATGACCTTTTTTGTTAAACGCTATGCGAAGTCGTTGCCGAAAAAGAGGAAGAGAACTGCATGCGTGGTACCACTGCGAGGTCTGGTAGCTCTACCAGCTGTGAAGTTGCTGTTAAACAGCTGCTAAGCCGCAATTGCGCAAAAATTATTTAAAAAGCTATAAATAGTTTTCTGTTATTTATAACTAACTAAAACAAATGCACAAGTTAATTCATTTAATTTCAATGCTGATTTTTTAGTCACTTAAATTGTGTTCTAAAAAACTAATATAAATGTGCGGTTTCATATCGCGTTGCCAGATCATTAAAATAAGGTTTCGGCAATTAGATAAATGTAAACAAAGTTAGTACATTGCATTTATCCGTTGTTTTAAATAAAGATGTTAAATGTACAACGCGTAAGTGTGTTGAGGCAGTGCATCTGTGCGACACAGAGACTTACCCACAGCGATGTACGGGTACGTTTCGCTCCCAGCCCCACCGGCTATCTGCATCTTGGTGGCCTGCGAACGGCGCTCTACAATTTCCTATTCGCGCGACATTCTGGTGGAAAATTCCTATTGCGCATTGAGGATACAGATCAAACCAGACTCGTACCAGGTGCTACCGAGCGGCTCATTGAGGATTTGCTCTGGGCAGGTATAGAAATAGACGAGGGGCCGGGATTTGCTGGCCAACATGGGCCGTACATTCAAAGTCAGCGCACGGAGCTGTACAGGTGAGTACAAAAATGTATATGGAAGCTTAAAGTTAACGATCTCTTAATAGCAACGCCGTGCAAAGTCTGCTTGAGAACGGCAGCGCCTATCGCTGCTTCTGCACGGAGCGCCGCCTGGAGCTGTTACGCAAGGAGGCACTGCGAACCCGCCAAGTGCCGCGATATGATAACAAGTGTCGCCATCTCACACAAGCACAACTAGAGCCACTCTTGGCCAAGGGTACGCCCCACTGCATACGCTTCAAATTGACGGAGCACTTGGAGCCACTGGAGGATCTCATCTATGGCAGCGTGCAACACAATGTCAGCGAAACCGAGGGTGATCCGGTCATCATGAAAAGTGATCAGTTTCCCACATATCATCTGGCCAATGTTGTGGACGACCATCTGATGGGCATAACACATGTGCTCCGTGGCGTCGAATGGCAAATCTCATCCACGAAGCACCTGTTGCTTTACAAGTGAGCGTTTGTTCAAAGCATATAATTGCAGCTGTTAATCATTTCTTCTGATTAGAGCTTTTGGCTGGCGACCACCACAATTTGGTCATCTGCCGCTGCTGGTCAACGCCGACGGCACAAAGCTAAGCAAACGCCAGGGCGACATTGGCATACAACAATTTCGGGAACGCGGATACTTTCCTACGGCGCTGCTCAACTACATCGTCTCTGCCGGCGGGGGCTTTGAGCATCGAGCCAATGCGAAACCTCAGCTGCACTCTCTGGCAGAGCTGGCTCAACAGTTTCGCATAGAAGGCGTCAATGCGCATTCCAGTCGATTGAACGCGGATCTGTTGAATGACTACAATCAGCTGGAGATCAAGGCGCGCCTGAGTGGACAGCAAACGCGTCTGCAGCTGGTAGCACTGGTACAGCAGCTCGTCAAGCAGGCGTATCCCACGCAGTAAGTTATAGATTTGTTTGCCAGAAAGTCAAGCTCATATCTCTGATTTAGCGGCAATCTGGATCTGGCGGAAGCGCACATCGTGGACGTGCTGAACTGGGCGGCACAGCGTTTGACCCTCGTCCAAGACTTGACCAGCAGTAAACTGAGTTTTCTCTGGGTCAAGCCCAGTAATTTTAAACTTCAGGATTTGACTGCCGAACAACTGCAACAGTTGATGCAGCAATTGCACGACTTAAAGCAATTTGAAAAGGATCAGCTTAATGACACCTTAAAGAACTATGCCAAGATAAACCAACTGAAGTTTCCAGCGCTAATGAAAACGCTGCGTGGCGCACTGAGTGGACTAAAAGAAGGACCTGGCGTAGCGGAAATGATGGAAATACTGGGCAAGCACGTGGTGCTGAAGCGACTCGAGGACTGCATTAAGAAGGAGCCATTACGCGAGCAGCAACTCTGACTACATTTTATTTAATTAGAGGAAAGACATTACAATAGCTTGATCGTCTTCATGTATGATATAATACGTGTATATATTTAGTACTAGTAAACAAACTTATTTTGTTTGTTGAGAATATATTTAGACCATGGCAAAACCATTCGCTTAAGCACCGCTCCAATCCATTTGGCATTCATTTGTCTGCTTTCTAAACACGCCCACTGAGTCGATTAATTAGAAGTATTTATATAAATTGATATTTGGATTAATTCATAATACTCGATTGATCGATCGTTTGTCCGCCTACTGCTTAGCTAAAGTCGCGATTGGAGAGCACAATGGGTGCCAGCAGGCTCCAGCCGTAGATGGAGATGCCCAACCAGCTCGAGACGATCTTGACCCACATGGAAGCCTCATTGCCATTGAACAGCTGGATGTCCGAGTTTGGTTTGTACCAATTGGTCAGCGTCATCATCACGTACAAGGAAGCTGCAACAGGAATTGATGTTATAATTTAAACAATAAAGATTCCAATTGTCTTACCGCAGACGAGCACTGTGTGGAATGCAGTCCAGCTGTAGGTGACGGCTTCAGTTTCATTGTCTGTGGAGGGTTTGCCCTCGACGTGGCCCGTCTCTGTGTCTGATATAGCTTCTGTTAAAACTAGATTAGTGAGGCAGAAGGTGTTGTCGAGCAATTTGTACACAGTTTCGTTTAAATAACCATAACCAAAGTAAACATTAAGTTTAGATAATTGGTTAGTGGAAGAGTTAAAAAAAACAAGCGTAAAAAGAAAAGTGATGTTAGTAATTGTTAGCTTTAGATAATGTACAGCATAAATGAAAAGCGCGTGGGATTGTGGATGAAACTGTGGCCAGGGTGCATGACAAGTGATCTATTATTGCTGCTGTTGCAGTTGCACGTACCACGCTTCTCACTGTTATCGTGATTGATCTTGGACACCTCCACGGCAGAGCTGAAGCAGTTGTAGAGAATGCACAGCAGCCAGACAACGAGACCAATAATGTTGGTCGTATCAAAGGTGACCTTGGAGTTGTGGGTGGGCGGTGCAACTGTGGTTGTGGCGTTGCCTAGTCCTTCCATGAGCCCAAACATGCCAGGGTTGCAGGCCTTTTCTGCAGATTGAATAAACAATTAGGAAATGTAACTTTAAATGCTACTTCTTAATAAGCCAACCCGGATTGTTGGCCACAGCGGACCAGGTCAAGTAGACAGTATAAAGAGTGACCAGCGAGCTCTGCAGTAGTCCGGAGTGGGGTAGGCGCTCCTGCACTGCTGGCAACACAGACAACGCGCTGACGATCAAGCACAAGATTAAATTGAAGGAGATGAAAAACTTGTTGATGCCGCAGCCAGTGGACTGCAAAGAAAGGCAACCAATCAATGGAAAACGAAACTACTCTAAGCTAACGCTCAATTACCGTGGTGAAGTAAATGTAGAGCAGCGTTATGCCAGTCAGCGAAGCAATATAGCCCAGTAGAGTAACTCCAGCCAGCGCATAATAGTAGCCACGATTGTCCTCCGCATTCGCTGGAAAATAATTGTGAATTTCAGTGGATTCTCTCGATTGCTTATATTTAGCATACCAATCCAGTTCTCGGCCACGGTGTGAGCGAAGTCAACAATGATGACCAGCTGCACGAGTATGAATGCCAAGCCGCCGATGAGACCGACCCACATCATGGCTGGTCCAAAGGAGCCATCTGGTATGAAGATGGCCGCGATGGAGGCGCCAAAGCAAATCAAGAACTTCAATGGCCAAAATTCGTTTTGTATATGGGAACGTGGATCTCGAGAACTCTTCACACCCAGCATAATTACGGCCATGAGGGTAAAGAAGCAGGCCAGGCCAAAGCAGAGGCGATAAACGGCCATGTAGCCCAGGGCGTATTCGCAATCCACCTGCAGTGAGCCGCCCGAGAAGGTGTCAATGGCCTTGGAGCTATAGGTTGATGTGGAATTCACACAAAATGGTAGTTTCTTCAGTGTGTCCTGTAATCCTGGCGAGAGTGCAATTGCACCAAGCACGGTGCCCACCAGTAGCATGAAGGCGTACATGAAACGCGAGGAGGATGAGTTCTTGCAGGTGGGGCAAGCCGAGCAGCACATGCTGGCCGCTGTACCCGTGCAGCAAAGCGCGCACTGAAAAAATAATCATAGCAGATTTTCTAATTAAAATTGCCAGTTGGAAGTTCGGTTGGCAGGCACTGTGAAAATCGATTCATGTTGCATTTACTTGCCATATGCGCATTAAGTTTCTCCGGCTTGTGTACAAATACGGTAGGTAATTGAAAGCAATAAACTCACCTGCGCAGCCGAGCAAAGACCTAATGCAGCGCCCATTGTTAGTTGATCTTCTTACGTAGGGTTAATTCCTTTCTATTGAAATTTTTACAATTAGCGACGCACTTGACGCGCTTTGTTTGTGAAAATGACAAAGTGTTATGCGTTTACCAGCACTATTGTGAGGAGTACATTTAGGCGGAGTGCATTCTGTTAATTTAACAGAGGTAAGTCGATTATTTGTTAACAGCAACCCTTCTGTAATGTTGCCATGGCTGGAAAATATTGAAATGGAAATTTACCGTTCAGTTTTGTTTTGTGAGCGGTTGCGTCTGGTTGTTGCGGTACCTTTCCACTTTGCGCAATTTGTTGGTGCATTTTTTGAAACTGTAGTGGTGGAGACTCTGCGACTGCGACTGTGACTTCGTCTCTCTCTCTGTGTGTGTGCTCGTGCCCCGTATCCGTGTATGTGTATGTGTGTGCGTGCATTCGAACAAGGAAAAGTGTGAAGAATCTCAAAGAAAGCGCAACTTCAAATAGAAAGAAAGAAACAAAAAGCTAAAAAAAAAAATTAAGTAAAATGGCAACTGAAGTAGCCCAAATACCCGCTGAGGAAACGCCAGCCGTTGCAGCAGCAGCAGCGACCACAGAAAATGCTGCTCCCGAACAGGCGGAAAAACCTGCTGCCGAGCCTGTCGCTGTTGCCGCTGCCGTAGCTGAGAACGCTGCCGCTAACAACGCCCAAGACAACAACAAAGAGGATGCGAAGGCGTCGCCTGCTGCTGCCGCTGCCGATGGAGCAGCAGATGCTAAAAAAGATGGAGGAGATGCCGCTGCTGCACCTCCTGCCAAATCAGAAGCCCCAGCACAAAAGTTCAATGTGCACAAGACCAACTTTGAAAAGGACATTATCTATCTGTATCAGTTTTCGCGTACCCCCCTGCTGCCATCGCTCTCACCATATTGCCTGAAAGTGGAGACTTGGCTGCGTCTGGTAGGACTCAAGTACGAGGTAAGTTTTCCACATCATTTTCCAAGCATCCATATGTACAATTATCTTTCTACCTAAACACATATTTGAATTTTACATTATTTCCCACATTTCCCTGGCGGGTTTTTCATCATTTTTTCCCTAGCATACATGCACACATACAAATGTATGTATTTTTGCGGTAGAGATTTTTTCTACACACACACACACACACACACATTAAAACCGCCATGATTGTGTGCTAAGCCTGTGACCTGCCCGCGCACCGCGCCCTATAGGTCGGCATATGCTGAAAAGGGATACATTTAGCATTGCCTTTTCTTTCTATCCCGATGCACACACACGCACACAATGAAACACAAGTTCATATACAGGCAGGCAGACTTCCAATGCGTGCTTGTGTGTGTTGGTGTGTGTACTCGTATTTGAACCTGTAGCGAGCCAGGCGTTTTGTTGTTGCGGCCGTTGTCGTTGCTGTTGCTGCTGCTGCTGCTGCTGGATTTTATTCCTGTCTGCTCATATGTATGTGTACGTGTGAGTGTCGGCGTATACGTATGTGTGTTTGTGTGCGTCTACATAAAACAGCGTATACATAAAATTTGTGTGTGCGCCGACGCCGCTGCGCGCTGGTCTTGCCTGGCCTGGCCTGCCTGGTCTCTGTCGCTGGCTCTGCCTAGCTGCCGTTTCGTTGTCATCGTCTCGCTACTCTCTCATAAGTTGTGCTTTATACACATACACTCCCCTCACAAAGCGCCCCTCCCCAACTCTGAAGTTGTGCTTCAAATTTTGCACTTGGCACTCTCGCTCATTCTCTTTGTCCGTTCGCTTTTTAGCTCGCTCTGCCTGCTTCTCACAGCCACACCGAAGTGGTGGGGCTCCCATTTTAATGCTTTGCTCTTTGTCTTTGTTGCTGCAGTTTACTGCTGTAGCTGTAGCTGCAGCTGCAGCTCTGCTTCATTTAGTTTTTTCAGTGTCTGCCTTTGCCTTGCACAAATTCCAAGCCGCATTTGTGCCCGTTTTGTAATTGCTTTTAATAAAAAATTGTTGCAGTTACCGCTCTCCACAGTCTCTCCCTTTCTTCATCCTCCTCCCACTCTGCTTAATACTGCGAATGTTCTGTCTGAAGTCGATCTGCTTTCCGAGCAGAGCCGCAGTCGACGCCGCGCCTTATCTTTAAGTAGCTGCTAGACAAATGCCTGTCACTGTCCACTGTCCACTGTTCACAGTGGGCAAAAGCAAAGGCAAAGGCAACGACTGCGACAGCGACAGACGCTCCAAAAGTTTAAAGCTTTAGGCGCGCTCGATATGCGGTTTGCATATTTTTCATATTTTTTCATTTATGGACTTGCACAGTGCAGGGAGGGACGAGCGGCAGAAACTGGGTGCGGTCGTGGCACCCGCACGACGCAATTGTTGTTTTAATCTTATTAATTACATTGGTTAATGAAAATGCCACTGTGCTGGCTGGACTGAGGGACAGAGCGTGCGAGAGGGAGAAGGGAATGATAGGAATGTTAATTGATGCCGCAAGTAGTTTCACACACGCACACGCACACATCTACACAAAAAAGAGTCTAATAAATGCGCCAGCAGCTTTTGCCATATGCTGCAGCTGCCATTGCGTTGCGTCGCCTCATTGAATTGATTTATCGCCGTCGACTGCAATTGCATTTCTCTCGGCCGGCAAAGAAAGCCAAGGCAAAGCCAAAAGCAATTATGATTGACAGTCCGTCAGTGGCCCGCAGACAGACTGAAGTATGTGCAACACACACGCCCCTACCCCACCCCACCCCACCCCAACGCACCCGTCTCGATGCGTACTTTCCATTTTGTTCCGTTTTCTGATAACAGCTTAACGTTAGCTTTGAACAGAGTTCAACAAACTGACTAAGCAGCAATGAGTGTAATGCTGTTGGTTTTCATAGTGCGATGGAGTGCAGGGAGGGGAGGGAGTAATGAAACAGACCTTTGACATTTTCATTAATCACAACGCCAACGAGCCTAAGTACCCGAGAGTAGTAGGGGCGCGTCTCATGTAATCGAGTTTTTGTTATACCCCAACCAACTACTTCGCCCCCCGCCCCACACTGCTTCGCTTAGCGCAATGCGATGACTGTTGCTGTTATTGTAAACGCATTGCTGCATTTTGTATACATTATCAGGCAGGCGCACATTCTGCCTTGCCCAAAATAAACAAGAGTTCCTTCTGGCAGCCGGGTGATAAACCAAACGCATATTTTTTTCACACCACAAGCGTAGCGAGCGTGTCGAAACCATTAACAATAACAGCAGCAGCAGCAGCAGCTACAACAACAACAACTACTTAGGCGAGGCTGCCTGCTGCCGCCCGCATAGTTGGCATACCAAAGTGACTGCCATTGGTAAGTGTTTGTGTATGCATGTATATTGTGCAATTAATTCACTTTTTCAATATGCATTACAAATAAAGCTGCGTTGTGTTGTGTGTGCATAAATTTCCATTTCAATTGATTTGTGTAAATTGCGGCGTAAAAGCAGGCAGCGCGGCAAAATAATGGCCCAAGCAAACTGCCGTCATACATCCGACATTGGTCGACAATTCAATTCTTGTTGTTTGATTATTCAAATTTTCAAATGTTGGCGCTTCGTCATTGCTGTGCAATATTGCCAGCACAAAATGCTGTTTCCATTGACACCGTTGGCACGGTCTGGCAACCCCGTGTGCGCACAAAAGGCATGCAACTGTACGTGTGCGAGCGTCAGTGTGCGTGTCCATATGCATTGCCGTGTCTGTGTGACTGTGTGCGAGCGTGTGTTCGTGAGGGGAAGTGGAGTTTTGCATTTTGTTGTTTCAAATGCTAACGACAAATGCAGTCAAACGTTGAGCGGCTGCTTTTGTTTTCGCTCTCGCTCTCCGTTCATATTTTATTGTTGCCGTTGTTGTTTTTACTTTAATTAATAGCCGCATATTTGCGTTAAAACAAAGGCTAGGCATACATGTGGAATATGCAATGCTGCAGTCACTGCCTTTGTTGTTGCTCACTCACTCGCTCACAGCTCAAAGTCACTGCTAAACTCCTCTCTTTGCTTTTGACAGGGTGTGGATTTCCACTCACACACTCTCACTTACACGCAGACGCTGCATAATTGCATGGCGTGTTGACTGCTGCGCTGCTTCTGCTGCTGCTATAATCGTAGTTGCTGTTGTTGTTGCTCGTTCTTGTTCCTGTTCTTGTTCTTCACTGTCGTGTCTTTAACATGCATTCAATTGTTGCCAATGCAAAACTCTACACTGCACCAAAATTGAGCTTCGTCGCCGCTTAATTGGCATAATGATTTAATAAAAAATAAACATTTGCATTGTATGGCGACAATGCGTCGCCGGCTTCGCGGCTGCTATAGCTGTGGCTGCCACTGCCCTCTGCTACTGCTCTCTTCCCCATCCATTCTCTCTATGATACTGCCCCCGCTACTCGTTGTCGGCGACAGTTATATGCGTTGGAGTAAGCTTCTTCCATTTTGAAGCAGCCTTTTTGTGGATCATTGGAATTAAATGTGGCGACGACGACGACTCCACCCTTTTCAGCCTGGGCAGCAACGATGCTGCTTCTGCTTCTGCTGCTGCTGGAAAGCATAATCTTTCTCTCTCTCCCTCGGGCTCTCTTTATGCTGCTTTTGCTGTATCTCTTTGGGTGTGCGTGTGCGTGTTTGCAACCACACCCTGCCTGCCTGCCTGCTGCCTGCTTACTTGCCAGCCTGTTAGTTTCCCTCCGCGCCAAAGCATAAAATATGCGACGCCCCGGTATAACCAAGCATTTGCTTTTGTTGTGGACAATTTCTAATTAGAAATTATATGTATGCATTCGAAAACTATACCGGACATAACTGTCACTATATTGTACGTGTGCATGTACACACTGGAAGTCTAGCGGTGGCGGCACTGGAATATGCCAAATTCAAAAAGCGGCAATTGGAAGTTCTCCTCGTGTGCGTTCGTGTGTGTAATTTTACAAGCACTGAGTGCTCGTGTACGTGAGTACGCGTGCCTGTGTGAGTGACTGAACACACAGTGGGGGTAGTTGGGTGTTGGTTGGTTTGCTTTTTCGGTACAGCTTTTTGTAGTGGTTGGTTTTGGCAGCATCTCTGCGCCGCGTTGGCATACATACATAAGTATGTATGTATTTGTATTTGTGTATATATAGGCCTATGTATGTCATGAGCGACATCTAGCGGCCGGAACGGGGCCCCAGCCTGCCGATTCGCGTGGGAGCAGATTGAACTACATTACAAACACATTAGTCATGCATACAAACACAGATATGAATTCTCACATAAGGGATATGAATTGGAATGCACAATACGGAAGTGTTATTGAGAGGCGGGGTATATCAGCAGGCACACCAATCGCCTCACCCACCCAACATTACTCACCCATCTTGAAGCAACTTACTCATCGCTTGTTTTTTTCATTTAAATGTTTTTTTTTTTACAGAATGTCGATCATAAGATGCGTTTCCGTTCCAAGAAGGGTCAACTGCCTTTCATCGAGTTGAATGGCGAGGAGATTGCCGACTCGGCCATCATCATCAAGGAGCTGTCGGCCAAGTATGAAAAGAATCTGGACTCTGGCCTTACTGCCGAGCAACGCAATGTGTCGTATGCCACAATTGCCATGTTGGAGAATCATTTGATCTGGATCATCTTCTACTGGCGCGCCAAGTATCCCGACAATGTGCTCAAGGGATACAAAGTGAACTTGCAGCATGCGCTTGGCTTGCGTTTGCCCAATTCCATTTTGAACTTCTTCTTTAAAATAACGTTCGGTCGCAAGGTAATTAAAAATCGATATGTAGGCATCGATATGTTTGATAAGGCAACGATAAGTACTCGTAGCTCAATTGTACTCGTATATAAATTGCAAGTACAATTTCAAATATTTCTATGAACTGGCATCGGCACTTCTCTCTTCTGTTTATGGAAATCGGAGTCGGCTTTTCCGGCTGCGTTTCTAATGGTTCTGTTCTGGCAGGCATTTCTGACTTAGTGTAAATAAACAGAAAGCCAAACAGAAGCGAAATATCGGAATCGTTGGCATATTATGTTGCACCTCATGGCAAACCAGAAACTCAGCCAGAGCCAGACCCAAACACCGACTCAGAAGAGACCCCATAGCGGCACCGACAGTTACATAAACATAGTTTATTCCCTTAATATCATGTGAGCATAAACAATAGGCAACGGTGCTGTTTTGAGTCTGTATTTATTGTTTATGTTCAGCGTAGATTTCTATTTCTCTCACTAACTCACTCTCGCATATAACCCACAATAGAAATAATATACAAATACCCTACAATAGAAATACAATAAGAACGAAACAAAAACAAAAACAACAATCCATCATTATCACTAACTCTGCATGGTGTTTTTTCTCTTTTTTTTCATTTTTATATTTTTATGTTAATTTCGATGGTTTCTCCTCCAACTACCACCTAACTGTGTGTGCTAATGTACGTGTAACTACTCCCTCCCCCATAACCCACCACAACTCCCCTACTCTCCTACGTTGTGCATCCGTTTTATTGACCCTTAACCAAAACCAAAACCAAAAAAAAAAAAAAAAAAAAAACCATATCAATTGTTGCAACACTTTGTGGCACCCATATATTCAACACAACAAGTGGTTCCAGGGTACGAAAAAGCTCAAGGCGCACGGCATCGGTGTGCACAGCGCCGAGGAGATCGAGGAGTTCGGCAAGAACGATCTGAAGGTGCTTAGCGAGATGTTGGACTGCAAGCCATTCTTCTTTGGCGATGAGCCGACCACTTTGGATGTGGTCGCCTTTGCGGTGCTCTCGCAGCTGCATTATCTGTCCAAGGATATTGCGTATCCATTGCGTGATTATATGACCGAGAAGTGTCCCAATTTGATTGGACACGTGTCGCGCATGAAGGACAAGTGCTTCCCCGACTGGGATGAGATCTGCACAAAGCTGGATCTGAATGCGCATATTCCCAAGCCAGAGTGAGTACAGCTAGATCTATTTCCACGTACTTTCCACTAATAAACGTATCCTTTTTGTAGGCCTGAGACCAAGGAAGGCAAGGAGGGTGGCGAGCAGGAGAAATCAAATGAGCAGGAGGGCACTGAGGGTGACAAAATCGAGAAGGAGTTGGAGAAGGACAAGGTAAGCTATAGATACAAGTTCTAAAGAGAATCTCTTTGTCAACTGTTTTATGCTTTTTCGCAGTCGAACGAGAAAGAGTCGACCGAGGAGAACAAGGAGAAGGAGGAGACAAAGTAAAGCGCCGTTAGTTATACATATATAAAATATATATATGAATGAAAGGAGATGGCAGGATGCAAGAAGAACACCCCACATATATACATAGTACGATACTAATACTATATCTATAGTATATATATACATACTTATATATATATATATATATTTATAGTAAGGCGCTCATATATATTAACATTCGAATGGCAGAAGAATCATTTAAAACATAGGACAACTGTAAAGCAAACAGGCAAATCAAGAAAACAAAAACGTAAAAGAAAAAAAAAAATTAAAAGTATTAAGAAAAAAGAACGATCCACTCAAAAGAAAAACAAAAACGTATATACAATAACGTAACGTAAAAACTTTGGACATCTTTTTTTATATATATACAAAGTAAAAACCAAGATGACGAGGAGGAGAAAAGAAAAACAAAAAGAAAATCTAAAAAAAAAAAGAAAACGGTAAAAACATTTAGTATAAAATTATAAAAGTTTATACGTATAAGCGAAAAGGATGAATGACGGCGAAGGAGAAACAAAAAACAGTAAAAAGAAAAGAATTATAAAAATTAGTTAAAGAACTCGAATATGAAAAGTAAATCAAAGTGAGAATGAAAGAAGAAGATTGTAAGAGGAGAAAAGGGTGAGAAAAAAGGTGTAGAACAGCATACAATACGCATTAACCATTAGTTTTCATTAAAGCGATCTACATATATAATACACTCACTCACACTCACTCGCCACACACTCTCACACAGCCATGTAAACTCATACACACACACACAAACACATTCACACAGTCACTTACACATGCAGACATATTGCATTATGCAGCAACAATTGCAACTCGATGGTATTGTTTACTCTTCCAAAATTTATTAAGCTTAAAGTATAAAACAAAACAAAAAGAAGATGGATATGCGGCGGAGGAATATATATATATATATACATATATGTATTTATATATATTATAATATATTATATATGATATATGATATGTAGGTGATGCTTAGGACGATGTGACCAGTTGAGATTGAGATAGAGAAGGAGGATGTGAAGAAGGGGCCGCTGCTGATAATTAAGTTTATTTTTTATATATATATGATTGCAAATAGTAATTTTTTATTCATGTGTGCAAATAATTAAATAAAAATATTGAAAATTTATTACTTATAATTATATATACATACATTATATACGCCCCTATCATAAAGATGTGTATAAAACAAACAAAAAACATGAAACATTGTTTATTATTGTTTTTGTTTCTTATGATTTCCCATTCTGGACACCAGTCGGCTTCTACTGCCGTCCTGCCCAGGGTGTTGCTTTATCTGTTTTTTCAAAAACAAATTCGAACCAAAAAAAAATCAACAAGAATTGCAAAAAAAAAATACTCGGCAAAAAGAAAATTAAATAAATTGTAACTAAATTTAAAATAGGCTCATTTGATTTTATGTTTCGACTTTTCTTTTATAATTTGTATACAAATAAATGTTTAATTATAATTATGCAAATATTATATAAACAAATAAACATAATTTCTATTGTAATTAACGCTGCGAACAAACAAACATCAAACTTAGTAGACGAATCTGAGAAGAACGTATAGACGAAGAAGATGAAGAATCATAAAACAGAAGAAACACAAAACTCATGCAAATATTTGGAGATTTCGAAATCCCCTCGAATTCTCGCAGATACACTCTTAAAGCCTTCTTTTTCCATGGGTTTTTTACTCGGTTTTTCGCTGTCCATCAACTGCACTTTCAATTCTACTCCCATTCTACACCCGCCAATGCCGCGAGCAAAGAAACAAAAATCAAAGTCAACTTCAAATGTGGCATAGAAGAATCAATAAAACAAAAGAGAAGAAATGAAAACAAAAAAAAAACAAATTTTTAATAGGGTAAAAAAAATACACGGAAAACTAAAAGAAACCAACCGAAACAAAGAACAACAAATCGCCAAATATGGCGCGCAATGAGGCGAGTAAAAAGAAGAGGAGAAAGAGAGCCGTAGTAGGAGAAGAGATGAGAAGTGAAGAAGAACACAAGCTGAATGAAGAAGAGGGAAAAAGAGTAAGAGACGGCCGACCGATCGATCGGCTAGAAGAATCTCCATAACGATACGATTTGTAGACTATGCAAGTATTTTTATGTATTAAAGGTTATGTTGTAAGTTTTTATCACAATATTTGTATTGTAGCTGCTCAGTGTTTTATATGATTATATAAAATGGATAAAACCGAAAAACAAAAAACAAAACAAGAAAAAAACCAACCAACCGGACAGACAAAAAATTATTGTATTACATACATCTTATATATAATAAATATGCTTCTTAATAAAAAAAAAACACAAAAAAAAGGCAAATACAACTTATTTATGACGGAGGATTTACGAAAGACACGATAACCTAAGCTGGGGTGGCTTACATCAAGAGACCAACAATATAAAAGTAAGCAACAAAATAGTACAGAAAGCAAAAGAAAAATTAATTATGATACTTGAGTTATCTTTGACGTATAGTTCTGATAACTTGCTCAAGTTGTGCAGGCTTCCTAATGCTTAGAATAATTAAATTATCTTTCTGCAAGAGTTTCGATAGCAGCCAACGACACCAGGAACAGCAACAGTCCCAGTGACAGCTCAAGTTCACTGCAGATAGCAAAAGTATATATACCCTGTTTAAAAAGTGCAAGTCTATTGCTGGCAAGAGACAATACTAGGCTTGCTGAGCTTATAAGGCATTTCAAATAAGATTAACAGTGGAACGTGTAATGTGTATATAGACAATTTATTCCTACAGTTTCTGCAAGTTGAAATTCAGAAAATCATCGGTATATTCTTTAAGCTAAGCCAATAAATTTAAGAAGCTTTGAGGAAGTAGTTTTCACTACTAATTGCATATAAAAGTTTGTGCTTTAGATATCCTGGAAATTTTATGACAATCGCATGAGCATCTTAACAGTTATTTGAATATGGTAAACAATCGCAAAAACATTAGATTGATTTTATGCATATATTAGACACAAATGCTTTTTTGTTTATGCTAAAAATTATATGATGATTGAATGAGAAGCTAAAAACTTCTTTAAGAAAACAGAAATGGACATTAATGTGAGAGAATTTCTCAAAGATTTCAATGCTGCGTTCGCTGCAGGGTATTTGCTAGTTGACCCCTTCAATTGACACATTCTTTCCTGTCATTGTTTGGCTGAAAGTCCCACTGATCGAGCTAGATAAATCGAATCATAAACTGTTTTATCATGATAATGGCTGACTGACCATACGAGTAGACGCCAATAGATTAGTCACACGATTAGTCAGTGAACATGGTACCAATAAATTAAAGCAAATTTAAAAATAGATGGCAACAGCAAGATAGAAAGAGCGGGACAGAGAGAGAGGGAGCATTGTGCACTTAGAATCCGTTGGATTTAACCCAGAAATGCCAATCAAATTGACATTCAATTCCAATCCTGACCCCATAGACATGCCAAGCGATAATCGATATTTGACCTAGGCCAATATTGAAATGACTATTCAAAGTGTGCAAGCCCTGCTACCGCCGCCTATCTTAGATAATCGACGACTAATTTGATGTCTGACTTAATGTTTGTGCTCCATTTGAAGCGCATACCGATTTATCAAATGGCGCCCTCCCAAGGTGGGTGGGGCCCTAATCATTGCGAACACGTCAAAGAATTGCCAAGTGGGGTTGACTACTACCATTCTACCATTCCACTACCTAAAGGCCTCACCCTCACCCTGACCCCCGTCCCGTCTTACGGTTGTCAACGGCGTTGGACTGTGACATTTGGCAATTTATTGAAGACGAGTTCCAATCAGAGCAAATCATGCGAAGCTCGTCATCGTCTAATATGGCAGGGCGCAATTTATGGCCGCGTGCTGAGGCCATCAAAAAATAAAAGGTAAGTGTGATATCGGCCAGATCCCAGGCCCCTCCCCCCCGCCCTGCATTTCCTTTTCCGTAACGTAACGAGCTCTTGGCTTTTGTCCTTTGTGGTGAGCAATAGCGTGCACATTGCATGTGCCGGAGGGAGCAGGTGGGGAAGGTGTAGGGGTAAGGGCAAGGGGACTGCATGAGAGATAGATAAGTATTGCATGGAGCTGACTGACAAGTCGATGTCGATTCGCTCACACAGAGCATTGAATTGGTGTTAAGCACGAACTGTGAGAGCTCTGAAATGGAAATCAAAATGGAAATGGAAAATGCAAATGAAAATCAGCAGTTGTCATTGCCAGACTGCGATTGTACCTAGCCGGGAGCAGACCGAGCACAGACCGAGTCTCCGAGACCAGACGACATGTCCAATCAATTGTTTTTCCTCAGTTTGGCCGACATATTCTCCGTGTATCCGGCCATCTTCAAGGAGCGCAGCAAGCAGCTTAGGAAGACCAAACAAATCTATTTGCCCAGCGACGAGGAGTGGCAGGACAAGATGTACTATATGCTGCTCGAGATACAGCGACAGGTCAACGAGTCTGCCGATGTCAACATCTCGCTCAAGGACATCGACAAACGGGATAAGCCCGCCTTTGATCCCGATCGCATCACCAAAATCATCTCCCCCGGCATTAGCCCGAATGGACGCAGAAGTCGTGTGCTCAAGTATTGCCATGATACGACGGTCCGGATCAGACTGAAGGCAAGTTCACGCTGGAATCTCCCCACCATTGCCAATGCGGCCAAGTTGCTGAGGAAGCCACCTTTGCCCGTGGTTTTTCAGAACGAGCATGAGATGCGATTGGCCTATTCGCTGATCTATGATGTTTTCCGTTGTGGGTAATCCTTAAGCAATTTGTCAGTGTTTCGACTTAACCTCACTTTGCTTGCAGACAAAACAGTGTTGTGCAACGCGCTGTCAGATGTGGGTTTCTTTGAGCGCGAGGAGCATCAGAAGGTGAGTCGGTTGTCTTCTTTTAATTTCATACATTCTCTAGGGAATTTTCCTCTCATAGTACATCAAGGATGAGCAGCGCATATGGTTGATGCTTTTCGAGCTTTACGATCGCCATTTTCGCAATCGCAACTCGGAGTTGCATGCACAGCAGGCGCAGCTCTACCAGGAGTCAGAGGTTGCAGGTAAGTCAAGCACGGTCTTTCTTTTCCTTCCTAAACTTCTACTGCTTTACAGAACTAGCTGAGGTGCTTTGGCGCCATCGCATACGGCTGGCCGCCTCCATTTCCCGCATGCGCATTAGCGTGGGTGCACTGCGTCTTTCCCAGCTGCTGCCCATTCACTTGCAGAACGAAAAAGTGGCCATTGCCGCCGCCAATCCCGTTGTGACCGGTTGGATTAATCCCTTTCTAGTGCGGTAAGCATTGATGACTTTCTTTTAATCCACGTTCTCATTGGCATTTGCTTCAGCAACAAATTGGAGGCGGATAAAATACTCACAGAGATGGGCTTCACGGTGCATGGGCCGGATGATGAGCAGCCGCTGCTGGAGCAGCACTGCAAGTGGGACAACATCTGTCCGCTGGTCATCTCCGTGATACCCAAGGATCGCAGTGAGTTTACCAAGTCGAAGCTCATGGTCAAGCATCTGTTTATCATGCAGGTGAGTGAAGAGAAATGAGGGAGAGGAAGTTTATAAGAAAAGAGAGTTGGAAAGAAAAAGAGTAAGGGAAGGAAAGGAAAGAAAGGAAAGGAAAGGAAAGGAAAGGAAAGGAAAGGAAGAGGGAGGAAAGGAAAGGATAGGAAAGGAAGGGAAAGGAAAGGAAAGGAAAGGAAAGGAAGAGGGAGGAAAGGAAACGAAAGAAAAGGAAAGGAAATTACAGGAAAGGGAAATTAAGGGAAAGGAAGGGTAAGGAAAGGAAAGGCAAGAACAGGACAAGACAGAAATAGAAAGAAGCTACATTCGAGTGGGTACTTAGCCTTAGCTCTTATAGTTTGTGAGGCAGTAGTGTTTAAGCTTCAGCTTATATGTTGGGAAGCTGGTATAATGAGGAAAGGAAAAGGGAAAAAACCGAAAGGCTCATCACTACAATTATACCTTTGCTCTGCAGGACAAAAACTTTTCATTTGGCCCCGCCATTATGTCGAAGCTCATGGACTACTATGAGTTGTATGGTAAGTCTCCTACTCAATAGCATTACCTTAAGACTAATCCTCCCTCCTCTATCCAGGTGACATACTGCAAACCCACATAGATTCCCCACGCTCCACGGCCTATCTGGCGGCGCTGTTCTACTCCGTGAATCGAGTGAACAATTTCTATGTCTATGGGGCGGGTGCCAATCTCAAGGAGTATCGCCGCTACATGGAGTCCATAGGCGTAAGTTGCTATAATAGTTGACCATTTATGCTTGCAACTTCAACTCTTATACGCAGGTCAACAATATAAGACTTTTCGCAGATGCCTTCACCTCGTTTCCCATGGAATCGAATCGTTTTCGCACTGTTGTGGGCGTCTTTGCCACGCCCCCAAACTCCTTTAGTGCCATCTCGGATCCAATTGATTTGATCTGTTCACGTGGCGGAGATCTAAGCATGCTGGAGGTGCTCACCGAGTCGGAGGTCAGTGATGAGGGCAAACAACGTGTCGGCTGCATTCTGGAGGAGCAGCTGCTCACCTTGACCATGATAATGTCGCGACCACAGGTGCAATTCGTGCTCTATCAAACGCACTCGATTGTGACCACCGAGAACGAAGATATGGTGCAGCATGTAATACAGTTGATCAATAAGCTGGCGCTGGAGAAGCATCGTCAGGCCTACAGGGAGGTCAAGCGACTGGAGGCAATTGCCGAGGCGGAGGCAGCCAATATACCTGCCGCGGCCATGTCCAAGGAGTCGCCACGCAAAAAGGACAAACTGTCCGCTGATGATAAACGCAAATCGCAGCCAGAGCTGCCCGCCAAGCCAGGTGAGCCCATTGTGCCTGTCGTGCCTCTGCCTCGGGTGGATAGCATCGACTTGATTTGCACGCCGGACATCGATGAGTTCGTGCAGGACATTGTGCCAGACATCTGCATTAATCAGGACAACTGCATTGCCCACCAGTCCACGGGCAGTTACCTCTCCCTCATCCGGCGCAAATCGCTGACCCACCTCAATGAAAAGTACCTCATCAGCATGGCCGAGCGACGCGGTCTCTTTGGCAAGCCCGCGGATCGCGATAAGTCTCGTTCCAAGGCCGTTAAGCTGCAGGAGATTAACGAGCCGCCTCCCACCGATGCGACCTACGACAACAGCTCGGCTACGTCACGTGCCGGCGGACAGCAAGCGGTGAGTGTGCTTAAGGGCTATAGTGAGGCCTCGCTATGGTGGATATCACAAGTGCAAATCAGAGCACAAGTTATTCGATGCCTGCTAGAATTCTGGCTTATTTAATACGATTGTTAGATTGTTAGAGATTCTCCCTTGCTATCACCGGAAAATATTTAAGAGTTGGAATCTTATGCCAGCTAGGTTAGACATTAAATGAATAGGAATAATACTATATTAACACAATCGAATTGCAGCGATTTTCTCAAAAGTTAACTCGGGCTCTAAAGATATCATAATTATACAGAATGAATCGAGTCTGCTGTTTAATTATGGCGATGGCGACTAATTGCTATATATAATCCAGGCAGATAGCTAACTAAAGCATTCATAACAGCAACTCAGTTTCAGTTAAAAATTTAAATTGATTTTTTAATGTTTTAACTACAGTGATCATAAAATATCATGCAATTGAGTAAGCTAAATGATGCTATGGCAACCATAGAAATTTAAAAAAGTTCCACTACTCGAACTACAGTAAAGTTTGGTTAAACGAAAACTGATCAACGAAGGGTAAACTGTTATCAAAGACGATAGATAGGAGTGGTTTGAGTGGAGGAAAAATGCTACACCTAATTTTGCCCTATAATTACCCAGTTTTTTGCACCATCAATTTGTTTATTAGCCGATCGTAATCAATTTTTGAAAAACTATTTAATTGATAACTATTGTTGCGTATATCAAAATTCTAGTTTAAAATTATGCCTCGCCATTAATTTTCAATATTTAAATGATGTGGAACTGGGCCTGGACAAGTTCAAAAACAAACATAAAGGGCATGGTTACCAAATATGGTTTATCTAGCTCTTAGATGTGCTGAGCTCTAGTTGTTATTGCAAATGGACGGACGGACAGACGAGAGAGACAACTGGAGCAAGGTTAGCTTGGCCGAGTCGTCCTCGTATTGAGTTGATTTTATGGTGTCACTGGCAATTGACGTTTGCATGTTGAATTACAGTAGCACCTCGTTATAAAGGGGGGGAAGCGATAGAGCGATAAAGTTGCAACCCCCCCAATGTGGAATATGTTATAGAGAGACGCCATCAATGGTGTTAGACTTTACACTTTATTTCGTAAATAACAGCAACAACATTTCAATAGAGGATTAGGGCTCTGATCGAGGGGTCAGGGGGGCAGGGGCAATATATACATTTGAGACTTATGATCTAATAATTAACATGCGCCATGGCGGGTTCAGTGTCGGGAGTGCAATAATCATCATCATCATCATCATCATCAGCATCGACAGCATCAGCAGCAATTGCAGCAGCAGCATCATCCGGCTCAGCATCCACCTGACTATTCGACAGGGGGAGGGGAGGGGGCAGCGGTGTGGGATAATTAGCATGAGGCATGCAATGGCAATGGCAATCGCAAATCTCGCACGGCTTAGTCAGAGAGTAACAACAAAAAGAGATTAGGTCATGGGTGGGGAGTGTGCTGGGAGACTAGTTTCGGGGAAAGGCTGGGGGGAGGGGGGGCTGAGGGATTAGCTCATTTGGCCCATGACTAAACCCGCATCTTGAAGTGAAAGGGTGCGCCCAAGTCATCAATAGCTTACTTGCGCCAACTGCTGCCACTATTGCTCTTCGCCTGGCCATATCCAAATGCCGATTTGCCCGCATCCTTTGACTTATTCTTGTCCAGCTTGCCACTGGAGTAGCCGCCACTCGAACCACTACTCGAGCTGCCATTATAGCTAAAGCTGGACTTGAACGAAGGATTGCCATGATTGCTCTTGAACATGGGACTCGATTTGCCAGCGCCCACAGCTGGCGCTGCCTGATTGTAATAGCTCTTGTTGCTCTGCTGCTGCTGATTGTAGTTGAGTCCCTTGTCTGACAGCTGGCGATTGTAGGCCAGCCCAGTGCTGGCCAAGCCCACCGAGGCAATGCCCAGACCCATGCCCACGCCCGAGCCCACCGTGCCAATGCCCACAGTGCCCATGCCCACGCCACCCATGCCCAGGCCAAAGGTTTGCTTGTGGCTGGTGCTAAAGGTGGCGCCATGCTCACCCCCCAGGGGTCCGCTCTGCGTGTAGAACTGTTGCTGCACCTCGACAATGTAGCGATAGGCCTCCTCCATGCTTTTGGGATTGCGACGCAGTATCATCGAATGTGTGGGCTCTGGCAAATGATCGCGGAACACTTGCAGCGTTATCCTTTCAATGTCCTCGAGCGCATAGAGCGTGTCGTTGTGTGTGAGCTTGCGATTGAGCAAACGCTGCTTTAGCTTGGCCATCTTCTGGTAATACAACTCAATGTTCGAGTCCAGCACAGCGCTGCGTATCTTGTGGATGAGAGCATAGCTGGATTCCCGCTCGGCAAAGTTGTGCAGCAGCTGCTCCTTGAGCTTGTGCCAGGTTTCGCATCTGCCATGGCCGGCAACATGACCATTGCCACTGGCCGTGCCACTGGTGGCAGGTGCACTGTGCTGACGTGTAAAGACCGCATCCCGGGCACGATCCGTGCACTTGTTCTTGATGTGCGCCACCAGCTGGGCCTTGTAGTAGTCGTCGAAGCTGTTGATGGACGGCATGAGTGCCTCGATTTTCTGCAGGAATTGTGGCAACTTGCCGGGATCGCCATCGAAGTTCTCAACGAGCTTAAGGCGACTCAACACCTGATTGTATTTGTTCACGAATTCGGGATCCATGTTCTAGTTGTTTGCCCCGAAACACAACAACAATAGCACACACTATGTCTGTCTATGATTGATTTTCTTTTGCTTTTTCGTTTTCGATTCTTACAAAATGTATAAATTAACATTCATTAACATGAATTTTACGACACGGAGAACAATATCAACGGCTCCGGCCCGCGATCCGTTGCGATCCGTAAGCAAATGCGAAATGCGAATGCGATACCAAAAAACGGAACCCCATTCGGCTCGATGACTGACGATGGCGTTGTCGATGACGATTCGCTTGGTCGGCTCGGCTGGCTGGCTGGCTGGCTGGCTGGCAATCGCGATCATTCGGTACTTGGTAATCGGACAGCTGTCCCAGCGCTAGAACCCGAAGCGCACTGAACTGAACTGTAAAGACCACAGTGCCCACAACTGTTGCCCCCACCGCCCCCCATCTCACTCAATCATTGTGGGAGTTGCTGCGCTGTGCTGAGCTTTATTGTGTACCCACTCGCTGAATCACTGGCACAACAATCGCATTGCTGACAGATAGAGAGATAGTAACAGCCGAGCAAACACACCTCGGCACGCACATAGCCCAACACCATAAATCGAAGCGCAAATATCGAAAGATTGGGCTCAAATAAGCCCTACTTCCTAACTGCCTATCTTGAAAAAACAATCGAAAAACAACTGGCATCTCCATTCGAAACTCTATAATTAGATGCTCAAATATTAAAATACTAGACTCCAAAGCCCCATTTGTAAATAAAAGCTCTCGCAAAACAGTTTTAGGTTTTAGTTTTCAATTCAATTCACTAATATCGAAAGATTGGACTAACTTCCTATATTAACGTCTTCTCAAATAAAATCCTATTTAGCCAACTTGCTATCCTAAGAACAACATTCGAAAACAACTGTCATCTTTCAATTGCATCTCCAATCTTAACACTTTCAATTGATGCCCCAATATCAAAAGATTAGACCCTTCTAAATACCCACTTGTTACATAATAATTCTCAAAATAAAAATTGTCAATTTAATATGCAAATATGGAAAGATTTCCTATCTTCAAAAAAACACTCAAGTAAATATATATTTTACATTAATAAACTTATCTTTAAATAACATAAAAAAAAATAACAGCAGACTTCAATTGCATCTCCTTCAATGCACAATATTAGACTCCAAACAAGTCCCATTGGCCATAAAAAAAACAGTTGCTTTAGAAAAAAATATACATGATTTCAGATTTTAATTTCATGTTTCATTTTTATAGATCTAAAAAAAAATTAAAATCTCAACGACAGTTTTTTCTTAAAAATAAAACCAATTTAACTTTCAAACCTTTTTCGTAATCCTAACTTTTATACAAAATAAATGAAAATGTATTTAATGAAAGATTGCACAACATTAAATTCCTATTTACGATTCAGTAATTGTAAATAAAGACCCATTTCTTTTAATTGCATTTCACCCTTTTTTACAGTCAAACCTTTTTGCTCCAAGTAGAAAACTTAAAAAAAATTACTCTCAATTAGAAATTTAATTTCTTCTCTTTATCAAATAAAACAAAGTGTCAGAGCAAAACTCCTATCGTCCCCATCACATAGTAACTCAACGCCATAAGTCGACAGATTGCACTCAAGCCCCCAAAAAGAAATATCTCGTCTTTCTCTACTTTGGGTGGTTTTCGGCAAGTGTTTTGCTGGGGTTTGGGTCAATTGAAGTCTATCAATCAATTTACTTAAACAATCAAAATCAGAATCGCTACGCACAATCAAATAAATTGTTATTTGATTTTATCGGCAAACGAAAGTGCTAAACAGTCTTTTGCTACTCTCAATATGTGATGACAACACTCGAATAAACAGTTTTGTTACTGGGTGTTTTATTGTTTTTGTTTTGCTTACATTGATCTATTAACAATATGCCATTAACTTTATGATATAAATAAGCGGAACTCTGGTATGCCTTTATCTCGCTGGGAAAATTCCAATGTATTCCATTCAATTCCGCAAAATGCTAACGAGCTTTCAAGCGCTTTCTAAAAAACGTGCCCAGCTTTCCATTGCATTAACATTTAATGTTTATTACACAATTTCCTTTCTCGCACATCTTAAATTGTTCTCGTTTTATTGCTGGGTAGTACTATATAGTATCTACTACTATATAGCATATACTATACTATACTATATAGTATCTCCAACAGCTGAGTTTATTAGCGCATGTCCTTTTGTCCTTCATACATTCTTCAGCTATATGAGACCATATTCATTATGTAGTTTACGGTAATTGTAAATTGTATTTTTTATTTGAAGTATTCTTAAATATTTAAAATTAAAAGTATAATTTTGAATTGGACCTTGTGCACTTTTCCGAATTCCCAACCGTTCTGTGATCGAGATATATTTAATTACAGTGATGTTTTCTATAAAGAATTATATTTTATATTGCCAAGGTAGATTCAATATTATTGTATTAAGATATACAATAATGAATTTTAAACTAAATGCATTTTTTTCAGCAAGTCTGAAACTATTATATGTTTTTGCTGAAAGCTTGTCTACTGTATTATTTTTGTAACTTTTCCTCTCACATTAAATTCATTTGTCTAGTATTTGATTTATCTCAATGTATTCCATGTCATTGCTTGCTAACTTTCTTTAATTCCCAAAGTCTCAGCTCAGTTTCTTAAATCATTTCATCTCTACATTCATCTCAATCTTATAAATCATAAATATAATTAGCCACATTACTCGCTTGGCATTAAGTTCTTGGAATAAATAAACAATTTGCATGTTGATTTTAAAATTTTCCTCCTATCGAAATCATTTGTATTGTTGTCGTGTATGACACACAACTGGAATGATGATGTGTATGGCATTTTATTGGACCTAGGCGTAGCGCCCACCCCACCCCATTAACCCGTCCCCCTCCCCCCAACGAACTCTGCATGACACCTGCGCTTCCCCGCGCTTTGCTTATCGGGGGCGCTTTTAAGGTCTGTTGCGCCGGCGTGCGCGGTTCAACTAATTAGCAACAATTTTTGAACGTTAGCGGCTTGTAAAACTGTTTAATAACACATAAAACCGAGACTCAGACTCAGACCGAGACCGCGACCGAGACCGAGACCGAGACCCAGGCCCAAAACTGTAGTTGTTGCCCAAGTCAACGAGTGTCAAGAGACGTCGCGTCATCGACAGCCACGTCGAGGCTGACAACCAGCTGTAGCCATCGAGGACGCTGGGCCGAACCAGGTGCCAGTGTTGGGCAGGGGGTGGGGGAGAGTGCTAATTCGAGCTATAGCTCTAAACTGATAAGCGGACTTAATTGCTCTCAAAGCACTCAGCTGTGGCACGGAGACTTGAACTGTGAATGCGACTGCGACTACGAATGTTCGATTGTCGGTTCGCATTTGTTTAAACCGCAGTCGCTATTACAAAACAATTTACAACTTGCAACTGTAATTTTTACAGTAATTATGTAAACAACAACAACGACGACAACAACAACATTAAGAAGAACAAAGAGTAACTAGCTGTGCCGCATTGATAAGCAAGTTCAGGGCCAAGGCCCAAGTCAGTCATAGACCGCACCCTCCCACACATCATAATCGTGGTAAACATCTTAATCATCGTTGTTTTCATTATCCGTTTGGAGTTTCACTTATCAACAATTGTAGACAGTTCGCTTTGAATCATTTGCAAGCCAAATTTGGCGCAAATTCTTTCTCTACTGAAAGCAAACATTTCGCGAATAAATAAAGTTATTGTTAAGGCGCATAATTTGACGAATTAGAAATACACTTAGTGAACTTTCATATACGAGTATTTTCATATCGAGTCGAATGTCTAGGGTGAGCACTCCTAAAAATGCACTTTATTTGTTAAGCCATTATTTTGTATAAAGATAATATTTTTATAGCATATTAAGCTGTCAACCGATTCGCTTGAAAATTGCGAGAATTTTCTAATCATTTTTTAACAATCCAGCTTAACTAGTTTTCCTTGTGTATATGTATGATTTCAAAATATTATAGTTCCTCTAGCTTTTTGGCATCAATCAGTACCATAACTAAGTTAAAACCTTTAGCTTAATTGAGATAACTGCACTGGTAGCTGTCTTACTTAGGCTATAAAGAATTGAAGTTGGGTTGTAAATTCTAAAACAAGGCACTTCGTTATTTAAGACGTGCTTACACTTGGCTAACTGTTTAAACAACCCTCCACTTAAGTCATTACACTTGTCTTAAATCATTGATGAAAGGGTATTAAAAACGAATATGCAACATTGCCCTCAACGCGCCGAAACAGAAATACGCTTGAATGAAAGACCAGTAAAGACAATGAAGAAGACTTTATTTCTCTACCAAAATCCGTAACACTTTTCTGCACAAATTGTGAATACCCCCTGCAAGTGTATTCAAAAATATGAATAGCAACAAAAACGAGTGTTTAATTGTTTGAAAAACTTGACTGATTACGTGCGCGTGCCGATGCGCGTGCTTTGCTTTGTTTCCATTTCCATGTTCGATTCCATATCCAAACGGATTTGGCTAACAACCACCACCACTATGATGATGATGATGATGATGATGATGGCCCATTGACAGGCCCGTTTGCAGCACCAGCTACCCACCCAGGCGAGCGCCATACGATCGCACCTGACAAAGGTGTCGGCAACGCAACGGCATCCGATAGCATTCAACTTTAGGCGACGGGAGTGCAAACGTTTCTATGTCTTGCCCGTTTATATGGTGAGTGCCAATTGCCGTGATCATAAATACCGAAGCTACATATTCGAATTATTATATCCATAACCATTTATCGTGTCGCCCTCGAATCACAATTCGGAATCGCAGCACAGCACAAAGCAAAACAGCCGCTTGTGGTGGCAATACGCCTTTAAATGTGTCACGCGCAATGGCAACGATGCCATCTGGAATCCCAATCTGAAATTTAAACTACACTGCAAACGGCAGCTGCGCATCCGGAAACTGCGACGTGTCATGTGGTCCAATCGGGAGCCGCTGCGACTGCACATCCAAGACATCGAACTGATTTGCCATCTGCGCAGTTTTAGCAAATGAATGACAAGCATTAAATAACTAAACTAAGGGACCAATAATAAGCTAAGTTAAAGCTACATTATATATGGGTTTTAAGAAACAGTGTTAGCTTGTAAATAATTACATTAAAATATTAACAAAATTGGACAAGATTTAATATTCTTTTTAAACCATGCACAATATTTTAGTTATACAAGCAGTTGACTTTTCACAGATTAAAAATAAAACTGATATTAAATTTCTGGTTGAATTTGTGTACTATGTATGTAATTAAACCGATTTTGAAAATTGAATTTATGCGATTGGTTTAAAATCAACTATTGTTTGAACTCTTTGCAAATAAACAATGCTGTAACCAACATACACTGTATTTGATTTCGAATTAAGTTGCAATTTGCAGTAGCATACTTTTAGGTGCACACATTGCACTTGAATCGCGGTGTGAGAACAAAGTGTAAAAATTGCATGACAACAAATATTTAAAATTAATTGCTTGGGATGTCAAGATCAACTAATATGCGCATATCGCTCAAATCAACAATTAATCGGCATGAACTAAAGTCAATCAAGCAGCAGGCGACGTGAGGCGAGTCGATCGACAGGAAATACATGCATACAATTTATAGATAAAGTATCATTATTATTATTATCATAGTATAGTTTATAAAGGTTGTTTTGTTTCGGCTACTGCTCTTGTGGTAAATGGGTTGTTCGTCATAGTGTGTGATTGTTGTTAATTTAATTTAATTGCAATTAATTTGATGCATTGCAATTGCAGATTTTCATATGATAATGTAGAGTCTTATGTATTTGATTAAATTGTAGTTGTAGAAATAGTATTGCTGATACAGCGTGTTATGCCTAATTAGAGCACGTCTTCCAATGTGTATCCCAGCCTTTTGTCTGCAAAAAAAAAGTGAACGTAATGTTATCATTAATCTTTTGAACATTAACAGTGCTAGTGCTGCTCACCTGACACTCTTGGCTGCAATACCACTGATTCATGCAACCCTCGCATATGTAGATTGCCTTTGAGCGTTCACAATGCTGACACCGGCGTTCACCGCGCTGTTCCTCGGCTCCATTTGCGGTGCGTATGCTGTGGTTGTTGTTCATGCGATTGACATGGGCCCGCTCGATCGCTTCCAATTCCTGCATCTGCTCCGCATAACGTGTGGAATGTGTGGCACCATACTGCGTAATATAAGGCATAAATACAACGCAATTTATAGTGGAAGCTCTCACAATTACCTGGGCATCTGCATTGGACTGATTGTGTGGATTGCGCCCAACTGGCGGCAATGGACTGCTATTGTACATTGGCTTCTGTGGCGTCTCACCATCAAAATGATTGTTGGCCTGTGGCGGCAGCTGTGAGAGCGACGGATTGCGATACGACGAAGTCGCCGACATATTCATCGAAGAGTTGGTCAGCTGCTTGGACTCGCTGATCAATTGCTGGTAACTGTAAGAGTGTCAAGTTATTATGCAATCAGTTGGTGAGTTATGCTTTACGAACCGTGTGGGCGGTGCCTGCAGCTTATTGCGTTTACCAACTAGCGGCACCTCCTCAGGATGTTCACGGCGATAGTCTTCAATGAGACCACGCACATCTCGCACAGGCCCCTGGCGTCCATAGACAGCCGAGCGATCAGCCGCCACTAGGGGTGGCAGTGGTCGCAATGACGGCACCGAGTTGCATCTGATCAGCGGCACCTCATAACGTTCATCGCCACATGTCTCCCTCTCCAGCATGCCCAAGGCGCTGCAAGATAAGCATTCAATATAAAACAAGGATTCATAATTTGTAATCGTTGTGCAATTTACCTGCGCAATAATTTAACATCATCGATACCGTTCTCCACTCTATTGATTAACTGTTCCATAGCCGAGACAGCTGAGCGTGTTGGCATGGGCGCATTGTACTCCTGCAATAGCATTGACTGCAGGCCATAGAGATCCGAAGTGTTGCAGTTCTTGTTGAGAATTGATGGTAGTATCTCTCGCATGATAACCATACGCTCCTTGCGCTCAACGCGTGCACGCAGCTCTCCCTTGATGCAACGCAAATGCAGCAGTCGATTGTGCTCCTCCTCCTTTTTGATAATCAAATTGTCTAGTGTCTTAATATCCGAATCGATGCGCTGCTTCTCTTCGGCATAGGCCTTGAGTTCCGGCTTAACAGCCCGTACCTTATCAGTCATAATTTCATCCAGCTCCGTGTATAAATCTTTGACGCGCTGATGGAAGATCGCATCGCTGTTGGTGTTGTTCAAATCCACTCTGGATTTGCTACGTCCTTGCGGCTGAGGCGATGTCGTCTGAGTTTGTGCCTGACGCGAGGAAGTGGAATCGGAACATGGTTTGGGACGCGGAGGCGTCTGTGGCAATTGCTGCTGCTGCTGTGCAGTCTGCAACTGCTGTTGATGTTGCTGCTGAACTGTCTGCTGTTGATGTTGCTGCTGAACTGTCTGCTGTTGATGTTGCTGCTGAACTGCCTGCTGTTGATGTTGCTGCTGAGCCGCCTGCAGCTGATGTTGCAGATGAGCCGCCTGCAACTGCTGTTGCTGCAGGACTGTCTGCAACTGTTGCTGTGGCAATGGTTGCGGTGCATAGGGTGCAACAAATGTAGCTGGTTCCAGCATAGCCACTTGTTGGATAACCGCAGCTCCAGCTCCAGTAATAGTTGATGAGCTTGTCTTATGCATATTTGTCAAAGTCTCCACCTTTGGCTTGGCATAATCAATCTCCATTGGCTGTTCTAAGTAGGATGTGGACGTCATGTTCGCTGCACTCTGTGGCTTGGCTAACTCCTTGTCTTGATTTCCATAATACGCCAAGCCAGCTGTTGTTGGTGCTAGTGAGTAGGGTGAGCCCAGCTTGAGCACCGAAGCCTTGGCAGCCTCAGCGTTGAGCATGGACACAACCAACTCTAAATTGGCTGCTTTTGGCAACGTCGTCGATGGTGGTTGTGGTGCTGGTGGTGTTGCAGTTAGCTGCTTGGCAGTCATTGACATATCACTGGGTATGAATTCTACAATATCATCATCTAATTCTTCAATTGCCTTTGATTTTGTGCGCTTGTCGACAATTGTCTCAGTCGGCGGAGACGTCGACCGACGACGCTTGAGACTGGCCTCCTCCAAAGGCAACTCCAAGGAAGCCGTTGGCTCGATGGCTTCCACAACTTTGTAACTCGATAATACAGTCAAATCCAATTGTTGCTGCTCCTTGATATCATTGCAAACAGCCGCTTCAATAATTGGCTCTGCAGCAACCACTGGCTTAAGGGTAAGAAACTCATCCAGGACACAACCATTCTCAGCAGGCGGTGCCTCCGCTTCCAGCTCCAACTGCATGGCAAACGGCGGTGGTGTCTTTGTGATCTGCTGTAGCTGTGCACGCTGTGTCTCATTGCGTGGTGTGTTGGGTGGCACTTCGGCCGGCTTTTCTGGTGAATCCTCGTTCTCAGTATCGTCCAGGCAAATTAATTCCGGTGAACCGCTACGACTATGACTATGACTGCGTGTACGTGTTCGACTACGGCTCGGTGTGCGCTCAAAGGGACGTGGAGGACGTGCACGTTGTTCCATCTCAATAGCCCTTTTTGCCGCACGGTATTTAATCATACGCCGCTCGAGTTCCAACCGTTTTGGCATACTCTGCTTTAATTGAAGCAAATAATTTATTTTTTTTGCAAAACGTTGATTGAGCCTGTCAATTTAAAAAGAAGGATGATGAAATGCCACTCTAGACAATTATCTCTGTTAACCGCCAGCAGAGTTACCACAAGAAGGTATAATCAGGCTGGTAACTCTACCCAGGATTTGCCAATTTGACAACTGATAACAATTTGTATCTACTGTATACATACCATTTAATGCTGCGACGTTTAAAGTAAAGATTGGCATTGTTGTTACGTTGCATCTGCTTGATTTGCCGTTTAGTGCGCTCTGGACTATCTGGCGGCTTCCTTGAGCCGACCCCATCGACATCCAAGTCAGCGTTGGAGAGTTTCCGGGGTGTTGTTTCGGTGCTAGTCGATTTCGACGGAGATGTGTCAGAGGATGATGTTGTGTTAGACTTGGATGATTTGGCCGGTGTTTGCTTGCTGACAGCCACGTCCATCAGAGCATCGTCGTCCTCGTCACGGCTGTATTCATCGCTGCTTAATTCCGAATTGGACGAATAGTACATTTCATTCGCCATAGTTAATGCTGTTCAAAGTACACACTAATTAGAAATAATACACGTAAAGCAACATGTAATTAAATGTTTATTGTCAATACTCACGAGCAGCTCACGTTTTTTACTTTGTTCAATTTTTTCTTTCTCTTTTTATGCAAAAAATAAGCGTCTGCGTCTGCCGGCAGTTTTGGCTATTTAGCCTTATTAGCCAGCAAATCGCTATAATCACGGTTGCTTTTCACTCACCAGTTCAATATGCGAAATATAACTTGTCTTAAATCACTCAAAAACAACATTTAAGCAAATTGGATAGTACTTCTTAAATGTTTTCTAGCATTGCAAAAAAAGATATGCGGCGACGACGACGACTTTTCGTCTATAGTGGGGGGATGGCAAATTAGGGCAAAATAAGTACATTTTTACAAATGTTTTGGCTGTTAAGCACCAGCGGCAATAACATTGCAGCGGCTGTTAAACAACTGTGTGTACTAAACACCAATTTACTGATTTCAGGAAAAACAATTAAGTATCTATTATAACATTGGGTTGTGAGCTGCGAACAATATAAAATAAAATGAAAAACAAAGAAACTTGACGTATTACAGTGACAATTCCGCAGTTTTTGTGAATGTCATCGATACCCCAATGGGACTACGATTGTTATCGAACAATTCACCGCATATTGATGTTCGGTGGCAACGCTTAGAATGCCACCAGACTTGGTCAATTTAATAAAGTTTGGCTATAAATATATGAAACATCATAGAAGGGTTTTTGGTAAATTGGAGCATAAACTAAACCCTATACTAGATGTAAATATTTTATATTTTTTGTACAAAATTATTTCAATCGAAAATATGTATTATGAGCACACTCTTTTTTTATTGAAACCATAGCTATTGCAAAAGTAGCGCCTATTTCGAAAAACATTTTTAAAAAATTTCCCTTGCCCAATAAAATGTAACCAAGCTATCAAATTTGGAAGTGATATAATTGTCAAGGTAAAATAGTACATTTAAAAAATCAACTTGAGGTCACGCTGAACTTAAGATTTTAAATTTCTCAAAAGCCCCATCCGAGAGAAAGTCTGATTGTTTGTATTCTGCATACACAGAAATGTTAGAGAAACAAATGCTAAATTAATTCAAGTTGGAGGGCTTCGATTTTTAATTGCTAAGTGCTCGCAGCATACACAACAAACGGAATGATGGAGATAGGGGACACACACACAAGTACGTATTTATGAGTGTCACAATGTATATATACGTAAATATGAATGCATATATGTATGCATGTATGCAAGTATTGTATATTTATAGCGTATAATGATTTCAATTCGTTCAAATGAACTATAACCACCTCGTAGGGTCATAAAACTATATATATGTATGTAGATGTGTATAAATATGTGGGAAGCGTGTTTTATTTTCTGTATCTTGACTGTTCGCGCCCGACGAACGTTCACTATTGATAACGCCAAAAGAGTGATTAGTTTTATTAATCACGAAAATCAGCCCAAGTCAATAGAAGCAATACAAACGGCTGTGTTTAGTTTGTTTCGGCGTTCAGTTGACCACAGCAGCTGCCTGTGCAAGTAAGGAAGTGAGGTTTAGTTCCCGCTTTATAGATCTCTTTTTCGGACCCCCGAAATTATTGAATAGGTGAGCTTACAGTTTGACAACGATAATGTGATAATGTGAATTTAATCATATTGGTAAGGAAAAGCAATTAGAACACGGTACAAAGGTTCTTGTACATACATATATCATAGATCGTATTGATAAAAAAAACGTGTTCTATTTTCTGAAAATTTACATTCATAAGTTTTACGTAACTAATGTGCAGGTCTTCTAGGTTAAATGAATAGGCATAATTTGCACTAAGTCAGTCATTGTATACCTCATATCGCGCAGTTCTATCACCTCAATTAGATCCGTCTGTCCGTTCGTCCGTCTGTCTCTACACGAACAAATATCTGAAGTGTTAAGCTATCTTAATGAAACTTTGTGCAAAGTCTGGTTTCTGAAGTATGCGTCTCTTGAGTTGAAAACTACCGGATCAGCTTACTAAACCATGGGAAAAAAATCAAGAATTTCTATATAAAGTGTGTTTTGCATTTCATTAAGTCTTATTTTGTTTTATAGATCCATCATGGTTGAGCTGGACAAGATAAAGCAGATGACCATCTGTCATCTGATTGTAGCTATTACATTCTTCTCCTGTGGTTTCCTATGCAACATCGCGCAATTCCTGCTGGTGATCCTCGTGAAACCATGGAATCCCACGCTTTTCCGTAGACTCATGTACTATCCCTTGTATGCCTTCTACGCACGTGAGTAACTGTTTTGATTCCTCATGTTTAAGTGCAAATAATTGAATGTTCATTTATGCAATTTTAGAGCTGATTGCCGTCGTGGAATGGTATGGAGGTGGCAGGCTGCACTTGTACATGGATGAGGGAACAGCGAAGCATATAGGCAAGGAGCATGGTGTGATGATCATGAATCACTCATATGAGATCGACTGGCTGATGGCATGGGTGTTGCTTGATAAGTTCCAATTGTTGGGCTGCTGCAAGGCCTTTGCCAAGAAGGCGCTTAGCTATATGCCCATTCTGGGCTGGGCCTGGAATATGGCCGAGTTTGTCTTCCTTAACCGCGACTTTGACAAGGACAAGGAAATCATTGCCAAGCAGCTGAAGATTGCCTACTCTAATCCCGATTCCACTTGGGTCTTGCTCAATGCGGAAGGCACACGCTTTACACCCGCCAAGCATGAGGCTTCTGTCAAGTTTGCCCAGGAACGTGGCATGACTGTCCTGAAGCATCATCTTATACCACGCACCAAAGGATTCACGACAAGCTTACCCACATTGCGTGGCATCTGCCCAGCCATCTATGATGTGAATGTGGTCTTCAAGCGTGATGCACCAGTGCGTCCAACAATTACTTCAGTGCTGAGTGGAGATCACTTGGACCCCTACATGTACATCCGAAGATTCCCACTGGAGCAGGTGCCCACGGATGAGAAGGCAGCCGCTGAATGGGTGCAAAAACTCTATGTCGAGAAGGATCGCATTCTAGACAGCTTCCATGAGACGGGCAGCTTCTTTAAAACCTCTGGCTGTAAGGAGGTGCCCCTCAGGGTCTGCGAGCCTCGCCTTAGCACGCTAATCTGTTTAAGCAGCGCCGCCTTTGCATCGAACCTGTGGATTCTGCACTACTTGGTCTCATCTCTGCTCGCTGCCAATTGGGTTGGCCTCTTAACTACTCTCTTTGTGCTCGGTCTATGTAAGTATGCCACAATAATATTACAAAAATGAATTCCCTAATTGTTTGTACTTTCTTGCAGTTTTCGTGTTGTTGAAGAAAGTATCAAACATGTCAAAGATCAGCAAGGCATCTACTTATGGCGCCAACCAGTCAAAACCCAAAACAAATTAGATTTTAACCATTTCACCATGAACAAGGCATGCATCAGAAATATGACGTCCACCATCGAAGACCTTGAAAGCTTGTACATAACTACTTGTGTATATATAATTATAATGATTGAAAATAAAAAATTCAATATGAAGTAATTTTTGTTGTATATCAGAACTTTGACCCAAACAAAACATCCCACCAAATGACATTCATGCCCACTTGCTTAATGCGAACTTCCGCGATAACATTCAACTTGTCAATGACTCAAGCTGATAAGATACACATAATTATGGTTATAAATGTCTGAACATTTTGAGGTAGCGTACTATTAGTTATATCAATTTTCTTATCTACGAGACTTCTAATAAATACGTGCCGCGCTTCTGCCACTACTTTATTAATATACACCAAATACGCAACTTAATTGGAAATAACAAATTCACATTTAAAATTTTAAAATTTGCCACCATATTTCCAATCAGCTGTTATTGGAAATTCTTATCGGACAGTCGCATGTTACTTTAGTTATCTTATCGATTCATGCTGTTATGTGATGCGATAGTAATATCGTTTGACATCGCAAATTTTGAGCAGATTGTAGACTTCCAAACAAATATTTAAAGAGCTTGGGCTTATATGACAAAAATGCCGTTACTTTTTTTGGTTTTCATAATTTATTTTTTAAATTATATTTGTTAACGTTTCAAAAAAATTTTCTCCCCAATATTTATATGTATTTATTTAATGTAAAAAGGTGAACTAAAAGTAATTCAAACTCTAGCGCCGTTTTAGACCAATGTCAAAGACGTATCATGCGGTATATTTTACATATTTTCAGAATCAAAATAGTATATTTCGAAAATCAATTTGCGGTCACGCTGTTCACGAAAACAACTATAATTAACAAAAACAATACTTAGAGCGCACAAAAAACGTTGCCAAAAGGTAATTCGTGTCGTGGAGATATTTAAAGTTCAACTCGCACGCGCACTTTTGCGTAAGATCTGTGGTGCCAAGCATGCAACAGCAGCTATAAAATTGACTTTTAATCCAATCCGTATCTACTCTGTTCTTGGCACCTTTCGCAATAACAACTAGATAAATGTATGATCTGTTGTTTTACGACTTGAGATCATTGAACCAACCTCACTGAAATAGATAATAAATGTGTAACTAATAGTAATTCTACCATGAAATGTGACGTTTACAAACAAAACCTACCCACACACACCCACTGACAAAAACACTCACGCACGGGCATACACAACAAACACGCATGTGAAAAGTATCTTTATACGTAATATATGTAAATAAGCTGACCATGCATGAATTCATATGTACATATATAGAGATGGATACATTGATACGTATACCAAAGTACATATTTTAGATGAGTCGAAGTGGTTTGTTCGGACTTTGGTCAGTTCAAATAGCGATACAACAATCTTTGTCAATTGCATTGCCAGTAGCAACCTTATCTTTCCCGATGAGGAGAGAAGCTATTAAAAGCTCCTTGAGATAAAGACGCGATACAATCAATTGCTTCTATCTATTCGAACTTGCAATACATTGTATGTTGCTGTGGGACAGGTCTGTTCTTGGTCAGTTGCAATCAGTTGCTTGCAGCTGGAGGTTTGCTTTAAGTATTACTCTTTGTTCAGCACTTTGCGTGCCAAGTGAGTGTCATAAAAATTACGCAGTCTTTATACGTGTACATTGTATATCGGATATTAGCATAATTGTGATAGGATTACGTAAAGCATACGTTTTTAGTTAAATTTATTAACGTGTTTCTCATTTATCTAGAGCACCGCCATGATTACGCTAAAGGAGCTGAAGAAATTGAGACTGATCCATCTATGCATTGCCATCACGTTCTTTACGAGCGGCCTGACCGTCAATTTCATCCAGCTGCTGCTCCACATCTTCTTGAAGCCGTTCAATAAAACTCTATTCCGCAAATTGATGTATTACTTGTGCTATTCTTTCTACTGCCGTAAGTGATTTGACATTTGCCATTGCCGAAGCAGTTTTAATTAACCCTTTCGATTGCAGAGCTTGTTTTCGTCGCCGATTGGTATGCGGGTTGCACGATGCGAGTGTATATGGATGCCGAGGATGAGAAGAAATATGGTGGCAAGGAGAATGTATTGCTCATAATGAATCATCAATATGAAATCGATTGGCTTGCTGGGTGGATGATATCCGATAAAATGGGCGTCCTTGGAAATTGCAAAGCGTACGCCAAAAAGGCAATCAGATATGTGCCTTGCATGGGATGGGCTTGGTGGTTGGCGGAGTTTGTCTTCCTAAACCGGGACTATGACAAGGACAAGGAGATCATTGCCAAGCAGCTGAAGATAGTATTTTCCTATCCCGATCCCACATGGCTCTTGCTCAATGCGGAGGGCACTCGTTTTACGCCATCAAAACATGAGGCGTCTGTTAAATTTGCCCAGGAGCGAGGAATGACTGTATTAAAGCACCATCTAATCCCACGAACAAAAGGATTCACGGCGAGCTTACCCGCACTTCGTGGCATCTGTCCAGTTATCTATGACATCAATATGGTCTTTAAACGCGATGAGAAGGTTTGCCAATTAATAAATTGTACTTTTATTCATAATAGCAATGTAATTTCTTTAGGTGCCGCCAACAATGCTATCCCTGCTTAATGGTGAGGCTGTGGAGCCATACTTGTTAATGCGTCGCATTCCGTTGGAACAGGTACCAGAGGACGAGAAGGCAGCTGCTGAGTGGTTGCACAAACTCTTCGTCCAGAAGGATCGTATTATTGACAGTTTCCATGAAACAGGCAGCTTCTTCACAACGTCTGGAATCAAGGAGGTGCCATTCAAAATTTATGGACCTCGCCTCAGCAGCCTGCTCAACTTTGTTGGCTGGGCGACCTATTCGCTTTCGTGCATTTTCTATTACCTGATCAGCACATTACTGGCTGGCAATTGGGTTGGCTTGATCACAGCTCTGTCTATCCTTGGAATTTGTACGTTGCGACAGCTAATAATTAATGATTGTAAAACTAATATGCTCTCAATTTCAATTTTTCAGTTTATTGGTTAATGGGTCTGGCAATTAACAAGACACAAATCAGCAAAGGCTCGAGCTATGGATCTAATAGCAAAAAAGTGAGCACAAATTAACTGTAAATTATATATTATTCGTTTTGTTAACGAACCATTAGTCAATGAGCCAAGCTGATAATCTCACAATTATACATGTACGCGTAACTTTTAATCGTGGATTTTGTCTGATAATTTTTATCAGCTGTCCTTATCTCCAATTCTTTGCTACCAAAATTATAATTTTTGTTTTCTTGGCTGTACGAGGGATTATGATGTCAGTTTGGAAATAAATTAAAAATTCAATGAATGTTTAGGGCTGCACACTAGAGATACAAGTTAAAATGTACAATGATGCAATAATAAAAATTAAATGTTTTAAATGGACTAGCGGGTTTTTAATTATTTTATAAATCAACGAGTTTTAAAAAAATGTACACGATATTATGTTACTAGATATTTACTGATAACACATGGGAAATCAGCTGACTAGATATTAGTAGATACTATCGATTGCAATCGCAACCTTATCGATAGACAGAGTGTGAAGCATCAATTAACCCAGTTCTACTCCAATTTTTATAAAAATCTAAGTTTAAATGAACACAAACCTCCTATTAAAATGACTTCTTTATTTTTGATTTTATGTGGATGCGCCTCTTATTACTGAAAAGCAAGGAAACAAAAAGCTGTTCAAAATGTTGCGCCTTTTCATGCATTTCCAAAAATTTCCCCATACCACTAAGCAATGAACATAATAGAGTCCGCATATCCAAAAAAAATACGGTCTGTCGCATTTGGGTTTTCAGAACCCTCGTGGCAGAGGCCGTGGCAGAGGCGCAGCGCTCTCTCGCGTTCGGCTCTCTCTTCGCACGAAACTTGAAAAAGTGAACAGAGAGAACCGAGCATCAATTCAGTCGTAGAACTACGCTATTTTGATATGTGTGTATGTGTGTTTAGTGCACATACATATGAAGAAACATAATGTGTATGCAGTTGCTGCTTGTCCGATTGCTTAAATTTTAATTTTTCAGATTTCAAACTGAGTTTCATTTCTGAAGTGTTTTGCTTGGATAGGGAAAAGTGAGTACTCTTCTTTATTTGCATATATTGCTCTATCCCTAATAACTAAGGAATGCTAGTCTAGGACATCAACGGTGCGGTGCGTGAATCACGTATTGAATTCTTCGTTTCTGCCTGTGACCTTGTTGTTCTCTTCTGTTCGCTCGTTTGTTTCAATTGATTTTGTCGTCTTTGCGTTGATGTTGCTGTTTTTGATTTGCTTACTTTGCATGCAGAGACTGCACCTGTTGATCGACTTTTTATTATGTTATTATGTTTAAATAATTAGTATAGACATATTATATTTAAATTTCAGCATTTTTTATTGCAAATTAATATAGGCACATATAAAAGGAGTATTTTGATTTTTATTTACATTAATATTTTTCAGCAGTGTTTAAGCAAATTCATATATACATACATACATATTTTCATGCATATGTATGTACATATGAATGTACATACATACATATGTAAGATAGTATCAATTTGCTAAATTTTAAAACTGCTGAAAATATGTACATAAATAAAAATATAAATATACATATATTATTATATATTAATTTGCAATAAAAAATGCTGAAATTTAAATATAATATGTCTATACTAATTATTTAAACATAATAACATAATAAAAAGTCGATCAACAGGTGCAGTCTCTGCATGCAATCAAAAGTAAAAAGTAAGCAAATCAAAAACAGCAACATCAACGCAAAGACGACAAAATCAATTGAAACAAGCGAGTGGAACAGAAGAGAACAACAACAAGGTCACAGGCAGAAACCAACAATTCAATTCATGATGCACGCACCGCACCGTTGATGACCTAGACTAGAATTCCTTAGTTATTAGTGATAGAGCAATATATGCAAATGAGGAAGAGTATTCACTTTTCCCTATCCAAGCAGAACACTTCAGAAATGAAACTCAGTTTGAAATCTGCAAAATTAAAATTTAAGCAATCGGACAAGCAGCAACTGCATGCACATTAGGTTTCTTCATATGTATGTGCGCTAAACACACATACACACATATCAAAACAGCGTAGTTCTGCGACTGAATTGATGCTCGAGTTCTCTATGTTCACTTCAAAATTCAAAACACGACGGCTAGCTCGAGTTCTCGAGAGAGAGCCGAATGCGAGAGAGCGCTGCGCCTCTGCCACGGCCTCTGCCACGAGGGTTCTGAAAACCAAAAACGAAAAGTGCCCGTATTTTTTGGATATGCGGACTCTATTATGTTCATTGCTTAGTGCCCATACCTCGTTAAGTGTAACCAAGGTAGTAATTAACTTATTGGTATATTTTAGTATATTTTTTGTAACTAAACCAACATATTTTAAAATTCAATATGCGGTCACGCTGCTCCCCATTTTTATAAAAAGCCAAATAAAAAAATTAATAAAAAAACTTCCTACCTTTTTAATTTAATGCAATAATATGTGCAATTTGAAGGTGAGTCGAAAACAAACCAGTGATTAGTGATGTGTTTATGCAAACAGGTGCAAAACTAGTGAAAAGTGAAACGTAACACTGCCTCCAGTTTGTGGTTTGTCTTGTCATTTCTCGGAACGGGGGTTCAGATTATTTCCTGTAGGCTCAAGGACCGTCTGTTATATATATATATATACATATATATAGACATATGTATATACATTAATGGCATGTTCGTCGCAACACAGAGATGGAGAAGTGAGCTAGAACTATTGTTGGGGGCAAACTACACAAAAGTGTCTTTGTTTGGAAGAAAAAGAAAGCAGACGGAGAGCTGATGACGTTGAAACAATGTTCAAATTTCTCCCCATTGTACAATCGTCAGCTTTATATGTGTGCTATACAATAGATGCTACTACACAGCCATATGAGTGTGTATATTTGGATTTAATTCTATAGTGCATCATATGTCCATGGAGGTGCTTTAAAATAAAGAGTTCCAATTCTCCCATATGTAGTAATGTATGCGCGTACATAAGTATGTGGCAAGCACGCATACACTGGCAATCGCGTATAAATACCAACGAACACAGATGCAACAGTGATATGCATGAACATGTATTTGTACATCTATTCATCTATATGTATATATATGCGTGTATTTGTGTGGTTTTAAACGACAGCTGACGTTGTTGCGATATCGTTGGGGAATCAGTGGGGTATCGGTATGGTATCGTTGGGGTATCGTTAATCGTAAAACAAGTTAAAAGCGCAACGTTCTTCCTATATACCTTTACACATAAACACTGCATACATACATACATAAATATCTATGGATATATGTATGTATGTATGTATAACGTGTAAGTAATTATGGATGTATGACTTGAATGGCTTTTTGTCCCATTATTTCAGCATGCCGATACAGGCGCCCTCATGGACAGACTTTCTGAACTGTCCCATCTGCTGCAATGAGTTTGCAGCCAGTCAGCGTGTACCGATCAGCCTGGGATGTGGTCACACGATATGCAAGTTATGCCTGACCACCCTCTACAATCGGCAATGTCCCTTCGATCAGGTGAGTGCGTCGAATCTGCATAAATATCTATTTAATATGCATACTAATCGTTGTGTATCAAAATTTAGACATTAATTGTGACGGATGTCGATAACTTGCCCATTAACTATGCGTTGCTGCAGCTGGTGGGCAGTGGCAATGGCAGTGGAGGAGGTAGTGTGCCAGGCACGGGCACGGGCACAAACAAAGGAGTGTCCACAAAGGAGTCGGAACTGGCGGATCTTGCACCAAGTGTACTGAAGCTACAACCAGAACATCTAAAGTGCTATAAGCTTGGCAAGAAATGCATCGAAGATCTAGCGTTGCATCTTAAATCATTCTTAAATTTGAATAGCAGTAATCTGCTGACCAGGCCAATGCAACGCAAGCTGGTGACCTTGGTTAACTGCCAGTTAATGGAGGAAGAAGGTCGCGTGCGGGCTCTGCGAGCAGCCCGCTCCTTGGGTGAGCGCACCGTTACCGAACTGATACTACAGCATCAGAATCCTCAGCAGCTTAGCTCCAATCTGTGGGCAGCAGTGCGTACACGTGGTTGCCAGTTCCTAGGCCCCGCAATGCAGGAAGAAGTGCTAAAGCTTGTGTTGTTGGCCCTTGAAGAGGGCTCGGCGTTGTCCCGCAAGGTACTGGTTATGTTTGTGGTTCAACGACTGGAGCCGCATTTTCCACAAGCTTCCAAGACGAGCATTGGCCATGTAGTACAATTGCTCTATCGCGCCAGCTGCTTCAAGGTGTCCAAGCGGGAAGCCGACTCATCTCTGATGCAACTGAAGGAAGAGTTCCGCACCTACGATGCATTAAGACGCGAACACGATGCACAAATCGTGCAGATTGCCACTGAGGCTGGACTGCGAATAGCACCAGAGCAATGGTCCTCGCTGTTGTACGGCGACATAGCGCACAAGTCGCACATGCAGAGCATCATCGACAAACTGCAGACGCCGTCATCGTTTGCCCAGTCAGTACAGGAGTTGGTCATTGCGCTGCAGCGCACCAGTGATCCGGCCAAGCTATCGCAGCTGCACAATCATCTGCAGTATTTGGCCAGCATTGATCCGTGCGTGGAGGTCGCGCCCTGGGAGGAAGTGTCCAAGGCACTAGACGCTGTAAGACATGCCGTCATGGGTCTGGTGCACTTTTTGCAACATCATGGCGTGCGTAAGCCGCAGGATAGTAGCCTGGCCAGCGGCTCAACCAACAGCAACAACACCAAGTACAAGATTAGCCTGTGCCGCGACCTCAACGTGCGTCGTGTGTGTCCGCGGGGCGCCAGTTGCACATTTGCTCACTCGCAGGAAGAGGTTGAACGCTATCGTGCACGCAACCGAGGCAAGCACATGAAATCCCCTATGCCCATGGCAATGCCAAATATTGCAGCCAACGGCAAGAAACCGCTGCCCATGGCCAATGAGGTGCAGCCACCACACACAGGCCCCATGATGCCCATATCGCCCATACGTTATATGCAGGCACCAGCACCACCCCATAGGGGCTTCCTGGAGTCCCTGCCGCCAGCAGCGCACAATCTATCGCCAGGCGGCGTGCATCCCCAGCTTATGCATCCGCATCACAGTCCCATCGCTCGCCAACAGCAACAGCAGCAGCAGCACACGGCGCACAATGGCTTGCTCGTGGCGCCACCAGGACGCTATGAGCCACGCTTTAATTTTGGTCCAGCACCGGCACAGCCGAGAAATGCTGGACGGGAGTATGTAGGAAATGCCAGTGCTGCAATGCCGCCATCACAACGTAACCCACCGAACTACAACAGCACTAACAGTAATCTGCACAACCATGCCAAGAACTACTGCAGCATGCTTCCAACGGATGTCTATCATTCAACATTCTTTGTCAACAACAATGAGGCGGCAGCGAACAGCATTGGCAACATCAACGCCAACGAGTTGCCAACTAAACTGGCACATCCAGCTGGCGGTAATCCCACAAATCCCTGGGAGCATACGTACATGCAACACCAGCTAGGGACGCTAACGCCGTCCAGCAAGAACCCCAGTCGACCCACAATGTCGACCATTCTACCCGCAACAGCTGATACCTCATTTTACGAAAAGAAACCGCCGAGTAATGTTAACATTGACCTGGAGCTGGTGAAGCCGTTGGGCGAGAATGCAGCCACTCCAGATGCGATGCCATTGTTCAGGTCCAACAATAGTAGCAATAACAGTGGCAGTGCCAACAACAACAACAGTAGCAGCAACAACAACAGCAACAACAATAATAATAATCTCCTCTGCTGGAGCAATCCGAACAAGGATTCGGCCAATTTTGTGCGATCCGATTCAATATTGGATGACGACGCGTCCCCTTATGAAGTACCCTCTGGTTCCTCTATACACAGTCGCTACGGTCCAATTTGTCCCAAGCGTTCGACAAGCAATCGAAACAATTGGTTGATGGAGAACGATGTGAAGAGCATCGACAATGCGACAGCCTTCAATGACAGGCTGAAATCTGTACACAATGACAGTGTCAATCCAAATGCCAATAAGGTAAGTGCTTTGTCAAATCTTTGAGATCAAATTTTTAATATGATGTTATTGCAAACAAAACAAAACACAGAACTCAGTTGGACGCGATAGTGTGTTCATGTGGAATGATTTAAACGCGAATACGACGAGTTCGTCCAACAATTACTGGAGCAGCAGCAGCGATCCAACAGCAGCAGTTGCGGCTGGAGCGACAGTGAGTGGAACTGCAACGCTATCGTCCCACAACGAAAGACTGAAACATCATCAGATCTTGGATAGAAAGCCGCAGCTACTGTCCGAGGACAGTTTCGAGGGTGGCATTGATAGCGGCATGATGAGCGAGTTGGAAAAGAATTTGGTTGACATTGTTGAGGTTTGGTCGAATCCAGATGACAGCGGCATAAATTTGGATTGAGTCAGCCAGTGAATGAACCAGGGAACTCATCGAACTCATAGTTTGAGGAGGAAACATAATGCAATCATTTTACAGATGTCCAGAATTTAGGGGCACTTTAGAGGTTTGTACACCGCACACAGCTTAAAATTCTAGAATTTCAACTAACAACAAAATAGCAAATAGTTAAAGCTTGATCGATATTGGATCGTAAGTAAAACAAACACAAACAAAAAGCAAAAAAAAGTAATAAATTGGGTTTGGGAAATTAGAAACTATTATATAATTGTCTATATAAAGTGTTGTCATAGATATTTATAAATTATCGTATATGTTAGTTGTTCTATTTGAATTGATGTTCGGGCCGAACCGAACTAGTCCGTGTTATATTTCAATTTTTTTGGGGTTTTTTTCGTAGTTCGATCTAGATAAACGGATCATCAACTCGTACATAGTGAATATAGAATATATATAAATATAAAATTGATAAAAATTGATGTCTAAATTAGCCACGATCTTTTAGCACAACAAACAATAACATAGCTCATAGTTATTTCAAATTAATATATACATCTATATAATTATGTCACGACATAATTACCATAGGTGTTGGGCGATCTTCAGGAAAAACAAACTATATTTGATCACAAACTTTGCGATTTGCTTCCGTTCAACAAAGAATGCTAAAAGAGAATAACATTCAGGGGTCCCTAGCAAGGTCAAGAGCAAGACTATAGATCTCTAGATCAGAAGAGACGATGAATGATGCTAATGAAGCAGTCAATGTCAACCGATTAAAGACAACTCGACTTGATATTTATTAAGGGTAAAGATATGTCTGAAAATTGTACTAGAATTGAAATGCCAAAATGCTATTACCATCTGTAATTGTAAGGCCCCATAAACTACATAATGCTGATAATGTATGTAGTCTCTCTGTGGGTCAGTTCGTGATTTTTACTAGCAGCAGAAATGCTGATCCGATTGAAAGCTTAAAACAATATTTTGTGTGTTTAAAAATATTTATATATATATATATTTATATATATCTTCTATTTTAATTTAATTTTTTTTTTTGGTATAATTTTCTTAAATTATCAACTATTTCAAATCGAAACGCTATTTTTATATACACTAAAAAGAAAAGATACAACAGCATAAGAAAAAATGTAACAAATATATGTATGTAATAGGAAGTTGGGGTTAAAGTGTGGCCCGCACCTTGGGGGGGAGGGACCCACATACGTTTGATAATTTATATGTGTATGTGGATGAATGTTTATATTTCTTAAAGAAATTTTAATAACGCTATTGTGCGATGTTGTTAACTATTGTACTATATTATTAAATTTATTGAAAATAAATTAAAATCATGTCCCTTTTCGTTGTACTCGTACTCGTTAACTGTGAAGCGATGACACGACGATCCGAAAGGCTTCTAAACAATTGCATACATGCATAGCCCTTCTCTAGATACTATACACAAAATAAATATGTAAATGTATTTATGTATGCGCGTATGTAATACATGCGTTAAATATTTTAATTGATATATTAATATTATATATTAATGTCAGATGATCCCCCATTTGCTTTCGATTCAAATGCAATCTAACAAATGATTTTGTAATATTTAAGCAAAAGTCAAGAACCTATCATACCTAACTATCATTAGAATGAAGATCGTTTGTTTATGTAATTATGATAATACTGATTGATCATTGAAAATTATGTGAAATTAAATGAAATGAGTGTTTTTGTTAAAGCGATATACCTATGTAAATGTAAATTAATTTCTCAATTGTTAATGGGAAGCCAAAACAAGCGACAGAGTTTTAGTTAATGAGAACCAATGCATATGTGAAATATATGTATTTCCTATATATGAATTCAGTAACTGATGCATTAAATGTATAATCTATGTATACTTAAGCGCAAAAACAAAAAAGAAAGAAAGAAAAAAAAACAAACAAACCAAAATATTATGACAACAAACTGATTAACGATAGAAGAAATGCGAATGAGATTTGTAATATGTATTTATGTATCAGACATTCGTAATTTGATTTTACACTTATTTGCCACGCTCCCCATGCCCACACCTCAATCAATCAAAGCACTCATCAATCCTTAATCCGTAACGTACCCGGCGTACTTAAAGACACCACTCGGTTGGGGCATACTGGACGTGGTGCAGTTTTTAGTCTAAACCCAATGGGTTCATAACTGTCGTTGTTGAGTTGAGTTTTGTAATCTTATAATAATATTATAAATTGTGTATAACTGCAAACTAGGTATGATTAACATAAAAAACAAAAGCAATTCAAGCTTCTGAAATCCGTTCGTTTCGTAAATATGCATCTATCTAAATATACAAAATATATTTTTTATTTATATGTATTGCGCGTATTTTTTGTATTATTACTAAATGTAAATCTTAAGCAATTTTCGAGTTCTGTTAACCCCCAAACAACAATTTTATTTATTTTATTTTGCCAATAAATTTTTCAATTGAATTTCTCTTACATTACTTTTCATTTATCCTAAGTTTCAACGTATTGTGAACATATCAGAACCGAAACCTAGATACTTACATGATACCACCATCCAATGAAGAAACCACCCGAAAAGTTAGCTATGATTAAGTAAACTTAAATAAACTAAACCGTAACTAGTTACAGACAATCTTAAGAGTATGACTAACAGTTAAATGTACATATATAGATATGGCCTACATATTTGATAGACGCTTCTGTTCCTTGTGACCTAGGGTTAGTGAACACTCATAACACATATGGTTAATAATTCAGTAAATCAATGTCTGCATACACTTTGCAATAGTTTTAATGCAATAGTTACCAATTAAAATTAACTTAATAATAACAACTATCTAAAGTGCTTCACAAGTAGCTGCAAAATCGGGCGCTTCTTTCAATTGGCCAAGTGACTTACAATAGTTTATCTCTCACATGATATCTACTTATATAATTATACACAACATATATCTTCCATCTTAACGCATCAAATGCGTTATGGCGAGGACAATACAAATACAACAAAAAATAACAAGAAACAAAATAAACAATTTTGAAGCTATTTATCCTCCCAATTAAATTCAATGTCTTTGGCACAATCCATTTTGAAATACGCTCAGCTCTATCAAAATAAGTCCCTTAAGAAGATGTGAAAAAAAGATGTCCATTCGAATGTATTTGAATATGTACAAACTAATGAAATATATTCAGCGTGAAATTTGTATGTTATTAGTTGGAGATTCTTAAATTGTGATGATGTGAAATTTACAGTTAACATATGAGAACTACTCCCAGTTTAATGGGAAAAACAAACAAATGTCTTTATATTTCCATAGATATGTATTATTATAATAATCTTAACTAACAATCTAATGTTTACACACACACGCACACACACATACACTCAGACACACGAGCATACATAATAATCGAACTAAATGAAGAACATTAACAAATATTGTTTCTAAAACTAACCATCAAATTTTAAAACGTCTACATCCATGAAGCTTGTTCGCCCAGTATCTGGTATCTGCATCCATTAGATACTTTGTCTTGTTTGTTACTGTTCCATAGACAAGAACTACTTGAATTATGTATGTACTACTTTTGTGTGTGCTGAATTTTCTTAAACTAAAACTAAAATAAAAGAACAAACTAATTATAAATGTATTAGAAATTGATAAATCTAATGTGTGTGTGAGAATTCTCAATAAAAGTTATTAAACAGATCAATTATTTGAGCTTATTATTTAACTGCGTATATTTCAGACGCTAGCAGAGATCAATCTGACTATTAGACTATCAATCTGTTTCAATTGCAACAAGTCTTCCTATTGAATTAATATTATGGCATACTGTCTTATTGCTAGAGGCAGTATATACATTTATGACCATATAAAGAATCGATGGAACATTAGTGTGATAAACTTTATTTTCTCTTTATTTGACAGAAGTACATTCAACTAATTTTTGTTTACAATTTTTTAACATAATTTTTAACTTAATGCTGCAACTTTTGCTTGAATTATTTGTGCTTGTGTTTGATATAAAGATGACATCGTGTTTAGGACACTTGGCTACTTTAGAACATTATACAATTTGTAAAAAACTTAGAAATAGACTGATAAAAGTTCTTTACTTTGATAAGATTGTAACTTAAAGATTACTCCATAGGGGCCGTCCACATCACGGGAAATTCGAGCTCGTTGATCTCTCCCACATCTAGTTGCCAAACAGTACCATTTTCGGCCTGTTCCACAACTTTTACCATGTTCTGTGCACAAACTAGAGGTGGCTGAACCTTTATCTTAGCTAAGTTAAACGCTATGGACATGTCAAAATCATATAAAGTCTTTTGACCCATATCATGGATCAAAGGAGTATCTGTCAATCCAGGGCAAATTGTAACGAAGGCCACACCTGAGCGCTCAAAGAATCCTGTACTCTGAAAGGGTTAAAAGTAGTCATGTATTAACTTAAGGATAGATTGTATATGAACTCACCGCAATACTGCGAGTAAAGGCAGTTACTCCATGCTTAGCGGCTGCATAGACGGGCAGGAGAGAGATTTTCTCTACTCCAGCTACGGATGAGATGTTCACAATCATGCCACCTTGGCCACCTTTTGACTTATCCATGTACTCCAGGGCTACCAGACAGCTTTGGATTAATCCCAGCTGTAAGAGAAGACGGGTTGAAGTCAAGTTGAAAATTGGAATGTGATTACTCACCAAATTAATTTGTATAGTTAGCTCAATTTGTCGATCATCCATCAGTCCCATTCCATTGACCACAAGATCAAAGTGTCCCAGTCGTTCCGCAGCTACTTTATAGGCAGCCTCAATGTCTGATTTTTGTGTAATGTCCACTTTTTGATAGAAGATCGTGGTGTTGGGATACTTGGACTGCCAATCCTCCAAGATTTGTGCATTGAGAGTCAGGTCGAACACAGCCAATGCCTAAGGTAAATGAAAAGCTCATCAAGTAGTCCAAGAATGGTGCGACGACTTCATTTCTTACATGCAGCTGGCGCTCGAGCAACTCTCCACAAGTTTTTTGACCAATGCCGCCAAATCCACCGAGGTAAATCACATTTTTGCCACTCAAATCCATTGCAAGTTGAAGAATGCGTGTTTTAAGTTGCTGATGAATTAACTAACTGACTAAATAACTAACAATCCCCAGGCTATTTATCAATCCCTAACTGGATATACTCGAAATTCTTATCAACCGCGAACAAACAAATCATGAAACTATTGTAAAAGTTGATTAGACAACGAGGTTAGACTTTGCTGTATTTTCTTATCAAAACTAAACATTTAATATCAGCGTTTTTACAATCTTAATGTTTATACTTTGTACATATCTAATTCTGCAGAAAGGGAACATGATTGCGAATGAAAGTCGGATTTAAATCTATTGTATTCTTTTATATTAACACTGCTACAAACTGACTGTAATGCTATTTCATTATTAAACTTCTATGTTTTCGTTATTACTTGTCGATTTCTTCTACTTATCTTTATTTCTCTATCTCTAAGAGTTCGCCTTTGTTTTAATAGTCCTTATACATATATTTATTTAAAGAATTGTACCAGCTTTTTCCTTAGAAAAGTCAAGAAAAGTAATACTAAAACAACAACTACAAAGACTGCAACCGCCTGTGCTCGAGCATTAGCTGCCCGGTGTCGATTTCTGTACATTATGTGTTCGGCTAATAAAATATGTTTGATATAATTAATTTGATTACAAGGCGCAGACAGTTGCCGTCGAGCCAAACAAAATATTACTGACTTTGTGCTGACATTGAAGCTGCATGGACAATGACGAAAAATATTTATCTAAGGGAATTATCTAATGTAGTCAAAGAGAGCGGGAGTATATTCAATAACTGATTTGCAAGAGCAATTACCGTTAGAGTTTTATGATAGCATTGTTGCTGTTCATGACAACGCACAGTGGACTATGTAATCAAAACAAACAATTAAATATTTCTAATTTATTCCATAACTCGATGCGACAAAATATTATAATTGATTTAAAAATAGCATTGTGATTTGAACTTGATGTCAAAGCATTTAGATCCAGCTGGGAGCTGCGATTTTTATGGTTTTATTGTATGTTATAAGATCACTTGTGATTGAATATTTGTTATGATGTTAAAATTAGTTAAAGTTTTGGAGAATTGTCACGCCTAAAATATTTATAAATTATAACAAAAAATAAGAATATACGGTTTTTATAATAACTTCTCAAACTGTGGCGTCCACATTTCAGGAAATTCAAGCTCTTTTATTTCTCCCACATCTAGACACCACACTGTACCATTATTTGTCTGTTCAATGACTTTCACCATATTCTGCGCACAGACTTGTGATGTTTGTACCTTTACATTGGCAAAGGCCGTTTTCAAGGGCGTCTCGAAACTAAATGTGGTTTTATCCGGAATGTCTAGGATTATAGGAGTGTTCGTGAAACCTGGGCAAATAGTAATGAATGCAACGCCCGTACGCTTAAAGTATACAGGACTCTGGAGTGAAATAATAAGACATGTATTAACTGTAGGATAAATTGTTTGAGAACGCAAGGCATGGTGTAAAAGCCGTAACGCCGTGTTTAGCCGTAGAATAAATGGCCACGAGTGCTGTGGGCTGAATTCCTGCTACGGATGAGATATTCACAATCATGCCACCTTGGCCACCTTTTGACTTATCCATGAACTCCAGAGCTACTAGACAGCTGTTGACAACGCCCAGCTGCAAGGGAAGATTAGTTGAAGACAAGTTGAAATGAAGAGTGTGATTACCTACCAAATTGGTTTGTATTGTCAGCTCAACTTGGCGGTCATCCAATATTCCCATGCCATTGACCACAAGATCAAAGTGTCCTAGGGTTTCAGCAGCTACTTTATAGGCAGCCTCAATGTCTGACTTTTGAGTAATGTCTACTTTTTGGTAGAAAATCTTGGTGTTGGGATACTTGGCCTGCCAATCTGCCAAAACTTGTTCGTTCAAATATGTTTATATATTATATATATAATTTGTGTAAATTAACTAAACTTAATTACACTTTATCAATGTGCAATGTATATTTTCTTATTGATTTCAAAGTAATTACTTTATCTAGATGATGCCAAGATTTAGACAGAGAAACAAATATTTTGTTAATTATTGTTTGTTTATACTTAAACTTACTTAGTTATACTAAGTTATACTACACTTTTGTGATATAGGATTACCCCAAAGCGAACTTTTAACGATTTTTCATGCCTTCGGCGCTGGGATAGAAGTGGTGTTAATTGTCTCTTAAGTGTTTCCTGTATTTACAGAGACTTAATGACAGCATCGGTAAGTTATCCCAGTTCCTCATTGCAGCATTTGCCACCGGAACTCACGAAGCGACAACAAAGTTGAAAGCCACAAGAGGCGTTGCAAGTGCGTGAACTAATTGCGTAACGGTTGTGATCGGATCGGGTATCGATATCCGATGTGCAAGCAATATCAATATTAAGTTCACACTATTACAACACCAAAGACCAGATGTCGATGTCGATAGTGGTTGTAAATCGATCACCAGTTTCCACTGAATTCAATTGGCAATTCGAGGTCATTGCGCAGATTTCTTGGGTTACCAGTGGGTGGTTTTGGATGCTTGACTGGTATAAATAGCCAGAGTAGAGCGACTGCAGCATCAGTTGAAGCCCACACAGAGCTAACACAAGCATAACAATAACAACAACAGCAAGGATGCACTGCTTCATTTGGTACCTTACCACAGCCTCATTGCTGGCGGTCACAGCTGGCGCTGGAATTCGTCCCATTCTCAGCATCTCCCGCTCCGATAATCTACGTGATCTGCCCCGGATTACGACGGAGCCACTGAGACGGGGCTACCAAGAGCAGGATACGGCACGTGCCTTCTACTCCTATGGCTACAGTGATGAGAATGCAGCCAGAGCGGAGTACACGACACAGGATGGCTCTTCCCGTGGCTTCTATTCGTATGTAGATGCCAATGGGAAGTTGCAAACGGTCAAATATGAGGCGGGCGGTCGTCAGGGCTTCAAGGCGGAGGGCAGCAATCTACCCAAGGCACCAGTGGATGACAAGAAGCCGCCGCTACCTGTCACAGATACCCTTGAGGTGCAGCAGGCACGCCAGGCTCATCTGAATGCGTTACGTGAGGCCCAGGAGGAGGCACGACGTGAGGAGTCGGAACAGCAGCAGGGTGTGAGCGAGCGTACCCTTAGTGCCGAGGATGCCAACATTCTGGAGCGTGTACGGGCTGAGCTCACTTCCATGTTGGCGGATCGACAGCGCGAGGAGAGCCGATTGGAAGAAGAACAGCAGTCGGGCAAGGAAGATGCTGCACAGAGCAAAGCAAATGCAAATGAAGACCAAGATACTGATGCTCGGGAAGCGCAAGAGGATGGGGGAGAGCAACGTGATCAGCGGCTGCAGGATGCCCATGATGACAATGACCTGCGATTGCGCACCGTCTACACTCTGGCAGACATCAGTTCGAGCAGCTATCTGAAGCTCAGCGATTTGGAGGATCGCCTGGACAGAAATAATCAGGATTTGCGTATACCCATTGGCGCCTACTATTCATACGTTTCGCCCAATACCAAGTACAGCGTGACCACGCCGACGGAGCTCAGAACTCTTAGTCCCGTCGCCCTCAGTCGCAGTTTGCTGCTGAGCAAACAGAATCAGAACTAGCGTTTCAATAGCAGCCGGAAATGGAGCGGGAACTGAAAATGAAGTCAAATGATTGTTGAAATACTGAAATTTAGTTGTAGATTTGAGAATAAATGCAATCTGTGCACTACTGTGCCTAATCCTTGGACTTATTGAAGTAACCATTATCATTTATGGCATGAAAAATGAAGAACGGCAATTATTCATTCAATCGGTTTTTCAATATCAAAAAAAATCACTTTCCAATTATAATCAAAAATTGCCAATCGAAAGGTCCATCCATCAATTCACCCAGACTGTTTTAAATCCACTGATAATACTTGGACTTATAGGATTATTGTTTTATTATCATCACTATATAGATCATTCAATTAGTGCAGCTGTAGGTCAATAAATCCAACAATAATTTGAGAAATCATTGATTCCCTAACTCAGTCAATCACGCGGACATCAATCAAAATCTAATAAAAAGCTAAACAATATACAGAAATATACCACATTTAAAATTAATAGATTGTTTGCTTGATTTATAGGGTGATGTTGCGACTGAACAGGTGCATCTGATTTTTGCCCTATACATTTACATATATGTATACCTCTTTATTCCAATACCATTCTACCAAATAGTCTCTAGTATATTAATCAATCGAACTTAGCATAGTTACAAGGGCTTTCCTTATTGTGGTTTCATTGTACGTTATAGAAACCTGCTGTGGTTGATTATGACATTATGATGCGATGAGTCAATGTTTAGAGCAATTAACAAGTCTAAATTATAATTAAACTTTAATAAACATTAAAAAACAAGAATATTCATTTGAAAAGAGAGAATTATTTAAATTAGCTACTCGAACTGAGGTGTCCACATCACAGGAAATTCAATCTCTTTTATCTCTCCCAAGTCCAGTAGCCAGGTTGTACCATTTTTGGCTTGTTCAACGACTTTTACCATGTTTTGGGCACAAACTTGTGGTTTTTGCACCTTCACCTTGGTTAAGGCCAGCTTCATGGGCGTATCGAAATTAAATGTGGTCTTCTCTGGCATCTCATGAAGCAAAGGGGTATCCGTGAATCCTGGACAAATTGTAATGAAGGCGACGCCAGTACGCTCAAAGTATGCAGGACCCTGGAAGAGAATAAGGAATCATTTTTTGACAATAGAAGAGACTAAATGAGAACCTACAGCAAGACAACGAGTAAAGGCTGTAACACCGTGCTTAGCTCCCGAATAGACGGCCATGAGTGAAGTGGGCTGAATTCCTGCAACGGATGAGATGTTCACAATCATGCCACCTTGACCACCTTTTGACTTATCCATATACTCAAGAGCTATTAGACAGCTGTTGACAACGCCCAGCTGCAAGTGAAGATTAGTTGAAGACTAATTGAAGTTTCAAGTATGATCACTTACATAATTGATTTGTATGGTGAGCTCAATATGTCGATCATCCATCAGTCCCATGCCATTGACCACAAGATCAAAGTGTCCCAGTTGTTCCGCAGCTACTTTAAAGGCAGCCTCAATGTCTGATCTCTGAGTAATGTCAACTTTTTGATAGATGATCTTGGTGTTGGGATATTTGGACTGCCAATCCCCCAAGAGTTGTTCGTTCAAAGTCAAGTCGAACACGGCCAACGCCTAAGAATGTTAAATATACATATGGTTAAAGTACCTAATGTATTTTGGGTTCTGACCAAAAATTTACCTGCAGCTGGCGTTCCAAAAGCTCAGTGCATGTTTTTTGGCCAATGCCGCCAAAACCACCGAGGTAAACCACATTTTTACCAGCCAAATCCATTGTCAATTAGCAGTGTTCAGTGTTTTACTGTGCTTGTTTAACGTTGCAGCTTTGTTTTTCAACTGATCGCATTGGTCTCAACTTCGCTGATCGTAGACAATTTTGTATCAATCGTTTGCTCTTTAGAATCCATAGGCGTATGCTCGCTCTTACATTCGCAGTGGGACGTGTTTATTTGCTTAGTGTAAAACATTCAGATTGTCAAACGCGCGTGTGATTTATTTAAATTACTTTTGGTACTAAAAATAAAAAATTGCAGTCAATTTAACCTTATGCACTTTCAACAGTTTGTTTTCAAATACCACATTTGCTAGGCTACATTTTCGATTCTTATTTATTCCAAAATTGCATACACAATTTGTGCTCTTTTTTTTTTCTGTACCGCTCTTGGACACTGACATCTTTAAGCATCGCTCTCTTCTTAAATTGTTTTGTTGTTAGCATCATTAAATCTCGCACTTCTCCGAGACACAGTTACATCTCTCTTTTACGCACTCTCTTTCTTAGTGGGGCTTGGCTAATCTAATCTTATCTAATGTTTACTGCCTTGCACTTTGGAGCCAAGTGATGCTTAGTAGAGGCCAATGGCCTAATTTTTATTTCAATGTTTATTGTATCAACACAGTTGTGAATAACAGAGAAATAAATCAGTTAGTTGATAATTATGGAATTTTTACCTATGAAACAAATGACAAATGCTTCCATTTGTCGTTGGCACGTGAATGTCTAGTTAAGAGGTAACATTTTGAGAGGTTGAATCGAAAAGTTCATCAAATAATATCATTTGCAGATAAAGATATAGAGGAAGTCAGTCAATAAATTCATAAATCTGTCACAGAAACAGTCAATCAATTAATCGAGCAATCAATCAGCTAAACATTGTTATTTAACAGCAATTAAAAAGCATGAATTGAATGGGCGTCAATCAAATCCAAATCAACTTGACTATCAAAGTTTTTCGATTTACTCAATTACTAAAACAATTTTTATAGAATTCTGGTGGAAAAGTTATTACTTATTTGGCAGATCCGAAATAAAACAATCAATCAATCAATCAATTTTGTTAATTAAATGCAAGGAGTAGAGAAACATCCTCATTTATTTTGTCAACAGAAACCGAAACACAACAATACATCAATCAATCAGTCAATCAAGCAGTTGGAAGATAGTCCCTTGCTGGTATGGTCGCCTTCTCCGCCCGCAGCAGATGATTATACTTGTAGATGAAGCCACTGGCTGGCTGATAGACATAGATCGGTTGCGAGAGTATCGTGCTGCTGGGCAGAATTGCGGCTTTGGCTGCCAGCTGATTGCGCAGCTTCTCCGCTTCAAAACGCTTGAAGAACGCCACCTTAGCGGCAGCCACCTCGGGAGTATCCTGCAGTGATGATGAATGACCGCCAGCTAAGCGCAGCTTGGCCTCGGCATGGGCAGCCAAGTGTTGGGCACGCAAAGCGGCCACCTCGGGTGTCTCCTCGTTGGGCCGCTGCTGTTGTTGTAAGCTGCTGGCGGTGACACGAAAGCCGGCCGCATCGGCCTTGTAGTCCACGGTCTGCTGCTGGCCCGTGGCATCGACATAGGAATAGGAGCCATGGGTGACGCCATCCGCAGTGCGCGTCTCGTGCTTGGAATACAATGGTGCCGTATAGCCATAAGTGTACTGTCCATGCTCATCCTGGGTATGATATTGACTGATGGTGCCAGCTGCCAATGGCGCGCCATAGTCCAGAAGAGCTGCACTGTGAACGGCGGGCACAATTAATAGGCAAAGGACAAGGCAAAGATTGAGGAACTGCATCTTAAACTGGGTTTCGGTTTTTTTTTAAAAAGGGGGCTTCCTTTTTTGTGGCGCTGCTAGTGTCGTCGACTAGTACTCGCTCTAGAGAACTCTGTGGTTGCCTCTGCTGGCGATTCTGCCTTTTATAGTAGCTGCCAAAATACAATTACAGCCTGGCAATCCGAGGCGCCTCCTTGGCTCTGTCGCCAGTTGCCAAAAATAATATTTGCAATATCGTGCGTTCTCGGGAAGGTCGTCCAGTTTACTTTCATATTCCCTGTTTTACTTTTGTTATTGTTGTTATTGTTGGTGTTGCAAGCTGTTGCTGCTGCAACAGTTGCCTCTTCTGTTTGTACATAAATATTTTCTCGATTTCAACAAGTTGAGCATAAATTTTTACACAAAAGCCGCAATTTGTTTTCATCTGTCAGTGTATGCTCCCTTCGCACCCCTTCCAAGCCATCCCTTGACTGCCAGTCAAGAACTTAATCAGGCCAGCTTTTGTGGCACGTCTTTGCCGTGAGGTCAAGGAACCATCTGTGGCATGCTACCAATTCGTTGCTTGTTTATGCCGCTATTAAATTTAATTGAAATCAAAACTTCCCATTGCATTTATGACATTTTTGAAGAGCTGCCGAAAGATACGCATTAATTGTGATGGTATTTCTGAAATGAATGGAAAATTTATAAGAGTAGTAGAGAGTTTAATCTTTAACGAAAAGTCAAATCTGTGGTACATTTATTGTCAAGTAGATCGAGTTGATGATATGTTGACTGAGAGAATATTAGCTTTTTATGGCAAGTTTTTTTTTAATTTTCAAGTATACAGTTTATGAAATGTGCAGTTTAAAAAATTTATTATTTTATAAAATTGTGGAAACATTGAAGAGTTGTCGCATTTTAGAGCATTCTTAGTAAGCTTCTCAATAAGTTGGTATAGGCTTAAAACATGAGTCACAAAATGTCTTTAAATTCACAAATAAATGAAGTATACCTATATAACTATAATAAAAAGTGAATTGTAAATAATTATTAGAAATAAAATCCTACTGACTTGGACATAAAGACAGTCAGATAGAAAGAGAAGAGCCTGCAGTTTTCTTTAGGAGCAAGCTTTTTAAATAATAAAAACATAATTCATATTTATTTAAACTTTTTTTTTTATTTAGAAGAATAAATTAATAAGATTGTTTTGAATAAATTAATTTAATTTTTGAATTGGATATTTGTTGAATGAATTATGTTATAATTTGGAAGGAGAAATGCTAGGCTAGCTAGTCTATAGTAAATCCAAAACAGAGAGTAATGAATAAGAATCTTAGTTTCCATGCTGGACAGTTAAAGCATCGATTGATTACTTAGGCCAAGCACTGTCCCCAGGCTGCGCTTAATTGCTAGCGAGGTCCACCTATTGTTGGAAAACATGTAACTAAATGCTGCGTCAAATTCAGTGTCAATCAATTTATTTGCTCAAATAGAAGATTTACAAATGATGTTGCTTAGTAATAGATACGGGGAGTGTAGAATCGTGGCACGCTATAGCCGTAGACTGACGGCACCGGCACAATGACATGGGAGCTGCGTGCCACAGGCAGAGCATTGGCGCTGAGCACCTCATTGCGCAGCTTCTCGGAGGCGACGCGCTTCAGATGATTGGATTTGGCAGCGGCCACCTCGGCGGTATCGGCAACGGGACGAGGCAGCTCAGCGTCTGGCTGAGATTGGCTTGAGTGCTGTTGCTGTTGAGCCTGCGCCAGACGCAGACGAGCCTCCTCGTGAGCTGCAAAATGAGTCTGACGGGCGGCGGCAACCTCGATAGAATCAGCTGGTACATTGGGAGCAACCACATCGTTGTTGGCGCTTCTGGCCTCGCTGGCCGAACGAAACTCCTGAGGTTGCACAGCGTGTGGCAAGTTGGTGGCCGACACATGGAAACCCTCGGCATCGGCTGTGTACTCCACAGTCTGCAATTTGCCTGCAGCATCACGATAGCTATAGGTGCCACGTGTGGTGCCATCCAAGCTGCGTATCTCCTGCTTACTCGAATGCGGCTCCGCATAGCCATAGGCATACTGACCCAGTGCATCCTGGGTGAGATACTGCTGCTGCGTGGGCGTTATTAGCGCCGATCCCTGAGCCGAATACAGATACGGATAGTTGGCATACAGCGCTAGGCCATTGGCCAGGGCCAGACAGGTGGCAAGCACAAAAAGTTGCATGTTGCAAATGGGAAATTGGAAACGCTACGTCTAGAACTGAACTGTGTCTAGGGCACTCGCCTCGTGATTTGATTCTGTCTTTCACTGGGCAGCGACACGTCCTTTTATACCAAGCAAAAGGAGAGACACTTCCATGATGCCGTTACAGGTTCTGCGACTTGTTCTGATTGTTCTGACACAAGGGAATTTAGACTTGATGTTGAGGGGCATCCACAGCCTTCTGTCTGTCTGTCCGTCTGTGTGAACATGAATCTTATAGACTATAAGAGCGATAGTCACCAAATTTGGTAAGAATACTTCTGCTTGTTCCACACATTTAAATTCGGCTTTTAATTTTGCACTTTTCCATTCCTTTAAGACGAAAAAGATGGCGAGACTAAATTTAAATTTAGAAACATTAATTTATGTTTCCATTTTCTGAATATTGGGATGGCTTAAGATAATAAACATGGATTTTATTCATGTACAATGTTACAGGGTCACATTGTTGTATTATATAAAAATAGATAACGGGTATATTACAGTCGTGCACACTCGACTAAAACTTGCCTACTTCAGCTGATTCTGTGGATGTTGCCGTTGCAACTTCCCCCACCTTTTGCTATTGAGCTGATTGCTTGCCCACTTGCAGCTTGTTGTCATCGTTAACGCGTCAACGTTGCTTAATTGTGGCATGCAGCTTAATGAGCGCCTGGCTGGCATTTGCAACACGGCTCACTTAGGACGCTGGGCCAAACTATTGCTTATCACGAGAGGAGGCAACACCAACAGCAGCTGGCAAAGTCAACGTCAGAGCAGGCAGAGATCAAGGCCATGATCACGAACTGGAGGCACGCTCTTTGATTGTTCAATTGTTGTTGCAGCCCATTCATGCGACTGCAACTGGAAGCGATTTAATATGCGGCGCACACAACTCTGGCCCCAACGGCATTTCAAGGTGAGTGAAGGCCAAGGGCCACATTTGTCCAGCTTGGCCTGACCAAGGCCTCGGAACGCATTGCCTCGCATTTGGTTTATTTTTAGTTTATCTCTTGCCACGCATCGCATTGCGGCAATGCAGCTGCAGTCGGCGCAGCCTTGCGGCACACACAAGCCACTGTCTGATTAGGATTGATAGCATTGGCCAAATATAGTTATAGTTATGCCCTTGACGCTGACGCTGGCCACTGTTGATAAGTGCATTTTAATGTCCAAATCTCGGGCCTGCTGCCTGCTCCTCACTTCCTCTTAATCAAAGCCCCAATTCTGATTCGCAGTTCAGTCTCCATAATTTGTCCAGCACAGCTGCACCTTAATGATCTTGTTGGGGCGTGTTTATAGTGCCTCGAATCACTTTAAATTCCTTCGCACCTGGACTACAACTACAGTCAGTTTGTCAGCTCATTTATCGGCAACTTCCCGTCCAGTTCTCGTTGTTTGTTTAGCAAATTCCAATCATCAACTGACCTGGAACTTGTCGTGGGTTGTCAACGAGTGATTTGTGCATCATTAGTTCGCGGGATGCGATGGCTAATTATGGTTTCTACACTGTAAACAACTTAACTGTCAGCCCTTGACACACCTTGCCGTGCTGTGGTCAACTGTTTATTTATTATGCTTTGTATTGTTGATACCCTAGGATCTAGGGCCTAACAGAGAGTTTGCCTAATCTGAGAAGTAACGACCCTTCTCTTTTTTTGTTTTATAAAATTTAAAATATTTATTCATTTCATATATCTTAAACTCAATCATTTTAAATTCCATCTTGCTAAAACATGCCATTAATAATCGTGAATATTTTATTGACTACATCCTATATATAATACATACATCTGATGCATTGGCTTACTCTATCTCAAATTATTAAAAATTTACTAAGTACATCAATTACTGTGTAACAGCTGAATTAATTAATATGAAGCTGAAAATAATTACTTAATATTATGTGATGTTAAATAACTGATTGCTTATAAACAAAAGTAAATATGATATATATATATAATAAATCGGCTTTCTAGTACTAACTGTACAACTAAAATAAAAAATTTAAAAGAAAAACGTATCTTTTTCAAAGTCAAACTAAATAATTTATTCAGTTGCCGCTCAACAAATCGATTAAGATTTAGTTAAATAAATTCTTAAAGCGTATTTACCTTTCAGCCCATCCTAAGGCAATTCCATTATCTTCTGTCTGTTTCCTGATATTCTTTATTTTTGGCTTTGTATGACGCCATCACACGCACAGTTGGCCAAATATTTGACGTTGTCAGAGGCGCATAAATCATTGCCAGCTTTCATGTAGTTACAATTGCCAGAGTTGGTAAGAGGCTAGAGAGGGGCTCGAGTCTGTAGAGCATGTAATAAACATTAACCTTAACAAATTAGCCGCGACAGCTGTAATCACTCTTAAGGTGTGTGCAGACACTTAATACGTGATTTCCATCAAGACTTTTACTTCTTGAAGCCATTTGCATTTACCAATTTCCATTTTCCCATTTCTCATTTTGGGCATTTTCCCAGTTCAGAGAACCCATTTGTTGAGGAAAAGAAAGGAATGGGATTTCTGGTCTACTAATCGGCGAATGAATCTCTCACTTAAGTCATTTACATATCAAATATATACTATTATTATTAGCTACTCATACTCCCATCGAGTAGTAGCCTCTCACCATGAGCTCATGCTGATCCCCCCTCCTCCTCTAACCAGTCCATCTGTCTCGTCACTTGTTGTGTTTTATTTCGTTGTCAAATTTCACGCATCGTTTTCTATTTTGTGCCCCTCATAATTATTACCAAAGCTTTGTGAGCTTTGAGTGCAATTGTTGCACTCAAAACAAACCGAATATTGAGTGGAACTCAGTTGATAAGGCAACTGGCGTCACATTTGATAAATGATTGCGCCACGGTGCTTTTCGAGCGGCTTTTGTTGTTAGTTTGTGGCATTTATAAATTTGGTTTTTAGTTAAATGAAGTCATCGCTTCGAAATACACATAATATATGTATATTAACAATGTATATATTTGCAATGTTCCCTGCGGGTGTTTTGAGATAAAAGTTGCTTAAGTTTCACTTCAGAGAGCGAGGTAAAGGGTGTGTACTATATGATTTATGAGGACATATCTTAACTTGAAAACTAAAGCACGTAGAGCAGTCTAACTGCTAGTTAATTTGCTAAAAATACTTTGATTTTTATGATCTGTAAGCTTTAAAATGTTTCACTCAAAAGCAATAATTTTAAGTGCCATAGATTATGGGCTACACAATTATTTTTAAATTATAGGCAAAAGAGATTATTTGTATTAGTTTTTAGAAGAAAGAAGCTAAATATGCACAATAGGTTTAAAAGAGCACCTCTTAATTGTGCTTCAATTATTTCCCTGTTTATTTATCCACTAATTTAAATAGGGTATTTGCGATTCGCGCATATTGACGACCCTCTATTCTCTGTGTTCTTCTTGTGCGTGCCTTCTAGAAATGCGCTCAACAAAAAAAAGCTCAACCAAAGTCAAAACATCACTCATACGCCGCTTGGGCTTTGGCCCCCTTTGGTATGTGCTGCGCATTTGTCCAAACAGTTGACTCTCGACAACGACAGCAAGCGCGCGCAGCACGGCAAAGCAAATAGCAATACAAAATAAATAGCCGAAAACAGCTTGCACAAATTTTAAATATATTTTTGAAACATTTGAATAATAATCGCAAAAATGTAAGTTATTAAAGAGTGTACAAAAAAAGCTGCCTGGCTTAGCGAGAGGGCCAATCAAAAAACACAACAAAGTGTTGCATACAAATTTAGCTATATACACATTCGCAGTGACATACACACAACGCAGCATCAGCTTGTTTACAACAATCGAAATGCAGTCTACAAAAATAGGAGCCGTAAAAAACAAGACAATAAGGTTGCCTTGGAGAGGTTCGCGCTATTTCGAGTGCTCCATGACCTAATTGTGCATGACACAATGAAGGATTCCGCGCGATTTTCAATCCTGTAGCATCATTTGAGGCGCAGTTGCAAGTTTAATATCCGTTTGTATGTATGCGGCGCTTGCGCGTTCCCAGTTCCTGTTACAAGTGAGGGGGGGAATGGGTAGGTAGCGTGATGTCATCTAACACCACAGATTGTGTATACTTATGTGTGAGCATTTCTGCCTATGCCTCTGCCAAAGCGTAACTGACCCCAAGCTCCCCATTGTATTGCGTGAGCGCTGCCTTCGCCCTTCACTCTGCCAATCGACACCCCACTGTGTGGCTGTGGTGTGTATTTTATTTCCTGTTAAGTATTTAATTTATGCAGCATTTCATAAATGTATTAGATTTACTCGCATTCATATTGGGGCAGTCGTGACCCAAATTTCGGGACATGCATTTCAATAATATTATGATGACAATTATACTAATTATTCTCTCTCGATGACATGCCTTTTAGGCATATCTCTCAATGCTTCATATTTGGAAAAAACTCATTAGTTTATAAACTTGGACATGGCTCATTTCGGATGCTCGCCACGCGCATCAAAATTAACTCGAGATGCGGATGTGGCCAAGATGAACAAGACAATTTATAAATACATATACAGCTTATTAATGTATCGCGTATGTATGTACTCGAATAGTATACATCGTACATATGTATAATGATACAAGTTCTGTGCAGTCAAATCGGATTATTTTTGATGCGTGCTAGCCATGTTTCTCGCCAGATTGCCTGCCTGCCTGTCTGGAACTGTAGATGTAGCTGTCTTGCGGCTGCCTTTTGTCATGTTTTCGAGTTTGTTTTTCAAGTATTTATGGTTTCCAATTACCTGGCGGCCAAAGGGTTACCTACTAGGGAGACTCGACTGTACACTCGCGACCATCTCACTAGAAACAAAACTAGTTTCATATAGTCTGGCTTGCCTCACCCAAAATGCCAGCCAAAAGCCAAACAAAGGCGACGTAATCACCATTAGCGCTTTTTATGCTGATGTCATTTAAACCATTCGATTTAGTCGAGTTCTCGTTTGGCTCCCGTTCCCTCCCTCATGTCATTTGCACTTAAAAATTGCTGCTGTCGATTCCAAATACAATGTTTGTTACGCTTCATGGATCGACTGCGTTTGCATCTCCATCGACATCGACAACGACACTGACACTGACACTGACCTTGACCCAGGGGCAATCTTATCGTCAGATCGTCGCATTCAATTACCTTGCGTCATCTTCGGCTTTGGTAAACGGTTGTCGGCCTGCATACAATGATACTCCCGCCTATTCCATAACTGGTTGCCTTCCGGGCGCGCCGATCGACCAACCTTTTCTTTATCGCATTTTAAATTATGCGCGCGCAGCTTCCACAGTTGCAGATACACATATCTGTAGTATTCCCATTCCCATGCCCATATTTCCATTCGCATCTTAACTGCCTCATAATTAATGATCGTAACAACAAAAGCTCACGTTTTATTTACTGTTTATGTTCGATTTGTGCCCGCACACGTACAAATCTTTTCTCTGTTCCTCCGTTTTTTTTTGGTTTTTTGTTTTTGTTGACTGTAAACATGACGACAATTTATGCTACAAGCAATTTTAAGACTGAAATATCCACGCGATTTACGACATTTAACCCTAGATTGCAAGTCAAATGAACATACATAGTAGATAGTCGTATGGCTATTTTACAGTTTACGCCTTGCCATTAAAACAACGCTAAGTGTGGTCTGCACTGCAAGAAATTATTGTATTTATGGCCATGTTCAATAAGATTTTCTTAAACATTGTAAATTTCCAATGTATTTAAAATTTGAACCCAATACTTTACTCTTTGCAGAATTAAATTATTGTTTTTTGATCCCCGAGACATATTAACAAAATTAATTTTGTGTAAGGTACATAGAATACTACATATATTCGTGTTTAAATAATAAGTAAACGAACGCAATATTTCTTGTAGTTTTAATAATAACTAATTCTTTCAGTATATATAGAATTATGTCATTTTGATTCAATTCAAATATAATATAATATATGATAAATATAATACTTTATACATATTACATGGCAAATAAAATCTATTCGCATTGTCATTGGATCAGCCACCCTCAAACGAAACCATACATTAGACTACACTGAAAAAAATAATATGCTACTAAGCTCTTGAATATTTCTAATTTTATCCTAAAATGTTTTAAATTTGTAAACAGAATTTTGGCAATGAAAATTTATTATTTACAAAGATAAACAGTTTAGCTTCAGTTTGTTGTTTACTCATTTTCTATGTGTAGAGCTTTGCTTAAATGATTAGAATACAAATGTGGACGCTAATGAGCAACTGGACAAATGTACATATAGTCAGTGGCTATCGGCATCGTGTGTGAGTTGGGAGAGAGCAGCTCCAGAGCGAGTACGTATATATACATATATGGCGTCAGATGCGAATAACTGAATAACCGCACTTAATTAGCGACTACAATTGTTGCGAAAGCTTTTGGGTCTTTTGTGTTTGTTTCCCATTGATATGATATCATCGGAATAAAGAATGTACTTCGGCTAGATAAGCTATAGCAATATCAAGTATACGTCTTGGTGGGCATGTCACAGTCAGATTTTAGCCAATAAACCTATCGTTATAATCAGATAGCTAACAATCAACGCAATGCTTGTTAGTGTCGTCAGCCACAGGTGAGAGAAACTGCGTAGTGGAATGATATTGCGTGTATCTTTAAGCCAGGTGGCAGCAGCTATAATTATAATCACATTCATCTATAATGAATTGTTACTATAATCGAATTTCAAATTTCATAGAGCCAGCATGTCTGAGTCAGCAGAAAATGGAACCAATGGGGCAGCAGCTGAGGCACCCGCCGCGGAGCTGGCAGAGCTGGCATTGGAGGAGACGCCAAAGGTAACCTTTTCGGATCAGTTCAAGGCATTCTGCAAATTCGGCGATTCCAAGTCCGATGGCAAGCTGATAACGCTCTCGCAGAGCGATAAGTGGATGAAGCAGGCGAAGGTGATCGATAAGCAGATCACGACCACCGATACTGGCATCCACTTCAAGAAGTTTAAGGCCATGAAAATTGGAATCCTGGACTACAATAAATTCCTCGACGATTTGGCCAAGACGAAAAAGGTGGAGTTGGCGACAATCAAACAAAAGATGGCCAGTTGTGGTGCTCCAGGCGTGGTTTCGGTTTCTGTAAGTAGCAATTACTATCATATGCAACTCTTCCTCAAACAATATTGCTTTCTTTCTAGGCTGGCAAGGCTGCTGCTGCTGTGGACCGACTGACGGACACCAGCAAATATACGGGCTCTCACAAGGAGCGTTTCGATGCCACTGGCAAGGGCAAGGGTATTGCGGGACGACGTAATTTGGTCGATGGCTCTGGCTATGTGAGTGGATACCAGCACAAGGACACCTACGATGGCGCCCACCAATAAGTCCACTAATTTTCCCCACTGTTCCCAGTGTTTTTTGTCTCATAATATTCAGATCTTTAGCTAATTTATTACCTGTTTCTAATGGTAGCACCAGTTATTTTCCTATACGTATCATTTTCCCTTGCTATCTAATCTAAGTCGTGATTAAGTGATTTATTTTAAAATAAATTAATAATTAAAACCGTTTTGTTTTATTTTATTTTCTTACGTTGAATTTTTGATATTTTAAGTATACGAAAAGGCCCAAAAGTTCAAAAAGTTGACGCATCCAAATTTATATCTCGAAAAAAATGAAATATTTACATATATCACATAAGAATATATGTACGCATAATCCATTTGCTAGTATTAGCACAAACTTTTCATAATACACTTTACAAGAATGATAAACAATTTAGCTTATATACCAAAGAAAAAAAAAAATACATTGAATAAGCGAACATATTTGTGCTCTATAAGATTTATCTTTATCGCAATATATTCGAATAAAGCGAAATACGTAAACATATTTAAATAAACGTGTTTTGTATATTTACAAAAACATAAATAATATTGGTTTATATGCATTAGGGATTAAATCTGTTCTGTGGCAAATGCACTTAATACGTCCAAAGCAGTTATTAAATTTTCGTCTATAGAACTTATACATTAAGTAAGATGACTTGGTTTATGAAAATTAATTAATTCAAAATATTATAAAAGTATATTATACTTTTGATAAAAATAATAATATAATATAAATTTAATTCTGCAAAATGAACCAAGTCTCTCTACTTGACTAGTCTTGATCAAAATGGCATTACCTAAGGTAGTTGTAGGCCTACTCGACTGGTGCCGATGCACAATATCGGGATGAACCAACCGAGAGCAATAGAAACCCACCTCGCATAAACCAGACAAGTGTGAAGCAGATCAAAACGGTAGACTAAGCCCACTGCTCGCAAAATCGAAATTGATAGCTTCAAAGTATTTGCATAATAATCTCCACCAGATGCAGTTTGTTGGCCTATCGATTGCATTCAGCAGCCAGTCAATGGATGCTAATCATAGATCAGATTTAAATCCACATATCGCATAACAACCTTTGCGATTATAACACTATGCCGACTGGCTATAAAAGACGCCCACAGAGACCTCAAGGTAGCAGTGCAGCAGTGCCAGCCCCTGAGATTGGAAATAATTGTGGAGCTCTATCGTCGCATCCGAGGTATATTAGTGCATCGTACAGAATCAGGCGTTATTTTAGCAGATTCCCAAGAAACAACATCAACAATCACAACAATGAATTTCCGTGGCAAGAGCGCTGTGGTTACAGGTGGAGCTGGAGGCATTGGTCTGCAGGTGGCCAGGCAATTGCTGGCGGCGGGTATAGGAGTAAGTATACTGCATAAATCTCTCTCTAAAATCCAACTAAGTTTATGTTTTCTTTAGAAAATCGCAATCATAGATTTGCAGGACAATCTGGAGGAGTTTGTGAAGCTACGCGCTGCGCATCCCACGCAGAGCGTCATGATCATCAAAATGGATGTGGCCAACAAGAAGGGTGTGGAAGCCACTTACGAGGAGATCAAGAAGACCTTTGGCAACATTGACATTGTGATAAATGTGGCTGGCATCTTCAATGATAAGGATGTGCAGCGTACTTTGCTAGTCAACCTGGTAAGTAAGCTCGGCTATTTAAGATATTTACATCTACAGCTGTTTCTCTTCTAGGGTGGAATCATCAATTCCAGTCTGAGCGCGTTGCAGTATATGAGCAAGGAGAATGGTGGCAATGGCGGTATTGTGATCAATATGAGTTCCGTTGTGGGATTGGATCCCATGTTCATTATTCCTGTGTATGGAGCTACAAAGGCAGGCATTATCAACTTTACGCGTTGTCTGGGCGTAAGTAACTATTTAAACCAATTGAAAGTTCTCTAATCCATCTTTCGTATGTTGCAGAATGATAAGTTCTACCAGCGTTCGGGCATTAAGTTTGCGACTGTCTGTCCTGGAGCCACCATGACGGACATGTTTACTAACTTTACGGAAAAAATTATATTTCCGGAGACGAGTGATGAAACATACAAGATTCTGGATCGTCTAAATAAACAAAGCGCTACCGATGTTGCCCGCTGCATTATGAATGTGCTTGAAAAGGAGAAGAACGGTGCAGTCTATGTCATCGAGGGAAAACGTATTGTTCCAATAGATATGAAGCCCCATTGGACTGGCAAGGAGCCGTCACTTTGAACTACTCATGTTATTAACACAAAACTGGGCAGGATACATGCAGCACACTGTTAACAATTATGTAGAAATCAATCAAATGTCAAGGGTAGTCTTTAATAAACAAGCAAGAATACTGTAACCTCTATGGACTAGTCATCTCGCCAAGTAACAAGCACTTCATCCGTACGATATCGTTGCGTCACAAATGAATCTTCTAGCGGCATCTCTGTTCCGGCTTTGAACATCTCGGCGCCCGCATGGGCAATCATCAGGCCATTGTCAATGCAATAACGTTCGTCAGTGGCAAAAAGTTTGCCGTTGCGTTCCTCACACATTATACGCATCATCTCCTGCAGTCGCTCGTTACAGCCAACGCCACCGACAATGAGAACCTGCAGTTGTTTACTGTAGTAAAGTATACAATTGATAAATCTTAGACTTACTTCATCGGACTCACAGTGAGCCATGGCACGCTCTGTGATTTCCACTAACATGGCAAATATGGTTTCCTGCAGCGAGTAGCACAGATCCTCCTTTGAATACACAGGATCTGCTTGATCCTGCAGCTTTTTACGTTTGTTGCGCCTTTTATTGGGATCTGCGAGCTCCTCGATGTGTGATAAAAGACCGGAGAAGCTGACATCCATTCCCTTCACAACGTAGGGGAGTTTTATATATTCTTTTCCTTGCTTGGCCAACTGTTCAATGTTGTAGCCCGGACTGGGATCGTTGGATAACTTAATAATGCGTGCAAATCTATCCAAACAGTTGCCCACAGCGATGTCTATCGTTTCGCCAAATATGCGATAGCGTTTATTTGAATAAGCAATCACCTGCGTGTTGCCGCCGCTTACGTACAGCACAATGGGATTCTGGGCTCCCGTTATAAATCTTCCCATTTCAATGTGTCCAATACAGTGGTTAACACCTAACAGAGGCTTCTTCCACAGCAACGACAACGTACGCGCTACAATAGCTCCGACTAGCAGAGGCGGCGCCATGCCGGGACCCTTTGTATAGCATACGACATCCAAGTCACTGGGCTGGAGCTGTGCCTCCTTTAGACTTTCCTGTACAAGTGCCAATATAGCCTCGCGGTGATGTTTTGCTGTTTCTTTGGGCAGAAAACCTGTTGAATGATAATCAAGTCAATATGGTTTGATCACGGTAGAATTATAAGTGTTACCTTCGCCAGGCGGAGTTATGTAGGTACGTCGTACATTTGCCAACACTTTCCCATCATTTATAATGCCAATGCCTATTTTATTAGCGCTACCTTCGATTCCCAACGCGCAGACCATGTTGTCGTATTTTTATTTACGAAATTACAATAAATCGATGAAGCCGGTCGATTGCATTTGTTATCGATAGAAAACATATGATAAATTGAATTGCGAATAGCAGTGGCGCCAGTATATGTCGATGTACACTTGTGAATGGCGCTTTTTTAATAAGAGAGAAGAATGTAGTGAAATCAAATCAGTTGTTTTTATAGCCATATTAATATTTGCTTTCAAAATATTTAACCATGGAATCGGCGAACCCGCCGACAGATACCAATAAGGAGGACTTATCCTCTATATCAAATGCTGAAAATATCAATGAGTTAATTGATCTGGCAGCAGAAATAGAAATAAACAAATGCGACGTGGATACAGCTCCGATATTACCAGAGCAACAGCAGCTGGAAGGTGAGAAGCAAGTACAAAACGAAGAATGTGCACCACTACCAACAACGATTGAACCCGAACTGAAAGATAAACAAGAAAATAAACAAGTTACTAATGAGATTGCTATAGTCAGCGAAATGAAGACGGCCGTTATAGAACAAAAGGTGAAAGAAAAACCAGATGAGACTTCCACAGGAATTAGCTTCGCCGAATTAAAAGCGCAGGACGAGGAAGGGGATAAAATGAATGTGTTGCCACTACAAAATGATATCCTGTCGCATGTACACTGCCTGGCTCAGTTGGAGGAACAGCGCCGCAACTATGAGCTTCAGTTGGAACAGCTGCGCACCGCCAATGCTCAGAAGGATAACATGATGGCGCTGCTACAGCGCGAGAATGCCATACTGGAGAAGGAGAAACTGGCTTTTCGTAATGAAATGGCTACGGCTAACAAGGAAAAGGAGTCGACGGTCATCAAATTCGCCATGAAGGAGAAGTTACTCATCGATGCCAAAAAGGAGAAGGAAGCTGTAGAAAAACAGCTGGCTGATGCCAAGAAAGAGGTTAAAAATGTATCCTTACGCTTTCATGCGGTCAGTGAAGAAAAGTCACGCATTACCTACATCATAGACGAAAAGGTGAGGAAATGTTTTTCTTAGTTAATTAAATTTTATTCTAAATTTCTCTTTCAGTGCAACGAAGTGCGTAAATATCAACGCGAGTGCGAGAAGCTCAAGACAGAAATGGGTCATTTGGAGTCTAAGCTGAAGTATCACGCCAACAAGCTCAATATTGAGGTGGAGGCCAAGGCGGTGAGTGCCCTGCAAAATACATATGTAAGTGGCTTACTTAGGTTTTTATTTTTTTGGCCTAGTCTCTGGAACGTAAACTGGAAGAGGAACGCAATGCACCGAATAAATTGGAGGAGAAAGCCAATGGTAATTTAAAGTACTAGTCTTTTAGCAAAAGCTAACCCTTTGCGTGTCTTTTACAGAGAAGCTCAAAATGGAATTTGAGGCCAACACAATACTCTTGAAACACGAGATTATGCGTAAGACTGAGGCACTCGACAAACTCACCAAAGAACATCAAAAGCAAAGTGAGGCTTTTAGGGAGCTGCAGCAACAGCTACAGAATACTAATGCCACGGTAAGTGTGGTTTATTCAATTATAATTATGATAAATTTAATTGTACAAATCTTTTATCAGCATGGTCAGTTGTTAGACGAATTTAAGGAGCTGCAAGAGCAGCATAATTCGGTGGAGGCGTCCTACAGTGATGAGCTGCTAAAAACGGCGAAGTTAAATGGCCAACTGGCCGAGTTGCAGCTCCTGCGCACGCAGAATACAATGTACGAAGGATCTGTTAATAAAAGCTGGCAACGTAATCACTTAATCCTATTCTTATTCCTCCTCGCAGCAACGAAGAGAAGCTTGCCGAGGAACAATCACGGGTACAAAAACTAGAAGCGACAACACTTGAAAATGAAGCTGACATAGAACAGCTACGGCAAAAGAAACAGGAACTCTTAAGCATAAATAAGGAGATGAGCGAGGTGATTGTTCAGTTGCAAAACGATATTTGCCTGGCGGAGTCTAAGGTAATTTTTAAAAATATTAAAAAAAAAAAAATGGTAAAAAATTTACATGCCCCGAGTGAGGCTCGAACTCACGACCTTCAGATTATGAGACTGACGCGCTGCCTACTGCGCCATCGAGGCCATGGGAACTTGGCGTGCCTGTTGTCGATTAATCGTTCAAGTACTAAGATCTATTTATATTTCAGGCACTAGGCCTCGAGGCTGAGAACAAATTGATGAAGCAAGAAAAGCACGGTTACGACATCAAATACGGCGAACTGGAGAATCAGCTAAGTGCCGAATCGGCGGAGAAGAATGAAGAACGTCAGTTACTAGCCAAACATCTGTCTGAGAAGACAAAGCTCTATGAATTGACCAAAGCCAAGTTAGATAATGTGCAGGGCGATTTTGAGGCAACGCAGCATAAGCAAGCGACGTTGGTCAAGGAGTTGCAACGTGAGTTGCAAAAATACAAAAGAGGCGCTGTGGAAACGAAGCCCATCGGTTACTGCAGCAACTGCCAGCAGGCACTAAATGGCTACAGTCAGGAGCTGCCGCAAGTTCAGCAGCAAGTACTGCGCACACACAGTCGCACCAGCAGCCATGGCAGCATTCATAACGGCAGTCGACGTGCCAGCGAGTCTTCCGAATCTGAAACTGTGGCCAGCAGCGTGACTGCTGTGCCACCACCCACACAACCGCTGCCCGACATGCAGGCGGTGCCGTCCAAAAAAGTGCTGGTGGAGCGTATTCTACGTCTTCAGCAGGCTACAGCGCGACAGACAGAACGTATTGAGTTTCTAGAGAATCACACAGCTGCACTGGTGTCTGAGGTGCAGAAAAAGTCCAAGGTGGTGCAGCACTATATGTTGCGTGACCAGACTGCGGGCGCCTTAACCTCATCCAAGAGCGATCAGAACAAGAGTGAACTGGTCAAGTACGGCAATGGCGTCATGGCTGCCATTTACGGTGGTGTCAAGGGCGCCGAGAGCAAAGGCATGTCCCTAGACCTCTCACTGGAAATCAACAAAAAACTGCAGACCGTGTTGGAGGACACTCTGTTGAAGAACATAACACTCAAAGAGAATCTGGATGTGCTGGGCTTGGAGGTCGATAATTTAACACGCAAGCTGCGCTCATATGAGCTGAACAAATGACTTGAGATTTTTGCACCAAGTTTTCCATTCCATAGTCTACCGCATGTAAATATAGTTAAACCAATTCCTTGTTCTTAAGGTAAATGTGTACATTAATAAAAATTTAATATTCCGACTAAACATTCAATGGTTTCTCACAAGACTCCCTCATAAAGTTTGGCGCTCACTGGGTTTGGCTTTCCCAAGTCCATGGAGACTTTGAGCGTAGGTTGTTCACCGGCTTGTGCTAGACGCGCCTGCTTGTTGTGGGTTTTCTTGAAGTGCACACTCATCATTGGATTCGCCTCGCCGGTTTCGTCTTTAATATACTCGCGCAACAGTGGAGGAAAGTCGATCTTGGTTGGCAGTATTACTGGCTCTACTTTCTTGTTATTTTTCAGAAACTTTTCCTCCTCCTCCTTTGGGACCAGCTCATAGTCGGCTTTGTAGCTGGTGCTAAAGATTTCCACCGGCTTAGGCTGGGTCACTCCGCGCCATGTTTTCTCCACAGTGACACGCACTTTACGTTCTTGGTTTGGCTATCAACAAAATTAAAATGTGAAAAATCAGCAACATTTCTTAATAAGATTGGCCTCACCTCCTCGTCCACCGCTTGCACTTTTAGTATGCGCATATAGCAGGGTTCCGGGTAACGTTGGAACATGTTACGTATGACCATGCGACCGACTCCCCAGTCGGGTAGGTTGCCAACCAGCTCCCACAGTGTGTTGCCACGAAAATCTGTGGTGCGGCCAATGTATTTTATTACTTTCTGACTCATGTTGTGTATATTAACACTTGTTTTAATTAATAAATAACTAATGTAAAAATGTTATGAATTTGTTCTCTTAGACTGATACTTCTTTCAATATTGTCATTCACATGTTACTCTAACAGCTGTGTTCTTGCAGCGTTGCCACATCTTGAGTTTCCATAGAGCGACATTATTTTACTTGGTTGGCAACGCGGAATTGATTTAAATTCCGTTATCAAAATATTCGCGCCAAAATTACCGGAAGTTGGTAGTTCACGATGCCAAAATGTGGTTGTTGCGCGCCGTTTTTTTTATTTGTTTGTTTTGTGATTAATATCCATAACCATGGTGTTAAAACATATTTAAAAAGTGAGAAATGTGTTAATGTGGCAGATATTCGTAATACGTTGATGATATTTAATGGTATCTCTCAACTAAAGCGCTTTTTCGGAAACGAAGTACCGGTGCTTCTGTGGACAAGTGAATCGGGCGGTCTTGTAATGTGCAAATGTGTTAATGTGAAATACTGGTCATAGAATGGTCATCGGTCTGCATTGGCTGTTGCAGTGATGTTGTTATTTTCAATATATATGCATTTGTGAGTTTTATTGCGTTAACCTATTTTCGTGTAAAATATGTTAATTATATAAATGTGCCCATATGTTTATGTATATGTATCAATGCATTATTGCTACAGGTGTAATCATGAATGTCAAAATGAAATTTGTCATTGGTTTCGTTGAGTTATCGATATCGGAGTCAATAAGCGGAAATCGGTTTGTGTATTGTGCGAAATATTCAACGATGCGGTTTTTGTTTTTGATAATCAATTATGTGTGTGTGAATTTATAATAATTATTGAAATTAATTATCAAAGTGTTTCACCATGGAAATAATATTTGATATGGAAATAATAATGGGTGTTTATGAAATATTCCTCATTTAAAGCTATGCATTTCATGGTAAGTTTAATTTATTTTCATTTCATATTTAGGTTAAGATGCGTTAACAAGTTTCTTATTGTGCATACGAACATATTATATATAAAATACCTATGATTATTGTGTATTTGGCTTTGATATCCCTATATTTACATAATTATATACACTTGTATTTGTTGAGTGGACTAGCCATTGTGTTGATGCTCATCGATTGCATCGTTTTCGACGTGACCCGGACCACTTGTGTCTATGTGCTCATCATATGAATCAAGTTCCTCCTCATGATGTTGCTCCTTCTGATTTGCACTCTCGTGCAGGCCAATTGTGGCATGTGCTGCGGCCTTTGATGCATTTACTTGGGCTGCAGCGGCCGAGGATGAGGCCTTAATGGCCGACTCTTTGGTGGCAGCAAAGTCCACTTGTGCCTGCTGCAGCTGCTCTTCCACTTGCTCTACTCGATTCTTAGCCTGTCCTACCATAGTTGCTTGTGACGCTAGCTGGTTAGAGACCTCAGTGGAGGTCTGTTCCGCTTGCTCGGCCACAGATTTGGCATTGTTGACAGCTGCAGTTAGCACGGATATGTGATGATGTGCCGCTTGTGCGGTTTGTTGTGCCAGCTTAGCCGACAGCTTGGCGGCCTTCAGTTGTTCCAGTTCGCGGGAGAGTGCTCGCTGTGCCTCGGCTGCCTGTTGCTCCAATTCCTGTAGAATAACTTGCTTACCAGCCAGTGCCGCTTGAGCCGTTGCTGCAGCCTGTGATGCAGCCTGAGCAAGTGTGTTTTTGGCTATGAAGGCAGCCTGCTTGGCGGCGGCATGCTGATTGGCCACTGCACTGTATGCCTGATCCGCTGATCCTTGCGCTATGGAACGTAATCCGCTGCCTATGCTATAGCCAGTTTTGCCGCCCTCCGCACCAGCACTGCTGCTGGAATGGCTGTGTTGATTGTGTTGACTGTATTGGCCCTTGGAACTGCTGCTGCTGCTGCTGCTGCTGCCATGAGACTGATGTTGCTGCTCTTGCTCTTCGTATGCCGGAAACGAGGGTTCATAATAGCTGCCGTGCTGATGTAACTGCAGCGGAGGCGGTTGCGCATGTTGTTGTGGATGCTGCTGCGGATGCTGTTGTCTGTAGTAGAAACCATTACGTTTGTTCAGCCTTCCCCCTATGGAAGTGGCGCAGAGCAGCACTGTTGATGGTAACATTGTAATCCTTGCTGCCTTTTGTTGGCTAATGGATAAACTCACCTATGAACAACTGGCAGAGCAGGCATTTCAATTCCTTTGTGTACATTTCCCTTGAGCTGCTAATACTGCATTGAACGTCGCTCTCACAGGTACCATGTGTTTTATACCTGCCCTCTAAAGTCGCCATCCAGATGGATCAACCAACGTCAGCGGTGCATAAATTTTTAGTAGTGCGGAAAGTTTTGCTGCGGTTTTTGAGTTTAACGGGTGTTCAACATGTGATTATAATATTATAACTCAGTATTTTAGACGATTTGAATATCATAATAAACACACATGCAAACGATCATGAAGCCGAAGCTGTCGAGGAAGCACTTCAATACAGTGCGATGCTTTGTTGGCACGGCCGTTAGCTTTGCCTGGTTATTATGGGTGGTGCAAAACTGCAAAGTGCTGGTGGCTTAATGTTCAAACTTTAATTTACATTTACATTTTCGGGTAGCGCCCATTAGTAATTGATACTAAAGCGCTTGCAATGGTAATCAACTTGCAACAGGGTTTTTATGTCGACTCGTTGCGTTTGAAATCAAAGCGTATTTCTAATACGAGTATATTAAATAATCTAATGAAATCGGAAGTGTTTCAATTAAATTATGAGAGCGGAATCTCTAGGAAATGATTTTAACACTAAACTTTGATATACATATGCACAATTGCATCTTCAGATCTGCTGTGATCTGTTATAATTCAGATTCGAAAGCATAGCATAATTTTAAGAGTAAGATAGAACTTTTTACCTTCAAGGTGTTCTTCATACCATTTAATTACCCCGTAAACAAAATGCAAATCTATTGGGATCTTGGAGAAGAACCAGCCAGAGACATTAGCTTATAGTCAAATTTGCATGCTGATTCCTAATGCAACAAATATATCAATATAACAAAAAATGTTCTTGAAATTCTTACAATCAATCAAAGAAAATCCAAAAAAATTGGATAAAATTTACTATCAAATATCAACCAGTAAATAAATATGAAAGTGTAATTTGTTTTCTCATAAATTAATTTATTTAAATAGTTTTTAATTTATTACAAGCATAAATAATAAATTAATTAATATAAACACAACTATTTTACACGATACTATTTTACGATACAGTTTGTTCCGGAACATGAATGGACTGCAAACACCCAAGACAGAGAGCAGGTGAGAGTGCCAAGGCACTGTTCGGGTACTCGTCTGTCCGAGTCTTATCTAGTGAGTGACTTGTTCAGTTTGAGTTTTGTGACAAAAGTCTCTGCGTGGGTCATAACAATAACATAGTATAATAACAAGGTAACAAGGTAATCAAAAAGAAGGCCTAAACAGTTAACGAGTACGTGATGAGTGGGCTAACAAACATGATCGAATAAATACAAATAATAAACAATAAAAAATTAAAAATAGATAGAGAGTGACGGGACAGTTACATAAGGAAATGGCTGTTCAAAAGTGAAACACAAATTCATCAGAGGCTTCATCGGATTCGATTGCCGCATGATAGGCTGTGGTGATTGGCCTGGCCTCTGTGCCGACTTCTGTTAATCATTTGTAGCTCTGGGTGATTTGCTGGATCCAGGGCAAGTAGGCAGCTACCTTGACGTAGACACCGGGCACATTCACTTGGCCACAGCCAATGCCCCAGGACACAACACCCACAACATTCCAGACACCGTTGCGTTCGCAGACCAATGGACCGCCGCCATCACCCTTGCAGGCATCCTTGCCCTCCTCACCGCCGGCGCAGATGAAGCCGGGATTGAGCTTGTAGCTGTAGCCAAGACGTGTGTTGCGCAGCTGGGCCTCGCACTGATGGTGGGATAGGATTGGCACATCAACCTCCTTCAGAATGTTCTGGTATTTGCCATGCTCGCCGAAGGCATCCTTGCCCCAGCCGGTGGTCCAGCAGCGGGCATTGGTGAAGTCGGAGTACTGATCGGGCAGACAGGCGGGACTGATGTGTGGGTTCTTGGTGAAGTCAACGGGCTGGTCGAGCTTCAGGATGGCCAGATCGTTGTCCAGGGTGCCGGCATAGTACTCGGGATGGATGTGTACGGAGACCACATCGCGTTCAATGTATGGGAAGAATTCCACATCATGGTTAACATCCCATTCGCCCAGACGCACACGCAGATCGAAGCCATTTTGTCTAGTGTTGGAATTGGTGGATAAGCAAAGAGAGTTTTTGTGGAGCTAGACAAGATGGGGACTTACGATTTGATGCAATGAGCAGCCGAGATGATGTGCTGGGCATCGATGAGAGTGCCACCGCAGGCATAGATCGATTCCTTGGGATCCTTCTTCAGAATGGCCACATGCCAGGGATATTCACCGAATTCACTGTCGCCATCCACATAGACGGGATTCTTGATGCGACCGGTGATGCCGGCAGCATTCCTGGTGCCGCAACGTCCCAGCTGTTGGGGTGGAGCCTGGGGGCGCAGGGGGCGACGGCAGCAAACCTCATTGATGCGGCAGGTCTTCTCAACAGGACGATTGCCATAGTAAGCACGCTGCAAGGATAACAACATAAACAGGAGCATGATTAGTGTGATGTTTACGTTGATGTTTAGCTTGAAACTATGCCCAGGTTTATTTGCTGCGATGCCACACGATTACCTGCTCCGCTCTCAACTCAAACTCAGCCTCTTTAACAGCACTGCGCCGTCTGCGATCATGCGGAAAACTGACATGGTCACTGCCCTCTGCCGCACCTGGAGCGGGCGTTGGAATAGTGTGCAGCTGCCCCAAGTGCAGTTGCTTGCCCCTACGACTAGGTGCTGACCAAGCGGGTTCACTGACATTCGAGCTACGCTCGTAGTGCTGCGAGTAATCTCCGTAGCTGCCAAAGCCACTGGGTGCAACATCAGCTGGTGCCGAGCCGGGATATATTGAGTTGAAGGAGGGATCAAAGGCGCCCGCCGAATGGTGATCAAAGTGGTGATCAGGGTGGTGTTCAGCGTGATGCTCAAAGTGGTGATCAGAGTGATGATCAAAGTGGAAATCAGAGTGATGCTCCGAGTGGTGATCAGAGTGATGATAATGTTGTACAGCCGGTTGGAATGAGGGACCACTGTGGTACTCAAAGATGGGTGTGCTGTGCACCATCTCCACATCGTAGTGACCAATGGGTCTTTCGCTATAATGATGATGATGATCATGGTGGTCAGGATAGTGGTCATGCTCATAGCCGCTGAAGTGATCGTGATGATGGTAATGTGTGTTGTGCACTTCGTTGGGTCTCTTCTTGAAGAAATCGCCCACTTTCTGTATGATATTCTCATTGGGCGTCACATGAAGATTGACCAATGGCTTGACCACCTTCTCGCCATAGTCCGTTTTGCTCACTTGCAGCGAGACAAGTGGATTGACATTGACCAGGCCCAAATTGAGGCCATTTGGTCCCAAGGCGCCAAAGTGTGGATTCTGCGCTGGATAATAGTCGCCCAGCACATTGGATGGATAGCCGCCTGGATGGCCAGCCGTCGGGTAGGGCAAACCGAAACTGACGCCATATGTGGGCAGCACTTTGCGCTGTATCAGCTCAATGGCTTGGAGGGCTGGCAGTGCCAGCGGGGATTGTCCAAGTGGCGTCTGACGCTGCAGGAAGAAGGACACGAAGTTAGCTCCAAGCTGAGCTGATTGAACGTTTTGGGCGTGTGCGACCTTTGGACCCCGTGCGTGGTTAGGTTGGTTTTAGTTGCGGTTGGATTAGTGACGATCTCTCTCTCTCTCTCTCTCTCTCTCTCTTTTTCTTGGTGGCAACCAACCCGCGCACGAGGGGCAGGGGAGACGACGGCGAGCGGGGTTTGTTTATTTTAGTGGACCTGGACTGAGTTTGAGTTGAGCGTGGAGCATGGAGCGTTGATCAATGTATAAAGTGTAATGTTGAGTATTGAGTTGAGTTGGTTTGGGTTGTGTGTGTGTGTGTGTGTGTGTGTGTGGGGTGTTGTGTGTGTGACTCGAGATTAATCACTGAACTAGGGAGCATTTACTATGTGTGAATTGCATTAGTCGGGCAGTAAGGATACTAGTCTTAGTTACACTCGTCACTTACCCCTTGGGCATCCAATGAGAGATCACCGGTGTCTTCATCCTTGTTCTCAGCATTGCTCTGGCGGCGTGTACGTTTCTTGCCATCGTCCTTCTTCTCTTCCTTGGCCTCGGTGTCAGCACTGGTGGTGGCATTGCTCTTGCTAGTCGTATCATCGTTGAGGGCCTCAATGTCCTTGCCAAGATTTCTGGGATCAATAGCCAGAATCAGATCCTCTTTGCGTCCAATACGATCAGCAGCCGGGCACTGTGAGATGGGCACGCATTGGCAGTCGACAATCTGTTGGCGGGAAGTGTCGTAGCCACCAGCGCCTTGGTAGAGACCACCCTGGCTCTGGGAGCCGTAGCCTGTGGAGAGACCATTGTAGCTGCCGGATGAGCCGCTTTGCAGTTCCTTCTTGTAGTAGTCGGGATTCTGGCTGTGATAACTGCCGCTGGGAGAGCCACCAAAGCCATTCTGACCAAAGCCATTCGATTGCGACAGGCCAGAGCTGGAGCTGCTGCCGTAGCTGCCAAGACCACCATTTGGCTTGTACAGTTCACCGTTTGGCTTCTGTGCGGGATTGTAGCCCTGGGAGAACAGACCGCCCTGGGAGGCGCCATTGAAGCCAGCTGTAAAGGCATTCGACTGCGTGAAGCTGGAGCCCGAGTTGCTGGCCTGAGCCTGAGGAGTGTAAGTGGCCGAGGATTGGGCCAAGGCGCTAAAGTCGGTGTTGATGGTTTGACCGCCGCCAATGGGAACCGTTACGCTGGGCACATTGGGCGCATCGCCGCCGTCCACATGATGATAGTGATGATGGACATGCTGCTGCAGACCTGCATCGATTGGAGCACCAACAACCACCTTAGTGCTGGAAGCCGTAGCCGCTGATGAGGACGAGGATGATTGACTGCTGTAGAAACCGTTTAGCGAGGAAGAGCCGGCACCAAGTTTGTCGGGATTCTCAAAGTTGTAGGGTGGCACACCATTGGGTGGACCATTGAAGACGGGGCCATTGGAGCCGCCTGTGTAAATGGGGCCAGGTGGTTTGCTGTCGTAGATGAGAGCACCGGGTGGTGGCTTGGTGTAGGTGACACCGTCGGAGCCATCAATGGCCGATGGTGGTGGATGCTCCAAGTAGGCACCGCCGAACTGACCGCCAGGTCTGTACAGACTGTTCATGGGCTTGTAGGAGCTCTCATAGCCCACCTTGCGTGGTGGTCCAAAGGAGTTCAGGGAGCTGGGTGGTGGGCTCATGGGTGGACGTCCATTGAAGTAGCCGGGTGGTGGCATGGGCTTGGCTGGTCCGTAGGGTCCGCCGCCAAAGGCAGATGGTGGCGGTGGTCCCTGCGCATAGATGGTCGAGTAGAAGGGACGCTTCTCGTCCACATCGCAGCTCATCAGCCCCAGGCCACAGAGCTTGTCGCGGATCAGATTGCGTGCCTGCAGATCGTTGCCCTGCTGCAAGGCCTGATCAATGTTGCCATCGGCATAGACGGCATCATATTCGCCCAGATTGCGTCCCTCGCGTCTAGAGTTGATCAGTTGATCAATGACGGTGTCGATCTCGGTGGCATTGCTCTGGATGCTCTCATGCACGGCATAGTTGCGTCCCTGGGCATCCTCGGCGGGTTTGGCATCGGCAGAGCGGCGGCTCAGCATGGAATCGGTATCGGTATCCATGGGCGCCCACTCATTGCCCCAATTGGTGTCGTCGGCAGCGACTAGTGTGGCACTGGCCGCCAAGACTAATAGCCAACCAATTCTCAATCTCATTGTGACTGTAAAGGCAGACGAAAGGTTGGAAGGTTTTGAGAATTACACAATCGCTTTTGACACCATTACCCCAATACGGCTGCGTAAGCTGGCTGGTCATTGTGCCAATTTACACATCTCTCCCTCTTTTCCCCTCTGCACACTCTACTACACTCTTCACTCCCTACACTCTTTCACGGGCATGCTCTGTGGCAATCGAAACCGGTTCGCTCCAACATCTTGCAATCTTCACGCTGACTCACAGCTTGCTTGAAAAAGACTTTTACTTTCGTTCGAGGTCGCAGACCGTGATCGTTTTACCCGACTCGACATCGGCCCCCCATATGAGGTAATATTACCTGCGATGGCTGGCTGAGATTTGGCAAGCGAACCTATCGCTCAACTTGATCTCAGCCACTGCCGGCTGTCAAGGCAGACTTTACGCTTTATGCATTTTCGTAACTTTTACCCCTCCCTTCATTACTTTTTTTCCTTTGCCTTTTACTGTACGTTATGTCATTTACATTTTTATATTGTTTTTATTGTGCTTTTCTTTCTGGAGCGTGGGCTGAGTCTGTTGTCGATCTTTGGAGCAAGTTATATAAAGGGAAACTTTGTCTTTTTTGGCTGCAGCGACTGCTGCGCCCACAATACCCAAAACGGAAGTCGTGTGCAACGTTGCATTGCAAATTGCTGAAGCTGGAGTTGGTGTTGGAGTTGGCAAAATATATTGGCAATTGGATTTGCAGTGAAAGTTTTGGGTCGTTGACTGTAATCAAGGGTTTAACGATATCGATGGCAAATCGATCACTGCTGTCTTTGAAACACTTTAGCACTTGAGCTTTCGGACTTGTTGTCAACACTTGGCACACTTTGTACTAACCTTTTTGGTTTTAAATAAATTATTGCAATGTGTTATTGTTGTAATCCTTATGTAAGTGCTTGCTGTATCCTTTCACTGCAACACTATCACTGGCACTCTCTGTGTGTCTGCTACGTTTGTTGTCGACTCGTTCACTGATTTCGCTTTCAACGGCGCTGCACGTTTTATACGCAAGTTGCGCATGCGCGACGCCAACGCCACAGCTGCTGCTCTTTGCGAATTGTTGGCTCAAAACAAAGCATAACTGAGAGCGGGCCCAGCAGCAGTTTGGCAACATGTTTTTCGGTCGCTCGCCGGAGGGCTTCATTTTCTGGCTATGACGTCAAATTGTGTTTTTTGGGTATTTCTGGGTTTTTTTCTTCTTTCGATTTGAGTTGCATTCTGCGTATCAGCGAAGGCTAACTGGGGGTCCAAGCGGAAACCTTTTCTTAATGATCACACAAGCGCAATTAGTTTGGTGTGCAATCTTTCCACCTCTTGAATAGAGTGATGGCTCATAAAAATGTTGAAAACTCTTACGACCAAAATTAGCGCTCGCTGCTTTCATGTGGGCTGCATAAAAAATTAAAATGTCCAAAAGTTTTCATACGACTCTCATCTGCACATAACACACAGTTCCCTCAAAAGGCACAGGCCTTTTGTGCAATACACTCGATTATGAAATTTGCAATTATTAATTGGGTCACTAGCGACACTCAACTGACCCAAAGAGGGGCAACTGGGGCGCTGACTAATCGACAAGCCCCATCACAAAAATGGCCAATAAAGGGCAACGCCACAAACCGGATCTGGCACACTTAAACTCCCATTTCGAAGACGTCGTCCATGTTTGCTCGTGTTTACCCCAATGTCAGTACGAGCCTCAAGCGTCGTCAGACGTTCATTCATTTGCCGTCAATTACAGTACAGTTCATGAGTATATGACGAGCGCTTACTGTGAATCAAAGCTGTGGCTTTAAACGGAATTACCCGAAGTTCATAAAAATTAGAGACTCAAGCTGCCCAAATTTAGTATAATATTAATATACGCGTGCCCAAGCTGATGAGTCGTTGTATGTTGTGTTTGTTGTTTGTTGTGTGTGGTCAGTGATAGTACGTTTATTATTCACAAGCTACTCACTCGGTTGTGAGTGTGTGATTGACCTTCCAGCGATTGCTAGACGGCGACACAATCATTTAAAAGTCTGGCTAAGTGGCGTTTTATGTTAACCATTCCAAGAAAGCTGATAATATGTGTAAACAGGCCGATCGACGATAATTATGCTAATTCGTCCAATCATTTCTTCTCTCTCTCTCCCTCTTTTGGCTGTTTGCCAAACAGTTTCGCAGAGTTCAGCAGTTCGTTCAATGCATTGACCATCGGGTTTTTTTTCGTTGAATCAGCCAAAGTCTGTGGATTGTTTGAAGGAGCCACTTCCGATTTAATTTTGGAAATTGGTGTGAGCTTTTTTATTTGTTGGCAAATTCCCCCTTTGCCACCGCTTGAACTTGACCTTAAGCTGCGGACCTTGTGTTGATCGCAAGTGACAGCTAATCGAGGTGCCGTTGTAATCTCAGGTTCAGGGTTTCAATTGTTATTTTAATTGCAATTATATTGAAATAAGCTTAGGCAAAAAATGTCCCATCGACTTACTGCAAAGATGGATTGACTTAATTAGGTTTAAGCTTAAAAGATAGCATGTGTGGCTAATCTCATTGAAAGGCTTTACTTTTACGCATCTATTGATTTTAGACTACAGGTATTTGGTTGAAAAATATTAGTTTATGCATCTATCTCTCTGTAGTCGAAGGCCACGCATTTTGTCTCTTGCGGTCTATGTGTCAACTGCTCAATAGCTTGCGTCGCCTGCCACACGGCTCGTGCAGCTTCCCGAGTGCTACAAATTTGTGTAACAAATCGCCAATGCTTGAGGTAGTTGCAACTATTGCAACTGTGCCACGGTTTTTCCCAAAAAAGAGCAACTTTGCAACCTGGAAAAGCCCGCAAAAAAATAATGCAACAGACCAAAAACCTCAGACTTCAATTGGCCTAGCCAATTCTCAGCTCGAAGCCGGTCGTTAAACGTCAGGCCTTGGGGAAACCCCAGCTAAGCTTTTGTGGCAAGCCACTCAATTGTTTGTACGAGTATCTCACAGTCTCCACATTTGTATCTCTCTCTGTTTGTTGTCTTACATAATCCCATGCCCAAATGCAGCCAACTGCGGCACGCGATGCATTCATGTAGAGCGAACAGTTCGGCTGTGTGATTCATTGAGATTTATTATACTCTACCGTTGGGTTTTATATGAGCTTGTAGTGGCAATTAAGCAGGCACTTTATTATTATAATTTTATTGTCGAGGAAGTGGAGCTAATAAAACATGTTTTCTGTTTATGAATGAAACTCTTTTCGTAAATATAAGTATATATTATATTATATTATATTATATTAGCTTACTTTTAATTACACTTTTTCATTAGTTAAGGTAAAAGTAAGTGTATTTTAACTACGGCACTACAATTTGTTTTTTCTGCCATGCTTTTGATTGAATTTTTGTTTTGATTCGCTTTGCCAGTTTGCGTTTCTTTTCTTCTTTCTTTCGATTTCGGGATTGAGCTTTGTGCACGCAGCTTGAATTTAAATACGCTGTTTATTTTACCTTTGGGTTTTTGCGGCATTTTGTTTTGGCTTTGCGAAACTGCAATAAACTGTAATAAATGTTTTTATATATACGTGTATTTTGCTATTGCTATTCGATTATTGTTTTTATTAGTTGGTTAATCCTCAAGGTCATTCACCCACATTATGTGCTCGCCATGATTGATCAGCTAGTCAACCGTTTGTCCATACCGGTCCTAGGGTCTCCAATGGTGACTCATATATGAGCATATCAGCATTTACATGCACAATCAAGTCTATTAGATACAGCTTAACGCTTGTGCAATGATCAATTGTAACTCCCGCATAGGTGGGTTTATTATTGTTGCCCTTTCACTGTGAGCTCTGGAGCAGATCTCAAGCTGCAAGCTCAATTAGTGTGGCAGGAAACAAAGCAAAGAGTCAAAGCAACGTCAAAGCTGGAGTCGACACTGTTGCGCCACATGCTGCTTCCGGCGCCATGAGAAATACACCTAAAAAGGGTGACGGGAGGTGGCAGAGGCAAGGGTGGGCCAGAAAATGCTCACAGACAGTGAAAGCCATGCTGCAAGTTCATGGAGTTGTTCATCTTTTGTGGCAGTTGAAATGTTCGTCTTTGTTGTGCCCAATAATTGTTTTATGCTCATACGCATAGTTCGCTCCGGCTCCGGCTCGGATTACATAAATTATTTAATTTGCCCCCTTTTTGTGCTGTTTTTCACGTAAATTGCCCAGTTCTGGTTTAACTTTGGCCCTCGCAGCCTTAAAACTTTGTAGCTCTTTGGTTAAGTGATTTGCCACTGATTGCCTTTGTAAATACTTTGTTTAGACTTGAACTTCTCTCTGTCGCACTTTTTGTCTGGTTTGCTTAACTTGTTAGATCGACTTTTGTCTACGCAAAAGGACCGCCCATGGTCCTTCTAGTAATGGTCAGAGCACCAAGACTGGAATGGCGGCATAACGACGCATTCAAATGCTGCTCTATTGATAAACAAAACAAGCCGATTACGCAGCGGTGAGCTGATGTCGTCCCAAGGCACAAACTAACATAGTAGAACCGCCCATAACCACCCAGTTACGACCGCTGTGATAATTGTGTTCAATCAGCCCAGCAGTCGGCAGAACTACGAGTACAAGCTCAGTGTTTCAGCTTTCAAGCAAATGCAATGAACTTTTGTCATGTTTATAGCATCCTTTTAGGCGGCGCTTTAAAATTGAATAAGGCGCGCCATCTAGCGGCGAGCAGTGCAAGTACTCTAGCATACTTTTGTACTCAGCTAAGTATTGCATCATTTGGCCTGAGTGCACTTCAAGCTGCAAATGACAGCTAAATCCAGTCAAATCAAAGACAGAGCAGGAGATAGAGCTGAATAATGTTGGTGGATTCAGCTAAACAATAGCGTCAGCTAATCGATAAGTACCAATAATTGTCGTAGACTGCTGCAGTTCGGTTTGTGTCGATGCTCTGACCTTTATGCGCATTGTCTAGTAAGGCGCATGGAATTTACGTAACCAGCGCAGATAACAACAACAATAGCACTTGCCTGCACCAAAAACTGCACTTGTCACATAAAAGGTGTCCCAAACACACAAACTGCGTCATTAATAACAAATGGATGTGGCATGAGATTAGTGATTGCATAACAAGGCATCTCATATGCTTTGGCCAGCGGTCAGCCAACTTCGACTCCTTTTCAACACTAAGTAATTGTTGTTGTGGCTTAACCTTTGCCCCAGCGGAACATTGACATGGCCATCGTGTGTGTTGGTTCAAGGTTTTCAATTTCATAAATCTCATACTTGTCATTTGAAACTTTATTTTTGTTGGCTGCTCCATTAGCTATGTGTAGAGGACAAGCACCTGGCTTGGCGGGCATGGCTTCTTCAAACGAACGACCTGTTGACAATTGTGTTGGCCTACAACTTATTATCAATCGATTAAAGGGAGATTGGGTTAAGGTGCTTCGGTCGCTGGCAGTCCGAGACTGTTTGCAATGGGCCATGTTATTGTTAAGGGTTCATTTGCTCCAATGACGTCAGCGGCAGATAAGTCGTGTTTGGACATTCATCTCTATCAGCTGTGAAACGTAGCGCAAAATTTAATTGGCAGCTCCAATGTTTTGGGCAGCAACTAATCCTCCCGTCGGAGCTCCAGCTAGGCAAGCGTGAAATTCCCCCCATTCCAAAAAAACACACAGAGCCAGACAAGCAAGGATTGGAATTTTGGCGTGGGCTGTTTGTATATTTATTGCATGTTCAAATTCTTTGCTTTGTTGTGAATTGCTAAACGCAAATCCCAAATTCAATTTCCATAGAACTTGCTGCTAGCGGGTGCGGTAGAGGCATAGAGGTAGCCCCAGCCCGGAGCAAGGGCATGGCTGTGTACGTAGGCAGTCTGGTCTGGTCTGAGTGAGGAGACTACAAAGCTGCGCACCGCGGGTGCCAGCAATGGAGTGCGTTGTGGCACACTGCTGTGCACCACAGTCGAGCTCTGATGAGAAACTGCTGTGGGTATATGCTCCACCAGTTCACCCCACTTGATGAGCGCTGGCTGGGCTTGGCCCAATCCCAAAAGCGTCAACAATAACAATGCGTATTTCTAATGAGGAAAACAGAAATCAGCTGTTGAAATATACTTGGCTCTGGGGCTCACTTACCAATTGCACCAACTGCATCCTCAGGCGTTCGACTTGAACTGTCTGCCCTTCGAAGAGCCACTGCAGCTTTTATAGCTGGCAACTGTTGGCATTCTAATGGCCAGCACCTTGAACATGAGCAGGTTGCGTTGTTGTCTAATCCTCCACGGATCTTGTGCGCTGATTGCGATATTTATTGATATTGTCATTGGGTAACAATGAACAACTGCTGCGCTGTCTCTCTGTCTGTTTACTTTATTGATTTCCTGTGGGCAGCCAACGAACGTACTCAGCAAATTGCAAATGCGAATTCTTTATTCCAAAAAAAAAGAACAGAATAGAACAGAGAAGAAAAGTAGCAGAGACATAGAGTAGAAAATGGCAGGTACAGCATAAAAGCAGTTAGATTAGAGTAGAGTAGATCGGTTAGCTAGTAGAAATAATTTGGCAATTGTTTTCTCTTTGGTTTCAACTTGTTGTCGTTGTTGCTGTGGACCCAACTGTATCTAGTTGCGCAGCAGCACAAGACGGGGATCAGTGGACACAGTCCAGACCAGAGGTGGATGTTGGCGCACAACTTGTGTGGTGCGCACAGCGGGAGCGACAATGGGTGTAACAAGACGTCTGTGTTCATGGACAATTGTCTGACTCTGGTGAGAGACAGCTGTGGGCACATGCTCCACAATATTGCCCACGTTGGCCAGTGTAGGCTCCCGTATGGTCAGCACGGTGCGCAGTCCCGGACGAGCGGCCACAATGAGGGGCAAGGGCACTGAGAGCGGCACAGCTGAGACTACACGAGCATCGAGAGCTTCTGCATTGCCACTAGATGATTCAGATAGATCATCGGCCGGCTCTGCCTCGGCATCAGCACTATTGGCATTGGCACTGCTTTCGGTTGCAATCTCGGCTGACTCCTCGCTGACGGGCAGAGGCAACACTTGCGCTGACTTGGGCTGGCTGAGCGCCACCAGATTGGCAGGCCATTCCAATGTGCCAGCATTGCAGGCTGCTCCCAGCGACATGAGCACAACGGCAATTAGACTCTGTGAAGCAAACAAATTCGAATAATTGAGAAAATATTTAAATCTATATTCCACTTGCCAGCTTCAACATGATCTCAATCTTTTGCTCTGCTGCTGTGGAAACCAGAAAATGACTGCTGATTGTTGACTGATGCTCTGGTTAAAGCCAAGTTTGTCTTTTATACCCAACTAACTGTTGTGCTCCAGTGCACCCAGAAATGCATCGTTGATTGCGTCAAACGAGAACCAGAAACATTTATTAATTGATGCTTTCGGAATTTGCAATAAACAGAATACAGTTGAAATCTAGAGAAGATCTTTGGGAACCGCTATATCACACTTGTGCTGATTCGCCTGCCAGAAATTCTCCAGATAGCTTATCGGATCCTTTGGCTGTTCCCGTGCCAATCCCAACATGCCCTCCATGAATATGGGCACCACATCCTTCTCGAGACGAGCGCGCTGCTCGGCAGGTGTGCGATAAGTTTTGGATCGCTCGCATATGGGCTTATCCGGTGGAGTGGCTTTCTTTGGGGCCTTCTCTATGTGTTCGCAATTGACTGGTTTAACAGGTGGCTCAGTGTTTTTCTTTAGGTCTTTGGAACAAAACGAATGTTTTTTCTTATTTTTAGGTTGTTCCCCAACGGGTGGCTTTATGCTCGACATCTTGAAAAGTTTGAAAGGCTACTAAGATGCAGCATTTTAATTTCCAAATTTTCATATTATATTTTCTCTCGATTATATGCAAAAGTATGAATAAATTGTCATTTATAAAACTAATTGCATACATCTGATTTTAATATTATAAGTGCATTTTTGTGTTCTAATTGCCCTTGACCTGCTTTAAAATAGCTAGTAGAACATTTAAATTTATTTATGAAATAATTATAGGTATAAAAAAAATACACAATCAAATTCAAATGCTACGTTGTAATAAGTAGTAAAGGAAACTGTAATATATTTATAGTGAGTAAAAAATACATAAATGAAATACCAATAGATAATTGTGTAATTAAAGACAAAGCGTGTAAAGGGTTTATTGCGTTCATATAATTTATTCAATCTTTGTCACATTTTAAAATGCGCAGTTCTCGCCGTAACGACCCAACCGACACATGGAGTATTAATTAACATGCGCTGGCAATCCAAGCGCTCCTAGGATACTCCTTGTACGTGGTGCTGCTACTCGTAAGCCTATTAGCGCTTGATTCGGCTCGTGGCAACTTATGTAATCGGAGCTGGGAGCTGTCGCGCACTGGGCAGCCAATTGAAGCGAAACATCTGCCAATTGAATCGATGCCATTCCATTGCTTGGCGAGGTAGAAAAACTTAAGCTGCTTAGCAGTCGTTGTTAAGGTCTCCAGCTCTCCAATCACTGGTGTTGGTTAACATGCTCGGTGCGATGGTTATGCAATACGAGTATTTGCTGTAGCAAACATAACTCAATGCAGTTTTAAGCAAATTTTAAAAACGCCAGTGTGTGTAACGTTTGAAAAATTTGACCAAATCTGTAGAGAGGCCACCAAAGCAGGCATAGCACAAGTGATGCTCCAACTTCCAGATGATATGATCGATGTGAAAGGATAGGGCCAGGTATTTGAAACAAGTCAACGTGAGCAGGACATAGACATGCAGCTGTCGCCTACTAAGACCAAGTAGCAATTTGCTATGTTGCCGCTGGAGCATGTAGGCCATGGATAAGCAGAATGACACCTTGGAGTTTCTGTAGATCATCGATGAGCAGTTGAGCAGTTGAGCATCCATGTTGTGTTGTGGACTCACGTGCTCAGCTTCACATGTGCAGCATGGCTGCGTTGGCATCTGTTGATGAGTAGAGCGGCAATTGGCTTAAGGAATTCGGCACCGCTGCCGACAATGGTGCCAATTATCAGTATGGGCAACATGGCATTATTGCCATACATTCTGCCAGCCAGCTGGATGCCCCTATCGATGTGCACCATCTGACTGACGGCCGTAACTGGAGCCGCAATCATGCGGAATGCCAGCGTACGTGCCACAGCATGTGCACAATCGTAGGGAGCGTAGAAGATGAGATACCAGGCTGCCGTGCACAATACAACATCATGGACATTGCTGAGCGGCTCAAGTGGCAATGTGCCGAGCAGCAAATTGACCAGTATGTCACCAGAATAGGTCAGCAGCACATGGTTCAGCCAGAGCACAAACGGTTGCTGTTCCATATAGCCAAGTGACCGCCACTTGCCCGGCGATGCTTTGGTCAGCTCGTCACGCAGCTGGAACGCAATGAATGTGTAGTGGAGGGCACGGAATAGGATGTGATTGGAGACTGGCTGGAGTAGGTTGTGCGAGTTCATATGCATATTTGAGTGGTATTTGGCATTCGTTTAGTATTCGCTCACTTGAATTTTGAGACGGTTTTCAAATTGTTTACTTAATTTAAAAAAATCAAAAAAGAAAAAATCACACTTCAAACAATAAACATTCAACTTAAACTGCTTGTGTGTGTATGTGTGTGAGTGTGTGTGAGTGTGTGTGTGTGTGCTTGTGCTTGTGCTTGTGGATTGTGGGTGTGTCCTTGTGGTTGCCTCACACTTCTCGGACCGGGCATCAACGAGGCGAAACTAATGCTTCGCACGGGCTTAATCCGTGGCAGCATCTGATGCACCACCGGATGTGCCGCATAGGTGAGATGTGCCGGTGTGTGATGATGTGTGTCCATTGTGGCTGACTTAAGCTCCAGCTGCGGTTGCACCCCCTCGTTAATTATACGCACTGTGGGCGTGGCTAAAGTTGCAGTCAGCTGCTGAATTACGCTCGATGCTCGTTGCGATGCAGACAAGCGGATAAAGCTCTGATGCGAGATGGCACCGTGATGCAATATGGTCGCTGTCCAGCTGGGCTCAAGTGTCAGCGAAAGCAGCAGCAAGTTGAGCAGCAGGATACGCTGTGAAGGACCCTCCGAGATGCGCATCTTAATACGTTTCGTTTGGCTTGAGCGTACTGGGTGTGCGATTAATTAACGGAACTGAGTTGCGCCGCGGGCGCTTTTTATAGCTAATCGGATTGAAAGACTCTTGAGAGTCACATGAAGTGCAGCTAAAGGTCGGCAGGCGACCGTAAGATTTATTACCTAACCTTTGTATATGCTTAATTAATTAATCAAGTAGCCAAAAAAAAAAAATTATTCAATCGAACCCCAACGCACTTAGAGCTTCAATTACGCGCCTCCGGCTAATTGCTGAACAGAGCGAGGTAGGAAAGCAAGGAAAAGGCAAGACGAGGTGAGTTGAAGTGAGACGAGGCGAGGCGAGACGAGGCGAAGGGAATCGAATCTTGTCTACTGGTGGCTGAGACTGCCTACAAAATAAAGCAACAACAATAAATGAGAGTATAGTCGACTAACAGTTGCCTTGTACATAGCTTAAAGCTACTCTTGAGGCGGATGAAACAAGTAAGTAAGCTATAGTCTAGTTTATTTAATATCGTCAAGAAGTATGATCACCACATTCGAAAGCTTTATATCTTATAGTCCATAAGATCTATGCGCTTAGACCGCCAGATAGACAGACGGACAGATTCAGAACATACAGTTGTATGCACTATATGTACTAGGAGATGCCTCCTGTCTCTTAAATGTATACATTTTTGTCAATTTTTAGTATCAAACTTAATTTTAGTTGGCGTGTATATAAAGTGTTACTATTAATGGAGTGCGACTGATTGAAATCCTGATTTCGTGTTAACTAAATTAACGAATTTGGCCAGATAATAAATAAAAAACTTATGTGTAGACGTCAGTAATTTATGATATCAAAAGTGACCTTACACTAAGCTGCCTCTACAGGGTATCAAGCAGCTAAAGACTACGGCTGGAAGGGAGACCAACCTTCAGTGGGTTGCGCATGCTCCGCTCCGACTCTGTTTGCCACTCATTGTACTCGTTGTAGTTGTAGCTGCATGGTGTTATTGTAATTTGTTGTTATTGTTATTACCACAATATTTGCGGCATTCGCTTGTATTTATTTATACATTTTTCGTTTTGATTTCTTTACGTAAAACGGCCAAGTTGAGACACTCCCACAATTGCAAGATAACCAAAAGCCAGAGGCGTCGCAGCTCTATTGCCTTGCCAACTCCCAAGCCTCTCGTCTAGTCTGCCTAAGCCTCTGGCAATGTTAGCTTTGGTTTTGCTGTGATTTCATGGCACAGCAATTCACACCGCCATTCAGTTTGACTTTGCCACTCGCTCAGTTTTGTGCAGCTTATTGTGATTTGAGGCCGGTATCCAAATTGAGCCGCCCACGCTTTGTGGTACATGTACTTGCAGCCTACCAACTGACTGACTAACTGATTGACAATGCGGCATTTGGTGGTAAGTCTGCAATTATATACACTGTTGAAAATTGCATTATATCCAAGACATCTCCAACTTATAGTTGCTATTGGCATTGCTGTCGCTAACATTGGCCAAGCCATCTGTGGAGCCAGCCAAGCTGGCCATTGATGCAGCGCCTTCGGTGGTCTCCTATCAGGGCTCCTCGCAGACGCACACACGCTTTGTTATTGCTCCAATGGGCAGAGCTTTGGGCTATGTGGAGCCCACGAATCTGAATCGTACGTTTCACACAACACCATCTGAGATCGATCAACTGCTCCAGGTCAGGCCTGTCTACGTGGAACACTAGTATGTGGTAGACATTACTAGCTAGGCTGTGTTCATTACATATTTCATATTGACAGTTAGAAAGGGCATTTTTTTTTGTACAATTGTCGAATCGAATAAATCCCATCTAAATTACATTTCCACACACATATATATTCTACTATTACAATTTGCAATATGATTTCGTCATCGAGCAGCGGTAATCATCTCTACTCGCGCTGGCCGTCTTCTTCTGCAGGCCTCAAATCGATAGAGGTGGCAGAGAATGCATTGGAGGAGTCTGCTCTGGAATTCTATGAGAATTGCAATGCCGAGTGGCGTGGTCAGTACACGGATCCCATGCTGGCCCGTCTAGGCATTGGCACTCAGTTTCAGCCCATCAAGAGCAGCAGTGGGGAGAAGACATCGCAGACAACTGGGGACACGGATTCGGAGAATACTCAAAGTGGTAATGGACTTTTGCTAATGAGTTCTGAATTTGAGAATGCTGTGCCGCACTTTGCCATGACGCATCATTAAAATTCACTGTTTATTCTCAAACTAAGACATTTTCGAATATATACTTTACTCTCATTTTCAATCACAGGGTGGTCTTGTTTGAACAATCGCTGTCGCCTGTAACAGATTTAAGAGCAGATTGGCAACTGACCTGTTGAAGGGAAATAGCTGCTCTTTTATACGATATACATACGTACAAACATTTGCAGCTTTCCCTCTCTCTCTTTCTCTGTCTCTGTCTCTGTCTGCTCCCGAAAGGTTTCTTACTTTGAAATAAATGTGCATTTTCATCTTGTTTTAACAACAAACTCGCCAAGTCTTTTGTAGCCCTAGTAATTGAATTGAGCTGAACTGAGCCTCATCGAAGGTTGTCCCGTTTGACTGATTGTGGTCTCTAAGCTTTGTCAGGCCTCAGTTAAAGACTGTACACTTTAGGCTACTCCTCAGGCATTTAGTTTGGGTTCAGTTCAAGTTCAATGCTGAGTTTTGCACAAACGAGTTTGCCAATTTGTTTTGTGTTTGCTTGAAGGACACTTTGGCCAAACGGTTTATCGTATAAAAGAGGCGATTTTGAGGTCCAACAGCATCAGTCAGTCGCTTAGCTTCATTCCGAGTAGCAAACCGCAAAATCCAAACATCCAAAACTCACCATGTTCCGTTACGTAAGTACCAGTAGCATTGGCTTAGGAGTCGCCTGAAGTATCTCTTTATCATCATTTGTTCATTTGCAGATCGCCCTCTGTGCTCTGGCCACCATTGTTGCTGCTGCGCCTGGTTTTGTTGAGCAACATCATGTGGTTGCCGCTGCTCCAGTTGTGGCCAAGGTTGGCGCTGTTGTCCATGCTGCTCCATTGGCCACTTCCCATCAGAGCTTCACTCAGTTCCACAACCAGGCTGTAATTACGCCCGTCGTTAAGACCGTTGCTCCCGTTGTGCCTGTCGTTCAACATGTTGCACCCGTCGCTCCAGTTGTCCACCATGTGGCTCCAGTGGTACACCATGTGGCTCCAGTTGCTCCAGTGGTCCACCATGTTGCCCCAGTTGTGCCCGTTGTCAAGCATGTGGCTCCAGTTGTGCCCGTTGTGAAGACTGTTGTCGCACCAGTTGTGCAGCACCAGACCTATGTGGCTCCCGTGTCCGTTGTGAAGACTGTCCCTCACGCTGTGTCCCACCAGAGCCACACTCAGATCCACCAGAAGGCCGTCTACACACCAGTCGTGGCACCCGTCATCAAGACCATTGCCACCCCAGTGGTGCCAGTTGTGAAACATGTTGCCGTTGCCGCCCCCGTCGCCCACGTCTATCACCATTAAGAGACTCATGTATTAATCGATAAGTCGAGTTGTTGACTAGTTCAATAAAAAAACGAATGTTGATCTAAGCAGTTAGTTTTCATAGCCCACAAGTGAAGCTGTTACAAAAGCTGAAGCGGGTAAAGTATATACAAGGTATATAAGCTATGCTTAGCAGAGCATCTTATGTGCTTTGTTATAAATGTTGAGATAACCATTGAAGTAGAATATCTCAAAAAGTATAATAGTCCAAAGTAGATGAACATTTTCGGGTCAATATTGCGTATACGATCTGTGGTCAGATCTAATATTGCTATTTTATTTTTGATTTGATTTGAAATACAACAATATTCTTTGAATATAATATTAGAGAAAACAAACTAGTAATCGATTTAAGTAATGATGGTTAAATTATGTTGCCTTTTTATTCTGTCTTTTTAAGCAATATTCTACTAATTACGCTTTATGAAAATAATAAATATACTTAAAATGAAATAAATTTATTTAAGTGATTCCTTTAAAATATATATTCGTTAATATAATCGCATGTAGTATTTTAAATGGAATCAACCATTGTAATTTTCAAAAATCTATTTTACTAATTGATTCAATTTTAAATTACAATTTCTCAAATGTTCCAGCTTATATAAACTCAATGTCAATATAGCTGTTCATTAACTACATTTGTTATTTATTCTATTATTAATCAAGTTCTACGAATTTTGTTTTTGTTTTACCACATTTGCGTTGTTTTCGAATTCATTGTCCTTTATATATATTTTATTCTCTTTGTTGCAATCCAAACACTTTTTGTGAAAGGAGCTAGAAAACAAAGAGAAAATAACAACTAAATGTCAATCCATTATGGAAACCGCAGTCTAGAAATTAGCTGAAAGATAACACGTCATATATGTCATTTGTAATATATTTTAAATTGTGGGAAGGACGCAAGTTTTTAATAGATTACGTTGCTTTTTCGTGGGATTAATCCGTGGAATCAATCAATATATCAATTGCCGAAATGACGCCTATTTTTCAAGCTCTCGTTGCTCTAATAAATCCGCTGTACAATTAAAGCTTCAATTGAATTTCAGAATTAATTTTCAATATATTTATTTACATAGAATTAGCTGAAGAATTCGATTGATTGTTTTTTTGGAGTGTGTAATATTTTACTTGTGGTAGGCGGTATAGGCAACTGGGCTGACCACAGTCTTGACCAGTGGAGCGGAGTGGACGACGGGCAAGGAGTGCACAACTGGAGCAGCAGCATAGGTGCTAATAACTGGAGCGGCATGGACAACTGGAGCAGCATGGACAACGGGGGCAGCATGGACAACTGGAGCAGCATGGACAACTGGAGCAGCATGGACGACAGGTGCTGAGTGCACGAGAGGAGCAGAGTAGGTGTGAACAACAGGCACCTTACGCAACAAGTTCACATTGCTCTGGTGGGTGATGGCCGAGGAGGCGCTGTGATCCACATAGGCAGTCTTGGCCAGCACAGCGGGCTGGACAATGGCATGGGTCTCGGCAAGCAGACCAGGAGCAGCGGCCGCGACGGCAATGCAGGCGAAGAAAGCAACCTGAGAAGGATAAACAGCAAATGGTTAAGGATTCATTTAATTTGCTTGCCCTACTGCACTTACGAATTTGAACATTGTATTTGATTGTGGTTGAGATGTGCGTTGATTGCAACTGTTGATGTTTGGGCCATGGGTCGACTGCTTTTATACGAGCATAGCTCGGCAGTTTAGTTGGTAACTTCAAATTCTGGTTTATGGCTGTTATTGTTGGGATCGCTAAGTACTTGAGAGCTGAACTTGAGCCGCCAACCGGTTTGGGACGGCAGCTTCTAAGCTCCATCAAAGTCCAATGGGAAGTTCATTAACTGACCTAGGTTTGCCATTGTAAGTATCTTTAACTCTACATAAGCATATGTGTATGTGTGCCTGATAGGAAGCTAAGTACTCGCTTATTGTATTGTGATTCTGCACCCACTAGCAAGGCAATCAGTCAAGTTTATGAGCACCATCGACAATGGGACCAGTAATTGGCCTTAGCTGTGGTTTCGCTTACGCAAATTGTCAATTGTGTATGTGTGTGTGTGTGTGTATGTGTGTGTGTGTGTGGGAAGTCATTTGCTTATCCTTTCGCATCTATATTGCATCCTGTGTGCAGTTTTATCGATTGCCAGTCTGGCATTTGGTTTTTATCTTTGCCCGCAATGCCATCTTCATTGGCATTTTCAAGACATTTTCTATTCGTGCAATCTAATTGTGTTTGCTCAGCTCCAACTGACAGTTTCATTATGTCCTGGTAGAAGGATGCTGCTTCTATGCAATTGAATTATGTGAGTCGACGCTGACGTTGAGGCGCGTAACAAGACATATTGCGTTGCAAGCGACTTTAGCTAATCAAATGCTTGGATTATACTCACAGCATGATATAAGAGTGCGGTACATAAGTCCAATATGAGATTCGACCTAATTTTCAGTAAGCACTTCTTGGAACATTACATAATTCTGGAGTTGGTTTACCTGTGCTCTCAAGCTAATTAAATGTCTTGTAGGCACTTGGAACATACAAATAAAGTGCTAAATATATAGCCTTAATTAATAATAATTAATGGTATAGATGTATATTTAGCAGAGTAAATTTTCTATTGCTATTAAATGTAAATTGTTGTCTTAAAACAGATTGTAAATTAATAGAAAAATAATGATAAAATATGATGCTTAAGAGTACGGAATTTATTATTTATATTATTCATTTATAATACTGAATAAATTATTTCTTTAATTTAATTTAAGGAAATTTTACTGACGCAATTAGCTATTAGATAAATATATAAATGATTTCAATATCTGAGGGCAACCCTCGAACTAAATTGATGAGATCTCTAATAGGTTAAGTCTTGGTCTTGGAACCACTTAGCTGCATTAGACAACCTCTAATACAAGCAATTTCTACTGTAATCCTTTCATCGAATAGAATAGCTTAAGAATTAGTATCTAAAGTATCTAAATAACCCAATTCATGCAATGCCATAAATTACCTATTATTTCAGACCATTTAAAACAAGTGTCCCTTAAAATGCAAATGACGAAACAAAACATAGCCGACTTGCAAGCTTGACAGCTAACAAATGTTATGCTTGACCCAGTTGAGCAGCTGTTGACCCAATTAATATGATTTCAGAACACAGCTCAGAGATGCGCAATCTGCTGCCTTTTTCTCTCATTGCGTTGATTCATTCGCTCATCAAGTGGGCCAGGCACAAACAATACGAAATAAATTATACATATTGCAATTGTAACTGCAGCATTCAAATTGAGGCAAAATTGCAACATCGACAGTCGACAGTGGACGTTGAGCAGTGGACAGCATTAACTTGGTCAGATCCAGTTGATTATTGTTGTTGTTGTTGTGTTTGCTCATGGCCAAGCAGACAGTCCAGACCCGACCCGACCAGACGTATGTGGATGGAGCCATAAAAAGCGCTACTCGTACCGTACCAAGTGCAGCTGCCGCCGTTAAGTGCCCACTTAAGGGGCTCTGTCTCAGGCCCTATGTCAAGGTTACACCATGAACGACAAGCCCCACGCGTACTTAACCCACAATTTTTGACAAGATCTTATTTTAATTTGTTTTGGGTCTAAGAAGGCATGGGGGGAGCGGTCTTAGCGGGCATGACAGTTACACGTACTTAAGATAAACATCTTTGAAAATTGTATTCGAAAATGAAATACGCTGAAAATCATACAAAGCCAAGAGTGGACGTCGTGACATCTGCAGCATCTGTGGGCCGTAAATCCTAAGTTTATATTTGTATTTGTATTGTGTCAACTGCAGTTAAATTTGCCATCTGCCTTTTTGGCCATGTTTCTTGCAAATCATTGCGACTGGAAGTGTTGCCCTGACCAGTCTTGGTTGGCAGCAAGTGAATCCTCTAGAAATATGCGGAATTCTTCAGGCATTGTGCCCAATTACCCTTTCACCCAGAGACCCACTTAGTTGAGCATTTGTTACCTTGGTAGGCATTCAGCTAATCCACCACAACGAATTGCAATGCTGTCATTAGTTGTCATTTGATATTCGATATATTTGATATTTGTTTGTCACAAAATCATTTGTCAAAAATTGGTATATAAACGTGTCTTAGGCCTCAATGGGTTATGAGTTCTTACTGGAGTTTGGTTGTTGCCAATTCAAACTAAGACTAAATCCAATTCCAACCACCCAACAACATGCAACGAGCGGTAAGTGTTTGCTTGCCACATGCCACCAATTTCCACTATATTTGTAATCTCTATCTCTCTCTCTCTCCCACTCTCTCTCACTCAGCTGCTGTACTCTCTGGCTATCGCCTGCCTGCTGGCACTTGTCCCAATCGGCGAGGGCTTAGTGTGCTCCACACATAATGTGGCGTGCTTTGCTAATGCAATACAAGCGGCTTGTCCAGTGGATCAGTTTGCATATGCTAGCAACCATACAATGCGGACTTTGCTGACATTCGAGTTAAGCCCCATTTGCGGCACGTCAGCTGCATGCTGTTGAAAGCATTGTTATCTCTGCATTGTTGTTGGTTTTGTTTGTTTTTGTTTTAATAAAATGAAATGTTTTCAATTATTTAAAGTCTTGTGTATATTTCCATTTAAGCTAATTCATTTCGCTTTGCCAAACCCAACAATTCTATGAAAGCTGCAGAGTTGTCACCATGACCGAGAGATTGTCAGCCAACATGTGTTAAAATTAATGAATCATTTTATATCATAAGAAAATTAAATGTATATTTCCATAATACTTTTGTATTTATTTTATTTTCATGTTTAACAAAACAAACTCAATCTCAATTAATTTACGCCAAGTTAATGGTGCAGAGTGTAGGCCAAAGGAGCTGTGTGCAGCACAGACTTGACCAGAGGAGCAGAGTGGACAGTGTGGACCACTGGTGCAGCATGGACAGCATGGACAACAGGAGCAGCATGGACAGCATGGACAACTGGAGCGGCGTGGACAGCGTGGACAACTGGAGCGGCGTGGACAACAGCAGGAGCGGCATGGACAGTGGTCTTCAGGACTGGAGCGACGACATGTTCGATGACAGGCTTGCTGTGCACCTGGGTGATGCTCTGATGGGAGACAGCAGAAGGAGCGCTGTGCACCACAGTGCCTACCTTGGCCAGGACGGGCTCATGCACCACATGGTGGGTCTCGATGAGGCCAGCGCTTGCGGAGGCAACCAGAAGAGCAACGATAGCAACCTGCAATTGCAAACAAGAGATTCAATAACGATTGAAATAGTAAACAACATGAAGCGACTTACGAATTTGAACATGTTGAGTTTTGGTTTTGAGTTTGTTCTGTTGTTGTACAGCGTAGAAGCGGACGATTTGAACTGATGCCTTTGGGTTCTGCGCTAAACGCTTTTATAGGAACTGGCTGGCTGCTTAGCCATTGGCTGCTTAAGGGCTCAAAGAGTCAGAGTCGATAACAGCTGCTGGCAGGTCGTCCACCTTGAAGCGCGTTTGATAAGGCAGCAAAAGTTGCGCCTTCGTTGCAGCAATCGGACATAATTACAGACACGATCGCAAACAAACTAGTTGGATTCGTGCTCGGCTTGTGCGTTTGAGTGTTCGGTTTGGGTTTGGCTTTGGCTTTAACTTGCTTTGACTAGGGTTATGCTGAGTTAGCAATGAAGGTCACCAAATTTTTGTTTGTTGGCTTTCGTCTCAACTTGATGACTTCCCAAATGGTGGCCGTGCTTTGCTCGTTCTATATAAACTGCACTGCATAGCCACAAAATATCATCAGTTTCAATTGAAATCTTCTCGCTTCAATATGTTCAAATTCGTAAGTTCATTTCGTAAATTGTTATCCTGGCAGTCTTTAATTGTAATATTTTATACAATCTGCAGGTTGCTATCGTTGCTCTTCTGGTTGCCTCCGCAAGCGCTGGCCTCATCGGGACCCACCATGTGGTGCATGAGCCCGTCCTGGCCAAGGTAGGCACTGTGGTGCACAGCGCTCCTTCTGCTGTCTCCCATCAGAGCATCACCCAGGTGCACAGCAAGCCTGTCATCGAACATGTCGTCGCTCCAGTCCTGAAGACCACTGTCCATGCCGCTCCTGCTGTTGTCCACGCTGCTCCAGTTGTCCACGCTGTCCATGCTGCTCCAGTGGTTCACACTGTTCACGCCGCTCCAGTTGTTCATGCTGTGCACTCTGCTCCTCTGGTCAAGTCTGTGCTGCACACATCTCCCTTCGCAGCCTACCCAGTGCATCATTAGGATGAACAGAAGCTTTGCCATTTGCTTGTGATAAGAAATTTATGATTTTTGTTGAAGTAAACATTTTCGTTTCATAATTTGTTTGTTTCTGAGGATATGTGTAGAAGTCTTCGAAGTCTTATATGCCACTCTTATATGGTCCAAGGGCTGCGTGCAAAAAAGTGTTGCATACTTTGGGGCTGCTGTAATAATTTGAAATCCGTTGAAAAATAATACAGCTTGTTCGTTTTAGGAATTATTCAGTTAGGGCATTTTATTGCACACAAATATTGTAGAATCTAGACATTTTTTTTTTGTGATTTTTGCTGGTTTCGTTCTATAAACAGGGCACCCGAAATTTAAAGAAGAAATGATAATAAAATACGTGTGGACGGGACGAGCTTCGGCATGTGTGCGGGTGTGTGTGTACGTGAGTGAGGCTGTATCTTCAGATGGCACCAGGAGATTACCACAGATGCTTGACGACAACGGGGCCAGGATGAACTTGGCTGATGGCAATATGAGAAACAGGGGCAGGCACAACGCTCACAACATGGGGCGCAGCAATGAGTGGGGCACCAATCACTGGATGGCCCCAAGGTGCGGAAACCAGAGCAGGCCCAACAATGCTGGGAGATGGCGCAGGTACAGGAGCTGGAGCTGGAGCTGGAGCAGCGGCCACCAGGCTAAGGAGAGCAACGAAAACGCACTGGGAAATGCGAAATGCGAAATGCGAAATGAAAGGAGATTATTAAAGTCATCCAGGGGATAGTTAGCAGCTATTACTTACCAGCTTGAACATTTTATTGTGTCGATGGTTTGCAACGATTTGACATAGAATTGCATTGATCACTTGCCTATTTATACGAAAATCAATTGTGCTGGAATTTGCTCTAAATGGTCAGCTGTAGTGCATCAGCTGCTTGAGTGTGTGTGTGTGTGTGTGTGTGTGTGTGTGTGTGTGTGTGTGTGTGTGTGTGTGTGTGTCAACGCCTCTGCACTCGACACCGCATTTGGCCCGGCAAACAAGCATAGAGCACACCACACGCGGCACTTGGTGCACTCAGTTGGACGGCCGCAAACCCTTCCGGGGGCAGGTTCTCAACTTACATACGTTCAGGTTCTCAACGGCTTGACTTGCCAGCGCTTATGATTAACTGGTTCTTTATGCATCTAACCATATTGTAAGCTATCGCTTCGTGCAACGCGGCGTATGCTTGATACTTGTACTTGTTGTGGCATGCGTTCCGCACCTCCGCCAGTCCAATCAAGCGATAAACCAATGTTTATTATTATTATTTTATATGTATATACATATAAATAAATAAACATATATCTAAGTTGGTTTCTTGTCTGCTCTTTGCACTTTTGGCTGGCATAAATTAAGCCATAGTTGCTGCCAACACTTGATTAATGTGATCAGCTTTGTCGGCCAATTGTCACAGATTGTCTTGTGCAATATTAACACTCTTGCACATCATGCAGTTTGCTTTGCTGCTTCGATTGTCACCTAGATACCCTGTAACTATAATCGAAGCATACACTAACTGTAAAGAGTATTTGATTTATTTCAAAACAAGCTTTCTTTATAGCCCTTTTTTTGTTTAAAGTCTTTAAACTGCACGTGCCAAGCATAGTAAAAAAAACTATGTAGACTCGATAAATGTTGCCACAGTCACAAAACTGTGGGGTATATATGACAAAGAGTAAGTGTGTAACATTTTTGTTTTAAAAAAAAGTTGAGCTTACTTTGATATCTTTAAAATAATAGCGTGTTTTATTTCATTAAGATAATTTTAACCAAGTAATACTTTTAAGTGTGCTTGAAGTTCAAATATTGTGACTGTCGCTATAATTAATTTTTCTACAGAGTATACAAAATTCCATCAACTTTATATTATTAGAAATACCGCTGGCAATTGGCGCGCCTTTGGCTGGTCCCCCTCGCATTCCCCTTACGCAATTCGGTAGCCGCTCCCTCAAAGTGTTTGTGGCCAAAAAGCAATTCAGGGTTAAGTTCGACGCTTGTTTGATTTTGATTAGTTTTTAATTGGCCAAACTGGGAAGTGATTAAGAGCTGAATCTTTAAATACATTAACTGCAGCTTTTTTCACCCACTTAAAAAGCTTCAAAGTCTACATAGCTGTCTACTTAGAGTCCAAGCCATGGCAATTTAACTAAACGGTGTTGATTTGCTCTGACTTCTGGGGCGGACAGTCACAATTGGCAATTGATTCATGACTGATTTGAATAATTATCTAACGACTTGCTTATGCAAATAGTTGTGTAAAAAGAAGAAACGCATTGAATTTCAATGCTAACACAAGAAAAGGACGTGGTTTCATAAAAGCATCCTTTGGCCCTGCAATATAGTCTGCTCTTAGTATGGACAGCTGTATCTGCAGCTATCTTTAGCTACATTTGTCGCACTCATTGTACTCGTTTTGCTAATGCACTCATTTGCATAACACTGAAACTACATTTGTTGCCACACACACTTGCACTTTGCACACTCGTGTGGACAACGTGTCACCATGACGGCGGCATCTAATACGACGATCTCGTATGCTTGCGAAATGTAGAGCGGCAGACAAGTAATGGTATCATGTGATAATTCGCTGGCTGATTACCTGCTAATTATGTCACCTTTGGCAATCCACACGATGAGTTATAGGCCATCTTTCCGGCTAAAACAATTGCTGCTTTTGTGCTGGCTAAGAGGGGGCGTGTGCGATAGATAGGCTTGTTATGCTGATGTTGCTTTGACGTCATTGTCTAAGATATCGATTACGGGGCGTATGCGCAACGAGCTGCGACGCAACCGCAACAATTTGTTTTTATAATCGAATTGAAGCTCGGCAAACCATTAAAACATTTAATAATAATTTGTATGACGAATTTTTATTAACATTATTTTACGAAAAGTTTTGCACACTTCTGGACAACAATGGACACACACATACATACACAGCAAGTCAGCAGGCAGGTTGGTGTTGGTGGTGGGAGTATAGCGTAGTGAATGACATGACATGAACGGGCCATCTTTAATGATAATGATGATAATCATGGAAGTCGTGATGATGATGCAAATGATAGGGATCGAATGGATGATAGGCCTTGATAATGGGCGCAGGATGGTAGGCCTTTATGATGGGCGGATGCACCACAGTTTTGATCACAGTTGGCAGCACCACTGGCTTAATGATATGATGTGGCACACTGTGCACCACCGTGGAGCTTTGATGCGAAACAGCTGCCGGCAAATGCACAATTTTGGAGTAATGCAGCGGCTCCACATGGTAGTCGGGAAAGTGATGGTGGTGGCCATGCAGATAGCCAGGACGTGCTGCGGCCAGGTTGCACAGCAGCAGCAGCAGGGACAGCGACAGTAGCTGTAAAGGATGACAAGCGATTAGATATGTAGCTGCTGCTGCTTGTTGTCCTTGCGTTAAGTTTATCCTGTTTGCCTTACCAGTTTCAGCATGTTGTTGGTGGGTGGTGGGGTAATCCTTTTGTGTGTTTGTTGACTTGCAACTGGCAATGTGCAACTGATGCCACCATGACACCGCGCTTTGGCTTTTATACACTTAACGTCTTGCATCAGTTGCCTCAAGTGGCAGCAACAGCTGCCACTCGACAGTGCCAACAACAACTGCAGATGCTCTCATTGTTTGTCGCCATTTTCAATGCAATCTTCTGCCATTCCACACCACCATCACCTTCACCGCCGCCGCCGGCAAATAGTAACAGCACTAGCTGCACCACCGCTGCCGGCAACAGCATATCCGCGCTGCCGGCATTGCAAGCGGCTAGAGAGTGAGGGAGAGAGAGACACTTGCATCCGCAGTTAAAGTTGCAGTTGCCGTTGCAGTTGCAGACGCTGTAATTGCCCCGCGTTTGATTATTGTTTTTTACACTAGCCAACAAGTGACAGTTTTAATTGATTTTGTAACGAAACTATATAAATATGTTTGCTCAGCATTCAAGTCATTATATTCTTTTTAAATGTATTACAAACTTTGCCAAACACTTTTGGTAACCAAAACGGAAACCGATGGAGTTCAAAATTTTTATAAAACATGGAATATTAAATTGATGGAATTTTAATTGATTGAATATTAATTAATTATACTTGATTGTGATCTTATATAAATATTCTTATAATTAATTACCTTAATTGAATAAATACAATAAATAAATACAATATATTGTATTTTGTATTTAACTAAGGCAGCTTTCGATATTTCATTTTTAAATAATGATCGATTCTTTTTGTATTTAGATTAGAATATTAATACTTTAAATTATTAATATATTTAATTTATTTGTGTTATTTTACACATAGCAAAATCTTACATATATTTTACCTATGGGGAAAACTTATATATATTTTCCAAAAAGAATGTTTTTGTCGACAATTCTTTAGCACAGGTTTTTGCGATATACTGTATTAAAATTAAGATAATTTGACATCGACATCATTGATATGTATGTTATTAAATGGAATGGAAATAATAAGAATTAAAATGTAGTTCTAGCTTTATCAGCTTGACTAATTATCTTATGTTGTTCAGTGTTAAATGCTCTTTTGCTTTAGCAATTCTCGCTGAGTTTGATCTATGCCCTGTTGAACCCAGTTCATACCTCTTTGCTAACATTTGTGCACAACTTATCTTAATCCTTAAATAACTATCTTATCACACAATACAAAGCTGCCTCGGGGCATAACACCTCTTAAGACAGGCGGGCTCAATGAGCTCAATGAAGCGTAACTTCAAATTTTGGCAACTTTACAACGCGATGTCACAGCGATTGTTTTGGTTGTACAACTATTGCCATAGGTAATTGCCAGTTGGTAGTTGGCAGTTGGTAGTTGGTAGTTGCCTCTGCTTCTGTCGCCGCAATTTGTGCCTTAGGTTCATCGTATACCGTTACTAATGGCAGCAGCTAGATGCTGTTGCTCTCTTGCAACACATGACTGCGCTGCTGCATGGCAAGCATAATTTATGCCAGTGTTACATTTGCCTGCAACGACCTTGACCAGCCAGCCAAATTGTTGTTTTTTATTTTTATTGTTGGTTTTACAGTTTCGACTCTTTTTTTTTGGGCTCTTTTGGCAGCTGCAACGGAAATTCACACTCGCCAATTTAATTGTGATTCAGTTTTTTCGGATTTTGGCGTGGAAATTAGTCGTAAGTCTTGTTATCTCAATAACAATTATATAAATTTAGGCTGAGAACTCTCTGCGTTGTGAAAATATGTGCAGTAACAAGTGGCGCTGATTGCACTTGCCACATGCCACATGCCACAAGAAGCGCTACCAGCTGGCCAATTGCCAATAGATGACTCTATAAGGCTGTTGATATTTAAAGCATCTAACTGGAGCTGTGCAATGTTAACGAAAAGTTCATGAACAACAAAGCGACATTCAGCAAGTGGATCAGAGTGGATTAGTTGTTGTGGGTGAGATGTCTGGAAGGGGGGGTGTATTAGAATGCTCATTAGAATGTCGTCGCAATTGACAGTCGACTGGCGATATGAGACATTAGACTCTAGACAAGCGACAAGTGCAGTTAAAGTGGAGTCAGAGTCAGAGTCAGAGTCTGAGCTGGAGCAGCGTCTCGAAATGTCAGCAGAAACCGCTCGAGTGGAGTGCAGTTTATTAATCAGACTGCAATTGAATATGAAAATATTTGCACAACAATTCGTTGCAATTGCTTTGCAGTCCCTGGTCAATTGGCTTGACCCGCAACACACCCGTAAAATAACAATAACAATAACAACAGCTTATCTCGACCAGGAAATGTTGCATCTGTGGTGAAAAACTTGCTCTGTTGCATGCAACGACTTGCGCGAATGTGTTGCAAGCCTTTCGATTCAGTTCACTGGGTTAGTGGACACAGTCAACGTTGCCTTGCTGCATTAACTATGATAACTTCAAGTATACGATACGCCGCTTAAGCCACAACATTTTCAATGTTATTTCGATTTGAAATGACAATAAACTCGAGTCGAGACTCGACTCACATCCGCTGACCAGCAAAAAATGTCGATGCCACAATTGATGGATACAGTTGACCTTAGCCGCGGGCAAAGAGTAGCAACAACAAAAGCAACATGACCACCAATTGGCCACCTGTTCGCTTCGTTGAGTATACGAAGCGTTGTCTGCGTGCAATTAATGAGTATATCTAACTAACTTAGCTTAGACCAAAACGAATAGCACTTGGAATGCATTTATTATGCTCACTCGCTCGACTCTTTTCATATTGTCTCAAACTGACACCCGAAACAAAATAAATGCACAGCTGCAGCACCCGAAAATAAAAATTCGAAACATTTTTCACTGCTTTTTAAGTTTTGCGCAATCTCAAATATCTTTGGCTAACTGTGGCTATTTCTTTTAGCCCAACTTTAGCCTGGCGCCGGCTGACTGAAAACCCAACTAACTGACTGTTTCCCTGCCTTAAAGACAGACCGACTGACTGACTGTCTGACTGACTGACTGACTGACTGACTGACTGTCTGACTGACTGACACCTGCCCGCACTGTGCCAGTCTAGCGGGTGGACAGCTTAAATTTGTATTGTGGTGCGGTCGACTTTAATGCTCCCACAAAAAAGCATAATCAATGCCCAAATGGTTGCAATTTGCATGCGGTTAAAGCAGGTCAAACACATGTACATGGTTATGACAACATGCTTAATTTTAAAAGAGTAGATAGACATGTTGATAGTCAAGTTGCTAGATTAATTAGTGGCCGAAAAGTTAAATATGCAAACAGTTTGAGTTACATATAATTAAAGTTAGAGATATATGTATTATACATAGATTGTTTGTTAGAACAATTGAATAGTAATTGCATAAATATATAAATTAAAAGCATAATAGATAAATTGGATAGGCTTGACAAAACAAAAGGACTTATGTTGTATTAATTGACGAATTAGACAAATACTTGAATAACAATTATTGATCAACACTATTTGTAAATTTGTACAAAGAACCGTAAATAGCTTCCGTATCTCCTGATATTGCTTCCGTATTCCTACTTTACTTTTGCAGTCAGATCTTAGATAATTCGCTCAAGTTGTTTACGACCTTCTCGCCAATCAACTGTGGCAAAACGGACAAAGAAGAAAACTGAAACAAATTCAAGTTGAGTAATGTTGAGACTGATTAAAGGTGACGTACTCGACGCCGTGTACTTGTTTTGAGGCGCTGTTTAAACTGTGTAATTGCTCGACTAATCCCAAGTAAAATGGCTTTAATTAAAAGCGAAATTAAGTTGGCGATAAGGCAATCGCTACTTGGCTTAGCTGCTTTGGCTGCTGCTCAACTGCTTCAAGCGATCTATCGATATGGTCTACATTGTATAGCTTGCTCTGGCCGGGCATTGTTATGCAAGCCAGGTGAGCGAGTGAACTAACCAGAACTGTCACAAGACTGTCCCGAAGCCAGTTTCCCCAACTGATTGTGTGAGTGTGTGGGTTGGCCATAAGGCGTACATTACCCTCGAGAGCTTGAGTTCGATCGTAGCCCGGATATTGTTGAAGGAATTCAGTTGAAAAAAAAACTCAAAAATACAATTGTTTGTTTGTCGATGGACTCAGAAATAGACATCGACAAAAATCTATTAAAAAGCACTTTTGGATAGCCAAAGAATTTGTTCGTAAACAAATACAAGAAGGTCTGGGCTTGGGGGAAGAGAGGGGACTACCTGAATTATCTGTCGCCAGTTTGCAATATTCATTAATCACGGCACAAAAAATTGCTGACAAATCGCCATAACGGCGACAGCTCAGAGATCTCAGTGTGGCAACAACTGGCGGGCAACTCGCCGCAACTGTGTCTTATTACAAAAGCGGAACTCATTGAGACAGAGGGAGTGGGAATATGGAAAGAGACAGAGTGCTGTTGACTGAGAGACAGAGAGAGAGAGCGAGTTCTATGTGGGTTGTGCATTGTATTGTCTTGTCGTGGTCTGCCTAGACAAGATTAGCATAACTGGAAATTACAAAAGACATAAGCTTTTTCATTATTTTCGCTGCTACGTGATCGGCAAATTGAACCACCGAAAAACAGCACATGACATTCCTGCAAAAGTCAACAAATCATGCGACACTAGCGGGATGCGGCCATGTCATGTCTAAGCCAATTTGGCGCTCACTCCAAGCAAAAAGACACGCACTGAACTTGAACCACTTTACGAGCATGCTTTGGCAGTGACAATTGTGGTTGCGTAGTGGTTGTGGTTGTCGTTGTCGTTGTAGTTGCTGCTGGTGCGTGTGTGCCACCAACCAAATTTTCACGGTCAACGTTGCTAAGAAAATTGACGGCAAAACAACAGCAACAAAAAACAACATAAATGCTGCGAGTTGTTGCTGGAATGTTGCAAGTGGCAGCAGACAGCAAAGTGGCCAAATGGCCAACTGTCCGACTAGCCGACTATGCGACTGGCCAACAGCTGTGGATGGGGGCAAGCCAATGACGTCGTCGTCTCGTCGGGTCGGGCCTTTATTTTGACTGGTTTTTTTTAATGGGCTGGCACTGGCCGACATGGGCGGATAAGTCTGTAAACGAAAGTGTTGTTGTTGTTGTTATTGTTGTCGAATCAGCTGCAGCAGCTCCAGCACCACTTGGCCAAATGGGTGGCTTTTCTTAACGATGCTGTGCAAAAATGATTATTATTGTATTCTCTGCACTTTTGGCGCAGTTTTACAATTTGAATTGTGTGTGTGTGTGTGTGTGTGTGTGGTAATGTGGCATGGGGCGCTCTGGTGTGTGTTGGGTGTGCGGTCACTAGTTGTGTATAAAAGCTGGCGCAAATCTGCAGCTAGCAACAGACAACGGCAACGCGTCAACACAGACCTACTTCATTTCAAACAATAGCTTGCGCCAAGAATCGCCAGGATTAGCAAAATGTACAAGTTGGTAAGTGCCACACTCGAAAGCAGCACTCGTTCTGATTGCACCTCACTCACATCCACATGCCACACTCTCTTATAGGTGGTGTTGTCTGCTCTGCTCGCTGTGGTGGCTGCTCGCCCGGGCTATCTGGAGGCAGGTCCTCTGCTGCATAGCTACGCTGCTCCTGCTATTATCCATGAGCCAGCACTGGCCAAGGTGGGTCACATTGTGAAGACCATTCCGTCGGCTGTCTCCCATCAGAGCATCAGCCAGGTGCACAGCTCGGCTCACATTGTGCAACCAATTGTGGCACCCATCATCAAAACCTACGCTGCGCCCATCTATAAGACCTATGCCTCTCCCGTTCTGCACACATCTGTGCTGTCGCCTTCTTGGGGCTCTCACGGCTGGGAGTCGTCCTGGTAGACGTAGGCTTGGACTACTGAAAGGCTCTCTCCGTCTTGCCAAATTTCTTACACCTTTCCTGCATTTTGTTTTTCCTTTAACCCATTTCGACTGATGTAAATAAAGTCCGTGAAGCTTAAACATTGAATTATTTTTTTATGTTTTGCAAACATGAATTGCAAAATGGCTGCAATATTGGAAATTAATGCAATTGATAGGAAACGCACTTTAAATTGAATTCGGTTCAAAAACAACTGATTACCTGACTAAATTGATAAAGTAAAATGTGCTTAAAATTTCAAATAGTTTAGTACCTAACAAAATTAAATAAATGTTGAAAATTTTGACTTTCATACTTGTCGAAGAGCTGATTCAATTTGATATTCTACTGCTTTTAAAAACCAGTTAAATCTTTACGAAAATATATTGTAGTGAATAATAAGTATAATAGGATTAATAAAAAAGAAAGAAAAGTAATGATTGTAATTCCGAAAGATAAACCCTGATAGTTTATTAATTTTTCATTGATGATTACTGTTTATTTCATTCTACTCGACTGTTAGGCTTGAACGCTTCCATAGAATACAAGTACTTCTATAAGTCAATTGCTTATAGACAAATGTCTTGATATGATGTCAAGTTCTAGTTACTTGACTCTTCTCAATCCCTCCACACATTTGCAAAGAAATGTTTAAACAATTTTCTTATATTTTGTGCCTATTGAAAAATGGGATAAAAGGACATAACAAGCGGATGGAAGAAGCTTCGACATAAATATATACAATATTAAACATATTCTTGTGCATATCCGAGTGTTGTTAGCCCTGTTCAAAATTAGCTTCAACTAAGTAAATTTGTAAATTTGAATTAATTGTTGACTTAAGGGTATATAATTTGAAAATAAAATTGAGCATAGGTTACCTTGAAGTGAAGCACTTTCGACAAAGTTTTCTTAATCCATGAACCAGAATTTCGCAATTATCGTCAGCTTTTTTCCAAATTTGTTTCAATAAATAATTGCACGATCATCAAATTATAGACAGATATTCACATTTTACTCGCAATCAAACATGTTTAGAAATATATACAGGAGAATTTGGTTTTGTTTTGGATCAGCAGTTAAGCAGTCCAGCTACTCGAACCATAGTATGAACTATTCTTTACCAGCCAGCATTGTAGACCACTGGTGAGGCAATGGTCTTCAGCACTGGAGCAGCTGCTGCATAGGTGGAATAGCTGGAGACAACTGGAGCTGGAGCGGCCACATAGCTGGAGACAACTGGGGCAGCATATGACTTGACAACGGGAGCAACGACATCCTCCACATAGTGGGCACTGCTGTGCACCACCGACTGGCTCTGATGGGAAACCGAAGAGGGAATGCTCTTGACCACAGAGCCCACATGGGCCAGCACAGGTTCCTGGACAATGGTTGTGGCTGGTGCGGAATAGACTACAGGTGACTCATACAGATGGCCGGGACGAGCAGCAGCTACGGCAAGGAGAGCAGACAACACCACCTGGATAAAGAGAGAAGTAATTGCTTAATAATGATGCACTGCAGCGGGCAGCAGTTGAAAGGCACTTACCAATTTGAACATTTTGAAGGGGCTTGTGTATGTTTCTTGGTCTGTGTTGTTGCTGTTGTTAGCGAACTTGGTTGACTGATAATTGCCAAAAGTGAAGCCTGCGTTTATATACAAGTCGAGCTGCCAGGTAATGTCTAATTAAAACGGTTAGCAGTGAGTGAGTGGGGAAACATAAAACTGGGAAAACGAACACGAAATGAAATACAAACCAAATAATGATGATGACCCTGAATGAGGCAAGACGACAGACGCAGTCAAAGTGCAAGTAATGCAGTTTGGGGCCAGGAACACTGACTCAATGATGGAAGGGCCGTCAATTGAAGTCTAAGCTGCCTGCTGGTCAATAAACTGGTTACTTTGCTTTTGGTTTTGTCAACAGACAATTGCTTTTGCTTCGCTTGAGCCGCCCACCGACTCTAATTGCTTATTGATCGCGACGTGTCTTTGAGAATCGAATCTGATATGGGTCTACATTTTGTTGTGCGTGTGTGTGCGTGTGTAGTGTAGTGAAGGTCATTCGAGTGCTGTGCTATATAAACTGAAGCTGCAGCTGCCACAACACACACAGTTCTCGCTAGAAACTCGAACCCAACAGACAACAGTCAATACAGACCAATAACAAAACTAATTACCAACAAAATGTTCAAATTGGTGGTATTGTCTGCTCTGCTCGCCGTAGCCGTTGCTCGTCCCGGTCATCTGATTGAATCCCCACTGGTCTATGCCGCCCCAGCCACCACTACAATTGTGCAGGAGCCCGTGCTGGCCAAGGTTGGCGCCGTGGTGAAGAGTGTGCCCACCGCTGTCTCCCATCAGAGTCAATCGGTGGTGCACAGCTCCGCCCATGTCGTCGAGGATGTCCTGGCTCCCGTTGTCAAGTCCACACCTGTTGTAAGCTATGCTGCCGCTGCTCCAGTAGTGCACAGCACCTATGCTGCTGCTGCTCCAGTGGTGCACAGCACCTATGCCGCTGCTGCCCCAGTGTTGCACAGTGCCTATGTTGCTGCACCAGTTGCTCATGTGGCAGCCTCCTCGCCGCTGACTTACACTGCCACAGGAGTGTGGTAAGGACATGGAGTGGGACGTGCATTGTTGGACGGTCTTTGTGATACGAATATTTTGAATAAATAAATGTTTTTGCCCTTGAATTTCAATCGAGTGTTTTCTTTTTCTGTTTTTGAGGCCACCTGCAGGGTCGTTGCCCCTTGGGGCATGCTTCCTGCTGGCCTAGTGATGGACAGCTAACGAGTTTGTAAACAAATGAGCCAAGTATTGTGGCATAGACGACTCTAATATACTCGCAATTAATTGCTAACAGTTGTCAAGCAAAGACTAGCCTAATTTTAGAAAAATATTAAATATAATATATATATACAAGTTGAAGCTATTGCATGTTGAATTAACTTTATAGCTTCCTTTTTAAAATATGTTTAAATGGCTGAAACTTATATACCCTTTCTCTGATTTCACTACAAGCCTGATATGTCCATTTTGCTCGTTTGGCCATGTAAAGTTGTGCTGTTTACCATTTGTTAGGTACAACCCATGCTGGCTTAATTCACACCATATGCTTCAGCTTGTAGGCCAACGGTTGAGAACACACTGTGAGCACCATTTGTCCTTGGCTGCATTGCAGGTTCAAGGACTTCGATGCACACGCGATGCAATTGGCAAATGGTCAATGAACCTGCAACATTGCGGCAAAAACATCTCCGAGTTTTTCTTACATTTTTGTTTATCATTTCTATTTTTAGTTGAATAAATAATTGCCATTGTGGGACATATGTGGCACTCGTATATTTGTACATTGTAATTACATATTTATTTAATGCCAGTACAACACATAATATTTAATTACTGAAATGTGTGTGCAACAAAAATGTTTATTATAGTTATGAATCCACTAACAGTAGTATAAGTAAACCAACTGCGTTTTTATTTTAATTAAGTAATATGTTACATCCACCAAATTTAAAAAGTTGTTGAACTCGCGAAGCTAAAAATGTATACATATTGTGTGTTGCTTTAAATGTGTTTTAATTAAAAGTTTAAAATAATTTAAATTAATATAAAATTAACAATCATTTTATGCATGATATTTATTATAAACAGGATGTAATTAAATTCTCTATGTTTGGAAATTGTAATGAAATCAAGTAATCATTGCAGTGATAGTTTTGAATTTGAAATGAATATTATAGTTACGATAAAAAGTCATTTTTATGTTTCGAAATTGACATAAAAAAATATTATTAATTGTTTTATTTTCCAGAAGAATTATATCTCACATTGATAGCGTGGTTTTTCTCATCTATTGTATATATGGGTGGAGAATACGCTAATCTGTACACATTTCTAAAGTTTTTGATTAGACTGTAATTTCTTTTGCATAAAGGTACAATTGTAACATAGGGCGAGCTTCTTTTGTGTCTCACTAACGGTACTTTGCTGTTAGCTGCTACGATGAGCAGCATCTGAAAAAATCTTTACTTGAAATTACAATCAATTAATGTGAACTGAGTGTCTTACAAGTAAACAAATGGCGAGCTTCATTGTGCTAATTGGTTTTTATTTGTATTTAATTTCAGTGTTTTATTTTTTTGACAGCTCGAACAAATTACACATTTAAATTACACAAAATCCTTATGGTGCTGTTAGAACTGATTCTAGGCTTTGACTCTAGCTAAACGATGGCTTCTCCATAGCTTTTATAGTGCAGTCAATATGCAATGTTTGCCGATGTAAATTCCGAGAAAATTCTGGCAGCTGTTGAGGCCGCAATTTTCTGGGAAGCCTCAAGCTTCAATCTCAGGAAACTGAGCTCAGTTTACATTGAATGAAATCAAATCAAATGTCAATGGCAGCATTGACGTGCGACTAATGAGCCACGGTTCGAAATTGAAAATAAGAGTGGGTTTGGCTTGTGGTTTGTCTCTTGTCGGTTTTCGATCAGGCAAGGTTTCGGTGGTGCGACGAAATAAGTACTTAAGTGGTGCGGTGCGTAACTAGCTGAAATTGGCCGCGAATAATAATCTGGTTTATTGTCTGCACGGAGAGAGAAAGACAGCAATAGAGGGAGAAAGACAGAGAGAGAGAGAGAGAGAGAGAGAGAGACACGGCAAGAATCCGTTCAGGCACGTACGACAACGAGTACTCATTATGCTCGATTGCCAGCCTGCGTGTGTGTTTGTGCCTTGAAAGTGAAGTTCAAGTATAAAACCCGGCGACAGTTGAGCAACAGGCACAGTCTACCCTTCGACACAAGTCAAAGAACCCGGCATTCCACAACTCTACAACATGTTCAAATTGGTAAGCATCCCATTGAAGCATTCTCCAAGATGTGGACGTCATCTAATTCTATGATTTCAATAGTTCGTTCTCGCTACTCTGCTCGCCGTTGCCGCTGCCCGTCCAGGACATTTGGTTGGCTCACCACTGGTCTACAGTGCACCAGTCGCCACAGCGATTGTGCAGGAGCCTGCCCTGGCCAAGGTTGGTGCTGTGGTCAAGAGTGTGCCCACCGCTGTCTCTCACCAGAGCGTCACCCAGGTGCACAGCACACCCGTCGTTGAGGATGTGGTTGCACCCGTTGTGAAGACCACTCTGCATGCCAGCGCTCCCGTTGCCACCTATGCTGCAGCTGCTCCCGTTGCCGTAGCACCTGTGTCCACCTACTCCGCTGTGGCACCTGTGTCCACCTACTCTGCTGTGGCACCTGTGTCCACCTACTCTGCTGTGCACGCACCCGTTTCCACCTACTCCGCAGTAGCCCCCATCTCTACCTACTCGGCTGTGCACGCACCCGTTGCCTACTCCTCCCCAGTGCTGCACCACGCTCCACTGACATACGCAGCCAGCGCCTGGTAAGAACGAGAACGAAAAATTTTGTTGCCCGTTGTTGACTTGTAGACTCCACAAAAACCACAAATAAAGAAACCTTCGAATGTAAACCATAAATGCAACTTAGGTGTATTTATTTTCTGAGCACTCTCACTTGAGGTAGATGCTGGGATAGGCGACGGTACCAACGCCATTCCAGCCGGGCTCGTACCACTCATTGCTGTAGCCGAGTGGTGCGCTGGCATAGGCATAGCTCGTGGGGCTGTAGGTCTTTAGTAGTGGTGTGTGGTGGGCGTGCTCGATGATGGGACGCCAGTAGGGACGCTTCTCGTGCACCACCGTGGAGCTCTGATGGGAGACGGCGGCTGGCAGTGCGACAGTCTCGTAGCCCAGCACAGTGGGTGCATAGTCGATGGTCTCATAGCTGGGCAAATAGCTAGGACGTGCCTGACTGAGAGCCACATAGGCCACGCACAGTACGAACACCTACAAATGGAAATTAGTCACGATATCCACTGGTAATCCACAGTTGAACTCACAATTTTCATCATTTTTGGCGGTGGGTCTCGACCTAGCTTTGGTAGCAACAATTGGAAACTGTGTTTAATGCTGAAGAAGCCACACAATTTTATAGTCCAGAGTGCGGTAGTTTCTTTACGTTAGAATTGGCACAGACAATCGAGCCATCAAGAGATCTGGCTGTTTGTTTGTTTCTTTTAGGCATTTTTTTCCCAAGCAACGACGCCTCATTAGTGGCCCATTTGGGCGTAACTGAGCGACTAAGTGGTTCCAGCCAAGGCAAAGCCAGCGAACAGTCAAAACTCGACTTAAACTTTGGGCAAATACTCCCATGGCATATTTGCTTAAATGTTGGGCTTTGTTAGCTCCTGTCTGCAGCATACAGCATACAAACCACTTTCACACCCACCATAAATCAGTTGCATATGAGAGTACAAGCAATGCTAATGGTTTGGGCTGTACTTGCAACGACTCCAGTTGCCACCGCAACGCTCCAGTTAGCCAGACAATGAAGTCAGCACAATTCGCATTTACATAAATACCTACACAGCCACAGAAAGAGCTTGTCGTACTAAGTAACACATTTCCCACTTTTGCATATTCCACGCCACACTGATTTTTCCTGGCTACACCACAAGTTGTGCGACATGTCTGTGTCTGTCTCTGTTGGCCAGCTTTGACTGACCTTTCTGCCTAATTCAATTAAAAGCACGCAGTGGTGTGGCGACCCATAGCGTCTCGCTGACAGCCACTCAACATTGTAATTAGTGCACGAGTTGTGGCCACCACTTCAAGCGTAGAAAAACCTTTGTAATTGCCCTTAGAGTCAGCTCAGTTTGAGCTGCAAATCTTTTGAACTGAAGCTCCCATTTAATGTGGCGTTAATTGTGGATTTTATATTGTGAGCTTATAATTGGCCTTGCTTACAGTTGTTTGCCTCTTGACCCACTTGCAGTTTTGGTACACTCTGCACATCGCTGTCATTCATAAATTTTGCCCTACAATTATTAAAATGTTCCCTACTTTTAGGCGACAGCTGAAATGTGGCTTGTGTCTGAGCTCAGCTTAAGCTTTTGCAGTTAAAGCTTAGACCGAGAAAGACAAATGAGTTTAAGAAAGTGTTGCAGTCTTTTTGTGTCGCAGTTAATTAAAATGCTTTGTCCAAAACAAGCAGACAACTTTATTTAGAACCATGGCCATAAGCTGTCGAGGGAATTACTTAGTGTAATATGTTAACAATTTTCTTGTTAAGAGCCTAATATTTGTTATTTTATGGAGCGTTGTTTTGCTTTAAGTCGAGTTATTTTAGTTGTCTGATTTCACTTTTATTGCATTCTGATTCATGTTTAGGAAGTACAGTGGACAAGACAAATTAAATTAAAATAAATTAATTAATAACTTTAATATATGATTACATTTCTATTATAATTAAATGAGTTATTGAAATGCAATAAATAGCATTGCAGACAATTTTTACCATTTAATTGTAAGAGAGAGAAATAATTTACTTGACATTACATTCATTCCCATATCGTGAATCGTAATCGTCTCTCTCTCTCTCTCATTCAGTAATTCGATTTTTGCCACTGCCAAAGGCACAATCAGAATTCGCAATTTTGTTGATTGGCTGCAGCCAACGAGTACTGACGGATAGACAGTTGTATTACGAGTGTAGTTAATAGTTTAATTAATAGAAGTTGCCAACAAGTAGTTGTGTCCGCTGGGACTGCGGCAAACGACAGCAGGGGGGTCAGCAATTCGACGCAACATGCGGCTTAATTAGCGTTTGAAGTCGCACAGTTTTAACTCTTTTTTTGCACTCCAATTCGACAGGCTGTCCAAGTCGGCTTGGTTCGCATTATGCGATTATATTTAGCTTACGTGTCCAGGCCGGCATCGCTCATACGCCCCGTAACCGATACTCAGTTAACGCTCATTCAATGGTCACCTGCAAGTCAGTCGTAAATGTAAATGGGTTGTCGGACAGTTCTGGAATGGGCGTTGCTTGCTGTGTTGATTGTCTTATTAATTTTAATGGTCAGCATAACATGAAAACGCACTGGCAGCTTTTTGTGTAAGCGTTTTGATTTACCAAACTTTTCTCAGCTCTGTTTGGCCAAAATAACAACAGCAGTTGACCATGTTGGATTTGAAGTTTTTTACTTGGCAACTTCCTTGATTACAGCAGTTTTGAGTCGTTTGGCGCCCATAAACCGGATCCGTCTATTTCCATAGCTTGGTTCAGTTCGGTTCAATCAACGTACTACATCAATTTAATGTGTAGTTTAGCTGAAGCTATCATTAAGTCTAATTGACTTTTTATCGTTGCTTTTCGTTCTTATTTCATCCGTTGCTCCGGTGGACGTGACAAAGCCAACACTCGAAGAAATCGGGGGAGAAAAACACAAATCGGAAATTAGAGTTGCGTGCTTGGCAAACTGGTTATTTCTCTCAGTGTTGACTGCGTCTCTTGCCCCTTCGACAGGTGTTTGCAATATCTTATAATGAGCATGTGGATCGCCACATAAAAACAATACACCAAGTTCAGGGTGAGTAATCCCAAATCATGGGTATTCGATCTAGCACTCATTGAACGATATTCACACAAATTCAATCGCAATTAGAACAGAACTCAGAACTCACTGTACAACAACAAAAAGTGAAAGTCGCATGGGAGCAACATGTGGAGCACGGAGTGTGGTGGTGGGTGGCAAGCGCTTGTAGAACTGATTCAGATTCAATTAAAAGGCAATAATCGTCAAACTAGCAACTAAAACTGCGATCAACAGCTCAGTACGTGTGGGACTTGTACGAGTAGAGCAAATAAATCACATGCTCTGGTGTGTGCATAAAAAATGCGTTCAAGCAATTTGCATACAATTTGGTGACAGACAACTACAAAATTAAACAGACTGAGTCGTCGCCTCTGTTGGCACAACGAATATATGATACTCTCTTTAAAATAGATGCAGATAAATAATAGACGAAACTGCAGATAAATAATAGACGAAACTGGAGTAGTCTAGTAATTTAGTTGCTTTTAATGTATGGATTTCATTTTCTATAACAAAATAATTATATTTAAAAAAAATAAAAAAATGAATTTAATTTAAACGAATAAAATAATAATATATTTAAGCATTTTTTTTGCACTGAGATGATTTTTGTAATATCAAATTGGTAAGTTGTAAATATAAATATATTTTAAGCTTTGCTTCAATAAAAGCTGAGCTGTCTAGAAATATCAAATATATTTATATACACCAATGTCTTATGCTCACAGAAAGTGTATGCGAAATAACAACAACGTCAACTAGCATACAATCTGCCTTCGAGGTGTTTGCAATTTTTAATTTACGAGCATAAGTTAGGGGCGTCGTTGTGTTTGTTGTTGCTGCTGTTTGCTTGTAGTTGTAATTGTTGTTGTTGTTGCACAAATTGGTCGTGGTGCGTGTGTACAGATTTTGGTGGCAGGCAGCTGTTAAACTACTTAATTATGAAGACAATTTCTGCAATTTGCATTGAAACGGCAAACTCAGCTCATTGAAGCTGTCAAATAATCTCAGCTTCAAAAGTTAACATGCAAAAAGGCCAACAACAAACGGCAACTATCAGAACAACAAGTAGTTATATTAACATACGTGCTTTTGTTGTCGGCCAGCAAAACCGTAATTGCGCAATGTCCTCAACGAGTTGGCCAAAAAATAAAAAGAGAGAGAAAACATAAATGGTCTACACAATTACAGCAAAAGCAGATTGACCAAAGCTTGGGATAAACATCAAAGACAGCCGGACAGCCAGCTCGCGGCCAAGTCGAAGGTGATAGCTGCCGACACTGCCTAATTGTCACTGACAGCTGCAGAGCGGCAGCAGGAGGTCGTTTTAATTTCATTAATGGAACGACAGCTAGTTCATTACTTTGATATGCCCTTGCAGAGGGGTACTAGCGATTACACAGCAAGTGTGTAACTGCAAGTAAGGGACCATAAAGTACTGTGCTGAAATTGCAAGTTTAGATTGAAGAAGAATATTGAATGGAACGATAGCTAGTTCATGACTTTGATATGCCCTTACACAGGAGTACTAGCGATTGCAAGGCAAAAGAGTAACAAGAGAAGAAGTCTAGACTGTAGACAATTAAGTATAGCAGCAACTAATACATTATAAATTGCATGCTGGAACATTCACGCTGTTTTATTTAATTATGTTGCATACTACACATTTATGCTTGATTACATGTAACCCTGCTGTTCAATACAAGTTGCCATTTAAGTTAAATAAGTCTTAAGACAAAAAGTTTAATTTCGAAATAGTAAAAGTTGCTTATTGGAAACATATAGTGAGACAACAATTATAAGCAATGTTGCTAATTAAATAATCGAATGAAACTATGATTAAATAATACAAGCTGAAAGACCTTTGGCTTTATAGGTATATTATTGTACGTATATTATAATCACAATTGCAAAGAGTATGCAGACTTCATTAACCCTAAGACAAGTTCATTTAATTTTCTTGTTTTTTGCCATAACACGAATACGAATGGTAGTATGAGTATGAGTATGAGTATGAGTACTCTTATGTGCTCGTCGCAGTTGCTTGGTTTATTTTGCAGTCAATTGAAGGTATTCTAGTAATTTTTTTCAATTGTCTTGCCATTGTTACAGTTTTCAGTGGCTGCTGTTGTTGGTATTATTATTAACATTAGTTGTTGTAATGTGCACGACATTAAGCGACCTTGACCGCGTCCAACGTGTGGTATACTTAATTGGCGCACTCGTTGGCCGCGTCACCGTTTCGCACCATATAATTATGCAAAACTAACACAAATTAAAACTTAATTAAATAACTTTTTGCAGGACTATGTACTATAGTAAGCTAATTAGACAATCCAGTCCCTCAAGTCTGCCCTCATTCCAGTCTCGTCAAATGTTGGGAAAATATTGTATATCGATTGCAGCAGATATTGGAAAATTCGTGGAAAATGCATAAATCATATGCCAGAAAGTAAATCAAAAAACCCAAATACTTTGATGGCTTTTAATTTGATGTTTGAATGATTTGTGTTGCAGTTGCAGCAGCAACAGCCGCTTTGTGGCATGCAGCAGTTGCGGTTGCCCAATGCAGCAGGCAATGCACCAGCAACGAAGCCATTAAAATGCAATTACAGCCACAATGACTGGCCACAAGAGTGGCACGGATGCAAATGGTTTTTTGGTGGCAGTTGGCTATGGGTTTAAGATAGGTGGGTGGGTGGGTCACGCAATTCGTATCCTGTTTTGTGTCAATCAAACGCTTGATTTCTGTTGTCTGTCGCCATCATTTGCATATCGATAAAGCCGCAAACAAATGCAAATTGCTGCCACGACTAAGGTGTCCGGTGAAGGGTGTCAATATGCAGATATTCGACAATTGTAAACCACCAAAAGAATTGTCCACTGTGCTTGAGTTGTTTTTTGTTTTCTCGATTGATTTATGCGCCATAAAGTTTAAGCGCTCTTTGTGTGTGTGCAGAATCAAAACTCTTTGTGTGTGTGCAGAATCAAAACTCTCAAGCAGCTGGCGTCAGTCAAGGCCCACTCTGAAGTCAGCATTAGGCCTACGCTTAAAGCGATTGTATAATCTCAGCTTTTATCGTATCCCACAACAAACGAACACGCATAGTTGTTGTCCATTTGTTTGTTATTACGATTGTTGCATTGATTACGCTGCCGCTTGCGGCATTCAGCTTCCAACTTGGCGCTGTTTTTCCCAGCTGCTTAAGCAGATTGCCAAACGATAGAGAAAAGGCGTGGCTGCTGGCAAAGGATGGCGGCAGGAAGGGCGGGGCGCGCGAGTGTCGCAGGACGGGGGAAAACGCAAAATTAAGAATGGCTATTAAGAAATCTGGCAGGCCATTAAAACGAGTGCTCAAATATGACGCGAACACAGCCAGCATTTTAGCCTGCTACCCTGTACACTATAAATTGTGCTCACTGGGCATGGACAGATAAGAGAAAATATTTTAAACACTATCAATTACTTTTTCAGATGAGGAATATAACATTTATATTGCTATCATTAGCGCAGTTTAAAACAATACAAACCAATTTATATGAATTCTTTTGTTAACACAATTTTTAGATATAGTTCGCAGTAGCTTCAAGTACAATTGGAGTGTAAACTACTGACATTTTCAATATGAGTATTATAATGCTAATTTATAATATGCTAATTTACTTCAGATTTTATTTAATCCGAAACTTCTTAGTGTCAGCCTTAATTAAATAAAGATAAATATATTTAAACACAGTATACATATACCATAATGTGCTTTATTTTTGACTTATCGATTGACCAAGTGCATGCATAGGGTATCTGCTTGCATTGCCTTCATTATTGCACACAATCGTACTTGTTTATTTTTGTAATTTATTTGCATTTGCGATGCGAATTGATTTTCGAATGAATTGCAAGTTACGCATACGCCGCGTACGCCGAGCCGTACGATAAGAAATCAGTTGAAACAAAAATTAATGTGAAAACGTCGAGCAACAAAGTGGCAAGCACTGCTAACCAATGACCACATAGTCGAGCAGCTGGACACTGAACTGGACACTCGACGTCGTCGTCGTCCACTCTCAATTTGTTGTCAGTTATTAAGCAGCTCGATTTTTCATGTGCGTCGATTGGAACGGGAACGGGAGCAGTATTTGCATAGTTCGAAGTGTGCATTTTCTACACCTACATAGATCGTCGAGTGCGCTGTCAATCAGTGCGAATGCTGATTGATAATCACGTGCGTGTTTTAGAAAGGAATCTGTTTATGTTGGCCTAATGTGGGAGATATGTACATACTACTATTGGAGTGTATGATCCATTGCACAATGATATTTAGCTTAATGTGTGGCAGGTTGACGCCCCAAAGATCTCGCACCATTTGCAGCAGGCGGCATTCAAGTTAATTGCGCGTTAAGTAAACCGCAAATTACAATAGGAACAATTAAGCGACCGCAAAAGAAACCAGCAGAGAACAAGAACAAAACAAAATATTATATGAAAAGTGCATGCAACAATGGCAAGACATGCAATGGCTTTAGCCTTTTGATTTCCGGCACAGTAACTCGATTTGGCTTCCATTGGGAGTCGAAGTGGAAGCCAAAGCTAATGCCGATACCAAAGCCAAAGCCGAAGTCTGCTGACAACTCACTTGGGTGCGAACAAGCCAGCTAATTGAATTGATCATTGCCAGAGATCGAAGACTTTTGCGAGATTTTCTCGTTTTCCACTCGGCTACCGCAATGGCTGGGAAAACTGCAGTCAAAACACTAACAACAAAAACAACAACAAGAAGGCGCGTGACTGATTTCTGCGGCACTGCATCGAGATCAATCGAGATCGTATCTCAAAGCTCTGCATGCTATTCTCAAAGCGAACGACTTTGGCAAAAAACCGAAGCTCAACTCGGCCCCCGAAGTCGTGGACAGGGCAGGGCGTTCACGCTTTTGATTCGTACTATAGTTCGCCAAACTGCTCGCACTCGCGAGTCTTAGCTCGTGTTTATGTTTTTGTTGTTGTCTCGTTTCGCTTGGCACATTGTCTGTGCGGCAGTGTCAGAATATTTCTCAGTGTTTTGATTTTGGTATAAATATGCCAAGCAGTGCGCTTGTTTAAACATAGCACACTCAACTCTTCAGCCAAGAAGTAGCCAAGCAAACAACCAATACAACCACCCAATATGTTCAAGCTGGTAAGGATACGAAAGACTTAGGCAACAAACTTGCCAGCTACAATCATCGTACTCTCTTTAATCCACAGATCGCCGTCCTGTCCGCTCTCTGCGCCGTTGCCAATGCTGGCGTCATCGCTCCCTACAGCCATGGCTATGGCCTGAGCAGTGCCTATGGCTTGGGCCATGGCTACGGCCTGGGCTATGGTGCTGCCCTGGCTCCCGCCTATGCTTCACCAGCCGTGATCTCGCATGCTCCCATCATCAAGAGCTACGCTGCCCCCATTGTGCACGCTCCAATTGTGAAGACCATTGCTCCATTGGCCACCTCGTATGCCAACACCTACAAGGTCGCCACCAAGGCCTACCCTGTGGTGCATGCCGCTCCCGTCTATCACGCACCCGCTGTTGTTGCTGCCCCAGCTCTGCACACCACCTCTACCTACCATGGACATGGTGCCTATGGCGGCTATGGCAGCTACGGCAGCTACGGTCTGGGATATGCCGGTTACGGTCATGGTTATGGTCTGCACTAAGCGTCTGCTCCGAACAGCACGCACTCCCATCTCGTTGACGACCCCAAGATCATCGCAAAACAACAGCAACAACAACAACAACACTTGCATATTCCCATCGGACTTACCGAGAGATTGTGTGAGATTCCTCAGTACAACATGTTCTACATTTTGCCGCTGACAAAGTGCAGAGCTCGCAGTCGTGTTCAAAATTATAATACAAAACCGGAGACAGAGACAGAGACACTGGCTGAGAGAGATAGAGATAGTGTGAGAGCTATATAGAATGAGCAAGAGATCAAGTCAATGCTGTTAATTATTACTTTTTGTTATTGTGCAATGCTCGTGGTTTCCACTTAAGTAAATAAACGATTCAAAAAAATTAAAACAATGAAACATTCTTTTTATTCATGCACTGACAGAAATTACCTTAAAGTATTTGTAAAAAAAAGGTGTACTGTAATAAACAAGTGGTACAAAATGATGGCAATAAATAAGGCAATAAATAAGGCAATAAATAGTGTCTTTTAAAGTCATATGACAGTTAACATATGAGTGATTTTTTTTAATAATACAAACATATGCATTGCTAATTAGTATTGGCTTGAAAAATGAATTTATCTAACCATAATTTACTTTAAATTTTTTTGTATTTTCTTTTTTCTTAGTGTTCTACTAAATTTTTTGCATTTATAGTAAGTCCTTTTTTTTAGCTTTGTCTCTCTTTTTTACTACTTCATCAATTTTCTATTTCGCATTTATGAACAGAAAAATTCGTTCAGTGTAAAATTGTTTTGTATAATCTTAGCCATATTTATGCCATAAATTTGTGCTGCCCGAAACGCTTGTCATATTTTTTGTATGTACTTCTGTCGCATTGCTAATTCAGTTGTGAAATGATTTTGTTTATCAGTGCAACATGGAAAAGTGTTGAAATTTTCCTTGAACAAATTCAATTGAAATGCCAACGCCTGGTAATTATGCGACTGCCTGTTGACAAATGCTGATGGAGGGGAGTTTGTAGAAGGGGCGGGCCAAGGTGGGGTGTGGTGTGGCCGAGTGCTGAGAGCTTGACAGGTGGTTGCAACGAAAGTGCGTCGAGTGGTCCAATTTGAAATAATTATTTATTAAAGCAATTCGCCAGGCAGTCTGAATGGTTGCTTGATTCGCTTGGCAATTGGGAAATTGGAGCAGTATGCAAGTCTGTCAATTGCTAAAATGTGTCACTTAATTTGTTAGTGTTTTTTTTGCTTTTTCCTTCGACAAAGTTAGTGGCTCGCAAGTGCGTGACGTGTTGGGCTATTAATGTTTTATGGACTGCCTAGAAATGAAGCTGAATTAACTAGAGACTACTTTGCTTATGGCTCAGAGAATGGGCATTGTGGCAACGGCAACGGCCTTAGCCAAAGCCAACAAATGTACAACAATTATGGCCAAAGATACCAAATACAAGATACAATGCGCATTATCGGCATAAATTATGCCTCAAACTGCGATCGTAAAGTCTATTATTATGATTAGTTGGAGTTGCTTTTTTAGATATTAACAACGTTGACACCCGTCGATTGTCCATCTGTGTGGATTAGTTAGCCACCGAAGCGTTCAACAAAAGGCCACAAGGCATCACAATTTGGCAACGACCTTGCAGACAACGTCTAGGCAGAGATGAAGAGAGACAAGAAGGTGGGTTGCTTCCTACTTGCAATTTGCGCATTGAATATTCATTCAAGCAAATCATTGTCTCTGCCACAATGCACTTAGTACTCGAAACGCTGCCGGAGGCAGCGGCAGTGGCAGGTTGGGTATGTGCTATGTGCTCTCATGGCACAGTTACCTCTCGTCGGCCTGGCTGACTTGATTCCCACACCGTGAGGCCACGAGCTGCAATTGCAAACACCTGTTTGTTAGTAAGCAGCTAGTGCTCAGCTGTTCCAAGCACTCAAAGTTTGTTTTGAGTGCTTTCTGCTGCATTTTGAGTTAAATATGCAGCTTTAAAGTATGCAAGATAATTTTGCATTTAATTATTTACAGCATTTGCGACTTACAGCTGAGTCGTGGTCAGGCATTATTAACAAGCCACTGACCACAGTGCAAGGACCTCAACGACTGCTGATAAACAAACAACAAAACGTCATACACTCATCAAGGCTTTGCTCTTGATTGCATTTCCAGTGCGTTGCAATTAAAAGGCGCATTCAATTGACAACAACAATGGCAACAATCACGTTGGCAACGTTGCCAACGCATGGCATAACAAGTGTGCAGCTTAATTAAGTTGCCAACTGTCAACCGGAAGGGTCAGTCAACCAGCTCAAAGCAGCTGCTGTTGCAAGCTGATCCTGGCTGCAGGAAATGCACGTTGCACGTTGCAAGCAAAGCAAAACACACGCGTGCTGCTGCCAAACTCCCACAGTTGGCATTGACCTTCGGGGAGCATTGACTTTAGCTAGAGATACCCTAGGAAGGTTGTTCACATAGGATAGATTATTTATTTGATATCAACAGCCGTCAAAAATGAAGTGAACATTATATTAAATTATAAAATAAAAACTATTTAAAAACGAAGCTAATGTAATATAATATTAAATAAGTTTCATTAAAAATTAGAATGAAATGTATAAACAGAATATATATAACTAAGTATATAAATATATCGAAATTAAATTTTCAAATTAATAACACATAATTGGAAAAATTATACACTCACATATAGATATAATAAACTATAATTAATTTTGAGTAAAGCTTTCCAATATTTAGAAAAGGAATAAATATTTATCATTATGAAAATCTTTTTGTATATAAGTTATTTATTATTTTACTATTACTATTATTACTTCTCCTATAATCATATATATTATTTGAAATCCTACATTATTATGCTGGAATTTGTACAAAGTAAATATTATTGTATTTTTTCCTATTACTCATTGTTATTATTAATAGAAACTTGACGACTCTAAGCCTCAACATGCGTCAACAAAAAAGCGCACAGAGTACGTTGCAAATGCGGGTTCAATGACAGGCAACACTGCGTATGTGTAACGTTTGCCTTGCAGCATAATGAACTGCCAGTTCCATACGCATTCGAAAGAGGTGGGGGGGGGGGGGAGGAGTAAGAGGGAAGCAACATCAAAAGGCAACAAAGCGTGACAGATTTTTGAGCAGCGTGTGCGTTGCGCGTGCCTCAAGAGTGTGGCATGTAGATGTAGCATGGTAGATGCTGCCAAAAGGTAAGTCGCATGAGTGTGGGAGTTTTGGGGGCAGGTTGAACTTGCGACTTGCGAAACACGTGCGCCAATTTAGAGCGCATTACGTGAAGCCAAAGGCATCTTGCTGTTGCCGGCGGCACTTGACTTGCTTGCTGTACAACTGTACAACTTCAAGTGCTGTGGCATGTGCCACACTCGAGCAAACAATTCGCAAAAATTCGCACACACTCATATCATACATTCATTTATCGATTTCTGATTGTGAATCACTTCGTTATGCTAATTCTGCTGCAACTTCAACTGATCCTTGTTTTGTGTATCATTTTGTTTGTACATCTAAGAGGCGCACGTGGCTGGCATTTGTGTCACAAATTTAATTGGCAAATGTACAACGAGTTCAATTGAATTCAAATTCATTGCATACTTTTGCTTGCTCTGTTTTATTCAGCAAATTGAAAGTCTGCTTTGTGGCGATTGCTGTTAATTGTGGCACAATATGATATTTTGACATTTATTTGCGGCATTGTCAATCAATCACAATCACGACTGACGGTTAGGCGTGGAACGTGTTGGGCAATTGCATGTGCTGCAAGCACAAGTCGCACCACATGCCATGCCGCTTATTCTAAGCCCAATTTCTCAAGAGACCCCAAGACAGTCTTCAGGGACTGCGACTGCGATGTGTGTGTTTTTATAAGTGTGTGTGTGTCTGCAATGAATTGCGAAACGTGTCGCGTGCATTTGCCGCACGATTTGCTTGTCGATTGAACGTGGTGGTTCGGTGGTTTGCAGATGGCCTTTGGCTGCGTGAATTGCTCCCGTAATGGAGTTTTACTTTTCAACCAAAATACGCTATAAATACCAGCATTACTTAACCAAATCAATTCATTCCGCGAGAAAGTCTGACATCATAAATACCCAAACTCAAACGGCGACAACGGCAGCTATCGAAATGTTTAAAGTTGTAAGTTAAATGAAGCGAGCAGCATTTCTCGATTGTAGACTCTAATTTAATCGCAAATTATTTCACAGTTCTTACTGCTCTTACTTGGCCTCTGCTCCAGCACTATGGGCAGTTTCTTGCATGCTGCACCGCCAGCACCTGTTGCTGTTGAGGCCGTTTACAGTGCACCACCTGCTGTAGCCTATGCTGCACCACCGCCTGCGCCACATGCCACATTTGTAAAGTACGCTGCAGCGCCAGCTCATCATCATGTCAGCACCTATGCTGCTGCAGTGCCATCGCCTATTATCAAGTATACGCTGGGTACTCCCGTAACCACGACAACCACAACATATGCGGGCTTTGCAGCACCACCAGCACCGCCAGCTGTGCACTATGCAGCCGCAGCACCACCGCCAGCTGTACATTATGCAGCACCACCATCTGCTGTACATTATGCTGCACCACCAGCAGTACACTACTCAGCACCACAGCCAGCTGTTCACTATGCTGCTGCACCAGCAGCCACATTTGTTACCCGATTAGCTGCAGCACCACCTTACCCATATCACAGCAAGTACGCGTTGCATGCCGCACCTCCAGCAGCTGCTGCAATTGCCACCTATGCGGCACCCGTGGCAGCCGTTCAAGTTGACGCTGAACTTCCGATACCCTGCGACAACAGCTGGTAATCTTCAGCAGCATCATCAGGCAATCATTATTGTGTTAATATTCAATGTTAATCACCGAAGCGTTGCTTGGTGCAAATTAGCAATTAATTAATTAAGAATGAATAAATGATAAGTGCGTGTTTAAAACATCTTGATATGAACATCTTCCGCGGCATAATAAAGAACCCCCATCGCTTTAAGTTATGCAAGAAGACATCGTCAAGTGTGGGCAACCAAATAAATATTAGCGCTACAAACTCAATAAAAAATGATAAATAATACAAAAAACTATAGCCAAATGGCAGATCAATCGATCCGATCCAATCCAAACCCAAGCACCAGCTCAAATGATGACCAACCTCAATGCGGTATCTATTGTAGCTGTCAAAGCTGTGTTAAGCAAATCCATCAAATGGGTCAGCAGTTCAGTTTCTGCATAAAAATCGAGAGAGAGAGAGAGAGAGACTCCGACGACTCAATTACCACAAATTATAACTGAATATATTTATTGTGTATCGTTAGGAGGTCAGCCACTCCAACTCATTGGGTTTGTTGGTTTCGGGCTACGTTTTTCAAAGACCCAGCCAGTCGGCCAGGTAGTCATCTCCATTAAGTTCCTCCTAAACCACATTAATACTCAACTTATTAGCCAGTCAATGAGCTTGCAGTCGCCGTCGTTGTCTCTGCCTCAGTCAACGTCACAGTCACAGTCGCCTTCGCAGTCGCAGTCAACGTCAAATGGTATTCCTACCTGGTGTCACATGACAGTCGTTTTGTGTTTTGTGTTTAATAAGCCCAAATGCTCAGCTCAACTCAAATGTCTAAATGCTTGCAAGGTGTCGACATTGTTGTAGTCGTTGCCAGTTTTTCTGTTGTTGTTTAACACTGGACAGGAGCGTCCTCTTCAGAGGGGTGCCGTTTTATGAGTCTCCTTAGCTCAAGCTCGGCGTGCTCTTTGAGTGCAAATTTGGTCAACTTTTTTCTGCAAAGAAACGAATTCAAACACCCTTTATGCCCACATATTTTGTCTAATATAAATATTTAAATAAATCCAACAATTCAAATCCCAATTTATTAATATATAATATAGCAGAAACTCAAACAAATACCATTTCTGTCGTTTCGATTTTCTTGGGACTAGACTCTCTTAACATTAATTTATTTATTGAATTAAATTAAATATTTTATTTAATAGCACCTACGACTCTAATTCTTATAATTTTTAAAAACTCTGCATATTTAAGAACATTTCAAATACAAGTAACAGTTAGTTTTTTAGAGTGACCATGCTCTTTAGAAAAAAATGATTTCTGATCTGATCTTTAAAAAAATTTGTTTACAAACGATTTACTAAATATTAAATTAAAGGCTTACGCTTTAGGGTGACCATTCTTTACAGAATAATTTTTTTAAATTTGCAGTCATGCATTTTTAAGTTTTATTAAATAATCTACAATCTTGGACGTTCATCATTTCATAATCATTTTGTGAAATTTCGGTTTAACTAATAATAATTATTGGAAATTAAGAACTCTTTCATTTCTATTGTTTATATACATATTATTACTAAGGTGACCGTGCATGTTTTAAGTTAAATTATCATTTTGTGACATTTTTATTATTAAATAAATAATTCTGCTTCAATTTACCGTCCATTGTCCTAGATTGTTATTAAGGTGACCATGTGTATTTATTTAATTTTTTTAAGATAAAGTTCTATTTATAAATCCACAATCTAAGCAAAGTAGCAATTTAAAAAACATTTTGACACTTACAATCACACCTTAGGCGACCAATCAGCTTTTAACCCCCTTGGCGGCAACCCTGACAGCCCATGCGACCGACGCGCAGTGCATAGTTTGGATGCCAATCGAAATGACCAACATTGATTTATATGCAAGGCAAACTAAATATGTATTATCAATAGGCGCTGCTCAACAGCCAAAGCAAAAGCAATAGCAGCAGCAGCAGCAGCGACAACAATAACAATAACAATAGCAACAGCAACATCAACAACAGCAGTAAATGGCAAAGCAGCTCATGAAAAAGAGGCAACAACTTAGCACAGATAAATAAACAGAGTCACAAGATAACAACAACAATAACAAATGCCAGAGCTGCAGTCGACGACGGCATCAAATTAAAGCGACATAACAAAACCCAAACTCAAAGCAAAAAAAGAAGAAAAAAACCCAAGAGAGACAACAACAACAAACGGTAAAACAGAAGCAGAATGAATAAGTTAAGTTAAGGCTTTTGGCCAACAGCCATGTCGTCAGAGAGTCAACAACAGTCTCAGCTCAGCTGAAAGCCAAAAATTGAATGCCGCCAGCAGCGCTAGAAACGCACAATTGATATGGTTATCGATACCCTGTAAAGCTGTGAAGATGTTTAAAAATGTAATTATGACAGCAAGATATGGAATTGCTATATCACTGACTTATTGCTAAATAATAATACATATTTATTTTTAAATGGAATTTACAAATATTAATTAGAGTGATAGATAATACCTGTGAATCGATTTGGAATCTGTTTACAGGGTATGTGCGAGCCTAGCAACAGTTACTAACTTAAATAGGAAGCACAAAAAGATGTGCTAAGCATGCGCTGCTAATAAATGTGGCCAAGCATTGTTTGCAGGATAACTGTTTATCGAATTGTTGTTAGCATAACAAAGAAGCGGAAGAGTGCAGTTATGGTCTTAAGCATTTGCAATCAAATAGTTTATGGGTTATCTTTTAATAAGATATAAAAACACAGCTATAGAATTAAACAATCGAACGGAAGAGATTTCAGAGCATTTATTAAGTCTAATTGCGGAATTATTATAATAATTTGAAGTACTAGTTACTTTGACCTAAATACAAATAAAATATAGACCTAGTATTTGTAGCTTACTCAAAGTCGAGAGAAACTTCTTTTAAGCCTTAATAATCAAAGATAATGCTCAAGATCAACGCTTGCAATATGTGTGTTTAAAGGGTATCTGGGAAGTTTAGCAATGGCAAGCAAAACACATTCACTTGTAGCCTCAACTGGTCGGCCAGTCGACTGTTTGACTGGTTGAGTGTCCGTCCGTCCAACTGGCAGAACCGAACTGTGGCCGCTGCTTTAGCTTCTGCCACTATGGCTCTCAGTCTGTGGCTCTGCATGCGAGTAGTATTCGTATAAAAAGCATCTTCAGCTGCCGCACAAATTTTAATCAGCTCGAAAAGCTTCGGCCGTCGACAATACTCGTCACATCGTTTGTGAATCGTATTCAAACAAGACTGTTAGACACTCGTGAGTGCAAAAGTGATACAAGCAGAACAAAGAATACGAAAAAAATAAAAATAAATATAAAATGAATTGCAATGTGAGTGTGGGTGCTGTTGTTGTTGTTGTTTGTGAATCCGAATGTGAATCTTAATCTCTAACGGTTTCTTTCAGAAATCTGTGCCACAACTTTGCTTGCTGCTTGGCCTCGCACTGCATTTGGCCACACTGGCACTGGCCGATGTCTCGCATCTGCCCACCCCCAACTTGGAGTACTCCATCACGCCCAGCTCCCAGCAAGCCTACTATCATTATCCAGCGCCGCGTGGCCAACAGCTACGTCATCATCAGCAGGTGGCACGCCAGTTTGCTGCACCCGCCTTGGAGCATGCCGCCTTCACACAGGCGCTGACCAGTCGTGGCTATGTCTTTGGTGGCAACACCGCGCCAGCTGCCTTGGCCACGGGTCGCTCAATTGCTGGGCCAGCGTTGCAAGCCGAAGGCAACTCGTTGAACCTCAAGCTGCCCGTGCCCTTTGGCGTGATGCCCCTAAATATTGCCAATCTGCCGTTGCAAGCTGGCGCCCCCTATGCCACAGTGCCACATACCACGGGTCTTACCTCCTACGGCACGGCGCAAGTGCAGCGACGATAGACCAATAGATGCCAAGTCTACATATATATTTTAAGCCTGACTGAGAGTGTAAGAGTGAGTGTGTGTGTGTGTGTGTGTGTCTAGTAAATACTCGCTATATGTATATGTATGTGTGTATATTCGAATAATACTCATTAATAAAGTAAAAGCTCGCATTGCTTTAGAAACGCAACATGGAAATCTTTTTTATGGCCAATTCGCTCGTCTCTGGCCTGTCTGTCTGTTGGGGCTGCATTTGCATAAAAAGAGTCGAAGGTCAGGCAGGCAGGCAACACACAAAAGACGTCTTCATCAAAAGATCACAGCATCAAAGCATCACAGCATCACAGCATCGATCGATCGCACCTTTCACCTCAGCAATGTTTGCTCTGGGGTGTCCAGGGGCAATCTTCAACTGAGCAGCCTCATTTGCATATTGAAGAGCTGCTGGTCGAGTGCACGAGCAGCTGATCATTTTGGCATGTGATCAATGAATCTAAGGCCTTAAACTTGGCATTGATTTAGCTATATAAATTAATGCTCAATACATCTCCTCCCCAATACACCTCCCCCCCCACATTACTTAAGCAGATGCCAATTGATTATCGAAAGCTACTTAAACGGATGTGGATTAATCAGCAAACGGAACACTGATCCAGCTTCAAGTAGAAACCGCTTTTTTCGGAACGAGAATAACTGCAATTGAAATTTAATCATAAAAACATATAAACAACAATAAAATAAAATACAACGGTATTCGAAGCAAATTAAGGCGCAGTCTAAATTTATAATAAAACAGCTAAATATCGCACATACATATATCTGCTGTATGTACATATATATAAACATCTTATAATATGTAAACCCGACAGCTTATGTGAGTACTACACGCCTACCAAGAAGGCCTCTAGGAAGTGAGCGGCAGTTTACAGATTTCCGCATAAAGATCAACCTGCTGGATGAAGCACATGAGATGAGGTGAGCTGTGAGAGGTCGACCGCCTGTGGTCGCAGATGCTTGAAGATGCGGATACAGTTACATGCGTGGGGCCAGACGTGGCTAACTCGAGTAGACTCATTGCCGGAGGCCTTGAGATCAAACTCGACACTGCGAAAAGAGCCAGAGCGATGAATGAGAGAGAGGAGCCATCATGTGCTTTGCTGATGACGTTGCCAGCACGTGACTGTAGCCAAAAAACAAACTCCAATCATTTTTGCTTATTAAAAACAAGAGCCGGTTTTCTTCTGCCAACTGCTGCTGAGTTTGAGTTCTGCTGGCCAATTAGTGGCAACCAAAAGCAACCGCAGCATAATGGCTTAAACAGTTGTTCCATTCTTTGCACATTCTGTTGGCAAGGTCACCGCCCAGGATGTGCGGAGCGAGGAGGGCGGGTGGGCGAGTGGGGGCCGACAAAAGGAGATGCGATGAGCAATTTACGATGTGGTGAGCAATTTGAAATTGAAATGTTTTAATGGTCGCCGCGCATTAAAAACGGGCACTAATGCGACATTTGAGCCATGCGACACGCATTTTATAGCCAATTTAGCCCGAAAAAAGCCAGAGCCAACAAATTGGCCCACTCTCGTTGCGATAGCGCTGCCTTGGCTTCAGCTTCGACTGTTCGTTCGACTGTTGTTTGTCTGCATACAAATTGGCAACGCACACTTTGCGAAATCAATTTAGGGAACTTGCGACTGACTGACTGACTATCGACTTCCTACATTGGGCCCACTAGCAAAGGCTAAACACGTCCGGCTCTATGGCAAAGAAGCGACCAAAATACATAGCCAAAAGTCGAGCAATTGCAGCTGCTATATAAGGCAATGCTTTGGCTTCCCATAAACATTATCAGTTCAGAGACAACCACTCAACCACTGCAAACATGTTCAAATTCGTAAGTTTCCGATTAACCCAATTCAGTGACTCCAATTGAGACATTTATTGTCCTTCTTCTGCAGCTCATCATTGCCGCTGTTGTTGCTTGCGCTTCGGCCAAGCCTGGCGTGGTTGCACCACTTGCTGCTGCACCGCTCGCCGCTGCACCACTCGCCTATGCCAATGCTCCACTGTATGCCGCCGGCGGCAGCAGCCAAGTGGATGTACGCAACAACTTTGATGGCACTCAATCCTCCTACACCACTGCACCCTTCGAGCTGACGCCGCCTTACTCCAGCCGCTATGTCTCTGGCATTCCAGCTGCCTATGCCGCGGCTCCCTATGCTGCCGCTCCACTGGCTGCCCCTCTGGCTGCTCCACTGGCTGCCCCTCTCGCTGCCCGCCTGACCGCTCCTTTGGCCGCTTCCTACGCAGCTCCTCTGGGCGCTCCTCTGGCTGCTTCCTATGCTGCCCCCTATGCTGCCCACTATGCCGCTCCGTATGCCGCTCCTTATGCTGCTCCCTACAGCTTCGGCGCTCCCCTGGCTGCTCCCTACAACTTTGCCGCCCCAGCTCCAGTTGTGGCTTAAATCCAATGTGTTTTTCTTAGCGAAATAAAATCAAGTTTACAAATTGTGCAATCTTTTAAGCGTCGAACGTAAATCAGGCTTAATCATGCTTTATGGGCGGCTGTCATAAAGCGTTACCATTTTTGAGTGGGCCAACAAATGTCAAAGGTGCTTATATAACATAATAAGAAGTTATTGAACGCTAAACAAATGTAATTTCTTTCGAATCGAGTCACGTTTGGTGGCATGACACAAGCAGTTACCACATAAACCATAATGTTACAGGCAGACGCATAGCCAGACTCGCGGACAGACAGACAGACGGATAGGGGTGCAGCTCTGCTTTTGGAATGTGGTGCAAACGAAAGTGAAGAGCTGCACGTAGCATTTGGCGGGTGGCCAATTAGGCTTTGGGCAAATTCACGCTATAAATTCAATTGCATTTGCCATGGTCACACATTGACTGAGGCGTCTTCAGGCCAAGCAGTAGCACCACTCAAGCAACCACCCAAAACCCACCATACACAAGCAAGATGTGGCAACTGAAATTGGTAAGCATTTGGGATAACAAATTCCACATCAAATCCTCATCTAATATCCTGCTGCTGCCTTTTAGACTTTCGTTTTGGCCTTGGCTCTGATTGGCTGCAATGCGAGACCCTCGCACCACTTTGATCCGCATTACGATCATCATTTCAATCACTTTGAGCCGCTGCATGCTCATGTGGATCATGTGGACTATTCTGCGCCCCTGCATGCTCCTCATGTGGACTATGCTGCGCCCCTGCCTGCTCCTCATGTGGACTATTCTGCGCCCCTGCTGGAATCATTTGCCCCTGTACCAGCGCCCGCTCCCGTTTGGCCGGCCCCAGCTGCTCCCTTAGCGCCGGCACCACTGCTGCCTGCTCCTGCACCAGCGCCACTTTGGCCTGCACCAGCTGCCTTGGCACCTGCACCATTGGCACCCGCTGCCTTGGCACCTGCTCCCTTGCTGCCCGCTGCTGCGCCTTGGGTGCCTGCTGCTGTACCGGCTCCAGTTTGGACTGCCCCAGCACCTTTAGCGCCAGCACCACTGCCAGCTCTGCTGCCAGCTGCTGTTCCTTGTCCGCCTGCTGTGCACACTCATGTGTTGCCCACCACTGAGGTGCATTTGCCCACCGTGACACAGCTGCTGCCGCCTGTGGTCGAATCGGTGCCTTTCACCTCCAGCTATCGCGCTATTCCCGGACCCAAGACCACCTCCCATCGCGTGTCCCTTGGCTATGCTTTCCCCAAGCTGGTGGCGGCGCCACATGCCCATCTGCGTGCTCTGCCCCTGAAACTGGCTCATCATCATCATCATCACTCACTGTTCTAGTTCAAGATTGCAGTTGGAGCTCGAAAGGGAATTGGAGTTATATTTTAATCATAGTACTTAATTGTAGCTGCATTGAAACGAACCAAAGACGTTTTGAGTCATGTACAAACATATATAGCTTAAATTATGTATTTATACGAGTATGTAAATATACAAATACTTAAATATTTGACTAAAAATCAATTAATTAATGGCACACTTACGGGGTGTACTCTTTTCTTAGGCAACTCAATCAAAACAGCTGTATTAAATTACTGCAAATCAATTTCAAATCAACTCTGGGCTTAAAGGTAATGGAAATAACAAAGAAAATCAAATAAGTTTGTTTTTTGGAATTGAAGATTATTTCCATTTTGCATTGTTAATCTTTGAATTTGAATGCTTTTAAATAACAATGAATATAATTAATTTTGCTTGTTACTTGTTAAATGGCTTCTTGTGAATTATTCAACATTTCCAGGCCAACTTCAAGCTAATAAAAGTGTCACGTCTAAAAATATTGCTATCATTATTATATTACTTTTAATGATTCGAGCAAGACATTCTCTTTTATCGTTGGAAAGATGTTATCCTCTATTTTGTTTATTAATTATTATATTAATTTGTATTTCTAATTATATTTTATAATTTAATGCATAATATTTATGTATTTAATTATTAATGGAAAGCACCTCACTTATACTTTAGCTTAAGTTTGCCCTCTCTCTAGAATCTTCTGCTATAAAAAATTTCCTGAGATGGAAAAGGGGTTAAATTATTGTTATTCTATTGGTCAAATTCGAAATGTGTTTACAAGAACAACGAATTAATTTTCTTTGCTTTTCCTAAGTGGAAAATAATTGATTCAAAGCAGTACGTCTGTAGAATCGGTGTCGAGGTCAATTGTGCCAAATTGATTATCTAAAGATCAGCTTGGGAATGCATTTTAAAGTCACGGGCAATGCCGGGTTAAACCAGCTAATAAAGCAACTAGGCAGCTATTGTCTAATGACTTGAAGCGGCACACGACATTAGGCAGGCGAGCAAATTATGCATGCCAGGCACATGAAGAAGGCAGTGGGAAATGGTAGAGGAAAGGCAGTAGGAAGAGGAGGAAGCGACTGGGTCAATTGCAGTGAAGAAATTGAATGTTAAATGAACGCCCACGCAAAAGAGAGAGAGAGAGAGAGGGAGTTGGAGAAGTGCAGCACGTATGTCACGTCTGATAAGTGTGGCTCATTTAGTGGTTGCCACTGAAAATGAAAATGAAAACGAAAACGACAACGAAAACTTGCTCAATATCGGCCAGTGGGCTAGTTAGGTTGCTTGAATTTTGAATTTGGTGTCGAGCCCCGCTCCTGAAGGCCCATTGCCGATTGCGTGCAATTATGAAAGTGCTTGTCGATCAATACGTAAGAGGCGGCCAATTGATTTTTAAGTACGGTTAACGCCCTTCGATGTGCCGTTGGGCCTTATATAGAAAGTCTTTCAAGGTGTTTGCGTATTCGTCGCCACAGCTGTGAGAATTATAAAAACGCCCCACAATTGACAATTGTACATCACAGCTCGATTAGCACTCGAACCACCCAAACCACCAAAAAAAAACTAAACCATATCAAAATGTTTGCCAACTTGATGGTAAGTTTGATAGCCACAAAAAAAAGGATTTATAATTTGATCAGCAACTAAATTGTCGCTTGGATTTGCAGCTCGTTGCTCTCTGCGTGGTTGGTGGCGCCCAGGCGGGTCTGCTGCCATTTGCTGCGCCCGCACCACTGGCTGCCGCCGGTGTGGTGGCACCCTATGCCTCCAGCTTCAATGCGCATCGGATTAACCATGCTGTGGCCGTTCCCGTAGCACCACCAGTGGCTCCTGTTGCGTTTGCTGCTCCAGTGCCGGCACCTGTCGCTTTTGCACCACCCAAGGTTGCATTTGCCGCTCCGGCTTTGGCTCCAGCACCTGCCTTTGCTCCAGTTCCTGCACCAGTTGCCGCTCCTCTGGCTGCTCCTCTGGGCGCTCCTTTGGCTGCTCCATTTGGCGCTCATTTCGCTGCTCCTCTGGCTGCTCCTTTGGCTGCTCCTCTGCCCGCTCCAGTGGCAGCTCCTCTGGCTGCTCCTCTGCCTGCTCCAGTAGCCACTCCTTTCGGATTTGCCGCTCCCGCGCCTTTGGCCTTCGGTGCCCCCGCCAGGTTCGGTCTGCCAGCAGCTGCCCCCTTTGCCGCTCCTCTGGCCGTTGCGCCCAAGTTCGGACCAGCGCCCTACTACTGGTAGACATCTTAGCCTAGACTTTAGCCCCTCCGTCCACGCGGGAGTCACATACTTAGCACAAATCTCAACTATAATAGAAAGCAAAATGCTTGGCAAATAAATTTTAAAATTCACTTTATTCACATCGTCTGAGTTTCAACTACCACCTGATGCCCTTCACATGACCAATGCGCTGAAAGAGCGGCACATGCTCGAAGGGTGTGTGGGATATGGGCACCGAGTCGTAGGTGACATGGGCAATCTTTGTCAGTGGCGCCACAATGGTGTAGCCAGGATGCTGCTGCTCCTGCGGCATTGCCGAATGATGATAAACAACTGCCGCGGGCTGATGGTAGACGAGTGTAGCCGCCTCCAGGCGATGCAGCATAAGCAAAAGCCCAACGAGCCAAGCGAAGAGTATATGCATCCGTTCCATTTCCCGACTGCAGTTCAACTGATCAGCCGTTGTAGTTGGCTTCTTTTCCTGTTGGGTCGGTGCATGTACAGTTAGAAGAAGCTGATGGCATCTTCAACCGGTTTGCAGTCCCAATCCATAGCTACATTTTTGGAGTTCAGGGGGAATCTGGAAACCAGTTGCAACACAACACACAGTTCCACCGTTCCACAATTAACCATCTTTTACTCCACTTTGTTGTTGACGCTCCCAAAACTCGTTTTCAAGTTCAAGTTTAACGCTGTGCAGTTGTCGTCGTTGTTGTTGTCAATGTTGTTATCGTTGTTGTCGTCTTAGTGTCTGAAGTTTGTCAAAGTGTCAGTGACTCTTTTGTGGAGCTTATGAATGTGTTTTTATTACTTTGATACCCTCTACAGGTGGGACATGACTCAAAATTGGGTGTGACAGACAAGGGAAATGTATACTGTATGGGTTAAATTCTCTAAATTGATTAAAATTAAATAAAAAATCAATTGGAAATTGCTTGGCTTTCTTTTCGGGTCATTAGCATTGATTTGTCACCTCCACCAATACAAAGTACATCATAGTACAATAAGCTGCATTCATTTTATATAACAACCCATATTTCTTTCAAATGTTTTCAACTATTCAGCAGCTATAAGTTAAAGTCAATTAAGAACTGACGGCAGGGTATTTCTAAGTCCAATCAACCGCTTGAAAACGTTTAGAAAGACACTCAGACATTCCATATCGAAAGCACTTTTATTTTTCCCAAGCTACGATAGTTGACAGACAAGGAAGACCATTTCGTAGAAAACTGGTATCTCAGCCTGGATCTAGACTATTTTATAGTCTCGACAGTCACCATTAAAACGACAGCATAGTGAATCAACATATCTTTAGTATTGATTCACGAATCAAGCTGTTTACAAACCATCATTAAAAATGCAATGTATCAAAACAGTTTAAGCGCATTCAGCTCATTTGAATTATTTACAGGGCATCTGCTAGTCAAAGCAACTAAATATAGTTATCGCTTTGTTATAGTTTTTTTGTGATAATCGTATTTCTTTAGCATTAGTTTCGATGAGAGTTAGTTGGTCACGCGGTTCGCTTAGTTGCCCATTGTTTGGGGCTGATTGTTTCAAAGAGTTAATGATTGCCCAATCTCTTTATGATCGACACTTCAGCTGTAGAGAATTGATTACTTTGGCGCTTGTATACAGGCAAATAAGCGCTTTGTTGAGACGACGATGATCTGTTGCTCTTTATACATAAATTATTGCGTCACATGACTTAAATTTGTTTTTGGAATCCGCTCGCCTCGGGGCATAAATTGCCAGCACATTGACCTTATTTTAATATCGGTTTTAACTGTTGTTTTTTTATCCCCCCTCTGGCTCTGTTGATGCTCAATCGATTCTGGAAAAGGCCAACAGACGCTACACCCACAACAGTTAAGCACAAACGCTATTTGTGGCTGGTCTTAGACTATAAAACAAGCCAAGCTGCTGCCTGGTTTATACAATGACGTCCAAAATTGGCACAGCCACAGCCCAACCCCAAACTGGACATTTAATGTGTTCCCAGTGCGAAGACAGGTTCAAAATAGTAACAACATTGCTGCTGGCGGCATGTTGTAAATTCAACACTTTGCCAATTTAACCAATACTTATTGGATTACTTGTGCGTGCCACATTGCGTATGCGCAATGTGAGCGAGTGAAATGTCTTTGCCCAAATACACGTAAAGTAGATTAACTGAAGCAGCCAACTACCAAATGCAGTATCCATTAGATCATCGATAGCCCATTTTGGATGCTGCCACTTTGGTTCCTAGTTGCAACTGCAACCAGCCGTATAAAAGCCACATGCACCAAGGCAATGCAACGACATAAACGCACCAGAGTTTCGGGCGAGAGATTGTCAAAGGCGCCAGTGTAATGTATAAAGGAGTGAGTAGTCAATTGGCTTAATTGCAAATGCAACAGCAAACTACAATCGAATTCTTTCAATTGCCAGCTTCTTCTGTTGGCTGCACTCTGCCTGACCAGCAGCCTCGCAGCTCCCGCTCCAGAGCCAGCTCCAGCTCCAGCGCCGGCACCAGCACCAGCTCCTGCGCCTAGCATTGGACTTGGACATGACATAGGATATGGCGGCTTGGGCTTGGGCTTAGGCCTGGGACTGGGCCACTATGGTGGCCATTATGGTGGACATTACGGTGGTCATTACGGTGGCTATGGACTCGGCCTGGGATTGGGTTTGGGATACCATGCGCCCATCATCAAGACCATTGGAGCGCCCATCATTTCGAAGACCATCATTGGCAAGAGCTATCTGGGTGGCTATGGCCTGGGACACGGCTATCTCGGTGGCTACGGGCATGGTCTCTATGGACATGGTCTGGGATTGGGCATAGGCCTGGGCTATGGACACGGCTATGGCTACGGGGGCTGGTAAGGCATGAGCGGGGTATTGAGTACGTGTGAGAGTTTCAAGCAAGCCATTTCTTTTAATTTTACTAATCAATCAAGCAGTCAGTCAGTCACTTAATCATAGAATCAAACAGTCCGACATATATGTACGTTTGCAGCTGAATCGAGTAATAAAAGATCTTGTAAATTGCGCATTCTTAAATATTATTCTGGAATTACTAAATACGATGAGAAGACGAAGGATGAGCAGTCAATCAATTAAGTATATAGTGGAGACATCAATTGTATACATATGTAGTTTGATTGAGAAAAGAATATCAATCAATCAATTATTTATAGATCAATCATATGTGCATGTTGTCCAATAGAGTAAGTCAATTAACCAACAACAGTTGCGCTCAATCATGCACCAAGTAAGAATCAGTGGAACGCAGTTAATCAATCGATCGCAGAAATGATAATCATGCAATCAATCAATCACAATAGTAGGTGATTTACTACATACAAAAGTAAGTTAAGAATGAGCAGGTACATAGTTCTCCAATCAATCAATCAGTCAATAGCTCTATTTATATTTTAATCGAGATATCAATCATTTGTGTTTATATCTCAATCGGGTAATAATCTGCAAACCACAACGAATTGCCATCAACAACATCAGTCAATCATTCAAGTGTAGAATCGCTGATTCATTCACACAGCTCAATGGATTACGAATCTCCGGATCATCTTCCAAAATTAACTGGAACTACCGAATCCATCAGTCAATCGAACTGTCATTCAATTAAACGTTCAAAATGTAACTAAATTAGCATTTAACCACAACTTAATAGTTAATCAATCAGTCAATCCGTACATAATTCGAGTAATAAAAGACCTTGACAATTGCGCATTTTTTTCAGTATTATTCAAAATTCTTCAAGCGAAACGAAATGCAATGGAACACCGCATTAGAAGAATCTGCACGGGCAGATAAATTTACTTTTTACCAGCCATGGCCCAGGCCGAGAGCTGGAGCAGCATAGGATCCATAGCCGAGTCCAAGGGGAGCATGTGCCAGGCCAAGTGGGGCGCCGTGCGCAATAGCTGGTGCAGCATAGCTAATCCTGTGTCCCAGTCCATAACTGGAATAAGCGGGAGCAGCCAGCGGAGCATGAGCCAAAGCGGGAGCGGCATAGCTGATCCTGGGTGCCAGGCCATAGGAGGCTATCGATGGTGCGGCCAGCGCATGGCCATAGGAGATGGCTGGAGCAGCGGCCAAAGGCAGATGTGGAGTGGCAGCCAGGCCACCCAAATAACCAGGAGCGGCAGCAGCGCTCGCCAAGCAGCAGACGGCAAAAACGAACTGCAGGAGGGGCAGAGAGAAGAGAAGAGGTTTATTTGAATTCATTGGGAATTCCCAGGCAAAACTTACGTATTTGAACATGTTGCAAATGTTAGATTTGTAGCTGATTTACTCGGGTCGAGAACACAACGTCTAATAATGCTAGTTGACTGGGCTCAAACGCTTTTATAGCCAAATCGCGTCAGGCCCAAAATGCATCATGGCCCAAACGCCAACCAAATGCACTTTTACTTTTGTTGGAGGCTGTGAGAGTCAGTTTCAACTTCAACTGCAACTGCAACTTCGTGTGCATGCAAAGTGCAACAGTTGCCGGCGCTGTGTCGCCGGAGCGAGATAAGAAGGGTGGTCGGGTCGGGTGGTGCGATAAAAAAAGACCTGCCCAAACCGCACCACAGCCGCGGCCAATGCGGATGTTTGGGCCGCTTGATAAATGGCATTTGTGAGAAAAAAAAAAAAAAACAAAAACAAAACAAATATAATAACGAATTCATATTGCAATTGAACGAGTTTCCCAAACCATTTAAGAACTGGTCAACTTGGTGGTGCGTGGTGCCGGGTGGTGCGTTAACTTTTGCCCACACAATTATCTCTCTCAGTGCGTAAAGTGAGCATTTAAGATCTAACGATTAAGACATAATTATTAAGCTGGCACACATATGTAGAACGCTGGGCGTTAACTCAAAGACAGCTTAAGATACACAGTGAGAAAGAAAGGGGGAAGAGAACGTTCTATATATACAATTGGCAAACAACTATCTGAATTATTTATGTATAAATTAATTGATAAAATGCTGAGACACTTCAAAATGTTAGAAATAAATAAGAATAAATTAAAATTAAAATGTTCTATCTATTTTTAGCATATTTTTAGATAATATTATTATCATTTAAAAAAGTTTCTATCTATTTATACCCGCCTACCCAAAGGGTAGAAGGGTATTATGGCTTTGTGCCGACCGAAAATGTATGTAACAGGCAGAAGGAAGCATCTCCGACCCCATAAAGTATATATATTCTTGATCAACGTCAACAGCCGAGACGATATAGCCATGTCCGTCTGTCCGTCCGTCCGTCCGTCCGTCTGTCCGTCCGTCCGCATGAACACCTAGATCTCAGAGACTATAAGAGATAGAGCAACAAATTTTTCGCGACAGTATGTCTTATTGTTGCACGCAGATCAAGTTTGTTTTTGATTTTGGCCACGCCCCCGTAAATCGAATAAAACCGAATTGCAAGCGTCGTTTTAAACCTAGAACCTAATCACCATTTTAATGATCTCTGCGAATTTGGTTACAATCGGATAAAAAACACAGAAGTTATTAAGATATTACTTTTATAAGGCGTTACCACGTGCAACTGCTAGTGCTGCCTAGTTAGTTGCTATGACACTCCGCGACATAATAATGGTGTTTAATAAACTAAAGTGCCGCCAAGCTAATAATTTCGAACAGAGAAAATGTTGATATATTATTTTGGTATTTTTTAGTATATTTTTTTAAGTATTTTTTCAGTATATTTTGGAAAATATAATATTTGGATGGTAAAATTGGGTGGCGGGTATCTCACAGTCGAGCAAACTCGACTGTAGCTTTCTTACTTGTTTTAGCATACTTATAGATAATATTATCATCATTTTTAAAAAGAAATGTTGACCAATAACGAAGAATATAAATTGTACTAAAAATGAGTCCAATTTTCTGTCTGATTTTTGCTCATAAATAATAATAATCATTGTCAGATAAAACTTGTACTGTAAGTTAGGTATCTCAAGGTACACTGCGAGAAATCAAATTTTAAAAAGTTTGTAAAATATTTATAGAATTGTTGCTATTCTCATTCTTTCCATATATGTGCACTTGTCTGCCAGGCTGACTGCTTCAACCGGACCTGCACTCCCATGTCAATTCGTAGGCATTATCTAGGGCAGTCAGCTTGTCGATAAGCTATGCCTATGTGGCTGACAGCTGCAGCTGGCAGTGGCGTGGCAAGGTCAACGCCAGTGGAGGGGTTAAATGATTGCCCCCCTGGGCCAGGCCGCTGCATTGTGATTTGTGCAAAGAAAACCAAAAAAAAAAAGAACTGATACTTTTAAATGCAATCATAAATTCAAAGCTATCAACTGCGTGCCACAACGAGCACAATGCAAATGCTGTTGTCGTTGTCATAATTCTAAGAGTTGTTGTAGCCGCCATTTAATTGCCACACCAGACGGCCACTTCACTTCACTCCACGCATAACTCAAAGTCAGACCTTACGTAAGCACGAGATACCTATGTTAGCCTCCTGATTGCTGCTCCAATTGAACCGCCCTGCGGAGCAACTTCAAATTCAAATTGACTGCGTAAATCTTGTGACTAAGACACAACACCTTCCCCTCCTCGGGCCAATTGGAAAGGCGTCCAGGTGACAATGAAGAGGCAGGCTCCAAAAGCCGGAGGCTTTTTTACTTACTTTAGAGCCTTGGCCAGATTGTCTTGGCTAATTGCGGGCTGTGATTATGCGTAACTTACGCCCAACGCAAATATTTGCATACAAATCGAGGCGAGTGGGCGATCTACTGGCTACCTCAACAGTTGTTCCATTTCGTTCCAGCAGGCTCCATGCGGTGCTCTATTGCCAACCATAGATCACACGCTGGCTTATGCGGGCAGTCGAATCCGGTTTAGTCTTGAGTTACAGTGTAAAAAATTAAACTCAATTAATGTTTTGTCATTTCTGCCTTGCGACGATTAATTCAGCTGCAATTTATTGATACGCAGACTGACCTTTATGGATGTTTTCACAAATTGAATTTGCCAGCCAGCTGTTAAGCAACTGCCCAATTCTGTTGCAGTGTAGCCGTCAACTGTCAGGCAGGCACTGTATACAGTTAGGCTTAGAAAAAATTAAAAATTATGGATAGTACAGATTGCAAAATACGCTTTCTAATTAACATTGTAAACAAGTTTAACTATTACTACTAATAGATGGGTGTTTAGGGAAAAATAATGAACCGCTGTGATTTCTAAACGAATTTCCAATTTCATGTTCATGATATGCACAATTTTTGCATTAAAGTATTTAACTTACATACGTGTATATCAAAAGTGTAGTCTAAATACTTATCAAAAGAATTAAGCTCAATAATAAATAATATTCCTAATTTGTTAAATAAATAATAGATAAGGTGTAAGCAATTGAATTTTCCTAAATTCGAATAGTATCTGCCATTAAGTTTTTTAATGGCAACTTGTTCTTATCTTAACCATATGTATTATCGTCAACATAAGTCATATATTACTTTGAAATAAATATCTATATGTAGTTATTATTAATTATTTCAAAGTAAACTGGATTTAGTCTATCAAAGTCTAGCACCTTATCAAGCGCTCCTCTATAGTGCTCTTCAAACTTCTTGGCAAAGATTTCATACCCGCCTGTCGAGAGTATTGCAATTTAAATCCACGCGAGAAGCTGATTAAAACGTGCAATCGAATAATAATAAACGAGTTGCCTGGGAAACTTGAATGCAGCATTAAGCTATAGCAATTATAAAGGCGTTGAGTTGGGCGTGGCTGGTTGAGCAAATTGGCAGGGGCTTCGCACAAAGCACAATGCACAAAACAAGCGAGTAAATTAGCTGAAGCAACTTCAATTACACTTGCAACTGCAGCTGTGGGCGTTCATCAAACGTGCAACAACTGTTGGTCGAAAAGTTGAAAAGTTTGCGTCGCTTAAAATCAGCATTTGATTTAATTTGTAAAGTAAGCTCGACATTAACATTTAATAATATTAACTAACTTTTGGGCCACTCAATCGTTTGTTAGGCACCACGCGGCGTATGATTAATGCACTTGATGTGATGGCTGCAAAAAAGGGGCTTGCCTCTGGGACCGTGCAGCATTCAAATAGAGGGCGTCCAGGTTATTGATTGTTGAGATTAGCAAACAGTCTGTTTTCGAGTGGCGCCTTTTAATTAAATGCAATGCAACTGCAACAACAACAAGAACAACAGAAAAAAACGCAATCTGCAAGTGGCAGGCAGTAAGAGGCATGTGGCAAGCTGTGTAAATGCTGGCAGCCAGCTGCGCCAGCCACACGCAACAAATACGCCACATTTCAATTAAAAATGAAGTCAGAATGCGGGTCGCTCCTAACAGATGCCCTGTACTTGAAGTGTAGTTGGGTTGTTTAATATTAATACGCAGTTGAATTTCAATCTATAAGCATGTCGATTGATTAAAATTTGTGAAAAAGATGTTTAAAGAATATAGTCCAAAAAATGTTTTAAAAAAAGTGCTATATTAATTAAGTAAAATTAATCATATTATGTCTTTTCTAATCTTCTAGATATAATATTTGTATATAATTGTCTATAATATTTTTATATTTCTAATTTTATTTGTAAATTTATTCCAAAGTGTTTCTTTATTAGTTGAAATTAATATTCAATACACATAAAACTTAATTATTTTTTTGTATATTCTGAAGTATATGAAAAGAAAGTTGTACATATATATTTCTCATTGTTCGCCACTTTCTGGCCCAGGGATACCCTTACCGTCTCAAACGACTGCTGGCCATAATTATAAACCCAACCACAAGCATGAAAATACTACAATATATCAAGTGGAAAGGGGCAATCACAATGGCAACAGAGGATTATGTGATGCTTCAATGTCATTGGCAAGGCGAATGAACTGGCGAGGGTCGGTTCTCGGGTCTCGGGTCTTGGTGTTGGGTTTGGGGTCTAAGGTCGAGTGTAGGATGTTATTTGTTTGACTTTGTGGCACGCGTGCAGTGCATTTGCGAAGTCAACTGCTTGGCTTGAATGTTTTTATTGTCACTCGAAATAGCCTCAAAGCGAGCCATAAACCGGACTCCAGCCTACTCATGAATGACCCACAGACAACGTTTACCCGTAATGAATAATTGAAATCAAAGCACTACGCACGCACAAACCAGGGTTAAATTCAGTGAGCGAAGCAAGGTTAACAAATCCTATCGAAATTCAAATTGTTTGTTGATCACACCAGCCACATTCCAGCCATATATCTAGCAAATTCCCTAGTTACTTCCGCCTTCGATTTTGCCAACGGGAGACGTCACTGGCGTCATCATCAGTTGCCTTCTGCGACTTTTCGATTAACATAATTCAACAGTTCGCAATCCTCAGTCACTATACGATAGTCAGTGTTGTCGTGGCTACGTGCTGCCCATTCCAAAATGCCACAGTTGCAACAACAATTGATTTCAATTGACCTGGCTGTGCATTTTAATTGTGATGCAGCAAAAATAAAAATAGATAGATGGATTATCACCATAGGTAGCAGTTAGTCAGCCCTTTTTGCAAAAGGGCATTCGCTTCATGTCCATGTCCTTGAATGCAAATACGACGTAATTGAACTTAATTTTCTTCACAGTTGAGCAATGATTAAATTAATAAAAAGCAGTTGACAAGTTGTACGTTTTACGCAAAGTGCATTTATTCAAAAAAATAAACAATATTCCTTCAGCAGAACTTCCCAAACATTGTATAATACTAGGAAATCATAAAGTCAATAGAAAGTTGAAATAAAAAGCCGAGTTAAGAGTAGGTCCAATTGTGGTGCAAGTTGATCAGTTAATCAGGTGGTGCAGTCCTTAGTAGTAGGCGGCATAGGGGTATGCGGAGTAGGCAGAGGCATAGGGATAGGCAGAGTAGGGATAGGCAGCGGCGGCGGTGTAGGCAGCGGTGTAGGGCGAGCTGTAGGCCACAGGGGCAGCGGTGTAGGCGCTATAGGCCAGTGGGGCAGCCACAATAGCGGGCTTGGCAGCCACGCAGGCGACGATGGCGAACAGGCACAGAGCAAACTATAGAGGAATAATTGTTAACAATTTGGAATTGTCGAGGAGCTATGGAAGTTCAATTAACGATAATACTTACGAATTTGAACATTTTGAAGTGTGGTTTTGTTGAGGTTTGTTGAGCTGATGACAACTGAGCTGTTTGTTCTGAAGAACTTGACTGATGTTTACAGCCAGGTAAACGCCAACTTATATACGCAACTAATGGAACCCTAAAACATTCAATTATTATGCAGCACCAGACTTACAGCTAGATGCTCTTGCCTGCCAATTGACTGTCGTATCAATTCACGCCAAGGAGAATCTCGGTTCCAGCCCAACAGCAAAAATTTGCACTTTACTTTTAGTTTCATTCGCAATGAGTATTTTGTATTTTTAAACGCGTGACGAACCAAAAGCAAAACAAATCGAAGCAATGGACAATGCACGTGCTCAGCATATGTTTATTGGGCCGTCCAGTGGCATCTATCGACTTGGGGTTTGCTGACCCACTCAACACTCAACAAAACAACCTCTCTTCCAGACCGAATTTATAAAGCCAGGCGACTGCCCCATTTGTCGTTTCATTTGCCAACCGGAAAGCGTTAAGAACACAATCAAATGTACTCGTATAAGAAGTTCCTCAGTTTTAAGCGCGGCTCAAGAGTTGCAGTTGGAGCTGCAGCTGAGATCATCTCCAGAGATACGGGCAGCTATAAACAGCTGCCAGTTGAGCCGGAAGTTGCAACGGATGACCATTGCTGTGAGATGTGCTGTCCTCAGGCTATCTGTCAGCTCTGCACCGCCTCCCTCGTCCTACCCAGTTGTGTGGGTGCCATTCGTGCATTGCAGTATACCATGGCACATAATCGCAGCTGTTGCACAAGTGGCAGGCAGTTGTTGCCTGCCACTGATGCGCTGGCAAAGAGCAAGTTGCACGTCATTGCCAGCGCGCAATGTTCTTCTTCCTGTTGCTGTTGAGTTCAATTTAAGAAAACTACTTATAAGTGTTGCTAAATGTTACCAAATATATTCGATAATAAGTGATATGACGTTTAAAATATTACGATGGTATTATTTTACGGTTATTGGGAGGGAGGCAGAGCATATAACACACTTGGTTGTTATTGTTTATACAAATATGTCTAAAGTGCAAGTCACTTGTTGATATTACAAAAAAATACACATTGCCATAACTAAGCCTTAAACAGGAGACTTACAATTTTTGTACTTAGTGTTTAGTTTACCATGTGATATTGTTATATTATTTTTATTAAGATAATTTTGTATTTATCATGCTTTACATTTATTTATGATTATATTCAATTTTCTTTCTTTACGATTAATCGCATTGCTTAATATGTAATCATATATTAATTAGTCATATCATTATCAATGGCCTTTCTGACAACAATTGGCTGGACCAACCATAATAAGAGTCTAATATTGTTTGCTATAAGTAGAATTTAAAATAAATGTATCATAAATATTATATTCAAAACATATTTTAATTCCTCTCTTCTTTTTAAGCATATGCTTTATTATACATCCATTTCTTCTATTGGCTCTTAAGGACATATTTTGTCCTCATAAAATAAACGAATAAATCCGGGAGCAAAGTTTTTGTTTTCAATTGAATATTCCGCGCACAAAATTGTATTTTTTATGTATATTTATAAGTTGAAGAAATATTGCTTATTTTCTTTGCAAAGCCTTGAACTTGTTGTGTTAAAAGATTGAGTATCTAGCGTTCGAATATTAAAAATACTAAATTAGCATTTTTTTTTTGTGTTTCAACCCGGAACCAAAATTTAACAATTGTCAAACTTCACAGATGTCTGATGTCTGAGATTTATTTTCAAGTGTATTTAATTTTAGGCTAATCTATTCAAAGACTGCATTGGTTCTCCTATTCAACAAAGGTATTTTTCTGAATAACTGAACTATATGGAACCTTATTGCAACTTAACATTTCCAGAAGAGAATTGATTTATTGAAAATTAATCAATATTCTGCCATTGAAAACCCTTCCCACAAGTTGTGTCTAGAAAGCAAACAAACAATTTCCAATCATGTCAATGTCTATATTTGAATGGTGATTAAGCCATGTGAGTTGTCGAATGAATCATTTACAGGTATGTGGTGTAGCCAGCGGTGTAGGGATAGGTGTAGGCAGAGTAGGCGGATGCAATTGGAGCAGAGTAGGCAGCAGCAACTGGAGCAGTGTAAGCGGCGGCAACGGGGGCAGTGTAGGCGGCGGCAACGGGTGCGGTGTAAGCGGCGGCAACAACTGGAGCAGCAGCGATGCCATTGAAGTTACGTGCCACATATTGGGAGCTTGTTGCGGTGACCACTGCTGGGGCAGCATCAACCAGCACCGCTGGCTTGGCCTCAATGCAGGCAACGACAGCGCACAGGACGAAGAGGGCGGCAGACTATAAGATTGAAATGAAACGATTAGTTAGGATGTGTTAATCCGCAAGTCCTTTGAGCTATTGAACGCACCAGTTTGAACATCTTGAAATGGTTTGTTGAAGCTAACTGGGTAGACTATGTGTTTGAAGTTGGGGCGCCTGCACTTTTATAGTGGGCCACTGTTTTGGGTTTCATTGTTCTACAAGTGCCGAATTAGAAGGCGATGAGGAATGCTCTCTGGCTACGTGCCCAGATGATGACCAGCAGACAAACACAGGCAGCTCAAGCTGAGGTCTCCACTTGTGCATGTCGAGCACGTTCCAATGTGAGCCCATAAAATTGTCGCCGTGTTTTTGAAGGTAGCCCCAAAATTGAATTCGGTAGCAGTTTTTTATTTCGGTTGAAGCGATTTGGTATCTGAAAACAAATTCAGTTGCATTGAGTTGAGGTGAATTGATTATGCCGTCAGCTTGGCTAACTGACCTGCCCTTGCCCCCAGGCAGTGCGCATACAATGTCAATGCGGAATCATCGGTTGCATGTGGCTTAATCCCATTGCATGCCACACAGCAGCAAGGTCGTGCATTTGCCTGGGCAATTTGTTTATGCAACGCGGCTTGCAAATTGTGCCGCAATCGGAAAGCAACTGTTAAGTCGATTATGCGACGCCGTTGCAAGTAGCGATTGGCTCGGTCAATGGACCGCAGACAGCCGAAAGTTGCAATCCCATTTTCATATCGCAAACGACGCAACAGAGACGAGAAAAGAAAACAAAACTCGAGCCGACATTTTCTTATCAAAGAATATATATACTTTACAGCATTGATAAATCCCGTCTGGCCATTGCAGTTCTGTTGGAACATGCAATTAACTGAATGCAGTTTGCGAAAAGTCTTCACATCGTGCGGTTCACACAATGCGTATACGTAATATTGGTTGGAGTCTGCTCCTGTTGTGCTTACTAGCAGCTGGCTGCGATCTTGCGCTGGCCGGCGATGTCTATCTGAGTTGCGATGAGTTCGAGCAGCACATGTACATGGATCCCAATGAGGCCTATTGCACCGTCACTGGCTTCATTGTCACCCACAGCCAGAATGTGGTGATCAAGAACTTTGTGCCCGGCAATGCGGTCAAATTTATGAAGTTCTACGACTCAACTTTACTCTTTGTGCCCTTTCGTCTGTTCGAGACATACACGTATCTCAAGACACTCGATGTGTCCTATACGAGCATTCTGGAGCTGACACGCAACACATTCAGTGCTGCTGGCAATTTGACAAACCTCAATCTGAGCTACAACAATCTGACCTTGGTGCAGACCTCCGTCTTCATTGGCGCCAATGCATTGATGCGACTCGACTTGTCCTACAATCGCATTTCGCAATTGAGTGAGAATGCTTTTTGTGGTCTGCATATTTTAAATAAACTGCAATTGAATGGCAATCGTCTGACCGAACTGCACAAGGATATATTTAAGGACAACGAGTACCTGGAATCCATTTCTCTTGAGGGCAATCTTCTCACCTACGTCGAACCGGAAGTATTCAACCGGATGCGTCGCATCAAGGAGGTGAATCTCTCGCACAACAGATTGCTACGCGTCCATCCGGACATGTTCACAGAGGCAACCAACTTGGAGACGCTGCTGCTGGCCGTCAATTCGCTGCAGGCTTTCCATTTGACCGACAAGAGCATTGTGCATCAGCTGCATCTGGACTACAATCATCTGACCAATCTCACCATCAATGCCACACGATTTGTGCGCGCCAATCACAACAACATTAGCGAAATCTACATGCACCAAACGTTGCAGCTGGAAACGCTTGAGTTGCGCAACAATCGCTTGGCCAGCATTGCCAACATCACCAGTTTGACAGCGTTACTTCATCTGGATGTCTCCTACAATCCGATTGGACCACTCACCGTAAGCACCTTTGATCAGTTGAAGCGACTGCGCAATCTTTATATACGCGCCAATGGCATTAAGAAGCTGGAGTTTGGCATGTTCTCGAAGCAGAAATATCTCGAGATACTCGACTTGTCATTCAACAATCTGAGTAGCCTCAATCTGGATGTCTTTGTGCCTTACCTCACCAACCTGAAGCAATTTCTGGTGGATGGCAATGCACTGAGTGAACTGCAAGGCAATCGCACCTTCTCTCAAGCCTTTCCCCTGCTCCAGAAATTGGGCATCTCACGCAATCGCTTCAACTGTTCCTATCTGCATCATTTGCTAGTGCCACCCTATATCACGGATTCGGTGACGCTGCACATTGAGTCCGACGACAACACCGAGGAGACACCACACATACGTGATGTCACCTGCATTAGCATCACTTCGGCCAAGAGTGGCACACCTGAGGCATCTGCTGTCCTCGAGGGACCCATGGTGACGCTGCACAAGCAACTGGAGGTACTGCGCATGTACTCGCAGAACCTGGACCAGCACTTGACCTTCGTGAAGGTCTTCCTCTATGCCATTGGCGGCATCATACTGATTGCTGTAGTGGCCATTGTTACACTCAGGTATCTCAAAGCGAAACGCTCAGGTCGCTACGATCGCAGAAGCATTGTCTTCGAGTCGAATGCCACCATGGAGGCGAATCTAACCATTGAGTAAGACAGTGCAATTAACTAGTGTAAGCCTAGCCTAAGTCATGACTATGCCAAATAAAATACTGCAATCAAGTTGCAAACAGTAAATCATTCATATATCTAAATTGCGACCAGGAAATCTTTGAGCTTTGTACTTGGAGGAGATAGAGCTCTGCAAAGACGAAACACTTCCTGTTAGCTGCTTTGATAAGCGGCAGAGGCAAAGACCTTGAACGAAGCCCAACTGTGGAGATAAAATGTCAACAATAACAAATACATTTCGAGTCACAGTTAATGCGGTTTATTCCATTCATTTATTTATTCATTCATTCAGGGAGTCTATCTTTCCGGGTGTGCGCCTGTTTTATCTACTTCCTCAGCAGCAGCGGAGCAGCGCTGTAGGCGGCGGTGTAGGGTGATGCCACATAGGGAGACGCCACATAGGGGGATGCCACATAGGGGGACGCCACATACGATGATGCCACATAGGGGGATGCCACGTAGGGGGATGATACGTAGGGAGATGCCACATAGTTAGCGGAGTAGGCCAGTGGTGCCACAAGTCCAGGCTTGGCGGCAACGCAGGCAACCAGAGCGAGCACGGCGAGAACGATGAACTTGAACATGTTGAATTGGTTTGAGGATTTTGTTGCTTGGTTCGTTGAAACTGAACTGATGATGTTGCCACGACGCAGAGCCCTTTTATACTATGCATATGGGGGGAAGTAGTTAGAGCCTTGGCCAGACTTGGCATGCCAGCCTTGCCGGCGAAACTAATTCGGTAAGCCAAGTTAAAGAAATTGCTCAAAAACTAAAATGAAACGTTAACAACGTCGATTATGTTATGACCAATTCGCTGTGCGTACGTGAGCTGCCCATCAATTGGCAACAGAATTTAGGCGGAGCACTGTGCGACCTTGCAAGGTCTTACCAATTTGGTTAAAACGTTTTCTTGTCAGGCGGGTATATAAGCCACGACTTGTCAAGTGTTTAGACATCAGTTTCATTTGTTCCCTCAACAAGTCAAGCAAAACCAACTCAAAACCAACATGTTCAAGTTCATCGCTCTCGCCGTGCTCGCTCTGGTTGCCTGCGTTGCCGCCAAGCCAGGAGTTGTTGCACCATTGGCCTACTCTGCCAACTATGTGGCTGCTGCACCAGCTGCTGCCGTCTACAGCACCGAATATCACGGCAACTATGCCTCACCCTATGTGGCGTCTCCATATGTGGCATCTCCCTATGTCGCTTCCCCATACGTCGCCTCGCCCTACGCTGCCGCCTACACCGCCCCCCTGCTGCTCAGGAAGTAGATGAAAACGCAGTTGCAAACAATCAATCCTGCTTAAATTTGACAAAATAATAAACATTTGACAACTAAAAAAAACAAAAACACAATTGCATTTCATTTTATATCACAGTATCAGATAGCTGCCTGAAAGTTTGCTGCACTCTTTATCTGATTTGGGTTTTCCACTGAATACCCTAAGAATGCAGCTGATATTTTTTACGACTCTCTACAAGTTGACAACCAATAGATACAAACATTAAATTACATTTATTTACTTTATTATTTTAGTAAATTGTTTGTGGATTGAATGTGTCATGTATGCCTAAAAGTATGCTGTACTTCTTAGATAATTTAGGTACAGAGAGTCTGCTGCCGATTTGGACAAGTAAAGAAAGATATTCCCAACAAACACCTTAAGAATGATGTCTTTTTTATCATAGCAGACATTTTTTTATTATTTGAAATATACAAAATGTAATTATAATTTATCCTAAAGAAATAATGTTAAAAGCAAATTGTCTTTAAATGTGAAAATAGCTTATATATTCTAAATAAAAATAATACATGTTCACGATTGCCTGAAAGTATTCCACTCTTTTTTATTAATTAACCTTTTGCACTATCTATGGGTTAAGCACTATACGGCTCTGCTGCCGATTGCCGACTCCTATGCTGTTGGTAATTTCAAAATTGAATTGAAAGCCTATGGTATAGGTCAGATTACCAAAGCCCAGGCGATCGAAAAATATCTTGTGGGGCGGCTTCTTGTGAGTCGGTTTCTTGTGCTTCTTCGATCTGGATGAGTCCAGGCTGTTGGCTGGCTGCACCAGCTGATGCATGCTTAATATCACTTGTCGACAGATATCCCAGGGGACAAACACCTGGACCAGTTCGTTCGAGTCCTCCTGCTGCCTCATGGGCGGCAGCAAATAAACTTGCAGCGGTTGTGCATAGATCAAGTGCAATAGCATCAAACAAAGCAGAAGCGTTGAGCATTTAGACCTCGGCCACATGTTGCTGCAAGGCTATCAGCCAACTGCAGGAGAGCTGGCCAAAACGCGGCACTTTTATAGCAGCCCACAAAAAATGAAAAATCAAAGATTTCAATCAATTTCAACGCTTTATTTCTGGCGATGCAGGCGATTGTGAAGGCGTCACGACTGACAGCCCAAGCCAGCTGTGGGCAGCTTACCAACCATGGCCATAACCGTAGCCATTAAGGCCATGATTGCCATGAATGATGGGACGCACAATGGTGTGTGGAGTCCAAACGGGACGCACCACATGAACTGTCGCCTGTGGCCAGCCATGGTACGACGTGGAGCTCAGGATGGGCAGGCTGGAGATGCTCGACAGGCTGGAAAGGCTGGGCGCAGCGTAGGCGAAGGCGGCGCACAGAGACAGCAGCAGAAACTATCAGAGAAGGAATAGATTGAAGATGTAGCCAGAGTTCAGATCAAATGAATGACAAGCCAAAAGAATTGGCCAGGCTATTAACCCACCAGTTTGAACATGTTGTGAGGGCGTTGATTTTGACTCGATTGCTAGCAAGCGAAGACTTCTTGATTGGCTGCATTGTGTCGGGGTATTTATATAACGACAACGCGTTGCAAGTGGCAACCAGCAACCAGCAACTGGCAACTGACCTTGCTGCACTTCTTACTTGGGCCAGCTCGAGTTTCATATGCGATTATTTGGCTTGAATTACGAGCCAAGCTTGGCCACAAAGACCTGGGCTAGTGGGTCGTTTCGCTAGCTAAGCTGTGGTTATATTGCACCATCACCATTATCACAACACAACACAAAAGAAGCTGCGCAATTGGCCAACTCTGGTCAGCACTGGAACTGGTCAAAATACTTTTGCTATCAATGAAATGCGACGCAGATAAATAAATGTTATTTACAATAGGCCAAATATTAATTGCCGTATGCGTAGGATTTTGTTTACCGGTCCAAACAAGTGTTCACCCTCCATCCCTCCATCACCGAAGTGTGAAACAAAAACGTTGCGCACTTGAAAAACTTCGCAATTTCAAGGGCAACAAAGTAAATACGCCCACAGCGGGCTTCAGAGCTGACCTTGAAAACGATGTGAAAGAAATACCGGAAGTGCCAGCTATTTGGCACTCACTTAATTGTTGATTTCGCCAGAAACGTAACCAAAACAAACGACAGGCCGGCAAATGGACCCAACAAGTAAACAGCAACGAAAGGAGGCTGCGAGGGAGTGGACAATGAAGATGAAGTGCTCATTGAAGCAGAAGCACATACAATGTGCCACAACGTGTGGCAAGCGGCTGTGTGGTGGAAAGGAGCTTATCTTGTCAGCCTGCCATTCTGATCAACAGCAAATAGTTGCAACTCTAGACTTGTTCTCAATCACAGTGCAGTTGCACAGTAAAAAACAAAATGCATCCTCAAAATAAGAATGGATTTCCATTTGAAGCTCTGCAAGTAAGCGACAACAAAACTAACTTTAGTTTATGTAAAGATTACAATTTATAATATCTGTTTTACGAAGAGTTTATTTGATAATAAAGTAAGGTGAAAAGAATCCAATTGCTTTACAAATTGCATATTGATTTGCTGTAGGAAATACAACCATACTAGTAGATATGGATTTGACTTTAGGAAGAAACAAGATTCTAGAAAATGCATTTTATTAAACTGCTGTACATGTATTTGAAAACATTTTGTAGAATTGAGAATTTTCTTTCTCTGTATGCAGCTGCACATTCAAAGTGAGTTAAGGGCTTCTTTCAATTTGCCGCAACAAAAGCCAAATGCCTTTGACCTTGGCAGCTTCGAGTGGACGCCGCATCCACTGATGATGCTCCTATAAAAGCCAGAGCCTAGCTTCAAATGGCATTCAGTTCGTTTGCGCTTTCCTGCCGATCAATTCGACCAAACAATGAAACTGGTAAGAAAGTACAAATATCAAGTATTTACAGTCTGCAATTCGATTCATTTCAATTCATTTTATCTGCAGTTCTTGTTGCTCGCTTGCCTGCTGGGCCTAGCTTTGGGCCATGAGCTGATCTATACGCCTGGCTACAGCTATTACACTGGCTATGCTCACACTGCTGGCTCCGTGGTGCCTTTGGCCTATGCCCGTCTCCTGTCGCCCGCCAGTCAGTCGCATGTGTATCACAGCGTTGAGACGCCGACCTCTTTCCAGCAGCAATATCGCAGCGACTACCAGCCCCTGACCTATGAATATCTGTACTGAAGCAACGCTTCTTTAAGGAAAATCATTTTCCACGAAATCTGAATAAAGTTTCAACAGCCTGCATTGTAAGCATCATTGTAAGCCATCATTGTCTTTTGCCTCTATGGACACGTCAAAACAGTTTCCCTACCCGGCACAAAAAGGTCTCCCTTTGGCCAATGCCCCGCGGTCAGTTATTGGCCTCGGCAAGCGACAACGACACCGGCAGGTAAATAATCCAAGTGCGGTTGATCTGATAGCCATATCAAATATCCTGGCCAGCGGCCGTGCACCTTCAACCTGTGCCTGGGCTGTGTTTTTGATATAAATCGGGAATTAAACACTAAGAGGGCGTGTTGTACGTCAGAGGCGTCTATGTTGCACATGGAAACCAAACAGTTGCAACTGTTGCCAGTCGTTGACAAAATCCAGCTAGTTCAACTTTATTGCATCAGAAACTTTTCTACTTTCTGACGCTTAGTCAGCACGTTAAAAAAACGTGACCCGACACTGGTCACATGGATTCTCGGTTGAGATTCGCAAAGGAAGCACAGAGCTCTAACTGGTTCGCTAATATCACCGCATAAATTAATTAATACTTAATTGCTTTTTATACCCAGCGGTGTACGCAGAGCTAACTCAGTCAAAAAGGATCCAATGATATTTACGCTTCTATTTGACAAATAGTCTGGTTGCCCAACAGGTGCATGCAGATTATGTTATATAAATAAAGTACATCAGTTGAAGGGTTCTATGAAATTGTCATCACATTTGTTTATATTATTATTTTAGAAATCATGAACTGCAATTATTATCTAGATTAGAAGTTGATTAGCTACAATAATTTTTAATTTTTAAAAGGAGAACATTACATTTCCCAGGGAAGAACTAAGCATGGTATATAAGCACTTTTAAAAGAGCACAAGCTATTCTGTACTGTAAGCTATTTTGGTAAATAATTAGTTCCGTTAATTTTGCAATTAGATAAACTGTACTATTTAATTCAGTTGCATTTTTAATATCAGTCGTTGGTCTTGCATGCAATAAAATAGTTTTTCGAATTAAATGACTGTATGTTCTGCTTAAGATAGATAAAAAAATTTTAGATACATTGTTTTCATATATATGTTGAATATCTAACTTATCTAAAAGAATTTTCAATATATAAACTACTGTTAAAGAGCAGCTAACACTCTTGTGAAAGAGCAAGAGAAAGTCGACTTGACTTATTCAATTATTATTTATGTAACCGCAGCACAAGCTTTGATATCAAGCAAAGTTATCAGAAATGGTTAGTTTGATTGCATACTAGATAAATAATTGCCGATGGGACAAGTTGAGGGTATCAGTCGCAGTTAGTTATTGCCTGTTTAAGCTTAAACAAGTTTAAACGCAAAGAGGGCGTGGCAGCCACAACAAAACTGGAAGGAAGTTCCCTCTAAATATTTATGTATCAAAAAACCGGCAAAGGGCTAGGCGATGTGGCAAATGACAAAGCAAGTTTGTATAGCCACCAAAACCGGACTAAAGCAAGTTGACCAGAAGGTATAAAAAGGCTATGCGAATGGAGGAGTGAGCTCACTTCAGTCGACTTCAACGAGAGAAGGAATCAATAGCAGAGAACAGGATTTAAGAGGAATCGAATAAAATGCGCAATTATCTTTGGGTAAGCAAATGCTCAACTCGGCCTGCTCTTCATTTGCTAATATGTATTTTGTTAACCACCTGCAGTGGTGGCTGCTTCTGGCTGCCTGCTGTCTTCAACTGGGCCGAGTCAAGGCCAAGCCGCTTGTCTCCTTTGGCGTCGGAGTGCAGGCATCGTCGAGGCCGTATCCAGCTCCTGGTCCCTATTCGGAACCATACTACAACAATTACTATAACTACAATGGGTATTATGGTGGCAGTTATTCGCATAGATATCCACCCGGCTACCCCTATTCGCAGTCCTACTATCCAGCTCCTTATGCGCCAGGAAATCGCTATGGTGCTTTGGACTTTGGCATTGGGGCTCTGTCGTTAACCCCGTTTCTGCTCTGATTGTCACAGCAGGACACAAATCCATCAGCAGACAGAATATTTGCCAAGACATCAAGAAGCTGAGCAGGAAAATTTGTGAAAATGTGAATGCGAAAATGAAACAGAAACAGTGCCAACTAATAAACCCAGCAAACAAGTACTCTCTCTTATGCGTTTCACTTCAATTTGTCAAGCGACACGTTGTTAAGCTCCACAAGGTGCCGTTATGTGGCAGCAACCAAGCAACCAATAACCAACAACAGGTGACCAAATCTCTGCTACGTGATGTTGTTACACATTTCCCAGTTCCGCATGACCTTGGCTCTGCTTCATCGAACAACATTCGACAAACAGAAGCACCAAAGACTTTTGGCTTAAGTTGATTTACCCACTCGAAGGTCAAGTAAAAGTAAATAAATAGGGTTTTCGCAAAAAATAATAACAACATATCAATAAATATGGGGTGGGGAATTGTAGGCTAATTTAGTTACAAGGAAAACTTATATTAAAAATAGATGACGAAAATGGAGCATAGATTCAAAAACAAATAGTCGAAATGTATTAGACTTAATTCTAGGGACTTACTAGAATTGACTAGATACAAATAATTATAGCAATTTTCTGCGTTTAACTCGTATTGCTTCCAATATTTATTAAATTTATTGCAACCTTTTTTAAATCCAAATTATAGATATAATTATAATAACTATAGTAAGCTTCGTCGAATAAGTTAAAATTTCAAGGCATTAATGTCAAACTAATGCTTTAATTTCAAATGAATTTTGTCTAAAATAATTATTATTTAGCATACAAAGATGATATTCTGAGCAAGTCAAATTATATAAAAAAAACCAATGAAGTATATAAATTTCTTTAATTTGATATAAGTACGAGAATATATGAGTATTTTCAATGAAGTCAGGAAAATCTCTTGCCTTTTCTAAGCTTACGAAAAGAAGAGTAAGAATTTATATTTTCATCAAAATTAAAGCTGTTGGCTTACAAATTCTTGGGCAACCTACAAAATAATTATTTCACATGACGAAGTAATAAAATTCAAACACTTTAGAAAGCTTCAACTATTTTTAGTTTTTCCTAATCAAATTGAGCTGTCTGTTGCCATTAGCTGCAAACAATTGCAGTTAATGAGAGAAGCTTTGCAATTAATTAGTCAAGGATAAGTGCAAAATTGCAGGCATTGCAAATGGCAAGTGGCAAACTGACTGGTGGCAAGTGGCAAGTGGCAAGGTCTAAGCATGCAGCATTTAACGTGAGCAGCAGCAGCAGTCGCGTCAGTGCAAAAGTTAGAGGCAATTGTCAATTGCTAAACTTAGGCTCGCTGGCAAAATGTTTGGGGAAATACTATGGAAATGTTGCTAGGGTCGCAAGCGAATGACGTGCAAGGGTCACGTTCCCCAATCACGCAGCAAACTCAAACGTTAAAAACTAAAAAGTGCAACACTCTATAGTCGTTTGTTTTTTGTGCCTCATTGTGTAGCCGTGGGCGGTGGCAACACCAATGCAGCAAGAGTCACGTTGAAAGTAAAGGAAGCGCACTTTGCACTGCTCAAGAAATAAGGGCAACAGGTTGATACGGAATGAAGCACGTACGCTCGACAGAGGCAAGCTGGAAATTGTGGCAAACTAGCAGCTCACGTTGTGGCTGCCACGACTGCTGCTTTGGCACTGTCGAGCGAGCTCGTCGTTGTCGACACGCTCGGTGTGTGGCCGTCGCACGAAGTGTCCTCGTCGTGGCCAGGATGTGGCTGGCGCGAGGACAACGGGGCAATGGGACAACACACGAAGGTTAAACGCGAAGCCCGACGACATTGAGTGCAACTATAAAAGTCGCAGCACGGATGCCTGCCCCAGCAGTCAGTGCCAAGACGTCGCGCCACGCGTTCAACCAAATTCCAAGTGCTCTAAAGAACTAAACCAAAAAAAAGTGAAGCAAAAAGCACAAATAATTAACAGTTAAAAAAACAAAGAACAATACAAAGAATTTGCCGTGAGATGGATACGCTAACACCAAGCAATTGCTCCAAGTCGAGCTCCAGCGGCAGCTCCGCGACCAGCTCCTCCATGGATCTGGGCGAGAAGCAGCAGTCGAAGCAGAGCAAGCAGCGTCAACGCGGCCAGAAGTTGTCCAGATCGCGCAGCTTGCTGCAGCTGCTCAGCAAGCATTTGGGCAGACACTTCCAGCATCATCATCATCAGAACGATACGGTGTACAGCAGCCAGGATGATATACGCAGCTCCTCGACGGACTCGTTTAGCTTGAGCTATGAGCGTGGATCGCGCAACGAATGCCTGGAGGAGGTGCTAAATGGTGGCTCCAGCTTGGATCTGGAGAACACTTCACGCACTTCGTCCGCATCGTATTCACCGGGACTGGAGTTCTATGACAATAATGCACACATCTATGTGGAGGCTGTGTATCGTCCGGGCAGCGCCATGGAGCAATTGCATCCACACTACGATGACAGCAGCAGCGTGGATGAAGATGAGGATAATGACAATGAGAATGTCGATGAGAATGAGAACTTGAAGCCACACAATGAGCCACAGCCACGTTCAGCATCTGCTGCTTCAGCTGGAACAGCAACAGCAGCATCATCCAAAGGTGGTTTGCATTTGAGTCGCATTTCAATTTCATCATCGGTCAGCCGCATGTTGCAACAATTCTCCACATCGGCGGCAACAACGGCCACAGCATCGCTGCGCTCTCTGTCCTGCAGCAGCACACCATTGCGACAGTTGCGAGCACATCCCATGGCAAAAAAGTCACTGACGCCGCACGGCAGCAACAACAGCCACAACAGCCACAACAGCAGCAGCAGCAGCAATAGTAGTTGCAGCAGCAACAGCAGTGGCAGCTCATCGAAGTCTGCCAAAAAGGATAAGAAGCAGCAGAGCATATTGCGACCTCCAGTGCAGTACGTCTACATGAAGGGCATGTCTGGACTGTACTCGCGAGTGCCCAGCTATGCGGTCTGCTGCCCCTATACGCTGCACCACATGTATTAGACTCGGAGAGGCGTCATCGCGACGAGGACATTGGCCAGCACAATAGAGCTGAAGCTGTAGCTGAAGCGGGTGAAGGTCAATGTTAATTTGGGGTGGGTAGTTTATAGTGAAAAGTGATGTAGTGCCTAAAAATCAGATGGAGAAATAGGAGACAAGTAGATTGGGATTGTTCGAACAACAAGCATATTTTATAAATGTGTAAATGTTAGCCAAACTCTATATTATAGAACCATAAGTACTCTAATCGCTAGCTGTATGAACTTTCAGTTTGCGGTAGCTAAACATTTGGTTAGTTACACCCAACACTCCCCCCCTCCTAAACTTAACCTCCACATATCTCCCACGTAGTTCTAAACAAATGTTTGACTCAATTTTTGGAGCTTGGCTCGCTAAACATTAAAACTAAAAACAAAATACAAATACAATGAAAATGAATAACGAAAAACGAAAACCATTTCGAAATGTTTGCCAATTTTTTAACTATACTTTGCACTTATTTCAATGGGCACTTGACTAGACAAAATTACGAATTTACTAAAACCACAAAATAATAATCAAAATTGTACAAAATGCAAAAAAAATATATAATTATTATTATGATATATTATACTTGACAAACCAAAATTAAGTCGCCACAAATGTTTGCTTATTTCCATTAAAAAAAAAAAAAAAAACAAAACAGAAAATCAACACAATACAATACACTTTTTTATCTATTAAAAAAGATACGAATAACGAATAGCAAAATGTTTAGCAATTAAGAAAATAAATACCATATATATTTTTAGAGCATATAACCTTAAGCATAAGCCTAGCTGTCAATATGAATAAAAACAAGTCTAAAGCAAATCTATAAAAAAATAATGAAATATGCATTTTATTTCAATAATTTTAACGGTTATTTAAGCTTTCGATGATGGACAAAGCTTTGGCATTTAAAGGACACTTTGAAGGTAAAAGTTTGGCGGGGTGCATCGTCCAAGTTGGTAAGGTATGCGCCTGCGCCTTGCCACACGTTGCACGTGCTCGACTGTACCCAGGGAACAGTTGTGTTTGCTGCGACTGATGATGTAGGTAAAGTCCTCAATTGCAAGTTGGTGAAGGACTCGACCTTATAGTTTTAACATACGATATCATGTCTATATGGGGTGCTAAGAACGACGATGACGTTAATCGCCAGCTGCCATATATTACTTGCAGCATGCCACATGCAACATGCCACATGCCACATACTGCTCGCCGTATGCTGTACAACTAAGTGCTCGCAAATCCGCTAAATGCAAATGCTACTGCTTGCAATTTTTATGAGACCCCACTAATCCCATCTGCCTCCACCCAGTTACCCCCTCGATAGTCATATTACATATGCTTGATCCTTGATGGCAGCTTCTGGTGCTTTGTGAAGGTTTTTGGTTATTTTACTTGCATCATCAAACGTGATGCAAAAATGAAAACTAAATCCATTTTAATCCATTGTCAAACACGCTTTCTTTTTATCATACTATGAAAATTATCTCTTTCTGAGAAATTTACCTGGTACTTGTATTTATGATGAGATTCTCAAAATATTCCTAGAATTATAAGCAGTTAGTCTAGCTTTGTTATTGTGAAATAAATAAAGATTTGTCATAAACGAGCATGGGATTTTACAATATAATTCTGTCTGTAACTTTTTATAATAACATTATTCAAAGTGGACAACAAACAAGTAAAAAAGCTACTGTTGAGTTTGCTCGACTGTGAGCTACCCGCCACCCAATTTTACCATCAAAATATTATATTTTTAAAAATATACTGAAAAATATACCGAATAATATACTAAAAATATACCAAAATAATATATGAAAATTTTTTTTGTTCGAAATTATTAGGTTGGCGGCACTTTATTATGTTTATTAAACACCATTATTAAGTCACTTTTACCCTTTGGCGGGTATAAAAAGCATTGCCATAAGTATTTTTCTTATGCTCTCTCATAATCAAAGTAATTGTTCTTCATTTGAAAGCTAACAAAAGAAAAATACTAGAATTGTTCGTATAATACAATATATAATATACAATACATTTATTGAGAGCTACACTCAAACTTCTTTAAAAATATATTTCAAATAAAACAAATTTCTTGCAATAAACAATTGTTTTTAATAATTGCATTTAATAATAAAGATTCTTTTAACACTGGTTAATAATATTGCCTAAAGTTATGGCTTGAGTCCCTAACTATATTTTATAAAGAAAAAAGGCAATATCAATTGAAAAACAAATGCTAAATAAAAGATTATACCTGCCCAATCAACAGCATGATTGCCTTGGCAAAAATGAATAACACAAGGTGTGTGAACTTTTATAGAGTCGTAACTTTTAGTTAAAAACTATGCAGGTTGTTTGTCAGAAATGCAGTGCATTTATAGCCGAGCGTTGGTTTCTTAATTGAGAAAGCTAAAGCTGTTAATGGCCTGACGTCAGGAGTCAACAATTACGCCTTTAATTAGAAGATAAACAACACGACAGGAGCAATCATTGTCGGGGTATGTCGAACTCACACTTTTCACTCTGAAAGCGGCATTAAGAAGACAACAGACTTCATTAAATCGCTCAACATTGGGGCATTAAAAAACCCCCTCGCTCAGTCCCAATTGCCAACAACTACTTTAGCCAGCCATCAGCGAGGCGTAAAATTGGCAGTCGGTTTTATTTATAGCGCATTAAAATCAATTTTGTGCGTAATTAAATAAAATGACAACAACATGGGCGAAAACAATAAGCGACATCTATTTTTGACAGCCTTAATTGCGGCTTATGAATTTTCCAGTCGAAGAACAACGAAAGAACAACTGCGTATTACTCTTGTTGCGAAAAGCCATTAGAACGAACTTTTGCGAAATAGAAAAGGCTTATCAATAGGTTTATTTTTAGCAGAGCACAAGAAAATGTAATAAGGATGTGCTAGCATTGAGGATAATGAAAGGTAAAGGAAACGAGAAATTGAATTGAATTGAATTGCAATTCAAACGGAACAAAATCGATTTGCAATTGCGGTTGAAAGCAATTAAACTGCAGGTGGGGTAAATATTGATAAAGACAGACAAAACACAAACGCAGCAACGTAACGTAGTGGCAGCAATACACCACCTGGCGTTCAGAAGTGTCAACAGAGCACAGGTAAACAAATGCCACAATTTCATATCCTGTTTTGTTATTAGGCAACGCACACAACACGCCAAAAATTTCATCAACAAAGAAAAGGATGTGCCGCCACCCAGTTCTCATGCTCTCTGAGTTATATTTCACTCTGTCTGCTCTCTCTGAGAGCAGCAGACTGCCGCTTTGCAGAAGGCGGCTTCTGCAGCCGGGCGAGTCTATAAAAGGAAGCGGCGTGCAATTTGCCGACTCAAACGCGAAAGGACAACGTCTGTGTACACACGAAGCCGACAACTAGCAAACACAATACGCTTTACGAGTACGAGTGTGTGCCTGTGTGTGTGTGTATTTGTATACGTGTGTGTGCGAGTAAGTGCGTAAGCAACAAAGACCGGTAACAACAAAGGCGGAACTGCAGCAAGCAGGAAGTTGGCTAGTGAAGCACAAATTGGAAGTCAGCAAGTGCAGTATGGTAACACCGCACGTCTGCTTTGCGGACGAACTGCAGCAGGACCAGGAGGAGCGTAGTTGCAACAACAACAACAACAACAATGCAAATGGCAGCAATCGGGAGACAAAGAAATGGCTGCTCGAACTGGAGCCCAATGCACTAGCCTCACATTCGCCCAACAGCAGCTTGAGCATCTCGCCAACGCCACGTTATGAGCGTAATATGGGCTTCTTTCAGCAGCTGAGCCGACGCTTTGGCCTGAGGTCAAGCGATGACCTAGTTCAGGAGGAGGATGCCAACAGTTCATCGACCGACTCGTATTCATCCTCGATGACAGCGGGACAGCGGGCACGACTCGATGGTGTTGTCACCTCATGCGCCTCCAGCGAGACCAGCAGCACCATTGACATCGAGGAGCAGCAGCTCGAGCTGCAGCTGCAGCAGAAGCCAAACGGCAAACGCAAATCGATGAGCCGCACGAGCTTCTCACGACTGCATCGCCGGTCGACATCCTCGTTACGGCGCGCCTTTGAGAGCCTCTCGCTGACATCACGCTCGCTCTCCTGCAGCGGCCCCTCGCCACCGCCGCCGCCGTCAACCTCATTGGCTGCTGCACCACTTAACCAGGCAAGCAATGCATTGCCATTGAAGTCGGCTTTGAAATCGGCATCGACAGTCGAACTGCACCAGCATCAACATCAGCATCAGCATCGCCATCAACATAGGGTGGCCTCCAAATCAACGAGCAGCTCCAGCGCCTGCTCCACAGCCTCATCGACCTCCAACGATACAGCAGCAACAACAAAGAGCAAGTCAAAGCCGCCACCACAGCGCATACTGCGTCAGCCCGTCTCCTACACATATCTAAAGGGCATGTCCGGTCTGCCGACTCAGCGTGTGCCCCGCAGCTCCGTCTGCTGTCAATATGCCAGACGATAGATGGATATGTGGACCATCCATACAGACAGATAGACTCAAGTAGCAGTAGACTCAAGTTTAGCAGTTTGACAGTTCAGCCAAATCTACTAGTTATATAGCTTTTGACCCCCGTCTCACCAAAATCCCCATCAGATCACAATATTCATTTCGAAATCTGTGATACAATAATGTCTTCATATCCACACAAATAATAGAAAATCGCCAAAGAAAACAAAAGCATCATTTCAAAAATGTAGAAAACTTGTTAAGCACCTAGAGATTAAAGGATATAGTAAGCATTATAATACGGCGCTTTTCGGTTCAGCATAAAAAACAAAAATAAAGACTGTTAGCAGAGAGATTTCGAAAAGCAGTTGAGAGTTTTGTATTTTGAAAACAATTGGAAAGTTTACAACTTAAGTACAAGTAATTAATTAATAATATATTATTGTACATTCGTGCCTTTATCCCAAAAAAAAAAAAAAAACAATTTGCATTACTTACTAATATTAACAATTACTTAATTACTCACTTTATTTGCTGTAATGGGAACAAAATTTGTCAGGCAGTAGTTAGTTTAAGTCTTAAGTCCTCAGCTTTAGTTAAGATTCACTTGGTATTGTATGTTAAATTTTTCAATTCGATATATTAGCACAGCACTTCACATAAATATTGCAATTCCAAACTGATTATATACATACAATATAAACTATAGATAACGATAACGATAAAGATAAAGATAAAGATATATACATCAACATATACAAGTAACAAACCAAAGTAGTCTCAATAATCTATATCGAAAAGGCAAATAAGCAATACAATTGATTATACTCGTATACAGCAGATAATAAATGAGATACTTATTAACAATATATACAATATATATACTTATATATTTAAACATAAGTTAACTATTTACCAACAAGCATACATATAACATACACTCGTAGCACGCTCTCAGATTAACTGATCGCCATTTACGAGGAATTTCTCACACAGAAAATCCAGTTCAATAAATGAAATAATTTACACCAGAAATCGTTGTCAAAGTTTCCATATAACATAAAAATCTATATTTGTTTGCTCAACTCATAGTGCCTAATGATGACTGACCCACTTGGAAATAATCGCAAAAGTTGCCAGCCCAAAATAGCAATGGCAATTAGATTGAATCAAGGCTAATTATGGACCATTCAAAGTACGCATATCACACACTGTCTGCTACATTACGTATACGCAATGTGCTACAATCTCAATAGTCAATGCTCAATCTATGCCCGATTATTTGTTGCTTATTCGATTGTCAGCAACGCAAGGAGCGAAGAATGAAGGGTAGCTTGGGTGAAGGGTCCACAGGCGTGGCATCAAAAAGTAGGTCAGCGATTGAAAAGCCATTAATATTGTTTCTTTTTTATATTTCGTTGCCGATGGATATCGATATGGATGGATGTTGTTGCCAGGCAAAAGCCATAAAATTTATATGGAAATTTATGAAATTTGAAATACTCGCTCTGCATCTACAACAAGGCGAGACGTAGACAGTCGTTGTCGTCTGTTGTTGCCTGATTTGATTAACATTATTCCAACTGAATAGCCAGACGTATTGATATGGAAATCATTACCTCCTAAATACAGTGCACATTTTTAATGTACACACAAATATCAATTAACGGCGTCACACATTGCGAATACATTAGATAGCAAATTAGTGAGCCAGACAAGCCAATCAAATGCTCTAATAGCCTCATCAAGTATAAAGGACATGTAGCATCGAATAGTTGATGAAATACGTCACAAGTCGAACAGGACATCAAAAGTGGCAATTTGTATCGGTATATGTATATTTAAGCCTGTAGGCGTGTCTAGGGCGGGGCAGAGACGGATTGGGCTTGCCACTAAAAATACTTATCGTTGACCCAATTCCCGTTGACAGTTTTTGAACCCTCAACTGACAGACGACAAATGTACGAGTAATAAGCATCCGAATGTTGCCCGGCAACTAGTCGTATGTGTGATTTTTATAGCTGTAGCAGCTACTGTTGCGCATACGACCCGTTGGCTCGTTGGCTCGTTGACTCGTTTGGTTCGTTGGCAAATCACTGAAATGGAAAATAGCAATTGTGTATAACGTTACCAGAGGCGACCGCAGTCACGTAGTCAAACCCGCCCCTCAAGACAACAGCTCGACTCCGCGGCTTCAAGTTGCCTTTGCCCCCTCCTTAGCCATTTAATTTCTGTTTGTTTTGGTTAACGTCGCTCGCCGCTTGTACAACTGCCACAACATTTAATTAAGTTTCAGCTTCTGCTCTGTATATTTTTTTTTTTTTTGTGCTATTTTTGGCAATTTGTCTATTTATATTTATTCTACAAAGTTGTCGTCGTCTTCAGCTGCCGTACCATCATATCATATCATATGAAACTGAGCGAAACTTTTGGTTATTAATAAACGACTAATTTTGGCTGGGTAAACATTATTTTTGTGCACATTGCAAAATGATGCCGACGGGTCTACTTCATGGCCTAATGGGCCACCAAAGGATCAAACTGAAAACTCTCGAGTCGACAGCCGTCGAAAAGGCATTTTTACGATGCAGGCCGCGTTAATTTGCTTCACGCGCTGTGGCAATGAGCGGGGAATGAGAGGTAAGGTTGGCACTCAGTACAACACAATAATTAATCTTCTTTGGCCCATAACGCAGACCAAAAAAAGAGACGAAAAGTCGGCGCGTTCTCTGATGACTTTTGCTTGTACCCAGTCGGAATATTTCCGGTTTCCATCACGAATGAATGATATGTTCATGTGTTTATAAGTTGGTTTTGCTGTTTGTGCTGTGTTTTCTTGTGCGCCCCCCTTTTACAAGTATGTCAATATTTGCGAGAATATTTGTTTACCTTTCTCTTGCTACCTGTTCTTTTTGCCTGGCATTTTTTTTATTACGTCTTCTCATACTTGTTATCTTTATGGCTGTTTCCGACGCTTTTAATGGCACTCGGCTGTAATTTAATTTTAAAAATATTGCTGCATACTTTGCGGGGTGCTCTGTCTGAGGCTGTGGCTGCTGCAAAAGGAAACTGCAGGGTGGTGGGGAAAGTGTGGAACAAAGCATTTCATAAATATTTCGAGTAGAAAAGTCTGCTATTTTTAGCTGCCACGCGAGCATGAAATCTTCGCTTATTGCCTTCTCAAATTGAAGCCACTTCACGCCACGCGACCGATACAATAGAATATTGCTATCTATTCGTTACGTATACGTCACGTTAAACAAACGAATCACCCAACTTGCATGCTAATTCACATTTTGACCCAAATACGAGACAAACACGAGATGTGTGTGTGTGTGAAACCACACTTGATAAACGTGGCAAAAAGGACTCCAACCTGGCCACAAATCCAGCTCAAGAAAATGACATGAGCTAAGTAAATAATAAATTATGCGAGTGTTACATGCTCATCCCATTGGTCTTAATGTCTCTCTGTCTGTCTGTCAGCTCATAGAATATGCACGCTGTGTCGGTAATTGAAGTCAATACGCAAAACAAAATGTCTACATTTAGGTCCAATATTTACACTTAGAGTGCAGCCAAGTTGGCTAAGAGAAGACTCACGAAAATAGTCTATACCCAGGAGATTGGCTCTAGGGAGATGTGAATGTGAGATGAGAAAGGGACTTCAAAATGGCTTGATATGACAAATAAAAGTTAAATGAGTGTAAGTAAGTAAATTTCAAAACATTGTAAAACATGGCTTAGCTTAGCTAAGGGTTATGCTATTATAGTTCTTACTATACACTCATTTCCAAATTTGTAATAGATAAATCTATCTACCCTACCTAAACAGCTGAGTTAATTAATTGCATCCACTGTTTGTTTCATTATTTATTTAATAATTGATGGAGCACTAGATATTTTATTGCTTTGACCCTTGTAATAAATGCTTCATTAAACGCGGCTGTTGACGGCTTATTGATGGCTGCTTTACTATTTATCGAATGGCAAATGAGTTATATTTGAAATCAACAGTCGTATACTGTATCTCTATCTACCATATCGCAAAATTTTTACCAAAGCGTAGAGTATTTGCTAGGGGAAGCATTCAACTGCAAAGTTGAATACTTTGCTTACTTATGTATTCAATTGTGGCTTAGTAAAGGATGTATAATAATAATAATAATTGAAGCATAGTCCGTCGAGGTGATAAATTATAATCTATGCTTTAACAAACTCATTTGCTTTATCTACTCTCTATTGCACTCCATTACTTTATTAATTTTTTGCCGGTTTAGAGGGCATCTGTAAGTTGTTTACTTCCCATTTACAGCCAGCACACATGTTTCTTATTTCGAATGCATGACAAGCCATAAAAGAGAGCCTCTCGTAGGGCACTGCTGTGCCATGCTCCTAATGAGCTGCGCTGGCTACGTGACATGGTCAGCGCATAAAAGTAGGCAACGCAATGCTAAGTGACAACACTCATTTGCACTCTACGCAGAGGGAGAGAGAGAGAGAGAGTGAGTGGGGTGGGGGAGGGGAGAGTAGAGATATGTAGTCACATAAGATACAATTACTCGATTAGGGACCAGGACCAGGGTCGTCTCTAATTAATTGTGTCCCTTTTAGTAGCATTAACAACAGCCGCAATAGGGAGAGAGTAAGTGTGCAATAAAGTACGAGTAAGAGGCAGGGAGTGGGATAGGGAAAGCGAGGTCAGTTAACCCTCAACTTATCCAGGGAGCTGCCCGCATTCATTCACAAAATGTAGCTGCAGTTGCAGTCGCAACCGGTGCGAAGGTTAACGCTTCCACTGGAGGACAATGCTGTGATGTCTCTAGTCGATGACGTACCCGTTACCAGTTACCAGTCGCATCCTTGATCAGGTCATACGTCAGACGAGAGCAGCGCGCGCATCCTGTTATGTCTGGCCTTCAGCAATTTGACCGGACAACGCCGGTCACAGCTCAACCCACTTGCTCCTCTTCTACGCTCGCACTTTTCGCCCGAATCCCGCATAATTGTGTGGCATTGCTCCTTAAAGGATTTCATTCATAATTGGCCGGAAGCCAGCCGCAAACGGCCTCGACCTAGTTGGCGTTGAAGGAACCCACGGGAAACCATAGAAATGCCAGCGCTAACTCGATTTGCCATCAAGGACATCACACATGCTCAGCAAGGAGGAAACATTTGCAATTAGAATGTTGACAGTCTGACGGTACTGAAAGTGGAGCATCCCAAAGGATAGTTGACTGACAGGTGCTATGTCATGCAGTCATTGAACTGTGGAGTGCTTAAGGATGACGGCCATAAAGTTCAAGGCAAAAAGCAGCCAATTGATTTTGCCAACTCGATTATCAGTAGAGGAAGAGCTGATTGTAAAAATGCTGTAGTTCTGGCTGACGTTAAGGCGGCCGCAGCCAGGTGCTTGGCTTGACCACAAGCTGAAGGTTCACTTGTGACGTTGTTATCTGCCTCAAAAGGAGTGTGTATATGAATCGCGCTAACTGGGTCAGGGCTGTCGGGCGATGCCGCATCAACATCGGCATCGGCAACGGCATCGTTGACGTTTGTCGGCTTGCAAACGCATCCTTGTGCAATTCATTCTTGAAGCAGTTGCAGCGTCACAACTGCATAAGAGCAGAGGGAGGAGCAGAGGTTGCGGTTTACTACTCGAAAATGTAGCAATTGACGAGCATGTTACTTGCTAACCGCATTAATTGTCACTCATTGCGTATACGTCATGTGGCTGTGCATAATTGAATAAATACTTATGTGACGCAGCAGCTGCTGCTGCTGCTGCCGCTGGTTAAAGCGCTCAATGGTTTATTTATACTTGCACATGCTTTGTGTGCATCCTTTGGCACATCCTTTGCACATGGCTGGTCGTTGTATTAATAAACAGCTTAATAAAGGGCGACGCAGCGTCGCTTCGCGACCATCGCGTGGCTTGCATAATGTAACAAATGGACAGCTCGCCCCCTATAAATAGCGCAGGCAAACTAATTTGAATTTGAATGCGGCTTTAGCTGAAAAGGACCAACTGCAACCTTGTGTCAACATAAAAGCACGCTAACAATTGCAACAATTTCGAGAGCCCAAGTGTGGCAAACAAAGGAAGGCCATAGGATGCGACAACGTTTAGGAGACAACGACAACGGCAACGGCTCAAGCCATACGAAAGACTCACTTGACCCACAACGCAGAGGCAGCGAGGCTGATTAATGTGCAGCATATGCCCCATTAAGGACGACACCTAAGCCAGCCAGGCACTGTGAATCCTCGCCAGAGATGGGCTTAACCTAAATAGTTGTTCCATTGAGCGTTGACTGCTTTTGTTCGCTGACCTTCGACCGCCACAGCAGTAGCTGGTGACGTCACACACACACACACATGCGTTACAAAATGTCAGCTTAATTTTAACCCCAGCTCCCAATGCACTCAAAAGTAGGCAACAGCAAATACAGCGGAAATTGGGCGAAGGTTCGCGTATCGAAATGCCCATGTGTGTGTGTGTGTGTGTGTGTGTGTCGAGTGTGTCCGCTGCCAATTTACGGTTCGTTGCCTTGAGAGAAAGGTTAGCGTGTTGAATCCTTTCGCGTAGCCAACTGTCGTCACTTCGCATCCTTCAACTGGTTAGTTAAATGCCAAATCGGCGCAAATTGTTCGTCTGCGCCAAGTGTGGCACACACTCAGACATCAACTGCTGGGGGGTAACTTTATTGTTGTTTCATAACCGGGCCTGACACTTTCGCCGACTGCAATGTCCTTGCTGACAGTTCATTGCCCGTCGCGAGGCTCCAATTGCAGCTGCAGCCTGCAATGGGGCAGCCCGAGAGCCGCAGCTGCGCAGAGAGCCAGAATAAGAATAATAAGTGAGCCAGAGAGCGGGCAGAGAGGGCTGCTGCTGGGCTGGTTCAATGGACGGCAACTAGGTTAAGAGCTAAAAGGGACACACAGACTCAGTTTTTGGTTGCGGCCGCTGTGCTCAATTCTTTGCAGCGCCAACGCCTATGACGTCATTAAAAAAGAAGGGTGTGTGTGTATTGTGGCAAGTGTTGCATGCTACACACTGAGGCGGCGGCTTACATTGAGTGTGTGTTCCAAACATCCATATATGTGCTTTATGTCAATTTACTTTTGAGCTCAGCTCGAGTGTGTTTGTGTGTGTGCGAAATGGGCACAAGGGCATTTGGACCGGCAATTATGCTGACTATAAGTAGACGGGTTAAATGAGCAGTGCCTAATGCTAAAGTTGACCGCTTTGGCGGCAGCAAATGAAGCGTTTAAATGCCACGTTCAAAATGTGAAATGGTTGCACGCGTCGTATGAGTAATGATGATGGAAACACAGCTAGACGATGCTATCCCTCGCTAGATAACAACACATAACAAAAAAGGCAAACCACAACACATACATACATATACAAGTATGTACGTGTCCCCTGATCAACAATGCCGTCTCGAGCTGACAATGGCCAAGTCAAGACAACAACAGAAAAAGGAACACAGACTGCTGACAATTATTTTTATTTTCGTTTACTGAGCCAGGTGTGCGAGTGTGTGCACGCGCCAGACAAATGCGCACTAGCAACAAGGGCTAATTACACACAGGCACACAAACACACACACACACAAGGAGGCTCGTCTATACAAAATTTTGCATGTGAAAATCGAACGGTGTGGAAAAGTACCGGCAATGGAAAGTTTTACGATATTTATTGCACAACATTTTTGTCTGCGGAAATGGCTGTGGGCGTCTCCTCAAGCTGGATCTGAGACATGGCTGGATAATCCACATGCTTGTCGAAGAGGTAGCATTCGAGCCAATGTGCTTTGGGAAATTGGCCACTGAATACCGGCTTCCAGTTGCAGATCATGTGGCGTGCCTGCTTCTCGACGCTTCCAAAGCTATTGCTGTTCCGACGACACGCATCCACAAAGACGTCGGCAAAGTGCTGGGCCAGCTTAATGCAACTAGATGTATGCGCCAAACTGCAGGTGTCCGGTGTGGCAAACAACTGCTCGTAGGCTGCACGCTCGGGATGGAATTGGGCGCCGGCGATCGGATACTGGCGATGCTCGATGAGCGTTATGAAACGCTTGGCATCTGGACCTTCGTCGTCCTCGTGTGTGGCCAGCACATGCCAATCCTCGTGCAGCTTATATCGACGCAGTTCACTCTCTGCAATGCAATAGCTATGCTGATGGCAGGCAAATGGTTGACTCGTCATCTCCTTGGCCAACTCGGCTGGCTGATCCTTGAATATCTGCGATTGCGCATAATCGTGGCTTAGTTGCAGTGGCAATGCCTCAAATATTGACTTCTGGCATTTGGTGCGCACCTCTTTCGTTCTGGCCGCATTGATCATTATGAGCTGAAAGCCCAAGCAGGTGCCCCATAGTGGAAAGTATTCGCCTGCCGCATTCTTGGCCATGGCAATCTCGTAAATGTGCTGTGCGGCAGCCACACAATCATTCGACAAATTCGGATGTTCCTTGTACTTTTCGTTGTCCAGAAAAACGGCACCACCGGGCAACAGCACGCCATTCACCTGACCCATTATTGCCTCATAGTAATCTCGTTCACGCCCAATCCTGCAACGAACATGAAATGGAATGCGAATTAGAATACTGAAAGAATTAACCATTTAAGATATACACGCAGCCTTGAAACAACTGAACATTTGATTTTAACAAGTAAGAAAGCAACACTCGAGTTTAAGTTATATTATACTTAACACTCTTCTGTCTAAAAGGTTATTGTAGGAGAAGTTTTCGACACTAAAGCGACGCAATGGCAACATAAATTCATTTTTCTCTTCAATTATAACTAACAGAGCCTTTTTTAAGTATGTATATACACAGCTTTATATATATATATAAAAGAACAGAACCCCGGCAAGTGAATAAAAAACAAAAGTCATCTTGCATTTGGAGCTGGGAACGCAACAGCTTGCCCCCTGATGATTTTAAAGAATAAATAAAATTAAATAAGACCCAAGCTTCTTAGGTCTGCATCCAATCATCACAAAATAGCTTGTTGTTTATGGTTCTTACTTTCACTGCTCGCATTTTTAAATTTATTTAAGTAAACAAAGTTTTATAAATGATTTAACGCCTTAACGCCTTAATCCTACGAATGCATTCAACTATTCTATGCCATACTCACTTCTGTAAATCAGTACACATTGTGGGCTGTTTATGTTGCAATAATAAAATTAATCATATGCTGCTATAACAATTAAAATATCGTCAATGCGCTAAATTGTGAATTAAAAAGTGAAAAGAGAAAAACAATTAACATTTCCCCAACACCACTGGCACTTGGCCAACTGCATGCGTTGTCTACTTTGTGAAAAACATTACGCTCTCTGCACGGCTTTTGTTTGCCAATGCAGCCCCTCAAATATTTTCAAGGTAATGCTGTTTTGTTTGCGAATTTGTTTATGCTTTCGGTATCTCACTCACCAAATGGGTATGACGATGGCACCCACCGATTCCAACTGTTTTACGTACGAGACTGGCAAATAGCTGTGCCAATACCCGGGGCCCAAATGTATCTGCAATGAATGAGACATGTCCATGCACATGACTCCAACATGAGGAACGTGCGATTCTGCACCATTACCCTTCTGCATTTCCGACAACTAATCGATTTGGTACGTGTTTTTTAATGGGAACTTGCCTACAAATAAAATATAACTAAAAATTTTCATATTTTCATTTGTCAGTTAAACACCGACAACCCAAAGTTGAAATATATGTTGCTATATACACGTATGCTATTTAGTATCTTGTTAATAAGGAGGAAATAAAATTTTAGTTCTAGCCTGTAGTCGACCATGTTACACGCTGTAAACTTCAATGACATCTTCTGAATAAAATTGTTACGCAATTATTATTAAATCGAGGGAAGCTTGAGTTCAGTAATTGAACACTAAAAATTGCATACAAGTGAACGAGTACGAAAGCGAAAACTGCTCAAGGTTATTTTGTTTTCCGTTCTGTACTAAAATGATGATGTCATAAATTGCATCTATTTATGGTAACGGTAACGATGACAGGTGCGAAACCCAAACTTACCAAATGGGCACAACATGTGCTCCTGCCGATTGTAAATACTTAACGTAAGAAGCACCAATGTAACTGTGATATGAGTGATCTTTGTAAATAGCGCCAAGAGACTGGGCCAAATCGATGCAAATTATGCCCACAACAGGGGTACGTATTGATATATCATCTGTAACGCGTGCTGCCATTTGGACTCGTACCGACAAACTGCCAAATACTTAGATTGAAAGCTGCAACTTGCCTTCTTGCAATGTTCTACAGTCACTCACACATGCACATCGCACGTACAAAAGTTTTTTAACAGTGAGAGCGGCTTGCTGAAATTGCAAAAGGTTCTACATACTTTTAGGATCATAAATAAATCTCTATGAATATTTTATTTTGAAATTGACAATAGATTAAATAAGACTTAAGCCCCACAAGTGCACAAATAATTATCAAATCAGAACCAAACAATGCTTTCGACCTTAATACGGTATGAAGCTGTGCAATCATTTATTGCAAAATCTAAAGACGCAGCACAAATTGTAGCTGCACCACGAAGTAACAGTTTGAACGGCTATTTCGCACACTCTCCGAAAGCTCAAGCAACGCTTCAAATCGGAAACCATTCGAGACAGCGTCACCTAGAAAAGTACAGTTGATGGCTGACTCTCTGGATAGTCCTCTGCAGATGGCTCTTCTAGTAGCCTTCATCACTCTTCCTGAAGTGCACAAGGAAATTAAAGCTCTTTGTAATAACAAGGTGCCAGGTGAGAACCGGTTTGACCATTGTTCCATTGAACTGCTCCCTCACAGAGCTTTATTATTTCTAATCGCAATTTTTAACTCTTTCCGTACACTACCATCACTTAGAATTACCATCTTAGAATACTTCAAATCACTGTAGCAACAGTAAACCATTGTTAGACTAATTAACTTTAAAAAAATTAAAAATTAAAGCTCTATGCATTTTTATTAAAAAAAATAAAAAATAATAAAACAAAAAAAATTGCATAATAATTCTATATAAAAATATAGTTTAGCTATTTAATACATTGTCCAGATGATAGCAATGAAAGCGACTGATGTCACAAAGGTGAGTCCAAATGTAAGTGACTCAGCGCTATTTTTACTGGATAGTGTAGGATAGACACCATAGGGTGGGTAGACAATAGGATTGGGACTATCGTTGTCGCCATCGTCGCCATCGTCGCCAACGCCGCCATCGTCGCCAACGCCGCCATCGTCACCACCAAAGTCGCCGTCGAACGCACGGAACAAATATTGCTGAGTGTAGCCGGAGCCCACAAGTGCTGTGTATTTTGGATTATAATTGTAGATCAAAGATTTCTTCTGCTCTGTGATATTGGCGTATTTGTGGGGACACCGACGCGCTTCACTGATAAAGAAATCAGCAAAATACTGGGAAGTTATCACCGCCGACTTTGTGTGTGGTACTTTGGAGCTAACAAATTCATAGAGCGATTTCTCCGGATGGAATTGCACGCCATAGAAAGGATACTTAACATGCTCAATGGAGGAGACAAACTCAGTGTCATTAAAATCACGGTTCACTGACATTATGCGCCAATTATCTTTCACATCTGGCTCATCAAAACTTGCTACTGTGTAGCAATAACGATGATAGTTGTAGGTGATATTCTCTTTAGCTAGCGCGGATTTAATCTCATCATTGGCTCCAACAAACATACGACTCGTGTTATAGTCTACAAAATAAATGTAAAACTGTAATTGCTGTCATTTCAGTAATACCAGTGACATCACTTACCCTCCTTAAATTCCAGTGGTAGAGATTGACCAAGAGAATTGCAGTCGCTGCGAGTCTCGGTCCCGTTGGCCATTTTCAGAACGAGCAATTCCATGCCGAGACAGGTGCCCCATACGGGAAAGAATGTGCCATTATCGTTGATTTGCTTGGCAATCCTTATCAGATGTTCGCCCGCATCTCCGTAGCCATTAGTCTCATTGAACCATGTTCCTCCACCAGGGAGTAGCACGCTGTGTCAGAAAATCCATTCAGTTAAAAATCATACGTTTACATCAATAGCGTACAACTTACCCATTGAGATTCTGCAACAGCTTCTCATAATAGCTCTGATTGCGACCGATCCTATAGGGGAAACGAGACAAATAAACATGCGTAAAAATTATGACCCGTACAATTAGAATTTCCCTGTCAAAGGCAAACTTAATCGCGAGCGTACGGTATGCAGAGATAATATTATAAATTAAATAAGCTCTTAACAAAAGTGACTTTTATTTAGGGCCCGATTTGATAAGGTTCACGTAATTATCAACTATCAGCTTCGTAATCTCGAAATCACTGTCTATGAATCGCACTCACCAAATGGGCACTACCCTGCCGCCCGCACCCTCCACAAACTTCACATACGACGCCGCAATATAGCTTGTTGCATTGTAGGTCTGTGCAATTACAGTGTCCGGATAGACCTCCTGTGCCAGGACACCAATGATCGGCGAAACACTGCCATCTACTTCAGCACTGGCCGTTGCCAACAAGCACAGGACTCCCAGGCACGCCCCTAAAGATAGTATCCTCATACAGATCGCCATTGCTCAATCTTGTTATGCACCTGCTGTGTGCAGCTCAATGAACTAAATAGAACTGGCATTGCGAACCAAGAGGAATTTCAATTTAAATTCAATTTGCACTACGAATATCTGGCAAAAATACCATACTATTATCGTAAGCCCGTACGAACAAACGTACATACATATGTACATATGTGAACGCGTCACAGTTGCCCTTATGTACACACATACACACATATATGTGGGTCCACCAGTGCACGGCACTTTACTCGTACACTGATTATAATACTATCACCAAACAATGATTCGTCACTTTTTCTCAGGTGTAGGGTTCTCGATACAATGAAACACCTAAAGGGGAACTTTTATCGTTTTTTTGGGCTTAGTTGGGTGCTAGGCGGACATCTTGGGTAGGTAAAATGAAAAACTTGTTCGGCCGCTTATTCACAACGTTTGGCATGCGCACGTTAGAACGATGAGTTATTACCACAATAATTAAGTCGTTTTTCTATCAACAGGTTGTTTCACATGTGGTTTTTAATCACTTTTCTAAATAAAATCGATCATGACTGAAAACACTTTTGGCCCACTGGGGCTGCCAGCTGTTTCTTTGGCAGCCAGCTGTTTCGTTGTCCAGTGGTTATCGATGTCCGATCAACAAATCGATTTTCCTATATAGTTAGAGGGACATCAATTGTTGTTGCTTCTTTTTGATGCTACTTTGTATGCTATGTAGGTATTTCATTTCCACAAGCGTTGCCTTAACGGCTGCTAAGTCGTTTGCCTCAAATTGAGTCGCCAGTTTCTGTGCATTTTCCTCAAGTTCTTTGGAAATATTTGTGTTTAACTGGTCTAGTGCGGCAGCGTCCTCAGCCTCCTCCACCTCCTCATTGCGCTCCATCATGGTCATCAAGAATGTAGTGTTCAGGGCACTATTATCCTGGGGCATCTGTTCGCCCACCAACAGTAGCATGTACTGGCCACGGTCTACTGGTGCAGCCAGTGTCTTGTAGGCCTTGTTGATTAAAGAGCTCCAATCCGCCGAGTTCGACTGCTCCCGTGAGGTTCTGTGCAGGCAAGCAATAAGTATCAATTGCATTTACATAAAATTAAAGCTCACTTGTTGCTGAATTTGTCCGGATGCACGCGAGATTGTAATTGCCGAAACCGTTGTGTTAGCTGCTGAGACTGCACCCCAAATTTGATAGGAAAATCCATCAGTTCAAAGTAGTTCTATAATAAACGGTACGCAATTACTAATACAATGTTTACACGTTGTGCACGAGTTACTTGCAACTGTATTATCCACATCTTGGAGGCTGCCACAATCCGCGCATATTATCTGCTTCGCAGGCTTTTGACAGTTCCAGCAGACCACCGTTGACGACACTGACGATGACGCATAACGCAGCTGCTGTAGACTATAACCCCCGATACTGATCGATGGCCGACAACCTAATCCACTAAAACCAGTTCCTAAAATATTAACAACGCGGCGCATATTATGACTAAAAATAATAAAAACACCTCTGATATCAATTACACAACCAGGCAAAACAAAAAACAGCTGGCCGGCTACGGATTTTAACTATCTGGCAATACTGTCAATTCACAATAGTGTCGAACATACAAATTTAACTCTTGTTAATAATGATTTTCTTTATTTGATGGAACTGATTGTATTTATGAAATTTATATTAACAACAATATATAGAAGCGTTTTTTAAAAATTGAAAAAAAAAATAAGCAACTCACAATAATCGCTGCTGCTCCAGGTGAGGCTCGAACTCACAACCCCGGCATTGCTCATACACAGTTACTGATTATAAGTACCGTGCGCTAACCAATTGCGCCACTGGAGCCTTCGGAAAAAAATTTGCCAAGTGGACGATTTGAAATTACAGCATCATTCCTGACATACCCGGAACCCTCTGTAACACAGGCTTACATTTACAGGACACTCTAAAGTACAAAAACAATCCTCGACTAAAAAATAAAACCAATTTTGAAGAAACCCTCCCTTTATGCGGACAATTTGATAGAATGTATCTTCTAAGTACAAATATGCTTTTATTTTCGCTTAAGATATATGTATAAATGGGTCTTACAAACTACCATTAAAAGTGATCTTCCAAATACGGCATTACTTAGATCGAGTCTTTTCTGTATGCTCGGTAGTTGTTCATTTCAGTGGGAAAAGTTTTATATAATTCCAGCAGCAAATTTGACTTGAACTTTTTCAAGCTCTCGATTTTGCCTTTCACTTCTTCATTCTTAGCCAATGCCTTTTCCACACAGTCCTTCGTGTACAGTTGTGGATTCTTGTCCTGGTCGATGTAATCAAAGAACACCTCAAAAGGCACATACACATCCTGTACCTGTGGTCTTAATTTATCAATTTCCTGAAGTCCAGTGACCAAGCTGTTGCTGCATTTTCAAAAAGAAATTCTATTAGCATAAACAAAAAGCCAAATGACGGCAGAATACTTACATTTTCTGGTTGAGTACGTTCTGACCCTGCGGTTGGAAGTCACTGACAATTATACGAATTTGGCGCACATTCTCAATAAACATTTCCAGCTGAGTTTCAAGATTCTCCAAAGGCGAAGTCATTTTAAACAATTATTGTGTAAATTTAGCGATTCTTATAAACAAATTACTGTAGTCTTTCACTAGTAAATCGTGGCGACAGCTGATTTCCTCTGCGGTCTATAGTGTGACCAAATATTGAATTTTAATAATATATTTTATTAACGTTATTTGGTATATTTCGCATTCCCGCCAAGGCACCAACAGCAAAAATATCAAATAATCGATAACCAATTCTTGTCAATAATCGATTGGTGTCCCTTGATTACTCGATACACCTGTCGGCATTATCGATTGTATTTTACACTGCCGGAGAAGTGCATGCTTATTTTTTATTTAGAAATTTTATTAAAATAAATAAGAAGGATATCAAATCATGTCGGACGGAGACTTGGATGCATTGCGCGCCCAGCGTATGTCGCAGATGCAGTCGCAATTCGTAAGTACAAAAGATGACAAAGGGGTTTAGTTCATAGGCCGCTGGATCGGGAAATATCTAAATGCCAAAAATAGACACAAAATGCCAATTGGATATTTGTGGTGCTGCGAATGCACGAAAAATTAGCTGATGTTACCTTGGCTAAATGTCATTTAATTAGAAGTCATTGGCAGCGTAATAGTGAGCGTGACTCACGACGTTTCTTAGTTGTTGTTTATGGGCGCCTACGGCGCACCTGTGAGAGTAAGGGTGTCTCCTGACTGATGTACATTTCGGTTGAACACGCAGGGCGGCGGCGGTGGCAACGATGCCGAGAAACAGCAGGCCCAGCAAGAGCAGATGCGCGCCCAGGAGGAAATGAAGCACTCAATCCTATCACAAGTGCTTGACCAACAAGCCCGAGCCCGCCGTAAGTAAACATCTGTTTAGCTGCGGCCAAAGCAAATATTAATGTGGTCATTGCAGTCAACACACTGAAAGTGAGCAAACCGGAAAAGGCGCAAATGTTTGAGAGCATGGTCATTCGCATGGCCCAAATGGGTCAAGTGCGTGGCAAGCTGGACGATGCCCAATTCGTAAGCATCCTTGAGAGCGTCAACGCACAAATGCCACAGAGTAAATCCACCGTGAAGTACGACAGACGCCGTGCAGCCATTGACAGTGATGATGATGAGGACTATGGTTGCTGATTGCCGATAATGATTGATAAGTTAAATACTATCTTAAGTTTTCCCATTACTCAAAAACATGCAAAGAAACTAAAACCGAAACAGATACACATGTGCATTAGATCATGGTAGTTACCAACTATGTTTATTAAATTAAAAACACTTCGAGCTCTCAAATCACCAGATCTCTCTGGTTATATTATTCTTACAAAATGATGCTAACAGCCAAGAAAGGAATCGAATTCAGAATAAGAGTTCTTCTATAAGCAAATGCCGTTATTATGGTTAAAATAAGACTAGATTTGGCTTAATGCGAATTGCACTAACAATGAGATGAATTTGCTCCCTTTGTCCATTGTCCATTTATTCCCGCTTCTCGTGGTCCTCCTCCTGCTCTTCTTCGGTAACCAGGCAATCTCCACAGAATATGGAATACATAATCAGTGACAGAAAGCCCAGTGGTAGACCAAAGATGACAGTTGTCAGCACAGGATTTCCCTTCCACATTTCGCGCAGTGATCTCTTCACCTCAAAGAGCGCGCGATTCACACGCACAAAATAGGTGTCTCCACCGTAGACGGTGGCACTCTCATTGTTGATCGACTCGAGGAACAGGTGCAGTGCCTGAGGCGTCATCTGTAGCGGATCGTCGTCGGGTATATAGTGATGCTGCGTTGTAGAGTTTAGTGCTATCAGATGAGGTGTGGGCAATTGGTCCAGTATAATGGAATGTGCTATAGATGGCTCGCCAATCTGCAAAGTGACGAGATAAACAACAAGTTGCAATACGATAACTCGGAGTACTCACCCAGCCAAATTGAAATTTGTCATGATAGCGCGGGCGATGTTTGCGGATGACACCCTCAACCATGTCGCGGAACTCCAGCTCGTGTGTGGCAATCTGGCTGAGCTTGTCCTCCTGGACTACAGCGAGCACCAGGTATTTGTTAGTCTTCAGCAACTGATGTATATTGAAGCGAGTCACTTTGGGGAACAGCGTGAAGCGCTCGACATTGACCCATTGGAATATGGTCTCGTTTACATCATTAGGATCCATTTCGTGAGCCACATGACCGTGTGGATAGAAGTGATGCTGTTCCTCCTTGTAAACAATGACCGCTGGCAGTTTCTCAAAGTCAAAGTGTTGCGAAGCAATGTCTTCGCTTGTGGCATAGAAGAACCCATGCTCCTGGTAGCCCTCGGCGGCTGCATAGTATGTGTCCCAGACAACTCCCTGTTGGTCGCCAACAAACATAAAGAAGATTGTATGCGATCCCTTGAGCATGTCCACGCTCTCCGTGCGGGTTACCAACTGTACGGGTGGTCCGGACATTCGGAGGGCGTAATCAACGAGCTCGTCCTTGCTGCGATCTCCGGTATAAGTGAACTCCATATTGCCCTTAATGAACATGATAGTTGGATAACCACGCACTTTGAACTCCCGACCGGCGGCGGGGTATTTAGTGCAGTCGAGGCGCCCCACCCGCACATTGGTGGCATGCAACGCCTGTGCGACAAGTGCAAAAATGGGTTCTGTTTTCTTACAGTAGCCGCACCATGGCGCATAAAACATGACCAGCCATTGGCCTTCATGACGCACATCGATGAAACGGTCACTCAACTCGAGAACCCTGGAAGATATGGCCGGAGTGCCGAGCACCAGCAGAAACAGCAGAAGTATGCCACAGCTCCAGATTGATTTTAGCATATTGCCGCTCTGCATTGCGAATGTTTATTGAACGATAATAGCGTTATTGCATGCTCTAAAACGTGCACGAACTTTGGTTGTTTATGCTTGGCACACAGTCATAAATTATTATTAATTCAATTAGCAATATTTTTTCTATAAACGCCAAACCACCCCCATATCCCGTTGTTTAGATGATTATAGTACAGTGTGACCGTAATTTGCATTTCGTAAAATACTCTACGTCGAAAAGATAAGCCAGTAGTTGCTCACATATCGATATCAGTTGTGTTTGGTAACTATAGTGAATGGCATTGTTTACATCGTTATTAGCGCAAGGTGGCAACGCCAAAGTAGAAAATACCACAACGCGTTCAACACACGTGCGAATGTGTTGTTAAAGAAAAATAATATAGAATTTAAGCTAGCATAATGGAAACGGCCGAGGGTAACTATACTGTGCACGATGTACGCTTCTACACAATTAAGCCACGCGCTATTATATCTCTGGCATACAGCAAACAGCTTAAGTGCTTGGCGCTCTGCCGGTAAGTCGAAGGGGAATTCATTTAAATGTCGCAACAGATTGTTAGATTTGCCATCATTTACAGCGAGGAGGGCTCCATCGAATTGTGGGATTTCAACTATGCACCGTATCTGGATCGTGTAATACAATTGTCATCGGAATCCGAGGTTGAAGCCTTAGCCTGGGCAGACAATCGTCTCTTCTCGGTAGGCTTGACTGGCAAACTGATCGAATGGGATTTGAATAGTCTGCAACCGCGCAATGAACAATCACCCACAGGCAATGCACTGTGGTGCCTAGATATTAACAGCACTAACACTGACCTGGCTGTTGGCTCCGAAGAAGGTCACATTAACATAATGAGCATTGAGAATGACGAGATTAACTACAAGACGCTATTCAACAAGCAGAATGGACGCGTGCTCTGCTGCAAGTTCGACAAACCTGGGAAGCGATTGATCACCGGTTCCATGGGTGGCGTACGCATTTGGAACGTTGCAAAAGGAACCACGCTGCACATGATGACACTGTCGTACAAAGACACTATTGTACATTCGCTGCTGGTCCTTAAAAATAACACCATTATTGCCGGAGATTCATCTGGCCATGTGACTGTTTGGAACGGAGCAAATGGCTTACAACTGGAGACTAACAAGGTACTCGATTGCAATGTCTTTGCGTTGGCCACCAACGAAGAGGAAGATCGTCTTCTTTGTGCCGGAAAGATGCCGCCGCATATTCATGTGCTGACCAGGACACAAATTAAACGAGAAGATTTCGTCTACGAACGTTGGATCAATTCCATAAAGATCGAAGCGCACTTGCATTTCGTAAAGTCGTTGGTTGTTCTAGACGATAAAGTCATATCTGGCGGTGAGGATGGCGTTCTATGTATTTCGTCCATTTTCGAAGCGAAAGCAAAGCCCATCAAATATGCACCATTCCTGCAAGGGCCCTGTGCCAGCGTATCGCCCAGCGCAAATCTAATGCTTTTGCGTTATCCACACAGCTTGCACCTGTGGAGTTTGGGTACATCGCGACCCGCCGAGAAAAGCCCTCGCAGAGTGGGGTCCAAGAAGATTCAGCATCTAAAAGAGACACCTAATAAGCTGATGCAGGTTAATATAAGTGCCTACAAATTGATACAGGCATCAGCCATTTCGCCGGATGGCAACTGGCTTTGCTACTCCACAGACAGCGAACTGCGTCTGAGTCGCCTGCGACTCAAACCGCTCGCAGTGGAGCGTTTTACAGAGAATCTGCCGGCTGAACTCGAGGTGGCCAGCCACATTTTCTTCTCCAAGACAAATAAACTGTTTCTGATACACGCGGAGAGCAAACAATTACGCTGCTTTGAGTTGAAGGAAAATGACGTGAACTTCCTCTACAGCGTTAATCTGAGTGCTGAAGTAAAGTCGCCCATTAACCATGTGCTGTTATCATCATGTGGCAAGTACTTTGTCGTAGCCACATCAGATCATCTGATTGCCGTTTGGAAATTGAATGGCAGGCATTCGAAGCATTTGCTCAATATGCCACGCTACAAGGCTGGCACCACAGCGTTGGCAATGCACGACGAGATGCCTCGCTTGGTGGTTGCCTATTCCGATTGCACTTTTGTCGACTACGATCTGGAGGACTGCCGTTTCGTCTGTTCGACAACGAAACAGTTTTTGGACAACTCGACCACGAGTTGCGTCAAGGGTCTGCTGTTGGATCCACAACACCCCGATATTGTTATGGGATACAACGAGAACTTCTTCTTTGTACTGAAAACTGATAAATCAAGTGAAGGCGAGCAGCCGAACCAGAAGCTGCAACGTCTTAATGCTGAATTTACGGAAATGCCAGTGTTGAAATATACTCGCGTCTCTGCTGTGTCACGTACTGTAAGTAAATAGCTTATAATGTCAATTGTTATAAGTTTGCTAATTGTCATTTTTTTAACATCCTGACAGCATCTGGCTGATGTGTGCCACTTTGGCGAAAAGGAGCTGGTCACCATCAGCGTACTACCCAACAAACTGATAGAATCGCTGCCGCCGCCCTTCATTCGCAAGACATATGGAAAGGCGTAGGCTGCCTTTCTACGCTAACGTCATTTAGTTTGTAACGAGTACTTTGTAAATTCATCAAACTGTTTTAAACTGAATCCCCATGGATTTTTTTTACTTGTGCATGAAATTTGTCAAAATTTGTCTCTGTCAGCAGCGTCTGCCTGCGGCGACTCGGAGAGTGTAAATTGAAGTTGGCAGGAGTGGAGAGTGGGGAGTGGAGTGCAGTCGGCGTATGTGGCCAATGCAGTGCAGCAATTCGTTTCGTTTTGTCGCTGGCATTTTTGGCTATAATTGTTGTTGGCTTGTACTATTTCGTTTTCGGCTTTTATTCTCATTTTGTGTGCTTTTTTTTGTATTCTCTCTCTGCGTTTGCTGTTGTTGTTCGGTTTTACACTGTCTAGCCAACGTCTAGACAAGTGCATACCACACAGACAGTCGAAAACGAACACACACAGAGTCAATGTGGCTCTGGCAGCGGGCGAGGCAGAGAAATTGTCGATGCACAATTCAACTTTTAGCTGAAAAACACGCTGCCCAGCTCGATCCCATACCCGTCTATGACCTCTGGCACTGTCAGTGCCAGGGCGGCGTGGGTGTCTGTGGCATGAAAGTATCCTGCAGCCATATTCCGTTGCAAGGATGCCTTTTTTCCTTGCGCTCTATTCATATTTGCATACAAATTTTGGTAGCATAAAATCCGTTTTCCTGCTGCGGTCATGTGGGCGTGCCTTTTGGGCATTTCGTCGGTCGTCAGTCGTCAGAGTAGTCTGTTGTTAGTTGTTAGTCGGCCGCAGCATTTGCATAGAAAACAACAGAGTGCCAAATGGACATAAATAATGAGCGATGAAATTGTTCAGCTTTTAGACTCATTCAACTTTCAGCAGGTGCACCAATGACATAAGCTGCTAAATAAATCCTATAAACTGTGAATGACGTTGGTCACAGCAAGCTTTCCGTCTCATTCATTTAAGAACATAACTGGCTGAGATTTCAATTCAAGTTGCAAGTAATAAGCTTATAAAATTACTTATCAGCTTCAATATTTTCTTAAACTATAATTCTTTTATTTTTATGAGATAAAAGGCTTTATCATAAAAAAAACATGAAACTTTTAAAAATAAGATTAACAAATATGATATAAATATTATTAAAAAGTAAGGCTTTAGTAGGCTCGATTTATAATTTCTTCAAAAAATGCAAAGCTTGGCTACTTAAGCCAATGTGCCGAATTTCCACTATTGGATTAACAAATATTACACATACGACACGTGCAACATATTGAGCGCCTAGGCGTGTAGAGCGTGTAGTGAATTCAATCACGCCTCTTGCCCAATGTTAGGGCATTAAAATGCACTTAGCAGCAGGCAAGTAGCAAGGAGGGGAAACAAGTGGTAGCTGAAACTTATGCAAACTACGCGACCAAATACAACTGAAGTCGGCGAAGTCTACAAAGGAGTAGAGTCGAGTCGAGTTGAGTTGAGTTGAGTCGCGTCTAGACAGCGAGTGAAAACTTTGGCGGTGGCAAAGTTTAACAACAACAACAGCAGCAAGACAGGCGGCGACAACACACTTGCTGCCTTTAGGTTGCAGCAACGTCTCGACGTTTCGGGGAAAAGTTTTACCCGCTGACACGGCAGACATTGTGTCGGCCGACAGAGACGAAGAGAAGGCGAACAATGCCTCAAATTGACATTTAATTGGTTTGCAAATTAGCCAGGACGACGCCAGGAAGTGCCAAATGCCTTAAGCAGACGCATTGGAATGCGGCCACAATAAGTGATGCACTGCCGCAAAAATAGCGCTGGCTTAAACAGCTAATCAACCCCTAGATGGGCACTGAGAGCTGGGTGCTGGGTGCTGGGTGCTGGGACAAGGGAGCTGCAACGCCTAATAAACAAGGGCACGCAAATTGGCCGCTAATGAACGAAATGAGATAAAGCTTAATTTGCATTTAATAATATTAACGCGTCGTTTGTGGCACGTAAAAGTGGCAGAGATGTAGCTTATGGGTGGCAGATAGGAGAGTTCATCCCAGGAGGCAGCAGCAGCAGCAGCATAAATCGCATGCGGTTGTCATGACACTGCACTCTTTGCAACGACGACCCCTGCAGCGGTCTAGACAGCGATAGACAAGGAATGCTGCCAGAGGACAATGTAAGGACAAACGTGGCTGTCTGGCCAGCAGAGGCAGGGAGGGAGGAGGGATAGAGGGGAACGCGTCGTAACTTTTGAATGCAGCTAAAGCTGATTGAATTTTATGCTCAACAAAAAAGCAAATCAACTTAAAATGGCAACGTGAAAGCGCTATCTCTTTTGCTCCCTCTCCCATCTTCCCCCTCTGACCACAAATTAAGCGAGAGTGCAGGCATCCTCCAAAGGAGAGGAGGCGGCTGCACTCGGCGGGCATTGAAAGGTCACCGGGCGCAATTGACTCGCCTGCGAATGGAAATAGTAATGTCCGGGGAAAGGGACATGCTTTAGAATTCGAAAGCCCCCTACACCTCCTTCCCCTCTCCATACGCTGTAATTTGAGTTGGCTTTGCAGCTGGGATTCATTGAGAGTTAGACACATTGACAGCGTCAGCACAAAATTTCGCATTGAATTTTGTCCTTCTGTTGCCAAAGGACAAATGCACAATAAACCGCGTTCATGCTCCTGCTGCCAATCCTATTGTGGCGTGGATAGACAGAGACTTAGTTTCACATAACAGAGCTTCCTGGTTGCACATTCAAGATGCTCGCTAAAACTGCAACTTGCAATTTTATTGCTCACTAAAACTACACTGAGAGCAATGAGAGGTGAAAACGTAACATAACAAAGTATTTTTTATGGTGCCAAAAAGTAGAGTCGATAATTTGCTTTAAATTAAATTTATTGAGTTTTTACTTGAATTTTCAATCAGATAATAAGTAGATCAATTTACGCTTAGACAAATAATAATGGAAATATAACTTATAATATAACAACTCTTTGCATTGAGTAAAAGTATAAACTTTTCTCTTCAGTATAAGGAATTATTATGTTTACATTCTAATTTATTTCATACTTTTTGGGTAAATTTATATTTATAATTAATGAAGAAATATACCATATTATAGTACAATTAATTTGATAGCTAAAATACATTCAAAATTAAATGATTACTTCAACACCTTTATTCGCTCAGTGTATGCGCTTTTCTAAGCTACTAACTAAAGCAATAAAGTGCGCTAGACTGCTTTGATGCACTTAAAACTTTGATTGTCAATTGAGAAGATCTTGGATAAGCCGCCAACAATGTCATCTATTGGCTATACCCAAAGTTCAGGCGCTAAAAAATAGACGTACGAGTAGGGAAGTCTATTTAGATTGCTTTTGAACAGGTGCGTGCATAATTGTGGCTATCATTGAGTTGTTGTTGTAAACCGCACTGCGATAGAGAGAGAGAGAGGGAGAGGGGGAGCTAGAACTTGCAACAATAGGCTGCACATTGTTGCATTTGTTGCAGTTGTGTGATTTTGTGTACGCGCTTCGTTTGCAAGTTGCAACCACAATTTAATTAAGCCAACAAAACCGATGACGATAACGAGTGGCAGGCAGGCAGGAGGAGCAGAAGGCGCCACAGGCGGAAGCACTACAAGTGTGCGCGTGTATGCGGTTGTGTGTGCATGTATGTGTGTGCGTCCAGTCCACAACGGCAGCCACACTATGTGGCAACAACAAGCTGATAGACACGGCCAAGCGTCGTGTTTGTTGCATGCCTCGTCTGGTTGAGTAGCCTAGAGAGCGCGCTGGAGTGGCGGGAGGGGGAGAGGCGTAACTGACCGCAAACAGAAATGTGGAAAATGACTTGTTGTCGTCAACGTTATGCCCCATTGTTGCCTCACGTTGTGGCAACGTGAACCTGTTGGCCACTTGGCAGTTGCCCGTCCCCTCCCCTCCCCTGCCCCCCGTCTGCAATTCCCTCTATTGTAATAATTTGATTAAATTGAACGCTTTAAGTGATTTGCATTTTAAATTTCAATCAATATGACGCGCCACAGCAGCACCAGCCAATCACCCAGTCGGTGGTCAGCGCAGCTAAAAAGGAAGTTGTCTGGCGCCAGCTGTGTCCACTCTGTCTCTGCCTCTGCCTCTGCCTCGCTGTTGCAAGCTCCCCTTTTGCATCTAATGATGTAGAAACCATCAACGGGTTGGCTTCTCCATCTCCACCTTGTCTGGCACTCAGCTGGAGCTGCTTCAAATTGCTCACTTTGCTGGCGGAAACCATAAACCGTTGCTGCCCCTCCAGTCCCCTATCCCTCGCTCCCCTCTTGCGCCATTTGTTTGCTTCGTTGTCCCGTTCAAATTGCTCGGCTTGGCGCATCGGAAGGATGTGCCACCCGCCTGCCAGCCGGGCTCTTGGTCAACGCCCATTGATCCAATTGCATTAAGTGCTAAATTATTTTGTCACCTGCATTTGGCAGCCGGATTTGGCAATGACTGCGATAAGCTTCACATTAATTGGAGCATAGCTAGACTCCAAACCCCACGCAACTTAATTGAAACTGAGGACATTAATGCTGTTTGTGACCTTTCATTCGATTCATATTATGAAAACCACATATTTCCGTCAATCATTTTGCTAATTTTACCTCGAATTCAGAACTATTTTTACTCGCTCTTTACTGAAAATGGGTGGCGGGTATTTCACAGTCGTGCACGCTTGACTGTAGCTTTCTTACTTGTTGTATATGTAACAAGATCTCAAATATACGTACTAATTTTAAGACCCGTACTAACTAATACTAAATTATTATTTAATGATCAGAATGCGTTTTCTTTTCTTGGCCATCTCTAAATTTAAAAGATTTGTGTTTGCATTTTTTAAGTTATAATTTAAGTGTATGAATTGAATTTTAAGTGTTCTTTTTCAACATAAATATTTTGTTTAGTTTCTTTTCTTCGGCTGACATTAAATAAAAAAATTATAATGCAATGTAGATAATTTATGACTTGCTAGCGTAATTATTGGTTTCAAATAAAGCTCTTCAACTATTTGTATATGCTTAATCATCAATAATTTATATAAAACTAAACAGCTTGCTGTACATAATTTAATTTTTCAAGTAGTCCTTTAAAAAAATGACTTAAGAGAGTATTTTCTGGTCCAGCAAGCACAGTCTGCATTGAAATGCAAACTTGTTTTGTTTTAGTTTTCACTGATTGCAATTTCTGGTCGTTGTTGCTGCTGTTGCATAAAGTGCAGTCTTTCTTGTTATAATTATTGCAACAACATGATTATCATCGTCATCATCACCTTCATCGTCATCATGATTTGTACTCATTCTTTAGCTGTGCATTGTTCTTAGTCAGCTATCGTCGCCATCGCCGCCGTGTGGCGCGTCTCTGTCTCCTTCCGGCGTCAGTTCTGCAGTGGCAACTTCCGGATTTTGGCTTAGGCAACTGCAACAACAGCAAATGCAACAACAGCAAACGGCTCCGTCTCCGTCTCCGGCTGCAACTGCTTGTTTATGTGTGTTATTTTGCCGAAAAGCAAAGTCTAAGGACTTTTGTCTGAGTGGATTTTGCCCTGCAGTTTTCTCCCTAATTCATGCAATTTTCACATGACTTCTTTAAGCTCGTTTATGGCTCAGAATTTCCCATTTGCGATTTTCGCTGAAGCTGATGTTTTTTATTAAACACCTTTATTATAGATCTCTTTGGAGATGTGCGAACAAGTGACACACATTAGGTTATAGTTAATTTGTAAACTGATTGCTATTGAAATAAATAAATAAATAAAAAAGAAAAAAATTATAGATCTCTCTAAATTGTCTTCTCCTAAAACTATACTATAATAATATAAGCTCACGGAAAGAAAAGTCCGAATTAAGATTTATAATTCATTTATTTTTGCTAATTTACATTAGTTTTTATTAATTTGTTTATAATAAATTCATTTAACAATCCTTTTTTTTGTGGATTTAGAAACTTGAATAATGCATGTATTATTTTGTTAGCCAACTTGAGTCTATAAATTTATCTTTATACCATTAATGTTCTCCTGGTCTCACTCGACACTCCCCTCTCCTAGTACTCTTCTCTAACTTCACACATCTTCTGTTGCCTTCACATTTCTATCTTTTCGCTTTTTGCGACCCATTCTCTCGCTTTGTGTTTACCTCATGCATTCCTGATCTGCTCAAATCCCTCAAAAATTATGTTCACTTGTTCTTTGCCTCCCCCTTCCACTTATGCTCTTAGTATTTTTGGACTGGCCATAGAACTGTTGCGAATACTACCACTAAATGTGTCTGAGACTGAGACAGAGACTCTGATAATGCCATACTCGTAATGAGCAGTCAGCCAACTCCCGCAGTCACTCTGTGAATTGGCCAAGAAGGCAAATCGAGACAGACGCCGACAGGGCTGTGGAACTGAGAGCTCGGACAGCTTGCAAACGGGCAGAAGGGGGTAATGAAGTGGAAGCAGCAAGTAGCACGCTTCACGCTTGATTTTCATGTGGCTGTTGTTGTTTGGCAAAGACAGAGAAAAGCAGAAAACAGATGAAGAAAATGCTTTCCAATTTATTTTTAAGTACGAAAATAATTTTTCGTTTTGCGACAACAACAAGAAAATGAGCGGTAAAAATAAAGGCACGACACACGCCCGTCCTCGTCGATGTTGTCGGCTCTATGTATTTTTTACCCCCTCGCCATCTCCCCAATCTGCAACGTTTCTAGACGATCTCATGTATGTATATATGTATATAGATATATGTATGTGTGTTGTTGAATTATTGGAGACATTCGGGGGACGTTTCTATGTTAGCTGCCGGCGAAATCGGCAATCGCGTTCAGTACGGCGCAGGTTAGCGAAAAGATCGCAGCGCATTTGCAACTGCAGTGGCTGCCATTAGGGATACGAGTACGAATACGGGTATTACGGTATCGCATAAGACGCGCCTATCCCTAAAAACACACACACACACTCTCTCACAAACACTGCCACTCTCTACAGACACACACACACACATCATAATATCAGAAAAAATAAATTATATACATAACATATTATTAAATTCTTTTTTTTTTTAAATCTATGCTAACAAAATACTGTGAAAAGGTTTTTTTTGCCTTCAACTGTTACTGCAAGTGTTTTTGTTAGTGCTAGTGAGTGTCTGCGAGTGTATGTGTGTGTGTGTGTGGCACATTAGCTTCAGTTGAAGACACAGCTTGCTAACGCCGCATTCTTCGCTGTCAGGTGTGAAATTCTTCATTGACTGTTCGTTTCTACGTTTCGGCTACGGTTCATGCGGTTCGGTTTGCGGTTCAAGTTGTCGCGTTTCGTTACGGATTCGATTTTTGGGTTCGCAACCTTTTTTTTGTCTGCAACGCGCTTTTGCCGCATGCATCGCCTGTTGCCGATTGACTTTGTTGCGGTCTCGTGGTGTTCCATCGATTTACGCAGGAATTTACGTTTGCTCAATGTCAAATTGGCGTTCGACTTTGGTATGTGCATACACACGCACACAACCACAAGAGAAAAAACAACAACATGCACAACAAGTGCAGTGTACAGAGTACAATTGCCGAATAACAAATACTCTATAAAACCGAAAAGATATACTCAATTTAAATAAATTATAAAAATGACAAAGTTGACCTGCTTTCCTTTTTATTTAGTGTACTTAGCTTACATTTTGAAGTTAAAATACCTTAAAATCTGTAGTTTTCTCACTTGTATTATAATTATAAAAATATACGTTGATAAAATTAAATTAAGGAAACATTTTTGTTTTTATAATTTATATTTTTTTTACATATTCTTCTCCCATAAAAGCAATATGTAAATTATGTACAGAGCAGTATTTTAAAAATCACTTTAAAAATAGATGTCAATAAAACTGTCATGCAGAAAAAATAACAGAAAGATTATCAATGCATAATTTGATAGGCATAAACTCACACTTTAGCCTACAAATACTCTTAAGTTTTCCCTTAATATCAAACCAATATAAATATACGCCAAACACTCTTAAATTCATTGCAAACTCCTAATCTATTATTTATCTTTCAAATGCCAACGTGCGCGCTGTTATCGATAACATTGGTTATCGCTGTAACACGTTGCATATTTGCGGCTCTAGCCCCGCCGCGCCCTTTCGTGCTGCAAATTCCTGCTGCTTCATTTTAGTACAAAAATAAATTAAGGAATTTAGCGACTTGTTTATAAATAAACTGGAATGTGTTTGAATTAGCTGAAAACGCCTATGGCCAAATGCCTTTGTTGTTGTTATTGTTGTTTTTGCACTTGTTGTTGTTTATGTTATTGTTGTGCTTGTTGATTTTGTTTTTTAAAATTTCTTTATAATGTTGTTCTCAAGAAATATGGTATTTCCGGCCATTTGGATTAGTTGAGATCATTAAGACGCCTTTCTTTTGCCCCAGATTTCAGTCTGAATCATTAGATAGCACGGAAAGTTGGATTTATGGGATTAGAGAATATCATAAAGCAGAATTTACGAGATTTACGGTGTAATAGAGGAAAAGCTGCATAAAATGGGTACAGAATTATTGAGTGTATGAAGATTCCTTGACATCTTTAATTAAACTTGTTAACTAGAACATAATTAAGACTTACCTATTCTTTATCATCATTTTACTTAACTTCTTATCAATGGACTTGGAAGCTGTTGTTTTGATTAGTTCCTAAACAAATGATTTGAGATATTTTAGGTTCCTTAAGTGGAACATATGTATAATTGTTTAATTGGCAAATATCATAGTGAAATTCCGTGGGAATTTCCATTTTCAGTTATTTCTTAAAGTTTCCGACCAATTGGATAAATAAAAGTTGGAAATTACTTAGACCAAATAAATTTGCTCTGTATTATCAAAACTCAACTTTAAAAATAAATAAATACATGTGTGTTGTTTTAATAGGTGAATGATCTGATAATACTTAAGCCTTCTGCTTTTAATCTGATCTGCAGGATGACTCACTAGGGAGACAGAGTTTTGGTTTCGGGGCACTTGTCAGCACTTTATTGCTTTTTTGTTACATTTTTTTTGTTGTACTTTTATTAATTATGGGTCTGAGTGCGTTTTTATGATCAACATAAATTGCGAGTTAACGTTGATCCCGAACAGGAGGCAGGAGTCCGTGACGTGATAAAAAAAGACCAAACACAAAGACAGGCCAGACCACAGCATAAATGAAGAGGCAATCAAATAAATTGCAACAAAAACAACAATGAGACGAAGGCGAAACTCAAACAGATCAACACAATGAAACAGTAGCCGCTGGGCGACGGAACGATCGCTGACTGTCTGGCGGGGCATGGGGCAGGGACAACAGGAGACAATAACATTTGCCAAATGATCATGACGCCGACGGTGGTGATGATGATGTGGTTTAGCATGACTGCAGCTGGAATTTCAATAAGAAAACACAACAAATAAAAAGCAGGAAGAGAGAGAGGGGGAGGGGAAAAAAAGAAGCTGAAGCAGAGCTGTCTGAAAGATGCACTTTAGTGCCGATCAACGTAACGTTTTATTAAAATTGTCTGTTGCATGTCGCCATCCCCCTCCAGCTGCCGCGGCCTCTGTCTCTGTCTCTGACACGTTTGGGGTGCAACATTGTGATTTGGTTTATCATGCCGCATATTAAACGAAGCAGTCGAAGTGTCTATGCAGCCGTCTGTCAACCGTTGTGGCAAGTCGTATTTGGAGTCCAAAACAGACAATTAGTGCACAAAACAGAGAGTTACTCAATGGACTAACAGCAGCAGCAGGAGCAGCGGGAGTGGGTAGTCTGTTGTTGTCTATATCTTGCAACGTGCATCAGGCACAAGAAATGCAAAAGCAGACGGAGGCATATGCAAAAGTCATTCCACCTTTGTCTGGCAACGGGAGCAGCGAGGGATGGAGTGGGGCATGGGAGGTTGACTGCAACTATGTCATTAATTTAGCTACTTTAATTTTAGCCTATTTTTGCTTCGTCGTCGCTTGTAATCTTTCGTCATATAACAACAACAACAACAACAACAGTCAAAGGGGTGCCTTCTGCACTTGCAACTGTATGTGTGTGTGTGAGTTGCTGTTGTGCATTATATTTAGAAAATTGGTTTCGTAAGCAGCAGCAGCAGCGTCTACGACAAAGAAGACGACGACAACGTTGATGATAATAAAAATGAAGTCCAAAGAAGTGCAACATAAATTTGTGCAGCATATTACACATACGCACCGTGTGTGCGTTGTGCTTTGTCCCCTGCGGTTCGTTCGTTCGTTCATTCCATTTGTTTGTTTGTTTTGTCTTTCTACAATTGGCAAAGAGTGCCGACACACGCACGCACACAGACACGCAATCGTATACACACATGTTTCCGTTATTTATGCTCACGTCTGCTGCTGTGCCCCCGCTCCCCACCTGCCCATTAAGGGGAAAAGTTGGGGTGTCTTGCTAGAAATTATGTTGCGACTGCAACAGTGTAACAAGGACAGACGAGTACGACGACAACAACGACATAACATAAGCAAAGACGAAAACGGAAAACAAAAGCAAAGGCAGCCGCAAGAAAACAACTCAAAAAGTGGGCGACCACACAGCGCAAGACACTGAGAGAAATTGACAGCCGCAAATAATTATTTACTTATTAAAAGATTCCATTTTCAAGCAAAGCTTCACAAATTGATGGCGAGTAAGACCAGCGTGTAATGCTTGTTACAAGTCGTGGGTCACAAGCAGGCGTAATTGCATGCTTTTGTAACTCCACCCATCTGGTAACACTTGTGCAAGAGGAGTTAGAATTTGTGAATTGCCAATAGTAATTAGATTTTTTGCAGTGAATAAAGTGACAATTATGTTCTTGTAAATTAATTTAAATATAGTTAAGATGATCGTAAATGCATTCATCAATACAATTTGAAAGCCGGCTTTAAGGTAATTTACTTCTATACTTACGTTCATACAAATGTAAAAGTATACTTGATTGATTCTAATCTAGACTTGCGTTTTAACATGCAAAAACAAATAGATACAAACTGAGCTAATATTTCATATATGATGTGGTATCAAACTTAAATAAGAATTGCATTTTAATGGGTAACACAATTGTATTTGCATTTCGCAACTTGTAATTAATTATTCACATTATTAAAGATGGCGTCTCTTCTTTACGTTAAGTGTGTCTCTATATATTTCTTATCATAACTCTTAACATGACCATTTGAGCAATTATCGGTAATTAGAATCTGTCGCACTTTTGAAATCGATAGTAATATTTACAGTTATAAGTGAAGATGGCTAGTCTTTTTTTTAATCCAACAATTATTTTACCCTCTCTGTTTTTGCGCGCCTTCAGCAGCTAAGAGTAAGCTAAACTCGACATAGACATCAATGTATACTGCACTGTGGCCGTCGAGTGCAGTGAACTATCAAATCGTATACAGTTGACGCTGTGGCCCCCACGCATACAGCTAGTGGCGCCGCGGGGGCCCGCTGTACAAACACATTGGTTGCGTTCAATCTAACGCTTCTTCTGGCAACACTCATACTGTGGTCGGCACAAGCCCTCGCGGTGCCCATGCACAGATACAGCAGCAACAATACCCAAAGGCAGAGCATTGCATACTTTTGGGCGCCGTACAGTGCAGCTTCCAAGGATCCACAGCAGAGGAGCAGCCGAAGCAGCAACAGCAGCACTAGCAGCAACAACAACAATACATACAGTAAATACTGTCGGACATGCAACGGCAGCAATATCGATATATCGCCGGCATATCGAAAGTTAATTGGAAACATCGACGACGCCGTCGCGTTAAGTGTAAATAGTGCGAAGAGTTCGCCAAGTGTTTCTCACAGTGTAAATAGTGCAAATATTAAGTTAAATTTAATTATAAATCGCAGCAAAGTGTCGTCTAAACATCACTCGCTGCCAGCCACAAATTTGCTTAATAAATTACCAACATCGAGTGCGGATCGCCACTTAAAGCCAACTGCCGCGAGAATAGCCCCTCCCCTTCGTCCCCATCGACCCCATCGTCGACATCGCGCTGCACCCAGCAGACGAGTTGCTGCCTCGCAATCATTGCCCCTGTTGCATCGTGGTCGTCGTCGCTGTTGTCGTTTCGCTGCGTCTCCCTCGAATGACGGTGGCGTTGCCGTTGTCGTTGCCGTTGCCCCACCGTTGCATTCGACGGCATTCGCATCGCCCGCCGCGTCCATGTTTCTGCCATATCAAATTAATCAACGCGCAACATTGTTGCAAGCATCAACAGCAACATCAACCGCATTTCCCCATGTGCAGGGGGCAACAACAACGGAAAATACAACGGCAACTATACTCAACACTCTGCATGCAGCGCATCGAATTGTTAATCGTGATACTGTCCGAACAGCGTCCAACGCATCACCTTTGACACCGCAGCAGCAACAGCAACAACTACAACAACCACTACCATCAGCAACATCCGCCACCACAACAACAACCACAACAACAGCTCGCATTGAATTCATACTCTATACAGAGCTTTACGAAGAAAATTCACATTTTGATACGAATTACATATCGGATTCGGCGCCCAAACTTGTTTTGACACCCAAACGCAGTTTTTGGCAGAAATACGGTGAGTAGGTAATACTTTACTTTACTTTATTTTAATATCCATACGACTGTCAAGTCGTTTTAACTATTATTACTATTTGTTTAAGATGCTTTAATCATAATTTCAGCTTTACAAAAGCAAAAATGTTAACATAATGTTAAGTGACCGACTGTAACAGAGCTGAGGAAAGGCAGTTGCTCTCAAACCTATCTGTTTTGAACAGTGATATTGTTCAAGTTTCTTAAGCGTATATTTTTAAGTTCATTAACGATAGGAATATTACGCACACAATTTATGATCACTAAAAGTTAATACTGCTATAAATATTTATGAAATTCCTAGTGCCACAACCATAGCATTTTTATATTTATAGTTATTCAAATACGTTCCATGTATTAATGACAATCTTAATGAGGTTAGAAAATAAGCTTCTATTGAAATTGTTAAATTTACCGCCATTCGACAGTTTGTTCACCTTTCAAAAAGTATTTCGATCAATTACAAATTTTATCTTGCAATATTTATAAACTCTGCCATATTTTCTAATCACTCAATCAATGATAAAAATCTAAATGATAGCCTTAACATTTCGGCATACATCTAATATTTGTATACTAAGCACCTTTAAGAATGTTTGTACAATTCGTTTAAATCACACAAACTCTCAAATTACACATCATTCCTCGATATTTTAACCATCTACAAAGCATTTCCTGATAAAAACCAACGCCAAACCAAACTCATCCAACTTGTTATCATATCAAATCGCTTGGCATAGCTTCTGCTCCAACACCTCGTGCAACTGAGCAGGCAACTGAAGCACTATGGCAGGGGGAGACTGTGTGAAGGGGGACAACAACTGGGGAACAGCTATGAAGATGTAGAATGTGGGATTTTGAACACAGCTGCCGCTGGTTAACATAATTTTCGTGGGCATTTTTGCAACTCATTTTTCGACTGCATAAATACACAACGAAAGCTGAAAGAATAACAACACCAACAGCAACAACAACGAGAAGAAATTAAAATAAAAACTGAGAAAAAAAAACACAAAAAACAACAGACGGCCAAAACAAAAAAATAAGAAAAACAACAAAAAAAGAAAGAAAAAAATAAAACTGAAATCAACTTTTTCCAACGAATAAATTTCGAGTTTTCGATAGTCTCGGTCTGCCACAGACTGTGTCGTTGCTGTTGTCGTTGCCGACGTCTGCAACGTTGTTGCTGTCGTCCAGACAGACCGAGACCTGGCCAACAACAACTACTACAGCAACAGCAACAGCAGCAACAACAAGTCTCTGTCTGAGCGACGACTCACTGAGTGGCTGCGCTCTACGTGGGCTCCAACAGCGTCAGACTGTCTGGTATGCCACGCTCTCACTCTGCCTCTGCCTCTGCCTCACTGTGGTGTGTGTGTGTAAGTGTGGGTAACGGCACTACGTATCGTGATTGCCACATGTGGCTCCTGCTGACGCTGCCGATTGCCCACTCTCTCAACGTGTGTGCAGTTGTAGCTTTTTCAGATATGTCTCTGCAATGTCTGCTCTGTACTCTGTGCTCTGTTTGTCTGTCTGTCTATATGTCTGCCTGTCTGTCTATCCTCTCCTACCTGCCCCTCCATTCCGCCATGTCTGCCAGTCTGTCCCCGTCTGGCTGTGTAGGCGTCATCATCATCATCATCATCATCATAATCATCGTCGTCGTCAGTGCTGGCGCTCGCATTGGCCAATGCATAAAATTATACAGAGACATGACATGGTTTTGAATAATTAAGCGGGACGCCAAATGTCTCCTCGCCCCCCTCCCCAGCTAACTGTATGGAGGGAGCTTGGCGACTTTTTAAGACCCTATCATGTGCAATTGGGACATTGCAAGGACGCAAAAATCTCTGGGCCGCAATGGACAACAAAATTGCCATTTGGCAACTCAATTTCCAAAGGATTAGGCGCTTTAAGAGCTTAACTTGGGACTTGCTTGCATTTCGGAAATTTCCTAATGAAATTTTGGAAACAGCTTAATGACAACTGGGCAGTGTGGCAAAGTGGCAAAGTGAAAGAGGTGAAATGACAAATGAGGATTTAACAGAGGTGAAATTGTGGCGGAAGTGTTGGTAATACGAGTATAAAAGAAAACCAATGGAAGGGATAGAAGAGAGTATATAGAAAGCGAACAGCTTGTAACAAATTAAATTTAAAAATATAAAGTATAGATAATTAATAAGATTTTGAAGCAATGAAATGGAAGATCTAGCAGAGGATAAGTAGAATGATTATAAAAGTTGGTGAAGAAAGAGTAAGCAAGTATTAAAGGGATTGCAAAAGGGTAAGTGATAAAATACAATCAAAAACAAAAAAAAAGATATTCTGCATATTGAGTACAAGAATTTGAAAATAAAGAAGTACAAATATAAAGAAAGTTGGTACTAACTTTGTTAATTGGTAGTAACTAAGGTGAACCGATTAATTATACTAATATATATAATGTGTACTGTTAAGAACGAATATACAAGAGTACAAACAAATAGGATACTTTGTGGTTTAGGGCATAGTAGAGTGTCTGGAATAGTTGTTGAAGTCTCGAAGCACAAATGGAGAAGGTGCAGGCTGAGAGTAGGAGTAATAAGAAGAAGAGGAGGAAGAAGAAGAAGAAGAAGAAACAGAGACTGCCAGACAAGGCAAAGAGTTAAGAAACTTGAAGAAGCTAGCGTAGGAGCTGCACACTGATGGGGTACGGGGATAGTCTGAACAACGACAGACATTATTGACAGCTGAGAATTGTTGGCTCATTTGAACACGCTGGACACAGGTAGAAGACATTGTTGTTGCCCCCCTTGTTGCAGTTGCTTAGCTGCTCTCGCCGCTTGCAACGAGCTGAGCTGTCACAGTTGTCTGCTTGTCGTGTTGTCGTGTTGTTTCCTGTTGCTTTTGGCTGCGGCTGCCAAGGCAGACAACGTCTCTCGTCTGTCGTCTAGACATAAGAGTAAAGCAACCAACCGGGTGAAGGGTGAATCGTTATAGTGGCAAAAAGGAGGCAGAGGAAATGGCTGCTGCTGCCACTCTGCTCTTGTTGCAAGCTCAGGTGAAACAGCGCACATCGACGTATGTTTTGTCGTCTGCTCAAAGTTATGGCCTATAGACGATGTGGTGGTTGACAGCCTTAGATCAGACCTAAGTCCTCAGGCCTCTGTGCTCAGTGCTCAAACTGCAGTTGTCAGTTGATTTATGGCGGCGTTGAGTGCCTTTATGCGCACCTCAAATATGACAGAAGGCGGCTCAAATGGGTATATAAAAAAGCATAAAAAACTGAAATGATTGCTGCAACTTGCCGCTGCAAGTGCAACCCCTGCTACTGCCACTGCCACTGCCATTGCTGCTGCCCTTCACTTTTGCCACAGAGGCCAACCATTAACGGAAGTTCTTTCATCGTCCTTTCGTTGCACCCCTTGTGCCCCTACTTTGCTTTGCCAGTTCATTCACGCAACGAGCAAATTGTGGCAATTACCTTGTGTCGCATATTTCCTTGCTCCACATTGTTGTCGTTGTTGTCGCGACATTGCCGCCTGTCAAAGTTGCCGGCGTTGCATGCCCAACGATGCGTGTCGACAGCATATCAAACATATCCATCCATCCATCCGTCTGTCCACTCTCTGACGACCAGCCAAGCGCCTAACAATTGTCCATCGCTTCGTTGTCGATGCCTGTCTGCCATTGCCGTCTGTCCTATGTCTCTCTCTCTCCTACTTGCCTGCCCCTATTTAGTGCTTTTGTATAGCAATAAATGTAATTACGTTTTCGAATTGTTCGAGTATTCAAAAAACACTCAGAAACCCACACGCCGCTCACACTTACCATTTGAGCACTCATTGCATTGGGTGTTTCCCCGTGGGCTTTTCAGTGGGTTTCCCTAATGAATGCCAGGGGCTGTCACTGATTGCCAGACTGCACTGAACTCGTCTAGCTTACTCGATATCATATAAACCTTTGCCCTCTAATTAACCGCTTGTAGACAGTGAAAATTCGATATTAGCAAAGCTTTTTTTTGTCTGAAAATAAAGTGCGAATGCTCGACAGGCAATTTATGAATTAATTCTTAAGAATCATCCACTATAATTATACTGTGTCTACCCCATCAATAGCTAATTTGAAACTACAAGTTTTGGATTACAGAATTGAACCAAAGTCGAAAGTGTAGTTACTTTTTAGGTGGAAATTCTACACACTTACGAGTATCATTGCTTCTAAGCAGTTTTTTTATTACTTATACTAATATATTACAATTAAAATTATTTTTGGCACCAATATACGGCATTCTTAATAATTACATTAAGTTTTAAAGAGATTTTAACTTACATGCTTTTAATTTATAACTCATGCTTAGAATATATTTCTACAGTTTTAACAACAATTTGCGAGCATTTTTGTCAACAAAATTCAATAAATATTATGTTGCATTTAAATAAAGCAGCCCAAAGTATTGTGTTCTACAAATGTTGAGACCATTTTTTAAACAAATTTTAATTAAAATAATTTTTCATTAAAATATTGCTGCACTCTTTTATTCTTAACAATTATGAGATCATTTTTGTAATTAAATTTTAATTAAAATGTTCACTAAAATAGTGTAATTCTAATGTAGTTGCTAAAGTTGCAGATGCTAAAAGCGCAGCAAAAAGATGTCTACGTATTTAGTATGGCAATAAATTGTGATTGAATTGGTAGACAAGTAAAGAGCTTCTAAAGCATATAAAGAAAGCCTCTCTAGGTGCAGTGTATTTCGTTGCTCAACATCCTCCCACCAATTGAGAGGACGAGGGAGGCGAGTAGGCAGAGAGGAGAGAGAGAGAGCTTAGCGATAAAAAGTGCAATCGTAATGTGAAGAAGATGAAACCAAACGAGGCAATGTGATGCGATGACGCTCAACGATTCCCTCAGTGGGTAAAACCGAAGCGAATCAAACCGAATGAATGAGTGAGAAGTAGGTGGGGCGATGGGGCGGTGCTGGATAGTCGGTCGAGCGGATTGACGACTGAGGCGGAGTCGGAGATGCAGGCGGAGGCGGAGGCGGAGACGAAGGCACAGGCACAGAAATTGCAACCGATAATAATTATTTTTATGGAGTCTAGTCTGTGTCTAGACGATTTTTTTATTGTTGTTGCTGCTGCTGCTGGTGTTGTTGTTGTTGTTGTTACTTCACTTGCTGTTTGGCAAGCAGGTCGGGTTCAGCTCACGCTCTCCGGTTCGTCTCCTCCTCCCCTGCTCTCACCCAGTGCCGATTGTTGTCGTCGCAGCCCACAATGACGGGACGGGAGTTCTGCCAGTGTGTCATTGTTTTCGCTTTGATTCCGATTTAACTGGTAAACTGGCATTTAACTGTTTCTCTTTGACAAACAAGGCAGACGGGCGAGAGGGGGGAAGCGGGGAACTGGGGCGCAACGAGGTGAGGCGAGTGGAAAAGGCCAGACAACAGCACCAAATAGAGAGCGCTGCGAGAGATAACTAGTGAATGTGAAGCAAACGAAACAGACTCCAAATGAAATGAACGAGCAGACAGCTGGACAGCCGGACGGACAGACAGACAGACAGACAGACGGACAGACAGACAAACGAACCGAGTCTCCAGACAGTCCAGCAGACAGTCCAAACATGCGGAAAAGTCAACCAGCCAAGCAAACCTCCTGCTCCTCTCTTGCTGTCATCAGTTAGCGGGCTCCAAGCCAGCCTTTCATCTCCAACTCTCTTCCCCCTCCCTCTCTCTCTCTACCTCTCTCTCTTTTGCGGCAAGTTGCTTCCTTGCTTCGTTGGTCATGAGAAAAATGGCACCTCAAGCTGCCTGAGATGCTGTCGCTGTCGCTGACGCATCGCATTTATCTCTCAACGTCGACGACGATGTTGCGTTCACCGTATTGGGCGGATATGCCAGGGCATAGGAATAGGTCTAATGCACTGTAAGAATTCGTTGACCAATTTAAAGCTGTTGTCTCCTAAATAAATGAATCCGTACAACAAGAGTATCTCAATCAAAACAGATTAAAAGTAGAAAATAAAGTAACATTATGTATCAACATTTGGCAGTAATAATAAGCAAATAATTATATATTTTAATTTGTTGAGTAGCTAAACTATTCACAATTATAATAAAATATTAACTGGGGTAATAAACGGCCTGTGCTGTCTTCTCTAGCCCTTCCCAGATTATATGACTTTAATATAATAGCATATGTATTTTTATTTAAGCTTAGATTAAAGGACTAAAATATTATGTCTATTCTAAATTTTAGATGTTTCTAAAAAACCTATAAAGAGAGGATTGCGCGATCTTTGTCAGATTTTAAACTACTAAATGAATTTATTGTATTTATACTGTAATTAATCATTTTTATTAGTTAAATTAAATATATGAAACAGGAAAGTTCAAAGAAATTGTCGGAACTTGATTTATGCCACTTCCTCAATTTTTAATTTAAGAATATAATAAACAAATAGTCATTTCTTATAAATTAAATGAATTTAGTCAATTTTGAGTTAGCAGCGGTTTTTATAGTACAATTTTTTTCACATTTAATCCGCCCATTTCTGTAGTTAGTGTAGTTTTTATTACATTTAATATCGTTTAATTGCTTATTTTTTTATGATATTATATAATTGACTTCTGTCAGAAGGCAAGAGCCATAGCTTGGAGCATCAAATTTGCTGAAGTGTAACCAAAGCACATGGCCCATTTGTTGTCGGCTTTGGAGCGACAATAAACGACACCTTCGCTTTGTTCTGGCTCGTGAGCTTAACTTGGTCGTGGGGTTTGGACTATGAAACTGTCCTTTGGCATTCGCAACGCTTGAGCAGCTGCCACAGCTCTGCTGTGCTGTGCTCTGCTCTGATATTATGTTATTATGGCAATTATAGTTACGACACGACTCGCGGCTTTCATGGGGCGGCATCTATGGTATTTTTTGAATGTGCACAGATTTGGACTGGTCGATAAGACTTGCAACTTGCTGTTTGCCGCTTGCATTGCAATTACAAACATTTTAATGCAATTAACACAAGGTAGAGGCAATGGCCAGGTGCTGCAAGGGACAAACAGCGAGGTTGCATAGGGAACGCTTCGTTGCTCATTTGCCTCTCTTAGCGATTGCAATTCGAAACGCGGCGGCACCGAAAAGCGCAGCTCAAACTTCAAAAAACTTCAAAGCGTTGCGACACATCTGTGTGGTGTGTGTGATGTGTGTGTGGAGTGTGCGTGTGTCAGTGTCGATTTCAACCCACTATGCACCGCCACTGGAGGCAACCTCTGTGAGGTTTGCCGCCCCGTGCTGCTTGCTATCAGTGTACCAGATACGCCGACGTCGTCTCCGTCTCCGTCTTTGACTCTGACTCTGACTCTGACTCTGACGATGTCGTCGTTGTCTTCTTTGTAGTTTGCCGCTTGCACTTTTTGTTTTTTCTCTTGCCGGTCAAGTCTAACGAGCCGCTGGCAGTTGGTAGTAAGAAAAAGGGCTTGGACATGCCGCAATATGGTTACAACATGTCATCGAGAATGTCCTTATGGCCATTGCATTCTCCTTGCGCTTCATTTAACCAATTCAATGAGCTCCTCAAGCTGCAATTGATTGTCTTAATTATCAAAGCAGGTTTATCAGTTGATAGAAGGATTTCATATTCTCTCTCAAGCTTTTGAAATCCTTAGTTGCTGCTGCTGAAATCTGTGCAAATACAAATAGAAAATGCCGTCTCTAAGTAGCAGCAATACTCTGTTTGCCGCACCTGTCATATCATTTATAATCCGACAGGCTAAATGACAAAGCCACAAAGCCCATATCCTAGCTCTCTCTTGCCCTCCTCGTTAAGCACTTCACCAGACAACCACAGAGACAGAGACAAGCGATGCTTAGGTAGCTGCTGTCCAGGGTAAACTATTTACCCAAACGATTAGCTTCCGTTTCAGTTGCCATTTGACTTGAATGACTTGGCAGCTGGGCACGCTCAAGGGATACTCTAAACGCTATTGGGTTAGGAGGCAGCACACAAATTTCGTATTCTAGGTCATTAGGGAACAACATCAGACAGAAACGCGAATGAAGATACACAAAAAATATGCTTAATTTATTATTAATGAGCTGACATCCTCCTCTCTGTTGCCCTTGAATTGACATGGCCAAGACGGGCCCTTAATATTTAATTGCTTATCTTTAAGTAAAGCGTCACGGCACACAACTCAATTTTGTATTGATAGAAACTGATGAATAAGGCATAATCTCCATGGGGTATGGGCAGATATTTGGCCAAGCCCTCATCATGATTTCCAGTCCAAAATTTATCCACAATGATATCGTGCTAAGTAAAAAAAATGAGAAGGCTTCTATTGAAAATTAAATAAATATTTAAAACATACTCACATCATATGGACAGGTGTGATTAAAGTTGGTAAAGTCCTTAACGACATTGAAGAATATGCTGACGACTGGATTTCGACGATTCTTTAGGAACTTGCAAGCATCGAAGGTAATATCCACGAAATAGGGTTTATAGCCATGGTCAAAACGCATTAACTTGACCTTGGCCTGTGAGGAAACAATTTTGCTAGATGTTACAATAATTTGTTACACTAAAATTAAATATTTGTACTTATTATCTGACTGCATTTATTAAATTAATCTACATTCAACATAAACCTACATTGGTCTCTCTAGCAAGTATCATTTCCGAGACATAGGAGTTCATACAGACGGACAGACTTCATATAATATTATACATCATATATATATGCACTCTTTTAAAATGTAGACGCCCCATATTCCATTATTCTTTCGATTGATTATACAGATAATAATATATATTACTCACCGTAACATTGCTTAGCGGTTTGAGATAGAGCTTGGCGTAGATATTAATGTATTTGTGGGTGCGATTTACGGCCTTAATGTGGCACTCCTTGTACTCGCCAAAAGTTATATTCTTGAAATTGCATTTGAGGTTCGTGAATGACACATGAGCCAAGCACTATAAATAATACAATTAACAACTCTGTCGTTATTTGGATAAGATAACACATGCTCACAGTTAAAAATCCCAATGAATACCAGACGAATAATGATCTTAACATGTTATTGTTAAATTGTAAAACAAACTAAATGTTTGATTTGCATTTCAGGCAATGACATATCGAAATAAAATTGTCCACTTGATTATCAAAATCTAAATCACATTTTCCGGTGATTGAACGCATTAATTTTGAAATTATCTCAAAGCTCATCTGAAATTAAAACACTTTCATTTCCAATACAATTGCTCACTCTTCCCCCTGCATTTATTTATGGGGTTAACTGTAAATAACAGTGAACAGACTGTACTTCATAGTTGGCAAGATATAGGGTAAAGATGATCACATAATCGCCATATGGTATTGGCATATATTGCAAAAAGTCCTTTTCAAGATTTCCAGTCCACAACTTGTCTACAATCAAATCATGCTAAAATAGAGTTAAAAATATGTTATTGGTCGAAATATTATCGAAATATATCCAAAGCGTACATTATAGGGACAGCTGTGATTTATATTGGATGACGGACCAAATGTCTTGAAGAACATATTAACAACGACATTCTTTCGGTGCTTCATGTACTTGCAGGCATCGAATGTTAAATTAAAGAAATAAGGTTTATAGCCATGATCGAAACGCAATGTCCTAATATTCATCTGCAATAAAAACAATGGAAAATAACTGTTATGGAATTTATAAATACTTACATTCCAATTTAATAGGTCTCTCGAGTAATTCTTCATATAAAGTGAGATATATTTATGGGTGCGATTCACGGCCTTAATTTGACAACTCTGGAAGTCGAGTATAGTTTTGTTCTTGCTCACACATTTCAAATTCGTGAACGTCACGTGACCCATGATGCACTGCCATTATTTCAATGAGGATCCTTTAGATGAACATTAAATGTTTAAGATAATGCTTACCGCTAGAAAACACACTGGATACCAGAAGAAAAGCGACTTAAACATCCTACTGTTAAATTACATATAAAATATTGGATGATATTTAAATTGGAAATAAAGTAATTCATTCAAATGTGTAGGGCTTATAACTCATTTTACGGTGTTTAAACTCATTAATATGCTACAATTAACTGCAAATATTTATTATCTGTCGAGAGAGAGAGAACGCAATGTCTCCTCCTCCAATTTCATTAGGTAGTATATGATAATTGTTCACAATTGTAAATTTAAAGAGAGCAGAAGAGTATATTTTAAAAGTATTGTGCAATAGAAACTAATCTACAAAAAGTGTAACTAATTGTCGTTGAATGATATATAAAATAGTTTGACAATATTTTGTTTCTCAAATCTGTAATCAAACTATGTAAACTTTCAAAGTCATATGTTATTAATGCTTGCGATAATTATAATCACATTATTTATATATCTTGGGTATTTTAAGGCCATGGATTTAAGAAAGAATATCTAGAATATAGGAATATCTAGATCTCAGAGAGAGTGAGAGCTAGAGCCATCAATGTTCAGAGGTTGGAAGCTCTTTGAAAAACTTACTTACCTGATTTATGTTGAAGGATGCAGAAGTATAGAGAAAATCCGGGGTCTGATACAGTTTAAACTTGAATACGGTCAGCTACATTCCCCTTCGCAATTGTACACTTTACATTCATTAACATTAGGAGGCTCACCATGTGCTTTAAATATTAACTCAGGAATGGCAATTTAACTCTTTGCAAGGCGCAACGGAGGATTAGATTGCATCATGCAACATTTGGTTGCTCTCGGGTCTTCGAAAACTCAAACTGTATTTTCAATTTTTCATTTCGTAATCTAGATTTAAACCATGATTTCCGGTGATTAAATTGTAATTATTTCATTGTTTACCTAAAATGAACTGCAAAACCTACTCTCTCTTTTTCTGCCATTAGTGAGAGAGAAATATAAAACTAGCTTCTCTTTATTTATCTAAAGAATCAATTGTACATAAGTGTGTATAGACAAGACTTCATTATTATAAATATTAAGGGTGAATATAACTACATAATCGCCTGCTGGCATTGGCAGATATTTGAGGAAATCCTTCTCCAGGTTTCCAGTCCAAAGCTTGTCTATAATGATATCATGCTACTTACCAGATAGATATGTTTCAATTACAATTGAAATTAATATTATTGTTACATACATTGTAAGGACAGGTGTGATTCAAATTGGAGCTTTCCTTGAATGTCTTGTAGAATAGATTTAAAACGACATTCTTTTGGCTCTTCAAATACTTGCAGGCATCAAAGTTTATGTCAAAGAAGAAGGGCTTATAGCCATGGTTAAAACGCATTAGCTTCACATTCATCTATAACAAAATGGTGTGAACTTTTGAACAGTTATGAAGCAGTTATGTTTGGCAAGACTCACCGTTACATTTGTTATATTTACTGTGTAATTGTTTGCATAAACTGAGATATATTTATGAGTGCGATTGACGGCCTTTATATGACAATGCGGAAACTCAGCAATAGTCTTATTCATGGTGACGCACTTAATATTTGTGAAAGTCACGTGAGCCGTTATGTACTATAAATAATACTAAATTAGGATCATAAGAATTGCGCATATATGTTTTTGCTTACCGCTAAAAAGCCCACGGAACAACAGATCAATAACGATTTCAACATGTTAACGATAAATTATATTTGATACTGAATGCAATTTCTATAATAAATGAAGCAATTTGATTTGACTGAATAGACTTTAATCCACTCCATTTAAGCATATTTATATGGTAATTATTTTAAAAGCTCACTTTTTACATATTTAATACAACTGCAAATATGTGTGTGTTGATAGCAATTCAACATTGTAAATATAAAGAGTGAAGATGATCAAATAATTGCCATGTGGCACTGGCAGATATTTGAGAAAATCATTCTCCAGATATCCCGTCCACAACTTGTCTACAATAATGTCATGCTGTACACCAAAAAGAGGGTTAAAAGTGCCTTATTCAAGGGGACATTATCTACGTACATTAAAAGGACAGCTATGGTTCAAATTCGACGATGGCCTCAAGATATTAAGGAACAGATTAACAAGTGGATTCGCTGGCTTTTTCAAATACTTGCAGCCATCGAATGTAAGGTTAAAGAAAAAGGGCTTATAGCCATGGTCGAAACGCAATGCTCTGATATTAACCTGTAATTGAATGGCACAAACTATGAAATAATTAATTACAACACTTGAGATACTCACGGTGCCATTTGTTATATTAGTCGTGTAATTATTTATGTAAATTGACATATATTTGTGGGAGCGATTGACAGCCTTAATGTGACAATGCTGGAACTCAACCAAAGTCTTATTCCTGGTGACACACTTCAGATTCGTAAAAGTCACGTGCGCCATTATACACTGTAAATAAAGTTGTTTGGTTCTGAAAATTACAATTGCAAAATAAATGTACTCTTACCGATAGAAAAGCCACTGAGCTCCAGAACAAAAATGATCTAAACATGCTAGTCTTGAATTTAAACTCATACTAAGTGTTGTATTTTTATTAGCTGACAGTTCAGCTTAATTAAATAGTAATGGATATTTAATCACCAGTTGGTGCCAGCAGATATTTAAGAAAGTCATAAAAACTCATAAAATATGTTTTACAATATTAATATTGTTATTTATTAATAGTAATTCTATGGTACAAAAATAATAGCCAGAGGCTAGAAAAAGGGCAATGGAAGAAATACATTTTTGTTTAGTTCGCAGTTAGCTGCAAATATAGTTTGACAGATAGGAAATCAGAATTGTAAATTTGTGCTGTAAATAGAATAATATAATTGCCATTTGGTGCGGGCAGATATTTGAGAAACTCGTTTTCAAGATTTCCAGTCCACAATTTGTCCACAATGATATCATGCTATGTAAAAATGTTATAGTAAGTAAACAAAAATACGCGAATAGAATCAACACATACATTAAAAGGACAGGTATGATTCATGTTGGATGCTTTCTTCAAAGGATTGAAGAACAATGTGATAAAAATATCCTTTTGGTTTTTCATATACTTGCAGGCATCGAAGGTTAAATTGAAAAAGTACGGCTTGTAGCCACCGTTAAAACGAAACACGCTGATATTCATCTGTACCAAAAGAGCTATTACTATATAGTATATATTTATATAACATTTGAATGCCTTTACTTACCGTAATGTTAGTTATATTTGCCTGATAATTATTGAGATAAACTGCGATATATTTGTGAGTGCGATTGACGGCCTTGATGTAACAATGCCGGAAGTCGCCAACGTCCTTAAGCTTTGATTCACACTTTAGATTTGTGAAGGTCACATGAGCAGTGATGTACTGCAATTAATGTTAGGAACTCTGCAGATCAACAAGTGAAGAATATAGTTTTGCTTACCGTCAAAAAAGCAACTTTGCCCCAGAATAAAATCGACTTGAACATGCTATTGTTGAATGTTGTATGCAACTAAATTCTGAATGACAACTTTGCGGATCTTTACAAATCACTCCACTCCACTCCTATTTTACGGCAATTAAACACATTAACATTATAATGATGAATAATTGATAATTATTCGCTCACAATTGAGCTGGTGATATGATCTTGTCTTCACAAAAAGAAATTTCAGATTTTAAATGCAAATAAGTGTTTATTATTATTTGGTTTTATAAGTGGAAATATAATCGGAGTAGAAAATTGCAAAATCACCATTTGATACATTCAGATAATTGAGAACTTCATTCTCAAGGCTTCCAGTGCGCAATTTATCCACCATTATCTCATTCAAAGATAGAATTAAGAATATATAAAGTTACAATATTCGCATTAAAATTTATTTTCGACAAGCCAAAAATAAAATACATTTACAATCAATAAGATTGTTTTGAACCAAACATTAATATTAATTTAATGAATGCATTTATTTAGTCCTCCAATATTTGCAGGCATTAAATGTTAAGTTCAAGAAGAAAGGCTTTTTACCATCATTATGCATCAGCTGTAATATTAATCTTAAACTAGTCTGAACTTGAACAAAATCCTAATCAATGTTTACCATACTAAAACTCACAGTAAAATTGTCAATACTTGTCATACTGTTTTAGACGAATTGGGTTATATTTATAGCTGCAATTGTTGCTTGAACTCCCCAAAAGCTTCTTTCTATATCTGCATTTGAGATTTGTGAACGTCACGTCATGCACTAAAATATATACAAAATGCGTAGAATGAATAACATTCTAAACAGCCATTAAACACGTCACAAAAAACGACAAAACTCAATTTGCATAAAACAGCACAAATTATAAAACAATAAACGATTTTTAATTGCTATAATTGCGGCATTTGCGGAAAAAAAAATAATATATTAGATTAAATAACATTTTTAGAATATTGTAGAATATATGAAAAATAACACAACAAAAACAAACATATTATTTCAACTTTTTCTAAAATATATGTATACCTTTAATAGCTCCCCACTTTGAATGTAAAAAGTAAGAAAGATGGCATAATCGCCATTTGGTAGTGGCACATATTTGCCAAATTCTTCCTCAAGATTGCCAGTCCACAGTTTATCAACAATAATGTCATTCTAAAAGCAAACGTATACAAAGCGAATATTTCGAAAGAGATGCTACTTACAGAGTAGGGACAAGTGTGATTCATATTGCTGCTTTTCCTAAAAGTATTGTGGAAAGATATCACAATGACATTCTTTGGGTCCCTTAGGAACTTGCATACATCGAATGTTATGTCAACGAAAAAGGGTTTATAGCCATAGTTGTAGCGCATCACTTTAAGATTGGCCTGTAATAAAATATGCGATATAAATTGCGTGATATTTAAATCATGGTACTCACAGTAATATTATCAATTTCCTGGTTGAGTTTTCCATAGATTGAAATGTATTTATGAGTGCGATTGACAGCCTTGATGTGGCACACTTTGTACTCGCCCAGACTTTCATTCGAAAAGTTGCACTTCAGATTTGTGAATGTGACATGCGCTATGCACTATAGAAAAATGATTAATTGGAACAGAACGATATTAACTACCATTTACCACAAGAAACCCTGTGGAACACCAGACCACCAAATACTTCAGCATGTCGCAGTCAAGAATGAAGTGAAAGCAGTGTGTTTATATTGCATCAGAAAAGCTATACAGTTAAATGACTTTTAAATGGCAATTAAACGCTATCGAGACTAAATTCAATCTATCTTCTGAAATGGGAAATACAAATCGTGACTCATGATATCAACTTGTATTTAAATAGATATTTAAATAAAACACATTAGTTAAATTTCGCCTGCATGAGACCAAGCCCTTCTGTAAAGCACTCCAGAAAGATTGAGCAATTAAATGAGTATTCCATTTTAGTTACATTATTTAAAACAACTGCAATTAAACTTTTTTGCTGATTCATCATATTAAAAGTCTATTTTCTTAACTTTTCCTTAAGTAAATGCTTAGCCTGGAAAACTCTGCATTCTTAGTATAAAATATGGCAAATATTCCATAATCGCCATCTGGTATCGGCACATATTTGCCAAATTCCTCCTCAAAATTTCCAGTCCACACTTTATCAATAATAACGTCATGCTATTTGCAATAGATAAAAGCAATCGTATACAAAGTGAATATTTAAAATGAAATGCCACTTACAGAGTACGGACAGGTATGATTCAAATTGGAGCTTGTCTTAAAAACATTGTAAATACTATTTACAAAGGCATATTGCTGGTTCTTTAGAAACTTGCAGGCATCGAAGGTAATGTCTATGAAAAATGGCTTATAGCCATTGTTAAATCTCATTACCTTAATGTTGCACTGTGAGAATATATATGTTTGATATAGACCATATGATACTTGAAGCAGATTACTTACAGTTAAGTCATCAATTTGCATGTTAAGTGTTCCATGCAACGAAATGTACTTGTGGGTGCGATTGACAGCCTTGATGCGACATACTTTGTAATCGCCGAAACTAACATTCGAATAGCTGCACTTCAGATTTGTGAATGTGACATGAGCTACACACTGGAAAAAAAATGATATTTAATTGTTTTAATTGGAGTTATATCATATACTATTTACCACAATAAATGCAGTGGAAAACAAGAGCAGTAAATACTTCAGCATGTCGCAGTTGAATAATGTACTGAAATCAATAAATATTCACTTATCTACGAAGCTTTACTAATTTTCCAATATGCTGAATTTTCAATGAGCCACTTAATGTGATATTAACGTTGTAGAATTTTATTTATCGCTGGAGCGATCGAAATTACTTAGCAATTGCTGCCACATAGGTATTTTATAATTGAAGTAATGTACTCAAAAAAAACAAATATATTATATTCAAAATATAAACTTTAAAGTATAAATACAAAAAATTCACTGTAGGCATTTTTACTGAGAATAACATTTATTAATTTGGAATATGAATAAACAACTCATTGCTGGTTTGATTGATGTTTTACAATTCATGACTTTTTCTTAACTTTTCGTTAAATAAATGTACACCTTTGTAAACTCTGCTTTGTTAGCATAGTATGTAGTGTAGACAGCATACTCGCCATTTGGTAGGGGCAGTAACTTGCCTAAATCTTCCTCGAGGTTCCCAGTGTATATTTTATCAATGATAAAGTCATTCTAAAAGCAAACGTATACAAAGCGAATATTTCAAAAGAGATGCTACTTACTGAGTAGGGACAAGAATGATTTAAATTTGAGTTTTTCCGAAAAGTATTGTAGACAATATTTACAATGGCATTCTTTTGGTGCTTTACAAATTGACACGCATCGAATGTTATGTCAATGAAAAAGGGCTTGTAGCCATAGTCATTACGCATTACCTTAAGGTTGCACTGTAAGAAAAAGAAGCATTGATAGTGTAATACAAATAAATAGTAAACGTAGTACTCGCAGTAATATTATCAAATTCCTGGTTAAGTTTTCCATAGATCGACATGTATTTGTGGGTGCGATTGACAGCCTTGATGTGGCACACTTTGTACTCGCCCAGACTCTTATTCGAAAAGCTGCACTTCAGATTTGTGAATGTGACATGCGCTATGCACTATAGAACAATTATTAATTTTAAAAGCAGTATATATATAAATATTATATTTACCCCTAGGAATCCCGTGAAAAACCAGAGCAATAAATACTTCATCATGCCGCAGTTCTATACTGTACTGAATCCAACAATTATAAACTTAAATGCAGAGCTTTCTAAATTTGTATACCTACTGAATAAGCCATTATGTCATTTAAACTACAAATAATGTCATTATATCGTTAAAGCGATATATATATACATACTGAACAAAAGATTCAATTCTGGATATCAACTTGTTAGTAGAAAGAAGGAAATTTTGTGCGAGAGAAATATAAAATAGTGCAATAAGCAGCGACTTTAGTTAAATTATCAAGTCCATGTTCAAAAAATCAATTAAAAACTAAATTACTAAAGTAATCAATTTCTTATACTCTTTGCCCATTAAGATTGAGCAAAAAAAAGTTATTTTTAGGCAAACTTATGAAACAGACAGAAAGAAGAATCTGCGATTCTAAAAACTATATTTATTCCTTCTCAGCCATGTTCATCTGTCCGTCCATCCATTTAAGTGCAAGTATCTCAAGTTAAATAGACACTGACAAACACACAGTAAAAGATTATTTTCAATTTTTGATGCCACGCCTCTTTCGCCCACAACTAGCCAAATTTTTAAAGCAAATTACTTCAGTTATGGCAAAGATGTATATACACTCCTAATATTCCGAGTAAGTTTTGTGTTAATTGGAATAAAACGCAAAAATTATTAACGAAATAATTTCATGCTGAAACAGTGCTAAAGCTAAATCACCCAAAGGGTGTTTTAATTTCCATGTAAATGGCAATGTATAAATATGCACAGGGTATGTCATAGCCGAGCACACTCAACTACAGCGCTTTTTTTGTTTTTGAATATATCGATTACAATCTCGCCGTTTTCACGGCGATTAAGCGCGTTTATTGCACAAAAACATGTTTAAATACGAACAACATTTATCAAATTCAACATAGAATGTTACATTTTCATTTTGTTACATTTAAGTTAACTATTTTCTCAAGTTTTTCGGAAATAAATGTTTACTCTCGCGAACTCAACATTGTTACTATATACTGTATCGAAGACGGCATAATCCCCATTTGGTAAGGGCATATATTTGCCAAAGTCTTCCTCAATATTTCCCGTCCACACTTTGTCAATAGTTATGTCATGCTACAAGCAAAAGATGTGTGAGGTGAATACTTGTATTTCAAGTTAAATGGTACTCACATAGTAAGGACAAGTGTGATTCATATTGGAGTTTTTGCTAAATATGTTGTAGAATAAACCTACAATGACATTCTTTCTGTTCTTCAGGAACTGGCAGGCATCGAATGTAATGTCAATGAAAAAGGGCTTATAGCCATAGTCAAAACGCATCAATTTAATGTTGGACTGTAATAAAATAAATGATATAGACTGCGTGATATTTTAAGCATAATGCTCACAGTAACATTATCCATTTCAAAATTAATTTTGCCCTTGATCGAAATGTACTTGTGGGTGCGATTGACAGCCTTGATGTGGCATAATTTGAACTCGAAAAAAGTTTCATTTAAAGAGCTGCACTTCAGATTTGTGAATGTGATATGAGCTACACACTAAAGACAGATTATTAATTTTAAGAGCAGTGTATACTATTTACCATTAGGAACCCTGTGGAAAACAAGAGCACTAAATACTTCATCACGCCGCAGTTGAATAATGAACTGAAGCTTTTCAATTATCTACGAAGTGTTCTAAATTTTTATACATACTAAATAAGCCATTAACTAATTTAAAATATCAATAATTGGCTTTAAATTGATAAAGTCGTGCATGGATGTCCATTATAATGGATATCAACTTGTGAGTCTGGAAGATAAAATAGTAGAATTAAAAGCGACTTTAGTCAAATGATGATGTATTTCTTAAGTCCAAGCTTATAAACTCAATTGGTCTGCATGACTGTTGATGCATAATGTTCTCATTGACCTTGGACAGAACGAGGTTTTTCCGACTCCCAAGAGTATCTATATCCCTTGGTCAGCTGTCCTCTTCTAGCTGTCTGCTCTACACTTCTTATATACCGTGCCGATTGGAGAAGAAGAGCAAAAATTGTCAACGAAATAATTTCAAGCTGAAAGAGCTAAAGTTAAAGCTAAATTATATCAAGTGGTTGTATGTTAAAATATTAATAGACACAGGGTGTGTCGTAGTCGAGCGCACTTGACTACATATAATGTTTTTTTTTATATCGATTAAAATCTCATCGTTTTCACGGCGACTAAGCACGTTTATTGCACAAAAAAGATTAACAATCGAATAATATTATATTTATAAAATTGAACAAAGAATGAAATAACTGAGCTGGCTCAGTTACTGATCATTTAAATTTACTATTGAATTTTCTCAACTTTTTCGGAAATAAATGATTACCTTCGCAAACTCAGCATTGTTAGAATATATTGTATCGAAGATGGCATAATCTCCATTTGGTATTGGCATAAACTTGCCAAACTCTTCCTCAAGATTTCCCGTCCACACTTTATCAATAATAACTTCATCCTGAAAGCAAACGATGTGTGAGGTGAATATTTCTAGTTAAATGGTACTTACATTATAAGGACAAGTGTGATTTAAATTGGTGTTTTTCCTAAATGTATCGTAGAATAAACCTACGATGACATTCTTTTGGTTCCTTAGGAACTTGCAGGCATCGAATGTTATGTCAATGAAAAATGGCTTATAGCCATAGTCGTAACGCATAAATTGAAGATGTACCTGGAAACAAAAAATGTGATATAGACTGCGTGATATTTTAATCATAATGCTCACATTAACATTATCCATTTTCATATTAATTTTTCCATTAATCGAAATGTATTTGTGGGTGCGATTGACAGCCTTGATGTGGCACAATTTGAGCTTGAAATTACTCTCATTTGAAGAGGTGCACTTCAGATTTGTGAATGTGATATGAGCTGCGCACTAAAGACAAGTTATTAGTTTTAAAAGCAATAAATACTATTTACCATTACAAATCCAGTGGAAAACCAGAGCAATAAATACTTCATAACGCCGCAGTTGAATAATTACTGAAACCTAAGTTTTCTAAATTTCTATACATACTGAATAAGCTATTAAGCATATTAATGTATGAATAATTGGCTTTTGATGAAGCGGTGCAAAAATGTGGTGTATGTTAAATGATGGATCTAAACTTGTTAGTAATACGAAGACACTTTTGTGAGCCACGAATGTAAAAGAGTACAATGAGAGAAAACGTTAGACAAACTGTGAATTTATTGCTCCAAGTCCAAGTTTAGAAAATCAATTGGTTGGCAGAAGTGTTGATGCAATAAAAACTCAAAAATAAAAAAATAATTCTAACAAGTAAGAAAGCTGCTATCGTTGTAGCTTGACTTTTGCTGAATGGAACAATAATTAAGAAGTGAAATATTATATTTTTCAAAAATATACCAGAAAATATACTAAAATATACTAGATTATATTCTATAAATTTACTAAATTTACCATGCACCTCCGCTCTGCAATTCTAGTATTCCGTCGATTGGAGAAGGAGAGGAAAAGTTATTATCAAATAAAATCTCTGAAAGCGCGTTTATTGCACAAAAACAGATTAACATTTGCATAATATTTATATAAATAAAATATAGAACGAAATAAATGAAGAACTGGACTAGCTGTTTTCTCAAGTTTTTCGGAAATAAAGCTTAAGCTGAAAATACTCAACTTTGTTCGTCAAAAAAATAGCGTAGATGGCATAATCCCCATTTGGTATTGGCACATATTTGCCAAACTCTTCCTCAAGATTTCCCGTCCACACTTTATCAATAATAACTTCATGCTAAAAGCAAACGATGTGTGAGGTATACTCGTATTTGAAGTTGAATGGTACTTACATTGTAAGGACAAGTATGATTCAAATTGGTGTTTTTTTTAATTGTATTGTAGAATAAACCTGCAAAAATATTCTTTCTGTTTTTTAGGAACTTGCAGGCATCGAATGTTATGTCAATGAAAAAGGGTTTATAGCCATAGTCAAAACGCAATACTTTAACGTTGGCCTGTAATAAAATATGTGATATAGACTGTGCGATATAAAATATATATATATCATAATGCTCACTGTAACATTATCGATTTCCATATGCACGTTTCCATAGACCGACATGTATTTGTGGGTGCGATTGACAGCCTTGATGTGGCACTGTGTGACCTCGAAGATGCTGGCATTTGGAAAGATGCACTTCAGATTTGTGAAGGTGACGTGAGCAAAGCACTACGAAAAGAAAAGAGTTCTAATAGCGCTAGTAATTTAATTTATTCCATTTACCACTAGAAATCCAATGGAATACCATAGCAATAAATATTTCAGCATGTCGCAATTCAGAGCCATTTGCTACACTACGCAGTTGACCAAATGTCACTTCATACTGTATTAGCTGGTAAATTTAAAGCCATTTAAATGACAATTAAAAGCAATTTTGATTTAAACATCGCAAAAAGCTATCAAAATGCCATTGATCTTCAATTTGAAAGCGATGGCAATACTAAAGCATATACATAGACAAAAATAAAACATTTTAAGTAGCAATATTCATATCTTTCGAAGCAAAATGTAATCTCCAAAATCATCAATGATTTAATTATTTAAAATTTGTATTTATTGGCTTCAATTTGTACACAGTAATAAAGAATCTGCAATTAAGTAGTAGATAGGTTTAAGTTAAATGTTGATGAGTGTAATTTACGATAACTGAGGACTTTGTCCACAAATAAAGATAAATTGCGAGAGAGAGAATCACAGAATGGGGAGACTTTGGAAGTCTTTTGTGAGTGACAAACGTAAGCTTTCTCAAGGATTTAAGTGCTGGAAAAACATAAAAATAAACTTTGTTTTATGATAAGCGAAAGGAGTGGAGGCAGAGAGAGAGAGAGAGCGGAGAGCGGTGTTACCGCACGGAAAGTTAATGGGCCTTGTAAAGGCTGAATATGACGAGCCAAAAGAGTAGAATGGGGAAGAAGACGAGTCCCAAAAACAAGTCCAGACAAAAAGAAGCATTTTATTGGCCTTCACTTAGCGCTCATAAATTTGTCTGCGAGCCGAACAAAACAACCAGAGAAGTCGGATGGAAAAAAACAACGAGTATGAAACGACTACAGTTAAGAATGCTCGACTGTGAAATACCCGCTACTCAGCTTGAGGAAAAACAGCAACACAATTATGAAACTGAACCGCTGCTCTTAATTTTCACGATAACATATTATTTTAAGAGCAATTTTACTATTGAATTCTTCAAGTTGAAGTTATTTTTTTATTATTATTGAAATAATTGAAGCACATTTACAAATGGAGTTAAATTTAAGATGCCATAGAGGCTTGGGCCTTAGGTTAGTACTACGTTGATAATAATTAATTATTATTATGTTTAGAAAAACATAGTTTTGTAACTAAATGAATAAGGTAGTTATTATTATGTAGAGCAAAATTCAAGATTTAAATTAGAATTTTCAGAATGCAACAATTTCTTAAATAATTTTATCCTCATCTACCTAGGCCATTCAGCAGTTCTGTCACCAAATTTGGTGGCATATAGATGAGATCTACATAGATGCTTATATGGGTTATGGTACCGGTTTTTGATGCCGATCTACATATTCAACATTTATGGGCCATAGACATTTTTATTTGACTGTCGTTAAGTTGCCATACCCTTGATCCTTTTGTCTATCGGGTATGCAACACAATAATAATGAGCAAGATGAAGACAAAATGCTGGGGATATGCCACGCTTCCGTAGCGGCCAACTGGTTGTGAAAATGTATCTCAAAGAGATATCCAAAGACACCAGTCAGCAGACGGTGCGTGTGTGTGGGTGTGTGTAAAAAGTGCTATTAAATTGGCATGTAACATGGCTCTGCAAGCCACCTGCACCAATGCAGCCAATGCAGTGCTGCCCACCCTTTTCTTGTCTTCTCTCGTCTTGCTTGCCACAATTCAGCGCTGACCTCGGGTTAAACTTGGACACGCTGCGACTGTTGTTGTTGCTGTTGTTGTTGCGGGCCTCACGCATAAATCTGATCGAAAAAAAGTCGCGGACTCAGTCTCAGTCTCAGTTCAGTTAACGAACTTTTAGCAACTTTGTCTGGGCCAGGCCAATTGGCAGTGGTTGCTTTGGTGGTTGCACTGCAGACAGCGGTTGCAGCATTGCCAGCAGCTGGTCTAAAAATAACCATGGCCTCATGTGTGTGTATGTGTGTGTGTGTGTGTGAGTGTGTTGGTCAAGTTTTGTTGGCCGACAAGTCTCTTCTCTCCCCTCAAACGGCTCAGTCCTCGCTGCTGATCGCGTTTCGTGCGTCATTGCATGCCCAGACATACACACACAATCACACACACACACACACACACACACTTACACACACACAGGCACAGACAGACGTATTTTCAACTCGCGTTGAGTCGCGTCTCGAGTCGAGTCGAGGCGTTGCACCTTTTGGCGAAGGTGCATTGATCGCTGCTGCAGCTTCGCTCGGTCATTGCCTGCCTTTGACTCTGCCTCTGCCTCTGTCTCTCTGGCTCTTCCTCTTCCATCTGCTTTAAGTATTAAAACGCATACTCAAATTATTGCTGTATTTAAGCAAGTATTTATGCATCTGCGGAATGAGTCAAAATGTATTCAAAAACGAAGACGATCTTCCATAAATATTGTCTTGTAACAGATTGCCAACTCTTCATTGAAGTCGGGTTCAACGTTTGCTATAAATTACCAACTTACTACACTTACTGTACAACAATTTATATCTTCCACAACACAGATTACTCTTTTTGTTTATTTAGTAGCAGTCGACTGTGAAGAAGTAATTTATGTTCAAGTGAAAATAAATTCAAATCAATAAAATTTACAATTTTAGGAATGCAAAATAATAAACATAATATATGGAAAAATATGAAACAACTGGCAATGTTGTTTTCATTCAGATATTTAATAAAAGAGTATTTTATTTGTAATTAATAAAGCTGCAGTGAACACTTCCCTCGGACATGCTGATTGATGGCTTGATGTTTTAATTAAAGTTGATTGAAAAGTATCAAATTCATAGAGTAACTATTTACATATTTTTCTTGCTATATCAGATCAGTTTGAATAAGTGTATATGCTATATTTGTAAATTTTATGGGTTTGCGATTGCCTTCATTAATGCGTTACACATTTCGTGACGAAATTATAATACGCTCTGAGCTGAGAGCTGAAAAGTGCGTTCAATGAACGCAATCAAAAGTAGCGCGTGCGTTGTGGGGCAACGATCGATCGATGGCGATAAGAAAGCAAAGAGAGCGATGCAGAGAGAGAGAGAGAGGGAGCGGGGAGAGAGAGACGCCATTTTGTTGGTGGCATTGACAGCGGCATCCAGAAATTCAAACAAATAATTAAATCAAATATTGTGTGCGCACTTGAAACTTATGCAAAGTGCAGGCCAGTTGACTTTGGACTATGCGCCAATGCAGCACAGCACATGAAATGGGCCAAGACACACCATTGATGAATGGGACACGTGCGAGCGCTGGCATGCACAGACGCGACCAGACAGGCACAAACAAACAACAACGCAGACAGAAACTGCAATCAGAAGCCATTGGGGCCGGCGCAGTTCAACGGCCAGGCAATCGATTGAGTAACTTACTAAATGACTGACTGCATAACTGAGACAGCAGAGACAGGGGCTGAGACAAGGGAGAGAACGAACTGCACATACACATACCAGTATTGTTGATTAGCCAGAGCTAATTGCGGCGTCGCCATTTGGAGCAGGCGACACTCGATGGTCGGATGGTCGAATGGTCGAACGAACATGAGCCATTGATTGCCCAGGCTTAAGCATGTCGCGACAGTTGATTTAACTCACTTTCAATAGACCCAAAGCGACCCAGCAAAACGCAACGTGCCAGCTGCCATTGATAATGAATAATAAACCAATAAAATAAAATACAAATTGCAATTGCTCATGACACGCGAGGCATTCCAACTCTGTCAGACTGTCAGTCTCTCTATCTCTCTCTCTCTTTCTGTCTGCCTGTCTCTCTCATGTCTGCTTGGTTATCCATTGTCGACTTTATTTACCCAACATTAATACACATTACGTATACGCTGCGTATTCGTCGTAGTCAATATAAATTACTTTAAATGGATTTCAGTTGCACGCCTAAATGCTTCAACAGCATAAGCTGCAAATTGCCATTAAAAAGCCTCAAATGGTGATGAACATAAATTGCTAACAGGTGTTAGCCGTGCTGCTATGTGTTTTTATTTTTATTGATTTATTTATTAAATGTGACAAACAAAAATGCAAACAGCAGACAAAATAATGCCCAAATATGCTTAACAAATGTCTATGTTTAATATCCAGAGACTTCAGCCAACAAATTGAGTGACCATTAAAGTGTGTTTCAGAAAAAGTTAAAGGAATTTTCACATTATTTAATCTTAATATTTCCCAGGAAGCACAACAGCAACAGACGCAATTAGCAAGCACCATAACATGACCTAAATGGGCCTAAATGCAAATTTCCCAGAGCAAAGCAAACTGAATAAACTAATCAAAGAGAATGTTGAATAAACAATGAGCAAAAAAAAGCTGGTAAAACATGCAAATAGGTTTAACAAATGTCTAAATTAAATATGTACGCTCGGCATTATCTAATTGTTTTTCAAGCATTCCAATTCCAATACACCAACAACATACACGTACGCATCAAGCATTTAATTCAAGGCCAAAACACAAGCATATAGCTCAAGCTCTAGCTAGCGGGCTGCTAATGTCTATATTAGCCAAGGCCTTTCAATGAAATCGCACAATCTACAATCTTCAATCAGCTTAACTGCGCATAAATGTCTAAGCTGTCGTCGTCACATACATTTACAATCATATTTTGCCTATGGTATATTAAATACATAGAAATACACACAAATACATATTTGCATAGCATAAAGCGAGGCGCGCGCAAAAAAAGAAAAGAAAAAACAATTCTACTGCCATTGCTATGGCTGTCTACTTCCTTTCAGCAGTATGCTTCCGCCAGCTTACACGGCGTATGCTTTATATTTGCCGGCATTGCGTATACGCCACGCATTCCTCGCACATCGCAAATGAATGCTTATGTATGCGTAAATATGCGTAGGCAGCAACATTTTCATTCTCACTTCTTTTTGCATTTTTCTCGTCTTTCTTGTTCTTTTTTCTTTCCTCTTTTGTTGTGTGGTGTGTGTGTGTGCCGTGTCCTTGAACAGGCATTACGTCGCTTATTATGTATGCGTGCCTCTGTGTGTGTGTGTGTGATTGTATAAGTGTGCATGCTTTAATGTGCGTATATAACTGCCTACAACAGCCATCTCCCTCTCTCTCTCTTCCGGCGCCACAACTAAGTTGCCCCAAGAGCCTCTTCCGTTCTGCGTGTCTGCTTCAACTTTTACGGCTAGATACCCTGTAAATTAGCAAAACAACCGACCTAAGTCTGGGCCATAAACTGTCTGGCTTCCAAGACTAATATTGGGTCTTAAATGTTAAATATCTTATTTATTTTATTGTATTTATTGCTTCTTAATTGATTAAGCAACAAAGGTTTTTTTTAAATATGAAATATATTTCATTGCATATATTTACTGCTTAATATAACCTATAAGACATAAAAAGTAAAAAGTATTTTTAATTGACATTAATTATTGCATACAGCTTAAGACTAAAATAATACAAATATTCTTCATGTTTTGAGCACATAGAAAGCTATTTTTGTGTCTAGTTGAAGGTTTCTTTTTTATATTTGAAAGTTGACTTTTAATTGCTTGATTTTTAGTTGCCGCATTTAATACTTTTGTTAGTTAACTTTTCCACTGCCAAATATTAATGTACCGTCTTAGACAGACAGACTTTTCTCTAGCATAACTCACATTCGTTTACTGGCTATTGTTACTTCAGTTACGACATGGCTGGCTTCTAATCCATGCTTGCCACATTTTCCACTCAGACGCCAGACGCTGCTGCAACGCATATCCTGCGTCGTCCTGCGTCGTCCTCGTCGTCCTCGTCGTCCTCGTCGTCGTCGTTGTCCTCGCTTATGCGTAGTTAGTTGTCTGTGCTCTGGTTTGTGGCCTAAGCTTTTATTTGATGCCATTATTGTTGTTGCCACACTCGCGCCCACACTTGCATGTCTGTTGTCTGTAGGCCCTAAATGTCCCACACACACACACACACACACACACACACACTTAGACAGACTGTAGGTAACGTAATTTTGTGGAAGTTGCAGACTACCTGGACCTGAAGCATTGTTGCGAGCAGGGTATGCGTTGGGTCGCCAGGACGTATACATATTTACTGCTTTTTGGGGGTGTGGGGGGGGGGAGGGAGAGGTATGCTTGTTGCCGCTGGCATATTTAGTCTGCGGATCTTGAAGGTTAAATATATGTAAGCACACCTTTTGATGGCACCCCTTGCCTTTGGCTGCACCAGAGACCGCCCCGCTCGATTGTCTCGCTGTCTGGCAGTTTTTGAGTTGTTTGCCAAATGGCGTACAAGATATTTATGCATATTAAAACAATTTGCTTATTATGCCTGAATAATTGAGTGACAGGAATATTTACCACCCCTTCTCTCTCTCCCTCTCTCTGACTCACTTCTTTTGCTATCTGTGTCTCGAGTATTCTCTCAATTCAATGCAGAATGCTCTTACATTAAAAGCAAACGCTGCGGCTACGTAATATTTGCGCCGTATGACGTTTGACAATGCCGAGACGGAACGGACGGAGCCGAGACGAGAGGAGACATCCAGACCATGTCGGCCATGTCGGCGACATCGAAGCGCAAACTTCAACAAAGCGTTAATTAATACTCGCAAATGTTTGCGCTCCGTCTGGCAATGAAAAAGTTAAGCGTAGACGGCAAACGGCAAACGGGTGAAGCAAACACCGAACCAAACAGTACAAAAAAAAAAAAAAAAAAAAAAAGTCTCGTCATAAGTCAAATAAAAAGCGCAGTGCGGTGTCGAACGAGAAAACGAGTGAATTCCAGTGAATAGGCCCTCGTTTAGCTACGGCAAATAATTGTGGGCTAGATAAGCACCTAGCCCCAGTCAGACAGCCTAGCCAGCCATTGGCCAGACAATGAGACAGAGTCATAGAGACACACAGGCAGTTTGGAAAAAAAACAGAAAACAGAAAACAGAAAACAGTAATAATAACAATTCCAGGTAAAAAGCACAGTCGCTGTAATTGTTCAACTTTGATAACCCCATGCTTGTGGGACGCTTGCAGACTCCCAAACCAGACATACTCTGATTATAACTCGTCAGAGCGTCAGAGCAAGCGATTCAATAAAAAACCAATTAATTAATTAATTAACCCAACTCATTAAATTCAATATTAAAATCATACTAGAAATGACAGACTTTGCTCATAAATCATGTGTGTTATAGCATATAATTTATTACAAAAACAATCGATTCATATTCAATTGCTCAATTTCCTAAGCTAGAAATATAAGAATATAAAATATACTGCTTAAAAGTTAAACAGAATTTCAGTAGTAGCAATTGATAAATTAAGAATACCATAGCTAATAAAGCAAATAAACCATAAACTATAACTAAAAGGTTAATTTTATTTTTTTTCTAGTTTTTTAAATTTTTATTCAAATTCATTAACCTTTTTCTTAACTTGACAAAGTGGTTAATTTTATTAAAGTACATTTATTTTAATATAATCCTAATTTATATTCTACCTTCGGCTGTTAGGCTAAGTGCAGTAAGTAATCAGTTGACTCTACTCTCTTTTAATTTGCTTAATGGTTTTTAATTATACCAGAATCGAAAGTAGATAAAGATTTGTACTAAGGATTTACTGAAAATTAGCCGTAACTACAATTTTATCAATCAATTAATTCAAGCAACTTGCTAGTTACGAAACATATACTTTGACTTTGCTATTAACAAAAGTCGAGCCAAATATACTAATTGCTTTATCCTAGTGCAGAAATCAAAACAAACAAATTTTAATAAACAATAGCTTACTAGTGACGAAATCTACAATTTGTCTTTGCGGACTTTAAGTAGTTTACATTGACAGCAAAAGTTTTTGTTGGTGATGAAAAATCTGCCCTAAGAATATTTCAACTGTTTAAATATGCATATATAAGATTTAAGGAAATAGTTGGAAACGCCTTGAGGAAATCGCAAAACGCTGCAAATGACGTAAAATAAACAGGAAATTAAATGATTTGTTGATGGAGCAACTGACACCAGATTGAAAGGCAAAGTCAAAGTCAGAGCCAGAGTCAGATTCCGAAACAGATGCAGATGTTTATGGTTGTGTGTTAAGTGAACCGAAAGTGGCTTTTAGTCACTATTCAAAGTGAGTGACATTCGAGAAGAGAATGCTTCAAAGTTGCAAAAAGTTTTTTTTGGCATTCAAATGACGAGATGAGGCGAGACGAAATGAAATGAAATGGAATGGAATGAACTGAAGTGGAGTGGAGTGGAGTGGAGTCGAAGCTAAAAGGGGGGCACAAAGCAACCATACCCAGCTAATTTTTATTGGCGGCATCAATCAGTCTGGGACGTCGTCGTCATCATTGCTGTTGTTGTTGTTGTTGTTGTTGCTGTCGTCGTTGATTGCAGCCCGAAACGACCCCAAAGTGCATGGCGAGCAGACGCAGTCATTTTTAATGTCCGCAGCCGCCCATCAGTCGAGTCGAGTCGAGTCGAGCAGCGTGGGGGATGGGGTGGGATGGGTGGCGAGGGGGTCAGCAGATGCACAGACGTCGACGGCGGCGGCAATCATCAATTTCTCAGTGTCGCATTAGTTTTCATTAATTTGAGCGACGGCAAGAGCCAAATGAAGCGGCACAGATGGACGCAGCCAGACAATTGCAACAGTCAAGAAAAGGCGAAGAAGAAGAAGAAGAAGCAGCAGCAGCAGACGAAGAAGATGAAGGCAAAAGTTGATGCGCTGTAGAGCATTATTGATGCATTCGCCAAGCGACAGCGACAGCCAGACATCTTTGACGTGGGCACTGGACATACAGCGAGTATGTATGTATATGTGTATATAAATGTGGAGAGATGGAGCAAAGCTCTTGGGGCAAGCGGCAGCTGTGCTGTCAGTGGCAAGACAAACTCATAAATAAACCGCGTACGCTGTGGGCACCTTTTACACAGTTTGTTTGCTCCGCCACAACCTTTCACATTTCCGTATAGCAATTTCTAAAGAAGCGGGAAGTTCCCTTTTTGGCCGCTGCACGCGCTTACCCTTCTACCGCACAGCAATGGTTCCCTTTTTGGCCGCTGCACGCGCCTTTACGATTGCCGTTTACCTGTGACATTTGCACAGCATTATGACAGCACCCAAATGCCTGCCTGCCAACAACAACAACAACAACAAAAAGGGTGTTTGCAATTCATTCCAACTTGTGGACTTTTGACAGGACCTACGGCTTGTCTCGCGTATTTGCTCGTCATATTAATGGTGTGGGTAACCCTTTCTATGGCTGTCTGCCAGACAGCACTCTCTCTCTCTCCCTTGCTCGCTCTGGCACTTATGCAAAAGTCAGACCACTGACAAGTGTTGTTCGCCCGCCCAAAAAAATAGCGCCTTTTTCTCTCTATTTGCTTCTGCTTTTACTGTTACGTCTTCTTCATCTGCTTCTTGTTCTACTACTGCTTTTTCTACTTCACAAAATTTCAGCCTACAACAACAAAAGAAAAGCGAGGAATATTTCGTAAATTTCATTTTACGGCGAGGACGAAAATCATTGCCGGCTTCGTTGTCGCCGTCACCGTCGCCGTCGCCAGTCAACTGTCAGTTGTAGCGGCAGCGACGTCGGCAGCAGCTGCGGCGGGTGGACGGGTTGGCGACTACCACACTGGACTTGTTCGTTTTTCAAGGTTAAGCAGCGCAGCGACGCACACACACACACATACAGCAAGAGAGAACGAAACAAATGCCAAGTGCCAGACGATGAGCCAGACGGAGTGCGTCGGGCGCTCGGTGGGCAGACGAAGACATTAGTCGGACCGTTCGGGTTGTGAATCGGTTTGAGTTCGGGGAGGCGCTGACGAGTGGGAGTGCATTTCAGCTTACGCTTCACTTAATTTTCGTGCTATAAATGTGCCTCGCTCTCACACTCGCTATCTCTCTCTCCCACACTCCTCCCCGCCTACTCCCACTAGCTCTCCCTTCCCATCTGTCTGTCTGACGCTGTGTGCATTTGCTCGAGGGTGCAATATTTGGACTGGTTGAGGATGAATGACGCGCTAAAGTTTCGCAACGCCTTTTGGCTTTGTTTGTCGCCGTCGCCGTCGTCGTCGAGTGCCCTTCGTTCGTGTGTTTGCCCATGCTGACGCTAGAGTGCGCTGGTGTGCGTGTTTGTTAGTTTACTGTTAGTGCAGTAACAGTAAAGAGACAAGATTAGGCTCAAGCACTAGCAGACATGGAGCTAGTAGCTTAAAGCATCGGAACTAGTTCGAATGAACCGCTGCGGTTCTATCGAAAAGAATGCACAGTGGAACTAGTTATAGTCTTAGCTTAACATACAGTGGTTTCGCATAATGATTATATGGAGTTGGAATTTAATTAGTAATTGAAAGAAATTAAATTAAGCCCAGCACAGTATAAAAAGTGTATACTAAATAGTTGCCAAGCCAGGCAAGAGTTGATAATATATTTAACTAAAAATGAATAAATTAAAAAGGGGGAAAATTTTAAAACAATTTAGAGTGCAAAAAGGGAAAAGCTGGAATTAAATAAAATAAAATAAAAAAAATAATAAAACAATGTTATGTAGATAGTCTTAGATTAAGGCCAAGGTATTAAAAGTAAATCAAAAATACCAAGTGCAACCATTGCCCTAAGCGCATATAAAATGACGTCCCAATTAACTTTTAATAGCGCAACTAACTCAGAGTTGAAATTAGGATTGTTTTTGTCGTGATTTTGTGCCAGTGTGCCCAGCCTCAAGTAGCAGCAACAATGCAAAATCGACAATAATAGACGCCATCAACAACGTCGCCGGTACAGACATTTGACGGTTCCGAAGCCGACTGTAGTTGGCGGTAGAGAGGAAAGCGGGGGAAGGAGGGGACAGAGAGTAAACGGCGGCGACATCGCCGTCGGCAGTCAAAGTCATAAACTTTATTTTCTGTTGCCTGCACAAAGGAGCACACTAAGGGACCGCAGGAATGAGCGAGTGAGAGAGAGAGAGAGAGCGATTGAGAACTCTCACACTCTTTTGTCTGATGCACATGCGACTGCCGTGCCTCTCGCCCCTTTCGCCGCCTCCTGTTCACGTGTCTGCGACCCTTGAGTGGGCGAATGTTTCATGCGTTTTGTCGAGACACAATCACAAACAGTTGCGCCTGCATTTCGACAGAGTTTAGAGGAGGGGGAGGTGGGGTAACTAGGGGTAGGCAAAGAGTTTTGAAGTTTTGTCTGGCTCTGTCTGCATTTTGCTTTACTCCTTGCTCCCTTTTTTTTGTGCTTCTTTGTATTATTGCATAATCAACACAGCATTGATTGTGTGCAAAGGAGTCTGCATGTGTGTGTGCGTGTGTGTGTGTGTACTACTACTAGTCTGTGTATTAACTGGCAACCAATCAGTGTGAAGCATCGACAGCTCTTTAATGAACCGCCTTCTCCTCAACAGGTTGTCTAGTGCAGACTCCCCCCGATTGCCAAATTTATATTCAAATTCCACGCGTCAAACTTATTCAATAATTCATAACTCAATTTGCCTGACCTTGGCCAGAAAACCCTTTTTTTAAAGCTCCGACAGCTGCCCACTTCATTGGTCACTCCGAGGGTTGTTAATATCTTGATTAATTTGTTGCCGCAGACAGTTTTTGGCTGGGTGCAAAAAAAAAAAACAAAAACAAAATCTGCAGCTCAAAATCCCAGACAACTGACAGGACAGACAGACAGGACAGACAGACAGGACAGACAGTCGGACAGACAGACGATTGGACAGACACCCACACGCATTTTCCAAATCAAATTTTCAAAGTCAAAATGGCCAAATGGGCAAATGGGCGAGAGGAGTGAGGAGTGAGGCAGACAGACAACATGGAATGCGCTGTCTAAGTTGTAAACATATCCTAGGGATTGTTCAAGTCCTGAAAGGGTTGCAAGAGTAGGCGACTTTGGAGTTTGTAAAGCAACTTATATGAAATATTTTTAAGAACGAGTTAAATATGCCAAGAGACTTCTTTATTTATTTAGTTAAGGACGTTCGATAAAAAGAAATAAAAACAATTAAATGAATAAATGATATATTATATTAAATTGAAATTTAATTAGAAGCAGTTAGGAAAAAACATGTTACAAATTATAAATTAAATATTAATAATTCTAAAAAAAGACAAGCAATCAAATTGCCAAGTAAAAATAAATTATAGAATACATTAAATCAAATTAAAATTAACTAGCAAAAAATATAATTAAATATACTTCAAAATATAATAGAAAAATTATTAAGCCAACAAGAAAAAATAATAATAAAACTGTTGAATTAAATATTAATAATTGAAAATAAAGAAACACTAGTTGTTTTTTTTTAAGTCGACTAATGGCAGCTGCCAAAGGAAAATAAATTAATAATTAAATTAAATTCAAAGGGAAAAATTATTGTTACAAATTTAGCATTAACTATCCATAATTAAGATAATGAATTATAAATAATAGAAAGTAATTTGAAAAAAGCGCAAGCCACTTTATAGCGCATCTAGTAGTTCATCAATCCTTTGCTGTCACTCATACGTCCTTACACTTGTTGTAGTTGTTGCCCAAAAAGTTTGCCAATGAAATTTCGTGTGCCTTTTGGGCTGTGAACGTGGTCAGGCTGAAGCTCAGGCTCAGCCTGGCAAGTGCCAAGTGGCAAAGTGCATAAATAAAGGCACTCCAGTAACTACGAGTAGGCAGCTGGAGCTGACTAGTGAGCAAGTTGGAGGTGGCTGTCACATAAAGCTGCCTACTTTTTGGCGCCTCACTGAAACTAACTGAAACTGCTTGCTTGCTTAATGCCGCCGGTGCTGGTGCCCAAAAAATGTCCTAGAAGTGTCGCACTCAGCTACTTGTCTGCCAAACTTCTCGGGGCCATGAGTTGGCACAAAAGTTTGCCTCGCCTTTCCACACGTCAACTTTGGCAGCAAACTTTTGGACAGCAGCGGCAGGAAAAATAGAAATAAAGAAGAAAACTGCAGGAACTGCTATTGAGCTCTGCTCTTTAAGCTTGCCAGCAGCAAAGATACTTAATTATGTGCCTAAAGGCAGATAGAAAGAGAGAGAGAGTGGGAAGAGGGTGTGGGGCAGCTAGGGACGGCACAGCCTGGAAGACTGCAGTTGGTCAGAGTCAACAGGACGCACAGAGGGCAAAGGAAGTGCGCTGGCATTTTCGCTTTAGCTGTCATTGCAAATGCGAAATGAAAGCAAGAAAAAAGGTGCGTTTTAAGAAGAGTCGACCATAAAATGCACTACAAAAGGAAGCATAATAATAAGCAACAAATAAATTCAGCAAATATTAAATTTAAAAATATTGAATTCGACTATAAACTGCACTTTTTGAGGAAATATCATAACTAACAAGTAAAGCAGGAAATATTAAATTTAGTTGTCTATAAAATGTTCTGTTAAATAAATATTTACCACAAGTAAAATATGTAATTACTTAATTAAAATTGAGAAACTCAGCAGACGGAAATTAATAACTACACCTAATTTAATAAAATGCTCTTTACATTAAGGTATAATAATTAACAAAGCAAGGGAAGCAAAAATAATATATATATGTACAATAAATACTAACAAATAAAATGTATAAATATTACAATTAATATGGCTTGCCAAGTTAAAGCAAAGGCATTTATATGCATCAAATTAATTTACAATCACAGGGTCTATATAGGTCAAACTAAGCTGACACTCCACATACACAATTCTTCGTGGTAGACATGACTAATAAATTAAGCAAAGTCGTTGCAATTTTAATACACTTAATATAATAAAAGCAAACAGTTTCTTATACTTCAATTTCTTATTAGCTTAAGGCTTACAGAGTCTATCAAACCTATACCCAATTAACCATCATAGGTCTGTTAGCTCACTTTCCAAATGAAGCTTACATTAAAAAGTCTTACCAAATGACCAACAAAAGTGGCAGTCTCCAAGCGAAAGTGTATAACAAGCGCCTGGATAAAGAGGCCGAGCCCAGACAGTACAACTGACAGGCCCCAGATCTCTGGCACTGAATGTGACTCTGCGTCTGAGTCTGAGGCTGAGGCTGAGGCTGAGTCTGCACACTTTACCTGCAGCTCGCCGCCCCGTCAGACTGGAAAAAGCATGGGACTGCAACATGCAGACAGGCAACCAAATCAAAACGGCGGCCAACAATCGAACGACGCGACGTCGTCGACGTCGACGGCATTCAACTCGAATTAAATTGAATGAAATGTTGCAAAATCCCTGAATGCGATGCAGTCGCAGTCCCAGTCCAAGTCGGACTTGGAATCACAATCCAAGGCAGATGCAGAGAGAGAGAGAGAGAGAGAGAGACGCGTTTGGTCAAGCTGGGCAATGTCTGTCGACTGCGAATGTGATTACATTAAAATTTATGTGCATTTGTAAATCGGGGCTGTAATGGCGGCTGCTGCAGGGGGGGCAAGGTGGAAGGTAGGTAACGACGGTAGACAGGGACGTGCAACATGTGGAGCAACAGTGACGTCCCAACCGTAGGGGACCCGCAGACATGTTGCCAATGCCAATGCAATTTCAGCGACAGCAAAACCAAAGTTATGGACAGGATGTTGCATCTGTCTCGGCCCAAGCACCAAGATGTGGTCTGAGGAAGAGGGGGAAGAAAAGTCTATGCTGTGCTGGCCAACAGCAGAAAGAATCTCTCAATATCCTGTCGCTATAAATCTTGCATTTTGTCTCACACAATGGCTTATCAAGCGACTGGCAATCGCAAAATGCTAATTATAAACAAGCAGCAAGCAGAGCGGTAGCCACCGCGCCCTTCTCTAATCGATCCCATCTGATCTGAGTCTGAGCCACAGCCACATCCACGATGGCATCCCTGGCTAGTGGCTACTGGGCATGCGCGACGCCGTCGCCAGTCTGACTCTGGCTCCACATCCATATTTAGATGAGAAGTCATTACAAGGACTCTGTGGATGCCAAAAAACAAAAAAAAACAGAAAACAGAAAACTGGTTATGCCGCCATGTGTTGCAAGTAGTATTTCATAATTCCCCCCTTGCTCTCCCTTCGGTTCTCTTCGCTCTTTTACTTAATGATCGCCAATTAGAATAAGTGCAGCTCTAGACGCTGCTGCCACTGTCGATTGCTTGGTTTACTGCCTTGCTGCTTTACTGGCTGGTTGCCACGGTTAATAACTACCTTTTGGCATTTATTAAACATAATGATTGCTTATCAGAAATATGATTAAAGAGGCTGCACTGCCCATTGCAATTGTATGCAATTACAAGAAAATACATGATTGATCGATATGCATAGTTATCGATAAAAACATCTTGAGGCATTGCCACACTAAGTACCTCTGCTGGCCGATTATCGACTGTTATAAATTGGTATACAATTCTATCAGTTATCGATGGTCATCAAACAAAATAAATCTTATTGATTGCACTTAGAAAAAGTATAAATTATCGATACTATCTTGTATTGATAGCAGGTAAATACTCAGCAAACATAAATAAATGTCTATTCGTTATCGATAAACACTTGTTATCGATTAGCCTAGGCAAATTGCACTTGCACTAGCTACACATATTGTGTTGCTATCTCGCTTGCACTTTGCTCAACAGATCAACAGCATGCCTCCATCTTGCAAAAGCTCTCTCATGCATTTTACAATTGCTGCTTTTGAACCAAACACTGAAAGACTCTTTTGCTTTAATGCACCTTGAAACGGAGGAACCCACAAAAAAGCAAAAAGCGAAACGCAAAAAACAAAAAGACGAAATGAAACGAAACGTTGTTCACATCCCTTTTTCTTCATTTTCATCTGTTTTGTTTTGCATGTCTGGCTGTTCTGCCGCTGCCGTCGCCGTCGCTGTAGCTGACTCTGCCATAGGTCCCTAGGCGTCTGACGTCAAAATGCAGCCAACATACAAGCACACAAACACACAAACACATGCACACACGCACACGTAGACAGTGTCGAGTCGTGAGAGGCGGCGGATGGCGCGCAGTCGACGTCAAAGTCGCATTTGCCTTTACAATTTTGTGGCGCGTTCAATAAAAAAAGCCAACTTCAAACATACGAAAAAAAACGTTAAAACACAACAACAACAACAGCAACTCAAATTGTACGCAGACAACAAGGAAAATGCAGACAGCAACAACAAAATCAACGGCGGCGTCGACAAACACCAGACAGCAGGCAGAGAGCTCTGAGGCAGAGGCAGAGACAGAGGCAGAGGCAGAGCCAAAGCAGCTACACAAACAACCACCGACGCAGACCGGCAGCAACAACAGCAACCAAGGAATACTTTTCAAGGTCACGCATAGAATTTCGGTATTTTGTTTCATTGCGTCTGCTGCACACACTCACACAGACAGACCTAAACACACACACGCACACAGACACAAGCGCAGACTGGCGGCCAGAATGAGAACGCAGCAGCAACTAACGACTGTGGCTATCCCTTTTTGCGGCAGCACTTAGGCCGAGAGCTTTTTATTTGCCTGCATTTGAGCTGCATCGATGAGAGAGCGAGAGCGAGAGCGAGAGCGGTACAGAGAACGTGCGTGTTCGCGTGTGTGTGAGCATTTGAATCATTTTGACGCATCAGTGTCGCTGTGTGCGTCTGTGTGCCTGCGTCTGTGTCTGTGCCTGACATTGAGCCACTTTGCCTGTCTCTGTCTGAGCCGTAGACGGAGACGGGACAGAGACGGAGACGGAGACGGAGACGCTGTAATGACGGGGGTTGCGGCGGTATGGGGGAGTCTGGGGATCTCATCAAATTGCCTTAATAGCGCATTTTTGTTGATTTTTTGGCACTCTTTGGCAGTTGTTGCTGTTGCCTTTTGTAGTTGTCCTTGAAGTCGCTGTCGCTCATGTTTCGTCCCATGCATTGTTGTTGCATTTGGTTTGGTAAGGACTTGTCTTTATTTCTTTTAATGAGACACTTGTGTATCCTTTGGGCCAGGTACACGAGTCCTTGCCCTAAGCTGCGTCTCTCTCGCTTTCCCTTTGTCTTTGTCCCTTTGTGTCCTTTTCTTTCGACAGCTTATTTAATAGGATAATAAGTAAATAGGCTTACCTTAGCTGCCTACATACAAACATATGTATGTCCTTACCTAGTAGAAGCTCAGTTCACAAAGTGGACAAGTCACTTTCCTGCTAACTGTAGGCGACTTTTGCCAAATTTTGCACTTGCCTTAAGCAGGACACTTTCAAACTGATCCTTATGAAATATTGAGCATCTATTAATTGTGTATTGAACAATAACTAGAGCATCTTTGAGCAGCTTAGGTTTAAAATTGTGCTTGCAATGCAATTATTAAAGTCATTTTTACAAGGGAGATACTTATGCCAAATTTAATGTATCCCTAAAGAAAATAAATTATTAAAATATCCTGATGAAATTGACAGGATATACAGATAATATATTACACTTTATTTCCACAATATTCCATTTTGCAAGTTCATTTAATAAACTATTAAAAGAGTATGCCACATCTACAGCTACTACATCTTCAGTGCTAAGCTCCTCAACTCTTGGCTGGTCACACTGCTTGTCCAGTGAGACCTTCGGCCAATTGTGGAGTGCATTGAAGCTGAGATTGTCTTGTCAAAAGTGGATGGGCTGTGTGCAGATGTTGAATGTGGCATGAATCAGAGGCCAAAAAAAAAAGCGCGCGCAACATGTTGAGGGTTGAGCTAAGGTGGCCAGCTGGCAGCCTGGAGTCTTGCCACTTCACTCCACTTGTGGCAAGTGGCAAGTAGATATTATTGGAGAGGCGAAGCCGCGTCTTGAAAGGATGCGCTGGGCATACACTTGGAGAGGCTCATGTTGATTGATGCGGTCGTCAGCCATGGTCAGTTAGCCACATGGTGCACATGTTGCAGTGTTGCAACGTTTGCAGCAAATACCTTGATTAAATCACTTTTCAGCCACTGACAGTTAATCAAGGCATTCAAGGTGCTTCCTTTCGGTTTATTTTTTGCTTTTTCGTTTCATTTTGGGTGTAGAGGGAAGCCAGTCGTGACTGTGAACAGTCTGTGAGAGGCTGCAAGTTGCATGCCACTCCCGTCGCGCCGTTGCAACTTCCGCCTGCTCCAATTGTTTGCGCATACAAAGAAGCGTCGCATCGCATCGGATCGGTTGTGTCTGTGTGCGTGTGTGTGTGTGTGTGTACGCTATAATCCAAACAAACATATTGTTTTGTCTGCCACGGTCTGGTCTGGCATGGCATGGCATGGCATGCTCTGGCCTCCCCACCTTTGCCATTGCCGCACCCGTTGCACGTTTCTGTCTGTGTGCGTCAATTGTTGGCGTCGCTGCAACAAAAGCAGCGTCTGAAGTGCAGCAGCAGGGCAAAAACTGGATAGCGTACAACAGCAACAACAGCAACAACAGCAACAGCAGCAGGGGTGGCACAAGCCGGGACAGCGGGGTGCGAGGAGCGGCCACAATGGCGAGACTCGTCTCGGCGCAGCATGCAGTTTTGTATGTGCGTGTGTGTGTGTGTGTGCAGTTGCTTGGCTTTGGCAATATTTTTTATTTCGGGTTACAGACTTTGACATGCCCTGCGGCTGGCCAAACGAAGCGCAAAGGATATTTGCTTTAATTCGAGCTGCATGCGAGTGTCATAGCAATAAGCTCTGTATCAGTGCCGCAGCAGTTAGCTACATTGTGGCCATAGCAGTTAGCTTTATGCTGTCCAGATAAGCTTTCCCTAGAGTGCATTTAGCAGCCAGTCGATAACGTTGTGTCGTCTGTCTCTCTCTCTCGCTCTGTCTCCCTTTTTTTGCTATCTCTCATTCCACTTGAGTCCATGTGCTGTCCTTATTGTGCATCGTTCTTGCTCGCCCTCCTTGTCCTGTGTCTCCCTTCGCCCTTCGTGCAACAAAAGCACTTTTGTGTCAGTCAGCAATTCGTCTACGTCTGCGTTTCCCGCACCCCGCCACCTCCCCCAATCAACGTTCGCAGCTCCATTTTGAAGTTGTCTGCGTCTCAGACACCGGCGACAACAACAACAACAGCAGCAACAACAACAACGTTGCCCATGCGGCCTTTTAGTTTAAGTTGTAGTCAAAGTCTGGCCTGGCCTGCTCTTTGCCTGGCTGGTTTGGGCCCGCTGCTGTTAAGTAGGTTGGCTCCCTGACTAGTCAGCAAGCCTGGCTGCATTCCCTGCTTGCCCCCTTTGCCCGTTAACCCATTTGCGAGTCGCGTCTATGTCTACGCCTGCTTTGTTATTCATATTATCCGGCAAATATTTGTCGTTGTCATACGAAAAATGTCTACAAAAAGGGTTGATTCGTCCACCCCTCCCTCCAGCCCACTCCGGCAGCCCTTCGACTGTGTGCAGCATCCTCGACTACTAATGGCCGCAATTGTGGCAAGCAGCATGTGTACATGCATGTGTGTGTGTGTGTGTATGTGTGTCTACTGCCCCGACCCATATCGACGTCTGCAACAATTGCAGGGGATTCACAGCTTTCTTCTCGCGACTACCCCTAAGCAGCTCCTCCTCCCCTGGCCCACACTTGCCACTGCAGTTTCCTTTCTTGCCTCTTGCCGCTCTGATAATATCTTAATAGATTCTTTTGCTTCAACTTCAGCTTCATTTGAATTTGAATTTGCATTTGAATTCATAATTCCGTCTGTCCATTTTGTCAGCGGTTCACTTCACTCTGCTCTGTCATTCCGTCAGCTAGTCAACATCTCAGACCTTTTGCATCTTCGACTGATGGCAAAAAGGTAGCACAAGGGTTCCTGCCATCCATTTCCATGGTAGTTGTTGGGTCTGTCTTTGGGTCTAGGTCTGAAACAGGCTCAGTGCAATTTGTATAATGAGCACGCTGTCTATTATGGTTTAGCACAAGTCTTTGACTTTCAGCACCTTATTGTGTGCCTCTATCTCTCCCTCTCCCCCTCTCTGTCTGACTCTATCTCTCTCACACCTTTTCAGCTGGTAACCCTTTGCATTCCTGGCAACTGCTGTCGCCTTGCCTTCCTATTCATTTGCAGCTATTAAATGAATAGAGCTTGTTTCGCACTCAGTTCTCAACTATAATGGCATTCACTTAAAGTGACCTTGCAACTTTCTAATTAAGCAGCAAAACCGACTAAACATATAGTTTCTAAGGGCAGGTTGCAAAGTAGTTTAATTTGCTTAAGAATAAGGAATTCAATAAGTTTTCAAAGTCGGAAAAAAAACAACACAAATTATTCGAGAAACTTTTCAATTGAATAGATTATTCAATTTAATATAAATGGAGTTTTTAAAAGCACATTAAAGCTGAAGCTGGCAAAGTTTGTCTACAACTTAAGAATAATAATAAACTTTTACTTCTCATTTAAATATCTTTAGTTAGTATAATAATTCATATCAATTTATTTATATATAAGTTATATTTATAATTTAAACTCAATTTCAAGCATAATATACATAAATTTTCGAACCTCATGCTCGACTAATCTTATGAATATAAGTAATAAACAATAAATATATATAAGAAATAAATAATTTGAGAAGCTTTTAAATGATTCAAAGATAAATATCTAAAAACCCCATTAAGAAATCTATTAAGTTTATAAAATAAAAATGCATATAGACATAATTTATGTGCAGTGATGTCAAAGCAGCTTTTTCTTCGACATATCTGACTTTTTGGCTAAACAGCAAAGCAAACGGCATATGTATATTTATACTCTTTTAGCTTTTTTTTAGCCAAATTTGTGGAAATGAAATAAATCAATGTTATCGAGTTGTGCAGTTTAAGAGCAGACAAAAATACAAATAAAGAAAAGAATTTGAAGTGGACTAAGATTTTAGACAGATCAATATGGTAAGCTGAAAGAAATGGCAAAGATAATAATATATTAGGTGATATGATATAATATATGATTATATAGCTAATACTAGTTTAGAAATAGTAGTAGTTTATAATAACAGTATGTTGTTTTCAACACCAGCAAAACATAAAATTAAAAGACTCAATAGATAAAGCATTGTCGCATAAATCTAAAATGAAACGACTCTTTCGATTTGGTCTTGATTTATTTAGCTTTATTTTAGCTTTTATTTACTGCCCACAATTTTGCGCTTCTCCAAAATTTGACATCTCTGCCTTTGGTCTCAGTCAAAACTGATGGCACATTTACCACTCAAAACTGAAAACTAACAAAAGTCAGCAATTGATTTACAATTCTCCAAATAGTAAAATGCAACCACCGACACCACCCAGCACACCCACAACATGTGGACCACACACAACACACAGTCAGACAGTCAGAGAGAGAGAGAGGAGGCGGCAACAAAAGTGATTGGTGTCTAGTGTTGGTAATAGACCTGTCTGCCGGTCTGCTGGACTGGCCAGTGGGGTAAACGAGAGAGAGTGAGGGGGGGTGGGGGGTAGTCGTGAGCATATGTTTCGACATTTATGTCTTGCCTTTCGACACCCACCGCTGAATGGGCCCCACAGCGACTCTTATTGCCACATTTACGACTCTGCCAGGCTGCTGACAGCCGCCAGCACTTGGCGTCGCTTCTAATGTGCTTGAGGCGTCATCGCACTTAGCCAACCGCACACCCCCCCTTGGCCAACAAGCTATTGGGGCAGGGGCAATCAGTTAGCTGCCGCTGATTGACATTTTTTATGTTGTGGCTGGCTGCTTGCAATTGTTTGGCCGCTGGCAATGAGTTCAATGAGTTATGATTCAGTTCAGTTCAGACTGCAGCTCAAAATAGCGACAACCATTGTTGGCACGTTGTCCTTTCGCGTTTGGCTTTAATGAGCTCCATTGTGGCTCATATTGGAAATTCATTAGCCTGCACAGCCCCATTGTTCTGTTACGCACTGTGGTCATGGATTGCACAATTTTCAATCGCTTTTCCCCAACACACACAAATATTTGCATTAAAGATCAAAGTGAAACGCACCAAACTAAGGGTAGAAATCCCCTTGAAGTAGGGTAATTAATGCAAAGTATGGCAGGCAAACAACTCAACAAAAGACCCCAAGAAATGAGTCGAGAAATATTGCAGAGGCTAGATTTCCCTTTTAAATTTTATTGGGCTAATAAAGGGCGGCTTTGAGGAGGAATTGTTTAAGTTAAGATTGATAGAATAATTTAAAATATTAAAAAGTAATCAAAGCATCTTCCTTTCTTAGACATAGCTTAAAGTTTGTGCTGTCAATCTTCTTCAAGTATATTTGAATGTGTCGAAAGAAAAACAATTAATCAAAATTATATTAATAGCAATCTTTAAAGTAAATAAAAATAAATAGCAGAAGCGATAGAATAATTATTTGTGACTTTAATCTCACTGTCTGTAAATTAATAAAAATAAATGAATACCATTTAAATAAATAAATATAAATATATTTAAATATATAAATATAAACTGAATATCATTCAGAATTAAATCTCAGAAAATCACATCATTATTCGTATGTTAAACAGAATTAAAATATATCAATTAAGTCAAACGTGTTAAATGTTTTTAAATTAAGTTTTCTTACTATAAAAAATCCCACAATTAGTGTTTAATGAATTGTATTGTAAATAGAGATTTCGACCAGCTTAGAAATGCAAGAGAGACCAAATGAATGCTTAAAATAATCAAATAGAATAATAATAAAAATACACAATAATATTTTATGATAATATAAATATAATAAATAATAATTACATATATTATCAGAGTTATCAGAGTAATAAACTTATGGCTAAAGAAACTCTTTTAAAACCATTAAAGAATATAAAAATTAAAGCTGATTGAATTCAAATTGAAAGTTCAATAAGTTAGTAAGAAATCTAAAATATATAATGCTATATATATATGTATAAAGCAGGCTATATATAGCTGCTATGCTGCTTTTATTTATTTTAAAATTTTAACTGCACACATTTGGCAAATAAGCCATTGTACCAGCTGCCAAAAACCTGTTGCAGTTGAATGTAACCCCAACAAAAGGTTGCCCCACGTGCATGATTGATTGCTCAAGTCGTTCGCCTGCCCCCTCACCCCTCACCCCTGCCCAATGTCTGCCCCTCAGTTGGCATTGTCTGGTCATTTTGCGCATCGAGTGATTTTTGAAACCAGAAGACTGCAAATGGAGGCCTAATCAATGCATTGCAATGCTTCAGAATAAGTCATTCATCAAGTGATTCACAAGAAGAGTGAACGAGTGTGAGTGAGAGCGCAACAGTTGCCATTTGAATACAAAGTGAGTACAGCGATTGACTGACTGACTGACTGACTAGACTTATTGTCTGCATCATGCGATTGCGATTGTGGCATTTGCCTGGTTTTATTTTATTTTATTTGGTGTCGATGCAGCACAGCAGCTGCCACATGAGCAGGCTAAAAATATGCTAGAAAGCGACAGAGATAGACAGCGAGCGAGAGAGAGAGAGAGAGACGTACATAAGTGGCAATCGTCTGCGTCTTTTGTTGTCTCGACACAGTCTGCTTATCACAGCAACAACAATAAATAATGACTAGCAACAAAGTGTCAACAACGTTGTAGGAGTCTTTTGGCCGAGGATCATCTATGCGCTGGGTGGGGGAAAGGGAAAGGGGGAGGCAGAGACAGCGACAGCGACAGCACGGGAGGTTATGCTCGGTCGTAATTACGTATACGACATGCGCGCCTTTAATTACAGGCGATCGCTCGACAATGCATGCACATATCTATTTAATTATTTATTTGCCACACAGCGCATTTTATTTATAAAGCAGACAGCACAACCTGAGCGCACAGCAGCAACAATGTAACGTCACAATATTATCGACCTTGGCATGTTGTTCGCTATGTTCTCGATGCGTTCGCCAATTAACCTGGCAATCGTTGCAGGCGGCAGGTGGAAAGCGGCATTGCGCATACGTCACGTGTGCCGTGCCACGCCATGCACCCAGCCCCACCTCTACCTCTTCCTCTTCGTCTACCTCTAGCTCTAGTATGTACCTTGCTTGTATATCAAGCCATATCACACCTGTCCTACCGTTGTCTACCGCTTTGACTCCCTCCATTGCCTCCAGCCCGTTGCTCTTATTAAATTATCAACATAAACAAATGTCTCGCCGCATGTGGCCGCATTTCAAAAATACAAAAATACACTGTGCGAAATTCGACATTTAATTGCAAACAATTGTTGCTGCGGTTGCATATTTATTTGTATAATTTTTAAACTCATTTTAAACTCAACAGCTTCAATAACTTTTGAACAAGCCGCTTTGCTTTTTACTGCTATTATTAGTTTAGTCGCATCATTAAACATTTAATTTACTAAAGCACATTAGTTGTACTTAGCTAATAAAATTTCAGGTCCAACATTTCATAGTCCATCTGTCCATCTACAAGTCGACGAGATTAAACCAATAGCTCTGAGGGCTGTTGATTAAATAATGAACTTTCATCAGCAAAAATCGCAATTATCTTTAAACATTTAAAATTACACTTACCAAAAAGGCTTGTATGTTTATTTGTTTTAAGATTTAAGACATTAGTTTTTTGTGACATATCTAAAGGGGTTACCTTTTACCTTTGTTACCTTTTTAGCTATTTAAACTAAAAGGTTTATATATTTATTTGTTTAATTATTTTAGATTTAAGACATTAGTTTATTTATGACATATCTAAAGGGGTTAGTTTACTGTTACCTTTTTAGCTATTTAAACTTATCAGCTCATACTTTGGGTAAGGGAATGTAATGAAGTTTGTTTAATTAATAAACTGTGCTTTATAATTTAGCTCTATTAATGCAAATGCAAATATAAAGTGCTCAATTAAACTGAATTACATAGGAATATACTTTAGTGACTTGCAACTATGGTCATCTCGCTCTAACTAATTGGTTTACGCATGCATCAGAGCTGCTGCTATTGCTGTTGTTTTACTCTGCTTTTCGCACAGTGTATGTACTTGTCGACTATTTTTTTTGGCAGATATGTATGTATGCCGTTTTTATTTATTTTTTTTGGCTCACATTGTGCGCCAAAGCAAACACAGACGTCGTTGCTACCAAGTGCCAGTTTTGGGCGAGTTGCGGGTTTTTCGACAGTCGACTGTGGACGGACGGACGGACAGACAGACAGACAGACAGAGGGACGGACGGACGGACAGATGGCTGACGACAGCGTCTCGTCTGTGTGGTTGGGGGTGGCGGTGCCGCTGCTGGGAGGGACTGTGTGAGAGAGAGCGAGAGGGAGAGCCAGAGGGGGCGAGCAGCAGGTTGAGCTTAGTAACCGCAGGTAGGTCGCCAGACAGGTACTGCCTGCATATGGCGAGACCAGGCCAGACAATGTTAATTAGCACTTCATGATAAGTTGTCTCAATTGTCGCTGCCCAACAACAACAACAACGAAAAATTACGAAAACTGTGACAAGTTGTGGTCTAGGGGGCGGGTCGAGGGTGTTTCTTAGAAATTGGCGATATCACACGACTTACGATAAAACACTCGAAATGTAAGCAGACAAAAGGCAGACTGATGGACTCATAGATACCATAGAAAAACAAGCAATCAAATGGAGCACTTTATGCAAGTGCAAAAGAGACAGAGAAGAAGCCCAGCAAACTTGCAAGAGAAAACACAATTCGTTAACTCAACACACCCTACATTATGCATTTGCGGTTTACAGGGTATGCCCACTGTGCGATAGCAACAATTTTTAGACTTGCTAATACATTGTAGTAGCCGGTTGCGGTTATTTATAAATCAGCTGACAGACAGACAAGGAAAACAAAAGGCACCTAATAATTTGGACCGACCAGACGAGCCTCAAACGTCAGACAGTTCGACCCACTGATCGAACAAGCAGAGTTGGCAATAATAATAAAAACACAAAAACAAAGAATGTCACATGTGATTCATTTCATTAAAAGTATAAATAAACCACAGAGGAAAGAAGAGGAAGAGCGGCAGCAGCTAAATAAAAAACAAAAACACAACCGCATTAACAACAAGCGGCAAAAAAAAGCTGCATAAATAAACTTAATTAACGTGCGGTTGCCCCACCCCCCCTCGCTCCCCCAACGCCCTTCAATACCCGTCTGCTGACTGCGGCTGTCTGACACTTTAATTTCTTGGACTTTGCACGGCGGCTCAAGACAACAGCGCGACTGGCGACTGGCAGCGGCAGCAGAAAACACAAAACACAAAACACAAAACAGAAAACAGAAACGAGTGACAGTGAAACTCATTTTGCCAGCAGCAATAACAATAACAACAACTACTGCGACACCTGCATGCATTAATTGTATTTAGACAAGCGTCTGGTCTGGGTGAAACAAATAATCAGACACACACAGACGAATTAATAAGTATGCAAATATTAATGTTTGCTTGTGCTGCGCTTGTTGTCCAAGCGTTTTAGAATAAAGTCACAGCAAAGTAGGCGGCAATTGGAATGGAACGCGCGTTTGAAATTCGCAGCCACTTGCTGCTGTTAGAGCTAACATTGCTGTTAGGCAGCCGCTGTTATGCTAACAGCAAACGGTCGCCGAGAGAGCTTTATTTTGACATTTCGTTTCGTTCCGTTTTCAGTCGAGACAAGAACAGCGCTCTGTCTCGCTTGGATTTCGCCAAACGTTTGAGAGGCGCTCAAAAAGAGAGATCGCAAACGACAGAAAAAAAAAAACAAAAAAAAAACACAGACACTCGGGAGCGATTTAGTTAATGCTTAAACTTGGTCGCGAGAGGGTTTGAGTAGCGCTCGGGCTTAGATGAAAAACAATAAAAGAACGAAATTCAATTGTTAGCTAATAATGCAATGAATGAATGTGTAAGCCCAAGATTGAGTTGCACGAAAATTGAAATTAAATAAAAATTGTACGATACATTTCAATGTAAGTTCACGCGTTGCCCTTACAAAAACCACTTTGCATTTGGAAACTACAATCAAAAACCGGCTGCACGTTGTTGTTTTTATTGTTGCCGTTGTTGTTGTTGTTGCTGCTGTGCTGCCGTGGCATGGCGCATACTTGAACTGTTTCATACAGCATGCTGTATCTGTATCTGTATCTGTGTGTGTCCTCTACTGCCATGTCAGAGAGTGAGAGAAAGAGAGAGAGAGCGGGGAACGCTTTGGCAATGGAACGGCAATGATGAAGCTTTCAGTCGGCAACGGCGACTGCGCTGTTGTTTTGTCTGTCTCTCGTCTAGCACAGCCGACAGCACTACCGATTATTTCGTTTTATTTTAATAATTATCGTGGTTGTTGTTGCTGGTGTTGTCGTTGGTTGTGCTGCTATCGCCATCGCGTCGTCGTCGTCGTCGTCGTTGTTGTAGTTGTTGTTGTTGTTGTGGCGAAAAGCGCAAAACAATTGTTGTCTGATTTACAGCGCGCGCACACAACATCAGACAGACAGAGAGAGAGCGAGACAGAGAGCGAGAGCACGCGCGTCTGCCAGAGAGAACGAGCGTGAGTTTGGCAGTCACACACACACCAATACCAATGCAGCGACAGCGTCGAATGTTCAAGCATTGCCATACCTTTCACATGAAACGTTCAAGTCGCCGCAGTGTAACTTTGCGTGCGTTTCAGTTCGTTTCGTTGTCGCCGTTGTCCGCGCGCAATTCGTCGCATTACAATAAAGCAGCAGCAGCAACAACACACCATACACAATCACACACAAGCACACACAATAATCTACTACTTACATCTGTAGTTATATTATTATACTCCGTCTAAGTTTCCTATTGTTTAAACTTTAAACAATATACTAAGGCAAGGCACAAGAAACGTAGACGCCGCATAACAACAACAACAACAACAACAACAACAACAGCAGAAGCAGCAACAAACAAACAAACAGTAATAAAGCAAAACAAAATAAAAGCACATCAACATAAACTGATTAAACACCAAACATACATGGAAATACATAAATGTGTAAATGTAAATGTATGTGTAGCTAGCGTTCCTGTACTCAAATCATTCCTACAATAAAAACAAAAACAAAAACAAAACAACAGCCGCAGCAGCAACATTGCAAGTAGAAGAACCTCAACAGCAGCAGCAGCAGCAGCAGCAGCGACAACAACAGCAATAACAGCCCTGTTAATGTACACACAAACATACATACATACATGCTCGTACATGCATAGTAAATAACATATGTAAAGTGTGTGGTTAGATAAATTCGCATAATATCAAAACTACCAATTAAATGTAATCAAATTATTCGTCTGTATGTAAATGTGTCAAAAATACGTACATACATAATACAATATTATAGCATAAATAACTAACGCAATTCCTAAACAAATTCTAACTAAAATACGACAACAAATATAGAGGTATAAATTAACAAAACAAAACAAAGGAACAACAACTACAACATCGACAGCAATAACCATAAGAATAATTAACAAACAAAATAAAGGTGAGCCAAAGCATTTAATTGTTTTTGTTTGAACTGTGCACATTATTATTGCCAGCAGTGTAGAACATTGGGCATTTAATGGGCAACTACCTAATTACATACATACACATACATGTATGTGACTCTATGTTAATACTATTCAAAACGCATTCCGGCGACTTCCTGTCAACGCACACAGTGAGAAACATCCAGTTTTCAAAAATGAATGTCCACTGGCCACATAAATGCAATAAATTTTGAAATCAACGCCACATTTTCGACAAACCATAGATAAATATGTGTACTAAAATACAAAATATTTCTATAATATTCCAATGTGTGTGCCGTATAGATAGACAGATAGAGACAGAGAGAGAGAGAGAGAGCGAGAGCGAGATATATAGAATAGATATGTGTTTATACATTTGTTTCGTCGGCTCTTAAAACCCTTCAGATATTTTTGTGGCTGTCATAAAAAATGTAGCAATAAATAACAAAAAACCGAAATATTCGGAATCGAAAATTCAAGCAAAAATAGCAAGTTATTGTTGTTGTCTTTTTGTCATTCTTCTACTTGGCTAATTTGGGCGTGCCACGTTGTGGGGGCGTTTTGGTCGTGTTCACACAAATTATGACAACAATGAAATATCGTAGAACTTGGCCAACAGAGCCTATAAATATGTTATGTTATATGTTATACTTATGGCATGCCCACTTGTTGTTGTATCTATTAGCAATAGCCAGCCATGTGTGTGTGTGCTTGTGTGTGCTTTGAGTGGCTTAGGCAACCCTAGTTGTCATTGTGTCTGCCCTGATGCTATTAGGCTACAAAAACAAAGGCCGCATTTTGAATTTCCGCGATGTTGCGAGCATAAATCAAAAGCGTATATAACACAGATAGCAAGAAAGAGAAGGCGAGAGGGAGAGCTCATGTCACAGCTCGCACTCTAGGCTCTATCGCTGTCACACACACTAGCGCACTCGCAAGAAGCAGAAGAAAAAGTAGAAGAAGAAGAAGAAGAAGCGACAGCAGCAGTAGGCAAATCACTTCCGTTCAATGAACCCATGCGTAAGCCAGCTGTGTCCATGGCTCTGTTTCTGTTACTCTCCCCCTCTCGCTCTCGCCTAGCTTTGCCTATGGCTATGAGCATTTTATGCTACAAACGTCTTGACTGCCTTTCACATGTGCACACTCGTTCGCTTCGCCTCTTTTTACACACACACACACACACACACACGCATACACTTGCACAACAGTCAAGCTAGACAGCTAGACAGTGGAGCCCTCAATGTGGCCAGGTGTTTGTTGTGCGTGGAGTTGGAGTGTGTGTGTGTGTGTGTGTGTGTGTGTGTGTGTCGCAATCAGAGGAACCAGCTACCTTCTACCTGGCAGCCAACAGCTGCAGCTGCTGCTCAGTTCAACTTTAGTTCTATTTTACACACAATATTTAAATGTTGTCTCACCTCACAAAATCTCTGCTCTAATGGCGCCACAATTTAGCAGAATTTCTGAAATTTCCTGTTTCTTGACTTGACGTCAACACCGGCATTTTTGACGTCAGTAATGTGTTGATGGCGTTTTTTATTATGCGCATCAAAGCACATAATTGGCAATTGTTAAAAATGCACAGCATATTAATTACTGACCTTTATTTGTTGTCTACACACAATTAATGATTAGCATAAAAAATAAACAGATAGAAAGCTCGAAATAATAAGAGACAGTTCAGTTTAGCAAAAGTGCAATTGTTTAATAATTATTAGTAAATCTTACAAGTAATACTTTTTTAAAATTAAATATGCAGCTTATGAAGATTATACAAATTATTTCCAACATATAAACTAATTGACAATTTGAGCTGTTCATCAAGTGCTACGTTTGAAACTTTCAGCATTATTAGCACTGTCAAAAACCATTAATTTCTTTATATTTATGTACTTTATATACAAAAAAATAAAATAAAAACAAACAAAAAGACATCTTCTGCACATAAAAGGCATTTGTGGAAAGCAATAGCATAACAATTTTGCCACATTTATTTGCAAATGCACAATGTTTATGTTGAGTCGATAAAACAGTTAAACAAAGCCAAGTTAAAAGTGCTGGCCAAAGACTTGTCTAAACAAAACTGTTTTCTAGGCCAACATAAAGTTAAGAGGAACTTTCGTAGGTCAAGACTGTCAGACAAGTGCCAGGTTGCTGAGTAAATAAAAATGAAAGGTGGCATTTGAGGCATGCCACACAGTGCAAACAAATTGTGGCACATAGCAGTTTTAATGTTTTGCTTATTTTATTCGGCATTCAATTTGAAATAGCAATGCAACAAGGGCAGTTGACTGGCGACAGTCAAAAAGTAATTAAAAAGAAAAATGAACAAAATATAAAAGAATAAAACGCAATTGCAACAATAAATTAATCGAAAGCTAATTAAACAGCTGACGCGACATGTTAAAGGAGACAAAAGCAACAACAACAACAACAACAACAACAACAAGCCAAGGTCCCATGGTTCGTTCTCTTTCATTTAATGCTTATCAAGGGTCTGGTCGCTTCTGGCTGCTTCTGACCGGGCTTATCAATGGAGCGTAATGGAATCGAGTTCAAAATGAGGCGAATACACTTGCACAGACAGACACACACACACACACACACAGACACACACACACACACACGTAGAGCAGCAGATATCACTGTGGAGCACCTGGCTGGGCGGGACGAGGCGAGATTGACGCCCACATGACCAGAGCAAGATTAGGCAAGCAGAGACAAACAACAACAACAACAACAAAACAATGCACATTTTTTTATTGTGCTTTTTTTTCGGATATGCTGATCAAGTGCTAGGGTTGCCAACATGTCGTTATAAAGTCGTTGCCAAGCAATTCCAGCAGCGCAAATAGAAATGCCAAGCAAGACAAACTCACAATGAATATCACACATTCACACACACACACACACACACACACTCGCACACACACACACACGCCCACTCGCTCAACAGCACATCGCACGATAATCTCAGCCTGATGTCTGGGTCAAAGTCTGAATTTGTTTTGTGTTTGATTCCATTTCGCTTTTGTTGCCTTTTTTTCTGTATTTTGTTTTTTAGCCAACTGGCATTGGCCATTGTTGTTGATCTTGTTTAAAGCAGCTGTGCTGCTGTTTGCAAACATTGCGTATACGCATTATCACCACAACAACAACAACAATAACAATAAAACTAAATCCACACTCCTCACTAAATGACGCTAATTTATTGTAATGCCAAAGTTCGAAGTGCCCGTATGATAAGATTGGGCATACACCACAATAGTGATGTCATTGCACACCTGAAAACATATGACTTTGGCATGCCTCGACTAAAGTTACAGTTACATGAACAACGAATAAACATAGTATAGTCGTGATATAAATCTACTTTTCCACACGATAATTGTTTTTAAATTGGTTTGCGGCACAAGCTATAATCATAGACTAGACTTTAATTGCCAACTGATTGACTAACTGACTGTTTGACTGACTGATTGACTGATTGACTAGCCTTTGTGTGATTTCCCAGATCAGAGCCAGACATTAGTCAGCTAGTCAGTCGTATGACCTCAGAGCAAAATGAAATGCGATGAAAACAATGCAAACAAAAGCAATGGCATAAAAATAAAATGGCCAAAAACACATCAAAGCCAGACGGAATGTTGATGGATGTGTGTGTGTGTGTGTGTGTGTGTGAGAGAGAGAGAGAGAGAGGGACTGTTCATTGATAAATAAAATTTATAGAAAACTGAATGCTAGACGCCCATGAAAACAACAAGAATAAACAACGTCTGCTGCTGTTGATTATGTAATAAAAAGTAAGGCCCGTCGTCAGTGAATGTATGTAATTCAAAAAGCTGTCCCTCTCGCACTCTCTCTCCCTCTCTTTCTCTCCCCCTGTGTGTAGTGGGCGTCACGATGATTAGCAAATCTGCAAGAGACGAAATCGCTTTTTGTTTCTGACATTTTCTTGCAGCCCCGCGGCAGACAAGTTGATAAAGACTCGGCTCATGTACCGTTAAGTACATTATATATGCATATGTATATAGTATAGCTGCCCTTCTCTCTCTCTCTCTCTCTCTCTCTCGCACTGTGCTTAGCTGGGCTCAGCTCAGACTTTGTCAATTAATGGACAACCGAAGACCGGCAAACCTACATCCGTCTGCAGCAGATCGCTTGGGTTTTTCTGTCTCTCTGTCTGTCTGTCTGTCCGTTCGTCTGGCTACGTCATTCGCTTAGCTGGCTGGACTGCGTCGTGTGTGGCCCCAGTGGCAGACAGAGCTTGGAGAGACGTCTGTGGCCACAGCCGGGCTGCTGCTGATAAGGCATTGAGAATAGCAAACGGAAACGAGTTATCTCTTGATAATGGACCAGCGACTACTGCATAAATCACAAGCGCTACACTGCGCAAAAAAGCCAGCACTTTTTACTGCAAATATGCTAATATATACATATATGTGTATACTTTTTATGCAACGCCATCTACTGGCAGTTCTAAGAAGTTTTGTTTATTTTCTTTGCTTTTTTGGGTTTCTTTTTGTGCAGTGTGTAGACTCTGCTTCGTTCTTCTCGGAATTTTGTCTCAGACTCCTGGCAACAGCCACATGCCTGTGGCCTACATTTCCCACACACACACACACACACACATAAAGTTGCTCCTCGCTTATTATGGCTGTGTGTCTTGCTATCTCGTCGGGGCAGCCCCATCAATGATTTATTCGCTTCTCGCGTGTTGCGCACCAAAAACTCACACACACACATACACATACACGTATTCTGTATGCAAGTGTGTGTAATATATGCATGCTTGTGCCTGCGTCCTTTTGGCGCTTTTGGGCTTGGCACACAAAATGCGCAACTTCCTGCTTTTATGGCTTTGCTTTGGCTTTGGCTTTTGGCCTTTGCCGTTCGTTGTGCCTCATTCTCGCCTGTCTCGCTGCCTCCTCTGCTTCGTGACTGCCTCTGTGTGTGTGCATGTGTGTGTGTGTATGTGTGCAGACATCCTTGATTGCCGAAAACGAAATGTAGGTCAATAGAATTTCTTGATTGCGTAATTCTTTTTACGCTTCAGCTTCATATTGTATTTCTTTCTTGCTTCCTTTTTTTCTCTTCATTTTGCCGGGGTGGTTCATTTTTTATTAAGGCTCTGCGCTCAACATCAAAATGATTGCGCCACGCAATTTGTTTGATTGAAGCAACTTGGCCATCAATCATTGCGAATGTCTGCGCCTCAGACAGTTTCGATTACATCAGAAAAGCGCTGAGCCAGCTAATGACACAAGATATCATTAAAGCTGGCATGTTTGTCCGCTCGCTATGGAAATTCCACAAACGTGCCGCCGCCCCAACTGTGTCGAAGTTAAAATATAAAAACAAAATAAAATAAAATCGAGGCCAAAAGTCGCCACAGTCGCGACGTAATGATATCGGAATCGAAATTATAGTCAATCGACTCGGTTCAGTCCAGTCGCGTCATGTCGCTCCCACCTACATAACGCGTGTCTGGCTGGTAGTTTGTGCTGGGCGGGGGGCGGGGTGGTGCGAAAAAGGTTCGTCTCGAAATCGCCGCCGATTGCCGTTTGCTGATTAAATGCCGAAGCTTCTTGACAACAGCAAAACAACAAAAACAAAAAAAAACAGTCGGAATCGAAATCAGAATGGGGGAATGGCAATGGCATTGGAACTGCGACTGCGACTGTGAATGGGAATGGGAATGGGAAAGAGAACGGCCGCTGGGTTTAAGCACTGACCAAAGGGGTAGGCTACACATAAATGAGTATTAATTTAAGTTTCTTTTTTTTTGTTTTGACGGTCATTGGCCAAAAAAGTAATAAAACAGATAGAATAATTTAAAATTCAAATTGTCTGCGAATAAAACTAACGCACACAGACAGCTATCAAAATAAAATTCCTGACCACTGAATGTCTGCAAAAAAAAAAACCAAAGAGAGCGAGCGCCGTTAGAGCAGGGAGAGAGACAGTGGGAGAGCGGCAAAAGGAAGAGAGGGAGAGGCAGAGTCACGCATAGGCCTCGAAAATACATTTTGATGCTTTTGCTACATTGTATGCCTGGCGGGACGATATGGCATGGCACGGAACGAAATGGGAATGGGTAATTTTTGTAGTTTGGCGGGTGAACGGTTGATGGCAGCGGCAGCGGGAACGGGAGAGCGATAGTTAAAAATAGATAGACAAATTGTCGCGTCATGCAAAAAAAAAAAAAAAAGCGGCGAGAAACACGCAAAAAAAAAACAACAAAAACAATTACTACAAAATGAACAACAAAACAGACAGTTGTTGTTGTTGTTGTTGTTGTGATTTGTGCAGCAACCGAAAAAATTGCATAGTCGGCGTGTCTGGCTAACTTTTTTGGCTTTTGTCTTTGCTTACTTTGTCTGCGCTTTATTCGGCATTTATTTTATATATTTAACAGCACACAGTGCGAGAGAGAGAGAGGGAGAGAGAGAGAGAAGCAGAAACAGCGCTGCAAATTGCAATCAAAATTTATTGTCTTCCCCCGATGAATGTCTGGCAAATCAAATGAAATGTCTAAACTGTCTGCTTGTACCTTAGACGCGAACATTCAACAACAGCAACAAACTTGTACTTATATATGGCACAGTCGTGCACCCTGACGCTTGGACACATCAATTTCAGTCGAATGACGACAACGATCCACGATCCTCGCCTGCCAGCAGTTACAGTTACAGTGTGCACTCTGCAAAGTGAACCAAGTGTTGTAGACTAAGCTTTGGTAAGCCTTGTAGCATCAAAGAAAGCAAAATATATCGCACTATTAAGTTATCGATATTTATCGAAAAGTGCAGAAAGTGACAAGTTAATAAAATAAATATTAAACAACAAAATGTATACCATGGAGCAATAATATAAAGCCAAACTTATATGCAGCAAGCGAAATTTAAGCTGAATTTTAATAGTACAAATTATCGATAACTATCGATAATTGTTTATAATTGTTTACATAGCAATTTTGTACTTTTTAAGCGCACTAAACTCAGTGTCTAGTACAACTAGTTGTTGATAGCATTCAATACTGTAACTACACATTGATGCCACAATTTATCGATCTATTTGCTGGCTATTTCGATAGCCATTTGATTTAAGATGCAGGTGAAAGACTGCAGCATTTATCTAAATCACGGCAACTGAGTTTTGTTCGCCTTTGGGCCATTTGAAAACGATTTGGAACGTAACTGCAGCCAAGTTGAGTTCGAAATCGAACATAATCAATTAATATGTATTAATTTAGCCATTAATAGCTTTTCACTAATCATTTTGTTTTTGGCCCAAAAAATGCCAACGTTTCGCGCTTTCGGGGAGAACCAAACGAAATCAAATAAATTCACATTCGCTCCATTGGAAACAAATTAGCTACACGCGCTGCTATTGGCACCTACCTGCGACCTGCCCCTCTCCCCCACCTTGCCCAACTCCCCCCTGCATCGGACACGGATATTCAGATAGCTAGATAAGCGAAGCCAGCCAGATAAAAAGCGACAGACAAAGAGAGTGCAAAGAAAGTGCGAATTTCCAAATACATTTATATTGTACATTTATTTTGATTTTAGTTTTTGTTTTTGCAATAAATTCATCAGTTGGACGCTTATCATATGCGATGTTATTGTTGCCGCAAACTCATTGATAAGTGAAGATGACGCTGTAAGTGCAAGTTCGAAACTAGAACGCAATTTGTATTGTTTGAAGCGGTTACGCGGCGTATGATTAACTTCTGTAGTCATATATTACGTATACGCAACGATGACTTGCTGCTGGCTGTCAGGCGGTGAGCACGCGCTTAAATCAAAATCAGGCCAACAAGCAGCTGACTTGCTTTGCAGCCAAGCCGTAGACAGAGACAGAGACAGACAGAGAGAGAGAGAGAGAGACAAGGCGTGCCATTGAAGGCAAAGGATTTGTGCTCGCATTTGTCGCCCGGGCATTGTTTGCATCTAGCATGAATTTGGCATGCTCTGTTAAACTAGTTTAGACGGCCACGCCCCGCAGCTTACGCCCCCGATGACCCACATACAGGCAGTGGGGAGGGGACAGCAATGAGGTCAATGAGTCATTGGCCGAAGCAGTTTACAAAGCATTCTCTCCGCCGCCAGCAAAAGCCCTTCACAACATCTATAGATACACACACGCACACTCAGACACACACACACACACACACACACTTATAAATATGAAAATGGCAAATAACTGAAGCAATTTTTCGTAATATTTCGAAGCCTCTGTCAATATTTGCATGCAGCTACGTTGAGGCAAGCTCTTGGCAAACAAAAGCGACCCCAGCCCACCCCACCCCACTCCTCGACGCTGGCCAGTCGTAGAAGCGGCAAGCAAACAGTTCAAAATCAACAAAGTATGACACAATGTTGCACAGCGACCAAAGCGGCAGGGACGGGGGCAGGGGCAGGGGCAGGGTGCGACAAGACCCCGGCAAATGCTCGATGCGGATGCGAAAGCTTTGCCATAGAGCTACGACTTAACGTTGATGGGTTTCCATCATCATCAACAACGACAACAGCAGCAAGCAGAGTGGGGGGGGGGAGGTGTTTAAGCAAATTCGTGTCTAGACTTGCAGACCCTGTGAACTTAATTATGACAACAAAAGCCAGCACTTGTGTCGCTGCTGTGCTGTGCATGAAAATTGTGTAACGCAAGTGCAAAAAGCATTAAAAAAGAAAACAAAAAAAACAAGCAAGTGGAATACATCGCGTATACGCAATGTGCACAGAGGCGCGCATTGCGCATACGCCGCGTGCGCCAGCATTGTCGCACAGCAGCATTGCCATTAATCAATTCAGCGTGCTTGATGACGTTGCATGCGATTAGCATGTATATATATATGTATATACTATGTATATATAGTATGGTCTGTGTATATTAAAAATCTCGACAGTTTTTTCTTGTATTTTTTGCTGTTCATTGTTTTTGTTGTTGCTTGAATGCACAACATGCACTCGCTAAAGGTCGCAACGGCAGGCGGCAAAAAACACGAGCTCATCATACCAGACACGCTGCCTGAGACTGGGCGAGGTCGCCACTGTCCATCTCTCTCTACCAGTCTCTTTATCTCTCGCTCGCTCTCTCTCGCGCCGTGTCAACGTCGTCGTCTGTGGTTTGGCTTTTAATTTTGCTTTGCTTTACTTTTGGTTTTTTGCATTCGCCATTCATTTGCATGTTTGGCAGTCTGCGATTGCATCAAAAGGGTTGACTCTCTCTCCCTCTCTCTCTCTCGCTCTCTCTTTCTATCTTGCTCTGCGCGCAGTGGCGGAAACGGAAGCGAGACAACTTTGTTGCCTACTGCATTTTATTTGAACAAAATGTTGTTTTCTCTTATTTTGTGCCTGCTTTTGATATTGAAAATTTGCTTATTTTAAATGTTTGAATTGCCAAATTTGATGTCTCGCCTGCAGCGTTGGCCAAGTGCCCGAACTCGAGCCCGAGCCAGTGGCAGCTGCCCACAGCTACATAAACATAGGCATGCCCAGCAGTAGCTGAATTTCTGCTTTCCAAAAATGTGAATATCATTTATTACGATTTGTAATCGTCGTAGATAAAGACGAAACTAATTGTGACAAAAAAAGTTGGTAATCAATTTGAATTTCTTACTATTCAATTACTTGGTAAAGGAACAAGTCATGCCATGAAAGCTTCCCTTACCTTCTCATGCCTTTTAAACACATGCAAGACAGTTTAAAGCATTTTCTTCTTTTTTAAGTGCTAATTAATGAAGCAACTGTATTATCATTTCACTATTTACATTACTCTACAGCTCTTTGTTCAGCTGGGTGCTCAAATGCAATAGCTAGGCAAAATGAAGATCTTTTTGAATGTTTGCACTGTTTATTCACCGTCTGCTGTCTGGCACTTGACTGACGTCAGTTGCTGAATTTTGCAGTATATTCTTGTTGTTTATCAGACACCACGTCCCGTGCCAATTGTGCTTACAGATAGATACAGATACACACTACGTGATGCTGTACAGCTGCCGCTCTGGTAGATAAAAATGTAATGCAAAGAATTTATACAAATTGCATCACTTCTGTTACATCGATCAACTAAACTCAATTCACAATGACATCTCTGTTAGAGCTGACAAATTCTTTCAAGTTCAATGTCACACAACAAGGCTTTTATAGTTGTTGTGTACATATAAAAATACATATTTGTATTATCATACTAATGCGGTGATTTGAGTTGATTTCACGACATTTGCCTTAGTTACCGACACTCTCTAACCTTGACATCAATTAACGTGTCAATGATCCGACCACATCCACTGAACTGTCCAAATATCAAGTGTGTCTGTGTGTGTGTGTGTGTGTGTGTGCGTGTAGTTGTGGGGGATGTGAGAAGCGGGCTGAGTTGAACAACAAAATGCACTTGACTGTCATTAGCGGTGCCATCATAATCATTGAATTAATAACTTGAAGAATTTGTTGTGCTGCGCATTCAAAAAGATACAAAATCCGGCAGATACTATATGCTACTATATAGTATAGCAGCAGATAAAAAACACCTCGGGCGCCTCCTTTCACTTGAATCAATTGAATTGTCAGCCTCGAAATTGCCCGATTATCATTTGACCGCGTTCATTGTGTACTTTTTTTGATCTTCTTCTTATTTTCTTTATTTTTTTTGATCTGCACTCGACTCGCGTTCGGTCAAGGAACCTGCCGCCTCCTTCCCCTCCTCTCTCTCTCAGTTGAGCCAAAGATTGTGCATTGCTGAGAAACAAGTTTCCACATAATGCGGCCCACGGTGCAGCACTGGCACTGGCAGTGCTGGCGAGTGCCCACTCAGAGATCAGCCAGCGGGCCACATAACTAAAAATAGCCACAAAAATCCATTTAAGTCGCATAAATCGAAGGCAGACCACAAACCTGTCAGCTTGCTGTGGCTTCAAAAGCTAAACAGCTGTCTAGATATTGAATAAATATTAATTCTAATACCGAAATGACATTAGCTTAAAATGTCAACTTAATTCATTATGTGCAAACGTGAAAACAAACCACAAATTTCGCACCACAACGTTTTCCATTTGAATTTGCGCAGCTTTTAAGGCAACTTGAAATGCAAAATGTTTGACTAAATTGAACAACGTTAATATTACATTCAGCACATTTTTTTAATTGATTTGTTAAACATTTAACAAAGGCGAAATTGGTTTCTTTAAATTATCTTCATCGACAATATTACTATTAATATTATATTCAGCACATTTTACTTAAATGATTTGTTAAGCACTTAGCAAGGCGGAATTTATTTATTAAATTAAATTATCGACAAAAAAATGTAACTATAGTAATAATATTTGTATTACATACAGCACTTGGTAAAAAAAAATTTTTCTTTTTATAAGAAAAAAAAACTGTGTTTCAAAACTTTTAGACTTAAAATAAAATATATACATATAAATGAATGAAAACAAAATCATATATACAAAAATAAACAATGTAAAGAAAAGCAAAACAAAAAACAATAGTTATGATTATAAATAATTTCTTTAAAGCACTTTCTCTATAGATATTTTTCTCTTTTTATTTTAACCAACACTGTTAAGGCAGTTGCTAAACAGATTACAATTTTGATAGTTTACAACACTGTAAAAGTTATCCGATTTGCCACTACTTAAGCAATTTGCTCTTTTATCAGCCGTTTACATCGTTTGCGCTCAAAGAACCTGAGCAAAGCGATTGACCCCATTGGCTGGGTGTAGGGTATCGCCTTGCACGTGTGTCTATAGATATGAATGTGGCGCAGACGCGCTCAATCAGTCACCTGCAATAAAAATTACAGCAACAATGAGGCGCACAATTATGAAGAAAAAAAATAAATGACTAAAAAACAACAAAAAAAAAAAGCACAGGCAAGCGATAGCAATAAAAGCAACAACAAAGGCGCTGAGCCGGTTGAGTCACCTGTCTGCTCTCTGCTGTTGTTGTTGCTGCAAAGTTGTCAGCGACAGCGGCTGGGAATGCGCAAAAGTCTAAAGTGCCACTTGTTGTCGTTGTTGTAAAGTTGAAGTCCCAGACAGACAACAAGCACAACCAAACACACACACAGCTAGTTGACATATTCGCTGTACATTTTAATTTCAGTTGATTAACTTCATTTTTTTACCTGGCCTTTTGCAATTTGTGACTTGTAAAATTATAAAATTGTAAAATTACACAAACATTTCACTTTTTTTGCGCGCGATCAAGCCAACCACCTGACTAACTAACCAAAACCGACTCTCTGATCCCGTCTAACATAGCATGCCACTTTCCCCCCTCAGCTATGTTGCTATCTGACTGACTGACTGGCCAGACATTGTCTGGTCTGCGTCATGCTCAGCTATTTACTCATTTTGTTTGGCCTCTGTCTGCTGTCATTTTCATTGTAACTGCACATCATCAGCGAGAGGCCTCAGGCGACAGGCCTTACTATATGTATAATGATTTACTGTGCCACTAAAGCACAGTACGCTGATCCCAGGCAACATACTTGAAGCACTAGGCAAAAACTATTGCATCAGAGGCGAGTGAAAGCTGTGGGAAGGAACTGGAGAAATTTTAGCAATGTTAAAGTAATCAATAGTATTTAGGAATTGACAGTGCATTAAATGCATTCCCATAATACTAAGACTTGATGTATTGTTATTAATTTATTTAGCAGCAGCTAAGATTCATTTAAAATCAAACTAAATCAAATTAAATTTTGCAAAATTAATGCCACTTAACTGTCTACATATTAAATAAAGTATTATTTTGAAATTTAAAGTATATTTATGCACATAGTAATAAGTAATTGCTGCTGAGCTGTTTAAATTAAAATCTGAGAACTTAAATATTTATTTAATGTTTAAACTGATTCTCATATATATTCTGATATCATATATATTCTCGCGAATAAGCTCAACAGTTTGAAGTTATAAACTGCATTGATTAGCCTCAATATTAAATAAATGAATAATAGATCAAGCTATATACATTTAAGTTTATTTAAAGTAATTTTTGCATGATAAATGATATAATTGGTTAACATTATACCTGTCTTTCAGTACTTATAATCATTAAATCCGTAAATGATAGGTAATGATTAATAATACATGCAGATAATTAAAATTATTTTCTATAGCTAGAACTAAAGCTAAGGCACTGAGTACTAGACTTTACTTTACTTTGGCTGTAATATCTTGGGACACAAGCTATCGCTGCTGCTCGGCAAATACTTGTGCTTGTGCTCTAGCATATATGTATGTAGATAAGGGAGGGTGGTGGTGGTGGTGGGGCTGGCACATAGGGGTCCCGCTGTCTCAGTCTGCAATCAACTCGTGCTGACTTACACGTACTTGTAGAGCGCACACACATGCATGCATCATGGCTAAATAGCTTGGCTAGCCTAAGTATAACATGTCTGATTGTGGGCCTGTTCAGTTGGTTTGTTTATCGGCGGTCTCCGCCCGTCCGCCCACACAAACGACTAGAATGAGTGTGAGTGTGAGTGTGAGTGTGAGTGTGAGTATGAGTGTGGGGTATGGGTATCGGAATAGCGAATGCCAGACGATTGCGCATGTGTGCTTGATATCGCTTAAGTCGTCTGCTATCTAGTCTAGACGCATACGCATTTATGTGTGTATGTAGCTGCGGACAGACGGGCAGACGGACAGACAGACGGTTGGATAGTCTATAGTTTGATATAACAGAAGGCATTGCGTCTGGTCGTTGGATGTTGAGCTCTTTCATTGTTTTATTTTTGTGGCACTCTTGCGAATATTTTCAACAGTATTTTTAGCATTTTCTTTTCGCTTTTTCGTGTATTTTCAGACCTTTAAGTTTCAAAACATTTCGTAACGGTCCGTTTGTTTATATTTTTGCTTTTGCCCAGAGGGCAAGTGGGCGTATTGTGCATTGCTTTGCTTTGTTTTAGTGCCGTTTTTGCAACAACATTCCTGGCTTTGTAAATATTGCAAATATCCCGCAAAGACAAGATCTTTAGCAATGCTAATTATACATTAATGGCTGCTAGCTTGAAGAAACCTGTCTCAGGTCTTACCGTTTAATTATTTATTTATTATATTATTAAGAATCGTATCGTATAGTTTTTAACAATTTTCAATGTTTCTCTTTTTCAATTGTGTACTCGCCGATCACAACTTTGGTGTTATCGATATATTCCTTCATTTGAGTAATCGAACTCAGTGTTCGACTATCATTAGCTTATGCTAGTGTTGAACAACACATATTAATATTTAAATATAAGCTTAACGTATTTTAGTATGACTACAATAGTACATTACAAGTAGTTATATTGCATTAATTAATAACAAATCCTCTATGTCTGTTGTTTCTAGGCCACGTTTTGTTGATCGCCATTGGTGTTGCCGTGTGTCTCGTCTGTGGCAGCGTGCTGGTGACTGTGATAACACTGCGACGCTCGACAACGGCAGCAGCAACAACAACAACGCGCAGCATACGCCACAAGAGACGCGACAGAGACAGGGGGAGTGGCAGTGGCAGTGGCAGTGGGAGTGGGAGCGGGAGTGCAACTAGTTGGCAAACTGCGACAGCGGGCAACGAGACTGCCTTTGCTCTGGCCCTTCCACTAACGCAGACAACGACGACAGCACAAGCGGATCAAGCAGCAGCAGTAGCGCCAGGAGCAGCAGGAGACGCCACCACAGCCACAGCGCCAGCGACAGCAGCAACAACACTTTTGCCAACCGAGCCGGAACATTCTGTACCCGTAAGTAGCCCTCACAACTGGGTGGCATTCTAAGCAAGCTGCATGTGTGTGTGTGTGTGTGTGTGTGTATGGGACAATTGAAATGGGAAATGTGAAATGTGGAATGGCAAATGGAAATGGAAAAGGAAGCAAAAAGGATGAACAAAAAGCAGAAAGGCAGCCAGACACAGGCAGTCAACGACGACACGTGTCAAAAGTTTTTGCTTCCATTTTGCTTTCCATTCGCTTTCGTTCTGCATTGCGTTTTGGGCCAAGCCCAAGTAAGAGCAGACCAGACAAACAGTAAGTCATTGGTGGCTTATGGGTGACTGTGGTGGCAAAAGTCCTTGAAGCAACAGCTCGCAACTTAGAGAGGCACACACACACACACACACATACAGCGAGACATTCTCGCTCTGCTCTTATATAACTAACTGTTGGGAATTTATGCTTTTCTCGTCGCCTGCGCTCCTTTTCTTCCACGTCTTTTTGTCATGCCTTTTTTTTGTTTTTCCACGTTCCTTTTTGTCATGTTATGCAATGTCGAGACAACGTGGGACGTGCTGCGTCTGCCCATTGTGCAAAGTATTTGCCGGATGCACAACACGTCTCGAGGAGTCGCTGCCTCTATCGCTATCCCTCTCTCTCTCTCTCTCTGTGTCTGCCTGTGTGTTCAATTTTGATCAGTTGGCCGAATTCAGGCATTCATTTTTGTTATGTCTTTATTGTAATGGCAGCAAATTGAATTTGGCTTTCTTGGCCGCCCTGTCGGCTGCACCTGTGCCTTGCACACCTTTGTCAGCTGTTAAACGTTTTCGATGTGGTTAAGCCATTAACTGGCAAAACCTTGAGAGTGGCAGCAAATGCCTGCATCTTTCGCTGCCACAAGACACAAGACCAAAGCAAAGCCGCCAAGTCGAAGATGGCAATGGCGATGGCGATGGAGACTTTTGACAAATTGTTGTTCGCTGTGCTGACAACTTGGAACATTGTACATTATTCATTGCAAAACCTACACATACGAGTACACTATTTACGTTTGGCCTGGGAAATAAAGTTGATGCTCGTACTCTACTCTTCTTACACACACACACACACACACATATCTGCATAGCAAATGCTTTAATATGATTGTCTGTTGTTTTTGCCGCTCAGCGCCTTCATCTGCTTTGCTCTCTCATTCTTTGACAGTCACACATACATATGCATGCGTGACTTAGCATTTGGAACAGAGACGTAAGCGATGCGTGGGTGTCGTAACTGCCAGCCGGCAGCATCAGAGTAGCAGCCAACGCAATAAGAAACACAATTGCCGCTAATAACCCAAGGCGTTTTTGCCACAGACGACTTTCGTAGAATTCGGCGTCGACGTCGACAACGACGTCCACACAGTGGCAACGTTGTGTTTTAATCGAATTTTATTTGCCGCCGTTAGCCAATGAATAATTCAATTTGATTATTAAATGTGAGCCTCACGTCTCTCGCTCTCTCACACGTTGTGTCTCTGCTGGCACCCAGACGCCACGACGACAAGCAGATTTTATTATTACCGTTATGTGTTACACGCACAGACCAGACGCAGAGGCGAATAAAATAATTAGCTTCAACACATTCGTCTACACACAGTCGCGCGCGCACAGACATAAATATTATTATTTCATATTTAATGTAAAACACAATTTAAGCAGCAGTCAATTTTACAGGCTTTCGAAAATTTTTCCATTTACCGTTTTATTTAAGTGCGTGCAAAATTAGTGAAGGTGGTGCGGAGGCGAATGTCAATTATTTGAATAACAAATCTTAACATAATGTAAGCCTGCTGTTAGCACGTCTGTGTGTACACACCACACACTTGCATTAACACGTATGCGAGAATTCGCAATTCATATAATTTAAATGGGGGGTGTAAGGCAACAGAGTCTGAGAAAAACGAATTATTTGCTAGATTTGTCATTTGTCACGCTCACTTGAACACATCAATCGCCAGGTGTACGCGGGGCTGTGGGGCTGCGCGAAATAATGTGGGACATGCAGAATCGTGTCATCAGCTTTGAACGATACAACACTTTGTTCGACATGCAGTCTGCGATATTTATAAAGCTGATAGAAATTGTAGAAATACACCTGCTCCTGCACTAAACAGTTAATATTTCTTCGACACTGTTTTAATTACAAAAAAAATTTAAGTTTCTCAAGTTTGAAATGAACGGTCGTTGCCGACTTCGATAGTTCAGCGTCTAGCTTCAAGTAAACAATCGGAGCCGTTACTTATCGACTGATCGGAGATGATAAACCAGGGCTACATTGGCTTATGACGCCAAAAGTCCAAGCTGCCATTCCTCTTTCTTCTTCGCATCGTTGTTGTTTTGTTTATAACATTACATTCACCTACACATATAAATACAATGTCTGACATCAAAAATAAAGCCGCAAATCATGTGGGAAACAACAACAAACACCTACGCAAGACATTCAAAAAATTAACGCTTAGCGAATTCCACGTACAGTGCGATAAAGGGATGGAAAAATTAAAGAAACACAACACGACACAAATCGGAGCACTGGAGGCTTTAACTTATAGCGCTGTTACTGCAGTCCCCCTCCAACCGCTACAGTTGCGCAAACCTGCAGTATGCAATGGGCCTACAATGCTAAGGAATAAAATTGCCAATAGCATAAAGACGCCAAAAGAAATAGTGCCTAATGCCAAAAAGACACCAAAGGAAAATACAGCAAGCAAGGAAGTTTCCAATAGAATTGCACCTGAAGAAAAACCTCAATGTAGTACCTTACAATGTCCAGTTCGGGATTTTATCAGCCCACAGAGCATCTGTCGTGGAAGCAACCGTGGCGGCTTGCGAGCACGCGTCAGATCATGTCCACGCATAGCAACGCCACCAAGGAATGTGCCGCACGAGCTGCAGTCTGTGGACAGCATGACGTCAGCGGACTTTCGCAGCGACTATGACGCTCATCTGGAGAACATGCGCACACGCCAAAAGGATCAGCAGCACATGCATTTCTTTCAGACCATCATCGAGGACAACAAGCACCTCATTGAGGATCGCTGCATACTCGTCTTGAGCTGCGGCGCCGGCACTCTGGCGCTGATGGCAGCACGTGCTGGCGCTGCACATGTGTATGCCATAGATCACTCCAATGTCACCGACTATGCACAGCTTGTGGTCAAAGAGAATCACTACGAGCATGTAATCACCGTGTTGCATGGCCATGTGGCTGACATAAAGCTACCAACGACACTGCAGGTGGATGGCATCATTTGCAACTGGATGGGGCAATGCTTGCTGTACGAATCGGAGCTGGTAGAGCTGCTGCAGGCACGCGATCTTTGGCTTAAGCCAACTGGCTTTATATTGCCCGATCTGGCATCGCTCTACTTGCTGGGCGCCGAGGAGCAGCTGCTTAAGAACGATCGCTGCAATTGGTGGCTGGATGTCTATGGCTTCAATATGAATGCCATGCGACGTTATGCACTGGCCGAGCCACGCTACGCCCAGATCAAAGGCGATCGTCTGCTGACACTTGCCCACAAAGTGATGAGTCTGGATCTGCGCACAGCCAAGCTGGAGGAGCTGCGGATCGAACGCAACATACGTTTGCAGGCACAGCACGAGGGCTATCTCGAATGCTTTGTGCTCTACTTCGATGTGAGCTTTAGTCGTGCCCATCAGCCGCAGAAACTCAGCTGTAATCCCTGGCTGGTCAAGCGGCTCAAGTCCTTGTGGCTGCAGACGGTGCTCTTTGTGGAGAAGCCCTTTGTGTTGCGTGCCAAGAACAGCTATGTGGGGCAGCTGGTATTCAAGCCACTGCATCCGGCGCAGCACTTGTCTGACCTCAATCTGCACGAGATGCAGCTAGACATTGAGTTGTATGAGTGCTCCACGGCAGATGGCATCACCCATCGGCGTGTGGAGAAGAGCTGGCTAATGTTGCAGCGCTTTCAAACGCTGCAAGAGGTGGCAGCTTGCCAAGATCGGTTGCTGCACTAGGGAAGACACTCTAGTTAGTTGTAATTAAATAGTTTACTTAGCTTATGTTGTTAGACAGTGCAATTAATGTACAATATCTTAATCTTTGTTGTTGCAGATGCTATCGGTACAGACGGCCGGCTGCGCGGGAATGGAGCGGCTTGGCGTTCCAACCCGCACATCATTGAGCACACCCCCCGACGACAGGTAAGTGAGCAGGTAAACAGACTGCACGAGCAAGATGGCTAATCTCTTCCGCTCTTCACAGGGATCAATTTAGACGTAGAATGCGCGTGGATGCCATGCAAGCACGTGAGCTTCTGGCCGTACGTAGTGAAACTGTGATTCGTAGCAACAGCAACAACAGCAGCAACAATCAGCATCAGCAGCAACATCACAACAATAAGCAACAACATTCCCACCATCAGCAACAACAGCAGCAGCAACTTTATCTGTACCGTAATCAACAGCCGCAACAACGCATGACAACTCCGCCTCCGCATCATTCGAGCCTGCCTCTTGGCGGCGCTACCAATTACAACAACAACATCAACACGAACACGCATAGTATTAACAATTTCAGTGGCAGCAGCAATGTGACGGCAACCAGCTTAAAGTATGGCGGCAATGCGGGAGGCAGTGGCAATGGCAGTTACAAGGGCGATCTAAGCAACTCATCCTGCACGTCCATGTCATCCTGCGGCTCGCTGAACAGCCACAGCAATGATCACCATCAACATTACCAATACCAGCTGCAGCAACAGCAGACGCCGCGTTGCCCACACCATGTACCACTGCCGGACAGCGAGTACGGACAGGATCGTCATCTGCAAATACGCAGCAGCTATCAGGTGAGCTTCCACTTGCTATAGACGTTTATTCAAACAAAATCCTAACGATTCAATCTCTCTGCTAGCAATCGGAAATCACACGCTCCTATACAAAGCCGCCGCCCAATAAGACCGTACGCGATGTGCCCGAACAGCTATGTGCCGCCAACTCCAATTACCGCCTGACCACAGCAAATACTTGCGCCACATTGACATCTGGTGTTGCCTCCTCCTCCACATATGCTTTGGCCATTACGCATGGACAGGGCGCCACTGCTGCGGCTGCCACAGCTGCAGCCATCTCATCATCATCATCAGCATCAGCGACATCAACAAAATCCAAACCGAATGCCATAACCAAGTTCTTCTCACGCATCAGTTCGCCCAAGTCGCCCACATCGTTGGCGACAGCAACAGCAACAGTTACTCCCGCAACTGGCGGCTCATCACTTGCCTCATCTGCCTCAATGTCGTCGTCGGCATCCTCGTTGGCCTCATCGGTGGGCATACCCGCCTGTGTGTCGGCCTCCTCATCAGCCTCATCGCTGGCAGCGGCACCACTAACCGCCCTGCCCATCTCCAATGCAGCCACACTTAAGAGCACCGCCTGCAGCTACGGCAGCACCACATCAACAAATCCAGCTGCCGCAGCAGCAGCAACACCATCTTTAGCTGTAGCTGTAGCGACGCTGGGGCACCTGACTCAGGAACAGGAGCAAGACGAGACGCAATAATTCCAACTCTAGCAAGATGAGCGTTAACAGATTCCAACAGATCTGTGCAACAACTTCGCGCTGGCACGAAAAGACTGTTTATTAGTCAGAATTTAATATGTAACGAGGATGAGCAACTTGATGAGGAGGATGATGATGATGATGAGAGGAGAGGAGAGGAGACCACACTATAATTCACACACACACCCACACACTCACATACACTTTAGTTTTGTACTAGCCCACGGAGGAGATCATTTCCAGAAAATATTTATACGCAGTACATTCGTGTATAGCATGATGTATTTTATAGTTTTGATTATATAACTATATAGTTTTAACACAATCTATATCTATATACTCTATCCCCCTATCACCAAACAAATAACCAACCAACCAATCAATCAATCAGTCAAACAATCAATCAACCTTAAAATGATCAATTATTTTCATTTGAATGCAGGCTGGCACAGAGAAATTCTTTTAGTTCAATTAAATTTAATTATTATACTATGTATTTAAATGAATATGCTTGTATTTTACAAAATGGAAATTATCAAGTGAAGAAAATGTAAATATTATTAACAAAATGCAAAGTGAATGGAATGTAGCGAAATTTTGAATTAGAATTTGATTTGAATTTGTATTTGAATTGATTCCCCCCAATTAGCCGTATTATGTGTTGAAGCATTTTTTAATACCTCCTCCTCTTCCTCCCCCTCCTCCTGCTCCCCTCTACCCCTCTGATCATCATGGCAGTGTGGCAGGGAGGGGGCGTAGCGTGTGGTTGGTCGTCAGCGAAGTGCAGGTGTAAATTTTATTATTTAGTTTAGCCGAAATAGCGCAAATAAATTGATAATAAAATTAACGCTATGCTATGTATATAAGCATACGTAAGTTAATCATAATGATATATAAATAAATATAAATATATATATAAAGCATATGGATGTATGTATGTATGTACATATAACATATATTATATGATTGTACACAGCAATGTAAATTCTAAGCACAAATCTCAAAATTGCAATCGATTGCAGAAATATAAAAGACCGTTTAAAATGCAAAAAAAAAAAAAACAAAAAACAACAACAAAAATACAATTTTATTTATTTATTATTATTATAAAATTATATAGATTTCTAGCTAAAAGACATTTGGCGTCGTTATAACAAACTTATATCTCAAATATTCAAAAAATAATACTTATTGTATTCCAAAAACTAGAAAGAAAAGACAACTTCGGCAGGCCGAAGTTGAAATACCCTTGCAGAGTTGGTGACATTATTATTATTAAAATGTTAATTAATGTTGTCGGATATCAGGAGAAAGTAAATTAATTTGTTACGAAAGCTGCTCAATGCCAGCAACATAGTATATGTTATTGTAGTCCGATTTCAAGCTAATGATGGCTTCAAAAATTATATTTTTGAACAGATCATTCATATAAGAATGATATATTGATTGTAATTCAATCCGGCCAGCACGGTAATTGACAGTATCCATCATCAGTGAAGCTCTTTAGAGAGAACGTATGGGACAACCGGGCAGAAGGATCTGTTTAATAATATGTATAAGTGTATGCCTTCCTCATTGCATTAAGCGATTCCAGACTTTTGCATAATACTCTCTGCAAGGGTATGGAAATATGTACTGAGCAGTTTTCCAGATGGAATAATGCCCATAGCACTTGCTTACATACATACATACACAGACATTGTATATAGATATATAAGCATGTATGTATATTTGCCTTTGGTCCTAGACGAACAATACGTGGGTATGTATAGATTTATATTCATTATCAGAGTCCAAAATCAGAATCAGAATCAGATATGTGTAGTAGTTTACGTAAGTACAGGAATATGAATAATCATTTAATCGAACTCTAGATGCAATACCAACCAAACCAATTCCAATCAAAGCACTCGAACTAGTGGCATTATCTAACTATATACAATTGCAATATATACTTACATATATTTAAACATATATCTCTATAGAGTATATAGTATAGTTTAGTTTTAATGTCAACTTCCAACGATAAGCAACGGGGGATTCGTACTACTCGTCGTATGGTTAATTGCATGGTTTCAGTACTTACGATCCATTAAGTAGAGGGACGAAGCGAGTAATTAACATCAACTAGTTAATTATGATAATGATAATGATGATAATACTAACTAAGCAAGTCCTATGAGCCATTTTAGTAGCATATACTCTCGATATTGACTGATATTTATAATGTAAATAACAATTATATTCACAAATAATGCATAAACAGACTTGGTTCAGGGCAAATCTATCTATATAAAATAAAAAAAAAACGCAAGTAGATATTAAGCGAATCAAACTCTCTTTAAAACAATAATAACAAACAACACACACACACAATTGAACCGGTTCACTGTTGAGGTTAAACCAGAAACGAAAATTGAATCAGTTCAAATTTGAATCATGTGATCAACCAAATAACGGTTAGGCACAAATCCGTAAGAGTTGAACTAAATACTAGCGAAATTTTAATTAATAAAAACGAAATAAAACAAAGGACATAAAGCAAACGAACGAAGAGCAGAAGAAGAAGAAGCGAAAAAACACATACATAGTATATAAAAAACAAAATACATAACTATATTAAAATTATTACTCATTATTGTTGTTGTCTCATGAATATAACATTTGAAATCAAACAAATAATCTATTTGTCGTTTCTCAACTTTTGGCAAGCGCACCGTGGGGCAAACAACTTTGGGTACTCTTTTCCATACAGCCAAAGCAGTTGCAGCACAAGCAGTTCAAATAGACGCAACGTAAAGCAGTGTAAAGGGTAGACGCAAGCAGTGCAAAGCGAACAATAAAACGGACGACTAAATTTAAAATGGTTCAACTGAAAAACTGGTAAAAAATAAAATGTTTATCTTCCAGCTAGATTTAAGTTATAGTTGTGTGTATGGGGAGCTCAGGACCTTGAGTTTTATATATGTCCGTCCGTTAGCCTACATATTTATTTGTAAATTACTTTCTCAAATTGTAGTCTGACTCAATGAAACTTGGTACTGATAAGTACTTTGGCTGTGTGCAGTTTCTGCACTGGCCTGATTAGATAGCTATATTGGCAGAGCTGGCACAAAACCTTCTGTAAAAAATCATTATTTAATGAGATAATTTCATTAAACTTTGAATTCACCAACTATTAACACCTTCTGACCAAATACCAAATTGGACTCGAAAAAGGGTAAGTAAATCAATACCTGAGCATAAACTAGATATCCCAACCAGATTGATAATAAGTTGAGTCATTTTGGAAAGATAAGTTTTTCATTGTTGTCTATAAATAACAGAAATTCTTTAAATTGGCGAGCAGTTAAAGCACAACAGTCAACACTATTGGAAGTACACAACTATTTGGATTTCGTACGATCAATCAGAATCATTTAAACAGAGTGCCTAAAACCCATGCAGAATTAGCATGGTCGACGACTACACGCTCACGTACTTGTTATCGATCCAGGAGTGAGCCAGCATAAAAAAAAGCACAAACCAAAACGTTTGCTCGAGTTCAATGCTATCGCGATTACTCGCGAACAAACGTCGTCTAAACGTAAACGTCTCTAATCGTAATGTCCATTTCATAAAGTTGGGCGAAACCCATTGACATGACTAGTGTACACCTGATGGTTGATGGCAGCACAACTAGGCCTAGTTAGTGCCAAATTTACACATAAAAGCAATTAAACAATTGAAATCAAACATCATAAACAGAGAATCTTATCGCTGCCTCCACTTTGATAGCCAAGCATAGCCAAGTCTAGTCCGTTTCCGACTACCATAATTTTAGTAGCAATCATAATGTCGCAGATCTATCAACTCTCAGAAGTTGCCGAAAATAATGGCAAGAATGGCAAACCAGTTTGGATAATCTACAAGGGCAACGTGTACGATGTGAGTGGCTTTATAAAGGATCATCCAGGTGGCGCTGAGCTGATACTCGAGGTAGCTGGCAAGGATGCAACCAAGGCCTTCAATGGCGCTGGACACTCCTCGGATGCGGTAAACGATTTGAAAAAGTTCAAAATCGGCGAAGTGGCTATCAATTCACAGCCCACAACAGTAAAGGCGCCAACTCCAGCCGCCAAATCCGTGCCAGAACAAAAGCTGCCACCCAAGGAGCCGATGAAGCCGGCGTCATCCAGTTTTCTATGCTGTTGCTGAGAAAAGCAGACGCCATTTAGACAACTGAAATAATTATTGTGTTTATTAACATAGTTCAGGTCGTTTAGTAATTAATTAATAGTTGTAGAGTTAACACACACTCATCCAACGTGCAGCAAGTGTGCATCATATAGTCATTTAACTAATACGAATAATATAAGATCAACTTTGCGTATCGCAATGTGAATAAACTTCATGTTAAGCATTCTCAACTACAAAAAAAACAATAGTTTGTTTTCAATTTACAATTTGTTGCACTAAGCAAGACGAATAATTCCACTAATTAAGCTGCTAGCTGCTCATCAATTGACTCCGTTGGATCCTGCAAAACGTTGCATGCTTCATCGTAGAGTTCCGTGCTGAAATTGCTCACACTGTTGACCGTACAATTGCGCAGATAATGATAGAAGCGACTTGAGCGACGCTCGAGTCCAGCACGCTGCTTTTCACTGCGACAAATGCTGCGCAATGCCGGCTCATAGTCCAAGGCGCGAGAGGATGAGCTGCGCATGCAGTAGCTGCCCAGTTGATCCGTCAGACAGACGCTGCAAAGGTATCATTTGTGAATTGCAAAGCAAGCTAGTCTAGCAGTGAGGTGTGTACTACTTACCGCTCCTCCGACTTGTCAAACAGATTGTAGGCATAGCCCTGAGAGCCCAGGCCAGTGGTCACAGCCCGTTCGACAAGCGCGTGCGCCAACTGCTCGCCCAGATGTGGCTGCAGGCCATCGGCAACGCTGTGCTCCTGCTCCAGCAGAGATGCCGTCGATATGTGCTCGTAAAAGTTGGCCAATACGCCCAACGATGAGGCGTCCGCTGTGGTCGCCGTGCTGAGCCATGTCTTCTTTGGTGAACGACTCTTGCGTTTGCCGCCTGTTCGTGCCACTGGCGCACTCTGCTGCTGCAGCACCAACGAGCTGCGCATCAGCTCATTGAGATTCAAGCGCAGCAGTCGAAAGTTAACTGGAAATGGTATATAATGCTGCACATTCTGTGTGCATGTGTAGAACTCATAGAGACGTTGATGTATATGGACGTCATCGAGCGTGGGCAGCCGGGTGGATTTGCCTGGTGAGCGACTGGGTGATTTGGCAGCAGTTGGTTGCAGACGCCTAGTTTGTGCATCTCCGCCGCTTTGTATGAAGAACTGCAGTTCGATGAGAGTCTTGCGAAGATTTTGATTATTGTACAGATACAGAGATATCAGATCATCCAGCTCAATGGGACAGTCTTCCATGAGAGCGAGCACGGCCAGAAATCGTGAGATATTCAATGCATTTGGAGCATGAAACCGAATGGTGTTCTGTTGCATGAGACGCTGCAGATGTGGGCAATTGGGATCGGTGGCCACAATGATGACGGGTCGCTTGGAGCTGGCGGCTAGCGTGTAAATGGCATCCGTAAATCCAGCATCAGTGTTCTCAAACAAAATGTCTGCATCCTCGATGAGTATCAATGATTTTCGCACCTCATCCTCCAGGCCCTGTTGCCGTTTGGCCTTCAGGCCATTGAGCTGCAGCTTTTGGAGCAGTTGCTGAGATGGTGCCGCATTTGCTTTGGCATCTTTGCGTATCTGATGCGATTGTGTGGCCTCCTGCAGTTCCTGCATCAGTTTCTTGCCCGTGCGTCGCATGCCCGCATTCACCTCCAGCACATTGAAGTTCATGTCATTGGCCAAGGCAAACACCGCATTCGTTTTACCACTGGAACAGGGACCAACTAGCACCATAGTATTGCAATTGCTGCCCATTGAACTGGAGTCGTTGCCCAAGTCCAGGGAATCGTCGGGCATTTGTGAATTGCGATTGCCAGCATTATTCCAATTGGCCAGAAAGTCACGCAGCTCCTGCACCGGCGTCAAATTCACCAGCACCTGCTCGAAGAGCAAGGGCTTGTACTTCTCTGTGAAGAGCAGCTCTCCATTGGGTGCCGTGGCCGGCGGCTTGGCGTTCTCCTCGCCCTGCGTTTTCGCCGTCTCCATGGAGCGACGTGTGCGTCGCGTCACCACAAACGATTCTCCCATGGGCTGTGTGTCCTGTGCTGCATCAATGGCGCTAAAATGCTTGTACTTTTCACGCATTTGATTGTAGCACTTGAAGGTGGGAAACCGATCGAAGATGCTCTTCCAGTTCTTGACCATCGCCCGCTTATTGTCCACCACAGGCAACGGCAATGGAGTCAGACAATGGCTGCGCTTTGTCGGTGCAGCAAAATCCCCGCGACTACAGCTGGTAATGCTGCCTATGATGGGTTTCCTTGCATCTAACTGCTCCTCTTTCTCGCTTCTCAGTTTTAAGGCAACTGTTATCTCGGGTTGTCGCATCTCCGCGCTGCCCACGTGCGCAATACGCGGAAAGAGCTCGTAAGTCTCCTCGTAGTACTGTTCGTAGCTACGCTGGCGACTCTGCTCCTGCCGTATCTTGTCGGGCACACCCGAGTGCAAGAACTCGCGACGTGCACGCAATGCAGTGGGATCTGGACTGGGCTTTGGTACTTGTCGCATGAAGAGCGGTGCCAACTTCTTGGGCGTCGCCACCGGGTTGCTGTTGTCCAAGTCAATGATCTCGATGCTTTCCTCAACCTCATCGTTTTTCGTTGCCACCACCTGCTTCACCTTTGTTGGACTTGGCTCCAAATCGTAGTCATAACGCGCTTTCGATGCACATGAGCGTCGTGGACGTCCCGATGGCGTCGTCACGTTGTTGGCATCCTCCACACTTACTGACGTATTAAGCATGGTTTTTGAGACACGCGGTCGTCGCTTGGGCGTCTCTATTGCATTCGTTTCATCCGTCACATTTTTGGGTGATATAACCTTTGGAAAGTAGCCCAACAAGCTGTCTCGTTTCTTGGTTGGCGACGATAATTTTGAGAGGAATTCAACGGTTTCCACATCATCAGTTGCAGCAGTCAAATTATTATCCACATCCGCACTAGGACGCCGCCCACGTGCACGACCACGTGTCCGTTTAACAGCAGCTGGTGCTGATGTGGGCGTCGATTCCTGTTTCTTGCTGTTGGCCAGCTCGGGTTGTGTTAGCATTTTCTTTAAACTGCAATTGCATGAAAGTAAGTTAATTAACAAGTTGCCAAGATAATTAGGCAAGCTAACTTACCGCTTGGCTCGCTGCTCCATTTGTTGCTCTATGTACTCGCCGCGTGCCTCATCCGCCATGCGTCGCTTGGCGCCGCCCTTGCGTTCATTCCACTCCTGCAACATTTGCTTGTGCTTTGATTGCGGGGTTGTGGCAGCTTCGCTAGCTGCCTGCTCCGGCGACTGCTGGCCATTCGCATTGGTGCCCAACGAGCGATTTCGTGCACTCATCATCAGCTCAAACACATTTGTGGCACTTTTCGTTCGGCTCGCTGCCTCAGTCTTAGCAAAGTGTTTCACGATGGACGTTTGGTTATCTGTGCCAAGTGCTGTGCTGCTCTTCAAAGGACTGGCATTAGTCTTGCGCTTGCCATTCCCTATGCCATTCTCCCGCACGGTCTTCTCACGCAGCGGCTGTGGTCTTTCGGCTGCTGGCACGTGGTCGCCGTTGCTCATCACTGTTGTTGTTGTGGTTGTTGTTATTGTAGCTGCTTCAGCTAGCAGTGCTGCACGTCGTTTCTCTTCGCGTTTTCTTTTGTGCTTCTCACGATGCTTTTGCTTCACCGAGTTCAGAACTTCTTCCATGTTTTGTAAAATCAACTTGGACTTGGCGCTTGGTGGGGCTCTCAGTATAAAAGGCGATGTAGCTGACGACGATGGATGCAACACATTTTTTGTTGGTGTTGTAAATGCTGCTGATGTTACTGCTGTTGATGTTACTGCTGTTGCTGCTTCTGAGAGTGATGCTGATGGTGTAGTTGTTGTTGTTGTTGTGTGCTCACTTGTAAAACAATTTACATCAGTCATTTTTCTAGCACTTCTCGTTTACATTCGTATTCGTACATAGTTTACGGTCTGTGCGTGTCTTGTGGTATGGTATGTTTGTGTGAAGTGTTGTGTGTCAGTGTATGAATGGTTGTGGTTTTGTGTGTTCCGTTTACAAGCAGGTAACTACAAAGCCAAACTCATAAGATTGCAACAAACAACTGGCAAAGCTAGCTACATACATACATAAATAAACAATAAATGTGTACCTTGGTAGCGTTTTCTTTAACTTGCACACGCACACACATACATATGTACACAACAAGTAGGCGCTCACACAATCATTGCAAATGTAAATAATTCGCCGTTGGATTTGTTTCTTCTCACTTTTATATTTTCCAACTGCACAGATTCAACAACATTTCGAAAACACTCAGACCACAAAATTGTACTACTTCAATGGGTGAAAACACAAGAAAAATGGCGCGAAGGTTTTGCAACACTGCCCACAAGTTGAATTCCAGAGCATACTATTTTACACCTAGAAATATACTGAAATATACCACTTCTACAATCGATAGTTTGATTTTTCTTCATTAGGTATGGGGCGATTCGATCAATTCACTTATCGCCATTTAGAAAATTGAGCTTATGAGAAATAAACTTGACGTCACAAAAAGTTTCGCGGGAAATCACAATGCTTAATAAAATATGTATTAATTGGAAATAACAAAACATTATTAAATCATTTGGAAACAGCAGTTAAATAAATTATTATATTTTCCTTTGAGTATATGCGAGTAACAAAGTTAATTACTAATTGTGAAAGCTTTGACGTTATGCGCAGAGAGAGTAATATAAGTTGGTGGTCTGATTTGACGATACCTGATTTAAATAAGAGTGTTTGTTGTCACAAGTATGTGAAATACGCTACAAGATAAATAAACTTTTTTTTTATTACAAAGCTATTTGTAAGTAAAAACTGTAAAAACTGTATAAAACATGTCAAAAACTTCGAGCATGGGGAGCTTAGAAACTACTGCCAGTGGTCCGCAGACGCCATCGATTCGAAAAATGTCACAAGGGAATCAAAGCAACTACTGCGATCCAATAGCGTCCATTGAACTATTGCGCCAGCACACGCAACGGCTGGCCACGCGACTGCAGCAGACGCAACAAGAAATGTCCGACCAGCGGGCCAACCTAACGGATTTTCCACTCATCGAACAACAAGCGCAACAATTTATGCGCTCCTTTGTCTCAAAACCACAACCGCCACCACAACCGCAACCGCGTCCACTAATACATGCTGCTCCATCAGCTGCTGCTGTCGTTCCCACTGCCAATCCTCAACAACAACAACATAAACCGTACCAGCAAATTAATAATGCACCCGTTCCAATGGAAGTATCAATGCCATCTTACAAAAATAATGTTAAATATATACCTCCCAACATCCGGAAGCCACATCTTCAGCCGCAACCGTCTCCTTTGCCCCAACAAGATAGAAAAGAAAAAAGATCTCATCAAGAACTTACCGAAGATGTGTATGTCCTAACTAGGCGAGTTGATGCTCTGAAGGAGCTCGTGCTAAATCTGATTCAAATGCATCCTGATGTGCATGAATATGCCGATCTTCTGATTAAAGACAACTTGGCCCTACAGCGAATCGAATGGAATATATCGGCCAGAGAGGAATTAGAGTCAACGGGTCGCCTTGGAGTGTTGCCACCTAGCAAGCACTGCGTTCAAGGTCAGCGTCTGGCGGATTTGACACGCTCCCGTCATGAGTCTGAAATGTCCACCACAAGCAGTAGCAGTGCCACACCGGCAATGCAGCAATCCCACGGGGTTTCATCCTCGCAATCTCCGCGTAAACGGAATCGCAACCGCAAGAAGCACAACGATAAGAAGCCGCCACGTTCGCATAAGACTGAACTGGATACCATGCGGTCGTACATCAATAGGATTGTGCAACAATATGCTGGCAGTGAGCAGCAGTTGCCAACGGAGCTAATCTTCAAGGGGGACTTTGGTGACTTGGAAGCGCATGCACAACGTCTGGTGGCCGCCGGCTACGGACGCATTGTGGAAGATGAGATACGTGTGAATCGCAAAAACAATCGTCAGGCGTTCATCACAATGTCCACGGACCGGGAGACACTCGATCGGGATGGCATTGTGCTGTTGCCGGTTGCCCGGCGTTATGCCTTCGAGGGCGACACTGTGCGTGCCTTTGTGATGAATCCGGGGGCGACGGTAGCCAGGCCAAGTGAGACGGCAGCCACCAACTCCATCACTGGCGGCAAGGCATCCCTATCTCTAGGTAAGTGGCACAAGGATTACCCTTTACGATTTGCAGTAACTATTCTGATTGTTTTAGCTGACGATGAGGAGCTGTCGGATGAGACCGAATCGCAGGACACGGATGATGATAACGTTGTGGTGATATCGTCCGACAATTGCCCCAAAGCATTTGTCATTGCGATCGTGCGGCAAACGGAGTTGCGCCAGATTGTGGGCAACATCTCGTTCACCAATCCCATCAAGCTCTGCGACGAGGAGCTCTACTACAAGTTCCGACCCTTTGATCTGCGCATGCCTATGCTGTACATATCACAGACTAGTTGCGCCTCCCATTTGGCCAACAAGCAGCCGGACGAGATTTGTGGTCTACTTTATGTGGCCCATGTGCTGGAAACTGATTCTAATGGCCATTGTCTGGCAGAGCTGGTGCAACCAGTGGGTCGTGTGGGCAATCTGGATGATGAACTGAAGGCCATACTCTTTCACAACAATCTACGTGACATCGTGCCCTTCGAGGAGCGCTTCAATGAGATGTACGCCCAGCCGGCGCCAGCTCTAGTGCCAGCTGATTTGGTCAATCGCCTGGACATGCGAAAGTCTTGCGTGTTTACCATCGATCCGCTGACTGCACGGGATCTGGACGATGCGCTCTCCATTGAGCAGCTGGACGACAATGTGTACTTGGTGGGCGTTCACATATCGGACGTGGCACACTATCTGCTCGAGAACAGCGAACTGGACAACATTGTGAAGCAGCGTTCCACATCGATTTACTTGGCCAACGAGGTCATCCATATGTTGCCACAGCCCCTCTGCTTCCGCTGCTCGCTGCTGCCCGGCGAGGATAAGTTCTCGTTCTCCGTCTTCTGGCGCATGGATGGCAATGGCAAGCAGCTGGCGAAGCCACATTTTACACGCTCTGTGATCAATTCGTGTACACAATTTGCCTACGAGCATGCCCAAAAGATTATTGACAATCCGACTGAGAGTTTCACTGAGAATGACTTTCCCACCATACTCAATGGATTCACTGCCAACGATATTGTCAAACGGGTCACCTGGCTAAATGGCATTGCAAGGAACATGCGCACCCAGCGCTTTGACAATGGTGCCTTGACCATTAACAATGCCAAGGTGCGCTTCACGCTTGATCCTTTGTCGGGTGAACCGATTGGCTTTGAGGTGGAGAAGTTGCGCGAAGCGAATCACATGATAGAGGAGTACATGCTGTTGGCCAATCAGACGGTGGCTCGTTTCATACATGATGCCTATCCCAATATTTCTGTGCTGCGCAATCATCCGCCACCATTGACCAAATCTTTGAAAGCGTTGCGCGAGAAGCTGCTCGCCCAGGGCTTGGATTTGAACTACAGTTCGTCGAAGGCGCTGCAAGAGAGCATGCAACGTCTATGCCGTGAAGCTGCCGATCCCGTGGCCATGTCCGCCTGCCTCAGCCAGCTGCTGATGAAGCCCATGGCGCGTGCCAAGTGAGTTTGAAGTGTAAATACATTTGGTTAAACTGATTTAATTGAGTGTTTATCCAACCACAGCTACTTCTGCAGCGAGGGCAAAACACTGCCAAGTGATCTGTGGCATTATGCCTTAGCCATACCCATCTATACGCACTTCACCAGCCCCATACGACGCTATCCGGACATTCTGGTGCATCGGTAAGCGCGCAAAATGAAATCAAGAAGTATCTACAATATATCTCTTTTTTGTAGTCTACTGGCGGCTGCGCTCAATTACTGCCCCGCACCTGGACGCACTTGCTCGGAGCTGGTAAAGCTAACCAAAATTGCCAATGAACGCAAATGCAATGCCAAGCAAGCTGGCGACGATTCCAGCAATCTGTTCTTTAAGCGTTATGTAAGCAATCGCCAGGCGATTTACATGCGCGCCGTTGTCATTGAGATCTTTCAGCATATGATGAATGTGGTCACTCTAGAGTCGGGTCATGTCATTAGTATTAATTATAAAATGCAGCGTGTGCTCATTGATGTGCATAATGCGCCCAATCACATACTCGTGGCCGAGCATAACATGGGACAACAGACGCCATACAAGCTACAATTGCTCTCTGTGGTGCCCATACGACTGATCATCTGGGATGGCAAGCTGACGGGCTTTCTGCTCACTGCAGATCAGCGCCATAAGGGACGTCGACACAATCCACAACAACAACAACAGCAGCAACATCAGCAGCAACAGCGTCGACATCAACAACATCACCAACATCAGCAGCAAAGGGTATTTGCTTTACGCAAGAACAGTTCTTAAACTTCACTAACAAAGCGAAACAAACATCGAAATCGACCAATAGATCAACATATTTTCATCACATTTTATTGACAATTTTTCATACCAAATTTCGAATGTTGTTATTTTCTTCGTCCAAATTAAGTAAATTCTATTATATTTTGCGATTATGTAATAATTTAATCTGTGATGCTCCCCAACTCCTCTTTGAAAAAGAAAACCAACAAAAAAATCCTCTCAAAACAAAAAAAATCAGAGAATAGTAGATGACAAAAAATTGCAAGCGTCAAATAAATAATTTTAAGACAATATCATTGTAGATATTAAGTATGTATGTATGTATATACATATATGTATAGGTTGCAACAATCAGCCCATGTAAATATATAAGTATATGCATCGCAGAAAAGATGATAATTCAATTTCTATCAATTAGAGGCGAAAGTTAATGAACATTTTTTGAACATTTATATTTACTTTTGATCTGTACTGTATCCCTTCAATTCAGTTATATTTTATATTCATTCACCTCATTGTGAAACACACACAGCTAAATTATGTATTAAGTTTGAGACGAAAAATGTAATTGAATATTGGAATTGCGACTTGAAATTAATTAATTCCAAAATTAATAAAATGAAACCATTTAGTCTTTAAGTTATAAGGAATTAACAGAAGTTTTATTTCACAACGAACGCAACCTGTTTGCTGCTATTGTTTCTTTTAATTTTGAGTCTACACGAGTCTACAATACGCTGCACGGAGTTCAACAGTCTTAATAGCTTGATCAATACTACAGTTATTTAATACTTTAAGTATTGTCCGCGATTATATAAAGATTCTCTGTGATAACGAAATAACATTGAATTTATTTTTTATGCGATCAACCGGTTTTCAGTCCAGATGTGTAGATCATTAATATTTACAGTAAGTCGACATTATAAGCCATGCAACTTCAATAATTTCCATATCCTTAGTGTCTCCCCAACGTGTTTTAATGCTAGATTATAAGTATATATATAGAGTACACTCGACTATGTAGTGCGCTCACTTTAATAACATATTATCAACAAATCAAAGCTTAAAGCTGAAATAACTGCTATTTCTTATGCCAAGCACTTCCGACCAGCTAGTAAAAGGTTCCATATATCTTTAATGTTGTATTTCCCTAACTTTATTGCTATTTTAAGTCCCAATGCACATGACGCACAATGGATTTTATATTCATGTATTGGTAGTTCTACTTTGTAACTTGTATACACCTTCACACGAACTTGGGGCATTCCCCGACAGAGACAGAGAGGGAGAGTCAAAAGAGATGCTTATGACGTAGAGTTAATTACAGGGTCTTTCTGCTTTAGCTTGTCTGATTATTCTATGGGGATAAGAAACCAAAAAGAAAAAAACTGTGGATAATTTTTAAAATATAAATACCAAGAGATTTCCTCCAAACAAATTTAATAATTATGTTTCGTTTTATTTCTTAAACTCTTAACAAGACACCCTTTAAACGCGCACATTAAAAGCAATCAATAGCCAAAAGATTTTTGAGCTGACCTTCGATTATAAAAGCGTGAGGGGACGATTGACGCTGTCAGAAGCGTTTCAATCTCCCAAACGAACGGATCACAAAATGGAAAGCATCAACATGTTCGGTGGGTTATTTAAATAATAAAGAACTTAATAAAATGTTGGTGCTAACTGAATGGCATTGTTCTTAAAGCTATGCTTGTCTTGCTAATTGCGGCAGCTAGTGCAGCTCCACAATTTCCAGGCTGGAGTGAGGACTTGACCCTCACATTTGTGCGTGGTCAACCCATACAGACAGAAGTCACAACGACAACACCAGCGCCAACTCCATCTCCACGTATGCTGGCGTGCATCCAAACCTGTCCGGCCACAAGTGAATACAATCCGATCTGCGGCAGCGATAATGTCAACTATTACAATGAAGGACGCTTCAACTGTGCCGTACGCTGTGGTCTGAGTAAGTGTGCTCTGTACTTTACTCCCAGGAAAACAGTTTAATGTAGCTTCTCTAATCCCTAGATGTTCGTCGTTTACATTTGGGCATCTGCAGTACGGCAACGAGCGGTTAGTTGAATACATATGTAGACTGATCAATCTCCAGCTGCTAATCAGTTCAATGTTCACCGCATGACCTCAGCAAATCTTAATAAACAAGTAGGAGAGCTACAGCCAAGTGTGCTCGACTGTGAAGCACTTGCTAACTTTGACTGCATACTCTAATGGCATAATATAAGCTACTTTAAATTAAATATTTCTAAAACGTAATAGATTGTTGTTATTTTTGAGCTGCACTGCAGGTCGAAGTATATAATATTTTAAGTTATCGGGAAATTCTTTAATACTTAAACTTCGAAATTATGCGAGTAATTTGTTTAATTATTTACTTAATATGAATAATGTCATCTTGTTTAGTCTGTAAAGAATGTCTAATAGTCTTTTAAATCTGAGTGCTTAAACCAATGGACAGACAGGCAGGCAGATACAGAAATATTTAATGCGCTGTCTGTTACATACATTGCCACTAACTTATCACAGCTCTCTTGACGCTCCGTCTACCGGGTATAAAAAACGTATACATACATTTTGATTCGCTAAGATTTCGACTCGCACAGCTTTGGCTAATCTAATGTTGTAGACGCAATTCCAGTCGCTGCTGGCTTGTTGATTCGTTCGCCACGGTGTAAGCTAAGCTACAGGTTGAGATTGAGATTGAGAGGTAGAGATGTTGAGACCAGGGCTGGTTCACACATGCCGTAAGTTCGAAGAATTCTCACACACTTAATGAGATCAGATTTAGTGTAAGCTGTCTTTGTAGTTGTGCTAGTGCTGCTGTCGTTGGTATTGGGGCAACCCGTTGACTACACCAATCCCAAGTCACAGGTGGAGTACATCAGTCTACAGCCGGGGGATAAGCCCAGAGTTGTGCCCATCACAAGGCCACCGTTGATTGATTTGACGCCACCACCGCCGCCAGGTGACACCAAGAACTTTGCCTACAATCCCAAGACGCAGACTTGGACAAAGATATCGCGTAGTGGCCCGCCACCAGATGAGGGCACTCTCGTCTGGAATCAAAGCAATGACAAGTGGTTAACCAAAACGCCTGAATAAATAAATTGCACATTTGTAATAACAAGCAACATTATTCGGATACTCGTATACATATATAACATAAGCATAGATATAACATATTGTAGAGCTGTCAGCGATGATGATGCCGCTGATGACGCAGCGTCTCGGTTGTCGTTGAGGGCGTCGCCTGTTGTTGCTTCATGCGGCACAGTTCGTCGGCACTGTAGTTAAGTTTGCGCATGGCATTCTCGGCGAATCTGTCGAACTTGGTGGTCAGTTGAGCCAGTTGCTCCTTGAGTGTCTGCACCTCGGCGCGCCAATCGTTTGCCTGATTCTTCAGTTTCACAATTGTCTCGTGCTCCTGACGCAGCTGCTGCGGCACATTGGTGGCCGAGCGCGGACGCAACAGCTCGTTCATCTGGAAGACTTGTGTCTGTGTCGCATACTTGGGCGGCTCGGGCTGCGTCTGCTGCTGCTGCTGGGATTCCTGTTGCGACGTGTCCTTTTGTCGCTGCAGCGTGCGACTGAACATATGATAGTTTGTCTCGAACTGACGTCGCCTTATGCTCAAGTTGCGATCCCTGCGTTCGGCCACCAGTTTGTATATATTGAGCTTGATGTCCTCGGGCAGCTGCGACCGATCCCTGGGATCGTTGGGACGCACGGTAAACTGCAGCTTATCGCGCGACGTGCGCAGCAGAGCCTTGCGCTTGCAGTAGTGCACAAGTGGCGCATTCCGCAGCAGGCGGGAGAAGAAGAAACTCTCTAAACGCGACACCAGCTCCGCTTGACGCACCAAACGGTCTAGCGTGGCGGACACTTGCAATCCCTGTATGTCGCTGACAGCCAGACCCAGCATTAGATTGGTCAGTATAACCGTCACGAGCAACACAAACGCCAGAAAGATGATGTGAGCCGTCACTGGATACTTCACTTCGTAATCGCCATAAAAGATGTCCTCAAACTCCAGTTCGCCGGACATCATGGTGAACGATTTGAGAAACGACCACGTAATGTTCTCAAAGGCCGGATAATCGTTGAACAGCACCGAGAAGCTCAATCCAAAGGCAATCAGCAGACAGATGTAGGCCAGCAGGAACTTGCCAAAGTTGACAGCAACTGCAGGAAAGGATTGATTGAGCTACTTTAATTGTATGCTTTTGATGTAGCTTACCCTTGGTAAACATTTGCACGTAGACGCCAAAGATGGGAAAACGCCCCACCAGCATCATCAGCTCCAACCAGACCAGCAGTATGACCACTGCCGCTACATGATGCTGCCACTTGGGCACTGCCAACAAATCTCCAGTTCGCAATATATCTGGCGTCTAGAAAAGTACTTAATTAATATAGTTCATTTAGAGTGCAACTTCGTTCACCTACCACACACAACATGACGCCAAAGACTATGGTCCACTGCAGCCAGTTTTCCCAGTACTTGGCATAGCCATGCAGTCCGTGCGCCATTTGGAACAGCTCTTTTCCCAGCAGCAGCAGATTGAGCACAATCACAAAAGCGCCCACACCGGACACATAGCCAGTCGCCTGACACGTCTCGCCCTCCTTGCAGCAGCGCACATAGACGCCCATCACGAAGAGCGTAAAGAGCAGCACAAAGCACGTATGATATGCCAGACTAAGTAGAAAGAATTTGCGTATGCGACGCCACTTGAGGAAGAGAAACGTCTCGCATAGCGGATGCATTAGTATGCGCTTCTGTCCCACCTCAATGAGCGTCAGCATCAGCTCCGTTTCGCCCTTCTCCATGGACGAGCTGGGCACCAGCAGTCGAAAGTCCAGCTTAATTTGGCAATCAACATCGCCAATCTCATGATCATTCGCTTTGATGGAGTTGTCCAACTTGTGCATGAGCTTCGGTATAACCTCCGGACAGCGACGCACTATAAACGTTAAGGCGGATGTATGTCCATCTGTGCGAGCGGTAATATCCGCGCCGTGTTCTACAAGAGCAGCGCAAGATTAGCAAGCAAATTGAAATGGGGACCGAACTCACCTATAAAGGTGTACACACAGCTGCTGAATTCGTTGAGTGCGGCAATGTGGAGCGGGGTGTAGCCGTAGTCATCCGCCTTGTTGACATCGGCGCCAGCCTTGAGCAGTGCATTGCAACAGTCCAGGCAACGCGACTGCTTCACGATGGCGGCATGCAGAGCGGTGCGTCCGTCCCGATAGACGGCATTCACATTGGCGCCGTATTTGAGCAGCATTTCGACGGTGCCTATGGACTGCGAGAGGCAGGCGAGATGCAGCGGCGTCTGCTGGCTGGCATTCCGGCAGTTGACATCGGCACGATGATCCAAGAGTAGTTTTACGCACTCGGCATAGTCATTCTCCGCAGCTGCAAGCAGAGCAAAAATGAATCAACCTCAGTCCACCACATAGTTTGTTGTTTTACCCAAGTGTAGCGCCGTCACTTTGCCCTCGCCGAATTGGGAACGCACGTCGGCATTGTGATTCAACAGCAGCTCCACGCACTTGGTGAATCCGGAAGCGGAGGCGGTGTGCAGCGGCGTCTCTGTGTACACCTGTGGCGTATTCGGATCGGCACCGTACTTCAATAGAATCTCCACACAATCGACGGCATTGCTATCGATGGCATAATGCAAAGCAGATCGCCGCTCAATGCCAATGTTGATGTTCGCCTTGCGACGCAACAACAACAGAATGCACTCAACGCTCTTGGAGCTAAAATGAAGAGAGCGCGAGAGTCTGAGAGTGCTGCCTAAACAATTCTCTTGTTGTGACTGACCTGGCTGCGCAGTGCAATGGCGTCGCTTCTTTTTTGCTATCCCAGCGATTCGGGTCGGAGCCGCGATCAAGCAACACCTTGGCAATGGGCGCATTGGCGCGACAGCAGGCAAAGTGCAGCGGTGTGCGGCCGCGACTATCGGCGGCATTGGGATCCGCATTGTAGTGTGTCAACAAATAGATGACATTCTCCACCGAACCATAGATGGCGCAACAAATTAGCGCCAGGTTGCAATCATTGGGTTCGATGAGCAGTTCTGTGCAGTAAAAAATAAAAAAGAATTGCTGACTGTGCTGTTTGGTGATGCGACTGACTCACCCAAAATGCATGCCGATTTGACCATTTCCAGTATCTTAAGGCCATTGGGCAGCGTTGTGAGCGTTTCATCAATCTCTTGCGGGTCCCAGAGCACCTGGTTCTGTTGCTGCCGCGCAAATATCTCATGCGCCTCATTGCTAAAAACGGCGTCACTGTTGGTCTCGCTGGAGATGCTGCGCTTATCAAACAGCAGGTCCACGTCCGCCGCCTCGCTCTCCGAATTCCATTTCAATTCGTTTTCCTGCCAAAACAAACAAACCAATTATAACTGCCAAAAACAAATAAACCAATCGATAATTATCGACAGAGTGCGGGGGTCAAGAGGACGATCGACGCGCCGGCTCATCACTTACGATGATGGAAAAGCGCACATTCTCCATTCTGCCAGTTGCCGCCACTTCGGTAGCTATTTGTATTTGTTGTTGCTTCTTTTGCTATTGTTGATTTGTTTACAGCTTGGTGGCCTACAAATGATACAAGATCGCGTGTCCCCCCTCTCCACTGCGGCTCATTGATTTTGCATGAATTTTTTGGCACACTTTAGTTTTTTCAGTGGCCTGCAATCAATCTTTTGATCTGTCTGTCGTCATCGACATATCCAACTTGCAGATGTTGTGCTTCCTCAATTTGATCAGTCGCCTCTCTCCACTTCACCACCGCTTGCGATCCCACTCCCTTTTCGACCAACTGGCGCACGCTGCTTGTTACCACAATATTATTTTTCCCCTTTCGTAAATTGTAGCACTTCAACGGCTGTGGCGTAGCTTTTGTTTATTTGAAAATCTCCAAAATATTGTTTTGTTTTTCAAACCGTCTCGCCCGTTGTACGTGCAAATTATTACACCTTCCCTCGCCCACAATCAAAATCGCTTCACTCTGCCAGACAACAATTCTACAGTTAATTGTGCTCCGTGCCCGACGAGGTGCTAAAATGTACTGAATGCTGGAGGAAGATCTCTCGAGTTGAAATGCACGGACAAATGTTTTTCCCGAAATACCTACATATATATACGACACTACATTCATTTGAGTGCTATTATAATAAAACATTCAACAATGTTGCAAAAATAATTAGATTCATCTACAGATATATGTTACAGGTTTATTTCCAAATACAATGTTTGAAAATATATATGAATAGTTAAATATAGTTTTTTATAGTTTGTATATGTATATATGCAGCCAACTTATAATTTGACTGCATGAGTTTTGTGTTCGCTTTTTAAAAAGTTGCGGCATTGCTTATCGGATAAATATGTATCGATAAAATTTGAAGTTTATTGTAAATAAGGACAACCCTGTTGCGTTATCGGCAGCATTAATAAAATGAGTTGGTAGGCTGAAATTCATGGCCCTCTTAATTAAAACTTTTGTTAATCTTTTCGAACCGTAGTAGTAATAAAGTCGAGGGCTTAGATTAAAGTAAAACAATTATGGAAATACACGTGATTTTATATTAATTTACGGCGTTAGCTCTTGATTTTGCTCTAATTTATCGACGAACCACCACATTTTATGTTCATTTTCACTTCGTTTCTATGGCAAGTTGGCAGGTATCCGCCAACAGCAGCCATTCTGCTTTGCTAAAAAAATTTATGGGGTGCAAATTTCCCATGCTTATAAATGTCTTAAACAGGTAACAAAGAGTAAACCCTTGAAAAGGGCACCTCGTACCTAAGTTGTAGAGACTTCAAACTGGTTTTTGCAGCCCTTAAAGATTGCAGCTGTCAAAAATGCAGACAATCGTTGGGACTACATTTCAAAGCGTCGCGTAGCAATACGTTTCACTGCTGCGTTCGCACCTATAAATAGAGTCCCATTCTCGTTTGTTCCATCATTTTTCATTGAAAAGTTGTGCTGTAAAGACGTGTCAATAGTTAGAAGTTCTTAGTTTCTGGAAAGTTACATAACCAGATAGTGAAATAAAAGAAGCAGCACGCTGGTCAACACTCTAGCAGCAGCAAAGGTGTGTGTATATCTATACCGAAAAGAAAGTTATTTTTACAAAGCAACGTGCTAAAATGGTGGCTTTCTATGATGAGTATGATGATATTGAGCAGCCCAAAACGTTAACATATTGGGTGCGCAATTTTCGCATGAAACGTGTGCAAATGCGTCGCAAAATGCGAGGCTCGGGCAGCCTTCGGGTCAACGCCATCTTGTCAACGGCACTGCTCCATGCTGAACACGAACTGCGCAGGAAACAACAGGAACGTTTCAGTCGTTGGATCGACATCCAAACGCGATTTGTTCCACATGGCAAAACACATTGTGCTAGTGATGCTAATGAAAAATATGAAAGAAACTGCGTCGCAACTGCAGAGTCCGATACGGCTGAGTTTGAACGTCGCAATATTGAAAATAATCTATGGAGCAGCGAGCTCAGTGGCCTCGACAGTTTTTTGAGCAGCTTAAGCAGCAGCAATAACCACAACAACAACAACACCAACAATGGCAGCAGCAATAACTACAACAACCAACATCATTGTGCCATCGCAGTGCACAGCTAGCTAGAGAGAGACAACTATATGTGTGGCATATTTTAGAAAAAACGAGAATGTGTTCAAGTTTCAGCTGTCAATCTGTCTAATTTGTTTCCTATTTTCTTTCATTTGTTCATTTTGTTGAATTAGTTTTATTACGAAAAAAATTTCTCATTTGCAGTCGCAAAACGTGTGCAAACCTGTTAATCATAGATTGTAATGAAAAATGTGAAGGCTGTGAAGAGTGTGAGATGATGAGGACGAGGCAAAGCAAATGGCCTTCTTGAACCAAACAAGCAGTGTGAGTCATTGGCGACTGCTGGTCTATCAACGCTCATCAGAATGAAGCCTTTTGGTCCGGGATCACACTCGGTTTGTAATTTTATCTTATTAATTAGTTATAACTCCATAGTTTTGTCTTTTTTTGGAAGTAGTCAATTATTTCATACAAAGAAAAAACATTTCACAATCGCATGAATAACGACGATAGTAGGTAGCGAAGTACAACAAAGGCACGTACATCAACGACGCCATCTTGTTATGTATATATGCATGCATATTTGTGATTGACTGTGTGTGTGTGTCTGTCTGTTTTTGTGTATACTTGCAAAAGTTGTTGCTCGACGCAACAGACACTCGCACACAAGCATGCACATGCGTGTGTGTATTTATGTACGTGCCATTGTTTTCTTTTCGTTCGTGTGTATGAGCAAACCTTGGATGAACTAGTCCGCTATTTCTATTTTCGTCGGTGTGCGTCCGCTTGTATGAGATATTTTGCTAGTGAAGAAGAAATACAGAAAAACATTTTCGATGATTCATATTGAATCAAATAGACGCTCGAGATGAGCAGGAAGAATAACAACTCGTAGCTTCCACACTATTATAGTATGTAGAACAGTCGGAAAAAGTCAATAATAATTGTGTAAATATAGAGAAACGAAAAACACCAACGGAACTGATAATTTAATTGTATGTAACATAAATAAAATGTAAATCGTATGTAATTTTGAAATCAATCCAGTTGCCTTTATTATTTACTCGTACTTGTCTACTCTATTACTACGTACTATAACCAAACCAAAATCATATTTCCCTTTCACTTGCCTTGTCGTATACATATTCGTCTATAACTGATTTTGTTTTACAGTTTTCCTGCTCCTCGATACGTTAATGGCAACGATGAGGAGGAACGGAACTCTTGACAAACAACCACAGAACAGAGCAACATCCATCAACATCGCAATCCAAACAGAATCAATTTGAAACGCAATGATATCGGTATCGAATCATCACAAACGATTCAAGATTTTTGTTTTGTAACACTGAGTGAGTCTTCACGTCTGTCCGTCTTCTACTACAACCAACCACCAAAGGCAGCGAGTTGTTGCACGCCAGCCGATCCTACACAGTTCGCCGAAGCAGCAGCTTAGCAGCGGCAGCAGCAGCGCAGCAGCAAACACCACCGAGTCTCCTTTGCCCAATCGAAAATGCCAGATGCAGCTGACAGATAAAATTGGGGACAAGGCGGAATTGCGCGCAGCGGCAGCAGCAGCAGCAGCTTCAGCTCAACAGCAAACGTGTGTGTGTGTGTGTGTGCTTTATTTGCCTACTACTACTACTACTGGTCGGTGCTGCTGGCTTTGTCATCTACCAACTAGCAACCAACCAACTACCACCACCACAATATCACCACCTACTCTACATACAGCGCGCTTAGCAGTTGCTGACGCCACCCACCCATCCACACAGATATTTCTGCATACACACGGTATTCGTATATCAGCTGCGAACGCAACAACAAATTGCTTTTTCAAATAGATTTACAGCATAAAAGGAGGATAAATGAAATCGTCACCAACACATCTACAATTTTTATGAACAACAACGTCACAGTTGAATGTGCCTGTGACGCAACGGAATTTCACTCAAACTACGTATTTTGTCACCTCGTCGTCGTCGTCACCATCATCACTTTGTCGGTCTTCACCTTCGTATTTATCATCGTGTGCTGCACCCTCTACTTCAATTTGCTTTACTCTTCACACGTCACATCTGACATTGGTGGCACGTAAGCCTTATGGGATTTTGCTCGTTTAATAACACTTGCATTGCAGACATATTTATCAAGCAGTGCCAAGCAAGCAGTGCAAATGGACTCCTGCTTTTCTTTTGTTCTCTATCAAATCAAACTGTATTTTAGCGATGCGCTGCAGTTGAACGGTTCCTGCACGTATCTGAATCAAGAAATTGACTGAAGATCTGACAATCAGAGTGGTCTTAGGCAAATCTGGGAATTAATACGCTCGCTCATGCGCAGCTTGAGCAAGGAAGAAGTTTGAAATATTGTTAATCCCTATAGTTAAGAACAGCCTAAATATGAGGGCTTACATCTTTTTGTAGCGATACATCACAGTTGAACAGTGCCTGTGAGTATCTTGGTTGAATCGAATTGGAAGGCAGACAGAGCAGCTAATGCAAATAATCGGCAAGACCATTTGGAAGATGATCTACCAGAGAGGTTCTACGTTAACCAAAAGACCTGATCGATTACACGTAAACCCCTACCTGTAGTTTAGGACAAAGACAATTTTTCGTTTATATTTTTTAGCGATGCGACGCAGTTGATCTGTGCCTGCGTGCATCCGCAAGCAAGAAAGTGTGTCAGAATGAAGAAGAGAGGTCTAGAGAAAGAGAGAACCAGAAGCCAGCCAGCAAATATTTTCTTCTAATATTTTCTACAAGGCAGACAAGATTGACTCTTGCAACTGGCAAAGCGTAAATCGTTTTCTCATACTCTTAACTCGAACAAAATGTCGCTTTTGTTTCATATTCTCTTTTAGCACCTTGCTACGACTTATGAATAACTATGCCAAAAAGGGCTATAACCATGACTATGAACTGTTCAGATACCAAATTTACAATTTATGGACGAACCGGAGAACGTAACTTTTTAAATATTTGTACCCCTCAATTTGGATATTCTATTCTTGTAGATACAAATACGCATAACTGATACTAAACTAGAAATGACATCTAGCGATGTGATCCAACCAGCGAGCCAATATTTTCTGACGAAGAGATCCTATTTTGTGGACAATGCCAAGACACAATCAGCGTAAATTATCCGCTTTGCCAAAAACAATCTCGTTTTTTTCTTCGTATTTTATAGCAATATGGACGCAGTTGAACGGTGCCTGCGCATATTGGGAAAAAGTGATACCAAAAAACCCCGAAATGAATAGGCAGCAAAAGCAAAGAAAGGAAGCACCAACCAATGGGTTATCGCCCGACATATTTTCATGTAAATTATTCCAAAATATTCTTCTGTCAAGAATCGTTTTGTGTGTTTCTCTCTTTCTTCGTATCTTGTAGCTAATATATGGCCGCAGTTGAATGTGCCTGCGCATATCTGCAAGTAGGGCAAAGAAAAGCATCTTAAAAGAGAAAGTGAGAGAAGAAGTCAAGACTCGGAAATGGGAAATGCAAAAAGGAAAAGTTTTCTACTTGCTTCTTACTTTTTTTTTGCTAACCCTCCCTAGCTTTCTTTCCCAAAGGATATTATAAAATCTATTGCAGTGCAGGATGTTCGCCACACACATAAACCCTGTGTACATGTAGCAAAATTTCTTGAGGCAATGGGAATCAAATGCCAACTTGAAAGCAATATAAACACCACAACAACACTCGAAACTGAAACCGAAATCGCAATCAATTCGAACTGTCGAAACTTGTTAAGGTCAGGCAATGAATTCTATTTGAATTGCTTAAACCTGTTTTGCAGAAAAGCATGTGACGCTGATCATGATGATTGTCGATCGATCCAATCCAATCTATTCATTAGGCGGCAACAAGCAAGCTCTTTCAGCCTCTGGATGTTAAACTCTGTGCAGCGTGAGACAATTGTTAGCCACATAATTTGCTTTGCACTTGCGCCTTTTTGCAGCGTACCTAACAACCGTGGAGGAGGAGGGAGGAGGCCTCCTCTTGGCTTTATTCCAACTAGCTTTTTTTCGCTCTGCCAATTAATCGTTAAAGGGAATCAAGAACGAGACATCAAGTCCATCCAATGCAAGTCCAGTTTAGGGGCAGCATCACAGCACCAACAACAACCTACGTAAACAACTTGCCAGACTCTGCGCGCACGAGTGTTCCTAAGATCCTAAGTAGATCTACTCGTAACAGTGTACAAAAACACTTAACGTTTTTACATTACAGAGAAACGTTAGCTGCACCACTGCAACTGCAATCGACCAACACATTAGATCCGACTGTCCTCTCCGTTATCAGGCCCAGCCCAGTTCAGCTGCAGGCAAGCGATACGAGAGATTCAAGAGCCAGGCCAGGACACATGGGCCTGCACTCTGCCAAGTCATGCCAGGCTAATCAAGCCAAGCCAATCCAGCCAGGCTAAATCAAGCCAAGCCAATCCAGCCAGGCTAAGCTAAGCCAAGCCAATTCAAGCCAGCACGTAATGCATTGCGCCGCATAGAAAAAAATATGCGCTCGGTCCGCGCTAAAGGGAAACAAATGCGTTTGGACCGAGACCCGCCACACCACACAATCACCAGCACTCGCTGTCGAGGCGAGCTGATGTGTTGTCGTTGTTACCGGGCAGCTGCCTGCAAGTACGCTACGGGCATCCAAGCGTCGTCGTTGTCGTTGTCATCGCGACAGTCGTCAGAGTCTTCCACAGAGGCAGCAACCTACCAAGTACTTGAGAGGAGATCGAGGAACAATTCTACTGCGTTGTCTGTCTGCATTGCGTTGTATGCGTGTATGTATTTGTATGTATGCTTGCCTGTTTTATATATACACACAGCTAGTAGGATGGCGTTAGCACGTTAGCTATGACCCTATACGGCTCGTGCCTCCGTCGTTTATCGCAAAAGGGAACCAAATGCGATTAGTGTTCAAGCATCAAGAAGAAGACAAGAAGTCAGCAGCCAAGTCCATGTTCAAGCAGCAGGAGCAGCCGCAGAGAAAGCCAGATAAAAGACGAGGTTAGCGGAGTTACAGCGCTGGTGTTGTTTTTTGCAACGGGTTGTAATTTTCAATATATGTGTAAATTCACTCCTCCCTTCCATCCTTTAGCATAGCCATACATACATACTGTACAATCCTCCTCTCTAGCGATCTCGAGACGCGGTTAACTGAAATCCATCGCAAAGGGAATCAAATGCGATTAGTGTTCGATGACGTTAGAGGCTAGCTAGCAGAGACAACAAGCAACAGTTGTGCGCTAGGCTACGCTTCGCATTGCCAGTTGAGCGTTTAACTCCTGGTGCACCGTTCAACAAACCGCAATAGGGAAACAATTGCGAGGTGGTACTGCAGCAGCGCACACACACACTTCCGAGAGACAGAGAATGAGAGAGAGAGAGAGAGGCAGCGAGCGACAGAGACAATTGGGCCAGTTGAGCGACTAATGCTCCTGGCAGTTTGCCCAGTTCAAAAGTCAAATCACATATCAAAAATCGTAAAGGGAACCCAATACGATATACAGCAGATGCAACAGCAGCAGGCAGGTGGCGGACAGGGAATCCAAAGCCCCAGCAGCGGAGGTTCTTGTTACCCCGCAACAAGTTGCTTTCGTCGTTGTCGTCATCGTCATTTCTCCGTGTTGTTGTTGTTGGTGTATGTACGCTTTTCTTCCCCTCCCTTGCAGCCTAGATGCAGAACAGAACAGAGCAGAGGGCCAACCTCCCCCCCACTTAATGAGAGACAGTTGTCGATCGGTCAGTTGGTCTGCCCCTTCAACACGTCGCCCAAGTTGTTCTCAAAGGGAATCCATGAGACACGCGCTACATTCTACATCTACTACTTTCTTTTCTATTTTTGTGTTTTCTTTTTTTTTTTTTTCGTTTTAGTATGTTTAAAACTATGTATTTACAGCAAAGTATCTATGTAATCTGGCTCGACGACTAAGTCTTCTGGCCCAAGTGCCCAAATATTTATTGTATTTACACCTTTTTATATGTACGAGCAACGCGATGTTGTTCCCCGATTAACAATTTGTAAATGTTCGAGCCAGTTCCCAAACAATCATTTTCCCCTCCCTAGTACTATTGTAAAACATTCGATTGTATAATTAGTTATTGTTAAATTGTGACATGTACATTTTCGTATGGCGACCCGATGCTAGAGAAGAGTAACCCGTACAGCTGGCAAAGCAGTCCCATCCTTGCCCCCCTTTTGGATGATGGTTCATCCCATTGAGAGAGAGAGGGAAATCAAAAGCGAAAGCGAGGGAATTAAATGAGGCTACTACTTCACTCCAGTCGAGTCCAAGGCGGGCCATCTCCATGACATTTTGGGGGCGTTTTCGACTCCACTAGCTGGTGACCTACAGGCAGCAGTAAAGGCGAGCATCCGTTCAATGGGAATGGATGCCCTCCCACTTCAAATTTTGGGAATGCCATGAATCATCTCGAGCTTTTGGGTGTTCTCCGACTTCGACTGATGTCGCAGCACTTGTGAATCCTCTTGATATTCAATGCTCCATATTCATATCGTGTGATGCTAATGGAATCTGCTGAATAAGATCATCATCCCTTAAATGGTTTCGACGCTTCTTGTAACAAAAAACGAAGCTGCCACCGAACTGCAAACTGAACTGGAAGAGAAACACTTCGCTCGCTTTTGTAGCATCGTCACATCTTTGTAACGTTAAGCTGTCTTCATCTGCATTCCATATGGTAGAGCATCTTTCTCGAAATCGGATTCGAATTCTATAACGCGGATCAAGCGAGATCCAGGGCGCAACTTCTACTCTACAATTCCACTTCTACTAACATATATATTCAAGACAACCAATACCAAGACCATCATTATTTTCATCGACATGCACGCACAGCACCACCTCTACCACGACCACCACTTGTTTCGCTGGGCCTAGGACATACATATATATATATATAGATGCGTATACGTAATACGCAAAATATGGGATAGTTTTTCGTTCTCTATTGTAACATCTGGATAACTTGTGAGGATAACTGGCAATTCAAAATGAATCATCGCTTCAACCTTCGCATTGACAACACACATTCCCCCCTGCAGTTGGTGGGCTCCTCAGCCCGGGTGGCAGCTCGTTAGGATTAGGATTTTCGTTTAACGTTCATCTTCCGTTTTCTGAGTGGCACTTAGAGAGAAATATTGGGAATTTCACTAGAAGAATCGCATATTGTCGCAGTTTTATCGTAACACTTTTCGTATCTACACATCGTATCCGGTTTTCGGTATCCGTATCGACGGCAGCGTGGGATCTCCAAGTATCGACGGCAGCGCGGGATGCCTTGAATTGACGGCATCGTGGGATACCACAAATTGACGGCAGCGAGGGATACCATACCTCATCTGAGGGGACGGCAGCGTGGGATTCGCATAATGCGCAACGTGGGATTTATTAGGGCTTCGGTTAGGCGAGGGCGCTAGGGACAACGCTTCTACTCTATAGGCATCGGCATCGTGGGATTACATAGTTTCGACGGCGGCGAGGGAATACCCTTACATTGGACTGGAGCAGAGCGGTTGACTGACGGCGATGGATATCCATTGGATGACTGCGGCGTGGGAGCATTTTCATTTGGATAGACGGCGGCGAGGGAATACACTTCACTTGACTGCAGCGAGGGAAAACACTTGACGGCGGCGTGGGATATTTCCTGACTGCGGCGTGGGAGCACTTGACTGCGGCGTGGGAGTTTCAGGACGGCGGCGTGGGATATTCGGACTGCAGCGAGGGAGCCTCATCGGGTTTTTGTGTTTCCATCATTTCGATGATGAAGATCATCGTCGGTATTCCCCATGCAAGAGACGGCAACGGGCTAATGCAAATGCAAATCAAATACAAATGCTAATCATATGTTCAAAGCTGATATACCCTACATTATAAAAGACCGTGTTTTGCTGACATCTGGCATCTATGTAGATTCAAATTCAAATTCGCAATCGCCGTCCCAGTATATATTTAATTAACATGACAATTCTCCACCGCACCCTTGATTTAACAAACCCATAAATGGAGCCAATCATCATCTCTGCATTTACTCTCTATATATAAATCTATATACGCTATATACTTATATGTTCCTGGAATACCGGAAAGCAAACCATTTAATACGATGATCAAGATAATCCCATATGAACATTTTGCGGATTATCTGCTGAATAAATGTTTTTTGAAAAAATGAATTCAACTTGAACTTGTTATTGGGAGGGAAAATAATTATATTATAATTCATTTCAGATTATCGGATTACAGTTTGTGCTCATTGATTCTAGAATAGCTTGAAATATCTAAGGAAGATGTTGGTGCTGTTGTGAGGACGATAGCCGCCTTGGACCGTGTAATTTGCACCGTGTTGGTTGTAGACGGGCTTGGGGCCTGCATTGAAACCATAAGAGGGTTGGGGTTGGTAGTTGGGCTGAGGTTGATAATTTGGCTGGAAACCAATGTTGGGCCTGGTGTAGTTATTTCCCGGATGGGTCTGGGCTGGTGCATAGTATGTGGCATTTTGACGTCCATGGTTAAAGTTCCTGGCAAAGGAAGTCACCTCGGGACTAAAGCAGGCCACGAGGAGAACTGCAACAATGGAGATGATGTAAAATGTCAGCGGGAAAGTACAGCAAATATTGATAAAAGTAAGCTCTAACCTATAGCGGCAGCCAGCAGATAAGAAGACTTCAACATCATGATAGAGGTTGTACTAAGTATTTCCCGTAAGTGTTGCGAACGCTTTAAAAGACGAATTGGAACTGAAGGCAAGCAAACTACGATTGGTCCACGGCAAGTACGCTTATCAGAACATGAGACAACAAGTTGTCTAATTCTTTATATAGTACACAGTGCTCTGGAAGTCTAGAAAGTGGCCTTATCGGCAACAATGGGTTGGGAAACTGTTTATTTTGAATAAGCCGCTGGCAAAATATATAAGAAAGCTGCAGCAGAGTGTACTCGACCACAAAGTACCTCAAAGTGACATATGAAAATTATATAAGAATTCAATTTAACACTTTTTTTTAGTAAACAATGTGATTTTAGTCAATAACCAATTGAACTAATTCTTAAGTTTTTCTTTCATTTCTTATATTTCTTCAACATATTTTGCATAGCAAGTTGTCATCTCAACTCTTTAATTTATGACTCAAATGTGTATTAAAATTATTAAAGCTACATCATGATTTTAACATAAAAAACAAAACAGAATTATTCAACGATCTTGGATTGTTTTTTATGATCTAGCTTATACGACTATTTTGTAATCAAAGTTTGTTAACGTAGTTGTAGCTGCATATCAATAACATATACCTTTTCATAATTGCGAAGCCGCTTACATACATGGTCATTTGGGTATTACGCCATGCTTCCTTTTAACTACCGGGTATAAAAAGAAAACAGATGTCATACTTGTTTTACGGTTGATATTTTTACACCTGATAATAAATATGTCGTATCTATCTATATGTATATGTCGATGAATCATCTGGCTTCAACCGCGTTGCATGGGAAACAGGCCTTGGCAGCTACCGCGTCTCACAATTTGTACATCTGAAAGTGAATTGCAGATTGAGTCATACAAGTGTACAACGGTGCGTATGAACTGGAGCTCACCTCTACCGCAAAGACGTGCACAATTGAACTTCTGTTCGTTGAGATACAATTGCCGGTCGCTGCCACAGATGGGATTATACTCGGACGTTGTTTGACATTGACCCAAACAGTTCAGATACTGCGCCGATGGAGCCGAGGCGCCGGGCACAAAAGGCGCCATGGTGCCCACCACCGGCATATTGTTAACCAGCACAAAGTCACCAGTGGAACGAGATGTGCTTGCTGCTGTTGGCGGTGTACTTGTGCTTTGCGCAAAGATCAGGAAATCGCGACCAGCTATTTGAGCGCTTGTGATAAGGGCACAAGCTGTTAAGATCAATATTCTTAGAAAGCTATGCATGATAAGTTCTGCTGACTAGCTCGGAGGTTGTGGTTGGACTAAGCCAAGCCCCAAGTTGAGCATGTTAGTGCATAGTTTATAAGTCAAACACACACTTTAATATAGGTGAGCGAAATGATTTCATTGGAACAGGTTTTTAGCGATTATTTTTCTGGTAAATCCAGTTCCGATTCAAGTTGTTTACAATCGATTGCGATAACCCATATCTGGGGACATCCCCAAAAGCCACAACCGTTTGGTTTCCGTTTGAAATTGAATTAGTTAAGACAATGGATAAACTTAGGAACTTATAATGAGTTAATAACTAATTAGCAATTGCTCGGAATAAGAATGAGAATCAATCTGCGGTAAGACGAAGATGAAATACACTGGTAGAGGATATTTGACTTTTAATAAATAGATTTTAGTAACTTAAACTAGCTTAAGAACTGTTAGACTGAATGCATTTTTAGAAGTGGTCTCACACACGCTATGTCAACTCATTTCTTTGCGTTACACTTTTTTAAGCAAAATTAGAATATCCTCTGCTGGAATATAATATTATTAACCTATAATTATAGCATTATAAGGCGCAGCAGTTACTCGAGGACCAGGCATTGAGTGTGAGGGAGAGACGTACTGCATGGACTGCTCAAGTTTCTTGTAGGCAGCATTACGGAAACCTACAATAGCTAATGAAAGAATAAATGAATAAAGTAAAGTAATTCATAAAAATTATAACTTACAGTTCGAGGTGCGTGGTACACCAAAGGTTTCTATGGTTTCGCCGGCTTTTTGTTCCAAGTGCGGATTAATTGCCCGCTGCAGGCATTTTCCCATATGGATGCCACGTCGTGGTCGACCACAGCGGCAAATCTCCACTAGATTCTTATGCATTTCCGGCGAAATAAAGTGAGCGTCTCCCTTGCCATCGTGTTCATAGGGACACATTTCTGAAGTATTTAAATAAAGTATTACATGGTATTTAAAATAAATAACCCCTTAGCACCTTGTAAAGTCATTTTCTCCTTCAGCTGTCTGTCAATCTCATCCTGATGATAGAACTTATTCGTTTCAGGCTCACCAATTTGAGTCCAAATAATAGGATAATTGCTGCGGGACTTGTGCTCCATGCGCACCATTTCCTTACTGAGCAGATCATTATCAAAATTAATTTATAACTAAAAAAAATAACTTACACTTTTCCAATTAGTTTCGTCGGATCCATTTTGAGGATTACTAATGTTTTTTCACGCTCAGAAATATCTACTGAAGTTTGTTGAAATATATATTTATTATTAGTGTTTACTTCTCCATAGTAACCGTCAAAGCTACCGCCTGCGTATCTAAGATATTCTAAATATTCGAATCTAACATCTAAGTCCTTCATTGTGCTTTGAACAGGGATGAAATAAGTGTTATTTTGTATATGACAAATAAAGAGGTACAATAATCCTATAAAAACCGAGAAACCAATTAAAATGTTTGTAATTAAATAATCCTTGCAAGTCTTTATAACTTAGGCAAAGATTGTCCTGGGAAAATTTGAAAGAATCTAAAGATAATTTACCGCAAAGGATATTTTTTTTAAGCAATAAGCTGTCCAATCCTTGTTAAATATCCAAAGGACATGCTTTTTTAGGTTCCTTAGAAGCAGAACTATCGAGTAGCATTAATGGATTTTCACACTTAAATCAAAAATTTCCATGTAAATTTTTCTAAGGGGGAGGCATGGAAAAAATTCGCAAAAACCAAAAAACACCCGGTAACTTGGCCATTTGAAGGACTATCGGAATGTCCTTTGGCATGTCGATGGAGTACACCACAAGTAATCAAAATACACAAGAATATCCTTGATAGTCCTTCAAACAACAGAGTTAAAAGGACCTTTTTGTAAATTCAAAATTAGCTGTAAATCGAAAGTCCTTTGAAGGATATGGATGAAAATGGTGTCAAACGATGGCTTTAAGTGAGCAATCATAGCTGCCCAAAGGACATCGTGGTCGTCCTTGTAGTTGCTGAGTTATACAGGATTTTGTATTTTTGACTAATTTTTCGCCGTCACAGGATGGAAATTTTTTTCAAGATTTTCGAAATATCCTTGAATGCAAATCGATAGTGCAGGTCCTTGCGAAGTAAATGCAATGAGTCCTGGCCAAATCCACAAGGATTTGGATGAGCTAGTGCTGTTTTTCTACAGCTAAATTCCCCCAAAAAAAACATTCTTGTATTGTTGTTGTTGGGTATTTTCATCTTTATTATTATTAAATGTATGTATGTAATATCGGAATTTCAAATTTGTTGTGTTTGCATTAATTGCAATTGTTGCTGTTGTTGTTGTTTGAATCAAGTTTATTAAATAAATTGTAGAAAAATGCAACCTACATTTTTCAAATACTTGTAGCTAAATTTTGCGTGTTTTGTTTTGTTTTCTGTATTCTGTAATTATTTATATTTAATGTTTATTACATATATACGTACATGCGTGTACGTTATTACAATATTGTTTTTCACATGAACAAGCTTGAAATTTACACTTTTAGTGCCTAACTATTAATTTTAGTACATTTGCGTATAATTTGATTTATCCCTTTATAATAGTAGCTTAGTTAAGACTATATAAAGTTAGAAAAAATTTTCCTTTTTTGGATTTAGACGTAAATATAGTAAAGATATAGAAATAGGCAGAGATAATATATACATATATGGAAAAATTTAAGGGGCGAATGCGAGAACTGATTCTTTCGAATTGCGGCACATTTGATGATATCCATATGATATTGTAATTAAATGTTATTTATAATTTATATAAATAATGCCTATATATTGTTTGCATAGTACTCGTATTCGTATTTAAGTTGATTTTGATAAAACCCGATAAATGTTGGAATTTCATTAATTTAATTTGTATTTACAAATTAGTTGCATGAATTAACTATGAATGAAAAGCTGGGTGCAGTTCGATTGATTAGAGATTAAAAAGGTGCCAAGGTATTGAAATAATTGCAAATGTATATCTAAATATGTATAGCTATGTATAAGGATCGAGGGATTGTTAAATATGCTGTTTTGTTTGCTTCATCTTAAATATATACAAGACGCTGATTATTAATGATTATGATTATTGCTAAATGCAATGTGAGGATCGATTACACAGGATCAGGATACGGAACAGACTTGTTACGGACAGACGAAAATACAGTCAAAATTACATTTACAATCTTGTTTTTACTTAAAAGTTAGACAACATACACTTTAGCCTAAATATAATATATATAATAATAACAATGCCAACACGCACAATCAACGATTTTGGCTACAATAACAGTTGTTGTTTGGTACACACACTCTTTCGATCCACATACTACTTTCATTTGCATTCGCATTTGCATTTCTTTTCATTTCTGTTAAAGTACTACATTTCACAATATAGTTCATGTATATATATGTAGATATATGTGTATATATCTGTTTTGTATGTATATATAATAAATTTTCTTTTAAACAAAAAGTCAGTCCATAGTTTTGGTTTCTTATCAGATCGGCAATTTGTTGCACGCTCGATGATGAACATTATACATATTAACATATGCTGATGACGACAATGATGATCGATGATCCCGATTTAGATTTTCATGAAAAACCGTTCTCACAATATGCCATTCGTATAATATTGATAACCATCGTACAGTTTGGTGGACAGGCTCTTCAGCGAGTCCTGGACAAGCTGCTCAACTTTGCGTTCCATTTCCTGCTCAGTTAAATTCATATGAAAGCGTTTACGGAGATTCTGTACGGTGCCGGAACAGCCATTCTTGAAGCACGGCAGCTGAGCATCTACAAAACAAAAAAAACAATTTTTTAATAAACAATTTAGGAATATAATGCATTTCACTTACTGCTGCGCATGATTTCCACAAAGTTTATAATGCGATCCATATGCTTGCGCGCTGACATCATGCCGACGAGCAGCAGACGATTGAATTCCCGCCAATGTTCGGAGCTCGTGCCACCCATGACATCGACAAACTCGTGTGTGAGCTTAAATGGTGATTGCTCAAAACCTAACAGAGATTACGGGAGATTAGTATATGACTCTCGCATGAGCAATAGCTAATCGCAATGCTTACCCAAATTCTTTGGAGATATGCTCAGAATAAAGCCAAAGTCTATGTGTATGATGTGGCCATCCGAATGGAAGAGTATATTGCCATTGTGTCTGGAAAGAAGAGTGAAGCAAAGTTAATGGTTGTTGCGTCTTTAGAAGCATTTGGGACTCACCTATCCTTCACCTGCAGCAGATAGGATATCAGGCAATATGCCGCACAGCTTTGCACAAAGTTCTTTTGGGCACGACGAAAACTCTCGCCCGTGGACGTGCCGTATTCATCAATAAAGTAATCCCGCAAAGATTTGTTCGAGTTCTTTTTGATTTGATGCAGCGAGACGGTGTTCAATATGGGCTCAATTAAACCGCTGTCGTTTGACAGGCAAATGATCTTATATGGACGCACCCACAGATCCACTTGCTCCTCCAGCCAAATAATCTTGAACATCTGTAGAGCGAAAGGCATGTTAATGGAGGTGGTTAATGAGAAAGGAGGAGAGGTTGTGGCTTACCTGCAGCAGCTGGGTGGCCATCAGTTCCTGGCGCAGATCGTCGCCACACTTGACAATGGCTGAGAGCAAACGCCAGCTAGATAGATGACCATATGGCGATGACTCACGTATCAGTTTCTCCTTCTCATCCCAGGGTTCCTAAAGAACAATAGATGCATTGTATAAGTTGATGCTTGAATGGGTTCAAATAAGCTTCCAACTCACCTTTAGCGCTGCTGCCGAGGGATCCTCGGGATCGTTGCTGAACGACTTGGTGTTCTCGCAGTTCAAATTGTTGCAATGTCGTGTGCGCACATCGCCAATGTTGAAGACAACCGGTGCACCTGTGGCAGATGGTTCTACATTTAGTAAATGATGCAAATTACTCTGGAATGTAGTTAACTCACCTTGATCTCTCGAGTCGCATGAGTCCAGAGACATCTGTGAAATGGCATCGCGTTCGCGTTCGCTGTTCTTCCGCATGTGCATATATTGCGCCGTGATCTCATCATCCTCCTGTGACCACACATCATCCTCCTGCAGCTGCAGTCCGCCCAACGACAGCAGATTGCCACAATTGTGATGGCTACCCGGCTCGCCACAGCCATTCTCGGCCAGCGTGCCATCCGTGGGCTTCTTGCGACGACAACTGGAGCCATGATGGCTGCTGCTACAGCTGGAGGTACGACTGCAGCTCTGATGCATTTGCAGGCAGCCGCCATCCAAGTGCTCCTCACTCTTGGTGTGTCGCAGCGTTGGCATCATTTTGGGTATCAATGGTGAGCTGTAGATGTCGTTGACCTCCACGACCTCCACGTAGATGATGTAGGGCGTTTTGTCCTTGGAGTTGAGCACAGCAGTCTTCTCCTCTGTGATGCGTACCACATGGTGCGGAATGTCCGAGTACAGCGGCAACCAGACGCGTGCTGGCAAATTCTTATTGATCAAATTGAGGAACATGCGCAATGCCGACGTCTTCTCCGCCTTCGAGGGCAACGACGTCAGATTCTTGCCCACATTCATCAGCGCCTTCATGAACTCCTTTTGTGGCGCCGTACGTGGTGCACCGCAATTGCAGAGCGTACGCTGCCCAAGCAAGCCGTTCACCTGGCCACGCACCGTCTCGAAGCAGGTGCAGCCATTGTCGAAGGCACGGCCCGAGGTGAGATCACCCAGACACAGCTTGGCGGGCGTGGCATGATGATGGTGATGTGGCAGCGTTTGTGTCGTATACGGCGGCTGCTGGTACATGCGATGACTGATGCTCAGCTTGTGCGGACTGCGCGAATCCGTTAGCAGCACTGTGGCATCCGATTGCGAGCGATGATGCGTCTTCTTGACGAGCGCCACAGCTGGACCATGATGGGATTCGGATTTCGTTTGTTGTTTCTGCTCACGCTTCGAGAAGATCTCCTTCATCAGGGCCAGCTTCGATTTGCGATTGCTATTCCCCAGCGTGTCCAGCTGATAGTTGTACGCCTCCAGCAGCCAGAGGCACTTGAGCGAAAAGTCCACAGACTTGCGACAGCGTATGGTCAAATAGGGATCCAACACCTCGGCCAGCTCATCCATCTGTGTGTACATGACAATCAATTGTGGTATATACAGATCGACCACATGATCCGGAAAGCTAAAGATCTTGTTGCCAATAAAGCTCAGCACACCCGGCTCCTTTGAGTAGAACAAATAGTGCACGGCAAAATGTATGTTGAACACGGGTGATTCAAAGAAGCGCAACAAGCCGCTGGGACCACGCTCGGCGCCGCTGCCCTGCTGGGCACTCGCTGTAGGCGCCCGCTCGCTGATGAAGTACTTGACCACGCCGGGCACTGGCTGCAGATGCTTGTGCAGTGAACTGATCGAGTTGCTCTTGGACAGCGTCACATCGTTGTCGCAATCGGCGCCGGGTAGACGCAGATTCAGTGTGCGCTCCTTGCACTTGACATCCTCGGCTGTTCCTGCAGCTGTTGCTTTGCTGCCATCCGTGGGCTGTGGCTCTGTGGGCGTGGCAGCGGCTGAGGCAGCCGCCGCTGCAGCTGCTGCCTTTTTGCTCGAGTTCGAGGTGAGCAGGCTAAAGAACTCTTTCTTCTTGGAGATGTCTGTGGGCGACTTGATCTGATCCTGTGGCGTTGTCGCTGTGCTGTTGGGCGTGGCACTTGCTGTTGCAGCTGCCGCTGTGCCCATGTCCTGGGCATCGCCTGTCTTCTGCTTGGCGGCGTTCTTCTTCTCGTGATTCTCAATGATGCTTTGCGCGGTGCGAAAGATGGCATTCTTGGTGGCCCCAAAGAAGTTCTTGAACAGCACCTGATCGTTCTTTGTGCTCTCCGTGGGCGTTGCTATCGGTGTCGGCGTGGCTGCCGGTGTCGTTGTGGGCGTGGCAGCCACATTGCTGCTTGGCGACGTCTGTGACATGACGGGCAATGGCTGCTCCTGCTGCTCATCCAGTTCCTCCTCGTGCTCGTGTTCTTCTTCGTCCAGCACTGGCTCGATCTCGTTGGGCGCCGTGCCAAGCTCCAGATTGATGGCAGCCTGTGACATGTTCATCACACGATAACGCATGCGGGCATCCACATCACATTGCTCCTGATACTGTTGCTCCTGCTGCTGCTGCTTGGCCAGCTCCCGTTTCTGCTGCTTCTGTTTGCGCGATGGACGCAATGTGCGGCAATCGAAATCGTTGGCAGAGTGCGGCGGATAGAAGCATAGATCCGATTGCATTAGATTGTAGTCTTCATCCATGGACGTGGTCTCCATCATGTCGATGCATTCCTCCTCGGCATCCGCATCGGCGTCGGCATCCGCATCCATTTCACCCGAATCGAGCGATTCATGTGAGTGGCATATGCGATTCAATGAGATTTGGTCCGACTCCGAGCCACAGATGATGCCTGTCAAGAGAACAAGACAGAGATAGAGAGTATTAGTAATTGTGCTCACATTTATGGCAAAGTTAACTTGACTGCTTACCGGAGTCATCCGATCCTAGACTAGTCAAATCCTCGCGCTTCTTGCTGCTGCCAGCGCTGCTGCAGCTGTTGCTGCTGCTGTTGCAACCACCGTTGCTGCCACCGATGACGCCCACAATGTCCTGGGCCCGCGTCGACATCGATTCACTCGACTTGGGACGCATGCGTAACGTGGGGCAGGAATCAACTAAGAGTGCATAATAAATTATTATTAAATGGCAATGCTTGCAGGACATCCACAGCTACTTACCCACGGCACCACTGGCCACTTGCAGATTCCGTTGCTCGTGTACGTGCGGCGTCTCAGGTGCTGGCTTAATGGAGGCGGTGGCGGCGGCAGCGATTGTTAAAGGCGCCGGTGTGTTGGCTGCCATTAAGGTGACAGCTGGCATTGGCGGGGCGGTGGAGAGTGCAGCCGTTACACTGGCCGCAGTAGTTGCAATCTTCGAGCACATATTCGTGCTGAGTATCGATGATGGTGAGCAAAATGCTGGTTCGTTTTCTGCATTGGGCGACGAAATTTCCACCTGCACCAACAAATAATTTCGAATATTTATTAATGTTTTACGTAGCGCATCGCAAGAAACAAAAAAAAAAAAATCAAGTACAAAGAAAGGCGACAAAAAGAAACAACCCAATAAACGAGCTACACTCTCTCGATAGTTTGCAATCATGTGAAAAGCTCTAGTGCAATAACTGAACTGTTACGGCATGCAAAGCTTGCTCACTCTCAATGTTTGGGCACCTGACGTGTAGGTGCGAGCGGGATAACTGGTTTGCTTATCTGTTAGTCTGTTCCCGTTCTCTTGTTGTTGTTATTATTGTTTATTGTTGTCGCTCTTGATAACCAGAAGTGTACACAAATAGCAAAAGTGCAAAAATGTGAATAACAATGCGAACAGCGATAAAAATACAATTAAACAGATTATATTAAGTACACATACACATACACACACAAGTGCATGTAGTTGTAAAGCAACTAAAACTTTCCAAGTTCAGGTGTGCCCAACGCTGCCAAGCTTGTCGAACGGACTGGCAGCGTGTGTGAGGGGGTGGAGTGGGCTGGCTTTGCACTCACAAGTGCCGAAAAAAAACGACAACAACAAATAACTCACCTCGGGTATGCGTTGCAGGGCGCTGTCGAGACTCCTATTGCGATGATGTTGCGTGTGATTGATGCGTGTGTTTGTCACCTGCGACACTGGCGGCAGCAATATGCCCATAGATCTGCAAAGTCAAAAACATAACACTCGATTATTAAATGTAAGGTCAAATAATACTGTACAAGAAAATCAATGCTATGTCGTCAGCAAATGTGCAAATACTCAAAAGTAATCTGTAGATATTAGACAAAATGGTATTGGCAAATGAACCACATTCATATACAAACACAAGCACAAACACAACCATATTGAACTCGTTCTCACTAACTACAATAGTTGGATATTTTAAGTTAATTACTTTTCAACTGTCTTGTCGATTTATTGCATCCGTTCGATGTGTTGGCAGAGCTCAATGCACACAAACACCATACACAGCCAGATAATGGCTCTTAAATTAAATTAGCAACATTTAGAAGGTAAACACCAGAAGGAACTATCGCAAGAGAAGTACACACAACAATGGGCCACCGTGCGAAACAAAAAGGAATGAAAAAACACACGCCAACTCACATACTCGCACACACACGTGCAAAAGCGAAACAAAGCGAGAGAGCGAGCTAGCGAGCAGTGGTGCTCACTGTCTGAGCTAAGTCAAACTGTTTAGCATCAAGTCATCGTATGTTAATCTAACAGACATGTTAACGCTCAATGTTATTGCTCGAAATGGCACTTCACTCGTGAAAGCTTTTAAAAGAGCTTTTCATGCCGGACATGACGTCTCTTTGCTTTAATAATTTGCTTAAAGCAAATAAATAACAATAAAAGACAATTTACAATGTGTCATACAGAAGACAAAACAAAGCCAAGCCAGGCAAAAACAAAAGTAAACTACCAAAACAGACTGAACACACTCATTCAGCCAGAATCTATCATGTTATCTGTGGCAATTTATGACAATTTTGCATGATAAGAAGGTTCGGTAATCGATTCACGAGCCACTTATCACTATCTATATATATAAATAGATAATTTCAGCAGTTACGCCAGGCCAGGCGACCTTGGTTGGAGTTGATCAAATGCCTTTCACCCAAACAAAGGGCGCCACAGGTGGTAGATTGAGTAATTTGTAGGATTTGCATACGATTTGAGGTGGCTTTAACTAGATAATGCAAATAATGCGCATACGCCGCATTGGACGCCTGAAATGCGCAACCGGCGACCAATTGAGATATTTAATAGATAGCACGCACCCGCTATCTACTCGACTAGTTTTCCATTACCATAGTCCAAACTAAATGACTATAATTTTTTTTGTTTTTTCTTTTGTGTGGTTTTCCGAGAAGGAAATATCGCATGTATCTTCTTTCTTCGTCCGGTTGAGTTGCATGCGATAAGACGGCGGATGAGTTTGGTTTTGAAAGTGCACTTAAGAAAGGATAAATTGCATTTGGAAACTAACAAAGGACTCAATCTCAATTTCAAGCCAAGCAGCTCTGGCCAAGATCTCGGCCTTGTTGTCTGCTGGCAATTTGCCAGTCAAGCGTTTAACCAAACATGAACAACACTCAACCTCACATGCATAAGCAATGTGTTCTGGTATGTATGTAAGTGTGTGTGAGTTGTATCCATGTGTTGCTACTCATTTGCTTTGTTTCCTTCCGCTGCTTCGACTACTTCGCTTCTTTGCTCGCTCTCTTCCTTGTGCAGCCTTTACGTGCTCTTTTGTGCACGAGTTGATTGGCCGTGAACAATGTGGCAACAAAAAACGACGAAAAAGGAAAAGAAAACAAGGAAAATATTGTGGAAAGTGCAAGTGTAAATGAGACGGGTAGGAAGCACCGTTAAGTCGAGCCCACCTCCTGAACAGTGGCACTAACAGGAGCTATGGGATGTGAAATGACGGCACCTGGGTTGTTGGACCCAACATTGGGCTCTTTGCTTGTCTTCAATGCTTCGACTCTTGCTCCAGATACACAACTTGCTTTGCATTCCAATTATCTTTTATCTATCAACCGCAAAAGGCAAAATCCCATAATAACATCTAAAGCTGTTCCCATTGTAGTCGATATCTATCCATGGGTTTTTTGCCAGCAATCAGAGTGCTCAATATTCAATACTATTAGTGGCTCAATCCATGCCATTCAGTATTATTTTGATGGCATCTCATTTGGCATGCGGTGCGCATATTGTGACTGTCATTTGCAGTCTAATAATTTGTATCTGTAGCTCAATCTGTATCTGTATCTGTATCTAAGGCTGTCGTTGTCATTGTCGATGCTTTTGAGATTGGCAAGCAATTGTGCATGTATTCAACACATTCCAGACATGCCAGCAGCGCGACAACATTAGTTGTTAAATTATTTACACATTTGCATTCATTTGCAGCGGGTTTCGACTGCAACCGACCGGAATACGAGTCACGTCTCACGATTTACGTAATTGCACACCAAAAAAAACAGACGTCAAGTTGGGCAATTTTGGGTGGACCCACAACAGTTGAAGGTCGCTGCCCCACAATGAGTTCGACACTGCTTTCAAAAACTTGGCATAGCAGGTAGCTTATCTGAGATGCTCTAGCCCCAGCGGGGGGTACGAGTAGAGTGCGCTACAACAGTTTGTACTTCTCATGACAAATAATTACATCGATAGTTGTTAGTGTGGCCATCGTTGGGCGCCAAAGCTGCTTATCAGACTCGCTCTAGACCCATCGGGTGGTGTACAATAGAGCTTTAAAATCTAGGCCCTTAAAATGCAATTGAATTTTTGTTTGTACTTTTTCCTTCTTTTCCAACACAATTGACCTTAATATTCAAATTCATTTTGTAATAAAAGTAATTGCACTTAAAAAGACCCATCTGTATTTTTAACCACTTTCGTTGGGCGCCTCGGCAGTTAAGCGGAGTTCTTGTAGGCCCCAGCGGGTGTCAATTTGAACTTTAGAGTACAAGTTACCCCTTTTCATAAAACATAATGAATACAACAAACAGCATAATGTTGAACTTTGTAGCTAATTGCCTTCCCTCATTAGCGTGAAAAGGTTTTTCTGCTTTCTTCTACTCGGTGTAATCAATCACAATTTGTTTGATAGCATTAGAGATCTGTTTGATCATGTTATTAAACAACTTTTGTATCTTTATTGACTATTTATTTACTATTCGCTTTCACTGGTTAGGTTATTGCTTGGATTACTCCGCTCTCTTGAGTACTATTTCCAAATGTTGTTGTTGCAACAACAAGACAAATAGATGCGGCGAGTTCAGCGACACATGACGTTGCATCTTTTGAGTGTATTACATGAATATTTCACAAAGTTTGTTGACCAACTTCCGTGTCTATGTGTATGTGAATGAACCGAACCAACTGCTAATCTGTCCATTCATCACTCGCGCAATATTGATGTGAATACGAATGCACTCGGTCTTTGGCTGGAAAAACTAATCGCTCAAGGGAAGCTGAAAAATGTTTGTGGGCTTGGCAGGGATATCAGTTAGCAGCGAGAAGCTGCAGCATTTCGTGTTGCAACCTCAGCAGACTGCAACGGCAACGGCAACAATGGCAATGACAATGAAAATGCCAAGAGCGAAATTAAATTTCCAGTCGCTCTCTCTCTCTCTCTCTCCTTTCTCCCATTCACGCTCTGTCTTTCTCGACAGGTCTCTATCTATTTCTCAACCACACATTTGCATTTCCCTGTTGTGTTCAATGCCATTGAACTTTGTGAGTGCACAGAGACCCGTGAATTGCCATTCGCCGCTTGTGGGCGAATGAATGATACAAAACACTCAAAACTTGTGAATATTTCAATTCGCATGGGGCCTTAAAGCAGTGGTCTTAGGCATCGAATTATTTCAAATGCGACAAGTTGAAGCTTGTGGGGAACTTTTTCTCTACATTTCATATTGTATCATTTATTCATTGTGTCACATTCATTGTGATTTTTCCCGTTAAATCATTTTTGGTCGCGCGACAAAAAAATAAAAACCCTGTTGCTGACAGCACAAGCTTTGTGCTTCTTCATTTTCATTTTCATTTTGTTGTACCTATGTCAAGGTGTGACGACATGCGGCAGCCCCAAGCCGCCCACGCTGCCGCCAAAACCTGACCACCCCAGGTCCTCTCCCTTGTTGGCGTGCGCGGCGCACACAACCAAAGCTGCGCAGGGTGTGGCAGGATACACACACACACACACACACACACACTCGTGACATTTTGCTTAAGCAAAACTGAAATTCCACTTTCAGGAATTTAAATCTGGGGTTTTTTCTATTGTGCTTTGCAACTGCTGATACAACCAAGTGTACAATCAATAATAAATACAATTTCTAGTCAATCAACTGTAATGAAACACTTTGAATATACGTTTGCATTTCGTTCGAAGTGCAAGCTGTGTCCAGTTGTCAGTTGTCAGCTTTGTCGATATTGCCAGCCATTTTCACTGAACTCGCCACATCAGCAAACTTGCAACTGCAACTGCAACGGCAACTACAACGAATTGCATTCGCACAGACAATATGTGTAACATGTGCATATTTATTTTGAAAAGAATTCGGTAAACATATGTTTGCAATAGTCCATAAAAATGGCCAGGGAATCCGCCTTCCCATTTTGCCCAGCTCGTCGCACAAAATAACTTGGAATCGAGTGCGCATTTTGCAATGGCATTCATTTGGTATTCACTATACATTTTTACGACTACTGTATCAATAAATTCATACACTTGCATCAAAATAAACTCATGCAAATTGCACGTTACTGTAGACTGCAATTTGCAAATATAGACAAATATGCTCCTTGCTTTAAATGTGTACGGAAACTGAGCCAATTTATTGATTTAAATTGAGAGTTAAGAGAAGAAAATAAAAATTAAATGAACGCGCACATGTGCTATTCAAATAATGTTCTATATAACTGAGAATTAATAGAAACTAATGGTAGTCTTTAAATTGATAAACAAATTCGAGAAATGCTGCATATCAAATAAAATGAAAATGAAGAAGCCATGAAAGGTTGCAGTTGATCTATTCGACTTTGAGAGACCCTGTAACTCTCTAGTAAAATATTCAGTTAAGATAGAATACTTGGATGAAGCTCCGACAATGTGTATATACGAAAGGCTACAGAGGAACTAAACGGCTGCAACAGACCATGTAAAACAATTATTTAAAATATTATTGATTATTAAGAGAAATTAATGGCAGTCTTTGCATAGCTAAACAAAGGCGAATATCTCAAATAAAATAAAAATGAAGAAGCTATGAAAGGTTGCAGTTGATCTATTCGACTTTGAGAGACCCTGTAACTCTCTAGTAAAATATTCAGTTAAGATAGAATACTTGGATGAAGCTCCGACAATGTGTATATGCGAAGAACTAAACGGCTGCAAGAGACCATGTAAAACAATTATATAAAATATTATTGATTATTAAGAGAAATTAATGGCAGTCTTTGCATAGCTAAACAAAGGCGAATATCTCAAATAAAATAAAAATGAAGAAGCTATGAAAGGTTGCAGCTGATCTATTAATCTTTGGGAGACCCTGTAACTGTAACATAATATATTAGATATTAGATACTAAGCGGCTATTAGAAACCCTATAATTTGCCTATAAGACATTTAAAATATACAGCCAGGAATCCTCCTCCAGTTACAAAACAATCAATACAACTGACACAATCAGACGACGTTTGCAACGCCTCGAGTGCAAGGACTTTGCCCAACTGCAGTCGAGTGAGCGGTTTGCAAACTGAAATGTCTAGTTGAATTCAATGATAGACACACCATGCATGCAGGCATATTAATGGCTTACATGTGTTAGCCAACACAACTGAATGGAAATTGAGGGCCATTGCCACATGGCACTTGGCAGAAGCAGAAACGACAGCAACAGCGACAGCTACAGTAATAAACGGCAGGAGGGAACTAAAATATATGCAAAAAAAAAAAAAAAAGAAGAAAATCGTTTTCAATAAACAATTTTTAGCATTTGCAACAACGATCCCTGTCGCGCCTGCGTGTCGCATCCAATTGGGTGTTGCAACAGCATGAGGAAGAGGAACGGGTTGGAGGGGGAAACTAGGCACAGTTTGCATGCAGTCAATGGGGCATGGCGTGCCTGGCAAAATGACGTGACGTGTGGCGCGACAGGCTGAAAGTTTTGACGCCATTGTGGTAATTTCTGCAGGGAAAAGCGACAACAAATTGAAGTGGGGAAACTTGAATGGGCGCAACGAGACGAGCTGAGCTCAGCTCAGTTCAGCCTGACGCCAGGCTGCAATTTAGCCAATGGCATAGGGATGGGTCGAAGCAGCCAGGGAAAGAGCGAGATGGGATCCGGGGCAGTCAGGCAGTCAGGCAGTTGCGTGCACGGCTGAGCGGCGTCAGTTTTCCGGTTTTGGTTTTGGTTTTGGTCAGCAAATGAAAATGGTCAACGAGAGAAGATACTCGCTCATGGAGTAGTAGTAGTTGTTGTAGTAGAAGCCAACGTGGCAAGGAGGCTAATGAGAATTGTTGTTGCCGTTGCTATTGTACATCGCTTTGTATTTATGATTGCCATTAAGTCGCATCGCATTGCCGCACCTACTCCAAAGGCGCTCCCATTCAAATCAAGCCAGCCAACAGGGAGTCGGGGAGAAGCTGCCACTGATTGACGCTGTCAATTATTCAATAGCGCTAAAAGCCTCTTTTTAAGGTTCGAGTCCCTTGTCTTGCCTCCCCTTCTGGCTTCTGGCAACGCCTATTAATTGTTTCGTGACCGACTCGGTCTGGCTGGAATGGGAAAATGACCAGGTGTGAAATGCTTCTTATGCAAAGCAAATGACGATAAGCAAAAGGTCATTAGCAGTGTTGACCTCCAAGTGCAGCAAATGGAATTTTGTTCTTGTCGCTATCAAGTTCGAGGATAAAATATTTGTACAATTTCTACGGCAATTGGGCGATTCGTTTGCCAAGGCTGGACATTTCCACGGACCACCTAATGTGCCACAAACGCCTCACCTTTTACCTTGTTATGCCGAACTCTGACAGGTTGCATGTGGTCATGAAACGTTTCCCGGAATGGTCGATAGAGTTAATAACAATAAAAACAGCACTGTAATTGCTTAGGCTGTGTGAGTGGGTTTTTTGAAACTGTGTGTATGCAAAGTTTCCCACGCTTTCAAGTCAACAAATTAGTTAGTAGCCAACTTAATAACATCTGCATATAATGTTAAGCCGTTAACAGAGTACGCCAAGCTGTTATCAACGGCTTATTAAGCTGTTAAGGAGGCAAGACCTGTCGTCTATTTATAGGAATTTATTACCACCAAACTGTTTGTCAATGGGTTAGTGAGCTGTGAGTGAGCCAAGGTCAGCAGTCTATATTTAGATAGTCATTGCCCTTAATTAATAAATACATTAATATTTACATGGAATGAGTTCATTGAAATACAGCACTTCCGCTACATAATTCTGTTAAGTTGCATGTTGCTCGAAGACAGTTTTAGATATGTTTAACAGCGGCTGCTGAAGCATTGGTATGTTATGTTATGATGTTCTATTACAACGCTCTGTATTAACAGCTGTTGAGCAATGCCTTAACAGCTATGCAATGCAATTCTGTTAACAGCTCTATGTTAAGCTTAACAGCTGTGGTGTTGCACATTAAGCAGATCACTGTTAAGTATTTAATAGCAGCTGCAACTCACCTGAAATCTAAACTCAAGTTCCTTTGGTGTGTGGAAATGCGTTTGGGTGGCTGTCCATTCGTCTGGGCGCCCGTCTGTCCAGCGCCATTTGGTGGCGCCACACTCAGATTGGGTCGGCCGTGCACCGAGGGCATGGAGTGATTGAAACCACGACTCAGACTGAGGCGGGGCTTTGAGTAACGTGTGTGCTTGGGCGTGCTGGCCGCAGAGCTGATGGCGGGCGTGGAAGCCGTGTTGCTGCTACAGCTGCTGCTGCTGCTGCTGAGGGGCAATGTGACGGGCGTGGCCTTGAGAAACGCCGGCACATAGTCCTCATGTCCTTGGGTGAACACGGGCGAAGCAAGCGGCGTTTGGGCGCCGCTATCACCATTCGAGGTGCAGACCACAAGTGGCTGGTCCGAGTACGATTCACCTGGACTGGGACTGGGACTGCAACTGGAGCTGCAACTGGGCTGTGGCGGGGCGGCAATCACCGTGGGACTGTGCACCACAGTGCTGTTGCTATGTTCGCTGGAGCTGCTCGTGCTGTTGCAAGCGGCCGTCGAATGCTCCGAATTGTCATCATCATCCGGCGGCGCTGGACTCTGTCGACCGCAAGGCAACGCACAGATGTCCATGTTGCCATTCTCGGCCAGCGTCAGCTTGCTGCTGCTGCTGCTGCTAATGCTAGACGGCTTGCCATTCATATTGTAATCGGAGTGGGCATCGGTGCAGGACAAACGCACCATGGCCGGTGCACAATGATCGACCACATCGGCGCCAGCATCTGTGGCATCCACAGTGCCTGGACGGAAGTTGAGCATATCGCTGCCCGCATGCAAATCATCGGCGGTAACTGCCACAACCGGAGACAGCAGCTTGTTGGCCGTGTCAATCTCACGGATCTGTCGCAGATACTGATAGCCATTGTCCTGGGCCACCGGCTTCTTGCGTGTGACGCCGCCAACGCTGGCTATGCTGAGGCCCACAATGCTGCCGCCATTCTGCTTCATCTCGTTGCAGCCTGTGGTCGAGTTGGTGGCAGCTGTCATTGTGGCTGCCACATTTGTGGAGTTGCTCGAGTTGTTGCTTTTTTTGGTTTTAAATGCTGAGATGACGGAGTTCATTTTGATTGCGTTAAGAGTGGAGTCGTATTAGAGTCTAGTGTGTGTGTGTGTGTGTGTGTGTGTGTGTGTGTGTGTAGAGTCTTTCGAGAGTGCGAAAGATAGTCTTCTGGATGGCAAGTCTTTGTTGTTGTCTTAGACCTTTGAATTAGTTGCAGTTCCTTCCAGCTGCTGCTGTTGCTCTTGCTGTTGTTGTTGTTGTTGTTGACTCATTTTGCATTTGGTGAATATTGAAATGAATGCTCTTGCTCCACATTTGAGTCATTCACTCGACAAGTCGACGAGGCCCCGACACCATGTTCAGCATGTCGTTCAGGTTCACTGCAAATAGACACAGACAAGAAATTGGTGTCAATTAGTAATTTGTAATCAATTGTGGGCTAAAATTAAGGTAACTACTTGACTACGACTTGGCTTCCCAACTTTCAAATTGAGCTGTTTCTGCCCCTGAGTCATGACTTTGTTTGTCCTAAATTTGCATAATGAGAGCTGCTCCCTCCCTCCCTTCGCTGATTAGGGGCGTGGTAAGTAGAGCCTGGCGCCTGTGCCCCATAAAAACTGGCTGACAACTGAAGCGTCCTTGAAAAACAACAAACTGCGTACAGAGCGCTCCCCCAAGTAGGCCCAGTAAACAGTGCCAGCCTCGATTAATCGAGAGAAGCGCCGCTTTGTTCAGTTCTTAGCTAGTTTCTCTTATATTTTCTTTGCTTTCCCATTTATTTATTTATTTTGATGAGCGCAAAAATCTCTGGCACATGACCAAATGCAAATCAATGACGGCAAATTTATATAAATAAATCTCGTTCATATGAAATTTAGACGGTCAAGTGGCCCTGAAAAGATATTAAGACGTAGACCAATGTCTATGTGTGTGTGTGCGGGACAAATTAATATGTATACTCGCATAAACAAATATGTACATTTTGAAACACATACAGTGCTCGTGGCATATAGCGAACTATAGCGACTAGAATCGTCTATGACATTCACTGCCAACAATGAAGGCTGCAAAGTGAACTGCAGACACGTGACGATGATGTCGATATTGAGGTCGGTTAAAAGCAACTCAAAGGCATTAATTGGGGTTTGATAGTAGATAATAGAAAGAGAGTATACGAACTGTGTAATGCAAAGCGCAAGACAGATTTTATATGCAAGAAATGTATTTCAATGAAATATGTCATTTATTTTGTACAACTCATTTGGAATACTCTGCACTGCTGTTCATCATATCGCATGCTTACTGTATCTAGCATACCTATTGACTTTGCTAACAAGTCAAACCGAGTGCGATTCTCTCGCTTGGCAAATCGAAGTGTCAACACGCTAAATGATCAAACACTTTTCAAGGTGCTGGGTTAATGCACTGTGATGGGGGTTGGGGCTTGGACCATGGGCTTTGGGGTCTGGGGTCCGCGTGTACCCAGCACAGCCTTGACCCAATTCTCTTTTAGTGTTTTCCGTTTTCGGTTGGTCACTTGCCACTTTTAAACTATCGATTTGTGTCAACGACACAGAGAGCAAAATAAAATAAATAAACAATAAGCGATGGCAACGTGAGAAAGTCGACAACTTGCGTTTTGATTCTGCTTACAAATGCAGCTCGAGAGTCATAAAAATTGCCTATTAAATAGACAAACATTAGCCTGCTTGCACCCCTCAGGGGTTCAACACAAGGCCCACCTTGTCCCCGTTTTGTTTTGCTCTGAGCTGACCCCAATTAAGCACCCTGCTCGTTTACAACCCCTGACATTCATGCACTGCAATCACACAGCCTCAATCTGAGCACAATCTGCATGTGCCAAATAGCGTTGCATCGAGTCCCTTCCACCTCCTCCCCTTCCCCCCATAGCCCGGGGGCACAATTGTAAAAAGTGGGCGTATTGTTGTTGAGCCAACAAGTGACTTTGTTTATGGCATACTCTATAAATCCCAAAGAGAGAACTTAATGCGCCACCTCAAAACAAGTATAAACGCTGTAGCCGGGAGTGCTCGACTATGGGTTACCCTGTGCGCAAATTATTCACTCTGGCAACTAGCTTGTTTGCTTTTCGTCTATAGTTTTTAGACTTGTCCTATTAATAGCACTTGCATTGAAAAGCAATTAAATAAAAATACAATTTCTGCACAAATCGCATGAATCAGAATTTTCCTCATTATAGCCCAGATCGTTACTAACATGCCGCATTTATCTGTGACACATGACGGAAAGAAACTTTTTGAATTTGTTTTTGGCACAAAGTCAATCAACTTGGCTTTAATTTTGAAGGTCAAGATACCAAAGTGAAAGGCTCTAAACCTGTTCCAAAGTGGCAAAAATATCTCAACATGTTTGCTGTTTTGACTAGCAAAGAAATCAGTCGTTTTATTTGTGTATATTTGGCAAACATTCTAGTGCTGTGGAAACCGCATACCAGTTTGATTAATAGCTATTAATCTAATCATTAAGTGAAGTCGCAATTCAATTTGAAATTTCTGCACAAATCAATCCATAAAACGATGTTAATCGATTGATGAGTTTGCCAAAAAGAAAGCTGCAAATAGATTATGATGTTGATGTTGATTGGATCAGCACTTATTAAATATACTTGTATAAGCAGATGAGGCTAGCACTAATCAGATTAGTAATTAAATGTACGGCACACATGGCAGGGCTAATTAAATAATACGCCGAGTCCAAGTCCAATGCCAAGCTAGACATATAACTAACATATATAGACACATGTGTTTGGCAACTCAATGACCTAATCAAAGAAAGCAAAATAGTTGTTGTTGTAGTTTGGGTTGCCAACCCATAGATAAACTCAACGACGCTATTATCATAAAAATAAAAAAACAACACAAAACAACACTACACAACAAAAAAAAAGTAAAAGGCTCCTCTCTCGTTAAAAATAGCACATCAAAATGAAATTAACATTGAGACCCAACCGGGAGGCGGTTTGTTTGTTCCGAGTCAAACGACAACAACAACAACAAGAAGAGCAGCATTCCAGTGGGGTCAAAGCAGCTGCCTTCAATTAATTTAAGTGCAAAATTTTTCAATTCCCCCTCCTCCCCCCCAAAAACAAAAAACATAACAAGCACATGCCATGCGGGCGGTTTTTGGGGCAGGCCTTGAAAATAACACAGTAGTTGCAACCAACTATGAACAAGTAAGAAAGCTACAGTCGAGTTTGCTCGACTGTGAGATACCCGCCACCCAATTTTACCATCCAAATATTATATTTTCCAAAATATACTGAAAAAATACTAAAAAAAAATATACTAAAAATACCAAAATAATATATCAAAATTTTCTTTGTTCGAAATTATTAGCTTGGCGGCACTTTAGTTGGCTTATTGAACACCATGATTATGTTGCGGAGTGTCATAGCAACTAGCTAGGCAGCACTAGCAGTTGCACGTGGGAACGCCTTATAAAAGTAATTTCTTAATAACTTCTGTGTTTTTTATCCGATTGTAACCAAATTCGCAGAGAGCATTAAGATGGTGATTAGTATTGTGCGTACCAAAATTGAACGTTCTAGGTTTAAAACGACGCTTGCAATTCGGTTTTATTCGATTTACGGGGGCGGGAGGGGGCGTGGCCAAAATCAAAACAAACAATAAGACATACTGTCGCGAACAATTTGTCGCTCTATCTCTTGTAGTCTCTGAGATCTAGGTGTTCATACGGACGGACAGACGGACGGACGGACAGACGGACATGGCTATATCGTCTCGGCTGTTGACGCTGATCAAGAATATATATACTTTATGGGGTCGGAGATGCTTCCTTCTGCCTGTTACATACATTTTCGGTCGGCACAAAGCCATAATACCCTTCTACCCTTTGGGTAGGCGGGTATAAAAACTGACCCCTCAGCCAGTCAGCGAGTGCGTCAGCACTGAGAACTGAGAACTGACCACGTGCGAGAGTTGAGATCGAGATTCGTACACTGCCCCTAGGGCCACTCCTTGACTTTGGCACGCCAATATGCCGCTTGATTTCGTTTCGTTTCGTTTTATTTGTATTTGGGCCGATGAACGATAACAATCGACAGAGGCTTCCACTTTTGTTTATGCGTTAATAATTGAAATTTATATTAGTTTTGCACAAGCACAATCACAATCGTAACTCACGCATAATCGGCACATTCTTTTACATCGCATTGTTTTTGTGAGTCACAATAGTTTTCCTTCACCCATTTTGTTGTTGAACATTAATGAACAATGTATGCTAGTCGGCTAGTCGATAATTGCTAAGAGCAAGCCCTATCTGCATCTGTTAATGGGCATTTGTTTCCCTTTATTTTCGGCATAAGAATGAGTTTGCACTTGAGACGCAACTGGGCGTGGGAAGATTGCTTGGCTCCGTTCAACACACACACAATACACACACACATATGTGTACATATGGTGTTTATGATTGTAATCCGATCGGGTACACAACACACACACTTATTGCTGCACCGTCTCTTAACTTGACTCTTGCATCACTCTACACTCCTTGGCGTCTCATGTTTCGCTGGCTAAGCGTGTCCTGCCAGGGTCAAGTTGCTCTTGCACTCGGATCAGCACTTGAAGCTTCCTCTAATCACAGATACTCGTATTTTTAAATGTTACTGAAAGTAAAAGATTGTCGGATTTGCTAGATGTAATCTTTGTCTGTCTTTTTGTCTCTCTTTTTTGGTTTCCCTGGCATTGTCTGGTAATTACAACATGTTCATTAAGTTGTCTTGGTCGAGCGTGGAGCTGTTGACTAACCCAAGCCAAGGCCATTTCAAATTGTAAATTGTAAATTGTTAAATTTGAATTTCGTTGTCCGCCAATTGGGCAACAAGTGCGACGACATAAAGCAACAATTTGAATACACGTAGCGTATTCAATTTATATATAACTTGTGTGCTGAACTTGAGCCAAATAAATGTCAACAAAGTTCAATACGAGCTGCCAACTAAATAGCTCACGAAACAATTAACTTCTAATTAGGTTCTGTCCGAAACGAAACAAGTCTATCTATATTTTCTCAGCTTAACTTTCTGGCTAACATTCATGTTATTTATGTCAAGTTGAGAGTCAGCGAACTCTGTCCACCAAAAAATATTGAGGGTAGAACGAAAAAAGTTGACTCAGAGCCTGGGACATTCCCAAATGGAAATCTAAACATGTAGCTGTAGCTTGTCAGGCGTAGCCAGCAATCAATCAAAGGCCACCGAAAAAAGCCGAAAACAAAAAAACACGACAACGACAAAAACAAGTTTTTGTTTTTGTTACCCCCTCAACAATTCGTTTTGGGCCAGCAGCCAAATGGACAGGGCCAACAGACAGACAGACAGACGACATGGCAGAGTGAGAGCCTGTGAGTTGACCTTACAACATTGCAGCCCGGCTGGTTGCATGCATCGCTGCGTCGCTTCACGTGAATGTTAAACTGCAATCTCGGCTAGAATCAAGGCAGACCCAGCCGTGTATTCCTGTGCGAAAACTGTAAGAATTAATTTCATTTGCAATTTCTTTGGCTCCAACCAACAAACGGATGTCAAAGGGTGGCCAGCAGCACGTTATTAACTCCTTCTAACTACCCCCAACTAAGTGAAGAGCAGGCCAAGCTAAGCCAAGCAAATGAGTATTATTACAACATGATTATGTTGCATGGACTTCCTGTGTGCGGCAAGCGTCTGTCGACTTTTTGTAGCCACTGTTGTGTGTGTTTTCTCTACGCGCAGTGATGATTTTGTGGTGGCCGCTTCCCGTTCTACGTTTCTAGATTGATGGCACTGAATGACAGACTGGCTGACTGACTGACGTACTGACTCGACCTGTTCGGCTGCTTCCTTCTGTTTAGTTATTCAAGTCATGCTCGTGTCGCTTCTCTCGCTTTTTGTTCCATTGTTCGTTGGCTGTTTTTTTTATTTATTTTTTTTTATTATTTATCAAGGCAAGTTTTCAGTTTAGTTACCTCAATGATTGGGCAGCTCTCTCAGACTTGCTGCAATACAACTGTTGATTGGACTTTTAGTTTAGTTCCGAATGCCTAGCGGGCAGCTCCCCCCTCTCTCTCTCTCTCTTTCTAAACAGTATTTCAATTTCCGTTAGATTGTACTTGATGTCCCAAAAAAAATTGCGCCGCCAGCCAAAGACAAGTTTAAAGTTTTCTCCCAAATAAGGAAAACCATCAAAAATAAAATATATAGAAGCGAACAACCCCTAGGGAATTTCTCAGTGAACAAAATCAGCATTTATTAAATAAATATTTCATGAAAAAATTACTTATTTTTTGCTTATGCAAATGAAAGCGCCGGAACATGTGAGACCCGGGCAAAAGCTCTGTTCCGGGTCGCAGGCGGGGTGGGGGGCATAGACAAAGATGGGAACTTCCTGTAGCTTTCGGGCGGAGACACATGACAAAGAACGCTGTAAATTGTTGTACAAAAAGACGACTAAAAATATATATAAAATATTTACTTAAGATAAGCATGAGAGAAGAGTGCCCAGTTCCAGTTGCAGAGCTTCTTCAGGTTTGCATAAAATGCCAAACAATAACAGCTTGTCCCTGTCTGGTTGTCTGCTTGCACAAAGATAAACCCCTTCTCTCTTCGACTATTCCCCAAGTGGGGCTGCTATTTATTTCGACTGGGGGAATGGAATCAGCAGAGCGCACCGATGCCTGTAATTTTATGTCTGGACGTGCCACACGGCGGCATTGGGCAGCCTGCCAAAATGGGGGCACCAGCAGGGGGGGGGATGCATAATAAATGGCCAAACTGTGTGCAGCTGCAACAGGAAGTTGGCAGACTACAAAAGATTTGGAATGGTGAGAAGGCGACAAAACACACACACAAACACACAAAATGGCAGACAACAATGCGCCCAAAAATGTAATTATAATTTACGATAGGAGAAAGCCCAGTGAAAGATCTATTAATTTGGAAAGGAAAGCATTTTGAATGGCTTAGAAAATCACGTAGCGCACTTCATCATCTCAATCGGGCTGTTCGACTGTCTTATCGGTAGCCTCAATTCAATTATTTGCAGCGCCCAGGTGTGCCACACCTTTATTATCTACTGCAACTGCAACTGCAACTGCCACTGCAACTGCAACTACAACTGCAACTACAACTGCAGCATGCACTGGCTCTTTGTTCCCAGCACTTGGCTACAGCTGCGATTTTGCGCAACTTTTGGTGCCACACAGCTGTGTGCCACACACACCACAACACACTGCGAATGGTGTGATACTTTTTTTCCTCATTTTATTTGAGAACAGCTCGTTATCTGCGCTGTTTGTCAGGCTTAAGCTTTGTGCAGAATCTGGTGTAGAAGAGCGTGGCATTTGGAAATACCCTAGTTTAAAATAAACTCACTTATTAATTAACTTGTTGCTTTCGCAATATGGCTAGATTGACAGCATTTTGAAACTCTATTGTTGTTCTTTATTATATAAGTTTTAATTATTGAATTTAATTTGATTTGACTTTATTTAATTTGTATTTATTTGCTTTTGTTTTAGTCGACCGCCATATTTATATTATTTATCCTCTTTCTGATTCATTTTACTTTTTCCTATTTATTTAAATTTAAATTAAATTTGTTTTTCTCTTTGTCGACTACAAAATGTATATTTAGTTTTTTCCTGTTCAATTTAATTTGATTTGACATCATTTTAAATCTAATTTTCTCTTCGCCGCCTGCAGTAAGCTAACATTTAATAAATAAGTACGATCAATATGTATGCATTCTCTATTTAAAGCAAGGGTTATTCCCTTGGTTTACTAACTCAGCTTTGCCTCAACAGCAACATGCCCGACTAGTCGGTCGACACAAACAGACTGAGCTGAGCTTCGCAACAACAACAACAACAGCAAAAGCCACAGCAAAAACAACAGCAACAACAGCAGCAGCAACAACAACAGCAGCAGCAGCAGCAGCAGCAGGTCATGTTATCAGCGCAGAGCAAACACGGGCACAGTGCGTGACAAAAGCATGCACCCGCAAGCTGGCCAGTGCCAACGAACTCTAACAATTTAACAATTAAATGCAAACGCAAAAAGCAAACGGAATTTGCTTGAGCTGCAACTTTGACGTCGTCTTTCGACTACAAACCAATATTAATTCGTATGCAGCTAATGAACTGTAAATTTGCAATTGCAGCTGCAGCTGCATAATCACCAATCACTGAGCGTTATGAGTGGCATGCAGCCGACCAGCAAGCGATGCCGACAAGACGCCGCAACGATTGGGGCAAGGCCAGAACGGCCGCATTCTCAGCATAGTCGCCGTAAAAAAATAACAACAAACTAGTTATCGACTCGCAAGCACCCTGTACAAATGTGTATTTAATGTAGCTGATTATTATGTTATTAAATTAAAATAAATGAAGTTTGAATGGTGTAATGAAAAGTAATATAAATATTGTATTTAATTTTAAAAATAAAGTGCATCTGAAACTGTTTCTAGTTTCCTCTTGAATAAACAAATCTTATTGCCATATTTTGAATTGGGCAAGCAGAGTCTGCTGCTGCTTGCACAACTTCAAGACACTCTTTGCACAAATACACACAATTTTTCAAATATTTTACGACTCAAAGATAAAACTAGGGGTGAAATTATGCAATAGAAAAACAACTGAAGTGAGGGGGGAGGTGGGGAGCAGCGTTGCAAGGCGAGTTGCAGATGCTGCACTAATTTTCTGAAATTTTCTTTTGCCATGCAGCAGCAACAACAACAAGAACAAGAACAAGAACAAACTCCACGCTGCAATAAATTAGAAAATTCTTCGAGCCTGCTGACGCTGCTAATGATGATGACGATAATGACGATGATACTCATCATAATAATATAGAGAATGATGATGATGGGCAGGGGGAGGGGGAGGGGGGGGGGATGCTTAGTAGGCAGTACAATAATTTTATGCTTCGCAGCATTTGCAACTTGCCCCACGCTGTTGCAAGTCCTCAAACACACAGATGATATTATTATTTCATGTTCTACATAACTTCTGACTTGAAAAGCCGTCTCGTGGTTTACGCTGGCAGCTGGCGCAGATCTGTCCACGATGCTGCACTCACTCACAATAAGTTACAAATGCTTACTCCCCCCTTTCACATGTTGTGCCATAATCCCACATCCATATGTTACTGCTCCGACATCGCCATCGCCATCTCCATCATCATCATCATGGTTATATGCATATGCATGCTCTCATATTTATCTGGCACAAGTTCTTCTAGGGTTTCTGACTTTTCTTCACATTTCTCATTTTCAGAGTGAGCCCACTTTATGAAATTTATGCCATTAACTGGGACATGCCAGCTAAAGTTCTCTCTGCTCTCATCTCATTTGTGGCTCTGATGACTCTAATTGGTCACTCACATCGCATTTTAACACTCCTCCAGTTGTACTTTGGCTAGAGCTCTTGCCATTTCAAAACCCACACAGCGTGGGCTGCACTTTTGGTTTGTCATCATCGTCATCGTCATCATCATCATCACCATAATCATCAACATCGTCATCGTCATCGTCAACAGTTTGCTGCCACGGCTGCTGTAGTTGCGCCTTTTATGGCTGCAAGTGGCAGGCAACAGTTGAATGCTAAATTGCTTTTGATTGTTCTTAAATACTTTAGTTGAGAGCATATGAAAAATGCCTGCCTCCAATGGAATGTTTACTTGGCCTTTTCAATGCAAACAACGTCTTCAAAACTAAACGACTCGACAGCCTGCAAGTTGATGTGACGTTAACATAGCACTATTCATCTTCTTCTATATAACTGATGTAAAGGTTGGGCTTTTTGCAAAGTTGTAAGATTTCAGTTTAAGACTTGTAAACATATGCATTTCATTAATGAGAATCCATTTAGAGGGCAACTTAAGAAACTGATGTCAATGCCACATTAACATAGAGCTGTTAAGTGTTCTGTTTACATACATGCTAACATGACAGCGCTTGATCGAAGCCAGCTAGCTGTTAAAGTGATGTTTATGCAGCGCTGTTAACAGCATTTTCTGTTAGTGAAGCATTAACATGTTTATGCAGCGCTGTTAACAGCCATTTCTGTTAGTGAAGCATTAACATAACTGCTATTCTATAACATTTCTACACTTTTTCTGTGGAATTTGTAGTGTTAAGTTATTTGTATAGATGTTAATTGACTTGACTCGACTATATTAATAGACTTAATTTAACTTTTTGGGTGTTAATAAGCTAAGTTATGTAAATCGTTAATAATAAATAAACTAACAGCATCAAAATTAAGCAGACAAGTTAAAGAGAGCTAAATAAACACTGTTAAAATGTCTGTTAACATACCAAATATTACTTAAGCTTCAAATTAAATATTAATTCCACAATTTTACACTAATAAGCGAATTCAGCACATGTAAAATAGACGCTTTACAGCATCAAAAGTGCTATTTGCAAGTCGTTAGCAATCTGACAGTTGGGATTTGCTACTAAATATTTAATTTAAATCGCCAAACAAAATAAAAAAACATAAATGGGCATGTTTAACAGTATACAAATGGCAGAAATTCAGGGACTGTGGGGGAAGACAAACCACAAATGTGGAAAAAGAAAGAAGAAAAACAAAACAATTGCAGATACCCGGGACAAACATGAGCGTCATATGCATGCGATTAATTTAAATAATTGAAAGCTACAAATACAACAATAGCGACAGTTGCAGATACGGATACGGATACAGATACAGATACATAAATGTGGATAAAGTGAAGAGAGGGGCAGACAGACAGTTTTGTATGCGCACAAATAAACTTCATCTAAATTAATAAATTCGCATTCGTTAAAAGGCGTATCTGGCCAGAGTCAGAGTCAGAGCCGGAGCCACAGCACACAGATGGCTTCACTGGAGGATGCGATGCGCAGCGCCCCGTTTTGCCCAGTGCGCGTACAGCTGGGCGTGGCCGGCAAACACACACACACACACACACACACACACACACAGACACACAGACACGCAGACAACAGAAATAAATGACAGAAAATGTGAAACAATTCTGGAAAGCCGCTTAAACAAATGGGGAGTGTGAAGTTGATGCATAAAGTGTGCCATAAAAGGCAAAACAAAAAACAGACAAAAGGGTGGCATATTCTTTTCATCGGTCTCGCCTTTATAGCCATACTTTACTGTACAAAAGCAGCTGCTTTGACCTTTAACAAAGTTGAGAACTGCCTTTTGTTGGGCTGTTTGCTCAATATATTAATTAAATAATTGATTTAGTTAAAAGAAGATTAAATGAAAGCAGATTGCAAGTCGAAATAAATATTTATAAATTGTGTAAAAGCCAAATTGTTGAATTAGCAACTAGAAGCATTTATTGGCCAAAAACAAAAGTGTTTATTGTATTGTATAACTGTATTTCACACACGCACACACACACGCTGGCGGACACAACAATGTGAAATATGCGACCCAGCGGCACAAATATTTTCAACACTTTCACGCCGCCTGTGCTGTGCTGTGTTGTGTTAGGTCACACGCCAAACTTGAGAGCTGATACAGTTTCGAATATGCAAATGCAGCGAACGAATGACTGACTGAATGAATGAATGAGTGAGCGACTGAATGAATGGCAAAGCGAGCGAAATTTACACAACAAATCCAATCGCAAAATGCCATCCACAGAGCGGCGGATATGAAGTCACCAAGTCGAGCTGGCAAGCAGCTTCCCAGTTGCAGGCTGAACAACAAGCCAAGCTCCAGTCAGTTGCATAGAGCAAGAGATACTTTCAGTCAGACAGAGAGAGAGAGAGAGAGAGAGAGAGAGGTAGAGAGAGAGAGATGCTGCAGCATCCGCAATTCTCTTTCAATTGGCTTTCGCCACCAACTGCAACGACGAAAATGGAAAACTATGTGCATACATTTAACTCGTGGCAAGTTGCAAGTGGCAAGTGGCAACAACAAATCTGCTTTCGACATTTTCATTGCCAGCATTGCGAATGCAATTTGAAACTTTTATCACAGGTGAAAATTGCTGTACACTATTTTTATGGCATTCTCGCGAAAGTATCTGTATCTGCAAGTGCAATTTATAAGCGACAATCTCGCAAGGCATTTGATTAATTTGCCAAAGAGTTTTGCTTGTAACTTTTGTATCTTTTTACAGATGTTGCGGTTGATAAACCGCAATAAGCAAAATGCGATACGCGATACGCAGTTCGCGAATACACTGCGCAAAACTTGAAGAGAGATAGACAGACAATGAGAGAGAGAAACAACACGACACGAAATTCTACGTAACACGTAGTCGCGTTGTATAATATGAAGGTCAACTAGAGACTGAGACTGAGACTGGAGAGAACTGGTAGTTGTAGAAATCAAGTTGAATAACATTTCAATAGCAAAAGCCGCACAAGAAACGTTTCGCTTGAATGACTGGCTGGCTGGCTGCCTGGCTGGGTTGGAGGAGTCGCCACTTGGGAATACGAATTACATTGTGTGCTAAATGCAACTCTTAACGGGACTCCCGACTATCTGCCACAAGCAGCATGCAGCAAAACTGTTCGACTCTTTAATTCTATTCTCTCTCTCTCTCGCATATCTAAACGGTGCTTAGTAGATAACTGATATCGCAATTACGTCAAGTGGCAAGTCATGTTTGAATTGCTGATTACCCAATGATGGATGCACCTGGCCAGGCCAGGCCAGATTATGGCCAACTACTTTGCATTTGCTATCTCTAACAGCTGCAGCTTCCATGCGAAGCAGTTCACAGTTCCAATTGGCTGCAAGGTGAGCAACAATTACTTTAGTGCTGAAATGGGATCATTTTGGCTCCACTCCTAGTCGTAAAAGTCTCGATACAAGCTCTATATAAGCAATTAAATCACTCGATCTAAGCTGCCAGATACATTGCCAAAAGTATCTTTGCAACTTTTTCACGCTCTTGAGGTTTGCGTTGTTCAAATGCTCAAAGCTAAAAACATTGGCAAAACGAATGCTTGAGGCAGCATCAAGTATCTTTCAATTTTATCAAGTGCTTTTAATGGTTCCTATTTGATATAGATACGAGTAGGTTATTGAATAATTCCCATCTTTTGACTGTCGGCATTCAATTGAGAACTGCACCTAATTGTTATTGTAAATATTAATAAATTAAAAAATACATATGGATTCGAAACACTGTAGTATTTATTTATATACATATTTAATTCACTTCTGCTAATGGCAGTCAACAAACATCAAAGGAATTAGATCGAATATAATTTTAAAAATCAATATCTTTTGATTTCTTCTTTATATTTTGAATAGACAAGTCTCGCATATCACATAGTTCTCTTGTATGAAAATTTGCTTTTGTTCCAGCTTGAAGCTGAAAGATACATCTTAGGACTGTCGACATTCAATTATGCAGTTCCCTTCAGTTCAGTTGGCATCCATGGACTTGGTGCTTAAAGACAGCTTCCTTTAGTATGCCGGATGACTGCCAGCCACTTCAGTAGATATCCGACATGTACTTTGGGCTTGGCTTACTGATTTGATTGTACTGTGGCAGGCCCCCGTCCCCTTGCTACTGACAGGGCAGACAATTGATGTGTGGCACATACATATGGTGGTGACTGTGGGCGAAGACGCAACAACAACTGGGGCTGGAAGCCGAGCACGAAGCGAGGACAAATGAAACAATTTAAAAATTTAAACGAGTTGTTCATTTTGTTGTGGAGGTGGGGGGGGGACTAAAAGGTCAATGGCATTGTGTGGGTGTGTTGCAAGCTGTAAGTTGCAACTGAACTGATGCGATTACTGACCAAACTGAGGCATGCCCTAATGCCTGACATAAGCAAGTCTATTAGTGTGTTTTCCCACGCAGCCCAAATCCATTATTAGCTGCAGAGCCAAATGCAACTGTTGACAAAAAGCATAACATAAATTGTGAAACTCTCAATTAGTGACAGATGACTGACAAACACCGAGCCAGATACAAACTAACAGATATCAGATAGCAGATACTTAGTACACAAGCCCAGCGCTGCCTTCTTTCATGTCGATGTTGTCGCTGTTGATGTCGTTTCAGCTTTGTTGCTTTTCCTTCACTAAGTTTTCGGGCGAAAGTTAAGCATAGTTACACAACTTTGTGTTTATGCGAGGAGGGGCGGGGGGGAGTGCCTCGCACAATTTCAATCTCTTGCACAAATATTTATTTTAATTGCGCACATTTTGTGCTTCACGTAATTTTAAATTTCATTTTAAATGCATTCAATGCAAAGTTGACTTACCAAGGCAAACAGAACTCTGTACTGCCAAAAAATAAAACACAAAACAAAAGGAAAGTTCAGAAAATAAATGAAATAATGTGGCTGCTGGGCATTGGCGCAGCAAGAAAAAAGCAAGAAAAGCGCCGCTGCCTAATGCATTGCTCATGTAAAACTGATTGTGGGAAAAGCGTGACTCCGCAATAATTAACATTTGCAGGTTTTATTAGGCGTATAAACATAAATGCCCATGCGTAACTACCGTGTGCTGTGATCAATGCATTTGAAAGCCCCTATGATCTTTAACTATAATTTCGTAATATATGGCAATATAATCGGTGCAGTTTTATGGGAACTTGGGATGGAAAATGCATCGTTAATGGGTTATTAACATGCTTAACAGCTGTTAAACAAACCATGTTAAATATGCACATCTAATTGCTCCGACACCTTTACAGCTCTTAAATCCATGTAAAGGAAATTTATGTTATTGCTCGGCACTTTTAACAGAGTGCTTCATGGACTCTCTGTTATTCAATTGCACGTATGCATTCTAACAGTTATGTGCTATGTTATTGCTCTGTTATTAACAGTTATTCAGCTCATAGGGCTTTAATGCTGCCTCTCATAAAGTTAGCTTAAATTCTTCTTAAATTTCTCTCAAAATTCTCTTTGTATTGCCGATAAGCTCGGAAAAGTTTCTATTCTCCACGTTATTAATGGCATTTTAATTCAATTCAGCCAAACAAAAGCCAAGCACGCCTTACGTCAATTTAAAAATGAAAATGCTAATATGTACACAAGTAACATAGTTCGCCCGACCAGATACGCATTGACAGGCATGCCGTAGAGTTGGCAGTAGAAGTATAATGTGTGTGCATATATAAATATATTCAATGAGTGAACACGATGGCGTCACAGACCCCAACGATACCCACAATATAAGAATAGTAATAATAATACAATAATAATGAAATAATGTCCATAAACATACACACAACATATAAAGAAGAGAATTAATGTGCGCCCCACACTGAAATGCATATGTATGTGTGTATGTGTGTGTGCTGGTGTATTTTGTAAGCCGGACGGAAATTGCAGTTTCATGGATGCTGTCGCCATAATGTGGCAGCTGCTGATGCGGAAGCGGGGCATGCAACGAAGCAGCGAGTGGGAGCGAGAGACTTGAGAGAATTTATCAACTGCTCTTCAACTATATTAAAAACAGACTTTGCGATAAACTTGTTGTATTATGAATTAAATGACATCCAGGCAGACAATGTTTGTTTGTTGACTCCCCACTTGGGCACGGCAATTGAATGTCTCGAAATGGAATGGAATGGAATGAAGCTGCCTTATCAGTAGCTCAGAGACAGCTCGCCAACGAACGATTTCCGACTCGACGAATAGCAAAACAAATATAGAGAATATGCATAAATAATCGTGCGCTTGACTTGGGTTCTTATATACTACGCTTCGTTTATAAATAAGTCAAGATGTGGCGTATCAGTTTGTAGGCGTTTCAGACGAGGTGACTAACAAAAGTTCGCCTAGTTGATACAATTCCATACATCATTAAATATATTAGTTGCAAAACTGCAAGAGAGTTTTACATAGTCGAAAACGTGTATTGTAAGAAATACATATAAATTAAGATTAAATAAGCAAACTTTTGATAGACCCCTCGCATATAGTTTATATAAATTGATATGCATATAGAAGCAAAGTTCGCAAAAATAATGATGATGCCTCTGTCTCTGTCTCAGTCTCAGTCTCAGTCGCCGTCTACTGCCTTTGTTTGTGGGCATGCAAAAGAATTTGACGCTGATACGAATTGGAATTTTGATGACAGAGCCGAGAAATATGTAGATGATAGTTTTTTGCCTTCCATTTGCATAAATATTTGCGACCTTATGTATTTGGGTTGTTGCTTTCATCTAGCATTCAAATTCCGTCGGAATATTTTGTGCTGTACCTCAAACATTTTTCAACCCTTCGTGTTGTCGTCAACTAGAAATAACTAAAATTGTGATTCTTATATTTTGTAATCGTTTCAAGGGTCAACTGTTCCGGTGGCTGCTACACTTGATGTACTACTTGTGGCATTTCTAAAGATGTTCCCACTACGTGCCACATTTGGTAGCACCGCTACTCAATTTGCTTCGCTTCTTTCGCCACAGCACAGAAGAATCTTCTCAAGTAAGCGAAAGGCTGCATTTATGACAGAACTAACTTGGACTATTTCAGCTTATATCTAGCGCATCTTGGCCATAACTAGACGTTTAGTTTCAGCAAACAGATGAAGGGCAGCCAGTACGATAGAAGCGAGTTGAGTTGAGTTGCAGCGCTTGATGTCAGTTTATACTTTTGTTTATTGGCAAAATAAAAAAGTGTACTTTATTTGCAGTGAAATAAGATAGTTAAAAAGAAGCCTTACGACATTCGAGTTTCCAGTTTTCAGTATTCATATTCAAGCCGTGAGCCCGTTAGTTGAGGTGACCCAGTAACAAGCATTAAACGTAATTAGCATGCTATAATAGCATGTAATGTACAAGTGTGACATTCTCTGCTCGTTCTGATCACTTCGTTATATAAGATGGCGGCATTCGTTCCAGCTGACTGACAACTGTCGAGTGGGATGTGGAGAGCTGCGTAAGCGGCAGAGAAGACGCAGCAGAAATATGCAAACACCTTGCAAAGACTTTCACTTTTGCACGCTTTATGCCTCGCTCGTTGTGGACCACGGGAAGGGAGAGGAGGAGGAGGAGGAGCAGCAGATGATGGGAAAGAAAAAGCACTTCCGTTTTGTCGGATGTCAACTCGGGTGGGATTGTCAACTCGACTCATTTGTTTTTAAACTTACAAAAATGTATCTGTATCTGCGACTGCGCTTGTATCTGTAGCTGGCCATTGATTCTTTTTGAAGCAAGACAATGGCTATCGCTTGTTTTTCACTTCTACGGGCAGCCCACGACACTCCAGTCCAGAGTATTCTCTGTATTGGAATTTGAGGCCCCCTTTTCTTGGTCTCTTGCACTCGCAACGCATTTTATCGCCTCATAAACAATCTTTTTTCTCTGCCTCATCAACAACAGCAGCAACAACAACCATAGTAATAATAATAAATGCAGCGGATGCGTAGTCAAGCAAGAATGCGGGATTGGGCAACAGAAGTGCAAATGAAGCGGCCCAGTAGGTCAGCTGCGGCCACAGTGCCCATCATTAGAATAGGTAAAGCAGTGTTGGCTTATTGGCAAAGCTCATCAAAGTGAGTGTGGAACATCCCTATTCTTAATTGCAACAACGAAGTTATACAACACTAGATTGTGCAATTTTGTATAATATACAGATTGGTCACACTTAAGTTTCTTCTTTCAAGTGAAATATAAAACTAAAACAAATGCGAGTTGTTTCTTCATTTTCAATCAGTTTATTTTCATAAGCATAAAATATGAAACTAAATGAGAGCAGTTTCTTAATTTTCCAACAGTTAATTTTCATAGCTACTGCAGCTAGATGTGTGTGTGTTTTTGAGCAAGACGCTCAGTTTGTCAATAAATTGTTTATCAATCTTAATTTCCGTTACACATTAAGAAACAATAACTAAAGTGAATGCCAAAATTGGCTGCCAATTCACAATGTTGTTGCTGTTGTTTTTCTTTTGAAATGAACAAAGCTCAAAACAAAGCACTGCGAGTGCGAGTGAGACTGAGAGAGAGCGAGAGCGAGAGCGACAGGTTACAAACACTCAACGTCTCTAATGTCGGAAATGATTAGTTGAAATTCCAAACTGGTTCGCTTTCGTGGCTACTTTTAGACATCGGGCTCGAGCTTTGGGCAACAAGCGAAATTTTCCTGCTTTTTGGATGCGTCGCACCAGTTGAACAACAATTTGTCCAAATGTTTTGCAAGCGTAGCACACTTTTTGTTTTGTTTCGCCTACAGGTGGACCCGGCTCTTATGTCACTTTGACATTTTTCAAATCATTCAACATATCGAACGTGCACTGTATGTTTGATTTCCCGCTAAAGCCTCGCCACTTCCAGTACAATGGAATCATAACAAAAACACACTCTGCTACCTGAGAATTGTAGTGCAAATAAAATGAAAGAAGCACAAAGGAGATGGAGATGGAGAAGGAGGAAGAGGAAGCGCACATGAATACAAAGTGGCAAATTCCTAAATATAACATCATTAGGCAAACTTTTTGAGCACAAAGGCATGAGGCAAAAGAATAAATGCGAATCGAAATGAAAACGAAATTACAGTTGAAACCAAAACGAAGCGTTCAAAGAGCAACCGCAACCGAAACAGCAATAGCAGCAACAACTAAAACAACAGCAATAAGAAACAGAAACAGAACGCAAAGCCAAAGCAGCGGAACTTTTGCAATAACAACAACAGAAGTCGAGCTTTGGTTAATGGCGCAGTCAGCTTGAAGCGTAGCTTCATATGTCGAAAAGAGACAACGCTAGCTTATTGTGTGTGTGTGGTTTATGTTTTGTACCCATTGCTGTTGTGCGACCTCCTCTCTTGCTTCGCTCTTGCGGGTTTGTTTTGCACCTTGTTAGTTTATTCGTACTCGCACTTTGTTATGGTTAATGCTGTTGTTATTGTTGTGCTTGAAAAAGTTCAACGACATCTTCGCTCTCTTTTTGGCTGGTTTAGGTTTAAGGCTGTCGCCGTTGACTTGACAAAGCACATTCGGCATCACATTTCCACTTGCCGAAGCGTTTTCCCAAGTCAACGGACTTTGATCCAAAGGCAACAACAAAACAAAGATTCACTTTGCCAAAGCGCAGACGGGAAGAGCGACTAAGAAGAGGGAGATCGAGTTGAGCTTGCATTAGGATTGAGCAAAGAGGACGCAATTGAAAGTCAATGCACGCTTATCGCGCGGCAAGCGGGAGGGTGTAGGAGCTGTGTGCTGTGGTAAATTGCAGCTGCCACTAGGGCAATACTAACATACACCATGCAGGCGGCAGGCAATTCGATAAGCGGCCAATGGCCAGCAATTAAACCAGGAAACGTGCAACTCGTTCACGCATTCCACAAAAAGCAACACTTAAATGTCACACAGTGTCTCCGTCTCCCTCCCGCTCTGCGTGCGTGTATATTCTGGCACGTGTCTCACAGTTGGTGCAAATGTATGCATGTATGCATGTTTGTGTTGTCTGCCCCCCTCTAGCGACGATTGCAATCAACAAGAAAGCAAGTTCGCAGCTTTCGTTTGGCTGGCGGCAAATCAAGAGCAAATAATTGCCCTTTCCTATTGGGAAATGAAGAGCAAAGCAAAAGCTGCGAAAAGGGCAATAAAATAAGCAAATTCAAAGCGCTTAAGTTAACTTTCCGCTTCGCGTGGAACCCACACCGAAGTTACTGAGGATGGAATCGTAGTCAAGGTGTCAATTTGGAATGCTAATTAAATTCTTTGGCCAGAGCTGAAGCCAAGGCGCTTGTCGTTTCAGGGCAATGTCAATGGACTCAACGTAGGGTCAATTAAAGGTGCGACTGCGCTACATATTTTGATTTGTTTCGAGTCGTAGTTTGCCACGAATATCTTATCGGGATCTAAACACAATACAAACACTGCAGCACAAGATATTCCAGTTGAATTCGTTATCTATCTATATTTTTAAATAGAGTTATCTGTAAGTGCCAAGTTATAGGGGGTCCAAAAACCATTGTGACCGCCTGTCTCCCAACCAAAAAAGGACAACGTACAGCCACGCACGGCTGCACGATCAACAAGAACGAACATCAAAAGCAAAACACATAAAAATAAAAAAACGGCAACTCGCTGCTACGCCCTTTCCTTTCCCTCTTCTTTACACTGTTTTGCCCTTTTCAGGCGAAATCTAAGTAGACAGGCAAAAAGAACGGCAGGTGAAAGAAGAACCCAAATAAGAACAAACTCACACATACGTAAGTGTGTATGTATGGGAGTGTATTTATACATGCATGCTTTATGTTTATGTGTTTACCTTTTTTTGCAACAGTTGCAAGTAACGAGTATTAATTCCTGGTTGTGCGGCGTAATCCACAGTTTGTGCAATGAGTACAGTTGTTGTTGCTGCTGCTGTTGTTAATACAACTATTTATGTTGTTACTTTTACACTTTCACTTGTTGTAGTTGGTGATGGATATTGCTATTAGAAATCACAAACGAGGCGAAAATATTTCAATTATTATGTTTCGCTCTCCTACACACACACATACACACGCTCTTATGCACCCACACACATCAAAATGAAAACAAAACTGCAGGTGAAAACTATGCGGTCACACAAAAATTGTGTTTATTAAAAGTGCCAAATGCGTAGCAGCAGCAGCAGCACAATTTCTCAGTGCAATACAATATTGTTAACTGTTATTATGGTTGCTGTTTTTGTTGTTGCACAACAAGTACAAACAACAGCAACAACACAACAGAGCAGATCAAAGCGTACACAACACGCTACGCATACAGCGACACCAATTGCGGCTTTGCAAAAAATCTCGTTACGGCTTTCGTTGTTGTGTGTAGGCAGCGCGCTAAAATCAACCAAAGCATTCATACACATATAAGTGTGTGTGGTTGCGCAGGTATATGTTTGTCTTGTTTAGCACGTACTTTTAGCAATTGCGTGCGTGTGTATGTGTATGACTGTTTCTTGAAAAACGGCAATTTGACGACAGCAGATAGCACACTTGACTCAATATTTGAAATATCTTGCTTATTTATTAATCAATGCTTTATTATGATTGCTTTTGAATATTTGTTTAAGTGGTCGCGCGCACTTTTTTTTGCTATGCAGACAACGGCGAGGCACACCTAAATACATATGTATTTACGTATATACACATACCTACTCGCATCAAATCGAAGGGAGACGCGCACGAACGTATTTATAATTTCAACTAATATTGCGTACATCAACAATATGCTATATTTATCATAGCGGATATTATTGTTTAGCAGTGCGATAAAAAACTTGTATTTTTCTCCGTTGCTTTTGTGTTTTCAACATACTCTACGAACAAATTATGTGAACCAAGCGAGCTACCGACGCGCACGTCAAACTCGTTCAATTATTGTTTTGCTACTAAACGATAGAAGCAGCGTGACCGCAAGTTCAATTGCAAAATATACTATTTTACGTTGAAAAATATACCACAATATGCATAGATTAAATTTTTCAGATAACAAATTTGCTTAAAAAAACCCAATTCTTAAAAATTCATAAATTATAAAACCAGTTACTAGATAGTTTCATACGAACTAAGTGAAATAAAGATTTGTGACTGACATCAAATCGCATCTTTAAATATACCAACGAGCACAACTGGTAGTTTTCAGTATATATATACCGTCGCCGCTCGATATTTTCAGCTAGAGGTGTGGCCCTTTCGTGCACGTTATCGATAAGTACAAGCAGGGCGCATAGAAAAACTGTTTGAATTTGTGTGTTTGCCTTTCTTTTAATTAAACTATTTACTAGTTTATATATTTGTTTGGCTTATACACTTATTTGCATATTATTGGCCAGGGCTACACAATATTAAGTTTACAGGTCAACTTATTCTTTGAACATAGTTTTTATTAAAAAATAGCTAAAAAAAAATCAGTAAATAAACTAAGGGTTTGCCACTATAATAGAGAATATAATTTCTATATTGTGAGTGTTAGCAACTACTGGTACCAAAAGGCGAAAATATCATATTTCGTATTAATGGGGACAGACCTCGTTAAGTGCGGCAAGGATATCAAAAGTGATTGAATCCTTGGATAAACATTGTGGTCATCAATTCTAAACGCTTCCTCAGAATTGTGTGTAGACAGACTGTTAGGGTGCAAGCAACCCCTGAGTAGCATGCACGTGCTAAACGGTGAGTAAGACGTTGCACCCCCTACGCCTGCCTGTTGAACCTTCCCCTTGTAGTGGAAACTCGCTGACTATGAACGTTGTGAAAGAGATTTGCGCCACATTTATTTTTCGCATGCCATTTCATTGATAAAAATAACAACCAACTAAGAGACAGACAGTACTTACATATGCATGTACATATACAAACTATATCTACTAAAATGGGTGAATGACTCATCCAATGTCACAGCAAAAGGAACCTTTTCCTTTTCCAGCTGATTGACTGATTGATTGGCAGGACGACCTTTAGTCTATCACTTCGGCGCCGGAAGTTGTAAAATGCCAAAAATAAGTTGTGCCACATACATACATATGTATGTACATAAATGTAATGAGTATTTCGCATGCCAGTTTCGGTTTTATGAGCTATTTCCAGTTAAATAAATATTCGAGACGCTGCACTTAGAGTATGCATCTCAACAAATGCCATAAATTGAATAATGCGTTTTTAAGTGACGCTTAGACGCATTCTTCAGCATATTGTGCAATTGTTAAAGTGCTCGTCAACAATGCGGGATTGAGGGACAGACCGTTTGTCGAGCCGGACAGACGGACAGCATGCAATGACGGGCATCGAGCTGCAGTATTACAAATTAGACATCAACTCCAAGTGTTTCGGAAGCATTACACACGCACACACACACATACACACACACACATTTGCCCGATAAGATCTTGAGGCGCAGATTAGACTGAGATAGAGAGACCCGTCAAGTGGTACGTACAGCTGCCTACGAGTGTCCATTGCGACGGTTCAACAATCTGTAAATAGGGAGAAGTAAGATGCATCCGTTGCCTGGACATTGTGAGACATTCTTCAACTAGTTTAAGTCGTTGTTGTAGCCCAATTTAAGTGCAAAGGAAAAAAAGAAGAAAACTATGTTTACCCAAGCTTAAATACCCTAACTGAGCAAATTTGTATCTCGAGAAACAACAAAGTTTCTCATACATTGAATTTGAATCAAGTATTCCTATTGCAACTCCATGCTCTCTACCAAGTTTTATTAAGACAGCTTAAGCACTGAGAGACTAGTTCAGTTTATAGCAACCAGACAGACGGAAAGCAGAACAACACTGTGTCGCCCTGATGCATTAGAGACTTCTGAACTAAATTATAATGCCCTCTGCTGGAGTAAAATAGGCTGCGTTGGCGTCGACACCAGCTCTGTCATTCCCCAACTTCCCAATCCTCCCCTAAAAATTTGTTGTACATTAAATTTGGCACGCCTTTGAGGGGGAACCAAAGTGCCAAAGCCAAATGCATGATTGTTTGGCCAAAGCATGCCGAAAAGAAAACAGAACGTGGAGTTTGAGGAAAATACTGGAAATGGTGGAGTTTTCGTTATGGATTTTTAGAATAATATTTGCCACAGATTTTCGCCAAAAACCGACACATTTACCATATCGATTTGGGGCCCAGAGAAGCATGACAAAATGCCACAGCTGGAGCTGCTCAACTGGAGATGCCATTTAAGGAAACTCGAGTCTGTTTCACAATTGAATTTCAGTTCGAGTTCATTAAATTTGCAGTTCCGTAGGCGAATTTGCTCTTTGCCCGCATACCAACAAAAAAAAAGAATCTCAGACTGAAATGATTTTTGAGACTGTCGGAAAAATGAAATAAAATTTAATCAAATCAATTATGAATTGCCTGCAGAAGAATTATCACACAAATAACACACATTAAATGATTGCTGGGAAAAAGAGCGAAACAAAGTGAGTGTAGCTCGAGGCAGTGGCAGTGACTGTTGCAGGGGCAGGGGCAGGGGCAGGAATGGGCTTAGTGCAGCTCCAAAATTGACAGACAGCACACAAAAGGAAATTAATTTTTTATTGTATTTTTTTATTATAGCTTTCAATTTGGCCTGCGGGCCTGAAAGTAGGGATGATACCGTACAAAAACAAAATAAAACTATTCCATTGCTGAAGGGAAAAAGAAACTGTATGCATGACAGTTAATTCAATTTACTGTCTAATTAGTGGGTATAGATAAAAAAGCAAACAATGTAGGCCCGACAAAAAAAATAACAATTTACCGAATCAATTAAGATTGTTTCGAACAAATACTTAAGATTGTTTTGATACTTTTACTTTTACAGCGAATTCCAGAAAAATAGCAATAAATAGTATAATTACTTAAAGATACAAAAGGGCGAGTTCAGAATAGCTAAAATTATTATTGTGTATCAATGAATTTAAGAAAAGCATTGGAGAGTAGGAAACAAAAATAGGAATGATTATTAGTGAGAACAGGACTTTGTATAATATAATTTATAATACTTCCGTAATAGAATATTTAATTCATTAGTCATTAATTCATTGTTATAGAAAATTTTAAATATTAAAGTTCATAGTTTGATTTTAGTAGTTATTAATATGTAATATAAGTATAGAATGAAGCTAAGCTCCAAGTTGTAATTTTGTATAGTGAAAGCTCTATAGATGGGACAAACTTATGCAAAGTTTCACACAGATTAATTTGGTTTACTGTTGCTTTTAAAGATGGGAATGCTAGAATTTCGCAAGTTCTGCCAGCAGGTAGTCCGGAATTCCATTAGGAACTTTAGAGGAAAGTGGGAAAGTAGTTCATTGAGTGGCCATAAGGAACGATTAATTCCCCAGCTATTCAAAATATTGCTTCAATAACAAGGCGTAACAAATGTGTGTGTGAGTGTGGGGCCTTAGGGCGCACCCCAGTGGGCTGATGATGATGATTTCGTAAAGTGTTTTGATATAAATACCTGGCGAAATGTGTGAAATAAATGCTTGGGGATTGTTTACTGTGTCTCTGGCCTGGCGAGCTGCATAAATCGCAGCGCCACAAATTCCATAAACATATTTTCAGCATTTAAAGTGGAGCACAAAGAAGTACAAGACAAGAGCCAAAGAGAGCAGAGGGGGGTCCAGGGCGTAGTCAGACAGAGTGTCGTCCCCGCTCGTTTGATAATAATAAGTTCAATTCAAAGCATCTGCGTTTAGATTGGAAACTTTTGTGTCGCGCCTAAAAATACATCGAACTGAAGGGGAGCCCATCTTTTATAAGGCATGAAATTCCTGCTGTGCACAAGTGCAGCACCCCGCCTCCATGTTTTTATGTACATCTTCGTCTTGCTCTTTGTACTTACCCCAAATAAAGCGTTGACGCTTCATTGGGGTGCTATGTGTTTTGAGTTTTGTGTGTGGAGCATTTGTCACTGCCGCCTAGTGGAGCACCCATTTAGTGGCCCTCGCGAAACTTCACAATCGTTATGGGGTTGCTAAAAATAAAACCAACAGATAGGATCTTATTTGTCGACTTCCCCACAAATGGTCGACTATTTATACTTAGCGACCCATAAGAATATAATATATTAGGCAGCTCGGAGCTGAGCTGGCACTTTCAATTAGAAAGAGCTTTGTTATTGTTCGTGACAAGTCCACAATTAATTGGCAGCTGACCTCAGTAGTGGCGTATTCCTCCACGATTCCTCGATTCCTCGAGTGCCCCTCGACATGTCATTGTCAGCTGCACCAGCTATATAAACATTGGATAAACTGGGGGACTTTCGTAATCGACAAGACAGCAGCACATCGATTACGATCAAGAATGGCCAACTATCTGCCTGTCTGTTTGCCTGGCGCCATGCCACGCCCCTTTTAGCCGACATTAATTAATTAGGCAAATATTCCAGATTTGGTACAACTGAGCCATAAGATGCTCAACCAGACAGATCTAAGGCCAATTAGCCAAACAATGAAACTGATTGTATTCTATTTGCTGGCTATGCCATTTTCTCCCTCTCTTTCTCGCTTATTTTGCAGCCGTCTCTATCGCTGTGATATATAGCAGATGTAAATCGCATTTTTCTACAAAAATTGCAATTTTATTTATTTTCAAGGCGCCTCAAGTGGTTGTGCCTGAACTACTTACAAGCTGTCATTCACAGGCTCCTTGACTGCAAATGATCTTCGTCTGCTCCACATGCTTACGATCAACAAACAATCTATTCTAAATCTTCTTTAATGTCTAATTGATTAAAAAGTATTTCATTAAATGTAGAGAATTCCTGAACAAATGTGAGAGAATTAGCTTGTCTATTAAGTTATGCCATAGATCTGTTTTCATCGCTATCATTTATGTATATATCTCGAAGTGGAAACTAAATCAGAGGGGCATTATTAATACTTTAACAACAAAATAGTATTATGGCTTATGTGATTTGGAAATTGTATTCACACTTCTAATATATTCCGCGACTACAACTACAACGATTTGTATTTCTACTTCTATTACAAATTCTTCGTATAATAATTATATTTTTACTACTACATACTAGAACGAGTCAAACTTCTACTACGAGTCGTACTTCTACTACTATTTTTACCTCTGCGAGTCGTACTTTTACTACTACTATTAATACTACGAGTCATACTTTTACTACTATTGTTACCATTACGAGTTGTGTTTCTACTACTATTTGTACCACAACGAGTCGCACTTCTACTACTATTATTAGTACTACGAGTCATACTTCTACTACTATTGTTACCTTTACGAGTTGTGTTTCTACTACTATTTGTACCACAACGAGTCGTACTTCTACTACTGTTTTTACTACTAAGAGTATACACATACTACTATATTTTGCAAATGCTACTACTGTTGGTCATACTCTATCTTTTAATAACCCAACTACCATTATTCGTATGTAGACTATTTTTTAGCTTCTAGCAACATAAGTATTATAGTGTGTTTACTGCTACTTGACCTACCCCTATTCCTGCCACTGCCACTAGCATTGTATGCATAACTTTTAATCTTGCATTACCGATTGCAGCACCCCAACGAATTTAATAAAAACATCGACCATTTCGGTGGCAATTATTATAAAATTTCCATTATGTAGCGCTGTAAACAGCTTGGCAAACAGTGTGTGTGCGAGAGAGATTCTGGAGTATTCTTTGTGCGAGTATACGACTATGAGTACTTTCTGCCCTGCAGCGAATCAAATGGTATCAACAACGAGTGAAATATGAGCATGTGAAGAGTGTTGGAAGTTGGAGTCGGAGTCGGGGTCAGAAACGGAACTGTGCCAGAGGGTTGTTGCAAGCCATATTGTTGTGTCGGGCCCAATGGCGACGTGACCCTGGCGTCTGTCAAATATCTGTCATGACGTTGGCAAAAGAAACACCCCTCTCGGAAGGGGGGAGGCACATTCACAAACGGTACAGTCATGCTGCTGCTGCTGCTGTTGCACACTTCGAATGGGGTGGCAAATGCAACAGTGAGTTGATTGATATTTTGTGGATTTTTAAAGTCTAATTATAGGCTTAGGGCACTGCGTGACTTTAACGCCAACGACCATCTGGCGCTTGTTATGCGGGCTGAATCATCCGTGATCGGACTGGGAAGATGAATGATCCAGTCGCCTGACTGCAACCAAGATCTCTGTGACAGCGGTTTACTGCATGTCCCAAAAACCAAAAAGTAATTACTAATAAACATTTTGTTTCTGGAATGCACAGAGTCGAGTCATGTCGACGGGGTGCAAATGTCTAAATGTCTGCATTTGTCCTAGTCCACGTACGCTACCAGCGAGAGCGTGTGCGTGTCGTCAGTTAAAGGCTAGGTGTGGTCGCTTCGCAGTCCTTACTTTCCTGGAATGGTTTGCCTGCGGTGTGTACTTGATACACACACCCCGTCCGTCAGACAGGCAGGCAGCCGAGTCAATCGTGTGTCACACACGGCGGCACTGGCCTATTGTCTGAGTGCTTATTTAGGTCATGTTCCGGACAGGGATACGTCAGGGCAGAACGGGCGTGCCGTTTGCTCGTATTTAACCTCACGTTACGGCCAACCATGGTCATACCTTTGAGCCAGATTCGTGTCAACCAGATTATCAAAAGACATACACTGTCTGCCGCCCCATCTCCCAAAAAGCGGAACGTGCATAATGAACTTGGTATGGGCATGGTAATAGGATTTGGGCATCAGGGAATGGGAATGGGAATGGCAATGGAAATGAGAAAGGAATGCTTTAACTCCCACCAGTGCACTCCACTCATTCAGTCACATTTCCTGCCATTCCGCATTTACAGTTCGTAAATTGTTTAACAAGTCTTGCGCCGGCGCACGTGCAGCCTCTTGAGTTGCAAATGCATTCCTAGCACCTCTCGAGACCGAGCGACTCATCCTAAGCTGTTCACACATTCTCTATTTGTCTGTCAATTTTCTTCACAATAGCCGCTAATAGTTCGGGCTGACAGACAAAGGATCAGTTGCTGCACTTGAAGTTTAACAGCTCAAACACATATGGTTATTGAACCACAGCCGGATGTGGAAATCTGTTCGAGTTATAGTACTGAAGAAAGGTCATGGAAACAACAGTGAATCTATTTTACATGTTAGTATACGACTACAGTTTATTTTAGTTCAAAGAAAGCTGTAATTCTCTTGCCTATTTGCGTCGCTTGCCACCGCCCGCTTTCCTCTGCGGCGCCGCCTTCTTTTGTGGCGCCGGCTTTGGCCTTTGATTCTTTCGCATGCTACGTTTGCGATTATCCACCTTTTTCGCGGCATTCTCCTCGTTACGCCTCTTAATGAACTCCAGTCGCATGCGGGACTTGACAATTTGTTCTGGCTTACGCATTTCCTTGTCATTGCCGCTGATGCGTTTCTTTAGTTCCAATTTGGCATTGTGCCGGGCATGACGGCCAACTGGATAGCGTTGGGCATGGGACAAGGGCTTGAAATTCTCATCATCTTCATCAGCATTCTCACGTTGTAGCTGCTCCTCGATCTTGGACTTCTCCTTCCACTCGTTGTAACGACCCGTCTTGAACGACGCGGGTATCCAGGCGCCAGACTCTGTGCGTATTTTGTTTGAACGTGGATCCTGCACTGAGACCATTTTCTTCTTAATGCGATCCCACTTCTTAAGACCCGGCTTGTGCTGCGTCTCTTGTGTACGGCTGCGATCCACGACAGTGAACTCGGCGTTGCGTGCCTGCCGCTCGAAGGAGTTAATGGCGAGACCATCTTCGGTATGCTTATCCGCCGACTGATATGGTATATAGTTCTCCTCGTCCTTCACTTGCAACTTGCGTTTCTTTTTCTTCGATTTGTCTGCATACAGCGAGTCCATATTCTGTCGTTTCTTGGGCGCTACTACTTTTTGAAAGGCTTCTTTAAGCGTATCGTCGTCGACGGTCGTGCTCTTTAGTGGCTTTGACGCTTCCCCCACTTTTTGTGCTTCATCTTCCTCCTTGGCGCGCTGCAGTCGGAACTTTTCAATAACTTCTGCATGCTGAGAGCGCTTCTCCTTCATAACCACAAAAGGCGTTGATTTTTGCGTAGTGTTCAACTCGAAAATGGTCTGAAATTCAAATTAAACTATATAAGAGTTTTCTTTTGTTTTAATTTAAATTAGACTTACACCACCCGGTCGGAAGTTTCGCATTTTGACCAATATGTCATGCTTCTCCTCTTCCAATTTGCGCTCAGCTTCAGCCACACTTTGTTTTGACTTCGCATTGAGTTCCTGACCACTAATTTGAGCTGCTTGCTCAAGAACAGGCGCAGCGTGAAAGAAATCTTCCAGTGACTTTAAAGCGAAGAATTTAATTTTCTTGACACGCGCATTGGAGTCTGTAGATGCAACTGGACGGGAGCTTAAGTATTTCTTGTAAGCATTTTCACTTGTGCGCAAGACTCCAGCCTGCATGTCAAATAAACATGAATAAACAGCCTCGAACATTTCATTTGATACTTACAATGTGATGACTCTTCTTGATCTCCGTCACACTCAGATGTTCTTCCTCCAGCAAGTCCTGCGGTATGGTGCCCATCGCGGAGCTGTCATTAATGTCGAAAGGACGATTCAAAAACAAGTGCAAGTCGAGCAAATGAGCCGTGTCATCCGTAGAGAATATGGAATAGGCTGTTCCCGTACGTCCGGCACGAGCACAACGTCCCACACGATGCACAAACAACTTGGGTATGCCCGGAAAGTGTAGATTGACCACATAATCCAAGCTGGGTATATCAATACCACGCGCAGCCACGTCCGTGACAATTAACACTGAAACCTTTTTAGTGGCAAACTTTGCAGTGTTAATTTTACGTGCCGAGGGATCCAAACTGGAGTACACTGAAGTGTTTGATATACCAGCTGTTGTAAGTATCTGAAATGGCACAAAGATTAGACGTACGTTCCATTACAAAATCCATTTCAATGCACTCACAAATGATATCAGCTCCACGTGATGCTGCGTGCCAGCAAAGACCACAGTCTGGGATTCCCTGGGTATCACATACTTGAGCAGCACCACCAGAGCTGTGTAGCGATCATCGGGGCGACAATACAGAAACTTTAGAGCCAGAGCATCGGGCAGCTTTGATTCCACATCTAAACGTATAAGCACAGGATCACTAAGTCCAGCGCGTGCGAATTCGATCAGCTGTTTAGGCAATGTGGCCGAGAACATAACCATTTGACGTGAGGCGGGCAGCCGATGCAATGTTTCATTCAATTGCTCGCCGAAACCCATTTCAAACAGACGATCAGCCTCATCAAAAACAACATAATCTATGTCAAAAAAGGATGTTAATAAGGAATATGGCATATTTGTTTATCCCACTGACCTATTGAATTTAACTTCAAGTCCATTTCAACGCACAAATGCAGAAAGCGGCCAGGTGTAGCCACTATAACATCTGGACATGCGTGTATGGCTGAGAATTGGGAATCCATCGAATCTCCGCCCAGCACTAATATCGTCTTCAGCTCCATGAATCGACCCAATTCTTTGATAAACTTATATGTTTGCACAGCTAACTCGCGCGTTGGCGACAGAATTAAGGCACGAGCACCCTTTGTAGGCTCACGACGTTGTAGTTTCTCAAATAGAGGAATCAGAAAACAGGCAGTCTTGCCGGAGCCTGTTTTAGCCATGGCAACAACATCGCGACCTTCCAAGATCAACGGTATGGTTTTACGTTGAATTGGTGTAGGAACTTTATAGCCACGTTTTGTTATGCCCTTGATTAGCTCAAAGCCCAGGCCCATGGACTGGAATCCACCGCTTTTCTTTGATTTGGGTTTACTTGTGAGAATGTCATCAGCGCGGTTGCTGCTGGAACTGCTTTGTTCCAACGATGGGAAGCCGGGTATTTCATCCCCCTGCTTCTTACGCTACAAAGAAAAGAAGTTTGAATAATAGTAATTAAGATAATTAATATTTACCAACCATTTTAATAGAATTTCTGTAAAAATCAACTGGTAAAATAAAAACACACGTGCAGGCGGTATTAGAGTGACCGCGCGTTGACTTTCAAAATATACAAGAAACAACTGTCAGTATTTCGGTATCATAAATGGACACACTGCACTAAATATCTCTTATATCGATATAAGTTATCGCTGTTTACAGTGCCAAATAAAACAAAATATGAAGGTTAAACGAGAGAGTAACATTATGACGTCACAAATTGTCAGGTGTCGACGGCGCGAGTACAAAGGAAACCGGACATTGTGACGTCATATGACGCGACTCTAATTAGATATATTGTGGGCTTTCCATTAAGACCAAAACTGAAGTTACAAGACTTTATTGAATGTAAAAAATATACATATACATATTGTAAAATCGTTCGTATTTTATGCATCAAACAAATGTTTGGATTTCATACAAAATTTTTCATATATGTAACATTTAAACTTGAACATTAATTAATTATTTTTCCTTTTAGTCTCTAGCTTAAGTATTAAATATTTTAATTATTTCATATTGATGATGCTAATAGCAAAATGTAGGCCAACATGTGCGGAAGCAGTCAATACAGCAACTTAAAAAAAGTTATTCTTAAACGGAAACTTATCTGTACGTAAAATAGCTTATGTATGTTCACTACGATATTATGAATATTTACAGCGTACGAAATAACCTAATCCTTCGCTAAATGTCCACATACTCCATTTCTGCATCAGATTCACGGATTAAAAGTAATTGCTCCAAGCGCTCGAGCCGCTGATGCATATCCTCCTTTTCCTTTTGCACCAATTCAACGCGACGACGCAGTTCCTCATTGTGCCGCCGCAACTCTTGCAGCTGCCGACAAATCTCATAGGATGTCAGCAGTGGCATCACATTAGGACTCTTTGTCGCATTGACTTCATTGCCAGCGCGCATATTCGTTCGCATCGTCGATGTGACTAGAGTCTTGTTGGCTGTTCCATTGTTGGTGGCGCTTGCAGATGCACCTGCTGCCGTCGTTGGTCGCAATTGTATCGTCTGCACCGTGCCCACTTGACCACGCAGTGTGCTTGTCGATGCGGGAGTGTGTATTGGCGTTGCATTCAAGGCTTCGTTCACCATATTTTGTTGTTCATCTAAAGCACTGGTATCCAATGGTCTAGTCACCGTTGGTAGTTTCAACTGCAGAAAAATAAAATGTAAATGTAAAATGTATTGCACAATTAAGATAGTTGTCACATCAAACCTGTCGAGACTGCAACTGCCGCATGTTGACCAGTTTGGTACCATCGGCCAGTTGGCGCACCACTCCGGAACTGTAAAACATATAATAGAAGTTTTGCATCTACTTCTCTTTTATAATAACCCATTCTTACCTTGCTAGCGTTGCAGGTATTTTCTGTAAGGACTTGGGCTGATCGCAAAGCTTCTTAAAGTCGGTCAACGAGATAATTCGTATATTCTGTAAAGAGGTAATGTTAAGATTAGGTTGCTAATTGACAAAAATATTATTACTCACCTTATTTTTAGTCACGCCACCCGCACTCGGTGACGCTGATTCCTTCTGTTTAATGACATTCATACGTATCTTTTGGGGAGATATATGGTGGGCAGTTTGATTTATACTGGGATGTAAGCCAATTGTGTTTTTTCTTAAATTATTATTGATAGTTCCGTTTGTACTTTGTTTCACATTTGATCCACGATTCGTTTCATGTAATAACATACGTCCGCCTTCAGAGAGCACAAGCTGGCGTCCATTACGGAGTGCCGTGTTAAGCATCTTCTTCGATGCTTCATCGTCTAGGAAAATATAAGAATAAACTTTAACATCAGACAGACAAAATCAATAAAATATTACCTAATTGATTGTCCTGCATCATGTCTGCAATGCCGTGTGTTTTTAGCATATTTAAAGCAGAATTTCCTAGCATGTTAGTGTCTATGACAAAAAGTTGACTTAGTAATAAATTAGTGTAAAAAATATTTAACTTACGGCCGCGTAAGTTTTCAAGAACATCCATCTTATCCTCCACAGACATGTCGCCATCGTCCGCATTTTTCGATGACTTCGAATCGTCCATAATTGAATTAACTGCTTCACTGGTTTCTTTCTAAAAATTAAAGCATAATTATTAATACACTTAAATGCAAGTACTATTATAAGTTGAAGTTTTGCAGCGTTCGAAAGATTTTACATACTTTAATATTAAACTTGTGACGCTACAGTTTGCATGTTATGAATATTGAGGCAAAATTTGATAATTAAATTAAGTTAAAGTTCTATCTTTAAATTTAATGAAAAGCGAATGTCAACTAAGATAATAATTACCTCCGTTTCCTCGTTAAATTTGCGATTGGCTTGAGCTTGTCGAGCAGCTTCCAACTCGGCCAGAATGTCAGCCTGTTCTGTTAATACGGCCAGGGCGACTGGTGACTTGCCAAACTTCGATATCAATGTGACATCCGCATGACATTTAAGAAGCATACGTACGATAGTTTTATGTTTCTTCTCAACTGCCCAGTGTAGCGGTGTCATGCGAAGCTGTGCCAAGATAAAGAAATTGTTTATTAATCCATCAAGGATGGAAATATCAGAAACAGTAGTATACCATATCACGTGCATTCACGGCACACTTGAGGGCGAGGAGTAAGCTGACGATTCGTTCGTGCCCATAGAAGCATGCTAAATGCAAAGGTGTGCGGTCCACTTTAGTTTTGGCATCCATATTGATGCCACCTTGAAGTAGAATTTCGCAGATTTCCAATTGGTTGTTCATTGCTGCAAAATGAAGCGCCGACATTCCCAGCTGAAAGTGGGCGGGGTTTAAGTTACAGCCAGTCATTATACCATTTGCAACTTACCCAGTCTGCTGCAAATGGTGCCCCATGTGTCAGCGCAGTCTTAACGCCGGCCACATCACTGTCTCGTGCACATTGCAGCAGTTGCTTGCCCAAGTCAACGACCGTCGTTGGCCCTGGCGCATTGCCCTTCTTTAATAGTAACTCACTCTCGGTGCGCTGCAATTGCAAATTAATTAAAGTTGTTATATGATAGCTACAGCAGCTGTACAACTTTGTTCATAACTTACAATCTCATAATTTAATAAATTAGACAGCTGCTGGTTGAGGGATTGGGCCTCCATTGCCACACTGCCATCAGCACGCAATGTGGCCACAACTTTGCTGTTTCCCGTAGTTCCAGCAGCGTTGTGCATTTTAGCAGGCAATCTCTTTCAGCAGCACGCGAATTCGCTCAAATAACATAACTGATTTGCGGTCAAAAATCACAACAAATTCGTAAATTTACAAAGATCGTCTGTGTGTGTATGCGATCACCCATTTGTTGATACTATCAGTGTGACCAATAGTTGTATATCAAATAATACTACTTTGCTTGAAAAATGTACTAAATATGTGACTCAATATGTAACAAAAATAAACTACCATGAATAAATGAGTCATTTCAATATAATTAACCGCTCTTTAAATGGATTCCAATTAGTGCATCATAAAATACATATATTGACAAATTTCAAGTATAATAAATTCGCATCCAGACAGACAGAATGTTATGATGCTGTTATTTACTTTTCATGTGAATAAACAGCTGATCGGCTGTTCGTGTTATATCAGACAGCTTTCTAAGCGCTACACACAACAGACGTTAATCTTCAAACTTATTTCCTTACCATAGATTAAACAAAAATATATGTATTATATTATTTTTTGTAATTACAAATTTGAAAAACTACTAATGTTCATAGAATATTCATTTATGCATTCCTATAGTTTGTATTTGCTAACCTAATTTTACTGAAAATAACTCCTTATTAAAAGAAATATTAACACATTTTGGATAAATATATATATATATTTATTTATTTGGCATTAATGGTACACTTATTGTTGTATATATTTATTTGTTGTTTCCATTCGTAAATGTACATAATATGGATGTGTGTCATATCATTTTTGGTTGGTTTCCAAACTTTTCTGGCATTCCTACATCGAATAAATTGCTCACAATCAGTCATAACCAAGTATTAACCACATTTAACGCGTTCAATAATGTGTATACTATACGTATATTTATTATGTAACTTTTGCTATTATTTATTATCATATTCTTTTTCATTCATTTTAAAACATTTCGAACATGTCGCCCGCTATTTTATAGTTTCACGTGTGTTCAAGTTGTTTATACGGACATCATTAAAATTCCATTTGGAATTCAAATTGTCGTTGATAAAAGTGTGTCGTCTAAATACAAATGATAGGATCGGCACACATATAACATTTGCAAAAATCAATAAAATTCTAATCATTTCAAAGGTTCTTACAAAGTCTATTCAATAGTAAATTGCTTTCAGAATATTTTTCTTCTTTTTTCTTTTTGTTTGTTTAAATTTCATTTTAACTTAAGCTGGTCTTACGCATTTTAACTAATTTTGGCATATACGAGTATTTTCCTTAAGAAAAATTAAATTCGCTCATTTGTTTTGAAAATTGTGTTTGTTTTTTGTTAACATTATATGTAATAATTTTTTTGTTTGTTTTTCACATTGTGTTTTTATGACCAAATTCACAAGGAACAATTTAATTGAATAATGCTTGCTTAATATTTTTTTGTTATCTATTTTGTAACTCATTGAAACTACAGTTTATTTTAAATTATGGCTATATATAACGCATATTATGTATGCATATGAATATGTATGTATATGTTATGTTATAAAATGTCTACTTTCATTTCTTTAATTTCCAGCTAAGTTTTGGACTTGGATGTGCTTGTATCCTCCTCTTCTAACAGGTGTTTAATTCCATTGCTTGGCGTCAAAAGTATAACAGGTGCAAAAGATATGAAATGCCCACAATAAACAAAAAGACTTTATAAACGATTAGAAACAAAAAACATTTATTTTAAACTTATGACAAGAATCAAAATTAATTATATACAGATAGCAGACTTGTCGATTTTGGTTATTGATTTCAGGGGAGCAGGGTCAGGAAACACATGATTGGAAACAGCGTAACAAAAATGAATTGAAAACGAATTAAATATATGTAAGGAATAAACATGATTAAAATTAATTAAAAGATATGAATAGTTGCCTTACCTATTCGCTATTAGTAAATGCAGTTTAAATATTATGTAATTATAATTATAACAAATATTTCATATATGTATGTAGTATGTATATGTTATGCATATCGTCGTGCATGTTTTGCAATTCTTGCCATGCAACTCTCTACGTATCGTACTCGTATATGTATGTGTATTGCGATTGCGATTTCTATTTTTTTAATTTTCAGTATTTAGTTTTTAGCTTTTTCTTTATGCGTTCAAATTATAATTATGTATAAATAGTAGTACGTATTGTGTGACTAAGCAAATGATGAGTCCTCCTCTTGTTGCGCGGCGGCGGCCTCAACCAACTCGATGGCTGCCACACGTGCCGCCGTCAGCGTTACGTCCGCATCGAAGCCCGGCTTGTGCGTGGGTGACTGACTTGGTGTGCAATTGGTGCTCTTTGGCTTGCGGAACCAATTGCCAATGCGACGGCGACCCAGCGAGCCGGTTGATGTGGTTGATAGCATTTGGCCCGAACCATTGCTGGCATTGGCAATGCCATCGCGCGATTGTGATTTCTTTGGCAGCGTATCGCAAGAGCGATAAGGCGACTTGGCTGGCGAGTCGGGCACTGAGCTGTCGCCACTGGCGGACGTGCCGCCATGTGCCTGCTCACAGTCCGGCAACTCATAGTCCGACTGGTCGGAATAGTCGCCCGGCCGCTCATCATAATTGTATTCGGAGCCCGCCATTTCGGACACATAGAGCGCCTTGCCGCCAAAATTGCGCTCCAACGCAAGCGTGTTGAGAAAGCGATGCTTGCGATTTGCGGAGCGGAAACTAAAGTCATACCACTTATCCCGCGACTCACAATAGATGCGCAGCGAGTTCTTAATGGTATGTCCAAACATTTTGCCATCTCGCACATTCACCACACGACAGCGATCCAAGAAGATGCGTCCCTTGTAGATGAAATGGCTACGCTTGATAATGTCCCGCTTGCAGTAGATTAGTTGATTGTCAAACAGGAAAAGCGTGCAGCTGGTGTTCCATAGATTCTGCTTCTGGCGTGTGGCATCCACTTGGAGAAAGAAGCGTGTGCTGTGCAGATGCAACGGTGGTCCCTTGAAGTTCTGAAAACTGGCCTGATGCCGTGCAATAGTTTCGCTGTGTCGCTTGCCTTCGTTCACAGCCTCCGTGATGCCGCGCATCTTCTCCAGCGCACGATTGACAATGTCGTGTGTGTCTGGAACATCCAGATGAAACACATCCTGCTGCTCATAGTCAAGCAGCTCACTTTCACCATCGACCTGATCAGTGGTCAAGGCAGACTTGATGATCTCGTTGAGATGCAGCGGATAGCGACAGATGCGTTGCACTGGGGCCAACAAGTGCGCAGAGAGAGGCAGCTCCGCGAGATTCTCAGACTCTCGACAACTGTGAAGAAAAATGCAAAATTGTAGAGAATGTTGAGCATTAAGGAATGCCTGAACTTACTTCTCTAAAATGGTGCGTGCATCCTTGATGCGATCGTACGATTCGAGTTCGATGAGAGCACGTGGATAGGCATTGCAGTACGTGGAGTAGCAGAGGAATCCTTTGTGCTGAAATTAAAGCAGGCTTGTAAGTATAAGCAGACTTTAAAGGATAAAATTCAACCTACCATCTTGAGAAAGACCTTGGACAGTTGATTCTGTTCAATGCCCCTGCGCAATGCCTCCAGAAAGCGGCGCTGAAACTTGTAGATGGCCGTAATATTGGAGAATATCAAGCGTATGCTGTTCGGTGAGAATATATCGATGCGTTTGCTCATTGCCGGCAAGTATCTGGAGCATAAAAGAATAAAAATTAGTATGGCCAGCAGTTGTAATCTATTTGTTTGTAACATACCCATCGCATATAGCCGCCAATAGCTTCACATAGTTGACTTCCGTCTCCAGCAGTTCACGCACAGCGCTGCGACGCAACACATCGCAATTGTCGAGCGGCACAGCGATGCGTGCGGTCGGCTCGAGCACATTGCTGGGCGGTGATTCAATTACAATGGTTGTTATATTGCTCTGATCCATTGTCATGGTGGTGTTGGCCTCCTCGCTGCTGCTATTCAAGTCCACAACGGGCACTGGCATTTCACTATCATCAACAGCAACATCCACTGTTGTTGTTTCTTCCTCCTCCTCCTGGTGTCGCGTCGCTGACTTTTGCAGATTGTAGAAGGCATCGGTATCGGGACTGTGTATGATGCGCACAAAGTCTTTGGGAAACCAGCCAAGCTCAGGATCCAGTATCTCCTCTACCAGGCTGGCATCCTCCTTCTTGATGCGACCAAACCACCAGGGACCCACCTCCTTGCGCAATATCTCGATCAGAGTGCCACGCTCCAGGCCCAGCTCTTGCGGTCCAGCCGCGGTAAAGTTGTACAGCACTTCCGCATAAATGGGATAGTAGCTATTGGCTGTGAGCAAAAAATGCAAGTTGTAATCCATTAGTAACACTCTCGTCTCGACGTCCAATTGAAGTCAATTGAAGCGATTGTGCATACACTCAGCGAAATCTTAAGCTGCCTTCTACAAACTAGTACTTCTCATTCATTATATTCTCTTCATATTACAGACAATTTTATGTACAACACATACTCGAAACAAATATCTTTATAATCTAATTATAATTTTTCGCAAAGCATTCTAGATGACCGGGAGGGATAATTATTGTTTTGACAGCAGAAATAACTGAGTATATTTTTTAATTATTTTTCAAGTGAAGCTTTAACGTTTTTAAGGAGATTTTAATTGAAAATATTCAATTAAAATAAATGTCGTATTAAAACTTAGCAGAAATTATGAACCATTCAAAGCAAGTTTCATTAGGTAAGTTAAGTTTAAATTTAGTTACTGTGCTCTTGTTGATCATAGCTATTTTCTAACTACTACTTTCTCAACTTCAACAGTTTCTTGCAGTGCAGCTAAAATTGTTTAGGTAATTATAGCAATATTACGCTCAAATGGCAGCAATTTTCTTAGGTATTGCATTACTCAAAACGCCTTCAAAACTAATACACTTCTGTTTCGTTCCGTTCAGTGTAGAATTGCATAATCTGCTGTAATTGAAACTCACCTTCCTCATGTGAGGCAACACTGTCGCTGTCGCTATCCTCAATATCGGTGCGTCTAATGCCATATGTCTCCAGGCCATTGGGCTGGCTGAGCGAACGTGTCGGCAGGGATTCGGGTGCTTCACGCTCAATGCTGCAAGCACTGCCTAGATCCAGTTGTTTGTGCACCGGTGGCTTGCCAGTGACCTGCTCCAATATGCTTGCTGCCTTGGCCGAGTGGGTGCGACGAATGGTGCGTGCCTTTGCCTCAGCAGTGTTGGGTGTGCTCGTTCTGGCATGTGCTCCACCTGGTTGCAGAGCACGCACATATTGCTCATCCTGTTCGAGTTCGATTTGTATGCCGGAGTCACCCGAGTTGCATTTGTCGCGTCGATTGAATTTGGTTTTGCGACGCTCCTTCGATGAGCGCCAAATGAGCGGCCCAAAGCGATATTTGGCTGAGCTGCTGTCACCGCCAGAGCAATCCTGCGGCATGGTTGTATCACTGGAAGATGAAGCTGGCGCTGTAATGGACACCGTTGGCATTGTGGGCGATGTCTTGGCATCGACACTGACAACTGATGCTGCTGCTGCTGCTTCAGGCAGTGTTGTAATCTGCAATTGATTGCGATTGTTCAGATTGTGCAATGTGCGTTTGAATTTCTGCAAGACGCCCAAGCTGCTGCCACTGCCACTGCCACTATTGGTGTTATTGGTACTTGTGCTGCCAGTGTTGCTGGCCACATCTGTAGCTGGCTTCAGCTCATCCTGGGGCTTCACCGATGCCGTCAGTGTGGGACTCGAGATGGCACGCATCTGCTGCGACTGCAAAAGATTGCAAAACAAAAGTGAGGCAGGTTAGTAAGCAGTAAGGGATGAGCATTAGATAATCACAAGATCGCAGTTGAGTCGATTTTCCGGCTACTGTATTGTTGTGTGCTTACTTCCAGTGGTCTCAGCAGGTTGCTTCGCACGCGTAACCACAAATATCTTATCATATCGAATGTGATTTATAATCTTACAACACAATTAATGCGATATACCCAGTCTCTATGTGTTTTTGTTTTTGTTTTCGTGTATTTGCTTTGCTTTATTACTATTCAAACGATTCACAAGAATTTTAAGGGCAGCAAAAATGCCAATAATGCTTATATGTATATAATTATATGCTAAATTTGAATATCAAGAACTTGGCTAATAATACCCAACCTTTAACCCTGACTTAAAGATAGTCTAATAACTCTTCTACCCCCTTTATGCTCTTCTTACTGTTCGTTTTATTTGTTTGTCTGTGTTTTGTGTTTTATCGAATTCTTATGGAGTTTTTTTTTCCTCGTTTGACACTTAAAGTGATACGAAATAAACAATTTTGATGTGTGGCCGATACCCTGTAGTTAGGTTAATAATTGTCAAGGGTATGTCGCTTAAATGGAACGATAGGGGAAATTTATTAATTTACTTTAATGGAAATTAAGTAGATAGACAATTTTTTTGTAAAATGTTAAATTCGCTCATGGAGAAATATTAGCTATATTATCAAATATGTATGTTTGAGGGAAGGTTGTAAAGTGGCACTTTCTATTTGTTTGCAGGGTATTTAAAGTGCCATAAACACGATTATTGTTTACTTTTTCTTTTATTATTTTTTTGCTATCAAGCATATTTTTGGCAGTGCGATTGTCCGCATGCGACTATCACTTATCGCAGTGACTGGAAAAGTTGCCGAAGTCTCGAAATAAATAGAAACGCCGCAATGTACTGGCGAACGACACTTCTGACCGATAATTGAGTTGAGTCATAGTTAAAGCAGCTTGATTAGCCTGTAAACTAACTGATTTGGAGGGGAACGTAGGTGGGGGGAGAATGTTACCTGCAACAAGCGAGCGCGCCACTTGTAGCCTCGCTCGCTGGGCATGGAATCGCTGGGTAAATAGCCGAAATCAGGACGTCGCCTGTTGCCAGACGAATTGGAGGCATCCGGTACGCCGGCATCAAAGTCCCAGAACTTAATCAAACCATAGGTATCCATCAGTGTGGGTATTATCAGTTTCTTCATGACTAAAGCTAAAGCCGCCACACTGCCCGCTTGGCAGGTGTCAACGGTCGACGTGATAAATAATAACTGAACTGCGGCTAGAATTTGCAAATGCGACTCGATGCCAGTCGACGATGTCGATGACGATGTCGCAATGTCGATGTCGTCGACGACGCCATCGTCGACAGCGACGTCTAGTGCTTATGCGTGTATTGTTGTGTTTGCCCTTTTGTTGTGGGAGGCTATCACTTTGATAAGCATTGAAGCGACATTGGGGGCCACATTGTGATTGCTTCTATTTGGTTATTGTCTGCGCTAGGTTCGTGTCTATGGTGCTTGAGGCTGCTGCAACTGACGTCTAAGGGGAGTCAAGTGTCTCTTGATTAGATTAGCACCAGGAATTGCATTGAAGCGCACGAGCCGACAACTCACAATGCAATCATTGCCAATCGTCGCTCCACAATAGAGGATGACACCCAGTCTCAGTCTCACTCTCAGTCTCAGTCTCAATCTCTGCCCTACCCTCTTTGGCATTGGCTCTTGACATTATGTTTGTTGACCTCGCAGCTGCATTGTTTTGCTTGATTAGTTTTCACCTCAGCTTCCACTTATCGCAACAGAATTACACAAAAAAAGTCTATTAATTTAAGTCACCCCACACTCTGCCTATGATTAATGTTTATAGAGCAACGTCATAAAATCTATTTCGAAATGCTTTCAAGCTGTAAAAAGCGCCCCAAAAACCATTAATTTTCACGCACAACTTGCATTTAACTCCGACATGTTCTTATCGACTTGCGGTAAATATATATTTGTTATATATGTATATGCTTTTACAGTTGTAAATAATTTTGTAATATGTGTCGTTTTATTTTTGTGAGCACTTAATTACAATTATGTAGATGGCGGCGACTTCTGAAGTGTCACGAAATCTGTCTTAGTTACCTTTTGCCTTATCATTGATTACCTTCTTAACCTTATCGAACTGGGGCAAGCCCAGTGCCTTGGGCACTTGTTTCTTGTTAACCTGCGTTTAATCACGCTTAATCTAAACGCATACCTCGATAATTACAACACACCTTCGCTTCCTCTGCCTCCCACTGCTGCTGCTGCTATAGGTGTAAAGTGACGTTTATGAGCACATTGAACTTGGCTAAGTCAGAATGTAAACAAAACTATTGAACAACTCGAGAGAAGCAGCCTTGAAATGACAGCTCTTGTATCTGCACCACAGGATCTCGAATCGCACGATTCAAAATCGATTCAAGTGTCTCCCAAGAAACCAATCAAAAATGTTTCTATTATAAACAAAGTGTTACGCTGTTAATAACAGATTAATGCAGTGTTAAGCAGCTGCCTAACAGCTGTATTCAAAGGAATTCTGTTACTAACAGCTTTACATTATGTTAAGGAGCTTTAAGGCGATAATGACTAACATTCTTGTGATTTAATCACATGAGCGAAGCTACTGAAGTGTTCTTTGTGGTTAACAGCGACATGGAAGACTCATGTTAATAAGCTGTTAGCCGATCGCTTGCTGTTACCAGCAGCAAAGTGGATTTAAGCTAGTGTTTAGCTATTATCTATAAGCATTGGCAAAGAGAAACATCCTTGAAGGTGCTGTTATAAATAGCTATGTGTTATGAACAACAACTCTGAGGTGTAATAGCGTGCTATTACCTGTCAGTGCAGAGACCAACGATAGAAAGCTAGCACTTAGCACTATCAGCATGACAACTGGACATCATTATGCAGAAGCCACAAGCTGCAAAAAAAAAGTTGTGAATTTATTTGATTGGGCTGGCGAATGGCACCAGGCGACTGGCGAATGGGATCGCATTTCAGGTTCATTCACTGCATAACGATGGCATAGGGCTTCTTCCTCTGCAAAAAAAAAAAAACAACAAAACACACAGATGCGTGACTCTCAATTGCTGTGGTTGGTTGCCATGGATAATGTCTGAATCGAAACTACCAAACCAAGGCAGCAATGAAATTCATTCACTCATTCATTATGAGAAGGGCGGGGGGCCTCTCAAGAAAGTAAATGACAGACGAAGCTATTTTTGTGGTGGCATTGATAATGTGTAATAGAATACATACACTCTGTTTTGTGTTATACAATATAAATATCAATTTAACCACCGCACAGCAAAACATACTACATAACAAACTACATTCAGTGTAACGAACTCTATTAACTTTACTACTCGTATAATATAATACTATGTTTCGATGGGGGGCTGTTAACTTCCAGACATCGCACTTTATCATGATCAAAAACAGCTTAAGAGTGTCTGTCGCCTTTTAATGCCCTTGGCCTTAACTATAAATCTATAATTTCCTTTCCAAGTATTTTTCTTTTCAAAATAGTTCTTGAAATCGTGTGACAAAAACAAATCAGTTGCTCTACGTGTGGCAGCTGTTGCATTTGTGTCGCACTCCACCCCCTCGTTTGGAACATGGAAATGGCTTCAGTTGTCCCAGTGTTCTGGGAGTAATGCGATACTATGAGAAATGCCAGCTGCAATCCCAAAGAGTTCTGTTGGATCCAATCGACAGCTGTTCAATTACGGCACATTCCTTACGCCTGAGTAATTGCAACATTAAACTAAACTGCTCTCTCTGTCTATGCACTAGTTGAAGTTCTTAACTTCTTAGCCGCTCTTATTCAAATTAATACTCACCAGACATTCGCCAAAGCCGTTACACCTGATGCCAATTACGTTGACGTCATCCTTGCCACTTTTCGGCAAACTGCAATAAATATAAAGAGAAAGAGAAAGAGAGGTTAGGTAAATACACAATGAAAATTTGCAAAGCCTTCTTAATTGAATTGAAAATGTTCTGCGAACAATTAGCAAAGACGGTAGCCAGGACAGGTGCCCATTCAATGATGCCGGCCTTTTCTTTCTTGTTTCTTTCGGCCAATTGGGCAAACTTTTAGCGCCGGCTTAAGCAAGCTCTTGGACTTCTCAGCATCTTCTTCTGCTGGCTGATTACCAGAAATTGCGTGATTTATGGCCCGGCCAGTGCTGACCCTCCCCTCTGGTTGCCCAACCTCCGTAATAAACATTTATGCTCGACCATAAACCTTAACAAAAGGCGACATGAAAATTGCAGGACTCTGCACGTACAATGGCCAAAAACAATAAAACAAATACAACAAAAACGCAGAATACAGAATTACAACATTGTTGTTAAATTGCTGCAGAATGAAGAGACAGAGAGAGGAGTTAAAGAGTTTTTCCGGCTAGGTTTTTGCGTGTGAAAATGCGGCAAGCAAAAGTGTTGAAAGGAAGAGGACACACAGGTAGCTGGGAATTTTTGCAGTGTTTGATTTTCGTCGGAAATGGAAAAGCGCTCAGCTTAGGCATAGGCTACACAACAACACACACACTTAAGCATACACCTTAAGGAGCTCGATTTCAATCAAAAATGCAGACAAAGTTGGCCAAAAATGCCAATACCAATAGATAGATGCTAGAACGAGTCCTTCGTAGCATTTGCTGATGCTTATTGTAAGCAAACACTGTAAATTCCAGGAATTTCTAAGGCAAAGGACACACACACACACAGACAGAGAGACAGAGAAACAGAGAGACGGGGACTGGCATATTTAGTTTTCCCTTGACCAAGCCATTGGGTTTTCTTTGCCTTTCAAGATGTGCCAGCAAATTGTATGCTCATAACAAAAAACGGATTAAATCTGTGGATGCGTGAAGGAATGCAGTCCCCTCAGCGTCTCTGCAGGATGCAGTCTGAGCATATGGTCCTTGTTGCTGTCAGTTTTCTCTTGCTGTGTCTGCTATTTCATGTTGCCAGCCGCTGGTAAATCGTATACAGGTACAGGTGATTGATATCTACCGCTGCCATTCAAATGCCATGTAATTACGAAATGGATTCTGTTCTTGACTCCAAAGAGGTCTTGGAGGTCAGAGCCGAGCAGCTGCTTGCAAATGCCAAATGAAGCATAAAATCAAAAGGAGAATGCACATTGCCAGCTGCCGATATCTGGACGGTTTTCCATTGAAAATGATTTCGAGAAATGCACATTCATCCGAAAAGTCTGCAACTCTTTCTGGATCTTACCGTTGCAAAGTACGAGCATTAAAGCGACGATTTGGCTTGCCAGCAATCAGCAATCGGTTGCTGCTCGAAACGGTTATCGATTTGCACTTTTCCGTTTTAACATCCGTTCTATAAATGTTACGCTGTTTCTTCATTGTTAATTGATTAAATTCACCGCACAAATACACACGCACACACAGACAAAAGAACTTTTACAATCACTTTATAAACTCGTAAAGACGAAATTTAAAGGGAAACACAGGGTCGAGTTCGAGTTGGGAGTGGGAGAATACCATCATCTAGTTTATGACGACGCGGATCTGTTGCACTGTTGCACAGACGACAGTTAACGACACGAAGTGCTCACGATGTTGTACAGCGGCAGACTGATCGACCCGGTTTCCGGCAGAGACAAAAGCCTAAAAACCAACCCGCACATACCGTATAGGATTTTCACTTGAGTCGCGCTCAACAGAGCAGGGCAAGGGACTGCCACAGACTTAGACAATAGAGAGGGAGAGCAGCAGAGAGAGGGAGAAGTAGATCCAGGGAGTTTGAGTGAATTGCTGTGAGGTCTTTGAGCCAAGATTTTGTTGGAGGGTAGAACTCAAATTTAGGGGCGCGTTTTCAAGTTAAAGAGAGGACTGGGGCAACAAACAAACAAGGCACACGTGGCATCTGCCTTGAACTCGTGATTTGAATGAATTGTTTTTCTTTGTTGCTTTTTATACCCGATACCTTTAGCGGAGAAGAGCATGCTGGCTTAGCGAAGAGCGACTCTACAATGTGTACACATAAACACTCGAATCGACGCAGTTATGCTTATCTGTCTGTCTGTCCGTATGTAAGGATGTCTATATTGCAGAAACGATAAGGATTATATTCCCATCTGCTACCTCAAATCGAAATTGAATGCTAGACTGTCAGAGTGTCAATTGGATAGCGGGTGTATGTAAGTCAAGCATACTCAATTGTCAATTTCTAAGTTATTCTTATGCTGTTGTTGTTTTTTCGCGACAGCTGGCCTCGTTATGATTGCATGTCCTTGATCATTGTGACAGTCGACTGGCAACTTGTCAACCTTTTTACTTGGAACGCCAAGTTAAGTCGACAGCTGTTGAAGAGCGACAGGTTCAGATCCCAAATGCAGCTGCCTTACTTTCGACTCAAAATTTGGCTCAATTGCAATTGCAGTAGTCGCTCAACAAGGATAACAATGCCCAGCTGAGGGAAACTGCACACAAATTATTGTAAGCGGCAGGAACATCTGCCGCTGCTCGCTGGGCATGCCGCAAAAAAAGAAAAACCAGTTCTGCTACATGGTGGTGTTCTGCTCTAAGTTATGTATATGTTCAAACTCTCTCTCTCACTCTATGTTGTTGTCTCGCTTTGGCTGCTGCTTGTTTGTGACAGGGCAGCGTGTGGCAAGCAATATTCATAAAGCATATCCCAGACTCGTAATACAACTCGTTGTCGTACTTTATTCTGTCGTTAAATCAAAACCATTTGCTTCTTAATGCCGTAAAGCACGTGTGCTACTCTCCTCGAGGAAACAGATACTTTGTCTTTGTCCTGTGCACACAAGACACATTCCGAATTGTGATTCCGTTGATAAAATGCAGAGTTATGTTCGCTGGCTGCTCTCAAAGCAGTTCATATCTCAGTGCTGTCCCTGTATGGTTAATATTTATTTCAATTTTTATGCAAATTGTGTTCCAATTGCACGCATTCCAGTATTTATGAGACTAAATAAAGGTTATGCTTTGAAGAGGCATAACATCCTTACTATCAAATAGTTATGTTCAGTTACACGAATGTAAAATGTTTCAATTCCAAGCATTCCAATACTCAAGAGCTGTTCAGATTAAATAGGCATAACGTCTTGGAAGAGACAGATCGTCTTTACTATAGAAAGTGTTCCAATTCCAAACGTTTCACTACTTAAGAGCTGTTCGTATTAAATAAGCAATACGCTTTGGAAGAGATAGCTCTTTCTTACAATAGTATACAAACAAAAAATGTTTCAATTCCACGTGTTCCATCACTTACACTTAGTTACACTTATTAAAGACAAGATTTAGAAAAACAAAGAGATCCAATTCCAGGTGTTTCAATTTGCAGATGCCATCAAAAGGAAATTTAATTGGATTCATTTCATGTAAACAATGTTCCAATTCCATCCATTTCTATTTAATACTTGTACTACTAGTATCTACTACAAATTGAAGCAAAAAATCTCACGGTCTGCTGTTCCAATTTCATTCGTTCCTATGTCCATTTGCTATTTGCGTTTCCTTAATATTATTTCCGTCAAAATGGATGCACTTTAATGTTTTTAAAGGTGCGCGAAATTCGGAACAGACCTCTTAGTTGTGTAAATGTAACAAAAGAAATATGTTTGCATCTACTTCGCAACGACGTCATACAGATGGCTGGAAGGAAATGGCTGCTCACAAGTTTTCCTTTTGGATTTAGCCGGTAACACACTCAAGGAAATAAGGAAATGCATTTGACGCTGAAATTTGATAAGCACCTGCAAATGGAATAGACGACACTGGATAAACTGTCGCAGACAGACAACATTCCCCCATAATATAAACGGAAGTCAGGATGTGCACTTAACCGAGACACACACACACACACACACAGATACACACATGCGCTGAGTTCACGGTGTAGTTGACCTAAGATGTGCTGCTATTTTTGTCGGTCCTTTCGAGCAGAGTAAATAAAGAAGAGACAGAAACAACGACGCTGAAACAGCCAACAAAACGAACGACGACTTAGTCCGTTGAGCAACACTTAAGTCATAGATTTGTTTATGGAAAATACTCTTGGAAATTGCTGGGATTATTTACAGGCGACGACATCTGCATAAATTCAAGCATAAACAATGGCACAAAATCTACAGGGTCGGGCCGCGTTTGGCAATTAGTTCAAGGCTGGGGCCCACACAGCAACCACTTGGCCAAGGCAAACTGATAAGCAGCGGCAGCTGAGATTGGAACAGTCAAAGAGAGAGAGAGAGAGAGGCAGACCGAGCGAGAGGAGCCGTGCAAGAGCAAGGGGAGATCGGCACGCGGTATTCGCAGTTTTTTTTAAAGCCCTTGAAATGCGCAAGGTCTGAAAAAAAAAAAAAAATGCAATCTCTGGAATTTCGAACTGGTTTGCAAAGCGTATACAAAAATTGTTTAATGCTGCCGACAGGTAGGCCCGGCTTGGCCTTAAAATAAGACCAGTTAGGTGTCCACTACCTGTGCCGGCCTGGCCTGTGCCACCGGCCATTGGCAGGCGGTTAAGGTACGACCTAAGCCTGACCACGGGGTGGGAGACTGCCACTTTTTTTTTTTTTTTTTTTAGATAGCCACATACAGTGCAGAGCGTGACTTAAATGTACTAATCCCCGAGATTTACGACAACAAGTGAGAATAGGAATATACTATGGAATGCAGGCAGCCACACACAATTTGTCTACTGATTAACCGAAAGTGTTTGCCGTGTTAAATTAATGTTTAGCAAACTCTGAGAAATGGCCATGGCTCATTCCCACACACGCACACAGTGCCCAATTGCAGCTAGCGTTTTAAAGAAATCAATTAGCCAAACTGTAATGGAATCATCACTGAACTGAGACCACCGACCAGCAACAGTTGAGGCATCTCATGCGCTGGACCAAATCGCTTGACGCTTCACACGCATATCTGCGCATTGATATGGAATGACCCTGTTATGAGCCAGTGAGCGCAGATGGCTTAAAGTATGCAATGGGGGCTAGGCCTGGTCTAGCCAGTTCCCTGTGCCACATGCATGATGCTTACACGACACTAAGCAGCCAATTAACTAGCAAAAATCGTATCAGCTACAGGGATTATGTGTGGTAAGTATTACGAGAAGCGTCTAACAGAAATCATAACAAATCTGACATTAGAAAGAGCGTAGTAATCTATGAGAAGTTGCAGAAGCATGCGCTTTAATTGTATTTTAACAAATTAAATGAATCTAAACCACTAATCGTTAGTACCAAGTAGTGAACTAATACATTAAACTCTGAATCATCTTTGTATAAACAGACGTTATCTATTTAATACACAATAATTATCTGCTTATAGCAAACATCACTTGGCTAACTGAATCATTTTGCCATAAACACACCTCGGCTACTAAAGGCAGAAGTTGCATTTACTCGTAATAGACAACATCTGCAGATGTTAAATGGCAAACAGAAATTGGATGAAGGGAATCCTCTAATCAATGAGAATGAATCATTGCTACTATTTAAAGAAGTAGAAAGCAAAAGAGTTTCATCTGTGATGCGTTAAAGACTCATCAATTTATAACAAGCATTAAAAGTGCTTCTCATTCAAGCTTTATTCACAAACCGTGTCAGTTTTATGCATTTTTTGTCAGCTGTTCAATATTTAATTTATTGATATTATTTCGTTGTTGAAAAAGTCCCCAAACTGCACGTATTAAAATAAATCAGCGCTGTAAATTGAATTATCAGTGCAATGACAGCACGAGCAAAATGCGCAATAGAACTTTGACTTGAAAAATGTGTAAATACTTGATGCATATGGGAAATGAAAAATAATAAAATAATTATAAACAAATTGCGATAGACAGACTGACTACGTGGTACACTGGGCCAAAAACATTTCAACTAAAAATATATGACGCAAACTGAAATTCAAATTTAAACTAAATAAATTGCCAGCACTCTTCACTTTTGAAGTTAAAATATAGAAGAAATAAAATATGTGGGCTGCAGGCTAATTTTAGGCAAGAATTTCATTTGCTTAATTTGTACAATCCAACATAAAGTATGCAGTTGTTGTTTAACACATGTGAGTGTTGGCTGTAGATGTCTCAACAATGTGGTAGGGGATTTAAAACCATTTAAGCTACGCAAATTGACATTTGACAGACGTTTTCCATTCGTCAGGTCCCCGAAGCTGAGCGGCCCAGGACAATTTAGCATGAAAAAATGTGAGAGGAGGAAAAAGGCAAATGAATGGAGAGGAAGCAGGGGAAACAGCATGAACTCTGAACCATTGAGCTGAGTACTCGTAGCACATGTAAGCCTAATTGGCATTGATTAATTGAATGCAGGAGCAGGGGGAGGCGGTGGGAGAACAAAGCGATGCCAGAGCAACAACTCTTGACGAGCGAAATTATGCAAAATGGGCAACATTCAGACAGACCAGTGGAACAAAAGGGGGATTTGTTGGGTGGAAGAGAGGAGGGGAGAGTGCAAGGTGCGGCATTATCAGGAGAGAAGTAGAATCATGCTAAATGAGTTATGAATGCAAATGTATGTATCCATTTCTTGGCTTGGCTACGTTTTGAATATGTATGCAGCATATGTGTATACAGCAGGCCGAAGGACGCATAGTAGGAGTGGCGTTGCATGCAACTCTGACGAGTGCAACTGCCACATGTTGAAATAAAGCGAATTTAATGAATGAATTGAGCGGGAAATGAATGTGCTTTGTGGTTGAATGAATTTGGCTGCTACTCAGTCGGAGTTTCAGTTTGGGGGATTGCTGATGTATCTGCATTTGTCCATGTTGTTTGTGGTTGTCGTTGTTGTTGTTGTTGGTTGTTGCTGGTTGTTGTTTGCGCCCACATGTTTTAATGCAGCTGCTGATGCCACCGCAGTTGCAACGTCAATTGCAAGCAGCAAATGCAGCGTGTAGCAAGAATGATGCGATTCCAACTATAAATAACATCAAAGCCTTTGCTGTTGTTGTTGCTGCTGCTGCCATTGTTGGAGTTGTTGCTAACTTGTCGCTTGTCGGTAACACCAAAGAGGCCAAGTACGCCCACAGGCGCCATTTGATGGCACAAGTACGAGTATATCAGGGCCATCAGACATCAGACATAGCAAAGAGTGGTATCTGTTGCCAGCTTAGAATATGCCACACAATGATGATGATGATGATGAGCAGAGTTTTGGTTATGTATTTTGAATGCATAATCATCATTCAAACTTGTGGTAGAGTTGCCAGAGAGCGGGCAGGGAGTAGCCAGCCAGGCACTTCACGAATTCATAATTAATTGAATGCGAGTGCAGCTCGAGCAAGACATGCAAGACCTGAATAAAAAAAAACCCATACCTCTTGAAGACGCAAGTACTGTGTTGGAGTGCGGGGGTGGAGAGGGGCAAGGGGGAAGGGGGACAATGTCGGGGCACGCATGAAACTGACAAAAGCCGAAAAGACAAAGAAATTGCTTTAGCCCGGGGCCATGGCATAGTTTTCTCTCATTTCTTTTCCTCCTCAATTGTAATTAAATGCAACCGCTCTGTGTGTTCCGGGAAATCTTACAGAAAAATTATGAAAAAAAAAACCTGATGAGTGTGTTGAACCCACAGGCGGTCAGCAAACACAGCAACAACGCCGCCGCAGGATACTCGAATTACACACACATCGAGAGGCACTCGACAGGACAATGGAATGCTGACACTAATGGTTGTCACCAATTATCAACTCTATTTTATGACACTGTTTAAATGCCATTAACATTCCCATTCCCATTCCCATTTCCTTTCCCTTTCAATACCAACTTTATTCTTATCTATCGACAATAGTTCCACAAATGTTGTGCGAATTTTTAGCAGCTCGATAAGCCCCTAGAGCAAATTCCAGAGCTTTTGTTACGATATCGCATTGCTTACGTCTGAACGCCTTGGTATTTTTTGTGGTTTTACTTTTAATTCTTCGTCACAAGTCATTTCTGTACTAGGTCTAAAGGGCGGGTCTCTTCCGGTTCTAGCTGACTTTTTGTTTTCATATTTTATATTTACGGCGAATTGTATTTTTTTAATTATGGAATGTTCTTTATATACATATATGTATGTATATAAGTCAGTCAGACCAGCGCGTATTTCCGGTTGACTTTTCTCTGTTCCGGATTTCACTTTCATTCTTTATTTCAATTGTATTCATTTAATTCAGTTAATAGCTCCACATTTACTTAAGAAATTCGTTGCGTAATTTGTAATAAATTATTTTTATATATAACACAACTTGTCTAAGAACTTAATATCTTAATATTCTTTAGATATATTACTATATTTTTTTCTGTTTAAAATCTGTTTAATTCAGTTAATAGCTCAACATTGCCTTAAGAATTTTGCTGCGTACATTGGAATACTTTTTTCCTATATAGAACTCAATATTTAATACGATTTCATAAATTATGGAAATGGTTTTCCTTTACTTTTACATTTAAATCTGCCTAAAGATTTCAATTTCCTTAAATTTTCCTAATCCATATTACTATATGCCTTATTTGCTTGCGTTAGAATTTAATTGAAATTATGGCTCCACATTTTGTTGCGTAATTTGAAATACATTTTGTAATCTTGGAATGGGTTTCATTTAATTTTACATTTTACATTTAAATCTGCCTGAGGATTAGCTGCAGGATGCAGAGCTGTGTGTGTTGGCTTTTCTACAGAAATTTTAGATAATATCTTTTTCACAAAAGATACAAAAGATTTATGTGCCTTTAAATTAGCATTTTAATTTATAATTTGCAGCTATGTTAAATGTGCCTATATCAAGTTTAGTATGATGACAAGCTGTTGACACAAATTGCTTTGCTAATTGCATTTCATTTTAGCCAATTGCATTTTTGAGCTTATTAATGGAATTCCATCCAGCTGGCCCCGAGGTCTGGCCCATTAAATTGTGTGATTAATACGGAAGTGCGAATATTCATATATGCAAGTAGGCTGAGTGAGTGTGGAGTGAGTGTTTGGTGAGTGTGCTCAGCTCATACCTCGGCATATTGAATCAATATTGAATTGCATGCTTATTCACATGAGCAAAGTAATTCAAGCACATGGAAGCGAGCACATTATGTAATAATTAACACATTTTAATGCGTTGCCTAATCAAAATGAATGTGGCGTTGGATTACGAACCCACAAAAGTACGAAAGTGCGACTAGAAATTGTTTAACAATTTTCATACATTTTCTTCACACTTTTATCTTTCGCACTTCATAAATTATGCAATTGCGGCTAAAGGTATGGACAATAAAATGCCATAAAGTACAACAGAGTTCACATACGACACATATAGAGGAGCGTTAAGCGCACTAAAAGTTTGACCAGCCATTAAATTAATTAAAGTTTTAATTAAACCGAAACTAGTTTCAAACAAGTCGCAAGACACAAGAAAAACACAAAAAAGGTTGAAACAGAATTGAGTTTTCGGGTCTCTGGTCTCGCTGGGGACTGGAGCAGCATTTGATTGACATTCACTAAGAGATAAGTAGAGTCCAGGGCTTTTTTGAAAAGTGGTGAGCACATGTGGTGTTTCCATTTAATTACCACAGGGAAAAGCAACAGTGACTAGCTCTCTCAGAGCTAAGCTGATTGCGAATGTTAAGGTCAAGTGCTTGGAGCTGAACGCTTATGTAATGGGCGTAATGTGATAAGGAAATTGTTGACTATATATATTAAGTATGCACATACTTATATATGTATATATACACACAAATATATGCGAGTATGAATTGTAGATTTTAGTTTGTTGCCATCGCAAGTGCATTCACCTGCTCATAAATTAATGTGAGGAAAAAAGGTTTTTCTTTTGGTTTCTTTTTGGACCATCAAATTCAAAATAGATGAAGTTGGCTTACGCAACACACACACACACACACACACACACACACAAGAGTAATGAACTGTGGGGGCAAGAAAGCCAACAAGTTTTTGGATAATATATTACGCATGCGTAAGAAGAAACTGTCCGCCCGTACTCGTAGTGTGCCCCCTCGTCCCGCCCCTCGCCTCCCGTTGTGCATGTCATAGATACAAATTTGTAGATAACACAAACAGAAAGAAGAATGAGACAGACGGCCCAGGTTAGGCGTGTCTAGTCCCTCGGCGTCTTCCTATGATAAATAAACTTGCACAGACAACAGCAACAGTTTCGGGGTTTCGTTGTTGAGCAACATGTTTTTTGTTTTTTGGGCTGACTACAGTCAGAACAGCACAGAGCCAACAAGAAGTGCAGCCGATTTGTTTATTAAGGCCGTTTTGCCAGACATCTCACTCAGGATCTCAACCTGGAACTAGGCAGTGGAGAAAGGCTGGCAGTCAGTCACTTTGCAGCTAAACGCACGCGACATTTACATGAATCACATTTGTTTACTTCGGCAGAGATCGGCAGATGCCTCAGCATTCAAGATGTGTGAGATTTCGCTTTGACATTGCCACCGTGTGTGCCAGCAAGAAGTCAGAATGATTTATGTATAGTTGCAGAGGAATGCAAACCGGTTCCGTATCGAAACAGATCACAATAAGGAATTTCAAACAGAAATAAGCAATTAGTTCAGTATTTAAATACAAAGGCATCACGAGCCATAACACTTTTGAAGTGGAATTTGAAATGCTCTAGAAATATAAATTTCCGCATCTACAGTCAAATAGAAACCTTTACGAAACTGCATTTATCGAGTCGATTCGAACGGGCTTAAATGAAAAGGGCAAATAATCGTTTCACGTCAATATGTGAATGTTGAAACTTCCTCCCACACACACATGAGCATAAAGTGCAAGAGAAGATCGTCTAATGTTTCGAATGATTCACTGAATTTAAATGCCCAAGTCAGCAATTTCGACGGCATAAAAACACGGAAATTTCAAAAAGAAAAATCCAAATGCACAAACTGCAGTCGCAGTTGGAGACGGGAGTCGGAATCGGAATCGAGCGAGTTGAAAGCGAAAGTGCCCGGGGGCTTGTTCGTGGTTGTGTTAATTAGCTATAAAAAGCTGATTAGTGCGATTCAAAAGAAATGCCGTTTTTGCTTTAAGAAATAAAAGAAAAGATCTCTAAATAGTTGTGGCTCAAAGCTTCTGGTTTTTATTATGAAAAGACACATGGCAAATCGATCATTATTATTTATGTGGCAAACAGGAATCTGACAAACACAAACTCACGTCTCACTTAATTACTTAATAGCTACAGCGACACGACAAAGAGAACAACTCTTGACAGCAAACAGCAAACAGAACGCAGACAACTTTAAGAATCTGAATCTGAAAAGTTGTTAATCATGTCTTAATAGATATTTAAGCAAATTACTTTTAAGTGAATGCAAAATACGGAAAAGAAAGATCCAAGTCAATCAAAAGACTTGGCTGTGATTATAAAAGATTCGAATTACAGTCAGCAAATGTCTTGTAAGGAGACGACAAGAAGCAGAGAGATAAAGAATAAACAAGAAATGCGATGCCACATACTTGTACAATAATTGATCTGCAAAACCAGTTGCATGCCACATTTCCAATGAATAATCATACAAAAAAAAAAAAAATCAAACGAAGCGAAGCGAAAACTTTTGCTGATGAAGCTATTAAAGTTGCCAATTCAGTTTTGTGTGAGAATTATTTACTCGCAATGATTATACTTATGTATAATTAAATGTTTATCTACAAACAAAACAAAAATAGAAATAAAACTAGTTTAAGCCATTGTATCAGTTGTCTTTTGTTCAACATTTTTGGGGCTACCTTAAATGTCATTACGAGTTGAAGTTGTTTGCTGAATTTTCATTTCCGTTTAATTTAGCAAACAACAAAAACTAATTATGGCCAAAAAACATAGAAACTTTTTAGCCGGCAGCTGGTGCTCTGTGCTCGGGTTGCCTTGCACTAAGTTTTTGACTGAAATTGATGGTTTCGTGTGGGTTTCAATGATCAGTTGACATAAAGTTATAATGAGCAAATATTGTCATCGCGCTGCGAGCTTTCGAGATTAATGACAGAGAAAGAAAAGACTGTGCCGCCAGGTAGGTGGGTAATTAACTTCAGATACACGTACACACCTTGCGTCACACACTCTTTCAGTCGGCGTATGTGTGTGTTCTATCTCCATTAACCCAAATATTTCGAGTATATCCCGCACATGCCCATGCCACATTCCACACTCATTAGGAATGCATCAAGACGTCAAAGTAGAACTTTGTTCATTGCAGCAAGCAGCAAGCAGCAAGCAGCAGGCAGCAGGCTGCATGCAACATGCACCACACTCCACAAAACTCTGACAGCTGTCAGTTTAAAGCCCAGTCCAGAGTTTTAGTCAAAAATATAGCAGCAGCCTGAGTGAAGCGCACAACTTTTCTTGGCATCCATAAAAAATGCTCTGCTCAATTGTGACAAGTTTTCCGAGTGGCAGCCAACGAAGCGAGCCATCAACTTTTTGTCTGCATTTCTTATTTCTAGAACTTTTGAACTTTGAACTGAAGATTTTCTAAATGCAACTGCAACTGCAACTGCAAACTGCACTCAGCCCTTTTCTTAATTTGTGTGTTATTTGTTTGGAAATGGAAATAAAAACATAACTCGAGCAAACGCATGGCCAACAGATGTGGCGATTGCTTTATAACTTTCCCGTTTTCCCTTGATTCAAAACTGCGGAAACAATGTTTAATCCAAATGCTCTCTCTACTCTCACAAAAGTCGCACAACTGTTTAACCTTTCGATATGACACAGTTTTTTTTTTTTTTTAACAAATGAATCGAAACGAAACTTTTCTTAGCTGCATGATTATAATAAATGATCAAAGAAGAAAGCGTCTGTGATGCGAAAAATGCATTGGAAAATTACGAACAAAAAAATCGATTTGATTTGATGTGATGTGATTGCTAAGAAATTCAGACATTCTCAAGGCAATGGAGCATGGCGTGGCAACTGCAACACCTGCTAAATTTGCCATTAAAATAAGTAGCTGCGACCAGCTGTTACCCTTGAGTAATCGCATTAATAACTATATTTTATATTTGGGCCATTTCAATTGCTTGTTAGCCAAGTCTCTATCTGTCTGTCTACTTGGGCCATCAGCTAATTTAGCAATAAGTGCAATAACAGCAATTAACGACATAAACAGAGAGTCTGTCTGCCAGGCCAACACATATACTAGTTGTAGATAGACAGGCTAGTTAGGCAGCAGGCAGCAGGCAGCAGGTTTCTCTCGATTACATGTGGTAAGAGCACGCCATAATATCATTGGAAGTAGCATGAAAATTATATATGACACACACACTAAATATACACAATGTAGTCTAGGGTACTTTCATCAGATGCTATAAAACAGGAAACACTGATTAGGGGCCGAGAAGTGACCAGTGCCAAGTCAGACAATTATTGCTACGTAACAGCTCATAGACCCCAAAAAGAGAGGAAATATGAGACTACAAATTATGCACTTGCCACTTGCCTGGTGCCACTTACCACTTACCACTTACCACTTGCCAGTTGTGCTTTGCATATTTGCAAAGAAAGTGACAATGCGTGCCACAAAAAGGGGCACACATAACTCGACTTTTGCTACGAATTTGAAACCCTTTCTATGCTATGTGCGGCACCCTTATCACGCACCCGTCGTCCCACAGCTCAAACCAATTAGAAATTCTGGTGTGTGTGTGTAACATAGATAACGTTGTGGAATTCGGTTTCGTAACGGACGCACAATATCATATTTGTTGTCTGTATCTCTCAGATACTCTCAAAACTACCGAGTCACGTAGCCTGCCTGATGTACAAAAATTTCGTATAAAATCGAAAACTGATAAGTCGCCAGCAAGGGCCGTCGAAGGTGTCTTTGTCATCGACGCTTCTGTCACATTTCGCTGGAATATGAGTAAAGGGGTCATCAAATGAAACATGCTCTGTCTGATTGAAGATATACACATATATGTATATGTATATTATAGCTTGGCCTGATTACGCTAACAGGTATATAAATTAATCAGCTTTATGGTGTGGCAATTGTAGAATTTTAGCATGCACTGGCAGAGTGACTACACAACTGACTTAACAGAGTTACGACTTGTGTAATATTTAGTTTGAACTATTTATATATGTAGGAATGTCGTTAAGATTGCCATTTAAGTCCTACGTTATTGCGTAAGTTTTTGTTGAAAGTAAAAGTTTTGCTAGCGCCTGCAACTAATTACGTGCGACACAAAAAGCACCCAGGCCAGCCAAAGAAGAAAGAGGTAGAGCAGAAAAAGTTGTCAAGATGCTGCAGTGGCTGCAACTGTTGGACAACTGCCGTTGATTTGCAGTTGACAGACGTTGGCCATAAATGGTAGTCTTTATGGAGTCAGTGCTGGTTACCAAAACGGTTACTGCAACCAGCATGACTTCTCTAAATACCAAGGTCCCTAACGGTTAAGTGTTACACAAGCAGCTGCCTAGATGCATTAATCAAACTTACAGATACAACATTTGAAAATACTGCAGACTATAAATGAAGCCATGCTTAACTGGCCTAAAACGACTAATTTCATATACATAATTTGAGAAAATATCGTCGAGGCAAGAGTGAGAATTCCTTAAAGTTATTTGAAGATTCGCAGCTGACGCTAAACATAAATCTACCACATTCATAAGATACATTTCAAATGTCGTCGTCGTCGTTGTCGTAATGACAAAAATAAAACAGGGAGAAAATGTCGCCTGCATATCTAAAAATATATATAAATAAGTCGACTGTACGATGCGAGTACGCATACTCGAGCCTTGCAGAACTCGCAACTGAATCTCAGACGTAGCAAATAAAATAAATGAGCGAATTTTAATAAAACCCACATACGAGTTTTGGGCTGATTTACGACATTGCCTGGAACTGACAATTGGCGAGCAGGGCATAGCGTTTTTTGCTGTATTTGTTTTGAAGGGCAACAAATCAATGTCTCGTCTAAAATGGCAAATAACAAAAAAATCGACAATAATAAATGAGAGCCACCGTGAAGGACTGAAGCGAATCACGAACAGGAGGGAGATGGAGCGGCAGAGGGGAGGTAAACGTGGGCGCCATACACAAACGCGGTCAATGCACATTTACCCGCCCAACATGGTCAGCAGGACATCAAATAAAGAACCTGTTGAGGAGGTCACAAAGTCAACGCGTAATTATTCACGGTCGATTAAATTGAGCAACAAACAAAGGACAACCAAACGACCAGCAACAGCAGCAGGTTGGCTAGAGAGCAAGTGAACTCGGCAACTTCTAAAAATCGAATACCAAAAGTTTGTGAATTGCCCCCGAGCTGAAAGATACAAAATACAAGAACAAAGGGACTTGACAGAAGAGATCAAACGCCCTCAGGCAGACGCACTTGAGAGCAAGGGGAGATTATCAATGGTGTGTAAAATTGGTAACATTTGTGGCCAAGTAGACCAAACAGACTAGAACTATGGTCTTGCGAGGGGTGAGGCGGAAAGCAGACGGAAATGTTAATACCTGAACAGGTGCAGCTGTACGAATATTGTAGACAAGCTACAGGGAAGGGGAAGTTAAAGAGCTCACGCAGAAAAGTCGATTCATTATTTATGTAAAATGTTTAATCAATAAAAATGATTTATTTACAACTAACATTTGGAAAGTTTCTGCTGAGCTTTGGACAATATGTTAACTTACATCTGTGCAGATGGCGCTGTTGTTGCATCGGTTGTTGCTGCTACTACTGCTATTGTTGGCGTTGTTGTTGCTGCTGCAGTCATTGTCAACGTTACATTATTGTCCGGACACAATGTAGTTGTGGTTGTGGTTATTTTTGTTACATTTTCCTCGCTGGGATTCAAATACCATTTGGTTTGCGAGACAATCTCTTTGGTTCCGCTACTGCTGCTACTGCGAGTTGGCGTCATTGTCTCATCGAGTCCTTCTGTTGGCGCTGCTTCGGCATTTTCTGGCCTTAATTGCACTACGCCGCTGGCAGCATCCTCGTTCGTTACACTATCAAAATCATTTGCCGAAGCACGTCCACTATCCGCGCCCCCTTCCCCACTACCGCCCACGACTGTCGCATCGTTGGTATTCGTATTCGTGTTATCCTTATCCTTCACGCCCAAAATGCACACGACGTGGAATTCATCGGCTGCTGTTGGCTGCGGCACACTTATTGTTGTTGTAGACATTTTCAGTGTTGTTGCAGCAGGTTTTGTGCAAAAATAAATGTATTGTTGTTTTTTGGTTGTTATTGATTTTCGCTTAATGCTTTGTGAAATTCATTTAATTGCGCTTTTCTCGCTTTGTTTATAACACACATCTGTACATTCTTGGCAAAATGCCGCGAAGCAATCGCAAAACACCCGCAACACAAACACACACTTGCACACCTTCGCCCACGCACGGGTACTCTTAAGAGGGAACCAATATTTCGGCTAACCGGCTAGACTGCACTTGATTTGAATATGATTAATTGATACCGAATTTGTGTTGCAAATATGTTACTTAGTTTTCTTTCCTTAATAAAGGAAGTTTTTACTGTACATACGGATATGTAAATTTATTAAGATGTACAAAGTTTACACCTATACACGAGTATGTAAAATGAATTCGTATAAGTTTTCGATATTCACAGAGATTTTTTAATAGACAGGCACATTCTTTTTTTAAATTGACTTTTTTAATTCACGCGCAAACCGACGCGTCGCTTGTTCTTCGTCGACAAAACAACAACAAATGTTAATTGCGACTTATCGAAGAGCGATACATTTAAAAGTAGCAACAACCAAACTCAAAATGGCAATGTTAAACTCAAAGTGGTCATGTTAAGCTACTGTTAGCATAAGCCAGTGCAATCGGACATTCAACAGACATGTTATCGAAAAATGGCCTGGAAAGCCTGTTGCAATTCAAATCTTATTAGAAGGCGGAATGACAGAATTGAATTGACTAATTTAATAATTGTTTTAATTAAGCTTTTTATAAATATCTCTTGACTGTTGTAGCTGACTAGACTCTGTATTGCATTTTGGTCATGCGCAGTGTAAGTAATGCGCAACCGGGTGCATTTTGGGCGCAGCATAAAAGTATGCTACCAATTTATGTATTCTTGTGCAAGGGCAGTTCGAAAAACAATGACAGTTTTGCGTAAGGGGGAGGCAGAGTGGGTGTTAAGGGTCAATGGAGCATCAATTGGGGGCTTTCTCACGCCAAGCGATTTGAGCAAATTGGGGGTTTTCAGGAAAACTGATGATACGTTCAGTAAATTGATAGGGCATATTTATTTAGAGATTCGGAGCAAATAAATTCGTCAGTAATTGTCAATTTGCTGTAAAGCCACAAACACGTACACAGATATATTTAACTAACCCAGTAACTGACAGTCCCGATAAAAGGTGGCTCCATCAAAAGTTTTCCAGTTTCCGCTTTATATGGTCTCTTTTTACTACTGGCGTAAGAACAAAGAGGGTCATCATTTATTTATGGCTGTCTCTTTCAGTGTGTCTGAGGGTATGAATGGGAATAATGAAGAAATGCCTTAGGTATGTGAGGTATACCTTTTCGAATATGTGTTTAAAGTGCAGTTGAGCAGTGGGTCAGTGAACTTGGCTAAGCCAGAGACACGAACCATGTTCTGACCTTTAATATTTAACATCTTATGTAATGGAAATCTTGGAAGTGCTTCAGGCCTACTCAAGTGTGTTATTTCTCTTCTTATTTCTTTTTTTTAATGACCATTCTGATGGGTCAAGTGCGCAACAACGATGTTGCATGTTGCTACAAAATAATTCAATGGATATTATTGATTATACGTCAAAGTACGGTGACACTAATGTCGACCACCAGCTGGGCACCAGCCATCGGCAGGTTCTCCATAATATTACAATACTCCACGGGCGGCTAACGATTAAGTGACAGTCATTTTAAATGCCTCAATACCTTTTGACAAGGGTACTGGCATCCGCAGCCTACATGGCATGCCCAGCCTCCACTACAATTGTGACCAAGTCCAAGAGGTCCACTGCTGCTACTTCTACATGTATTGACGTATAGCCTTTAAGTCCATTGGACAGCTGCGCGGGCATCCACTCGCAGCTGGCAAGTCGCAGCTAAAATGAAATTGCATTGGCCCCAACTGAGCAGAGATGGGACAAATGACACAACGACAAACGACAGTCGACAGTGTCTCAAGTGATGGGGAAAAAATGTTGCTGTCTTTTAGGAGTTTGCTGCGCATTGTTTCATACATTTTTTAATAACCCCGACACTTTAAGCCAGCCTTGAGGAGCACATTTAACGACTATCTTATAGTCCGCATAAATCTTTTAATGCACTGCATTCTGCTAGCTTCTTCCAAAAAAAAAAAAAAAACAACAAAAGAAAAAACTTTCATTTCTCAACTTTTGCATATGCCTTAAAGTCAGCTGGGGGTGACGAAAAATTCGAGCATAAACTGAACAATTTTAAGGACTCTCCTTAAAGCCAACTTTTGGGCACAATGTAGTGGTTGTTTGGTAGGACAAAATTACACTTACCCCACAACTGTTTGGGCTGTTAGCAGCTGCTCACTTTCCCTTGTTGTTGTCGTTGTTGTTGCTGCCGGACTTCTTTCGGGCAGTGAATGGCTGCGCTGCCGCATCCGGTTGTCGCCATTGCTGTTTGCCTCTGTCAATATGGCGACGAAGTCCCGTTTATTGCCACTTGCCGCCGGCTGTTGGCTCTGTTGATTTGTTAGCTGGCTGGCATTCGTTGTGTTCAGCTTGTTTTTGCCGCTATCGTACGAAACACGAAACAAATTTCACATAAATAAATTTATTTATCGTATATCCTTGCTCCCTATCATCAGCTTTCAACAAACCTGGGCAAAGTTTCCGCTTTGGTTGCGCAGCTGGCCAGATCGCAATCTCCTAAGAGCACCAGCGAACTGGCTGCCAATGGTATCACACGGGGTCGGATGACGGCCGTTGGTTGACGACGATCCTTGCCAACTGCCATGGCCTGCTGTGTCACGCTATCAGCAGCTGCATGGACGCCTCCGCTGCACAATAACGTCCATTGAGGTGTGCCACCTTTGCAGCCGGTTGGTGCAAATGCCTCACACATATCCAGTTTAATGACATTCACATTTACTGCCACTGTGGAGACGTGCGGCTGTTGCGTCTCTTGCATAACGGCAGGCATGGAATTCTGTCGTCGCAAACTTTGTTGCACGGCAGGAGAGGATGCTGAATGTTGCAAGTTGCTGCTGTTGCTGCAAGAGGCGCAGCGAGGCCAATAGTCACAAGAGTTAAGACTCTTTCGACATTTCTTATTGGCACTGCTCGTTGTTGGACTGCAAGAGGGGAAGCACACGATAGAGCTGTGTGAGAAGTGCTTGCCAGATGGATTGGGAATGCGGGGTGAAGGTGGATTACCCAAGATACCATTCGTGCGTGGTGCGTGTGTTTGGTTAGTAAACGTTGTGAGGGTTTTAATTAGTTGCAGGATTATCCTTGACAATTTCACTAGTTGATCCATTTAGAGGTTAGTATTAACATACAATACGAGTAGAGTATATAATGAGTAACTATGAGTTAGTTAAGCAGTCTTTTTATAACAAAAAACACATGGAAGCAGAACCCTGGGAGCTTGCTCTCTGGTCAGGTTAGTCGGCTCGCTTAGCTTAGCTTTAGAATTTGGTTGTGATAGATGCGACCTACAGTCGAGGCCTTGGTGCGTTTTTAAATTGTGGATTACACATTACAGAGTTATCGTTATAGTTATCGTTATCGTTAGTGTTAGCGCTATCTGTTGTCTGTTTAGTACCTGCTGCCGCGAGATGGCGCTGCCGCCTGCCTGTACAAATGATCCTCGCGTGAGCCGGAACGTTGTGGCTTCAGCACCGTGGTTGGATGTTCGTAGATGCGTGTCTCGTTGCTCATGAAATTAAGCTCGCTGTTGCCGCCCGAGTTGATGGTCTCCCGATTTCTTAGCTGCACGGGCAGCTCATAGTCGCTGTCGCCACGGCGAAAGTTCATGATTGGCGACTTGCGCAGCATATCGTAGGTAAGCTCATGGTCACAAAGTCGCGTGCCATAGCTCTGTGGGCTGCTCGTGCGCCGCGAAGGGAGGTGTAGATTGTTGGACGACGAGCCCGAGGATTGTGGCGAGCGTGTGGTGTTTCGCTCATGGCCAGCTACTGGCGAATTGGATTGCCTTATGCGGCCCGAGGATGTACCCGCTTCATTGCCTGGCTGCAGGAAGCGTATGCTGCTGCCGCTGCCCCCTCCACCACATCCGTTGTTGTTGAGCAACGCCTCGCGATAGTCCTCGTCGAAGGAGCGACTCTTGTCAAAGTCTAGACGCAGATTCTGATTGCTGCCGCTGTCGCCGCCACTGCCACTGGTGTGTGCCGAGCGTGTCGTATTGCCGGCATTGCTCTCGCGTCCACGATTGTAGTTGTTGTAGTCGAAATCAAAGGAGCACGCCTTGTCCACATCACTTTGTCGCAAACGCGTCGATTGTCCACTGGCGCCATTTGAGCTGGGCAGCATTTTGCTGCCCCGCATGGAGCTGGGATAGATGGGCGCATTCGACTGTTGATAGTGCATCGCCGATTGTTGCTGCTGCTGTTGCTGCTGCTGGGGGGAGGCGCCTCCCACACAGACCACTGATTTGTGGCCGCGATTCGGAGATCGCTCGCTCAGTTGAAGGGATCTGCTATGAGGCACATGGCTTATTAACCACCTACGAATTACTCAACTGCTGTCTTACCTGGATCGTCGTATAAGATGCTCCTGCTCCGCCTGCTGCTGCTGCTGTTGTTGGTGCTGCTGCTTGGCTGCATTGCGTCCCACGGCACGGCGATAACTTCCCGCACCCGTTGGCCCGCCAACTGTCACGGCCGCTGTGCTGGGACTGCCGTTGAGTGGCTCATGCGATTCGCCGCCACTGTAGCTGGAACTTGAGGAACTTCGCGATATGGTTGGCGGTGTCTTGTCCTCGTGCCGTTGTCGTCGCTCCAGCGTATTGCTGCGCGAGCTCGAGTTCTGGCGCGAACTCATCAGGGATACTTGTGAACCCTTCTTGCGCCGCTCCTCCGGTGTCAAGGAGCGCGACTCGGGCGTCAGCGAACGCTGCTTCCGTAAACTGCTCGACGAGCTGTGCGAATCATTGCGGTCGGGTGTAAGGGATCGTTGACGCTGCGTCTTGAACGGTGAGATGCTCACGCTGCCCGCCGACACATTCGGGAATTGATAGTTGGTTGCCGACAGAAACTCCGTGGAGCTGCCGTCCTCGTTGTCCAGTTCATCGTTGGATAGATCTGGGCAGAAAAAGTATATGTTTGAAATTTGCAAGTCAGAAGGGCAGGAATTTACTATATTAGAAAAACTACTTTATTTTTAGTAATATCTGTAATTCCTTTTCTATAAATATAAATACTCTAATTTAAGTACTCCCTCTTATTGGCATGGATTTAATATTAACTACTTCTGCTAAATATTTCTTCATCTATGTATTTCTTGTTGTAGTTTTTTATATAAGTTTAATTAATAAGTTTAAATATTTAATGATCTGCAGATCTCATTAAAGCTCTTCAATTATTAATATCCGCTGATTTAGTATTATATAATATTTAGAATACTTCTATTACATAAATGTTGAATACATCTTAATTTGAATTATTATCTTGAAATACTTTTTCTTTATTAAATGAATATTTATGTCATAGCATAAATGTAATATATTTAGTATTATACATGTGCGATATCTCACGTGTTGTCAATTTTGTAGCAGAACTTATGAAATTTGGTTGAAATGTTATCAAGGGCTTCGCATACACACACACACACACACACACTCATACAGCAGAAGACGGAGTAAATCGAATGAGTCTTCTACCCATCCTTCTGTCCGTCGGGATGAATTACAAAATTTCCTTTCATCCGCAGTCAGTCAACTATAACAATGACAAGGACGTTGAAACAAATGGCAGGTTGGCTCGTATGTGAATCAATGGCTGTGTCAGTATGCGAGTGTGAGTATGTGTGTGTGTGTGTGTGTGTGTGTTAGCATGCATGTGCTTTAATGTGTATGCGTGACCCTTGAATACTCAACTTCTGTAACTGAATCAATGAATTTTGACATAGCAATTCGTTGTAAAAGTGAAGCGAAGCGATTGAGGCGATTACTTCAAAATGCTTCCCGACTGTCGACAAGTCGAGTAGGTCTTAGCAAGTGGAAAGTATACAAGGACAACGACATTAGCTAAAGGAGCTTGGTATATCCTTAGGGGAAAAAAAATATAAGTATTAAAGTCGGGCCTATTTTTTAATAGCCGTCTTAATATAAAACTAACTTCATTGTTGTCTATTGAGTAATTATAATTTTATAATATAAAATTTGATTTTAGCCTGTTTTGAGTTTAAATATTTGTCTTTTTATTTCCACCCTATACCTAGAATAAATTTGTTAAACACTAAGCTAGTGGATAATATAAGTTATTTTTCAAATTAAGAGAAATTTTGCACATTTGTTTCAAATAATAAAAAAATGTGGTATTTGTCTAGCGGGTAACTGAAAGTCGAGCAGACTCGACTGTAGCTTTCTTACTTGCTTCTAGCTGAACTCACCTGAACGAGCACCACTGTCGCACGAGTTGAGCCGGTTGTTAATGGTCGTATCGAGGCTGCGGAAGCGCGACATGCCCAGGGCAACGGGCGGAGGCGCCACTCCGGCAGCTGGTCCATTGCCACTCACAACACCACCACCACCACTGCTGTTGCCCATGCGACTGAATTGCGACTTCCGCGAACGTCCAATTACATTGTGACTCTTCGAACGCTCAAAGGTGCGATCGTGCCGCGAACGTGGCGAATACTTGGCCACATTGACGCTGGCCACGCTATAGGCGGGTGGCGCCTCCTTCACCGATGCATTCAGATAAGCTGTCGTCTGTGGCTGCAGATATTTTGGTGAATTGTCGCGACTGCGTAGCGAACGATTGCTGCCCGCCGATGCAGCTGCTCCACCTCCACCTCCACCGGTTACCGCAGTTACACCCACGCTGCCCTCCCGCTTGGTCAGATAGTTGGGTGAGTTGCCGGTCAAGGTGCTAAAGTTGAGGGAGCGTTCGCGCTGCACGGCCAGCGATGGCATCATGGTTGGAGCTTGTCGCTCCGACAGATTGCCATCGAAGCTGCGCGAAAAGGTCTCCACATAGCTATTGGACGCCGCTGGACGTCGCGTATCGTACTCGAAGCTGCGGGAGAAGACCATGCCCTTGGGATTGATGGCGGCAACGTTGTGCGACAGCTGCTGCTGCTGCTGTTGTGGCGGTGGCTGCAGTGCTCGTGGCTGCTGCAGCAGCGTATGCGTCTGGCGTGTCACCTTGCGACGCTCCGGATGACGGGGCGGTCGACTGCTGTGGCTGTGGCTGTTGCTGCTGTTGTCCTGGAAAGCGGGCGGTGGCGAGAGTATGGGTGTTATGGGTGGCGGCGATTCCAGATCGTTTTGACTTTTGACGGGCAAAAAACCAGGACGTTCATTCAGTATGCTCGCCAGCTGCGGATCAAGGATTCGATAGCCAGGACGCAGCGCCGGATCACGCGAGGATATGCCGCTCAGTCGTGCCTCATTGCGCTGGATCAGCTCCTCCACCTTGGAGCCCACAAACTTGTGCTCCCGCTCGCACATGCTGGCCGGCTGATGCACAAACGCCTGCCGGCCCAGCTCAGGACGACGCAGCTGCTCCATTTGCGACATGACACGCATGGCGGCGCCACGTGTATCACCATTTTGATGTGCGTAATTGAGGCGACGACTCTTCTGCTCATTGCTGGCCGAGTGCGAATGGGAATGGGCATGGGAGTGGGCATTGAGCTTGGTGCTCACTTGCACCCAGCCGGATTTGTTCAAGAAGATCTCCTCCTTGTTGCCGGCTGGTGAGGTGGCCTTGCGCATTGCCCCGGGCATGCCATAGAAATGCTCACCAAACAGATAGGTGGGCACATCGGTGTTGGCGCCACCAGCACCGCCAGCACCACCGCCACTGCCGCCACCATTACCACCCATGTGGTAGAGCATTCTGCGCGCCTCCAGCTTCTCGTTGAAGTTGCGCGTCGATGCCTCAAGACTTTCACGTCGCTTGGCAACGTATTGCTGGAATGCCGAGAGATGTTGTTGCTGTTGCTGCTGCTGCTGTTGTTGTTGTTGCTGCTGCTGCTGTTGTTGTTGTTGTGACTGCTCGTGGTCGTTTAATAGCTCTGTTCCTTTGACAGTATCCTGCAATGAATCGCGCTGCTGTTTTTGCTTGCGATATGGCTGAGCTGGTACTGCAACGGTCTTATCGACGCCATCGGCATGTTCGCTGCTCTCCAGCCGATGCTTGGAGGGACTGGCACGGGAGCGGGTGCGTCGTCGCTTGGGCGGCAAGGCGGGCAGCGGCAATGTGCTCAGATCGAGCTTGTCGAGCGTCGAGGAGGAGAGCTCGTCGTTTTGTGATTCACGCGTCACAGAGTCGCGTGTCAGATGACTATCGTCCGATTGTGCCTCACTGGAGTCGAGGCAGGTGTAGTCTGGTCGTGTTAGCACCGTACTTATTGCACTCACTGTAGGCGCCTCACTGCAAATGTACCGAAAATGACAAATAGTTGTTTCATGTTAATGTTAATTACCTTTAAATATTTAAAACTACCAAATGGAGTTCAACGACCGCCAACACAATCTTTCCCCCTCGTCCTCTCTCTCTTCCGGCACTCTCTTGACAATAACCATGCCACATTTTGCCTAGTTGCAAAGTGTGAATGCATGTTGTGCCGAGTGCTTGACAGGGAATTGGCTTCAAGTGTGAAAACCCTGCGAGCAGCAACTTTAAGGGCAGTCGAGGGCTGGAGGAGGGAATAGCGGGTTTGCACATGACAGCGCAGACAATGTCGCCTAAATGGTTATTCAAAAAGTGCAACTTATACAAGAGAGAGAGAGAGAGAGAGAGAGAGAGAGATAGATGCTCGCACACGACATACTCATTAAATTGCAGCAGCGAGTAGAATACATTTAGCACTCCGTTCTCTACTTTTTACAGGGTATGCTTGGTCTGCTTAAATGTAAGTGCACATCATGCACAATCTGGCGTATGTGCAATGTCGGTAACTTTTTAAGCCTATTTGTTGAGCATTTAATACCTTTTATGCCCACTGAAAGCAGCTGAGACCAACATTTGCACAATACCGAACAAAATACAGCCACCCACACTATAATCCATTGACTTCTGGCAACATGGCCACAAAAGCCATCAGTTAACTATTTGAAATCTATGGCATAGTCATAACTAAAACTAGACTATGAGAAACAAAAAAAATAAAATAAGTTAGAGCAAAGTCTATTGGTAACGCATGCGGTTCTGGCAGATGCCAAAAAGAAGAAAAAAAGAGCCAAACCAGTTACGAGTTGGTTGCCATTAAGCATCAAGTAGAAACATTTGCGCGTTGTCAGGTGCTAAATAATTGAGAGGAATCTTCTGAGTATGTGGATGTGTATGTGGGTGTCCATTAGCTATGCGGGCAATGATGTTGCTCTTCGTTTACAACATTGTCATTTATTCACTCATTTTTTGTGTTCTTTGTGGCTGCTGGCAAATATTATGATGTAAAGAAAACATATTTTGAATATGCAAGCACAACAACAGCAACGAGAAAATACTACGATTAATTTCTGTAGAAAAACAAACTTGGCTCTGAAATGTCATTGACATTGTCACAACCCACAATCAAACACACACGAGTGTGTTTATGTGTACGTGTATGTATATGGAGAAAACCTCAACCACTTCAGCACAATGAAATAAGACAGTCATGTGCATAAGTATGTATACTCTCAGCAAGCATGATACTTAGAATGTGAAATTCTTGGAAAATTAATACATTTATGTACGAATGATGTGCTTCTCCTCGCTTGCTACGTTGTATTACATTTTAAATTCTAAATTTTAAATTTAATACAAAAGGAGTCAGTCAAATGTTTAGCATTCATTCATAGTTCTAAATAAACGAGCCATTTGCATAACTATCAGAGTTGAATATCAATTCAAATATTTAATATTCATTTTAATATTTGTTAGAAGAAATTCATTCATTTTTGAATTGAGATATTTTGATCCAAAAATATTAAGTTCCCCTTTAAATGCTAAATAAATGCTTTCGAATATAAAAGTGATTTAGTTTTCACTGCAATGCAATTCAAACAATAAATATGAAAGAAGAGTGTGCCAATACAGTCGTCACACACTGTATGCCACATTTTGCTGCCTTTTGCAGTTGGAAAAAATCAGAATAAAAAATACGAAGAAAAGAGAAGAGAGCAGTCAACAAATGCTGAGTGTAGGAGGCTGCTGCTGGGGGGCGTGGTAAGTTAGACAACATTCTGCCGGCTGGCAGCAGTTAGGCCTCAAAAGTAAGACTTGCAGATGTGCCACACCCACTCGGCTGCCGCCCCCAATGCGTATGAGCATTCAGCGAAATTCGCTCAAGTGTAAGACTGGCTGGCTGGCAAAGAGGTAGAAGAGGAGCGAGGGGCAGCTGTTCCTGAAGTTAGGCTGTTGGCCTGATGCCTCGCATTTTGATTCCTTTTCAGCTCGCGAGTTCAACCAAGTTGGCAACAAAAAAAAAAAGAAAAGAGGAAGCGTACTCGTCTACGAAGAGAAATCCAAATGTGAAGCATAGAAATTTTATTGTTCCAGTCGTGCGCCTTTGTGGTCGCTCAACAACAACAAAACAACTGCAGAGACTAAAACTTTTTGATGTCTTGTTAATAAATGTATATAAATGTAGATGGATCAAGTGGTTTTTATACACTTGCTGAGTGCAGGCAATCAGCAGAGGGCCACTTCAAAAGAAGTGCGATAAACGAGTCACCAAACTGCCAACTTTGGTTAAAGGAAATCATCATTTGAGTGTTAACAGTGACTGCCAAAAGTTGTGTGCACGTGGGTGCAACTGGTTTTGATGATGGTCAGCAGTTGACAATGATTATAATGTAATGCCGAGGTACAACTTCATTTGGTATATACTCGTATACAATGTAGAGCTTAAGATTATGAATGTGTATATAACACCTACGGCAACTAATTGAATGTTTGATTCAACTCGTGCTCTTGAGTTGACGCAGATTCGAATACTCGAATACTCGTTCGTTTCAATCGCCTTATAGGGCAGCTTGTTTGGCTCTGTGGTGAAAATTCTTTGCGCCTGTCTTGTTGCCATTTATGGTCGTCGACATTTCAACATAATATTTGGTTCTGGCCAGAGCTCATCATAGATGGATTTCATTCCTTTAAGGTCGCCCGCGTAATTAAGTGAATTTTAATTATATGCATAATTATGCGCAAAGTTCATTAATTAATATCGCGTTACGAATTGCACATCAATGCATTTTCATGGATGCTTCGATGTATTTGGTATTTGGGGGCGCTTAATCCGATTATGTTGCCATATTTAATTAGATATTAAAAGCGATTATATGCAGCGCAAGTTCAATGTGAAATTAAAACGCTACTCTCGGCATACACTTGAATATTATATCATATTTGTGGTGCTTTTCCTTCGGCTTTAACTTCAGAGCTTACTCTCTTTGCTTATGTATATTTTGTTATTTGATGCTCTGGGGCGGTGCGTGGGTTCTGTTATAATATAATATAATATAAATGTAATTTTGTTTAAAGCAAATAAATGCGCTTGAATGAGCTTTTGTTTTTTATTTTCATTTTCATTTTCATTTTTATTTTGCGAGTCAGGACTGATGGTTCTTTCACAAAAGTTTCAACATGTGGCACATGCACAAGTGTACACATGAGTACATATGTGGCATTGTCTTTTGCCGGCTCATTTTCTGTCCATGTCTCTCGCTTTCAGTGATGGTTATGGATGGGCATCACAACAAGAGGCAGTCTAAACAGGAGCACACGAGTACACAAATCGATCCATCATTTGGCGCAGGCCAACCAAAAACCAACCGAAAACCGACAACCAAAACCAACTCCTCTCTATCTCATCTCAGTCTCGATTCGGTTCTGCAGTTACTTTGTGGGCCGTTTGCTAAAATATTGTTTGGTGATTGAAGCATTTTTTCAATTAGACCACACCAATGTTTACTCAATGTGTCCACCTACACATACATTTGCCATATCAACAACTTTACCAATTCCGACCAACTTTAAACACTTTCCTCAGTTAACTTTGGACTTTCCTAGTGCAACTCTTCTCAGTCAGTCTGTCTGTCTTTCTGTTCTGTACATGATTTATGGTTGTCATGCCTATGCGAAATAATGCTTTGCCCAGTATTTTTGTGTCCCAGTGTGTTTCGCTGTCTCTCATTGTGTGTGTACACTGTACAATCTACAGTCACTTGTTGTGCGTGTTAGCTGTCAGGGAAGTGTCCGTGTGGCTGAGAAATGTTTAAAGGGCCTTCCATTGGTGGCATTGGGCCCCCATTGGTGGGCTAGCAAACATTAAGAGATTGTATAGCAATAACTGGAAAATTAACATGTAAATAAGACTAATTTATTGTCTTTAAATTTTCACAGATATACATATATATATATTATATGCAAACTTAGGAATTAATGTGCACATAATATAAATTTATTAGCTATTAATTTGTGCTCTTAACACCATTTAAAATAGCTTTTGTTTGCAACATATGCTAGGAAATATTAAGAAGTTGTTTTTGGTATGAGAATAACATAGAAATTAACAGTCGTATTTTGATATCATTACTCAATTAATAGAAGTCTGTCGTTAAAGAGCTGTGTGTAAAAGAACTGACATCAATCGTTTAGCACAAATAACTTTGAAATTAGCATAGAAATAATGTTAATTTAGCTAAGTATTATGATCAATTTGCACTGACAATTGATGGTGTGATTACCCTGTTTGTAATATAATACTATATGCTTGGTCAACGACTGTTTGCTGGCAGTGTCAAATCAAGTCAATCAATCGCATTTAATGTCGAAGAAAATACATATATTATATGCATGGTAAATGGAAATGTTCATTGAGCGAGCGTTTATCAATTTGCAGATTCGCATGTGCCAAAGTAATTATTTCTAAGTGAAAGGATTGTAAAATTGCGGAAAAACTGTGCGAAAGTGCAGATAGTCTGGTCTTAAGCAGGAAATGCCTGACACTGAATGCAATATGAGTGTAAAGCATATACTCAAACACTCACACACTGTGAGTGCCATGCGTTAATTATTTGGGCAAACAGCGAACGCGTTTTGAGACAAGTTTTTCACTGTCTAAAGCCAGTTGCCATATAACAAACATATATACCTATACTATACATATTTTTGCAGATACGTGCATATATTTAGATGTGTATTTTCTGCTTCTGGAGTAGTCATTACGTTGCCTGAAATGTAATTAATTAGGTAATTAAAAAGTTTATCAACATTTCACGAGCTTGCCAACGCATTAATAATTCAGTCAATCCTCAGGTTATGCCTTATTTGATGTATCTTCCCCAATTCACTCTCTGTCCGTCTTCTCGGGAAAATAAATAAAAAAAAACGATGAAGAACAAGTACATTGCTAATGCATTCCTAATAAGCCCAGGAATGCAACTGCCTCTCTCTCTCTCTCTCTTCGTTCTTTTAGCTGACTTGTTTATCTCCAGCTGTCCTGGCCTGTCCATTCTTTAAATAGGACATTGCATACTAGTACTATCTAAAGAGTTGTTCCCTCTGGCACAATCTCTCTATCTCTCTCTCTCTATATATACGAGTATATATATTTTTGCCCTTGCTGCCACGCATCTTCTGGCCGCGTTTTGCTTTTAGTGTGATTAAAAGCTATCGTGCCAAGTAATCCCAGATTATGGTATTTAGACTAGACTTTTGTGAATGTTTTCCAGGCACTTAACGAATAACGAATAACGAATACCCGCATTCGCACTTGCTCTTAGTATAGTTCATTAGCAAAAGTGAGTTAAACAGTTTTTCGCGCATTAAAGTTGCGATTTTTTCCTTATCGCTTGATAATGACTTTAACTAAAGTTGTGCTTGTTTCCTTTGCCAATTCCTTGAATTTGTGTAACAAATTTTTTATTATGTAATTCGAAACCTTTCGTTAATGAGTGCAAAAAGTAAAATGAAAAGGGCTATGTGAACGCTGTGCCCAAAGCATTAAAATGGCTCAAAGAAGGTAAGATTAAATGGAAGAAAGAGGCAGATAGAGTGGACAAGAGAATAGGTAGACAATTTGGGATGCCAAACAAATTGGAGTTTGTGTTGCATCTTTTAAAAAATTGCATTTACATATATATACATATTTTTTTAAGCAGCTTATTGTTGAAGTAGAAAGAGCATTGAACATTGAACATTGAACAGGTGCCCAATCTGCATCAAAATAAAATTGTATGCAAGCCTTCTTTGTTGTTGTTGTTGTTGGCCCACAGCATTTAACAATGGTGGTGCATATATATTGATGTTGCCTCTTGGGCAACATGCTACAGAAAAATGCATTAAACTTTCCATTTAAAAGTGCATTATTCCCACATATCTTCAAACGAAAATCGCTAATATGCGAGAGCACACACACAATCCATGCTATATAAGGGGCTGGCCCGCAGATTTGAGAGATGTGGCATCCACAAAGCAACGTGCAACATTGTAGCCGCATATGAAACAGGTTTTTAATAATCATTTTTTTCTCTGCACTTGTCGAGAGCATAGAGGAGGGTTTTTGGATAAATCGATTGCATTTGCCTGCATATTTCAACTTGCACTTTCGAGCTGAATAGTCACTGTACTAGTTGCATTCGCTATCTCTGTCTGGCGATGTTGCAACTGCAACTGGCCAAACGGCACTGAACGCTGCATGCCGCCAGAAAGCCAATGACCAAGACCAAATTAAGTTGCGACCATTGAAAACAAGTTTCACCTCTTCAAATCAAACATATGTATACTTTACGTACATTTCATAGACCTCGTTGCTGTCGTAGGCAATTGACCAAAATGTATAGTGTTTGAAAACTTGGCCAAAAAAGTTTTCCTCAATTTTGCAAGCTTCAAGGTTGTGTGCAATCATTTGTAGTCTTATTTTCAATTAACTGCTCGATTTTACTTCTTTATTTCTTTTCACCATTGTTAACGCCACAATTGCCGCAATTCACAAAAAAAAAGAAGTTGAATTTTGGCAGCAGTTGCGGCTTTTGCTGTTGGCCCTGATTTCGTTTCCAACTTATTACAAATTCAACTACAATTACGCGTATTTATTATCGCATGTTTTTTTGTTGCTCATTTTGATTTTTGATTTATGACTTTTGGTTGAACTTGTTTTCAATTAGTTGCAGCTCATGTGCGACTAAGATTACAAGTGCCAGTTTTTGTCACAATCTTCGCTGTCTTTGGCCAATTTGTTTTGCTTAATGTTGCCTTAAAGTCATATGTCTGTTGAAATGAAACTGGCTTTAAGCGATGCCCTCATTGAGAGCTCTTCAAGTATGCTCTCAGTAATTTTATTCCACTTACAAATTCTATTTCATTATGCAAAATTCTATACGAAAAGCATGCTCTCATTATGTGGTCGACAAGGGGTATGATGTGTTCTTGATTTAGCTGTACTTATTTTTGTTTAATAAAATCATATGATTAATATATATGCAAATGAATTCCTAATTATGTCTGCTATGACATTATATATATATCATATTCTCTAGCATTGTTATGCTCTTCTTTCTTTTGGTCTTTGAGTTATATTAAACATGTCCCAGGGTATTTGCACATTGACAACACAAACCTACGAAATGTTTTTTAATTTTTAACAAACTTATAAAGAACCATTTGCTGATTTTGAAACCGAATAAAGCACTTTCATTGGCTTCCTTGCAAACTACTCGAACTTAACTAAGTGTATGGAAGTTGACGTGCCAAGTTTTATGTCATCGACACGTGAGAGCTGCAGTTTGTTTTGAACTTTGATAAAAGTTGAGTCGATTGTTATCCTCGGTGAATTGAGAAACTTTAACATCAACATTAAGCATGTGCACGCAACTATTTAACAGCCATATGAATAAACTACGGCAGGCATTACTCATACGTATAGAGAGAGAGCGAGAAAGGAAGAGCTTAGATAGGATGAATACGAGTACCCGTATGTGGAAGGAATTGCAAAAGGGGAATTTATTTAGGATTCTTTTTGTTGGTGCTTCTCTGCTTTGCTTTGCTGAGCATTTTACAATGGAAAAACCGCAAAATACATAAAAACAATAAAATGCGCGTTCATAACAAGAGCAGCAGTAGCAACAACAACAACAACAACAAGGGCTTCAACAACAGGAGTAACAACAATAAAACTCGTTACTATTTTGTTTTCACCGATTTTCGAGCTATGGAAGTTCTGGTTAAGTGCTTACATATTCGTAGCTATTTGCATATATGTGTGTATGTGTGGGTTGGTGTGTGTGTGTGTTTGTTTGTTGCGAGTAGCGAGTGCTTAAACCGAAATGCAAATAGAATACAACAAATGGCAGCAGCAGCAACAACAGCAAAGGCAGCAAAAAAGCACAAAAATTGATTTACATTCATACGCAACTCATACCATTGCATAGTTCTTGCTCTCTCTCGCTCTCTCTCTCTCCCACTCTGTGCATGTGTGTGTGCGCGCCTTTTGTATGCTTGCGCTTATGCGGGCCAGGGGACGGAAAAACATTTTCCGCAAATTATTGATTACCAAAATTATATTAAAAACGCAGCCCAGCAAGCATGCTTCATTTCTCTTCTTGTGGAAAATATCCATCCCATCCCATCCCATCACAACATCAACATCAACAGCAATCGGAAAGAATTTTGTTGTACTCGTAACAATACAATAAAATAAATGTAATGAATGTACGTGAATTGATTTACATATGGATATCTATCATTTGGCACATTGTATGTGATTTCTTCCCTTACAGTCACCTGCTGTGCTCACAATTCATATCATTTCTCTTTTGTACACAAATTAAATGATATCTTATAAATATATTTATGAGAATTTCTTCAGCAATCAGCAATGTGCACTACAGTACTTATGATAATTGCGTAAAACGCTTAACAGATTGCAAAATAAAGCGACGGTAGGAAAATGTGCGATATGGATGACATACGAGGGTCGTTTGATAAGTCCGTGACTTTTTGTATTTGCCGCGCACCTGCTCTAAATACAACACTGCTCCTGTCAGCAGTTATCGATTAACAGCTGACTGTAAAATTTTGAGAAAGCTGCGTTTTTTGGTTTGCGTTTTATAGGCATTGAAAGCAGACGATCTCGTGAATTTTAACGAAAATGGAAAAAAGTGAATTTCGTGTGCTAATTAAGCATTATTTTTTTTCCATCACCGAAACCAAGGAAAGACTTGATAAATATTATGGGGACTCTGCACCATCAATTTCAATGGTTAAGAAATGGTTTACTGAGTTCCGTTGTGGTCGTACCAGTACAAGTGATGCCGAACGTTCAGGTCGCCCAAAAGAGGTCGTCATGCCAGAAATCGTCGACAAAATCCATGGAATGATATTGGATGATCGGAGAATGAAAGTGCGTGAGGTAGCTGAGGCTGTAGGCATCTCAACTGAACGGGTACATCACATTTTACATGAATATTTGGACATGAAAAAGCTTTCCGCGCGATGGGTGCCGCGATTGCTCACACACGACCATAAGCGCAACCGTGTGACCATTTCAAAGGAGTGTTTGGCGATGTTCAACCGCAATCCAAACGAATTTTTGCGCCGTTTCGTTACCGTAGACGAAACATGGATCCACCACACCACACCAGAGACCAAAGAACAATCAAGACAGTGGGTTTCTCCGGGTGAACGTGCACCAAAGAAGGCCAAGGTGGGTCTGTCGGCCAACAAGGTCATGGCCACAGTTTTTTGGGATGCACAAGGTATCATTCACATCGATTACCTTGAAAAGGGTAAAACGATCACCGGCGAATATTATTCAGAGCTTTTGGACAGATTCGATATTGATTTGAAGCAGAAACGACCGCATTTGGCGAAAAAAAAGTGCTGTTCCATCAGGACAATGCACGGGTGCACACGTGTGTAGTCAGCATGGCAAAATTTCATAAATTGGGCTACGAACTGCTACCCCATCCAGCATATTCTCCAGATTTAGCCCCCTGTGACTATTTTTTGTTTCCAAACATGAAGAAATGGCTCGGCGGTAAGAGATTCGGGTCAAATGAAGAGGTCATCACAGAAACAAACGACTATTTTGAGGGCCTTGAGAAAACCTATTATTTGGAAGGAATAAAAAAATTGGAAAAACGCTGGACTAAATGTATAGAGCTAAAAGGAGATTATGTTGAGAAATAAAACGCTTCTTTGACGAAAAAAATATATTTTATTCAAAAAGTCACGGACTTATCAAGCGACCCTCGTATTATAAATTGGGAGAAAGTAAAATGCATAGGAAAAATAAAGAAAGAACTCTTTAGGTTAGCAGTAATAAACATTTACTAAACATTTGTAATAAATTTGATTTAACTGCAAATCAATACCTTCATATTAAAACATATCTCCAAGGATTGCCATTGTATGTACACAATGCTATTCAATCACAGAGGAAGCCAATTATTTGCAAACTACTTAAGTTTAAGCTCAGGATAACATTGAACAAATAAAACAACTTAAATTCATTATTAATTCCCACAAGTGTTTTTTTGTGCCAACTTTTTTTAAAGAAGACTAATATTTCGCAAATAAATTGACAGCCCAGCAGCCATCAAATGTCTTGGCTAAAAATATGACGAATCCCGCAGGAGTTCAAGGTAAGCGTCAAGAGCTGGGTGTTAATGCCACATTAACATTTCTGATTAATACTTGGCAAGCTCAAGTCGCAATTGATGAACGAATCGAAGTTGCAGCTGTGCTACGGCTAAGCTAAGTCTTTCGAATTTTGATAGGCTGGATGAAATCATAAGGAATCCCTTAGGATTAGGCTAGTCATTAAAAACGTTTCGTTATTCGTGCCTAACGTTTATAATCCTTAACGCCCTCAACTTGACTTGGAATTTACCGCAAGTGGCCTTGTGCGTGTGGCACACAGATCATTAAGAGCCGTCGAGTAGATACATACCAAGACACACACACATACACAACTTGTTGGTGGGGGTTTGCTTTTGACCCACCAAAATACGGTTTTGCGACAGCTTATTTAATGTTATTTGCATGCTTTAATTATAATTGCGTGCCCTGCGCGGTGTGTATTTTGTTTCCATACTCCTGCTCTTGTTGTTGTTGTTGCCCGCTTTTCCCAGCATCCGCAATCCTAATTTTTATTTTTATTTCCTTTTTGCTCTGGCTTCAAACGTGCTTCTCAGCACATTTTTCGCTTATACTCGTATTATAATGCACGTGACAGACAGTCAGGTACGCAAAGCTGATGATTCTGCTTTATTTTGCTTCTCTTTTTTCTGTTTTTCATTCTGTATATAATACTACTACATTAACTATTGCCCAGGCTTTGCGTTCTATCTATATTTATTTGTGTTTAAAAGAGTGCCATTATGTTTGTATTCGACTTTGAACTGCAACCACAAATGGTTGGCAAACTAATCCAGGACTTTTAATTTAAAACATTTTTGCCATGCACTTGCTATGCTATAAGCAGCTTATAAAGTGAGCTTTAATACAGTGCGACTGATTAGAATCAATTTGTATAGCAATGATTTATTAATATATATTTTTAAAGATGATTTTTTATTGTACTACAATATGCATATTATAGGCTTAAGATGACACATATGTAAAGCATATTTTTTGGGGCAGCCACTTGAGTACTTATTGCTTCAGTTGTGATATGCGACGCTTGCAAGAAGAAGAGTTTTCTTTGCATTCAATTATATCGGCCGTATAATTATATTGCCTCCTGCGAGGCTATGTATACAGATTATGTAGAGTGGCAATGACAGGTCACGCTGTTCGACCGATTAATCACTGAGCTCAGCCGTCAACAACACCACCACCACAGCAGACGCAGCAGCAGTATTGCATTAGGCACTTAATGAGCAGCTTGGAGTGAGATTGAGCCACAGCCTGAGTCTGAGTCTGAGCCCGTCGGCAGTGCTTGAGCTCGTCAGGCTGCCTGACTGCCTGGTTGCCACTTCTCAATCAAAATGGGACACTCTCAGCAAGTGTCTTGTTAAAGCTTTTCACTTTTGCCTTTTCCTGTTTAGGCCCGACATATCACACACACTTTTGTGGTTATATACGAGTTAGAACCACCATTATTATTGGCAGCCCAATGATTTTGCGCTTTTCCTAGCATACTTTGGGGCGGCTTAGCGTGCAATTCAGCCACAGATTCAAACTGCTAACATGTCTTGTGCGTGCTTTTATGCGATTTTGTTTCGTTTGTCTTCTAGCTCGTTTTTCTTCTTCTTTTTGCATATGCCTGACGCTAATGGGTATTCAATCGATGACCCATATCTTAGACGCTGACAAGTTTTTATGCTATGCGCATATGAAATGCTCCACATGCCCCATGCCCCACAGCACGTGAGGCACGGCACAAAAATTGTGGCAGTTAGCCGTCGGTGGTAGATGTATTATTAATCAGCCTAAACGCCTGTCCGCAGAATTTTGCTGTTTTCATTTGATTTGAGCAGTTCAAATCTGTAGGCACTTCTTTAATATGTTATGAGTCTTTCGGCGGATGTTCTGGGAAATTAATTTCTTAAGTTAAAACAACGCAAAGTTGAGAGAAAGAAAAATATGGAAATTTCTTTGACTTTCACGAAGAGTTTTAGTCAAAATATTTTGCATATTATTAAAGAACTTTCAAGGCAGCATATTTTTAGATTGAAATTAAGCAGATTTGCTAAAGAAAAATAATTGTATAAATAACTACAGGGTCACTGCTAGTCGAGCCTAATTCGCCACTGTTGCGGCTTTGAACTTGATCATTTCTCATTCTTTATCTAAAGTTGTCTTTTTATGGATACTTTTCAAAATTTTCTTTAAGCTGCTCTAATTGGAAAGTTGACTTTGGTAAAATATGAATTTGATTTAATTTATGGCTCAAAGAATCTCACTAAATTTACCATAAAGAGCTTCTAACAAACAGCTGCCTCTCATATTAATTATGGTTGCGGTTTCGACACCAAAAGCACACACAAACACACACAAACACACATACACACACGCACGTACGCGATATTCAACAACTCTTCCTGAAATGCGCAATCTAAGCGAAAGGCCATTAAATTATGTCCAAAAAGGCCATTTGAATGTCCGAAAATAAACAGCTGGCATTTGAGCTGTATTTAACGCACTACGAGTATTTAGAGCCGTGCAATTTGTTGCAATTTATTAGTATTCATTTATTATTATTCATGTGACCACAATTAAATATATGTGCCGTTAACACCAGTTGGCCAACACGAGCGCGGTCAGGCGCGACACTATTCGATTAGGCTTGCATAAAGAGAGGCGTTTTAAATGGCTGCCAGCTTTATATTTAGTTGACCTTTTTGCTTAGCTTTATTAATTGCACGGGCCACGAGTTGCATGTGGAAGCTGCTGTAGAGGATGATTTTGGGGTTTCGGGGGCATGGCAATGGGCAATGGGCCAAGAATAGCCAAAGCCAAGACAACGACGTGTCGCAACATCGCACTTGAACTGGCAGTCACAATGGCCACGTGATTTGAGCAATTCACAAGAGCTGCACAAGTTTTAACAATGCACATGGCCAATGAGAAGAGTTTTCAAATTATGCAAAAATAAAATTTAAATAGCTCTTAAATTACATGGACAATCAACTTGCTTTCTTTGCGCAGAAATACTAAACTCTTTTGCTTAGTGTAGACAGGTTGGGGTAATGACGTGGGCCGGACCCAGTTTTAAATGAAGTGTCTTTGGCATTGCCGCGCATAGTTGAACAAACAGTTTCACTTTCAAATGCCAATTGACCGTGCATAATTATTGATTGCTGCACTTTTTGTAAGTTACAAATAACTTCGTGTCATACACGTTTAATTAATGCGACACACACACATACACACGCGTGCACTTGACTTCGTTTGCGGTTTACCATCGAGCAATTTGGGAAGAGAGATACATTCGTATCTCACGGATGCAAAATTCAATGTATTTACGCATAACGCGCAAAAAAATAAACAACAAGTGTTTTGGAGTCACAGGCGCCACAGATCAAGCAAAATCAAGGCATTTGACTCTTATGTACTACTTGCAGACACAAAGACACAACACAAACACAGGCAGAGACACAAACACGTAGTACGTATACGTGCGAGTATCTACATAGTTACATAGATTAGCGGCAGTCTAAAATATCTCACGGATGCGCGTACCTGTTCGCCAGCGTTGCGCTGTCCGTGTGTTCCGACTTGCAACTGAACTCGAGCTCCAATGTTGCTCCAATGGCTGTTGAGTTGTCGTTGTCGTTGTCGTTTGCATCGCTATTGTTGTTGTTGCTGCTCGTGTTGCTGCTAGTGTTGGCAACATCTGTTGCCAACAAACTGGTCGCTTGCCCCTCCGCACATGTTGCGTCAACATTTGCCAACAATTGCGCACTGCCAGCAACATTATTGGGTTTTGTTTTGCTCGCTGATTCGCCGTTTGTTTTGACTGTTGCTTCGTCAAGCTGTACACATTCTCCCGCCTCGCTGACGCAACATGTGTCGCCACTTTTCGTGTTGCCCGCAACATCAGTTGTTGCTTCACTTCGCTTGACTTTGTCAACATGCTGTTGTTTATCATTTGTTGGCTCTTGACTTCCAATCGCTGTGGCAGATACATTTTCGCGTGTCGCTGCTGCTGCTGTTGCAAGTGGGGGGACAGCAGCAGCTGCTGGCATTGCGTTTTCCACAATGGCCTTGGGCAGCTGCTGCTGCGACTCGTTGTTATCCTTTGTCAGGGCCGTTGCTGCCGCTTGTGTCAATTTGCCGGACTGCTCACGCTTTGACTGTGACTGTGCCACACACACGTCCTGCAAAAATAATTGATAAAATTAAACTCGTGTTTATCTTCATTTGTCTTCGCATCTGCTCGAGTCTCTGTCGTTGGCACGAGACCCGAGACGAGGCCTGAGTAATGGACCTAGAAGTCGGGGCATGCAACTGGGTTAGAAAATATTACGTCTGCTTGACGAAAAATGAGCAGCTAGAATAATGAAATGATTGACGGCTGCATACTTAAGCATTTATTTATCTACTCCTTGCTGCTGACCCATAAAAGGACCAAAAGGACTGCGCGCCAACGCAAATTGACTTGAAACTCTGCGCGCTGAAGCTAAGCATATTTAAACAAGTTGTCGTCTGCTCTAAACCGATGTAAAAATACCCTGGCAGAGTGAATAGAACACGCTAATAAAATATTAACAAATACATAGTATCTAAAAGAAAAAACATTTTATATAGGTCGATCTTTTTTAAGCTTTTTTAATCTGAATTAAAATAAATTTAGTATGAAATATAAGCTATTGAAACTAAATATCTAAATCCCTTCTATAGCAGTTATATGAAATAGTAGTCGGCATACAAGCAAATTGATTAAAAGGGTTTCAATTAATGGCAAATATTCGGCTTAAGTTTTATTACAAAATTTTAATGAACCAAGATTTTCGAGCTATATTTCCCAAAGCCGCTATATACAACAAATAACTGGTTCGGCTCTTCCAGACATAAAAATATTCTACAGAACAAAACATTAAGAGAGTACTCGACTTGTAAATGAATGGAGTTGTAAATAGCTGTTCCAAAGAGCCTGTTCAAAATAAACAAATATATAAAAGCCTACAATAAATTAAATTAAAAGCTGCCTGAGTATTTTGCTTAAAGTTAGGCGGACAGGCAGACAGCCGGACAGGCGCTAAAGAATATTTATCCACAGCTCGCCTTGTTAGTTCATAACTAATGTCTAGCAAGTTTCATTAAGATGACTGTAAAACTAAGGCAGACAGCTGGACAGCCGGACCACATAAGCAGCTCACATATAGAGTATGTTTTGTGCCTGCTTTGGTATGAAATTTAAATACTTTGGTGAGGGCAGCAGAAGGCCGCACAAAGCTGACAGCAAGCTGGCACTTCAGGGCGCTAGTTAAGGTCAAATGTTGTTGGGGCTTAGCTAATTATAATGCCATGCATACCTTGCTCTGTCTAGCTTGACTAATGGCAGCTTCAGCTCCTGTGGCAACAGTTCCTGCTGTTTCTGATGTTGCTGCTGTTGCGGACAGGACACTTTGAGCGCCTGCCGAGTCCTCGCTGCGCGCATCGTAGAACACGTCATCGTCTTCCGCTTCCGTTGCACTTTTAGGTGCCATTGTTGTTGATGTTGCTGCTGTTGTTGTTGCTGCTATTGTTGCTGCTGTCGCACTGCACTTGACAGCTATTTCCGGCAATGCTGCTAATGCTGTTTGCACAGCTGCTGGCGCTTGCGGTGGCTGCAACTTGGCAGCAGCTGCCTTTGCGGCTAGCTCGACTGTTGTGGGCGTCTCGCTGGTTTCACTTTCCAGCGAACGCGACTTGGTATCGTCCTGCAGCCCCTCCATGTTGGCCTTCAGCTCCTGCAGATCCGAGTAGGTGGCAGGCGATGGTGGCGGCGGTGCCGGAATATCCTTGCGTCGCATATTTGCCGCCGCATTGCCAGAGCCCGCATGCGACTTGCCGCTGTTCGAGCGATGATGTCGCTTGCCCGTCGTGCTGGCTGCAGTGCCTCCTGGCAATGCCGCTGACTCGCTGGCGGGTGCACTGCGTTCACGACGCTCCGACTCCTTGTGCTTGGACTTGCTCTTGCTGCTCTTGGGCTCCTCCTCGGCAGCTGTTGCTGCTGCTGTGGCAGCAGCTGTGGCGCGACTCTGTCGCTTGGGTATGGCGCCTGTGGTGCTGGCCACCAAGCGATCTAGTGATGGATACTCCCGTCGCTCTGTGGCCGGCAGCTGTTGTCGCTTGCTGGGCGTCGGCAGCACCGACAACTCCTCCATTGGTAGCGGATGTTGCTGCTGTTGTTGCAGACTTGTGCGTGGCGCCGGCGTGGGCTTCATGACCGTCGTGCTGCGTCCTTTGCTCAGGGGCAGCGTCGTTACCACCAGTGGCTCCTCCTGCGGCTGCGATGCCGCACGCTTGGGACTGGCCTTTGAGTGATTGTTGCCGCTGCTGCTGTGCGCGGTGCGATTGATGCGACGCGTCGACTCCAGGCTATTGTTACGCTGCATCTCGGACTGATAGATGCTGCGCTTGACATCGTTCACATGCTTGAAAAAGTCCATGGCATATTTGTTCTGCTTGAGATCCATTTGAGGCGCCGCCTGAGGCGCTGCTGCCTGCTCATAATCCGCCGGCTCGGCTGGACCACTTGATGGCAGGGTGCCAGCGGCAGTCTTGCGTGGTATGCCACTGCTGCCACCGCGTGCCATGGAGCCATAGATGTCGTCAAAGTCAGAGCTAAAATAACTGGAGGAGCAGTCACAGTTGCGGCACTCGTAGCGACAATTATCCGAATAGCTGCACTTATCACCAGGCAGACCCGTCATGCCAGCCATGCCAGCCATGCCAGCGCCATCGAGACTGCAACGGCGACAATCGTAGCCAATGCGACAGCTCTCCGTGCTGCCAAAGTAGCGTCTCTGATGCGGATTGCCATGGGCCGAGAACAGACTCGATCTGTGCGGATAGCGATGTGTATAGCGTTGCGAGTTGTCGCTGCTGCGCAAGGAGAACTCGCTGAGTATGGAGGCTCGGGAGTCGCTTTTGTACATTTGCGGCGTCTCGAATTGATCGAGCAGTATTTGGGAGCCACCAATGGGTCGACTGGCGGCATACATTAAGGGATGCAAGGGCTGTGCACCAATGGCATAGTACAGATCCCCAGTGCCCGGTGCGGCATACACATTCGCCTCAAGGCGGGCCATTGTGTTGTACTTGTGATACGGCAGCGAGTCGCTGGAGGAGGAGGATTTGGTATTCATGCGCTGCACTGAAGCGCTGCCAGCGCCATTCTGATAGCTCACAATGTAGCCCTGTTGCTGCTGCTGCTGTTGCTGTTGCTGCTGCTGTTGGCTGCGTCTTGCTGGCAGCTGTGCCAGCAACAAGCTGCCGCCCACAGCATAATGATTCGTTAGCGGATGACTTGCCACATTGTGTGCATAAGTCTTGTGCGGCACCTGCTGCTGATAGAAACTGTTATAAAGCTGCTGCTGCTGCTGTTGTTGCTGTTGCTGCTGCTGCTGCTGCTTTTGTTGCTGCTGCAGCTGATGCAGCTGCTGCTCGCTGGGCGTTGTTGTGGACGACGTTGTGTTGGCTGCCGACGATTGCTGGAATTGCAATATCGGATTGTATTCCCCCGTAATGGCCACGGGTGTTGTTTCAATTTTATACACGCCCGGATTGTTGGGATTGTACGACTGAAACTCGAGTATGTGAGCTGCGGGCAAGCCACTCGTTGTGCTTGTTGCCTGCTCCACCAGGTCGTTGCTGTTGTCGACGGCAGCAACATTTGATGGCAAACAATACTTGCAATTCTCCTTGCTGCATTGCTGCATGCACAGCTCGCAATCCGCATAGACGCCGGCATCTGGTGGCTGCTGCTGCTGTTGGTGCTGGTGTTGTTGCTGCTCCTCATCGGATGGCACAGCAGCAACTGCTGTTGTTGTGGCCACCATGTTTGCAGCTGGCGCAGTCAAATTGCTGTCCTGCTTGGCTGCCGTCTCCTTGAAGAATATCTCCTCATAAATATTCTCCTCGCTGCGCGTATGCAGCTGCTTGGCATTGATGTTGCTGCTGCTGTTGCTGTTGACCTGTGCCTCGCCAGCACTGCGCTGTTTATCCAACTTCTTGGTGCTCTTTAAGCCCTCCTTGAGCAGATAATAGTTAAAGCTTTTGATACCAATTTCACCGCGCAAAAAGCGTCTGCCAATTGGCAGCTTGGCTGCCACCTCCACTGGCATTGTGGCAGCCGAATTTTGTGCTGAGCTGCGCATCGAATAGACATCATCATCATGATTGTCTGCATCCAGATATGGCTTGCGATTGCTGCTGTTACGTTCCTTGCGACTCGCTGACGTCTTTGCCGGCGTCTGGTGCGGATGCGGATGCGGATGCGACTGTGTGCCCTTCCGGCTGTTGTCGAGACTGAGATTGCGTTTCTGCTTCGAGCTGCGCTTCTGTGCAGAGGACTTCTTCTCGTTCTTCTCACAGGCAGCAGCCAGACTGCGTTCCAGGCTCAGCACACGTCGTGTAATACTTGCCTCTTTCATAGGCTCTGGCTGCTCATTGTCCGAGCTGCTCGACTCAAAGTCATAGTCCAGACTAACAGCTACGGCTGCTGCACTGCTGCCATTGTTGCCAGCACTGTTGCTGCTGCCTTTGAGCGGCTTGTTGACGGCATACTTGAGAAAGTCCTTGGTCAGCTGGCTGCGTTTGCCCAGCGAACTGCTGCTGGCCACCGTTGGCTCAGCGTTGAGCTTGTAATCCGCTGATGTTGACTTGCCGGAAACGCTGCTGCGACGCAACGGATTGGCCAAATGACTAATGTCCTCGGTGTAAGCCGGATCATCGTAGATGCGTTCTCGCACTGTTGTCGACCGGTCCTTTGACTGCAATTTAAAGAGAGAGAGAGAGTCGAAATGAGCTACACTGAATTGCGTGTCTAGACATCTCAGGTTAAAGTCAAAGTTGAAGTCAAGACTTGCCTTCACTTTCGTTTTCTTGCGACTTCGGTGTGGGGTGGCAACATCCGTTAGCTTGAGCAGCTTTGGTCTCAAAGGACGCTTCGTCGATTTGGCACGCTCGTAGGCCAGATCCAAAAAGGTTTCCGTTGCCATTTAAACCGTTCAAATGTTAGCTGCAATAAAGTGGAATAAAGAAAATAAATCATAAATTGGCAAAGAGACAGTTTGGATTATCGTTTGATGTTCACTTTTGCCCAACGGCAATACCTTGGAGAAGGCAACGAAATTAAGCAGCAAGTAAACAAGAAGCCAAAGCACGTGCTTTGGTAGACAAAAGTAGCAACAACACAACCGAAAAAGTTCTGCCCCATTAACTGGGCCTTTAACAGGCAGGCAAAGTCGGACAGTCGGACTGTCGGGCAGTCAGTGAGACAGAGTTCAAGTGTTGGCAAAGAAACAAAATAAAAAGCGTTAGGTCTATCGCATGTGAGGGGCGTGCAAAAGCCCAAGGAAATTAAAAGAAATATACAAAAGTGTCCCAAGGAGACACTTGAAACGACCTTGAATGCGCCACCCAGCAAAGGCAGGCTGGCCAGGTGTTGCTTTGGCTGATGCTGCTGCCTGCCACGTAAGTTAACCATTTGCCATTCATGGTGAGAAAATTAGTATGTGCAGTGTTCCGTTGGCACACTTACAACATACATACATAAGGCAATATGTACGTGAGTGCCTGTTGTTGGCCCTCGCAGCACTTCGGACAGTTCATCATATTTCACACACAAAAAACAATAATAAAAATCTGAAATGTGCACGACTGTAACGACTGTTAGAGACCCAGTGTCCATTAAAGGAATCCGAATATTCCACTAAATTAATGCGTTTATAAAGGAATACTAAACAAGTAAGATGAGTAACATGGTATGCTCGACTTAGAGAGATCTTAGAGATGTTTCAATAATTTGACACGATTGCTAAAATTGTAAAAAATGTGTCGATAAATTTGAATAACTTAACGCTTAAAATTGTTTCTTTTTATTAAGAATTAATTTAAAATTATATTGGTAACTTAATTTTTTATTTAAAACATAGCTTTATTTCCAAGCTAATCAATCGATCGGATTTAAAAATTTGTTTTATATTTTTAGACAAAAAAATAGAAATGACTTATATCTGCCCAGAACATACTAAAATATGGTCTTTAAATTTAATACCTCCAGCTCTTATAGTTTTTGATATATAGCTGTTCAAAAGAACGGACAGACAGACAGACAGACGGTTAGCTATGCCTTCTCCACTATTATTGCTGACGCATAGTTGTCTACTCGATGGGATCAGAGAGGTCTCCTACTGCATGTTACGCACTTTTCGGCAAACTTAGTAAGCCCCGGCTCTGCCTTAAGTGCTGGACCCAAAAAGAAAGCGAAACTTGGGCTTAGCTCAAATTTGCAGAGCACTCGTATTAGTAGTCCTGCGAGGCTCATGCCGTGCTGTGCAAGTATTTGTCTGTGCTCTCTGTTTACTCATTGTGTTACGCATAATGAAATTGACTTGTGCTCCTCGAATACATAACTACAACACTATATAGTACATGTGTCCTGTCTACTCCTTCTACTCAGCTTCTTGGCATGTTTCGGTTTATGTATCCTGAAACCTCGCATGTCATAATGTAACTGGCGGTCGATAATGTTTGCGTTCTTTATCTCAGATAATAGCAAACGGACCGAATGCACACCCTGCTTGCCCTCCATACCAGTATCCAGTATCCAGTATCCTGCACAAGGATTCTCTTTATGTTGCTTTATCGCATTTCCTTTTCATCGTTGTCGTCTTTATTTTTGGGAGCATTTTCATCTCATATACCCTTTGCCAGCAATGGCTGTTATAATTATTTGATGAAATGTGTTGGGCAGTTGAATTACCTTTTTGCGGGTTGCGCATATTTGTTTTATTTGAAGGGTATTTAATCTTCGTCATGATTAAGTTCTCTCTCTCTCTCTCTTGATACATGGCAAACAAAATATAATATTAAGGCCACTGAATGATGATGGCGCTCGACCTTCGCATTTAGCCATTTTTGTACATTTTGTTCATTTTGCAATTTAGTTAGTCGTCTTTTGGACTTGTTTTAAATTCACCTTCGCATTTTATGATAAATGTCAACATCTTTTGCAAAAACCCATGGCATTTTCTGTCACCCATCAAAGCCTAGATAATGAGAGTTCATTACAGCCCCCAGTCAGGTGTTGGCCTCCCTTTTTAGCTTAGTCTGTGTGCTTTCAGTTTCAAGGACTTCGATCGCCCAGCCAGCCCAGAGTACAGAGACAACGAGACAGACCTTTCAGCAATGTCAGATTGTCAATTTGCTGTAATTTTATTTATATCGAACGTACTTTTCTACATAGATAGAACACACTCGAATTGCTTCATCAGCGCCTGCTTTTTTTTTGCGGTTTTCAATTCCAACCAAAAGGTAAAAACAGAAATAAAAAAGTTTTGTCCACATGCCTAAGTTAAGCTGCTTTTCGGTACAAAAATAAAGGTAGCTATATTTCAGGCCGAGTGCTGCTGACAGTGAATGACAGTCACAAATGACTGTACCCAGTCTTTGTCAGCTTGCCACCTTGCCACCTTGCCAGCTTGCCACATCATCAGGAAGACAGAAATGACACGCGAGTGACAGAAATCAATCCAATTTGTTGTCTCAAGAGCCGACCAACACGGCTAAATAATTAAATTAACTTTCAATACGATAAACACAAATATTAAAGTAATTCCATGAATACAGTACGCTCGTAAATTGACCTTGAATCCTTGTGCCTTTTCCACGAATAAACCCATGTACTACATAGATACATAGTATACATGTTCTAGGACAACCACAATGACAACAACAAAAACAACAAGTTGACACTCAGCGTGCCAGCAATTTGCATATGCATAATTTTATCTCTTCATTTGCCACATTGTGGCACAAACAAATAACGCTGACAAATGCTTTTGATGTTAAGAGCAAGCGAACAACAAGAACAATCTTAGAGCAGTTAAAGAAAATGGGAAATGCTGTTGTACTATCATAAACAAGATTACTTAAGCTCGGCCTTTAAGTTCAGTTATGGATGACTTATTTGTAGAAGTCCAAGAACAATTCTTTCGATTATATATATTTTAAAAGAACACTGGGATAGTTAAACTAACTAAACTGTCAAGTCTCATGGTGGAAATCTAATGTATTTTGTTTAAGTCTTTTATGAAAAACCAAAAAAAATAATATTTATTTTATGACATTTTAAATTATCAGAGAAGAACTTATATTTAATTTGAATATGAAATAAATACAAATTAAATTTGAAAAAATATATTATATTTGAAACAAATCTATAAATTGGAAATCCAAGTGATTTTTTTCAATTATTTTTTAAATACTGATAGACCATAATTTTATAATTATTATAAATCGAACATTATTTTTAAAATCTATTATTAATACATTAAAAAACTATTCTTTGGTTTATCAAATTTTTACATTTCTATTATAGTATAATCGTTAAATTTGCTATAAATCTAAAGTATAAGCACTCAATTTGAATCTTAAACATTATTTTGAACACATGAACAACTTATATGCCACTTAATATCAAGAAATTCATTCATACAATAACATAATGCGAAATCCAAATCTCTGCCTTTTTGATTAGAAATCGCACACTTAATTCATAATACGATTATGTGCATTAATATTAAAAGGAAATAAGGCGACAGAAGGTGGATTAAAGATTGGTTGCCTAGTCAGGAGATACCTGAGCTGTTTAGCTTGAGCTTTGAAATAACAATGCAGGTCTTACTACACACAACTTAGATAAGCCGATTATAACCGTAAATAATCGTTTATGAGAATAGATACTATTTGTCTTTAGATATCCATTCATATTTATGGCTGTTTTTACGATGCTGGCCCAAAACTTTTTGGGCTAATAATTTGCAAAACTGTTTTTATAACTAATCCATTGCTGTTTCACATTGACTATGCTCGTTATTGTTGTTGTTGCACTATGTTTATGCGGCACACTCTGAGTATGTGTGCGTGCGTGTGCGTGTGTGTGTATGTGTGTGCTTGCCAGAGTATGAGTGCGCGCACATTGGGCCTGCTTGTAGAACGAAACGAATATGTTTAGGGTGTGGCTGTGGCAAGCATGCGAAGCTTATTTGCCACTCCGTCTGCCCGTCTGTCCTTCAGCTCGTCTGTCTGTGTACATTAACTAATATTATGGAATTGCTTCTATATGCATCTAACGACAGCTAACGATTAAGACCAGAGTGGCACTTGGCTTTTCACTTGCCCCACACACACACACACATGCGAGCATTGCGCACACTTTTGCAGCTTCAGAAATGTTTGGTTTTCGCTTCACAAATAACATAATAATATTATTTTATTATTTTCCGTATTTGTTGTGCACATTTGTTGTTGACATTTGTCGGGCGCAAACCAAACGTTTCACAATGGCGCGTTCTACTTTAAAAATTTAATTGAAATTTAATTCAAGTGTACAAATTTGATAGCATACTTTTCAGGGCCGAAGGCCAGGGATCTTAAGACGTTTGTTTAGGCCTGGCAGCTGGGAAAGGCGCCAGTTTTTGTTGGGGTGTCTACGTGTAAATAAATATGTATTATGGGTCCCAGCATATTGAGCATAAAGCTTCATTAAAAAACATGAAGAGCAAAAGAAAAAAAGCAACGTTGTCAGCATACACAATATTTGAGCTCTATTGGATTATGTTATTGGCCAGTACTTTAAAATTGTCGCACACACCCACCAAACATGTAGCAGCTTCCAATGGGAGCGGCTTTTAATTTTTGCCAATTTGTTTGTTGAATTTGTCTGCTGCTGCTGTTTGCTGCTTTATTGTTATGTTGCACAGACACAGACACAGACACAAACACTGTGACAGTTTATCACGCACACACGTGCATAACACACTATCACAAATACACTAAGTAGTAAGCACTTTATGCTCACTCAATGGCATTCCATTTCAAGATACGAACAATCTTTTCTTCATATATCTTATTCTTTTTTTTTTTTTTTGGCCCAAACAACTGCGAGGACGACACACAAACGCGACGTACGTTCCGTCAAAACTGAATAAAATTTGCGTTGCGGCGTTGCCAAAAGCTTTTCGCCATATACTTACTCGTAAATCTCTCACAAAAATCAAGCAAACAACAATAGCAACAAGAGCAAAGATTGTTGAAGAAGACAGACCAGCCGTGTTTGCAATGCGATGCGATGCGATGCGATGCTATGCGAAGCTTTCGGCAAGGCAGGATGTGCCAGTTTCCCACAACGAGATGCGACTCAACTTGAATCGGCTAGCAGGTTTTTGACGTTTGCATAGTGAAAGTGAGGCGGCTGTGCTCGATGCTCGATGCTCGGCTTCAGTTCGCTGCTCGGCTAAATTGGCAACTCGGCGCATGCGTTGGATTTTGGCTCTGGCTCTGACATTTCCGAGTGCGAGTGGAAACGCACTAAACCCGCTTTTGAGCAGCACTGCACATTACACATTACACACTACTTATACGCAACGTTGGAGCGCAGCCCTTAACTCGAGCTCTGTTACGGCGCTTCAAACTTGTTGAGGCCCAGGCGGAAGTGGAAAACAAGCTAGTGTTAATACAAATGAATGGCAAATACATACATAAAAATTACAAAAATTCAACTAAAATTTGTACTTAATGTATTTTTAAAATGTATACAATTTGATTTAGTTGCCCTTTTTTATGCTGATTAATGTCTAGCTACTTGAGCTAATTCAATCATTGCTGCAGCACTTGCTTCAATTATCCGCATTATCCCTAGCATCCTGTTGGATACATTCCCTTATAACTCAACACAACTTGCGGAGTCAATGTTGCCCAGCTTTTTTTTCCCCTCTTGACCGAAAGCTGCGCATGCCATGTTGATAAACGTTGTTGATTGTTGAGAAACCTGCCAATTGTTTTGGCACGTGGTCAGCTACACACACCAATACAAACACACACTGGCTGTCGCATGCCGGCAACATGTTGCTGAGTTTGCGTGGGCGACACTAAATTGGCCACGTGTGCGGGAGCTCGCACAGTTGTATCCCTATACCAGTGCAATTGTGTGTGTAAATTTGCTTTGTTTTGCATATTAGCACCTACAAACTGTACATATGTAATACGAGTATTTACTTAAATATGTACATTTATATATATTCGTCTGTTTGTATGGAACATCACGCTTCATCTGACGCTGATTATGTTTATTATATAGCTCTGACTGTGGTTTGTCCTGATGGTGTCCTTGGTGGCAATTGTAAGCCTTGTGGCTCGTGGGTTTTGGCTTTGGTTTTTGCTACATGTTGCATTGTCTTTCCTTAAACTAAATACGAACTTTTAAAGTCCATCATTTCAAAGTATTTCGTTTTTATGTTTTTTTCATTCTTTCTTGGTTAAGCAAACTCGTACAATTCAATTTGGTTGGGCTACATTGACCTATGGCCAATATAAAAATAACTGACAAATACACACACATGCACACTTACTTACACTCTTGCACACATATATACAGCAACAGTGTGGACATTCTGGCAGTGCTCTAGGAAACCAAAAAGCAGCTTAATAACATAATAGAATGAATTTTTTGCAAAGAACTTTTGTTCTACTTGTTGTGTATGTACCCTGTAATCGAGAAAAGCGCATACAAGGATAGCAGCGACTTTAATCTGCTGGCAAGCAGACTTTTGCATACCCTATAAACTGCTAAATCAATTCAACTATTTTTGGTTTGATATACTTACAATAAAGTTATTGCTCTTTCCATTTCCATTTGGTATCTCCCCATCGAGGCAACCCAAACTGCAGCGTATTCTTTTAACATTGTTATTGTTGTTGTTGTAGTTTGTTTTGTTCTGACTGCCCCCTTGCCGCGCACAGAAATCGAATGAAAAACATAAACGGCATGTGAGGTCAGCCCGGCGAAGGGATAAATAACGAAATTTATGCCAGGAATCGGGTACGGTTTGAGTTTAATTGAATAGATGGATGGATGACAGGCAGGCAGCATCAAGGAGAAACGGTTGGGCTTTGCCTGCACATAGCCTTTCAGCTTGGCGTTGGTAAAAATAATAAATAAGTACTTCTATATATATAGATGAGAGAGACAAAAAGAGAGCGGCATGTTTATGTTTATGTGTGTGCGTGTTGTGCTATGTTTGTGTTAGAGGAGGAGCAAGACAATCTAAGTCAGCTTGCCCTTAGGAACTGCTTGCTTCTCCCTTGCCGATCAGCCGACTTATTGTTTTCAAATGGCTTTGCTAAATGTGAAATATTCCTGGTGAATGCGCCAGCGATGATTGAATTTCAGCAAATATTTATCTAGGACAAAGCGAAAATTTAATAAATCCCATTAAAGCTGAATACGGAAAGCATTCGCATCCATAAATTAGTCAATTTTAAAGTGTAAGTGAGAGTATTCATTTATCATTCAATACATATTCTAGCAACCATCGAAGCGAATGCCATTTGTCATCCTAACATTTGCTTCCGCTCCGGGAAACATCATTCGAGTCTCTTCGCTGCGTTTTTTGTGTCATTTATAGATTTCATTTTAGTTAAACAACTTTTACATTCCATAACATGGACTCTCCATATCTTTTCGTTCTTTTATTCACAGCCTGGCTGTTGCTTCTTCTCTACACTTGTAAGCGACAGTTTGATTTCTTTGCGCGTAGTCGAAAGATTGCCAACGTGAAGAACTTGCAGTACGAGATTAGAAAAAATCTGAAAAGAGAGCAGTCAACATTCAATACGGTCAGAGATTTGATGCACTCGAGCATGGTGGTGTCCAATCCTAATATAAGCAAACTAATCGAACTGGAGGAGCTACAGATCTTGCAGTTTCAAATCAACGCCCAACTGAAGAAACTAGAGTATGTGCTCGAATTTGATAGCATATGATGGAATACAGGGCGTATACTTGATTACACAATAATATTGAAATTACAAGTTTTGCTTAATAAATAATAAATAATACCTACATTTTTTGAAATTATGACTTAAATCAAAACAATTCAAACGGCATGTAAAGTTCAATTTGATAATACCATGCAATTCAAGAAGATGGATGACACTTTCCCCCATTGTTAATGCTTCATAAAACCACGAGTCCAGTGCTTAACCATGGGCTTTGGTTTATTCAGCTTCTCCATCTCATCTGCTTGCATTTGCTCGGATAACTTACGTTGATTCTCGCGGAACTGAGAAATGGGTTCCTCAAATTGGTTGTAATATTGCAAAACCTCACGCACATCATCCACTTCGCTGCTCCCGAGCACACTTAGAAACGATATCAGATCGAACAATGTGGTATCATCATCATTGCCAGTCCAGCGTGATATTGAGAATGTATTGGCTGGATGCATTTTCGTGGACTTTTTGTCCCAGTCGACGACTATTACGCGCTTAAGATCACGATTTAGGTTGTCCAGATTCTTGACGTGATGTCCGCCCACAAAGTGGGTTGAATCTCGCACAAGACGGTACATGATGTAACCATTCGGATCGAGAGTGTCGAGCAGTGGAAATACGGTCACACCCTGCTCAGCAGTATAGACAACGATTTCAAAATATTTGGAACACTCACGTAGGAATACATCGACACCGGGTCGTTTTTTGAAACGCCAGCCGGTTTGATAGGTCCAATCAGGATGTACGAGCAGATCCTTAACCTCAATTACCAGGGTATAGGGTGGCTGTATATAGGGCTCCTGAAGTGGATCAGGCAACAGCTTCTCGCTTGAGGGTTCCTGTATGAATCTTTGAAAATGATTGAAGGTTTTCAATGTCCTCGCGATATACTGTTGTACCATTGGCAGGGCACTAAACTCATCTGATATTTCGTTACCCTGCTCATCTAAAGTTGGCTTGCCATAGAAGTATATAGCCCAAAATGAAAAGAGCACACCTCCAATACTAAAAAATGCAAATCCAAATTTCATCCGATTCCAGGCGCGTTCCATTTCTTGTAGTTCTTCTTCCTCCTCACGCTTCCGTCGTGCTCGGCTCTCCTCGTCATCAAATTCTCCAGATGTTTGCGGAAACAATTTGGAAAGAATTTGAGTGGATGTTTTGTCACATGTTGAGTAACGACGATGAACGTAATATACTCGATGGAGACGAGCAAAGTAACTGGTATTATTATTGTAATAGAGTAAACTGCCATACGCTCTTTCATCTGTCCATTTCATTCTCGACTGGTTATTTAAGATGACGACACTATTGATCATGGTGTGCCATAACCCAGATGTAAGTGTCCGAGATGTATTTATGAGATTGCGGCTAAAGCGTGAGCCTCTGTATAGCATTCGCCCTATTGCAATTGGCGTCATTTGCAAATTGCAATGATTGTCTGCGGTTTCAAATAAATATACTATTTTTCGATTTCAAATTTTTGAAGTGGCCACTAAGAAATTTGACATTTTTGTATAATTCAACAGAGGGTATTTTTACACATTTTATTGCTTTGCCTAAATACTACCAACTATGACAGTTAAATAATGATTGCTATAAGTTTTCGCGTTTATTTATGTTTACTTACATATTTAAAATATTGGGTTGCACGTAAAGCTGCCAGTTTTGATTTTAACGGTTACAAAGCTTACGCCGACCCTTTATGAAGCTGCCTAAGTGCTGCCACATCGATGAAAAACAAAAACAGTAACAGATGAGCAATGGCTTATTACGTATTAAAATACTGAAGAATACCAGAAGTGAGTATCTAGTATATTTCGAGATTTGTTGTCAATTAACAATGTTTGTTTTACCTCCATTCAAATGAAAAATATTACGTTGTTCGTTTTCGTTTTGTAATTTAGTTTTAAATTGTTATTCTATAACAAAAATTTAGTTTTAAATTGTTATTCTATAACAAAAATCTAATCAAATCAAAAATCTGATTGGACTTCAGAGGAAATGGTGCAGACAACCATAGGATTTTGAAAAAAACCGTGAAGCACTAAAGAGTTCAAAAAGGTGAGCATTTTACGCGCACTTTTAAATTATACCTGTATGCAGGCTGAAGTGTAACCAAGCTTTTAAATATGAATGTGGTATTTTCGGAAGTGAAATACAATATATATAAAATCAGCCTGCGGTCACGCTAAGAAGTACGAAAATTAAGAAAAATACAACAATACACAACAACAAAAAGCACACAAATTTGTTGTGCAAATTTTTTTTTAAAGCTACTTTAAAACAATCAATATCATTTTGAATTGTTAGCAGTCGCATTGTGAAGAGTTTAACTATCTTTCAAACTGCTAGCGAGCGTAATTTTCGCTTTGTTAAGCCTAGCACAATATAAAACTCAAACGAAAGCAGTTGAAGGTTAAAAACAAATATTAGGCTTTTTTGTTTCGTTTGTACTGCTCTCGCTCTGTTTAGAGAGTGAATTATGTCGCCACCTCGACACAGTGGATTTGGTGGTGGTGGTGGTGGTGGTGGCGGAGGCGGCGGTGGAGGTGGTGGTGCGTATTATCGAACTTGCAAAATATAAATCGAACCCATTTAATTATTGGCTTCGTTAATTATTACAGGGCGTTCTGGCTTTGGTGGATTCAGTGGCTTTGGTGGTGGTGGAGGAGGTAAGTACATTTATATGTTTGCTTATTCATTTTAATGCAAGTTTTTTGTCTTGAATAAATATTTTAGTGCGTTCTGGACGCATTGAGAGCCGTCAACGTCGCAGTGGTGGGCTAAATCGAGGAGCAGGTGCGGTTAATGATGACTTTAATAGTAAGTAAATCTCCTAAGATTATCATAAAATGGGGTTATTTCATATTTGATCGTTTAGACTTGCACAGTGTCAACTGGTCAGATATGCGCCTGCAGCCGTTTCAGCGAAACTTTTATCAAGAGCATCCCAAAACACGTAATCGACCCCCACAGGAGGTTGAACGCTATCGTGGCCAGCATCAGATAACCGTACGCGGTGCAGCACCCAATCCCATACAGTATTTTGACGAAGCATGCTTTCCGGACTATTGTATGAATGAAATACATCGTCAACGCTACTCGGAGCCCACACCTATTCAATCCCAAGCCTGGCCAATTGTGATGTCTGGCGACAATCTCGTTGGCATTGCCAAAACCGGCTCGGGCAAGACGCTCGCCTTCATATTGCCGGCTATTGTGCACATAAATGGTCAGGAGCCCTTGAAGCGTGGCGATGGCCCCATAGCACTTGTGCTCGCCCCAACACGTGAGCTGGCGCAGCAGATTCAATCGGTGGCAAATGATTTCGGCTCGAACGCCTATGTGCGTAACACATGTATTTTCGGAGGTGCACCACGTTCAAAACAGGCGAACGACTTGGATCGAGGTGTGCAGATTGTGATTGCCACGCCCGGTAGATTGTTAGATTTTTTGCAAGGCGGCACCACGAATTTGCGACGCTGCACTTACCTGGTACTCGACGAAGCGGATCGTATGTTGGACATGGGTTTCGAGCCACAGATACGCAAAATACTTGGCCAAATTCGACCAGATCGACAGATACTTATGTGGAGTGCCACTTGGCCAAAGGAAGTGCGACAATTGGCCGAAGACTTTCTAGGCAACTACATACAGGTGAGTTGAATTTCTGTCGAAATATATAGTCAAATACTTACAGATCTTTTAAATACATATATAGATTAACATAGGGTCATTGGAACTGTCAGCCAATCACAATATACGACAATATGTCGAAGTTTGTGCTGAGCACGAGAAGGGTGGCAAGTTGAAGGATTTGCTCTCACATATCTATGATCAGGCGAGAGAGCCGGGCAAGATTATCATATTCGTTGCAACCAAAAAGAAAGTGGACGAACTGGCACGATTCATTAATGCTTTTGGCGTTGGCGTCGGCTCCATTCATGGCGACAAATCGCAAATGGATCGCGACAATGTGCTCAACGATTTTCGCAGCGGACGAGCCAACATTTTAGTAGCCACCGATGTGGCAGCGCGAGGACTTGACGTGGACGGCATAAAGTACGTTATCAACTTTGATTTTCCACAATCATCCGAAGACTATATCCATCGCATTGGACGCACAGGGCGCAAGCACACGACTGGCACCTCATATGCATTCTTTACGCGAAAAAATGCCAAATGCGCGCGAGCCTTGATTGAGATATTGCGCGAAGCCAATCAGAATGTGAATCCAGAGTTGGAGTACATAGCACGTGAATCAGGCGGCGGCAGTAGCGGACGCAGTCGTGGAGGTCGCAGTACGGGCCGAAATAATAGCGGTGGTGGAGGTGGCGGTTTCAATGCCATGAATGGCAACAATGGCTCCAGATTCAATGCCTTCAACGATAACCGTGGCTCATCCTTAGGTTACAACAGTGGCAATCGTTTCAGTTCTTCAAGCGGGAACATGAACTCAAATACAAACGGCATGGTCAATCAGAGACCGATGATGCGCTACGGTGGCGGCTCGTTTGCTGGCAATAATTCGGGTTACTCAAATGGCGACAACAGATACTCGAATGCCGCACGCCATTAGACTTATTGATAAATTAGTGTTATCTATTATAATTTGCATTGAACTTTTTTTTTTGGCAACTCATTCTCATTGCCCATTTCATATTTATTGCGACTGCAGTTGAATGCAGTTTATGATTCTTAGACATGTGCAAAATAATATTATAGAAGAATAAAATTAATAATTTTATAAAGGTCCCAAAGCAATGATTGAAAACACGGCATATATGAAAGTTTTATAAAAATAGAAATTTATTTTTTTATATTTATTATTGATACTTTGTTCGAACCGGCCTTGCGGCTAGTCAAAAGTTGTAAAATAATTGCTACAAATGTTAATGCAGTGTTACTAAATACTTTGATTTACATCGATTGACGATTGACGACCGTCCTAAGCCTGAGGCGATGTGCGACGTGTGCCTGTTAAAATATTGAATTAATTTGGATTTATTTCTGCTTACTATATTCTTTATTGTATTACCTTTTTCCTTGTGCTTGCGCTCTTTGGTAGAGCGTGCACCACCTGCTGACTGCTTGTCTGCAGCATCACCTGGTTTACATTTTTTGTGTATAACGCGAACCGGCATGCAGTTAGGATCTGTGGTGCCGTCTTCGGATGGCTTCAGTTTATCTATGCGTGTAAACTGCTTAGCCACGCATTCCGACCAGGGGCTCTTTTCATAGCGACACGCTATAAATGTGAGTTCAGATTAAAATAAATAATTGATTCGATCGATGTTTGTCAAAATGTTAACGTTATGTTAAAGCCATGCTGCTATTTACAGAATGCAAATATAACATCTTATTTTATGTTACCAGCTTTCTGTTAATGCTCTGTTAGTTAAACATTTGCTAATCTGGTTGTTGTTTGTTTTACTTACGTTTCTTGCACTTTTTCTGCATGGTTCGAGTGGGCAGACAGTTGGATTCGCCCTTCTTCAGGGATAGAGTACGCGTGCGCATATTGGTCTTGGTATCGCACTCTGTCCAAGAGCTCTTTGTATAGCGACAGGTCGGACCTGTGAAAAGAAATACCACATACAAATGTATGCAGTTATTATATCTTATTCAAAATAAATACAAATGTATGTAAAAACGGGCATCGAAGCGGACGAAAAGGCAAGAGATAATGTAGGTAAAGCTGAAGGATGTCAGTAAACCTTTTTTAAAATGTAAGAAAATTGTTTTAGCTATTTGTTGGTTATCTGCTTGATGTCCTACATCTCATTGTCTGACCATTTCCTTTCGCATAATGCCCAATTTCGCAATATCCACAAACCTGGCAGTCGACCGTCGACAGTCGACAGCCTGTGCCCACAAAGATGCCTAATTTAGTATGCGACCACATAGCATATGTGTGTGTGTGTGTGTTAATGTAAAACCTCTGTTAAGTTAGTCGTTTGTATGCGTCACTTGCCTTGGGCGCCAACTACCTTTTGAGGATTTGTAGCCGGAAATAATAAGGACCATTCAACGTATTCAACATACACTAAGTGTATACACACATGTGCGTTGTATCCTTCTGTATCCTGTCTGCGCGCGTGTGTGTGTGTTTGTACATGTGTATTTTATATTAAAAGCATGAATTTAAATGCCAAAGCAGTTTAGATATTTGGGCCAATTTTGAGTAGGGTACTACTCGCATGCTTGTCGGCTTGTCTCAGTTATATGCAGTCGGTGTTTGGCCTTAATTATAACTTATAAATCTTCATTCAAATGTTACCCAGTTGTTTATTAGCCCATTTTGAGATATGATTTAGTTAGTGAACGATTCTTTGCACATATTTTCTAGGATTCCCTATTATTCAGCAGTTAACTTTAGCGTAAATCAAATGTAATATTAGCTCAAATATTCTTAAAATGCCATTTGCCCCCTTCAAAGTATGCTACACATTCTTGGAGCTGGCTTGCTCGGAACTCACCCTTCTCGGATGCCTTTTTGGCTCCTGATCTTTTGCCAGTACGATGCTGATGTTCCTGTTGTGGGTGCTTTGACAGTTGTCGTTGCTGCTTGCCATTGTTGTGGTGGCCCTGTTGCTGCTGCTGCTGCTGCTGTTGTTGCTGCTGCAGTGGGTCCTCGCCATTGAGCAAGGCAGACTTCTTATTGCCACCACGACGACCAGAGCCGCCGGCATGTTGCATCTGATGCTGTGCTTTATTTGATTTCTTATTATTGTTCTTCACACGCTTGTTGCCACCAGCGCCACTGCCACCGCCCACAGTTGTTCCAGTGGTGGACGGTGCTGCTGCAACCGTTGCCACCTCTTCGGGCACTGCTTCGCGGGCTGGGCGCACATGCACATTGCCCGACTGGGCTTCCATAACCAAGTGCGCACCACGGGCGAGTTCTGCCAGTGCAATGGCATGCTTTTTGCCATTGCCATGATGACCATGGCCATAAATCAACGTTGGCATCACTAGCAAAGCGACCAGCACAAAATGGAGCAATGCCCGTGTGGGCGTGGTTGTTATCAAGAGATTCATTTCAGCTGCTGCCCGGCCTCGTGCTCCTGCCCAGAAATCACAACGAAAATCTGAAATTAAAACGACAATGCAGATAATGAGTCGACGACTACGACCACGACTACGACAGTAACCCAGTCCAGTCCAGTTCACCGTTCAATGTTGCCTAAAACGTTAAAATGTAAACCAGGCCAAAGCATTGGCTTTAAAGTGTGCCTTAAATGTTATTTAAAGTTAAAACAAATCTATCTATGTAAACAACTTTAAGTGAATTTTAAATCGCCTCCATCTGATGTTCAAACTTACATTAGAGAAGCGTTTTACTTTGCCAAACTGCGTTGTAGTTTGTGCCAAGTAAATAATGTTTAAAAGCAACAATTTTTAGATTAAAGTAAACATTTGTTATGCAGGCAAAACAACAAGTGTACCAAAGCAAGCTTAAACCTCATATACCACGTACATTCGTTTAGTTTATTTAATTTATCAAATTTTGTAGGTCTATAAGCCTAAGTAGGATTTGAATGTGACAAAAAGAATGCAAATCAAATAAAAAATTAATATTCAAGTGGAGATTCAATTCTAAGAAATATATAATTCGAAAGGTAAAGGTGAATTTTAATTAATTAAATGCTATTTAATTATTTTTCCTTTGTATCCTTTCCGGTTTCTAGCTCTAGCTATAACCTTTTTGTTTTCTTGTCAATGGCGAATTTAATTAGAGCTATATTAAAATGACAACCGCTCATGTATGGCTGGCAATGGCATTTCCAAAATGTAAGCTAATTAAATATTTAACATATTGTCATTAATTAAATAAAGAAAATTGGAAGAATTAGCGTAAGTTAAGTATAAACGCACACATAAATTTAGAAGAGTTTTATCATCATTAAATTGTGATTAATTAAATAAAATAACTAAAAGTAGTCGAAGCCAAAGTATTAACAAATCCATAAAGTGAGCAAAGTTTTTCTATAAACTTGGTCTACTTATATATATATATATAATGTGCGAGTTTCCTAGACGACATTCAATTTGGACTAATTGCTCTGCTTTATTTCCAACTTGTGAAATTAAAAGTCAACCGAGCAGCTACTTGAGAAGCCAACAACAAACTTTAAGCCCGGCAATTTAGATTGCAAGTTTACTACCGCAACTGCTGTTGCTATTCGCCACTGCTGCTGCTGTTGCTGTTGACCAGTGTTACACTGTGCCACAGAGTACAACGAGATGCTCAGAGCAACGTGTTGTAATGTCTTCAAAATGAAAATTGTAAAATCTAATTGTATCAAATTGTTTCTGGCTCTGCTCAACTGCATTTTCCACAACCACTTCAAATCATTGCACTTGCTTCTATTTTTACTCAATGCCACTACTAGCCATTGCCGTCCCGCTTGCACACAGTAGTGCCTCTCATTCCAACTGGTTGACTATTGCAATTTCTTGCATTTAATTGTCATGAGTTGCTTCCGGCTGAGCCGCTCTGCAACTCCTAGGAGCAATAAGAGCTTCTCTTTGGCGTTGCGTTATTCCTTGGTCGTTGTCCATTATGGCTGATACGTGTTGGCAGCTGGCACTTTGTTAGTTATGCAATTTGAAGCTGCTTCTGGAAAATTGCTGGATTTGTAAATAGTTGTGATCAAGTCGGCAAAATTGCGTTGCACTTGAGTGCAACGTTCAGACCTATCCTGCGCAATCAAATTTTCAATTAATCCTTGGGAGTTGACAGTCGTAAATTTAGTCAAAAATCTACAACGAAAATGCCATGCATTATTTCATTTCGTTAGTATTTCAATGCACTTCATTTGGAGTGCCTGCAATGTAGGAACTGCAACTGCAACAGATCTATGCCGCTTGTGCCTTTGTCTGCCACATGCTTTAATTGCAAGCCAAATGTGCCTGGAACTGCAATGGGATTGTATGTGGCAGGATATGCTCAGCAAACGTGCGGCGCATAAATTTGTCATTGCCATTGTGAGGCATTTGACAGGCAGGGAGGCAGGCAGTCAGGCAGAGTCCAGTCCAGACCGACAGTCGTTAAGGGAGTGCAAAAATGGGAGTTGGTGGCGGTAGGCGTGGCAGGTGGTTTGGACACAACAACTACTACTTTTATTGTTTGATTGCTTTTCGTATGGCTTTTGTTTGATGCGCCAGATAACTTGGCCCAGAAGCAAAAGCCCATGAATTGTGTGCCCACATATGCGACACCTATACTCGTATGGATCCTATGCCACTGACTTGTCTCTGTCGTTGTGCGAGTGTGCGAGTGTGTGTTTGCTGGAACTGGCAGCTACACTCACATTTAATTGGTTTTTGCATTGCTATAGGCTATTGTCTCTGCTAATTCACGTGCGAGTCGTCTGCTCTTCTGTCTCTTGGTTCCTGTTTGCTGTTTGTGACGTTATCGTTATCTGGGTTACGGCAACAACGCCTTGCTCAACCACCCGGACCACCCCAACCACCCGATCCACCCAAGCGACCCAACACTGGCACGCAGTGGCAAAAAGAGTTCTCAGTATTTGTGTTTACCCCGTAGTATTCTCTTCAATAAACAAACAAACATCAAGCTCAAGTCAAGACCAGTTTGTGCGTATATTTGCGCACTGCCTTTATGACTTTTTGTATACAATTTGCTGGCAATGTATTTGCAAAGAATTTAATTTGCATTTATTATAATGGTTTTTTTTTGTTTGGACTTCGATCAATTTCGTAAAGGCAACTTTATGTGCCTGGCTTGAAGGATTAGTGAAGCAAACTAATAAACAAAAGCTTGAAAAGCAATTTAGCTATTTATGTTGAAATTTTAAGGACTTTTACGGCAACTAGAGAAAATGCCGCAACAACAGCATAAATTAAGTACAATGAGATGCTGCCCCCCAAAAAATAAAAACAAAAACAACACCAACAAAATTGGAAAATAAAGGCAAAAACTTACTTAAAACAAACTAAGCAACTAAAAAAAACTAACCAACAAGAGCCAAGGCACAAGCGCCACAAAACATTTCAACAATATGTAGTACGAGTACTTGCAACAAGCCAGCCAACAGCAACAACAACAGCAACATCAGCAGCATCAACTACGAACTTCAACAAGCCCAAAACTAGCAGCAACCATTTCACCTTTAAGTGGAAAACTTTTGCTTAGATCCCAAAAAAGTAAAAAACTACAAAAAAAACACACACACTAAAAAGACCCAAAGCCGAAAACAACGCCAAAAATAAAGGCAAGAGAACCCCCAAAGTAGCAACGGATCCCGGCTACCTGAAGATGAGATGAGAAGAGTTTTTAATAAACAAACTTAAAGTTCGCAAATTTTAAGCATCGTCTTGTTGATGTTGATGTTGATGTTGACTAGCCACAAGTAATACCACACCCTCGGGCCAGGCCAGGCCAGGCTTTGGGTCGTTTTGACACATTGCCAAGTTTGTAGTTATCTGTTATGAGATTAACAAGCGCGAATTAACTGCTTTAAATTATCAATAATTAAATTTAAAAAATTATTTCAATAAAAGCATAAACATGTTAAGCTTAATTAAGTTTATAAAAATATCATTTTAATACCCTAGAGGTTAAAGAAAGAGGGTATAGTATATGTAGTAAAATAAACCACCATAACTATTTAATTGGTATGTATTTACAAAACAATAAAAGTACCTTGAGAAATATGTATGTATAATAAAAATATGTATTAGAAATAAGTGATATATATTTATATGAAATATATTGTAAATATGCCAATAAAGATGGTTGACAGATTGAAGACATTGCTATACTTATTATTTGGCATCCACATATTTGCTTATATTGCGAAACTAGTTAGCCTGCTTTCTGTAATATAAAATCATTTGATAGCACTAAAAATCAAGCACTCATATTACTTTTTCTAACTATGTAGCTAACGAGCATACCTACTATATTGCACTCCCACCTATTTCTACATTTAAATTACATTTTATCTAGGCTATCTAGCTAACGAGCATTCACCATTACCCTCGTTCAACTGTCCAGTTTGTGTTACAAAAACTGTTGCATACTAAAAGGCGCTTGTCAGCCCCCCTCCCTTGGGCCATTTGGACATTGCAAAAACGTTGAACCCTGTTTAAATCGTGACGGCTGTCCCATGAAATGTTAAATGAAATTAATGCTTGATACGCAATTTCAATTAAAATGCCCAACACACAAAAACAATATACACACACTTACACAATTCACACCATAAATAAAGGCAGTGAAAATCGGTCCATGTAAAAACCACCCACAAAGCATTCAACCATTCAACATCTGATGTTAATTGTAATTGTAAGTTGGGTCCAGTTCAGTCATTCAATCCAATTGGATGCTTGTCGAGACACTCACAAAAGTCAATTAGTCGCTGCCGAATGAAAGAACAAATATTAAATATACAAATGCATAAAACGCACTTTTCAGCTTAACTTTAAATAATATTACTAATAATTTAGCATGGCATTAGCTAATTGATGTTTGCATATACATACATACATATATGTATGTATGCACACACAATTGGCTTTATCAGCATGTCTGGGCATCAATGCCAGCTAATGAATACAATTTGGGAATATAAAATTGTATAAAAATTTCAATTGGACCACGTTAAACGCATATTAAAATCAACAAACATTAAACACGAAAACAAACACTAGTAAAAGCAATGCCATGTGTGCGCATTAATTTGGACAATTCCAAACAAAATTCAAACCGTTTCAAAAATGAAATAAAACAGGAAGAATAGATTTTACTATGCCGAAGTAGAAATGCTCTAGCGAAAGTCTTGATTATTTTTAGCTTTAATAAAATTCAAATTAAAGTTTGGCCTACATTGAACACTATCTCCAATTTCATTTAATATAGAAGTCATTTAAAAGTTATGATTCATTTTATAGAGAACTTCAACTTAAGGTCATTTCAAATAGACAGCATTATATAATAAGCATTCAGCATTTCTAGCGTTCGTGACACAATTATAATACCCAGCTGCAAGGGTATCGGCCCACAGCAAACGTTTTAAATCTGAGATATCATGCCGCATCAGACATTTTCGTGCCGCACGTTGCAGCCACATCTGGCGAGCATGTGAATCTGGCAGCGCATTGCTTTCGCTCATTTCAGAGGCAATAATTGAGATAATTTATGGGCAAGTTGACTGCTGTAAAATTGCTCGGGACTGCCAGCATAGTCGGGCTACGAGTATATAGTATGTATGTATGTATATATAAGAACTCCCGACCACTCGGGAGTTCAAAAGTACTGAGGAACTGCAAGTGTTGGCAGCCATAACGGCAATTCCATTGAATAAATTATTCAAAAGCATTGCAGCAATGCATTTTGCAGTTTTTGTCAAGTTTCGAAAGACATGTGTGAATGCAATTGAGGTCTGGGTGAGGTCTATGAGCGGATACATCTTTCATTAATGCCAGCAATTGCAATTGGTTTGCTTCACTTAACTAATTGACGCTTGAACAAGGTTCAAGGCGAAGGCAAAGAACACAACCAAACAGCACCAAAATGAATGTATCAAAAACAATAACAACTTATAATACAATAAATAATTGAGTAAGCATGGGAGCACACAAGAGTTCTCTCAATTCCCAGTTGGAGAACTGCTGTTTCTGCTGCACCTGGCCAGAGCAGAGCGTCACGTAGCTGCCCCAGGACAGCAGCACGTAGGAGCTTTGCTTGCACAAATTGTGCAAAAATATTTGGCTTTGATTCGAAAAAGGAATTCAGCAAGAAACCGAGCTGCAAACTCAGTCGATTTGACTGTTTGACCCAAGTATTTGGTGTGAGTTTCAGTTGAACAAGGAGCATGAATTATGGACTATGAAATACCAAACACTGAATATTAAGTTATTTAGGGGTTTTATTATTCAAGTGGGAATCAAAAAAAAAATATGTTGCAAACTAGTTGCAATTTAAACCAATTGTGCAGACAACAACAAACTGATTTGAGCTATGCCGGTGATACATACACAAAACAATTAAATTTGTATGCAAATTGATTGCTGGCTCACAAATTAGTTTAAGAAAAATATAACAAATTTATCAAAAATTGTTATCTCTTAATGTTATTTTCTGTACTTCCTTCAATTGATTATACCCTTTACTTCCACTTGCACAGATTGGCAGAGTGTGAAAAGTGACACAAAAATAACTTGCATACTTGTTCTCGATAAAATGAAATAAAATAAAATAATACAAGTGATTCTTTATGGTAACAATTTGACACTTCAATTTAACAATCAACTGGAAAGGAATTTGCACAATATGAAGAAATTATTCTGCATTTCTGTATTGCGGTTGAGGTTGAGGTTGAGATGCTTCCCAATTTGCTTTTTATAAGAAGTTCCCTTCACCCATCACCCTCTTGAAGTTCAATAAACCCTCTGAAAAGGCGAGTTAATTTTCGAGTTCATTTGATGCAAGATTGAATTACTTTATATTTTTGTGACTTATTTTGCTGTCAAAGAGGCGACTGAAATTTGTTTTACTTTTGCATTTTAAATATTTGTTTACCTTAGCTAGCTGATTGATTGATTTTTCCGCCTTATACCAAACGTACTACGTACCTGTCCTTATCCGAACCCCCATTCCCATTCATTTCTTTCCTGCTTTTTTTGTATTCTTCTTCTTCTTTTTTTGTATCGCCCATATTGAACAACCCCATCAACTTATTTACGCTCTGTGATTTCTGTGTACAGTTGTGTTGGGTTCAGTAAACACGACTTGGCACAAAGAAAACAATTGTGCGGCCCCCAAATAAAAAATTAAGTGTTTTCTTAAATACTTTAAATTGTTGCAAGACGAAGACGAGCTCAGAAGTTCCTGCTTGCACTTTATGCATATACATATGTTCATATAAATATGGAACCAGCCTAGGCATACTATGTTGGCCTAGAATTACACACACATAGACACAGAGGCTGAGACTGCCTCGAGGGCATGTCCCGCCCCCTTTTTTGTAGCTTAGCAAGTTTTGTAGTGCCATTGTTTACTCGGGCCGAGCCCGCAGCCCGTCTTTTTTCGGCGAAACTATTTGTGGTCACAGAACAATTGAAAATTCACAAAGGATAGGCAAAAGAACGCTTGTGTTTTGGCAATATCCTGACACAACAGAGACAGAGACAGAGACAGTGAGAGAGGTGGCCGAGTACTATGTACATTCTTTAGCGACAATACGTATATAGCACATAAGTATTGTGCCTTTTAGCCAGCAGCCGCAGCAGGTCCTGACCCACTCATATTACCAATTGGCTTAGCTGTTTGTTGTTTGCCACGCCAAGCTTTTATTGTACCCGCTAAAAGCACAATAGGCCACATAATATCCCCATATCTAACTGTATCCTTGCCGCATTCCCCACACACACACACACACACACATAAAACATGATATATGCTAAAAACCACAACCCAAAAAAAAAAAAAAAAAAGAATCACTTAAGCTTACCCGGATATTAAATTCAGCTAAACGTTTAAAGATTCCGCGTGAATTCACGCTGTATAAAAGTACGCTAAATGGGTTTGGGTAAGGGAGATCTGATGCATTCGAGTGTGAACAAACGCATTTATGTACCTGAGTACCCCCACCTCTTGGCAACCCCATTAAAAGCAGAGCTCCATTCCATCAGCGACTTAATTTTCTTAGTGGCACAAGCACCATGTATGAGTGCGAGCTTTGGCAAGGTTGTTGTTTGCCTAGCACCCTGTATGCCATTCTTTTGTTTTTGCCACTCATGTTTTGAGGCACAAAAAATTTGGGAAACCATACAATAGTCTACTTGTCCTTGCTTGACACACAAAGAGCAACCTGGCTTTTTTCTCTCTCTCTCTTTCTGTTTCTCTTTCTCTGTCTCACAGAAGGTTTGTCGAAAAGTCAAGGGGCATTTATGGCAAAGACAAAGCGCCACTGCTTTCTCTCTCTTTCTTTGTCATTATTCATAAATTTATATAAGTTTTGAATTATACAAATAATGCGGAATATGAGCTAACGTGATCAAACACACGCTTGAGTTTCAATGAAATGAAAGTGCAGAAAAAACAAATTTTTTTATTCATGGCAAAAACTGCAAAGTCACCAATAAAACAAAAACAAAAAAAAAAAAACAATCAGATTGCGTGATAAAAATTGTGTTTTTTGAAACTCGACAAAAGTTGGCAAAGAAAGAAAAATTGAGGCAAACTTAAGATAAACAAGATTCTTTTAAGCAGTTTGTGGAAACCAGTTAAGAAATGGCATTGCGACTTGTATGAATGGTAAGCAAACTATTGCAATTGGCAGTGGTAGAAACAATTGCCAGAGAGATGAAGTTATTTACGTGCATTGTTGCAACAACATGTTAATTAAGCGGCAGCGACACCGACAGCCAAGTCGATGCGTCGTTGCCTGCATCAGATAAAGATATTAAAAGCAAACGAGACATCGTTGCTGTCTAAGATGCTGTTGCTGTTGTTGTTGCTGTTGCAATTGCAATTACAGTCTGCCTCTTGGTTGCAACTTTCCCACACATCTGAATTTCTGTTGCAATGTTCGTGCACTTTTAACAGACTTTCACATACTGCCGAAATCTTGCCGTGACAGCCAAACAACCTGACAATCAAAACAACCTGACAACAACACAACACCCGAACACCTTTGCTGCTTTGTTGCCTGACAGCCTGTTAAGGAGGCGTTACTTTAATTGCCCAACGCCTTGTTCAACTCTGTGGTAGATATGGTAACTCAGTAATTCAACTTGTTGATGTTTAAGTCGCATTTTAAACGAATACACTGACTTATATTTAACCCCTTCCGCTACAGATATCAGTCGTAGCGAGATATGCTCATGCCTTCCTTGTATTTATAGCAAGTCATACAACAATAATACTTAAATATCTGGCAGTGGGTTTATTATAAAATCATTAGTTGAATATGGTATTCAGTAAAAAAGTATTAAAGATATTCATTGATTGCATCCAATCATAAAAAAATATATCGATCGTTAATAAATGGGAATATTATTATTTATTAATTGTATTTAACAATTGTATTCTATAGTTGCAAAACAATTGCCAAAAAAAAGTATTCTATAGTTGCAAAACAATTGCCAAAAAAAAGTATCTATCTCTATATTAAATTTAGTTGTCCCTATACAATTGGGATATACTTAGAACAAGTGGCTATTAAATAAAATATCTTCTGTAAAAAAATCTTTAGCTTACAGCTAGCATACTAACGATCCTGTAGAGAATTTCAAGTTCGGCATGCCGAAAACTTGCTAATGGTTCTTGTGTTTCTTTCTGTATTCCCTGAATTCCAAAAAGAAACAGCTCGCATAACATATCTACCTTGTGTTGTGCTGCAAACCGCGTTGACTGGCTTCGGAGGGTAATCAACTTGATTTCTGTAGATTCGGTATTAGCTGGAATTTGCACTCAATGCCACACTCTGACACAGGCACTGATTGAAGGACTTTTTTGAGGGAATTTTTTATGCTGCGCGCGCACCACAAACAAACAAACTGTGAACACACAGAACAAACAAACACACACACACACGAGAGGGAACTAAAGACCTGAAGCTAGCTGTGGATGCTCTTAGGTTAATCCCTGAATATCCCACGATAATGAAAACTCAATTGTTAATAGAATTGTGAAATGGTTTTGTTTTTTGTTTTTTTCGTTCGCACACACACACGTTTGCCCGCTGGCGCTGCCGATCGACACTGTCCAGAGCTCTGCGAGAACTGAGTGGTTGCCAGTGCGGTTGCTGCTGCTGCGCCACCAGCAATAGCAACAGCAACAGCAATAGCGGCAGCGGCAGAGGTAGCAGCAGAAGGCAGGCAGGCAAGCAACAAGCAACACTTGAAATACGAGAGGCAAGAAAATAACTCAGTTTGCCGCATACACTCAATACGCGTACACTGAGCGAAAATATTGGACTATCCACGCTCATCGATATCTCGTTGTATCTATAATACGAGTATTTGTATTTGTTTTGTTTTTTATATATGTATGTGCGTAGCAAATACGAGCTAATATATGACAGTTGGTCTTATCAATAACCATACTGACATTTTTCATTATATTGTGGGGCAACAACACCAACAATGCGCGTCTTAGCAGCAGCTGTCGTGGCAAGCGCCACAAGCATCAGCTCTGCTCCCCCCGTATGATTGATGGCAACTGAATGCATGTCATTTCAGATAAGACGAAAAGCAATATAAACACCAGTTTATATAAGCATTAAATAGCACTTCTACTCTCCACTACATACTGACAATAGTACATGTATATTGAGTATGTACATATGTGTGTGTTCGTGCATCTCCGATGTGTACAACATAATCAGCGCAAGCACCAAGAGTTTATTTACAATTCTATAATAAGAATTGAAAACTTGAGATCTTAAGCACGGGATAGACTTCGTACAAGAAACCAATTTACAAGTAAAAGCAAAGCTAATACCCAACAACAGCAGGCTGATTTAGTATTAACAGCGACTTAACATAGCAGAAAGATTCTTAAGTGTTTATTAAAGAACATTTCTTCAAGATAATGCAAACGCTTGTGATGCTCTACACTTAGCACTGCAATAATTTTTACTATAAACCATTGATTATAATTGATACCAATATACAATAACGTTGGAGTTGCATAACATTGCTATTAATTTTGGTAACATGTCTACTGTTATTTGATAATTATATTTAGACTCAATTCATCATTAGTATGTTTATAATTCAAGAACAAAGAAATTTATTTTATTTAACAGAAAAGTCATTTAATTATTTATCTGTAATAAAAATGTGGTTTCTTTACCAATTTGTTAATAGTATAACTGATATGCAATTCTCACAACTGTGAACTGCTATTCCATGATTAACAGCTTTAGTAACAGAGTCTCAGCTGGTCAGCTGTTAAGAGACCTTCTAACAGAGACCTTATAACAGTATTTGTTACTTACGATAATTACAGTCCGAAATCATGCATTTAAAAGGAACTCATTAATGGCTATGCATAAACAAAACGATTCAAAAATGTTCTGACTAAACAATTTATAGCATAACAAATCATGAATTCCTTTGTAGTAAGTCGCTGACTCGCTGTTATTTCTGAGACTCGTCAGATTGTATTTATGCTTAATTCAATTTTGAGGCCATACATGCTCGCGACAGAAATACGAAACAGAGCTGAATGAATTTGTCGTGTAGGGACGCGATAAGCCGAGTGACTTATGAACGGTCAAGAAAGTTTCAATGTAAACAAAGAGCACAAATTGTGTAACAGGGCAAGCGAGGTTCCGATGTCAGTACACTCGACCAGATCCACGAAGAATTCTTGGGTTCGAAACAAGTTTTGAGTGAAAAACTCAATGCTGTTGAGTGGGTCAGAATCAAGACAATTTTTGCAGACACAGCCGAGCTGGACATGCTGGACATTGTTTTTGAGAAAAAGCAAAAAGATACAAATACAAGAGATACAATAAAATTGGATTTGTATTCAGATGTAGACGGAACAGGCAGGCAGGCAGTGCAGTCGTTAGGCAGTCAGGGCGTCAGGCCGTCAGGCGTCGCGTCTACAGGCAAGCCAAGTGGAATGAAAGACAAGACAGAAGAAACAGAAGAAAATATCGACAACGTTGCACATGCTAGCATGCTCTCTATAAGGTGGACATACCCTGCACAGTGGGGTATACATGTCTTTTGCTGCAGCTCGTGTGACAAACCTTTTTTTCTGTCTCACAAGCACTTTATGTAAATGTGTATATAAGTACGAGTACGAGTATATGTATGTAAATAAGTCTGCTATATTTTCATTTTGCTTCTCTGTTTATTTTTCAGTTTTTTCCTTCATTATAAGTGTGTGTGTGTGTGTGCGTGTGCGTGTGCCTGACCAAGCAGTTTGGTGGACTACGGGAAGGCAGGAGTACTGCGCGGTTTACAGACAGCCCGACAAGATTTGTTTGTTTATGTGCAGAGTTCGCGTTGCCTCAGCAAAGACAGTAAACAACTTGCCTCCTCTCGGCTCTCGACTCCTCTGGCTTTAAATACAATTCTCATTCTCATATGCTTCGCTTCTGTGTGATTCTATTTTTTTTTTTTTTGTGTTTTTTAGATATTTTCTTATTTTGTTTTTCTTTGTTTTTTATGCTGGCTTTTGCTGCGCATGAGCTGAATTCACATTCATCTTCCACTTTTTTATCAGCTACAGTTCTGGACAGCGCTGTCACTCTCTGCGCCAGCGCGCTGCCCTTCTCTCTCTCTCTCTCTCTCTCTCTATCTCGCTCTCTTTTGGTCTCTCGCAGTTTCTTTCTCTCTGTTTTGCTCAACTGCTGGGAAATTGTATCACAAATTTTCAGAGATTTTCCTCTTTATTTGGTGTTGCTATGCTACTGCTGCTTTTTTGTTGTTTCTGCCTTTTCTGCTGTGTTTCTTTTTTTTTTCATTTTTATTTTGTCGGCCCGAAACCACCCGCTTTGATTTTCACGGGGATTTTCTGGCGTTTTGCCGTTATTGATATGCTCGTGCTAGCGCTTAAACAGTGCAATGACCACTGAATGTTAGCGAATGCAACTAAACATTGCCATGGTATTAAACATCTAGCCATGGCTATCCATCCATCTAGTTGTTGTGGTTATGTGTAGCGTCATGCGATTCAATAATAATGTACTTACTGCCGATAATGGCATATGGCAGTGTAATAACTTACCAGACTCCGACTACGACTGCGACTGCAGCGTCATGTCTGAGATGACGTTGCTGATACGATATGCGACACCAGCAGCAGAGATCCTCCTGCCCTCCACATAGCCCAAGCCAGCCAAATGTCGCAGCACATAAATTTTCGCAGAGTCACAATCAAATTCAATTGCAACATGATACTGTACGAGTGAAATGATTGCATACGACTATATCGCAGCATATCCGTAGTATGGGCATGTGTGTTAGCTAGCTGTGTCTATTCACATTTTTCAACATCTTCTTGATATTAAAAAGTTTATGCCAACGCTGAACCCAATACCAGTTCCAATTCAACTGGCGTCTGACAGCGCCATCCTCGGTTCCGGCAGCAACAAATGTCAAGTATCAAATTGCCAGTTCTTCGAATTGCTTTGCATACGTGCCTCGATACATACCACTTACTATGGCTTACTATAGAGCAGCATGTGTGCACTTCTAATTCCCAAACGGTTAAAGCGTTCACTCCTTTCTATACACTCTCTTTCTATTTCTGTCTCTCTTTGCATCGTCCTCACTGCTCACTTCGCTGAGGTTTAGAGGTTTCTCGGCCTGTCGGGACTTTGCAAATGTATATGTTCGATGACATCTATATCAAATGCTCTGCTTATCACTTTCCGCCCATCCTCGACCTGAGTTATGGCATTCTATTATTTTCAAATTAGTGCAGACTTTTCCACACACACGCTTTTCACACACACCCAGTTTTTCTTGGGCAACTTTGTAACGTGTTAATTTAATTATGATTAAGTTGAATTTGCTTACGCCCCCTCTGTTTTTCAAATCCAGCCATCCAGCCCTTTCCACCATTTGCTTTTATGTTGTTTTTTATCCACTCGGCAAGCCGCCGGTTTCGCACATATGGCCCAACAGTTTGTCAAGACCTATGCAAGGGTTTACGGCGCTTTAATTTGCTGCCATCATGCTTTACCTTTCGAGTTGACACACGCACACATGCACAGCTACATCCACGCACACACACTTGAGTTTTCCTGTATGCTATGCAACCCTTGTCGTTGTGCACGCACCTAAACACACACACTCACTCACACACACACGCACACTTGCCCGCATGTATGAAATTATAAGTAATTGGATTTTTCTGACCAACAACATATCCTGTTAAGCTTTTTTCCCAGCGCTTTCCTTTTTTTCATTTTGTTTTTTTGTTTCCTTGACTGGGCAAGTGTTTATCCCAATGGCTTAGCCCTGACCCTGGCTCTGGTCCAGGCCCTTGTCCTTCATTCTCAGCCTAAGCAAAGCCTTATGAAATTTAACTTACTTATTTAGCTTGTTATTTGATACGTCCATATGATATATCATATCAATTACAATTGTTATTCGCAGTAGAGTAGGGTCAGGGGTCAGATGTGTGTTAGAAAGTCTCTGGTACTAACTGGAAGATTATAGAGTTGATCGTTCACACAATAAATAAAAGAGAGTCAGAACTAGCAGTATTGAATCTTAGTTTTTTATTTCCTTAAGAAACAAAAAATCTATTACAAACTGTTAGTTTATTTCTAAAAAATTAAAAATTATTGTTTATACTATCCTTAAAAAAAATCATGTTACCATCATTCTAATATTTATCTTTTTATAGCATAATATAACTGATCTGAACATATTATCATACCAGATAGATAAACCCTCAAAAATAATCACTCAATTTATCCAACAAATATTTGTTATTGTACCGGAATATTTCAGAACACTTACAAGCACTCAAACACAACTCCTAAAGCAACGTAAACTATAAGTAAGTAATTTATGACTCTATCCATAAGTATACTACATTCAGCATACTTCATAGCAATGGCATAATAAACACTAAAGGTATCCAAAACAGATCCGACTGCCTTGTGACTAATTTAGCCAGTGCTTGGCCATAGATGAATGTGTAGTCCCTGACAAGGACTTTAGCACATTGTTTATGACCTTTTTGGTATTTTATTGCTTTCGGGGACTGTCAATTGCATGCCCTTAGGACACACCTTTATGATAGTTTAACGAGTTGTAACCGGACCTTGGCTTGCAGGCAATGTGCACCAGTCAACCGAATTAGCCATTATGCACTTTAGTTAACGTTTAGAGAGCGAGAAAGGATGTGGTGGGCAACAACATCATTTCGACCACAACAATGCGCCGCACACGGACACATCATAATAATGACTATGACAAGCATCAGGCTTCACTGTACAGTAATGTACACTTGTACTCGTACTCTTTTGCTGGTAGACAACCGCAATCAAGTACACACACGTACATGTGCTTAGTATTACGTTTGCCCCCCTTACAGAGCCCGGGGGGAGGAGCACAGCAGGAACCCATCCCGTCTGCTACTTCCGCCAGTTGCTAGATTTTCCGCTTCTATTGCACATTTCCACATAAACTGAGTTGTGTTTTTCTGTTTTTTTTTTTCTGCTGTTTTTCTTTCTATACTGCTCGTTTCGCCAGTGTTATTTTTGTACTCATGCTCGTCCTGGTAGATCCCAGTGTGTCTGCCGGCGGAATCCTTTGTGATTTATTGCATGAATAATGTTACCAAATGCCACATCCCTTAACTTGGTAAAGCTTTAGCCCTGTGTTATAACGAATGCAATTGCCGAAAAAGGTTAATTTGGCTTACAGCAAATATCTATTTACAGCGCAGCCAACTGTTCAACTGTTTAACTGCTCAACTTCAACTTGTTTACACATCCAAACAATCGCCTCAAATATCTCTCTCTATCATAGTGATAATCCAGTGTTTATCCCATGCTCAAAATACTTTTCTTTCGTTCACTTTATCCAATGATATGCCAGCATCTGTTTTTAGTTCATTGTCATGCTCAGCACTTTTCTTATACTTTTCGCAGCACTCACAATTCAATATCCATTCATGTGAAACTTTATATCCAAGCAATTATTATTATACTCGCACTCGTTGTCGTACTCACCCGAAAGTTTACACTGTCCTGAATAAATGATTGAATGCTGAAGTAAAAATAAACAATTTTTTGATACACATCTTGGGAATACACTGGCAATAATGTTTGCCAATTTTTACGATTTTCGTCTCATTTTCTTCTTCTCTTTTTAGTTGGCTCCCCGAGGCAATGCAAATTTTAAGTGAATTTTCAAGCAAAGATATTAACATAAAGGACTCCAAAGAGAAATGTTTCATGTAGACGCCTAACAGTCACAACTAATGAGCAATAATATTACAATGGGGTCGAGGGTATTTGCAATATTGTTGCAGTCTGACGAAAGGAGTTGATAGCGGCTCTCGATGGCATTGCTGGCAGCTAAGTTATACTTCTTGAATGTCTTAATTATTATGGGAGTTTGACAGTGCTTATTGTTTGCATTATTTTTCATAAAGTTCTCCAGTCAAGCATGCTGCCTTTAATCTAATATATTTCGCAGATAGCACTGCATTCTTTTAATGCTGACAACAGACTTTGTAAAAATAATGGCAAAAACTATCACAATATTGTCTGGCACTTAAAGCGACAACAGTGTTCGCTATTGTTGGGGCTGCATCCTGTGCCATGCTCACACACACACTCACACCCACTTATAGTCGCACTCACACACACACCCATACATGTGTACGAGTGTTGAACGTAAACAAACATGGCGTCTTTCGTAGGTTCCTGGCGAAAACTCCATTGTTCGGCGAGCCTGCCAACAATTTGCATGGAAACTGAAATAGTGTCGCGCTATTCAACTATTTTCTTTTTTTTTCCTTTACGCTTGTTTTTGACTCGTTGTTTTTGCTTTTCCGTTCCATATATATTTATTTTTTACTTTTTCTCCTCTTTTTATAATTGCCTGCTGAAAATTGCAGCAATGCCAGGCCACTCAACAGAGAGAATCCTTACGTGGAATTGTTTTCATTGTTGTTCGCTCTGATAACTTGGCAGAGCTGTTTACGTTTGTCCCTTCACCCCTCCCCCTAGCAATTCCCTCTGCGCCTACCATTGCCTAGTTTATGTTGCAGGCAAAGTGTGGCCAGACTTTAAGCTAATTTGCATGATGATAAATGACTTTTTTCACGCCATTCTGGCAAGCGGCCAAAGCGCATATTTGAGACATGTGCATGTATCTCACGGATGTATCTTTTTGTGCACCCAGCAATGGCTTAGATAATTTTAGATACCATGTACACACTCACTCAGTGGGTAAGTGAACCTATAAAACAACAGGTGAGCTATGGAAAAAACGCATTGAGCTTTTGTTTTTATTGAAATTTTCATGTCAAGTTTTTATTCATAATATTTTTATGTAAGTTCAGTTACTTTTTTTTTAATTTTTGGTTTTTCTTTCATACTTTTGTTTTCGTCATTCTTCACTTTGTCATGCTTGTTATTCTTATTTTATGTATGTAAATATGTATGTATGGAAATGACTATATTGTTTTTGTTTTTGTTGTTGTTGTTGTTGTAGGCATCCTGATAGAATAGAAATAATAATTTCAGTTAAAATTATGTACGTTTCGACATGAAATATTTATGTATATATGTATATGTATATATATATATATATATATAGGGTATGTATGCTTGTATCGGTTTACCCAACACACAAAGTCAGTGCACTGGAACTGCATGAGGGCTAATGGAGCATACTATTGTTTGTTTTTGTTTTTATTTTATCGGCATAGAATAATGTTTATGTTTAAATCCTTTAAGTCATAAACAACGCTCTAGATCTTGAAATTGTTTGTGTTTTTATTTAAAATGACGAACCAGGGCCTTGAAGTTCTATTATTATTATTATTATTTTGTTATAATTGTAATTATAATTATAATTATTGCGCTGTTTTTTAGCAGCCACAACAACGGCATAAAAGGTTTTACGTTACATTATGTAAGTTGCATTTCCCGGTAAATGTCATTGTGCACAACATTTCCGCATTTTCTTTTCAGTTCAATAAAACATGAATGTATCTGTGATTGTGTCTGTGTCTGTGTCTGTCTGCCTGTCTGCGTGTGTGAGTGTGCGTTTATGTGTAAGTGTTTGTGTGAATGTGTATGTTTGATTATAATTACTATTAATCATATCCAAATAAGTTGATGAAGGGGGTATTGTATATGTTTTTTAAAATGCCAATTGCATTCAGCGTAGTGCCTAGACATGGCCTCCTCTCTTCTCCTCTCCTTTCACTTTAATTCGCGCCGATCTTGCGTCGCTTTACTACGAATACTTTGCAATACTATTGTATTACTTTTTACAATATTTACACTAAGTGTTTTTCTCTTTAAATGTTGCATTTGATGTATGACTAAAATTGGTTTTCTGGTTTCTTTTTACGCTTTACTTATATCAATCATTCACTTTTTTTTTATTTTCCACTGTTTCTGTTCTCTGGTTTTTATTTGAGATCAAATACAGAAGCTGATATTTTTCTGACAAACATTTTACATTAATTATGTTGAAATAACTTTGGTTTATTTATGGGAAGGTTTTACTTTACTTTTACTTTTTATTTGGTTTTCTGTCCATTTATATAAAGTTATATAATTTAAAGAACAACTCGGCTAATGATCTATGAGAAAGTATTCCAGTTATAATTGTTTCACAATTACCAGTGTTATCATGTCATCTAACAGTCCAACTGGTTATTATATATGTTATATGATGAGTCTGCGAAATTCTGATAGTCCATCCATGTTCCCGATTTCCATTTTGCACATAAATTGAGCAAAAATCAAGAACATTTTATTTGTATGCAATAATCAATTACGTTTCCGCCTATTTTGCGCATCATTGGAATGCGAAAAAACTCGAGAGTATCTGGTGGTTAAAACTTAATGTTTTTGTTAGTTCTATGGTTGGTACATATTCATTTAGCTTAAGGGGGTTTAGATTTGTTAATAGATTGAAATTTACTCTGTTATTTATATCGATTGTTTGAAAACAAAAACTACAATTTTCTTAATAAATGTATTCAAATAGAATGCTTTAAGGTTATACATGGTAATTAAACTCTATATGGGTTTATTTTATACGTTTTCATTTTCAATTTCTCTTGTATTTTGTTGTATATTATATCTCCATTGTAAAACGAGTATCAGGGATAAAACTAACGTTTGACATTTAAAAAATCATTAAGTTTGCTACCATAAATATTTAGACACGTCCTTTGCGAGCGGCTGCAGTTTAAATGAAAAGGAATATATAAATATTTTTTTAGTTTAAAATAACTAAGAGCTTTACACATAATAAATATGTAAATTGGAATATGTCTTTATGCATATTTAAATTATATTTTCTGCATTATTCTAAGTATTTAAGTTTGCTCACCTTTGTCCTTGTTCTTGCGCTGTTCCTTGGCGCTCTTGTCCTTGGACTTGCCGGGCTTGCAGTTCTTCTTAATGACGCGTGTTGCTTCGCATGAAGGATCACTGGTCGCCTTCAACTTGTCAGCTCGGGTCATTTGTCCTGTGACACACTCGGACCAGGTGCCCTTCTCATATCGGCACGCTGCAAATATGTTTAGCGAGAAATGACAAATTTTTAATATGATACAAGCAATTCATAAATATTTATTAATAATTAAAATAAATAAATGTTTTCAAATGTACCTTTTTTGCACTTCTTTTGAATGGTGCGTGTTGGGTCGCAGGCAGGATCGCCCTTTTTCAATGTCAAAGTTCGGGAGCGAGTATTGGTCTTGGTATCACATTCGGTCCATGGATTTTTGCCGTAACGGCATGAGAGGCCTGTCAATAGCATTAAATGCATAATTAATTGCCAAATTATCATGTTGTTAATGAACTAATAATGTAATTAGTGTTGCACGCACAACTTACCATCGCTCTTTGTGCCACGCTCATTGCGTATTAACACCTCGTGATCGTCTTCCTCCCAAACCTCGCCCTGTATGGCTGTTGTGGGTTGCGTCAGCTCGGCCACGGGCAATGCCAATGGCGTTTCCTGCCCCTCTGTGGTGCCACTCACCAGGTTGCACCCTACAAGCGAGCATGTGACCAGCGTTGCCAGCAAAAGCGCTTTGCAATTATGTCTCATTCTGTATGTGTCGATTGCCTACAAATAAATAAAGTTTTGTTGCAAATTTGACTCTGAGATACTTGAATTTAATTTAATTAATGTGGTTACTATTTCGCTTTCATAAAGCTGCAAACTGACGCTTTATGGGCTCTAATGAGTCTTAATGCTTGATATTACTCATACGCAGCGTGTGACAGCGGCAGCAGCAGTAGCAGCTCTGCAATTACGACACTCGTGGGTAAAATAAAATAAATTCCAAGTGTATCTGGCACATAAATGAATATACATCCGTAAGCTTTAACTGTTGATATATGACATGCTATTTTAAGCCTTCGCCACAATTTAATATCCTTTTTTCACTTTTCCGTAAACAAATATAAATTGTAGCTGAAAATCCGTGTCATTCACTAATCTTATCTTTAAATTTAAAAAATTTAAATTTAATATTTGTTTTTCCTTCGAAAATTTATGAACTCTAAATAAACTAATGATTTATCTTGCATAAATTGTTAAGGAACTTTTGTGAATATAATTTCTGTTACCTATAAGTTTTTACTATTCTTTTAAGTATATTGCAAAATAATTCTGTTTAGAGATAAGATAATTGGTCCATTATGAATTTGTAAACTTTGTAATATTTTCTGAATATAAGACGTATTGAGTTTGCGATAATATCCGTAAAAGTTACTTCCTTTAAAATAAATCTTATTGATAAGCAAAAATGCACTCTAAACATTTTTCATACCCATTTGATACATTTCAAAATGTGATGCTAAACTTTTTAAATAAATTTCCATTTCACAAATCTTTTTAATACCAATATTGCTATTGGCTTATAAATAAAAACATATCTCTCAAATCTGTTTATCTATTATGATTAATATCATTAATTATTTGCTGATACACCAACACCTTGCCATTGAGTTTCAAATACGCTCTACATTTTTCCAATTAAGTAAACTCCCCATTGAATATCAATAAGACATTTTAATTGATTCTAGTTCTATGGAGGTTGGGGCAATCATAAAAATGAAACATTTTTTTGGGGACCAGAAAACCCATAAAAATTCACTGCCAGCTGCTGCCACTGCCACATGGAACTTGGAGCCCAAGTCCAATGCTGACCCCAAGGGAAAAATGCAAATTTAATTAAAAATACTGCATACTTACGCTGCTCGGCAAACAAAGTTGGCAAAAGCGTCCTTAGAAGTGCTCTCGACAAACGTGTATAGTGACGCAATATCCCTGCGATGAGCGTTGATATTGTTGGCCTAGACACAGAGCCAAACAGTGGGAGAGACACAAACAAAACATTATAAAATATAATTACACTGCATTCTCTTTAATTTCAATTAATTTTTGTTAATTATTTGTAAGTATTTAATGTGATTTGCTGCTGTTATAAAATGTCCAACTACGCAGCAAAGAAGCAAACACACACACACACACATGGACACACAGAGGAATCTTAAACTAACCGTTATACACACACAAAATGCTCCACTGGCACGCACACTTAGGAAGCCGATTGGCTTGCGACTGAGACTGAGACTAAGACTGAGGCTGAGACTGAAGCTGAGCACAGTGCCAGGATATTTCTTGAGCGGATTTTTCTGAACTGTTCTCGTTGCGCGCCTCTTTCAAACTGAATGGCCAAATATGCGAAAAGCTGCAAAAAGGCTGCCGCATCGTATCCTGAAGGATGTTTAACTCTCCGCTCGAGTCCCACACTCTCTCGTATCTCTCTCTCTCTCTGCTCTCTATTTGCACATCGCTTTTGCATGCTGAGAGTCGCAGCGCACCCAGGACTTTTATCAATGAGCTGCGCATGTTCCAAAAATAAACGCGTCTGATTTTATTTTTATCATTGCCACCACAAATGTGACTCGCTACCGCTGCCACTGCCACTGCTGCTCCTGTTTGTGCTTCCTGTTTTGAGCAGCACGCATTGTTGCAACTTCGAGTCATATTTAATGAGTTTTTATTTACCGAAAAACAAACAACAAAGAAAATCAACAATTCTCTTTCAACAATTTTCATAAATAAACTTATCGTATGCAAAACGCTCAAAAATAGATTATACTTTTTTCAATTTTGTCATTTTAATCTTATTCTTAATTCTGTAGCTGCTGTTGTTGTGTATGATTAAAGTACCAAATACTGTCAGGGAGAATGCTAAATGTTGACTAAATTGGTGATTCTCTACAAATTGCAATGATAATGTAGGATTATGATAAAAAGAATGTTCTTAGGGATTTTCAATTTATTTAAATATTTATTTAATATCAGTTGACAAAAAGCAAAGGACCTTAAAATTAAATTAAATTCAACTTGAAAGCATTTTAATATATTCATTTTAAAGTAAATTATATAAATACAATTGGGAATTTGATATTGCTAGCTAGAAAATTGAATGAAAGAAGATAGTTGCTTGCATATACCCTGTAAAAACAGAGTCAAGGAGATTCTTAATTGCTGAATATTGCATTGGCCTTTGTGGATAAGGTAAGCAATGCCATCAAAGAAGAAAACACAACAGAGTGTGTGATATTTAAATAATCATAGTCACCTGAAGTATACCCTGTTAAATAGAATACTAAGATACAAGTAAGCTGGCAGACAATTTGTGCTTGCTAGGCAGCTTTTAGTACAGCAATGTCTCAATCTCAATCGTAATATATTTAGTAACTGGTGCATTTCATAAAGGACTCAGAAGTGGGGCATACAACCTGCAACTTGGGGATATGCAACACTATGAAATGTATAAAATTTAGAATATTCCCCATGCACATAACCCTAAGCAGTTGCCATTAAATATAGCTCAGAATATACATATTACGTATACGATATAGTGGCTGGCTGGCTGGCATTGCCATTGCCCTTTGGGTCTGCTTTAGCTTAGCCTCGTCGCTCGTTATCCTTTCTGGCTGCTTGTGTGCGGTTGACTCAACGGCAACGACGACGACCGGTTTTTTCTGGTCGCGTTTCGTGTACGTGTATAATCACTCGACGGGTGCAACCTTTAGGCATCGTAATGAACTGAGGACTCAGGTTCTGCTTTCGCTTTGGCACTGGCACTGGCTCTGACTCTGACTCTGGCTATGGCACTGGGTCTCTGTCTCTGTCTCTGGCTGTGGCTCTGTTCAACGTTATCCTTTATCGTGCATGCTTCTTCTGTGGTTATACTCATAATGCCAGCTCATCAAAAGCAATACCCGACCCAGCCCGCCCACAGCGCATTTTCTGCTAGTTAATTTTTCGTGTGTGCCAAGTTTAAAATATGAAGGGGAAAAAATGAACAGAGAGGCAGTCCAATAAACATCATTTCTACAGCTAAATGACTGAGATTTACATGTCTACATTTTCATTTGAGCGCTTAACTTAAATTTTATGCACTAATTATGTTCCACTGTCCCATGTCTAAGCGCGCGCATATTAAAAATGTAATAGATACTTTTACCTCTGAGCTGAACTGCAGTATCCAAGCATACCTTTTAATCGCTGGCAATATTCTATTTACTTTTGACTCATCCCCAGCATTGCCTTTCGTCGTCCTCCATCTCGTAAAGCCGTATGTAATTCCTTTCTTTATTTTTGCTTTGCTTTTCCCTTTTTCGATGCTTTCTTCTGATTGAATTTTTTCGCCCGAGATGGTTGATGACAGCCTTTTTTCGGTTGCGTCATTCCCATTGACAGCCAAATGCTCGGAAAAGAAATTAAAAATCAGATGATAAATCGTTTACAAATATTGTGGCTGGGAGGTAATCTGATAGCAACAAGCGATGAGGGTAGGAGTACCAATATGACAGCTGTACATACGCCCCATGTAGACCTTGATGGGCGCCAGACAGTTGAAGAGCGCAAAGAAAAGGGAGCGATTATCGTCATGATGATACAAAAATGTTACATTGTGTGCAGAAGTGTTCTGACTTCCTTTTTGTATAAAAATCTTTTATATATCATATTGAAAATGCTTTTATTTGGGTAATAAGCAAAGGACGCCAAATTGAGGTAGTTAACGTCAGATTTATGCTAAGTTTATCAGCTAATTTTAATAAAATTTATTAGACATAAACTAAGCGATTTGTCGGATAATAATCCTTATGATGTTATCTTTTAGTATAAGAAAATTATTAAGTCTAGATATGCGTTTAATGGCAAACAATACTTTCTTTACACTGTGATCTTTTTAATGCATAGTGATCTTAAAAGTATGCTATAAAAATTGTTCCGAGAGTTAAGCTTAGGTCAATGAACAATATTTATTGATTTTATCATATGAAGTTTACTAAACTATACAAATCTTACAATATGTGTGATGAATATCTTTAAATTAAATTTATCATGGCAAATTAATGTGGACACGAGATTTGGTTCTTTTATATTTAATTAGTACTATTATCAATTGCTGCTATTATTGATTAGCAGTGGTTGAAAGCTTTATGTAAATAATTACTTGAATGTTGAAAAAATCGCACTCTTTAAATGATTCATTTTAGTAACTTAGTTTCACACGTAGCTTTTTGGTCAATACTGTTAAGTTTGGTCTTTTGGCTGCTGCATTGTAAATCTCCCACCTTGGGGGTCTATGTGCCGTTACTCGTTATAATTGCACTGCGCCAACACACATACTTGCTCACTCACGCACACACACACACACACACTTTGAGCTGGGGAATGTGCAGGCGGTGTTATTGAGAACAGCAGCTGTCATAAAATTTAATAATGCAAATGTAATTAAGTCACATGGTCAGTACAAACATAGGTCGCAATTCACACCGAATCAGGGGTCGGTCAGGCCTTCCGCCTTCCGCCCGCCGCCCTTCACCCTCCCTTTTGATGCGCAACCTAACCTCAAACGAGTAACGGGAAATACACACATACATACTCCCGTTCGCCCTCTACCTTTGATTGCATTACCTGTCGTGCCGTCATCTGTCCGCACTGACGTTGATGCCCATTCCGCGCTATCAGCTCAATCCAATATCCTGTTGCAAAAAGCGCCCACATTCTTGTTCCGTGTATCTATTATTAATTAGCTGCAACGTTCTGCCGTCAACGTCGACAAAAAGTGTGCAACGAATTGCTGTGTAATCTGTCTAAATATGTATATTACATTATTATTATTCACGATGTTGTTAGGAGTTGCGAAATTATTTAAATTTCATGTTGATGTTGAACATGAATACCTACTAAATGGCCATTGGCTGCGAATTTGAATTTGATGGCAAACATTTGCAATACCCTGTACAAAAAAGGTCAGGTTGAAGGGGTAGTCTGAATGTGAGAGACGGTAGAATACTAAAATATCGTAAATACATTAAATTGGAAACATTTTCATGTAGTAATTATTTGAAAAGATTTCATCAAAAGAAGTAGACGGAATCATTTGAATCAAGATGATGAGAATGTACATAAAATTAGCAATTATTGCAACAATTTAATATGCTCTGAATAATCATTATTATGAATTTAGAATTTAGAATCTAAAATTAACAATTATTCAAACAATTTAGTATGCTCTTAATAATCATTATTGTGAATTTAGAATTTAGAATCTAAAATGAACAATCATTCAAACAATTTAATATGCTCTTAATAATCATTATTGTGAATTTAGAATTTAGAATCTAAAATGAACAATTATTCAAACAATTTAATATGCTCTTAATAATCATTATTATGAATTTAGAATTTAGAATCTAAAATTAACAATTATTCAAACAATTTAGTATGCTCTTAATAATCATTATTGTGAATTTAGAATTTAGAATCTAAAATGAACAATTATTCAAACAATTTAATATGCTCTTAATAATCATTATTATGAATTTAGAATGAACCTAGTAAAATAAATATAATATTTTACTTTGTAAAAGCTATCATATTGTATGAAATACCACAGGGCAATCTTTTGGAAGGACTTTAAATGAGTATTTTTGAATTTTCTTTAATTAAAAATAATATTTTTTATATTTTACTTGAAATAATAACCATATTATTACAGCAAGTCTTGAGCATAAATATTTATAATTTAGAGCACGCACATTTGAGTATATTATTTTGCAATTTTGAAACTCTATTAACGCAACCTACAGGACATAACTCAGTCGAAGGACTTGCGACTTGCGACTGTGGCAGCAGCTTAACTTATTTTTATGGCAGTTTGCTTGGGTTTGATGTCCACTTGACCCATATCCCAAAATGTCAACTGCTTGTCTGGCTCTGCGAGAAATGTAATGCCATTTGAAGACCTTTTTGCACACTGTGTGAAAGGCGTTAGACAAGTATCATTGCAGAAGCTTGTTGAAACCTGAAAAATACTTTAATATACAAAATGCGAGATGGCTATAAAAACTTGTGACCGTGCCTAGAAAGCTGGAAAAGCAGCGCCAACGGCGACAGCAGCGGACTTAACCAAAGTGCAAAAACAAGGCGAAGAGGAAGACAAGAGGAAGAAGAACTCTTGCCGAGACTTGTTGGCCAAGAACTCTTTGGCTTTCAGTTGGTGCCTTTTGAACAACGTTGCGTGACTGAAATAAGAAGAATTCAATTTTTGCAGTCAGCAATTGAAGTTGGCGCAAGGCGAAAGGCTAAAGGCAGAAAAGCCAGCTAAGGAAGCAACTAAAAAGTCAGAGGGGAAGAGAATTTTGGCCGCTTTGGTGGTGCAGTGGTGCGTATAGTCAAGTGATAATAATAATAATAATAATAATAAGAATGTCTTTAAAGAAGCCATATGCATTGACTTAAATGTTATACAATCAGGCTAAAACCAAGATAAGTATTCACATATCTTTTGGCTCAAAATGTTTGCCCATAAAATGTTGCACCCTCTAACGATTCCGTAATTGAGTTGTACTCCGGGCAAAAGATGCTCCGAGGCAACACAAGCTCTGTGGCCATTTACTGATGCACTTGCTGATGCTGCCACTGCTGCTGCTTCAGTTGTCGGCGGTGGCCAAAGATGCAGTCAAGCAGAAGATCACGTGCCTGGAATTCATTTGTAATTTAATGCCTACGAGTAGGAGAACATGTGCGCTCCTCCTAATTGTATGACTGTAGTACAACCAAACCAAACACACATCGCTGCACATTTGGGCCAAAAGTCCAAATGGCTCTTCATTCATTTCGCAGGCGGACAATTCAAATTTCACAGCTTCTCAAAAGTGTTCTTAACTTTAGTCAATTTAACAGCTTTCAATTAAAAAATACCCCACTATCGCTATTCTTTTCATGTAAGAGAGAGAAATAATAACACTTTTCCCATGCAGATTTAGTAGTTGTACTTTTAAACACTAGTACGTACTACTTGACAAGAAAGTCGTGTCTTTTGTGATAGTTCCTTTAATATACAGGATTTGAGGGTTTATTCTGCACCCCACATTTAATGGATTTAACAAGTTTCAGCTCTTTTTAAACAATAATATCTTTTTTGAGTTCTGCTCCTTATTTAGAAAATCAAACGATAATTTATATTGTTGATAGTGTTAAAAGTACAAACAATTTTAAAGTATAAAAAGTACAAACAATTTTAAACATGCAGTAAACATTCTAAGATAACTTATATTTGTATTAATAAATTAATTTGTATCAAACTGAGTAGTTCATTATAATTAAAATACAAATATACCTAAAGCACTTAGCAACCTATTTAATACATAATTCATACACAACTATCAGCAACTCAATCAATGGATAGAGGAGACACTCGTACTTGAGCACCACAAGTATAATCATAAGGATATCAAACTTCTATAACTTAAACATGTCAATTTGCTTGAGCTTATCTCAAGTATTATGTAAAAGTTTGTTTAAATATTTTGCAGCTTCAATTTGCGCACATTTTAATGTATGCACATGCATCCTGTCGAGTGTGTTATGTACATACATATATTTCGTGTGTAGTGCCTCGACATGTCTTGTCAAAACTGTCCAAATCTAGTTTACCAACCAGTCACAAAGTTTACGTACTCGTATCTCCGGTATCTCTATCGAAAATGGGATTTGAGGGATGCCATCAAAAAACATGACAGGACAAGCAGAAGCCAAACTAAAGGGTTGACATTTATTTTAATCTAACTTATGTAACTGTAACATTGCACACAAATACTATGAGCAAACTGAATGGATCTCAGCGTGTATGTGAAAATCACATGGTATAGGCAGCCCTTCAATTAATACAAATTAATTTTGCTCAGATTAATTGAAACTGTAATTAGTTACATGCCGGTCGCCTGGCATTAGCATTCACCAAATGCTTCATGGCTCAACTAGTTATGCTAACTACAAAATGCACAACTACAAATATGAATACAAAACACAAATATACAGATTCAGAATCAGATACAAATATTAATACAGATGCAGACAGAGATATGAACATTGGGCCCAATCCTGCGGGTATAATTTGAAATTTCTGTTTATTGCTTGCTTTGTTGACCTTTTTTTTTGGGGGGAGGCTTGGGAGCCCACCACTGCGACTGTTGCCAATATTACACATACGCCTGAGTGTACACTTTAAACATACCCCCGTACAGCAAAAAACCCGCTCAGCGAACTAACATAGCGAAAGAGTCGATATCTGTGCGCGTTTGAGCAATTTTCCAATAATAAAAACCGCTGCCAGTTTTCCACGGGATGCTGTGCGCCACGTTAAGGAGATGGGGACGAGATGGGAGCTGCTTGGTTGGGTATGGTAATGGTAATGGCCATGTGAATGGATATGTGTACTCGTATTCAACATTGTTCATTCTGTCCGCTGTGCGTGGCTTTTGTTTTTTTCGCTCTGCCTAGTGCTGTTGTTGTAGTTGTTGTTGTAGTTGTTGCTACTTGCGCTTGAAGCAATATTTTCATATTGCTGGCTGAATGGTTCAACCACATTGGCAGGTCATGGATAGATCGCTCTCTATTACTTATATCGTATCGTGTAACCAATCGACCGACCCATATACACACACACTCTTACACAATACTCAACACACACACACAAATATGGCCACGTAAAGCCCATTGTGGATTTGCCAGTTTATTGCTGCTAAGGGCATTTCAATCTAAATGAAAACTCATACAAAATGCGAAACAGCGAATGAGCTCCAGACGATTATCCACTCGATGCTTGCCTTATTCAGCCTCTGCCATTTATGTAGGTCGCTCCTCTTCACACATACACTCACACTCACCCGCACACACACACACACACACACACACACACACAATATATATATTTATATTGGTAGTATTCGCATAACTCGTGGCAATTCTACTCATAGTTTCCATTTTGGATGGCCGTAAAACTTTTTTACGCTCGCCTTGCCCTAGCCAGGGCCATTAATTGGAAATAATTTACGCTACGTTTCACAACAACAACAACAACTCGTAGAACCTGGCTAAAGGCAGCTAATTGTTGACTTTGAGTCCTGCTCAAAGGGAATGCGTTGAAGTGCACTGGCTACGGTTAGACAGTTTAGCCTAATAGGGCGCTCGCATTTACTTCAATTACAGTGGAGCCTGACTAGCACGAAGCAACTTAGCAATTAAGCAACTCATTGCAAAACAGCATTGCGAATGAATGGAAGAAAAACTGTTAATGTAATCAATTTTGACAAGCAATTCGAGATAGTTCACAAACACATAAAATATTCATAGTAATAACTAAAAATAAATATAATAATAAACTATAAAATTAAACTTTAAAATTATATTAATAAAACATAAAAATGTTAGCAAAATTTCTAGTTAGTCTAGACTTAAGTCTAGAAAATGATTAAAGAAGCGCTTAAAAATAAGTACATTTATTTTATAGATTTTGACGGGCAATTAAAACAGTTTGCAGACAAATAAAGTCTTAGTAAATATATGTTTTAAATTAAACAGATAAATAAACCAATCTTTTCAAAAGTCTTATTAGTTTTAAATCCAGAAACAAACAAAAATAAGCAAAACCATTGCAGAAGCACTTCAAAATATACACAAATCTCTTCAGTTATGTGACTATATTAAATCTAGTAAAACCATTCAAAAGCATACAGGAAACGCCTAAAAGTATGGGAGTTAAAAACGCACCTGGTTGGCCATTTCATTTCTTTGCTCTTTCCTGACACTTTCAACAGGCAAAGCCTTAAGCTTCCAGAGTCAATGCCACTGAATAGAAGGTGTATGGAAGAGCATCCGTTTTTGGGGAATGGGTGGACAAGTACATGGACAGGTTTCCGGTGCTTTGGATTTGTGCAAAGCTTATCAGTAGTAGAAATGTACGAGTAGAACATTTCTTTTTTGTGTTTGGCCAACTGTGGCCCCGCCCTCTACCTCTAGCTGAATTTGTATTCAGTTTTGTTAGATGCCAAGGCCTCGTTATGGTTATGAGTGTAGCAACCAGTTGCCCATTCTGAGAGAACATAATCGGACTCCAAAATATCAGAACTTACATCCGGTTACCCTTGCCCTTTTCTCTATCTAACAATGGTTATGACTATGGTAACCTTTTACTTAGATCATAATAATGACAACCTTTTCACGCAATCTTGCTTGCATTTATTTTATTCCATTTTGATATTGTAGTCTTTGGATTGTGCTAGAAGTTAGTATGTACCGTCATAGAACCCTGATAAGTACGAATCCATTAGCAGATCCAATTAATTATGATAAATTTTACTTTAAACACTTGGCGGCCAATCCTTTTAGCTATATTTACTCTGGACCTTGCGCCCTCTCAACTCTCGGCAAATCTTATTTGCATATTAAAGTTTGTTTTGGACTCTTCTCGTTCACGCTTTTCACTCTGTCCCTTTGTTTTTTAATACACGACAAAATAAACAAAAGCTGCGGTGAGCACGAAGCAAAACGGAAATGAAACAAGAAAGAAAGAAGTGCAAATTGCTAAAGGAAAAAGTTTTCACAATAAAAAAAATGCGAGCAAAAAAGAAATTTAAATATTTGCAAATAAATTAAATTGAAATGCTAAATCAATCTGGCATCAACGAATAGGAGACATTAAAGAGAAATATGTGAGAATCGATGACTAGTTAATGCTCTTTACATTTCAAACATAAATAATATAAATATAAATATTGTGTAATTTCTTTATAAGCATATTTAAATCGATCTCTTTAACACATATTTAATCTTCAATTAGTTAAGAAAATTATAAACAAATCAAAAAACCATTGACAGAAAAAATAATGAATGCCTTTATATAATGAAAGATATCTTCTTTTTGGCGTGCAAAATATTTAATATAATTAAAATACAGTTTAAAAATATTTAGGGTATTTGAAGTAGTTCATATAACTGCAAGTTGGCAGTCTTTGTTCAATTGAGAAATAGAATAAAGCCCTAAAAAACACAAAATGGGATGATGTTAAACGAGTGTACTCGCCTTAAAAATACCCTGCGCTCAATGCAATCAGTTTTTACTGCTGATCGTAAAGAAGTCAGCTTTTTAGCCTTCTCTAATGCGCAACATGCGCCTTTGCAGACTTTAATACCTTGCTTCGTATACCCCTTTAATAGTTATATAAGAGTAAGTATTTTGCATACGCTTAATGTACATATACAAATACATATATGCACATTGTACTATTTACTCACATATGTGTGCGAGTATGTACATATGTGGTATGTGTATTCAAATGTGCTTAAGTTTCCTTACTCGCTAAATTATTTGCGTCGATGTCGCCATTGTTTTGCATATGTTCGCTGAACTTACGGAAGCTCTGAGCTGTGCTTTGGTTGCTTTGGCCGCTGTCGGCGGAGCAACCACATCACCGGAAAGCAACAGCATCTGCACCAGCAGGAAATGCAGCCATCTTAACGTAGTACCCCCATCTAATGTGTATGCGTGTGTGTGTGTGTGTGTGTGTGCGTGTATGTTGATGACTTGGCAAAGTGCTACTACTTGTAGCACAACCACATTCACAGTTAAAGCGCTCTTTAAGCTGACACCCCATTTAACTATCTGCACGAGTGCGTGTGTATCTTTTATCTACGTACTAGTGTGTGTATCTTCTTAAGGGGGACTAGCAAACGGTTGACGAAATGTTTTTGTTGCTTCTTCTGCATTAACTGCGGGTGTGCCGCCTATAGTCGTATCGTATATCGTGGCATTTAATTGCTTTTGCTTGCCACAAAATTGGGGTAAATGGTATCCAGTTACCGCAGCATATTAAATATGTTTATAGACTCCACTCAGTGTAAGTAGTTGCACGTTGTTTATAGGTCAGCTTGGTTAAAGGTTAGTCAGTAACAATAAATGTAGATTTCAGCATGAAAGTTCATGACTCGTTGAGAAAACCAACAACTGCAACAAAGTGCTTTAATCGAGCCTACTTGACTAACAGATACCCCATCAGAAGTATGCTGTTTCAAATAGTTGAATAAACTCATTGAGCGAACAAGTTAAACTGGCTTTATTGCGACAGCTCGAAGAGCAGATGCCCTACATTTGGAGCATTTTGCGAGTCTCCGTTGAACCCATTGCAAAAAGAATTTAAAGTATTTAAGTCGAGCATAAACATTCAAATCAGTAATGCATAGTAAGAAGATTCTCTCTAAAATATTTAACAAACTCACCTTTAAGGCCCAATATCACACTTTATAGTTTTAATAATGTCAAGAGACAGTGAACTCATTAAGCGCAAAGATCAAGTAAGCTGTATCTCCAAGTATATACTCCTTATGTAGTCTCCAGCTATTAAAGAGCGGGCTTAACTGATTGACATTTAGAGTCAAATATATGTACATTTTATTGAAGTATATGTTCACAGAACCTGTTCCCTAATCTACATGTATTCGCAACAGATTTATTATCTCTTTTCTTAACCACTTTCATGTTCGACAGTGTATCATTAGATGAGATGTAAGTATTCTTGTTCAATTTCAAGCTGCTCTGACGCATACAGATTGATTTAACACATTTTAACTGTTATGTTGCTCACTCTGAGTCAGCTTCTATCACATTAAACGACGCCCTGTATATCACTTTAAGCCCAGCAAACCGCAATGACGCATGAAGATCATTTATTCAACAGAAACAGAAACAGAAAAAACCTGCACATCGGCGCGTCAGAAATTGGGTATACCCATTGTAAGCCAGGGTATGCCGAGCTCTATGCTCGCCGTGCTCAACACCGCAATGCACCTGCACGCTACGCTTCCGCTGAGCAACGCTTCCGATCCGGCTGTAAATGGTGTTCCAGTTAGATGAGCAACGGCATCGGCATTCATTGAATATGCCGGCAGCAGTGGCAGCGGCAGCGGCAGTGGCAGCGACTGAGGCAGAGCAGCATAAACAATAGAGCACCGCGAAAAACGCGAACTGCGGTAGAGTCAATGTTTATCATTGTCTCTATAGCCAACAACAGCAACAATGCGCCACAATCGAGCGTTGTCATGACAATCATGTGGAAGTAGGTTTATGGCGGAAGGGGGCCGCAGTGAAAGGGGGGAAGAGATTGTAAAGCTCATATGGCGACTGAGAGAGCGGCAAGCAACAGTGAGTTGGTTTTATTATTTTTTGAAGCTGCCCAGTGGTTATCAGTTGTTCAGTTGTTCGCTTGTCGCGCTTGTCTCTCAACACGGCAGCTTCGTTTTTGCCATATATCTATAATATTACTCAGAGCGAAAATAGACTGATCTGTGGTAACCAAACCAAAGTAAGTCACATTTTTATCACACCTGTGCACACACAACTCCACACTTACACTCCACAATATAAGCAGCTTAGTTAATTAACAAGCATTTATTATAATTAAATTTGCGTACAGTTCGCTTGTGGCTGGCATTGAGAATATGCCTTCGCTGGGGATCGCAACAAAGATTTCAATACTCTTGCTGTTGATCTGTTTGGCATCTGTGATCTGTGTGTTTTCCTTGCCCATCTTTGAATCCATATCAAATGCCTGCAAGGCCATCGAAGACTGTGATCCATTCTTACCAGTCTGTGCAGCGCACTCCAATGAACACCAGTTCTTCTACAGCCACTGCGATATGCTGCGAGAGATATGTCTGACTGGCAAAGGTAAATTGAAAATAGATTATTACTAAATTATATCAAATTAATAAAATATATTATTTTTTATTTTAGACTGGAAAGCGGACTTCCTTAGCCACTGCAACGTCAGCAAGCTCTGATATAATGCAAACATCATACATTTAGTTCCACATTAAAACATTTTCACAAGACTGATAGAGCGAGCGTGTTGACTCTTAAGTGTTTACCATTTATAGCAAGTAAATTTAATAAAAAACAAAATGCCCAAAGAAATGCCGACTACTCCCCGGCACGTTTTGTCTAAGTAATTAAAGCACCAAATGCGCCTCTTAATGGACATCCGCCCCCTTTGAATTTGCATATAAATAAGTATTTAAGCGTGTGCATGTGTGTGTGCATGTCTATTGGTATTAGTGCGTACTTGCGTGAAAAGCTCTGCTTTACGTTAAGCCACCACGCTAGCCCCTGGTATCAGTGCAAGTGTGACGTGTACGTGAGTTTAAAGTAACGGAACCACTTAACCGCCTGCCATACGGCTCCAACATAATTGATTTAAAACAGCCTGCAAGATTTTTAATAAGTCCTACCTACAACCTTACAGTATGTACAGCATATAGCATTTTGATTAATTGCATATGAGCAAGCAAAAGATTAAACCGTGGTACACTCATAATTTGTACTCGGTAATTATAACAGCAAGAAGCCAATGAGAACAGGGGATATCAACATGCCACAGCTCATGCACATCCTATACATATACCATCATTTTTTCGGCCTCATAATGAGCAACATAAGAAGCCAATTTACAAGGCACAAAAGTTCTATTCAAAGAGATGAAAGCCGAGTGTATACACACACAGATAGGTACATGCGTGGACTTAAAGACAACATTAAGCGCCTTCCCAATGACATTGCCTCATTAAACGTGATGATTTCGTATATGTACTCTCCTGAGTATGCGTCTTTTTGTGCGTGCATGTGTGTGTGCGTGTGTTTGTGTGTACTTGTAAGTACTTGCACACATACATATGTGTACATAAGTTGAGTTGATGACATTAATTATAAAAATGGAGAAGAAAACGGAAATAAAGCTTTGCTGCTGAGAGCTTATTAAAGGACACTCGAAGCGCTGAACTTAATTAAAGATTGCGAGTGGTCAAGTGCAATATTTCATTATGGTGTGTCCAAGGGGAGATTTATATAAACCTAACCTCACTTATGCGTAGCACATCTGTTGATTCACCCGTGTTGACGGCTTATTTAATGATATACCATACAGCGATATAATAGAATAGGTATATAATTGTAGTATGTACACATATTTGAGAAATTGACAACCATGCATAGATATATTGAAATAAGCCATGCAAACATAACCTTACTCTTTATTAGGACAATATTCAGAAGAGAAGATGACTTAAAACAATAAGAATTATTATGATTTAAGTATCCCAAAACGGAAACTTAATGTGGGGCATATCCCAGAAAAAATAGAATACAAAATTGCAAGGGATACTTGAAAACACTAAACTAATCTAACTTGTTTTAAACCCCAAAGTATGCTACGGAATACTTAAAATGCAATAATTAAGTAGAGATTACAGTATGAAAGAGCCCAAAAGAACACAAATTTGAATACAAATTTAGATAATAAACCCTCCAACTCAACACCCAACTTATTCTCTCCCTTGAAGCACTTTGAGTTGTTCGCAAGCTCAGCTAAGTAAACACTGGTGTTTACTTGAAACACTTGCTTTAATATCGTTTACCAACAACAAAAACGGAATGGTAAAGGGAACTTTCTGCAAATGATTACAAATTATTTACTCTTGTGCAAAGTGTCTTTAAATTAACAGTTTGGTTGAAGCTTCTAAAACTGCGACTTCGAATCCGAAACTGACTCCTGCTCCTGCTCCTGGTCCTGGTCCCCCACCAACGTCCTTGGTTAACTGTTCAGCATTTTAAAAGCGTTTCAAGAGTATTCTCTACTGTTTAATCTGCTGCTGATGGTTTTGTTTGATTTGCTTTCCACAGCCAGAGTCTAAGTCAGAGCCAGAGCAACTGCAGCCGAGGGCTGTTCCGTTGCTTCAAGTGCTTTGGATATATATAAATTGTACGCGTACATACATATATACAATATTTCTTTGACAGGAGTGCACTGGCAGTGGGTGGAAACTTGAGCTCAAAGAGCTCATTTCCAGAGCTATTTTGGAGTAATACTTGATGTGCATAAATTGTAATGGAAAAGTATACGTAATGCAGCAGCAAGTTTCTTTTCAAAAGAGGTACATATTGTGGCTTCATTTAAGCAAACCTAATTAAGTGCTTCAGCTCTGCAGGGCCATGGCAACAGTGGCACATAATTAAATATTGAACTGCTTGTCGCGCAATTGGGCATGCAGAAACGCACAAATAGACCAACTAATGAATTTGGGCCAAAATAATTGAAAACACAGCCAATTAGCGGAAAATGCTGCACATTCCATGAAAGAAAGCACAAGTTGCTTGCTTGCAACCATAAAAAGTCAATTTCGTTACCCTTTTGATACCGTTTTTGGAGGGCTTGCAACAGTTGAGATTTCAATTTAATTGTCGCTTACAGGTGTCGTCGCCATTTGCCAGCCAATTTCGAGAGTTAAAAAATTAATTAACTAATTGCAATATCGATTTCAATTTCAAGTCCACTTACCATACCAACTGTAGCTTATCTTCTTTACTGATTACATATTTATCAAGTTGCTGATTATTATTGTTTGAAACTTTTTGTTTTATCTGCTTTTAAGCAGCGTTAATTAACATGTCGCATAAGTCGAGCTTCATTTTAAAAAGCCATCGTAAATTTTGCCTTAGCTGTCTTTTAATTTTGGCCACACAAAGAGGAAGCTGCAGAGGAGTTGAGTTAGAGACAAAGTGAGAGGGGTGGCTCAGACGCCAGCCAGTTGACATGAATAATGACGCTCACACAATTCTGACAGGTTTCTCACCAGAGAGCGGTGCTTAGCTGAGGTCGTGATAAATTATAAAAGCTAACAATACGTTTATACGTGTTTTATCAGCGTTGTCGCAGAACACACATACATACAGTCACACACACTGTGGTAACGCCCCTTTTATCATTGATGTACGTACATACGTACATGTACATACATATATGCATTTCCTGAAATGCTTTCCGCGATATTATTTAAAGAGGAACAAACCCCTAATAAGCCCACTTAAAGCTTTCTTAAGCTTTCCTCTTTTCTCGCACGTTCTCTTCCGGTACGTACCATTAGATCTCTCTTTGGCTGCCGCCCGTTACAATATGTCTCTTCAATTCATCTTTTAACTTAGAAAAATGTATTACTTCAATTTTAATTAACAATAAACAATTACACTTCCGTCGTTTTCTCATCCTGTTGAGGCGTTTTCTCATCTACTGCTTGTTTGGTTGCCGCTACATTAGTCTCTTCTGCAAGTTTATTAGCCAAAATTGCCAGCTTCTCACGTCGGAATTCCTTGCGTGCCTCATCGAGCAGCACGTTGTGCAACAGATTGCGATTCTGACTGTTATCCTGCGTCAGCGTGGGGTAGGGATTACCGCGCAACTCCAAAACGGACTTCTTGTAGTACATGCCGGGATAGTCGCGCGGTGCCTTGAACATTCGTGTGTAGGATACGTTGTAATTCTCAAACCTGGGCACTAACACCTTGAACAGCTTAGACACAAGTTGCTTCTCCAGCAGCCAATAGTCTGCAAGCTCCATAGTTGCTTTGTGTCTGTCGCCATGACGTATAGCACTTGAAATTAGCTATAAGCAATTCAAAATCATTGTTAAATAAGCAGTGTCCAATGTACTGAATCAATAGCTTACCAGCTCTGCATAACCACGCGCCTCGTCCGCTCGATTGTAGAACAACTCAATGCGCTCGTGTTTGACCAGCGCTGTAACTGTTTTTCGCAGCTTGAGTAGACGACCTTCTGGACCATCTGGGTTTCTTAAATTACGTTTATTTGGTCGGACTGCGATTCGCAGTTGTGACATTAACTTGGTGACTTCAGCTTGATTCATGTTTAAATCAAAACTTATATTGTTTTCCTAACTAAAATCCAAGTTCACGTAATGACCAGCCGGCCACACAGCTGTTTATAAAGGATAGAGTGGCCTTAAGCTACATTTTGCAATATACTGTTTTCGTCAAAAATATACCACTATTACCATCTTGGTTACAATTCAATCTATTTAATGCAGCCCTGGCATGCATTTAACTTGGCGGAATAATCGAATAGCATATCAGTATTTATAATTTATTTTAATCTATGAAAAAACACAAATGTACTCCTTAAGCAATGTGCTGCAATATCCCTTGACGTACAAGAGTTTCGACCTGAGCTCGTGGTAGGTAATGTTGACTATTTTTCTTCAAATGTACCACTTCGCCGTCGTCTAGTTCGAACTTTCCATAATCCTCAACGCATCGAACTTCGATGTAGAGGGATTTGGGAGGCAGCAAGTTTCCTGTCAGATCAATACCTTGACCATCGCCCACGGACCGCATGTAAGCTGCCAAGGATTTGGAATAATTGTTGAAAAACTGAACTTCAGGCTCACACAATGCCTGTTTGATGTCACCGGGAATGATAGGTCCAAACTCCCATCGTAAAGCTTTAATACGTTGCATCCGCTCGTAAAGGTAAGCTAGGAGGCATCGTTTGTTTCGTTGCAGCGCTGCGTGTCTGTAGTTTAATAGAGGCCATAAACTTCGATCACCGGAACTGTTATAGCTGGACGCTTGCGCCACATTTTCTTCAAAAATAGCTTTTATTTCCTCAAGCACCTGGCGCACGCCGTCATCGTCAAAAGACGGAATTGTCTGAGATGAACGTTTAAGATCTTTTAGCAAATCGAAGGCTTTATCGCCAAACATTTTGTTTGAGTTACTCATCTTTGTATTTTAATACACACAATAAACATTATACCCGCCTTATTAGAGGCACGATCAGCTGTCATAAAATTATCGATTTCTTTCACCCCATAGTTGTATTGTCATTTATAATTTCTCGTGATTTTCTTATTAATTGATTTTAACTAAGTAACAAGTTATTTTTAACTCCTGAACGTTTAATTCTATTTATTAAGTATAGTACATACATTTATGCACACTCATCTAATTTTGGAAAATCTGGTATCATCGAATTCATCGAATCGAATTGTCGATAAGAGCTATATTTGTGACCTTATTCAAGCTGGGCACACGGCGCAGTGAGCAGTGAAAATTCGGAGGTGATTGTATTGTGTGTGGTGTGTTCATACTCAATTAACTTAATTAAGTTAAAACAAAAAACAGTGTTAGACGCACTTTAAACCATCGTGAGGATTTCAACCCGCTTACTAATAAAGCCACGTATAACGGCCCGCCGGTAAAAACCGCACCCGAAAAAATGGCAACAGCAGCAAACACGACAGCTGGAGCAGCGAAAGACGGTGCGCCTGCAGCTGCGGCGCCAGCGCCTGCGAAGACTTTATCCGGCGTCGTAAAACAAGTAAGTTAATTATTGCAGGGATATTGAGCAAGTGCTTAAATTAAATTCAAGCTCATTTTATTAAGAAATGAGAATTCCAATTTATGAATAAAAAATATGTGAGTGATTATCATCAGCGTGGCAAATGCGGCAAGTTCCACTTAAGTGTGAAAGAGACGTGCATATAGGCGTGTTGCGTGAGTGTGACACGTCAAACACGATTATACACTCACACAATGGCTGAACATAGCATAGCGTAAAGAAATGAAAGTTATCGAAGGTGCCAACCTGGCAGATTTTCTTCTTTGAGAGGTGCCCCAAAATGTATGAAGCACTCGATTCATTTACATAAAATGTATAGATATGTGTGTCGTGCGTTCATTTGTACCTATCCTGATGCTCAACGTATGCCAACGTCATCAGTCAACGAAAGCGATTGCCGGCGTTTTGAAACATGCGTTTTTATCTGATAAACACACATACATTTAAATACTAAAACGAATACATTTGCACACATAGGCACGAGTTCGGATGCCGTACACTACTGTTAATGCAAAAACTATTCGTTTCTAACCTAGAAAGAGGCATGCACAGGCGCAAAACACGAACGTACTTACATACATATGTATGTATGTTCATAAATACATACAAGTATGTACAGCGCATACTGAACAAAGTACATTGCTTTCGATTTTTACACTTGAGGCCTATGTGCTGTGGCGTTAAAATTGCTTGATGCCATTCGAAGTTTGACCCTTCTCATACCCATACACAAGCAACATAGGTGTACATTCATACATTGTATTTGTTTCAAATGCACGCCCTGGGCATCAGCCATTGATAACGATTATCACATATTATCAATTGCAATTGAAACGAAACGCCTTCTCACTGTGAACTGAACTGTGATGACGTTGGCACGCACGTCTTAGCAACACATACACAACTTGGAGATTATTTCTTTTGGCCCGTCCCAAATGCCGCGTCAGCATTCCATGTTACAGATTTTACGTGGAAAACCTGTTGATTTTTAAAGCGCCGCAATGCGTCTGCCGCTGCACACCATCAACACCTGTTTGTCGTCCATTTGATGTGTGGAAGCGAGTACGCTATAGAATTACCGCCCCCAGTTGCCAACAATATAATTCTTTGCTTTGTGGTAGTAACAATAAAGGATTAATATGTAATCTATATTTATTACATTTATATGAAATTAATGTGATTCATATTTGCCCTCTATGTGGAGTATTTATTCATAGAAATGTCGAACAACAATTTTCTTCCCTTTTTAACTTTAGATCTTTGTTTACTTTTTTGATAGATAAGTTCGTAGATTAAGTAGATAGCACAAGCAAATGCACTTTCGAACAATATTTAAACGGTTCAAAATTGTTGCTAGTGTTTTTTACATATATAGTATCCTGGACACGCCCTTATTTGCTTACTAAGTATCCTGCCAAATTCGTTACATCGATAACATTTAAATTTGAAAATTCACCAAAATACGATATAATCGGTTATATTTTGATAATTTAGAAAACTATCAATTAAAAAATTCCAAACGGTTAGTGTCGCACGGTCATACTTATCTGGAGCAACCCTGTAATAGTATATGTTAAGTAGCGCCCCCTACTGGCAATTATTGTCAGTCAATTGCACGTGTTGTGTTTTTGACAACGAACAAAATTCCTCTAGCTTTCATTTTAACCTCATGGCTTGCCCGACGTGGTTTGTGTGTTGCAGGTTCTCTCCGGCGATACGGTAGTCATACGCGCCACGAAAGGTGCGCCGCCACCGGAGAAACAAATTACCTTCTCGCATGTATTGGCACCTAAACTGGCCCGCAGGCCGGGCGCTGGCGGCGATGAGACCAAGGACGAGCCCTGGGCATGGGAATCGCGTGAATTTCTGCGTAAGAAGTTGATCGGCGCAGAGGTGACCTTCACCTTTGACAAACCAGCCAACTCCAACCGAGAATACGGGTTTGTCTGGGTGGGCAAGGACAAGGAATCTGGCGAGAATGTCGTCGAATCGATTGTTCGTGAAGGTCTTGTCACCGTGCGAAGGGAAGGTCGTCCAACGCCCGAGCAGCAAACGCTCATTGAACTGGAGGATCAGGCACGTGCCGCTGGTCGTGGCAAATGGGCGCACAACGTGAACGCCGGTGACAAGGTGCGCAACATCAAGTGGTCGCACGAGAATCCTGCCCATATTGTGGATGTCTATGGCGGCAAACCCGTGAAGGCCATTATCGAGCATGTCCGAGATGGCTCCACCGTGCGTGCCTTCCTTCTTCCCGATTTCCATTACGTAACGCTCATGATCTCGGGTATTCGCTGTCCCGGCGTCAAGCTTGACGCTGACGGCAAACCCGATCTGACTGTTAAGGTTCCCTTCGCCGACGAAGCTCGGTACTATGTGGAGACCCGTTTGCTGCAACGTGACGTCGAAATCCGATTGGAGTCGGTGAACAATTCCAACTTTATTGGCACCATTCTCTACCCTAAGGGCAATATTGCCGAGTCGCTGCTGCGTGAGGGTTTGGCCAAATGCGTTGACTGGTCCATGGCTGTCATGAAGACAGGTAAGTTCATTGTGCCGTCAATCGAATATAAGTCATTTCCAGCAACTGGCTTGAACAATACAGCGCCCTTCAGCTCATGCCTTGTGTAGTGCTGCGTTGCTTCAATTCCCGGTTGCCAGATTAAAGTGACGGACTCCAAGAATACAGTGACTGATCTCCTGGCACTGCGTTCATTTCACCCCGTCCACATACACTTCAAATGAGCTGCATTTTTTGAAGTAATCCAAACAGCATTACTAATGTTTACTTGTCTCAATTGCAGGAGCTGATAAGCTGAGGGCAGCTGAGCGCATTGCCAAGGAGAAACGTCTGCGTCAATGGCAGGATTATCAGGTGAAGACTCCCGCCTTCAACTCGAAGGAAAAGGACTTCACGGGCACCGTGGTCGAGGTCTTCAACGGCGATGCCATTAATGTGCGTCTGGCTAACGGTCAGGTGAAGAAGGTCTTCTTCTCCTCGATTAGGCCACCACGTGACCAGCGCGTTGGCACCGAAGGTGAGGAGATTGTCAAGGCGCCGCCACGTGGCAAGAACTACCGTCCCCTCTATGAGATTCCGCATATGTTCGATGCCCGCGAGTTTCTGCGCAAGAAGCTTATCAACAAGAAGGTTCAGTGCAATCTGGACTACATCTCGCCCCTGCGTGACAACTTCCCCGAGAAGCACTGCTACACTGTGCTGATCGGTGGACAGAATGTGGCCGAGGCCATGGTTGCCAAGGGTCTGGCGACATGTGTGCGTTACCGTCAAGATGATGACCAGAGATCATCTGCCTATGATCAACTGATTGCCGCCGAGCAACAGGCGATCAAGGGTCTGAAGGGCATGCACGCTAAGAAGGATAATGTGACGTTGCGTGTCAACGATCTGACGGTCGATCATTCCCGCATCAAGGTGCAGTATCTGCCATCCTGGCAGCGTGCTCTCCGCACCGAGGCCATCGTTGAGTTCGTTGCTAGCGGGTCTCGTCTGCGTCTGTACGTGCCTAAGGACAGCTGTCTGGTCACCTTCCTGCTCGCCGGCATCTCGTGCCCACGTTCTTCTCGTCCTGCTCTTAACGGCGTTCCCGCTCAGGAGGGTGAACCCTTTGGCGATGAGGCATTGACATTCACTCGCGAGCGTGTACTCCAACGTGATGTTTCTGTGCACATCGATACCACCGACAAGGCTGGTTCCTCCATCATTGGCTGGCTATGGACCGATCAGAACATCAATCTGTCTGTGGCCCTTGTCGAGGAAGGTCTCGCCGAAGTGCACTTCAGTGCCGAGAAGTCCGAGTACTACCGTCAGCTGAAGAGCGCCGAAGATCGTGCCAAGGCTGCCAAGAAGAACATCTGGGCCAACTATGTGGAGAAGGAGCCTGAGAAGGTTGTCGTCGAGGAGGAGAAGGACGAGAAGGCGCCGGTCGCACGCAAGGTGAACTACGAGAACGTCATTGTCACTGAGATCACCGAGAATCTGACCTTCTTCGCCCAATCCGTTGACAATGGCCCCAAGTTGGAGACCTTGATGAGCAAACTGCATGCCGACTTCCAGGCAAATCCACCAATTGCCGGCTCTTATACGCCCAAGCGCGGAGATTTGGTTGCTGCTCAGTTCACTTTTGACAATCAATGGTATCGCGCCAAGGTGGAACGCGTTCAGGGCCAGAATGCTAGCGTGCTGTACATTGATTACGGCAACAAGGAGGTGAGTCAAAGCCACCCAAATAACTTCGGCAAGCTCCTTAGATCCGTTTCCGTCTCAAAGCGAAACGCATGAGTCATAAGTTTGCTAAATCAACAATGCTCAACCATTCCGACGCAAGCTGTCGCCTTGAAGTGATGTATTCCAAACCCTACAGCAACACATATGCCAACTGACACTCGGGACACGTTGGATTGCGCCCACAAAGTCTCTGTTCGACGGCACCATATTCTTTGGTGCCATCGTTGAGCACCGTGACAGCGATCCAGTGTGACCAATACGAGAGTCAGAAGGCACGTTGTTGGGGGCATCCAAGACAAGGCGCAGCGTTTGTCGAAGGGTGTGCGACATAACCACAACATATCACACTTTTGTCATTGATAAAACATAACTAATTGCTTTTCTTTTCGTCTGCTTTTAGACTTTGCCCATCAGCCGATTGGCTGCTTTGCCACACACCTTTAGCACCGAGAAGCCACATGCTACCGAGTACGCACTTGCCTTAATCGTACTGCCAGCTGACAACGAGGATAAGGAGGAGGCACTACGTGCATTCTCTGACGATGTGCTGAACCACAAGTTGCAGCTTAATGTTGAATTGAAGGTGAAAGCCGGCACTGGTCCAAGCCTTGCTACCCTCCACGATCCGACAACGAAGACGGACTTTGGCAAGCAACTGGTCGCCGATGGTCTGGTCATAGTTGAGAAGAGATCTGAGCGTCAACTCAAGGAGCTGCGGGAGCAGTATAAGGCTGCACAGCAGGCCGCATTGGCGGCACATTTGGCCATCTGGAAGTACGGTGACATTACGCAGGACGATACGCCCGAATTCCGCTAGGATTTGGCTCAAAGCGTGCAGTAGGCAGGCGGCGTGTGGAGCGCGCGCTGCTGGCTGAAATGTTTGTCTGCCACATACCCGCCCTTTATATACTACAACAACAACAACAGCAAGATGATGATTGATGAAATAATAACAAGAGTAACAACTTAATGAATATGAAATTACTAATTCTATATAGAACACAAACACACACATGCATACAATAATAAACAAAACATATATATATACAGACATATATATACAATATGAAAATATATATGTTGCATATAATCACATTGGATACAATTTGAGCTACAAATTAATAATTAATAGTAATATACAAAAGTTACATGGGAAATGGAGGAAAGGAAGGTTGGAACCTGCAACATTTGTATGCTTTAAGCTACTGGCCAATCGTCGCAAATACGATTTAACAGTTTTTTAAAACATTAATAATTCTTTAAACAAATATACAAAACAACAGCAAATAAAACAAAATGCAAACACTAGCAGCAATTGACCATTATGTAAACGGTTAACTTCCAATAAAAATAGAATCAAATTAAAATCGACGTAAAGTTACATTTTGTTTGCATGCCGAGAAAAATTCACTACTTGTGAGCCCAAAAAACAACTCAACACTGTATTTTTTTTAAAGATTCGCTAAATTTGTGTTATTATAAAATGTTTTTTGAATTTACTGATTAAATAAAAAATATATTAAAATCATTTTTTATACAACATAACTACTTTGTGTCCCCTTTCTTGCGTCGCTCCAGCGTCTCCACCTTGTCTATCATCGCTTCAATATTAAAGTCTTCCGGCAAGATGAAATTCTTTTGCCTGTCCAGCAGGGATTTGATTTTGCCCTCGATCGTGACGAGGTTCCGTTGCATTTCTGCCTCCGACATCAAACGTTTGCCAACTTTGTCTTTGAATCTGTGGTTGTGAAATGACAAATAATAATACATGAATTGATTCGACATTCTAAATTCACTTACTTTTCCAATTTTTTAATATCCTTATCCACTTCTTCAATTGAGTGATGCAGTTTCTTCAACTCTGCCGACTGTTGTGCCGTGATTATCTTATTTTCAATGCTCTCACGCTTTTTTGTATAATAAAATTCGCTTAAATAGTTCAAATCAAGTTCTTGTAAATGTGTTTGAGTTTGGATTTCCACACACTTTTCCAATAGTAATAAAACATCATCGGGTAGATCACAGAGCTCAATGCTTACAATTTTTAGCTGGCTTTCCAAGTGTTCTCCTGCAATACTTTTTGTTTTGTAGACATACATTTTTCAATTAGATTTATTTCTTACCTAGATTTTTTAATGCATTCACTTCTTCTTGTAACTTTAAGTTGTCTGTTAATAAAAACGAAAGGAACATTATTTTTAATTTAAATCAATCAGAATAAATCAGACGCGCACCCATTTTAAAAAAGCAGGAAAATGTCCAACAAGCGGGACTGTCAACTTAAATTGGTTTGTAATGCCTTTTGTTGTTAACGTCAAATTACTGCACATAAATTTAAATTCACCAGCTACCAAAATAATTATCCTAATGAATGTTAACGGATAAATGACAAATAATTAAATTATTATATTTCAAAAAGCTGAAGCCAAATGAATTGAAAATATTGCACCAATATTATTGCGGGATCGGTGTGAACGAAGGTTAAATATTAAAATGTACTTTTTGCCTTTCAAAAATATACCGATTAGAAAAACTCATTAGACTTTTGACATAAAGTAACCAAAAAAATCAAAAAACACAGATATTTTTTCATACGAATGAAGGAACAACGAACATTTCAAAAATTAAATTAATAGTCACGCAATACGGAACTCTCAATCCTAAATCAAAGCTATCGATTTTTACTTAGTACTGAAATTTCGGTATATTTACGTCAATATGACATTATAGTATGTAATATATACCACATATTAGGTATGTTTTCAAATCCAGCTGCATGCAATCATTACCGATCGGAAAAAAGGTTACTCAATGCGCAGGTCCGGTCAGCGCTTTGTGAAAGTATGAAATTATGACGTCAGATCCAAAAATATTTTAATATAAATATTTATATAAAACGCATAAAACAAGCCCACTATGAAATAACAAGTCTTTATCTTCATTACTAGAAGTGAAACAGAGATTTCAATAAATTAATATGCAATCGGAATGCTGTGCGCACCTCTGAAATTGTGACGTCATGCGCAGTGAGAACGAAAGTTGCACACTTCTTTCGCATACCTAGGTTGCTCTTTCATCGATGGTGCTACTTTTTCTTTGTTTACTTATATATACGCGTTTGTCGGTGCGGTTATTGTTGGGGCCATTTGGAGCCAGGCGTTTTGTAAATTTATGCAAACATAATGCAAAATTTAAAGCTATTAGTGTTCAAATAATTTCACTAGGCAGTGTGCTTAAAAGTGAAGCCAGCTCCACTAAATGTCTTTATTGAAATTCGATCGATTTTTTGACAACGAAGTTGCAAACTAGCGGGCGTGTGTGTGTTGGTGCAAGCTTCTGTGGATGTGTATGTGTGTATGTAGAGAAATACATGTGTATGTACATGCTTATGTACTAATAGAAAACTCCAACCAGTAAGAAAAACAACAACTAAACACAGCAAAAATGTCTGCGACGACTGCAAATTTTTTGGGGATGGAGCATCTCTCATCGCTGCCCTCTGATGTACGTGAAAAACTGGCCGAATTGGATTTGGAGCTATCCGAAGGTATATCCCCATACAGAGAATTTTATGCATGAAATGTTTGCTACCCCAAATAGACTTTAATTAATAGACACTCTCGCTCTATATATGTATGCTGCTAGTTTCCCCCTATTCTTTAGTCCCCTGTCGCCTAGGCCATTATTACTATATTGTTGTGCAATTAGAACATGCTGCCATCGCCATCACATAGCCATAGCCATAGCCAACGCCAACGCTGCCGCCGGCCACGGGTCACAGCTGCATTCCCACTTCAAACTTCACACAGCGAACTGAGCACAGACAGTAGCGCAGACACAGGCAGGGACAAGACAGGCACAGGGGGGTTTTGTCATTGCGCCTACCCTACCCCGTTAACTGCTATTGATATGAAGCGTCTGTGTGCGGTTTTGTCGGTTAAACGACATGTGTCTGCTTGCATGCATGTATGCGCAACATACCTACTTTTTATATATGTATGTACATAAATACATAAGTAATGTGTGCATATGTATGCATGATTACAGACTGCACATGGAGTCTACCAACACAATCATATTTGGCTCTGTATGCATATGATACAATGTGACCGACTACTTATAACAAACAGATGGGGGGGAGCACTCTCAAATACTTTATGGTGGCAGATTAACCTAATAGTGTGTACATACTTATTTACTTATCAAAATCAATTTATATTTGTCGCTCCACGACACAACATAGATAGAGTGGGAAAGAGAAAGAGAGACTAGCCCTCTAATAGTGGTACTGATTACGAATTGTTTGCTGTTTTTACCTAAATCACGTATCAGCATATTTTTTAGGCTTGGCCAATGCTTAAATAGGCTATGCGACAGCCACAGATAACGGGGACCCTATGCATATGTAATAAAGCACGAGTATGCGCTATGTATTTAACTATTCATTGTAGGAAATCATATTATGAGAAACATTAGAGCAGTATTATCTCCGTTTATTTATAATAACCGTTTCAGCATTTAAGCGATGCGGTCAATGCTTATTGGTTAATAACACATATTATGAATAGAATTGTGTATTATTCATAGTTGCGCTTTATTCACATTATTCTGAGAATACTATGTATTTCACACATGTCTAATCTATTTGTTTATAAGAGAGTTTTTCTATTAATACTCGCAAATGCACTTCACACATCGCTAATCCGTTGCTTATGAGCCTGCATTATCTGCGTCTAACTAAAATAACCGTTTCCTCATTTAATGGTGCGGTTATAGCCTCTCGATGAACTATAACTAAACGTTGGGTTGTATTATGAGCACAATTATGTACTATATATTTAACTATTAGTAATATTGAATTTTCTTCACACATAACTATTTCATTAGTTATGAGTCTGCATTATCTGCGTCTAATTATAGTACCCGTTTCCGCATTGAACCGTTTCGGTACTTAACCGTTGCGATTAACGCCTATCGGTTAACAAGACGTTTGTTTCGATTATGGTTTCATATTTCAATTCCTCTTAAATAACAATTTTTTCTTATCGTATTTCTTTTAGGCGACATTACACAAAAAGGATACGAAAAGAAACGGGCGAAATTATTGCAACCCTTTTTGAAGAAACATGAATGTAAGTTGGCCAAAATACACATGTATTCGTATGGCTTTGATTTTGGTCAGGTGCAAAAATGTTGACGGAAACCATTTCTCTTCTCTACTCTTTTGTATGCGTGTTGTTGTGTGTTATGTTTGCGCAGTGAACGATGTGGAGAAGGCAAAGAATTTGCCGCCACCGCCATATTATAATATAAAAGATAGCAACAATAGCAACAACAGCAATGTGAATAACGATGGCGTCATCGTCTCCAGTGAGGGATATAGCTATGTGACCGAAGTACCTTCACTGCCCTCATCACAACAAAGGCATTCCAAAAAGTCGGACTTTCAGCAGCCCAGCTCGCAGGCCATATCAACATCGTCATCGACACCTCAAAGTGGAGGCGGTGGTGTCGGTGCACCTGGCTATGAAAATATGCGACCTCAGGGCGGTGCTGTGGGCGATCCAGGCTATCAAAATACACGCGAACCCAGCGCGTTTCACAACCATTCATCCCATTCCCATCAATCCTCGAACAGCAGTCAACATCGACAACGGCGCACACAACGCAAGGTGACGCACAATGAGAAGCGATATCATTCCGGTAAGGAAGGTCTACCTACGACTAGTCTCGAATTATGCAAATGACAAAAGCTGACTCATTCTCATTTCTCACATTCACAGAGGTACGCACAGAGGCTGTGCAGCAGGCGTTGGCGGCACTCAAGAGTCGCCCCAAGCCCAGTCTGCCGATGCCATCGAAACGCAGTTCAGTGCTCAATCGCAGCCCTGGCTGCAACGATGATTTGGACTCATCAACCGATGACGAATCCATACCGGAGGAGCTTATTTCACCCGACAAGGAATACAATTATCCGCGCGATCATATTAGCAATAGCATGCTGCCACCCGAACCTATTATAAAGCCACCAATACGTGAATCATCAATGGCACATCATCAGCAGTCACACCAACACCAGCACCAACAACACCAGCAGCACCATCAGCAACAGCAGCAGCCACAACATCATTTACGACAGCAACACGATGTGAAACAATCTCAAGCACCAATTCAGAAATATCCATCGTCGGGCAGCGCAGCCGAGCGACGACCACCGCAGAATTTGCCACCGCTGGTGAGTTCACTCAAGGGCCGGGTATCGGCAGTAGTATCTGGAAGTATTACGAGCATTCTTAACGTCGCGCTGTGCTCTTTCATTTTCTATCTGCATCATTGAAGCGTACCAAGTATTGACTAGTTCAATTTGTCTATGCAATGAAACGATTCATGCATATTCATTAACCTATAATTAAACAAAACTGTGGCTTTTTTTCGTACAGTTTTCTTGTAAGTTGTTGTTGTTATTGACCACAATGACTGGACAAGTGTATTTCATCTGCGACTTGGCTTTGCTTTCTATGATATCATGCGTTAAATCATCACAGTAAACTGTCAATAATCGCAACTAATAATCTAGCTAAAAGGGCTTGTCGGCAAATCAGTATTACTAAAAGTGTTGTTTGTTGATTTCTTTGCAGCCCACTTCGGATACGTCGAGCACAGAGTCGCCGCCAATTGCATATAAGCGAGATAATGAATTCTCTGATAAGGCCTATAAGCAAAAGCATTGTGAGTAAACGTTGAACGGCAAGTGCCAGCTAATTGGTTCTCAACTTTGATATTTTCTCAAAATTATTATTATTATTATTATATTAATTGACACCAATTATTCATTATGCGTCATTCTCTCTCTCTCCGACACTCTCGCGCAGACAACGCTCCCGACATTACGCAGTTCAACAATGCGCATCGCATTGCAGACCGTGTCACACGTTATGTGAATGTCTCACAGACCGATCTCAATGAGACGGACGCGAATGGCAAGTGGAAAGTGTCGGCCAAAATACAACAGCTGTTGAACACGTTAAAGAGACCCAAGCGACGACCATTGCCAGAGTTTTACGAAGATAACGATATCGAGCTGGAGATTGCAGCCAATCCCAAAGATCCAAATGCGCCCAAGCCAGAGGGCAGCACAATGACACCCGTACAAGGTGAACAACTCTCGATACCAGCGGGCTTGCCACGCACTTTGGAGTGCGCTCTACAGCGTTATGGCACAAATTCCTTCAAGAGCTCGATGGCAACGGTACTGGATCCTAATGGTAAAATAACCACAACTTTAACCTATGGCAAGCTGCTGTCGCGCGCACAAAAGATCGCCTATGCACTGTCCACAAAGATATTCAGCAAGGGACCCGAGCAGGTCACCCTCAAGCCAGGTGATCGTGTGGCCTTGGTCTATCCCAACAATGATCCCTTGAGGTAGGTATTATGTGGTGGTGTTATCTATGCTTATCACTAATCATTGCTCTGTCTCTTGACTACAGTTTTATTACCGCCTGGTATGGTTGCATGTTTCGGGGCTTGGTGCCACTGCCAATTGAATTGCCGCTGTCCAGCTCGGATACACCACCACAACAAGTGGGTTTCCTGCTCAGCTCATGTGGCATTACAGTCGCCCTTACCTCGGAGGCTTGTCTCAAGGGTCTGCCCAAATCGGCCACTGGAGAAATTGCCAAACTGAAAGGCTGGCCACGTCTACAATGGTTCGTCACGGAGCACTTGCCCAAGCCACCCAAAGATTTCAATGTGGGCAACTTGCGCAGCGAAGAGACGGCTGCTGCATACATTGAGTATACTACCGATAAGGAGGGTAGTGTCATGGGTAAGTCAGTTGAGCAAAAGATGTCAAGAGAATAGTTTCATTCAGGAAGACTGAGCTTAGTTAGTTGATGGAGAAATCTGTGGACAGTATGACAAAAAATTGGCAAACATGAAGAAGAAAATTTAAGAAGGGAAAAGAAAATTATGCTATAATAAAGTAAATGACAATGCAGTAGTTTAGAAACTCAGGCAGTTGAAATAGAGAAGTAAATAAATAATCGATTAGGGTCTGCCACATGAGAAAGTCGGAATGTGCCTGGCAAATATATACAACTTAGAAAACAGAGAGAGAATCTTTGAAAGGTTTACGATGTAGAAGCAATGCAATTGTGACATGGTGAAATAAAAGCGATAAGTGAGTCTTTTGGAGACGTTACGGAACCCAAGTTTGTGATACAAATAAAAGAATTTAACCTATTCAAAGAATTGTGAAAGAGATAAGAACAAATCTATATATAGAAATGTATCATTGACCTGACTGAATGATTGACTAAATTATTAATGCGCAGCTCAAATGACTGCATTTTTTATAGACCACTTATAAGTTGCAGTTTTCCCAATAAAGTAGGTTGCAAGTTTCACATTTTGCACTTTAGTTTTCACTTTTCTAGAACAACTTTTCTGCTTTGTGCAGCTTCCTCTAGCTCAGTTCTGTCAATCTTAAGCTGTTGCTCTTGTAATCTCTGCAAGCACTCATACTCCATTCTCGATTGCAGGCATCACCGTCACTCGCGCTGCCATGATCAATCACTGTCGCGCCTTGACAATGGCCTGCCACTACACGGAGGGCGAGACCATTGTCTGTGTGCTGGACTTTAAGCGGGAGGTGGGACTGTGGCATGCAGTGCTGACATCCATATTGAATGGCATGCATGTCGTCTTTATACCCTATGCGCTGATGAAGCTGCGGCCATCGTCTTGGATGCAGCTGATTACGAAGCATCGTGCTTCGTGCTGTCTGGTGAAGAGTCGGGATTTGCATTGGGGTCTGTTGGCCACCAAGGATCACAAGGACATCTCGTTGTCGTCGCTACGCATGCTGCTCGTTGCGGATGGTGCCAATCCTTGGTCATTGTCCTCCTGCGATCAATTTTTGAATGTATTCCAAGCGAAGGGTCTGCGCTCCGATGCCATTTGTCCCTGTGCCAGCAGCTCCGAGGTGTTTACTGTCTCACTGCGTCGTCCGGGTCGCTCATCCTCGACAGGCTTCAGTCAATCGGCCACTGGACGCGGTGTGCTCTCCATGGCCGCACTCTCGCATGGCGTCGTGCGTGTGGACAGCGAAGATTCATTGACGTCGCTCACATTGCAGGACTGCGGTCAGGTGATGCCCGCCGCCCAAATGGTCGTGGTGCGTTCGGAGGGTGCGCCAGTGCTCTGCAAAACGGATCAGGTGGGCGAGATATGTGTGACGAGTGGCTCGACTGGTGCCAGTTACTTTGGCCTCGATGGCATGACGAATTCCACATTCAAAGTGCAACCATTGTTGGAGGACCCCGAACAGCCCAAGGAGGGCGGCGGCACCATTGTGGCGCCAGCCAAGCCAATTAGCGAAGAGTTCTATGTGCGTTCCGGTCTCTTGGGCTTCCTGGGACCCGGCGGACTTGTGTTTGTTTGCGGCTCTCGCGATGGCTTGATGACGGTGACGGGCCGTAAGCATAATGCAGATGACATCATTGCCACAGTGCTGGCTGTCGAACCCATGCGCTTCATCTACCGCGGACGCATTGCGGTCTTTAGCATTAAAGTGTTGCGCGATGAGCGAGTCTGTGTGATTGCCGAGCAGAGGCCCGATTGCTCGGAGGAGGAGAGTTTCCAGTGGATGTCGCGTGTGCTGCAGGCTGTGGATTCCATACACCAGGTGGGCATCTATTGCCTGGCCCTGGTGCCGCCCAATCATCTGCCCAAGACACCGCTGGGTGGCATCCATTTGTGCGAGGCGAGGCGTCGCTTTCTCGAGGGCTCACTGCATCCGGCCAATGTGCTCATGTGTCCGCACACATGTGTCACCAATCTGCCCAAGCCACGGGAGATGCATCAAGGTGAGTTGAGCAGTTGGTTGTGGGTAGAGGGTAGAGGGTAGAGGGGAGTAGTTCATAGCACCCACTATTATTGTTATTGTTATTAATAATTGGCTTTTGTGTCTCTTGGTGTCTCTCTATGCTTTCTTTACATACAACAAACATATTCGTATCTCTGATGAAAATACAAATATTGTTTTCCTTCTTTTTTTAATCACCACCAACAACAACAACTACTACTACTTATAACTACAACAACAACAAAAACAACAATCGAAAATAATAATTAATCAATTAATTAATAATGATAAATGCTGCGCGTTGCTTTCTCCCCACAACAACAACAACAACAACGCACCAACACTACACACACCTCAACAACAATAAAACAACAACCAAAACAATCAACAACAACTGCAATAATAACACTGTATTATAACAACAACAACAACAACAAAACTAAAATTATGTCAACAACTCGAACTAATTGCATTGCATTGCTTTCAAATCAAAACAATCACAACAACAACAACATTTAATTAACAACCGCAACAACTTTCTGCTCATAATTGTTTGCAATTAACTGCATATCATCATGCCATATATCATATACCATGTCATAATCATCTTCAATCCAATATCAAAATATCCTTGTACAAAAACAACAACAACCATGCTAAATACTAACCAACAAAATCCCAACCAAAAAATACCAAAAAAAAACCCAAAAAAAAAACTACCATAAAAAAAGGTGTGCAAACAACTGCAAAACTAAGCTCATCATCTGGCTGTGGTATTACAGACACGGGTGTGGGCCCCGCCTCCGTCATGGTTGGCAATTTAGTGCAGGGCAACCGCTTGGCTGTTGCACATGGACGCGATGTGGGCATGGCCGAAGACGGCGAGCGCAAGGTAAGCATGGTGTGCTCCAATCCAACAACAGCTCCACACAACTCACTTCATCTTCTTCTGCAGCCCCAGTTGATAACGGGAGTTTTACGCTGGCGCGCCAATACCTCGCCGGATCACATTATCTTCACGCTGCTCAACTCGAAGGGTAAGTATATAGATGTCTATTAAATACAATGATAATTTATCACTGTCGCGATTCCATAACGATTTTATATCAAGAGTCAATTTTACTTATCTGTTTTTCCGATTGTCTTTTATTATGAACATTTATATGAACTATAAAAGACACATTGTGTTTATTATAGTATTGTATTTTTTTACTACGCTTATAAAACTTTGATAATAATCATTTTGCCAATATAAATTGCAATGCAATTGTATACATACATATTTTTATCTTACCATTTAATATCTATATTACTTTTCCAGGCGCCATCGCCAAAACGCTAACCTGCTCGGAGCTGCACAAACGGGCTGAGAAGATTGCCGCACTGCTGCAGGAACGGGGCAAAATCGAGCCAGGTGATCATGTTGGTAAGTGTCAACTACACAGCACATCAAACAACTACTTATTAAACTATTTTGTTGTAAACTACTTGTAGCACTCATCTTTCCGCCTGGCTTGGATCTTTTGTGTGCATTCTATGGCTGTTTGTATCTGGGTGCTATACCTATCACCATAAGGCCACCGCATCCTCAGAATTTAATCACCACATTGCCAACGGTGCGCATGATTGTGGATGTGTCCAAGAGCGGCATTGTGCTCTCCATACAGCCAATCATAAAGCTATTAAAGTCCAGGGAAGCAGCCTCATCCATCGATCCAAAGACGTGGCCGCCAATACTCGATATCGATGACAATCCAAAGCGTAAACTGGCTGGCATAGCTACCGTCTCATTGGACTCGAGCGCCTATTTGGACTTTAGTGTGTCCACCTGTGGTCGCCTAAGTGGTGTCAACATAACGCATCGGTAGATGATATATAATATATATATTCCCTGCTCCAGCTGCAACTAATTGTATTTATCCCTCAGATCTCTGTCTAGTCTGTGCGCCAGTTTAAAACTGGCTTGTGAATTGTATCCTTCGCGTCATGTGGCTCTCTGTCTGGATCCCTACTGTGGCCTTGGCTTTGTCATGTGGACACTGATTGGCGTCTACAGCGGTCATCATTCCATACTGATTGCACCCTATGAGGTGGAGGCCAATCCCAGTCTTTGGCTATCGACGCTGTCGCAGCATCGTGTGCGCGACACCTTCTGTTCGTATGGCGTCATTGAGCTATGCACCAAGGCGCTGAGCAACTCGGTGCCATCGCTCAAGCAGCGCAATGTGGATCTGAGATGTGTGCGCACCTGTGTTGTTGTTGGCGAGGAGCGTCCAAGGGTGACGTTGACCCAACAGTTTTGTAAACTATTCCAAGGACTTGGTCTCAACACGCGCTGTGTGTCCACTTCCTTTGGTTGTCGCGTCAATCCGGCCATATGTGTGCAAGGCGCCAGCTCAGCGGAGAGTGCCCAGGTGTATGTCGATCTGCGAGCATTGCGCAACAATCGGGTGGCGCTCGTGGAGCGTGGAGCACCCAACTCATTGTGTTTAATTGAATCTGGCAAACTGCTGCCGGGCGTGAAAGTCATCATTGCCAATCCCGAGACCAAAGGGCACTGCGGCGACTCGCATTTAGGCGAAATTTGGGTAAGTTGTAAATCATTTGTCAGCTGCGTACTTGGGTTTAATCCTTTGTTCATGCAGGTGCAAGCTCCTCACAATGCCAATGGCTACTTTACCATCTATGGCGATGAGACGGACTACAATGATCATTTCAATGCCAAATTGGTAACGGGTGCCACCTCGGAGATGTATGCACGCACTGGTTACTTGGGTTTCTTGCGGCGCACAGAATGCTCTCAGGCCGCATCCATATTAGATGAGACCACACCAAGTGTGGCTAGTCGTGACAGTGATACAGAGTCCTTAAATTCTATGAGCCAATTACAATTGAATTTCTCGAATGCTTCGCTTGGCGGCAATTCGGAGCACAGTCTTGTTGGTGGCGCCATCAATGCCAATGATCAGGAGCTACACGATGCGGTTTATGTGGTGGGTGCTCTCGATGAGGTGATCTCATTGCGTGGCATGAACTATCATCCCATTGATATTGAGAATTCGGTGCTGCGATGTCATAAGAAAATCGCCGAATGGTATGTGAAGCATTCTTTGCCTGGCAACGGGAACTAATCCCTTCCCTTACAGCGCTGTATTCACTTGGACTAATCTATTGGTTGTGGTGGTTGAACTGGATGGCAACGAATCGGAAGCTCTCGATTTGGTACCCCTGGTCACAAATACAGTGCTAGAAGAGCATCAACTGATTGTGGGCGTAGTTGTAGTCGTTGATCCCGGTAAGTTCACAATGAAGAGGGTATACAAATGAGTCGAGCAATCCCAATTAATCATAAATGTACAAATCAAAGCAGAGAGATCCTTCGAAGTAAATATAAGAGTGAGTAGCGTGTGTGTGTGCGTTGGCATCCACAATGGTGTCGGACAAAATAAGCGAGCCTGTTGAAATTATTGTCCACAGTGGTTGATGAACTTGCTACACTTAGTAATGTACTTGCGAGTTGAGTTAATTAAAATATTTTTGTGTGTCTGCTTCAATTGACCTAGTGAGCATACATTAATTAGTTTTCATTTAAAAAATCATGTATGTGTGATTAATTAGGCCAGCTTGTTAGTGGATTGAGTTAAAATTGAAACGTGCATTTGCTACAGCCAGATTGTTGTAGCTTAAAAGCTGCTTGCTATAATAACTCATGCGTTTGCAAGAGTTCTGTGTGTATGTGTGTCTGATCGGGCACACATTTTACTTAGCATACTCTCTTCAAACATGAAGCCTACAGTTGTTACCGCCAGATGGCGCAGTCAGTTGGATCTTGTTCTCTGGCTAATATTTAAATAATTTCATTAATTTATTGCGATCTATTTATAACACTTTCCATTTTTGCATTGCAGGTGTTGTGCCCATCAACAGTCGCGGGGAAAAGCAACGCATGCATTTACGAGACGGCTTTCTGGCCGATCAATTGGATCCCATTTACGTAGCATACAATATGTAAATAGTATTATAGCGCTAATTGCTGCGCATTTCCAAAAAAAAAAAAAAAAAAAAAAAAAACAAAACACGTAAGCAAATCGAAAAACGAAACAAAAATAATTATTTATTCATTCATCATAAAACAAAGAACAAAGAATTTCCTTGTAATCACAATTTAGAGAAACATTTAGATTTGCATGATTTAGATTTATCAACAAAAGAAGCGACATGAAACGTAGCCGAGTATTTACTGCTTTCCTTTCCACAAACATACATTTACCATTTTACCAATTACTTACAACATAGTTGATACGACGACGACAAACTCTCTCTCACTCCCAATCTCCAAAAAAAAACATAAACATTAAATTAAATACAAATAAAATACAAACGGACATTTCAACTCAATGACACTTTATGTATACAAGTGAGAGAAAGGAAGATAAGATTTAATAATAATACATTTCTATGTAAAATGCAATAAACAATTTATATATACATATATATATATATACATACATATATTATGTTTTATTTTGTGATGTGACTAAATTCTTATGAAGGATTCGCAGCTTTGTTGACCGGTTGCATTTCTGTGCCCCCCTCAGAGATGAGATGCGACCCGCGATCGTGCCACCAGCGCATTATTATTGTTCGACGTCTGCGCACGACCAGGAATATAAGCATTATCCACAGGCCCTGTAATCCATTGATCATATCACAGAGCAGCAGATAAACTGTAGAGATTAGTGCAAGATCAGTTAGTCAGCTATTAAAGAACGGCAATTGCAGTTGCTGACCTTGTTTTCCAGGGGCATAGAATGTGATTATTTCGAAGAGCCAGGCCAGCACAACAATAATTCCCAGCAAGGCAACGCATTTGGCACTGCAAATTAAATGTAGAAATGATGATTAAGCTACCTTTCATGTAGTGTATTAAACAATTACTTACTCCTTTTTAACGTCCTCGTATTTCTCGATGTCAAATGGACGTTTGGGCGTCGTGGCATCCTTGTCGTCCTCATCGACCAGCAAGTAGCCAACAGTTTTGATGCGTTGGAAGCCAAAGAATGATATTACCATAACCTATGTACAGTAAGCAGAATTAAGAAAACCTTGAAAAATCTACAATGAAATAAAATCCCCAAATTGAGTCAGCTCAATGGAGTTCCCAGTGGAAATGCCAAAGATCTGACTCAAATGGTACTTTCCTCTCCATTTATTATCAATTGTGAACAAGTTATATTTAAAGTTTAATTAGTTCCAACAAAACTTGTTTTTTTTGTCAAGATAACATCTTTCGTGCTATATTTAGAAACAAGCAATAATGCTCGTCCCAGTCTATCGATACCCTAACCCATTATTGTATTGTTTATCTTCATTTCTGGTTTAAGCAACACATGTATTTAATTTTTGTAATATTCAGTTGCAATGGAACTTTTAAAACAGACTTTGATTAGAATTTGAAGTGTGAATTTCATTTTAATCACATTACTTTGTATAACATTCATGTATACATTTTATTATCAATGAGACGCTTCCTCATTCACCAAGTGTTAATACCCTAACATAGAAACAGTCAAATGAGTAAACAGAAGCTACTATCAATGTGATAAAGAAACAGGCAGATTGTCGCAAAACTATGTTATAAAACTTTGATTTATTTATGTAAAAGAAAACAGACTTACCAGAAAGCTGAGGCCAAGCATGGTAGACACGGGCGGTATAAAGTACCGTTGGGATTCGCGTATGGATTCTGTAATGCCTTGCATGAAATACGAAGGCATGCCGGGTAAGCCCTTCTGGACTGTTAAGGAGACCAATATCGCGGGTCCAGTAATGGCAATCAGCAGATAAGCAATGAAATTGAGTATAGTGCCAGTTTTGTTCAGTTGAACGTAGTGGGGCAGCTTATACCAGATGTTGAGAAGCACATTGCAGCAAATGCAGAAGTACCAAAAGAAAAAGCTTAATATAAAGAACTGTATGACGTAGCCAATGAAGCCACCCGATGGTATGCCATAAATGTGAACCACCGAATAGACGAAATAACCGCAGGCCAAGCACAATGACATCAAGGCCAATGACCAGCCATGCAGATTGCGTAACAGCTTCAATGTCAGATGCAAATAGGTGACCAGCAGGAGACAGGGCATGCTTATCAGCATTAGTACCGCTACAATTATGACCTTGGCCTCGGACACCTCCTCGACTTTGGAGATGCAGACAAAGGCCAGCATTATGCCAGACTTGTCTTGATCGATGCAATAATTCTCTTCTACGGAATAGGACTCATTGCGATTCTTGTCGATGATTAATAGAGCGCCATTTTGCATTATCAAAAGTATGTCTTCCGTATTGTCGTAAACTAACGAGCTGAAAAAGTGAACACTGCAATAAATACAAATGGTTACAGAGCACTTAAAATACACTTGATTTTGCTTGATCTCTTCTCAAGGACATGGATATATAATGATTAATACAATAATCAAATAACATAGTATAGATTCAAGATTGAATTTTTGTCAAATTAATCAGCCTTTAACTTGTGTGGTTTTTTTAAATTTTAAAAAGTTATTTCGGATAGATATTTCATAGTGTGATTATCTTTGCTTTTCCAAGAATAATTATTACAAATATAAATGTAGTCACCGCATAATACCGTTAATACTCGTAATAATCTTTATGGTTCCATGTGAAAAAGCTGATCAAACTATTGATAATGATTGTCTGAGATTCATTTGGTTTAATCACTAAACTTACCTATTGCATGGATTGCCTATTTGGTAGGTCAGTTCTGGTGTTATTTCCAGATCGTCAATGCAGTTATCGTATAGCTCAGCGGTAATGACAGTTGGTTCAAATTTATTTACCGCCTTATCACACATCGAATCATTTTGATTCGCACGAAAGAAGTCCAGATTCTCATCGTATGGGCAGCACTTTCGCAATCGTGAGCTTGATGTGCCTATCGGTTGACTTCTGGACTTTTCACGCTGCGAGCAATCAGCTGGTTGTTTCTGTTGTTGTATCGGCTGTATGGAGTGGTTCTCTGGGGGGCGCGTGGTTGTGTTATTAGCATAAGAAAGTGACGATACTAATGTTGTATTCATCACAGGTGTTTGTGTGCTTGATTCAGAAGTTGAAGTTATGCCCACTGTGGTATAATTTACCTCTGTTAGGCTGTCCGACACCATGGTTGTACTAGAATTATAATAAATTTGCATCAGTAATGTAGTTCATAGAAACTGAAATATATGAATTAAATATACCTTTTATTTAGTAATTTAACTGTTACTTCAGTAGCTTCTGTAGCATCCTCGGCATTTGTTAGTAATATAAACATACATACGAATGTGGGAATTAAATAGAACCCGGTCTTCCAATTGCGAGCTTCCATTTTTGTCGTATTGTTTGTTTAAACTGAAACGAAAGCAATAAACAAATATGGTCTGTTAACTGAACTTTGCTTTCCTTAGAAACCCAATACCGTCTACATACAAATGTTATACGTTTTTTATGGAAATGGATTAATTCATATTTTCTCTACACGTTTCTATAACTAAACAGCGCCAGAGATAAGCATAATTGAAGACTGTCTGATATCTAGTAGGCGTCTATCACAATGGTGAAACCTAGTTGGACACACACACACACACACAAACACTATAAGAGAACCTATCAACATGAATATACATTAATTATCTTTCACTGGCTACTCCAATTATAAAACCCCTTACGCAGAACCATATGACGTCATATGGAATGAGTGTGCGTCTGCAGTTAAGAATTTTTTAAAAAATTGTTACGACCTCTGAATACATATGTAGCTATTAAACATCTACACAAATATTTTCGACAGAAATAGGTGACAAAACCGATATAAAAATGCAATGAGATAAGAACTTATTCCGAAAGCGAAATACAATGGTCTCCCCCAGGTAGATAAAGGGTTGAATTGTTTAGTATTGTAAATTCCAGGTTTGGGTCGATATGATAACTACTTATAATTAAAGGCATTACGTACATTCCGAATAATAATACTAATCAGCATTGCGAGAGACAGGTGTATTTGTATGGGTAACGTATCTTTATCGGAGAATAGTTTATTTACTCACATGTCAATAAACTGAAACGTTGTTACGAATTAATATATATGTATATAGGTATGTAAATGCACATGTATGCGTGTGTCCACGATTGAAATATTCACGAAATGCTAATTAACAGCATAAAAAGGTGTTTTTACAACATGTTTAAGTTTGAGCTTATTTATAAAGTGCATCCGACGGGCGCGCAGAATGAAGTAATACTAGCGAAATCAGCGTCTATCACATATCACGGACCTGAACGCATTGTTTGCTGATAAGATAACGTGCAATATGCGCAGGGCTACATAAAACTAATAAATTTTAAATCGCCTTTTAAACAATATTGCTTTGACTGTAATTTACAAAATTGTCAAGTCAACTGACCCTATCTATTGGACAGTGCAGCAAAAAAAAACCAGTGCCGGCATATTCATCGGATCGATTGCAAATTTGAAATTTTGATAGAATTAAGTCAGAGTATCGATAACAAGTTACATTGCAACCCTGTTCTAGACGCGCATGCAACCATGTGGAGTTTAGTACCGAAAACGAGTACCAGATGTCGCTTGCGGCATTAGCAAATGAAAGATGCGCTGTGATTGGCTGACTGTACGCTATTCGGGCTATAAGTGCAGAACTAAAATGTAAGGTAAAAGTCGCTCTAACAGTTTGCTTAAAAATAGTTAAATAATATCAAATAAAATACAACAACGAATCCGAAATGTGTTGCCAAGTGTGTTGGGTAAATGGTGCATTAGAAATTAATGACAATTGTGTTAACTGAACGTTTCTGTGGCAATTTGCACAAATTTTCTCGGTTTTATAAATGGCGGACAATGTGCGTTGGCTTCAGTTCCATACACACACATCCAAGCACGCGAACACAGTCGCATGCAGGCATAGACACACACATACACAAGCAATCGCTCACGAACAATTGTGCGTGTCGAGTTCCCTAGCACTACATTAAAAATTGAGAATGTATAATTTGCCAAACCTGGCTCTGAGCAAAGCATCCTTAACCGAATGATGTTTGTGTATCTGTGTATACGTGTGTGAGAGTGTTTTTGGCGCCATATATGTAATTAGTAATGTTTTTCAATATGCAATTTGTAAACAAAATAATATTAAAGAAGTTTTTGTGAATTTTATCGATTTTTTCCCGCACATGTATGTACGTGCGATTCAAATACGTACATGTACGAACGAATATGTATGCGACATATACGACTGTATGCGAAAATGAGTGCGAGCGAGTGCTAGTTACAATTGCTGCTGCTGCTACGGCTGTTACAGCCTGTAAATTGTGTTTGTTTTTAACAATCTTTATTTTGTTTTAGATAATGTGCGTTTCATCGAGAACAACAAAAAGAAAACCAAATTGTATTTGAGGTACACCCATACGCACACACAACATACACTATCTCACACATACACCCGCGCTCGCACGGAAAATCTAGTTTTAAGGAAAAAAAAAAAATTGGGTGGCTCAGCTAAAGACACTGGAGAAACTGGAGGATAACAGAAAAGTCGCATAAAGCCAACAACTGATCAATCAGTCCATTTAACATATAATGAGCGGTCGTGGCAGTCGAAAGCGTGGACGTCCGCCAAAGACGCCAAATGATCGATCGTCGGGACGTTTCAATTATCAACTGCTCAAGAAACCCAAATATCTCAGCGAAGGCAAATCACAGCCAAGTACACCATCAGCATCACGCTGCATCTCGCCGCAAAGCGATGAATGCAGTCGCAGCAGTCACAACAATCGCAGCACTCGCGGCAGTGGTGCCAAGCGAGGACGCGGACGCAAATCAAATGTCCAAGCCAACACAAGCACCAACAGCTACTCAGGCAGAAAAGGTAAACAAATTTATTTACAAACATTAATGGTGTGGGAGAGGGGCAAGACATCATAGAAATAACAAAAATAGCCATGTTAATGATTCTGCCAGTAGAAAAAGGTGTTATCATAGTCGGCATGGAAAAAGATAGTAAAAAAAAATTTGTTTTTTTTTTTAAAATTGAATCAGAGTAGGGCATTTTTGTGTTCGAAGTAGCTGTCAAATTACTTGCAAAAAATAATTCGACGAAGTTGTATTGACAAGTAAAGTAATGTGCTAGTGTCTACGATATACGATTTAATGCAATCCTAAGAGAGAGAAAAAGGAGGTACTTTCGTTACAAGATATTTCTGCAAGAAGCGAAAAAAAATAAGCAATAAAATTAAAAGCTGTAAAAATAATAATAAATTACAACGAAGAATGGTTTATATGCAATTAAACCTAGACTAAGTTGAGGGGAATTACAGAAAGCCAAGAAAATTGATTGCTTGAGGAGCCAAGAAAATAATTGCATACAAGGCAAGGTGGTCATCAAGAAGCTGAGTACTCGCTTAGGCTAGTGAAGAGCAGAAGAAAAGGTTGTAGAATGACAAACACTTATTCCGGTCGCTTGAAAGGTAAATGTGAAACATTTAGGCATATATGTGAGCAACCCATCTACACATCAAACTGTTGAAACTATTGTAATGATAATTATCGTTTTCTTTTCTGGATTTAAACAGGCTACGAATCGGAGTATCATTATGGCTCCGATTTTGGCGATTCGGACGAGGAGAAGTCGGACAACGAAGACGATATGCTGCTAACGCCCAGCGACGATGAGAGCCTGGACGCAGCCAATGAGAGCGAATCCGAGTTTTCCGTCTGCAGTTTCACACAAAACGGCTTGGGTCGACCGCCCCGTCCGCCCAGTCCGGAGCCAATTTGGCTGCAGGAGGGACGGGACGATCCACCACTGGAGCTACCCGAATCATCGGAAGATCTATTTATAGCCAATGCGCACGTTTTGTGCGCTCTAAGTATTTATGAAGTATTGAGACGCTTTCGTCACCTGGTGCGTTTGTCGCCCTTCCGATTCGAGGACTTTTGTGCCGCCCTGGTGTGTGATGAGCAGAGTGCCCTCTTAACCGATGTGCACATCATGCTGCTCAAGGCAATATTGCGCGAGGAGGACGTGCAGGGCACACACTTTGGTCCGCTCGATCAAAAGGATACGGTGAACATCAGTTTGTATCTGATTGATGCCATCACCTGGCCAGAAGTGTTGCGCAGCTATGTGGAAAGCGACAAGGAATTCGATCGCAATGTCTATCGAATACTCAGCACTGGCGAGTATCCCTATTCCGGAGTCGAGAATCGTCTGACAGTGCTGCAGTTTCTGGGCGATCAATTTCTCACTGCCAACTCGGTGCGTGATGTGATGGTCCAAGAGGGTCCCATACATTATGACGATCACTGTCGGGTTTGCCATCGACTCGGCGATTTGCTGTGCTGCGAAACCTGTCCGGCTGTCTATCACTTGGAGTGCGTGGATCCGCCCATGAATGATGTGCCCACCGAGGACTGGCAGTGCGGACTGTGCCGTTCCCACAAGGTGTCCGGTGTGGTGGACTGCGTGCTGCCGCAGGAGAAACAAGGCGTACTCATACGGCACGACAATCTGGGCGTCGATCGACATGGACGCCGGTACTGGTTTATAGCGCGTCGCATCTTTGTGGAGGATCAAATCGATGGCAGCTGCTGGTACTATAGCACACAGGCTAAGTTGGAGTTGCTGCTGAAGCGCATGGATGCCACCGAGCTGGAGACACGATTGTATGCACAGCTAACGGAGCGTCAGGAGGAGATTGAGCGTCAGATGAAGCTCACCGAGTCGCTAACCAACGAGCACAAACATAACAAACGCACGCAAATCGATCTCGAGCAAGAGGCTACACAGGAACTGCTCGAAAAGGAGACAAGCGATGTGGGTAACGAGGAGGGCGAGGAGGCAGCCGAGGTCGCCAAGAAGGTCGAGGATAACAAGATGGTGACACGCCAGAAGACGAATCAATTGAACAACGGCACACTCTACTTCAAACTGGGCATGGAGCAGGGCTTTAAGAACTATGTCAATCAGTATGCCACCAATACCATAGCGCTCAACAAGCCACAGCGCAACGAGGAGCGCGACAAGCGGCGACATCTTTCGCACAAATTCTCGCTGACGACGGCATCGGATTTCAAATGGATTGGCATCACGATGGGCACCTGCGAGAACACCATAACGACGCTGCGACAAACGCTCATCAATTTCGAGTCAAATATTGCCGCATCCTTTATGAATCCCAACTGGTTGAACAACAAAAAGTTGTGGAACAGTGCGGTCATGAATGCCAAACGTGCCACCGACTTTGCCGCCGTCATGCTACTCTTTCAATCCTCCCTCAAGAGCGTGGTCTTTGCCAACGTGTGGCACGAACAGCTCGGACACATGCAACTGCAACGCATCACCAGTGCCGAGCGTGAGGATCGCAAGAAGCAAGAGAAACGCGAGAAGCGTGAACGGGACGATGAGGAGGAGCGCAATCGTTTGGCATTCAACTACATTAAATACTCACTGGGACTGAAGCATCAGGTGTGGAAGCAAAAGGGCGAGGAGTACCGTGTGCATGGCCAATGGGGTTGGCTTTGGCTATCGAGCAGTCGCCGTTGTGGCGTTCGTGTCCGGCGTACACGTTCCCAGCCGCTGCAGCACGCTAGGATCTATGTGCACTACTCTCTGGGCGAGGAGGCGACGGTGAATGAGAGCGTGCTGGTTGATCCACGCACCCAGCGCTTCATACAGCAGTGTGAATCGATACATGCCGCTGGACAGATCTGTCACTATCTGCCCGAGCAATATTCGCACGTTAAGGTGTACGAGGATGTGGGCGAGCGTGTTGCGGGGCACATTGATGTGAGCAAAGCGTTAACGGCGCCAGGTCGACATTATTATCCCAAGGTGGCGCGTAAATGTCGACTGGATGATCTGCTCGAGCGTCGCACCAAGCTGTCCACGGTGGAGCAGCAAATTGCCATCAAATCGGACGCAGAGAGTGATGTCAAGCCACTAATTATCGGTGGCACAGGTGGCCAGAGCAAGCAAACGTATCTGGAGAAGCGATTGCTGCGTCTGACGGAGGCGGCGGGCAAAAATGTGTCCACCATCGTCAATCTCGATCTGGTCAACTCGCTGGCCAAGCAGATACAAACGGTGCGCATGCAGTTCAGTCAATTGAATCGCTTTGCCAAAACCTTTCGCTGCTACACCAAGGAGTGCAATACCAACTCAAACGCCGTCTCACAAATCACCCAGAACACGTGCTATTCCCCGCTCTGTTTGCAGAAGGCGCGCGCCAAGAAGGAGCTGCTGCTGCTGCTACGCAAGGCGCACACGGCGGGCAATGGGTCCAAGGAGACGGTTGCCGCCATTCTGGGTGCCGTCAAAAAACCGTCCATACTCGAACAGAAGCTGACGGAGGGCAAAAAGGAGTCGGTGCAGCTGACGCTGGAGGAGACCGATGATCACAAACAGCAGGCAGAGTCTGAGGCGCCGCTCGATCTGCTGCACGACTGGAATCAGGCACGTGAACATGCCGTTGCTTTCAGCGAACAGCTGCTCCTCGATTGCCTGCAGCAGGAGTCGTCCGAGCCGGCCACAGAAAAGGTTACAGTTAAGCAGGAGGACACGAATGCCAACAGCAGTTTAAACCCTGATACAAGTACTCAAGATTCCGACAAAATGGACTACATTGAGAGCATGGATGTGTGCAGTAATGTGGAGATTGAGAGCACCGAGGACTCCTTGGCGGCGGCAGCAAGTGCTGCCAGCTCTACAGCCAATGCCGATGATGTGGACATCTTTGCGGGCACACGACGCAAGCGCACACAGAAGCCCAAAAAGGCATACATCGGCACCAAGGATGTGCTCGATCAAACGCTCGACAAGGACATACCGCTGAACAAGCAGAATCGTCGCTTTCCCATCACCACACGGCCCGTCAAGCGTGAGGATGTCACCAAATACGAGCGGGAATACTTTGAGAATGGCGCCGAACGTGTCTATTCGGCCAGCTCGACCAGAGGACGCATCTATCTGCTGCGGGATGCGGCCAAATTGTATGAGCAATCGGTCAAAGCAGAGGACAAGACAACGGTGGTGAAGAAGGCGCAATATGCCCGCTATCCGCTCATCTCGAATTTCCTCACGCACAAACAGAAGCGCAGCATCCTCCTCTTGCCACGTTTCGAGCTGCTCAAGTTGGCTCGTTTGGCGGGCAAAGCGCCCAGCAGTGGATTCCATCATGCGGCCAAGAACAATTGTATTTGGCCGTATCAATGTTCGCGACCACTGTTTCGCACCTGCTGGTCATATCGCACATCCAATGCCACCACATTGTCCAGCATTGCGCTGCAGTTGCGCATCTTGTGGTCATGCCTGCGCTGGGACGATATGATTGCCAAGTCGCCGTCCACAGATGGCAAACATCAGGTGACCACCGAGAATGAGATTGTCACCTTGGAGCTGCTCAAGTTGCGCCATGCCGGACGCTATGGCGAAAAGACAAGCTATCTGCGACGCAAGGTGGTCATACCACTGGAGATGCCAAAGACGATTAGAGGTAAGATAATCATTTCTTCAACTTGAATTGCATTTATTAACCATTAATTCTAATGCACAGAGGTCACATCGATACGTTCGGGATTGCGGAAGCGAAAGCGTGCCGAGTCGCCACAGCCGACAGAGCCGCAGATAAGCGAGGAATGGGTGGATGAGGATAAGCTGGAGCTGTGGGAGATCAAGTTCATTGGCGAGAAGCAGGAGAAGGCACGACTGGCCACCGTCACACGTTCGGTGGCATCGCGGCAACTGGAGGCAACCAATGGCGGTGGCCTCAATTCATCGACCAATGGCAGTCCTGCTGGTGGACGTGTGCTGCTGGCGCCCAAGCCCAGCGAGGATGTCAAGGACAAAATGGAGCAGCAACTGAAGCTTCAACGTGCCGCGCATCAGCAGCGCAAGATACTCAACTCTGGCGAAGTGACACGCTCATCCACACCAGGTAAATGGCTTTGAAATATGCTTGAGTTTGATTTAAATCAAAATTGAAAATTTGAATTTTACAATTTGCAGTCAAGGGACAAGTAATTGGCAGCAGGCGTGTGATAGTCAAGAATCCGGATGGCACCACGCGTATCATACAGCAGGCTGTGACGCAAGTGCCTCGCACGGCGACAGCCACGGCCATTGCCGCCAGTGCTGCAGGCTCCGGCAATGCCACAACGTCACAGTCAAGTGCCACATCGACAACCCCCTCGGCAACGCCGCATAAAGTACAAATCATACGGGGCCCCGATGGCAAAGTGAGTGTACGTGGTCTCAATCCCGGCCAGCAGTTGGTGCAAATGCCCGATGGCAAGTTGCATGTGCTAACAACGACACAAACCTCGAACGTGGCCACGCCAGGTGAGTGCTCAATCACTTAGCCTCTTAATCCCTTTTTGAGTTAAATCAATTAAAATTCTTCTAGTGAAAGGGAAATTGCCAATTAAGACGCTGGCAACTGGACAACAGACGCCACAGGCAGTGGCAACAACGACTGCTGGCTCGGCTGCCACAACGCCAGTGATTAAACAAATTGCCGTCAAGCAAGTGGCCAAAACGCCAGCCACTCAAACGTTGGCAACATCACAGCGTGTCACACTGCCACTGGCGCAAGTCAGGAATAAGTTGCTAATGGCCCAGCAGCAGCAGCAACAACAACAGCAGCAGCAGCAGCAACAAGCTACACCAACAGTGCAGAAACTGGTGTCGAAGGTTGTGTCAAGCGGCACACCCTCGCAGCAGGTGTTTGTGCAGTCCGGCTCCAAGTTGCTGGTGACGCAAGGGGCGCAGGGTCAAAAAGTAATCATATCTGCGAACCAGCAGCAGCAGCAGCAACAACAACAGCAGCAACAGAGCACTGCGACGGTGCAGCAGCAACAAATTGTGCACACACAGACAATACAGCAACAGCAAATACAACAGCAGCAGGCACCGCAGCAGCAGCAGCAGCAGCAGATTGTGGTCAATCAACAACAGAGCAGCCAGCCAACACAAAAGGTGATACAGCAGATTGTCAACACGAGCAATGTGCAACAGCAGATTGTGGTGGGTGGACAGCGCATCATTTTGAGTCCAGGCCAAACGATTGTCACGCAGCGCAATGTGCCGCAGAGTCAAGCATTGCAGATGGTGCAACAACAGATACAAACGCAGCAGCAACAGCAGCAGCAACACATTGTGCAGCCACAGCAGCAGCAGCAGCAACAACAGTTTGTGGTGCAAGCCAATCAAACGGTACAAGCGACACCCACAACGCAAACCAAGCTGGTCAAGCAGATTGTTGTGCAGCAGCCACAGCAACAACAACAGCAGCAGCAGCAGCAAATCATTGAGGAGAAGCCACAAAGCAGCGCAGAGGCAACGGAGACGACCACACAGCAAGTGCTGGTGCCAAACTCGACGCTTGCTCAGCAATTGGCGCAGGGCAAACTGCAGGTGGCCACCATCAATGGACAGCAAGTGATTGTCAAACCACTGGGCAACAATCAGGCACAAATTGTGGCGCATATCAAACATCAGGGCGATGGCAATGCGCACATTGTCACCAATAATGCAACGCCAGCTGTGTCCCAAGCAAGTCCACAAACCTCACCCGTCAAATTGCCAACACAACAACAGCAGCAGCAGACAGTTGTGCAACAATCGCCACAGCAAGTGGTGGTGCAGCAACAGCAGCAAGTGCAGCAGGTGACACAGCAGCAGCATATTGTACAGCAAGTGGTGCAGCAAGCGCCGCAGCCAGCTGTGCAACAGTCACAGCAGCAGCTCAGCGTGGAGGAAAGTCTGCTGCAGAATCAACCGCCCGGCACAGTCATCAAATGTGTGACCGCCCAAGTGCTGCAAACGGAGCACGGGCCGCGCATTGTGCTGCAGGGTCTGGTGGGCAATGACTTTACGGCGCAGCAGCTGCAGCTGGTGCAGACGCAAGTGAAGCAGCAGCTGATGAAAGGTACGCGAACTTTAACTTGATCCAATCAAATCATTAAGACTAATTGCTCATTTGTTCTCCACAGCACAAGAATCGAATGGCAAGCTGGGCGTTTTAGGTCCAACAAAGATCTATTTGGCTGTGCAGCCGGAAACTGCGGCACAGTCATCACAGCCGCCGCCCTTAACGCCCGTGCATCAGTCGACGACACATCAACAAGTGAGTAGCTTTTAAATGCAACACAAAACTCGTTTAAGGGTGAGACAAATCAGTGAGAATAATAAACGAAAAGCAAAAAGCATATCGCAAAGATAGCTAGAGATAAAAGAGAGAAGGCAGGTTTAGAGAAGAAGAAAATGCCGAAAAATGTGTGTGAAAAGCACACAATGTACACAGTGCTTTCCATTCAATTACAATTATGATTACTATGATTTAAATCAATAATTATTTAAGTTAATTTTTAGCTGAGAACAAACAAGAGAAAACAAGCATGTTGTTGCTATAATTCTAATTCTAATTCTAATTAATTCAACATTTATTTATTACATTTTATTTCGATTTACACAACGTTTTGTTTGGTACTTATATTATTTATTTGTTAAAACTGTTTTTTATATCTGGCATACACAAAACACCCACACACAACACACACAATCGACACACTCACACTACAAAAGTAAATGAAAAAAAAAAAACAACGATTTACATTCATATTCCATACGCATTCCTTTTTATGGCATGTACACGAGTGTGTGATTCGAGCGAGTTTTCCCAGCAAAAAGGCTTCATTTTGCAATCCAATTATTTATCAACTACACACAACACAACTCACACACACATACACATATATATATATGTAAACACAACAAACAAGACTCATGTCATAAATACTTAGTTGCAGCTAGCTAATTCTTCCGAGACAAAGATATATGTGTAGAGAGAGCGAGATTATATATATATATATTTATGTATAACTCAGATATATAATTTTATTAATTGTACGTATTTATTTGACTTGGCTTGAATTCGTCATTTTATTATGTTAACAATTAGCTATGTAATTATAATTTAATGCAATTTATTTAATAACTATATCGATAAGAAAACCTAAATGAGAATTGCCGAAAGAATGAAATAATGAAACATTACCATTTCCATACAGATTTTATCTTCGGTTAGCACATTCAAGTTCAGTTAACAAATTACTTTTTACCTTATTTATCACGTAAATTAATTTATATTATTACTATTATTATTATTATTATTATTATTATTATTACTGATAATTTAGCGAGCAATATATACATATATTAAATAAATCGAGACTGTGACGTAATATTTAGCGACCAGGGCAAAAGTATTAGACAAACACGCTAATAACCGAAATGCGTTAATAGAATTTTTCTTGCCTAGTAGTTTCATTATTTTGGCTTTTACAAAACACACACAATATATAGTATCTATCTAGTACTATCCTATGTTACTTGTAATCTATGTAAAGCGCTTTTTGCAATAAAAATATACATGTATTAATTGATAATACAAAATAACGATGACCAATCCTGTTTCTTTTCATACAATAAACTCAAGAGCAGAATCAATCATAGTTAATTCTCACTTCTTCTTTAATATATATATATCGATCGATAGATGACAAAAGTATCTCTCTGAATATTAATCAAATAACAAAACAGAATAAATAAAATTATATACCCAAAAGTATGTATATTTATATATACTGTTGAACGTAAAAATTGCAGCAGAATTGTGTCGCCCAATTGTTTCATTAAGAGGGGTTAGTTAAAAAAAGATAAAAAAAAAACAAAACAAAAAAAAACGTAAAAAAAACACTTTCCCCACTTACACATTTTTTCTCTTTTTCACACTATGTTTTGAAGTTGAAATGAAAAATGTGAGAAATCTTTCGACTATATTCAACGATGTAAATAACTCCCACCTTTTTACATTCCCACGCTACCTTTAGTTATTATATAACACACTTATATATACATAGTATATATATATATATATTATGCACACATTGATTATATATATTGAGAAACTTGTGTGTAAATTTTTGTTTCTGAGTTAGTTGGATGATTATTTGCAAATTGGCCTTTGTGTTGACAAAAAGCGCTCGCTTCCCAAATATATACACGATATATATATATATGATATGTTATGCTATGCTATGCTATATACATGCATACAGATCACATATATATGCATTGTACGTAAACATATATGAAACTTTGTAAACCCCCCCCAGCGTGTAAGCGAAATATTTTAAAGCTATAACAATTTACAACTATGTTAAAAGTATTATTATCAAGGAAAACGACTTTAATCAGAAATCAGTTGAATTTGAGTACCAAACCAAAACCAGATCGGACCAAAATTTGTTGTTTTTTTCTCCTTAATATGGCCAAAATTCCAATTGTTGAAAAATATATATAAAAAAAAAAAAACGAGAAATGAAAAAGTTATTGCTGAAGAGATTAACCCACACACAGAGTTTTAGTTGGCTGACTTATGACATCTATGCATATATACATATGCAAACACTATATGTATATATGCGTAGAGATCGGAGGCATCTGCTGTATGGCAAACTAAACGACGGACTGTCATTTACTCCGTACCACCACCTCCCCCCCAACCTCGTCCGTAGCACGCGTGAAGCGCATGTGAGAGCTAGTTTTCCAATTGAAGAAAAAAGAAAAAGAAAATTGAAAGAGAAAAAGATAAAGATATGTTCTATATATAACACAAAGGCTTAACCATATTTGTAATCATCTCATCTAAATCGAAATGAAATTTTACACTTGTTCAAAAAGCAAAGCAAAAGCAAAACATAAGAGTTACACACACACACACACACACACCACAATACACACTCATATGAACACGATCAAACACTCACACACATATACACATACAATCAATCAATCACATAAGACATTTTGCCGCAATTTTCATTATAACTTATTTAAAGCAAGCTTTTTTTAATAAAAGAGAGAGAAAGAGGGAGTGAGAGAGAGAATGAGAGAAAACTAACTAACTGAATTTCGAATACCCTTTATGCTGCCATGCTGCTTAAATGTAATCCGAAAACCAAAAAACCATACGTATTTCAAAATGCATTGCCTAAAATTCCGAATCCGTGTCTCAACAACTACAACTCCAACCAAAAAAAAATAAAACAAACACGTTAATCTCTTCGCCAAAACTACAACAACAACAACAACAACAACTACTACTTCAACGACAACAACAACTTCACATTAACAATTAAAACGTTGAATTAAAAAAAAGGTTGCCTGGAATAAATACTACAACTGATCTCTGATTAAAGCCAGGTAGGTGCCGATCACATTTCAATCTTAAGTCTAAATATTGTACACATTCTTCTGCTGTTCCACTGTTTTTTTTTTTTAATTAACTAGCATTTCTTTGTGAAACCTGTAAATAATACAAAAAGACATCACTTAGGTGGGTCGCAATTCAACTGATTATGTTATAAGCACAAATTATGTTTTACAAGAGACTGGCGCCAAGATGGAAGCTTTAAATGAAGATGTCGACGAGGGCGCTGATGATGATGATGATGAAGAAGAGGAGATTATTGTTGTCTGCAGTCCGCCACGCAGGAAGCCATCACCATCGAGATTTGTCAAGCGCATGATTCTGCCTTTGCCGCCTTTGTTCAATGATGAGAATGCATGCCCCAATCAAATTAGTGTTAAGCCCCAGCAACATGAAGTTCCAGAGCCAGAGCTAGCTGTAGTTTATGATAAATCATCTAATCAAGATCAAGCCGATAAATTAAACCATTTTGATAGTGCTAAAGCCGTCAATCGATGTATATTACAGACTAACTCCAACACCACCAACAACAACAGTAGCATCAACAGCAACATCAATATCAACCACACCAACGATACCCACAACAACAGCATCATTTGTGAGAACAACGACGCCACCGCGCCTACAGCTCTTGTCGAGGACGACGGCGTCCAGAACACAACCGCCACCGGGGAGTCCATTAGCCTTGCCCAAGCTGATAAGCATAGCACGTCCAACATCAACAACAACAACACATACGTCAACAATGCGACTGGCACCACAGACAATGGAGCAGCTGCATCAATGGAAAATGTAGATTTTGCTAATGTCGCAGGCGCAGACCAAGAGCAGAGCGAGAATTTTGTCGTCACTAGCGGCTATATACAAGAATGTAAGTAACATACACACAGTAAACTCTTTAAATCTAAACTAATTGCCTATATTTTGTTTGCAGCCATCTCGAATGCCTTGAAGCAGGGCAATCTGAGTCCAGAGCTCGAGGAGAAACTGGTCAATATGCGCAACAAGCAGGAGCACAATTCCCAAAACTTGGGCGAGTGGACGCCATCAGTGCATAGATCCAATTCGTTGGTTGATGGTGCCAGCACATCAGGTCGTCGACGCACTGCATCGCGTCATTATAACAACAACGACGACGAGGAATGGAAGATACGTACGCCAACAAAACGTCAGCATACCATGTCGAGTAGCAGCCTCCACAATAGCAGCGGCAGCGGCGGCACAACAACTCGCAACAATCGCAAGCAGCTGCCGCTCGAGGATACCGTGAATTTGAGCGAACCGAAGCAATCGCAATTGGAGCGTCACAAGGATCTGCTCAAGAAGAGCATACTTCGCAAGCGTTCGCTGCTCGAGCGTAATTTGCAAAATGAAATCCGTGAGGAAGTCGAGGCCAAGGTGAAGCGACATGTGCGCTCTATGAGCACTTCAACGCCAACGGGAAAGCAAACGGAAAATGAGCGCACCTCAGTGTTTACTGAGCGTCTAGATCAGAATAATGAGCAGAAGAGGTAAGCTAGGCAATATGACTCCTATAAAAATATGAATCTACTCAATGAATTGCAGAAACATCAAGCCACCGATGGCACGCAGCATAAACACAGAGCCACCATCGCTGCATAGCAGACAGAGCGTAGGTCGCCCCAAGAAGATGGCCAGAAAGAAGGAAAAACTGTATTGTGTGTGCCGCAAGCCTTACGATGACACCAAGTATGTGCAACACACTGAAATTAAATTGTAATTATTGCTTTACATAATAATTGTTACTTTTGCTGCAGGTTCTATGTTGGCTGCGATTTGTGCAGCAATTGGTTTCATGGCGATTGCGTCAACATCACCGAGGAGGCATCGAAGAAGCTCACCGAATACATTTGCAGTGATTGCCAGAAGGCGCGTGAAACACAACAGCTTTATTGCAGCTGCCGCCAGCCCTACGATGAGTCGCAATTTTATATTTGCTGTGATAAATGCCAGGACTGGTTCCATGGCCGTTGTGTTGGCATTGTCCAAAGCGAAGCCGAGTATATTGACGAGTATGTGTGCCCGGACTGTCAACGCAATTCGGACGCAAATACGGCAAATATGAAAAGTCTAGCTCCAAATGAAGTTGTCGAACTGAAGGGCTTGATCAAGCAAATACAGGTGAGTGGCTAGTATAATTATAATATATTAGATCATATTAATGAAATTACTTCTCGTTGCAGTTGCACAAGAGTGCCTGGCCTTTTATGGAACCGGTTGATCCGGACGAGGCACCCGACTATTACAAAGTGATTAAGGAGCCCATGGGTATGGCAATTGATAGCCCCTTTAATTTCTAGAAAATAATTCTAAAATTCTATTGTTTGCAGATCTCAAGCAAATGGAAACTAAACTCGAATCGAACACCTATACCAAGCTCGCTGAATTTATTGGTGATATGACAAAAATCTTTGATAACTGCCGCTATTACAACCCCAAGGAGTCGTCGTTCTACAAATGCGCCGAGGCGCTTGAATCGTTCTTTGTGCAGAAAATTAAAAGTTTTCGGGAACAAGTTTTTGGTCAAGGCAATTGAAAAATAATTGAACATGTCTTTTATTGTTGGTGCCATTGGATTAAGCTGGATTTGAACAATAACAACAAGAGATACAAAGTTAAACAACATAATTGCAATTGCTTTCAAATCACCACAACAAAAGAAAAGAAGAAAAAACATTTTAATTTCATATATATAGTAAAAAAAAAAACTACATAATTTTACTACTATAATTCTATAGGACTAGACTATAGCAGCTCCAATATATTAATATAACTGTAAATATTTATATATATGCGAATATATAAATAAAATAAACTGAAGCTAAATGTAAGTGCAATTAGCTGTAGTCTCGAGTAAGTCGAGTATATATATACAACTGAGAATATGAATTTGAAATAATTCTAATAATTAAGTTTACAACACACATACACACAATTTTAGGTTCTTTTAAACAGATGGAGCAAATCAATTTGATTAACAATTTCAATTTAAACTAAGTAGTGTTTGACTATGTACAGCCGAAATGAGATGTAAATAAACACACACACATGCATTTGTCTTGATACATATGTATGTACGAGTATATCAAGTATAACTTGCGGATTTCTATATGTGTAAATATACATTTATTTGTAGAATTTGTATAATATTGATGTAAACTATTTGTATTGCGCATATTGCGGCATAACAAATGGAATAAACGGTTGCTTCAACGACTCAATCAAAGACATCGATTCGACTTAATCAGCGATTCATCAGATAGAGCTTCATTTTTATACGTTTAGTATTTTATTATTATTGCAGAAGAGTATTTAAACTAGTCTACTTTGAAACCTTAACATGAAAAATTTGTTATTTTAATTATTTTACCTAAGACGTAAGAGCAGATGGAAATGTTTTGCATTTAAATATCTCTGTAAAAAATATTGACTATTCTCTTTACTGCAGAATAGAGATGAACTAATCATGAATTGAATGTCCATTAGTTTATGCATCTTATATTTCCACAACTAACAAATAAAACTCTTGGCATTCATTTACGTTTTTTTTAGTGGTGTCACAAAACATTACAAAATGATTAAACGTTAAATAAGTTATAAATTAATTTATGGCGCAAATATTAGATTAACAATAGATCGCATGTCTCCGAGTCGAGTCGAGTCGAATGTGATGGAAGGTTATGCGTCGGGTTTCTCGTGCAGCCACGGACGGAATATGGGCAATGTTGATGGATAATGCGTGTCGGGCTTTAGCACCGATTCGGGCCATGTGTTGGACACATCGTTGACATTATTTCGAAAGGGGTATGTGGCCAAGACAATGGGCAGCTGTAGCTTGATCTCCTTCTCCATGGACTTGGGTTCGATGACAAAGAAGACGTCGTAGGTGATTTTGATCAAGTGACAGCCTTGCAGATTGGTTGGCGGCAATGGTGGCACATAGAGGCTATCATTATGCCACTCGTCCTTGCCACCAGGACGTATCTTGCCACGCACCAGCACAGCCAAAGCTCGTTTCTCTGTCTGCACAGTCTTGCCGCGAGCCAAGTACTCGATGGTCTATAATAAATTTATTGCAATTTATTAGAATTCTAGTATTTGTAATTAATATATTTTGAGTTACCTCTGTTAACGATGCCTTGGTGCGTTTGATGGTCACATTGCTGGCATTGGAGATAAAGGCTGTGACCAATATGTTCTCGCCGGGCACATAACCACCACGATCCAAGATCACGCGGCATTTGATCTGACCGCCTCCCACACAGGCTACCACGCCCAGCTTATGCTCCACCTCGCATGTGAATGGTTGCTAAATAGATTAGGCAACGATCACTATACATTCATTTTGTTTTTACGCCAATGTAATGAGCACTTACCGATAGTATGGGCTTCTCCAGATTCAAATCGATGGGATTCATCACAATGAAGACCTGGTGATTCTTGTGCGTCAGACCTTTGGGTTCCCGCAACGCTGCCGTGCAGAAATACTGTATCCAACCAAAGCTTCCCAGAAATGTGGATGGCAAGCCCACTGGCAGTCCCAATTTGAATGGGAAACTATGTATGCCTGGCGATAGTATGGCAGGTCCTTGATCCACATCACCCAGCAGACGCATGCGAAAATCTATGTAGTTTTCCTTGTCGTAGGTGCGCTCCTGGCGTCCTCCCGCACGCACGACTCCCTCGCCTACGACATGGAAGTGTAATCCCAAGGCGGGTGTCTCATCCTGCAGTTCGATGAGCACACGGCCGGAAAGGAATTGCCCAGGAAAGTACAGCAGCGAGGTATTATCGAAAATGATGAGAAATTTTAGCAGTTTACGCGGCATTTTTCCTTTGATGTTTGTACAGTCTTTATGTGGAAAAGATGCTTGATCTTATGACCTTGAAGAAGCTGCTGAAAAAGAGACAAGGTTAATATGTTTTTAGACCCTGCAATTAAAAAGTATAAGGGATCTAATGTTGCGTGGAATATGCGTAACAGGCAGAGAAACAAATCAGAACTTAAATGTTAGATATGTACGTACATAGTATGTAAGTATATTTAGTCCATCTGTTTTATTTGATATAGCTAAAAGCACTTAACTTATTTATTGAGTGGACAATAGATGGAAAATATATTTTAGCGAGCGACTACAATTTTAAGAGTTGTTAAAGAATAAATTTAGAATTTAAATTTAATCGGATAAATTAACTGTATCAATGCTAAGTCAACTTGTTAAGTTGGCAAAATTCTATGCGTAAATTGGTAGGACCTTCGCTAAAAGGGCAACTCGGCGTATACTTAACATGAAGACAGCAGTGTTAAGCTACAGTGTAGTTCGATTTGGACAGCAAGACAGACCCGTCTGTTAGCATTAATATGCAGATCAAAACGTGCCCCGACAGCGCATCCACACAGATGTCGGTTATGATTACTTAACATGCAATTTGTTCACCCGGCCCACGTACGACGACCATAAAGTCATTGAATATAGACTTGTTTATGGATTGAAAACATGCATAACTCAAAGTTTCGGTACAGTTTTTGGTACAGTTCAATGAGTTATTTTTCCATTTTGGCAACAATGGAGTGAAACCTGTGCTAAAATAATGTCGTAATTGCCATTAAATGATGCCAAAATCACGTTAGCCGAGCTTTTCACTTTTTAAATGGCGCTGAAATCATCGAAGCAGCGACAATCAAAGTCACAGAGTCGCAGAGTCGGAAACCCATAGAGATTTATAGGTATGTTCACTATGAAAAATCTCGTATTAACCGAAAATGTATCGAGGAATTCGCACACTGCCAGTATTCAGTTTCAGGTATACACAAGCACACACAGGCGCACACACATGTGAGGCTGTGTGTGTGTGTATGGGGCGTGTATGTATGTGTATAATTGCAAGGTTAACAAAAGTGCGTTCAGTTTGACGGAAATCTACATACAAATGCGATGCTGAAGCTGATGCCGATGCCAATTCCAATTCCGAGTTCCACAGACCGTTTGACAAATCCGTCGAGGGAAGAGCTTTGTTGGTAAGTGTTCGACGTGGGTGCAACGACAAACGACAGCGACAAAATACTTGTTTATTCGTTGAATACACTCACACTCATACACACACTCGTCATCTATTCGCTTGTTTGTTTGTCGACCTAGCCCCATACATTAGCGTTGTTGTTACTATTTTCTGTTTTCTGGTTTATTGTTTTGTGTTTTTTTGTTGTTGTTTCGCTTTTTTCTATCGTTTTCCTATCGTTGTTCACGTACGTTGTCTTTTGTTTCCTTTGCTCAAAAGATTTTTCAGCAGCTGCGCGCAAGCGCTTTTCGGGGTCTCCACAACGAGAGGGCTAACCGCGCGCGCTGACGTTTGTTTAACAACTAAACTCGGGTAACGCCTCTCAGCCAACTTGGATTTGTCCCCCAGCCAGTTCATAGAGATGCGACCGTATCGTGTCTTTGCCTTTTGGCCAGATACCTGAGCTGTGCATGCCAGCGTGACGAGAGAATTGTTCGCAGAAATAGTTTTAATTAACGAACATCAAAATCCCAGCAAACTCATTTATTTCAAATAAAAAATTCCCCAAAAGTTCTAAAGACAACATCGTGCAGTAAAACTGCTTGATTGGCCATTTTAATTAAACACATTAAAATAATATATATTTATGATTTCAATTTCATTCATTAAATATTACTTTAGCTAATATAATCTTAACTAAATGCATTTTAGAATTTTAAATATAATACACATTTGTATCGTGTAGAAGTCGTGCTCCAACTGCCATTTATCCACCTCTACTTCACCCACCTCTAGCTCATGTGCGTAGTTGCCAATGCAGCTGTGTTGAAAATACAGGTTTGGAGCACGCCTGGCTTACTCGGAGCTGTGGTGAATTACACTTAGATCTAGCAAATCTTGCGCATTCTCTCTCTCTCGATCTTTTGTGTGTGGTAACTATTGGCTTTTCGCTTTATTATCGATGTTCTACCTTCAAAATGCCATAAGCACATTTTCAAAAAACTGCAATTATACAATTCTTAATTAGTTATACAATAAATGCGCTGTGTAAATAAATATTGTGCTATCAAGCATTTATTTCGAATAACTTAAATTTATTTTAAAAAATATTTATGCTTTTGTGTAGCATACTTCTACTGGAAATGCGCTGAAAAGTAGACAACATGAATAGTACAAACTGTTATTAGATGCTGAGATAAAGAGAAAATTGGCAATTGACAAGAAAACATAGTATCTGTCTTTATAAAGATAAAAAATATAAAACTTATAATACAAAATAATTAAATATAAAAATTATAAAGATAAAACCATTTAAATGTGCAAACGAAGTAAAATCCGATTCAAGTTTAAAAAGTTAGCTGAATATTATATAGACAACATAACAACGTTTTGAAATCTAAACGTTCGCTTAAAGTCTTCCACGACGTAAAATTTGTTTTAAATGGTTATGTTTATTTACCAAAAACCCCAAAATTGCTAGTTGGAAGCCTTGTAGCTAACATCTATGCAAAAGGTGTAGTTTTGGCAAAGTATATACTTAAATGTGGCTTTTAATTAGCTTAGCTTGAGGCTTCGGCCTGATGAGTAGAGTCTTTCATAGAAAGAACAGAGGTCAGGATGGGCATAATTATGATATTTGGGCTATTTGTTAGGTTCACACAACAATTAAAACCGGTTTGGCGCACGGTTATGCTCCAAAGCTTAGGAGATTTACAAATAAGACGATTAAAATGGGCTATGCCGAATATTTAATACACTTACAAGTAGCTTGCTAAAGTAGCAGTGCAGAGAAGTACAAGTCAAATATACATGTAGGTCGAGAAGAGGAAGCTACAAAAATCTATTATATTTATAGCCGTTACTAATTGCTTAACCTGTTGGTAGTACTCAGTTATTAGGGTATAGACGGCTGCAATAACTGCGCCACATGAAAATGAAAGGCCAAACAGTCTACCACAAAAAAAACCCGAAAAAAACGTAACTTGTTGCAAGTGCAACACACGGCTTCACGATGTTTGAAATGGACTAAAGGAAAAAATGAAAAAAAAAAAACAGAAAATAATACGAAAACTGGAATTGATCAAGATCAGCGGCCACTTGTTGAGTAACTGAGTAATGTTTATGTTAATGTTTATGCTAATGCCTAAAAATCATTAATGGCGTTGCGAAATGGTCAATTAAACAAGGTGTAGTTAGATACAAACATTTAAGTTGATTAAAAACCATAATAAGAGATTGACAATTCCCATAATTTGTTTATCATAAATCTTTGACTGTTTCATAAGATCTGTGTTGCCTGAGCTGCTGCAGTTTGGTAGCTGAGAATGTGTTGGCCGAAACAAACAACAGACAAACAATTGACAGCTCAGCAGGAGGTAGCGGCAACCAGAGCGGCAACCAGAGAGAGGGGCAGGGACAGGCGAAGTGTGGCGCTGAGTCTGGAGCAATTACGTTAGCCAAGTTACAAAACTAAACCGTGAAGTTACCGTAAGAGCACACACTGAGAGCAGAGTTGCAAACAAATTTTCGTCTTATAGACTGAGTGTATATGTGTGTGTGTGTAAGTGTGTGCTTACCACACAAGCGGTTGAAACAGCGCCAGCTATCGGACAACTTCAGCTCGCTACTCTCTTGTGCGCTCTCTCTCTCTGCCTCTCTCCTTGACGTTTCTCTTTAATCTTAAGTCGGAGACCGTCTTGAGCGCGGTTTGTTGTTGCTCTTTTGAATTCTTGGATCAGTTGTTGTGACGACGCCAAATGTGTTGGTCGAGCTTTACGGCGGGCTGCCAGCAGGTGTAACCAAACGGGAAAGTTCAAAAGTATAAAAGCAATACACACACACACACAGTCACATACACTTAAACACGCATACACACGCACTTGTATTTACATAAAAAGTGTAACAAACCGAAGAGAATAGTGGCTATAAAAGATCATAATAAGCCGCAATTGATGGCGTTTAAGGCCAATTGCAGTGCAAATATTTGTTGTAATCAAATCAAATTGAATGTTAAAGAAAGTCGTGCCATAAATACATAAAATCAATAACAATAACAAATGACAAATGACAAAACAGCATCCATTGATACCGTTAAGCTCGTCTTCTTTTATAATATTTTCGCATATTATGTAAATAATTTTATTCGTGATTATGTATTAACGGTCTGCGCTTTAAACTTGGCCAAAATGCAAATGACTTTGTGCTAAATATATACATACATATATACGCCATATTTAAAGTCGTTTAACGATTTCAAGCCTTCGTCGCCTCGCGTACGTACAATTATATGATGCACTGTAACTTTCTATGGGCGGCAGCCTTAAGCGAAGCCAAGACCAAAACCAAAACCAAAACCTACTTCCCCTTCGACTCCTCGCACCCCCGCACATCTCCCGAGCAATTCAACATAATTAACCATTATAAATGGAAGTCGGCGCAAAAAATGAACATAAAACCACAAAGTTTAAGCTGACGACGTGTAAATACCCTACTTAGTTTGTTTGTTATTAAAAAGTTATCTAAATAGAAGTGTTCAAGTTATCTTACATAAATCCGAAAAATCAAATGTGTCTGAATATTCAAATATAAATTACTCATGTAAAAAGTTGATCTTATTTTTATAAGAATGCCATACATTTTTTATTACAAACAATTGATTTTAAAAAAGAGAAAACTCTCAGAGTAATTTTTTCATTACAGTAATTATACTTAATTTGTTGATACTAACATCAATAATATATAATTCTTATATAGAAATGAATAACAACTTTTTCTTCCTGTTACATATCTGCCTGCAGAATTAATATACCCCACTTAGTCATTGCCACAAAGTGTATAATAATGCGTTACAGTTGAGATTCATTCATCTACGCTACGCTTTGAGTTATTTTGAAAGTTTCTTTTTTTTTTCTTGCACCGTATTAAAAGTCTTAAGACAAAGCTTGTACTAAGCTCGTTAGTCACTAACTAAGTGTTGTTGTTATGCTTTAAGTACTTGTATTTAGTGCTTTCATTTTAAATGCCAAACAAAACTTCAATATGGGTGTGGTATATGCTTAAACCTGATGGCCGATGTCTCTGCTCAGTTGTCTGGCTACCAGCTACAACAACCACAACAACAACAACAACATCAGCCACAATAACAACAAACTAAATGAGCAAATGCCAATGTGTCTGGAAATTGTAATTCTGCACAGGCTTAAGACTTAACAATATCCAGTTTTTGTTTTGCGATTTTTTGAATCTTAAGTGCGCTATGATCTGTTATTTATGTATTACATTAATTGAATTCAATGTGTAGCACGGATTGTATGGCAGATACAGTCAAGCGGTGATATATTGTATATATTTATTCAAAAAATATTTGTATAAACATTTTTACAATATATATCAATATCAATGTATATTTGATGTAAGCTGAAATTTATAACAGTTTTTTGAACACCTGTTATACCGGCTACATTAAGGCTTTACATTTAAATGACAATAAGATAACATGATGTATACAACAGTTCTTATGTTATATATCAATATTTATAACAGTTTTTCAAACACCTGTTATACCGGCTACATTAAATGACAATAAGATAAAATGATGTATATAACAGTTCTTATGTTATATATCAATATCAGTAGACATATTATTTCACCTTAATTGTAGTTGACTCATAGTGCTCTCAGGTCGAGCTCAATTTGATACTTATTGCATTCAAGCTTCTACCGTAAAGACTGAAAACAGATACAAGTAGATAGAATTGGGTTTAGTGCACTTGGCTTTCTCTTTTTGAAACGGAAGGGAAACTGATATCTCAGACAATTAATCAAAACAACAATACGGAAGCAATTTGATCAGGACACACAATGGTCTTGTACTACGAGTACTATGTTATGTATTTTATGTTTATTTGTTTCTTTTATTCATTCTTTCTACTCAAATGCAAAGAGGAAGCCAAACGATTTAACCCTTTTGTTAATTTCGCTTTGCCTTGCCTTGCTTTGTTTTCCCTTCATACTCCAGTGATTCTTTTGGCTTTGCTTTAGGTGACGTCATTAATGAGCATCAACATACATAAAATTCCAAGTGTTGTTCCTTCGATGAATCAACTGGATTTAGGTCGATTCCAAAGTGCAAATGACTTCTCAGAAGAGAAGCAAGACATATCTACTGATGCTGTATCTCTCAAGCTCTCTTTTTTTTGTTCCGCTCTTCTGTTCTCAGTGCCAACAACAATGTTGGAGGAAGACAACGCCTCCCTGAAGAAGGCCTCGATCACAGCCATCTCGGCCACTTCCCTCTTTGAGACCTCCACAAAATGTCAACCAGATGATGATCTTAATGTCGATTGTGATTCATATGGCTCAATGGAGACACTCTCCGATACGGTATCGATAACAATTGATGGCGAGAAGCATTGGGTTTCAGGTGTTGATTCGTCTACCACCTGTGCGGATCTGATATGTGCCCTACTTCATTATCAGGATGACGAGGAGAAGCGTTGTGGCATCGAGAGTGGAGCTTCTGGTGCGAAATCCATTGGCAAATCCAACCAAATTACCATACAAACCAAAGAAGACGAAGAGCAAGAAGCCACTTATAGCAAAAGTCTAAAGAATTCACACGAATACGTAATTGTCAAGCAGTTGCGGAACTGTCATTTCGAGGAATATTTGGATGGTAGCACCCGTCTTCTAGACGTCATACCATTGCGAGATAGTTTGGGCAAGAAGCTGGTGAGTTTTGTATTCTTTATTATATATAATATTTTATATCTAATATAGGGTTAGAATTGATTATTTAGATTTAATTTATAACAAACAATATAAACAAATTATGTGAATTATAAACTTTTCTTTTCTAATAAATGTAGTCTATTATTTCACTTATAATTTTCATAAGAATTCTTCTCGTCCGGTTTATTTCACAATACTTGTTCTCTATAATTTCATAATGTTCAATAGTTGTGATTTTTTGTTTTATCTCCCTACTCTATTTTAATTGCATTGCCTCCCAAAGCTTTACCCGACTTAATCCTCCTCCATCGTCAGATAATTGAGCTAATAAACGTTTTTCCCCTCTCTCGATTTTTGCCCTTTTGCATGCAGTGCGAGCTTCAGCTGAGAAATCTAGCGAGAACAACACCTGCTCTGACATCGGCGAGAGTCAATAACCAGCACCATCACCATAACCAGCTGTTCTCGATGCTGTCCATGTCAACCGATAAGGACAGCGGCATGGGCAGTCCCGTGGGCAGTTCCCGAAGTGAACGATTTCGCAGGCGGCGTGGCAAGCAGAGGGGTGCAACTGCAACTGCCACAAAGACGGTGGCACAAATGGCACTCCATAGGGCAGCTGGCGATCAACAACCAAAGCGAAGCAAACAACAACAACAACAACAACAATTGAAATCGGAACAACAACAAGCGCAAGAGCAGCAGCAGGAGGAGGAGGAAAAGCAGCACGGCAATGGGAATCCAAATGAACGCTTGATGAATATTATATTGGCTCAAGATGAGACAATCAATAGGCAAATGTACTTGCTAAAGTGAGTAGAGCCCAATATGTTAGCTATAAGTTCCCTATTGCTGTTAGCTATAAGTTCCCTATTGCTATAAGCTATAAGTTCCCTATTGTTAAAATAACATGCGTATAACAGTTTTTGTAGTTCGCACAAATGTCTATATATTTAAAAAGCATTACTTATTAAATTGTTGGTAGTCTAAGTTAAGCACTGAAATTAATTATTTGCACAATTCTCAAATTGTATACCAGTTTCTAAATAAGTATAGTTGCTTATCGTTTACGGGGTTAGCTCTGCAAAGCGTATAACAGTTTGCGCATGCGTATAACAACTGCTATTTATATCAAATTAGCGTTATTCCAATATTTAACTAAAGTTTAATGTTGTACTATATTAAAATTAATTAAATTCTTATTAATATTGTATATCCGACTCTTTCAGCGAAAAGGAGCAACAGATCTTGCAGATCGAAGAAGAAAAGCATCGGGTGAGAGAACGGGAGTTGGGCAAGAACTATTTACTGGATGCATACTTGAAAACGATAGATAAACCAGCCGATGGAGGTGAAGAACCAAGGCAAAGATTACCACAATTTCCCACAGGTAAGCGAACAACAAAATGAAGCAATTGTGAGGTTAGGTCTGCTAATGCACACCCAGTTGAGTCCAATCTTCCAGATGACATGCAAATCTATTGGCTGGAAAAGGTTTATGCACTGAACAAGCAATTGCAACGGGAGGAGGAGCAGTTGCTGCGATTGCATGCGAAAGTGCGGAAGCAACAGGTGCGCTACGCTTACCACACCAAGGGGGAGGTGTTGCAACAGATCGATAGACTGGACGGCGAGCTGGCCGTGCAGGTGGCAGATATCTATCGAGTGGAGCGACAACTGTTGATGGCCAATGAGCAGTTGAAGGCCAAATTGGGCGTCTTGGAATGTCTGGGACGTGAGTTTGAAGTGCTGCCGCACGAGAGCCAAGACCTTGCCCCAAGTTGCACAAACAATGCAAACAAAGACATGCATCAGCTACGGGAAACGATTCGCAAGCAAGAACCACACCAGCTCGATAAGAATTGCAATGTGCGGCAACTAACGGATGCCAAAATGCTCAAGAAACAATTGTTTGGCGTAGTTGACAACCCTGAAACGCTATGCGCAACCGATCGGGATATAGAGCATCTGGGCACACTTGTCTGACATCCGTTAGTTAGTTGTAAATGCATTTTATATACCTGTTTTAAATTTAAGCTCAGTCTGTATATATCGACATGTATTCATACTCATATTCGTATTCATATTCACATTCACAACTTAGAGATTCTCAATAATTTTACCAAAATGTTACAAACTAACCAAATGTTTATCATGTATGTCAAACATATGAATCTTGAGATTAAAAATACAAAATAAAATAGTCCAGTTCAGGGCATAAAAATGCTCATAATTCATGTAATGCAATCTGAAATCTTCGAATGCCTTTTTAAGGGGGGAATCCCCTAAGCTTAGATAACAATGTAAGGGAAATTTCCCAATTTGGAATATATGGCATACGTATGTATGAGTGAACTCAGTTCAGATAGAAAATAAAGGGGAATTCCCATAAAATAAATGTATATCACACCGATTGGGTAGATACTTATAGCTTAAATTCTTTTTGGTTTCACAGCGGGCTCATCATCGCTGCCGATTTCGCTTGAATCTTCATCTAATGTCCGAAGTTTCGCAAGTTTCTCAGACTGGCGTGCAAGCACAGCTGATGACTCCGTGGGCGTAGAGAGGATGGCGGCTGTGATGAGTTGTGTTGTGGATGGTGCGTCCAGTGCGGGTTCCTGCTCATTGAGCAGACCATGATGTGCCTCACGGCGCTTGGTGAGCAGAATGGCGGTGCTATAGAAGAGCAGCAGCGGCAGCAGAGCCACAAGACCAACGCTGGTCAAAAATGTGGTCATATTCACCTCTCGTTGGCAGCAATTCAGCTCCTTGGACCACATCAGACGAGTGCGATTCATCTGCAAAGTAAAATATACATAAGTATGCAATTGTACAAATGCTGGCGTACTTACAATATCCTGTATATCGTAGCAGATATGTCCATTTTTAGTCTTTTCCAGGTCTTTGTAAAAATCATTCATATATAGATAACTCGGTTTGCACTTTGTGCAAATTTCATTCTTGCGGGCCGTCCTATTGCATGCCAGAAAGTCAATGTACAAGCTAGTAAAATTAGAAAAAAAGTGTCCACCAGATTCGTAGCAATCTGAAAGAAATGCATTTGTTAATATGCAATGCATTTGCATTAGTCATACACTTGACTCACTCTCGCAGTAGGCCATGTTCCACAGACTCTCCAGCAGTTTGTGTGTTGTAATCACAATATTCAAGCGATCAACATCCTTATAAATATCGGAACAATTCTTCATTAGCACATTATAGCCGGCTGTCATCTCATCGTTCTGTATCTTGCAGCTTCCACAGACTCGTTCATCTTTCACTGGAATTGCATGAGTTGTGGTGCAGTCGACGAATTTACTTTGCTTATCTGCCAGTTCGTGTAATAAATCTTTGCATTTATTGGAAAACACTGAATGCGCTATGCAACTCAAAATAACTAATAACAATAACTTTCTCATTTTGAAAGCAACTTTTGAAAAATATTGTTGTCCAGTTCTTCACTTGTTCTCTTTGTTTGAAGTCACGCTATGGTCACTCTAAATACATTTTTTAACAGTGCCATCTTGAGCTTAACAGCTGTGTGCCATATGTTTCGATGCAAAGTAAGAGGGATGTTTTAAAAGTTTCTGCAACTGATCATATAGATCACCATCAATGAATACTATTGTTGAACACAAGAATATTTTAAATCACGAGAATAATTATACAATTATTATAGTATATTACAAAGTGAAATAAATAGATGCTTGCCATTTTTATTTAACGACAATTTGCCGGGTCCTCTCATGGTGGTGGCTTCTGTTAAGCCAATGTTAACCCACTCTCTCTCACTCGCTCTCTGCACAAATTCGTTTATGCAGAGCCAGCATTTAGTTGTGAACGAATCGGCGACGCGTATGGTTAGCATCGGACTGTTTGACAGTGGCGAAAGAGTGCCCTTTGTTAATGCAAAAATTTTATTTAGCCGCAACGAAACGTGTATTTTTCGGGAACGCGCATTTAAAATAGTTGCAAATTATTAAAGGTTGTTCAAAAAGTGCGTAAAAGTATTTCAACAATTCGATTTGCGTGTTTGTGCAATTGCAATAATAAGATAAAACCAACTTCTGTCCCAAGGCAGTCAGTGAGCTGCGCAACATAGCAGGCGAAAATAATCGCCCAGACGACGCACCTACGATGCGTTCCGACAGATACAAATAAGAAAAAATAAATGAATTAAAATGTTGCCAATTTTAACTAAAAATGTACTGAGGAGAATCTTTTATAAATTTTAAAAATTATGGTCTTGTAATTCGTATGCAATTTATTTTTTATGCCTATGTGTGTGTGTGCAATTGCCACTGTCGAATTGAAAAACTGCGCGCAAAAGGAATACGCAAAAATCAGAGTTGAATATTTGCAAAAAAGGAGGAACATGACGAAAAGGAAAAGTGCCACAAAATAATCATGTACATTGTGTTGTCCATGTACATACGTGTATATGTATGTGTATGCAAAACAGAAGCAAAAGCCTGATGAACGGTGGACGCCACTCCTTTTGCGCAAAAAGAAATTAAATGTAAAAAGGTAGCGTCGTCTGCTTGATAGAGTGAGAGAGAGAGAAAGAGAGTGGGAAAGAGCGAACCGAGAGCTGCTGCGCCGAAGTTGAACTTCGCATATATGCATACATACAAACAAGCAACTAGAGGGCGTGTATGTGTGCGTGATTCCGTGTTTATGTGCAGCGGCAAATTTCTGCAAAGCTTCAAATACAGCCAGCAATAACTGTTGTTGTTCCTGTGCCTATAAAACTTTGACAGGTGAGTAAAGTGAATTAAATTATAAGTAAATACATAAGTATGCTTGTATATGGATGTAGTTGTTATAGCGGCATTTTAGCCGCTTGTTTTATCTTTGCTTCTCATTGCCGACTGGTCACACTGCGCAGAAGCGATTTGACCAATGACCAGGGGCATCGGGAGTCAAGAAGCGGTAAAGGCATCAATATAATGTTCATGCACACTGATCAAACAGCTGCTGGCTGACTGTGGGGACACCTGGCCAAAAGCTGATCTGCTGCATTTACAGTTTGGTTAACTGGTTTTCAGTTTCGCCTTGTGCAGAATTTGGTCAATCCAACAACAGCTACAGCTAAGAACAGGCAAAAGGCTCGCCCTTGTGTCAGAGCAAGAAACCGTTGATCGATCGGGCGAGGAAAAGAGAGTAAGCGAGTAAGTGAGAACGATAGCCAGAGAGTCGCCAACAACATTGCGAAAAAGAAATCAAAACAAGAGTCAAACAACTTTGTGTTGTTGTTTTGTGCTTTATCTGCTGTCGCTATCGCTTCTACTGCTGCTGCTTCGCCGCCTTGATGCTCTTGTTGTTGTCTTAGGTTCTTGCGCATTTTGCTTTTGATTGTGATTTGTTATCGTTTATGTTTTTGCTCATTTATCGTTTTTCGCCGTTAATTGTTTTGCAACGGCCGCGATTTATGCAAATATGCAAAAGACTCCAATTGCAATTGCATGTTTCCGCAATACAAAATTCAACTGTGTTTGCATGTGTGCGTGTGTGTGTGTGTGTGTGCGGAGGCAACATTGTAGTTAATTTGTATAAACTTGCTGTTTATTCATTGCTCGTAGAAAAGTATCATGCATGCGTGTATGCATGTGTTTGTATGTGTACTTCAGTTACACCCTTCTCGTCGCGTGCGAGTGCATAGAGTTCTTCTTCTTTGTTTATTTTTAGTGCGGAATTCTGGTTACAAACCATATTTAATTTCAATGCCTCTCCCCCACTGCCACTCCTTCTCTTTTCCTTGCTTTCAATCGCAGTCGCAGTTGTTGTCTTCTTTGTCTTGCAGAAACAGTTGCGCTTGACAGCGGCGATGGCGACGGCGACGGCGACGGCGACGTCGACGTCGGCAGCGGCTGCTGTGCTGCTCTTATTGTTGGGGATTTGCTTCCTTGTGGGGACGGACTGGGGGCTGTCTATTGTATTTGTTGATTATTGTTTATTTTTAGTTTTTCATCTTAAGCTGCACATTAAAATGTTTCCATTTCGTTGACTCGTCCCCTTTCCCTTCCTCGCCGCACCGCCTATCCGTCTCTTTTTTGTATCTTAATTTGTCGCCGACTTTAAAAGCCATAAAATTGTCATTAAACATAAAAAGTATAACATAAAAAGAAATGTAAAACTTTCGCCTACGCAAAGCGCCCATTAATTAGTCGAAAAATCGCTTGCAAAATTATAAGCAAATTATTCTTAATTAATGTAGATAAACAAATATTTATGTATGTATATATTATTTTTTTTATAACAATTGCTTATGCACAAAATGACAAATTAACATTTAATGCGATAATTTCCATGCAAATGTTTATTTTATGTTAATTTCGTTCGTTTTCGTTTTCATTTTTGTATTTTTTAACTTTTGCTTTTTCGAAATTTATTGTTTCAATTTTAAACGATTCGTTTGGCATCCAAATTTGGCACATGGAAAACTTTTTGCAATTTTGCTTCATTTACTGCAGAAAATGCCGTTCAGCTATTTTGACGATGGAGCCAAGGGGGGGGGGGGAGCTGAAGTTGTTGCCCACGCGCAGCTGGGCAAAATCAAGTCTCAATATCGAAATAAGCGCACAGCCGTTGCTGCTCCCTTCTAGCCCCCAGCCCCCCGTCGCTGTCAACTTCATTGGCCTCTTGATTTGGTGCAAGTTTAGCACACGACGTCGGCTGATCTTTGAATGGAACCATAAACAACAATAACAACAACAATAACAACAACAACAACAACAACAACAACTACAACAACAACAATATTACCAACTGGCAACAGTTGCCGTTTGGGGTCGTCGTCGTCGCCAAATGTTGCTGATTTTTTATGGTCTATGTCTATTTGGATGATGTTTTGTCGTTGTTGTTGTTGTTGTTGTTGCTGTTGTTGTTGCTGCCATATGTGGCACTGGCTTACACTGAGCCAAATTGCGCCCTCGTTTTGCGCGCTTGATCAATGATCAATCAGTTTTTATGTCTCGAGGAAATCGTTGCCCACATTGGCCAGACACCGCAATTGTTCACAGTTGTGGGCTGCCCAGTTTCTTTAGGGTTCACTGATCTTAAGCTTAATTACAAACACAAATTGAATGTCGAGAGACAATAAAACAATTATATCAGTTAACTGATTTGCTCGTGCTGCTGTTTCAGCAATTAAAATAAAAATTTGTGTAGTGTTTATACTCGCAATTCGTGATGTGTTTAAATATACTTAAATTGTTATGGGATTTTATGTAATTATTACATTTGTTATACAACTGGGTGGTTCCTTGCCATGTTTTTTTATGCTCTAGCCATGATACTAAATATTATAATTAAGGAAATAAATAAAGTAGCAATTGTGAATTGATTAGATTACAGATATTGTAAACGTTTTGTTAATTATGTTAAATCTTTAGTATTTAATCAGAAATGTATATTTATTGTTTAATTTTAATTTGCATTTATTTTCCTATTGCTGCTTTCAATACTTCCAATATAATTGCATACATTTGATAAAAATAAAACTGGCCATACCGAAAAAGATTCAATTTTAATAATTTGAACACTTGGCATCTCAATTGTTTCAGTTGCTAAACCTAAAGACTTGTCTATCTCGTTCTCTAAGCCCCTTTTCTATCAAGAATATATGCTACACATTCTCAATTGATTTGAAATGTTTGCTAGCCAAACAAAAGCTTTTGGCTGTATGTAAAAATCATGAAACAACATTTGACTGGCCACTTGGCGGATTGTGGGTTGGGTCTCGCATGCCAGCCACTTGGGTTTCCCCCACTCAAGCAGCCCTCGCCACCTCCCTCCCCTCATTGCATAGAAAACGCCTGCAGGCGACGCCATCGACGGCATTTGCATACATTTGTTTAAACAAAGAGGGAGAACGTGTGCTGAGAAGCTACTTAGTGACGAGTGGCGAGTGGCGAGTGACGAGTGGCGTGTAACGAGTAAACGTGCAACGAGTGCTTGAAGTGCTTAACCCTTGGTTGCCGCTGTCATTAGACAATGCCCAGTCGCAGCTGTCCATTGCCGAGTCGGCAATTAGCTTGCATTGAATTGAATGAAGTAATAATAAGCAGCCACCGCACAATGAAATGCCGATTTTGTGTTGCATTGCATGACTGCCACACTGCCACACTGCCACGCCCCCTCGTTGCCGCCTTTAGCACGACAAGCAGACAACAATGCGCTAGCGATTGCATAATGCCGCCAACTGTAAAGTTGTTCTCGGCAGCACCTTGGCCAACTGACTGCAGCAATAATGTGCAAGAAGCGATACCTTAGACGAAGCTGGGATACCCTTGAAAAGCACTAGAGGTTGTCTTCAACGTGCTGAAATTGATGCCGAGGCGAAACCATTGAAAGCAATTTCAATATGCTGTAATTTGTAGCAAATTGGCATGAGCATAGAATTAACTTGATGACGTAGCAAGCTGCTATATAAGTGAAGAGATGGAAGACGAATAATCAAATAAGCTTTCAAATTGAATTGACAGTCTTAATTAATCGCGAGTTATATATTCCACTTTTAAATGGGTTGTAGACTAACTTTAAAATAGTTTTGTATTTTCTTAATCAATTGAACTATAGTTTAATATACTCTTTTATTTGTTTTTCTTATCGTCGGCTGATAACTTATTAGCTGCTGTTAATTAAAGAAACAAATAAATTTACAAAGCACTGGCGGGATTTATTAAAACGAATCTGCTCTACAGTGAATGTTATGCTCGAGGTATATGCAAGTTAGTTCTTTTTAACTTTAACGAAATGGTAAATAAAACAAGTATGAAAGCTACTGTCGAGTGTGCTCGACCGTGAGATACCCGCCGCCCAATTTTACCATCAAAATATTATACTTTTCAAAAATATACTGAAAAAATACTACAAAAAAATATACTAAAATTATACCAAAATAATATACCAAAATTTTCTTTGTTCGAAGTTATTAGCTTGGCGGCACTTTAGTTGGTTTATTGAACACCATTATTATGTCGCGGAGTGTCATAGCAACTAGCTAGGCAGCACTAGCAGTTGCACGTGGTAATGTCTTATAAAAGTAATATCTTAATAACGTCTGTGTTTTTTATCCGATTGTAACCAAATTCGCAGAGATCATTAAGATGGTGATTAGTATTGTGCGTTCCAAAATTGAACGTTCTAGGTTTAAAACGACGCTTGCAATTCGGTTTTATTCGATTTACGGGGGCGGGAGGGGGCGTGGCCAAAATCAAAAACAAACTTGATCTGCGTGCAACAATAAGACATACTGTCGCGAACAATTTGTTGCTCTATCTCTTATAGTCTCTGAGATCTAGGTGTTCATACGGACGGACGGACGGACAGACGGACATGGCTATATCGTCTCGGCTGTTGACGCTGATCAAGAATATATATACTTTATGGGGTCGGAGATGCTTCCTTCTGCCTGTTACATACATTTTCGGTCGGCACAAAGCCATAATACCCTTCTACCCTTTGGGTAGGCGGGTATAATGATTCTCTAAGATATGTTAGATGGCTAGCAATGTTGTGCTCAATTTAAGCTGCTTTTAGGCTTAATAATGTGCTTTCTTCACCCTTTTTGAGGACACTTGATTATGACACGCAAGTGGTTTGTGCCTTTCATGTTTGTGGCAGCTTTTCCGGCTAATTAATTGGACTCTCTGGGCTAATTTGGAGCAGCCGCAAACCTAGCCTGTGACCCCAATGCGAAGGTAGATGGAAGGTAAGGGAGTGGGCTGGGAGGGGCAGATGACCACAAATTAGACATAATTCTATAAATTGGCTGCATTAAATACAGACGGCCTGTCAGTTGGCTTTTCATTCATTGGCTTCATTTGGCTTGGCAAAAAAGAAAAAAAAAAAGGAAAATGCATTCATGTGTGAGGACATTCAAGGATAAAGGGGGGAGCAAGAGAGGCGATTGGTTTGTGCTAATATTTGTGTCTGCCTGGAGGTGCTTTAGGAAGTTGGCAGACAGCTTTTACTTTATTGAATTTGCTATTTTTAAACCACCAACGTTTTTGACAACTGCACACAACGAGAGATAGACAGAGAGAGAGAGAGAGAGAGAGAGAGAGCGAGCGAGCGCGCAAGGGGCAGATGCTGTGGGCAGAGAGGCAGTCAGCGAGATGGGTCTCTGTTGGGCTAAAGTTTGTTTCGAAAAAGCGTCGACGCTTACATAATGACAAAAAATGCTGCCTCTGGCATTCCGCAGCACAAAGGGGAGGATGGAGCATTTAAGGCACTCCGAGAGAGAGCGAAAGAGAGAGTTGCTGCTTTGGTTTTTGTTTTGTTGTTGTTGTTGTTGTTGTTGTTTTCGTTTCATATCCGCCGCTTGGTTATTCGATTTCCCTGCATCCTTGGGCTTTCTTGGCGAGCACAGTCTGCACTTCTAGGGGTTGTTCCTCGACTCCTTGGCTTGCATTTGCACTTAAAGTTTAGTGCAGCTTCTGCAAAGTACAGTAGAACATGAGTCAAGCGAAACGAGAGCGCACGAAAAGAATGCAGTGCAAAGTGTGCAGTGTGAAGTGTAAGGTGTAAAGTGTAAAGTGTGTGTGCTTAAGGTTGAATCAACTTTGCACTCTACGCCTGCAACACCTTAGCCCCTCCCCCCCTTAAAGCCCCTCCCGCTGTGCCGTTGTCTGGCTTTGTAGTTGTCACGCCTGGTGCCCAGCAGAACTCCACATTCACATTGCAGCCACTTTATCTTGACAATGACAGCAGACGTGTTCCCATAAATCAATAATTTGCTTTAGGTTTAGCTTTAGGTTTAGCTTTAGCTCCTCATCGGATTCTGTGTGCGAAAAAAGGGCGGACAGCTGCATCCTGACTGCGATGTGCCTGTGATGGATGTGACAGCAAGGGCAAAGGGCTCAATGCTCGAAATAATCCTTTTGGCATTTGCTCAGCGAGTTATGACACAAGCGATTGCAATCTCTTTGCATTGAGGATGAGAACTAAACGCGACATTTGAACCAGTTCCCAAATCCAATTAAAATACAGAAAAAGAAACAAATAAATAAAAGCGTCGACAATTTTAATAGGCACAAAATAAATCAAACACATGAGACGAGCAAAGTGTTGCCAGATGACGGTGCAATTAACTGACCCAAGAACAATAGAAATATGAATATGAATATGAATATGAATACATACGAACGAGTGTTGTTTTATATACTAAATGCCTTCAGCTTTCAACAACAAAGCAGCAGCAATTGATGATAATGAACTGAGTGTGTAGAGCTGACACTTCCATCAATGAGAGATACTTGTCGCTGATTAGCTAATGACAGGCCAATTAAGGCGAAATTGATTCAAATATATATATGTACGTGTAAATGAGTAATAATAGCTGATAAGATTAGGACAACAGCCAGCTGTGCGAAGCAGACAGCCTGGCAACTGCTGGCAACAACTTGGCTTGAATTTCACTTTAAAGGCAGCTCTGACACTGCACTTGACCCCACAGTTTAGAAGGAGAAAGAGAAAGAGAAAGAGAGAGAGAGAGATGGAGTTAAGCGGCTTTCCTCCTGCCTTGACACTTTGGCAAAAGCAAAGCCAAATGTAAATATGAATAGAACTTGCCATCGAGCTACGTACCTGAAAGGCTGGCAAGCCTTAAAAGTTGCCCAAGGAAACTTTTGTAAGCAGATACGCCAAAAGGGATTTGTCAAGTGCAGCAGTGGAAAAAGTGTTTTCCCAGTGAAAATTGAGCTGCTCAAAAGATGCAATTACCAGATCAAAGCACGCAGCAAATATCTAGTCTAAATGCTTGACTTGTCTTGCTAAACAACAATTAAGTTTTATCAGCCAAAAATAAAAAATATCTGCTGCAAATAGCATGCAACTATTTCCGCACTAAGCTTAACAATCTTTTAATATTTAAATGCTTTTACGTGCTTGTTACAACTGACAATTGTTGAAATAATTCTTGAAAGCTTCTTCATTGTTTTTGAATCACAAAGCAATTTGTCACATTTAACAAGCAGATTTGTGCAAGAATTCAATTATTTCTTTTGCTGATAAGCATAAATAATTATTTGTTGTTATTGTTCATTTGTTGCCGAGACTTTGCTGCCATTGTCACGCTCTCACTTGTAATGAGTTTTTGGCCAGCGTTTCGCTTTCGATGGCCCACTGTGCCAACCGACAACCAGCTCGAATGAGAGGCGGGGTTCAGCTAGAGGGTCAGCGCATCATGGTCTGTTGTTGTCATTTGTCATGGCATGGGTGTTGTGACAGCAGGGGGACTTGGGAGGGGAACGCGTATATAATAATTTATTTTCGCTCTCTGTTTCCCCTTTTGGTTTTTGTTGCTGTAGTTTTAATTTAATTTCTCGCATTATTTTTTGTTGATTTTATGAACTTTCGTAAAGCTGAGAAATATGAAAGAAATGAGAGATTAAAACAAAACACTTGTATCAACTTTTGCTTTGGCAGTTTTTTTTGTTTATCAGATCGCGTAAGTCTTTGCTGTGCACTTGCTGATAAAGTCCGTCTAAGGCCATGGCCATGTGTGTCTCGAGCCGCATCCGCATCTTAAGTTGGCTTATACACTTGCCAAGATCTGCGCCTCGATTGACTTGTCTCTGCCTCTTTCAGCCTGGCCAAATCCCCTTGTGGCTGCCGCTTGTCAAATGGCAGGCAGACGAGTGATTCAGCGAGAGCGGGAGGAAGCCCTATTAGTGTCAAGTTCATTGCCACAATACGTCAACACCAGAGTTGGCATAGAGTGAAACAGAGAGACAGAGAGAGAGAGTGGAGTAGCTTTTGCTCTTGACCAAGGCAAATTTATTAGACAAAATTGCACAAAGATTGCGAATAATAACTGCGGCCAGTCGCAACATTCCATTAACTTGTCAAGTTGTATGCATTAGCCAGTTGTTGCTTAGCGATGAGAGTGTGATGAATTCGTGTCATGACGAAACATAATTTTAATTACAAAATTTACTGGCAATAACTGAAGACAGTAATTAAATGTTGTTTAGATTCAAACTCTGCATAGTATCAGCCAATTGCTGCTTATTTGCAATTTGTTATTACTCAATTTGATATTAACAAAGACGGCAAATGTTTTTAAACTTAGAGACATTGAAAAGGAAATTGAAGAAGTGCCAAAGTAAAGTGCTTAATGCAACAACGCATATGGCAAAGATATATGCAAATAAACAAGCTAATAGAATAGAATAAAATATTCATTTACTTTAATTATGTTTGAAAATGAAAATAACATTTTATAAATAAAATATTTGTACATAAATGATTGTTATTAACATGTTTACACTCAACATTTAAATTTGTTACTTTTTAAACCAAATACCAATCTTTGCATCTTAACAGCCGTTTAACAGAATTCTGTTAGAGCTATGTTAAGGGCACAAACTAAATCGTTTACGCGATATTTGTCACACTCACGACACTCACGACACTCATCGAACCATCGCTAAGACAAGACCAGTTTACATTTGATTTATGCTCGATTTGTCTGTGCAAAACTGGTGCGTGCCCAAAGCGGATCTGCAACGCACTTTATGCAGACTGTGCCTCGTTTTGTCCCACTGTACGCGTGCTTGAATTGCTAAGTCAAATGGCAGATAAGACGTGTGATTCACCAATAAAAATGTTTGGCAAAAATAAGTCAAATGACTGATTTTTGTATCTTATCTTTTATATTGCGCATACGCCACGTGCTCAATATTTATCAATGTGGCAAGACTGTGGCAAGTGACAGATGCCGCAGACGAGCATTAAATAAATGCAATTTGATGGCTTCGCACATGCAATTAAAAGCGACATGCAACATGCAACATGCTGCGAAGGAAAGCGCTTTGGTCATTTATTTTGCATCTAACTGGCAGCAATGCCTTTGGAGACCTTGGAAAAGCTATTTGCCACCATCACAATAAATTGCGAATTGTGAAAGTTGTTTGGAGTCTTTTCGCCTGGCCCTGGCTAGAAAAACATGGCTTACGAAAGGGTATATTCATTTCTGGAGAGTATCAAGATGTTGGGCACGCTCGTTTGTTTATTATTGTTTCGTTTGCGTTCAATTCAATTCAATTATTTTAATTGCCTTGCCTCAGTTGCACTGCAATCGCCATTGCAAATGGGAATTCTCCACTTGCCTTTGCTGCTTATTATTATTGCCATTTCTTTGTGTTGCATCTTGATCCAAAAAACAGTTTACCGTTTCGTAATGCAGTTGGCTATTTACCTGTTGGCAGGTAATTAAAATTGCAGCGCTGACATGCCCAGCATTTAGTGTAGCATTTACACGCTACAACGCGCCCCAAGTTTATGATGTACATAGTATGTGTACCACTGTGCGTGCAGTGTGCTTGCAATAAATGTCTAATTTGTGCAGTTGAATGGCATGGAACCAGTCGTGTAACAGGCGGGAGAATGCGGCCTGGAAATGATTTGGATTTGTTTGTATTGTTTGATGAATCACAAATGTACAAATGTTGCATGAATGAAAGCATTACGCATTACAATGCTTTGAGGAAATCAATGAATGAATGGAGGAGAGGCATTTGTTATTTGTTATTCAAGATCAGTAGGGGATCATGAAATGAACTTAAACTTTTACTATATTTTATTCGAAATGAGAGCAAAAAACAAAAACAAGAAGAAAGCTTAAATTTCATAACTTATATCAGGCGATGAAACAAAACAAAAGTCTTAATAAAATAATGTGTAGAATGACACAAAGACTGAGTAAATTTGCATGTTTGTTTAACTTTATATGACGCAGCTGCAAAAATGTGAAAAAAGAAGGAAATAGATAATTTAAGATTAGCATCAGGTGGTGAAAAGATAGCGAGAGACTAAAAGTATTTGTAAAGCTTTGACGAAATAGAGTAAACAATAGAGAAACACTTTAATTTATTAGTTGCATTTAAAAGTTCAATTTAAATTATGTAGTTTAATATATATTGAACATAGCATGCCATAGAAATTGTACCTAAATCTGGTTGAATATTAATATCTATTTAGGAATTATAGTGTATAATTTGATAGATGTAGAATAGAAAATATACATATACATATAAATAGTACGTAAGTCACATAATCTAATCTATATTAACAGATTAGAATGGGGTAAGCAGAGCAGTAGAAAATTGTAATCAATGTATGTGCATTTAACTCAAGTTAAGCATACAGTGAACAATTAGCAATTTCTTTGAACTCGATCGACTTCATTTGCAATAGTTTCTCAGCGGTCTTTAAGCCGGACATTGAGTGGAGAAACTCGCGATATAAATTGTAAGGAAAGTGCTAATAACTTTGGCTTAAGAATCAAGTGTGTAGAATCATGTAATTACAATCAATCAGAGATTTCTCGTCTTTGCCTGTTCGTGTGCGGCTAATGCTGAAAGCATAATCATTAGCTGGCCAAGTTAATGTCTGGCAATTTGGCGATGTGATGTGATTCGATTTGAGCCACAACCATAATCATAATGATCCTCATAACGGTGTCCGCTATATGATTTGAGTATGAAATGAAAGAGTTAACAGCAAATGCGTTGATTGCCATATGTCATAAGTTTGAATCGAAAATGCCATTCGCCATAATGAGGTGAGTGGATTCAAAGTGGAATTGTGAAGATGCCTTTGCAGTTTCGAGTGCTGTTCAAAGCAAGGCCACTCGTTGTTTTGTTTTGTTGTGTTTGGTCAAATTCAATCAGTTTTCTTTTCTCGCTTTTGTTTTTGTTTTTGTTGTGACAACTTGGCTTTAACTTGAACATATCTCCCAGCGGAACATGTGCAATGTGTGTGGATTGTGTAAGCTGAATCTTGTAAATTACATTGAAGGTTTCGTGTCATGTTTTAAGTTAACTCTGCTTTTTTATTTTATGGCCCTCGCAAGGTGTGTGGTTTCGACTTGACGACTCGACTCGGCTTGCCGCGACTCTCTAGTTGCCTTTTGGCGTTTCTGTTCTAGTTGTTGGCCATCATCATCATCATCATCATCATCATCACCATCATCATCACCAGCAGCAGCAGCAACAGCAATAGTAGCAGCCTGTCTTTTTATGGCATCATCAGGCGCAAAAGTGAGCAAGTTTTTGTCATGACCTTTTATGGTGATTTGTGAAACTGAAACGGAAGATGAAGATGAAACCCAGAACTGGCCATGTAATGATGTACCAAAGTTTTGCCTCCTCATTCTGTTGGCCATATTCAGACAGTTGTTAACTTGCTGAGTGCGATAACATCTCTAGTATGTGGCACTGTGGGATTAGTTTATCAACATTAAGCCTTGATTTACTGTCGACAGCCAGAAGAAAAGTAACAAAAGGTTTTACTTTGAAGTATTTCCACACAGCCTGCTGGTCTGCTTGTCCCACAGTCATATTACAAAATGAAATTGTTATGCCAATGCCATTAATTATAAGACAATTAACGATCTCGATTTATGAGCTCATATAGGCCCAAAAGTAGTAGCCGTCATCATCACATACCAAATGACATTTGACGTGACAAGTTTGATGTTTGCATTTCGTTTATTGTTTTTTTTTTTGCTTCTCTCTCTGTTTCGGCTTAAGCTGTTATGGCTTATTGATAGTCTGGGGGAGAGGCGTCAACGCGTTTTGTATAACAATTTGGCAGCACTTTCTCTGCAGCTGCCACAGTGGAGTGGCGATCGTGGCAAGCCAAACAAATGAAACTAATTGCTTCCGTTTGCCACATTTCACCTTCAATTTCAAGTCAAGTCGATGTGGAAGTCGAGAAACTAATTTGGTCTGCCCGGCCCATGAAATGTGGCAATTCTTTACGGCTCTGGCTTTGGCTTTGGCTTTGGCTTTGGTTCAATGAACCCCTCCGGCTAAACTTTTACAACTGCAAGCTCGAAAAAAAATTGAAAACTTTTCTTGTTGTATTTTGTTGTCTTGCAGAAATTTGCATTTTCATCTTGGCCCAAAAAAGAGGAACACACTACGAAAAAATGCTGAGGCTGGCGGTTGCTTGATTGGCGGACACAGCAGCAAGAAGAAGAAGAAGACGACGACGACGACACGCCTGAGTGCTAAAAACCAGCAGCTGAGACGTGTAGGTGGCATAACAACAACAACAACAACAGCAACAGCAAGTCACAGCCAACACCTGGGTCAACTGGGGGAAAAAAAACAAGCCAAGCTCAACGAACACCGCAATGGCCAAAGTTACGAGTGGAGTCTGTTTTTAGGCGTTGGCCACAGCTCGAAACTAAAGCGCAATTTTATAGCCAAAAACTAGCAGAGCACACAAGGAGTGTGAAAGGCAGCGAGGAATAGTAAAAGGAGGAAGAAAACACACACACACACACACAGGTGAGAATGTGCATATTTAACGAGTCTGTTTATGCCGAGCACACCTGGCCACACAGTGGATGTTAAAGTTTCATGACTGTCAAGTGCTGTCCCAAATCCCCCAGCCTGCAGTTGGCAGTTTGGCAAACTTCCAGATTATCACTTGAGATGCAAATATCCGTCACGTTTTCCGTTTATATAACACAATTTTCAGCTGATTTCAAGACAAGCACTCTTCAATTTCCATTTTAACATAGCTGTATTATTTATTCTATTATTTATCACTTTAAGCAGGGCTTATGCATTTATGCAGAAAACATCATGTTCAATATACTCAATTGCTTGTTTTTATACCCGCCTACCCAAAGGGTAGACGGGTATTATGGCTTTGTGCCGACCGAAAATGTATGTAACAGGCAGAAGGAAGCATCTCCGACCCCATAAAGTATAAATATTCTTGATCAGCGTCAACAGCCGAGACGATATAGCCATGTCCGTCTGTCCGTCCGTCCGTCTGTCCGTCTGTCCGTCCGTATGAACACCTAGATCTCAGAGACTATAAGAGATAGAGCAACAAATTTTTCGCGACAGTATGTCTTATTGTTGCACGCAGATCAAGTTTGTTTTTGATTTTGGCCACGCCCCCTCCCGCCCCCGTAAATCGAATAAAACCGAATTGCAAGCGTCGTTTTAAACCTATAACGTTCAATTTTGGTACGGACAATACTAATCACCATCTTAATGATCTCTGCGAATTTGGTTACAATCGGATAAAAAACACAGAAGTTATTAAGAAATTACTTTTATAAGGCGTTACCACGTGCAACTGCTAGTGCTGCCTAGCTAGTTGCTATGACACTCCGCGACATAATAATGGTGTGTAATAAACCAACTAAAGTGCCGCCAAGCTAATAATTTCGAACTATGAAAATTTTGATATATTATTTTGGTATTTTTTAGTATATTTTGTAAAGTATTTTTTCAGTATATTTTTGAAAACTATAATATTTTGATGGTAAAATTGGGTGGCGGGTATCTCACAGTCGAGCAAACTCGACTGTAGCTTTCCTACTTGTTTTAATACATTTAGTTGCAATTCACAATAACTAATTTATTTGTCAAAGAAAACTTGTGAATTTATCTACAAATTAAATTAAATTCATGTGTTGTTTTCGTCTCAAATTTTACCTTTTGTCAATTTTGATCAATTTAAATTTTTCTGTTCAGTTTGCAACTCTTCTTTGTTAAATTCAATTATTTTCTAGTTAGGTTGCATTCTTGCTTTTGTCAATTTCCAGGCAAATTGAAAAACAATTAATTTGCATTCAACAAAAGTTTATTTGCAAGAATTGTTCAACAGTTTGGCAGTTTACTTTGCTGTCAAGTGTAGTGGGTGTTTAAGTGTCAAGGTTTTTGGAACTTAAATGAAATGAAAATCAACTTTTCCACTTCATACAGTCGTTTTAAAATTCTTGTTTATCGATTGATAGTTTTAATTGGATTCTGTTTAGACTTGAGACACATAGTACACTATTTTGAGTCTCTTTGCTACTTTGTCATTAGTAAGTTGATTGCATCTGCAGCTGTCATTCTAATCCGGAGTCTGCTTGATACGATTGCCAATAAAATGGATCTGATTGACTTTTATAAGCCTGACAAATGACTGGCAAAGCAGCAGCAGCAGCAGCAGCATCAGCAGCTCGAAGGAAAGTGGCTCAGGTTAACACATGACTGACTCACGACTCTCGACTGGCGCCTGTTTGCTATGAGCCTAGAAAGTCATTTGGTTGCCCCTTTGCGTCTTTTGGTTGCCAGCTATTTATAGCTGACGTTATGGCAGACTTTGGCCAATCCTCTTGGCCAACTTTCAGAGATTTTTGTCATTTGTGCTGCCTAGACAGGCAACCTGTGCCACAGGCACACAATCCAAGGCAACTGTGCCGTCAACTTCCACTTGGGCTAGCAGCTGCGATTATGCCCAATTTGCATATTCAACGACGTGGGTGGCTAGAAGACTTTGTCGTTGTTGTTGGAATCTAGGCAGGCCTAAGCAAACAGGCTTTTAAGGCAAACACAATCAATAAATATGAGAGACACAAGGAGAGAGAGACAGAGAGAGTGGGATAAATATATTTGATGACAAAAAAAAAACGTTTAAATATTATGGAAATTAATGAAAATTCAAGCAATACGATTGATGAGAAGAAGTGCTGGTGTTGTGCCTGGGGACTCATTAAACCCGAGCACATTGAACCAGCTTCCGAGGATGACGAATGCTCCTCCACGGGCAAGCAGACTCCCAAGGAGTTTGTTGTAGCAGGCGGCGCTGAGTCGCAGCTGAAGCTTGTGCATCTGTCGCCCAACGAGGAGAATGTGTTTCCCTATGAATATACTCTGCCATTGCCTGGAATGGGCGTCCACTGTCTGGCCGTGAGTCCGGACAGCAGCTGCATTGCTGCCGTCGCTGTGGATGGCAATCTGACGCTGATCGATGTCCAGGCTGGCATCCGGCTGCCCCAAATCAGTCACACTTTGGTCAGCAACTTTTGGTCAACGTCTTTTGGCGCCGACAGCAATGAGGCCATCTTTGCCGGCACTGGCAATGGCCAGATCTTCAAGTATGACACCACAATGGGCGACCTGCTGCACAGCTATGACACGGAGCGTAGCGAGAATATCCTTGGCCTGGCCATCAGCGGAGATGAACGCTTGGTGGGCGCCACCGATTATGCTGGACATTTCACCTTGATCGATGGCGTCACGGGGCAGCTGCTGCGTCGTTGCAACTTTAAGCAACCGGTGCGCAAATTGGTCTTTGCACCGAACATGGGAGCAGCCTTTACTGCCTGCGATGACAAGACCATCAAGATCATGGATTTGCCCAGCGGCAAGTTGCGCGACACTCTGGAGGGTCACGAGTCCTGTGTCATGTCGGTGACCGCATCGCCGGATGGTCGGCGAATTGCAAGCGGCGCCTGCGATGGCACCGTCAAGGTGTGGGACACGCGAAGCACAAAGAACACCTTGTCGTTTCTGTCGGGGAACAATACGAATCTGTGGGACGTGGCCTTCAATAGGCTGAGCAATAAGATTAGCTTTGTGGGCGATGGCAAGGGGCTGAATGTCTACTATTGCCTGGGCCAAATGGAATTGATGCTAGTGTAGAGTGGGAGAGAGAGAGAGAGACATGTGTTTTACGTTAAATATTATTAAATTGTTCAAGTGTTTAAATGTGCGTCAAGTTCATTGGCGACCCTCGCAAGGCCTCATTAAACTGTGCTGCTCTCCTCACTTTACCCAGTTGCCTTGAGTGCTGCTCTAAAGGGTAATAACTATGTGGCAGAGCTTGTTATGGTTGGGATGGAGGCATATCCTACTTCGTAAATTATTCGCTTCGTTTAAATACAAATATTTGCAGGCCATGCCAGTTAGGGTTATGAACCTTGGTGACATATTTCTCATAGTGTGTAGGAGTATAAATTAATGTACATAATTTGATAATGCTTTCCTTTGATAAGATAAGATATTAATGTAAATAGCCATCTCAAAGACTACAGGGTATGCGCTAACTCCACAAGCTTTCCTCACTCATTAGTGTTGCCATCGCCTGATCTAAAAACTAGATGCGATATCTGGCCATCGGGGCTGAGTTGCTTTCGGTTATTTCAATTAGTTTGTCGCCTCCTTTGATGCTGCCATCGAACATGCAATTGAAGATGCTGTCATATTTAGGCGCGTCGACTTGCCAGGATTGTTAGGCTATCGGCAATCGGCAATCGTCTATCAACTGTTGGCTGTCTGTGCTGCTGCCTCGGTTCAGTTACGCGAGATTAATGACTTCAATTTGCAAGTTGGCCAACTACAAGTTGCTCCAGCCAGTCTCCCCACTCGATGCGAAAGCAGCCCACTCGCTCTGTTGCGAGGCGGCGACACGCGTGCAGAGTTGCCAACTCGTTTTCCCACCGTTTAATTGGCATAATTTGTCTAACAAGAACAACCAAACAACCGGCCAGCCAGGCAGCAACGACAACAACTTGTTTTGTATTCAGTTGCCGTTGTTGCCGTCGTTGCCGTGTGTTGATTGTTGCTGTTATTGTAGTTATTCCGCGTATCAAAACATCTCGTCTAGAATGAATGTTGGTGTTGCGACTGTTCTCTATTGTGCTTGTTGTTGTTGTTGTTCTCGCTGTCTGGCCCACGCGGAAAGGTGTCTTGACTTGGAGCTGGCACTGTAGCTGGAGCTGAAGCTGAAGCTGAAGCATGCATACTCGAGTCTCGTACATGTCATGCCCAGAAGCCGGTTAGCTGCAATCCGAATGGAATTGAAACTAACATATCGAACAGCAAGTTTAACGACCGACATTCAAGGTTTTCGCCCAAACCTTTCGCTTATAATTGTCATAGAGAACTGGAACAAATAAATTGCGCAAATTTTTCAATTAAGCTCTATATCCTTTTAAACTTGTATACATATCTATACCAAGTTTTTCTAAATTTAAACTAAGCATGCTTATAAATTACTACCTTCAGTAATTAGAGCTTCCAGGAATATGAACAAATTATAATATTTTAGCAATTAAAAAATGATGTTTGTACTTTGTGAGCGTCTACCTTATTTATAAATGAGTTTCTTGGCATCCTTATTAGACGAAAGAATTGTTATTATTAATAATGAAAGGCATTTTTTATTTCCCAGAATTAGCTCTTTGCTCATGAAACTATAAAAAACTATACATAACTTAGCATGAAAGTTTCCTCGCACCGTGCCCAAAGAAACTTCATTAATCTTAGCACATTTGTCTTTCATAAATATTATAAGTGAAGTTTCAAAGTTCTAGCAAATATTTAATGCAAGACCTTTTGTGGATTAATTAACTCCTATCCTTTTTAGCTATGCTTCTCACATTTAACAATATGCTTATGTCATCTCATCAAGTCCAACTATTACCATTACTATAACATAATTACACAACATTTTCTTGATGGCGCCAGTCACTTTTCCTGGGAACTGCGCACAGTTCTGAGTAGAGTCTAAACGAGGTGTTGCACTATGTTGGACGAGTAGTTGGTTTAGCATTTAGCTACCTCACTAATTGCTACCAATCTTTGTGGCAACCTTCGCCTCGGTCCTCTGTCAATGGCAATCTAATGCTTCAACTAACAGTGGGCACCTATTCTACCCGCCAACACCTCCTCTTCCCCCAAGCGCACAATGGGGACCATCGTTTCATTGTTGACATTGTTTTCTTGTTCACGCTGTGAGACTCGACGTTGACGCAATTATAACACACGGTTTAGTTGTTGTTGTTGTTGTTGTTGCTGCTGCTGTCACAAATGTAATGTCCGCGTGCTCACCTGTTGTTTCCCCTACCCCCCCTCTCTCTCTCTCTCTCTCTCTCTCTATCGCTGTCGCGTTTAACGAGCACAATTTAACATTTTGCCGTCAACAATTAACATTTATGCAAAAATTAAAAAAAATAAAAACTAGTTTGTCATTCTGAGAGGGCGCCAAATTGTAAACATTATCCGCATTAGTGTAAATTACTGTTATTTAATGGATCAAATGTTCATTAACAATGGAGCAAAGTGTGACACTCGAGTGTATAATTGTTGGCTGTTATACTTGGCGTGTCGGGCCTATAATTGCTGGCTGTTAAAACTGCTAGGCTTAAACAGTTAAAACTGTGTGCTTAAAATGTTTTATATTTGCAAAGCGAGCAATTATATATTATTTTTATTGTATATTATTGATTATTATACTGGTAATTTTATTAACCCTTCTGCATGCTCTTTTGTTTTGTACATTACTAAACAGAGTGTTGTATTGACTGTTATAGAGCGCCTGCCATTAATATAAGTCCTTCAGCACGTTTTGTCCTTGAGCAAAGCAATTGAAATCGTATAGGGCAAGGATAAGCGCAGCCATTTTGTTGTCTACGATGTTATAAATAACTGAAATGTCTCTTGCTTAACCTCTTTCCTTTCCACCTCCCCCTTTCGCCTCCTTCGACGGTTCACTTGTGCAGCTGACCGTGTCTGTTTATGCCAATTTTCAGCCAATGCATTTGGCCACTTTGCGCTTCATTCATATATAATGCACTTGGTACATACGATGCTTTCGCTAGAGCATTGCAAACGTGTCATTAAATCAATATCTGCTCAGCAGTACCAAATAAAGCACAGCGATGTTTAAATATTTAGCCAATGCAACCAAAAGCAAAACGAATGGAATTGCAGCATTTCTCTTGGGACATATGCTGCGTATACGTGATATTTGATATTGTATTTGATGTGCAGCTACCGCAGCACGTTTTATCTCTGCAGCTTGTCGCTTATCTAACTTATCTCGTGTTTAACAGCAGCTAATGTGCGAGATCAGAGACTATTTTTATCACGACATTATTCGGTTTATCTTCAGTCATCATAACAGTATTTCGTATTTCGGCGAGATTAGATTAGAGTTGTGTTCTGCTTGCATACAAGCGTAAGCGTGTCTGTGTGTATCTTGTGGCGGTTGCTCTATTCAAGTTGTTAATCCAAACTTGACGTTTGTCTCGCTTCTATTTGAACTTTGTAAACTGCCCTACGCCCCGCTCGCCCCTGCCCGCTGGGGCCCCACACATAGCCAACCTTTGTCTGACTGTGTCGTGCATCTCTTTCGCTCTCTCCATAAAGTGCATAGTACTGTGTGTAGTTCGTTCGTTATCTGTGCCATTTGTTTGCCTCGCTGCTATTTGTTGTGTTCTATTGACTTTCTGATAATTTTGTCATAAACAAAGTACACGACTGTCCACACACACGCTCTTACTGTGCCTCCAGGGCCCTCACAATACATACAGCGTGCTTTAGATATCACGCCATCTGCGAGTGTATGTGTAGAGTGTGAATGTGTGTGTGTATTAGATTTCCTAGTAATTGCAAAATTAAAAAATAGAGTTATTGCCAATGGCTCACCTTTTTTAATACTTTGCAAATAACTTTTTTACCAACCGTGTTATACACAAAGTATTGTGATTAATTATTGTTATGGATTAACCATGGGCTATTTCAGTTTATTGCAAGCCTCAAAGTGTCTGCTTTTCTACTGCTGAAGGCAAGTTGAGACATGTATAACAGTTATTGTTTCGTGATACTGTTAATTATGCATAACCACTACACACAAAACTGTTATACTTGAATAATTTGAAACTCAAATCTCGCAATCAGCTGCAACGGCTGCTGCATACAAATCTGTTATACTCATAACTTATGTATATTGAAAACGGTTTATATGTAAAATGGATACGTCTGTTATGTTGCTAACTGTTATATTGCTAACTGCTATATTGATAACTGTCGTGTTGCTAACTGTTATATTGATAGCTGTTATATTGATAACTGTCATATTGATAACTGTTATATTGATAGCTGTTATATTGATAACTGTCATATTGATAACTGTTATATTGATAGCTGTTATATTGATAATTGTTATATTGATAACTGTTATATTGATAGATGTTATATTGGTAACTGTTATATTGGTAACTGCTATATTGATAACTGTCATGTTGCTAACTGTTATATTGCTAACTGCTATATTGATAACTGTCATGTTGCTAACTGTTATATTGATAACTGTCATATTGATAACTGTCATATTGATAACTGTTATATTGATAACTATTATATTGATAACTGTTATATTGCTAACTGCTATATTGATAACTGTCATGTTGCTAACTGTTATATTGATAACTGTTATATTGATAGCTGTTATATTGATAACTGTCATATTGATAACTGTTATATTGATAGCTGTTATATTGGTAACTGTTATATTGATAATTGTTATATTGATAACTGTTATATTGATAACTGTTATATTGACAATTGTCATATTGATAACTGTTATATTGATAGTTGTTATATTTGAAACTGCAATACGACTGTTATGCACAAATCGTATACATTACAAATTGTTATTGAAAATAAGCTAAAAAGTGCAAGTTGAAGATTTTTCGACAATTTAAAGTTGCTCACAATTACGTATGTAACTTATTGAACATTTAGTCGTAAATTACATAAGTTATGCAGTTTTAACTGGGAAACACATGGCTCGAGTCTTTTTTTTTTGAGTTGGCGTAGCGCACTCAAGACTTCCCCTTGGCCTAACCATAAATCAATAGTCGCACGCAGCGTATACCGATAATAATAACCATTACCCTATCAGTGGAAGAAACAAACGCAAATAGCTTTCAATGTCGCGTCCCCACCGACATTCTTTCGTTCTCTCAAATAAGCCCTATGCCCCTGGCTCACGCTCTCTCTCTCTCTGTCTCTCTTTGCTGAGCTGAAGAAAGGCAATGCTTGCAGCTGGTAATGCCTTGTGCCTTCTTTGGCGGCACTCTTCGATTATGCGGGCTTATTTTGGTGTCGAGCGTCGCCGAAGACTTTCACACGGAGCTGGCCGACCCCGTTGATCATAAAAACAAACATAATCAAGTGTTATATTGGTGTTATGTTGTGCAGAAAAGTGAAAAGTGTTTTGCGAAAGTACAAAAAATCGATGATATAAAAATGGCGAAGGTAAAAACGTGAAGAAGAGCTGGAAACACTAATCGATTTAGTCATTTTATCGCACTTTGCTATCAGTCAGTTAGTTGAGTCATAAACTGAAACTGTAATGATATTAACTAGGCCATTCAATTGCGTCAACTAATTGACTTTTCTCTCCCTTTTTGCAGCCACAACATGGAGAAGCCCTTGCAACATGCACCCGCACCGGCAGCCGTGGGTAAGGTCTCCCAAATCGCCAACATCTTCCAGCGCAAACCCATCGAAATCCAGCCGGTGGAGCAACTGAGTGCCGTGGCAGCTGCACATGCGGCCGCCGCTGCTGCTGCTGCTTCAGCGAATCCACCAGCAGGACGCACTGAATCCCATTCGGCACGCTTTAATAACGCTCGAGCGCTCTTCGAGAAACTGGGCGTGGAGTCCAATTCGAATGTGAGTTCGCGCCTCTTGCGCAGCGGTTCCCGCGAGGACAATCTCTGTGACGGCTCGGATCGTTCGTCGTCGCGCTCCTCGGATCGCTCACTGTCGCCACCCAAGCGTCGCATGCCCTTCCCCTCGGGCGCCTCGCTCAATCAGAATAACAACAACGCGGCAGCCGCAGCTCAAGCACAGAACGGTCTCAGCAACAGCAAGTTCATTGTGGAGCCGACGACAACAGCGGTCAAGTATCCACAGCACAATTTGTCACGCCTCAAGAGCGAGGAGCTGGCCACAGCCGTGTCCACAGCGGCGCCAGCATCGGCTGGCTCGGTGAGCGCACTCTTTGCCGGCGGCGATAAGCCAGAGAAGCCGGAGCGTAAATTCAATTCACGCGAGCTGATTGAGAAGCAAAAGAAGTGGACATCGCACTTCACCAAGACCAAGACGACGCGCACGCACAGCGATCTCAATCGTTGCGACATCATACGCACTGTGCCCGGCACGGGACTCATCATGGATGGTGCGCACGAGAAGGCGGCCAAGGCCAGCCCGGAGCCACCAAGTGCGCCATTGCGTCAGCATTTGGTTGCAGCTGCCACGCCCACGCCCACGGCCACACCTACGCCTCCTCCCACAGCCATACCGCCAGAGATAAAGCCACGCAGTGGCAAGATTGGCAGTCCCGTCAAGTCGCCGCCACTGCCGCCCATACCGGCGGCCAAGCCAAAGAATGTCAGTCCCATCAAGTTTGCGCACAATTCGCCCACCAAGTGCGTGGATGCAGCGCCGCCGCCGCCACCAGCCAAATCTGCAGCCGTCACAGCGGCCATGCAACGCTCAGCGCTGCTGCAACAGGAGCAACAACAACAGTTGCAGCAACAGCAGCAGCTGGTGGCACCTGTGCCGCCCGAGAAACCGCGCAAAAAGTCCATCGATCTCATTGAGGACGCAGTGAACACCACCTGCTCCACTCCCTCATCCTGCGCCTCGCCCACCAGCTCGATGAGCACCCACAGCGTCCACATGCAGGCGACCAAGCGAGGCTCCCTCGATGCAGCGGCACATGGTCAGCCATATGCTGGTAATGGTAATGGCAATGGCAATGGAAATGGTCTGTCTGGCAGCACCAATTCGGGCACTTCGGGCTCACCGGTGGCCAGTGCTTCGTCGGGTCCCTCGTCGCCGGTGCATACCGAGGATGAGAAGCAGGAGAATGAGTCCACAGAGAAGTCGGAAATGGAGCACTATCACAACAACAACTACAACAGTGTGCCACGACGACGACGCAGCGAGAATGAAGGTGAGTCGTGAATGGAAAAAGACTTAGAAATATAGTTAGTTGTGGACAATGATCATGCCAAATTGATTGGCAATCCAAATTAGATATTTAATTCAATATTTTTGAACAATTGCTCTAGTAAACAATAGATGGCGACACTTTAGCAGTGATTGTTCAATTTGAAATTGATGAACGATATGGGTGTTTCAGTATTATAAAGTTGCACAACGCTTAATGCAGCTTAACGTAAGAAAAACCCTAACTAATTTAATAAAAACCATTGCAGTTTATGCAAAATGTCAAGTTTTTGTATGACTGGCGAACAACAGATGGCGCCTTGCTTGTTCTGATCTACGAGTGCCTTGGTGAAATTCATAAAAAAGCTTATGCTACTTGAGTTTTGTCTTCAAATATTGCGCCAATTTTTAGTTTATCTACAATTTGGTTTTATTTTGCTTAAGAAACCCTTTAATTCAATTCATTCATTTAATTCTAATGCTATGCATTTGAGCTAACTAACAACAGATGCCGCCTCACTTTTTGTTTATATTGCACATGAGACCTTACGCCATGACGTAGCTATCGCCAGCTCAACTAAAGCTTTAGACTAGTTGTACTGCAGCACACTGTTAAATATTGCCGTAGTTTGGGCTGGCTTACAACAGATGTCGCCACTCCTTGTTGTCGTCCGCTATTCAACAATGTAATTCCCAAATTGAATGTTGAACTGAATACAACGTGTTCTTTTCTACCAACCGTCAACTGCTGGCCATGTAGAACTCATGAACTTTGTGTTCTCGAGTTCAAACACCTTAACAGGGCTGTTTGTTGTGTGTGTGTGCTTTGAACTCCCTCAGGCCTAGACTTGGACGAGACCGAGATAGCTCGAACCTGGCTCAACTGTGACTCTGACTGGGACTGCATTGTGCTGCCCTTCCAGCACCATTCATTACAATTTTTCTTCTCTTCTCTTCTCGTCTCTTGTTGTTTTTTTGCAATTCTTTCTAAGCTGCACACAAATCGTGACTGCAACTGCCCCTGCTTTGCGCTTGCCTCACTTGGTGGCAAGTTTGTTTTCGCTTGGCTCGTTCGAGGCAAATTCCAATATGGGTCAAACACAGCAGGCATATCAAATGCAATCCCAGCCCCCATGGTCCAACATTTCAAGACCCTGGTGTCGCTGCTCCTACTCCTACTCCTTCTGCGCCCCCTCCGTTCATCCTCCATTTGCAAATGCAACGCTCGCAATCTGTCGTCGACCATCTCTCCCAACAACGTTGCGGTATTTTGTTGGGATTCTCTTGATATGCCCAGCAAATCCGGCTGCCTCCAACTCCGCACATAAAATTGTATTAATGCCAGATTAAGAATTCAATGATGCGTCGCCTCTTCGTGCCTCCGTTTTGTGCCTCATTCTCTGCTCTTTTCCACTGCTGATTACAAAATTGGAATTTGCACGCTGCGCTTCCGCCTGCCATTCCAGCCAGAGCTCCAGCTCCAGCTCCGAGTGCAGCTCCTCTAGCTGCAAGATACTGCTGCACAAAGCCTATAACTTTTTTAATTCATAAGTGTTGCCTAGAGTTTCTTTTTTTGCAAAAGTGGGCGTGGCCTTGCCTTGATTTATTGATCATGTCGTTGTTGTTGTTGTTGTTGCTTTTGGAGGGCAGAGATTATCACGGAGGGCAGGCAGCCCACTCTATCTTAATCTTGACTCGAACTGAACCCCAGCTTTATGTTACATACTATATTGTTATTGCAGAATGTGCTACACGATAGATAGCTGCTGCAACTTGCAACTTGGCAAACAATTTCAACGATTATCTGCAACGATTTGTCGAAAACTGCACTAGATTGATGGCCGCCTTTCAATCTGTATTCAATGAGGTATTTCAGCTACATTTTTGTGGAATTTCGTTTGCATTGATGCAGTTGCAAGTGATCTTGTTATTATCATTTCTACAGGTTATGAAACTCAAGCTAAATTATATAAAGTGGCATACTGCAAGATATCATTTTTGAAGGGCATATTATTTAAAATTGCTTGTCATTTAAATCAAATTATTACATAATCTATTTACCGAGCAGCTTGTAGCGCATTTTCTTTATTTAAATGCGACATGAATTTTGTGATAAATATTTATTTTTTTATAGTTTATTCTATTTAGAGGGACTATTAAAGCAAAGATTGTAAGCTTTATTTACAGACTTGTTTTTATTAATTATTTAAAATACATCTATATTATGTAGAGGACATTCAATTTCAATTTAAAACAGCCTTCAATTCATTTTGAAGCTATCGAGATTGAACATTAATTTATACACTCTTCTAACATTAAAGTACAGTGCATATGGACATAGGTTAGGTTTATTGTAGCAATTATACAATTCATATTCAATGCACATCACATTATTGACAAGGTTTGCATAGGAAGTCTTCATAAATTCCAGCAAATCAAAGTAGTATTGCATTATTTATGGGGTATTAAAGTGTAATATGTAATATGTCTTTAAGTCGCTTTCATTAAACAGCGAAGATGAAATTGTAGAATTACAGCTCAAATATTCAAAGTTCAATATGCCAAATATAATTCACATCAATAACAGGGTATGCAGAGTGTTACTTTATTTATTATATGCCACATTTTTGGCAATGTTCTTATATACAAATTAGGTTTGTATTGTAAATTATACAATTTATATTTAACTCACATCTGATTAATAACATGGGGTGACTTTATAAATAACAGCAAATCAAAGTACTACTACGTTATTTGCAGGGTATTAATGTATGACGTTTTTATAGCCATTTCAATGGGCTGACACAGCGTCACGTCAATTCGTCATTGCGCCTGGCTGGCGTGCGTGATGCCTTTGGCTTATGCACAGCTGTATCCAGTCAAGGGGAAGTGGGCCGGAGGGGGGAGGTCGACAACGGACATGAATGGGGAGAATACGTTGAGTTGGCGCTCGACTGGGGGACAATCCTAGGCAATAGGCATTCCAAATGTCTGTCTGTCTGTCTGGCGCACTCTGAATGGGGCTTGGCTGTCTGTCTGTCACACACACACACATAAATTCACATACACATCTATGAGTTTATAAATAAAATGAGAAAGCACTACTTGAGCACTAGTACGAGGTATTTGTACATCTCAACAACAACAACAACAAGAATGCGCGTATTTGAATATAAATTATGCCTGCCAAAACGGTTGACGGCGCTGCTCCACTTTGTGCTATTGTATATAGAATACAAAAACAAATTGTATATACTATAATCAAATAGACAAAGCATTGACAACGACAAACAGACAGACGGACAGACAATTGTAGCACACACTTTCTATGGTTAATCCAAAACGGAAGATATTATTTATCACAATTAGAACGAGCGCAAATATTGACAATTTGTTAGCAAAAACAAATTGAATACAAAAGTTGATTAAATATTGGTTTCAATCACAAGTTGACAAAAGGTTGTCACAAAATAGCGTGCTCTATTATAATTACTCATGCTAAGCATTTTGTATATTTAAAGTTGCATTTGCGCTCAATTAATCACTTTTTTCATATGTAAACAAATAAAAAGCTGGGGCTGTTCAATTGAAATTGAAATTGAAAACGGCGTTGGCGCATCAATCAACTCAGCTGGTTGTAAAACACGCTAAGCAGCTTGCAACTCTACAAAATATAAAGCTCTAGCGAAGGCCACAACCCACGCTGGAGAGAGCGCTGTAGTGTAGCAATGGTTGCAGAAGTTGCCACCAGTTGGCGCCACTTGCAGCATAATTCAAATTTCTAACGTGTGTTTTTATTTCGTTCTGCAAAGGCAAGCAAAAGTTCATTGGCCCGTCAATGCGTGGGTTTTTGACAGCCACTTGTCGCAGCAGTCTACACTGCTTTGTTGTTGTCGGCTGCTGCTGCCTGCTTCTTCTTTCACTTACGTTTCTTGCATAGTTTTTACCCATTGCTGGCCACCCAAGCAGGCGCGGGGCATCTCCAACGTCCGTCTGTGTCTAATTTGGAATGGTACGGCGCAAGGGAGGGGGGAAGGCAGCGTTGGCTAGTTTTTCTTTTCATCTGTCTATGAGAGATGTGACGTCCGTTGCGTAAAAACAAAAATGAGCTGAGAAAAATTGTCATGTCAATGTTGATGATTCGCTTGATGGTCTGTCATGTCTGTCTGTCTGTCTGTCTGTCTTTCTATGCTGTTTGCTGCGGCCGCTTTGTGTCGTAAGATCCCTGCTGGAAGTAGCATAAAAAACGACGAGCATTATATTTGAAATATTTGAATTTTCTTTAATTAAGCAAAACTCTTGCAGAGAATTTGTCACGTTGCGTTGAGTTTGTTATATTTTTAGCACATTTTCGATATCTATAGATGCAAATACGTACATATAGTTATAGCGCCCCCTCCTGGCCTCTTGGCAAAAAATTCTGGCCTTACCCAACACACGTCGATTGTGCAATCTGGCAGCTTGACAAGTGGCAGCCCTTGGGGCTAGACAGAGTGCGAACGTTTGCTTGACGAGGGGGTGGGAGGCGGACGAGATCGTCACATACACCCTGTGTAACGGAACTTTGGCTGCTGCATGTCTGCCGGGCAATTTGCCAGCCTGTCCAAAAGAGAGTGAGAGCGCGACTAACCAGAGAGAGAGAGTAAAAGTGAGAGAGCTTTGAACTTGCGCTCTTTCTGTTGTATTTGTGATTGTTTTTGTTGTTGTTGCTATTGCTTTTGCTTTTTCAGCAATTTCTTTCAATTCCTCACAAAATTTAGCGCTTGATCTTTCAGTTGATGTCGCGTTTCGCTGGCGTTTCGTTTCCATTGATAAAGCCGCAAGAATCAAATCGTTGGCGTTGGAAAACAAAAAACGCGTGTGATTTTCAATTTGCAAAATAATAAATTTAACTAACGCGCTGCCACGTTAAACAAATTAAAAAATTATAAATTACAAGAAGCAGAACGTTTCTAAATGGTGTGAAAAACAACCACAAACAACATTTTATTTAATTGCGGAAATTTGTCAAAATGGAATGGAATTGAATTGAATGAAAAACAAAAAATAAAAAAACATTAATTAAAAGAACCGAAACCAAATTAATGAAACGATTAATCGCATTATCAACTCAACCACATGTGGTCGATGCGTGATCCAAATACTCAAAGACCTTCTTCTTCAGTCGATTCTTTTGCCGGATTATGGATTGTCGTTAGGGGCACGTGAGATCTACGATTTCCGTTTGGCCGTTGCCGAAACTGATAAGCTTTCAATTGATCTGCTCTGGCATCAATTTTGAATTTTGAATTTTGAATTTTTCAAGTGGAAATTTGCGCCTACTTTTGTTGTATTGTTGTTGTTGTGATTGTGATTCTTGTTTAAACTCTAGCCTTTTATTTTGTGCATTTTGACATAGTGTAATTGATTTAAAAACTCATTGCGAAGCGTCCGAGTGACCCTAATTTGTGTGCAGCAATGAAGTAGAATTAATGACATGCAAAAATGACTGCGAATGCGAATGCGGAGGAGTAGACAGAAAGAGAGAGAGAGAGAGAGAGACAAAGTGGGCAACAGATATGATGACACATCCCTATTCGAATAATTACTTGCAACTCAATTTTCCTTGCTTTGACTGCAGCCGATCAGAGGAAGCTTAAAAAAACCCTTGGCATGCTGTGATAAAGTGTTCGAAAGGGTTGTATCACACTTGAGCTTTGTCTTAAAAAGATAATTTGATAGATGCTAATATTGATACATTTCGAGAGTATTTTAAATTTATTCAAATATACGACACCACTTTAAAAATAAAACCATCAAAAACTGTCAAACAAGCATATAAATATATACGCTTATAACATTGCCTTTAATACCCTGTAGGAAAGAAAAATGTAGCACAAAAACAGTAATTAAAAAGTTAATTAATCCATTTTTTTTAATTGAAATATTTACATGATAAAATATCTGTAATACCCTGGCGTATTTTTCAAGTATTCGCTTTACAAAGCGTCTATGTAGGGTATCTGCTAGTGACATCAATTGCAAATAATCTCGTTAAAACAATTTTCGGTCGTCTGGATATTAAATGTGCAAAGGTTCGGCGAACTGCGAGGCGACAAGCAGTGCGAGAGAAATATTTTAAAAATGCGTCTACAGCTGTGTGAGTGTGTGTGTGTGTGTGTGTGTGAGTGTGCGTGTGTGTGAATGTGACCAGCACATTTGCTGCCGCTTGTTGACCATATTGCAACATGGCAACAAGCAGAGCAGGGAGCAAACAATGTAGAGACAAACACACACATACAAACACACACACACACACACACAAATACACTCACTGCTGCTGCTTACAATTTTTAGAAGCACATTTTAAATTTGTCTTGCGACTTTTGCTGCCATTTCCCATTTTCTCTCTCTCTCTCTCTTTCTCTCTACCTCTCCCTTGCCACTCACCAGCGACGTATAGTTTATTTTGAAAATTGAAAAAAAGTAGATGGTCAAACAGAAGCAGCAAACAAATTGCAATTGTCATGTGCTTGCACTTTTTTACATTGTTATCTCTCTCTCTCTCTCTCTCTCTCTCTCAACATCTCTCTTTCTCTATTTTGGAATGCGTTAACATTTTGTTAACATTTGGTCTTTTTGCTGGAGTTACCTCGCATTGTATTGCCTGTTGCTGTGGGCAACAATGTGTGCAAATATTTGTTTTTCCATTGAAGATGACAAATTTTTAGCTGAAGTTTTCACCAAGTTTCCACTGCTCCCCTTCCCCTGCACTTTTCAACGAGTTTTCTCGTTTCACCGACATCAACTTAATCCAAGTGCCCGTCGGCTACATGGCAAATTGAAACTTGTGGCTTAAATTGCATTTTTGCCTGCAACTGCAACTAATGATGAATATCTAAAGCTACTCAAATTGCTTGTTAAATAAGTGTGGCAGCTTTAAAAGCATTTTACATGGTGGCAATTACTGCATGACCTGCAAATTTGCCACTCACTGTTGTTTTGATTTTGATTCAGATTCATTTGATTCATTCATTATTCGGCATCTGCATTCGCATTGTGTACGCCAAGCTGCAGCAATTTGGCCTAACAAATGTGTACTCTCTGGCTGCCTAAATGCCTCCTCTTAGCCCTGTCTTAGCATCAGCCAGTTTGTCGTTTTGACGGCAACTTCCGTTTGGCTTATACCCTACAAAGTGGGGGTGATAGCTAAGGATGATCCTCTTAAGAGATAAGAGACAAACAGCAGGCAGCTTTTTCACGAGAACTCAGCTTGTGTTGTAAGCAAATATTTGAAAGTAGAAGCAACAAAGAAAGAATATATTATTGAGTTTATTTTCGCCAACTATTTCTAATTATTATAAATTATAGATTATAATAATTATTTTTATTTAATGATACTTAAGCTGATGACCATTGCTTAGATGAGAGCTGTGATTACTACTTGGACTTCCTCTAGGCAACTTTATTACTTTGACATAGCTATTGTAGTTGATTGAAGTTGAGCTGTTTTACTTTACAATCTTATTTTTGAATCATGTCAACTTCAAATATTAAATGAAATTGTAACTTATAATTTATGAGCCAGCCAAAACATGTAAATAAAACACCAACATTTTAGCTCGCACATCTGCAACCTTATCCACAGCCTATGCTTAATTTCCTAGGGTATCTAATCTGCATATCTCAAGTTGAACAACTTGCTGGGCTTTGTCTTGACATCACGTCACGAATGCTGTGCACACATTTGCAATTTCTTCTCTTATTTTGCATCTCTCTCTCAGTCTTCTCTCTGCTCTTTACTGACTCCTCATCTACCTTGTATAGTATTGTTTGTCTTTTTTGTGTGTGTTCTCTGTCTCTAATTTGCTGTCGCTTTGCTGCGGTTACTCAAACAATTATTTTTGCATTTTCATGTGTACAACAAATTGCTTGGCCGTGCTTTTCTCTTCCCATTTTTCCCATTTTTCCAGTCAGCAAAAATGGCTTGTTTGTTTTGGCTTGTAAGTGCAACAAGGCACTTGAGCTGTCTGTACGATATATGCTAGTGTGATTTTCTTGGCCCGGCACTTTGCAACTATCAATTATTTTAGCCACACCCTCGCCGATGCTTTGCATCATCAATTAAATTTATAGTTTTGCTTTTGTTTATATCAAACGTAGTTTGTTGTTGAGTTCGTTTGATTCATTAGTTACAAACTGGCCAGGGCAAAGTGTGTTTAAGTGTGTTCATTAATTACGGACCAATTGCTATTGAATTTGGGTCATTTGCAATTTGTATTTAAACGTAACTATTTCGAGATTTTCCATTTACTTAGTTTTGTTTTGTTTTCTACGATTTTCTGTTGTTAATTGTCTTTTTTGTTTGCTTTGGCGCAATTTATTTTTGGCAATGCCCAAATTTCCCGTTTTTCATCAATGATTTGTTGTTATTGTTCTTTCTGCACATATTTGCAGCTCATTAAAAGCCAAGCAAAAAACCAACAACCACAAAAGTGAAAACAAATTTCCCAATTTTCTCATTTTACTTTGATTTTTCAGCATCGATTTAATTGCAGGCTGTCTCTCTTTCTCACTCTCGCTCTTTGCTCGTTCTCTCCTTCTATGTGGCGACCTTCGCTTTTCGTTTGAAATTTTCATCAAGTTTATTTACTTGAACCGAAACAATATTACCCATACGCCACGTTGGCCTCCAAAAGCCATATGCATTCAATACAAACTTGACCATCTGCTCACTGCCTTGTGGCACATGGCGGCAACACCTTCCCTCTGTGCCATTAAATATTAATGCAAGGCTCAAACGCTGCTCGACACACGTCTAATTGGCATTAAGTATACGTCAGGGTGCACACCAACATTCACTAAATTTGACTAGTAGTTGAAGTCGGCCTGTTTGTTTATTTTTGTTATTTAATGTCGGCTGAAGAAAAAAAGAAATGTAAACATAAGATTAAATTAAAGTCAATATTGAAAAATAATATTAATACATTTGGAACTAAATAGTGAATTAAAAATTTAAAGTGAAGAAAAGCAAACAGATCTAAAACGATAGACAAATCGATAGACAATCCAATCCATGTATTTGTTAATAACTTTTTAACGAGCAAAGAGATATCGAAAATGTTCATGCAAAAATTCGAAATTAAATTGCCAGCAAATCCAGTAAATTAATTTGGTTCAATTATTAAACATGAACGAATCAAGTCAATCAATTTATTTGTATATATTGAAATGACAAAAAGGTTGAACAATTCTTTCAATTCCAAAAGCGACAGTTAGAAAGTGCACATCTAATTTGATTTGAATTTGATTTGAATCGGAAAACATCTGCTCTTTTAGTGCTGACAAAATGTGTCTCAGAATTGTGACAGACTTTTGATTCCGTCGTGCATCAAATTGGTGAAAAGTGTGCGTGGAAAATGTGTCTCAGTCTGCGCAAATTGTGTCAAGCCTGTCGAGGTTAGTAAAAGCAACTAAAAACTACAATAAATATTTACTCACATAATTGGCCAAACTGCTCCCTTGGGCTTTGAAATATGCATGCTTCTTTTAATTGAAACTGCACGCAAGTCTACTTAGCATTAAGTATACGCACGAGTGCATCAATGTGGCAACAGTAGCGAATTGGTCGCGACAATGGACACAATGTGGCCACTGGTTGGCCTCCTGCTGGGTCTGTCCAACAACAGCAGCACAGAGCTGGCGGGAACCAGTTGTCGCATTGCCCAGGCACAGTCTATGCAAATCAACTATATCTATCGCTGTGTGAGCTGTCCAGAGGCAGATTCTCTGCTCCATAGAGCACTGGAGGCCGCACTGCATCGTTGTGTGATCTCGCGACTGCCCACGGCCATGCGCAGCCTGGAGATGCACGAGCTGGAGCCAGTGCGTCTGACAGACAGCATGAATATCTTTCACATACCGGCAGGCGCGGCTGGAGAGCCGTTGGTGCAACGCATTCTAAACATGCTGAATCCGCGACAGCCGCGACGTCACTTTCACAAATATCTCTTCATTTGGCCGGCGGCCAATGAGCAGCAATTGCGCCAACTCTTTGCCGGCTGCTGGCAGAAGAAGTTGCTCTTTGCGCTGGCCATCACCGCACCGCAGGACATCTATGACTTTGATCCATTTGGCGCTACAGGTCTGGAGTTGTCCAAGTCAACCAATGCCAGATACAGGGACAAGTTGCGCAACTTGCAAGGCTACGAGCTGCGCTATTCCATGTTCAGTCAGCCGCTGCGAGCGCTGCCACTGCAGCCAGTGGAGACGCGAGGCTACGAGGCGATCGATGGCTCCATTGCGCGACTGCTGGCCGAGCAGCTGAATGCCACAGCTCGCTATGTGATACCGGCAGATGGCGAGGCCTATGGTCGTTGTCTGCCCAATGGCAGCTTCACTGGCGCTGTGGCGAATCTGATGGATGGCATCACGGACATTGCACTCAATCTGCGCTTTGTGCTCGACTGCGTCAGGCCAATGGTGGAGCACTCGTATCCCTACAGGCGCACCTACCTCTGCCTGGTGGTGCCAGCCGCCGATATGCAGCCCGAGTATCGCATTTTTGTGACAGCCTTTCGCAACACAGTGTGGCATTTGCTGTGGATCAATTTTGCGATTGCCTTTGTGATCTTCATGCTGTTGCAGTGGCTGCTCCGCTGGATAACGGGTGAGGTGGGCGACCAATGGCCCGAGGTGTTTGACATGCTCTTCAAGACGCATCTCGGCCAGCCTGTCGAGCATTTTTCACGCAAGAGTTCGTTGCGCGCCTTTCTCATGGGCTGGATTATGTTTAGCTATGTGCTGACGAGCATTTACTTTGGCAAGCTGGAGAGCAGCTTTGTCCAGCCCAGCTATGAGCAGCCGCTGGACTCGCTGGATGATCTGCCCAAGCAGCATTTGCGCGTCCATGGCGTCAACACCATGTTTGATGCGGTCACCTCGTCGCTCTCGACTCAACATTATCGGGCGCTGACTGCTTGGCACCGCATACATCCGCTCAAGGATACGGATCACTTTTACGAGCTGCTCGTCAGTCGACGCTTCAGTCGAGCTGCCTTCATAATGCGTGACGATCGCGCCAAGGAATTCCTGGCCATCACCTACAATGCCGAGTCGGGACGTTCCGCCTATCACATTGTCAAGCAGTATCTCAGATCTATGCCAAGCACTTATATAATGCCAATGGGCTCACCATATCTCTACAAGTTTCAAATGCTCTTGAGCGCCTTTTTCGAGCATGGTTTCTTCGAGTATTGGACACAGTTGGATGTGCTGCGTCGCACTCGTTCCACGCAGTCCGATGAGTTCTATGAGGATCTGGGCGATGAGACGGATCTGCCCACAGAGGATGCCAACTCGGGTGATTCGCAGGAGAAGAAGCGCAAGAAACGTGTGGTCCTCACCATGGATATTCTACAAGGCGCCTTTTACTTGTGGATCATTGGCATCTCGCTGAGCTTGCTGGGTTTTCTGCTGGAGCAGTTCTACTTTCGCCTAAGGAGATTCCGACAGTCTCGACTAATTGCGCGACTAAGATGAATGTCTGTTGCACTTTTTTCTGGCAATTATTTATTGAATACATCATTTGGGGCACAGTGTACCCGGTACTTGTATGGCTGGCTGGGTATAACAAGTGAGAGACGGTCTGGCTGATGTAGCCATTCGTCTGTCTGTCTGTTTGTCTGTTGGAACTGTCATCTTTCGCCTTTTTTGACAACTGAAGCCGACAATATTCCTGCAGCTCCAATGCAGTTGAGATTAATTAAAAGATATGTATAATGGCGTGCTACACTTTTCTCAGGCAATTGTAAGTTGGCTACATAATTGGGACAAAGTGTGTTAATGCCCGGCATTTATGTAGGCTGCTGCGTATAAGAAAGGAGTGAGAGACATGTGTGCGACTCTTTAGAGTATATTTTAGATCAACATCAATGGCTAGCTGATTTGGTCAACCGTCTGTTGGAACTGTCACATTTCATCAACTATGACAGCCAAGGCAGCCAAATTTGCCGACAATGTTCCGGCAGCTTCTACACAGATTAGTTGTGTTCTTAATTAAACACTAGCGGGTATGTCAGAGTCAGGTTCTTCTCTAACTACTTTGGAGACGTCATGGCAACACCTCAAGCAGATTTATTGGCTGTCCAAAGCTTGCCAGTTCTTCGCTTTTAGCGACTGTCTGGCAACGCCCACACATTCACATTCAGGTCCCTTTCCTTGTGCACAATTTATGGGGGAAAATGTTGACAATCTGGCTGTATAAATAGCTAGTGAAGCTCATAATAGATTGTAGCGACGTTTCCAAAAAGCATTTTGCAGAACATTTAATAATTTTGCGAAAGAAATGCGCATTAATTAAACAATTCATTGAGAGTGTCACAACAAATGTTGTTGTTGTCGAGCTGAGTCAGAAAACCAACTCATTTGACACAGTGCTCGACTTGAATTTATTTATGCTTTGGAATTTCTGCTCAAAATTGAACAACCAAATTGTGTGCTAAATAAATTGACACCATTGAGATGTCCACACATCATCCCAACAGGATCTCATCGCGTCTGCTGTCGGGCAGCGAGTCGAGACAAAGCAAACACAGGGACGATAGCAGTCGGAGTGATGACGATGACTTTTATGCGAGTGCAAGGAAACGCAAAGGAGGCAGAGAGAGGCACAGAACTCGTCGTCGCAAACAGGATGGCGAGCTCAAGAAGCAGCTGCTCAATGAGGACTTTAAGCTGCTGCTCATGCTGGCGCCCAGTGCGGACGAAGCCTTCAGTCCCAAGTCCATGGACCATGTGCTTGCCTTGTTGTGGCGCCACAAGTTGGCCGACTGGCAATGCGAAAGCATTCAGGAGCTGAGCCTGCGTCTGGAGTACATGAGCTACTTTAGTGTCTGCCTCAATCAGAAGCAACTGCGTGGCATCTTTCAGCAGAAGCCGCCGGAGCAACTTGGTCGGGTTCATTTCAAAGACATCATCGATTCGAGTGGCAATCAGAGTGCTTGGCTGACCATGGCCAACATGTTGCAGCAAGAGGGCAGTCGGTCAAGCAGCTTGCGGCATGCTGGTGGCACAGGCAGCAGCAAGCTCAAGTATTCCAGGGGCACCACACACAAGCTCGCCTCCAAATCGAAGCCCAAGCTGGCGCCCAAATCCGATTTGTTCCTCGCTCAGAGCTCGTCCTTTGCATCGAGCAAAGATGACAGTTCTAGTGTTGTTGCTGCCCCATTGAGTGCATCTCACAGCCAGCCCAGTCAGCCGCGTCCCATTGATCATTACACGCGCAAAGAGCTCGTCTATCTGCTGGACACCATCAAGCGAGAGATGTGTGGTGAGCAGCTGGCTGTGCCCGATGCTTACCTCGAACTGGAGCTGAAACGCTACAGGGAATTTTATGCTCGCCATCGCCTCAAGGATGACGACTATCAGTCTATTGCCGATCCGTCCAAGGAGCGCATCCACTTGCTGCTCAATATGCAAACTGAATTGATTAAACTATTGTCGGAATGACAATACTCGTATGTGTTCTCTGTCGATGTGTGTGTGTCTGTGAGACCGTTTGTATTTTGCAAGTATCTGACTTGGCTTTTAAGATGTCCCTCATTCAAGACTAAGAGTTGGTTAATTGAGTTGCATTTAATTATGGCTAGTCAAATCACAATTACTCTTAATATATTTTGCCAAGAATCTGTCCTTTATTAAACCAGTTAACGCTAGTTTTTATACTTGTTCTAAGAATGTTTTGCAACTGCATTTTAAATAACTAATAAAATATGTATAAAAATATTTTGAAAACACTCTTTGTCAATATATAATTCGAATTAATATTTTTGGCAAATTTTAAGACAAATTTGAAAAGCAGATCACAATTTAACCATATTTATTAGACTATTTATTATTTGTTGCAAAACTATATTTGGTATATTAGTGTAGAATTTTCTAGGCCTTCAACTCTATATGTATTTATTGGATATTGCAAAATTTATAGTTTATTTAATTTGATAAAGCTAACTCGGCTCATCTTCTCCATTGCGCTATTCGAGGAGGAGAATCACATCAGCAGATGTTTTGCATATAATAATTCAATAATACTTGTTAGAAATCTTTTAACGAATTCTGAAAATGTATTCTGAGAAATAATTTATTATAAACAATTGCTTGAATTATTGTTTTATGAATAAATATGACCAAGAAGCGTATGCAAACACATACATACATACATATACATATACATATATGAATTCATATATAAATCTGTTTGAACTGGAATTTTTAGAAGCCCAAAATACTTTTATGATTGCTTCATATTAAGGCTGACTTTGTTAAGCATTGCAGTAGCAATTTATTGAAACCATTTATAAATAACTTAACTAGTTTTTCAAGTTTTTACTTAGTTATTTTCTATTTAGTTTATATGAAGAGCTGACAGCTGTAAAGGCTTTGTATTAAACCAATTTCTTTATCCATTTCCTTTTGCAGGTCGCAAATCTGTGGATGAATCAACTGCCCAGCAACAGCAACAACAACAGCAACAACATTCCAGCAACGTCTCTGTTAACGGTTCGCCGCAGCGTGTGGCCAACAAGAGGAGCAGCATCACGGTCAATATGCCAGCTGCAGGCTTGGGTCAACGGCCGCCTAGCATCATATCGACGGCCAGCCAGGACGAGAGTGTTGGTGGAGTGGGCGTCTTTAGTGAGAGCACGCCCGAGTTGAAGGCCAAGCTGCAGGCGGAGGAGCAGCAGGAGCAGGAGCAGCACAGTTTGAACTATGTGGATGTGGGCTATCGCCTCAATCCCGATGGCAGCGAGTCGCGGGAGGTGTACGGCTCCGAGGCGGAGCTGTACGACACGGCCAAGGTGAGCGACATGCAACGGAAGTTCCATGGCGCCAATGGATTTGTCCAGGAGTCGAGCACAGTGTATGCGATTATCAAGCCGGAAATGCAGGAACCACAGCCAGTGACGCCGCCTCGTGGCCTGCTGCAATCGCCAACGTCCAGCGCAGATGGTTCGCCATTGCATCGTGGTGTCTACAATTCGCCACCGGTGGGCGTGGTCTCGCCCATTAGGCGACGCAACAGCAGCGAACAAAATGGCGGTGGCAGCAGCAAGTCGACGCCTCCCATGTCGCCGTCTCGTGCTGCCTTGGTCAAGGGTATTGCGCCCATTGCCTCAATAGATGCGCACGAAGAGGAGGACGAGGAGGAGGAGCGGCTGCAGCACGCTGGCGAAGAGGATGAACAGCTGGCCGTAGAATATGTTGAAGTGCTCGAAGATGACGACGAGGAGGAGCAGGAGATGGCACCTGTATTGCCAGAGCGTCGTGCTCCGGCGCAGGGAGCACTCGAGCTGCAGGATCTAGAGTATGCAGACACCAGTGCTGGCGAGGATGAGGAGGATATATTGCAGCATTTAAAGTGCAGTGAATTGGATGTGGAGCTCATCGATGATGTGGTCGATGAGATGATCAAGGTGCATGTGACCAGCACGATAGCTGCAGTTGCACCAGCTCCGGTTCCTGCTCCTGGTCCTGCTCCTGCTCCCGTCTCGGCTCCGGCTCCAGTTGCCGCACCCGCTACGAACATGCCGCGGGATGACAGCTTACCGGATGCCATGACAGCTGCCGAAGCGGAGCGATTGTTGAGTTCAAGGTGAGTCCAGCGCATTCCCCATTCATAGCTAACTAAGGCATGTTAGTTCCTTCCATGTGTTGTACTTGTACTTGTACTTGTAGTTACTTCTGTGCTTTGCTTGAGCATGTTTGTTGTGCGTGACATTGTTGGAGCAGAAGCAGAGGCATCATTGGCTGCTCATATATAATATAATATATAGCACGCATACGCCCTGTCGGCTCTCGAACAATGTTGCCTCAGCCTGCAGTATTTTTAGTTTCTTCTGCTATTTTAATACTAGTTATTAATAGTGTATAACAAGCTAGTTGATATAATATAATAGATAGTCGAGGCCACATAATCATGTCCCAACATAATCATCATTGATGACAATATATTCTTGTTGACAATTTTGCCATGTACATTACATCTATTTGGTAGCATTGTTTAAAAGCTCCAGGCTAGGCTTTTAGTGTACATAAGTTCACAGTATTGTTTTAGGGAAATTAAATCACAGACGTAAAATTAAATATGTTTTGTTTTAATCGAAATAATGTACATAATAGACAGTCGAGACGACGTCTGCTAGAAGCTAGAGCTAGCACTCTGAGCTAGATTTGTTAACAAATAATGACAAGTTCCGTTTGCACTGTTAAATTGTCTTAAAAAGAACTATTAATAAAATATATTGAGCGAGTTAAAATTAATAAATAAGAATAGGAATTTATTTGAAGTACAACATTTAATTACAAATATTTATAGCAGCTTCTTAAATGAAGAGTCTCTGACAGTCGAGCACACTCGTCTGTAGTTTTCAAACTTGTTTTGGTTAGTTTGCCAGCATTTGTTATTATTAGGCGATGCTGTCCAAGCCAAGCAGTTGTTCTTCATCCGTCTGGCTGGCTGTCTGTCTTGATCTTTTGCTGGCTTTAAGTTGATGTTATGCTTGGCTTCCTGCTTCCTTTATGCACTCACAAGCCGCTCAAAAGCTGTATAAATATTTGCCCACCCTGCTGGTGCTGTTGCTTTTCTTGCCGCCTTCGCATTCCTGACTTGCCCGCCTTGCCCGACTTGCCTGACTTGCTTTTGTGTGTCCTTGGCACACGGCCTCAAGTCGAGCAATCTACTTGGTGCTTCAGTTGGTGTCTGCCAACTATTCATCATGCTGCTCTGGCCATACACTACCTTCTGTTGGGTCCTCTTCAGTGCGCTTTGTCATCATCAACATTGTTGTAATTGTAAGCTAATCTGACGTTTGTCGCACTGCAGCCAGTTGGTGCACTGTTGCAACTTGCTAGTTGCAATATCCTTCCGGTAAGTTGTTCACGCACTTTGTAGTCACTTTTTAAGCTGCACTGTTCGCTGCACTTTAAGTTGCCAAACTTTGAACTGTGCTGAACTTTAACCCATTGACTGACTCTGCCCCGTCTCTTGACGTCTCCTCCCATCTTGGCAGTCGCGTCGAGCTCTTGTGTTGTCCGAGTCATGCATCAATTTGTTTAATGACGTCGTTTGGGGCTACGCACCACAAAATGCACTTTGCTTTGTTTGCAGCCCCCTTCCTCTCTCCTCTCTTCTGTTTCCTCGCCCAACCCAGTCAATTTCTCAGCTCTCAGTTCTCGGCTCGCAGTTTTATGTAGTTTGGTGTCACACCCAGAACACAGGTGTGTATTTGCTTGTTTTGTTGGCCCCAAACCATATCTGTGCTATCTATCTGGACACCTGCTGGTTGCGGCCTGGCCCTAAGTAGATTTTCGCAGTCATTCATTTCGACTTCTGGCCTGCTTATAGAGCCAGCCCCCCTTCTCACCATTGCATCGACTTGCCATTGATTTATGTGCGTTCGTTCAATGTTTCTCTGCCTGCTGCTTGCTTGCACCAAACTCTTTCTAAAAGTATTAAAATGCAATTTTCAACGCTTGAAGCATTTATAGTTTTTTCTATGGCTTCAAGTCGAGACTTTTGTTTGGCTATTTATCATGCACAATTGTTGGCGCTACCTTATAAATGTGCGCATACCCATTCAAAGGAGCCCAAGGGTGGGGAGGGGAGTGGGGAGGCGGCGCAGTTATTTTGCCTTCACGTCACGCAAATAACCAATTTTGGTGTTTTACGTAAATTTCTGTGAAAATCTGCAAAGAAAGCAGCTAAAATTGTTTGTAGTTTCCTGTTTGGTTTCTTTGCAAAGTGTCGAAAGCGAAGGAGTTTCGAGTTGCAAGTAAAAAATTGCAATAAGTAAGTGAAAGATAAATGCATAAGAAAATGGCAAAAATGCAAGATAAATTTGTTGAACAACGAAAAATGGCATAAATATTTGCTAAAGCGGCAGCTAAGAAGTTAAATATTCCAAAATAAACAATAGTAGAAATTGCATAAATATTTTGAGCATAAATAAATGGCAATTTATACAAGTTATGTTTATTTGGCATTTATCAAACAGACAGTGGAATAAATGTTAATAAACTATATACAAAATGGTTGAATATTATAATATTAGCTCATTCAATCCCATCAGTTATAATATTTAACAGGGTATTTGGTTTGTATGTTGCATACTTTGCTGCTTGCGTCAATTAGTCTGCTATTTGAGGCAATCTCCTCCTTTTTTTCTGCGTTGTTTGTTAGGTCTATATTTATGTGCAAGTTTCGTGTGAAGTGGCAAACAACTCAAATGCCAAAACTCACTCAACAAGTGAGCTCAAGAGAGCCAGAGGGAGAGAGAGAGAGAGAGCGAGTTTGAGTGAGTTTGCTTGTTATCCTGCTGAGCATATAGCGCGCTCTCTCTCTCAACTCTCTCTCGCTCTGCCTGGCTGTTTCAACTCGTTTTGCTGTTGGCCGCCTGCAGTTTTTGAGTGCTGCTTGTGCAGCAGTTTGTGGCATCAACGAGGAGCTGCCGCTGCTGCTGTTATTGCAACTCATAGATCCAATCACATGGCCGCCATTCGTTCGCCTGTCACGTTGCTCAGCACTTGCGTATTGTCCTTGCAATCGGCATCGCCTTCGGTTTGTGACGCGTCCTTTTTAATTAACATTGTGTGCTTGAGCGAAAAATATTTATAAGGAAAAAAATATCAAGCGAAAAGCGTAAGAAAATACACGTTGATGGAAATAAGTTTTTAATTAAAATATTGCGTATACGCCGCGTGTGTGTTGCGGCTTATAACGGTTTAAACCAAAGGGAAACTGAAACTTTCCGAGTGCTGAAATTTCATTTTCGGGTAGGTGCAAACCATAACGATAACGATGATAATCATCATGATAATGATAATGACGTTTTTGTGGTATCATCGAGTGGGCTGTCATTGGATTTTGGCCATGCCAATTGACGCTGCTTAATGGCCTTGTTGCTGCTATTGCACTTGGTGTTTTTGTTGTTGTTGTTGTCCACACTGATGTCACGATTGCTGCTCAGCTCTGAGCTCTGTCTCTGACCACACATTAACTGCATGTTGTGGGCCTCGTTAGCTTTTAATTAGACGTCTATCGTGTGGCAAATGGGCAAGTGCTGAAGCTGAGACTCGTTAGTGGTCGAATCGATGTTGCACATGCCCCAATTAAATGAACTTACACTGTATCTGCTTTGCTCTTGGTGTTAAGTGCTGCAGGCTTATCAATTGGTCGAGATGCAAGAAACTGCAATTCTCATTGTTTTTATTTATTTCTTACAATTTTAGCTTATGGATCAGAAAACATAAATTTGCCATTAAAATCAAATAAGTAAAAAGACTAACTAAAATGCTAAAATTATTACAGTCTAAGCTCTTTAAAATCCTTGTTAATAATTGCACGGTTTCTTCACTTAATAAATAATTATTTAAATATTTCTGCGTTAAGTTGAAAATGTACGCAAATTTTTAGTCTCTGAGATTTTTTGATTGCTTGTCAAAATTTGCAGTTGCATTTGCATTATTTTATTCAAATAGAATTTGCTGTCGCACATAATTGCGGACATGCAACAACAACTTGCCGCAAGTGCTAATCGCTCATTTGCCATTCAATATGCCAACACTTAAGGCAGCACTCTGCTGACTTGCCATCCCTTGGGGCAGCTGTCAGCTTAAGCACGCGAAATGCATTAGAAAGAGACACTCTCAAAAGAAGAAGGGGAAACGGAGAGAGAAGAGAAGTAGTTTGCTTTTAGCAATTGCTCTTTTTAAGCTGATTTGATTTCAATTGCTGCGCTGCTCTGCGCTGCGGTGGCAACTCAAAGCCGGTTGCCAAAAAGGGGCAGCATCAGTTGACACGTATTGCGAGTGCTTTCAATGCTAAATAAACAGCCAGGCAAAAAAAGGAAACTCAATCTGCCAAGCGCATTAGTTAAGTCAATGCTTAACTACTCTATGCAAGCTTTTAGCACTCAAACTATAAACACTTGCATTAAATATATTTAAAACACTTTTTGGGGGGCTGCCTCTCAAAATGCGCATTTTTTGTGGCCTAATTGAAAAAGTTGTACTTAGTTGGCTCTTGCCACTTGCCGCTTGCTGGTGGCCACAACGCTGTCCGCTGTCACGAAAGTTGCCAGCACGCGTCAGTCGCTTTGCATGAAATTGAAATTCATTTGCAACTGGGAAGAAAAAAAAAAATTACACATACGTTGCAGCAGCAGCAATTTACGGCAACTGCTTAATGCCCTCTGAGCGCTCAACTTGCAACTCGCAACTCGCAACTTGCAACTTGCAGCTAGCCCTCAATTTACATAAATTGGTGGCACAGGCAGCCAGCATGTGTTGATGCTGTCCTTGGCCGAAAGTCGCCCCCAAAAATTGCCTCCAGCACTCGACTCATTTATCTTGCAGGCATGCAAAAGGATGCGCCCTTCTTTGTAGACCCTGCGGCAAAGCCAAAAAGTAAAAGAGTCTATTAACATAAACGAGATGAGCAAGTGAGCAAAGGCGAGCCGCATCGTATTGATTTTAAATAAATTAATATATTAAAGTCAAGTGGCAGGGTCTCGCATGGTCGAAGGTAGCAGTTGCTGGTCATTTTTTTTTTTTTTTTGGCAAAAGCTGCGTTTGTCCTTGACACGCGTCGTTTTGTCCAAATTGTTGCTGACCTCCTTCACCCCTCCTTGTGCGCCTTGTCCTCCCCAATTTGCATCCCTTACGAATTTGTGGCAATTCTCTGCTCAATTGTGGACAAGTTGCAAGCACACTAGGGGAAAAGCATTTTCTTAGCTCAGCTGGCGGATTTTCTCTGTTATATTTTTGGACTAAACTGCCCTTTGGCTGCAGTTGCAATTTGTGTTTTTTTTTTTTTTTTTTGTTTTTTTGTTTCTCAATAAGTTTGGTGCCCCATTGAACTTTTGATTTTTTGTTGTGCTAGTTGCGAACTTTTGCTTTTGACTGCGTTTAGCGAGTTGTTCTTTACATTTTATTTATTTTGTTGGCCTCAGGGATTTAAGCGCGAATAATTTTTGCTTTCTATATCTCGTTTTTTTCATTTCTATTTATTTCGTTGGCTTTCACGCTATAATCTCATTTTTTTTACACTGAGCCCTGCTTATCGCACGCTCAATTGCAACAGAAATAAAAACAAAAAGTAGAAGAAGCGTTACAATCACAAAAAAGTGCGGCAAGTGCACTAAGAAAAGTTTCCTTTTTTCCGCTAAAGTCAACTTGGAAATGGAGCGCACACACACACACTCCACACACACTGTTGGTTGTTGTTGGCAGGAGTATTTATTTGAATGGTTCTCGAGATGCTCTGCACTCAATGAGCGGGAATTGTGCGAGTTTTAATGGAGTTGGCAACGTTTTGCAACAGAGCTAAAAGTTTGCAGTTTGATCGGCAGCTGTGGCAACTTATTAAAAAAAGAAATATATATGCAACTAAATGAATTATTGTTTATGGTTTAAATGTCGAAATGGCAAAGCATAAACTGTGCAAAGAAACGCTCTAATTGCTGCCTTAATTACTTAAGTAAAAGTTTAATTAGGGCGGCAATAAAATTAAACCAAATGGCAAAACTATATATACAGAAAAAGAGTTATGCTTGCAACTAAATGAATTATTGTTTATGGTTTAAATTTTGAAATGGCAAAGAATAAAGTTTTAATAGAAACTCTCTAATTGCTGCCTTAATTACTTAAGTAAAAGTTTAAGTGCAATAAAATTTGAAATTAATTCCTAATTCAAACTGAATGGCAAAAATAAACACTTTTAGTTCTTGCTTAATTACTGAAGTAAAACCACAATAAGAGTGGTAATTAAATGCAATAAAATTTAACATTAAAACACAATGAGAAGTGAATGAGAAATATTTGTACTTAGTGTATTTTCCAGTGCGCTTTTCGCAAGTTTTGCAGCCCTTTGCATTGTTTACTTGCACGTCTCGCTAATGCTCGTTTTACACTTTGTATGGCCACTAAGTGTTTGTTTCTGTGACTTTATCGCCATGTGCACCTTTCGATGTGGCAGTTGTTGTTCTCCTTCTTCTTCTTGGCCTTGTTATCGGCCATGTTAAGCTTTGTGTTTACCAAGTTTGCGCAAAAGTTGCGGTTGCAGTCGCAGACTTGAGCAAATACCCAAATTTATTTGTTTGCCATTGCGCGTAGATCTTTAATCTTTAGTTATGGGGCATGTGGGAGGCGGCGAGGGGAGTGCAAGTAGCAGATGCTAAAAGAAAAGCTAAACAGCAGTTGTATTTAGTAGATGGCGTTGGAGATGAAGATATAGGTGGAGTGGAAGATGAAGACGCAGTTGGAGTTTGGGATTGGCTAATTGAAGTGCACGCTGGCAGGGAGATATGAAAGATAAACAGGCTGCAGTTATGCCACATCCCTCTTCATTGCTCCCTCCCCTCTCCTCGTCTATCACTTGCACTTCCTGTCTATTTGTGTATGACGAAGGAGACCGCCTGCTGTACGTTGATTGCCTTCAACTTGACGGCAGCTGCAGCTGCTGCTGGTTTGAGTTTTCCTCCTGTCGACATCCCTGGTGCGTCTTTTATGCTGCGCCCACTTGATGTGGCAAAGCACTTTGAAACTTTGCATTTTAGTTGCAAGTTATGGAATTTTTATTTCTCTTGCACTTCTGAGTGTCTTGAGCGCAGCGGGGGATGCCGAAAAATTGTATTCATGTATGCGAAACACTTGGACTGTCCCCATAATTTTATTAATATGTGGTTGAGCGTGTGGCAAGTGTGGCAAGTGGCTGATTAAATGGCAGAGAGTTGCAAGCATGCAACTGGGAGCGATTGCCATTGTCGTTGTCCTGCTGCCAAGCATTTAATTGCCAGGCCAAACAGGCAGTTGCATGCATCATTTTGAATGCGGTAATTCACTCGGCGACTGGCAAATATTCAACTGAATTATGACTGCCTCTTCTTGCTCGATTCCCTCCCCCCGCAACCTCTTCCTCTTATTACTGTCAACAGTTAGGCGTGGTTTATTGCCACAGTTTCTGCTGCTTGTGCTTGTTCTTCTCGTTCTCGTTCTGTTTCAGTTTCTGCCTTGCCGATTGCCATTTTGCATTACGCTGCCATTTCCCTGCCCCGCTTTTCACCCATTTCCATTGCGATTGAGTTGCGACTGCTTCAAATTCAACTTCAGCATTTTCAGCTTTTCCAGCTGCTCTGGCTGTGGCTGCTGCTGTTGACATTGTCGTTTATTTGTCTCTTCTTTTTCATATGCTCTGCGCAATCGAGCGCAATAAGTGACACACAGACACACACACACACACACACACACATGAACGCACACACACGCATTGAGATAAATCAGCAAACAAAGTTCAGAAATGCCTTATACCCTGTACATGTGTATTGACTGCTTGTCTCTGTTGTTTGCCTAGTGCAAAAGCAGCTTAATTACATGGATTATTGTCATTGGTAATTAGAGTTGCAAGTTTGATAATTAGACGAGTTGTTGACAATGTTGCATTTAAGTAATTTCTGCTGCAGCTTGATCATTTTACAATCTGCATAAAGTATATAGAGCATATTAAGCTGATTATTAAAATGCAAGTGCTGTTTATGATAAGGCAGTGCCATAACCTAATAGTTAAATGTACACTTGCATAATGAACAAACTCATTTTAGTTGCAATTAAATGACTCGAATCATAAATTGAGTCATTAAATGTTAATTGCCTAAGCTGATTACATGGGAATATTTATAAAAATTTGTGTGTTGAAAATATTTTATGATAAATGAAAGCACATGATGATTACATTTCTTTATTGTTTCTAATAATAATATTTATGAATAATTATAATTTTTATGTTTGTTTATTATGAATATTATTTGTTATTAATTGTAGCTTAGAATGCATTTGCAAATGCTAAAGTACAAACAAAGGGCTCTTATTATTATTGCATGTGCATGTTATGTTAAGAACATTTTAATTAGTTAGCCAATTAATTATCATATTTACATGTGTACAAAATGAACAAGTTGAGTTTACATTTGCCTCATTGCAGTTAGCTGCCTTAGTTAAATAAACTATATATGGCATACCAAATATGACTGCCAATTCAACACAGCCATCTCAATGCGATCTTTACAGGATATGGCGAAACAGATGCTCAATTATAATTGTTGCCAACTTGTCATTTTCAACACTGACAACTGCTCTAGTGCACTTCCTTAGCTGCCTCGCCTCGCCCCCCTCCCAAATCGTTTACCCCTCTGCCTTTCACTTGCCAAAGGTCGCCTCGGCTTTGTGCTTTTCTTGTTGCATGCTTTTGGGGCGCAAGCTGATTGTTGCTGCTGCTGTTGTTGTTGTTGTTGTTATTGTTGTTGTTGTGTTGCGTACGTGTTTGCCATGATAAAATTGTATTTTCAATTTATTTGGATGTCGTTGTCAACAGGGTGAAAAAGACGGCAGCCAAATTGAAATTATGTACGAAAATTGCCAAAAATGATTCAAGTGCAGCAACTACGAAATTAGCCAACTGAATACGAGTACTCAGATTCAGTACTCGTATTCACATTCGTTTTGGCGCACAGCGTCAGCAATTACCTTGACTTGCTCTACAGCTACAATTCCAGCCACAAAATGACTTTGAAAAGTCCAGACAGCTCTTTTAATTTAACTGACAGCTATTAATAAAATAAAGCTGACCTGCCTTGCTCCCATCCTGTGCCAGTTCCCTGGGCCCTTTTTGAATAACTCTGTGAATACTCACGAATGACTAAACATAAATTTTGTTATATTTATCACACAAGGGACACGAGTTCATGACTCAATGACGTCATCGCCCGCCAATGGCAGCAACAACCTTGCCAATTGCGCTCAACTTACACTCAAGAGAGTAAGAGTGAGAGTGAGTGAGAGCGAGAGAGAGAGCGACTGAATACAGCTGATTTTTGTTGCTCATTTTGTGGGACAAGGCTTTTCATTTTTCCTTTTTCATTTGCATTGTGGCAGCTCGAATTGTTGTTGTGCTCCTTTTAGTTTCGTGTTGTTGTTTAAATTAATTAAAAGTGTATGACAAAACAATAAGCGTTGACCTTGTTTTGCCAGCACACACACACACAGACTCACCACTACACTCGTATCAAACTGTTTGCTTGTTTTGTTTGACTTAATGGCGTGTCCATATGTTAAGAGGCGTCGGCGGCAGCCTTTGCCGTAGCCGTAGCCGTTGCCGTTGCCTTTGCGGCTTCTCCTAATGAGCATTGCTCGGCCCCGCTTGCCCCACTAAGTAGGCAACACTGAAGGCGCTTTCAGTGCTCGCATTTTCACTCTAAAAAACGACAACAATCACAATGAAAGGCAGCAGCAGCTTTGTCGCTTTTTCTTTTTGCTTTCCCGCGCACTTTTGTTTGCACAACAACAACAGCAACAACAACAACTCTGAGAATTGTGCCCTCTGTTAACTGCGGGTTAACAGTTACAAACGTACCCCTTGCCATCCCTCTCGCACCCTCGCCATTCACATAATTGCATTTGTCTTTCGCATTCATATTCGCATTCGCTTTCGCTCTTCTTCTCGTGTGTGCGTCAGAATATTTAACGCATTTGCCAGTTTACGCTGTCGCTTGTGTCTTGTGGGGTATATTAGTTATGTGAGCACGTTGGTGTCAATAGAAAACTATTTCTAAATTTGTAAATTGAATTAGAATATTGTTTTATAATTATATTCATTTATTGAATGTCAGCTAAGGCAAATTAAAATTGAACAAATTCAATAAGCAAAATTACAAGTATAAAACAATTAAATTTGAAACTGCAATAATTATTTTTATATTAACAATTTCTTTTATTTTGTTTTTATAAAATGCGATAATTATTATAAACACTGGCCTTATATTTTATTTACAATTAAAGTCTTTCTTGAACATTTATATTACTTTTATAAAAAGTATTTCTCATATTTAATTCAAACTTAACAAACCCGAGTTGAATGATTTATTTATTTTTAATTTAAATTGCCAGTGTATTCGTCAGTCGTTATTGATGCTCTTCTCTTTTGTCACATTACAATATTCCAACTGTAGTTTTCGGTTTTTTTGCCGTTCGCTTTTTTGGTGACGTGTTACACATATTTAAATATCGTTAAAGTTTGTGGCCCATTGTTGATGTTGTCATCGTTGTTCTTGCCGCTGTTGTTGTTGTCGTGCTTGCGGTTGTGGCAACTCGATTATTTCTCATAATTATTTTTTCCGTTCTCGCCAGCCAAAATGAAACTTTGTCACCGTCATCGTCACACGCGCCGTATGCGTAATATTTCATAACGTTATGTATGCGTCGCGTGTGCCAGCTCAGTGGGTTGCTGTTCAAGTAAAATGAGATGTACTACACTCTGGGTAGCCCTCAGGCACATGTGTGTGTGTGTGTGTGTGTGTGACACACATTCCAATGCAATTAAAAGCAGTCGTGTTATTTTTATTTTAATTATACAACTAGCGTGGCATGCTAATTTGACGGTTCTGCATTCCTTAATCTAACTCAATCTACTGCTTCACCTTTTTCTAAAATACTATTAAGCATAAGCCGATTAAGAGTTTTGCTCAAACAACATAGGAGACTCTTATGACGAAGCTGCATTGTCATTATACCCTGTAAGCATTAAAGCGCTTAGCTGTGATTCAAAGTTGGCAAAAATATGTGTTTTACAATAAAGTTTTAGAGTTACCAGCTCATTGACCATGGCAACAGCTTAAATCTATGCTGACTGTGCTTTTTGGTGGCAAGTTCGACGAGCATACCCGCTTAGTTGCCACTTGCCACTTGCCACTATTATTGACTGCTAAGCGGCTTTTCACAACTCTGAAATTCACTCAACTTCTGTTGATTTGTCCAATATTTTGCACAATTTAATTGTTATTTGGAGACCACGAACAGAGCAGTTGAACTGGGAATCAGTGCCGTCCACAAAATGCTAATTAAAGTTGGCCAATGGCAGCTGTCAGTGCAATTACAGAATTGAAGTTGCCGGTAAAACTCATTTAAATGCATGGCAAACACAAAGCGTGGAGTGGAGTACACAGTGTTGGACTCGGAGATACCCTGTAAGGGAAACAAAAGCAGAATAATTTATTCATATAATGACAGTCGAAAAAAAGAAGATAAAGGATATTTAAAACAAATAAAATTAAATTTAAACTAATCTATACAGAAAGTAGTGTTTATAAATGTTGATAATTGAAAAAAAATAAAATAAAAATTTGTAAATTTAGTAAAAATAATTGAAGAGTGTCAATTATAAAAAGTGAAGTCTGCCTTCATAATACACTATTTTCTACAAAAGTTAATGGGTATAGTTTGTTATAGAGCTGTAAATGGAAAGAAAATGAAGCAAATTTCCGAGCTGCCACACGGGGGCTTTTCGTGCGTTGTTTTCCACAGAAGCTTTTGCTCATTATCAACAACATAATCAAGCACTTAGAACTGGCAACAAAAGCATCAGCACAAGTGCCACATAAGAGTGTGTGCGAGTGTGTGTGTAGGTGTACAGGTGTAGTTGTGTGACTTGTCTGATTAGCAAGAAGAGTAGATGCCAACAGCAGCAGCAGCAGCAACGTTGCCAATTGTTGGCAGTAATTAACAAACACAGACAAGCCCAAGAGTAGAGCATATGTACAGAGAGAGAGAGAGAGAGGGAGACTCTCCCAGGCGAGACTCGCTCACACGTGACGTCACGCACAAGTGAGAGTGACGAAACACTTAAGCGTTAAATGCACCCAGCAAACTGACTCGACGACTCCTCAGCCAACCCTTTGGCCCCTTAGCTGAGGTGTCATTGCGTGTGCAACGCGGCGTATGCGCCATAATTTTGCTTACTCTTCCTCTGCCTCCCCCCACCCGACTCTGCAGTACAGACGTGCTCGTGTAAGCGTGCATGTTTAATTTGGCATTGCATACTTTGCGGCGCTCGCCAAATGGCAAATGCGTTTTAATTCCATATATGTACGTACGTACATACGTGTATGTGGCAAACAGAGTGTGGCAGACACATTATTTTATTACATTGCCATTTCATTTAATGCCAACTGCAAGCGATAAAGTTCACAACTTGTTGTTGCCCACGCATTTACTGTGCTGCATTTTGAAGTCGTAAAGTGCCAGCAAATGCCTCTAATGGAGCTGGAGCTGTGCAAAGTATTTAATTATTTATTGTTCGACAGCTTAATCATTTTATTACTTACTTCTTATATGACAAATAAATGCAAACTATTAGCTTAATCACTTTATTACCTACAATTAAGTGTATTCAGCTTCTTAAATGACAAGCACATAAATCATAATGAATTATTTATTGCTAAAAAGCTTAATCTTTTTATGACAAACATTTAATTTATTGTGTTCAGCTTCTTAGATGACAATTAAAAGACATAAAAGAGATTTATTAATTAGATACAGCTTTTTAAATGAGAGCTAAATAAAGAAAAGCCAAACATTGCATAGCAAATTGAGACAAGTTGAAAGCTGACTTAATAAATAAATAACAAATAAAGAGATGTTAAAAACTACATTAATATGTAAATAACAAACAAAGAGGGGATGAAAATTTTATAAATAAAAGTATAATATGAAAAATATTGTTATTACTATTTCCCTCTTCTGAGCTACTCGTAACTGCAAATGTACTCTATAGTTTATAAAGGGAAGTTTACTTTGCTACACATTTAATGAAAATAGATATTGCTCTTAAAAATTGTACTTATCTCACCCTGAGATTAATTAGTCTGTAAGATAACTTAATTTAAATCGAAGTTTTTTATTTCAATCGCCTTTTCTGCATTCAATTTATATTGATTTATTAGTGCTTAACTTTAGTTGTTCGCTTAAGCCTTTATGTATGTCAAGCAATTAAGTATGTATTTTTATTTGTAATGCGTATACGTAATTATAGTTGATTAATACGAGTATGAATGGCAATGTAGTTGATTATAATTCTACTTTATAGTGTATTTAAATTGCATGTTTATTTATTTAACTTTTAATTGTATTCTTTCTCTTTCATTTTGATACTATAATTTATGATAATTGCCTGTTGTTGTTGTCGTTGTCGTTGTAACCACTTTGTACACTGTCCTACCAAATGTAAACGTTTGTCTCTCGCCTGTGTCGTCTGTCGTTTTGTCTGTAGCATTTTGGAGAACAAAATCAGGTTCGTAGTGTGCTGTGGCTTCCATTGAATGCCCCAAAGTGTTGAATCCCTTGAGAAGATCTCGGTTATTGAATGCTAACATTTGCTATTTGTTATCCATTCCACAGGCAACAGTCGCTGCTGTCGGACGAGCAGGCCAAGGAGGTTGAGCAGATACTGAACGCATCGCCGAATGTGGGCGTGGCTGTTGCTGCCGTTGTTGCAACTGCAAAGGCAACTGCAACTGCAACATCTCCGACCAGCAACAAGAATCTCAACGCTGTCCCAGCGGTCGTCAGCGAAGAGGAGCCGCCACTGCAAGTGCAAGTGCAGAACGAGCAGCAGCAGCAGCAGCAGCAGATTGAGGAAGACTTTGACTCGGATGACGTTGAGGCTGTGGATATTGTGGGCATCGGGCATGCACCGCCTGCCACATTGAATGCCACCTTCGTCAAGGCGGATAGCACCGAGACAGAGACAACAACAACCACAACACCATCGACGGCAACTGCAACAACCACACGGCACGACGACGACGAGCCCGAGTGGCTGCGTGACGTGCTCGAGGCACCCAAGCGTAGTCTAGAGAATCTGCTAATCAATGCAACGGCACATCGTGCCAATGGAACTGGAACTGGAACTGGAACTGGAGCTGAACTCGAGAATGGCTACGAGTCCATAGAGGCTGGCAAACATTCCGATTTACTGAATCAGACCTATGTGACGGGTGAATCGTTGCACGAGTCCATTGTATCGGTGGAATCGACACAATCGGATGCCACCTTCAACCAGACGACGACCATCGATGACAGCATCATCTCCAGCAAACACAACTCCACATATTCTCTAGCGGATGTCGAGCAGCCGACCAGTTCAACGGTGCTAAGCACTGGCCTCACTGAGCTAGACGATAGCCAGTATTATATACCCGAATATCCGCCCGTTCGCAGCAAGGAGGTGCTTGTGGAGGCGGGCGTGCATTACTTTGAGGATGGCAACTTTTGGATGGAGGTGCCAGGTAGGTCGAGGCGGCTCTCTACAGTCTTTATAAGTCGTTGCACTAAGCTCGTCCCTTTCAAACTTCTAAAAGGTCTGCTAGACTTTGATGACGACGACTGCTCCTACCCGCCCATCACAGTACGCAAGAATCCCAAGGTACGCTTCAGTTCCGGCCCCATACACGTCTATTCCACATTCTCAGTGACCGACTATGATCGTCGCAATGAAGATGTCGATCCCGTTGCGGCTTCGGCCGAATATGAGCTGGAGAAACGTGTCGAAAAGATGCACGTTTTTCCAGTGGAACTAATGAAAGGTCCCGAGGGTTTAGGTCTCAGCATTATTGGCATGGGCGTTGGCGCCGATGCAGGTCTAGAGAAATTGGGCATCTTTGTCAAGACGATTACGGACAACGGCGCCGCTGCACGTGACGGACGCATTCAAGTGAGTAAAGTCAATGTGGCAGCCTTTTGCATCAACTCACTTAACTCTACTTTGTCGCCTGGCAGGTTAACGATCAGATCATCGAGGTGGACGGCAAGAGTCTAGTGGGCGTTACACAAGCCTATGCAGCTTCTGTGCTGCGCAATACTTCCGGTCTAGTCAAATTCCAAATCGGACGCGAACGTGATCCCGAAAACTCTGAAGTTGCGCAGCTCATACGACTGAGTCTGCAGGCGGATCGCGAGAAGGAGGAGCGCATTAAGCGGTAAATGCAAAACAATTCTTTCAACTATTTTATAACAGCTCTAACTAACTGTTCGAACTGCTCTTCCCTCTATAGCCAACAAGAGGAGTATCTGCGTCGCACGCTCGACTACTCCGAGGACTCGACACAGCCGGTGTCGGCGAATTCAAGTGTTTGCGAGGGACCCTCCAGTCCCGTTCAGGTCGAGCATCCCATGGAGGTGGAGGCCACGCATTCGCAGGAGGTGGAGTCGCTTAAGCGACTCCTGCAGGAGGTATGTGCCATCAGTTCGTTGCGATGGCTCGCACACAATACTCTCTAATTTGCAGCTGTGCTAAAATCGTGTTCTCTTTCTCTCCTTTTGCTGAATTTCAAAATTTGTTGATACCAACGCGGATATTGAAACGCAGCATAAAGCGGTAATTGGTCCTTAAACGATAAACGATAAATGCTGAACGATAAACGATAAACGATCAAAAGACTAAAGAAACTACTTTGCGTAGAATTTCAACTAATTGAAGAAGAGTCTTTGCAAAGTCACTTCAATTAATTTGTAGAGCACATTTCGCCAAAGTTTTTGCCTGAGTTTTTTGCTTATTTTATATTTACAAGTGATGTTTCATTTATAATTATTAACAACTGCTCAGCCTAGCTGATGGAACATATGTTCTTTTGTCTGTCTGACCTAGCGACTGTAAATGGTAGAGTTATCGAACAGTTTGCTTTTATGCTGATCTTTATTGTGTTATTCTGTATATTTACTTCAATTTCTTCTATAATGGCATATCATCAAATGATTGCTCAAATTTTATGACGATCTGACGGATCATTGAATCAAAATCAAATAGATTTCTGCTGTCATTAAATAGAAAAAGCTTTCAGCTGCAATTTATACTTTCTCCACTATTATTTGCATTCAATTATTTATTTTCTTATGATTTACTTTTGATTTTTCCCTTTATCCCCCCAGAGCGAAATGGGTTGCCTGGTTAAGGAAGAAATTATACAGAATCTGAAACGCAAGGTTTGTTTATGCTTTTGTTTTTATTTTGCTTTCTCATTAAGTACATTATGTTCTCTCATCAATGCCAATTCATCTCATCTCATTGCACATCATTTTGTATGCTTTGTCAAAGCCACGTAACAAACACAATTAATTGCTGTCAACTTTCCATCTGTAGCTGGTGAAGCTGGAGACGACGGGCAATGAGAATGAGCTGCTCAGTGAGCGACTGCGTCAGAGTGAACGGGAGCTGGGCAACATCAAGAAGGAGGCGGCCAATCTGCAGAATATGCTGCAACAGTCGCAGGCCCAATACATGGCGCTGGACAAGAAGTACAACAAGGCCAAGCGTTTGGTGCGCGAGTATCAGCAACGGGAGCTGGACATGTGCCATCGCGAGGAGTTCTATCAGCAGTTGTTGCAGGAGAAGGACACCGAATACAATGCGCTGGTCAAGAAGCTCAAGGATCGAGTCATTAATCTGGAGCATGAGCTGCAGGAAACACAACGCAAGGCGGGCTTCCCGGTGGGTTTGCCCTACGACAGTGCCACCTTGAAGTTGACGCCACAAATGATGCGCAAGACGCCGCCAAAGCCACTGTTCCACAAGCTGGAAACGGAGCTGTCCGATACGGAAATATCGGATCTGTCGCCCGATGGCGATGGCGTCAAAACGGCAACCGTGGAGCGTAAAGTGCCGGTCAAGGACGAACTGGATGCGGCGGTGCCACAGCATGAGTTGCTCGACAATTCGGTGAACAAGACAAAGATCGAGCTGGGTGAGTAGTTGACCATTGTCTCTCTATCTCTTTCTCTCGCTCTGGAAGAAAGTGCTTAAGCTTTTCTCGCACATCATCAAATTTTGAATTGAGTGTTTTGAGTTTTTGTGTATTTGTTTGATTGTTGATTGTTGCGCTTTCCTTGTCCTTGTGCTCAGTGTATATATATTTGTTTTTATCATTCTTCTTTGTTCTTTTCTTCATTCTCTTCTCTCTTGTGTGTGTGTGTGTGTGCGTTTTTATTGCTGCCGCTCGCTTTGATTTCTGTGTGCGTCTCTGTTTCGCTCGTTGTTCGTTTGATTTGTGTATGCCACGCCCACTCACCTCCCACACACACATCCACACTCACACATACACTCCTCACACCCACACACACACACACACACACTTGAACCACTCCAATCGATATGCAAACGAATCCGCAACGAATTGAAATTGTGAAACGATATCTAAACCAAAGCCTCCCGTGGTGGTCTAGCCAATCGCCAGCTGCCCTCGACGGCCACTGTGGTGTCTAATGGTGCTGTTGGCAGCAGCAACCTCAATGGCGGCAGCAACAGCAACAGTGATCTCCTCTCCAATGGCAATCTGTGCAAGCGCAGCAGAAGCAACAGTCGCAGCTCCGACTGCACTTTGGATGATACCGACGATGAGGAGGTCGTCGAATTGGCTCAGTCGCCCTTGAACCCCATGTCGTCGGCTGGCCTGGGCCATGATAGCATTAGTTTGTCCAATGGCAACTCTCATTTGCTGGCGAATGTCAACAATTTGCTGCAGCATCATCCGCCTGCCTCGAATGCCGCCATTGGCACTGGCATCTTGCCGCCATCGAATGGACATCTGGGCACCACAACGGCCATATTGCTCAACTCGACATCATCGGCCTCGTCCAGCTCATCGAATCAGTCGACGGCACGCGAGGCGCAGATTAATCAGCTCTACGCTCAGGTGCACAAGGATCCCAGCAAGCAACAGCAGCAGCAGCAACAGTTGCAACAACAACAGCAGCAGCAGCAACAACAACAGCAGCAGCAACAACAGCAATCGACAGCATCCAGTTTGTTCAAGAACTCGTTGGGTTCGCCGGCGGACAATGCCATTGGCATTGGTGGTGGCTTGAATGATTTCCATCGTGGCAGCATGACAACCTTTGGCACTGGGGCGGCCAGTAGCAGTGCCAGCAATCGTGATCTCAACAGCTCATATGACTCCATTTTGGGCTCCAACGATAAGCTGTCGGAGAACGAACAGGCCGAGAACTGGATGTATCCGAGTCGACGTCGTGTGGCGCCCAATGGCAGCAAGTTGCCTGGCTCCAGTTTTACGGAGCAACTCAATCAGGCGCTATCGGATCGCGAGAGGTGGGTGTACACACACTGACACACTGACACACACACATACACAACCGACAACTGACAACTGTTATACCGTTTGCGTTTGCACATTTTGCAGGCGACTCGGCGACGGCTCGTCACGTCACTCCAGTGACGATTACACGGAGATCAACAAGAGTCAAAGCGCCGCTGCGATCAACTGCAAGACGCTGATCAACGAGATCCGTCAGGCGGTCAACGAAGCACAGCCAAAAGGTGAACAAACAAATAGTCTCAATCAATCAAACCCGATAAAAGCAAAAACATACAAAAACAGAACTTAAATGAACGACTCCTGCAACTGGTTCCAGTTCCAATAGCAGACTAACCTGTGATATTCTATTCACTCCCTAGACACAACAATCTGATCATTTCATGTATACATAAGAAAGTCATACTAATTCAAATCAAAAACTGTTATACTTCCAAAACTGTTATACTCAAACAACTGTTATACAAGTCCATATGAAGACATTTAAAAACTGTTATACTCAAACAACTGTTATATTCGCAAACTGTTATACTCAACTTGTTATACTGTTATATGCTATATATATTATATATTGAACGTTAATGCGTGTACCATCATTATATAAATTATCCAGTTATCCAGAGCGTTCATTGAAAAACTGTTATACGTATTGTCATAACCAATCATCTAACTCATTAATATGTAAATCTCTCTCTTCTCTCGATCGCCCTCTCTCTCTCAACGTTCATCTGGTGCTTTTGACATAACAACCAAATCAATACTAACAATTTTGTCTTCTCTTTCGATCTTTCTTGCTCTCTCTTCTCACTCTTACACTTACACTCTTATACTTGCTACCGCCACTAACATTTGAAATACTTTTGCAATTGGCCTCAAAGTTAAACAAGTTGTTCCACAATCGCTCTCCCCACCCGGCACAGTGCCCTGGCAACAGCAGCATCATCAACAGCAGCTCTCGCAATCGGCACATGCCACCGGTCCCCCCTCGCCCACCAGCATGAGCTCGGGCTGCTCATCGCCCGGCTACTCCCCTAGCCGCACCCTCGACTTGTCCGGCTCCAGTTCAAGTTTCTCGGATCGCAAAGCGGCTGCCGCCTGCTACAATTACAAGGGCGGTCCCGTGCACGAATGGACCAAGGAGCAGGTAGACTGTCAAACAATAGCACACTCTCTGCATATAGTCGATCATTTTTATAACTTGAATACATCTTATTGCAGGTCGGACACTGGCTGATGGGCATTGAACTGGAACGCTACATACCCGTGTTCAAGGAGCACAATGTTGAGGGCGGCGCATTGCTGACACTCGACTCGAAGGACTTCAAAACGCTGGGCGTTGGCGGCGATGACAAGCATCGGCTGAAGAAGCGCTTGAAGGACCTGAAGGCGAGCATCGAAAAGGAGCGCAAGGACATGGAGCGGGAGCGACGTGAACGCGAAAAGGCCATACGCAAGGCCGAAAAGAAGGCGGCCAAAAAGAAGTAGTTGAATTCTCTAGTTCTTAAGCAAACAAAGTAGCCAAAAAGCAAAACCATATACAATGCATATATAAAATATAGCACTCCTAAGTACAGTAGTTCTATGCAAGCCACAACATATATACATACATAAATATATGAATATATATAAATACATATATATATAAACGATTATATAACGATTAAACATACAATAACATTTAGTATAGTGCGATGAAGAAATCATAATTTATTTGTACAACACACAAGAAAAACAAAAAACATCTATTATAATACGTACTACATTTTAACTTATTGCAATTAATGGAATCTAGACTTAATTATCAACTATGCTAATAAATAATAATAACAAAAAGAAGAAGAAGTAGAGGTGGCAATAGCAGCAAAAGAATGAAGAGCTGGTCAGTAGGAATACCAAGTAGCAGTAGCAGTAGCACTAGCACTAGCAAATGCAGTTACCATAAAACCTGACCAAAAACAAAGCCCACAATTAAAAAACAACACAAACGAAAACCCAACACAATGACACATACCTTCACACACACTTAATAACAAGAAGCTAAAACTAAACAAGAGAACGCGTTGGACTGACTGATTTTTATGCTTAATTTGGGACAAAAAAAAAAATCCTGAACCAAAACACATTGAATTGAATTGCGAGAATAAACTGAACGACTTAAGGAATTCGCTGAACAGACTTGAAGCATACCCCAAAAAGGCAGCTTCAATTAAAAAGAAAAAATGAAACAATCTATAAATTTAATAATAATTATAATATTATATATATCTAAAAGTGTATTGTAATATCATTTAAGTCATCTCTCACATAATTTCATAATTTGATTGTGCAATTTAATGATTAGCGCATATTACGATAATACACAATATGACTATGTATGTATTCAATCTAGCTTCTATATATATATACTACAATATATACTACAACTATGTAACTGTATTTGCCAAGATATTGTATGCAACTAGCCTCAATATTTGCTAAAGTATTCATATTTGCTATACATATATACTCGTATATAAACTGCAGAGTCATTTAAGTACTTAAGTAACCAGCTGAAATCTGAAATCACAAATCGATTGCAATCAGTTTACTTATCCCTATCTTTGTATGCAAGTCTGACTGTCTTTGAGCGTGTGTGTGTGTGATTATTTCCTTTAGTTTAATGTATCTTTTGTATAAATACTATGTAGTTAATATTTTATATATGTGTATTGATTTAGTGATTGTATTGCGTTTATCTTAGTTATTATCTTATATGTTTAGTCTCTTACAAAACACGTATTTGTGCTCTTTTTTGTTGCAATAAACTTTATAATTTTACAAGTATCACTTGCAGTTCGAAATGTACCCTTGCCTCATCAAGTCTTTGGGACTTTGATTTATTAACGAAAGAAAAACCAAAAAATGTAGCAACTAGACTTATGTTTGATTATTAACAATTAGCATAATAATATTTAAAACAAACATAATAACATATATACTCTCTCTTAACTACTTGTATTTTTTAATTACTCTTAATCTCTCTCACTCAAAACTGTCTTCTCTCTCTATTTGACTTTTAAGACCCCGATCGCGACCCACAGAGGGCGCTTCACGCGGCCCCAAAGCTTGTCAGCGATCGGCAGCGCATATTCACCGCATGTGCATTAGTCACTCGTCTCGCAAGTCCTTAAAATAGCTTTTGAAAAGCTCGCCTAAACAGTGCCACAACAACCGTTGAAACTTACACAAAAAATACTTACGTAAAATATCAAAATGTCAATGCTCTTGCAAGTCGAATATTTGATTAATGGCTCTAAATTACAGAACATTCGCAAGACTTCAAACTGATCGCATTGTAAATCATTTCTAAATCTTCTTCTAATTCAATATTCGACTTTTGTGAGCATTGCATACGTAATTTAATCGATATGAAATGAATAAATCAACATTACGGCGTTTCAAAATACATATCCGCCGCCATTCGACGTTCCGGCTAATTGTAATTTCCGGTTACTTGGGAACGATTCGTCACATAAAAAAAGGGCGGAGATTGAAACGCCACGTAATGAACTTGTATATTGTTATTTTTTGAACAAATGCTTTTGAGTTCCACTTTATTTTTGGGTAATTGTTTGTACGCGTTTTTTACAACCATATTTAAACGAAAACCAAAACAAAGAATTTTAACAAAAAAAAGCAAAAAAAAAGAAAACCAGTTTAAAATTCGTAAACATTTAAAATCAAATTAAATCATACAATGTATTTTTGGGGCAGCTCGACTCGAAATTCTCAAAGAGTCGTGTCGCCCGGCCTTATGAAACAAAACGAAAATGTTAAAAAACACATTCGTGCCTTTTTCCATTGTGAAAAACCGTCCCACAACCATGAAAAACTAAAAAGAAAATCATGAATATGAAGTAAACACGAGAGAACGAAACTGTTCAACTCGTTATCTGTGCCCGAATATCAAATGCTTTGAACCATTTTAATATCCCACAAATGCCTTAAAACAAGAAAATTATATTACCCATTAGATGATTAAATTTATCTATCATTTTGCTTGTAGTTTTTTACAACATTTATTATGTCGTATTTGTTTTTAAGTCCAAACATTTTGCAAACAAAGTCCCATTGCGCTTTTTGAGGCAACTGAGAAGTCCTTGCTTGCTTTATTTACAAGTATTTAATATTTTTATCTAACATATATTTTACAATACTCTATTTATTCTACATTAAGCAATATTACAATTTATTTATATTATGATCGCAATTTATACCATGCTTCTTGATCTCCTTGATTTCCATTGCTTTGAGTGAGTGTTGTACATGGGAGTGTGTTTGTGCTTGCGTTACCCAACACTGGCTGTTGTAAACCATCTTTCCGATTGCCTCAAATACAAATAGTTTTCTATTTACATTATCTACTAGTACTATGGGATACTTTAGTCTGCCTGTCCGTCTGTCTGTTCGTCGCCCGTCCTTAAAGTAATTTCTAAATATTTAAGCAATTTAGTTTGTCTTCAGCTTTGCACATTTTTAACTACTGCTTTCCATTCGTCTCTTTGATTCCGTCAAATTCCATCTCAAGATTAGATACTCTAGTTGATATCCAAACAATTGCAATTAACTTGGCTAGTTTAATAGTTGTAATAAAAATAATAAAAAGTCAAATTAAAAATGCAAATCGAAACAGACGAAACTGAAATTTACAAATCATTCAAAATAATACAGTTCATAAATAATATATTTGTCGCCATTTGCGGTAATTATTAGTACTCGAAAAATTCAAAACAGAAACAAAAACAAAGTATAATACAATTAAACGTAAAATTACAAAATGCAATAAACTTTTCATTTAATGTCAGACAACGCAGCTCGCCATTGGCAGCGGCGTCGACTGCGACGCTGGCAGCGAACTGATTTCGCTACCTTATCAGTTGGCAGTTGTAGCTGCTGCTGCGATGCTTCTTCTTGGTGTGTAGCTGTATCTGTATATGTGCCTATGACGTCTGTAAACAGATTTCGATTTCGAACAAACAACAAGTAAGCGTGTTGCAGATGCAGATGCAACATGAGCCGCACTGCCCTCAAGATACGCACCGAAGTGCCGGCATTTACCAAAAGATACTTTTTTTTAAGGTCTTTCTCAATGGCATTTTTGTGTGCTATCAATTGGGAATTTTCCATGCTGGCCACAGGCCAGTTGAGTCTTTTTTTTTCTCACAGAAAAACAGGTACAGATACTTTTATTTGATTTCAATTTTGAATCAAATGGTTGTTAGTTTCTGGAATGTGCTCTTTAAAAATGGCTCGTTGCATTTGCACAAAGAGCCATAAAGTTGTTTACAGCAACTTGGCATGCATCGCATCGTGGGGGACCCATAAAAAATTAAAAATATGCAATCGCTATAAACTGATAACAGAGTTGACACACTAGTTAATTACTTGCAGTTTCCTGGTACAATTTGGCGACATCTTGGCTTAAGGTTCTCTACACGAGCTAGCTGTCAATATTTTACAAACTTGTTGCCAGGTGATTCAACTTGCAGTTCCGATTACAACAGTCGCTTATCGAACAAATCGTCTGATTTTAATAATTCGCTCAATTTTTCCAACTTGTTTTGAAGCTTAGCTTTCTGATGATAAGCAGCGGCAACAACAATAATATAAAAATATTCATGTTTTGAAAAATAAAAAAATAGTTGTTTAAAAATAGTCAGAAAATGCGCACATGATGTGACTATAGCTATCGAAGGTATTTTCATCAGACTTTAATCAAAGACCCTTTGGTGGTTATAGTTAGTTAGAATTAATACCCTTAGGTATTGCAATGTAATCTTATCGTAAAAAAAAACTTTTAATAGCTGCCATTACGAGTCATATACGATGACTTTAATTAGGTTTATTGTGCCTATGGTTATTGCTTATCAACTTTGCAGGAATTGTTTTTATCATTCTAGCTGTTGTTTTTTTTGTTTTTTTTTATTGTAATTTTAATTTAGAAATTGGTTAAATTTCACTCAATTGAATCAGTTGTGCAGAACGATTCCGGTTTACGCTGTTGTGACAACGTCACAGCATCGTCAGCAAACAACAAGAATCAGATCCTAAATTGAATATTGAACAATAAACGCCAACAGCAGCGGCGACTACAGCGACTGCGACGCCAGCAGCGACGTCGACGTTGGCGTTTTGCGTGAGCTGCGGTTTAAAAGAAAAGGCGCCAGCGACGACGACGCTCAATTATCAAAGTGCGCTCGAGCAGGCAGCAAGTGGCAAACAGTTCACAGATCACGGATCATAAAAGGAATTGTAAACGCGAAACGAAACGAGTAATCACAACAAAGGAGAATCAACGAGATAACAAAAGCCAAAGAATTTCAATTTGTGGCAGCTGCTTTAAATTAAATTTGATTTGTTTATATTATAAACAAACGCAGCACGCAACAACTGATTTACAATCAACAGCAGCAGCAGCAGCATTGTGAAAGTTAAACTCTCAGATACAAGATACATTTTTGATTAGATAACTTTATAAACAACTAGTAGTGCAATGACTGGCTATAATTCCAATGGTGACGTGGCTACCAGCAACGGCAATAACAATAACAATAACAACACCAGTGGCAACGGCACTTCTGCCGAATACACCGCACAGGAGCTACACACGTAAGTTCAACTACAGTTCTATTAAACGGCAGGGGAATGGGGAAGGGGATGGCTGTGGTGGGGCACGCCAACAACTAGTTAAACTTCAATCAACTATAATTGATAGTTGATGGTTCCTAATAGACTCGTGCGTGCTCTAACCAAGGCAATACCTATTATCCTGCTACTCTTCTATTGACATACCTCAATTGCTTGCCAAAGGAGAGAGAACTTGCTACAATTTTCAACTGCAATCGATTTTTGTATGCATTTTTAATACAGCAGGCCTTGACACAGTTGAGACACACAGTTCACACAGTCTCAGTATTCCAGCTGTGCATATTAGAAACAAATTTTTTTTCGGACAAATTCAAAATTCAAGTTCAGGATGTGCTCTCGCGACTGTTGTTCGAAATCAGGCGGCGCCAACAACAAAGCCGGCAACAGCTGCCTCGATAAGAGGGGGGGCTCCAAAAAGGAAGATCTTGTGGTGCCAACACCGCAAAGTTTGCTGTAAGTCTGTTAACAAAATATTTGCTAATTCCATTTAATTTCTACATTCGAAACGGGCAACTTAATGCCCATAAAATCAGAATATTGTCCGCTGTAAATGCTGAACTCTGTCCTTGATCTTGCCGCGCGTATCTGTCAGCTAAACATAAATTAAGAGGCAGTTTATATATGTTAAAAAAAAAAAAATAGCTACTGGGGGCGCAGAGCGTAGCTTATCAATTTGCGCAGCCCTCGTTGGCTCATTAAATCGAATCGAAAACGTCGACTGTCCCATTAAAAAAAGACATCGCCACATCTTCAATCTGCATACGAGATTACGCGACAGAGAGAGAGAGAGAGAGACGTAAGCGAGAGCGAGAGAGCAATGCCTATCGCTGATAATGCTCGCGCCTACAAATGCTAATGCCCCCAGATACGATCCGGCCACATCTGACTACAGTTTCGAGCTTTAGCTCGCCAGCTTTGCCAGCTGCTTATGCAACGCGTTTTGGCCCAGTTAATGAACAAAACGCAGTCGCCGTTGATTGGCCACTTTAAATGGGCGTGTGTCGCGATCTTGACATAGGCCTTTATCTCGCGCTAGTCGTATACGTGATGTGTGTACATTGTGCTGTAGTTGTTGTTGCTGTTGTTGGCAACAACATCTTGGGTAATTGGCAAGACGACGGCTCATTGCTTATTGCTGATAAAAAGTCACAAGTGTTTGCTTTGGCCATGTCTGGTCGGCTTCTAGCCAATTTGGTTGATTCACTTGCAAAACTGGTTCACTGCTTTACCATTTGTTATTTTCTATTTAATGCGATTATTTTATTTTTTTTTTATTTTCTACGTCGCAATTTTCGCCTCGCGTGTTCTATTCGAACAAACCTCTTGGCATTTTCAACAACATACTATACATATATTCTGGATCTTCCTTTCCCACAAAAGCATTAAAAGTTTTTGAATCTTTTTTGCATAGCCGGTTTTGGCAGATTGCGTCAATCAGTCTGATAGTGTCCAACCAAAATTAAGTATTATAATTTTTTTGTTGGTCTTAATCGTTTCATAATGATTTAAGATTATCAGCTCGTAAGGAATGCTGAGATTGCAGCACGTGTGTAAGGGGTGGAAGGTGTGGAAGGGGGCTGGCGCTTGTTCTGTTGTCAATCAAAACAAAACACAATATCAAGCAGCAGGAATGCTGGTTGTCGAGCATGCTTCTGACCCAGCGACATTCCACAACTTCATTACAAACATGTCAGTTGAGTAATAAAACTTGTAGATTGTGCCAAGATTGTTACAAGTTTTAATTGAAAATTGTTTAACTAAACATCCCTTGTTGGTTTCACTAAAGGAATTCAATATTTGACAAGATGAAACAAAAAGTTAATTTGTTTACCTCCAGCAGAATTTATTTTGTTGTACATTTTCTAACAATTGCAGTGGCAGAGACAATCGCATCCAATGCTATCTATCGCCTGAGGAGTTGCGAGCTCTTCGCGTAATGAATGAAGACACGTTTGTAGCCAATCAATTCCTTATCGCTGTGATTGTTGTCCCAATGAGTCTACACTCATATACTATATGGTGGTTACATCGGAGCACTGCGCACTGCAATGTGGTGTCTCTTGTAATCGAACTCGTACTCGTTCTCGTACTCCGTTGTACTGTCTGTCTATTTATCATACCATTTGTTTTGATTCATCACGCTAATTATCATTTGTATCTTTATTTTTAATTTTATTTTTTTTTGTTTTTTTGTCAGTCGCATTTTTACTACTTATGTAAAAATTTGCGAAAATACGCTCCAGTGTTTTGTTGTTCGCTGTGACGAACAGATCGGCGTCCCTTTTGCTTCCTTTATTTGCAATATGTATACTGTCCTTAAACGGTTCTGTTTGGAATGCGTAACTAATTGCTTTTGCTCTTCACAGGTATCCCTATGAAGTCATTCAGGAGATTGCCGACTTTATTGTGAAGGGAGCTGGCATTCGTCCCAGGATTGGCATCATTTGTGGCTCTGGACTGGGTTCGCTTGCCGACATGATTCAGGATGCCAAGATCTTTGAGTACGAGAAGATTCCCAATTTCCCCGTGTCCACGGTGGAAGGACATGCTGGCAAGCTGGTCGTCGGCACACTGGAGGGTGCCAATGTGATGGCCATGCAGGGTCGCTTCCACTTCTACGAGGGCTATCCCCTGGCCAAATGCTCCATGCCGGTGCGTGTGATGAAGTTGTGTGGCGTGGAGTATCTGTTTGCCACGAACGCGGCCGGAGGCATCAATCCCAAGTTCAATGTGGGCGACATTATGTTGATGCACGACCATGTCAATATGCTTGGCTTTGCCGGCAACTCGCCGCTCCAGGGTCCCAATGATCCACGCTTTGGACCACGTTTCCCCGCTCTGGTCAATTCGTACAACAGAGAGCTCATCAATAAGGCCATCGAGATTGGCAAAACCATGGGTATCGAGTCCAACCTGCATGTGGGCGTCTACTCCTGTCTTGGTGGCCCAACATATGAAACAATCGCTGAACTCAAGGCACTTAGCATGATGGGAGTCGATGCTGTGGGCATGTCCACGGTGCACGAAGTGATCACTGCCCGCCACTGCGACATGAAGGTGTTTGCCTTCAGTTTGATCACCAACAAGTGCGCCATCGAATACAGCGATCGCATGGACGCCGAGGCCAATCACGATGAGGTCATGGCCGTTGCCAAGAATCGCCAAAAAGACTGCTGCCAGCTCGTCTCCCGTCTCATTTGTGAAATCAGCAAAAGCTCGTAGATCTGCATTTGTGGTTGCGAATTAACTCGGGTGTTCGATATAAAAACTAACCATTAGAACAAAAACTAGATTCTTTTCAAATTTACATCATAAGCTAAATAATAGACATTATTTAATTGTAAGAATTAAGAATAAATGTTTTAGTGAATACAATTTAAACCATGCATTGTTTATTTATTGCCCATCCTAAAAGTATGCAACACTTTTTTCAGCTGAGCCAAAGCAATTATGGCAATTGTCCTTGTCCTTAGATGGCCTCATAATCCTTGTATGCCAATCGATGGCATATGTCCTTGTGAATCGAGCAAGCAATATCCTTTATTTATCTACAAGCATTCATTTGAACTAGAGCTAATTTAATGAAAAGGATACTTTTCTTTTAGTCATAACTCCTTGAATCCTTTTTGCATTTCAAAAGGACATACTTTTTTGTGCTCCTGAATTGCAAATCTATCGATTATCATTCATCATTTTATTTATTTTCACTTAAAATTTTCCTTCAAATTTTTCCAAGGGGGGTACCTTGAAAATTTGGCTAAAAAACAAAAAATCCGCTGTAACTTGGCCATTTTAAGGACTATCAGGATGTCCTTTGGCGTGCCGACGCAGCATGTTGCAAGTATTCAGAATCTGTAGCAAAATCCTAGATAGTCCTTCAAACAACAAAATTTCAAGGACATTTTTGAATTTGAAAAATTAGCTATAACTCAGAAGTCCTCTGAAGGATATGACTGAAAGTAGTGTTGATTGGTAGATATTGAATAGTGCTATTATTGGTGCAAAGGACATTACTATAGTCCTTGTAGTTTCGGAGCTACATGGGATTTTAACTTTTCGCCCCAGATTTCTTCACTTTCTGCGCGAAATTTTCCAAGTGTTGGATTCTTAGATGACCCCATATTTTCTGAATGCCAATCGGTTAAGTTAGTCCTGGTGATTCGAGCAAAATATATTTTTTTAAAATCTGCAAGGATATGGCGAAACTATAGCTAGATTCTCAACAGGACATTCTTGCATATTTATAAATAGCTTCAATTTTAGAGTCCTTTGAACTATCGTTACGATATTAATGGCAAACGGAAGCTCTTGAAAAGGACTATTAGTTAGCTAAAGGATATATAAAGATTTCCGTCAAACCTCTTTACAGATTTTAAAGCTTAAAATCCTTACATGACTCCACAATTCCTGCAGGGCAATTGATCAAGTATGTCAAAGTAAGATCAAGGACATTCTCTCAGCAGAAGCAAAATATAGTTCCAAAGCCAACTAATAAACAATAAATTAAAAAAAGTATAATGTTAACATTTTTGAAATTATGTTTATTTAATAAAAACTATAATATGTTGTACGAAATAAGGTTGTAACATAATAAAAAACACAAATACTAAAATAGGCAAAAATAAAACTAGATTAAAATCGAAGTTCGAATAAACGAAAACAATAAAAATTACGAGAGCTCGATGGTTTTTTCTTTTCTTTCTTTTGGTGCTTTGCAGTAAATAAACAAATGCGATTTTTGTTCAAATCATTGAAATACAATGTAAAACATAGCGAATTTAAATGTTGTTGTATATAGATAGAGCTTCCTTTTATGTACAGGTAAATCGAACAACTCTCGAAGGGGATTTTAGAATGAAGCGAATTGAATTTGCGTTTATTGCATAGCTCAGTGCAGTCGCAGTATAAATATTACATATATAAATATATACGTGTGTGTAAAAGGATATATATATGTGTGTATATATAAAAGATGAGGGGATGTATAATAGTTAATAGAGAGAGTAGAGAGTATATAAGGATATGCGTGTGTGTAAATAGCCCTAATCGAAATACATTAAGTTCTCTTTAAGATTGTAAATGTGCATACAAAAGTTGGTTTTGTTTTTGTGATTGTGTTCAAGTCTATATTGTTGCATTTCTTAGTAGATCCCGATCTCTAGAAGAGACCACGCTCCTTCTTCAGCTTCGTCTGCTTCCACACGGGCAGCTGCTCGAACTCCTCGCGGCCCATGCCGAGTGCCAGCTGAAAGTCATCGCTGCTCAGATACAGCTCCAGTCGTGTGGGCTCCACGCCCTCGGGCAGCGGACGCGCCTTGAGCACCTCCAGCGGATACTCGGTCTGGGTCATTTGTGCGAGCATTTCGCTAATGGGCGTGGCCACATCGCTGCGTCCATCCTGCCAACAAAACAATGCATTAAATAGTTGTCTAAAAGGGGGGAATGACAATTCACAGTACCTCTAGATTAATGTCACGCACATCTGGGCGCTCAGTCCAGTCGGGGAAGAGGGCGCGAAAGGCGAGCGGTTCGAGACCGGCCCATACCACATGGCCCTTGATGCCGTGAAAGGCGGCGGCCTCGTTGTCGCCGTGCTTGGCACGCCAATAGTCGACGGCCGTCTCCAGGGCAGCACGTCGCTCTGAGATCAAGCGGTTGACACCCGCACGATTGTCGTTGCTGGGACTGTTGCGCTCCTCGTTGTTGACTGCGAGATATATATGGAAATAGAATTAGTCTAAATGACAATTGGGCTATGCTTGTCTCAACTCACGCTTGACATCCTCGAGAGGCCACCAGCCCATCCAGAGCCACAGCTCGTCGCCGTCGTCCAGCAGAAAGATGGTCGGCTGTCGCGCATTGTACAGCTGTGCCTGGGCAAATGGATATGGACTGTGGCGATCCTGGCAGCGCAGTGCATCCATCAGCTCCACAGCCTTGAAGACGCCCTGTGTGCTCGAGAAGTTAAACAGTCGCAGCGTGTAGTCAAAGCTCTTGCTCTTGCCCAGCAGGCTGCCATAGTTGCGCTGCTCCTGCAGACCCAACGCCTGCTGGCAGACCAAGCTCTCCTCGCCTTCCTCCAGCTGCTGCAATGTGACGCTCTCGCAGTCGAACAAATCCGTGGGTCGCTGCTCGACAAGCGACTCGGCAGCCGCTAGAGCAACAGCTCTGGTGTGCTCGGCACTCTGGCAGCCATGCCAGATCAGCAGCTGACCCTCAGTGCCATGCACAAGCAGCATGGAGCTGCGTGAGCGCAGCTGCTGCGACTCACAGTTGACCTCGTGGAGCAGCGTCTCCTCGGGCACATTGCCGTGCACTTGATAGAGACGCCACTGTGTGCGCCGGGCCAGGCATTGCTCCTTGCGTCCCTGATGCTGCCACAGCTGGCGGAAGAGACGCACAAAGGCGGTGCACTCATCGCCCTGGGCCACACGCAACTGGGCGCCCTTCTCCTTGTCCAGCTCGACGGTCAGCAGCGCTGCAGCGCCCTTCTCATTGGCACTGGAGTCGCGACCCTGCCAGGTGAAATAGACACAACGATCGCGTCCCACAGTGCTGCGATTGGACACCTTGCCGCTGAGTTCGCGCACCGTGACCGATATCTGATACAGCCAGCGCACAATGTAGCTCTCGGCGGAGTAGAAATGGGCATAATCCTCGCGTGCTTCGGCTGAATCAAAGTTGGACTCGTGTATTTGCCACTTGTCGGTGGATTTGCTGATGACATCAAAGTGCCGCATGGTATCGTTGTCGTAGTAGAAGTTGCCGCGTCCCAGATTCGATTGCTCCAGCACCAGATTGGGCTCCTCGTAGGGGGCGCCCTTGTGCAGGGCGGCGCCATTGAGAGCACGCACCACATGCACACCATTGGCCAGATAGTCCTTCTCGAGATCCTCACGCTCCAGTTCCGGCCAATCGCTAAACTTCTCCTTGAACAGCACCGTCTCCATGTTCTGCGTAATCTTGCCCAGCACACACCACTCGGGACGCTCTGTGGAACGCTTGGCATACTTGGTGGACTCGCGTCTGCCCACAATGGCCGCATAGTTGATGGGATTCAGATAGCACTGGGCATAGTCGGCAGCATCGCTGGTGCCAAAGTGCTCCTGGGCCAAACGTAAGGCCGCCCGCTTGTCATCCGATGGAGCATTCTTGCCGTTCCACACATAGAGTTCGCTGCCAAAGTCAAAGACGAGCACCTTGCGTGTGTCCAGCATCTCCACCTTGGGTATGCAACCCCAGTACTTGTCCAGCGGCAACAGTGCCTCGTCCTGGTACTCATAGATCTTGTTCGTTTCGATGAGGCTGCTCTCGAAAACATCATCCTCATCCGCATGGCCGCATTCCGCAATCTCTGGCAGCTGCTCCTCAGTGTGACCAAGCAGCGTCCAGAACTGACGCCATTGGCGTTCATTGACATACTTGCCATCGGTAAGAATGTGCTCCTGGGTGGCAGTGCAGCCCAGATCCTTGTTCTCCACAATGGCAGCGCAGATATTTTTGCTGCGCGAGATCTCAATGACATTGGCAAAGGAGCCGACGTAGCGGAAGAGCTGCGAGCCGGCGACCAGTATGAAGCAATCGCCACGATTCAACGATAGCTGTGTGGGCGACACAAGACGCGTCTGCACATGGGTGCGTCCCTTGACATGGAGCAGCATGAGCGGCTTGTGGGGCAGCCACATTTGCTGCAGCGGCAGCGACGATGACTTCAATGCCACCGCCTTGAAGTCCTCAATGGAAGCGAGTCCGGCAATTGCCTCCGCTGCCAGATTGCCGCGTTGTCCATCTGCAGAAGCCGCAAGAAATGGTATTAGTTAAGTTCAGGGATGTAGAGCAGCTTAGACTCACATGACTCCAGCTTGAGGCGTCGCAGTTCGCGCTCGGCAATGCCGGTTTTGAGCTCTGTGTACTCGGAGCTGATGTCGTTGCGTTGGGCCAAACTCTTGAGAGGATTGCGTGCAGCACGACGACCCTTGGGTCCTTGTATGTTACGCTTGCTGACCAGCCTAAAAGTGGGAGAAGGTATGTCAATTGGAAACTTGTTTTCTGTATAAATTTAACATACCTCTCTGCGGATTTAATCTCATCGAAGGCGCTAATCTCCAGCTTGGAGTCCTCGCCAGCTGCCGCCTCTGGACTCGTGGCTGTGGCAAAGAAGTTCTCGAATGTCTCCTCATCGTCCAGTCGCGGCACTTGTATGCGTGCCCCCACATTGGTGGCAGCTGCCGCACTCTTGTTGTTGGCCAACTCCTTGTCCAGCTTCGCATTCCTCGGTGAAGTGCGCTCCACATCCGAGTCGGAGCTGCTGCTATTGCTACGACTCAGCGCCTGCCCCTCCTCCTCACCTTGGGCATTGACCACGCTCAGACTGCGTTGTGCCGACAGCTTTGTGCTGTGATTTGTGCCCACCATCATTGAGGGACTCTTGGCCAGACCCAGCTGCGGCTGATTGGCACTGCGCACCTCCAGCATGGGACACTTCTTGGCCACATCGTTGGGCGCTCGCTCGAACTGCAGCTCCACCGGCGACTGCGACTTCTTCTGCAGTCGTCCGGCGACTGTATAATTCTTGGCATCTGTTTGCTCTGTGAAGGAATTGAGGAGTTATTAGTTGGAGTTGTCTAAGAGTTTGAGAAAAATCAACTATGGTAAGGTATGAGGAAGGGAAGAATTCAGCTATAGAATATGTAAGGAAGTGAAGAAGGGAAGGAGTATGATAAGTTAATCGGAAGGGAAGACAGGAGAGATAGAAGTAAAGGGGGAAGTTAGAATGGCAATGAGGCAGAAGGAGGGTAGAAAAGCAGGCATGGAATGATCAACGATAGACAGTTGCATCAAAAGAAGGAAGAGAAGCAGAAAAAAGGAGCATTAAAAAAGATCGAAAGAAAAGCAAATATTTATATTCACTTCAGTGATGGAGGGAAGAAAGGAATAAATAAAGGAAATAAGTAAAAAAGGCAATATTTGAAGGAAAGAAGTGTAACAGGAATAAAGTAAATAAATAGAAAGAAAGGGATGGGTAGGAATAGTTTAATAATGAAGCTAAGGCACAGGAATGCAGATAACGTTTTTAGAAATAAAGAGCAGAAGGAAAGTCTGAGATGCAAGGAAGGCTGTCTCTCTTACCTATGCGCTGTTTCCAGCTCTCCGAGTTGATCCTGAGCTTGCCCAAGCGATCAGATACTTTGCCGCCTTCCAAGCTGGCAATTAGCGGCGATGGCGGCAGCGGCTTGTCGGAGAGCGAGTGCGCCAAAGAAAGTGATTCCTGTGGAAGAAAGAGAAAGAGAATGTCAACAATGAATATACAATAATTACAGATATTTATTGATTTAAGTACAAATTAGAGATTGGAGATTTAAGATATAATAATTTGCCTACACATTGGAAGCTAAAGGAAAAACGAGCTAGTAGTCAGACTGATACAAGATGAGCGGACTAAGGTTAAGAAGTGTATTGACTCCCCAGTCCACTACATGCTCAAAGCATGCTTCTATCTTAAACAGAGAACAGCTTAAACTTGGTAAGCAATTGTTTGTTTAGTTGAAGTCATCTTCACTTTCATCGATGACAATCGATTGCCAACGCTATGCACATTCAAGCCCAGTTGGCTAAACGCTTTTGCACAACTTGAGAGTGGAAGGCCTTGAGGGGGTCCCATAGCGGGCAGAGGCTTAACGCCCACTCGAGTCGGCGCCAAAAAGCGAAATGCAAATAAAGAAATTTGCAATCAGGAAAACAAAAACACGCTCAAATTAATAAGAAAATAAAAGCGCGCAAAATGATTACAAAAATGGTCATCAATCAAGCCATATTTGGGCATGGCCCAAATGAGTTTGTTGTTAATGATATTTTATGGCCATAGAGCAGTCCATAAAGTGGGGTTATACCCAGATCTGCCTATACTAGAGATGACTCACAAGGCGACAAACATTTAGTCAGTTAGTTAGTTAGTTAGTTGAGGGCTGTGTCAACAGCTTAGTTAGACCTTTTTACCAGTTTCACTTTTTGCATTTCATTCAGTCAACAATCAACACAGCGAAAGAGAGAGAGAGACGGCACACCTTTTAGCCAAGTGCGCATATAACTTGGCTAACAAAAAGCCCAAAAGTGCAGGCAAATTGGCTAATTGAAGTCAACGCAAATTGATGCGCAAATGTATCTCGGAAGTTGTTAACGACTCGCGGCGGATTTATGAACTGAGCTGCGACAGTTGAGTGCGTCGATGCGGCCTACAAGACTGAAGAGAGCGAGGGGGAAGCACCTGCGAGCGAGAGAGCAGAGAGCGTGTGCAATGTTAGATAAGATAAGCGGCTATCTGACCGTGCTTAATAGGCACTCAAGAGAGCGGAGAGAGCCGGAGAGCGAGCGTAGATTTGTTGACCAACATTTAGTTTAAAGTTTAAGCCGCAAATTAAGCGCAAATATTGGCAGACTTTAGAATAGTGATAGCTTTATCAACAAAGAGGCAGAGAGTGAAGAGTGCGAGGAGCAGAGAGAGACAAAGTGTGTGTTACACGTTCTATCAGCTGTTTGCATAGCAGGTAGCATTAACAAAAAGGTAATGGGCCATAACTCATTCCAAAAATGTCAATAAAATGCTGATAAAGGCACACCTTAAAAGCCAAACAGTCTAAAGACGCTACGATGAACGCATCTCAGGCGAATTATTTATAGAAATTTCAAAACGACATAATTCTTTGTAAGGCAATAGATCTAAAATCTAATGAAATCTACTGCGTAAAATCGCAGAATTCTATTCGACCCAGTAGTTGAGAACTAAGCGAGACTCATGAGTTTGTCGAAGCGTGTGTAACAAGAGGAAGATTTGTTTGTTATTAGAACAATATTTAATTGCATTGCAAGTTGAATTTAAGGCTGATAGTTTATTGTGTCAAGAGGGGGGTGTAATTGCAATAAAACATTTAACAATAATAAACACATAGACCTGTCCAAGAGAGTATTGATGGAATAATTATACAGCATTAGATCGAATCATCTAAGTTAGGAATGAGCTCTCAATGGTTGCAACGGAACAAGTTCGAACTTAGTATATTTTGGTATATTTTTAAGTATATTTATTTTTTATATACATATGTATGTTTGTAAAAAAGTATATTTTTTAGCATTTCTTATATATATATTTCTTATATATATATTATTATATAAATGAAATTGGACTATAATCTAATGTTCCAAGAGTAAACAAATTAAATATTATAATTTGCTGAACAAATACGTATGTAAATGTTAAGTGAAATATACATTAACAGTTTCCATCTGTCTACTTAAATATAGAAGCCTGTTCACTATAGCAAGTTTACTCTGTACGCTAGTCTCAAATACACTTATCTATATCAGTTCCTGCCTGTGTTGTCTATCTTTAACAGGGACATACTCAATATACATCTTTGATAGCATTTACTACACGACTTATGTACTCTTCCCCCCAACCCTCTTTTACTTCCCTACTCCCGTAGCCGTAACGAGCACATTGTTATTGCATAAGAAATAAGTAAATAGTTTAATTGAATTTTCTTTTTATCAGTTCGTTTGTTTGCGGCACAGTTGCACGGTTGAAATGATTGGCAATTATTGGCGCAGCTTTTGCTTTTTGCGATTACATTCGACATTATATAAACAAAGTGAGCTCGCACTCAACTCATTCGAATCTAACTGTGGGTACTCGTACGTATTCACGACCTTGGCGACTCTTTCACGTTCGATATCAAAGCGTTGAAATTCTCCTGAATTTGATTGCGACTGCGGCTCGTTGTGTGTGTCATCAACAATAGCATGGAATGGTTAACTCGCTGTCTGCCCCCGTCCCCCCCTCGACTCTCTTTATCCACTGGCCACACTTCATTGAGTAGCAGCGTTTTTGGTGAATCATCCGCGTTAAATTTGATAAACAGCATTCAATAAAAAAAGGTAAAAGCTACCTAAAAGCCAAACAAACTCACGAACGAAAAAATGTTAAATTTGTTGTTGAGGCAGCTGCTAACAAGAACAACAACAACAACCACAACAACAACTCGATGACAACAGCACGCATGTTGTTATGGCCAACTCTTCTGCTGTCTGTTGTTTTGCAAAAAGCCAAACGAAAATGCCAAAATTAGCATATTTTATCGATTAAACGATTTCAATGAATTTTTACAACATTTTTCAAATATGTAGCTAGCCATAGTTTTATTTAGCACAAGTTCAAGTGCACTACTATAGATATAGATAAAATGTATCTGTATCTACATAACATATGCATAGATAGAAAACAATCAAAACCCAATTGAAAAGTTTCCATTTCCGACCATTCGCATTCGCTCGTCTAGTCACTGAGTGTTGTATTCACTTGATGGCTTAATTCTCTTGATTGTGCAACTAAAAGAGGCGGCATTGATAAGCGGCCAGCCACTTTGCAACTGGTCAAAGTTCATTGGCATTTTGCACTCAAAGTATCTGTCTCTCAGTCCGTCTCTCTCGATCGCAGCATCTACAAAGAACTATTGTATATAACCATCCATATAAGGCGTTTGATTTGAGGCCCCCCTTGCTGTGGCTGCCTTTCACTTTGGCCCACTCATCAGTCACAGAATTAACAGCAAATCAATTTAATAACTTAAAAGATTTATAACAATAATCATTTCTGTTTTATTTTTCATTTTTAGGTCCCTCTCATGGCTCAGCTGAGAACTGAGCGCTTGAGCGTCAGCTTATAATTAATGAATAAACTGCGAAAAAAACACAAAACTTTTGATTTGCGTCAATTTGTTTTGCAGACACGCTTCGGCTGCAGATAGAGATGGGGTTGAGAAAAGGGGTACACGACTATGGAATACCCTGCATGGGAATTTTTATTGAGAATCAAATGCAATTTGTATGACAGGAAAATAATAATAAATATATTACTTTTATTGATGAGAAAAGATCGAAATAGTTTAGAGTATTTTATACTAAAGAATTCGTTAATATGTATCAAAAATAAAAGGTAGTATTTTAATTATATGTTTGCCTCAAAATAAAGTGATGAGATCACAACAAATATTTGTATTTCATTTAGATTAAAATAATATTTTGGTAAGATGAGCTAAGCTCGTTATGAATGTAAATAAACAGCACAAATCAATTTTGCATTTAAATATAATACATTTATATCTTTAACATATCCAACACTCCAATCCAACAACTTCCTTTTCATTTATTGCAGTAAATAAAATAATCAGACGAGTTCATTGAGTCATTTGAGCTCCATATTAAACCCATAATACCCGCCTTGAGATTGCATGCATAAATTGTTTAAACAAATTGCTAGCACAGCTGCAGAACGTGGCAAATGGCTGCAGCTATAATTAACCCGCAATCATTATTATTGCTCTTGCAGCTGACAAAAAAAAAAACAGACATTAAATTCAAAATTTAAGAAAAATGCGCAAAACAATTTGCTAATGTTTATGGTATGTGATTATGTTTAATAGTTGTATTTTTATTGTGGTATACAGTTTAACTAAATAATACTAGAAATTCATAGTGAAATCAACTAAAATTGGTGTTGTATAATTAACATTATTTAGTTATCAGTTTGATTTAGTTTGTTGCGTATTTACAATTCTCGTGACGTCACTTGAGATTTTAGCTGATATATACTTGTGTTTGGCATTGCATTAAATATAATATATTGTATGTATATATTATTTAAGGTTATAAAACTAGGCATAAGTACAACAATAATCAAATATTAACTTTACTTTCTGGTTTATTGTCAATGCGATTTCGATTTGTTTAAGTTTTCATCAATTAAACAAATAAATTGCAAATGCAAATGAGGAAATGGGAATAGTTAAACAACAACAACAACAAGTTGTTGCCGGCGGGGGGAGATAGTGGAGAGTTGGGGGCAGGGCAGAGGAGGGGGGGCGTGGCATATTGCACATATTTAACAACTGAATGCGAATGCATTGATTGCACTCGTTCATTCGCCCAGCGAGTGCACTTTATTTACTCTCTGAGTCATTCCGAACAAAGGCGAATGACGATTCGACTCAACTCGACTCGAATCGAGGCAAGGCGAGAGGCGGAAGAGAGCGAGATAGTGAAAGAGAGAGAGGTAGAGCGGGAGTGGGACGGGGCAGGAAGTCTTTCGATGGCACGACCAACTCAACTGACCAACTGAACAAGTGGCTTGACTAACTGAACTGATCCGATCACTGATCCGACCTCAACTCGCTGACAGCGGCTGCAGCGTCGTGTCGTTCACATAGATCGACTCCTGCTCCTCGTTGAGCAGATCTGTGATGGAGTAGGCGGAGAGGGGACGGGAGAAGCGTCGCTCCGACAGTATGTCGTCGATGCAGGTGACTGGAGCCAGGCTGTTGCCATCCATGGGCTCCTCGGCGCTGCGTGCAATCGCCTGGAAGATGTCCTCCATGCTGGACTTGAGGCACAGCGCGGGAGGCTGGCGCAGCAGCACGGGCGAGGCGGGCTCTGGCGAGCTGGAGAGCGGCGAGGCTGTGGAGGGCGTGGCTGAGGTGCCACGAGTGCGTATTATGGCGGGCATGGGCACTGCAATGGGCTCCCAGTCGTTGAGCTTGGCAGGCTTCTGTGGCGACTGCTGCTGTTGCTGCGACTGCTGTTCCTCCTCCAGCTCCTGCCACAGCTGCATGGCGTGCTCAATGTGCTGCAGTTGCGCCGACAACTGTGTGGCAATGCTGCCCTTGCGTGAGGCACAAGGCGTCGACTCGTTGGACTCCTCGCTGGCGCCAAACATGCGTATCTCGGGCAGCGTTGTGGGCAGCACACGGCTCACCTGTCGCGTCGCATTGCCCGACTCGAACATGCGCGCAATCTTGGTCACATTGCTGCGCTTGACGGGAGGCGCCACCACTGGCTCTGGCTTGGCCTGCGGCTGCTGGCGCTTGGGATAGACGCGGGTCACCGGCTTGCGTTGCTTCTGCTTGACAGGTGCCTCCTGGCCCAGTCCTTGGACATGGCAGCACAGCTCTGGGCCATAGCAGCGATGGTATCTGTTGCGATTCGCCTCGTAGTCCGCATCTGCAAAGCGCTTCATGCGCATCAAGGATTTGGGCAGCAGCGTGAGCAGCACATAGGTCACCACTAGATAGGGCAGGTAACCCAGCCATTCCCAGGCTGTGTCCAGATATATTTGATACTCCGACAACATGATTTATCTGTTTCGCCTTCTTCTTTTACTTCCTTGGGTTGCTATCACAATTCGCAATTGACTTTCGGTTTCGATTTCGCGAGTATTTATTGACTTTATCCGCTCTTTCTATTTTCTGTTATCGTTTTTCAGTCTTTGATAAGCGACACAATTACCATGACATCACGACACACTGTGCAAAAAGGATTGTGAAAACAAATATTCGATAAGTAATTTTTCTAACATTTGCGCAACTCTAAAATATTGCAAAAGTGCCAAGACACACAATTTATTGTTGGCAATTTTTGCAATATTTTTCGGTTTGCCGACAAGGCATGTCCTTTCTCGCTCTGGCTCACAGGCACTCACACACACCTTTCGTTAAGTGCTGTCAGTTTGATTTTGCAATCGTTCGCACAGCTTGTTTTAATATTTATATACAACGAAACATATTCCAACCGTTTGCGTATTTTTATCTTTAGACTGACATCTGATATCCCCACAAGACAGCAGCAGCGTTGTTTTACTTATTTATTTTACATTTATTCTTTAATCGTTTGTTTTTGTTTTGCTCTGTTTTTGTTTCTTTTAGTTTTCAGGCGCGTTTCATATTCCGACGCACCCAGCGGTCGTTCTCTTCGGCTGCTCGTCTTAAACTTAACTAACCGACGACGCGCGCAGCTTTAGTCAGCCTATTGATGGCGCTCTCTCTTGATTCATCGCCGCCGCCGCCGCTGCTGCTGCTGCTGCTGCTGCTGCTCTCTATCTCTCTGCCCATTGTCCGCCGCTCTCGCGCTCTCATGCAATCTTGTGCTTTATGATGAGCACGTTCGTTCAGTTTTCATCGCATCAGCTACACTTGCGCAGAATTCTGCTCACACTATTCTTGCTGTTGTGCTGTTGCAGTTTTTATGCAAGTAGTCGTAGCCTTAGGTCAACTGGGCATGTTTCCCTTGTTGGCACTTTGATAAGCCGCTGTGCGGGTGAGAAAGAGATACAGCACGGTCGCAGTATGCGTAGAGTCCATTGGAATTCAGCCTTTCTTTATTTATTTCTGTTATTTAATTCCAGTGCAATTTCTGACATGCTCATCACACAAGTATCCATATAAATAGAATATCTATAGAATGTAGAGCACGCACAATAAAAACAAATGTTTGCTTGTGATTTACTCCAATTTCTAAATTATTGTTGACTTTTCTCAGGCATTTTATGTCATCTTCCATGTCCAACAAATGTACTATGCATATACATATGTTTGGTTATATTTGTGAACGAGTGAATTTAGATTTATTTATAACTTTTCAACGTGGGCATTGGTTTGAGGTGACGATTTGTAATGGCCACAGATTGCGGTCAGACGTGAATTCGCCACATGGGAAAGTTCTTAAAAACGCATGAGTGTGTGTGCGTGTATGTGTGAGTGTGAGAGTGAACGTGAGTGGAATAGCCAGCCTTGAAATACATTTTGTTAATGTAATGTGCCATAATTTGTCAAATTTTAATTGCACTTTTCACAGTTGCGCAAATCTTAGATATGAATTTTTATTAGTTGATTTCAATTACAGTCGTTACAGTTTTAGTTATTTTTGCACTTCCTGTTGCATTGCATTTGACAGTTTATGCAACTTATGTGCAAGTCAGGAAACAACTTCACATTACTTTTTATGCAATCGGAGCGAATTGAGCGTGCCAACCAGTTAAGGCGACCCAGTCAAAGTGAGAGCGAGAGCGCGATTGACACGCGCGTCTATTTTGATTTGCGACTTATCAAATTGAATGTCAATGGATACCGGTAGCAACAAATAATGCATAACAATAATAGCAAAAGCACGCAGCGAAAAGGGAAAAGAGTACACAGCAAAAGGCGAAGCGAAAATCAAACTGCTCGATGTGGAGTCGCGAATTGCACTGAGCCGACGCGTAGATCCCCAAACCAAACGTTGGCTTGGCAGAGAGCGAGAGAGTGAGAGCGCTAAGCGGCAAACACATACATTGACGACGGCGACAGTCAAGTGTTGTCTTGCTTTTATTTGCCGAAAGGAGGCGCATTAAATTGAAGCGAACGTAATAAACGGCAACGTCATGGAGAGCAGACAGGCCGACAAAGTGAGAGCGAAAGAGAGTGCAAAGGGGCTGCTGCTGCGTTGAAATTTGGGTAAATGACGAATGTGATGAAGAAAGAGATGATGATGATCATGATTCACTTGCATAGTGTCTGCAAATGAATTAAAAGTGTACCAAAGGCTGTGGATGATGCAATTGTCGAAAAATTCAATAAGTAAAGAAGAGACAAGAAAAACTAAAAGTAAACTGAAAATGAAATAAAAAAAAAAAAAAAAACAGCAGCTAGAAATAAATGGCCACCTTATCGCAATGTTCCACAACTGACAGTCAAGGAATGCTCAAAAGAAAATAATGAATCACATAGAGGCAATAAAAATAATCAGCAATAAGCAGTCGCCACAGCAGCAGCAACAGCAGCCGCTGGCATATTTGCAGCTTGTAAAGATACAGATACAAGCGGCCAGATACACGCGACAATCGCAAGAGGGGCAAAGAGTGGGGGGAGTGAAAGGGGGGCAATACAGTTTTGCCAAGGCGGCAGTTAGAACTCTGTATTTGTTTTTTGTTTATGAACAACAACAGCAATAATCGGAGCTGGCTACTGTCATTGCGATGCTGTTGCTCGCTCTGGCATGGACTAATGAACAAGTACAGCAGAATAAAAGCAGCAGCAGCAAACGAACAATACGCGAACTATAATGAAGTACACACAGAAGACGGGCAGCACACAAGCCAGCCTAGGAGTGGGGCTGCCAGCCTGCAAGTATATCAAATTCACAAAACAATTTACAACAGCAGCACGGGCAGGGCAACAGGCGAGACGAGAGCCAAGTTGGGGTCTGGCTGGGGCTGGGGCTGGGGCTGGCTGGCAGATGAGCACGTTCAAGATCAAGCCAAGAGATCAAATGCAGCCACAGCTGGACTCGACTGCGAGACTGTAGTACGAATAGATGCCACAGGGCTGTGGCTGTTTCTGCCAGACCAGGCCAGACTCGAGCCCAACCCAAATGCTACCCAAAGGCAGCCTTCAGTTTCCCACTTTTTCATTTGGTAATTGTTGTTGTTGTTGTTGTTGTTGCTGCTGCTGCTGCTGCCCACAAGCAAGTTTAGAAAAAGAAAATTATGGTTAAATGGAAGTTGGCAGGCAGCTGCAGTCAGAGCCTGTCTATATATAACTACAACAACAACAACTGGTCGATCTTCTTGCAAGATTCGCTTGACTTCCATTTTGAGATATGCATGATGACGCTATTGTGACCTTCCCCGCTAACAGCGAGACACCATCAACACCAACATCATTATCATCCTCATCATCATCATCCTCATCAGCTGTGGCAACAGCGGCTGCCCCAACTAATTGCACTTGGTCCACTCATTTTTTGGCAACGCTGCCAAACAGCACATGAATTTTCATTTAGAATATTTCATTTGAAATGACAAAGAAAACCAGCTATTAAATAGATCTTTAGCTGTTGATTCAGGCACAGTGTGACGCAATTGAATAGATGTAAAAACTTACAGTTGAGTCATTCAATGAGCTGCGACCAATTACAATTTCTTCACCTTTCTATTGACCTTGCTCCACTGTGGCATTTGTGTAGACGCAGGCGTCAAGTGCTACGTATCTGTATCTGCATCTCGAGGCAGCCCAAAAAAAAAAAACGTAGGCAACAACTACAACTACAACGACAATGAGAGCAAACTCCAAATAGCGTGTAATTCGCCGAACAACAACCACAATTCAAAACTCATTTGCCTCGTGAGCATTTTGTGTGGGCCCCTCCCCTCCGCCTCCTCTGACTGTTCCCTCCCGTTTCAGATCGTTAGATCTGTTTGACACGATTTCCTCAAAAATTTCACCCAAAAGGCCGCCACCGCAAAAAGAGTCAAACAGCAGCAGCAGCAGCAGCAACAGTTGTTGATGCTGCTGTTGATGATGCCCCGAAAGTGGGCGTGTCTATTGTAATTAAATGTGATTACTTGTACATTAGGCAGAGGGCAGGGGGTGGTACGGAAAGCTAAGGGGGGCAATATGTCCATATATTATGAATACCCAGCCAGCCCGCATAATTATGGGGCTCTTAATAAGGCAAACAGAGAAAGGAGGAGGCAACAAGAGGGCCGAAGATAGAGAGAAAAGTTCACTAAACTTCGTTGATTGTCGGCAGCCACAAAGTTGTTTTTGTTGTTGTCACCGTCATTGTTGCTGTTGTTGTGGCTTCGATTGGATTTTTTGCAAGTGTTTGGGAGAAATGTCACCTGCCCATAAAAGCGGGGCAAGTTAATTGATATTTTGGACATGGCCAGCGGTCGCAAAACGAAAGTAAAATGTCAAAACTGTTTTAACTTGGTCGCGATGACAGCTAAGAATAGAGTTGGTAGCAGACAAAAATAAATATAGGTAAGACATAAATATAAAGTAAAAGTAAATGAATATATGTATGCTTCTAATTATTAATAGTTTGTTTTAATTTACCATTGGGTTAGACCTATAGAACAAAGGCATTAAAATATGTAGTCTTAAAATAACAAGGCAGAAAAAAATGCAACAAAAGCATTGCATACTTTTGGGGTGTGTTATAAAAGCGCCATCTAGCGTTCGTTACTACAGTTCAAATTTAACAAATGGCATTTCAAAGCAATTTCAGTGGCATTTGAAATTCATTGTAGATCTCTGCCATTTCAAAGACCTGTTTGAGGTGAGTTGACGTTAATATTAGTGTCTCGTTTAATAGTCAATAAATTTAAATATGTTTTGTGTAAATAAAGCGAGCATAAAACATTTAAAATGAGCTCATTTCGCTTGCCGTCTTTTCTTTATCACTTGCACTTTTTGTACACTTTTGCTTGATGTCATTTAGTCGAGATATTTAACGCTCGGCTGGCAGCTGCAGAAAGCAAAAGCGAAGCGAAATGAAAGAAATGCTGCAGCGTTCGTTACGAGCAATCATCAAATGATACCCCCGACCGAACGACAATAAGGAAACAATTTTCACGCAATTGCGAGGGGAGGAAATTGTAATCGGAATCGGATTTGCAATTGCCATTTATCCAACTACCACTTGGCGTTGCGGTCTGTGGGCACGTGTCTGTATGTGTGCCCCACTAACTAAAGGAAGGAGCTGAGATGATCGAGTATGTATTATGCACTTACGTTAACAAAGTTTTCACGTTTTATATCGTCGACCTCGTCGCGCTTCGAAATGCGTTTCTTCCAATCATCCTCGCCGCTCTTCTGCAGCGCCGCCAACCGCTCCGCAATGGAGCCAGTCTTGGCAATTGTGCGTTGATCGGGGCCCATGTTCTGTAAGCGAAAGGGAAACGCAAGTGTGAGTCAGCAGTGAGTGCAGCGAATGCAGATTGGGGTCAAGTACTCACCTCTGTTGTGTCTGCGTCGAGTGCTGTTTCCTCCTCTTGTTCTTGTTGTTGCCGCTGCTTATCGGATTGGGTTTGATTTGATGTCGATGATGTGCTCGGCTTATCGTCAGCTACATGACGCAACTTGACAAACCCGCCGACACCAAGTGGAGGCAGCACCTGGGGGCCAATGCCAATGGGTAAGACTCCGACTCCGACTCCAACAGCTGCTATGCCCGAGTGACTTTTGCTTTTCGCAATGAGATTTCTGCAAAGGAAATGATCGAATAGATAAAAGCTGTTAAAAGTGTGCATAAAGTGTGGCAATTAAAGCGCGTATCCAAGTGTTGTTACACGCATGCAACCTGCCACATGCCACATGCAGTGCCTGCAACATGCGTCTTTTCTCTCAATGGGGAGCTGTTTCCTGCCCCTGCCCCTGCCCCTGCCACAGCACCCCATTCCTGCACCTCAAAACATTCTCCATTAATAGCCAAATCGTGACGCAGCATTTGCTGTGCCACTAATGAGCACAGATATGGACAGAGAGAGAGAGGGGAGATCCCGGAGTCGAAGTCGATCTGCCTTATTGGTTTTCCCAATGCCCGCTTGCATTCTTATGAACAGTCAGAGTTGCAATCGAAGTCTGAGATGGAGTTGGAGGCGCAGGAAGCAATCGCTGCTAGATTTCCCAAGTCAACTTTCTCCTTTAATAGGAGGTTCATGACCATTTATTAACGCTGGGCAACCATTTTAAGCCACACTGATTGTCAGACAGTCAGATCGCTTATTGTTATGGTCAAGATTCCATTTTGCTTTTGCAATTTTGCACTTTTGCTGCCCACAAACTGCACTCGTTTAATGAGCCAGCAGAGAGCGATAATCAATTGCCTCTCAGGGAGTTGTGAGTGGTCAAAAGTGGACAGGTTAATGGGAAAGTGTTGAAATAAATGCAGGACCAGCATAAATGTATTAATAGCAACTGAAAATGTTGCTCTTAATGCAAAAAATATCTCAAGAGAAGCTGCAAAAGAACTGAAAAAAAACTCAGTAAACTTTCAGCAAACTTCTTGAATCAAATTAAAATCGATTGATAGTTAAAAGTGTCGGGAAAAATAACAAAATATATATTATATAATAACTGCTGCTTATTAAGTAAATAAATGACTCTCAGAGAGAATATAGAGTTGAAGGTCCAATGTCATGCCTCATTTTACTAAAAGCTAGACTATAAATTAAATTATCTTTTAGCAAAACATAAGTGTATGTTAAATATGAGCATAAATCATATTTAATAAAATCTTAAATCAATCTATGTTCTATCTACCTAGACACTCTCATATATGTACAACAGTAAACCTTTATACAATTTATAGACAAAGTTTCAAGCTGTTAAATTGAATTGTTGACTTCTCACATTCTCTATATGCTATTGTTGTTTAATATTACGAAATGACATAAATCTTTTCTCAAACACAAGTAAAATGTTTGTCATAGTTAATTATGTATAGTGTAAAATATGAAGAGAAGAACAAAGCTCGAGCTTATACTCGTAATCCCTTACTCTGATGGCCGAGTAATCTGTTATCTGTCATTATCATTTCCTCAGGTATTTCGGCGAATCAGCTACTGCTTGTTGTCTAATGCTGGCTGCTGGCTGCTGGCATTATCAACTGCGCCAAATAAATCTCCATTTATCTCTTTGCACACACATAGCACATAACATGATCGCAGTTTTAATAAATTGCGGGTCATCAAAGGCTGCTACACAGAGCGGAACATAATCATAATATTGATAGTGTTATTAAACCGGAACACTTGAGGCAACAACAATCGCCTTTTGTTGTAAGCAGCACCGTTATAAGAGAACAAGAGAACAAATCATTAGTCACCCAGCAAGAAGTATGCGAAGCTGACTCAAAAGATCGTGTTCAGTTTTTTCAGAATTCTATCTGAATCTCAGCACCAAAAGTGGAACTTGTTTGACACCACATTCAAAATATATATCTGCTCCTGGCACTTACGAAACGATACGATGTGAGGTTTAACAGGCAACTGACACAGTTTGACGGCCACTGGGCGGCACTTTGAGAGTCACCGTTGAGAGTTTACGAACTGCACGCGGCGACTGCTGATAAACGAATGAGCTGCAGCATCGAAAACGAAATCAAACGAAATTCAAAGCAAACCTCAGAGCAGAGCCTCGACTTGAGCGCAGGTAAGCCAAGCAAAGGTAAACAGACACATATGTAGATACAGGTAAAAACACACTACACGCAGAACCAGCTGACAGTTAAATTGCATATTAATTTGTTAAATTTGACGAGCTGTTGACGGACAGGCACTCAAAATGGCCGAGAAGAGAGGTCACACAATGGCCAGGCCATAAAGATAGCCTCACCAGGTGCAAAAAGTGATCACAGGTAAAAACAGTTGTCACACTTTTGCATTTGCCGCTGATCCTGTTGTGAAAACTTGTTTCTATTTGATTCATTTTTTTTTCGGTAGCTGTTGACAAGTACTACACTTCGCCTGCCCCCCTCTGAGTTCCCCAATGCGATTGAAAATGAAAATCAGGTCGACAACAAACGCGCTGTCGTTCCAGACCGCAGCATTTGAATGCATTCGAATGTATTCGGCATGAATAGCACACATAGTCAGCAATGCCGAAAGTGGCAATCAGCAAAGCGTCTCAAATTCAATTAACATGCATAATTACATGGAAAATGCATTACAATTTTCCCAAGTTTTTATCCCGCTGAGTGGAGTAGTTCAGAGTTCAACAAACGCATTTGGCACCTGGCCAAAAGAGGCAATAGATGAAGCCGACAATGTTGTACTTTATTATGAAACTGGAGTGGAGCTGAATTTATAATAAACAAGAAATATGTACCGAAAAGAAAAGTATATCAGTTTCAAGTCACATTTGGAGTTGATTATACATAATAAAATATTCAGATTACAGCAACCATTAAATGTTTTTAAACTTCAAACTAAACAAATATCTATTTATAAGCAACATTCAAGCGCTAAACAGATATTTAATGCTATTCAGTAGTTCTAGAAAAGGATAATTGTACTCGGTAATAAGAACTACATATCATGCTTGCAATGTTTTCTAAATACTAACTGAATGCCACATGAACGTACTCAATCGCCAAATAGCCTCTGCATTTCGCTCAGTGTAATCGAAATGAATCAAAGTAAAAGCGCAGCCAATGCCCAAATTGCAGACAGAGAAAACGAACGGCACTAGCTGCTTTATGGTCGCAAGATAGCAAGCCAAAGGTCAAAGTGCACAACACGCGCATGTCCTTGATGTTAGAAGGAAGAAAGGAAGGTGCTAGTGCTACTGCTACCAACTGCGTGTCCTTCCTTTGTTGATACTCTTAATGCACAAATTGGTATTTGAAAACAGTTTAGCGTTCAATTAGTTTGAGTGGTGAGTGGCCCAAGGTGCGGCCCAATGATGAACCGGTGACATTAGACAGCCCCACCCCCCTCTCCCATTCCCGCACTCCCCACAATTTGCCCACCTTTTTGCACGCCAACCAACTGGTTTTTCAATGCCCTTTCTATGGGCTCGAGGGAAAAAAACTATGAAAGAAAACTGACAGCGGCAACTAAACGCGTTAAATTGCATCATTTGCTCCCCTTTCACCCTCTCTAAAGTCTTTGGTATTTTGTAATTGAATTATGCACATTTTGAGTTGTAATTAAAAGTTTTCGCTGAACACGCGATCAGCTTTGACGCGGGCTTTAATGGAAATGCGGCAGCAATTTTTCTTCTCGTTTTTTTTTTGCTTTAATGATATAACAAAATGTGAATTGTTTTAAGCCATTAACTGAGTTATAAAATATTTGGCGCGGCATAAATAATTGCATGCAATAGAGACATCGCAGCAACAGCCTAATGAGCAGTCAACACGACAACAAAACTGCCACAAAGATCAGCAAAACGAGTCGCCCACATTGAGGCAGTGAAGAGAGGTGTGAAACCGATTGAAATTGCAAGTAATAAGACCCTGAATGAACTGGGCTAGAAGGTTAAACTAGACTCGAAGTGCAGCGTGTTAAGGCTAAGCAAATAAAAGTGTTATAACTATTATAAATAATAGATACACATATCATAAGCAAACCGCAAATAAGACATATAGAAACCAAAGCTGAAACTGATCATATAACAGCTCAGGTAAACCGATAGGAATGATTATAGCCAGACAGTTTATCATTAACGAAACTTGTGCAATTTGATGCCAAAAATGTGGCAAAAACAAAGTCAAAATAAAAGAAGACTCAAGTGCAATCACAACAGTTTTTCGTTGTCTCTTGGAGCGCTGCCCAAATGACACTCGACTCGACGCTGAAGTGACAATTACTCAAGACAACTGGGCGGTGGGAGGCGGGGGGACAGGTAGAGATGGTAGTTTGAAGTGCGATGAAGACATCAAGACAATGCCAGGGCAAGACAACCAAACTGCGATGCCTCAGATAACAGCTGCGATAGATACCTCAGTGTGAATCAAGTTGAAGATCTCTGCCCAACGATTTCCCACGCTACATTTCATTTGTGAAAAACCATTAGCTTCCCTTTGCCCCTACCCTCAGATTACCCACACCCCAGCCTACAAAACTCTTTGTTCGTAATCATGCAAAATTACAACGTCAACGCGATCACTGACTTCCCTCTCTGCCCCCCCTTGTCCCTCCTACTCCTCAACCAACTGCTCAGTTTGCTTCTCGCTTTTGTTTTTCTCGTTGTTCAAATTGTCTGCACATTCAACATTTCATTAGACTGACTGACCTTCCTCGTAATACTCATACTTACATACCAACTTATTTTTCGCTTTTTCAGTTTTTAAGTTTTTTGCTTTGTGCACGTTTTGCCTTTTCAGTTTATTAACAATTTTTGACTCAAACTGTTATTTAATTGCACGTCTATTGTGGTCGAAATATTCATACCAAGTTCAAGGTTTAACTGTGTGAGAGTGAGTCTGTCTTAGTCTGTCTCTCTGCGGTAGGGCAATTAGTTGTCCGAACTGATGACGTAAGCATATAGTTGAAACTATACATATTTAAATACAGCGTGTGGGGGCGTTTGACTATGATAAAAAGACGAAAATTCGAAAATCAACAAAAAGCGAGAGAAAATGCCAGAGTCAAGAAGTTTGTTGTAAAATTAATAAGTTGTATTTAGAGCCCTAACCTGTTATTAATCAGTAGCCAGTAATCTTAGAAACATGCTAGCAAGATCGCTAACAGGCTTAGCAACATCAATATCAACAGTTGCAGAGTAAAATCTGTAACAGCGTTCGCAACATATTATCATTCAAACTAGCAACATTTAAATATTTACTGTCTAAATGACATTTTGCTTAGACACATTATAAGCTACCTTAGCCTTAGAGCACTTTTCTGTTATTCCCTTCATATTTCAAAATACTTTGAAAAGTTTACCAAACTTTCAAAAACATAGGGAATGGAGTATCATTTAAATCGGCTAGCGACTAATCAATCATCAATTACAATTTGATAACCAATAACTCATTGAATTGCAATAGGAACATTGTCAGCTCACAGCAACATAACAAAATTTGATTAGCCACACTGCCCTCCCTAATACATTCCACATACCCGTTTGTTAAAAATAATCATTTTCACTGTACATTGTTAAACCAAATCTAGATAGCTTACAATTTTAATCATAGAAACTAGTACTCCAAGTAAAATAATAAAACAAAAAAAGGTAGCTTAATTTCTCATTGCAACAATATTGCTATCACACATAGCAAACTTATCCCTTGGCAATAATATTGCTACCATGCTTGTCAACATCTCCCTTAGAATGTACCCAGCTACATTTATAGCTTGGCAACATTGTGTGTTTCGACTTTGGCAACCTTGTGAACAGCTGTCTGGTCTGACATTGTTGCAGACAGGCGCAGTGTTGTCAGCACGTGCTGCACTCTAGCAACCCCTGTCGCAAACTGATGACCCCACTTCCCCAACCCATCTTACGCATAACACACACACACACCATGCCACCCACTTGCGACAGCCACGCTGCCTGTTGGCCCAGACATGTTTTTGCTACCGTTTTGCCGGTTGCCAAAGTAACCGAAAAACGAAACGAAAACGCAAAGCGTCAAAACAAACTCTCGCCTTTGTTAGTTGTTGTCGATGGCATTAAGAGAGCGAAGAGAGAGAGTGGGAGGGTCTGAAGATGGAACACGTGGGGGAGGCAGACTAGCAGCAGCAGTCGGAAGCAGGAAACATGCGTTTTTCCCTTTTTTGGGCAAACTTTGGCTTAACTTTTGGACAGACGCAGCAGCCACCAGACAAGTTGAGTGTGCACTGGAGAGAGAGGCAGGAATATGGCACGAGAAGAGGATGAGCAAAGTCTCAGTTGGTTGACTGCAGCTATTATACATACGTTGCAGCTCTCCAAATGGAATGCAAATTTCATTGTCAGGGGGAGGTTCCTAAGTTCGATGTGGTTTTCGAATGGATTGCAATTTGGGGTTTGAGTCGGGATATCGTTGATGGATACGTGCCTGGCGTGTTATTTTCAGTCTCGACTCCAGCCGTTCAAGTGGGTGGGGCGACGTGTTTATTGATTATTAACCCAACCAAGCCACGACTCTAGCAGCGCCCGTATAATTAACCATGATATGTTAGATCCCAAAACGAAAAATCTTCCGCGCTTGCTTCGTTTTGTTTTTTTTTTTTTTTTTGTACTCTTTTCTATTTTTTTTTTGTGGGAAAATCATGAGTCAACGTTTTTTATTGGTCTGATGGCTTCCCTCATATAGTATGTATTCCGTGTGTGACGCTGCCGTTTACCGTTTTGTCATCCGACTGGTCGACTTTTTGGACAATTTGATAACTTGTTTGTTGGCCAAGACAGTCGGGGCCAGGCCAGGGCAGGCCACGCTACGTCATGTCTTTGTCGAGCGACTTAATTGACCGCCAAGAGAGTGGTGAATGTGTGTGTGTAGAACTCTGGAGCTCGCCACTCGCAACTACAGCTCCAATTGCGACTCCCAATGAACTCTACGGCAAGTTCAACGAGTTAGCAACAACTACAACAACTGTGCACTGTTCACTGTTCACTTGTACATTTCCGTCTGCGTCTCTGGCTTCGTCTCCACCTTGGCACAGTCCATTCAACTGTGGCCCCTACACTTCGCTACATTTGTCACAGCTGTTTCTCTGACCCTCCCCTCTCTCTCTTTCCCTTCTCACTCTTTGTGGCGTCGACAAGTGCTGCAACTGCTGCCTGAATCAATGTTTGTCTGGTGCTAGTTGTGCCACCGTTTCCTGTTTGCATTTCCATCTCCAGCTCCGTCTCTTGGGATCTGCATAGCCATTGCGATTTGGTCTAGCGCATGAGCCTACACTCGTTCTTAATTGTTGTCTTTGTGATCTTGAACTTCAACTGAACTGCGAATAGACCGCGGACAAACATTGCAGACATTTGCATGCTGCCTCCTCTATAGCAGTTGTCAGACAGCCAGACTTATAAAGGGGACATGACAGAACAAGAGCCCTTGATTATGAGCAAGGATCTTTGAGAGTGGAAAAGGCAGCTAAGAGAGTGCCAAAAGGAGCATGTTTAGTTAAACAAAGTGAGTGTGGTTAAGGCTTGTTGAACGGCTCTTATTATTATAAAGTGCTTTTGGTCCAAAACTAGCCAGCCTCATTGAAGTGGATAACTTAAAGTTGAACTCCTGTAGAGAGAGTTGCAAACATACTATCTTCAATTTATGTAATAAATAAAGTGAATAAATTCAATGACCAACAAAAATATACTTTGCAAAAGGTATCCAAATCTAAATAAGCATTCCACTTGGCACGTTTTTAGTCAATCATAAGCCAAACAAGCAAATTAACATTGTATCTAAAACAAATTCGAATTCGAAATAAGTTCAAGTGAGTACAATATATGGTAAAAAATACAGTGGCGTCTAATTAATTGCCACGCCTCAGCACTTTGGTAATCACAGCGACGTACAACACAAAACAGCACAAACAACAGCTTGAACAACTCAAACTGAGCGGCATTTTAATCACTAAATTTGATATGAATAAGTTATACTCGCGCATGTACATACATAGTCGTTTGCAAATCGTTGTTTGATCGGCTGGCAATTGAAGCGACAGCTCAACGCAAAGTTGCAACACTCAAAAACAATTGACACAATGTTACGACAGCAATACTACTAGCAATTATAAGTTTTCAAACCAGTTTTGAATCGTACTCATTCTAAAAAGTATCAAAAAGTGAATATGCGCCGAACTGTAACTATAGCTAGCTTAAGCTTTAGCACAAGCTGACCAGCGTCCCCTCGTCGAGCTCTGATAGCGCAGTTGAGCAGCGGACACAGCGCTGTCAACACTCATATTCGTATTCGGATTCATATTCGCACTCCCATTCGAGCGGTATCAAAATGTGGCTGACCTTGCTAGTCGGCGCTGTGATCTTGTTGCTGGCCTGGGACTTTGTTCGCAAGCGCCACAGTTGTGCGACCCTCGAGAGATCTGGCATCACGGGTCCTGCCTCGCTGCCCGTGCTGGGCTGTGGCCTTCAGGCGCTTCAACTGGGCGCAGAGAGTAAGTCTACTTGGGATGGCATTCTCTTAAATTGGATTCATAATATTCGTCCACACAGATCTTGTCGATTATGTTGGCTCGTGCTTTGCAAAGTATGGCTCCACCTTTCGCATGTGGATACTGAATGAATCGCTGGTCTACACCACGGATCTGCAACACTTTGAGGCCATACTGAGCAGCACCACGCTGCTGGAGAAGGGTCAGCTTTATCAGTTTCTGCGTCCCTTTCTCAACGATGGCCTGCTTCTGAGTGTGGGTCGAAAGTGGCACACGCGTCGCAAGATCTTCACCAATGCCTTTCACTTTAAGATCCTGGAGCATTACATTGATATCATGGATAAACAGAGCGGAGTGTTGGTCGAGAAGCTGCAACCATTTGCAAATGGCCAGCATGTAGTGGATATGCTCACGTATGTGTCGCTTGCAGCGCTGGATGTCATCACAGGTAAGTCTGAGATTGCGGATTTGTTGTAGTTGTTATGATCTCTTACTTTATTTCAGAGACTGCCATGGGCGTGCAAGTGAATGCGCAAAGCGATCCCGATTTTCCCTACATAAAAGCGCTCAAGAGGTAAGACCTTTTCTGTCCGATCTCAGATATATTTTAGTACGTTGTATCTGCAGGGGTCCAAGTTCAGTTTGCTGAGCCAGTTATGTAGTATAAAAGTTACATTATATGTATAGTTAGCACCTATATCTTGGATATTATAAGATATAGCTTTACCAAATATTGCCACATTATTGCTTTGCGTTCTACGCAGATCAAGATTGCGTCACGCTCTTTTAAAGCGCATGAAAATAAATTGCCAGTGCAATTTAAAAATTAAACACATAAAACTAACTACCTTGTCAATGGTTCCTGAAAACTTAATGATGAGTAAAGTACAAAATAATAAAAATCAGATGCAGCTTGCACTTAAGTGGCTACTTAAAAATGGCTTCTGATTGATACTGTTTAGTAGTTGTAACTTGTAATTAAAATGTAAAATTCAACTGTGCTGCGCATTTGTAGAACCGGATCGGCTAATGCTCATAAAAGTTGTTCAAGTTAGTCAACTCTAATTGGCTTACATTCTACTGGGTATCTCAGAGTCAACACTCACAACTGACACTAGTTTGACTTCGCTTTCAACACACTCTACTCTCTTGCAGCGTTGTGTACATTCAGCCGGATCGTATGCTGAAGTTCTCGCAGCGTTACGAGTGGCTTTTCCGGCTCACCGCCCCCCTGTTGCATCGCAAGCTGGTAAACGATATACGCATCATGCACGACTTCACCGACAAGGTCATCCGTGAGCGACGATCGGCCGTGGAGCGTGCTCTGGCCGACGGCAGCTACCGGCCATTGAGTAAGCAAATCTCAGAGCGGAAATAGTGTAGATTAACAATGCTGGCTCTCTCTCTCTCTATCTTTTAGGTCTTGGCGATGCAGACATTGGCAGCAAGTCGCAGATGGCACTGCTGGATATACTGCTGCAGGCCTCCATTGAGGGCAACCCGCTGAGCGACGCGGACATACGCGAGGAGGTGGACACATTCATGTTCGAGGGCGATGATACCACCAGCAGCGGCGTCTCGCATGCGCTCTACTCCATTGCCAGGCATCCCGCAGTGCAGGCCAAGCTCTACGAGGAGCTGCAGCAGGTGCTGGGCAACGATCGAACGGCAGCAGTCAGCCAAGCGCAACTGCAGCAACTCAAGTATCTGGAGTGTGTCATCAAGGAGACGATGCGATTGTATCCACCGGTGCCAGCGATAGGCAGATATACCAGCAAAGATCTGCAGATTGGCAAGCAAACGATACCAGCTCATACCAGCATCTACATGGTCCTTTATTTTGCCCATCGTGATCCCCGACACTTTCCCGATCCGCTTAGCTTCAAGCCAGAGCGCTTTCTGGACGACAACGAGGAGCGACAGACCTTCACCTATCTGCCCTTCAGTGCTGGCCCCAAGAACTGCATTGGCCAGAAGTTTGCCATGCTCGAGATGAAGGTACTCATCTCCAAGGTGCTCAGATACTACGAGCTGTTGCCTCTGGGACCCGATGTCAAGCCCATGATGAACTTCATATTGCGCTCAACAACTGGCATGTGTGTGGGCCTCAAGCCGAGGCCTTAGACAGAGTTTAATTCAAATACTAAGATTACTATATGGTACAGTTAGACATAAGGTTGCGGGTTTCCTGGGTTTCTTTTGTGATATATGGGTAGTTGTAATTTTAGTTTGTAAATTAATTAAAACTTGTTACATATTTGTTAAGTATTAAATACCATTAAAATCAACGCAAAATAGTTTTATTTACGCTCAGTGTTTATATGATATATAGAGTGGCTAAAAATACTCAAGGCAAATCAACGAAAGTTTTATGTACTACGAAGTATAATCAACAAATTCAGACACTAAATATTTGCTTTGAGCGCTGAAAACTATAATCTATCCACGAGACAAGAATTATTATCTCTCTGTAAAATATGTTAGAGCTGCATTGTTTGCCTTCACAAAGTGGGTTAAAAGTTGGCCGAAATAGTAATGTTTTATATTGCGAAATGAGAAGTGGAAGATATAAAAATAAATATATTCTTCTCAAGTGAATTGAGAAAGTAAAATAAATAAGTCATTTTATTTTCCATTGGCATTTCCGTTGCGCTCAAAAAGAACAATCTGAAGAGTCTCAAAATGCACTCGTTTAGAATTTGCCTTTGTTTTTGGGCAAAGCACAGCATTTTGGCATTTCCGTTGCATTAAAGAATAACACTTTAAGTACGCAAATCAAATGCAGATCAAGCTGAGTCAGTGTATCAATATTTGCCAAGATTGGGCGTCATCTAAGTGGGTCTCTCTGATATTTGCGCAGTGATCATAAACTTTAAGTTTATCGCCATAAGCCAAATGCAAATATTGCTGGCCTATTTGCAGCCTTAAGTAGTCGGGGGGTGTGCTCTATTTGTGAGTGCAGTAAAAGTGAATAAAAGTGCAATTGTCGAGCTTCCTGTGGAAGTGACACACATTTTCAGTTTCATTTCTATTGCCATTTAATTTCAGCTAGTTGAATGTAAAGAACTTCTCCGCACTTGGCAAATAAACAAGCCTGTTGAGCGATTTATCTTCATATGACAATTTGCAAATTGATAAGCACAAGAGCAGCGCTTATCAGCATCTGGCCATCTGCATATAAAAGCTGGCCAAGACAGACGCACTGCGTCAAAAGCAACTCAACCGCTCTCCAAAGATGTCGCTCCCAATTCTTGCACTGGCTGTGGCACTTCTGGCTGTCTCCGCCGATGCTGTCATCCGTCCACTACCCCCCTATGTGGGCATGCCCACGCAGGATGGTCTGACCCGTCTCTTCTTCAACTCGCGAGTGACGCGTCGGGATCCACGGATATCGGTCAACTGCTTCACGGGCTACATTGGTGAATCGAACTTGATTGCAGAGCAATACAGCGGCGCCTACAGCGACTGCTCGCATAAGGCGAGTGAATCACGTCGTGGCATCGATCTGGACTTTCTGCCCACACGCAGAAAGATCGAACAATCAGCTGCAAGTGTCTGCAATGCGTTGACCAGATGCAGCAAGATCAACGGCACTCTCGACTCCTTCAACTGCCATGCCACAGCCGTAAGTTGAGTCTGCTTTTTGCGTTCCTCTCAGTCACATCATCCATTTCCCCACAGGGCTCGAACAACACCATTTCGACGTACAGCATCTCTGGCAATGCCTCAGAGTCATCGAATGTGCTGCAGGAACGCTATCGCCTCATCGACTTGCATCATGACCAATGCCTGCACAAGGCTGAGCGCAACTATGTCGAGTCCACGGCCAGCAACTACAACTATCTGCAGAGTTGTCTGGATGGTCGCGTTCAACCCAAACCAATACCCAGCACCACCAGCACCACAACAAGCACGACGACAACCACAACGACCACCACCACAACGGAGGCACCAGAAACAACGACTGATGCTTCAACGACCGTAAGTCCAGCCAATTTGGAGGATCAATTCAAGCAGCTTTTAAACTTGCTCAACTAAAACAACGTGTCAAAAACTTTTTTGGCAAGTTGTTTAATTTCTAAAGCTAAGCATCGAGTTCGTAAATAAACGAAAGTGAACCCTAAACATATGAGACTTACAAATAATGCCAGGTGTGCAAACAAAAGGCAGTCAACCCTTTGTAAGGGCTCCAACTCTTCATAATTATTGCACTTATTGCAGTTGATTAATGAGTTGAGGAAAAATCAAAGTTGAAGGCGACAAATTAAATATCGCCCGTGGCTTTATGATTAATGAATGAGCTTAGCGTTGAGTTAGGAAATTATTGCTGCTAATAACGATTATCGCTGCTTTGACAATTAAAGCACCTTGACAACATCTTAACTAGATGCCAATCTTTCGATCTTGAGGCACAGAACTTTGTGTGGTGTTATGATTATGCCATGTTTGGAAACAAGACATAAAGCCAGATCGAGTCTAAGACAAGTTCAACTCCACAACACGTTTGCCTTTTTATGGATTGTTTGCCTTTTATGTTGTCGAGGCGGCCATTGGCGAGGCGGCTCTGCTCTCTGATCTCAGTGCTCTGTGGTGCCGTAGGGTTCGGGAACCATAGGCACCTGTTGGCCCAAAGCAAAGTCACTCATTTATTAGCACAATTGGCAGTGGCATTTGAGCCAGCCACGTTTATGGCTCTGACCAGATACCAAAGCCGATCATGGCATACAGTTGTATGTGGTAGCAATTCTTGGTATGCGATTGCGTCAATTTCTATGCGTTTTATTGGACTCTCTGCAACGTCACGGCAATTGCAATGCAAGTCGGGTTTATGGGCGTGGCACTTGCCGCTTAATTGGAGTTAGAAACAAGGAAAAGAAAAACGAGAGAAAAACTTGATTTCAAATGCAAGTTGTTGCAAGGTGTTTACGTCTTGTCTATATAACATAAGCCAAGGCAATTGGATAGCGGCTATAAACTCATAAAACTCGACTTGCATTCGTGTCTATTGATTGCGCATTCATGAGTGCGCTTGCGACTAATAACAATAACAACCACAAAGCGCGACTGATAAGCCATAAACTCTTTGCACTTTGCAATCGTTAACTTGCACCGAGAACAGAGAGATATAGAGCCAGAGCGAGATGCAACAAAGTCTATTTACAATCGTTAGTACATCTTGAAAATACTTTTATTATCGCTAGGGTAAAACCTCCTAGAACATTTGGAGTGAGTATTAATGTACTTTAAAAATGGCTTAACTAAATTTAGCTTTTTCTTTGCACCTTTTCTTTAATTATCGCAATTTTGTAACTAAGCCAACTCATTAAAAATAAATAAAGAAAATGTCAGTTGAAAAGCAATTACATACTAGCTAAGCTTTGTAAAAATGTAACATGATCATTAGCTTTAAGTGCAGTTTCATAACCTATAATAAGGGATAATAAGGCACGGTAATAACAATAATGAGCATCATTAGAGAGTACTACAAACTCAAGTATCACATATGACGTTAATATTAGATATGGTTTAAACAATGATAGTAATACCAAGTGGAACTGGTTAGAACAGCAACATTTGACTAAATTAATCAGCAAATTCAGAGAGCAATAATTAACATTTAAATATCGATACAAGAGAAACAATGACACATTCATAGTACTATCGATAATATCATAATGAATGATTCTTTATGCAGTTTTGTATAGTTATTAAATGGGAAAAAAAGATAAAATGACTTAAAAGTTTAAAAACGATGGTAAAAACGATTTAAGAAGATGCAACAACTGCAAGACAATTCGACATTAACTTTTTGCCATATATCGGTATTTTTATCTCAGGTGCATTTACAACAACCTCTTAAGAGCACCAGACATGTAGGTCGAATTTAGCTTAGTTGCTGAAGTGATTGTAAAATATATAGACACAATTATTCACTTGTTCAGACTTGATTAAAAAAATTACCTTTTTAAAGTGATTGATGCGAAAATACTTTCACTATAGCAACTGCTAGCTGTTTTAGCTTTTTATTATTCTCGTAGCTTGTTAGATGAGCACATGCCTCAAGAATCTTTTCAAGGTTGCCCACTTAATTGACAGTCGTTGTTCACTCATTTTGCAGCTCATTTGAAGTTAATTGCCTTGCCACACACGCACACACACACACAGATACATACTTGTATAATTGCATTATTCAACACTGCACATAATCGCAGTGAAGCAGAGAATTCTTAACGCTAATTTGAAGCCAGCATCTAACATAAGCTCAGCTGCTGTCGATGATGAAAGAGAGATTGCATTTTGGCCCCTTGCCACCGTTGCACAATTTACGCGCCTCATTGAGCTTGCCCCATGCCCCAAATGCAACATGTCTGCGGAATCCTGGCCGCCAGAAACAAGTTTCCACACACATAAAACTTTTCATTTTTAATGCCAAAAAAAATGAAAAGAATTGTGTTAATAAAACGCAGGCGAGAAAAAGAGACAACTACAAGAAATATAGTAAATAAATACGGGTTTCAAGTCAACTGACTGCTTTGCATAAATAAATTAAAACTACGAGTGTGTGTGTGTGTGTGTGAGAGTGGAATGGGGCAACTGCAAGTGCAACCAAATGCTTGACGTTGACGTCGATGTCTCCAAAAAACAAAAAAAAAAGAGCTAAAGACAAAAACAAAAGCTGAAACTGTACGTAAAACTAGTTTGCCAGCAACAACAAAAACAACAACAACAAGAACAACAACAAATGCGCAGAAAAGGAAATCGTCGGCGTTGCTGCCTTTTAAGGCATTTGCTGCCAGTTGCTTCTCCCCCTTGCCTCTGGCTCTCGGCGTGTTGCGCATGCGCCCCGTGTGCTATCAGTTTCAGTGCGTGTGTGGCAGTGTACAAGTGTGTGTGTGTGTGTGTGTGTGGCATGTCTGTGTATTCAGGTCATTCGCATTTTCACATTTTAAGGCGTGTGTTTGCATGTGGATTTTTCTTTGCTTTTCGTTTTTTTTTTTTTTAATTTGAGGCTTTTTGAATAACTTTTGCCTGGCACTTGCAACTGCCACAGCCACAGGCACAACACACAGCCTTGGTTGCAACTTTTACTTGCTGCCTCCTGGCCATGTTCGGCCTGTGATAAAGCTATTTGAGCTTTGTTTGTTACTTAATTGCGACAAAGTCATTAATAATCGATTAACCATCCGAGGCAAGACAAGTTTGCTTTTTATACCCACCAGAGCAGAGGGGCGGGGAGGAGCAGATGCTGCGAGGCGTTGAAAATTACTAAAGGAAGTGGCAGCCAGGCAGGCATAAGGCAATTACGTTAACTCGTACTCGTACTCGTACTCACATTCATGCTCATATTCATAGACTCATAGCAGGCAATCTTGGCATGTTTATTCTCCTTTTCCCCCTCCCAGCAATTTGTGTTTCCTGTATAATTCTTATGCTTCACCTGGGTGGCAGCTGTGTCATCAGCAATCTCCAGAATCGTTGCAAATCAACAGCGAATCTGTTTAATAGCCAACTGCCTAGTTTGTTGTAGTTGAAAGTATCGTTCGGATAGCTGGAGATAGACTGGCCAGAAGCTGCTCGGAAAAGGCCTATAATTATGAGATGTGGCGAGTTCACTTCCTATCTCGTTCTACTATGTATAAAGTGACTTTAGATGTCAAAGCAATATTGTAAGACGTCATGAATCGCAAAATATCAAAGTATCTATACATACAGCAATAAGACATGAATTGAGAAAGTTGAGATTATATACCAAAGTATCTACAGATATACATTAATTTATATATTTAACTTCAGCTAATAGAACAAAACGATTTTTAAACAATCTCGTATAATCCTTTTGTATATCTTTAGGTTGTAATATTACAGACCCTTGCTATTCATATGTCTATCGCTTCAGTTTCAATTCAACTCACTTTCAGCTGACATTTCTATTGTTGCAACTGCCTCACATTCTTATGTCCATAGCTGCAGTTGAGACGCTTGAATTCTATTGAAAGCTCCACTGAGATGTGGCAAGCATTGTACTTAAACATAGTTGCAATTCTGCTCGTGGCCATAAAAAGCAAATGTCAAGCGATAACTGAACACACAAAAGGCAGCAGCAGGTGTCTAATTGATTGAATGACAAGCGACAGAAGCAACATGCGATAGCTTGACTGGTGATGGAAATGGAGCTATAGTTGAAGTCGGAGCTGCCAGAGAATCGATATGTCAACTAAAACATTTATTGTTTGTCACTCGGACTGTCAGGAGGAACGCCCATTGCATCGATGCTTGAGATGATGATAAGCAGTTGCAGCAGAAGTTGCAGCCACACAAGGAAGCGGCATGCCACAACCCAACGGCCTGAATATATCAAGTGGCCAGACAACACAAAGGAAATTCAATAGCCAGGCACAGAAGATGTCGAGATAGCGTGAGAGAGAGAGAGAGAGGGGAAGCGGAAAACGGGAGGAAGACAGTGCCTGCAATAATAAATGCCCAATGATGATATCTATGACGGAGCCGAGACAAAGGAGCCAGCCACAAAGAGAGTTGCGAATATTTCTACGCTTTGCATTCGCTACGAGGGATTGGAGCAGTCGTTTGCCGCCCCTGCTGCCCCTCCCCCAGCGAGCAGCAGCTGCAGATTTATGAGCAGTTGTCAGACGAAGTAGCTGCCGAGAGAGTCTGGCTAAAATAATTCTTGGCCAGGCTCAGACAGCGACGGGGCAACAACATTTTGTGTCCGAAAAGTTCATTGTACCAAAAGCCAGCCGGTTCTAAGTAGTTGCCTCTACTTGTGCAGTTCTGCTCCTCTTGTCCTGACTCTTGTGCTCCAGCTGCTAATGAGTTGTCAACATTTTGACTGACATTTATTTGCCAACAAATGCGACAGACAGACAAAAGTCTAGCCCATGCCATGCACTGCTCGAAATTAGCATTATCCTGTGGCGCGAGTTTGTTGACACAGCGCGTCGCAACACAACTCAATGCCACTTGCAATGTCAGTGTCAACTGCTTCCGCCTGGGGCGCATCCCATTAGCCAGACTGATGACTCAAAATGTTGGCCACAAAACGACAATGCCATAAATGTCTAGCATATACATATAGTAGCATAAATTGTCCACTAAATTATGGTCAGCCATTTGGCGAGCTTGCCTAAAAGGATGTGTTCAATGCAATGACTCACAAAGTGTCTAGTCTAGACTCCAGAGTCGCAGTCAGTGCTACTCAAACCTCACTTTCGCTAGCAAACGCTGCTCAAACTGTCAAGCGTTATCTCTATGGTGTGAACTTAAGGAAAGTGCCTCTCAAACCTCACTTTCGCTTGCATGCGCTGCTCAAACTACCAAATGATAGTTATCGCTATGTCCCTCAAACTGTGAACTTCTTAAACTATCAAGATTAGGGGCAGTGCTATCCAAACCTTACTTTCGCTTGCAAGCGCTGCTCAAACTGGGTGATCACAAATGATGCTTAAACTAGCGTTATCTCTGAGCTGCTCAAACTGTAAACTGTAAACTGCGTAAACAATCAACATTATGGGGCAGTGCTACTCAAACTGTTAGCTAATAGGTTGTATTTCCAAAACTATTTATTTTGTAATTAGCTCGCCCAACTGTCTGCAATTAATTCTCATTTAAAAGTAATTAAATGCGCACTGCTGATAAACTAATTCGATATTTCAACAACATTTCCTGCACATGTTTGCAATTCACATGAATTGTTTAAAGTCGTAAAGAGCCGCAAAACAATAAACAAATGACAAGCTTACACAAATGAATTTAGAACTCAAGCGAGAAGGGAGCACTATAAATTACTTGCTAATTGATTTTCGAAAGAAAATGTATGCAGTAGTAGAATCAGCTCACTTGAAGCATATTTCCAGCTTAAACAAAGCGGCAAAACAAATCCAATCTAAATGCCAACAAACAGCTGTGCAAATCGTGCACAGGTAGACAGACAAAGGCAGAGAAAGAGTGCGAGTATGAGCATTAGTTCGAGCATAACAAACGAACGAGTCAACGTACTATGCCCAAGATTGTGTAATATCTCGAGCAACTTAATAGAGTTGCAGACAGAAAGCAGAGCAAAAGCCATTGGTTAATATCGAACAGCAAACAACTTCATTTGTTTCAACGACTAGACAAAGTGTTCTTTTTTCCCCCCAATAAATGTATTTATAGCTGACCAGAAAACTAGAAGAACAAACAGAGAACTTTATGCCCCACTGCATTTGACTTGAGCTCGGGAGAAACATAATTTATGGATCGTTGGCTTCGAAATTGTTCACGTTTTTTTTTTTTGTTATATTTTGTTTCTCTCAGTTTCGCCTTTTGTGTACATAATCTGAGAGTGCAGCAGGCATCGAGCATTTGCATCTGACATGAAAGCAGCCCATAAGCAGTTGCCTTTAATGGAATTGTTCAGCTCAAGGCAGATGAAACACACAAATGAGCGCCGCACTAAAAGCGTTGATAATTCATCATCGCATCACATTCACTTCTGAGAGAAGCTTCTTTGTGCATGCGATCAGTCGGTCTGGCAGTCAGTCTCTCAGTCTGTGTGTGAGCGTCAGACAGTCGCCTACTCGCTTGCTCTCTTGCTCGGTCGGGGCAATTCAATTACGAGACAAGCGGGGTCACAAATGCCAATCCATTCGTGCTGCAACACATGAACGCAGCAAAGCTGTAATGCCCTTACAGATGAGATAAATTATTTACGGGAGTTGTAGTAGTAGTGATATTAGTAAGAGTACTATTAGTAGAAAGAGTAGTGGTAATATTAGTAGAAATAGTAGTAGTAATATTAGTAGAAATAGTAGTAGTAATAATAGTAGAAATAGTAGTAGTAATAATAGTAGTAGAAGTAGTAAACTATTAAGATAAATGTAGGAGTAGAATAAGCAATTATATTAGTAGCATAAGCAGTAGTCGTAATAGTAAAAGTAGTAGTAATGTTAGTAGTAGTAAAAGTAGTAGTAATGTTAGTAGTAGTAAAAGTAGTAGTAATGTTAGTAGTAGTAAAAGTAGCAGTAATGTTAGTAGTAGTAAAAGTAGTCGAAATGGTATTTGTTATTTAAGTAGTAGCAATAGTAGAAGCTGTCGAACTAGTACAAATGGTAGTAGCAGAGGTAAAAGTAGTTGTAGCAATAGTATGAATAGTAATAGTTGAAGTAGAAGTACAAGTCACAGAACTAATACAGGTGGAAGTAGATGCAGGTGGACCAAGTAGATGTAGTAATAGTAATAGAAGTAGTAGTTTAAGTAATAGTACAAGTAGTAGTAGTAAAAGTAGGTGTAGCAGTCCTAATAGTCGTAAAAGTAAAAGTGGGAAAGCTCGAAGTAATAGTAGTAGTAATTTATGTAACAATATTAGAAGTCCAAGTAATAATAGTCCAAGTAAAAGTTGCAGTAAAGTATTAGCAAACAATAGTTTTAATAGCAGTAGTAAAAGTTGCATAGATGTGCAAATAGTTGTGCACTAGAAATAGGATTGCCAGTAGCTACCATAGAGACTGGAGCAATAGGAGTTGTGGTAATCGAAACACATGTGTACATATGTAGTACGTCTATAAGTACAAGTCAGACTTCATTTATAACTTGCAATCGGTGCTATGCTAGCACTTTGATCTCCATAATGCTCAATACTTCTATTTAAACTGCATTAATGTGTGGTTGCTACAGCTGGACAGTTTACATAATGCAGATCGAGAGTAGTGCAGTAATCAGAAATATATGTATGTACATACATACATATGTTTACAATTTGGTATACAAGTACAAGTTCAGAGCTTTCCACTTCTATTACGGCCGCTCTGCTTTTGCTTTCTGCTTGGTTGCCTGCTTTTCTGCATATTGTTGCGATCGAGATTGTGCAAGATATTATACTCGTACATATACTACAGTTATACATATACTACAGTTTTCTAAAATGATAGCTGGGTGCGACGCCGCTGAATTCCCTCAAGTCTAATCATATAATCGTACTGGGTACGGCATAGCTCACATTGGGTGATTAACCCATAGAACTTTTCACTATTTGTTTAATCTTTGTTTTGTTTTGTTCGTTTCGTTTTCGTTTTTTTGTACTATTTTTTGTTTGTTTGCTTGCCTGGCTCATTAGCGTTTGAGCTCACGTTTTCCCCATAGACGTGAGCAGACATGTCGCCTTATAAAGGGCACCATATGAGACGAGTATGAAGTGGAATCTACATATGTAGGTGTGACTGTTTGTGTGTGTGTGTTTGAATGCATTTGAATGCGACTGCTCTGAGAGTGGCACTTGAACGAATGTTTGTCTGTTATCGGAGGATTTTACTTGTAGATAAGTCTAATATTATTGTCTATTTATGGACAATCGGTTTCGATTTCAATTCAGTGCATTATCTAACACTCCAACAAACCATAAATCAATACAATTTTGCGTTTCTTTCTTTATTCGACTAATTTCTCGCCATAAGAAATATAAGAAATTCCAGATCCAAGAGTTCCGCCAGATCCGACCACAAATTATGCAAATTCATTGAAAACGAAAGGCATTTCTGCGGCCTTTTTTGTTGTTTTTTTTTATTGCTATTATTTGTTGATTCGTTTTGCTTTTGTTTATTCATTAGCCACGCACATGAAACTTTGAATTATTCGCGAGTGGGCCACAATCTCAGGTATGAGTGTTACGAAATGGACAATTAATGATAGTTGGGGCGAAGTGCGGGCTAAAGCGAAATCCGATAATAATAATTGAAGTGATTGTTGTTAACATATAATGCGAATATTCATATGCATAAGCAGAATTTGATTTGATATAATTTCATTGATTGATTGCTGGTTGCAAACAAAAGTCTAGCAAACAAAAGTGAGATGATCATCTACTACAATATCAGTCTATGCAAATGCTGGCCTACTTAGTTTAAGAGCTTGCGCAGACCTTGAGCCCAAAAGCCATGGGCCAAGCGCCAAAGAGGCCCCCTCTTAATTAAGCAGGTGAACAAATAGACAAATAGAGTTGCCAGCAGAAGCAACGATCGAAACAGAAGCGCCCAAGCACTTAACATACAAATCAAAAAGGAAAACTTTAAAGACACTGCGCTGTCATTATCACACAGCTGTCAAAATGCACAGCCATGGTAAACTTAGCAGTCTTGACTATGACATACCCTGTAGGTTGTGCAATCATTTGGGGCACTGCTGCTTATCGGACAAGCTGTTTGGTATATCATAAAATAATAAAATTCTCCAATCATTCTTTTGTTCCGCATACTAAAGAGTTCATTTCCCTAATTACAATCACTAATCAATTCGCATTTTATGATCTTCCATTGCGGAAATCATCATAAACTGCGCAATTTGACAATAAGTAATAAAGTCGCATACTACCCCTTTGTTACTAGGCAACAGGGTGTTGCTCTCTGACAGACCGAGCGACGCTGTTGGCTGTTGGCGACTGCAAAACTGTAAAGCAAGCGACAACGGCAACAACAAACATAATAGTAATAATTACAGCAACAGCAAATGGACGACAAGCGTCCAAGTGCAAATAAGAAACAACAGAGACAGAAACAGAAAGAGCAAAAGTAAAACAAGAATATCGAAACAACGAAAAATCTGCGTCGCTGCTGAATCAGCGAATTTTTCAATGGAAGGCAAGCGCAAGACGCAAACGATTTACAGTTTTCGGTTATTTTGTTTTTATTGTCTTTTCCAACATTGTTGTTGTGTTTGTTGTTGTTAGTCTTGCTGCTGTTTGTAGAGCTCGTTGCAGCAGGTAATCAAGAAGAAGAAGAAGACGAAGCAGAAGGGAGGACGCGACAAACACACAAGCTGTGCAAAACTGGTCAGCTTCATGCATGTTGTCGTTGTCGTTGTCGTATCGTTTGTTGTTGTCGCTCTCATAAGAAATATCAAAATGGAAAAATAAAAAAACTACCCATAACGCTGGATTTCAGTGATACAAACCTTTGTTAATTGCTATGTGCAATTGCAGCCTGCGCGTTCCTCTCACGTTTTTTGCGATTTTTCGTTTTATATTTTTGCTAAGCCAGAGACGAACGTCTCGTTGCCATTTTTCACTTGCGCTTTCAATTGAAGGCAATCATTGGATGCAATTAAATTGGAAACCGATCGTAATGCTGCTGCAACGAACGAGCTTGCAATTGTCGATTGTTGATTGCAGTTCTCTAGTTCTATGTTTTATCACGCACAATAAACACACAAACGTACACGCACTCTACTTAATTTGCATAATTCAACTGCAATTTGCGACCGGCACAAAATGCGCGCGAATTAATAAACAAACACAAACAATTCGACCGTCACCCAACGCTATACCACCGTTCTTCTCGGATGCAAAAGCAGAACTAACTGATGTTAAGTTTACATGCTGCTGCTCTGCTGTTGCCTGTAAGCGGCCCATTTCGCTCCAGCAATTCGCCGCAAATTAACAGCTCGACTCTAAGTCAGAGGCGTCGGGAACATATGGTGGATAAGTCGCCAGCTGATTGTGATTACTCACTCTACTTATGGGCAGAGTGTGAGCGTAGCCCCTTAATGCTAATAAAGTCTGTATTGTTAACTTTCTCAGGCGCATTATGCGAATAAAGAATCCAGTTTGTTTATGAAACACTGGTAATACTGCAGTGCAAAACCACTCGGCGCCTAATGTTAAACGGCAGAATGCGAAACGACATAACATTCGTTCAGTGAGGAGCAATTCTGTTAAGCAAATTGCTACCCACCACTGTTAAGTTAACATCGCAAAGGTTGCCACTCTGTCGCTATTGCTGCTGTACAGCACTGCTAATGGGCAAATGTTTCAAGTGGCGCCAAATTTTGAATTTGAATTTAAATGTAAGCTTATAACAGGCATGCACACGTTGTGTTAGTATTAGAGCACTGTTAGCGGCAGAGGCAAACAAAACTACAATAACATAGGATTTTCATCAACTTTATTATTGAAATAAATTAATTTGTTTTCGTTTTTCGGTGTTTCACGTAAAAATATATGTGGCAATAATATTCTCATTTTCATTTTCAAACAAATTGTCAATAAAATATATATATTTTTGTATGTTTTCAGTTATTTTAGTAAGCAATGCATATTGAACTTATGTGCTAGTTGATATTTTTCATTTTCAATTTATCGCATTAGTTTTTGTTGTTGCTGTTGTTGTTGCTGCTGTTGCAGTTGCCAAAGCTGTTGATTTTGCAGTTGCAGTTGCAGTTGCTGTCGTTGTTGTTGTTGTTGCTGCTGTTGTTGTTGCTGCTGCTGTGGTTGTTGCTGTGGCGGCTGCACAGGACGCCAGTAGTAGCTTCTTACAATTGGTTTCACTTTGACAAGGAAACTCTTATTTTTTCTATTTCTGTTTTTTTTTTATTTGTTGCATTGATTTTGTTGTTGGGTGCATTGAAATTTGTTGAATCGATTAGGAAAAACATTTATTTATAAGCAGCAGACATTTAAAAAACGGATGTCGAAATGCCAACACACAAATAAAACTTGTCAAAAATCGAAGCCTAATCTTTTTGCTTAATTGTAAAAATGTATTGTAGTTTTATTAATTATTACGCACACATTTTGTGGAACCAGTCTTGAGTTTTGCCTACATATATTGTATGTACATATAGTGTGATGATCGATCTGGGGGATCAACTTACACAAACTGTTGGCTAGTTGGTTAGTAGCAAACGGTTAATAAGCGAGCACAGCGCACAGCACATGGGGATAGCAGTTGATGGACTTTGACTTTGACTTTTGGACGTAGACTCACCCATCTGGCTGCTGCTGTTGTTGTTGTTGCTGCTGCTGGCGACGTCGTCGAGCAACTGCGCTGTTCTTGATGATGGCCTCGATTTCGCGACCACCAGAACTCTCGCCCTCGGAGGCAGAGGCGCAGCCTGGCGTGGCTTCCTCGACAGCACGCGGCGCGCCCAGCGTTGCCAGATTGCGCACCAGACTCACTGCATCATCGTGCTGTGCAGTTGCCGCTGTGGGCGTGGCATTCTCCTTGGACACATTGCGCAGGATCTGCGCCAAGTTGCGTTCCGGCTGCGTCGCACTGTGGTCCAACTCATCGCGTGTGGCATTCGTGGTGGTCGCCGACTTGCGCAGATTGGAGACTGTGGCATGCGTGGAGCGTTGCAGGCGATTCTTGAGCTCGGCATTCAGATCGATGGGCATCAGGCCGCGACCCATGCCGGGCAAGGGCTTGCCACACTTCAGTATGCCCTTGGGTTTGCCTACAGCGATAGAGACGGAGAGTGAGTTGAGTAAGAATATCTAGAGTATCATTTGTGAAAATGATTGTTGATAAAGATATTAAATTTAACAAGCACAAGCAAAAAAGATAAAACAAATTAAACATGCTTTGAATTTGTTATCATGCTCAAGTTGAGAAGCGCAAAAAAGAGCGCATGGTGAATTTGGCGCGTGGTGAATTTCGCGCAAGTGGTGAATTCCGCTTACTTACTCAGTTGACTGGAATTTTTGTTGGGCCAATTGGAAGACGCATTTAGCACAAATCTTGTTTTATTTAAAGTTTAACAATTTGCATAATTAAATATTATAATAATAATTACGACAATTAAATGTAATTTTGATTTTTTGTTTTCATATATATATATGTATAGTAGATTATAATAATAATGGTATTGGTAATTGTAATGATAATAATGCCATTTAAGGTACAATTCGTTTAGCTTTAAGTAATTAATTAAAAATCATAAATACGCACAAAAACTTAGTTGCACAATTGTTTAATTAACTCTTAACTGGATTGCTGTAAGGTTCAAAATCAAAATGCAGCACAATTAATAAGTTTTTCGATTAATTATGGTAGTCGTTTCGTTTGTATTGGAAAGGATATTTTAGTAGTATTTATTTATTATTTATATTTCATTTGCTTTTTATTGTAGTTATTATTATTTTCATTATGCTGTCCTTGTCTTGGTACATTCGTTTCGTTGTTGGAAAGGGGGGAGATGGGGAGGTGGGGGTGGGGGAAGAAATGGGCTGCGCGAGAGAGCACTCGACACTTCGAGCGCGTCTAACACACAAATCACATTGAGCACACACCGCCAAGAGAGCGCAACAATTTATCTACATGCTAAATCCAAATTAGATACAAGAGAGAGATAGATATATGGTAGGGATGGTGATAGGGGGTGGTCTTGGGGTTAACGTATCGAAAAATATGTGAAATTTTTAATCGAGTTATGCCAAAAAATTTACAATTTTTCTTCATGTGCCCAAAATTTCGCCACACAGCCGCTTAAAGGCATTGCCCGCCGCATGCAGCTCATCGGCCGTGATCAGAATGTCCTCAAAGCTGGCGATGCTCAGCTTCGAGGTCACTCGACTAGAGGCTGGCGAATGCGCACGCTTTGGACTGGGCATGGCCGTGGGACTAATACTGCCAGCCTGCACTGGACCACTGCCCGCTGTCTCCAGCGACATGGCACGGGTGCGTTTGAGCAGCTCCCTTCGCTTTTGCACAAGAGAGACGCTCTGATTGCCACCATTTGATTGATGGCCGCCATTTGATTGACTGCCGCCATTTGTGAGCGGCACACGCACATGCGCATTGAGCGCCTCTTGTGGCAGCATCGGCGTCGATGTCAGCGTCGTGGTCGAGTCGAAGCGCTCGTTGAGGCCAAAGTACTTGGCATAGCGTTCGTCCACATGCGAGGATCGGTTTGCCGCTGCTCGGCTATTGTAGGCTGTCACAACGCTTGGGGCACCACCCAGCTCGGTGGTGTGGCGTCGATTCACTGTGCTGCTCTGTGGCGGCTGCCTTTGTTGCACTGTTATCTGTGCAAAGTGCGACAACTTGCGTCGCATCTCCAGCACCTGTTGCGTCTGCTGTGCGTCCTGCTGCTGTTGTCCTTGCTGCTGTCCCTGTTGTGCCTGCTGCTTCTGCTGATTGGCCGCACAGTTCTCCTTGCCCGAGTCCGAGCTGTGCGCATCATCGCCGCTGTCGCCGTGGCCATTGCTAAGGCTAATGCTGCCACTGTGCGTGTCCAGCTTCAAGGATTTGCTCTGACTATTCTCGTTTGTGGTGGGCGTCGATTGCTTCTGCTTCTGCTGCTGCTGCTGCTCAATGAATGGCGACTTGATCTTGCCTATGGTGCGCACACCCATCGAGATGTGTATGTCCTCCATGGTCTGCAGGCGTCCCAGGCAGCTGTTGCGATGATTGTTGTTGCGATCACTGAGAAAGGTATCGGGCAGCACCAGTTTGCCCACAGTGCGCAGCTTGATGCGTCGTGGCGCCACCAGAGATTGAGTCTCCAGCAATGGTGTGCTGATCGTAGTCGACAATGCGGCGCCAGTGGGCGGCGCAGTTGCCGAGCGTGTCAGCTGTACGAAACCATTGTGCTGCTCCGGCTGCTCCGACTGCACCGACTGCTCCAGTGGCTCATCCTGGGGCGCGCATTCCATGGGCGTGGGCGTGACGCTGGCACTGCTGTTGGCATTGCTGTGGCTGCTGCTCAAGGGCGTGCGCTCCATGGACGTGTAGGGCGGACTGCGTGAGGAGGCGCAGCTGCTGGCGCGGCTCGAGAAGCGTGCATGGACGCCGCCAGTCGAGGCTGAGGCCGTGGAGCTGGTCGGGGTTGTGGCGCCACCGCCGCCGCCCTCGCAGAGGCTGCTAAAGAACGCCAGACGCTCGGCCAGCGACAACGATGAGGGTTCTAAGAGAGTGGAGATTAGTGGGGGGAGTTAAGTGAACAGTGTTGACACAGTGCTGACACAGTGTTGGACAACACTTACGCATCCTTTGGCAATCTCTTTATATTTGTTTTATTACTACTGGGTGCTGTTGCTGTTGCAAGTGTCGCGTTGCAAGTGTCGAGTGGCAATTGCGCCACGCTTTTATTTTGATTTATCAAATGTTGCTCTTATTGTTGTTGTTGTTGTTGTTGCTGCTGCTGCTTACGATAAACAGTTGTTGCTGCGTTTATCAACCGTTTAAGACTGAACTCAACAAACTCTTCTAATAGCAGCCTATCGCTGCTTTCTTCAGCCTCTGTTTGCTGCCTCTGCCTCGACTATAGAAAGTTAACGACACATTTGTTAGGGCAATTTTTATAATATCAAATAAATAAATTTTTCTACAATTTGCCTTTGTTGTGATTCTTTGTACTCTTTTCGAGTCTCTTCTCTCTTTTTTTCGTTTTTTTAGCAGTCACAGCTGCTTTTCATTTTCATGCGCAGCTTTCGATTTTCTTTCATCTATTGATAGCAAACTTCTTTCTTCTCCAACGCTTTGTCAGCAACTCGTCAGACGACACAGCTCAAGTTATAACTGAGCAGAGGGCGTAGAGCGGACTGTAGACTGTGTAGACTGTAGATTACAGACTGCAGACCGCAGAATGAGTCGCTCGCTACCCAAACTGATTACTGATTAGCAACAGTATTGAATTAACGCTGAATAGAGTGCCATAAATAGGGAGTACTCTATAAGGATGGCTCAATAAAGGCTCTCGAATTGGCTAGATTTAATGCAAAAGCTGCCATAAAGAGTGAATACTCAATGAAGATGCTGTTGACGAATCAGCTTGGTATAAATAAAGAAGTTAAGAAGTTTCTTTATACTTTTAAAATAAAGACAGAGACTGCTTTACTTGACGAATTAAAATTGAATGAATTAAGACTTTAAATTGCACAGAAAAGTACATAAAAATGACTTCCTTTTATTAGCTATGAATACTCTGCCGAAATACACTCTCAATACGATTAAAAAACTTCAAGCCGCATAGAGAATTATGGAAGCTGTCTCTTCAGAGAGTGAATGCCCTCCTAAGATATGAATGCATCACAAGAGAGTAGTTTTAGATGTTCGAAGTAAACCATTTGAATATCTACCACATATTTATTCATATTTTCCAAATAAATAGAGAGAAAACTGCGAAACAAATCATTTTCATTGTGTTACAGAGTATTAGAGCTTAGCTCAATAATATTAGCTATAAATTACATAATTCATGGTGCGACTTGAAGTTTTTTATATTTATGTAATTTGTGGTCACTTTTATATACCCTCTAACCGCAGCGTGGAAAAACTAGCTATGAATTGGAAACAAACTATATAAATTAAGCAATGATTTTAAAAGGAAATTCATTGCAAATTATGAAGACGTCATTTTAAGCGTTAAGCTCATAATATTCCACGACAAAGTCCATAGAGTTAAGGCTGGACTTAAGTAATTTCTTTAGTTATGCATAAGTCATGTTAACAATATTGTTTCTTGTGGTTTTGCACATTCATTTCTTGCATCCACATTGAGTAACTTTACATAATAAATATGATATGCGTAATAGTTGTATGGTTTGTTTATTTTTTTCCTCATTGTAAATTCACTTTAAGCAAATCAGTTAATCTTATTTAAATTTAATGCATTTCAGTTTACGATTTCTCAGTAATCTTTATACTGAAAGAACAATAGTTCGTTATCAACATTCCAGTTAATCAATTAACTACAACTGATGACTAATTTTGTTACTACAATGCAATATCACATGTCTGGTGTAACCAACTGAATTCCCTATGCTTATTTCGTCAAAGTCAAGGTACAATGTTGTTATCGCCAAGTGCTATTTATATTAATAACAAAGAGGTGGAGAGAAAGGGGGAGGAAACGCCCCCACAAACTAAATAAAGTGTTATCGAAGACAATGTGCAAATGGACAAAAAGAGGAAGTTTCGGGACTTGATAAAACAAGGCCAAGATAATTATAAACGTTTAATTTGGTTTGCCGCAACGGTGTGGAAAACTCAATGGAAAATGAAAAATTGAAAATGAAAAAATAATGAATAAAAGAAAAGAAAAAACAACTCACGTGAGGCTGGCAAATTACATAAAGAAAACATGTGTAAAAACCAAATTCATTTAATTTGTTGTTCATGCGGCAGAAATAAAAACAACAACAACAGGGAGTTAATTATTTGTTAGAAAGAAAACAATAAGTGAACCAAATGCATGCTATGGCAGTTATTAGAAAAATGCATTAGTATTTATTATGATATTTTCTTCGCTTTTCTTCTTTTCTTTGTTTTTTTTTTCCTCACTGCACATTGCGCAATTTTGCGTGTTTGCAATTTTTATAAATAAATTTCCTTAAATGCCAATAATTTTGATTTGATTACGTGATGCAAATGTATCAAAGTAAACTTTTTTATTTGTGTTTTGATTAATCAAAGCGCAGCGCAACTGAAGAAACAGCAATAACTCAAACTCAAGAATTCTTAACTTCACATTGAAGACAGTCACAACATCAACAACAACAATAATAATAACAACATTCAATTAATATTAATTATATGATACGAATAGATTCTTTATCTATGTTTTTTCGCATGCCAATTCTGTGCATATCGTGCAATGCATTCTCGCGCAAAACAAAAGAGAGAACAAATGATACGCAAATGTTGTACAAAGAGCAGAGAGCGGCTTAAAGAGAGCGAGCTTTACGCTTCTTTGCGCTCTCTTGCCGTATAGTTGTTGTTGCTACTCACCAAAGTCTGCATCGGTTGTATCCTGCGTCGTGTTCGGTGTGCTCGGCTCATCGTTTGACGGCGAGCCGAGCGAAGCGGTGACGTTGACGTTGCCGCCTGAGGTCGACGGAGGCGGCGAATGGCGAGAAGTTGCTGCAAAGGGGGTGGAAAAAAAAGAGTGGATAATTACAATAAAGAGAAATTAATGAGTAGAGCTTAAACTCACTCATCCACATAAGTAAAAACAACGAAAACATTTAAAAGCTGCGAAGAACTTCACTACTAAGCCTGATAAACACTGAGCGACGAGAGCTTGAACTACAAATTATATAATCAGTAGCTGAAAAAGCTCCAAAAGCTAAGTGAGTGAATTCTAAATTTACTGCTATGCTGAGCACGATTCCTTCATAAATATACAGTTATAAGTTTTGCTCTTCTACTTACGATCGCCATAATTAATAGTCGTTAGCACACCGAATATAGTCTGAGACAGAAAATTTTCAATAGATACTACTCGTGAACTTTCCTCCATGGGGATAATTCTGTTTGTTTCGAAAAATACTTAAATATCACTAATAGATTTTTGACATATGTATATGTACATATATGTAACACTGTTTGACATAGCAATAACAATGCCTACTTAATCTAATCTCAAGTGACCTGTCCCATTCACCAACCTACCTACCTGCCTACCTACCTATATAACTTCTCCACACCTTCTCCTGTCTCTCTACGCACCAGTGCAAATGTTACCCAACAGAAACCTCAATTAGTTGCTGATTGCTCGACTGTGCTTAGAGTGAGAAAAAGGAGGGGGGGTGTGGTGTTGCGGTGTGTTTGTTAGGCAAGTGACACACATTTTACAGCTTATTAACTTGGACAACAAGCATGGCCGGCCATAATGGCACCAGCCCGACAACAACAACAACTCGACTGTTCCAACAAAAAGTTGGCAAAATAAGTACAAAAGTGTCGTCCATTGAGCGTTCATTGAAGCTACGTCGTGCTGACCAGACCGAAACCCAAAGCGCCAACTTCTTTCTATGCGGTTGCCACTTGGAACTGCGCTTCTTGTTTTGCGCGGAACTAAACTAGTTCCGCCTGTGAGTATGACTCACTTGCAAGCACTCGAAATAAACACACTCGAAATGTTATTGAAGTGAACAACCAGAGCTTAGTAGTATCGAAATGCATTAAGCTATAACTAAAATTATTGTAGCTTGTTTTAAGTCCGAGTTTAATACTATATTTATCTATTTATGACAACTTAATTGATATACAATATATACATCTTTATATCAATCTAAATTGACTATTTTTTTAGAAAAGAAATCAAAAATATTTTCTTAATAGAAAAGTCCCTAAATTATATTATTTCCTGATGCGATTTCGATTGGTCATCCTCTAAAATGATTTCACGTTCTTATTTAACCAAATTCTAGTGTTTCTTTTCTGTTGAATATGTTTAAATGTCTCTCGAAAATTCAGCCTAGGTGATCTTAAGTCTAAGTCGACAAAATAAAATCTATTGAATACAATATGCAATCTGATATTGTCAATAATTCCTAATTCGTAAACTGAATTGTTATTAAACTGTAAAAGCTAAAATCAAATTGTTTGTTATTTTTTTTAAATACATTTTTCCGCTAAATGGATGAGCATATTTAATGTGCGCCAATCTCTAAGTCGAGCACACCCGACTAGAACTTTTTGACTTGTGAGTTTTACTTCAATTGAGCTTACACTAAACGATGAATATTCTAACAACTCTTTATGACAGCGTATTTAGAAGTTTTATCACTTGGCTAGTCTATATACTAGCAACAGACTAAACCATAGCGCACAAATGTTAGACTAATTAAAATGCCATTTGGCTTAAGAACCGGCTCTTTGAACTAGTTGAAACTGAATGAAAACAACAACTCTAATCGCAACTCGTTTGCACAACTGTCTGTGGTAGTTGTTGTTATTGTTGTTGTTGTTGTTGTTGTGTTGTATTGTCTGTTGTTGTTGTTACGCATCGTTGCTCCGCTGGCGAATATAGTTCGCAGTTCCCCTTCCCTCCGACTCTTAGTTATTGCTTTAATGCTAATTTATGCCATGTTTTCGCTGTTTTGGCCCCACCAAAAGAACATACTGAAAATAACTTTCGACTCACCTTGACGGTTGGCAAATGAACGACTTTGCGAAGGCAACTGCTCCCCACCGGCCGCCTCCTTGCGGCTGCGCGACTGCTCCTGTTGTAGCTGCTGAAACATGTTGGCACGTGCTCGCACACTGTTGCTGCGTGCCACACCAGAGGTGGCAGTCACTGCCACTGCCACTGCACTCGACTTGGCTGCCTCGTCGCCCGGCGACTGAGCGGCCAGAGCGGAGTCATCATCCAGGCCAGACATCTCGAAGATGCGTTCGGTGTCGTTGCCCACAGAGAGGGTCAGCTGTTCGCTGAGACTATCGTTGTTGACCGATTGCTGGCGTGCCAGACTATGGTTCGTTATCGAGCTTGGGGGCGTGGCAACGCCCTGTGCGGCCAAATGCGCAACACGCGGCGACTGCAGTGGCTGGGTCGAGCTGCGCGCCAAACGGAACGAGGCGCCGGCGCCGGCGCTGGAGAGTGTGGACGAGGAGAGCAGCAGCGGGGCGGGCACGTGACTCAGCGGTTGTCCAGTGATGGGCGAGATTAGCGGTTGTTGTTGTTGTTGTTGTTGCTGCGGACCGTTGCGAATATCCAGCGGCTTGGTGGGCTTGAAAGCCGACGTGGCCGAGATGTCAAAGGGCGTGGAGTTGGCTTTAAAGCTGCAGACAAATGAGAAATCAAGTTAGTTTTTTTGTTTTTCTGTTTCATAAGCTCTAATTATGTCTCTCTCTCTTTATCTCTGTCTCGCTTCACACAATGCGCAGTTAGCGGCAATCATAATTATAGGCAAAAATCATCTTTGTTTTTGCCTTAATTACACGCAGATTTTACAGGTGAAATTTGAACGCTGCATCCATTTGATTGACAATCTTTTCCCCCCAAGGTAAAAGTCGCTAACCTTAGATTAGCTGCAAATGAGTTTCGTTTTACAGTGAAATCTGCAAGTCTTCTGCTTCATTTGTTTAAATTATTATTGCTTTATTTTTGTTGGCACTTTCTGCTGCAATTTCGATTCGATTTCAATTTCAATTTGTTTTCATTTCCTTTACATTTCTGCCGTTTTGTTTATCGGCCAAACAAAACATTAGCCGCATTTTTTAATGCAGTGCAAAGAACAGACCAGAAATAGACAATAAACATAAAGAAAACGAAAACTATGAGGGAAAAAACGCAGCTAATTGGATTTTTAAAAGTGCACGATCTATTTTTGAAAGAGCGCCAAAAAAAGAGTTGCTTCCGTCTGCTGCAGTTGTAATACTCTATATAGGTTAATAAACTATATATGTGGACTTATGGCAAAGGGCTTGCATTTTCAGCTAACTTTATAAACAATTTGAACATACAGCAAGCTGTGGATTATGTTGCTGAAATGAGGTCAGTGTATGTGTGGAATTCACTTAAATTTTAATAATACAATTGCTGGCTACTGTACTTAAAAAGTTACTTTATTTTTAAATGATATTTCCTATAACAATCAACTGGTTCACAGTCGATTTAACATATAATTTAGCCAAGTTGCAGCCACTTGGCCTAAAAGCCAGCTGTCTTCACTTGGTCAGCTCTTCAAGCTAATAGATAGTGTATTGAAATTTTAATACACTAAATGTGTTTATAGAAGAGCTGTATAATAAAACAGGCGCACATATAAAATTGTGATTAAAGTCAAACAGTTCGATTCGTTTATATAGAGCACACACATTGTAAATAGCTTTTTTTCTAGCGACATTTCTATTTGTTTTTGTAGCGCGAATTTTTTCACAGTTTTTATGGCCCGAAAATTATAATATATTTATAGCACTTTTTATGATGGTTTTATGACGTTCGTATTGGCATTTCGGTTAAACAGTTGATATATATGTTTTATATGTATACATTTATATATATATACATTTTTTGTGCGAATTTTGCACAATTGGCACTTGGAAAATAATTGTTGGGATTTCCATTCGAGTGCACATTTTCCATGCATTTATTTTTAGCAGCATTACGAAATGGCCTCGTACACCAAAACAAATATAATATATGTTATAATTAACCATAGATTTTTTCCATGGTTTTTCTTTTGTTATTTTGTGTTCAATTTTCCGCTACCTTTTCGGTCACTCTCATTTCCCAGCCCCCCCTTCTTGTGCGACTCTGCGACTCTCTTGCATGCGGTATATGAAAGCGGGACTGGCCGATAACCGGCTCGAAAAGCAACTGACAGAATGCGAGTATCTTGTAGAACGTGGCGCGACGTTGTAGTTTTTTTTTACCTTTATTTCTTTATCTCTTATCAGTTGCCAAGAGGGAAACGGCAATAGATTTGAATTGATATTGTTGTTGTTGATTTTCAAATACTTCTTTTATTTGTAACTTTTCACTATTTATTCGCTTTTTGTGCTTGATAATGACGACACCATCGCACAACAACAATAGCCACAAACACGACACTTGTTTCAAAATAGAATTTTCCCGACAACCGAACAGAAAATCAAAAACAAAAACCGAAATTTTGTTAGAAAACTCGCCGTGTCTTCTGCGCGTACGTGAAAATTGAAAAGGCGATCGCGAGCAACTGAGCGCAAAATTTTGTACAAACAACAAAAAAAGCGAGCGGCAAGTGGAGCCAACATCGCAGTCGACGTCGCCGTCGCAGTCGACGTCGGCATCGCTGCTGCTGCCGTTGCCGGCCAGAGCAAAAATTTAAATTATTTTCAGCTTTGTTTTCTTTTTATTGCCCATGCTTTGCAGAGAGAGTGTTGTCGAGAGCAGAAGAAAGAGAGCAAATACTGTGCTAGAGCGAGCCGGATAGATGTGTGTATATATTTTTTTGTTTTTTTATTTTCGGTACGCTATTTTCTGTTTTTCCACAAATTTTTTCAAAATGTCGTTTTCGTTTTTCCTTTTGCGGCTTTTCTTGTGCTCTGGCGGAAATCAAAAAAAGTTTCGCCACTTGCCCACTTCATATACAGTGGGTCAACTAAGTACGCACCACTTTCAGCGCAAGTGCCTGATTATAAACCCTTAACACTATCTAAAGGCTCTTGACTGTATTAATCCAGTCAACTGCTTTAAATGGCCAACAAAGAGCTATATAATAGCTTATGAAATGTTTTATAATCTTTGATAGTAAGCACTATCTATTTAGTCATGCTTCTTATGCAATTATCAGCCATATCTGTGGCAGCAATAATCAAGCTAAACTTATCAAAATCTATCACAAACCCAACCCACTTTTAAATTGATTAGTCTTGACTCAAAGAAATAGAATATTACGTGTCATTCATCGCCATCATCATTGGATTAAAAATAGATTAAAAGGCAAAACTGTAGCATTTTATCGACGAAAAGAGTTCTCTGCAGACTGTTGCAATAATAGGGAAATTGATGATTAATATAATATCTTGGATTTTCTCTCATAATACACGAAGGGCACAACATCTTACTCTTCTACAACAGTGTTGAGCAATGTCGCAAGATGAAAGATAGAAGCACAAGATTGGACAAGATAGGAACACATGTATAATCCAATCAGAACACAGTCAACTATCTAATCTCAGCATTCCTCCACTCAACGGATTCTATAGATTGTGTTTGATATATACAGACGGCCCTTGACTGCTTTTTTTTTGGCGTTATCTGGCCAATGTCAGCCAAATATTGGCTATCAAAAAGGCAGCTCATCGCACCTACAACATGTAAGCCATTCAATGACGACTAGTTGTGGTGACTTTTTATGGCTTTTGTGCATTTACCGTTTTCTGATATACGCTTCAAACATTTTCTCACTGTGTCGTCGCTGGAACAACATGAAATATGTAATAAAAAGAGCTCTTAACCCTTGACCGAACCCCAAGCAGCTAAACAATTGAAATGACGAACAACAACCGGACCGAACTCAGTTCAAAATGGTAACTCTGAACACAACCGAATGCGGCAGCCAACTGAATGCAACGTTGAGTTCAACACGTTCACAATTCAACACTGGCAGCCCACCTCCCCCCCTCCCCGCCCTCAACCCTTAGAGCCCACCCTATGGAACCTTTTCAGGAGGCACTGCAGCCATGGATAGCATAAATTACGCGCCACAATGGCGAAACGTGCAAAGAAAACAACAATCTTATTGACAATACACCGAATCGGTGCATGCAAATGTGGGAGAGTGCGAAAAATGTATAAACAAGCAGGTAAGCAGGCTAGGGCTGAGTGTAAGCGACTTGTGGATGCCCTGTACTCGTAGTTATGAAACTGTGCAAAAAAATGTCTCTAAATTAAAATTAAACTCTTCTATACATTAACATTTTCTATTTTAATATACACGACTTGTGGATGCCCTGTATTATTATATATAAGTTGCTCTAAACTCAAATTAAACTCTTTTATAAATTAGCATCTGACTAATAAACTATTGGAATTTTCAAAACACTTTCATATTATTTAAGTGTAAAAAGATCGCAAGTGCATCACAATGTGTTGCATATGTATTGTATTTGACCTTCCAGATAGTGGCAAACTTAAAAAGGGTATTCATAATACTCATAGATATAACCAGAACAAGCCTTTGTTTTCTTTGCCGGGGAGTGGCGAAACGGAACAAAACGCATCGAAATAAAAAAAGCAGCAACAAAACGAAAAAGCCGAAAAGCACATAAAAATGCTGACATGAAAACCCCGTTAAGAGAACTCAACAGCACCTTAGCAGCAGCAGCAGCAGCAGGAAGGAAGGTGGCCTGGTCTAGACATTAGTTGTCCAAAATAGACACCAAGTGCGAGTACATGCCACATTTAGCTGGAAACTGGGTTTACGAGCGTGCTGCCATTGGCAACGAACCGACTCAAATTCGCCGAAATAATCGCAGCAGGTTCAAAAAAATAAAAAAGAGGGCGTGGTGAGAGTTGGGCGTGTAACGACTAATTGCCAAAAATGATAGCAAACAAAGCGGGTCAAGTTCTTGAGACAAAAGCTAAAATTGCTACGAAATTGAAAGAAGGCAATGAACTGACAAATAGGTACATTTCTATATCAAATAGTCAATGAAAGGTATTCCTCATTGCGACTCAAGGAAACCCCCACTGTCAACCCACTGAGAAGGGGCTGCAAATGGACGACCTTGCACTGCTATTTGCCGGCATTACTAAGCGACTTGTTGTTGTTGTTGCGTTTGTTGGCCTCAATAGTCAGTCAGATAATTAGGTAAGCAATAAGCGGCTTAAAGCGACAACCACAACAACAACAACAGCAACCAATGAAGGCTAATAAAAAAAACAAAAACAAATATCGTCAAAGAAAAGTGAAATACAATTTATGACAGGCCAATTCAATGAGCTTTGCACTTGACTTTATATGGCTTTGATATGTCTGGGAACACACACCTACACACCTTAGGCATCCTCAGAATTGAGCCGATTCTTTGCGCATATTTAAAGCAGCTTTTGGAAAATTTGTATACACATATTTTTGGAAAATGAGTTGTATAATTAACGAAATTTTGTTAAGTGCGCAGCGAAGCACAACGGAAGCTGTCACCGTCAAAAGACGATGATAATGATGGAAAAGTACCACGAGAAGTGGACAGCGAAAACACTAATTTCATATGCCACATGCGGTAGCCAGTGGCTTTTGTGTGCAAAAAGTGGGCGTGGCTTGCGTTGGGCGGCTGGCAATGTGGCAAATAACACAGCACAAATAATCCATGCATAATTCTGCACTGGAAATTCATTTTGCCAGCGAAGCGTATGAATAAAGTGCGATGGCAGCTGCCAGTTTGACAGCGTTGAGATATATAGCGCGGGAATGGGGAGAAAAGTAAGAGAGAAGATAGCAAATATGACAAAAGACACACTAGAGCAATAATATCAGAGACACAAATGGTCAGAGGAGGCGAAACGTATAGAGAAAGGGGAGAGCCATCGAAAGAGAATAGTGAATCATTGCATATGTCGCTAGAGATCATGAAGTAATTACTAATTATCATAAAGAGCATAGATATATATATATATATATATATATATATATATATATATATATATATATATATATATATATATATATATCAACAATGAACTATATAGAAGCAATGACATAACGACATCCAGGTCTACTTTAAAAGAGCGTAATAATTTAAGCTAAGCAGACGAACAGAGTTATTGTCTGAAAATGAGAGTCTAAATCAACTCAAAGTGCTGGCTTACTACATTACTTTTACAGCCGCGGTAAGGCATGAATTCATGGCGTCGAAAGTAGGGAAAAGTGTAAAGGAACAGATCATGAAAGGAGACATTTAATAGGCTTTTCCATAGGCAATGAATGACTCCCTAATTCAAATTTGGAATGACAACCCTTTCTACAGTCAGTGGACATCATTCTCATTGTCATTTGCCAATTCGCCATTTACACTGCAAAACAAACAGCTGTTATTATTGATTCAGAATACTGAATTGTGTGTGAAATTATTAAAGATTATTATTAATTGTTTGCAATATCAGCTAATGACTTTTGAATGCTCATTTTTAGCCTTATATACGAAAAACCCTATAAGTAATGGTCTACAAATTCGACTAGAGAGAGAGAGAGAGAGGGGGAGTCAGACATTTGGGCTACTTACAAGCTCTTCTCCTCGTTGGTCACCGGCTGCGTCTTGTAGCGATCCCTGTAGAGATCCCTTCGGAGTACACTGGGCTTTAACAGCTTTGGGGCAGCACTCGAGTCGTGCAACTGAGGCGTTTGCTGCAACGGCGACTCCCAGCTGCTGTTGATGCCGCCAGCTGTGCGAGATGTGGGCGTCGATAGCATCTCCATGTGCTTGATGCGTTCCGCCACCGACATGCTCGATGCGCTGCTCACAAAGTCCACAGGTGTGGTGGGTGCCTGCGAATTGGTGATGGCATCCAAGGCTGCAGCCAGATCCATCACTGGTGCCGCATCCTGACGCTCCAGCGAACGTGTGCGTCGCTTGAGTAGACTGCTGCTGGCAGCATTCTCCTCATCCGGGCGCTGTGCGGCGACCAGGGAACGTCGCTTGGATGGCGAATCCGTCTTCAGAATGGGACGCATGGCATCGTCCGCACTGAGGGCGCTTAGATCGAACTCCTCGCGACTGCTCTTGCGACTGCTCTTGAGTATGGGACGTATCTCGTGCTCATCGGCCTCGCCAAAGGACTTCTTCTTGAGTATGGGCTTCGGTGGACGTGCTGCCTCCTCGCTGGACGTGCTCTCCTGCTTAAGTATGGGTCGTATGCCCTCGTGCTCCTCGCCATCCTCAATGCCGGCGATGCCATCGTGCGCGGCCAGCTCAGCGGCCGCCAAGGTGACTGCCTGCGAGATGGATACATGCTTGGAGACATGTCCACCGCCATCGGAGGGTGTGGACAGCGAGTCCTTCTTCTTGAGAATGCTGTGCGGCTGGCACTCATTGGCCGAGGGGCAACCGTCGCTCTTGCTACTGTCATAGCTGCTCTGCTTGAGTATGCCATGTGCCTGGCCAGCACTCAGTGAGCAGCCCGCCTCCTCGAGCGAATTGCGACGCGCTGACTTGATCAGAATGCTGCGCTCATCCGGCGAATGGGAGCGCGAATAGTAGCGAGATTCGTCCAGGCTGGAACGCTTCTTCAAGATGCCCTGACGCTTGCTGCGACTGCCGGCAAGTGGTGTGTCCAGCACATTGGCCGAGAAGGTGACAGGTGAGGCATTGCTGGAGGCACTCGAGTTGCACTCGCCAAAGGCATGCTCCTTCTTCTTCAGTATGGACACTATCTGATTGGGTGCAGGCGGCGAGTTCTGTGTGCCAGCTCCAGTGGCCACATCATCCGTGCTCTTGCGTCGCAAAATGGGCGACATCTTTAGCTCGGCAGGCTGTTCATGGCCAGCTGCCTGCGCCTGCTCGGCAATCTTCTTGATCTCGGCCAGCTCCGTTTTGGTGCGCTCATTGAACTTTTGATTAATGCCGCGTGCCGCATGATGCACAGACTCTGACTTGGATGTGGTGGTGGTCGACTCGCTGCAGGAGCTCTTTTGAGGTGATTGCAGCAGCTCACGCAACGCCTCATTGTCGCCTGGCATTAAGGGACGAGCCATGCCCAGTTCACGGCGACGGCGACGACGTGTGGAGGACGTCTCATCTGCAAGAGAAAAGCAAGACGTGATTAGTTTGCCAAGGATTAGACGACAAAGACATGACAGGGGGAGGCACACATATAGCAAACTGGGTGAGGGACGTGCATGACAGTGGCGAAAGGAACGGCGAGACAGCTTGCAGTTTAACATATTGGACACAGCTTGTTTGGATGCGGCGAATGTGAAGGAAGAAGCGTTCGTGCGATAGCTCGAAATGATGCAGTTGCAAGTAATGCTGCCGCTGCTGCTGCTGCTGTTGCTGTTGCCGTTGCATGTTGACGGCGTGCCACATGACACTCTCGACTGGCTGCAGTTGCCACACTGCCAGGCCCCAACGGCCGCAATTGCCGCTGCAGTGCTGCAAGTTAACGACCCAGTTGGCGACGGCGCCAATCAAGCTTGACAGTTCCCCAAAATTGGCCTGGCCGCTCCTTCACTGTCAGCCACTGCTGCCGTCTCCAGTTCGTTGTTATTGCCATTGTTGTTGTTGTTGTTGTTGTTGTTGATGTGCCCCACTTACCGCCATCCTTGGTGGCTTCCTCGTTGTAAGAACGATTCAAATTCGATTTACGTTTCGCCGATTTATCGCGATCGCTGGCTCGACGTGGCAAGGGTGAGGCTTCCGGCTGTAAAGCAAATAAAAATGTGACCAGACTTTAGTTAGGAATTCGTTTAACAAGGTATTTCAAGAGCTGTAATTAGTGTTGATTACATATAAGTAATTAATGTACTAACTGGACTATAATTTACTTTAACATTGTTCTCAGCATTTGTTTAACAGTGAAGAATTATAATTCTTTAATTAATTGCAAGTAATTGTAAAGCAATTAAACTTTTCTTAATCAACTCAACAGTTAAATAGGTTGACGATTTTAAAAGAATTTAGACATTGAACTAATTGAAATAAATATGCATTAATTGAACCTAATTATTACTCATTTGTTTGGCACTTTTAAAATAATTGAATTACTTGCAAATTGCCATTGCAATTGTGAATAAATTAAACACATTTTATGCACTCAAAGTACTCGTATTGTTAATAACAAATTTGCAATTAATAAGCAAGCAATTAAGGTAATTACAAGTCAATTCAATTACAGCTCTGATTACCACTTTGAGTGTATTCACAAGTACTCACAGTTCGCTTGTGCTTCTGCACGGGACTCAGCTGCAAATTGGCCAGATGATCACGTGCCTTGCCGGCATTCTCCGCATCGGCACACAGAGTGGAGCTGCGAGGACGCATGCGTAGCGTGCACTCCACCTTGGGCGGACTGAGGATGCCGCCGGTGAAGTGCAGCTCGCTGAGATTCTGCTTCATGGACACGTTATTGACGTTGGCCAGCAACAAGGGACGTCGCTCCAAAGACTCTGCCGGCTGTGAGGCCGAACGTGCCGTTGGCTGCCGCGTGTTGTTGCCACTTGGCTCCGAGTGGAAGCCACTGGCGTTGGCGCTGCACTTGGGCGATAGCTCCGAGCTGCTGAGACGACGTGCCGGTGGCGTGGAGCTGATCCGTAGCGAGCTGGGTGAAGTGTAGCGTTGACGCTGCTGCTGCTGTTGCTGCTGCTGTTGTTCCTCCTCCTTCTTGCGGTCTGCATTGTGTGGTGTTGTGTGCAGTGTGTGGTGTTGTTGCAAATGGTTGGGAAGACAGCATGAAATGACAGGTTAGTTGGAGGTCTTTAGGTCGCCAGGTTAAACATAAATTACAACAAACTACAATTACAAGGAGAACCAGCACCACAAAAGGATTAAGTAGTAGTGGTAGTAGCAGAGAAGGAGCTGATGTGGCAGGTTGTACGAGTTGTGTGCAACATGCGTGATGAATGATGACTCACCGAGCGCTGCGGCACGCAGTCGACTGGCTTTGGTGGTGCGCACCGCCGGCGAGGTTTGGGGCGAGGATGAGGAACTGCTCAAGAGTGGACTGGCCTGCGGTGTGGGCGTGCCAGTGGGCGTAACACCACCACCACCACCACCACCAATACGCAGTGGCGATAGCAAATTTTTGCGTCGCTTTGAAGGCGACGGCGTCGCTGCTGCTGTTGTTGCTGCTGTTGCAGTTGCAGTTGCAACAGTTGCCGTTGTTGTTGTCGCTGTTGTTCCTGGTTTGAGCACTATTAATGGCGCTTTGCTGCTGGAGGCGGTGGCAAGGGGCGGCATGGGCGTGGCGTGACTGTTGTTGTTGCTGCGACTGAAGCGATTGCTGCTGCTGTTGTTGCTGCTGTGATTGTTGTTAGTGTTGTTGCTGCTGTTGCTGCTAATGCGGCAGCTGCTGCTGCTGCTGCTGTTGTTGTTGTAAGCGCAATTAATGCTGCATTTGTTGGCGCTTCCAGCGGCAGCTTTAATGTGGTTCACTGTGCGTTGCAAGTGATAGTTTGTTGCAGTTGCAGTTGCAGTGGCAGTGGCAGGGAGGGGAAATGTATACGCGTGAATATAGAAGACATTAAATTTGTTTTAGTAGTTGCTGTTGTTGTTCGTGTGTGTGTGGTGAGTGTGTGTGTGTGCGTGTGTGAAAGGTGTGCAAGCATATGTTGCATAATATGCAATTAAGGTATTGCTGCTGGGCGTGTCACTCTCTCGACTCGACTCGACTCAACAAACGATTGATTGATGCGATGCGATGCGGTGACAAAAATTGAGGAACTAGCTTGGCCAAAAACGACAACAACAACAAGAAAAAACCTCCCAACTTTGATGCACGATGTCATAATAAGCGAAAGTTGTCAAGGCTTGCGGCTGCTTCCGGAAACTGTGCATAGATTGCATACATTTCTTTTCAAAGGATACACGTTATGATGATCATAAATATTACAAGCTGACGTGTACAACCTTGATATGTTGTACTCATTAAAGAAAAAGAAATTTTTGCAAATAAATTTAATTTTTAAAGTTGACTACCTGCAGTTCTATACAATAACTTTGGCAAAAAGTTGCCAAAATACTTGAGAGAAACAATGGCTTTCATTAGTTTGCGAAACATCAGATACTTTAGTGCGAAAGGTTGCCAAACAAGCTGCTTTCAAGATTGATATGACAAACGCAACATTTATTAATGAGCTGGCTCATATCAAAGACAAATATGTATACGATGATTATCAGTCAAGTTTAGTCACTGCTTAAGTTTTGCGCATTAAAACAATTCCCCTATTCCACCATATACATTTACTTTATAATATTTACGCTGTCCCTTGGCTTATGTAATCGCCTAAATGATTTCATAATCCCCACAAAAGATTTGACTCTTAAACGACTCATCTGACACATCTGCCAAAGTCTACAGAAAAAATGGGAAAGAAAGCAATGGGGCAGAGAGATAGATGAGATGATGAACAGACTCCGTTCATTGCCTCTTCTGTCAGTCAAAGATCACTAAACTTTCTGGCTCGAACATTGCCCTAGACACGATTCCCGAAAGTAAGAAAATAAAAATAATAAAAGCCCGCAACAACAACAACAACAACAACTACAACTACAAAAAATGAGGCAACAATAACAAACAAATGAAATTAATTCCGCATAAACCCAAACAATAAAATAGAAATGAACAAAAGCCGGGAGGGCTGAGCACAAAAATTGCGAAATTGTTTAAAATTGAAATCAATACAAAGACCAAAAACAATTGGCACATGCAGTATAAATTAATATTCAAGATTCGAATAAACATTTGAATAACGATCTAAAAAAAAAAAAAGAAATGTAAATAAATATCTCTGGCTTGCGAATCGATATCGATCTTCATCAAGTTGTTGTTGTGGCAAATTAAAAACTGTTTATGTTTTGATTGAGCATGCGACATATCCACATCATATGATATGATATGATATGATATGGAGCAACCCATCTTCCAGCTCCCTATCGATGCTATGCAAATGTGTGTGTAACGATCCTCAGTCCGACGAGGCGACTTGACTTGATTTGAGTTAACTTTCTCGGGGAGCAGCGCCGTTATGAGAGCTTGTCAAAAACTATGAAACTCTTCTCTCAAATTGATAATAAAAGTGGTGGCAGTTGAATGAATGAATGAAATGCTTGCTTTGGGTTCGTTTGAATTGATAAATAATAAAAAAAAATAAAATTGGGCACAGCTTGTTGTAGCCTTCTTTGCTTTCCTACTTTTTTCTTTCTTTATTTATTTATACCTATTAGCAATTTTATGACGTCTTTCATTTGCCTAAGTTGCGTGAATATGTTATATGGGAGGTAACCCACTTCCGTCCTCCTCTCCATCCCCCCCTCTTCTCGACGACAGCGTGCGACTATCATTGAAAAGGTTTACAAATAATCTTAATGACAAGCAAATCAATTCAAATTTCGCAAAACAGATCTATAGATCTCAACAGATATGCATCCAATTCATACAATTTATTGTGACAGCGGCTCTTGACCAAAAATTGCTTTAATCATAATATTTGAAATTGTTTTGAAATTTCGCGCAAATTATAATTGTATAATATTCGGACATTAACTTCCAACTGGCGTACACAGACACAGGTGCATAGATCTAGATTGATAAATTAAACTATAGAGTTGTTTCTGTTTTATTGAAGGTCTTTTTTAGCCTCGTTTTTTTCTCTCGCTTGATTGGCAAACCGTACAAAATCCAATTTAGTTCAAATTACTTTTAAGTGTTTTGCAAAAAAAAAACACAAAAAAATAGACAACAAAAAATCAAAACAGAAACGTGGCAAACATTTTCAAGTGATTTTCTGCAACTCCGCGAGAGTTGCGCCCCTTTAGGACAGAGAGCTAATTATGGTCTTTATGGTCGTTTTGCTTTTGTTTTTGTTTTTGGTGGGAAAGCTTTTGGTCGACAGAACTAATGAATGCGTTAAGCTGATAGCTGAAGCAAAGCCAAAGGTGTAAGTGTGTACTTGGCAAGGGTAAGGGGTAATGGGCAAAGCGTAAGTGTAAGGGAGGGCGGAAGCTGAAACTTTACTAAGTGAAAAAGTTGTGTATTTGCTGATTGACTTGGACAAAAAAAATAACAAGAGGAGTTGAAGCTTTGGCTTTGCAGAAAAGCAAAGCTAATTAGGAGAAAGCAACTGAAAGCCGTGCCAGCTCATAGACAGCTTAAAAATCAAGCTAATCAAAGTAGGCAAATAATATGTGAAGGGATTAAAGAGATGTAACCAGGGATGGATGGGACAAAGCAAGTGCGTTGAATTGTAAACTACTTTATATATAATTTACTTAAAGCTGCCATATAAGGATCGGCATCTATTTAGATAGATTATATACTGTGATATCATTGAAATATTCGAACTGCTTCGAGAGATCGCTAGGAAAGCAAAGTCAAAGTGTAAGAAAGCAGACAGCTATAGAAAATGCTAAAGATGTCAGACTAAAGTATGCAATAAATTAAACTTCTTAATACGAGAGCTCACAGAAGGTTTAAGAAGCTGCAGAGATGAATGTTGGTAAGCATAATAAAAGTATTGGCAAAGATGTTAGGAAATTGTTCTCATAAGAAACTTGAAAATTGTCATAATCCAACTTAAGCATAAAACAAAACTTCTTGACAACAAATAGTTATTACTAAAAGCTATTGAAAGTGTCGGTCATTAATTTTAAAGAAGAAAACTTTTGTACAATTGAGACATAATGTTGTTTTAAGTACTTGAGAAAGTAGTTGGAATAAAATGTGTCTCATAAAAATAAGCAGCAGCTAATCTAAAAGCCAAAAGACATTTTGAAATGCTGTTTATGACATAAAGCAGCTGCAATGCAGCTAAAAAGGCATGCTTTTTGTGCAGGGAAAATGAAAAGCAAGGAAAACTTATTTAAGGAAATTACGGAGCGCTGGCCGTTTAAGAAGCACAGAGGACACAACTTGGAAGTAAACACACGACAAGGATAACAAAACAGCGTAAAACGTAAAAAGCAAAAAGCACTTTGCAAAGCGACAAGAGACAACAAAAGACGTTGCACAGATACAGACACAGTGAGAGATACAATTACAGTTGCAACACAGATAAACAAAAAGACAACTGCTTGGGAGTTGTGAAGGGTGCAATGTGGTGGGGGAGCGGGGATCGGGGAGACTTGCAACTCACCTGAGTTGACGGCTGCGGGGCGTAGGATAACGTTGGACGTTGCGTTTGTCTGAGACGATGGCGTTGCGGCCTTAGGAACTTCAAGAACTTCTTGCTCTGGTGCCGCCGGCCTGGCATGTGTCATCACAGATGTGGCAGCCGTTTCATAAGCGGAGCTATTCCCATTGGTTGACGATTGCGGATCTGCTGCGCCGCTGCTGCCTGTAGCTGCTGCTCCAGTTGCAAGTAGCTCCTGCTGCTGCTGCTGCTGTTGCTGGCGTCGTGTGGGCGATGGTGAACTGTAGGATGAGTCGCTGTGATAGCCGCCGGCTGCTGTTGTTGCTGTTGCTGTTGGCGGTGGCGGTGACGAGTGTCCCGCACTTTGACGGCTGCCGGAGCGCGGTGTACGCGTTATGAATCTGCAAGAAGATATGTGCGAAATGTGCAAGACATTAATGCAATTGCAATTAAATAGAGTTTGCTTTTAAACGATAAATTTACAATTTACTCGCCAAATGCAACTGTCCGACTGTGGCGGGCTGACACAAATGATTGTCGATAGTTAGTTGGTCGGAGAAAGAAGAAACAGTTTTGTATATGTGTCTTGGTTTTCGGGTTTCCGCTAGATGCGGCGTTGTTGCCTCGACGCCTTCAAACACGCTCAACAACTGCCGACGGGCAGACCGAAAGTAATGCTGGCAACCCAAGCTCGAGAGCTCGATCGACCCGACAAACAACAACAGCAACAACAAACAACAGAGCGAGCAGCAAGCGAAGCTAATAACAAGAGGTTTTATTTTTTTTGGGTTTTTGCCGCCGATTGTTTGTGTATCTTGCAGATACAAACACACACACAGACACGCTCTCTCGCTACAAATTGACTCAAGTAACCAAAAACGAAAAAAAGCACTCAAAGAGCGAAAATTCGCACATATGTTTTGTGGCAGGTAAAGAGATAGAGATACAATTGGTGGTGTGTCTGGCAGATACAAGCCGAGTTGGTGCTGTGGCCGATCTTGTTGCTGCCACTTTTATCTGCAACACATCAAGAACAAAGCGCAACAAGTTTGCTTTATTGTTGCAGCTAGCTGTTGCAGTTGCCGCGCTCATGCGCAGGTAGCCCAAATGTATCTCAATGTCGTTTGCTTTTTGCCTGTCTCGTTGTCTGCCATGTAAATGGCCAAGACTTGCAGACTCCGCTCAGTTTGTTTCCTCTTTTTGCTGCTGCTGCTGCAGCTGTTGATTGCAGTTCACAGTTTACAGTTGTTCATTGTTCAGTCAGTCAGTCAGTCAGTCAGTCAGTCAGTCAGTCAGTCATTCAGTCTGGCTGTCAGTCTTCAGACTCGTCAGTCTTTAGGTAGACCGTCCACTGTCGTCTGCAGACATTTAAATGTCGCGTCGTCTGTTTACTTTATGACGCGACTGTAGCATAATAATAATACTACATATTTTGTGTTTGCGTTTTGCCCTTGTAAAGGCATTGGGCACGATAATTTGATCATGAAGTGGGTAATTCACAAAATCTGACAGACAGCACAAGCGGTTGAAGTTGAGAGATGGTTTCTCCTTCTCTCGCATGTGTGACAGCAGCCTCGGCGCACCAAACTGATTGATAAAGGCTCGAGACCTTTACAAGCCTGAAGAATACCAAGAAGAAACACAAGAAGTTACAGCAAAGATACAATTATTGTATTGTAACAATTGCGAGTAATTGAAAGGGGTTTGGAAATTATTAAGCTATAAACGTTGCGGCTCATTTCTTTTGAAACAATTATAAAGTATATAAATTAGATAAAAGAAAAAAGATACACAAGTATCTGAAATGTATTTTAATTTAGTCAACTTCTTAAGAAAACAGCGATGGAATAAATGAAGCAAACTCTTGAGCGACTAAAACCCGAAAATGGAATAATTATATTAAATTTATTGAAGCCATCATACTCATAAACATTTCCGGCTTCTTTCCCAACTTAAACCCGGTTAAAAAGACTGTCATCTAATAGCGGCTATAAGCATATCCATGGACTGCTCTTCTTTTTAATTGAATGCTCTTAAGATGCTTATCGAATCGACCTCGAAAACCCAGCTCAAGCAGAGAGAGAGAACAGACATCCCAAAGTATCATTACATTTTCAAGGGTATTTCGTATATCGATGCGGTTCATCATTACCATTAACGTCTCGTTTGGCTTTGCGAGACATCTGTCAAAATGGAAAATTCCATTAAATGCTCAACTGCTGGAACTGTATTGAATTGACAGACAGGCAGCGCTATATTATTTGCTGGATTTTGTTAAAAAGAACTTTCCAACTTGTTGGCCAACTCAAGGAAAAGCTTTTTGGGGGGAGCGACAAATAAAATACAAAAAAGAAGAAAGGAAAAGTGATGCACAGACAGAGTCAACCGGTTGGATTCGATTGCACAGCTGCAGCTGCTCCGAAAGCGAAATCAGGACTTTGTAGAAGAAAACCGCCAGACGACGAGACGAGACGTGAGGCGAACTGGGCCAGGCCAGGCCAGGCTCAACGATCTCGACTTGGTCATAAAACTAATGGTCTAGAGTAGACTGCTGGCTGATGCTCGAACACAGCAGGTGTCGCGATTGGGAGTGGTAGAGGGGGTGGGGGGAGCGGGGAGGGAGTGAGAAGAGGGACAGAGGCCGCGTTGACATCGCAACGGGCTCCATAAATACCACACTTAATTGAACGCATTCAAATTTTCGTTCTACGTTGAATGCATTTTATTTTAGACAATTTTCTACTCTTTTCTTTTGCTAGTTGTCTCTTTTTCCATTTCTTTTTTTTTTTTGTTTTTGTTGTCGTCGCTTTTATGAGGCATTTTTGTAGCGAAAGCCGAAAGCCAAAAGCACAAGGCCTATGGAAAACTTGTCGCGCAGTTTTCGGGTTTTCAGTTTCAGTTTTCGGGTGTACAACAGGTGCTTTCTATAGACTTGCAGGTTCCGGGGTTGGGTAGACTTGACTTTGGTTGGGTTGGGTTGTCTTGGGGGTCAACGTCAGCGTCAGCGACAGCGTCAATGTGCCATTCGTTTTGATATATCTCATTATAATTGATGGAAACGTCGAATTGCACAGTGTGAGCCAGAAAGAGAGGGACAAGCACAAAGCCAAGACAATGGACAAACATAACAGCGCATTAATACCAAACAAATTCAACAATAAACAGCTTTGGTTTGTTAACAGCCACGAATTGTGTAACAATCTCAATAAAGATTTGTGAAGAGAGTCTAAAACAACAAACAATTGACTGCAATTTGTTTCGTTTGTGGCTGCAGCTGCAGGATTGGGAAGAAAGACTTGCAACTCTACCCAAAATGGGAGAGTTCAACTTTTGGCTTTTCTCGTTGATAACTCACTTAATGCTGGGCTTACAAACAACCAAAAGAAGACGGCCAGCCCGTCGAATGCCAAAGATTAATTATCTGTTTACACAGTTTCACTTTCATTCGTTAATATGCTGGTAATATGAGCAGGTAATATCATTTGTCATGTTTATGCATTGCTCATTCAACATATTCAACGCATCTTCAGCTTGAGTCATTGTGGAAATGACCAAAGATGCAGCAGAGTCTATTAGATGCGGCATAAATTAGCAATAAATACAAATGAGCAATTGAATATAATGAAGTTTTGTGAGACAGCAAAGAAATTGTAAACAGAGGAGTTCGCTGAGCTTGACGTTTGTTATTTAAAATTATTTAATTAAGAAGCGTATAGTTTTCAATAACTTCTATACCAAAGTTAAAGTGTCTTCAGTAAGTTGCTGAGATTGAAGCATTTAAATTAATGGACAGACGAAACAGAATAAATATAAAATAACAAATAGGTTGACAGCCTGGAATAAATTCAGCTACCTAACTAAAACCACATTACCTTTATAATGAAGAATATTGCAGACAGAATGCAATGTTGCTTGCTAAATTTATTCCAGGCTGTTAACCTATTTGTTATTTTATATTTATTTTGCACGCATAAAATCTGGCAAATTCAGTGAGTCAATTAAATAGAAAACCAAACACACAACCGCACTCGTTTCAGCGCTTAATTGGCGACCAAATGTATTGCCAATCAAAGAGTCGTATATGTCCAAATGTTAGTGTGTTGTCCACTAAGTAGCGCCACGTGACTGTGGCCGTAATCATGACAACCCACAACTAATGGCTCACAGCAAAATTGGGAAAAATAACAAGTGAAAAGGCTGTAGTCGAGAACTGTCAGCTGCCCTGACTCGACTACAAGATACCCAGCACTACCAGCAAGCGTTTTGTTTGTTTCGATTAAGTGTCTTATATTTTAATAAAGTTCAATATTTACTTTCATTGCTCGATATCTTCTATACTTAACAGCATTGTAAAATGTTACATTTGAAATACTTGTTAAGTTGTAAGTTAATAACTTTAAACATATAACAATTAGTTGTTATTAAATTGGAACTGAAAGAAGCTTTTTAAATACTGAAACAAAGATGAACTATATATGCTATAAAGGGGCCTATATGCCGAATTTGAGGTGCTCATCTCTTATAGTCTTTGAGATCAACATGTTTATACTGAAGACAGTTCTACATCGACTCGAGACGAGATGCTTCCTTATTCCTGCTACTATATACATATGGTATACATTCACACAAACCCATTATACCCGTTTAATGAGCACAGAGTACAATAAATGCTAATTATGCGCTTAATTGCGACTAAAGAGACATAGATACAAATGCGCCAAAGATACAGATACACACGTACGAGTAGATATATCATGGAATAGCTAAACAAGTGGGTGGCTGGCTGGCACTTACCTGCGCGCATTGGTCGCCTGGTGATGGTGATGATGGTGATTGGATTGAGACTGGGCCTGGTTCGTATCGAAATGTTGAGGATGATGAGATTTTACTGCCACTGGCAACTGATGATGGTCGAGTGTGGGAGATGCAGACAGAGTGTGAGGCGGCTGATCTAGCTCATGTTCATAATGATGATGACGATGATGATGGTTATGTTGATGTGGGTGATGACCATTAGCACCGTTCAAGAGCTGCGTTGGCATGTCAGTGTTGTTGGAGCTCAGCTCCTGTTGCCAACGCGCCAATGTATCAAGGACCTCGCCCTGATCAAACACATTTCCCTTCAATTCCTCTGACTCTGACTCTGACTCCGCCTCCAGCTGCAGCTCTTTGCGTCCGTCCGTCTTGCTCTTGACCAGACAACACTTGAGCTCTGGCAGCGACATTTTCGGTGGCTGGACAAACAAATGCTCCGTCTTTACGGGCAGCATATCGCTCTGACTGAGCAGCACCTGTTGTTGCTGTGGTTGTTCTTGTTGTTGCTTCTTGGTCAACGGCTCCACACTTTTGGCATGATGATGATGCTGATGATGGTCACGTGAAGCCGATGCCGGCTGCATGAGGTAGTCTGTGGGTGGCAGCGAGTTGGCCTTGACAGTGCTCAGATCGGTTATCTTGTGACTAGAGTGCACAGCATAGACATCGCCATCATCCTCATCACTGGTGCCCGCATCATCATTGGGATGCTTATGGATGCGCTTCTGTTTGCTAAGCTGTTGACGCTGCTGCTGTTGTTGCTGCTGCTGCTGCTGCTGCTTATCCAGCTGCTCTGCGGACGAGGGCTGCTGTTTGGCACCGCTCATTGCGGCTCTGTGGTATTGGTGGTGCAAAGGCCAAAAGGTCGCCAGCGTGTTGCTTTTTTGTTGCTCGCTTGATATTTTCAACTTCTTCTTGTCGTCGTCGTCGTCGTCGTCGTTGCTGCTGTTGCTGTTGCTCGTTGTTGTCGTGTCCCCCACGTCGAGACCCTTCTCCTTGCATATTATGTCATACAACGCACTAATCGGACGCGACTCGCTGCGCACTCGCACCGCTCGCTTGGAGCGCTGCTGAAAGCGCTGCGTATGGCGACTGTTGCGTCCGCTAGTGGCGGCAACTACTGGAATCGAGACAACGACTACTTGACTAGCTGGCTCTACTGCAATGGGTGATCTACTACTATTACAACTATGTTCAACTGCAGCGTGCTCTTCACCTTTTGTAGGGCTCACAGATGGTGGCAAGGACTTGGCGCAACGTTCCTTGTTGTGGCTGCCGCGTTGTTGCTGTTGCTGTTGCTGTTGTCGCTGCCTTGATGTGTTGCTGTTGTCCGTTGTGTTGGTGGCAACAGTGTCGCCAAGTCGAAAAAATGTTGAACGCTGTGGTGCAACGCTTGCCGTGCTGCTCTTGGGAAAGCAACGCTGCTCCACCAGCTGTGTGCTGGGTGTGCTGTAGACACTCTGATAGTTCTCATTCAATGCATCCACATCCGATGCATTTGGTGTATGGATGCGCAGTTGCAGATCCGTGTAATAAGCGGGCGTTGTGTGATGATGGAAATGCGGATGTTGTCCACGATACGAGGCTTTAGATTCGTCAGTTGGTTGTTGCTGTTGTTGTTGCTGTTGCTGGCAGCTAGTTTTGGCAGTGGCAGATGCTGTGGATAAGTCACTTGAGGCCGCAATGGTTTCTGTGTGGAGAGCGAGAGAGAGAGGAGAAAATATAAACATTTTAAAAACACAGCTCAAAGGAAATGTAATAAAAAGCAACATCTTCATTTAGTTAAAGTGCTTTTCATACAGCATGTGTGTTGGGGGGAGGCCCCCACTGGCCCCCCACCCACCCATCAGTTAAGGTTAAGCAAATCTTGGCAGCAATTAAATTGCACCTGAGCACTCGTATTAATATCGCAAACAACCGTGTCAAGGTGAGGTGAGGGTTGCTTGCTTTTTATAGCCAGCACAACCCACACACAAGTAAGTAAATCTTATGCACATCTATCTCATTTATATATAGTATTTGCAATGTGCATGGCATTCCCATTTGGTCTCTCTTTCTCTCTGCATATTTGCCTAAGCCCCCATTTTATTAGCCATGGCAAATGCGATTAGTTATGATCTATTCTGGTTTCCTTCCTCTGTATGATTAGGCACATAATTACTCAAATTAAACAGGTGCATGTCGTGGTGCCAAATATAAAACGAATGGTTTATAAATTGTCAACTATTCTAATTGGCAACAAAATTAAAATCGTACAAAAGATGCTCAGTTCTATACTTTATTTTTAATTTAAATTCATTTTTCAATCATTTTATTTTATATTTTTAAACTGAATTTAATTTAATTTTCATTTGATTTAATTGAATATTAATTATGGCGATCTATTGCAGCTATATTTTGTTTTTATATTAAGTAAATGTTTCATAATTTTATTAAATTGAATATAATTTGCTATTTCATTTGATTGAACTTAATTTGTATTTTATTTTGCTTATTCTTGGCTCACAGTAGCTGGCCATAATAAATAAATAAAATGCAATCGCTTAATGAGCTCTACAGTTGCTGACAGACTTAAGTAATTAATAATAGTAAAACCACTTAATTACTTGCAACTATAGGAATGTCATGGCTGGTCATTTCCATTTCTCAAATGTGTATTCTTAATGTCATACAAAGAAATCGATAAATCTAAAAATGTCTCAATATATATTTCAACAGTTGAAGGATTTTATTCTCCCGGCAGCAAAATGTGCTCTGCATAAATAAAAGAGTCGTAGACAAATTTATAACAAGGGTTAGAGTACTTCGTTTTTATTGCATATAGCAAACCATAAATGCCAAGTAAAAACGGCTTTGAATACATGCACAATTGAAGGACTTGTTATTTATATCCTTTTACTTTCTTTTCACATTTAAGTGCCCAGAGCACACATGGCATATAAATAGCAAAGGTTAAGAGTTCATTTCCATTCAGCTACACATTCCTTGCAATCAATCTATTCACATTTATTGTCATATGCCACATGCCACATGACATTTGCAATTCCTGCTGGGGCAGAGCACGTGTTCTGCCCACATTTGTGCAATTCAGCAATTGTTAATGCACTTTGACTGCCCCAGAGTGACAGTTGTGCACATCATGCTGATGCAGCTACCAGACTGATGCAGTTATCATTGTTAGCAATTAATTCACTTGTTCACAGGGCCAACTCATTAGCACAAAAACCAATCCGCATCCGCCAAAAAAACAGCGAATACAATCGGGAATCCAATTGCCAAAAGTCAATTCAATCAATTGAACATATGACCAGCAGAGAAAAAATAAAAAGATTAATATTATAGAAGCAAATGTTAAATTGTCGTGGGCGTTATTGACAAGCGGTGGGCGTGGCATGTGGCAAGCCTGGCGCTTGGCAACGCTCTTTTAATGTTTTAATTGTACAACTTTTCGGTTTCTGTCTGCGATGGGCTCTGCTGTGGACAAGTGTGTGGGCAGATCCCCTCAAGAGGAGGGCCAGTTGGTGCGAACCCTTTACAGCGTTGATTGGAATTAACGAAACGAGCTGAGCTGAAGAGGAAGAGGAAGAGGGAAGCAGACTCTGTTTGCACATGGCCTTTACACATGCGTGTCTGTTGTTTATAAAATTGAAACTATGACAAATGCTCGCCCACAGTTGCCAACTTGCTTCAGTCTCTCAATAGCACCCCTCGCCCCTCCATGGCTCTACAGTTTGTTCTTCCATTTGCTGGCTCTCTTTCAGGCGTAATTGAATTAAAATCTGTCCGCAGTTGGTATACCCTGTGTAGAGTAGAGTGCAAAAGGGTAGATGGCAAAGAGTAATGCTATTTTAGCATATGACTTGTAGTAGAGTTTTTATCTAATTTAATTTACTTAACTCTTAAATGTATCTTTTTTGTTCTGCCTTAGTAATTAATACATTAACACTCCAGCCTCTGCTTTACAGGGTATCTCCAAGTGTAGCATTGACATTTACCCACTCTGCTCTTCATTCACTCGCTGATATGTAAGTGGCCCAATCGCGTAATTTGATTACTCAGTAGCCACACTCCCTACAAGCAGCTAGCTGCCTCATCTATCTCTTTCACTCGTCTCCTTCTCCTTCACTCTATCTGTATAATTAGAGGGCGCTTGTCATGCTGCAAAAGGCAATTTCAATTGATTCGATATTAAAATTGCAACTACTCTCCATGTACTTGATAAGACATCCCGAGAGTTTCTTCAATTGTTTAAATATTTGCACTCCGTTCGTCTGTCGTAATTTCAAGTAGGCAAATATTATAGCCAAGTACAAAGAGAACACAAGATACACAATGCAAACAGGTCGCCTCTTCATGTTTGTGTGTTAATTGTTTTCAACAATTCACATTATAAATTATATCTAAATCGTACTCGTTCAACGTTCAAGTTCGTTGAGCTGTTGCATTTGCCGACCATTTGGCAGTCGACCACAAAATGTACCCACGTTTTTCATATTTGTGTGCAAATTCATGAAATTCTTTCCCTCTGTCTGTCAGCATTTGTTTTTATTTTTGTTTAAACAAACAGAAAAATCCCATTTGATGTTGTCAGACTAACAGATTTGGTTGACAGCACATGTTGAATGTTGAATGTAACAAGTGTCTGATAAGAGAACCATAGATAAGCAGCAGCTGATTTTAATTCAATTAAATTCTATATGCCATACTTAATCTTAGTCTTTAACGATTTTATTTATTGTTCATAAAACGTATTAAAACACAATTTATGAGGCGCATTAAAAATGCTGAAGAATTTCTACATTTAGCTCGATTCTATGTATTATTCATTCCATTCAATATACAAAGTTGTTGACTTGGCGTGGGGAAAATATTAATACCCTGCACCAAAATGATGAATAGCTAGCACTTCTGCCCTTTAGTCCCCCCCTTATTTCAACGCATTTTTTCGGGCGCTTTAATATGCAGTGGAAAAAAGAAAAATAATCGAAAATAAATATTTGCTTAGCATAAAATTTAAAACGAAAATGCGACGCCATTTAAATTGAGCGCAGCTTTCATAAATTTAAGTAATTTAAGCACCTTATTCTTGCCTTTTAATCAAAACAAATACACATGTTTAACTAATGCAATCCCTGTGATGTTTTCATTGTTCTTGACTATTTAAATATTTGCTTTAACACCTCTGGGAATTTATAAACGTTCAAGATAAGATAGATAAAGAAAATAGTGCTGTTTATGTTTGCCAAGAGAATCCAGAAAGAAATTACATTTTTGAAATAACTATATTCCATACGATTAGTAGTTTTAAACAGAAAGAAAGTGCCAAAAAATGTCATAACAAAAGCTTCCATTAAATACAGATTTGCAGCACATAAAATAAAATGTACGAGTATTTAATTCGATAATAAAATGCATTTACGCAATTGCTAAATTTGTGCAAAATTTATCAAAATTGTTTAACATTTCTTGTATCGCAGTATAAACCGCCCCAAAAGCAGGCAAATTGCCAGCACGCGGAATTCTCCACAGTGTTTTGCATGCCAAAAACTGAACAGAGCCAAAAAAGACAAGATGAATGTGTTAAGTGGGGTATGCCGGGCGTTAAATACCCTTTAACACATGCTAGAATTCAGCAAGACAAGCAAATGGCAGCAGAAACAGACAGACCCTTTGGTTAACAGATGTGGCTAGGGTATTGAGATACTAATAAATAAACTAAGCCACATGAAATGCATTTGCAGCATTTTCTTGGCAGTTTGCCTTTTGGGTTTATTAAACAAACGATTTCTTGCATGTGAATGACTTGCTATTGTTGTTGTTGTTGCGGAAAAGTCGGCTAACTAATTATTGGCAGGAAAAACTGAGAGTTGACTTCGCGTAACTAAACCGCTTACAATAACAACAACAACAGTTGCACTCGTTGCTACAAATCGCCTGTGCAACATTTTTGTGGCTTCAACTGCGTATTACCAAACGCTGCTGCTGCTTGTTGTTGCTGCTGCTGTGTGTGGCAAGCTGATTGATCGATTGCTTTGCTTTGGCCACGGGTTGCATAATTAATATGGAAAGTGGAGAGAAACAACAACGACAGCAGCAGCAACTGAAACAGAAGCTGAAACTGAAACTGAAGGCAGCGCACACAGCTTAAACTTGCCACATGTGGCTGCCACACACTCATATCAAATTGTCAAAGTGTAGAGAGAAAACTTGCCTTGCAAAAAAAAAAAAAATAAAATGTTGAATCAATATTGAGAAAAAATAGCAAAAGGCAAAAAGAAGAAAAAAAAGAACTGCAGTTGTTGTTGCAATCGACGTTGCCGTCTCGGTCTTGTCGTTGTTTACAGTTGCAATCTTATTTTTAAACGCAAGGGCAAACTGCCCACATCGACGTCAAGTGGCAGCAGACAAACTGTGCCTCCAATGTTCTCTGTCCCTCTGTCTGCCCCCTCACTCTTAGTCTGCCACTAAAAATAACAATTCGAGTTTTTTATGCCGCCTGCCAATGCAATGAACAAATTTAATTATCAACAACAACAACAGGCATAACAAGAGCAACCACACTGAGTAGGCCATCATCATCATCATCATGATCATGATCATGATTGCCATCGTCATCGATCTTAACTACGTCCGATTGAATCGGCGTCTACAGTGCAGAAGAATGGCAACCTCTTGAGAACTGGGCAATCTTTCTGGCACTCTTTTTGTTGCTGCTTCTCAATCTCAAGTGCACCACCAAATTGTGAAATTGTGGTTGCAGCAGTGGCAATAAAAATCATTTAAGAGCTGCCATGTTGTGGGTTGCTCGCTGCTTTAAATTTACTTCAAGTTGAGCATCATTAAAGATTCGAGTTATCAGCAAATGAAAAGAATTGAAAAACGAATAATATAAATTGAAAGAATTAGAAATGAGTGAAGACTAGCTGAAGCAATTAACGATGTGGATAATTAAAATGCTATTTAAGTTTGCGTCATTAAATGCGAGCGAACGAGCCAACCAAATGAACTGGAAAACAATAGGAATATTAGTTTATCTAGTAAAGAAAAATAATACTATTTGCTTGTCAGGAGCGATTGATTTATAATCTTAAATAATTAGCATTTTAGGACTGTCATCCCTCTTAATAAGCGCCCGTCAAATAAGTTGTTAAATACCAGCTCTATACTCGCAAATATTACATCTGAGTGTTGAACAAATTAATGAGTATACTATTAATTAACTTGGGAATGATAAATGAGCTAATCACCATTAATTTGTCGACCGCTGATACACAAAGTTCAATGCCAGTTTATAGTTTTAAAGCAGCTCTGTCTGTTTTACATGCTGAAAGAATTTACAGTCTCCCATTTAATAGATGTAAAAGAATAAACCACAAAAAAAAAATAGAGTCGAATTTAACAAATGGTCTCTGATTGGGAACAACTTTATAAGCCAATGGAAACTTGTATTGAGTTGATTGTTTGGTCGTTTTAGGGTCTTTAGCACTTAAGCCCTTAACAACAAAATAAAACGGTCATACATCAAGGCTTATACACTTTGAAAAACAACATGCAATATCTAAAAACAATCAAAATCGAATAAAGGCAGACCCACAACAACAACAACAACAACAGCAGACAAATGACACAATCTTTTGGGTTGGTTACCCCAAAAGCCGGCTGCGGGTTGAGTTAACTTTTGCCCCTTTTTTTTATCACCGGCTAAAAAAGAAACGAATTACGATACAATAAATTATATAAGATGTAAAGGGGGGAAAAAAAACAATAACAATTTGCCTGCCAAACAAAGCAATACAAATCATTAACAGTTATTAAACAATAACAAATAACAAGACAAAGAATTTATATAGGAAATTGCTGAAATAGTTTGGACCGAACAGTGAACGACGACGCCACAGTCTATAAATACAACACGAATGGTCGCTTCAATGGCAAAGCAATAACGACTATCAAATATGCTGCAAAAAGTGTTTAAGCACAATTTAAATAATAAAGAAAATATTGTTCAATAATAACAAACAACAAGTTATCGAAAATGCCAAGGACAGCATTTTCTTTTATTAAGATGCTGTCGATAAAACCAGACAAAGAAATTCAAGATTAAATCACCAACTAAATTAAATACAATACCATTTAAGAATGAGCAAATATCGTGTAACATTTATTTGAACAATAAGTAGAGCAGTTCAACAAATGCAATCAAATAAATAAAAGTGCGTATGGCAACACAGTTAATTGTGAAATAAACACGTGTTCAATAGAAAAAACCCACAAACATATTCGTAATCAATATAAACATTCAATCAGCATTAAATACGAGTAGCACAAGTTGAAGCTCATCCTTTGTGTGAGATGCACAATGCAATCGATCATGTGGTAACAAAGAATCTTAAACACAGCTTGGAAGAGAAGCAATCTATCTCTATATAGTATATTGATTACTGCCCTATCAGATTACACAGTATACAATATGATTGGAGCTGATGATGCAAGCGATTCTCTTGAAAGCCTCATACACCTGTACACCTGGTACACCTGTTTAAACAGTGTGCGCTAAATGGCAATTTTACATGTTGAACTCGTTATCAGACAGCAGCAGCCGCACTATCAAAAACTTAATGCTACATATATGTAGATATCGGGGCAGATATATACTAGACTAGATACTAACTGCGATAGCGTGGCATATCCATGTTGCCGCTACTTTTGCTCGACTGCAGTTGAAAGTGTCGCTGATTGGACGTGGACACATGATGGGGACTATCCAGATTGAGGACACCCTCTCGTATAAGGCACTCCTTGATGGCCAACATATTGTACTAGCACACACGCACACACACACACACACACACACTGCACTACAAAACACTGACTAAAATTGGCTACAAATCTTGGGTAACTTTTTTTTTCCTTCTTTTTTTTTTAATTTAGAAAGTAAGACACACACGCGTCGTCAAGTGTTTTTATATATACGTGAATATATATATATATAGTTATATCTTTTTTAGATTTCGGATCTTCTGCTTCTTCTCGCTTGTAGGATTTTGCAACGAACTGACTTGGGCGGAGGCTGGCGCAGCACTTGAGGCGAAAAATAGAAAAGCGCTTTTCACTCGCGTCAACTTTACAAGACACTCGACGAGCGACCGTTGCCGTTGTAGTCTTCGTTGTTGTTGTCGTTTTTTTATAGTTGTTGCTGCTGTAATTTTCCCCAAGCAAGCAACAACAGTTCGTGCTGTCGTCGTCCGTCTCGACGCTAAACGCTTTTGCGACTGAATGCTAGACGAAAGTATCTAGAACTCGGCAGCTCAGTTGAGTTCTGTGTTCATTTCTGTTCTGTTCTGTTCTGTTTTATTGTACAATTTTCATTCTTTATCTTTGGACTCTACGAAGCAAAAGAATTAAAACAAAAACCGAACAAGCGGGCGCACTCTCTCTCGCTCTCTCTCTCTCGCTGTGCCACTCTCTATCTGCCTGTTTGTGTGACTATCTGTGTGAGCTGGCACTGTGTGTGTGTGATTCTCGACTGCCGTTGTACGCCTGTATGCATGTGTGTGCGTGTTTGGCTAGAAGCAGCAAAATCAAAACAAAACGAAAAACGTGCAACGGTAAGCGCTACAAGAGACATAAGAAAACGCGCTAGAGCGAGACAGCTAGACTGCAAAGCTAACGTTGCGGGGGGCAACAGTTGATACTCAGCTGTTGGGATGCGTGCACTGTAGCTGCACCAGAGATCGATGGGTCACTGGATAAGCGAACTTACCGTGGAACCAGTACCAAACGAACTAGCTCTTTAACTCCGTTCAATATGTAATTCGTTCAATATAACTAAGTAGTTCGTTTCAAAGTCCAATTTAGACAGCTAAGTTGTGAGTCTTATTGGAAGTGAATCGTCATACAGTTATATTATTTATTTTATAAACTTATTTAGTAGATTTAGTTATTACCAGTCAACAAAAGCAGATTAAGAATAATATTTAAATTAGAAGCAAAAATCTGACAAAACTAATACTTTTAAATGAATCTACAAGTTTACAATTAAAAGATAATTTAAAAAGTGAAATGAGATTTTGTAGTAAAATAAATTACAATTTATTCAATGTAATTAAATGAATTGCACTTCTGTCAGCCAATAAATCATTATTTAAAATTTACCTTCTTCTCATTGAATGTTCTCATTCTAATGAGTAATTACCACTGTGGCAATTGTGTGTGAAAAAGCTGTTGGGGCATCTGCAGTTTGCTAGAACATGTCAACACTGCCATGGCCACCGCATCACATCAACTTGGTCATCATCGGAGGCATAAGCTCCACAGCATGTGCTGCTCCACATGCAGTGCAAAAAAAGAGAAAAAAAAAGAAACACAACAACCACTAGAAGTAAAACTCATTAAATGCCTTAGTCTGTCCGTCCGGCTGGACCGAGAGGCATTATCTGGTTTATGAGGTTGGCCAACGGTAAATGCCACAAGGGGGAGAAACAGGTGCAGACGCAGGCATGGAATCTCAGCAACGCACACACACATCTAATGAGTGCGTGCCATAATTGAGTTGGCTTAAAGGATCCATTACACACAGCGAAGCAACGTGGCACGCTTTTTATGGCGATTTACATAAACTTTTGCTTATACCCTCGATCAAGTCGAGTCGAGTCGAGTGGGTGTGTCTCTGTGTGTGTGTGTGTGTGTGCCAGCATTTGCATTTTAAATATTTATAAAGCCGCTGCCTTAACTGACCTGCTGTCAGCTGACAGTTCTGCCAGTCTCGACAGTGACTTTAACTCTGCTTCACATGTCAAATGTCAAATGTGAACTTTTGCTAGCTACAATGTGGTCTCTACCTCTTCCTCCCCTTCCTCCCCTCCCGCTGTTCATCTGCGGTTGACTGGGTTTTATGAGCTGCAGAATGGTTTTTAAAATGATGTTATCAATTTTGCTTCTGGCACGTGCTGAATTCAAACTGGCCGCAATGCCCCCGCGCAATATGAAGGTCACAGCCAATGGCAGAGAGCGCAAAGTGCGAAAGAGACGGCTGCCGCATATCAGAGTTCAAGCTAATTGAGTTTCATTTCATTTCTTCTCCGACAATTTCCGTTGTGGGCGTCAATTTGGATGATGGATAACTGGCTGGCTGACTGGATAGCTGGCTGGATGAATGGCTGGATTTTGTAAGCAAAATAGTATAATTGAAACCACCAAGCGCCACCTAGCGGCAGTTTAAACTGCTTCAGAGCAACGCTGATTTATGTTTACACACAAAGTGCGATCCCATCCGCATTTACATGTATTTCAATGTCGAACTAAATCTGCAACTAAGCATGGGTATTTTTATGGCATAATAAAAAATGCTTTTTAGAATATGTATTTAAAGATATTTTCGGTATATTCTTGGTATATTTAAGCATAGAACTGTTGTTGTATTTCAGAAAGATGAGTACCAAGTCTGACTGTAAGAGTCAGACAGACTTACAGTAGCTCCTCTCTTGCTTGTTCGGTATATTTTTAGTATACTTGTTCTAAAATATTTACTTGTTCGGTATATTTGTAGTATATTTTTTCTAAAACAATATACTTTTTTCCTCATGCTGAATTGTTGTATTCTTGGCTCTGGCAGTCGAGCAAATTCAACGGCAGCTTTCTTACTTATTTGCTGGGGAGTTGCGGTCTGAAGTTGTTACCCCCCGGAAATTCAGACTGTGGATCTGCCCACGCAATATGTCTCCGCTAATTTAATAATTAATATTATTTTTATTTATGAGTTCTCCAATTCTCATTTCCGTAATGAGCTGCACTTTTATTTGCTGCTTTTGTCATTGTCGTTACACACCCGCCATCATTTTGTTATTGAACTCGCAGTCATGGCCAAATGTGGCAAGTTGTTTCACGCTGTGTACGCTACATTCATATTCAAGGGCTTATACAATTGAAGCCTCAGCCTTATGCTAAAATAGCATACATCTTTTAGTTGTATTTACCTTAGGGTAACTACAATATTAGTTCTGTTGATGTCCTCTAGATATTTCTGCTTGTTTTTTTCGCAGTCTTCTTATCTCTGACTCTCAGTGTTTGCTTTGCAACAATGATGCAAACACAAAGGTGGTGAGTGTGTGGGAGGGGGCGGAGAGCCGCATACATTTCTTGTTTGTTATTTGTACGAGTATTTTATGAATTAATTATAATTATTAATTAATGTGCAGCTGTGTGTCGAGTCCGAGTCAGTCGAGCAAGTCAGCTGGCCAGTCAATTTTCGATTCCGATGCGGATTCCGACGTTGATTTATGTCATAATTACTTTCATTAATATTCAGGATATGCGGCATATGATTGATGTGCATGAATTCGCCAGCTCGTTGTCCGGCTCATATTGCTTATATGCGGGACAGGTATTGCATTATTAATGCGCACTTTATGGCCCTGACAACATGGCCAAAAATAAAGAGGAACGAGAGTGCCAAGAAAATGCCTTATTTGTGTGCACTTTGCAAATGACATGAATGAATAAGAAATAAGTGGAAAACAAATTGCAAAACAAGCAAAGGCAATACAAGTACAAGCCATAAAAGTGTATTGGCTTTTTTAGGAGAGCGTCCTTCGATTGTTCGCCAGTTAGTTTCGTCAGGCATTTGGCCAAAATGCCAAGCTCATAATACGATCAATGAAAGTGGATTAAACACGCACACACACACACACCCACACACACACACACACACAGACAGAGCGACACCTGCAACACTCACATATGCAACCTACTTTCATTGCAACAGCAACGTTGCAGCAACAACTATGCAACTGGATGACACGCTTGAAACCATGTCAATATTAGTTCCGCCCATTTAACCAGTTTAAGAGGCGTGGCACGTACAACATTGTCTGCGCAGTGGGAGGGGCAATGAGGCGTGTGGCAGGATGCGAAACTTTGTAGCAAGGCTGCTGCTGCTGCTGCAGTGAGAGTTGCAGCATTTAATAAGCGAAATTCTAAACTCGATTTGCAATCGCAATGGCAGAAAAAGGCAACCAGTTGATATGTCAAACTTGGCTAAAAGCGAATGAAAATGCCATCAGTAGTAGCTGATTGTTGTCACGCTTCTCATTATTGTTGTTGTTGCATTGTTTACACTACAAGTCGCAATTAGCGCTGAACAATTAAAGCAGAACAAGAATAAGCAATGAGCTTAAGGTGCAACAGAGCGTGGGGCAGGCAGAGAGGCAGAGAGGAGGGGCAAGACACCGCGTTGCACTTACGCTGACACAAAATGGCAATGAAAACGACGATGCAGACGCTGCAAGTTGACGCATGCCATGACAGCCAACTGCAAAAGTAAATTAGCAGCAGCATGACAGACAGACAGACAGACAGACAGACAGACAGACAGACTGAGAAAAAGAGCGAGAGAGACGCAAGTTGACTCGCATTCGAGTTCGAGTTGAGCAAAGAAATAACTTGATCAACATTGCTAGCAGCGCCATTTAATCACAATTATATTATATTTAATTTGTGGCGCATGGCTAAAGGCAAAGTGAATCAAGAGAGAGAGAGAGAGAGAGAAACGAAGGACACTCAGTAGTCGTTCATTTACTGCCATAGTTAAAACTTAATCAGCTTGGCAGCACAAATTCTCAGAGGAAAAAGTGAGTGCTTTCATTGAATCAACCAACTGCAACAGTTGTGATATAATCAGCATTTACTTCTGCGAAATAATATCGTATGCCAAGAGCCAAAAGCTGCTGTTAAAACAACTGGCAAATGCTGCGATTATTTAAATAGCCAGCCTAACTGCCTGAGAATTGCAAAGAAAGGTATATGAAATAATAATTAGCTCATATTACAGTCAATTTAAATCAGTCAGCTCTTAAGTAGATTAGTTATAGTTTCTATTAATCTTATACGCATTAAAATTTCTTAAATTGAGTTTCAGCTTTTCACATTTTATTCTGTTGATTTTTAATTTATGAGACTTAATTTTCAGTTTTATAAATCATATGAATCACAATTTAATATTATCTTTAATTTCATTAAACGTTTCTCAAGTAAAGCAATTAACATTTCTAAAATAAACCTAAAGCTTAATAAAAATATAGTATATTGTATATATTTGTGGCAATAAATTACTTAAGCACTTCATAGTTGGGCATTTCCAACCAATGTTTTTTTTTAACTATTAAAAAAACTCTAGGAATGCAAATAATAATAACCTTGCTGTGCAATTTGTTTTACCACAAATTAGTCGTGCCATAAAAGTTGCCACTTTCCTTAGGAATTTCCGTGCTTTATTTCCGCAATGAATGTGAAACAATCTGTTTTTCTCAGCTATCAAACAGCACGTGCAAAGCACAACAGCTTGCAGCTTTCGCTGGCTGTGAAAAGCCAAGGAAGAGATAAGCCTACTCTTGGCTGATAATGTCAGCGGGCGTTCATCTTGCAATGACGTACACTTCACATTGACGTCCATAAAACTGCCTGACATTTAACCACAAAAGCACACAGACAAACAAACAGACGCTTCTTGTGAATTTGTTCAAAATAATTGAGCCATAAACTAATGCGAAATCCAAATCAAAGTCAACAATTCAATATACATTTTTTTTGTTTTTGTTTGACTTTTGTGGGCGTCAAATGTCAAGCGGAAGCCAATTGAGAGATTTTCAAATTGATTTTGAAGGAAAAATACAGCAAGAGGGATTATTTATGGTAGGCGGAAAATAATTTGCATAATCCAAAGTGTAGAATAACAAATTACTTAAGCGCTAAATAAATAACAATAACAATCACAAGCTGACCATATTTGTGCAAGATCTTAGTCTCAGGATCTCGAGCAACTTGAACACAGTATATTATATAATAGAGTTAAAAATAAAAGTCAATATTTGAACTTGAAAAGGAGAATAAGATTTGGAAGTATCCAAATAAATTTGAGCCACTTGCTATTGGCAGCTGACAAAGGTTAAAATTAACATAATTAAATCTAAGTAAAATTACATAAATTCAAAATTGTAAATTTAACATTAAATATTCCAAATACTAAACAATAACATTCAAAAAATCTAAAGATCGTGGCGAAAAGCAGCAAAGCTCGAAACTAAGTTATGAATAAAAGTCAAGAGTAGTGAACAAATAAAAATGCACACAAATATCAAATAAAGTCATTATTTTCGTTTTGTTTATCCAACAAATTGGCCACTCCAGTGGTAAAAAGGGGAGAGAGGAGAGGGGTAAGACCAAGACACTTAAGAGCCTTATCTAAGCAGCTTTTTCGAGCCTTCTGTTGCCTCACTTTTATCAACAACAACATTCCCGCCCAAGCAAACTTGGCGTCGTATTAGGGTCAAGTTGACTTTTACACATACGAGTATCAGTTAGGTATACCCATATAGTAGGTATATATTTATTTTTGTTTATATTGCCATTTTGCGATGCGTTTTCTTCGCTTTGCTTTTGCTTTTCTATGCGCTTCTCATTGTTGTTGTTGCTGGATTCAATTTAAATTTCAACGTCAGTGCACGTTGCAAATTACGTGGCCCTTGAAGGTGACAGCGTCAAGAGAATTGCATTTTATGATGACTTGGCATTGTGCGACAACGTCGTTAGGTGGTCTCCCGCCAGGGGACAGGGCGGTGACCGATCCGAGGGGAGTTGGCGAACTGTGTGGCCTGAACATAGTTAGCTCTCTCCTTCTCTCTCTCTTTCTCTGTCGCTCCAACTCTAGTATTACATTTTGACAAGTCAATGAATAGCAAACAAAAATCGAATCTTGAGCTGCTGTTGAATGATTCATGTGATTCATGAGGCAATTCAAATGATTTGCATGCTCAAATTATCACAAGTATGTGAAAATTGTGAGTAATTGCATTAGATTCAGACATGAGTTAAGACGTTATTCAATCATTGGCGACTCAAATGGCTGTTTGTTTTAGAAACTAGATTAACGAAGATTTAATAAAAGCTGCAACTAAATTGAACTTTATTAATCATTTTTAATTATTATTATTACTACTATTTTACTAGTAAAGTTCTCGACTAGAACTATTCACTCATACTTTGCACTCAGTTCATATGAACTAGTTCCTCAGCCAGATATTGCTGGTCTTTTGTCTCACATTTTCCCATGAACCTGCAGCAATTAATGATCGATGATTGCCTGACCAAGACAAACATGCGACTGTTATTCGATGAGTATTTGTGAATAATTCATTGATTGATGGCCATTAAAAACAGTTTATATGCAAATTGCATCAATTACGAAGCGTCAAAAAACATAGAAAACAACACAAAACTCCAAAGAGCAAATCGAAATCAAAATCAAATCTCACTGTCATTTATGTCTGTTGCAAGCGATCTACAAAAAGATGCCGAGAAGAAGAAGATGAAGAAGAAGAAGAAAAAACAAAAGAAATATGTAAATAGTTCGTTGCAACTTCAAATGCAGGACGGTTTGAATTATTTGTGATGCAAATGCCGAATGCGATGCATAATGCAACATGAATGGCACAAAAACAAAATGATGAAAATAATAATGACGATGGGAATGGGTGACAAGGCATCTTTACAAATTAATTAACAAGGCGTGACATAATAATCTGCCAGGCAATATTTGCATAATTAGCCATCGCCATAATGCAAGTGGCACACAAATGGCAGCCAAAGTTGGGGAGGGGGGAAAGAGCAGACAACAGTAATAGAGAGTGCGATTGGAGGAAAGAGCAAAAATCGCATTAACGCATTACGATAATTATACCCTGTAGGCAAAAGAGAGAGAGGTATCTGTAGTATTAATGAAATGTCAAATAAGTATTTAAATAAACTATTATCGGACTCAGCAGATATATATATGTATGTATATATTACAGTTCACTGCAATTGGGTTAAAGAAGTAAAATACCAGCTAGGCTAAATACTTAATAATATATAAATATTTACATATTTTAATTGCTCATTTTACAGCCATTGTTAAGTTAAACAATTATGAAACTGCTTTATGTACATTTTGTTTATATTTCATTAAGCTCGAGTAATTATTTAATGCAAAAAGAACCACATTATGTGAGGACTGCTAATTTAGATGGGCAAGTCTTGCTTACATATTATCATTATTAATATAACTAGTAGTTTTACTATAGCTTAATCAATTTGGTTTCAATTAATTTCAAATAGTGCTGTTTAATATTTGTCGCGTTAAATTGTACCTAATAATAATATGTAGTATATAGTTACATGCAGTGCATTATAGGGTATCTTTCATAGGGTATCTTTAAGCTACTCAGTACATTTTTTTATGGCCAACATTTTACTGGCTGAACTTATGTTACTTATGTTTGAAAAACTCAAATACTCGGCCATTCGTTAAACTGCAGTGCAGGTGTGGAAAAGCGAGTGTATGGAAAATGCGGGCGCCAGAGCAAAAGAGTCAGAGAAATACGAGAGAAAAACTAGGTAAATGGCTTTCTGGCGATTTTAGCGATTTGCGGCAAATGTAAAACGGAAATCGCTTCAAGAGTTTGCTGGCCATGGCGAATGTTGTTATGGCCATTGCAGATAGCTGTTTTTGTTTGTTTGTGACATTTTTGGGCCGCGTGGGCTGTTTGATGAGTTGAAAGTTTGCCAAGTGCCAAGTTGGCCCAAAGGGCAGAGTCGTCAATGTGAAAGTTATGTCAGCAAATGCTCTTACAGAAAGGAAGAGTGGGTGCAGCAGGGGCAGAGGGGCAAAAGGGGGGCAAATATAGTGCAGCTGTTGTGGCAGCACAAAATAGTTGAAAGTGCAGGCATGGAATTCAATTATTGAGAGAGCTTCAGCCAAGGGTTGTAAAAAGGCAAAAAATATATATATTCCGACAAAGTGGAGAGATTTTCCAATGTGCCAACTTTTCCCAAAGGCTGGGCGGGGAAAACATGCACTCTAAAGAGTGCTGCAAGTGTAGATTTAATATGCCAAAGTTTGCTAAAAAGTTGCATGCAACTTGAACTGCGAATTGTTTGCAAATAATGAGCATGAAAAACATGTTATTAACCTATTCAACTCTGACCTAATTGCGTGTAATTTAAGCTCAGTTAAATGCCTAATCTATTATCCATTTGTAATACAATATCTAGCTTGTCATCAGCAGCTCATTAACAAATCTTCCAATCCTTGCTTGCAATCCAATAATACACGACTCCACTTACAAAGGCTGTCAAAATTGTCTGTCGAGCCACAATGATGTGAGATGAGGCCACAGAAAGCAAACCAAGCAGAAAAGTATCTTGAATACATTGTTACATTGTGGAAATGACAAAGCTGCAACAGAGGCATCAGCGCCATGGCTGAGTGCACCCGCATCAATGAGGGTAAATCTGCCATCCCCTCCCCGCCCGCTCCCTCGCTGCCTCATCGGGTCAACAACAATGCGCCGCTTGAGAGGCTCAGCTCGACAGCTGTCACTGTGCACTTTTTGTATTATTTCGGTTGTTTTTCTTGCCAGTTTTGTGCACACGTCGTCTTGGCAAAATGTTGGCGAGAGTGAAAAAAACGCACCACCTGACGACATTTGTTGCCTGCTCCATCAATCCTCAATGGGCTTAGAGTGCTTATGGCACAGTTTTAGGCGTCCAAACGACACGTTGGTTTGTTGTTTGTTTGTTGATTTAATAGACATGATGCTTGAGCTTTTTTACGGTCTGGCCTTTGTTGTTGCCCCTGTTGTTGTTGTTATTGACAGCTAACAACAGCAAGGACTCCCAACGAGCAGCCATTGACGCATAGCTGACATTTTGTGACAATCCGCGTGGGTTCACAGCCGTCCTGCCATCGTGGCGTCCTTCTGCCGTTTCCCCATACAGCTGCAGCCTTTGTCATTCAATTGACAAGACACAAACAGAGGGGGCGGCAACGGAAGGAAACGTCGGAAGGAAGCAAACCCAACACTCCAAGTGACTGACGCGACATTGCTGCTATGCAGGAAAGGAGGGGCAGGGGGCAGGGGGGGCGCTTTTTTACTGACGATAGACGTCGAAAAGTCTCACGGTTGGTAAATGCTATTTTCGGATTTATCGATTGAATTAATACTTAAGAGGCGAACTAAGTGGAATGAAATGCAGCACTACACAATGGATAAGTAAGCTTCGATGGATTAATAACAAATACAATGGACGGCTTAAAGCCAAAGTAGATTGCTATTAAAGCCCTAAATTCTACGACTAATAGGTCAACAGCGAATGCCAATTGGCAGTCAAGCCTTGACGACTGTCAATCTGCGCAACTTACAGCAAAGGTAGCAACATCATTCATACGCCCCGTTGGTGGCGAATTTATGACAATTGTGAATCATTTTCATGGGAAATCCATTCACAGAACTTGTCAACGAATGAAAACTGTAAGCCAAAGGCAAAAGCAAAAGCGAAAAAGTAATAAAAATAAAGCAAAAAGAGATTTATTAAGCGTAAGCAAAAGAAAAGCATAAATTTTGTTTGCCCACTCTAAAGAGCGGGGGGGTAGAGGGAAAAGCTTTGCTTTTACTCAAGGCCAGTTGCCTTGGCAATGGGGTATAACCAAGATAAACTTGCTAACTTGGTGGGAGTCGCTTCATTTGAAGGTTCCTCCGTTGAGAGCGAGAGCGAGAGAGACGGAGAGGGTCAAGAACGTTTCATGTTTGGGATGTCGCGTCGGAAATTGACTTTGGAAGTCAAATGACCTTTGCAACTCAACTGACTCGGTTGGCCATGGATGCCGATTGAGATACATGAAGGCGAAAGCAGGCCGTGAATCAAGTTCAAAGGTCACGTTTCGCTTAACAAAAGCCGTTGAATAATGTTAATGTTAACTCCAACTCAACATTCATTTTCAAATCATCAACTACTATTGAAAATAGACTAAAATCCAACTGTACTGTAATTACATAAATGTTAATTAAATGTATTACGGTTAATTATGGACTTCGCCACGGCTGCCATAATTAAGCAGAGCAGTGCTGCGTTTCCATTTGAGAAAGGTAACAATTTTTATGGCTAAAATCAAATTTTATTATATTTTTTATTGCTATTTGAATTTCACGCAATCAGTTTTAAGGCCAGCAACAATGTTGGTTCATTGAAGCGAAATGCCAACAACAACAATAATAATTCAGTTGTATAGAATTTTAATAAAGTTTTTCATGAAAAACATTCTTTGATTTTCGCCAAATTGCAATTGTTAATAAACATTTGTTTTTGAGTCAGAACAATAGCCGGCAATTACAATTTCAATTAGTTTTGAATAAAGCTAAATAAATATCGAATTCCAATGTAAACAATTTTATACACATTACTTTATTAGCATAATGCGCTAAACTGTTAGATAAACATCAATTAGCAAAATACTTCTACACATTAAATGCTCGAGTTGCCAATTAAATGCCATGAAATTTGTAATTCCATACAGAACAAATTACACGCAAGTGGAAAGTGCAGCTTAGAGTTGAAAGTTGGCATTGCCATGGTAACAATAATAACAGCAGCGGAGAAGCAGAACAAAAGCAAAGGGCGTGCAAACAAAACGCACGGCTGACTGATCCAACAACAATAACAAGCACAAAGAAGAGACACAACTACAGTAACAACGGCAGAAGCAGCAGCAGCAGCAGGTGATTCTCTCACTCTCCATTTGTTCTTCACTTCATCTCTTTTGCTCATTGCTCTCACACTGAAAGCTTTGCTGATGCTGTGCAAGTTCAAGTAACAACAACAACAACTCGAACAGACTGCGCGACGCTGTCACGTTGATCCATTGAATTAAATTAAGGCAAATTCGCATAATAAATGTAGAATACAACGCACTGTCGCGATAAAAAAGACGAGAAATATTATTTAAAGCAGTTGCTAAAAATAAACACTTTTGATAAGCCGACTGCGACGCTAGACATGTCGCGGCGGCATCGCCGACGCAGCTAGCTAAAAATAACAACAAACCCGCGATTGCGGGGACAGCCAGATGCGGGAAGTTGTGGCGGCTGGTTGTTGGGCAGCACTTGTCCACCAGCCCAAAATGAGACAAGCTACATATAACTATTGTACAATGAGTGCACACATACAGATTAAAAGTAGAGCGCGTGAGTATTTACCGTTGCTGTGGAAAGCTCAAAGCGGTTGACATGACATGTTAAAAACTAAGCTTCCTCTTAGAGACTGCGACTGCAGCGTCATTTGCTTTTATTAGCTTTTCACACAGAAATTAACACTCCCGAAACATAGACAATGTGAACACTGAATATAAGACAGGAGGTGGGATAGTTCATGTACAGAGGAAATTATCACTTGTAGCAAATTGTTTGTCATTTCACATGAATGTGATTCATTTAATTTTAATACTTACATACAAATGCGGGTTCAATTGTTTTGCAATGATTTATAAACTTTTGGCAATCACAACAATTCACTCACAGTCGTACTCTCGATTAAATCGAGCGTGACAATAAACGAAATAATATGTGTGTGAAACGCATTGGTAAACTTGTTTAAGGCAAGCACATACATATGTAGTAGTTTACACACAAACACACACACATAGGTATATATGTACGCACAGTAACAATAACAAAACACTCAGCGGAAGCGCAATGCAAGCCGAAAACAAAAGCTCAGCTTAATACAGCTGCTAACTGAGACGCGACGCAGCAGTCAGAACTTTGATTGCTCAACATGAACCGATGTCGAGCAGCGCAGACAAAAGACTGAGCTGAAGTTGCGCCAAAGCGCCAATGGCGAAGCCGAAGCTGCTGCAAGAGAGGAACGATAGCACTTCGAGTACTGCTCGTGCTGCTGTCCGAACCAGTGACGCAGTGACGCGGGCGCAGTACTCGCTCTATGTGGGCGTTTGTTGTCGTTGTTGTTCTTGCAAATGCAGTCGACGACGACAAAGAGAGTAAGTGATCGGTAGGGAATGGGAGAAAAACCAATTGTTTAAAAGGGAAAGGATCAACGATTGTCAAAAAAGCAACTGCAACACGAACTTGTCAATGTCATGAGAGCGCTCAAGCCAAAGAGAACAACTACAGGCAGAGAGAGCCAGATGGAGCGATAATGCCGATTAAGTAGTAGAAGCAGTAAATTTAAGTATGTAATTTGGCAGTGTTGTGCTAGGTTTATGCGATAAAGGAGGAAGGGGAATGAGACACAACTGATGGCTCTCGCATCTCTGTATACAGACATTAACTTTGCTAGGCATAGATTGAATAGACTTGACAGACAAGGTGCTGTTGCTAATAAGGCAGTTGGCAATGCAGGTGCCGCTAGTCGCTGATCGCAATTCTATGACCATTGCAACTGCAACTGATGGAGCGATGGATGAAAAGCGCGCGGAAATGTGAAATGCCATAGAAAATTGCTTAATGAACCGTTTGCGTTTCACGTTTGCTCCAAATGGCAGTGGTTCTGCCAACCAGTTCAGTCCATAGATCAGCCAGCAAGTTCAATGCCATTAGGCAGACTGCGACTGCTCTTACTACTATTACTGCTACTACTACTATTTCTGCTACCATTTTGATTGCACGTCAATTCTGCAAATACAGCCATAAAAGTAGATAAATATAAATAAGGCGCCTGGCAGCATCGAAACCAACACTAATACATAGACACATGCACTAACACCTCACAGAGAGAGCACAAATATTTATTGTGTAAAAACTGCATTACAGAGACTTTTGCGCAGGCGAAACAAGCCGCCGCAGCAACAGCGACGGTCGACGCTGGCAGCGCAGCGACTGCGACAGCATTCAAATTTTTTTGCACTTTTGCATGCCGTGCTGGGTTTGATGTGGATTAAATTGGATGATGATGGCAAAGATTGCAGTGGGAATGGGTGTGCACAGTGTGAGTAGTTTAATAGGCACCAAGAAGTTCTGCTATGCAAAAAGAAATGCGATTACATTAATCAACGTGGAGTAGAAGAGATAGCGAAATTAGACAGCTTTTTTAACGCCGCGTCGATTCCATATTGTATGGCACTAAAAGAGTAATTCGACTTTATATTCGCCATATTTATGCTCCCAATTGCCTTTTTTACATACGGATAAAAGTTAAATGACTTACGCTTTTTCATGTATGCTTGGCTATATTATTTTCAATAAACATTTTGATTACATTTCCAATCATAAAACTGCTTAGGTTCATGTGCGTCAGAAGTTTTAAGGTTGTTTATATTATGACTCACCTGCAAAGAAAAAAGAAAGAAAGAGAAAATCAGAAGTGAGACAACAAATTAGAGGCAAATTTTTGTGCAGGTAAATAAATCAAGTCTTAACACAAAATGTCACTTAGCAAATGTCGCGCCAAAGTGAAACAAATCAAATTTAAGCCTTAAATGAAGTCATTGCCGTGTCTACAAAACGCAGCACGTGCTCTTCGTTTAGCTAATTAATTAGTGCGGCGAAAAAGCATAGCAAACTAAAGAGAGAGTAAAAAGCACTCGCTTGGCTGCAGCAAAAACTAACTCGAACATTGTGCACGTCACTCAAAAGTTTGCAGCGTCAGGGAATGAAGAGCGAGAGAGCAGGAGAGCTGAAGAGGCGCAGACCATCTCCTCACGTTGCGTGCTTGAACAGGCCCGGCGTGTAGGTGGGCGCTTTGAGTGTCAGTTTTGCAAACTTTTGAGTTATGAGACGTTGGTCAACTTTGCTTTTTTTTTCATAATTTATGTAGCGCCGGCGCCAACGCCAACGTTAGCGTCGACGCATGCCTTTTTGTTGGTTTTTGATGTTGACAAAAAGCTTTTTATATGAGCTATTTCCTGGCACTCTTGGCTCTGCCATAACTTTGGCCAATGCAAAAAATAACTTTGTTTAATTTACTTGTTTTTAATATAGTTTTTTAATGGTTTACTTAAACCCATAATGTGGAAATATTTTGCTTCATTGAAAGCTCTTAGATTCCGCTATGAGCGATTACTTTGAACTTCCGATAACTTTGCGAAAACAAAATCGATTTATTAATTTATGTCATTAATGGTGGAATGCTGCTGTTAAATTTTAAACTTGAAATAATGGCAGCATTATTGCCATCATTATTTCAATATAAGGATTTTCATTTTGGGAAACCATTTTTTGTTGGCTATGCTTTGACTTTTTAATTAATGAAAAGATTTTTATTGCCATAGCTATAACCCCAAAGGCAGTCACGTGTGTCGACTTTGGCCCCATAAAATCATGGCTGACAGCAAAGTAGAGTGGAGGCTGCTGGAGGCGGAGGAAACGACCACGGGATAACCAAGTACATGGGCTTGTTCTGTCGGGGGAGGGCAGAGAGGAGAGGCAGGCGAACGGCACAGTGGCGCCAAAAACGTTTGACGAATGACGTATGAATGTCAATGTTTGTGAGTGCGAGAGGAGGGGGGATTTATGAGACCAACCAAAAGCTTTCGCTATGATTACGGCACTTTAAGAATTAAATTTAAGCTGAAAAGGCTATCGGTAACATGGCAAATGTTATGGATAATTACTGTTTAGCTTTTAATGCAATATAAAAGCGATACTTTCGTTAAGTTTGCGTTATTTAATATAGTAATGGATAAAACTAAAGAAACCATAAGAAATGTTATCGATAACAACAGTGCGACAGTTTTAACGCATAAAAAATTAATTATGCGTGTGCAAATAAAAAGGTAATTCATAAAAAGGTGTTTGTTTGTCTGATGGTTAATAAACGTATTTATCCTTTCATAATAATGGCTGATAAAGTTATCGATAACACGCGAAACGACTGTAATTTGTGCCGTGTTATTATTTTGGCATTCGTTGCAAGTAGAAATATGTTACCAAAAGCCAACAGCTCTGCCTGTCAACAATGTCAACTATTCCCATTTAGGCAACAAGGACACACTTAAGGACCTTCTCGCACACATCACACAGAGAGCACATTGGGGCTTTCCATATCGCTTGTCCAATAAAAAACAATATGCAAATTAGCCAGAAATAACGCAGGCAACTTATTGTTGTCGTTGCCGTTGACGTTGTCGTTGTTTTTTAGTGCCATTTAAGCACGCGTCAAAAAAATGTGAAGGCTCGGGGAATCCCCCAAATTGAATTATGCAGATTTGCCAAACCGTTGAAAAAGTTAAAGGACTTGAGTAACGGTCACTTTGCGTGTTTTGCTTACCTCAGCGAAGGACCCACCTGCCCCTTGGCTTCTTGCTTCTTACTCTCTGCGGCTTCAAGTAATTACACTTTTTTTGTTTTTTGGGTTACGAAATTTGATTAGCGTTCAGTTACCTTCTTGATGGACTGGTTGTGACTCCGAGTGTGTGTTCAACCATGTGTGTGGGTGTTTATATAACGGTAAGTGTTCTTGCGGCAAGACAACAAAACAAATGTGCAACAATTGTCTGTCAAATGGGAAATTTGTGAAAAGAGAAATGAAAAATTGATTTATCTTTTGAAAGCAAATTTTGAAACTCGCCAACCAAGGCCAACTTGATCTGAATCCAAATATTATTACTCTGCCATCGACAGGTGTTTTATTGCAGCAATCAAATCCAATGATTTTCCTTTTCCTCCAATTCTTCTAGCATTCTTTCTCTTTTTTCTTTGCTTTATTGCAGCGGGGCGGAGGTCGGCCTAACGAGCCCACGAGCAAGACACCAGCACCTTAAAAGCTCAGCTAGCCTCATTTGCAGTCGACGTCGCAGTCGACGTCAGCAGCGACGTTTACTGCGGCCTACGTGCGACAGGTAAAGAACCAGGCAAGCAAAGTGAACGAAAGAACAGCTCATAAATTGATGGCATGAAATATACCCTATGCACTAGTAGAAGAAGAAGTATTTCCAATATTGTTTCATAAGTTTAAGTTAATATGTTTGAGCTAAAGATTTATTTATTTACAATACGTCAGCGAATGGAAGTAAATTAAAAACCATTAAATTTATTTGAAAAATTCAAATAAACAACCAAAAAAAATTTAAATTTTTAAATAATACAAATTAAAAATAAATAAAACGCCCTATAACTAATTACAGTACTAAAGTCACGCCATTTGTAACAAAGGAGACAAGATGAACGATTAAAGATTTATATACATTTCCACAATGATCGAATTGCACATACCCTCTACGTAATATTGCAACGGTTCACAAAAATCGCATTTATTCTTCAGAATTGAAAATAAACGATAAATGGTCCAGCGGAAAAGTAACTTAGAAATGAGTGCGACTTGCAAATACCCTATAGTAGAAAATATCTTCTGCTGCCTGAACCACAATTTAAAACAATTATTGCAGCCATTTCATAATTAGAGGGAATTTGACTGTTGACTTCCACACATGTCTAATATACCCGATACGGCACATATAATACAACGAGTACAGCTTATTAATAGCTTTAATCACTATCCGTATATATATTCTAGTTGTATCAGCTGCAATATCTATAGGGCACAATGCAGAGTATATTCAATATGTTTTATCAAAAGAGCACATATATAAATATAAAGAAATCTTGGCTGATAAATATGTGCATGTTGTCGAGTATACCCCATGCATCAGCTGCAGTTGCAGGGTATTAAAAAGCGAACAGAGTTTACAAATTGTGCCTGTTGTACGAGTGTTGTTTCTGCTGTCGTTGTTGTTGTTGTCGCAGTCGTTGTCAGTTGTCTCTTGCTGTCAGTCACAGCCTCCCTCTTCCCCCTCTCTCTCCCCCTTCTCTTTGACCTGCTCTCCCTTGTCAGCTTAATGACGCAGCGAGGGAGAGAGAGAAAGAGAGGGGGGCAAAAGACAAACCGCCAAACAATCAGTTGGCAATTTTCTTTTATATCCGAATGAATGTTGAAATACTTTAACTGTTATTTCGTGCATACGTGCATATAACCGTTATAATACGGTTAAAGCGTAGGCACTGCGGGGGAGTGCCAAGGGGGGAGGCAGCGAGGGGAGCAACTGCAGCCCGAAACTGCTGAAACATAATTATGTTGAATCACTCACGTATCTGAAGGATACCCCAAAAAAGCAACAGCAAAAGATGCCAAAATCTGCCACACACTTGTGTGTGTGTGTGTGTGTGTGTGCATGAGTGTGTGTGGGTGTTGACTGCCTGTGTCTGTGCTGCTTTTGTGGCAGCTTTTGTAGGTGGCAGGTAGCGCATGTGTCGCTTCAAGTGGGAGATCAACTTTGTTGGGGCCAAAACACAACATGAATCGCACTTTTCGAAAGTATCTTTCGATGAGTCGGGCCTCCTACCCACCCACCCCCCCCATCCCACCCTCCTCCTGCCTACTAATCCCCAGCAGAACGTGCGCTTCAAGTTGCTTTTGTTGCTGTTGCAAAGTAAGTATCAGTTATATAAGTAGACAACAGTCTGCTGGATTCAACAGATCAAATTGTGGCTGCAAATTGAGAGATTTAATACGTGCGCTTAAATATAGTATTTAAATGCAGCATGGAAGCTGCCAGCATAATTATTTACTGAAACGGGTCCCGACATCATTTTCCTCACAAAGTGCAGGATTTTCAAGGAATTTTCTACTAAAGAGTCGACGGCAGCTACCTCGAAATGGAACCTAATGAATTCCTCGAATGAAGGTTTTACTTATATTATGTTAATTAAAAAAAACTTACTCATACTTCATTCATTTAAATACATCAAAAGTTATTTTAAATATTTTTATTTACTCATACTTCATTCATTTAAATACATCAAAAGTTATTTTAAATATTTTTATTTTTAATGTGCAAAATTTTGCATTTATCAAAAGAAAAATTTATATAAATATTTATTGCATTCAAATACCATTCACATTATTAATTAGTCTTTTTTAATGCATTTAAAACTCATGTTTATTATTATTAGGAAATATAGTTTTTATGCAAGCAGAACGGAAATAAATACGTTAAATATTTTAGCGCATATTTTCGTTCTATTTTACTTTTCAAAAGCTATGAATTCTCTTTCGAAATAAAAATTAGATACAAATATTTATTGCATTTAAATAGCATCCTCTTTAATAGTAAGTCTTTTTTAATGTACATATATAAAAATGTTTATCAATTATTATGAAGTCTTCATTTATAAACAAAAGTAGAAATTTAGGGAAATAACTTTGCTACATTTATTTTAAGTATTTGGGCACAGATTTGCTAAGTCATTATTAATCAGATGGTATTAAAAAAGTGATGTTAACAAAAAGGAATAAATGTTTTTTGAAATCTTGATAGTTGTTGAAAAAGCAATGTTTTTCTAATTGCAATAAAGGCGAAAGTTGAGCTTGTTTTAGTATCACATTAATTAATATTAATTGCAGTATAATTTATACAAATATATATTTTGCGCTCTCAGGCAACTTTGCCCATTAACCCGCCACAGGATGCATCCCTATAGAGCGGCTCCAAGACCAGTCTTCAAGAATTTCGTCTCTCGTCTCAAAAAGCATAAAATGCTTGCCATTTGTGCTGCAGTCTCGAGGTATTCCCAGAATGGCTCTAAAGATGCTCGCTCGTATTTGTACTTATGTAATCAGGAGCACTTCTGAACAATGAATAAACGAGTATTCGCATTTGAGTGCACTCACACACTCACACACTCACACTCAGACACTCAAAGAGGCTGCAGAGCAGGAGCATTTTTATATTCGACTCTTTCCATGCAATCAACAGACAGACACAAAAATTTCACTTGTCATAGCGCAGCGAAGGATGCAACTTCAGGGCACATTAAACTCTTCCAGACGAGCACACAGGCTGCCAGGGGGTGGGGGGCGGTGGGGAAAGCCACAAAATCCACACAATGACTTGGAACTACCGAAAAACCTCTAGAAGTTCAAGTAAATGTAAACACGAGAGGAGTGCGAGCTGGCAGAGGAAATAACACAATACAGTGTAGCGTGTAGGAGAGTGTAGGGGGGAATGTTGGGGGGGGGAGGTAAAGGATAAGCATGAACTTGACTGTGCGTTGCAAGCAGCAGCTGCTGCCACAGTTGTTGCCCGCTTTTGGTGCGTTGAACTTGGCCAACAAACAAAAGCGGCCTAAAGGTGGGCGAGAGGGCGCGTGGGCGTGGCGCCGCGCTAAATGCCACTTAAGTGAAATGAATTGCACAAAAAAATATCAACATCAAATAGGCGAATGTTGTCACTCGCTCTCCCTCTCCCTCTCTCTCTCTCTCTCACTCTGGAAATTGCATAGAGAGACGGCTTTAAGGACATGAAGCTAAAACTAAATATTTGCACGACAAGCGGCACGTAAAGAGCAAAGGGAGGAAAGTGGAAAGAACAAAGCATACGCAGTCGAAATGTGTGTTGAATGCCACATTCTTCCCTTGCCCCGCCCCTGCCCCACACTCCCTCTCTGCCCTCTGCTTGCCTCCCCCATTTGCGAAATGCGTTTTAGGCACGCCGGAAAATTCCTTTTAATTGCGGTTAACTCAACTTGCACACACACACACACAGTTGCACACACTCTGCACTACACTACACTACACTACACTAGACTACTCTACACTCACCTACACTTGCCGCACGCACCTTTGTTTTATTTGATTTGCTTTTGTTAACTTTGTCTACAATTGAGTTTTTCTTCTTTTTGGACTCTTTCACTGGTTTTTGTTTTTGGTTAAGCACTTGACGCTGCTTGTTGCAGAAGTACGCAAAATTAGCAATTCGTTGTCATTCGCCAGTGTGGCATGTGTGTGTGGCACATGCAACGCGCGCTTTGTTCAATGCGCAACGTGTTGCGAGCTGCTGGAAAACTCTGCGCGTACTGAGCGCAAGCTGTGCCTTTGATGTCGAGCAAGCCAAAACGGGACACACACACACACACATGCTACATGCCATGCAACAAACTGCGGCAGGTTACAAGTTACATGGGGGGGAGGGGGCGGGTAGGCTGAACAGCTGATTTTTGTAGCCGGTTTTCTATTTTTCGTGTTTTCAGCGTAAAATCTGCGGCGAATTGGCGACTGTCTCGCTCTCGCATGCTGCGTCTCGTTCTCACTTACAATCAAGCACGCCTACACTGAGCGCAAATAGTCTGTGGCGCCATTAGTTCATAACTCCCTCGCTATCTTTTATTGTTTTTGGCTTCTTTACTTCTGTGTCTCTCTCTCCATTTTTTTCTCTCTTCCTAACTTACTTTTCTCTCTCTCTCTCTCTCTATCTCGTATTCTTTCGCCTTTTTTTATTTACCTTTTATGTCTCCCTCTCTCTCTTTCTATAATGTTTAGCTCCTTTTTTGCATCTCTCTTCCGCTTGCTTGCTTTCTTTGCCTCTCTTTCCGTTCAACTCTCTCTCTCTCTCTCTCTCAACTTTTTCTACGCCCTTTACTACGCTCCCTCGCTCTGTCTCCTTCTCTCTTTGGCCATCCCTGCGAATTCGCCGCAAAACACCGCCCTACGCCCTAACGCACTTTTGTTTGTACCTGCGCAGTGGCAATGTCCTCGCTCTTGCTTTCCTTTGGCACTCTGCCCCTCTGCCTCTTTAGCTACCTTCTGTCTCCCCTGCCCGCCCCTCGCTTGCAAATCGAGCGTTTAATTTACATGCATGTTTTGTAGCCAACGGCGACCGCAAATGCATTGAACGCCACCAAATATGTTGTGTCGTGGCATGCCCCCAATTTAGTTGAGTAGCGTGCAGCGCCCCCCTTGCTGCAACTGCAATTGCAACCGCAAACTGGGGGCGGTAGACTGGTTGAGGGATAGATCTGGTGGCGCAACAGTAGCCCACACTTGACCGCTTGAATGCAACAGCAGCAGTAACAACAACAACAACAACAGACACTCGAAAGCCACACACAGTTCGTAACATGCGGCGTATGAGTAATGTTGAATTTGCCTGCAGGCAACTGTCGCCTTCTTGCTGATAATAATTATCACCCGCTCAACAGACAGACCCAGACAGACACTGAAAGGATTTCGCAGCGCATAATTAGGCAAAGTCTGTGAAACGCCCACTTGGACACGCCCACAAACTGCTTGTGTGGCAATAGATGTGACTTCAACTTGAGCAGCGAGGGAAGTTCAGGCACTCTAAATATCGAATTGTAAATAAGTTGAACTAGTTGACTTTACTTTTGACTTTAAATTTGCCCAATAAAAATTTAACAATATTCCAGCTATAATTAAAACTAAAATATATTCATTAAAATTTCTTAATATACTTTAAAAACAACAAACTATGTTTAACTTAAATTCCATTCCATCACATTTGCTACTTATTCTATAATGAATTTTATCTGACTTTATACAAATATTACGTATACGAGAGATAAATAAAAAGATACTTATTTATTTTATTTATTTGCTTGTCAGCCTTAAATTACAGTAATTGCATTTTAATTAGCTTGTGCAGAACTATACAAAACCCAACCAAATTCAAAACAAGTAAGTTTTGTTCAGTCAAAATTAAATAGTATAAAATAATAAGATTTCTTTCAATTATAAATAACATTACATAGTATTAGAGAATTGCAATCCCTAATGTTTCAACACAACAAATAAGTTTCAGCTCAAACCAATTGAGAAAAAGAAGTTTCCGAACTAAATGAACCGCCCTCTTTGGCAAATTGTTTGGATATTCTGTGTCGGAACATATATAACATTAAATTGGGTTAAGTAAGTTATGATTATTTCATAGGTGGGCGTGTTGTTCCGGCAAACCAGAGCAATTGCTTAGGGTGGGGCGCAAAGGGGCAGTAAGAGGTAGGTTTAGAAAACCCGCCTCTTTCACATACTTGTATTTATAAGTATGTGGTGAAGCCCTGTCCGTCTGTCTGTCTGTCTGCCTGCCTGCCTGCCTGCTTGGCTCGTTGGCCGTTGTTCTAGGCTCCCGAGGAGTCTTATTTATGACAGGCAGGCCAAGCATGTCTGGAGTCAAAGAGTCGCTGCCAGAGCGGAAAGAGCTCCTAGGGCAGCAGGGGGTTGGTAGGGTCTTTGTGTGGCTGAGTGACAAAAACAAATTAGAGCTGTGACATTTTTATTGCTATTTAGTTTTAGCAACAAAACAGAACTCGGTACGACATTTTGAGGTTATGTGATCCCCTCGACCCCTCCACACACACTTTGCCAGGTGAATGAACTGCAGTGTAGTTTCAAAAACTCCACTTTAAATGTGGACTTGAAGCAAATATTGATTTGTGTAAATACATTCAATTAGATTAAAGGCTTTTGCTTTTGCTTCTGCTTTTGCAGTTGCCTTGTCAATCCAACTGGGAGAACACCATAAATCTCTCAAATGCCCCCAAAAGGAAACCCAATGAATCGAAACATCGAGATAAGCGCCTTTGCCAGTAGCTGGGGAATAGGTGAGGACTCAAGGACTCAATTTAGACACCGAATGTAACAATTTAAAAGGCAAACATTATATTTATTAAGCATACGCCAAGTTTACCCATGGCAGAGAATGAGTCTTAAATTACCCATTGAAATTTGAGGCCTCATTAGCAATAATTAAGTGAACGCTGCTTGAAAACTTAAAGATGCCAGTTGGTTGGCAAAAAGGTCACAGGACCTGCAGTTGAATGTCCTTTTTATGCCAAACAAGAGACGTCGTCGAACCGTGCAAAACAGCAACAACAATTGGGGGTAGAAGTAGACTTTCGCTTTTCTTCTTCTTTTTCTTTTTCTATTTACATTGCCGTCTAGGACATAGTGAAGAGTGGGGACTGCGAAGACTGCAAACAGCAAACAGCAAACAGAGCAACATAATATACGAAATAAATATGTCGAGTTTCTATTGACTGACAGGCGCATTGAACTCCCATCCCCTCACAACCCCCCTCCCCATTAAAAGTTAACCTCACTACGCATTTGACTTTTTGGTCAACATCTACGTTTTCCCTTTATGTCTAGACTGTGTGACTTATGCAGCTAATTATGTTTATGCCATTTAAATAGTCAACATTTGGCATACTCTAATTTACTTATTTTGTTATTTGTTGCCACAAAATCAAATTTAAGGCTGCTTAGGTTCAGCTTACAACTGCCAGATGGCGCCAATATCTACGGCAGCTCATCCAAGTTACAAACCAAACTTAATTGCAATTCACAATAATATCGAAAGTTTTCGTTTTTGAAAGCTTTAGCAAATACACAAACCCCAAGCGACTGCTGTAGAGTGTCAACATTTTTCTGTAAACTTTTAAAAATTATGTTAAGTAATGCAAAGTTGGCAATAAATATTTGTTAATTTTCAGCGGCTTTTTTTTAGCAACAACAACAATATACATACATATGTAAACAAACTGGTTAATTCAATTTTCAAATTCGGCTTTGGTTTTGTTTTTATTAGTATTACGATTTTGGCCATCAACTTTAAAAAGGAACAGAATTATCTTTTAAATAGCCCAATTAAAAGCACATTAAAGTCTAACAAAAACGCTAATTAAACAAATGAAAATAAAAATCAGAAAACTATAAAAATAAAAGTGAATTAGGCAAATTTCAAGCGAATAAATAACAAATAAAACAAAAACAATGGACTATAAATTTTGTACATTTTCTGTTTGTATTTTTTTTTCGTAAGTAACATTTTTATTATTAATAATATTTATGTGTATGCGACGTCTGTTTTTTGTTTAAATAATAACATTTATAGAAAAAGTATAGCAAACAAATTCTACGTAAATAAATGTAAGGAAAATCGTTATATTTGTTTTATGTTTATGTCATAATTGCTGATAACTTAAACTATTAAATTTTGAGCTGAAAATATACAAAGAGATTATAGAAATGTTTAATGATTAGTATATATATTTAAATGTATTAATTTTTTTTTGCATATTTTTCATTTGATCGTTGCGTTTTTTTCGTGTTCTTAAACATTAGAGAGGAGTACAAATTATAGTTAATGTAAGTATATATTAATTGAACATAATTAATTAAGTAAATATTAAAAATCATTGGCACAAGTTGCAGTCAAATTAACAATAAGAATTATTAGTGTAGTATAAGAAAATGATTAATGCAAAAGATATATAGAAATGGATTAGTTTTCTCGATTTGGGATGAATGAAATGCCATTGCACAGTGGAGCAAAAACAGTATGTGTGTGTAATACAATGAGAATACTTTCGGTCTATACATAACATATACGAAAATAATGTATGCTTAAATGATAAACAATTTTGTGTTTTTGCCGCAACAATTTGCGCTTAATTACAACGATAATAACAAGAACAACAAGTTGCATTTTGCTCTGCAAACTGCAACAACAAACTGGAAGCTGAATCGATCGTTCAAGCGGCGAGCGCAATTGCCACAATGATAATCACGCCAATTACGATCAAGCAGAGTGTGAGCAAATCGTTGGGTGTAATCAGGCCCACGGTGCAGGCGACAAGTACGTGCTCGAGTGTCGTCAAACCGCCTCGCATTGCGCCGCCCGTTCTCGCCCCCTCCGCAGGCGCTACCGCTCGCTGCAGCGTTCGCATCTCGCCGAAGACAGAGAGCGCCTTTGCGCTGGTCGTCGGCTGCTCATCGTCGTCATTGTTGTTGTTGCTGTTGCGTTTGCTGTTGCTGTTGCTCAGTGCCGGAAGTCCTTTACATAAGCGCAGCTCGCTCTCACTGTCCCGCTCATTACGTGCTGAAGCATCGCTAATTGGCATATCATCAGCATTGCCGGCTTCCTTATCGTTCTCTTCGTTTCCCTTGCTGCTCATTTTCGTTTTGTTGGCTTCGTCAAGTGTCGCCTCTTGCTCCACTTTCGTTTCGTAATTGAGTTTCAATTCCGAAATGCTCAAGTTGATTTGCGGCGTCTCGTAAACGATACTCTTTCTGCGTGCTATTGCTGCATCGCATTCGTCGCGTTCCGCTGCCATTTCTTCTTCTAAAGCTTCCTCTAATGCAAGCTCAACTAACGCACTATAGTCAAGCTCGTCTTCGTCAAGTTCATCTTCGTCTTCGTTTAGTTCTGGTTCTGGTTCGTCTTGTCTCATTTCATTGGTGTGCAGCTCAGCTTCTGTCAGCAACAGCTCAGTTGCCAGATCATAGACCGCCTCGCTTAGTGCGTGTGTTTCGTCAAGTTTCATAGCTTCAAGCTCTGTCGTCATTTGGCTGTCGCTTTCTAGTTCTTGTTGTTGTACAGTCTCGCTATCAATGTCGTTCAGTTCAGGCTCAATATTATCTGCTTTAACCTCACTCTCAATATGTTTAAATTGTACGTCAAGTAGCTGCTGAACATTCGTTTGGTTAGTTTCGTCAAGTTTGGTCTCCCTCTCACTTCCGGCAAGTTCTACTTCCTCCCTCAAACTCTCCAGCAACTCCTCCTCTGTGGGCAAACGTGGAAAGTCCTGCTGCCTAATCCTAACGCACTCCTTATCAATTTCATCATCGCTAGCACTTATCGATACCTCTGAGACATAGTGCTCCTTAACTTCAAAGCGACTATTGTAGGTGGTCTGCAGTTCGATGGAAGCATTGACCTGCCCAACTAGCGGATAGTCAGCCAGACTGGCATTACCCGAATCCGGATTGGATGATGTTTCCTCCAGCGAACTCAACGAGTCAAACTGTGTCATGGCGGCAACAGTGGCATCCGCTTGACTGTGAGTTGCCTCCAGATCGGGTCTATCCATCACAATGTTGACTTTGCTGGCATAGATGCGATTGAAATTGGGCGAGAGCTTTAGGCCTTGCTCTGACGCCAGCTCTGTGTCCAGCTCCAATTCCAAATCGGTCTCCGGTATGGTGGCTAGCTTATAACTATGACTACTACAATTACTAGAGCTACGGGCACTGTCATTAGTGGGCATGGCTGAGGTGGAGGTGCTGCTGGTTGTGGTAGTAGTAACATCAAGTTCAGGCTCAGGCTCAACATCAACATCAAGTTCATTCTTAGACTCAGGTTCAACATGGAAAACTGGATTAGTAGCGTTGGCAATAGCACAGCGGGTATTAGTTGCAACAGCTGTTGCGACTTGGGCTGGGGCAGCGGGAGCGGATGCAGATGCGATTGCGGTTGCGGTTGCGGGTAGAGCGCCTTTACCTGATTGCTTGCGTCGCAGCTGCTTGGGCTGCTCCTCAATGCCAAAGATGGCGGCCAGCTCCTCGCTCGAATTGTACTGCGATGGCGATGAGGAGCGAGCACGACGCTCGCTCACCGGCGTCAATTGCAGCGGTGGCGACGAGGCGGGCGATACGGGCAAGACGGGCGAGTAGGCAACGCTGGCGGTTTGCTGGTCACTCGTGGTCGTGGTCGTGGTCGGATGGGTGCTATTGCTGCTGAGGGTGCTCTGTGTGTTGCTGAGGGTGCTGTTGTTGGGTGTCGATTGCACATCGTACGATGTGGTGCTGAATGTCTTGATGGGATCGGTGCTGGGTGCATGATAGTCGCTGCTCTGCGATTTGATATAATCACTCGATGAGTACGGATTGAATGAGGTAATGCTCGAGGACATTGGTCGACTGGCAGTCGAGGGACTCGATGACTTGGCCAGGCAATCGCTGCTCGAGCTAAACGATGATGCTGTGGTGCTAACTGTGGTTGCATTACCACTCACACTGCCGCTGCTCATGCTTGGCGCCGTGGTGCGCTGGTCATCGGTGCTGCTGCTAGTGGTGGTGACGCTGCTAATGGTGGTCATCTTGCTGCTGCCGCTGCCGCTGCCGCTTGTGCTGCTGCTGCCCGTTTGACGCGCCTGACGCTCGCACTCCTGCATGATCTTGTCAATGTCCTCGAGTGCCTGCGACTTGGCCTGCGCTCGGCTCGTCGTGGCTTTGCCCTTGTTCTTCGCCTCTGCAATGGGACAAATGAGAGTGGCATCAGCTGCTGCTGCTCCAGTGGCTGCTCCAGCTGTGCTCATATTACAGGCAGCCAGATTGTCATAGTCCGGCTGGGCATCTGCCAGTTCGCTCAGCTGACGCATGCAGCGCTTGGCTATCGCCTCGATCTTGTCCGACTGTATGGGATCCAGTTTCTTGATGAGTAGCGGCATCACCAGCTGATCGTTGCTGGTCACCTGCTTCACCTGCAGCGCCTCGTGCACCACCACGGGTGGCTCCGTTGTCACAATGTCCTTGAGGATCTTTTCGCAGACGGCATTCGCCGCCTCGGACACCTCGTCAATGGCCCTGATCAGTTTGCCCTCCTTGTGCAGCTTGCGGGCATGTGCCGGCTCCTGTTGTGGCTCAGCCGCGGCATCGTTGTCGGGCAGCGTGTCTAGCAGCAGTTGGCCACAACGCTTGGCCGCCTCGGACACTGCCTCGATCTGCTGCAGCTCCTGCTCGAGCTTCTGCTGCTCCGCATTCATTTTGGGCCTGGCCGCTGTAATCAACGCCTCCTTGCGCAACTCCTGCAGCTCTTGCGTCAACTTAATGCTGCTCGCCTGCGCATCTTGGGCTATCTTGTTCAACGCATCCTCCAGCAGCGGCTCCGGTGTGAGGCTCTTGCGTGGCGCTGGCACCGGGGCCAATTTTTGACTGTGCTCCTCATGGCTCAGTCGCTCTGGCAGTTGGGCAATGGCGCCCACCTGGCTGGGATGCCTAAAGGGTATGTGTGGCTTGACTGTGGCCTTTGACTGCTCCTCGTCCTGTGCCTTCAGCTTGCGTAGCAGATCCAATGTGGCAGGTATATCGCTGGTGTCGCTCGTCTCCGTGGCACCCAGATTGGACATGGAACCAGCGCGCTCCAGATTGCGTGTTAGCTCCATGAAGCTGCTCAGATCGCCACCCGATGGCTTGGCCGCATCCCGCTGTATGAGATTGTAAATGTTGGCCGATTGGGTGCGTGTGGCGCGTTGTTTCTTCTGCATGGGATAGACAAAGTTGGACTTGGGTCCGGGCGGATCTTTGCGCAGTGCACGCACGGCCAGATCGTCCTTGACAATGTCGGGCGAGCCACTCTTCTTCTTCTGCGGCACACGCACCGGCTCCACATGCAGGTAATCGGTCTGTGGAGCGGGCACAATGGGTCCGACTGGTATGCCAAAGGGTGGTTGCCTCTCGGACGCACGATGCTGCAGGTTGCACAGCTGCAGGTTGCGATAGGCGACATCGTCGCGCACCGGATCCGGCTCACCAGCGGGCGAATCCTCATCATCATACTCATCCGCATGGGCCAGCGCAAACTTCTCAAAGTCACTAGGCGTGGGCACGCGTGCCTTTGGCTCCACTTTGGGTTCCGGTTTCGGTTTCGGTTCTGGCTTTGGTTCGGCTGGCTCCGTGAGGCCGAGCGACTTGTAAATGGCCTCCAGCTCGTTGATGGCCTCCTCCAGATTCGCTGGCTTCTTGCGTGGAAAATAGACGGGCATTATGGCCGGTGCGCTGGCCTTGCGCTCGGGATAAACAGGCGCCGGCGCCTGCTGATGCTGTTCCCGTTTCTCGGCCACATATTCCTCGTACTTGTTGGGCAAATCCTCGCCAGAGCGTCGCTGCTGCTGCTGCTGCTGATAGTAATGCGGCATTGAGTTGGTCTTGTGCACATCACGATGTCGTATCTCCACAAAGTTCTGGCTGCCATGGTCCGGAGCACGCTTAATGTGCAAGCTGCCACAAACCACGCCGTCCGTGGTGTCTGCAGCGGGTAACGGAGCCGGACGCTTTGGCTTCTGCACCTCCGAGTACATGGGCATGGGATAACTGCGTAGCTCACTTAAACGTGAGCTGGAAATGGAACGCGGCTTCAACGCTGCTGGTGGCACCGGTGAGCTGGGCAGACCGCTCTTGGAGGTGCGCAGCACACCACTGGAGGCTGGTTCGTGCTGCAGCGAGCCACTGCTGGCCTGCAGCATGTGTATGGGCTTGCGGGAACGCGGCGTGGCATCTGCCACATAGTGCAAGTCAATGCCATTGGGCAGGGACTTTTTGCCAGGCATGGCATTGCGCTCGTTGCGCGTAATGAATCGACGATGGGGCTGAGGTGGCTGCTGGACAACTGGAGCACTCACTATGGAGCTGCTGGGCTGCGAGTTGAGCGAATGCACCGACTGATAGTGTGGTGGCTGCCAAATGCGATCATCCGACACACAGCGTCCGCTCTGATCGAATGCATACGAAACGGGACGCAAGTCACCTGAACTCGAGCCCATCACATGCACACGACGCAAGGGATCACGGGGCGGTGGTGGCGGTGGCAACGGCTTGCTCTGCATGCGTCCATTGATGTTCTGCATGTGTATGTGACTGTCGTAGCTAATGCTGCGCTTGCCATCGCTCTGCATGCTGTTCTGCAGCGGACGCGCCTGTGGCTGCCACTGCACATAGCCGGCATTGTTGTTGTTGCTGTTGTTGTTGTTGTTGGCTGGCTGGTAAATGGACAGCGGTAGCGGTTGCGTCTTGTAGCGTTGCGGTTGCTGCTGATGCTGCTGGAGCTGCTGCTGCAGCTGGGCAGGCACACCGCCATGACTCACCTCGCCGTCGCGGGACAAACGCTTGTAGTAGCGTTCATTGCGAGCGGCTCGACTGCGTCGACTCTGGCCGGGCGCACCAAGGCCACCAAGGCCGCCAAGCAGCGCCTGACCACCGCTGTGTATGCTCTCATCGCTGCGGTACTTGGAGAACGTCGAGGAGTTCAGCGAGATGAGCTCCTCCTCGCTGGAGTGCTGACCCGGCGCCAGCTTGCCACGTTGCGTGGCACGCGACTTGTGTGGCGCCGCCAGCTGCTGATTGTGATACAGTCGACGATCGAGCGAGTTGCTCGAGCGATTGTAGTAGCCCCCCGGCTGGTTCTGATAGTATGGTTCGGGCGGCACCATTTCCACCGGCAAAAAGAACTCGTTGTCTATGTGCTGGGGATGTGCGGGATGCGGTGGCGCTGCGGCTGTTGTTGTTGGCATCACAATGTGATCGAAGCCCAGCGATTTGTTGCTGCCACGTGCCGATTTGCCGGCATGCTTGGACTTGGGTTTTGTGGCACTCTGTCGCTGGGCGGGCACAAAGCCCGCTTTGCGATCCTCCTCGCTGGAGCTGGCGCTGCCCTCCACCTGATCCTCCTCCTCCTTCTTCCTGCGAAACAGTCGGCCCAAGGACCATTTCTGTTTGTTCGACAGCTGCTGGGACGAACCGCCCATGCTCTGACTATGTTGTTGATGGCTACGCAGACGTTCCATGTCCTCCAAGGGATTGTTGTTGCTCTCTCTGTTTGTTGTGGTTAAGTGATTGTTGGTGTTGTTGTTGTTGTTGTTGTTGGCTTTCGTGTTGTTGTCGTCGTCGACGAGTCGTTCATCGGTTAACTGCAGCTCTTTGGGCAGCGGCAACTGCGGACGCCAACTTGTTTGAACAGTCTAAAAGAGAGAGAGAGAGAGAGAGAGAGAGAGAGAGAGGGAGACAAATTAGTTTCAGTCTCAATAGGCGGCAAAATCAAGATAAGTTTTATTTAAACATTTGTTTTATTTGCACTTAATGGCTCGAGACGAAGGCTATTGTTGTTGCTCAGACTAACGATAAGATTTCATTGTATTAACTACTTGGCTCAAAGAGACCTTAAGATAAGCGCACCGCACAGAACAAAACAAAAAACAACAACAGAATCAACTAAAGCGCGCTTTGACAATACCATCTATGGCTGGGCATTTGCGGTTAGCTATACCCTGTAAACCAAACTGCTGGAGCATATGCGCAGAAGCACTCAACACAAAGAAGAAAAGAACCTAATCAATTGCTCAACAAATTACAAACTTGACAACAAACTATGGGCATACCAAATGTGATAAGAACATATGAACTCATAGTTAAACAAAACTTAGCTGCAAACCACAAATTATCTATGATATTTAATATTTATACTCGTAAAACAAAACAAATTTAATTAAAAGCTTAACATGTTAAAGCTTTGTAAACAAACTAGGGTCATGCTTAATGGAATACCAACATGTAAATCCTAGCTTGACTAAACACAACAACTTTCTATTATTTATACTATTCTTATGTTTAATAGTGAAGAGACAAGTATGAAGAAATGCTCAATAAATAAACACTAAATTTAGTAGTCCTACTGGTCTGCTGGTTATTTAACTACAGTCCAACATAAGTTCCCGATCCAGCCCACTTAAATGTGTGAAAGCAAACGCTTTGTTCTTCTTTGGGAATTAAAGTCCTCTCAAAGGTAATGGGTATGCTGGCTGCGAGCAGCGTAATAAAGTATGCTCTTTTATTTTCTTGATTTTATTTTTAATGGCCTCACGTCGTTTACATGACAACTACACAGAGATAGAGACTTGTACCACAGGGTCGTTGGTCTCTCGCACGCTGAGGTTTTTGTTCAGGTTGTCAGCTCTTGAGATGCGATTTAGATTCACTTTGCTCGGCACTTTGCTCCTATTATTTTTTGCCCAACTGCTCTGCAATTCTTTATCAATCAAGCGAAATTTACATAGTGCTCTCCCACGACAAAATGAAAATGTTTTTTCTCCACATTTTTTTTGGTTTAGCGAGGCGGAAGCCGCTCATTATCATACAATTTAGATACTTAGCATAATACTAATTGCTTCGCAGAATCAAGAGTCAAGACTTCAAGAGCGAAGCAAAACAAAACGTGGAGATACCCAGAAAAAAACAGCAATAAAGCAACACACAGTAACAAAGTGTTATCAATCAACGTGAGCAAACTATGAGATAAGTTTAAAGTCTGCAATGATAAATTGTAATGGTAACTATTTAATCTTATCTGCAGTTCAAGTTTAGCCACATAAATAACTAATTAATTTCACATATTTTTTCTTTCAATTCTGAAATTCAATTTCAATTTAATTATACAAAACATCAGCGCGAATTGCGTGTCAAATTCAATTTCTTTCTGCACTGGCGTCTTTTAATATTTTGTTTCCCTGTTTTGTTTATAGATCAAAAAGCTCTAAAATTGGGCGTGGGATTCATACAGGCGAGATGAGTGGAGATGAGGCATCATTTCCGTTGCTGACGCCATTCAAAAAAAAAAAAAAAACCGACTCATTGACGCTCAACTTGTGGCAAATACGAATTCCATACGCTCACTGCAAAAGGGTTACACTTGTCTTATTAATAAGTCTTGCGGCTGGATGGGCTTATTACGAGCATAAATAAACAAATAAACAAATAAACATGCGATAAGCATAAACATGATAAAGACCCACAATGAGGGATTATGATTTGAATTGCTTGACATTCGATATGCTCGGGGCAGAGCTGAAGGCCTAAGGAAGGCTGATAATTATCAGTTATTGAAGTGGATCATTAAGCACAGAACAGATAAACGGAAAGTGAAGCAGAAACACAATTAGAGGGATCAGTGAGGATCACGCAATTGCTGAGGCAGAAGAGACAACAAAGATTGTCATCTGAGCTTTGGCAGTTTCAGTAAAAACAGATCATATTTCAAAGTGTTCATTACAAGATCGCAATGGATTAAAATGAGCTGAGTAAGATGGGTCAAAGAGGATTAAAGACTTGTTCTATTTGATTGACAAATGGCGACCTTACTTAAATCATGGGAGATCAAAGATCAAGAACAGCGCTCTAAGAAGATATATGTTTGGTAAAACTTGCTTACAAAATATATAGATATTATTTAACATCAACTAACGCTATTCAATTGATGGGACACATAAATTTTAAGTATTACAATTGCATAGAAAGATTGTATAATCTAAAATTCACCTATATGAATATATTAACAACAAAAATCAAATACTATAAATACTTCTCGGAGAAGTCCTTTGAAAATTCCCACAGCTTTTCGCTGATATTTCAAACTGATCAGTGAGAAATTTGGAAAGCTAGAAATATATCAAAGAGTTTCAACACGTGTCTTGTGGTCACATCAACAGGCAGAGTAGTTTGTCCAGAATGATTTATAGATTGCAATCTGAAGCAACTTGATGCTATAGACTGGCCAGCTAGACAGACAGACAGACAGACAGACAGACTACAAAAGTCAAAAACTTTTACGCGACTCAGTTTAAAGTCAAATTAAAAATGTTCGAATGTAATTTTGGCTTTTGGATGTTTTTATGGAAATTACAAAGGGAATTCATGAAATTTATAGCGTCGCAGACAGCTGCGTAATGTCGGGCAGTCTGCCAAGGCACAAATCACTCATACGCACTGTGTAACGCGTGTCTATGGCGTAAGCAAAGAAAACACAATAGAAACACACACACACATACACACACCGAGAGAGACTTAGTGTGAGGTAACTAAAAATAAGCGCGAACAGTTCCAGTTGGCGGTAAGAAATATTTGGTTCTAATTTTTTTTTTTTTTTTTTTTAATTTTGACCGAAAAAAGCGCTACGATTGAAATGGCAAACCGCAATTGGAAGCTAAAAATTGCGGCAAATGTATGTGAAAATTTATAAATAAATAAGCTTCAAGTGGAATAGAAAATTTACGCGCTATATAGGCTATATAGAAAACTTGTTTTGTTGCCCCGATCCGAGAGCGTTCCGTGCCAAACAATCGCCTCAACTCAACTGATACGACTGGGAAAATTGTGTGCGATCGAAATGTTATGTTTACCTCCCTACCGCCCAAAATAAGAAAAAGCTTTGTGTGAAGCTCTTAAAGAGAGTGCATTGAAGAGAGCAACGACACAACTTAAGAGAGACAGAGAGAGAGAGAGACTGCTGACTGATGGGGTAGATAGATCGGGAAGCCCTCAAGGCTTGAGCGTTGCAATTAAGTAAATAAGTAAGAAAATCAAAATGATTTTCCATTTAGTTTTTAGAGATCATTAAAATTGGATTAGCCATCGAGTCAATGAACCGAGCCGAAAGTGTTGCCAATGCCCTCGAGAAAAGCAATGAATTAATCGAACTGGGGCAGAAATACAATTCAATTAAGTTACGATACGATACGATACGATAGGAAATCTTTCTCTTTCTCAGGTGGGAAAAGTTCTTTGGTCGCCCACTCGAAAATAAATTGTAGGAAAAATGTGTCAGATTTGTTTTGGCTGTCGCTCAAATTAACAGTATCATTAATGTCAAGAGTCTTACATGAAAGAGCTAAGTGAAATGGGAAAGCTGCATAAAAATAGCCTAGCACATCTTAGTCAACCTTTTAATAAATATTATAAATTTATATGTAGAGTGCAACCGAAAGAGTTTTTATTGCACTGCTATGCGGAAGTTATTTGGCTCAATCGAAAAGTAAAAGTAATTTGCCAGTAAAGTGGGTGAGTGTATCACACTGAGATGGCTCTATATATAAACAAATATTTGCTAAATATAATCGGCGACTAGCATATGGGTCAGTGGGCATTTTGGCAGCCTCTCTAGGTGCGTAGTGGGACGAGAAAGAAACTCTACCTAGCAACAATTGCAATAGAATTTAAAAATACTCTCTCCATTAAACTCGCTTTTAACTATTACTCATGCTGCTACACATTTGTTTAATTTGAATCTTTATTAAAATGGGCTGATGTTTTGCAGCTGTTGAAACCAAAGCTAATGAACTGGCACAGTTGACGCACTGACTCGTTTTCAATTGCAATATATTATAATTTATGCATTGAAAAAAGTTAACCAAAAAAAAGTGTAATGACTTTTGTCTTAATTGGTGTTCAGATTTTGCATTTTTATTCTCGATATTCTTGCCGCGTGGGACTTCAAAAAGACAAGGCTGATTTTCAGCAAATGTTCTCGACTGGAAATGAATCAAACTGCTGCTCAATGAAAGCTGATTAATTATGACATTAACTAATTATCATTTTCACATTTCTAGAATGTTTCCTACTTGAAATTCCAGAGAATAAGATGTGACCGAAGAAAGAGTTTAAAATCAGCATAAAACCAAGCTTATTATGTTAAACCAGCAAATGCGCTATGCTTGTAGCTGATGAGCTAGCAGCTACCCTGTATACGTAATTAACAGAATTCTAATGACAAAAAGACTTGAGCATAATCCAAATAAATAATTTATTATTGAACAGCTTCACTTTTCAAATCAACTTCTTTGGGTTTCCCTTCATCTTCATAATCATACCCTACTTCTCTCACTTTATAGAGTATAATTATGGGAATACCGCTAAAATGTCTTTATCAATTCAATTATCAGCATATCAAGGCGAGACTCAAGCGTGCAGCTCCGATTGATAGAACATCGACCCAGATACGTTTGTGAAAGTTGCTTTCGAGCATTTGCAGAGTTCAGAGGAAAGTTATATAATAATAGCCCTCTTGATGGCATTTCTATCAAAATTTATGTAAATTAACGAGAAACAGACAACAAGTGGTGATGGTGTTGCTTGCACTGCTGAAGCGATGTCTGCCAATGTTTCCACTTAGCAGACGAGGCGTCGAGTCGGACACGCTGACTGCTAATTCATTAGGGATGCTATCAACAATTTCATAGAAACAACAACAGCAACAACAACGGGACGAGTTCTAGCCCCATGCATAATCTATACTAATTTTGTTAGACCTAAAACATTGTTGCCGGGGTCAATGACAGACCCTAAATGTGGCAGCCAGCCGCAGCAGTAGAAAAGTGACCGCTGTCCAGCGAATTGTTCAGCTGGAAAAAAAAAGGAGTCGTAAGGGGAAAAACTTTTCCGACAGCCAGGAAAAACTGAAAAACAATTTTATTTATGCACAGCACGTGTTGCATGCATTCTAAGGGGCAACAAATTTGTTTGGACAACGTTTGTTGCAACTGCCTCGCATTGCGTGAGCGCACAGCGGGGGCGGGGCAAGTGTTGGCATCAGGAAGTTTAGTGCTGCATATTAGATTTGACTATTTGTTGTTGCTTTCGAGGCATTTTTAATTATGAAATATTTGTGCTTGCTTCAAAATGATGTAAAAAGAGTTCTCAGGCGTAAAAACCGGAGGTTAATGACATTTTTGAGTCTTTTCAAGTAGAGGTTTATTTTAAGAAACAAATACAAAAGATGTTTATAAGTATTTTGCTTGGAGAATTTAAAATGTTAACTCAAAAAATTTACCTTTAGTGCAAATATACAACGTAATGCGCTCTAACTATTTACTTGGTTGCATCAGAGAAAAGAGAGCGCCATCTAGAGTTCGTTTCTTTTCCAATATTTCCTTATTATAAACGTATTATTTTGTACTATCTAAATAGATGGTATGGAATAATTTGATCATTCAAACGTATATATGTATATTTAATTTCATACGTAAACTTTAATAGATAACCGCTTGCAAATTGCCAAACAAAAAGCAAACTATTAAAAAAAAACAAAGCAACTTCATAGACGAGTGTAAACCCGACTATTTTGCATACCCATAACTACTATTTTTCATAACACTGAATGAAATCAAAAACTCACCGCTTTCATTTTTTTTAAATATGTGTTTCTTTGGGCCAGTGAACTTTACTCGAGAGACGCAAAAATTAACAAAAAACTGCCCGAAAATTCAGATATTTGACACGCAGTTTTTGAGAAGAGGCAAGAGTTGCAAGGGGCGGGGCGGGGCAGGGCGAGGGGCTTTGGTGCGTTTAGTTATACAAACTTGGTGGTTTTTTTTTGTACAACTTTCACTGGATATCATTAATTTTCACCCAATTCAGTCGCCAGAGGGCGCCATATAAATCGATTTTTAATTGCCCCCCCTCGGAATGGCTTTGACCATTTGCGTGCTGGTTTCATAATCAGTTTGCCACCTGTTATCATATACATATGAAAATTATTAAGATTTGTTAGCGGAAACACACGAGAGCTGCAACTAATTTGTAGCATTTATTTATTTATCAAATAAAAGATGCTCTACCGACATTTCCATAATTACGCAAATGTGTTGAAAAGTTTTGTACAAGGCTTATTATGTTGGATATTTGATACTCGTATGCGGCTGCCTAAAGACGTGGGAAACTGAGTTCATGAATGGGACCAAGCGACAGGTGAATAGATTTGAGCACTGTGAGAGTTCATTTTCAAATACAGTTGCGGTTAAAAAAATAGCACTATGACCACAATTTTTTCGTCTTATTTTTTTTTACTTTTTGGACACTTTTTGATTCTTTTACTTACTAAACTTAAAAGATACAATGATTATCAAATAATAAATGAAAAAAGTTAGTCGGTCTTAGCGGAATTTTTTTTAAATAATTACAAAAAACAAAGAATGCCTCAAATTCAGGCGGTAACAATAATAGCACCATTGACGTGTTTACGTGAATAAAAGTAATACAAGTGATTTATTTATCGAAATTGCAACCAAATTTTAAAAAGAGGATCACATTTAAGGTTGATATTAAGTTTTATCTAAAAAAAATGAAGTTTTCTCAAGCTATGGGTCGAGGACAACGTTGCAGTGACGAAGGAAGAAGAAGGATCAAAAGCATGATCTCAGAAGGCAAAACTTATGCCGAAATTGGGCGAATTATCGGCTGTTCAAATAAAATGATCCTCAACGCAATATTGTATAAAAAAAAGCCGAAACACGAGGAAGAAAGCCCGCAATGACTCCAAAGGGGGTCCCGCGCTTGGTTCGCTAAAGCAAGAAGGAGCCTTTTAAGCCAGCCATGGAGCTAAAAAAAGGAGCTTAAGATAGCCGCAATAGTGGAAATAGTTCGCAAACATTTGAGGCCAAATGAACTTAATGCCCACAGTCCAAGGAAAGCCCCACTTTTGGCAGCGAAGCATGGGGCAAAGCGCATACAGTTTGCCAAGTTGCACCAAGATTGGCCCGTGGAGAAATGGCGCAAGATTTTGAGGTCAGACGAAGGCAAAATAGTTTTGTTTGGCAGAAAAGGCTCTCAATTATATGTTCGGCATCCACCAAAAGCGGAATACAATCCCCATTTTACTTGTAAGTCGGTAAAACACGAAGGGTCAAACATAATGATGGGGGCTTGTTTTTCATACTATTGAGTAGGTCCGATATACTGGATAAAAACCATTATGGACCAACATGTTTACAAGGACATATTGGAAAATATCATGTTGCCATATGCCGAGAAGGAAATGCCTTTGATTTGGGTGTTTTAACAGGACAACGATCCTAAACACACCAGCAAGACTGCTCGGAAATGGTTCGAGGATAATTCGATCCGCCTTTTGGAATGGCCTGCCCAGTCGCCGGATTTGAATCCAATAGAAAATCTTTGGGCTGATATCAAGAAAAAGGTTTCTGAAGCCAAGCCCCGGAGTAACAAGGACCTTTGGTCCGTTGTAGAGGACACGTGGAACAAAATTCCCAAAGAGAGGTGCCAAAACTTAGTGGACTCCATGCCGAGACGTTGTGCAGCTGTGATCGCCAATAAAAGCTACTCAACAAAATATTAATATTATTATTATTACTTTAGAATACGTTTCCTTAAATATTTAATATTTCCCGGATATTTTTTTGTTTCCTTATTTAGTTTTAAGCCAACTTCGACTAATAGTGCTATTATTGTTACCGCCTGAATTTGAGGCATTCTTTGTTTTTTGTAATTATTTAAAAAAATTCCGCTAAGACCGACTAACTTTTTTCATTTATTATTTGATAATCGTTGTATCTTTTAAGTTTAGTAAGTAAAAGAATCAAAAAGTGTCCAAAAAGTAAAAAAAAATTAAGACGAAAAAAATTGTGGTCATAGTGCTATTTTTTTAACCGCAGCTGTACAATTAACGCCCCGGCAGCGATGTGTTTGATATACTCCCATAAACTTCAACCTCAGCCGCTCGTACACAATAACAGTTCTTTTTGTTAAAGCGTGTAAATATTGTACTATATGGTTTTGGTTTTGGTTTGTTTTGATTGCGTTTACATTTTGCGCAATTAAAACATCAAACCGTGTAATTTTTATGGACATCAGCATGCCCCAAGGGGCAGGCACATTCAAGAAGCTGAACAAACACGGCGAAAGAATACACAAAGAACAGAGAACACCCTAAAGAAATAAATACGCCCATCTGAAGCTAGTAAAATATGTAAAATACAGTCGAAAGATACTGTTTATTTCAGCTAGTAACTGTAGTATAAATTGAGTATACGATTTCGATAGAAACAAGTGAACACACTACTGAATTTCTTATTGTATCTCTTTGACATTAGAATAAAGTGTAGATGACACATTTTTTCTGCTTTTAAAATAAAGTATTTTTTTTGGAAATTTCGACACATTTTGTTTAATATTATAATTAAGTATTCTTTGGAAATATTGACACATTTTTTTCAACTTTTAAAATAAAGTATTCCATGGAAATATTTCCAAAACAACAATAACACGATTTAAAGCTCTGCTAATTGTCTCAGAAGCATGCTGCCCAGCTTCACAATAGTCTCGTTGTCAGCTTTTATTAGCCGCCATAACATTTTTATGACTACAAAGTATAAGTTCTATATGCACACAAAACGTAGCTGTATTGCTTATCTTCTTATATAAACATCTCTCTTGATTTACTCGTACTCTGTTAAAGTTCATAAAGCGGAACATTTTCTGTAACAATGCATTTTTTGCACGCTTTTTTGTTCACTGTTTTTTTCTGACAATTTAACAAGCCATTAACACGTTGCGACCGAGACTGTGACTCTTGCCAGACCTTGACCCAGCCAGTCGAAGCTCTCCAAAATTTCAATGCTAAATGGGCGTATTAGTTAAGTCTACTCCGACTTCTACTTAAGGCAATTGTTATGCCGAAAACAAAAAAGAAATACAAAAACATTGAATTAAAATGCGAAATAATTAAAAACAAACAAATTTAATAAACGATTTTGCCTTAAAAATGTGCACGCAAATTGTTTAGATTGGTGGGAACGAAACGTGCGTTTGTCTTTCAGTCTCCAGTTCAGTAATTTCCGTAATTTCATCTACGAGATCTTGTACACGCCGTAGTATTTGCCATGGCCCAAAAAAATTCACATGCGCTTGTTTAGATTGCATAAAATCATATTACGTAGCTTCTTTTGGCATCTGAATACACTCGTATTTTTGCAAAATAAATGTGCTACGAGTAGAGATGAGCAGCGTGAGAGAAATATCGAAGATGCTTCAAGAAAATACAAATTTTTATTTCCTGAAATTTTTATTTCGTTTTTTTCAGAATATGTGTAAGTAATTTAAAAATTAATAACTAAAATGTGGTTAAAAGATTAGCCTTTTAATCAATTGAAAAGTTGTTTGTTTATCAAGCAATACTAATGCAACTTTCAGAATATGCCGAGTAAATCTTATTTAGTATACTCATTGAAAATATTATATGTAACTGAAGCACTTAAAGGATTGTAAATGATATTATTTGATATGTAGAGCGTACTAGTCGATTAAGTAAATATCTTATAAATCACGTTTGTTTTGCAGTCTCTCAATAACATATCTGTTCACTGTTTAGTTTCCTTCTACATCATTCATTTACGTTTATGTTTATTTTCTCAAATTTGCAGCTTTCTTAAACATATTTTTCTTTCGATTTTCCCATTTGAATTTGTTTAATTTTCTGACAGCAGTCTTGGCAGCCAGGCAGGCAGTACAAAACTTAAGATGAGCAAATTTTGAAATATAATGTACGCAAAATGTATATAGTATTTATGCATATAGATATATACGCGTGTGTTATACTTCTAGTTAATGTCGGTCCATTTAGATTCGAATATATACACCTGTGAGTTTGTTGGCAGTCAAAATAGTAGAAATCGAATGTCTATTGTATGAATCACAATATCATTCATACACTCGTTCGCCACTTGATAAATCTCTGCATACATTTAATGAGAAACATTTTTTTGTTGTTTATTACCAATAAAGCGCGACAAGGCCACTGGGCATGTGATGTCGGTAAATCAAATTGACATGGAAAGAGTAGCAAATGAAAGCCGATAAGAGGAAACAATCGATTTGCATGTGCTCCAAGCTGCAGTTAAGAGAGGTAACAAACTACCAGTGCCGTTTAGAACTGCCATAAGCAATAAAAATTAATATATCAACCATGGCTCCAGCTCCAGCTGCGGCTGCGGCTTCGGCTGTGGCTTACATCCTTTGGGGCAAGCGGCAAGTTTGCCGGAAGCGAACGCTTTGCATTTCCGGCAAACAACAACAAAACGCATGTGCAGCTGGTGGCCAAGTAATTACGCTCTAGTAATTGAATAGCCGCAAAGCATTACCTGTAATCACGGCAGACTACAAACGCTATAACCATATGCATATCGTATGATAGATGATGGATCAGTTGGCCAGTTGGATATTGTGAGCTTTCAATCTTTACAGTTCGTCAGGCGGCCAACAAACTGTGAAGCATAAATTGGACGGACACGTGTGGAAATTGTGCCAAATGCCCCTGCTGCCTGCTGCTCCTCTCCTCTCTGCTCTCTCCTCTCTCCTTGCAGTCCGTCTGTCAGTCTCTGTTAGTCAATCTCGCGTCTGACAGGTGTTCTACATTTATTTTGGGTTGTGCTTTTAAAATTGTTGTCGGCGGCTTTTATGGCCCAAGGTGCGACCCTCGCGTCGCATTAGTTGCAATTATTGTGGCCTCTTGACATTCTTCTTTATATGCCCCCAAATTGCCCCGCACCTCACACCTTCTACCCTCCATACCTCCCTTGTCAGCATAGTGCACTTACGCACTATCGATTTCAGCTTTAAATGCAATTCATAGACCTACACCCACTTAAAGAGTCATCAACAAAATTAGCTAACATCATTAAAGAGGTAAGTCGTTGCCCTTCCTCTCTCTCTCTCTCTCTCTCTCTCCAGCTTGAGGGTCTTCCATTAAACTGCGTTAATCAAAGTGCATTTAATGCCCCACTCTCCAGCTGCCTAAACGTTATTGAAACTAATTGGATTGGAAAATTGTTGTTACGCACTTTGAAATTTGCTGCCACGAAAAAAAATCACATCAGAAATTATTTTCTCTTTGCTTTGGCCCTGGCACTTGCCCTATTTTGTTTCTAGAGAAATTACAAAAATTAAAATTGTATTTATCATAAATTTTTATAGTTTTGCCAGCGCGTTGTGTGTGGCGAGGCAGCTGCAATAAAAACAACGTGATTGAACGTATGAGGCAAGAAAATCGGATTTAAAAACACTGTACTCGTAATAACATTTCATTGCAGCTACTCGTACAGTGGCCACTGGCTAAATGAACGCTGCAGGAAAATACAACATTTTAAATATTGTTTTAAAAACATACTTCCTTGTCTCAGTCTTCACTGTACTGACAGCAATGCTATAATAATTTTCTTTGCGTACTTTTCCATTATGTACTTTACTTGTTTCTTGCCTTCTGCTTTTTATGAGATTTTTACAGGCTTTTGTTGGCCGCAACAGCAGCATCACGTAATAAATTTCATTACAAGCACAACAAAATTGGATCGAGGCGACGTGAAAAAATATGATTAAAGAAAGACTTGAAATAAAACAACTCATTCAGCTCTCAGGCTGATTACGAATTGCTTTTAATTGATAGAAAGAAATGCACATGGAGTACAAATATTCCATTTGAATTGATAATAAATTAATTGACAAACGATTAGCCGATACTTTTCTCTTTACTGTTGCCACATCGTTCAGGCTTTCAACTCCATTTGCAATGCCATTCAAAATGTCTACTCTAAAAGCCCCGCAACAATTACACAATAAGCTGCAGCTTGCCACAAGAAAAAACAACTACAAGTTACAATTTCTGCCAATAAAAAGCCCATTTCATCAATGTCAGCCTTAAAAGTATCCAATAAACATATTGCATGTACGGTACATGGGAACTGGGAACCCACATCAGAGAGTTTGTTTTTTTCTCGTTTGCGTTTTTTTTGGAAACACGTGCGGCAATTATGTTTGTGGCATGAAAATTTTGCTTAATAATGCAGCAAAGCGTCAGAAAAAACTAACAATAATAATAACAATGATTGAAAGAGGTAGTTGTACATGTTGAGGTTCAAACGAACGATTATGGTCATTAGGCAAAAGAAAAACATGAAAAAAACATTTCGATTTTTGTGTCTAACGAATCTGAAATACACTTGCAATTATAAAGATAATATTTGTTAGATTTAACAAGCAAATCAACAAAGGGATTCTGTTCCTCTTCAATTTGTCTGAAAGATAAGATTTTGCAACTTTTGACTTACAAAAAGATGTATTCCAAAACAAAGAAGAGTTTCATGCTACAACTGAACCTTTCAGAATTTGTTTAACATCGAACATTATATTTCTTTTAAACTCATATTTAACTAAACTCAAGCTGCGTTCCTTAGTGCTCAAGTTAATAACAAAATGCTTCACAAAGTCAAACTACTCTTTTAAGACGCATAGCATAAGCAGTACAGTAAAACCAACAAGACAACAAACCGAAATTAACGTCTCGAAGGTCGTCAAAATGCCGAAGAAATGTTTTTTTTATTGGCTGCAAGTTAGTTAGTTACTTAGCCCTATCGATTAGACTTGTGTTTATTGAGCATTGGATCAATTAACCGTATATAAATAGATATATGTATATATATATGGTAGTAGGCATTATGAGGCCTTGCCTTGACTGTCGTCGCTTGATCTTGGCCTTAGTCATGCCAAGTCTATCGTAAAACAAGTTTTCGAATCGAAAACTTATCAAATTACATTTAGTACGTGCGTCACAGAGTTCCGCCTATTGAAACGATTCTAAAGTTACACTGCACAACATAACAATATTAATAGGCATGGTAATGGAAAAAAGTCCGTGAATTAATCTAAGCGGCATTTGCCTAATTGAAATTTGTCTCTGGAACGCCTTAAAAACTGTCCGAGAGCGTTACGAGTCGTTGCATTTGGACACGCCCCGAAGCGGCAATGAACTTGATGCCGCCTCTTCTTGTTTCTTGCATTTTAAATATGTACATATATTCAAATCAGACCGTTAAAAAGGTTTTACGTTATTGATAAGGCATGAAATGTGAATGTCAAAGATAAATCATACAAAATGCAGACAAAAGAAACGCATTTAGCCAAAGTAATGCCCCAAAGGGGCGCAGTGGAAAAGTTGGCTTGTAACGATCTTTAAACAGGTAGCAAGATGAAAATGCTGTAAAAGTGATTCAAATTGATTCTGATTTCTTTTCTTTTCATTTCATTTCATTTCATTTTGTTCTCCTCAAAGGAATTACAGAATCCTGTCGTGGAGTCAGGTAGTCAGCATGCCTCGAGGTGTGTTTTGTTGCCAGCTCATAAAAAGTGCTTGAAGGGGTTCAAAGACATTTGATTCTTTTGTGCTGCTTCGAAACTTTAATTGCGTGTGCTGTGGCCATGTGATTCCACATAAAGGACTTAAGCGTAATTAAAATGATACATTCTTTATTGTGACCACGCCCAGGGAATTGAATGCCAAAAACCTCACCCAAGCCAACCAACATTAACACGAACAAAATTCCTAATCCTCTAGCCAGAAACGAATTATTTTTATACGATATCTGAGCTAATTACTTGGGGAATGGTCAGCATTAGAGCATCGCATTGCACTGAAGCTCAGTATCATTGCTTGGTAACAAAATGTTGTATAAAGTACAGTGAGCTGAATCCGACCCAACCCAAAACCAAAACCCAAACCAAACCAAACCAAACCACAGACGACACTTGAGCTCAGTGAAATGCAAAAGATCGAACGAGTCGAGTCGAGTCGAGTTAAAGATCGTTCGAGTGTAAATGTGGAACACATCAATATCAATATCAATGTTAGAGATGCCATGGCTCACATTTCAGCACTCTGGGAAGTTGTTGACCCAGCACATAACGGATAAGATCGAGGCCCAATTCACAATTGCAAAACCCAATCCAACTTATCAAGTAGAATTCTAAACTATATATTTTTGTTGTGCCTCCCATTGCGGCAAACTGTCAACCACTGCCCCTTTGATGTATGGCATTTATAAGACCCCCAACTCCAGTCGGAGTCACAGTCACAGTCACAGTCCGGGCCGGAATCGGACCTTATCGGCCTGGGTTGTGACCAGAGATCATTTGTCAATGTGTCACTGCCACTCCACCTCTTTTAAATGGTTGTTATTCACTTTTGCCTTTGTTTTTGGTATTGTTTATAGTTTTGGTGTGGCATCTTCGTTTATTATTTTTTGGCTTTGTTTTTTTTGCCGTCGAAATCTGAGCAATGTTATTGTCTGAAAATTGAGTAATATGCTCCGGTGCTCCGGTTTGTGGTATGCGGGCGAGATGGGTTAGCTCAGATTAGCATTCGTTCGACTTGCATGATGTGGCATTTCGATTCTTGGTATGTGCAACAACACAGCACGCCACATGATGAAAACATCATTTAAAGGATTGTGCAGGTTTTTTCTCCAGATTTAAAATGGGTTTTGCGGCACTCAGTAAGGCCGGTAGCCGACAGTCTGGAATGTGTGTTGAAAGATCAAAACGATAAAGACTGTCTGCAGATGGCAGATGCATATAAAAAAGTTGAACACCTCAAGATGAGATCAGCAAAGAAGCCTTAAGCTTGCTGCAGTTTTCTAGTTGAAATATATAAAGTATATAAATGGGTTTTGAGCAGAGTAAATGATTTGGCGAGCTATATATTTTTTTGTAAAATTAGATATATATTTTGTGCATTTACTGCTCATTATTTGCTGTTTTTAATAAATATTCACAACATTTCCCTATAGCTTACCACGTAAGTGACTTCAGAACCTTTACGTCAGACCAAACTCAACAATAATCTTACAACATCATTATTCCTGAGAAATTTGCAGCATTGTTGAATGATTCACGTCCTACAGACGATTTTGATGACCAACTTGGCTATAATAATAATTGAGCAATGGCAAACAAACAATACCTGCTGCCATTTACGATGTTCCAACGAAATTGGCATTCCAATAAGCCACAAGGCACTTGACACTTGAAGTGTCATCTCTTGTCGATGCCTTTCACAACAATAACAATAACAATAACAATAGCCATAACAATAATAATACAAATACAAATACCAACACCAATAACAATATCAACAAATCGATTATACAATTAACTAATAGCTAACCAAATTGTAGTGAGTTTTGCCATTGACCGAGCCAAAGCAAAATATGTTGCAATTTGATGGGACAACAAGTTTCCAGCTGCGATTCGCTTGAATACCTGTCTTTTGCTCTGCCCACGTCTAATTGCAGGTGGCCCACAAAATGTTGTCGAGCCTTGGCTCTGGCTCTGGCTCTGGCGTTGGCGTTGGCGTTGACGTTGGCCAAATAACCAAAGAGCCAAAATGTTGAGGAGCCAAAGAAATTGCTCTCGTATTGATTTGATTTATGCTCAAGTTGTATTTTGACAGCAATTCCCAAAAGACTTTCAAATGCCTGTCGCCGTTTGCAATTTGTGCAAACTCACAATTGAAATGGGGTTAATTGTGTTTTTTTTTTTTTTTTTTGGTTGGCCTAACAGTTAAAGGGCCAGATTCTGGTTTCGTGTAGGCCGCAAATCGGCAAGCCATATAAGGAATGTGAGAGAGTGCGATCACAACAGAGATCGGCGAAATAAACCTTGAAATTGTAGCAGCAATTGTAGTATCTGAATATGGATATGAAAAGAAAGTCTGGGAACAGACAATGATATGATTAGATTAGTGCTCAATAAATAGATAATTGAATAAGTCCAATGAAAGTTGCTTGATCATACATACATATGTATATATGAAAGCTCCTAACTGTTTGTGATAAAATACAATGCGAATTTCTTAACAGTTTTATAATTTTCTTAACATGGCAAAAGCTCAACACAATGGCCTTAAAACGGTTCATAAATCTTGAAAATGGGTTGCATAGATTATGCGCAAAACTTAACATCGAAATTTGCATGGAAAACATATTAGCCTATATACAATAGTGTGTTACACATATAGTTTGTGATATTGGGGACTGAAGCGTTACCCTCTGTTGAAGGTAAATTTTTTAAATTTATTATTATCCATCAGCATTTTAGATAAGTAAATACTTCATTTTAAGTTAGTTTGCTATGTTTGCCATTTTGATTGTTATGACATTTAATATCAAATGTAATAAATCTATTTGCCTTAATTTGTATTGTTAACCTTACATTTACCTATATTATCTTTATCGACTTCTAACTATCTGACGTTCAATAAACAAAAAAGCTCTAATAGTTATTGGGATCAAAGGAATCAGAAAGGTCTGATAATAATTAATAATCAATAATTACTTATGATGTGTTTTAATATGCTCTTCACATACCCTGTGAGTATTCAGTCAATCATTGCAGTTTGCCTTCTTCACAGGGTATGTGCAGAGCACATTCAAATACTTCATTAGCATAGCCTTCTACAGTTTTAAATGTACGAAACTCTCCAACAATTCACTCTTTTCGATGTCACAACCATTCTGCCAAATTAGAATGCTGCTTTGACCCAACAATGACAATCTCCAATGCCATACGTTCTTACCATATATTGTCGGGTATGGCAATAGTTAATTATAATAAAGAATTATTCGTTAGTAGAATTTCCATTCAATTTATTTCTATTGATAGACATTTCTTTGTGGCAAAGAAGTGGGAATTTCACCAAATGAAGTGAGCTGAATGTGCTGCAAGAATGTACAGTGTAACTACCGTTAAATTGTTTTTGGCATTCTTTTGGTATTGAGGAATTTTGTTGTTCAGTGTGCGCGAGTTTGATTAAATGCATTGATCATTAAGAGTTCTAACCAAAATTAAAAACTAGTTTAAACAAAAGGCTGCACCATAGCGGCAGCTTCCTGCCCATTAGACACCGTAATGTTGCGGGTTCTTGTTGAAGGTAAGCCACATTTTCGACACCGAAACCGAAAACTAAGCACAACAAAGAGACACCTGTTCAGGCCGTTAGCCAAGTTGGCCAAGCACCACAAAACAAGACAATGGACCAGCAGCAAAATAGCCAAAGTCAGTTGGTCTTCTGTGGCCAAGACAGCAGCTCGGCAGCTCAGCAGCTCGGCAGCTCGTTGTGGTATGCGCTTTATAATTGCATAGAGCTGCAGCGAACTGCGAAAACTGACCCACTTAGTGGCACTATCGTGCTGCATGTTGCAGGCTGCAGGCTGCTTGCTACTTGCTGCTTGCTGCACTTTTGGTAACACACCCACAGTAAACCATGCTAATTGCGGTTGTTTGCCCGTTGTTGTTTGTTATTGTTATGGTTACAGTAGCATCCAAATGGCCCAAAAGCCTGATGAGGGCGCTTAAAAGCCCGCATCACAAATAGAGAGAGAGAGAGAGAGAGAGAGAGAGAAAGAGAGAGAGAACAAGAGATTGGGAAATGCATTCAAAAGAGTGGGCATCTGTCGATAATACCCTATAATTTATGTACACATTCACAAGTCTTTGAACTTTTAATGCGTTTCGAAAGTTCTTTTGTTGGGCAATAGAACTGAGATTAGGCAAAGAAAACGCTTGGAAAATACGAGCATTGGAAAGGCAGCAAAAACTTTTCAACATACGCATTTTTAATCATTTCAAGATTTTTAATATTAAGGTTTTTCTTTCTTCAACTCTTTTCATTATTTCGTTCAATAGTAAACCCACTCATATATACATCAATTAAATTACCGTCTGTATCAATTTTGAAAGCATGGATGCATTGCGCAATACATTCAGGACACTTTTCCGCCGCAAACTGGAAGAAATTGAGGAAAACGAACAATTGAATCCCGAGGAGATGTTGGATCTATTGCAACAGCAGCAGACAACGGATCTACAGGAACAGCAAGGTGATAGCAATTCCTCGTCATTTCATTTCAATTTGACCACAGCGGATCCACCAGCAGAATGTGTTCCTGTCCCAGGTGCCCCTCGAAACATTGGCGAAACGGGGCCATCGATCAACTATCAAGTAGAGTTTCTCAATTTCATCGATCGCAATGCACCGCCGGGTTTCTCGCAAAAATTCCAAAGTATGTTGCCCTTTCTGACCGCTGGCTTAGTCTCCTGGCCCAGCTACTGGTTCTGGCGTGGCATCCATTGGCAGTCGCGACGTCGCACCGAACGCATTGGCTTGTACATTCAGCGAGTGAGTCTATAATTGTAATCTAAGCGCACTCTATACTCCCTCTCACTGCAGACCTATCAGCATGCCAAGCTCATGCAGGTGGCCCTCTTGGCCGTGGGCTTGTTGATGGTCAACACACAGCGCTCATCCCCTGTGGCCTTCGATGTGCATCAAGTCGACTACACTTCGCATCAAAATAATGATGATGATGAGTAGAGCAACAAGCAGGCTTTGTTTGTTTTCTTCCAAATATTTCGGGTATGTCACAAAATCAATACAATTATTGAAATAGTTTTAAAAACCTTTTTTTTAGCTAAATTTCAGGTATTACAAATACGAAATCATGGGTGTAACGGACTTAATTGAAAGCGTTAAGAAATGGTCCATTAGTCACTTCGATCGTTCTGCCAAGGATGGAGAGCAAAGGAAGGAGAGGCAATTCCCCAATTTGGGCGAGGATATACAACTGATGGTTCGCACGCCAGAGTTTGAGAATGTCATGAGCTCGGCCTCGCCATTTTTGTTGGCCAGCTTAGGTGCCTGGCCGGGGTATTGGCTCTATCGCGGCTTTGATTATCACTCGCACAGAGCACATGTGCCGCTGCCCATTTACATTAGACAGGCAAGCATTCTCTCAGTTGCCAAACATTTTAATTAAATAACAAAAATGTATCTATTCGCATTCTAGACATTCTACCAGGCCAAAATGCTGCAGTTTGTCATCATTCTGGCTGGCATTGTCTATATGGCCAAGCATCAGACTGGTGAAAATGTATTTCCAGTAGACAACAAGTCTGAATGATCCCTTCAATCCCAATTTCAATATCCCTCAGCAATACCTCCAAAATTTTCTATCAAATTGTTTAATAAATTTTCATCAAAAAAAGTCGCAACAACAATCTTATTTCTTTCTTTCTCGATCTCTCTGCAGTAGCTTTATTACTTTGACCAATGCACGAGGCTGAATGCCAGCATCCAGCAATTCCATGCTGATTTGGATTGCCTCCGGATTGAGACCTGCATCGACCACCTCCAACATGTCCACGAGCACAGCATGCAAATGATCCTGTGTATCCTTGCCACTCATAATACCCACGTTTTGGGCGGATATTGAACAATAACAAAATGTTATAAAATATGTAACTTGTGGAACTATACAACAACATTTGTTGGATTGCTTGCTCAGGCAATCAATCAAATCAATGAAGACTAGATGGCAGCGAATGGAAGGTCAAATCAAACTGAGGTCGACTAACAAATTTCAATTCAAAGTTCTCGCTTAGATCAAAGTTCACTAGCCATACTAATGAGCCACCTGCTCCGATCCAAGTTAACCCTCATATCGCAGCAGCACTCAAAATCCAACAACCGACCATATCCAAAAGTCGCCCCAGGCCAACTGGAAAGATAAATTAGCTACAAATTTAAAAATGACTTGTGGATGAAGAGACGAAGAATTGCAGCACGCATAGCAAATGGAGGGGCAGTGTGAAGAGGCATACACTCACTCCATATTACAATCGTTGAACAATTAACAAGTGATGATCATTATAACACAACAAAACACTTTAATACTCTAGCTGATGTTAGATAGTTGTATTGAAAAATTGGCAATAATAAAAATAACAAATTGCATAAGGCAACTCAGTTATATTGAAATCCAGACGAAATATTATCAACGCAATCTAGTTCAAAATACTCTTGCAAACCATATTTTCTTGCAGAAAGAAAACTAAAGAGTTCTTAGTTGAACCCTCGAATCATTTAGTTTGTATTAAATTAAAAGTATAACATACTTAAGCTATTCAAAATTGTTAAGAAATTAAATTGAAAACATATTATGGAGTGTTGCAACATACAAGTTGTAGCTAATGTGCCACACATAGCAAAGATCATTCTAAGCAGCAAGCACAGCTCTGGTTGTTGGTGCTGCTGAAGTTGTTGTTGCTGCTGTCTAAAGCATGTGATAAGTAAAAGCAAACACTCAATTAGATGTGCTGCATGCTGTTGTGATCTATGCGATCTACTGTACAAGTAGTTATATCTGTAATTGTTGTTGTAGCGGTTGTCTCACCTGTATAAGATACATTGTGCAGCCGTTGTTGTTGACGTTCTTGTTGTTGTTATTGTTATTCTAGCTGTTGCTGCGAGCGTTTTAAGCGCACACACACACACACACACACGAGGCCAGTTGCATACAATGCTAATTATGCTGCAGTTCCTCAAACTGCATTTACGACTGGCGTCGTTTTGGTAGAGGGTTAAGCTACAGCGACAGGTAACTTAGTATCTGTATCTTTCTATCTGCGTATCTGTGTATCTTGTATCTGCACACTGCGTTTGCTCTTTTTTCGTTTGTTGTTATGGCTTTGCTCTACTTAGAATGCAGCCCGGAGTTCGTATTTTTTATGATGCTGCCCAGTCTATTTACTTTCGAGTTTAGAGCAATTGTTTCAATTAAATGGAAATTTGTTAACTTTCTCACTTGATGAAAATAAATTGAACACAATTCCGTAAGAAACAAAAACAAAAGTTTCTTGGCTTGGCAAATGCTCCAACTTCGTTACAAATGGAACGAAGCGATTTCCAGCACAGATGAAGGAGTAAATAACAAATATGTAGTTTCTTTGATAGGGAGAGAGTTTATAGGGTTTGGCTGCCACTTATTGTACAGTTCTATATAGTCTAGCTATATAAAGGCAAATAGTAGACAGCTCAAAAACAAAAACATAAAGGAAAACACGAATAATTATAACACGGTGCAATATGTTTCTTGTTTGGCTTGTGGTCACTTTTATGGGGTTGATTGTTCGACTATACTGTATACTATATAGTGCAGCTGTTTCTTTTCTTTTAGTTGGTTTCTACTTTTTGCAGAATATTTTTTATTTTTGAATTTATTTCTTGGCTCAACCTTTTTTTTTGGACTGCGTCACTGGACATTGGCTTGTGGTTGTCGTTGTCGTTGTGTCTAGAATTGTAGCACTACACTTCACTATGGCAATTTCATTGTGTTGGTCCCGAATGCCTTCACAAGCAAGAGTTCCATACCAATCGAGTCCGAATCGATCAAACAATTTTCAAACGCGTACGCGAGCGAGCTCAATGTATTGGAACTTGAGCAATGTTGGAATTTCTTGTTAAATTATATACAATTTTTACACATTTGCAAAATAAATTAAATTTCTTAGTAATTATTATTTACAGTTCGTTGATTTGCGATCATTGGTTGATGTTGTTTAGTGCATTTTTATTAGTTAGAAATCGTTGTTTATTTTGTTTTCTTCTTTCATTTGCAAAGCGGTGCAAACGCGTCGCAGGTGCGTTCTCTGTGCGAGTTGAGCGCGAACTGATTGTAACAGTTTGAAAAGTTCAGGTGCAGCCACTTAATAGGCGGCTTGTCAATGTTATGCTCAAGATGGCACTGTTAACGCTCAAAATGGAACTGTTAGTGGAACAAAACTAGCACTGCTTGTGGTATGTATGTTGTGGATGGTAAGCAACATCATTATGATGTTCGACTGGATGCATGATAATCAGTATACATTGGTTGTACTCGTATACGTTGTGTCTAAGAAGTCGCATTCGATTTAGTTGCGCCGCACTTGAAATTTGTGGCGGGCGCGGGAGCTTTGGAATTTATTGTATGTTTTTTGTATTATTGGGGGGCGCAAGCCAAACTAGGAATTTAGTTCATTTGTTAAGTAATTTGTATTATGCGGGGCATTGGCTTAATGGATATTAAATGAATGAAAGCAGCAGTGAGCGATTCTTCAAGTAGAATATCGTGTGGTTTTCGGTGGAAGCTAAGCTGATTAATAGTTCAAATAGCTAGCTCGTTGAGAGGCTTATTTTGTAATGGCTGGATTATGGAAATGTTAGAAGTAGGAAGCTTTGGCTTCACAAGTTAATATAGTAGACCAATGATACTTAAAAAATATTACAAAGAAATTTGCCAATAAAAGCATTAATTTAAATAAATAACAGACGTGTCTACGCCTTCAAACAAGTCTCTAATCAGCCTTCCATTCAGACACTCTGCTCACTAGGCATTTCCTAGTGGCAATCCCTATGCGAAACTGAAAGCCGTCAACTGCAAAATAGTTGCCCAACAAGCCAAAGGCCCATAAAAAATTCAGAAATCTGGCCCCAGTACCCCCCCCCACCTCACCTCAACCAATCTCAATCCACCCGTCGGAATAATTCGCATATTTTGTGCACTGTGGAACGCATTGCAACAGGTTCGTTGGCTTCGGGGGCATAAAAACAAAATGGAAAACAGAAAATGAATAATAATAAAAAAAAAAAAATATGTTAAAATAAAAGCGTAAGACCATAATAATTAATACTGACCAAAAGACCAAGAGACCGACCAGCGACCACAAAGTGCGTAACCATTGGGAAAATGAAAATTAAGAAAAACAGGAAATTTGTTGTTGCAACTTGTTAAACATTTCATAACCTGGCATAAATCGCACAAAAATGCCGAAATGGAGGAGCTGAAGGAGATCACAAAATAGAAAGAAGCGATAGCAACAGATAAAAGAAACAACAAGTCAATGCATATTGGCGCCCTGTCATTTATGGGGCTGGGCTGGTTAAGGGGGCGTGGCAAAACAGCTGACAACAAAGTGTAGCAAATGAAATGACGGGCACAAACTTGGAGCACGGATCTGCTCCGACTGGGCAGTCTGGCCAGATACAGAGCACCCTTGGACTGCAAAGCCAGCGGCAATTAAATGAAACTGAAACTCTTACTCACTTTAGTTGCTGTTGTTGTTGTTGCTGATCTCGTGATCTTGTGGCAGCGTCTTATGGCTCGAATGTGTGGCAGCGTGATAAATGCGGTTATAAAAACCTGCAATCAAGCAGCTCGCCAAACGAAAGTGAAACAAAAGCGCCGACATGCCAAACTAAACCAAGCCGAAGCGATCCAATCCCGCCGAGCCGAGCTCACATCGTACCCGAAGCTGGAGCTGAAAAACTTGCAATTTCCATTTTAATACGCAACAACTTTCGGCTAGAGGCAGGCCAAGGAATCGCAATCGGCAAAGTCGCGGCAATCACAATTCCATGGCAAAACATGAAGTGGCCGCCACAGCCACAGCCACAGCTGCCACACGCTCAATGGCATACCAAAGCTCTGAGACGCCCATGAGATTTCAGCGAACCAACAAACAACAATTCACCCCTCCTCCACAGACAATGCCCGTTTCGCTCCAGCTTCAATGTTGTCTGGCACGGATCGCGTCTGGACTTGATTGGCGCTGCCAAAGGAGCAGCCAGCCAATGTCGGAGCACATACAGCGGGCGGAACTCTGTTGGGGTATGTCATCAGCATAAATTTTACTTCGCATTCATCATAATTTCCATGCATTTAATTTGTGTTATAAATTGTCTGACTGCACTATGAAATGGCCTGGCCAAAAGGGCGGCCACAAATTTACGAACGCTTCGTTTTGTATACCCTGTAGACAATTTAGTTGGGTAGCTTAATACGTATGCAGCATTAAATAAATTCCTTCAATAGCAAATGCATTTAGAAGAGCCCCTGGAATAAATGATAAAAACGTGTTGGCCAAAATTGTCTCAGTTCCTGTCGTAAGCGTCTAAACTGTACTATGAAATGCTTAAAATAAGTATAGCATTAAAGCCAGCAGAAGATTAATCTGAAATGGATGCTTGTTCATATCACACAACAACTTATTAAACAAAATCACCAAATGTTAACTTTTAAAAACTTTCTGAAAATCGACTAAGCTACTCTAAAGTTTTCTAGGTTATTTATCAGTTGAAACCTAAGTACCATTTACAAGTAATCCGCAGAGCTTAAGTCTAGCACTAGTTCTTCAACGTGGGCCGCAAGTTCTGAACTATATGCACTAAAATTACAAGTTCTCAGTTAGGAAAGAGATTAAGAAAAAGCATTGGGCTGAATCAAGTACTCCAATCAGCCTACTTTGTGTGTGTGCCAGACAACTGATGGATGATTCGGCCATTGATCAACTCATTGGTGGTCACCATTGAACAGTAGCCTGAGCCTGGGTAATCAAAGGCAACTGCCCACGCGACGGCAGCAGTTTTCACTTTCACTTGCAGCCAGGCAGGCGGACAGGCGGACGGACAGGCAGTCAGGTTGCAAAGTGCGCGGCAAGGTTAAATGCAAGCATGCAACACAAGATAGACTAAGCAGCAACAAAAGAAAACGAACGCTGATTAGCCAGGTGATTAAGAAATGAGCTGGAGGCGCATTAAAAGTGTATTCGCAAGATAACAAAACAAACTAACAACAAATACAACGATGCGTGCTTGTGTTGTACAACAATAACAATCAATAACAACAACAGACGGACGGACAGACTGTCTGACTGAGAGTCTGTCTGGCCATCGCGAGGTTAAAGATCGTTAGGCGCGCCAAGGGGTCAGGATGCGGTAGATGCCATAGACCGCGGCAACTACGATGAGTGTACTGGTACTCATGTATCTTATGGACGCATAAGTGCTTGGCGTATTTTCATATTCGCAATCAACGCAGCCGCCTGCACAAATGAGGCATTCATTTGCTGGCAATGCAACATGTTGCAAATGAATGCGATAATTTACGGGGCAACCGCCGAGACTCACTCTCGGAACTCATTCACTTTTAGGACACTCATGCTAATGGATTTGTGCATAAGCTGCCGACAGGTAGACGATATCAGAGTGCACTTCCTTACAGGAACTGCCTGGCATTATACAACCCCAAAGATCCAAGTCCTAAGCAAATATGCATTTGGCTCTGACTCCGTTTTTTTTATTGATTTACGCAACGATCAACGATTTCCTTTACCAAGGGGGAAACTTACCTGCAAATAGAAAAAAGACAGAAAAAAGAGAGTTTATTAGTCATCACAGTTAAAGGAAAAACGCATTTCACAAGGCGATATGATTACAGCTAGCCTAGCCTGGCGAAAACTACGCATGGAAATGATTAAGCAATTTCCGTTGACATGCAACACTATTGCCCCCCACCTGCAGATATGTCCAACTAAGCATAAATCAAGTTTTCCCATTTTCATTACATTGTTGTTTGCACTGCACTTGCGGTAGCCGCGGCGCAAATGGCCAAAAGGTGATAGACGAGGCTCGAGTTAATGTTGCCTAATGAGGCTCAGCGCCACTCGATGATGAAAGTTATTCAATTGCACCTTATCAAGTGCCATGACTCAGATCAGGCCGGGAAAAGCTGTGCCTTAATAATGGCCCTGATTGATGAATTATTATTAGACTTAAGAGCAAATTATTCCATCAGATATTTATGCCTTAAATAAGATCCTTTGATAATGAATCTCTTTCTTAACTAAGTTATGAAACTAAGTAACTATTTACAATACCAAGTTATTGCTCTTTGATATAAACCTAAAATTATTTATAAGTACCAAAGTATACAGTATATGTATATAGTATAATATTAATAAATGCAGAGCTGGAAAATTAGATTTATTGCATTGACTGTTTTCAGAATAATTCAATTCTAAAATAGACCTCAATACGAGCATTTCACTATTATTATTTATTTTCCATTTCCTATACGCAAAGCACATGTTCTCAATATTAAAGGATGTCAATATTTTCTTTATTATGATTGCTCATTTCCTATTTCCCACACACATAATAAGGGTTCTTCATCTTTACATAACAATCTTCCTGACATTTACATTAAGAATCCTTTCTTGACTTCGCTGCATCCCTTTTTTCCCCCTATCAGCAACCACTCTACACTAATTGCTTGGCAGATCCTCCTTGTAAGCATCCTTAGACTTTCTCATTGATTCGTAGCTAAAGCGGATTACCAATTTATAGAAAAGGCATGCCAGATAAGTTATTATACCAATCCAAGATGAGCTATACAATGCACACTGTTTGAAATCGTAAAACATATCTCATAATTTACGCCCCCCACAAAAACAAAAAAACAGATGAAGCTGTTCGACACCTGCTTGAACTGGTAGTGCAGTTGATGGATGGGACAGTCAGTCAGCGAGGCAGTTAGACAAACAGATAGGCAGTCAGGTAAACAGGCAGTCAATCAATACAATTGAGAAGAAACTGAGACTGCGACTGCGAGAAAGAGAAAGAGAGACTTGTTACGCAAGCAATCGAGCAATCGAGCAATTGCCAACATATTGGTGTGAAATTATTTGTCTTGCAAACTGAAAGATCTCTCTTTGAGCTGGGGTTCAATGGACGCACACACAAGCCTCCATACAAAAGGGTCTTTTATTTCTTCATTTTTATGGACAGTTAAACAATTATATTTGGTATTTACAGCCAGTTGGCTGGACCAAGCAGGCGAAATATGAGCTCTGCACATGCTCGAGCCGACAGAGATGGAGTTGGGGCGATGAGGTTGGAGTTGGAGTTTGAGTTGAAGTTGCAACTGAAGATATGATGCAACCAGGGAGAGAAGCTAGGGAAACTGCAATGGCAGGAGCAAAACGAGCTGGGCCTCGGGTCGTTCCACAGTTTCCACTTGCCACTTTCGTTTTTTTCGTTTTCTTTCAACTTTCGCAACTCTCCCAACAGTGGAACTCACTTTTTAACTAGCTGCTGCTGTTGCAGCTTTGGTTGTTGTTGTTGCTGCTTTGGTCACGTAATGTTCGATCGTTCAAACTGACCATTAAGAAATTCTCGTAGCTGCACCCACACCCACTGCACCAACACATCATATCAAAATATGAGGCCCAGCCCGATCCGGCTGGGTCGGCATAAATCACAGGCAAGTGAAAAGCGCACTGCAACAATCTTTATTAAATACCATACGAAATGCCCCTCGAAGCGGCGTGCATAAACTTAATCAGCATTTTTATATCTGCCATTGGCCATTCCTTATAGCCAGTACAGCTCTACAACTAAATATAGCCCCACTATAAACGACGCCTCTCCCCCGAGTTAGCCAGATGCTATCTAAACTGCCGACACGCATCGTCATCGACATCGACAGCTTAGCGCGCATCAGGCGAATCCCCAACCTTGCTGAGAGTAACATAAGCTTTTCCTATACCCTATAGTCAGAAGGGATGCCGCTGATTGTATTGGCTGTGTGATGTCAGTTGACAAACATTTAAAAGCGATTCTATAAGTTGTCAGATGTCAGTTAATGTACAATTAATGATTTTCAATAATAGATTATTACGATTGTAGTACCCAATAGTCGCACATTCATTATTATGTTCCCATTGAATTATGTACAATAATTGCGAAAATAATAAGATAAAAAATTATAATAATATTCAGAAGAATCTACAATCGATCGTGAGTGCAATAAAACTACGCACATTTACGAATTAGAGATGAATCAAAATTATCCTAATATGACAAATAAACATAGACAAAGTGCTTGGTAAAGATTTCTCCAGAAACATGTAGAGAAAACAGTTCTCAACTAAGCTTACGAAAATGCATTCAATAATATAAGAAAGATCAATAATTAGTCGATAAACCTTTTTCTGTATTGCTATCATCAATATAAACTCCGCAATAGAAAATTTAAAAATTTCTTACAAAATTAATCTGTTATTTCTATAATTAACCCCCACAATCCATTCAGTTATTTCAATCAACATATATTCTCATATTCTACCCCAGCTGCAGTGTGTTCCATAGTCGGCAATGTTGCTTTGCTTCCAGTTTCCACGTAGAGTGCAACGATAAAGAAAAGATAGCGACAGCTAATTTCAAAAGTACGCCGTAATATGTGTTTCGAAAATACTTTTGCGCCTTTTGCGTTGTTGTTGTTGATGTTTTTGCTTTTTTTGGTTTTTATTTTAATTTTTTTATAGTCTCTTCTACCTCAAATGTGTGTGTGTGTTTTTTATGAAATCTTTAACTAGGTGCAATGTTGTTGTTGTTATTGTTGTTGGCATTATTATTGTTAGTGCCTCATGGGCCTGTGATGATGTTGTTCGAATCATTTGTAAACGGCTCACGCGCCGCGTGTGTCGCAGGCATAGAAAACAACAAATGCCACAAGAGGCACGTATCGAGTGTGCCATGCTGTTGTTGTTGTTGTAGTTGTGGGATTTAGAAATTGTTTGTATGGGCATTTATTTATGTTAATTTGCTGGCCAGTTCAAGTTGACTATGACAAAACGCTATCCGCAAAGTTCCAAAGTAATAGCAAACTAACACAAGTGGTAAAGAGCCAAAGACCTAGCCAATCCTTGACAGCGTTGACAACTTCTTGACACGGCCCCAACTGCTATCGCATGAGGTGTGTCATGTTATTGTTATTATTGTTTTCTGTTTGCCGCATTGTTGTTGCAATTTAATTGCCAACTTATATGCAAATTTTGTAATAAGCATTTTGCTCCGGCTGCATTGCAATGCAATATGCCTTAAAACAATGTCAGCTCGGTACCCTCGAAGACTCGAGAGACTCGAAATGTAAATCTTTTTTTTAAGGCGCGAAACAATTTTCCATTGCAACAAATCAACCCACGCACAACAACAACAAACAGCTACAACAATTACTCCTAACTGAGGCTAAATTTTGTAAAAAAAACGCGTTTGCATTGTGAACTTGAATGAAATGGCAAGCTGGCAAGCTCGAATTGGGTTACAGACAATCCTAGCCTATAATTACACTAAAATAATCATAAGCATAAAACACATAAAGAGCATTGTCTCGCACTCCATGCAGACAGACAGTCTCTAATAGCTCATGTCCCAGGGCGGCAACGCCTTTACAAAAAGTGAATACACTCATACATATATCAAATAGTATATGAATCACCGCCTCTTACTGCGAAGCACACATGAATTTACACTCACAAAGTTCCCTAACTAATAGCCAACTATTAAAACTTGATTAAAAATGAACAAATCGATTTATAAACCAACTTGCAATAAAGTTACAATGGCCTTGTATATATTTAAACTCTCATTAAATTCAACTTGCAAAGTTCGTCAAGTTCATACAATTTTTTGTTAAAGCTACAGAACTTTAGCACTAGTAGAAAACTGCCAAGAACTTACAATCTTCTTTCGCAAATCAAAACAACCTGATTGCAATCAAATTGAGTTCAGTATCATTAGCTGAATATCTAAACTAGTTTAAGACTCCTCAAGAGAAACTCGTCTACAAATATCAATTGGGCAAGCTCATTAATCTTCATTTTATTTAATATTTTCGTGCTAGCCATTCGTGCTTCATTAAGTTGTCCACATTCTGACCGCCTGTCAAAGGAATTGTTCAACGAAATGTCGTAAAAAATGTAAAACTGTTTAGCAGGTTTTAAGAACTGTTACTTATATTTCTGACCGAAATTTGTGGTCTGCACAATGCTGCTAAATACAACCACAACAAAGCAGTTTCCCAAAATGAAACTCTCTATTTTAGAGGTATGTTTTCGATACATAACTATATCACCAATTGAGATGGGAACATTATCAGAGAGCAGACAAATTACTCTTAATAAATACCCAGTCTCTTCTGCAATTAAAATACCCTACTGCAATCGAGTTTGTTTGTGCAGTAAACAAACATATTTATAATTAAATTTGATGCGGCTATTGTTAATTAGTTTCAATTTGAACATTGCAATTGGTCAGGCATGTTGTAGAAATCAATCAAACCGCCAACTGAGCCACCGATCGCCACCACAAGAGCCACCCAAATTGAGTTACCAAAGCAATCGAGATACACAGCATTGGGGTAAAACAATCATGGAAAAAACAAAACAAAAAAGAAACGAAAGAAAATAAAAATGTAAGCCAAAGTAAAGATTAATGAACAGAAATTGAACATTAAATTGCTTGTGCTTGTGGCGGGCAAGAGGAGAAGGTTAGGGGCAGGTCTCTGTCTAACCGGGCATATGCGAAAAATAAACTTTCACTTTCGCCTGCAGTAGGTGAAAAGCGTTTTGCCATTAGATCGCACAAAACCCTAAACCGAACCGAACTGAACCAAAGTCTTTCTTTTTATCGATGTGGAGTATCTTTGAGACTCATTTAGGCCTCACGCAATGCCAAAGCTGCGGGCGGCTTTTCCTACGCTCTTTCTGTTTGTTGTCCCTGGCAATTGTTTTAATTGGATTGTTTATCGACTAGGAGCTCAGAAGGGGGAGGGGTTACCATGCCAGCGGCCTATCTTACTTTTATTGACCTCAATGCCTGCCAAATTGACTCAACGCACATGCCCCTTTTTATTGACCCAGTTCAAGCAACGGGTATCCCACAAAACAGATGGAAACCAGACAGCTCAATAGACATATAGGTAAACACGATGTTAGTTGGGTTAGATTAACTCGCTGGCTTTCAGGGTCATGTGAAGAAGATTCATTGAAATATGTTTGCACAAACTATTTGCAAAGCGAAAACTCTACTGAATTTATACTATTTTTAAACAATAAATTGATGTCGTCAGTGCGCCGTTTTATTTTGTTTAAAATATTTCACTGTTTTTCTAGTCTGCCCAGCAAAAATTAATGTCTAGCTGGGAATTTGTTTTAAATACACCACAGAATTTATGTTGCGACAAATTTTTGAATTACTTCTACTACACATATTGCAAAATTTCAAAAAAAGAAAATTGCTCGGGATATACGCTTTGCAAAGGGAAATATATATATGTATAAGTATATATAGAGACAGAGATGCATATATGTATATTAAGTTAAGAATAGCACAAACAGCAATGCTCCATATATACAGAATTTATAGGCTGTTAAGGTAAACTAATCAACTAATTATTGATACAATAAAATAAACAATCTGGAAGATGTGATTATTACCGAAGAAAAATGTTTATAATTCTTTTAAATCTTTTTTCTCAGATTAGATTGATATATTTACAGACACAAGAATACAAAACCTATAAGCAAAGACCTCCAGTATTTTGTTGAAAGTACACTTTATAATCCCTTTATAAGATTTATGTAAGATGAATGTATTAAGCCAATATGGCAATAACTTATATATGTGAAAGTAATGCCATAATCCATTTGTTTTCTGGCCGCTTTTGCATTCCTATGTTAAGTATTTCCAACTCGCATATGCCCGCAAATCAGTCGCTTCCTCATAAATATATATAGCTTAAGCCTTTTGCTTGCTTTGAGATACATTTATCAACATTTAACGAGCTACAATTACGCGACAAAATTGTCTGCGGATCGTAAGTCGACCCTGATATTATAAAGCTGCAGCAAGTACCAGATCCCCAATAATAATATGTCACATTATTTTGGCACTCGCTTGCCTGCTTTGGCGTGGGAACAACAACTACAAAAAGGCAGACAATATTCAAAATACAATTTTCAACATTTTCCACGAAAGTATGTATTTTTGGTGACGGAAGTGCGACGCGTGTTGCCAGAAAAAGAAAAAACCATTTACCATTCGAAGCGACATTTCATTTGGCGCTTGTTAAACACAACATGTCATAAAACAATACAGTATGCTATAATATCTATACAATTTAGAGAGCAAAAACCCGATTGATATTTTAACTGAGTCGCGCTTTTGCCAAACTCTTGTTATTGATGCCAAATGCTGAGTTGCATACGAATTATGCGGCACATTTAATTTCCTTGTACGCAGTCAACGATACTTATAGGTTCATATATGTATGTATATACAACAGTCAGTCTATTGTACAGATATCTGGGCAGACGTATACGAGGAGATATTGAAGCAACGCCCTGAGCTGCATAAGCAATTTGACGTCAATGCCTTGGACTATTAGAATCGAATGGCAAGAAATTGAATCGAATAGTATAAATGGGTTTGAATAGATGATTCTGGGATGTTTTGGAGGCTTTTCCGAGCGAATGACGCTAATGTTTGCTTTTGGCATATGAAAATCTGCGTCGAAAATAAATCAAAACCAAAAAAAAATCTAAGTGAAAAGACTAAAATGTTTGACAGACTGTAGTCGACCGCCAGCTACCCTGTTAGAGCATGCAACTCAAAAGTTGCTTAACAGATTTTGATAAAAATTTGCAGCATAAATGTATTTTTATAAACATAATAAATAACAAATTCAGTGGCAACTATAAATGTCTATTTCATCTACATCATATATTTCTATGTATTCCCCAATTGTACACACTTCTACACCCCTCGTTTGTGCCCACACGCTATCTACAGGGTATACAAAAAAAGACATCAAAAAGCATTTAGAAGGCGCCTTGAACACTACGCAAATGTTAGGGCAGGATTTTTGGCAAAGGCCAGACAGCAACTGTGCTTGTAAAATTTATGGCCTTTAGCATCTTTTGGTTTACAGTTTACACAGGAAAAAAAAAATGCAAAACTAAACTGCAGTCAACACTTTGCAACCCCGTAGTCAGCTCGTAGCTTGGCCAAGAGACATGACTCAACCAACCACCAACAAAGGGTTTCAAAGGGCGGCCAGCAATGGCAAGAAAGAATATGTTTTGTTGGCCAACAACACAACAAAATGCAACATTGAAAAGTGTACAAAAGTACAGCAGAAATAAAAGCAAATACATTCGCACTCGTACATATTTAGCCGCTGACCCTTAAAAAGCAATATTTGACATTTGTGCTCAAAAGATACATTTTAGCAGCACACAAGTGCCGAGTGTTTTTTTGAAAAAGAGGCAAAGACAGAGAATACTTATGGCTTGCACTGTAGAAACTATTTCATGGTAGAATTAAGTAAACTCTCGAAAGGCATTGAAAGGTAATAAAATTGTGCTATAAAGGTGTTTGGCTATGTTATTCATCACACATTTACAGTAGTCCTTTAAATAGTTTTAGCACGGAAAATAACATATATATTGAGATAACAATCCACATATTGTATAAATTGCGTATTAATTCAATTTCAGTTAATGTCATTGTGTTAACTTCGCATTAACAGTGTTAAACGCTGTTAAATTGCTTTAACAGTATATGCAAGGATTACAGCATAATAATTACATACAAAAACTTAACATAATGTAAACATCATATTAACAGCAATCAATTCACATTGACAAGATTCAACATCGTAGTATGTAAAAAACTAACCAATTTACCCATTAAAAGTTACCTAATGAGAGTTTAAGTTCCTATGCGCATACTGTCACTTTAAACATAGTGTAATCTGTTTAATCAGGAAAATGATTTATTTTAGCATTTAATGCAAATTAGACATAGGACTTGGCTGACGACATTCGTTTCTCTAATACATATCTCTGCGCCTCTTAATTGCCAAGGCATAGATCCATTTTTAGACAGTGGCCAAGTGAATGGCAACTGCCTGAGTTCTAGATTCGCTTTGGTAAAACAAATGTGGCTATAAGTTTGAAAATGTTCGGACTACCAAATAATAAATGTGTGTGTGAATGAAAAAACCAAATGAATAGATAGATGGATATATAGAGAGCAAATCCAGTTCAACTGATGCGTCAGCTGTTGTAACAGATACGAAAAATATGTAGCGGATATGCGGGGCAATGTTTATAAACAAAACATGGCCGGAATGGGCCGTCAAGTGGTCTACAGGTGAATGAGTGCGAGTATTATATGATGCAGAGATACTCACACTTATGGCGCGTACTGTACGGCATTTAAATGTGGCAACTCCCAAAGTAACCGAAAGTTTGTGAAAACTATGTTAGAAATGCCGTCAGTCAGTCGTTGCTTTTTCGTTGTTTTTTTCTTTTTATTTCTTCTTCTTCTACACTTCGTTTGTGACTGATTAGTTTTGTTGGTGCCCCTTCAGGTTGTCACAGAAACAGGAACACACACGTACACGCACACGCACAACACCCGACAAGCTGGGCCAGAGCACGACATAGCGAGGCATAGTTCGAGTCCGACAACAACGAGTACATTATAAAAGTAAACGCGCGAAAACAAAACAAAACATAAGAAAAGTCAACTATTGATTACTATGCAACGCCGGGGCGAAGTTATGCGGAGTCGTCTCTGTCCGTCTCTGGCCAATGTTGTGACAGGCCGTAGGGCTAAATTGTTGACAATCCAATTAGCGCTAGGCGGTCGTTTTGTCTCAAAGAAGCCGCTCACTGGCTAACTGGGCGTATACGCGTTTCAAAGATATCTCAATTGTCGCAAAAAGATTTTCACACTTGTGAAATTAGTTTGAAAACTAATTGAAATATTAAATGCTTTTTTCGTATGTTCGACGAAAAAAGTTCGTTGGGCAGGCAGCAACGACCACGGCACAAGCAAAAGGCGGAAAATTGCACGGAAACGTTGGAAAATCGTAGAAAATCCGCAGTCGCGACGCGCACGAGAACACAACTAAAGTAGAACTGAATGGACTTGAACAGGCGACCGGCCCATCTAGTACCGAGTACTTGCGCTCTTCTTAGCACACACGCTCAGTCGGAAAATTGGAAAAGCCATCACGAGCGCCAAGGGGGAGAAGAAAAAAGCATAGAAAATGCTATTTTCGCCACAGAGCAGCCACAAAAAATGACTCAATGAGCAAAAGAAAAGTGTTGTGTGAGCATGTTGTTTATAAAAATATAAACACGAGTAGTGAGGGCGGTTTGGGTGTGCAACAGATCTTCTGTATGAGAGAACAACGGGAGGGGGAGGGGCAAAACTAACTGCTAAACGCTACGCCGGCGTGCCACAAATGAAAGCGAAATGAGTAATGGTTTCCGCTTTTTCGCAAGATTAAAGCACAATTCAATGGGCAAACACAAAGAGAGTGAGAAAGGGAGATAGCATTAAATGCTGCTGCAAGTTGTATAATCGGTTTGCACGTGGCGCATAATGCACTTACCTTGACAATGCGGCAGCGTCGTAAACAGCTGTTGCAGGTGGCAGGCAACCGTCCTCCAGCAGCCCATCAACGTCCTTGGACCGCTTCATTCGCATCCTTGACCGTTTTGCAAACGTACACACTCAATACAAACTAATTCACTTTTCACTTTTCTTAATTGCACTCGTATTTTTTCACACACTTCAAAACAAATCAACTTTTTGGCGCCAGTTGACGCTCGCGCCTCTTGTTGCTATAATTGCCGTTGTTGTTGCTAAGAAAAAAGCCGCTAGGCCGCCGGTGTACAATAGGAAATGACACTTACCTGAATTTGTTGTGCTAACTATGCGACACACACACTAAGCTACTCCTAATTCACCTAATTAAGCAATATTTAACACATTTATCACTGCAAAATGTTGATGCAAATATACGCGCCGCAACAAAAAAAAATAAACAGCTGAGAAACGCAGCTTGCACTTTTTGGGAGGGGAATTTAGGGCTGGAAACCGTGCACCGAGTGGGATTTCAGCGGCGCCGGAGGCACAGTGTGACGCGAACCGTTAATAACACTTAGTAAGCAACACAAAATCGCATAACTAACGTTTTTCGATTTAAAAACTTTATAATTGATAAAATCAACAAACTTTGTGCAGACAACTTTCAGCGGGTTGGCAGCAACGCGGTTGCCATGTAGTGCTCAAAAATGTTGAAAAGTACAGAGCTGCAAAGATTCGTTGAGTAATTTCTTGAGTTGTTTTTATTTTACGATAGGTGTCGCTAGGCATGCACTGCAATCAAGTGTTAACATTCTGCTAATCTAATAGAATTTTATTTGCACTTGCTGTTACATTAAATATTCGCGCCATTTACATTTATTTAAATTTTTGTTTGTATTGCCACAGTCGGCGCCGCAATAGCACTGTGGCATAGCGGGCATGTACGATGCCTCGTTATCTCCATGGGTGAGGCGCAATGATGGCAAGTGGAACATATCCAAATGTTGCTCGACGGGTGCGTGATGGGCTTGCCGGAGGATATACAGCCAGGAAAACGTGCGCCACACTCCGTGCAGGCTGGCAGACTGAAAACAAAAATCATATTAAAAAGCATTATGAAATTAACTGAACATTACTCACTTGTCGGATACATTTTCAGCACAGCTGTAGCATTTGACAGTGGTAACATTTGCATCCTCGGGTTCGTGCTTTGTGAAAATGCTGATCGCCAGCTCCTCATAGTCACGATGCAAATTCTCGGGCAGAAAGTCTAGCGACTCCAATTTCATAAATGCCTTAGAGCAGGTTTCAAGGGACTTGTCCGCACAGCTAGCCAGCGCCAACAGACAGTAGATATCTTCAACCGGCAGCACATCGTCGTAATCTCTTAATCGCAACGCAGTGACCATAGCGCTGCGAATGATGCCAAAGCGTAACTGTCTTTGGGCCAAGAGCATATAATGATAGGCTTCGGCACAATGCCAAATACGCTCAATGCAGGCGGCATCGTCCAGGCTAATGGAATCCAACAACGTATTTCGATCAAGGTCATAGTTCTGATCCGGCGTGGCCACCGACTTTAAATAATCCTCGGCGAGAAGTGCGGCGAGTATATAAATCTTTTTGACGCGCAGCATGGGCGCTAGTCTCTTCGCCTCCTGCTCGGCCAGCTTGCAGACCAAACGCGCCGCATCCAGATACCTGCCAGCCTTGCGCTGCAGCTCGATCGATTCCTGCAAGCGACCCTGGTTCAGCAGTTGTGCCGCTTGCTTGCTAAGCAGCGTATTGACCTCTGGCATTTCATACTTTTCAGCCAGCTCCACCGCTTGGCCCCATTGATGCAGATTGACACAAGCGTTCACGGCGGCCTTGTGGTCGCCAAACTTTAGATAAGCCTGCACAGCTTCTGAGCACATGCCTGACCGGAAGCGGAAGTGTGTTACTTAAGGTATCATTTGGTTGTCCAATTTGGTTTGACTTACCCACGGATACGAGCATTTCCCCCAGTTTGGTAAGCAACGGACTTTTTTCCGGCAACTTGTCCACGCACTTTTCCAGTTCATCAAAATGTTCCAAGTGATACAGTGCCTCCATATAGCCCTCCAGATAGTGCGATTTGTCATAGTACTCCTTGGCGCTTTCCCATGACTTGAGATTGGCAAAGTGATGGCCAATCTCGCGCCAAGCTGTCTCCATTTGCTGATCAGAGACGCCAGATCCGCCCATGCGATAGAGCTGCACCACACGGAACCAATCGCAGAGTGTCATACGCAGTTCAATAGCCAGATCCCTAAAACAAATATTAATAGCAGCCTCTCAAAGTGCTTCAGATGTACTTACCGGCGATCAGCATCCATGTACAGCTTTTCTGCCTCATCGAACTCGCCGTAGAAGGCGGAAATCTCGGCACGCTGCAAGATCTGTGAGCCAATATTGCGCAGCCGTTTGATCAGCTTGATGCCCGGATAGTTGGCACAACGCACGAAGGCATTTTCTGCCGTATCCAGCTCCAGTTTCTTCAACGCCGACTCAGCCAGCAGACGCCATAAGCGTGGATGGGGATTGTCCTCAATGAATTGTTTGGCATCCTCAAGGCCCACATGCTCCAGCAGATCATCTGTGTCACGCAGCGACTTCACACGCAGCTGTATGAGATGCGACGTATTCTGCAGCTCCCCAATGCTAATGATGTCGTCCAGCAACACGCTGGTGATCTCCAGATCCTCAAACGTGCATATGTAACCGGAGCAGGAGATGGGCTCCTCGGGATCGTTGCCACGAAATATGTACATACGCGTCTTTTCCATCAAGGCCAACAGCAGCGGATTGTCCTTAGCCCAGCTAACGGCCCACACATCCTTGCGCTCCACTCGACTGAAGTTTAGCTGCGTCTCCCGATTGTCGTCTAACTCGAGCAGCGTCATAACTCCCACATGATCAATAATAGCCGCGCGACTGGAAAAAAATTAATTATATATGGGATCCAAAACAACTGCAGACTGCACTTACGTAGAATTACAATTGATGGCCATCTTATGAACCTTGGAGTTCAGTGTGTGGCGGTTCCGCAGTGCCACATTGGCTACACTGTACTCATTAATGACTCCCGACTCTCGCGCCACCAGTAGGAGTTTCTCGGACAGGGCCAGGGCACAGATAGGATCTATTAGCCGACGATGTTGACCCTGCAGCAGATCCTTGGTTAACTCCACACCAGTGGGCGTGTCATCGATGTGAAAGCGTTTCTCCTTACGTGCCTTAACGCCATGAAGATTGGACGAACTCTGCAATTAAGTATAAGTAAGTAAGATTATTATATATTAGAGTACGTATAAGAATAAGTATAAGTAAAAGGATATGATCAATAAGTGAACTGCACTGGGAGTATAGAACTCTTACTACGAGCTTCGACTGGAAAGTCAGTAGAATGTAGAGTATCCTATAACTTAGTCGACACAATTCACTGCACCTACCTTGGGAGTGTGATAGTGCCAGATAAGTATCTCATCATAAGAAGCAATGGCGACATAGCCAGAGTTGATGCCCACAAAACGCGGTTTAATGTCCGTATACTTGGCTACAATTGTAAAGTGACAGCAATATGTAGATGAGTAGAAAGCAACTAATGTGCAGCGGACTTACAATCGACGGTAGTGCCAATTGAATTGCAGAGCAGCAACTGATATACTCTATCATCGTGAGATGTGCTGGTGCGTCCCTCCAGCGTACTCAGTGCAATCTCCTTCATGTTGGTGCTCACACATTCCACGCCAAGGACGCAATGCTCAGTGCTGGCTGCCAGACAAAGTGTTGGCTCGACTTCCTTGAGAAAACTCTGATTTGAGACGGTGTTCCAAAACGTGATCACATTCATAGGTGACACAGTGGCGCTGCTAGTCGTGCTGCTGCCACTGTGATTGTTGCTGTTCAGAAAGACCACGGTCTTCTCAAAGTAACACCAGATGTAGTCCGGCCGAATATTGGCAAAATAGATGAACGAATCGACGGCCATGGCAATGCGCAACGATTTGCCCTCCCAGCTGAGGGAGGTGATATCACTACCAGGCACTTTCAGAGTCCGATAGATTTTGCCCAGCGGTGAGTAGAAGCAAACCTGATTGGTATCTCGCAGTGGGGTGGCTGGCTCCAACGATGTGCCACAAATGGCCAACACGCTGCCATCGTGATTCCATTTAGCATCCACGTTCCGCATGCCCGTTTCAAAAATGGCAGGGGCTAGAGAAGAAGGTAAAACATTAGCTTCATATAGCTGTAATTGGACAAGAATTTCCAGTCACCATCATCGTTCTCATTGCGCATTATCTGCACCTTGCCGTTTTCATAGCAAATGGCCAGCACTGGACGTCCGCGATTGTTGGCTGGACGTCCACTGAACCAGCTAATGCTGGCGATGCGCTGGCCGCGGCCTGTACCCATTGCGAGGCACTTTATACCCAGCTTCATCTATAAAGAGAAATGCCATTAAAGTGCGGTTCTACGAATATTTATAAAACAACTGTACTCACTGCAAAGTTGCCCTGGTTATCATACAGATGACACTCGCCATTGGACAGCGCAAAGAGTATCAGTCGATTGTCAGGACTCCATTGGACGCCAGTAAGATGTGTGTGCTTCAACTCTTTGCCAAATATGCGATTGCCATCTACTGAGCCCACAATAATTGCCCCATCCTCGTAGACGATGCAGATTTTGGCACCATCCGAGGTCCAACACATGCCTGCGACTGTAGATTTCTTGCGATCGTTGGTCATCTCCTCATACCAAGCACTCTTGTAGAGCATCCACACCATAATAACGCCATCTGTGTCAGAAGATGTAAGCTTCTGTTGAACGTCGTTCCAAGTGACCACCTTCACAGACTCCTTGTGGCCATCCAAGGTTTGATTCATCGACAGATTCGAAACAGCAGCTAGGCCACCTTTACTTTGCCCGTTATTAGCAGCTACCATACATTAAATGTCTGTCATTTTTTAATATGGTCAATTTTTCAGCTCATACCTTGATCCAGCTTGAGCACTTTGAGCAGACCTTCGGTGCCGGCAACCGCAATGTAGCCTTCCTCCTTGTTCCATGCGATGCAGTTCAGCTTCACATTGTTGGGTATCGCAATCTAATAAAAATTAACCATAAATAAATACATTATACAAAAGAAATGCAAATAAACTTACCTTTTTACTTAGATAGACAAACATGTTTGACCAGTTTTTCGTTTTTCACTTCTTACCAATTTCTTTCACTGCAGCTGCCAATTGTGTTGTGCACCTGCGTTGCCATGGTAATCGGATTGTTTACAATCGTCATTCCATCAGCTGCACATGCGCCGCGCGCATTTGTTAATAATTACTCATAACGATTGTCTCTATTTTATATTGCCAATTAACAGACATAATAATATTTACTTTACGTTTCCTTTTTGCAAGCAACTCAGCAAAGCGCGCGAGATAGTTAAAAAGAGCATAACTAGTTGTCAACTGTGAACGACAATTGAACTAGTTCTTTGCAGAGGTTGGCAACTACTTGTTGCATTCCTATTGGAACTTTTGGCGGTTTCAGTCACGCATGTGAATTTTGCTTCAATAACTTACGCAGAAATGCTGTTGCATATTTTCCATTCAAATGTAAAAAAAAAAATATAAAGAACCAAAGAAATGTTGAATGCAGTGTAACCAAATAATAATTGTAAAGTGGCATAACTAATTATATTTTTGGACTTATAATAGTATATTTCAGCCTTCGGTCACGCTGATAACGGAACTTGAATGTTTCGTTAATTGTAGAATCCAATAGACAGTTCTGATTGGGACAAAGGTTAAAATTCTATGCTAATTTTTAAGTATATACTTTATGCCTTACACTGTAATGTTTGCATAAGTATGAATATGTGTATTGTAATCAAAATATTTGCAAATATTTTAGTGAAAGATAAATTGGAATTTTTCTTTCCACTAATGAATGAAGTTCAACCTTTCAGCACTTGGTGTTTAATTAAATAAAACTATAAATATTCAATATTTTCAGTCACAGTGTTAATTGAATTTAAAATCGTACGATGTAAAGTTCTCACAATAGTTAGGGTAATCTTATCAAAACAAGAAACTATTTATATCATAAATATCAATTCGTATAGAAAAAAGCACACTTCAGTAATTATACTCCGATTGTCATAAATTTCGATATCGTTATCAAAATTTGTCATAAAATACGTCACTTTTGAGGGCTTAATTCATTATAAAAGGGAATTCTGCCGTTATCAGTAGTTAAACTAAATCGAATTTATGTTAACCTAAAAACATTTATAAACAAAGCACTTTCGCACGTCGAAAATTGAATACCCTTGCATAATCAACAAATGTTTTTCTAAAATACGTATTTATATACTTTATGAGGTCTCATTTAATAAATTACACACTTCTGTACAAAATCATTTATCATTTCTGTTTCTACTTGGGGTAGATAAGGGGACAGTCATAGCTTTCAAATACATAGTTTTCCGTATTCCACGGCTTTATCACAGTATAAAAAATCAGCAGAGGGTTTCAACATTTTAAGCGATACGTATACGCTTAATGTACAGTTGAAATACAACGAATGTGGCTAACAGCATGTAGGCCAGTAGAATGATGATGGAGGTAAAGTCCGATCGATCCTCTGGAGCCAGGAATATGTTCACACCACCAGTTAGCACATTGGCCAACAGAAAGAAAGTGAGTCCATTCATGTTGAGGGACTCGCATATGAGGAATACTCCACCCTTCTCAGGTGCAACAGTTCTGGAACTCGATAAACCCTTCTCCAGACTCTCTGCCACGGCAATCATTGAGTCCAGCGGCATAACAGTGCTGATAATGAAGTCGAAGATAAACATGGTTAGCCACACCATCGTACTCGTTATGGCAATCATCCAAAAAATGTAGCCCGTGTTGCAAGTAACGCGAGAGATGCCCACAGCGTGGGCGCTAACCACCATCAATACCCAACAGAGAAGTGAGAAAATGCCGAAGTAGCGTAGCTTCCGCACCATTTCCCCATAGCTGAGAAGCGTCTTGGATACCAGCCAGCGACTGAGAAAGATGGATAACAAGTAAATGCACACGAAGCCAGGCAGCGAGAGTAAACCCTCACGATTGGCGCTGAGAAAGGAGGTGCGTGCTACGTCGTCATCCATTACATACGCCGAGATACCTCCAAAGGACAGACCCAATTGGTGGGTGACTAACACAGCTGCAGTAATGATTAGATTAAAATTAATAAATATAAAATTAATATCTATAATATTAATATATATGTACATATATACAATATTAATATTTATAGATCAATCATTAATTTACTGAAACTCACCCAGAGCCAATGGCACCAGCTGCATGTCACTTCGGGGTACATAGGAGAGCAGGCTGCCAAAGAGCTTGGTAAAGCCGAGGGTGAAGAAAGCATTTAAATGTTTACCATACTCGCGCTCATCTTGGCCATATCCAATAATTTCCAGAGCCAGGGTGCGTGCAAAGCCGAGCAGGATTAGCGGCAGCGCCGAGTGCAATAGACTTTTTCGTAGATCGGTACATTTCCTAGGTCGACGGGACACCAAACCCATTGTTACCACAAATAAGCCAATACCAGTATCCATGAGCTGTGCACCAAATAGTCTGCTTTTACGATAGGGACGATGGAAGCTTTCAAAGTCGATGGCGAGTATACAGATCGCAGTAATCAGTTGGGTCAACGCACGTACAATTGTCAGCACAGTAGGCCGTTTGCCCAGGTCAAAATGGGCGCGACTTCTGGCACGCGACAGCGATCCTGTTACTACAATGAGTCCCAGAAACAAAACGGCAACGATGCCCACAAACAGAGCACTGAATCCACTGGCCACCGTCACGAATAGAATGCCGGGCAGCACGATCAGGGGGAACTCGACCAGGAAGCATATTGTTGGACTGACTTGAGTATGCAACCGGTGGGTGGCAACGCGTGCGAGTACTATGCCTGAGAATGTGGTCAATATTACCAGCAGTGACGTGAAGCCCCGATCGATAGACTCCAATGCACGCTTATCATAATGTGGTTGTGCGGTCTCGAGGTCCCACAACGCAAGTGGTTCGTTGGTCATGGCGATTGTTCGTATACTGCTGTGGCATGGCGAAACTCTCAGTAATCGATGTCGAAAAAATAGCCAACTAAAGTTTTATTAACATTGATAAAAAGCCTACTAATCTATTCGAATTGCATACTTACAAACGGTTATCAATTATCAATTGATAAGCTCAATTTACAAACATACAATAAAAAATACTAAACTAGAATTGGTACTACTCATTGTTTAGTTGCCAAAAACAAATTTCTTATGTTATGTCTTTGTTTAAATGTTTCAGATCGGAATTGAATTTGAAAAATAAATGAAACCTTTTTTCTGACGCGCGAATGTCGTTGCTGTAACAGAAGCACAACTGTTTTGTAACAAGAACGATAGCGCTTTACAAATAATAGTTGCAGCCCTAGTCCGCTTTTGCATTTTTACAAAATTTGTATTTATTTTACGACAAAAATCTATGAGAACATTTAAATTGTATTAAAAATGTCCTAAAGGTTCTATATTTTAAAGAACAACAAACTGTTCAAAAATCTGCGCCATTTTACATTCACTTTTCGAACATTGTCATTGAAAATAAAGTGTGGCCAAGCATAATAATTATAAAATTGTACTTAAATTCTGGTATATTTTAATATGGGAAACGTATATTTTAAAATGTTACTTCCGGTCCCACTGCTCGGGGAGAAAAAAAGGGCTCGTCTGAGCTGAATAATTTATGTAAATAAACAACAACATGCAAACAGTGGCATTAAAAATATTTGCTAAAGAATTTAATTACTCATGTTGCTGAAGGCCAATAAAAGAGACTGGCTGCTATCAAAGTGTTTGCAGATTGATATCGATGGTAGTAGTAGCAATAAAAGCACGAAAGTGAAATTCGCGTTCGCTTGAGTTGTGTACCGACTCACGTGCTGTTTTGTTTGTTGCCTCTGGCCGGCGTTGTAAATTAAAAGAGTGTTAAAAATTAAATATTGGAAAAAGCAATCGTGAGCAAAGCGAGAAATATGGAAAGATGTAAGATAAAAAAAAATACAGTGACAATTACAAAATTATAAACATGCAATTAACATAAATATTTATTTGGCCACTGTGTTGATGTGTGCCGTTGTGACGTCATCAGTGCAAACAAATTGACCAATCGGCATGCAGCTTTGAGGGGCTTGTCCATTCTCATAAGTATATATGCATGTGCATATATAATGCTATGCTTGTGAGTATATTGATTTTTTTTTTTGCCATCTAGTTTCATCACGTGCTGCGCGCCCACACTTGCCGCTTTCACTGCCCGTATCTCTCTCAATCTGCCTTCGCGTGGAGCTCTCACAGAGATCAGTCGTCGCCCACTTGTGCCCCCAGCCTTTATACGTTTTTCAGTTCAGTTTGTCGCCAGCAGTGCGAGCGGTCACATCAACGCGGAAGTTAATTATTTAATGTACATATTTGTGTCGTGCGTCCAATCGGCTGCCTATAATTATATTGTAAATTTAATTTACGTAACTTATTGCCATTTGCTGCTGCGCATTTGTGTCCGTCCTTCCCAAGGGTGTGTGCGTCGACTCCACTTGCCGTCAAGTGCATATAATTATAATTACAAATGTGCATGTTTCAGTTGATTTGTGCGCGTTTGGACCAGTTTGCTTGAAAGCCAAGTGGCGCCAGCTTACAGACAGTTGAGTGTATTAACCTTTGACCTACCCGGACTGATAGTCTATTACCACTTGTTGCCACCCGCGTTCCTTTTGCTAAAATTCATCATTATCATTATCAGCTAATCAGCATATGTTCGTGTCAGTCAATAATCACAACAACAACAACAATAACAATGCTAATTGTACGAACTGTAATCGAATGGGGCAGAAGTTTGTCATATGATACGACACGCCATATATTTACTTACTGACCTTTGCGCCAACTCAAGTGCTTACAATGCAATTCACTCGCACAAAACAAACAGTTTGTTGACCTAGCTGAACACCTAGCTTTACACCTGTGTATACACACACCCGGTCACTGAAAAAGCTCTCTGTTGACTTTGTTCTGCACTTGATTGCAATATAAAGTAAATCCAATTCGGATTTATGTATGTTGGTCGTGATTATACCCTGTAAATATTTCAACGAATTCCCCGACATAAATTATACCCCACTTGCGACATTAAGTTAGCTAGGGTATTTGCTTTACTAAAGTTTATGTGTCGCAATCCCATTGTTATGCCATTAATTTATGTATATTTTGCATTTTTAACCTTTTAATACACTAATGAAGTCGCGCCGGCATAGACGTTGCATAAAGTTGACTTAATTCGAAAATTTCCATTGGACGCCACGGAACGGATATATATATCTGATACCGATTGGTTTATTAATAGAGTAAAAGCTGAATGAACGCACACGCATACTCTCTAAAATAGAATTTGTCTTTGAAAGTATGATGAAATTTAGCACAATTATGTGCTCATTATATGCAAATGTTTATTGTTTATGAGCATAAAGCAAAGAAATGCAATTGCAGTTGGCAGAAAGTTGTGCAATTTATTTATATTTCGGCAACACTTTTCATTGAAAAACTGGCACAATGAGTGCCATAAATATGGCGACATTTGAAAGAGCAAGATAATAAATGTTGTACTTTATTACAGTGAAGAAAGTTGCTGCTATAATTGCGTTGTCGTAATAAATTTAGCAACAATAATTGTTATGCAAAATGTGGCACACTGTGCTGACATTGAAAAAGCGGAAAAATCTTTTAATAAATTCTAAAATTAGTTGCCATTCCATCCAGTTGTAATAAATCTTGCTTTCCATTCACAATTTTCACTTTACAAACTAAGTCAAGGCGTGTTATAATTATGGTGACATTGAAAAGAGTTTAAAGTACAAAGTATACATAAATAAATATAATTTATAGCTAATTGCTTCGACTGCTGCTTTACTAATAGCAAGCACTGTATATGCGTATGCAAAATGTGCTCTAAATGTCAAGGTCAGCCAAGCCAACACAGCCACCCACTTGGCGAGACAGTAACCCCCTCTGCTCTCACTTTTCTGCCACTGCCACGCTCTACAACTGAATCACTCCAATCTCTAACCCGACCGGCCTGTCTTATCAGCTGTTTTCTCAGAGAGCCATTTCTATGGTATGAGACGCCGTCGTTGTCGTCGTGTCGATAAACGTTTTGTAGTGTTTGCTTTCAATGCAGTCCGATAGCTCTGCTGTATCGGTGTTAGTGAGCGAGCTGACGCGCCTCCGATTTGATAGCCAACGCTTCACTTGCTACCTTTCGGAGGCTTTCAGATACTTTTTGGCGCTTGCCTTGTACGGATGTCGTGAGGGTTTTGTTTTAAAACAAACAATCGAAACGTTTCGAACGCTTTCGCCATCTTTTTGCCTATCGATCGATCGCGCACCTCTCGCTTTTTCTCTTTGTGGATACAAGTGTTGGCATTAAGCAGCTGTTATCAGTGTTATCAGAAACAACAACTGCATGTACGTAAACTTAAAAGTTAATTCATAAAAAGCCGCCGTTGAAGATCATAAATTCACAATTCTCTGTAATATTGGCTTATGTTTATCGTTAATTGCGACTGATCTGTCGGCCTTATCAATGCTGTGCTTATCAACTATGAATTCTTGTTAACTACCTGATTAATCGCGGTTATAAATGGAAGATTGCAAAATAAACATTAAAACTCGGACTTGTTGATTGACTTTCAAATAGACTTTAAAGCGGACATGAACTGAACATGGACTCCAACTCAGACTCGTACTCACATTCAAAGTCGTGACGCATTTCCAGCTGTACAGCAAAAAATCATTAACTTTTATTATGTTCATTTCGTTTTGCTATTAGTTTATTTTATGGGCATGTGCTACTGTAAATAAGTGACAACGTTCCATCATAGGCTTCTAATCTAATTTCTCGAGTACATTTTTGCTCTAAAAATATCGCGATAACAAATATTTGGCAAAAGCGCCTCAATGTGAGTGTGTGTGAGGAGGGCTCGACCATAAGACGAGCAAAGCTTTGGGGCTTGGCTACACCTCGAACAGTGCAAAAGTCAAAAGCAAACAAATGGCAGTGCTGCACTAGCAGATACCCTGTATATCAAGGCTGGCTCAAGCTGGCTGCAATTTGACACTGTTTGCATTTTATTGAACAGTTGCTGCAAGCAGTGACTTAACCATTGAACATAACTTATTTTATCCTGATTACTGTTTATTATATTATGGATTGTGCTTGTTTAACCATTTATATAATATAAATAAGATTGCAATGATTGCAACAACTTGACTATATACAACACACAACAATTGATTTCATTACATTGATAATGTTCTGCTTTACACCAAAGCTGCAGAAACATTTATCTCTGTATTTGAATTGTTAATGATTTTAGTTTACATTGATTGCTTTCATCCCAATGTTCATTTGCATTTCCTGCAATATTTGATTGCGGAATTCATTTAAATGCTATATTGTGTTGTTGAAAACAAGTTTCTTTCAAAAAAGAAAGAAAGCTGTTTGAAGTATAGGTGCACATAGTTTTTTATTGCCACTAGAGCTCGAAATGTAAATTAACAATCTTGTTGTTAATTTTCTCATTAATAAATAAGTACATATTTCAAAAATACAATACGACAAAAATTCTTTCTTTATGAAACAGTTTTGTTTTATTCAGGTCAATGTTTTATCTTAAAGCAATCGAATTAGCAAAGTTTGGCATTTGTTTTTGTATATTTTGTGATTGCAATTAAATAAACAAACTACCCCCTTTCTGTGTTTGCAGGGTGCACAAAAACAAATACAAACAGTTGCAAATGTGTACTGCAAATTAATTAGCAAAAAGTTAAAGTTAAGATCGTATCGCATATTGCTAAATGGAATTTTGGAATATCTCATTTAGACTCTTTGGTCCGATAACAACTCGCCGCTATGTTGAGTTTTCTTATCGCGTTTGATAAGCACACAAAACAGTTATTTTCGATTTCCGCTATAAAATACTATTTTTATGTAATCGCCGACGTTAATTGGTCTCGAGTCGATCTTTAACCGTTTTATATTGTATTTTTCTCTGTTTTGATCATATCACAGTCAGGAGCATGGCAGGCAGCAGCTCTAGCTTACCATCGTCCAGTGCCGATGTGCCCTTCCGTACCTCTGAGCAGCGAAGGCAATCCTATAGAGATGATCCCTGCGGACTCATTGGCGTCATCGATGAGGGCACTAAAACAATTACATTTTCCATTTACTCAACACCCGACTTCAAAGAGATTGCCGCGCACAGCGAGGAGTTGTCCATAATAACGCCAAAGGATGGCTGGTACGAGCAGGATCCCATCGAGATGATGCAATCGATCAACAAGTGTGCCGAGGAGGCTCTCAAACAGATCGAGGCAAAGGGTTACACCGCCAGCGACATTGCCAGCGTGGGCATTACCAATCAGCGTGAGACGACCATTGTCTGGGATGCCGTGACGGGTAAGCCGCTGTACAATGCCATCGTTTGGAAGGATATACGCACAAGCACCATTGTGGAAAAGGTACTGGGCAAAGTGAACGATGCCAATTACTTTAAGGCACGCACCGGTCTGCCCATCTCCACGTTCTTCTCCGCCTTGAAGATACGCTGGCTGCTCGACAATGTCAGTGAGGTGAAGCAGGCGATGCGCAAGAATCGCTGCAAGGCTGGCACTGTCGACAGCTGGATCGTATGGAATCTGACGAATGGTGTGTAATTGATTAAATGTATTGATTTCATAATTTAATTGCATTTCATTTTAACAGGTGCTCTGCATATTACGGACGTAACAAATGCATCGCGTACGCTGCTGATGAATTTGGAAACACAGAACTGGGATCCGGTGCTGTTGAAGGCCTTTAACATTGATGAGCAGATGCTGCCCACCATACGCAGCTGCTCGGAAATTTTTGGCAAGATTACGTGCGATCGCAGCGCCTTGCAGGGCATGACATTGAGCGGCATTGTGGGCAACCAGCAGGCCTCGCTGTTGGGCCAGATGTGTGTCAAGCCTGGCCAGACCAAGAACACCTATCGTTCCGGCTGTTTTCTGCTCTGCAATACGGGCCAATCACCCGTATTCTCGAGCCACGGCCTGCTCACCACAATTGCCTACAAGTTGGGCCCCAATGCAAACACCACATACGCCTTGGAGGGTTCGGTTTCGGTGGCGGGACATGCGCTCTCCTGGCTGCAGAACAAAGTGCGCCTGCTGCCCGACTCCAAGGAGGCCGAGAAGTATGCGGATATGGTCCCCACGTCGGGTGATGTGTACTTTGTGCCAGCCTTTACCGGCTTGTATGCGCCATATTGGAGTCAGAATGCACGTGGCATCATCATTGGACTCACACAGTTCACACGCAAGAGTCACATTATACGTGCGGCGCTGGAGAGCATCTGCTTCCAGACACGCGACATACTGGAGTGCATGCATCAGGAGTGTGGCCATGAGATCAATAAAATCCATGCGGACGGCAAGCTGATCACAAACAATTTGCTCATGCAACTGCAGGCGGACACCGCTGGTCTGCCCATCTTTCGATCCCAACTAATGGATTCGACGGCCTTTGGTGCGGCCATGTGTGCTGCCCATGCCGAGGGCATTAATCTGTGCAAATTTGAGCCGGAGAAGCGTTACTATGAGAACGTGCACTATGACACATTTCTGCCCACCACAACAGTGGAGGAGCGCGAAGAGCGCTATTGGAAATGGAAGCGTGCAGTGGAACGTTGCCTTGGCTGGGTGATTAAGCAGAAAAAGTCCAAGGGTTTTACGGAAATGCATCATCGCGTAATGGCATCGCTGCCCGCCAGCATCTTCCTCATGAGCAGCTTTGCCTTCCTGGTGCATTCTTCGGCCATGATCAAGTCGCCGTAGATGGCACCATTCCAGTTACAGCTCCAGCTTAAGCTGCCACTGCCCATCTGAACGTGTTCTCCAAACAGTTTTCCATGACGCGTACATCGATGCTTTCGGTTGTGATAATGATTACTTTCTAGTGATTCCCTCAAAATTGTAAATAGTTGAAAATGTTACAGAGGTTGCACCCCAATTCCCCACTTGCCTCTCTATTACTTTTAAATATAGCTGTGTACTTATCTAATCGTGCTGTTTCTGTGTTGCATATTTTACCCAAGTTCAATTGATCCTATGTACACTGTATATATATATATATATATACATATACATATGGATAATGTATATGCTATTAAGTAACTGTAGAGTAACAAACAAAACATATTTGTTATGTTTATTCATTGACTTAACTATGTATTACTTAAGTAATCAGGTACTTCACAAATCAAATACAACCAAGTACAGTGAAGTCACGCTGTTGCAAACATTATAAACATATTTCTCAACGAAATTCAGGCAATAAATTATTTCTTAAAATGTTACACAAATGTATCTTTTTAATAACAGCAGTCGAACGAATGTTTACTGTGGCACTACAACATATTAGTACCGTCATTATCAACAACGGAAATGTCAAAAGAACTGAAATAATCTACTGATTAATTGACTCATGGGAATGGGAGGGAGTGGGCTCCATACTGTGTGCGTAATGGGAGCAGTACCGAGTGTTACGGCTGTTGAGAAGTGTCTGTGTTCAGCAATCATTGCGAGATATGTAGAATGGCTTAACTGCTAATGGACATGGCCTAATCTAGAAAAACAGTCGTAACTGCTATGATCCAACGTTTTATTATCCAGCATGGCTTGTCTTCTATATTTTATTATTGCTACAGCAATTCATTTCATATCTCGATTCGATAAGATTCATAATCACTTTCATACCATACCTGTCTGTCTGTCGATCTCTCCTTCTAAAGGTCTATATCTCAGAGACTACTGGAGTAAGACACTCCAAACTTGGCATGCAGTTGCCATAGATGAGTTTGGTTTTTTAATTCACATTCACAAATAAGCACCAATATTAGTGTTATATCGGGTAGCACTTTCAACAGGATCCTTTTTACTTACTTGATTCAAATCGACGGCCACAGTCATCAGAGCCTCTTGCTGTCTCTTATCTTATCTATGCTTTGTAAGCATATTCGTCTTTTCTGAATTCTCACCATGCTGTCCTTCAAAGGCACTTGCGCCTGTAGCCTGATGCCGGTGCTCATTTAAATTGGTTCTACAGATTGCCTTACAAACTGCATACACGCACACTTGCTCACACATTGGATTCATATGCATAAGGGGTACTCGCAAGCACATTAACAAGCATAACAACAACAATAAGTTGCTTAGGCTTCACTCAGGTAGCTCGCAGGTAACAAGAGCCAATGCGATACAACAACAAAAACACACAAAGAAATTGATTTTCACTGTGCTCTGCGCCGCGTCTACACCTTTAGAATTTTTACTGAATCAGTGCAGCAGCGACTACAACAACAACTTGTGGAGTTACAGCAAACAGAGCAAACGCGGTCAAGAACCGGAATTCATTTGAAGTTTCTGGCGTGAACCTTTTGCCGACGTGCTCTTCAGCTGGAGTGCTCTCTGTAAGTATGTGTGTGTGTGTGTATGTATGCATGTGGGAGTTGAAATTGAGCAAGTAGACAACCAAACGCTCTCTCAAAACAATCCTCGCAATGTGCCAAAGAGTGTGATCTGAGTGTACGTGTGTGCAGTTTGCTATAGAGAGCTTAGCTCTCTCTCTCTCCGTCTGTGTGTGTGTGTGCGCAGCTCAAATCGATCCTCGCAACATTTCAAAGAAAATGCCATAGCCTCAGTTGCCGCTCAACTTCAGTTGAGTTCGTTTCGTTTTTGTTTCGCTTTGGGTTGCTTCGCTACGTTTATTGTTGTTGTCGCTGTAGTTTTTTGTGCTGTGTTTTTGCCTTTTGTTTATGTTAATTCGTTTGTGTTGGCTATTTATTTGGGTTTGCGACAAGGCAAATAATATTATTGCCGCATGGGCAATAAATTTGATCGAATTTAACGTGAAATTGGAAGCGTGAGAAGGCAAAGTTCCTTCTCAGTCGCACAACATGTTTGTGTGTGTGTGTCAATGTGTGTGAAGCATTAATAAGCATTTGAAGTTGAAAGGGTCAAACCGGTTTAGTCAGCGCCAGTTGCCAGTTGCCAGTGGCACTGCCCAGTTAGTCATGGAGGCCACGGGAAGCACAACAACACCGCCAACAACAACAACAACAACGGCATCCTTGCAACGTGTCGCCTCACAGGCGAGTCTCGTCCAGGCGGCACCAACGCATCACTATCATTATATACAATATCCGGCGCATTATCTACAGCAGCAGCAGCAACAACAATCCCTGGCTGCACCACAGCAATGCCAGTGCCCCTGCTCCTGTGGTCGTGCCACAGCAACACAGCAGTCCCAGCCTCCACAACAGAATGCCTCCATGGCTGTGGCTGTGCTGGTGCACCAGCAGACATCGACGCCAGCGCCACAATCCACACTCAAGACACAGTCAGCGCAATCTCTTCTCAATCATTCCTATCAAGCGTTGCACGATGAGGAGCAGCATCAACAGTCGCCGTCAAGGGAACGTGAACGTCTCAATCTGCCGCTGGACACATCAGTGGGCTCTGCCAGCTGTGACTGTGATCTAGAGTGCACTTGTCCCAATGGCAATAACCCCGCCTCGCTGGCCCAGCAGCACAAACGTTCGCTCCTAGCGGATGCCATGCTCGGTGCTGATGAGATTACGGTCAGTGAGTCTGACAACAACAGCACTATGATCAAGAAGAAAAAACATCGTTCCAATGCTGGCCAAACAGCGGGTCAATTGCCATCCAAGTCACAGCCCACGGACAGCTGCAATGACATCTACCATGACACGGAACTGGAAATTGTTGCTGCTGTGGCAGCTGCCGCCACTACAGGTGGCGGAGGTTCCAAATCACAGGGTCTGGATGACAATCGTCCACCCTTGCCGCCACGCCCACCGCCTAGGCCACGCAGCGCTGTCAATGGTTCCATAGGTAAGTATCAATAGCTTGAAAAACCCTTATATCACTGACTTAATCCCCAAATACTACTAGGGAGTTGAAAATTATACATCTTTAAAGTTTGAGAATTCCTTGAGAAAGTTTGTGAAGAATTGTTAAACATCCTAGTACTATCAGACCTAACCTCAAAATTGAATTAGAACTCTTTCAAAGGCAAATGTCTTAAGAGTCCCTTTAAATGTATTATGTTTAATTAAATTAGGGTGTATGGTTATTATAATTTAGAGTCAACCACAAATCAAGAGGAAGATAGCTGCTACCCGCTAATATACATATTATATATACATATATTCTTTATCAGCTGAGACATTATAGCCATGTCCGCAAATATGAACCCCTACAAATGTAAATATCACAAATTACAATGCATAGACCTGTCAATTTTGGGGACAATGCATCTTATTGTTGCACACACATCAAATTTGGAATTTGTCCTCCTTTTGCTTTATGACTGAATTTTGGATAATTTCATTACGATCGTACAATAAACTTGGAAGTTATTGAGGAATTTTATAAATTTTTATAACCAGTTCAGTTGAGTTGGTTAAACAAACTTTTCTTTCCGGGTATTTCACAGTAGTATCCTCTCTACTGCAGCTTTTTACCTGTTTTATTCCAATTTGTTGGATATTTAATAGACAAAACAGTATATTCTTTATTTAAACAATTTAAGCGAAACCACAAAATAAGGTACAAATTACACCATGTAGAAATTTAAGTATTTTCTTCTTTGTGTTTTCACTCGAGGCGAAAAGCAGCTTTAACTTCAACATATTTTACATCTTGCAGTGTATTTTAAGAGGCGACTCAAAACTATGATTCTTAATTCTATTTAATTATTCAATTAATATTGTGAAAGCAAATGCAAGTTTAATAATTGTAAAACAAATGTTCATCACTTGAATAATTCGATACTGTAGAATTTTGGCAACTCTTTTTTATTACTAGGCTTTTAACATTACTAAAAGTAATTGTTTTAAATTTCTCAACTAAATAATAATGCATTCGTTTTTTAAAGATTTGTTCAATAAATGTAAATAATATGATGTTATCAAGTAGATTTCAATCATGCTTGTTTATTGAATTAATTTACGAAAATATTAAAATCGAATCTTCACTTTAGAGTGAACCAGAATCTTAATGCTGAAATCACAGTTCCCCAACAACCAATCAACCAAAATAAAAAACAGCATCCGCATTGGGGTAAAGCTCTCTTTCTCTCTGCCTCTCAATGTTAGCGCATGCGCTCTCTCATACTCCTAGTTGTGCTCGTCCTTTGTCGCTCTCTCGAGATGTTTCCGTGATTGCAGGCACATTCCGAGGGCGGTTGGAAACTGTGTTAATGTCAGTCAGGATTGAGTTGAGTTGACACCGTTCTGTGACTGCAACGCACTCCCCCAGAGCACAGCGCACAGCTTCCGTATCCCCACTCTCTCCGAGTGCTTGCGAAGCACCCAGGCATCCATCTCCCAAGCACCCAGTCCAGTTCAGTTCGCGCAGCTGCCAGTCGAGGCATCTCAACTCAACTTGTGTATAGATATTTTTCCGTCAAGTGAAAAGCGCAGAGGAAAAAAAAAAACTTGGAAAGAAAAACTTATTTGTTATGCCTGGAAAAATCAACGTTTATATCTCGATGTTGTTGTAATCCTCGTGCGGTGGCCACCTAACGCTTCTGCTACTAATCCCAGTGTGCTGAACTGTCGACAGACAACCAACAACATGCATGGCTATCCGGTGATGCAGTTCGTGCAGTACAGCATGCCGCCGCCCTGCTCCTGGGTGCCAGCACCGCCGCCCACAACCACAGCGGAGGCACATCATCGTGGCTCCCTGGGTTAGAGACTCTCTGGCTAACTCTTGCTTCCCTTTCCGCTTGGTTGGCTTATTTCTTTGTCGTCTCTCTGCTTGCAGCTCATCGTCATGGCGCTGGCATTAAGAAGTATGTGGTGTGGTGCCTCATCTGTGGTGGCTTCAGCTGCCTGCTCGGCGTGCTCTTCCTTGGCGTCTACTTCCTGCTGCACTCCTACACCATCACCGTGGGCAACTTTGAGACGGTGCCCACCTTTGTGCCCGCTACGCTGGTGAGTAATCAATGCTGTTTCAAAGCTGCTGCCATCTAAGCCGTTGACCCATCCTCAGCTAATCCTCACGGGCGTCTGCATCATGAGTCTGGCGCGTCGCCGCAATCGCTACAGTTATCTGGTAAGCAGACAGTTGTAGTGCCAATCTATTCCCAGCTCATATTTCACTTCTTTCCCCCCGCCAGATCAAGCTATCCGGCGCCTGTGGCCTTGTCTCCGCCTTGACCTGTGCTCTGGTCACCGTCACCACGACGGTGCTCCATATGAGTCGCCTGCAAGCGTTGCGGGAGTGCGAGTATGCGCAAAAGACGCGCACTTGCACCTGCTACTCGGATCTCATTGAGTCCCAGGTGGACCGCGTGGACAAAGGTAAGTGCCAGTCAAGAAGTCCAATCAACTCAAACTAACCAATTCCCGCTCGCTTTCAGAAGGCGTGCGCCTCGTCTTCGACTCCCTGTCCGACTGTGGCGTCGTCCATGGCTCCCTCTACTCGTGTCTGCGTGCCATCTTTGGCCTCTCCGTTGCCGGCGTGCTCATCGCTGTTTTCAGCTGCATGCTGGTCTATCAGCTGCTCAGTCATGAGCGCAAGAAGATGTACTGGGAGCAGCTGGAGCTGCGTTGTCGCTCCCTCTATGCCAGCCAGGCGCCGCCGCCTCATAGTCTAGGCGCCCTGACTGCACCTGGACGCATGCTCAACTGTCGCTGCTGTGAGCAGTGTCATGCCCATCGGCAGCTAACGTTGCCGTTGCAGGCTACCGCCTATCCCTGGGATGAGGCCAGCGCGGCGGCAGCAGCAGCCGCTGCAGTTGCTGCCGGCGGCGGAGCTGGCGCCGAGCAGCGTTTTTGGGCCACACAGCCGCCGGGCAACTTTTATTCGCCCAATCCGGGTGGCGAGGAGCTGGGCAATGGCTGTCGTGGTGGCAATGAGCGTGCGGTGGCGGCGGCACGCAGCAACAACAGCAGCGGCTGGAGCTGGCCGAGAATGCCGTGGCAACGCACCACGCCGGATGCAACGCGACGCTTTCGCCAGGCGGCCGCCAGTCCGGACTCCCAGTATGGTTTCAGCTCGGCCCAAGCGGTAGCCGCGGCGGATGGCAATCAGATGCTCATCGAGGAGCCAACTGCGGGAGGCGTTGCCTACAATGGGCTACCGCCACCAAATGCCTTGCCCTATGGCGTCTGGGGTCCGCCGCCGCCATACAGTGATCCCAATAGTCCGGCACGACGTGGCTACTATCAGTATCTGCAGGCGGGTGCCTGCCTGGCCGGCAATCCGGCGGCCACAGCACTGATGCCACAGCAACTGCAATTGCAGCTGCAGCAGGAGCAACTGCAGCAATTGCAGCAGCAAATGCCCCAGCAGCTGGCGCAGCAGACGCGACCGGGACATTCGGCCACGCTGGAACGCATGGATGGCCTCAATGGCGGCAACGGAGGCACTGCGTCCACAACGAGCACACACAGCAAGGCCAAGGCGGTGAGCAATGGCGAATACGAGAACACGCCTTCCGACAGCGATGGTTGCAATGGCTGGGAACGGGATCGCTGCTCCAACACGCTGCCCACGCGCAAGCTCAAGAAACGCATTGAGGCGGGCGCCAAGAGCATTGGTCCCCAAAACAATGCCAGCACACAGCGACCCAATGTGCAGCAGCTGTTTGCCTGCGAAATGGCCAGTAAGCAACAGTCGGAGCAACAGCAGCAGCCGGAGCAGTTGGAGCAGCAGCTGGCGCAACCACAGGCAGCCAGTGGTGTGGAGAACACCGGCTATCAGGACTCGAATGGTGCCATAGCCAAGGGACAAGCGGTAGCGGTATCGGCGACCACAGCGTCGTCGACAACGGAGGCTGCCGAGTCGGAGGTGTACTTCGCTGACGTCAGCAGCTGCTGCAACATGTCCGTGAAGAACGACAATTACTATGACAATGCACAGCGGCACCAGCAGCTGCATCATCCACATCCGCATCAGCACCAGCATCAGCACAGCAATTGCAGTCACAGCAGCAGCAATCAGAGCAGCAGCAACAACAACAATGAGGATTATCTGGCTCAACGCTTTGGCCGCCGGGAGCACTCCATACGCAGTCGTTTGCCCATACCGCAGACACGGCTAGAGGATGACTACGAGAGTTCAAATCTGAATATGCCGACGCTTAAGAGCGCCGCCTTGGAGCAACAACAACAGCAGCTACAAAAGGATATCTCGCGCCAGAGCATGTGTTCCGTGGAGTCCGAGGCCAAGACTGAGTTCACCGATCTATCGCCATCGACGCCATGTGCTCTGCCGCCGCCGCCTGCTAGCTTTGCAAGTGATCCGCCAGCAACGCAGACATCGGCTGCCAATTTTGTGGCCTCGTTTCCATATTCCTCAGAATCGCAATGCTTGGAGGCGCATCGGCGTTCCACCAAGAACATACACGAGCTGCTGTTAGCTGGCGGCGGTGGTTCGGTCTCAACTGGTGGTGCCGACTTGACGCACTACGAGATCATCAACGATCGCGATCGCTATCAGCTGCAGCGTGCCGTTCCCGGTGGCAGCAGCAAGCACAAGTCCAAGTCGAAGACACGTTCCCGCGAGCAGTTGGACATCTATGGCGCTGGCGCTGAACGCGCCGATTGGTCCGATGGCAGCGGCTGTGCAGCTCTGCGCGGCAGCAGCAAACGCTTGTGAGACGATGAAATCGATGTCGATATCGAAGTCGAAATTGAACTCTTCGTCTAGGTTTCATTGCACGAGACACACACACTCACACAAACACTCTCCTATGCACAATTTGTGCACTGTCTTCCTTATGATTTTGTGAACAAGATCGTCGCATTTGTAATGTTTGCCATCCAATTCGAAATCTAGTTAGTTTCGCTCTCTGCCTCCCTTCTCGAATATATTAATATATTAACTTAGCCTCCCTTTTGCTTTAACTATTTTATGTAGCTGTACGTGTAGCGTACGTAGATCGTATTGTAGCATTGAATTGAATGTTGAAAATGTAGCAACGAGATAATCTATAAATATTGAATATTATATACAAATTACGTTACACTTACCTGCGGTATTTACATACATTTACATACATATATATGTATATACACACCCATGCATATTTTGCATACATATTATATATATATGCATAATTATTATACATAGTTAGTTAAATGTTAGATCGCAAGTTAAATATATTAAACAAATACACATATGTTTACGCAACATCATTTTAAAACAACACACCGAGCGTTTTATTTAAACTGGTGGAAATAGCGGTGCGCCAGCCAGGGCTCCCGCAACAACTAATGAGCTGCAGTTATCAGCTGGCAGCTATCGAAATATTTGGAGATTATCGGAGCAGTTATCGAAGCAACAAACGGTTATTTATTTAAAATTAAATTTGGACATTTATTACACACGACTTAAAATGGCTGCTTGAATGCAGCTGGAACAAAAATATACACATTGACACTATTAGTGTGCCAAACTCTGCAACAGCATGTACACAAAAGTGATTGATAAACTTAAACTAACAACAGATGCAGCAGCATTCTTACGATCCGCAATGCTGCCATGTGGAATTTCATTCTCGGAATCATCTGGTACAATGGCTTCATCGGCGGCAATCTCCTCCAGCGCAAGCGATGTTGCCTCATTAATCGTGCGCAGTAACGGATAGTTGTGATTCAGTCGCCTTGGTGCAGTTGTAACTAATCGAAAATCGGCAAATGTATCAGCATCCAGCTCACAATCGCCAAGGAAGTCATCGGTATCTACTGACCAAACCATTACACCAGCCAGTCGCTTCTTCATTGCGAACTTGACCTTATTGGCAATGGAACGTGAGCTGTCGTAAGTCACCACTTTCACATCCTGCGTGAAAACGCTACGCTCGGAGTGGGCCAGCACTTGACTGGTCTGCGCATCCCATTGCCTGGTCCAGCCCGAGGTCTTATTGCTCATAATGATGCAGATTTCGTTGTAGCCTAGGAAGCCATCCTCACGTGTGAAGGGTCCTTGAAAGCCATTACCATCGCTAGCATCACCTAGAGCACCCTCCAAGATCGTCTTAAAGGTACGTCCATAAAAGGGCAGACCCAGAACCAGCTTCGACGGTGGGGCACCCTGTTTCAGCAGATAGTCAATGCTGTATTGCTGCAAGTAATTGGTGTTAAGGAAGATTGAAATGATTTAGAATTGATCACATGCTCACCACACTCAAAGGATCTACAGCGGCGACCATTAGTGGGGAATTGTAGCCGACCTTGTGATCCCAGCTGCCATGATAGTCATAGCACATAATGTGTAAAAAGTCCAAATAACGCGAAATCTGACGCACATCGTAAGCCTGATCGATCACAATCTTGGCGGCACCAATCGCCGAGGTTAACAGCAGACCGTAGTTGTCGAACTCCTCTCGCAGTTCCTTGGTCAACGCAACGAAATTTTCACGATCCCGTGGACTACCACCACGTTGTGTCGGGTACTCCCAGTCCAAGTCCAAGCCATCAAAGTTATATTTACGCACAAAACTCGTAACCTGTTTGACAAATTGTCCGCGCTGTAGTGCATTGCTCACCAGCGTGGAATAGTTCTTGGAGCCCTCATTCCAGCCACCGATGGCCAGGCTGACTTTCAGATGCGGATGGGTGCTCTTTAATGCCGTCAAGCGTTCATATCCGCCCTTACCGTAGTCCTCCTTCAAGTCCTGCCACGGATCTGCAAACATATGACATATGGTTAACATTTGCATATGCGTGATGTGTGTATGTGTGTATGGGTAACTTACCCAACGACTTGATCGCAGACTGCGTGATGTCTAGGCCGGCAAAAGCGTACACAGCATGTGTGCAGAGGTTGGGGTCGAAATGCTCAATGGAATAGGCTCCTGGCTTAGGGCGATACACCGCCCATGTGGATATATAGCAAACAACCACCTTGTCGTGAGCAGGTCCTGCAATAAATATTAAGTAAAGCGAGTTGTTGCAACCCCATTTTCAACCACAAGCTGCTTACCTGTTCTAGCAGAAACTGAAGCCAAAAATATGCCCAGGAGCAACAGCAGTAGCGTCATCCGAACCATCGCCATGTGCGGCTAGAGAGGAACTACTGAGAACTGAAAATGAGAATGCGGAAGCGCCGATTAAGTGAACTGCGTTCTTGCCACAAATGCTGACGATGAATCTAAGAGCACGAGTTACAAGTAGCTACTAGAAATATTCAATTAAGATCACTTAACGCTTTAATTGACTCGCGTCTATATGGCGAAAAGTGAAAGGCTATTGAATCTAGCCAGTCAGCCAGATTCTTATATGAATCATACATGTATATACATATGTACATATGTATATATACATAAATGCGTAAATAAATATATGAAAACTCTGCATTTCAACATCAACTCATCATCAAAGAAGCTTCTTTGTTGACTGTTGTTTAACCGGTCCGGTTAAAGGCATACCCAACTGGCCAATACCCTAACCGCATTAAAATGCTTACTATGTATGTGGGTTGTGAAACCTGATTCTCAACTTTCGCTCGCTCGCTCTCAAGTCAATTCTTATGGTAACCGGCACCAAGTGCATACTCATATTGAATTAAAGTTGACCAATATAATGAATACTAAACGAGTATGATTCATGCACATACAAAGTTTACACGAAGTTGCCACAAATCTGGTAACTTTGCACCTGCGGCCTGTGCCCCGCTTATCAGTCACAGTGTAGATGGAACAATAACAAAATTATAGCTGATAAGCAAAGAGCATAAAATGGCACTTAAGAGATGCAAAAAACAAAATGATCAATATTTGTGGAAAACAAAGAAAACAGAATTGCAGAAAACACTCAAAATTTCACTTTCCAGCTTTGATAGTTTTGTTTGTCTTGTTTTTATATGTAGTTTCTGCTTCTTTGTTTAAGTTTGTGTTGCGTTTTATTATTGTATATTTTCGTAGATTTCTTATTTCTCATCAGGAAACCGGAATTGGCTACACATCACGAGGCACAGACAGAAAAATAACTGCAAAACATGCGAAACCAAGACCAAAGACGCGACGAAAACGAAAACGAAAACGAGAGGAAAAAAAATCAAAAACCAGAACAGCTGAAGATCTACAGATTTCTATAGTAGTGCTCCCCCGCCCAATGGGCGAAATTAGCGTTTGTGTCACGCCTGCGTAGCACAGCTCAATGCCCGTGCATTGTGTGTGTGTATGTATGTAAATATAAGCCCGATTCTAGCTTCACCTTACTACGCACTCTCTATTTGTTAATTGAAACTTCATATTTATAATTCGTGAAGTGGTTTGCACGTACTCTATTTGATGGCCTCAAGACGACGTGCGTTATTTTGTAGTTTTCCTGTACGCTCACGAAGTGAATGTATTGTTGTCGACGCGTGAATACCAAAAACTAAACTTCATGGAGCCGCTACCACGGACAAACTGCCAATTGAGACATGTAGTCAGCCAAGCCGAACCCTCAATCGCCGAAGACGAAGACGAAACAAAGCAAGCTTGTTTAAGAGTCGAATGTGAACTGCTTGCGAACTGTTAGTGTATAAACTCACTTAAGAGTAGCATGTAAACTGCTTGCTGCAACTATCTGCGCTTAGCAATGGACACAGCTCAAACGGGAGCTGGGCTGCCAACTTGTAAAAAGAAAACAAAATCGATATAAGTGGGAAGGAAAACAAAAGATAAGAGCAAATAAACAATCATTCAATTTCTGATTTAATAACAGTTCAAGTGCCAGTGTCCAAGCTTTACACTATTTCGTGTAGTTAACTTTTATAGTATTCTTTAGATTTTTTTGAACTTCTTAAAGGGTAATGAGCGGGCTCTAACATTTTATGGTTTTTATGGATAGAAATGTTAACTACCAATTTTTATATATGAATTTCAAAGTTTAGCAGAATCCCATTAATATGTGCTATAGCTCACAACCAGTCGGTAGCCACCAATTTATTTTAAACCCAACAAGCAAGAAAGCTACAGTCGAGTTTGCTCGACTGTGAGATACCCGCCACCCAATTTTACCATCAAAATATTATATTTTTCAAAAATACTGACATATACTAAAAAATACCAAAATAATATATCAAAATTTTCTTTGTTCGAAATTATTAGCTTGGCGACACTTTAGTTGGTTTATTGAACACCATTATTATGTCGCGGAGTATCATAGCATTTAGCTAAATGCAGCTGCACGTGGTAACGCCTTATAAAAGTAATCTCTTAATAACTTATGTGTTTTTTATCCGATTGTAACCAAATTCGCAGAGATCATTAAGATGGTGATTAGTATTGTGCGTACCAAAATTGAACGACGCTTGCAATTCAGTTTTTTTCAATTTGCATGGGCGGAAAGGGGCGTGGCCAAAAAAAAAAACCAATTTGCTTTGTTGCTCTATCTCTTATCGTCTCTGAGATCTAGGTGTTCATACGGACAGACGGACATGGCTATATCGTCTCGGCTGTTGAAGCTGATCAAGAATATATATACTTTATGGGGTCGGAAGGAATTCTGCCTGTTACATACATTTTCGGTCGGCACAAAGCCATAATACCCTTCTACCATTTGGGTAGTCGGGTATAAATATGCCCAGGAGCAACAGCAGTAGCGTTATCCGAACCATAGCCATATGCTACAGAGGAACTACTGAGAACTGAAAATGAGAATGCGGAAGTGCCGATAAAGTGAACTGCGTTCTTGCCACAAATGCTGACGATGTATGTAACAACACGAGTAACAAGTAACTAATAGAAATATTCAATTAAGATCACTCAAGAATACACGAAGTTGCCACAAATCTGGTAACCTTACCTGTGGCCTGTTCTTATCAGTTACAGTGTCAATGGTTCAATAATAAATATTATAGCTGATAAGCAAAGAGCATAAAATGGCACTTCAAACTACGCAAAATTCGAAAGTGATCTCAAACTTTGAGAAAGAGTTGGAGAGCACTAACAAATATATGACACTATTCCAAATACATATGGTTAGTTTAGACAACAAGGCAACAACGAAATTTCATCGGTCGATGCTTTCAATGCGGTTCTCAGATCAACTTAGAATATATGAAAAATTTTCAAATATGCATCTGGTCGACAATTAGAAGTTGATGGAACTTAATATCTTTTTCGTACCGCAAGTTCTTAGCTGTGGCCGGTGGTGATCCAGTATATATTGTATATTGAAACTTATTGAAGAAGTTTGAGTTTTCTAGAGGTAAAGTAACAAAAAGGAATATAAGTCTACAAAGTTGCGCCATTTGGTTTAATTTTTCGAAAATTGCGCCTTAGCAAGTAAGTGTAACCAAACTAATAATTATGAAACTGTTATTACGACATATTTTTGAATAAACAGCAGTATATTTTGAAGTTCCACATACGGTCTCATAGATTGTGCCGTCCCTGTTTTAAATATAAACAATCAAAAATTGTCGACGATTCGACAATTGTCGACACATTTCTGCTGCGTACTCAGGAAAAACAAGCGGCTTGTAAAAAATATTGCTGCTCTGTAGCAAGCAGTCCGTATTGTCACGATGGATATTAAAGAGGAACCTTTACTGGATAGCGCCGGTTCAGCCTGTAAGCGACAGAAGTTTAGTAATGCAAGTGGCGAACGCTGCAATGACGATGATGGCGAAATAGAAACTGCGGCCCCAGCAGCTGGCACAACAGAAGCACCAGCGTCATCTAAGGCTACCTCCTCCTTATCTGAAGTGGACATTATATTGCACGGGTATGAGACAAGTTAAACAATATCTTACTTTGTTCATGAATGATCGATTTTCACGTTTTGCAGTTTTGCGGAAACTAAAAAGGGGGCAATGTTTATTGCCGCAAATAGCCACAACAACAATAAAAACAGCGGCGGAGGCGACGAAAATGATGACAACATATTAGAAATGCATACAACTAATGAGACAACAGAAACAACAACAACCAATTCTGAGGACAAAATGGTGATTAATACTTTAACCGATGAACCTGCTGCACTCGATGACGTTGATGACGAAATAAATCAAACTCCCGCATCTGAAATGCAAACTGCAATGCAGGATGATATAATAGGTTATTCGCGTAGCCCCGCCGCCACAGGTCTACCTCAGAGCACCTTCGATACTGATACCGAACCTGTGGAGGAGGAGAATGTAGTATCGCCTACGTTCAACCGTCCTCGCATGCATACTACTCGGTCCTATCGATCCACTCTGTCATCCAGCAGCAGCAGCAGCACCAATGTTAGCTATGGTTACTCTGATCACAACAGTGATGCCAATAGTGCAGAAAATCATGGCAACGATGGAACAGACGAAGCAGGCGAGGCATCCAATGCATCCGAGCCATCCTTCGAAGAGCATGAATCTCCGATGCCATCGCTGGCTTCAGAAGAGAGCAGCTCTGACTCCAGCATGGCAATCTGGAATCGCTATTACACATCCAGCAATGAGGAGCACGATTTCGTAAGTCACTAAACAAACTTCATGTTCATACTATTGAGATGCAATATACTTGATTTTAAAAACATATCGCGCACGTTAAAAAGAAATCCAAAGAATTCCAAACATTGAAAACAAATTAAAGTATATTTTTACTTTTGCAGGACGATGACTATAACGAGGAGGACGCGAACCCTAATGACAAGCTACAAGTTGACACTGCTGTTAATAATGTCATGGGCAAGCCAAAGCCATTGTACACGGTAAATCTTACAACAGATTTAATGCAGCGCGAGCATAATATAATCAATCGTATTGGATGGCGAGGCGGGTACACTTCTGATAAGAGCTTTATTCAGGATTTCTATGGCTCGCGACAAGTGGTAGAGCGCATGACGCTAACGGAAAATATGTCTTCCCATAAGGGCTGTATTAACTCTTTGAATTTTAATCGTTCGGGAGATCTTTTATGCTCCGGATCCGATGATCTCATGATCGTTGTATGGGACTGGGCCACCGGCAAACCTCGTCACAAATTCAGATCAGGCCACACTCTAAATATATTTCAAACGAAATTTTTGGACAGCAATGGCTGCTTGGATATTGTTTCCTCCAGTCGCGATGGCCAAGTGCGGCGTGCCGTCATACCTCCCTCAGGTGCCAGCAGCATTACAAAAACGCGTCTTTACTATCACAGCGATGCGGTGCATAAGCTTGTTGTTGTGCCACATAGCCGGTTTGAGGTGATGAGCGCTGGTGAGGATGCGGCAGTTAAGCATTTCGATCTGCGTACCACCAAGGCGACAACAATGCTGCGTTGCATAGACAACAAACGCCGCATACGCTTATTCAGCATTGCCCATCATCCCTATGCGCCGGAATTCTGCATCAGTGGCTCTGATGATAAATTACGCGTCTACGACAAGCGCAAGTTACCCAATCCCGTGCATGAGATGACTCCAAAAGATATTAAAGATGTAAGCCTAATCAAAACATTTACATATCTTTAACTAACACTCATTTACTTTTTGCAGTCGAAGATAACTCAAATCACGTGCGCCGTTTACAATTACAGCGGCAGTGAGATTCTCGCATCGTACAGCGATGCTGGCATCTATCTCTACGACAGCCGCAATTACAAGGATGGGGAGTACTTGCATTACTACGAAGGTCATATGTAGGTGACATATTAATAGTTTTAGAGCAGACATTAACCTTTTGTACTTTACAGAAATAGTCGCACCATTAAAGGTGCCAACTTCTTTGGACCCCGCTCCGAGTACGTTGTGAGTGGCAGCGACTGTGGACATATTTTCTTTTGGAATAAGAGCACAGAGGCTGTGATCAATTATAAAAAAGGCGATCTTTCTGGCGTTGTCAATTGCTTGGAACCGCATCCTTGGATGCCTGTGCTGGCCACTTCAGGACTGGAACACAACGTTAAGATTTGGACACCCTCCGGATTGCCAGAATCCGTAAGTTTATTACAATATTCCCAGAGAATATTTCTCTAAAATCATGAACTATTTTTTCCAAAAGGTATTGAAACCAGAAGCGCTAAAGGAAACATTGCAGCGCAACTTTAGGCGCAACATTATGGATGTGGGTGACTTCGATGTGAATCACATTCATTACTTTATACGACAGCTTATTGAACCACGTCGTGGGTCAACTTCGGCAGCCTCTGGACAGAGCACAGATCAGCCGAGACGCAACAGTAGCAGCAGTGAGAGCAGCAGCAGCAACAACGGCAGTAATCCCGGTTTATCACATGGAACACGTCGCCGCGGAGGTAACTCAAGCAGTTCCGATGATGGACATACAAATGCTCTTGGCTGTAATACTCAATGAGAATTTTATTATCCCCAAAGCCTAATTTTGTAAATTTTTGTTTGATGGCTTTGCTATAGACTTTTGAAGTCTTTTTGTTTTTCTGTATAGAGAATATCTCAAAAGTTTGCGTGTGAATATCTGTGAATATACAAATAAGTGCGCTCATTTTATATTATTAAATGAAGATACACATGTAAAGTTAATACATTAAGTTGGCATTGCTAATTTGGTTGTGAATTGAAAATGGAGGCATGCACGTTTGCTCTCGAGATCCTGTAACAGTCAGGTATACTTATGACTCATGTGTGGTCTTCCAGTAACAATTTTAATTGTCAGTAACACAAAGCTGAATTGACTCATATCACTAAGCAAAAAACATATATTCATTGCTTAGTGATCATATCATATAATTCAAAATTCACATTTTTTGTTTCGAGTTCTGTGAAACTATCGATCAATAGAAGAGGATACATTGCAGAAATTGATGACATGGTTAATAAAACTACGTTTTAAAATTTAAATACAAAACAAAAATATAAGCGGTTAAAACACCACAGTAACCACGAGTTAAATTTCAAGAATATTTTTTTAAGCCATTACTTGTGTACTTTGTGTACGTCCCTTACCAATTGTGCAGACTTATTCTGATCAAAACTTTATCAGCCCTGTTTGTCATAGTAAATCGAAGCGGACAATTTAATTAGTCAAGAAGATATGAGCTCGATTCGTATGAGCTTCATGTCTTTTTTTTAATGCAAAGCGTCGCAGAAGCTGTGAATACATAAGTAAGCGTGCTCATATACTAATTTTGAAGAATGTTTAACAAATAAACACGCTTTAAGGAACAGATTCAGCTTGAGATTCAATTCGTGTCTCTCTCCTACTCCTGTTGGAAGTTCATTCCATTCACTACTCGTTCGTCTGGCAAATGAGGGCTACGCTGCGCTTTACCCAGTGCGATGCCTTGGCCTGTGTGTTAAGCAGCAACGGCACCACATAGTTGGTTGAGTGACCAGTTGTGGACAGCGTACCTCTGCGCTCAGCAGTCTTGTATAGTGGACAGCGATATCGAGTGCCCTCAGTTAGTTGGGATAATGTTACGGGACGGAAATAAATGACAGGCATAGTGTACATAAGGATCTTGGGCAACTGTTCGACTAGCATGTTTTGTTCCCAATGCCAGCGCGCACCCTCCAGAAACAGGCCATTACAATAGACGCCATCATCTGGCGGTGACGGCTTTGTTTCCACTTTCAATACGTCGTAATCAAAGGTGAGCGTATCAATAGGAATCTTGTATTTTCTTGCAAAATTCTGCATGGCACCGGTGAGAAAAGCCTGCGTGAAAAAGAATCCCGATAACCAGAAAGTGGACGGTTTGCCGACACGATGCCACTGATGCAACCAATTGAGACGCTTGTATAGATCTTGCACATATGAGCCTAGGGGTTTGAGACAAGGATACGATTTGCCCATCCACTTGACTGGAATGCGATTGAACTTCATGGCCAACATAACATTCTCCAAATCTGGTGTCATCACAAGGATGCCCTTAATGGCCATGGCCAAGTCGCGACAAGAGCCACGAATTTCCTTTTGCAGTTTGAGAAAACGTTCCATTTCCTGTACAACAACCGTATTCATCGATTCATTGTAGTTCACAGGATATTTTTCTGCCGCACCCTCGATGTCCATGTCGACTGGCATTTCAGTTTCAATCTGTTTTATAGTGTCCAATATCATTTGCTCGGGACTGACGCCACCACTCGACTGTCCCGCCGCCTCGCTGCCCAGCAGCAGAAGCATAGAGTCCAGCAATGTTTTGGTCGTCTGCAGATCGCGCGTAATGCCCGAATTGGCATGCAATCCATAGACTTCGGGTGGTGCCAGCGACGGCATGCTTTCGTCCAGATAGCGCAATATCTCACGATGCTCCGTCTTACGCGGCAGTATATAACGATCATCGTTGGCGAAGCGGTAGCGCAAATCGGACACCACACCGGCATTACAAAAGTCCGCCAAAATTGTGACAATAGCACGTCTGTCCCAATTATCCGTGACTCGTCCACCGTAATTGCACTCACTTGTCAAATACGATATGGCATCGTAAGGCACATGCTCGTATTGATTGAGCAGCATCTAAAGATATAGAAATGAGCATGAATAAATTATTCATGATATTATAAATTATTATTACTTACACTTAGCTGCAAAACCGAGATTTGCAGATCGGACTCATTAAAGCCGTATGGTATATTCCAGCCCAATGGTCCGTATTTGCGACGTTCCTGTACGACTGCATGGAAGAAACATATGCCGAACAGCAGTCGGGTAAAGGCACGATCCTGTTTGGCGCAGCCCAAATAGAACTCTGGCTCATTGATTGGCTCCGAGTTGTAGGAGCGCATTAGATTCTCGCGCAGACCCGTCGGCGGCTCATTTGTCATTTTCACTCCATTCTGCAGTATCGTCACAGGAAATTGTGGTGTGGGATATGCAGTTAACCAAATACGGAAATTAGCTGCAAATTGAACAAATAAATAATAATATTAAATTTGGCAAAATGCATAACTATTTAACAGCTTCTTCTGATAAGTTTTGACTTACCCTGTGTATTAAACGTATCCATGTTTTCCCAGAGATACTCCAGCGTGGGCATCCAAGAGGCGGCCAAATGGCAGTTCTGCAGACACACCCAATAGCCCATCTCCTGGGCATTCTTAATCAAAGCAGTCGCAATGGGACCTTGTCCTTGACCCAACGAGATGCTCTGAAATGATTCTTCTTGTCCCATTTTTTCAGCAAACACCAGCAGCGAGCCCAGCGGATCAGCGCCTGGTGATAGAATGAAGACGAGCGGCGTCAACGCTGTGGAATCCGCATACGATTTGGATATATCGAACTCGGGCGGCGACACATACTGCTCCCCAATGGTTTCGGCAATAAAATTACGCACACCCAGGAACACAGAGTCCGGACGCAATGCCTTCAGCACAATGATTTTCTCAAAGGCGGTGGTCTTGTCATGCCAAGGAGCCGGCAATGGTTGCAGCTCCGGCGAGGCATGATCATAGATGGCCTGCCAGGCAGCCAGATCGCTGCGAAATGAGTTGACAATGCCATTGAGTTCTTTGAGCTCCTCCAAACGTAGGACATTCAACCAGACGTTATCGGTTATCCAACTGGGATCGGGATTGGGCGGTATATGGCCCGACTCCTTGGCGCTGGTCAACAAAAGCGACAAATGCCGCATTTCCACCTGACCCGTGCCGAGCATGATACGTACGGTCAGTATGAAGGAGAAGAGCAGTTTATCCTTCTCGAAGATGGAGCGACAAACATTGTTGTACAGATTCTTGGTGAAGCCATCAACCAGAAATTTAATGCGACGCGGCAGATCCTTTGACTTGTTGGCCGTCTCAATGGAGTACATGTAGAGATTGATGTACCAGTTGAGCGAGAACTGATACATGGGATCAATGTTGGGCAGATCCGTGATCGAATAGTACAATATGGAGGAGTGCACTGCAACGGGTTTATAGTTGAGTCGAAATGCCTCAATCTTTGCAGAAGTTTCTTTGGCAGCCTCCTGCTTCTCTAGAATGTCCTTGGACAGAGTCTTGGAATCCGCCAATATCAAGATGGCCGCCTCATTCTCGAGTATGTCACCCTCACTGGACGTCAATGTCTTCAATATCATGTTCTCGGCATCGAGCAGTGCTCCCTTATTAGCAGCCGCCTCGGAAGTGAGCATGATGCGCAACTCTTGCAGATCAGGACGCTCCTTGGCAACCACAATACTCAGCAGCTGATCCATCAAGGCGTTCTGGGTGAGCGCAAAATTGATGACAGTCACCTTATTGAAGGTCTCGGGCAGAAAGTGCGGATTACGCAGATTGCAGGTCATGTAGAGTCGGAAATTTGGCGAAACTGGCACCACATTCTCGCCCAGACTGATGTGCTTGATGCCGCCCTGCAGAAACGTCTGCTTCATCAGTATGGGATCTAGTGGCACCTCCAGCTCCTCTTGCACATTCTCAATGATCACAGGCGAACCATACTCCAGAGCTTCGGCAATGATCTTCATATAGTTACTCTGATTAAATTTGACGCAATTTAAACGATTCTTGCGCTCCATATTCTTTAGCCAATTGTTGGCCTGTCCCTGAGGATCGATGAATAGACTGTAGCGACTGGAGTTGGCTGAGATGATAGCATTCTCGCTGGAGAACTCATCGTTGGGCAGCCCATCCAGTTGCCAGTTCTGTATGGTGACATCCAGGCCCAGCACAGCAGTGATTGAATATTTTTTGGAACACGGTATTTGCAGTTCGTTGCACTTCTTGAACCAATCCGCTACACACTTGGCACGAAACTGCAGATTGACAGCGGACAGATAGGCAATGATGCCGCACGAGATGAGCACATCGCCCGGCAGCTGATCGTACAGATCCTGCAGATCATCGGCTGCCTTGTTCCAGCGCGACTTTTCGCCACCCAAGCCACCGATAAGGGATTCGGCACGCAGCAGCTTGTTGCGACAATTCTCGGCATGCTGTTCTGTGCGTTTCATCTCCTCGTTGGCCTTGTCCAGCTCAATGTTGAGCAGTGCCACCTTCTCCTCCAGTGCCGCGGCCATAGCACGCTTCTCGGCCAGAAATGCCATGGTATCGGCATATTCCTTTTCGGCAGCCGCCAACTTGGCCTTTTTGGGTGCCACCACCTTGGCAACATCATCGTACATGTCCATGGCAATGATCCACTGGCACAGACCCTTGGCAGCACTCGAGGCTTTGGCCACCACCTTGGGATCAAAGTCCTTGTTGGGTATAAACTCTTTGCGTATGCGTTTAATGGTCTCCACCGGAATGTTGTCCTTGTCGAATTCACGCAACGAGGGCAGGAAATTCATATCGCCCAATATGCGTTTGCTGGGTCCCCAAAAGTCGTTGATCATTTTGCCCGAAGCGGGATCGGGTATGCGCTCCGGTGGCAGCCCCTTCATCACACAGACGGCCGCCATGACCAACTTGATTACGGGCGGTGGATTCTTCATGGACTTGACCAGCGTTATGTCAGCCGGCTTGAGCGTGTTGAGTGCCGCCAATGCATCCTCCAGCACAGGTATGGCCTTGGCCAAATCCTTCTCGCACTCCCCCTTGAGCACCTGGGCTGCTTCCGCCTGCACGGAGGCCACCTCCTCGTCCCGTTTCACCTGCTCGGCAGCAGCATTAGCCGCCAGCGTCTCCTTGCTAATCTCCAGCATCATTTTGCGTGATGCCTCGGCCAGCGCCAACAGTTTCGGTTGCAATGCATTCAAATCTTTCTGCATTATGGAAATGGCAGCAGCTGCCGCTGCCAAAGTGTCCAGGCCGCCAATGTAGCGCATCTTGGCTGTGTAAGTCTCCTTCTGCTTGCGTGCGATTAGCGTTTGAAAGGAGCGTATTAGCTCAATGAAAGAGGCATTGGTCTGATAGATGTGCCGTCCGGCCAATTGACAAAACGAGCGCGTAACTTGCGCTGCTGTCGTATGAAAATATTGGCAGGTGTCCATGATGGCCATTTTGATTTGTTCGGAGGGCACATTCACATCCACCAGTGACATCTTGGCAATCATTTGCAACGCCTCCTCCGGCCAGCTGTCGTACCAATCGATGGTGCAGCAATTGACCAGCGATGGGTATAAACGCACCCGGGTGCGCAGTGCATCGCCAATGGGCGAGAAGCTGAGTACAATGTGTAGCTTCTGCTTGCAGCGATTGACAAAGAACGAGAAGACCTGCAGCGGTGAGACATCAATGTTGCGATTGCCACCTTGGGCAGCCAAACGCGCCATCTCGAGTACCTCCTGCTTCTCGTCAATGGGAAAGATGTTGGGCACCTCGCCTTGATTCAACAGACAATCGATGTCCTGCAGAAAGAGCTCCATCTTGATTTGATTCTCGGTAATCAGGAATGTGGTGTGTTTGTTCATGCCGCCTGCCTCCTTGAGGATTAGTTTGATGTCATCATGCCATTCGTTGGCACCGTAATTCTTGGTGATTTCTGGCTGAAAGAAGGCTGTTTGCACCATATTGGTGGCCAGTTTAGTCAGCGATTGTCGTCCCGAGCCGCCCAGACCAATCAACAATGCGCTGGCGCCCTGTATGGAGATTATGCGACAGATGCGATTCAAGTGGAGCATCGCAAAGGTAAATAGTGTTATGTCCATTTTGGAGCGACGTGTGGAATTGTAATCCTCTAGGCTGGCCGAGGCGAGCTTGTGAAAGACCTCCATGTTGGGCACCTCCTCGTAGCGACGATCATCCGGTTCGCTGTCCTCGTCAAAGTACATGCCAAAAAAGATGCTGTTGGCGGTCTCCATGTTGAACACAGCATCGTCCTCCTGGGGAAGAGGCAATATAGTAAGGATAATAATAAACAGAGAAAAAAAAGAGCGCCACTCACCATTAGATACTTCTCGAATACATTCTCAACCTTGTCCTTGAAATTCATCTTGAGGCATTCGTTCAATTTGTCAAACATCCACTTGCGATCAATGTCGTCCACGAGGCGATCGTAAAAGACACGCATTGCCTCGTGATACCAGACACGCACCAGCATCTTCTTATCAGTCACAGACTCCTTGCGCACCAGAGTGCAGCCGGTGACAACACGCGCCATGTCGCGCAGATTGAAGATGTAATGGGACTTAGCAGGCGTGGCACGAATCTCGGCCTGCACGCACTTGTAAATGCTTTGTGTAGCGGCCACAATTTGATTGGTAACCAGAAAGACATCCTGGCCATGCCCGGAACGTCGAAAGCCATTCAAGGAGACATGCAGAAAGATGCGAAACATGGTGTCATCGCTGAAAGTGTTGATGGAATAGACGTGAAAATGATTGAGAAAACGAGCATAGACATCCTGACGACTGCCGCCGGGCAAACCACAAGCACACATAATGAGCACATTGTGCAACCAGATCTTGGAGCTGTCCTTCAGATCATACACATGGCCATAATCAAAGAACTGACGCAGCAGTTCCAAAGGCGGCTGAGCGCCATAGACCTCCTTCACGGGCATGTTCATGTCGTCGATAAAGAGTATGCTCTGCATGCCCTTGGGCGGACCATAGATGCCACGCTTCCACTTCTGCAGCTTGGCAATAATCTGCTCCTGTGTGTTGTTGGCCGATATCATCACCGTGAACGTTATGAAACCCGTCTCGTATTGTTCCGGATTCAGTTTGTTCATCAAATAGTTCTGAACGTAAACGCTTTTACCGGTGCCCGTTGGACCAACGAGTAGCATGCGTTTCTTGTGCTTCACGTGCATTTGCAGCAAATGAACGTAACGACCCGTGTCCACGGTGGGTACAATTACACCAGTCTTGGTCTCCTCCACTTCCATGCGCTTGGCCAATTCCGGAAAATAGCGCCAGCTGCCACGCTGCTTGAACAGAAACATATAGTCAACAATAAGTCCATCCAAAGGCGGTGTCACTTCCATCTTTCCCAGCAACGGAGGTGTCGCTGCCTCGTTCTCGTATATCTGCAAAGTGACCAGTTGTATAGTTGCATGACGGGATGAGCAAAGAATTCAGGCATACGTACGCTGCGCAAAAACCCATCGAATTTCTCGCGTGATTCCGTATTCAAGACGCCACCAACGCCCCAGGACAATGCAAAGAGCATGGCAGCCTGCATGTGAGCCATGAAGTACTTGTCGTAATCCTCAGGATTCTCCTCGATGGACTCATCCATCAGCATGTCAATCAGATCGAATGTAGTCATCATGCAATTGAACTCGCCCGGTCGAATAAATTGGGAGCAAGAACGTCGCACAAAGTTTTGACACTGGAATGATAAGAGAGCATGAATGATTGAACTCTGGTCCGGTTCTGCAGCTGCACTTACCGGCACCAGCAGCCACGTTAGCATGGTTAGCATATATTTCACATTTTCCGGAGTCGCCCATCGAGGATCGGCCTTTTTCAACCAGGTTTTGGCAAAGGACTGCCAGCCCAGTGTCGCGGGCTCCATGTAGATCATGCCACAACGGGACACAGTGGCAGGTGAGGCCTGCGCCAGATCCATGACCTCAAACACCATAGACATCTCGTTCGACATGGTGATCACCTCGCCGCTGGTCAGGCACAGCTTCTTATTGTCGTCCAACACGGTGTTCATGTTTTCAATCCACACCGCATCCACGGGACCATCAAATATGACCTAAAAACAGACAGAGAAAGCTACAGCCGATTATAAATAGAACAGTGACAGTAGACTTACCCATTTCCTGTCAGGAGTAGGCGTCATGGCGAAGTCGCGAAAGATGCGAGCCACCAAGCCATCGGTCCACTCGTACGAGACAGGATCAAAGGAGCCATACAGTTGATTCATGGTAATCGACTTCGGATTCATAATGCCCATTTGAACGTGCTGATAATAGTTGCTTTTGGACGGCGCCTTTATCTTAAGCGCCGACAGAACCTTGGCCAGCACTTGCAGTGTCTTGGATTTCCCAGACAAAGGTTCACCCACCAGCATAAAGCCATGTCGCACAATTATCATCTCATATGTCTGAATGACTTTGAGCAGAAAACTGGGCGCCGGCTCAAGGACAGCTTCCTGGCAAACACGCTTAAACTCCTGCTCCATCAGCGTGTAATCAATGTGGGGCAACTTGATGCCTGGAAAGATGTCCGAGATGATGCCCTCGAAGAGCGGCACATCGAACGACAAGAACTTGGGCAGATTGACATCAATTAAACTGCGTAACAGCAATATATCCTCCAACTCATCCGGATACTGTTTCTTAATGTTGCCACAGGCCGAGAGCACCGTCTTGACCGCACGCATGCCATAATCATAGTGATTCTGGCTGGACAACTGCTCCGAGCAGAGGCGATAGGTGGTCACAATTTTAACAGCCAGCTTGCGAGCATCCACAAAGCCATAGGAGTACAGCGAGATCTCGCCAATCATGGCATAGTCCGGCACCATCATGGCCACCGAACGGAACAGCACTTTCAGATTGTCGGGCAGCTCGGAGCGGCCTGCATAGCCCGGATTCATGGTGATGCAGACATAGCAAGCGGGATTCAACAACAGTTCGGTGCCTTCAAACATAAACTTGGTCGCATTGCCGCGCACCGCTTGTATAATCAATAGAATCTGTTGGGCAACCACTGACAGCACCTCCAACTCGATACGATTGAACTCATCGAAGCAGGCCCAGGCACCGCACGAGGCCAGTCCCTTGAAGAACTTACCCATGGCCTTGTAGTCGAGGCCATCGGAGCAATTGAATACCTTGCACTGTACGGCTAATGCTTTGGCCAGATCCTTGGTTGTCTCCGTTTTACCTGTGCCCGCCGGTCCTTCTGGCGCGCCATTCAAATGCAACTGATAGGCACCGACTAGGGTGCGATAGCAGCGATCCGTGAGTGGTGTGATGACCAGACGGTCCGAGTTGCCCAAATACTCATTGGCAAACGGGACAGTTGCATTGATAATGCGCACCAGCATCGTGGAATCCTCCCAATAGTAGCGCATCTGGGCCAACCACTGAAAATCGAATTCGCTGCTAATCTTGAGGCGTATCAGTTCCTCGGTCACATCCTTGGCATGCACATCAATCACAATCAGCGACTTGATGGTGATTCGATTCAGATTGCTAATCACTGGCGATCGCACCAATGTCACAATATCATTGAGTTCCTTGGTCAGTTCACCAAAGAAATGATTCATTACCGTCTGATTGCCGCCATAGCTGCGACGCAGACAACTGTGCATGCGGGATGCCCAATACACCTGGGAGACGGCGAGCACCACCATTTGTGGCCACTCCAGCACCCATTCGTTGCGTTTGAGGGTCGGATAATGATTGTAGGAGAGTTCGCTCTCGTTGCGCACCGCCATTAGCATCTGCTCCTCGACACCAACGAGCCACTTTTCGACACTGCCGCCGGCAGCGACTGTGGAGATCTCTTCGAGAAATTTAATGTGTTCCTTGTCGCTGCTAATCATGGCCAGCACATTTTTGCCTGCATCGAATTCAAGTATGTTGATGCCTTCAAAGCATTTGCTTAAATGTGGCTGCACCCGTAATGGATCCTTGGTTTCGGAAAGTATTTCCAGCATTTCGTCATTGGCCAGAAAGAAGAAGCGCGGAAAATATAAGCGCTTCTTCTCCAGATAGTTGCTCACACCCGTCGATATGTCCTCCAGCAGCTCGTTGGCCTTCTGCAGTGCCTCAAGCAGTCCAGAAACTGGCGCCGTTTCCATCACCAACGGATTGCGCATTACCAAGCCCATGTTCCGTGTGTATGTCTGCTCCACAATGGTAAAGAGTCGTCCCTCCTCGGGCATCTGTGCCACAATATCTTTAGAAGAGAAGATGGGCAACAAATACAAATAATTGATCTGCACTTTGCCCCACTGATCCAGCGTCTCATTGACGCGCATAATCTTCTCGTACCAGGCGCGTACTTCCTCCTCGCATGGCTTCATAAAAGCGGATCCACGCATGGTCAGCGTCTTGAGTATGTGGTCGTCCAGCAGCGCCTGAATGTCATCCAGACTGGAAAGTATGGTGACGCCAGTTTCCTTGTAGGGTCCCGTCGGAAACACCTTGTTCTCCCACTCCTTAATCATAATCTGCAAATTGTTCCAGAGCTGTAGCTCTTTGTTGGCGCTAATACTGATTACCTCGAACTGATCAAGTATGTCATCTAGTCCAGAGTTGAGTATCTTACGCAATGTTGTGCCAGCATCCGGTGTAATATCGAAACCGGCTATATCGGACATATCCTTCCAATGGCGCTTACGTAAAGCGGGATTGCACATGGTGTTCACAATGAACACACCAATTGTAAAATCTTTGATAGACTTGATCATGTGGGCACACAAGCGCAAGGGCACGGGATGCTTTTCTGGATCAGGATCTTCTGTTTGCCCCTAAGAAAAAAAAGGCAGTTTAGTGTGAGTAAATTGAGCATCAAATGCGAATTACTTTAAATTTGCAGACTGGATCCTCGACCATGTCCTGCTTTATCTTGATGCGATAGTATTTCTGATTCTTCTGGAACTCCTTGAGATAATCGTCAGTTGTGGTCTCCACAAACTTGGGCTCCAGATACTCAAAAGGTCCATCCGTCCACACACTCAAATATCGTTGCCATTCAATGCAGAGTCTAAAATATCGAAACAAAGATCAGTTTACAATTACATAGATATAATATTGGAATGTACCCACTTCATGAGCTCGGCAAAGGGATACACGAAACCCTTGATGATTTGCAGCGTTGGATATTCGGTTTGATTCACTTTAAACAGTTTCTCTTCCTTGTTGATCCACGCCACGTAGTCGTCAAAGGTCTTCAGTTGGTCAATGAAATTCTGAAGTGTAATGTACGATTCTCGAAACTTTTCGGGCCTGCTCATGTCGTCAATGACGCCCAGCTTGGGGAGCAGCTCTTGTATATCCGTATTCAGTTTCTTGACAACCTCCTGCAGATGCTCCTCAAAAAGGAACTTGTACTGCTCTTGCTGTGAGGCATTATAGTCACAAATCTCATTAATATCTTTAATCCAATTGATTGTGCGAATGGTTAAATCAAAGTGATACTTGGACATCTGGGTGAGCTCGACAATGTTGGTGCCCACCTGCAGGCAATACTGTATGCGATCCGTTAGCTCCGCCAGCTTAGTCATCTTCACATATAACATATATTCAGCGCTTTCGAGTAGCTCCTCGGTGGACTTGGGTATGAGCAATGCCTTAAACTTAATCTTTTCGAACTCGGCGCAAATATCCTCTTCGGCTTTGATGTGTTCGCTGATAATAATTTCCGTTATATCGGAGATTAGACTTTCGGCGAGATTACGCAATCCTTGTATGGCCGGTTCATTGTCCACCACGGCCATCTCAAAATAATCAGTGGCCGGTTCACTGCACAGCATATTGATGTACTCATAGTACTTATTGATCCTGTCAAAGTACTCCTCAAACTCGTGTGGTTCCTCCAGAAAATTGACCAACTCATCGCGTTCGTCCGGTGAATATAGTCCGAAATATTTCTTGCGATAACCATCGATATAGTCCGTCAACTGGGTGTAGGTGGTCACAATGATGTCGCTCACTCGATGAATAACATCCTTGATATGGTTCTCGTTCATTTCAATCTTGAGATAGTCATTGACCTGCGCGTATGCCAATGTCAATGTATCCACCTGCGGTTGCAGCGCCTCCATGCGATAGCCAACCATTGAAATCTCGGTTACAATCTCCCCAAATAAGGCCTGCATATTGTACATATTGGGTCGCATGTCCAGACCTTCGTCCGCATCGCTCCAGCAAAGGGACATGCGAAAGACGGGCATGGTACGTGGCATACTGCAGATGCGGCAGAGTTCATCAAAGGTGCGCATCTTCATGTTGTTCACCTCGCGATTCATCAATCCTTCGAGCCCATTCCAGGCGCGCTTCCACTGCTGGATGGGCATTACCCGTTTGCGCAGCATACGCTTGAGTACGAGCACAAGTCGAGTGTACCATGTCCAGCGCAGAAACGTGTTCGTCTTATCCAGTTGATTCTGTATGTACTTGCGATAGAACTTGTGAGACAATGCCTCTCGGCCACAGAGCCCCAGTTGCTGCTGTTGGGCGCCCATGCTGCTCACATAGTTGAAATTGCAAGCGAACTTCGGCAGCTCCACCACCGATATGCTGAGAACCACACGCATAGGCAGCTGAAGTATTAGCAGCTTCTGTGCAATCTTGCGACGATTGTCCAGATACAGTTTATAGTTCTGTGAGCGTCCGGGCAGCTTAAAGTGAAAATCCGCACGGGGTAAATTAAATGTTGCGGGATCTTCGTCCGAAAACTCGGGATGCAGCAAAATATTCTTCATGCTATAGATTTTCATCAGGCGGTCGTACTCCTCGTGAACCTCCTTCATGTAGGCATTGACCAGTTCGGGATACATGTTTTTCAGTCGGTCCGATGCAAAACTAAGTATTTTAGCCTCCGTCTTTACCAGCATGCGGGGCACAATGATTTTACGCACCTCTCGACGCAAGTTGTCCACATAGTGGGATTGGGGTAATGGGCGTATCTCTGGATCCGGTGTCAATTGTTTCTTCGCAATCTTTACCTTCAAGTCAGCGGCACGTTGCTTGAGGAATGTGAAGTGTCGCCGCTCGTGGACATCGGATATGCGAAATGTTAATAGCGGATTCTTCATATACGGCTCATTGTCATATTTGGTTATGTCCGACGGTGGTCGATGCATGCGCTCCAACTTACGGCTAAACATGTTGCCGCCGATTCGTGCTGCTCCTGTTCATATGCAAAATATATAGTGGCGGCGAAATATTCTCAAATAAGTAATCACCTTACATTTGATTAAAATTTCTAGTTGGCCGTTACTAGGGAAACTTTCATTTGTTTGAGTACTTTGTTTTGTTTTTCGTGTTCGTTTTGTAAACAAACTATCACCAAGTGTCGCGTTACAAAGGGTTGATCCTTTTTCTTAGCCATTTCAAATGAATTTCTAAACAATTTCATTGTTGTGCTTTGCACCCCAACGTTAGACGCCATTTTAAAAAATCGTTGTAGATATGTATGTATGTATTTGTATTTATTTAATTACCGATTACGATAGTACTTATCGATCGGTAACAATTCGATTGAAAATGACATTACAGATCAGATTAACAACTCTTTTTTTAAGCAACAACATTTACAATAATAATTATATGAATGTATATATATAGTATGTATAACACTTGTTAAATTGCCTTCAGATATACAATATTCAAAAAAAAATTAGAACCCCGAATTGTTCATAAAAAAACAGCCTTAAGTTTATGCAGATGTCGATAAACGTCACGCGTGTAAGTGTATGTGTTGGGTTGTTTACAGGCATAAGATTAGCTTAATGGCGATGTTAGGCCGTATGTGTGTGCGTTTGTGTTTGTGCTGGGTAGTTGCGCATTTAAAGCACAACATGTAAAAGTTATACAATTTGATAGATACACAATACACAATTAGTAATGAGCGATTTGTTAACAATAGATTCGTATAAAAGAAATTGCACATGTTTGATTTTTGACGATGCTTTTTAGGTACGTTTAAGCGTTTTCATATCATATTCCATTATAATTACATATTTAATGCGCATGTATTTGTATACATATATGTAATATGTACGTAGATATATACTACATATACTGTAAATTCATATACAACAAGAAAGAAAAACTATCTTCGGCTTGCCGAAAATCAAGTACCCTTGCAGAGTAAAGTACATTTAAAAACACGCTAAAAAAATGTTCACAAGTTTGGTTTTTCATACATACAAGACAATTTGAATTGGATTATTCACCATTCAAAACGAATTTGATATTTTGAATAAAACATAGTATGAAATTCTCGGCCAATTGTTCTTTTGGTAACTATATGGTATAGTAGTTGAATCCGGACAGTTCCGTCAAAGCAATTGCGTACGTAAGGACGGATCTGCATTTAATTTCATTTAGTTCAGCTCAAAATCTACGAACATTTCTACATATACATATATGTACATATGCATATGTATGCATATCGTTATTATGTATACCGTCTGCTAGGGTATAAATACATATATATAGGTGTGCTAGTGTGTGTGTTGGCATGCCAAATATTATAAATATGTAGATTAACAATTGCAATTATGATTGATTCTAGTTGTAGTTGTTTCTAGTCATTGGTCGTTAAAAAGTTAACATTGACGACTCGCTTTATCAAATTATATGCACACTTGTTATCTCTCAAATTGCAGTATATAGTCCTTTAGTTGACCTGGTAAATTCAACCGATTCACATTCTGGGCAATTTTGCGATTCATCGACTCGTAGATGGCCATACGGGCCAACTGCTTGAGGCTGCGCGGTCTGCGATATAGCGTCGATATCAATGCAATCAATTGTTCCGTCTTCTTGCTCGGCACTTGGGCGACATAGAAGTTGTGCAGAGATTTGAGGCAATTATAGAGCGGCTCGTGTTCCATGGTCAGATAGAAGAGATGGATAATTCGTGTGAATGTTAATTGTGGATCGTTGAGTATAAATTCTTTTTTCGTTATCAGTATAATATAGTAGAAAAGCAGATATCGTGAGTTTGTGCGAAATGAGTTGCGAAACGTATTGTCACCCATCGCAGCAGCGGCACCAGCACCGCCGCCTGCGCCACCACCTACAGCATCTCCTCCTCCTCCGCCCCCAGCGCCACTGCCAAGCGCCTCTCCGTAGCTGGCAATTTCTCTCGAGAAGATTGCAATGCCAGGCGTAGTCTTGCTGCTAAGCACAATATTGGGATCGGCGCCATATTGTATAAGCGTAAGAGTTAACTCATAGATGCATTCCATATCGTGGCAAGTGCGCACGTTCTGCACCATATCCATAACGGCTTGCAGAATGTGCTGATATGTCTTATTGCAGTCCAGGCCATGCTGCAGCAGTAGCAACAGAATGGTCTTGATAAAGTCAAAATTTGTGCGTTTCTGTGCATCACCATAAAGAGTAAAGTTCTCGCTGACCGTAAAGACCAGCACGTGCAATGGCTTCAAGTTCGCTCTATACGAACAATTTGGATTGGCGCCGTGCTGCAGCAATATGCGTATGCAGTTCAGATAGCACACCTGCCGGAAAATATCTATATTACATGGCTCGCTTATAACACTGATGCTTACCTTCATTGAATGCGTAAAATAATGTAGATGATCCTTGTTAATGAGCGGCACAAGCAGCACCATTATGGGCACTGAACCATCCCTGCCCACAATGTTGGGATCACCTGAGAAATTAAAGAAATTAGTAAAGACTCAAGCTAGACAATTTTATTTCAAATACAGACCATCTTCCTTAATAAGCATGTTGAGCAGCTCATAGCAAACCTCCCAGTCACGAAGATGGCGAAATACGCAGGCTATCGCACTATTACCAGTCTGATTAATGGATGGTTTTGCACCATTCAGTAGCAGAAACCGCACCAAGTGCAAAACATCCCATTTGCTCCACTTATCGTAACCATAGCGCGCCTCCTCCAGGGCATAGCGTACGATTAGCGCATGCAGCGGTGTATTGCCCAGGGAATCTGGTGCATTGATGAGTTCCTTGCAGCCGCGATCAAGCAGTATGCGCAGCGTCGCCTGTGTATCCTCAGCCGATTTTCGAGCAACAAAAATTACTACAAAAAAAAAGTTTAGATATGGATGACATATGTACATCAGCGAATTCAGTAAGCTTACCGACATGCAGCAGGGTCATCTGCTGCGTGCAGGTGCGCACGGTAGTGATGGCACCATGTTGTATAAGCAGCTCCAGAAACCGTCCATCGTGAAGCACAGCATGGTGTATGGGATAATATTCGTCCATGATGAGATTAATCTCCTCAGAACGTGTCACGACCAGCTGCTGCACACAGTTCCAGGCGCCACGTTCACAAGCCAAGTGAAGCAGTGGCTTTTTGGCTCGAAACGGTATCCAAGGCTCCTCCATCTTTTGCGTCATCATGTTTAGCACATTATATTGATCGCCTAGATATACGAAATAATCAATTAAATAGTATATGTATATGAAAAGAAAAGGGATATACCATCGATAGCATAACAGAGCGCATTCTGGAGTTTTGAGGATCGACGTTCGGCAAGGTCGTCGACAGGCCACTTGCCACTCTCCTCGCAGTTCTGATTATGAATGCCTGGAAAGCACATGCGTGAATCTGCATCGATGCGTGCGCCATGACGCAACAGCAGCTCAACACACTCCTCGTAGCCTCGCAATGTTGCTATGTGCAGGGGCAGGGAGCAGGGTAAGCGATTGACATCGGGTCGATGGCGATGCAATAACCATTTAGTGAGATCTATGTGATTGAGTCCTACGCTGCGCTGCAGTATGTTGTAGCCACAATTGTCGTGAACGACCAGGATGTTCTCGTTTTTGGGTATCTGAATCAACAGACTTTCAAGTGTTTGCAATGGTACTTTGGGATTGGCACGCAGAATTTCGAAAAGCGTTTGAATTTTCTCCTCCGTCGCTTTGGATACGTTGTGGCCATCTCGGTGTGAGAGTAGCGCTGAGCCCGAACGAAAAACTTGGCTCACTGAGCCACCCATATCGCTGTCGCTTCAAGTGTATACTTCTCCCGCCCCTATAGGGATTGCGTTTCAATTGGGATGAAGTTGGAACACTGTATGGCGCAATGATCAATGTTTGGGTGGATCACCTAGTAACAATACTAGCTACTGCATGTTTGCGACGCAGTTTCGGGTCGTTGTAGCTTCTTCTACCTGCACAAAACAATAACAATAAACAATGCGTAGAGGGCAGCACAGAGGCAAGGCAAAAAATCAATACAGAAACGAACTTTCACACATTTACACAATTCAGCACTTGGCACTACACGCGCGCTGCATTAGTTTATTCCACTTGTAATTGAACATTTTCTGTCCGTTTTTATACTCCAATTTCATCGATCAAATGCATTTTAAAAGCGTTTTATTCCAAACACTAAAAACTTTTTCTACGCTGCAAATTGTAAACGAGATAATCCTTAAATCAGCTGGTGCTTATCGACTTTCGATAAAACTTTAATCGACAATTAATGTGATAGATAACCCATCCCTGGGACATGTGTATTGTGGTGTTTTATGTTGGCGCGCAAAAGCAGATGACGGAGCTCTGCGTTAAAAATAATATTTAAGAAACAGCAGTGAAAATTCAGTTGAAAAATGGCAGATCGCTTGGAGTGTCCCTACGAGAACCTGAGCAGCTCATACCTGCTGCAGAACAGCGATTATCAGAAGCAGTTCTGCCATCTGTATGCACATCGCCTTGCCGAAATGACGCGTCTGTTGAAGCCAATGGCGGAATCCAAATGGGGCAAGGAGAAGCCAATTATGAAGCTTTGCGAGTTACGCGGTGAACAAGATGTACACTGCATTATTATTGGCACTATTTACAAACATCAGGCACACAAGCCAAGCATTTTGCGTGACATTTCCGAAGAGAATCAGCTGGCACCGCAGCCACAGCGTCAGAATTATTCCGAGCCAGGGGATAAAGTTATACTGGAGGATGAGCTACAACGCGTGCGCCTGCAGGGCAAGCACATTGAGGGACGTAGCCTAGCCACGGGAATTGTCTGTGCTGTAAAAGGCGGCACCGACTCTGACGGTTTCTTCAATGTCGAGGATATACTCTTTCTCGAGAGCGGCCCACAAAAGTCATTAACCGTGCGCACATCCAACACGAAACTTGTGCTAGTTTCTGGCCTAGATCAGCTACAGGCTCACAACTATGTAGATGCCTTAAACATGTTCCAGTATTGGTTGAGCGGTAGCTTGGGTAACACTGCTGAGGCCAAGTCCACTGTGCGACTTATTGTGGCTGGCAACTCAGTGCGAAGCACTGCTGTTGCTAGTGTGCCCACGTTACAGGTGGCACGCAGTCAGGCGAATGCAAATGACACTGTACAGGCAGTAAATCAACTGGATAGCTGGTTTGCATCGTGGGCTCAGGCACTTCACGTTGATGTTATGCCCGGAGCGTACGATCCTGCAAATTTCATGCTGCCCCAGCAACCATTTCACAAATGCATGTTTCCACTGTCCTCAAGGCTCTCGTCCTTTCAAGCTGTATGCAATCCCTACACTTGTCGGCTAAATAATGCGCTTGTCATTGGCACGTCCGGTCAGAATGTTGCAGATCTGCTGCGTAGCACTGGACTGGACTCGTCACTGGAGTCTCTTCGCTGCACGCTTACCTGGGGTCACATTGCACCCACTGCGCCGGATACATTAGCATGCTATCCCTATATCGATAGCGATCCATTCATCATGAAGGAATGTCCCCTCGTGTATTTTGCCGGTAATTGTGAATCCTTCGAAACCGAGTTGCATGTTGGCTCAGGTGACAAGCGAACGCGCCTGGTGTGCGTGCCCAGCTTCAGCAAGACCCAGAGTGTTGCTTTGGTAGATCTAGAAACACTCGACTGTCGAGAGGTTAAGTTTACTGTAGAATCTGAATAAAAACAAGTATTGTCAAACTTATAGTAAAGCAGACTTTTGATATATTAAAAATTTCATGAGTTTATTTGATCTAAGCTACGAATACAATTAATGTACGACAGGTCCGAGTGGTTCGCCTCGTATATTGGCCAAATCCAAGCGTGAGTCTACGGTGTCATCTATCAGTCCAATTACCGCTATGTTGTCGCCGCGGATAATGTGCAGGCCGAGCACAATCTGTTCAATGCCCGCCGTTGTGGAGAAGACGCGCTCATGACACTCGTCGATAATGATATTGATGGTTTGATCAAAGCCTTTTAGTGTGCCAATAAAGTTGCGTCCATCTGCAGTGATAATAGACACTGTGTGATTGATGTAGGACTCCAAGCCGGACATTGTGCCAGCTTTGTATAGCTATTTATCTCAAATGAAAACAAACAGCGCAAACTTTTTCCAACAAACTGAGAGAAGTAGCGTGACCACAAGTTGAAATTCTAAATATACCAAATTTTGGTATTTTATTAATAAATTTCGGTCACCTTTTGACTTTCGTAATATCGATATTCGTTGTTATAAGGAGGAGAACAGCTGTTCAGCTACTGCTCATGTAATCGAAGTAGAGGCTACTCCTCGTTTTGCTTTAAAATCTAAATTAAAGACTTAAAAATGCTACGCCGCCTTACACAAATAAGTGTCAAGCATCTGGCACGTTCACAGTCCACTGCCACGGTTGGTAGTAAGGAGAAATGGGATTTGTACGCGGGTGTTCTCGTCGAACGACTGCCGGTAGTATCCAAAACACTGAATCCAATAGAGCGCCAGTTCCAGGATATGTTATCGCATGTTGAGTATGAAAACAGTCTGAAATCGGATCACGAGCTGAAGCACGAGCGAGATTTGGTGCAGTTAGAGATGATTAAGCAGGGTAAGGTGCAGGTAGATTTGGATGAAAGTATCGCTAAGCAGACTGCGCAGGATTTAAAAGATGCCTATACCGAGGAACTAAAGAAATTTGAGGTTGCCCCTCGAAACACACCCGATGACGCTGCCAACAAAACTACATCCACGGATCGATGCTTGGAGGACACCCTCTACCTGCTGGTGCATCAAAAACTGGGTGAACAGCAGCACATGATACTGCCGCAGGGCCAACGCCAGGAGGGTGAAACCATGCGGCAAACAGCGGAGCGTGTGGTCCGTGAACAATGCGGCAACGAGCTGAAGGTTTTGTTCTATGGCAATGCACCAGTTGGCTTCCACAAATACAAATATCCAAGCAATCAGCGTGCGGAGAGCGTCGGCGCCAAGGTGTTCTTCTTCCGTGCCTCACTGCGAGCTGGTAATTTACAAAGTGCGAAAGACACACCAGCAAACAAATACGAATGGCTGACCAAGGAAGCTCTCAATCAGAAGCTAAAAAACGCCGCCTATTCGGGCAGCATAAACAAGTTCTTGATATAATTTAAATGTATTTCTGTTGCGTCATTTAATTAATTAAATAAAAACGATTGATTCGATGTTAATCTATGAATAAAAAGGCATTTGGTTGTAACATTTTGAAGACATGCAGCAATATATTTGATTTGCAATATGTTGAAGTGTAACATACAGAGTCAATGTTTATATATTTTTTTTTATAAAATTGTTTATTTTTTGCGTATTTTACTACTTGCATTTCGTATAAACTGGAGAGAAACAAAAGATTTTGCCGGTTATTATTGGTATTTAGTATCTTAAATTTGATCATTTTTCAATTACAAGCATTGAACAATTACGAGAAGCGTAGAAAATGTTTGAAGCCAAGCTGGCGTTTATATGATTTATATAGCATTTTGCTCTGATTAATAGACAGACATATTTAATATATTTTTGAGTATTTATTTCGATTAACATTTTATTATGTCAAAATTTAAGATACCTTTCAAGGTTCAGAGGTTCAAGAAATAAATGCAAAAAAACAAACTATAAATTATTTGCTGATAAATATTTGTATTGAAAGTGCAGTTATTGTTTGTTTTGGATTCATTGTGGCATTAACTCTTAACTAAGCATAAAACTGTTGGACTTAGATACTAAAAATTATCGAAAATAATCGTGTAAATATATATATTTTTTTTATATTTTTAGAAATAGATTGTAAGACATTTTCTCAGGCGCCATTGACAAACATCGCGATCTAATTCTGGAATAGCGTTCGCGTGAAATCTATGTAATCTAAAGCATCTTTAATGGGCTGGCCAGAGCGGGGTTCGGAGAAGGGTTTCATGCGCTGCACACAGTAGTCCGCCATGTCCTTGGTAAGGTTCTGCAAAAAAAAATAAAATTAGCTTTTAATAAATATATATCAATTGGATGATTCGATGTTAACTTACGCAGTAGAGCTCTTCCTTGGTGACGTAGGGGCGGTCGGCGGCAGTGATTGCGCGGAAGGCATTCTCGATTTCTTCGTAGGATTGCACGTTCTCGGTTTCCTTGGAAATCATGAATGCAATGTACTCCTGCAAAGAGACATAGCCATCGCGGTTGGGGTCAACAACATCGAGAATAGCCTCAAATTCTGGGTCGGGTTGTCCTTCCTCAACCATGGGCAGATCGTAACCAAGGGCGCGCAGACAAGATTTGAATTCCTGGTGATTGAGCTTTCCGCTCTTGTCCTTGTCGAAATGCTTGAACATCATCGAGAATTCCTTTAGCGAGTCCTCTGACACACCCGAATGATTACGCGCTTGTATCTGTTGTTCCAAATTATGCTGCATACGCATAGATAGCTGATCCAATTGATCCCATTGTTGTGCCAGTCCAACAGTCGAATGTTCCGTATAACGATTATCCAAAATCAAATGTTCCTCAAGTAGCGCACCAAGTTCCTCGATCTTCTTTAGATCCACCCGACGGGCACGCACCTCAGTGGCCTTTACACGCAGCGCTTCCAATTGTTGTTCCAAAGAACCAGTGCCCTCCATCATTGACGTTCTGCGTATTTCGTAAAAATTTTTGTGTGAATTTGTGTTTAAAAGAAATAAAAGTTTATTAGTAAGGAACGACAGAGTACGACATAAGGTTTAGGTATCAAATTCATTAAAGTTATAATGGATATAATGCATAAGAAAAGCAAATCTTGTTAGAGGTCTGTGGTTAAGGGCGGCTGTTGACAACTAAATTGTTTTCCTTTCGTGTTCATATATACAGGTGTGTCTTTTCTTTAACGGTAGGGTTACGAGTGTAGTATGTGCAATGACACTGGCTGATAACTAGGCATAGCAATCAGTTCGTGTCGTTGCACTGAATCTGTTTAAACAGCAGCATTGGAGATGGCCGTTAATTTAGTGTAGTTTAGGAATTAATTTTGAAATTTGTTCAGCAACTAATAAAGACGATACATATTTTAATATATATTTTATTTGACTATGAAGCGAGCTAAAATTTAAATGAATTTAGAGTAGAGAAATTAAAAAACGCCAAATGTTTGTTGAAGCTACTGAAAAATTTAGTAAAACGCTTTGGAATATAAAATATATGCAAATTTTCACTTTGACTACGATTTTTACTTTCTTTAAACTACGTTTTTTGTACATGCTAAAATTTTAAATTTTTTTTTGTAGAAAGGAAACTTGATGTTGCACAAAAAGAAACTGCGACGGACCGATCGATAATCGATGCTAACGGTGCTCTAAATGCATCTAGTTTGATTACGCACTAGAACTAGATCTGTTATTGTTATCGCTGCTTATCTAACTTAGATATATTTACAAAGCAAAAAGGCGTCAAAATGGCCCCTTAATTTAATAGTTAATTGTATTTTCATTATTTGCTGTTAGTGAGCGCATGAGCGACGACACTGCAGTTAACGCTTAGCTTGTTTTTTGTTTATATTTTTTTTGCCAAGGCAAACAACAAAAGAAACCGAAAACAATAAGAGAACGGAAAATGATAAACGTAGAAGAGAAGTGGCACCCCTGCGATCCGATAACGGATTGCAATTGGAATGGGCAACCGCTTCACTTAATTACCCTTGACGATTATAACCCAGCATATAATATCTAGAAGAATAGAATTGAACGTTTCAGTTACGCTTTGTTAAAGGGCAGGGCGGGGGATAAGAATGAGAGAGAAGGAGACCACAAGAGTTGTTTTTTTTTTATTAATTTTTTTTTGAGATTATGGATTGAGATTGTGTGGAAAGAACTGGTGGAAGGACTGGACACACACACCAACAATTGAGAAATATAGACAGTGAGCTGTAGATAGAGAGAAAGAGGAGAGGGACGGTATACTGACCTCGTTTCGGTGAGCCATTGATGGAAGAGATTGGCGTGCTTGGCGAATTCCTTGCGCAGCTTGTCGTTCTCCTCCTGTCGCTTGGCCTCCTTGGCAAGTTCGCCATCGCGTTCCTCTATGATCTTTTGCAGATTACGCCAGGTCTCCTCAAGAGCTTCCATGGTGAACCATGTGTATGGGTTCGGTCCAACATTAAAGCTCTTGATCTTCTGGTCGAGTGCTGCCAATGCCTTAAAGTCAGCTTCGGCCGATGAAAGGGACGCTTGGAATTGTGCGTGGGCGTCACGCAACGCGCGTATTTCTTCGATCGAATTGCAGCGAACAGGATCTGTGAGATCCTCTTCGGCATTTTCGAACCAAGAATTGAAGGCCGAAGCTTTCTTGGCAAATGTCAAGTAGAGTTCCTCGATTTGGCGGAATTGCTCCTGCATGGCCAGCAAGCGCTGTTTGCGCGTATCGCTAGCATCACGCAGCTTCTGCCAACGGGCGATGACATCTCCATGTCGCTTCAAGATTGCTGGCGACTGGGCATGATTCGCATTGATGAGCTGATCCTTTAGAGCACTAATATTGTGTATGCCCTCCTGTTCAAAGGCATTGAGACCTGCAAACCAGCGAACAATCATATATTAAATTATGAATACAAAATGTATAGAGCCCATACAACTTACCTGCATCGAATGTCTCCTGCTTGGTCAAAAGCGTTTGCACAGTGGACAGATCACGTCCGTATTCGTCGGAGCGCACATAGTTTTCCTTGTCATCGATCCAGCTCTCCACAACATCAGCCTTCCACATGAACTGCAGATATGCCGAGTTGTCGAGCAATGCACCCTTGCGACGGGCAGCCAATGCATTCAGATTATCCAGCTTGTTGCGCAGTTGTTGGCAACGCTGGGCGATGGAATCGCCATGATGATTCTTAGCCTCAACCAGATCGCTACCCTGCTCACAAATCAGCGAGCAACGATCCTTGTGGGCGGCAAAGTCCGTCTCAAAAGCGTCATGCTTCTTCAGCAGACCCTGAACGGCGGCCATGGAATCACCATAATCCTCCACCGAAAGTAGCTGCTGCTTCTCGGTAATCCAGGCCTCTTCCTCCTCCACTTGGGCGAGGAACTGCTGATAAGTCAGCGATTCATCCAACTTCTGGCCACGTGTTGCAGCCAAATTCTTGAGCTCAGCCCAGGCCTGATTGAGGGCCTTAAGGCGTTGCTCAATTTCGGGCACACCTAAATTGGACACATCCATCAGCTTCTCGCCAGCCTCTTGGACGGCCTGAATGGCTGGTTCGTGAGAACCCAGCTCGGCTTCGAGACGCTTGTGCTTCTTCTTAAGATTCTGAACACCAGTCAAATCACGTCCATAATCATCGGAGCCGACAAGTAGTTTCTTCTCCTTGATCCAGCTCTCCTCGTCGGCAATGTCGCGGAAGAACTGGTGCAGAGTGAGGGCCTCGTTGAGGCGGGCTTGACGGTGGGCAGCCAGATTGCATATGCGCTCGTAACGCTCATTGATGCTTTGACGCTTCTCCTGGATGCCAGCAGTATCGAATTGACCGCTCTCGACCAAGGAATCGGCCTGGTTGTTCATGTCCTTGATGCGGTCTTCGTGCGCAACGATATCCGCTTCGACCAACTGATGCTTCTTCATGAGGTTTTGGACCGAAGCCAAATCCTTACCAGAATCCTCAGTGGTCAACAAACTCTCGACCTCGCCCAACCAGAAGTCCAAATCCTTGACAGCCGCGATATATGTCCTCTGCTTATTGGCCTCCTTCAATTTCAATGACTTCTCAGTCGTTTTATGCGTCAGATATTCCCACTGATCTGCAATCTGCGTCAGTCGCTTCTGCACCGCATCCTCCGATCCGCTGCACTGTTTCTTATCAATCAGATTGCCGCCCATCGCCAGCACGCTCTGTATGCGATCCGCGTTGGCCGCCAGTTCCGCCTCGAATGCCTGATGCTTCTGGTGTTTCGATTGAATGTTTGCCGGATCCTTGTAGCTCTCCTCGGTAGCCAGCTGCAGTTTCTCTGCAATCCAGTTTTCAATCTCGTCCGCATCGCGCGAGAACTGTTGAAGCGTCTGCTCATCTCCAAGACGAGAACGCTTCTCAATCAGACCCTCCTTGAGGTGACGCCAACGTTCCAGCACTTGCTTGCGCTTGTCATCGACCAGATTGGAGGCATAATGATTCTGGGCAATCAATTGATCGGCCACAGTTTGCAAGGCAGCAATCTTTTGCTCATGTCCATTGATGGCCTTGTCAAAGTCCTCGTGCTTCTTGATCAGCGCCTCCACATTGCCACCGGCATTGGCATCGTCGTCGGCATTGAGGAAAGCCTCGCGAGCCGACATCCATGTCTCTGCGAGCTCACAGTCACGCATGTACAGCTGCAGATCCAGATTCTGCTCCAGCTGCAAGCGACGCTCGGTCCAGGCCTTCTCCAGATCCTCTCGTGCCTTGGCCAAATCCTCAATCTTCTCCTTAATCTCAGGTGAGGCATAATGATTGGCCTGCAGCAGCTCATTGCCGAACTGCTCAAAGGCACCAAAGGTGCCAGCTCGTGCATCGATTTCCGTGCGATGTTCCTGGACAACAAGAATGAAAGATTAATGAATTGTACTTGCTAAGATACTTGCACAGGATCAGGTATTAACGTTCCAGAGGGTTAGAGAACAACAAGAATAACAGATGATGAGGCAGCTGTGGTTGTATTCGTTGCAGCTTCGAATGGGTTTAGTTTTTAGTCAAAAAACACAAGGAAAAAGTACGTCGAACAGAACATTGAGTTGATGTAGATGTAGATGGTTATATTGCTGCACAAGATGACGGCGATCTGTGAAAAGCTGAATGTGCTATGCAGTCTGGAGAGTATATAAATGAGCCAGAGTAAACACACGGAGTTTTGTAAGAAAAGGTTGTGAATGCAACGAGATGACGGAGAAAGAGTTTTGGAAGTATCTGCAGCATGTTGAGAGTATTAAAAGGTGGAGCTCTTAATCAGTGTGAAATGAATGATGATTATAGAGAGTGACATTGAAATAATTTCTAAACCTGAAGTGCAGTTTAAACTCTGCAACGAATAGTCAATGTAAACTGATATTTCGAAATGTCATTTTTTAAGGGGCCTGTTTAAAAACCACATTATACAACACTTCAATTTGTATTTTTATGTAAAGTACAGGCTGGTCATACTTTCTTGTACCTCTTTTTTTTTCTTATTAAAAATTAAAAATCAAGTGATTATTAATAACCTAGTTATTTCCCAGTCTTCCAATAGGCAGATGCACAACGAATAAGCTACACATACATATATAATCTAGGTCTATAATATATAAACATATGTATGTTAGGGAAAGAAAAAAGAAAACTATAGTCGGATCTTTTCTATTGAGGAATTTCATGAAATACAAAATAAGCTGTGATGTGACTGAAATATGAACGTTTTTATGATTGGTATCATGTCAAAGAGTAAATAATAAACAAGTTTATAGAGAGAAAGAGTATTAAGCATTATTAGATAACAATGTGCGAGTAAGTACAGGTTAGAGATGGCCGCGTGTCACGAACTGAAGCAGGACACGCGAACAACTCAAGTGGAGGTCGAAGGGGTTATTTGAAAAGTTGGCACACGACATGGATATTCACAATGTTAAACGCTATTGTGAATATCCCAAAAAGAAAGGAGTTAGCTGAGTGCCAGTTTGTTTGAAAGCAGTTGGCCAAAAGAACGAACGAAAGAGTGTCTGTGGAAGGGTAATAAACACAGGAACAAACAACGCACAAAAACACGAATCGATGGATGGATGATGTGTGTTGAACGAGTATACGTAGTGTATGAATGGGATGATATACGAGTAGAACTACCTCGTCGCTGGATGGTGATGCGCTGCTGCCGAGCGTGAACTCAATTTCAGCACGATGTGCCTGTGTTTAGAGATGAGAAACAAAACCATGGATTTATATATTGTAATATGTAGATATAGATATAGATGTTGTCATGAGCCGTGAACCAAGATTGATATTGATATTGTTGTCGATTGTTGTTTGTTGCAGCAGACGTTGGGTGGAGTATGATGTGATTGTGGACGGGCAAGGACAGTTGAGTTGGGGGAGATTTTCCCAAAAACAAAACGAAAGAACGCAAAGGAAGAAAGACAAAATAAAATGAAGACTTTAAAAACCAGACAGGGAGCCGCTAAAATGAATCCACAAGAATTATAGGTAATAACCACAACTCTTGCGTCTTCACAAAGGGCGGGCAGCTAAAAAGGGAACTTTTGGAGGGACAGAGGAAAAAGGAAAGAGAAACCATACCTGATGACGTTCGATAAGCGCCTCGGCGCCAGTCACATCATTGGCCAGCTCGTCGGAGGTGACCAGACTCATCATCGAACTGATCCAGGCCAACAGATCGCGATAGTCGCTGAGGAAACGCTGCAAATCGTACGAGTCGAGCAACTTCTCCTTGCGTGCCGTTGACTTGGTAATGATCTGATCCCACATCTCGTTAATTTCCTTCTGCTTGGCATAGGTCTGCTCTGCGGTATCCGGATGCGATTGCATCAGTCGATTGGCGGTCTCATCCAGCTGTCGGATCTTGTCACGCAACGCGGCCAAATCACGCTCCACACCCTCGTGCTTGCGCTGCAATGTCTGCACACTGCGCAAATCCTTGCCAAGATCATCGTTGTTGAGGGCATTCGCCTTCTCGGCAATCCAGTCCTTTGTCTCATCGATGTCACGATGGAAACGCTGCACTTCATGGGCGGAGCCCAATTGGCTGGCCTTCTCGGCGGTCAATGTCTGCAGATTGTTCCACTTCTCGTTGAGGTCCTGCATCTGGGTTTGAATTTTCAGAGCGGCCTCCGTTTGTCCCAGCGATGTCAGCTGCACGGCAATCTCATTCATGTTGGCCAGACGCACCTCATTGGCTTTGAGGTCATCGTTGAAGTCATCAAACTTCTTCTGCAGCACCTCCACCTCCTCGAGATCCTCCCCGACCACATCAGCGATCTGGGCATGATTCTCCTTGTCGCGTATCCACTGTGCCAAGTCAGCTGCCTCGCGCACCAGCACATAGGCCTTGACCGTCTCGTTCAGCTTGTTCTGGCGCTCTCGAGCCAAGGCCAACAGATTATCGTACTGGGAGTTGATCTGATTCTGGCGCTTGGCAATCGAATGGTTGTCCACAAGGTTCTGCTGCGAGGCGCTTAGTCCAGCCTCAATCTTCTTGATGTAGGCAGCTGGCACAAAGCCCTGACGATCGTTGACCTCCACCTTCCACCAATCCTTGTTGTTGGAGTTGAGCAGCGTCAGCACGTCGCCCTTCTTCATGGACACCTCGCGCGGCGACTTCTCAGTGTAATCGTACAGGGCGACGACGCACTCCTTGCCAGTGATGTCCACCACGGGAGTCTCCTGCTGGCGACAGTTCTTGGCCTGCTCCTGCAGTGCTTGTATGGTGTTGCCAAAGGCCTCCAGATCAGAGACGAGTGCTTCGTGCTTCTTGAGCAGCGCCTCCGAGGAGTCCTCATCCTTGCCATAGTCACTGCCGGTGGCAATCGGTTCCTTTTCGCGCATCCATGACTCGGCCTCGTTGGCATCGGCAAAGTATTGATGAGCCTGCAGCGAATCATCCAGATCCTGTTTACGCTGATTGGACTTGTCCTTCAGCGTGTTCCATTGCTCCTGCAGAGCTTCCAAGCGTTGACGAATGTCATCGCTGGCAAATGGCTGATCCTTCAGCATATTCTCGCCGGAGCTGATGACATTGAGCAGACGTGCCTCATGATTGTTGATCTCGGCAAGCACGGCTTGATGTTTCTTGGCCAGATTCTGGACGCCAATCAAATCGCGACCACGATTCGTGGAGGCGGCAATGGGCTCCTTTTCGCGTATCCAGGCGGCCTCGTCTTCGAGGTCGCGGAACAGCTGCTGCACCTGCAGCGAGTCCAACAGATGCTGCTTACGCTCGCCCATCGGCGCAGCCAGGGCGGCGTAGCGTGCCGAGAGATTGCCCTCCTTGTTGCGTATGTTGTCGGCATCAAAGTGTCCCGATTCGATAAACTTGTTGGCCGCCACATTGATGCTCTCGATGCGATCCTGATGGGCCATCACATCGGCCTCCAACAGTGCATGCTTCTTCTGCAGATTTTGCACCGAAGTCAAATCCTTGCCATGATCCTCGGACAGCAGCTGACCCTCGATCTCGCTGAGCCACAGCTCAATGTCCTCGATGGTGCGATTGAACTGCTGCTGCTGGCATGCCTCGTTCAGCTTGCAGCCCTTCTTGTCGGATGCCTGGACGAGAGTCTCCCACAGCACCACAATCTCCTGCATGCGCGTGTTGATCTGATCGGCGGCATAGTGCTTCTTCTCAATCAGTTCGCTGCCCACATTGGTGATGTCCTCGATGCGCGACTTGTTCGCATTCAGCTCATGCTCAAAGTTCTGATGCTTTTGCATTTTGCCATTGAGATTGGTCGGATCCAGGTAGCTGTCATCGGTGGCGAACTTCAGCTTCTCGCTGATCCAGCCCTTGGTCTCGTCGCAGTCACGTTCGAATTGCTGATAGCGGTTCGAGTCCTCCAGCAATTGGCGACGCTTGGCGGACTTCTCCTGGAGGGCAGCACGACGTGCCAGCAGCATCTGGCGACGCTGGGCCACATCGTCGGCAGCATAGTGCTGGCCATCGATCAGCTTGGTGGCAAAGATGTCCAACGCCTTGATCTTCTCCTCTTGGGCAGCCAGGCTCTTCTCAAAGTCCTCGTGCTTCTTGATCAGCGCCTCGACCGAGTCGAGTGAATCGCCCAGATCTTCGTTGGCCAAAAAGGCTTCCTGTTTGGCCATCCAAGTGTCGGCCTGCTCGGTGTCGCGATAGAACAGCTGCAGATCCATGCACTGCTCATACAGGATACGACGATCCTCCCACAGGGTCAGCAGCGAGCTTTTGGTGTTCTCCAGACAACTGAGCTTCTCCTGGATTTCAGCGGCAGCGTAATGCTCACGCTCCAACAGCTTTTGGCCCGATTCGGTGGTCAATTTGAAGCTATCCTCGCGCGCATCAATCTCGCCCTTGTGCTCCTGATGGCGTTCCAACAATGCCTCGGCACCGGCCACATCCTTGGCCAGCTCGTCGGCCGAAATGATGGCCTTCATGCCATTGATCCAGTAGACCAGATCACGATAGTCGGCCAGGAAGCGATGCAGATAGTAGGACTCGTCCAGCTTCTGTTTGCGCTCCCGTGCCTTGGCGGTCAGACTCTGCCAGTAGTTGGCGATCTCGGCCTGCTTGTCGCGTATCTGATCGCTGTGATCGGCATGAATGGAGCATAGACGCTGCGCCTCGGCGCCCAAAGTCGACACCTTGTCCTCCAGCGCGGCCAGATCGCGTTCGACGCCTTCGTGCTTGCGCTGCAATGCCTGTACGCTGGCCAGGTCACGACCATAGTCATCGGAAGAGAGCACCACATCCTTTTCGGCAATCCAGGCTACGGTTTCATCGGCATCGCGATTGAAACGCTGAATCTCATGGGCACCGAAGAGCTTCTCTTGGCGCACAATAGCCAACTGCTTGAGACGCTGCCAGGCCTCGTTGAGCTCCTCCTTGCGCTTGGTGATGGTGTCACGTTCCGGATGGCCATCCTGTATCAATTTGTCGGCCAACTGGTTGACTTCGGTGACGCGATACTCCTGGGAGGCCATGTCCTTTTGGAATTCATCGAATTTACGCTGCAGCACCTCAACATGCTCCAGATCCTGGCCAAATTCATCGGCTGTCACAAATGTCTCCTTGTCCTTGATCCAGAACATAACCTCCTCGCATTGACGCAAGAATTGAACCAGCACCAAAGCCTGCTGCAGCTTCAGTCCTTTCTCGGCCAGACGGCTGAGCAGCAGCTCCCACAGCTGATGCAGCTCATCCAGGCGACGCTGTATGGTCTCCGAGGCAAAGTGCTGCTGATTGATCATCTCCTGGCCGGTGTTATCCAGTGATACAATGGCATTGCTATGGGCCGAGACCTCGGCCTCGAAGGCCTGATGCTTTTGGATCTTGGCCTGCAGATTGGTGGGATCGCGATAGCTTTCCTCGCTGGCTGCCTGCAGTTTCTCGTGTATCCACGATTCCAGTTCATCGGCATCACGCTTGAAGTACTGAAAGCGTCGCGAATCCTCCAGCTTTTCACGCTTTTGACGTGTCTCAATTTTGAACTCATTGTAGCGAGAGAGGACCTGCTCACGACGCTCCTGTATGTCCTCGACAGTCTCGAGGATTTTCACCTCTTTCGGTGTGAAGTTCTCCATGTTTGGATTCGTCAAATTCTCTAGTCGTTCGTTTTTGTTGGATTTTGTAAAGTTAATTTAATTTAATACTGTGCTGCTTTTAGTTGTATGCGCTCATCAAATTCCACTGCCAAAGTTTGCCCGTGCCCAACTGTAAGAGGGAGAAAGAGAGTGAGATGAGAGATTGAGCAATAATTAATTTCAATTAGCTTTAAGCAGTCTACATTGCATAACCGCCATTCGCCCCACACACTCACATTCGCCATTCATCAGAATCAGCACAATGACACACACAGACATACACTCGCTTACTCACACACACACACACATTCACATCAAACCGCAGCTTTGTCACACAAGCGTACGCTCGCTTTAACACTAGCACACTGACAATACGCACTATGCGCTGCACAGTGGGCTACTGTTATTCTATTCGAAATTGCTGGCATTTTTCATAATTTCATCAAGTGTTGATGATGCTTGTCTTACAGTTGTTGTTGACCGATGACCGCATCGTCGGCCTCGTCCCGTTTCCCGTTTCGCAACTCAACGACAGATTCGTCAAGTTTCGAGTTTCGTTGACAGTGACGCAATCGGAGCAATTTCAATTATCGATAAGCCACGCTTCTTATCTTATCGACCGTTGAAACAACATAGAAGCAGTTGGAATTTGTTTTTAGTGCAAAAATAGACGTTTATTCACAGCATTTGTATTTATGTATGTATGTATATGTGTTCTCGATAAAATGTGAATGACATAATTAACTTTTGAGCTTAAAACCTATCCAAATCCCGCGACAAATCCGCAAGCACTTCCATAAACAAATGCGACTTGCCATCGTCCTCGACACTGCCACTGGAGTCACCTGCTCCCGAATGCTGCGATAGTTCCTGCAACAGTTGTGACAGCGCACTCCACACACGCGGTGGCCAGTTCTCCTTAAACAGTGGCATACACAACTGATTCAACTCATCCAAATGCAACACTTGAGCATCTAACATCGACTGCAACAGTTGCTGCAACAGCTCAAAGCCAGACAGATTTATGCTCAACTCATGCACGAAGCTGACGCTGAGCAGTGCCTCCAGAAATTCAGGAGCAGTTGCTTTGACATGCAATTGCGGCGACAGCCAAACCTCGCAGATGGCGCTGATCAGAGCTGGTGTAAGCAACTGCGGTTGCCGGCAGATGAGTAACTGCAGCAGACGCACCAGTGTGGAGCCAATCAGCTCATAGAAATAGGTAGACAGTTGTGGCAGCTGGACAACTTGACGAGTGCGCTGCAGCAGCTCCGGCAGCTCGCACATGTGGCACAGATGCTCGGGACGCAGACTGAGGCAGTGCACCCACTGTTGCAGTTCGTGCAGCAAATCCGATAGACTCAATTCCACCGCAGCCATGCTAAGGCAAATCTCATTTGAACCGGCGACAGAACTGGCTGCCTGTGCACTATTCTTATTGGCGCGGCACACCTTGCTGGCCACCTCCTGCAGATCGCCCTGATAGAACGTCGTCTGCAACACACTCGTCTCCAGCCACTGTTGCAGCTGTGTCTGGGCTTGCTGTCGTATCAAATGCGCATATGTGGTGCGCAACACCTCATTGGTGTTCTCCGGGAGCAGAGCCCGCAACGACTGCTCAATGCGTTTGTCCAGCATGGCTGGCACTCGCTCCGTCCACTGCTGACAGGCTTGGGTCCACGCCTGCTGATAGATGCATTGCAGCTCCCGCAGCACCTCTGCCTGCTGCGTGGAACTGATGCCGTTGACCAGCGCATCCGCTGACGACTTGGCGGGCAGCAGCAACTGCTGTTGGGCATCCTTGACCACGCACTTGAAGCTGCGCTCCGTGACAAACTCCAGCAGGCGTCGCATCGATGCGTTCTGCGAGTGCAGAAAGGCATCCGTCAGCTTGCGCTGTTGCTGCTCCTTGGGTGATTGCAGCTGGGCCGGCATATGACTGCCCTGGTCCGCAGACTGCAACTGTGTCTGACACTGCTTGCCACTGCTGAGCTGCTCCAGACGTGTGGTTATGTACCGGTAGCGTCCATTGCGCTGTGCCTGCCGCTGCGAGGGCGTTATGGCCACACGAAAGTCGTGGAGAAAGGGACACGCCACCGGCAACAGTTCCTCCAACATCGAAGCCACCTTGCCCTTGTCCGCAAAGCATAGACTACGCAGGCAATCCTGAACCAGAGCAGCAGTGCTCGCACTACGCTTTCCCGACGACCGCTGGCTGTAGTAGCCACTGCTTAGCGCTGGCTGAGATTCCAGCAGCCAGCCAAGGCAGCTGCGTATGATGAACAGCGCACATGGTTGCAGTGGCTGCGTTGGCATGGCCACAGCATCGCTGTACAGGGCAAACAGTAGCTCCAGTGTGGCCAGGCTGGCGGGCAGCTGCAGTGTGACCAGATCCAGCATGATGAGATACTGCACCAGCCAGGGCAGTGTAATGAGCAGCTTTCCCTGTTGCATGGCGCGCTCCAGATGCGTGCGCATCTCAAATGGCGGCTGGCATTGACGACGCAGCTGCAGCTGCTGCGGACAGGCAAAGGGGGCAGGTGAACGATTGTAGGGCAGCGCATAGACATAGCCCAGGAACTTGGCCAGCATGAGCAGCTCGGCCATGGCCTGGGCACGCACCACATAGGCGGCGACAACCTGTTGCGATTCCAACGCCTCCTCATCATCCGGCTGCAGTTGCTGCAGCTCGAAGCTGGAGTCATTGTGCCGCAAGAGTTGCACATAAAGCGCCAGCTGGAGCTGCACCAGAAATGCCACCGAACCGCAGCCGCTGATAAAATCACGAAAGAAGGCTTGTGTGCGTGGAAATTGATCCTCAACGCTGGAATTGCTGGTGACCAGACGCTGGGCCAGCCGATTGAGACGCTGCTGGTCGAGCTTCAGGCCCAGCTCCTCCGGCGACTCGTGTGTCTCGCCGCTGGACATGAGCAGTTGGCTGACAAACAGTTTGGCAAAGTGCGACATATTCACAGCATGTTCCGATTGCTTAAAGATCTCCCGCACACTTGGGCCCAACTCCTGGCTGAAGCTAAACATGCGATTGAGATGGCTGACCTCCCACTGCTTCAAAGCCTTGTAGAACAGATCCCGCTGTGTCTTGAAGGCACAAAATTCATTTTGAGTGGGAAAATTGTCGCGCGAATCCTTATCGTGCTGATAGTAGACATTCTGCTGTTGCTGCTGCTGCTGCGGCTCCGGCAAGCTCTTGCTTTGCTGCTGCTTGTGCTGGCAACTCGACTCCAGTTGCTGCTGCAGCTGCTGGGGCAGCAACGTTACACGCTCGTGCTGCAGCAGCACTGTCAATGACTTGCGATCCAGTTGCAGCAGCAGCTGCTGCTGCTGCTCCAGCAGTTGTGCGGCAAAGTAGACGCACTCCTTGTGCCGCGAGAGCAGCGACAGTGGCTTAGTTGGCTCCGAGTCAGCACTGTCCACTTCGGCGGCACGTATGTTGAGCAACTGCAGCACATAGCCGAGCTCACCCAGCACATTTGGCACCAGATTCAGATCGATGAGCTGCCCATAAATGGCAGCCAGCAGTTGCAGCTGTCGTGCATTGCTCACTTGCTCGAGATTGATCAGCACATCGGCTGGCACATCCTGTTCCCGTTCTGCTTCGCTGGCCACGCTGGCCACGGGCGCCTCGCTCTTAATCATCTGCTTGTGCAGCAGCAATGTTTTACGCGCCTCCTGCTCCGTGGCTGCCACCTGACTGCGATCCAGCTCGCAGCTCTGCGAGAGGCGCAACAAGTTGTTCTCATTGCTGAAGGAGCTGGTGTCGCCAAAGGAGGTGCACGACGACACATTCTTGCTAATGGTCATGGGCAGCACACGACGTCGTGGCTTCTGCGCTTTGTTGTTGTCCTGTGGCGTTGTGGCAGCCGCCTGTGGCGTCACCTTTTTCTTGGAACGCTGATGTCCCTGATTGGGCGTTGCGTTTAGCATGAAATCGCCCAGGCAAAAGCTGCCAGCAGTAGCAGCTCCTCCTCCTCCTCCTCCACCGCCTGCACTGCGATTACCCCCCGAACGTTCGCTACTCTGCGGCGTGCTGCAAAACTGACTATTGTTGTGAGCCGAACGTCGTCCTTGCTGTGGCGTGGACACATTGCTAATGCTCAGACTGCTCAGCTGCGACTCATCCATGGGCGATGGCTTGGCCTTGCGCACTGGCGTCAGGCATTTGGGCGTCTCGGATTCATTGCTGCCGCTCGTGCGAAAATGCAGCTCCGTATGCTGACGCAGTGCAGCCAAATAGTATATGGCAAAGTTCTCCAAGCTACAGCTGTTGTTGCGCTCAAAATATGCCTTCAATGTTTGTGGCAACTGTTCCCTTGGTACTGCCTCCAGTTGGCTGAGCAGCTGCTGCAACTGTTGCTCCGGCTCCTGAGCTACTTGTGCTTGTTGTTGCTCCATGTTCAAGTTCGACTTTATTTATATATGTTTATATTTGTTTATCTTAAGCTCTCATATTTTTCTCTCTCATTCAAGGCACCGTTTCCGTTTCCTGCAACGGAAGATGAGAGAACAGAAAGTTTGCTTGTACGCTCGTCTTTTTGTTTGCTTTTCGATTGATTTCATAGTTGCATCGGTTTTGATTTTTCTTTTTCGATTCATTATTTCAGTTTAAACAGCACTTTCACACACACACAAACTAAATTTAAATTTAGTATTCAAATTGTATACAATAGAAATAGATAATACAGGATTATATATATACAATACAATATATAGTACTAGTGATTAGTTAATAGAGTTTAACTACTCCACAAAATGCTGGAAAATAAAGATGTAGGAAGTTAAAGGGAAAAACGAAAACTCACGTTCGCGCAATGTTTGTAAGCAAAGGTCTTAATATATAAACATTTAAAAGTATAATTAAAGCCACCACAGCTGAACACTATTTTAAATTTACCACAAATACATTTTGAATTCTGATAAGAATCTCAATGAAAATGCTACTCAAGTGGAGCATGAATTGTGAATTACATTATTTATGAATTGGGTGCAGACTTCCAAGAGGTGACTTCAATTGGCTCCATTTGGATGACATCATCGCATATGGAAAATCTCAGATAACAGGGTGGGTCGGTCGGTCGCTTCAAATGTGAAGCAAACAAACACACACACACATACATGTGTGTGTAAATATAATGTAGTCACGCGAGCATCACCCCAAATACACCGCAGGAAATTGAAAAAATAGCCTAGGCCCAGGTTTATGTTTGGGTTTCAGGGGTTTTTGTATTCAAAGCAGCCATACAAAACAGCGCCCCAGTCAAGCATGCATACGCAACCGCTCACACACATATTCACACAGAGGCATTGAAGGCAATTTAACTGTTTATCGCGTACAAACAAAAACAACAACAAAACAGCTAACAGCTACAAGCAGCGCCTCAGCTACAGACACTGATAAAGAGAGAAGGAGAGTCGTGCCTGGAGTACATTTTGTTTGGAATGTGAAAAGAGCGAAAAGTGAACTCTCTCTATTAATACTAATACAGACAACACAGGCACACACCTCACATATATGTACGTATGAAATACACAGCGAAGCAGCCGCTACATACATTAATTGAAGTGTCTATCAGAAATAGCTGGATGACGTAATGCGCGCAACTTGGAATTATGAGCAATAGTGTGTCCAACATGAACATTTTTAATGTGAGCCATTTATTAACCGAGTGCAATTATATTCTATTTATAAATATATAAAATTTAATGTGGCACCGGTAATTAGCGCTCTCAATTTGCACCATTACTACATGTCCTACATGTTTTATGCTACTGACAAAGTCAAGGACATTTACGGAACCTGTTTTGGCTTTGCCAATTGAACTCATTCCAAAAAGAGTTGTGGTTCCAATGTTCTGGTAAACATCAAGCAAAACATCTCTCTGTTTTATATCCGAGCCTGCTCGCCTCTCTCGCTTTCTCTCGGCTGAAGTTGCCGCACAACCCGATGACGTACACATAGCACGCACACATGCGTGTGTATATACGGTGCTAATAAAAATGGAGCTACTAGATACTTTTCACATGCAGCTTTTAGGTACAGACTTTTGCACTAATTACACACTTTTCAGAAGATAATAACGTAACAAAAAGCAGTAGACTTATTGTCTAAGCTATTCAAATTTTCTATTTTGCACAATACCAATGTTTAATTGGATTTTGTATGTGTATACATGCGAGGGTGTGGTGCTGACCCGAAAATTGAAAATTTTCACTCACTCACACATATACACATTCAAGCAGATTTTTAAATACGATTTATTGCTATATATTCGAATGAAATATGTAAAATTCCATATGCAACTTACACTTTAGTGTTCGCTTAATTGATTTTCAATATATTTGTTTGGTTTTATAAATTAAACAATTGATTTTCCAACTATTTTTCTTTTTTCACGCGGCGCTCTAAAATTCCACGAACTGCACGGGGGATAGCACTTTACTGACTGTGTGACCGCAAGTATATTTTCAAATTATACTTTTTACTCCCAAAATATACCGCATCACACAATCCCATAATTTACATTCACACTTTATTATGTTAAGGAAATGCAAAGACTTTGTGAAAATTGCTAATTGTTGTCTAGTTTTTCTCTAAAAATTTTGGACCATTCTGTTGTCCTTATTAAACTGATTTGAAATTTTGAAAAAATATGTCAATGAAAAACACTACATTGCTATAATAACCGGTTAACATATTTGGACAATACTCACGCTTTCCTGTGACTGTCAAACTTTTCAGCTGGGAAAGGAAAACAAAAAAACAGTTGTTTTTATTTGTGGGAGTGGTGAACAGAGAAGGTTTTCGAAATGGACAAGGATAAGATGATTGTGCCCAATCAAATTGGCTACTTGATACTTAAAGATGATGGAGCAGTGCTTGAATCAGGTGGCGATCTGAAGAATGATGAACGCAGCGCAAATATAATAATGGGCTTGCTTAATCTAACCGAAAGGTAAGAGCTATTGAGAATTTTATGCGACTTGACATAGCATTATAGGTGTTTTGCTTTTCATTGCAGCATCGATGAGAACTTTATGCCTAACAGCAGCTGCGAGCGCATAACAATTGATTATGAACACCACAGCTATACCATTTGCATGTCCAATCGGCGCATTTACATAGTCAAACTAAGCAAAGCCCACAACGGCGCCACAACTAGTTCATCATCCTCGACCAGCGTATATAACGATGCCACCGAGGGCAACAACACCAATCCTGCCAGCACGAGTAGTAGCACAGTGCTGGCTTGAAAACAACCGACGCAGCCCAGCGCCTGTTGTCGTTTCTGTTGGCAGCGTAAACATGCAACAGAAACCAGGGACAGGCATTACAATTGGAAAACGCCCTTTATTTATCTGATACTGCTGTTTATTTGTCAAAAAATACATCATCTGTGAGCTCTTGTTCAAATATACGCTTTGCTTCCTGCGTCACATCTAACAGTGTCGCTTTACTCTTGCAAAGAATTACATAGTACTGCCGCCAATTGCAGCGACGCTTTACGACCCAAAAGTCATTGGTGGTCTTCACCTGCAATTCCTCAGTGGCAGTTGCATTGCTCTCACCAATGGGGTTGGCCAAGTCAGCAATGATATTCATCACGTTCCGAGGTATACTTTTCTGTGTTTTGGCATTTCGGTAGATATTCGTATGGTGCTTTAGGCTCTGTTCGTTGATGAACAGATACTTGGGAGAACTATCGCTTAAGTTGCTGTCATGTGCAGTTGTGGACATGCTTAGCTTCGAGACATCAGCGGCTATATCACGCGCCAAGCACGTAAGCTGTGGTCCAATGTATATGTGCAATTCCTCAAAGAATTCCTGCTTCGGAGCCTCCTGTTTGGCTGTTGGAAATTTTCAATATCAATATACAATTCGAGTTTAAGATTGAAAGTTTCGATTACCATCGACAAACAGGCAAACAGTGAGATTTAGTGCTCGATAAACCAGCAAATAGTGTGGTTCAATATTACTATCCAAATCCAAGTAGACTGTCATAAGATCTGTCGCCTCCTCATCGCTTTTATCACTAACAAATGCTCCAGTACGATATTTGTCGGCACTGCTATCAGTGGCTAATGCGGTCTGGATGTAGGCATGTAGACTATACAAATCGCTGGCATTCAATTTGCCTCCACAGACGATCTGTTCGTTGTAGAACATTATGCACTCTTTGATGGCGGGAAATGTGTCGCACAGCATGCTGAAGTTGTGGGCACGTAGGAAAAGCGCTTTGTCTAGTGCCAAATATTGAATTGAGTGTAGCATGTCCATAATGTCGCAGTGCATCAGCTCTTTGAAGCTGACCAAATAACTTTCATAGAACTGCTGCAGTTCAGCTGACAGCTGTTCGCGCTGCTCCTCTCCAGCCACAGATGATGGGATAGCTGTTATTTTGGACTGGAGGGGACCATAATGGAAGCGGTACATATGATAGCATTGACGTAGCACTGCATGATAAATGCGATCGGAGACTTCTCCTCCGCGATAATCAGCTACTTCAACACCATCCTTTAGCCTAAATTCCTTGGGCACATTGAGCACCATCACCAACCAGTAACCAGGCTCTGGCTGATAAAACAGCTGTGTGGTTTTTTGCGTATGCAACGCCTTACAATCATCCTCGCTTGCGAATGTTCTGCAAATCATCACAAGCTTTGTTATCGCTGTTTCTGCAAGTTCCAATCTCTGACTCACCCTGTAAATGTTATAATTGCTTCGCTGAGTCCCACATCCTTAATTTTCGTATTCAATTCAATGTCCCGGGGATGGTAGAAAAGCACCTTCTTATGCTCCTGCAGATTACCAAGGAATTTGTGAGCGACTTTTATATGGGATTGTAGGACTTACCTCCCCCTCTTTTTGGCCAAAATTTGAATTAAATACATAGAAACTACGGAGCGTAATTTCAACACGCTGCAATACTTTTGCCATTATGTTTCCAAGTTGACCCTCGTCGAATATTAAAGGGCAGCATTCAACTACCTCATCAATTCCAGTCGTCTTGCACTTTTGCCATTCAGAGCGCAACGTTGACACGCATAAAGAAAACAACATTAACCCCGGAAGCCGTACAAATTATTTACAAGTGTGGCAGCACCGTGTTCATAAAACCGATCCACAACCAATATGGCAATTTATGGTAGATTTGAAATTTAACTTGCGACCACTCCCCCAATTTTTACGCTGTTTTAAATTAAAAAGGACATTGTCCGATTACCTAACAAGCGTCAAAAAGGTATTCCAAACCTTATTACAGAATGATATTGAAATTACAGCTACTAACGAATCCTCCAATACTTTATTGCCAATCTATATACGAATCAAATAAAATTTGTATGTTTAAGCCAGAAGAAACAGCAGTTATTTTTATTTTTCCGCTTAATGCTTGAACTTCTAATTTGGAATTTCTTGCGATTAACTGCAATTTTGCAGAATATAGGAATGGTTCAACTCTGTAGATCATAATTAAGTGTGAAAGTTTGTTTAAATTACTTTGAATCTTGTAAATTTATTTTCGGGTGCAACTTAAGTTAAGCATGGCAGCCACCACGAAGGCGGAGGACCAAATGGAGGGTCGACTCCTTTTGGATGTTATAATCAGAGAGAGTACGACCATCCTCCAGCTGCTTGCCGGCGAAGATAAGACGCTGCTGATCTGGGGGGATTCCTTCCTTATCTTGAATTTTGGCCTTGACGTTCTCGATAGTATCGGATGGTTCAACCTCTAGGGTGATGGTCTTGCCGGTCAGGGTCTTCACGAAGATCTGCATACCACCGCGGAGACGGAGGACCAAATGGAGGGTCGACTCCTTCTGGATGTTATAATCAGAGAGAGTGCGGCCATCCTCCAGCTGCTTGCCGGCGAAGATAAGACGCTGCTGATCTGGGGGGATTCCTTCCTTATCCTGAATTTTGGCTTTCACGTTCTCAATAGTATCAGAAGGTTCGACCTCCAGTGTAATTGTCTTTCCGGTCAGAGTCTTCACGAAGATCTGCATACCACCACGGAGGCGGAGGACCAAGTGAAGGGTCGACTCCTTTTGGATATTGTAATCCGAAAGAGTGCGGCCATCCTCCAGCTGCTTACCGGCAAAGATAAGACGCTGCTGATCTGGGGGGATTCCCTCTTTGTCTTGGATTTTTGCCTTCACGTTCTCAATCGTATCGCTAGCCTCAACCTCTAGGGTGATGGTTTTTCCGGTCAGAGTCTTCACGAAGATCTGCATGCCACCACGAAGACGGAGGACCAAATGGAGGGTCGACTCCTTCTGGATGTTATAATCAGAAAGAGTACGGCCATCCTCCAGCTGCTTGCCGGCGAAGATAAGACGCTGCTGATCTGGGGGGATTCCTTCCTTGTCCTGAATCTTGGCCTTCACATTCTCGATAGTATCGGAAGGTTCAACCTCTAGGGTAATGGTCTTTCCGGTCAATGTCTTCACAAAGATCTGCATACCACCACGGAGGCGGAGGACCAAGTGAAGGGTCGACTCCTTCTGGATGTTATAATCAGAAAGAGTACGGCCATCCTCCAGCTGCTTGCCGGCGAAGATAAGACGCTGCTGATCTGGGGGGATTCCTTCCTTATCCTGAATCTTCGCCTTCACGTTCTCAATAGTATCGGAAGGTTCAACCTCCAGGGTGATGGTTTTTCCGGTCAGGGTCTTCACGAAGATCTGCATACCACCGCGGAGACGGAGGACCAAATGGAGGGTCGACTCCTTCTGGATATTATAATCAGAGAGAGTACGACCATCCTCCAGCTGCTTGCCGGCGAAGATAAGACGCTGCTGATCTGGGGGGATTCCTTCCTTGTCCTGAATTTTGGCCTTCACATTCTCGATAGTATCGGAAGGTTCAACCTCTAGGGTAATGGTCTTTCCGGTCAATGTCTTCACAAAGATCTGCATACCACCACGGAGGCGGAGGACCAAATGAAGGGTCGACTCCTTCTGGATATTATAATCAGAGAGAGTACGACCATCCTCCAGCTGCTTGCCGGCGAAGATAAGACGCTGCTGATCTGGGGGGATTCCTTCCTTGTCCTGAATCTTCGCCTTCACGTTCTCAATAGTATCAGAAGGTTCGACCTCCAGCGTAATTGTCTTTCCGGTCAGAGTCTTCACAAAGATCTGCATGCCACCACGAAGACGGAGGACCAAGTGAAGGGTCGACTCCTTTTGGATATTGTAATCCGAAAGAGTGCGGCCATCCTCCAGCTGCTTACCGGCAAAGATAAGACGCTGCTGATCTGGGGGGATTCCTTCCTTGTCTTGAATTTTGGCCTTGACGTTCTCGATAGTATCGGATGGTTCAACCTCTAGGGTGATGGTCTTGCCGGTCAGGGTCTTCACGAAGATCTGCATACCACCGCGGAGACGGAGGACCAAGTGAAGGGTCGACTCCTTCTGGATGTTATAATCAGAGAGAGTGCGGCCATCCTCCAGCTGCTTACCGGCAAAGATAAGACGCTGCTGATCTGGGGGGATTCCCTCTTTGTCTTGGATTTTTGCCTTCACGTTCTCAATCGTATCGCTAGCCTCAACCTCCAGGGTGATGGTTTTTCCGGTCAGAGTCTTCACGAAGATCTGCATGCCACCACGAAGACGGAGGACCAAGTGAAGGGTCGACTCCTTCTGGATGTTATAATCAGAGAGAGTACGGCCATCCTCCAGCTGCTTGCCGGCGAAGATAAGACGCTGCTGATCTGGGGGGATTCCTTCCTTGTCCTGAATTTTGGCCTTCACATTCTCGATAGTATCGGAAGGTTCAACCTCTAGGGTAATGGTTTTTCCGGTCAGAGTCTTCACGAAGATCTGCATGCCACCACGAAGACGGAGGACCAAGTGAAGGGTCGACTCCTTCTGGATGTTATAATCAGAGAGAGTACGGCCATCCTCCAGCTGCTTGCCGGCGAAGATAAGACGCTGCTGATCTGGGGGGATTCCTTCCTTATCCTGAATCTTGGCCTTCACGTTCTCAATAGTATCAGAAGGTTCAACCTCCAGGGTAATGGTCTTTCCGGTCAATGTCTTCACAAAGATCTGCATATTGAATTATTCTGAAAAAATAAGGTATATAATTTTGAGCAGCTGAACGAAACTCTGACAAACAATAAAATAGAAATTACGACTGGAAACACAAAAAGAGGTCAGTGTGCCCGATTGCTTTGTTTTTGGATAAAAAAAAAAGTGTGCGCGTGTGTGTGTATACCTAGTATATTTTCAGTTCATTTCCTCCCTTTCAAAAAATTTGGACGAACAAGGCAACAACCTTTGTTTCCAATGGCGATGTGGCCATTGCACCGTCATTGTGTGAGAATTAGTCATAAGATTAGATGAACACACATATCTATATATGTATGAACGATTGGTTCGCCATTGAAATAGAAAGATCTAGTACATATGTATATGCATATTGATGTATTTACGTAAATATGCATATAGTATCATGTATTGTATACTTGCAACGTATACTGTACATACACATACATACATACATATGTATGTACGCTTGAGCGTAACCAGATGTGCGTCTTCTCGAATTTTTCAATGACGTCACAAACCCATTTCACAACAAAGTGCCAAATTGTTAAATACGTATTTCGTATGTACATGCACTTATTGTATTTTGCAAATTAACTAAATTTTACAAGGGCGCACACATGCATATAAATCTGTGTACATAAAAAAAAGAAACAAAATAATACTACGCATTAAATGAAAAAAACAAAGAAAAAATGGCTACGTGACGCTTGTTTGCATAATGACCTAAACTATTTTTCTTTTACAGATATATAATTATTAAATATTTAACTTACTTCTTTGAACACTGATATTTTTCTTTTGAGTTTTTTTTATATTTTTTCACACTCTGAATTAACTTGTACAACTTCTTTTTATATTTTATAACTTGCTTAACTGTTGAACTTCTTCGCTTGCGTTAATTTTTGATTATGTACGAGATGACTTTGTGCTTGCCTTTTTATAGCTTCTGTTACAGTAAGGGAAATTTGTTTAGGTTGTATAACTGTCCTGCTCACACACAGTTTTAATTTTCTATTAATACACTATTAAAAGCTTCTTTAAAATATTTTATTTTATCTACAATCGAGTAGTGAGCTAACTTATTACAATAGAGAAATGGAGATATCCACGATAAAAAAACAATAAACATTTTATTGATACCCGTTTTTTTTTTTTAAAGCGAATGCAAATGCATTCAGCAGATAATATACGTTCATCTCGTTCGCACATAGTTATAAGAGTAACCATATGATTTCAAATACATTAGTTACCATAAGTTTCTACACACACAATTTTTTATAAAAACCAATTTAAATTTGTTTGTATTGCCTTAGCCTCCAAAACAATGACTACGTTTAGAAATCGGTACACACTCACCTCAACCTTCTATATTTCCGAAACCTTTGCTCTTTCTTTATTGCGTTATATTTTAAATAACTTAATTATCTAAATAAGTGCAATATTGTTGAATAGTTTAAAGGTGTTCTCTTTGAAACTTAAACGCAAAGTTAAAGCAGTAGACCAATTATCATTTGATTAACGTTCTCAAGGCTTACATAAATTACAAAATTTTTGTATTTAAACACACTCACCACACGATTAAAATAAAAATATTTTTTTTTACAAATTCAAGACAAGACCTGCTTCACGTGCTGATTCGACTGGCCTAGTGAAAGTTTCATATTTTAACGTAAGCATTAAAAAAAACCCATGGCTTACTCATTTTTTCAAATTTTTGAAACTAACATTTTAATATTTTAATCGTAATTAATTTCCGTCTTTAGTTGGCAGTCATTATATCAAGAGTGGGGAATTAGTGAATCTCCTCGCACTCAGGAGGGATTATATGTAGCGAACAGCTTTTGACACCGATCGTTTCAACTTTTCTATACGAGCAAAATACAAAATCTATAATTCTTATTTTTGGCCACACTTTGTTGTTAAACAATTTTTTAAGAATGCATCAAAACAGGCGCCAACTTTTAAATAGCTTTTGGTCCTCTTGTCGCGACAAACTCATTAGATTTTCGACAAAAAATTAGATATATTGAACAAGATCTGAAAATGATAAGCAACTACTGGCCTGTTTTCTTATGTAAAAGGAAAATTAAATGATGATAGGTTAATTGGATGCTTTACCACCTGTCACGGAAGCGAGAGCCAGTATGTTTAGAAGATCGCCGTCTATACCAAACAAATAAATAAGAAAAATTAACAAAACGACTTTCGGTATTTTCATTATTAAAATACCAAAAGTGAGTACAATTAGTGGGCACACTGATGCCATTAAATACTTGTTGAGTAAAATATAAAAGTGCTGCCAACTTATGCAGACACATATTGGATATACACAATGAAGCTTAAAATGTTGTTGTTGGCGCGCTTATTTGAAGTGATATTTTAAATATTTGAATATATTCATATATGAAAAAAACGATGGATATTAATTGTAGTAAATTGACGTCCCATCGATCATTCAACAATGCAATTCAATCAATCACCATCAGAGTGAAGCGAGCGGCGAACAAACTCAGACCGATAAGCCTTCCAAACAGGCAGGTGTGGTATGCCGATGTCGCCACTCTTAGACTCAGTTGGTAGCAAAACTTCAAGCGTATTGGTCGTGTTGATATCAAAAAGAATTGAGCATTGTGATTTTGAGCGCAAAACCATAAGCGTGCGCCCCGCGTTAGCTCAGCGAGCAACAATAGCCGTAAACATCACTAGCAATCGACGAGGCTTATCAGCTTTGTCAAAGAGTAATTTGTGATACCTGTCCGTTTTGTATTGGTTTGTAGCAGCGCGACGAGCTTAAGTGGTGTTAATTTTTATTTTTATTAATTATTATCGTATTTATTGGCGAACGAAAGTGAAGTGCAAATTATACGCGTAATTCACACTTCAAGTACACTTAGTCAATTGCAATAAATTTACAACATTATGTCTGCAACACAGTCAAGAACACAGCTGCACACCATTGTCCAGCTCGATTGAGTGTGCAATTGCAGCAACAGATAATAAAACTGTGTATGTGTGCGTGTATGAAGTACGGGTGTGTGATTTACAAACCATTAGCGCTATCAACAACACATTAGACAAATTGCTAAATTAGCTGCCGCTGTCGCGCAACTCTCACATTTTGCGATACACTTGAATCAGTCGATGCAGAAGAAGTAGAAGGTGAAGGAGAATAAGCCAAATATTTGCTTCAACAACTACTGCTCTCCCACTCTTGGCAAGCCTTCGCCTTCGTCTGCGCTCTGATAAGCTTGGGAACTGTTGTCAATCGGCTGGCTGATTGACTCAACATTTGTGTATGGTTTTTATATGGTTAAGAGTTTGATCTGATAATAAAATTAACTGAATTCCGCTTCCCCCACCAGAGAGAAGGCTGAAGCTACAAATTGCCACTAAAAATGTTGGAGACTTGAATTACACCGTCGCGCAACGATAAACCATAACGATAACGATAAAGTGAAAATGAATTCGCAGTTTGATTCCGGCATTGAGAGCAATCGCACACATCCCTTTCGAGCAAATATCGATCGATTCCCGACAACACTCAATGAAAAGAACTGGGAATGGACTTATCTTGTGGTAAGTGCTTGTTTTGTCGCAATTCATGTACTTTTAATTATATTGTCCACTTGACCGTAGCGAAAATGCCGCAACCTCGAGCTAGAGGAGTCATATGACTTGTATATGCGCCGCCTACGCATTGGCTATTTGTCGATCTTCATCTTCATTGAGCTGTTGGTAGCCCTCACCCATACGCTGCTGCTGCTGACTTCGTCGGATATGGCCTCTGCTTACATTGACATGATCGCCTACATTGTTACCGGCTTACTGATATGGTTAATACTCTCGGTCAATTTTCGGAACGAGCTAATCAGCAAGCACGGCTGGTTAGTATACGCCTCGTCCTGGCTGGCCGTCTCTGTAATGGTGCTAATGGGTGCGTTATCTATGCAACTTGTTATAGCGAATGTTAATCCATATCTAATAATTTGCAGACATTAGCCTTAACATCTATCATGCCTCAATTCACAATAAAGTGCTTAATCCAATCTATGATGCATACACCTTGTATGCCATCTATATGTTCATGCCCATTCCATACATAGTGCAGCCCTTAATACTGGGTACTGCTGTCACCATCTGCTATATCATCAACTACAGCTTTGTGATTTCCTATAAGGAGCGCAATCAAATGCAAGGCCTTCAGGAAAATATACAAAACCAAATGCACAGCATAGTCAAGTGAGCATGCAAAGGTTCCTCTGTCACTCGATCGTTTTAATTAAGTTGCAATTGTAGCGAAGCCATCTACTTGACCAGTGTCAACTGCCTGGGCATCTTCTTCCGCCTGATGCGAGACATTGCGCTCCGCACAACGTTCCTGGATCGCCGCCAGTACGTGGAGGAGAATCTGTTGCTGCGCTATGCGCGAGATCAGGAGAGGACACTGCTGCTGAGCATACTTCCCGCCCAGATTGCTGATCGATTGCAGGAGGATGTCCGAAATCGCATCGAGCGATCCAAGCAGCAGCATCAGCAGCGCACAGGATTCGCACAATGCGTGGACAACAATTATCAATCCGTTAAGCTTTGGCGTCAGCCGGATCATGGGTAACTATGCAGTCTTATCAAAGTGCAATGACTTACATGTCCTGTTGTACACAGCACATTGTTCATTGAGCCACACAAGGATGTGACTGTACTCTATGCGGATGTGGTCAATTATACGCATTTGACCACAACACTGGACGTGAAGAAGCTAGTGGAGGCACTGCATGATCTGTTCGTGCGCTTCGATATTGCCAGCGAGGAGCACAACGTGATGAGGATCAAGTTCTTGGGCGACTGCTACTACTGTGTGGCTGGACTGGCAAGCCCCAACGAGGATCATGCCAAGTGCTGTGTGGACTTGGGTCTGCGCATGATCAAGGATATTCGTGATGTGCGGGAGAAGCGGCATCTTAACATTGACATGCGCATCGGCGTCCATTCTGGAGATGTGTTGTCCGGTGTTATTGGCGCCGCCAAGTGGCAGTTTGACATCTGGTCCAAAGATGTGGACATTGCCAATCGACTGGAGGCCACTGGCGCCACCGGACGTGTCCATGTCAGCCAGCAAACGCTGCGCCGATTGGACGGTGAGTACTTCTTCGAGGATGGCACCGAGAAAGCAAGAGAGGATCCAGTGCTGCAGAAGCACGACATACGCACCTTTCTGATCAAATCCTTACGCGTGAGTACACCCCTCCCCCACCTTGACTTGCATCAATTGAATCACAAAATGACGAAAGTTTATAGGCCCCCATGCACGATCCACGTCGAGTGCAGCGCGAGCGTCAGGCTAAAAAGCTAAGCGAGGCCAGCAAGGCCAACTTCATGTACAACTCGACATTGCAGCAATACAATCAAGTACGTAACCAGGCCAAGCTGGAAATGTGCCGCGAGCTGGACAAAATGCCCATCGGTCGTATACAGTAAATTTAATAACCAGCTGTGGAGACTTGCAAAATGATTACTAACCAAGTGTTGTGCTTTCCAAATAGAATTACCAAGGTGTGTCGTCGCTCAACGAATCCCACGCAGGATGAGCTTGAGGAGGAGACTTTTCGACGCAACATCAGCTCCTTCTGTCTGCTCTTTCGAATACGTAACTGGGAGTTTCAATACATTAGGGAGTCTGATGTGATGTTCAAGTACAGCATTGTTCTCGCCTGGTTCGTTTACATGAGCCTGTTGACCATCCAGCTGCTCAGCAAGGAGTAAGTTCCATCCGTGTTTAAAGGATGCGAATAAATATTAATTTATTTGCAGTCCTAAATACCACTATTGGGTTGTCGATGGCATCACCATCAGTCTACTCACCAGTCTGCTTATCATATCGTGGTACAAGAAGCTATGGATTATGTATGCCTCGGACACGGAGCAGTCGCTGCCTCAGGCGAGATGCAGCGCCTTTCTCTATCGCATGTCCGATTGCATGCAGAGCAACATAACCCTGCGCATGATCGTATACTTTTTGATAATCGCATCGTACCTTGCGGTGGCTGCTATGCAAGTGGTAAGGGCTCGATGTTTGTCTCTCTGTCTGTCCGAAAATTGGAAATAAATGAATTACATCCATAGTTCTAAAGTCAGCAAACTAAAAAGATTATTTATTTTATTATGATCAAAATATAATAACTGAGTAACATGTATCTCCTTTCTTACTTATTTATTTCTATCAGATGGACTGCGCACCAGTAAGCTGGACTAATAGAGCGACTTTAAAGGATAACTGTTCATTAGATGCGGATGGAACAGATGTCACGGCAGCAGAGCATCTAAGTTGCTTTCATCCCTGGGTGAGTGTTCAAAATTAGTCATAAGACTGCTTCAATAATATAATATTTATACGCAATGCTTCTTCAGGTGCTCACCAATTGCATGACGCTGATAATTGGCACCACCTTCCTCTTCACACGCATTCCCTTCATCGTCAAGACAACGGTGGCAGTAGTGATCACGGTGGTATATTCTATACTTGTGGCGGTCGAGTTTGATTACATCTACCGATGCAGTCCCTCGACAAACATTGACCTGAATGCGGAGTATTCGCACATATTATTTATACTCATTAGCTTGGGCATTTTTCATTTGATGGAGCGTCAGACCGAGTTCATAGCCAAGGTGGATTACAAGTGAGTGTTGTTCTAGTTGAATCTTCCTTTCATGCTCTGACTTATAAGCACACATTGTTTACCCAGCTGGAAGCGTCAGCTGTTGATGAAGCAGGACGATGCGCTGATCACCAATGATACCATCAAGGTGCTGTTGGTCAATATACTTCCCGCACACGTGGGTAAGTCCATCCATTAAGTCAAGTTATTGTCCATGTGCTCATCTGTCGCAATTCTAGCGGAGTTCTACCTGTCGACGCAGTTCCAGAATGAGCTCTACTACGAGGAGTATGACAATGTAGCCGTAATGTTTGCTTCCATCAAGAACTTTGATACGGACAAAATTGGATTACGTGTGCTCAACGAGATCATCTGCGACTTTGATGATGTGGTAAGCATTTTATGATTGAAGCAAGTCCATTCCTTGATCGAACTTCTCGCTTGCAGCTCAACAAATACTCGACCAGCTTGCGCGTGGAAAAGATCAAGGTGGCCAACTGGACGTACATGGCTGCTTGTGGTCTGGACGTGACCCGTTCCGAGCAGGTGAATGCGCCCCAGGTCAAGTTTCGCAACGTATCTCTGATGCCAAATGGGCGGCGCAGTCAATATCGCACCTCTGGTTCCGAGCAAGTGCAGCGTGTTCCCTACGGGAATGGCAGCACGATTGCTTTGGATCTGGAACGTGGTCAGTATGAGGGCAACATCATAAGCAATACGCCCAGAATTAGCAAAGAGGATGTCAGCGGCGATAACGACGAAGCCATCAAGGTGATGGCTAACTTTGCCCTGGATCTGATGCGTGTCATGCGGCGATTCAATGCCGAGAACATGCAATCGGAGTACGAGGGCAGCACAGACTATGGCATGCTACGCATTGGCATCTCCCATGGCCGGGCTATGGCCGGTGTTGTGGGCATATCGAAACCACACTACGACATCTGGGGGAATCCTGTTAACATGGCTTCTCGCATGGACTCAACGGGCCTTCCTGGCAAGATCCAGGTTACAGAGAACACGGCTCTAAAGCTGCGTAATTTCAATATTCAATGCAATTATCGAGGCATGACCTTTGTCAAGGGGCGTGGCAATATTCCCACCTATGTGCTGGGCACCGATGACAACTACGAAGGATTTCTGCCTCATCGAGCGGCGCCGACAGCGCCAGAACCCACTTAGTTAATCCTCTATTTAATACTTCCTCTTCTACAACTTGTATGTTTGTATCTGTAAATAAATCTAAACCAAACTCCTTTTGTTCCTATTGCTAATGGAAAATTGCTTATGATTTTGTCATATTCTTGCGCAGGACTTGTGAAGCTCTATCCATTGTGGGGGCTTATCAATGAATAAAAACACTTTCAATATTGATTGAACAGTTAAAGTACTATAAGGATATGCTTTAACAGAAAGAATACTTTAACTAAAAAAAATAATAACTTGGCGAAATCTAGATATAGGCTACTTAACTGTCATTACAATCATGTATGAAATTAAAATCAGTCATTGCAAAGACTTGAAAATCATTTGCAAAGTTTTGATTTGAATTAATAAAATATGAAAAAAATATTTAAGCGATGTAAAAGAGCCCGTCAGGTTGCCGTTACTGAAGTTCAACTACAGTTGCAACGTTTAGAATATATCTATGGCTGGGAGTGGGCCAAACTGCGTGTGAGTTGAGTTCTGAAATGATTTTACTAATTTTTGGAATAAACAACTATTCTGGCATGTAGGAGAAATGCCGTGAGCTGAAGATGGAGAAGTCCTACAATCGATACGTGGAGCGTCTGGTGGTGACCAATGTCGCACTCTTTCTGCTCATCATGGAGCTGCTCCTGCTCATGCATGTTGTCATCATAATATTCTGGGGCGATGTAAGTTGAATTTTCGTTTATGTAAATGGTGCAACTGATGTTGAATCTCTCTTTGCAGACAAATGCGCTTGTGGCCTTGCCCTACCTCGTTCTTTCTTTCGCTTTACCTTCAATACTCTGGGTCTGCTTCAAGGAACCGCACACCGTCTCGGACTTTCGATACTGGAATGTTGTCGCCAGCTGTGGCGCCGTCATTGCGGTGCTTATAACGGGTATCTAAGGCGTACTATATAGCTATCCAGGAATTATATGCTTTACACCTTAGGATGGATCAGATACCTTGGTGAACAGTCTGACAGTTAAAGCCAGGTATCATTTGGTGAGCAGCTACGACTCTGTGCTGATTATCTCGATCTACTTCTTGCTGCCGATCGCTTTCTTTGGCACTCCTCAACGGCTTGGAGCGTGCGTGTCCATCATCTACCTTGTCTTTGCCTATTATTCCAATCCCAATTCCCGGCAGTCGATGTTCGTTCTCGGTGCCTATGCGCTCCAACTGTTTACCCTTAACCTGCTGTCGTGGGCCTTCTGCATGAACATGAAGTGCCAGCTAAGGAAGCTTGTGCTGAATCGCCGTCAGCTTGTCAAACAGAGCTTGCTGCTCAAGGTAGATTGCATTATAATTCTGTCATTTACTGTGAAAGCTTCTCCGACTCCATTGAGACGATATAGCCATGTCCGTCTGGCATGTACTTTTATGAAAAAGTACATAATTCTTGAATACTATTGGATCTATTAGATCTGTTCCCGCCCTAGCAAAGTGAAAGAATAACAACAAGTACAAGCGCAGTTTCAAAATTATGTAGTTAGTGCAAGTTGTTTAAGAAACAATTTGAACGTCTCCATTTGTTCAGTACTAGATAGTGGGTATCTCACAGTTGAGGACTCTCGACTGTTACTCTCTTAATTGTTTTATCTACAGGCTATCATCCTAAAGGAGCGGGAAATGGTTAATATGATGCTGCCTCATGGAATTGGAGATGCCTGGCAGCACGAGATCCGTATTCGGATTGAGGATCAGCATCGGGGGAAGCGTGATGATTTAGAAAGGTAACTGCGTGTATATGAAAGGAACTTCATACACTAAGCTGAATGACTTATCATTCCCCAGGGTTATCTATGTGGAACTGCACTCAGATGTCTCCATTCTGCTGGCCGACATGGTAAACTACACGTACCTAATCACTCAGTTGGATGTGAAGCTTCTCTTGAAGATCCTGGACGCACTTTTCATCAACTTCGATCTGGCGGTGCAGGAGAATAATGTGATGCGCATCAAGTTCCAGGGCAACTCCTATTGCTGCGTCGGGGGCATTTATGAGCATCATCCTAGACACGCCAAGTCATGCGTGGCCCTGGGCCTGACGATGCTCCAGGAGGTGCGAAACATTGCAACCCAAAACAAGTGTGACATCAACATAAGGATTGCTGTCCACTCCGGTGAGATCTTCACAGGTATCATTGGCCGTTCCAAATGGCACTATGAAATTTGGTCCCCCGACGTGGACATTGCCAATCGCCTGTTGTCCCAGGGCCAAGCAGGAAATCTGCATATATCACAGGCTACCCTTGATTTGCTGGAAAACGAGTATCAGTATAACGAGTATCTGCCCAAATCTAAAATAAAAAGCTACCTCATTCCGCCTCAGCAAAGAAGGACATTGGACGAATTTTTTTCCAGGGTAGCCATTTACTCTAGTGAATCGAACATGGCAAATGATGCGGACAAAGAGGCTCCTTGCGAATACGAGGCGATCCAAGCGAAAACCCAACGTTCTATGCTTCAAAATGTGGAGCAAATGCCTGTCGGACGCATTCAGTAAGTGAAGAAAGCACCTCCTATTTGCAGAATATATATTATACATATATGATCCCTTTGCAGGCTGACACGTATTTTTCACTTTGGCAAGCAAGCTGAGCCTGTCGATGAGGACAAAATATTTAGGCGTCACATTAGTACTATCTGGAGAATGTTTCGCCCCACCAAAATCGAGTGGCGATATATGAACGAACCGAATTATGCCCTACAGTACAGTTTACTCATGGTATTCATTGTCGCAGTGATGCTATTCATCGTTCACATAATACAACCTTTGTAAGTATTCAATGGTTCCTACTTCCATTTGTTACATTATTTTTTAATATATTTCCTTTTTACAGCAAGAAGTATCCTATAAAAATGTGTCTACTAACTCTCTTAATTGCCACATTGTGTCTGTTAGCTTTCTTCAAAAAAATCTGGTTACATCTCAACACCGAATTGAACTGCTCAAGATCGAATTTTGTTCTCAGTCGCTGGCTAATCCGACTCTCCGAGTACTTCGAAGAGCTGCTCATTGTGCGCTTATTCGTAACGTTCTTGGCCATAACTGCAGTTTATATTATGGCCTCTTTGCGTACGGTAAGACAGTTCATTTATGTACATATGTACATATATATTTTTTGAGGAGGAGTAGATTATTCGTCTACAAATCTGCCAATTATTGTCTTTGTATCAAGCGCCTGTCTGTCTGTCTGCCGTCTATCTAAGGACCCCAAAAATCTGATTTACAGATTTGTTTTTTTTTCCACAAACGTATATTGATATAAACAATAAATTTGCAAACAGGTGCAAAAACTGTGTCGCGAGTATCGCATTGTCAAGCACACTCGACTTACTCTTCATCTGTCTGGCTTGCCAATGGCAACATTTTATTTTATGCTATAAGATATTTTATTTAATAAGCTAACACTCGTACTATTCTTAAAAAAAAACAAAATGACAAACAGAACAACGGAATTTCAAATATGCCCTTTGACCTTAAACTTGACAATTACCTAATATTTTGGACTAGTATTCTAATGTTAAAAGATTATAACTAAGTATAAAAAAACCACCGCATTTGTTCGAGATGTTTAGTGTAAGTGTTTCAAGATGAACTCTTTCCAAAATAACAAAATCTGATCATTTGCTTATCGTTTATGTAAATAATACATTGTATATCTATATTGCCTCGTAACTTCTCCAGATTCAATGTGATGGGTCTACTCTGGCTATCTTTAAGGATAACAGGATCCCACCGAGACCGATCAAACAATGTGCTGAAGCTTGGGTATGGCGATGATTAGAAATGATTATAATAATATGCTGTAATCATTGCATAAGTTCTGACTTTTAGATCGCCACAGAAAATGTGCTGCTGGTGATGGTGTTGATGATCTTCTTTTATGGTCTGCCGTCCATCTTCAAGGTGGCATTGATGTTCGTCATTGCTATCTCGCATACACTGACCATCTTTGAGCTCATCATAACCTTCCAAACCACGGCGTCGACCACTAGCGGATTGTCAGCGGAATATGCCCACATCTGGCGGATGTTTGCCTTGGGCCTCTTCTTGGTGTTCCAGGAATTGCATTTGGCTTATATAAATAGAGTGGACTACCAGTAAATAGAAGACTTATTCCCAGCTACATTTCCAACTGCATTTACGACCTTTTCAGCTCGAATGTGCGCTACAGAGAGAAATTGAAGCAGACGGACCACCACGCGGAATCCATACATATAATCCTGGCCAACATGTTGCCAATGCACATTGCAGACTCCTTTCTGGGGCGAAGGCCTGACGAGGAGCTTATCTACGAGAACTACCTCAATGTGGCCGTTATGATTGCCTCCATCGAGCACCTGAGACCAGACAAGGTCAGTTTGCGAGTGCTTAACGAGTACATCTGCTACTTTGACGATCTGCTGGACAAGTACAAACACAACAAGAAAGTGGAGAAAATCAAGATCATGGGCTGGACCTACATGGCTGCCAGTGGGCTGGTGGAGGATAACTTAAGGAATCAACAGCCGAGTCGTTTAAAAAGTAATCGCAGCATCTTCCACAGACGCACAAAGCCAAGCCGTAGTAATACACTGGCAGAGGACGACACCAACCATGTGTTGACCATGGTCAACTTTGCCGTGGACATGTTGCGCATTATGCGGAACATTGCCAAGCAGAACATGTACCTCCCCTATGGGGGGTCTATGCGGGGACAGCTGAAGATAGGTAAGTTCAAGCGTCTTTCACATTCCCTGGGCCAAATCCAACTGTTCTCTTAGGCATCGCACATGGCAATGTTGTGTCTGGAGTTGTGGGCTTGTCACCGCCTTACTACGACATCTGGGGTAGTCCCGTCAAGCTGGCTGCTCGTATGAATGCCAATGGCCTCCTGGACGAGATAATAGTGACCGAAAATACCGCCTTGGAGTTGCGTTTCCTTGGCATCAAATGCGATTATGTGGGGTCGACGGATGTGAAGGGCCTCGGCAATATTGACATGTATTTAGTTGCCCTGGATGGGACACTGAACTTCCAGAACTGTATCGATGGGAGCCTAGACAAGTCGCTGGTTACTAACGAAAATATTGCATCCTCTTCTGTAAACATTAAGGTGTCAGAATCTAACAATGGTAACGCAACAAATGGGAATGAGAGATCGGAAACTGGCCGCAAAGACGGCGGAAGTGCAGTCTGAAATGGGTTATGTTTTGTTTAGTTATTGATGTTGTTGCATTTGCTTTCTGATTACAGAGTTTATTTATTTACGGTAAAGGTATACATAGATATATATATGTAGATATATTACAAATATTCGTATAATACAGAAATCAGGTCGAGTCAGGTTACGGATAAACAGGCAGGTAACTTGTCGCCACACACAAATCATTTGTTTATAAATTATTTACTATTATAATTAAAACATGTAACTTTAACATTTGTCTTGAGCAGAACAAATAAACCATTTAAAGCACCACTTGCATCTCAATCGCGCTTTTTGGGATTTGTTATGTTTTGTGCACAGTTTTGAGCCTTAAGTAAACAAAGAGATTGAGATTTACTCATTGCCAGTGCCGGTGAGCAGGGCGGTATCCTCGGGTATGGGCTTACGCTTGTAGGAGGGCTCTGTGGCCAGGTAGACGACAAGAGCACCGAAGACCACATAGAGCACACCAATGATGTTGGCCAGCACTCCAGCAGCGGGAAGCGTGGAATAGCCGGCACCGCTATAACACATATGAAACCATTGTAAACAAGCTTGAAATCGAGGCTATTTGACAAACTTACAGCGAAAATATGGCCTTCTCAGTCAATCCCATGACAGCGCTGGCAATGGCCAGCACGAAGCCCAATAGTCCGAAATAGATGTGAAGTGGCATCAGAGCAATCTTGTAGTTCTCCCGCATGCCCGGCACCAGGAAGGCCATGAAGCCAGCCACGTACTGCAGACTGAAGATGATCACTGCGGAGAGACCCAGCCAAGAGTGCAGCGAGTACATATTCGGTATGGGGGGATCGGCCAGATTATGCGAATCGAAGACTGTCTTCAAGGCAATCACCGTCAAAATGAAGGCGGCCATGTGAATGCCGGCGTGGGTGAGTTTCAGCGTCTTCTTGCGCGTGGTGCGAAAACCCCGATACACCAATATGGCTATAAATATATTGCCATTAGTTGCACCTTCTTCCGGCCAACAACAAATCAAAATGCTACTCACAGTTGCCATACAAGTAGATAAATCCAATGGTCATAAACAATGGATGCCAGTTAAACTCTAGCTTGGGATTGGCTGAGCCGCCCAAGCCACCATAGTGCTGGCCAATCCAGGTGCCCACCAGCACAATCATCGTCAGGCCGCACAGCTGTGTCAGCACATAGAGCACCTTGAAGTTGATCATCGCCGGATCCATATTGGACTTGTTGTTGCCGCCTAAAATAAAACAACGCAAAAATAAACAAATTGAAACTCGCAAAACAACCAAAAAGCATTCCCGAAATTGCTATCAAAAATAGCCAACTTACGTTTGGCCAGAGAATCGTGAAGTGCCTGGATGAATTACCCGAAAATATTTCCGTTAAAGAACAAGAAAGCAGAGCTATCTGCGGCACGTCGAACATTAAATACACTTACAGAATGAAAACTACGGTTTTCTAGTAACCATTACTGGAACAACTATATAATATAGTAACATAATTTTATGCCTTATTATTATTTATACAATTATTGCTTGTTGGCAAGGCACTATTCGCAAGCAGTGCGATCTGTACTGCGCTTAACAAGTAAAGAAAATTAAATGCACTGCTTGCTGCGTAATACGCATGTCTTAAAAGCAGTTGATCCACTCAATTCTGAACTGCTTGCTAGAGTCACAAGCTTTGAATAAACTTTTTAAGCCTATGAATAAGCGTTTGAATAGTAGAAAGACCTAAGTAAGATCTCTTGATCAAGAATAGATTAGCATGATGATAGATGCTTCATCTTATTACAGCGCACATTCAGAATTAATTGAAATATGTTTAATTTAAAAACCGGGCCAGACCCCTTGGAAAACCAAGTGTCTTGAGTTTTTACGCTTTTGATAATTAAAATGCTATCTTGATGGCCTGTCACTGACCCGTCTATTCAGTTTCCCCATAGCTGTCATATGATATCATAGCCACACGACACATGAACCCAACCAAACGACAACGACAACAAGCTCAGCTTGTAATTCCAGTGATCTGTGTAATCGATGAACATAGCCACGATAAACAGACGACGACGGCAAGCTGAGATCTCTAAACAAGAGCAGGGTGTTTAGTGTATATTCATCGGACTGCAAACAATTGTAATAAATGCGAATTACTACGATTAGATTACACGGTTTAAGCCAACGCCTCTCAGACTCCATGATAATTGTTTGCTTAACATTAGAAAACGATGATCAGCATGTGGCCGTTGGTGTTTTACTGTAGTTTGGGGAAGGGCGCTGGGCGGGGCTGCTATTTGTGTTTGTTATCAGCAGAACGTGTAAACATTGTCTAGCAGCCTCTATACAATCTACTGTAGTGGCAAAATGATACCAAATCGCTTTAAATAGCATTGTTTGCTGTGTATCTATTGTTTGATATTGTTCGGATGGAACAGGGGTAGCAAATAGGGGGCAAATGCAAAAAAATGACAAATAAATTAAAAATTTGTGCGCTTCTTTGATGAAATGAATGAAGTGTGTTGTGCGCGTGTTAGAAATAGGTATTACATACATATGTATGTATATGGAAGTACAAAACAAAAGGGCAGATGAACCGGCGAGAAAGGCAAATTGAACTAGTTCAAGAGATTGTGAAAAGTGCCGTTGGCAACCTTGACTCTGCTTCAACTCTTATCAGCTGCTTGCATTGAAGTTATAATTATACGTTGTTGTTTGCGAACGATATGCAAATGAGCGCAGTTATTCTTGATTTCGATACAAAGTTGATTGAACTAGCTTGATATATTGTCAAATTGAACTAGTTAAATAAATGCAAGCAGTTCGCCTTGACTCTATTTTATCTGCTATCAGCTGCTTGAGTTGAAGTTCTAGTTTTATTTACCACCACTTTACCACTTGTTGCTTTGTTTTGCCAATTTGGAAAAAAATGTGGAACTGGGCTAAAATGGGGCAGGCACTTTACAACTTGGCACGTGCCACAAGTTATACAATAATAAATTTTTAGTTTTTCTTAACTATTTTTGGCCAGTGAAATTAATACTTGTGTACTTATTAATAATTATTAAAGTGCACATTATAAATAATCGACTGTTAGTTAAGCAGGCGTGCTGCAGGTTGTTATAGTTGTTGTTGTTGTTGTGCAACAAAGCGTTGCAACAGATCGTGCGCAAAATTTGAAGGCAATGAATGGCTCAGAAAAACGAGAAAGAAATAAACAATCTACATAAAAAGTAAAACTTTTTGAAGATGCGACGGCAACGACGACGACAACAACACCGTCGACTTTGGAAAAGCGTAAAAAGTTGAAGACAGCAAAAGTAAAATAAATACGGCGAGCAGCGGCAAACAAAAATGCTAAAAAAACTAAAGTGAAATTCAACTTGGTGCGAACGTGCGATGATGTTGATGACTCTGCAGAAGGAGAAGGAGGTGGAGACTGACAGACAGACAGACAAACTAACGGACTAACATACAGAGGAGAAAGGAGAAGGTGGAGGATGAGCATTAGTAATGCAATTGCAATGACTTCTCTCTCGCTCTCACTCTTGATCTCACTCGCTCCCTCTTTTGCTTTCCTTCTTTCACTACACACCCGCCCGTCCTGCCGAATGCGTTTTATTATAACTTTTACTAATGCGAGACTAAAACGTTGCGCGAAGCGGAATCGGTGGCTGTCAAGCCAAAGCCATAATATTAACATGCATGTTATTGTTATTATTGTTTGTTGTACCTTTATTGGCGACCGCATCGGCAGCCGCAATTGTTGGCTGCACTTGTTCTGTTATTGTTGTTGTTGCCGCTGTCACTGCTTGCGGTTGTTGTTGTTGCTCAGCCTTGCCATTATTTTCGCCATTCGTTGTTGGCGGCGCTGTCGTTGCTGTTGCCGCTGCGGTTGTTGTCAGCTCGACAACAGCAACAGGCTCGGCTTTGACTTCGATTGAGGTCGACGTCGTTGTCGCCTGCGCCGCCTGCTCAATATCCAAATCCTTTGACATGGCGTAAAATGTTTACACTTAAAAATCAATACACGATTCGCTACTTAATTGCGTTGTTCACTTGATACTCGCATGCAAACGTTGTATTACAGAAGCAATATTTAATTGCACGGCAAGAGACACAACCCACATACACTCACGTTACGAAAGGTCTACACAACCGAGCACCTCAAAGTGCAATGCGCAACTAAATTTAAAGTTGGCGCTTTGCTCACTATGCGGGCAGAACCGTTGGCAGCGAAAAGCTTTGGTCATAGACCAACTCGCATGGGAGTAGAAACTTTTCGTAGCAAAGCTTTGAAAGCAATTTGCATGCTCGTCAAGTGTCTGCTAATTATTAAACTAATGTCTTATTTTTTAATGCACTTTTAACAGATGGACTGTGCTAACCATTGTAATGTTTAAATCAAATTTGCATGCAACTGCCTAGTTTAGACTTGTTGCTCATTTCGTTTGGCGGTGGTGTTGTTGTAGCATGCATGACACCTAACAGAAGGGGCCAGGGGAGTAGCACCACATTCCTTTGACTCTACTCATTGAGATTCATTCTGAGCTGCATTTCAATTGATACGCCGCCTAGCTAATAACATGTTCTATGCATAATAATTTCAACCGCACTTGCTGTCACTTACCCAGTGAAAATAGCATGGTGTATACTTGACAAAGATTCACTTGTTTCCTTTTTGCGACTGTTATTTATTATGAATTTTAAGCAGTCGGACAGCTGCCTTGACTTAAAAGAATTTTGCTATTTTCAATTACAATTTTTCGTTTATTATTCACTCATCCAGCTGTTTTGTCTTAACTTGTTGAGCAAATTGCGTATTATGCAGGATTTGGATTTATCACAACCCATCCATCCCATATGGATGCAGCGAAAAATATCTGCAAAGGCAGCGACAGCAACGCCTCCGCATTTCCCCTCAAAAGCGCACAAACAGCAGCAAAGCTTTTATATAAAAGCTTTTACTCAATACTATCACAAAACCAACCACAAACACACAGATACGGTGAACCACTTGTTGGATATTAATGATACACACATGCTTTGTTTAATTTTGCTACTTTAAAAACTTGGCTAACAATTACAATGCAAGGAAATACTTACAGATTTTGCAAATGTGTCAATCACCTGTTACTCAGAGTATACGACACGTTCTATGTTGCTTATGTCGGTAACTCGAGACTGACGAACAATAAGAAGTACGCCGCGATCGAAAAGAACCACTACTGAGCGAGTCAAAAAAACCACAACAATAACGACAGCATCGCGACGTCAGCATTGAAGTTTTCTACCGCAGCGTAAACATTGAAGAAAGCCAACAAATTAAGATGAAATCTTATCAACAATGCAGTAAATGACCGGCAATCACAGTTAGAAGAAGACTAGTTCAAGGTTACACTTTTCCTTTAATCAGATCTGTAATCGATCCACCATCCCTGCATATTCATTGTTGTTGTCTGTTGTTATTGTTTACTCATTTGGAAAATAGCGGCATTATCGAATTACATTTCATGTTGCTCGCTGCGTGACCGCAAGTTGAATTTAAAATCTACTATCTCGAGAAACAATTCAAAATATACCATTTACTTAAATACCAGCTTTACTGTCGCTAGATGTTGAAAATATAGAACATTGGAATGTCCTTTCGATATGAGATTTTTATTAAAATTAATAAAAAGAAAAACAGCAGTTTAACAAAAGCAAAAACGAATAATAAGATTGGAAAAAGCTCTCAAATATACCAATATACTATTGATGGTCACACTGAATCGAAAAACTGTTATCGATATGTCAGGTGTGGTGATTTGCACATCGCTAGCAAGACTAGCAACAACAGAAACTGCAGTTTAATTTTTGTTTTTTTTTTTGTGCCAACTAAATGCAACATGCTTTCCAATTTAATTGTAACCAACCAGAAAGTTGTTCTTATAATTGGTAAGTGCAGTCAATTAACAAATCTAAATAAGTACCTGAATTTATCATATACTTTGCAGATCAACTGAATCGCGAACGAATCGCTTTAAAGTTCATTGACAGCCTGCTGCAAGAGCAGGGAAAGGGGGAACAAGTTAAGGTATTGCCAATTGGCACGCAACTCAAGCACGTGGCCTGCATTAAGACACTGCTGAGCGACAATAACAACCAGTCGACGGCAGGCACACAGGCCGGATTCAATGTCATTCTGCCAACACTTGCCGACTTGCTGTGCTATCAGTCCCCCGCCCACATCTTTGACTTTATCAACAAACTGCGTCGCTCTGAGCATGTGAGTCGTGTATTCTTATGGGCATCACCGCAGCTTTTGCTACATGCGGACGCCGGGTACATACTGGCCGGCTGCGAGTACCTAGCAGAGCTAGTGCTGCGCCTGGAGACGGATACTACTATGTCGCTGATCTCCCGCAAGCCTGGCGGCGGAGTCAGCAATAAACGATACACGTGTGAAGTGAGCAAGACAGAGTTCAAAGTAAAGCCACTATCCGACACGATGGAAGCAGCAGCTATTACAACTGTAAAGGAGGATTGCGTAAAGTCAGCCGATCCAGGCGGCACCTTTAAAATCGAGCTGGACGAGGATGAGATGGTGGCACGCAATGCGCTCACATTGCCATATGAGCGGTAAGTGAAAGGCTTTTTTCTCCAAGCTATCCTTTTACTAAACATATTTTTTATGATACAGGACGAGCGAGACGGCAGAAGGCAATATTATATATACGCCTGATAAGGATGATGACTTTGATGATGAGGATCCGGACGAGGATCTGTTAATCTAAAAAGTGTTCGCACAGCAAACGGCAGTACAAATGGCCTTGGCTTTAAATATTTACATAGCTCTAACTACATAAACAATAACAGTAACAATAATGTTAACGTTAACAAATACCTGTAAGCAGTTGCGAATTCCGGCCCAAATGAAAGAAAGAGAATCTTGAAAAAATCATTCGTCTAGTTGAATAGAGTTGAAAGTTTATACTAAATGCTACAGATACATACATAAGTATATGTCCAGTGTTACAATTGCATCGCATAGTTACTTAATTTTATCTAACAATTTCTTTGTAATACTCATAAAAACACACTCAGATAAGCACACACACATGCACTCCTCGAAGTTGTGTGACACCCCGTTCCGAATTTATATATAACAATCTATAAGAAAATGGATCGAAAGGTGCATTAAATTTGATTTAAACCCAGGTTGAAAAGTGCTGAGACATTAAGATTATCAAGAGGTAAAAAGAGAAAATGTTTCGGCAAAGCCGAAGCCTGAATGCTCTGCTACAGCTAATTGACTTGATGTTAAACTAACTAAAGGAACTAACATAGATGTGCTAAATTGTCGTAGTTGTCTATCTACTGATATTTACAGCGTTCATCTAAATACTCTACTCAGAGTGTGAACTATTGCAGCTGAAAGCGTTGGCATGAGCATTCTTTGTGCGCTGAGCGTAGTCGTAATCATTAATAAAATCCTATCTGAGTCGTGACACATTTTACAATTAACAAGGAAAATTACAGTCGCCTGTACACGACTGTGAGATACCCGGTACTGCTGAAAACTGTACCTTGAATAAATTTCAAATTTGTTGATCGATCGCAATGAAAATGCAGGATATTTTCGCCGTCGATATTGATACGTAGTTGCAAATACAGACAGGCGGACAGACAGACAGAAAGCATTGACTTTTCCATTATGTACCGGGTATAACGAGTAGGTTAAAACACACGCAGACGTTACAGAGAGAGACACGATATTTACACAACAAAACGGATTAACAAAAGTATTCAATGGTAGCGTTTTCAAAAATGGCTATAACAACTCGCCTCCCCGACGGGAGATGGGGAAAGGAACAGATCATCAACGCTTGAGCAGCGCCTCGATGTCGCTCTTAGGATCCGGGGCAAGCGAGCTCCAGGCAGTGTCTTGGCAGAGTGGCAGCTCGGGAAGCACAGCGGGTCCATTCATAATGCACGTCTCGCGTAGCTGATAGAATTTGCCAACCAGTTCATCGATCCTCACCTCCAGTGACTGACCAGTGAGCTGGGCATGGGCCAAAGCCTCTTGGCGCAGTGCAAATATATCGTTGTCGTTGTGCAGATGCTGCTGCCACTCTACGGGCAGCTCAAAGTCAGTGGGCAACGACAGAGTCATGCCGCCATTTTCTTGTTGAGCAACTGTGGCGGTTTCCAGCGGTACACCCTGGGCATAGGCCAGCGGTGTGACCAGGAATTTGAGTTGGGCATAGATGGAACTGCGTCCAATAAGTTTGGCTGTCCATATGCCCGGCGTGAGCGGCTGCTTAAGCAGCGTCTTGGAGTGATTGATCACATCCAGTTGCGACTCCTCTACGTGCAGTTCATTAAAGTCTTGCAGGCGTCCCAGCGGATCGAGCCAAAGCAGCGTCAAATTGTACGAGTGAGCATCGTCGGTGGAGCCAGCAACTCCCTGATATGTGTAGCCGAGCACCAGGTCACTCTTAGGTCCCAGCAGTTTGGCAAAATTGCGCGCAACCTGCTCCTTCTGATCAAAATCCGTGGAAACTTCAAAGTTGCGCAATCGTTTGCTAAAGCGAGCATTCCTTGCCAGCTTGCCGTGCTGCACGGGACGCACTCGCGTTTCCAGCTCCAGCTCCTTTGAGTCGTTCCGGCGCTGCGCGCTGTAGCGCACCAGGAATCCCTTATACTGATCGCGATGCAGGTAGTGCGTCAGCTCCAACAGCTGGTGTGGCTGCAGCTTCGCCTGCTGCGCAGAAAGCCGCATCAGGCTGTCGCCCACAGTGCGAGCCAAATCATCACCTGCGCCATGCACATCCTCGTGGTGATAGAGCGACTGCCAGTAGCCATGTAGATTGGCGTTGTCATTAATGTACGGCCCGTAAAGCCACTCCTCCAGCTGCAGCAGCACCGCCTGGTTGATGATGGGCTCGAACTTACGAGCAAAGTAAAGCGACTTTTGCTCTGTCGCCTGCAGCCTTGCCCAATCCTCGGGCTTGAAGTCATTGGGGCTGCAGCCACACCAGTCCACAACATGCTTGTATTGGCACTTGCAGCCCTGCTTGCGCTTCCAGTTGGTCACATGCAGATTATTGTCCACATAGCTATGGCAATGCTGCGTGTTGCGCAACACCGTATGGAAGAAAGACTCAGCAGGCAGCAGCGTGTGCCGAAAAATGCGTAACAGCTCCTGCAGCAGTTGATCATCCTTCTTCGGATGCGTTACGTAGTAGACAAAGGGACGAGAGAGCGCCACCCAGTCGCTGCCACCATCCACCTGAATACCGGCGGGCAGCTTGCGATCTCCGATGCGCCACATGTGTGTGTCGCATTCCACAAACGTTTTGTCCAGCCCTTGTTTCTGAATGAAACGCTGTGTTTCGCGGCCATGGCCCTTGACAAAGTTGCGTCCGCGATTGGCGCTCATAAAGTCGACCAGTTTGTCGAGCGTCTTGACAGGAAAGTCGCTCTCGCTGAGGTTGATGACAAAGTCCCACTGCCAGCTGGATTGTAGCAGATCTTGCATGCACTGCAGCAGCATGGTTAACAGGGAGGCGCCACCCCAAATGGTCGAGAATCTTTTCCTAGCCAGGCGAATGTTTGGAAATTTTGGTTCCAGCTCGAGGAGCTTGCGATACAGATAATCCTGGCGCTGTCAGTGGACATAGTAGAGAAACAGTCATTTAATAGCAGTAAATTAATGTTCTCCGACTAGATTAAAACGTCTGACTCAACAACAAGCTAGCGTCAATTAGCACAAGTGATGAGACCCGTTTTAATTAGAAGTTCCGGCCTTCTTTCGCACTCACCGCATCCACATGTATGTAGTAGACGTGCTGAGGCGCATAGAGCGCTCGGAGCAGTCGATACACTTGGCGCAATGCGCGTCCATTGAGGGTCAGCAGAAATGCAATGCGAACTTGTTGCTCGCCCGGCGGTGCGGTGCTAGCTGCGAGTTGTGCAGTGAACTCTGTGGAGGATTATGCAAGGTCATTGTAATTAATAATTAAGTCAATTATAAAATGTATGTACGTACTGGCTATTCCTGTTTCGTAGACATTCATGGCAAAGAAGCCGCCACAGATCTCCTTAGCATTCCCCAGGCATTTCATGTTGCAACTGGAGTCGGGCAGCTTGGTGGAGCTGGGTGGAGCGTCGAAGCCGCAGAAGCATTCACGAGCATACTGCACCCCCGCATAGGGATAGCCCGACTGAAGGCAGAGCTCAATGCAGCTACTTGGTGAATTGGACGTTTTAAAGCTGCTAAAGTAGCCGCCTAGCAGGCGACTGTCCTTTTCGTCGCGATAGCAGCCAAGCGCCACGTTGGCGGTGTGGTTGCCAGCGGGACAGCTACTTTGCAGTTTAGTGGCATAGAAGCGACCAGCTTGTATGGCACAGGCAATTTGGGCGATATGTTGACGGCAGTCTTTCGTCTTTGCACGTTGAAGTGCCGATATTGCTTCCTTGGCATTAATATCACATTCGGGCTCGAAGCCCAATTGCTTTGCAGTTAAGGGCACACTTTTGCTGACAGCCTGCTCAACGTTTGAAGGAGGCACTGGCTTGGCGAGTACTGCTGGCGATGTATCCGGCTCGTGGACATCGCGTTGTGTGCGTAGTGCGCCCGCCAAATCAATGTCCAGCGATTTATAGGCCAAAAACAACTGGATAGCAATTATGAACAATAGAATTATGAAGAATGAACGGTAGCGGCGCAGCCAGCGCATGGATGGTGACGACTGTTGCTCCATATCCAACAGCAAGGATGAGCACGTTTTTTGTTATTGCTGATGGTACTTGTTGATTGACGGATGCGATGTAGTGGCATGACCAGCTTTTATGTTAATGTTGAGTACTCTAAGCGTATGGCATGAAGAATATTTACAATTGCCCAATTAAACTTATTTTTTCCTATTTAACTGCATTTTTCACTCCCGCTTTTCACAGACGCACACACATACAAATGCAGCAAAGCAGCTGATATCGTCGCTGCCCTGGTCGACATAACGATTCATTTAACAAGGCTCATTATCGATAGGTATTTACCTATTGCTATTGTCACTACCGATATAATATCGCAATTTGTTTGAAAAATTGCCGGTTCTACTCGTTTTTATGATTGCAATTTTCATTCTCATTCTAAACGATTCGACACAACTTTACAGTATGCCTCGTAAGACGTCAGCTTCTTTGATCGCGTTCCGTATACATGGTGTGTGATAACCCACCCGGAAGTATTTTTATTTGATACTACATCCTCGGATGTCTGTTTTGGCAGCGTCTAATACTTTAAAAAGAAGTATCAAGATTTGAATTTCAAGTGAGGGCGAGTTCTTGTACTCCTACACCGGTCATTATGTTTTTATGATTTCAGTTGTATCAAATCTCATGCTTCGATGCCTGTTTGCGGAACTAAAGTGTAACCAAACTAATATTTACGGAATTGTAACGGAATTTTTTTGAAGGAACAATAGTATATTTAGAAATTTAACATACGGTCACGTTGATTGTGCAGTCCGTGCTTTGAATATAAACAATCATAAATCGACCATTCGCAAATCGTCGACATATTTTTACTGTGTATTATCGTCAGCTGATAAGTGTTCTCTTTTCGAATTCCAATTTGCTCACATTTCTACTAATCAACAACAATTGAAGAAACGCGTACCTGCTAACAAACAAAAAGTCAAAGATGGTTGATCCCAATCGAAAAATAAATCGACTCCCAGAGAAAGATGTTAGTTTTCTGGAGGAATGTGAGTCTGAGTTTGCCTTCCGCTACACCACAGACGACGCTGAATTCATGGCGCACTGTGCCAAACCAGTACCAGAGCCACCGATGATCGAAAATTGGATGGGTGGTGGTGGCGACGGAGGCGCTGGAGGGAGCAGCGGCCAAAATTCATATAATAATCGCTACAATGGCGGTCATCGTAGAGGAAGCGGAGGCAATCGTGGCTGGCACAGACGCGGCGGTGGTGGACACGACCGCTATAGAGGTAAGTACACAAAGTCTATAGATAAGCATTAATCCACTTTTAAATTTCCAGATAATCGCAATTATAGACATGAGGAGTATCCTCGCAGAGAACGTGGTGGCGGTGGTGGTGGTATGGGATATGGGTCACGTGAACGCGGCCACCGCAACGAACCACAGCAGAGCGGCTCACCCATGAATGTCAGGCGAGATTACGGCAATTTTGTGCCCGCTTCCCGAGATTAACAAGCAATTAAAAGTGCCCAATTTTCACACATGTAGATTATAATATTATATATTGGATTTAAATGTTAAAGACAATGAGACATATATCTTATTTGCTAGATGATGTGTTCCTTTTTGCGTCCTAGACAGCGGATTCTGATAGATCGTCGCCCTTGTCTTCTGCAGCCGCAGCTGACATGCCCACGCCCATGGCACTAAATAAGTTGGACACGGGTCCGGCGCCGCCCATTTGCGACTTGTAACTGTCCACCAAGTTGCGCAGTGTATTTACATTAATGTTGATGGGCTCAAAGTCTTCGATGTCATCGAAATCATCTTCGGCGGTGCTGCGCTGAGACGTGTTGGAGTTAGTGTTTCCATGAAAAGATTTGCCAACTGTGGTCTGAGATAGTTCACGATCCATTTGATCCATGTACGCCTTGATATTGCGATCCAATCGATAGGTATCCGGACCCAAGCCGCTGGCACTGGACAGTGCGTCAAAGTTGCGCTCAATGTCGTCCTCGTCGGCGTAGTCACTCATCTCTGAATTGGAGTCCCAATTGTCCTCGGGTATCACAAAGTCTAAAAAGTTGCGCACATGTGTGCTGTCCTGTTCCTCCGATTGAATCAAGGAGTTGCGTTGACAAGCCTTACGCATCGAATGATTCTTCTTGATCTTGCTGTTGTTACTGCTGGCGGCACTAGCTGTTGCCGGCTCATCGTCGTCCGAGTCTAGGTCAGCGGCGACATCGGCCTGCGTTTCGATGCCTTCGAAATTGGATTGTCTGTCCAGAAATTGAGATAGCTGCTTGGTGAATTCAGCTGCATTCACATCGCCATTGGGATTGTACAGCTTCTGAGGGCCATAACGCTGCTGCAGCATGGCATCTAGATCCTCGGCACTGATATTCAGCCAGTCATCTGCATCACTAGGCAGCAAATTGTTCTCCTCGTCACGCAGTTGATCTGCCGCATTGCCCTCACCAGTGTGTAGCAGCAGCTCCACAATCTCAGCACCAACCAGAGAAGCTGTGCGGAAGCGCTCCTGGTTGCCCTTGAAGTACTGTTTGGCCGTGATCAATAGACGTTCGTGCTCGGCACTGCCCTCGATGTTGTCCTTAAAGTAACCTTTGCCTTGTAAGCTACGCAGATACGCGCGCCAAGCGGGAGACTTTTCCTCCATTTGCTCTTCCGAGTGCTTGGCCTGGCTAGCAAGTATTTCCAGTCCGCTGGCCAGCTTCACGCCCAACAGCTGCTCCTTATAACTCTCCGGATTTGACACGGCATCTGCCAGTTTCCAGCCTAGTCGACGCTCTGGCGTATACTGGTTGTGCATTAACATGGCGTACAGACAACGTGTGAAGGCGACATTTGTGCGTATCCTTGGTGACTCTGGCGGAAAATAGCGCATGGTGCGCAGTGCCTTTGTGTCCAATGTGTCGCGTTCGCAAAAGGCGCGCACAGCGGACACCACAAGCGCGGGACGTTGCTTCAGCAGCTGTGCCGCATTCTGGGGCAGCTGCACGATCTGTCGATGGATGGAGGCGTGTTGTTGTGCCGGCTGAAACTCACGGCAGCGTGCATCAATGCAGTTTTGTATGTCCTGGGAGCAGCGGTAGAGTGTCGGATTGAGATTTATGCGATGCACGGCGCTGGCCATGGGCAGACGTTTGTTCTTACTAACATTGGACGAGTTCTGGATGAGCTGTAGCCCTCCATTGACAATGTAGACGCGCTGCTCACATGTCTCAGGGCTTGCCCAGTCTGGTAGCACATCTGCTGCTTCAATGAGCAGAAATTCGCCATCGGCATCGCAGACACGCGCTATGCAATCAACTCGAACGCTGGTCAACTCGCTTAGCAAGTAGACAATGAACCATTCGTCGCCAATGTTGTCACCGTAGTGGGTTACACCGTGCAGATGGGGCGGCAGCGCTCCTAAAATGAGCCCCAATTGAATCTCTAAAAATAGGCAAATATATTCATTGCAAGCACTCACCCTCTTGTTGCCCCTCTTCATCCTCTTTGTTGTCCTCTTCGTTTAGTAGACATTCCTCGGCGCTGCCAGTGCGCAACTGCAGCTGAAATTCATCTTTGTGCCAAATATAAGAGCGCTCTGCGACTTTCTTTTCCACTATGGCCATGCAATCAGATCTTACTTGCTCCAGTTGCTGACGCAGTTCGTCATCGGTTCGATCTTTTTGGTCGCTTAGCTTTGGAAATATATAATACTCCACAAAGTCATCCTCTCTCACAAATTCCAAGTTGGCACCTGGCAATTTACTCATTGTCTTTGTTGTCTGCCCTTTTTTACCTCCTTTGTTTTGTTTGGCCGTGACTCAGTTCTCAGGTGCAAAACGTGCGTGTCCTTTTTCGAATGCTATTTCTTCACCTAATATGGCGAAAATATAAGTATTTCGAAAACAGGTCAACAAATGGCACTATTGATGACTAATGCAACTATTTTTAAACAAATTCTCATTTATTATTTGTCAAAAAACACTTTGTTGGCAAGGGAGCTGTTGCTGTTGCCAATCACGTTGTTATCGACTAACTTTCGATAACGATTAACGCATCCGCCAATAATAAAACGTTTGCTGTTAATGCTTGAAATTTTTATAAAGGGCAGACAGAAAGAGACCATTAATTTATTGCATTGAATGTTATAGCAGAATTGAACTGATTAATACTAAATACACATGTAGATATGCAAATGTATCACTTGGACTACGTTTTAAATGCTTCTTGAGCTTTCTTGATGAGACGATTCAGATTAATAAAAGTATTCATACTTCTGGGCATGCTGCAGCATCACCTCCATTGATTTCTTGCCTTGTAACACACCATTGCGTTCCATATAGTTCCAGATGGAACCCATAAACACACAAAACAGTATGACCCCAAATACAATGAACTTGAGCAACAGATAAATGGTCCTGAGTCCCACAGGAGCAGCAAATTCCACGAGTAGTACGAGCAAAATGAATAGAACTGTAGCCGCACTGTAATACAATAAACGATCCGTGTTTAGCTGCAACAAGGATGCATCGCATAGGGCCAGCGCCTCGTTAAGAGCTTCCGTACGGGCAGCTGGCAATTGCTGGGCCACGGACAAGCAAATGTTATTGTCCTCGATCGGGGAAACAGCGGCAGAAATGGCATCCCCAGCACCTTGCTCTTGAGCATCTTGCTGATATTCATCTTCCTGCAGCTTACATTCAACTTGCTCTACGACAACAGGAGGATCAGGATTTGCTGGCAAAACTGTCAACCTTAGCTTGGCGAGCACCGCTTCATGATCGGAGAAACTGAACTTCTGACCTGGCACACGTTCCGGGAATGGTAGAGTATATTCAACAATCTCTGCGTTTATATGATCTGCACCTCTCACAAATATGTGGTCAATGCGTATTCCCAGGGGATTCTTCGCTAGCACTCGCGACGATGTATAAGAGTTCCTGGCGCATTCATTGGTGCGTATCGTGTCCGATCCACAACTGTCTTTCATCTTGGAAGTGTAGAGCAGCACCTTGTAGGATATATCGTGTGGCTGCGTATTGAGATCTCCGGCTAGAATTTGAAGCACCGAATTGCCGCGTGTCGCCTCGATAAACTGAGCGGTGTCAAAAGCTTGAATGACCCGATGTGTTTTGTACTCATCGTTGTCATTGTCGTACTCGGCATGCAGATGGGCATTGTAAAGGTGAACGATTTGATCGCCAAATAGAATCCGACAGAGACCGACGCCTTTGCCTCCAAACCAGTCTGCATGCTGTATCCGATGGAAGTAGCCGTTGACCGACCAGGCGTGGAAGAGCGTTCCAAGAATGGGGTACCTGGACAGTACCAACAGGCCAGCGCCCATTACACCGCTGTGAAAGTAGTGCGCATAGGGCAACACACTGGCTGTCCCCTGCTGCAGCTTCTCACTATCCTGTTGAGACCATACCTCCTGCAAGGACACAATGTCGTATTCGCCTCTGCTGAGCTCCTGGCATATGGCCTCTATACGTGGCGCTCGGTCGCTGGATACAAATGGAATACCCCTGTAATTACAATTGGATTTTGGCGATGGCAACAACACCAAAGCAAATTAGATTACAGCGCGTGACCAAATTGGGTAAATATACCAACACACCATATATTCAACGTAAGAATTTTTAGCTCCAGCAGCAGCATTGCGATGTGTAATGTCTTTGGGCCGTTTCTATCCGCTTCATTTGCTACAACTGGCGTACAATGGGTACGCGGTTCGCGTCGATAAGATTAAAATTTTGTTGCTAAACAATCCACACGGCATTTGTTTGTGTTAGTTATGCGCAGTTTTCGACTCACGTGAAGTTAGCTGCGCGCTAATTTGAGAAACGCAAAGTTGGTAGCGAACCACCTTAGTCCCATAAACAACAGAAGCACATTGAAACGAGTGAAAAGCGTTTAAATTTTTATTTGAAATAAAAACAATATTCGGAATTTATTTAAACAATCAACATGGCACGCACGGAATTGGAGCCAAAAAAGCAAAAGCGGAAGACTAAAAAACGTAAACATGAATCGGCACAAGGTAGCAGTGACGACGAGGTTGCAAATAAAAGTTTAATCGTGGACGAGCAGAAAGCGGAGGAGCAAGCGGAAGCCGATGGACCAGAGAATCCTAAGGGTAATCATAAAGTTTTTAATATTTAGTAGCATTATTAAATGAAATGCATTCCCAACCGCAGGCAAGGCGTCCAAGCGAAGGCAGCAACAAGAAGCTATTGCGATCAAAGAGAAACGGACCAAGTTAACAAATGACAATAAAGAAGACTCCGCAGACGAGTTAGAAGGGCCTACAAAAGAGCAGCTGGAGGAGGCAGCCAAGCCAGAGAACGCGAATGCGATAGTGACGGTACGCCAAAAAAAAAAACAGAAACATCTAAAGCGACTGGAAGCACAAAAGGATCAAAGTGCCGACAAGGAAGCCAAGCGAAATGAGGAGTATCTGAGGAAGTGGAAAGACAATCGACAAGATTGGAAGTTTGAGAAGTTGCGACAAATTTCCATACAACAAACTGCTTTCGATGAGCAAAAATTGTCTGCAGATGTTTGGCCCATTGCTCTGGAATACCTGGCCAGCTCCAAAGGAGCGGCGAAGGCAACTTTAATTAAGTTGGCCGAAGATGTCATACAGGAGTTGGACAAAAAATGTGAGGGATTGGAGGATGATGCAGAACGTAAGACAATTGTGGAATCTTCGAGGTATCAACGAGCCCGAAATCTTCTCCAGAATTTCGACTAAGCGAGGTATAGTTTTAAGTTGAATAGCAAAAATGCGTTCTTGTTAATGTTTAGAGTTTATTATAAAAAACAAAAGGGTTATATTTACAAATCAACATAAGCCAACATCTTGTCCAAATGCTCAATGCGCTGCCTTAGCAGATGCTGTTCCTCCTCTTTATACTCCTCCAACTTCGCTAGCATAAAGTGCTGCATAAACAAGCGAATGCTCTGCTTGAATTGCTGCAGCTTCGAGTTCTTGGCTATACGTTCAAAGGCCTGATATACTTGAGTCTCTTCGCTGGACAGCAGCAATCGCTGCATAATCTCTCGCATAAAATAGAAGCTTAGTTTGTGCAGCTGCATAAAGTCTACCACTTTTAGCACGGACAGCTGCAGACCAGCGGACAATATGAGCTGCTGAAGAAAGCTGGCCAGATTACGTATTTGAGTCTTGGTCAAGCTCTCGATGTCATTAATGCGATCCCAACTGGCAAACTGAAACGCTAGCTGAAACTTGCGATTGTACTGACAGAACTTGAGTGCCAAGTGGGCATAATAGGGATTCGCACGGCGTTCGTTGAGAGCACAGTGAATGATTACATAGGCAACTGTTCGCTGATCCTTCAGTGCCAAGTGCAGAATCTTCTCGAAAGCGTCCACATAGTCGGCCGCGCTCATGATGATGCAGAAGATGTTTCGCCTTTCCTCCGTATTCATGTGCTGTTTCTTGGCGAGCTCCAGTAATTTTTCTGAAAAGCGTTGATTTCCTAGCTGCTGGCGCTGCTTGCCTTCATCCGCCTGCGCCGTTCCCATTTCGGCCAAATTTCCTGCCCATGCCGAGCCGACGATCCACCATTTTCCCAACTTATCTGCCCGCAACAAGTCCTCCAAAGTGATATTTAACGTGACGACATATCGTTCATTCCTAAGCATTCCCTTGAGGCGCTTGCGCAGAGTTTCCGCCAGCTCTGGATCGTATTGGGGCAATTTGCTCATATTATTATTTTTCACAGCATTTAGTATATCCACCATAAAGCGAAGACGTGGATTCTCCTTTAGTTCCAGCGGAGCTGCAGCAATTTGCGATTGAACATTTTGCATCATGTTCTTAAAGGCCAATGGGTCGTCCTTGCGGAGACGAAAGCCCACAGTTTGAAAGATTAGCAGCAGACACTCGACGGTTTTCTCACAGAGACTGCCAGCAAGGCGAGCTATCAGCTCTAGCAGCAGGCGCTGCTCGTAGATCTTAAACATGTACATGTAACAGAGTAAGAGAATGAGATTATTTAGTCGCTTATCCTCCACCTCCAGTGTATCCAGTTCATTTAAAAATCCATCGAATTGTTCCACAAAGGTTTGCAGAAAATGTGCTCCTATCTCGCTACCAATGTGTGCATGCAAATAGGCCAACAGAACCATATGCTCCTGAACCATGCGTTCGTTGGCGCGTGCTCGTCCCAATAGCGCCTCTTGAAGCAGCTTGGTGAGCGTATCGTTCATATTGTACCTGGAGTTTTTCATATATAGCTCCTCGATGCCACTGGAGATCTTATGTAGATTGGCCTCCGATAGTCGATTGAGCAATCCTTTGCACTGTTTTTGCAGACGCGCCAATTGCTCCGCCTGTTTCTGACTGATTCCTTCGCTAGCTGCCATCAGAGCCCGCTGATGAGGCGGTATGTACTTCTTCGTTTTCGATTCGTCGGCTACTATGTTACCTTCAGCATCACGTTTGCGTCCGTAGATATCTTCCTTGTCTGCAAACAAAATCGGGGATTAGCAATAGCTGCAAGGTGCTACAATATAGCTTACATTTTGATAGTTTGGGGTCTTCCTCATTGTCACTTTCAGATCCATCTACCTCCTCGTCGTTATCGTCCTCATTCAATTCACTATGATCCATACTCTCTTCATCATCTTCGTCCATCTCACTGTCTGCCTCAGGTGTGTCTGCTGGTTCGTCTTCTTCCTCACTCCACATTCCCGCCTCTTCCTTCTCCTGCTGCTCTTTCAGCTCCTTTTTCCGACGTTGTTTCTCCTCCCAATTGCGCTTCTCCTCGTCATCATCCAGCACAAAGTCTAGCAGATAGTCTAATCCATCATTAAACATTTTTCGCACCATACGATTTTTATCCTTGGTTTTGTTTAACTTTAATTTCTTTTCCAGCTTAGCAATTTCCTTATCTTCCTCAACGTTTTCGATTTTTAATTGCTTCATCCTTTGTTTGCGAGATTTGGTCAACAGCTCCTTTTGCTGGCGCAGCTCCCGCTTGCGTGCTTCCATCTCATCCACTCGCTGTATGCCAGCATGTCTCTGGCGTTTCTTACCCAGCGGCTCGAATGTTTCCACTTTGTGGCCAGGTGGTAGCCGAGCATCTACTTCTGCATCACTAAAGTCAGAGGCAATGGATTCATCGTCATCGTCATCTACTTCACCCGCCAACAGCTCTTCTCGGGGAATATCCTCTGGGTTTACCTGCACCTTCTTTGCCTTTTTCTTTTTATTACTTTTGGTTTTCCCTTTCGCAGTCAATGCGGCGGCTGCCGCTGCAGCCTCTGCAACGCGTTGAGCTCCATCCGTTTTCGATGCATGATAGATTCTTTTGTTGTTCTTTTTTGTTTCCAGTTTAAGTTTCCGTTGATCCTTGCGGGTCAGTGGCTTTTTTGGCACCTGTGCAATATTTTTCTTATGCTTCACCATGTCAACAAACTAAACGTGAAATGAAATTTCAAATCTTGTTGTTAGTGTTGCCAAATCAGCTGAGTGCAACACGTGCGTGGGATATTTTGGTGCATTTATGTTCTGGGCTTGTGGAAAAACAGCTGAGCAACTGTTTGCCTCGAATTTTAATTTTCAATTGTTTTGTTCTCTAATAAAATAAACTTAGCGTTATGTCTACGCGCTGGTATCCCATTTATCAACGCGGAAATCCACAATTGCGTGTCTTTCTTCCGAACTTTTGGATGAAAATCGTGCGACCCACAGAAGATCAACCGCCAAATGTTGTTACCTTCGCAGTGTCCACTGAAATGACCAAACATGATGTAAAAAACTATTTAGAAAAGATTTACAAGATTCCAGTGGTTGATGTTCGTACACGTATAGCACTCGGTGATACTAAACGTGATCAAGTGTATGGATATGTCACAAAGAAGGATGATGTCAAATTAGCTTATGTAACCATGGTGAGTAGTTGCAGTGGAACCAATTTTAGAGGCAGCAATACAAGTGTTTATTTTGTAGCCCAAAACCGAAGCATTTACATTTCCGAACCTCTTTGCTGACAAAGCAGAAAAACAGGAGAAGGAAGAGAAGTCAATGGACGATTCCAAGAATGGATTCCGGAAATTCTTGGATCGCAACAAGAAGAGACCAGGCACGCCGGGCTGGTACTCTATTTAGACATAGTTGTGTATAGTTTAAGTTGTTCGCAACGAATAATAACATTTATTTTGAAAACTCAAGATTGACGAGTAATATGAATTTAAAGCTTTGCTCCATTTCAGACGCCTTAGGCTAAACTTTTACTACTTGGCATTTTTGACTGCTGTGGCCACCCAGGCACGAATCTTATCCTCATCCTGCAATCCCACCATGCGTTCCACCTCCTTGCCATTATGCATGATCACTAGAACGGGGACGGCGGCCACATCGTAGTCGAGTGCCAGTTCACTGTGCTCATCAATGTCCACTTTCGCCAGCTTTATGGATCCAGCTTGTTCGCCCACAATGCTCTCTATGCGCGGTGTTAACATTTTGCATGGATTACACCATCTAAATAGGAAGATGTTTCGACACTTTGTTATATATGTCCAGCAAAGAATATGTCTAACTCACGTTGCAAAGAAGTCAACAACCACAGGCGTCCGGCTCTTCTTCACTTTGTTGTCAAAGTCCTCTAGGCTCTGAACTTTGAAGATTTCCCATCTTTGCGATGAAACTGAGAATGCACGCTGACTGCTACGCACTTGTCGCGCAACAGTACTAAGAAGATTTCCAATTTGTCGCTGCATGCTGCAATTTAATCACAAGAATTAGTTACGAGAGGTTTACAACAACAGCTGACGACTTTGGTAATAATGTCAGTGATACCAGGTTTGCACAAACAGCTGTCTTGTTTGTAGTAGACCAATGCGACCAATGCGTGGCAGTAAAAATATCTGATATTCACAAATTGTCAATAGTAATAAGTGAATAATTGTCGTTTTTCTGAAAGACAAATTAAAGGAAATACAGACAGACACTTTTTCGGAAAATAAACAGTTTAAATGTCTTTAAAGTTTTAATTTAATAATACCAAAATTTGCATTTTCATGTTTTCAAAAGTGCCCAATTTGTAAAGGTTGTGAAAATACTAGCACAAATACATTGACACACTGTAACACGTACTCGCGTCGAGCATAAAAAATTTTAATATCAAAAGTTCAATTGATTTGATTGCACTGTAAATTATAAATAATAGTGTAAGCTCGGCTGCAATAATTTGTTTGTTAGTTAACTAAACGTGTCCAAGTGTACATTAAACGAACTGTACGAGGATTTTGAAGTGCAATTAAAGAGCGCCCTTTAACTGCGCAAATGGCACATAGCCATAGAAAGGTGGAAGTAGCAGACGACGAACATTAGAGGACGAGAGACGAAAGTCATCAACAAGAACGTCGAACGATAACGACGAAGAAATACGATGGACGATCTCTCGCAGGGAGACATCTGCCGCGTCTGCCGATGTGAAGCGGTGCCAGATCGTCCTCTCTTCTATCCATGTATCTGTACGGGCAGCATCAAGTACATACACCAGGACTGTCTGATGCAATGGATGCGTTACTCGCACAAAGAATACTGCGAACTGTGCGGTCATCGCTTCAGTTTTCAGCCCATCTACGCGCCCGACATGCCACGCGTCCTCCCGCTACGCGATGTCCTTGTGGGTCTAATGTCCGCCGTCTTGGAGGGAGCGCGCTGCTGGCTTCACTTTTCGTTAGTGGGCATGGCCTGGTTTGTCGTGGTGCCATTGTCCGCGTACCGTACGTATCGCTATCTGTTTCGAGCCAGTTCGTTTGACATGATTCTCTCGTTGCCGTTTGACATATTCTCCATGGAGAATCTGGCAGCTGACGCGTTCCGTGGTTGCTTCGTGGTGACCTGCACGTTGTTATCGTTTATTGGATTGGTCTGGTTGCGCGAGCAAATTCTACATGGCGGCGGACCCGATTGGCTTGAGCGCGATGAGGCGCCTGCCGCTGTTCCAGCTGCTGCTGCAGCTCCTGCGGCCGCAGCTGCTGTTGCTGGAGCCGCTCCCGCTGAGGCAGCCGCTGCACCCGATGCGGCGCAAGATGATAACAACAATGGCGAAGCACCAGAAGAAGTGCCCGTTAATAATCCGGAGCCCGCTGTAGTCAATGCGGATAATGATGAACAGAACTGGAATCCCATGGAATGGGATCGTGCCGCCGAAGAACTCACATGGGAGCGTCTACTTGGCCTGGATGGTTCGCTCGTCTTTCTGGAGCATGTCTTCTGGATTATCTCACTGAACACCATGTTCATCTTTACATTTGCCTTTTGCCCATACTGCGTGGGCAACTTTATTCTTAGTTCCATGGACCTGCTGCAGCCGGAGAAGCCATTGCTGCATTTTCATGGTCTGATCACCACGCTCTTTGGCTATTGCTGCATTGGATTGACGTTGGTGGTGCTGCACTTTCTTGCCCGCATCTTTCGGTTGCGTCGCATCTGCTGGTTCATTGGACTCTGCTACATTGTAGTGAAGGTATCGTTGCTGTCTGTTGTTGAAATTGGCGTGTTGCCGCTCATCTCTGGCTGGTGGCTGGACATTTGTTCGCTGCCGCTGCTCGATGCTAGCCTAAAGGACCGCAAAGCTAGCTTCAAGGCTGCGCCAGGCACATCACTCTTTGTCCACTGGATGTTCGGCATGGTCTATGTCTATTACTTTGCCGCTTTTATCTCGCTGCTGCGCGAGGTGTTGCGCCCTGGTGTGCTGTGGATTTTTCGCAATGTCAACGATCCCGATTTCAGTCCTATACAGGAGATGATACATGTGCCCATTATAAGACATGTGCGGCGTCTGGTTGCCTCAGCTATGATATTTGGTTTCGCTGTGCTGCTCATGCTCTGGCTACCCATACGCATCCTGCAAGTGATCTGGCCTAACTTCTTGCCCTACGCACTTAGCGGCGACTCGGAGGTGAATGATCTGAGCCTACAGCTGCTGCTATTGCAGGTAAGTGCATGCATCCGTTTAAGCGAATTTACTTAATAATCTACTAATCCTTCATCTGCTCGATAGATTGTGCTGCCCGGATTTTTTGAGCAAACCCAAACACGCATCTGGCTAAAGGGTTTGCTGCGTATTTGGTGCTCGGCTGTCGCCTGGCTGCTGGGCATACGCAGTTACTTGCTGCCCGCTCCAGAGCCACCAGCTGCCGAGGACGCCGCTGAGCCAGCTGCTGAGGCACCAGCTGATGCCGCTGCTGCTGTTGACGTTGCAGCACCACCGCCTCCGCCACCACCACCGCCGGCACCAGAGCCAGCGCCACCGCCACCGCGCAACTTGGCTGCCGCCCATCAGGCTATCATGCAACGTGATGTGCCCGTCGGCTTCCAGCCCTACGAGCGTCCATCGTTCTTCGCCCTGCGTTTGTGTGCGCTTCTCTCGTTGATGTGCCTGTCGATCGTTTGCGCCGCCATGCTGATGCTCACAGTGCCCGTCTATATTGGGCGGCGTCTTATGATGCTCTGGACTGGTCAGCCAGGCGATAATCAGCAAGCTGTACCAATGGATGAGGTGCCAGCTGCTGATCCAGAGGCAGCACGTAAAAACGAACGTCTGCTGCGCCCCCACGAACTCTACACGGCTGAGATCGGTGGCTATCTCTGCTGGATTGTGTCGCGCGGCATTGCTGTCGTGGTGACACTCCTGCCCCAGGGCCGTACCGCCATTGTCAACAAGCTTAAGCATTGGGCACGCGTTGCCCTGCAGTATGCACTGCCGGTACTCACGCTCATTGGCATCTTTGTGCTGGTGCCACTATTGTTTGGAGTACTGCTGGAGCAGGTGGCGGTGATACCGTTGCGTGTGCCCATGCGCAATACGCCAATACACTTTTTGTGGCAGGATTGGGCACTGGGCGTGCTCTACACCAAGATAGCCATTGCATTCACGTTGATGGGACCCGATTGGCATCTGAAACGGGCTCTGGAACGTGCCTATACGGATGGACTGCGAGATTTCGATTTGAAGTTTGTGATAAGTGATCTGGCAGTGCCAGTGGTGACCACATTTGGACTGGCATTGGCCATACCCTATGTGATTGGCCATTCGATAATTCCGTTGTTTGTTACGAAACCCGCCGATCGTTTCATCATCTCCAGAATTATCTATCCGTTCAGCTTCATGCTCGTGGGCACCATTTGCTTTGTGCTCTTCCAGATAAAGCAGCTGAAGAAGCTGTATCTGTCGATCAAGGTGGACAAGTATCTGGTTGGTCAACGATTGGTCAACTATGAGCATCGCAAGAAGCAGCAGCAGGCGGCGGCTGCACAAGAGCTAAAGGCACGCCAACAGGCCGAGGAGGCTCAGCAGGCTCAGGCTGGTGCACAGCCGGTGGCAGATGGAGCGGCAGAGCCACAGCCGGGTTATGTTATACCCAATGCCCAGCCCGAGGAAGAGATGGAGCTGGATCCTGATCCACTTGTCAATCTGGCCGAGCAGGCTGCTCTGCATGCGCGGCGACGACGTGGTCCCATGCCACGTCCACTGATAGTCGATGCCAATGAGGAGCTGCTCTAGGGCTACGTCTACTTCACATGCATGTTCATCATGGAGTCCCTGCTGTTATATCTCTGTTTAGCACACTTGCTTCATCCCCATTTAGACACATATATACACACTCACATACACGATCACAATCATGATCAGGAACATGATCACCATCACCCACATGCTGAGCTAGAGACAGGGATAGAGCCGCAGGCCATGTAAGTGGGCGCCGCTGCCAAAGGAAGCGCTTCAAATTCTAATTCAAATTCAAGTTGAAATCAACTTTCGTTTTCTTGCTTTAGACACAATTGTTTGTTAAAACTTTTTGCTTATAGGTCCCTCTCCTCTCCCCCTTATCCCTACAAGATACGATGTACGATACTTTAAGCCAGCCGGATATAGCCAATAGTTCAATCATTTGCAATCACTGCAATGATTATCTATATATAGCATATTTATATATATATATTCGCCGAGATATTCACCTGCAACATTTGCGTTGCTTTGTAAAAAATACTAATCTGATCAGATATATCTTTTTATATATGGCGATTAACTGCACATGAACCACTCATAGCACAGCACTCGCATATATGTATGTATATGTATATCACATATATAGACAAGAAGATTGCCCTGTATTAGACTCTTCGTTTGCTAACTCTCTCCCCATAATAAAAAGAAAATAAATGATAATACGATAAAAAATAACTTGGTAAATGTGGTGAAAACTTTTCGAGTAGCTTTACGAACTTGTAAAAATTATATATGTATGTATACATTTAATTATAAATGGTATAATAAATTAATAAACATTACTTAACTTTAAGTTCCCTTGTATATCCAATTTGTTGTTTCCCAAAAGTGATATCCCAAACCGTTTTTCCATCTGAAGGGCCGATACAAAGAAAACGAAAGTTCGGTATTGCGAATAGTAAATTACTCTTAATATTATTAATTTTTTAATTTATTACAACTCTTTCTTTCAGCAATTGAAACAAAGTGAATATGACATTTAAGTTAATGCAATATAAGGTAAGCTGTATTATTTATATTTGGTAAAATCGTTTTGTTTGTCGTAAAGTAGGGTATAAATGAAACAAAACCAAATTAAATTAATATGTGGCTGGGTTTTAAACCTGGTATTTATTGGCTGCAAGGGAATAACCACTTGGTGGCTTTTGTATGCAAGAGAGCAAGTCCAACGCTATTAAGATAAGTCAATATAGTCAATATCCGTCTATCCGTCCGTTTATATTATATAAATATCAGATTTTAATCCAGATATTCAAATCAAATTAGTAGCTCAACACTACAACTTTATTAAATAACACTTTATTATGATTTTATTATGTGATCAAGTTACGCTACATACTCTGAATATTTTGTGATATTCAATTATCATTATTTATATTTATGCATATATGCATAATCTATTTTCTATGTGATTTATTTATAAACTCTATTCAAGTTTGATATTTAAGTGCAATGCTCTTGAGCATTTATCTTACTTGTGTCTTAATTTTCCACTCATATAATTGTATTTTGATGTGTTAGCGAAACGTGTTTACCGGGTATTTCCGAGTCAAGTTTCATTGATAGTAACTTTTTTCCAAGAAGGACCATGCAAACTTTGTCAAATTGAACCTTGACCCTGAATGCTCTCTTTTATGTTCTTGTCACTTGACTAATTTGAGTCGAGCACTTGACACGCGGCGGTCAAATTAAATTTCGTCAAACGTGGCTGGACAGATAACAAGGGGCAAATGATTCACAGACAAAGCAGATGCCGAAGTTAATTTTGACCCCAACTGCAATTGCATTCAGTAGAAAGCCACTTAATTAAATGCCTATTACGTAAATGCTGTGCACTCCTGGGGTATCCTTACATCCATTTGCTGTGGCCAGAACGGCGCCTGCCTTTTGCATGTGCAAGTGCATCCAGCTGTGTTTGTTATACCACTACTAAGCACTACGACACCGCCACTTCCACCGCATGACCATTGACAATTGCAATTACGCTTGGAATAACATTGATAGGGTGCAGCAAGCGCAGGGCACAGCAGGAGCCAGGACATTGATTGCTCTAACCGAGTGTAAAAATATGCACAGCCATTTCCCCTGTTTTCTTTATTAATTTTACACTGCAGAGCCCTTATTTGCTTATGGCTTTGTGGCTGCCAACGACCATATGCTGGCACCACAGCTCTTTGTGGTGCCTCTAATTCGGACTAGAGCTGGGCTAATTCTCCAACTTTCTCTCTTAAGCTAATGCGTTTTGCGGTTCGCATAAGTCATAAACACACTAAAATCTCGTCTATGGAAAAACTGCTGCACACTTTGAGTTTACATATTCCCTTTTGCGTTTTGAATTGCAATGGGCAATGTGCTAGAATATGATACTAAAAGACATTTAGTTTTCATTATTGCCACAACACTGAGGGTGCTTTAATTTTACATGGCATGTGCTATAAGAGACGTGTTAAACCTAATTGTTAATATAAGAATGTACATATATACATGAACTTGCTCTTTCTCAAATATAGAATTTCGTTTATCTTTTTGGGAAACATTCCCATTTTAATTAATTCACAATATTAATTAAATACAATGTGTTTGCTCTAGGGGAGATTGGAGATTACTTTTGTCATGTGTCAAACATATCTTGACACAATTTTATTTAAATTTGTCATGGAATTCAATTTATATTTTTGATGTCATCTTTTTTTCAAATTAATTTCCATTAAATTGTGTTCGCTTGTTAGCGTATTTTGTCTTCGATAATATTATTTATACGGGAGTTTTTAATACCAGCTTAAAAAATCTTACAGTTCGCCCCACATGGGTATTTGAAGAGTTCATATTAGATTAATAATAACATTATGCCCGCCAAGTGGGCTTAGTTGAAGTACAGCAATTACTTGGCAAGTGGTTTCGAGTTCCAAAGTAATCTCGCCAATGCCAGGCGGACCTTCAATCGTTTAAAGCCCTCAGCTTATAAATTTACCCCTAGTTCCTGGCTTGACAATACTCTAGGGAGGGGCAGGAATGATCACACGTACACACCTTTGCATCCGTTATTTTTAAGCTGACCAATGCTCACGATGAGATTATTTAATTTTTAGCTTTTGTTTTTCTCCATTTTCTACTTGCCCCAAGCCCCTGTTTTATTGGCCATAATCAGGCAGGCTGTTGGGCTTTTGGCAAGTAGGCAGCACTTAGCACTCCTTAAGTTTTATAACTTCACGCTCAATCAGCGGCGACAGCGAACAGCTATAAAAACGTAGCTCGGCTCGAACTTCAAACTTTAACCTTTGGCCAGGACATGCCAGGCCATAAAATGTAGTTGCCTTGGCAACATCTTCAAATTTATCAAAAAAAAAAAGAAAATAAAAAGAGAAGGCAAAAAGAAAAGTATTCCACTATTTGAACAGACGCAAGAGTCGCAAAGGCTCTAACCATTTGTGGTGCCAGCTTTAACCCAAAGTAAATAAATATATTGTGTCCGGAACTCGGTCCGGTTGCCCTTTGTTACGCGTGTTTTTGTTTTTATTAGACAGCTGTAGGGTATACAAATTGTAGAGTATATTACTAGAGCTGTTAGCATAATGAGAAAAGGGCTGGAAATTATGAAAATCGCATTAAAAAAATTAAAAATGAAACTATGCCTTTGGCAGTTTGTGTTTTGGACAGCAGTGGACTTGTAGGACTAAAGACTAAGAAAAAAATAGTAGACAAAGATAAAAAATAATTGTTTTAAATTAACACGAGCTCAATAATAAGAATATTTAAAATATATATTTTTTTCATTTCTAAGTTAAGCGTTTCTATGTTAGCAGAAAAAGCATCCAAAAACAAGTAAGCTGGATATTTAATAGTGAGAGTATACTGTAGTCGGATATTTAGCAATGGCTTTTTTTCTCGTGTTGCCAACAACCTTTTGTTTTGTTGTTTGTTTTTGCTGTGGTTAACTATTCTGGTATTATGTAGCACGCATTTCCTCAACCTTGCCTCACTTGCTACGCAGCCATTACTAAAGCTTTTACGCAAATTATTTTATTTTATTTGACTTTTGGAGAAAATAATGAAATATGGGAAACGCAAATCAAAGGCCACTTCAATGAGCACCGAAATAAACAAAAATAATAACAAAAGTCGAGCGTAAACAGGAAGGGGAACGGAAAGAGATTAACTTACAGTTTTTGCCATGGCAACGCGGATTTTTAGACAACAAGAAAGGTGGAAGGGCAGGATAATGGCAGCACTTGCTGCAGGGTGAATGATGCTAACGTGAGAGAGTTTTCCTTAACAAAGTCAACAAGCACAACAATTTGCTTGCTTTGTTTTATAGCTAATTTTAGACAATTAATGAAGTGTTGGCTATGCTTGATAAGAGCTTCAAGTGCGCCAGCAGTAACAGCAACAACAACATCAACGTAAACACAAGAGCAATAACAAAAACATAAACAGCAGCAACAACAACACAAGCAAATAATTCATGCAAATGAGCGACTGTTAAGGACGCTTGTCGCATATTCATATCACGCATACGCCGCATACGTCGTGCCCTGTTTGCCCTGCTGATGTGTGACAAACGATAAGAGCGAGTGTGGGCTTGGAAGTTATCAGCTCTGACATATGAAGTTGTAAATTTTGCTACACGAAGGAGTATAAAAAAAAGGAGGCAGTCGCAAAGTGTTGAGCTGCTAAGATTTGGAAGGGGCGATAAGCTTGGTGTTTTGGGTTTTTTGATGTTGAGACTTTTGTCGTACAAAACTTTAGGATTAACTTCAGAGAACGAGGAAGTGGGAGTGGGAAGCAGATTTGCTAATGCTGTTCGCAAATTTGATTTGATTCTTTGTCCCTGTTGTATGTACTTTCGTCGTCCTCCCCCCTAACCCCTCTGATGCTGTTGATAAGGTGAATGTTGCTTATTAAATATGCGCTGCATAATTGAAATGACCAAAACATTTGAAATGCCGACAGTCGACTGCCGACTGTCGACTGTCGACTGTCGAAAGAGTTCAAAAATCCAACAGAATGTGTGTGAGTCGTGAGTTTCGGCCCGTTGACAGTTTAATTATTCAAATGAATTTTTGGTTCAGATTGCAAATAAATCTGCACAGTGAGCAGCCAACGAGCAGTTGGGTTGTCATTCTGTCGAGCTGTCGCGCCGCAATTGAGAGTGAATTTTATTTTATTTACTTTGCCATTGAAAAATTTAGTCAACACCACCGCCCATCGGGCCGCATGTCCTGCTGCCTGTCAGGATATTTAGTTATGTGGCTTTGTGGCTTTTTCGTTTCAATGCAAATACAACAACAATTATTTCGCCTGACTGGCTTTTAGCCGGGCCCAATACGGCCCCTAAAGATGTGCCATAAGCTCTAAAACTTAAAGCCCCAAATCCGCTTACTGCAAACAAGTGATAAATTTTCACAAATATCGATATGGAGAGTGAGAATGTGAGAATGCGAGCACACGGCGTATGCATAATTAAACTATATTGCAAGGCTGCCTTGAATGTTGTAGGGTTCTCCCACTGTTAGTTTAATTAATCCACGTGTGGATAACACGATAGTTGACTCTTCTTCTGTACTTTGCTATTCTGTGTGTAGTTAAGGTACTATTATTGTTTAGTACGTGTTGAACGCTTTAAGAAATATACATATGCAAAAAAAGGAGCGGCTACAATATTGTTTATGAAGCAAGCAATGACTGGGCAATGTGGAGCTCGGCGCCTTTCACGAGAATCCAATTACGAAAACAGGCCAAACATCTACATATATGTTTGTATAGCTGACAACAGTATTTGAGTTACACTTGGAAATGGCAAATATTGCTATTGAATTAGAACTGATTTGCTGTCAGCTCATTGAAATCATAAATTGCCAGAGAAATGTTTGATTGTTTTGGCAATTAGACGAAAAAAGTGATGCATACGTAGAATGCAAACAGATGTCGCTGACAATTAATCAATGTCCAGGCAATATTCAATGGGGCATCTTGTGATCACGTCAATCATACGCACTGTGTGACAGCAATGGCAATTCGAGCAGACAGTTACTAAAGCAAACCGCAGTGCATTCACAATGACTGCTCATAAGAGAGTGTGTGGCACGATGACAACAGGGCAGCAGGCGTTGTTTAGCAACATTCCTCCCCCATATCTATAGCTATAGTTGCCAATCCGCAAATGGCAAATGGCAACTGGCAAATGACAAGTGGTGAGGAGATTCTATTTGTTCTTCGCCTGTGGCTCAAAGCTCAATTTTCAGCACTGTTGCTTGCTTTTATTTTTATATTTTGTGACAACTTTGGCAGTTCATTCTTGTTGTTGCCAATCCGCTCATGACAAATAGAAAAGTTTTCAGTGTTTCTAACTTAAATTGTTTTGTGGTTTAACATGACACTGACTGCGACTCCAGCAGAGACACAGCGTGAGAGAGAGAGAGAGACACAATATCAGCGCGTGGCTCCCGGCGGTGCTAAGTATCTTGGCCAATCTAAAGTGGCTTATGTGCGGGGACTATTAAAATGTGTGACACACACAGCGCATAAAACAAGTAAATAATGAAATAAGTCGCAATCATATAATTTGTATTAGGCGAAAGTTGAAAGTTGACACATTTGGTGCGCGTGTTTAAGTGGGGGATACCAAAGCTTCGCCACTTGGCAGGCAGATCGTGCAGGGGAGAGTGGGGGAGCAGCAAGTTTGGTAGGTTGGGCAATTCATTTGCTTGAACAAACTTTGAAGGAATTTCCGAGTGCGCAGAAAAGTAGGCAACACATTTTGAATTGAATTTTAATAGCTACATAAATGGAAGTCAACATTTCTGCCCACACTCTTGCACTACTCCAGCTAAAATTCGACACTTATGAAGCTGACTGACAATTGAGACATCTTTTATACCCTGCCCCGTCCATCTGCACTATGTAATTTGTGACAAAGTTTGACGTTCACGTGCTCTCGTCGGCTGCAAATGACATGCCACAAATTGATGCGCTACATTTAACTTAAAAAGTTCAACTAGAGTAACATTTACCACTAATGACAAAAACACACTGTGTGTTAAAAGTTGCCTCTATGATTTTGACAAGCTCCCATCTTGCTCATATTCGCATTCATCTTCGCCCTCTCTGTCTCGCAATCTCTGGAGTGAGAGCTCTGCAATTAAAATTAAACTAATTTACAACCGCCGCACAGTTAGCTGCGTAATTTGCGCATAATTAGGTCTGCAAGGCGGCCAAGCCCCGAGGGCTTCATTAGAGGGGCATAGATAAGCCATTTTTGGAACATGATATAGATGGAGATTCTGACAGATGGACAGCTAAAATGGCCACTCAGTGGCGGTCATATGATATGCTGATATGTGTACCCCGTCTGAGTGGCATTTGGACAGCCCAAGCTGCTGGTAATGTGAATAAAAAGCCCTAAAAAAAGAAACCAAAAAATCAACAAAAGGCTGAGTATGAGAAGTACACATGCTAAGTAGGCCAACGTGGCGTATGAGTTATGCACAGAGCATTCCCCTCGGACCATCTAAAATGTAGCACTCATCATATGTCAGGGATGAAGGCACAACGAGCGGGAGCGAGATAGACAGAGAAAGAGAAAGGATAGAGCTGTAGTGCTGTCCAGCAAATTTGTTACGGTTGCGCATTGTAAACTTTTTAATAAAGCCACTGTGGACAGCATAATGGGAAAACAGCAGCAACAACCACAACAACAAATAACGTACACAAACAAACAATTTTATATGCACATTGTTAACTCGCCGACAGAAGACAACAGACAATAGACGGAGAGGGAGGAGAAGGAGGAAAGGGAACACAGCAGGCGTAAGCAATACCAAAAAGCGAAAACACATATATGCATATGCAGAGCAGACTCGAGATATATTTTCATATTTGTAAGCAATCTGCAAAATTCGAGGCAGAAACTTGAGTTGAAGCCAAAACAAATTCGATCCATGACGAATTTATGATGTTATACGGCAATTTGTTGCTCTCGCTCTTCATAGAGCAAACAAATATTGAACAGGGTTGCAAATAGAAATGTATCTGCAATGTAATTGAATTGAATTTGCAATGATTTCTGTTCGCATACCCAGAGTAAATGCCAGCAGAGGTTCGACTACAGCTAACTGCCTGCAAGTAATCAACTGGCACAATGAGTTCTCTGGCTTAATTCCAAATCCTGTTAGTTATGCCCTGTAACCATGGTGTAGACTTGATGCCGAAGGCCTGGCACAGTTTGAGGTTTTTTTTATGAGTAAATGAGATGTTGATATAGAAGAGGAGATTATCTCTCTCTGTTTTTATTGCTTTGAGCATGAATGTAAAAGAATATAATATAATATAATGAAATAATGTAAATTTTATGCAGTTTAAAATACAATTTACTATTTTAATTGATCTATTTTCAAACATATTTAATTTAATTTTAATAATTAATACAGGACATGGTAATCTGTAGTCTAGCACACTCAACTGCAGCATTCGTACTTGTGTTTTTTTTTTATCTTCTGTTGAGTTTGAGCTCAACAGTTGCTGGCATCATAAATCTAGCTGTGATTTAGCACTTGACAATGGACTCAGACTCCAGGACTGACTCTGGACACTGGTCAGTGCCATGTGTCTATGTTGCAAGTGTACAAAAGGTATTTTGTAGGGTAGAAATGTCGAAGCAGTCGCACAAACAGTTGAACAGACGTTCAGTCGGGTACTGGAATTGCTAACTTCATTTGACATTCTATTTAATTGCATGTTAAGTGCGACAACATGTCGCATGCGTGATATCCTGTCAGGCTGATTACCTGACCAATTAAATGCACTTTTCTCTCTGTCGCACGCTTGATTTGTTTTCCCAGTTCAAGAGTTGAAAAGTTGTGCCATTTACGGTCGACATGGCTATCATAAAAGTGTAAGATCAGTCACAAAACAAAAGTCAAACTTAGTTTACATGGGGGATTTTGTAACATTTTGTAGTTTTAGTCGAGTTTTGGCTGGGCTCTGGCTATTTTGCGAAACTTTGCCTTCAATGTGTGTTTGCTGCAACTCTTTAACTCAATTTTGTGGTCAATTTGGGCTTTAGTTTTTTGGGTCTGTGCAAATTTGTTGAGTTTTTTTTTTTGGATACTCGGGTGCTTTGTTTCGGCATAGTTAAGATTCTTGTTGATGCTGCCTTTTGTGGTTGTTGTTCTTGTTGTTGTTGCTTAATTAGCAGAGCAGCAGCAATGTCGAAGCCTCTGTTCTGTCTCGAGTCCCAGTCAAATGTCAACAGCTGCTCCACACGCAATACATAACGGCAAAGGCGACGAAAGACGAGCTGCTTGATCTACCCTATGGCAAGGGTCACGCCCAGCGCGCCCACAAAGTGTCCCTTTGCACTAACAAACTCCTTCCCTTGTATTTGTGTGTCTGTGTGTGTATGTGTGTGGGCTTTGAGGCATGTATTTATTCTTCGAAGGCCATAATTAAATGCCAGAGCACAGCTGCTGCCTTCGCTCCACTCTGTCCTGCTTTGAAGTCGTCATCGGGATTTGCGGCGTGGTGAACGTCAGCTGCAAATACTTTGCCACGCACTGAGCTTATTTAAATTTATTGTTGTTATTGTTAACGCTGTCAAGCACACACACATACACACACACCCAAATAGAGAGAGTGTGTGGCTGCGACATGAGCCAATTGCCTCATTAAACCAATCAAAAACAATAATTTACTCGACTTCATTTCGCGCTAGCAAGTTTCAAAGTAAAAGTTAACTTCCAATTGCACACACACACACACAACACACACACACTCAAGCAAACACACGCTTACCCAGATACTTATATACTTAATACATTTACGCATTCATTTCATATCAGGCGAAGGCGCCGCGTGGGCGTGTTTAATCATTTGAAAGTGCTTAGCAACGGTAGCTGCCGGCTCTGGCAACTCCGATGCTGGCGACAGAGGCGTCAGCAGGGGGCGTGGCAGATGGCTTGTGGCATAAGAGCTTAAGGGTCGCGCAATCGGAGCCAGACAAATGCGAATAGCATCAGGCAAAGGCGTGGCTGGTACTTTACCTGTTTAGGCAGACTCCGAAATGCCCACGCTGGCATTCTGGCTAATTAAAAACTTGTTCAATGGCAAAGAATTTCAATCAAACAATCTTCAGGCAGACAAAAGAAGAACAACAAAACTGCAGAAATGGCAGAAACCAGAGAAGCGGCAACAGAAGGCTTTCAATTGAAAAACAAATATAAAATAAATATTTCTTTTTTTTGTTGTTGTGGGGTGAAAGGCACAAAACTTTTTTGCAATGAACATCCTTGACACTAGAACAAAAATAGACGAGACTATCGACTTGTGAGCTGCCAAATGCCCTGTAGTCATAAAACGAAAGGTAGATGGCGCCTGTTGTGCTTCTCCATTACTAAGATGCTTTTGTATTTATTTTAGAGCTATGTCTTCGGGCAGTAAATGATTTAGTGTAGTCTTATCAACACATTCTTCAATGCATACAGGGTATATAAACACTTTTTGCAAGGGTGCAAAACATAATAAATATAAATCAAAAGTTTAACAGAGTATAAATAATGTGGCGTGTTCGCAAGCAAGTTATGATTGAATAAGTTGTGATGCACAATTCAGAGCATTGCCAATAGCCTGCAAGTTCTGTCTGACATCATAAGGACAGTGGCTAGTGGCAAAGGACACACTTCGTTGTGTCGATGTGCTCATGAATGCAAATTAATGTCCTGTGGATGCTTGTAGTTATTACTTTTTATGCACAAGCCACAAACGTGGATTACGAAGATGAGCATTGCTATTTACATAATTGATATTTAAAATATAAATTGAAAATAATAATGTGAAACACATACACACATATGCAAACACGCACACAGACAGCCGGACAGGTCCTGTTATAGTTATGAGGTAGCGCGATATGAGACGAGCGTCATTAATTGAAAAATAATACATTATGAAAGCAGTCAGCAGAGCGAGAGGGAGATGGAGGGAGCTGGTGTTGTGTAAGGACATTTGCAGCATTGACGCTGTCAGCTCGTCCTTGTCGTCCTTCTTAAGTACATGAAGTGTTTGCTCGCATTAAAGGCATTAACAACGGGGCAGCTTGAGCCGCTTTTGTGCTCCATCTACACATGGCCAGCTCAGATTATGGCCACATTAGAAGGCTGGAAGGAAGAAAGCATATCGAAGAGGGATAGGCATGGAATGCGAGTGCGAGTGCGAGTGCGACGGAGACAGCGAACGCACGTCTATCTGTTGCCGTGTGAAAACTTAATTATACTAAAGAGTGAAGAGCACACATTCGAACATTTACTTTTGTAATTAAATTTTCATTGCCTGCAAACTGCACTCACACACTCCTAGCTGTAAACACAGTAGATACGTATACTTTATTTGGCAGACGGCACATTTAATATGAAATTAAATATTTATTATACGCCGTGTGGGATGTCGCTCAACGGTCCACTCTCTGACTCATTCGTACTCTTTGCAACACATATATTTAATTCGATTTGATGTAAAAATGTTGAAAATTAAAAGCAGCTCATTAAAAGCACTGCTGTGTCGTAACAAAAACAGTTGTTAAATTTTCTCTCTCGCCATTGATTATTTTAATTTTTAATAATCAACATTTTGTTTAAAATTAATATATTTAATTGAACAAATAGCCAAACAATGGCTGCAGCTTACAGCGTTGCTTTTTGCCAATTAAAACGATATTGTTTGGCAAATTATGCAAAATCTTTGATAAATTTTAATTCAAAAATGCACGACAGTCTTTGCATTTAATTACTTTGAGTTAAATTACAAAAATTATCTAGAAGAAATATTTGCATTTCTCTGCGACAATTAAATATACGAGCATGTGTATCTAGCATTGTCTCCTTTATCCGTTTGTTCATTTTACAAGCGTTTAAATCGTTAAATTTACTGCGTAAATTACGAAGCCACTTGAGGCTTCTTTTGGGTCTGCTATTTTCCTCTTTTTTGTTTGTTTTTATGCCTCTTTTTTTGTTGGGAATAGAGCGGGAACAAAATAAATATTAGGCGACAGTTTTGCTTTGCTGGATGGGGTTTGCTATTCTTGGGCCTGGTAAATGCCATCATTAAAGCAGTCCACGTTTCTTGTCTAGCCAAGAACGCTTTTTAGAGGGATTTTTCCTGTCCGAATTACTTGCGCTAATTAATTGCAAATGTTGCTTGTTTTATTTTCTTTTGTGTTTTCGCCAACTCGGGAAATTGATCGATGACAAAACACAAATTTGTTTGCGTGTCGATGAAAGCAAGAACAAAACACAGGCATTCATATACATACATATTTATATCCATATTATAATAGACTCTGTTCCTGCTTGACTGATTGTTATACAGTTGCTCTAAAAGTCATTAAATTAATGGACGGCAAATATGAAAGAGAAAACTCTTTAATTCTAACACAAGTAAACAGATTACCATGTTATATGTATTTGCACTTATGTATTCAAACTGACTTCATTATAAATACATCCGCAAACATCTTTATTTGATTGATAGTGCCAACAGACTGTTTTAATGCAAACCATTATTAGCACTTCAATGACTGCAAATCTCATTGATTTGGCTTAAGCGCAATGATTGAGGTTTTGGTCAGTTAATGGGATGATATAAGCTCACATTCAACGAGGTTCAACGTGACAATGACATTGATTTGCCTAGCTTCGGGGAAATGCTGGGAAATTGGTTCTATCTCGGTAACTGGTACCGGGATGGATAGAGGGAGGCTGTGTCTGAGTGTGAGATTTGCTGTGGCTTAAGCCCATTAAACGTAATGCTTTGGCTTAATCATCAAACTGTGGCGTATGGACATCAATCTAGTGGAAGTGAGCATACATAATCTAATTAAAAGGGGGGAAAAGTATGGTATCATCGTCATCATCATTTCAGCGTCCCATCATAAATTACGCAATCTCAGCCAAAAGGCAAGTCATTAAATTTATGGCCATTGACCAGCCAAAGTCAATGGCGAATAAAAACATTTTATTTATATTTTAATAGGCTTTCACAGGCTTCATTTCGATTGTTTTGTTGTGCAAATAATGATAAGCCGTTTGGGTCGTCCCGTTAGAGAAGGGAGGGGACCAGGGGCCTGAAGGAAGGGGGTAGGGGGAGTGACGAAACACGAATTAATGCTAAATGAGGATGGGTCAGTTGATTGCCAATTAGCATATTTTTAAAATTAATTGGCACCCAACGTGTGTCCCCTGTTGCAATTTAAAAGGGCCTGCTTTCCTGATTGCAGCATAAACTCGACAAAATTAATAAAGAGTGAACGCGGCACTGACTTATGAATACCCTTCAAGGGTGTTATCACTATTACGAGAAAGTTTTTCGGAGCTGCAAAAGTTTTCTCAGCTTATGGCTTCAATTTTCTTGTAGTTTCTTTTTCCATATGCCTCTGGGTTGTTTGCACAATCTGCTGCAGTTGCCTTCCTCCTACCCTTTTACTTCTCTTCCCTTGGCTTGGCATGCAAATTTTCCAATTCCAATTGTCATGTGGCAGCTCAATTTATGCATTGGCATTTTAATTGAAATTTTATGGCAACTTTACATTGCAATCCTCTTTTAAATTTCAATTCACTTGACGTTGCTTTGGTTAAAGTCTATCAACTTATTTAGCAAGTTAAATGCAGTTGAGTAAATTGTTTAAATAATTGTCCAATTTGCGAGTTGAAATGAATTTGAATGCAAATGGAAACTCAACCACAGTTAAGAGTCGTTGAATGCTTGGTGATAATTCAATTTCCTCTTGTAATCCTTTCTCAGTTTGGCTTTTGATTCTCATGCAAATCTATTTCAAATTTAAATAGAAAATAAAAGCCAAGAACTCAGCTTGAGAACTGTTGCCATTTATTTATGTGGAAAATAAATATTATTAAGCTCTGTCACTGTTATTAAACTAAGCCAGCAACTGGATAATCCTTAGAGTAAAGCATGCTTAAAGTTTGTCTTAAGTTTGCATTTTTCTTTGAAGTCTCCCAGAGTGCCTGGAGTTGCATCCTTTGCATAATTGATATGGAATGTGGACAGTAGCGAAGTTTTGCCAGCAACTTGATTAAGTTTTCAATTGATTTTAAACACGCGCCGCGGGTTACTGCGCTTTTTGACTGCCCCATTGAAGTTGCAACATGCTCTGTTGCAACTGTTGCAGTTGCAGTTACAGCAGCTGCTGCTTGGGGCAACGCAGGGCACTGAGTATAATGGAATTGCATGTTCATAACTTTTATAACAAGTTATAATTTGTAATTTGTAATTACATTGTTGCCTGCTCATCAATAGAAAATTCGCGATTGTGTGATTTTAATTAAAATCAAGTATACGCCTTGTTGTTGAGCAAATCGTAAAGGTCAACTGGTGTAATAATTGCTAACGAAACGATGCGATAAAATCGAAACGCCGAGTTGTTAATTTTAATTACTCACACTCGATTCTGTTCTCCATTTACCTTTTCCTTTTTATTGAATAGTTCCTGGGTCAGTGAGGACTCTGCCCTTGCACTGCCTTAGCCTTTCGGGCTCAAGTTCTAGTTTGAGTTTGAGTTTTTTCATTTCGCTTCCGTTGTCTCAACTTGCGTGCAGTTCTCATCTTGCGAGAAGTGAGGAGCCCTTAAAACCTATTGCAAACTGCCACTGGACAAGACAGACGAGAGAGAGAAAGAGAAGATAACATGTACACAATGCCTAAGTCTCATTTGCAATTGTAACAAAAGCAGACTCAAGGACTCTTTCTCTGCGGCTTAGAGCGGAATTAACTGACGCATAGCTTATGTTAATAAGTTGTGTGGGATTTACAATTGAGATCTGCGTAATCAGGTTCGTATTATTTACAGCATACCCAAGCTTAAAGCAAAATCGAAAATTTATGCAGAAATTTGAAATGAAGTGAAGGTGGTGATTGAGTTGGAGATGGAGATGCAGATGAAGATGACGATGTTATCTGAATGGAATGGGATTTTGGCTAGCTAGTCTCTGATACATAAATGGCATGTGACAAATCGCAGGTTTGATTTGGGATAAAATGGAAATATAGAGGAAAAGCTTGTTTTTGAAGAAAAAACAGAGCAGCTGGCATTGTGTGTTGCGTATGTGTTAACCCATAAAACGAAACACGCATCAATCATATTCTCATTCGCATTTCTGACAGCTGAACAGCAATGAGCATTGGAATCCTTTGAAGGGCGACCTCAACTTTGAACTTCAGCTGCAGCAGCAGTAGCAGTAGCAGTAGCAGCTGTTTGTACTACGATGTTTTCGCCATCTAGGGGCAAAAGGTTAAATACTTTTATGCTAAATGAATTCAGCGCGGTTTGGTTATAAAGCTAACAAATTAAGCAATGCCCTGTCGTGGGAGTGTGTGTGTAATTCTGCTACAAGTGCTACACATGTGTGTGTTGTTTTTCGCGCTAAAACACGTTCGCAGTTCAAGTGCAAATTACATTTGGGTCGGCAACAACAACACATAGACAATAAAGGGGCTTAACTGGCACAACAAGAGCAACCACAACGACCACAGCGACGGCAATGACAATGTCGACAACAACAACCAGGACAATGGCAGAATGTCAACACCATGACAGCAACAAATAAGCGTGGCCCAAAATGGCGGAAGTTGTTATGCAAATTTTCTATCAAATTTGCTCAGCTCTGCTTCACGCATTTTCATTATTTTACACAGTTGTTGTTGCTGCTGCTGTTGTTGTGATTGTTCGATTAATGCCCGCATGTGTCACGCATGTATCCCAGTGTTAAGCCTTAAAGCCAGACAATATCGTGAACACCATGGCATAAAAAACCAAAAGTAAAGTTTCAGCTTCCAGTTTGTTATCCCAGTCGCTTTTTGCAGTAGCCGCTTAAATGGCCGCGAACTGGTGAAAGCGATACCCAAGTAAACAGCTGCCACAGTTGCTGCACTCAGCACCAAGGCACCTGAGGCAACGTCCTGTGGCAAGCACACACGCATAGTGCCACACTTTCAAATGCGCCCTTGTTTTTTACCACAAACTGCAGTTGATATAACCCTAAGGCTTCTGCAAGAATAGCGAGGAAATGAATGAAAAACTATTTGCAAATTGCTCACTAAAGACTCTTAATATGCTCTATCTGATTTGTTAATTAAACATTTATTTTATTTTGCATTTGCTTTAAATGTAGTGCGAATATTTTATAATAGAAAAAACTATTCACTGTTTCTGCTTCAGAACTAATTGTATGGCAACATTGAATATTTTCATTTGCATTAATTATTTTTCAGTTCATCATATTTTCTGTCTAATCAAAATCTTTGTGCTCAATCACCTTCTCTTTGTTGTTGCCAAGCTGCCTGAACAAATTAATGCACCCCCAACTTCACTTTCTAACAGTTTTTGTGCGGAAAAAAATTCACATATTTGTGTGAATTTTTTGCGATAGCCATTTGCCATTCGCCTGTGTGTCACACGCGTCGTATGCGTAATATGCATGCATAGAGTGTGTTGTGGTGTGCTACCATGTGCTGCATAGTTTCAAGTTTCTAATAACATTTTTGGCTGCAAGCGAAATGTTGCTCGTTACCGATGTCGTTGGCTCTTAATTAAGCCAGTTAGTTGTTGCACATACGCACCGTTGCACTCAGGACACAGGACAATTAACTTTAAAACTCTTTTTGCTTTTCTTCCTTTCTTTTTGGCTCGCGTGCAAAAGTTTGCTCCAGCTTGTCAATGGCCAGTCAGAATGGAAACGGAAAAGCTGTGCTTCCATTCTTTCCTGTTAACAGTTAACAGTTGCCAGTTGCCAATGGCCCAAAGTAAGAACAGATTAATTAACTGCTTTTTTCAACTGCTCGTTGTGGGGTTGGGGATAAAAGTTTGCAAGCAAACTGCCGCCTGAATGACTTCAGAATATTTTCGAAAGTGCTGTACAATTTTCTTGATTTGTAAATGGGTAACATGGCTCAAGAGTTTGGCCTGGCTTTCAGCCTGATCGCACACTGAAATTCCTTATATTTTCCATCTTGCTTTACCTGTTTCTCTTTGCCTGCATTACGGTTTAAACTCGATTTGCCGCCAGGCAACATCAGCAACAACAGCAGAAGTCATTTAAAGAGCAACAAGCACTAAACACATGAGTGTGCTTGTGAGTGAACGTGTGAATGTGTGTGTGTGTGTGTGTGAGAAGTTGTTATAGCTCTTTGACAGGTGTTAAGAATGGCGCCAACTTGTTTGTTGCTGTCAGACCCTGTTGTTGGCCAAGAGAAAGAGTAAAGTTGAAATCATTTGAACAGATTTCTGCTTGCAACACTTATTCAAAATATTCAAGCACATTTCATTTATTTTTATAACTAGCGAGTAGTTCATTTGGTTGAAAGCTTATTGTATTGCTTTAAAATATACTTTATGACGGCTAGAGTTAGTTGAAAGACTTTAACATCTATGACTTGGTTGGTTACTTAACTTAAACTCATAGGCAACTTAATTATGCTTTCATAGCTTCTACATATATTTTGGATAGGATTAGGACTAGGATTTGCTATTTATTTCTTACATAAAATTATGCTTTGTAATGTAAATACCTATAAATAAATAAATTTGTGTTAATATGTAATTCGAAACTGAAGTGCAATTCAATTCATATATTTATTTATTTAACTTAAGCGGTTTATGTGAGAATTGGTGTGAAAATGTAGAAAATCTGTACCCAACTGTCATTTCCATTGCTAAAACTTGTCTTTAATGGTCTCTCTACTTTTTGGGCTGGGCCATAAACATCAAAGGGTTTTCAAATGTATTTTCCTAGCTCATGCTTGGGTTCTAAGCCTATCAACCCGAGTTCAAGTTACAGTTTTCCTCATTCCAGTTTTGTGAAAACCACAGCAAAATAATTGCTGTCATGCTGTTTGTCAAAAGTTAGTTAGTTTCATTTGGCAACCATGGTAATGTACACACACACACACACACACACACACACACATTCAACACACTTTACTACTACTGTAGAGTAGGCACAAACAACAGTTGCTTCAAATATTTAATGCCATTGGAAGAATTGGCAAGTATTTGAAAAGAAAATCTAAGAAAAATGGCAAGTTATGTCTCCCATTTAGCGGGAAATAGAGCTGGTTAAAGAGAGAGGGAGAGAGAGAAGGACGGAAATATATTGACATTCAGTCACGTATCGCCAGAAGATGGCGCCAGAGTATTGTGATATTGGTTTGTCTGCACGTCTGCTACCAATTTCAAAATATAATACAGTCATCACTGGCAGCACAATACACACACACTCACACACACATACAGCTGCAATTGGAGCTGGCATATCGGTTGTGGCTGATCTAATTTGTTGCTGCAATGTTTGCCATGTGGACCACAATGGAAAACTTTAATGACTTTTGATGCCATTTAATGAAATTTGACCATTTCCTTGTGCTTTTCCTTTACATTTTCCTTTTGTCTTGTGCGCTTTACCTGCTTCAGTTTGCCATTTCAGTTTCTACTTTGGCACAAAGTCAAGTCTTCTTTGTTTCGGACCTTGGTTTTTTGCGTACTTGGTTTGTTTAAAGTTTAAAGCTTAACTTTGAATTGCTCGCATTCATTCGTTCGATTGCGATCTGCTGAGACAAGTGCTGAAATTTTAATAAATGGCCTCAAATAATTGCAGGCAAATTGCATTAATTAATAATTAATTTGACATGCCATGCATTAAATGCTCTCTGATTATTCGGCGACTGCCACAAACATTTATCACAGCGAACGAACAAAAATTGAAGTAAATGAAAGCAAAATGCTATTACGAACTATGAAATGCCCTGTAGTATATGATGGAGCTTACCCACTGTGAGCGCTAGATGGCGCCAGTGTATCTCTGCCTGTATTCCGTATATTAGAGAAAAGTTACTTAAATGTATTGCTTTTTTAAGGTACATAAGAGTTGTACATGTAGATTGATTTCGAAGAAAAAAATCATTTACATTTACATTTACCACTGTTGTATCTTCCTTTTGTTGCTAGATTGTTTTGGGTGTAGGGTATAAAAACGCCACGTGTTGAGTGCCAATGCAAATTGAAGGCAAACCAGGGCTACGTTCGCTGAAAAGCTTTCCAACTACGCTTACGCCATACAAGCTACACCCCTGGGCTTAAGCAGCCCCATTCGAAGGGCCTATACTACACACTGACTAATTTATGTCCATACACATCCGGCTAGTTGTCGACAAAAACAACAACAACAGCAACATCTGCCACAACAACAACGACAACTAAAATGCTGGGCTTTCCATTTGGGGCAACTTCACTCAATTAACATGTTTAATGCCATTTTTTCGTAATATTATTTTTGTCCCTTTTTTTCGGCAGGCCGTTTGGCTATTAGGTCCGAGGACATGGCTCATAAAGCTGTTGGGTGTCGCCACGCCCTATTGTTTTTGTGGGGGCGACCGCTAAGTTATTAACATCAAACAATTTTCGACAATAATTCAACCATTTTTTCTAGCATTTTCAGGTAATGGCATCCAGTCGAGTTTAACCAAGCATGAAGCTTAAAGCCGTGACTACTGAAGCTGTTGCTAACTGGGCTTAAAAGTTGTAGTCCGTCGTAGACAAGTAAAATACGGTGTACTCTACTCGTATTGATCTCTAAAATGTTTCCAATTTGACAATTTCCAAAGACAAATACTCGTAATGGACTCTCATTTCACACTTGCTTTCGCTAAAGTGCCATCTTTTTGCTTTCAAAGGCGAAACTAATGTGCACGGCTTAAGGACCCGCTGACGACACTTTAAGGCTCTTGATCCTGCCTGCTGCTGCTGACCAAGGCAACCAGGCAACTAGTCTGACAATTGACAGTTACACAGAAAAGCAGCTAACGAGGCGTTTCCAAAGAACCAAGCATAGGGGTGTGCGTTTATTAGGGTGTGTGTGTGTGCGTGTGTGTGGGTTGTCCAGTAAAAGCAATTATTTGTAGACATAGACCTGCTGTTTATCTGTAAGTGGGTTGAGTAGTGTTTCGCCGAAGCCGTCTTTGAATTAAGCAGACCCACATTAAAACAAGGCATGCCATTAGCCATTAGTTTAATTGACCTAGAATTGCATTGAATGATTCCTCTCAATAGGCTTTGGCATTTTGCTTGATTAACTGATCTCAAAATTCCATTGGTACTTCTAATTGGCAAGCTAAGCGCTGCGATGCGGGATGCGCTATAAACAATTCAAAACCATAATAATCATGCATGTTAAACATAAAGCTGAGCACCAGTCAGCAAAACAGGCAACCAACCAAGTCATCCACAGGGATGCTGGTGCTATAAGTTGCAAGTAACATAGTCGACTAGACTCGAGGGTGCACCAGCAGCAGTAAGTAGACGACGGGGTTGGGGGCTGTTGCATAGAACTGTAAGCTGATTGCACAAAGTGGCAACCAAAGAAGCAACCAGCTGAAATGCTCGAGTCAAGAGTAATCTATCATGTGAGCGAACGAAAATACCCTAGAAAAGTTAGTGACACAAGCATGGTTTACAGATAGAAAATAGATTGATAAACTACTTATGTGTGTTATGTATACTTATATACGAGTATACTTTAAAATTCATTGAATTTGTACGTAACGTTTCTTGTTACAAACATGATGTATGATTAATATTGGCATTGTAGCAAAAATATCAAAATACTGCATGTGAAATGTGCTTGAAGAGATAGATATAAAATTCATGAAATAAATAATAAATATTATTAAATTAAGTAAATTGTGGGAAATGAAATTCACATTTGAAAAGTTGAATGCAGCATTTATTTGTCGAATATAAAATGAGGCGGAAAATGCTTTGACTACATTGGCGAATTATATCAAATTATAATATGTCTCAGTATTAACAAATTTGTATTCGACACAATAGACATTACTTGAATATGAAATTCAACAGAAAATCTATACGCAAAATGCTGAGCTAAGAACATAATACTGTGAGAGAAGCAAACAAGCAATATTCGAGTTAAATAAGCTGCTCAATTTTGACATAAAGAAGTCTTTTAATTATGATAAGATTTGCTCAGCATGTTAACCTTTTGCCAACTACTATTGTAGATGCCGTGATGCACATGAGATTTAGCTGAAGTCAGCTTGTGAGTCGCAGTGCAGCTGTACGCAGTAACCATAATCAAGTGGCAGTGTTTTTGCCAGTTATTACAGACATCACGTAATTACGGTAATGAGGCTCATTAGATGCAACGGCAGCAGCAGCAGCAGCAGCAACGGTTGCAGTGGCAACGTCAACTACAGATAAAACAGGGATTGAGGGGCACCCAGCTGCAGCTGCAGCTGCAACTGCTACTGTCAGAGGAGTACTAAAGAGCGGGCTCCAAAGTGTGTGAACATAAAGGCGTAGCATGTGTGTCGAGTTCGCCTGACGCTGACACGGCTGATGCGCTTTAAAGCACTGAGCAGCAATTAAGCAAAGGATGATACAGTATTAATGCCTAGTTGATGACCACAAGGGTGGAAGGGTAGCAAAGGGATGTTGCTACTCAACTGAAAGAGGCCAATTGTAAGCTGAAAGAGAAGATGGCAGTAAGGATAAGCTCTGAGTCGTGTCAGCAACAGTCATCTGCTAATTGTAGTTGCAGTTAAATCTAATATGCAAGAGGGCAACAACAATTTCGGCGCAGTGGCACGTACTCTTGCAATGCTCTTGACTGGCTCGTTGCCATGACATTATAGCCATGTCCCTTTATTGCCTGACAGCTGTTGGGGGTAAGCTGCACTTAACGACGCATGAGATGCAGCCCTTTGCCACAGGCAAATTCACTTTGTCTGCCATCGGGCAAAAGTTTTTCAATCAATTTCATATGAAAAGTTTGCACCACACAAAGGCTGACAGTACGTATGCTTAATAAAGAGATAAACGAGCTGAAATAATTATGCACAGACATGTGATGAAACTACTTTTCTAAATTTAGAAAAAACTTGAGCAAGCTTAAAGCTATTCAAAGAAAATTAAAGTTAGATTAGATGGAAGCAATCGTTGTTCGATTTAGTCGCAATTGCAACATGTTTTCGTAATGGCCAAAATGGTCATTACCGTTGAGCTTCTTGAATGTGAAATAAGATTTCTCGATTGAGTTTTATTACCTGACCATTTTGCAATTGCAATTTATGGCTTAAAGAGAGCTCTTGTTTCAGATTATTAATTGCGAACGGTAAATTATCGATTGTTGTGGTGTTCGTAGTGCAATTTGAACTGTCAAAACAAAATCATTTATTATAGAATTTGTGGAATTATGACCGGAGTTTCGTTGAAGTTCTGGAAATTAACTGAAATTAGAAAGTTAGCAACATTAAATTGGGTTAATTAATGAAGCAGCTTTTGGCAATTTCAGTTAAGGTTATTAGAAAACGTATTATGAGCTTAAGGCCCTAAGCTTCTTTCTGCCAAGTTCGCTTTTGGATCCAACTACTGTAAACTCTCAACTGGCAACTGCCATAGACGTTTGGCTTATAACACTCTGCTTTCATTTATTGTCCTGGAACTGGGGCTTCTTTGTTGTCTCGCAAAAGTTTTCTATTGTTTTTTTGTATGCTCTCTCATTTTTTAACTTTTGGGTCCTTTTTATGATAGATGTAAATGAAACTTTATTAAATTGTTGTAGCCTGGCCTGGTTGCTAGGTGCTGCATCACTTGTGTGGGGCTTTTTGGCTTGTGGTTGGCATTCCTCGTTTTGACTTAATTTAAAATTATTGAAAAACTTGTTAAATTGCTAATGCAAATTATGCATACAACATGTTGAACAGGCTAGAAACGCCTTTCAGTTCACAACTTACCAACAGAGTTAGAGAATAAAATATAGCAATTCATACTGTAGTTCGCTTTATTAAATACATAAATCATCAATTTGTAGCCTTGCATAAATTAATTGTATTATTAAGTATATTAAGGACTTAGGACTATTGAACTTAAATTAATTCGATCGACAAACAACATTATTGATTATTATTATTAGTATTATTGTTTAATACAAACATAATGGCAACCATTTCAATTTAATTACATGTATATCATTACTTAATTGAGTACACTTTAAGTTTTACACTTATGCATTTATCGATTAATGCTAATTGTGAAACATTCGTATTTGATGTTTTAATAATAATTGTTAATAAACAAATCACTTTAGCGGTTAATCTTGACTCTATCTCTCGGATTGAAAATATTTGCTGGGGCTCAGTTGCAAACACTTCAATCAATCAACACGAAATTATTGAATTATTTGTGTATTAAGTGTGCTTCGAGTATACGCTCGAGTATTCTATGCATAATTAATGGATTCATGCAGCCTTCTCACCTATCACCTAAAACTCTACGGTTAAACAGTCGACGCTTGTGATTCAATAACAATTATTCAAATTATTTATTTAAGACTATTGGCCTTAAGCTTGAAGTACTAAAAGCTGTACTTGTTAATTATTTATAAACGTTTTTGAGTCAAATTAAACTGAATTCCATGCGGAGTGTTCAGTTCAAAACACAATTACAACAAGTTCATTGTTATCTGTACATGTTTTAAAACGATTTATTGATTTATTTCATATATTATGTACATTGATAGTTGCTAGAAAAAATTCGTAGTTTATTGGGGAGTTTTGCATATACATATTTAAGGGGCAAGGAAGCACATCCAACCCGCCTTCTATCTGCTTAGTCATTCCGTTTGATTTGCTGCTGGGTCGGCAGGGTCAGAGGGCGTTCCATGTGCTTGCATGTGTGCAAAAAAAGAATATACATAATATATACCTATGTTTGGCAATGAGCTGTGAAACACTGCGTTTTGTCTTTCACATTTCGAGAGTCAACGGTGCGTATGAATGATGTGGAATATTGTTATTACTTTTTTGTGAGCGAAATGAATGTTTGTTATATGCAAAACGCCCTAATGTATGCAATAGAGGATAATTCATCAACCGTAAACTACGTGGTTGTTCTTGTTGTTCTTGTTGGACCAAATACGAATAGATTTCGAATAGTTATCATATCTTACATAAGCTTTGCGAAAGTCACGCTGTGAGCTCATCACGTTGCCAGCATGCCCGTGGCATCATTCGCGGCGCATAGCTGATGGTCTATGGCACCACTAGCCTTATCCACAACCACGACAATCGCTTGGAACTGCAGCGCGGCATTCGCATTTCTTTCGGTGGCGCCACGTTCTGCTTGTCTTCGCCTCAGGACACTCAGCAGACGACTGCGCAGTCGGGTGCGATTGCGTCCCGATGCAGTGGCAACAGCATCAGCATCGACTTTCGACTGCTGCTGTTGCTGCTACAGATTCGTCACTTGGGTGGTTGTTGTTGTGGTGGCAGCAAGTGTCACCACTTGCGGCTGTTTGTGCAACGCCATGCGACACTTGTCGGGTGCGGCTGCCACAACAGATCGTTGCAGTCCATCGGCACGTGCAGCAGCCAGCTCATCCTGCGCCACCGGCAGCCACTTGTCCAGAAACTTGGGTCGGAACAAGAGCGTAAAAGTGCTGCGAAATTGTTTGCTCATCGAGCAATAGAGTATGAAGTTGATGCTGGAGTTAATCAAAGCCAACACATCCATCAGGTCACCTAGAGCAGCCAGAGCATGAGAGAGATCGAAGCAGAGAGAGTCATGCAGAGCAAATCGTTACTTACTCAGTTTGAAATAACACTGCATGAGGAAGGCATCGCCCAGCACGGTGTTCAACAGTCCCATAATCCCTTGCGGAAACTCTGTAATCAAAAAAAGCAGCAGCACCGCCAGCAACATCCTTGTGGTGCGATCCGTTTGCTTCTCCTTCTCGAGTGTCTTGCTGTTCTTGCGTGGTCGCTCCGCTGGCTTGCCATTGATCACAGACTTGGTGCCATTGCTGGCTGCTGCCGCCGGTTTGCTAGTCAGTTTCTTGCGTCGTCGCTTGGCCTCGAGCAGCGCCAGAATGAGACGCACCGAGAGTATGGTGAGTGCAATGCAGGGTATTAGCTTAATGACCACGCTGTAGATGAGGAACGTCGTGTTGCGCAGCGAGACATTGTGCAGCGCCAGATCGCTGTGATAGAGTCGATAGACGGTCACATTGCGTGCCACCAGCGGCACTGTCTGTGGCAAGGGCGTCGTTGTGCTCACATTGAGCCACTGTGTTGTCTCGTTGGCAACTGCAGTGCTGGGTGTGGCATTTAAGGCGGCCACCATCGTCTGCATTTCGTTGTTGTAGTCGATGACATACTGTGTCATGGGTATGCTGTTAATCAGCTTGTCCTGCGTATCCAACTGATGCATCCACTCCGTGATGGCTGTGATCAGATAGAGCGAAGGCGACACCACTAGCACACACACCACATAGGCTGTGGTTATTGTTATTATTGTGGTGCGCATGCCGCACCATACTCGATTCTTCTGTGGATACCCAACGGCAATGTAGCGCCAGACAGCCAAGGTGACCGTCAGCCAAATGGAGATGGTGTGCAGCACCTGGGCAAAGATCGAGTGGAACTTGATGAAGCAGGCCCAGCTATAACTGAGCTGCTGTTCCCGCGGCAGCAGATCACTGAGTATGTAATCATGCACCGTATACGGTATGTACTCCAACATGACGGCCAGATCGGCGACTGCCAGACCCGTGAGTATGGCATTTGTAGGGGAACGCATCTCCTTGCGAGTCAACACAATGATATTTAAGGTATTCGCAATGGTTCCCAGTATGCAAACAACGAGCGAGACATAGCCATGCATGTTCTTGTAGCTGAAAGGGAATATTTAAATAAATAAATAAAACAATTATTACATATTTGTTTGCTAGCTATAAAAATGTACAAACTCGCGTAGCAGACAACTGACATATTTAAATAAATAATTAAAATAATTATTTAGCTTTGTTGAGCTAGTGCTCTAATTATTCATTTAGTTTGAAATTCTCTTTATTTAAGCGTTAAATAAACAAATAAATTACTCTGGTCATTCATGCATTAAAGATGTCTTTAGTATGTGTGCCACACTTCTATGTCACCTATATTGGAATTGGAATTGAAATTGGACTTGGCCTGAGTTTAATTAACCCAGTCCTTGTTAATGTGTGGCAGCCAAAGAGAGACTACGCGTGTGTGTCTGGTTTGGCAATTAGATGTGTATCTAACACTTGGCCATTTACTTTGTGTGCCAAAGACGTGCCAAATTGCCAGAGAAAGCGCCAAGGCGACGCTTGACGCCGTCACGCTTCAGACAGACGCGTCTCAGACTCGGTTACACAAACTCAAGAGAAATTTTGCGCCAATGTGTCAACAATCAGGCAGTAGGACTAACAGAAATGGGAACAGACAGACAGATAGACAGATAACAACTGCAGACAGTCAGTCAAGTGCAACCCTTTCAGGTATGTGAGTAGCAGACGAGCGTCAAGGCAACGCGACGTATGCGCAATATGAAGCCACGCACAAAACAAGCAATTAACACGAATAATGCGAATGATTTCAAGTTGCTTTTTGCTGCTCTTATTTAGCAATTGTGTTTTTTGCGACAGCAGGCACAAAAAATATAGAAATAATTGAACCAAAAAAGCAGCAATAATAAATGGTTGCCACATGCATGCCTGGCTGCCTGGCTGGCCAAAAAAAAGCGCTTTCAATTTTGATGGACAGCTTGTCGCAGTGGCACTTTTTGTAATAGCTTTTAACTAGTTTGGAGAGCTCGACAAATGTGTGTGCGAAATTGAAACAGTTTTTGCGCTCGCTGCGTTTGCCATTGTTTGGACAAGCATGAACCATTGAAGGGACAACCGACCCTTAAGGATACAGACACACACAGTGGGTTCACATTTTACAGCTTCATTCATCAAATTCATTTCGGGTGCGAGCATTGCATTCCTTAAGCCAAACTGACTCCTACGCAAAAGTCGGAGGTCGTGTCTATCGGCATGCCTTGCTTAGTTTTATTTATTGCCCTTGATAATCCACGTTGATGAATGGCGAAGGTAGACAGAGACGCCGACAGCAGCAGAGACAACAATAACAACAACAACAACAACAATGACAACGACAGCACATTGTTTTGTTCAGCATTCGAAGGGTTGGTAAACTTGTAAAAAGGGCTACTCAGTCTCCCTCTTGGGCCTAGTTGAACTATGCTGTAGTTGCTGTATGTTAAACAAATCTTAAAGTTTATGATCCCCACATGGGGCACATACTATCGCTGTAGTTGCCTTAATCAAAAAAAAAAAAAAAAAACGACTGCTGAGTCATGTACAAACATTAAGTTCATTAAAACAGCATGCCAACTCGGGGGAGTAGTTCACAGTGTTTTTTGGAAAAGCAAGGGCAAGGTATAAATACAGTTCTCAGAACCAAATGCAAGAGAAATGGTGGGAAAATCATAATCATACCTGTTACTCTGGTTAGTAGGGTATTATAACGTCGGGCCGCCTCATGGTGTATGTAATAGGTTGTCTATCTAAATACTTAGATCTTTGGGAGTACAGTATAGAGAGCTTTCTCGCAACAACTTTTAATCAATTACATTTAAATTAAACTTAGAATATTTTGTTATTAATACTTTTAAAAATATTGGAGTCAGACCTCTTTACATTTTGAAATATTATAATAATAATTCTCAAAACTGTTTAAAGCTTTAATGCGATTGGATAATGTATTTTGAAGTTAATCCAAATAAATGATTCAGCTCACATTCAACTGCAACAGAAAATACTAGTAGACATATGTATTTAATAAAGTGTAGCCCAAATAGCGATTGTTATAGTGACATATTAAGGAGGTCGAATATACCTAAGAGTATCGAACAGTCGCGCATACTCGACTCAAGCTTTCTCACTTGGCTTGGCAAAAATATTCATGCTGAATTCCAGTTCGAAGTTTTCAGTAAAACGAAAACATTTGCAGCTGGCAATAACAAGCAATTGAAAAAGCAGAAACTTCAATGTATGGGATGGCTGCTTTAAAGTTGCCTTTGGCTAAAAGACTCGTCGCCTCACACGTTCATTGCAGTCAGTGTCTAATTTGCGAGCAGCAGGAACACACATACACCCATATATTTATATAGAGCCATACGGAGAGCAAATGACAGCTTCGGGCTAAAGCTAAAGCCAATGCTAAAGCCGAAATGAAAGCTGGTTTTAGCGGCAACAGCGCAAAGTTTTAGCCTTAGAAGTTGGCAATAAAAACTCGACAAAATTTTGAATGCTGCAAACTAAACAAAGGGCCATAAAATCATGTTGTTGTTGTTATTTCTGTTGTTGTTTGCTCGCCGTTGTTGTAAGTAGGCAAATGCTGCAGGCTTACAGTCTTTATTGGCATTGCAGGATACTCCCCCACACACACACACCCTCTCCTTCCCTACTCCCCCTCCTTTTCCACTCCCCCTCTCTTCTGCTGTTTACACGGCGACTGCCGTCAGACTGTTTTTATTGCCAGCCCTGCATGCTGTTCCATGAGACTCTTAAATTCAAATCCAAATTGTTATCCAATATCAGTCTGGTGCAACAAATGCTTTCATATATCCCTAGGATCAGACTGCGTTCAATATGCAAAGCAAATGCAAATACTTAGTGCAATATTAAGGCCAAATTTATATGCGCCATAAAGCCTTTTATAGATATTTAATGACCATAATAAACGCATCTTTATGCGATTGCCATACAAGTGGTCTTATCGAACAGCTTTCTAACTAGTCGTGTGAAATAAACTCGTGTACTAGAACATACGATAAAGAGGCATCAGGTGGGAAAAGAAATAAACAAAGTGAACACCATAAAAATAATGTAATATATTTTATTTTCAATCAAATTAGCTTTCTTTATAAACTTGTTAAAGTGGAAAGATAACTCATATGCATATTTGTCTAGCTTTTGTTTTTGTTTAATTACTGTTTAATGGGTTGCAATAATGAAAGTACAAAATCTAGCAGCCTCCTGACATGTCGATTCCATGAAGACTGATTTAAGACAAACGATTTAATAAATATAAAAATAGTATCGTTGATAGCTTTAGAAGGCAGGGTAATAAAATATAATAATTCTAACTGAGTAGGCTTTGCTTCGAAATTGTGCCATATATTTCGCATATAAATCATTCTTTTGATTAGATTTGTTAGAGCAGGTATTGCTAAGCAAAATAATAAATTTATTAAAAAATCTTTTAAATGCTGTCGTTTAGTTTCCATTTATTTTAGTATCATCGAGTCGAAAATACGTTTCTTATGTTCATGCAAAAAGATGGTGAGTTTTCTTGAGAGTTCCATTTCAATGTACTCATTTACAATGTATACCAAGTAGGTGCAGAATCAGGGCAATAATATCAATAGGTACTCATGCCATACAATGTATAAGAGCAATATCTATCAAACGTGTTCAAATCATCTCGTCCGAAAGTTGTGAACTGGGCTGCATTAAGTTCCGGCACAAATAGTTTTCCATCTGATTTCCACCCAAAAAGACGCCACCGGAGAAGCGTTTGAGTCGAATATTGGACTAGGAACAACGACACATCTATTCAACATTATGACCATGCACGACTGTGTAAGTGCAGTGCCACGCCCCTTTACCGTCCCTGCTATGGGGGATTGGCTTCGCGGCCATGTGAAGGAGAACATAGAGCGACCTGTGAATTCCAAGTATATAAAATATTTTCATTCACCGCAGAACTAAACCACTACTGCAAGATGGTTAACCACAAGCCGATGGTGTCATGTACTTGATGATCAGCGTAATGATGAGCGTAAATAAGGAGCCACTGTGTAGATTCGCGCAAAGGCATTTTCTTTCATTAGTACAATACTACTCACTCAACAATGGCTTAACAATTGGCTTATCAAAGCACCGTCTTCAATCAACCGTTGGCGGCACGATGTGATTGTTAATTTCTGTATGAGTTTACTAGCCGACCGTTGAAAAGCAAGGAAGTACTGCCAAGTGTTTATGGCGTGAACACATTCTTTATTTCACTTCACATTGGCGTTAAACACAAGGATTAGCAAGGATATTACTGTAGAGCCCGTGCACATTCATAACCTCAATTGGTGCATGGCGTTTGTTCACATAGAGCATGCTTCGTTATGATTCAATGAACAGAGCTATTAAGTGGACAGATATTTGCACTAGGAATCTCTTCAATGAAGGAGTGCATAAAATGCACCACATCACTGCAATGGTAGCGGTTGCGGTGTCTTTAGCTGTATGTTTGTCGTAAACATTACAGGCGATCAGCCACTGATTAATCAGCCGCTGATTGATCAGTTACTGATCGCCTGTAGTGTTTACGGCAAACATACAGCTAAAGACACCGCAATCGCAACCATTTCTGTGTTGTGGTGCATTTTGTGTGCTCTCGAATGACACGGGACTATGCATTTGTCGAGCTTCTTCTGGTGCAAGTAGATATACATTGGGCCTGTTCATTGAATCATAGTAGCACATGCTTCATGTGAATAATCGCCATGCACCAATTGGCTTACAATAAGTTTTGCAAAAGTGGCCAATTCATCTCGACTTGACCTTGCCAATGGAAGAACGTGTTCATAGCATAAACACAAATAAAAATAGGAGCTTGTAAAGAAAATTAAAATGAAAAGGAAATTTCAGCCATTATCAAGAAATACAATGAAGAAATACCGACTTAAAATTTACCACAACATCAACGTCTCTAAAATCGCCAATTGACTCGAATTTATCTGCTCGCTTGGTTTTGTTCTCGTTTTCTTTATAAACAACAACAAATATTTGTTTCTGTTCAGTTTTCATTATGTTTAAGCTCACACACTTGCATAAAATGTGTGTGTGTTGTGTTTAAGTCACGGAATTACTTTAACAATCAGTTGGCCTTGGAGAATCCGGATTAATCGGCGCCAATCACTTTGAGGGGGGAAGCAGCCGAATGTGTGGCACGTACATTAATCGATTTTTGATGTCAGACAAGAGCAGAGCTAATACTTGAATGTGCCACAGACTGTTTTCGATTGTTGTGCTGGTTGTTGTCAACATTGTTGTCTGTCCTTGGGGAACACCCCCGGCAATGACACTGGCATTGACATTGGCAACTTACCTCGTATGAAAATTATCCATGCCGCTACCGCAGTACAGCGGCGTTGTATCATTATTGCCACTGGCCATTGTTGTTGTTGTTGTTCTTCTTCACGATGTTGTTATTGTTGTCGACAGTCTATTGTTGCCGTTGCTTGTCAGTCAACGCAGCCGCCAAGGCCAACAACAACAGCAGCAGCTGCAGCGTTGGCACATGCATAGAATGTCCTGCTGCTCGCAGACACATTAATAATTAAATATTGTGCAAATAGACGGCAAGTGCTGCAAATAGAATAAAAGACGGGAAGGAGGTGAGAAAGAGTATAGAAATGAGAACTGTGGGCGTAAAATTAATAACAGTTGCAATTCATTGCGCATACGCCCCATGTGTCGCAACAGTTACTTAAGCTTCGGCCTTAAGCCGATTAATAAACTGCTGCAACTATTACAGACAGCTGACTGGCAAATTTAATTGGCAAATTGACAGGACTTGCACGGACAGCTCGTCATAAGATACAGCGCAGCTGACCCCAGCCGGCACACATTAGTACTCGTATATATATGTATTTTGTATGTGGCGTTAAATTAGATTTGTTTGCAGCGCACAGGCAGATAAATGCATTTCCCTAGCAAAGGCAAAGGCACGGCAAATCTCCTCAACTAGCATCCATCTAGTCTAGCCTGCATTCTATATAGCCCACCATTCGTCAGCATGTCCTGCAAACCAGCAGCTTTGTTAGCGTGGGCTATTTGTTATCTGTCATGTGTTTTGCTTCTCTTCCTTGTGGCTGGCAACAATTCCTATTTCCAGAGATTTTAATTGCATTTGTGAGACAGCTGCACTTGGCAGCCCACAGTCCGTGAGGGGCCGAGACGGACGGAGGGGGGACGAAGGCTAAGGCTACTGCTGCAATTAACACGTGCCATGGGGTGTCTAACCGCAATGGCAACAAAACGAACACTCTTTAAATATGCAAGTCGACAGCTCAGCCTGAATTTGATTTGGGAAATTGTTCGAGTTTCCACTGACTTAATGCTTTTTATATGCAAATGCATGTAAAAGTGCTTATACGAGTTTAATCTTAATGTGCTTCAAGTGTGTTTGCTGTGCCGTAAAACTAAATTCAATTAGGCACATTTCAAATAACCTTAAACATTTGCCAAATTAGCTGCTTAGCTATGAAATTTGTTTGGCTACTGGTACTAAATTATTTAACAGTCTATCGTTATGTTTTGCATGGATTAATTAACTTTATTAATATGCTATAATTTATCGGTTTTTATGACCTTTTGTTAATTAAATACACCAAAATATGAGGTATACTGGTACACGCATAAATGGCATCTCAAATGCTTATAGCTATGTAATTTTATGATTTCGTATTAATTTGGTTTTAATTACAAATGCTTATACATCACACGTGTGAGTATGTGTGTGTGTGCGTGTAATGGAATGATAAATGAAATGATTAATGAAGGGGCAGCTGGCGCACAAAAGTATGCTACAGTTTCTGGAACAATGAAAAGAATCAAATCAAATGGCATTTTTGTATGGAGCTGATTTTATTCAATTCCCAGCAGTCAGGGGAACCTAACATATTGGTCATCATCGGATGCCAGGGACAATGGATGAGCTCACACACACACACACGCACAACAATGCAATCAATTACGCAGTGAGAGGGCAACAACAAGAACTTAATTTAGCGCATGAAAAGCGTTTTAATAACACAAAACTGAGGCATACTTTCATTACTACACACTCCAGTGCACACTAACACACACACACACACATACACACACACATATACACATACACATACGCCCACACACCGCACGCAGTCGAGGAGGTAAATCAGAAATTGAAAACTGATTTCCTCATAGAGGCATCGACTTTCAAGCAACTGGATGAATGCCAATGCCAATGCCAGAAGTGCTGCTACCTTTGCCAAAGTAGGCGTCTGATGAGCCTGATGAACGTGTGTGTATGTGTGTTTGTGTGTGTGGACAGGTGCTGTTCCTGTACATGCAAGCCGCAAACAGCAAAAACCAGCATTTCATTTTACGAGGCCAAGCCCAGGTCAGTTGGGCACTGAATCGAGCGTAACTATTCGACGTGCCTCTGTGTCAGTGGCAAACAAAGAAAAATGGTCGACAAGTCAAATAGAAGGACCTCGCGTGCCCTTTGAGGCAGAGCCAGGCTGTCTCTGCCGTATATTTAGACGGGCATCGACACTTGATTTATGCATTGACGCAGCACATCATGTGGCCAGCTTTAAGACAGGAAGAAAACCAGAAGCTGCTAAATTAATATGCACTTCGTGCTATTGATTACAATTATTGATTTGATTCTATTTACTCTTGCTTTCGTCGCTGCTTCTGCCGTTCCTTCTGCTGCTATTTGCATATTACTCGTACTTATTTTCGTGTAAACAAAAAAGTTGAGTTTGCTTTGCCCCTGTTTGTTTACCCGAGCGATGCCAATGGCATTATTTTAAATTGTTTTTTAAATGGCCAACAAACAGGGAATGTAAGTGAATTGTCTGCCAGCATAAAAAAGGGAAGCAGCAATAGCCATAGAGTGTTTCGTTTTCGATTGATCTGCTGATTGGTAAATATGCTGTTCGAGTGCTTTAAAGCTTATTTTGTATAAAGCTGTGCAAGTTGTCGCGAAAAATCTCTGCCAAGTTTGGCGGAAAATGTTTGTGCATAAGTTTGCATCGTGTTAAACTGTCTGCAATTAACTTATATCATCATCAGGCTTTGCGCTTGCTTCACGAGAGAGACTTTCTCATTAGTTATGCGACTTTGTTAGCCAACTGTCGTTTCCCACGTTCCGCGATCCCCTTCTCTCAAATAATGTCAGGCATCAAGAGCAACAACAATGACAACACCAGTTGTCCCCAACTTGCCCCCAAGGGTCGCTCAACACATTAGGGGCGGCAAACGGGTAACTCTTGGTAGTTGAACACTTAAAATTGCATGCATAATGCATATGATGATCTCTGCTTTCCCCCTCTCCACTTCTCTGGCTCTCACGCAGTTCGCTGAACGCAACTTTAATTGCTACAATCTGCACTTTTAACTTGAATGCGGCAGCTAAGCGCTTAACTTGTCATAAAAGTAGTCAAGGCACGACGACAACGATGAGCTGGCAACTTTGTTGATGGCTTGATGGTCATGCATAGAACTGGACATTGTACACAGTATACAAACATTGAAATGAAAACAAATACAAGCAAAAGCATAAATATAAATACAAATAGACGTGCTGTAACATTCCGTAAATATTGTGCCAGACTTGTGCCTTGCCTTGCCTTTCTTTGCTCGGCTGTCAGCCAACATCCTAGCAAATTTCCGTTTGCTGTCCTCTGCACAATCATGATGACAGTCCCCTACTTTGTCCTCTTGCTTTGTACAATGCATCAAGCGAAAGAAGTTATTAAAATCTCTGCTGGTTACTGTGTAAATATGAGCACAATTTTTGACTGCACTCTACACTGCACTACAAAATTGCTGTCTTTCGTAACTTTACTTTAATGCAATTCTTGTATCTTAATTAGCCACACTTCTGGCATTGCGTTGAGCAATTTATTTAATGTCATGCTGACAACGCAATGTCGCTTTAATGAGTGTCAGCCAAAGTACTTTTATTTGCTTTTATTTCAATGCTAATCACATTGCTCATACGCATAGGTGGCGCGGCCTTGTAATTGTCGTTACCAATAACTCAAACGTCAGTCTCGTAATGTGAATGCCGGTGCTGATGATGCTGCTGTAGGTGGGCCTCATTTCAAATTGCTTTTTATGGCGAGGGCGAAACCGAGCTGAATTTCTTAAGAGAAAAAAAGCCGGTACTCGAGCATGCGAAAAGTATTTTTAAGTCATGTAGAGGGTTTATTGTGTGGCTGTTGCGCAGTCTATCTTGTGCGAGTGCTGTGTACTTATTCAATGTTTTTGTGCTTGTCACGCATACGTCATGTTGTCTACGGGAATGCGGGCAGACAATTGACAACGACAAAAACAAGAGACAGGCAAAGAAAGCGAAGAAAACTCCTTTGGTATTTCCATAACGTATAAGAAAATTGCTTAAAGATGTGAACGTCTCAAAGACAATATTTCAGCTTACTTATGCATTTTACTCTAGGATTTCAAACAAACAACTTTTCCAGCATTGCAATCTGATTTCGTGAAAACAGAATACGGGTACAATGATAGAAAAGAGAAAAGCAGACTTTGAGGCGTCTCTATCATAACATATTTATTAGCTATTAGACATCACTCTTTATTGTACACATTTGAAGAGAGTATCACTGAATGGTGTACAGTATTTTAGTATAAAGTTCACTTAAAGTTCAGTGAATGTTGCACACTAAAACAGTCATTAAAGCATAAAATTTAAAGAGCAATGCAGTACGAGGATAGCGGCAAACATATGACAAAAAAAAGAAGCGAAGAAAACTCCTTTGGTATTTCCATAACGTATAAGAAAATTTCTTAAAGATGTGAACGACTCAAAGACAATATTTCAGCTTACTTATGCATTTTACTCTAGGATTTCAAACAAACAACTTTTCCAGCATTGCAATCTGATGTCGTGAAAACAGAATACGGGGACAATGACTACTGAGAAAGTAGAGTTTAAGGAGTCCCCAACATACCATATTTGTTAGCTACTGCATGAATCTATATAACATTTGAATGTATTTCTCATTGCACTGTTAACTACTATAATCACTTACTTAGATTAAGTACAGTATTTTAATGTAAAGTTCAATCACTGTACAGTAAATATCGCATGTTTGCCAGCATTAAAGACAAGATGCTGTATTTCTGCCTAAGTGAATGCGGGCTAATATTTGACAACAAATAGTAGCTAAGAAAACTTCTTTGGTATTTCCATAAAGTATAAGAAAAATGCTTGAATATGTGAAAGACTCGAAGATAATGTTTCAGCTTGCTTATGCATTTTACTCTCGCATTTCAAAGAAACAACTTTTGCAGCATTGCAATCTGATTTCGTAGAAAACGGGGACATTAAGGCGTAGTGAACATAACATATTTATTAGCTGCGCATGTTGGTAATTTGAATCAAGAGCTGAAGACTCATCTGCATTCTGCACTGGGGCGTTATAATCAAACAAATTGTGTGGCAGCCAAGGAGTGCAACCCAAATGTAACCGAATCAACAACAACTTGAGTTATCAATGCAATTACACATGAGTTCATATTATTTGCAACACTTATCTATGCCATTGTCTGTGTATAAAGGAACATCAGCACTGAGGTTTGCAAATACACAAACTGAAAACCGAAACAAACGATAAGAGACAGCTTTGGCTGCGTCCTATGCCTGGGCGTATCCTTTCATCACACATTTCGGCAAATTGAAACGTGCTGTTAAATAGTTGGCCAAGTGAATGCCAGCAATTTGCAACAGCATCTAAAAGTTTCACATGTGTGTGGGGCGTGCAAATGGCTTAGCTAAGTGAACGTACACAGAACTTTGCTGGGCATCTCTGAGCACGCCCTGGGATTTAGTCGTAGCATGCACTCAGCCAAGTCAGTGTCAAAACAAAGCAGCTCTTAATTGACTGAAAGCGAGCAAGTGACGTGAATTGAAATCACACTTTTAAGGCTGCCGACAAACTTATTCTTCTCTTCATTGGACTCTGTTTTACACTACACTACCGTAATCGTAATCAATTAGTCGTAAATATTGCTGTCTCGCATTTGAATTGGGAATTGATTTGCTCATTGTTTCATTATACAGTTATTAAACAAATAAGCCGCTATTTAATGACACAGCACGCATACGCCATGTGTGACATGTGTATACAAAAAATCAATTTGTTTGCCTGACATTGCACATGAACTTGATTTTCACACAATTTAAGTAGCAGACAACCCCTTATAACAATTGGCCGCATGTCAAGTACTTGGACATCCTAACAATTTGTCGCCCCTTTGCACACAGGGGGCGTGGTCAAGTGGTCAAGCAAGCAGGCAATCTATCATTAAGCAGACTCGTTGGCGCGCGACTGTCTTGACTTGACTTGGCTTGGCTTGAGGCCCCAACACCCATTGAAAGACACTTGTCAAGGTCGAGGTGTGAAAAGCAACAGAAAAGAAAGGAGAATCTATGCAAGTGGCCACTGACCAAGCGGTGCACTCACCATGGTAATTAAAGCTAAAGGTCATTGCAAATAAATGCATCAAAGGACCCATTGTACAGTTGCGAAGTCCCTCCATATATTGTCTCCGTATCAAGTGAAAGGAAATGAAAATTCTGAAGGAAATATTTTCTTAATGAGCCAAAGTCGTTCTAAGTAAAGCTGGTTATTAAATTATTACTACTATATCAAAGAGTTATTATTTGCTTATAACTTCAAGTCATTGCAAGTAAAATTCTAAGAGGTCAGAGTGCCAAGAACTTGCATAAATAATAAATATTATTGTGCAAAACAGAATTAACCGAATTACAGAAACTGCTCACAATTACAGGATATGTATGTATGTACATTGGCAGTTAATTTAAACGGCTTGTTTTGCAACCTGGGCCACAAAGCAAATTGAGCTTGTGGCAAGTGAAGCTTAGCGAAAGGTGAATGCAGAGACGGAAATGTGCAATCAATTGGAAATTGAAAAGAAAACAAAATTTCAGGTTAAAATTTGGTATTAAATGCGGATTAAAATCTTAAAGTTTGCTCGTAAAATGCATTCAGAAAAAGTTTGCTAAGGCTCTTAACAGGCTTAAGAACTGGCTGAAATACTTTTGACTTTAATGGAAATTTTTGAAGACAGAATGAGAGAGGTAAACTTGGTTTTATTAATTTTGAGAGCAGTCAAGCAGAAAGTTTGTTTTGGGCAAAAAATAAATTCATTTCATCACCTGAAGAAAAACAGCTCTATGCAAACTTCAATTCTCACTCCCCGAGCACAAACAAAACGTTGTAACATAATTTGTATGCATTTTCTCAGCAGAATTCCTTTTGCTTTTGCTTTGAAATAGCCAAGGAAATGCATTTCCCTCAAGCGCAAACAATGAAAATGAGCGTAAAAGTGCAGATAATGGGAACGAGGAAATGTCGTGGCACCCAGAACGGAAATGACACTTTACTCAGTGAAAATATTATTTATACAAATGCAAATACCAATGCACAGGTTAGATAATCTGCGCAAGCAACGAATACTTAATGCTCTTCTGCCCAGCACTTGCTGTTGTTTTAAGGCTGAGGAAAAGTGTCACGTCTTCACTCATTTAAAAGTGAAGGAAAATTGCGTGCTGTTTGCATTTGAATATTAGGGACAAGTCGGTGGGCGCGGAAGCACTGAGCGTGGCTCTGTTCAATGGATAATAATTCAAATGAATTACTTGTGGAGCGCTTTGGGCGCTTTGCATTGCTCGAATCCTTGGAGACGCCGACGCGAGTCCAATAAAAATGCCAGGCAGGACATTGTGTTGAGATTTTCTTAGCATAGGAGAGTGGGAGTTGACTGAAATGAAATGAGGCGCACAGAGTCTATGGGAATCATCGTTATCATTATCATGTCGTATTGTCGCTCTCTGCTCTCAGCTCTCAGCATCAGTGTCAGCGTTAAAGTAAACGACATTAATGGAAACATCAAAGTAATTTGATTGCATTTTGCCACAATGGATATGAATGAGTCGAGCAATAACAAAAATACATGCTAAATTTACCAGCCACAAGGACAGCAAGAAGCAGCTCAAGACCAAGTCGGACTCACGCTGTTTGCCAACGATACTCGTTCGTATCTTCCACATCCTTGGTCTCCAGCTGCGTGTATCTCCAGTGTAATTTTCTTCTTGGTCTCAGCGGCACATACTTCCATGAGATACATGTGCCTTGGGTCAATGTTGTGTTAATTTGATTTGCGTACAAAAATAGACAGGCAAATGGAATAGAAATATGTTATGTTGTGGACACTCACAAACAGCATTAGAATTATATGCTCCTGTTATGCCAAGCAAATGAGCAAAGCTTATTAACCACAAATCTACTGTAGATGGCAACCCAAATCAATTGCTTTAAATTTATGGCTTTTAAAGCCATTTCAATAATAAATAACGCCCCAAAAGTTTTCATTAAATATACATTTGCCAAGGTCTGGCATATGCAAAATCACCATAAACAATACACCTGAGACACACCTGCTCCTATTCTTGGCTTATTTATGAGTATGAGTTCTTAAATTTTGCCTACATTCCTGTCATTGCTGGTTTATTTAAATTACAATTTATGGCTGCTCTGCATAAATCAGCAGCAAACAAAACACAACCAAAAGAGCTCTTCAAATATGCAACAAACAATTTAAATGCTAGGCTTATTCGTCTATGCATTTGTTTAAATATTTTATTTAAAGACTTTAACTATTTGCTGACCAACTTTTTGTGTATATTTTAAAGTCCTTCTGCTCTCTTTCTTCCATTATTTTCCTTTTTCACCTATTTATGCAAATTGTTTTAGGCAGCTCTCCCTTTTTTTGTCAGCTATTTTAGGCAGTTGCAGTTGACTCAATTGAACCCCAGAGTTTGGCTGATTGATTGTGAGAATGAGTTTCGTTTCTGTTGAAAATTGCAAAATGGCAAACAACACACAGTCTTTATTAGGTTAAGGCGCGCTTTTGATGATATGCAGCAGCAATACGTTTAAAGTGGGCTTCGGCAATGGCAATGGAAAGATCAAGCGAGTAGGTTGTCAGGGGTTTCACGCTTTTCACGCACATTAGCTGTGATGTTTGCAAAGGGAACAGGGAAAATGAAAAGCAAAGAAAACTCGTTGCTGCCCACGTGAAATATGCGCAGTATTAGGCTTAAAAGCAAATAGAACGCATACGCCGCGTGGGCCTATAGACCCTGTCTGTCAAATATGAATAATGTTGAGTCGTATTGCAGGGGGCACTAACCCCAATGGCCCACTGGCCCAATGGTGGCTTCGCCCTCTTTTTGGCTGTTTGCTGAATGGCAGCTGTAAAAAATTAAAAAGCCCTCAGCAGCCTACGGGAGAAAGTGCCAAGTTAGCTGTAAAATGCCGAGCAGCCTTCGCATTTTACTGAATGGCAGCAAGGTCAAGTATGGGGCGTAACTGTATATGGCTGTGTCTGTGTCTGTGTTTGTTTGTATGTAGGAGTTCCTTTTGTATATTTACTGAGCAACGCTTTGGAATGTTAATTTTGCATGAGAGTTTTTCTGGCATTGACTTCGCTGACCACTTGACAATATTTCGATGTCTAAGTGAAACAGTCGCTGGCAAGCAAATATTTTATACGACGACGTGTCGGCCATTGCTAATTTATTATGCATCCCTGGGTCAGTCAGCACAAGTCTTTGGCCAGCACGTGCGTATTTACCGATGCCTTTAAAATGTAGCTGACAACTTTTGTAGTTTGTGTTGATCTTTTATCTGTTGTGTCAGCCTCAATCAATTGCCAGGCAGCTTCTTATCTCAGCTGTCAGGCGGCTCAGGAAGCTCTGACAAAATAGAAATAGGCAGTCCTTAAGAGTGGGCATTATTATGACAGGCATCTCTTCCCGTACCCGTCCCCGTGCTCAATCTTCCTCCTCTGCCTATGTCATACTCACTTTGCGCTGATTGATGCGTATTTACTTTTTCACAGGACGACAGTCGAGTCCTTCGTGCATGCAATTTGCATCTTGTTGTTGTTTTTCTTTGTTTAATTTTGTTTTTCGTGCCGTTTTCTCTTTAAGGAAATCAACGCCAGCAATTTGTTTGGTTTGTGTTCAGTAATTTCGTGCAATTGCCGAGATTTATTGCTCACAAGGTTTTTGACAAATTGAAGGATATTTCCGCTTTACACGCACTACGAACTACTCATAGTCCTGGCATCCAACGGCGACTTGTATATACTATATTTAATTAAGTTTGCCAGCTACTAGTAATTTGGCAAGGCAGACATTGCACTGTACATTAGCACTTTACACATCAGCCAAGAAACTGTGTGTGTGTATCAAATGTCATCAGCACTAATGGCATAATTTGAAATCTACTTAGCTACTTGCCTGGTGGGTGTCCTTGTAGGATGCTGGCACACAATGTTTGTTTGTTTTAATTATTTTACGCAGAAACATAGAGAAGTTACAAGCAGCTGACACTCCATTTGGGGCGTGTCCGTTCAGCGAGTCCGAGTCCACAGTGTCACATGCTGGCAGAAGTCTTTTGCTTTAATTAACAATGGAGAAGACTAATTGAATTACGACTCGTAGTGCTCTGATATGAGCTGACAGAGGTTGCGGCTGCGATTACAATACACGCAGCTCTCTGAACTCCTTAGCGCCCCCAAGTATGCAACGAAATTTTCACAAAACAAAGCATAAATAAATGAACTTGAATTATTAAAGAAATAAGTATGAGACTGAAGTATAATTAAATATTAATAAACCTTTCGCAAGCAAACATATTTACAAGCTTTCGAGCGGAAGATGGCGCCAACAGCGTATCTAAACAAAAGTTTGTATTTCTTAATTAAGTGCGTTTATGTTATAAGCATATGTTCTCAGCTGTTGATCTAGATTATTGGAGATATATTCTTTGTCTGACATCATACTCATTTCACTCAGCTTAGGGCATAAAGAAACAGAGTTTTGTTATTCAACCTGTTGGCCAATTTTGTGGCAGTCGCTTTAATTGATAAACGTGACAAACTTGCATAAATCGAGAACGAAGTAATAGCCAAAGTAAACAGCAGGTAGTTATCTGGGCCTGTAATAATACTGGCTCTAATTATGCGCTAGAGTAAGCCATTAAAATGTGATTACTTAGAGTTAATTTGGCTTAGCTTGCGAGCGAATGAAAGTAAACAACTTGCTGATTACTAAAATGCCTATCCGCAGGGTAATCAATCATGACGATTAATTATTTAAGTGGTTCGACAAATCAGTGAGCAGCACTGCAAGCTGGGGAGCAAGGGTGTTGCAAATCGATGACCATATCGATGACCTCATAATTATGCCAAAGGCATAAAGTGTGATAGTGATGGTGATAGGAAGTGCAGTGAGAGCTAGGGGCTCGAGTCAAGTCAATGTGCATATTTTATGCACGTCTCACTGACGATTGATTGTGCAATTGATGGAGAGGTGGAGAGCGGGAGATTGGAGGAGGCGGTTCAATCGAAAATGCAGCCATAAGAGCTCCCGAGCTGTTCGTATTACACAAAACTTGACTTGGCAGATCCTTGAACTAGTTTATGACCCAATTGTGCCAAAGTGTCTGCCAATTGGCGATGCGTTTTTCGCGGCACCCAAGCGAAATTAAAAACTCCTCTCCCCGCCCCTCGCTGAGTACACTTCAATGCACTTTCAATGAGTTCGCTCTCTCTCTTTGTGTACTAGTCCTTTGCCCTTGCTTGACTGCGCTGGCACGCAGCAAGTGGCACACGCACATGTTGTAAGTTGCAATAAGTGTGCCCATTTGGACAGTTGCTTCACCCCCGCTTAGTCCTTTGACTGCTCGTCTTCCATCTACATACATACAGCTGCATTTTGAGTCTATTCATATTCAATTTGATCATAGCAATTGCCATTGCCAATAAATAAATGAATAAAATGAAATACGAGTACCCATACTGGCACTTGCGCTCGCACTCAAACTTGCACTCGTCGCTCTGTTTGAGTGTGTGCTGACAATTACGTGGTCGAGTGCTCTCTTGTTTACTCCTCTTTGACTCAATGTAAGTGCAAATGTGACTCATTTAAATGGAATTTGCCCTGCATGTTTTTGTCTGTATATGTGTGTCACAGGCCTCCTAGCTTGTGACACGTGTTGTGGCACCCAATCGTGAAGTGGCAGGTTATGAAGTGCTCGTTATCTAAAAGCCGTTAGCCAAAGGTCGCCCCATGTTAAATGTGTTGTTTCAGCTGCGCTTCATTTCATTACCAGAACACGACTACTCCTATGAAAAGCTATGCCCTTTTTTTTGCCGTCAGCCAGTTGGCAGGACACTGCGGCACATCAAAAAACATGAGGCGAAATAATGGCATTGCCTGCAGGCCATCAGCTATACCCTGTAGCGTATTTAGTTTTTAGCTACCCTTTTTGCTACCTCATTAAGTGCCAACAAAAAAAACTTGGCCCAAAACAATTTGCCAGTAATGTTGCTCGTTGTCCTGCACGTGTTGCAGCCTGCTGTTTAATTCATGCCACACATGCCACACGGCACATCTGCCAGCACTTTAATAGGCATTTTCTGTCGCCAAAATGCTACCAAAATGTTGCCAACATTTCTCTTTGACAGCATTTAACAATTAGCGGCATTTGTCCGGCTCTTTCTCGTCACGTAAAGTTCAAAGTTCTTGCTGTGGGTCTCCGGCTTTACGAGCATCTGCAGTAACAATCTTAAACAATCATTTTATTTACAGCCACTCACAAATGTTTATACACATTTTTGCAACTCAAATTCCGCTTTGCTTTCTGCATTTCTCTATTTGTCCTCTTGGCTTTCTCTAACCCCTTTGAGTGCTTATGAATTATGCGACAGGCGGCTTTTGCTTTTGCTTTTGCCTTTGGAATTCGTACAGTCTGCTTCCCTTGTTGTAATAAAATAAATTCATCTAATGGGGTAGGAACTGCTCATGTCTAGCATACGCAATATTCTAGATATTATAACTTCTTGAAATATGCATAAATCTCGTCATCTGTCAGCGGAAAAAGGTTGCTTTCATCTTTAAGCAATTGCATTTGATATTAAATTTAAAACTATATTGGCCTACTGTTTCAGCATACCATGTAAAAACACAACGGGAGTAACTGACAATAAATTAAGCTTGCTGCGACTTACGCTTAAATTTATTTTAAATTTGGCTTAAATATGAATCCCATTATCTACAGCGTAGGAGCTGAAAGTTTGCAAAGAGTATCTGGTTGCCTAGCACCCACGATGAGAGCAGTCCCTACTTATTGTTGCTGTTGGGGCTATAAAATGCCAGGGAACATTTTTGTCACAATTTTAGCAACTTTATTTTTGTATAATAAATTGTTGGCCAAAAAGTCTACAAGACGAGGCAACTTTGTCATGGGTTAGTTCGGATTTTTTTTTGTAAATTTTTTGTACTCGTATTTATGTTATGTCTGGCCAAATACTTAAGGCGTTTTTATAGAGTGTCTGTGCGGGAGGGTGGTGTGATAAAAAGTGTCGGTCGCAGTGCAAGTTTTTGGAATTCTTTGTTGCCCAACTTGTTGTTATTTGCCAGTGCATAATTCATTGTGGGTGTTGGAGTTTCTTATCAGAAATTAAAAGTTGAGCGTGAAGTTAGTAGGAAGTGCTCTAAATATAACTGGCAATATACCTATTTAAGAAACAATTGCTTTGAACGTAACAAACTTTGGAGGCGGTCAAATCTTCTGAGCTGCGGCAAAAGTTGCCAATTGTTTGGCATTATCATTGAAGCTGTCGAGTTTTGTTATGAGTTAAGCATGTTTTTGGATTTGTTTGCGAATTCATAAATAAATTGCTGCAATGCCCAAAGTAATTTCAATATAATTGGCATTACGTGCTGCCTGCCTGACGTATCATTCGCACACAAATCTGCGTCTAAGTACGCACATAAAAGAGCCAAACATTTGGCCACCAAAGAAGCAAGAGGCCCGCGGGGATTGCTGTGGCAACAACAAAAGCAACTATATGAAGGCTGTGCCAGGTCAACCCACAAATAAAATATGAAACAATCGCAGCCACGTGATAGGTTTTCTTGCCACCAGCTCCCCTGTCCATTGGAGGGGTCTACCCCTCTGTTTATCGTACATCAGCTCAAATTACGCGTGCACGCGGCCAAACATCGAGAAAAAAAAACAAAAACAAAAAAAAAAAACCAAAACAAAAGCAACAAAAATATCATAAGAGAAAAAGGAAATATTTGTGCGTGCCAGGAAAAAAACAGCAAAGTGGAAATGGAATGAGCGAAAAGTCGGAAAAGTGAAATTCAATAAGAGCGAAACAGGAGCAGCATACAAAGAAAATAAATCCATTCAATACAATGCTGACTCTTGCCACGACTTTGACTTGATTTTTATAGCTATCTTTATTACGTATACGTAACGTTATGCAAATTGCTTGTTTACTTAAACTTAATTTGTGGCAACCAATGAGCTGCGCAAATCACTCAGCGCTTTTTTTTATCATTTCTATCATTTCAGCAAAGCATAATTTATAATTTATGGTTGAAATTAGTTTCGTAGTAATTTTGAACTTGGCAAGCGGAAAAGTTTTGGCGAGTTGTTTGAGACAGGGACGTCTTTGCAATACTGTTTACCCAGAGCTGAAAAGTTTCAACTGATTTTTGATTAAAACTTGATGCTCTCATAGTAAACGCAGCTCTAGGCAAATGTAATCCCTTCGTGTTTGCATCATGACAGTGCGTTAAAGTTACCTCTGTAAAACTTTCATTGGAAAACCGAAACGAATTTAAGCGAGATACTCGTATAATGCTGATCGGCGCACAGGCAGATAGTCATTAAATGGCGTTCGCATCCGCAGCCATTGGGGCTTAGGTTTTAATTATGTTCAGCATGGCCAGCAATTGATTGATGGGTCGTTTCTGTTCCTGGGTCGAGCTACCTGCTAAATACCAATGCGAATTTTAATTAACACAATAGCAACACATTCTCTTTGGTCTTCTGGTTCGGTACCTGGACATATGTGTGGCAGTCAACAATTCACTGAGTGCTTGGCATTCTCGTTCACGCGGTTATTGGGAAAATCAGTCAACAACTTTTATTAGCTGCACAGACAGCGCGCTCTAGATTTGTGCTTGTAACAATGCAGAATTTTCCAGTTGTTTTCATTTTCCACACTTTACTTTCTTTTATAACACGCTCCCAAGCGCAAGCAACACTCATCTTTTCAATTCATTTTCATTTTCTTAGTTTCCTATCTGTCTCTCTATCTTCCAACTCGTATCCTCTATTCTATTTGGTAGCGTCACGTGCCAACAACATTCTCTTTTATTTTCTTAGTGCCATTTTGTGATTGTTTGTATTGTTTTACTCAACCAATTGTCATTTTGTGCTGGGCATTCTCTTCATTCTTTGGATAGCAATCACTTTGGATGCGAACACAAAGGGTTGTGAAAAGAAAATTTCAAACGATGAGATTTCTATCTTAATAACATTTGAAAATATTTGTTTTATTTTCCACTTAATATAAATAGCAGTATTAATGCGTTTATCCATTTGCTGCCATAAATAGGCATCTTTGTCAATAAAATGCGTCAACATTATAACACTTCATTAATTTTGTGGGAGTGAAAAATGTAAATGTAAATAAAACGGAAAACGATGGCAAATCAGAAATGTTCAATTGAACAAACAGACTTAAATGCCAATGACAGATTAAAATTGTAATAAATTTCCTAAAATTAAAATTCGACTTTAAGAGCAGGTATATATAGAAGATGAAATGAAATTCCTTGTCAAATTTATTACAAAGTGGGCATAATTTAAAAATAATGAATATTATATTAAATGGAATTTTCAAGTAAAATATTTCATTTTGCATGGGAACATTAGTTAATAAAAACTGCTGTATTGATTTATTTGAAATTTTATTATTGAGATTTAAAAGCAGGCAGAATATATGTATTATTTAAATGGAATTCCATCGGAAAATATTGCATAATAAAAGAGACCATAAGTTAACAATTTTTGCTGTTTAAACAGGGTTGCTTTTGAAAAAATTGTAATAAATTTCCAAGAACTACAAGAGACTGCAGGCAAAAAAATGATATTTAAATGGAATTTCCTAGTAAAAATGCTAAGCAGATAACTTTTGGTGTTTACACACAGATTTTTAATAGTCTTATTTGGCGAATCAGATTTACATTTATTTATGCCCCATTTTTTACTGTCCTTGTTTGTTTCTTTCCTGAAATTGCTTTATATGGCGCTGCCGCACTAAACAGAAAATAAATGACCATAATAATTCATATGTGACACTTACTGCAACTGGGGAATGCGCGTTTGTTCTTCGTTGCAAATTCCGAGCGCAAATTGTTATTTATTCATTACAGAAAAAATATTTGTTTAACCGGGCTCACATTTGTTGCTTTTCGCAATTTATGAAAATATTTTTATTTAATTTCGTGGTTTCACATTGTTTGTCTAACTTGTGTTTCTTGGGCCTAACTGATCGAGCGGTCCAGCCGAATTGCAGCGCACGAAATACAAAATACAACTGACACAACAATGCCAAAAATGCACATCACATTGCCTTAAACGCACCCAAATACTCAGACCCAAGCACGGATCCGGACACGGACTCTGACGACTAACAACGAATGGCGAACGGCGACTGGCGACTGGCGACTGACGACTTGCGAACTGTGAACTGCGAGTTGCGACTGTCGAATGACGACCACGACGACACAATGCGCGATGCGAGCTAAACGCCCCGAGAGGCAATCAAAGTGTGCTGCGCTTCGCAGCAGCTTTTGGCGGCTACTGTTGCTGGTGGCAGTAACTTGCCACACAGCTGCCACATCTGCCACAAACGACAACGTTGTTAGCATCCACAAAAGCAAAGGCCAAATTCAAAGTCAAACAATCGCATGCAAAATCAAAGAGCGGCTGCAAAGCGTCTCTCTTAACTTACTGCATGCTCTCTTAGCTTTCTCTTTGCTGCGCAGGCGCTCAGCTCGAACAGCTGACCGAGCAGCTGTTGTTGCCTTTAGCTGTTGCTGTTGCTGTTACTCAGCTCTCGCAATGTTTATGTTTTCGGCCTTACTTAGCATTTGCTGGCCATGTCCAATTTTACGCTTGCTGTTTGTGCGTTTCAGCTTGGCTTTTGTTTTCTTTCAATTTCTTCGCTTCTTTTTATTTGCCACAAACGGGAGGAGGTTAAGGTCAGTGCAGGAGGTGACAACAGATGGCGCTACACGCATACGCAAGCTGCCATTGCCATAGCCATAGCCACAGTCAGAGCCACAGTCAGAGTCAGAGCCAGAGCCAGTTGTGAATGAAAAGCAGTTGTGGTAATGGTAATGGCCTAAGCTAATTTATGCAGCCAACACGTCGTATGTGCAATGTGGTTTGAGATTTGTCTAATCCAACAACCACATTTGTCTGTCGTTATATGAATGTGTTTCCTCACTAGACAACAAATGAATAATGGCCTTAACACTTGACATAATTTACCTTAAATTCTTCTTATGTCTTAGACAATCAAAAATGACATTATTTAAGTACAGTGCAGTTGATTTAATTAAATGAAAATACTTATTAGCCTGACATAAATTACCTGAAAATGTCTTTATGATTAGGCAAATCTATAATTATTTTATAATAAGAGATGTGCACACCTAATATTCAATATAATTAAAGGCATTAGAAATAATATATGTTAATTTTTCTTTTAGTTTCTTCAAGTTTTAGCTTATACTTAAGTACAATATATGTGCAATAAAATCACATCATAACTAATTTGTATAGATTTCTTATATATTGTAGATTGCATATTATACAGGGGGTAATTGAAATTGCACACACGTTGCTATTGTTCTAAAAATAAATTGAATTTCGAATGACATCAATCAAACTTTCACCCATAACTTGAACCCTGAACTGGCCATTTGGCGCACTGCAATAATCGAAACATATGTCGAGTTTCCCATCTTTATTCTTTATAAGCAATTACTGTTACTGGTTGGCAATCATGTACGCTTTGTTTGCTTGTCGCCTTGGCATAGTTGTATTCAAATCGAATAGATTTGTCAGCACAGGACCAAAGTGTTGGCGTTGTCACTGGCATCCTAGCACAGCCAGACAGACATATCTGGACCGTCTGCGGGCAAAATTTATGGCGCGACTTTATGCAAATGAAGCGTAAAACTGTCAGAGCTTCAGCGGCGATAAAGCTGTAGTTGTAGTGGTCCATGGTCCGTTGTCCTTGGTCCCGGTTTTGTTCGGTTCGGTTGTCTGGCTGTCATGTTATCCCGACAGCTGCGTTTATCAAAAAACAAAGACCTCTTGCCGTTGCTTGTTAATCCGTTAATCCTTTAGGACATCGCGTTGTCTAACCAACTTCATGTTTCCTGTCCCGTCGAGTGACCAAAATTGAAATTGAATACACACGCCTGACTTAAAACGTACACATGACTGCTCTGCGACCGAAACTAGGATTAATCAGCCTAAATGTTGCTGGCAGCGAGTAATGAGTCCAGAGAGGGTAGGGCATAAGAGGTACCAGTGAAACTTGGGTTGAGGTCGTGGCCACAAATGCAACTTAATCGCAGCCGCATTGCCAATGCAACCATAAAATGCGCTTGGGGCAACGTCACTGCCAAAAATATTGCCACCAAAAATGTTGCAGACTTTCCTCGTTAGTGTTTCCGGCTCTGCAGCAATGGCAGTACTGCCTTTCCTCTCCCCCTTTTGGCCACAAAATAACTCATAATGTGACTATTCGCTTGCATATTTTCTTGCGCTACTGTGAGGTAGGAGGAATGATGCAGTATGAATGGTGTCATAAAGGCCAGCAGGCAAATGCGAAAGTTTCCCCCAACCATGGGGTGAGGGACATTCATAATTAGTGCAATTGCAGTTTTTGGCATGGCAAATGCAAATGAGTCGAGTGCTGATATTTAAATGTATATCTTTAAGCCAGCCTGCCTGCCAACCGAGTGCTCTGCACCGACTGCTGGCATAGAGGAAGCAATTAATGCAATCTATAGTTATAAATAATAGAAATGGAGCCGATTACAGAAGCCGGACGTCATGTAGTCGAGGTCAAAGTTATTAGAAAGCGCATTATGCATATTTGCCATATAGGTGAAGAGTTTTATTTAGTATTAAAAAAACATTGAATAATTTATTGATATGCGCGTAGATTTAGTGGCCAATGCCATTTGAAAAGTCAATATAACTAAAATGAGATTTTGTTGCATATATTAGATTTAATTAATTTGCAGTTTAAAATAAGCTTATGAGTAGAAAAAAGTAAACAAGGTAATTTGTGCATAATGTTGAGGTCAAATTCAATTGAATTCAAATAAAAGTCATAATTAGAAAACTAATTAGAGTTAAATGTGTTATTTATAATTGTCTAACATTATTATAGAAATGGACCAGATTGCAGCCATAGCATATGAATTAATTAGGTATTTACTAAAAATAGCAACTCAATTAAAATAATATTGAGTAAATAAACAAATTGTGTGAATAAAGCAATTTAACTATAACAAGTTTCTGGGATTTAAACGAACCTTGTGAAGCTTTTATCAATGAATTCCAGCAAAATCCAAATCAATATTGAGAATATAAAAGTTGAAACTAAAATATTTTCAATTAAATGAATCAATTTACGGTTTTCATATTTTTCCAAAAAATTCACAACGATAACAATAAATAATAAATACTAAAAAGTGATAAAAACGTGGCATGTAAATGTGGAAAAGAATGCAAAAACCAAATACAAAATGCAGAGAACGTAACGAGAACATGAAGAGGCAATGCGCTGTCGTACCAGCGGACCAGCATGCAAAACAAATAAATAATAATATTCATATAACATTTGGGGGACCCCGACCCAGACCCGAACTCATGTTCAATATGAAACTAAACGTTCTGCGGCTTTCTGTGAGTTACATATGGATTCGTTTTGATGGTAAATAAAAGCAAACATCACATGCGATTTTCATGTTGGCAGCCCAACAAAATTTTTATATTTATTGAGCTGCATCGCGTTAACATTCTCCGGTCACGTGTGGGCGTTGGCGTTGACGTGGGCGGGGCTATGGGGTAAACGGATATGTACAGACATATCGGGCATCGGGCCTGACTGTTGGCTGACCCAATTCCCACCAAACACTCAGTCGGTCAATTGTCGTGGCGAAATGTAAATTTTACAACGTCTCAAACGTCCCTCGATGGAGGCATACAGAATGTGTCTTTATAGGCTACGAGTCAACCCACCGCAGTTCATTTGTCTAATGCCGTTTACACAAGCTGTCATTAGCCCTAACCGGCAGTGGGATGAGGTGTTGGCGTAGGCTGAGCTGAAGCAGGGGCGGGGTGGTTGATTGTAAACAAACAGAACGTCAGTTGAATGCTAAACATTTATCGTGTTTCGTTTTTTGCTTCTTTTTTTTTTGGCATTTGAATTTGAATTTGAACAGGCGAAAAGCGAAAAGACGGCGGCGGATAAGGGAAAAACTGTGTCAGCAAAATTGTTCAATATTTTCTTCGCGTGGGCAGCGACAGTTTTCAGTTTTCCCCACAAGGAAGCAAATCGAGGCGCCAAAGTCGACGGCGCTCAAATGTGTTTATTTAAATAGGTGGCAACGGGAGCGGACTGCGGTTTGGGCCCTGTCTTAATGAGCGATGAGAAGAATATGATGAATACTAAATACGAAGGCTCACAATGCATTCATTTACACTCATTTGGCCGTGCACAATGAATTCCAGTCCGTGCTCTTTCGACTTCTACCTCCACCGACTGCTCTTTTGTATAACGAACTCCCTGAATGCCAACATAATACATAAGAAAATTAAATTTGGCTTTTGGCGCTTGCCAACAAACAGCTTCGACTGTTTTATACCTGCACCTACTTCAAGACAAAGCAAAGTGTGCAGTCTCAGTCTCGAAAATGTGTCGACATTTCGTACATAAATGAATGGAGAGGCAAACATAATATACCCTTGGTCCAACATGCTTTGCGGGCATTATAATTCGTGGCGATTTCAATTTGCATTTTATTAGAGCGTCAGCTTTGTGTCCAAGGACAATTCCGGACTTTTATTTGGCCTTGTACATTAATCAAATCGAAAAACCAGAAATTTTCGAGGCGTTGAGCATAAAGAATACTTATATATAAAAAAAAAAACCTTGCCACGGGACATAAAACAGAATTACTCGTACAGCCGGAAGCCAAGCAAATATCGCCAAGCAGCACCCGGCAGTGGCAGCTGCAAAACTGCCAAACTTGTGCACATTTAGCGGGAAACTGAAACTGAAACTGAAGTTCGAAAAACTTTAAAGAGCAGCCAGTTGAGTTGCTGGTGCAGGCGGATACTGCGATGTTGAGTGCTAAACTTGGACTTGGATCACGTCAGATGTGTGGATAGTGCAAATAGTCGTCTAATTTCGTCGGGCGTCAGCAGTTCTTTGACTTGACGTGCCGATGACTCCACGGGGAGACTGACGAAATCAATCTTAATCCACAATTCGATTACATGCGGCATTTGTCGGGGACGTGACGCAGTTTGTGACGTACTTGTATAATATGAAAAGCAATCCAATTTGTTTTCGTAGTATTAATATTAAGCGACATAGTTGTTTTTGCAAATATAAAAATAGATTAGAATGTTATTTGCGTGGAGACATTTTTAATAATTCCGCCCAAACTATAAAACCTTTCAACTGTTGACACTTTACGAGCAGGAAGTGTGGCACCACAACAACCCACAACTGAGTCCCAACCACGTTCATGTCCACGTTCACATTCATATCCAAGTCCAAGCCAATTTGCTTTGGCGTAGGTTGGTCGACTTTTTCGACTGTTCCCTTAGAGAAATCTGCGTAATGTCGGCGACCGTAAACGCGGTTCATTTTTCACGTGGCGAACCTTTTGCAAAGACTTTTACTATTTTTCGCTCACACACAGCTGGTAATTTTTCTTAGCAAACTCGACTTTTCTCTAAGCGCAAATTAATTAAAAGCAACAGCTGCGCAGGCGACATTGCCGCCAACTTCCACTTCGACGAGGTAAAGGGACGCTTAAAAGGGCGCTTGGGCAGCCTTATAATTTAATCATGCCACAATTCTAATTATATCAAACGCCAAACTAAGCCAAGCCAAGTTACATCGCGCTATGCCACGCCATGCTATGCGTACTTACCTTTAGGTTTTACGCGGCGTATGAGTTATTCATTTGGTAAATCAAATACCCCTAGTTTGACTTCAACTGCTGGCAAATTACCTCGGCAAATGAGCAACACAGTTTGCATATGCAAAATTAATTATCCCACAAACTTAATGCCAAAAGTTGCTAACTAGCTTAAGTTAAACTTGGCCAAAGCGACTATCTGCAAACAGCTGATGAGTGCTGCAGAAAGAGACTTTGAGTTAATCAAAAGTTATTTGTATTTACGACTCGTTGTGATGTCATTTGTAGCATGATTCATGGTCTGACATTCACCTCAAGGCAATAAATTCCAGCCTGCATGCATTTTAAAACAGGCATCATAACGTAAGCCAGCCAGCCGTATAGCGTACAAATGTGATTCGTATCTGTGAACGGAATTATAAATAAACTGTAATATGCTTTAAATAAAATGCCATCTACACCCACAGACAGACACACGTGTAACAGTTATTACGGTTGTAATGTCAGATACATTCATTTCACTTACCGAACCAAGCACTGAATAAATCAAATTAGGTATGAAAATTGATAAAGTGTGTAGATTTCGAATAGCCACACTCTTAATCTGACTTTAAGCGCAACAAAAAGAACAAAACTAAAAAATCAACTTTACTCTAAGTCTAAGTGAAACCAACAGGACAGGCCCCCAGGACACTAATTTGATGGGGACTCCCATGCCAGTGGCATGTCAAGCTTTGGCCAGAACTTGCCACAGTGCTGTGACCCCTAAAAAGTAGACCCCAGCCAAATGGTGCTCGCTCGCAGTTGGTGCATAATTGGAGGGAGCGTGTGTGTTTCGCCTGAAAGAGCCAAGAGCTGAGAGCCGAGAGCCGAGACTGCTTCCCGAATATAAAACCCTAACATGCTCCCAGTTGGGTACCCGAAACATATACTAATTTACGTTTCAGCATCTAATGGGCGGGGAAAAAGTTTACAGCTTACGTTACTTAGTTGAATTATGGGCCGAGATCTCAGTTGCCTTTGCTCTGCTCTGCTCCCATAGTTGGCACGTGCCAGCTCTCTGCAGGAAATTGATCTGCTTTTTAGTGTGCTTGGGCTGTTTGCACTTTAATATGCAGCAAACAGACAACAGCGAGGGCTACAGTTTAATTGAATGAAGTCTGCCTTGAAACTTGCGTAAACAAATGAAATTAAATTTTTGCACTTCCCTGTCTCTTGAGTTACTGACAAACAATAAGCAATATTGCAGCCATTGGCCAAACCGGATGATTGCTCTGTTGTAGCTGTTCTCACTACAAATTTGTCAATAATTAAGTGTTCTTATATACAATCACAATATGAGTACAAAAACCGTCCAAAGATAGATAAAGTCGTTTAGTTTCCGCTTGGCTGAGTCTTTTGTTTGCGCTCATTGTTTTGCTATTTGAGCTACATATTATAAGGCGAAAACTGCCTTTGTTTGTTTATCGTGTTGTATTCGTTGTGTTTGACGTGTCAGCTGTGTGTCAGCCTGGCTGTTGTCCTTTGTCGTTGTCTGACGTTGATTTCCGCTGATTCGTCACCTGCTGAGTTGTGTGAGCTGTCAGGAAGCAGAAGATGTGCTTGTTTATGTTCTGCTCTGTGGTCTTCGCAAAAAGATAATTAAAATTTGTGAAATTTGAAAAGCTTAAACCACAATCTGGCAGTTCTCTCGAATGCCGCTGCTTTTGACGTGCGAGCGCCCTTGTGCTAATTGCATTAAATTAATTAAAAAACATGTGCCTGGCACGTATGATACCCGTTGGTTTTTTCTTCACCTGCTGGGAACAATATAAAACGGAGCACTATTTTATTTTGGTTTAAGATTAAAGGCAAAATGCTTATTCTGCATATTGCTCATACGCCTCGTAACTTTAAGCAATGCTTACTAACGGTTTTATTGTGCATTTCCATTGCTTGCAGTGTGCAAATAATGAGCAGCCAAGCGGAAACGGAAATCAGGCAAATAAAGCAAGCAAAAATGTGAAATCAATGCGACAAGTCGACTGCGAATGCGACTGCAGGACGAAAGAACAACAAAGTAAGTAAATAAGTTTGCATTTATATTTTGATTGCGAAGGGAAGCTACCAAATGAATGGTAATGGCTCACAAATAGTATAAGTACAACCTCAACCACTCACTGTCAACTTAATGTATTCCTCCCTGAGCTCCACTTTAAAGTTGACAGCACTGAAATGATGTTGCGCTGTCCCTTCTGGCAATAAAGGCCAGTCCAATGAGCCGCACTCCACTAATGGTAATATAAATCATAAGCCTATTGACTTCCCTGACAGCCCACGGGTGGCCTACGAATGACTTCACCCTGATCCCTTTTTATGGGCTGCGCAACATTCGAACATCATTTCGCATGACGAAATGGAGAACTAAGTGCTGCCCTTTCTTTTTGCCTTTTGCTTGTTGCGATTCAGTTTTCTTATTTTTTTGATAAGATGGGAGGCTATTTTAAATTCTGTATACACTTTAATGCTTAAACGAAGCACGTCGTCGAGTTATAAAGCATTAATGTGCGTGGTTGGTCAAAAAATAAAGTGACGAAGCGCAAAGGCTGAAAGGATAAAAGGCCCATCTACCCGTTCTATGAACCGGACAAGCCTTTAATAAATAAATGGCTTTTTTTTGTGTTCCTGCTACCATTTAAGGCATGAATAATATGCATTAATGCCCATTAATTCCTGTTCCTGATTTCACGTTCCGCACCTGCACCTTCCTCTAAGCGAAAAAAAACCCACGCCTGAATTTTAAAGCACTTCTCGCAGCAGAAACTCTACATATAGAGTTTGCGAATTTCCTGCGAATCTCATAAAAGTCATGATTAGAATTTCACCCTTGAGCTAATTCATTTTCGACGAATGTGGAGTATAAAGAGTTGAATATAATTGCAAAATTCAAAGGCATAGCAGCTGCAATAATATGATAAACCCACAGTTGCAACTTCTAGTGGCTGGTGTGGCAACACTTTGTTGCAATGCAAATCCTTGTAGTGTGTCTGATAGTTCTGCGAACAAAGAATTACTCGTATTCGCATAGCAACTGGTTGCTTTAATTAGACTTCTAATTGAGCTGTTATGAACTTCTAACTCTTGAGCACTCCATAGCAGCAAAAGAACTGAAGTGAAGTGAGCTCCTAAAGTTGACTCCAACTGAGTCGACAAGGAAGTGTGTAATGAAGTCACGTAAACATTTTAATTTGGCATTAAAGTAGATGCAGCACGAATGCTGAATGCTCCTGTTTCGTCCTTTGTCGCCTTCAAATATATAACAAGCATAATTTTCCAGCTACAGAGTACAGCAAAAGAAATGTATTAATTTTGTCATGTCGTTAACTTATTAATGTATACAACTCTGATGCTGTGTGTGTGTGTAATTGAGCGCGTCGAATGCTTGCTGCCTACTGGACGTATGCGTAATATTAACGTGTACGTGATTCAGAGTCTGAGTTTGAGTTTGAGTATTAGCCGTACATTTGACATGCTTGTTCGGCTGCTTTGTCTGCTTGCTTTGTGTGTGATCTGTTTGGTAACAGCGTTGATTTGATTAGGCCATATGCCTGCTAATGACAATTGCCTGACTCTGTCGAAATGTTGCAGAAAATGCGTTGTTAGCTGCCATTCTTATACATATTTTATATTTCATATCGACACGGCAGCAGTTAATGCGAAACACATAAGAATAATCACAATTCTTGGTGCGTTGATAAAAGCGTAGCATACTTTTTGGCATTTACTTTAATAATCTTTAAGCCAGCTTGCTTTTGATTGTCTAGCTAATTATTTTATACTTCATTGTCGGCATTGTGGCTTATCAAATCTATGGCAATAATTACTCATACGCCGCATGGCACGCGTGATACATTAGTGAGCTAACTGACTGCCTGGCTATCTGACTGTCTAACTGTCTGCCTGGTTGACTTTTTCCACACAAATCACGCGAGGCTTTTGTATTCAGGTCGAGTTGAGTTTGAATTGACAAATGCGCTGTCGTGTCATGTTTTTGTATGGAAGTGAAAAGGGTATTTGCTGGCATGATAATGGGGCTCAGAGCATTGTCGATTGTCGATTTTGCAGTTGTTAGCTCCGCAGCACGTGCATGTCACGCAGCCACAGAAATTTATGCGTTGTCATGCTAACGGGGAAAATCCAATGATGCCGCCGCCGCTGCTATGCCAGCTCTTTGGCCTCGTGGCAATGTGGAAATGGTCACTTGGCCTGCCTTCGCTTGGGCATAATGTGCAATCAATGTGCCATCAAAAATTCAGGACTCATAAAACAGGAAACTAATTAAACCAAATCACAACAAGGCAAACCGAAAGCGAAAACAAACAACGCTGCGTCAAGGATAAAGTTTGTCGCAATAAAACCGAAAGCCAAATTATCCTGTGGCCACAAAACACAACCTCGGGCCAATGTTTAGGCAGTGAGGGAGACAGAGAGCGAGATAAATGTAAAGTTTTCCGATCCATTAAGTGATTTAAAAGTTGTGGGCGTGGCCGCAACAGACGCCCCACATAAAACATGTAGACAGTATCTTAATTCGATCATTGTTAATTAAATGTAGCTAGCAGTTCTATCTAACATCTTAATAGACTTCCTATTCGGGCAGTTTCTGAACTAGTCGGTGAAAGTTTTTTGGGGTGCAAATGCTGGCAACATAATAATATTGTGCAAATTGACATTTCCGACCGAAACAGGACATTTTCATTATGGCCAAATCGAAATACTCGTATCGAAAAGTCAAGAGGCAAGAATGGCAGGCGAAAGTCAGCAAAAACTTTTTGGGGTTGCCTCGCCCAAAGCGAAGCGTGTGTTGTATGTGTGTGTGTGGGTATTTGCATGTTGTGCGCAGTCAGGCGCGAGTGTAAACGCACACACACACACTCACCCTATACGTTGTGTGAAAAGCAAACATGTTGTTGCATTCAGTTTTGCTGTTAGCGACGCGTTTAGCACTCAGACTGGCTGCATATTGATTTAGAAGCAGTCAAGGTAAAGCCACACGCTCTGAATAAATTTAAAAAGAAATTGAAATGCATTTGATGGATAAAGTTGGAGACACAATCTCCCATAAGGTTTAACAAACTCGAAAGACAAAGCAAGGGATCATTCTTGTATGTTGTGCGACATTGGGCAGGACAATAGAAACAAAGCTGGCTATTTGTCAGCGCCAAAGCCCGAGTCTAAGCCCATAGCCTGAGATGAAACATTTTAGCATTCAAATTGGCAGTAGGTCTCATTAAAGCCATGGCAAAAATGCTCTTTGGAATTTGCATTTAAAAGCCATTGGCATTCGAGTTAAGCTGCGCTGCTGTCACGTTGATGATATGTGGCTTTTGGTCAGCTTAGAGCCAGGTTAACAAAAAACAAAAGCCGATCATTAAAAGGACCCAAAAATTGTCTAACAAAAAAAGGATATGAAAGGAGTTATTTAAGGATTTACGGGCACCACAAAATGCCGCAGAAATCATAAAAGCAGAAAGCATTTGAATGTTGTGACAGCTTATTTCTCGAAATCGTCATAAGGCATTAAGCCTATTTGGGGCCAGGGCGGAAGTTAACTCGTACTCTCGCTGCTCTTTGAGGCCATGTAAAACATAAATCATTTTCATTAGCCCCAGTCCTAAGTTGAGCTAAAATATTTGTGCTCATGTTTACACAAGCCAGAAATTTGACTAATTACTGTCAAGGAACAGCAACAACAACAAACGAGACACTGGCGAAGGACAACAGCTGGGAATACACGCACTGAAATAACCAGCCAAAGATGTTGCAAGCAAGCTGTGCTAATTATGCAAATGCCCCTCATCTGTATTAAGAATATAAACATCTGAGCATTAGCTTCCCACTCGAGTTGTATTTGCTCTGAAATGCAGACAACAATTTGCATTATAATTCGAGTGTAAACTTATTTGTATGAGCCAAGTTAAAAGGCCAACGCACGCTTTAACTTTAATTGGCTCCGACAAAACGAAAGCGAGAACGAAAATGCTAAAAATTTATTATGAATCATATTCATATCGTAGAGGGAGCATTCGTTTATTGTGCTAATTATGTTGTTAATTTTGATAGCGCAATGAAAAACTCATTAGATGGCCGGGCATTAGCCTGGCCTAAAGGTTCAACGAGTGGATCTAATTAGTGCGCTCAATTTTTAGGAGCATTTGCCACACGTCACGTATACGTAATGCGAAATAATACCCAGCCGACTGGACGCCTCGCATCAACCTGCAATTTGAGCTGACCCCGTGCACGTGCTCCGCCCGACAGCTATTCATTATTGTACCGCCCAAGCAGGTCATTGAGTAATCCTTTGGGCAGTTCCTTGAGCTCATCTTCAGTTTGGCAAATCTGTTTAATTGTCAGTATTTTAAAGGAGCTTTAAATGGCAGTCGACTTGTTTTCCATTTCATTTAACGCGAAAGCACAACAAACGACGAGCTTTTCCACGAAAAATTCTCCGCATTAATAAAAAAGAAAGAAGTTGAGTTTTTCCTGGAATGGAATGGAATAACAATGGGAATATGAGAGCATCAAATTGATTCACTAGAATTCCATTTAAGTGAAAGTCAGAAGACAAACAAAACTATGTGAAGAATTTCGTTAACTTGTAAAGTTGATCATAGTTTTGCTCGTAACGCAAACTTAACAAATGGAAATTACGATTCATAAAAAGAAAACAACTCTTCTGCTCTGCCATTCGTTTTATTACGACTTGTTTTGGGGAAAGTTTTGTAGCTCATTTAACTCATATGTAGTCGTAAGGACAGCAGGAAATCCATTAAACAAAAAGTTGGCCAAGTAACCCCATCCTAAGTAAGGCGCTTAGAGACTGTCTCTAACCCTCAGCCCCTGTCCCTGGCTCTGGCTCATCAAATTTTCATTTGCCAACAATGAACGAAGAACAAACATTAAAAAGCATATTGAAAAGTGCGGGAGGGAAATCTGTTGAGCTGGGAAAGCTGTTTAGCCTCGGCTGATCTGCCGCGTTAATAAACGTTTTGTTTACAAGAATTTGTTACACACTTTATGGCCTGAGCCCGGGATGTTGCCGTTTTGCCATTTACGAGCAGACACTCGAGTTGGATCCCTTGCCTTTTAACAAGCGCATTAAAGCGCTGAAAATTTGTGGCATATGCAAATTGTGTTGCATACTCTGGGGCGTCTTGAAAACAACAGAGCGTAAACAATATACAATATACGTTAAGAGGAGCAACAGCAGCTTTTGCTTTAATCTGCCAGCCTGCTCACACATGACTTGATTTATGCTACGATTCTTTAACCGCAACCTCAACTTATCCAGCAAAATTGTTGCAGCACCGAGCTTCCGATTGCATCAATTTGTTTGTGACCAAAACTTTTACCTCTTCCTCTCTCCCTGACTCTGTCACTGGCGACCTTTTTCCATTTCGAAAAACTTTCAGTTCCTCTCTCTGGCCATCAGAGTGCTTTGGGGTATGACCTAGGGGGTTTATTGTGTTGCATGGCCGACCACGTGCCACAAGTGAGCACCGAAGGGGCATTTGCAACTTTAGTGCATCGGAGTTTGTTGCTGCGTGAAAAATTCCTAAAACTAACACATTTTTGCACAGGATATGAAATGCGCTATAAATGGATCCTTTGCTTGGTAAAGTAAATGCATCAATGTATGAAAATTTGAAATGGAAAAAAGGTAAACTTTAACGCAATGTGAAGTCAGGCAGCTGTAATTAAGGTACGCCCACCATAATGTATCGGATATTTGCATAAGCCGCTCAAGCGGATTGCGAACTGCGTATTAAAATGCAGTTCTTGAGTTGAGGTCGTTAGTTAGGGCTGGTCGAAGGTTTTCCATACACCCACATATAATTACCTTCAATATTTGCATATTTGCGTGGCTTAATTAATTGGATTTCATTTATCGTTACGGTGAATTATGGCCCCAGTTGTTGTGGCAGTCAGGTTAACAGCGATAAGATTAAAGTTGTGTTGTGGTAATTGAAAAACACTTAGCATTACGGCGATCATATGAAACACCTTAAGCTAACCTTACCATTATCATATATTAGCTAATAATAGCAAACATTGTTTGTGACAATTTCGATTTCTTTTATTCCTTTACAAGTTGGCTAAATGAATTTTCGTTGCTTTCATTTTGTCGGCGACCTTCGGTGTCAGAAGCAAAAACAACGAACAAAAGTTGCCACTACGCATCAGATATGAAAATTGTAATTTTCCCATCAGTGCGTGCATGTGTGTGTGTGTGTGTGTGTGTGTGCGGACTACACATGAATATTTACGCACACATGCGCAAATTACGTATGAATAAAAGTTGCCTTTTGTTTTGCTGAAAGGCATTTTTATTTTTGTTCCTGCTTTCGGAATGCCCAGCAATTAATATGACTTGTTGTTATTCTTATTGTTTACTTATGCAACTGTGTATGTGTATTTCTGAGTGTGTGTGCATGTGTATCTAACGTATGCCATTAACTGTGATTAATCCCTTATTAAAGAGTCTGCATACTTCGCAGCTAAAGCCACAGGCATGTCTAGCATATTAGTCACAGTCGTGTCTATAATATTATGCATGCAGCCATTAAATGTTAACACTTACCGCATCTGTAGCCGAGATAAATAAATACTTCATCTTGTGGGGGAATAAACATGGACATGGGCTAAATGGAAATAGTAGAACGCCATGCGATACCCTGTAATTATTGGTATTGCATTCCGAAGTAATTAATAAATATCTTATCTATAGCCAAAATACAATCGAATTCGTTACAGTCGCGTCCATAATAGTTGATATGCGTAGAACAACTAAGCATCCATGTAATAATCTATTGAAAACTAATCAGCAAATGCGAGAACCTGACTATGAGATACCCTCTACTCGCTTGGGTCATCTAAGATGTGTACACATATTATTGTATTTAAGATATACATTCTCTGATGCTCCATCGCAGTAGTCGAGTATATCCGCTGGTAGCGCAAACCCGTAGGCTGCTAGACAAATCCTTAAACAGTTCTATTTGTCAAAGAGAACATGAATCGCACATTGCGAGTTCGCGTGATTATACAGAAACCTGATATATTGCCAAGTGTTGACGCTTTTACTGTGTTAATTGTGCAATTAATCTGTCAGCTAAGGGTGGGGCCGAGCGGCGAATTGGCTGGCAGCAGACTGCGTTGTATCGACGGACATTGTACACTTTTTGGGTTGTTGCTCGTTTGATTAGCCAAATTAGCATTTCGTACTCTTTAAACGATGTTTGCTAATTAAAGACTAGTTGCCAAAGCTTGCTACCAGCACCAAGCCGGTATAGTCGACTTTCGGGCAGCCCTTTGACCATTTGGCATAAAAACTAATGGCCTGACAACTGGGCGCCCTGGGCAATGTCAGCCATTGACTGGCCCTTCCAATTTAATTAAAATGCAAGTACCGAGTAAGTGGAACCAAGTGGAGCTCACTGGAGCTGGAGTCGAACTCAGACCCAGCTCTAGACTGAAGTGGGACAGAGGTTGATGGCAAACAGGCCGCACAATTTGTGACAGAGCAAACGGAGCATTAAAAATACTAAGAAGGGACAAAAATGCTTTGGAGTCTGCGTCAATTTCAGACCAATCAAGTACGCGATTGTCCAAAAAGAAACGAATCAAGCAGTCAACAAAAGAAAAGAAATCCAAGGCAAAGCAAAGCAAAGTAACTAAAAGTCCTTCAGTATTCGCATATCAAATGGAAATGGCAAGTTCTTAGAAACAAGGATAATGATTCTTGACTTGGGCTTGAGAAGGAGGCAGTGTATTTGACATTCGTTTTGTTTTGTTACGAATCGATTTTCCGCTGTTTTCGCATATTTTGCTTGAGCCTCTTTAATGACCTGTCAAGATGAATGATGTTCGACGTCGTCTCGGCGTACAGCTGTCAATCTTTGCCGCCTGTTAATCCCTTGTCTAATTAAATTTTTACATTTTCTCAGGTATTTCCTTCTCTCTCTTCCACTCTGTCTTAGCACGTATTAAAGTTCTAATATATTTCGTGTTTCTAAATTACTTTGTCTTATCATTTAACGGCTATTACGTTATTGTGAATTCGATTGCTGTCAATTTAAAAATAATATTTACACACAATTTTCAAACGTCTTTGAAACTCTCAAACGATCTGCCACACACACCGAATACACACACTCAGGAGAGAGAAAGTAAACAGCAAATAAAACACGAGCCGCATATAAACAGTCTGAATTTTGGTGTTGCCTGCTGCAAACATGGCTTGAATTGTGGCCTACTAGATGGGATGAGGGCATTGGGAGGTGCTATTGGAATGGGAAGAGGGTGTGCGTCAGCTTGTGATGCCTGCTTACGACATGAGCTCTCATGTCGAGCATTTCCCAAGTGTTTTTGTTGTGTGTTTGCGGTTATAAACGCTTGTCGAGTTATTTATGCATAATCATTTTGCGGTTATACCCTATCGAAAAGGCTAATCAAGGTGCTCTCATGAACCCAATAGCATGCCGAAAATGCTTTTTAAACATTGGATAAGTTCAAAGATTTCCACTTGACAATATACTGAATTGATTGATATACAGAAATCTAGGTTAATTGTATTCAAGAGCTGTTTGCACGCCACGGTGAAGCTGAGACAATTCCTCTTAAATTGCATAACAAAATGATGACGGTACTGATTATCCCTGAGTTGGGTTCAATGAGTATGCTTTAGCTCTAATCTCTTAATTTGTTTATCAATACAAGCTTCCATTGAAATGTTTTCAAAGTGAATTTTTTATAATATATACAGAAAGGACAATTAAATTTCTCTCCAACTTTTGGAAGGTAACTTTAATAATGTGTGTGACATTATCAAATAAATTTAAATCAAATTCCAAATAAAAATTGTGTGATTGTTTGTCTACCAATAATTAAGATTTCAAGAACTTTAACAATATTTCGTTGTAACTTTGAAGGTCCACTGTTTAATTAGTGATATCGATATTTATATCGATATGATTTTTGTGCCCTACAAAGTGTAACTGCAATTCGTCGAGTGCTCTTGACTCTTCTTACAGTCTGCTGAGCTTTCAATAATATATGCATTTTACTGCGTTCTGTTGTTGATATTTAGCTAATAATTCACATATGCGGTTCGATGCCGAATCGCAATTGGTATTTGATTCTTGTTCGATTTTGTGGCCACATTTCGGCGTAATTTATTTGCCGCATAGAAATATTATTAAATTTTTATTACGCATTGGAACAATTTGTCTTATTAATATATATGACATGCGTGTTCAGAGAATACGAATTTAATTTCAAAATTTACAAAGCACCAAGGGATCTTCTGCTTAGTTGACAAATTTCCCATGACGAATAAGACTGCGCGGGACGTGACGAGACGAGACAAAGGGGATTGAGTAGTGTAGTGTTGGGAACTTGTTGACTTGCCGACAGCCTATTACAGTCGGTGGCAAAAGTTTGCACTCTCTAATGTGGCGTTGTCATCATCAGACATAGAATGTCCTCATAAAAAACTTTGCCAGCTCTTGTCTCTAACCGCCTGTCAACAAGTCTGGCATGTGCAAAAATGTCATTCTTCTGCAGTCGACAAACACACACACATACACATAGACACACACACGTACACCTGCAGCTGCAGTCGCATAAATAAAATGTCTCGCATAAACAACAATGACGGTCGATTTGACTGCGCTTAATACTCGCCACATGCCACATGCAGCAACTGACCAATGCGAACCGAACAATAGGCCAATTTTGCAGCACATTTCATGGATTTTGCTAAACGCCCTTAAAAGATACTTTAAGCTGATGTGTCGCATAAAGCTATTTGCATTTTGTACATAAAGTGAATCAAATCCAATTGAAAGCTATCTAAAACAATGGAGCTCCTTCTTATCATGGCACTTGTTTGGTTGCCCTGCAAATAAATATGATTAATGATGGCTGTTTAGGTTGCTTGAAATGGGAAGCATGTGTCCAAATAAATAAATATAAATTATGAAGGGTAGAAATGTGAATGCTTTTAACTTTAATGAAACATTTTAATAAATTGAAATTTATTGAACATTTTATTCAATTAATTATTTACAGCTATTTTAAAGTTATTACTATCATTATTATTATTATTATTACAATTATTATTATTATTATTATTATTATTATTATTATTATTATTATTATTATTATTATTATTATTATTATTATTATTATTATTATTATTATTATTATTATTATTATTATTATTATTATTATTATTATTATTATTATTATTATTATTATTATTATTATTATTATTATTATTATTATTATTATTATTATTATTATTATTATAATTATTATTATTACTATCATTATTATTACTATTATTATTATTATTATTATTATTATTATTATTATTATTATTATTATTATTATTATTATTATTATTATTATTATTATTATTATTATTATTATTATTATTATTATTATTATTATTATTATTGTTATTGTTATTGTTATTATTATTATTATTATTATTATTATTATTATTATTATTATTATTATTATTATTATTATTATTATTATTATTATTATTGTTATGATTTCTACAAATGAGTAAATACAGAGCACTTCCAAGTCGTTCATCCACATTTATTGCTCTTTTGCCTGAATCATTTTGTGTGCAGGGACTGTCATTTTGTAACCTGTTTACTGGGCCTATTAAAACGTCAGCTGACAACTGCGACAGATGCTTTGTTTCGTATCTGTTAAGTCTTTGACTAGAAGCTGCCGGTTGTCAGCTTCATTTACATGTAAATACGGGTTAGGAACTGTTCCACGTCTGTTCGACTGTTGGGATACTTGAGATGGTACAGTGGAGCAAGAGTGCATGGGAAAATGCCCACGGGTTACAATTTGAAATTTTGTATTCCCAATGACGCAACAGAATTCCGAGCAAACGAAACGAACGAAACACGAAATGTGTTAAAAATGCAAATTTATTTGTTGGCCAAGTGTCTGCCATTTGTTGTAATGTATGTGTATTTGGCCTTGCATCAATTTAGTTGCCAGCGGCAGCCACGTGGACAGCATCAACATCGACATCGGCATCCTCATTGCCATCGGCCCACACTGATGTGGCACGTGTAATCTCTGCTAGCATCTACGGGCCTGGCAACTCGAGTAAATGCCATCAATTTGGTAAATATGAGAGAACTTCGAATTCGACTTGGGCCGAAGCGACTGGAGTCCAGACAGCGGCTGTCCCATTGGATTACCTGAAACTTTTGATTGCTCGATTGGTGATGAAGCCGCAACGCATGTCCATCAGCTGTTACCTCACACCCATGTCTCTTTGTATGTGTGTCTGTCTGTGTATGTATTCGTTGAGGCAGCAACTGTTTGACACAACTGGGTCGTCGTTTGGCTCAGCTCGCTTGTTTACAAAACTGGTTCAAGGAGACAAACAAATTGCAGCAGCGCAGCAAAAATGTCGTACAACAAAAAGGAGCAACAACTTGGTTAACCACACGCATACACTCATACATTCACACACTCATACACAAACACAATCTCTCACGTAGAGCGCGTGGTTGACGTGCCTTTAAAATACTTCACACACACGACCGGCCTGTCAACTTTGCAGCGTGTATAAGAATGCTTTAATGAGCCCCAGAAAATTGCGAAAACAAAATATAAAACAACAATAATAATAAGATGAAAGGAAAAACTGAAATTCACTCAACTACCCTGTAAACCTTAAACAATTTCGAGCAGCGCTATCGCAGTTACCAATCGAACCTTCAAGTGAAGGAAGCTAATAAAAGCAGATGCTTTGATGTATTTTATCATGACAGGGTATCTTTTGGGCATCCATACTCAGCGCCTGGGAGCACTCTGTGCTGTTTTGTTTTGCAGTTTCCTTATGTGATTGTTTCTTGCCTTGTGGACACCTTGGGCAAATTGGCAAAAAGTGGGCGTAGTCAACTTGGACAACTTTCGGCTCAACATTGTTGTTCCTGTAGTTTTTATTCCACAATTGTTGAACCACGTGCCACGCCCACCTTAAACTGGGCCAGCTCATCCAAAATAGCAGCGAGCACGCAATGTAGCTGAAGTTGCTGTTGTTGTTGTTGTTGTTGTTATCGTTACTCTTCCCTCTGTTGCTCTTGCTGCTGCTGCTGCCTTTGGTGTTTAATGAACCTTTTGCAAAGTTGTTTACATTTTTTATGACGTTTTTGTGCCACATTGCGTGCCTCAATATGTTGTAGTTCATTTTGTTCTTCAAGTTATTGTTGCTGTAGGCGTATTTTGTTGAAATGCTATTGAAAAGCAATTAAGCTACACAATTGCCGTGCGCTTTAAGTCGTTAATAAATCGCCAAGTCATTGCGTTTTCAGGTCAAAGACACCTTGAAGTAGGCAACACTTGGCTCCCAGTTTATTTGATAATCTATTACTCAAGTTTGTGATTCACAACGGCAATTATAAGCCATAAGTGCTAGTTCAATACTTAATTTATTGCGAAAGTTTCTCGCCTTTAAGCAAACACAGTTGAAAGAGTCTTAAAGTAGACAAGTTCCATGCCTGCGTTCAGCAGTCTATTTTATTTGCTGCCTCCCTAGCATATCTTTTGAATCATGTTATAAAGTAATGTCTGAAGTTGTTTCCTCTGTCTATGTTTCCGTTAGGAAGGCAACAGTTATTGCATTTATGTCAGCTGTAGCTGATGGAATCGAGTTGCTTATTTAATACAATCAGTTTGTATGTATCTTTCATCTTTACTCTATCGATTTCGATTAAAGCAACCAGTGCTCTTTACTGGACTTAATACACAGCTATTTTATACATCGATTATTTCTAAAAGGCATTAGTTTAATGAGCTGTAGTGTTTATTTAATCATTGATTCATTCACTTCTTGTATTAATGCGCCTTAGAGTAGGCAACAATAAAAGCTATCTGGCCAAGTAAGATAGCATTCAAAATATGTGAAAAAATAATACCATACTTATCGGTGCGTTAAAGTTTTCTTTGTATCGACTGCGACTTAAAGCAAACAATATTTTATTCGAGCAGCCGCCTTGAGTTTGAGCTCAGGTCGTGTATTTGTGAATTGTATGGCTGCCACATTAAGTTACGGCCTTATGGCCTTATGAATACTTAATGCATGTCTGCTATGCAAATACGTAGTAAAATGGGAATCTTCTAGCTTTTAGAACTACTCATAGTCGTGGAAACATGGTTATCATTATCTACAGCTGTTGCTTTGTTTGGGCTTTCAATCAATCAATTACTCGACACGTGCTATTTACTTTTTACACAGCAGCATTCACTGGATTCACAGTATTCGTTGCTGCCTGCTATTCTTTGATTTGATTTGATTTTTCGAATAAATATTTCACTTTCGCCATATCCCAAATGCAAATGGCAAGTTATACACATAAAAAAAAAACACAAAGAATGCCTCAATATGTAGAAAGGATGTTGGGTAGGCTTAGCATACTAAATCCACCACAACTAAATAATTTAAGCGTAAAATGCGTATACGACGCATTGCCAAAATGAGATGAGAATGTGTAAGAGAGAGATTTCAAGGCTGTTTTCTTTAGTTATTCTAAAATGCTTGAATATTTTGCGGCGCAATAAGAAATAACATTTAACTAATGAATTTTCGCTGTTTTGCCACTTCAAACGGATATAATTCTTAAGAGCACTCAAATTTACAATTCACAATTTACAATTACTTAGCCCATTTTGGCACCTTGTTCAATTGCTCATCCCGTTGACAACGAAAGCATTCTTCAGCTCAGCTGGTCGAATTGTTTGCAATTTATGGCCAAAGTTAAAAACATATATTTTTGGAAAATTCCTGCGGATTGGCTAAAAGTTGTGCGCTTTGAAAAAGAAAAGCCGGCACGTCACGCTTAGTTCATGGAACTCATACATCAAAGGCGAGCTTTGCAAAGCCAAGACATTTCCCAGGACCATAAAATTGTATTACATGTTAGACAAGTATTCAATCAAAATGTGCTCGTAATACTCGTATTCCCTTCGCCCTTAGGATGAGTCAGTGCAGCTTGTGAGCAGCAAGAGCACAGATTTAAATGCATGCCACCCATATAAGTCAAAACATGTTGCACATAAAGGAATTGCAAAAAAAAAAACTACGAATCAAGCGTGGGAGCTGTCAAAATGCTTAGCATAAATATCATCAGCATCTTGCTTAGCTGTCAATATCAATACACACATAAATGCGCAGAAATCTCGAATAGAAAATGGAAAATACTATATACATGGAAGATTTGTTTAGTAAACGTGTCGAAAATGTTTAATATTTTACTTTCGGCTGGCAGGACAGAAACTCTGTTTAGATGCGCAATATTTTACACAAATCATTCAAAGGCAATTCGCTGAGGCAGCTGCTAATACTAATTTAACTTATAATGACCAAGTGGCTCCCAGATGGCCATAACATTGGACTGTGATGTAAGTGGGCGTGGCAGATTCGCTAGAAAAATGAAACATTGATGAGTCGCCACAAAATTGCGGCAAGGATCAATCAAAACTTGACCGTGTACTTAGTTCCCCATAGACAATTTTGCACATGCGAAACTACTCTCTAACAGGCGAAGGGTGAGACGGATAGGGGGTATCTAATTAACTGGTTGTTGAACGTTAGTCGTCGGTTGGTTCTTGGCCAGCAAATTGCTGGCTATAACACATTTGCATGCTACACTTTGCTTGCCCCACTCGTTCCCTTGGCCAATTATGTTAATTTTTTTGGCCAACTGGCGAACATTTTAGGAATTACCAAAAAGCCAAAGTCAAGGACTCTGCTGATGCGGGGCGAGTGTGAAGAGGGAAGCTGGCCTTGCTGTGTGTCTGCTTAATTCAACGAAATTTGCTACAATTGCATTTTAAATTCGGTTGGGTAGCAGCTGGCCTGGTTCCGTTGTGGCCATTATATAATTAACACTCTTTATACTGAATTTTTGAATTTGAATCTGAAATTCGCATTGAAATTAGACAAGCACTTTCCAGCTAACGTTCATCTAAAAATTATCATTCATACAATGGCAGGTAGAGAGCACAGACTACATGCAATTTGTATAATTAAATGAGAGTTTTTCTTTAGAACACAACTTATTTCAAATTGTTTTGAATATCGTTCAACTATAACTTGTTGCAAACAAAATTGTTTGAAGCATTTTAAAGTCATTTACAGAGAGCGGCATCCAAGAGAAGTTGTTGTTCTTGCGGCTTCAAGCAAAAATATTTCAACTGCCGCAAAATGACCCAAATTCATGAAAGTTCCTCGGTCGTAGCCACAACCAGGCCATAAACTACATACACACACACATGCACATACACAGAGAAAAATAACAAAAATGTGTATAGGAAAGTAGTATAAATTGCAGTCCTTGTGGTCCTTGCCTCTCGAGTGTGGCATCAACAGCAAAAGCTGCCATCGTTGCCACCATACTTTTGCATGTTTCGTAGCATTTTGATTACTTTTTAGCTCTCGCTTTTTATCGCTATGATTTCTACTCCTCTATCTGCATATTTCTCTCTGATAGTTTATTGACACTCTGGCAGAAACTTGAAAGACTGAAAGGGAGAGAAAGAGAGAGAGATAGAGAAAGGGTTGATGGAAGCGCGAGAGCATGCTTCAAAAGTGTTGCAAATTGGGTTTAGTTGCACTTGCTGCATGACCCACAAAAAGCCAATACCAACAAATATCCAAGTATCGCCAAGTGTATTTCATCTAGTCATTCATGCATTTTGAATGGCATTTAAATCACACTTATTGCCAAAGGGAGAAAAACATAGAGAGAGTGAGCAGACCTAGTGTTAGATAAGAGCAAGTTTTATTAGCCATAAGTTTGAGTGAGAAGCTCGAAAGGCAAAGAAAACCTCAATCAATCATTTACCGTCCAAAAATATATTAAATACTTAAATTAATCTTATATCTGTCAAACTTTCTGCTCTTTTTCATGATTACTTAATGTTGGATAATATATTGTTAAAGCTGAAAGTTTATGCAACAAAGTACTGCATTTTTCTTTTATATTTTAAAGTTAACTAATAAGCCAGTTTAAATGTAAATAAGGGAAGTAAGGATACCAAGAAATCATATTATAAGTATTTGCTTACCTGCATTTGACTCCCACATAAATTGTCAGAAAACCATCATACCGTATTGTCCTTTCGCAATTGACATGCACATTAAATAAAGTGATATGTGTCAACCTGTCAATTACTTGCTGGAAATTCCACAAACTAAATAATTTTCTTAAGAACACACATTTTCCACTTAAGCTATTATGAGTACGCACATTTTAGCCCATTAGACCGCAATGCCTTTAAATTGACGGGCAACTACAAATAAAGTTTGCTTTTCTTTAGATATACAATATATGCAAATGTGATGTAATTTCAATTAAGCTGGCTTCTTGACTTCCTTAGCTTGGGCTGGTATAAGAAATACTTACGTAATTCCGTTGCTGACACCCAACAAAATAATTGGAAATTGGCAATTTAAATTGTATTTCTGCTCGCAAAGCAAATCAATTTTCTACAATCAATCACTGCACTGAAATGTGGTGATTCCTCTAGATATTACTTGTAATTAAACTTTTTTGCTATTCAAATATGCTATGCCCGCTTGAGGCGGAAAAACTGTCGGCAATTTTGCACTCCCCCATTCTTGGAAATTTATGACAAACATCTGCAAAATTTCAAGCTAGCTGATGGCAGCCATGAGAACGTTTTGGCTTTTGGCTGTTTTGCCAATTTGTGGCAATTTGTTTAGCCGGTTATTGGCTTTACACGCAGCTTGTGCCAGCGGCTATGTTGGCTGTTGGCTGCCAAGAGGTCAGAGTTCACATCAATGCTAGCAGCTGCAAGAATTTCAAAAGGCTTTTCCTTTTGATTAAAAAGAACACGAGCTTCCGCCCATTGAAAGACGAGCCATATATCATATCTAATAGCAACAATCACGAATGGAAATGATGCCATTAGAGTTGGGGCTTCGAATTGGGTCATCAGTTTGGGACAACTTTTGTTCAATGTTGTGACGGGGTGTGGTGCGTGTTGTTGTCTGAAAAATTGCGACATCGCACTTGGATTAAAGCAACAATTAATCAACGTTATTTATCTTTTATATAAACATTGCTTGGCAGAAGGCTAAAAGAAAACAAACGCAACTTTTGTTACATTTAACCAGCATTCTTTTCATGGCCAAAAGCGAAACGAAGGCCAATCAATAAAACACTTTATAGAATGACAAACTGCGGGTAATTATACCCAACAAATTCGTTTACACTTCCACTAGAGCAGACGGAGAGAACGAAGCATAGATAAGGATCTTATTTATGGAGTACAATACTAGAATAATAGCACTCGATACTCGACTCACTGGCTGGTGAGAATCAATTGCTTTGGGAAATAAAACTTTATTTCATTACGAAAGTATACACCATTGTCCCTGGGGTGCTATTGTGTTATCTGCTGAATATTTAATTTATTCACCAATTACAAATGTATTAACAACTCTTTGACCTACTGTTGATTGAAGAAGCAACTATTTTAACAATTATTACCTTGTGCTATCTTTGCAATTTGTATTTCATTTAATTACAATAACATTGAAACCTCTTTAATTTACTAGCTTCAGCTAACAATAACAAAAAATATAATAAACTCATTATATCTTCCCCATTCACTCACTGATTGAACTCACTATTAAATAATTACCTACAAAGCATCTATTTAATGTATGCAATGCAAAATATAAACTGATTATGGCTCGAACTAGCTACTAATTAATAATTAATGTTACTTAATTAATGACATAATATGCACTCAATTTAAAAATATTATTGCTTCATTACTTAATATGGTTTTCATTTAATTGCAAATTACAGAAATTGTTTTACTGTATTAGCTGCAGGGTTTTTATTTAGTCTGCTCAATTTTTAAACTCAGTTTGCTGCGTACCCACCATTTGAATGCACCCCATAATACTTTAAATAAAAACAATGATTGTTACATAAAATCATGACGCCAAATCTTTATTCCAATCATAAGTATAATAGTTCATCGTAATACGAAACGCAACTATTGACTGAGCAAAGTCATTTCAAGCTTAACTCGTGAACAAATGGCCAATGCTCAGTTATAGCTGCAACTATAGTTAAATGTGTTTGTGTATGTGTGTTTTGTGTTGTGTGTTGTGTGTTGGTATTAAATACGCTTTGCATCGCTTAGAGTCTAGTAAACTATGTCAAGTATCACTTAGAGAGACTTATGCCGCACCACAATAACTTCTTCTGCTGGCCAGCCACACGACTTTGGCGGAGCGGTGCAGGCGCGAGGGGCTCGTGCCGTGCCTGCAACGCTGGCCAAAATGGAGGCTGCCATAGAAGAGATTTGTGGCGGGTCTGCTAATTATTACAGTAACAATAAAATACATTTATAGAGTGGGGGGAGAGGGAATTGTATGTACATTTACATTTACAGCCACAGCGCATCGATGGCATCGTCCATGTCATCGACTGTGGTGCGACTGAGTCGCTGTGGTTGCTGTGGTGTCGTCATTATCGCCTGCTGTTCGCTTACAACCACCGCCTTGGCTTCCATCTCACTGCCACTGAGCAACACCATCAGCAGCACGCTGCTACGTCTCGTGCATGTCTGTTCCCGCTCCGCATCCCCCCGTTCCCCCAGCTCCCCATGCGGCTGCAGTTGTTGCTTATTGTGGCGCAATCGACGCAGCCAATCGGTTGCAGGCCAAATGCATTTACTTCCCCGTCGCCCTCCTCTGTTGTTGCTGTTTGTAATAGTGTTGCCGTTGTGCTGTTGCTGTTGCAGCTTACAGTTGCCGTTGCTATTGTTGCAGGCAGTGTCTTTGGGTTGCAGCATTTCAACCACGCAGATGTCGTTAACGGCGCCAATTTCGTTGGCACATCCATCAACATCAACGCCTGTTTCAGTCGCATTTGTTGCTGTTGCTGTTGCAACTGTTGTTGCTGTTGTTGACACTGCCCTGCTGCACTCGTGCTACACATTTGTCACTTGCGTCGTCAGTCCCAAATCAATGGCCATGCTCTTGCTAACGGCATCTGTGTGCACCAAACGCTGTCGCCCATCCAATCTGCCACCCAGTCCATCCCTCGCATCGCCATCGTGCTGCGACAGCGGCAGCCATTTGTCGAACCAGCGCGGTCGAAATAGAAGCGTGAACGTGCTGCGAAACTGGCGACTCATCGAGCAGTAGAGTATGAAATTGATGCTCGAATTAATAAGTGCCAGTATGTCCATTAGGTCACCTAAAATGAGACATTGAAATGCAATAAGTGCAAGAAGCAATGGCTTCAATTTATCTGCCCCTAGCTAGTTGCCAGTTGCCAGTTGCCAGTTGCCAATTGCAAGTCGAAAGTTCAAGGACTATCGCTGAATAATTTAGTTGGCAGACAACTGTAAACAAGGCATAATAACAGCAACTGCGTATGATTGATGTCAAAACAAAGCAATTTGTCTGCATATTTTATACTCACTCAGCTTGAGGTAGCACTCCATGAGAAACGCGTCGCCAAGCAGCACATTCAGCAGTCCCATAATACCCTGTGGAAACTCTGTGATGAGAAACAGCAGCAGCACCGCCAGCAGCATTCTGGTGGTGCGATCGGTCTGCTTTTCCTTCTCCAGCAGCTTGCAGCTCTTGGGCTGCGAGGGCGTCACAACTTTGCCATTGACAATCGGCTGCATGTCGTTGGCTGCATGACATGCCAGGATCTTGCGTCGCTTCTTCGCCTCGAGCAGTGCACCAATCAATCTTACCGAGAGCACTGTCAAAGCAAAGCAGGGAATCAGCTTGATGATCACACTGTAGATGAGAAACGTGGCATTGCGCAGCGGGAGATCGTTGAGCGCCAGTTCGCTGTGATAGAGTTTATAGACGGTGATGTTGCGTTGACCCAAATCAATGGGTGCTGTGGTTGTGGTGCTTGGATTGAGCATGCTCATCGATGTGGTGTTGCTGCCAGCAGCGAGTGCCCAAGCCATGTCCGGCGTCGTGCTAGACATCACTTGCAGCGTAACATGTTCTTCGTTGTCGAGAATGTATTGCGTCAAGGGCACCGTTTTGATGGTCTTGCCATTGGCATCCAGTGTCATCTGATACTTGGTAATGGCGGTGACCAGATACAGCCACGGCGACACCACCAGCACACACACTACATAGGCCATCGCTATGGTTATTGTTGTGGTACGCATGCCACACCAGATGCGATTCCGCTGTGGATAACTCACGGCAATGTAGCGCCAGACAGCCAAGGTGACTGTCAGCCAGATGGAGATGGTGTGCAACACCTGGGCAAAGATCGAGTGGAACTTGATGAAGCAGGCCCAGCTATAACTGAGCTGCTGTTCCCGCGGCAGCAGATCACTGAGTATGTAATCATGCACCGTATACGGTATGTACTCCAACATGACGGCCAGATCGGCGACTGCCAGACCCGTGAGTATGGCATTTGTAGGGGAACGCATCTCCCTGCGTGTCAGCACAATGATATTTAAGGTATTCGCAATGGTTCCCAGTATGCAGACAACGAGCGAAAAGTATCCGTGTATGTATTTGTAGCTGTCAAAATGGAAATGGAAGATGGCATATTGATTTATTCATATCATTTTAATGTGCCTTATACATATATTATAATTTGAAATTTATTCAAACATGCTTTCATAAGTATGCTTTTCAAATGAATTCTGCTTTGTCATTAAGTGCACTGTGGCGTATACGTAATTTTCTATTTGATATACACGAAATACTAAGAAAAGATTAGCAGCTACGAGTGAGATTATTTGAATGGAAATAAGTGTGTAGAAATTTATTTTTCTATATAAAATCCCTAGTGTTTTTGAAGCAGAGATAATTTTTAAAATATATGAGACTGATTTATTTTCACAATAATAATAAATCAATGTTCTTGATTTAACATATATTATGATATGATATTTCTTTGGTTAAAGCAGAAAAAGGAATATATCATTGCAAATATAATGTAAAGTATTAGATGAATTATTCACAATTTATTTAGCACTTCCCATTTTCAATACAAATTAATATTGCCAATTGACTGCAAACTCAAGTCAAAGATATGCTAAAAAGTCACTGGGTATGGGTATTTTTATGAATTTTTTTATGAATTGTCTAACCAGCTAAAATATATTTCATGGCAATTACGCAGATGATTTCATTATGTACACATAAGTTATCACGTAGGTAAGCAAATCATTATGTAAATTACATTTAAAAAAGTAATTAATATGCTGATATGGCAACAGGCCCATTCACAAGCAATGACCCCACAGTTTTGCCCCCCTTGCCACATGCCATATGCCACATGCCGCACACACACACACACACTCGCCCATCAACTCGACTCGACTTACTTTGTGTGAAAATCATCGACGCTGGCGCCGCAATAATGTGGCTGCGACATGTTCGTGACCATGTTGTCAATGTTGGTTGGGTGGTCGATTGGTTGGTCGCCTGATCGCTTGACTACCCAGAAGTCCAGTTCGTCCTTTTCCTTCTCGTCGTGCTGCTCTCTGTCACGCTCCTAGCTGTGGTTATGCGTTATTGTGTTTCAGCTGTGACCTGTCAACATGCCGCAGCCCGAACTCCGCCTGCTCATTAATTTTACCTTTCCGCCTTTCCGATTCTCCAATATTTAAATTGCTTGGTTAGCTCTGTGCCTCCTTCTGCCCTGTGTGTGCTGCCTGAAATTAAATAAGGCAAGCATTTTGTATTCCATATTCAGTATTCAGTATTCTGTTTAGCGGCAAATTAGTACCAAGTTTGTTGGCCCTATCGTGTGAAAAGGCCAAGCAGTTACGTGTTTTCATTACCTTCATTTGCTGCCAGCAAATTTCATGTAACATGCAAATGCAAAATGAACAAACTCAAGGTACATACAACGTGTGTTTATCTCAAGTTGAAGTTCAGGGATACAAAATTGGCATTAATTGGCATTGCCAAGGGCCAAGGCTTGTCGCAAGCAGAGCCAAAAGAAAACTCCAAGTAAAATAAATGCAAGTTTATTAAATTTTAAAACAATTCGAAATACTTAAGGGGAATGTGCACGAATTTCAAATATCACGTATAAGCTGAATATAATTTATTAGAAAAACGCTGTCAAGATACTCGTCCTATCGCCCGTAACTGTCCTTAACAGAAAAGGAACACACCCACGCGGCAACTACTCGTATACTTGCTTTTCTTGTAGTAGAAGTTTTCTTTGCAGGCCATAAATTTTGATGTCCAGCACAGTTTAGGTTAAGTAATTGGGCCAAATTGTTGCTCACGCCTGTGCAAACACTTTGAGCAAGCAAAGAGAAGAGCCAGACTGAGATAGCACGACTATGAGCAATCAATATTACGCATACGCCCCGGGCATCAAAGCCCGATAGTGTTTTGACACAGCAAAAAAAAAAAGTGCAGTATCAAGTCGTTTGTCTTCCAATTACAAAGCCAAGCAACGATTTCTCCGTTTCTCTAAAGTCAGTATCTCAAACGAACAAACATTGCATATACGCCGCATGGTTGTTGGAGTGCAAAAGGGAAGCGCAAAATTGTCATCAGTTGCAGTTGCCAGCACTTGGTTTTTGCACTTTGTCAACCGCATTTGGCTTGCTGAACTTTTGAGTTGCAGCTGTAACTAAAACTGCAGTCTCTCGTACTGTCCAACTCTCTTTCCATCTCTGCTTTCCTTTCATTTAATTAAAACTTTTGTCTCTGCAGATAAACGAGAAATATATTCGAATGTTTTGTTTATCCAGCCAAACGATCTGCCCAAGCACATGGAGCACATTTGCGCAACAACTTGTCTCTGTCGCACTTGCTTTGTGTGGGGGCTTATCGGATTTTGCATTTATCGAATGATGGCAACCACTTGTGCCTTGTAATGTGATTTGGTCAAGTGCAAAATCTCACTTGGTAAAGTTACGCAAACTCATGTGCAAAAGTCAAATGAAAGCCAAGGCAATTTGTATCCCTCACCCAGTTGGACAGTTGGAGATTGTTTAACGAGTCCACAGTCCAATATTGACACTCCAATAGGCACATAATCCAGTGGGGCACATCTGCAGCTAATGAACGAAACAAGTAGCTGCGAGTTTAGCCATTAGGCAGCATTATTAAGCCATAACAATTGCCGGCCAGGCCCAAGACACTGTTCAGGCCAATTGAAAGCAGCTGGTAACTGGCAACAGTCGGAAGGTAATTAAAATTGGCTGCCACTCGAGTTGAGTCTGATTATGGGAGCCATTATTCAGGTCTGCATTAATAATGCGCACTTCTAATGGTCTTAACAACTTCATTAGATCATTTAAATTGGCACGGTACTTGCTTTGCTCATTTCAAGTGCCAAGTGCCAAGTGCTTGCGATGTTTCATTGCCACGCCAGGTCTGTAGCTGTCAGCCATCAACAAGTTGAGTGTGGTGGGGCGGTGGTTGTCCCGTTACGTGACTTGCCTCAATTTGAGCGGTTTCCGGTCAGCTCAGTCGACATAAGACCGTCAGCTTCAGCCTTAGCCATCGTCAGCTGACGCCCACAGCACTGAAAGATGCTAATGTGCCTCGCCTTGCTGTGCCACTTAATGGGCGCCATACGCTGCGTATACGTTTTATTTACAAAGGGACCCACAGTCATGCTGATAGGCCAATAGACGAATAGGCTGGCCATTCATGCTGCTGGTGTGGTTGCCAAGTAATTTAAGCTATTTGTTTATTGCTTTTTCGCGCTCTTTCCGAGAAGCGCCACGCTGAATTGAATTAAGTGTAGCCCAGCTGAAAATGCCACATGCTACATGCTACATGCTGTGCTTTAAATCAAGTTGTACTATATTTAAAAGATTATTTCTAGTCAAGTCTCGAGCATGCTGTGCATTAAGATAAGCCCTGCAGGGGAATGGATAATTATGAAAAGCAGCAGCAAGGAGTGAGTAAAACTGGCTACTGGTCTTTCCATCACAACAAGTTGGCAAATTAATTGAAATCCCTCAAAAGCAACAAAAGCCCGAAGTCCTGCAAGGCCACATCAATCGATTTGCTGGCCATAAGCTGAATATAAACTTAAAGTGTTAACGGTATAGTAGTTTCCCCCTTTTTTTTTAGGTCGAAGCACCATGCGTGAGAGAACTGCCAACAATGGTCGTAAAATGAAACCAAAGAAAATTGTGGCTAAAACTTGAAGCATACTGAAAACGAAAACAAAAACAAAAATGAAAACTGTACGAGATGTGTGAAAAAGTCGAGCAACAACAGAGTGAAAATTTGGCTTAAAAGTAAAAAGTAAAATGGCAACAAAGTTAAAGCTAAAGCAAAGCAATTAAGCAAGTTACAAGGGAGAGACGAGTGGCAGGAGTTGAAGCCAACAAATTTTACTTATATTGTGCAAATTTCCAGTGAAAAACGCAACAAAAAATTGAAGGCAAGTTGTTATTGTTGACATTAGCTGCAATTGACATAGAAAACCAGCTTTTCATGTGGCAATGTTGTCAACGACAACAGTCAACAACATTTTCTATGCTGGCCAAAATCAAAAAAAATAAACCACAAGTCACATCTGCTTTTAATTTTTTTTCGATTTCGTTTTTGTTGCGGTTGACATTTGATTGTGTTTTGATTGCCGTTGGCTTCCGTTGCTAGCATTTGGCTTTATCGCAACGGTCAACGGCAAACAATGCAGGCAATATTTTTTATTGCGCATACGCAGCGTGTGACCATTCAGCTGTTCAATTATTTACGCTGATTTAGCTATACTTTTATGCTGTTTGCTGCTGATGATATGATTCCATTTCGTGCTCCTCGAGTGGTCAATTCTGGACCTAAGTAGACCCAAGACTCATACACAAACATATGTACATATGAGAGCACATACTAAGTGCACACGTGTGCGTTGCGAACTGTAAAACCGGATTTGGTTTCATCTGTGTGGCAGACAGAGCATAACATGGGACATGTGCCACGCTCGCCTGGCCCCTCATAATTTGGACCATAATGCCTTAACTTATGCCACAATGGCCACTACTAGCAAACATCCTGCTCCCTATCAGGGCTGGGCAACCACTTTGTTTGTCCTTTCGAGCTGCTCGTGCTGCATCTCAACTAAGGGTTGGGGTTGGCGTTGAGGGGTAGCTTAGTCTGGTCTCGAATCACAGTCAAGGGTATTAAAGCAACAAAGCTGGCACAATATATGACAATATTATAAATACTTTGCTTCAATGTATTTAAATGCGTTTCATTGCACACCCTGCAATTCGGCTGCTCCCAGCGGGGTATGCTGCGTTTGCTCTTTAAGCCACTTAACGGATTTAAAGCTGTTTTGTTTGCGCTTGGTTTGCCCTGACGAGCTCACAGCCAAATATTTGTCGAGGTGAAGCAGAGCGAGAGTACACATGTGGTCACATACACGTCACACACACACAAACATACACGCAATGCACACACACATACACACACGCACACAAACACTGTTACTCATGACAGCATTTTATAATTAAGCATTCAGAAAGCGTCGTCGAAAAGCAGCTTTAACAAAAACACCCACTAACAAAGGGCGTGGAGAAGGGTAAAGAAAGTGAGAGAAGGGGATAGGGAAAGTGAGAGCGAGAGCGGCAATAAACAAACAGACAGATAAACAGAGCGACAGTTGGCGTACATTTGGCCATAAAGCGACCACAGCGCAAGGGACAAACTGCACATTTCATTGCCAAAATAACAAAGTCCTGTTGACAGGACACGCCAGGAGCTCACTTTCTATCCCTTTCGTCCTTTGTGCCGTGTGTCACTTAGGTCAAGGCAATTGTCAGCAGTCTGAGCTTCACTCGAGTTGCATTTTGCAAATAGATTGTGGAATGTCAGGACACAATTTTAAAGTCCTTTGTTTCAATTATCCTGCTGTGTTGTGCTCAACTTTTTTGCTCAACTTTTTGCATTCACAAATTTAGCCATTTGAAAATTAATTGAAAATTGTTGTGGTTGCATTTTTATTTAAAACTTTCTAAATTGTTTGGTAAACGCATATAAAAAGTAAAATATTTGATGTGGCTTGCAACCAGACTAAATTGTCAACATTTATGTAAATTAATAGTTCGATTTAAGACTTGAATTTAAAGCATTATTTTTAGTTTTATAGGGTATCTGTTAGTTGACTGCGTGCACATCAATTCTGTCCTTGATAGCCCTGTGTATGCATATGAATCTTATCTGACAGATTGCTTGGGTTGCTTTATTGTTTGCGAGCCGTGTTTATGGCATGTTTCCGTTTCTATTGCCAATCGGCAATCGGCAGTTGATTAGCCGTTTTTCCTCCCACTTCCATTTCTATTTCCATTCTATGCTGCCTAGTGGGAGTTCATAAAATACCCAGTATCAATAAATTATTGACAGCCAGCTAAGCGGAATAATCAATACAATTTCTCGCACCTCATTATGATCTCTGGCAAATTCATAAATTTATGACATTTTTTTTTTGTCTGTGGATTAATGAAGCATTTATTGCAGAGTACATAGAAAAAAAAATATAAACGAAAAAAAAATAAACGAAGGATAGAAAAGTGGACAACAAGTGCACAAAATATTTTAATTAAATAAATTGCAGTTGATTGAGCTGTAAATTATCATTGAAAATGCTGCAATTAAAATATCAATGGCAATTAACTTAATTCGCTTAATTTAACTTGCATATAAAGCTCATTAAAGCATCAGCTATACCAACTGCAGTAGTTTAAGAGACAGCTTCAATTGATGTATGCCACATGCAACAGACTATCTCGCTCTTTCTCTCTCTCTCTCTGTGACTGTCAGAGCTTGACAACAAATAAATAAATCGAGAAATATGAAAAAAATATAACACAATAATCTCTACAGCTGGCATGGCATATCTAACGAAATTTGAAAAGTGGAAATGTAACTAAAAGAAGCAAAATGAAAAAGAAATGGAAAACCTAAGTGCGAGTGCAAGTTCAACTACAAGTCGCCAGTCATCTGGCTTGAAGTCCACGTAAAAGACACATATATCAATTGGTCTGACTTACCCCCCAAAGTCTACTCAATAAGTATTATTTTTCAATTTATCATGAGAACGCGTACCTGTCTTCGTTTCGGCCAAGCCACTTCCAAGCCAGTCCCGCTTTTGGTCAGGTCAGCGGATTTTCATTGAGCGCATTTTCTTTCTATTAAAGTGCCATCAATTTTACTCCCAGTTGCCCACTTGTCAGATGGCGGCTAACAACGTTTAGTTGTGGCCAAAAAATAAAAGGGCGAATGAAATTCGCGTTTATAGAAAATTTTCCAGACGGCATTCAACGAAACGTGAAACGAAATTGTGTAGAAGGAAACGCTATGAAAGTCAAGTCGCCTGTCGATTTCTCATAGTGAAAGAAACACATTTACTGCTATGTCATAATAAAATGAAATGAGTTGGCCAAAAGCAACTACGAATAAAAAAATAAACAACCTTTGTGCTCAGCTGCACAGATGCCGCATAATGCGGCACAGCTTTATTTTAATAAAATAATTTTGTTTTATTTTCATTCAAATGGATGCTGTCATAATAGATGATTAAAGCATTATTGTTGTCGGGGTTTGGGATGATTGATCATTCAATTGTAAACTGGCCCAATCATTGTGCACATTGCGCAGCCAAAAATGTTCATAAGATATGCATGCCTTTCGCAAACTTTTGCCGAACAGACTGAAAACAATTTTCCTGGAACCCAACAGAATTTGTAATTAAGTTCGAATTCGGGACTCAAAAGCCTGGCAACGCACTCAAACCACAGTCTTAACTTTTCATTTGCCGCTTGTTGTATTAGCCCTGGCACCTTATCGATTCATTACCGTTGTGCTGTGACCCAAGCCCAGACCTTAGACCCCAGTACCTAAGTCGACCCAAGGAATTTCAAGTCATAACACGCGCAATTAAATCCAGCCGCTAGCGTGGTGTAAATACTAATATATGTTATACATACTAATCTCTACGACTGCACGTGTCTGGGTGTGGTGGTGTGTTTTTCTGATGGAGTGAGTGTGGGTTCCTTTATGCTAATGGTAATTTGCTGCGCCTCCTTCAGCTCCTGCTTCTGCTTCTGCTTCTACTCGTACTGCTGCCTACTTGAAGGCAATGTTCCGGGACACATTTGCTTCTTGTCCACGTGTGTACTCGTGTATTGCTGTGTGCGGCTGTGTGCGGCTGTGTGTGTGCGTGTATAAATAATATTCATTACAAAATTACAAAATTTTTGTTACGCCATTTATTTTTGCGGCTTACAAGCGAACGAATCGCTGCGACACGACCTTGTGCGCAATTTGCGTACATTTATTTTATTATTTCGACAATTTTTTCCGGCCTTTTTCACAAAATCGGGTACTATCATTTTGAGTAGGTGTATGATATACATAGATGGTAGACAGATAGATTATCTCTGTATTATAAAAACATACAATATGCTACTGTTTAATTTATTTCAATTCTTCCCTGTCTGAAAATTTCATTACTTTAATGAACAGCAAAGTTATTGCCGAGCCTGGCTCTTTGTTTTAAAGTCTACACTTTTTTATGCCTTTGTGTGAGTATATGTGTGTGTGTGTGTGGTATCTGCTAGTCGCGTACTTTGTTGCCAGCTGCCTGCGGGTTTTGGGCTTGTTTTTCTTTGTTTTTGGGGGTGAAGTAGAATTTCCCTTGTTGCAGCTTTAAAATGATTTTTCAAATTTATATTTTCCTGCTGCCGCCGTCGCGTCTGCCAGAGATATATATATATTTTTTATCATGTCAGCATGTCTCGCAAGTAAAAGCTACTCGCATGTTACAGGGACACAATGTCTCCAGGGGGTGGCAGAGTGTGGCAGCAGAGACCCCTCATGATTTTATTTCGTTAGTTTCAGTTTTACATTTAATGCCGCCGCTGTCGACATAAAAGAAAAAGTGCGTGCGGCAGCAATTACATACGTATGATGCACTTTAACAAGCTGTTAAAGTTTTATTGCGCATACGCAGCGTTGCCAGCTTCATTTAAAGTGAATCAAGGGCAGCGCTAGAGTTGTCATTGACTTAAGTCAAACCCATTCCCTTCTGATTGATTCGCTTGTAGGCAGCAGCTTTGATGCTGTGCCAAGCCCTTAAGCCATGCCACTTCCCCTTTGTACTATGTAAATTTAGAGCAGTCGAAAAGCAAACCAGAAACCAAAAGCAGCAGGCAGTAAATTGCATATTCATACGGAAAATTGAGTACAAAAGCGGTTCACGAATTTTGGCGCACCACTTGACTGGCACTCTCGCCGCTTTCAGGGCCAGAATAACAAAAGAGCTTCAGCGTACCAGCGTTTACCTTGAGTACTAGCCTGGCTGTAAGGCCAACAGAAGTGAAGTGGCCAAGTGGACTCACTGTAAAAGTATTTGCTGTCAACGAATACATTTGCTTGCCCAGCACTTGCCTCAAACACTCGGATTCAGACTCCTTGCTTTAAGTTGCGGCAGCATCAGTCTTAATTAAATTAAAGCACCCCAAATGCAAAAGTCCCTCAAAGCGATGCGGAAACTGCCAAAATGAGGTCAACAAGCTACGAGAGACTTAAGAAAATTGCAAAACTAAGTAGTTATGCTACAGAAACTACCACAAATAGGATGAAAAGCGAGAAAAGAAAAACTAAGGCAATGTGAAAGAAAAGGTAAAGTAGCATGTATGTTATAAATAGCCACATATGCTGTAAAATTTGCCTAAGTGAAAGAAAGCGGACGCAGGAGGTAACCTGCTTTTTCTATGCCACAGTTGAGTGTGTGAATGGGTGTGTATGTGTGAGAGTGTAAGAGTGTGTGCAGGTGGCATTCTCGCAGTGTGTAGAACAAGTAGCCAGAAACACTTGAGTGCGCTTGAGACATGCATAACTATATATTTATAAGAGAGAGACAGAACAAGTGAGAGCATTCAAGGTGAGAGAACTGTGGGAGAAATGGACAAAGTGTTTTTCGACACTTGCTTGCAACATTCTTTCAGACACTGGCTGGCGTCCCCTTTGTAACCCAAGCACCATTAACCGAAAGCCACAACAAGAAAGACGTGTTTATTCAAGCCGCAAGTCGACTAGAAATATACTCTAGAAAATAGGTAAAAATAATGCTAGATTTTCAACTATTTCCAATAAAAAAATAAAAAACAAAAGCAAAACAATTAAATAAACACAAATTTTTTAAAGTTTATTAAAATATTCAAGTTCATTGTCACGTTGCCCGATTGTCATTGCCGCCTGCTGCGAGGCAAGTGCCACAGCTGGCTGCGCTGCATGCCACATCCCTTGTGCCCTATCAACAATTTGGTCATTGACATACAGAGCGTGTGCAGCAAGCCAACTGTGTGTGTGTGGGGGTCGTGAGTCGACAGGGGTCATATATATTCTTAGCCAAAACACGCCACTTACGAGCCAAGCGCATTTTTCAACGTGCCAACGAAAGTTGACTTTGGAACAGGACTTGAATCCACCTGCATAGGGGGATTTTTCAAATTGTCAGGCAGTGCGAAAGTGTTGGGCATTGCAATCAGCGATTAGTGAAAAGATTTTGCTTTTATGGCCAGCATGTGGTTAGAAAAAGGGAGAGAGAGCAGCTTGTGGTCTCATGTCGAATGCAATTTAATCGCCTTAACAGCTCGATGACAAAGCTGTCAGAAACCTTCTCTCTCTCTCTGTTGTACAAATGCAGCTCTTGTGCGGGCATGTGCTGAATAAATGAGTGAGTCGCTTTCAATAAGCTGTTGACGAGGATGAAATGCGGGCTGCGTCCATAGCTAAAACAACAAGCTTCGAGAGCATTACGGAACTGCGGGTCGAGGGCAAATGCATTCACATTCACATTCCCATTGCGATTCACATATAGATTCCTGTAGTGTGCCTGCCAGGTTGTTCACTTGCATTTGATGGAATTTAATATTTAAACCCAGCTGGCGCACAAATATTTCAATAAATGCAGCAGGCAGCACACAACATTACCAGTTGAGTTCGAGTTGAGTGGCAGCCACTGCAACAGCTGGCTGTGCTCGTTGGAATCATTTACAAGCCGAAGATGTCACGTTTTCCGTTGAGAAATGTCAACAGCAGGTAATAAGCATGTCCTGAGTGTTTCCTGTTTATGCCACATTGCAAGACTACGAGACTAGCAGACTTATTCCCAGTCGAAAAATGTTTCAGCTGCCAGAGACAGTCAGACAGATGGATAGGCAGATAGACAGTTTCTTCTCTCTCTCTCTCTCTCTCTCTCTCTGGCTCTGTCTTATTCTCCATCCACGTGTCTTGTTATTTGTCTCGTGACTTGTGTTGCATGTGCAGTTGTTGCTTGTCTTCTTGATAAAATGCAATTTGCAATTTTCGCTTGCTTTGGCCCAAAAGCAAAAGCAAAAGCCAAAGACATTGAAAAATGGCCAAATGTCTGCACCATAGCGAATGGCTTTTCTGCTGTTGAACAACCGATAAGCATATGCAAATCAAGTGAAATGGCTGCCACAATGTCTGCGATAATGTATCTATAAACTACGTGCTGCTAAAGCAAGCCAAAAGCCTCATAACTCAAGTCATTTCGAGAAGGCAAGTTGACTGATTCGTCTCCCATTTTATGTACGTCCATTAAGCAAGTTATGTGCATAGTACTTGGCTGTGCTGGACTGATTTCATGTCTCCTTTTGTGACAGAGCCACAACAAATTAAGCTCAACATGTCGAAATCATGGCAAATACAAGTCGCACTCATGTAATGAAAGTAAGTGTAATATGCCGTCAGTTAACCATAACAAAATTGTTCTGTTTCCTTCTCCCTTGTACTTGTAAGCAGCAAAAGTCTAGCATATTGTCTATCTGCCGCTATTTACTCGATATGCTTGGCATTTATTCTTTATAATCTTTTAAGGGCCGTCTGCCGCATCTTTTGTCTATTTGCCATTGCTCTGCTTACAGTTGATTGTTGATGTTGCCTTTGGTGTTGCTGTTGCTGTTGCTGTTGCCATTGGCATTGTTTATGTTGCCAATGTCTGGCATCTGCCGTCCTACCGTCCTGTTACACTTCTACACTTTTTGGCCAAAGTAAACAAAGCACTTTGTGCTTTAAGGCCCACGCACGCCTCTCAAATCGCCATTTGGCACTCGCAATGGCTGCAATGGTTTAGTGCACTTTGTTTAATGTGCCGGTCGAAAAGTGTTTGGGTCGACGGTCCTCGATCCTTTGTGCGGCACCGACTGCCCAATAAGGCTAACAACTGTTTTGGGGGAAATTCGCATAAATAATCGATAAGCAATTTAGATAGCGCTAGGCAAGTTTAATGCTCCAACTTTTAATCCCCCTTAAAGACCTTAATCAAGGTGGCATGTGTTGTTATGGTTAAAATGCAAATTTAATCCTAACTTGTCTTATCAGCTCTGCTCTTTAGCAATTAAATAATAATTCAAGTGCCCTTGCCTTAATAGCCATAATTGCAGCTCTCTACGGCGTATCATGTGGCCTGCTTTTCGCTTCAAATATTCCATCTATAATTACAGACATGCTGCAGCTCAGTTTTCTTACCACTTGGCTTTAATTTAATTTAATGGTAGCTCTTAAGGCGTTGCCTGCGCTAGCAAATGCATCATCATAAATATCATTTATAAACGAAATTCTCATAATCATCATTTATGACTGCATTTCGACTGCACTCGCCATAGTTATTTGCCTCCACGCTTTTACTGACAGATTGTTTCATAAGCATTTCCTGGCGCCACATTGCGTATGCATAATATTCGCCTAGATTTATGCAATGCTCTCGCTCTTGCTATTGCTATAATAGGAGCGAGGGAAGTGGTGTCGAGGGATTGCGAAAGCGCGAATACTGATATTATATGCAATATGGATTCGCCTTCACTCATGCACATCCACTTTGTGAATGTTGCCGTTGAGACGGAAACGGAGGCTGCTGATGGGACGAGATGAGCGAGGGACTTGCTGGCTGGCGTTGACCTTGCAACAGTTTAATGCATATGTAACAGTTTTTGCCACACATGTGGCACACGCACACACAAACGCACGCACGCATATAGAGCTCCCTTGGCCATGCTGCACACTGATTTATTTCCACTACTTAAACGCGAGTGGACCCGAATGAGGGCCAAATGAAATATTGATCCATTTAAGGGTCTAGCATATGCAAAAAAGGCTTACAACTTGCGTAAGGAGGCGTGTCACGTGGACTTTTATCAGGCGACAACAACTTTGTCAACCGCACCCATATAAATCTTTGCGGCATGTCACTTGCCACTTGCCACTTTAGAGCTCCCTCCATATTGTTATTGAGATTTTCATGCTGTGACCGCAAGTTTTCATTGAAAAATTGTTTGCAATCCGCCAAGTTGTTTGAATTTATCCAAAGGACCGGCTAGACAAACACTTAACGTGCCTCATTTGGCGCTGAAGCCTCTTAATGTTGGCTAAAGCCATACTCATTTATTTGACGTATCCATTTGGGAACATCGGTCTCAAGGTGCACACGCTTGGATTATCCCACTTCCCACTGCCGCATCCACATGGCACATACGCACTTTTCTCGGCATTCTTAAAGTTGGCACAACTTTTTTACAAGCTGCAAAATGTTTCACTTCCCGTCGAAAAGTTGGCAATTTATGAATATGCCTTGCATAACGCACAAATGTATTCAAAATAAGTGGCGCATGTGGCGTATACGCAATGCTTTAAGCAAAAACAAGAGAGCGTATTTAAAAAGGTTTTATGTTTTTACGAATTGTTGCCTGGCCATTATGCGCTCAAGGTGTACATGACGTATACGCAATGTGCGCATACGACAATTAAAATTGTTAAGCAGTTCGAAAAGGGTAAGTTGAAGCAACTGTAATTTATGCCAAGCTCATTTAAAGCAAAGTAGATTCAGCTGTCGAAATGCCTCTAGCAGTGCATTTAAATGCTGCAAAAAAAAAAAAACACAACTCTAGTTTTACTCTGAACCCTTATTGCCGATTTACAGACTGGCAGGCAACTTGTGGTTAAACTGAGACAAAGATACTACGGATATTTTCTGCTAGATAAGTTGACTCAGCTGAAGTCGCTCTGGGCTGAGTGTACAATTACAGTCTCATTGGCAGTTGCAGAAATTAATTGGCCCCAACTTGGCGACAATTCGCACAAACTTGACCAACTTGTCTGTCATTGATTCGTATTTGAAGAACCAAACCGAGACTCTACAATTATTTGGACTATTGACATTTGACTCGTCTTATGACAGACGGCAGGCATTAGAGCCGCAAATTTATGGCCACATTCATTGCAAATACCCTATAGACGAAAAGAGCAAGAATGAGAGAGAGAGTAGACTAGACTGGTGAGCAGCAGCTGCTTTGATGCTCGAGTCAATCAACAACATTCACATTCAGTTAATGTATTTGTCGAGAGAACTAAATGTGTCAGCAGTGGAAAAGCCAATTAAATCCAACGACGACAGTCATACACATTTTGACAGCTGTGTGCATTAATGCATATAGCAAATGTGTGTGGCGAAAAAACAAGACAAAATACACAATTTTTTGAGAAAAAGAACTGTTGTTGTCGCACTAAAAATGAAATGTTTATGTATTTTGTGGCTTTTATTGACAGACGGCAAAACTTTAGTCTGTTTGCATAAATAAGGGACGAAATGTGAGAAAGGCTTGTACTACGTGCTGGACTGAGAGACCTGAGCTTTGAGGTTTAGCCAACTTGCGTGGCAATTTCCTTGAGGGAAATTAGAAAACTTTGCGCTATCTGAACGCCAACTGGCCACAAATATTTTGGCAAACAAACAAACCTTTCGTGTATTGTGGTCCTCGTCGTTCATTTGTTGGCTTTTCTTTCTCCTTGCCATTCAGTTGCTATTGTGTGGCCATAAAAAGCGATTCTCCCTCGGCCTCCCTGAAGCAAAGAGATACGAATCTAGCCTAAAATGTAAAAATTTCCACGTTTATGTGTTTGAGGTTTGTGCAGTGTTTATTTTCCACTTTATGTTTTCTTATTCCTTATTTCTATTTGTTTCTCTGCTGCTTAAACTCGATTTTTATTCGAACTTCTTCCCTTTTGCCTGCATACAAAGTGAAAAATGATTTTTATGACTTTTCAAGCAGCTGTACAAATGATTCGAGTCGCTTTTACTGTTTAGATCTATCTGTCTGCCGACTGTCGACTACCGACTGCGTCTATTGACTATAAAAATATATTTTATGGTTAACACATAAATTTCATTTACACTTTCTGTGGAGAACTACACCCAAGTTGATAGTTGCGACTCCATGTTGTTGTCTATGCAATTGCACTGCTGTGGTCGCATCGATCATAAAAGAAGAGCAGGATGCGTACTCGCATCGCCTGCGGTATTGTAGTCGTAATAGCCATAAGTGGGGCAGCATGTTGCCATGTTGCATGAGAATAGGAATAGATAAGCACAAGCTACGGGCAAAGAGGGAGCATTAAAGACAAACACAAGGTATAAACTAAAAGTGCTCAACTTATTTGACAAGCGCCTGGGCACAAATTTAATTAAATTTATCAGCTGGTCGCTGGGAATGTTAATGGCTCTGGAAAACCGCAAAATCCTCATCAAAGCTGCTTAATAAAATTGACAAAAGTTTTGGCAGCGAACGTTCCGGAGACTTGAACTCACCTCAGACCGTTTGCGGCAAAGCCGTGTTTAAGGCAGCCAAAAAATGAGGTTGAAGCCGTTTGCTGATGTTGGGCTGACGGCGAGTTTACACGATTTCAATTAAAGTCAAGATGCGAATTGCATTTATCATCTTTGTTGATAGAAATCACTTCAACTTGATGTCAGCGGCAGCCAGGCGCAGCAGACAGAAATTTTCCTAAGATATTTCAATTTATTTTCTAAATTTTCTTTTCCCTTTTTTTTTTTCTTTGCGCCTTTTGGCTGTTTTTTTTTTTCGACAACTTTTCGCGAAGCACAAAACGCACCAGAACAGCGTCAGGCGAACGTAAACTGAACTCGAACTTGGTCTCGAACTCAGACAAAGGCTGGGAGACTGAGATCCAGATGCTGGCCGGAGTACTTTGCCGAGACACGTGCGTGCGGCGCCGCAATGGAAAACCAACTGAAAAGCTGAAAGCTGAAAACTGAAAACACAGTACGCCCAGCTGTTTGCCACGACTCTGGCAGTCAGTTTCCTGTGCGCCTGTCGAAAGTGTTGCCAGCAACAGCGACAGCGACTGAGACAGCGGCAGCGGCAGAGGCAGCGTCGAACAGCTGTGCAGTAAACAAGCCTTGGGTTCCACCAGGCGCAACTGGTGTACAGCACATGGCATCCACTTGGCATCCACAACAAACAGCTGATCAGACTTGTTGACGTTGCAGACGCCTGCAAAGCTCTCTGGCGCTCTCACACTCTCGCTCTCGCTGGTTTGCAGCCATTGTATTTGTTTTGCTTTTGCCTTGTGGATTGCGTGTAACGGTGCTTTTTATGAATGAACATCTCATGCTTGTCACTCGCCTTGTGGCCTTAGCGCCTTTCGCGTTTTTGCGCCAAATTTTCATACCTGTGTTTGTGATTTCCTTTCATTTATTTATAGCAAAACTTGTACTAGGCAGAAGCCAACTAGCTGCCAAACATGGCAATTTGATTGTCGAAAACACACACACACACACACACATACACACACAAATAGATACAGCTACTGTTACTGCCAAACATTTGTACATTTGGGAATAGCAATCGCTTGGCCGTTGGCCACTCGGCGTATGTGTAATAAATCAACAAATGGAATGATTTAGTACACACACTTTTTCTGCACTCTACTTGGGACAACAACAAACAAAATGGCGTTTTAATACACTTGGCAATTCCATGTGAAAATATGTTTAAACCCTTTTTGAGTGGCCATAAACCGTTACGCTTTTATCATGCCTTATTCGTGTTACACTGTTACACTTTCGCATTTCACATTTTTGCCACTTTTTTCCAGCTGCTTCATTGTTAGATTTATGTTTTTGCCAACACATATACACACACACACACACACACATTTGTCATGTTGCGGTACAGTATTTCAATTCACACTCTATTCACGGTTTTATTATTTATTTGTTTACTTAGTTTGTGGTGCTTGCATTTTTTTCACGCATTTGTTGATTAACTTAAATCGTTTATGATGCCCATGTGGTTGATTTATGACAACAACTTTTAGATATGCTTTATTTACTTATGTATTAGAAAACCCAACACATATGTTGAAATTTTTCACACATTTTCGTTGGAATTTATCAATCGTTGCCATAGTTTGGGTATATGGTTATAATATTAAATTTGAGCTATTAAACATGATGACATAGGCCATCATAATGCTGCCAAGGGGAAGAGAGGGAGCATAGAGGGGCAGATAGCTAAACTTACCCAAAAAAAATGTCCAAGTGAATTGAAAGGATTATCGCGCTGGGTTGCGAAGCCCAAAATGCTTTTGGTTTTTGCGGTTTAAGTGAACAGTTGCCATGGCAGCTGCTCTTTGGCTGCTTTTTGGCAATGTTAGGTAGTTGGGAAGTTGAGAAGAGCTTGGGAACTGTCGCTGTCAAGTCAGCATTTCCTGTTTACTATGGCGGGCACTTTAGCTCCCACACACACATACAAACACCCAGATACACACGCAGGGATACCACAGAGATGCTGTCGTTCGAATGCCAGCGGATATAGTGCTTCAGCTTTTACCAAGGCACTGCTGAGCTTTAATGCAAAGCAGCTGAATTGGATTTGGCTTTGTATACACATGTGTGAATTTGTGTGTGTGTGTGTGTGTATGTGTTTTTGTGTCCAAATGGCTGGCACATTTAGCCGGCGGGACAACAAAATGGCTGTCAAATAACTTCCGGCTAACGTTTCGCTTTAATTTTGCATTTTGTGGGGTCACGTGCAAAATTGAGGCAAGACGACAGTGTCACGCTGAACATCAACAGCCATAGCAATAGCTTCCCCTCCCCTCGACTCTCTTACTCCATCTGTGTCATTCTGAGCACATTATCAAATGTGTCGTTGTCATTTTGCGTCGCTGATTTGATTGTGTCCTGGAGCTGCTTAGAGGTAGAGCATCAAGCGAATGTTCAGCGCAAATCGATGCAATTGAAAAATAATTGAACATTTGAAATGTTTATTGAATGTCAGTCGAATCGAAGCGAACTGAGTCGAGTCGAGTCAAGTTTTGTTGAGTTGTAATGTGTGAGCAGTGCGCTTTATCCCTGGGGCTGTTATCCTGCCAGCCTTTTGCATATCTAATGGGTCTCTGCTCGCTTCGCCTTGGCTGTGGCATGCGTTGCCCCACATTCCTCATGCCACGCACGTCTGCTGCGTGTGATAAAAAAAAAAAGTTATTGATTGGATTTTTAGCGGTGGCTGCTTTAACGACACTCAGGCTCATAATTGAGCTCCTGATATGTGGCCAAGGAACGTCACAGATGTGCCAGCCATAATAATGTGAAGTGCCCATCTATTGGCCAACTAACTATCTTGTTGACACAGCCTGCTTCAGTTATTAGCGCCACATACTGATTTAGTTTAGTTTATGTAGAACGACCTGCTTCACCTTTAAATTTAAAGGTAAATTTTCCATCAATCGGTGCCTGCAACATTGTGGTAAATTGTGATAAGTATCTTGAGTATCTCATACTGCAACTGTCTCCAATTTGATATACATTTAATGGTCCTTAAACGACAGCTTTGATGTTAAACGAAGCTTTGTGACAAACTTCAAATGCAAAGTTGATTACGGTTAAGCTTGTGACAACTTGACACATCTGACAAGCTACCAGTCGCTCGAATCTAAGCGAAAGCCTGAACACAGCATTCACCTGCAACAAACTGAGTCAACTTTTGCACATCAGTTTAACATTTTATTTAAGTTTGCTGTCATATGTGCAACACCCCAGTGCAAAGAGAGGTAGTGAGAGATGAGAGAGAGATGCCTTAAAACTATCTGTCCGTTGTGGTTGTTGTGCTCTTATTTTCCTGTCTCCGCAAAGTGCAGGAAGAATTATTATTTTTTAGAGGCGTGCTGGGCTAGGGTTTCTTTGCCTTGGCTTTTCATTTTTATGCTCCTTCAACAAATTTAATTATGCACAGTTTTTGTCAAAGGCCGCCAGCAGCTTTTTAAATTCTTAAACGCAACTTAGTTGTCTAAGCAATCTCTTACCAACAAAAATCCCAGCACCTGTAGCTTTTCACAACCGTAGCCCAAGGTGAAAAATAGAATAATCAAACAAACATGTTAAGTCCTTTGTTCGATAGTTCAAAAGCTACATTTATTTGACAGTTAACCCATAGGGATGAATTATGCTTTTGTTTGGCATAAAAATAACATGAAATGATTATTTCTTTCAATTAACTCTTATCGCAACATTTGTTGACCTTCTCTTTAAGTTAAATGTAAAATGTTTTCAATCGTTTTTCATTACAGCAAATTACAGCGGACTTCATTATTTTGATATTTATATTAACTTTAATTCCCATTGAATAAATATATTGTAAGCTTGAAAGCTTTGGCTTTATATTTACTTTGTGTTAAATTAACTTTGTTGTTACTACTGCTTACTAACCAAAATGGAGAACTACATTTGTTTGGTTAAAGCAGGAGGTGCATTATTAAATATTTATTCCACATCAAAATCGTATTATTGAATTGCAACACTCCACTCAAGAAAATAATTCTTAGAACGTTTGAAAATTTATTATGAGAGCTTTTGATTAACTGGGAAATGTTACACATTTAATATTTATTGCTCAGTTAGCGTCGTATTAGCCACATACGGTAGCACAAATCAACTCCGGTATTTATTCATTTTTTATTATGAAAACATTTTTACTTATTTGAAATGTTTTCACAGCTCAGTCCATTTGAGTGCGAGTATTTTTTGTCGTTTCTCTCAAAATATTTGACGTCTGTTCTTGGCCAGCCCTTTGCTTTGTTTATGCAACTTTTGTTTGTTCGAGTGTGCCCGAAAAAAGAAGAAAAGCGCAGAGCAAAAAATGAAATACGCTTTGTAAATCAAGCGGAGAGAGACAAGTTTATCGCAGGCTTTGCTGACGGATGATACGAGTTCGGGTATTGTCAGCTGTTCCGAGTCCCAGCAGCAACAATGAAAATTTTTTTTTCCAAATTCGTTTTTTTTCGGTTATTTTTGGAGCTTTGCTCGGGTTGCCAGCAGAGGGTTTAGAGGGAAGAGAGGTAGCTAAAAAAAATTTATTATTGTTAATATTTGCGTTGCTGTCGCTGACACATTTATGATACATATGTGGGCCTGTTTCCATTAGCGTGAGTCTCTGCACATACCCATTGCCTACTTGGCGGCGGCCTGAAGCCTTTGAGCTGACGAATTTCAATTGTAATCAAACACACCAACACCAACACTCACACTCATTTACACACACAAATGGAAAGCAATTTGTTAAATGAGCACATGAAATTGCGTTGTTGCAGCCGTAGAAGCGCCGACAATCAACAAACCCAAACGGATCCCCAGCTCCCCAGCCAAAGCAGACCAGACCAGACCAAAGGTCAATATCGTAGCGCCCCACGACGTGCCCGAAAATGCAGCTGCCTAATTGATTTTTTATTGAAAACTGTTGGCGCCTCGCTACAGAGACGTGGGCGGACTGATGGAGACAGACAAGCAAACCTGCTCGACGCCCAAGGCCATGGCAGGCGCCAAGAAGGATGCCAAGGATACACGGACATGGCGAAGAAGGCAGCACTCAGAAGGACTCAGTCAGGCAACTCGCGTGCAATTTATCATGAAATTCCCAATTAGCAAACGTTAAAGTTGAATCAGCTCCTCGCGAATCTCTCGCTCTCATTCGCAATTAAGTCGTAGACTTCGCGCCAAAAGAGGGGGAAAGGGGATGGCTGTTGAAACATGCTGTAATCTGAGCAAGCGTATTAAGTGCCTTAACAATTTATTGTCATTGCAACTGTCAGCTCATAATGGGAATCGTGCAGTTATGTTAATTAACTTGTTGGACGGACCCAACAGGAAGTCGAAAGGATAAATGGATGGACGAGCAGGCGGACAATGAGACAGGATGTTAAGATAAAGCTGACACCTTTATCTACAAGTACATTAATGCACTGCAGGGAAAGACGTTTAATAGAGTCTACTTTAAAACATAGCTTTAAATTTGCCTGCTTAAGGTAGCCGATGATAGGAATTTCATTTAACTTTCACTATAGTTGTAACAGCTTTTGATATTTTAAAGGTACGATAAAGTAAAGGCAAGGCACTTGTCATATAATTGAAATATTGTTGTTAAATTTTTCAATCAGTTAAGCTTGATTGCTGACTGTAAGCTCAGTAACAATTTCATTTTACCAACGCCAATTTTAACAGCAGTTTTTGTTGCATTAAGGTAATTGACCCCAAAAGAATTAGCTTCATCAGCCAAATTTATGTGGCATATGTGTATATTAATATTTGTACAAGATATTTATTTGTATCAGCAAATCTCTTGACGTGCAGCATTTTGCTATTTAACAACAACAATTATATTTATCAGCTTTTAGTAGATCATATGCTTAATTGATATTAATATATAAAGCAGTTGAAATTAGTCGCTGACTTGTTGGCTAAGTTGCAGTAGCATTTTATTTGCCGCTGCCAATTCTAGTTACTCTCCAAGCATTTATCTGTGGCATTAAGGTAATTGACCCCAAAAGAATTACTTTAATCAGCAATTTATGAGCACAGCAAGTGTAATGTTAAGTAGCTGCAATCATGCATGTACTTGCATGCTAGCTTGGCGAGTTGAATGCACTCGTTTGGTTCCATTGAATGGCGACAATTGGCTGTCAGTTGAATAAACTCGACAAGCTAATCCTTAAATCGTTGTGCCCAATGTGTGCTTATTGTGTTAGAAGTTGAATGAGCTCAAGCTGAAACACAAACAAGCCAATTCCCAATTTCCCGCTAAGATGTCGTTAAAGACAAAGATTGAATAAGTTAGAGAGATAGAGCTAGAGCAGTTTATAACAATAACAACAAGAAGAGAAGAATTGAGTTAGTAACTAACTAAAGTTGCTCTACTTATAGCACATATGTACAAGATGCAAAAACATTTACAATTTGTCAGAGCCTTTGGGCCATTTGCAGTTATTGCAGCGACTGCAATTTCAGAAGCTTTTCGACAAAGCCAGCGCAGTGCCAACAATAACTAAGTGTCTGTGTGAGTGTATGTGTGTGTGAGTGTGTGTGTGTGTGAGTGAGTGTGTGTGTGTGTGTGTGTCAGTGTATGTGTGTGGTATGTATGTATGTGTATTACCAGCAACCCTGCATGTGGCTGAGCTGCTGAATGGCGCCGCATCCGATGCGATTTTGCATATAATCGGGGAAATTGCTCTGCAGGACACGCATCGTGTTCCGCTTGTAATCCGGCACTGCGTGGGTGACCAGCTGGCAGGTCTGGCTGCGGTAGACAGGCTTAAAGTTGGTCTCTGCAAATGTGGAATTGGTGTCCCAGCGATAGACCTCGGCATCGCCCTCGTTACGGAAGAATATCGCAGAGCCATTGTCGGTGCCAATGATGACCATGCGACTGGGTTTCTTGCCCAGATCTAAAGCGAAACAATTAATAAGTAAACTGTAGTGCTGCCATAAAGTTCAACCAGCTCACCCAGTATGCGGCCATCTGCGACACCGCTGCGTAAATACTCTGATTTCAGTGAAAACAATTTACTGGTGCTCAGATATGTAAAGTAGAGCTCGGTGGAGCCGCAATCCCGGCGGATGAGCGCAATGTAGAGCACATCGCGAGAACGGCAGCCGGCGGAAACAGCCTTGGGCAGCACCACACGGAAGCCGCGATCCGCCTGCAAATTGTAGACGATAATCGCACGATTGGCGGCATCGCTGACATAGATAAAGCAGCCACCATCGGGCGCATAATCGACGACCAGATACTGCAGACGAGAGCTGCTGGAGGTGAGGCCCTCCAGTGAGACGGTCTTGAGCACCTTGCCCGTCTTCACGGACATGGCGACCACCTTGGGCGCACACTTGCGCACTGGCGTCTCCAGTGTGTTGACAATGCCCGTGTCGAGCACCCAGAGCACCTCGTTCTGATCCACGACGAGATCAACAACCGATTGCAGCGCCTTGCAGTTGCCCTCCTCCTGCAGATCCCAACAGGGATACGGTTTGAAGGTAGTCGAACAAGTGCCCGGTTGAATGGTGCTCTTCACAAGCGTTGCCGGCACTCCCTTGCGATAGCGAGGCAGTGCCAAGTAGATGGTATCGCCAATCAGCTGGGCACGCGTGGCAATCACATTCTTGGCTATGTACTTGCCGGAGCTCTTGAAGAGCGACTTGGTGCTGGCGCAGGGGAACTCGAACTGTCCGCCAGTCCACTGGATAGGCTGTGTGTCGGCGTGGGCACGATCCGGTGTCCATAGGCCGTACTTGGTGCCCTGGCTGCCAGCAACGGGCAGCTGGACAAAGCAGGACAGGAATAGCAGCCCAAGCAGCCATTGGCTCTTGGCTAAATATGAGTGCATCATGAGTGAAACTGAATGTGTTGTGCGCCTCGATTTGGCCAACTTCTGGGCTTATATAAGCCCATTGACTGCTTGGCCACAGATCAAAGACGTGCTGCAAGCCAATTTCTCAAATTGCAAACCACTTTTTTGGGCTGGAAGAACCTTGACGGCAGCAGCCAAAAACCAAAGCAAATAGACTGAGAGTGTGTGTGTGCTAGTGTGGTGTGGTGTGTGCACAGTTGGCAGCCAATTGCATTAAAAATAATTGAAATACTTCACGCGCAGAAGCCGCAGCAAAGCAAACAGTCAACAGTGCAGCTTCAATGGGTTAAATAGTCAATGATCGTTATGCCAGTCGCTGCAACATACTGAGTATTTACTGTACAGCTCGCACTCACAGCTGGAGCTTGGCATATGGCCTGTTAGGCCAGCCAAGTGCCTGCTGATTGCATTTGCTCATGGCTAATTGCTGCACTTTATGTGCACTTTAAATGATGTACCTTGACTTTAATCAATTGATGTATTTATATGTTAAGCTTTATAAAATAGAATCAATGCAAAATCGACAGGTCAATCAATTGATATATCACTTAAATCACACTTGTAATATTAAAGGCAAATACTTAATTGGCCAACTTGAGAGAGGGAAATGTTCGATTTTATTAATAGAGCTAACATATCATGCGATGGCTTTAACTACTGCAAATCCTTTGCAATCAAAGCAGCTGCGGGCACACACACACTCAAGAAAATACACACACATACTGTCTGCCAGACTACTAGAAGTTTCTCGAACCCCGCGACATGTTTGGCATACCAAAATGTCCACACCCCCTGCTGCTGCTTGCCCGCATGTAAGCTGCCTGCCTGCCCCTTACTTGTGTGATTTATTTGCACACTTTTCCACATACTCACAGACACGTAGAGCAGGAAAAAATATTGATGACAAGCACTTCCGGGCTTCTTGCCTTACATAATTTATGCAAACATTAGCTCCCCCTACCCAAGGGCAGATAAGAAGACGACACAAGAGAAAGAGACTGAGACTGAGACTGTGACGGTGTCTGGGACAGCGACTGGGATTGAGATGAACACTGACCCAATGGAGACCTGCCATTAGACACGACAGCAATCTCAGCCCCTAGCTATTTTTCCAGCGATTACTTCAACTGTTTTTATTGCCCAGCTTAACGAGGCGTATACGTCATGTGCAGAAGCAACCAGAGTAAGGCCAAGTCTGTCCCATATTTACTTATTTATTTTGTTAGCCCCGTTAACAAAATGCTTGTTTAAAATACTCCAAATATGCTCAATAAAAGTCTCAATTGAATAGGCAAATAGCCTTAGCCTAATGCGACCATGTAATTTGCCTCTCTTTTCCTCTTCACTTTCCGTTTTTTATTCGGTTTTTCACATTCTCCTTTGGCATGTGGAAAAATAAAAGAAAATTGTCTATGGTCACGTTTGTCTTTTTCGACTTGGGGCCTCTTTGTTAAATGGGCCGATCAACTTGCTGGCCACAGCAAATTTTTTTTTCCCGGCCAACGGAAAAATTCACATAAATTATAATAATATTTCAACTTTTTGACTTTTGTTGCTGTAACTATTACAGAGTATAAAGGCTATTTACGGACAGTGATTGATTGTATCTTTTCATCTAAGAAGGGGGGAATTGTTCCATAGATGTTTTATTGGCGCCTTGTAGCTGACAACGAACACTAGATGGCGGCAGCAAGGCAACTAAAACTAACTTACTTGTATACTGCATTCGCTTATACTCTTATATGCACGGGCAGCAAAAATAGTAAATAATATAATCATATTATTATTCTATAGTACCCGATAGAGTATTGGGCTAGTCGTGCAGTGTAATCTACTCTGCTTAGTGCTAATTCTTTGCTATTAATTTATTACGCCCTGTTTTGTTTTCGCTTTGCTTTCACTTTCATTTTCGTTTTAATCTTTGTCTTCGTCTTGCGATTCTCTGACTTTCTTTTGTGTCAACGTTTGCTTAAAGCTTTGCTTCGTTTCATATTATTTCATTTCGCTTCTTTGGCAAATTGAAAGATTATAAATCGATTCGTCATGCTTGTAAATATACTTGATGATGTTCATATCAACTAATTTGCGTAATTCAAATATTTATAGTAAATAAACTTGCTAATTTCATGTACAATTGCCGCTGCATTAATTTCAACAATATGCCAGATTATTAATACATTGACTTGCTTTCGCCATCTGCCTGTAATTTGTTGATTTTATTTTAATAAAAAAAGTTTTTATTGATTGTGTTGCATTGCGTTTCGTAAATGTTGCACAATTGAACAGATTGCAAATGTCTTTTCCAATTTGTTGGCATTTTGTGTATATTTTGCGAGTTGTCTGCAAATTGCAACGGAATTTATTGAATATGAAATACTTTGAGCCGTTTATGGGCACACCAAATGCTGTCAATGGCCAGGTTTATTATTTATGTATATAGTACACATAACAGTGAGCACTCATATCGAGAGAACGAGAGAAGAGACGGACGGACAGACTGACTGACAGATATGTGAATTGAACATGCGACTCGTGTGAAGATTTTTTGTTTTTGTTGCTTGTTTTTTGTTTTCATTATTGCTTTTATTTATGAAAGCGCATAAATATTTATCTACAGCTCGTGCAGCTCGCATAGCTCGCAGCAGATGCGGCAACAGCCAAGTAATCGCCCACGCACACACACACACACATACACACACACACACACCCACTCACAAATGAACACACACAGTGACAGCGCTTGTCTATGAGTTATAAATTTGCAGATTATCATCAAAAAGGCAACTTGCGACAGTGTATGAAAATGAATTCCACACAAATTCAATCTGTGTCGATTCGAGATTTCAACTCTGCTGCGGAAGTCAACGCTACTGACTTCCCCCGTCCACCCCTCTGTCAAACAATAAAGGGTTAACTCAGTTGACCCATGTATTGATCTGTTTTCAGTTCAGATTTAATTCATATCCAGCAGCCTCCATTGTGCCTGCAGTCAGTGCAACCCCTCTTAACAAAGCCCAGCAAGCTGTTGTCCATTGTGTCCACACACGTTGCCATTTATATGTGGGAGAGATGCTGCGATAATCAGGCAACGTCACTTATGGATGGTCACGCAGTCATCCACTTGGGGTCATCGGCCCTTTTGATTTGATACAAAATAAATAAAAAGCTGCCAAGCTACTACTGACTGTAGGGGGCACCCGGAATCGAACCGGGAATCTGTCGGACTGCAGCCGAATGCTCTACCATTAAGCCATGCCCCCTCGTAAAAGCCGGCTGAAAAAAGTTATTGTTGATCTCCAAAGTCGCCAGATGAAATGCGAGGCAAAAATAAACAACAACAAAACCAGTTGCGTTATCATTTCTAATTTCGCAGAAATTGTTTATGTGAGTCAACTGATTTACGCAGTAGTCAGCAACAATGAAACAAATGGAAATTAAGTTTTATGGCATAGTTAAGATGAGTTTTCATTTTGGTACTCCATAGTTTTTCCCATCGTGAACAAGTGTAAGTCATGTGTGCATCAATTAAAACAAAAAATTGCAAACTGTAAACTGAATACTGAATACTGAATACTAAATTGTGTAAGCTGCGTTCGCACACGCGCTGCAAACATATATCGATGTCAGCTTCCGCAAGCTATGAAGGGCGGGGGAACGGAGGGCAGACATGGCGAATGTGTGTGCTTCCGCTCTGTCGCAAAATGGCGTGCTGCAGACGTGCTGGCTGCCCAATGCTATGTGCGAGAGACACATGTTTCCTCATGTTTACCAGACGACCTTGCCCCATCGCAGCGAAGCATCAAAAGAACACGCGCTTGATGTCAACTCAAGTGTCAAATGTCAAGTCAAAATCTCGACTATAAATATAAATAAATGCGAAAAGCATCGCGACAGTTTTACATAATCCGCAGCAGTAGCTGCACTCAAAGCTCTCACTCTCCAACTCACAACTCTCACTTCAATGGCCATCTCGTTGCCCGTGCTCCTGCTTCTCTCGCTGCTCGCCACAGCCTGTGCCGGCTACAGCTCCTCGCTGGACGACACTCCGAGCAGCTCGAGCAACGCAATTGTCGGCAGCAAGTGCGACAAGAATCCACTGTCGGAGCTCACCTTCCAGCTGAGTGGCAGCAATCTGCACTGGCCCTGCGACTCCACCAAGAACATCTATGTGCAGTCGGGTCGCTATGTGCCCCGCAATGTGATTGTTACGCGTGCCCAGTTGCAGCGAGATTCAGCATTTGTGGCGCTGCCACGTTACAAGCAGGGCGTGCCCTTTACACTCGGCAAGGTGAACCTAAAGAAGGGCGAGTGTCTGGCCAAGATTGCACCGTATCCATGCTGGGCCATCCAGGAGGAGGGCAACTGCCAGGCGCTGCAGTCTGTCGTCGATGTGGCAGTGGATCAGAATGTGAGTGCAATTAAATTTTATATTCCACGCAGCCTCCTCATACATACTCATCCACACACACACGCACACACTCGGTCCGCTCCGTTGAGTTGGCAGAAAAGCAATTTGTGCTTTAAAACTGAAACTTGCGGCGCATTTTTTAACAGTTTTCGCAGTCACTTCACTTAAATGCATGACCACACACACACACACTTACACACACACACTCAGAATCACACTCACATCTATAGGCATCTTTTTTTAACACCACGAAATTGCTTTTTTAATCAAATAAACTGCAGTGCCAAGTGACAGTTCAAATAGAGTTCCATCTCATGTAAATGGAATATTATAAAAGCCAACATCAAATGCCCACCTACCCTTTGTCCCCTTGTCGCCGCCTCTGCACTCCCAGCTCAAGGCAAAAGCAACTCGTTGAACTCTATCAAAATTGCTGATAAATTCAATTGCAATTGAGAAACTGTTCATATGTCAGCCTGCACAGTTTTATCAGCCGAATTCAAGTTTAATAACTTGTCTCTTGCCTCTTCTAGGGGCTTTTTAGGCACTTTAGCAGCTGATACTATATTTGGCCTTGCCTGATGATATAGGGTAAATACTATAATTAAACAAAGAAAATAAGGTTTGGATTGTTTGAGAAATATCTTACAGCTTAAGGTTTGCAATTTGATTAAATATGCAACTGAACAGATCTAAGATAGATACGATTGCAAGTTGCTACTAGTCAAATGAGCACTTAAAAATTATGAATATAAATAATTATACTTGTAATGTATGCGAAAATATACTGCAAAAATAAATCAATTAAAAACAATTCAAATATGTTAACATAGGGTATCCCTTAGCCTGCTCAGAATTAAAAGCCATCAACAACAATTTGTGCTTAAGAATTTGGTCAACTTACGAGCAGTTAAAGAGTAAAGTCAACAAATGAAAGCAATGATAATAACAATAACAATAAAACAACAATGCCGAAGTGCATTTTGTTTATTTATTTGCAATTCAGCAATTATGCACAATGTGTTGTTGTTAAAGCGATGCGATGGGGGAAGTAATTGCAAAATGAATTGTTGGCAAATGCCAAGCAAATTTAAATGAGCCCCAATTAAAAATGCATTTTAATATTACGAATTTCATATTAATGAATTCATCTATTTATTTTATAGGGTCTGCTGTGGGCCTTGGACGTGGGAATTGTGAACACATTGGAGCAACCAATACGACGTTGCAGTCCCAAGATCGTGGCCATTAACACGGCCAACAACAAGGTGGTCAAGAGCATTGATCTCAGTGATTTGGTTACATCCGAGTCCCGCCTGCAGTTCATTGTCATCGACTACTCCAAGGACAACAAACCCTTCGTGTAAGTTCCGATAAATTAAGCTGCATTTAATAAGTAAGCTCAACATCTACTCCGGTTTTTAACCATATAAAATTCCTTTCTGACTAAGCTCTAAGTTTAATGACAAATCGTAATGAAATTATCAGGAATCCTTGGTAATTCTTATTATTATCTATACCAAATTGCATTCTCCAAACTCGTAAACAAACTTTATCTGCGACATTACAGAAATGTATTTTTACCAAATTTAGTAGCTCCAGCTTTGATAGACTCTGAAATGTAGGCGTTCTTACAGACAGACAGACAGATGAACATATCGACTTGCCTATTGAATGCTCTAGAATCCGTAATCTTATCAGTGGAAATGATTGCATAGAAAGTCAAGCGAGACCTAAATTATTTTCTAATCAAAGTGCACCTCACCAACATTCACTTCCCCTCTGAAAACCAGATATGTAGCCGATGCTGGAGCACGTAGCATTCTGGTCTACGACATCACAGGCAATAAATCGTACCGCATTGTGCTGCCCAGAGCCACAGCTCCAACCAGCGATGTACTCTACGTGGCGCTGACCTCCAAGCCCGATGGCACCTCGACGCTCTTCTTCAGCTACCTGAGCTCACCCCGCCTATACTCCATCAAGGGCGAGTACTTGCGCGTCGGCCAGGGTGCTGGCTCCATCATTGATGTGGGACCCAAGCCCTATGGCAAACAGGCTGTGCTGCTGGGCACCGATGGTGGCACCTCGCTCTTCTTCCGCTACAAGGGTGAGAACGATATCTATCTGTGGGACTCGGAGACCTGCTTCAAGGCCTCCAATTTGCAAGAAGTGCAACGTGGTGGCGACTGTCGCCTCTCCACACAGGTGCTGCCTGGACACAAGCGTTTCATGTGGGCGCTGGAGAGCAACTTCCATGACTTCATTTCGGATCGCACTGGCTGCAATGGCGCCTCCATTGTCCTGCATCCTGTTGTACGCGAATGCGATGACTAGTCTAACAAAATTATACTTATTCTCTCTCATTATTTATTAGCCTTAAGCTTTGTTATTGTATAAAGTAAAGATCATTTAAACCAAAACACCATTGAAGCACACCTTGAGGCCATTGCCCGTTTGGGAGGGATATGTGGCGCCTTCGGCGCAGGCATCTTCCCTGGCGCAGCGACCGGCAGTCCAGGCATAGTAGTAGTCCTGGGGACAATGGAAATAGCCCAGCTCTCCATTATCGCAATAGAAGTAGCCACCTCTGGTATCTGCGGGATAATTCTTGCCATTCCTGCAGCTTTTTTCCGTGACACAAGCCTCTACAGAGGAGTCGAATACCTGGCCAACCTCACACTTCTCTAACTGCATTTGCCCATCGTTGCAGAGCAGATAGCCAAAGGCTGTCTTGGCGCGATAAATCTTGCCCTCCTCGCAGTGCTCTGGAACACAATAGTTGACTCGTCTGTCGAAGAAATAATCGACGGGGCATCTGTCGTACATGAGGTTTCCATTGTAGCACGAGAAGTAGCCATTAGGATTGTCAGCCGGATAGAAGTAGCCGTCCTGGCAGCCCGGCATTTCATTGCCCAAGCTGCCATTGAAAAAAGCAACCAGCAGGAGTATCGTCAGCTTGCAATAAAACATTCTAAACACTGTGGAGAGTATATGTTTGTGGCAACCCTTTATATAGCACAAGATAAGCCTGATACACGATTTTTAATTCATAATAGAAGATTTCCATCTATTTTTAAACAATCTTTAAGCCGTAGCACTTATAATCGTTGAGATATAGGTGTTCAAATAGACGGACAAATGGGCATGGCAATATCGACTCTTCAGCCCTTTTCATGACAGCAATAACAATCGTTATTGATAATGAAGCTGATAAGACTTTTAGCTAGAAACAATCGAATCGCATAGGTAATTGATTTTTATTTATATCAATAATGAATCATTTAGTATAATATGATAATGAAGAGTCTTCATGCAAACACGTGTCCGAGATTTTTGCGGTAACTAAATAATCGAAAAACGAACCTTCAGGTCATTTGTGTAGATCAATTATCCATTCAGGCATAAGAGTTATCCAGTATCCGACCTGATGTAACGGGTCCAATCAAAGATGAACAGCTTTCGTAAATGGGCTTTGCCTTTACAGCTATATTTCATTTTAAATTTTAAGGTAAAGTAGAAAGGCACTCAACATGTGCCCCACACACAAGTTAGTTTGACCAAGTCAAAGATGTGATTATCGGGACAGTCGCCTGTCTTTACACTGGCACCTTTCGCATCACAGTGATAGAATCGATTGCAATTGGCCAAGTCTCCAGTTAGACCAATGCGTTGACACATTCCAAATCCATCAGTATTATCACCAGGCATAGCAGGAGTTGGCGCAGGCACAGACGTTGAAGATGAAGTGGGCTTGCCAAGGCGACACATGGATAAGTAGGCATCAAAGTACGAGTCATCTCCCGGACATTTCTCGCCCTTCAACACTCCATTCACGCAACTGTAGTACTCATTAGCTGCTTCCGCGGCATACAACACACCATTGCGGCAATTATCCGCAGTGACAGCCGCAACCACAATGAGAACTTCCAACAGACCAAACTGCTTGGACGAACACATTTTAAAGACTATTGCCCCTTAACATCACAAACTTTAAATATTGCAACTGTACACTTCCAAAAAAATTGAATAAAAACTAATTTTTTCGAAACTCTAAGTTTCAAGTAAATAGAAAACATTAGATTTAAGAATTCAATTTATTTAATTTTATTTAAATTTTTTAAGTTGAGAAAAGTATAATTGGATCAAGGTTTTTGGAATCGTATTTTTTCTAGTGGTCAATGAATTGGGTTGCCTCAATCTAAGTGTTTTAATTTTTTCTCTCAGTGCAGATAAACAAAAGCTCCGATATGATAATAAAAATAATTAAAAGATTAAAATAAATATAGTTGCGAAAGAAATTCATTTAAAGTAAAGAAACATAGAACTTCTCTAAAAGATAGATTGATAGTGAAAGTGTTCCCCTTAGAGGAGCCGCCTCCTTAGGCAGACATCGCGGGACTCGTCGTAGTAAGCTGTCTCGGCAGGACACTTCTGATAGTAGAGTTTGCCTTTGATGCAAGTATAGAAACCGTTTAAGGTCTCGGCAGGCGAAGTAGTAAAGTCCTTGCAAGTCTCCTCGAGCTTGCGACAGGCTTGGGAGTCTCTATCGAAGTAGTACTTGATGGGACAACGTTGATAGACGGGTTTGCCGTGCATGCAGTGGTTAAAGCCGTATTTGGTATTCTCTGCGGGAAGAGACTCGCCCTCCTGGCAAATCTCTGGCTCTGGGCGACACAACTTGATGGCTGCATCGAAGTAAAAACCAAATGGACACGCCTGGAAGGACAGCTGGCCATTGTTGCAAGAAAAGTAGGCATTAGGATTGTCCGAGGCAAAACGTTGCCCCTCCTCACAGATGACGAAGTGTGACTGTTTCTTGCCCTCCGACGCAGATCTAATTTTCTTAGTGTTGACGCAGCTGTGCCCATTAAAGACGTAGCCGTCGTGGCACTTCATCATCATTGGATAGTAGACAGCCTCACTTCCCGACGTATCCTGCTGGCAGATGTAGTAGTAGCTGCTGTTGGCGGCCCAGACGCCAGTTTGGCCCACTTTGGTGCAGGAGTACTGCTTCTCGGTGCACTGGGGGCTATCACGAGGCAGACTGCAGCTATGGGTGAGCATCGAGTAGCCAGCTCCATTGGTGCACTGACGTGGAGTGTCCAAATTTTGGGCATTGCACTCGTGGTAACTCCGGCAGTCATATGGATCCGGATAGATGCCCGGTCCTTGGCAGTAGAACTTGCCACGTACTGGCACCTTGCAACGTGGCTGCCACGTGCAACCAAAGGTTTCCTCATCACTGCAATAGAAACCACGCTCCGTCTGGCACGTGGACATCTCCACAGTTTGCCACTTTCCATTGGCATACGAACAGAAGCCGAGGGTGGAGCAATCCACACATATGAAGCCGGCTAGGCGCACATCCTGACAAGGATTCGTCACCAAGTCAGCGGAGTCAATGCCCAGGCTATGATTGGAGAACACATAGGCTTGGCAGCCAGCCAGGCCAACTAGTAAAAGCAACAACGCGATACACTTCATCTCAAAGACTGTTTAACTGCCTCGACTTCGGAACTCGTCTTAAATAGACCCATAAATATGATAAGCAGATTCCGCAAGAGTGTAACACGCATAATTAAAAGATAATGACAATTGGTTCTTTGCACAGATTGGCAAATGGTACATGGAACGTTTAAGGTAGGCATCGTAGCAATTATAATTTTGTACTGATTTTTCAAGAAAATTTAAAAAATCAAAAAAATTTTTTTTTTTATTTTATTCAAATAAGAAAGTTTTACATAACTATTAAATATTTATTTTTTATAAAATTTATACGATTTTGGCACACGGCAAGAGTAATTTATTTTAGTTTTAATTTTTATGATGAGTCACCACTACAACAGTTAATAATTTTCTTCTTATCTTTGGATTTGTCTGATTTAGAATAATATGGAAGACTTCAATAAATAAACAAAGTTTTAAAGCATCGATTGCGCGAACAGCTGTTTACCAAATAAAAAAGATTAAAAACTATAGTAGAATTTGTAAAAACAAATATATCTTCTTGTTTATTTACTTTAAATTTTAAAAAAAAAGTAACTGCGTTCGCCTTTATAAAATAACGTATGTGTATATTTGTTATTATCCCTGTCATCCATTACAGGATATGATTTTGTTTTTTGACCCAACTGTTATTTGTGATCCCTGATTTAGTGTTAAATGCTTAACATGAGCCGAGCACGCAAGCGGATTGCTCAGGTCGGAAGTAGGTACCGTCGGGGCACTGCTCGTGCCGCATTTGCCCGTTCATGGCGGAGCAGTAGTAATACTTGCGACAGTTGTCACCATCTGCCATGAGGCCCACGTGCTGGCATTTAGAGGGCATCACATTAAAGCCATTGTCATTGGGATCGATGGATGGCGGAAAGATGGGCACCACAGCCGAGCTGTTGCCCGGACGACAGACGTAGTCGATGAAAACTTCACCATCATTGCAGCGATGCAGCGAGGGATAGGTGACTACAGTGTCCTCGGCATTTTGATTAACCGTCGACTTGCAAACGTAGAAGATATTCCGATTGGTGGGCCAGGCTGCCACGTAGCCAACATGGGGACATTGGTACTGTGGCTGTGTGCATACGGGGCTGTCCAGCGTCAAGGAACATTGCCCAGTGCGTGCATCAAAGGCCTTGTCGTTGCCACAGTCGACGGCTGCGGCGACCAAGACAATATCTAGGAAATAGCACATGTGGTACTTCTGGCAATCATAGGGATCGGGAAAGATGCCCTGCGAGGTGCACTGGAAGTTGCCCTCTATGCCAAAGGGATGACATGGCCCAGTGGCATTAGAGCAAGTGCCCAGGCGTATGTTGCAATAGTAGCCATTGGCCACATCACAAGACTCGACAGGAATGTTGACCCATCCATTAGAATGCTGCACACAGGTGGCTAGCAGCTCGCAAGACTCGCAGATGGGACCAGGGGTCTGACGACCCTCACAACTGCTCGTCTCCCTTGGCTGGACGATGCGCGTGGTCACCGTGGCAGCGATAAGTACTGTGATGACGTTGAACAGCAACTGTGTGCGAATTGAAAATATTTTGTTCAATATTATTCAATTCCAAAAAATACCTCTCACAACTTACCAAGCTACAGAAAAGCTTATCAAAGGACATCTTGAGTTAATTTGAGAAATTAATAATCTTTATTCGATTTTGAAGTACGTCTAATTGCTGCGAGTTACTCCAGTTGTCTGAATTTATAGCGTGGCTGGGAACTACAAGAAAAAGTTTGACTCACAACCCAAATATAGCAGACGACCAAAGGTAAAGATATCTTCTACTCTCTCACTGGCACGAGAGCTGGTCTTTATATCAATAAGTGCGTTGTCTGTGCCTCTGTATGTGTGTGTGTGTGTATCTTGCGAAAGTCAGATTACATCCACAATAAGAACGGAATGCCACAGTGATGGGTAAATGGTTCGTATTGACACACAAAACATTGAACATTAGAACAAATTCTTTAACGGCAATTGAAAGATGTAACTGTCTGTCTGCGGTCTCTCAGCAAACATGGAAGCACTTAAACGGTGTATGCGCACTTAAAAATATCAAATATTTGCATAGCGTTTCGTTAATCGAAAAAGTTCTTACACGCAAATTTAAATCTGCGCGGACTTAAAATTCGATACATTATAGAAGCATAGATTTCGATACGAGGATTTCAAACTGTACAAGTACAATCGATTTTTTAAATCGTTTCGGACGTTAGTATATTTGTGGTATGTTTTTATTGAGTAAATGTTATTTTTTCGTATATTTCAAATTCAGCTGACACCGAAACATAATAAACATTATTAGGAGCTTAAATTAATTTTATATATTTATAATGGACTTTATACACGAATCAGTAGCGTTAGGTGTGGATTTGCTGATCCTTGGACTCTGCGTGCGAGAATATGTACACTACAAGAACACTGCAAGGGTGCTTAAGGTAAAGCCGACACACAGCTGTCAACGGCGCATGCATAATCAAAATAAAAATTGTTGATTTGTCTTTGCAGGAGGCGCCACAGTTCAATATTGATAAGGAGCTTAAGACGATAGTGTCACGACAGAAGGACAAGAAGATACCTTATGCAGTCATACGTGGAACAGTCACACCCATCGGCGTGCCCCTGCGCAGCTCCTATGTCCCCAGTGTGAGTGGCGTGCTCCAAATAGTAAAGTTGCACGAGCACCGGGTGATGCGCGCCTTTGCTGGCTTCTGGGCGGAGCAGCGCAAGCTATTGCACGAGAGTGTCAACGAGATGCCCTTTGAGCTGCGCAATAAAGAAGACGGTGTGGAGATTATCGATGCCATGAGTGCTGCAGTGCTGGATGTGGATGTGGTCTATGACAATTACGAATCCACATCGCTGTCGTTATTTGATCACATCTTCGGTTTCTTCACGGGAGTGCGGCAAAAGGGTCTACAGACAACTGAGCAAGTGCTGCGTGATGGCAGCTTCCTCACAGCCATCGGCGAGGTTGAGTTGGACGGCCAAATGCTTCGCATGCAGCCGTCTAAGCAAGGACCACTTTTCCTCACCACCGCCACCAAGTCGACATTAATTAAACGCTTCGAGGATGCCAAATCCTCAACACTGTAAGTGCCCACGGTCTTTGCAAAGACCTTTATTAATCTCAGTTCTGCTTCGCAGCTTCAAGATTGTGCTGTGCAGCAGCATATCCATGGTGCTGGTGGGTCTGATAGTGCGCAAGGTATATCGTCGGAAGAAACAGGAACGCGAAGAGGCCAGGATACGCACACGCCTCGAATCAGAGCGTAGAGAACGTCGTGCTCGAAGCAGACCTCATACGTTGAGCCAGGAACAACTCTGCGTGGTCTGCTCGACTAATCCCAAAGAGGTAAGCGATACGCAAGATACCAAAAACTATCACCCAACACATTGCGCATTTTTAGATCATATTGCTGCCTTGCGGACACGTGTGCCTCTGCGAGGATTGCGCCCAGAAAATCGATGTTAACTGTCCTGTATGCCGAAGCAACATCGAGTCGAAGGCGGCGGCTTTTATTGCCTAGCTTGAGTGTTCCTGTTGCCTGTATGTGTGTATCTCATTAGCGTTTATTACTGAGCAATTTCGTGGATTGATAAAATTCGTTTTGACGTGTTGATAAGCCAATTCTCCTCTAACTCTATCTGCCCTGCATTATGTCTCTGTACTGGCGCTGATGCTCTAGTAGCTTGAGGAACACCTTGTACTTGCGATTGTGCAGCTCCACAGTATCGGGATTCGGCTCTAGGAGCTGCCCCGTACCGCCCATGGCCTTCGAAGCGGTCTGAAAGATTGCGTATTAGTTAGAATACTTAAAAGGCCAACTCGCTAATCACCTCCAAGCTATTGTAGTGACCAGAGGCAGCAGCGCCCAGGGCAGCTGCGCCTACTAACACCATTTCCTGCTCATTAGGTATCAGCGCCGGCAGATTGCAAATGTCCGCGTGGCACTGAACGTAGAGAGGATTCTTGGCCAGGCCGCCACAAAAGAGCAGCGTCTGGAACACGGCTCGCTGGTGCTGATAAAGATTCTCGATAATGTGCCGCGTGCCATACTAAAGAAGGGTTGTGCAATTGCTAATAAACATATAACAAAACCAACTGAATACTATCAACTCACAGCAAGCGCCTGGGTAAAGGCCAAGTACTTGATGGCCAAGGATTCAACACCTCGCGTCATATCCAGGCCAGTGATCTACAAAGAATGACAGCAATAATGGATCTCTTACAGACTGTTTACTCTTTACTTACCACTCCGCGCAGACTGGCATCCGCCACTGGGGATCGATTGCCATGTAGATCTGGCCACACATGGATGTCCTGCGTCAGGTAGTGCATATTGCTAAGACCACGTTCGGCTGCCAGCTTGGCAAGCAACTTGTTTAGATGCTGATAAATGTGCCTGGAAATTGTACTCCGTTGTTCAAAGATGCTCCTACCAGACTGAGGAAACCACTTACTTGTCGCCGCCCAGCTTCTTATTGAAAGCAAAGTAGCACTCGTGCGTCTTCAGGACATGATCCAGAAGATGTCCAGCTATTGACTGACCTCCTTCGTTGAGAAAGTATCCTGGTATGATAGCATCCTGGTACGGACCCCAGATGCCCTTGGCAAAGCAAGCATCGCGTGTGATGCTCATGTGACAGGTTGAGGTACCTGCAATTAGCGCCATCTTGCCCTGCACATCATCGGTTGCGCCGGCATTTTCGGCACGGCAACCAAACATGCCCAGAGCGCCGGCATGCGCATCGATCAGAGATGTGCTGACCACGGTGCCCACCTCCAGGCCTAACTCGGAGGCAGCCCGCTGAGAGAGGCCATTGCCCACAGGCTTGCCCGGTGGTTGCACATCACTGCCCAGCGCCTCGAACTTGTTGCGAGTCAATTCCTTGAGGTCAGCGCCATGTAGAAACTCCGTATTCCAGCTGTGCGCCGCCGCATCATAGTTCCACTTGCAGACGACAGAGCAGAGCGAGCGAGTGTCGACTTGGGTGGCACGCCAGGTTAGGAAGTCGGGCAGATCGAATGCCCGCCAGATGCTGCCATAAGTAGTCGGCAGATGGCGCTTAAGCCAGAGCAACTTTGGAATCTCCATCTCCAGCGAAACCTGACCACCCACGTACTTGAGCAGCGGATGCTTAGCAGCGTTTATCATTGCGGTCTCCTGCTCGGCACGATGATCCATCCACAGGATGATGTTCTGGTCAACAGCGCCACTCTTGCTCACCGTCAAGGGTGTTCCACCCTCACCGAGGATGACCAGGGAACAGGTGGCATCGAAGCCAATGCCCTTCACTTGCTGTTTATTGACACCGGCAATAACATGCTAAATACAAAACCACAATTGGGTTAATCTAATCTTCAAATGTCGCTGTTTTAGAGGTTATCAGTAGGCACCTTAGATGCTTTACCTTGACGACCTTGCAGATTGCATTCCAAATGTCTTCACTGGACTGCTCATAGTAGTGTGGCTCCGGCGTCCACGTCTTAATCGTTTCCACAGCCTGCTCCTTGACACGACCGTTCGCATCAACCAACGCTGCCCTCGCACTTCCAGTGCCCACATCCACACCCACAAAGTACGCCTGGTGAGACATGTTGCTGACACTGTTATTGCTAACTACTCGCCTTGCGGTCAAATAAATGTTATTAAACCAAACTACACGACGGTTTAACGTTGACTGATAAGAAATACGAATAGACCTAGAGTCTGTACCGGTTTGTCGAAAATCTCTCGGCCACAGCTGTGACGTATTGACGGGTTTATGGCTCGGGTTGAGGGCTCGCACTGGATGTCGAGTTGCTGGTAGTGAATGAGCCTGCGGTGAGTACTCAAGTGTAAAGTCAGTACATCTTTAATGTTTCCAGAAACTGTCTGTGTGCTAAATAAAGCATTTTTAATTTAAACAACTTAATTGATGTATAACAAACAAGTGATTTATTTAGCGAGCACTTACTCAGGTTTCCGCTACCTGGCGTCGTCGCTCACGAACTAAAGACCCGCTCGAAAGTGCGACTTAACTTGTTCAAATATTCAAATCGCTCAATTTACTCGCGCGCAATTTCTCCTCCTCTCTCACTCGCTCTCTATCGAACGATTGCACACTTGCACTCGGCTTCAAGGTCAATCGCATATTATGATCAATCGGCAGCGTTGCCACTTATGGACATGACTGCAAACTTGTGATAGTCTGGCAACCCCTAATACACAGCGCGGTGTTTGTTTACCATGGTGCGCATTAAAAATCGGTAAATAAAATAAACATATGCAAATATTTATACGTTGCACAGCCATTAACCTACACCCAAACCTCTTATCAGTTATATCGCCGTGCAAATAGTTCCACAAACACCTGTGCAGACGCTACGCCTCAACGACCATACTTTGACCAAGTGCCTGCTGCAAAATGTGGAGAAATACTATGGCGTGTACGGGTTGGGGCTGTTGGAGCATGGTTTCCGTGTGAAATACTGCAACGAACGTACCAAAATTGCCGTCATACGCTGCCTACATCGAGGACAACGCTATGTATCCAGCATATTACCACTGATAACACTTGTAAGTAGCTATTGACATATAAAAGTTCAAATTGTTCGAACAAATCATTTATCAATTGCAGATAGGCGATGTGCGCGCTAAGTTTCGCACTCTGTATGTAGGTGCTACGGTAATACAGTGCAACAAATTTATTATCAAGCATCAGCGGCACTTTTTGGATCGCATGATGGGCCAAACGGCTTCGGCCAAGGAGCGTCAGGATCTCTTAAAGCGCGTTATGGAGCTTGACATGGAAAGATAAATATCGATATCGATGTATTTAACATAGTTTTATAAAATTATTCTTATTTACTTAAGCATGAGTATAGTACATACTAGTCCAATTCGACTAAAAGTTAAAATTAAGGACTTTTTGGTACACATTATCGTTAAACCTCGATAAGGAATTTGCGACTTGGTGACCGCGAGAGCCTCGCACCGAACTGCTTGAGCCTGTGCTGCAAATCGGTGAACGTCAATTTGTTCTTCTTGCTGTACACATTGAGGTAAATACCCAGTACCACAATCAGGCCGGACCAGAGGTATCTGCAAAACATCATAGAGATTAGACCGATTTCGAAAAGGATGTTCATTGTACTCACTGCACAGTGAAGGGCTTGCTGAAGAGTAGGAAGGAGAAGGCTATGGTCACAGCTTTTCGAGCGGTGGTGACTGTGGCGGCCAAAGGAGCTCCGCTACTCCTAACCAAGGCCAGCACAAACTGTATGCCCAGATAGCCGGAGAGACTGAAGAGAAAACCATAGCCAAAGGTTTCCAGCGGATGCGCCAAACAGAAGGCGAAGCCGCTAAAGAAGTTGCCAGTCAGCAGCATAATCACAAACAAGTAGACGAAGCCCAACCCATAAGAGTAGAAGACCACCTCACTGCTAGGTGCCTTGTGCTCCCGCATGGCTTTCTCCTGCACATTGCCAATTGCAGCATCGCAAAGCAGTGCGCCCGATATCATGGCCACTCCTAGAGGATTAAAGTTGGGCGTCATCTGTGAATCCGCTAGTGTGAACCAGGCCAGGCCGATGCACATTGAGAAAGCGGCGGCAAAGTCTAGAGGCCCATAGCGTTTGCCCTGTATGATGATGCTGCCCACAAGCACCGGAATTAGTTTGCAACACTTGAAGATTACTTGCGTGGGATAGTTGAGATATCCTAGGCTAGAGTTGGACAGTCCCATTGTGCCGAGCGTGAGAGCGGCCAGCACGAAGTACGTTCGGAGGGGTATGCAACGAGGCGCCGGCTCCAAGCTCCATAGTTTTCCACCATTTGTTCTGTATGCCTCCAAACGTCTCTCCACTAGTCCGAAGCCAATGTAGTAGGCAAACTGAACAAGCGTCAAGAACCACCCGTATGGCTTGAAGCCCTCCACTGTGAAGATAAGCTCCTGCAGATAGCCATAGAGAATGTACAACATAAAAACACCGGCACAGCTGAGCAGGAACTGCGACGTTCGATTGTAGTAGCTCAAATCAAAGCACAGAATACGCATTTCCTGAGGAGGCGACTTCAAACCGGATGATTTGCGCTGATTCGAGGGAGGAGGTGAAGCGTTAGTTATTGCCTGCACATCGTTGATAGTGCTGTTGATACTGATAAGACTTTGTCCACTGCCCGTTTTACTATCACCGGCCATTGTGATTGTTCAGTGGTCAATTACTTTGTGTGCGTGAGAATGTGTGTTTATCACAGTTCCGATGGGTTTTCTTTTTTATTGCCACGCAACGCTTACGTTACTTGCTGTCCCGCTAGCAACAGAGCATCGCAATTTCTAAATAATTCCTTCTGTTACATCATCAGTAAATGTCAAACGTCTTTATTAGAAAAAACGTTCGCTTTTGCACTTATTAACTCGGTTTGGTTTGTTTATTCTATTCTTGTGGCCACCAGCGTGACCGCATGTTATATTTCAAAATATACTATATATTACAAAAGAACCGATTTCATAATTACTGGCCGCTCTAATAAATTTGAGGTTGCCAGACCACTAGAATATGTCAGTTTTGTTATGGTAACCCTAAATGTCATTATGATCTCCAAGTGTGCCCGTTGATAGCATATAATTTGTATACCAACCAAGTATATTATTTGTAATAAAAATAATACATTTTGAAATGTAACTTGCGGTCACGCTGAGCAGCTCGTCATTTTAGCAACAATCTCTCGTTTTGTGTTTCATTTTAAAAATGGCAGACGTAGAAAAGGAGCCCGAGAAGACAATTGCTGAGGATTTGGTGGTTACCAAATACAAATTGGCTGGAGAAATTGTAAACAGTAAGTCAATAAGCTAATGTAATTAAGAAACACGCTGCAAAGTGAAAGTGAAGTCTACATTTTTCTTCTTTTGTCGTCGGCTACTGCTACGTGTAGCCGACAACAATGGAGGCTACGAAGACGTCGGCGTTGACGCTCACGCTGACGTCGCCGCTGGTTGAAGTAGCCACGCGGCGGTGTACGCGGGATAAGCGACAGCATAACGTACATAACCTCAAACTTTTCAGGTGCACACTACACATTGAATATAGAAAGTTACGATTAAAAAACTATCACTAAAAGTATATAGTGTTGCACTCAGTGAACTACAGCTTTAATTAGATTAGCTTCTCGCCAGTTTAAATTGACATGCTAATGTGAGATTGAGATTCACAATGCCACGCGAGACGGGCAAAAACTCGTTTCGTATAGAAATAACTCGACTATTTCTGTTTGATGCGTTTAATTTTAGAAACACTGAAGACGTTGATTGGACTCTGCGTGGTGGATGCCTCTGTGAGGGAAATTTGCACCAAGGGCGACAATCTGCTGACTGAAGAAACCGGCAAAGTGAGTTTCAAGTGGATATTTCCACATCATGCCAAAAACCAAAACCAAACAAGGCACTATCGAAAACAAGTCCAATGATTAAAACCTTACATACTTGAGGGTCACAGCGTGCGCCATTACGTTGCAGGCGCTGGCAGCATGTTTCGTGCCGTCAAAAGCCGCGTGCTTCCTGCGTGCGTTGTAATTTTCCTCCCACGTGCGTTTTGGCGCCTCGCCTGCAGTGTGTGGTGTGCGTGCTTGGGCCCAAAGATCATAAAAGATTATGAGATCTGAGGACACTTTTGGCTGTCAGCCAACTGTCAGTGTTCATGTGACAAATCGATTAATGAGTTGTCTTTGACTACCTCTTTCCACCCGTAGGTATACAAAAAGGAAAAGGAACTGAAGAAGGGTATCGCATTTCCGACATGTCTTTCGGTCAACAACTGTGTCTGCCACTTCTCGCCAGCTAAGAACGATCCGGATTACACGCTTAAGGCTGGCGATGTAGTTAAAATGTAAGTTGAGCTGACTTGCTAATTACTTTCTCAACTAATTTATGCTCTTTACATTCAGTGATCTGGGTGCCCACATTGATGGCTTCATTGCTGTGGCCGCGCATACGATTGTTGTAGGCGCCGGCGCGGATAAGAAAATAAGCGGACGGCAGGCTGATGTCATACTGGCCGCTTATTGGGCCGTCCAGGCGGCGCTGCGACTACTCAAAGCCGGGTCCAATGTAAGTGTTCTACAGTAGTAATAGTAATCCCTAGCCAGCGAGCAACTGATTGACTGGAGCCTTAACATGGCACAGATCGGCTTAATGCTCGCGGAGATCAATTGCGGCAATCTCGTGAACTGAACGAGTTTATTTCTAGAAATGTTCGGTCTTTACAATTGCACACAATGCTAACCAAGTTAAAAAAGCTTGAGTTTCTAATTGTCATACTGCTTTATAATAATCCAATGCTTATTTTTTTTTAGAACTATTCAATCACCGATGCCGTGCAACAAATCAGCGAGTCGTATAAGTGCAAGCCCATTGAGGGCATGCTTAGTCATGAGCTGAAGCAGTTCAAAATCGATGGCGAGAAGACGATCATACAGAATCCAAGCGAGGCGCAACGCAAGGAGCATGAAAAATGCACCTTCGAGAAGCACGAGGTCTACGCCATCGACGTCATTGTCAGCAGCGGCGAGGGCGTGGTAAGCATCTCTCTTGGTTGCATTCCCAACTCATTACTCGAATATTTGTTCAATGATTAAAAACACGCGCTTGAGGATTGACAGTGGCAAGGCGAAAGAGCTTAGCATGGAAGCGTCTTGTGCGCTTGGCAAGTTCCCTTTGAAAACTTGGCCCATGTTGGTTCTAGAGCTACGCTGTTGCCGGCCCGAAGATTGTAAGATTATGAGATCTGAGAACGCAACAAAGTAGAAATTTATTATATTATATCTAGCCTAGATCACTTGCTAACATCTGTGGTTTTGTTGCAGGGACGGGAGAAGGACACTAAGGTATCCATTTACAAGAAATCAGAGGAGAACTATATGCTTAAACTGAAAGCATCCCGTGCCCTGCTCGCTGAGGTGAAAACCAAGTATGGCAACATGCCCTTCAACATCCGCAGCTTCGAGGAGGAGACCAAGGCGCGTATGGGTGTCGTCGAATGCGTTGCGCACAAGATGATTGAGCCCTTCCAAGTGCTGTACGAGAAGCCTAGTAAGTCGTAAACTTGTCAATCATTTTTAATTTGCAAAACTTAATTCCGGATTTGGTGTTACTCTTTGAGCTGCCATCTACGGCCAGACATTTTGCAAGATCAAAGCTCCAAAGGCTTTGGCGTCTTCAGCAGTTGCCACTAGTTCTATGGCCCCTGTCTGAACATGCCACTGCTACAATATTCTCTAATATATATATGTATATCCTGAATGGAGTGTTCTATAACGAATCCTTTTCACTTGCAGCTGAGATTGTGGCGCAATTCAAGCACACGGTACTGCTGATGCCCAATGGCGTTAATCTGGTCACCGGCATTCCCTTCGAAGTGGATAGCTATGTGAGCGAAAACAGCATTGCGCAGCCTGAACTGAAGGTATGCATAACAATCTTCTCCAGCGCGACTACATTCTAATAATCAATCGTCTATTACACAGGAACTGGTTGAGCAGCCATTGGGTCCCGTTAAAGGTAAGGGCAAGGGCAAGAAGGCGGCTAGCGGTACTGCTGCTGCGGCGACAAAAGTGGAATCGGCACCGGCCGTTGAGACCAAGGCATAGATAAAGCCATGGGCAACAAGGATAACAGATAAAATCAACCACACGCCCCCTTAAAGCAACAACATTGTGAACAATTGCGCTGCCTACTGCTGCCGCTCCATTAACTTTTTACTATATAGAATTCGTTGAGTAGTAAAATCAGATCAAGAAACCATTTGACAACTCGTTTTCGTTCCAAGAACTTTAAAGATGCCAACCCCAAAATATAATCAGAAAAAACAAGAGACGGCTTTTACTTGTAAGCTCGCAATTATGTGGCAGGTGTTGGTAGTCGATCTTCATTATAATAACTTTCCTTCTTATTAAATGCGTAATTTTTGAGTCGTTTGTGTTCAAAAAAAAAAAATCACAACGAAACGAGAATTGTAAGATTTTTAAATTAACTAATGATATCAACTTATAATTCAAAAAGATTGAAACAAAAATGTTAAAAACCCGCGCCGTAGTAGGTATTACAAATAAAATTAACATTTTATAAAAAATATTGATCTTTGCATTTCCGAATGGAACTGAACTGATAACAATGATTGATTCCAATACAAATGATTTGCTTTTATTTTATTTGTTTTATGTAATTAATTTAAGTATTTTCACAATTTGTTTTTTCATTTATTCTTTTGAATTTCTCTTGCATGTAATTAAAATTGTACACAGTCTCAAAAATGTAGCAAGAGTCATAATTTTTTTTAACATTACTGTTGCTAGGACACCCAAAACCAACTCCTGCCTGGCTGCTGTCTGCCCGCTTGGAGACCTATCTCTTTAGCCTAACGGGAGAGCAGCCCATTCGCCCCTCCAAAACACCGCCAACAAATTAAACAACAAAACAAATTACAATATTAGATTGATACGAATGAACTGAACTGACGAGACGCTGGCATCGTCGGCGGACTCTGAGAGGATTTAATCAGTATATGTATAGTTGAAATATATGTATACAACGACCACGAGATGAGCACAACAACAATGTAATTAGTTTGCGGCATGTGCATCAACTGGCGCCGAGGCTGTCACATTGCTGGGCTTCTCGGGTGAGTCCAAGTAGATTTTAAGGGCACGTTCGCGTCGCTGCGAATAGCGCGTCGTTGAAATGCAACCTAATCGATCGAGGCGAGCCTTTTCCTTATTGTTCATCGACCGACGCTCCTCCTCGGTCAGTTCCCGTGCTGGCACGGATTTATCTCTGCAAGCGGAAGGCACAAGAATTAGATTGCATTAAATTTGGACATTCAGTCGACTCACTTGTACAAATACATGTTGCCGCATTGCGTTGTGGACAGCGGATACATGTCCGGCGAGGCCGGCACAGAGAACCAGCTCATGGCATTTACGCTCACTGCTGATATACTGGTGTAGGGAAAGTTGCTGTTCACCTGCAAAAGCGTAAGAGATCAATGGCTGCTGTTGGGAGCAGAATCAACTGGGTTACCTTCACATAGCTCAAACGATCAGTGGTGATATCGCAGATTTCGGCCAGGCAGCGTCTGATCTCGCTGTCCTCTGCAAGAAGTAATTGGATTAGAGCAACATGTGGGAATTCTGCTCTGGTCTACTTACTGTCCAAGGTGATCTCCTGGAACTTGCCAAACTCCCATTTGTATGGACACCAGCGACGCACGAAAATGGTCAAAGAGTCTTCATTAGGTTGTGCCACAACGCCGTCCTCGCACTCTTGCAGCATAAACTGTAAAGGATCGAGGAAATTAACTAGGCATCTGCCAGTATTATAGGCAACTTACCTCGGTTGTTATTGTGGAACGCATGTCGCTGTGGAGCTTCTCATCGTTGGCTAGTATTTTGATGGGACTGCGTCCTCCTTTTAGCCAGATGCGACAGTTGTCAACGCTAAGGGATTCGTATTTGGCATCGATGCGATGCAACTTGGCGACCAGCTCCTGCTTGGCCTGCTCCGTTGTCGTGGTAGACTTATAGACCCACTCACAGACGCACGGCAGCTTGGCGGTCTCATTGTCCAGATCCGAAAGTCGCAAGAAGTATATCTTGGCCTTGTACTCATCCGCCTGCAGCGTCTTCCCCAGTTCTACGGTCAGTGTTTCACCCTCATTGAAGCAGATGAGCGCATTGCTCTGACTGTTGGCTATGGTGTTGTCATGCTTCCGGTTTAACTCCTGCAGCCGAAAGTAGTCGCCAGGCACACGGATGAGCTGCTCAATGTGCTGCTTAAAGGAGCCCATTCGCATGTGGGAGCCGACGAGCAGTTTATAGGACTGTGTGGGCTTGCGCAGCTGTGATTCCTCGTCAGAGTGATGGCCACTGCTGCTGCTGCTCGTTGTTGTAGAGTTGTTGCTGCTGCTAATCTTGATGGCGTGGAAAAAGTGCTGCGTCGTGCTGGGGGGCAGTGGATGAGCCGTGTTGTCGCCGGGATCGCTGGCATAGGTGCCATTGTCATTGCAGTAGGCTCGCACACGCATCATGGCGTCGTGGGATGCGGCCTCGTCCTCGGGACTCGATAGCTGCGGTGAGTGGCTGGTGGAACTAACCTGACTGTCGCCGCCGCCGCGATGCTGCATGCTGTTCTCCACCAAAGTGCGATCGCCGTCGCTGAGGCTGCTGTCCTCCGAGTTGGACTCGTGGCCGGGCGTCACCAGAGGAGGCGGCGCCAAAGGATCGGGCTGATCGCGCTTGTAGCGACGCCAATCACAGTCATTGTTGCCATTGCCATTGCCATTCATCATGGCCGCATCGACGACGTCGGCACCGTCACCAGAACAGCCATTTGTTAAAGGAGGCTGCCAGAAAGGGTGAAGAATTAGCTTGACCATTAAGTAGCTAGAGTAGATAGCCTACCTCTGAAAGCTCACTGCTGGGCACGCCCAGCATCTCGAGCGTGCTGGCATCAGTGTTAGGCACGTCCAAGTAAAAGTATGTGATATATTTGAATTGAGTGTTAGCCAGCTGATGGAGCTTCTCTTGTGCCTCGGAAGTCGGTTGAGGATCGTAGGCGACAAACGCCTTGTGACTGCTGCCACGCACAGTGGCTAATAGAAACTGCTGCTCATTGATGTGAAGACGGATGGCGATCGAGTGGCGCAGTGTATCGTTACATTCCCGCGCTGCTGAATAAACCAGGAAGGGGCCGTCCATCGCCATGGCCGAGAGATCTACAATAAACACATACCAGGTGGTGCCATCGCTGGCATAGTGCTCAAACTCCTGATCCTCAACCCGATGCTCCAGCAGAAAGTCCAGATTGTAGTTGAGCGAGGCACGCAGTTCGGTTAGCGCTGGATCCGTGTAGTTCTCCAGTGACTGGATGATGGTGTCCATGGTCGAGTCGTAGGCAACAAGACGACAACTAGATAGCGGTGCAAACTGTTTGACCTCAAGCATCTCATGTGCCGACTTCAGCACCTCATTGACGTCGAAGCTCAGCCGTGGATATATGCGCGTCATCTTCAGCTTTTTGAGTGCCGGATTGTAAAAGTAGACGCGCGGCTTGTAGAGATCGGGCAATGCCAGATCTGTGACTGTGATGTGTCTGCCCAGACGCGTACTGCGCGTCTCCTCCTCCGCATGCAGCTTTGGTAGCAGCGTCTTGATGTGCTCCGGAAAGTCGCTAGACTTCGCAGCGTGCTCATTGCGCTTGGCATCCACCTGGCGGTACATCAGCATATAGGCATTCGTGCTGGATGTGTAGGCGCTGGAGTAGTAGCTGCCATTGGGCCCACCATACGAACGCTGTATGTCCTCTTGGGTAATCTGCAGAACACACACATTAAACTCAGTTTAGCAGCAGTTGAATAGGATAACTCACCGAGGAGACGTTCTGATCATTGAAGCAGAACCAGTCGTGGTTCTCAAACTCTTTGATGTATGCATAGTAGTGACCACCAGAGGCGCTACCCGAGTGTATCATGATGGCAAATAGCTCGTAGAGATACGGACCGGGCTCTTGCTTCAAATGTCCGCTCTTGCCGGTACTGCTGCTCATGTCGATGCCCTCATCCTCGTCATTCATGTCGTTCTCGTGCTGACTGGAGCTGGCTGTGGTGCCGACGCCGCTGCTCAGGTTATCCTCCTCCATGGCAGAGCCACTGTCCGCTGTGCTGCAATCGTCCACGGCTGTGGAGCTGCTGCCGTTCATCTGATATTGCTCACAGTGCGCAGGCGTGCGGTTGACAAAGCTGTTCAGATTGAGACGCTGCGGGAAGGTGACTCTGAAGCAGTAAAGAAAAGAAAATTAGACTGGGCAAATAAAGGTCAGTTGATATATAATAATATAGATTTATCGTTATAAATGTGCCTTTTGCCAAAACACCGTTATATCTGGCGTGTTAATCAATATTATATTACATCGAAAAAATATCAAAACGATATTTTCTTAAGCCCTAATTTCCTCTGCGACTGCGACTCACCTGTCGTTCAGCTTGATGCGGTGCATCGTCTGGTAGTCAAAGTCAAAGCGCTTCAGGTGCAACGTAAGAATATAGGGGAAGGACTTGAAGTGGAGTCCCTTGTGGGCATCGCACTTCTTCTTGCACTTCTCACACAGATACTGATTATTTCCGTCCAGCGTCTCTGGCTGGACAAAAGCACGCAACGCCTCCTCGATGCTGCCATAGGCGGAACTGCTGCCAAATGGACGCACCGGCAGCGGTATATCGAGGAAAGTATCCTCACGCGTCTTCTCCGTATTGCACTCTAGACACTTGACATAGTCATTCATCTTGCCCTCGTACAGCGTCGATATAAGATTTGCCTGCTTTGTGTTCTTGAACTTGTGCTCCAGTGCATCGAACATGACCCGGCACAATTCCTGGATGTCATGCTGCTGCCATGCCTCCGTTGAGTCCCAGCCAAAGCTGCGCGTCAAATCTGTTGTTTCTATCGACGACTTGGGAGATGTCTGCAGATTGAGGAAAAGCTTCTGCAGTTGATAGGGTATATTCTTGGCCTCATTGTCGTTATCGAACTCCCAGCGATACAGCGCATTACGGAACTCGGGCGTCATGTACAGCGCCTGTAGCAGACTGTTCAGATAGCACGTCATCGCCTGGTTCACCAATCCCACATAGGCGCGGGGTCCAGCGCCATTGCGTGGCGACTCCGTCTCCGTGTTGGCTCTAGCCACAAAATCATTACTGCTCGTGTTGATGGTGTTGTTGCGCTGCCAGGCAGCCACATCGTCGGCGTATTTGCGGCCAAAGAAGTTGTCAAGCCGCAGATCTTGACGTGCTTGCTCCTCGCTCTTACCGGCAGCCAGTGCTTCCTGGCCAGCCTCAGTGGCCGACAGCAGATCGCTCTCTGTTGGTCCGGCATTCCCAAACTCAAACGGTGGACCCATCATCGTGGGACTGGCCGAGGCGCCCAGTGCCAGATCATCGTCCGACAGCGGTTCCACATCAAAGACGGGACTGATGTTAAATAGCTCAGAAGCCACATCATCGACTGGCGAGATAAGCAATCTGTTGCTCTGCGGCAGCGGATGCAGTTGCTCTGTGATTTCGACTTTGGTTAGCTCATCAATGGGTATCTCTGGCATGCAGTTGATGGGCTGCGGTTCGAGATCCTCAAGCTGTTGGTCGCTCGGACTCTGCAAGCTGATCTCGCTGGGTTTCGTCTTCAGTTTGGTGCTCTTCTTGACCGGCGAGGCGACTGAAGTATCTGTAGAACTCGTCTTCGTTTTGCTGGGAGACTTTTTCTTCTTTTCACCTGTCGCAGAAGTAGTTGTCGTTGACTTTTTCTTCTTCTCCTTTTCGCCGCTCTTTGTGTCAGCTGTGCTGTCCAGCGCTTCCTTTTTCTTGACTATCACCGTGCGCTTCATGACCAACTCGTAGCGCTTGGCTACATTGCCATCCCAGGTGCCTTCTGGCAGCAGCACAAGGTTATTCTTCAGTTTGCGCTCAAAACCGACCACATCGAAAAGCAGCTGGCTTTCGAGCTCATTGAGATAAACCTGAACGAGACAATAGATTAGTCTAGAGGTCTCAGAGAAGACTGTGGGACTTACCAGATCCTTATCGCCATGTGGCTGTAGCAGGAGCTCAAACTTTTCATAGGCAAACTGGGTGCCAATCAATGTGATCACACGCTGCACTGTGAAGTGATCCCTGACAACGATGTTGATCTTCTTCTGCTGCGAGCCAGGCGTTTGGTCAAATACGGCACACTGTGTGGTCTCCTCGCTGGTGTCCTTCTTAGCCAGCTCAGCCATAGTGTGGCGCACGAGATTTTAACCAAATGGGGGGAAAAAGGCCTGTACAAGTAAAGAAACGTTAAATGCGAGTCAGTTTCAATTTGAAAATATGCATAAATTTGACATGTTGTTGAGATGTTGCTCAGTAGGCCAGCTGCAGCTGCCATAAGGAAGCCAACTCACTCCCACAATCAGCATCTACTCGCTGTTCATTGCTCTGCACGCTTTTCCGACCTCAATTCAAAAATAAACCGAAATCCCATCACCTTCTCTGGCTGCCGATTTTCGCGCCTTATTTGTATCGTGTTGCCCATAAATGACTAATACTCTGCGGAATTTTATAAACAAACTGTGAACAGAACGGAGATGAGACGAACAGCTTCTAGAAGGAGCAGTTGCTCTGATTTTCCTCGTCAATTTCCACTCAGCGTCATAATTGCCGCATAAATTGCTCGACCGAATGTCATTTCCAAATTGCTTCTTTGTTGGGCCACTGGGCGACTTTTGTGCCTTGCAACGGAAGTTATGTATGTATGTGTATATATACATGCATATATGTATATGCAGCTGTATCTGTTCTATATATATTTTTGGCATTTGGCGCCGCAATGCGCAAATTCAGCAAATGGAACGTCCGATTCTTTTGGGGGCGTGCGTTCGAATATGTAAATCAATTTCTATAAAATTTGTTAGAAAATTGCTTTGAAATGCGTTTTGCTTTTGACAACGGAAATGAAGACGAGCCAAAGTGACAATTTAATAAATAATACATTTCTTATTCTATCTAGAAATCTCCAGTGACAGATCTTTTTGGCGCAGCTGTTGAGTTTATATCTCTCCCTCCTTCGCTTTCTCTCTGTTGGCGCTTTGCTGTCGCAATTGCTTATGCAGTCTAATTAAAAGTGCCAAGCCATTAATTTACGAAAATGCGCAATGTTTTTCCAACTTAAATTTACATAAATAGCCGCAAATATTGCAACCAAACAGGATGAGGAAAGCGGCGACAGTTTGGTCAAAAAAATACACGCAAAACGAGCTGCTATTTCAAACACATGTTGGATGGGCACAAAACAAACACATACAAATCTGTGTATGTAGTATATATGCAGATATATATCAGAGAGGAGGAATCCAAAAATGCTAATACACGACCAGCAGAAATCAAAATAAAAAATCCGACAAAAATTGTGCGTCTAAAAATAAATGTGGACGGCGAAATTGAAAGAAAAAAAAAGATTTGAAATAAAAAAAGATACGTTAAAGACAAACAAATATTCAAAGCAGGCAGGGGCTGGGCAGGGAGCGTACAATAAGTATCCGTCAGATACTCAGATACAATCGGGCTATTTGTAAATGCGAAGGTTTCAGAGAAACGCAACCGACTCGTGCGTCTACAAATATCAATTGAGAATCGGAGGCGCATAGAATTCACATCAATATTTACGTTTGGATCGGGCGTGACGGGGTCGAAATCTTACAGAAATTATGCCAAAGTCTACGAGATGTTTTCGATTTATTTAGATTTCTATGTTTTTTTCCGAGCAGTCTAGAAGAGCGTGTTAAGTGTGGATATTCGCATCTATTCGTTGTTGTGCTATTTATAAAACTATTTCTCGGTCTGCCACATGCCAGATAGTTCAGATTTCTCGGCAATATAGTGCACACAGGCACGCACACAGACTCGGGATTAGAATACGGACACTGCAATTTGAGTTCGAGTTTCGAGTTATGTCGAGTTTTCTCACTCTCTGTGATTTCCTTTCTCTCTTTCTTCACTTTTCTCTGCACTGCAATTTATTACGAAAGCGATCTATTTATGTGCAAATGGGGTTTATTTTTAGAGCAATTGCTAGGGATATTTGCACGCTCCACAAAATGACATGAGTTGAGTTAACTCCGCCAAATGGGCAAGGGATTAACAGCTCACATGTGTCTGCATATATCTTTATATATATTATATGCATATACATATGTATGTATAACTATATGTATGTACCGTCTGATTATTAGCGAGAGTTCTTGGCGCACTGAAATTATCCGCCGTCAACGCAACGACATCGACATCGTTTAACGCGTCCACGAGTACTGACCACAGCAATCCGACGAACTGACTGTGCCAGTGCCAGTGGCGCCCCCGAGTGCTCGGATCGCTTCCGACTTGCCCGGCCGATTGGGTGCGCTACGAATTGGTCACATTACGGTCGACAGTAAATGCAGTTCTTCCCCTGATAACAACAATATGCACATAACAACTGTTGATAATGATATCGCAAAAAAGGCATGAGTGTGCGTGCGTCAGCGAGTGAGTTGTGAATAGTTTATTAGAGCGGAGGGCCGAGAGCTCTGACCCTATGACTGTTGTGCAGCCCACACGGCAGGTGTATGGTGCTCAACCTATTTCTATTTCGATTTCTCAATGAACACAGCCGAGTATTTGTATATTAGATGCGCGATTCGCTCGTTTATAGCGAAAGTGCTATTAATGTTGATTTTCAGATTTTGCTGCGCTCTTCAATTGCCCGATGAATGACTATTTTTATGTGCCGCTGTCGCTGCCACTGGCGCAGTCTCTGTGCCTCACCAGCGTCTCATGTGTGACTAAGAAACGCCGTCTAACCATGTGCCGGCATCCACTCAGCACTGAGGTCTTTTGCGTAGGGGCCTCGGGGGAGTCGAGCCATGCATAGCGAATTTTTCGTTTGCGCAACACTCGACCAGCAGAAAGCAGGGGGGTTGCTACTCAACGGGCGGCTGATCGGTCAAGGTTTCGCTATGGAACGTGACACATGTGACTGTGCGACAAAAGTAGTTCAAGCTGTGTGTCCTTCGATGTCTTTGGCCAAATGTCGGAAAAACTAGCGGCTCCAAAATATATTCTCATACATATTGTATGAGAGCATACACCAGATACAGATACAAATACACATACATGCGTATATGTATGCAGACGTATGCGTGTGTTTCTCTGTATGTATGTATGATTTCACTCACCTGAATTGTGAAAATGTTGCAATATTGTGTGCGAGATTTATGCACAATCCGGCCGCACGGCTGGGCGTACACAGGACGTTCGATTTGATGCTATCTAAACTGGCTAAACTGTGGTAGCTTTGTGATGATACCGACCAGCAACCATTTTTATAATTGAAACAAATGTTTTTTGTTGTTCGGCTGCGGTTTGGCTGCACTGCTATCGATAACAATGCCGATAAATATGACAAATATCGATGGCCGGTCGATAGTTCAAGCAAATTCTACTTGACGAAAAGCATCGATGCTAGCGTTGCAGCCCGATTATTCACTTATCGGCGCCACATCCCGTTTAACAACCAGTGTGACCCTTAATGGTAAAATCACATTTCTGGTATGTTTTAAAATTAATCTATTTTTATTAACTTTATGTACGTTTCTATAGCTAAAACTTTCTAAAAGTAGTTAGGCTTAACACAATTAAGTTTAGTTTTAAAAAATATTTGAGCATATTCGAAAAGGTTCTTAGCTCTTTTGAAAAACAAGAATATAAAAGTTAATTTAAACAGCGCGCCATGCTTGTGGTATATTTTCCATTTTAACAGTATGTTTTGAAATTCTACTACAGCAACAGCAGTGTTTTCCGGATGCAACCCTAAAGAGCGAGAAGCATCGAGAATTTTCGACGAGCAGACTGTGCCGAGTCTATATAAAGGGCGAGTTGCTGCGAGCCCAACTTATTTGCAAAGAAGCAAGAGAGCTGAATAGTGGGTGTGCACCGAGACACGAGAGAAAAGAAAGACAATTGGTTGGAAACAACATACATACAATATTTGAGAAGTCAAATTGTGCGTTTTAGAAAAGCATTTTATATAAATTCACGCGTAAATTGAATTGGAAAACAGCTTTTCCAACAACTGCAAGTGAAACTGCCAAAACTTGCACACAGCTGCAAAAGAAAAATATTTAAGGTGAGTGGTCCAATAAGTAATTGTGGCTTAAATTGGCATGTTTGCCTTGTGTATTTGTGACCTCAAGATCATCCAAAAGAAAAACAATAATAATAACAATGAAAATGCCCACACATTACAAAAGAACGCTCAATTTCCATGTTAATCCCAAACACGGGTGCGTCGACGTCACTCGCAGATTGACAACACAGCAGTAGAAAAAGAAAAAGCAGCGCAGCAGCGCTTCGCAGTCGTCGACGTAGATGTCGCTGTCGTTGCACAACTCAAAGCTTCTAGCAAATTCCATTGAGCGACGCGTTGAAAAAACAATCGGCACATTTGACAGGGGTTTTGTTGTTATTATTGGCATTGCTTTTGTTGCTTTCACATTTTAAAATATCAGTGAGATAATTCATGTGCTTTCATTTGTTTATTTGCAGTCAGTGTGAGCAGTCGAGTGCGCTGCGCTAAAGCAAAGCAGAATGGGCAAAGACTTTTACAAGATTCTCGGCATTGACAAGAAGGCCACAGACGATGACATTAAGAAAGCGTACCGAAAATTGGCACTCAAATACCATCCGGACAAGAACAAGAGTCCACAAGCCGAGGAACGCTTCAAGGAGATCGCTGAGGCATATGAGGTGCTATCGGACAAGAAGAAGCGTGACATCTTTGATCAGTATGGAGAGAATGGTCTGAAATTTGGACAGCCTGGACCAGATGGCCAGCCCGCCCCACATGGCGGCTACCAGTATCAGTTCCACGGGGATCCACGTGCCACTTTCGCACAGTTCTTTGGATCTCAGAATATCTTTGGCGCTGCAGATCCATTCGGTGGCTTCTTTTCTGGAAGTGGGGATGCTGCAGGTGAACCAATCTTTGCGAACACTACGTGGGATATGGGATTTGGTGGCGACGGTTTCGGGGCTGGCCAACCCGCGGGCGCCTTCCGTTCACAATCCTTCAATGCACAGGCGCCAAGTCGAAAGCGCCAACAACAAGATCCTCCAATCGAGCATGATTTGTATGTGACACTGGAGGAAGTCGACAAAGGATGCACCAAGAAAATGAAAATCTCACGCATGTCAATGGCCACGGGAACAGCGCGTAGAGAGGAGAAGGTGCTTAGTATCTCCGTAAAGCCCGGCTGGAAGGCTGGCACCAAAATCACATTCCCCAAGGAAGGCGACCAAGCACCACAAAAGGTCCCCGCAGACATAATTTTCATTGTCCGCGACAAACCGCACACACAATTCAAACGCGAAGGCAGCGATCTGCGCTACAGTGCACAGCTCAGCTTGAATCAGGCGCTGTGTGGCGCCACAGTGACAGTGCCAACGCTGCAGGGTGAGCGCATCACGATCAGTACACAGGGCGAAGTCATTAAACCCACAACAGTGAAGCGTATCAGTGGCCGGGGATTACCCTTCCCCAAGGAGCCATCGCGGCGGGGTGACCTGATAGTTGCTTTCGACATTAAATTTCCGGATACGCTGCCACCCAGTCTGAGGAATCAATTAGCGGAACTGTTGCCAAACTAAATAGTCCACAACCTGTTGAGCTTTATCCTCCCCATTCTCCCCCATAAATTTATATAGTATGTTATATATAATTTAAGTGCTAATTTAGTTAGCTTTACATAGAATATTGCGATAGCAAGAACACTAAATTAATTTACGTTTATAACTCAATAGCAACATGAGATACGCCCAACTCGCCAATTTAAAATTGATGTAGATACAAGAGGCAAGTTGGTGGGGAAGTCCTTGAGTTAAGTTAAGAACATAATACCCCAACACTTACAACATAACATTTGCAATCGTTATCGGAAGGTATAAGGTGTTTTGTTCTGGAGACTGATCGGTTATTGGATTAGGAATTACGAATCATTGTGACTGTGTATATACTTACATTTATAAGTAACCTAAATATTTTCTATTTATTTTTTTTTTAAAGAAAATTTATTCCACAATGATATTCAACTAACTATATACAATACATATTCAATCCTACATGATAGTGTGAAAGGATCCAATTCAATAACTAAATTGTTAAAATAAATAACGTTGAGAAATTGTCTAATTGTATCCTTGTCTATTATTCAGCATATCTCTCAACCGATCAGCTCCAACATAGCACTTACATCTGTATTGGGCACTATATTGTAAGACAAAACACACACACACACATATACATAAGCACATTTAATAGGTTTAGTACGTTTTAGTACCATAAATGTATTTCAAACAAGTATTTAATTTGACTAATCTGAATAAACTGAAAATAATAACATTTTATATGTGTTGATTTTAATGTCTTGGGACATCTGCGCTTCAATATTCTAAAAAATTAAAAAAAAAATTTTCGAAATTTTTCACAGGGGGATGTATAGAAAATTTTGCCTAAAGCCATAAAATCGAATGTAACTTCATCATTTGAAGGACTATTGGGATGTCCTTTGGTATACAGATAGTGCCTAGCCGGTTGTATGTGAATCTGCAATAAAATGAACGAATATCCTTACAGGAGCGGAAATAAAGGATATTTTTTTGTGACACAAAATAAGCTATAACTCGAGAATCCTTTGAGTGATCCTTATGATATTGGTGTCAATCGACGCCTTTTGATAAGGCCTATCGACTGACCAAAGGATATTCAACATGTCCTGTTAATTCCTAAGTTATCAAGTATTTCCTGATTTCGGTCTGTTTCCTTGCGAATTTTGATTGAAATTTTTCAAGAGTATGACACTTCGATGACGTCATTATTTTGTGATGTCGATTGATAGGGCTAGTCCTGTTGGACTTTGATGAGTACAACTTTGATTTTGAAAGGCGAAATTCAGGCATTTGAAGCCTTTATAGATAGGAAAAAAGTTCGAATGTTCTTGCAGTTCGGATTCAGCTGGCTTGTTTACAAAATAAGCTATAATGAGCGTCGAGAGTTTTGGATGATTTGATTTCTCTCGAAGTTAGTATCAATTGACACTTAAGAAGGACATTCTTTCCATTACTTTTTAAGCTGTGATGGATTTTATACTTTTGTTTGTCTCATTACGACTATAGAATGGAAACTTGTAAATATATGAATCTCCTTTTATCACAGTAGAAATGCGCAAAGCAGAGGACGAAAATCCTGTCAGGATCAGAACTTAGGCACAGTTTTTCGGGTATTTAATTGGTCGATGGGTCGATTCGACAATGCCAATACATACTGAAAAAGAACCTTCCTTAATGAAATAAATACAATTTAAATTTTTTTTTGTAATTTCACATTTTATTTGTTTTTGTTTCACTTCAAAAGGATTTTTGTAATTTATTTATTTTCACATAATTTTTTTTTTCACTTTCCTTACTTTGAGTGTTATTTTGCTTTTGCAATTGTATAATAATTTTGTTCATTGTGTATTTGTTGTTGTTGCTTTTCTTGTATATTTTTCTTCATTTCAAAAATTATTAACATCGATTGCATTGTTGTTGTTATTTTTCTTATTTTGCAGCTGTTAATTATCATAATAAAAATTGAATTCTTTTAATTAGCTTGTTCATTTGTTCTTCTTTCTTTTTTAACCTTTTGTTTATAACTAGAATTATGTACTTTACTTTTTTTTTTTGGTTTTGTTTAACTTGTTGTTGCTATTGTTATTGTGTGTTACAAATGTTAATTTCGATAATTTGTTGTGTTTCTTATAACTGTAATACATTTGCCATTTAAGTTTTCCTTTTTCCTTTCTCTTTCTATCCTGCTCTCTCCAAAGAAAAAAGAGGAAAATCAACAATTGCATAAACAAATCAAGTACACATTAACAATTTTAATCCCGAACTAAACTAAACTAAATTAAGTTAAATTAAAATATATATTGTTAATTAATAAAATGTGTATTTATACATGGTATAATAAGTATACATTCACTATTAATAGATTAATAGATAATATATCTTTTAAAATGCATTAAAAATAGTCAAATGTGTACAAAAGTTCATACTATTTTTCGAATGATTCATTACGAGTATTCGTAATCATATTCGATTTCTTAAATGAGCATTATAATTTAACTATTTCATTCACTAAAGTTTTCCGGCAACAATAGGCTGACTCAGCTCTGCCTAATCCATTGATCATTTATTAATATTTATTTCATTATTGTTATTATTATATTTTTTACTTTCTTCTTTTTGTTTTTGGGTTTTGTCAAACTTATATAAACAGTAAAAATGATGTTAAAATGTTGTGATTTGTTTTTTGTTGTTTTATTTTAGTTTAATTTTAGTTTTAGTTTTTGTATTTGATTAACATTCATTCATTTATCAATTAGACTGTTGTATAATTTTAGAATTTCTGTTGACTCGATTCTTAATTTTTCCATTTGCTTTTGTTTTTTGTTCTTGCTGTCTGTAGTTTAATTAAAGTTTACATTGTATATTTAATTCAATTTGATTGGAAACCTAAAAATGTTTTGATTATGTTTCGATTTTGGCTACATGCGATCGATTAATGGGGGAACTAAGAAATGAATGTCTTTGCGAGAGTACACTGAGAGAAAGAAAGATTAAAGTCAGTATAGCGAAAGATTGGCACTAATTAAGTACTAAGTACTGAAGTGAAGTGTACAATGGCTAAATGAGATGTTGGTTAATGCATTGAATTCATTCAGCAATTGGGTAGATACGAATACTCTTCCTGATTCGAATAACTTCCGAGCTGCATTCACAACCAATATAATTATTATTCTTCAACATTTCTTTTTATTAGGTTTTCTTTTGGTTCATCTTCTGACGATTCGATAATAATAAAAAATTGAAAATATCGAATATCAAATATAAAATTGAGAATAACGAATGGAAATTTGTGCTCACTATTTGGTTTTTCATTTTTCATTTTTCTTTTTGTTTTTCATTCTTCGTTTTCGTTTTCGTTTTTGACTATGGAATTTGACCTATGCTTGTATTTTTATTCGAGTGAAGATCTTAATTAATATATTATTGTAATTTAGCTAGAAGGGTGTTCCTCTTGTGAATGGGTTTGTGTATGTGAGTGTGTGTTATCGCTTATATAATTTTTTTTTGTATATTTTCCTTTTGTAGTTTATTTAAATGTGTTTAACATGTTAGGTTTGCTTTTGTATTTTGGCTTTGAATGCTGCAAATAACCGTGATTCTCTTGTCGGGATTTTGAATCCCGAATAAATCATTTAGATTTCGATTTTGCTTTTGGCTTCGATTTAGTTTAAGATTTTTTATGTGTGTATTTGTTTTTTAATAAATATGTTATTTGTTTAAGTGTATGGAATACTCGCTTGTTGTTTCTTTTCCTTTTGTATTTAGTTTACCATTTAACATTTTGACTAAATTGTTGCTATTTGTTGTGTTTCATCAACTCTCAGTTTCTTTTTGTTTGCGTGTTTTAGTTTTGGTATTTTCATATTTTTTTTGCAGTGTACTTCCTACAACTAAACATTTTGCAATTAATTCGAGTGTGTTTATGTGAGTGTGTATTGTTTTTGTTTTGCTTAATACACTAAGATTTTTTTTTATTATTTCTTTGTTTTCTTTACGGTTTTTAGAACATTTTATTAAAGTTGCATTTTTAATTTAAGATTTTTCTTGTTTTTTATTTTTTTTTGGTTTCCATTTGCGATTCTTTGTTTTTAGTTTTATTTTTATTTTAAATTGCCTAAGCCTAAATACAATCAAAGTTTCAATTTGTTCACGTATTTCTCCTCAATAAATGTATGTGTATGTACGTACGTTATTTAAATCGAAATTGTTATTCTTTATGTTTATGTTTATTTCAAGTCTTTTTCAGCGACAAATGCATTTGAATTTGTTCACATTTGAATTCTTATTGAATTTGTTCAAAATTCTCTTTGCTTTTGTTTGTTCAATTAATTATAAGTTTATTATATGTTTTGCACATTAAATACAATACAATCAATCGATCGATAATACAGGTAAGTATAAATCAAAGTCTTGTTTAAAAAATATGTCTCCTACGTAGACGAGAATTATCCTCGTCACATCTCATCGTTTTTCGCTCTGATTTTAAAAACGCGAAACACAAAAAAACAACAAACGTTTTCGATGTTTCATAATGCTTAAAAAACAATTCCAAACTGTCCACCAATTGTCTTTCGCAAGCAAATCTCAATATCGTATCAGATTTTGCTTGCCTGCTTGAGATATTATATTATTATTATAATATTAGTGTCTGATTGGTATTGTTTAGGGTTGTATTGTGTTCTTTGATTGAACTGTTGCCGTTTCTTACACTTGATTAGTTAAAATGTAACAAAAGAAATTAGTTAAGAGTTCTCTTTTTGGATTCTCGTACTTTTCTTTTGTAATGTTTCGTTTTGAGTTTGGTTTGGATTTTCTTTATGGTTTGTTTTGCTTTTTCTGATTTAATTTTTCACATCGTCTTTGCGGGTTGTTGACTGTGGATCTGTGCCTAAATTTATCATGTCTCGTGGTTTCCACACCGGGGACCCTACAATTAAATGAAAGAAAAGAAAAGATACAATGGAAACCATATATGAAAAAATATGAAATTTCAAATTCTTCTTCTCTTTCTCCTCTCCTCCTTCCACTTCTTCATCTCATTCTTCTTCTTTACTTAAATCGATCAAACAAGAATCCAGAACTTAATTTAGTAAGTATATAAAGAGCGAGAGAGATAGTGAGCAAAAGATAGAGATAGAGAGAAAGAAATAGAGCGAGAGCGAAAGTGAGTAGGAGACTAGAATGTTCTCCCAGTTTGTGGTAATAAATAGTAGATAGAATTCGATGCCAATCATTGAGATAATTGAGATAATTACTTTAAAAACATGCAAGCATCCCATTCAAAGTAACCGAGAATCGAGATACTAGATACTCGTCTCGCACTTTAAACGTTCTCGTTTTATCTTAAATAAAATATAAGCAAAACTAATTTCTTTAATGTTTAATGAGCACTACTGTTAAGCTGTTGCGTAGCTACTTAAAAAGGGGAACCGGGTAGTGGGGAAAAGCTGGATGGAGGTTCAGCAGCTAAACTAAGTATGTAATTAAGTAAGATTTTGGTATAATATTTTGTTAATTGTTGAGGGCGGGGAGATCAAAGCAGTATGGGGAATAAAGTTAAGAACTGTTGGTTAAAATGTTGACATCGCTTGTTTTTTTTTTTCGTATTATCTTCTATGGTTCTTTTTTAAAGAATGTATATTTAGTTGGAGTTTTTAGTAGCAGTTTTAGTTACGTTTTTTTTTTTATTGTTTCAAAAGGTTGCACAAATTTTCGAATTTCATAAATCTCTGTTTTGCATTTTATGCCAACATTTTTTCTGGTATGTTTTGTGTTCAGTTGAAATGGAAAGCGAAAGAAAACTGAGAATAAACAAAAGACAGTTTAACGAAGTTAGAACGTTCCAGATGTGACTAAATTTGTTCAGTTTTCAAAATTTTAAATTTCACTTATTTAAGATCGAGTGCAATAGTCGGAAATGGATAGATTGAAATTAAATTGCCCCCCTAAATTGTGTCGAGTTGAGTTTTCCCCCATTTGTTCCATTTCGTTCATTTCAATCGAAAAGTTTTCACCTAGTTTCGAAAATAGTTGATGAAAACAAAGCAAAGTCGATTAAAAACGATGAAAACACGGTGCAATTCTCTCTCAAAAATGGTAAATGCAATGCAAAAGTTGTACCAAAAAGCGAAATTAAATTTTTGGAAATATTGTTCAAAAATGTTTGAATTAATTGAAAGAGGAAATGTGTTGTACAGTTGATGTTGTTGTTCAGCAGGTTGTTTGGTTGGTTGGTTGGTGGGTTTGCTTGTGGTGGGAGCACGTGTGTGTAACCATAAGACATTTATATATCATTAATTCGATTATTATTTTGCTCGTCTTTAATACAGATAGGCAGCATTTTGAACTTGACTTTATTTGGCACAGTTTCGGTTTATTGCTATTTTATTTATTTGTTGTACGATAATTAAGAAAATGCAAAACGGATTACGAGTTTTAGTATGGAAAGTATTGCAAAAATCCCATTTCATTTGTTTATATTAATTAATTAATCAAGCGATGCCAACTAATAATATACTTATGTATGTAATTGTTATCGATGTTTAAAGCTATCAAGTGTAATATTGTTACAACAGTTATACACTAAACCCTTTTTTTTCATACTTTCGCATTAGTTGAATTCATAATACAAATTCTGAGTCGGATTATGATTTTTTTTGAGTTCATTCGAGTTTTGGCATATCTGTAGGTAGGTTTTTTATGTGTTCATTTATCTTGGAGATAATTTGCAATAACAAAATTAAATATCACCCGTTCAATTGTTTAAACTCTAATGCAATTTAATTATATTAATTACGCACCTAATTACAATGAATTCTTTCTTCGCACTTACCTGCTAAATGATTCGACTAAACCAACTCAGTGTATTTTCAATTTCAATCAATACATAACTAAATTCTTTTGGGTGCCTAACATACGATTCATTTGTGAATTTTCTATTGCTATCATGTGGAAAGGCAAGGGACGGGGACGTGGAAGGGGTCTGTGGGTCTGTGGGGGACGAGTGCGTCAGGGGGGTTGTCATTTTGTCGCAGTCCAAAGAGCCATTGACATTAATTTGAATTGTTGTTTAATTAGCTTTTCTCTTTGTTTACTTTTCAATATTCGTTATTTTAATTTCGTGAGCTTAATTATCATTTTATTTGCTATTTGCTATTTGATTTCTTTCTGCTCTCGCTGCGGTTGTTATTATTGCTGCTGCTGTTCTAGTTATAGCTGTCAATTGATTATTTATTTTGATTATTTGTTTAGTTGAATTCGGCTTTTGGAGCATTTGCACTTGCATTTGCATTTCCCGCATATAACATTTAAATTGGGTTTTTCGATTAATGTTTATACGCAACGCTTTGGCGAGTATATTCGTTTAGTATTCATTTATTTAGTATTTTTTATTTTTATTTATATTTGTCTATGGTACGAGTATTGTATGCATATATTATATATTTATATATGTTTAATAGTTAGCATATTTCTGTATAATTTTATTCCAGATTTTGATTCGTCTGTTCGGAAACTTGTTTTGATTTTTGAACCTTTTGATTTTGCTGCTGTGAAAAGCCCAGTGTAAACTGTACGCGATTACGAGAATGTAGAGTTAGAGTTATCGTATATGTAGATTTAGCTTAAGTATTATCATATTTTTGATTCAACTATTTTGTTTTTTTGCTTTGCTTAGCTTGAACAACCTGACATTTGATCTTGTAAGTCCGTCTGGGGCATCTCTCTATATGAGTGTGTATACTGCATCAATGTTTGTATGTATATCTGCTTCTAGGCACCCAAACTTAGTCTATATACGAGTTGTATAAAAGTTTAATGCGGATGCAAGTATATGCATGTATGTTTGTATGTATGCGTGAGTGTAGAACTGAACGCATCCAAAATGGGGATGGGGCCGTTGAATGGAGGAATTGATGATGCTTGCCCATAATAATCTTAACATACGAGTATATACTTAGATTGTATATATAGTATAATTGTAGCTCTAATGTAATATAATATATGTTAATTATTTGTTGTATTGTATTTAATACTGAACATTGAGGTACGACTTACGATTATCATTCTTCAATACATTTATTGTATTTTGTTAATTGAATAATTGCCTAGCTCTCAATGTGAATCGAATGTGGAATACAAATCAATGAAATGATTAGTGAATCAATTTGTAAATACCATATATGCAAATTATTTGTCACAACACGCACACATTTTTATTTTCACTCTAACTAACTACGAGTAATTGTAAATATTTCCCTTTTGATTTATGTTTTTTTTTAGCTTTTGTCAATTTCAGATCCTTTTTGCTTAGGTAGTGTGTGTATGTATAATGTTAACCTATAGAATGTTGTCAACCCGCATTTTCACTTAGACCTTAAACTTAAATACGCGCATATGAGCAGCAGCTGCCTCTGTCTGTGTCTGTGTCTGTGTGTGTGTTTGTGTATTTGTGTGTGTGTATGAGTGTAATTAAAAATGTTTTCGATTCGGAAATGGCAGCGACACAGTTTGTGCTCGGCTAATAGTTGAGCCGCTGACTTTTTACCTACAACTTTTACCCTACATAGGATTATAAGCATATCCTTCATCCTTTTTCTTTTTTTTTTTTTTTTTGGTTATCCTCGTAAAGTTGTCTCCTAGTTAGTTTACTTGAGTGCGAGTATGAATTTCAACTTTAGTTCTCTCTCTCTCTCTGTCTCTCTCTATCGCTCTGGTAATTATGGCACTTGAGCATTGTGTGCAACGCGGCGTATGCGTCATCTGTGCGTATGCGTAATTTTACTTGGTTTACTGCAAAAACGCACAACTTCCGCGGCAAATTTCATGTGCTGTACTTTTGTGTGTGCCACATTTGTTTGTGCATCGCAACTCGGCAACTCGGCAACTGAAATAATTAACCTGAAATGTGGCACACACACTTTTCGGGATCCCTCTCCTCTCCTCTTCCCGCCCATCTACTCTTGGCTGTCAAGTGTACAGGGTATGCGTAGTCGTATATCTTCTGATAGGAGCTGCTGCAACTGTTGCTGTTGCTGACTTAATCTAACACTTAAACATGACTCATTAACTGTGCTTCGCTTCCGTCTTGTAGTGCAGTGTAATAGTGCGCTGTATTGTAGTGTAGTGTAATTAATGTATGTGTCAAGTAGTTTGCTTTCAATCCCTTGTTATTAACATTATGTTTAGTATCCAGTTAGTTTTGCATCTGCATTTACGTATATGTATTGTATTTAGTTAATTTCATTTAATTGTTGACTATTTTCCAGACATTTTCCTTTGGTTTTTCTTGGTGTATAATTATTAGTTGAGGCATTTCGGGTTACTCTTGTTTTTTTGCTGTTATCTTTGGTTAGTTCAACTGTCTCATAAAATCCCTGTTTTCGTCTGTCTCTCTCTCTCTCTCTCTCTGCTCTCCCCCTTAGACATGTATCTCGAAGTAGTCGTGGCAATCGACGCATCCTCCTTGATCGCCGCCCATATCTGGCATGTAGCCCATGCCTCCGCTTGCTGTGGGCTGTGTGCTAACCACCATTCCACCCATTCCTGGCATGCCACTCATGCCGCGTGGCGTCTTCTTCCGCGTGCGACTTTGCCGCACGCGGGACTTATGCTAGGAGGGTCGCTTCTGATAGAGACAGTCAATGCAAGTGGTGTACTCGGGTGCCGAGGTGCTTAACTGGTACCCCGACTGCTGGGTCGGCTCATGGGGACAGCTGGGCGGCGGACCGTAGCCCATGTCCATGTCCATTTCCTGCATATAGCTGACCATTGGCACTGCCATTGGCATATACTGTTGTGGCGCCTGCCTGGGCAAGGCATCGTAGATGGGCTGCGAGAAGGTATTCTCTGCTGACTGGGAACGCAGTGGTCCGGAGCTATAGACGACATAGTTGCGTTCCGGCGAGACGCCATAGGCGCGATAGGAGCTGCTCGTGGTGGTGCTGTCACGGGAATTAGAACGCTCCAGGGACTTGCTTAGACGGCTGCGACCGTTACCGGAGCCGTAGCGACTGGTGGTGGGTGCGGCGGCCACATAGTGATCGCTGCAGGTCTGATTGTCGTAGACCGGATAGTATTGATATGTCTCCTGGGCATGAGGCTTGTGGCCCGTCTCGAAGCTGCCATGGGCGGACATGCTGCGCTTTCTCGAGCCGCCGTAGGGCACGTCCAGATTGTGATCAGAGCCGCCATGGCTATCGAAGCTGCTGCGCGGTGAATGGCGCTGACAGATGCTGGCCCGATCGGGCGATAAATGATCCACGCTGCTTCTTGGCGAGATGCGGGGCGACAAGGTGGTCGCTGCTGTTGTGGGCTCGGCGCTACAAATGTGCGAGGGTCCGCCCTTCTTTAGGCAACTACGATCGGGACTCTTCGACTTAGCGGGACTTGCGGGTGGCTTCAGTATGCCGGCACTGGGCATTGTGTGCTTAAGGATGCCGCCTCCCTCGGAGCTCCGACGTGGACTGGGCGTGCGTCTGCCAGCGGACAGACGATCCTGCGAGTTGTCACGACTCGAGCAGATGCTCAATCGTTTGCCCTGCTCACTCACACTGCTCCGGGGCGACTTGATCTTGATGATGCGCACCGGGGAGCTGCCCTGAGACTTGCAGCGATCCGGCGATATGTAGATACTCTGACGCTTGCTGCTCTTCGGCTTGCCCAATGCAGCTCCAGCACCAGCACCAGCTGCTGCTGCTGCGGCTGTGCCTCGCTCCGGGGACTTGGCCTTGAACAGCTTGTCCACCTTCTTGTCGATGACCACAATGTGCGAGCCCGTCGAGCTGGTCGGTTCGTCCTCTGTCTCATCCCCTGAACGCTCCGAGGGTCCGGTTGTGGTGCCCGTGCTGTCCGACTCGGTGGCCGGACGTGAGGGCGACTCAATGTCCACAATTACGGTCTGCTGTGTGTTCTCCACAATGGTCTGTGGCTCTGGGGATAGACTCGAGTCGTTCTGCTGCTGATCTGCAGCCTCCTCGCCAGCGTCCGAGGGATCAAAGGACTTCTCCCGCAGGCTGGCCATATAGGCGGCAATGTCACAGGTGCCAGCTGCCAGATTCTCCAGTTCCAGTTCGCTAAGATGCTTGTCCATGAACCGCGCCGTGTCATCTGTCTCTGCCACCTGCTCCGAGCAGCCCGAGCTGCTGCTCGAGTCGCGTTCACGTTCGCGTTCGCGTCGTCTGTGTGTCCCTGGTTCCCGGGAACCTGAGGAATGATGCTGATGCACTACAGCCACCTGTTGGGATGCCGCATTGCGTTCCGCCTCGCTCTCGAAGATTTCAATTACTTCGATTTCCTGCTTGGGCGACTGCCGTGGCGATTGGCGGGGCGACAAGTGTCGCATGCTCTGGCTCAGAGGTTGGGTCAGTGTCTGGGTCTGGTTGAGGTTGGAACTGGGACTGGGGTCACTACTGGCTGTGGTTAAGGTGGTGGTGGTGGCAAACAAGCTACCGCTACTGCCTAGACTTAGATTAAATGTGGCTGCCACTTGTGCGGCATGCGCCTCGGACTCCGATTCAAGCTCGGACTCGCTGCTCTTACCTAGATCCTTCATCAGCACCGGCTGATAGCTGGCCGGCGGATGCGATGATTGTATCAAGCGCGCCTGGCTGCCAGTGCTGCCCACAGAGAGCGTCGATGTGGTGCTAAGGGAGTAGCGAAAATCAAGCAATAAACGAGCATTACTTTTGGGATCGGTAGAAAGTTGTAGGGAGCAGAAGGACCTACCTCAGCGTCAGGTGATTGGGCGTGCGGCCCAGCGTTGCCTTGGGCCTGATTGTGCCCTGCTGCGAGTCCTCCTCGCCCTCCGACTTTGTGCCGGGATCGATGCGTTCAATGTCCGTGCTGTGGTGATGCAAGTGCGGCTGCCTGATGGGCGGCGGCGGCGGTTCCCGTGGATGAGGATGTGGATGTGGATGGGGATGTGGATGCGCACCTGTGGCCTGCTGTTGTGGCTGTTGCAATTGCTGTGGCTGTTGCGAATCTACGGGAGATTGAATGATATCTTTATGGCATGACGAAATGAGCGCAATGAAGTGCAAGGACATTTGGTTAAAAAAGGAATGATTTTTCTTTCTCTCTTGCTAACTTACCTGTGACATCGCCGAGTGTCTTGCTGCGACTGCGAAAACCGCCGCCTGGCTGCTGCGGCAGCTGCTGGGAGTGCGACAACGGTGCATAGTGAACCACGCCCACAGTGGGCGGCAGGTCATCACCCTCCTGGCTACCTGACAGATTGTCGTAATCGATGTTGCCCGCCGAATGGCGCTGCGAGCCCGTCTTCTTCTTCGGCTTGCCCAGCGTATGCGAGCCATGTGCAATGGTGATCTGGACGATTAAGGAACCGTTGATATCAGTGTCTATAGGGCATCAGTTGTGCATTTAAGGACACTCACCTGTTGCTTGGGTCGCTCCAAAGTCTGCGAGTTGCCCGCATAGCCGCCCAGCTGCGAGGACATGCCCGAGACGGAGCCGGAACTGCCGCCAAAGTTCTTCATGGGAATTGACATGTTGCGGACACTTTCACGTATGATCTGCCTGATCGTCTTGAGGAATGCATTGCGGAAGTCCGCAGTGCTGTTGGACAGCACATAGACCTTCTCGGAGCGACGCTGCAGTTGCGAGCGCAGATGGATGAGCTCCCACAGGAAGTGCGAGTCCATGTCCTTGGCCGAGCTGGCGCGTACCTGCACCTCAGTGACTGGGATGAGCACTTGGTAGCGTATGATTTCCACCTCATTGGGTGTATTCTTGCTAGACACGCCCTGCAAGAGACAGAAGAAGAGTAAGAGAGATAGTTGGAAGAAGTGAGCAAGCAAATGGAGGTTTCTACTCACCATTAGCTTCTTCTTTTGACGCAAACGCTCCTTGCAGAGAAACACGACCGCCGACTTGAAGACAAAACACATGGCATGCAACTCGAGTCCTTTCTTAATCTTGCCCAGAAAATCAGAGATGTTGAGCCACTCGACGCCGCCGTAGTAAAGCAAATCGCCTGGGAATGCGCAGCAGTGTGGAGGATTGGCTACAGTGGAATGCGGTTGTTGTTGCTGTAACCCACCTGGACTCAAATCGATGGGCTGCTTGCACGACTTCTGATGCTGCCGGAACAGATGATCGAATATGGCGCCATATTCCTCATGGATGCGCTGCATTTCGTTAATGTGCTCCGCCACCTTTTCCATGCCCTTGAGTGCCTCTGCGAAAGGTTGAGGAATGTTGATGATGAGGCGGAAAGGAAGGGAATGGATATAGGGTGGTCAACTTACCGCACAGATGGACGTGCTCGTCGGCCCGTTGGTCTGTCAGATTGCGCATCTGCTGCAATAGCAAAGGATACTTGAGGATGCGCTGTATGGGCTTGATCAGATAGGACTCCAAGGTGCTGCTGTGCTGTTGCTTGGGATTGCGAGCGGCCAGGAACTCCTGCAGTGCATGGTTGCCTTCATCTGGAAAGAGGCAAAAGGTGGAAAATGAAAATGGGAATGGAAAAATGGAAAAATGATTGGACAATTGCAAATTGAGACATTTGGCAAATGATTTGATTTCAATGCGCTTCAGTTGCCATTAATTGCAGCGTTGTCCCATTAGGTGGAGAGAAGACAGGCGGACAGACGGACTTGCTTATCAAGGATATGCTGTTACAAGGATATGCGCAACGTTGACAAGAAAATGTCATTAACTTGTTCTTATTGTCAGCTGAGAAGCTTTGATAAAGGCACAGTCAAAGCCTGTCTGCTGCACGGATTTGCGTCTAATGGTCCCTGTCTGTCCCGACTGCCTGACAGTTTGTCCTGCAACCAGCAACCAGCAGACAGCAGACAGCAGCCTGCTACTGTTGCTGCTCGTAACGAAGGCACTTAAGTGCACTTCTTGCTATAATTAATTATCCTTTCAACTTTTTGCATAAAATTGCATGCAACAGCCAAGCGCAGTCGAGTGTCTGTCGCATCTCTAAAGCTAAAGCTAAGGCAGCCTCTGCCAACCAAAGTTGCCATCCGGATCTGTTGCTGCTGTTGGCAGCTTCTAACCAGCTGCCTATCAAGCTGCCTTGCCTGTCAGTTTAGCCATTCCATCGATTGCAAATATTGCAAATTTTTACCTCAACATTTTGCCTCTTGTGGCATATTGCACATCAACCAATCAGGCACTTTGTTATGCAGTTGTAAAACATTGCTACCTTACTCCCTCTCACAAGCATTCTATTTCTTTGTGTTTGCTCGAGTGTTTTTAAGCTGCGACTAAGTCTAATTTAATTATGACATGTTGTCGCCTAAGCCCGAGTCTCCCTCAGTACTGTGAGCTCTAAGTCCCGAGTCCCAGCTGCTTCTAACTACCAATTTTGCTGCCTTTTATCCGCCTGGCTGCTGCCGCTACTGCTACTGTTGCTGCTCCTTCTGCTGCCACAGGCAGTGGCAACAACGTGGCATAGTTTTCGGCACCGTTCGCCATTTGCAAGCGTGTCATAATTCTACAAGTTTAATTAACAAAAGATACTTGACAGTTGCTGGCATGGCATGAATATGAATATGCTGACACTCCCGCTAATTTCCCGCTCCCACCTTGCACCTCTCTCGGTTTCAACTGCTTCAGCTTCAGCTGCTTCTCGTGGGACTCTCACCACGTCTCGGCGTTTGCGGTTGTAATTATTCATTTAACTTGCAAATCATTTAAAGGAGTGCGGCCTGTGGCAGCTGTGGCAGCAACAGCGGCAGCGGCAGCAGCAGCCACTGACAACAATTGAAGCGCATAGTTTGCCAATTGTTCAAAACTTGTCGCTTGTTTGACTTTTACAACTTTCCTCTGCACACGCCCCCCCCTTCTTTTCGTTTACAACTCAAATAGACTTTGACGCTTCACGCTGATTGCAATAGTTGAGATACACACAACACACATACCCTCCTCACACTCACAACTGCCTGTCTAATAATATATGTATTTATGCGTATGCCAAACACTTTTCTTTTGATTTGTCAAACGACACACATGAGAAGACTTCAAAAGCTCACTTTAAATTAAACATTGCAGGCCAAAAGCATGCAACGATTATTTAAATTTAATGGCAGTCTCAAATATAATTCAATCTCAATGATTAACATCATTGATTGAATTGCAACGTCATTTGTTAATTAGGCAAGCTTTTTTGCTATTTAAATAATCTCATTAATTTCTGAATAATAATAATAAATGTACATATTGCAAAACAAAAGAAACTCAATAATTCAATTTGAATTAGATTTGAAAATGCTTTTCCATTGTTAACCAATCTTTCACTGTTCGAAGAAATTTGAAGTATGTTGCTAAATCTTTTTATAAATATGTAGATACGAGTAAGTTAAATAATTGATGTTCAATTTAATTGGGCAAGAAATTTACAGCTTTCTTTGTGCTGTGAATATGCCAATGAATTCTTTTAGAAAATGCTATAAGAACTTGTTTCTTGCATTTAAAATTGACCCTTAATATAGTTACATTTTTTAGGCTCAACTGTGCTTTTGTTTACTTACTTGGATGCAGAACCTTTTGCGCCTTACTGTGGCTGGCACAGAAAGAGGAGTAGAGCTTGAAGTGATTGACATAGTAGAGGAAAGCGGAGCCAATAGCAAATAGAACATTCTGCAATAAAGAATAGTTTAGCATAGAGAGACTTCCATCTCAACAGCGAGAGAAGACAGATGCTTACCCTAAACTGACCGCAATGCTCGAATTTATTGAATTCGGGCTCCAGTTCGAGTGACTCTTCGAGATTTTGGAGAAACTGTCGCTGGAATGTGACAATCTCGTGTATGTTGCCAAAGAGCGCATTGATTTCCGCATTCGATAGAAATGTTTCCCGTTTCATGGGCTCCAGATAGTGCTCCAGTAGATTGTTCAAGTGCTGCATGAAAGTGTAATTCAGTTGTTGTTTCAAGTTGTTGCGCGTTGTTGTTCAATAAATTAAAATTTGTTGACACATACAAAGGATGCGAGGGTAAAACATGAAGCGAGTGAGGCGAAAAAGTATAAAAAAATGCATAAATTAAATTAAAAAATCAACAGCAGACGCCAAAAAAACACGCTCCAACTCCCTCGACTGAGCTGAGCCAGAGACCGAGGAGACGCAGGAGGTGCAGGCGTCCAGTTTGGATAGCTGAACAACTTTTTAGTTTGCCGAGTAACAGGACAGCACACACACACACACATACTCGTGCAGCAGTAAATAAAAATATGAAGGAAAAAAAAGAACTGTAGCATAGCCGCAGGCCCGCGCTTTCATTTGGAACAATACTTCCGGCCAGCGGATGGGCGGGCGAGGTGAGTGTCGGGTGTCGGGTGTGGGTTGCGGCAGAGATAAGACTCGGCCACGTTGCCGCAGCGGCGCTTTACATAATTTCTAAATTATAATAATTATTTGTATGCTTCCTGGGCGCAGGCCAAGGGACCGAGAGTCGTCGACGGCCTTTAAAGCCGCCGCCTGGTTAAAGGATTAAAATTTGCATTTTTAATTGCAGCGCAAGTTGGACTAATGAAAGAACCAGACAAAAAAACAAAAAAAATGTAAACCAAATTGAAACTGAACTGAACTACAGAACAAAAGATTGACTTGAACATGCGGATAATAGGATTGGGCGACTTACCTTCACATAGGTGCGCTCCGTGTCCACCAGCTCCATGATGACTTTGCGCAGCTTCTCGGCATCGGTCAGCTGGCGTGACGGTGTCAGCGCTGTGGTCGAGACCGACGATGTGACTGAACCCGTGGGGCTCGATTTGCGCGTTTCCTGAGGTGAACGACAAAATCCGGTAACCTTAACAGGTCAGGGTTCGGGTTGGTTGGTTTTGTTGGTTGGTTGGTAGATTGTGTTGTGTTTGTTGTGTTGTTGTTGTTGTTGTTGTTATTATTGTTGATGTTGTTGTTGTTGCATGATGAGGATCGTGAAACGAAACAAACGAAAACGAGGCGAGGCGAAGCGACCACAAAAAAGAGACACCAAAAATAAATGACAATAAACAACAAAAATGAAGTTAGCATGACAGAGATAGATAGACGGCGATAGTTATAGTGGGCGACTGGCATACAGAGAGTGGGGGATATGGTTGTGGTTGCCTGTGGTTTGGGGTCATCGTTAAGCTGGCTTGGCTGGCTATGGAAACTCTGTCGCGGCGGCCACTTTAAACAGACGGCAGACAGAAGGGTGTGGAAGTGGAAGTGGAAGAGGAGGCAGCAACGACGTCAGGCTGCGGTTCTAAATGACTGTCACGTCCTTGTCGTAAGTCCAACTTACGTTATGGGGGCGTCGTTTTGTCATAGTTGTTGTCGCTGTCGTTGTAGTTGTAGTGCTAGTTCTAGTTGTCGTTGCTGTTGTGTTTGTGTGCGGTTACAAGCACATTTGGCACTGGCAGTTGACGCTTGACGGTTGACATAGAGTGTGTGTGCATACACCCACTCGCACACCATCACACTAGCACACACACTCGACGAGACTCAACCGGATTTTGCATAAAGCGTCTAGGTGCGCAAATCTTCAGCCCTTCTTATGTCACTTGCACAGTGGTTTGAGCTCTCTTCATTTTGGCTGTTTTGCGTTTTTTGTTGGTTTCTCGGTTCTTCGTTATTTTTTTTTTGTTGGTCTCTCGGTTTTTCGGGTTCAACTTGGCTTTATTATTCTTAACTCTGCTGTTTGCTATTTGTTTTGGCAGCCTGCTTAGAAAAGTGTTAAATGACGCGTTGACCGGAACTTGGATAAATTGACTTGCCACGCCCCCATCGCTACCCTCAACAAGGCTGAGCAAAATATTGAACGAATTTGCATTGTAAATGCCTAAACAAATATTTTTATGCGCCTAACATTCGCCAGCTTCTCTCTTGCCACTTTTGCCTTGCTTTGTGTGTGTGTGTCTGAGTGCTGTGCAATTTGCAAAAGGTCAGAGTTTAAATCAACAGCAGGAAAAAGGGAGCGGGGAAGGGACAGAGCGACGACCACTGTGCTTGACAGTGATGCGAATGCGAGCAGCTTGAGGGGCCGCCTGTCGCCTGTCGGCTGTCCATTGACGTTGGCGATGGCGATGGCGTTGGTGTTGGCGATGACAGCGTGACTATGCTGAAAGGCTTAGCTCAAAATCCCATCCCTTCTGCGGCCACCCGCTTGCACGCATTCTGTGCGGCCTTTGAGGTATTTGATATCTTCCAAAAATTCAAATTCAACAAATTGCACTTAAGCTGGCGCCCTCTGTTGTTGCGCTGCTTCAACTTTCAACAAGTAGGAATATTTTAAATTGCAATACATATGCAAATGCGTGAAATTTACAACAAATATCCATAATTTAGTCACGCGCTAAGGGCTGCACATTGTTGGCTTATGGTCGCAACGCCATCTATCGTTGGATAGCCCGCCAGGCGCAGTTAATATAAATGCTTATTTTAAATATATGATATTCCATTAGTTTTTAAATCATGTCAGTTTGAGCTACCTTTCGGTGCGTACTTTTTGTATAAGCCCTAATAATACTAAATATTTAATTACTTTTGTCACATTGAATTTAACCTTTCGACTGAGTAAATTAACAAACTAACATCCAATGAAACTTAAAAAAAAAAAGTTGGCGCCCTCTACCGCTCAGTTACCTAAGCTCTGTTTTAACAACTGCATTCCAATTGTTCTAACTTGCATCTATTGTTGCCTGTGAAACTTGTCAAATTATTTGCAATTTTCTCGTGAAACTGGCGCCATCTGTCGGCATTGTCGACAAAGTTGAGCCAATTGTACTGGGTATTATCATTTTCTCATTCTCCGATGCTATTTGCAAACTGGCATTTGCCGTCACTGACTGATATTTTTGTCACGTTTTCAGGGCTCACACTTTCTCCACCTCTCTCTCTCTCTCTCTCTTCCTCCCGCCCTCTCTCTCTCTCTCTAGTGTTTCCCTGAGTGTGGCAACAACAATCTCATGAAATTTCAGCTGTCATTGTTCGTGCAACATTCAGTTGAATTGTTCTTGTTGTCGTTGTCGTTGTACGTTGGCATTGTGAAAGACATTTCACTTTTATGCAGTTGCACTTTGTGTATTATTATTTCGTTCGCTCTTGCTATCTCCCTCTCTCTCTCTCTCCTGCTCTTATTCTCCCTTTTTTTGTTCTTGTTGTTGTGCAGCTTGTTCTTGTCTACTTTTAACTGTTTTATTGTTCTGCATTTCTTTCTTGTTGCAACGTCGCTGATTTGCATAAGCGGCGACAGCGTCGACGATGACGGCGACCCAAAACCAACAAAGAGGCTGACACAAAAGGGATGGAGGGGCGGAGAGGGGCCAGGTGAGCGGCCAGCTGCTGAGTGCCAACATTGTTGTTGCAACTGCTGCTACTGCAGCTGCTGGCGTCATGCCCCAAAGATGAAAAATTTGAAAATTTCTTGAATTTCTTGGCGCTGTGCGAAATGTCAACTTGAATTAAAAGGATTCTTATGTAACGCCCTGACTCTCCAGTCAGTCAGTCAGTCACTGCAGCCTGTCTAGCCATGTGTGTGTGTGTGTGTGTGTGTGTGTCGGCCTCAGTGTGTTTGTGTGTCACAGTGTTCAAGTATCATTAAATGAAGTGGGTTTCTGCCAGTTTCGAGCACACTTGGGTAAAGCATATCCAGAAACAAAGTGCATTCTGTGGCATCTTTGCGTTTCTTTCTCTTCGCTTCGTTGTCTCCGCTGTCCTCTGCCCCTCACCCTCTCCCCCCCTTCGTCTGCCGACCGACCGTATTTGTTGTGTATATATCCTTGATATTTTTATGCCAGCCCATTTCTATTTGTGACGTTTATTGTTTGGTGACTTGCAGCAAAACAAGACCCAATAGGCCAAATGTGCCCCCTCCCACTCCACAACATCTTGACAGCCACCTAGACGCCCTCCATTCCCTACCTCCCCACCGCCCCACGTTTGTTGCTTGGCGTCTGTCTGTTCAAACCCCTAATCCACTTGAAAGAAACAGAGTCTCTCACAGCTCTGGCAAATTTCAATTTGTGCACATTTCAATCAGAAGTGCACCACATCTCCAACTGCCTCCCCACCCCTCGTGTGTGCGCCTCTCATGTTTGGCGCTCGTTTTAATAGTTTCCGTTTCCGCTCAGCGAGTTCAAAGCAATTGGAACTGACTTTGCCCGCTGCTTAAACCAGAAGCTGGAGTCGGGAGTCGGAGCCCAGCCAAGTGCCAAGTTCCGGGCTCAAGTTGAATGTGTTCTTCGCTTTACTTTTTTTTGGCAACGATGAAAAGGGGCAAGGAGTAAAAGGAGGGGGTTTAACGTGTTTGCGTTTTGTTTCTTCTTGGTCATGTTTATATTAGATATATAGAGGTACGAGTACATACATATACTCCTCTTTGAAAGCGGGAAAAGGGGCGAACTTGTTAGGGCGGGGAAGGGGAAACTTACTTGCTCCGCCGTCTTGAGCAGATTCTCAATTTCAAAGCTGCTGGTGCGCGATGTGGGTTTGGCCACGCCCAGTACCGAGACACCGCCACCACCCACAGCCAATTGCGATACTGTTGGCTCCACAAATGAGGGCGCCGGCGAGCTTTCCGCCTCCGGTGAATACAAATCCTTGCCAGTGCCATCTGCAGCAGGAACAGAGAGAAAGAGATGGAGAGAGTGGGGAATGAGTTAAGATAACAGTTAGTCATGTTTTTATTATCATTATTATTATTATTAGTTTTTTGCTGCTCATAATTAGTTGCCACTGGGCCTGGTTCCATCTTCCTTCTCGTTCTTGGTGTTCTTGTTGTTGTTGTTGTTGTGCAATGCTTTTTGGCCAGTTTTAAAGTTCGATTAAGATGGCTATTTGTTACCCATGTTGTCGTGCTCGTTATTGTTGTAGCTGCAGCTTGTTTGTTAATTTTAAATTCCATGTTTGCGCAATAAAAAAAGCAGCAGGAATTTAATACTTGCTCAAATGGCGCTACCAAAGCAACAAAAACAACACCGAAACGAGCACAAAGTAGAAACATTGTTATTGAAAGACTGCTCGACAAGCACATACCCTGCAGCGTTCAAAATGCTCCCAATATACCCTAGCTATTATCACGTATACACATATGAAAGGTTTTCTCAAACGCTAGATGGCGCTGGTAAGGCATGTGGTTGCTCTCCAATGTGGTTCATAAATATTTAAATAATTCACCTATTTATTGGCAGATTGTAATGCAGTTACCAGCTTAACCACAAAGAATTCAATTTGATAGAACAATTTTAACTTATTTATGCGAAAGTGTACAAGCAACTGTAGATCTTTTTAGAGTTTTACAGCTTTATATGTTGCAGTTTAAGTTTAATATGCATTGGCTAATATCAAAACTGCTTAAATTATTAAGAACATAGTTAGTTAAAGTGAATATACCCTTTTATGGGACTTGTGTAGTGAGTGTAGGGTATAAAAAACAGCACAGAAGCGGCAGTGGCAACAACAACAAAATGGGCGCATAAAGCTGAGCGTAATAACAACAACAACAGCTCAACAAGAGCCACAACAAGCTGTAATGATTATTGCTGCGATGTGTTTGCCACAACGTCCGCACAGCGCTCAACGAGCAAACGGAGTGCGGGGCAATACTGGATGAGAACACACACACACACACACATGCTCGCATTCACACACACATACACAGACAGCAAAGATTTTACCCAAAAAAAGAAGAGCAAAACAGAAAAAATTTATGGGCCATATATGGGCTTGAATACAGATGGAAGTAGGGAAGTGTATGTACGTCTGTATCTATGTGTGTATATTTTTGGGTGCATGTGTATGTGTGTGCCAGTTTATATAGCGGTAGTTTTTGGCAACGCCAGGAAACGTTTAAAAATCATGTCCTTGAATGCCCTACTCTCTATGTGCTGCTGCTCTTGCTCTGTTCTAACTTTCGACTGTATGGCTCTAGCTTCTCTGCTCTTCCCACCTCGTTCCCCTCTGCTGCGTATGCAAATTGGTTACTACAAATTTTATGAACATTTTGCTTCAAATTTGACACCACAGCCTGGTATCCTAGAGAGAGTGTGTAAGATATTGAAATTGCCGCCTTATAAATTTCAACTTGCGGTCTTCTTACAAATTGCACGTAGTCCTTTTGTAAGTGCCATTCAACAACAACAATAACAATGAAAACAACAACTTGCGACTAGGCTAATAACTTATAGACGTTGCTCGTTGTTTGTTGTCGGTTTGCTGCTTGTCGGTTCTCAGTTGCCACTTGCCAGTTGCCAGCACACAGTTCTCGCTTCTTAGTTGTTGTTCAGGTTGGGAACGTGCCAACCTAAATTTGTGCATTGCCCATAAAATGCCAGAGTTTTAGTGGCTTTATGTAAACTATGATGGCTGCCCGGGGAGTCGAGTGGACGACGACTTTCAGTTTATGATACGTGCAACATACTGAGGTGGGTGAAGAGATTTTGCCTGGCAAACGTGAGGCAGTTAAAGGCATCGATTGCACTTGGACAGGTGAAGAATAACAGCTGCAGCAATGAGAGCTCATATTTCCAAGGTATCAATCATTATTTCAACAATGAAATTGGCTAGCAATTTTAAAGTCTACATTTAAGATATTGTTTGCAATATTTTTGGCAAGTGAATTGACAACACCTGAACTAACTGTAAGAGTTATAATTGTCAAACATTCTTAGCTCTTTAGTTACCTAATTAAATAAGATGATTATTCTACGAAGTCACAAGATAATTAATTTTATTTGAAACTTTTTATACAAAAAGGAAAATACAGAGAATTATTTGCCTTTTGAATAATTCGCCGTAAAATCAACGCAAATTTCGAGGAACGAAAAGTAAAGAGAGCCTTGGGAATATCCCAATCTATTTTATCGACAAGAGCTCTTTGTGTCGCTGAAAAGTGCTGAAAAGCCATCAGTCTACTGATTGCCAACAAATTACTGTGTTCATAATTTGGGCGTGCTTTCAAGTGGAATACTGCACTGGCTTTTGTGCCTTTTGTTATAGGATTATATATGATAATTAAATCCTTTTGGGACTCTTAAATGAGCTACGAGTTACGATGTTACAAGCTTGACCTGTTCCACAGACTTCACATGAGTCCTTAGTCTTGTTTCCTTTTCTTTACATCGTTGTTGGCCACTCTCTTTTTTCTTTTGCGTTCTTCTCTGTAAATTCCACTTAATTGTGCATTTAATAAGCTAAAAGTGCTTCAACATGGCCCAGAACTCCAGCTGCCTGCTGCCCAAGTTCTTTCTCTGTTTAATTGCCAAAGTGAAATGTAATCCATTTTTTTTTCTCTACCCACTCCCTACACTTTCTCCTCACTCGCCCACTTAGTCCTGCCTATCCTTCATTCATTTTGAATGGCAAACGCTTTTTTGTGCATATGCCGCCATATCCATAACCCATATGCCACAAATGTCCGTTCATCAGGCAGTCAGCACGTTCATAAGTGTGTTTGTAAGTGTGTGTGTGTGTGCGTGTGTGTGTGCGTGTGTGTGTGTGTGCTATAATGGGGTATGTGCACTGCCTTCTTATGGCCACCCAAACACACATACATATACAGTTACACACTTGCAACCAATACGTGTGCCAGTTGCAGTTGCATGCGAGTCGTTTAATTTTTGCTACATTTCCTTCTTCATTTTTGCTGTATTTTATACCCTGTAATCTGGCATTCATTGAGAGAGTCTTGTTAATTTTTTGGTTTATGTTTTGCATTGCTTAAATCTGCTGGGTATCTGTTAGTCGTGCTTTATTGTCGCTTGCAGAGTTGCATGTATTTTATTTTAATTCTTTTTTAGTTTGTTGTGCCTTTTAATTGTTTGGCGCATAAAAAAGTTTCATTTTGTGAATAAAATACATATACACTCGCACACGCACACTCACACATATCAGTTGTTGCCGTTGTCGTCGTCGTTGTTGTTGCTGTTGCAATTGTTGTTATAGTTGTTTTCTGCGTTTGTTGGTTTTTAATTGTTTTGTGTTCTTAGCCACTTCGGCTTTTTGAGTGCAGTGCAGCGTATGCGTGTGTGTACTATTACTAGTGTGCATGTGTGTGTGTGTGTGAGTGTGTGGTGCAGTTTGTAATCCTGTAATTATGTAGTCGTTGTTGTTGCACAACGAAACCAAACCAAACGAAACGACAGCCTAGCGGAGGGAAATCGTGCCACAAAAACCTCATCTCATCCACCTCCGCCCGCCATCTCGCTCACACACACATACGCTAGCGCCTTCTCGCTCTGGCTGTTAGCACGCTACTTATTGATGTAATTGTTGTTGCATGTTGTAGAAGCACTTGCAACATGCATTAAACGAAAAATATAAATTACTTTAATGAACTTTACAAATTCGCATGCAGCGCCCACGCCCGGAAATGCGCTTCACGTTTCCGCTGCAGCCCCCCCTTCGCCTGCTTCCTCTCTTTCCCTCTTCATCACACACACACACACACACACACAGAGCAGCCGCACCTTAACCACAACAACAACTAGCACAGGTGAAGGTTCTGCTGTGATTAGTTTGTTGTAGCCGGAGATGAATGTTCTGTTGCGGCTTTTAAAATGTTGTTGAAAAATCCCCCCTCAAAATAGAAAATGTGTGGGCAAAAGTAGGAAAATTCCACACACAGTTTTAGTTTGAACGTTGAGCGTTGGGAAAACCGCTTAAAAATACTTTTATTTAGTGGTTATTGTTGCACAATACTTACTCCAACCGGGCGCTGGCACAATCAGTCCAGTTATCATCTCCTCACTCATCACTGGCGGATCTGTTGGCGGCGGCGGGCACACCAGGGAGTCAATCATGTCATCCGTGACACGCATGATGCCAACTAGATCTGGCGGTTCAGTGCGCGATGAGCTGCAAGAAGTGCGTGGGAGAAAAAAGAGTGAAAAAACTTTGAAACAACTTTTGGCTTGTTGAAAAATTAACATATATTTTTATTAGATTTGATTTGCTTCACTTCAAACTGAATTTCAAAGTGCGGATTGGGTTGAGACCTGAGCACTGTTTACCTGGACTCGACGGCAGCTGACCTTTTTCTATGTCAGTGGCAAAAGATGCGGAAAAATGGCTGCATAATTTGAATGGTATTTGTGGGTAGTCGGGAGTGGGCGGGCAATGGGGAATGGGGAATGGGGAATGGGTTACACTTTGTTGCCTCGGCAAACGCTTAGCACAAAAGCCAATGCTGCGCCCATAAAGAGCAGCTAATTAGGCTATCAAAATGCTGTGGCCAGGTTAAAACCCAGACCCGACTCGGGCTGTGGCAGTGGCAGTCCAAGAGAAGGGACATCGCAGCAGCCAAACGGAACAAGTGCCCTCCTCTTTGGCCCGCCACCTAACCCCTCCTGCAACTGGCCAGCTTGTTTATGTTGTTTTTGAATTATGCCAACAAAATACAAAAAAAAAATAAAAGAAATGAAAAAATCAAATATTGAAGCCTTGCAAATTGTTTGTGCTTTTTGGCCATTGCCATTTTTCGTGCTAAATTTCACATTTTTGATTTGTTGCAAAACAATTTGCTCATGTGTGAGTGTGTGTGTGGTTTTAACAATTTCCGGCAACTTTTTATTGGCCAACAGCGGCCTGTCGAATGTTGACATTTTTTGGGTTTTTCCGCATAATTTTTCAAAGTTGAAAGTTTGCTGCGATGTGGTATTTAGCATTAAGGCGTTGACTAAGGGGCGTGGCTCTCAGACATGACATGCCATAATGTGCAAAAGGGGAACTTAATTTTGAGATTGCTTCGTGTTCCTTTTTTTTTAATTAATAAAAGTGGTTTTTGCATTGCCGAAGTCGAGAAATTAATGAGAAATTTCCAAAGATGAAATGGTAAATGATGGAGGCGAAAAGTTCCTGATTTATTTATAGCAGAGCTGACAGCCTATCGATATCGATGGCAGAACTGATTATGTTCTTAAGGAGAGCATATGCTAAGCAAGTCTAGCAATTGTATATTAACTAGTCCTCTTGATTAAATACTACATACATAGCCTAAGCATTGACTAGACAAATGTTTTTTTATGTCAAAATAATTGTCGAAATAAATGTATGTTGTTAATCAGACCGACAAGCTAAAAGTTTCCATTCGCTGTCAATTTGTTTGCGAATCTATTGCCTATGTAAACAAGTTATTTTATATCAAATCTAATTGAGTAAATGAATTGAAAAACTGTGCTTCTATGCCGGCTGTAACTGCTACTAAAATAAACTAAATAACAATACTTATATACAAATATTCTATTAAATTTACCAATTCCTATTAAATTTAAATTTTAATCATAAGCTTTTATTGCACAGACTTTAATTTAATTTAATTTTGAGTACTTGGGCATTTTATCGAGATCCAAGACCGGTTTGCAAGTCTGTTTGATTTATATAAACTAGGAAAGTATCCTTCGGTCAACTCCAATCGATTGTTATTCTTAGAGATTACATTGTTATGCAGAACTGAAATCGATATGTTTATTAAGCCAGAGCTGAACCCGATGATGCGACAGAGTCGAGTCTAGGAGCAAATACTCGTCTGTTATTATAAGTGTCACGTATATGCTATTTGGTAAATGCCAAAAACCCCTGCAGTGGCTACGTAATTAATTTCTATACAATGAATGCAGCGAGGTCAATATTGCTGCTGTTATTGAAATTGGGCCATTGTTGCTGATGAACTGAGGCACGAAAATGGCGATAAATCGCATTGTAAGTTTAAACAATGACCCAGCTGGTGGGCGACTAAAATAGTTAATTAATCTGTGTATCTGTTTAAACAATGCGAAGCGTATGCAAATACCGAATGCAACAATACGGCAATATGGCCAGCGGGAAGACGTACGTGTATTGTCAATAGAAATAGAAATGTCATGAATGAATGACAGCAAAAGGTGGTGGTGGTGGTGGTGGGTGGTGAGAGGTGGGGCAGCAGCAGCAGTTGCAAATGGTCGCACTTAGCTGCCGTTGCATTCAAGTCAACAGATGTTTGCGGAACGTGCGATAGCTGGACAAACAATTGACAGTCGAGTCGAGTTGAGCTGAGCTGAGACTGAGGCTGAGGGGTGGCCCAGAGGGAGGTGGGGCAAATAAGAGTACACTTACCGCATCATCATGCTGAGGGACTGCTCCTCCTGCAGGACGCTCTCCAAGTACATCATATCTAGATCAGATACAATCGCACCATTGATGACCATTATTTCGTCTCCTTTGATAATGCCTGCAATGGAAATAGAAACCCAAGCAATATGAGTTACAGTTAACTATTATGCTAGTGCACAAATAAACTTGGTATATATTATATGTGTATATATGTATCTTTATCTTTGTATTTATCTACAGTTAAAGGACAGACAATGGACGCTGCCTTTTCAGCTCCATCAGCCAAGTGAAACGTAAAAGATGCGCGTTGTCTAACGTTGATAGTTTCTGTTTCTTAGCGTGAAGGTAGCGAGGGGGTAGAAGGGGGGAGGGGGCGCCAGGAATATATACAGCATCAATTGTAGTAGAGGCAGTGACATCTTTCGTACATAGATAAGCGCCCATGTCTTTGCCAGTGATAAAACAATAACAGCATTGTGGCTTTTGCATTGTTCATACGCCACGTTGCCAGTTTTACGTCTTTCGTTAGCATTTTCTAACGTGCGTCGTCGTTGTTGGTGTGTGTGTGTGTGTGTATATTTTCTACAACATTTATTTCGAGCAGGCTGCTTGTTTTCTGCTTGCCTTCATTTTGTTTTGCAGCTATTGCTGTTGCCTTATCATTGTTGTTGCAGCTGCAGTTTCTTTTGCCGCAAACTTCGACAGATTACATGTGCAACTTCTACTCTCTCTCTCTCTCTCTCTCTCTATCTCTCTTCACCGCCCACACTGTGGCCTTCTCGCTCTATCTGTGAGGGTTGTTATCTGTCTGACAGTTGTGTAGTTTATGCCAGACTCGGGCACACCTTGAACCAACAGCAGCACCTACATACGTGCTGCACACACAATTTTTGCATTTGTTATAAATTTCAAATGGATTTCTTCTTTTCTTTCTTTTTTGTTTTTTGGGGCAAACAGTGTGGTGTAAAGAGAGGGAGGGGCTAGGGGGGAATTCGTTACGTTTACGTTTCGTTTGGTTGCGTTGCGTTTCGTTTGCTTGGGGATTATTTGGCTTTGGTATTGCCAGCATATGCATTAGACAAATATCAACTCGACTTGTATTTATATTGTTTATTTTGCGGTTGCTCTTTTCCTCCCACTCTCCCCAGCTCCTCATCCCCTCCCGCTCTGCTGCTGCTGCTTTTTTTGACTGTCTGCGTTGTCAACAGCTTTGTTCTTTGGGCTTGAGCAAATTGTTATGCCATGTTTGCCAAATACTTTGCCACGCTTGTTCTTCGTTCAACACACTCGAGTGCGAGTGTGCAGCATGCAAGTTTTGTGCACATGCTGCCGCTGCCACTGGCACTGGCGGTGGCACAGTGGCAGCTGCGCTTGTGGCCGTCATTATTATGGATGGGCTCTCGCTTCAGAAGTTGCTGCCTCTGTTTGTTAACTTGAAAAGGCCAAGCACATACACAGAGAGAAAGAGAGGCGAGATCATACTGCAAGTTGCACTTAAAGCAGCCGCGTGCATTGATTTAAGCCAGTTACAATTTGTGCGCTTTCATTAAAGTGCTGGCCAAAGACTTTTGGGGTTTCAATTAGCTCAAGAAAAGTGGCAAGCCGCAGCATTTGCATTTGCATTTGCATTCGCATTTGCATTCGAATTCGACTGTTGCCGTTGCATTTGTGGTTGCACTTGTTTTTGTTTGCAGCATTTGGCATTTCAAGTCGCAAAATGCCATTGGTCTCCTGTTCATGACGAGCTTTGTTTGTGGTCCCCTTAAATTTGTCTTTGGCACAAACTAATACGAATTAAATTCAATTATACCAGCCGAGTCGAGTGCCAGCTTAAAGTAACAACTAACTGGCCTATTCCAGCTCCAAAGCATCTCCTTAATTTATGCACACTCACGCAGTTCCATTCAATTTAATGCCAGTGCTCAAGCTGTGAAATATTGCGTATACGTAATATTTGCTTGCTATCATTGTCATTGATTTTTGTCTTCTGTTTTGTGTTATCTGCTTATTGTTTGGCTCTCCCACAGAGACAATACTTGTCTAAAAATGCTAACGATACATGGCTTATGTGTAACTTGCTACTAGCACAATTTATTGCACTCTTTCTCTCGAAATATTTTGCTACAAATATTATGCAGCAAGAGGTCTTTATTCATTTGCAATAATTGAACTTTGATTACACATGCGATTGAATTGCAGTTGCAGATTTGCTAATGAAGCTGCATTGCAGTGCTGTCAAATAGAAAGAAAGTCATTAGCAAAGTCTGCCACTTTTCACTTTCCACTCGAGGGCCCGCTTTATTTGCTGCTCATTAAATTCAACACCCTGGCTGCAAAAACTTGTCCAGTGGCATTGTTAACGCAGTTTTAAGCCACCAAAAAAAAACACGAAAAACGCAAACAAAGCAACAAAAGTGTATAAAAAAAAGTCATAGCAAATTATAAACTAACCGCCAGTGGCAGGGCTAACTTTTGAAGGCGCATTGCGTCAGAGGGATGGGGGACAGGGACAGGGGGTACTAACTTCATGTCTCACTTTTTGCCAGCGATTTTGGTGCGCATTGTTTCATGGACTTTTGATTCGTTGTCGTCGTCTACGTTTTCTTCACCGTCGTCGTCGTCGTCGACGTCGTCATCGTTGCCACATTCGCACTCAACGTGCTTAATGAGTTTTCCGCTGTGAAATTTTCATTCAGGTTCATCACTTTTGCAAGTGCAGCATTGCAGTTTGCAGTTTTGCAGTTTTTCTTCTTATTCTCTACACCTGACACAGGTGCAGAGGGTTGGGGAGGGCAGAGCTGTGTCACCTGCACTGTCAACATCAGGCGACATAATTTAAAGCGCAGCTCTAGTGGCATTTCGACTACAAGCACTTGACTTGCTGCGTCTCTTCCTGCTCTTCCTGGGCCCCTTTGGGGGTGCATGCAAATGCCAACTTAAGTTGATTTTAAGTGATAGAAAAACAACAAGGAGCCGACTCGAATGGGTTGTGGTGGGGTGAGTGGACTAAGACGCCTGAAAACTCTTTAAGGACTCGACATGCTATGGCCCTGTGGCTGCCATTACAGGTGCATTTACACAGCATGAATGCGGGAGAGAAACGGAAGACTTCGAGTGCGCTTCTCATCAGGCAACGTGATCTCTGAAGAAGTAGCTGGCAACTGGAGTTGGGAGTTGGAGTTTGCAGTTCGAGTTGCAGCTGCAGCTGTGCCCCGAGCTGTGTTGCAGCTGCAGCAGTGTGCCACTTGACGCAATGACTCCATGCCAACCAAAGTGAGTTTGTTCAAGTTTTTCTCTTTCATTTTGCGACATAAAAGTGAAAAGCATTTAAATATAAAAGAAGCTCAACTCAACACAGAAAAGAGCACGTCGAGTGTGCGGCATGCTGGCTGTTGGGCTGTTGGGCTAGGGGACTGGTGGCAAGGTAGCCACACATTGTTACCATAGCTTATGCTTAAACTGTTCAACTGTCCAAAATTAAAGCACAATTCACAGGATACTTACCATTGTGCATGGCAACGCTCTTGTCCTCGACACGACTCACATAGCAACAGAGCTCGTCCTGGCGCTCGGCATTCTCGATCAGCTCGGCCTCGACGCTGAAGCCCCACATCTGCTCCAATGTGGTGCGCTGCAGTTCCACCTGGTACAGTATTTTCATGCAGACCTCGACAAATTCATGATTATGTAGCTGCAAAGTGCAAAAGTCCAAAAATTAGCCAAAAGCCCGCAAGCAACTCTTGTAGGAGTTGGAGTTAGTAGTAAGAAGTTATTTTTCCCCAGCAAGTTTCAATAAATTTTTTGCAAACCCCTGCACCCTCGCCCCATTGGTTCTAGCCACCCGAAAAAGTTGTTGGTTTAATTCGCAATTTATTGAGCAGGCAAAAAGTTTCTGGTTTTTTTTTCTTTTTTTTGGGTGCAGCTGCACTTTTGACCTGGCAATATTTACAGCTTGTTGTTCGCCTCCATTCTAACTTTTTACGGAGTTTCATTCGCCGTTTTGCTGAAGCACTTAGCCCTGGGAGGAGCTCTAGGCGCCAAAGGGGGCGGCTGTGGAGCCGAAGTGCTGACTTGAGAAATGGCATTCTCTGACTAATCGCCTGCTAAGTGGCAACATTTGCTATTTACCAAACAACAACAGCAACAGCAGCAACAACTGCCGCTGCACTTTAAATGAAAATATAGAATCTGCCAGATAACAGCCATAAAGACTGCTTGCAGTTGGGAAATTAACAATTATTTATCATTTTGTGCAATTTCTGAGCAAATCTCTGAAATCTTTGTATATGATTTCTGCACTTTGATTACACAATTTAGTTGCTAATTGCAAGTTTAATTGCTATTTCATTCATACACATCTGCACTAAATATTTTCTATAATGATTCGAAACAATGTTTATTAAATATTCTTGCAATATTATTAATAGCCTTTAATTGCTACATTTATTAAATTTAATTGCGTGCATGGTTTGTATCACAAATCTCTATTTTAATATTAAAGTTGTTGTTTGGCAAATCGTTTAAATTAAGCCAGAATTAAAGAAAGGCATCTATTCTACATAATAACTTATTAGCTTTTAATTTGAATAGGAAATTAACATTGGTTTAATTTAATTATTTGCACTTAATGTTTTATTATTGCATTGATTAACTATTTAAAATAATAGTATAATAACAAAACAATGCAAAGAATTTGTCATTGAATATTTGCTATATAGGCTAATCAATTGTTTAAGAATTTCTGCGTGCAGTATCGATTTCAAATATTACATACATTCAATGATGATTTAATTAATGAATGCCTTTATTATTGGCAATTATCGTGTATCATGGTCAACATAATCAATTGAATTGTAATTCTAATTCGTTTAAAATGTAATTAACGCTTGGTTTCACACACATGGATTGGCTTCATTTAAAGTCGCCAAATTTCGCACGATATGTGCCGAAGAGGCTCTCACACCTTTTGACCCTTTGCAACACTTGCTGGCTGGCACTTCGTTTGTCAAAAGGAAATCGGATTTAATCCTTTGAATTTGCTGGCAAATGTACGATGTGCGATGTGCGATGCTCAAGTCAGAAATCACCCTTAATTGCCCTTAATTTTGAACAAACAACAAACACGTGCACAAAGTTCAAAGTTCAATAGAAATTGGCACTCACACGAACACGTATACTTGTAGCCCCGTGCAAAGATGTGGGTGGTATGGCGGTCTGGTGGAATGTGGATGGGTTACTTACATAATTTTCAATCAGATCATTGCGATGTGGCACAAAGTAATTGTGATCCTCCATGTCACGTCGCTTCTTGACGCGCACAAAGTGCTCCATGGGATTGAGGCTGCGACGGGCGCAGGCGCTGGCAAGGAATTCCTCCACAGACATCGCGTCACGTAGATAAACTGTCGAGTAAGCATTGTCGGGCATTGCAACTTTGAAGGTTTTTTCCGGCTCGTCACGTGAATTCATCTGGAAAAAGGCAGAAAATTCGATTGGATAAACAGGCGTGCGCACACACACACATACAGTGTCATTAAGGGTGTCGTAGCTCACACACACACACATAGATACACTCATATGCGGAAGTGAAAATTGAAAAATAGCAAAAACACATTTCTACACGAGGAAATGTAATGAAAAACGTCAGCAGCAGCCAGAAGCAGCAGGCAGTCAGTCAGTCAGTCAGGCAGGCAGGACACAGAGAGTGCGAGCAAGCGAAGAAAACTCAGTTAAAATGCTTAACGGCATCATCTCACATCTCATCTCATCTCGCCTAGTCTAGTCTCGGCGTGCCAGTGTTGGTTAACGAGACGCACACAGCTCGAACTGCAGCCAACAGTTTGGCCAACTGCTAAACGAATCAGTCGCCCAGCTGCCAGTTGTTGCCTGCTGCAAATTGCATTTGTATTGGCAGCCATCGTCGAGTCGAGTCGATGGTTTTGCCGGCTGAATAACTTTGACGCTGCAGCCCTGAGGCAGCCACACATGCGAGTACAGGTGTAGCACACATACACATGCAGACTGAGGCTGACAGAGTTGTCAAATGTGCTGGCTGTGTGTGCAGTTTACTACTTGCACAACAATTGAATTAGTTTGGAAGTTGCAAAACAGTCAACGAGAGCGAAAGAGAGTGAAACACACTTGCAACAGCCACATTTACATGCACTTCCGTCAGGCTTGCCACACATGAGCTGCCGCTGCAGGCAGCTGTCGAAAGGAATCTTCGCATTGCATAACAATTGGGCATGCAGCTCGCAACTCGCAACTTGCATACAAATATAAATACCGAATATATGGACATATATGTTGTACAGCAGTATATCGAATACATCGCCTGGAAAGTCATTATGCCACACAGTTGATGCCACACACTGAATCAATAATAAATATGTAATGCAAGCATTTTTGGCTGTCAACTTGATATTCATGTTGAGGCGCCACACCGAGCACACCAAAAAGAAAAGCCAAAAAGCCAAAGAAAATGCGAAAAAAGATGAAAATAAATATAAAAAGGAAATGAATTCTGTTGTGTTCAACGTTGTGGGTCCCAGCTGTGCTCTTCTTTCGTTCTCATTGTTGTTGTTGTTGAATTGTGGCATTTATTTGCTGCATGCACTTTGTGGAAAGCGCAGCCAGAATTGCAAATCATATCAATAAGTATGTCTAGTAGAACTGAGCGACTTGTAGCTACTTTGATTGTTGACACAAAATTATTGATAATTAACTAGTAGACACATTTGTAGTCAAATGGAAATTAATTTAGTATTGTAAGAGATGACATTTGATATGTTTTTGCTTAATTTAACATAGTTATCTTGATGACTTTCTGACTCTAAACACTCTCTCGAAATATTCTGTATACAGGGTATGAACATGATTTGAAAGTATCCTGTGTTGAATGACTTGACTTTTATGTGCTGCCTTAAACAACTTTACCAATCAGAATTTATATGCTGCAGCAGCTACACTTCAGATGCACTTTGCTGTTGCTGCTGCCGCAGCTTTGACCAATCGATTAATGAACTTTGCACTACTTAATGCCACACAACGAGTTGCAAGAGTTGGCAAGTCAATTTGTCAGTTGTCGTCTCGTTGCTTAATTCAATTTCGAGTTGATGTTGGCTCTTCGCTGCACTATTGGCCAATTAAATGCGTCGTGGCAAAAATGGTTTAAAGCCGCCGTTTTTTTTTCCGTTTCTCTTCTTTTTTTGTTTCCAACAACAACAAGCTTTTCCAGCCGAGAGTTTTCAACTCGCGCACATTTTCTGCTTTTGCCTCCGCTCGCCACTCGCAGCTGGATAATGGTCAGTTGTATGTGCTGAGGACGCTGCGGACACCTTTAATTTGATTTGATTTCATTTTCAATTGCCATTTCTGCTGCATTGCAGTTGACATGCTGACAAAATGAAAAGCTACACACACACACAAAAGGGCGGGTTGACTGCACAAAAATATAAACCAAATCAAATGCACATTTTTCAAATTCATTGAATTTTCAGAGCCACATTTACTGCCAAACACACACAGACACACATCCGCTCATCGAGGTGTCTCATTTTGCGTTACAAACATTCTGTATTTATGTTATATGCACTTGTTTTTACCATGCATATTTTTGGCTTCACTGACGACGTCGACATCGACTGCAATTGTGCAGCGTTGGCAAATTTAATTGGAAATGAAGTGTGCACTGAGTGTAATACGCACCGTGCACGTATGCGTGTGTGTATGTATCGAGTGCTGTGCACAAGATTATTTTGCCAATAATCGAAACAAATTGAATTTATGAAATGAATTTCATTATAAATACGAGTAGTTGCAAAATTGGCAACTCTAATTGAAGTTTATCAAATATCCCGCATCAAATATATAACGACTAAAAAAGTATAGTAAAATGAGTCTCTCACTAACATTTTATTAAGCTGCAACTTACTAAGTAACTGCATCAATTACACAGCACACAGTTTTGCAAGTTGACTTTATATCGAATTTAATATGCTTTAATGCTCTGTCTGCTTACACTGCGTATGCGTAATGCAAGTGCAAAAATCTTTAAGCTATGCAAATACGTTGAGTACTTCAGTCGATTTTGCACTGATTGGATTGCATTTTATTTTAATAATTTTTGATTTTAATCGAAAAACCTCAATTTGCATTGGCTATTGACTGATGACTCGCTGAATGACAGACTGACTGTTTGATTGATGGCCAGACATCAAAAGAAAATCTGCATTTGCTTTCAGTTCGATATACAATTTGTAAATTGTAAATGGTAAATTGCAAATTGTGTGTGTAGTTAAGCCGGGCTATTAAAAATGAAGCTGCGGACTTTATGCAAATATTTATACAACTTTGGATTAGTTTTGCTCTCTCTCTCTTTTGGTCTTTTTCTCTCTTTCTTTTCGGGCAGGGCCATTTGGCTAATGGCTTTGTAAAGCGTCAAACTGAGGAATGTGCCACCAAATTGTATTCTACTCGTATTCGTACTTCATAAATTTGTTTTTGTAATTCTTGATGGCCATTAAATTTAAATTATCCAGACCCCCCCTTCCAAACCAAAAAAACAACAACGAGCAGTAAAAAATAAAATATGCTAAAAATACGCGCAAATACATTAAACTCCGCTGGACTTGGGTCTTTCCGACTGGCAAATGGCGACACATTTGGCCATTTTACATTGCAGTTCAGTTGGCTCGCATTAGCGCTCAATTTGGCTTTTAATGTCGTTGCTATTGCCATTTCCGCTGCCTTAAATACAAATTCAATTATTCAAACACACGCACACACTCTCGCACACCATTGGTCATAAAAGTGTGAGACGGTCGCGCCATAAAAGCGTTTTAAAATTGATATAATTTTATTACGCATACGACACGCGGTCCCAAACCAAACCATACCAAACCAAATCACATGACAACTCACCTGCATGGAACGGCGACTGGAGCCGCTATTCGAGCGAGACAACATCGGAGGTCGACGTTTGGTGGCACCGCGTCCAGCTAGCAGATTATTGAGCAGCGACGGCGACCGGGCACAGATGAAGGCATGGAACGAGGAGACCGTAAAAACTCCCAGCTTGTTTAAAGTGTTCTTCGTGGGACGTGACACATGTGTGAGCAGCGACTGCAAGCAGGACAGAGAGAAAGTGAGAAAATAAGATATTGAATTTATGATAATCGAACTTTAAAGTGCAATAAATTCACTTATCAGCATCGTTTTGATCCTAGAAAATATGAATTGAGTATTGAGAGAAAAACAGCTTGTCAGACATTTATTTCGCTTCCCCCGCTCTGTGAATTGAAGCATCTTAATGCGAGCATCGAGTATTATGACAGAATGAGATGTTGAAATAAAGTATGTTATATTAATGCGACAAGTGTGTACTGAAAACTAAAAGTGTGAATTTAAAATATGCAGAGAGAGACATAAGGTTACCTATACTAAAGCAATAAACTCATCTTAATGCAGTGTATGTTTAAAGACACTAATGAAGCAATTAAGATAGGAAAAACTCAGCCAGGTTATTTACCTTTACATTGATTGGACAATAGAGGATTGAAATAATTGTAGAAAAGAAATTAAAGAAATAAAAAACGACAACAAAAGAAGAACATGAAGAGAAATAAACCACACGGCAAAATAAAACTACAACCTCCAAAGAGAGTACAAATTAAAGGACATTAACGTGACAATGTAGAAGAGAGTGCAGCGGAAAAGGGAATTGATTAATGTCAGCAAATGTGCTGCACAGCGAGCGGGTATAAATTGAAGTGCATTAATGTGGCAATGGAGGACTAGAATAATTATATAAATTAAACAAGCAATTGTATGGCTGCACAGGACATGGAGTATAGACGAAGAGAAACCTTTTAGGGATAGGCGGCTCTCCTAAAAAGAGTCAGATGATTAATGTTTGGTCATTTTGAGTGATATGACATAATTAATATCTGGATACAGCACGCACACTAAGCCAAACCCATTAACTAATGCATTTGTGTGTGTGTGTGTGTGTGTGTGTGTGTGTGTGGACTGCAAAGTGTGCTGTGCAAATAGCCTCCGGTGCATGCACTTTCTGATGTAAGTGGCGTTGCTGAAGTTGTTTGAGTTTTGCGGTTATTAATAATAAATGTGGTTGCTCTTTATGTGCACTGCGAAAGGACTGAGTGCAGTTCGCCCTCAGACGCTGCGGCTTCTCCACGTGTCTCTGGCTCCACTGACAAGTCATAAAAAGCGCAATTAACTTGCAACCCTTTTCGTCACCCATCAACATCGACTACGACATCGACATCGACAACAAGTTGGCTTCGCAAATCTTTTTAATGCCGTGTAAAGTTCGAGTTTTCCATATCTCCCTTCTTGAGAGCTCAGTTTTGTGGTCGTGTTTGTTGCTGTTGCTAGTTCAGTGTAATGTCTGAAGTTGCCACAACCTTCTGTCGCACTTTGACCCTTTAAGCTGCAGCTCATTTAAGGCGCTTAAATTGTGTTATGGAGATTAATGTTACACCGTTTCGCATTCTCGCCAACGTAGAGTTGAGTTCGAGCTCGAGTTCAGTTGAGTTGTGTTGTGTTTGGTTGAGTTCCTTTTGAGCAATTCAATTGCGTCCCCTTTGGCCGCCATTGTGTAAATAAGTAGGTAAAAAGCAATTACAGACAACAGGGCCAAAGGTTTATAGCTCAAGCATTCCCCCCCTGCCCCGTGTCGATTGTGTCTTTTAATCTCCGTTATGGCCGTGAATCTGGTTTTGATGTTTCACAAGTGTGTCTATATATATGTATCTGCATCTGTATATGTGTGTATGTGTTTGGGGATTAATCCCTATGGATGGGGTTTTTAATCAATCTCTACTGCTTTCACTGCATTGTGCGAACTTTAATCAGCTTATAGACAAGACTTTTTGTGTTGACTCTACATACATCGAGTAGTAAGGGCACAACTTTGTTTTTACAGCTTAAAATCATTGCGTCATGCATCTTAATTTACTTTAACAGAAAAGCATAAATATTTCTAATTAAATTACATTTGCTTTATCCCTTTGTTCTCCTTCTATGGATTGATGCATAACATAAAATTTATAAAATTTACTAATGAAATTGCAAAACAGTTGTCTGTTTTCTAATTAAAAACTGCAACTGAGGTTTATTTTGTAATTGAGATTAAATCTGCATGTAAATAATTAATTGATTTGCAAAGCTCTTTGCCGCACATTTAATTTTATTATGCTTGTCTCACATCTGCAATGCTTGTTCATAAAAGTTATTGTATAAAAGCTACTCCTGCAGGGACTATAAACAATTAATGCATTTGATGGGCTACGTCTATAAACTGCCATTTGTGATATTAACTTCTGTTCTCACAGATGGCTCTGTTTAATGTTGGTCCATAAAATATTTGCCCTTCACAAAATAGGCAACAGTTTTGCGTGTATCTTTTGTATCTTTTATCTGCTGTCTGAGCGGTAATTTGCCATGGGAAAAGCCAAGAAAACTCTATAAAATGTATATATTTTTCATGGCTTCACTCGCTACCGGTATACTCGTATAACCTGTTACAGTCTGTGCTTGATCCCTGTTATCCTCTGCCACTTGACAACTACTTTGCATTGAAAAGCAGTTTGGGGCACGCACTTTATCACCTTCAGCCAAAGAGACAGAGTGCGGGGGGCAGCTAAGTAATTCAAATTGACGCAATCTCTGCCACGTAATGTGAACTTTTGAGGGGTGTTTGGCTAAAACAAATTGCTGCATCCGTCCAACGTCATTACTCACTACTCACCTTTGGATTGGGCAACTCGCCGCTCTGCAGCGAGGCCATGTAGCAGCGTAGTCGAAACTGTTCACAGTGCAGACGCTCGAGGTTCTCCTCCCATTGCAGTATCTGTGTCTGAATCTGATGGCGTGTCTCCTGATCGGTGACAACTGATTGCTGCAGCTCAGCCATGTGCTTCAGCTTGTGATCCTGTGAAATGGAACAAAATTCACAAAATAAAAAACGAGTTAGACATGCGTCAACTATATGTATAGAGAGAGGAGAGAGGGGGGTTAGTTTAGGGTTTCGGATTGAGGTTGTGGATGCGGCAGTGTCGCACTCGTGATGGTTATGAAAGCATCTCTGGCATGGCATGGCATCATTAGCATTTCATGGCAGCACCACAGCAATAACTATTGCTGTTGGTGCTGGATGCTGGGTTCTGGGTGCTGCGGTGGCTGCCATTTGACGAAAATACATAAATCACGCGTCATGTGCAGCAGCATTTTCGTTGGCGCAATTCAAATATCTCTTTGGCTCCCTTGCCTTCTCCCTCTGCCCTGTGCTCCTTGCTGAAGTGCGTTCGCAATGCACCAACTTTGACACACACATCGGCATCGTTAGCCACACACACACACAAACACACACCAACACTCGCACAGCACATGGCCCTGTTTTCATTACAAATAACGTTTGACTTCCGCCGCAGCGTGTGTCCCATCAGCAGCAGCAATGGCACTCGCAGTAGCAGTAGCAGGAGCAGGAGCAGGATACGCTTCCTAGTTTTTAGCCAACGCCTGCTCTTCTCTTTACCCAACCTCCCTCTGCTTCTTGCCTCACTGCAATCCCACTTTCACGTGCATTTATACACGCTTGCATAGATTTCATGGAGCACGTGATTGTTTCATTTTGGTTGCTAGATTTTTCCTCTTTTCACTCGTTGTGCTCATTGTTGTTGTTGTTGTTGCCACTGCATTGCATTCAGTTCGTGTAAGCTGACAATTATTTGCAGATGCAGCTGCCGTTGCCATTGCCGTTGCTGTTGCCGTTGCCGTTGCAGTGGCGGATGCAGTGGGCGTAGCCGTGGCAACATCAACCTGAATGGGCACTTTCGATGTTCGACATTTTAATGAATGTGTACACATAAACAGCAGCAACAGCACACACACACACACACACACGGATACAGACTGTGTGTGTATATGTAAATGTATTTGTTGCCGGCTTATACAGGTGTCTCACTCACTGTCGTCTCTCCCGTATTTGTTTGTGTGTGTGTCCGCGAGGACATGCCACTTGCCAGCTTATGTGATGTTGAGCAGGGCATTGTTTATTTTACGTGAAATAAATCATATTTGGTGTATTTTACTTTCCACTTTGCACACCCTCAAGCAAACGCGCACAATACGTATACGTAATGCGTATACTTAATATAACAAAACCAGCTTGCCACGCATTTCAATTCGTTTGTACACATTTCACTGCGTATTTCTGTCAAATTGATATAACAAAAGCAGCCAGCGAGTCCCTCATATCGATCAACAGAAGCAACGCCTTCTTAAAGCAATTCCAAACAGATTTCATAAAGCAGAGGGCGAATAACGTACATATATTATTCTGTTGAATGCCAACCAATGGAAAAGAATTAATGTTTGGTATGTGAATGCAATAAAATTAACTCAAAATTGCTATAAAGGTCATTTATAAGCAGAGCTGCCCATTTTATCTTTGATATAACCTGAATAAATTAATTTTAAAATTTAATTGCCACAGATATGAAGATTGCAAGAGTCTAGTAGATTGAGAAGAGAATAAGAACTATTAAAGGTGACGAGGAATAAAAACAAGAGTCAATAATATAAATGCAGCTTTAGTAGCAATATCTTAATCTAACGATTCCTAAAAAAACTCCACTTGCAAATAAATAAAATTCAGGAAACAATTCAGTCAAATATTCAGAAAGTACCTAATCTATTTACGGCAAATTGAATACTCGAAAATGTATAATATGTAAGGGTAACAACTGCAGGACACTTGAGTCTGTAACATGAAGCATCCTTTGACAGTTCGAATAATGATTATTAAATGATGTCCTAAAATTGCGCAATTGAACTTTTGACTGTTTAATTGGATGCAATAAACTTGAAAATTTGGTATTCAACTTGAGCGTAATGCTGATTTATGTTATGTCCCAATGGGGGACCAAAACAGGAAGAGCAGGAGGAGCAATAGCAGCAAGCAAGAAAAGCCATTTGACCACTTAATGAGCTCATCTGCAGCCTCACGATTGTCATTGTTAATTTAACGAGCAGCAAGCACAATAACTGGGCTTAGGATTTAATGACTGTATTTAATGTGCTTGCAATTTCCCATTATACATTACAAATACACATGCAGAGAACGAGAGAGAGAGAGAGAGAGGCAGGGACAGATAACAATATGAGAAGTGCTTGCAACAAGCTGCGGCAGTTGAAGTGCTTGGCAGCCGCATCAATTTTATAACAATTGCAACAGAAGCAGCAGCAGCAGCTGAAGCAGGCAGCCAGCAAGTTGCAAGTGGCAAGTCCTTGTTCAGTCTGTGGTAGACAACGAGAAGAGGGATAATTAATAAGGCAGCTTGCCACAGCAAGGAAGTAGGAGAGGGGCTGGCAATACATTTTGGCTAATAAATTTTGTTATTAATAACGGCAGAAGCCGCAGAGTCAACAGTTTGTTTGGGTCAAACACGTAACGAACGCCTTCAAAATAATATGAGCAACATAAACACACCTCATGTGTGTGTGTGTGAATGTTTGTTAATGTGCGTGTGACCAAAATGTGTACACATTAATCGTGAGCATTGTTTGTTTATTGTTGTCGTTGTCCTCGTCGTGTTGTGTTGTTGCTGTCACGTTGAGCACTTCGACTGGGTTAATGGCAATGTTAATTGTCGTGTAATTGCATGCAATTGCAATGTAAATGTGAATGTGAATGTAAATGCTGTTACTTTGATGCTTATCGAGCTGTTATCGATTAAAGCGTGTATACATTCCGATACACACACTATGTGACACCTGTCAGCTGCCAGGTGCTAGGTGGCAGCAAGGACAACAAATTCTAGCTACAATTCTCCATTTCGAATGTCATCTCAATTCCCTCCACTTAACGGGGAATTTTATTATTGCTACGTTGTTGGTTTCTGTGGTTTGTCTCCATGCTCTGTGCTTAGTTGTCTTTTGCTATGTGTCCTGTGTGCTATGTGCTGTGTGCTGTTGTGTCCTGTTGCTCTGCCTGCCTGTCTGTCTGTCTGTCTGTCTGTTGCTTTCATTAAGCGGCACTCGTGTATGGCTCCCCATGCGCACATTTTGTGAGCTATGCTCTGAGGGCTCAAGTAGGCGAACTGTAGTTGTAGTTTGCTCGAGATTGTCCTGTTTGTCCTGGCATAGACTGTCGCTGGCATTGCCATTGCCGTTCTTGTTGTCGCCATTGTCGTACTGTCATTTCCGCTTCCTCAGTTTGGCTGCCTCTCAGCTGAGTTGACTCGAGTTCAGTTCAGTTGAGTTGAGTTGAGTTGAGTTCATGGTATGCGTTCTGTTGTCCTCTCTGTTGCTTTTACTGTTGCTGTTGCTGTGATATATGTTTACCCGAGAGTACAATTAAAAAATACATTTTGCCATTGTTGTCATCGTCATCGTCATCGTCGTCAGCGTCAGCGTCAACATCGCATGACAAGCCAAAGATGCCGCAAATACAAAACCACAGCAACCACAAACCACAACCAGCAACAACAATAATAACCGCACACTCACACACGTTGACTGCAATAATAATAATAAAGCTGAACAAAAAACGTTGGCTGGCAGGCAGGCAGCCAAAGGACTGCTATCGCTCGCTTGCAGAAACAATAACGATCAATTAAGACAGTCGAAAGACACTGATAAGGCAGCGAGTTCAAGTCGCACGTGCAACGTGGCGTATGCGCAACATCAAATTTTCCAATGTACTGCAACTGGCTAACCTCTGACCAGGACTTTTGACTTTGGCTGTGCATTAAATGCCATCCTGCCATGCCAGCCACACTCCCACGTTCACAAAAAGTCAAATGGGAGGCCGACCAACCGCAAAAGTGGTTGGGGCTGCAAAAGGGTGCAAATGTCAACAAAAGGCCTGCAAATTGTGCGCTCCATACAAGCGTGTTAGTGTGTGTGTCTGTGTGCCTGCACATGTCCTGCATAAATGCTGACCACAAAATGATGGCACATTATATAACATGTGACGGGGGGAAGGTGTAGGGCTAATGGGCTGCAGGGTTGCAGGGTTGCAGGGTTATGCGTGAAACGATCTCAGCCTAAGCCTGTTTGTGTTTGTGGCCACAACCTTACTGCGACTGTGTGTCTCTGTGTGTGTGTGCATTTTTTACACTCCTCTCTCGCTGCCAGCACCTATTGCTGTTGACAATTGAATTGAATTTGGCAGCAGCGACAACGGCAAGTGCCACGCCCACATGCCAGACGCATAAAGCATATTTTTGCATGCAAAAACCAACAATCCCAAAACCAAAAACAAATCAAAAGCCAAAGCGCATTTATGGCCATAGCCATGGGAGGTGGCAAGAGGGGCGACGATGGCTAACACCTAGCACTGTCAGGCTTCAGGTCCGGTTCCAACTGCGTACCATATGCCAGGCCATTTCCTGTGCAACTTGCGACCCGAAAGTTGCAAAAATATTCGCACGTTTGCTCCAAAACAAAGCCCAAAGTGTTAGCCAGAGGGGTGTGGGGCGGGGCAAGACTGGGGGGCAGTGGCAGGTCAGGGGACTTGGTCGCAACATGTGTGCGTGCTTTATGACGTTAGAACTCGGCTTTGCCTCATATTTCTTGCCATATTTTTTAGTAATTTTTCTTTTTTTTTTTTTTTGAACTCTCCCTGGTATTAGTTTATGAAATGCCACGCCCACAGAGTGTGGGAGTTTGTCTATGCCATGTGCCATGTCCAGTTAAAGTTGCGCTTGCCAGCCTCAGCGAGCATTGAGCACTAAATTTTTACGGTAATTATAAACTTTATGTTTTCATTACGAGAAATTTGATTAAAAAAAAAAAAAGGATTCTTTAATACTTGCAAGCTGAAGCTGAAGCTGAGTTGCAAGCAAAAGTTCGTCTCGTTCACTGGTTTATTGTTTCGCAAAACTTTGCACAAGCTAAAGCTGGGGCAGGACAGGAACAGAAGCAGGTGGCAGGCAGTCTTGCATGAGGTTGCAAGTTGGCCAGCGAGTAAAAATCAACACACTAATTAACCAAAATTTAAAACTTAACTAAATATGTATTTCATTATGCTGCTTTGGCTTTAGTTTGGATTCCGTTTTTCTCTGCAGTTTTCTCTTGCATTTTCACTATTTTACTTTTTTTTTTTTGCATTCACTTGCTGTGGTTGTGTGTGTGGGTGTGTATGTGTGTGTGTGAAATATATTACACTGCAAATGTGCATTTGAGCGTTGCTGCAGAGCAGCTAGAGACGAGGTTGGAGCGTTGCAAATTTAAGGATTTTGTGCGCTTAAATTTAAGCTTAATTGTAATCAAATTAATTAATGGCTTGACGGCACTGCTATCTACAACGTCTGCTTTTTCGGCCAAAATACAAATTAGTTGGCCGAAAATATGCTGTGGCCAAGCGAAGCATACTGGCCAACAGAACCGGAAATAGTTGGCTACTAATTTGCGTTAAGTAAACACTTGCAAGGGGTTTAAATTTAAATATGGGTTTAAAGTTATAAAGGTTTATAAGAAAAATTATAATAGACTGAAAGACTCATTTCGTTCGCATACATTTTCTTTATCATTTTAGAGTAAGTTATTCTTTTAGCTTGCTTCCATGTTAAAGTAAACTAGACAAATAACTAAAAGATACAAAATCGAATTGTGTACTGTGAAAAAGTAAACTTTTCACATTTGAGCTTTAAAAACGAACAAATTCCTGGCATGTTTTATTTATCAATATTTTCTTTAAATAAATATATTGCAACAGACGGTTATATTTAAATTTGCTTAAATACACATATTCGGGTTATTTGTGTTAATTTACAAATTCATATTATTTTAAATGATTTTTATAGCGAAAACAATTACTGGCATGTTGTTGAGAAAAACTTTGAGAATTTGCGCCATGAAATTCATAATAAATTGTTGAATAATTGAAATTGGTATATTTGGCAGGAAATTGATTCATTTTGGCGTTTGTTAAGTGTTTTTATGCCGCTCAATTGAATGGCATAAATTGCGTTAAACAATTAACGACCTAAACGATGAATGAAACATTTAATTAGCCCAATTATTCATACAGATATATGTATACAAATATCGAAGTGATGGCGAAGTGAGAACAGGCCATGAGGCCACAGGACATGCGAGTCGTCGATGCAACAAGCGGAGCAAATGCATAAAAAATTTAAAACCAAACAGGACAAGCGATTTAAAAAAAAAATACACGGACCGCATTCGACCAAGTGTGATAGGGTGTTGGATAGGCAAAGCAGGGGAGAGGAGCGGATAGGGGGAGCTGCTATTGAGCTGAAATGACAGCCGCCATTGCAAATTGAAAGCAGCAGGCAAGTGAGCCTTGTTTAGACTGCGCGCCATGGCAATTGCACACGAGCCACGAGAGCCACTGAGAATAAAAACAGTAGCAGAGGGGCAGGAGAAAGGGGGGTCATAGATGTGTGTATAGTATATGTAGTAAGGGAGGGAAAGGGAATGGGGGGAGGGGGGCTGCTGTTGTAGGAGTCGTAATTAGAGCGTAAAAACCAGAGCGTACGAAATACCAAACGCGCTCGGGCAGCTACTACAATTTTTTCTCTTTCTCCTTCTTTTCTTTTTTTTTTTGTTGCCCACTGTATGTTTGCATTGTGTGTATATGGGTGTGTGTGTGTGTGTGTGCTGGTGTGCAAGTGCTTTATGCGAAAAGAAAAATAGATAGCTGGCGAAAAACTAGAAAAGCTAAAGCAAACGAAGCGAAGTGCTGTCCCCCACTGACACATATATGATTATTTCCGAAAGGTGACAGCTATAAAAAAGGGCAGACAAACAGCCCAGGCCCAAGCCCAGGCTGTGTGGGCGTCACAAACACATATACACACACACACACACACACGCATGCTGGCACAAAGTAAAAGTCGAAGACAAAAAGCGTAGACAACACTGTTGCTCATTTCAGCCACGCCTGCACGACTATAAAACAGTCGTTGGTGTTGCCGTGATACGGTGATAGGCAGCCCACGTTGGGCGCCATATGGCGACACCTTTTCAACGCACCCTTCATACCCAGCAAATGCAGCAGGTCGCTGCGACTATAACAGACACGTTGAAGCACAAGTTCGCTTTTGAGACTTGCTTTGATGAAAGTTAGCCAACACACGTTGGGCGCCAGCCCACTGCAAATTGTCAAGTGACACTTTAAATAAATGCTAATGCTACTTAATCAAAGGCAAGTGGTTGTCTATGCAGGGTGCTTTCCAGTCGAGCAGCCTCTGCTCTCACTCGCTTGTTTAATTCCATTCAGGACAATAACATTGCGACTTCTTCGTTCGTACTTTTTTTTATGACTTGGCAGGCTTTGTTTATCCCAGGGCACTTTAATAAGTACGACGACTATTTCGCTTCTTTTCTTTGCACACAAAATTAATTAACAACAAATGCGAATGCAAATGCAAATCCAAATTGTAATGCAAATGCAATTGCATTTTGTGGCCACTTCTGCAGCTCATTTAATTAATATTCATGGCGACAACTTTGGCCAGGCCCAACTCAAAATAAAAACTAAGGCTCCTGGGGGGCGTGGCACTTGAAAACTAAACCAGCTGACTCTCAAGTGACTCTTGTGACAGCCTCGGACCATGGCCGGACTCGTACTTGAATCGGACTCGATGCAAAGCGTGGTAAACAAAATGAAATAAGAACAGCAGTACAACAAAAATAAGTTGAAAACTTGCGAGTTGTGAGTGGGGAAAGTGGATGGAAAAACGCAGCGTTCAAGGAAGTAATTATGGTTTATCCAAAGGGACAGATATCCTAGACAAACAACAACAACGACAAGAATAACGATGGCTGTGGAAAATGTGAAAGGAAAACGAAGGCGGTTCATAACATCAAACTTGGAAGTTAACGTGTAAATGAGAAAAACTAAATTAGAAAAGGGGCGCAATGCTCTGCAAAAATCCCAGCGACAGAGACGAATGAATGAAGTCAATGGCTGCCTGCTGCCTGCTGTCCTGACAGCCACCAGTCAGGATATAAGATGGACGCTTTCTCTGCTCATTCACTCCCTACTGATGGACAGACAAAATAATTGTCTTTAGGAGTTGCGCTAACAACAACGATGGCAATCAACGGCACACATTGCACCAGAGCTTGCTCGACTCGCAGATAGTCTGTCTCCAAGGTGCAGGGTTAATAGGCCAGACAGAGCTACACCACAACCGTTAGCGACTGCAGGGTATGGGTACATAAAGAAGTTGGCCGCAAAATTTGCGCTGCAAATGACATGATGCAAAAATAAATAAACAAATCAAAGGAGCGTGCAGATACACACAAAAAAAAAAGGTTTATTCAGTGCAGCAGCTGCAGTGTCATCCAAATGCGACCCTTGTCCCCTGTCCTTTGCTACTTGGCATCGGGGCTGGGGCCCAGTTTATCTAGCCATTTATTGTGTGGCAAGTGCAGTTCCTTGTACTCTCCAACTTGAGTTGACTTCGAGTTCTATTTGGTTTTGTGTTTCCACTTTTTGTTTTCATTTTGGCCGCTCAATTTTGCCCTGCTGCCACTGCTGTTGTTCTTGGCCGCAAAGTTGTGCAAAATAAATTGCACTGCAGCTCGAAGAGTGAGCGGGAGAGGCGAGGCAGGGGGAAAAACAAATGTTGGTGCTGCGAAGCCGCGACGCGAAATTGATGGGGAATTGATTTGAAAGCAAATACATAAATGGAGCAGAACCAACAGCAGCAGCCTTCAGGAGGCAACAAGGAAGCCAGCTAAAACAGGCAGAGCATAAATCATTGGGGAACTTCACTGAGAAATTGGCTAGGAATGTGCTTGTGGCTGCGACGACTATTGCGAAATTGAGAAATTGCGAAATTGTGGAAGAATCTGCTAACCCCCCCTCCCCCACCCACCTTCATATGGAGGGTGGCAAATGCGTTTGTTGTGTCTTTGCCACACAAAAGTTGAAGTGAAGTTGAGAAATCATCGCGAATTGATGTGTTCGTTCAATTTGGCTTTGTTGTTTGATTACTTGAACGAATGATTAGGTGCCGAAACATAGAAAATCCTGTTCTGAATATCAATGATGTGCCCCAGTTGCCACAACACAGTTGCCTGTGCCAAATGGCATGAACACGAGTAGCTTTAAGATAATTTTATTGATTGATTTAATGGTTTCACTTGGATTTTTGTTGATCTTTTAGATTGCCAAGCATTTATAAGGCTGCTCTTGTTATGGCGCAAATAATGACTACCAGACTGCCAGACTGAATAGAAATCAACTCGAGCACTTGGGAATATAATTAAACTATGCTGACTTTAAATTCAAAATATTTCTTAAGTTGCTATGCATAATTATTTCATTTCATTTTATTTTGCATTTGAATTCCTCGACGAGACTTTTATGGCTTCAACTGTCGACGAGTACAGAGAATGCCAAGTTAACTTGGCATCAAGGAATGTGTTCGAGTATTCGAATCGCGAACAGAGTTCATAAATCAAGAGATTTAAATGTCTGCTGACTTTTTGCATATCATTTTGCGCATAATAGAGCTGTAGTTGTGGCTGCAGCTTTTGCACACCTGAAGGAGTAAAGTGCTGGTAAAGGGGGAGGAGGAAGAGGGGACTATGCTTGTGCTTAACACATGCCAAGTGTACACTTTAAATGCTGAGCACTTGAATTTGTGCTGAAGCAGCTCAACAATTTCCTCAAGCCAAAATCCGCTCGGCAACAATTCAACTCGATATCCTTGAGCACACACACACATATATGCTTCAGACATACTCGACATAATCGCCAACAAATACTTTCCGAGAGGTAAAGGGGCGCTAAGTAAAATGTTGGCATTCACTCACCGATTCAATGGCCTTCTCCAGACGAAAGATCTCTTCTTGCAGCAGATGCAGTGTGCCCGTTTTGCCGCGATGACGTGCAAATGCCGCGGCACAAGCGCTGTGTATGCTATTCACCCAATTCTCCAGCTCCACCTGTAATAGAGATAGAGAGAGAGAGAGAGAGAGAGTGAGTCAGAGGTAGTTGTAACAAATTGCAGAGCCAAATGCACCGCAAGCAATATAACGTTGCTCCCCAGCGCCAAATGTCGAATTCGATGTCGTTGTTGTCGATGTAGTTATTGTTGTAGTTGCTGTTGTTGTAGCTGTTGTCGTTGTCGTTGTTGGTTGACTATCAGTTATGCAAATTTAATGACAAATCACTAAGGCGGCCAGGCAGAAATGCTGTCAGCCAGCAGGGGTTCTCTTCGTCCCTGTCCCCGCCTCTGTTTCTGTTTCAGTTTGCAGGCTTTAGCTTTGGCTTTGGCTTTGGCTTTGGGTTGGGTTCGCTGCCTGGGCCGAGATGAATGAGCAGCGTATGCCTTTGAGACATGTAACAGTTTAGGCACAAGGACCCATGCAACCAGCTACTGCTACTGCCATTGCTACTGTTACCGTTACGTTCTTCCGTTCAAGGCAATCTGCCAGTTGCTGTCCCAGACCAACCTCAATCGCACTTTAAGCCTGGCGATTTGCATTTGAGCCATTTGCGGGGTTGCATCAGTTAACGCCTGCGAGTCTTAAACTGTCAGTGAGTGTGCTAGTATGTGTGTGTGTGTGTTTGTGTGTGTGGCACACATTTTGCATGGCGATTACGTGTAAGGTCTGTTGAAAGGCCGCGAGCGCTGAACTCGACACCACACGACAGCGTGTGCGAAAGGGATAGCAGCTGATAGATATCCTTGCGCAAACAAACACACGCATACATCACAGCACTGAGCTGCACTCAATGGCTCAATGGCTATGCCGTCCAAGTCCAAGTCTTGTTTGTCAATGTTGTCGCAGCGTCTGCACAAGGCCAGCTTTTATGTCCTAGCCAGTCCTGTACTGTCCTGGCCCTAGGCCAAAGCTCTTTTTTCTAATTGAGGAAAGAGTCTTACACTTAAAGGACTTCTTCGCAGGCTTATTGAGTATGCCACGCATCATAAAGTAGCTCACAACTCAACTACGACTTCAACTTGGACTTCGACTTCCACTTCCACATCCACTTCCATTTCTATTATAACTTCGACACTCACCTGACACGGCGCCTGGAACAAATAGGCATCACCGAAGGCGGTGCTCAGACAGAATATGTAATCGCGTTTCGGATGCTCCGGTATCGGTTGCATAATTGCCCCGTCGACAATAATTAAATGCTTGGGCGCCGCTTCGACGCTGCGACCCTCTCGCGAATCGCACGGATAGAAGAGGAGCGTGGTGCCCTTCAGGCACACCCAGTAGCCCTTCCAGCCACGCTTGCGAGCCAGCTCGATTTGATGCTTCTTGCGTAGTAACCATTTCTTTACCGATAGAAAGCTGCAAACGAGAAATGAGAGACGAGAAAAGCGCAAAGCCAAATCAACACAAGTTATGCAAAAACAAAATCAGTAAAATGCGAAAAATCAATTCAAACTGGTGAAATGCAACAATGGACACATTCGTTGGAAAATGCTATAAATACTTCTGGCTATTGCTGCTATCCTTGCATAACTAAGCTATAATTAAATGCCACCCACTTGCATAATCCTCAATTTACTCTGATGCTCGTCAACTGCTGCCCAGCATCAGTTGAAATTTGTGGATGAAATATGTAAACACAAGTGCTCCATATGCTAGGCACTGCTGTCATAATGAAGTCCATTCTAAAAATATCATATTTCTGAAGAAATACTTTCTAATTGGCATAGGAAATAGAGATTCCATTGAATTGCTAATTAAAGTAGTTCGCCAGAATTAGAATCTGTATGTAGTCTGCAGAATTTTCGTATTGAATCGATTTAATATTGCAGTCCCTTTTGCTTGTCAAGTATAAAATTGAAGAAACTGCAGTAGACAGACTTCAGTATATAGAAATGTTCACTATTTTTAAATGTACTTTAATATTTCTAAGCTGAATATTTCAAAGCTTTTCGAAACAAAAACATATCTTTGTCTTTTTACTTAACCTGTGATTATAATCATAATTTGTTGGGATATATATATCCATATTGATTAACTATTTACAAAAGTCATATTGAAATTGCTTTAGCTATCTAGAATAGCCCTAAGCAAGTGCCTTAAATACTAAACTTGCCGCACGGTCTGGCCTGATGGCAATCTGGCACATAGCACACATTTGTTAGCTCATAAAATACCCGGTACTATCTGCAATCCCAAGCGCTATTCATATTCCAGCTATCCTGCCTGCTATCATCATATTTATCAGGTGTCTAATAATCTCTTGCCACACTTCATAGTACACGTGATGCGAGCGCAGCCCATTTGCCGCATTATTTATGATGAAGGAGTTGTGGCAGTTGGATGATGGAGAGCAGAGGGAAGGGAAGGGGTGTACACGTGCCAATGGCAATCCCTTGAGGGTCATGCCACATACTCACCCAGCTTTGCGGACAGCGCCCGTGCAATTGAAGGAGGATGCAGCGGTGCCAGTGGCCTTTGCTTTATATGGTGACGCCATGACACTTTCGCCATCATCTTCATCCGAAACGGCAGTAGTTAGGCTCATTCGATCATCGTCCGAAATCTGCAAGAAGAGCACAAATTGAAAGCCAATTAAACAAATGAATAGCGAAATCAATTGAACAAACAAAAGAAACAATTCGATATCAAGAGTACACAGAGAGAAAAAATCAATGGGTTTCGAATGAAATCGTTGACAAAAGAATACAGATACTAAGACAAGAGTACACATTTATAAAGTTGATTGGGATTCATGTTGATTTCAAATTAGATCAAAGAGACAATTGTGCTTTTCCCTATTAATTATTTAATTTATTTACTTATATAAATTACCAAGTGAACTTGTTATTTTTAAATAATATGAATTATTAAATTGAAAAAAAAGTAACTGCATTTGGTTGGCTTGATTTTAGACTTCCATATTTGTCACTGTGTATCTTGTTGTTGTCGCTGGCAACGATCAAATTGAATAAAGTCGCAGAAATAATAATTGAAATAATTAAGTCATAATTAGCAGAAAGGCATCGCCATCGCCATCCACATTCTCAGTCTCATTCACTCTGGCCATGGCGCTCAACCCGATGCCCAATCGAAGCCGTAAGCCATTTGAAACCAATAATGGTTGACTGGGTCCTTGTTGTTGCCGTTGTCACTGCCGACAGCAACATTTGTTACGTATGTCGTCGATAAAGCAATTTGTCTTCTCTCGCCTGCATTTTTAGTGAAGTTGGCAACATGGGACAGGCAGAGTACGAAAGAACGAACGAATGAACGAATGGATGGATGGATGGATGGACGTACGGACAGCACACAACAATTGACAACAACGAACGGCTCAGAAAACGAATCAGCCAGCAGTAGTTGCTGATAGAGAGAGAGAGAGAGCAGAGGAGGGGAAGAGTGAAGGCAATGCCAAACAGTTACTTGGCCATGTTATCGAGCGAGCATTCCATCAAAAGCCGGGTCGACAGCGACATCCTCCTTCTCCTACTGCTGCCTGGCCATCTTCCGACTTCCTTCCGTTCTCACCACAGCACCCAGTGCGCCAATTTTGCTTTCGCAACAGGAAAACAGACATGCCAAGGCAAAGGGAGCGGGAGCGGGAACGGGAGTCGGAGTAGTTGCTGGTCCGTGTGGGAATCAAGTTGAGGCAACGGCAACGTCGCGCTACGTGTCCCGCGTGGCAATAAAAATTGGTTTGCCCATTCATTCGTTTCAATTGGGTGGTGCTAGAGGCCACGCCCCTACGCCCTACGCCCACAGCTGACAGAGCCGAGCGCTGAGCAAAGCCCACAATGTCGTCGCTCACTTGCTTTTCATGCCATTTTTATTTGAGTTCCCAAGGAAATCAATTTACAATGTGTTTATTCGTTTCGTCTTCTCTTCCTGCTGCGCCAAACGGACAAGTGAGAGGACAGGAAGGAGGGGAGGGGAGGGCCGACAGGACCCGTCAATTCCTTGGCCCCAATTTCTTGGCTTTGGTAACTACGATACAGCAGTGCTTTTCCCTCACTCCCGCTCTCTCTCTCTCTTTCTGTCTCTTTCCTCCCGCCACCTTTTACGTTTTTGGCAATTTTCAAACATTTTTGCTCATATGCATGTTTTACAAGTTATTTATTTGACTGCCCCACGGGGGGGCAAGCAAAGAGGCAGCTCGCACTGGCAACTGTCAAGTGGCGTGTGCGTTTATGTTTGCACAGCACAGCACAGCACAGCAGAGCAGAGCAGAGCAGCCACGCCCCAATGCTCGCCCTTTTCTGCAGCAAAGTCATGTGTGCTTAACCCACAAGTGATGTCCCTTTCCCTGATCCCCTCTCTCTCTCTCTTATCCTTAGCCCTATCATCATCCCCGTCGTTTGTCGTTGGCCAAGTTTAATCAAATTTTATATTAATCGAAGGAGTGCAAAGGCATGCAAATACCCAAACGTGAGCTGATGGAGCTTCAGCTGGAGATGGAGCTGGTGCTGGAACTCGAGCAGTTCCCATTCCGCTCGTCTCCGCCTTTCCTCCGGCAACATAAATATTTTCAGAGTTGGAATTACCAAAAGCAAAAGCACAAAAAAAAGCAAGAGAAATAAAACAGCGTAGAAAAATAAGAAATAAAAAAGATACAAAAATAAACCCAGCAGAAGCAGATCAAAGCGGCACCTCTGTGGCAAGGGTAGCAATTTTATTGGGCACCCCTATGGGTGGCGTGGCCCATGGGGCATGGGGCGTGTGGCATGCGGCAATGGCATGCGGACTTCATTCAGTCGCAACGATAGGTGCTGATGACACATCGCTTGTAGCTCTGATTAATTGGCAAATGTCGCAAAAGGAAAATGTCTCTGTGTGTGGGCAACAGCTGTCTCTACAAAGCTGTAACAAAGTAACAGTATCTATTTTTAAATCTACAACACTGCACGGCAATTGGAGTACTACAGTTGCCAGCTATTTTGAATATGTCCAATAGTATGAAAATAACAAACAATTTCAGATGGTTGCTCAGCAACTCAGCTCTTTAAGGGAAATTTTCAAAGAACCTTTATAAATCAGAGCAGAAAAGATTTTGAAGCACTTCTTGTAATTGCAATCTCATTTGATTGGCATTTATGTAAATTTGTGTAATTATACAACACTGACAAATGATTCCAAAATATAATTTCCTCAAAATTAATTAAATATGTGATAGTGAAATGTAAAGATAAATTCTATTACTAATATAATTATACATTACAAATAGTTTCAAATTAGTTTGAAAAGCTTTCTATTCAGGAAACTAAAGAGTACAATTTTGCAATACTTAATGCTTTCTATGTAATTGCACAACACTGGCCAGGAAATTTGATTTGATGGACACTTTGTTAATTAACTATGTAAACTCTTTGTCTAGTTTTAGTTTTCCAATTATCTTTCCCAGTGGCTACCATCAGTTAAGGTCGAGTGTCTATTTTGTAATTTGATGAAATTCATTTTCCACATTCTCAACTATTGAATTTTCATTTTCATTTTTCGTTCGCCATTGCGTTTAAAATATAGTAGTCGAAGCCAGGCCAGGCCCCAGAGTGGCCTCAATCATTTTGGGGGCAGCTTCAATATTGAAAACTTCAAAAACACTCAAAAAGCAACTCGCACAACACCCATCAACGGCATAGGGGACGGGGGGTTGGTCGCCCACTCACTTGCACAGGCCAGGCCAGGCCATGCCACGCCCCCACTCTCCTGCACCAAGCGCCGCCCACTGAACGTCCACCTGACAACATTTATAGCGGCAAATGAAATAGTTTCCGCTTGCTCAATGAAGTTTTCCATGAAATCATCAAGCCGAACGGAAGCTGTCGAGCGGAACTGTTGAACTGTTGCAGTCGACAACCCTGTCTCGCTGCTGGCAACCCTGTCGCGCAACTGCGAGGTGTGCTCCACAAGTACTTAAGTACTTAAGCACTAAACGAATTACATTCAACTTGCAAGTTTAATGCTCAAAGATACTTATACTCCAAGTATCTTAAGGATTGTATCTTTTCATAGTTATAATAGATATATGTATCTGTACGTAATTCGCTCTTGAGGCCAAAGGTCACTTCATTAGTTGCTCCCTGCACATCAAACATAGATGCGAAAAGACACGCAGCAACAAACAAACGGGGCTAATGTAATGGAAAACCCTTTAGAATGTGCGAAAGTGGCTACCAAAAAAGGGACAAAACTCTAGCTCTTGTTCTGTCTCTGGAATTTACGAGTTTTCTACCTTTTACTTACAACAGATTACTGTGCATTTACAATTGTGTATGTGTGTGCGAGTGTGTGTGAGTGTGGCAAACAATGGGTTGATACCGAAACAGGAGCATCAAATCCGAGCTCGACTGATTGGCCTGGCGAATGGCAACAATTTGCAGGACCCAAAGAGTTTGTCAAATGATTCATGAATTTTTAATTGATATCACTCCGGTCCCGGTTTCAGTCCCAGCCCGGGACTACAACTAACACCCCTCTAGCAAAAGTGTAGTTGTTGTTGTTGAATTTCATCAGCTCGGGACGAGTCTGACAATGAGCTTCCCCTACTGTTGCTGCTGTTCTCACATGGGTAAGCCTAAATGGGCAACCCGAAACACGAACACACACACAAAAGATTAAATGCCCTATGCAACCCGTCCCCTCCTGCTGGCCCCTCAACTGATTACTTTGGCCTAATATGCCATATCTCAGCATCAGTGCAAAATCAAAATTCAATTTACGCACACTAGGGGAGCGACTGACGGCCACGCCCACGCCCACTTGCGTGTAGTACACCCTTATCCAAGTCCGGACAGGTGCCTCTACCTGCTCCTGCCTGTCGAACCTGCGTTTTCTAATCAAGAATTGATTGTGATCCCTCGATGCGGCTGTCGTTCACGTTTCATCCATAATTATCAATGACTTTTGAATGTCAAATGTGAGACTGTCGCCTGCCATTGGCACCTCCATGCATGACGACTGTGCCCCTTCTATCTCTCCCTCTCTCTCTCTCTCTCTCTGTTGCCAGAAAAATCATTTCATTTGTCGCTGTCGCTGTCAAAAATTACAATATTTGATAGAGTGTTTATATGCACGGTGTGGTCCCAGTTTTTCCCTCAGCCCCCCTCTATGGATTTGCCACAACTTTAACACTCGCACAATTTCACATATGTAAGCAAGCATTTGCTTAATGCCAGCTGTCAGCCAGCACCTAAAATTCCTGGCACGTTTGCCACGAGCTCCGCTTAAGTGAGGCATTATGGGACACAAACGGGGTGCTGCTGAAGGGGGAGTTGTATAGTATAGACAGAGACTTGGTTAGTAAGCAAAGTCAAATTGATTCAAGTTGTGAAAAATCTGCAAGACATTGCAAGTCTTTTGATGCGCTTTTCCCTTTCAGTTTTCTTAAACTCAAGTCAAAGCCAAAACGCCTCTCCACATTACTGTGCAGCGTAAAAGCAATTTGGCATTAACCGTAAGTTCGTACTTGTATTTGGCAATGATTAAAACGGAAATGCGTCGACAAGAAGGAGACAGTGGCCTTCGGGGTATAGGTAGGTACATTGCTGCTGGCATGTCATTTGGCTTTGGATTTGATTAAATATGTGCAGCAATTCAGTTGAGCAGCAGCTCCAAGATGCTTAGCATTAATTGGCTGCCAGCCAGTGAGGGAGAGGATTGCAGGGGAAGAGTAGGCTGGTCCTGCTTAGCGGCAGATCAATCAAAACTAACAAGGATTTTCGTTGACGTAGGCTAAAGCCAGCAGGAATTAAAGTCAGTGCTGGATTTTGGCTCAAGAAACTGGGCAGTAATCGATATTAGGACACACAGTTGAGAACTTGGATATTGGTCTAGGAAAATTCCCTTAGAAGAGAACTGTCAACTTAAGGCAAAGGAACTTTTGACTAAACCTGAGATATGTTAATTGCTTAACACCACAAACTTTAAACTTTTGCTTAACTCAAAAGGAACAACTTTCTGAAAGACAAGCTTCTACGACATTCTTAGCATAGAAATAAACAAGTCCAAGTTGAAGTACGACTTAGCAAATTAATATAATAATTATGTAAGACTATTGAAGAATGTCTCGGATTTTAGGCGATATATTTGAAGTATTTAAAAATATTATTTTAATCACTTTAAGTTGAGGTAGAAATTACTATTGCATTTGCAGCATTGAAAAATCTTTCTCCATCACGGAATTGTGTCTATCAAGCTGCTCAAAATTGTAGATAACATTGCGAATGAAATGTATCTATTATATGAGTTTAGAAGTGGAAAATACTTATGCCAATAAGATAGAGCAATCTTTTATCTAGACTAAAATAGACAACAACTGTTGTTGACTCAGTCTGATTTAAAGGTCTCACCTAATATGGCTAAAACCTAAAGTGATTGCCACAATTGTATATCAAATTTATTTCGCAGAGCTTAAACAGAGCTTTAATACTTTTCCAGCAGGTAAACTGATATTATCTAAGCACAATGACTGAAGGACAGACAGAGAGAAAGAGAGGAGGCTAGGAATGCCATTCATTTGTATAAACTCGTGCTCTAACTCGAGCTAAGCCCAGGCAAAGCTTTATCAACGTTATGCGCATCGTAATCATCATTGCCATCATTATCATTGTGCGCATTGCCGTTGATCTGGCAATTAATTAATATGCAGCGCATTTTGCCAGCTATTGAACTGACTATTCGACTATTCGACTAATGCTGCCATTCAGACTCACTCATTTGTGTGTCCATGAGTGTGAATGTGAATACTCATTTTGACTTTGAATGTTGTGTGTTTCTTTTTTGCTCGCTTTTCACTTTACACTTGGTCAAGTTGAATTAAGTCAGCTGCATAGCTGCAGATACAAAGATATGAAGATACTAGATAAAAGTTAACAGATACAAGTGCTTTGCAGTTGAATAGCATGAATGCAGCAGCACACAGTAGTCGACAAAAGCACTCGCACACTCGCACTTCACATAACATATGGCAGCTAAGTACAAATAGCCTTTATCACTTTGCAACTGTGATTCATGCGAATTCCAATCAATGCCATTCATTACCCCAAAACCTAAATACGAACGGTAAATGAAACCTCCTGAAAACACTCCCCCCACTCCCTATGTGTGTGCACTAAGAGCTTTTTCGGCTGGAGCTAATGCTTTAATTTATTGCCTGCCTCTCCATTGTGCCAACAGCCAGATGAGGAGCCACAGGGCTCAGAGGAAGCCGTCGACTCGCAGGAGCTCGAGCGTGAAAAGGATGCTTTGGCTTTGATCAACGTTTTGTTAGGCAACCAAAATGAATTTGTAGCAGACAGACAAACGGACGGCCAGACAGCCAAGAACCAAGTAGGCAACCAACCAGGCGAAAGCAACGTTGCGACAATACATTTAAGTCATTTGAAGCGGCCGACAAGAGGAACAGCCTAATGGGGCAACGAGTCAGTGACAGCGACAACGATAGGGGCAGCAGAAGGAACAGCAGCAGTGGCAGGGGCAGGCATAAGGCCAGCGAGCAGGGCAAAGCTCAAAGTTAAAGCAGCTGCAAAAAATCAAGTTGAGCTCGGTGCGAAATTGCTCAAGATTGAGATACAAATTTAAAGTGAAAAGACCCTCATAAAAAAGTTAGAAATATAAGGGCATTTTCCCAGTTGCAATAAAACGAACTGATTATTTAAGTAGAGCTGTTCTAAACGTTGAGTTGACAATCACTAAATACTTATTGACACCTGAGCTAAAGTAAGATTAAGAAATCACTGCGTAATTGAATTGCTTAAGGCAAAATAACACTTGAATGCAGCTCGAAAAAACTCTATAGAGTTCTATAAAAGCGTGAATAGAATATCTAGAAATAAGATAATCGTTAGATAAGTGCTGTTGTACTAATATATTATTTGTCCAATTCATTGCAATGTTAATTATTTTAAATATGATTAGTTAAAATTGAAGTGAGAGCTCCAAAGAGCTGTAGAATTATTTCATTATATCTTCAATATATTACTTGAAATAATATGGAATTTTAAAACAACTATAAGTAGCTGATAGACATCTATAACTTCCAGATTTGATTAGAATTACTTCAAATAATTTCCTGAAATTTTAGAGACTGCAACTGATGTTTACAAATGTCAAAAAAGTAAAGAATTTCATGGGAGACAAAAGAGATATAAGGATGCATCTGACAGATGCATTTGAATTCGTAGATACGGAATTATATATGACATTATCAGATTTAAATGACATTACTGGTTATAATTATTATAAATTTAAGACTCATGATTTCAATATCATAGATCTAAAATTGAATAAATAATATAAAAAGAAATATACAATTTTTAAGGACAATTGTTTAGAATTAATTAATATGCAACTTATAGCTGCATTCCTTAATTGAATTGTATCAAGATGACTTGATTTAATATAATAATTGAATATTGCAAATTTCATATTCTTTTGTTAAATACAATATGCCATAGATACCTTGCGAAGGAACATTTCGTTGCACTGCTTGGCGGTGCTGCGCCAGTGGCGATGGCGATAGCGCGAGTTGCCCAGCTTGAGGGTGCCCTGGAGATCGGCGGCCTCCTCGACGACACGCCTAATGCACTGATACCGCAGCCGATTGCAACGATGGATGGGCTGAAGGGCGACCAGGCCGTGCTCCGGTTCCGATTCGGCACCCGAACGCACCTGATCCTCATCATCATCGACCCAGGCGCTTAGCACACCCTCCACAAAGTTGTACAGCATCTGGATGTTGGCCTGCATGGGCGCCGAACCCGACGGCACTTGCTCTGTCTTGATGAGCTTGCGATTCTGGCAAACCTCACGCAACAGATTCTCGCCAAAGTGCACGGTCTTGTGGCGTCTCCGACGCGAATTGAGCGAGGCAGCCGAGGCGGATTTCATCAGTTTGCCATTACCGTTGAGCACATGATGATGGTGATGCAGCTGATGGGCAGTTGTCGAGCTCGTTGGCGCCAGCACTGGCTCCAGCCAGCCCAGATTGGTGGCCAGACCGCAGCTGGAGGCTGTGGAGTCGCCACGTTGCAACGTATTCGGTTGCGAGTTGCTGCGATAGTGTTGCAGCGGCAGCAATGGCAACGGCTGCTGCTCCAGCTCCATTTCCAGCTGCAGATCAAGATCGAGTTCCAGATCCAAGGGCGCCGGCTCAATGTCATCCAATGTGGCCGGTGGCTGGGCAAGCGAGGTGCGCAACCGATTAAAGTCGGCGGCACAGCGAGGCAGTGAGTTGCACTTGGCGGCATTGAGGCATTTGCGATTCTGGCAGCTAATCATGGGCGCACACGATCTGCACTCATGGCAGATGACCAGACGACGCTCGGCTGGCGCAGTGGCTGTTGTTGCAGCTGCTGCAGCTGCAACATTGGGCGCTGGCAATGGCGGCGGTGTTGCTGTGGTGGAGGGCGTCGTCACGTCCGAGCCGTGGCCAACAAGATGCGCGGGCACCGCATGCAGTTGCACCTGGGCGAGCTGCTGGTGCCGCGCCAGATTCACCGAGCTGGCCGATGAGGTGAGGCAACGACGCTGCCGCTGGCATTCCTGGTAGCGGCAGTGGGGATCTGTGCAGATGGGCAGCAGCGGGCAGGCGGGATCTGTGCAGGGCGAGGGGGAGCGAGAACGTGGCGCACGCTCCGCACTCGATGACTTGCGCTTCGACTGATGATGACTGCCGCTCGATGTGGCGGCGACGGCAGCATGATGAGTAACTGCACCGGCTCCCCTAGAGCGCTGCACGCCAACGGACATGTCCGTTACGGTGGCGCTGCGCTGCGTCTGATGGCGACGGGAGCGCTCGCGCTTGGACTTGGGATGCTCGGATGCTGGCTTGGGCACATACTGATAGCGCTCCTTGTGCGGCTTCGCATAGAGCCGCTCCAGCTGTGCACTGGACGTTATCGCTGCTGTCGTCGGCATTGCCGCCGTGCTGCCCACCACCTCGCTGGCCGAATGACGCAATCGTCGCTCCCGGGACCGCTCCTCGCGACGTCGCTGCTCCTGGCACAGCTGCGTATGCGTTGCCGCCACAGGCACATCATAACCACTGGGCACAGTGGTGCCTACTGTTGTTGCACCTGCCCCGGCGCCAGCGCCAGACGGCTGCTTGCCCAGCGACTGCAGCTTATGCAGCGGATACGCAATCCAGTCGAGCTGCTGCAGCTGCTCTTCGCCGCTGTCGGCGCCGCTGTGGCCCAGCGAGTGTCGCTTACGCTGCAACACCGCATGCTCTGTGGCCGCCTGATCCTCCTGCGAGTTGGAGCGCGGTGCGGCGCCGCTGCTGCCATTGCGACGATGATGCGCGCGTCGGGACTTGCTGCTGCCCGACGTGGTCTGCATCTTGGTCAGCCACTCGACTATGTCTGTCTTCAGCAGCGAGACCTCGCATGGGCCGGCTCCCGGGCCGGAGCTCTGCCTGGACAGCGGCTTCTTAAGCAGCTCGGCCAGCGCCTTGGCGTAGGCTGAGCTCACCGGCTTCTCTGCCGTCGATTGGCGTTCCCGCTCCCGCTGGTGGGGCAAATGCTCGAGCAGCCAGTCGGGCAGCTCGTCCTTGAGCACCGTTATCTCGCTGGGACCCGAGGAGGTTCTGGCCGGCGCCTGCTGCTTGGCAGCGTTGCTCTTTTGCAGCTTTAGCCACTCCATGGTCTCCTCCCGCACCTGACCGCCCTCCGCCGATCTGGCCGAGTGACGCTGCTGTGCCTTGCGATCGAACCACTCGAGTTGCTCGGGCGCCGCTTGACGCAAGGCGCTCTTGGGCATGGCCACCTCTTCGGCGCTTTTTTGGCGCCTGGGCGGCAACTGTGGCTTCTGCTCGGCGGGCAGACGCACATAGTGCGGCTCCGTTAGACGCACCGAACCCTTGCGCTTGATGCACTTCTGCTCCATGGTGTCCTCATCGCGGGCACGCACTCGTCGCGTAATCTCAAAGATGTCGCCATTGATCTGATGATAGAACTTTTCCACCTCCACGCCACGCTCGAATTCCTCCCGCACGCTATGCTTGGCTGGGGGATGGCGCGCGGGCGGGTGACGCGACGGAGTGTCCTCCAGTTGCTGCTGCTTCTTCTCGCTCTCATCGGAGCTGGCTGCCGTAAGCAGCGCTCCGCCCCCGCCGCCATCCACCACCCAGCTTATGGAACGCTCTCCACTCGCCTGAACTGAAGGTTGTTGCTGCTGCTGCTGCTGTAGTTGTTGTTGCTGCTGGAGCAGGCGATCCAGGGAGCCGTGATGGGTGCCCGACTTGAGGGTTGAGCCCTCGCCGCCATCGAGCGATTGCAGGCGACACTGGGCATTGCAGATGCAGACACCGGTGCGTTTCTTGCTGCCAAAGCGAAACAATTGGCTCGCCAGCTGCGAGACATTCTCGCTGAGTCCCAGCCCTCCGCTGGCGCTGCCCCCGCCGCTGCCACCGGCGCCCGCATCCCTTCCCGAGGCCGTTGTTGCTGATGTCAGGCGTGCCACAGGATGTGAGACGGGTGTAATGTCGACGATCACGCAACAGCAGTGTAGCGAGAAGGATTTCTTGGGATCGGGGGCAACGCTGCTGCTGTTGTTGCTGCCGTCGTCGCCGCCGTTGTTGCTGTTGCAGTTACTGTTGGTGTTGCTGTTGATGCAGATTTGCTTTTGTGCGCCGCCCCCGCTGCTGCTGCCAGTTGCAGGGTTGCCGGCTGTGGGGTTGTTGGTGGTGGTGGTGGCGCCAACGTTTGTGGCGCCGCCGACTTCGTTGGTGGCGTTGTTGCTGCTGTTGTTGTTGTTCGGTTCGCTGGCGTGGCGTTGTTCGTTGTTTGTCTGATGGTGTTTTTGTTGTTGTTGTTGCAGTTGTTGTATTGGGGCGGCCAGAATGAATTACAGCAACAGCGGCAACAGTGGCAAGAACAACAGCAATTGCAACTGCAACGCGACTGTCGCTGGCAAGGGCGTTCTATGAGTGCTGGAGTGGGCGTGACTAAATATTCAGTTGATCTCGTTGTTGCCATGCATGTGGCATGCGGCATGTGGCATGTCATAGACACAGACACCAGACGAGGCGCGTTTAATTGTTGTTATTTATTTAGTGATTAATTAAACTAAAAGCTCATTTATATAATGCAGTTCATTTATTAAACGCGCGCGCAGCTTCACCCAAATTTATCTGCCTCTATCTCTCGCCGTGTCGAGCACACACATTTATCTATAATTAATTATTTTACTTGTTGCGATACGCAACATCGCATTGTGGCACCCACAAAAAATTCGCTAATTTATACGAGTTGCTGAACACATTCGTTTCTCCTTTTTGTTGGCCTATTTATATATTTATATTATTTATTTATTTGATTATGTCTGTTTGGTGTTTGCTCGCGTTGCTCTGTTAAACTGTTTATCTATCTGTGCGTACACATTTATTTACAATTAATTTAATTATATTTACGCTATAAATAGCCGTCGATTGTTCAATTTCAACTTGTTGTTGTTGTTGTCGTTTTTCCGCTCTTTTTGTGTATTATTAATTCGTTTATTTATTATTCATGGCATTGTTACTGTTCATTTGCTTAATGTTTGTTGAATCGTTGCCATCAGCTTAAAGAATTTAAATGCTTTACATGTTTTGTTGCCTACTCAAAATGGCGCCCTGCCATTTTCGTTGCCTACTTTCCGGCTGAACTCAACTCAGCTCAGCTCACATTTTCCGTTGCCTACTTTTCAGCGCTTCGTTGCCTACTAGCAGCAGCAGCCTTCAGCTTTGTTTCGTGCACTTTCAGGGTTAGGCTTTTGTGTGCAATTCGACTTTTTCCATATATACACACATATATGTGTTGAATAAAAATATATACATACTATATATTATTTTTAGGCACAAGGACGCACACACACACACACCCATATATACACGTATAGGCTAAGCCTAGTCTGTCTTCTCTTTAATTAGCATAGAGCAGAACCGTAGAATAAAATGCGCTTACAGGAAGTTTTTAAATTTCAACTTGCCGCTGCCCTAAAATCTATTTTATTTTCATATTTTCTCATATTTTTCTCTGCTGTTATTTTAAAGTTTTGCCCGAGCGGACGCCTTTGAGCGGGGCGGGCGGGAAAATGGCAACAAAACTTTTTGCACGACTCCTCGTGCGCAAATATTTTGTTTGTTATATTGCTAGCATAAATTTGCTGGCTATCTGCACACACTCTCACACACACAGACGCATCGCTACACATGTTGAGAGAGGGATAGAGAGAGGGGCAGAGAAGAAAAGGGGGGCTTGAAAACAAGATGTGCATATATTTATAAGCGCATACATAAATACTTTTCTGGCCTGGCAAATGCATAAATTTCTCAGCGTCATGTATGTGAGAGGCTCCAAGTCACATCCTGTAACACAGTCCCCCCCTCTCTCTCTCACCTCCAGCTCTACTGGTGCTTGACTTGTGTTTATGCAAAGCACAACATAGCAGTTGAAAAGAAGAAGCAGCAGCAGCAGCAGCCGAGGCAGAAGAAGTGCGCAAAGTTTTTCGGTCTGTTGCCAAAAGTTTGCTTGTTAAGTGAAAGGATTATATGATCCAGTATGTTTTTTTATTTTGTCTCTCTCTCTCTCTCTCTACGTCTATTTCTAAGAACTTAAAAACAAAAAGTAGTAGCCGAAAAAAAACGTCGACAACTTTTCCTATTTTTATGTTATGCTTATGCCAGTTTGTTGTCAGATTGTTGTTACTGCATCAGAGCTGGAAATCTTATGGAAAGAGCAACTCTTGCCACAAGTTGAGTCGAGTTGTGTTGATAGTTTTTATAGCCTACTTTTTGGGGCCACTGCAAAACAAAACAACAACACAAACAAGCAACTTGCCGAGAGTTTTCGCCGAGTTGCGAGTTGCGAATCGCAAGAGTCGTGAATTAGTGCGTCTTAGTGCGCTTTTTTTACTTCAAATGTGGAGCAGCAGGTGGAGAGCCAGCAAGCCAGAGCAAAACTTTTGGCCAGCTGGAAGCCTTAAGATGCGACTTGTCGATAAGTCTAAGTTGCCATGTGTTTAGCTAAGATCTGTCTGCTCTATGTCCGTCGTTTGTCTGCGCTCAACTAGTTGCCAACTTGCAGAGCTCCACTTGAAAAAGGTGCTCGAGCGCATTTGTTTAGCAATTTTCTCTTGATTCACCCAATAAAGTTAATTTGTGCGCCATCTCGCTCACGTAAATGACATTTTTATAAGTGTATCTAGGCAACTGTAATAAATTATTTCGATTGTTTTGGGCACGGCCAAAAAACTTTTGGCTAAAGAGTTGAGTAAATTGAGTATCAGCCACAATCTATATAAACTTTTGTGCGCACCAAAAGGATTAATGCTTTAAAGTTGCCTGGTCGCGCTGATTTTGATCTAGTTTTATGAGGCGGCAGCGCAGCATTATTGTTTTTGCATTTTGCTTTTGTTTTTAGCACTTTTTATAAGATGTATTGTCTACTGTCTGCTGATAAACGCTAAGAAAGTAGACGATGCTTATTGTGTTCGCTTGAAGAGTTTCAAATGGCGCCGTTAAGTAGGCAACGTTTGTCCTGCAGTCGCTTTGAAGCTTATTTTTATATTTGCTTGGCTTCTTGTTAAAGTCCTTGCGATTCAGGTGCGCGCAATGTGTTTCCTAGAAATTTGTGTTAAATTTATATATTGCCAAGCAATGTCGTTGTGTTGTTTTTGTTGTTGCAGGCAGGCAGCCAGGCAATTTGAGATCAACTGACTGACTGCTTGGCTGGTGCAAATAAATTAGATTTCCGCATAATTCGATGGGCAGCCACAGGCACTAATGAAAGTAGCAGCCAGCCAGCCAGCCATCAGTCCAACCGAGGCCAACACACACACATGAGCACTGTATATGTATGTGTGTGTATGTTGTTATCGTGGAGCAGCAGCATTTATTTTTAGTTAAATAAATTCTAATGAATTTATCAACATGTTTTTAATGCATTTAATGTCAGCAGGCAACACACACAATCAGTCATAAATATAAATACGTTTGAAGCTGGTAGAAACAACAGTCGAGCAGCAGCAGCAGCAGCAGCAAATATACTACACTCTCTCTCTCACTTGCTTTCTTTGTCTTGCTATCTCTCTCTCGCTTTTTGTCTCTGTGTGCTTTGGCAGGCATGACGTTGATAATATCCTTGCACATGTATGACGTTGCTGGTTATCCTTGCAGCTGCTGTTGCTGTCGTTTCATTGCTGCTGCTGTCGTTACTAGCAGCAGCAGCAGCAGCAGCCAAGTGACAGCAATATGCCACAGCAATTGCTGTTCTTGTTGTTGTTGTGGTTATTGCTGTTGTTGTTCTTCTTGCTTGTTATTGTTGTTCTTGGCCCATTTGCTTGTTGATATGTATTTTATTAGCCCAAGCGCCAAAGCGAAAGCAAAACTTTGCTCTGCGCTCTGCGTTGGCGATTTAAATTTTTCGCAACGCGTGCTAAAAATATGGCCAAAGCAACAAACAACAACAATAATAACAACAGCAGCTGGGAAAAACAAGCGACAACAACTACACAAATGAAAATGAAAACGAAACGAATCCTAGAACTCAAATCTCAAGTCTTGCTTTTTATGCTGCCGCTGTTAAATGTCTCTGTTTGTTGTTGTTCCCCCTCCTGTTGTTGTTGTCGTTGTTGTTGTTGTTGTTGGTATGTGTGTTAAGTGCGTTGGTATTTGCGTGTTTTTCTTTTTTTTTCGCTTTGCTGCTGCTGCGGCCTCTGTTGCTGCCCCCCAGCTGTGGCATTTGCTCAACACTTTTTGCGTTCAACTTGTTTTCATTTTTATTTTCATTTATTGCTTCGGTTTTTTTCCCTTTTGCTCCTTTTCTTTGTTTCTCTTGCGCTCTCTATTTTTTGGATTTGTTAATTTGCTTTTAATGGCAATTGGCCCGAACATTTTTCATTTGATTTCTGCACATACAAACACACACATACACAGATTGGCAGTCGCACACACGCGCATTTTTTTGGGCGGCTGCGTTTTTGTTCCTCTTTACTTTTTTTTGTTCGCATTTGCTTTTGCTTTTGCTTTCTGCGTTTAACTTGTGTGCTAAATTATATAGCCTGCGTCGATTTCAGCGCTGCGTGTGTCTGTCTCTGTATGCGTGCATGACTGTGTGTGTGTGTGTCTGTGTGTGTTGCTGTTTTGTAATTTGATTTCTTTGCCGCCCGCCTCCCGCAACTCCCGCTGTGACTATGGCTTTCGACTACGGCTGCTGCTGTTGATGCTCGATGCTCGATGCTCGATGCTTTCACTTTGACTCTGACGCACTTTTCGCACTCGCCGCAAATGCATTTGAAACGCGATTTCGTTGGCGATTTTGTTACCGTTTTCAATTTCGATTTCGATTTCGTTTCAAGTTCTGTAATTTTCCTACGCTTTATTAGTTTGTTATTCGTTTGCGATAGCAGGCTCTGCTCTGCTTGCTTGCTGTTTTGCTGTATGTTCTTGTCTTGTTTCGCTCGCTCGCTACAAACACAAGTGCATGAGGCGCGCCAACAGCTCGCGACGACGTTCCCGTTCTGACTGATTTTCACCACGCAGCAAAGCCAGCAACTAACCGACTGCTGCTGTCGACGACAGTGCTGGAGCCGACAGCCGACAGGCGACACTCTCTCTCTCTGTTCTCTGCTCTCTTTCGTATCGCGACAGCATCACAGCCTCGTTAGGCCATCGTTTGTTTCATTGTTGTTGCTGCTCCTCGCCCCATTTCGTGTGTACACTCACACAGTGGCGAAAGAGGGTCGTCGCTGTTTATAACAATTTCGCCACATTTCGTAAATCGTCGTCGCTGCTTCGCCTTTATTTACGTAATCAGCAAAATCAAGCAGCTTTCGCAGCATCCTCTCTCTCTCTCGCTCTCTCTGTCTCTCTCGCTCAGTCACATGAGCGCGGTGAAAAGCTAAGCTGAAGCTTATGCTGTTTTTGATGCTCTCGATGTTGCTCTTACTCTCTTTATTGCGAACTGCTTTTAAGAGCGGGCGCTTCGCCTTTTGTTAACAGCCCGTTAAGCCACATTAGAAATCTAAATACGACTGTGTGTGTGCAAGCATAATTTACAAATCAGACGACGACGACGACGACGACGACTGCGACTACGACAACTACAACGGCAACGACGACAACGTTGTCGACGTCATCAAAACCAAAATGCAGTTATAATGCACTCCAAGGAGCAGGCGCTGGGGGCAAGTTAAGTTGAAGCTGGCAGCAGGGGGTGGGAGAGGGGGGCGTGACAAAGCACGCTTGACAGCTGCCAGAGGGCGAGGCATATCTCGAAATCTCAAAGGTGTTTAGTCAACATGAGCAACAACCACAACAACAGCAACAACGGCAACAACCAGCACAGTTTGAGTTTACGGTGCGGTAGGTCGGTCGCAGCTAAAATTAAATTTATTCATTGTTGTCTTTGGAGCAGCAACAGAAGCTGCCAAAGCAGCTGCTCTTTGTTGTCGCCACTGCTACTGTTGTTGCTGTTATTGCTGTGTGCACTTAGGATTTGGCTCTAGGGCGTATTAAAGCTTTTACAAATCGTAAGCATAATTTATTTTGTTAGTCTCCGTTACAAGTTGGCAGCGAGGGTCGCAAGTCAGCCAGCAGGCGAACTTAATAGAATTGTCTCTCTGTCGCTCTATGTGTTTGTTTGTTTGCGTATGTGTGTGTATATGTGTGTGGAAAGTTGCAAGCTGCGACACAGATAAGACCAGCCACGTGGCGGCAACTTCATAATTATTTGACCAAAGTTATTAGGCAAATGCCCATAAAAGTAGGCAAAGTTTTTATTCGCACTGGCGCCCATCAAAGTAGGCAACACTCTTTTTTGCATGTGTGGGCTGCCGGCAACATGTTGCTAATGCGCGCATAAAAGTAGGCAACAGTTTTATTTAAATTCCTATTTTAAATACTCGCAGTGTTGACTTAATTACGTGTATGCAAAGATACGACTTAGTCCTAAATGGTTTAGCCCGCAAATGCGCCATAAAGTTAACACCTTTTTTAATACACTCGTATTATTTGGCAACGCCCCCGCAATGTGCATAGGTAATCACAGTCATTCGAAAAGTTGCTTAAGCTACGGCGGCCACGGCGGCTGCTGGCGTTCGGCCCAAGTTAGTCACATGGCCCACATGGCCACGCCCACACACGCACACACACACATTCACACAGAGTGTTGGCATTCCAGTTTCAGTTACAGCACATAAATATTTTGCTTGCAATAAGAAAATATCTTGAAATATGTTAATAATGAGATGGGCGCGATGGGCAAGTGCGAATATTATTCATGCTATAGTATATGCATATATATCTGCTGGGAGCAGCACTGCCTTGAGTGTGTGTGTGTGTGTAAAAGCAGTCAGCAGTCAGTAAGCTGCAGAAAATCTACATAAGTCGGTCAAGGACACTGCAGAAGGCTGCGGCTGCCACCAAATTGCCTTTAAATATAATTATTTTCCTTTATGCGTCAGTGACAGCCACACATACATATGCGCGCGAGTATGTGTGTGTATGTGTGTGTGTGCCTGCCAGCGACATTTAAATTTGGACTACAAACACACACACACACATACACAATCGCATATAGATAGATAGGCATACAGAGAGGCATACGCAGAATAACTGTACAGAGAGGCAAGAGCATCAGCATCGGCATCGGCAACGACAACGGCATCATCCATTGCCATCGCCATCGCCATCGCCATTCGCTTGTAGATACTCAGCCAGATAAGAAAAGACACTTTTATGACGTCAGTAAAGCATTTTAGGCCCACATTTTGCAGCCTGACACAAAATGTTGCCAGTGTTGCGGCTGCTGCTGCTGCTGGTGCTGTGTTGCCGTCGTAGCGCGCGCAAATACTAGCAACAAGAACAGCAACAACAACAACAGCCATTACAACAAACAATAATAACAAAGAGAGAGAGAGAGAGAGCAAGAGAGAGCGAGAGAGAGCAAAGCAGCCGCCACACTCTCTTCGCTCTTTAAAGCTCAAGCTGCGCTTCTCTTTGTTTCAGCATCCACCTCCCCATCTCTTTCACTCGCTCTCCCGCTCGCGCTGGCCTGCTCTCTCATCTATAACCATAAAATCAAATCACAACAATAACCATAACCATATAGCAAAGATTTAATAACTGTGATTGGAATTTGAAAAATGAATTTTTCTCTGTTCGTTTTTTTTTCCATCTTCTTTTTGCTTTTTTTGGTTTGTTTGTTTTTTTTTCTCTGTTTCGTTTGCTACCAAATTGTTTGTCTTGTTTTGTTTTTCCCGCTCCTCGCATTATCCCGCTAAACTTTCCCCCACTCCCCATTGTGACTCCCCTGGACCCCCATCCCCCCTCTGGCGTTGGAGCCCATTACTTTTTCGTGTCATTTCGTTTCGTTTTGGTTTTGGTTTATTTACGTGGATTATTTAATGGATTTTGTGTCCCTCGCCCTTTGTGTCCTTCTGTCGCCGTGTCGTGTCGCTTGTGGATTTGGATTTGGCATTGAATTTCCTGTGCGTAGCCAACAAAAAAAAAGAAAACCTTTTGTAAATATTGTCAATGTAATTGGAGCGCGCCGCACAGTTTTATGGATGTAAATACGAGAGCATAAGGACTCTGGATTCGGGATTCAGGACTCACGAATTATTATTGCCATTTCGGTTTTATCAAATTTACCAGAAATATTACAACAACTACACTTGTCAGCTTTGAATGCGAGACTATAAAATGGGTAATAATAATTTTGAATGCAGCAATAAATGTAAAGTGTTTAATAATAAATAAGAATTATGTTGATGCAATATAAATAAATTCACAAATATTTAAAATAGATGTCAATAAATTGGAAGTATTTTTAAAACATCTCTTAGTCAAATCAAATTATTAAATATATCCCCTCAGCAATTTGCAACTCAATTCTAATAAATGGTCAATAATTGTCAGCCGTATTATTTATGCAAAGGTTGCTTTTTACGGCGTATTTCCGACTCGTAAAATTGCTTTATGAAAAATAAAAAATTGCTTGGACGATTATCCTTCGTGTCCTTTGCACGTTTCACGCTGGCGGCAAACCAATCAAGCTCAGCAACCGCACAAAAAAAAAAAAAAAGAAAATGAAAATAAAAATAAAATAAATGTATCTGCATTTAAGAATATTTTATAATTTCCGGCCTTATAGCGTCCGCTTTCATTTCCGCCTGCCTTCTGCAACAAATGCACCAACAACAACAATCGCAATCGCAATCGCAATCAGCATCAACAACAACGACAACGACAACCTCGACAACATGACAAGATTTATTTGCGTGCCATAATTATAAACTGCGTCCTGTTTGGCGGTTCAATTTCTGCGTCCTTTTGTTTACTTTATGTGCGCCGCCCGCTAAATTTGGTGGCCACAAAAAAGAGGAGAGAGAAAAAAAAGGTGGATATGTGGCTGGCTAACTAGTTGGCCAAAGGATACGCAAATTTGGTAGTAGCCGAGTTCGAGTGCGATTCCGACAAGGTTTGCATTTTCTAGGCCAAAGCTCTGTCAAGCTGTGTAACATGACAGTGGGTGTGGGGGAGGGGGAGTGGGAGGGGTGTCAGCAGGCTGGCCGCAAGCAAAGTGCTGGCCCAGAGCCTTTGACAGCTCAGCATCAGCATCAGCAAACGGCAGCCGCGACGTCTGTTCATGTTCAACTCGTGGAAAATCTCCGAGTGTGTCTCTCTGACTATGCGTGTGTGTGTGCGTGAGTGTGAGTGTGAGTGTGAGTGTGTGTGGGTGCAAAAGCTTCTGTGGCTGTTGGCGGCATTAAACACAGCCGTCGTAGAAGTGTTTTGAAATCCAATTACCAGCGCAAATTTAATTTGTTGCTGCACTCGAAAAAGTTGCCAACTTGCCGCTGACACTCGCTTGCTCAGTGCTCAGTTGCTGACCCCCTCCCCCCGCCAACCCCAACCCCCTCCAACGTCCACCCTTCACTGATAGGCTATGAAAATTGTTTAGCTGCAATAAAGGGCCAGCCAAGGAGGCAGAGGGGGGGCAGCAGACTGTCGAGTGGATATCAGGCACAGCTTTGCTCCTGTTTTCATTTAGCAGCCCGCGGCCAAGTTGTTGCTGCCATTGTTGTAGTTGCTGCTATTGTTGTTGTTGTTGTTTTGCTTGGTGGCATCATCAAGTGGTCAGAGTGCAAAGTTTAATTTGAAAAAGGTTCTTTTTTTTATTATTATTATTACGAGTATAATTTTCTCTCTTTTCTGTTTTTTTTCTTTTCTTTTTTTTTTATTAATTTTTACTGTTTGTTGCTGTTGTATCCGAGTTGTTGTTGCTGCTGTGTGCTGTGTTGTGTTGTAGGTGTTGCTGTTAGGTGTTGAATTATGAGCAAAGTTCATGAGCTGCACGACGCGTCTCAACAATTTATAAGCCAAATAAAGCCATGTTATGGCCATAGGCGGGTCAGGCCAGAGACCAGAGACCAGGGACCAAGCCTGGCCCAGCAGACGCTCTCGCACGTGCCGCTCTATATGTATGGGTGCGTACGTGTGTGTGTGTGTGTGTGTGTGTGTGTGTGTGTGTGTGTGTGTGTGTGTGTGTGTGTGTGTGTGGTGAATAACGTTTGCGCAGTGGGCGTTTGCCTTTGCTTTGGCTTTGGCTTTCGCTTTGACTTTGTCCCAACACACTTAAGAGCATCGTGTGTTTTTTGGCGGGTTTCAACTTGTTGTTGGCTGCGCTGTTACTTAACAGCTGTTAGCTAACATTCACTTAACATTAGCTAATTGCCTTGCCTTGCCTTGCAATGACCGAGCACAACGCCGCAATTCTCATCGCTGACCGCTGACCGTGCATGACTTGCAACCAGCCGAGAAATAATCAAGAAATTGCCAACCTTTTCTCATCTTTTTAGCCCACTTTGGATTGAGTGGGATTCGCTCTAAAAGCAGTTTTAAAAAGCCCTGCAATATTCATAAAGGTTGGCCAATTTCATTACTTTTTGGTTAGATCTGACCTCACAGCAACTTTGTATACCTCGCAGCCAAAGTATAGAAGGGTATGGCAATTTCAATTTAGTTAGCGATATATCTGTCTGTCTGTATTATCAAATCACGACTTCTTTCAAGCGTCATTTTAATGCTAATATGTTGATTTAAATTACAACCATTTTGGCAAAACAAAAATACAGCAGAAATGCAGATTAATATGTCAAAAACTGTGTATATTTATGTGCCAGACATATGTGTATTAGAACTGTCTATCTTGCTGTTTAAACAGTTAGATCTGAGAGACAATTGGAAGGTGAGTGAGATCAATATTGATTTAAATTTGAGCCTCAAAAAAGAAGAATATTTACTTAATGTTAAAGTTCAAATAATAATTATATCGTGACAGATTTCAATGTCATATTTTAAATGTATCATTTAATGTTCAAAATGCATTCAAATATTATTATACTGTTTGTATTTCCAAAAAGCTGTGGGGTATATCTCTTAGTCGAGTTTACTCGACTGTGTGCTTTCTTTGCTTGCCTTTTATTGTTGTCGATTATTATTGCGTTGTTTGCCTTTAGCCTATTTGCGTTAGTTTTGCCACGCATATGTGTGTGTGTGTGTGTATGTATATGTGTATCTGTTTGCCAGCTGCTGCCACCTAATTGTTGGGCCGCTGTGAAAACTGAGCACAGAAGCAGCGGCATCGACAGCGACAGCGACAGCGGCAGCGGCTGTGGCAAAAGCAAATAACAATTGCCTTCACTTCACATCGAGACTTCCCGCAGCGTTTTGACCAGCACGAAATGCCTCGTGCAACTTGAAACTTGCCACGCGCTGGGCATGGGATGGGCAGCATTAAGGGCAGGGCCATGCTGGGAGGGATGCTGCCTCTTACAATGGGGCCATAATTTGAGAGCCGCTGCGAAGGCGAGACTGAGACTGAGACTCGACTCGACTCGCTTAAGCACAATGCCCCACTAAATTACAGTTAATGTTTATTTCTTGGCCCCAATGACAGCCGGAGCCAGTGACCATCCAGTCGAGTAGTCGAGTAGTCGCCCTGTTGGACTGTGACTGTCCAAGCCTAGGGCTTTGTTTATTCTTCTAATCTGTCTGCCTTTTTCGCTGCCCTCCCCTCCCGTCTCCCATTCTAGTTGCTATCGCAAGTTGTTACTGCACTTCGATTGTATCTTTGACTGCTGGCGTTGCCTGCCTGGTTGCCTGGGTTTTAGTTTTGCTCGTTTGTCCTTTTGCCTTTGTTTTATGCTCTCCACTCTTCTATGGCTTTGGCTAAGGACAATGCTTTATTGAGTTATGGCTTGCATGCGGATATCCGCAAACAGAGCGAGACAGCAAACAGTCGACAGACAAGAAGATACATTCACATTTAGTTATAGTATAAGCCAAACCAAGTTTGTTATTGGCCCTCTCTCTCTCCCTCTGCATTGAGGTGTCCCGAGCAAGATTAAGCCATAAATTAGCAGCATTTTCAGTGGCCTCATAAATTCCAAAAAAATAGTGCAAAATTGCACTCACAATATCAGAGTAATAACTAACAAAAATACTTACCAACATGTGCCTCTAAACCGACAAAATAACAAAAAGGAAATGGCATCGAAACTTACCTGAAACGAAATTGAGAGATAAATATTCGATTAGATATTCAATTTCATTATATTAATCTATGATTTATGACCAACAATTCTCAATCGAAAGCCTTTCCAAAATACACAAACAACAAAAAATAGACAACATTATTCATGAGAGTCTAATTGAAGCAAATGACAAGAGTTATAAAGAAGTGCGACAGATTGTTAAATAATACAGTTTTGAAACCGAGAAACGGAAATATGTATTATACTTGAATGGGTTTCAATCATTAGTAGAGTTCAACTACTTTAACAACTGTTTCCTTTGTTGTTTGGCTGACAACAAAGCGAAGCTCAAGCTTTAGTCTCACTTTTACCTGAACTTTCTTTCTTCATGCTGATGGAATACTATTTCTATTTATCTCTCCTCTAAATAAACTGCTTTGTATATTAGGGCCAGGGGCTAAAAGCTTTCAGCTTGTCCGTTTGCTTAAGTTATTGCAGTTGATAGCCATCGAACTACTCAACAAGAAAATATCTTTATAAGCAGACATTTTTATGCAAATGTCAAGGAACTTGATTGCAGCTCATTTTCATTGGCACTTGAGTTGAAATTAAATTAAGTTTTGTTATTTGATTTATGGAAATTGGAAGTTTTTTTTTTAAATTTAAGATTTGCTTAGAGTAATTTTGTTACTTTTCTCTGATTTGGCTGCTTTATTTACGCAATTTCAATTGTTCTCTGTCTGTCTCTGTCTGGGCCAATTAAGAAACTCATTCAACGCATAAACTTAAAAACTTAATCTCAACTGTGACAAAAACAAGGGAAAAGGGAGAAGGGAAGAGAACAAGTGGCAAACGCGCAACATTTCAATTCAACTTAATTTCCAACTTTGGACTAATCTTTTCTTGTCATTGCCTTAATTGTTGACCAACAGCAACAACAACAACAACAAAGCATTTGCAGTCAAGTTTTATGCAAGCAATTTAGTTGATGGCTTTACGCCGCTTTTGGCCGCCTTGTCATAAACACCTGAAGTGCAGAACGATTCTCACTCTCGCCGCAATTTAAACATTGCCTTATAAGAGCTAAAAATGTAGTTGTTACATTTAATTATATTCATATCTTTTGCCTGCCAAACGTGCCACGTAATCCGACAAGTTACAAAGCGGATGCCTCGACTTGTCGCTGTTCATTCTCCCTCTCTCCCTGTCTCTCTCTCTCTCTCTGTCTCTGTGTGTATTGTGGGCGTGGCGCGTAAACTTTCGTATCTTGCAAACTGTGCGAAATGTACAAAAATGCTGAACACATGCCAATTACCAGGCTCCAAAAGTGTCGAGGTGCCAAAATGAGGCCTCTGTCGCTGCGCTCAGTTCAGCGAAAGGTGCACAGCAACCGAAGTAGAAGCAGGCACGCTGCCACGCCCCCTCACTGCCCTCCCTTTTTACACACACACACACACAGAGCTCGCACGGTTGCCAGGCACAAGCTTAAAATGCGCGAATGCCAAACGACATTTACATTTACATACAAAATGAAAAGGGAACTCAACAACTGCCAGCGGGGGAGGAGAAGGGAGAAGGGGTGCTGGGAAGGGTCATGGTCTTCATATTTGGGTGCGCTCATGTGAGCAGCACGGATTCTCGGATTCTCAGCTTGGCGCTGACTTCAGCCTCGCTTTCAACGCAATTCTCAATGTTGTTGTTGTTGTCGCTGCGGCAGTTGTTGTTGTAGTCGTTGTTGTTGTTGTAGTTGTGCGTTCGCACATTTTATTATTTTTTATGACTTTTGACAAAGGTGCGAAAAAGCATGTGCACAAAAGGCAGCAGCCGACTGCCAGATGCTCTGTAAATTGCTTTTAAAACACAACAACCTAAAAGCAGGCAACAAAAATTGAGCAAAGCTGCAAAGGAGGCTTAAAAGCGTCAGCCTAAAAGCAGGCAACAAAAAATTGAACTATACTCCAAAGGGAGCTATAAAATGAAGCTGAAGAATAAGACGAATAACTGGGCTAAGCTGACTTCATTGACTCATTGCGGGTTTGCTGGGTATAAATATAATAAGCCGCGCTCACACACACACCAAAGTTGGCGAAAAAGGATTTCGGTTTAATGGCAGGAGTGGGGAGGGGGAGGGTCGGATGGGGGGTTACTTACACGCCGTTTCGTGGCTGCTCTGGCGGAAGGAAGAAATCAAGGAGCGGCGAGTCAAAAGGCAGAACGAAACAAGCCATTTGCCATTTGCCATTTGCCAGGACGTCGCTGCTGTCGCCTCTTTCCCTTTTCCCTTTTCTCTTTTTTCGTTTTTCGTTTTTCTTTGTTGCCTCGCACTTTTTCTGGTAACTTGATTTGCAACTCGTATGAGCGCGGTTGATATGCCAAGAGCAGGATGTAAAAGGAGTGCAAGGGGAAGGGGCAAGGGCAAAGGGAAGGACAGGTGTTGGCCCCGGCCCCATCGTCTGTTTGTTCAATTGTTAAAATGTTTGTCATTGATGTTTGGCTTTTGTGCCGAGAGTAACATTTAAGCATTTCTCGTTTTGCGAGATTGTCATCTCGAGTTGAGTTTTCCATTTCCATCACACAGTTTCAGTTTTGACTTAAGTGTTTTGCCAGCTTACTTTAACCTGTCCCCACACTCTCCACATTTCCCCTCTTCAATTGAAATGGGAGCCACATTCCATGAGGAGGAGTAGGAGAACTCGCTCAGTGCTCTGTAGGCCTGTCATACGCCTGGTTTGGCATTTTTGTATTCAGCCATTTCATTCATTTGCACAAAGTCTTTTGTAGAGGCGGCCTTTATTACGATGTTGTCCCCCTCGCTCTAGTTCTATATAAATGTTTGTATAATTTGTTTAAAGACACCTCATTAAAGAGCAGACCGAATGCCGTCACAACTCAATTGAATTGAAGTTCGTGACGATTTCTTTGTGTTTGGTTAAAGGCATAAAAGTTTTGTTTGCACTTCAACTGAACTCTCAACTCACAACTCACAACTTACGGCTGCTACTGCTGCTGTGAGTGAAAAGTTGTGTAAGCATTTTAAATCTACCACAAGAGAGATGCTAAATGCCAATGGGGAAGGGTAATGGCAATCAGAACGGGTCTCGAGTTTGCAGTATAGTTTTCAAGCAATTTCTCAAGTGCTTCAAGTTATCAACTCTACACACAACAGACTCTGACTCTTGGGGCTTTTGCCAGCTTCGCAGATCGTTGACCATTAATAATTGTGGATAACTCAATAATTATTACACAAATTAAACTATGCTGTTCGATTGAAGAGATGTACACAAGTTGTGGCTTAGGGCAACAAAAGCTGCGAGCACAAAGTGCAGTTTTCAAAGTTATTTCTCAATTAATTGAAGGCTTCAAACTGCAGTCTTTTATTGCCAGAATACTTTCAAAAAATAAATCTATAACTTTACAATAATTACTATATACTATAATTGTCGATAAATTTGCTTTTGTTATACAAGTTCCCCTATTAAGAGTGGCCTTTTTGATATTTAAATTAAATTGAGGCTTTCTTTATGCAAAATAATTACTACACAGTTGTAAATCTATTGATTGCATTTAATTTGTTCTTTTGTTAAAATAGTATTTTTGATTGCTGATAGACGACATTTCCGATTGGAGCATCTGGCACTTATTGTTTCTGAGATCCATGGAGTTAAACGGGCAGACGGACAGGCAGATGGATGGATGACTAAATCATCTCAAGCGTTCCACAAAACTTTAATGCAGTTTATTGCATTTTTGCAATGGAAAAGAAAAGGCGGCACTTTGAAAAGTTGCCCTTAGGCCAAGTTGATATTAAGCAAAGTCGAAAACACATTAAGAGCAACTCTCTGCGGGCCCAACTTGCACTTGGAATCGTATTCGTGTGTACTCGCAGCTGTAATTCAGAGTTGCTGGGGCAATATATTACCCAACTCGGCGAGTTTTTATCCAATATTGCAGCCTACAAAGAACGATGTGTCACAGCTCAATCCACCCTTTTTTCAGCTTTCGGCTTTGGGCTCATAGATCAGAGGCAGACTTACAGTTGGCCACAAAACTTTGGTGGCCATAAACTGCATGGTAACCGAAACCGAAGTCGAAACCGAAACCCAAGCCAGAGCTGGCCAAAAATGCTGGGCGAAATGGGCAAGTTGAAGAGGCTGCACTGAAGTGCATTGGAATGAGCTTAAGTTTCATAAGCTGTGGCCAAAATGGCCAAAGCGGCCAACGGCCAAATCTGTGCCACATATCGTGGCACGACGACAACAAGGACGAGGACAAGTACTCAGATTTGTGAAATGACCACGCCCCAAAGCGGGTTTGCTCCATGTGTCTCCATGTGTTACATGCAACTGTCATTCTCTCCCCCTCAATGAGAGAAAAAAAACAGCGAAGAGGAATTATCGAAAAGTGAATTCAAGGCAATGGTTTTGGCTTTAGCTTCAGGTTTGGCAAAATTGCAGACTCGTTGCAGTCATGACATGAAAAGGACGAAACGAGATAGGATATTAGCAAAAGGGCAGCCAGCGACTGCAAATACGTGTAATAGTTGCACAAAACTCTCGTTTGGCCAATTGCAAAAGAGCTAAAAGAGAAGAAAAACTGTTATTTTTGTGTCAAATAGTTGGACAACTGTCCACGTACATGTCGAACTTTCGCTGACAGCTGCCATCGTGGCACGCCCCCTGCCGCCCCTGCGTCCACTCTCACGCCTTAATGCACTCGCTGCAAATTAATATTGCAGTTTTTTTTTCTTCTCCCCCTTGACGACGATAGTTGGGCCAAGTTGAGATGAGAAACTGGTAAGAAACTTTTAGCGCGTCTGCGTTCTTCTTCAACATGCTGTTGTTGTTGTTCTGCTACTAGTTGTTGCTGTTGTTGTTGTTGTTGCAGCACAAAAATTAGTTTCTTCACTTATTGAAATGTCAATGGGAATGTCAGGCTGACGTCGACTTTTCTCTAGCCCAAATTGTAATTTCCACGTCTGCACATCTTTTGCGAGTTTTCAGTTTTCTTTTCTCTTCTTTCGTCGTTTTTTGCCCCTCTTTCTTTTTTAGTCCTGGCGTCAATTTGCTTGAAATGCTTCGTGCCAAATGATTTAGCGTCTGGCGTTTTTTCATTCCATTTTCACACACACACACACACATACACCTACACACACAGTTTGTAAAAAGTTGCAGCTTTTGTTTTTGAAGCTCGCCTCGGGAACTGAAGGCAGTCTCAGCTGTTTGGCAGCGCGTTCGTCAATTTAGCCTAATGATATCAGCGGGATTCCACAAAAAAGCAGGCTCCATTCAGAGTCAGCGTCGGAGGAGGGGGGAGAGGATGGTAGTGGGGCGAAAAGGTGCGAAACTGAAATTTAAACAAATTAAAAAAGGAACCTGGCTTGCACAATTGAGGGACAGCATAGCACATCTATAAAGAAATGAGAAATGAGAAAAATGCGAAATAAAAAGGTTCACGCTTGTCGCAGCTAATGAGCATGAGGCAAAGTGACAAAGTTACAGCTGCTAACTGAACCACAAACAACAGCAACAAAATAAAAAGGTCATTCTGCTAAGTGGCTTAATCCAGTTCCAGCCTCCCTCCCCTTGAGCACTCCAAGTTTGGTTTTTGGGTTCATCTTCATTTTTATCGGTTTATCTAATGAAAGTCGCGAATTTCTTTTTCACCACAAAATAAATTAATGTTGTCTGGGCTCATATTTAAAACGCTTTTCTGGTAATTAATCAATTTGATTGATCATTGCCTGCCCAAAAGCTGACTGGCAAACATTTTGTCTATTCTCTGTCCCTCTCTCTCTCTTGAGAAATGATGATGGCACATTATGCTTGATAAATATTTTAAATACGCGCATTATTGTTTGCCTATTAAGCCAATGGAGATAAATGACTTATGAGTTCATGCCACGCTCAATTAGCATAATGTAAACAGACTGTAAACCAATTGCAACAGCTGCTGTTACTCGCAATGAACAGCTCGACTTATTTGCTGCTAAACTGCAGGCAAATTGCATTTTGAAAACTTCAATTAATTTGGAAATTCAATTGGCAGCAAAAGGGGGCGGTGGGGCGCACAAGCTTCCATTACAACAGCTTGTCAGAGTCTTAACAGCACACTGGACCACTTCCCCTTTTATTTGGCCACATCCTGTGGACACAGCAAAGCTTTTAAATCCCCAGTTTCAAGTGCTCGCTCGCCAATTGCTTAACAGAGCACAGGGCCGGGCAGCAAAAAGCTTTCAGAAAGCTTTTAACGCTATGTTAAGGCGAAAGACGATTTACATTATTTAAACAGCACTCGCAGCTTTGTTTGCTCTCGCTCTCTATATCTCATGTTCACAGCTTAGTGGAAAGCACAGTGGAGACTGGCTAAGACGAACAGCTGCAGCAAGAAATGTACGTGAAAAATGCAAGCTGTTTGTTTTTAATTTATTGTAAAACTAAGTCTAGGCCTAGACGAAAAAAGAGCGCAGAGGGGAGGAGCATAAATTAAAGAAGTTTAGAGTAGATTTAAAATTTGGGCAAGCCGTAAAAGAATTACAAAAAAGCAGCTTAATTTGCTTTGAAGGCAGAAATATTCAAATAAAATATTAATTATTTTAATACGAAAACGTAAAATAGGTTTATGCTTATGGCCTTAATTTTACATTATTGTCAAGTAAGAGGTTTATAAATATATTAATAAGACATAACTTTTAAGAATTAACAAGTTATAAATTTAAACCAAATGACTGATTCATTTGTTGGCATATTTTGCTGAATTAATGCTCTAAAAGTCTTGTCAATAAACAATCCGAAACTGAACATAATCTTTACGCTATTAAAGAGCCAAGGCATCATTCATTGTAGCATAGTTATAAAGCTGATTTATTACTTAAATGGCTTCGGCTATCATTGATTTAAGGCCGTTTTTAAATGCGGCTAATACTCGCACAGTTTATCGCACTCGAGCGCCTATCAAATATCATCAGCAGCCACTCGCGTGTCTAAAAGTGGCCCCTTTTTATTTTTGCAATGGACCCAAAGGCAGCCGTAGAAACGCCGGTCCCATTACTAATACACAACACTGCTGGCTTATCAAAACACAACATCAATACACACACACACACACACACATTCGCATATGTACATATAACACACACAGAGCCGCACACGTGGCTCAAAGGGAAAAGCGTGATGCTAATCGCATTTGCCAGTGACATTTTCCAGTTATTTTTGCCTTCTATCAGTCGCATTTGCATTTGTCCCGCATTTTCCAGCATATAGTATTTGCTAATACGACTAGTTTTGCACAAGTTTTGTTGTTTGTGGTTTAATTGAAAATTGTTGGCAGTTGGGCTGTGATTTGAGCTTTGTTTTGTTTTGTTTTGTGCTCTTTTGTTGCGGCGGCAGGGGGCAAACATTTGTAATGCCAAGCACATACGCATATATTACGCATACGCAGCGTGTGACAATCTGGCAGCAAATTTGATTGTCATTTTTATTATTATTGCCGCACTCGCACACACTAGGAGAGAGGGGGCGTGTGGGACAGAGACAGCGATAGTTGGAGGCAAAATTGCTTGAGCTGCTTTTATTTGGGATGGAAGTGCTTAGGCGTTCTTGAGTCTTACAAGAGATTAACAAAGCATTTAATCTTGGCTTGGCATAAAATGACACAGCACACACACCAACACACACACACACACACACAGACAGGGTTAGATTATAGCCTGCTTTTCTCGTGTTTTGCTTTATTTATTATGGCGCTGTGTTCCCCCTTTTTGTTGTATTTTGTTTTTTTTTACTTCTTTTATTGACATTTACTTGCTTACTGCTTGCCTTGTCTTCTTCTTTTGCTTCTGCTTCTTCTTCTTCTTCTTGTGACTGCTGTTGTTGTTGTTATTGTCGTGGGTTTATTGTTGGTGTAGCTGTAAATTTGTTTTGCTGCTGCTGCTGCTGTTTTTGTGTGGTATTTCAGCAAAACTGCAATAAAGCGAATTTTTCCAAACGTTGCATACTTTTGAGCGCTACACACACACACACACACATACACACGCTCGTAGCGTAGTGTACACTCACACAGCGTTACAAAAACAACACATACAGAGCGAAAATTGCAGTTACTGCCGCGATGGCTGCTCGTGAATTTTAAAACAATTTTTATACACAATTTTTCATGATTTTGTTGGCTTGCTCCTGCTGCAACTCAATGCTGACTTTTGGCTGTTCAATTGGTTTGCTTTTTGTTTAATTTTCTTCTTTTTTTTTGTGGCAGTAATTGTTAATTTGTTTATTGTTAATTGCAGACGCACATACACACACGCACGCACACACACGCAGACGCACACGAGAACAACGACAGTGACAGCGACAGCGAAATCTGTGAGTTGATTATAAAACGACAGAGCAAAAGTTAGCGCAACACTAGCAAAATAGCAGCAGCAATGACAGCGCGGCTAGCGGAGCGAAGCGAAGCGAGCGTAATTCAAAAGCTTTCGCAGCTGGAAGCAGCGCAGCTTGGAAGTGCACAGTGAAAGCTGTGTGCGCTAAAGAGCGAAAAGCTTCGCAAAGAGCGACAGTGAAGAGCTTAAAGAGCTTAAAGCGCATGCGCCGCCAGGCGAATGCTGGAAAAGGGGCTTTGTGAGTGCGAAGTTCGCAAGTTGGATTATGTGTCAGTGTAACAATGGAATTTCAATGCAATTACCACACACAACATATATAGTATACAAGTGTGTGTGTGCTGGCTGCTGTCCAATGATGCATGACTGCATTGAAGTGGACGCGACATCTTTTGGCCTGCGCCTCATTAGTGTCAAGGCAAAGAGTTCAAAATTGGCATAAAGCGTGCCACAAGTACGCACATTACATACTATAAATGTAGGGGGTGGTGCATATGCATAATGCATGCCACGCCCACTCACACACACACATACACTGGTCTGCTATTAGCCGGCTTGACATGCCGGGTCGAGCCCCATGTCCAGAGTCCAAGGCAAAAATGCAGACAAAAGCGTTGAGCGGCTGCAGAGCGAAGCAGTAGGCAGGAAAGCGCTTGCATTTCCACATCATCATCGCCATTATCAAACAGTTGATCATCATCAACATTAGCAACATCATTATTATCATTTACAGGCAGGCAACCAGGCAGCGGCGTTGACGTTGACAAGGCTGCAAGCCGAGGGAGTTGCAAAAGAGAAAGTTTTTGCTTTGCCTCCTTTTTCGCAACTGTGTTTGCTTAGGAGTGTGTGTGTGTGTGTGTGTGCCTGGCAGTTTGTTTTTAATCAAGGCAAAACTGGGTCAGTTTGGGCTGCAACTAAAAATATCATTTATGTTGCCCAGCCAAATGCGCCAGTTGACTTTCCCTCCTCATCCTTATCCGCCGCTTACTCTTCTTCTCTTCGCTTCTCTTTGTGTGCTTGCATTGTGTACTGAAATACACAAAAACACACACACAAACACACAGATACACACATCTGGCAGATATATTTGTAATTCCACACGTCATCGTCCTCGCAGAGTTACAATTGGATGCTGTGTTAATTGCTACAGAAATCCATTGCGCTCGCTCTGTTAGTTAACAGAGCCACTGTTAACTAACAGCCACTGCCAACAGTTGACCCAGTTCAATCTCTATAAATAGAGCACACACACACACAGCATACAAAAGACCGAAAGAGCGGGAGAGCGACTTCAATTTACAGCACTAACTGTGCTTGGGGTTTTTGACTCAGCTCTGGCGAGGGGGGAGGTTGGGGTTGAAGTTGCGACTTATGATGGATTTTTGGGCAATTGCAACTGTTTCACAAAAGGTTTATACGAATTACATTTCTATTTATAAGTCACTTAAGACTTCTGGCAAAACAATACAAAATTTGATGGATCATAACTTTGAAGCCATTGCAAATGAGAGGAGGGGGTAGCCAAATGGCAAAGCAGCTATCAACAGGCCAATGGGAAAGGGTTCGAGCTGGTCGGAGATAATTTATTGAAATGCCAGTAAAGCATTAAATGATGGATAGATAACACTGAAAGCTTTAGCATATTATTATGTCATTGCAGTTGTTTTAAAGATAATTTTACAAATTGAATAATTTTTATAAGGATTATTTTTTTTGTGTAGCACACTTATGGACGTCAATAAATACAATGATGTCTGCATTTCAGAAACATTTGCAGATTGCTTTACTATTAATCTAACTAGAAAATAAATGTTTTTTATATCTGCCAAAATGGTTAAGACTGTGTCCATTTAAAAATATATAAATGCTCATTTTTAATATTGAATAATTCTAATAAATAAGCCACATTTTATCTGCTAACAAAAAAAGTAATGCTCTCTTTAAATATAAAAGTCCTGCTCCTACAGTACGTATACTTAATGCGGCTTTCTTTAGCAACTCGTCTATATCTTTATCCAAATTCTAAACTAGGATTTCCCCCCATCTAAAACTAGCACTCACCTCGGATGACGTGAGATAGCACATGCGTGAATCGGTGCTCTCGATGGAGGCTTGTTGTACAATTCCGTAGCGTGATTCGCGATCACTCAAATACTCTGATCGCAAGCTGTCCTGACGTATAAATTCCGCACTGTAAGAGGGAATTCAATAGCAATTAAATAATTGTCTACAATTTACTAATATAATGTCTTCTCACCGTTGCTCTAGGGAATCAGCACGAGCGCTCTTGTAGCCGGAATCATTGAGGCTGCTGTCTTGACGCAGCGATGGCAACGAGTCCCAGGGCGAACGCTTGTGTCCCGAGCCGGGCACTTGTTGCATTATGCCATGACCGGAACCAGAACCAATTGTCGAGCTGCCCGAGCGCCAACCGTCCGAGTGACGGAACCACTGAGCACGTGCCGATTCGCCAATGCAGCTGGCGCAACGTGAATTGGAGAAGCTATGCAAAGGAATTGCACATTAAAAGGATTGAGCAGAGTATTTATAGCACAACTCACCTAGCATTGTGATCGGATAGATAGCCGCGATCTCGCTCGCGCTCACGTTCGCGTATCAACTCATTACGATCGCTGTAGTAGCCATCCCTGTCACGATCACGTTCCTTATCGCGTATGGTGGACAAGGGACGATGTGGGGGTAGCGGCAAGGTTGAGGATTTGGCATTGGCTGCGAGCAGAAAAAAGAATACATTTATATAATTAGTGCATTATTTAAAAGACTATTTTCAAGCCAATTTAAAGTAAGACAACAGCAACAATAAAGGGGCAGGCGAATGCGCTTTACAAAGGATCGGATCGGATCGGTAGGATATATAGTATACGAGTATATACGATAGACATTGAAACTGTTTAAAGTGGTGCACTCAATGGAACTACTTACGCCTACGTAGTGGATATGGGCTGCGCTGTGTTGATCCTGGTAGGCTTTCAGCGAATTCTGATGATTGTATTGTTGTTGTTGTTGTTATGTTTTGTGTGTGAGATCAGAATGGATGAGCATGTTGTGATATGTATGAACAGCATTGAAGTTTTAATTATTTAAATCGATTTATTAGAGAAAGAGAAAAAGAGAAATGGGTACAGATAGACTTATGATGGCAAAATAAATTAAACATCGACTGAAAGCAATTAAATACCAGGCAAGCCCAAGGATCAAATAACTTAGCAAATTTACACTGTAAATGACTGAAAGCAATTAAATACCAGGCAAGCCCAAGGATTAAATAACTCTAGCACATTTACACTGTAAGCTCTTTCATTTATGTTATCATGCCAAATTACACTCTCTAAGCTTATTTTATACGCCATTAATTTATTGCACCGTTTCGTATTAGTGTGACCAATCACGCTTTATACATGAATACCTAATTCTAGGCTATACTAGATATTATCGATTATCGATAGCTTATCATGCATTGACAGCTTGCAGCACATATAACTAATAAAGTTTTTCCACAGGCCATGAATGACTTCATTCAGATTTGGAATGTTAAGTCTTTCCACTGTCAATTTACATCATTCTCGAAGTCAATTGACTGAAACTTCATAAAATTGAGGGCGAATGACTTTGTAAATGATTATTGTGATAGATTATTACAAATAATAAACCCTATAAATTGTAAATCCCACTTGAATTGCTTGTAAATAATATTATTATTGCCCTATTTAGCCTCTCTAAGACCTACGAGTTCATGCTACCAGACAGACAGGCACTCTCTGGTGTAGTTTGGCTACTGAAATGATTTTTGCTGTTTCTCTTGCGATTCCAATTGAAATTCCTTTGCCAGCTAATCTGCATTTTTGCACCGCACATTGCACATCACACATCGCAGAGCGAGAAATGGCCAAATGGCCAAAGCAAAGGGCATTTGGCATTAATCGGATTATCACACTGCACTCTCTCAATTCCAATTACATGCTATCAATCGGGAATCGCAATTGCAATCGGCAATCGCGTGGGCTGTGTGTTTGTTTAACTTGATTGAGACTGAAACTGTACGAGGGATAATTTCGCTTTCGCAGCTAATTAAAAATTCGATTAAGAGTGAAAGGGCAAGAGGAAAGCAAAAAAAAGAAAAGAAATAAATCGAACCGAAACTAGAAACTACAACAACAACGAGACGGGTCTAAAAAAGAGCTATAAAAACCCGCTAAAACTGAATGTGAATCGAAAGCAAGAGCAAAAACTAAATGTACTAAACTATAAGGCTCAACTCACCCAGATTCTCCATGCTCTGCGAGAGCAAAGCCTCAAAGGTGTGCAGGCTATAGGACTCGGCGTCCATGCCCTTGGCCAGCGTGTTGCGCAAATGCATCTCGTACTCCATGAGCAGCCTCGAGGTGGGACTGCCCGGCGTGGGCGTCACATTGGGCGCCTGCTGATGCTGATGATGCTGGTGCCGCGACGATCGTTGCTGTGGATGCGGCTGATGCTGTTGCTGCTGCTGTTGTTGCTGCTGTGATGATTGCTGTTGTGGCTGCTGCTGGCCATACGATTGATCCTGATCGGAGTTGCCGTTGCTGGAGCTAGGCGTAGTCGCATAGCATTGATTATCAAACATTACATTATCCGAGGGCGGCGAACCCTCAATGCAGCTACGTTCTCGCTCCCGTTCCAGCTCCAAGTACAGATTACGTGGCGGATAACCGCGTCCAATTTCATGTGATGATCTGTTGTGATAGCAAAAATTCATGAACAATTGCAAGTCAAGCAGCAAACAACAGCAAAAAAAAACTCACCTCGAGCCCGAGAAGCGCGACGACTGACTGCCACTGTTGCGTCCCAATGTGTTGTTGTTCATGACATGATGGCCGCCACCGACACCCACATTAACACCCATGCCCATGCCCATGCCCATACCCATGCCCATGCCATGCTGATGCATGTGCTGGGGGCCCAATGTTTGGGCCGCATTAGCGTTGTAGTAGTTGTAGCGTCGTCTCCCCATCTCTGGCGAGGTGACGGGGCTCTCGGTGCTGGGCATCGGCTTTAGCATGCGCTTCAGTGTGCTCGTATCGACATTCATGTCCTCGGTGCTCTTGGTCTTGCGTCGTGTGTTGTTGTTGATTACATTGTGCTGGTGGTGCATGTCGTGCGAGTGCGCATCGCGTGTCTATCGCAATACACAGAGAGAGAGAGATGGCGGTTAGACTCGACAAAAGACAAAAAATCACACTGAGAGTGTCACATTTCTCAGCTGGAGACTCACCATGTCTTCGTTGAAATCCTTGCTGCGTGTGCCCGTCGATTTGGTGGAGGTGCCAACACTTTGATGCAATCCACCGCCCACCTGTGTGCCCTCGCTCTTTGACAGATCCATGTCCATCTGGCAGGCACCGCCATCATCGGGGCCCACCTGTGAACCCACATGATTCTGGGTGCACATATCCGAACCGCTGCCCACTCCAGTCACAATCACACCGGGCGTATTGGTGTTGACGCCCGCATTGGCCACCATGGCGCCATCTTGGCCCTTGAGCTGACGTTGTAGGGTATCTGTTGGGTGAGAACAAACAGTAAGTCTATTAAATAGCCGCTTTGAGATTGGTATTGTTTAAACTGGTTTATTGGGTAAAGAACAAATGTAGATCAGTTTCTAGAAAATTTATATAAACTTCGTAAATTTAAATGAAAGCTTATTATACTCTAATCACAAGCTGAACCGATCCATTGCGTTCCATTGGGTATATCAAGCAATTTTATATTTACTTCAGTTTCTCGGATATTGAATCGTTTTCTAGTAATCAAATAAATTTAGGTTTAGAAGCAACTTCTAAAGTATTGTATTATTTACCTACAAGTTAAATTGGAATACTGTAAACCCTAGCCAAAGTGGTTCAATTGGGTATATAAAATAAATAAATTCTTACATCAGTTTCTAAAACATTTAAACCTTTACATTAAAGATTAATAATTAAGCAAGTTAAATCTTGAATCAACTTACAGTGTTCTCTTAATATTACAGCGATTAAACACATTTGTCTAATATTGAAAAAAAAATTACCATTAACCGATTCAATTTGATTTCATAAATCAATTAAATTATGTCGTTTACACGATAAGTAAAAATCATTCATTTTAACATTAATGAGGCAAAAAATTGTCAAAGAAAAAACTAAATACTGAACCGGTTTGACAGAACTAATAAAGATTGCTTAATCATCTTTGAAATCAAGCAAGACACACAAATAGAATGCAATGATAACCAAAACAATACATACATTCAATCTGAGTATGAAATAGGATAAAGCACATAATAAATATTAAAGCTAATTAAATTGACTTATCAATTCAATTCGCTTACGTGTCAAAATTGCTTTTATTATAAATCAAATCAGAATCATACATTGAAAAGACTCTCTCAAGTAGGAAATATAGTGTGAAGAGCCAGTCTAATACCTTAAGGTTCTACTATTTGAACATAGGATCTTGCTCATTGACATATGTATATTATATGTCAAAGTAGAGCAGAGTTATGCTAAATATATTACTTAATAGATATGCCAAAGTCCTGGCCCTTTTAAAGATATTTTCCACTCTCTCAACATGTATTTGATTCAATCTCAAATCTAAGTATACTTATATCGTAGTCATGTGCTACTTACCGCCTCCTTGGGATGGGCCACTGCCGGCGACATTGTCGTAGAGGGAGGTGCTGCTCACGGCGCTTACAACCTTGCCCTGCTGCTGGCCATCGACATCGGTGATTCTGTGGGAGCCGACATTACGCGGCAAAGTGGATGAACCTGCAATGAGTATGGCGATGAGATTTGATGGGGGATGCGGTGGAGGACTTTTTTGGCGCCTAATTTGCATTGCCAGTTGCGTTTCAACTGCATTACTGCATTACAGGGTATACGAGTATGAAGAGACTAAGGCTAAGCGTAACTCAAAAAAAAAAAAAACAACACTAAAAAGGCAGAACACTTCTCTCGGAAAAATCGAAAACTTTGCAACCCAAAAGCAAACACAAAAGAAAAGCCAAAAGGAAAACACAAAGAAAGTAGTTTGGGATCGATTGCTAACTAACCGATTTGCTTTTGAGTTAGAGTTTGGTTTGGTTTTTTTTGTTTGGATTTGGTTTTAGTTTTGGTTTTGGTTTTGTTTTGTTCTCTCACCTCTAACACGTGGATCGGTTCTCAGGCGCGCATACTGCTCGGCGGACATGCAGGTGCATTGGGGCTCTTGGCGGACGCGCGACGGCGACGCGGGTGTGCTGAGCGGCTTTCGCTTGGCCTTGACCTTGCCCTTGCCCGGCGGATCCAATTTCAGGGAGTAGCTCGACGAGGCCTTTCGTGAAAATTTGAAAGAAGGCGACTGTAAAACGTCGCACTATCATTAGGTTAGTTGATTGGGATAACAAGGTTCTGTGTGTGCGGTTTCTCTGCTTGCTCTTTGCTCAGCGAAATTCTCTCTCTCTCTTTATTGTTTTCTCTTTTAATTGTACTCTCTAGGAGATCGCTAGAGTTGTGGTTAAATGGCTCAAGCCTGTTTCACAAACTTGGCGAAGATTCGTGTGTGATTTTATATAGAGAGAGCTACTAAGTTTGGTTTAGAAGAGAGTGCATTAAGATAAGTTATTTAGTTTTGGCATGTGCTTGGAGCCTTGAGTTTGCTGATAACAATACATATAGATATATATATTTTGATAGGTTTAGATAGAGATAGATATAGTTGTAGTTGTAGTAGATAGTGAAGTAGACAAACATACACATACAAGCATTAGTAAATAGGTTGAGTTTAAATTGATAGAAGACTTTCAGAGTGCATTCGTTTAAGCAGCGTGTCTATCGAAGAGCTAGCCTCTTCTTCTTCTATGCATGTTCTCTAGAAGCGCATTGCGATTAACTGAACTTAGTCTAAGAAACGCTTAGTTGTAGTTAACTGTAATTAGCTGTAAGCTTAGTTTTGATTAGATGGCTGCATTTAACAATTACTTATTATTATTGTGAGCATATGTGCGTGTTGCTTCGTTATAGTTATCGCTATCGATTTTGATTTCAATTCGGTTTTAGAAACCTTCAAAAATGTTGTTCCAAGAATATATATTGTATATATATATGTGCTGCTTGGTTAACTTCTTTTAAATTCTCTGTTTAACTCTTTTGGTTTCGCTCGGCTGCTATCGATTGCTAGCTTCTCAGTTATCGATCGATTAACGATTCTCTCTTCGATTCTAGTCTAAGTTGAGCATTGTTTTTGAAAGTTGTTTCGATAGTTGTTTAACCGCCCACTCGGTTCGGGATAGGGCTGGATGGATCGGGGGTTAACGGGGCGGGAGGGGGGCTTAGGGCTCATCGGATACGGTTTGCAGTGGATAGGTAACGGTATTGTAGTAGAGGATACGTGCGATTGTTTTAAAGCGTTTTGCGTTTTTCTTTTGCATTTTCATTGTACGTTCGGCAATTTGATCATTATTGGTTTCAATTGTGCAATTTGTCAATTTATTCATTTCATTTCGTTCATTCGAGTTGAGTTAGTTTTTTATTTTCATTTTTTTTTGTGGCACATGTGTCAAATGCAAACGAATCGAGTTGGAAATATAACATATATATTTATACATACATAAATATATAATAATAATAGTAGAAAGTTGTTAAATAAAATTGTATGTTATAGAGTTGATAAAAGCATTTCGGGGACGGGGGGGAAAGTACAGAGTTTTCATAGACAGAATAGATAGAATTGTAAGTGTACATTTAGAGAAAGGTAGAAATTTTTAATTATTTATGTTATATTTGTTGTTTGTTTGTTGTAGGTAGTTGTTGTTGTTGTTTTGTAGTTGCGTGTGTAAAGTTTGCAAAACATTATTCAGGTCGGTTTTTGCATTATTCGTAATCGTATTTATAAGAACAATACATATTTGAAGTATCAAATGAAATGCATCAAAAATGAATAGATTTCAAAACGAATTCGATTGTTGATTGTTTCGTTCGTTCGATTAGTTAGATTATTATCGATTATCGATTTCGATTGTTTTCGATTTGTTGTTTGTGTTTCGAGAATGATTTCGAAAATGATTAGAAGAGAGAAAAAGAAATGAAAGAATATATAATATAAATACATTTAACAAATTTTAGTGGCTGTGCCGTGTTTAGTAGTAGTTGGTCATTGTAAGTGTGTATGCCTGTGTGTGTGTGTGTGTGTAGGTGTGTTGGTGTGTGTGGGAGAGAGTGTGTGTGTGTGTTAACATACATACATACATATACACACACGCACACACGCGTTACATTTATACAAATGAATGCAGCTGCTCAGCGGCCTGGTATTTAGTTTGGTATTTTTCAACTGGTATGCTCGGTGTGTGCTTGCTGGGTTCACTGTTAACTGATAGCGAGTTGTGATAGATAATTATTAGTTGGGTTTTTGGGGGTGAGCCAAAGAGACACATAAACGTGAAAGGTACAACAGTTACAACGACACTTAAGGACACATTTAACAGTGTAAATGCATGTGTGTGCGTGTGTGTGTGTGTGTGCTTGGGTGGGTGTATGATCTTACACATGCCCGACTAAAGGAAGGCGCTACTTGAATGGGTTTTCAAATAGAGTTAACTTTCTCCGCGGTGACGGTATAAAAAAAAGATTTGACATTTAGTAGCAGCAGTTTGTTAAAAAGTAGTAGTAGTAGTAGTAGTTAGTTGATAGTAGTAAGTAGTAAGTACTGTGTGTCGTGACAAACAAATAGAATGAAGCGATACTAACGTATTTTTTTACAATGTAAGATACCTGCAACAAATGAGGCGCAAAGTAAGAAAAGAAACGAAACAATTATTAGATACGAAATCCAGACAGTTTCTATGTTGACTGGTCAGAGTGTTTTGCATGTGTGTGTATGTGTGTGTGTGTGTGTGTTTCTAAGCTCTGAAATGATATATATGTATATATAGCACTACTTTTACTTTTAGCCAAATTCGAAACTGAATTAAAAATAAAATACAATCTCAATACAATTTCAATGATAATAATGCCAAATTGCTCAAATTTATCGAACTAATGAACGAGAATATATATTAAATATATATATATATATGTAAATATATATATATATATAAATATGTATACTTAAGTATGTTTACAGTTAGAGCTGTTGATTTATTTATTGTTTTGTTTATTTCGAGAGCGTTTTGTCTGTCTGTGAAGTGACTGCGACTGCGACTGTGACTGCGATCGTGACTGCGACTGTGACTGCGATCGTGACTGCGACTGTGACTGTGACTAATGGCATGGCATGAGTTAAAGCATAGTTTAAAGCTGGATTCATCAATAAACATTCATCACGGTCGGTCATCATCATCACAGCATCAACATCATCAACTTGTGCAGGGCAATTCCGGCACTCAACTTGCCACAGTTTGTTGCAATTTGTAATTGTTAGTAGTAGTAGTAGTATGTAGTAGTAGAAGTGTGTGTGTTCTCTATACTGTGTGTGTGTATGTGTGTGTGCGCGTGAGTGTGTAAAGTGTAGTTGGTTTGGCTGAGGTGGTTTTTTCTTTTATTTTTCTTTTTTTCTTTTTTTTTGGTGGTTTAAGGTATCAGTTGAGGTGGTTTGCTTTGTCGTCGTTGCTTTTGGTCGGTTGTGCAACTCGCACTCTGTAAGAGAATACTTACACAGCACTCTCGGAACTGTTTGGCATCGATGGGCGACGTAAAGTTCAGGCCCCATGTATCGTTAGTCATTGGATCCTTCCAGTAAACAAAGCATTCCGATGCCTGGCCAATGCGAGTGCCTAAAAAAAGAATTAATTAGATGATTAAATATATAGAGAAAGAGAGACAACAAACTCACCTGGCTGCACAAGTCGCACGTCGAGTATCTTGTCCACCTGACTGTTGTAGGCGGTGATGTGGAAGATGCACTCGGGCGAGTCCTGAATGCATGTGATGTTGACAGGAACCAAATCTTCAGACACTTGTTGCCACTTGACGGTGCCGGCGCCACTTGCCGATACGTGAAAGACCTCAGCCCACAACCTGAACGAACTAGCGTTGGTTAATAAAGAAATCATCGTTTTGCATTTATGGTTTAAAGTTGTTAAAGTTGTTAGAGTTGTTGTCGGGTTGTTGTTGATTGGTTTGGTTCATCCAATTCAAAATTTTGTGCAATTTTTGTTTTGTTTTGTTTTTTTTTTTTTGGGTTGAATTCAATTGAAAGTAAAATCAAACAAAGGAAGCGCAGTTGCAGTTGTTGTTGTTGGTTGTTGCAGTTGTTCGTTTTTTTGGATAGGAAAAAGTTGTTGCAGGTGGCAGATTGTTGTTGTTGTTTGGCCGTGTGTGGTTTTTTGTGTGTGGTTTGTGGATTGGAAGTGAAGGCAAAGTCGAAAGTGTTGTTTCGTTATTGTTTTTTGTTTTGTTTTTTCATTTTGTAGTTGAAAGAAAGAAAAACCAGAAGAAGAACACAATTAGTTTATTACGAAAAAAGTTATCGAAAGAGGCGAATTGTAATTGTTCCATATTTACAGCCAGTCAGAGAACAAAAGAGTCACAAAAGACAGAGAGAGCTACACAGTACAGAAAGTAGACTTCTTTGATTGCCACTTTACTTCACTCACCTCAATAGATGTCCATCGCGACGACGGGAGCTCTGCCAGGGTGAATCCTCATAGCGATAAGCCTTGCGCATCAATGGAGCACACGAACAGCTCAATTTGTTGCCCATGGCGCAGTTAGCACAGCCCGCCGCAGATCCTAACAATAAGCATATACAATTAGGATCATTCGAGCGCCATCTATGAGTCAAATGGGGCACTTACCTTTACCAGAGGCACCCCGATGTCACCACATGCCGCTCACGTCCGCCTGCGAGAGCGCCTGGCCGCGATTCAGCGACTGCGACCTTTGATTGTGCCGATGGCCGTGGTAGCGACTACCTCGCTGCTGCAAGGGCCAAGAACAGAGAACGGAGAACAGAGAAAAGAGAGAAGGTAAACAAGAAGGTGAGTAAATAGTGGGAGCAAACACTGCACACAACTTTCAGCTGTTTAAGCACTTAACGAGTTGGTCAAAAGCAACCAAAACAGCGAATCGTTGTAGCTGTATAGCTTGTAGAAGTAGACGGTTGAATAATAGTATTATTAATAATAAATAAATAAACATAAATTATGCACAACTAGAGAGTTGATCAAAAGGAGGTCATTGTTTTGGCTGTGTATCTGTGCTGAAGTTATAGTACTAGTTAGTTTAATAACAGTAATAATAATAATAAAAAAAGGCCTTAAATTATGCATTAATTTGCCTGAATTATGTAGTAGTTAATAATAGTCAAAATAACTGCATAATGTTCCCTAGAGAATTGGTCAAAAGAGATCAAAACAGGTCATTGTTGTAGCAGTATAAATTGCAATAGTAGACAGTTGAATAATAGTTATAATTAAAATTATTATAATTTATTATTAAATCCCAAAATTAAACCTACCCTGAATTATGTAATAGTTATTTGAATAATAATATTAATAGTAACAACCATAAATTATGCATATCTTCTTCTAGAGCAGACATCTCTGCATTCATAGATTAAACATTTATCTTATTTTCTGTGACAATATTATACAATTATTTCATTTTATTTACATTTAAAATATTTAAATTACAATTTATAAGTCTTGCTCGTTCTATAGAACCTAAATTCATTTTAAAACAATTTAAACTTTACTTAATATTTCTATTTGTTTATTTGTTATTATTAGCAGTCATTAAAAAAAAAGAAATATTCATTTAATAAATATAACAAATAAATTAAAAAAGAAATATGTGTCCTTAACATAATAAATAAATTAACAAATAACTTCTATCTATGAATTCTAATAAACTTGTGGAATCAAAGCTCTTCTGATTGGACTACAAGATTCAAATATAATATTAATAAACATATTTGACAAAGTAAATAAAGTCGAGTTGATCAACAAGTCGCCTAACTTTTATACACCTGAAAAACCTCAGTTAAATTTTTAAACTTTAAGCATTTTAATACTCTTTAAATTTAAAGAGTAAAAATGTAATTTTAAGTAGACCAATATATTAATATTTGAATATCAAGGAACCTACGCACCACTTGACAATTCATCAATAGATCTATCTTGATCAATATTTCATTAAACAATTAATAACTGGCCTATAACTTGAGAGAAGACATCAATTTCGAGCACAGCCAAAACAAAGCATAAAAAATGCTGATGCGAATGAAATATTCAATCATGAATCAAAATGCATGTTTTGAACTTGAACCAACTGTGTCGACTCTCAGAGTATTGAGCAACAGTTGAGTTGAGTTGGGTTTAGTATTAAATTATAACATTTGAAGCAACCCACGCCGGCAGTTTATTAACGCCATTGAGCGAGGTGCGAACGAAGCGAGTTCAACGCTATTTGCTGGCCAAAATGCAGTCGAAAGTCGCCGCTTGCCGCATGCCGCATGCTTGGCGTGTAGGTGTCAACAACAACAACAACAACAACAACAACAACAATAGCCACCTTGAAGTTTGGCAGCGGAAAAAAGTGCTTTGAAGTTGCTTTGATTTAAGAATTTCTGATTTGATCCGAACAGTTCTGAACTGATCTGGCTGCGTTTTATGTCTTTTGACACAACTCATACGCGCCACATGTTGCACGTTGGCCGCCACTTTTATTTATATGAATTTCATTTTGAATTCCTCTAGTACACCTTAAAAATATAAATAATCATATATCTAAGCAGCACACAGCCTGTTGCCTCTTTTTTTTTGCTTGTTAATGCTAGCCGAATATACATACACTCTACACTCTATGATTATTAGCTATTTTTACAGCAGACACCTGTTTTGCGACCTTTCGAATTGTTTAAATAATGTTTATATAAATGTCGTGCTCTGCTCCGAGAGCAATAAACTGCCAAATGCACGCCACAAACTCAATCAAACAACTAAAGACTCACAAAACAGAAAAGCTGAGGAAAAACCAAATGTATTTTCATTCATATTCAAACTGCTCTCTCTCTCTCTCTCTCTCTCTGTGGAGTCTCAAGAGTTTGTTTGCTCGCCCACACAGAGAGAGATCGAGAGATCGGGCGATAACTATTCAGAGTGGAGACCCGCATCGTATTCTGGGCCCCTCATCAAGTGGATGATGCCACCAGACAAACAGACAGCGGTCTGCACGTGTTTTCTTTTTTCTTTGCATTTATTTTTAACGTTTAAACAATCAAAGAGTGCTCTCTCCCTCTCTCTTCATCTCCCTCTGTTGCTCATCAAAACGCAATCAGGAACGAAGGTGGCGACAGCTATGGCGATTTTGGGTCACATCCCAGACTGTGTCAGCATTGACGGATTGAATTGTCAATTGACAACTTGACAACTTGATAGAGCTGGCAATCAGCGTCTTTTTGGCAGTCGAAAGAATCGATATTTGTTTAAGAGAAGTCAATTTAACAATATGATATAATTAAAAAAAAAAGAAATCAAAGATATTTGATAAATATTCTAGACTTGTAATATTCAATTCACATTGAATTTAATTCTATTCAATGAAGTGAATTGATTTATATTCCAAAAGATTTTGACAATCGAAAAAGATGATCTTTTGTTATCTATTTAAATGAAATCAATTTATTAATATGATACAATCAAAAAACAATATCAAAATTGGTTAACTATCTAGATTTCTAATATTTAATTCAGAGTTATTTAGTTTTTTTCCACGAAGTGTACTGATTTTATTTTGACAATCTCAGTCAAAAAATTTGCTTGTTATTCTAGATTTTTCATATTTAATTCAGCACTTTTATTGATTTAATTTTGACAATGAAAGTCTTTTTTACAAATGAATATTAGATCGCAATATATTTAAGAAATGGTAAATAAATAATCTGATAGAGGTTTTTTAAACAAAGGTAAAGAAAAAATTGATACATTAAAATGTTTTTTAATATTTAATTTAAAATGTATATTACTTTTTCATATTGAACTGATTTCAATTCTAATTTGACAATCAAAGTATTTTTGGCCATCGAAAAAATTTCTCTCTTTATTTAATAAATTGCTAATTAATATTATTAAAGTTTTTTAAACGAACAAAAATAAATAAAGATGTTGAGATTTTAATGATTTTATAATTTTCTTGATAACGATAAATTTATTATATTACTTTTTGTTATTTTCTATTGAATGATAAATTTTAAACAATTTATTTGGATTTTAAATTGAACTAAATTGGCAATTTACAATCGAAAAATGATAAATTTTGTTGTAATTGTATCTAATTTAATTTTAATAATGTTTTCTATTTAGTCGGCTGCCATCAACTGACGGTTATTGAATATATAAATAAATAACTAAAAGCGCCCAGCAGAACTTGTCAATAATTATAACCCAAGTGTGAAAAATTAGTCAACTTCTTACTCACAGTTTTAAAGATCTAGGCTAATAATGATTCAAAAGCTATTTATATTTTAATTGATTTATGCATTTCAGAGAAAAGTGGGTGACTAAAAAGCTAATTGAATTTAAGCTTTGGGACAATAAATCAATAAATTAATTGAAATTAATCTGAGATTGTTTCATTATGTTTCGTTAAATGAAACGTTCAGTTAAGATTGTTAATTGAAAGCACTTAAATAAATTAATTGTTAAAGGCATTTAGAAGGGACAAAAAAGGACAAATTATTTGTTTACTTATTCGATTGTTTAAGGGAAAACAAGCAGACTTTCTGCACTCAGTGATTATATTTAGTTGGTTATATTTAAATTAGTCACAGCATATACACACCTCCACGTGTCCCCAGCCATCGGCATTCATTTTGACAGCTGCCTCGACACTTTCCTTGGCACCCATTGCGTATTTTTGTTGCTTTTATTTGTTTTGTTTTGTTTTGTGTTGTTTTTAGTTGGTTAGACTTGTTGGTTGATTGTAGTTACAGTTGGAGTTGCAGTTACAGCTGTGCTTTGTTTGTTTATCCTGTTTGAATATATTGCTTAGAGGTCACTGCAAAATGGTGCACTCGAGACAGGAGACTCGACAGGAGCTGTTGCCCAATTGAAGAACTGGAGAGGAGGAGCAGCTGTCAGATGTTATTTATTTTGGCAACTGTTTTTCTTGGCTTGCTTTGAGCCCAAAGCGAACCGCACCGTCTGATACCCAGGACCTAGTGGCGTCTGCGTCTGAGTTCAGTTTGGGACTCTGTGCAATATAAATATTGAGCGGATTGACGTTGACGTCGCTGCTCTCTCGCTCACTATCTATCTCCGTCTCGCTCTAGCGGATGCTGTCGTTGAAAGGCGGCTTTCAATCGGGCTTTCGTCAAGTTGAAAGGTGCGTTGAATGCAGTTAAATAATAGAACAGCCAGTGTGTGCTTGTGCCGAGTCCTTTATATCCCTTATATCCTATATGCTTTATATATGTATATATATATATGTATGATTGTTGTGTGTATTATTAATGCAGCCTTGTCTTTGCCTTTCTTGCGCTCTCACAATGTCACTTGAAAATTTCACTTTTTGCGCTGTTCAACGGTGCGTATGATTAATTTATGCTTTGCAAATTGTGCCTGGATTTTGGTTATTATTATAATTGTGTTTATTGTGGAATTTGTGCTTGTTTTTTGCTTTCGATTTGGCAACGCCTTTTGCCTCTTGCAAAAAAAAAAACACAAACCGATTTCGTTGGTTTTGCTGGATTTTCTTTTTGTATTTAATTGAATTGCAATGTATTTTATTATGTTGCAGCTGACTGTTATTCACTGTGGAGCAGCAGGAGCAGCAGGAACAGGAGCAGATGACGAGGACATGTCGTCGCTCTGTATATATTTTTTAATATATATTTGTGTGTAGAGTCAGCAGCTTCCTGGCCTGCCAAAATACCTACAAAACTTGACGAAACCAAATGTTTTCACTTGACGAAGCACGCACGCAGCGCAGCGACAGCGCAGCAGCTGAGCGCTGAGAGCAGAGAACAGAGAGCAGAGAGAGAGAGAGGGAGCAGCGCTGATGAGCTTCGAATTACAGCGACAGCCGAAAATTGCCTGCGCCGCTGTAGTTGTTGTTGTTGTTGCTATTGTTGTTGTAGTACAACATATATTTTAATTTCGATTTCTTTCTTGCTTCTTCGTCGTTATCCTTTATTTTGTATGCCTCTTCGTGTGTATGTATTTGTGTACGTGTGTGTGTGTGTGTTTGTGTGCCTTGCTTAGAGGCATGTGCAGTCGTTGGCTGCTGACCTCCCCGCTCTCTCCCCGCGCTCTCCACTGATGCTGTGTGCGCTTGTGTGTGTGTGCGAGTGTGTGTGTGTGTGTTTGTCTGTCGCCGCCCTGTGCTCGTGCGTGTGACTAAAAAGTTGCATAAATCACCACACCTTAATTTACTTTAATTCTCCAATTTTAGCACTATTTAATTTCTCACTTTTTTCGTCTCGTTCGTTTTTAAACATTTGGCGTAGGCGATTTTCTTGGTGCTGCCTAAAAGCATGCTACACTTTTTTTCTTCTGCTGCTCACGTTCTGTTGTTGATTTTTCGCTTACTTTTTTTTCTTCCACTCGCGAGTGGGTGTGAGTCTGAGTGTGTTTATGTGTGTGTGTGTGTGTACAAGTGTATGCGTGTTAGTGTGTGTATGTGTTTTAAGTATTAAAAGCGTTTTGTCAGTTGCTTCCTTTGAAAGCAGCACCGGAGCCCAAGCAGCGCGAGCCCAACACAACCGTCGACTTCGAAATTCGCTTTGACTTTGCGAGCGAACAAAACGAAACAGCCGCCGCAGCAGCAGCAGCAGCGCAGCCGCGGCAGAGATGCTGTGCTGCGCAGTCGGCGTCAGCATCGCTGCAACTGTTGGAATGTGTGCCATATTTTTTGGGGTGGCTGCTGCCGCAGTCGACGTCGCTGTTGTTGTTGTTGCTCTGTTATTTCGGTTTCTGTTGCTGCTTCGTGTTCGTACGCATTTTGTTACATTTATTTTACATGTCGCGTGCTGTTGTTGCCGTTGTTGTTGCTGCTGCTTTTAGGACGTCAAATGAAAGTTTTTGCCATTCTGTTTCACTTTAATGTCTCCCCGATGCATGTGTGTGAGCATGCATGATGGTGTGCGTTAATGTAATATTAATGTTATAATTTGCTAGGCGTACGCGACCCACTCAACCCGCTCTCAGGTATCCTGTACATATGTACGTGCCAAGTTTTTGCATTAGCAGTGCCTCATAAATAATGCAGAGGGTTGCCAGAGTGCTGCTCAGTGGAAAGGGAAAGGGGGTGGTGGAGAGGGGTGCTTTCTGTGCAGGTGGCCAATGGTCAAACAAGATTGAACGTGCAAACAACCACAACAAGTCAACTTTTTTATGACCCAGACGACAGCAATGTTGCAGCAACAACAACAACAACAAAAACAACAACAGATGATTGTCATGGGACTTTGCTGACTTGCCCAACACTGTCACACACCCACACACCGCCACACACACTCGCTGAGACGAAGACAGAGGCACGTTTAACATACACAAAGTAAAAGTGAAAAGCAACATCAAAATTAATAAGTAGAAAGGATGCTGAGTGCTCGCCAGCATCGCAGTCGGCAGCGACCGCGACGTCGACGGCGCAACAAACACACGGATAAAGTTGCAAAAGCAAAGTGCAAAACAGACAGCAGTCGAGGGAGAGAGAGTGAGAGCGAGCGAGCGCAGTGGCTGGTGGTGCGTCGGCGTGCTTTCAATATTTAACGAAAGCTTCGTCAAGTCGTCACAGTCGCACACTGTGGCTGCGGTTGATGATGCTGATATTGCATCAATAATAATGCGAAAGTCACGCTGCATTCATTTGCCCATAAATAATGCATATTTCAACGGCCACAGACCGGGCCAGAGGACTGTAAGGAGCGACAGTAGGGGAGGGGGTGCGGCATTGGCGGTGCAGGCTGCAGCAGCGACGGCGACAGCGGCGGCAGCTGCAGCTGGGGAGCGGCCAACAACAACATCAGCAGCAATAGTGAGCTGAGCAGCTTTAACGGGATGCGCCAGCCACACTGACGTCAGACCTTCGCACGCACACACAAACACACACACATACCCCACGCACAAAGTCAACGCCAACGCCAAGTTGCTGTCGACGTCAGCGTCGCAGGTCCCTGCTGTCGTTATCTCTTTAAGAAACGTCATTAGAAACTGCAGCAGCAGCCGCAGCAGCTAAAAGGCGCGCCTGGGCACAAAAAAAAATAAAACAAAAGTCAACGATGGACCTTGTTGTAAAATGTCAAAGCTTCGCTGCTCTTGTATTTGTATTTGTTGTTTGTTCTTTTTGTTGCAATAATTGGCAATGTATGTCGCTTTGTTGTTGCGTAAGGTTTTTTAGGGCAACTGGAGGGTGTGGTTCACCGGGGAGCCAATGTAATATACAATGCATGTACTCACACACACTCACACTCATACGGACTCTAACACACACATGTGTATTAGACGAGATTGACACAGTTTTCTGGCTGTTTTGGGCATCTGCGCCGCTGCGCAAAGCTTTAACGCGAACTTTCCTTTCGCTGCGTTTTTATGAATGAACGGCAGTATCAACAACAACAGCACCAGATGAGCTTTTGCCAACATTATTTTGCCAAATTTATATCTACCTGGTAAGTACATTGGTCTTTGCAGCAAAAATATCATAAATATACTTTTAATACATTGTTATAACACCTTTTCACATTTTCATCTTTATCACGAAACTTTTTTACATTTCGCGCGCGGATTGCAACTGTGGGACCGCAACTTTAATTTCAAAATATACTCTTTTAATGCCAAGAATATACCGGAATTAAATATATTTCTAATTACTAGTTTTGGGTACACTATTCGCGACACTATTTTCAAAAAAACATATAAAAAATGCGTCAGTTTTTGAATACCTTTCTGATTTTCAGTTTTTTCCAAAAACTATACGAATGTCGTCAAATTAACTAGATTTTCAATTAAACAATTAAATAATTAAAAAAAAAAGAAAAATGTAACGGAATTTATTCATGCGAACAAGGAAAATTAAGATTGGTACATTTACAAGCAGCCAAAGCTCGATACGTATTCAGTATCTTTTAGTAATAAAATATCCAACAAATATACCATTAATGGTCACACTGACTGGCACACAACAGTTCATCTATTGCACGAACTTATCGATATTTGCATTTCACCACCCAGGGCTGCGTTTTTTTACGCAGCTATCAACACTGGAGCCAAGCGAAATGCGAAAACAACAACAACTTGTGGCATGCAGAAGCGAATGAAGTCGGCGCCGTTTTTCGAATTTGCAAATTATTTTATATACAAATTGCTTGCACGCAATGTTAGGCGCAGACGCAACAGACGGCGAAATGCGTGGCCTAACTAGTGTGCAAGTAGGCCCTGAAATAAAAGGTAATTGAATATTTGTATTTATCCAGCAACTTATTTCAAGGCGAGCATTTTGTTTTGCCAGAATATAATTTATTGCGGGCGGACGAGGAATATCGCAATGGGAACGAGGAGCACTCCATTTACTACCAGGTGCGTGCACTATTTCAATGCGCAGACATGCGACTCATAACCGAGGCAAAGGAACTAGAAAATCAACAGCCAAAAACCGCGGAAATTCTGGTAGCCGCCAACGCTAATGAGAAAGCAGACTACAAGTCGTGAGTCCCAAGGGAATAGTATAGTAATGTAATGATGAAACTAGAACAATCTCCTCTCTATTACAGCAACACATTTTTTAGCAACATTTTAAAATACCAAAAGAAATTCGAGCTGAGCAAGGCAAAAGTCAAGGAGCAGCCCATTGATCATATAGATTTTCTAGAGGACGCCCAAGAGCCCTCGGCGGGCTTTGCGAGTATTACAAATGTGTGCCAACAGCTGCCCGACGAGTGGTGTGTGCTGCAGCTCTGCAAGAGCTTTAATGCGGCCACCACGTACTCCACCTACTACGACATAGCTGGCTCTAAAGGTGACATTTATGTGTCACTTTTGCGGCATTGTCGCAGCCCGGAAATGGGTCCCACGTGTCTGCACATCAGCAATGATGCGCTGGACGGCATCTTCAAGCAATACGCAACTTTGGTAGAGCGTTTCAAACGCGTTGTCACCGTCGATCCGCTGGCCGTGAAGACGCAGGAGGCAAAGGCCAAATACTGGAAGGAATTGAATGCCTATGGAGATGATTTAAAGGTGCCAAAAATTTCACACTTGTTTATAGAATAAAATTTCTAAATGTTGTGCCTTGCAGAAGCTAATCGAGGAACTGACAAGGGTGTTTTCGCCCTATTGCTTCTTGTTCCTGGGCAAGAGATATCACTGCAACGCCATGGAGCAACAGACAAAGACTGTCTATGCTCGCGTAGATGAGTTCTGTGCGAAGCACACGTGGAGCAACCATCAGCGCATTCTACTCTCACAGGCGTCACTGCATGCGAATCGACTGCCACGAGCGGAAATGAAGCAGCTAAGCTTTGAGCTCGGCAAAAACCATGAGACTGAAGTGCAGCTTGTCTATGAGCTGCTCAAGAACTGCGCCAGCGAATGGCAGCAGCTGGAACAGCAACAACCGTTGGCTATAAAACGATTCCCCATCATTCTCGTTGTGGATGAGGCAAGCACGTTGGCAGCCCTTAACTCGCCTTATATTAATTTCTACTCTTGCAGCGCTTGGATCACTTGCACTGGGAGCAGCTGGCGCCGATGCAGGAGTGCACACGCATCAAGTCGTTGCATAGTTTGTGGCGCCTCTACAAGTGCCACAAAGCGCAGATTCAACATGGCTACTACACGGTCAGCATTAAACGCGGCATGAGTCTTATCAATCCCGATGCGGATCTAGCCAACTCTGGAAGGCGATTGCGCAGCTTCCTTGAGTACTGGCTGTCCCACTGGGAGCACGTGTTCGAGACAATACCCACCGAGCAGGTGCTGACTGAGCAGGCCTTCAAGGCAGATTGCTTCGTGTAAGTGAACACGATATCTAACTCCACATCTGAGTAACGAATACTCTTTTTGTAGCTATGCTGGACATGGCTCCACACTGCAGTATGTTTCGAGTCGTGTAATATATCGCAATCGCATCAGAGGCGTTGTCTTTCTCTTTGGCTGCGACTCAACGCGTGTGATGAGCACTGGACTCTATAGTGCTCTGCATGGTGCCCAGGATTATTACCATGGTGCTCTTTGTCCCACTGTCGTGGGCACCTTGATGCCCGCCCTCGATGGCAATATGGACAATGTCTCGGCCAACTTGCTTAGCCGCTGGATAGCTCCAGCCAATGCACATGTGATACCATGGACACATATTGATCGCACTGCTTGGGTCTCCCAGGGCACTGTGAAAGGTAGCACCTTTCGAAAGTTAGGCACATCAAAATCTAATTTAACACACCTATTTACAGCACAAAAAGGCGTCAGTCAAACAGTGGACCAGCTTCCAGACTACCAAGTGGGCAGCCTCTGCTCGATTCTTGCCAGCATTCAGTCGGGCAAAGTCGAGCCCAAGATATACAACTGTTGCATATACGTATGCCGCGGTTTACCCGCCTGGAATCTGGCCGTAGAGAAGCTGCCATTCCCAAATCCCTAACTGATCAACCACAATTACAACAAGCTAGGTTATTTATACAATTGGTTGTGGAAAGATATGAAAATGTTCTTATACAAAGTTAAGCAATGAAACCAAATCAAATTTTCAACACTTTTTATTACTGAATGTATTGAAAACACTATTGATTAGAAAATACTACTTTTCCATGAATGTTAATAGTATTTCAATGAAATAGTTTTAACATTTCGATATGTATTTTTATTCAACTGTATCTTTAGTCAATTCATTACTTCAAGCAGTTAAGCAAATAATTAGGTTTGTAGATAGCATTTAAGAACTTTTAATATTAAAAAACAATTAGTAATAATCCTAAAACACAATTATTTCAGAAATCGGAATGAATTTAAAAATCTATATAAATCTTTAGTTTCTTTCTTAATGTCCAGCATTACGTCATCGATTTGTCTCACTAGCCAAAAGAAATCATTTCCACCTTCATTATTATTCTTTTTTTAATTGTATCTCAATAATTTTGTATTAAAAAGTGCGTAGAATACGAAAATTGTAAATACAACATTTAGATTCAAATCAAACAAATCAAATAACAATCAGATCGATTAGAATAGCAAAGTGTGCTCTTAACTTACCTTAGTTGGGTGCAAGAGTAGTGTGTAGATTGATTTGTTGAGGTTTCGTTTTAGTTTTCGTGTCGTTTGGCACTGGGTTTTGTTGTTCTTGTTTAATTTGTTGTTTTTAGTTTAACTTAGACATGATGATTAATTAATTCTTTGTACAAATTTTTTAGTTAAGCTTATTGGAACATTAACCGTTTAGTATTTGCATTGTTTAACATTGAAAATTGCGATTTGCTGCCATTTGAAACATGCCAGAGTCAATTAATTAATTGTCCTGTGCAGGATACAAAATTATTGAAATTTATTTGTGATTTGTTTATTTGTGATCTTATAAAAGAAACAATGTTTTGAATAAAAGAAAGTAAGGTGAAAAGGTGAAAGGTGAGGTGCTTTGACAGTTAGACAGATTGCGATTTGCTTAATTATAGTACGAATATGTATATAATAACAATTAGATCTTAAAAATAACAATATTCGTATTTTCTTTTATAAAATCTTTAACAGTAGCGTGCCGAAGACTGACCTGCTTTTAAATAAAAAATACACAATGTTTTTCATTAATGATCTAATTTCCCAACAGCAACAACTAAGGATAATATTGACTATAAAATTAAGTGAGTTGATTGAGAACCTTGTGGACTTATGAAGAGTTAAATTGAAAAACAATCAAAGCTGTGCACACTACCCAAATGGAGCTATTGTTTTTGTATGTCTTGAATTTAATGGAGATAGTTACGAAACTAAAACAGTTTTCTTATAGAAAAACAAATTTTTGGAGACAGCTACAAGGAATTTGGCGTCTGACTTCGAAAGAAATATGTCTGTCATTAAGGACAGCTTCAATATAAGTTCCAAGCTGACAGACAGACATATGGATGAACAAGGCTGTGTCTTTGGAGCGAAAAGAGAGTGCTCCCTCAATGACACTAATAATTATCTATCAATTTGCTGGTTGCATCCCAGTGCCATTTATTATCCAATAGCTAAGCCCAAGCAGAGCAGAGCTGAGCTGCGCCCATTTGGAAAGCGCCACTTGGCTGAGTTGCCTGAGAAGTTGGCCACCAGCAAGTAGCAAGTAGCAAGCAGCAAGCAGCACACGCCCTTCTATTTATTTACTTAACTTTTACTCGCATCGTCGTCGTCGACGTTGTCGTTGTCGTTGTGCTGCTCGTTTTTCTATTGCTAAAAGGGGTGGAAGGGAAAGGGGGGGAGATGGGGTTGGGCCAAGGAAAGAGTTTGGCCCTCAACCTCAACCCTCAATCCACTTGACCTACTAACTGTCTGTCGCATTATGACACACATTTCATTAATTAGGCGCTGGCTGCCAGCGCGAAAATCTCTGACGACCTTCGGTCCAATGCGACGTATGCGTAATATTAGCGATTGCTCATCGAATTAGTGTCACAAATTTGCATGTTTAACACCACGCCCGTGCAGCAGTGGCAGCAACAACAACAACATTGTTGTGCCTCTATTATGTGTGGCATATTTACAGGAACGTCCTTCGTCCTTCGGCGTGCTAATGTCTCAATGCCGTGCCCGTGTAGCGTTTCCAAGTATATAAATCATTTTAGTAGCAAGCTGAGGTGCATGCCACGCCCCCCACAGCACGACCTCACACACACACACACACACACATAAACAGAGAAAGAGACACTGACACAAGCAAAACACCCGCCTCCTGCTGGAGCTGGAGCTTGTAACATGACAGGCGACAGCTTCAGAAACAGGATATTACATAACAGGCGCTGCCTTAACAGCGACCGACATGTAAATGTAAACTGTACGTAACTGTAAATATGTATATGTGTGTGGGTGCAAGTGTGTTGGTGTGCTGTGATTGTTGTCCTCGTTGTTCATTTTGTTGTTGTTGCTGTTGTTATTGTTGTTGTCCTTTTCAACTGCAATTGAATTTCTAGCTGCCTTTTTTATAACGCGTATTTTTTGGCCCATTTCGCAGCTGCGTCGCTTGTTTATGCTTCACACACACACACACACACATACACACACACATGCTCACACATACGCTTGCACACAATCGCAGTTCACTTACTTCATTTGATTCGAAAAATGTTGTATAAAAAAACTTAAAAAACATTTTTGCAACCTTGAACAAACATTCGCATTTTTCGTGGATTATTTGCAATTATTTTGTTATATTGTTTAATATGTTTAAAAAATGATTATTTTTTGCTTATTGTTGCAGTTGTTGTTATTTATTTAATTTCATATGCAAAAAATGTGTTACAAATGTTTTTTTTTTGGTTTTTTTGGGTTTTGGATTTTGGTTTTTGGTTTTGTTGCTGAAACGCTTTGTTAACTTTGGTTAAAATTCTTGTTGTTTGTCGAAGTTATTGTTTGTGATTATAGTTATTTATTTGCATTGTAAATTATTTGATTTTTCTTATTGTTGTTGTTGATGGTTGTTTGGCTTGTTTGGTTTGTTTTAAATCCGCCGCGTTGCACACACAACAATTCTCTGGCAGAGATAAACTGAGACTGAGTCTGAGACTCGACTCTCGAGACTTTTTTGGCTTGGCTTGGCGTGGCGTGGCGTGGTGTTTGGCGTTCTGTGTGTCCTCGCGGCAAGGCAGTTGCATCCTTCTGGATGTGCTCAGCCACATCCTGGCCAAGGTATTCGTGGCCACGCGCCAAAAAGAGAAGCGAACAATGTTGCAAAAGCTGCTGCTGCTGCTGCTGCCGCTGCCGTTGCCACAGCAACAACAATGAGCGCAGCAGCAGCAGCAGCACAAAAATTCCAATCCAACCGCGACAAAAACAAAAAAGAAACCCACAGAGCAGGGCAGCAGGAGGGCAAAGGACACTGCCGAAAGGGATATTCGCCCTCGCCCAGAGAGTCGTGGCGATTCGCATCGAGTCGAGTCGAGTCGAGACGAGTTGAGTGAGAGAAAGAGCGCAACTTTCACCTCTCGCGTGCGTGTCCTCGCACAATATCCTTATTGTTGTTGCTGCTGCTGCTGCTGCTGCCTCTATTTCACTTTCAGCCATGTGGCAAGGGCCTCGCCGAGGACCACGGACCATAGACCACAACGCCGAGGGGCCAAGGGACCGAGAGGCCGAGCCTTTGCATGTGCTACAATGATTCTGCGTTTTCATGGTGATTTCGTTGTTCGTTTGTTGTTGGCAGCCCCAAAAAAAGCTCTGCGCTTTGTTATTGTGTCCACGCTCAGCACGTGACTCGGCCAGAGCTTTCTTATCACAGTTGTCCCCTCGGGAGGTGTGTCTATGTATGTGACCCACTGTCTACTAGTGTGTGTGTGTGTGTTTATTGCTACTGTTTGTGTGCTGAGATTTACCGCTCTCAGTGCAAAGCTTTGCACTGTGGATATAATCATTATTTTCACTATCAATTTTATGTCAAGCTAATGAGGAAAACAATTATTAGTTCTAAATCAAACTTGTCAAACTCTTGAAGCCTTTACGAAACAGATAATTATTGAAAATTATTCCACATTTATTTTCCAATGTGCATTCATTGAGGATAAATATTTTAATAGTTTAATTAGACATCAAAGGACAGGAATAGAAATTCCACATTTATTTTCTAATTTGCATTCATTGAAGATAAATATTTTAATAGTTTAATTAGATATCAAAGGACAGCAATAGAAATTGAACAAAATAATAAAACAAACATTGCAATATACAGAATAAATTGGGACTCTGTCAAAATTGGTCGTTAGAGGAGCACAAAAAACTACAAAAGGGTTTTTTTCTGATGACTATCGGTTGATTCAATCATACAGTCATTTACATACTGAAGGGTTGCTTAATAGTGTGATCAGATATGTTTTCACATTTAATAAAATTACCTGAACAAATGATGGAAAAAGTGGATGAATGTAAGAACATATAAAAGCGTAGTCAATATTTGCTGCATAAAAGATAATTTAATTGAAACGAAAACAAAATGTTAGTAATTTGGTAATTAAAATTAAACATTAGATAATAATTTTTATTACTCTTTGCTTCTATTCATTAAATGGCATTTAGTTTATTCTTTTTGCATTTGTACACAAAATACTTAAGAGCTAACACCTTAAAGAACTACTACAGCTGCAGAGGGTGCCTTGCTAACGACTCGTCCTTCCTCGTCCTTCCAGCACCCGGAGCTGTCTAATATCTAGAGTTTCGCATACGAAAATGACTGCACTTAGAGGTAGTTTGTGATTTGTGGGTTGTACGTTGGGTTTCTCTTTGATTTCAATGCGTTTTGTACAAGTTTTGAACTTCGTATTGCCCCCTTAGCTGTCTATTTTGAGCAGTGTGCTTTTTGGGGCTAGGGAGCTGGGGATACAACCAAAGCTTCCACGGCTTCCTCTATGCTGGCAATGCTTTTGCTTCTGCTGCTGCTACGTTGGGTTGGTGTCTGTGAAAAGCGTGAAAATTGTGCTTCATTTCCATCGCAATCGAGCCATTCTTTCCCTATTTGTTACTCACCACAGCCGTATTGCGATGCGGGCAGTCGGCATGCAGATGGTCCTCGCTGCGACAGCGATGGCAGCGCTTTGGCTGAGGTCCTTGCGCGCACTCCGAGGCAATGTGATTGGCGAATTCGCCGCAGTTGTAGCAGCGCATGCGGCGAGATTTTCGATTGCTGTGGCAACAATAAGATGTAAATAATTAAGTAGTAGTAGTAGTCGTTAAGACAGATACCTTTTAAAAGTAGGAAAGCTAAATTCGAGTAGGTTTTTTTGGCATTTTGATTTTTAAATAAACAAAATCAAACACTCGGAATAAATAAGAAACAAAATGAATGTCATTTTATTTTGAACCTACAATCTATTTTCGTTAATGTTTAATTTTAAGAAGATAGTTTGACATAGTAATAGTTATTTTTGAGCAAAAAAATATATCTCTAAAAAAAATGATTATTTATAACACTACTATTTTTTGCTTGAAAATGGCTCTTAAATATCTTTGAAGAAATAGATAAGAGATATTTATAATTTTATAATAATAACCATGTAATTTTTATTAGAAAGTTTATAATAATTACGAACCCAATTCTTTAGGGAATAAAACCAATTAAGCGACCAAATGCTGCAGCTAATTTTTAGCCCAAAACATTACCCTATTTCGTATTTCTGGGAATCATTTGTATTTAAATCCAAATTCAAGTTCTCAGTATGTTTTTATCGATCTGAAGGAACTCTAAACATGATCTGCCAGTAAACTTCAGTATTGTCCACAGATCTGACAGTTGTAGCTCTTAAGGTCTCTGAGATTTAGGTGTTCAAGCAGTCGGACAGACAGAAAGATGTAAAGAACGTAAAGAGCTCGGCTATGCTTGCCGATTGAGTATATAGGGACTTTATGGATTTGTTTTATTTTAGCTGGTCATAAAGTGATGCAATTGAATGCTTTTGACTTACATGCGAGGCCTGTAGGTGCTGCCGTGGCAATTCTCGCCCTGTTGCCCTGAGACACGTGTCGCCTCCAAGCCTCTAGCCGTGCGCTGGCACTCGAACTCCACCTCCTCCTGCTCGCCCAACGAGCGAAAGCCGGACATTTGTATGACGCTCTGTGAGGTGCGAAAGCAATGCAGTTAGTTGTGATTTAGATTATGGGTATTATATTTGTTCACCTGATGCACAAAGACCTCCTGGCCGCCATCGTTGGGCGTGAGAAAACCCCAGCCCTTGGCGACGTTGAACCATTTGCATTTGCCCAAACGCACGCAGCCGCATTCTTCGCCAGGACTCGCTGTAATTACATGCAGAGGAGTGAATGAAGGAAAGGGAAGTGTACGGGTTCAATTAATGTGCTGCCTGGAGACAGGCTGCAGTTGGTTTTGTTATTCAAATGAGCGGCAGCTGAACGGCTCTAAAAAGGACTGCGTGTCCTTGTCCCATTTGCCGCAAGGCAACAACAGCCCGAAAATGAATAAAATGCGAAACAGGTTTCGTTGTTGTTGTTGTTGTTGTTTTTGTTTTTATTAGAAATGCTTGAGGAGAGAGTCGAAAGACGCCGAAGCGGAATAAGGCGATTGAATTGAATTGAAATGGAGATGGAGTTGGAGTTGGAATTGTTGTTGTTGTTTTTGTTCTTCTTCTTTTACGTTTATTTTTGGTATTCATTTCTTTATCTAAGACATGCGTGAGTTTCATCTACAAACACTCAAACACACTCACACACTCCCATTCATTTGGTTGTGCTCATTCATAATTCTGTTTTTCGTCGAGTTGCGTTCCATTTTGTCTTGCTTATCTTTAGCTGTCGTTTGCTTAGGAGTATCTTAAAGATACACAGATACTCTCTCTCTCTCTCTGTTGCACTTTGCTGATAGCTCTTATCTGAAAATATACGTGCACTTCTAGAGGGTGGATACTTATCAACTTTTCTAATGAAAACAATTGTTGACTCTCTGCTAGAATATGATGTGAACATTTTAAGTAATTTAATAAGCTGATAATTGAAATATTTGGGCAGCTTGAAATCTAATATAGAGTTGGAAAAGTTGCATTTATTAATAGAACACTTGAGATTTAAAGTAATTCGAGAATGTCTTCAGCTGTTCTTTGAATTTATAGCTATATAAATTAAAGTTTCAAGTCTCTAAATAGAAGTTTTCAATAAGACTTTTATGCTGATCCGCTGCAAACTTACAATTTATTTAATTTTAGTTCTTGAGCAGTTTCAATTAGTCTTCCCAAATTAGAACTTCTCTACTTTTGCCTCAGCAACTGCGTCCCAGCTCATGTTGTAAAGTATCTCAATTAGTCGATCAGCATGTAAATGTGGATGAAGATCTTCGTTTCCATCTGGATACGAAACTACCACCACATGCCTGAGTGAACGTTTCAAATGCTTGGGAAACTTGTCTATTAACATTATTAGCGCCTCAATCGTTAAGAAAAACCGTTCAAGTATAAAGAAAAAGCAGCGCCAAAAATGCCCAAAAAAAAAAGAAACGAGTTTTGTAAAGAGTGAAAGATACAAATATGGTGTACAAAATGCAGCATGTAAATTAGAATAGAAAATCTAGGAAATCATTGAGGTGGAAATTGGTCAAGCTGGAAAACTATTATCGAGAGGGTGGACTGCAGTTGGGATGAGGTGTGAGGGGTGCAGTGTTGCAGGGATGGGAGTGATGGTGTTGCGTTTTTGCGATTTGCAAAGCATTTCGAGGGTTGATCGAGGGTTGACCCAGTGCCAAATCGTTGGTACATAGAATTTGCCAATAAAAAAGTCGAATGGCTCTAGCAAAACACAAAATGCGGAAAACAAATCACGAAACAAAAAAAAAAACACAACTGCGCAGTACATAAAAAAGCAAAACAAAAAAACAGAGAGCCAGAGAGAGAGAGGAAGAGAATTAGAGCAACGATCGTTGTGGCCAATCAGCGACGATTTTGATAAGATTTTGTTTTCGCTTTTTTGCTGTCGACATAAACAAAAGTGAAACTAGTTTTTGGCATTTCTGTTTTGGCCACGCTCTTTGGCATAGAGTTAACAAGAGGGGCAGTGGAATGGGTGCTGTTTTTACCTGGCGAGGAGGAGGAGGAGCTGTTCGTTAAGTCCACTTGGGGATTCTCCATTTCACAATTGAATTAAATTTGGGTTAAATTTGATTTGCTTTGATCAATGATATTTTTTGTAATATTTGGTTTCACACTGTCTGCATTTTATTGCGGCACACGGTTTTCTTTTAGTCACACACACTCATATGTGAGTGTTGCAGATACAGATACACACACGGCACTCAAACACGAAGTCGAACTCGGAGTCGCAAGCGAAATAGAAGTTGGAAAAACGCTGCCGTTGCGCACGACGCACTTCGTCAAACTGAACTGCGAGTTGCGTTTTACTATTTCTAGGAAGGCCGCAGGGCCCAAGCAGACACACACCCATATGCTCGCACACACACACACACACACAGACAGGCCCAAAAATGTAGCTGTATCTTCAAAAACAAAAATTCAAACGCAGCCACGACGCACAATATGAGTGCCAGCATAAGTGTGTGAGTTCGAGTGTGTGAATGTATCTGTGTGTGTGTGTGTGTGTGCGTGTGGAAAAACATTTGAGTCGAGCGTGGTGAGCATGGAACGTAAGCAACGTAAATGTATCTGACAGATACTTTACGTAGCGATCGCATAGCAAGCGTGTGAGCGAGAGGGGCAGTCACCAAGCTAGGCCGAGCGATAGAGCGAGAGAGTGAGAGCATTTGAGAGCGCATTTCAGAGAGTTTTCGTCGCCGCAATTTATCTGCGTTTTGAGATAAAAATTCCAACTGTACGCAAGCGAGTTTAAAAAAGTATCTGAGGCTCAGCACAGGATGACAAAGTGTGCTATGGCACCACTGTTATACCACGTGCCACTGTTATACACCCCACTCTATATGTATATACTCGTACAATGTACATAGCCAGCACAGCCCGCTTCTGATAGGCTCAGCTATTTTTTGGAGGGTTTAAAAAATGCACAGTAATCTGATTGGCAGCCCTAAAAAAATTGCATAAAAAACTGCACAACAACCCGCACAGCATTCACCACCCAGGCGTACTTGCCACCCCGAAACACAAGACTGTTGCAAAGATTATGCACACAAATTGCTAATGTCGCGTGCCACATTTGATTTTACCCCTCATTGTTGCAACACAACAGTTGGCGAATTGTTGTTGCCAGGATATGAATGCAATTTATCATGCCACGTGCCGTTCTCTGGCATGCCCAATCGTCGACCAATGCCACAAAGTGCTCGATGACAGCACAACTGAGGGGCGGTTGTGCCACACAGGCCGAGCCATGGACCGCAGAGAAAACGGCCAAGACTGAGAAGGCAGCTATTTATAAGGTATTAATCAATTTTTATAATATTATTTTGTTTAATATTGTTATGGCAATTGTAAACATTTATTTATATTTGTAAGTATTAAAAGAAAATCATTGCAATTGATTTTATTTTTATTTGCTTTTTAAATTTTTACATCAACTATAAACTGACGATATATAATTAACTAAGCAACTAAATATAAATATAAATATGTAGTATGAACAAAAAGTAACTATACTCATTTTTATGGTATATATGTTAATAATAATGGTCAAAAAATAGTTATTTAAAGCATAGAAAAGAAGTCTTATATTATAATTACAATTGAAATGAAATATATTTATTTATTATCTCGCAGTTCAGTTTGATTGCATATAGACTCGAAAAGCAAACGCGATAAAATTGGAGAAATGCTTTGACATTGTTACGGAATTCAGTAAAAGCTGAAAAGTATTTAAAAATCTAATTGAACTCAGATGCCAGTTAGCCTGAAAAGTAGTCAAGTGTCAATGTCATCAATGAAACTGTTAGAAGAGAAAGAAATCTTATTAGGCAGCCTATGCTATCTGTCTTACCTGCCTGAGAGACCTAACAACAATACAAAAGAAGTAAGTTGTGCACCCAAAATAGTTTCCAGTTTCCAAGCACAATTGAAATTTGTCCTTAGTTCATTGACATATTGAAAACCCTAAGGAGATGGCAGATCCTTTTTATGACTATACATTGTTTATTAAACTCTTTTATGGCTCAATTATGGGCAGCGATATCTTTAATGTTATTAAATATTTTTATTTGTTCAATGCTAACTTTTTTTCTGAGCTTAGACAATTTAAACGAATAAATATATTTATAAAATATTTGTGTATTAAAGTTCCATAAATCTATATTTAAAAAGGCTAATTAAAAGATGTAAATATTTCGACAGCATTTCATACTTCTGCTCTTCTACTTCAGCTCGCAATATTTTCCCAGTTTCCCTTTGCATATGTGAGAAGCATATGTTTGGTTGTTTCCTTATGAAATCAGAGCAAGAGTCCTTGCTGTGGCTGCTGCTGTGAATGAGGGGTCAGGCAAGGGTCAGTTTTGATTTTTATCCTTAATAAATGCAAACAACAACAACAGCGGCATCGACAGGCATAAAAAGAGAAGGAGAATAAGCGTTGGCTCAAAGGGGCGCTGTAATCAATATTTTGCCGACAGCCAAGTCCTTTGGCATGCGCCTGAGTGCGTGTGTGTGTGTGTATGTGTGAGTGCAGACTGCGGGTACAATAAGAGAAATGGAAATCGAAAGTGCCCATTAGGGATACGAAGCCGAGCACTCACATGCGCATAATTGGAACAGGATTAACAAGGCAGCCGCTGCACATAGTGAATGCAATTGCCAGGAGACTGGACAGCTGAAAGAAGGGAGGGAGGGAGGTAGAGAGACCATTGTCCATTGGTTTTGGGACCCGCTCTGTATTTCCGGCCAGACACAAGCACAAAGGCAGCAGGCGAGCACAAAGCATGATGGAAAATAATCCGCTTTATGTAGATGAAAACGTTGCCAAACAACTATTCGATTCGTGCAGCATCAATATAAATGGGGCAAAATTGAGCTGAAATCTATGCAAAATTCGTTGTTGCAAAGTGGTTGCAACTATTCTATAATGACACGCGTTTGACCCGCCCCGGCACCTCTAGTTGTTACTTCATTTCCTTCTCCATTCTCACTCTCGTACGATAATCTCTGCATGCGATGCCCTGCTCCTGTTGTCGGTGTCCTTTTTTTATGCCACAACGCACACAATTTGCATGTTCAGCAGGAGGCCTGATTATTATTACGATTGAGCCACAATAACAACGAGCATTCAAGTATCCGACTTTCACTCTTGATTGACAAGTGATTGATGTTTCCATTTGCCACTGACAGCCTTCAGAGCTCAGCAGCAGAGAAAACCCTAAAGGAAACGGAAAATGGGGGCATCAAATCATAAATTTACTTGCACTCGTCCTACAATTGCCATTTACGTCTCTAACTATGAAAAGTCTCCTTTAAACATGTACCGATACAAGGCAGAAGCCGGCATTGTCTTCGATTAGGGTCAAAAGAAACAATGATGAATGCAGGAATTATTCTTGTACAGAATTTTTATAAACTATCACTATTCAAATCCAATATTAATATTTCTTTTTGGCAAACAAGCAAAGAAGTTATATAATATGCTTGTACATATGTTTTCTAAGATATTTCTTAACAAATCTTGTAAAGTAATCTGACTTGAAAGGTTGTATTCAATTACAATGTTATTTTAAATTTAATGGGAATAATAAACGTTTCTTTAACAATACACAACATCAAGAGAAATGCATTAGTAATGATGATGTTTGTATATTGATATCCAATGAACATAAAATAAACAAAATAAAACAAAACAATGTAATGATGATAAACATTTCCTCCTAAAATTATGCTTTGGATTTCCACCTGCAAATTGAGAGCCCAGTAGTTTTCTTATAAGCCTTTTGAAAAGGCCAAAAAATAAGGTTTATAAAGCCAGTTAGAATAAAATCAATTAGAATTGTTTCTACATACTTTTTCAATCTAAAAATTTCATTACAACAGAAATTATGGAAATATGTTCCTTCGTGTGGGGCTAGAACTATACACTAGCGTCATCTAGTGTTCATGGCTCCAAGCTGCTTGTATATTAATTTGCATAATTAGCTGTCGAGATAGGCTTGAGGGCCACAAAAGTTATCTCAATAAATAAAGAAATAAAAATTGTCTTTTGATTTTAGTATGAAATATTTTGTTTTTATTTATGTCATTTTGTTTCGTACTTGTATTAATTGTGGTTTTCATTTAGAGATATTTTTAGAGATATTTTATATAATTAATAGGAATTTAAGTTGCGTTCAAATAATGTTTAATAATTTTTAGATTTACGCATATATATATATATATAGTCAATTATGGATCATCTTTCTCTCGTTCTTTTTTCTTTTCATTTGTTTTGTTTTTGTAATTGTGGCATAAAGGGTGAATGACAGAGACATCTGCATGTATGTATGTGTATGTGTGTGTGTAAGTGTGTAAATATCGCTAACATTTTAAATGGATTTCAACAAAATACGATCACTAATTTAAGGTTTTAATTGCAATGTTTTAATTCCTCCTCTTTGAATGATGATTGCAAATGAAATTCGCTGCGTTTTTAATTGTGTATGAGAACCAATTTTGTACATTTGTGGATACAAAAAACAATGACAATCAAATAGATATAGATGTATCAATAAATCCGTATATATATGTAATGTATATATATATATATGTATGTAAGTGATAATGTATATATGAATAACAAAGGCTCTACATGCACTCTATGTGTACTTATATATGAATATACAGATGCAGTTGCGGTTGCAGATAAAGATACAGATAGAGATACAAATACAAATAGAGTTACAGATACATATGGGGGAAATATTGATTCGCAATAAAAGTTTACATACATATCAAGTATAAGTACTTATCGAATATATAATGCAATATATTTGGATTTGATTTCTATCGTTTTCATTTCATTTGTTTTTTGTTTCGTGTTTCGTTTTTTTCTTGACCTAAATCAGAGTCACTTATAATACTAAGAAGCAGTCATTTATTCTCCATTTAAATTTACGTGTTGTCGTCACTTTTGAATCCTGAAACAGATTTCAATTTACTGTACAAGTTGCGTCTTCTTCGGCGCCTCCCTCCTCTTCGTAATCTTCTACTACGACTACAAACGTGTGCTATTATAAATATTGTATATATTAATATAAATATATGTATATGTTTATATTTAATATGTTACAAAGAGTTTGGAAACAAAAACGAAAAATGCTGTCGTCGTATGAAAAAAGTGATGTTTCTAAAATATTTGTGTGTTCCATTTCTTGTTGTAAAATATCGAAAGAGGTCGGGGCAAATGAATGCGTTGCTCAGTTTGGAATTGTTGTTTTTGTAGCCGTTTAAGAGAGTATATATGTATGTATGTATGTATTGTATATATAGTAATTCGTTCAGTCTCAGTCTCACAAATAGGAAAGTATTACTTGCTATTTATTGTATTTTGTAATTTTTTGTATTTGTCAAATATTGTTAAACTTGCCAAAAAATATTGCACAAAAACAAAAACAAAAGGAAATCACAACCAACAACAACATGCGCCGAAATGTGAAACCAAAAAAGCAATAGCAAATAAAAAGTTCAATTTTGTTTCATAATTTTGATTATCTTGTTTTTATATTTTCCATGTATGTAGGTCTTCTTCATCATTAGAGTTACGATTATGCGTATATAAATATTGCATATGCTTATAAGTCTTACGATCTATTTTATTAACTATACTCTACGATTATCGCTAATTTATTTGCGTCTTTGTATCGAATACAAAAATACAAAATGTGAATTTTGCATAGTCTTAGTCTCAATTAGCGGGCCAGCACGCGCCGCACCCCTCTCTAGCCACTACTGTCGCACCCCTTTACAAGACGAGCACACGAATCATGCATTACGCATACGCCGCGTGTGCTCCACAGCGCGTGCTCTTGGGAAATACTTAAACGTTACGAATTGGTGTTGTTCCTTACAGTTAGACAGCTGGTATTAGCTACAGTATATGTATGCATGTATATTGTAGTATGTGTGTGTATAGTACAGATTAAGAGCTAAATTTAGATTAGACTTAACGCTAGTCAGCCTCATTAATATTATAAGCTTAAATGTTACATTCAATTACTTTAATCAGACAATGACAATAATTAACTAAGCAATCACTTAACTTAAGACATTGAGAATAAAAACGAAGACTAATTGAGAGCGTTTTCAATAATTTTGGTAAAGTTTCAAATACGAATAACTTTCTTTCATTTGTTGTTTGTTTTGTTTTGGGGAGCTGTTGAAATTGTTTCTAATTATGTTTTTTGTTAAGGCGCAAAGTAGAGAAAGTTGTATGTTAAATGTTGCTATAATATATCTAATATATCTATATATCATTATGTAGGGTTCTAATTTGTTATGCGTATATATTTAATTGTTATTTATTTATTTAAGATTATGGTATTGTGTTTCATAATACAAATACAATTGTAAATGTAAATGTGGACAAATGGAAACAGTCAAAAGCACCGATTTTTCAGCTAAGTTTTTGTTTTTTTGTTTTGTTTTGTTTTTTTTTTTCATTCATCTTGATCATAATAATCATATAATAATCATAATGATAATGATAATCACTACGTGGCTAAGTAATTAATAGACTAAACACTAGTCGAATGAAGCGGCTCTACTCGTAATTTAACAGGCATTCTCCACTTTTGATTCTCATTCTCTCATGTTCTATTTACAGTTTTGTTGCTTGCACATAAAATACATACAAATATATATATTAAATATGGTATTGTATATATATTTATATATAAAATACGTATATGCCTCCTCCTACCATCCTTTTGTTGTTGTTCTTATTGCTTTCTGCTCAAAATTTGGAATTGTAAGCAAATGATTTTTGTTTTTTACTTTTCTTTCTCTTTTCTCAGTGCTAACGAAATTCAAATAAGGCAACTTGAATCTAATTGTTTATGTACTAGATTACGATGTGTGTGTGTGTGTATACTTTTCAGCATAAGTGTATGCGATTTACAATTAAGTGCGCCTAAAACTCGAAATCAAATTTAAATGCATTTCTTTATGTTTCAATATTTTGTTGTTTCTTATCATTGGATTTCGCTCATTTATTTTGTTGTTGTCATAAACAATGCTGCTGCTTCATTTAATATAAAATATTTATCAAAAATAATATGCAATATATTTCTGTTCTTTTGTTGGGGAATTGCCAATTGTTGAGATCGTTTTATGTGTGTGTTTTTTGCTTTTCTTTCTCTTTTTTTCATAGCGCGAAATGAGTTTAATTTTGAGTGGAGCGTGTGTGTTTGTGTGTGTGAGGGAGAGGGGGTGGGGGTGGGTGCGGCCTGCCTATGTACACTCTAAGAATAATACCGTTATGTATGCTTGTGCTACAGTCTCGTGCGTCTGTCCGTCTGTGACTTAACTTAAGTTTCTCTTTTTTGTTTGTTTTGTTTTGTTTTGTTATTGCACTTTAGTTGCTAATTAGAATTTGCGTTCTCTCTACGTGCACTCGATGATCATGGGCTGATTGGAGGACTCGATGACCGAGGGTCGATTCTCCTGCGCCTGCACATGCGGCCCATGGCCATGGCCATGCAGATATCCTGCCGCATCCTGCATCTGTGGCTTCAGCGTCTTCGGCGAGTGCTGCGCCAGATGATGTCCAGGTGGACCCAAATGTTGCTGCTGCTGCTGCTGAGATGGCTGCTGCTGTTGCAGGTGATGTGTTGCTGAGGGCGGCGGCAACTGATTGGCAGTGGTCAGCAGCATGGGTGGCCCACCATGTGGCGGCTGCAACAAGTGTCCTGGCGGCGCCTGTTGCTGCTGCGGCGGCTGCTGCTGCTGCTGTTGTTGCTGATGCTGCGGATGTTGCTGCATGTGCTGCATGTTGCTGCCGAGGGGAATGAGACGTGGCGGCGACTGGCCGCCCGTCAAATGACGCAGACTCGGATGCACCGGATGCATGTGCTGCTGCAGCTGCTCATAGGCCTCGCGTGAGTCCGGCTCCGGCAGGTCCTTGTCTGCAAGCAAGTCAACAACAAATGAGTATCAAGAATTGCACAAAATCTTTTTAAGACTTACCTAGACACTCCGAGGTGGCTGCCGCAGCCATGGCCAGCTCCTCCTCCAGATTGTTCGGCTTGCAGCTGGTGGTCTTCCAGTGCGTGCGCAGCCCTGACGCACTAATGTACTTCTTGTCGCAGCCCTGGCACACATACGGACGATCATTGGTGTGCAGACGCTTGTGCAGCTTCAAGTGCACAAATTGCGTAAACTTTTGCGGACACAGATCGCAGGCATAGGGCTTCTGGCCGCTGTGCAGCCGCAGATGCGTCTTCAGATTGGAGGTGCTGGAGAAGCGCTTCTTGCAGATGTCACACTGATGCGGCTTCTCGCCCGTATGCACCAAATGATGCTTCTGCAGATGCGCCAGCTGCGTGAAGCTCTTCGTGCAGACATTGCACTTGAAGGGACGCTCGCCGGAATGCGTGCGCAGATGCACCTTAAGGTTGCTCAGCTGCCCGAAAGTCTTGCAGCACACATTGCACTCGTAGTGCATCTTGCCGTCCTTCTTCTTCAGCGGATACGGCAGCGAGCGATAGCCGCGCGAGGCCAACGAGTTGGGACTCAATGGACTGCCGCTGCGTGGACAGGAGTTGCCATCGGGACTGAGGCTGCTGGGCGGCGAGATGCGCAGCGGGGAGAGACGCTGCAGTGGCGTGAGCGGCATCAGTGGATGATTAAGCATTTGGGTGCTGCTCTGCAGCAGATGCAGATTGGAGGCAGAGCCGCCGCCGCTTGACGCATTCGACTGGCGATCGAAGGGCGAGTGCGAGCTGTGGGGAGGTGAGTGGAAAGTCGAGGTGGCTGCATGCAACGATTGGGCGCCTGGATAGCCAGCATAGCCTGCATAGCTGGGCGAGTGGCTGCCCGGCTCGTAGCCGCCGCCATGATGAGGGCGCGTGGGCGAGTAGATGACATTGTGATGATGATGCACTGCAGCCGGCGGTGGCGAGCACTCGCCCTTGATCAATGCCGCACGGCTTAGCGCCAGCTCCTGCTCGCCGACGCCCACGCCTACGCCCAGTTGGCTGGGCAGCTCTTGGGGCTGGCCCAGATTGGAGCTGGAGTCGGGACTGACGGCATTGCCATAGCGTTGCGACTTCTTGTAGCTGTACGCCATCTCAGTGGGCGATGTGGGCGGGGGCGTGGCGGCGTTGGCTTGCCGGCAGGCATTGGCGGCGGCCGCAGCTGCCTCCAGGCGATGCTGGCTGGTCAGTATGGTCTCCAGTATGCTGGAGCTGGGCTGCGTGAAGCGCACATAGCGCTCGCCGGGCAGCGGAGGATCGGCCTCGTAGTAGGGCTTGCTCAGTGGCACAATGGTGCGATTATGCTCCAGCACAATGACCGTCGAGGAGGCAGGCTGCGTGTTGGTTGGCTCCATGTGCGGCTCCTCGCCCAGCGTGGTCGTGGTGCTGGGCGGACACAGCGAATCCTCGCCAGCGGCTGCATGCAGTTCGTGCAGCTCCTCCTCCTCCAGGCCGACGCCAGCGGGCGTCAGATGCTCGTCCACATCCTTGAGCGGCTCCTGCTTCACACAGCTCTTGTTCTTGAACTCGTACTTAAGTGGCATCTTCACCTTGAACTTGCGGTATTCGTTTTTGTCCGCATCCGCTGGGCAGCTGCTGGGCGTGGCCGCATGGGGCGGCGTGCTGGGCACAGGGGGCGTGACACTGCTTGGTTTCTGCGCCTGCGCAATGACCGTCTCCTTGGGCGCAATGGCCTTCTTGGAGCAGTCCAGCACATAGTTGTGCTCGCTCTCACTGTCGCTGGAATCCTCCGGTGGCGTCAGACCATCCTCCTGGCACTCGTTGCTGTGGTAGCCCTCATCGGAACGCACCGATCTCACGCTGCCGTCCTGCGGCGTCAGCTGATGCTCGTAGTGATGTTCCGAGGCCGTCGTCTCCTTGTCGCAGCTGCTGTTGAGCGGGGAGCGATCCTGGCCAATGATGACCGAGGCATGACGGCTGTGCTGAATGTGCGGATGATGCGAATGGGAGCTGGCGCTGCTGGTGGTGCTGACATGGGCGGGCGGACTGGCGCGGCGACAACACTGAGCTCCTGCCGAGCTGGGCACCGCTGCTGTGCTGGCTGGAGCGGCACCAGGCAGATGCAGACCCATCACATAGGTGATGTGACTGACGGCCACCTCGGCGGGTATTTCGGGAGCAGCGGGCATGGCGTAATGCGGCTTCTTGTGCGGCAGCTCATCATCCTCGTCCTCCTCGACGTCGACGTCCTGCTTGCAGGCGCCAAAGATGGTGCGCTCGGGATCCACATCGTAGCCCAGACGACTGGCAAAGTCCTTGCAGTACCAGACCATCAGCTCCTCGTTGGGCAGAATGTCGCGGGTGGTGTAAAAGTAGATGTTCTCCTGGTGCTGGCAGGCGACAAGGTTCATGACCTGCAGACTGTAGGCGGAGGCCACATAGCGCATCCAATTGGACTGCGAGCGATCCGAGCCATCCAGATAGTAGTAGTCGTCGTCCTTGAAGATCTAAAGCGAGAGAGAGCGAGAGAAGGGAAGAGGTTGGAATTGATAACTGGCAGCAAAGAGCGAGAGAAACAAACAACAAAGAACAACAGTAAAGCAAGCTTAAAGGAAAGAAAGATGTGTGTGTTATGCAGAGAGAGGTGAGATAGCCATAGAGTGAGTGCAGTTAGACAGAGAGAGAAAGAGAGAGATAGAGAGTGCGTCACAAATAAAATCAAAGCAAAAGAGGTGGTACCTTAATATTCCCGTAGGTTATGTGGCGTGTTCCCTGCACCTGATTCAAATTCAAATTCGAATCCGCAACAAAATGCAAAAATGTTTGTATATTTTTGTTGTAATTTGGAATTTGTAGCAGAGTTGTTGTTGTTTATATAATATATATATATATATATATGTGGTTTAGATTTGGGTTTATGCACATGAAATTAAAAATTCAGAGAAACCAGTTGGTTAGTCGCAGTTCAATTGCATTTTGGCAACTCAAAAGGTTAACTAACAAATGGGAAGCCCAAGGATCTATAGGGTATGGGTATATATTGGCTTTGTTGCTTACCCGCCAGAAATATCGCGCCTTATTCTTATCATTTGGATAGTTTGAGGTTGGAATGCCTTCGAATGGGCCAAAGCGTGTGCCACGCGGTATGACGCCGCTGCTCCAAACTCCTTCAGTCTACAGTGGGATAAAAAGAGAGCGAGTTGAGTATACTCTGCTTGAGATTAGGGGCTCATTTGTTGTGGTCACCTTTACATTTGGCGTTGAGTAGACCATGGAGGACTTGAGTGTCAGGCTGCGTGGCAGAGTTTTGTCCGCCCGATTGGGCAGTCCTCGCTCGGCCTGCACATCGGGCACCAAGTAGACAGCCAGTCGCTCAAAGTCCTCCTCACGCATGCGCGTCACATCGTAGTCCTGCGTTCCATCTGGCGTCGGACTGCGACTGCGACTGCGCGAGCGACGCAGCAGCTTGGCATGTGGATGATGCGGATGTGGATGATGTGGATGCGGTAGCGGTAGCGGATGATGCGATTGCGGGTGATGCGAATGTGGATGCTGTGGATGATGTGGATGCTGTATGGCTATATGTTGCTGCTGCTGCTGCTGCTGTTGCTGTTGCTGCTGTTGTTGGGGATTGCCTGACGTCTTCATGGTCTGCACTGGCGGTGGCTGGGATTGCTGTGGCGCCGACTGCTGTGGCTGCTGTGGATGCTGATGAAGTCCATGCATGTTGTTTGCTGTTGTTGCTGTTGCTGTGGCTGTTGCACTAGCTACTTGAGTGTTGTTTGCTGCTGTTGTTGCTGCTGTTTGCTGTTTGTTTGTATTGCTTAAACTGCTAGTTGAAGTTTCACTTGATCTGCAAGAGAGAGAAAGAGGGCGATAGAACGTGAGCTTTTTTTTTGCTTTTCACTTTTTTCCTGACACAACTATTAATAAACAAAGAGAGAGACAGACAGTGAGAGAGAGAGTGACAGGCAAAGCTTCGCCCACTCATTTAACACTGTGCATACACTCAAAACTATGTGTGTATGTGTGTGTGTGTTGCAGTGTTGCATTCGTATTTCAATGGCGGCAAAAAGCGTCAACTCGACTGCCTCTCTTCGGCAGCTCGTCGTAGTTCAAGATTGCGGCCTTTATGGAGGTTACGCGTTCACGTTCAGGGGCACACTCCTGACCCCCTTCCCCCCATTCCATCATCCCTTTGTTAAACAATCTTAATTTACTGAATATTGCAAATTATGCCAACAACTCACATTTTATATTTTGGCCAACTGCTTTTTGTACTTTCGTTTTCTCATTTAATTTGGAAAATAAAATACTTTTGTTTTGATTCCCGAATTAATTAATGTATTCTTGCTAATTAATTAATTTTTATTTTTTTTATTTATATTCGCATTGGTTTTTTTGCATTTTATTTGTGTTTTCTCTGCCCGTTTTTGGCACTTTTCGTGCTGTTGGCAAATTACGCATCACTTTCCGTTTCGTTGCTGGTTTTGTGCTCGATATATTACGCATACGCCGCATTTGCCCAGCACACGCAAGTCAAGTTTTGCATTGCTTCTAATTATTTTGCTAAAGGCAACATTTTGTTTTATTAGCATAATTTTTGCCTATTCATTTTGTAATGTTGTACCGGCGACGATAACGACAAAGTGGACGACGAGGACGAGGACGACAACGACGTCCGACCGCAACGCATACTCGAATGCACTGAACGAACCACTGAACCACCTCACGGCGGCTGTGTCTTCCCGTTGGATTCTCTCAGTATCGTATATTATATAGTAGCATATACTATACAATATGTATATAGTATATTGGCGCTCACACACAGTTGCAGCTATGCGGAAATGTACAATGTACACGGGACGACGAAGAGGAAAACAAATAACGCAAAACGAAATGAAAAACGAGGAAAGAAAGAAACAGAAGCGCACAAATTGTTAAACTAATGTCGTGCAAAAGTTTTTAGAATGAACGTTGTGCCCATCCACACAGACGCGGACCGAGTGAGTGTTCCTACTACTACTGACCCACATACAAGCGCATACTCGCATATGCATATGCAGCCGGCAACCGGAGGAGGGGTGAGAAGGGGGCGGCGACTGCGGCGCCTTTTTGCTCAAAGCTCATTTGCTGCTGCACCCAAAAGCCAGCGAGAGCGAGTCGAATCAGACCCGGTAGCTTGTTCTTTAGCCATACCCGAGCCGGCGTACTGAATGCACTCACTCACACTCATGCACTCATGCACTCATTCGACTCAATTTGGTTTTTTGTGGCGCCAACGCAGCGCTGTTTATCGCTCAAGTTTGTTTTTTTTTTTGTTCTTTGTCGCCCAAGGGTTGCGAAAAGCTTTCGCCGTTTCGCTGTTTAATATATGTTGACGGCGAATTCGCACGGCGAATTCAACACACTGCCTGGCCATATCCGCGGTGGTTGCAATCTAACTAACGTTTACTTCTCTGTCGTGTCTTTTTGCTGCTGTTTCTGCCACAGCGCAATCATAAATTTATTGTGCAAGGCTGTCGACTGTCGAGTCAGCTATTGATGAGGCACCACCAACTTTTGGCAAGGGAGCAGCCAGCAGCCTTGCAGCATGCCACAAGTGTGATTGATGCCCCCAAGGCAAAGGCAGCTGCTAAGCTGAGATCCCTTACAACAATGAGAGACATAAGTGGAGAGAGTGAGCAAAAGCTTGCAATGCAATCATTCTATATTATACAATATTATTAACTATATTTACTTCTTCTTATTTTATAATTTAAATATATTATATAATAATATATTAAATGATTATTAGTTTTAATTACAATCAAGTTGATTATTATTTGTATGTATTTGTTAATTTAAATATATTAATTATTTAATGATTTTTTGCTTATTACTTTTACTTATTTTATAATTTAAATATGTTATATATTCATACTTGTTTTAATTGCAAAGAAGTTTTACTTTACTTTACTTTTTTATTGTATTTATTACTTTAATAAATACTTGCATCAAGTTGTTTATTATTTATTATATTTGCATAGTTATATAATAGTATATTTAATGCTTAAAGTGCACGTTGGATAGAGTTATGCTAATTATTCTTCTTATTAAATCAACACATATAATTAGCATATAAACCTGTAGTGCTATCTTGGTATCTTTAATAAATCAATAACTAATTATAAACCAATTTTGTTCAACACATCTTAGTTGTCTCTTGAGCTAATGAATTGGCTATTAATTATACAGTAACCTTGCAAACATGATCAATAAATCCACCATTATATTTTGAACCTATTTGAACTAAAACATAAGCCAATGCGTCGTATACTTAATACGCTGAGTGCTATCTGCTGTGTTATCAGTCCATTGATTGCACTGTGTCTTAGTGCTAATCATAGATAAATATTTGACTCACCATTTAATGTGTTCAGTGCATCGGTACAGCAACTACGAGTACTCGGTATTTGAATTCGCTTTTTGGGGAATTGCCGTAACAATATCTGTGGGCTACACGCACGTAGAATGCGAACTGCGGCAACGTGCAGCATAAATGAGAACTTTTTGCCCAGATAAATGGCAATGGCAATGGCGGCAACAACACGGATGCAAACAGATACAACTACACCAGTCGCATGTACAGATGCAATTGTATTTATCTGTATTTGTATCTTTTATGTGCCTCTGTTTGCTGCACTTGCACTTGCATTCGATTCTATTTTGATGAGTGCGGAAATGTGCGAATTTATTTTGGCTAGCTACTGATCTGCAAGTGTCTATGTGTGTGTGTGTGTGTGCATATGGGCGCCAACCGAAATGCAGACAGTTGCAGTTCACTTTTTTTGATGTTCATACAATTTCAATTTGTTTTTATTTATTTTTGGTACTTTCGATTTTGTGCTTGGCAGCCGCCAAAATAGGGTTCTCCTATTGACCGATACTTTCGCTGGGTCCGCAAACCAAAATTGGATAATACCGAGAGCATTACGAGAACTAGATGCGTTCCAATGTCTATGTAGCTCTAGGAAGTCATCATGCAAGGCGAATGTGAATACGAGTACACATTACAATTGCACTCGCTGTGTGTGTGTGTGCAGATAGTGCGCCAGAAAGCTTTTCGCTATCGCTTTGAAAAATGAAAATAAACAGCTGCACACACATGTACACTCACACACACACACACATGCACTTTGAGGTAGAAACAAAAAGTAAAAAGCTCAACGCTTTGCGTTTCTAATCATCGCACAATTGCATTTGAAGGACACGAGACGAGCAGCGTAGGGCAAATGTAGGGGGCGAACGAAACGGAGGGGGGGTGAGGGTGCTGTACGCTAAATTTGCTTAGAGTTGCGCAGCAAATTAAAAATAAATAACAGGCACACACACACACACATATACAGAGACACATACATACTTGAACGCATTTCGTGTTTACGAAATAATCAAGATATACAAAGTGAACAATGATACCCTGTAATTTAAGCTAGCAAATCAATGTACTTTTCACATATAACGCAAATATTTATCACTTTTAGAAATTTAATTTAAATGAAACAAATTGTATAACAAATTAAAATTAAAAAAACTATTTATTTTAGTCTAATAATTAATTTAGGAAAATGACATAGTAGCAGCCTATTTATATATAAATTATGTGCTAGTCTTGAGAATGTTACAAAGTGCTGCGACAAAGCAATATACCCGCTCAGCACTCGCACTTGCAATAACTACTCGTACAACTAGAAAATTGTCAAGCGAAACGATTCGTCGTCTCGCAATGAGTTTAACATTCAACTTGAACGCAGACGACCCGCAGTCGATGTTGCTGTTGCTTTTGCTGTTGCTGTTGCTGACGTCGACGTTGACGCTAACGTTGGCGTCGTCATCAACGTCGTCTCGGAGTGCATTTGAATTTTGATAAGCTTTTGCACATTGCGCATACGCCGTGTTGTGTGCTTGAGATATGCGCCCAACTACACACATCGGCATCTGGCAAAGTACTCGTATACTATATGTATGTATGAGTACATATGAATAGATTTCAAAGTATTCATGCAATGCTCATAATAATTTTGTTATTCTAGACTGCGAAAAACTTCCGCAACGTTGCTGTTGCATCGATCTTTATCAAATTGCAATGGGGAAGCGTTGCGAAACGAAAAACAGCAACAACAATAAAAACAAACAAAACCAAATGGCGATATTTCGATTCAAGGACAAGTGCGCGATAGGCAACGGGAACTGTACTAACCGCAGCCCATATACTACCTATATACAAGCTATATATATGTTAACTGATAAGTATAGTAGCCATAAATTACTAGTCCCTGGCAGAGTGTCGTCCCGCTCGCACTCACCAACCAACCAGGGCTCCCCCAGGTGGCCTTGCTATCTAGGAAATCTACGCGTATCTGTTAAGTAGTCTCATTGAATAAACAAATTTTACGATGTATTCATAAGTGCAGTGCAAACATTTGCTTACGAAGGGGCGTATTAGGCGCTACAAACTTGGACTCGGAACTTTAACTACGACAACGATTGGCCTTTCGGGTCACTTTGCCATTTTCTAATCGTCTTGCCAATCATTACTGGTATTTCCACTGCCAGATGATTCAGTTGGGCGGGAAAATCACTGGAAATCCCACAATACTTGACGAAAGGGCGTGAACAAGTCGGTGAGGCGATTGCTTTTCAAATAGTTACTTTGAACCAGTTAGAACCAATTGCAAGGCAATTACAAGGGCAGTTCAAGTTGATTGCCAGGAAGAGGCCGCTGTGTGCTACTCAAATGCATTAGAAAGTTTAATAAATGATAACTTTTTATAGCAATTGTTTTATTATCATTTATAAGTGTAGATAAAGGTATTAATATTTGAACTGCACTCCATTCACATAACCTTGGAGACTTAGATTAGATTTTGGCATGCCATTTTCAAATGTAAGTCAAATAATATCACATATTTTGGTATTTATAGATATTTACAATTCTTTGTTATGTTTTCAAGGGAACACTAACTTTTATACACCTTAATATAACATATTTATTTATTTATTTTGGCTAAAGTTCAACTGGTGCTTTGATATCATTAGATTAGATATATCAGATTGATTGTTTAGTTTAATAATATTCATTTTTATTAGCTTCGTATTGTGCGTTCATTTCAAATAAGGTGTTCAGTTTATGTCAAATTGATTCATTATTTTCTTTGATTTTGATCTTCATCTAATTTTTGTATTTATTCAATTTCAATATTGTTCGCTTACTACTTTTATTTTTATTGTTTTATTTTTCTCACCCTTCATTACAATAAATACTGCGTCAATGTATTGCTTAGTATATTTGCATTAGCATTAACTATAAAAATATTGTGTACAATTTGTTCTAAATTCTCATTCACTTTGTCAAGCTGTCAGAAGATTTTGCTCACACGTCTCTGGATTTGATGATCTATGGCATATTTGCATTAATCTATTAACTAGTTATTGCACTTGCTTAATTGCCGCATAAATTATGATGTTTATAAACACACACACACATCGCTACAATAACAATAACAATATTTGTGAGTACACACAAAAATGTTGGCGGGCGTGCACCAACCCGGAAATGTGAATGCAAATACAAAGAACGTGACAGAGCAGGGTGGGGGTGAGGGGAGAGTGAAACAAAAATAATAATAATAATAATAGCGAGCGCGACAAATATCTGACAGAAATGTTGTAACGTTCTGAGTATTCGCATTTATTTTATGTGCATGCAAAAACGAAACGACAACTGAGATAAACAAATAGCCCAAGGGGTACCTGCTGTGTGACAGAGAGAGGGTTGGGGATGCGAGTGTGGGATGGTGGTGGAGGTGGTGGAGGTGGAGGTGGAGCATTGCATTCAGCTGATAAAATAAAATTGTGTGCTAAGTCACATATGATTGTGAGTGTGTGTTGTGAATGTGTGCAATAATTGCCAGAGCTTTTTTTGTAGATGCCAAAAGAGGGGGAAAGGAGCGGGGTGGGGAGGGGGTAGGGCAGTCAGTCAGTCGGCAGCATCATCATAACCTTGAGTCACAAGACGAGAATGTGCATGCAAACGGAATGCAAAATGTATCTGTATCTACACGTAGTATTTCTAAAGTATCTCAAGCTGTGCTCTACTGTGTGTAGCGATGCGACCAGTTGCACTCATTATCCAACAACAACAGCAACAACAACCACAACAACAACAACAACAAGTCGAACAACAACTGCTGGTAATTAATATATTCATTTCAAGGACAAAAAGCGATTATAATTCAATTTATGCTAATTAAAATGCTGCTATCAAAATGCACACAAAAATGCTGCAAATGTTCTGTATCTACACTAGCGAAAGAACGTACGAGAGAGCGAGAGTGAGAGAGATGGAGAGAGGGAGTTGCAGGGGCTTGTAAAAAGTATTGTTGCGGTTTCGTTGCACTTTAACCTTGAAATTTGTTACTCAGTTTTTTGTGAGCGCATGTGCAATAGCTAAATGCAATTACTCTCCCTCTCTCACTCACTCTCTCTCCCTCTCTCGCTCCCTTTCTGTTGCTGCCTCTCTCATTCGCCCTCTCTTTCGCTGGCTTATCAATTGGCTGTTGCTTTTTGTCAGCGCCTGCATATTAATTAGTTTTGCAGTCGTTCGTTCGCTTTGTTTTTGCCTCACTGTACCAGTTGCAGCCCTTGCCTCAACTGCCACCCCCTCCCTATCTCCCTCCCTTGCCCTGCCAGCCAGTTGCTCAGACAGGTTTTAAACAAAATTTCATTTTTATTTCAACAATTAAAAGCGAAAGTATATGAAACCTTAACAAATCCGAATGCAAAATGCAAAACAAAAACAACAATTGTTTTTAGCTCATTTGCTTGACCAATAAATCAGTCACATTTGTATAATATATATATTTATTTATATAATATATAGGCGCAATTATATGGCTGTATATATGGCTTAATAATTGCTGCTTTTTTATTGCCTTTACGGCTTTGACGTAGGTCGTATAAGTTTTGCTTTTGCCTAATCGCAAATTCAATGCACTTTTCTTAATACGCTTCTTATCGGTCCATTTACTTGCAGCTCTCCCTCTCTTTGCACCCCTCCTTCTTATCAGCTGAGTTTTCTTATTGCGCAGTGAAAGTTTTCCATTTTTGTGTTCTTGATTGCAATGTTTGCTCATTTAACAGTGCCGCTTATTGTTAGTGTTCATTTAAGTGCCCGTATTAAACTTTGACTGCTTAGATTGCACTACGTGCAGTTAGAACTGCAGTGCGCTACGCTTCCATGAGTGGGGCATATGTGTGCAGGCAGACAAGTTGTTGTGGCACTCATAAAATGTGTTGTTTGTAGGGAAAAAGGCTAGTACTTGACAGCGGTAATTAAGTGGCATTAAGGACGCCTTGAAGTAGGCTATAACAGTTGGTTAAGTGCTTACTTTTTAATAGTAAGGGTATTGAGTAGATATTTATGTTGCATTTTGTGAGGTTTATAGTCAATAGCATAGTTATTATATAATTAAAATAAGCGATTTTTAGTAGAAATAAGTTCACTCACATTTATATAAATAAATCATTTTATAGCTGCAAAGTTTGTCAACTTTTCTTTGCACATAAATCTAAAGTTCGTAAAGTTGTCAAATGAAACATTTGTTAGATTTATTTATTTGAAATGAATTGAATTTGTTGTCCAGGCAGCTGTGATTTCTAGATCCGAAAGATTAATTTCTGTCAAGTTTCGAGCACATTTAAAATAAACATAAATGCTCAACCCTTTAATAGCTGTTGCCACCCAATGCATTGCATCATCTGGCAAACTGTCGCTGTCGCTGGGGTCGCTGAACTCAAAGGTCAACTGCCAGCTGCCAGCTGCCAGTCAGGACATTGTATGATGTCATGGCTACCCAGGCAGTTGATATCTGCATAAGCTTTGCTGCCAAAAAAAGAAAAACAAAAAAATGAAGACATAATTTCGTCAGCAATCAATAGGAAAAGCCAGCAGCAATAAACCATGACAGACAAAGAAGTGTTGGGGGGAAAAGGGGGAGTTCTAAAATCTCAGACTGCAGACAGATCATGGGCCGAGTTGGAGTTGGCGTTGCGGATTAAATGCATAATCCTGTGGGCGACATTACCTTGACGACACAGAGCACAAAAATACAAGGCAACAACAACAAACACGACCTACGACAAAGCGATTGAAAATGCGCATAAATTCGAGACGAGCGTGAGAGAGAAAGAGATGGCAGAGGAAGAGAGAGAGAGAGAGGGAGACAGGCAGGTAGCAGGAGTCAGTCTGTGTGGGTGGCTTTTGGGCTTTTGGCCGGAAAAAAAAGTCAAAGTAAAATTTAGCCAGACAACAGAAAAGGCGAACGACCCTTTTGAGCGCCAGACGAGACGTGAGATGGCAGAGGGGTGCGGAGAGGAGAGGAGAGGAGACGAGACGAGACGACGCAGCAGACGCCGCTGCCTGGCCATGTTGCCACATAATGTTGGGGCAGGGCCCGCTGCCGCTACTGCTGCTGCTGCTGCTGCTGCTGCTCATTATCCTTTTCGCTTTTCATACATAAATCGCAATTGCTGCGCTGCCGTTCAATGAACCCGTGTGGCACGTACGTTGCATCGGTCGTCGGCTTTTGCCGGCTGCCACAAAGCGCCAATGCTGGCATAGCTTGTGGTATACACACCCAATACGGAAAGCGAAACACACAACCGAGGACAACGACAGCAAAAGCTGTACACAATGCACACAGACGACTCGCTGCACGAAGGTCCTGGGGCCTGTGCTGTCGCTTCGCTTTGGGTTGTGGTCTTGACAGTGTGCAGCAGTGGCAGCCGCGGCAGCCGTGGCAGCAACCCATGTTGCAGCTACGCTCAACGTTTCGCTTTGACTGCGCTGCGACTGCGGGCAAGGACCCTGAATGCAGCGACACAGCCAGGATAATGTTGAGGAGGCGCAGGCGCCAGGCACAGAAATTTCACTTTTAATTTTTTGCGAAATATAGCAAAGGAGTAGAGCGAATGCATGCGTGCGAGCGAGACAACAGGACCTCTGTCTGTGCTGGCTTTGTTGTTGTTTGTGTCTGGTCTTAGCTGGTCTAGCAGGCAGGACATTACTGGCTGCGTATATCGAGAAGGTTATTGAACTGCCAGCGACAGCAAAACTTTCACAGCACTTGCGCTAGGACATGGTCAGGAATATGCTTACCTTAAGCTTTGCTTTTGTTTTTGTATTGTTGCAAGTTGTAAGTTGATGTTTTTGTTCTCGTACTTGTTGTTGTTGTGGTTGTTGCTATCGTTTCCTTGTTATTGCACTAGATGAATTGTGGGATCAGTCTCAAGGTTCAGTCTCATTTCAGCTCAAGTGTTGGCCAAAATGCATTTTAAACGCGACTTGAAGAAGCTGATTATGGCAAAGAGATCGCGAAAATAGATACGATGAAAGTGTTGAGTCCTACGGCCCGATGAGCACATTGTACAGCCGTATATATATTTTTATATATATATATATATCTATATGTATAGATGTATGTATATTTGTATATACAGAGAGACTTAGACACTACCGAATGCTTGCACTTAAATGGCACTTAATCGACTTGTTCGATTTGAACGCATGTTGAACACATTTGTGGTATTTCATTGATTTTTAATTTACAATACAATAATTATTGATGCATTTTGTATGTTACTTTTTGGTTTTCTTTATTTATGCTGTGTATGTGTAGATGTGTGTGTAATTTGTTGGTCCACGCGACGCGGCTGCTACGCCTGCCAGACATGACCTGCCCAACGCGCTAACATCCCGAGTCAGGACTGAAACTGAAGCGACTGCTAATACAGCAGTTGCCACATTGGCCTGCCACACAGTCGCTGTTGCAGTCGCTGCTGCCGTCGCAGTCGCTGTCGCTGTCGCAGTCGACGACGAGTGCAGACAGTAAACAAGCAGCCCCACAAGGGGGCCAGAAGGGGCGGTGCAGGGCGGGTGCTTTGCTGCCACTTGCACTTGGCATGAGCTGAACTCGCACAATAACAATAAGAATAACAACAGCGAAAGCAGCGCGTACAAGGGCGTCGACAGTCGGGAGTCGTCTACAATCGTCTACAATCGTCGACTGCAGGGGTAGCTACCCCTAGACAGCCGCTTGCAGTGCTGCACAGTGGCTGACTGAGATTTTGCTGCAATGTCTGCATTGGGCTAGGTCTAGAGCACACATTCAATTGCCATTCAATAGATGGGAAACAGATCCAACTGTTGGCCTAGGTCTGTGTCCAGTTCGAGCTACACTGCGCAGCATCGGAAATGCTAAAGTGCCGTGCGTTACCCAACACTGTTTGCAGAGCGATAAGATTGCATGAATTATCTGTCAGTAAAGTCAACTGTTTGCATCTTATCTATAGAGCTACTTGTCCAAACAAGGTCAGCTATTGTATAGTAGTTTGTGTTCATTTCTCGCAGTGCACACAAATTGCACTGCAATGCAAAGCTCTCTTTCTCTCTCTCTCTCTCAATGTGTCGCTCTTTATTGCTGCAAAAGGGGTGATTTTACTCAGCGACTGTTGACAATGAACTACAACCGGAAGTGTTCACATGAACATTATGCAAGCTGCAAAAGCCAAGCACTTTAAGCTCACCACCAAAAGCTTGACCCCAACTCTCGCCTCGTCTCGAGACTAGAGACTCGAGACTGTATTCTGTCCCGCTCTGGTCTATTCATAAAAATTCAAGCACGTTTTCAAGTGCTCAAAACAACGGTAAAAGACAAAAGACGTTGAAGAAGCAGCAGAAGCCGAGACTAAAACATTTCGTAGACAGGTAGCTAAGGAAGATTTAATACCCTATGAAAAAAAAAACTTTTTAAAACATAAATATTCAGTTTGCGTTGATTTTATTTCTATCTTTAGTTTATAGTTTAGTGTTATTAATTAATTGATAGCTGAATTTAAATGCATGAAGAAGTTCTAAGGAAATATCTCATTGAGATTAAATATATTTATATTTTATTATAAGGACCTTACATTGTTTGATTGGCAACTATATGATAGAGTTATTCTAACTGGCTATATCCAACATATGTATGGTGCCAAATTTCATAAAAATGGCTTTAGAACTAAGCGACAAATTGATGAAGAAAGCATCGGACAGACAGACAGACAGACAGATTTAAATTAGCCCCGCATATGAGGAAAAGCTATTAGACCCTAAGAAATAGAGGAGGCAGCAAAAGGTAAAAGCAATTCATAAAATACAGTTAGAACGTTTGCGCTTAATAAAAAGACATTTTGTCATTGTCAAATCACAATTATTCTGTACTGGGCTGGGCTGGGACGAGCATTGAGTGTTCGTGGGTCGCATAACGTAATGCCGCTGATTGCAATTACGTATGCGCGACACGTAAATGAGCATAACAACAACAACTACAACGGCAATAGCAACAGCAACAAAAGAGTTAGCCCCAAAATAGTTGGAAAACAAAAACAACAATAACAAAAAGGCTGCGCGTCGGCGGCTTTTTATCAACGCCGCGGGCTCAGTCAATGTCACAGTCAATGCACAAGACGAAGAGGCAGAGGAAGAGGCAGAGGCAGAGGCAGAGGAGCAACAATAATGCCTGCACATTTACAGCTAAACAGCAAACGCCACACGCGATAGTGTCGAAAGACAACAACAACAACAACAACATCCACATGACACAGAACCTGTCGCTGCAAAGTTCAACAAAAGCAGCGACGCGTCGCAGCGACGAAGTGACAGCCGAAGTGGAAGCCAAAGCCGAGCCGAAGTGCCGCCTCGGCGCATGCGCTTGCTTGCGCTCTCAACGAAACGAGCACACACGAAGCCAAGTTACGCTCTCTCGCTCACATTCGCTCTCTTTGCGGCTGTGCGTGTATGTTGTTGTTGTTGCTGCTGTTGCTGTTGCTTTGGTTATAACGCGCTTGAGTAGGTCGGTCATTGAACTGGCGAACTTGTTTTCTTTTCATGCCTCTTCGCATCGTCGTGTCTTTCATATCATTCTTATGCCTTTTGCATGGCCATTGCACACTTTCTTCCTGGTGAGCGCGTTCGCTCTTAAGCCACCTGTGCACTGCACTGCACTCGCTCTCTTCGCCGCGCTCTCTCTCTCTCTCTCTCTCTTAAGAGCTGTGACTGCAATTGAAGCTGTGACTGCGACTGTGACTGGCATGACTTGCATGTCTTGCATGGGCAATGCATGGCAAGTGCATGTCAAAGATACGCTCCAAGAGTGGAGCTGCAGCCTGGGCAATCAGCGGCGCAACAATTCTAATTGCAGCAGCCGCAGCAGCAACAACAACAACAAAAGCAAAAGGCAGAGTCAATAACCCCTTGAAGTTGGCTGCGGCAAAGAGTAAGAGTGATTTGATTCCCTTTTCATGACGTGACGGCGCAGCCTTAGAGACAACCGACAAGCGACTAGAGTGTTGCATAGTGTTGCATGCACCAAGAACTCGTTGGGAAGTGCAAGAACCTCAATCCGAACCACACGCCATGTGCTCATGAGCATTTGCCAGTTGAACGCCCTTTTCACGGCAAATGATTCCCAGTTGGCGATGCCAATGCCAATGCCAGTGCCAATGCCACAACTCGAGTTGCCTGTACCTGCCCCAACGCAGGCCCACAGCCCCAACCACCACCACGCCCCCCTCTGCAGCACTTGCCACAAGGATGGCTACTCACTTACAGCATTGAACTGGTTTGCTACGCTCAAGCGGCAGATTCACTTTTTTTGTGTTTGCTCTCGCGCCCTTGCCCCATCATCATTCTAATGCCCATGCTAGACTCCTGGCTGGGCTATTGCCGTCTCCCTCTCTCTCACTCTCTGTTCAGAAATGAAAATGAAAACCGTTGCCAGGCTAGATTGAGTTCGTTGCCTAAGTCTTTTGTTTGCTGGCGCAGTCATTGAACTCCAGTCGAGTCTAAGTGTTGGTGTGTGTGTGTGTATGAGTGTTCTTAAGTCTGTGTGTGTGTATTGACATAACATTACGCCAACTAAAATAAATGCATTGCTGCCTCATTTACATTGCTAAATATTCACATTTTACTAAGATGCCACGCCCCCTGGCCCTGCCCCTGACCCCATCCACTACTCAAACCTATTCGAAGTCAATTTGAACAGGTGGCAACTGCGTCTTCGGTCAGCTGCAGCTAATGACCTTGATATTGAAATTGAGCTTTGTTTTTGTATTTTGTATTTGCATTTTGTATTTCTTTTTCTTTTGCTTTTGCTTTTGCTTTTGTCTTTGTTTTTGCTGTCTTTGCTTTTGCATTTGCTTTATTCATTCATCCCAAGCGACGACGCCACGTTTCGATTTCATTTCAAATGTGTTTTTGTTTAGATAATATATCACAAGTTGTTGTTGTCGTGATTGTTGTTGTTGTTGTTGTTGTTGTTGTTGTTACGACTCGCGAGTCATTTAAAGTCAAAGTCAAGGTTTTTCTGCCTTACGTCGCCAATTATTTTCGCGTCTCTCGCTCCCCACACTCGCTCTTCTTATATACCAACTGACTATACTACTTATATATGTACACATATAGAGGATATGTGATCGTTTTTGTTGTTTTGTGTTTGACCATTTATTTGTTTAAGGCCAGAAACAGGTTTTGTCTAATTATTTGTATCTTTTTTTTTTGCTTTCTAGCTCTTATTGTTGTTGGCGATTATTAAAAATACAACTCATATACATACATATAGTATTCTATCTAATGAAACGCTATCCAGACTTGTGGTCGCTGACTCAAGTAGTCGAAAGTAGTCTCGTCTTCTTTCTTTCCTTCTTTCGTTCTTTCACTCTTTCCTGTTAGACTGCTATTTCTGCTATTTTTCATAAATTTCGCATCAATTCGCTTTAGGAATCTTCAAATAGCCTGACATTAATTAATCACCTTTTGGGCTTAGCTTAGAGTTCTATATGTGTATTTGTATTTGGTTTTACCTTGAAACTCGTTTGGGATGGGTTGTTGTGGCTGAGATGTTGATAATGATGATGATGGTTATATAACCATTATGCATTAACATAACTCATACTAGAAAGTCTTCAACTTTCAAGGCGGAATACTTTTACTCATCATGGATAAATTTAAACGCACTTATGTCCACTTTTGTTTAATTGACAAGTCATAATTTGTTTGCAAATTGCTTTCTACAGAATCGGGAATTTAAAATTCAGGAACAGGAATTAACAACTTTGACTGTTGATGCTTCGTTGTTGTTGATGCTGTAGCATGTCGAACAATAAAAGTTAATAATTCAATTAAAGTGGCCAAGTCGAGTTGAGTGGCTTATGCAATTTGTTTACCGCTTTCTATTTAATCGAACACTTTGTATTCATTTAATTTACTTTATTCTTTTCGGGTTTCTTATGTAAGACTTCTTATACCAATGACCAGGAAGTCCCGCGGCATTAGTCTGTCGTCTTCCGTCTAGAGTCTAGACACTGAACAATTAAACTCTGATCCTAAGCTCTGATGTAAGCAACAATATCATCATTAATCACATCATATGTTCGTGTACGAGTTTGAGTACAAGTCATTGTCAGTTCCATTTTAATCAATTGTAAACAATTGCTACTCGACTATAAGTACATATCTCCCGGTCCGTGTGAATATCTAATTATTTAGCAGTCTCTACCTATCGATCTATCTAAATATCTACTTAAACACACTATCTAGTTATCTAACTTTGTACATGCATATTTCCTGATCTAAGTACTTGATCATCCCAATTATCTTATGGAAGTAGTTTTATTCATTTGTATATTATCTAGCCCTACTATTGTATTTCCCATTTATTTTCTTACCTGTCTAACTATATCTATTAATTTATCTATCTGTCAAATTAGTTTTATTTATATTTACATGTCAGATAAATTCTGGAATATAAGAACAATTCTATCTATTCTATTTATGTATTTTCTTCTCTCTTTCTCTACGCCAATCAATCACTTGGTCTGTCAGCTATGAGCTATTCTTCATATTCTACTTTTCTTCTCAGTTGGCGCTGTTTGAGTCCAAAGTAGTTGGAAAGCTTTTTTAGCAGAACTTTCGGGAATTGCCGAAAAGCTTCTACCATTATTGCGTTGAGGAATTGCTGGGTTTATTTATACCGCAAATGGATTAAAAATAATGCACTTAGTGCTAAAAATAAAGCTCACCATTTTAATTGTATTGTTTAAATGCATATCCGTGTTGCGGTTTTGTTGCTGTTGCTGCTTGTGGTGTTGCTGTTGTTGTTGTTGTTGTTGCTGCTGTTAATTTTATATCCATTACGTAATTAATCCAAATGCTGTTTTTGTTGTTGTTACATTAAACACTTGTTGTTGTTGTGGTTGTTGTTGTTGTTGTTGTTGTTGCACTAAGGTGCATTCTTGCTTAATTTTAAACTTATTGCCCAATTGATTGCGATTTGATTGGACCAATGATAATGATAACGATACTCGTCACTTAAGAGGCAAGTCTTATCAATCTGCTCTCAAATTACAATTTGTTGCACCTTATATAGTTGTTGTTGTTGTTGTTGTTGTTGCACTAGTAGTTGATTTAGTTTCAGAACGTTTTGGTATCGCCGTAACTTGTGTTGCACTTGTGTTCTTTTTTATTTTGCTTGTTTCTTCTTTTTTTTGCGAATGTTGCGTGTTGCGGCTGCTGCGTCTTCTAAAAGCAATAAAAAACGTAACGCGTGCTGCTTACGAAACCATGTCTCGATCGTTTTGTTGCTTACGGGAAACTGAACTACGGATGAGTCGCGGTCCGACTTCAATGTCGAAACGGCAGCAGCGGCGACGTCGTTAGAGGCTTCTGAAAGCAGCAGCAGCAGAGCAGAGCAGATAGCATTTCATTACACGATACGCACACAGAGACCACAGAGACACTCTGTTCGCTGCTTTCTACTCTTCTTTCTCTTCGAACGCAACACACGCACACAGACAGTCGCAATGGCAGCTCAGGTGTCTCAGGTTCTTGATCACACACACACACACACACACATGCACAAGAAGTCGCTGCCGGCGTCGCTTCGCTGCTGCCTCCTTTTTACATTGAGCGCAGCGAGTCGTCGCGGTATCTCTTCGGCTTTGCCTGTCTGCCTACGTGTCTCTGTGTGTGTGTGTGTGTGTGTGTGTGTGCGTGTGTGGTGAGCGCAACAGGCCAGAACTTTCATTCAAGGTGAGCAGCGGCATCTCTTTGGCATTGGCCTCAGTAACTGCTGTTGCTTCGCTCTCTTCTGCCAGAGCGCTCTCTTTGTGCTTTTTTTCGCAATAGTTCTAAACGCGTCTAACACACGTCGTCAAACGGCAAAGTGAGCGCAAATTGAGCATGAGAGCGTAAAATTACAACATTTTCAAGGCTTGCCTCAGCCCAGGCAGCGCCATCGACTGCGACAGCGGCAGCGCCAGCGCCAGCAGCGTTAGCATTGATCTTGGCGCTCATTTGTTGGACTCTTCTAACAAGTTTAGAATCTGCGCAAGCCAAGCGCGACCAACCGCCACTTGTTCTCAATTCTCTTAACCCGTTTCAAATACACTCACTTACACACACATACACACACACACAGAGTCACACTGTAATTGCACACGTCGCGTCGCGCTCTCGCCCACTCTCTGCCCAGGTGAATACTTGTGAATACTTGTACTCAGCACTCACAATTGCATGTAATTGGACATAGCCGTTGTTGTTGCTGTTTGTTTGTTTTGGCGTATTCAATTTCATGATGCTATAATTGCATATTGTAATGGGCGAACGTCTCGCTCGCAGTCGCAATTGTTGTTGTCATTTCAACTGCTTGTTTGCCCAAAATGGAACTGCCAAGCTTTGAAAAACACAGCACCAAATAAATCGTTTTATAACATTATACATTTTAACATACAATAACAAGCTGTTATGATTGATATTGGATGGTATGTCGTAGAATATAATAGACCGCAAATAGAAACAATTTCATTTCCCGTTATGATTTTATATTTATGTATTGAGTTTAAAAGAATATTGAAATGAGCATTAATCACAGATGATTACAATAGCTATAAAATAGTTGAGAAACAGTCATGAGTCATAAATTTAATTTATTATTTTGAATAAAAATATGCTTAGCTAAGAGTTTACCGCAAAAGCTCATAGAACAAATCTGACAATGTTCTAAGTGAAAGGAACTTATTGTAGATTTAGTATACTTGCAAATCAAAATGTTAATCACTTGGAATTTCAACAAAACTCTTAAATCAATTTTAAACAAACTTAAGTTATAAAACTGTTCAATTCTGACATAGAATTGTGAATCAGAAGTTTAAAGCTGTATAGATATAACTTTATTACTCTTTGCATTTTGTTTATGAAAAAGCACAAATTGTTTCTCGTATTAATCAAAATTAACCATAATAGCTGAATTCAACTAGTGAAAAATTTAAATTTAAATCGAAAGAATGTTTACTACGAATTAACAGTATTAGTTCATCAAGTAAACAGCTTAATGCTAACTTTCTAAATATAGAACCTAAGCATTGCTTAACTGAAAGTAAGAAAAGCAAGAGCTTAACTCAAAAGAACAATAACTTAACAAAAGAAGTTAAAAAAAAAACGAAATGCGCGGATTGCGTAATAAAAGCTAAAAGGCATTTACCTGGTTACAGGTAAAGACTTCCGCTGGCAGCTCACACATAAAGTGGCAGTGGCAATAAATGGGGGAAAAAAAACAATAGAACAAATAAATGCCAAATCATTATTTACAGCAAAGGCATTAAGAGGCAACTAATTGAAAATGGCATTTACATAACTAAAATGTAATTAATAAAGGGAGCTCAATAAGCTGCGGGCGCTCAGCCAATTGCCAGTTGGTAAGATAATCAATATTTTTAGCATTAAGCTGAACCAAGTCAACCTTGAACTCTAGCTTTTGCAGAGGTGCCAAAGAGTGGCGACTCTGAAGGGGGAGCTGGGCAGAAGGGAGTGGGATTATGAAGCAAATCAAAAGGCACGCACAATAAATCAGTTTGTGGGAGATCAGAAGATCAGAAGCTTGGCCTATGGAAGCTGGCCAAAAAGTCATTAGCTTTGCAGCATTTACTATCATTTTCTATAAATAACAATTGAGGCATACAAAAGTTGATTCGTTCGTCTACCTCTAATGGACAATAGCGTCAAAAAAGAACTACAAAATAGAAGAACAAAAAAATATAAACTGAAAGACACGCTCAAGAAACTTGGGAATTGTGGTCATTAGAACCTTTGGCTGTCTATGCTGGTCATGAGGCACATAGAAAGCAAAAACGCTCCAACACGGGGTCAATATATTGTTGAACAAATAAAAAAAAAATGATGAGAAAAAAGGCGCCCAAAAAAGGCAACACGAGCAAGAGCATGAACATGGACATGGGCATGGGTACAATTATAATATTTGGTAAATAAATCATCATTAAGTCGCAGCTCTTTTTCCTGTCATAGCTTGATGACAGACCACCAAGGTTCGTCACAGGAAGACTGAAATATGTGCTTTTTATTCAATAAATAAAAGTGTTTTTTTCTTGCGCATAAAACTATTGCGTTTTAAATAAATATTAAGCAAGCTCGCCAGTTTTGGCAAACAAGTTTAACATAATTGAAAGTAGAAAATCAATATTGAGAAATATTAAGAAAATCAAATAAAATGCGTGACAACAACAAGTGCGTTTTAGGCCTATTTACATTCTTGCCTGTATTATTTAACACCTATATATACACAGGCATACACATACATATCTCGAGGCAGAGAGATGGAGAGAGGACAGCTGGGCATGTGATGAGCGTCGTCGTTTGCTTTTATGGCTCTTTCGCTTGTCTGCTTTTTCGGCAGCCCCCAACAATCATTTCTTTTCATTCCATTCCATTTCATTTCGCTTCGTATCGTTCGGGCCAAGTTTATTTCAAGCTCACGCATTCAGAGAACGTTAAGAGTATATTTTTTCATCATTTCGTTTTTTTTTTTTTTGGTAACAAGTTCAATGACTTCTTGCAACCAAATTTTTGTTGTACTCGAATCGTTTCGGTTTCTGTTTTGTGTGTTCGGGGCGCTCATTTCATTTCATTTCTTTTACTTTACTTTTTTGGTTCTTCTTCGCACTTTGGTCTTCTGCTTCTTCTGTTTCTGCGGGTTGTTGTTGTTTTCATTTTTTTTATACGTTCGTTTTCATTGCTGGAGTTCATTGGCCACCAGCAGCAGCAGCAACAACAACAACACAAACACAGAAATACCAAGCGAACCACACTTCAATAAATAAATGATGGTAGAACAACAATAACAGAGGAGCCTACAACAACAACATGGTGGGTAGAATGCTCAAAGTGCTACCAAACTGGCTATAAATATGCTTTTTATTTATTACATTTAATCAAAAGAAATTCAAATTATATTTCTTCTACCTGCAAGTTCGTTGCCTGAGTCTTTTGTTTGCAACGTGTCGCGCCGCTATTGACTGTGATTGATTACATGGATTAAGCAATCACTTTTTTTGTAAATTATTTTGCATGACAATTCAAAATTGTCAAAACAAAATTTCGAAGCAGGAAGCGCAATTCAAGTTTGTTGCCTAAGTCTTTTGTTTCGAAGGCGCAAAATTTCAAAATTAAACTAAAGCAATTTTGAGTCGCAGTAATGCAATATTCAACTGATTAATCTACACCTAAAATCAGATATTTTGTGCAGCAATTGCAGTCGTAGAAATCAACAAAAAGAAAGGATCTAACCACAAATCTTAACCCCAATCTAGAATTTATTGTTGCCAAATGTGGTTGGAATTGTTTGTTTTTGTTGCGCTTAATGGTCACTCATCAAATTACCAAGTCAGCCACCTCAGCTGCGGCAAACAGCAACAGCAACAGCAACCTGCCACAACGGCAACAGTTGTTGTTGCCGTCAATTACAACGTATCACTGCCAACTGCAGTTTGGGCTTTGTTTAAGTGGAGCAGCAAGCGAGAGAAGGAAGGGAAGGAGGGGGAGCCAGTTGATTATGCAGCACGGTTGCAGCTGCAACAGCGGCCATCAGCTTACCACTCAGTCGGGGGCGCGAAAGGTGCTAAACACATGCGCCAATTTTGCGGTAAAAGCTCTCACCTCACACACACTCACACACACACATACACACTCAGATTGATGGCCAAGTCTGTGATGGTTCTAAGCGCGCTTCAGTCTCTGGAAGTCGCGTTGTCTCCAGCTCTCTTGTTCTTGCTGTTATCTATGTGCCAAACCTGATTTACTTCATGATTATGTTTGAAAAATTAGGTTAGGAGCAATGAACTTGCCATTCGTCAGCAGAAGCTGCAGACAAAGTGAATGTTTTGTTGCCATTTGTCTGGCTGTGTGTGCGTGAGCGTATTTGCCATTTGTTTGCCTTAGTAATAGACACCTGTGTCCAACAGGGGAGGCAGCATTTGGGATGCTGGACGATGGATCTTAGAATTGTGCTGGCGCAATTCTTTTTTTGAAAGTTATCGCAATCAATCTTGTAGCCGCTTTCGAGTGCAATCAGCAAACTATACCAGTATGTGTGTGCAGCATATGGCAGGCGCAGGCGCACGCTTGCAGAAGTGGCAAACCCGGGGCCAGGCCATGCCACAAGGCAGACATTGGAATTCACTCTTTTCCGCAACGAAATGAAAAATGTGTGCTAAGCCAATGACCGACAGAAGCAGCAGCAACCAACAACCAGCAACCGTCAACAGCAACAGCAACAGCAACCAGCAACCAGCAGCAGCAACAACAATGCAAACAACGGCGCGGCCAACGCACACAAAAGCAAAGTTAACTGTTTTCTGCTAACACACACACTGCTATTGAGTATTTGCAACTTTGCGAGAGAGTTGAAAAGAGTGCGAAAGCGAGATAGCTGCCGAACGAGAAAGAGAGAGCGAGAGGGAGGCAACAAAGTGCCAAGTGTCTTGCTGGAACACCGATGTTGTCGCTGTCGTTGGCTTTGGCTTCGGAGTTTCTGTCGTTCCCGTTCTGTATGTCTTCGAGTGGTTTGTCAATCCGCCAACCATCTACAGTCTACAGCCAACAGCCAACGACCTACGCCAGTACTCCCCTCACACTCGCACTCCCACTCGCCACATGTTCATTGTTTTGATTATTACACAGATTCTAGAAATGCTCTACATTTACATGCTTCAAGTGCAATTAAAATGCAAGAATCTAACGGTAAACGGGCCGGATAATGTGCTGCCAAAGACGTAATGCCTATCATTCTGCAAGCAACAGCAACTAAATGCAATTGCGAGTTCGTCATGTGCCACATGCTGTGGCGCAACAGGCTGCCTCCTCCATTCAGACATTAAGTACCCACTATAACGGTCGTCAAGTGTCTCTTGTTGTTAACTTTAAAGCTGCCAGCGACAGGTCCTTGTAATGATGTTTTTAGAGCTGTCATAAAAGATCCGCCAAGACTTCATTCTATCTGGTCAAATCTTCAGCGATTTCCATATCAAATGGGCTTTAGATCGCTATTGATTTACCATTTAATCCTCTTGTCATTTTTTTACATTCACTCAGCACAAACTTGATGGCCTTCAAAACTAGGTCAACAATTGATTACTTGATTTTTATAGTCTCCTGAAAATATATCAGATCTATAGTAATTTATCTGCCTTAACTAAATGCAAAATAAATTAAAAAATATCTACTCATTCAACTTCTACCATTATAACTACTTTAAACCTGATTGAATCCCATGTGGATGCCCGGGTTTTTTTATAGTTTTAGCAACAGATTAATTCAGTTAATTCTATTACTGCTACTGGTTTATTGCTTGGAGGCATAGTGGACAATCAACTAGTATTATATTATAACTTTGCAAAAAAGAACTTCATTTCCATGTAGATTGGCTCTGTGATTAAGAATCTAAGCATTCTCTAATTTGGCGATGAAGATGATTTAATTAGTATACCGCATCATTGATTCATTGGCAATGATAATTAAGTTAAAGTTCTTGTGCCGATACTTGTATAGTTCCCCGATTAAAAATAAACATTCTCTCAACATTTTTCAATTTTGAATAAACAGATTTAATACAAAATATTTTACTGATTATAACTTTATTTTTATGATAAGAGTTTCCAATTAAGGCTTACACAAAGGTGCCAGTGCTAAGAGAAGAGCTGCTTCTACAAAAGCATGACTATTTGTTTATTTATTCATATGAAACCAAACTTTAAATACAACTATTGAAAGTTTATTGAAAACTCTAATAGAGTACTGCTAAAATTCGGTGTATTCCAAAGATAAATGTTAACATACATATATTTATTATTTATTACTTTGATTTGTTGGTGCAGGTTGTTTGGCTGCTTGGCTTTTTGGTTGTCTAGTTCGCCGACTTGTCTGGCTGCCCGACTGATCGAATCAGTTGCCTGAGGGGGCAACACTTGATAACTGTAACAATGAACTCCTAAGCTGTTGACGCTCTTGTTTTTCAGCACAGACAACTAGACTAATGCTGATTGATTGATGTCTCGAAACTCGAGTACTCAAGCATAACTGTGCAAATTGTTTATAGCATAAGTTCGATAGAGGGGGACTGTGTGGGAGTCGCAATGAGTGACAACTGCTTGCATAATTATGAACCGTTAGAAACTCGCGTTTCGCGCATATCCAGTAAGAGAACGCTCCCACGATTCCCTCTCGCTGGGTAATTACCAGAGCGCATTAACTGTAAACTGCGCAACAAAAGGATTTCGATTTCCAACCACCGACAGCGATAGCGACAGCGACAGCAGGCAAAAGGAGCTCAAGAATCTTTGAGGAGCTCCTGCTCACCTGACGAAATCAAAAGCGTTCACAGTTAGCTCTGCAACCTGAGTTCCCCTTTCGCCTAGCAAGCGAGGGAGTCCTGCAGGACGTCGCAATGATAATAATCGCTGCATCAATCGACGCATCTGTCGGCGCTGCCTTTTTTCTGGGTTTTCCTTTTTTTATTCCCTCGCTTTTCATTTTGGGGTTGCTTCAATACATATAAATTTCCCATTGCGCGCGAAAATTCTCGAGTTTTTTATGGGTTTTTTATTATGTGTGCATGGAGGGTTCTACCTTCTAGGAGTACGCAAGGTAGCGGCAACTAATAATTATGTAATTTTAGTCGTTAAGATTCGATTCGAATTGGGATAAAGGAAGCGTCAGACTTGTGGTTCCTTTTGGACACTTGCAGGCTGACCGAGTTTTCCATTGAAATGCACAACGGAAATGACCTGGAAAAGCATCCTCAACTGGAGTAGGGAATTGGGAAAGGATGTGTGCTCCACTTTGAAACGGAACTAGTGACCCCATTTGAACATCTTCAACTCAATTTCCAATTCAAACATAAACAGCAATTCGTCATACGAGCATTGGAATTCATTCGGCAATTCATTGTGTATTTATGACCTCAAAACAAATTTCCAACTCTGTTGTCATATTTCTCTTTTTTATGTCCTTTTTCGGCCTCATAAACATGATGGATGATTTACGAGTCGCGTTCCGGCTCGAGCATTTTCCAGGGATCACAGTTTGCCACTGTGACGCAACTTTTCGTCACGATCGTCGGGCAGCAACAGGCAGGTCAGTTAGGAACCGTACCCTCTGCTCCTGCTCCTGCCCCGAGGCCATCGTGTTATTGTTTTGCATGTGCCCAGCATTGACACGCGCATTTTGCGGCCAATGGGCCAGGGATAAAGAACACACATAAAAACAGTTCAAGGACTCGTAATACTCATAACTTTCTCTGTTTTATTCTCGTTTCTCTCATTTTTTTTGTAAGAAGGTTGCGGTCATATTTTTTCAAGAACTGTTTGCTCAGGTAGAACCAGAATTTATGCGAAAAAATAACAAACGAGAGTCGTCTTTTTTTGCCAATTATTGTATTGGCCCATTATGAAATGACAGCAGTATACGAGATGGACCTGGCCTGGCTTGTTGTATGTTGGCATTACGTTCGAAATGTGCTAAACATTTATGTAAAATTTAAGCACAATTACTTTTGGCTTAAGGCGAGAAGAGCTGCTCGGTTTGTGGCAATTGACGTCGCATGATGAGTATTGCTTTTACTATTGAATAACCAAATAAAACAGCGGGGTTACTTTCGGCTACTTAAAGTCGATAATTTATCTTTGAGTTGAGTCAAAAAAAAAGTGTTGTATTTCGAAAAATGTGGATTATATTACAATAAATTTAATAAAAACGGTTACATATTATATTTGAGACAATTAAGTATTTCATAATCAAACTAAATTTGATTATTTTCTTTATAACATTATTAATAAAGTAAATATTATTTTACAGTCAATTTTACAAGCAAGCGGTCAATTATATTGGTTTTCTCCAAACAGAAAATTGATAATTATTCTTAAGGAAAATACAATTAGATGAGAAATATTTGTAGTTGCTTAATGAGAAATAATTGCTTTGCTTTTTTTTGACTTCTTAAGCAAACTGTATGAATTATTATAATTGCTGAATTTGCGAAATTCTAGCGGACTTAGCAGAGTTCTCAGCAAACATAATTACGCACACCTACATCTATTTCCTGCCCTCGTCTCAATCGCAATGATTAGTCATTGTTGAAGGGATAAGCTTAAAGCTCCGCGCGAAATTGATTGATTTCCGCATCGTGATCTTATCGGCCTCAAAAACCCCCCTCGAAGCAAGTCAAAATGAGGCAGAAGATGAAAAAGAAAGCAAGCCCAGCAGCAGCAGCCCCTTTTATGAACACCCTCAGCAAATACTCGTATAATTCGAGTATGAGAATGAGTATGAGTATGAGTATGAGTATATAAGGAGACACACCTACAGGCAATAAGCCGCTAAATACGCAACTCCAAGTTGCCGAATTTGTTGCTGCCGCTGTTGTTGTTCAGCGAGTGTTTGCCCAACTCATTCGACATAATTCAGGTGAATGCGAATACACTCATATAAGTAATTTGTAGCCCCATTGCCCATCGCTGACGTCGGTTGGCTGGCGGTCAGTATTAAGCGGCTACTGTGCGTGAATCAAAGTGATTCACTTCACTTTTTAACAACAGCAACAGCAACAACGAAGGCCCCCAAAAAAATAATCAAGTCAAGAGCGACGTCGCGAGAGAGTTAAAGCGACGCATGCGGCGAGAGTGTTTCACATACACACACACAGACACATTTATATATAGGGTATATGAAAGATGTGAAGAACTTTGTGCGCGCTCTTTTCCATTTCATTTTCGTCTCTTGGCCAAAAAATACAAACACCAAAATTGAGTTGGCAGCAGGTCAACAAACTCATCTTCAAGCCACGTTGTCGCTGTGCTTTTTTCGGCCAGTGCGTGAGTGTGAAGAGGGGGGTACTGGCTAGAGGGCGTGTGAAGGGAGCAGCGGGATAGCCAACTGACTGACAGACAGATTGCTGCTGGCGGGGCCAGGCCGAAGAAGCGAGCCCAGTGAGTTGGCGCTTGTTTGTAACAGAGCACGCATTGTGGTTGTTGTTGTTCTTGTTGTTATTGTTGTCTTTTGACTGTTTCATTATACTCTGTGTATATATACGTATATATTTGAATTTTGTGCGTTCGTTGAACTCGCAGTCGCAGCTCGTGTCGAGTTGAGCAACAGTAGCGTCTTCATTTTGATTTCGGGCCGATGTAAAACGAAAGACTTAGGCAACGAACTTGACGAACGAACGCGCCCGCTGTCAATTCAATGGAAACTTCATTTGCCTACCGTCCAAATAGAACAATTACCCGAACGCGCTACCAGGAAAACTGGGCTGCACTAATTGCCACAGTGCGAGTGTCCTTTCGAGTCCTTTGCCACTGGACCTCAACCCTTTGACGGCGGCACGCAGTAAATGGCAAATGAAATTTATGGCTTTATGGCTTTACACACAGTACACCATTTGTGCTGTGTCCTTGCTTTAATTAAACCATTGTGAAGGCGGGCTGCCATTTCCGGGCTGCTGGGTAAATCCTTTCACAGGACGCAGACCATTTCCTTCGATCAACAACATATGCTTCGAATGAAAATAAAGAAAATATCAATTTTCTCCTTCTTTATTTTTCCCCGCGCGCATTTCACGCAATCAAATGGCAGCGCCTCCACATGCCAGCGGAATCTCACGCGGATCCTCAATCAAGCGAAGGGAAGTGGAAGGGGAAGGGAGCAACGGTTAACTGACAATCGACATTCAACAATCCTTGCCAGCATCAGGTGCGGCTGCTGTTGCGGTACCTGCCTGCTGTCGAGTTGTTGCTATCGGGTTGTTGCTATTGCTGCCTTTGGTATTCAAATAAAGCAACTCATCCAATCCACTTCGCAGGTAGCGAGTCCTGTCTAATCCTTGCTCAATCAGTCAGCTTCTGGCGGCGACGCCAGAAATCTCATTTTCGTCAGAATGAAAATATATGTACTTCTCAAGCGGATCAAAACGAAAGGATTACGGTAAAAATCCTGCTGTTGTTGTTTTTGTCTTCTATTGTTTGCGTGTTTGTGTTTGCATCCATTGTCTGTTGGCTGCTGCTTGTTGAGCAGTTTGTAGGCGGGCGGAACTGCACGTCGCCTCAGCTAGCTGGCGATTGCTTCATTTGAGAATTACGAGAAATTGAAAGGAGCAACAGCTCGACAGCCCACGACAGCAGCAGCAGCAGCAGCGACAACAGCAACATAGCGGTTTTTCTCACTTTATTTCTACTTTTTTTTTGTATTATTTTCTTATTTAAATTTTATTTCTTGACTGGCGGCAGGAAACTCGTTTTTAACAGCGTCTCAAACGAGTGAGTTTGTGTGTGGTGATCACTTCTCAGCTTCTCTTGTCACTGGCTATTATGTCAAAGGATGTATGCATACAATCATTGTACACTCGTATTGTGTTGCATAACTGTAAATGCAAAACAGATCTTTCTCTCTCTCTGTGTAACAGTTGGCTGTGCCACTGCTGTCTAATGTGGAAGTGGGAAATACTTGTGTCTCTTGCCTCATGCATATATGACGAGTGAGCGGAAATCAATTATGAATGGATTGCTGGGGCAGCTGCTGCTTGGAAATGGTGTCAAAGGATTGCAGCACCGTTAGGTCAGAGCATCTTGAGCAGTTGCCTACAGCGCGAAGTGCCAGCTGCTTGACATGAGCGAAACACGCATATTTTTACGCATTTACATACGCCAAAGATATGCCCCTCTTAAGGCAACTAACTGCACATAAAAGCCTTTCTTCTGAATGACTAATATCAGGTGAGAGCAGCTGAAATACCCTTGCAATGTATTTATACAGCTAATATACTGTTTTTGTATGATATATTGTTTTGCTCAAGTAAAACTTGGTTAAATAAAACATGCAAAGTAAATAATTAGTATTATCGATTAAGCAAAATAGGTAAGACTTCATTAAAAAAGCATGTGACAAATTGTATTAAAATAACTGAGAAAATAGAAGTTAAGTTATACAAAAAACAGTCGCTCGTTAATATTATAACTAAGTTTAAAAATAAATGAAAAAAACTCCTTCATAATAATACTTTGACTTCTTTAATATGGCACAATTAAATAAATTTCATTTGTATGTTTATATATAACATCATAGTTAAGTTTAAAAGCTATTAATCTAGCTGACATTTTAAATATCCACAACTTTGTCTTTAAACACTTTTCTATTTTCAAGCGTGACACAATTGATATTCCCTACGACAAGGGCATAAAAACTTGAAGCTGTCAAAAAGTAAAGAACGTGTATTATTTATGCCCCTCCAGTTTGAATCGTGAGTAGTTCTATAAACACCAGATTGACTCGAAGAGTCCATAAAAGTCAGATGCTATGCTGAATCATAAATAGCCCACCCCAAGTGTAAACTAGATTTTGTCAGATATAATAAACGTATGCTTGACTATTTCCTAACCCATATATCGGATGTAGAAGTAATAAAATTCTAAAAAACCAGAACTTTTAGCTTTAATATCGATTTGAAATTGAATTAATTATTGTTCCGTGATATTTCTGGTATTTAATTGTAGTTTTGTCTACTATTTGCATATTCCACACGCGCCTGAGAACCTTTTCAAATGATATCTGAATCGAAATGCTAATCGAATTGAGCGCAAAATCTAAACGCACATCTAATTACGATCTTCGATCTTCGGAACTGGTAGATCTTTGATTAATGACAGTTGCCAATTTGAGATGGTTTATTATGTATCGCATTTCCATAAATCTAGCTAACACTATAGCTAGAGAGTGTGCAGACACACGGCAAACATACTCTACGACTATTCAAATTTATGCATGAATTCTCACAATAGAGCCGAATGAGTTCTTTGAACTCCAGTTCAGAGCTGCGACTATATCTATTATGTCTTCATAGCTTAGCTTAACTCCCCTCGCTATGCTGCCCAAAAAAACTAAAGAACGAAACAAAAAAAAGTAAAAAGAAAACGAAATAACAACATGACATAAAGGCAAACTGAAAGCAAAAAATAAAAAAAATTATTTAAAAAAACTAGAAAAGTTCATTCGCCTCACAAACAGACAAATTAGAAAAATTAATACGCTGCTGGCCCCCACGTAGCTCCCCCTGCCCCATGCCCCCGCCACTATTCCCTAATAAAGCCACGCAGCGAAGTGCGTCAAGTTTTTGGTTTTATGTAAGACGCGGGCCGAGAATGTAACAGACAAACGGCAAGCTCTGAACTTTTGGGTTTCTTTTTCGGGCAGTTCATTGACCACAAACAAAAGACACGACAACAGCAACAACAATCACATCAAAGGCAACAGCAACTCCAACAACAACAGCTAGTTGCAAGCCACTTACAATGTGAACTTTAACACAAAAGTTTTTGGTTAGAATTTGGAATGAAAGAATCAAGCATCGTTAGAAGCAGCACGAAAATTACTCAATTCTCAGCGGGCTGAAGCGAGCAGTTGTTGCCTTCTTCTCTGGGCACTCGGCACTCGGTCATACTTTCAAATTGCAGTTGCCGCTGCCGCTGCAAGCAGCAAAAACTGCAGCAGAATTGCAAGCTTGGCCAGAAAGAAAGGCTTTCTTTTAGCCGAAGCCTGGCTAAAGAAAAACTGGTTGCCATTTTGCCCGCAGAGAAAGAGATTCGCGCTAAAGCCAATGAAAGTATCTCGCTCGTTGGTTACACTCTCTTGGCTAAGTTGTTGTTGGCCACTTTGGCTGCTGCTGCTGTTGGCTCGAAGAATGTTTCTACTTAGATTTTTCTTTGGCTCGACGGCGCCGCGGCATTTGCGGAAATGTTTATCTACATCTTTGCCACAGTCTCGAGTCGTCTCCCGTCGCTCTCCAGTATTTTCTGCAGTTCAAGCGAGTGCGTTGAACTTGCCATGGAAAAGGCATACATATACATGAACAAAGTGGAGTAGCAAACACCAAGAACAACAAGCTCAAGCTCGAGCCGAAGTCAAAGCCGAAGCTGGTCTGACTTTGCCGAAAGAAATGAAAAAAATTACGAGCCGAAGCTAAGTTTGCCGAGTCGTCGAGTCATCACCGAGTTCCCTTCCAGCTCGACCAACTGATTGAAACTCCACACACGCATGTTTTGTGCTCCAACTTGCCAACTCCAACTCCAACTGGAGGCCGTGCAGCAGGTTTGCCACTCCACTCTAAAGTATTCTGTGGCCATTACATTTGTTACAGATTTCGGCTGTGCGATAAAAATGATCATCAAAATGCTATTACGATTGCATCTCCGCCGAGGATCATTTGGGCATCATGCGAGGAGCAATTCTTTGTTGTACTCGCACATCACGCTGGGAATTCTAATGGCACTCACAGTACAACAACAACGACTACGAATACAAGTACCCGACACACACTCATACTCTATCTAGGTCTTGGTATGCCAAACAATTCATTGTGGTTGCCCGATCGTAGCTCAACGATAACAGCGACAGGCGATGAAGAAATCATCAAATCTTAAGGGCTCTTCAGATATTTTAATTAGGCACTAGCAATGCGATTATTAAGCTATAATCATGTGCCATCATTGAAGTATTTTATTTCATTTTGTGGGAGTATTTATAAATAGACTTGAAAATAATCGAATTCGTTTTTTATTAAATGTTTTAGAATGAAAATTTTATAATTTGACTTGCAGTATTTGATTACAACTGTTATATTTTCTGCCCTTTATTTTATGTACTGCTATTATTTATTATTGTTTAATTTAATTTGTTATTTTTAGAGTCATAAATTAATAATCAAACTGCGCTAAGACTCATCAGAAAATTATTAATTATAAGCAAGCATTAATTTTGTTATCGGAGAATCATAACTTCATTCTTTTTGATTTAATACCATCAATTAAAATTAAAATGACATTAAAATTACATTATATATTTCTTAAGTTTATTGCCTATAATATTACATTAATAGTTAACAATATACTTTATGCAAATAATTATTTGTTGTTTCCTGCCATTAAATGCTAAGCGTCTTTTCTATCTACATTCATTGCCATTTAAGTTTTGAAGAACAATTTGCTGCTAACAGTTTTATGAAGTTGCGCGAATTGGTCGAGGCAGAAAGATGGTTTTGCAATGCCATAGAGCACAGTTATAGTATGAGTTAAGCGCAAATGCTGCGAGTATTGTTAGGCAAACGTGTTGGCCCATTTAAGTGGGGAATACCGCACGCTTAAAAGAAGAGGCAGAAGCGGAGTTAGTCGAAGTAGTAGTGGAATTTGTTTACAATTTGTGTGTGTGTATAGTTCAGTCACATTTGGCCCTAATCAAAGCAGAACAGATTGCAGGTCGCTGACTCACAATTCACAACTCACAACTGACAACAACAGCAGCGAAGAACAAGCGTTGCTTTTATGCGTTGTCGTGTCATGGTCAAAATTTCCATAACTTCAAAACAACTCATTCAAGTGAATGTATGTATGTATGTGTGTGTATTTGCGATTACACTTTCGTCACTGCAGAAGCGACTGCTGTTAGCCTAATTATACAATTCTCGATACCGATTCCAATGAAAAGAAACTCTGTCGAAAAAAATAAAAGACACTGAGTCGAGTTGAGTTGGCGTCTCTTCATTTTTGCGTAAACAAGATGACTCAGCCGCTTCTGGATTGGGCCAGTAAAGTGGGGAGGCATTTAGTTATCAGCCCGGCAGGTGATCGCTGAGAGAGGAGAAGGAGGAGGAGGAGGAGGGGAGCATGCCCCACAGAAGTCGTTGATCCCGCGCGTTTACACGCCAAATTATTACAGATGAAAAACGAACTCGAACTCGCAGTTGATGTTAAAGTCGCAGTCGCAGTCGAGGCAGCAGGTTCAACGACCGTTTTTGTAATATGGCCAAGACGATGATGATGTTGATGATAAACACTTGGAACAGAACCTTTTGGAGAATCAGAACGGCCGCGCATAAAGGCGGGCGACGAAATGGCCAAGAAGTCTTTTTGGAGCTGAGCAACAACTTTCACCAATTTGTTTTGCTTTCGCGGTTCTTTCTGGCAGCGACGACAGCGACAACAATTGGCTGGCTGTCAATGCGCCAAAAGCGTCAATCCGATCAGCCATCAATATCAGCGACTCTACATATGTATGTGTGTGTGCATTTGTCTTAGAACTCATTTGCTTTTTGGCCTACCAAATTTGTCGCTTTAATAACTTTCCCATTAAAAGCTAATAAAGACGCTTGTAACTTCCGCTCAAAACGTCAGCAATGCCGGAAAAGTCGCGCATTTGATTAGCAGCCATGCACACACACAGACACTCACACACACACACGCACACACACAATACACTCAGGCGCTTTATGTGGCACAACAGAACGTCACGTTCTGGCCATGCCACACAGAGCTGTAAGAGCCACAACTGCTACTATTACTATTCCCTGGATGATTCCACTCCCTGCCTCTTTTTGGGCCAACGTTCGCTAATCAAATGTGCCCCTGCCGCTGCCGCCGACGGTCTCCCACTCTCCCTCTCTGCTTCGGTGTCTTTTTCTTCGCTGTGTTCTTCCAGAAGCCTCCGCTTTGTAGCGGTTAACTTACGGTACTTTTCGTTTTCATTGCACGTCAGCGCGAGAATGTTTAGCCTAGATTCGAGCGCAGGTTCGTTGAACTGGCTTCGACTTCGAGTTCGACTTCGTTTGTGCTTCGTCTGTCTGTGTCTTCGTGTTCGGCTTCGTCATTGTCTTCGGCCCGTCTGCCGATGTTCTTCAACTTGCTGCTGCAAGTTCTGGCAAGTTCGTTGCCTAAGTCTTTTGTTTTGGGCGTTGGTTGCCAATGAGCTCGCGCACAGTTCGAATCAGATCCGCAACATTTGGCCAGCTTATGATTAGGCAATGGCCCCAACCGCAACCTATTTGCCATGTCCAATCCCACATTGAGCCCGCATCGAGTATCAGCATCAGATTCAGAATCAGAATCAATTGGCCAGCGAATCGGTACAATGGCCGCAAGTCACCTCCAAGTGCAAGCAAGCTTCAAGTTGGCCAAGCAAAAAAGCAGTTGAAGCCACGGCTGCCAGTTGCCAATGCAACTGAGCAGCAGCAGCTCGAGAAGCAGTTAAAGCCAATGACCGCAAGTAACTTACATTTGAAAAATGTGTGCAAAAGCACAGCGAAAGGAGCTGGCGCTGAGAGAAAGAACAAGAGAGTGAGAGAGAGAGAGAGAGCGAGAGGCAGAATTTACTCTCACAGCCAGAGATGCATTCGAGTGGAGATGCATTTTGCAGAATATAACAGTAACTCGACGGTAGCGTGCCTTGCGGTTCTGCAACAATTCTGCAATGCTTGCCGCTGCCAAAGATGAAACCGGTTTAAGAAATATTTCCAAGAAAATTATTGAGGGAAAGGCGCAATTCGAAGCTCAGTCTCCGACTCCGACTCTGAATATGGCTAAAATCTGTAGTGTTTTTGCTGCAATTGCAGTTGCAATTGTTGTGACTGCCGCAGAGGCTAAAGTTCTCAACAAACATTCTCCTATTTTCCTCTTAATAGCTGCGAAAGGCATCTCAAGCAGCAGGCCATTTTAATATAATTATAAAATACGTTTCAAACAATGCACAGTTTATGGCATTCACTTGGATTCTTTTAAACCGAGGTTAACCAACTCCACAGTATCTGGATAATTATGCTATTAATTAAATTGCAATTTATCTTATTAAATCAACAGTCGTTAACGGATTTCATAAATTTAAATTAGACTAAAATAAACTCGCAGATTTGAAAATGAATTTAGTCTATAACATTCGGTTTTAATTTATTTGATGTAAACGCTGTATAATATTATATGTTATATTATATTTCATTTGCATTTAATACAGCATATTAATCCACTTTTCTTACACAACATTCAGCTTATAATAATTCAAAACTCTCGAAACTACGTATTTTATTTGCATGCATATACTGTTTTCATCCTACCATACTTATTATATATTAAGTCCACTCAAACTTATGTTGCAATCCAAGTAATTGTCTATCAAAGTAATCCTGCTTCTTCATTTGCTTTTCTAACTTACAACTACATATAATTATAACATAAGAGTAGCTACCACTGGAAGATATGTGCAATCTCTATGACTTATCAATTCAGCCTGCACTCTCGACATCGCATCAAATCGTCAGAGTCGTTTTCCCATTTTGATTGAAGCCACAGCACAAATTCCATTCCATACATCAATTGACCACAAAATTTGCGATGCTGTTGCCTGTGAACTTGCAACTTGTATTCAATGGGATGCTTGTGGCAAGCATAGAGAACAATTGAATGCTGTGCAACAAATTGAAAATTAACGTCACAATATTTTTCATTGCAACTCAATAAGGCGCCGACTGGGATCGTTGCACGTTGCACGTTGCAAGTTGCCCAAACTTCACTCTGTCATTACGACGGCAACAAAAAGAACAACAGCAAATTCAGCACTAAAAATTCTAACCACAAACAACAGTCAAAAGACAACACAACGTTGCACAAAATGGGCAAAAGAACAACAGCAACAACAATAACAACATCAAAACAAAAAAAAAATAAAAGAAAAAGAATTCCCAGTGACCTAATTCTGCACTCAGTTGCAGCAATCGCAGTTATTGTTGTTGCTGTTGCTGTTGCTGTCATCGCCATCGTAGCTGTTGTTAGAGTTAGTTGGCCTTTTTATACCCTGACCCAACCAAAGATACTGCAACTTGCAGATCAAGTTTGTCATGCGAAGAAAAATGCAATCAATTCAATCTGGAATTTTGTAACTGTTTTGCTTAACAAATGTGCTGTTTAAATGCACACAATCGATAATAATACTAAAACTATAATCTAATTATAATATACTCCATAAGTAGGATTGAAATATTTGAAATAGTTTTGCAAAATAATTACAATATTTTCGGATTACATTTGTATCTGCCAAGTCTCTAGAAATCTGCCAAACTATTACAATTATTACATTTGAACTTAATGTGAACTTTATAAAATATTGCTCCTTAGAGTAAGCAAACTTCGTCTATTCGTCTGCCTCGTTTTATTCTTGTTTTTCTATTTGTTGTCCCGGAAGTTCTATGCGCATGCGCATAGAGCGAGTCGTCGTCGTCGTCGTCGTCGCAGTGGAAGAACAGAGCTGGCAAATAACTGAAATTATGTTTCAGCTGCTGGCAGCCTAAGAAAAGGCCATGGCTAAAAGAAATTGCAGAGTGCAGTGATCGCTGGGTTCGATTGCATCCAGGCTGAAGTGGAAAGGCAAAGAGAGCTCTGCAATTGGAACGTTCGTTCGCCCAGCGGTCATTGGGCGATTGACCGACTCGAGATGCGGCAGACTCGACAGTTGTTGATCTGCAGACTCTTGGCACTTTTCTTTATGCCACAAAAGAAAAACCAATTTCCTTTCGAGACAGATATGAAAATTACATATGATCGTTTCAAATCTGTTCCGAATCCTTCTCCATCTCACAGAATTGCCAACTCAGTCATTCTTAGGCCCCAAACCCATTCCCGACCCCACCCACGCTCAGCTCGTTGGCCGCTTTTGTATGCTGTAACAGGAGCGTAATAAACACTCGCCTAACGGTGCTTTTTGCATGGCCAGAGAGTGTGCAACAAGCACATGCAACATGCAACGAGGCAGTTAGAAAAGCCACAGAACCAACTACCAACTGTGCACTAAGTGAAATGCTGAAGTGCATTATAACCGTACATTTGCCTCATACACACACACACATACATTGAAACTGATTTTCGTATTGCCATTTGCCACATTTTGCTTTTAACTTGACTCGAATTCTGTTGCATTGATAGACAGCTAAATTTAAAGCCCGCGCCAGGTGGCAATAGATTGTCTATTGATTTGAGCTGATTCGGAATCTTGTTTGCTTTATCAATGTCAAATGCAATGCCTTGATTGAGGATCTTGTTTGATTGCCATCAATGGCTTCCACAGACTATTTGGGAAGTCCTCGCTAAAGGTTTGTAGAAGTTAAATGTGGCCCAAGCACAAAATTAGATTATGTTTATTGTTCTGGATTGCACAATTACTTGTCTTAAGACTTATTTTAAAAGCTCTAAAAATCATTTATGCTTCATACGAAAAGAGATTTCCATTCCCTGTCTCTATAAATTAATAATTTATTTTTATTTTGCTATATTATATATTTCATTTTCTATTCGCAAAAATTATTTATTTGTGACCATTTATATCCATTTATATATTTTATCAAGTTTTCCAACTTTTCTAAAACAAATCTCCCAAAACTGTAATTATCTACATGTTGCCAAGTGGCTCGTAATATAAATGTCTAAAAAATAGTGTGATCTCTTAATAAATACTTTAAATTACGATAAACAAAATCGAATAGATATAGTTATTATTTATTTGACAAGTTCTTTCTGGTTCTGGACACGTTTCAAAATGGTCTCTTCATTAGAAGTTGCCACAATATTGCGAATAGACTTGTTGAATTTATTTTGGCCTCAAGAGAAAGCAGTTTTTTTTCTATTGCAGCAACAACTGCAACTGCAGCTCACACACACACACACAAACACATACACGGTCGCTGCGCATGCGCAACTTAGTTTTTTTTTTGCAGCAACAGCGTCTAGAATGCAATTTCTGTTTCTCTAGCGAAACGTTCGCCGTGCGCTTCTCTTTGTCTCGCTGTATTTGTGTGTGTGTGTGTGTGTGCATGAACTTTGAAAAGTGGGTGAATGTACAGTAATGTTTGCTGCATGCTGAATGCAACACTGACGTTGCAAACAACAAACGACAACAAAACAAACGTGGCAAATTCGTGATGCACAAAACGCTGATGGCCCGCAGAATTTGGCAGCAGCAACAACAACAACAACAACAACATCAGCACTTTAGAATGCATTAGTTAAGGTCTGGCCCCGTCGATTAAGTGCCGTTGCCCACTCATAGCTCAACTGTAAAAGTAATATCAGCAGCAGAAGCTCTATGTTAAACTGATGCTATCAGTGCGTCGGCTTATCAGCGCTTATCAGTTCAGCTTTGATGCATTGAAGGCCACGGCGCAGGCCGTTTCATAAATTGGCACACTTATGCAAAGTCAACGACTGACGCACACTCTCACACTCAATGCACACGCACATAGACAGCGACTAGCTCAAGTCGTTGTCTCAATGCGAGGCCGAAGAAAAAGCAGTTAACTTGTTTCGCGCGCTGAGCCGAAAGCAAAGCTGCGCTCACCATGGCAGCCAGCTCTATGAGTGAGTGTGTGTGTGTGTGTGTGTTGGTTGCGTTGCATAACTTTCATGCCAACGCAGCCAGCGACGATTCGCCTCAAAGTTCATTCGCCTCGTGCACTCCATTCGCCTGCGCTCTCTCTCGCTCTCTTCGCTCTGCGCGCTCTTCACTATTTACCCGCTCTCCCAAAACGTCAGGCTCTCTGCTGCTGCGGTTCTGCTTCTTGTGCTTTTTCTTTTCGGCTGCTTTTCTCTTTCTTATTTTCAGAGCTTGGCTTTCGATTGGTTTTCTTCAAACTTTGTCTCTTGAAATGGAATGTTTACTGTTGTCTTCACCTCGATGGCGTTGTTGTTGTTGTGGTAATGTTTTTGGGTGAATATGTGTGTTGTTGTTGTTGTTGTTGTTGCACACAAATCTGTGCCTCGATCTGTGCAGCATTGTTTAAGGTCAGTTCTCTTACCTAACTTTGATTGCATTTCTTTTTCGGGCTTTGTCTGTTTTGTTGGTCAACCCATCTGCTCGAGGTAAATAGATGGCTTTTTTAATTAGTTATGAGGGGTTCGCTGACCTCCTCTTAGCTGGATACCTTTCAGATTGCTTACATAAGTCGCAACGAGAGGTGAGAAGATCAAACAGTCTTCAAGTGTCTTCTGCAAACAGAATCTATTACTCTAATGGAATTCTTTAGGAGAGGTCAGCAGATGAAATAAATGGACAAAACTAAACTTTAATATTATCATAAAATTCCCAACCTGTATTGTACTGTAAATATAATGTTCTGTCCTACATCAAACTGTCCATCACAATACATTTTGTGTAATTAAATTAATTAAAATTATACAACAACAGTTTATTAAGATGCTAATATTACAAGCACACATACTTATGTAAATATATGCATTTATGTTCAGTTCCCATTATATTATACAACTGGAAAAAATTCAATCAATTTTCAATGCCCACGCAAAGTTTACAAAGCGAAGGCACGCAAACTGCACAAAACAACAAAAGCACTATGTAAAAGCTCAAAGTACTTAGAACAAAAATGCATGCGAGCCCCACAAGCACACACCTACACACGAACTACATGCATACAATGAATGAAAGACACACAAAAACAATCAGCAAAAAGAAGAAATAACAACAATAAGTATAAGCAGTGCAAATTGTGACGCCCCATCATGCGAACGCAAACAATCAAACAAAACAGACACACACTCGCAGCACTCGCGAGAGAGTGCGAGTGGGAGAGCGTACACAGCACAGCGATGAGCGACTAAGCAGCAATGGCCGCGACGACGACGACATTCAACTTGAACTTTTTGCGCACTCGCTCGCTCTCGCTCGGTCGCTCTCGTGTGCTCATTGGCATCGACAGAGCGCTGCATAGAAAATAATCAAGATCAAGTTTCTTCCGGCATTTTTACACAAAAACAAAAACTAGAGCTTTTTGTTGTTGCAGCGATTGTTAAGAGCAGCAGAGCGCGCTCAATGCGCGTAGTTAAGAGAGGCGCACTCGCAGTGCAGTAGCTTTTGCATAAGTGGAGAGCTTGCATGGAGAAGAGTGTGTGTGAGTGTGTGTATGTGTGTGCACTATGACAAGTGCATTTGTGTGTCTGTCAGTCAATCTGTTATGATGTCACTGCCGCCAGCGCCGCCCTCGACCTGCCCCCTGCATTTAATTTGGATCAACTGCGATATTTTTATTTTTTGCATTTCATTCAAATTTGAATTGGTTGCCATGTGACAAAAGTATTTCGTTATCGTTATCGTTTTCGATTTTCGATTTTCGATTTTGGATTTTGAGAAAAGTAATTTTCACTCGCGCTGGCGTTGGAAAGCGCAACAAACTATGTGCTCGTCTGTGCGATTCTTGGAAATAGACGAAAACGCAGCAGAGGCAACAACAAGTTGCAGCAGCGTCATCGTTGCAAGCATTGAACTCGATTTTGTTTTCATTGCCGCTGAATTTCTAAAACGCAGCTAATTAGTCGAGAGTGTTTGTGATGTTGTTGTTGTTGTTGTTATTGTTATTGTTATTGTTGGGTACGCAGTCGTCTTTGGCGTCGCCGTCGCCGTCGCTTCTTTAGCTGTGTTCCACTTTTCTGGCAGTTTTCCACTTTTCCTCAGTCACCGCAGCAGATTTCACACGCGGCCATGCAATTCATCATAAAAATTATTGTAAACTGCAGTCAATTGGCCAGGCGAACGAGAAGCGAGCGATGGGCGGAGGTGGGGCAGCACTGGGTTGTGGGCTGGACGTGCCGCGGGTGGGGGGAAGATGAGGAAGATGTTTACCTAAAAAAAAACCAAATGAAAATAAGTTTTTCCAAGTCGCCCAGGCCGCGCCTTGTGTGTTTGTTTAAATAAAATGAAAGTTTTTTGCGCGCCAATCTTTGACACACATAGAAGACAGTCTGTCAGACAATCAGTCAGCCAATCAGTCAGTCAGTCAGTCAGCCAGTTAGCCAGTTAGGCAGTCAGACGTGGAAGCAGACTTTGCTTACCGGCTTGTAAGAGGCCTGTTGCAAGTTATAAGTTGCAAACGGTCGTTGCCGTTTCGATTTTCGTTTTGATTTCATTTTCTAATGTTGTCGCCGTATTCGATATTGTTTTCTACTTGCGCTGGATTAAGTTTGAGTTGAAGTCTGGGCCAAAGATGGTCATATGAAAAGTAAGAAAAGCGCGCAAAGCGCAGCCAAATAAAATCACGCATACGACGCGTATAAGACGAGAGACTGCTGTTAAAAGTGAAATAGTCAAAGGTGCCACACACACGCACACACACTCTCATTGTGCGTATGTGTCAGTGTGTTTGTGAGCAACGAAATGGTGAAAAGTAAAAGAGAAAGAGAGTAAAAGGGAGCGCAAGCTTACGCAGCAGCAGTAGCAGCATGGGAGACATGGGAGACAACCCCAGCAGCCGCAACAGCAGGAAAAGCAACAACAACAGCAACAGTTGGTGGCGGCAACGCTTCACTTTTTTCGGCAGTTCAACAAACTTTTTGGGCAACAGCTTAGAAAGAACTTGGGTCAATAAACTATGAAAGCCACTACTGTGATGATCTGCTGATCACCATCATCGTTATTATGATCATGATGATGATGAAAAGTGTAATGGCGCTTGTTGCTGTGGCTTTTGTTTGAAATACACGCATATACAAATAACCGACGCAAGAGGTCAATGGCAGACGCACTCGAATTGTCTATGAATCTTAAAAAGGGCATTGTAATGAAATTGCTTGCCTAACAATCAGACAAAAGAAGAATGCTCAAAACAGCGGTCCCTGCTTGACTATACAATTTATTTACATATATTCCTAATGTCGTTCCTAAGAAGAGCTCTTGTAAACATTTTGAATTTGAATTAATTCGAGCCCATTATTTATTGCTTGTAACAAAAGTGATTTCAAAATTAACGACCTCGTTTTCAACACTAGCGCCATCTATATCGCGGCCGTGTAAACACTTCGATAATTGGGAACGTTAATCGATAAAGAAGCTGGCGAGTGTGACCATTGCGGCGCTCTTTGTATATATTATGGATTTCATTAAAACTCAACTGACGGCCACACTTTAGCTTGCATTAAGAGCATTGCGACAAACAAAAAATAAACAAACATAAAATGAGTTCCCCAACGAGCAAAAACGTCACTGAGATGAACAATACCAACAATAAGCCAAAGAAGTCGGCCAAAACAAATTCCAATACCAAGGGCGGCACCATGGACACACGTGGAGAATTGGCGGACCTCATCAAGAAAAAGGCTGAGACTTCGGTAACAAACAAACAAATACTTGCAATTCGTAGAAGTTTATACTAAATAATATAACTATTGATCAGGAACAACTTGCAAATCTGGAGCGCCAAATTTACGCCTTTGAGGGCTCCTACTTGGAGGATACACAGCTATGCGGCAACATCATAAGAGGCTGGGAACGCTATCTCACCTCAAATAAGGCGACCAATTCAAAAGCAGACAAGCGCAATCGCAAATTCAAAGATGCAGAGCGTCTATTCTCAAAGTCCAGCATTACCTCCATGGCCATATGCAATCGTGAGTACGCTGCTTAAATTGCAATAGCTCTTTTATTATGATTTGTCAATGTTTGCAGCTGAGCGCGCCAGTGAATCGGATTCCATAACGAACGAGGACTCCAGCGATAATCAGATCTCTATGAATCAGAACACAACAACCGCCCACGATGGAGCCACAACCATCAAATCGCAGGATGATAAGGGTAAGATCGAGGAGTATGCACTGGGCGATCTCAATGTGACAGACTGATGCGCTGTGCCATGCCCGATATGTTTTAGGAACAGCTGTGATATGTGTTGGGGATTTAATTATCATTTAAGAACAATTAATCAATTTGTAAATAAGAGTTAACACACAGGTTTTGCATGCACTTGTTATCAGTCACCGAAGATACAAACTAATCCCTTGGTTGCTCCTTACAGATTCTCCCTCACATCGAAACGATACAGGAAGCCTTACTGGCGGCAGCAGCAACAAGGATCTATTAGGAACACCCACCTCGAATACAAAGAGCAAACTAACATCCAGCTCAAGTGCAACGGCCAAGAAGAGCGGTCACATCAACAAGAAAATACGGCATCGATAATTGTTGCTGCTTCCAGAAATGTTTTAATCAAGTACAATAAGAACAATAAAATAAATTGAATAGCTTTTGAATTTCATGATTGCATTTATTACAAAAAAAATTTCGTAAAAATAGTTTCTAAATTTATCCTACTTGCTACGCATTCTTATAGATGTATATAAATGGTATATATTGAAAAATAACACACTACATGTAATATGGCATCTAATATACAGACAATCTCTCACTTTTTTGACTTGGCCATTCGATCAAAGATGCCCAGCAGCTTGCCCCGTGTCATTTCCTTTGATTCTCGCAGGCCCAGTTGATAGATCTCATCATGCATAGATTTAATCTTTTCTATTAGCTGTTCCGGCGTCAGGCTTGCCAGCTCTGTAAAGGTTTAAATGGATTTAGGTAAATGTTGGAGGCTTGGGCATGGTTCAACTGCACTTACGGTTTATTTTCGCTGCATCCTTGCTGGACACACCTGGTGAGCAATCAGCGTTTGGTGTGTGTATCGGTGTATTACTCATACTCATGAAATCATCCATCCCTGGAAACCTTTCTGGCCACTGTACAGGAGATTCTCGCAACGTTTCCATGGATATAAGCTCATCCTCTTTGCCACTGAGGTCTTTCTTAAAGCTGACATTGCTCGTTGTGATGTCGTCGCTCTCCCCATCGGCCTTTAAAATTGTCTCTGGTGCGAACATCTCAACACCCGGCTCTATGTTGTTCAAACTCATGCTTGTTTTGTATATAAGTAAGGAATGCAATAAAATTAATTAAAAACGCCGTTTGTTAAGTACAGTAGTCAGCGTGACCGCAAGTTACATTTCAAAATATTCCATTTTACATCGAAAAATATACTAGATCTGCAATTCCACAATTTACTGGTTTTTTCTTTAATGGGGATGACAAAATTGAAAAAAAAATCCATGTAAAAAAGTGGAACTTATTTAAAAGCCTTTTGCACTCTAATTTTTCCAAAAATTTAAGACTATTTTTTAATCCATTTAGAAGTCGTCTTCGAACTGTTTAGACCTTTGACAAAATACAACCAATTATAAGTCAGCTGAAATTTATCGTAAAGTAGTTCGATAAATAGCAATGAGCTGTGGTGGCCGCTAACAGGCTTGCATTTGATTATCGGTGCAAGAATATTTACAATGTCGATACAAGTATCGATACTATGTAAAGAATCCCAAACACCAGTCAGCTCTACTCGAGGCTACAAAAAAAATATTTCGTTTTATTTTAATTTGGTTCAACTAAAAACAATACCCTGGAAAGAAACGCCTAGTGGACAGCAGCAGGCTCAGCTACAGAACGACCAGAACAAACAGTTCAGAAATGGGCACGTCACAGGTCTTTCTAATTTGTTTATGTCTGCTCTCCAGTAGCTGCTACGTGTCGGTGTCGGCAGACGAGCACAATCATAAGGTATGTTTGTATTTGCCATCTGCGTCTGTATGCGGTGTAGGTGGCACTTTGTGCAAACTTCACGCAACGCATTTTACATTTACACTCATCTTTACAGTACAATGATCGTGAGGAGGTCGTGTTGTGGATGAACACTGTGGGCCCTTATCACAACCGACAGGAAACGTATGCCTACTTTTCGCTGCCATTTTGCAGTGGTGCCAAATCGAGCATTTCCCATTACCATGAGACGCTCAGTGAAGCCTTGCAGGGGGTTGAACTGGAATTCAGTGGATACGAAATGGAATTCAAGGTTGATGTGCAGCGGACAGTCATATGCATGGTAGAGTTGACGGAGGAGAGTGTCAAGGCATTCACTTATGCCGTAATGAATGAGTACTGGTATCAGATGTACATCGATGGACTGCCCATATGGGGCAAGGTCGGCGAGCGGGATGAAAACGATGGCAAGTATTATATACACACGCACAAGAAGTTCGACATTGGTTACAATGGTCAGCAAATTGTGGATATAACGTTGACTACGGACATGCGGGAGGAACTGAAAACGGATGCCAAAATTAAATTCTCCTACGAGGTTAACTGGAAGGCCAGTAAGATTGGATTCAAGAATCGCTTTGACAAGTATCTCGATCCCAATTTCTTCCAGCACAGAGTGAGTGAGAGGCGCACAAGAATTTGCAAGTTATCAATTAATTATTTATCTCAACAGATCCATTGGTTCAGCATCTTTAACAGCTTTATGATGGTCATCTTCTTGGTTGGCTTGGTCTCCATGATATTGATGCGCACGCTGCGCAAGGATTATGCGCGCTACAGCAAGGACGAAGAAGTGGATGACATGGAGCGTGACTTGGGCGATGAGTACGGCTGGAAGCAAGTGCATGGCGATGTCTTTCGCTCACCACCCAATGCTCTACTCTTCTCGGCACTTGTTGGCGCCGGCTACCAGCTCATCTCGGTTGTATTTTGTGTCATCATGTTTGCTATTTTCGGCGAACTGTACACTGAGTGAGTTGGATGTGGAGCTAATTGTCAACAGAGTCTATAAAACCCTTACTTTGCAGACGTGGCTCGATGCTATCTACAGCTATCTTTGTGTACGCTGCCACATCGCCCATTAATGGCTATTTTGGTGGCTCGTTGTACGCTCGACTGGGAGGTCGCTTGTGGATACGCCAGATGCTTACTTCCGCTTTCACAGTGCCCGTTGCTGTATGCGGCACCGCGTTCATGATAAACTTCATCGCCATCGGATACCATGCATCGCGTGCCATTCCCTTTGGCACCATGGTGGCTGTAACCTGCATTTGTCTTTTTGTTATCTTGCCCTTGACTCTTGTTGGCACTGTGGTAGGACGTAATTTGGATGGACAGCCGGATTTCCCCTGTCGTGTCAATGCTGTGCCTAGACCCATTCCTGAAAAGAAATGGTACATGGAACCACTGATCATTGTGCTGCTGGGCGGCGTGCTTCCCTTTGGTTCCATCTTCATCGAAATGTAAGATAAAATTTATTTACATATATATATTTAAGGCTAATTGGCAAATGGCTGTTATGATTTCCAGGTACTTTATCTTCACCTCGTTCTGGGCGTACAAAATCTACTATGTCTATGGATTCATGTTGCTCGTGTTTAGTATTCTGACAGTGGTTACTGTATGTGTTACCATTGTGTGCACGTACTTCCTACTCAATGCCGAGGATTACCGGTGGCAATGGACGAGCTTTATGGCAGCTGGTTCCACTTCGATTTATGTCTATGCCTACTCCTTTTACTATTTCTTCTTTAAGACCAAGTAAGTGCACTTTGACTGCGACTGTTGATCGATCTGTAATTGTTGTTATTTTTGCAGAATGTTTGGGCTATTTCAAACGGCTTTCTACTTTGGCTATATGGCACTGTTCAGTGGTGCATTGGGCATCATCTGTGGCACCGTCGGCTACGTGGGCACAAATCTGTTTGTGCGCAAAATTTATTCCAATGTGAAAATAGACTAAGATCGTCCGGCTGTAGAATTCTAATCAATCCTAAACACATACAATTGTATTTATTGCGTAGACCTTTAGTTTAACCATCTTGTGTTTATATATATATATATATGTATTTCCGATCTATCCTAACTTTGTATGCCCCTTTGAAAAAACAACCACTCTCATATCGGACAAGTCGAAACCAACTGCATCAATGATACCAAACAGCTTCGAGCTGAGCTGATCTGAACAGATCTGATCTTTGTATATATATGTATATATATATATATATGTGTGTGTGTGGCACATATTATATATATATATACATATATATATCATATATATCTAGTGCTCTGTGTGTGTGTGTGTGTGTGTGAGTGCATATTGTAATATCGTCGAGTATGCCTGGAATCTTAAACGTATCGCAGCAGTAGCCTCAACAGGAACAGACATGCAATTACAATTAGAATTACAATTACAGTGGCAATTGCAACTGTGACATCAGATTGTTGTTGCCCCAATTATGTTTATAAAGGAATGCAGACCGCAGAAATGTGCTGATTAGCAATAGTCGATAATTATTAAATTAATAAAGTCAACATAAAACCAATCATCAATCTGAGATTAATCCAAATTTAATCACGCACCCAAACACTTCAGATTTCTTATCATCGTCTCATCGCGTGTTCCTCTCGTGTTCTATCAAAGTACACATTGAAACGTGTTTGGTTTTATCAGGGCAAGCAAATAGTTACAAACGTGCGTAATCATTGGAAAAAACAAAAATACACGTGATTAATTGGAGCCATAAACGGTTCCAAATTTCGACTGCTTCACCGTCTACACGTGTTAAAAGTGTGTGAAACGTTTCTTCAATTTGGTGTGATTAAATATGAGCAATTCATTCTGTATCAGCAGCAAAAAAAACCTAGGTCTATGTTGCCCTGGTCTTTAAGTGATCAACCTTCTTCGTTTTTATATCAACAGCCATTTACTACCGTAAGTTTAATATGAATATATGTACATGTACATAAGTGCTATATCTATAAAATTTCATGACGATATTTTCATAGTAATAGCACTGCCTGGCGAGTGCTCCAAGCACTAAATTCATATATGCTTTTAAATCAAATTAAATATAGATCAGATACGACCGTAAGAACCTATTTCCGATAGGGCAACTCGAATTAACGCCGTCTGTCTGTCTTTCCTTCCGTCTGACTATATATATGTATGTGTATATCTCGTAAACTACAAGAAGTACAAGATTTATTTGAAGTATTGCATACTGTCTATCTTAGACATTTAAGAATCACCTTAACTAGCATAAATTGCGGTATTTCCTCGACAAGCCCCTCGACTCTCGATTACTTTTCCACAATGAAATCTTCAAACGCTGTTTCATTGTCAAAGTCCGTACAAGTACTAGGACCATAGCTTGTCAATCGAATCCACTTGGAATCCACAGTGGAACTCACTTCGATATACCACTCAAGATAAACGAAAGACGCGTGTTGGGGACACTGTCAGTGGAGAAGGCAGCGATAAGCACCGCAAGAGCTCGAGAACTTTTTAAGTATGGGAAGCATTAAATTCCGAGCGTGTTCATTTTATTCTTAATTTATGTAAATGAAAAGTTCGATCGAATTTTCTTGTTTCCAGCTAGCATTTTCCCTAATTTAACTATTTATATGTGCGGGGGACATTTATAACGGCGCTTAAAAATAGTTTTTGACATTTGATTGCCAAACATAGAAAGAAGCCTTCACTTGTTTGTAGTCGTTCGTCGTATTTGGAAGTGTGGAAAGGCGTCTATTCAATCGATTTCATTCAGAATCAAAGACCCACGGGGTTCTGCGTCTACCTACATGGGGGTAATAAACATTGGGACTTAAATAAATTTAATGTGATGATTGACACGAAATGAGTGACAAGCTTTGAGTTGGACTTGGGATCAACCCAATTCTAGGGTCAACGCATGATGCTGGCACAACCCACTGCATCTGTTCTTGGGTTTCGTCTTTTATCTGATCAAAGAACAGTTAGGCAAAGTCATCTCAGCTCATTTGGTATGCACATGAAAATGTCTTGCATCGAATATCATTAAAACTAGTTCAACTCTTATATAAAAGCCAGGGGCCAAGGCCTGGGCTCAACTCAGTCTGTGCCTGCTGCTAGAATAGACCACATCAGAGTTTCAACATGGGATCATACAGTCTAATCGCCGTGCTGCTGCTCGGTAAGTTCAAAAGGATACCATTGATGCATTGCCACTCCTGCAACTCTCTCGACTTCCTTTAGGCCTTTATTCCTCGACCAGTGCTTCACTGTTGAACTGCAACTGTGAACCGGGCGCTCCGGGCCCTCCGGGACCACCGGGTCCTATTGGTCCTCCAGGTGTTAGCTTTGGTCGCATCGGTGGTGGTGGAATTGGCGGTGGACTCATCGGCGGTGGTGGCGGCTGGGGTTTTCCGCCTATGCCACCATTCAATCCCAACTTGCCTCCCCTAATCGGACCCAGAGGTATGCCCGGACCCCCGGGATCACCTGGCTACTGCTTTCCCTGTCCATTTGGTGGGGGCAACAATGGCTTCGGCGGTCTTACTGGCCCAGGTCTGGGCGGTAACAACTTTGGCTTGGGCGGCGGCGGTCCAAACGGCGGCGCTCTGGGTCAGGGCATTGCCTCTGCCATTGGCAACATCATCATTATTCCCTCTGGCATCAATGGACGTGCACAGCTGTTCCGCATCACACCCGATGGCCAGCTAGTGCGCATTGAGAACCCTCGCGAGAGCATCAACGAGATTCTGCCCAGCAATCTGCAAGATTTGCTCGCCCAACAGGCTGCTGTGCCCACTGCTGCCACAGCGACCGGAATAACGCCACCCACACCTGATGACCAACAAGATGGCTTAGATGAGGCCATGTTTGCCGTTTCCACTGCCAACAAGGAATCCCGCAAGGAAGCCGCACTGCGTGGCATCTCCGATGCCAACGACTGGCGCCGTGTGCTGCTGCTGGGTGAACCGTCTGCCCATAGCGCCGCCGCCTCGGAACCGGGAAGCACTAATCAGCTGGAGAACAGCATGGACAGCTTTCAGCGGGCACTCGTCGACCTAAGGGACAAGTACGCCTCCCTCATGCAGCCACGGACCACCGATCAGCGATATGCCGTCATCCTCTAGACTCCTAAGTAGACCCACTTAATATACAGTTACAATATAATAAACACGTACTGATAATTCCTAACAATCTTGACACAATCTCGTCTCAATCACAAACCAATTTACTTCGAAAGAAAGAAATATCTCTATATACATTATATAGAAATAATATGGGGTTTTATTCACAGTATATTACGGAATTTCCATGACGTCGATACGATAGCCAATACCTTCCCGAATTTATTTGTTTATTCCGAGAATAAATGTATTTTTGTCGAATGTAATTAATTTATGATTACGATTTATGAAGACGAGCTATCTATTTGTTTGTATTTACTTGTATATTTTAAAAAGAGTAAGAAATTAACTTAGAAAAACGATGGAGGAAAATATCGAAATTTATTTATTTATTTTGTAGCTCGAATAAAATAACGGAGAGAGATTAACAAGTTATGTATAATTTATTCGAAATTTCTTTATTTAATCCGAAAGAAACACATTACCTTAGTCAAACGAAAGAAAGCATATATTATTTCTAAAATTATTTAATAATTTTTTTTCTAAAGAATGAAATTATCTTTGTAAAAATAAAAGGATCATGACGAGTTATTTATGAGAATACGAGTATTATGAAATTTCCGATGAGAAACGTGGACTGCGCTGATAACGATAGGAAAGTATAATAAATGATATTTATAAAACTAATAACTTAACTGCAATCATACGACTGCAATTCGATTAGATCTAGAAAGTTTGTTTGTTTCCATTTCCAAAAAAGATTACTCGCACAATCACAATCGTATGTTTAATTGTCTGTCGAATTTACGATCATGACAATTTAATAGCTTTGCTCACTTACTTATAATCAATGAACAAAGCGTGTTCTCGTAAATCATTAAGCTGGGCTAAAGCACTCATATTGTTTACCTAATATTAAATATTATTTATGACTAGTTCGTGTTTCACACCACATTACGACAACAACAATGTTGTTGAACCGATTCATAACTTGAAGGGTTCCCCTTGCCGTAATCTTTCTGTAAAAGATTCATCTCGAGGTCGTTGCATTTTATTTGGAATTATGACAGTCGAAAGTTAGAAAGTTTGGCAGCTTAAAGAATTTAGTGAATTCAGAGAATTTGCTACATATGTACGTCTAATGCGTATTTATTGTTAATAAAGTTCAATATGCAATAGACTGAAGATTATATATCTTAAAGCAATGACCATGAATTGATTATTTATTTAGTTTAATTTGAGATAACCAAAATTTTGTTATTAATATATATTAATCAATAGATAACAATTAATCTACAAATTTGGTAATGATATCTCTCAATCTTGTCTCACTAAATCATTTGTTGTGCATTTCCTTTTTCTTTTTTTAATTTAGTCAAGCAAACAGTCTGATTTGGTTTGGATTGGATTAAATGTATAGTCAGACAAAGTGACGGTTATTGTTATTGATACATAATATAATGATTATCAGTAAAGGTTATCAGTTCAAAATTGAAAGCAGATTGCTTAGAAACTAATATGTAATTGGAACAGAAACAGGCATTTTGGTCGGTAAATTAATTTTGATTTTACAACTGTAAGTCAGCAAGTCAATAGAATATAATATAAATAGCCCCAATAATTGACAACTCAGGATATTTTCTTATGCAGTAAGTTTCAACAAGCACCAAGCCATGGATTTATTTTATATCAAGATGTAATTTATTCCATTTCAATTCATATTCCCGCCATATGCAGACAATTCAAACTACGAATCAAACGAATTCTTGTTTATATGCAATGGTACTACAAATTCAGCAGCAATATCATCAACGATCTATTCTTAACAAATAAATGCCATTCTTTAAAAGACTACTTTTTGTTTGTTAATGTATTTTAAATTTTATTCAATCTGTAAAACCCTGCAAAGAAAGAATTTTTGAACCCGCCCCAATGAATTTGTCTGTGAGTATTAACGTGTACATGAGAATCGTTGTGCAATCGACTCCAAAGGAGTGCGAGGTTTAATTAAAATTAACTATCAATCAATCGTCAAGCAGAGCTTCAATCACAGGCAGTTTGTCCATCACCGACACAGGCAGCAAAGGCCAGCATGTGGGGAATAGTGTTCTGCTCGTAGACGCCAGTGAAAAGATGAGCCCAGGGACCAGAGGCAAATACGCCGACATCCTCGCCACCATGGGTCTCCGACTCCAAGGGAGCAGTGGCCGGGAAGAGCTGTGCAGCGTCATCGGAGAGCAGGTTAAGGGGATCCACACGCTCATGGGTTTCTGTATCATAGTAGCTGTCGAAGCTCTTGCCGTTGGCATAGCTAAGGGCGAGGTAGGACTTGCCATCGGTGCCCTTGGACTCGGCCTCGCCAAAGATGTCGCTGCCACGTGGCTGATATCCGCCAACGCTGAAAGTGTGTGAGTGATCCGAAGTAACCACAATCAGGGTATCCTTCTTGCTGGTCATCTTGCGTGCGAGCTTGATGGCCTTGGAGAACTCGGCGGTCTCGTCGAGGGCAATGCGTGCCATGGTATCGTGATGGCTGATGTCGATCTTGCCGCCTTCCACAAACAAAAAGTAGCCGTTCTCCTCCTTTTCCAGCATCTCGATGGCCTTCTCTGTCATCTCCTCAAGCGTGGGCTCGTTGTTCTCGGGATCGGCCAGCTGCTCCAGGTGATAGTGCAGATGACTCTTGCTGAACAGACCCAGCAGACGATCCGTCTCGGTGGCGTTCACCTTCAGCAGCTTCTTGCGGGTCTTCACGAACGTGTTGCCCTCGGACAGCGCTTCAAACTCCGCGACCAAATCGCGTCCATCGGTGCGTCGTCCCTTGTCGTAGAACTCGGTATCATAGAAGTTGCGTTTGCCGCCGCCGAGCATCACCTTCAGCTTGCTGCCCACCTCGCCATGGATGAGCTGTACCGCAATGTCGTCAAGTCCTTCGGCTTGCTCCCCGCAAGCCTCCTCCAGCATAGCATTGTTCTCCCACTCCCGATCAGCAGTGTGTGCATAGACTCCGGAAGGAGAGGCATGGGTTACTCGTGTTGTGGTGACCAGGCCAGCAGCCTTGCCCGCATCCATGGCCCATTTGCCGACGGAGAAGACATGATTGGTAGTATTGGCCATGGCCAGGCAGTCGCCACGTCTCACATGGGCATTGACGCCAATGGTGCCATAGTTGGCCTTGACGCCGCACAGATATGAGGTCGAGGTGGAGGCCGAGTCGGGCACAATCTTGTCCACGCAGTAAGTCTTGGAGAGACCAGTGTAGGGGAATTCCTCAAAGGACAACTTCTGCTCCTCACCACCAATGTAGTTCCTGGCAGCGGCCAGCGTAGCCAAGCCCATGCCATCGCCCAGGAAGAGGATAATATTCTTGGCAGGCTTTTCGTTGCGCACATATTTGATCTTCTCCAGAATGTGGTCCTTGCTGGCCGACAGCCAGTAATCCTGCGTGTCCTCTCCTTCAATGTGACGAGCGCGACTGCGTGTGTTTCGCTGCAGATCAGGATGCATATCGTCTTCGGTATCCACTGGTGGCTTGCGGGGCACAGCGCCACCCAAGACGCAGGCCGCCAAGAGCAACACCGTTAGCAAACGTAGTGTCCACATTATTATATTTTTTTTGGATTCGCCTTCTCAGCTCGCCAGTCAAGCGGATACTGTACTAACCTCCGGTTGAGCGGACGTTTTATAACCACGCCACGAACAAGTTGTTGTGAGGTGATGATAGCGTTGATTGGCTTACGGTTGCATAGATATTTATGGCCTTTTGACTGCCCAATGCAGGTGCCCATCGGTAGTCCACTCGAGATTAATCGATCGCCACTCGAGATTGGCACAAATCACAAAAACAATTGAAATACGCCAGGGATTACTGACCAATTCATGCCAACGGTAAGTACATTAGAAGCTATTTAACCAGGTCTCACTCACTCTGGACAACAGTCTATCGGCAGCCGTCAGAGCAAACGGAGTTGTAGCCGAAAATCGCAAGCAAAATGTCGAAAATTTTGCAAAACAGTCGCCTAGTCTGGTGTACCTTGGCCCTTGCCCTGGTGCTTACGTCCTCAACCCGGGCCGACCTGACTGACGATCAAGAGCATGGTAAGAGATAAAAAGAGGAAGAAAGTTGGGGAGAGAGAGTTGGAGATAAGACAAGAGCTTATCACATCTATTGTGTTTAGTTAATTGTGCACAGTTAGGTTGCAGAGATTCCTCAGTTCCCCTTAGATGATTTGTGATTAAGAGAGAAATGGAGGTAGCATGATAGATCGTATCACAATATTTTTTGAGTATTTAAAAAAGGAGGGACATCTTAAAACAAGATTCCTCTATGAGTGACCTCACCTTTTCCTAGAAACAAAACTTTTTACGGACCGACTTCTGCTAGCCTTTTCCCTCAGGGAAGCGCATCTCTTTGTGAGGTTTGCTGCTTTGACTTAAGGCTTCTCTCATCCTTATTTAGTACCTCATATTACAAGATCCTTCTATGAGAGACTTCTCCTTACCCGATTTCTTCATGGAAGATCTTCCATTATGGATTCATTCTATAATCTGCATCAATATCCTTAAATTCCCTCCTATCCTTAACACCGGCTAGGGAAATTTTCCTGAATTGTTTTGCGACTAATCTCTAATAATTATGTGCTTCCAGAACAACATCCCAATCTACCTAGTTCTCGTGCCTACACCGAATTGGACGAGGAACTAGACACAAAGTTCTGGCACGACAAGGCACAGTCCATACTGGCCGATAAGTTGGAGCATCACAAGAAACTCAACGAGAACCGCGCCAAGAACGTGATACTCTTCCTGGGCGATGGCATGTCCATACACACGATTGCGGCAACGCGCAACTTCATGGGAGACAGCAACAAACAGGTCTTCTTCGAGAAGTTCCCCTATGTGGGTCTGTCCAAGACATATGCCGTGGATGAGCGTACTCCGGACTCGGCCAGCACTGCGACCGCATATCTGAGTGGTGTCAAGGGCAACTACGGCACCATTGGCGTCAATGCGCAAGTGAAGCGAAAGGATTGCAAGGCAGAAATCGATAAGAGCACCCATACCGAGAGTATTGCTCAGTGGGCACAAGAGGCGGGCAAGTGGGCGGGTCTGGTGACCACGGCTCGTGTGACGCACGCCTCCCCGGCTGGCGTCTATGCTCATGTGGCGGAGCGTGAATGGGAAATCGACATGAAGATCACCAAGGATGGCTGCAGCGCAGAAGAAAACACGGATATTGCGCGCCAGTTGGTGGAGTGGCCGGTGGGCAAGGATCTGCGTGTGATTATGGGCGGTGGACGTTCCTACTTCCGAGATACAAATATGCCCGACGAGGAGGGCATTTTGGGTCTGCGCAAGGACGGTCGCGATCTGATTAAGGATTGGCAAGAGGACAAGGACGAAAAGGGAGCCGATGCGCACTACGTCTGGTCCCGGAAGGGACTCTACGAGATCGACCTAACCAAGACAGACTATCTGCTGGGACTGTTCGATGTCTCCCACTGTCCTTATCATGGGGAACGCCCCCGCGACAACTTGGACTATGCCGTGCCATCACTATCCGAGATGACCGAGGCTGCCATTAAGGTGCTCAGTCGCAACGAACAGGGCTATTTCCTGTTCGTGGAGGGCGGACGCATTGACATGGCTCACCATGATACGCTGGCACAAAAAGCACTCGAGGAAACCAAGGAGTTTGCTCACACCGTTAAGATGGCACGCGAGATGACCTCTGAGGAGGATACGCTCATTGTGGTCACCTCCGATCACTCTCACACCATGTCCATCAATGGCTATCCAGTGAGCATGAATATATTATAATAGTTGACCTTTGCTAACTCTTTCCATTGCAGTATCGCCGTCAGAACATTCTCTCGCTGGCTCCTAACCTAGCCACCGATGAGATTCCTTTCACCATTCTCTCGTATGCCAACGGTCCTGGCTTTGTCAATACCTACAACGAAGAGGGTCGCATTGATCTAACCGATGTGGACACCACCCAACCTGACTTCCAGTTCCAGGCCACAGTACCACTCAAGTCGGAGACCCATGGTGCTGAAGATGTGGGCGTCTTTGCCTCCGGCCCCCATGAGCATTTCTTTGCTGGCAACTACGAGCAGACCACCATTCCCGCTCTGATGGCTTACGCTGCCAACATTGGTCCTTTTGCCCAGGACAAACTCAAGAAATAATTGCAATAAAGTGATTCCTCTGATCATGAGATTATAGCATAAGATTCCAATAAGCATTTCTCCTATGATAGACTACAGGGTGGTTTAACAGAGATTGGCTGCCAACTGGTAGACTCTGAGTGGTGTTGATTAATTTATGCAATACTTCACGTGATGTTTATACTTTGTTATATACCCTGTAAATATGTTAATAAATAAAAATATTTAAGCAAAAATGAAAATTATATTTACAGCACTGGTCTTGATCGTGGGAATCGCCTCAATGGACCACATTTACGACAGACATATGCATTGATATAATGGCTACTTAATAATGGGTATGTTGAACAGTTGAATAACAACAGTCGCACCCTCTCATGTGGTATAAATGAAAACCATTAATAAACGTAATCTCAAGACGGTTATCAACGTAAATTAGCTGTGTGTTATCAGTTCAATAGAAAGTTCACACATGTAACATTATGTAATATATGTTATATGTACATACATACATAGATGCAGTATTTTCATATATGTATGTACATATGTATATTGTTTTGTTGCCAACAAAAACGATTTACATTTCCCAACATTCCAGCGGCAATTTAAACAAGTGTTTGCTTTTAAAGAGCAATGACCGGTCTAGAGGACAGAGATGCTGCCTTCGGTCTCACCGATGACCTGATGCTATATAAACAAAAGTATTATTGTTTTCTGCAATAGTAAGAGGTCTTCAATTATATAATTTATAATTTCTCAATTATCATGAAAAATGTTGGCATGTCTGCCTGTCTGTCCGCCCGTCCGTGGAAGTGCATGGAACTCAGAGACTCTATGGGGTAGACACTCCAAATTTGGCATGTAGATTCAGAAATTCTATGCACAGTACAGTGCGTGACTAGAAGGCGAGGCAATAATCTATCCAAAAAAGCACGATCTGCGTGCAACTTTAAGACGAAGTGTTCCCAATTTTGGTAGCACAAGCTCTAAAGGTCTCTGACACTACATACGTGTTCCTATTATGAACTTTATAATGAGCAGGGATTCTAAGAAAGTTATCAGTGCAAAAAGATTGCCAACAGATTTCTTGGAAAGTATTTAATAAAATATATATAATTGGAAAATTATTTTTATTTTACAACTGTAAGTCAACAAGCCAATTCATTATAAATAGCTCCGTCGATTGATAGCTCAGGAAGTTTTCAAGCACGCTTTAACAATAAGCGAACACAAAGTGCGATTCTCCAAGAATCTATTTTACAACTGCTGTTAACATGAGATTAATATACATATTTATCATTTGCCTATTGATGCCGTTGTTTAATACACTTCCCCGCCGATTCAGTGTCCCGGATAAACCATGGGGATTCCCTCAGGAACCAAAACACGATACAATTGACGACATCCTTAACAGAATGGTTGTTCTCCGATGCGTCTATGACGTCACTCAAATTAATAAATAAAATCAATTAAAAAATCTATGTTTTTCATCTAATCTTGAGTGTAATGACTTTGTGATAATTGTGTTAGTTTGGAGTATGGATGAAGAACTTAAATAAATCTTAGCTCCCGAAGGTTATCAGCCTTCATTATCAGTCCAAATCAGTACATATGTATATATACTTTTTAATATTTAAGTGCAACATAAATAGCTGCGACTATTACAGACAAATCAAAGGTTTCAAGTAATATTCAACAAGAAGACATAATCTACTAGTCTTCAATAATCAAAGTGACGACAAGAATATTGTATATTAAATCAGCATTGCGGCTAATATGGGAATAAAGGAGAGGGCCTTATTGTAAATAGTTTAAAAAGCGAAAGAAACAGAAATGGCCAGCATAAAAAATATTTATTTAAATTTATAGTTTAGCTTACCCGGTACTTCTGACAATGATCGAATATTATTATGCCCACCAAAATTTAGACAGACAGACATACGGACGTGTTAACGCTAATCAAGAATAGTTCATTCCACCTTTGGTTGGTATCAACTTGCAACACCCGTCTACCCTTTGGGTAGCGGGTATATTAATCAGTGTTTCCATCAAGGTTATGCAAAATTATCGGCAATAGAAAGAAAGTCTGTAATAAAATATTAAATTGAGCATTATATGTATTTTACTACTGTCAGTCAATAATTCAATGCAATATTAATAGCTCTGTCGTTTGACAATTCTGGAAGTTATAAAAAAGAAACAACATCAAGAACAGCAATCTTATTCTCCAACAACCTCAGAGAAGACACGGATCTATTTTACAACACGAAATTAGTGTATATCTTCATCCTATGTCTGCTGTTTCCAATGCTCGATGCAATACCGGTGACGACATTAATCCCGTGCCCGCCATTCCCAGCCGATCGAAATTGGCACTCGGATAAGTTTACATTGGCTCGGCTATTTAGGATGTTCTCGCCTGTTTCATACATTTTCTATGTACGCGAGTGTGTTGAAGTTTATTTTCTGAATTTAGTATAAATTGAATTTGTTTAGTTCTCTCGATTGTTTTGCTTCTTTCTTACACAGAATACGAATTTCGCTTAAACTAGGAATTCGATTCGATATAATTTTCACAAATTTCAGGGTGAATCGATTTGATTTATATTTACAGGCGTGTTTTTAGTTTTAGTTTCTTGTAGAAATCAATGGACTAAATGTGACGATGTTACACAATGATCATGCATTCCCTTAACAAATAAATGCATTTTGCTTAAACAAATCAAATGTTATATGTTAAATGTATAATGTAAAATGAATACCAAATTAAGGATACGTTATAATTGCCAGACGCTGGCTCGTTGGATGATGTTAAAATTAAATGGGTCTATTAGATAACTACTTAAAACTAGCTTCTGGTTGTTTCTTGATGTGTCCAGCTTACAGGTTCAGGCGGTTCTAAGTACATGCGAGTATCTAACCGGGATCTTAAAATTGTTCTCTGTTCTCCAGCTTCGTTTTAGGCTTCCAGCAGCTGTGGCGACGGCGTCTGCAGCTTGGCATCCGCTGCGGTATCAGTGAGATCGGAGTTGGACTCGTCCAGGCCCGGTTCCAAGTCGAGCGTTTTGGGCAGCGGCCCAATCTGCTGCAATATGTCCACGGGCATGATCTCGCGCATCGTGGACATCGCGGACTGCACCTTGAAGTGTGTGGACAGCGGCGGCGGCGTAAAGAACGGCGGCGGTGTCGACGTCAGCGGCGATGTTGTGGCGAGCACAGGCACGGGCAGTGGCAGCGACACAGGCTGTGGCACGGGCACTGGTAACGTAACAGCTGGTGGCGCAGGCGTGGCATAGCAGCTGTATGTCTGGGCACCCAGTACGGGTATGGGCTGCGAGGTGTTGCTTAGCGTTGGAGCTGCTGGCGGCGGACCACGTAGATAGTGAGGCAACACATGGTGCAGCGGTGGCGGCGGATGGCGTGTAAAGAACTCCTGCAGCATTGCATCGGCCTGGGCAGGCGGTGGCGGTGGGCGATGCCGCATAAAGGCGGGCATGGGCAGGCGTCCAGACTTGACCAGCATGGCCATGTACTTGGCATTAAAGAGAGGTGGCTGTGTCAGACGCAGTACACGCTCTCGTGACGTCACCATCACGCCCTTGATTACATCGCAGTGATAGTAGCGTAACACTGGCTGCTTCTGCACCAGCACAGCCTTGTCCACATGCGTAGGCTTAGCACCCAGTGGCAGGGCGGGCAGTGGCAGCTGCAGCAGTTGATCTCTGGCCTGCTGCTCGCGAGCAAGGCGGCGAGCAGCACGCTGTTGATTCTTTCGCACACGCTGTTCCATTAGCTGGCCCACAACTTTGCGATCCTCATGGTCGCTCTCGTTGTTGGGCAGCACCAGGTCGACGAAGTTGACGCGCTTGCGTTTCGGTTTGCTGTGAATGAAGAACGGAAATTAGCAGGAAGCACTTGCAATGCTTAATTTAGGCTACTCACCTGTTGTCCTCCGGCGGCTCCTCGGGCAGCACAGGCACCTCTCTGGTCAGCGGCTCCACGGTGGCCACCAGCGAGGGCGAAGGCACAATCTCTAGCACATTGCCCTTTTGTACGGCCACCGGCATAACGGGTGCCATGGGCAGCTCCCGCAGCACCGGCATCACCGCTGGCTCCACTGGCACTCCACCGTAATCGTAACCAGCCACTGTTGAGCTGCTGGAGTAGTCGATGTATTGGGCGTAGGCTTCATCCATGTTGTAGGTCGACTCCATGTAGGCGGCATAATTGTCGAAATGCTCGGTAGACGTCTCCGGCTGCATCAGGGTCATGTTGTAGTAGTACTCAGCTGCCTCCATGCTCTGGTTCTCCACAAAGTAGTCGGCAATGCTCTGACTACGCGGTGATCGCGATCTCGACATCGATCTGGACCTAGATCTCGTACGCGTGCGTTTACGTGGCGGCGAACGGGATCTGGACGAGCTCCAGCTGCGTCGCATTGGCGGTGATGGCGGCTTGAACGGCAGCGGCGAACGGGAGTAGCATCTCTCCCGACTATACGAGCGACGACGTGCAGGTAGCGGCGGCGAACGTGGACCGGGACCGAACTTGCCCGGCGGAGGGGAGAGCGAGCTGCGACGTCGTCGCATCATGGGCTTCATGCGACGCCGGAACGGACTGCGACTGCGTGTCCGGCTGCGACTCATGCTGCGACTGTGGCGTCCCATGCTGCCCATGCGGGTCTTGGGGAAGCGTCCGCGTCGCAAGGGCGGCGAGCTAAGCGGCCGACGTCGTCGTGGACTGGGCGAGCGTGTGTTGCGCACATGGCGCCTGAAATGATTGCGTGACTGTGAGCGGGACCGGGAGCGCTCTCTGGTGCGGGAACGCTTAAAGGAGTTGGGCTGATGACAGCGCGTTGGCGGCAACGGCGGCTTACAGATGGTGGGCTTGACAATAGCAATCTCCTTCTGCGGCTTCACTGGTGGCTGCACAACTGGAGCCGTCTCCACCTCATCCTTGTCAAAGATGGCGGGCTTTCTAGCTGATAACTTCAAGGGGGAAATGGTCAGCTTGATGGCCTCGCGATTCGCATTGAATATGTTGTTGACAGGCGATGCGGGCACTGGCTGTGGCTCCAAATGCAGTTGCGACTGCACCTCCTCCACAGGCTGCTCTTCGCCAGCTTGGCTTGGCTTCAGCTCCGACTTGCGATACTTGTTCATGATGGCGTTGCGCTGCATGATGAACAGCGACTCCATTTTGAGCAGCTCCTCGCAGATGTCGTCGCCCGAGTCGTAGTTCTCCCGCATCATCTGTATGCGCGCCAGATTGTCCTCGAGACTCTGCAGCTTGCGCAAATCCCGACTTACGTTGTTCTTTTTGTAGCTAAGCTGCTTGTTGGGCGTGGACTCGGACTGCGTCTGCGACTGGGATTGCTCGCTGCTGTCCAGACTCTGCAGTGGCTGCTGTTGCTCCTCCTCCGCCTCCTGTTCCCCATCTGTACTGGACGCTTCCTCGTCCTCATCGGAGCTACTGGCGCTGCTGCTGCTGCCGCTACTGCTACTTGACGTACCATCCTCCTCGTCCTCATCTTCGTCTGTCTCGCTGGAAGACTCTTCTTCGGCAGTAGAGTTGCTTAAGGAACTAGTTGTGATGCTGGTGCTGGTCTCAGCTGGATTGCTATTGTCGACTTCATTCGAGCTGCCACCCATCTTAATACTCTTCATGAACTTGTCGTACAGATCGTGTATGTTAATGAGCGCCTTGTCGGGCAAAACACCTCCATCTCCTGGCAGCTCTGACTGCTCCTTGGCCTTGGGCGGTGGTGTGCTTTTCGTATTCCACAAGGTATTCGAGTCGTCGTCGTTGTCGCCATTCAAGCGTGACACACTAGCTGATGCCATCGTCATCTTGGGCGTGCTGCTGTCGCCTCCCGCCATCGAGTCATCGTTCTCCCAGTTGTCTATGTAGTCATCCGTATCCGGACTGTGCTCATCAGCAGCCTTGACTGGCTGCGTCGTCGGAGGCGGCGCATTGGCAGCCAACGCACCATTTCTTACTGGTATGTCTCGTGGCGGCGGCGTCAGATTGCGTTCCACTTTGATTTGTCTAGCCGTGAGCAATGGTGGCGTGCTCGAGCGATTCTTCTCCTGCTTAATGTTGCGGTCTCTGTACTTGCTGTCCCGTTCCCGTTCCCTTTCTCTTTCCTTTTCCCTATCCCGTTCCCTGTCTCTGCTGCTGCTGTGCATGCTGCGTCTGGGAGAGGCTTCAGTTAATACTGTTTCACGCTTGAAGGGATTAGCATGCCTAGGCTTGCTGCTCGACTGATCAGTGGTTGCTTCGATGGGCTCCTGCTTGATGTGCACCTCCTTCTTGCTGCGATGCTCGTGACTTTTGCGCAACAGCTGCTCCTTGGTGGCCAACAGAGCATCCAAATGCAAATCATTCTCCTCCAGTAGCGCTCCAATCCGACTGTGAATCTCGCTATGCATTTTCAGCTGTGGCGTTGTTGGCTTCGCTGGCTCGGGCGTCGGTGCAGTTGTTGCTTTGTTGGTCACATGTCTATTGTCCAATGGTGGCGTCGTGCTGCGCTCTGGTGGCACCACAGGAGTGGGCGTGGTCGTTTTCGTTGTTGTGGCTGGGCTGTTGGCCTTGTTCAGTCTTGGCGGCGATTCGGCAAATATATCAAATGCTTTGCGCGTCTCGGTTGACGCTCTTAATGGCGTTAGCTGCTGCAGTTGGTCCTCCTGAACATCCTGCACAGCTGGCAGTGGTTGCTGTTCCTGTTGCGGTTGTGGTTGTGGCGGTGCTGGCGGCGTCCTCGCCTTGATCTCAGTCTTGCGACTTTTGCTGCGGCTTCGCCGGCTGTGATTCGATCTCTCCCTCTCGTTCGCTGAGCGATCTCGGGACTTGTCTTTAACGGGATGGCTAGGCTTCTCATTGCGGCGATCTTTAACTCGTTCTGGCTCTCTAGTCCTGTCCTTTGAGCGTTCCGTTTGCCTGGACTTCTCCTTGGAACGCTCCCTTTCATTCGACTTGTTGGGCTCTTTTCTTTCCATTGAACGCTGCTTGTTTTTTTCCCTGGAGTTTGTTCTGCGCCTGGTGGCAGGTCTGGTCTCATTATTGCGTTCTCTCTGCATCTCCTTGGAACGTTCCCTCTGTCGCTCTTTAGAGGCGTTTGCTCTGTGCTCCTTGGAACGTTCTCTCTGCTGTGATTTCTCCTTGCGATCATGCTGCTTTTCCTTTTGATGCTTGGGTGTTTCTCTCCCATGTTTGCTTGACTTCTCGGTTTCCTTGCTCCTGCTGGTAGTTTCCTTAGAGCGCGCCACGTTCTGCTTGCAATCCTTATGCTGCGCTATGCCACAATCGGTCACCGCATTGAAGATGAACGACATGCGTGGCTGCGATGTAGTCCACCTGCAATGAAACATGATTATATGAGACGGATTAAGGATTTCCTATACTTACTGCAAGTCAGTCCGGCCTTGATGCTGTGATTGGGACTGATTGGGCGGTAACGCTGGTCCGTATGTGCCCGCTATACTAGTCACAGCTCCTTGGGGTCCATTGCACGGGTTCGCCGAATTTGAGGGCGGCGTCACGCCTCTGGGTGCGATACAGCGATTGGGGGCAGGTGGACGACTAAAGAATGGTGGCCTCATTCTCATGCCACCACGGTGCATGCGGGGCATAAAGCCCATGCGGGAAAAGTCAAAACATGGTGGACGCATATGAAAGCGCAGTGGGTTATGTGCAATGTAGTTGTGGTGCGGGGCGGGTGGTGTTGGTGGTGGTGGTGCTGCTGCTGCGGCGGCTTCGGCTTGTTTCTCCTTGCGTGCTTTTTGTACATCCTCCACATCCTTCTGCTCATCCATGGAGGAGTCGGTATCCGAATACAAGCCTTCACTGTCATCTGCTTCATCCGTTGTCGACGAAATTGTTTCCTTTGATGCACCGCCATTTTCAAGGGTGTGTGTTTGGTTTGTCGCTTTGGTGGCCACCTCTTTGCGCCGGATGGCTTCCAACTCTAAAATGGCGCGCTCATTTTCCGCAGCATTGTCGGTATCGATTTGTGTCAGCTTGCGCAATGCTTTGTTCATAACGTCCTTGGCCAGCAATTTCTTCACTGCTGGACTCGCATTGCCCTGTTGTTGTTGTTGATGCGGCGGCGTGACAACCTCGCCAGGCTCTAGCTCTCGACTATTTTCTCCATCTTGCATTTCCTCAGGCACCGCAACGCCCTCACGCGCTGCTAGCGAGTTGTTTCCGCCATTGCCAGTGCCAATGCCGTTGTTGCCGCCACCGGTGTCACCGCCTCCACCTCCATCGTTGCGCGTTATTAGCGACATTTTTGCATAAATTTGCGTGGATAGGTTTATCGTTTATAACTTGCCTTAATTTAGCTTCAATGGCGGCGCCGCGTTGCGTTGCGCTGCTCACACGATGAAAATATGTAGTAATCAATGCGAGTGCTTTAGCGGGGTGCGGGTGTGGGTCATCCTCGTTGACAGTTGCGCTTACTTGGTTAATTGTTTTTCCAATTGTGAGTGCACGCCCTTTGCACTGTTCGCCTCGTACGGCACACACGCTTCGTCGCATCCACGTGCACACGATTTCAGTTTGCTTTTGTTTGAATACTTCATGTAATAAAGTGTTTATGCATTTTCAAAGACCCCCACCATTACAACAATTGTGTCGATTCGTTCACAGCTAATGCAGCGTGGCCGCAGCTTCTATTTAAACATATACTATTTTGCGTCCAAAAATATACAAAAATATACCACTACTATAATTATGAGCTGGTTACACCTAGTATATTCCAGCAAACATTCTTCGAATATACCATGAACTACAAATGATCTAGCTGTCCTATAAAAAGTAGGCGCAAAGTTTTAAAATTGTTTTTTTTAATTTTCTGCTTTTCGTTCTTTAATATTTTGGAAATTAAAATATTATACATTTATAACTTTATTACAAAAATAGGTTTTCCTCGTTGTTACAATGTGACAATATACTAAATAATACTAAAGTAGGAGCTTTTGCCATTTGGGCTTGCGTAGACCATTTGGATTTTTTCAGGGCAGCATGGCAAACAAGACATTGGAGTAAAATTTGGTCAAAAATATTAAAATTCATCATAAACATGTGGTATATTCGCGAAAATGGATTTCCATTATACAAACAGCACAAAAGTATGCAAGACAGTGTTATCACAGTTTGAGAGCGACTGCACGCTCGCAACTATCGATACGAAGCAGCGATAAAACGATACACTTTTAAATTGGTACAACGGAACGGCTAAGTGATTGGCAAATTGATTTAAGAGCAATTTTATACTTAGCGCAAAATAAATTTAAACGCACTCAAACATCACACTTTACAAACAAATGCCACTTATTTCCGCTTCCTGCTGCAAAACGCAGTCAAATGCGAAGTGCAAAATCAAATAAATGACAAATTACTAACACAATTGCCAAGTTGGGCCAGGCACCCAACTGAAGCGAGACGCTTTTAGCTCTTGCAATGAGGAAAAGGCAAGCTATGGCCACAGCACCGCACATTATGACATAGCCATCCACAAAAAAAAAGAAGGGCCCTCTGGGATAGCAAAGCACAATTGCAGTAGTAGCAGCCGTCTCCAGAAGAGAGTGCACTAGATCATGATTTGGCTTTGCAGCTTGCTGCTGTTTTAGCTGCTGGGTTAGCCACAGTTTTTCTTGCCTTTTATTTGCATGCAACTTTCACCGGCTGCTATAGCTATAGATGTTGTATATGTATATAGCTGTGGCTGCTGTTGCTGCAGCAGCGACAGCTGCTACTCTTGCGAGCCATCGACTGCGACGTCGTCAGAGGCGAAAGGTGCAAATTAATTTGTGGCGCACCACAATAACCTTCCTCGCTTTGTCTTTGTCATCATTATTCGTACTTCAAGCGTAATTTTCGTTGCTTTTCTTCTATGCTCTATCGTATTTCCCAAAAACTCCCAAATGTGACTTGTTATCGCTTTCGAAAATCGCATTTGTTAAGTGGATTTGCAATATTGCGAGTACAAAAACTTGAAATCCACCATTGTGTTTTGTTTGAAGATGACAACAATGACAAGAAAAAAAATAAATAAAACACCTTACAATCAAGGGTCCCCAACACGAGACTTTGACTTTTGGCTGCTTCTCAAATTTGGCACCTTGGTGCGAAAACCTTGAGCATTGTTTTGCTTCAACTCCTGTCCAGACTCGGCTGTGGTTGTCCACGCATATATGCGTCAGTGGAAACACAATGGAGATTGATTGTTTTTGACAGAGTTCTGAGCTTTTTAGCTCGAGTAGATTTTCCTCATAACACTCCCAGAGCAGGCAGCAGTAGCTTGGCCAATTAACATTTCTAAATGCCATTTTAAGCTTAATATATGACTGCAGTTGTGGTTGTTGCCAAGTATTTATGATCTGCTTAACAATTAATAACACAAAAGCGTTAAAAGCGCAACGCTCCATGGCTATTGAGGGCGACATTGCCATTGTTGTTGTAGCTTGTAGCAGTGTGTAGTTGTTAGTTTGCTGTTGTTGTTGTTGTTGACAAATGAACACTGCAAATGCCACACTGCCTCCAGCTCTAGCTAGAGCTCCAGTTAAAGCTCCAGCCAAGTCATTGACATTCAGCAGGCGGCAGTCAGCAGCCAGCAGAGCTTGAACTAGAAAACCAGCAAATGGGCTTGCCAGAACGGATGGTGTTAATTGGCATTTATATACCAAAATAAAAAAAAAATCTAACCGATATTTCCCATACCATACCATACTACACATATTATCTTTAGAAATTTCTCTAAACTGGCCACAAACAGTGGCGATGCTAATCGAGTTATCTGGACGAACTCAAATATTATTTGTCTCGCATTTGTTTTTTCGTTCCATGTCAAATTGGCTAAACGAATGGGGGGGAGATGTCAGAAGGAAAGGCAGATAGTTGTTTGTTCTATTGTTCAGGTGTTAATCACATGCAGGCAGGTAAGAAAAGGGGCATTTCAAAGTATTTCTTGACTCGCAAAATTTAGCTCAAAGCAATTACTTTTAATTAAGTTCCTGTTCGATGAGAGCGATTCCAAAGAACTACGCTGAAATATAATATTATATGTTAGCTGTGTAAAGTAAACCCCATTTAAAGAGAACACGCCTTCGACACACCCACCACATTTAGTTGTAGTTATCCTACAATTATAAATAAAATCAAGCAAAAACAGAAGTCACATTTGATTTACAATCTGTTAACTGAATGATATATCATACGAGAAGTACTCTCAACAGATGCTACATTGTAGACCGGGAATACCCTTGCCATGGGAGAGTATAAAATCCCCGAAACAATCTTTAGATACGTAAAAAGCGAATTGTAATCACCGCAACGATCGTTCTCCCGTGACCAACTCGAAATATAATATAATTGCTTACTCAATAGTGTTGCGCACTATATTACAGCATTGTCAAACCACTCGTAGTTTGACTTATTGTCAGAATCTTAATATTAATGAAAAGGCAGGAGAGCTTAGCTATCTATATATGAACTTATTTCTATTATATATTGTTCATATTTCGCATGACAAAAATTGCTAATGAACTTCACTATGAGTATAGACTCTGTTTTTCTCGCGCTTGTTTACCTTTTTTATTACCCAGTGCAAAATATATTTGAGTTAATTAAGAAATGGTGTTTCAGATGACAGAGAGGAATGTGAATAACAGTCGAGACAATAGCTCTTTCTTCCAAGAAATTATAAAAATACTTATATTGATAGTCTCTAATTGTGTTTTATTTTTTTTTAATTGATTTTTGTTCAAAATCTTATTACAATCGATTAACAAACATAAATTTAATTTACATAAGTAAAACCACTATACTGCTAAAGCTGCATAAGCGCCATCTATCGATCGTCAGCTAAATCATTTCAGTCCATTGTAAGAATTTAAGTTTTAAGTTGTTTACTGGGTATCTCACGATCGAACACGCTACCAAAGTGTTCTCACTTGTTTTGCCTGCTATTTTGTTTTTTATTTGAACTTTTTTCAATACGAGTATTATTATTAGCTAATTTAAAGCCGAACCAAAATGGCGCAGCTGAGCAGCATCAAGCGACTTGTTGTTATTGTTATCATTATTATTTATAGCTCTACTGTTGTTGTTATTCGACACATGTGTGTGTGTGCGTGTGTGTTTACTTTAATATCTGTCAGTATCTTTCTCTGTTCCCTGCACCTACACCGACTCCGACACCGATACCGGCACCGAGTTGAAGTCGAAGTAAGCCCGCATTGAAAGCGTTTTTGTTTTCCTTTTTGAAAGCTTTGCTTTTATTTTACTTTGTTTTCATCTTTTTCTTTTTGTGTTGTTGCTTTTTATTTGTTGCTGCTGCTTAATTCCCAGGCAAGTGCCTAAGCCACTCGCTCGACTCGGCGCGGCTGGCTGATGGTGCCAAGTCGTAGCTTGGTACCGTCAACCAAGCCGGCTTCCAGCTCGCAACTCCCAAGTTGCGGATCCCTGAGCTCACAGTTTTAGCTCCGACCAAATTGCCATACAGGTTGGCTGTGCTCATCAAAGTTTTTAGTGTAAATTAAATTTAGCGATAGTAAAATTTAAAATAAACACATGAAAGCTGCAAAAATCCCCAATGAAATTTCAATTTACACGCATCTCTCTTGCGCTCCTCAATGTCAAAACTCAATTTTCCAATACATGTTAACAGCAGGCATACCCCCCTCATTAAATTAACAACTGCGCAGTGGACAGTCAACTACATCCACATACCACAACGGGATGCCATATGCATATAAACAGCCCTCGCCAGACCAGCTTAACATCTATCCAGACAGGTGAGACATAAGCTGAGTCTTCTCTGCGTCTCACGTGCTGGGCTCAATTGATGGTATTACCATGTAGTCTATAAATATACTCATTGAATCTAACTATAAGTTGATTTTATTTCAATATCAGTTCGTTAATGTTTAGATTAATCGCATGCAATGGAAGTTTTCTGTGCTGGACATGCCCTACACACTTTGAAAACGGGTTTTTTTTATTGGTCTATAATTATATGAAAATAATATATTCTTTCAAATGTGAAACACGCTCATGGCATTTTAAGTGTACTATTTAACAGGCTATTATAAATTTATGCTTGGAAAAGCAGCAGATATCAGAGTTCAGCTTCTATTTTCTACATCATCAGCTTCTAAAGTGCAATTAGAATTATATTCTTCATAAAACCAAGTCTCTTTCTAAGCAATGTTCAGTTTCGATGGCTGGTTTGGTCAACTGAATCTAATAAAAACAATTGATTAGCAATTGGTTCTGGTGTACGAATAATTGATTCACAATTAATGCTGATTAAGAAACTTATTGATTTCTTTCTCTCTAAGGTCAAATTGCGAAGTTTAGCGGAAACCAGATTATCAACTTTTGCCATACCAATTCCCGTAGGGTATTGCGAATTGCCCACAAATATATGTATATTAAAAATATCGAAGAGATTTAAATGTTTAAATTATGAGCAAATCCTTTCTATAAACCATATGCAAGCTTTTACATAAATACTTATTTCGTTTCGTTTTGTAATTCGCTTAATTTGCAATTGTTTTTAATTGATTCGCTGAGCGGTGGCCAATTTGAATATGATGAGGAATTGTTAATTAATTTGGCAAACAAATTATATGCAAATGGGAAGTCTCATTGAATGAAAATGAAAACAGAAAACAGAAATGGAAAGTCATGCAAAGATTGAAGCTGGCAATTAGTGGAGCTCCAAGTCCGACTCCGATTGCGACTTCAATGAGGAGGCAGCATCCAATGTCTAGCCAGTCGTTTAATGAACCGACCGACGACTGGGAATCGAGTAAAGCGTGGGCCAACGGTCATTGGGCGTCTTGGGTTACATAACAAGGGGCAACAAAATAAGATATAAAACCTTTAAAAAAGAAATTTAATAACTAATAACTCAATGTGATCCGAGCTCAGCTCAAAGTTAAAGTGTGTGCGGCGTTCGTTGGCTTGTGACATTTTAAACATAAAAATTATGTAATTACAATAGAAAAAAAAAACTCGAAAAAACATAAATAAACCAAAGATTGCATAACGGAAGCGGACAAAAGGACGGACTTGAAGATGGAGACGAAGCCGGTGCCATCGACCATCGGCTATTGGGTCATTCCATTCAGAGTTCGAGTTAGATGAAGATATGGCTTAGACGTAATAAACGAGCGTCTAGCATGATATAAAACATTAGCAAGGCAAATCTTCGGTTTGCTTTGAATCAACGTTCATATGTGGTCATTTGTAAGAATTAAATAACAACTTGGCGATGGCAGCGACAAGCACTAAAAAACAAAAAAGCGAATCACAAACAAAGCAAAACCGAAGCTGAATCCGAAACCGAAACTGAGATCAAAACAAAAAAAAAAAGCTACAGCTGTTGCAAGCTATCAAAAGATCATCAAACGAGAAATATTAATAAAAAAAACCATAGTAACAATGACAACAACAATGCAAATAATTATAATAATAATAATCATAATGATAAGCTCTTCATGATAATCGTGCACAAAATGTGGCGACTAATTTGATGGTCAATACTTAGGCATAATGATAATGGCTAGGGTCATTTGATTGCCTGCCAGCTAATAGTTGACGTGGCGTATGAGCAATACTGAAGTTTGTTCTCTTCACTGCAAATTGTTATTGAAATGCATGCTGGCCACATTCGTTTAGTTATGGCATCGATTTGCTTGGCCAAAACACAAACACAAGCTCAAGTGCTTGAGACGAGAGGTTAAATGGACAAAGCTAAACAAACACACAGCAGGGAGGTCGCTGCGGGTGCTTGGGTGGCAGGGAGGGGACAGCGGTTTGCAGTGGCAGCTGCTGAAGCAATCAAGATGAACCCGAGCCACACTCACACTCACAGTCACATTCATTACTCGTATATACTCAATATTGTGTACATAAAAATGTATCTCTAGAGTGCAATGATTTGTTGTTGTGGCTACAACAATTATTTGAGCTACAACAACTACGAAAACTACAGCAAAAGCAAAAAGTTTATGTTTATTTTTTTTCGTAAGCAGCAACAAGTTTGAGTGGTGCAACAACAACAACAATGGCAACAAAGACAGCTGCCACAAAGGCGACTTGATCACCGGCCGTTGCAGCAGCTGAAGCAGCCGCAACAAAAGCAACATCAACAGCAACAGCAGCGACGCCGACGCCGACGCCGACGTCAACATCAACAAACTTTGAACCGAAGCTAGTTTTACGAGATCCGAGTTTTAATTTATGTGTGTGTAAATGTGTTGGGTACCTTTAATTTTCGTATGCCGAGCTTTAGCTTTGCGCTACTCCCAATTGGTCGAGCATATCAGCTTAGTCTTTTTAAAAATGTTGCACAATAAATGTTGCTTTATTTTACTTCTTTAGCGATAAAGTGTGACGTTGATTATCCGGTTATTGTTGTTCTATTAAATTTGTTTTGAAAAATCAAACATTTTGCAAATACGGGAGGCCTGATAAGCAATCGGCTTCGGCAAGAAAACGAAACGATATGTAATCCTTTTTATTTTTCAACATAATCCCCTTTTAGAGTTATACATCCCCCAACTTGTTTATGCCCTCCAAATAATATGATTGGTCAAGCCATAATCAAGACGATAATTAATTTAAAAATGCATTATTTTTTTTTTCATGATGATCTTTAATATTCAAAATATTAATTTGTTTGTTTTGTTGTTTTTGCTGCTTATTCTTTTTTTTGACAATTGAACCAAATGCCTAAGGCACGGAATAGGCAAAATCCATGGTATTCATCTTCAGGCCAAGGAATAGGAATGGGTTGTCCTTCACTCGCAGTATTGGGTTGCGGTCGGAGTCGCATATCTTTGCGATTAGGATATCCATCTATCATTGTGTCGGGTATCGGTTGGAGTCCCATTTGTTCACAATCGAACAATGGCAACAGCAGGCAAATGAGGAAAGTGTAAATTATTCTCATATTGGCGACAATACTTATGTAAATTAAATCCTTTGCTTTATGAAAATTATTGAAGAAACTTTGCAAAGCGCTCAAATTATTGAATGACTTATTGACGAAGCTTAAAATATACTGAGTTGACAATCGCTAACGAAATTTGTTTTATAGTACTGATAAGGAAATATTTCATTGTACTGATAATTCCATACACAGACAATTGAGCTTGATAACCTTTTTAGCATAGGTAGACAGAGCTTTTCTTTTATTATTATCATCCATAAAATGAATATATTTTAATTATATATTTTGGTACATGAATATTAAAATGTTCCAGAATACCATCTGTTAAGGTTAAGGGACAATGCAGAATAAATTTTGATTGATAACCTATAGTGGTTCATGCACTAATAATAAAGACAGTCGTCTAATTTATGATGTTCAGTTGACAAAATGTTTAATATCATCCATGCCTAATAGATTATATGCTCGATGGATATAACAAACATCAATTAATATTGACTGGTCCATTGAATTGTATCCTTATGTAGCGTCCATCTGGTACTTTTGGCCACTTATCAAGTTCATATTGAATTGCTTTATTTTCATTGCATGTAGTATTGAATGCATAATGTCAGCAATAATTTTTTCTTTTCATTCGCAAAGATGCAAGTGCGTTTTTTCTGGGTTCATAAAGTGTACCGACTTGAGTCTTGGAGTCTTAATAACGTTAACCATTAAATGATTCATAAATGAAAACTTCCAGAGCTATTGCAATTAAATTGCAATCATTTACCCAATGTATTTATTTCTGTATTATAATTATAATAAATTTGAGTTGAAAACCTTTTTTGAGATGTACTATTTATTTAATTCAGATTCAAATACATATTTGTATTTGTATGAAGGTACATTGTTAACAAAGTTTATTCCTTTGAAGGCCAAGTTACACGTATTATACGTCCGTGTTTGTCCCTATTAAAAGGTTCCAATCCAATAGGACCAGCATTCACGAGCAAGCCGCGATGATAGCCAAACAATAGCAACATCAAAGAAAATAGATAAATGTAAATTAATTTCATGTTTCCCAAAGCAGATTGAATGAATGATTGTTGAATTATTTTGCGCACTCGTAAAGCTTGATGAACTACTCTGGAATACTATTTGAATACAACTATTCTGCTAATTTATACAATTCTGCTTGCTATTAATCGGTTTGTAATTCCTACTAGCTGATAACGTTTATATTATATTTTTAATAATTAACCCTTCTACAAAGTTCACTTTTCAAAAATATACTATATATACAATATTATAAAATTCAAGTATATACTATACATACAATAGTATATATTTGAAAAGTGAGCTTTGTAGATTAAGGTCTAACAATGCTTTTCATGACGTAAAATGTACACAATGTATTTAGTTATCTGTTGTATTCATAATAAATTTGAGTTGTAAACTTTTTTGGAATGTAGTATTTATTTAAATTCCATATTTATAAAAAATTGTTAACTAATCTTAGTAATATGTAGGCCAACGTATAGGTTGGGGGTTTCCGTTGATTGTATAGGGTATCGGTCGGAGTCGTTGATTCGCATTCACGAGTAAGCGGCGATAAGAGCCAAACAACGGCAACATCAGACAAATGAAATAAATGTAAATTAATTTCATGTTTCCCAATGCAGATTGACTCCTTGGTTTTACTGAGAATGTTGAATTATTTTATGCACTCGTAATGTTTGATGAATTATTGTGGAATACTTCAAGAATGCACTTAGGCTGTATACATTGCAATTATTTGCAATTCTGCTTGCATTTAATCGCTTTGTAATTCCGCATTGATAACCTTCTTGAAATAAAGCTACTAACTGATAATGTTCGTATTATATTTGAATAATAATTCCGTCTTATATATATATATGTATATACAGAGACTTCAGTATGTTTAAACTGTAAAAATTATTGTCTTGATTTTTATACCCGCCTACCCAAAGGGAACTGAAAATTTAAGTAAGAGACAGAAGGAAGCTTCTCCGACCCCATAAAGTATATATATTCTTGTTCAGCTTCAACAGCTGAGTTGATATAGCCATGTCCGTCTGTCCATCTGTCCGTCTGTCCGTATGAAGACCTAGATCTCAGAGACTATAGAGATAGAGCAACCAAATTTTCGGGATAGTGTGTCTTATTATTGCACGCAGATCAAGTTTGCTTTAGATTTTGGCCACGCCCCCTTCCGCCCACGCGAATCGAAAAAAACCAAATTGCAAATGTCATTTTAAACCTAGAACGTTCAATTTCGGTACGCACAATACTAATCACCATCTTAATGATCTCTGAAAATTACAATCGGATAAAAAACACAGAAGTTATTAAAGAATTACTTTTATAAGGCGTAATCAGGTGCAGCTGCATCTGGTTAGCTGCTATGTCACTTCGTGACATAATAAAAGTGTTCAATAAACTTACTAAAGTGGCGCCAAGCTAATAATTTCGAAAAAAGAAAATATTTTCAGTATATTTTTCAGTATATTTTTGAAAAATATAATATTTCGATATCTCACAGTCGAGCAAACTTGACGGTAGCTTTCTTTCTTTTTTTAATGAAGTTTTTTTAGTGTACTTGTAAGTATTTTTTATTTGTGAATTTATTGTGTAGCTGATCTGAGAATTCAACAGACTGCAGCTGAAAGCTTTTAAGCTTCGTGTCAAGCTTGAATGCAAAGCACACAGCAATTGACAATGTAAGTGTATGCGAGTGCATGACTGCGTGTACGCCTGTACTAGTATGTGTGTGTGCTTGTGTTGTTTAACTCTTGTTTTTATTCGATGCTCGTTTTGTTGTTCGTTTTTTCCCGCTGTCGCAGCGATCGCGTGCTTTTGCTTGGGTGTGTGTGTGTGTGTGTGTGTGACTGCTCAGTCGACGCCGACAGACGAAAAAAGTTTTAAATCTGGTAGAAAAATCTGAAATGAAACGCGTTTGAGGCCTCAGACGGCGAGTGGCAGTCGTACAACAAAGACGTAGTAATATTTTCGTTATCCACCTGGCGGAGGCTTTAAAAAGTTGGTCAGACAACTTTTTCAAAACAAAAAACATCCAAAAAAAAAAATAAATAAATCAACACAAAAACCGCAATAAGCGAGCATATATTGAACACCTTTTACTTTTTCGTATCTGTACAAAATAAAATTCAATGTAAGTGAATGAAACAAAGTGAAATTTTGGATTGAACGTTGTATTTCGAAAGTGCCGAAAGCAAAGCAAACAAAATAAATATTAAACTGTGCTCAGAGAAACTGAAAATTGAATACTGAAGGATATTGAAGAGTGTGCAAACATATCTTTATACTTATAGTGCTATAACATATAGATGACCGAGAAGGATAACGTATCCATGGCTACCGTGCAACTGAAGCCCGACTATGCGGCAAGCGAGGTCTACAGCACGGCCAGCGAACCGCCACCGGTAAGAACCTAATCATAAATTATATACTAAATAATGTAGTTGATCATTTGTCATTCTAACTATTTACAAACTTATGTGTGTTGTGGTCGATTGCGTTTAATGCGTCAATTTGAAAATGTTGAATGGCGAAACTAATTACAATTTCCATATGTCATTTGTTGTTTGGCCAGGCAATTATTTGCGCTACCTTTATGTAAGCCATAAGCAGGTCAGCTGCATCTACGGCCAGATCAAAAGGTATACTCAAGCTGAGAAATGGCCAGGGTCAATTGGTTGGCTTAGCTCGGCCAGCACATCCGTTGCGGCAAGCATACAGCGCGTATGCGCAATGTGTCGCTGTCTTTTCGTTGTCGTTGTCGTTGTCGTTGTCTTGCCTTTGTCTTTGTCGTCGTCTGCACGCAGCTGTAAAACGTGATCATTTTCACTAAGTAAGTCAGTGCTGTGCTGGCTGGAGACTGCATGCATAAGCAATTTGGCAGCGGATAATTTTAATGCAATTTTTAAATTATTATTATGATTATATTGTGAGTCCGTCATCGCTAGCGATTGCTCTCGTCGTCTGTGGCAATTGCATGCAACGTGCGCTGCTTTGACAATTGTCAGCGACTGTGTTGCCGACCCCCGTTGACATTTTAAAACAAAACACAAAAAACAGAAATGTAAACCTCAGGCTGTGAGTGAGGGCTTCGAATACGGCGCAGTTGTCGGCAAAGTGTGAACAGATTTGTACTCATTTGCAGCGACCGCAACGCCAGCCACAGCACCAGTCAAAGGAGGAGATCAAATAGAAAACCAGTTGAAATCCAAATTTCGAGATCTAATACAAAAGTCACGACTGTAAATAACAAAACATAATAATGATAAACTCAAATAACAAATGAGCAAATACATGCATACGTTGAATATAATGCGCTATGACAACATCAGAAACTGGCGAGAAACTGACGACTGGAAACTGGCGCAATTTGCGAGCTCTCTCAGTAGAACTCGAGCCATTATGTGGGCTGGCAATTGATTTATTAATTTGCACAAAAAACCCATTTGCATATTGCATTTTTCCGCATTTTCCGCAGGCAACTTGTGTAGCTGCATTACAGTGAAAGCCAGCAGTTGCCTAACAGTCTGATTGAAGTGACCTTAAATGGTCAGACCTTTCAATTGTTCAATATTTCAATTAATGAGCTACTATTGTTGTGCCTGTTGAGCCGTGATCAATCATGTCATAAACCCCACTCATTTGTTGTTGCAACCAGAGTTCGTGTACTTGCAGCTTTCACTGTAACATCATTAACATTTCCTCAATCTCTTTTGTGTGCATTGTTTTGTTTTGTCGTAATGCACACTCATAACATAATCGAATCATCAAAAATATATTATATGATATGTATGTGTCTTTTTCAATCTCCTCCCTCTCGCACAACAACAACAACTGCAAACAACCATCACTCCAACAACAACAAAAACACAGCTGGGATTTTTTAACTTTAACCATCAGGTTTGTCGCTCAAGTCTTTTGTCTTTAACTGCACCCCAAACACCAACACCAGCAACAACACCAAAACACAGTAGCAGCGAAACAGCAGCAGTAGGAAAATAAAACCCATCGTCGGTAACGAGCAACAGCTGTTTTGTTGTTGTAGTTGGCGCTGCTGCCGTAGCTGTGCCTAACATTCACCAAAACACACTTCACTTTACTCCACTCCACTTCACTTCACTTCACTGCGACTGCGACGTCGGCGTCGACTGCGACTCACTTTCGCAATTGCATTTGAAAACATGAAAATGGGCACAAAACTCACGTAGTAACACGCTGGCAATCCAAAAGGTGTAAAATTGCACATTTCGCTGCACACAGACACTCTCACACACTCGCACACACACACATATGAAGTTGTGTGAAGCGGCCTCACCCAGAGCAAAAACTATCCTCAGTCTCTTATTTCATTTCACTGGGTTTTTGGGGCTATCCAAAGTAGCAGATGCGCTGTTGCCAAATTTCACTTCCTCAATTTGTTAGTATTTTTTTTTTTTTGGTATTCAGTATTTCCTGTTGACGAACGCTTAATAAGCATATTTGTTTTGTATTTGTTGATATTTTGACATGAACTTGCCAATTTTGGCACCCATAAAAACTATGCAAATATTTATTTGTCAGACTGTGATCTAATCGAGTTACAGTTACGCTCGACAGTTACTACACACTACTACACTTCTCCTACTGTTGGCCTAATCAGCATTTCACATTATGCAACTCAAGTAGCTCTTTTACCTAACTCTTCACCTCTATCTTTTCTTTTCTTTTCTTTTCTGTTTTTTCGGGGTTTTCGCTTTGTCACTCTAGTTATTTTTTTTTATTGGTTTTTCCTTGAGGCGTTTTCTTTTTCTCTGCACTTTGCACCACATTTTTTTTGGAACGTGAGTCAAAGACAAGGTGAACGCTTTTACTTGCTCGCCCAAAAGGTCAAGCCCCAAGAGCACGAACCACTCACAATCACAATCATAAGCGCAAGCGCAATTGCAAAACGCAAAAAGCAATTATAAAAATTAATGAATTCAACTAAATGCTTCTTATTATTACTTACTAATTGTATGGTTTATTGTTGTTACAGGCCTACAAGCGCCAGGCGAATTCGGTAAAGATCGCCAAGATCACCGCATTCACCATCATTGTGTCCGCGTTCATCCTGGGCGCCTTCATACTGGCCTCCTCATATCTGCAGGCCAAGGCCTCCTGCGATCAGGTGCAGGCCCTCGACTCGGTGCTGGAGAAAGAGCTGATGCTGGAAACGTTGCAGCAGGTGAACAAGGTAAGTGGCAGGCACTAAGCGGCATGTAGCACGCCTCAATGCACAGCGATTATTTCGCAGAGATCTGAGAGATTCGAGTTAGGGAAATAAACGCCCAGCCCGTATCAGGCAGTGTCAGTTTTGCACAGTCCAAAAATACAAAAGTTATTTTGTTAGGTAAGCTACACACGTTTGTGTGTTAGTGTGGTTGTTATTGCCTTTTGCATCGTTCGCTGAACACGCCACAAAACTTTATACTCGTCGATTAGCCCCAACAGACTCGAATTATTAAGCCAAATTAATGATAATTACCGGAAAATGTCGGCACATAACATATCTATCTAAAACTTCAGCTACTTATACTACACAAACACACACCAGTAGATGTGTTGTGTTGTGTGTATGTTTGCTTATAACAACTGCTGCGTGCTTTTGATTATTGCCGATGTTAACATACAATTTGCTGTTGTTTTCCATTTGATTTCTTGATTTTTTATTGCACGCACTATTTAGTTACACAAATAAAGAAGGCGTATGCACACACTGTTAGCACTCACTGTGCAAGCTATATAAATACTTGCTTCTGTTTACGACATCTGCTATAAACTTATTTTACTGATAACATTTAATTACAAACGCAAATGGAATGAGAAAAACCCAAGCGAGCAATCGTCTTAAATTTCACCTCTTGACTTTACTTGAGTTGTTTTCGCATTTAACTGGATACTTGAGGCTTCTTTAGAAAACAGTTCTACTTGAGAATCATAAAGTCAAATTACATGAGAGTTTGAGGATATAAAAATAACTTATTTTCAAAAATTTTATATATATACATAGCTAATTCAAGCGAAAACTTCAATAAAAATATGGTCAACAAATGGCCGCTGTTATGAGTCATAAAGCGAGAGTTTTAAAATGAAAAAATTATATTACAAGGGAGATGAATATACAGCAAATTATGAAGAAAATTACAAAAATACTGAAGAGGTTAAAGAAACTGACCCAAAAAGATTGCACAGAAATATAAAAAAAAACCCATTAGGTTTAAAAAATAATCAACTTGGAAAACCCCAAAGAGAATCTGTTCTTAATGAGCCGTAAAAAGCATAATCTGAGTCGAAAATATATTGAAAGCTGATAATAAATACAAAATAATTTAATAGCAGTTCAAAGATCAAAGCAAAAGGTCTTTTGCTATTGCATTGACCCAGTCGTATAGGCGATAAAGCGATTTGATGAAGGAAATAAATCGATTGTCTATATGCTAAACTGCAACCTCTGTTGTCATCGAGTGGCAAATTAATGATGTCTGAATACGAGTAGGTTGCATACGTATTCACAATCATATTCATATTCACATTCATATGCAATTGCTTGTTGCGTGCTTCCTTGAGAAATTTCACTCATGTAACCGAATAGACCATTAAACCATAACCATAACGATAGCGATGAATATGCAACATAGGGTATATGCAATTGTAATTGCCAGTGTAGGGTATATGGGTGTAATTCAAATTTAATGGCTATTTTAACTCATTTATGATGATTGTTATTCACATTTCGCATTTGCATACGGAATTATGCGACGTCATCAATATTCAATTAACGTGCAATGAAAGTACATAAACAATAAGCAATAAAACTAATTAAATGCATTCATTAATATGCAGCGACAATTAAATTTAATGATGAGTGCGAGTTAGACAATGGATTGAACGATTGAATGATTGGATGATTGAATGATGCTGCCCCATTTGGAGCGGGTTATTCAACTCGCGAGGCTCGAGAAACTCCGCCAGGGATGAGTGGGGAAGCACGACTTATGTAAAGTCGCCAGCAATGGAAAATTCAATCGAGCGAAATTCCCATAATTTGACGCTTAAATGGACACCAAAATGATAGAGCTGGGAGTCGAGTCGAGTCGAGGGAGCTGCTCCGGCTGCTGCTTGCGACATAATCATCGGTGGCAACAATTGCGAATCAAATGCCATACACAAAGTGAAAGCAGCAAACGGAACACAGCAGCCAGATGAAGCGGGAACGGGTAGCGGGAGACGGAGACGGAGACTTTGTGCATGTTGCAATGTCGGTGCATAGCTAAACCAGCTATTTTTTTGCGAGGCGGGGAGCGGGCGTGGGCGCGGCAAAATGCCAGAGATCATCAGCTGCAGCAGCAGCAGCAACAGCAACAGTTGAAGCAACAGCAGCCATAATGCAGTCGCTGTCACTTTTTGCCGGCTGGCGTCGCTTGGCACCGTCACACAAATAGACAAACGGACAGCTAGACAGACGGGGCTGTAACCACACACACATACACTCACATAGAGAGGCCGACAAAGACGCCAGGCGACGAAGACGCGTTGACTGTTTGCCATTTAAGGCGAGTTGCGCGCTTAAGTCTTTCGTTTTGGGCACGCAAACAAAAGCCAGCAACAACTTATGGTCGGGGCCCGCAGGCGATTATGTAATGCCAACACATCACAAATACAACACACACACACACACGCAGGTTTAAATTATAAATATATTTATACATACTTTAATTTATTTGACGATTGTGCAAATTTGTTTCGCCAGCGGAATTATTATTATTATTATTAATTCTGTATCTGCTTTGGCGCTGGCTTTGCCAAAGGGAATTCTGTGTATTCCTTTAGAATTTCAATGTGCACATATTTGCGTCAACGCTATAAATAAGTGTAAATGAGAGCTAAAAGTGGGCAGATGGGGTAAGGGGAAATAATTGCAATAGCAGACAACAAGTGGAAAAAAAAGTGTGTTTCATTTGTAAACATTCAATTATCTGATCAAAGATTGTGTGTGATGTGTGCGCCTCGTTTTTCCACGGCACATTAAATAGTGAAACTGAAATGTTCTGTGCAGTGTAATTGATGTTATCTCGCTCAGTCAGTCAGTCAGTCGTACAGCTTGGCCTTGAAATCGCCCAACAGCGAACAGAAAATTGAGCTGTAAACCGGAGCTAAGTTTAGCAACAACTTATGTGAAGGGGTGTGGGGAAGGGGAAGGAGAAGTGGAACTGGAACACAGACTTGTTGACTCGATTGTTGTGGTTGTCAAACTGGTTTAGATGCTCTTTTATTTAATATATTTCGCTTCTTTTTGAGTGAAATTTTAAATTTGATTTGATTTCTGGCGAAGAGCAATTATGTGTCACAGAGCTTGGCCACCATGACTCAATATGGACACAAAACGAACTACTAATGATGCTTGGTCAAAACGGAAAATTCCACGCTTATTACGTATGGAAATTGGCAAATTGCAATTGCAGCTGCAGCTGCTTTCGAGCTGTTTACTCAATTGGTCAATAAGGCTTCCTTAGGTAGCAGTCACATGCACAATCTGCCCAATGTCATGCAAGATAATGAACCAGAATCCAGCAACAACAAGAGCAGCTGCGACGGCAATAACAAAGCCATCAGCTACCGGATATATGTATTACGAGGCGTATACATTATTTTCCAAGCCAAATCACTTGCTGCTTGCGTGGGCGTTCTGCCCCTGGGCAGCAGGTACAGCTGCCTCCGCTCCCTCAACACACTCCGCTGGCAAACACTTGGGCCCCACTATCAATCATCATCATCATCATCTGCGGTCGCGGCGTCGCATTGAATTAATGAGATTTTTGTTCTCTCTTTTTTTTTCGCTGTTTTGTTCAACAAATTATTTAAATTTTGCTTTTGTTTGCTTTGAAGTATGCTCAACCACACTCTTGAATTGAGTGCTTATGTAATATCTATGTGTGTGTATTTGCTTTGGTTTTTTTTTTCCTTCGCTTATTTTGTTTATTTTTATGGCATTTTACTTTTGGTTTCAGTCGTAGTTGCCTCTGACGTCGCGTCGCATTGCTTTGTATGTAGGTTGGGGTCACATCTTCTGACGACAAACGTCTCATTGTTAGTGCCACATAACAATTGCAGTCACTGTGTACATTTGTATATTGCCCGTACGTGTTCGATGGCCCAAACCATTTTAACTACCTTCTAAAAAAGCAAAGCAGACAATACGTAAAACAGAAACATTTCCTTGTCAACCAAATGACTTGTTAGACAAGTTGTCAGAACTGCTCGCTGAGCCTTGAGTAGACTGCGAACTCCAGAAATGAGCTGAAAAAGCATGCGATCATGATTTGCAACCTGTAATTGTCATATTTTTCGTTTTTTTTTTTGTAGTTTGCTAGCCAATTATCAGTTGCTTACAGTCTTAAGAAGAATTTAAATATCATCTTCGAGTTTAGTTATTTTTTTTGTCATTGAAAGCTTTGTAAAGCGAAGACTGGAAATCGAAGTAATTCCTAAATCTGACGTGTTTTTTATCATTATTATTATTATCATTATTTACATTTTGATCAACTCCAAAGTCTCACAAGTTAAATGAAATTTAAGCTCTTTTATGCCTCACAATTCCAGGCAACTATTTGTTTACATTTTTTAAAAGTAGTAGATTGACTTGACAGAAATCAAAGTTGATTTTTTACTGCCTAATCAAATAGCTATTTGATTAAAGAATCTTATGTTAAGTTTGGATTTGGGATTCTCAAAATAAATCCATTAAGACTCTCAAATATTTAGTTAGTTGGTTGCAATTTAAATAAAACTGAAATAAATAAATCAACTATTCAAAAATTGTATTTTTGTGTGTTTGCTATTCCTTTTGTTGCCTCTTTAAATAAATATTGTTAATATAGAAACAGCTTAGTGTTTGTAATAGTCAGATCTCAAAAGTGCTGTTAGTCACGGTTTGCGTTTAAACTAAACATTTATCATTTGCAATTTTATCAGGAACTACCACGTGCTGAAGCTTTGCTTGGCAAATCCGATGGCGGTGAGGACTTGCAGAATCTGGATCATGATGATGCAGATAAGAAGCGTGACCCCAAAGCCGAGGACATTGAGCAGAGCGTGAATGAGCATGACAACTCGTACTCGGACAGCGATGAGACCGAGGAGATGCAAAAGTTCCCAGGCAAGATGCCGCTCGAGCTGGACTTGAGCGATCTAGCCGCCGCTATTCTGCGCAACAACAAGAAGTAATTGTCTAGTTAATTGAACCATATAGTATATGTACTAAATACATATGTCTGCATTTAGATCCCGCATGAACTGCGTTGTAGAGCGCAAGCATGCCGAGGAGATTGTCGATTCGCCCTCGAAGACTGTGGCGCTGCCTTTTGGCGTCAATCTGACCACCGATCCCAAGAAGGCACGCATCACGGGTGAGCGCATCTCTATCTTCTGCGATGGCGGTGACGACAAGGAGGAGCGTGAAGAGAAGGAGGCCAAGCGTCAACGTGAAGAGGAGGATGATTCTGAGGAGGATGAGCCCATGCGTCCCATGTTTATTCCCTTCCAGCGTGTGCCCATTCCCTTTGGCCGCATTCCCGATCAGATGCCACTGACCCATATGCCCCAACGTATGATGCCACCAGCAATGCAACAGCAGCTGCCCCAGCAGGGCTCCATCATCATCCGTCAGCTGCCTCCTCCATTCCAGCATCTGCCCATGCGTCCACCCATGCCACCACAAGTGATGCAGGCTCCACGCATGGAGCAGGAGCAGCCCCAGCAACCCCAGGTGCAGACCGTGCGCATCCATATGCAGCAGTTGCCCTTCCGTCAGATCCATATGGCTGATGATGTGCCCATGCAGATTCCCGCCCAGCAGCAGCGTGAGATGATGCAGCGTGAGATGCCCCAGCGTGAGATGCCCCAACGTGAGATGCCCCAGCGTGAGATGCCACAGATCCAGGTCCAGCACATGCCCCTGGGCATGGCTCTGCAACGCGTTGGCATCACTGCCGACGATCTGCGCAACATCCAGCGCATGGCCGAGAATCGTTTCACCGACGAACTGCGTCGCCTGACCGCCGAGGAGGCAGCCGATTCCAGTGAGAACAACAGCGCCAACTCCAGCGAAGAGGATGAGCACTCTGAGACACCCATGTCATCCGACGAGCAGTCCACCACCTCATCTGCGCAGTCCGAGCAGCAGCAGCAGCAGCAGCCTGAGCAGCCACAACAGCAGCGGGAACAACAGCAGCGCGAGTCGGAGTCCAGTGATCAGCAGGAGGAGCAGGCGCCGCAGTTGCATATTCAGCGTTTGATACTGCAGCAACTGCCGGAGCAGCCACGTGACACAATGACCCCACCCATGCCCGATCAGCCAGCACAGATGCCATACGGCCGCATGATCTTTGGACGCAGCCTGGCCCAGCCCGTGCGCATTCCCGTGCCCATGATGCAGTCAGCTGAGGGCGGTGCAGCCTCCGAGGAGTCGCAGCGACCACACTGTGAGTACAAAACACAAAACAGCACATTCACGCCAGTCCTAATCCCACTCTTTCTAATTGCAGTCGTCCAGCCTCGTTCCGTTTAAGTAAGAACAACACCACGCCTGTGATTGCTGCTCTGCGAATCCGAATCAGAATCAGAATCTGAATTGAATCGTTGTAATTGTAATTGTCGTTGTAGTTATTGTAACCATGTCGTCATCCGATTGCTCGATTCCGATTTTCGAAATCAACTCAAAACATTTTGTGTAGCAGCCACCCAAAACACCAAAAATGAAACCGTCAATCGATAGCAATTTTGAGTTTTGGCTTCCCTTCGAAATCTCCCCAATCCCACTGTATCTCTATCGTATCTACTACTATCTATGTATATCACTATCTCTATCTACATATATGTATTTGTATACCTATTTTCGTTTATATATATACTTGTATATCGATATATTGTGTGTATAACATTCCAATCGGTCTCGTTAAATTTTGATGTGAAAATTATATGATGATGATATATCCAATTTGAGTTCCAGTCGAGTATTGATTTGATTTTTGTTTTCTATTTTCGCCCTGGCCTATTTCACAAATAAATCCGATGCAAATTTGTACATAAATTATTGTATTTTATTTTTAATACTTTTTACTAGTTTTTTTAGTAAGTTAAAATGAACAAAACAAAAACGAAACAAAACAAAAGATAACCAAACAACAAATTGTAAATTTTTTATATACATACATACATTTTGAAGCGAATAAAATTGTGGATAATTGGAAATCAAAGCAAATAACGAGTTGACAATATTTGAGTGGGGCGTAATCAATGGATAAATGGAGAAAAGGATTATCTATTCTATTAGATACATCAACTCAGTTTGTCTTAGGGAACATTAGAAACATTGCGATGGCAATGAAAATGAAAATAAATTTAAAATGTAATTGATAAGGTAACTAAGCTGATAATAAAGCACTGTAATAATCCAGTTATCAGGTTCAGGTTGATTATAACTCACTGCATTGAGTCTAGCAAAGCGACTGAATTAAAAATTCTTTATATGGTAATTACGCTACAGTTCATGTTACAATATGAATAAATTATTTACCAAGCATGAAATTATTATAGCTTACACTGGAGTAGGTCACTTAGAAGTGCATTCAAAATGCACATACATATTGCAAGCAAATATTGAGTATCAAATTCAAGAATAACAAAAAAGTGTGATTTCAATCTTGCTTTGCCATGAGTTTAAGTATTAAAAAATAAATTCAAATATACCTAGTTGAGATTACAAAACAAATGAAGTATACAACACAGTATCACATATCAGATAGTACAAATACATAGCTTGAATTTAATTGAATTAACAATTAAAAAGGGAAAACCGCGTCAAGTTTTCAAAATACATTGAGAGTATTTTTAAAATCTTATAAACTAGCACAGTTTTTAACTATTCAGCTATCTGCAATGAATTTTACAAATAGATTCAACAAATGTCAGATAAAAACATCATTGAAGTTACAGCTTTAAATAAATTGATTTATTTCACATGATTTTATTTTTTCTAAACATAATTTCGTTTCTTTTTGTTACGTTAGTAATTGTTTTTGTTTAAATAATTCAATCTTGTGTACAACAAACTTGCAATTTTGTCGTGGCTTAACGTAAATTTACGAAGTGCGATTCGTAAAAAATCAAATATATTTCGTATTATATTTTTCTGATTATTTTACACAAATTTTTAAATATATATTTGTATGTATATTTATTAGTGTGTAATGTTTACGTGTATATGTGCGTGTGTGTGCGTATGTGTATTTTGTGTATATATATACAATTTGCATGTGCACAAAACAGGGAACAACCGATATCAACGTCCATTGGCGCAGCAAGGACGCACAGCATTAGTTTTGTTTTTACAATTATTTATTTAAATAATACACAAATATATATATATGACTAATTGTAGAATTGCATTGATGGACTGAACATATCGAGGGAGGGGTGTCACTTTTCGTTATCAACAAAATTAACAATACATTTTGTAGCGCATGTTAAATGATATTTGCCCCTAAGTCTAAAACACTTGAATTTCAGGATTGGAGGGGGATGGGAAGGAGAGTATTGGGACATTCAGCTAAATTATCAATGGAAACACATTTTCGAGAACGAGCAGTGGAAACGGGTAATCGATCGCGTTGGGATGAAGTCAGTTTTGGTTTTGGCTTTTCCAGTGGGCCAGAAACAGATTGCTTCTGCTAACAGACGTAACAGACCACAAGGGCCTGTCGACTCACTCACTTTTATCACTGATTGTTTCTTTTTCTTTTGCTCTTTCTTTTTTTTTTTTTTTTGTTGTTAATGCAAATTGTGTGTGTAATTAAGCTGTAACAATGCGAGCGCGAGCGCATTCGCGATTTAGTTATATATTGTATATTTAGCACGCCTGTATTCCGTATAGATTTCGTTTTGTCTCGTTTCGTTGACTATTTGCTAGGGGATTTGTGGATCTGATTGTTGTTGTCAATTCTGCACAGTGTCTAGCCATTTTCACAATGATGTCCCTCACAGTTGCCCCAGAAGATGCAGTTGCCGACGCCGCTGTAGCATATGAGTGAAACAGCTGTGAGAAAGACCAGGCTGCAGATGGTGCACGGTTTTCGTTCCAGAAAGAATCCAATCAAGTAGAGCACTATAAACATGACATGCGTCTCCATTAGCGCTGGATTCGTTGGCTTTGGTATGAGCAGCACGGGTAGTAAACATTGCAGGCAATACATAGTGTTGACGTGTCGTTCCAATTATCTGTGTGGTATCTATTGATGTGTTGTTGCTGTATCTGCAAACGTTATAAACTTTGGCTATAATTGCGATTATCGTTTATCCTCGCCTGGCGCAAGCTAGACGTCAGCAGTATTTATGTCTTGTTCTCACATTGTCACAATGTTGGTCGATCTGTTATTACTGCGCCAGGCGTTGCCCAGAAACGTGTACCACACTTACCTTCCTCAAGCCCGACCGACCGTGTCGTTGCTATATGCTAATTAAAGCGTCAGTTTGTTGTGTGTTTTTATGTTATCACACATTGCCCATGATTCTAAATTTCTCAAATCATTTTATACATATGTACAGTTATCGATAATGCCATCGATATCGATACTCTAACCAATCGGAGTTCTTGTCATATTATCGATACTTTTCACACACACCGCTGCTGCACTCAGCGCCAATTTCAAATATTATTTATTTTTTAACATTTAAATGTTTTTTTATTTGTTTAACGGAAGACTTATTGTAGATGATATGACTAATGATAATACATAAATAAATATGTATGTGTGACAACAAATTCTCGAATATGGCAACAATACAACATTTGACTAATGCTCCGATTCTTAAACGTTCCAATAAAGCTTATTATTATAGAGCGACGGATCGGTGGCAATGGGAAGCAGGTAGATCCAACCAGCGAGCCCAAGAAGGTACAAGATTATTGCAAGCACTCGTTTCCACTGATCCTGCTGCCACAAGTCCTGTATGTCCGGCAGTCCCATGTGATTACACAACGCGTGAGCCAACAGCGGCGCCATCACGTGCCCTGTGCGGGCAAACAAATATGCCGAGTAGAAACCAAACAACGTTGTGTATGTGAACTGAAACAATCCGATTAGCAGTGAGGTGCTCAACTCCATCCCCAAACTTAAACGTTCCGCTATGTGATGCAGATGCGCTACGCCGAAGAAGAGCGGTGTTATGAACACGGCGGTGAGAGGCGAGAAGCTCTGCAGGATCAGTGGCATCATGCATGCGCGAAACACAAACTCCTCACTCAATGGTGCCATTACATGATTACGTATCCAAATAATGCTGCTGAACGAGCCACGCCAGTAATCTAGATCTAAAGAAAAACTATATTATAATTTGATTTTTGCTGCTTATTTTGCAAGTACCGAAATACGACCGGAATGACTCATTCTGCATATTCACAAAGATTGGTCCCAAGTACAGCAGGGCTGTCAGTAGATAGGGTATCACAGTTGCTTGCCAAAGTCCCTCTAATCGAAACCCCAACAGCTTGGGGAACGGTTCGCGTTGCAGCAATTCAGGAGATGAGTAAGAGTATACAAACAATGGCGCAAATAGCATCACTATAGAAACGCTGGCAAAGCGTCGCTTTATTGTCGTTGGATGATCGCGATTGTATTTGGTATTCCACACATAAAGACTTCCCACATAAATGACAGCTAAAATGAAGCTACAGCTGACCGATGTGACGATTGGAATATGCGGCAGTGCCTCCAGCGGCGGCAGTGTTGTTTCAGCAATCATTTCACTCTCGTTATGCATTTATTAATTGCGATATTAATTATTCATTAAATTTCCTTCCAAACAAAAAAAAATTATATACGAAAGAACAGCTGTTGCTCCAAACTAAAACACAAGAATTGTGTCCAGTGTAACCACAGATGGGAAAATACCGGCAAAACATTTGCATTGCTGAATTGTTTAATGGAACTAGTTAGCTATTTTAAATATAATCGCAATATTCTCAGCAGCATATTTATATTGATCATTATTGCGCTATAAATAGAATTTGTTGAGACAAAAACAAACAAAAGCGAACAAAGCGATTTTTCGCAATATACATACAGTTTGATGTATACTGTAGACATACAGTTTATGTTAAGTGGCTGATGTTAATTAACACAAGAATGAAAAGACAATTTTTGGGTTTTGTTGCGAGGGTGTTCTATTATTATATAAATGTTCGTTAAGCAACATCGATTGTTGTTCTTATTTGTGTAATAACTTAATGTTATTTTATATCAGAGTGTAGTCAAACCTAATTTTAGAGTTGTATATTCTGGAATTTTTTTTTTAAGTGAATATATTTCAAAATGTAGCTTTCGGTCACACCGTATACTAGTGTCTGTTAATCACAACTGCGGCGGCATCGTTTGTTGTTGTTGTGTGTTATTTAAACGAACTGCATTAATTACCATCACCACCGACAATAAAAATAGCAAATTTGAATTTATAAAGATCAGTAAAAAATTTGAGTGCAACATGTCGCTACTAATTAGAGCCGCTACTACCACACGTCAGCTCATTCATAAGGTTTCCATTAACATATGTTATCCAAGTCTTGACCTTTGCCTCAAACTTCAATTTCTTTGTTTATATATTTTAGACACCAACGCTGCAGCAGCAGGTACGCTATTTGAATTTGCTGGAGTTCCAGTCGAAGGATTTGTTGCAGAAATATGGTGTAGCGATACAGCAGTTCAAGGTCTTGGATAACTCCGGTGGCGATGCGCAAGTGGTCCAATCATTTGGTAATCAAGCGACAACTAACCGGTTTATTTTTATATAATCTATGGCTAAATTGACGCTAATTACCACACAGATTGTCCAGAATATGTGGTAAAGGCACAGATACTAGCCGGCGGACGAGGCAAGGGAACTTTTGATAATGGATTCAAGGGAGGTGTTCACATAACCTCAAAGTAAGTGGCCACCGTCTGCAGTGATAACGCGGTCGCGATAAGAGAAAGAGCGGCTGCCTAATAATAAACATAACATAACAATTAATTGCCTTGTTCAATTGTTTTTTCAGCAAGAGCGAAGTTCTTTCACTGAGCAAACAAATGATAGGAAATCGTCTGATTACCAAACAGACGCCCAAATCGGGCATTCTGGTCAACAAGGTGATGGTGGCACGCAGCGTGAATATCACACGCGAGACTTATCTCTGCATCTTGCTTGATCGTGAACATAATGGACCCGTTTTGATTGCGTCGCCCGCCGGAGGCATGGACATTGAAGCAGTTGCCGAGGAAACACCCGAGAAGATTAAGACTGTTCCCTTAGATATTGCTAAACCAATCCCCGAGAGCACGCTCCTTGAAGTGGCCAAGTTCCTAGAGTTCAAAGGCGACACTGCCAAACGCTGTGCAGATGAAATCCAAAAGCTTTACACACTTTTTAAGTCTGTGGATGCTGTGCAAATTGAAATCAACCCTTTGGCGGAAACCGATCAGGGAGAAGTAATTTCTGTGGATGCTAAGCTAAACTTTGACGACAATGCACAGTTCAGACAGAAGGACATATTCAACATGGACGTCACCGAGGAAGAGTCAGACCCACGTGAGGTGGAAGCAGCCAAATATAATCTCAACTATGTGGCTATGGATGGAAACATAGGCTGCCTGGTAAATGGCGCGGGTCTTGCCATGGCCACCATGGACATTATTAAGCTAAATGGGGGTGATCCAGCTAACTTTTTGGACGTCGGTGGTGGCGTCAAAGAAGATCAAGTTGCCAAAGCTTTTGAAATACTCACATCCGATCCTAAGGTCAAGGGCATTCTGGTTAATGTCTTTGGTGGCATTGTCAACTGTGCTACCATTGCCAATGGAATTGTAGCTGCTTCCAAGCAGCTGAAGTTAAATGTACCGCTGGTCGTACGCTTGGAGGGCACTAACGTAACCAAGGCACGCGAGATATTGAAGAACTCTGGACTGCCAATACAGACAGCTAGTGATCTGGATGATGCAGCCCAGAAGGCTGTGGCTGCTCTTTAAATAGAGTAGCTCATATTTATCAAAGACGCACAGTGTTTAGCATTTATAAGAATTCAACATAGTTGTTATGCATGGACAGGCCTTTACTTTTAAGGACTTAAACATATAAATATATATTTACACCGTTATTTTGACGTATCATTTAAATCATTAGCATAGCGGGAACAGCGTTCTTTTAATACAATTATGTTAAGTGATATGCTGTAGCCCTGCATAATCGATACCCAGCTTAGTCATAACTATCGTCCTAACATTATGACTACATCGATATAAGTATCGATGTGTTTCTCACGAATATAATTTTGGCCTGAAACTTTTGTTTGTTGCAGGTGATACATTAATAATACTTATATCTATTGATATATTATTGGATCTATCAATACATCATACAGAAAAAGTATAAATTTGATTGCGATCTATAATATATCGCTTAAGCTATCGATAAGTGAAAATCATAAGCTTTGTCATCTCTAACCAGTCCACACCCTAAGCCCAACAAACAAACATTTAACGAAATCTGTGAAAAACATTGCCAATTTTCCTACAAAGCATGCAAAAATCGCCACATTTTGCACGTGAGGATTCCCAGGAGCATTTACCCACTCAACATAACACCGTTAATATGAAGCGTCGCACCCTCGCTGGCAGCTGCGGCGTTGGCGTCTTCATCTTTGCATTCGCCTTCATAGCCATAGCGTTTGCAACGCCCAGTTGGCTGGTCAGTGATTACCGCATTACGGGTGCCAAATTGGACAGACTGGGCCTCTGGGTGCACTGCTTCCGTTCACTGCCCGATGTCAACGACGACAGTCAGCGGCGTTTCTTCGTTGGATGTCGCTGGGTCTATGACCCATTTACGAAAGGCTACGATGAGATCCGTGGATTCCTGCTGCCTGCCTTCATGATAACCACACAGTTCTTTTACACGCTGACATTTATTGGCATGCTGGTCAGTGCCATAGCTGTGCTCATTTTCTTCCTCTGCGCTGGACCAGATCAGAAACACTTTATTCATCTCATACTTGGATTGGGCTATGTGTTGCTGGGTTCAGGAGTGAGCGCAGCAATTGCTGTGATTGTCTTTGCGGTGTTTGGCAATCGTAACGGTTGGATGCCAGAGCATGCAAACAATTGGTTTGGCTGGTCCTTTGTACTGGCGTGTGTGGGCACTGTCCTCACACTAGTTGCTTCATCGTTATTCCTCACCGAAGCGCATGTGCAGCGCCGCAAGCGTCAGTTCAAGGAGTCGCAGACACGGTTCGAATTGGTACGTGGCTAGCCCAAAGAGAGTCAGTATCCCTTTAACTAAGTGGCAATAATTTGGGTAAGTCATGAGGTATGCATCATAAGACATGAGTTTAACCTTCAACCTTTTTTTTACTTGCAGCACTACAACACATAACAATAACAAACAACACAACAGACGCAACACTAAATACATTCCGTCCCCACGACTCTGCTATAAAGAATTCTCACCATATAATTAAAAGTAGTTTTAGTTGGCCTAAACCAGCAGCTAGTTGAAAGTTTATGCAATTGTCAGAGAACTTTCCGCATTATTACACCAACCTTACCATACCGCCGCATATCACCCCAAAGAGACTTTCAGTTGGTACTTATGAATCATCCAATCAGCACAGTTAATCAAACACGCCAGCAATAACGAGGCAAATCTGCAATGCAACAATAACAGCATCTACGAAGCTCAAATGAATCATTATCGCGTGTAACATCAATATTTGCATACGAAATTGCGCTCAATTAACGCACAATGCCCCCCAACCTGACTATCCTCTGAAATTGTTTTATTATTTTATGACGTCGCCAGCGTTCAGAAGTAGCAACAATTAGATATACTCGTGCCTTAATTAGACATCTCTGCTATAGTTAATAGTGCCTTAATACTACAATAAACAAAGTATTGTTAGCTTCTAACAACTGAGAATGTGCGCTGCGATGACAACCAATTGGATTGCATAAACTTCTACTTATCTAGTGCCTTAAAATGTCATGTCTTAGAATGTCATGTCCAAATCTAATTGCTAACAATGTAACTAAGTTAAGCACAACGAATCGATTAACGCCCAATATACTTGTAAGACATTCCATTTTCTAAATATCGAAATATCTCGAATACACATTTTACACTCGAGTTTACCTGTTAGTGAATGTAATGAAAGCTCTATTGCAGATGTATCTCTTGTTCAACAATCTTACAAATTTTTGTACTATATTAAAAAGGTATTAAACTGTTTTACCATTTACAAATACATATGTATCTATACATGTAACTTTTTTGTACAAACGACTTTTTAGCTAAAGCGAAGAATAATAAAGATTTTTATTGTATACAAAACAAATACAACAAAGTGCATTAGCTCATATATTTCCACTGCTGCAAGCGAGTTCAAGGCAACAATTCCATTAACAAAAGACTCCAAAAGATTTTTGTCTGAAGTTTTCCCATGAGTCTCGATGCAGTTGTGCGATTGTATTGGGTAAACTCGCATTTGCCTATAGATTTATGCAATGCATTGTGCTAGTAACTGTAACAATAGTCATAGACGACATCTAAAATGTTTTCGGAAATTCCTTTTGGATACTGTACTAATTAAATCAGATCACCACTTAAAATTGTTATTTAAAAATGGCAACGAAAAATGTATCAAAATGTTAAGTGAATCGACTGCGTATTTGGTCATAATTAGTCAGACCCGTCGGATTTAAGTAAGAATTATGAAATCCATTTTGTTGCCCACACATAACTTGGCAGATTTGGCCCCCAGTCGTGAGGACGTGTCGAAAAGCAATAGAGATATTGAAGCGTGAAGAGCTCATCGCAATCTGCATTAAAATAGTAGTGACGATTGATGGATGGATAAATAGTGAGTTGAACTGAATTCGCCACAGATCTGATTAGCACTTGCTGAACCGGATGCTTGCTTGACTCACCCAAAACAAACCCATTCACCCATTCGATCAGCCTATTCAAAGATAACCTTGGTGATCGTACAGAAATGTGCTAAACGTCAATTTATTATGCCAATCCAAATAGGAATGTTAGCATGACCTCACGCCCAACCAGCCGCGAACCGACAATTCGCAAATGCCGTTAGTTAAGCAAATAGAATCAGCTTAGTTATTAAAACAAGTGCCAAATCCATAAAGAAACCGTTCGGATTAATATAGTGTGAGAAAATCATTAAGTCGTGTGCTCAGCAAACCGAAAAACGGCAGAGTTGAAAAACCGAATTTCAAATTCCAAATGACGGCATAAATGTCAACTTTGACAGTTGCGAGAAAAAAACCAAAAAAAAAAAGGTTATTAATATTCTTATTATTGTTATTACATTTTGATTTAAGACAAACTTAATTACGTCCACTATTTTATTAATTACAGTAGTCGCTCAACAAACTACCTTATTTTTATTTAAATACACATTTTTGCCTAAAAACTAATTGATTCCTAAACCTTTTCAATTTTTTTTATATTTAGTATATTGAAGAATTATGTTTGGAAAGCACTTACCATTTTGTTGTCACAGGTTAAGATTGACGAGTGATCACCGTATATGGAAAACACTTTGAGCTATAATAAAATAATATAAACAATACGGAAGATTTTGAGTGTGCGAAATATAAATGAAATTTATTTATTCAAACGAAAATAAATATAAATTAATAAGCATAGTCAGAGATTAAAAACAACTTCAAGACGTGAATACAAATAAATTCTTTGTTAATTTGTAGCCAAGTTTAAGCAGTTTCAGTTGCTTTTTAAACAAATTTCGTTTTCATTTGCATAAAATGTGGCTGCTATCAAGAACATGACTAAAGGACAGATGGACAAACAAACAGTTGGTCGGTTTGGTTAGTTGCTTCGGCAGTCTGTCAAAAAATTAATTTTTAAGCAAAGCTTCATTAACAAAGGCTATGGACCTGTTCCGAAGTGCCTAACAGAGATTAATTGCTGAAAAGAGCCGCAACCAACTTATTGTGGAGTGAATGAACGCAATGAAACCAAAAGTTTGTGGAATCCAAGATATGAAGAAGAGCTCAACAGAGTTGAGAGTGCGTCGTGTCTTTAAATAAACACATTAGATTGATTATTGTTTACCGCACGCAAACTTTCGTCTTTCGTCTCTTGCCTTGTCTCTTTTTCAAAACTGTTGGGGAACTCGCAGCTTAAATATTTACGACTAATGCCGTCAAAGAGATGGATCTGGCAGCCAGCCCTCCATGTGGCAACACGAAGGTCTGTTGATCCGTTCCTCGCATTGAAATTTAATCGATTTGTTTGTTATTATCCATTCAAATAGAACTACTTTCATGGCATTCAAATTCATATTAATGAATTGGTCAAAACAATCGCCCACCAATGATAAACTCGTCTAGTTTATTAGTTTATCCATTTAATTGGTTTCCTTTTATGACTTTAGAATCAATTTAATGCTGCTGTTGCCGCTACCGCTACTGATGTTCCGTTGACCTTGAGCTTGACCAGGACAAGTCCAACTCTGCCTCACCATCACCCTCAGCCTCAGCCGCAGACTCTGACGTCGGTCGTATTAATGAGGCATGCCCCGTGCCTCTTTTGAATCTACCTTATAGTTATGCAAATTATCGTCTATTTGCATATTTTAAAACAAGCTACTTTAAATGATCTAAAATGGAGCAGCTTTGCAGGAGCCAAAATATATGTGATTAGCATTTCCTATGCTTCAAAACAAGCTCTGTTAAATTTTTTTTGTGCTTATCTAATAAACTAGACGTAATTTTATTTAGTCAAAGACTTTCATAATATTAATTTATTTTTGTTTTAAATCAATTGAAAAAATCAAGTTCTTTAGGAAATGACAGTCTTATGTCAGTGAGAACAATAAAAGAATCCGGTACTAGAGAACTGGAAAGTTTGTTATTAGTCATAATTATATAATAGTTTGTATACTCTTCAAAAAATCCCGACATGTAGTCGTAAATTAAGACTGGCTACTTATAACCTTCCAGTTCCTGAAGTCTGCATTTTGTCAGAGCGAAAGTGGCTTCTTCAATTATGGCTTGATTTCTGGATTGGAATATAATTAAATTATATAAGATTCCTGAAATGCAGTCATTAATTGTAGAATTCTTGACAGAATCTTCAAGTTGCCTAAGTGAAAGTGGTTTCTTTACGATTATGGATTAATTTCTTTGCAATTTTAATTAGTTTCTTTAACAAATGAAATGAATTAGAGAAACCACAAAATTGATTGCAATTTATGACCAAGCTTATATAAGTTCCGGCTTTTTTTATAATAAGTCTTCCTAAGTTCCTATTTCTGCGGTTTCATCAAAATTAAACAAATTTCTTTAAGGACTGGTTTGGATTTCTTAGGCTATTAACTAAAGCTGTTGTTTTGAAGACTGTGTTATGGTTTGCTTGCATAACTGAAAATATGTATTTATCGATTAATCAATTAATAATTTGTTCTGATTAAGTTACAATGCTTTTATTTTAAATCAAATAAATAATTGTATATGCTTCTTGTTAAAATTCTCAGAAATTTGTAAATGCCAAAGTGACTTTTATCTCGATTTTATTTAAATTATTATGGCTTATTATCTACAGAGTATTACAGCACCGGTTTGGTTAAAGTTTGAATTGATTGAATGACGCAAATATATGTAGGTCTTGTAGGTCATAAAATATTAAGACTGCAAGTAGAATGTCGTAACTTAACTCGGCCAGTTCCTTGAACTTATCGCGGTACCCGAAATAGAAAATATAGACACAGGTTTGAATAAAGATACAAAATGTTAGGGTGTGTGTGTTTGTGGTTAAGGTATGAATATGTCTTATGATTCTAGGAGACAATAGTGAGCTGGGGCTAGCAGGCGGCAGAACTTGTGCGAGCCATGAGATATTATCATTTAAATGGTTTGGCCAACATGAAAAAGCCAAAACCACCAGCCAAGCCGGACCGACGAGATGGGGGCATAAAAATAGTGCTGAGCAAATGTGCCAGTCAGCTAGTCAGCTAGTCAGCCAGTCAGCCAAGCACATTAACACTTGATCAGATAAAAGAGCTAACTTATATGATTTTTATGTAAATCTATATAGAGTTTATGTGGATATATATTTGCGATATAGATTTAGTTTTTAGGGTGGGTTCGGCGCTTAAGATTGCTGGCGAACGCAAGTCTGTGACGATAATTTGTTAATGATCATGAAATTTGCTGAGTTATGAAAGTAAAATGTCATTAACACTTAATATGGCCAAAGCCAAAGCAAAAGCCAGAGCCTGTTGTGTTCAGTTAAAGACTTGCTACATTAAAGTCACAAAAAAAAAAAAACACGAATGTAAAATCAAGGAATATATACAATATCGATGTGATTTAAATTTATGCACACACTTTGGAATTTTGATTTTTGGATATAGGCAGAAAGTAAGTTATAGACTACTCGCAATAAAACAAGATACCAAATGAAATTGACATTCAAAAATGTGGTTGACTTTTCTGGTCCTAGTTCAGTTCTGATACGTCTCGTTTGACTACATTTTAACGACTTGGTATTGGTATTAATTGAATTGCATTTATTAATGTGGTTAACGAGTAAGATACGCGAAAAACAAACAAGCAAACAAACAAAATGGCAACCTAAAAGCAACCTAATTGAATGATTTACATGCAAATTTGTTTCGTGAACTGATCGTAAAAGCCAAATAATGACGAGAGAACTGAGTTCGAAATACCTAAAAGCCAAATCCAAATCCAAATCTAAATGATTAACCCTCCTCCCAGCGAAACCTTAAGACACCCATTAATATTAAATGTGACACCTGTGCTACAAATTTATCACAATCTCCAATCCCCTGTCGCAATCGTCTTTTAAAATGTTATTTAATTTAATGTTGCTTTAGTTTCAGTTTCAGTATTAATTTTTTTTTACAAATGTCGTTTTTTGTTTTATTTTTTTTTTTAGTTTTGGGTTAGTTCAAATTAATGTTTGTTGTTATTTGTGAGGCGCTTCAATGCCACTGGTCTTATTTTGTTGTTGTTATTACCAGTTAAGTCTCCCATCAGTTTGTATTTCCTGAACGTATTCTTCAAATGTGGACAAACTAACGCATTATATAAAGATAAATCAATAGGCGCTCCGATCCATGCAAACATTTTTTGCTTGTTTTAGTCACACAAAAAATTTGAAAGTTTCATTTGCGTCGAACTAAAAATGACTCTTAAATGGGTATTAAGATACATAATAAATTCTATTTAGTTCAGATATTATTCACGACTCTATTGTAGTACGTGTTTGTGTTCTGCAAAAACAAAAGAGACAACTAAACGATACTTTTTGATTGAGATATTTGCATTTGCTAATGAAATTTATTATTCGCATTATCTCTTTAATTTATTTTTTAAAACTATTTTAAAATGTTCAATAAAATTTTATCAAATTATTTTTCTTTATGTTTTCCTCTTTTTTTTATATAATTAAATATATGTCCGATTTAAATTATATGCAAACTGGAACTAGACTGGAAGAACATTTGGCAATTGCAATTAAATTTAATAAATTAATTTCTTTTTTTTTGCTATTCGGATATTCAAGTATATCTTGTTTGTACTTGTATTTGAAACCAATAATATCGACTTTAAGCCTGTTCAATTTAAAATTTATATTATCAATAAATATTCCTTATTATCTCTAGATTTTAAATATATGAAACAAGTGGTATTTAAAAATAAGAATAACATCTGTAAATCAAACCTTTACATAACATTTAGAGCCGAATTTACTTTAACGAATATAAACAGAATTTATATCTGCCGACTCGTTGTTGATTTCTCTGCCACATCTAACACTCTCTATGAATCAAAGCGCTTTTCTTAAAAAGAGTATTGATTCATGATTAGTTAGTGCGTTTAATAAATCGATAAAATATCGCATATTATGTTAATTATAACATATATCATTTTAATACCTTAATATTTAGTGAACAATTTATCAAAGACAGATTTTACATTCCATAGCAAGTAGCAGATCCACTATAAAAATCAGTCTTGGCCAATTTTCATTTTGAAAACAAATTATTGAATATTAAAAAATGGGTGCTAAATAAATTAGCAATCATTTGGATAAGAACGCGTCTTATCAATTGTATCTCAGGCGGAAGTACACGAGCTCTCTACATGTTCACATATATGTTTGTGTGTACATATTTTCGATGATGCTGCGGATGATGATGAGATACTGATGATGATTTGGCAAACCTGCTAAATTGAATGACCTTTACACCACAGAAACAAGAAGATTAGTGTATGGAAATTGTCTTGTATCAGCCTTCTGATGACTCCAATTGATTATTCATTGTTGATTGATTGCACTCAGCTGGTGAAATGATGTTTGCAGTTTGTTTAACTGACAAATTCAGATGTTTCGCACCGCCTAAAGAGCCTTCGCCTTGCAATTCTGATAAACTCAAGCACCAGCAGCTTGTCACATCAACTGTCCCCCTCATTTGTTGTACAGACTGTTGACTCTAGAGTTATCATAATATAATATATGCATGAATTTATATGCAAACTATTTGTCGATAGGCCTCAAACAAGTTGTTCTTCTGATATCATTGATAAGATGCCATTCGAACGAACTCAAACCTAGTTGGCTGCCATTTGTGACAGGCCTGTCATTTGTTTTGGCATTATCTTAATTTTAATTGGCCATCCAAACGACACGCATTTAGTTGAATCGTTTGGGTCAGATTGAATTGGCTTAGACTGGGCATCTCACGGATTTCTCACGCATTGTTTGCCATTGGCGAGGGCTTCGACTTTAACTTCGGCTTAGGCTTAGTTTGTTTTTAATTCACGCTCTGCAAATTTGACTAATGCATTTTTAATGGAGAATCCGAATAAGAATCAGAATAAGAAATATGACATCATTGGCTTATTGTTCTGATTTCAATTACATCAACACTCAAGAACTCATTATGACCCAAGAGATAAAAGCCAAGCGGAAAGCGACGTAAAGCGGGGATCCGCCTTTCACATTTGCCGACATTAAAGGATTAACTTTTTGATTAAAGTTGAGAAATTCAACGACACGCCTGGGAAATACCACAGATAGCAAGAACGCCACGCTAAACGTAACTTTTTAGTTGATTTATTTTTCGCGAGTAGCAGAAACTGCAATTGGTAGCCCAAGGTCGGGTATGTGACGACCCCTCAAGTTCACTCCAGCTCTGCTCGATGCAACTAAACTCAACTCAACCCGACTCGTCTCGACTGGTCTTGTTGCCAAGAAAGTCATTCAACTTTATGCATGAGCTCGATGCTGATAAACCTTACATAAGCATTCCCAACGAGGCATGCCACTAGCAATTGGTTGAATGGATGCTGCCGCATCAAGGTCAATGCATGTCACAGGCCGGTCGACAAGAAACTGGGATGATTCATACCCAGAAAGAGTGAGAGACTACGTGTATGTAAGTCAGGTCACCTTCTGAATCAGGGAAGCGAATTAAATTTTAAATTGAATGCTCGTACGTTTTGTGCCATCGCAGCGGATCGGATCGGATCAGTCATCAACTCTTGAGTCAGCTCTCAGTTTCATTGACATTTGATATTTCAACTGGCACGGCCAGGAGAATGCAATTTACAGGCTTTCTCGATTTGGCCAATTCAAGATGTGCGTAATAGCAACAGCCCCCCCAGAGATTCAATCGGAAGAAGTCGGCTCGGATTCTTAACTAGCAAAAAAATACTTGTATTTGATTTTGGGTTAAACTATGTTTTATAAAAGGTAATAATACAACGACGCATCGTATTTGTCAGCCTTAATTCGGTATTTGATAGTTTATGAATACATTATAAATATTCAACTTGTTTTTCGGCTTTGCTCTTGGGTGCTTTGTCTGTGCTTTGTTTGTTCTCATCAAAGGTCGTTTCCAAAAAGTTTTCATCATCATCATCATCATTAACCTGCTGCTGCGTGGGCTGAACAATATTTGTGTTAAATTATTGAAATATACTTATTTATTAATGGTATTTATTAACATTTCTCAGCGGTCTAAATTACATTCATACTGCGGGTTTTTGCCAGCAAAATTGCATTGCAAATTATGCTTAATAATTTTTGTTTTTGCCATAATTTTTGGCTCAATGAAATGCTGTCAAAAATGCATTTGCATATGTGAATCCGAAAAATGCATTAAATACGCAATAAAACTCAATTTCTCACTTTTGTTTTCGTTTTTTTTATGGAGCAGAGCTTACGAGAGTAGTATAATAAAAGTTATCATGCGTTTCATAAATTATGCAGTTGTATTGTGATAAGGAACTAGAAATGCTAAAACTATGCGCTACATGGAAGGGGTATAAGGAGTTTCCTCAAACACTATGTTACAAATTAGAAAATACTGGAAAACTTATCGCCTTCAATTATTCTCTGTCTTACTTAGTTCTTAGGGTTTCTCCTTTACCGTGTACCGCCCTTTAAATGTCGCTGTGGCTTACTCTCTTCCAAATCAAGCCTACGACACATCGCTACTAAGAGATCAGCTCCAATTGAAAGCGCCAGCTGTGCTGAGCCAAAAGGCGCTACATGCTGCGTTTCTCGTATGCGTATTTTGTTTTTTATTGTTTTTTATACTTTGGTTGACTTTGCCTTGACTTAAGCATTGTCGTTAACTTCATCCTGTTTACGCTGCTTACGAAGAGTTGAAACACAGCGTGTTAACTGTGTCAATTGCAGTTTTCAAGAGCAACAACTACCAGACTATCGGACCAGCGGACTATCGGAGACTGAAACTAGTTGTAGGATTTAACAAACTTAGCTAATTGTTTCCTTTTTGCCAAATGTGACAGCTACAAATCCGCAAACAACGTTGCGTATACGCAATGCTAAATGTCAAATGTACAACATTCTAACATTTGAAATTCGTAAGCGGATCATCAAACGGAAGCATGTCGTGGACTAGCGACTGCCACTCATTGGAGCAACTAGGTGTCTAAATTAAGCCAAATGGATTGAAGTGGCGTTTTGAGATTAGGCTTCTTAATCGATTTCCTATGTATATGGCATATGATCTCACAGTTAGTTTTGGTATCAACTATCAGCTACCGTGTGATTTCATAATGAAATTAAAAACGATTCGTCTCGATGTCCAAATGTACACATATTTGTGATCTATAGCTGGTAATTTATTTTAATTATGCCGCGCTGTATCAATTAATACATACGGAAATCAAAAATCAAAAATTCGCATTCTGCATGCCGCGGCCACATTCACATCTAAAAAAAGCTAAAAAAGTGCTATTATGTAAGCATTAATTAAATCAATAAAATCAAGCAACTATTTTTAAGATACTGCATACACACATTTGCTATTCAAATTGTTGTCTCTCCATAGATCGATAACCGGCTGCGAGAACAAGAACAGCAACAACAATTGGGAAGAGCTACTATCTATTGCTAATAGATCAGTTTTCGATTAATGCTCAGAATTAAGTCAAAAAAATAAAAGAATTGTCTAAACACGAAAAACCCGAATTTTCAATTAAAGACAAAAGGAATATCGAAAATTCTTTTTCGTGCAAAAAACGAACAATAAATCTTGATATTTTAATGAACAAAATATAAGAAAAAAAATAAAACTAGCAACAACAGAAACAGAAACAGAAACTTGAAAGTGAAGATGAATTCTTGATACACGCAGCATAGGCTAGGGGTAGGGACACCCTCTTCGTCTCCCTTTGGCGCTCTGCAACACTCGCGCTTAGAGAGCAGCACCAATTTATTGAGTATACGATCCGAGTTCAGCTGCAACTAAGTTAAGCTCATCTCTACTCTTGGCCGTATAAATTAACAAATTCATCGACGAAAAAAAACTTGTTTCGCACAGACACAAACACATTCGCATACTCGCACGCACTTTATACAGAGACACAGAGACTCTGACAATCAACTGTCACCGGAGCTGCTCCCCAACTCATTTTGCGGTTGTGCGAGCTCTCATATGTCTGTATTGGTGGGGAGCTGCTCTCAGGTTGGCTTTTTTTTTTCTTCTTTCCGTTTTTTATTTGAAGTTTTTTTTTGTTTTGTTGTATTCAGCTGCGTTGTTTATATGGCAAAGACGGGCTGCGTTCATCTTCAGTTCGTCCACATCGGTCAGCACGGTATGAGCTCTAGTTAGGCTCCCTTCCCCCAAGTAAATACAGTGAACAACGCCTAACTCAATTCCCATCCCAATTCAAAATCCAAAAAGAAAAAAACAAAACTCTACTAACGACAAGGACAACACAAAAAATTTCAAAAAAAATATTTGAAAAATTAAATCCCAGTGCTTGTGCATAACAATGAAAATTCCTGTTTGAAAACTCATTTTTTAAAAACAAACTTTTTCTTCATCTTTTTTATATATTTCAAGATTGGAATTTTCAATTGCAAAATTGGTCAAAAAATAACAACAGCTAAATAAAAAGTTACTGGCGTTTCTTGTGTCAATTTCAAATAATTCGTTGCAAAATGGCGCGTGCAGTTCTATGCATGGTGAGTGTACAATAAAACGATATTATAATTAACAAAAAATACTTGGGTCATTAACAATTGTTTTGTTTGAATTGAATTTCGGGTTGCCTTAACTGTAAATTTTTAACGGCGTTAACTGTAAATGTAGATCGGGAATTTGCATTCAAATCAAATTAAGAATTTATTTTATTACTTATGTATATCATTTACGAATATGAACGTAATATTGACCGTTAGATTGGGTCTTGAGTCATAGCCAGTAAATTTCAAAATACTCGTCTGTACTCGTACTTATTAACACTTAGCGCTTAGCTAATAAAAAACTGGTAGGATCGGTAGATGAGAAATGCAAATAAATAATCGAAATATGAGTTCAAGTTATCGTTTGTTTAGAAATGCCTGAATACCAAGGCTGAGGTCTCCTCCACTGCAAATGCTATCAAAATTACTAGGTTTATTGTCGAGCATTCTACATTTTAAAAGGCAGATCCGGGTCAAGTTGTAACTCTACTTCTGACTGCTAACCATTTTATGGAGTCCACGAGTTAAGCATTGCAATAATAACCGGCATTTCGAAAAACAAAAAGGCGGCGATGTTTAACGTTCACTAACAATTTAAAGTCTTCATTTAAGTTTATATGCAAAAATGTCTCGCCTAGTTAAAATACATGGTCTGACAGCTTGTATTTATTTATTATTGGCAATTTCGTCTGACCAATAGTCGCTAATCATAGACATGCTGTTGTTTATTTTGCGTCAGCTGACAAAAATGCATGCTGGCAAAAAAGAGGAGATGGGGAAAAAAAGATCACAGCCAATAAATTCGCAATAAACTTTTACTCAAAGTATGCGACATGGATGCGACTATTATCTTTGCATTTATTTGGTAGTCTGCCGTTGAAGGTGTATTATTCAGCTTTAATTTATTTCATTGTTTTTTAATTTTAACTCGAATGCAAATTACCAAAACTGCGTTGTTGAATTAATTCATTGTTTCATAGAAATTGCTGAATTAAGAAATGAATCACTTGCAAGTAAGGTGATCTTAGAGGGCAGCGACTGCACACTTATTTCAAGGATGGAGAATTCTGGACTAAAAATGGTCAAAGACATGAGAAATATGCGATACAGTACTTTGCTAGGTATGATGATAGTTTGATTGATTTAGACATTTTGCTATACAGTTTCTTAGCCAAACTAGAATAATTAATAGTTGAATACAAAACACAAATAAAAGTTTAGGCTTATATATTATTTTGTTTTAGTTTTGAAACATAGACTATGATTACACACGTATTTGCATATTTGTTATAGTTCTTTGGCACTTATTAGTTCAGCTTTTGTCACATCACGACATGGTACCAAGGACCGACGAGTAGTTCATCAAGAACCCCCACAAATGAGTGCTAAACTCATCAAGAATTCAGTGGACTTTTCGCTAGCCACTGCTAATTACCATGATTGCAGTCTAAAATACAAAATTAAAGCTGCAAAACGATTGGGAACTTCCACTCAAATAGGGAGGGGAGATATTCCCAAAATTTATGACAGACAGATGACAAAAGGTAAAGAGAGTGAGAAAAGGTGTCATAATGAGGCTCTAAGCGCTGTGATATCCATCAGGGGCAACACCTTTTTTTTGTGCATAGACAACAAATGGCAGAGAACAGATTTTAGGTTTGTTTTTGTTTTTGTCACCTGCAAAATTGGCTACCGTTTTTGGCATTGTCACACGTGCGACAGTTTCTTGACCCGCCTTGGGGTTAGGCATGCCGCCAATGGCCCATCAGCTGTGCTGAATAGCTCAACAACTGAGCAGTTGAACTTCTGCTGCTGGCTTGGCATTTATTTGTATTTATTTTGATCAAGATTTCTGTGTTTGTCGCTTTAAGCCAATTGCTCTTGGTCGCGTCTCCCTGGACGCATTTTAGGCCACGGCTCGCCGACACGTACGCGGCATGTTGTCCAATTTGTTTGCCATGCGGTCGACGCTCTGACGCTGCCTTCGTTCCCTATCACGGCAGAGCACAGACTTGCTATACACTTTACAGAGGAAATAATTAATCTTCTTGCAATTTTCCCAGAGCATTATTAAACAAAATTACGCCATAAATTCCGCTGGGTTGGGTCTCCAATTATCTTTAAAAGTAGAACATGACTACAAGAGTATTGCGGCTTCGTTGAGGCAAAGAAAGTGCTTGGATTTAACTTCATTTTGCTCTAAGAGCTTCTCACACTGGCATTTTAAAAAGCCGGAATGGTTTTGCGTTGTGCTTGCTGCATTTAAAGATTTCGCATTTAGATATGACCCCGAGTGCTGTGGCATCTGCTCAGGAATTCTTGCAATATCTTATCAGTTTGTAGCGCTCTCTGACTCCTCTCTCTCTCTCTCTCTGTCTCTCTCTATCTGCTTTGGCTATAGAGAGTTAAAGTGTGAGTCATAAAAATGTTGACCAAATGTTAATATGGCCAAGTGTTTGGTATGCCAAATAGTTTTCGAATAACTCGAAGACGAGCAGCTAGTTTTATTGCCTTTATTTGGGCCCATATAAAGCTGGCCGTCAAAATGCTGTTCTACAAGCCATTTAATGATGGCGTTAAATTGTTGATTGCGTTTTACAGTTTTCTTCACAGCAATAAATTACCTTTATTGGCAGTTGCGAGTTGGTTTCTTTGCATGATTTAATTAGAGAATGTCACAATGACGACAAAGATGCTTTCTATTACATCACTGACATTTGCATAGATCACATTGATAAAGTACAGTTGCTACAAGGGCGATAAAAATGTGATTTCTGAATCAATATCATCCTTAATGTGCAATTCGAACTTGATTTGATTTGTCCTTTCGTAAAGTACAGTTGACACTAGCTCGATAAGTTCGACAACCCATGACATTTCACAACTAATTTTTAATCGTTTCTTTAGCTAGTTTTCTTGAAACGGACAAGTAATAGTTAATATTGAATGTTTGCTGCTTTCGGTGATTACCTCATTCCTCATTCACTTTCGGTTCTTAAATCACCTTCACTTTTACTAACTGAGTTCAAGCAATTTCTTCACTTTTAATTGGAACCATCCCAACGGGGACTTTATTAAATCATCCGTCGAGGCATTTCTTGTTTTTGTTTGAAAGGCAAACGAGCTGAGTTCGATATTGCATATACTTATCTATAATTCAAAATCTAGAAATGCAAATTAGCTTTTGTGAGATTCGTCAGCGATTTAAACAAGCAAAAATAAAATGACAAAAAAAAAACTTTTAAAAAAATCACAAAGCGGCAAATAGTCGAGGCAAAAAATAACGAAACTGCTTGAAGAACGGCCGTATGAAGTTGAGTTGAGTCTTGAGGGTTTCTCGTTTAAATAAAAACGAAATCGATACACAAAACGAGAGATATTTAACAAATGGGCCTGCTAAAAATGCCAAAAGTCGCAAAAAGAAAGTAAAAGTAACATGTTCAATTATATAAAATACAAATACATATATTTTATAATAATGATGTCAGTCTTGGCCTGGTCTATTCAGTTTAATTAGCTGAGTGAAATTGCAGCTATTAATTTGATTCTAGACAGTTATGGCTAATGAGCAATATTTATTAGATGTTTGCATATTAAATAATGCTCCTGTCTAGGGTGCAATTGTTAGATAGATCTAATGTGCTGACGCCTGCGACAATGATATGATATCAATGAACTCATTAGCGCTATGCTTAATTTAGTCGACAAACAAATTCTGCGCTAATTTAATCAGTGTCTGGATTAACTGGAAAATTCAAAAAGGCCATCGAACAGTTCTGGAATTACTTGTTTTTGGCCATTGGCCATTGGTTAGAACTTTTGTGAACTCGAACTCGAGCTCCAGCTCATGTCTAATAACTCTTTGTTCGGCCTGACTTGTTGCCGGGTTACCTCATTTGAATATTTGTCTCGCTCGAACTGAGGCTTTCGCATAACTTAACAAGTTTCACAATCAATTTGACTTTATTTTGTATACGACATACAACAATTTCAAAATCAAAATCAAACTGCAACTGGAACGATATTAATAAATAAACTGCAGTCGCTGTAGAGCTCTCGCCTCGATCGATTAAGGTCAGACACCGCCCAAAGCAGTTGCATTTTATGATAAAAACATATTTCTTCTTATAATAGTTATTGTTGTTGTTGTTGTTAACTTTTGCGTGCACCAATGATGCCAATTGACCTTGAGGTGTAAGAAATGAGAAGAAACTAAAAATAAAAAGGTATCGTTGACGCGAAAAGGGCATTCGAAATGGCAGACCGACAGATTCGAAACTTAAACCTGTTTGCCCCCATAACGGGCCTGCCTTCGATTACGATGATTACCAAACTGATGATGACCGTTTTGATGATCATTATGTCGATGTTGTAGCTTGCCATGTTAACAAAGTGTGTGCGTGCGAGCAACTCGATTAATATATTTAGAAACATATCCATCTGTATGAATGCTGGTGCCTCTGCACCAGACCGCCCAGCTGTCTCAAGATTTGTCTGACAACTTATGCAAAACTATGCAAGATTCATGGCTCATTGTAGTTGCCGTCGCCTTTGAGGCAACAGCAGCTTCTGCGACTCCGACTGCGACTGCGACAGCGACAAGGCTGGCAGAACTTTTCGGGTCATACATGCATAACTCTTGCAAGTCTCCGCACAACATTGCTCACAATCTCGTGTGCAACTCGCTTATGATGTATGAGCAGTAAGTTGTCGTTGACGTTGCACGCACCTCGATGAAATGAACTTTAAAATGCCGCCTATTCGCGCCAGTTCACGCCGCAATTGCCAGTTGCCAATTGCCAATTGCGAATTGCCAGCCGAATGCCGCAAGTGTTTATTCAAATTGTCAATATGCTGATAATTGATTTAACTTCAAACTCCATTCGAATAGACTTAGTTGCTTCGCATTTTGGGGCATGCCACTTGCTGCCTGTTGTCCCAAATACCATTTGCTAATGAGGTCTAACAAATGAATCCAGTTTGTTCGCCCCATTGTTATGCAATTGGTCATGTGGGCGTGGCCAAGCAATTAATTGACTCAATTATGATGTATACAATCCCGAATGGCAGTGAGGGTTAGGGTTGGTCTGAGTATCCCGCTGAGCACAATTCAATTGCAATTTATTTCATATCGCAGTAAATTGTATTATTTGCCATTTCTGATCAATTTGGCATTTGCATATTTTTTACAGCTGCTTGAAATAAATTACAAAATTAATTAGACTCTGCCTCATTAATGTTGACCTTAAATTGGGCTCAAACTGTTCCAAACAGGTGGCCAGCATGCCAGCACGCCATGTCTCTTCAATATCAATCATAACCGCTTTTTAATATTCAATTATGTTCGTGTACAGTACAAAACTTTAATTCCAGCATAATCGAAGGAAAAGTTTTCAAAACTTTCCGATTAATACATTTATGATTGTGCACGCAGCTCAGCTGCAAGTTTGTCTTTTGCATTTTTTAATGAAGGATATCATGAGCTCCATTTAAACAGTTCTTTAAGCTTTTCCATGTATCTGGCGGGCTTCGCCCAAAATCAGTCAGATTGCAGTTCACATGCAGGGTATATGAAACGTTAAAAATTGATAAATTTCACGAAAAGTTTTTCGTGTTGTGCTGCCAAAGTAATAAAGCCACAACATTAATAATGCGCGTAGCGGGGTCTAAAAAAGGTCAATGTTGCAAATGAATCATGCGTGCAACGCACAGCAACAACTACAACTACAACAAAAGACTGCCCCCAAACAATTGTTGTAGACAAAGAGATCGAGAGACAGAGAGAGCAACCGTTAATATTGGCGCTTGATATGTGGGTGACAAGACAAGAGACGACAGGGCGACCTTTGTTGTCAGCAGCTGCAAAATAAATGAATGAAAAATACAAATCGAAAAAAGACATGAAATATCGATTTTAGATTTCATTTTGGCCAAGCTGAGGGTGTGTATGTGTGTGTGTGTGTGTGTGTGTGTGGAGTTTTTGGAGCAGGTAGCACCTCCATCATCATCAAGCATCAGCACCTTGGACCAACATAGCGTCAACGGCAGCTGCATAAATTTTTATGAATTTTTGCAACAATCCGGAATCTTGAGGCTGCCAATCAAAGCGCAGTTTCGAGCCTCGTTGCTTGGCCATTAAATCAATTTGCATTAATGAGTTACCAATGGCCATTGTGGTGCAGAGTCTTCGGTTTTTTGCGGCTGCTACTGAACAAATAAGCGAAGACAAACAAACTGTCTCCTTCGTCTGATGAGCATAACATATATATGCAATATTATATTAATAAAGCCCGACTAAAAAATTATTGACCTTATCGCAATTCAAATTTTTCTGTCTTTGGCTCTTTGGCATCAATTTATGGCCCTTAAAAAGCGTTAAGCTTGACAATTAAGAGCCATTGTCTGTAGATTAAAATAATACAATAGAAATAACTCATAAATAAGTAGTTAAGATTAAATGCAGTTTACATTACACATTTTGTGCATTTTTTTACGTATTAGAAGCACATACAACTGTCTTTTAGTTTGAACCATTCATTATTTGGCTAAATCTGAAGGTCGAATAGTGTTCAATTCTAATAGTGTGGGATAGACAGAGATTTCACATATTGAAGAATTATTGCGTTATGAATTGTAAATTGGGATTTTGGAACTGGTTTCGTTATAAGGAAGTTTCTAACATTGCCGGAACTTAAAATGACTTATAGTATATAAACTAAGTATGTATGCTAATATTCGTGCTTCGAGTATATTATGCTAATGCCCCCTACTGCTCAACTTTTGCTTTTTATTTGGATACATTGCCATCTAGGGGATTGCGTAATATTAGATGTTCTAAAACCGCATTCTATTGAGGCAAGAAGTGAATGGCTGCAGACAAATTAATAGAAATTTAACGCCATTCAATTAACTTTTATTTGACTGTCAGTTGGCAGTCGGGCTGAGAACTAAGCTAATTGACCATAGCTGTCAACGATGCCTCAACTGGTTTTCGCAAACTTTGCGTAACTGCAGCCCAAAAGATACAAATGTATCTACAGGTGAAGCCGAGCAATTTGCTGCGACAAATGCGCACAAAATTGAGTCTGGTAGGTGCAGCAAAGATCCAAATCCAGTTCGACGTTGAATTTGTCATCCTATGACGTCTGACAAGTCAAATCTACTGGAAACGAGAATTTGCCGTGATTTAAATACGTATACGTATACTATATACTATAGATACGCCTTTGACATTTTAACGGAGCCCATGCGAGAGGCATTTTTGGGCATTATTTTTTTTTGCAAACTAAACGTATCGAACCGGATCTAAATGGAGGCTGATTTGAATACATAAATACAAAAACAATAAGAAAAACAATACGACTGTCAGCTGAGCTGAGCTGAACTCTGCGACTAACTGCCTTGAGTAGAGACATCTTTTTATTTTCAACTTGACTCATCTCTGCGGTCTATGTAAATTAAGTCAACACAAGACACCAAAGTCAAGACTTCATTCCACAATGGAAAGCAAAAGTTGTGGGTGTGTCTTTGCTACAAAGAAGATTTTTTTTTTTGTTATTTTGTATAATTATTAATGGCTCATTTAACAATTATTTACAGATCGTCGCTTGCATTTGGTTGCAATGCGCATACTCTGCCAAATTTGATGCAGAGAATCGACGATTGATTGTCGATATTAACGATAAAAAGACAACGAATCAACAATATTATTCCTCAAACTTTGACACAAGTAAGTAATGACGTTTAACAATTTGTTTAATAACATGGCTTAATCTCACATTGAAGCAACCAATCATCTAAAAGTAAAACAGAAACTTTATCAATATTCTTTATTTTCTCACATAATTGTTATTTGTATTATATTAGTTTGAAATTTGTATCATCGTATATCGTATATCGTATCTCGTATATTTATTTCTCATAACGACTTAATCTATTTGCGCACCATTCATGCAGTTTGTTAGTTTCTTTGTGTAAATCGTTAATCGTATCGTAATACCAAGTAGATCAATTTGTATTTGTAATTTGTTTGTTTTTAAGTAAGTAGTTTTGCCTTCCTTCAGCATTAAGTAATCGTCTTGGGTTCCCCCTCTGTAGGTCAAGACTTACACATTAATCCCCTCGCGCAAAAGCGAAACAACAACAACTATCAACCAACCAACCAATCAATCAATCAACAAACAACAACAACATCAATCTCTTTGTAGTTGTTTAATGATTTTATTTTATTTATTTTTTTTTACCCACCCCAACGTCCCCCTGTAGCTCAGCTTTACTAAACTCACCGTAGAAACCGTAGTCTTGCGTCGTAGCTAAAACTCAAAATTGTAAATATTTTATGCTCAAAAATCAACAACAAAATCGCTCTCTTTCTATCTCTCTCTCTCTCTATCCTCAACTCTTTTTCTCTCACACAAACATACACAATCAACCACTCAATCAATCAATCAACAAATCAACTTTTCCTTCTCTCTCTCTCCACTTACATATATATATATATTTCCTATACATAGTTTTATGTATTTATTTTGTTCTTAGTGGAAAAAAGTTATACATAAAATAAGAAAAATATATATACAAAGGCTTCGCATACTCATACTCCCTCCTCACCCATAAACCCAATCAAAACGTATCAAAGCCAAAAATTAAATTCCTCAGCCAAAGGACAACAACAACAAGCCCCAACAACCACACACAATCAACAACAATCCACACACCCCAGAAACAAAACATTTTCTCTCTTTCCCACTTTCATCTCCCTACTATATATCGAAGGCAAGGACAATATCTTGTCGTAATATCGTTCGTAAACTCTTGCAGTTGCAGCGCCCAAAAAGCAGGCTATCAATTGATGTTAGGCAGTTTTTCAATAGAAGCAGGTCGAAACAACAGCAACAACAACAAAAGCAGAAACAAGTACAATTTTCACAGCACAATTTTCAGCTCAAACTCAAACTCAATCTCAATATCAAACTATATCACACCAAAAACAAACAACAAAAGTTATACTCTATCAACATTATCTTTCAAAAATCCCCTCCAACAACAACAACAACAACCACAATTTACCCAAATATACTACAAACAAAATCCATGAACTGCAACACAACAACAACAACCATCAAAATGACTGAATCTCAGACGCCTATCGTTATGGCTACGATGTCGGCAAGACTGGAAACTTCCACCATGAGACACGTGGCCCCGATGGCGTCACTTATGGCTGTTACGGCCTAATCGATCCCTATCATCTGCTCCGAGCCACACATTATGTGGCCGATGTGCATGGCTATCGTACAGTGGAGCCGGAGAAGCCAGTGGAGACCTTCCCGCCTGGTCTGTACAATGAGACGAAGGGCGGACCCTCAGAACCTGGCATTTTGCTGCAGTGGCACGAACTCTATTTCCCCATTGGCTGCGGCAAGTTCGAGGGCGGTGCCGTCCACGATATACCCTACTTTGTAGTGGATGATGTAAGCACACGACGAGATGATGATGAGAACTGAGATCATGGGAATACACACCCACACTCAAAATACTCAATCGTATTTCTAGACAAAGAACAAGAAAATTGGAACATCTGGTTCCTCACACTTCTCCTCAAACATACCCGTGCTCAAGGGTGAGGCCCAGAAGAGTCTGCCCATTCACAAGACCACAGGATCCAAGGGTCTCTTTGACGTCGACAAAGGACACACACATGCCGACGGACCTGGCGTTCAGGCTCCTTCCTTCCACTCGGTGGCATCCCTTAGACCTGGCAGTGAGCTAATAACTTGGAGATGAGCCCAGAGTTGGGATGGATTCAAATCTTTGTGTTTCAGATAATGGACAGTATACGCCTGATCCAAATCCCTACAAACATGTAGTGGGTTCTGAGGGAGGTTTTGGCGGATTCGGTCCCAACGGTGGACCCATTGGTCCTAACGGTGGATTCGGTCCCAATGGCGGACCCAACGGTCCTAATGGTCCCAACGGTGGTTTCGGTCCCAATGGACCAAACGGTGGATTTGGGCCAAATGGTGGTTTCGGACCCGTCGGTCCCCCTGGACCCAATGGTCCTTCTGGACCTAACGGACCACCCGGACCTAAGGGACCACCTGGACCTCCCGGACCTGTCGGCGCGGGAGGCGGTGCCTCAGGAAAACCGGTATATAGGGATGGTGATCGCACTGGCAGCGGTGCTGGTGGCAATATCGGTCGTGGCGATAACTATGGTCCCGGCGGCGGTTCAGGCGCCGGTGCCGGAGATCGCTACAGCACAGGCAAGGGTTCCGGTGTTGGCGGCGGAGATCGCTACAACACAGGCAAGGGTTCCGGTGTTGGAGGTGGAGATCGCTATACCACTGGAACTGGCGCTGGTATCGGTGGCGGTGATTATCATCCCACTGCCTCTGGTTCTGGTCCCGGTGGTGTTGGCGCATACCATCCTGGCAGCGGTTCCGGCCCTGGTGCTAACGGTCCTTCTCGCCCCGGTCAAGGCTCCGGCTTTGGCGGCGGTGTTGGATCCGGTCCTGGCTCTCTGGGCGGTGGTGACGCATATCGTCCTGGCAGTGGTGGCAATACCGGCAACGGTGGTGCCTACCATCCAGGTGGTGGTGATGCCAATCGTCCCGGAAGCGGTGGCAATACCGGTACCGGAAATGGCGGCCGTCCAGGCAGCGGCTTTGGCGGCGGCTCTGGCGGTTTCGCTGGCAATCAGCCCGGCAACAATGGCGCCTACACTGGCACCTACACACATACCAATACCGGTTTTCCTGGGGCCGTGCAGTACACATCAGGTTAGCTTAATTTGAGATTCGTTGCCGCACAGTACAAAAATTTGACCAAGCCGCAGGGAAGTCCCAAAATGGGGTCTTGGAATCGATGCAGTCAAAAAAGTGTTTTGGTATTTTTAGCTTTGCCCTTGGACGGTTTGTTCAAATTTTCGTCTGCTTGATGGCGTAGCTTTAAGTTCTTCCTACTTTATGTCTATATTACGCTAATGTACATTAATTTATGATCAATTTTAAGCAGATCTTGTTTATTTTCAGCCAAGCAAAAATCGCACATATCTATTTGTTAATATTACTTTCTGTTGTTATTTTAAATGCAATTAAAACAAATATATTTATACTAGGCACACACACTGCAGGGCAAACTTAGGGCAACTTTCTTCCCCCACCCCCCACAACTATAGTTATCGTTATCGTTATTAGAGCACTTTTGCTATGAGCGCACAATCAATCAAAGCAATATATAAATATTTATCGAACACTCTCTATATCTATCTGTCTATCTCTCTCTCTCTCTCTCTGTCTGTCTCTGTCACTATCTGTTTACTATCTGCACGAGTTACCGTTATCAAGCACAATCGATAAATCCAACACGTTATCGATCAATTATCACTGTTTTGTTTCTTCAGTCCAGCATTTGACTGAGAAACCATGCACAAAATCACAATCACTTCAGCACTTCACCTTTACTTCACACTCTTGCTCAAATGCACGAGATCTTCACTTCTCTTTCACACCTACCCACACAAGCACACACATAAGCACACACGCACACATACACACAACTACTCGCACTCGCACACCTTCATGTCGCCAAAATTTTGAATGTCTTGGCTCATTTGTAATATTATTTACCCACACTGCACAATGCCACGCCCACAAACAAATCGCTTGAGCAATGCTACTAACACTTGACGGGTTGGTTAACAATTAATGATGATATTTTTGGACCTAGTTTAACATATGTATTAAGAAAACCCCATGACTAAACCTAAACCTAATCCTCAGCATGATAAATTATTATTAGTTTTTGGTTTCGGTTTCCCTTGCACTTGACCTAGTCCTAAGTTGTCCAGTTCTATCTGAATGTTCGTTGTAAAACCACATATGTAGTATGTAGTACCTAGCAGTACCTAGTAGCAGTACTTATGTACGTAATATTGTAGTTAGTCTCTAGCTAAATTAATTAGTTGACAAAAAAAAAAACAGCTAAAATGTTTATTATTGAACAATTATTAATCGTTTGCACCTGCTTCGTATTATCCTCTTTTTAATCTAGGAAACGGTAAATATAGCTCTAATAGCGGACGTTATAACGGTAAGTTAAAGCAAAACCATTTCTTTAATTGCTCCTCAGACTAATTTTGTCAATTATCGTTATTTTGGTAACAGATGTGCCGAATGGCAGATACTATCATGATGATTCTGGTAAATATGTCCATGTTGAAGGCCCCACTGGTCCTCCAGCCCCTCCATATGTGCACATAATTGGACCTGAGGGCGGATACGGAGGTGAAGGCGGCAATGGAGACGGCGGCGGTACCGGAGGTTTCGGACCTAACGGACCCGGAGGCCCCAAGGGACCCGGCGGACCAGGCGGTAAGTTTAATAAAGCAATTTATGCCACTAGGACCTTTCACTAATTATATTGGTAATGCAGGCCCAAAGGGACCTAATGGACCACCCGGCCCTCCCGGACCACCAGGTATGTTGGGAGTGAGAAGATGTTAGGATTAGACCAAGTAACATTTGAGAGTTTGTTAAAATTAAACGGGTTTTTGCGGTTAATAGGACCACCCGGACCTCCCGGCCATGATCGTCCCGGACCTAAGGGACCTTTCGGCCCACCCGGACCTCCCGGACCACCCGGCCCAGACCGTCCAGGACCTAAGGGACCTCCCGGACCACCCGGTCCCGATCGCCCTGGACCACCCGGCCCACCTGGCCCAGATCGTGGACATGATGAGCTGAGCCCACCTGGTAACCTTTAGAAATAGTACATTAATGATGCAAATTGACACTAAATAAATGTTGAACAATTCGTAGGACGTCGCCCAACATTCAGCCCGAACGATCCCAGACATTCGGACAAGGAGACTCCCGGCTATTTGCCGCCAGATCAACCGGGTAAAAACGTACCAAAGCCACCATCCTTCCCACAAATCATTGAACCGAATTATACACCACCAACTTTCAAGCCAAATTATATTCATAATGAAACACCAGTGCATAAGCAACCAGCAACCACTAAAAAGCCAACACTAACCTATATTCCTCCTTCTTTCCCAAATACCGTTCCTCCCCATCATGTTCCTGTGAATCCCCAACCACAACGACCAATACAGCCAAAGGTCCCGGCTATCACTATTAATACGGAGAGACCAACCATTAAACCACCAGTAAATACGGGTAATATTGATATCCATAAGACTGTGCCACCACCAATACAACACAAACCCGTACTGATCCCGAAACCACAGCCAACACAACCCTCACATCCAATTATCACCTTCAACACACCCAAACCGACTCCAAGACCGATTCCGGCTCAAGTACCGACCTACAAGCCATCGACTCCTCGGCCATTCACGCCACCGACATTCAAACCCATTTACGTACCTGAACTGCCACCGACGAACAACTACGTACAGCCAAAACAACCACCACAACCACAACCTTATCCTCAACCCAATAAGAATGTAACACCACGTCCCTCTCCCCCATTACATGTGCCGTCGCATCCGCCAAGCAGCGAAACCTGCGTATGTAATACCGATAAGACGCACTCATTTACCTCCTCCACCACCACAAACTCTAACTATCCCAACCCGAACCCGGCCTCGGTCGATTTTAACAAACAATTCACCGGCTTCACTGGAAACACAAATTTCGGCAGCATAACGAACGCTATGTCACTTAACCAAATCCCCGTGGTGCCACAAGCACCTGGCCTGCCCGCCTTCTATCCACCCGATAAGCTACCTAAGGGTGCTGTGATCGCCTTCATGCCAGTGGTCATCCTGCCCCAAGAGTACTATGCCAACTGCGAGGAAAATTCCCAACACACTACTGCCAACAAATATCAGACTGTCGATCCTTTCCCGTTGGGCGTGCAGCCTGCTGCCATCCCGAATGCCTTCAGTGTGCACTCAATCTTCTCGGGCGGAGCTCCGAGGGATCAATGCATGTGCCCATGCTCCTGCACACAGAACCTGAACAAATCGTACAAGAAACGCGAAACGAACGCTGAGGATGCCGCTGAGGTGAAAGCTGCTGTGGAACTTGAGGCAGTTAAGGTTGAAGCACCTGTTGCTGAAGCTTCCACGTCCGTTGAAGTCAAGGTTGAGGCTCCCGTCGAGACCAAGATTGAGACACCTGTTGCTGAGGCCTCTACCCCCGTGGAGGTCAAGGTTGAAGCTCCCGTTGCTGAAGCCTCCACTCCCGTAGAAGTCAAGGTTGAAGCACCTGCCACACCTGCAGAAACTAAAGTTGAGGCTGCTGTTGCTGAGGCTTCCTCCCCTGTGGAAGTCAAGGTTGAAGCTCCCGTTGCTGAGGCTTCCTCCCCTGTGGAAGTCAAGGTTGAAGCTCCCGTTGCTGAAGCTAAGGCTGAGACCCCCGTTGCTGAAGCTTCAACTCCAGTAGAGGTCAAGGTTGAAGCTCCCGTTGCTGAAGCTTCAACTCCTGTAGAAGTCAAGGTTGAGGCACCAGTTGCTGAAGCCAAGGCTGATGCTCCCGTTGCTGAGGCCTCCACTCCAGTGGAAGTCAAGGTTGAAGCACCCATTGCTGAAGCCTCTGCTCCAGTAGAAGTTAAGGTTGAGGCACCCGTTGCTGAAGCCAAGGTTGAGTCTCCCGTTGCTGAAGCCTCCACTCCCGTGGAAGTTAAGGTAGAGGCTCCCGCTACTCTGACGACCGAAAACGAAAAGATCACCGAATCGACTTCGAACTAGACAACAACAATTAGGAACATCTACAGAATTGACGTCAGGACGTCACTGAAACTAAAACTCTGCTCTAAACCCTAGAGCATCCCCCGCTTCCAACCTAGATCCCAGCACTGCAAGCACCGCTAATTCCCACAGCACATAATCCCAGCCCGAAGCTCCACAACTAACCCAGCTAACACAGCTTAGTCGTAAGTGTTTTTAGTAACGAGAATACTCTCTCAACCAGGAAAGGAAAAATCAGAAAAAGAAAGTAAAAAAAATGAAAAATGTTAGAAAAACAAAACGAAAAGAAAAGATAAACGAGACGAGAAAAGTGCCTTGAAATGTGTTCGTTAAAATTTCTATTGTTTAAAATGCACTTTAAACTTCTTGTCAACTCTGTCAACTATTTACTCAATCTATCTGACTTTACTGTTATAGTGTTGAATTTTCCAATTTTTCTCCAAACGGGGAAAGACGATTGTTTGTGACATGTTGTTTTTTATGCATATTTTTGTGTTTCTATGTATTAACTTGTATTTTGTTCACTTTCTTTAGATTAAGTTGATAGTTTATTTAATCTCTACTTTAATAATGCTAAAAACATGGAGAAATGAATTGTTATGTCTAAAGAGAAATTATGAAATTAAATAAAATGTAAGAAAAATCCATTGCGTTTTCAATTATTTTCCTGAGCCTTCCAGCAGCTAAGCCAAGCGTAGCGAAATCGTTTTAACAACGACGCCTAAAAGTATGCATTGCCTTCCCCGCAACAATAACAGTAGCAGCAAATGGAGACCTTGGCCATCAGAGCTTATCTAAGATCCAAACCCAAACCCAAGACACACGGTAGCACGCAAAATTGCAAATGAAAATGTTCCCAAAAAATTGAAGCGCAATTATGTTAATAATAATGATTTGTTTGTCTAGCATCAAGAATGCTTCTGCGTCGTGACATGTTGTACTCTGTTCAAAGTGAATAATTTAAGAGAATATACGGTAGTCAGATGTTATACAGAATATATGGTAGTCAGATGTTGTACTCTGATCAAAGTGAATAATTTAAGAGAATATATGGTAGTCCGATGTTATACAGTCAATGTATATACATAAATGGATTGAACAATTATATTAATTGGAAGCTCCTGATTTAATTAAATTATTTTTTCAATTTTATTTTATTGGATTAATCGCAAATAAATTGAGCTGTTTATTCAATTATTCGATTATTCATAAAATTATTTACGAATTGTTAAACGCTATGTTAACCAATGAATACTATATGTAAATAATACCTTAAGAGTGGAAAATATTCAATGAAATTGGGATGGTAATCTATTCACAGAATTTAGAGAACTTCCAAACTGTATGTAAGTAAGTATGTCTTTAATGATCTGAAGATTGACTGAATGGAAACATTAAATGGATTACCGTTGCAAGTCATCAAGAAATTAACATTTATTGGAAGATATCCGATCACTTCGATCGCCACTCACTAAGTAATATTTTCACTTTCTGATCACCTTAACTCTGTGTTCTACACATTCTCTAACAAGCGGCCAAATATTTACAGCGCATCTCTTAGTCTGCCACTAACAATCTCTTTCTCAAGTTGGCTGAATTGCGGTTAATAGCTTCTTTAAATTTCTAGCAAAGGGAACATCTTTTGCTGCTGGAATCTTATTAAAAAAGATTGATTTTAACTTATATTTATTATAGCGGAAGGCAGACAGGAAATGTTAAATCTTATTTGTATTTTTTTTCACTTGAAACGGTACCAGAACATCTAGCCATTGTTTATGTTTCCTGTAGGGCAATGCAATTCAAGTTTGTGATAAGAATATGCTTTAGCATGAAAGTGAAAGAGGGCTAGGCAGTTGTTACATAAAGAGCGACAACTTGTACAATATCTTTGTAGGCATTTCACCTTGAACATCGTAAATGTAACCCAGTTTTTGTTAATATTTACGACTGTGACAAGTCAATATTGAAAAAAGTTTGTAATTCCCGCAAACCCAAGGGCCTAAAGCCTCAAATTATTTTCACACGTTGAGCTCGGGTGTCAAAAAAAAAAGAAAAAAATAGTCAAAAGATACGCCATGCAGGTAATAATATTCACGAGAATGTATACTTGAATGTGACAAGTTAAAGTACATGTTTAAGTTGGGCCATAGAAGCCTAGGCTTTAGGAGAAAATAAAATAAATAAAATTCTAATGCCAATCTGTCGATTATTTATACCTCAATTTGTGGGCACACCTGTGAATTTATGAATGAATTTCAAGTGCGTGGGTTGAAGGGCAAAGCACTTGTATCTCTTTGGCTATTACAATGTTGACCACCTTAGTTGTTATTCGCTAGTTGTCGCAGGCCAGGCTAAGCCAAGAAAAGAAACACAAATAGGCAAAATATCGTGATACTTGGCAAATATTTACCCAAGCGGCCTCTGCTACGGATTTCCAGTTCAGTTTCAGGTCGAGGTGTATGTGTGCATGCGGATAATTGGAATTAAAGATATAGTAAGTAAACAATATGGACTGGAGTTCTCAAAAAAATGCGGCACAGTCGGGTGAGATGAAAGAAAGCGATCTGTGAGCCAAGTTAAACAAGGCAATTTTTCAGTTTGGTTGTATTTGAGTTGCTTGTTTTTATTTATGTTTGTTAAAGTTTAAGGCGCAAACAAAACAGCGCATCCAAAATTAAACTAGATTCACGCACAAAAGACAGAAAAAATGAGGCATTTATTTTGTCACCTGTCCGGACAAATATGAATAATAATAATACATAATCAGCTGGCAAAAGGTCGTAAGTGCTAGTTGAATTTGAATCTAGACATGCAACAGGGTTGCAAATGACTCAGAATTATGTTGTAATCTTAAAATAAAATTAAAATACGTAATTGTGCTTAAAGACATATTAATATACTTCTATTTAAATTACATTAGAGTCAAGATGTTTCTAATTTACAATTGATAATAAGAGTTTAAGTTGCAGCCCTGACAACGTAACTCACAATCTTCTTCATACTCGTGCTTTACGTGGCGTATGAGTAATAAACACAACGTAGCCGCCGCTTTAACTGGGCTTCTAAGTGCGACTTGCGACCAGGCCCAAAGCTTTATATTGTTTCGGTTTGTTTGTTTCAAAGTTGACGACGCTAAAGTTGAAGCTGAAGCTGAAGCTGAAACTGACGTTGACGTCGACGTCGCAACTCAGCCGGAAAATGAAAAATATAAATTGGCCCCACGGCTGGGAAACAGAATTATTTAACATACAAGTGTCGCGTCAGACAGTTGTCTTTCCTCCAGTCGTATTCTTCTTCGTCATTTGCTTCAGCTTGCCGAAATTATTCGCATTCTCAATTTCAATTCAATTCGGAAAGACACAGCATGTATGCCAAGTGCTTGACGCTATTGGTATGTATGAAAAGACAACACAACTCAAAAGCAATACTCTGTTAATTTGACGACGAAAATCTCAGTTGTTTGGGCTTGTGTGTGGCGCCTTGGGAGATGCCTTGCCAGCGGCACAGGATGCAAAAAGCGGCGACTTGGCCACCGCGGAAACTTCAGCGAAATGTAAGATTGCGTCAGAGTTGCTGTTGTCAAGTAAATGTTTAACTTTACCTCTTGCGTTCAAGTGCTTAACTTAGGCAGCTTATTTGGCCAGGGCACTGGATATCCCAACTACGGCTATAGCTACAACTACAATGGCTACAGACCCAACACTGGATACTATCCCAATACTGGATACTATCCCAACACAGGATACTATTACCCCAATAACAACTACTATGGCAGCACTGGAGGATCGTATTATCCCGGCTCTAGCAATGGCTACTATCCCAGCACTGGCAGTGGTTATTATCCTACGACAAACATACTAGGCTCGTCAGGATATGGCGGCTACGGTGGATATGGAGGTAATGGCGGCTTGAGACAGTATTCAGGTTATTGGCAGCCCGATTACAGTGGCCAACGCAATCGTGGTTACGGTTATTACCGGCAAACCGATCGCTATGGCCTGCCGCCAGTCAGGGAGCGTGATTACAACTATCGTGATCGCAGCAACTATGGCTCATATCGTGGCTATGACTAATTGTGTTGTCTTTGTTATTGTTGTTGTCGTTGATCTGCTTTTTATATATAACGCTTTGCTTTATGCTAATCATCAAGCAATAAATTCGCTAATGGCTACTAATTTAGTTTAAGCAGCATTTTAATAATCACTTTGTGCATTTTGCAGTAACTGACAAGTGTCGTTTCAGCTGCTGCTGGGGTTACGCCCAATTGCACGCTGAAATTTGTCATTACTGGTGTCATATGAGACCCTCCATTGGCATTGCAATAACATGTTGGTGTGTGTGTGTATGTGTGGTAATTGTTGTCTTAATCGACTTGTCGCGTCGCAATGTAATTTGTCTGCCAACGACAAGGTAGACGACGTATTTACAGTCGGTTGCCTAAAAGTATGCAATGTTTTTACGTTTTACACGCGTTGCCAACTCTTTTGTTAAAAGCATACGCATTGTTTGCGCTCCCTCTCTTTCTAACATTCTCTTTCGCAGGCCTGGTGCGCAACACATATGGCTAACTGAGAGGGAGACACAGAGCAGCAGCCGCTGAGAACTTTGGCAACTGTTATGCTTCGGCAAGCAGCAGCAGCAACTACAACAACAATATAGTAGTAATTACACACAATTCCCCTCGTAAAGTCTAACATGCACCTTATTGCATCGCCGAACTTGAATCACCCGCATTACCGACTAACAACTTTAACTGCAAGCAGCAAGCAGCAAGCACCAAGTAACATTGCAGCATGCTCCACCGTCCGCCTTACGCCTTCATCGTGCAAATTTGACACACATCTTATGACACAAGCAAAGAAGAAGCAGCAACAGTCGGAGCGCATTTTCAGGGCCAACTTTTTGCGGCTGCTTTTTATGTTTGCGTCTTAACTTATATAGTAAAGTCATGTTTATGTTTATACTTACTTGCTTTCCTTTTGTTTTGCGGAGACTAGCTGGGGGACAAATGGTGAACACAAAATGCATCGAAGCGTATGCTTTTTTCCCCCCAAAAATTCCGCTTGAGATGCTTGGCATGTTTTTGCTTGGCATCGAGCATCTCTTAGCTTTCCACTTTTCCAGTTGTCAGTCTAACGAACGGGTTTGTCGAGGGTGTTGACACTCCCAAAGTCGCTTCATGTTGCTGATAAGCTGTAACCAATTTGCTGTGTACAACAAACAAACAACAATAAAGTGAAGAACAACAAATTCGTTTGGTATTTGGTATTTCATTTTCATCTTAAGCCCTTCCATGCTGCTCGTTCCGCCCATAAAGTAAAGCTACAGCACATATTTTCATGCAGCATAAAAAAGCCATTTTAATCAGCGCAGAAAAGCAAGAATAATATATAAAATTTTTGCTGTATTTGGAAAATTTTCACCAACTTTGAACTGAGCCAAAGTCAACACACATATACACACACACATGAGCTCACGCACACACCGTAAATTTGGCATCATATGACAGCAATTAAATTGGTACTCGTAATTCTTCCTCGGGAGCAAAATATTCCATTCATTCAATTCTTTAATCTATCAATGCCCACATTGATGTCTCACTCTCCATCTGTTTGCCTCTCTCTCTCTCTCTCTGTCTATCTTCTGTCTGCTGTTTCAATGCTTCTTCCTATCTCTCTCCTCAACTGGTTCCATTCAATGAATGCGACGCTTCCTTCCGCGACGACCATAAAAAAGTTATGTGCAGATAGTTTATAAAATGCCGAAGATTAAATGCTCTTTTAGATGGTTTCTATGACAACTAAGTGTATTGTATATGACAAGTATATTCATCAGATAAGCTGACTTTGATGACGTTTTGTACAAAACTTTCCTTAGTTAGAATCTGCAACATTTAAATTACCACATGCTTTGTTGAATATATCTTTAATCGCATTATAACTGACAGCATAATTATTTGTATATATCAGCTAATGCAGATAGTTTGAGCAATGGAAATTACCATTTCATATCAAAGTCGTAACACCCATTAGCAGGGTGTGTGGAAAGAAGCAGAAATAACCAGCAAATGGTGTGCGGAATTTCATTTATCGTTAGATTGTTTAAAACATATATACACACTTGCACACACACACACACACACAGAGTCATATTTATGTGGTCATAAAAAATTGCTTCAATCGCAGAAATACTTTTTTCCCCTTCTTCTGGTTTCTGGTGCACTAAAATTATGATCAAATGAAACTAGACAACAAAAATTTACCCATACGCAATGTTGGCCGTGGCATTGCTGTTGTTTTTGTTGCTGTTAGCTGCACTGTTTGTTGTTGTTTATGGAAAACGATTTCGGCAAATACAAAAATAAAAGCAAAACAAAAATAATTAAAACATTGACAGTACAGAGCCACAGAGCTTGGGGCATGTAGCATTGTGCTGCCTCGCTTGTATGGCCGATGGTGCTTTTGTTGCCATCTTCAATAAATAAAATGATAAAGAAATGGAATTATTTGGCGAGGGGCTTTAGCATCGTCACGCGTTGAAATCTAATGTTAACAACATTTTAATTAACGCCAACAATAACAACAATTATACACAAAGGCCAAATTAAGGCATTCGAATACAATATGCATTTGTTATTGGATTAATCGACCACAGCCGCATCAGGCGGCAGTTTATTTAGCTCCAATGGTTGCCAAATATTTGCCTGGCATATTTTTAGTAAAGTCAGCATGAAATGTAAGCCAAATACGAGTGCTTGTGAATGCACTCACAACTGCACCTTGAACAGCACCTATAAGCCGCTTAAAGTTGCCAACTTGTGCAGGCTGAAATGAATATTGCTTCAGGTACACTGTGCGAAATCTGGAGGTGATAGACACAATTCTAATTATTAGTAATGGAATAAGTTGTAAAATTACGAAATTATTTATTTGTATTGCTTAAATTTCTTCGTTAAATATTAAATATAATAAAGATGCCATCATACTCTATTTCAAAGAGCCATATGTTAAGTTTATCTTTATTTACAAACATCAAAGGCTCATGAAATCTCATCCTCCTTGAAGGAAGAGCTGTCAGTAGCAGGTCAACTTCCCTTTCCTAGTTTGCTTTTAGCAACTTTGATTGTTGATAACTTCAACTTCTCTTTTCTATTGTATCGCTCAGTGTATAAATGTTTTCCGACTCCGGCAAAGCCGCCTAGTGTTGACAACTGACAAGCACTTTAAGAACTTTAGCAGCTCATCCACGTACTTATCTGGAGCCCATTGAGTTTCGCCCAGAAGCAAGGATAGAAATTGTTTCTTCACTTCTTACTTGCTTGGATGGCACTTTTGGCTTGCGGCTAAATGGCCAAAAACTTGGCACGACACTTCATAACTTGGGTGTTGCCGCTCAAACAAAGACGATTGTGAAGTTTACTTTGCTATTTCTTGTCTTAAATTCCATTGCAACTGAATTTTCTATCTGATTGAAATGTAAATTGTAATGCGGGTTACCTGTTGAGACGACGACATTGGCAATAGCATAGAGATTTAACCAATTTAAATTTTGAACCCACATCAAAATATGGATTTGGCGTAAACATTTTCAAATTGTCAAAAAAATCCTAAAAATATGTCACACACAAAATGGTTGACAGGTGTCTGGCAAAACGTTTAAAATTCCACGAAACTGTCCAACGAAAAAAATTAGATTCTGGGCAGCAGTTGGCAACATTTAAATGTCTGTATAAATCTATTAGCCTGGCTAAAAAATATATTAATCTAAGCTCAAGCTTCATAACTCAGTTAATTTTATAGCTCGCCATAATTTTGTTATAATTTTTGCTGTATCGCTATTGTCTCAGCGAGCAGACTCTATTTATATTCACATTCTCTGGGGAGTTGATCAACTGGCATGCTTACCTGATTAACACCTCAGCGAGTTGGGCGTGAGTTTGATTTGATTTGTTTCGATAAAAAAAATGGAGCCACGTGCCTCGCTCTGTCTCTAACTCCGACATAGTGTGTAGTATGAACAATGTTTTGACATTGACATTAAGCATCTTATAAATATGGCCAACTCCAGCTTTCTCTTTTTATATGCCAAACAAACAGACAAGTTAACCCTCTTTGGCATCCAGTGTTATCAAGAGCACGTGCAGAGCCCAGTGTCTATAAATGATTAAAATCATTATCATATCACATTTTGTTTGATTTGCTTTGCTCCCTCCTCCCCCTCGTTAGTGTGTAGCTGGCGGCATTACCAGACCTCCTGAGATTGTGTATAATGTGCATAAATCAATTCCATACGCCAGTTAACATTCTTCCATCTGCATTCAAGTGGAATTTAAGCATAATTGCATTTAATTTTATGCATAAATATCGAGTACCAAGAGCAGCAAGAGGGTGTTGCTCGAGTGTGAGCTAACAATGTAAATACTTCAATGATGATAGGCCATAAAAAAGGTACTTGATAACTTGATGGAATATACACAACACACACATGAGAAGCACAGTCCATTAAGGCGAAAGAGCGCATCAACAAATCGATTACCGAAGCGGAAATACTCTAGCAGGCCCTGATTGATGGACTGCCAAATGAAGTCTGTCAAAAGAGAGCAGTTGCAAACGCAAACTGTAAACACAAAATGGTTTTAAAAAACAAAATCAATAAGGAATGCTCGTCGCTTCTTATTTTTAAGCTGACTTGGCACTTTGATATCAAACACTCTAATGTACTAATCATGAAGAGCAGTTTAGTTAAGAAAGAGAAAATAACAAACTTCGAATTGACGAAGCTGATGTGCTCTAGACACTATTGATTGATTGTAATGTTGCTTAAATAGGCATTAACATTACAATTATTGTTTATCCTAATGAATAAAATTAGCAATATTAGCTATCAAGCATTTGTCAGAAAAACGCTGGAATGTTTCGCTTTAAATATAGACAATAATAACTGTAACTCTTTTGCCTGCAGAAAAGTTTATTCTACAATCGACAGACGACAAATAAAGCATAAAAGTCAAAGTCCAATACCATATACCCTATAATATGTCCCATAATACTACTGTGTAAACAAATAAATTTAATTTGAGCATTTAGCAGACAAACTGGTATCAGTAGCTATAAGAAGACTGTTAAAAGTCAGACTGAATACACATTACGTATACGCATGTATTTCTCTCTCTGTGTTGGTGTGAAATGTATCAAATCAAATCAAACTGTTGGAGCGAATCGAGTGATTTGAAGTTTTTAGATAGCACATTGTGCACAAAATTTAGTTAATTAGTTTGTATTTAATTCAATTCACAAGTAAATAACAAAAGTATTGAAAAATACACAAATTGATGACGACTTAAACGTCTGCTTTCTTCTGTAACTCGCCAAGATATTTGTGAAACCATTTAGAGTAATTTTAAGAGCTGAAATTAAGCGTGGCGCCATTAACGTTTCCCTCAAACATATACATCATACCCTAATCTGTTTCACAGCAGAGCTGGAGCTGGATATTAATTGTGTCTGCAAAAGGCAAGTGTCATCAATTGAAATGATAGCCCAGCACGCAAATGTCGCTGTCAATTGAAACAATTATTGATTGACCACAAAGGAGACACAAGCATTTTAATAAAGACCTCAAAGTGATACCCTTACGTGACCGTTGCTTATCGACGCATACAAGTAGTTGGCTCGCTTAATTGGCCCATATAAAGATACTAGTGTTTGCATTTGCCGAGAGAAAGAGAGATAACGTTGAAATCTTAGTCTATAGACTATACTATGTATAACATACTAATTGAATTAAAATAATCACAGCAATAAATAATTTATCGCAGTGGTCTTTTATCTGAAATGATCCCATAATCGAATCGGTGGATGGCAAAAAAACACTTTTCTTTTTTTTGCAGTATCATGAAGGGGGGCAATCAAACTGACAACAGAGCGACCATATATAAAAGTGGGTAGGTGCTTCTCCGCAAGGTAAATAAATACGACTTTAGCACGACTTTTTGGTCGCTGATATAAAGCAGAGACACGCCCATCCTCTTGTCAGTAATATTATTATTGTTGTTGTTGTTGATGTTGTTGCTGTTTACCGCAATGTGATTTTTATTGGTGTTCAGTGCGAAAATTGATTAAGATATAGCTGCACCTGCGTTGGTCTACCTTTTGCTTGTACCACATGACGTATGCGTATTCCTTGCCTTCAAGATAAAGTGCGCTGCGCTCTCCGTCCGTGTGTGAGTGTGTGTGCTCATGTGAGTGTGTGCGCACGCCTGCCTGCCTGTGTGTCTGTGTGAGGAATCAATAGAAGCGTATTCGCTTTGCCGGGCCGAAAAAAAAAGTGAAACACGGCTGCCATCAGTTGCTTCTGTGCGCTTTCATTGTGCGGTTGCTCGGCATTTAGCAGCGATCATCGGTCGTATACGTTATATTTTGTGCTGCATTTAAATTGTATCAAAATGGAAATCAAAGTGTCACGTCTCTCTCGTTTTAAGTGAATTATTATTGTTTTTCGTTTGTTTGGCATTGGCATGCAATTTGCATTGAATTGAGCCTTAATCAACGACCACCCAGACAACCAAATACACGCCATCAACAGGCGGAAAAACACTCGCTGTGTAATTAAAAATATAACGGCATAAAACTATGAACAATTGTCGATTGTGTGATTTTGATTATCAGCACTAAACAAATGTCCGCATAATCAATAACAAAATAACAAAAACCAAACCAAAAGCTAATTGCATTTTGCCAACAACACTAAGGTATTCGTGTGTTTGTGTGTGCTAAGTTATTATTAAATCATTATTATCATAACTATTGTATTTGCATAAATTGAAAGCGTCGCTGTAATTAATTTTTCATCAGAGTTTCACGCCAAAAAAAACGTGCAAAATTGTTTCACTAAAACCAATAAATATTTAAAGGTAACGATTGATATATCTATATGCGCCTGTATAATAATAATAAGAATAAAACGTGCAGAAAAATTTGCATTTCCGCTTATGACATTTAAATGCGTTTCAATTGCCATTGCATTGTACATTAAAATTAATTTTCATTACAATTAAGAGCATTAAATGCATTTGCGCCCTGTTCAATTGCCATCGCATTTAGAATACTAAATAATTGACGACAATGCAGCCGTCGAATTGCTAAATAGTCAACTATTCATTCATTCACTCACTCGATCGAATCTCATAAATAAACTATCAAATGTGGTGGACAGCAATAGGCAACTATGAGATACCCTGTGGAGTTACTTGAGGCAAGGATTAGTTAAACAGACAACTTGCATAATTTCAAAGTCTCAGCCTTTCAGCAAAAGTGAAGGTTGTTTGAATGTAATCATACCTCAATCGGCTTAATCGCCTATAATCAAAGAGTTTAAAGTGATATATGGAGTTATAAACAATACTGTGTAAACAATTCACAATCACAACAGATAGCCGTACGATTGATTTATTTATTGAGAGCTAACTAATTATACAATTATAAGCAGCTGGGATAAGTAAGCTTTGGCAAGTCGCATGATATTCTGAGAGATTTGATTAAATAAATAAATTGAAAGATGATTTTTTCTGCTCAATCAACTGTCAATTGATCTTTGCACGCTTTGATTTTAAAGCCTGAATACACATATCGTAAAGAAGGAGGAGGAATACACATTTAAATACCCTGCAGTATTTTATTGCTGTATTTTAATATAATTAATAATTGTCTATGGACATCCTCTGATGTATTTAGAATAGCAACTCTTCTAAAACTTTAGCTAATTCACCCCGCGTGTTAACTTTTAGCTGTAACAGGGTATATCAATCTATTAAAAATACATAGAGTTTTTGTTATTTGTTTGGCAATTTATTGTGTGCTTTGGCGAATTTATCAATGAATCTAAATCTCTTTTTTTTTTTAGCAACTGTGTGTTATGTGCAAGCTGGGTGGGTGGCATCGGTGGGTGGATGGTTTGAGAAAGATCAAGCACCTCAGCATACACAACGGTTTAATGTTTACTTTTCGGCAAATTCTTGGGGAAGTATTGTGGCACTTAATTGCGGATATAATTTGTTGAAATTAACAGAAAATAAAAAGAGCGAATTAAATAAATATTTTGCCTGAGTTTGTTTTGATCTAAAGCGAAATATAAACAACAAAACGAAAGTTGAGTGCGCTGATATCAGACCGTCTTTTGTCTGCTACATACATGGTGGAGTGCAAATAAAAATGCCAAAGCAACTAAGCATTTTCCCATTAAATAATTGAGTTATTAAAAGTGAATTCAATAAATAGCTACCGCAAACAAATTTCAAGAAAATTTTCCGATGATAGTCTTTGCGCTGAGAATTACGTCAACAAATTACCCTGTGGGTGGTAATGGCCAGGTGTTGTGCTTACACTTACAAGGCACTTCGAGGCACGCCCAGGAGAACTACGTGAAAGAGTGAAATGAAGAAATGTTGAAACAAATAACAAAGCATGTTCGCATCCGTTACAACCTTACCCCAAACGAACTGTAATTATGCGCTACAAGCGGAACCACAACAATATTGAAACAACCTAAGCCCAACCCAACCCGGGCAACATCTACAATTTCAACTTAAAAGACGTCGACGTCAGAGACGGCAAAGTGGTGGGGAATTTCTTGGCAGTCGCGTTGTTCATATTTATGATTGTAATGTGCTGAAGTAGAAAGAATTATTATACGCACTCGTATACTTGACTCCTATGGCATACTCGAACATGGCTGGCAACATTGCTGTAAAATGCGTTTTCCTTGTTTACCCGTCATATTTTCATTACTGCCGCACATTTTTCTTAGTTTGTCGGCGCGTGGTTTTAAAGTCAAGCAATTTCGAGTGCCTTTTTAATTTCTATTTAAATTGCGTGTCCTCCAGGGGTTTGAGTCCAGCCAAGCACGCCTTCTGATATGTCAAACAATGCTCTCATCTGAGACTTGCGCTTTGCTTTTATTACTTTTTCGCTTGAATTTCATTAAGCACTCGTCACGAGCTCTTTAATTGATTCGCCAGTTAATTACTTTCAGCTTAACATTCTGCAATAACAAATCTTGACGCCTTAACTACATACATTTTATATATTTAATTCTCCCGCCTTTTTATCCTTGAGTTTTTGTTAATGCCCTCGGCTGCCATGCTCCATTAATTACCATTTTTTCCATGCATTAAAATCACACATTTTCTTGGCTTCTTCAAGACAATGTTCGTGTTGTTTATTTTAAATAGAGTTGCCCAAAATGGGATTCAATTTCATATAAAAACACATATTGTGCTTATGTTATTGCAACAATGGTGTTATTCTAGTGAGAAAATTAAGCAAGCTGGAAGTTAAACTAATAAATCAAATATGATGAAAATGTTTGTGTTCAATTAGAAAAATTCTCTTTGAAACATATTGTTGAATAAAATGCATTTTGCCTTCGAAAAACTAACAGTCTGACTTTTCTAATCAAGGTGTAGAACGTGTAAATTATAAAAGCTGCATAAATATGCAGTTAAAGCATGTTTCATTGACAAACACTGAAACTTATAGTTAGGGGAAAAAAGATACTCCTTAACAAAGCTGTTTTTATGGGGGAAAAGGTGCAACAGAGTAAGCCAGTCAGCCACTTAAATTGTCATTTTGACTACCAAAAATAAAAGCCTACTTATTGGGGCGATGGTATGAAATTCTTTTAAATGTGAATCACGTTCTCATTTGCAATTATTCAACCAAAAAGACATTGAATTGGCATTTGGATAAAATACGAGGGAAATTGTTAGTATCATAAAAAATATATAAAATGAGATAAAGTTCGTGGTTGGGGTAACTTTTTTCTTCTTTTCCATTCTCTTTTGATTAAGCTTTAACTCTCAGTTACGGTATAAGTAACCAATTGGTTTGGTTGGCGTGGGAGCTGCCTTTGATGAGCACTTTCCTGGATTCATTGGCCACGAACATTAACGTAATTGTTGCTCTCTGTTTCTCTCAGTGGTCGCAAAAACAAAGAAAAAGAAGGGGAATTCGATACGCGTGAAACCTTTAGAAAATCGATAAAATTAAAAGTGTGCATTCCTTTCCACCTGCACAGGAATCACAGGGATTGATTGCATGCTTCGCCAATTTGGTTTTGATGAGCTTTTGCGGCAAGTTTCAGTCTAAAAAGGTTACACGAGAAAATAGCAAACTGAGCTGATGTTCATGGTCATGCATGAGCAGAGGTCAAAAGTTAAGGGCACAGGGATCGCAAGCCTCTTATCTGCCCTGGCCGAGGGGAGGAGGGGTAGAAGTTGCATGCTGTCACCTAATTCATAAATTTCATCAACATGTTTATCGCCAATACCCCGGTTGGGTTGCCTGGCACACAGAATTTAATGTGCCAAATGCTCACCGAAGCACGTAAACATTTCCACTTATTTCCACTTGTTTCCACTCTTGACGCTTTCCCCCCTCCATGTTGACACTTATTGAAAAATTGCAAATTTTTTGCTTGGCTTTTCTGCACAAACAAAATGCGAAAAGTCAATGGTGAATGGCGAAAGGCGACGAAGTTTTCTGTTTACTGTGGCAGCAATGCAAATATAAATACAAGTATTTCTATGGAAAACTGACGATCCTTGGATACGTTAAAGACCCTACTCTCCAACCCACATCTGTTTCTTGTCTGCAATAAACGGCAATTATTTGCAAATTTGTGCAAAATTTTCGCATTGATATACCCTCTAACTGCTGCATTGTCTAGAGGATATAGACAACATAAAAGCGACTAAGTGGTTGCTAAAGACAAGGTCTGTGTTAAATTGACCACGGGGTATTTTTTAGTCAATCACTTTGCTTAACAACTTAATGACTTTCTGAGACTTGTAGGGGGAAGAAAAATATGCTGTTGTTTCAATTGCTTTAGTGCTTAGTTTAGTAAACAACAAAGTTACTGTAATATGGCTGCAGGGCATCTTCCTGTCGCCCACACTCTTCTATTGTGTGCCTCGTTGCTTTTGTTTTTTTTTTTTTTTGCCCTATTATTTTGCATAAGCATGAGCATATTCTATATTTAGACGTATAATCTTAGAATTAAATCAATTTAAAATAATATATTTGATGTTCAGTTTTCATCCCCCATTGCTCTCGATGGTAGGAAAGGGTCTTAGCATAGGGAAGCAAGTTCCGTTTCACAGAACTTGAGCATTAAGTTTTCAACTTTGATCCCCCCCCCTTTTGCTAAGGAAATATTTCAACAGCAACGAGTAGCATCTAAATAACTTAAGCAATTACTTAACAAATTTACCCAGCTGCACTTTGGACATGCATTTTTCATCAAACTGTCGCTCTCCAGCTCACTTCACAGGCTGCAATTTGCCAAAATATTCAAATGTAAAGCACTTGCCCAATTCTAAAGATGCCAAAGGGCCAACATAAACAAATTTGTGAAATGATGCGATACTGCAGCAGAAACAGACAGAAAACAGAAACAAATATTATCGTAACCAAATGAACTCGTTCTCCTTCTCTTATTCTGATGAAAAGATGTAGCACGTGAAGCATTGTCAAAAGTTGTTTTCCTTGAATTATTTATCAAAAGTCCACCGGACTCTTGTGTTGAAGCTTCCTTTGTTTGGCCAGGTATCCCAAACAAGACGACAGGCCACGTTTTTTTTTTGTGCTTGAGGTATTCTGAAATTTTTAGGATATTTGCTACGCCTATTAATGATGTCTAGCTTATCTATCATTAATCATAAATAGCTATTAGTGAAATTCGAATTTGCCATATTATTTACAACGTTTAGTCTGTTATCTATTATCTCTACCAAATCTCAGTAGTAAATTGGCAATGCTATTTGTGTGATTAATTAAACAGTCCATTATTTATTCAACCAAAACTCACATTAATAAACATAATTGTTATTCTTAATTGCATTTTTAATTTCCGGCATTAATTGCTAATTTTGATTAATATATACATGAATTGCATTACATTTACAATTTGTATTAAAAAGAGTTTTGGATTTTAATTACGATTTTCGTTTCATTTTTCACATTAAATCTTTTGCAGAGCATTCATTGTTCGATATGCCACCATTATTTCTTGTATTTAGCTTGTTAAAGGTGCTTTTCTCGTGAAAAGCAAAGTAAAGATAGCAAAGTACACGAGTTTTCCTTTGAAGTAAAATCTCAGTTAGAAAACATTACTCTGCGTATAATTATTCTTATAATTAAAGCTCATTTTCCTTGAAAAATATGTGCCTGTCGCTTTTGTTACATTTATGGTCTCGAATTGATCAATCACTGACAATTTTTTTTGCTGTGCTTTTTGATTTATGTATGGTGTGGTATAAATGACTGAACTTCTGACCTAGACTCACTCTGCTGAGGCTCAGCAGAGAAGTCATTAGTCGAAATTTGAGTTTGTGGACATTGACGAGTTGCCTGGCGGCACATTGAATACTCATACGGGTACTCGTATGAGTAGATGTATGGGTAGACCAACATTGTCGCTTAACAATGACAACAATTAGTTGTATTAAATATTTATTAGGTTTTGTGGCATTTAGATAAATGTGATGTCTAGACCAACTCGTAAGTGAGTCGTAAATATGTATAAATAATGTACTTGGTATAAAATGGGAGAGGCTTTATCTGCCTGATTGGATGATTTTCTTTTTGTCAGAGCCCCGTCTGTATTGCATTCAAATGTGTTGATTAACTTGATTTATTTGCTTTGGGTCACAATGAAAGCCAAACTGTAATCCGTTTCAACCGAACTTCATGATATAGTGAAAGGAAGTTGCACTTTTAGTTTGATCCATAACTTGATTAATGCTAAAGACCAAACAAAGACATGTGTAGAAGGATTCTGTATGCAAACTCGTAAATCTAATTATATAAGAGAAGGGATTGTGTATACGACACAGAGTCCAATCATAGTGGGAATACCACCAAGTTGTAAATATGCAAAGTTAATTTTAATTACATTCCATGTGGCATATCTCACGGTTGGCAATCAACACTAAATATATTTGCCGCAAATTGCAAGACAGACAGCTAGACTGACAGACTGTCTGAGCAGTGTGAGACAGACAGATATTTGAATTTCAGCTGAAAATGTTTCTATTGAAAGCAATTGCTGGCGGATGGATATTCACCTGGCATTTAGCTGCAACAAATAAAAATAAAAACAAAAAAAAAAAACAATAACAATAACAAATTACCTGCAATCTTAAGACGTCGAAACCTAACAAAAGCCAGACAAATGCCACTCAGCCAGTCAATCGCCTGCGTTGCCCTTAGTATCATATACCCTCGTTTACATTCTCGTTAAAAATATTCAAAATCAATACAAGAAATAGGATTCTTCTACAAAGCAGCAGCTGTTAGTTTCCCATACTTCATGCATAACCAAAGACCTCTTGTATTTCCAGGAAAACCCTAGGCAAAAGGGTAAATCTAAAATCTGGCATAAAAACTTTACACGTGTTGTTTGTTCAACCTTCATATACATGTACCTTAATGAGTCGAGGTTAAACGTGAAATGTTTGCTAAGTATCTGTTGCATATTCGCACTTTAAGTATGCGAACACGTATTCCCATCGACTTACCCCACTTAAATTGCAAATGCTGCATCATTACGTGAGAATAATCAAGTCTAGTCATCGCATTTGTTTCTGCGATTAATATTTTAAAGCATTTTTTGAGGCAGTGCTTTGGCTTAGTATAAGCCTTTTATACCCTGTCCACTTCTAGGGTTACTTTGATTGATTAGCCAGCAGATTGAACTGCCTTTATAGTTGGCAGGAATTGAAGCCTCAATTGAATAGACAAAAAGGTAGCTGCGTCACAGTCTCTTCAGTGAAGCATCCTTATTTTGTTGTCAAGTGCTTTTCACCTGATTTCCAGTTAATGCTCAGGCTAAGCCTATGTCAATTATCTTAAAGATGGCATAACAATGAGCCAAAGTTATCAAGCACAAAATCCGAAGCCAAAAACACTCAACATAAGACGTCAGTCGAAGTCGATGGCACTTTGCTAAATTTGTTATGCTCGATATTTCGCAGTCATTAGACTACATGCCCCTTTTTGCTCAGTGGCATCTGCTCTGCATTTGACAAGAGACTTTAACAAAAGAATAATCACCATTTAAGACAGCCAAAGGAAGAGACAGCGCCCAGGATATGGCTTTGATTAAACACATGTGTATCGTATGTAGTAGGCCTGGGGCAAAGTGCTATGAACTTGCCACAATGCGATAGCAACAGAAAAGACGCGCCCGATATTTGTTTATTGGCGGAAGTATACATTGATTTGCCTGATAAGTAAATATGTATTGAGATTTCCTTTGACATTCAATTTCCTTGATGCTGGCAGGCTCCAGAAATACTCGGGCGAGTCTTCCGTATAAAATACTTAATTAAATTTTAATTATAGGCAGCTGGAAAAAAGTGATATGGTAAGGCATAATTTGGTTAGGGTCACGAACCCATGGATGAAAGTCAGGGGTATGACAAGCAGTCGCAACTTGCAACATGTTCGTGCAACTTGTTGTGTTTTGACTTCAAGTGGCAAGAACTTGAGTTGGCAGAACAGAACTTTGCCTTATTCGCATCCTGTCGTCGTGCCACAAAAAACCGAAGGCACCAACTTGCCGCACAGTTGATAACGCACGCTCGCGCGGTTAGCATGTGCAACAAACTCTCGAAACGAGGCATGAAAATATTTAGTGAGAGTGGCGCCACATTCAAACTGAAGCAAAAGTCAAGACTTGCCGCACAATTAATAGAATTTCTGCAGAAAACCTTCATATAATTAAATAACAAAATTGGGCAAGAATAACAGCAGAGAGTGAGAGTGAGAACTTATTGAGCAGCCTGTTGAGAAGGCTGGCAACTTACAGCACCTGTGGGTAACATTCGCATTTATTACGATTACATTTAATACCGCAATATCCACACACACACACACACACACAATCACATCCGCAGACACATCCTTTGCCTCGAGGTGTCGTTTGTGTTTGTGCCTTTGTTTTGCTTTTTATTTGAATGTGACTTATATTACCGTTCATTCGAATCTGGCACGTGGATGCCCTGCTGGGATACGGATTCGGATACGCCTTCTTTCACCACAAAAAGGATCAGTGGATACGTGAATTTGACACAGGATTGCGAAAAGAGTTCGACCAACTTAATTGCCATTTTAATATTTAATGCTGCGCATCTTTGACTATTTTCATAAAAGTATACCCAAGAGAGGCGGCCATCAAAGCAGATGCAAATTGACAGGATGCGTTGCTAATGAGCTGCGATACAAACAAGCCACAAACTCATTATATTGTCTGTGACATAAACGCCAGCTCGTATATCCTTTGGGTGCCAGCATTTGATATGCCAACGAGTTGAGCAGAGCAGAGCAACAGCCTTTTTGCATTATGTTGTTACTTCTTTTTTTATTATCGAAACAGGTGTTAAAAAGTGCTTAATTAATATTTATAATCGAAATACTAAGTGCCAGAGGTCAGAGCTTATTAACTATGCAAATCGCTGGAGCCAGACCTTAATTAACATTTAATGCAGGAAATTAAGAGAGCAAGCCAGCGAGACCAAAAGCAAGACATGCAAACAATTAAATGAGACAGCAGAAAATTTCTGCACAACTGAACTAAGCCCCAAATTGCCAGCTTAAATTGTCCTCGAGACTAAGAAGACAAGTAAATAGACCAGACAGCGATGAACTCAAGGAAAGGAGGGAATACCTCATGCAAGTGCGGGTGAATGCTTGCAGACAAGTCTAAATATAGCACAGTGCAAACAAATTTTCTTCGATGGCAAGATCATTTTTATGAGCAAACACTTTTCCTAAGTTCTCAATGGTATGCTCAATTTCAAACTCGCCTTTGTCAGCCTTTTTTCCCTATTGCTTTCCGCTCTCAATTAAATGCTTATTTGCTTCTCTCTGTGTTCCCCACTGCTTATCTTTTTCTTTGTTCTTCTCACCTCCTCATGCCTCACATGCCGTATACGCAATAATTTCTATTTAAAGCGACTGAACATTGAAAATTTCTATTGGTCTTTTGATGGCGATATACTTCTTTCTAAGTTCGGCACGTGATATCGTTTTATAAGTATGTGAACATTCACTTTGAAGTCACACACTGCGTCTCGCTGTCTGTCCGCTTGTCTGGCTGGCGCTTTGTGCGTTGTATTTGCATTTTTGTATTTTAATATGCGTCATTCAATAATCTTCTCACAAAAATTCCCTATTTTCCACTTTTATTGAGATTGAGTGTTGTGTTTTTTTTAAACTCCAAACAATCTCTCTGTTGCTCAAGATGTTTGTCAATCTTATAAATTAATTGAAAACGTCCTTGCAAGGACTCTTTGAGACTCACAACTTGCCACTGTTGTGCTTAACAGCTTTTCACGCTGTGTTTCACTGAAGCGGAGATCCTTTGATTCCTTCCATCGAAACATGCAACTCAATGAGCCATCAAATGTGCCCACTAAGTAATTGAATGTCCCCAGAGAGAGAGTTGCTGCCATTGCGCACAATTTGGAGACTAATTGATAATCTCAGCTTGGCAGCACATTTGCACGCTTTTCATATATTTTTTACAATAATTTTTCAGCGTTAAGTGCCGAATGAAGCATAAAAGGATTTTATGGCCCGCACGACAATATCCTTAACTAACATGCACACATTCGCACTCACAGTTGCTAGGTCATAAAGTCACAGGACTGCTGTCGTCCTTGTGAACTGATAAAGCATCAAGTTAAATGAGTTGCATGCCCCAAACAATGTCCCACCACCTGTGTGAAAATGTCAAATAATAAAAGCCTTGCCACACACGAATACAATCTATGGTGATAACAATGAGATTCGCTTTCACTTCTTCACTTGGCCTTTTGTCGTCCTTTTCTGATAAAAAATGTATGAGGGGATATAAGCTTTATTTTTGGGTTACGCTTACGTTTAATCAATTTAAGCAAAAACCCCTAAACTGAGCCTGGCCTTGGGTCTGGGCTAATTTAAGGTTTCCATATTATGAGTAAAAGCCGATTAAAGTGCTTCCAACAAATATATAGTAAGAGTACGTGAAACTTTATGGCATTTCACAGTGTACCACGAAATCTACTTAACAGGGGGAGTTTTTCCTTTAAATTATTCTCGGACCCGTATGTAGACAGGACCCATACCCGAGCCCGAACAAAAGACCCTTGACTTTCCCTTAGGTATGTGAATAAATTGCATAACGAAATGAAATTCTTGAGCTTTTACTTAAAACACAATGCGTCCTTTAAGCGGGTTCTTATCATTTTAAACAAATATTTGAATTAAACTAAATTCAATTGATGCAAATTACGGTTGAGTGTTGTTGACTTATTATTTAATAAGCCAAACAATGAAAGTTTAATTGTATAAAAAAAGTAACATTGAGTTACTCTGATTGTTTTAACGTGCGCTGATTATTCAATTAAGAAACCTGAACAAAATCAAAATGAATTTTAACTTTATTTTATGGCAATGCCTACCAGGTTTCAGCTTTTACCTGCTGGCCGCTTCATTTCGCTTCGTACAATTTTCGCTTGTCAATATGAAAACAAAACAATATTGTTGTACATTGCGAAAGAGCAAATATGTGGTGTTTAAAAACAAACAATAACTTGGCCAATGATGCAGTGGCCCTGTGGTCAGTCAGTCCAGTTCACTGTCCGTCAATGTCAAATGACCGATGGCCATGAAAGCTGGTCTAACCAAATGTTGGCACCAAGTGAAATCTCACTCATGTCGTCCTGACTTTCTAACGCCTGCACTTGACGCATAGCATGCTGCCCGGCAGGCAGCCAAGGGTTGGGCAACGCTTTCAATTATATAAAATAAACTTTGGATATGTGAAACCTGACAGCTGACTCTAACTCATGTCCAGGGTTAACTGAACTAAAAGCTGATAAAGCCTCTGGCTGTATCTGGATGCGCTTTCGGTCAGACAATTGCTACTGCAAATGGCTTGTCTCTTACTTGGACATAACGACATCAAGTTGACTTGCATTTTACCTTTGATTCCATTCTCTCTTTCTCTCGAATGTGACAGCTTATAAAGGCAGACATTGAGGTTGATGAAACACAACAGAAGAAGAGATAAAACCGTAGACGAGCTAGTTAAAACAACAATAGTTTAACCAGAACTTGTTGACTGATAAAATGTTTTTTCTAGCAACAACCAGCTAAGCTTTTAATCCCCCCATGTCAAATCCTTGCAATGCAATTGAAACATATTTTTCCTCATCCATCTTTACATTTCATTTTCTGGCAAAATGTCAGTTAAATTCTTTGCAAGAATATTCGTTTTATATAATCCCCCACTCATTAATTTCAGACTGTCTTGCAGACGAACGCTGCTGTGGCTGCGGCATTAAAATGCATTGCATCTCATAAATAAAAGCGCGTTTTGGCGAAACGAATTTTGGCTAAGCCAGAAATTCGCGCAGCTTTTACAAATAGACGCTACTTTGTCTTAAGGGAGAATCAAGTGATATCAACCATAACAACAACAGATAGCAGCAGCTGAAGAAACAACAATTACAATAATACAATGGGAGCGGATATTATATATAACCAACATGACCATGAGAAACTGTTGCCAGGCGCCGAGGAGGAAGCGGAATTTGGTAAGTTGCCAACTAGAGTGTGTCTATTTTTCTCACTCTTTTCGAACAGAACTAATGAACTAATGATACTCATGACATAAACTCAATAATTCGGTTACCATTTATCATACCATTGTCAAGTTGGTTTGCTTAACTTGCAACAAAGTTGTTTGAGATACTTTGATCTATGACAGAAGTCAGCCAGCTGGATAATTCTTCAATTATTAACGATTTGTGGAAAGCATTGAGCATGCATAAATAATCGCTTGCTGTGAAAGCTAAAAGAGAAAAAAATAAAGCAATTGTATTTTTATTAGAACACTTTAAATTCCAATAATTGCTTGGGAAGTTTTATGTGGAAAATATAATTCAGTTAAAAGATAATTTTAATTGGTATACCCAGTGCCTTTTAAAAATGTACCATAGTTTTATATGGAATTAGACATGTTGGTCCCTCTGTCTAAGTGCTTGACACAGACAATAAAGACTGGACATCCGAATCAAGGCAAATATGTATATACACACATTGTGTCTGCCACGCCCCCTTTGTCAATAAAGTCGAAACACCGAAACTAGTCCATTGTCTCATGTAAAATGTTTATAACTTGAACAACTATCAAGGTAAAGACGTATGGGATTTGCTGAACCATCTTAATATACCCTGTAAATTCTATATTTGTATTAATCGAAATAAGAGACACAAGAGTTTTATAAAAAGTTTTTTAATGTTTATATGTATATGTTTCAATACATACATGAATGTTAAAAGGGTATTGCGAAGTCGGCAATTCTTAACTTTATGCTTCCTAACGTTTATGCTATTTGCAATTTTAAATTTTAACTTTTGATGACAGCGAAGCTGGCTACTTTGCAAGCCAAGTAACTCTGTGTTGCATACTAAAACTAAAACACTTTACTAAAAAAAAATAAGTACGAGTATTTCATAAAATATGTAAATCAAAGTTAATATTTGAAAGAGCTGCAAATTTTATATTGAATTAAATGTTAAAGTTGAAGCCCATGCATTAGTATAGGGGCTGTTTTCAATTGCAAATAGGGCAGGATATATTTCCATTCATAACCCTCATCATGCTGCCAATGTATTGATGCTTAAAAACCCCATCTTAAATGACTGCAGTCTGTGTGTAGTTTCCATCCAGAGGACTTATGCTCCAATGCAACTGATTTCAGTGAGCTCCCCACAGCCTTCGTCTATTACCCCAGAACATTTACAATACACGAACTTGCATCCGCTTTCACAGGATTTATCAGTGCTGCCTAATGCCCATTGTACAATCTAATAAATGTTCACTCGACATAATTTGATACATCAGCAACTGTTTGACGGATATTAAAATAAATACAATGAATAAAATAAAGAAAATATCACAAAATTGATCTTGTAATAGCAGCGTATATTTTATTATTCAATTTAACTATTTAACTATAAATATAAAATTCCATTTAAACTTTAAATTGCAAAGGGCAAATTCAATACTTAGCCGCTGCCCACTGCTGTCCTGACCTGACTGCCAACTGTCAACTGTAGTTGGCTACTGCTGCTTCTGGTTCGTCTGTTAATCAGAGTATCTGTCATTTTAAGTGCCTTGCGAAATTATTTCAATTATGTCCTTTTGCCATTTCTATTTATAATCACTTGGTATTCTGTCTGTCTTCTCTTTTGCCCGCACACAGAACGTCTTTACATGGCACCCGTGGAAATTGTGGCGTTGCTTTCCATCTTCTACGGCGGCATTAGCATTATTGCTGTCATTGGCAACACTCTGGTGATTTGGGTTGTTGCCACCACTCGACAAATGCGGACCGTTACCAATATGTATATTGCAAATCTGGCATTCGCGGATGTCATCATTGGATTGTTCAGCATACCGTTTCAGGTGAGTGCAGTGCACAAGTATTTTCTAATTACGCAAATGCTGACCATTCAGTTGATTTTGGCAGTGGGAGTGGGAGTGGTTGGCTAATTAGGCACGGCTGGATAAATATTTTTAGTGTGAAGCAAATGCAGCTATGCGCGAAAATGCTGAATGAAAAGTGTCAGGGTTTTAGCATTAATTAAACATTGCGTATACGCAGCGTGGAGCAAGAGACCTGTTAAATAAATTGTGTTTACAGATTTTTCGCCTGCCTGTTAACACTTTGTGCACATAAATCAGTTTAATGGCATTAGCCTAGTTTCATTTGCGGCTGCTATTGGTATTCCCTTTATGACACAGCCACAAACAAAACACGACAAACATCGATTTCACTATAATCGAGCGTCAATTTAATTTCCGGAGCTTAAACACACCCCCAAACATTTTATGGATTAGAACTCCCTCTCTCTCTCTCTATCTGTCTGTCTGTCTGTCTCTGGCTGATTCTCGACTCTCGTCTGATATCTGATAATGGAGCTCTTCCCTTTTCTGGGGACCAAGTGTTAATGGGCTTAGTTGCTTCGTGCTGCGAACACAAAATGTGCTAAAAGCCAATATGGTAATACCACCGTAATGCAATATCTGAATTTCCATTTTTTGGCAACGATAAATTAACTTTTTATGAACTTGTCGTTCAACGGCAATCGACAGGCACCTTTGTCTCACAATCCACATGTCTATCGATTGTGCTTGCATTGCCAACATGCAAATTATGAATTGAATTTTCAATTTTTCCAATTTCCCATGAAGTCTCTGTGCATAATTGAGTTGCCATTAAGTGAAACGCACAAAAACCGACATTGTCTGACGTTAATATTCAATTTGCAAATGGATTCCAAGTAAATAGTGGCGTTCAACGAAAGTCAAAGCAGAGGAAACAGTGGAAAAATTAAGTTAAATTCAATTGAGCAAAGGAAAAATAAAGAAAAGTAGTTAAGACAATAAAGTCTTAAAGAAGTTGCAATTAATTTCAAATAAACTCAGGAAACCAAACCAGATTTACAAGCAGAACAAAGTGGTGTATAAACCATTATAATATAATGTTATTTCCAGTAGATTCTATTACTAAAGTACACTCATTATTTTCTAAAAAAAACACAGTTCACTAATTGTCTATTAACTGCATTAAATGCAGAGTTGTTGGTTTAAATAATTAACTAATATGTCTAGACAACAACTACTACACATAAGAGATTTGCTTTGCTCAGATTTTGTGTTTAGCATCTTGCTTTATCATTGTCAAATGCAGGCATAATAAATGCTCATTTAGTTGGCATTCAAATGGTAGACTGCTGTCACAACAAATGGTAGACTGCTGTCACAACAAATTGCCAGTGCTATCAATAAAAAAGTGTGCGTTCCGCAATTTGCACTAATTGTTTGGATGCTTGAATGCTGTCCCATTTCTCGCCACTGGATAACATGTGCTGCCTGCAACTCAACTCAATTTATACACACGTGCTTTAGCTCCATTCTCAAATGCAAACCACCCACGTATCCAAAAGCACACATACGCACTTGGAGTGTGCACACAAATCACAGCTTGATGCCACAGAACACAGGACACAGGACATGCAGGATATAGCGCAGTTTGACATTGAGCATAGTTTTGCCAATTTATGCTCGACCAAATGGCTGGGGTTAGTTTGTGCAGGAGTCCTCCTTTGGGTTATTGTTGTCGCTGTTAATGGTATTTGTGCTACGGTTGTGTCCTGCTCGCTATTTAATAGGGGATAACTGTGCGTAGAGCACCATTTAATGCACACAGCATCCATGTGATAATTTTTCCATGTTTTCCTCTTAATTTTTTTCTTTTTTGGTCTTTTCAGTTTCAGGCCGCACTGCTGCAAAGCTGGAATTTACCGTACTTTATGTGCGGCTTCTGTCCCTTTGTGCAGGCACTCAGCGTAAATGTCTCGGTGTTTACGTTAACTGCAATTGCCATAGATCGACATCGGGCCATAATTAATCCATTGAGGTAAATCCAGCTAGCTGATGACTCAATAATGGCTTTGTCTCATTAAAATGGGATTATTTTTGTTGTTAACCATAGAGCACGTCCCACCAAGTTCGTATCGAAGTTCATAATTGCTGGCATTTGGCTCCTGGCGCTCGTCTTTGCCGCCCCCTTCCCCATCGCCTTTCGGGTGAGGGAAATAACCGAACTTATACGAGGTAAGTGTGCACTCGCAAAAAATCATATGGGGAAGACTTTATTTGAAACGGTTTAAAGAACATAATGGTATATTTTCCTTTAAATTCAATGCAATTGCAATTTTAATTTGAAAGTAGTTTGATTATTTATAAGAAAAATAAGTTGTATAAATTATTATTAATTATTAATATTTAAGATATGAAAATATCTTTCTTGAACTTCTGAGGAATACATCAATTTGTTATTATATCATATTATCATATCATATCAAAAACATATAAGAAATAATACATAAAATATTTGTTGGAAATATATAACATATTAAATGCAAATTTGGGGAATAATTAAATAAGTGGAAAAAGTCAATTATTATTATTATATTAACACAAACAAATATTTATTTAAAAATGAAGACAATGCATATGAATATTTCCTTTATTTTGTGCAGTGTATTTTACCCATGAAACCCATTTAAATTGTCTTTACAGAAAACGACGAATACTATAACCTGACTCGACCTTTTTGTGAGAACACAAATCTGTCGGACGAGCAGCTCAAAATGTATCGCTACGCCTTGGCCATTGTGCAGTATCTGGTGCCATTTTGTGTGATTAGCTTCGTCTACATTCAAATGGCTGTCAGATTGTGGGGCACTCGAGCACCAGGCAATGCGCAGGACTCGCGCGACATAACACTGCTAAAGAACAAGAAAAAGGTGAGTAGTTGGTGCTATCATGTTATCATGATGTTGTATTAAATGGTTTAACATTTCATTGCCAGGTCATTAAGATGTTAATTATTGTTGTGGTCATCTTCGGTCTCTGCTGGCTGCCATTACAGCTGTATAATATCTTGCACGTGACGATACCCGAAATCAATGACTATCATTTTATAAGTATCGTTTGGTTCTGCTCCGATTGGTTGGCCATGAGCAACAGCTGCTACAATCCCTTCATCTATGGCATCTACAATGTGAGTACGACCAAACAATGCCAGGCTATATTTGTAACCGAACAGAGTCCCGTCAAGAGTTAAGTGCAGCTTTACACATACGGTGGAGACTCGATGGAGATGTCAGTTGACTGGCCACGTGTTTGCTTCAATTCAATTTCTTTTATTTGCCATCAATTTGATTATCTACCAGACGAACGCACATTGTCAATTATTTTTACAATAGCACAATCAATTTCCGAGCATTATTATAAATAGCTAAATCTACATTTACCATTCCATCCATCCACTCAAGTTAATTAAAAGCACGTTCCACTGTTGCCAATAATAAACACCTACAGCAATCCTGTCAAACACATAAAGCCCATCTAGGCCCTAGCCCTAACGATAAACAACAATCCGCAAATCGCTGGCATAAAAGCGCAAATATTTTGCCTTCTTTTTGAGAAATGTCCTTCACCACCTCCTGCCCCGAAATCGATAAAAACGACAAGGAACAACAGCAGGCACGTAAACTTTTTGTGTCCCCATGAAGCAGACAAAAGAATCTGTTTTTCGCTCACTCACTGACTATTCATGTGTGGGCGGCTGTTGGCCATAAATGCTCTAGATATTTTGAGACAAAAGTTTGCCGACAAATATTTTGGTTTACGGCCCAAGTGGGCAACTCACGGTGGTGGGAATAGTGGGGCAGACATCCGTCTAGAGTGGAGTAGAGGCAATTAGGAAGTTTTGGCTAAGGAGAAACCAGGGAGTTCAATTTGATAGACCCAAGTGACAGATGGCACAATAAGTAGTAAAATCACAAGGCTCAACATTCATTAGCAACTTTTCTTGCGCAAGGATTTTTTTATATCGAAGTCTATTGAGTGGAGAGGTTAGGGCCACTTAACAGAGTGCATTAACTTGGTTCAAAGGTTTGCCACTATTTGTGAAACTAGGCAGAAGCATGCTGATTTGTTTTGCTAAAATAGTAAAAGAGAGAGATGAAAGAGTAGCAAATAAATTCCTAAAAGAAACTAATGCATTTCATGTGAACCACTCAACAAATTAAGGAGAATTTCCTACTTGGTTGAACAAAATAATTTACTTTTGAAGTGCAGTTCATTGGAAACCCTCATTCTGCAAAGGGGTACTTCGTGTTTACAAGTAAAATAATTTAAAAACTGTCCAAAATAACAAAATTAAACCTTGCTAGTAGACATATTTTGTTTATTTAGAATTTCTGTAGATATTTTGAGTTTATTTTATTTAAAATATCAGTAAGCTGTCAATTAGTAGACTAAATGAAATTCAGATTATATCTATCCATGTCAGAGCATTCCGTTGTCGGAAAAGCAAAACAATAGTGGCATATTAATATTATTTACAAATTGAGCATTCTGTTGTTGTCTTGCTTGAATGTTATTGTGCAACGAATATTTTCATTAGACAGCAGTATAAAAGTTTGAGAGTTTGATTGACATTTGCGTATTTGTTTACGAGCACATTGTTTGCTTTGTGATTTTATTATTTATCATGTATTTGCAGGAAAAGTTCAAGCGGGAATTTAACAAGCGTTTTGCGGCCTGCTTCTGCAAATTCCAAACGACTCTGGACCATCATGAACGAACCTTTTCGATGCACACGCGCGCCAGCTCCATACGCTCCTCCTATGCCAATTCATCGATGCGCATACGCAGCAATTTCTTTGGGGGTCGCAGCAACGGGAGCGGGGGCATTGGCAAGACAATGGGCTTGCATATGAGTCGCAATGGTTACCATGCGAATGGCCAAGCGCATGATGTGAGCAATCTCAATGGCAATGGCAATGGTCATGGACTGGCCAATAGTGGCTACAACAATAATGGACATCATCAGACTGTGGTTACATTTGCCAGCGGCGGCACAACGATGCCGCCATGGAGACGAAATAACTTCAAGCCACTGCATCCGGATGTGGTCGAATGCGAGGATGATTTGACACTAATGGAGCTGCCATCGACCAGCGAGGAGCTGCCCTCAAGCATTGCGGGCGCGGGAGTGCAGCTGGCACTACTTAAAGCCGAGTCCCGAGAAAGTTCCAGTTGCATTTGTGAGCAGGAATTTGGCAGCCGCACTGAGTGTGACGGTACTTGCATACTCAGCGAAGTTTCCCGGGTGCAGCAGCCGGTGGTGACAAGGGCGGGGTGTGGAGGTTGCAAGTCGGAAGGCGAAGCTTTGTGGCAGCCACTGTAAGGTTAGTCAAATGGAAATTTGAGCTGCACCGTCTGTGATTTCGTAATAATGAATTGTGATTACAAATACAATGAGAAAGGAAGTTGAATGATGTTACCATAACATATAAGCTGGATACTTGCGAGTCCCTGTACAGTATTATACAATAAATGTATTCAAAGTGTAGTCAACTTTTGCATGTCGAATTAAATGCTAGCTTTAAATCAACTTTCCAAACGTTACAAGAACAAACAAAAAAAGAACATTATTTATACTGTAGTATTAAAAGTGTCGAAATCGAAATCGAATTAAAAATTCCACGCAGCATTTGCAATATAAACAAACATAAAATAAATGTATTTTTATTTGGCCAACTCGGCTAATATCTCACCTCTCGCATTTTTCGCTTTAAGTAATAGACACATGAAATCAATTAACTAGCATTAAACGTAAATTATGAAACTTGTTTTTAAACAATAATAAAAACCTATTTATAAATATACTATCTGTAAATTGTGTGTAAAAAGGCTAATAATTGTAATTGTATTGTAATGGAAGCATAAACATTTCGCGTCATTAAACACAAATCAAACAACTATTCTCAGAGTGTGTATACTTTATGGGTTATGAACTGTAATCGACTATTAATCTCTGCCATTAATTATGCCATAATTGACGCCATTAAATGAAACATGATTTCCACTTGAATTGTGCTTAAAATGCAACTGCCAACAGAGAGCTTTCAATGCCTTAGCAGCGCTTGTTTATAGCAAGTCATTGAACTTGGCATTGATTTAAAGAGCTTTTCAATCGGTTGCCATAAGAAACTGCTTTTTCTCAAGCTGCACAAGCTTTTGCCGTCGCATGCTTAGCGCAGACCCAAACCGGAAACTAAGCGAAGCTCAAGATGAAGTTTGCCAAAGCTTTGCATTTGCTTTAAACGAGCAAAGAAAACAGAAAAAGCTTTTGCGACCACAGGGTGTTCTTGGCACTTAATGAACTGCTGCTGACTAAGAATTGGAGTTTAAGGTGGAAATGATTGGATTATTAAAGCACAACATGATGTAATTAATTTAAAAAGAATTTGAAAAACAAAATGAATGAATTTGCATGCAATTTAGAGCGCAGTTTTTATTTGCAGCTTTATTTATGCGCAATCAGAATTTGAAATGAACTACGGTCGGGTTTAAAGGTCGCCTGTGATATGATTAAACTAAGCTAATAGCAGGACAAACAAAGCGGCACATCCTGGTTGACAAACACTAACAAAATATGGCAACAACAAGGATACTCGTTACAGCAACAACAACATCGAGAGTGTCACGCAATAGTCGGCATATGTGCGGCTCTAGTTGCCTTCTTTTTATGCCACATGCAATCAAACAACATATGCTGCACTCTGGCCAACACAAACACACACACACACAGAGACACACACGCACAGAGACCGTTAGATACACAGTGCAAAACACGCAATGAACTGACTGAGTGGACATGCACATGAACAAGGGCCATGCTGGCCGTGGCAGACACATACGGTCAGACAGACAGACAGACGGACGGACGGGCAGACAGACACTCTAATACAGCGTCAGGAATATTTTCAGATAACTGGACACTTGGTTGCATGTCCTGGCAGCAGCAGCAGACACAAGGCGCATTGGCTGTTGATAATTGAATAATTAACAATGTTTAAAACGGCGAGAGGCGTCTAACGACAGGGAAGAGTGAGAGGGTGAGTTTGTCACTGACAAACTGTGCTTGTATATGTGTGTGTGCGAGTGTGTGTGTGTACAGCAGGTCAGCAGGTCAAATGCAACCGCAATGTCAGCGTGAGACCTCAACAGGCCGCAAAGCCATTTAGTTGAATAACTCACCAAGTACACCACTTACACACACACACACACACACACACACACCCCTACACATACACTCGCACTCAAGCACACTGCCATGTGTGTATGATATAATTGGGTTAGCGTTTCCTTTAAATAATTGACATTTCGGTGGGAAAATCTTCATGGCACATTGACTGTCATTTATTGATTGACATCGTTGGATATCGCCCGTATATTATTTTTAACAATTAGAACAAAAACAAAAAACAACTAACTCAAAAGCACTTTCAATGTGCGTCCGGCCTTGCAGTTGAGCAGTTCGTTTATATTTATTTCTAGTGCAAAATGCATGAAACCAGCGACAATAAAGGTGCGTACAAAAGAGATTGCCCATTAAAGATATACTATAATTGTGCAATCGATAGAAAGTGCTTAAAGAACCGCTATTGTTGAGATTAATTGAACGATTTATGCAATACATTAAATAAGGGAATTGTTGTAGTATTTGTGTTTACAATAAATTGTGAAGAAGTGCACTTAAATCTTGACCACAATTATGAGAATTACAACACATAGCGTCATTGATATACTGACTTGCCAAGATAATTTTCAAAGTAATTAGTAAAAAATACAAAACAAATATATATTCTATTTTAAATACTATATATATTTTTAGACTCAACTAAGATTGGCTGTTCACTGACAAAAATATCACAATAACAACGAAGCAAGAGACTGTAAAATAAAATACTTATTTTTTTTATATTGAATTCATTTCGAAATAAAATAAAATTCATTTATCTATTAGTTAAATTATTTTTTAATGTTGAAATATGATACAAATAATTTGAAAATTGATGAAATTGATATCCATGGTTCGTCTAAAGTCTCTAGTGAAGTTAAAGGAGGATTTAAATACAATAAGTTATTTATAGCAACAAAATAATAGAACAATTTTCTGCCATATTTCGCAAATGATTAAAACAATTGCCACAACTGGTTCATATGTCTTACAAGTGCTGCCTAAGTGGCAGAATTAATTAGTAGCATGAGTCTTTAACTTTCACAAAATGCAGCTTATCGAGAAAGTATGCTTTAGAAGTGATTACTGCAGACAGCAAACAGGAAAAGGATGCGAGTTTGATTAGCAATATGAGCTGCTAAATATATATTGTTGCATGTTGTGGGAGAGTGTAGGTTAAAAATAGGTTTAGGGTTGCAATATGCAGTCCGAAAACTTTAAAAACTATTCCACATGAGTAGAATATTCCCCCTCCTTGCCCCCTCCACGCACTGCTGTTGATGTTGAACATATTGAAAACAGTTGCCCCCTTACATCTCTGCAGCATCTCGCAAGGCTTTCTCATCGACAAGCTCATCGCGTCGCAGCTCATCCGGAGGAGGAGGCGGAGGCGGAGGCAGCGCTGGTGGCAGCAACACTGAGCTCTTCGAGGCAACCACAATGAGCAATGGTGCAGCTGGGTGTGCGGCAACAAATGTTGATGCTGCTGGGAGTTGCACAGCAAGCTGCCAGCCCGTTACGGATTTCTATAGCAATGCCACGGTGCTCATTACCGGCGGCACGGGTTTTGTGGGCAAAGTGCTAACCGAGAAATTGTTGCGGGCCTTTGGTTTGCGTAAAATTTACATGCTGATACGCAGCAAGGACAACATGAGCGTACAGCAGCGTTTGCAAGGATTCTTCAATGAGTCGGTAAGTCAACAACAACTGGGGAAATGAGTTGCTGCCGGTTCTCAACTGTCGACGGTCGACTGTCGACTGTCAACGGCCAGGAGGCGCCGTTGCCATCTCAGTTGCCTGTCAATCGGCTAGAGCCGGGAGTGCACAATGCAAACTCAACGGTAGCTGTTGGCATTGCTGTTAAATACCCTGTAGCAATTAAACGGAACCATCGAGTATGCAGCAGTGGTAGACAGTAAAATATACATCGGTTAAAGGCAACATTAACAATGCATAAAGTGTTTAATTAATAGCACTGATTTAATAACATATATGTTATCAATAATTGAGAAATTATAGCTTCAGTTGCATTTTAATCGCTGAAACATACATCAAATAATAACAATTATGTGGAATTGTTCAATTAAAACGCTGTGCATATTTTAATATTTTAAAAATCCATTATTATAATGCGAAACAATTTAATTAAATTAATTTTGCAAATAAATATTATTTGCATAAAAGCAAAGCAGCATATGTTGGCTGCATTCAAGCAGGTACTGCGTATTGGGTATCTCTCAGTTTATCACTTTCTTATACTTGCAGATATTCAATACAATACGCGAGGAGTGCCCCGAGTTGTTGGAGAAGGTGCATCCGATACGCGCTGATTACAGTGCCATCGACCTGGACATCGATGCCGGCGACCGTGCAATGCTCTCGTCTGAAGTCCAAGTGAGTAACTCCCTCTCCCTCTCTCTCTCTGTCGTTCTGTTCTGAACAGCTGGAGAGGATCTCGTGTATTGCAGTTTGTTGTCTGCTTGTTGGCAATTCAATCAATGGACTTTTGTGTGAAACTTTTCCTTCTCTCTCTTTCCTTCGCTCTCAGTGTTTGTTTGCCTATCTGTTTGAATGAGTCGCTTTCCATCCGTCTGTCTGTCTATTTGTGCATTACGTTACGTAGCATTCGACTGGCAAAAGCAGGCACCATGTTTACGACAACAGCATGCAGTCTCTTTATTTCCTTTTTATGATTTCTCTTCACACACACAAAACACAATAAAAAAAAAATCTAGCAAAGGCATATATATTTTGTACTTTTCAACAAAAATTGAAACCCGGCACGTAGTACTGGGTAAAATGTATTTCTACTCCCCGCCTGTTGACTCCTTCAGTATTCGCCTGCAGAAGCCTCAACTCCAGCTCCAGCTCCAACTGCCGGTTATAAAAAACAATATATAAATAAATGAAAATTCCTGTGCATGCTTCAAGTGTTTGGCGTGCGCGAGCCATTGTCCTGCCAGGCGCATCCGTTTGCTGTTTTAGTCTCTTTTCATACCCTGTATGCATGGCACATTGTTGCAGCAAGGACCTGACTAGTTCATGCAAATGTTGGCAACTGATTGACATAAATGTGGAGCCAACTTTTAAAGTTTGCATTTTTTAAAAAAAGCATATATGAAATGAGATATAATTGATGAATTAATCTCCAGTTTATTGGCAATTGTTGGCATCTGCCAGTCGAGCACACTTCACTGCGGTCTTCTCACTTATTTTCTTTTGTGTTTTTGCAAAACATTTTGCATACAAGTCACTCACTTGCATGTGGTGCAGTCGGCAGGATTCACTGCGCTTAGTCCTTGCACAGTTTTAAAACTAAAATTGCTTTGTTGTCGATGTTCAATGCAGCAGTTGCATGTGTAGCCATGTCCTGCTTCCTCCCTATCTCCCCTCCCCGCTCCTGCTGTCTCCTGCTGACTTTGAGGTTATCAGCGAACGCAGCCAGGACGAGGCGACACCAAATGCATCCTGCAGTCGCTTCTGTTCTGTTTTGCATGCACTTCTCGTGCATTTTGCATGCGCTCTTGTTGTTGTTATTGTTGTTGTTTGTTCATACTCTTGTTGTTTTTGCCCGTGCTTTTTTTCAATTTTAATATGCATTACATTTTCTAGTTTTTTCGTTATTTTTCTGGTTAGATTGTCTTCAATGTTGTCGCCTCCGTGAAATTCAATGAGAAGCTCAGCGATGCTATCGACATTAATGTGCTCGGCACCAAGAAGATACTCGACTTGGCCATGCAAATGAAGCAGTTAAAGGTAAGTAATACCTTTCTGCAATCCAACATAAAAAAGTGTTTCAATAAATAAGAATCAAAGTGCGGCAAAGTGGCTAAAAGCGGCATTTAAAATAAAAATATCAGAAAGCTATTTGCTATTTACATTACAGGTATAATATTTACATTACAATATGTAATTGAATTTTAAATTTTTAAAAAGGTTTTCATTAATACTAACTTTGTAATTTGTCGATCAGCATTAAAAGTTTATTATTAAGATATATATATTTTCGTGGTTATTTATTTATTGATTTATTTATTCAACATCAGCCTTCGTCAAGAAATATATCATTAAAATAAATAACTAACTAAACAAAGTAATATAATAATATAGTACACATGCATACATTTGAAATTAATTTAAAAATTATAAATACATTTATTTATAACGTTTACTATTTATAACCCAATTTTGAGTCAATTGTATTAAGTCATGGTATGATTAATTGCTGCAGAATTCCTAAAGGCGTTTAAATGGTTAATGCATTAATTCAATCGCTTTAATTTAATCAAAATAAATATATATTTATTTAAAACGTAAACTACAATTAGTTGACATAAAAAAATAAATTATTAAATTAACTAAATAACTATTAATCAAAATAGTTACATATCTGCATACATTTAAAACTAAATTAAATATTATAAATAAATGCATTTAGGAAGTTTACAAATAGTCCAAGATAAAAACATAAACCTTTGAGAGACAATTGTTTGATTTCATGCCATGAATCCATTTCGTTAAAACACTCTAAAGAGCTTTTAATGGTTATAGCATTAACAGATTGTGGTTAAGGCTTTGGTTAAAATGGATCTTTGTTGTGAAATGGAGTTAAATATTCGCATATCGGTTTTAAGTAACCAAAATACATAATTCCCATGTCTGCATGCAAAATATTTGTGTATGATTTTTAATATTTACAGCACTTCCCGGGTGCGTGTATATTTTTCGTTTTTCACTTTGTTTTATCGTAATGCTTTTTGTGTTGTTGCATATTTTTAACGGCCGCGGCGTGCAAACAATTTCAACACAATTCAATCAACATTCGACATGATGCCACGCCCACGACGCCCACCGCCCGCAGTCATTCGTGCACATTTCGACACTGTACTGCAACTGCAATCGCAAATTCATCAAGGAGCAAGTGTACGAGAATGAAATTGGCTACGAAAAAATCATGCAGGTTGGTTGAACGAGCAAACACAATGCGTGGGCATTTAAGAGGGGAGAGCGGCGGGGGCCCAAACAGTACTCATGAATATTATTATTATTTTATGTGCATACACAATGACTGCCGCCTGATCTGATTGGCTTAACAATTTATTTAAATTACAAAATCTGCAATGCCAAACGCAACAATTAAAGGTTGCACTTTCCTTGCAGATCTATCGCACCTTTGACGATGAGACGCTGGAGAAGCTGCGTCATTGCCTCATTGGCCAAATGCCCAACACCTATACCATGACCAAGAAGTGTGCCGAGAATCTGGTCAATCATCGTGCCTTTCACATGCCCGCGGGCATCTTTCGACCGCCCATTGGTGAGATTAGTGTGCCAAAATCCTTTTGCAACTCACATTTGCTGCGGTCTCTAAGTTGACTTCACAAACTAATTGTCAGATAATTAGCCCCAAAATGCCCCTGGGTAACTTCTGAGATTGCATACACGAGAGAACAAAAAAAAAAAAAGGAAAGCGAAAAGAAATTAGAAATTTGCCAGCTGCCTGGACTTGGACAGGGCCCCAAAGGATCTGTGTGAGCAGCAGGAGCGTTAGCATCAGAAAAAGGAATATTTAAAATTTGTGCAAAACAGAAAACAACGTTGCATTTCCCCCCCACACCGACTGGGGACCAAAGTCGAAGAGTCGAGTGTGCCAAGCTTTGCCCAGATAAATGCATGTGCAAAAAACTTTCTTTGTTTTTTTTTTGCGACGGCAAAAGCCGAAACGCAACGTAACGTAACGTAATGTTACGGAAAGGAAAAGAGGGAACAGATTTATCCCAAAAGTCATTAATTGTATACTCTTTCAAATGCTGCGAGTTGAAGAAAGTAACATGATACTTGGCGGTATAATTTTTTGTATACAGAATATGATGTTATCGATCAAAGATTATTAAATGATTTTATAGCTGAGATTATCAAACTTTTCAAAACATTTAAGCGTCTTTTATGACACTATATTCTTCGTCCGTTACCAACATATTTATACAGTTGTCCAATCATATTTAACTTACCTGTAAATCTTGTCTAGTCTTAGCTTGAACTGTCATAAACTGAAAAACATAACTCAGTGCATCAATCCATACTTAATATTGCACATTTTATGACTAAGCTTTAATGCTCCCAGCAAAGGGTACAACAATGCCCAGCTAAAAGTCAGAGCATGCCTGACTTGCTCAGACGCAAACGCAGAGCCAGAACCGGCGACTCCCGATTGCCGAGAACCGAACACCCAACTCCCGACTGCCGACTTTAGACTGCAGCTTGAGGTCCGTAACAAAGCGCAAACAAATTTTCATTTATTTTAACACAAAAATGCCAAAGCATCCTAGCACATCCTGGCACATCCTGAGCTGCCACCAACAACAGCAACAAATGAAATAAAATGCTGAAACGGAGAGAACAAAAAAAACACAAAAAGAAGGAAGAAAATTCAAGTGCAAAACTTGCAATTGGGAGTCAGGCATATCAGTTAGCAGTAGTCCCGGGACAGGGGCAGGAGCTGGCCGGGAGGTGGAGCCATTGGACCATTATCGCTTTTGGCGTTGTCTAAAATCAACAACGGTCTCTGGACTCGATTCTCCCCATTCTCCCTCTCTCTATCTCTCTCGCTTCTCCCTTGCTTTGGCCAGCACAAAGCAACCATTAATTCTTATTTATTTGCAGTAATGTCAACGTACAAGGATCCATTTCCCGGCTGGACTGATAATTTGTACGGGCCATCAGGTTTATGCACTTGGTCGGCCCGGGGACTCGTTCGTTGCATTTACGGCACCGCCAACTGCAAGGCGAACATGGTGCCCGCCGATTATGTGGTGAATGCAATGATAGCATCCGCCTGGGATATCGCCCGAAGGTTAGTCGCTGAGCATGCAGCATGCGAGGGCAGCACACAAGGCAGTGTCTCAATTCGAGGGGGGGAAAGTAACATATATTGTTAAAGATCTTTCAGCTAAACAGCTAAAAGCCCTGCAAAGGAAATGAACTTTAGGTTAATTAATGCTTGCCAGTTTTGTTTTCTTCTTTTCCTAATATGTTCAGGCAATGTCTCTTCTAAACTTTAGTTCTTTTGTTCAGAAGCTGAGCAAATGAGTCGCTCTAAGAACTCTTTACTAGTTCGTAATAAATGAGAAATGTTTACAAAGCATATTCAATTAGCTTGTTGCGCAATTTAAAACTCAACAATTTATTTTAGACATCACCTAAAAATGTGAATTTACAAGTCAAAAAAATGCATACTGATTTTGTAAATAATTCAAATTCAGTTTGTACAGCAAATATTTATACTTTGGTTGTTATTTTAATTACACAAAATAGCAAAGTTTAAAAGAGTCAAAAGAGTCATTGTGTTATCCACACGAGATTATTTATTTGTATTTACAAATTATTAAAGTTCATTCGTTTGCCAAAAATATGCATTAGTCAATAAATGAATATAATATTTCACTACTATTCGACGCATATTAAATTTAAAAACATTTCCAAATAAAATAATTGCAATTAAAGTGAGTTGAAAGTATACTAAATAATTGTTTAAATTTGTGTATAGATTTTCTTAGCGTACAAGCCAAACATGTCTTAATTAAATCAGTGAATATTTTATGCATATGTTATTCTAAATTGTTGCATTTATACTTAATAAACCGGGATATGAACAGCAATGTGCCACAGCCGGAGGCAGCTTTATTAATAAATTATACATTGCAGATTCGAAGAGCGTGAAAATCAACTCGATGGCAAATCAGAGCTGCCTGTCTACAATTATGTCTCGGACGTGAATAATATTACCTGGGGCCAGTACATGCACCTGTCGCGTCAAGGATTTCACGAGCCATTCGACAAGGCGCTCTGGTGAGTGTTTGTGTGTTTGTTGAAATACATATTGTATTTTCTCTTGTTGTATTTCAATTTTGTGGCAATGTTATCCGCACGAAGCAATGCCATATTGCATGCATGTCTAATCCGAAATGCTTAAATATTTCCGTATTTCCGTATTTTGCACTCATTTCTCTGTATTTCTCTTTGCTGTTTGGCAAAATTTATCTACACGCTGCTAATACCTTGAAACAATGCAACTGAACACATGCCACACCAAACCAAACCAAACCAACAAAAAAATGAAACAAAAAACGAACCAACGAATACAATACATGCGACGGGATAACAAAAACCCAAACGAAACCCCAAAAACCCCAAACTGGGAAAAACGGCGGCAACTAAACCAAATCGAATCGGGGGGTGGGGGGAACAATGCTGTTGAATCGCTGACGACGACGACAACTCCTGCAACTTGCAACCTGCAACACGGCCATCGCCATCGCCATCGACATGGACATCGAACCCATTGGAGCGCATTATTGTCACAGGTGCTTCTCGTACGTTATAATACCATCGAAGCCTCTGCATTGTGCAATTGCATTTTTCTTGCACAATATCCCAGCTTATATTTTAGATTTAATTGCCCTGGCCACCGGACAAAAGCGCATGTAAGTACACACAGACTGCGAGGGGACAGCAATTGAGTAGGAGAGAAATATATAGAGAGAGAGAGAGAGAGAAAGATACGTATCGATGCAGTGTCATCCAATGAGATTGGGCTGTGTATAAGTTAGTTGCAGCTATTGTGGGTTTCGGGTTTTGCTACATTGAACGGATTTTAAACGCTACATTGAAAGGCAATTGAATGGTGCGGTATTAAAACAGCTTTAGCGGGGGGTATATAAGTTAAGAGATGCGGTTTGTCAAATGAAAAGAAGCAGACAACAAGAGAGAGCAGAGAAAGGGTCAGTTATATAAAAAGAAATGGAATTACACTTGCTGAAATATGTAACAAAAATAAATATAAAAATCAATTTTTAAGTAATATAAAATATGTATAATGAAAGGGGAAGGACAACAAGCAGAGCAGAGAAAGGGTCAGATAAAGAAAAAGAAATAGAAATAGACATATCAATATGAATACAATATGTAAATAAATAGAAAATATAGACAAATAATTGCAGATGCTGATATGTGGAAATATCGATAAAAATAAACATTTGATTAGAAGAAAATCAAATAATTAATATAGAGAGAATATAAACAGAAATGAATATAAAAATATCATATAGGAATTTAGGAATCAGCAGCCATTATATAGAGCACAATTATATACCATATGTGTAGCGTATTAAGCAGTCGTCTTTGCCACAACAATTGCCTCTGCTAGCTACTTTTGTTGGGAGCGTACTACATGTCGCATGCGTTATATTTAACAAATTGCAATTAGAGCGCATTACCAGTGCCATTTGGCATTTATTTATGAAGCGCTTGAACTGGTTGATGCTCCTCCAGTTGCTGTTCCATTGCTTGGCTGCCCAATTAGTAGCAGTGGTAATCAATACTGAATGATGGCTACTTCTCCTCTGGTCAATGTACCTCGTTAGGTACGTGAAGGCATATCGTAAAATCTCGCGCATAATCAATATGATGTCCTGGTTTGGCCTCAAGGAGTGGAAGTTTGCGCATCGCAACATTGACGAATTGAACGAACTGCTGCCGTCTGGGGAGCGTGAGAAGCTGCAGTTTAACATAGCAACGATTAATTGGAGCGAATATTTTCGTTCGTATCTGAGCGGCATCAGGCGCTACTTCTTTAAGGATAATGCTAACGATAATAAATTACAACAGCGCAAAACTATTTATCGCAGGTGAGTGAAGATGAAATGAGAGAATGAAGAAATTCAGACAGAGAGACAGAGAGACAGAGAAGAAGCAGCAGCAGAATGAGTGTGCACTAAGTACTTTTTAATTACACTTTGTTTGGTCTTCCTTTCGTCCTCCATCTTGCCTGCTTCTGTCTTCCACAGGATGCTGCTGCTACATACACTGCTGAAGACGACATTTGGTCTTTCATTAATTATGTGCATACTGCGCTTTTATCTGCACATTTTCAAAATTATGCCAAGGATTGCGCTCTAAGTCTTTGGCTCGCTCTATCGCCGTGTGCTCCTTATCCTTAGCCCACTGTCATTATAAATTATAATCAAGCGTCGTAACCTTTTAATAAACTCGATGCCAAGCGATTTCTTAAAAAGGCATTTCAACTTCGTCTCGCATTACTCATACGCAACGTGGCCGCAACAAGAACTTCTTCCCTTTTATGGCGTGTGTGTGTTCTGTTGACTGAGAGTTGGCCATAACCAGCTACGGGGGGAAGGGGGTGGGGTTGGAATGTCAGGTAAAAAAGTTGTCTGCCTGTGAACTTTGTATTTTTATATTTTGTCACGCTGTCTTGAAATATGATGCAATTTCTGGCGCGATAAAGTTGCAAGGACTAAAACGTCATAACATACACTTACACAAACACACACACGCACACACCGTCACACACATATGTACACACTTGAACAGATTGTAAGTGTTGACTTTGAGAGAGGGTCTTGCAAAATATATAGAGATTGCAGTTAGCCAAAGTTTATGCTGCTCTACAAGCAAACGACACGAGCATCTCAACAGCTTGTGCCACAAATTAACTGTAAGTAACGGCTATTAATAAAATTTCAATACTTAAGGGGACATTGATTAAAAGCTTGTTAAGTTTCGGCAAAGTTTTTACTTCAAAACTTTGCAGCTATTATTTGGATTATAAAAAGTCAATCAAGCTAATTAAACAGTAAACGGTAAGTGTGAAAACTTATGTACCAGCTGATTTATCAAGTTAGTAAAAGGATGAAATTGCAAGGAGTTAATTCATTAACTAAAAACATGTGTTACTTTATATATAAAAATATACTGCGTAATAATTGAACATTTAATTGAAAATGTGTGCTATCTTAAGTTTAAGTTAAACACCTTTTTAGTAGCTAAGTAAGCGTTTGAATATTTAAAACAAAACAACTCTCGCTCTCTGTCTACTTTAAGTGTTGAAAGCTCTTTAAGCAGCACATTAATCACCGTTGGACATTTATATGATAATATGGCAACCAATGTCATTGGACAGAGCTCTAGGTCTTTTCTCTTTTTGGCTTAAATGTAGGGCATGCACAGTTCAGAGTGCCGCATAAATTTGCAAGCAGCCTGGCCGAAGAAAAATGGCCAAGAAGTGAACGTAAACAACATGAGAAACCAACACACACACACACACACACACAAGCACACTCAGTCAGTCTGTGAGTGTGTGTTTGTTACATACCATTACATATATAATTTTAGTTAAAAGTTTTATTTGCCGCATATTTCATATTCTTGTTCTTGTTTGGTTTTTTCTTTCTTTTCCCAACTTTTTGCGCTCAGCATTTGCTTCTTTCATATTTCATGGCAGCGCAGACAGAGCCAGAAGACAACGACCAACCGACAGAGACAGAGACAGAGAGAGATAGAGAGAGAGAGAGTGTGACATTGGGACGCTGGCAACACCCCGCGCGCATTCATTATTGTGTAATATTTTTACATTATTTTATTATAAATCAACAAAATGCACTCAACGCTCTGCGCTGCTACAAAGTTGCAACGACGTCGCCGTCAACGCCAGCGGCGACGCTGACTTCTGTTGCTGACAGCAGAAGCACATTAAACGTCATAAAATGCACGAGCAGCGAAAAGTCGGCGGCTGCGTCGGCTCTGCGGCCCCTTTTGCCTTTATAATTTATTTTTACTTGAATTAATGTGCATACTTTTTTGCACTCGGCTGCACAGTTGGCCCGTTACCTGATAGCAATATTCCCCCCATCACACTTAACGCCCTCTGTGTGTATGTGTGAGTGTGTGTGATAAGCAAAGTGGCCAAAAATTGCGTTGACGTTGGCATAAAATACTTGCGGAAATTATCATAAGTGCAGTGCAAGGCCTCACAACATGTGAGCAGCAAATGGTAAGAGAGCGAAAGAGGCAGAGAGGAGAGTTAGAAAGAGTTGCAACTAACTATAAAAAGATTCCTTATAAAGAATATATATTTTTGAATAATCATAACTTTTATAGTAATCAAATTTTAATTTATATATTTATGTATTTATTAATAAGCTATAGCAGCAAGGCCCTCAGATCAAAATCAAATTCAATTTGCAACTGCCAACTATTTATTGAGTTCTGGAGCAATCTTGATTTTACAAATAGCAATATATATCTTAACCTTCTTTAAAATAAACCAATTAAAACCAAGTAACATATTTATCAAGTTGCTAGCCTGAGCCCCAAGCTGCTATGGCATCCTAAATTGAGCACAATTTTTAATTATCTTTCAATTATTTCAATAATATTTATAAAAGTTGTGAAAATTTGAAAACATGGATTTTATTTTGAATACTTTCAACATTATTTGTTTCTGCTTAATCATGCTAATAATTAAATTTAACTTATGTAGAAGTCATACAATAAGCTGCTGAACTGAAACGAAGCGGCCGTGGCGCCATCTATAAGTTGGCAGATCATTAAGAGCAGCAAATATGGCAGCTATCGCGAATAATTTGTAGCTACCAAAGGTTTCGCACAGGATATCTGTCAGTCGAGCAACTCCAACTAGAACATTATATCTAGAGGTTTTGTTTTTTTTATTTTTGCAAATTCTGCACAAAAGCTTTTAGTTTGTCTTAACTTAATCTTGCTAATTAAACTTACCTTAACTTTTATACACTAATTTCATTGTGATTTAAAGCATTCTTTTTTTTTGAGTTTATAGCTTCGAAATAAATTAATAAATAAATAGTATTATATACAAATCTAAAGGAGAAATATTTGTAATTAAAAATGTAATGCATTTACTTGAGTTTATGTTTCTAGAATTTATTCAACTGCGTTAATAGCAAATGACACCTACGACAAGTCGTAACATTAGAATAAGCTGATCAACAAGACCACAGATCACTGAGATATTTAACATAATTTGCATAAATTTGGAATTTGAATTGCACAAGCGTTTGGGGCACTGAGGCTGACAGCTGACATTTTGCACTTGCAGCTGGCATCAAAATGCCGACAAGAGTCGGTTGGTTGCCAGAGCAACAGCACATCAGTTGAATGGCGTGTAGTCATCTTACAATGCATTTGGTGGCATGGTGGCATGGTGGCATGGTGGCATGCAACTTCATCAGTTGCCAGATGCAAATGCAGTCGCCATCAGGGCATCAAACCATCAGCTGTGCAAGTGCAGCGGACGGTGATAATCAAGTCATGAACTGACTGACTCAGTTGCCACTGCCACACACCGAGTCGGCCCTTGGCAATGGGATTCACAGCGTGGAACGTGCGTGTAATTGGCCGTTCATGTGCAGCGAGTTGGCCGCGCACAATGCCAAGTGGAGTTGGCATTTGCCATTTCGGCCCAAACAGATAGAGAGAGAGCTTTTGACTGCATTTTGCCAAGCTATCAAGAAAATGAGAATTCGATTTGCTGTGAGCGTGCAATGCGGCGTATGTGATGGAAATCCAAAGCAAGCAGCTGAACAAATCCAATAAAAATACACACATATATTAGAGAGAGAAAAAATAAGCCCAAACCTAGCCTCAAGAGGCATAAATCAAATTTTTGGTCAACGAAAACTGCAAACATGGAAAATATTCCATATTCTATGCATGTGTGTGTGGATTTTTAATTTAAAACAACAAGCTGAACGGATCGAAGAGCCAACTCCAACAGCAGCAGCAGCAGCACCCAGCACCTGTGCTAGCTGTATACCTGGTTGCAGGTACGAGCTGAGGACGAGCACAAAATGCCTTAAAAGGCCATTAGTTGTTTGTCTAGGCCCTTTTCTAATGTGCTCTTGTCAGAGCCCACACATGTGTAGAATATTTGCATGTGTGTGTGTGCCACCTGTCTGTGCATGCAAAAACGTAGCAGCAATAAAGAAGATTTGTGTTGCCGTCGCATTTTGTGAACTCGTTTTATTCATACTTTCTTGCTATACCCTGTGTCAAGACCTCACAAGGAAGTGTGGAAGTTTCAATACTAAATAGAAACTGAAAGTGCTGTTGAAATGTACATTAATTGTAAGTAAGTAAAGTATTGTTTACGCAAATCACATTTTTACATTTTAGAAGCTTTAGATTTGGTTTCCAATTCTAAATGTGTATTAATTTTAACCAATATATATTTTATTAAAAGCTTGGAATATTCTTCATTCAACTTGAAACTTAACGCCAAATATATACAGAAGCTATACAATAAACTGCTCAACTGAAGCAACCGTGGCGCCATCTATGGGCTTGTAGATCATTAAAAACACCAATAATGCCAACACAAGCGTATAATTTGTAACACAAAGTTACCAGAGCTTCGCACAGGGTATCTCTCAGTCAATCAAGTCTAACTGACACATTCTAACTTGAGGTTTTGTTTTTTTGCAAATTCTGCACAAAATCTGTGCAAGAGAGTAAAGTCAGCTTTGGTTTAGGCTAATGACCACAGAATGGCTGCTGCTAAGCCACAAGCTACTGCAGTCATACACACACACACACACATGTACATTCGTGCACACCTAGGGGTCAACTTCAATGTCCTTTACATTGTCTGAGCCATGCCCAATATGTAAAAGGACTCACTTCAACATGCCTCGCACAAAGAAAAAAGCGAGCAAGCTTAAGAGTTTGAAGGGGACACAGTCATGTTGCATATGTAGAACGAGGTATACACAGATGTGGCATGTGTGCCATGACCGATGACAGTCTGATAGTATAGGTGCTGACAAGGCTCTACAGGACAGATTGCAAAATGAAATGAATGATTGCTTCGTTCAACGCATAATAAACAATGAAGTGACACTGCAGTTCCATAACTTCCACTTCCCCCCGCCACTGCAAGTAGCTTGAAAATCAAGTGGACTTTAAGGGAAAGCTGCTAAAATGTCTGGCTTTGATTCATTTGACAAGTTTACACAAGCTTCTTGTTATGCTGCTTTTAGTCAAAATGTGCTAAAAAGAGTTGCTCTCTCAACCATTTTTATAGCTACAATGAATTTAGAAAAATTATTGCGAATTAATCGACAGATCTTTTTAGTTACATGTAACCTTTACAACGTTGATCCTAGCTTTTTTTATATAATAAGTTTCTTAAATAAAGACTTTCAACATGGCTAAATATGGCAGTTTATTCATGTGTTTCTCTCACACATAGAATTGGACAAACGACTGAATTAAATCGCTTAAACAAACGCTTAAATTATATACTTTAAATGTTGTACTCGTTAATTTAAATAAGCTGCATTTGTTAAATTAAATTAAATCCATATTTAGCTTCCAGTCTTAGGTAAATGTTAATCAATTGTTGACTTGCTAAAGGATGTGTGAATACGGCTTATTACCGAGATTAATCAGCCACCCACAATCTGGCAGCTTTGATTTAATTAAATTTAATTGCAATCCCAAGCGGCAGAAGCTGCAACATGTGGCAACTCCTCAACCTGCCACTTGACTGCCCGCTGCCTAGCAATTGCATCGAGGCATCGATGCTTTCAACACGACTGTGGCAACTCAGTTGGCCTGGCCACATGCCCATTAAATTCGTTGGCTACAACTTGCAAGCGGTTGCTCCCCAAAGATTACCGCAAATGCACAATGGTAAAATAATCATAATTGCATATAAAATGTTAATGGGCAATGGACCAGGCGCTTGTAACTGGAGCTGGGGCAGGAGTTGGGGCAGGACCAATGGGAGAAATGGCAAATGTTTGGCGAGCTCTAAAAACTTTTTAATACACCAAAGGACACATTTGGGCCGCTGCCTCTTCGCCACCTCTGCCTGCTGCTCCTCTGACTGTGGATCCCAACTGTTTTCAATGTGTGCGAGCGCCACAAATGCAAAAACAATTACGAAAACTTTGCTGGCAACGCGCCACACTTGCCACCCCACCTCCGCCCCCCCCCTGCACCCAATCCCACCACAACAACAACAACAACGATGACAGGGGGGAGGAAAAGTCAAAACCAAATGTGGAAAATTTTTGGGAAAGCGCAACTTTCTTTTCGGGCCACGCGGCATTTGCTTGTTGCTGTTTTTCTTCAGTGTTTTTTCTTCTTTCGCTTCGTTTTTTTTTTTTTATCGGTTATTGCCGTCGTGTTTTTGCTTTCATGTTTTCATTGCCATGTTAAGAGAGAGGCAGCAACAGGACCAAGAGCAGCGAGGGCCAAGGGGGCCAGGCAACAAGGCAAAACACTTAAATTTACATAATTTCCGGTCCACGTCACTGATGTAATGCCACGCTTCATCTGCACCAAAAGCAACAGCCAGAGAGGATACGGCATCCAGGTCCTGCTTTAAAAGCCTTGTGTGGATCAGCTGGGGAAATAGCAGGAGAATAAAGGGGGGGCGATGGGGCAGTGGGCAGTGGGCAGCGCCGGCAACTTTTAGCTTTTGAACTCGCGCAATATTTTAACGCTGCAATTTTAGTTGAATTTTTGCCTTGTTTTTATTTCTGCTATCTCTCTCTCTCTGTCTGTTTCTCTACCAGCGGTAGACCGACTTTTATAGTGTATTCATAATAACAACTAGAGCAACAACAACATCAACTGTTGGATCTAGTGCAGAGTTTGCACTGGGGTGCTGTAACTTGTTGTGGCGAATGCGCCGCGCACAACTTTATAGACGCTTAGCAATTATGGCAATAGCAATTTTTATTGCCATCACGCCGCAAGCATGTAAAGTTATCAAGGAAAGCGAGACAGACAGATTGGGATGGATAGTTTGAGTTAACGATGCAAAGTAGTTCATCAGGATATAATATTTACCAGTTTAACAGACTGATTAAATGTCTTCATAATTATCTGCGCAAAACAATGTAAGCAAAAAGTAAATTTCTTATTCGATATCTTATCGAATTAAGAGATATAATATATAGCTCAGCAGTTGATGCGAATAATATCAAATCGCAAATAGTACGCAATGATTTAAATAAATATATAATATACAAATAAATATAAGACTCATTAAGAATACACCATTTAAATAATCCATTTCACAATTCGATTAAAGCAAAGATTTGTGTCCTAGTTCTACAGCTCTATTATTGCTTAGCAAATATGTATTTTTTGCCTTTTTAATTCAAAGCCCTCATTTATTATTCTTATGCCATTGCCAACCCTATCCTTTCTATTCCAATTAATTAATTTCATTCATTGCAGCAAAGCAGCATTCGATCAATGCATTGTCAATTATTTGCCTTTGATTTGCGATAGCAGACAAAAGCGAGAGAATGGCAAAGATGATATGAAAATGAATTTAATTAAAAATTGTCCTTCTGCCAACAGAATATTATCTTCAGCACATCCATCCGTCTCCCCTTTGCCAACCAGTCTGACCATCATAATGCCTGGTAAATGCAATTAAATTTGCGAGTTAATTTCATTTCATAAATCGATTTTGAAATTGTTCGACACATAAAGCAGGCGAGAGATGTTAGGGATGAAAACGTGGCCGAGATGCAAGGAAGAGGGAGTCGTGAGCTTGAGTTTTAGGACATTTCAACATTTAATATGAAAAATCAGATGCATGTAAAATAAACAATTCTTGCCAGCCTTTAGTTGATGGTTATTAATTAACTTATTACAAAATAAACCCACTTGAGAGTAGTTTAAATGATTCAACCTCTCATCGCTAGCAAAAACATCAATTACACCATGTTCTTTAGCACATAGAACATAGAGAGTGAATGGGGGAAAGAGAGAGAGAGAGAACTTCACTTCATCGCGCTCTCTCGCTCTAATGACAATTAGCATTTTTTAATGGAGCTCAATTAAAGAACGCGCAGCTTTAACTGAGATTTATAAGCTAAAAGCACACACACGACGCCCAGCGCTAGAGGGCGCTGTCAGTGCAGACGTGGACGTCATCAGCTGGCCGCCAGGGGGCGCTAAATGGCGTGCGTCTTAAGTAGCGGCCAAGTCGACGGCAGGCGAGTGAGAGTTGTTGGCCTTATTATTACATTGTTTATGAGTTCTGCCGTTCTCAATTTATTGTTTATGTTCTTCTGTCTCTGGTTTGTTGTTCTCCTTCTTCTCCTATCTTGTTGTTGTTGTTGTTCTCAGGCTTGTTTTACAAGCCCGTCTCGGCATGTTTAACTCATGTTTCTTGGCCTCTCTCAGCTTTCGCCATTTGTGGTCGTCTTGCCCGCCGCAGGAGCCTCCCGTCCCCCTCCCCCCTATCCCATTTTCCCAAGCACAAAGTCATATTTTCTTATTATCTTCGAAGGAGAGAGGAGCGCAGAAGAGCAAAGGCAGTGGCAGCTTGGCCACTTTTGCCTGCGCTTTTTGCGGCTGGCCACACACCGAACACAAGAAATGACCAAAAAAGAAATAGGAATTATTAATAGCCTTCTCCATTTGCTGCTAAGTGGCGCAAATTGTGTGTTTGCTTATATCATTTTGTTGTGCGTTCTTTAAGTCTTCCTTGGACTGCTCCTTTAAAGCACCATCCCGCACTTTAAAGTACCTTTTCTTTTTTGCTGTTGTTGTGTGGAAGCATTGGGGCATGTACAGTTTATGGAGCGCGTTGAACCGCGAACTGTTGTTAATGGCACTTGAACTCATCGCCCTCCTGTAAAGGTGTACATCATGGCAGTGCCGCAAGAGAGTATGCCACCAAATGCGCCAACTGTCTGCCCCACTTTTCAAGTGGTTTGTGCTTAAAATTCAACAAAAATCATCATAAAAGCCACCGAAATGCTTAGATGCCCGACACAAATGCTTTTGCCGTTTCACGGCAAGTGCACAATGTATGTTAAAGCGCTGTTAAAGTGACGCTGTTAATGTTAACATTGACTTACCCTTTTACAGATGTAGATTTTCCTCTTTAATGGGAACTACAATTAAAATAAATACAGGTTAGATTCGGGCTAATAAGAGGTGCTGTGGCTGTTTTAGTTAACTTACCATTTGCTGTAGTTCTTCAATCAAGTCTCCTTCGTCTTATGCAATTCATATGCATTAATATAAATTTATTCACTCTTTCACACTTTTAATTCACAATACGAGTATTCACAATTTTAATTTATTCAGCTACCTGATTTTGTTTTTAACAAAGTTACTGAATCTTTCACTTTTTAAATAGTATTTTAACTATAATTTAGCATAAAAGCCTAATCAAATTTTATTATATTGCACAAGCTACCTTTTTCATAGTTCCACAAGTTCCTACTACAATTAAATTATATTGAAACAAGAATAGATTTTATTCATAAGCGTCTTACATATTATTCTGTTAACACTTTGGATTTGTTTGCTAAGCTCGGAATGGTTTACTAATTGCAGTTACTTTGTCTATGAGTTAAGAATTTACAGAACTTCATTGAACTATTGCTATTTCTATCGTTCAAAGTCATTAATCTTTGCTTAGTTGTTATCAATATTTCCACCTGAGACAATAACAAATTTCATTTGCAACTTTAAAGCGGCAATTTAAGACCCATTGACCCCACAAATTCTCTGCTGCAAATCCTTGCCACGCATTTTTGCTCTCTTGTTGCATTAATTACCAAACAGACATGCACACACACACACTTACACGGCAGGTGGAAAAATCTGTGGCATCGCTAAATTGCACTTCAAAAGCAGCAAAACGAGTGAAGCAGCAGCTGAAGCTGTAGCTGGAGATGGAGCTGAAACTCATGAAGCACCTGGTGGATTTGTCTGTGGGATGCAGCTGTAAAGTGTTTGCACGTGAGTTTGTTTGGCGCCCAACGTGCGCTGATTGAGTCCTCTTTGCTGGCATGAACGGCACACGGCACAGCGAAAGGATAAATGAAGGACGACGCTTAGATATGACGATGTGGATGATGTCGGAAAGAGAGCAGCGAGCTGTACGCTTTGAGTTGTTGTTTGCCTTTTTCTTTTGCTTCGTGCGCTTTCCATACGTAGTACATTTCCCACACATTTTCACCACATCGTTCATTTCCTTGCCGCTCTTACTTTTGGCTCGAGTGTTGTTCAAGCGCTTTGGCAAATATTTGATTTTAATTTTTCCAATTAATTGGTTTTCCATCAAAATTTAACAACGCATCCTTGCACCTGTTTACCACCCCCTCCCCCCACCCCATCCAACACTCTCTTCATATATCATGCTGCATTTACATGCGAGTTTTTCCGCCCATTTTCCGGCTTGTTACGACTTTAAAATGCCGCTCCAGAGAAAAACAACAAAAAACAATGCGAGAAATGAAAACACAATACAAAAAGTCGAATGACAAAAAGTTAGTCCTGTGCGGCTGCAGTTGCCATTGGGCCTGGAGGGGGGCGTGGCATGTGGGCGGCCGCAATGTCAACTACAAGAAAATTGTCACTAATGAGTGGTAAAAAGGCCGAGTCCACTGACCAGCGTTGTTTGCCTAGAGACAAAGTCAGAGGCTTTACGAGCTTTGCAAAATGGTCACGGAAATGGACTCTAAAGCGCAACAAGGCACTAAAGTGGGCGGGGGCGTGGCTGTGGCAGTGGCAGTGGCATAGTCAATATTGGCAAATGTGTCAGCTGCAGACGGAGGATCGGAGGGAGGGGCTTATGAGCAGCCAAAAGCCAAACGAAAGGGATAATGAAAGCCACGACAAAAGCACACAAGGACAGTGAAAGCTGTGCATAGGGATAAGAGTAGCAGTAGCAGAAACAGGACATCAACTAGCCACAGAATGGCTGAGAGAGGAACGAGGACGAAGTGAGCTCGCGACATAAAAAGAAAAAGATGAAATAAAGTCGCAAGTTTGGTCTGAACTTTTGTGTGTTCGTGTTAATGAGATAAGCATGCAAATGGGCTAATAGAATGGCACATCCAGTCAGCAAGGACTAACAACAGCAGCTACTCAATTAAGAGGGCAAGTCAAAGAGTGCGAGAGAGAGATGCAGACTGTCTGGCTTAGCTGCCGTTCATCATCGTTTATCTTAATAAACCGCGCACTCAGTCAGACATTAAACCGAAAAAGCAGCGAAAAGTCCTTTGGAAAATTGCTTAATTTGCAGTTGCTATGGGCGGACAGTGAGCTGTGCTGAGCTGGGGGCGTGAAATCAAAGCCTGACAAAACGAATGGCAACGTGTTTGTTGAACGTTGCAAGCGGCACACGTAAAAATGTTGATAAAACGCACAAAGCCCGTTGATGATTTCAATTTATATATCCAAGAGGAGCTCATCTTCAGTTGTGCACACGTAGAAGGACGACAGGCAGTCCTTCTTTGCTCCCCATCCCACTCCCCTCTCTCTCTGTCGCTCTGCCACACATTATTGCAGCAAACTTGCTGAAGCATCTCACGTGCAACATAATTTTTCCGAGCGACTTGACGACGACGAAACGCGTTACATGAATGCCCCTCCAGCTCGTCCTGTCTGCTTGTGTGTTTGTGCAGAGGATGTGTGGCATTATGAGCGTGAAGTAGACTAAATAAATTACATTTAAGCGCAAAGGTGTTACGCATTGCATGCCACACTCAATCCCCTTTCCCCTGCTTCCTAGCTGGGCTAGCCCCGTTACTTTCATCATAATTATGCCATGTCAAAGTGCAGTTGCTCATTAATTAACAAATTGAGAGCGATCTGGCAACGCTGCTTGCTTCCTTATCCCATATCAATAGAATGTTGCATGCATTTAAAGCCAAAACTGAATGTATACGAGTATTAGTAACGATTCAGACTGTTTAAGGGCATAACTATAAAATGCTGCATTCATTTAAAGGAAAAAGTAATTTATGCCTTAGCGAAAAATTGCTGCTTATAATGCACTGTAAAAGATAAAATTCCTTTTTTTTATTACACTACTCAAATTAGTACGTAAACTCAAAAAAAAGTTTTTATGATTTTTAAGCATACTTTCAATATATTTTCCTATGCAATTTTCAATTTCATAACTGAAGAGAAAATATCTTGTCTTATTCAGAATCTGGTTGAACAACAAGAATGAACCCGTTTTATGTTCTACATTAAAATATATGTATGTTTTCCTACATGTCTCAAATTTTCCGGCTTAAGCCAAGCCATTGCCGTTTACGCCTCGGTTTGATCACCAATGAAAATTCCTGTTTAAATATCAAAAGTTCAAATTGGAACATAAAGATTCCAATGAAGTTTTCAATTTGGCAAGGTAGAAATGGGGAAAGGGGATCGAGCACACCTGGTCACCTTTTGGCGCTCGTAAATAGTGAAAGTTAAGGCAACTAAACGCTAATATCATAAAATGTGAAGCCGAATGCATTAAAAGTGTTGGCAGTGTTGAGTGGCATTACGAACGGGGTGGGGGAGGGGGAAGTGGGAGAAAATGGCGTGCAAACTTTGCCGGCATAAAAATGGAACAACTTTATGCAGTTTTAAATGTTTTTCCACAGATATTTAAAATGAATATCGAAAGCAGACTTCACCTGACCCCTTCCCTAGCTCTTTTACGCCATCCCACTTGGCAACTCCAAAATGCATTGGGGCTCTTGTAAAAGTTTCTGGCAAGCAAATGGAGCAGGAAACAGCTGTCCCTTCATATCTTTTGCATATCAAAAGTATCGACGACGACGAAGATGAGGACAAGGACAAGGCTGTGCATAAAAGGGGCAAGGGGCAAGGGGCAGTGGGAGGGGTGCAATGTGCTGTTAGCGAAGTCTCGCATAGCAAGAAGCCCTTCGCCCCCTTTGCAACTGTTCAATGTCTCTGTGTTAAAGTGAAATATATGCAAACTTTTCCTATTGGGCACAGGGACACACCCAGAAAATTCTCAAAATTGCATTTGGCTTCCAAAATAGCTGGGAACCAGTGCGTCTGAGTGTGTGTGTGTGGGGCCAAAGTGGGAGTGTGAGTGTAGCTGAGGCTGCATGTTTGCATAGATGAGTGCAAAGTTACATTCAATTTATATGCACTTGCAAAAGTTTACACCAAAAAAAAGTTTTTACTCAACGAAAACTAAACATTTTGTTATCGCCATGATAATGGACCCCGGCACTGCAGCGATTGAGTCCCAAACACTAATACGCATATATATGTATGTATGTATAGTATGTATTACACACACACATTCAAAACATGTAAATACACACTTCTTACTCCTTCAGACGTATGTATGTATGTATGTCTGCTGCAGTCTCAGCTCGTCGGCTGTAGTCAAAGTTTACAGCATGCGCAAATTTGTGCCAATTTCTAACGTATTGAAAGCAATTTCCACAATTTAAATGATAAGAAAACTGTTGCGATTGTTATAAAAGCTTATCTCGAAGATTTTCACGTATTTTCTTCCACCAAACAAAATTTACACTTGTCGCGCGCGTTTTTGTTCGCACTCTACTGATCTAATTGGCGGCAATCGAGTAAACTGTAATCTGCCAAAATGTGCTAAAAATCATAGAGTTACCAATAAATCGATGTTTATAAAGTCAAATTTATCGGACTTCAGCTAGTTGTTTTATTTTTCGATGTCTGCATATAAATAAATCAATTTGCGCTGAAAATAAAGTTAACGCACTTATTATTCAAGAATCCATTTAAATCGAGAATCAACATGTGTTTTAACAAACGCATTTTATGAAAGCTTGGATAACAACAAACTATTGTTTGAATAAATAATTGTAATTAGCATATACAATTTTCTTAATGTCGGTGTTGGTTTAATATAATTATTAATAGACACTGTCTGTAAATGGTATTGTAAATAACACAAGCTTAATAATCACATTACGTTCTAATTACAATTCGTAATTAATATCCAATTTAATAGGCTATGTTAATTGTAGTGTTAGCTGTTAGGCACACGCCTATCGATATCGGCTCATAAAAAATTAACATGGAAGAAGCCAACTGATAATTATCGAATTTTATATCTTGGTATATTTTTCGCGAGTTATATAGTATATTAAATATTCAACTTGCGGTCACGTTAAAAGCCGGTTGTTCTCACAAGTTTTTTTCAAGTTTCTAATTTCTTAAATTGTGATACTCTAAAGTTAATGTTCTTGCTACTTAATAAATATATGTAGGTTTTATTACTCTTTTTCGTATATTGCAAGAAAAAAAGTTCATTGGATAAGAAGTGCATGTAACAGATAAACTGCAAGTAAACAACAGAGGCAGAGGCGAGCTGGCGATCAAAGCTAAGTTGTCGCTACCCTTGACTTATTAACTTTGCCGCTGGCGTTATGCCGGCATTTTCAAAGAAATTAAACAACAGCTGCAGCACAAATGCATCGATTATGCCAAGTCAGTGCGAACCACGGACACAAGACGACGGACAGCGGACGTCAAAATTAATATTCTCAGCTATGCAATGTAAAAATGCCAAGAAGCACGCAGACGAAAGTAACGGAACAACGAAGAAGAACAAGCAGAGGGATGGAAGGAAAAATGAGTTGCTTTGAAGTTTCAGCAACAAGATGCCTTCGGCCAGCAGCAATAATAGCAACAACAAGTTAAAGAGAAAAAACGAAAAAATGCAAAAAGCAAACATGGCAAACGGCATCCTTCTCATCATCAGCATCAGCAGAAGCGAAAGAAGAAGCGCATTTGAAGGAAAATCAAGTTGTGTTGCGTTGCGTTTGCTTCATCAATGCCAGAAATGGTAGAAGTAGAAGAAGTGAAAGAGGAGGTGAAGAAAGAGGAAACTGAACTGACTGGATGCTGGCCTCGAGGGCAAAAGCAACAGCAGTGCATGTAATTTCTTGAATTTCGCTAAAATCACAGCGCGAACTGCGCACTGCGAAGTGAACTGAATCAGAGGGAATGCAATTTAAGTGCCATAACAATAGAGTTGAAAATTTTGTTATTGTATCAAATGCAAGGGAGAGCTTAATAAGCTCTGACCGAAAAGCGCAACCCACTGATACCTGGTAGCCGCATGAAGAGTGGAAGACCGGGCAAGGGACACACAGAGATAGAGAGAGAGAGGTGCAGGACCGTGGCGAACAGTAGCCGCAAAGAGAATGGCAAACAAAGTAACTGACGCTGCGTTTTTGTGGTTTTGCTTTTACGTTTGCACAAAGAAAACAAAAGCAGATGCAATGAAGATGCAGCGACGCCAGCTGCGGAAGAAGCAGTGCAGCAGTAAGAGGAGGACGCAATTGGATGTTCTGTTTGTGTGTGTGCACGCTGCTTACATATTACTCATGTGTGCCAGAGGCGTTTGCAAAAAAAAAAACGAAGGAGAAGGGTAAGTACGATACTCGGGGATCTTGTTGCGGCCGTGAGTGTGTGGCAGAGACGTGCGCTGCTTTTGTTCTGGGCTATTTGGTATCCTCTGCTGCCCCCTGGCTTATACTACAGTTTTTTAATAAATTATAAATTGCTGCAAATATATTTGCAAGCTGGGATTACATATACATACATCCCCCACCCCACTCAATCCTTCCTTTGCTCCTGCTGCTTGTTTGCATATCGCTAGTTCGGCTCAAGTCCCAAGTGTGCGGTTCAGCTATAGCCCAACCCTTTCTAGTTGCATACATATGTGCTTTGCAATTTTGTATTCAAGCTCGAGTCACGTTTTGCGCATTTGTTAAGACTAGTTCGAGTAGTTCTTAAGGCGATTGCCGCCAGCCCCCCCTCCCGCAACATGCTGCAGCGAAATTGTGCGAAACGTCTTAAATTAACTGCAAGTGGCAAGTGCTGCAACTTGCAACTTCAGTTACTTTTTTTCCTACCTGATGGCAATGCGTGCATATGTGTTCGTTTGCCTATCCTTGGGCCAAAAACGGTTTTTAATCAATCACACACATGTGCATATAATTCTTGTGGCGCCTCAGGGCGGCGACTGACGCACATCAAATGACTGTAAACGTTATAAATACAGAGCGTCATGTAGCTGTACTGCCTACAACTCATAAATTTCTAAAGGCTTTCAAAACTCTCCCTTGTCCGTGATAAAGGTTTTCCCCATCCGATTTTAATGCCGAAATAAATTCATTAAATTTCTGCGCCTTTTGTACTTTTGCCATACAATAAAAATGTCATTTTACAATGATATATGGGTTCTATAAAAGTACAAAAAAAAACACCCAAAACTCCAGCTCCCGTCTCGCAAAATCACGTAGGAAATTTTGCGTAAACTTGAAAAAGCTGCCGGTTCCGATAATTCGTCGCGAAATGAAACATGTTCTCTCAAAGTTTTTCAGCGTTTACCCATTTCATTTTCTTGCTTTTCTTTTCTTCCTTTTTTTTTTACTTGCTGCCTGCATATTAATTTGAAATTTGTAGCATACTTTTCTGCATAGGTGTGCGTGTGTGTATGTTTGGTGTGTTAACAAAGCCATAAATTTCCAGCACTGCTGACAGTTTTCATATTTGACTTTTCCTATGTTGCATGTTTGAAAATTGCTCAAAATGTCTAGCAAATGGATTGGGCTCATATTCGACGGTTCGGCTTAACTTCCGCTTCCAGGTATCTGGACCAAAAAGAAGGTGTTGGTCTTAATGCCATGACACAGCATCTGAAAGTGTTTTCATGTATATTATATGAGCTGATTGTAGTTGCTTTTTGTACTACATTGATTTATTGCAGGTTGTTATATTAATAATATTTTTATATTTGTTGGGTACTTAAGAAGTTAAATGACGATATGCCCCGAACTAAACAGTTTACTTTTTAAATAAACATTTTGATAGGATTAATGTTTTTAATTAAGAAATAAAAGCTTTCAATATAAATTGGTACGTAATCATTTAAATGTCTTTTCTTTTCTTTTTTCGCATATATTAATATTTGGTTTTTCTTATACTTTATATTTATAGCAGAATCAGAAATATCTTAGTCCATACATGCTCATTTAAACATGAAGCAATTTCAATTAAAATCGCATGAATAATGAGATATTTCTACTGAGTATTCACAATGGCTAGAAGCCTTTTTGCTTTTTTAGAGCAGGCAACAATTAAGGTGATTTCGCGTCGTGGGTAAACTGTCAGAAAAGCGATGACAGACTTGATTGAAACCTTCACAATGCGCATCTCAATCAGCGGCGCATTCAATCAAATGTTTCGGCACAATATTTTAGTGTGTAAATACACACGCACACACACACACACACACACACTCGCAATGACTCGCACATTTGCGGGTATTGTGCATTTGTTGCTGATATTTATTTACTTTCTTTGGGGCGCACAACATGCGACAGCATTGAATTACATTTCCATGGAATTGCACGGCACGGATCCAGAACTAAAATCGACGGCACGAAGTGCAGAAAGTTTTCAGCTGCACTCGGTGTAAAGTTTTCTGCTATTTCCGGTGGCAGTGGCAACAACAGCAACAAGGACACGTCCATGACGACGATTTTGGGGCAAATTGTGTGTGAAATTGAATTGCAATTGTCAATAATTCGTTTCCAAAAATATTTCCAACGCTCCCAAGCAAACTGATTGAGTCAACGAGCGTTTCGAAGTGACGGAAAAAGTTTGCATTGCGTGCAACGCGATTATAAATGTTCCTCTCTCTCTTCTACCTCTGCTACCTCTGCAACTATGAAAAGTTTTGGGTGCCTCAGGTAAAAGCAACTAATTAAAATACGCTTGAAGTTTTTTTTATTATTTTTTTTGTTGTTAGTTGGCCAACTGATTAAATGTAAACATGGCTAAAAATGACAATTCCCCAATTGAAGTTGGCGTAGAAAAAGGACACGTTGCCTGATCTCTAAATCATTTCTGCTGCAGTCATAAAATCCAATGGGGCGTAGACAATTTATTTGTTTTTTATGTGCTTACAACTAATGTGAGGAGAGGCTGCCCCTCTCCTGTCTCCTCGGCCTCAGCCTGGCAGCTGGCATCAGGCTCAAAAGGATCTCCAATCGTGCCTGTCCAGAGCGGCACGTACCAAAAGTTCCGCAACGCAATTTTTGAGTTTTACTTACGTAAAAGGCTCGCATCGAACTCTAAAATGTCTTGTATGTGTTTGTCTGTCATATTCTACGGCAGTGACTTTTTGCCAAGGGGGGAGTAAAGGGGCATAACTGACTTTGCCTTTTTCTTTGGCCGCAACATTTGACACCTGCTACGCTTTTGTTTTTTTGTCTTGCTGCAGGCAGAGGGCAGCGTGGCATGCCACTCATTGTTTCCATTTTATTGTGTGCTTAAATATTTACACAATGAAAACGAAGCATTTCCTTACACACACAAACACACACATACATGTATTTATGAGTGTCTGCCCTAACACATTGTTTTTGGGGGCTCAGCGTGTTTGATTTATGAACATTGTTGTTCGAGCTGCTCTTGTTGTTGTTGTTGACCCCAGCAGCACACATATGACATGATATTTTATACTCGATTGCCAATTATGACCTGTTAAGGGTTTATGGCCCATATCAGTATGTGTGTTTATATGCGTGTGTGTGTGTGTGTGTTTGGGAGTGTAATTGTTTGGCCTGAAGGGGCCAATCAATTGAACAAGCACTTAAGTGTCTCTCTGTACAATGGCAGAGCATAGTTGTTAATTGCATCTAATATATTTAGTTAGTATTGGGACATGAATAGTCGGATACCCACTTGAAATGTGCCAACGGGTAGATTAGTTCTCAGCTACTCAATTGCGTTAATTAATACATTATAGACGATACTTCCTAAATGCTTAGGGAAACTTTGACTATTGATGAGGTGGACCACAACTTCAGTTGCTGCGATAGCCCAAGGCAAACGGAAGACCTAGTCCTGTTGTTGCCCCTGGCACACCTAACTGTAATTTAAGGCAACGTAATGTCTAGGTTGCATGTTGCAATGTAACATTGCGAGTCGGGGATCTTAAGCATCAAGTGTTGGGTATTTACTGCTCTCCGGATACTATTTCTAAGCTTCGCTTGTGACAATTCCAATTTGAAATAAAAGCATATGCATTTGGTAAGAGCTTAATTGCTTGTTTTAATAATAATGATTATTTGCTAGTTGACTGAAGTAGACAATAGTTTTGTACAAGTTGCGCTCATGACATTTACGGTTTTAAATTAAAACATATTATGTAAGTAACCAATGCCTACTTTAGTCGACTGTGATAGACTCTTTAGATAATTTATTAGCAAGGAGCATTTCATAGGTGACTGACGTTGACATTATTTTATTTGCAAGTGGTGGTGATTTGCCATTTATGCTCAGAGTTATTAATCATAAAATGTAATATCCTTAAACATTTGATTTAAGTTGTCTTTTATGTTTACTAAGCTGAAGTACTAAGTTCAATTTTTTATCGTTTTATTGTTTTAGTTTCGCCTAGGGCTTCGTTCTATGCTTAGATAATTTCGGTCTTAAATAAAATAATTTGATTACCATTTGTTTTTAATATATTGTTTAGTTTATTTGAGAGTTTATTAAAGAGCACTTACTAGTCAAATGGAGTCGCTTATGTTTTCTAGCAAAGCTTTATTTATTTATTAATTCATGGATGTCAGATGTAATTTTTATAAATTGTATTTGAATTTGTGAAGAGTGTGTAATGCTTCTGCCCATGTGGATTGTACCTATTTGTCCTTTTAGTTGATTAGATAGCCAGTTTAAGTGGCATATTTCTTATATTGCTTATATTAAAGATAATGCATCACTTAAAATAGCTCTCTGAATTTCAAGTGTAAATATTCATTTACAGTTAAAACGCATCTGCTTTATAAATTACACAAGTTTTTAGGTTTTTCTTTAAATACATATTCATAAATATCGACACGTATTTGGCAGCAAGTTCTAAAACTCTGTTGCTTTTGAAGTGTGCTTCTTGTTTCTGAGAACTGAGACTCTACTGACTCTTTGCCCGATGCTGATGTTGGCCAATTGAATATTTCATGACATTTGTCACTTTGCATGCAACAGACATTCGTTTCCTGTTTACAACAGAACCATATCTTACTCTTCCTCCCGTGCCTAGCTCCCACCCCCAGATGACTCTTGACTAACTTCACAATCCCCTTCTTAGCGTCTCGCGCATTTGACTGACTGCTCTCAGTTAGCTCCCCACCCCCACTCCAACCTCTACCTCCTTCCGGTCCGTTTCCTCCATCTTTCGGGGAGAAAATGGTTTTTTGCGTATTCAGCATGTCAACTGTGGAAACTCAATTTGCTTAAGTAAATAAACGGAATATGAATGTTTAATTTATTTTACGAGCATAGATATTAAATAAACACACAAGTCAGTGTCAGTTGGTGTTTGTAGCACAGTGTAAGTTTCACATATGAGTGTCGTAGAAAAAAGTTTCCCAGACGGCAAATTGAAGTCGGTGGGAAAAGCTTTGCTTTTGATAACTGAAAATTTGCAATTCGTAAAAGTTTATCCGGTTATTCCGCTTCTTACATTGATTTCTCAGTCTCAAAAGAAGTTTAATTAAATCGAATTGCAGCAGATAGAGAATGAGAAGTAGAAAGAAAGTAGAAAGAAAGAAATCGAAAAGAGAGCATGTAAATATTTTCGTTTATTCGATTTGTTTCAATCCAAATGAGCTCTGCAGTTAATAGAAATCTCATCGCATGTATTTACTGTAGTTAATTAATTTTATAACAATTTTTGTTCAAATCTAAATATCAAAAACAAAGAACACTTCGAACATAATGTGGGGTGTGTGCAATAGAAAGAGAGAGCAAGCGCCTGAGGCTAATTGGTACCTGTATTTACATTTCTCATTTAATTAAAAATGTCATTTCAATATTTTCAACACACTTTTTTAATTAAGCCACAACTTGTATTGCTCGTTGGCTCGTCCCATGTTGCGTATACGCAGTGCGTTGAACTTTACTTTGCTTCAATCTTCAATCAACGTGCAGTCCATAAAATTTTTGTTGCGTGACTCATAATTTGTTGTCGACTTGTTTACATCCTCTGCCCCCCTCACATGCTCTCATAATGATGCGCGTCTTTTATGAATATGAATGCTGCGTTCTGGGTGAAAGATTGGCTTGACTTCGTCCTCTCACGCATAAAATTCTAAACGTTAAATTTGTGAGTTTCTTTTTATATGACCAGATCGTGTGTATTACAAGTTGTAATCGCTCTTGTTTATGCTCCTTGTCAGAGCATGTTAAGTGGATGGATTTGTGTTCGCTTAGCGAATGTAATGACTGTTGAACGACGCTCTGCAGTTCACTAAGTTTTTCCAATTCTATCAACTTTTTGATACGGTTCATATTCGAAAGGTATCGAGACTTACAACGTTTTTACTCTATGCTTCTATATAGAGACTAAGGGTAAATGAATGAAAAACTAGCTGCAAAACCAAAACAAGTCTTCTTTTTTGACCTTACTTCACTAGCAATTAAAATACTGTTTTGACAATATTTCTCACAATCAATTCAACATAATTTTTAACTTTCTTTTCGATTTTTTATTTAAACATAATATTTCATTATATATCATACTTAAACATAATACACATTTGTAAGTTACAATATTTTGAATTATGCTTTTAAGATTAGTTATTTTATTTGTAATATTGTGTGTTCTTTGCATGTTGGCTTATTTCAGTTGTCTTTCAACTAATTCGACTTACAAGTGTCATGTTGTGCAGTCATGTTCTAAATTCATTTTGTTTGTTTTCCAAACAATATCAATAAACCTCCAAACTTGTGTTGCATTTGTAATAATGTTTGGGTTCTTGTTGTAATCGAAAGTTAAATAAACAACTCACATTGTGGTTTGTTTGCTTTCGAACAGCTGTCGCCTTCGATTGTTTAATGTTTGCTTACAGTTTGGTAAGATTCAATGCAATGGGCACAAGTAGTTGTTAGCTATAAAAGAGCTGATCGCTGAGCAGAGAGTACAGTTCAAGTTGCGACAGTTAACCAGCCATGCACATCATATCAGTTGTTACCCTGCTCGTGGGCAGCATGTGCGCCTACACTCTGGCTGCTCCTCAGTTCGGTAGTTTCCATCCAGGAAACATTGCCTTTCTAAGCACAGCTTTGGCACAGTTGGCCCAACAGTTGGCGGCACAGCGCAATAGCTCGCTTGAGGTTGGAAATAGTTCGTCCATTGTCTCGGGTGTGTCTAGTTCCATTGCCAATGCTCATATCGATGCGGATCGCAATCAGTGGAGCCAGGGCGGACACGGCGGACATGGCCACCATGGTGGTTGGGGCAACAACGGTTGGGGCAACAATGGCTGGGGCAACAATGGCTGGGGATACTGGCGTGGTGTTCCTGAGGACGATTACAGCATGGACGAAGGCGACAACTATGTCGACAACAACATCAACGCTGAGGACTACGCCGACTATAAGGAAGAGGAACATGTCAAGCTCTAAGGCATATATGTTGTCCCGTCTAGAAAATATCTAAATTTCCAAATTTAAATTCCAATTAAAAGTTGTTCAACTAGTTAGCTTAATCAAATATAAATACATTTGTCAATCAAAATGCAATGAAATCGATCGATAATAATTTTACATTCTCGTAATCCTCTCTCTCTCTCTGTTTGTCTGCCAATCGGACTAAAAATCAGAGTTCAAAGTTTTCAACTAGTCCCGTCCATTTGATTTAATTTTCATAAATTCATAAAACCATTTATGTTCGCTTCAGTTCAGTTTGAGTTTTGGGTTGCATTTGTTTGTTTATGGCGTGTTGCTGTAAAGGCTTTTATGGAATTTGCTTAAATGCAAATATTGTTGCGAGTTTCCAGTTTTTAGCCATGCATTTTTATTTGCCAGCTACCATTTAATATACAACCTATATGTATGAATTCTATTTCATACAGCCAGAATGCACTGAACTCGCTTTCAGTCTATCTGCTACGTAACATGGCAAATTCTCGCGGGTGGCATAAAATACAGAGCACATTTTACATAAATGGATGGAATTGCACATTAATATTTGCAGCAAAAGTTTCACGAATTCTGACCAGACTGCCAAGGAGGGTAGAGTATGGAAAATACATATATGCATATGAAAATGTCGAGAGAGATGTGCTGCTAATTGTTAGTTACAACTGGTAGCTGGTCAAATGGCATATCGTCTAAAAGGAAATTAGGAAATTTTCCAACTGTCAACCTGACAAACTATTCGGACTACTCGCATCTGAGTTCGAGTTAATTTTAGATGTTTTATGAAAGTTTCGCTCCCGCACAGCCAACGTTGTGATTAAGCATACGCCAAGTGTGACATTTATGAGTTTGGCCCAATGCCCAGTAAAACGGCAAACGGGCAACAGTTTTGGCAGCATTCTCGACTTGGCCGTGTGTCAACGAAAGCAATATAAATGTGCAACCAAATTGTTTTTTCATAGCCAACTTTCAAGCTGCTCTCGAAATTGGCCATAGACGGACGATTTATGGATCAGCAAAGCGAGATATAGAGAGAATGAAAGAGAAAGGTAGAGTTCTGAGACAGCTTTACAGCTCACTCGCCACACTTAAGGATATTCACTTCTCTCCAGGGACTGTACAAATCTCTTTCGAATCGCAATGCGTGTCTATCGTTGGAATTGCGACAAATGGAACGCATTAAGTTAACATTATTGCCAAACAATTTGCTCAGAATGTGTTTATTTCGCATCCTTGTTGTTGTCACATTGCTTTCGCCTGCTCAACACAACATTTTGTGTCGTATCGTTTCTTCTTTCTCAATGCCCTTCCCCCAAACACAGTCAACAACAACACCCTTAACATAATTCCTTAGCCAATTGTGCCAATCCGAAATCTGATTAGGTTGGTGCAGAAAAAGGCGAGAGAGCAGACGAGGCATTGGCAAAATCAAACAACGATAAATTGCTGAAACTTGTAAGCGATATTATCCCAAGTACGACTTCAATTTGCTGTTTGTTAGCCTGTTGCTGAAATAGAGTCCTTTGCTGTGGGGCTTCCTTCTTTGTCGCGAGCCTTCTTCTTTTCAACTCCCCCTAATGACAAACCGTTTGTGGCCAAATGGATTGAATGTTAAGTGGTAAATTATCTTTTTACTTTGCGCTGTTGTTTCCTAAAAAGGGTTTGCTTGTAATTGATGCCAGTTTGAGCTACTGCGAGACCTTACGAGTGCCATTGTTAAATGGATTTGCATTTGTGCATTTAGTCGATTGATTTCAAAAATAAAGTAGACGGCAATTTGTGAGCTTTGTTCATATATTTGTCATGATAAATACTATATATGAAATCTTATTAAACCAGTTAAGGTTGCTCTTTAGTAGCAAGAATCGACACCTTCGGCATTACACTCCAGTTGTATGGGATCGAACATAGTGCCCTCTTCGCAGACCACTGCATATGGTATGGGATAGGCACAGACCACATATCTGTTGCAATCAGTCGGATACGGCAAAATAGTTCCTAGTGGAACTCCGCAACATATATTGGGCGTGTCGGGATGTATTGGGGTTGTTGTTGACTCGGGAGTAGTTGTTGGGAGTCTTGTTGTAGTTGTAGAATCGGTTATTGTCGGGGTAGAGGTGCAAGGTTCCTCTGTTGTTGATGTTGTGCTTGTATCAATTATGATAGTTGTGGACTCTGTTGTAGTTGAGTCGGTCACAGTTGTCGATGTAGTCGTTGTGTCAATAATAGTTGACGTCGACTCGGTGGCTGTAGAATCTGTTATGGTAGGTGTTGAAGTGCAAGGCTCTTCTGTTGTGGTTGTTGATGGAAGTGGGGTCGTTGATCCTGGCGTCGGTCCAGGGTTGCAGTTGGCCAAATCCGGATTCATGCATTCTAATTTCGTGGGACTGAACTCCAGTCCGTCTGGGCAATCATAGCCTATGGGTATGGGCTCATCGCAAACGATATACTTGCCACAATTGTTGGGATACGGCACTAGGGATCCAAGAGGCTTACCGCCACAAATGCCGCTAGGTGGCGGTAGTGTGGAGGTGCTTTCGGTTGTGGAAGTCTCTTGAGTTGTGGTCGTCTTTGGAGTTGTAGAAGTCTCTTGAGTTGTGGTCGGCTTTGGAGTTGTAGTAGTCTCTTGAGTTGTGGATGTCTTTTGAGTCGGAGTAGTCGTTGTCAATGCTGTACTAGTGCCGGTGGTAGTCGGCAACATTGGGGTGGTGCCCGTTGAAGGTCCTGTGGTACCGGGAATACAGTTGGCCAACGAGGCGTCCATGCATTTGCGTTCTTCGGGGCTGAACTCTTCGCCTGCGGGGCAATCGAAGGCAGCCGCAATGGGTCGATCACACTTGATGTACTTGGAGCAGTCGTTGGGATATGGCACATATTCGCCGTCCGCAGCATCATCACATGGGCCCTTTTGAGGAGGTGGACGAGTGACAGGTGTTGTGGGTTGTGGTGTGGTTGAAGTGTAGTCCCAGCGACAGGCGTCGTGGGGCACATCGGGGCCGCAGGCGCCCTCTATCGGATCGTAGTACTCGCCATAGTTGCAGACATCCATCATGTAGATGTAATCGTTCACACAGCGAATGTACCATTGACAGTTCTCCGGGTACGGGAATGTATCGCGACTGCTGTTGGTGCAGATGGTTGGCTCGAGTGGTGGCTCCGTGTAGCCAGGTGTGGTGCTGATGTCCTTGTCACAATCACTGTCCTCCCATGAGACGCATTGTTGTCGCTGCGAACTGAAGTAGAAGCCATCGTTGCAATAGAACGCAACCGGAATGGGCGAAACGCAGACAATGTATTTGCTACAGTCCTTGGGATAGGCAATTCGTTCACCCTCATCTCGGCCCCCGCAAATGCCAGCTGGCTCCACCGGTTTTGGCGTTGTTGTCGAGGGAGTGACAGTCACTGTGGTTGTTGTTGGCTCCTTTGTTGTCGTTGTTGTTGTCGCCGGCGTTGTAGTGGTCTGCTGTTCCTTGCAGGCTGTGGGGGAGACATTTGGCCCGCAATTGCCTGTCTTGGGATCATAGTAGCCTCCAGCACAAGGTGCAATGTAGTACATGTTATCGCCCAAGCAGAGTATGTACTTGGTGCAATCCTCCTCGTAGGGGAACGAGGTGCCCGATAGCTGACCCTCGCAGAGTTGAGCTGGTCCTGGTGTGGTTGCGGGCGTTGTGGTTACCGTGGTGCTGCTGGTGGTTGTCGTTGGCTCTGGCGTGGTGGTTGGCGGCATGGTGGTGCGATCGCCATAGCAGTACACATCGTCGGGGTCGTCGCAAATGAGAAAGTCCGGATTGAAGAGCAGTCCATTGGTGCAGTGTCCAAGTATCACTTCGTTGTCCTTGCACTGCAGATACTGCGAGCAGTTGCTCGCCAGCGGCAGACGGGTGTAGTCGGGCTTACCCTCACAGATATTGGGATCTACTCCAGGTGGCAGTGGTGTGCTTGTTGTGGTGGTTCCAGCTGTCGTTGTGATGGGCATTGCTGTTGTGGTCGTTAGCTCTGTGGAACCGGGAGTTGTAACCGTTGTTGTGGTCGGATAAGGTTTTGGATTGCACACCACCGATTTGGGTGTGTCGCAGATATTCAGCCAGCGATTGAAGAGCTTGCCGGGTATGCAGTAGGCCATGCCGGTGCAGCCATTGCGACAAGTGATGTAGGCACTGCAGTCGTAAGGATACTCATAGAAACCATTGCCCTTAGACCAGCAGAAATCCTCGTCTACGCCTAATGGAGGTGCACCACACGTGCCATCATCCTCGGTGGTTGAGGTGGGTTCAATTGTGGTTGTTGTGGGTCTAGCTGTGGTTGTCGTCGACGGTGGAAGTGTACTTGGTTCACAGTGAGCAGTGTCCGGCGTGTCGCAAATGAGGAGATCTGCGTTGAAGACCTTATCGGGATCACAGTAGTTGAGCACAGGCCAGTTGTGGGTGCAGTTGATGTAGGCATTGCAATCGTAGGGATAACGATGCACTGAACCGTCGGGAAAATGTTTACAGAATGATTCCGGAATGCCTGGAGGTGGCGGCGGTGGATCCCAGCTAGAAGTGGGCCAATTCTCTTCCGTAGTGCTCCAAATGGAAGACGTGCTTATCGGCAAATAAGTCGTGTTATCTGCAGGTCTACTCGTAGTTGGTCTTGCAGTCGGCAACGGCGTTGGGAATGTGTAATACTCGCATTTTGTAACTTGCGGATAGTTGCAGACTCGAGTGTCGTTGTCCCACCATAGATCGGCGGGGCAGAGCTTCACCGTTGGATACTCGCAATCGCAGACTAGGAACAAGCTACAATTGTCGGGATAGGGCACCAGGCAGCCAAATGCCTTGTCCTCGCACATCATCTGGTTCTCGTAACGCTCCTCATTGTGGCATGTGGCATGCCGCAGCTCGCTCTGCAGCGCCACGCCAGTTGCCGCCAAGAGCAATAGAATTGGCAGCCAATCCCAGCTATTGCCTAAAAAGTGTTAAACAAATTTTATTATATTTTCAACTGCGATTAGTAGACTGCTCATACCATTCATGATATATTTTATTTTATTTTCTATTTTTCCACTTTACTTTCTCGTAGCATTTGTAATTAAAAGTTCAAATTATTTATTTTAAAACCAATTTCACTTTATTGAATTCTATTTATGTTCACTGTTTAACGACCTGGTAGAGACTAAACACTTTGTGTCTGGAACACTCGCTATAAGAAGTTGCGATTAGGAAAAGAGTGGGCAATTGTCTTGATAAGATAATATGCCTACTATTATTATATTCGAGTATCTATTAATTATTTAAATTGATAATGCCGGCACGGGTAAATGATGTTTCCCTACTTCGCTTCTTATCTGGACTTTTCTCTACAATAGTAGAAGGTTTGTTAAGTTTGTTTTCGCAATTCTAAGAACGAAGGTTAATTTGAGCTAATTGTACGTAAATAATACGTATTTGCACGCGTTGTCAACTATTATCTATTAAGAACAGCTAAGTGAGTGTTTCCTTCAAATTATCATACTAGATAGTCGTTTTGATTCATCGATTCTAGAAATAATAATGTGCAACATCTCTAAATATGTCAACAATTGATTGAGAAACAGAAGGACGTTTGTGTGTTGAAGAATATAGAATATATAAGGCAGCATTAATCACCCGATTAATTTGGGATTTACGTAAGAATTTTAAATATTTCGTTTCATTAGCAAATTTCAGGTGCATTATTGTGAGTAATGGCGCAAAAGAGTTTTATCCATGGAGATTTATTTAAGCCCAGAAATTGTCAACTTTAAAAAGCTCATAGATTGTAATTTTACAGGCACTTTGCAGTTAAATGACGAAAGGTAAGGACGATTGTGTTCGACATGTGTGGGGGCGCTTATTGCTGTTGTTATTACATTTATTGCTGTTGTTGTTTTAATGAGACAACGTGACCTCTCAACGAGTCGTCGACTCGGCTGCTCGGTGAGAATTTATGTGAGCCACTCTACGCTTAAATTACAGAAATAAAAAATGCGGGCATAAACATAAATGAAGCCAGAACTCTAACGCGCCGGCCATTAAAATAAAGCGACAAAACATGAACAGTAAACAAAATTGGCACAAGACTCGTAGGTAGCCAATAAAAGATTTTGCTTATTATATTTTGAAAACACGCAAAAAGAGAGACCATTGAATAAGGGGATCAAGAAAGAGGGCGGAGGGTGGGGTGGATATGAAAGAGAAAAGTGCAACTGCAGTCGAAACGACAAATAACTTAAAAGCATAAATCTATTTACCGAATTGCTTTCGACCCGAAAAAGTAGCCTTTTGTTGAAGCAGCGAACGCGCTGCTGGAGCATTAAAATAAATATGGAATGTGTAGAAGAAAAGCAAAAAAATATTGTTTTCTCAGGTGTTTCGCCCCAAACGAAATTACATTTCAAGTCGCGCAAATAGCTTTCAAAACTGAAATGGCTAATGCTTTTCATATGATTCAACAAACTATTTTAATATTATTTTGGAGTTTGTCTCAATTTTCGTATAGTCCTAAAAGATTTAATGGCCAGCCAGCACTGCCAATTGCTCCATGAGGGCAATTTTTCAGCTTGATCTGTTGGCCGCTGTCAAGCGTTTGATCTGCAACAGATTGAACTATCAATTATGGTCGGGCGGACGTGACTGTCTAACATCGCCTGCCTCTCTTGATGTGAACGAGTCCTGGCATACACACAGACATAGGCACTTGCAAGCTGAAAAGGACGTTTAGTTACAGCTGAGAACCTGTCGGGCTGCATCAAAAGAAAAGCGAGCTTCTAAGCGAGCAAAGGTGTACGTGTCCTACATACTGCCAGCCAGCAGCAAAAGTTTCCCTTTAGTGTTCCTTGTTTTACTTGCTACAGTTGTTGTTGTTTTTAGTGTGTTGCATGAAATTGACCTCGTCCTGGTGCGTGTGTCGCTGACGAGAATTGAACTAGCAGTCCTTAGTCCTTGGGTGTGTGTTTCACACGGCTTACGTGAGTGCTTGATTCATGTGGGGCAACCTTTCTATACATGTGTGTGTGTGTTTGTTGTGGAGCATCTTGGCAAAGACAAAGCGCCACAAATCAAGCTGCTAAAGCTGCTGGAATGAAGAAATTACACACAAAAGGCGTAGTAAAATCAAAGCTACAGACATTCAATAATCTCTCTCAAAGAAAACTCAAAAATCAAAGACCCTAACATATGCTATTTCCCACTTCTGGCACATCCAAATGTACATATGTACATGTGTGTAAGTAAGCATGTACTATGCTGTGTTGTCTTTGCCATTTCTCTTAATTAAAATCCAATGAATCTCTGTTGGAGAATTTGCATTTTCACTAACCCCAATGTCCGTTGCGATATCCATCTACTTTTTTATTTGATTCCTTGTCTTTGCTTTCGTTGTCTGTTTTTGCTTCAAGCTCTTTTAGTAGCATATATTTTTTCAAAATTACAATTTACGATTACAGCCTGTTTTCATAAGGGTTTCATCCTGATCTGATTGCAAGCGGCTTTTGCTCCATTTAAAATATTCATTTTACGGCCATTGTTTTTTTTTTTTTTTTGTGAAAAAATTCCAGAGATTGATGGCAATTTATCAGCAAAATTGATAGCGCAAAAATATGTAAATAGATATGTAAATACATATGTATGTAAGCCAGGTTAGTTCAGGACTTTTGGTTCTTTACAGCGACATAAAAAGTGCTAAAAATATATACTTTGCATTTTATAGTTTTTGAGCATATGGAACAGGTCAGCATTGCAAAAATGTAATTCAGATTTTTAATAATTCTAACATTTTTTATTACTTTATTTACCTTCAAAAAAGAAAAATTTCAATTCACATACTAGGTACAAAATTAAGTAGGCAACTTAGAGGTATTCAATTTAACACAATTGAAATTAAATGTGTACATATTTTTGGCCAACTTGATTATAATGATTTTATTTTATTTAACTCCATACCCTGCAAAAAGGGATTTTGAAAAGCAGAATAACAATTGCTTGAGTATTTAGTTTTATTTATTCAAATATATTTATACAAAAACAGATAATAAAAAATGTAGATCCTGATACAATATATGAATGGCAACAGTCAGACTTGGTTCGCTTTCCATAAAAATGTGGGCAAGCTCTGCTCTTGCCAGCTTCTACTAAATTCCAACTTATTTACGTATGAATCTTTTGCTAGTTAAGAACTCGTGTAGAATTTGAAGTGCTGCAACTCTTATAAAAACGTTGTTAAACTGTCCAATTGGACTCGTTTCGATAGATTTGAAACTCTTCTTATTACACTTCGAAGCTTTTCACTGCGCCGGTGCGAGAAACTCTTCCCTCTCAGAGTGTGTTTTGATGCTCTTCTTTGCTTTTTTCGAAAGCCGAAACCGTGTTTTTCTTCGTGTCAACTCGTGTGATTCGAGTGCGAAAATAAACAGCGAAAGTGAAGCGAAATTTGAGGACAGTTGCGCTTCAGCTGATGCCGAAAGCAAAGGCCTGCGGAATGGCACGGAACCCCACGGCTGATAGAATTTTCACGGCGGCATTTTTGGCGTAAATATGCGGGAATTATAGTAGACAATCTGTTGGAGAAAGGAAGCGGGGAGCAATTACTATAAATATTATCTAAATGGGCATAAGCAGTGTGTGTCTGCATTGATTTCTCTATCGTTGTCTGTTAGACACACTGACCCCAATGGGGCAGGAAGCGGAAAAGCAGAAAAACAGGAAAAGTTTGCATACATTTATATAGGTGTGAAAATCAACACAGCGCACAAACAAAATTGCTGCATTTCGTGTGGAAATGCAATTAAAAATGCCTTTGAACAAGAACAAATTAATTGCCAAAGGAAACAGTTCTGCCTGCCGTCTCCCTCGTGCCCCCCAGCGAATGCTATTTTTTAATTGAGCCAAGGAGGCGAGCACGGAGGAGGTGGTGCAAGCGGAGTGCATGCAAAGCAAACAAAAGCGTACAAAGCTGCACTTGTCGGGCAGGCAGAAGGACAACCAATGGGGTAGCCTGAAGATTAGCCGCAAGTGCGGAGGGAGCGAAAAAGAAAAAGGGAGTGGGAAAGGGAAAGAGAAAGGGAGAGGGAAGGATCAGGAGGAGTCTCAACATGCAAATGCAGTGATTTATGGCAGGCTGCCTCAACTGCCCACAATGGCCCCGTGCCTGGCAGCCGTTATGCACTTGAGGCATTTGTTGCATGCAACCAGCAGCAGTGGCAGTTGCGAGCAGACGGCTGGCAGGCGGGTAGGAGGTGTGGTCGTTGCAGGAAACGGCGTGTCGGATGTGCATTCTTTGGCCTGGCCCGATGATTGCCAGGCTACTTTGCCAGCACATAACAAAAAGCAGAGCAATGCACCGCATTTCCCTTGCGTACTCTCTTTCTCTTTTATTAGTGGAGCTGGCAACAACGTTAACTATCACCTCTCAGTCATTCATCAGCGATGGGAAAGAAAAACCGCTGGCAAAAACATGAACTGAAGTTTTCTTCGGCAGCTCCAGCACGTTGACAAAATTGCAAAATGGCAGCGAGTCGAGGAAAAAGGAAAAGCCAAATGAAGCATTTGGAAAAACACACGGAAAACGCTGCAAAATGCGCTGTGGGAAATGTGTGAAATTTCCCAGCTGCAGCAAACAAAAAAATAAAAAGAATGAAAATGAAAACGAGAAAACTGTTGAACAACTTTTCGGCAGAGGCTGCGACAACGTAGCGCGAGATGTAACGTTGTTTAAAAATTTAAATTTTCATTTTCTGCAGCAAATTGGAGAAAAAGCCGAAGCTGAACAACGTAAGCGAACTCGTCGCGTATGGAAAAGTTTTTGTTTCAACCACAAAGCGTCTGCTGGCAGTTGCCTGCTGCCTTCAGTTTCAAGTGCGAATTGCATTCTGCTTTTGTCGCATTTGCGGTTTTGTTGAGGCAAAACTAAATTTCCTCGCAGACACTGAGCCACCTGCTTGGCAAAAAACCTGGCAAACGCTAACCCATACAACAGTCACACTGTAGGCAGCTTGTTACCAAGCACACTTCAGGCCAGTCCGCCCCGAATCCCACCCCACCCCAACGACGACGCTTCTTGTCACCAGTAAGCGAATTTTTCGGTTTGAATTTATGAGGGGAAACGAAATGAAGTGCACTTTACGCCTCTGCCACTCTGCTCCCTTTCTTTGCCACTTCACATGGCACTCGAGTCACTCGACGCGACGCTGCAGCAAAGTCGTAGCACCGCACCACAGCAGTACCAAAACACCCACACCACCACAACAGGGAGTGTCATTTGCAGTTTTTGCCGTCTGCGTCTGTAAATGTTTTATTTGAGTATTATTACTTCGACTCTTTAGCAGCATGAAGTGCAAAAACATAGCAAAGATTTTTTTCCTCTCGCTTGGAAAAACGTTTGAAATGTGGAAAAAGAGGAAGCGACTGCAATAGCATTTCAAGTTGTGCAAATAAACGATTGTTGTTGAAATCAATGCGCGTTTTAAATGTTCAAGTGTGCTATTGATGAATAAGCGTATTGTTTGATTAACTGTTGAGAACGGCGGGGGGTGCTTGGCATGGGGTACGTGGGTTAGTTGAGGTCAGTGGGCCACAAACTGTTAAACAGCGTACAACTGTTTAAGCACATTGTTTGGCGCTCAACATATCTTTGCCTAAGGCTTGTTAGCTTGTCCGCTTTGGGCCACAATTGAGGTTTGCCGGAAATGCCCCTCATGTGTCCAAGCACATGCCACAATGCCATTCCTCACTCTAGCACCCACGCCCCTTCGCCGTCCCATTCCGCTCTGCTGTTGGCGTTCAACCATGATGAGTGCTGTTGTGGTTTGTTGGCACTTCTATTTAAACTTTTATTGCTGCTCAGTTTGCCAAAAAGGTCAGTCAGCTGCGGCATGGGGGCCAAGGTGTGGTTTCGAGATGGAGGCAACTCGCCTTTTGTAACACTGTGAGCATGCATATTAATAGTTGATGTTGTTTGTAATATTTAAACTTTACGGTATTTAGTGTAAATGCCATACAAATATGCAATTAGTGCGTTTGATAAGGTAGAGCGTCAAAAAGATTTTATTTGAAATCTCTTTGTGAGTCGAATAGTTTTATTTGCTTCCTGCATTTTAACTCGTCTGGCTTTATTTGCAACATTTTATTTAATTATTATTTACTTTTTACACTCATAAAATGATACTTCAATTGCATGTGTAATATTTAAAATGTTTATTGTGTTTGCAACGATATTTATCAAATATGTATATATTGTGTTGTGTTTGCCAAGTCAATTAAAATCTGAACAACCATGTAAACAACATGGCAATACAAACAAACAGCAACACACGTAAACCTGGGCTTGCACTTGATGCACTTTTTTCATCTTCCGCATATGTCAGAGAAATCTATGAAATAATAAAAATTTATTTTAATTAAACATTTATTTGTGTGTATTGAATTTTAATCAGATTGCGTTTGCAAAATGGATATTTGTTTAACACAAGAAAGAGGAATTAATGATTTGGCCCGTTTGTTGAAAGCTGTAACCGAAATCAATTAAATACCAGGCAATTTGGCGACGCTTTACGGCCAAGTTAATGCTACATTTTAATGACGGGACACAAAATGATATTTGTAAAATTATAATTACGATTTAAATGCTCGTAAAAGTAGGTATATATTTCAACAGATGTACATATGTACCTTATATATAAAACTTATAAAATTTATAGCCGCATCGCATTAATGCATTAAATTTAACGCCATGCATTGCGAATTTAACTGATTTTAATAGGCCGCTTTCGACATTGGTCAGTGGGCTTGGTATCGTCATTGGCATCGGTTTCTGTTGCACTTACTGTTTCGAATTCCCGTGTTTCAACAGTTTCTGTTTCTGTTTTGCAGGGCGTCATTAATCGGCTTACAGCTGACATAAATACATTTTCCAATTGGAATTTATGCCAGCTCCGCTGCTGGCTGCATTTCGTGTTAATTGGAATGCAAACTGTGCTGCGGCACCTGCTAAATAAATAATTCATTGCATTCATAAATTTTGATCAAACATGTATGAAATGTAAATACAGCATTGTATCAAAAAAAAAAAAAATCATTCTGGAATAAATTAAATTTGTGGAGAATTGAAATGAAATAATATTTGATTGAAAAATATAAATTCCTAAAAATGCATTACATTTATAAATGTACATATTTGCGGTGATTCAACATTGCATTCGTTTCATTTGTGGTACGTGTTGCATGTGTTGTCATATTCATTAATAAGTTAATTGAATTCATTTCCATATGACTCTGTCTATGCTCTGCTCATGAACATCCATTTGGCTAATAACAACACTTTGATCATAATTTTGCATCAGCTCTAGACTTGGGCCTACAAATATCTGCATATACATACGAGTACATGTAGGCTTATACATATACATACATATATGCAAGCAAGTATGAGTAATAGTTGAAATGGCAATGGCTTTGAAATGCATATTATGAGAGTATTAATGTTATTTAGACAACATTTAAACAGGAAAATGATTTTCCATGCTTAAATTTTGGTCACAACATATGAATGCGTAATTAGCCAATTATTTTTGTATCGTTTACATATTAAAGATTAAATTTTCAAAAAGCATAATGAAAGTAAATTAATATATAATTTTACATCAGCAGAAAATAAAAATCACAATTTTCTACACACTTTTGTTAAACATAAATTATTTCCCTAATCATTTAAACAAGTTTTAGGGGTTAGGGTAATATATTATATATATACTATATATTATATTATATAATATTCATATACATATACTTTTACTTTTGTATTTTTTGTCACATATATGACAGCTTTGTACGCAGCATAATATTAATTAATATTTATTTCAATTCAAAAGCACTTGCATGAGCAGAATGAGTTAACTTTAGTGCGCTTAAATGGCGATTAAAATAATTTGAAAAAGGCTTAAACCGTACTAAAATTAAATGCGTTTAAATGTTGCCACATTATAACTAACAACATGCATTAATTATTAACAGTGTCACGAGAAAGAGCATTTAGCCAAATGACTCATTAACTAAAATGTTTTATGTGTGAAGAAGAGTCCTAATGACTTGGGGACTGAGCTTAAGGCTGCAAATGCGTGTGGCAAGTGTAGATTACATTTAGATATAGATAGAACATAAACCCGATTAACATACAATCCATTATATTTAAAGGACATGAGGCAGGTCTGTGTGTGTTGTAAATGTAATCTGTAAGCAGCTCAGCTCACATGCATTTGCTATTTACACTGACCTGCATGCTGGCAAGTTTCCACTTGTTTATCAACTTGTAATTTGATGAAGCCTCCTCTCCTTGGCAGTGGTGAAACTGGAAGCTCTATGTCAACACGTCTCTCACTTGTTCTCACCATGCAAATGCTCATCTGTATGCAGTTGCAGGCTGGCAGATTTTAAACTTAACTGAAATACGTGTGAGTTAAGAGCCTGTGTCTGAGTCAGAGTCCTTATCGAATTGGTCCTGATGCTCGTTGCTCGACTATCTCTTAGGCGAAATTTAGTTCAAATATTATTTGATATCCTGCGGTGCCCTGGCGACATTCATTGTTTGCACTGCTTTCGGATTCTACTTTTGATTTCTGAGTGTCGCAAAAAGGAAAATGCCTTCAACAGAGTGAGGCGTCTGTCAACAACTGCAGCCTGTCTGTCACTTACATTGTCACTTGGGTATTGTTGTAATCTCCATCCCACTCCCCTCGTCTTCTCAGGAGGATTCTACTAACATGACATTTCTATATATGCTGGCGTGTGTGTGGAGAATGTGCGGAGTGTATAATCCACAAGTGTGCGCTTGTTTTGAATGTTAATATTTGCACTTACAATTCAAGCAGGCCAAGTGACAATTTATTCACTTTGTTGTTGCTCTCTCAATTTCATTGAATTGTGCGCTTTTGTTGCATTAAGTGCAAACTAAAAAGTATTTGCGCTTTTTGCCCTCCATTCTCAATGGACCACAGCTCTCTCAAAAGTGCCAAAGTATCTTTAAAGTGTAATTTTAAAATAATTCGGTATTTTGCAATTTTTGAAGAGACAATCTATCATAATTTAATCGCCCTCAATCGAACTTGAAGTAATCTTACATAAATGTTAAATCAAAAATTGAATCTTCAAAATAACTTCACATAATGTTGTTAAACCATGAAATTAAATAAACATTTAGCTCGATTGAAGTTGTCTTGATGTTTTCAGCAGTTAAATGGCCAACAACAATAACAATGTCCTAACTGACAAGTGCAACAATTGTGTGGTTTAAGCCAGACTAAAGTTTCGGCCAAAGCTAACAGAAAATTGCACAAGCAATTCGTCGAAGGGACCAACACTCACTTTGGTAACTAGAGAGAGTAAGAGCTAAGAGGTGTCGGCAGCACCTTCTGAGTGATTCATTCATTCATTCACTCACTCACTCATTGAGTTACCCACTTAGGTGGCCCATTCAAGCTGTCATTCATTCATGCCTTAATTGCGTACAAAAGTTACCGCTTAAGTGTTGCTCGCTCAAGTTGACATTTGTTCGTTAATTAAACCTTTTTGTTGTTCCCAACTGTGCACAGCAAGCAAATTGATTTATCTTTTCAACACCTCAATGCTTCGTGCTAGAGATGAGCGCCGGCTCACGACGAATGTTGAGTAGACAAATGAAATGCCATACTTGGGACATTCTTTGATGTCACTAAGAAAGCATAAAAATAAGTTTGTAGTGTTTCTATTGGTTAAGTCTTCATAATTTTGTAAGCATAATAAAAAAGTAAAAACATCTAGAATCCTTGAAAATATGTAGCACATTCTAAATAATATGTTACTGTTGAGCGAGACAGAGATGAGCATAGAATAGTTTTGATAATTAATAAAAGGGCCGGACTAATAATTTCTAAAAGTATTTGTGACCTATATAATGATTTTGAGCTCATCACGCTCCCATCTTTAGCTGAAAATCCTTGGCTTTGAGACAGACTCACGACTTAACTTGAACCACCTACGACGACGTCGGCGACGACGACAGCCTCTAGAGCAACTCGAGCAACTGGCTCACCCCTTCTGCACCTTCTGCCGCTTTTAATGGCAAAACTTTTTCACTTAACATTTACTCATAAATTGATTTTTACTTTTTAACGACCTGGCTCAAACTCTTACTCTGCTAATGGTCTAGCCTTGAGCCTTGGCCCGGTATCCTGCTAGCCCGCTTCATGCATGTCTGCCAACACTCGGCACTCAACTTGTTGGCCATAATGTGTGTCGCACACACATAAACACACGCACACACACACATACCTGATTGACTTTTGCTGTCTGGCCGTTGTAACCAAATTAGTTGGCTCTTCACATTATCAGCTCGCAGTTGGAATTTTCAATTAGTAGGTGAAAAGTGGTCAAGTTTTTGGCCGTGTCAAACGTGTTTGGTAAACAAATTATGTGTTAATTTTGGCAAAAACTTTTAAGGTCCTCGCTGTGCCGTCTTGTGTGTCCTTTGATGTTGTTTAATTATGACTTCCGGCAAGTAATCAATGTGCAAATTTGTGCCTGATGCCAAGCCGCCTTCGCCTTGCATGCTAATGCCAACCACAGCAAAAGCGAGAGACGGAGACAAAGCGACTGAGCTATGTGCCTGCCTCACAAGAAGGGGCGGGGCGAGCTTGTTGCCAAAGTTTTTGGCGTGGCAACCATAAATTTATGCAAGCGTCTCTCGTCCTTCTCCCGCTCACATACTCTGGCAACTTGTGCGCAATTACATGAGCATTTTGTGGCTGCACATATGAAATATGCATGCAATTTTGAATTTGCCATTCATTTAAATGTTTTCTTGATTACATTCTCTCTGCCCCCTTCCTGCCACTGCCACAATAGAAGCTGCAGCAGCAACAAACGCTGCACAAAATAATTCCATGCAACGTTATCATTGTCTTGCGTCTTCTGTGCGTATGCGGTTAAGTTTACCAGGCAGCCTTTAAATGAGCCACAATGCCTTGGGGGCATGCAATACAGTAAACCGAAACAGACAATGCCATTTACAACAATGAACGATCTATAAATGCTCTCTCTCAGTTGCCAGTCAAGACAATCAAGGCAGTCAGCAACCAATATACCCCTCTTTCTACGTCAAGCAAATTTCAAGAAACAAGGGCTCAAAGCTAAACACTAATTACATTTGTTGTTGCATATTTGAACTCACTCAGTGGCATGTTGCATGCGCCTACAATTTGTCAGTCAATCAATTTATTGTTCTAACTTACTTTCAAGACTTTTGGACAAACTTTTTCTTGGCATTGAGCGAAAAATACGAGGAAAAAAGCGGTCTGGACCCAACTTTGCCGTCAAGATAAAAAAAAACTGCTTGAAAATTGAAAGTTTTGATTTATAATCTGCAAACTTTTCTTTCTCCCACTTTGCTATCTATCTCTATCTCGCTTCTAAACTGTCTATTGGCATTCAAGTGCATAAACATTTTTTATATTGATAGATTTTCTTTTTGGTCTGGCAAGTTTGTGACCGCCGCTGCAATCAGAATAAAAGCATTTTGGCTTGGCCATAAGTAAGGCATTGTGCCCTTTGGGCATGTCGTGTCAGCGACCACGCCCCCTACGCCTCCGCGCAAAACCATTATTATCGGATGGGGCAATCAATAAATTTTTAATAATCGCTGACTGTGAAACTATCTGGCAAGTTCTTGCCTTCATATTTATGACTCGAAACTTTCGCCTTTGGCGCCTTTTGATATCCCACATAAATAGCACAGCAAGAGAGAGAGAGAGAGAGAGAGAGAAGGGTCGTGCAGCTTTAAGTGCCAGACTGACTGCAAGTGGCAGCGTATTGTGTCATAAACTGTTTGTGATCTCCTGTCACATCGTTCAGCTCCCGCTCTGTGCCCAGCTTTGACACTTTTACCAGAGTTTGTGTCACAAAATCGATACTCAGGACGTCACATGAAGCCTCATTATTCTACATGAAAATATAAATCACGCAGATATTGTGAAATTGTGCAACGTAGTTGCAACTTGCTTTTCTTGCGTATCACACATGCTGTAATTAAAGTAAACGATTATCAAAACTAACTGTATCATGCATCGCCATCACATCAAACACTTCCTTTGGGCTTCTCTTTAAGGCAATTAATTTCACGTTTCTGTTAATAAATCTTCGTACCGCCATTTCTCATAAGCGACAAGCCCTTTGGCTGAAATGAGATTTATATCCTTGCAAATATATTGAAACTTTCAGACATTCGATAAACAGATGCGTCTTTAATAATCTATAGATTAAAGAATATTCATTCAATTAAATATTGATACACATATGTACATATTTGAATGGAGACTTATCTATATCTGTTGGAGAAATGCGAAAAACAAATACATCCAATTTCAGAAGTGCATTTAAATGCCAGTTGCAGTTATTGTTCCTGTTGTTGTCCTTATCGGGACAGAGTTGTCACAAAAAGCTGTGGGAAATGCTAAAAAATATTTATAAAAATCATTTGTTTGGTTTAGTCCAGATAATAAATCATGCGAGAGACACTTTTGGCCACAAATCTCAAAAAAATAGTTACAAACTGTTGGACAGTCAACAGGGAAACAGAGAGATAGAGTAATAGGAGCAAACTTATATCTATAAACTGTAGAGTTTAATGTGTACATTCTTCGCTCCAAATTATGCGTAACAAAATAGTTTGTTATGGGTTTTTATGTCTGGGAACTCTTGCAACTTGCACTTTGCTACATTTGTTGAGCATTTTTATGTGTCTGAAGAGAGGCATGAGAAAAGGGAGCGAGGGCGTGCGGGGGCTATCAAAATATGTTTAGAGCACATTGAAGTGCTCCCACTTGATGTGGCCATAAATCTCAGTGTTTACCTTCTCAGCCAGCCAAACAATGAAATTAAAAACATGTTTTCTCCTCTTTCGTGTCAGACACAGCAGGATTTAGATTCAATTAAACTGTCAGCGGGACAAGATGTCCCTCATGTCCCGTCCCCTTCCAGACAGCCCACTCGACGCCATCTACAATATTTGTCATGCCGTGCAGCGAGCATTAAATTCGAATTAGCACAAAAGAACAGCAAGGGAATCGGCTCCTTGCCTCCCTCTCTCACTCGCTCTCTTCGCCCAGCCAATGATTATGCTAAACACAGAGCGAAAGATTCGATTTTAAATGCGGCCAAGATTTATCGCTATCGACGCTATCATTTTTCATGCTCCCTGACTCAAGAGGTGACTCAGGATGTAGGAGATGGGGGCAGGTGGGCGAGTTGTCAACAGTGTCAGGGCCGAAAACCGCAAAGGACACGCGCAGCTCGAACTAAGCGGCCATCGAGGCCATTGAAGGACACCAAAGTGGAAACTGAAACTGAAATGCGCGAGGGCAACCACAATGTCAGTCCGTCTGTCTGTCTGTCAACTTGGGGAAACTGACAACTTGGAGTACAAATATTGGAATTGGGTGGTGAAGGAGATGGACACCTGTGGCTTTCGGCCGGCAATAAATCAATTGGTCTGACGTCTTGACATTACCTCTAATCACAGGGGACTCCACTTGAACCAGAACTTGCTGCCTACTCCTTCCACTCCACCATTTGGAGAGGGAATTTATTGTTGATTCGAATAACTATATAGACAGTCTGATTATCAGCATTTGAATGGTAACAACAATGAGACCAACTCCTTTAAAGTTCTTTGTGCTTAAATCCCTGCTGATATTGGCATTGTCTCCAATTTAAAGTGACCAACAGAATCCCCTCGGTGAGCAGGCAGTGAAATGGAATCCAGTCGATTGACAATTCAATAGAGTTGCCCTCTGAGTCGCTGTGGGCGTATTTCGCTGTTGTTGTTCGACTTCTGCTTAAACGACAGTCGAACCAAGCAAATCGTTCACTTTGGCCAAAGTCAAAGTAGCAGCTCAAAATAAAGAAAAAGTTTGAATTTAAAAAAGGCCAAGACAATCCTCCTACACAAATTGTCTGGGTTTTGGTTTGACATTTGGTTGATTCTCGTAATTGAGAAGTTTCTCAAAGTATTCAGCTTACACTCATTTGCAATTTGAATGCGAGTAAATGAGTACAACGCCAACATCAATGAATGCCAGAAACAGGCGTCATTTGAGTGCAGACAGAATGCGATTTGAAGTGCACACTTCGGCATTAGCCTGCGCCGATTTATGACCGCACTCGACCTCAGTCAATGGTCATCGAGAGGACTCCGAATCCTGGCAATAATCCAGCAATTGTTCGCATGTCCACCTCCAAATTGAAGGGGCATTAAGCCGTACCCGAATAGACTGGACTTTTCCATGGAAATTGCGCTCAATCCTGGCCAGCTATCTGTCTGTCTGGAGTGCATTTTGGGGCGCTTTGAGTTAATGCAAATTCATGGGGGAGAGATGGGAGGTCTGGCTGGTCTGGCTCTGCAATTGACATTTATCGCTGTTGCGTACTGAGCACTCTTTGGAACAACTTAACAACTCATTAACACGCACACTGGGAATGACAACAACAGCAGCAAGACAAAGAAGGAGACGATCCAACAATGGTTTTAAATGCTGTAATTCACTTGTAATTCACAATTATTCACTTATTTAACCATTAACCGATTCGGGGGATTACCCTTGTCAAATTAATTGAATCGCTGGTAAAGTCGATGTCAGAGAAACGCTGTCCTTATGCAAAGCAAAGCAGCATCCCTTAGCTAATGGCTCTCCAATCAAAACAATCGTTTCTTCTATTCAAGAGTTGAATAAATAGGGAGTTCAAGTTGATTATAGGATGTGTTTTTCTAGTTTAAAGCTGTTGCCTGAAACACCTACAAATGGCAGGACGTTGGCTACTTAAACACACGTTTTAGTATAGCTTTCCCTTCATCAGTCATCACATTTCCCCCTCATTCCCTCGATGTGCCTCTTGTGGACTGTGTTCACATGTGCGTTTGCCCTAGGCCTAAGACAACCCGAGCACTTCTGACATAACTCCAGTTGTGCTCCTCCTCATCCTTTCTCTCTATACTCAGCCACCTCGACAATTTTTGAATAACTAATGAAGGTGCCAGAAAAACAGAAAACAACAACTTAAACAATAACAGAAACACAGCCAGAGCAACACGCGTGATAGAGAGAGAAGAGGGAAGAAGAGGGTTAGTCTCGAGTGCTTGGCCTGAATATGAAATTTGGATATTCATCCAACTGTCGACATTCATCTTGCCAACTGTCTGTTCAACTGGTTGGCATTAGGAATGCCTGTCCTTTGTCCAGGACTTATGCGTCATTGTCAAAATATTAACAGCTGGCACATTCCGAGTCTCTCAAAGAGACAGAGAGAGAGAGAGAGAGCGACATGGAAGAGGAGAGAGAGATCATGTGAGAGCTTAAGCCTCGGCTGATGATGAAAAATAGGAATTTAACTATTGTGAAATATATTTTGGCAAATAAATTTGTGAGTGGCAAGTGTCGGGAATGAATGTGGGTCAAGGCGGTCAGGCTAAATCCTTTTTGATTCGCAATCCTTTGCGTCTCGTATCCTCGTCTCAGCCTCTTTGCCTCTTTGCCTCAACAGCTGTCCGAAGTACATAAATCTATGAGAATATTTGAGGAAGCCTGTGCTAAGCCCAAACTTTGGATTGTTTAAAGACTTGAATGCGTGGCTTATAAATTAAAACTGAATTTATAATTCAACACGAAAGGATTCAAGTCATAGACATTGTCAGAGACAAGGACACAGCTTCCTCACCCCTTTGAAAACTATCACTCGACTTCAACTGCAGTTGCAATGTAAACCAGAATTGGAGTATTGATTTCAATTGACAGAGAGGAAAGGGGAGACTTGACTGGGGAGTTCTCTGTTTCATGTGGGGGAAATCTAAACAAATTTGATTTTGAGTAAATGAAATACAAACAGGGAAATCAAATATTAATGTGCTGTAACGCGACTCAGTCAACAATTCAATGGATATCCAGTGGATGCTTCAGTTCAATCATTGTGGACAAGTGGAGTCCTGTGTCAGGAACTGTATCTATTTCTGATTCTGATTCTGATATTGATTCGCTTCGTTTGTCGAGTCCCGTTAAGCAAACAGTGGCATTTGCGAAAATCAATGCGATTTGCCGCCCGTTTATTTGTCTATCAAATGAAATAACATAAAAAATGTCATTTAGTCACTTGCAAATGAAGATACGAGTACGAGTGTACTCGGCACGAGTGCGAGTACTCGTACGAGTACTCACTCTAGCACTCGTGCAAATTTCCATTTTCAGTTTTTGTTTTTTGGCCAGTTTAGTCATCCTCGCAATGTCACCATGAAAATGCCCCGAATAACTGCGCCAGAGTCTGGCTCTAAATGGAGACGTCTCCATCAACATCTGGCTGGTCTCCCCCTCTCCCCACTCCCACCCCTCTCCATCCTCGTTAGTCTGACGGGGCACAAAAACCTTTTTTGGTATTCAAATGTTATTTTTGGCGCAACATTTGTGGCATTTTTCTACTGCCCCGGCAAATACAAGGAAAACGTGTGAAAAGCGGAAGTGTTTTCCAACAGTGTTGTTGTTGCTGCTGCTTGGGAACCGCTTTGGGCAACCGCAGCTACCAAGCGCCTTCAAACTTCTCGCTAAATTGTTTGGTTTTTATTGTCGAATTGACGCATGAAGAGGAAAAGGATTTTGTTTGGGGTCGTCAAAGGGTTAAAAACAAGCCGGAAAATATAAAGCTTGATGCGCCCTTTGGCTGTTGAGCCACTTGAGGGTTATCCTTTGTGAAGGATGCTACTGAAGGTGACTTAAATATGATTATTTAGTAGGACAAGTCAAATCAAAAGACCTGGTGCTGCGTCTCCTGGCGTGGCCTTTCCCCATGCAAAGGTGATTGCATCTCCATTGAATGCATTGTGAACCCAGGTGTGTGTATTGAAGTGTGTGTATTCGAGTGTGTGCTGCTGCCATCAGCAAGATTCGAGAGGCAAGCAAATATTCGGACTGGACGAGTTACATGCCCAACTAAACAGAACAGAGCCGAACTGAACTGCCTGAAGAGATCTAAACAATAATTTCGATTAGTGAATCTAGGAGGCAGCAGGCAGAAATTTGTGCAACAGCCGCAGGTGCAATTAAATGTTAATCGATTGTGTTTCTACTTGCAAATGGGCATCGACACGCCTAGAGAATGAAAGTGTGTGTGTGTGTGTTTGTGTGTGTGAGTTGCAGCTGAGGATGAAGCTAACCTTTTCAGCTGCCTACTTTTATGTTCCCGTTGAGTTGAGGTTGAGTTTTGTTCCGTTGCCTATCGAAAACTTGGGCAAACTCTCAAGAGGTGGAATGAGAGTGAGAGGCGAGCTCTGTTTGTGTGTCAACTGCGTAATTAATTGTAAATAATTACGCAACTGTCACTTGCAATTTATTAATTCGACAAAGTCAAAGTAAACGACCCCCAGAGAGGAGCTTGCAATGTAAGAAATTCAATCTTAAGACGATTCGCTTTAATATGCTAATGAATTGCAACTATCTGAGAGGAATACTCAAATCAAGCATACGCCTTGCTGTCCTGCCCACTGCCAGATATAATTGCCAGTTAGGATCGGACTCAACTTGTTTACCGATATTTGCATGTCAAACGCGTGGTAATTTTATATTACTGCGACACTCCCCCTCTCTCTATATGACCCTCCTAGTTGCTCACCCACGGGTCGAACGCATTATTTATGACTTGTACGTTTTCCGTGTTATTTTATAAACATTTTTCAAAATATGCTACAACTCCAAGCTAGAGAGAGAGAGAGGAGGGGGAAGGAAGAGGAGGCTGCAACTGCTTGCCGACATCATAAAAAAGGAATTCTACGCGCCGGCGCCTTTATGTTTTATTTATGAGCTCAAGCAAGCCCACACACAAAAAGTTAGCATGGGGCCACAATGCGTGTCGCGTTTTAATGTGAGGACACTCACTCCAGGAGGAGAAGAGTCCTATCTAGAGAGCAGGTTGCTCCACAGGATGTTAACTTTTATAGAGGTAATTACTGGTATGCGAGGACATGCGAGAATGTGTTGGAAATACGAGTATATCTGAAATCGATTCTCTTGCTATGCAGATTAAGCATTATCTGCACTCATAAATACACTTACAGCAAAGGGTCAAAGGTTAAATTGAGTTGAGATGAGTGCAGCTACCCAGTGGCCCCTGAGTCGTTTTACTGATGCTCTCAGAGGAGGATGGCGAAGAAGCCACAAATCGCCGTTTAAATATTAATACATCAATCCACTTAATATGCGAGTTTACAGCAGCGAATGATGCAATAAATATAAAAAAGGGAAAACAGACAGCGAGACAGACAAGATAAAGAGAAATATCTAAAGATGATGAGCATATGTTGGAGTTATAAATCCAGCCAAGTTGCTTCAGTTCAGTTCAGTTTATGATGTGTGTTCACATATCATAAACGAGTACTCAACAAATGCCCATTAAAGTCAAGGCATTGGCTCAGTCGGAGTCTCTGCACTTTAGTTATATTTTTGACTTGTTCAATCTGCAATCTGGCCACAAAGCAAACAAGATTCTCATGTTGTAAGACAAAACAAATTTTGTTATAAGCGCGCACTTCCTGCCAGCCATCTTGGCTCCTCGTTTATTTGTTCCTTGTTGCATGGGAAGTGGCACAAAGGAAGTGCGCTGTTTGTTTATTTCTTCAACTTGCAATACAAACAAAAACTTGTTATTCCAAAAAAGCCGCCAGAGCCAAAATAATAACAGAGACAGACACAAAATATCAGAGTACAATTTGCATTACATTTCCTAGGATAACTTAGAGCAGTAAAGAGGGGGTTGGTAGTGGAGGTGGCACTTGGGTGGGTAGGAAATTCAGCTGTCCAGCGAATTTTGTGGCTCTTGAAAGTTGCCAGTCAAAGATTTTGCAAGACTGTTATGTGCGCTTGTGCGTTATGATTGCGCATGCTGAAAAAGAAATACACAGAAATACTCAGATAGTAGCCCAACTTCTCTTAGTCTCACTCCCCTCGACACGCCCAGAAAACTAAACTGCAACTGACATAATTACGTATGCAGAATATTTAAGTGCAATGTGTATCTGCAAACTTGTCACAACGTAGCGTCTGCTTAGTAGCATGAGGGGGGACTTGGAAGCAGCGCAAACTGAAGCTGCAATTTGCTTTATGGTTTTTGCATAGCAGCGATGTGGCAGTGCATAAAAGAACTCATTAAAAAAGTGTGTTATAAATTCCTGGTGCCAAAACTATTGCCAATTCAAATTATTTATGATTAGGAAACCTGACATCTTGTTAATTTTTAAAAATATAAAAACTATGCTTCTCAAGTGTAGAGTTTTAAAAATAATAATTTAAATCAAAAGTTTGTGAAACATTTTCATTTATTATTTCTAATTGCTTTAAGTGATTTTAAAAGTAGAACGTTAGAGAATGTATTGTATACAATTTAATGGTTTAATATTTCTATAATTAATTAAATTAAAATGAATATATTAATTCACTTCAAGTGTCAACTGTTGCGCCCACTTTGTGGCTCGTTCTCATGTCACCCACTGGCTGTATTCACAAATCCAATTCAAGTTCAAGGGGGTGACTCGTCGTAGGCCTAATGCCGCACTCAGAGGCCCAGCCCAAGCCCTCGACGACCAACAACCAACAACAACGCAGTCAGCGCCGCTCTTTGTATTAATTTGTGCACACATTCTTGGCCAATGAGATTTATGCGCTGCGTACAACATTTTTTCCTGCTTTCTTTGGCTTTTGTTGTTGTTGCTGTTGTTGTGCTGTTGAGGGCACCCAGAATGCGAACGAAGTTCGAAAAAGGCGCGAAGTTAAATAATATTTTGTTTTGCTTTGCTTTTGTTTTGTTAGTCGCTTTTTTTCTGTCTGTTGCCTTTTCGACGCACGTGTTTCGTTCGAAAGCTGCGACGCAGGCGCAACAACAACTCGAAACTTAACGAAAGACGCACGAGCTGTTGCCGAAGCCGAGGCAGCGTTCGGCTGGCGAACGCGTGCTTCGGCTGAGGCTATGCGAAGGCTGTCAATGAAGCAAAGTGTTGGGGCCGTCAGTTCGACTCGATACTGCGCCGGAAGTGGACGCCAAACGTCGCCGTGTTGCACAACGACCAAATAAATAAATAGTTCCGTTCTGTGTGTGTTTGTGTTGTGTGCTTGATCGTTCTACAAGTCATTATTAAATAAATTAATAAATAATTAAATTCATTATATGGGAAGTGCAGCAATTGTGTGACAAAGCTCCAAGTGCTGCAAGTAGCTAGAGGAAGCGGCTACCATAAAAGTGGCTCGAACGTAAATACCGTTTTGTAAATGTTACCTGATATCCTCACTGCAATTTGCATGCTAGCAAATTCATTTAAAAAAAGTAAAAAAAAAAAGAAAAAGACCAGAATAAAAATGAACTCCTGGCACCAACATTTCCACTGCTGCTTCACTCGCTGCACGGACACATAAATTTCACGGCAATCAGCCGAACACGCTGCAAGTCATCCCAACTTCATTTGTTGCGCTGCGGCTGCTCCTTATGCTCCTTGCTCGTACTCGTAGACTCCACTTTGTTTCATCCAGCTTTTGCACTGGCTGAAATATTGCTTCCATTATTTATGTTAAGTTTATGCAACATTCTGCAAGTTGCTGCTTCTGTTGCTGCCCCCTTGTGCTGCACTTGGCGCACTTGTTTTTAATATCCTTCAGCTTGTAAAGGAATTACAGCTGCTGCTTATGCTTCAGCTCCTGTTACGGCAACTGAAGTCGCAACACTGATCCAAATTACGCGGCAATGGTTTTTCTATCATTCTCGTCGTTATTGCCGTCTTCTCCTGGTTCATTGCACTCGAAGTGAAGTCGAGTTATTGATAGCAGATAAAACAATCGCTGAGCAGCTAGAAAATTGATATTTTTTTTCGCAACTTATTGGGAATAGATAAGAAACTGAGAAATGAGAAAATATAGTTCTTCTTAAGGTTCATGCACCTAATTAAATGTATCAATTATTCAGTTTATACTTAAAAACTACCACGCACTCTTCTTGGTTTGTTCAAATGGACCACAAGTCTGTGGGTTTTGTCTTGCTAAGCTCATTACGGAACTGCCTAAACAAGATTATATTCGTACTCGTAGTCGTACTTATGGCAACAGCCAAAGGGTGCTCCTGTGTATTGTTTTTGCATGTCCTCCATTTGAACAAAAGATAATAACAGCCAAATGAACTAATTAGCGCTTCAAGGCGAACAAAAAAATAAACACAAGAAAAAATACTCGTAATTTGTGAAAAGCAAAACACACAAAAAAAATATATGTATATACAATATAAAAAGTGCTTTTGTTTGTTTTTTGGGTCTCGGCAATTATAATGTTGAATGGGTTTTTCATTGGGAAATGAGAGCGGGAGAGCTTCGAAGGCTGCTAAGTAGTGATGCATATAAATGAACCTTTTAATATTCATTAAGATGGCCAAATATTCTCATGTCCATGCCGTGTTTTCTTGTTGCTCGGCAATTTCGTTGCTCGACTTTTGGCAATTTAGCGCGTTCTCGTGTTGTGACTGCAGCTGATGTTGCTGTTGCTCTGTTGCCTTCAAGAGGCAACTGAAAACTGCCAACTGCCTTGCACCATTATCCATTCTCTCTGACATCCTGTCAAGCAATTCCATTTGCGCTGGCGGCTGTCAGCTGGCGCATTGCTCAGCTGACTGTGTGCCTGAATGCCACTCAAGATGCAGTCGGGAGATGACAGCCGTTGGATGCCATTTCTTTGCCACCTCCGAGCATAATTTACATTGTCGTGAAGGGAATTGAAAATTCTTCAGACACTGTGTGTGAGGTTTGTGTGTATGTGTGTATGTGTGTATGTGTGTGGATAACAAAGTTAGCCCTGCCTGTTGACTGCTGTTGAGTTGTGATTTTTAGCCTTGTTCATTTGTTTTCAGACTGATTGCATCATAATTACACCCGCCTCTGTGCCTAAGTGCTTTTTAACGAGCTGCTCCTGCTGCTTCATCTCTCCCTCGCTCCCCTCTCGCTTGGCTGTCATTTGGAAATTTGCCTTCCACACATGACCGAAACCGAAAACAAATGCTGTAATTTCCAGTCATGTGCGTTTCTCTGATTTTGTCGCTATAATCTGCTGCATGAACCCATAATTTGTAATTTCAACCTAATTACTTTGACTACGAGCATATGGACTGCATGGGGGGCTGACCCAGCTGGGGGGCAGGAGGCGTGACGAAGGCAAAAACATTGTCGTCAGCCATAAAATGTCAGCAGCAAGCAACAAAACGCCCATTTCGACAGCAGGCAGCAGCAACTAAGGCAGCAGCAGCCTTCACTTACATACACACACACACGCACACACATTAACACTGCCACGCCCATATAATCAGTCAGTCAGTCAGACCAGACGGAGTGGGGCAGTCACATGTTGTACAACTCGTATTTGCGGCTGTCACATTCCTCTTGTCCTGCTTCCTGACATTTGCGGCGCGACATATGTAAATTTCTGACAGCTGTTTGGAGGTCATTGAAATTGATTTTTAGTTCGAATCGAATCGAAAATAAAGCAAAAGTAACGCAAATAGAACTCAAAATAGTTGCCTATCAGAAATATACTCAAAATAATGGACAAAGGATTGACAGCTCTCTCAATTAATATGGCAATGCTCTTAATGATGATATGACAGACCATGATGAACGGACGAAATGACTTTTCCGAAATTGGTATAAAAATAGTCAAGAGTGTCACTTTATATAAATATTTTGATATCACAAAGGCAAAGCTATATAAATAAATGGTTATTTATGTACAATGGAACTACACCTTAAGCTAGCTAGCTATGATTATACATATTTTGATAATGTGAAGACAGTGATTTGATTTTCAAGTATATATTGTAATATTGTATAGTATATTTTAATAAATTTCTACTATTCAGCTTCACTTAAAACTGTGTACAAACTGAAATATTTGTCTGATTAGTTGATCTAGCTAATCGTTTTTTCAGAAATGATTGCTAAAAAAAATAATGAACCTTGCTATTTGATATTGTCACATTAGGTTTGTTTGAACCGACGACTCATTTTATTCATGTATTTTGAATATTATTTTTTTGATTTTTAAATTTATGTGTAAGACACAGACATATACATAGCTACATATTATGTTTACAATTTTTTGTAAAAAAGTACAAATTATTTACTTCCATCATTAATTTGCGTTGTATTTAATACATAAAAGCTTGTTGTCTAAAAATGCATTTAATAAAATAATTCGCACAGAAAGAATTTGCTAGGCGCATTAATAAACGCGACAAGGTTTTTTTCTCTTTTGTCAGCAAAATTCCCAGCAAATGATATGCCTGGAATTTATGACGTTATAGAATCAATGTGAATTAAAAATTCCATCGCCTAGTTGAGCGATGAGCTTCTACTCTTCTTTTATTTATTGGCCTCGTTTGTACGGACAATTAAACAATTTGCGACACATTTTATTGCAACTGCAATTGGACTTTTAAAAAATGCATTCATATTTAAATCATCTTATAACTTTTTCAAATTTAAATAGTTTAACACTATCTGTTGAGTGGTTTGGGGCTGCGCAGTGAATGTGGGGGGCTCTACAATGTCCATTATGTTTAACAGCTGCAGCTGCAATATATGATTTTTTATCGTGAATAAAAAATGAGTAGTGAAAAAGTATTAAAAAGATTTGGTGCAAATAAAAATGCAGTTGAACTCGATAGAGAGGCGGGCATATGATGGGCGACATGTTTACATTTTATTTGACTATGTAAATACAAGGGCAGTGCAGTTTTAAATACAGCAAATAATAAAAATAAGAATGTAAATAAACAATGATTCGTTTTTATTATTAAATGTATGCGCATAAATATTTAAGCCAAGCGAAACGAAACGACACGGGCGACAAAAACGTGGCAGTTGAATCAAAAATTAATGTCTTGATGCGGCAACTGGAGTAACGGAACATCAGCGGATGGTTCGCGGTATGAGGTGGCTGAGGGTAGAACAGGGACTAGGGGTAGACGCAGCGGACGCAGGAAGCTGATATGTCATGTGCATTCATAAATCATTTCAGAAAATTGAACCGACCAAGTCGCAGGGCACCACAAACCCAAGCGCAGCACTTGGTTAAAGTGTAGTTAAGTGCAATCATCTAAAGACAACAGGAATAATGGCATGTTGTAGAGTACGTGACACAAATACCCTAACCAACATACATATATTTATTTTAAGTTCTTTGCCCGACTTCATGATATGTCTGATCAGAACAGGACTTTATTCTAGTCTTATTTGATACATTAACTAAGCTGTTTTCCTTATTGTCAATTGTTAAGTTGTATAGCGTTATCTGTTATTCATTCTATAATTTAATTGAATTATTTTCCTTAACATATTTAGTCTTTCCTTTGTTTTCTCATGATTATATTTTCCTCAACCTCTGGGAATTTATTTGTTAATGTTATCCTCATGCTTATCTTTGCTTGACACTATTAGTATGTTTGTGCATATTAAAAATATAATTCTCTATGTTTACTTCTCTCTAGTATCTCTAGTTCCCCTTAATGTGTATTCGAATTCAACAAATACCATAGGTTTCATTCCACATCCTCTTTATTTCGAATATTTTCTTAGAGTTGTTAAAAATTCTTTTTCAAGAACTGGCTGAACCTGAATTAATTCCTTTAAGGCCAATACCAATTACTTAAAAAACTTACTTACCAATTACTTGGCCTAGTCATCATGCTCCGCATGCATCGCAGTGTTGAAGTAGACAATAGTGAAAGATGGAATCGAAATGAAACGAAATGTAACAATTCATGCGCAATGAAAATGTGGCCATGTTATGACAACGGCAGCAATAAAAACAACAACATTGGCAGCAACTACAATAACTGTAATAAAGGCAACAGCAACAAGAACATGAACGATGCGTAGAGTGGCCATAAAATAGCAACATCAATGCAACGCGTTCATTTGTATACACAACTGACCGGAATACAGTGCTATTAATAATAAATGTAGCAATGGTAACACAGACACACACGCATACGCACACACACACACACACACACACACACACAGTGACATACAGAAGCAGTCAAATGAACTTTGCAAACCGAAAATGCCAACAAACAAAAACAACAACAACAGGCCCATAAACGGGCCTGCAATGCGAATGGCATTGTTGGTGTTGTAGTCAGTCAGCCAGCCAGCCATACACACACACACAACAAACAACATTGTAAAGCCCACACAACAACAAATGAACATGCGAGTGCCATAATAATAATAAATGCCATAATCCCTTGAATCCGCGCGCCTATGTGAAATGCCACAGCAGCAGCTCCTCCTTCCTATCACAGCTCTCTGTTCCCTTCTCCCGCTGGGCTTGCAATTTTTATTTTCAATTTTCATTGTTTCATTTGCAGCAAAAACAGCAACAACAGCAACAACAAAAACCACAATAAGAATAACAACGCACAACAATCACAACGACAACAATGCAAAGCGGCGCGTCAAGTGAATTAAGCGATTTTTAAAGCTTTACGCTAAATGAAATTTGAATTGCCATTTTCTGGAAATTGGAAAAGTGGAAAGTGTTCACTTGTGTGTGCAAATTAAATTACGCAAATCAAATAAATGTAAAATATCACCCATCTCGCATAACAACAAATAAAATGAATGAGAAATCAAAGTAATCTGCGACATCCAAATGCAAATATCTATAAATGAATGATAAAAGCTGTGAAAAACTAAACCAAACACAGCCGTGTAATTAAATAAATTAGTGCGTGTGTGTTCGTATGCCCAGTGTGTAATTTACTAATTCTAATTAAACACACACAAATCTGTGAATAACGCACAACAAAATGTTTATCATTACGGTAATTAAACTCTTGCTAATTGCGCTCAACATATTTCCAAGTCGTTTCACAAATCGGCGGGTCATGTTTCTCATTTACATGACAAACTTGGTGACACATGGTAAGCATTTCCAATAACTACTACATTTTAAAGGGAAAATGACAGTCTTCTATAATTTAGCAGCTCAAATAAAGTTACCTTACTGTAATTAGCCAGAAATTTTTATATTTAGCTTACTTTTTTGAAATGCTAATATAATTAACTGTGACTCTGAATGCAGAAGTTTGTTTTAATGAAAAGTATTCATATACTATTTCGACTTAATTTATTTTTATACTGTAATTTCATGTTTGGTTTTAGACTACGTTGTTTGTAAGCTATGCTTAATATTTTGTTGTGTCGAAAACTTCGTAAACAAAGTTAGTTAGTTGGTTCAGTAATTTGTTGCTCAAACAACTAATACGGATAGTTGTCTCTGATAGTCTTATGCTATACACCAGCTCATACATAAATATGTAAATTAACTTTAATTTTTATTATTATCACTACCGTAGAGTAAAGCTTAAAGTTAGCAAACTCTTTAGGTAAAATGATGGAATACTTATTTATAAATAGAAAGCTTCTCAATTTAGACAACTCTAACTAAATTTGTATTTTCAAACTCACCCTACGCCCAAATTGAGATTATAGATTAAGATTGAATACATTTTGAAGTTAATCTACTTGAATTTTAAAGCGAATATTGTCACAATTGCAAACCCTCCAGCTACTGTTGCTTCCACTTGACTCACAACTGCTTTAAAATTTGAGCAGACTCACCCTCTTAGAGGTGGGCTTCTTTTGGGCGAACAACGGATTGCCGGCAGTTGGAGGTGTTTGGTGTCGAAACTGCTGGGAGTCGCGTCATAATTTAATTAGTAAAATGAGACCTCAAATTGCCGGGCGACGACGACGGTAGCGATGCTGGCTTGCATTCAATTTCAATGCCAGCTCTCTGGCGTATCCGCATCCATGTCCGTGTCCGTGTCGATGCTGATGTCTGTATGTGTGTTTTGTGTCTGTGTGCTGCTGGTCGAAATGTAATACTGAGACGGCAGGTGCGACTGGTGTGGTGTTGGTGTTGTGTGCGTGCTTGGTATGCGGGACGCCAACTGTGTGTTGCAGATAACAAGCCCCGTTTGCAGCAAACTATGGCACACTGTCGAAGGGTGCATCCACTTGCTGCTGCGTTTTAGCAGCCTCCGCCTGATGTTTTGCTTTTGTGCAACATTTCCGCGGCAAAAGGCTGCACACGAAATGAAAGCATAAAAAAACAAAAGTGGCATTTCTAGCAGCAAACGGCACCAACAACAACCACAACATGAAGGACGTCCGCACTGCCTCAACAGGCTGTGGTTGTCGCTTCGCTGCAGCACCGTCTCCGGCTTCAGCTCCGGCTGGCGGCTAGATAAAAAATTGCTTTGTTAAATTATATCATAATGACACTAACGCAGCCGTTGATTATATTTGGCCTACGGGTCATGGACATCCGGCAGCATCCAGCAGCCGTTGCAACTGCAGCTGCAACTCATTTAAATGTGCTCGGCCATAAATTATATCACTTTCTCTGGCAGCATTGCCGTGCTCTTCGCACATAAATAGATTTATTTCCTAATTAGCATCATTAAAACAAATAGTTTACAAGCGCTTGCCCTAGAAAGTATGCTATGATTTTGAATTATATTTTATTTACTTATTTGAACTGCAGGCAATTTGATATTTACAACCATGTTGATCAAAAAATTCAAAAAGAAAACGATTTAATTGAAAAATTAATGTTTTAAATATCAGAATAATTGTTGTGGGGTTAAATTAAACTATAACAAAGTATTCAATTTGGGATGGAAGATATTTAATACAGTCAAATATTATAATGCGATCAACATGCAAGGGAAGTGTTCAAAACAGCGAGTTGAAGAGTTCAATAAGAATAAGAAGAAGATTATGATATGATTTTAATAGACACAACTGATAATAGAGTATATTCGCATGCGACTAGTCGTTGTGAGACTAGTTGGCGCATTATTTAGGTCCTTGTTGTAGTCATGCTGCTCATTAACTAACCGACTTGTTTATGCCGCTCTTCATTCGCAGTTATGATGGATGAGCCACGCTTTGCACAGCCCATTCCGAATGTCACCGTTGCCGTCGGCCGTGATGCGAATCTGCCCTGTGTGGTCGAGCATTTGGGTGGCTATAAGGTGAGTCGAAGGAGCGGTGAATGGGGGGGACGGATGAATCATAAATCGTGCGTACTGTGAACGTCGCCGTCATTCAATGGAGTTTCAAGCTGGCGACACTGTCTAAAATCAATTTTGTGAATTGCTCACACACTTACACACAACGCCAGCTTGTGTCTGTGTGCGTGTTGAATTGACAGCCAGAGATAAAGGCAGACGTGTTGTTGGGCCGTGCCTTTGACAAGTTGTGGCCTATAGGCAAAGTGACAAGGAAGTCGAAACTCGAACGGAAGATGAGTAAATCTAACATAGACTCGTCAAGTAATAATTTACACTTTAAAGCCTTAAACAAGCGACTCGAATGCGGCAAATCCTAATGCCCCTAGAGGTCCTTTGGTCCACGACTCTAATATGCCGAGAGAAGCCAGCAAAGTGACTAGAAAATCACTTATCATTTATCTCCAGTGGCTGTAGCTCTGGCTGTGGCAGTGCGCGTTCATAACAAATCACAAATATTTACTCGCCATATCAACTTCATATAAAACTGTGCAAAGAATGGACTGTCCACGTCCTTGTCACTGCACGCAGTGTGGAGCTGCTGGCTCTTATTGGACTTTCATCAAGCAGAAGAAGCAGCAAAAGACGAGCTATTGTTGAAGCTGAAAACGAGAAACTCATTGCTGTCACTGGGCAGAAAGTAAATTTGAAAAGTTTTCTGCAGCAAATCCTTGCCACATGTCCAGTCCTAGCTCTTCCTCCCCACATATCCTTATGTCACACGCAGTGTAAGCAAACGAAGCCAAACTGATGCCCCAAGAAAGTGTGTGTGGCAGAGAAAAAAGTGTATTAAAAAAGCGGAAACAGCTGTCAACTTGGATTTTTTTTTTCTTTAGCTCGTGCGTCATGCAACATGCCGTTCATTTATTACACATCTCTGTGTCTGACCTTAGTTTTCTATTTGAGTATATGTGTATTCTATATTTAGGTGGCCTGGATACACATTGATCGCCAGATGATACTCACCATACATCGGCACGTCATTTCGCGAATACCACGGTACAGTATAACCTATACGGACAACACGTGGCTGCTGCATGTGAATCAGGCGCATCAGGATGATCGCGGGTATTACATGTGCCAGGTGAACACCAATCCAATGATTAGCCAGGTTGGCTATCTGCAGGTCGTAGGTAAGCATGAGCCCTTCTCTGCTCGCTAATCCCAATCCCAACTGAATGCTTCAATGATACTTTTTGCAGTGCCCCCCAATATACTGGACATTGAGAGCACACCATCGTCGGTGGCGGTGCGTGAAAACCAAAACATCAACATGACATGTCGCGCCGATGGTTTCCCCACGCCAAAAATCATTTGGCGTCGAGAGGATGGCGAGGAAATTGCCGTTGAAAAGAAGAAGAAAGGTAAGTTGAGTGCACAGCCGGCTCGTGAGTGGTTTGAAAAGTGCTCTCTACTTTGGGGAGTCGCTTTTGATTTGAAAAGTCGCCACTTTTGAAGCAGCCCTCGCATATGTAGTGCTCCCTCATGGGACTATTTCTGTTGTCTCATTGAAAATTCTCTATGCTCTGCACGTTTATTTCCATGGTGCGGACACTTCCTTCCGGCAAACATCAACCGTAACACACACATACACTCACACTCATACACACACGCTCACATACACAAGCAGTGCTGGTGTATGACGGCGATGTGCTGCCGCTGACCAAAGTGAGCCGCAATGAGATGGGCGCCTATCTGTGCATCGCCACCAATGGAGTGCCGCCCTCAGTGTCCAAGCGGATCATATTGGATGTGGAATGTAAGTAGAAGCAAAAGCCAAAGGACTTAAAGTGCCATGGCAAGACTCAAACACAAACCCAAACTCAGACTCGAAACTAAATGAAAAGAAGTCAGTAAGCTAGCGTTGGGTATGCTCGACTGTGTGATACTCGTTGTAAACCTTTGGAGAATATAAAACTTTCAGCTATTCTTTATTGACTTTATTTATTTAACCTTAGCTAATGCCAGCCGAGTAAAAGATAACCACTTTTAATATTAAATTAAATCAATTCAAATAACAATAATAATTTTTAGACAACTATTCAAAATGTAGTTATTTTAACTGTTTTTTTTATTGTTTTTTATTTTCCCAAACCTACTGGAAAGTTGTCATCAAATTTGGTATTTCTATCACTAATAGTCTTTAGGTGAAACTTTCTGTATTTTATTGGCTTTTAATGATGATTGAGGCAAAAATGTATACAATTTATAAGGGCACCAGTTTCATAGAGTATCGCTTCTGACAAAGTTTCTATACCCGTGTAGCCCATACATACCGGGTATTAAAACTATTCACATGTATTGACGCGATGCGATGTGAGTCGCCTCGAAGGATACGTATGAGCGAGCTGGGCACATTATTATTGCCATGGCTGTAACACGCGCGTGCACTTAACGAGCACGACGACAACGACTAGCAGACGTTAGAGCCGAGGGGATCAGAGCGGGGTGGTGAGGAGTCGGGGACGCTGTATCTATGCGGCAATTCATCCATCTATATGGCGGTGACTATGGAGCGTACCTGCTGCTCATCAATTTAACTGCAAGGCGCGCTCGGCCCCCCGTGACAAACGCAGATCCTGTCGTGGTTCTTGGTAATGCAGCTGATATACTACTCTGACTCTGACGCTGAGTCTCACTCGTTCTATAGTCTATGCTACATACAATATATATGTGTATATGTGTGCGGCTGTTGCACACCGTTTGCCCAAGTAAATGCTTGTTAATCCTAACGAGTTTCAGTTGCCGCCCGCCAGCTCCTAACTGCCTGCCTGCCTGCCACCCTCCCCTCCCGCCCCACCTATCGTCGCTGCGCATTGACAATAATTCACGTCACGTACCTGCAATAAAGTCACTTGCCGGCATTGCACGTATGACTTTGACGGCGTTCGCTCCATCTCTCTCTCACTCACTAGCTCTCGCTCTTTTTTTCCCCTATTTTATTATGAACGGTTTTGTGCGTGGCCAGCAGCAGGGGCCCAATACGGCAGTAGGGGGGACTGTATTACCACCACAGGTAGGCATTGTTGAAACGCGTTTAAATTCCCCCAGCAAGCCGTTCGCTGTTTCAATTTCGTGTTCACATTGTGTGCCCAGCAAACTGGGGCAAACTATTGAAAACTGACTAAATCTGTTCGAGGGGGGACGACAGAGACGCACTGAGGAAGCGTTGGCGGTATGAAGAGACACAATTAAATTAATAGAATTTCTGAGCGCCATGCGAAATAGTGTGTTGTCAAAGCGTTTTATATTAACAATATTTCTGAAGAATTTCAATTAAATAAGTTTATGATATCGATAAAAGATGCAGCCAAAAAACACGAGAGAGAAGCGTCTATATTCTAACCTGAGCGCAGGTCTAAGAATAATGCTCATTTGCCGTGGCAATAAATAATTAATTTTAAATATTTTTAATATATTTGGATATTTAAAACTTTTATTCGCTGGCTGGTAAACTTTTTTTAAAACACTCAGACACACAGAGTAGCAAACAGACAGAATTTGAAGTGCATTCACTTGACTTTTAATAACAACTATGATTTTAATACGGCTTTATAAATTGCCGCAAAATGTGTCTAATTAGTGAAGAGCATTAAAATGGTATCAAGTCGAGTCAATCTGCTTGCACTCGTTTATGTTTATGTTCAAATTATTCCTTTAATTTCGTTATTTCTAACTCTCAACTATTTTAAACTGTTTGCCAAATTTAATATCAACCTTCAACTGGATCGAATTGACAGAACATAGACAACTTCTCTCTGTGCTTGTGGTGCTGTGATGTAATAATCCCAAATACCCACAGCACGTACTTTCTCTGCTAAACTTTGCAATTCTTTCTCGTTTTTCTGCTTAGTTGTTGTACTTTTTTTTTGTGTGCTTTTGTTTAAGGAACTCGGCCTGGTAACGTGTTGTGTCTGAGTGCTGCATGGCAGCCATGTCTCGCATAAGTTTTTCAGCTTTGTCATTGCACTTTCATTTTAAGCTTTGGCAGACACACGACCCACGACAGAAAGGCAGTCAGACAGATTGAACGACCGACACACATTGAACATACGTAATGCTGCAGCTTATGCGTACTTTGGCCAAACGTTTAAAATGCAATGCCACCTTGCCACACACACTCTCACACACACATAGAGAGAATGTCTCTTATATATATATCTAGCATTTTCTCTGTGGTATCATTTACTTTACTGACATTTTTCTCTGCTCTTTTATCTCAATGTTTGCAGTCTCTCCCATGATTTGGGTGCCGAATCAACTTGTTGGTGCGCCAGCTGGCACAGATGTAACCATCGATTGCCACACGGAAGCGCATCCCAAGTGAGTTTACCATGTTTTAAATTTGGTGTAGCATACTTTTAAGCGAAACGCAACATTCGCTTTGCATTGATTTTGGCTCTCATTTGGCATTTGAACATTTTTGCCAAGCACTCTGTTTTAGCCATGCCATTAAACTGATGAAATGTTTCGTTACCTTTTGCAGAGCCATCATCTATTGGGTGTACAACTCGGTGATGGTATTGCCAAGCAAGAAGTATAAGACCGACTACACGGAGAACTCATATCGGTAAGAGTTGAATGCACTGTGCACTCAAAAACAGTGTTGTTAAATATTTATTATGCATTTGCACTTGGCAACAACCTGGCAGCTGTGTCAGCACCTTACAACTGTTCCCAAAAGCCAAATCTGCTGCAATTCGCCAATTATTCAATTTCAAATTAAGCCTCAACATTTTTGAGTCAAGTTTGACTTAATTGCGATTTGAGGGCGAATATGCTTGCGGGAACGTGCTTGCCTCATTCCCATTCTCATACTCGTCTCGTATCTATTCCGTACAGCGCACACATGAAACTGACGATAAGAAACCTGCAATATGGCGACTTTGGCAACTATCGATGCATCTCAAAGAACTCGCTGGGGGAAACGGAAGGCTCCATACGTGTTTATGGTAAGTGCGCTTGTATTGGTAGCTTAAGTGCACTAGTTGCAGTAAACACACACATACTCACACACTCCTCCACACGCTCACGTGTAGAAGCAATGCAATATCGAGCGCCCTTTGTGCCACAATTTTGCCAAAAGCTTTTACCTATGTGCCGCTCCAGCGCGCCCACAAGCAGTCCAACCGAATCGAGTCGAGTCGACACAGAGTCGAAGCATCAGCTACTCGTCTGGCTAGGAGACGCCTCCTCTGATATGTGCACTGTGCTCTCGAGCGTAAAACTAAACGAGCGGCCACCAACGAAGCTGAACTGCGTCTGGCTCGCTCACCCTGCTTCTGACTCTGTCTCTGACTTTTACTCTGTGTCTGGGCTTCAATTCGGATCGGACTGGCCACTTGGATACATTCACTGTAAATGTAAACGTAAACCTAAAATAAAGCTGCATTCCTCAATTGTTTGATTTTGTATCGTCGTTGCATCAACTGCCTATGACTCTCTATCCTCTGCACCTTAACATGATTTTGATGTGGTTTCTATCCATTTTTTATGCAGCGAGTTGGTTCGAACGCATTTGCCTAGCATCAGCCTCTGCTGGCTGTGATTTTCTTCTTTCTTTTTTTTTGGCTAGTGAATGGCAAAGTTTTCCTTTGCCACAACCTGCAGAAGGTCGTTGCTATTTTGATTGCGACCTCAGAAGGTCGTGCTCGAAAGTGTTTTCCATGTGAGTTGCCATTTAGTTCTTTTTTTTTTTTTGTTTTTTAGCAATTAAGCAGTTTGCTGACTTTTTGGGTTAACAATCACACAAGCTAACGAAATTTACTGCAAAGGTTTTTTAATTTTGTTTGAAAAGACAATCTTAATTTACATTAAATTAGAGTATGTAAAAAGGAAATTTATAGTTGATTAGATGGCTTGTCTTTTTAGTGTACGACAAGCATGTCAACCATAAAAAGGTTAATTAAACTAAAGCAGTTGAAAAATTAAGCAAATTTGTCAAATGTTATACAGACTTATTTTCAAACAATTTTTAAAAATCCATCTTGTATCTCAATCTTGATTTTAAAAGTGGCCATTTTCTGCATTATATCGCTCGACATCCATATTTCAAAGTAGTTTAATGTCATTCACAAGAATGCGGCATACTTTTCCAACGTAATTAAATTGTAATTTTTATATGAGGAGTAAGGCGGGGCAGTTGGCTCGTTGACCCACTTTTCGGCAAAATATAATGTGGCTAATCAAGAAAAAGGCAAGCAAAAGGCTGCGTTGCTTGAGTTGCATGCAACAAACCAAAGAGCTCGTAGAGTGGCGACCTTCTCCATTCGAAACCACTTGACATAGAAAACCACAGCGCAGCTTGCGGCGGCATATAATTTATACTCAAATACACATCACGTGTGAGTGTGGAGTGTGAAATTAAAAACTCATTTGGTTTATTTTGCGTTCATTAATTATGCGCTGGTTATTCGATTCCGTTTTGTTTTGTGTTTTGTTGCAGAAATACCTTTGCCATCAACACCATCAAAGCAAGTAACGCACACCACCGTCGAGTCCAGGGAGAGTAAGTATAGTATCAGACAAGCTGATGGCACTGATATGTGTGTTAAAGGTGTAGAAAGAGGAGAACAGAGAGGTGGCGAGAGGAGGGGAAGTGCTGCTCGTTTTTGTGCTTAACACATCCCGTTGAGCGTTGAGTGAGGAGCGAGGAGCAAGGAGCGTTGCATAAACTGTGAAAGTCACACCGGCAAACCGACACTTGCTCACCCTGCTGCAAAGCTAGAAGGATACAGGATACGGCGAGCCACAAACAAAACTGCGAAAGTAGCAGCTAAGCCAGACAGAGCCACAAACACTAACACACCCGCACACACACACAAACACACACAGGAGTAGGAGGAGTAGGGACACGCCCACAAAGAAATAAAGTAAAGCAAAGCACTTTTGACTATTTCAACGTGGGGCTTTCGAAACTCAAGTCGAGCAGAAAAGTACACACACTTGCAAGTTTGCCGTTGTGTGAGAATGCGAGTCTGCAAGTATGTGTGTGTGTGTGAATGTGCCAGTCCAGGGCAAAGCAATATGCTGCGGATTATGCTGCAAGGGGATTTTCGGGGGCATTAGGTTGGAAACACATTTGAAACACTGCCGCTGCCGAGAAACAACAACAATAGCAACAACTTCAGTGAAAGAAAGAACCAAACATATTTTATTTAAAGTGAGTGGCGCGGCGAGTACAGCTCGAGCTGCCACTGTGCTGCTGCTAGTGCTACTGCTGCTGCAACGCTACCTAATCCTCGCCGAGGCAACAAAAGGATGTGTGCTCTATATATGTATATGTACGAGAATGTAGCTCCCTTTCTCTCTTTCACCCCCTCTGTGTGTGTGTGTGTGTGGTAAATTTTTGTATAGCTGCCAAGTGGCTGGCACAAGATTTCCACACAATTTAACTTGAGAACGATGTCAGCAAAGGTTGCATGCTGCTTATTGAGTTATTAGCTGAACTGCAAAGCACAAGTTAACAATAAATATATTTCTTATGCTAACATCCACTTTCACTGTCTCACTCTTCACACTTTAGGCAACATTATACCATCGTTACGCAACGACTCAACGAAATCACTGCAAACGGATGTGTATGCCATGAAAAACGATTTGTATACTGGCAGTGGGTCATCATTAGCGGGCTCCGGCTCCTCATCGGCCGCCTCATCGAGCTCATCGTCATCGATGCAAACATCCTTGCTGCCCGGTGGCGCCACAGGCAACAGCCTATCAGCGCTAAGCGGCGGCAACGGCGCCGGCGGCGGTCCAGGCAGCAAAGGTTCATTGGCGATAGGCAAAAGCATGTTTTACACCGAAAGACCACCGAATGAGTATTCGAGTGCAGCGGGTAAGTCATCAATGATAACTCACTCAATATACTATATAGCTAATCCAATTATCTATAACGATTTCATCTTTTATGCTGCATTTTTTTGTTGCTTGGGAATTGCAGCTGGATTGCTGCATAGGCTGAGTTGGCTGGGCGCAGGATTAATCCTGCTTACTGCGCTTTGAAATCAATAAATTTCGTTACTCATGTAAGCATTTATGAAATGCAGCCAAAGGGGGTACAAGGGGTAGCTTTTAGGGGTCTCATATTGATTTCGCTGAGAAACACAAACCAAATGACGAAATGGATTTGTTTATAACACACAATAATAAAATAATATACATTTAATTGAGTTCGTGTCGCTCGAAATAGTTTGCGAAGGCGAATAACTATGCAAGTATTTTTTGTCAACAATAAATGCTCATTCAATGTACAATATGAAAACCTAAACATAAGAAAACGTATTTATATCAAAACACACAGACACTCGTATATTTAGAAATTTATTTATATATGTATAATAAAAAGTTAGTATGAAATTGTTGAGCTTTGTGTTTTGGTCGAGTGCCAGTCTTAGGGCTTAGCATATTATTTTTCAATATGAAAACAAATTGCAAAAGCAAAGCTTTTTCTTGAACCACAAACTAGTGAAAAAAAAGTAAACAAAAATACTGTTATAAATGTATCTAAATATTATTTGAGATAAACATTTTGCATCGTTGGAAATGCAAATGAAATGAAAACTAGAATTTAATTCATAACACAAGATTGCAGCAAATAATTGAAAGATAAATTTCCTTTTTGAGTTTGAATAAGTATTTGCATATGCATATCTAAGGATAATAACTGAACCTACCATATCTTACTGTTACTCATACATATGACGGGATATATATACATATGATATTTGTACTTTTTATGTAATTATCGTTTCACTTTTTAACTTTCCATTTTTGTATCATCATTATTCACATGAAACTTTTTCACTTGCCGCAGTCAATTAATTTGGGCCATTCTGCTTTTGCAAACTTTACAATTAAATGAATACTTTCAAGTTTTTAATTGCTGAATTTTTAAAACGTTTTTAATACCCTATACATTTGGAGACCATACAAAGTTTGAGTTCTTGTGACGCCTTCTTCACTTTAAAGTTTTAGTGCAAATAATTTTCCTAGTTGCTGAGTATTCATAAACGGGAAAGGGTATATGCTGTTCGTCGTGACAAAAAAATTGGCTTTCTTTTCACATTTTCTTCATTTAGTCTCTCATCTCTTCAGGCAAAGCCGCAGACAGTTTTCTGGCTCAGTTCATAGCCCAAAACTAAATTGATGTGTGTACAGTGTGCAGAGTGTTGTGCACTGTACAACATAAAAAATGCAATTTATTTAATGAAAATGCGACGTGCAAGCTTGCAGCCCAGCCACGCCCACCAAAGCGACCCGCACAGGAAGAGGAAGGGGAAGCGGAAGTGGAAGTGGAAAGAGCTTTACAGTTGCCATGTGTCGATGTTGGTCGGGGGCATTAAAACGCCTTGAAAATGTCATTAATTTTTACCTCGCACCCTCTTCGTCACCTCCCGAGCAACAGCAAACAAAGCCAAGAATAGACTAGACATCAGAGCTAAACTAAATGATACCCTGTAATCTCTTTTCGCATTCACAGACTTTGTCAGTACAAACGGCAAGTTAACTTCTCTTTTATACCACTTGACATGCCCTGTGCATATCGCTAGAGGGTGTAAAAAAAGGAATTGCAATAATAATATTAATACTGAGGCAGCTTTCGCTTGGTCATTGCCTTGATTTTTGCGTATAGCGCAAATTGCTGCTTGTTTCGTCGTGTCCTTCTGCTGCTGCTGGGCATACTCCTTGTCGTCCTTGTCGTCGTAGTGCGCTGCTTTTGTGCGCTTTCATCATTTTTTAATAAATGCACATGCTAATTATATTATTACTCATGCGACCCGTGTGACGCGACGACTCGACGGTTGAACCGTTCGTTGTCTGCGCGAAATGCTTGCAATTAATTTCAGCATAAAATTGCGTGGCCTGCGGTGTCCTGGCCCTCGCACAATGACACACAGTTAACATGTCCAATTTATTAGTCATAACTCATGCAGACCCAAAAGGCAGCCCACAGGGCAGACAGACAGACAGACAGACAGAGAGACAGACGCTATCGACAGCAGCGTCGGCAAGAAAAATGGCATTAAGACCAGAAGATATATGGCACATTTGCATACACCAGCAATGCGACAGAGAGGGCACCAGCCAAAGAGCGAGATAGAGCGAGAGCACTGCCAATTTACTGTATTTATGTCAGCCAGGTTGTTGGTTGTAAACGTGCATGCCTTTCAATAATTTAAAGCGTGTTACATAAAACGGCAGCACGTGTGGCATTGGCCAGGTTAAGATGCAACAACTGCAGCGGCAGCAGGCGGTCAACAGTTATGGCCAAAGGGCGCAGCATAGATAAATAAGTGCATGTACAGTCGCTAGTAATGCGAGCAATTAACAATGCCACAAAATGAATGCATTTTATTTAACTTTTTTCCATATTTCCTCGCTTTTCCATTTCCCATTGTTGCACACACGCGTGTGTTTACTTACATGCATTGTCGCTTCTGCCTGTTATCTCGAGCGTGAACAATGCAGCTAATTAAGTATTATAAATGCAAGCAGAAGCTAGACAGAAACTCAAAGAATTTACGGCCAAAAGGCCAATACTGTCAGCAGTTGGCCCAGAAACGATTGCAGTATGTCATAAATAAAAGCGACATTAATTTATGAGCGTCTGATTTATGGGCTAATCATCATCATTGTATCGTCGTCATTCTTGTGCCCCATTTTAGTTCATTAAACGGCAAACATTTGCATAATTATTTATTCATATTTTAATTAGCATTATCGTTTACTCAATACTCTTTTTGTTTGGCATAATAAACGTAATCTGCTAGGGTATCGAATCTTCGTTCTTGTGTTTTAATTAACAATATAAAAGTGTGTAAATAACAATAAATGAAAGCTGTAAATACTATTGCCTCTTTATGTAAATAGCGAATCAACATATATACTAATTATAATTAACTATTGCCCAAAATTAAATTCAATACCAATACAGAGCAAAATAATTGCAAATCATTCAACATAATTAGCAAGTTCTGAAAACCGAAGCCCCGAAACAAAAAAACAAAAATATAAATGACAAGTAAATGTAATGCATTTGAAGCCTATTTAACTATAAATAAAACATTGAAAATATGTACTTGTAATTAAATATAATATGCAGACATTCGATATATGCACATGCATGTATGTGTGTGTGAAAAGTAATAAATAATTATGTTGTTTGTTGCCTGTAAAACTCGTATACTTAAGCCCAATATCAACTCAATAATAGTATTGTATTGTAATTGTCGCCAGCTTTTGCAGCTGATGAATTTTCCTAATAATTTGTTTGTTTGCGAAAAAAAAGTGCATTTAATTGGGCGGTTTATGTCAAAACAATAAAATTGCAAACCTAAATCTAATGAACTAATTTTTGTAATTTGTGGTTTAGTATTTTTTTTTAATCCATAAACAGTTGCAGTCTTTAAAAACGCTATTAAATAGTCATCTTTTGTTAACAGTCTTTAAAATGTGTCACAGTAAATTATTCGATAATTTTTCTGTTTTTTATTTATATTTGTTTAGTATTATATTGCTGCAGCCTAAGAGTAGGCAATGAACACATTTATTTCCTTCAAGGCCGCTCAATTATACCGCCAAAGCTATTGTAAAATAAACAAAAATTACTACGTAAAATCATAAATAAATAAATCAAACACAGACACACACTAACATATACATTCACACACTCAGAAGAAACTGTATTTAAGATTGAGATTAATTGTAAGCAGTTATTATAAAGCGAAAATAAGTATAATAAAACTTAGGTTGATTGATACCAAAAAAAAAAAAAAAAAAAAAACAAGAAAATGAACAAGAGTTTAGAAGAAAGAAGTAAACAAAGAGGCGAAGGCGAAAGCAAAACAAATGCGAACAAAATGGAAAAACAAACAAAGTAACGAACATAAATAACTGTTGTTTTATTCAGCAATTTGCATCTAATTCAGCGCTCAATTACATGCAGCGCAGTCAGCGTCGGCAGCTCAGTCGACGTCGCATTTATGCAAATGACTTTGGCTTCAGCTGCGGCATTGGCTTTGGCTTTTGGCTTCTGATGGGGCTTTTTGGTGGGGTTCTGACATTTGGCTGTTTTGGCTTTTAGCCCAAAAAACGTTAATGAGCGCGTTTATTTTACACGCAAAACCAAAAACAACAACTGGCAGCTGCGTATATGTGTGTGTGTGTGTAGTTGCTAATTGTTTGAGACACGCAAACAAATTTAACTCAAAATATGCTAAATATTTGCGACGCAAAGAAAACTGTTTAATAATTTAATGTTATTTGCATAGATTTGAGCCGACGCGTTGACGTTGCCCAATTAAGCACGACACGCAGCCACTAAACCACCCGCACCACTTGAGTGGCAAGCGCATAATTTGTTTGTTTTAATGATGGCCAGACGAAGTTTTTGGGGCGACAAAACGTTTCACTCAGCACGCACAACACGCTGCGTATACGCAATCTGCACGCTTTAAGCTTTGAGCTAAAAACTTTCGCTTAGAGCGGCAGGCCACAAGCATGTAAACCACTAGGGCGCACTAACATTATCATAATTATAACATATATAGACCGTGAGAGAGAGAGAGTGATAGTGGGAGGGAGTGGGAGTGGGAGATAGACACCTTTTTGGTTATCTCTCGTTGTTGCGCTGGCGCCACTTGAGCAACTTTTCAAAAGTCATTTAAATTATGCGCACAAAAGCGCGAAAATTATGCCACGACGTGAATTCAGACGCCACTTACTGCCTGCACACTTATACACACACTTACACACACACACACACACAGAGACAAAGACAGCGACAGACGCAGAACCGGAAACCACATTTGTCGGCAAAGTTTTGCCTACAGCCTGAGCTGAGCATAGCTGAGATAGTTGAGTGCAAAGCGTGCGCACACTTAAGATAAGCTTCAAGCGCAAAACTTTCATCTTACAAATTCGCTGTGCTGTGCTGTGCTATGCTATGCGTTGCCGTGCCACATTCTCCTGCCCCATGCCTCATGACGCATTCAACAAATTAATTCTGTGCCGATGTCTGTCTCCTTGTCTATTTGTCTGTCTCTGCTCTATGCAGCTGCAGGAAATATGTTTAATTTCATTTAAATGTAGTAAGTGCAACACTTTGGTTAGCTTTTGCCATCGCATTGGACGAAGCACGGGTTTCGGGAGGCGGTTTTTGGGTTTCTGGTTTACATTTGTGCGGGCTTCGGTTTGCTTTCCTCCTCTCACTTTCTCTCTGTCGCTTTGCCCTCCCCAGCCTGTCTCGCTTCGTGGCGCAGCCTGCAAATGCAATGCATCGCCTCAAACTGTGTGTGCTTTGCCTCATTTTACACATTGCGCTCGTATGTGTTTATACTAGTGCTGGTGCGAAGTGTGTCCTGCAGCTCAAAGGATACATTTGGGCTTGTTAATGAGCCAGACTAGAGAGTGGCATTAACGGCAGCTCTCTGCTCTGCTTTGATTACGCATCTTAAAAGCCATTTCGAATGCTGTTTAACACAGTTTTTATATCAATTGATGCACAAACATGCTCAATGATTACACTTTTAATATGAGTATTATTAATGCATTATCAGATTGGATTTTCATGTTTAAATTTTTGAAAAATAATTTTTCATTTAATTTTGTCATATTTATTTTTCATTTAATTTTGTCATATTTATTTTTTTATTTTAATTATATTTTCGATTCACACTTTGCTTATTTGAGTTCGAGTTATCGAATTTTTTGTAATAACTAAATTTAATATAATATTTATATGTGTTATTTAATTTCTCTTTATTCAAAAGTTATTAGATTTAGTTTAGATAGTTTTGAAGTCTCTTTAATCAAGTTGTTGGTTAAAGTTGATTCGCTTATATTTGACAGCGGCTACTGGCAACATCATTATAAACATTTTCTAAACCAAATAAACTTATAAAAAATGCAATAACAATAACAAGGCGAGCAACAACATTGATGGTGCCAGCATAAAGAACTCTTATAGCCAGCGGGGATTTATAAACTTTGTGCGCTTTTTTAAACAGACGCCGCAAATTGCAGTCAAAACTTGTCGAGCAGTTAAATTTTTGTTGCCACATGCATACTTTGTTGCCATTGTTGTTCTTGTTGTTGCACTTCGCCCCGTCATCACCATAGATTTTGTTGCCTTTATTTGTGGAAACTCATCTGTCAGTTTTACATAGTGCACCCCAGAGAAATTTGTGTTTGTTGCATAAAAATTACAGCGAGCATTGTTCGCTAGCGGACTTTGATGGCAAATGACTGGCCCACACACACACTCATATGTGTATGATTGTGTGTGTGTATTTGTGCCTGTCTCTGCTTTTGGCATTTGTTAAAACCATCACAGCAGCTGCAAGTCACCGCGGGGACTCATTGATGCGACTGTGACAACAAGCGAGCTGAAACTTTGCTGTCATTTTGGGGTGCAATGACATCATTGTCGATTTTACGATCTTATGTGCCCAGTTTTTTTCTCTTTTCTTTTTTGGCAACGTTATTCCAGAACAATGCGATCAAATAAGTATCATTTAAACCAAGCCATCTTTAACAACTGCAGCAACTGACTGGCAACTAGCAACTGGCAACCGCTTCAAACGTTCAACTGTTGTGCAATTAAGCAGAAAGTAACCAAATGGTGTTCAACTAAGCACTTCTTAGATGCAAATGAGCAAACTTTGAACTATATGAAAACTACTTTCAGACAGATTGACACTGAAATATGAGAGGTCAGAGGAATGTCCTGAGATTTAATTAAATGCGTAAAATGCGACTAACTTTTAGTGACAACTTTGTGAAGGTGTACGAGAAAATGAGATTGAAGGCTTCCTTAAACAATGGCTAATATCAATTATGTTACATATGAATTCAACTTCAGCGTGCAACAGTTCGTACATTTTTCATTCACAAGTTGGAATTAGGTGAAAGTATACTTTAAAGTATAAAGTTTACTTATTTATTTATTTCAAATATAAACAAACAACAGGATTTTATATTATTGCAGTCTGTCTTTTAAACACTTTCATTGAACTATGTCTAGAACTCATAGTACACTCGTCTCCAAATCAATTGATAGAAGGATGAAGACTAGTCCAATGTGAAACATCTTTTCACTTTTAAAATAATCAAAAGCCATTTTCTGCGCTCAAGCAGCAAGTCTGACAATGTTCTTAAAATAGAAATTCCCATTTCAAAAATAGAAGCAGCTCTTTAAACAGCAGTATCAATGCTAAGCCCACATTGTGTTTGTGCTTACGACTTTTCTTTACCTTCAGCAGCAGCTATAGCAGGATCTACTGGCTTTATGGATGGCCTTTGTGTGAGTCCTTTGGCCGGGTTGCCACATTTTATACTTCGCGCATATTTGTTTGACTTTATTTTTTAATTTTCACAACTTTTGACAGCTTTGCAGTTGGTCACGTAGTTGACTCTGTCTGGACACATATATTGACAACATGTGTGTATGTGTGTTGTGTAAGGGAGTTAGTGTGTATGTGTTTGTGTGGCTGGCCACTGGATGGCACTTGGCAGGCAGCTGTGTTGGACGCACGTGCGGCGTCTTCTCATCCCTTTTTTTGGTGAGCCCTCCCCAATCTCACGCTGTCTGTTCTCCCAGCTGTTGCCCGGGTCAATTTTAATCAAGTTTTCTCGCCTTTCTCTCTATTTAATTGTCAATTTGCTTGGCGCGTGTCTCTTTTGCTGCTCTGATAAATTATGTACCCAGTTCAAAACAAATACCACAAAGGCAAAAACAAAAATGCAATCACACACACGTCTTAGGATGCAATTGGTGTGCGTGTGTGTCTAGGATTTACGAGGCTAAAATATATGCAAACTTTTGGCCATTTGGCTTGTGGACATTTGCGGTGGGTCAGAGTCCAGTCAGGCGTTCTTATCAGTGTCCTGCAGCCCGTTTCGGTTATCTCTTCTTAATGATTCCATTGTCAAACTCATTGCTCCGGAAATTGTGTACACAATTTAAATATTCAACAGGATATTGCATGAAATATACATAAGTACATGGCACACACACACACACATAGTCACTAACGTACGCACAAACTCACATACACAAGTGGCACCCTAATGTTTTGGGCAAGTCAAGTTGGCAACTTGACCAGTCAACACTGCGAGCGACAGAAATCTTGTTGTACCTAAATGTCCTGTCTTTTACTTTACTGTTTGCCCCACAAATATTCTGCAAGAGATTTTTCTTTTTGTTGTCTCTCTCACTCTCTCCGCATTTGTTTGTGTGTTTTGTTGTTGCTGTCCAACTAATCTGAGATTTTGTGTCATTTCAAATATTTTTACCTTGCTGATGACTGTGGCTCTGTGGCTGCTGCAAATTAGTTACAAATTTGATTTCAGTTTGAATTTAGTTTTGTTGGCAAATTACTTTATAAATTCGTAGGTGTGTCTGCTGATTGCTGAGTCTCTAATTTGATTTGTTTAAACTATTTGTAAAACAAACATCATATTAAATGTTGACAACTTTAGGAAAGTTGTTGCCATGACTCAGAAGTGTTTAATTATTAATGAAGTATAAATCATTCATTAGACTTACATTGTATATTAAAGATGCTTGAGTACGTTTTTAGTCAACACGAATTTATGAAATGAGTTTTCAAGAATATGTGTAATATTCACGATGCAAAAGTATTCTTATATATATATTAAATCCTTTTTTATTTTATATATTCCTTGCTATCCACAGATAGAGCTTGTAAAACGTCTGAACGCATTTATTTTCATACATTCAGTTTGCTGCTCCACTGTTTCGTTGTCTAATTTTGCCTGGCATTGATTAGCAAAGAAATTGTATTTTCTTAAGGCTGACACTTGGGGCACTGTGCCCCAGGAGAGAGAGCTGTGTGCCTCACTAAAGAAGGAGGAGGACTCTGGGTGTGCAGTGGCAACTCGTGTCAGTAACAAATGCCATTCATTTCCGATGCCGAGCTGCACGTCGTTGCGCCACACTCAGAGGTAGAGCCAGTAGACCGAATGCTGAGCTATATTCCAAGTAGCCAAAGCCTAGACTGAAGCTTGTGTCTTAATCTTGAGATGGGCAGCAGCAACAACGCGGCAGCTGCTATTGTTTATTGTGTTTGACTCGGGCCAAACACAAGCCTTAACTGTTGGGGCCAGTGACTTTGACAAGTTTGCTGTTATAACATTAGTTTGTGTTAATCTTTTACTTGCCACGGTCACGAGGGGATACACGAGTCTGAGTTGGAACATTTATGTGGGAGTCGCTTGAACAATTGAAACGGGGCATAGATTTGATGGACTTTCTGGTAAAGTTTTCTAATGCAACTTGAAAACTTTTTGATAGCCAAACAAAAGCAGAAAACAGAAAGCAAATCACTTGATGCTTTTGCCGGCCCCAGCCTGATGCCGAGGATGCCACAGGATGCCTCGTAAACTTTTACGCGCTCATTTACCCGACAAAAAATGAAACGAGTGAGTGAGATAGACACATAAAGAGATAGAGTAGGAGCGAGTTAGAGTGTAGATTGTTGCGTTGCTCAGTTGCAGGTTTTGGTTTGTCGCACAAACACTTTTGCGCGTCTCTCTCCCGAAAAAAGTGGAAAATAGCTTTTCATTGTCTATTGTCGCAGTGCCAGTTAGTTGAGCTAAGGTGCGGGTGCGGAGTGGGGCTAACGAGAGGGCGGGAGGGAGGCACACAAATGTCAATAAAATAAATACTGTTGACGCAGCGCGGTTATTTTCCAACACAATCTCCATTACGGCATTTACATTTGTGTGACACTGTTTGTTGTGTTTGCCTCTCTGTGTGTGTGTGTGTGTGTGTGTATGTTTTGAACACGTCTGCTTCTTGGCTGAGTGGCTGTATTTGACTTTAAGCGGCGTTAACGGCGACAAAGATAAAGACATGAAGCCAGACATGCTCAGCGCATAAGCGTTGACACGGGACAGAGAGCCTTGGCTGTGGGCCAAGGAGGCGGTTGTCAACGGCAAGGGGGGAAATGGAAGTGCCTGCCACTCGTAGATACAACGTCAATTGACGGTCATTGTCATTAAGTCGCACGGAATGAAGATGAGTTTTTCGCTTTTATTTGGACTCTTCTTTTTTCACGCCTCGCTTGTCGCTTAGTTCATTTGCCTTATCAGACTAGCAGTCTCACAGACAACGATAGACGTCAGCGACAGGGCTGACGCTGCGTATACGTAACATTGTAAATCGAGAACGATGAGCAACTTATAATTGGTTAAAAAAAGAAGAATGCAAAATCTGTGTTAAATTTCTATGTTTATTTATCAATACAAAAACGCCGGCTTTTCTAAGTTGCAACACAATGCTGTGGCAAAGTTGTGTAGCAGAGTCAACAACTTTGAGTCACTTTCGCATTGAGTTGTTGCCACCACGTGGCAGGCCACACTTTTGCCCACTTTGTGTTGGTTTATCTACTACTTTATTACTGTAAATCCTCAGATAATTTATTTGATTTGTACGCGCAGCATTCCCAGTCCCAGCATCATCCCTTCCCCCTCTACCCTCTCGCTCTCGCACTCTTGAAGTAGCAACAGCTGCGCTCTCCAGAGTTTCAGCTTTGTGTGTGTGCTACTTGCTCTGTCTGAGTATCTATGTATGTGTGGGTGCTGATTTGTATCTTCAGACTGCAAAGTGTATCGCATTACAATCAGATTAACTTAAAGCCTCCACCATATGCATGCGTGTTTGAATGTTTGTGTTTGTGAGTTTGCTACGCTAAAATTGAATTTAAAACTTGTATTGAAACAAAATTGAAAAAGAATTTGCATCGTCTGGCTCGACTGCGTGTTGAGCATTTGAGTCGAGTTTTGTATCTTAAGTAAATTAAGCTACGCCCCACGCAGTCCTTTAAAAGTGGCCGCAGGCCTTCCACATAGATCCCATTTTAAATGCCTATAAATATTTATTTACAAAGAACAAAAAATAAAAAATACAAGAAAAAAACAAAGACGAGTCTGAAACAGACTGGCTTTTCTCTCTTTTGGTTGCGGTTAACCAGACATTGCCCTGCAATCCCGCCCCCGCCCCCAAGTTTTGGGGCGTAAGTGGAAATTTATGGGCAGTCCTTGAGCAAAATATGCAATTGAGCAGTCACAGAGTCAGACAGAATGCTCGCTCTGAATGTGCTCGGCATGTCCATTTATATTCAAAAGGACATTGAAGCAGCAATTGATGAAGCGAGCATAAAAAATGTTGTAAATGCAAAAAGGATACAATTGTCTGTGTCTCGCAGACTGAGTGTGCATGTGTTTGTGTGTGTCTGTTTGAATGTGCGTGCATGTCTGTGTGTTGGTATTTGGCTAATGTGATAAATCAATTTTATGCGAAAATCCAAGTGCATAAATTCGTTTAACTAACGCATTTGTCAAGTTGAAACCGGTAGACAGAGAGAGAGCGAGAGAGAAGACGAGGTAGCGCAATGCAAACGAATTAAGTTGGCAATAAATTGGCAAATGCTAAAAGAATTTTGAGTTCTGCATCGGCAACGTTTGCAAATGCCAGCACAATAAATAAGTGCAGAAAATTTAACTGTAAGCGAAGGAAACAATAAACATTAAATACGAAATTATTTGTTAATTTTATTCTTGAAAACAGAAAAGCGAAGCATGCTTTTAATAGAAAAGCTTTGAACATAATTAATGAAATGGAATACACTCTTCTAATTGACAAATTTTGATAACCAAGTTTTAGGATTGGCAACACAAAAACAAACTGCATCAGCATTTAATTAGCAAATGAAAGTGAGAATGTGTAGAGACTGTATTTACTGCATTTGGATGTAAAAAATAGTAAAAGAATTAATAGGAAGATAATGGTTACATATTTTTGATACGCCTCTGTTGTATATCTGTTCAATCAGAGAGATAAAAAAGTCTTGGAATAGCATTAAAGAATTAATGTTCCCATAGCCATTAAATTGATTCATTGATTATTGATTCATTAAGATTAATGTTTGATTTAACAACGTTCAGTACATATTGAATTTACAAAGTTTTGCTTTCAGATTTTGAAAGTTTAATGATCTTATTTTAACTTATTTGTAAATTTTCTTTTATTATTTATTCCTAGTAATTCAATTTAATTTATTCTTCAATTTAATTTCCTCTACTTCGAGTGCTGCTAACTAAAGCTGTGTATGTTAAATAAATATATGCATACGTAACAAAAGTGTCAACAACTTAATTAACCCATTCATAAGTCACATTGCATTTTCATTCTAATCGAACTACTTTTACGATTGCAACACAAAATGGAATTGCAGGACTGCTGCAGTTTTAGGCGAATGAATGCGATTGGAAGGCTGAGATGTGGTATTCATAACTGCTCGCATTAACGCCTAGGTATTCAATCCATTCACTAGCTCGGTCATTGCTTTTGGTATTTCTGGCAATAACCACACAGTTTGCGACAGTTTTCAGAAGCTGTAACAAAGCACATGGTCAAATCAAATCCAATAATAGCCTTCACAAGCACATACACACACACCCAGACACGCATACACACATACACAAGCGCATACTCGCACAGTGGCCTGTTCGGTTGGCTGTTATTTGATTGCCAATGCCGCTGGCTAAAGTCTCCACAATCGAAAACCGCAAAATGTCAGGATAGCTTTCTTTTCCACTATGCACAGGATTTGTGGCACTACTGGGCACGGGACGTGGGGCACGGGAACTCGACACTGGACATTGGGAACTGGGATTTGATTTTCTTTTGTGCAGTTAGCGCTATGGCTAATGCCCCAATAGCTGACAGCCTGTGTTTTTGTTTGCCTTTCGACGGTTGTTGACCAATTTGTAGACCATCATCAAGTGTGAAATTTCCAATTTCCGTCATGGGAGCCGACAGAGAGCGAGAGAGAGAGAGATATAAAGAATCCGATAAAGGGGAAAGAGAAGTCTGATCCATCAACTTCTGTCTCCGTCGGCTGTATTACAATTGCTGGGAAATTCGTTCGCCCACAAAATGCAAATGCAACGTTTCGTTTACTGTTTTCACAACGGTTTTGTTCCTGTTTGTGCAATACAAATTGAACGCACTGTAAAACGATCTGTTTGAAGAGCCAAGAGCGCCAAAAAAAAAACGAGTAAACTGAGCAGTGTTCAATAACATCAAATAGATATCAAATGAAGCTGCAAAATATATAAATAAATAGAGCTTAATGGACTAAGGGAATTTAAATATGGGTCTAATATTAAATTCTTTGCTGACATAACTATTCTATTGTTAGATTATATTAACTGAAAATTGCAGTAATTAGGCAGGTGAATAATAAGCATTGCGCGCAAACACCTCGGCTTTGACTTTAGCGAATAACGCATTTCAACTTCAAAGCGTCAAAGTTTAATTGAATTTAATTAAAAGCCGACAAATTGATTTGCCAAACTTTAAAACGTTACGCAAGAGATCATTAGCTAACACAGAGAGAAAGAGAGATAGAGAGGCCGGTCAAAGTCACACTGTCAAAATATCTATCTACGCAGCTTAAAGCGATTTGCCGCAATTAATTGCGTTGAAGCGAAAGTTTAATTGAAGTGCGAGATGATGCGCTGAAAGATACTCACAAGTGAAGACAGCCATGGGAGGTAGGCTGGCAGGGCAGGTAGGCAGGCAAATACTGTACACGACCATAATTACACCTGTCCAAAGTTTGCTTTGCTATTTGTTGAACGTTTGCTGTGGCTGTTGGTTTAATTTCACGACTGATAAAACACAAAGATTGCGATTCACTTGCGTTGCCAACTTTAAGAAATTTTCCCCACTTAAAGCAATGTCAGCCTTATTGGCCTTGTATTGTTCGTAGTTCGGCCAGTTCCAATCAGTCAATTTATGATGTGCATAGTATTCTATGCTCGGCCCATTATCAATAGATGATTACGACAACGAGTATTACGAGTATGCTGCAAAAAGGGCTCGTCCCGACAGCATAACATACAATGAAAATAAAATATAATAAAATAAATAGGGTTGAGTTTCAACTAAAATAAAAAAGCATAAAAGAGAGCGCACAGCCAGAGGAGCGAGCCACCATAGCGAGGCAATCAAACAGAAAGGCTGCTGCTTTATTTCCAATGTGTCTGTGCTCTGCTGTCTCAGTCTCTGTGTCGGTTAGAGCAAAATGGCTGCCGGTTAAATTGGCAACACTTTATCAAAAAATATAAAAAGCACTAAAAGTCAAACGGTTTGGGAGGCGGGAGCATTGAGGAAAAATAAAAAAAATAAAATAAAAGGGAAGCGCCAGGACGAGCCCTAGACGAGCAGCGGACAGAGGCTTGCATATAGATTGGCAATAAGGCCAACTTGAATCATCATAAGGACAGATACAACGCACACACACACATACAGAGACCGATACACAGATACATGGAAAATATGCAAATGTCGCAGGACTCGCATAATTCATATGATTTTCCCATTTATGAAATGCTACAAAAATTGACAGACAGTTGCATAGCAATGCGAACCGCAATTTTGTGGGCAAGTTCAAAGCAATATTAAGCGCAATTTATGTATCCTAACTATGTATAAACAAACTGTGTATGGGCGAGTGTGTATTGGCGTGTGTGTGTGTGTTTGTGTGTGAATATGAAACTCAGACAAAATCAACTTTAGAGCTTCATTAAAAATATGCAAACTACGAGCTCAACATGGAGACGCAACAGTGGAAAATGCCACAGAGTTCACAATTTTTTTTTTGTATTACGTTTTCTTTGATGCAACCGAAATTGTCGAAATATTTGATTGATATTACAGTTTGACAGATTGAAAAATGCATTTCGACGAACTGAAATGTAAAGTGGTTAGTAACAAAGAAATCGATAAGACTTATGCTGCAAATTATTAAGTGTGTCGTATTAATCAAGAGTTGATGGTAACTAAAACACTTGCGATTTCTGGCGATGTTTGTAGTGCAAGAAAGTCATATATAAACTGCAGGATCTATTATAATTTTTAGCTTTTAACAACTTTGCTTAATATTTGTTGTTTGTTTATTACACAAATATTTATGAGCACATTTAAGTCAATTTAACTCTGGTAATTGCAAAGCCACTAAAGCTGAAACAATACTCGCATTGTGTCAACTAATCTGCTCAATCAGCTGTCAATTAACAACCAATTGAAACGTGTTCCATGTCCTGTATACACACACACACACACACAAACATGCACATGTGCTTATGCCCCTTCATAATTTATTCAATTCAAGCGCTGCTTTATGACACAAACAAATCGCTTCATATCAAATTGATTCGATAAGCAAATGCGAACAACTGAAGCGAAGGGAACAGATCCGATACGCTGGCAGCTAATGTCATTTTAATCAGCGTGCAGACACCAAAAACAAAACAAGAAAAAAAAAGAAAAGCATAATTTCAATAAATCGAAAATAAACAAGTTTTGAGGGGTTGCTGGACGGAGCGTGTGGTATGTGGCAGGTGGCAACTGATGTTGTCAGTTGACCGAGTGTAATTAGGTTGAAATTACAAATTATTATGGGGCAGCCAATGTTGTGTTGTGGCAAATGAAAAACACACATACAGAAAATTAGCCGCATGAACTGTAATATTTTGTACGAGTATTATACACAGACCGCATCAGTTTGCTGAGCTCGTTATGAAGCACTTAAGCCAGAGCACATCGTTGCGATATGGTCAAACCAATTGAAAGGGGATTACAAGTGGAAGTAGTAGTAGTAGTAGTGGTAGGAATCAGTTTGAAAGTGCACAAGCCAATGTTGTAAAGTGCATGAATTGCAATTAACTTTTATTTGCGGCATGCTGCACACTGAACAGGCTTCAGCGTCAGCCTTCACCATCAGCATCAGATAATCGGAGAGCCGTGGCATTGTAGAACTGACAGTTGTACGCTGCACGCTGCTGAAAACGAAATAGAATCACAAAAGATGCCAAATCTCCAGACAATGCCAAGTACAATGTAAATTATTCAAAAGGTAGCTGAAAATACGAGTATTACGCGATGGATGTCATTTACATTGCGGTTTCCTCAGCGTCCTCAGGCAGACAGCACCAAATGCCAGAGAATGGAAATGGAATTGTTTGTGGCAAAGAAAAAAAAAAAAACAGGAAGAGAGGGTGGCGCTGTCAAGGGTTTGGAATGGGTTGGGTTGGGCTTGGAAAGTGCCTAGCAAATGCATTAAATTCAGTTTCGTGCAACTGAGACAAACAGTTGAGTAAATTATGGCGACGAGCAGCATGAAGCCGGCGAAATGCTGAGAGATTCTGCCTGCTGTCGACTCCATTGCCAGACTTTGGTCTGGTCTGGCCTGGTCTGGTCTGTTGAAATTTTTATGAAGATAGCAGCAGGAGGGCGCGCCTTCAAAGTGTGCAACGATTTGAATTTTCAGCTGTAAAATTCTTGTGGGGCAACTTTAAGTGGCACAAAATACGTCACAAGTGCGTCCACAAACTGCCGTTATCTAACACTTAAGCTTACTTTTATAATAAGCAGTTCCCTCTCCCCATCTTTCTGTCGGTTCGACTCTCCCAAATGCCCCACAGGGCGTATGCGTAATATTCGCTGTCTGCAACAGACGAGCCAACTGCAGCGTCAGCAACCGGGCATCGTCTGGTTGTCTGACCGTTTGACCGTCTGTCGGAAAATGTTGCATACATTTAACATAAATAATGGCCAGCATATTTTAGCAACAAGGCGACGCCGCACGTCTCGCCGGAAAATTGTGCAACTTGAGATGAAAATGCCAGGCAAGCAACTTGGCCAGTAGCCTAGCAACCAGTCAGGTAACTGCAAAGCAGTCCGGCTCTGTCTCCGGCCAAAAGCCATGCTCAATTTTTAATGAATGCCAAGACGGCATTGCCCTTAGAATAGCACACAGCATACGGCATACAGCATGCAATAAAAACGAGCATTTAATGCGCCCCAAACATCAAGAACAGCTTCAAGCAAGATATCTATTTAATTCTGCCATGGGTTGGGCGCAATTTGATGGCCACAATAATTGTCAAAATTCCTCTACATACGCATTAAATTCGCTTTTAAAATTTTAATTGTTCAGCTCCAAATACGCAACTTTGTGGCATTAATCAGAAAAGCAAAGAATGTTAAAATCAGATGGCCAAGTCCAATTTATTTGGTTGTCCAAATTCAACTGATGCAGCACCTCGGCTCATTTCTTGACTTCGGCTGCTTATGCCTTCGGTTTTCGTTCAGTTTTTGATGCCTTTTCGAAAGAGTTGCCATTATAAGAGACACATGTGCTCTTTGCACTTTGCGCCTGCGCAACGAAACAAACAAAATGCTCAGCAGAGTACTTGGCCAACACACGCACTTGACGGCTTGAACTGCATGGGCCGAAAGCCAACAAAAAAACTCGAATTTCATTGGCCGCAAATGTGTCGCATTTGGTAAGAGAAACAACAAGGACACGCGACAGTTCATGACGACAACAAATTAAGAACAGTATTCACATTTACAAAAGTGAGATGATAGTTTACAGGAAAGGCACTTTTTACGTCTTACGTCTTTCGATGTCCTTTTGAACTTTAATATTGCGACTTTGGCTCTGCAAGCATAAGTTTAAATATGTATGGTTAGTTGCAAGAAATAAACAAACAATGGAACTTCTATTGCTGCTGGCGCTAAAAATGCTGGCAGGAAGTGCTTAAGAAGAGCTTAACAAAATTTGTTTCGACTTACAACATGGGAATCTTGTTTACTTTGTGGCTGGCAAGAACATGGCCCTGAAAGTGTGGACTCATATTGGGACAAAGCCTTGACTTTAATGGACATTTCTGTGTACTCGTTTATGATATGCGAACAGACATCATAAACTGAACTGAACTGAAGCAACTTGGCTGGATTTATAACTCCAACATATGCTCATCATCTTTAGATATTTCTCTTTATCTTGTCTGTCTCGCTGTCTGTTTTCCCTTTTTTATATTTATTGCATCATTCGCTGCTGTAAACTCGCATATTAAGTGGATTGATGTATTAATATTTAAACGGCGATTTGTGGCTTCTTCGCCATCCTCCTCTGAGAGCATCAGTAAAACGACTCAGGGGCCACTGGGTAGCTGCACTCATCTCAACTCAACTTAACCTTTGACCCTTTGCTGTAAGTGTATTTATGAGTGCAGATAATGCTTAATCTGCATAGCAAGAGAATCGATTTCAGATATACTCGTATTTCCAACACATTTTCGCATGTCCTCGCATACCAGTAATTACCTCTATAAAAGTTAACATCCTGTGGAGCAACCTGCTCTCTAGACAGGACTCTTCTCCTCCTGGAGTGAGTGTCCTCACATTAAAACGCGACACGCATTGTGGCCCCATGCTAACTTTTTGTGTGTGGGCTTGCTTGAGCTCATAAATAAAACATAAAGGCGCCGGCGCGTAGAATTCCTTTTTTATGATGTCGGCAAGCAGTTGCAGCCTCCTCTTCCTTCCCCCTCCTCTCTCTCTCTCTCTAGCTTGGAGTTGTAGCATATTTTGAAAAATGTTTATAAAATAACACGGAAAACGTACAAGTCATAAATAATGCGTTCGACCCGTGGGTGAACTAGGAGGGTCATATAGAGAGAGGGGGAGTGTCCCAGTAATATAAAATTACCACGCGTTTGACATGCAAATATCGGTAAACAAGATGAGTCCGATCCTAACTGGCAATTATATCTGGCAGTGGGCAGGACAGCAAGGCGTATGCTTGATTTGAGTATTCCTCTCAGATAGTTGCAATTCATTAGCATATTAAAGCGAATCGTCTTAAGATTTAATTTCTTACATTGCAAGCTCCTCTCTGGGGGTCGTTCACTTTGACTTTGTCGAATTAATAAATTGCAAGTGACAGTTGCGTAATTATTTACAATTAATTACGCAGTTGACACACAAACAGAGCTCGCCTCTCACTCTCATTCCACGTCTAGAGAGTTTGCCCAAGTTTTCGATAGGCAACGGAACCAAACTCAACCTCAACTCAACGGGAACATAAAAGTAGGCAGCTGAAAAGGTCAGCTTCATCCTCAGCTGCAGTTGATTACTCCAACTCACACACACACACACACACACACTCTTGCATTCTCTTGGCGTGTCGATGCCCATTTGCAAGTGGACACACAATCGATTAACATTTAATTGCACCTGCGGCTGTTGCACAAATTTCTGCCTGCTGCCTCCTAGATTCACTAATCGAAATTATTGTTTAGATCTCTTCAGGCAGTTCAGTTCGGCTCTGTTCTGTTTAGTTGGGCATGTAACTCGTCCAGTCCGAATATTTGCTTGCCTCTCGAATCTTGCTGATGGCAGCAGCACACACTCGAATGCACACACTTCAATACACACACCTGGGTTCACAATGCATTCAGTGGAGATGCAATCACCTTTGCATGGGGAAAGGCCACGCCAGAAGACGCAGCACCAGGTCTTCTGATTTGACTTGTCCTACTAAATAATCATATTTAAGTCACCTTCAGTAGCATCCTTCACAAAGGATAACCCTCAAGTGGCTCAACAGCCAAAGGGCGCATCAAGCTTTATATTTTCCGGCTTGTTTTTAACCCTTTGACGACCCCAAACAAAATCCTTTTCCTCTTCCTGCGTCAATTCGACAATAAAAACCAAACAATTTAGCGAGAAGTTTGAAGGCGCTTGGTAGCTGCGGTCGCCCAAAGCGGTTCCCAAGCAGCAGCAACAACAACACTGTCGGAAAACACTTCCGCTTTTCACACGTTTTCCTTGTATTTGCCGGGGCAGTAGAAAAATGCCACAAATGTTGCGCCAAAAATAACATTTGAATACCAAAAAAGGTTTTTGTGCCCCGTCAGACTAACGAGGATGGAGAGTGGTGGGAGAGGGGGAGACCAGCCAGATGTTGATGGAGACGTCTCCATTTAGAGCCAGACTCTGGCGCAGTTATTCGGGGCATTTTCATGGTGACATTGCGAGGATGACTAAACTGGCCAAAAAACAAAAACTGAAAATGGAAATTTGCACGAGTGCTAGAGTGAGTACTCGTACGAGTACTCACACTCGTGCCGAGTACACTCGTACTCGTATCTTCATTTGCAAGTGACTAAATGACATTTTTTATGTTGTTTCATTTGATAGACAAATAAACGGGCGGCAAATCGCATTGATTTTCGCAAATGCCACTGTTTGCTTAACGGGACTCGACAAACGAAGCGAATCAATATCAGAATCAGAATCAGAAATAGATACAGTTCCTGACACAGGACGTCACTTGTCCACAATGATTGAACTGAAGCATCCACTGGATATCCATTGAATTGTTGACTGAGTCGCGTTACAGCACATTAATATTTGATTTCCCTGTTTGTATTTCATTTACTCAAAATCAAATTTGTTTAGATTTCCCCCACATGAAACAGAGAACTCCCCAGTCAAGTCTCCCCTTTCCTCTCTGTCAATTGAAATCAATACTCCAATTCTGGTTTACATTGCAACTGCAGTTGAAGTCGAGTGATAGTTTGCAAAGGGGTGAGGAAGCTGTGTCCTTGTGTCTGACCGTGTCTATGACTTGAATCCTTTCGTGTTGAATTATAAATTCAGTTTTAATTTATAAGCCACGCATTCAAGTCTTTAAACAATCCAAAGTTTGGGCTTAGCACAGGCTTCCTCAAATATTCTCATAGATTTATGTACTTCGGACAGCTGTTGAGGCAAAGAGGCTGAGACGAGGATACGAGACGCAAAGGATTGCGAATCAAAAAGGATTTAGCCTGACCGCCTTGACCCACATTCATTCCCGACACTTGCCACTCACAAATTTATTTGCCAAAATATATTTCACAATAGTTAAATTCCTATTTTTCATCATCAGCCGAGGCTTAAGCTCTCACATGATCTCTCTCTCCTCTTCCATGTCTCTCTCTCTCTCTCTCTCTCTGTCTCTTTGAGAGACTCGGAATGTGCCAGCTGTTAATATTTTGACAATGACGCATAAGTCCTGGACAAAGGACAGGCATTCCTAATGCCAACCAGTTGAACAGACAGTTGGCAAGATGAATGTCGACAGTTGGATGAATATCCAAATTTCATATTCAGGCCAAGCACTCGAGACTAACCCTCTTCTTCCCTCTTCTCTCTCTATCACGCGTGTTGCTCTGGCTGTGTTTCTGTTATTGTTTAAGTTGTTGTTTTCTGTTTTTCTGGCACCTTCATTAGTTATTCAAAAATTGTCGAGGTGGCTGAGTATAGAGAGAAAGGGTGAGGAGGAGCACAACTGGAGTTATGTCAGAAGTGCTCGGGTTGTCTTAGGCCTAGGGCAAACGCACATGTGAACACAGTCCACAAGAGGCACATCGAGGGAATGAGTGGGTAATGTGATGACTGATGAAGGGAAAGCTATACTAAAACGTGTGTTTAAGTAGCCAACGTAGGTGTTTCAGGCAACAGCTTTAAACTAGAAAAACACATCTTATAATCAACTTGAACTTCATATTTACTCAACTCTTGAAACGATTGTTTTGATTGGAGAGCGATTAGCTAAGGGATGCTGCTTTGCTTTGCATAAGGACAGCGTTTCTCTGACATCGACTTTACCAGCGATTCAATTAATTTGACAAGGGTAATCCCCCGAATCGGTTAATGGTTAAATAAGTGAATAATTGTGAATTACAAGTGAATTACAGCATTTAAAACCATTGTTGGATCGTCTCCTTCTTTGTCTTGCTGCTGTTGTTGTCATTCCCAGTGTGCGTGTTAATGAGTTGTTAAGTTGTTCCAAAGAGTGCTCGGTACGCGACAGCGATAAATGTCAATTGCAGAGCCAGACCAGCCAGACCTCCCATCTCTCCCCCATGAATTTGCATTAACTCAAAGCGCCCAAAATGCACTCCAGACAGACAGATAGCTGGCCAGGATTGAGCGCAATTTCCATGGAAAAGTCCAGTCTATTCGGGTACGGCTTAATGCCCCTTCAATTTGGAGGTGGACATGCGAACAATTGCTGGATTATTGCCAGGATTCGGAGTCCTCTCGATGACCATTGACTGAGGTCGAGTGCGGTCATAAATCGGCGCAGGCTAATGCCGAAGTGTGCACTTCAAATCGCATTCTGTCTGCACTCAAATGACGCCTGTTTCTGGCATTCATTGATGTTGGCGTTGTACTCATTTACTCGCATTCAAATTGCAAATGAGTGTAAGCTGAATACTTTGAGAAACTTCTCAATTACGAGAATCAACCAAATGTCAAACCAAAACCCAGACAGTTTGTGTGGGAGGATTGTCTTGGCCTTTTTTAAATTCAAACTTTTTCTTTATTTTGAGCTCCTACTTTGACTTTGGCCAAAGTGAACGATTTGCTTGGTTCGACTGTCATTTAAGCAGAAGTCGAACAACAACAGCGAAATACGCCCACGCCCTGCGACTCAGAGGACAACTCTATTGAATTGTCTATCGACTGGATTCCATTTCACTGCCTGCTCACCGAGGGGATTCTGTTGGTCACTTTAAATTGGAGACAATGCCAATAACAGCAGGGATTTAAGCACAAAGAACTTTAAAAGAGTTGGTCTCATTGTTGTTACCATTCAAATGCTGATAATCAGACTGTCTATATAGTTATTCGAATCAACTATAAATTCCCTCTCCAAATGGTGGAGTGGAAGGGAGTAGGCAGCAAGTTCTGCTTCAAGTGGAGTCCCCTGTGATTAGAGGTAATGTCAAGACGTCAGACCAATTGATTTATTGCCAGCCGAAAGCCACAGGTGTCCATCTCCTTCACCACCCAATTCCAATATTTGTACTCCAAGTTGTCAGTTTCCCCAAGTTGACAGACAGACAGACGGACTGACATTGTGGTTGCCCTCGCGCATTTCAGTTTCAGTTTCCACTTTGGTGTCCTTCAATGGCCTCGATGGCCGCTTAGTTCGAGCTGCGCGTGTCCTTTGCGGTTTTCGGCCCTGACACTGTTGACAACTCGCCCACCTGCCCCCATCTCCTACTTCCTAAGTCACCTCTTGAGTCAGGGAGCATGAAAAATGATAGCGTCGATAGCGATAAATCTTGGCCGCATTTAAAATCGAATCTTTCGCTTTGTGTTTAGCATAATCATTGGCTGGGCGAAGAGAGCGAGTGAGAGAGGGAGGCAAGGAGCCGATTCCCTTGCTGTTCTTTTGTGCTAATTCGAATTTAATGCTCGCTGCACGGCATGACAAATATTGTAGATGGCGTCGAGTGGGCTTTCTGGAAGGGGACGGGACATGAGGGACATCTTGTCCCGCTGACAGTTTAATTGAATCTAAATCCTGCTGTGTCTGACACGAAAGAGGAGAAAACATGTTTTTAATTTCATTGTTTGGCTGGCTGAGAAGGTAAACACTGAGATTTATGGCCACATCAAGTGGGAGCACTTCAATGTGCTCTAAACATATTTTGATAGCCCCCGCACGCCCTCGCTCCCTTTTCTCATGCCTCTCTTCAGACACATGAAAATGCTCAACAAATGTAGCAAAGTGCAAGTTGCAAGAGTTCCCAGACATAAAAACCCATAACAAACTATTTTGTTACGCATAATTTGGAGCTTGCAATGAAGACATTAAATTCTTCAGTTTATAGTTGGCAATAGTTTGTTTTTCTACTCCACTCCGCTGTGTCCCTCCAAACAGTCTTTGTTGGGATTTGTGGCCATGATTTATTATCTAGACTAAACCCAAAAAATGATTTTTATAAATATTTGTAACATTCGCACAGCTTTTTTTCTGACCACGATAGCAACTGCAACTGTCATTTAAATTCACTTCTAGCATTTGTTTATTTTTGCTATACTAAACTAGACTTAGATAAGGCAGTTTTATTTTTGAACAGAGTTCAATTCAATTTAATGAATGTAATTTAATTTATTGACATTAAAGAGGCATTTGTCTTTTGAGCTGTCTGAAATATGTCAAAAGTTCAAATATATTTGCCAGGAAATAAATCTAAATTCGCCCAAAAGGCGCGTCGCATATGTGAAATCAGCGCGTAAGAGATTTATAGTCGGGTAAGTCGCATCGAGCAGCTGTCCATGCGGAGGTAGATAAAAAATGTGTGGTTTACTTATATGTGGCATATACTATATTCGTACGAGTAGAGAATGGGTCAAACATGTACACTTGTATTCATATGTTTGTATATGTGTATACGAGTTGATGTGTACATAGAGTGAGAATGCAAAGATTTTAAGGCTATGGGGCAAACGCTGCGTATGAGCAATATTAATTAATATGCGAACACTGCTTGCTTCGTTTATTTTTTCGTGCTTCGTTGTTTGCCTTCTTGTGCTGCTTCTTGTTCCTTTTATGGCTTGCAATCCTTATGAATTATTGTTTGCCTTTTGCCTTTCGCACTCACAATCCAACAGCTCCCCCTGCCCTCTTCCAACAGCGTGCCGCTTCCCGCTCTTGGCCTTCGATACGTTGGCAATTCATTAACAAAATGAATGAAGCGCTGCAGCTGGCAAGAAATTGACTGCGTGTACTTCCTTCTGACATGCAAATGTAAATGATGCTCTGCCTCAGTTTCAGCCTCTTGTTGTTTATTGATGTATGCACTACCGAGTAGTATGTTTGCCAACAACAACAACAACATTTACATTCCCTCTTCATCTGCTTATATGAAATTTAATACTATTTTGCCAGACCAATTTCCGTTTTCGCATTTCCATCCCGTAGTTACATGTAAGGTATCTGAGCCGACAATAATGAGGGCCGGTAAATGCATTAACGTCTATCGATTTCATGTGGCAAAATACTTGTGGTGCAACCCCGACGTTTCGCTTGCTCTGTACCTTTTGTTGTGTTTAGCGGCATCTAATGAGCTCAACTCGTATTGAATTGATTTCGTGAGCAACCTCAGAATGGGGCTTAAAGCCGGACCATAAACTTAATTTGAAGTTGTATCGTAGTTTGGTAAGTTTTAAAGCTAAAACATTGTGTGTTGCCAATTAGTTGAAAACAGTTGAAGCCAATGTTTTTTTAGTTGTTCTCCTGAGCAACAAAACATTTCTTATATAAACACACAAAAAACTGTAGTTGTTGCTCCGAAAATGTTCGCCAGCTTCGTTTTAATTAACAGTTTGTTTGTACAGCTTCTGTGTGTTACCTGAAAGCTTATTATCAACAAGTAGAAGCAACTTCAGAGAGCACTGCACGCAGACATACCCTACAAAATTATGTGGGGTTGGGATTGAAAAATATTGAAACTGAACCACTTTAAAAATAATTAAAAAGTACTTCTGTTTATAAAATGTGGAGATACATTTTTTAATAATAAATATTTAAAAAAAATCATATTCATTAATTCATATACTATGTAATATTTTAAGAGAATAAAATATTTGAACAGAGCGTAAATTGAACATAAACACCTTAAAAGCTCTTTGAAACTATCTTAGCTAATAAAGTTACTTTTACTTCGCTTTTAAGCCAACATGTGCCTACAGGGTAGTTGTTGTTTGTTTTTTGGCCAACAACTCGGTAAAAGACATTACATAATTTGTCACCAACACTTTTGACTTTCAATTTTGAAACTGTAAATACGACAAGTCAAAGTTGCAGGAAGTTCATGAAGGCAGCTTAGCCTCGAGACGCTACATCATCGTTGTCGCAAGTGTGGCAGCCACAGATGTGCAACAGACTTCATATATTACTTTGCGATAGACATGTGTACATACATCTAACAAGAGAGCAAGGAGAAGAAAGAGAAATCACACACATAACTCATCATATGGCAGACGCATGCATGCAAAGTCATTACTCAAGCAAAAAGTCGTTAAAAGCGAAAGAAATCAATTCAGCTGAAGGTTAAGTGAAAAAGTTTTACCATTAAAACTGACAAGGTGAGGTTGCCTCTAATGTCTGGTGCTGTCGTCAGGACTCAGCACTTGGCACTAGAGGTGAGAAAAGTGCGCCTCTAGGTCAATAAACTGGCAACTGAAAACTGACAACTGGCAACTCGAGTTATATCAAGCACATAAATCAAGTTATGCTCCTTGTGTGCTTGTCGCTCTGAGAAAGGCTTAAGCAGATGCAAGTCAAGTTATTAAATTGTTCAAATGTTACACGCATTTTAAAGAAAGGAGAAAGTTCCTGAAACAATTGTCACAAGTTTGCCAGTCATTTCCATTAGAGCAGAAGCCTTTGAGCCGACTCGTAAATATAACAGGCTGGCTCAAGCTACTGTCTCGTTTCTGTTGCTTTTGTTACTTGGCAGCTGCAGTTGCAGTTGGTCTCGAAAAATGTGGGAAATTGCAGCTGCAAACAACGGGGCATTGAACACCACTGCAGGATATCGAAGTACAAGAAAGTAACCAAAAATATTTCATTTTGCTGCGAGAGTAAGTTTTTCGGTTTCATAAATCTCTTTGTGCTACGAATTTTGCATGGCAAAGTTAATTAAAAGAAAATTCCAAATACGAGGGTCGTTTGATAAGTCCGTGACTTTTTGAATAAAATATATTTTTTTCGTCAAAGAAGCGTTTTATTTCTCAACATAATCTCCTTTTAGCTCTATACATTTAGTCCAGCGTTTTTCCAATTTTTTTATTCCTTCCAAATAATAGGTTTTCTCAAGGCCCTCAAAATAGTCGTTTGTTTCTGTGATGACCTCTTCATTTGACCCGAATCTCTTACCGCCGAGCCATTTCTTCATGTTTGGAAACAAAAAATAGTCACAGGGGCTAAATCTGGAGAATATGCTGGATGGGGTAGCAGTTCGTAGCCCAATTTATGAAATTTTGCCATGCTGACTACACACGTGTGCACCCGTGCATTGTCCTGATGGAACAGCACTTTTTTTTCGCCAAATGCGGTCGTTTCTGCTTCAAATCAATATCGAATCTGTCCAAAAGCTCTGAATAATATTCGCCGGTGATCGTTTTACCCTTTTCAAGGTAATCGATGTGAATGATACCTTGTGCATCCCAAAAAACTGTGGCCATGACCTTGTTGGCCGACAGACCCACCTTGGCCTTCTTTGGTGCACGTTCACCCGGAGAAACCCACTGTCTTGATTGTTCTTTGGTCTCTGGTGTGGTGTGGTGGATCCATGTTTCGTCTACGGTAACGAAACGGCGCAAAAATTCGTTTGGATTGCGGTTGAACATCGCCAAACACTCCTTTGAAATGGTCACACGGTTGCGCTTATGGTCGTGTGTGAGCAATCGCGGCACCCATCGCGCGGAAAGCTTTTTCATGTCCAAATATTCATGTAAAATGTGATGTACCCGTTCAGTTGAGATGCCTACAGCCTCAGCTACCTCACGCACTTTCATTCTCCGATCATCCAATATCATTCCATGGATTTTGTCGACGATTTCTGGCATGACGACCTCTTTTGGGCGACCTGAACGTTCGGCATCACTTGTACTGGTACGACCACAACGGAACTCAGTAAACCATTTCTTAACCATTGAAATTGATGGTGCAGAGTCCCCATAATATTTATCAAGTCTTTCCTTGGTTTCGGTGATGGATTTTTTTACGCAAAAAATAATGCTTAATTAGCACACGAAATTCACTTTTTTCCATTTTCGTTAAAATTCACGAGATCGTCTGCTTTCAATGCCTATAAAACGCAAACCAAAAAACGCAGCTTTCTCAAAATTTTACAGTCAGCTGTTAATCGATAACTGCTGACAGGAGCAGTGTTGTATTTAGAGCAGGTGCGCGGCACGGACTTATCAAACGACCCTCGTACCATGCTGCTCTTCAAGGCAAAAGGATAACACATTGTTCATACAATTCCACTTATGCAATTTCATATTGGTTTCCAAAAATGAATTGGCTTTCCTCCTTCAGGTGTTATTCGCATAAAATGCCTGAAAATAGGCATCGAACCATAAGAAATTTGTTCGATATTATGCAATTGCAAGGGAATGTCAAACGAGTAGCCACAGCCTTGCAAATTGATACATTTGAGTAAGTTTTATGAAAGAATGGTAGATAATAAAGCGCCCATTGAGCTGCAGATAAACAACATTAAAGTAATCCCTCAGTCCAGCTGTTTAAGCCTTTTGCACTGACGCATACAATAAGTGTTTTAACCAAACTCATGTTTTCCACTTGTTTCCAGCGAATTCGTACATATTCTGTACGCACCCAGTGCAAAGTGTTCATGGGGCGTATGAGTAACTTTTATTGTTATATTTAAGACAATAAATGCGCTTCAATTTGATTTCCATTTGTTGTTTAATTCCTAATTGTTTATGAGACAAATAAAATTACTATTAATTTTAATGTATGCAATTTTTTCATTCACACTCCTAATATTATGCTTAAGCATAATTATGCAATGAAAGCATTTTTAAGGTTTCCATTTTTTACCATTTTCAATGCTTCGGAGACATTAAAATTTATTTAGGGTATCTGCCCGTTGAGCTGTTGCCAGCACTCAAGTATAATATTTTTTATGAAATGAGCTGCCCTTACTTAAAACTCTTACATTTATTTCACTTTGTTTTATGTATTTATATCAATTTCGAAATTTATTAAGCTTGTTTATGTTCGCTCGACATCCATTAAATATAATTTAAAGTGCACTCAATAGCACTAACAATGGCAAAAATGAGTATGAGCAGGGCAAGCTTTTAAATCGATTGCATTTATCGATTTTATGCTTAATGCGAGTGTAAACATTATTGGCAAAGCAGAGTAAACGCAATTTGTAAGGGACTGCATGAGGGAAGTAAAAGCGACGAGAGAACATTGTTTAAGGCGCAGGAAAGCATGGAAAGCAACTGTCTGACGCAAAATCCGTGCAGCGGAAAGCGTGCAACGTTAAGAACAACAACAACAACTGCAGCAGCTGAAGCAAACAGGGGGCAGGTCATCAATAACAGACCGGCAGCAGGAACTTTAAACTGGCCAAAACACAAACAAGCGAGCAGCACAAACTGGCAGCCAACCAGGCAGGCAGTCGGGCAGGGGAGAGTTTTCCCTTCACGTATTTATCAGATTAAGATGGAAACACATGATCGTTGGGAGCAAAGGGAGTGCGAGGGGCCAGATAGACAGCTTCTAATTTTGTGTGGTTGCAGCTTTAGAGATGGCAGCACTTCCGCTTGTTTGTTGCCTCTTCCTCCAGCCGGGCTGAGACTAAATGCCTCTGCGGTTTGATGTGCTCTTCCTGCGCACCTCTCTTGCCCCATACTTGGCTTACGCTGCCTAATGAACGGCGACATTAAATAAAATGTCGGTCAATTGTCGTTGTGGTTTATCAGCGCCAGACAAGATGCCACATAACGGGGTAAGAGAGAAAGGGAAGGGGACGCTAGTTGCGTGTGGTAATTGATTTTCCAAATGGCGTCAACTAAGCTGAGCTCTTTTTCTATGCCCACAAAAGTTTTTGCGTGCTCTCCGTTCGTTCGTTTTTGAAGCTGTCGCACTGATGCACTTGGTAATGTTTTGAGCGCTGGCAACAAAAAGTTGCAGCTGCAACAGCAACAAGCAGCCGCAGAAAGGAAAAACTGGCATTATGCCAGCCAGCATTCAACAAACTGCAAAAACTTGTTAGTCTAATGCATGCGATGCCAATGGCGATGACGATGGCGATAGCAATAGCGATAGCGATGGCGATGGCGCTGAAAGGCGGCAGTGGCAAATATATAAGTCAATATTTGACAGGCGTTTAAAGCTTTAAAGCCAGCCAACGTGGCAAGCTTCATAAATATCGAAAAACCATTGAAATTGACACACTGCGAGACAGTCAAATAGACGGACAGAGGGACTGTGAATGAGACAGACAAAAACCGAGCGAAAAGATAGAAAAATAATTCAAAGCGACGCAAAGCATTAAATATTAACACTTTAATCTAGTCGATGGCTATGTGTGTGTGTGTGTGTGTGTCTGAGTTCCATAAAAACAGCAACTTATATAGAGAGAGACTTGTATGCTGTCTACTCTGCTGTTGCCCACCTCCCCCGCAATGGCCGACCGGTCGTGCGCCGCATGTTAAACAGTTTTTCAGTGCGCACAAAACTTGCCAATTGAAAAGTAAAACAAGCCAAGACATAAAACTTGCCGGCAAACAGCGAGCCAGAGAGCTATGCCTCTAAAGCACGCAAAGCGGTAGACCATAAATTGCCCCACACACTCGCACATACACACTTAGTTGAAGAATAATTATACGGCTAAAAACCGTGAGGGGCCAGACCGCGACCACAAATAAAATCAACATGAGACGCCCAGGAGAGGATAGAAGAGGACAGACCAGAACTCGGCGAAAATATGAGTCATTAATATTCACGCCCACGTTAAAAGCACATAAATAGGCGTGGCACAACAGCATAACATCACTGACCCGGGGCACAAAAACCAGAAACGCAACAACAGCATGAAGCCAACGAAGAGGTGCAGCTCTTTGTATAGCATTTCCGGTTGCCGCCCGAAATTATGCTACAAAATGTGGCAGCGGCTAGGCACAACAACATTTGCAATAACAACATACACAGCTACTAAATCACCCAAAAGCAATGAGACAGCTAAGCAAAGTGTTGAATCTAACACGCCCACAACAAGTGCAGCGACCGCAACAAACAAATGGGGAGCTCCTTTAATTGAATACCATTTTAAAGGCAGCTACTTTTATTCCGAGTATTCCTTTATAAGTGTAATTACCATACATATGTATATGTTTATTTATGCAACTGACCCACATTAGGTTCAATTTTGAACAACTTGCCACTTAGTGCATTTGTTTATTAAAAATCTATTTCGAAATAGCGACTGCAAAGATTTCAGGTGGAGCCAAAACTAGCAACATTAAATTGACAATCTAAATTGGCAAAACAATAGTCAACTAAAAGTCAGCACTTTGACAACATCTATGCTACTTTAATAATAAACTCGCATGAATAGTATGCCAGGAAGACAAATCAAAAGGACAACGACTATTCAGAGAAATATATTAACAAAAATGCAAAGTCAAAAAGTTTAAGACCTCGGTTAAATATTCCTTTTCTAAAAGTAGTTGTGAACTAATAATTTTATTTACCAAGATTTATGAAAATCATTCATACCTTTTTAAACATAAATAAAATTAAAAGAGTATGTTGTCTGTTGTTTGTTGGTCTGCTTAATGAACTTGATAACTCAATATTAATTGTATTACAAGTTCAGTAAATATCGTTTTCAAAATAAAAATTGTCATATCTCTTTCAACTCTCTTGTCCAGTAACAATTAAAATCTTGGTATGCGAATAATTCATTTATTTTTCATCGTCTTCAAATGGCTTGAGGTGCTTGCTCCTTTGGCTGTTTTGACAACATGTTTAACAACAATTGAATGGTATGTTTTTGACTATATAGTTTATTGAATAGCTGTAATAGTGTGTGTGTATTTGTGTGCTTGTGTTGTTGTTCGAAATGTCCGAGCTTAACTTACAATGTTTATCTTTGCTTTACTGACCTGAAACTCATAAATTTGCAGCAACAAAGGCGAGCGAAGGAGATTGCAATTGAAATACTTTCACATTAAAGCAAAGTCTTAACTCTGAATGGAATGTGCATTTGCGAATATATATACACATTTTCTGTGTTTGAATGTGTGACATACTTTTGATCAAGTATTTTATAGATTATGCAATAAAATGTACAACGCTTTGCGGTCGGTTGGCAAATAAAACAAAACTTTAGCATATTTAATGCTATGTATAGTCTCGGCGTATCAGTATAAGTTTTGGCCAGTTTCAAACACACACTTTGGGCCAAGAGCAAACATCAAATATTTACTACACTTGCCCGCATTTACATTCATACCCATACACTCGCATAAAGTAACAGCTGTGATAATGTGTAAGTCTCTCTCTGTATGTATGTATGTGGGTGTGTGTTGTCTGTTCCCCAAGGCAGGTCCAGCATTTTATATCCTTTTGCTTAAATATTGTAAAACATACTTATATATACATGTAGATAGAATATCGCATTGTAACTGGCGATAGATTGTGTTACTCGTGGTACGTAATCATCTGGTTCCATAGACAGAGATTGAAAATGAATTTACTAATTTCACATTAACGTAATTGATACGGTGTTCATCTCATAACATTATTTCAATTACATTATTATCCTAATGGCAAAATGTCGAAAAGTTACATTATTTCAACTTGATTAATTATAGAACATACATCAATTGTGTGATGCCGCGAGCAGCCGACAACCGACAGCAACGATAATGCCATCGTCAATGCCTACACCATTTAATATTTATTTAAAGCTTGCAAACAATAATTGCAATTTGCTGAAAAGCCGCTTAAAAATGTGCCGGCATTTCCTGTATAAAATGAGCCGAAGGTAGAGCGAAAAAACAGAATGAAGAGAGAATAATAAAGTTTCCAGCACGAGATATTTGATTGTTTGGCAGATTTCTCTATTGTAATCATGCGATAATTTGCTTCAATACTCAGTATAATGCAATTTATTAATTATAATGTGTACTTTTCTAAATACACTGTTACTTTGTAGCTATTACTATTGGGTTCTCAAAATATAGTCAATTAATTCGATTAATTTATTTCCAATTTATGAAGAAACTTATAACTTGCCAGCTATGTACGAGAGATTTTGATCTCGTTTTATAAAACATTGTCGTATTAGTGACTGTCTGGCTGTTTTTGGACAAACAAAAGTGCTTTGTAAGCTGTCTCTGCTGTGACACTTCAGCAGCGAGGCGCTAAAGTTGTACTGGCTCCCTGGCGACACTTGCAACGTATTCACAAACGCAAACACATCGAGTGAGCGCGGCTCAATTACATGTAAAGTGATTCGCAAATTAGGACAACGCTTTGCCAATTGCCACGCAGGATAATTTAACAGGTTGAAGAGGGACTTGTTTATGTAGAGGGAGATAAAGTTAGGGAAAGAGCGGGGTAATCCCCTTGACAAAGGCATAGCAAATCGCAGCTGGCCTGAGTTTGATTTTGTTTGCTTAACTCAATGAGATGGCGATATTCCGCGAGACGTGCAAATATTTTGACTGCTAAACTCAATTTCGAGAGTGTGTGTATATATTAACACATGTGTGTTGTTGTATGTGTATGTGTGTGGCATCAAAGGAAGGCATCATATTACACATAAATTTGCTCCTGCCTGTGAAGAAGAAAAAAGCAAACCACAAAAATGCGAAGCGGATGCGAGTTATGTGTAGGAAGCAGCCAAAACGAATCGTTTCCCTTGTGAGCGAGTCTAAGGGTGTGTGTTGGAGTGTGCGAGTGTGTGCGTGGGAGGGGTTGAAGTGACAACAACAAATAACACAAATAAACACGATTGGAGTGAAATTGTTTGGCAATAATGTTAACTTAATGCGTTATATTTGTCGCACTTCAGCCCGATAAACACGCACTCAATTGTGCTTCGAGCGAATGACAAGTGATTCGTAATGCTTATTGCTGTTTAGACAAGTGTGTAGGAACAAATGTTGAACATGAACGCACAAGTCCACTTCCTTCTGCACACTGCTTATCGAAGGCTCCTTTTTTAACTGTTTCGTTGTGTGGCTCAACAAGTTGATTGAGTCGCTTACAGTTAATAGATAAACCCGCTAATGAGCTTACAAAAGCCAGCTAAGCATGGCTCATGCCTAGAGGCAGCAACTGAATTGGGTTTTATGAGGGTTAACTGATGGGAAAGCTGGCTTTAATTAGTTGTTTTTATGACCAAAAGATTACGCAACTTGAGCTGCAAATCTGCTGCGAGAGATTTGCAATGTTTCGATGATGGCAGCTCTTAGCGATTGTTGAGTATACGCCACGTTATTGTCGCACTCTCCTGAAGTGCTTGCTTATAGTTTGTTTGCTGGCCATGGACGACGGGTAAAAGTTTATAATTTCATCAAACTCACAGCCGAAATTGCGTGCATAATTTTATTATTTTGAAAGCACTTCAACGAACTTTATCTAAACATGCAGACACGCTCTCGCTCATGCTCACTTGACTGAGCTGAGCTTGAACACCTCCTCAAAAGCCGCCCGCTCTTGAAGCTTGTAGCATTTTGAGGATTTTGGCCAGAAAACTTATTTTGAAACAGCAATTAAAATAAATTACATTTTGGGATTTTAATTGCGTCTAATTGCAGGTAAAAGCCAGCAAATAAGTTGAAACACAAAAGTTCATAATGCTGTGTCGCGCTGTATTGCATAGAAGAGGGTGGGGGTGGACAGAAGGCTGAGGGGTGCTGCCAAATTAATTTTGCCTTTTGTCTGTTATGAGTGTGTATGAAGAGCAAAATTCGAAATGGAAATAGAAGCAGAAACTTTTCGATAGCACACTCGAAAATGAACATGAACATGAGCAAACGACAAAATGATAATACAAATGGACAACAAATGTACGCGCTGCGTATACGTAATTTTAGTATGCAACTTTTATGAGTGACAATTTGGACAGTTTTTGTGCAATTTCCGTTGATTGACAGTCGTCGCAATCGCAATTGCAGCAACGATTAGAGCATAGAGTACTTTCTTTCTCTCTCCACTCTGTGGCCAGCAACTAACAGGCAATTGAAGAGTGCAATATTTAATATGAGAAATTAAAGATAAATATAAATTCGTTAACGTTAATGTAGAATCAATTTCATTTAAAGTTCTTTCAATACCCAAGAGCCTTGTTTATTAAATTTCAAACAAATTAAACGAGTGCTCTCACTCAACATTTGTCGACTGTCGCTTATTTGCTTAGGCAAATTGAGTTTTCACGGTTGACATGTTTGTTGAATTCGAAAGCGTTTCTCCCAAAAAATAAATGCCGCTACACAAACTGAGTCATCAGACTCGTGTCCCTGACATATGTCATGAAATATTTAAATGCTAAATCAATTTTCTGCAGCGAGCAGCTATTTTTGGCCTAGATTTCGCTTTAACTTCAGCTACAGAAAATTACTTTAAGAGGGAAAAGCTTTTCCATTGGCCTAATTACTTTACTTGGCTGCCTGCCGCCTGCAAGTGACACTTATATGACAGCTGGCATCATAATGCTGCATGTACAAAGGCAATGGGCAGCAATGCATTTTTAAAGCTTTACAACTTTTACATTGCGAACATTCGCACAAAGACAATTGAATTTTCCATTTATTTTTTTCCTGCATTTTTTTGCTAGAACAAATTAATTTTCTTTGTGTGTGGGCTTGGCATAAAGCAGAAGATTATTTTCAGTTTTGGCCGCAGGTAAAATGAAAAGTGCTGCAGCAAGAAAAACTTCATCAAAGGTAGCAATTGGAGTGGAGTAGCATTTGAAAATTACTTGCTGCCGACAATGCTGTGGCAACATCAGAAACAAAAAGAAAAAAAAGGAATGGAACGCAAAGCCAAACACAAACTGACTGAGAATGATAATTCCATTCGCATTTCTTTTGCCCTAGCAAAGCAGCTGGACATTTGGATTGCAATCTCACCAGGTCAGGATAAACGATTTACATTCACCTGGGCACATAAACCAAGCCATCGAATTGTCTTTACAATTCCAAATGCTGCTCCACTAAATTGCAGTCCATTTAGTGTCCGTTTGTGAGAAATTCCCTAACATTTGTATGCTCCACTTTAGCGCCGTGTAAGCCCATTGACCATAGAGAAGCGAACCCTCGACCATTGACCACTTGAGTACTGCAAGACAATGAAGTTGAAGCTGCATTGCGCATTCGCCGTGTATGCTAGCGCAAAACCATTCTCAATTCAGCATGAATTATAAATTGAAGTAAATATATTCTGCGGTTGGGATTACTTCGTGCACACAATTGTCGGCAGCAGCTTCAACTATGGCTGTTCAAGTTATGGAACATTTTCGATTGCGCTTTTAGTCACGTTTCCGACAACTGCGTGAAACGAGTATAACTTCAATTATTCTACATATATATAGATACAAGTTGTCGGAATATGTTCCGCTTTCTCTGGCTTTTGGAATTTCTTTATTTAAGTTTGTAAAACAATTACTACAAGTTTTTAATGCCTCACAACCAGTTGAAATAGCCAAGTTTATGGCTTATTTGCTCTGGTCTAAAAATGCTCCTACTGCGTTTGCTGCTCCTGCCACTGCTGTTGGCTGCCTTTATCCTTTGGCTGCTTGCTCATCATGTTTTCCAGTGCCATGAGCTAACAGGGCGCCACTAAAAACAAAACGTAAAAATATGCAGCGGAAAAAACACTTAAATTTACATAATTTCCGGTCCACGTAACTGATGCGGCTATGCCTCTTTCCTTTCTCCCTCCTCTCTCGCCCGCCACCCTCAAGTGGAAAAAGCCGCCAGCGAAGTGCTGCCTGGTTGCCTGTGCTGTGTTTGGCTAGTTGCTTTTAGCTTTTAAAGTGCTGCATGTGGCAGCAGGTGCTAGCTTTTCTGCCATGCCATTTTTTTTTTATTTCTATATAAAATTTCAATGCCTGCCTTCCCTTTGGCGTGCATATTAACAGGTGACTAAAGACCAGAGGCCAATATGAATGACAGCTGGTGCAGATGTTCGCGATTCAAGTATTTGCTTAGTTTTCTATGCCGTTGGCGTTGCGTATACGCGCTGTTGGCTGACCCAACTTTGCGCCTTGCGCAAATATTTACAAATGTGTCAAGTGCAGTGCAAGTGAACTTTGTCGGCAAGCTAAAAGGGCCAACTCTTCCACGCGACATTTGCATGCAAATGCTGTTGCTGTTGCAGCAACAGCTACATCTGCAAGTGGCACGACAACTACTGGAACGACAACCGGAGACGTGCTTCCTTGGCTCTGGCAAATGAACTTGTTTGGTAGCTAATGAGATAAGCATGCAAATGCTATCCTTTCTGTAGAAGCAGAAAAAAGCAGCTGCAGCAGGCAACAAGCTGCCGCGAGAAGTCAATTAAGTTACAATCCGGAAATTGTCCAGGCTTCTTTTAAATAGCTCTGTTCCTTAACAGATTTGCGGTTTTAGTTTTGAGTGTCCGCATCTGAACAACATAACACAATTAGCAAAGCAATAATAAGTATTAATAATTTCATCTCAAACCAAATGCTTTGAATAAGTTGATATAGAATATTAGATGGTAATATCTTAACTCAGCTCACACTCGTCAATTATAGTCGAACGTGTCTAGTTTTAAATAATAGCCATGAAAATGCGGAATGTAGTATATTTAAATAATATGTATAATAAAATTATATTGTTCTTTCAAATTTATATTCTAAAAGGGAAATGTAAATATTTCCAACTTTATATTATTTAACACACATTATACTTCTAAAGGATTTCTCTTCAAAATATTCTTAAGCAGCTTCCATAAGTGTAGATTTAAACAACTGAATCTCAATCGCATTATACAAGCACAATTGCTATAATAATAATGCAGTTGTTTTGGGCCCTTGGGTGCTATAACTAAACAACAATCCACATGAAAAGTTTTCATGACTTTTGACTCTATTTGGTGTTTAGTTCTCTCGTGCAGAGTAGGCAAAACTTTTAATATATTTGTTTTATCTGGCATAGTTTTGAGCTCTGGCAAAAGTTTACTTTGTTGTTCTTGCACAGTACGTGAATGTATGAATAGCTGAGCAGCTAGGGAGTTAGTAAATGCAGCATTTATTCATTAATTTGATATTAAAATTGAGCTGCATTTATGTTATTTCGTTAATCTGCTTAACACACACATCAACACACCACATGAAGTGAAGTCATTTCTTTGCCCCAAATCTAAAACGGAGTATTCATTGCATGTTGGCAGCACATAAGAAGTGCTTTGGCCATTAATAGCTAAGTGAAACCATAATTACGCACATTTGCTGACAGCTCGGAGATTAAATGAAAGACCACAAAAAAGGCGAAAAGGCGAAAGAGTCGAGTGCCTTCAGTATGTCAACTAATTTTATGACGCGCGGTTGATTTAATTGCTTGCCACATGCAACAAATATAAGCATTAAACACACACTTTCTCCTTGTACGCGATACTCGTATCTGGGGCGACGACTTACACGCCTTAAAGTTGTACTAAATTTCAATTCAATGCAATGTTTTACATAATGAAATTCGAAAAGAAATGAAAGAAAGTAGAAAGGAAATTGTATAACAAAGTGGCCTGACAACATTGCGTATGGGTAATCTTACACTCGTTTCGTTTCGCACATAAACATGTAAACACATTCCGTTATTTCTTTCTATATATGTTTGTGTGTGTCTCGGCAGCTTCTTTTTATGACAAGCAAATGCATGCAAATCTCGAATTTTACAAACGATAAACGCCTTGAGGCAAGCTGCTGCTTCGCCTCTTGTTGCCTCTGGCTGCCCTGCTCAGCTTCCTTCGCATACAATTTATGCCACTTGCCACTTGAGTGTCTGTGTGTGGCACTGGGACAAATCCTGCTAATGCCCAAATGCGTGTGTGCACGCATTCTATGCTCATTTTTCTTTTGCCATACAAGATCCGCTTTTTATGCACAAATCAAACAGAAAACATTAGGCAAATGGCAAATGGCGAAGCAACAACAGAAATAGCAACAAAGCACACAATATGCTAAATTGTAACCTTTTTTGTATGAACTTTGCTTATTTGCTATGTGAAATTTCGTAATACATAGATGGTCGTGTCTTGTAGAATTCACTCTCATTTTATTTATTTAGTCAACATTTATTTATGACACAATTTTAGAGCATTTTATCATTAATTTTGGTTATTTTAACAATCAACATAAATTATTGACACTCTTTGAAATTTCTCTTGAAATAATACTTCAATTTTATAAATTATTTGTTATTATTACTAAGTTAAAGTTTAGACTAAGTCAAAACCATTTATTACATTTTAGATTGTCAATTAACATACTTTAAAGCATATGCTTTCTTATGTGTCAATTTGTATGTCATATATTCGCAGCTAGCTTCTATAATAACAATAATACACAAGTATTTCATCTTCATTAGACCACAATATCGTTTTCCATCTTGTGTGGTTTTCAGCTTACTCCTAAGAGTATGCAACATTTCTTTGTGGTGTCTAATCTGAGTTGCAGTTTCTTAAAATCCCTTGTAATTGATATAAACCACCACAATTAGCGACTTAAAAAATTGTTATTTGCTGGCGAGCTCTTTTGCAAATATGTAAACTCATTTAGAACCTAATATCCCACTAATGCTTAAGCCGCAAAATGCCATTCCTTTCGTCTCGACAAATCCTCCGCCAATCTGCCACAACTCAAAAGAATCCAAGATACATTACGTTATTCAACACTAAGCGACACAAGCTGCCTCACTCAAAACATCTGTTGTCCTTCCGCCAGCTATGTATCTTACTGTTTAGTTAAGTTGTTGTTGTTGTGGTTGTTGTTGTTCTTGTTGTTGTTCTTATTGTTGTTGTGGTTGTTCGTTACTGAAAAGGATAAGAAACATGGGCCCCCGGGGGTAACCAAGCAACAGCTGCATTTGAAATGAAAAGCATTTGTTTCTGACACAACTCGTCCTCGCCTTGTACACTCATTGTATACACACAGTTCTGTTCCAAGTTGTGTAGTAGTTCGCTCGCCTTGTAGTCCTGAACTGTACGGTATCCTGACAAGATGTACAAAGGCGCAGTCCATTGAGATAGCTCGCTCCAATGCGCTCCACTCATTATGTTGATTATCCCAAGCGGCCGGACGAGCTCTCAAGGATTGCTCAAAAACTAAGAATAAAATATGAATTGAAATAAATGCGCTTACTGCTGCCGCCTCTCCACCTTCCTCGTTTCTTATCATTCATCCTGCCTGCCTTTTTTTACTTATCTTGGAAATTAGAATCGTTATAAATTCTGCTACTAAAATAGAAAAAATAGTATCAGAAGCAAAAATACCACACCATTAACCCTTCTTTGCGGTAGCTTAACCCACGTTCTATGCTTCATTTTTTTTTTGTATACTCTCCCCTTCAAACTACTGTGACCTTAGTGTCCAGCTAAATTTATGGCTTTCTCTTTGGGCCATCTAATGCAATTTCATATGGCCGGCAGAACCATTTCCATTACCATTGGGGAGAATATTGTCAAAGCAGTCAGGCAGTCAGCCTTCGACTCGGTCAATTGATGAGCCAAAAAGCCAACGAGCATGAAATGAAGCCAACTTCCCAACGAGTAGCTCTAAATGGAGCAAGTCGCTTGCTTATGTGGTTAATGTGATAAATCAATTTTATGCGAAAATCACAGAGCATAAATTTATTTAACTAGCACATAACTCATGTGGACCTTTGTACATTTGTTTTCCCCTCCTGCATGACACAAATACGAATAGTTAACTACTCGAATTTGTATTGCAACTCGGCTTCGGTTAAAGCCAACTCTTATTGTTGTGGTCGCCAGCTTAACTGATATCTGACAGTCTGTCTCTGAGCCAAACGGCTTGAACGCTTGCTCTGGGTCATTTGACACTCTCATTTAGCCCCTTTATGACAGCAACGAGTCACAAATACACGCACACAAACACACACACACATTCACACTGGGGAAATCAAAGGACACGGCGTCAATCAGCTCAGCTGAAATCAAACTCTAGCTGCGGGTTTTGTGTCACCGCAAAAGAGCAGGAGCAAAGCTGTCATTGAACTGGCCAGCTTGGTCAAGTGGAAGTCGGCCACAAAGCGTCAAAAGAACGTACACGCATGTTCATGGATCCAGCAATTGTCTGTTGCAACTTGGGCACCATCATCAGGTGAAAAGAATTCGAATTGTGCCCTCAAAATGTGTCGAATTGGCCAACAAACGGGCAGCTGACTTTAAGAACGAGACCATTCTAGGAATTTCTAATAGGATTTCACAGATTTCGAAATATATGAAATATTAAATTCAACAATTTGTTAAATTAAATACATAAAATTTCCAAAATATATTTTATGAATTCATATTCAATTTCTATTTGATTTTAGAAGCTAATCATATTTTCTATCTAATGAAAATTTCAAAAGTATTTTTTTTAATTCTAAATCGTTTCTGTTTTATATTTAACACACAACTCTTTTTTGGCTTACGTGTGGCGCACACATTTGCCATGCGTTTAATGCTCATTAAAATTCATTTAGATTTTTCACCTTTTATCTTTGTATGCACAATGAATAAAATTAAAATAATCCGTGGCCAAGTGACTGTAAAGTCGGCTGCAAGTTGATAATTTTCTGTGTTTTTTTTTCGTTTCTTTCTTTTGTACTTCTGTGACTTTCGAGTCTGGTTCTGGTTCATTTGAATAACTGAATTGTTAAGTGAGTGCCGTGTGACTGATGGACCTGACCAGCCGGTGTAAAAGGGAGGAAACGTAGAAGGAGCGGCAGATCAGGTTCAGTTGGCATTTATCTGCTTGAGTTGGAATGTGCGCAGACTTTTAATTAAATTTAATTACAAATGCCAACAGGCGAAGTCGGAGGCGAGTTTACCAGTTGACTTTGATAAAGCCATTTGCCAGTAATTTGCATATTTGATGCGTACCTCAATTGATATGTCGCCAGAAAAATAAAACGATCCAGTGGCATCATGTTATTAAAAGTGGCTTAGCTAGCTGTTGGCCCTAACAACTACCTGGCAAATGGCAAATGTCCATGTAACTGAGACTAAAAACGGCTTCTACATTCCTAAAATATTGCTGCATGTTTTGCGGCGCACCTACACTAACATACCCACGCACACATAGACAGACAGACAGACAAGGGACCTTTATAGCATGTGTCGCACCCAAGTCACGTTTGCCAACTGGCAAAAGCTTCAACAAATGTTAAGCTCAAGATTTATTGAGCTACTTAAGTTGCCGTTGATGATGCTCCTTTTCTTTCGTATTTCTTATTTTTCGTTTTTCCCGCTCATTTCATTTCCACGCATTACGCATACGTCTCTGGCAATATTTTACACGAATTAAGAGAGCCAGAGAGGTGATTGAGAGCAAAATGCACACGCAACTTTAAAAGTCTTTGTTTCTATTTGAAAAGTTGTCATACATTAAAGTTGATCATTAGGAGCAGCCTCTCACATGAGCAGTTGAGCTCATAAATTATACATAAGTAAATATATATTTATTTTTATGTTGCAACTTTCAACTTTGTTGCTGCTTCAAGCAGCACACAACACAACATACCGCAAACACATACACGGCAAAAAAGCGAAACGTACACGTCATAAATAATGCGTTCGAGACCAAAAATGATGCGTGCTGAAAATGTTTAAAATGAGCTCAAGGTGGAGCCAACACAACGCTCTGTGAGCACTCCGAGTGTCTTAACAGAGCTCAATATTATGGCCAACGTGTGCCAGTCGCCGGGCTCAAAGCGATGGCCATATAAATGTATAACGCGTTTCATATGCAAATAAAAAACCGCAATGCTTATCATTTTGATGACCTTCCTGCTGCCAGTCTGTTCTGCCTGTCGACCAGCACACGGCGTATGCGCAATATTGAACATATGTTTCCAATCTTTCAACCACATCGCCGCCATCAAACATTTTCAGTTTGCACTTTTCCTTTCTTGGTTTCGATGTTTTGCAATTTTTTTACAATTCAATTGAATTGTTGCAAAGTGTCCAACAAAATATGTTGCATGACCCGGCCTCAAGCAAAATTTGAATTGTCAAAAATATAACGAGGTTTTCCAACTATCCCCGCAACACTTTTCTCCTTGCTTGTTGGTGGTTGGCCGTTGGCTCGTTTCGCTGACATAAACTCCATTGAAATGTCATAAAAATTGAAACACGTTTCTCTTCGTCCACCTCTTTCGCTTTCGGTTCCTCTCTCTTTCTCTCGCTGCCTGTTCGTCCTGCTGCTCCTGGCTGACTTTGAATGGCAGTTGGCTTGTGTCGCTGCAGTGTCGCATCATGTTGTTGTTGCTGCTGCTGTTGTTGTCGGTTTTGAGCTGCTGCTTTGCAAACAAATAACGGTAATCCTTAGCTGGCCCCAACAACAGTTTGGCGCTAGTCTGGCCAAGTTGAGGCAGACTCTGCCCGTGTTGGTTCCCAGCTCTCATTGACCCATTTCGCTGATATTGCGCTTTTGCACTTTACACGTGGCATGGCCAATAGGCTTGGTCATGGCCATGTGTGGGCGTTAGTGGCGAGGCTATTATGAAAATTTATTGTTTTACGTGCAAATTATTTTTGGGAATTTTTGAGCAACTGCCAGAAGTGGAAATCAACTTTAAGCCAGCTAGGAAAACTGCAGCGTCTGCTTGAGAATTTTGCATTACTCGTAATAATTTGGGCATGACATCTGCATAATAATTTTCAATAAATTATGCGAATTAGCGAACAAAACGCGCAACTCGGACCCCGACCAGGAGAGCAAGCCACATCAAATGCAGAAGTGTGCTCAACAAGAACAACATCAGGGGGGGGGGGAGAGAGCATGCCACAGCAGTTGATTATGTAAACTCACACATACATGAATTTGCCGCACACAATCAAGCGCCATCGATTTACATTTAATTGCGGCATCAGCTAGCAAATTCTGTATTTGAAATTATTGTTCCGCATATAATGGCACTGTCATATGACACACACATACACATGCAGAGCGGATACGAGTACTCGTAGTGAATGAATGTATTTATTAGTTAAGCCCACAGGCAGCTGCTTCATTCATTCCGGGTTTGTCTTTTGTTAGCAAATGACAATGCAAATACGAGAGCACAACTGAGCGAACGACTGTTGTATATTGTGTGTTTGGACTCTTGTATTATGCACTCATTACCATGGGGGCGTATACGTGTTAATTGCGACTGACAAATATTTTAGCTCCAACAATATTTGCACAGCCACTGACCCTGCTCACTCGCTCTCTGTGACAAGTTTTCTACGTGACAGTGCGCAACGTAATCGTAGCATTATTACAAACAGATTCCGTATTTCAGATTTTAAATTCGAGATTCGAGTTGGGCTGCGTTTTCAGTAGCTTTTGTTTTTCATTTGCTATTCCCATTGGTCAGTCAGAGGCAGTCAGCAGAGAGAGGCTTCTCTCTGAGCCTCTGCCTCTGACTTGACGCGTGCTGCGGCTTTTCTTTTGTTTTTCTTGTCATATTTACGTTTATTTGCCAAGTTGATATTTCAATTCCCTCGAGTCGCATTATATTTGCAAAAGTTTTTAGACACATTTATTGAGCTCCAAAGAGACTGTGACTTGCCTAGGACCAAGAGCGGCTTTGCTTCAACTTCCATTTATACTTTGTTTTGCTGGCTCTTAAATATTTGAAAAGGCACAATAATAATCTTTATGCATGGGCAGAGGTCCTTTTGAAAGTTATAACAACTTAAAGCTGCCATTTTGTACAGTAAAACAAAAACAACTGGGCGGCCAACTGTCTCTTTACGGCTTCTGCTGGACTCCAGCTATAATTAAACTCGCTTGTACTACTGCAAATGAGTGCAGCATTTGATTGAATGAATTTCAAAGTGGATTACAATAATTCGCCTTTCGATGTGTCCAGTTTGTGTGTAGATAGTGTAGAGGGGAGGATGGACACTGACTAAATTAGTGCGCTTTGTGTCATTAAGACTCGCTTCACTTGGGAACCATTTGCTGTGCCGACTGCAATCAAGAGTATGCACTTAACAGCTTTCCAATGCGCAGTTACCCCGTCTCCTGCTTCACCGCAGACGAGAGACGAGAGACGGGTGGGGCGAAGTGGCGCAAAGCGCTTTTCAATTTTCGAACATTTTACGCAGCACAGTTTTTGCTTTTAACCCCTTTTGCCTTTGTGGGCTTATCAAAAGTACTCGTCGCCGTTTGCCGCCGTTGTCGTCGCCTTTTCGTTATTTTATGCGAAAAGGCCAAAAACAGTTTGGTAAAAACTTTTAAGCCCTAAACGGACTTGTGGTTTCCCAAAGTGCAAACACGGAAAACCAAAACAAGAAAAACCGGGCTGAAAAAAGCAAAAAGAAAATATAAATATATATTGGGGAGAGTGACGGGCTAACCGAGTTTATGTTGAAACCAGATTCTTCAACTGCTTGGGAATCGTGTGTGAATAACTTTTTCAATTTGTTTAATACGTATATTACAACTCATTTTCCGCATATTTTCCCACACAAGCATTTTTCTATTCATTGCTGCGAGAGAGGCGTCAAGTCAAATTTCCGCCTGCTAGCGATTGATTGATGGCGCCCAACGACTGGGCCAGCCACAGGTGTATGTGCTAGTATTAACTTGACTTGCGTGTGTGCATGATGAATTACATACCCTGCCCCCAGTTTACTCTGGAGTAGCCTACTACTCAACTTCAGCTCTATTATGCTATTACATTTCTGTCTTGTCACGACTCTGTGAGCTGTCAATAAGCAAATGGTTGCGATAAATCTCATGTGCAAATATCTTTCAACATTTTTCTCATTTACAGTCTGTGCCAAAAGCGATTTACCACTTGGCTTTAAATAAAACTCGTTGATATTAGTGACAGATTGTGTCCAACGTTGGCCTCACATTGTTGACATATTTGCGGCTTATTTTCCGCTCTGACAATTTAATTGAATTGTTTCTTTTTGCCTCCTGTGACACATAAAGAAAAACATGTTTTACCCGTATTTTGCAATTTGCAGGCCAACGTACGTATACGTAATGTTATTTTTAAGGCTTTATCACTGTTTATTTACAATGCGATTCGTTCGGAAATTTAAGCACAAATAATTCCGCTAAAGTTTCTGCGCAAAGCTGACAAACTTTACCACTTTCTTAATATCTTGACAATTGTATACGAAGTATATATCTGAAGCATGACAACCTACTCAATGCAAACTGCAAAGTCAGCAAACTGTTCATAAAGAGCGACAGTAAATAAAATATGCAATTGCAAAGGAAGGAACTGCACTGATGCTCGAATAAACGAAGCATAAATACACTTTGATTTGGAGACAAATGCTGTATTCTGCTATTGATTGTTACAGTCTGGTTGACATATTGCAAATACTCCACGGGATAGTGTGTGAAACAGCGTAGTTTATGCTGTGAATGAAGCGCAAAACTTTCGCGATTATAAATCAAAAAACTTTCAATTTTCTTTAGTTTTTCCGGCTGCCGCTGCTTGGAAAACTTCCGTCGCCTTCCGGCTAGACGAACGAACCTCCATTCAAATGATAGAAACTTTTTGCTGCCTTGGCAGCTCTGTAGATAAAAGTGAAACTTGAAAGTGAGTAACGAGAATTGATCGAATTTTGAATACTGACTGAATGCCTATACAAAACAATGATGTTGTATACAGTGTGCAAGAACTCGCAGTTTAAAGAACTCGCCCAACTGATGTCAAACAATTTAAATGTACCGGAAAATGTTTTATCCTATGCAAAATACATTTGCAATACAAGGAGGACGATTCGTATCTCGTATCTAATGTATTTATGCATTAGACAGCATTTTCAGGTTGCCAAACAACCAGTAAAAGTTGATAACAATTTTTAATAGTTGGCACTTTGCCAGGCGAGCGCAAAAATACGAATATGTATGCGAATAATAATAATCATAAATTACACTTGCAAAACTATTTTTGAACAACAACACGAAACACATGTAAATAAATACATTTAGCAAAAGTGCAAATGGTGGGATATTAAAGTTTAAATGGCACAAAAAACGAAACTTTTTTATACACAGAACACACACACATGTAGTGACTAAACTGTGCTTAAACTATTACCAACGCTCAATTATACATAATTGAGCCTCCAATATGAATTATTTATGACAAAGCGTGTATGTGTTTGTGTGTGTAATCTGGGTGTGTCACGCCCTGGCCAAAATGGCAGACCTAAATATTAATAATGTCAAAGTACACAAACACACACATGCCCAAGCAGTCGTCGTAAAGAGAGAGGAAATGAGAGAGTCAGAGCAGGACACATAATTGTTTTGGTAGCCTCATTAAGGGTTACAACTTGTGGCCAAGTTAGCAAGAAAACGTTCATATGCTCCTCTTGGTTCATAGCCCACCCAGCATGAGATTATTATGATTATTAACTTTAATGGAAATTGCACACACACGAAGTCCAAACGAAACGAAATTGTGCCATTCCTGTGCCAATTTATGTCTAAGTTTTTATCAAATTAGAATTGCTATCGATTGCTATTTGTCGTCTAGATAAATTGTATATAATTTCTATAATTTAATACAAATCAATTTGCTTTCAGTCTATTGGATGCGTCCAGGAAACCTGATAAATCATTCAAATTGAACCAAGTACTTTTTATTAAATTGAACCAAGTACTTTTTATTAAGCTAAATCAGTTTTAACCACCGTGTTTGGAAACGGTTTAAAAAGCTAAAAAAAAAATATGTGTATTCCATTTGCCTTTTGACAAGCATTATCCTTTCAATGGCAACGTTAGAATAGCCTTTTAAATCCAACATTTACATAAATACTTTTAGAATAATTTGTATTATATAAAAAATTGTGTTTTTATTTTTGTTATTGTTTACTTCATTAATTGTCAGTAAGAACATCAATAGTTCTAGTTTACGAAACTGTTAATTTATTTATCATTTTCATATCAAATACAAGTATACTGGCCTTAAGCGAATTTAATTAAATTAATTTATGCTAAGCTCCACAATTGATTATATTGTATTTTTTTGAAAAGTTTTTTCACAACTATTTTCTCTCATATTTTATTTGTTTAGTAATTTATTTAAATACTCTTTGATTTGAATTTTTTCTTCATAGTTTTAAGCTTGCATGACAATTAAAGAATGTCAAGTTATCAGCAGCCACTCAATTAACGCAAACTTATCTTTAATTAGTTGGTTTAAATTCAAGAAATTCTGTCTCTGCTGCTCTTAGTGTGCACTGCTTCCTTTGGTGCTTCCTACCCAGCTAGACATCTTGGCGCTCCCCTGGCTTACGCTTTTGGCTGCATTTCTTTTCTCATGTGCAGCTGTCACTTTTAAAAAGTTGCCATCACCTCACGCTGCAAATTTGGCGCATAATTCGTAGCTCTGTATAAAATTTAATTAAGACGCTCAAAGTTTTTCACACTTTGACACAAGCCCCTAGCATATGCGCTTTCTCGCTCTCGCTCCGCAGTGGCAACCGTTGCAACCGTTTCGCAATCTTTATGGTCTGCTTAGGTCTCACTCGGTTTGCTCCAGGGGCGTTAAGGCAACTACTTTACATTGGCTTTGGCAAAACTTTCCATTTGGCCAGACCGCGCGTACAGCATAATATTGCAAACTGTGAACTGGCAACAACGACGACTGGCAAAATTATGCGCCCTGCTGAGCGCTTTGTTAATTATGCTGCAGCTCCCGGTCGCTGTTGCTGCCTCTGCTTGCCGCCACTTGCTGCAACTTGCTGCTACTTCCTGCCATTGTTGTTAGCTGCTTTCTTGGCAACCACAAAAGTTTTGTTGCACAATTTGCGCTTAAACAAAGCCAAAACAATTTAATTGTCGCTGCAAAAGAGACGTCAACTCTCCCATCTCGCATCTTCCACTTGCTAGTTCTACTTTCTCCATACTGTATAGATTATGTCATCTGAAGCCCCATCGAACCCGCTGACACTTGCAGCAAAGTAACCGCACAACAAGCGCATTACCAAAATGCAATCTATGAACACTGCACAATGGCAAACAAACAAAAAAAAAAAAAAAACGATCGAACACGGAAAACCCGCAAATTCACTCAGCACGCCATGTTTCCTCGACTTTATGTAGTCCTTTTTTTGTCGCCCCTCGTTGTTGTGTCAGTTGTTTACGAGCTCTTTGAACTGAATGAGCGTGTGGTTACTGCTGCAGGACATCGATACGATGTATGCCTCGACCGGCTAATGAGCAAGAACATTAAATAAAGAGGAGCAACAGCGTCGAGGGAGAGTAAACTTTTGATGCAGGTTTCTTGTACCTAAACCGAAAGTTGTAATTGATTTCTAGGCTTGTTGCGGCTTTGCTTTGCTTTTACGCTAATGTTTTAACAAGGACATTTTGCCTCTTTTATTTATTTGTTGCTAGTTCTTTTTTAGCACATTCCTGTGTGCGGCTTCGACTGCACGCAGACTGCGAAATAAAAGTCTTTTCAAATTTGAAAATGCCTAAGAGCGTCACTTTGGCAACGCGCCAAAGCCCAGGACCAAGAACAAGACGTTGGTCTGGTCTGGGGCACAAGTTTGTGTGTTGTATGCTGACAAGAAGCAGCCTGCTGCTAAAAGCCACTAAAAAGGCAGAAAAATGCCTGTTGGAAGAGCGTGAGAGAGGATGGCAGGCAGGAAGATGTTACAACTACTGAAAACTTGTTATCTTAATGGATATTTTGTACTTCGTTTGTGGTTTAAATTGACTCACTCGGCCACAACGAGAGCGAACTCGCTCTGTGCTTGCCGCCAGCACAAAAATAGTGAAAAACGAAAGAAACAATTTGTATTTTTCCTGTTTCTTGTCTTTCGCTCAATTCAATATTTTTCGCTCGTTTTTTTGTTTTGTACCAAGTAACGTATACGCAATCTATTTAAATCAAGCATAAGCCACTTGAGTCACAGTTGAAATTAAATCACATCAATTAAATAATCGTAATTGGATTATACTGTCTTACGGCGACTCCAAAATGTAATTATGTAACCGAACGAAAGTACATACTGTTGTCAAGGTATGTGGGCAAGTTAATTTAATTAAACTTTCAACTCTTGTCAAATACTCGAAATATTTGCATGGAAATGAAAATCAATTCCGCTTTGTGTTCGACACACACAAAGCTAATGAAATGGAAACGCAGAAAGTGAAAATCAACTACCAAAAATACACTGAAATGAGAGTGTAAAATCATGTTTGGCAGTTGCACTTTTTAAATCATTTAAATGGAGAGCTGGAGAATGCGAGATGAATCTGTGAATCCATTGAGTCATGTCACCTGTTGAACAATGCTATAAATAATTAATTAACGTATAGATAAGGTTCATTCGAAAATCCTTTTTTGATTAACAATATTGCATTAATAAATATGTGCTTAAATATTAATAAAAGCTAATAATTTAAAATAGCAGATTATGAATTCTCAATTACTCAAGTTGTTTGGCTCAGCATTACGATTGATTCTATTATAAGTTATGGCACTAAATGCCTTTAAATTCCAATGCTTGTTTATTTTAATCACTGCAAGAAATAGGTCAAGTTCTTATACGATAGGTTATAGGTCCTTGTACCTCAATTTGTGATTGCCAAATCTCTAAGAATTGTATTATTTATTTCAATCGTGCTTGTCATTGGTGCTGCGTATTTATTGAAGTGAAGAAAGACACTAAAGTACGTGACTTGGGTGTATTATGCGTACCCCTCTAATGAAATTAAGCGTTCTAATTAAAGTTCAATTTAGTTTGATAACAATGCGATACTTCCACTTGGAGTAGAGTATCTCGAAGGCCAGTACCAAAAGAGCAATACCATAGCTCAGCAGAAGTATCATTAGTGCAGTGCTGACCGTATCCATATCGACCTAGAAATAAATTTCATATATAATCTATATTCTAAAGTAAATTTACGACCAACTCACATGCAAGTCCGAGGTTTCAATCTTCTTCACACAAGGTGGTTTTCTGGAGTGCCAAATGTTGAATTGATATGAGAAGATGCCCGTTTCAGTTACGCGTCTTAAACTATGTTATAAAAGCATTAACATAATTAAAATTACTTTTTGTTTATAATACTCAACTTACCCATATGAGATGACCTTGCGCATAGGCGAGTTCTTCTGGGTGATGCAGACAGTTTTCTGTGGCGCAAACATGCTGACCTCTGTGAGATCGCAAATCTCACGTTCACTGAAAGTCTCGGCAATTATCTTGTAAGCCGCAGCGACATCCACATGAAAGGCAAAGCCTAAATGGAATTAACACCTCAACTATTCGCACTTGCATTTGGACTTACGTTCGTGCTTGACACGCAGCAAGCCCGTATCGGGATCCATCCAATTGGTAGCCACATTGTCCTTGGCATGGGCGCCAACCTCATGACTGTGCACAATGTCACGATAGGCTTTGGCCGCATCTTCGGTTGCTGGTGCTTGCTCTGGTTCCTCCTCAGCAGTACTGGGCGCCTCATTCTCCTTGCTGGTCGGCACGCTGGTGATTTTCTTGGCATAGAGTTCCATAGAAACGGGATCCTTGGTGTGCTGTAATTGCCAACAGTTGGGTGGTTTTTTTTTACTTGACAATTTTAAGGCTCACCAAGAAGTAGTCACGATTGTAGACAATATCCTCGACTCCCACCTGCAACGAGCTGTGCACCAGGTCGGCCAGTGTCTTGATAGTCTTGGGCTTCTCCATAAGCAGCGTGCCCACAATACTCGCCGAGTAGAACTGATAGATGCAAAAGGAAAACAGCAGGCTGGTTATGACAATCGTTCGTCCCGAAATGAAGCTGGTGGAGAAGCCCAAACCCTGCTGGCAAATGATGCCCACAAAGAACAGCACCGACTCAAGAAATAGACCCACGCGCTCTGGTGGAGTCTTTGTCGCCTGTCGCTTGCTAATGTAGTTGCTTAATTTTGCATAGCAGCGTTGCCCGAATGTGCCCTGTACAGGCAGCAGCTGCAAAGAGGCGACAGACATGGCATCAGTCTCCTTGGCAGGACTAACACTACGTGGTTCCTCCGGCTGATGCTGATGGTGATGATGACGTTGCGGTGCACCGCCTTTGGGTTTAATCAATGCTGCCCCTTGATGTGGTACCAGTTTCCATTCAATCGTCGTGAGCAGCCACAGAATAATCACAGTGAGGACGCCACACACCAGAATCAAGACCCAAACGTCATTGCTGAATGGTTGCAGGAACACAATGCGATCTTTTTGCGTGTTGCGCGGATGCCTAAAGATGAAGCAGGGCCGACTCGACCAACTGCGACCGGCCGCATCGATCCACTTGTGCCTCTCGAGCCAATAGAAAATAGGCGCACCACCAATATCCGTCTCATTGCGTATGAGGGCGCCAATCATGCCATCGTAACGACCATTTTTCATATAGCCCCAGGTGGAGGTCCTTGACAGCACAAACGTCCAGTTGAACATGTCGCGTACGACCATCAGCAGATTGAAATTGAAACGGTTCATCGTATCGATGTGACTGGATACCGTGTGCGTTAGATAATGCATCAGGGTGCCCGTCATGTTCTTGTTGGTTACCTGACAAGCACAAGGAGGGGAATTGGCCAATGCTTACAACTTCCCTCCGTTGCTTTGCCCAAGCTTATATGTATGAGTACGTACCACAACCATGCAACGCACTTGGGCATGCTGCATATCGAGACGCCGCAGCAACGTCGACTTTGTGCGAAACCATTGCTGTATCTCGAGTCCGCCCGTCAGGCGGAACCTGCCAATTTCCGTTATGTTGACATGGCCCCCATAGTTGAGTCCAGGACTCCTAAACGCACAAAAAAGGGCCGTTTAGTGGCAGAATAAAGTGCCTGTTATGCCAATATCTCTTGTGACTCTCTTATCGAACAAATGCAGTTGCAAATATTCAAGAAACTTCAATTTACCGTCGATAAATCGAGTTTCTATTTCCAATTTAATCTTTGATATTGTTTTCTGACCTTTTCATCTTGGATAATTGTTTTATCTAGTTTTCATTGAAGGTTACCAATTTGTAGGTAATTATTTAGGTTAAGCAATTTTATATTATGAGTATTCAATTTATCTGCCTAACAAATTAGTAATTTTGATTAAATCAGATATCAAATTTGCCAACTTGTTATGGAATTCGATTGCAATGTGAGTATGAATTTCTGACCGCTTTTTAGTTAAATCAAATTATTTGCCTCAAAATAACATAAGTTGTTACGCTTTGCAGTTGCAATTTGAGTATACATTTCTGTGCTGCATGAGTGTAGGTCGAAGACATCTGTCGGAATGTAATGTAATTATATGTGTTTTCTCGATTTGATGCAAATGCATTGAGTGCAAACTGACAATGTACGCACTACGAGATGAGCATGGCTACTGCTACTGGCACTCAGTGTTGTCTGCAACAAGTAAATGGCAAGGACATTTGACAGTTCTGTCTCTGGCAGAAGGAACACTTCTTACGCCTTATGGCTTACACTGCTTACATACCAGACATCGTACAAAGCATAGCCGTCGCCTTGGGGCGTGCGCTTGGCCAACGTTAACTCCGTGTTCATGTAGAAGTTCAGGGTCTCCATTAAGCTCTCAATGGGCTCGAGTTCATCCGTATTCGCATCGTTATCCTTATCCGTCAGTTGCAGCTGCTGAGGCTGCGACGGGAGCTGGAGCTCAACGACTCCCGCACTTACGTGCAGCGAATAATCCTCAATCAATAGCCAGTGATATTTATCGTTGTAGAGCATCTTGGCTGAAGCCTTTCAAATAGTTGCAGCTGAGCACTCAATATGCATAAGGACATGACCAGGCTCGTGGCTCGTATCTACTCTGCCGCCACTCCACCACTCGCTGCCAGTGCGCCACTTACCATTTCCAGGAAACGACGACTTAGCATGCCGCATGCCAAATCCACGACCACAATTTGCCTCAGGGACTCCACCGTCAGCACACTGCCCAACCACTCGTCGTTGTGCTGCAACGGACTGAGTCCTGTGACGCTGCCACCGCCAGTGTTGCCTCCTCCTCCTCCTCCTCCTCTGCCGCGTGACGCACCTCCCTTGCCCGACTTGCCAGCCCTGCTGCTCCCCAGACGCAGCACATCCAACTGCACAATCCGCACAAAGGGACTCGGACCGAGATGGGGACCGTGGTAGAGACTCTCAATCAGCTGCAAATTCTTGGCATCGAATGCCTCGCGCAGTTGTTGCAAGTTGGCGCGATTGGCGCGCACATTGCCCGTGTCATTGTTGGCGGGATTGCGGCAGGTGCAGTAAGTTAACCTTGGTATTTGTTTGTGCCGCTGCACGAACTCCAGCATCATTCGATGCTGCAGCACCGCCATGCTACGTGCCTCTGCCTTCAGTGTCGCCTCCCTTTGCTGCACTCCCTGAGCTGTTGCCAGCAGGCTGAGGCTGACTAAGAGCAACACAGCTGGGCACATGCTAACGAATTTTGAGCACGGTCGGCAGTTGAGGTCCTTTATAAGGACTGTCTCATTGCGTGTCGCTGTCAAAATGTGCTGTGATATGAGTACGTTTCATTCCAAAACCATAACCATAAATCGCTCATTGGAATTTCACTTTTCTTGTCAACCGACACACTCATTATTCAATTTCATTCAATTAGCCTTCATAATTCATAAGCCCTGCCCACCGCCCACTGCTCACACCCACAAACATATGAATGTGCATGCGGTTGGCTATGTAAATGTCTCCTCCTCCTCTTCTTCTGCACTCTTGCTTTGCGGATAATTTGTTTGTTGTCTCTGTGTGTTTCTCCTTTGGGTATTCATTCGGTTTGCCCGAGTCGTCCCATGTCACAAATTTTGACAGTTTGTCACTTTAATTGAATTTCTATGCAAAGGTCGAAGCGCACTTTATAGAACTGTTTTCGTTATAGAAAAAACAAGCATGCTTCTTTAATTAAATTTACTTGCAGTTTATATTCAATCTAATTAGCTTTTAAAGGGAGTCTATCCTAAAGTTTCAAGTCATTTATGGTAAAGACAGAGCTACTCTTTGCTGGATTATTTATGTGTAAGTCAGCTTAATACTTGATATTATACTGAAGATAGAAGTTTTCTGATTTTCTCTATCCAATTAAATAAGGGGATTACAAAGGAGTTTAGATATTTCGAGTTATTTGAACAGTTTCAGAGCTGTTTTCAAATACTGTAAATAAATTATATTTAATTCAAAAACACATCCAGCGCATGTGTAATTTTAAACATGAATGTCAAAATATTTAGTCGGTTAATTATTTGATTTTCCTTTAAATTCTAGTTTATAAAAAGAAACTTAATCTCATAATAGGTTAGGTTAAATGGAAATATTCTTCTCGAAATTCTTCTAGCTCCCTTCATACATAATTTTCTGCTTTTGTATTGTAATTTAAGAGTAACTTGACTTTATTTAATACTCGCATCGTTACTAATCTAATGACTTCCGCCAATTTAAAATGTGCCTTTTTGCTTTGTAATTAAAGCAGCAAACTTGAATGTAATTCCCCATCGTAATGAGAAACTTGTAACAGGCGCTGTTGCAACTAATCGACGACCTTAAAACATATTAAACTTTATGTTGTTCGTGGCAAGTTTGCGTGTCGCATTTTGCTTCTCGTATTTTGCCGTTGTTTTCTCATTATTTAATTCCATTTTTGTGGCACAATTTGTGAGCTTAAAGCGAAGCAAAGGTCAGGTCAAGACAGACCAGGCCACAGTTTCCACACAGACTTGGCCACAAAATGTCATATTTCCTTATTATCTAGAGCGGGGCAGGGGCCATCCTTATAATACAGAAAAAAAACGAAATGGAATTATTAATGGCGCTGTCCATTTGCTGCTAAGTGGCGCAAATTACATTTTTGTTTATTTTGCTTGAGGTTTTTCCCTGTTGTTTTATTTATTTATGTTTTTGTTGGTGTTGTTGTTGTTAAGCGCCTTTTGCTGGATGCTGCTGCTTGCTTCTCTAACTTGACTCCTTGGCCTTGCGGCGCCTTGGCTCCTGTTGACTGTGGTTTTTTTTTGGTTTTTTAAATTTTATTTTTGTACTTTGTGTGGAGCTTTTGGCGTTCTCGAAGATCCTTAATTGTTCTTGGCAGCAAGCGGAGCGCAAGGACTTTGCCAAGCGCGTCCAAGCGCAACGCTTTAATGACTTCACAATGCCTCAATACCTTGTCGACGCTTATTTATTGGCCCCAACAAATAGCAGTTGAATGCACCGTGCGTATGCGTAATATTTCGTAAGCTGTAAGCTACTTTAAACTCAGTCCAAAACTATGCTACAAAACTTTTGCTAGTCCAGCTAACTATGCTGTTGTCGATGAAAGCGTGTCGTGACACGAAATGTCTTGTTTATATATAAAGGACATCCGAGTTGGCACTCAGTGCCAAGTGCTGTGACTAAACTGTCTCTAATGAGTGGTTAAGTGCACATTTGCAACTGCAACGAGCAGTCGTCAGCCAATAAAAAGGCAACAACACAAAAAACTTGTCCTGCAATAAGAAACTTTTCATAAAAGCAAACTCTCCTCCTGTTCCTCGTCTTCCTTCCACTGGGTGTTTCCTCCTGCTGCGTGCCTGGCATATTGGCCTGTGAAGTGTCAACGGCAGTTGGAACTGTCGGCGCTTTTGGGCTTGCTTTATGAGCTCCATAATACCCATTGCCGCGCTGCCCGTTGCCTGCTGTGGCTTTAAGCCAAGCCAAGTGCAGGACTAAACCACAACAAAGGCGTGCGAAAGCGCAAAATGAACAGCTGCAAGAAGAAAGCAGCGGCCACCAAGTAACAAAGCAGCAGCAGCAGTAACAGGAGAACAGGGGGAGAGAAGCCTGCGAGGGTAAACTAAAAGTGCCAAACGACATTTGCATGCAAATGATGCAGACAGCCAGTGGCAAGTGGGGAGCGGCAGGCGGCAGGCGGCAGCAACTGCACTCTACCAATAGGTGCTGCAATGGCCGGAACGTGTAAGGTATTGGCCATGTAAAATGCAGAGCGTAAGGCGCCAGCCAGATGAACTTGCTTCGTGCTAATGAGATCAGCATGTAAATGGCCAGCGGCTGTGGCAATTGCAGTTGCAACGTGGCACGTGGGCACATGGGGGTAGTAGTAGAAGAAGTCCACTCAATAAGCCAGGAAATTGCAATGAAAGTATGCCATAATGCCCAGCCATTATACACTTACATTAGTGCCTTAAGTGACTTTCAGCATTCATCAGCATCAGCATCAGGCAAGAGAGAAGCCTTATACGTATCCGTTCCGTATTCACATCAGAATCGGAGGCCATATTATGACATGCCACATTAATCAGTTCACAGCGCACAGCTCACAAACACTCAAAGGGCAAAAGTGCTGTCTGCTTTAGCCAGATGATGGTAATGATGATGATGATGATAATTTCAATTTGGCTGCAGACAGCCCAAAGAAAACACATAGACGACCACGACCAATGGTAATTTTTCCAGTTGAGCTGCAGCTGCAAGCCTGCAGCTAATATTCTTATTATATTGTGTTGCACGTATTATTATATATGGGTCAAAGAGTGCTACATGCTACCTGTGCTTACACAGTTCACTGAAAAAAGACTTCAGTGGCATGTGGGCTCATCAATCAGCGGCAACTTGCAAAACCTGCTACTGTTTTGCAGCAGCTGAACATGTCTAAAGACAAACAGATGAAAGTGAAGTCTGAGCAATATACAATTGCATTTGAAACAAAATAAATATTCGAGTTTGTTCACGTTTAAAAATCATTTGCAATTCACTTTGAGCTTGGACTTTCAATTCGCCGAGAAACCGACGCTTTTGATGGCTTAAACTTGCCGGCATGCTGTCATATTGATATAAAAGGATTGCTAACTTTTTAATGAAAGGCATTTCAGCAAGAATTTTCACTTTCTGATGGCCAAGTTTATGCTCGCTCTTTCGCCTTTTTTGCATTAATAAACTCGACTGTCATGTGCCATTTTTCATCATTATGCAGATGCCGCAACTTGACAAATTTCCATGACATTTTCCTCTGCTTGTCGCTGAGCCGGCAACGGTGGCTAGAAGAAAGGGATGAAAAGTGCGACACGCTTTTATCCTTGAAACAAATTTGCATCTTTCGAAAGTAAAAACGCAGCTGACTGACAGTTGCGACATTTCTTTCAAACACAGTCGAATGCAAACCATAGCGTATTTACTTTACGCCTGCGGTAAGGTGCTACGAATAATTTTTGAATAAATAAACTACCTAAAAAAGAGCTGAAAATTGGGAAAATTATAAAAACAAGCAGGATATATTATGAATACATTTTCTACTTTTAAGCGATATTTAATAGTATTTGCAAAGCAATATATAATATCATTATGCAATATGTCTTAAAACCACATCTTTGTAAACTGTGTATTGTTATAAATGCTTTTAAATAATGTTACGGATATCATAAATTTTATAAAACATTTTATTAAATTATTGCTATAATTTCCTTAGGCATATATATTTTTATATTGTACTAAAGAGTCTTAAAAACTATTATAATAATATACAAAACGTTTTGGGAAAATTATTGCAATGGTTTCCTAAGCCATAATCTTCATATTCGCGCTGACATTGCCTTCAGTTAATTTACATTTCAAGTAAATTGTTGCCATTAGCTGCTGGCTTAAGTCATAACTTAAATGCCATGAAAGAAATCACAGTGCAATCTTTTAGCTTCTCTCCTTCCCAACACCCGGTCACCCCTTGTACGGTAAAAGTTGCTACGTCAACTGAAAGTCGCGCTGAGTGCATTTTGTTGATTTATAATAAAAATAATGTTAAAAACATATTACAATATAATGAATGCGCGCAACGGGGTAGCTGCTGTTGGCTGTTTCTTTTGCTGCCTCTGGTGCAAGCGTGAAAAGGCTGCGCCAGATATAAGTATGAAAGAGAAAAAAAACATACACAGAATATAATAAAATAAAATATAAAAGAAAATAACAAAATATGTATAAGAGGAGGCAGCATGGAAAAGGCGTCGTAAACAACTTTCGAGTGAAATAATAAAATGCGCTTTTTATGCATTTCTCAAGGGTGCCCCCAAAGAGCGAAAGCGAGAGCGAGAGCTGGAGATGGAGATGGAAATGGAGATGGAACAGGCGAGGGAGCTGTTCACCTAACGCTTCCGACTTGCTCCTTTTGTATAATGCGTGTTATGTAATAGTTTTCGTTCTGCCTTTGGCCGCCCCAGTCAACTTGCCTTGCTATTATTAAGGCAAGCTGTCGTGACGTCCTTGCAAGTTTTGCCGCATATTTCAACGCTGTGGCAAAAATGCGCAAAACTTTCGCCCGAGACGACGCTGCCTTCTGACTGCCGCACTCAAGCCACAACAACGACAAAAATAAAAGCAACAACAACAACAAGAGCAAGTGCTGCTGCACTGAGCTAACAATGGCTAAAGAATAACATGAATAACCTGCACATGAAACGCACACAAAAATAAGCGTGTCCGTAAAAGCAGCCGCAAACTTTCACCCCACAATTTTTGACACCTGAACCATTTGCCGTGTTGACAACGACCCGGTATGTTAATCCGGCCTCAACAGCAGCAGCAGCAGCAACAACAGCTTGCCAACAGCAGCCTGAACCACAGCCAAAAGTGAAACAAAGGTTGCCAAAAACAATCAAAACCCTTAAAAAAAAAAGAAAAAAGGAAAAAGAAAGGCGACAAAAAAGAGCAGCAAATGAAACGAACGCTATTTGCGGGTCAACGTGGCGTATAAGCAATGAGAGCCAGCTTAAAATTTAAATAAATAATTTCAACTGCTACTGCCACTCTCGGAAATGGGAATCCTTTGAGAGTACTCTTGATAGATTATACTATCCGCGCCATTATTAACGCAGCAGCCACACTGACAATGCTCATAATCTACTGCGCTGCCATTAAATTGTGCTTTTGTTTCACGAAGACTCCTTTAAAGCACTTTCATCAGACCTTAAAATGAGCCCAAAACAGACTGCTTTCATTTTCTTTCGGCGCTCTGTCTAATTTCCAAGCAAAAAGGAAAAACGAAAAATTTGCTAACAAAACCTTTAATCAAACATTCGTGCAAGTGTCGACGACTGTGCCTGTGCGTGTGTGTGTGTGTGTGTGCGTTCTACTTTTTATTACACCTAGCGAGTGTAGAGCTCGCTTTCACTAGACGCTCTTCAATCAAAAGCTGCCGGCACATATGTAATGCTGAATTGTTATGGAAATCCATAAATAAAAGCACACAGACACATGTTTACACGCTCATCAATTTGGCTCGCAACGCTTGCAGGCAAGCAGCCAGACAGACAGACTGACTGATCAGAGGAGGGCTGTCTCAGGGGTGTTTGTGAAAAAGACAGTCAGTCGTCTGACTGGTAGTCAAACGTCAGACGCGAACATTTGTTAATCTTGGCAACGTTGACAATAATTCACGGCACGTACCTGCAATAAACTCGAGCGCCTGCGGAACGTGCAATCTAGCTGAGGGGAAGGGGAAGTGAATAAACTAGGTGCGGATGGGAAGTTAGAAGTGTGTATTGCTGAGCAAAGAATGCGACATGTATGTAAACTACTAATTTTCAACTCGAAAGTAGCAAGAGTTAGAGCAATTCATGTTGCCTACATTTAAGCGCAGCCGGAAATAATGCCACAAGCTTAATTCCATTTATCTTGCGTTGCAAAATATTTCGCAATCATTGATGCTAAGAAACTCTAATCATTTTATGAAACTGCAAAATTTTGTAGACTCAAGACAAAGCAACTCGTGCTATTTCTGGTCGACATTTGCGGCGAAGCTCGAGCTGTGTGCGTGTCGCGGACTAATACAAATTTCAGGAGCGCATTTCGTGCTGACATTTCGGCTAGATTAAGTTATAAACAAATACGAGTACGAGTGCTAATGAAGTGTTTGTTTAACTCTCGCTCGCAATGCCCCCCGCTGCGAGCCAATCAAAAAGAAAATGTCAACAACTTTTATTGTGTGAAGCTGTTTATGGCACAACGACCAACGACTGACACGCAACGCAAATTAAGTCGTGAATGCTCAGATAGAGTAAGGCCAATGCCTAGCATTTAATGAAGCCAACAGGACACTGCGGACAATGGGCAATGGGCAATGGGCAATGGGCAATGGCCAGGCGGAAGCAATCCCCAATCCGACTCGAAGGCGTAGGCACAAATGCTTAAACATCTGTGTTAGCTGCTTGCCGCTCGCATTTCATTTGCATAATTTGTCAAAACAAACATAATACACAACGTAATACAAAGTGCTCGAGCTGTTGGGATGTTGTGCTGTGCTGTGCTGTGGCTTGTATATGAGACCCATTGCGTATGCGTAATCTTGCAACAGACTCTGTTGCCAGCGTCCCAACAATAAACACATACACAAAGTGCAAGAATTTTGCCTTTTTTCTTACACAAAATACATGCAAATCGAATACAGAATGAAAAGAATGGGGAAAAAACGAAGCGAGAAAACGATAAACGTCTGTAAGACACGGCAACAACAAAACGGACTCTAAAAACAGTAAGAGTGGGGAAGGGGGGAGTGTGCAAATCCCACTAATACCCAAAACCAAATGGATGCCGTTTGTTGGCAAATCCGTCCTTTATGCTAAAATCAAACAACAATAAAAAGCGAAACCCAGCAGGGAATGAAATTGGAATAGGTGCGAGTACGGGACGATTGCGATTGCGAGTCTATCGAATATGAAAATACGAATGGGAATAGGGCATGAACTGCATGCGACTGCCCCCACTTTTATGGTTATCGCCAAATGTGGGTTTATGTTTTATGAGCCAAAAAGGATTTCGCGTGAAACGGATAACGGATAACGTCAACATTGTGCTTGGGCTGCTAACCTGACACCGGATTCTCGGGTCTGGGGTCATGCATATTTCGAGTGGTTTCCTGTTCATTTCCTTTAATTAAGTGCGAGATAAATAAATTGCACGCTTAATGACAATTCCATCAGCATTCGCTGGCGCTTTGACTTAATGACAATTATCATCAAGTGTAGCGCACTTGATGACCACACACAGTGTCAATCAACGTCAAAGGGAATCTCTACACACCAACAACCATAACAACATAGTCAAGGATATATTGTAACGTTTCACTTTGGTGGAAGAAAAAAAAGTGAACGCGCTGCATCAACAGCATTCGCATTTATTTTTATTGACATTTCCTACACCCGAAAAAAAAATGAAGGAAAACTCTTAAAAAAGAACCGCTAACCAGAGAGCGGGAAACGAACAGGCGAAACGAAAGCGAGAGAGCGATTTACGTGACGAGACCGCGACGGCCATTTAATGCGAAAGCGAATGCGAGCCAGGAAAAGCAGGAAAAGCGCGACAGGCACAAAGAAAATGCCATTTTCCGGGTGCCCATAATGAATGCGTAAAAGTTTATTGCAGCAGCTGAAGTTGAGGAAATGGGGAAATGGCTGAATTGTCAAGGGTGCAAAGTGAGGGAAAAATACCAAAGGTATTGGACTTTGGCCACAGGTAGAGACGATTCGGGTGAAGGTTGATTTATTTGTGCGTGGAAAACTACAGGGAGTAACTGTCAATTGCAAGCAGATCAACACACAAAGTGCTCGTAATATCAAAGGAAGCATTGATTGAATTTGACTGCGGCATTGATAGAAATGAAATTGGGAATTTTTTAATATGATTCGCATCATTAAAATCCAATTAGACGTCGCCTTTTGGGGATGAAAAAAACTGATTCTATCCAATCTCATTTTATAACTTCCCCTCAACAGATGACATACATACTTCGAATTGCATTAGGCAAACCATTTGCATTTTTTAGGCAATGGTCAAATGTTGAACTACAGTTGAGCTGTTGGCCCAAAACAATTCATGCCAAAAACTTGCATTTACTTGAACAATTAGACCCAAGGGCATTGACTGTTGCAGCTGCATGAAGCTACCACCCAAGGCCAAAACAATTAGCAACCCTAAACAACAAAAAAAAGTCAGCAAATAATTAAACAACATAGAAATGCAAACGGCAGTTGGCCAGGTCAAAGTTAAAATTCAACTTTGGAGGGTACTTCGAAAAGTAGACAAAACATTTGCCGATATGTTCCAGAATTCAATTGGCTTAAGAGCTTTACCATTTTTTATCAAGCTTCACTTTTACATCTACCACGATACTCAACTAAAACTCTCTGTTGACTCTCCGTCCCTTTATGTAGCTAATGTACTTCTCTGGCTGCCCTCGTTATTGTGATATATATCTACAGGTTTCTATCCTGTGGCTATTGGCAAACATTGTGCACCGAATCCTTCCACCTGTCCAAACGCAATTGGAGTAACAAATTGCTGCACTGGCAAATAATAAAATGCCTCGCTAAATGTAAATAACAATGAGGGAAAACTACCAGTAACTCGAGACGGTTGAACGAGAGACCCAAGGCCAATACACACATACACTTGGTGTTTGTTATTTTCGATGTTGTTCTGATAGTTGTATCTGTTGAGCTGGCGTACAAATTTGCACAAATATCTGGGAAATATCCATGACAGTTGTTGTGGTTGGGTTGCTGCTGCTGCGGGCCGTTTGCTAGCCCATTGAACATTTCGGAAATTGGAAATTTCGCACTTGATGATGGTCCACAAATTGGGCCAACAATGAAGACAAGGCGCCATCGTCGAGAGTCCTGACCAGGCCAGCTGCAATCGTGCGTGAGTGAGAGATTCTGGGCAAAATCAAACAACAGTTTTGTATTGAGGTTTTCGATGTGGTTTTAGCCTTTGGCCAACTTTTCGCATGGGTTACATTTTTTCCTTTTGCCCGCAGCTTGTAGCCCTACACCAAATGAAAGAGACAGTTTGTAAGTGAGGGAGACAGCTTGATTTCATTGTCACAATGTTGCTGGCTGTTTGGGGCACGTCTGATTGATGCCACATCGTTTGATTTCCCAAGTGTGTGAGCGTCGGACTTAAACCCCGTTGGGTCGGTCTCTCATAAAGTGTTTATGAGTTCTGTCTATCTGTCTAGCTGTCCTTGTGCTACTCATTCACATTCTTTTTCGCTATGTCCTTTGTGCAATGCATTTCGTGCCAAGTTTGCAGACAGCTTTTATGACCTGCCACACATTTAGCCTTAGCCTGTCTTGGCTTTACTTTGCTCCACATCCGGCTCATATTTTACAAGGTGTTAACCGACAATTTGTGGCACATCAAGGCGCTTAACTTGGACTGCAGCATAATGAGTTTTTCCTCTTTTATTTCTAGAGTTAAGCCCCGAATTTTTCTTTTCTTTTGCATTTAGCCAAAGTCAAGTGCGGGCTTAAATGAGCGCTTGAATTTATATGCACTCATTTATAACATGGTTATTAAACGTACTACACAATACGAATTAAGTCATTCTCGGACTTACCTTTAGTATCACTTTTGCTCACAACTTTGTTTGCCAACTCTGTGAATCGTTGTACTGCAAAACAATTGTCAATTGACAATGTCCGATTTTTATTTCCTGCTCAAAAGCATTTCCCTTTCCTCTGTCAATAAAAGTTGTCCGGCGAGAAATCATCAATATCTCTCTGCTCGCTGCAGTCATTCGCTTGGGAAATCCTTGAAGGTTTGGCCAGTAGATATTTGGATTTTATCAAAAGCAAAAGGTCTTTTCGACCAAAAAACTCCACTGACATTTAAGCGAAGTATCTTTTCGATACGTTAATGATTGGCAGCAAAAGTTTAAGCCACTTGGGAAAGATTTTCCTAGAATTTGCCTAAGCAATCGATATGTTATCAAAACCCTAAACTGCCAATCGCGATTAAAAAATCTTAATCAAGTGAAATTCAATTAACATTTTCCTATCGCGAACAGGGAAAAAATGGTACTTGACAGATTTAATTAAATTGAAATGGTTAAGAAAAGCGCCGCAAAGAGTTGGCAATTTAATTAGATGCAGGCTGCATACTTTTAGCAGGAATGCGAATACCTGTTTCCAATAAACAGGATGCGGCGACAACAAGGGGGTTGTCTTGGCAGCTAGACAAGCAGCCACTTAGATGGCGTTAGATGCTTCACATAGCACTCGAAACATGCCACAAACATAACACGCATATAAACAGTTTACGCGCTTTTGCCTGTCGCAGGAGTTGGAGGTGGCACCTCACAACAACAACATGGCAGCATTTGCAACACAGCAAACGCGTCGCGAAATGCGCACCAGTGGCTTTTGAGGTGACACAAGTAAGGCGTGTGCCGAGTGGGTGTTGAGAGCTCAGCTCAGCTCAGATGAGGTGGCTGGAGGAAAACATTCGGTGCCGGAAATCGTCAACACACAGAGCACACAACACCTACACACACACCACAAGCTGACAGAGGACACCACAATGTCTAAGAAGCGTGAATTTGCCGCTGGTTCTGTGTGGCAATGTGTCAGGCAGCTGCAGCATCATCAGCTGCAACAATGCCAGCTGTTGTAAGTGCATGTGGGGCATGTTTTGCATTTGCCAGCGCAATTCTTGTTCACTCTCTTCGCCAGCCATATGACCGTACTTTGGGTCATGCAAGCACAGCTGGCAGATTTAAGCAGTTCTACGCAAAATTTATGCAAAATGTTTGCTTCTTTTCTCACCCTCTCTCTTTGCCTGTCACATGTGAATTGCAGTGTTTTCCATTCGCTTTTATGTTGTATATTGTTGTTGTATGCACTCTTTTTGTGTGTAGCCATAGCCTTGGCATGGAAATTCAATTAAAGTGACAAACTGTCCAAATTTTTGACATGGGCGCACAACAAAACAACTAAAACTGAAACAAGAAAAAAGAGAAACAGAAAAAAATAATGCAAACCCGAGCAAAAAATGGAAGTAAAATGATTTCAAATGAATGCCCAATGGACAATCACTAACAAGAAGGAAAAAGTGAAACACACATCAGCACATAGTTGCCCCATGCATATTCATTTAGTATGTGTGTGTGCGTGTGTGTGTGTGTGTGCGAGTGCAGAGAGAGGCCACTCATGAATTATGAGTTGTAATTGAATCAATGCCCAGTTGCCCGCTAGCTAAAGACTTGCTCAAGTTTTTGTTTGCATTTGGCTCTCAACGATTCAAGCAGTCATTTGAAAGGCTTAAGTTCTCCCTCAATCACCAGCACAATCGCAATCCCCAGACACTGTCATCAACTGACTGTGTGTCCAAGTGTAGACAAGGCTCAGCAGCAGCAACAGCATAAGGCAATCGTTTCTGCGCATCAGCATCAGCAGCATGTCATATCGATTTTGGATTAGCCTTTATGCCCCGCACCTGACCCAGCTTGACCCACGAACAGAAGCCAACGGTAAACAAATCTCTTTAATACGAGTCAATACAGCTCGAAGACTCAGACGCAACTCAGACGGCACTTAAAGCCCAGTTTATTCATGTTGATATTGATAAGAATGAGATAGTTGTGTTCATGCATCTGAGACTGCAACATATATAGAGTTATTTAAAATGTAATAGCTTCACTTTATGCCTTAGGACATAAAGTAAACAATAAGCTGGACAATAAAACCCACTGCGTATGCTCAATAAGCAGGCGATAAGCAGATCAAAATTGCTCTAGGGGCTGATGTTTTGACGTCTATAACATATATTTCCTAAAGGAAGCAATGCATCTCTCTAAAAGCAACTTATATGCTATTGAATATTAAGAAACTAAAGTAGTAAATGGTATTTCATTGAGTCAACCAATTTAATGTCAATTTACTTGAAAATTTAATATTTTGGCACTTTATTTTTATTTAATTTCATGGTGATTTATTTATGTACGTATTTTGTATGTTGAATGAGAAACTTTTGCACTTTTGAAGCTATTAGCAACAAAAGATGCCTATTGAAGTTGTCAACTAATTTGAATAGCAAAATGTGAATAATAATTCAAGCTTCTTGTGCAAAGTGATTTGATTTTAATAATACTATAATCAACATTAAGTATACGCCACTTGAGCCATTCGAAGTGAGTTATGGAGCAATCGGCGAAAACGACAAACGATTGTCATTTGATTTTGAAAATGGCATGCAAAGGAGATTTCAACGCTGGCCCTTTGCCAGTTGAGCAGTTGAACAGTTGGGTAGACAATATGCTGCAAGTGATTTGGCTAAGAGCGACAAGACCCGAGTACACAACACACATTTGAAGTGACTTTTATGCGCTGCACATTTGGCAGCTGCTCGAAGTGAGCGCAGCTTCAATTTGCAACACAAAATGCTGGCATAAAACTTGTGATTTAGTGGCCATTTGGAGAGCAATCAGCGACAGCTGCATTGACCGAATGACTTTTAAATATCGAGTTTCAAATTTCGAGACGAGTCGAGTCGCATCGATTCTTGGCAATCAGCATTTTGTCATTTATTACTGTACGAACGAGCTGAACGAGTATAGCCAAATGACAGTGCTGCATACAAATTAGGCCTTCGCTTAGGGTTTACAACTTCATTAGACCACAACAAATTCAATTGAGGCGACGTGATCGGGACACTTTAAGGCAAACAGCTTAAAGCGCCTTCGTGCGTTTGATTTGAAAATGTTGTATCAATTCTCGCTCTCATTGCGTTCAATCAGCTGAGTGCCCAAAAAACAGCTCACAGTTCATTTAAACTCGAGCTGCTGGTAAGATGAGAGTGGGTAAGTGTGTGTGGCTGGCTTGGACATTTTTAGATAACGCTACGCATAGCAATTTCTTAGAGCGCAGCGGTGTCAAACGTTTGATCTGGAACAGATTGAACAATCAATTACGTGCTACCTGCCACGCCCACTCGCCCAGTCGATGTTAGGCGCCGCACAACGACAAACTGCAAAGCTGGCACGGCGCACAAAAGAGAGCAAGCAACTGACTGAGTGTGTGAGCAAGGAAAGAATAACGCGTATACGTGCCGTTGTCCAGGTAGTCCGGGTCGAGTCCGTCGCCGTTGCCGTTGCCGTTGCATGAAATTGACCCGCGATGTCGGGGTTTATAAATGCATGTGTGCACTTGATGCATGTGACTCGACTCCAGCACTCTCGAGGTGTCTGCAAAGGTACATACTATATATGTACATACATATGTATGTATGTAAGTGTGCTGGGGCGGGGGGTTATGAGAAATGCAAGAAATCAACCAAAAGCAAACGTGCGATGCATGCAAAGGCTGCCTGCAAACGGATTGTTTTCATATATATGTAGTTGCATCGTCTGAAAAATGCAATCAGCTTGAGGCGAAAAACTTTTACATGTAAACGACGATAAGTATCAGTATGTGTGTATTGTGTGAGCTTGCTAAGGCAAGCGGAACGACACACGCATCCACACCTCTGGGGCATGCCACGGCAGCAACATCACCAGCAGCAAAAGCGCACAGGTTCAACGATTTTAATAATATGAAAATATTCAAGTGGAAACGTTTTTATAGCCAGCAGATAACAAAGAAGCTCTCAAGCAAAGGCAAATGAGTGTCCTGATGCTGTTGCTACAAAAAGGATCATAGCGTATAAGCAAAGCATCAGCAAAGTGTGTGCCAATTGCTAAATCGATCGGCATTTGCAGCAGATCCCAGCATAAAAGATTTAGATTTAATGAATACACTGCAGACAATTTCACAGTGATATTTTAATAGCTTGGAATAACTTATATTCGCAGTTAGTAATATTAACTATTAATTTAATCGAGTAACTAAAATTGTTGTGATATAAAAAATATTTAAAATTTAACACCAAATTTTCGATTTTTTTTTTGCAAATCTCAGTAAATAGCATTTAAATTAAGTGCAGACAATAAAGCCACGGAATTTTCTTATGAAAATGATTGGCTATCTAAAATTCATTGGCTCAATTTTATATTAAGTTATTCCTTCTATGCAAATGATTAAAAATGTTTTGTTAATTACCTAAACTTTAACTACATATTTTCATAAAAGTATTTTAGAATACAAATTTTGTTGCACCATTCCACCACCTTCTGAAAAGTATCTCTTCTTTTAGACTAACACATTCAATTATTATAAAATAAACACTTTCAATCCATTTAGTAATCATACACTCTCATCAAACTCGCTTGAAATTGACCATAAACCATGAAAATGAACATGAAAATAATACAGAAACTATTTGCATAATACCATCAAAACAAACCCATAACCAGTTAATTATTGTAAAATAAAAGCATCCAAAATCTGAGTTGTACATTAAGAGCGCGCAAATAAATCATGCATGTTGTTGAAATACAATTTGCAATGCGATTCGGGCGATATTATTATGATTATGTGCGACTGAACGCGAGTGAACATGGTGAGCATGAGGAGGCAGGCATCATGTAAATATATCATATTATTTATCCCCAGGGCGGACAGTCGACTGTCTGTTTCTCTGTCCATCTAACTGTCCACCTGTCCCAACTGTTTTGTGGCATTTAAAATGCAAGGACAGCGCTTTGTACGAGCGACTGAGCAGCTGACATTCATTTTTCGGCCATGTTTCAGCATGCTTGGACAGCTGGCTAAAACGCGTGGCCAGCAGAAAAGTGAAATTTGTAATTTGGAAACCTAAAACGTGCAATGTTAAATGTGAATTTGAATTTGAATTTGATTTGCAATATGAATATTAATTTTAAAGCAATAAAAATCAAAAGGCATCGAGCATAAACTTTGACTCAAGCTGAATTTCATGTTTTCAATTAGCTGCCAGAAATCGTTGTGGGCCGCAAACAACATGGCTGAAAGCCCAAGCTAAACAACAGAATGTGGCAAACAATTCGGCTCAAAGTTAAAGCCAAGGCAACGGTTGAGCATTGATGGTGGAGTGGTTGAGGGTTGCCTTGTTGATTGTATTGGTGGTGTCTGTGAATAATTTTGGCATTATTGCCTGTGCTTAATTCAAATGAAATTAATTTCACCAGGTAAACTTCGTGACGTGCCAGGGCAGCAGCCCCAAACTGGAGCAAGGGACGAGATGGCGGAAGCAGGAACAGGGACTGCCAGCTTCGGGGCCCAGCTCATTGTTTTTGGTGATTTAATGGCAAAGCGAATGTATGCGTGTGTGTATGTGTATATACATGTGTATGTGTATGTTTATGTGTATGTGTGTGTTTGTGTGAGGGCTGCTTTTGGCCCTGGACGCTTGTGTGTGCCGTAAATGAATTCATCCCTTGGGCAACATTTTATGGCATAATTTGAGGCGTCAGGAAGTGCGGCCGTGCCAAAAGGTCAGTGCCTGTCTGATGTGGCATGCTTGGTGCCCATTTTAGTGGCATCTTCTCCCTCCTCTCTCTCACTCTATCGCCTCTCTGGCACTCATGTGGGTGTGAATATTAATGCTTCATATTTTATTTTCAGCGCTATTTTCCTGCTGTTTAGCTTTTAATATTGTGCACGGGATAATTTCTGGAGGAGGCGTCGCTTGTTGATTTTTGGGACTTTGCTACCTTCTCACACCCTTGCCTCCCTCCCCTCTTCCGTCCTTGTTTCCTGCCTCTCACTCAACTGTAATTATTTCGAGCTGTGCTTCAATGAAGTGCTGATTCAGTGCAAGTATCTCAATGATGCCGCTAAGCCTTTGCAGACAAGCCTCAACTGCTGCCCCAACTCGTGCCGAGTTCCGGGGCTTTTGCACCTTTCAAATGCGAATACTTAGCCGGAGCACGTTTTTAACATTCACCTCGAGTATTTGAATCCTGGCTGCTCGTTTGCCTTTGTCTGCTGGGAGAATGCCAGCGCGTCTCTCCGGCTGTCTCTCAGTCCCTGAGTCTGTCTGACAGTCCGACTGTCGCTGTGTCTGATTTGTAAGATATTTTGCTATTTTTTATTGCCATACCATTTGGTTGTGCCACGGAATGGCGCGTTGTCTGGCTTTGGCGGCTTTGCTCCCTGCCATTGAGTGGATTAAAGTGTAAATATTTAATGCACGCGATTTGTGCGGCTTACGTTTGTCGGCCTGAGTTATTATTATGTATGTATTTCGCAGTGTATCTACTTCTGGGTTACACAACCACTTTAAAGCATACTCAAGTCCCATGGCTTAAAGCTGCAATAGCATCATCAGCTCTCTTGGCTACATTCCTTACACATCATTGCTCATTAGTAAGCCAAAAAGTAAGCAATAAATAAAACCTCAAAGCTCATAACTGGCCAACAGACCGAGAGGGAAGAGGGAAGGGGGAGAAATGAAAAAACTGCTCATCGTATCGAAAGTTCATAATATTGCCGCATGCTTGGCTCTATGGATAGATAATGTGGCATGCCAGTTCAATGGCTGCAGCGCAACATCAGCAACAGCAACAGCATCGTTTTTATGTTGCCACTGGCGAGTTGCAAGTAAAGTATCTGCCAGATACAACGGGTACTTGTATAAACATGCAGCAAACAACACACAACAAACATTAAGCTGGAAATTGTTGTTGCCGCCTCTTCTGCTTTTCTTCACCTCACTCGAGTGTGGTTGAAGTTGAGGCTTTTGTATTATTTATGGTGCTGCTAAGTATGCTATAGATTTGCATCTGAAAGATATGTACATGATGCACAAAGAATAGGCAATATATACAGCGCAAGAGAGACAGTTGAAGACAGCTATCGATTGTGCATACATCTCCATTTAAACATGTACAATTATTAATTGAGTGCTTTTTGCATTTAATTGCTAGTTTTTGTGCATATTCGATTTTGTGATAAATACAAGTAAATCATTTAAAAACCATGTTAATGCATAAACAACGAATCAAACGACAATTGGTCATACAGAACTTGAACTACTCTTGCTCATTTTTGTCAGTTACATCTACATAATTAATATTTCATTTAAAAACTATAATACATTATTCACATATGATTCGGTAAACTTTACCCAAATATTCTTTTAAACTCTTCAATAAATGAAACTACAATAGTGAACAAATACCATAATGTTATTGTATTAATAGCAGAGTGTACGCAAATGTTAATGTAGCTATTGAAAGCTGTGCATGTATTATTTATATTTCTATCAAAATATATATTTGTTTCGGTTTATAAAACCGAAAATTAAATGCCCTCAACAAATGGTCATTATTGAATTTAAATTTGTAAATAAGAATAAAATTATATTATTTATTATTGCAATATATACAAATATCTCCTAACGATGAGTTCGATCAATTTAGTATGAACATGTCAATCGTTTTTAAATTGTAAACAATTATAGTGATACCCTTTAAATATTAACACAATCATACACTTGGACAGCTACTATGAATAATGCGCATTTAAAATATAATCATCTCAATTGCGGAAATGTTGTCATTTATTTCTAGAAAATAAATTTGCAAAGTGCTTTAGCGTCAAATTAATTTAATTAAAATGTTCAAACTATTGAAATAACTGCACAATGACAAGTGTGAAAATAAATATCATTAATTGAATTGTTCAATTTAATTGTTTCAAACTGAAACACAAAACACGAGCGAGCATCAATTTTGTATATACTCGTAGGCTTCGAAGACTAGTCGACACAAATTAGGGATTTCGCTTAGAGCAGCAGCAATCCCTACAATCCAGTTCCATATCCTTCCACGCCCCTCGATTGGCCATATGCGGCCCCGATACTAATTAACTTTGAACGTGTGTTTAACGACAGCTAAATGAACTACCAAAAACAGACAGACGAGAGGCACAAAATAGAAAAGATAACGACGCACTCATTATCATTCCATGCACACCCACATACGCTGCTTGCCACATGCCACATGCCGCATGCCACACATTGCCCTGGGTAGACAGAGCAGACACGTTTCACACGCAAAAGACAAGGATTTTTGGATCGCACAGATTGACATAATGACAACGAAACGCCCAAATGATTGGCCTTGGCTTTAGCCAGAAGGGGTGTGTGTTTGAGCTGCAGAGCACTGGCTAGGGGTGGTTAGGGGACGGGAACGGTGTATATGGACTACTCTGCAATTATAGAACCTGCCCGGATAATTCCAAACAGAAGCCAAATTTGCAATCATTTTATGTGGCTTTAAAGAACCAACCAAAATGTTGGCAATCTCTGCCATTCCAAGTTAATAATCATCATAATCCCCCATGCTGTGTTGCCGACCCAGGATTCATTCCCGCACCACACACACACACGTATGTACATACATGTACATACACACACACACCCACATGTGGACATTCACACACTTGGGCTTAAGTTCTGGCATTTAATGAGGCTTTCAAAACAATTATGTGTTGCGCCAGGGTGTGAGTGTAGGAGTGTGTGCGAGTGTGTGTGTATGTGTGTGTGTTTGACATTATTAATATTTAAGACTTTCTTGCTCGAACTTAATAGGGATTTGCTGTTTATTTTAGTTGGTGAATCAACCGAAACACAAATGCGAAAGCTCCAATTAAAGAGTAGCTGACTAGAATATACCTTAAAAAGAGCACTGATCTGTATCAAACTTTATTATAGGTTTGCTTTTGGTTTTATTAGATGACACAATTCCTATAGTTCTTAGAATTTCTTGATTAATTTCTAATTCTTAAACTGTTAAATTTGCAAATGTTACATAAATTAAAGACAAAAACAACACAAAACTTCATAATAATTGAAGGATATGATTTGTATATTTAATGCTTGTCAGAAGACACAACAGATCAATATAAATATAATGATCGATTCCTCATTTGATTAAAATATACATAGAATTCGCCTTCAAGCTTTCTCAATGTAGAAAACACATTAGTTGTCGTTAACAGCCTGCTATTTTGGTGCGCTATGGTTACCCACTTCAAGAATGTGCAAGGTATAAGCAGCATTCGTGAGTAGCCAAATGACACCTGAGCAAGGACTAAATTTAATTAAAGTTTTGCCTGTTTACAGTTAACAATAGTTGCGACTCGACTCGAGTGGTGACGAGCTTAGTTTACTCATAGTTTAGTTTAGCAAAAGCTATGCATATGTCTGAGTATAGTCGTGTCATTGTTTGCTCAACTAGACTTTGGACTGGTGTCGGTTTTCAGCCGCCTGCAGTCTGCTGTCTGTTGTCAACCGTCTGGTCTGTCAACTTGTCGCCAGCTGATGGAGTGTGCGTGGACATGACCTGTTGAGAGGATGGAGGGGTGGTGGACGGTGTCGCTCGGTTGATGCCACAAGTGTGTGTGCTTGTCTTGAATGTTAATATTTGCGCTTTCAATTCGCAGTCGCTTCAAGTGACAATTTATCATCGTGAACTATCTGGACGTCTCACACATCATCCATCTCTGTCTCGCACGCATCTCCCACTCAACCTCACTCTTTCGTTCTCTGTCGGTTTTTGCTTTAAAATGCGCAACGTGGCAACACTTGAAGCCACAATTGTGTGGACAAGCTGGTGGCAAGTAATTTTACCATTTGGCATTCAACATTCAACATTTGGCAAGCTGCAATTATTTAAGCATTGCTCCAGCACTTCCTGCCATTTAATATGGATTAAATTTGAAATTCTTATGAATTTGTATGTTTTCCACAACAAAAGGCAGAACAAATGCATTTGCCACTGCCATTGTCCTTGCTCTGTGGCAGTGTGTGTCGCATATATCCTTTTGGCTGCGTCAGCAACAATGCCACAAATCCAAATAAAAATGTCCACTTTTCTTTTGTTTAGTTTTCGTTTTCTTTTCTTTTTTTTTTGGCAACCAATTTTAAGACTTTCATATATTTTTGGTATTTATTTTAAGTGCTTCAATGAAATTTGCTGACCTCATTCCACAATTATTCAACCTAAAACAACACTGCATCTGGAGTATAGCACTCGTTGTTGTTGTTGTCGTTGTTTATGTGAAATGTTTTTCATTTACCTATGTTATAAACAAAGTAATTCATCAACAAGTGCATAGTAAACAGGATGTGTTTCAGTTCAAAATATCCTGCCCTATAAATTATGAAATATTCAAAATACTCCGTAAACCATGTTCAAAGAATTTGGCATTAAAATCTTAGTTGACTGTTGCTCTACAGGGTATATGTACGTCACTTCCCCATTCCCATGAATTATGTAAATTATGAATCTACTAAGAAATTTGCTTTTCATTGACTTGCCACTAGAATGTTTGTCTCGAAATTGAAAACAAAAACTTATCTTATGCTTAGTTTATTGCCAACAGCTGCTGAAAGATTTTTGTTAAATGAAATATTTAAATAGGCCATCTCAATGCGAGAGGACCCTTGCAAAGTGTCCTTAAAGTTTGCACACGGATTATGTTGGGGGATTTGTGTGCTTACAACAGGAACAACAACAATAACCTTTAGGCCCTGTTTTAGCCATGTTTTTATAAAGCCTTTTTCCTTTCCACTTTTTTTTTTGCAGTTGCTGTTGCTGTTGCTATTGCTGTTTTTGTTTCCGCTTTTGAAGGGAGTCGTTTAAGGTCTCTGTAAGCATTTGTGTATCTTTTAGGGTTTGTTGTTGGTTTTACGGCTAACCGAGCAAATCGTTTGAGTTGGTCATGCAAAGTGCCAAAGTTTTTACACCCCAAAGGGTTGGAGGGGTAGATTGTGGTTGTAAAGAAACGGAGATTCAAATGGATGCTTAAGTAAAAACATATTAATAATGGACATGATGCCATAGTGCGTTAAAGTTTTAGTTTTATTGCTTGGGAATTGTCTGCTGCTCTCACTCTCTAGCACCCTCTTTCTTTTTGTCTATCTGTCGTGTCTCTTTCTGTAAGTCAGAGCTCGGGGATACTCAAATCCATGTTGAACTACAATTAGCAGAATTACTGCATTTGATAGGTGGAGTTGTAGTCAGCACTAAGCAACCAAATTTACAAATTAAACTTTCATTACACATTCAAAGAATAATTTTCATAATTTCTAGTTAAAGAAAAACTATATGCAGATTGCTTTAAGTAGCATCTTTAACAACATTAATCTTAATTTGCTGCAACAAAAGTTGAAAAGCTGTTTTGCCTGAAGTTTGCTAACTAGTGCAACTTTAGTTATTGCAAAGTACTCTTTTAGATTTTACAGACCAACAATGGAAGTAATATGCAAGTGGCTGTGGTATTCGGTTGCAGCTTTTAATTGAACTGAATTGAATGGCAAGGACAATGGCAGCTCAGAATCGAAAGAGGATTTGTAAGGCAGCAAGTCGGTAAAATTTCAGCAAAGAAGAAGAGCCGAGTCGGACATTTGTAGGTTTAATGTTGGCAGGAAGAGAAGAGGGAATAGTCACTTCATTGAGTGCAGTCGGGACAGACAAGAGGCCATTGATGCAGCTGCTGCAATTGCCTCACCCCCTCACAATGGGAATTACCCCTTTCAATGTGTGTGTTGATTTAATTTATGGTCGCTTTGCGTTCGTTCACCAACACCAGCAGGATTTGGGAGCAGGAGCAGGCAGAGACTGTCCGCCATTTCAGATAAATGTGTCTGTGCCTCGACAATGGGTACATTGGCCAGAACACAATGTTCCCCTACATACGGCATAGTGCAACGACGTTGAACTCTTCTATGTTCAAAGCTTGTGGTTACACATTGACCACAGCTGACCATCGAGGACGACGACGACGACGACGACGACGCGACTGACGAACGGACCACAAGGTAAACTGCACTCCCGATGACGAAGTAGATAAGAATAATTTATGTTGATGCCGCATGAATTGTGTGTGCAACATGCGCAAATTAGACTTGCAGACAAATTTATTGGTCCAACAAATCTTCATTCTTTTTATACACCCCAAACATACTGCTGAAATCGGCTTTAAAAAAGAGATGCATAGCAAATAATGTGGGAGCAGGGGCAACAGCATCAATGTATGTAAGTGGAGAAGCCCAATTCCAAAATGCTTGTGTTATGAACGCTTCAGCTTTAATAAAGTTAGACAATAGATTATTAGTTCAACTAAAAATAATAATACCACTCCAAAAATGAAGGAAGAACAGTAGGACGAGGGAAAAAGTGAAAGAAGAATAGAAGAAGAGATAAACAGAGCATGCTATACAAAACGAGGCTATTTAAAGGACATTCAAAATTATATATCCTGTACCTAATAGCAAGAAAAGCAACTCAAAGGCTGCGCGCCCTTATGATGCTTACGAATAATGTCAGCTATTTTAGTCATTTCAATTTATCTGACAGAGCAAGTTATTGTTATTATTTCCACATTTTCCCCTTCATAAATGTTGATGTAGCAGCGAACTGTGTTAAGCACTCCAGGGCTGCCGCCTCAGCTGCTCCTTTCTCTTTCCCCCCGTTCATCTCATTTACTTAAGTTTATATTTAGTTTGGGATGTGTTCTGCAAACGCTATGAAAATAATTTTAATGGGATTTAATGTACGCCATTGCAACAGTTAAAAGCTTTTCACTTTTCCACTTTTCCAGCATGCCAAATCTGATTATTTTATGCTTTGTTTTGCATTTTGAGCAGAGAGTTTTCCATGTTGTATTGCGCACAAATTATAGCTGTGTTTGCTCAGCTGTTTGGCCCACAGTTTTGTTGCCAGGTGTGAAGGTGTGAAGGTGTAAAACCCAATGATAGACGCAATTAGTGCGAGTTGCCCCCGAAGTTGCCACTGCAATCACACAAAGCAAATTATTAATGTGCAACTAAAACCAGAAGATAGAAAACAGAAAAAGGGCAAAGGGAAAAGGGCAATGAAAAACAGAAAGCCGAAACTTGCAAATCCGACAAAGTGTTTGGGCCAAATGCAAAGGACACGCTTGAATAATGAGACCTTGGGTCCATAACCCAACCACAGGCGCGGCAAAAGCATTCTCCACTCTATGCGGTTGGTCGACTACACAATAGTGAAAACCTTGTGCTGCCCTCCTCTTCTCCTAGGACGCATCCCAAATGAGAAAACATTATAAATGTGCGGTTGGCTTTAATGGACTGACCAGTGAAGTGTAGAGTTGACCAAAGAAGTGAAAGGATACATGGCTCACACATTTATTTCCAACTCATCTACAACTCTCCATTAGTATTACTAGTCATGCCCAATCAGAATGCATTCCTCACATATGGTTTATGTTCATCCAATCTGAACTAAATAAATTTGGCTTAACGCAAATTGAAAGCAAACAACAATATCAAACATTAATGTATTGCAATTTCAACACACACACACACACACAAAGCCTCAGCTGCTGTCTTTATTTTTTGTATCCCTTTTGCAATCTGACCAAAGTGTAATTGAAAAGTGTTTACTATTAAATTGCATTGATGGCATGCAAATTGTGAACGCTGCTCTGCATAGAATCAAAGCAAAATTATATAGATGCAATAAAAAACAGCCAGCATTCAAGTGGAGACGAATCTAAGATACGCTAACGATAGAATTGAGTTGTTAACAAAGCAAAATTTACTTATAAATTGATGCAAATAAAGTTATAAGAATAAAATGGGAGATGGCTACTTTTTCCAAAAAGTATGCTACAATTAAGTAAAAGCCTATGTTTTTTTTATTTATTGTGCAACTTTTCGAGAGAGTATTAAGACCTGCTGGGCAATAAGCGTTGCAAAAACTTATGTAAATTGTAATCTGCAAGTAACTTTTACTATGTTTGCTATGGCATGCATTTACTGCACTCAATTATCGACTGTAAACATAAAGTCTTATAAAAATGAAAAGCAGGTCGAGTACTGGAAGCACTTCTGTTGTTTTCTAATTCACAAAAGGGATTTGGGCATGCACTTATCGTAATGGGCTGCAAAAGTGGCAGAAAGCAAGCACATTTCTAAGCCTTTTATGAGTCCCTTTTTGGCCGTTCAGGCTCTTAACTGTTTAACTGTTTCACATCATTAAACACTTGAGTTGATTGCTGCCAAATTGCTTAAAGCGATTTCAATACCCAAAAGCGCACTAATTCAGCGTTTTACAAGTGAATGCCAAGAGCAATTTCGTATTATTGTAATCCAGCTAAAATTCAATCAAAACTCTGCCATTTTCCCTGCACCGCCTCATCCTCCCAACAACCAATCAAACATCGCGCATGTCGCCAGCAATTGCCGTTATTCGGGTTTTTGCCAGTCCGCCAAAAAATCAAAGACGACAAAAGCAAAGGCAAAGTCATGGAAATCGCAGCAATTATCTGGCAAAACCAGAAGTTGGAGCAAACCCACACACATACAGCCAATGTCATCGACACCCCCCATACACCCCCCACAAAGATTCACATTTTCAATTGCCATTGCGCTGTTCGAACAAGAATGTAACAAAAATCATTGAACGACAGGCCAAAAAAAAGGGAATGAAAAAAATAATATTTACTTTTGCCATGACAATGTCTGCTGTTGCCCCCACGACCCCCCTTGAGTCCCGCCCACCCACTCACTGGCTGGAGCTTTGATGGTGTGCAAGTTGTTCCAGATTATCAGAGGGCATGGCTGCTGGTGAATGCAAAGGACAGGAATGAGAAGCACAGAGGATAGCTGAGTACAGCAGACTCAGGGTATTATTGGCTTCTGATTGGGGATTATGTTTTTAATTGACAAACTTGAATAGATAACGACATTGTCAGCAGGAGAAAGTCGCATAAAAAGTGCCGACAAACGAATGCATAACAAGCAACTTGTTCGTGCTGTTGTTATTGTTGTTGTTATCCTTGTTGTTCGTGATGTCCTTGATGTTGTCGTAGTCGTAGTCGTTGCTGTTGTTATTGTTGCTGTTGATGTTGGCATAAAATGGAAATTGATACGCTACCAGAAAGCGACAGCTAGCTTATTGCAGCCATCGAAAGCTGCTGCCCAACTGAAGTTGACGCCCCCCATGCGCCTCTTTGAACTGCCAGATTGCCAACACAACCATCTACATTAATAGCACTGAGGTGGCAACCCTGAGAGCCACATTGCGTTGTTTGTGACAATAAAAAAAAGTAGGTTATGCCTAAGCAAAGCTTGTTGAAACCAACTTGAAAAGACCAACTTGAATAGATATAATTGAAGCCATCATGTGATATGTGGCATCCCAGTTTATTTTTACGTTATTCAACCAGCTTAACTTTTAGTCAATGAAGTTTGTAATGATTTTATAAATTTCATAATTGATTTGAAAAAGTTATTGAAGGAATATAATTAAAAAGCAAATTAAAATGTCTTAATTGGTATCTCACACTTAACAATGCAGCAAATTAATGAGCTTAAAATATAAACTCTTGTTTTACAATCTCTAAGTAATCTGTTACTTAACTGCAACTTTAAGCCTTGATAACTAGCAGTTACATAAATGCTATTAAAGTGCAGTTTGAGAAGTTATTATTATAAACTATAAAGTTTCTTAGGCAAATTATGCATAAATTGTGGGTTATTATAAATGTGATAAGCGTAAGCCCGTCTAATATATGTGCAATAAACAAACGATGTACAAACGATGGCATTCTCATGCAAATACGAAGCATACGACCATTTGGTAATTACATAATAAACAAAAGGTGTGGCCTTCAGATGTGCAAAGCACTTAACACCCTCATCCGAATATGCACATAAAACACATATCCTATTCGTATTTAAGTTCTAAGCACACTCTCAATACAATCGTGTGTCGAACAAACTTTGAGCAAATTAAACCAACAAACAAAACAAATGTGTAAACATTACAACAATGTGAACAATAATTTCGATTACAGAATTTGTGAGCCTCAAATTTGTGTAGCCGCAGATGCAATTAAATGCAAATCGATTGTGCTTGTTATTCGGGTGTACGACACGCCCACAATCGAGTGGTAATCCTAATGCATGTGTGTGTGTGTGTGTGTGTGTGGGAGTCTACATACAATCAACTGCCTTGAACTGCGGCATGTGTGGCATTAGAAGTAATTGTGTATGTGGATGTTGAGCAGCTGCTGCTGCTGCCACCTGCAGTTAATGACCTTTCCTTGTAGTTGGTCGCGACTTCGTCTCTATCTTTGCTTGTCTCTACAAATGATGTTCGCATAATTAATTGTAAATAATTGTGCATATTTTATGGACAATTTATTAAGCGTAGCTAAGTCCCAGCCAAATGTGCATTTGCATTTGCAATCGCATTTGCTGTAATAGATTAAAGCGCCAAGTACTATGCTCAAACCATCTTCAAAAATGCTCCAAAAATTATTCGCACGTAAAACAATAAATTTTCATAATAGCCTCGCAACGGACGCCCACACATGGCCATGTCCACGCCCAACAGTTATGGCCCATGCCACGTGTAAAGTGCAAAAGCGCAACATCAGCGAAATGGGTCAACGAAAGAGGCAGAGTTCCAAAACCAGGCAGGCGACAAACTGAAACGAGAACAGATACGACTAGACTCGACTCGACTCGACCAGACCAGACTAGGGACAAACAGTTGTTGGGGCCAGCTAAAGATTGCCGTTATTTGTATGCAAAGCAGCAGCCCAAAACCGACAACAAAAACTGCAACAACATGATGCGGACACAGCCACGACACAAGCCAAATGCCATTCAAAGTCAGCCAGGAGCAGCAGCAGTAGCAGCAGCAGGACGAACCACCAAGCAGAGCCAGGAAAGGACGTAGAGAAACGTGTTTCAATTTTTATGACATTTCAATGCAGTTTATGTCAGCGAAACGAGCCAACGAGCCAACGAACCAACCAGCGTAGATGAGAGATTCGACGGGTTAGCTGGAAAACCTCGTTATATTTTTGACAATTCATATTTTGCTCGAGGCCGGGCTAAGGAACATATTTTGTTGGACACTTTGCAACAATTCAATTGAATTGTAAATCATTCAGTTGATTCCCAAACTACAACAATATATATATCTTCTAATATTATATATTTTTACAGTTAGAAGCACTTGCATTCTCGTGTTGTTCTTCTACCTGTCGAGCACACTCAACTTTGTGTTTGTGTTCATAATTTAAAGTGATTAGGCACACAGACAAACACTGGCACACCCACACATACACCAGCAGTTGAACAGAGACCGACAATTAGCTTTTGTAATGTCCTTAATTGAGTTAAAGTCTGCACTCAATGGGTTGTTATGAATCTACTTAGTTTATTTATTGTGTTACCCCTTTGTGACTGCAATTGTGATTGTGGCAATGTCGAAAACAGAATTGCAAATGTTTTCACATCCAATTTGTCATAATTAATCAAGCAAACATAATTTTGATGTTTAGCAGCTTAGATTGTGAATCTTTCTTGTATCGTATAGTATAGTTTCACGCTTTACCCGGATGTCTGCTTGACATTGAATAGAGCTAAAAACAAATATAAAATTAGAATCATCAAGGGCAACATAAGTGTTGCAATAAATCTAGAGCTTAACATGTGCTGAGGCTGCTCGGAAGACGTGACTAACATATAGACTAGAACTACTTGTACCACACTACACTCACTTAGTTTTCTCTTACTCCTGGTGATAAATTAACGCATTAAAAGTGAAGAGGAATACGAAGAGTGAAGAATGTAGAATACAGCCATGTTTCAGCTTTTAATAACACAAATTGCAATCGAATATGCGACTCAGAAAGGCAAAAACGGAACCAGAATGCCAAATGAGCAGAAGAAGGGAAAGTAGAGCAAGGCTAGCAAGATGATAACTCAATTTGTTTTTATGTAAATGCTGTCAGCTTTTGGGGCAATGCAAAGAGCACAATTAACTAGCATTTCGAAGCCGTTGAAAGTTCAACAACATTGGTAATTGATGTGTCATCGATAGAAAGAGAGACAGGCAAGCAAATAAACATACATTTGCACAACTATTTTGGACAGAGATACAAGCATATAAACAACAAAGAGACTTGCCTGCAGATTGTAACAGCCTCAAAGGCTGGTCAGCAAAATGGCAAATAATAAAATAGCCCAAGCAATGTAAATAAAAGTGGCTCAGGAGTACGAGTAAACTACTACACAGTATCAATGACAATATCTGGGCTCAAGGCAGAGGCAACTGTGGTTCTTTTGGCACATTTCGGAAATTGGAAATATCGCACACAATTCGAGCAGAAAACACAGGTAAAATTGCTGGCATACTCAACGCAATCAAACGTTAGGTTGTGTGCCAAGTGTTTGGCTGTTGCCTGTAGGCTTGAGGTTTGCTTTTTTGCTGTGCACAAAATGCGGCACCCGCAGCTCAGCACGGGACGAGCTGGCATCATTGATTGACGCCACGTCTTTTGATTTCCCAAGTGTAATCAAAGCCCTGTTGCTGCGACAGACACACACGGGCAAACAATGAGTGCTGTTTGCAACTGCATTTCCTGTTGTCATCAAAGATGCCATCATTTGCGTTCTAAATTCTGCTAAATACTTAACTTGTGCTATTTGATATATGGCAATAAATTCAATCAGCGTTGAGAGTCGACACAATTTATTTGGCTCCAAATAACAATATGTATTAACGAGGAATTCGATTGGGCTGCAGACACATTTTGTTTACATGATACTAGAATTTTGCAATAAATTTTCGTAAAACTATTTTAAAAATGCTTTTAGATTTATTTTGCAAACATATTGTAAATACTGACAATTGACAAATCATTTTTGGCATCAATTTGCATCGCAAATAAAATATTCATTGCAAACATGCTGGACTATGTGCAAGTGTGTGTGTGTGTGCGTGCATGCGTACGTGCGTATACGTAATTTGATTGTAATGTTAAACTGATAAACTGATGCAATTTTCCGATACAAATCAACGCCCAACTGTTGCACGTTGCGCTCGATGAGCGCGCAAATTCAATAAATTATGTTTCAATTTACGAACCAATGCAGAAAGTGAGTATAAAGCTGAGACGAGGAAATTCAATGAGCAAAAGCGGAAGAAGAAACAGTCGGTGGAGAACAATAGGAGCTCATCTTAAGCAGACGAGAATGAAAAGAAAATAATTCGATTGAAAGTGCAATTTAAGCCTCTTAATATTTTGCTTAATTTCACTGAAACTCCAATTCACTTTCCCAAAAAGCAAACTAAAATCTCCGCCAACCTAAAAGCTACGCTAAGAATCTGAGCATTAACACGCTTTTGTGCTTTTGTAAATGTTATATTTCGTCTAATTGCATTTGCATATTTTGATTATATTGAGGGGAAATGAAAGTGCCAAATGCATTGAGCTTAGCTATGTCATTGCAGTTCCTCCCCAAATGCTCAAACAGGAAATTTGAGTGCAACGGAAGTGCGTGCCGCCAAGACAGCAACGAAATTCAATTCCAGGAATCTTCATCTAATTGTTGAATAATGCAATTAATTAACTTGCCAAACTTATTGAACATGTGTCTGCAATTAATGTGAGATGATGAAAAAATAAAAGTCTATACAATAACCAGCAATTAATAGCTAATAAATCAGCATTTCACTAATTAAAAGTAGCTCAAACACGATTGCTTTCACACAGGTAAATGGCGCCATCTGACGGTTGGCAGCAATACTAAACTTTAACATAAGCTCCGTGACAGCGCCATTTGTGCTTTTGCTACTAACAGAGCTTTGGCACTGTTAACTAACAGTTCGTTTGTGCAGAGGCGCAACTTTTAAACTTGAACTGGAAATTAAGCAAAAAATTGGCAATTGTTTAAAAAAATAATTACTGATTGTATTTATAAGATATGCGCGACATTTGTACAGCTATGACTATGAGATGATGCAGCTTACAACTAAATAATACATATTACAATCAACGTAATATTAAGAGAAAACAAACACAGGCGACGGCGAAAAGAATTTAAAATTCAATTCGCATATGGCAATAACTGTGTAGGTGTGCGTATGTGCATATGTATTTGTGCGTAGTTCGTTTTTGGTAAGGCCTAAAAACAATAGACAAAAGTCCAGTAAAGTGCATTGAAGGCCAAGAACATGCCCGGGAATAGAAGACGCGATCGTCTATCGATCCACATGGCAATCTCCTGTGGCGTCATGGTTGTAAATGTGGGCGGATCCTTCTCCGACTTCTTATCCTTCTCAATGTCTACAACATGGTCAATGGCAGAGCGCTCGCTGCAGACAGAAACATCATCTGCACACTCAGTTCTTATGATCGGCAGATTTGGCTGTAAGAGATCATTTGTTAGCTAATGATCAGAATGAGATTTTGTAGCTAAACTTACATGAACTGTAAGATAATTGTTGAAGCCAGGATTGACAGTGCCGTTGCCATTGCGAACACTCTCCGTACTGGACACAATGTTGTCCAAACTGGAACAGGAGCGTGCTCTGGAATCGTTGCTCAAACTGCCGCCAATACGACGTCGCGAGGGACGGGGTGTTAATGTGGACTTGATGATATATTTGCTGTTGACCTTCTTCAGTTCAATATTCTCCTTGCGGCGCCATATCGTGTTGACAAAGGCAAACTCTACTAGGCTGCCAAAGATGAAGAAAGTGCAGCCAATGAACCACACCTCGGACACCTTGATGTAGCTGACCTTGGGCAGCGTTTTGCTCTGCGACGAGGACAGCGTAATGAACGACAACATGGTGCTGGTACCTACAGAAAGACAAATGAATATATTGTAAAGCAAACTGTAGAAATATGTGATAATCATAAACCTACCCAGCATTATACGTGGCGGGGAGGCATCTGCTTGCAGCCAAAAGGACACCCAGGATATGGCGACAATCATCATGGAGGGCAGATAATAGTCCAACAGATAAAAGCCAATCTCACGCTGCAAACTGACGGTGAAACTCAATGAGCTGTAGTTGCCTCCTGTAAAGTTATATATGAAAGTTAGTCAGCAGACTAGTAAAGTACACAATTCTCGAGCACTTACTAAATGCACCGTGTCGCATATTGATGTTATCCGAATGCACGATGGATGAGTTGTGCCAATACTCTGCCAGATTGAACTCTGTGAGACGCATATCGGGATCGAAGGAGATGGGCGCATGATCCTCCCACTCTAGCACCAAATCAGAAGTATTGTACATCCCTAGAAGAGAGGAATATTAATTAATTATTTTATTTCCAATCTAAGCGAGTTGCAAATGGTAAACTTACAGCTCTCGAGCACCGTTGAGCAGTATTGCTGGTCAAATGGAAACTTCTTGAAGTTCATCCAACAATAGAGCGATGCCTGAAGACGCGTAGAGATGATAACATTTCCATCCCTCGATATAGAAGTCAGCACATCCTTCTCATCAGTGCCGAGTATGCTGGACTCTCGCTCATTGGCAAAGAATATGTGTGGCAGCCAGAGACGTTCGCTCAAATGCTTCTGGCCCAAAATGGTCTGACGATCTGGCGAAAAATCCTTGTAGGCCAAACGTTTGTCCTGAAAGCTGAGCTGCAGTAGCGCATGCGTCTTGAATTGCAGCAGATCCGAGTTCAGATTTTGCAGCAGGTAGACATAGATGCGCATCTTTACCACAATGGGCAGGCGCTCTGACGTCACATTATTGTACTCTAAAGGTCGCTCCAGGCGATCGTAGCGACAAACATGCGTCATTCTCTGTATGAGTTCGGTGTACTGCAGACTATCTGCATTGGCCAGCGATGGACAGTTCTCGTCCACGTTGGTGTCATTGGCAGCGCTGCATGAAAATGTTGCAAATGAAAATATTTGTTTTAATCAAAAATAAGTTTGTTTACATACTATGTATATGCATTACGTATGAGTGATATTTTAAATGTGTAAACAGAAAATTGATTAAGAACCTTTTACTATCAGCGTTCCTTGAATTTACAGCATGAGTAATTCATATATTGATATATGACTAAGATGCATATTAAAGTCGTAGACCTTAGTTGTTAGTAGTCTTTATCTATATTGAATTTTAATTTTATTATATCTAAATGGAAATGTTTTTGGATAAAGGGCTAATGCTAAATCACATACCACATTTGATAAAGATGTGTAGGCATTAGCCGTTGAGAATAACAAATTCCAGAGAGATAAGGTTCGGCGGATCAAAAGGAAAACTGATATGCAGATTGTGAATATAACATAAACAAACTTTACGTTACGTTATAAGTATCTATACATATTTATTTATAGATGGTATATTCAAGTACAAAATACATTAAAGTCGTAGAGAATTTTCGAGAACACTATTAATATTTAGCAGTGTTATTGTTATACTATAGTTATTTTATTTAAGCGCTTATTAAAAATAAATATTGCCCAATGGCTACTTAAAACTATTGTTCAATCGCAGTCAATTCAAATTTAAATGCAAGTGGCGATAAGCAGGAGCACGTCTCTACTTGAAAATTTTAAGTTAAATATATCTTGGCTATGCATGACAAGTGTAACTCCAATTGTAATGGTCATTAAGTTTATTACTTTCACAACTGTTATTTACCTACGCTACATTTACAGTCAATTATTAAAGTATTTGAACAACCCTTGAGTCAGAGAAGGGGAACAGAGAACGATGCGCAGCTGTGCAAGCTCATTTGGAGTTAAGCTGAGAGAGATATTTGCCAACACTGCTCTACTATACTATCTAATTATTATTATTATTAATATTATTATTTGGCGAGTGCATTGTAATATTGTTGTTTTCTGTGTAACAACAGCAGCAGCAACGGCACTAACATTGAGCAAACAAAACCAATTCAATTAGTGCACTTGGCTTGATCCCTAACCAGAAATCCATAAATAAACTCCCCTGGCTTCGCTCGCGTTTATTTCTGGTTTCGTTTTCAAATATTTACCTATTGACATTGCATTTAAATGGCAGATAATAATTTTACTCAGCTCTCTAACCTTATGCGAGCAAGCAAGCACACCTGAAAGCCGAAAGTCCGCGTCTCGACATCGGCATCGGTATTTAATTAATTACAAATAGCCGCCTTCGAATTATGGAAATACGAAATATATATAACGAGGCAGGCGTCGGCGGCGTATGCTTAATAACTTGATTTCCACGATGAGTACGCTGATATTTGTGGCTAGATTTCATCACATCGCATGATAAATTGTTCCTCTTATCAACTGATGAAATAAAGTATCTTCTACCTATATTTTATTTATGACAATTGATAACCCTTTCGTCTTTTGCTTACGCTGGGAATTTATCAAAAAATAAATTGTACAAGGAAATGCTTTGGTTACATCTTGTTGCCACAATTCTCTTATCAGCTTTATCAGTTGTGTAACTGTCATTCAAGTTGTTAACATTACAAAAAAAACGTTAACATCTTCAACTGCACATTTAAAACAATATAAAGATGCCCCAAACACGCACAATAACTGGAAAAGAGCGACACATTAACTTGCCAGCTATTTTTGGGAGACATTTTTTGTGGTATCCGAGAAGTGGAAAAATATCACAAATTTTTTTATCAGTCGCAAAATGTTTTGTGCTCTTTGTGCCGTTTGCCCAATTTGTAAATTCCCAAAAGAAATTAAAAATTATAATCATTATCAGTCCTTCTTTGTGGGGGAGCGACAACGTTTAAAGTTGATGAATGAGAAGTGTAAATGATTCAAAGCAAAGTTCAATTAACTTACCCGATCGGCGTCTGCATAAAGCTACATACAACTATTATTAGTAATACTTGGCTGGAGTGTAGAAAATGTAAATGCTTCATTTTGTTGAATCACTTTTTAATTGATTTTGATTTATATTGAATATGATTTCTTAATACATGCGTTTAGTTCGCACCAATGCTCATGTTTTTTTTTTTAACACACTCGAATCAAACACTTGTTCTGTCACACGCTCGATTTGCACTCGATCTTTTATCCTCGCCTCGCACTCACATTCGCATTCGCATTCGATTGCGATTGCGCATTCACATTCACAATAACGAATCACATTCACTTTGTCGATTGCATACCGAACTCAATTTATAAATTGATTTGTAAGAATTGTGAGTTTGTATTTGATATTTTGTGTTCTATTAGCTGCGAGGACGTGGACCTGTTGCTTCTCGTTGTCGTTGGCGCTTTGAGCTCACGTTGCGTTTGCGCCTCACAGAAATACCCGAACTCCTCAGTCTGCCTGCTGCGGCGTCTACGTCGACGACTGCTTCGTCTGCTGCCGACGGCGATGCCTCAAAGAACACTGAGCTCTCAACCGAACTGCCGACGGGCGACGGTGACACTGTAACCAACTATTTAGTTGACGCAGTCTCAGTTTCAGTTTCAGTTTCAGTTTCCGCAGTTGCCGTTGTCCCAAAATTGCTGATAAGCCAAACACTTACAACAACAACAACAACAACAAGAACAACGATAACAACAAACACAGCTCGAGACTTGTCGGCATTTAAAGGTGTCTCAGTGTTTCAGTATTTCAGTATTTCAATGCGTCGGTGTTAACTGTTGAGCAGCGGAAAGGCAACAGCGCAGGGTCGCTGGAGATCGTCTCTCTTTATAACTGGCCACAGCATCGGCAGCTGCAGCAAGATCCTTAAACAACGACTAAGAGATACCCTATAAGATAATATGAAGTTAAAGAACTGTGAATTTATTTAAGCAGATCACTACATCTAATAATGGACATTAAACTATGCAAAAAATTTCTATAATTACTTCTAATTCATCAAACCCCTTTAAGCTTACACTCTGCGCATTAAGTATTATTTCAAATCGCATATATAGTAAATATAATGTGGTTTATAAACTATATGCAATATTTATTTATCGGAAGTATTAGGCGCAATAGATGCTAGAACCGGTATCCAAGACTAGGGAATTCGAAGAAAACGACACTCGTCAAATAAATAGAATAAATAAGAAATAAATTAATGCACATCAACAATTATGAATGTGCAAATTGATGCAGCATTTCTTGTTCCAGCATTAGCATATATCGCAACAGGGGGGGATGCTGTGTGTAGCGGGATAGTGTGTGTGAGTGTGTACAGGTGTTTTGCCCATACGTTCGACATCGGCGGATTGTAATTAAGCGATTGCCGGCTTCAGTCTGTAATATTTGCCCAAGGCACACGCTTCGATCGCTGTTTAAACAAATGCACTCACTGAAAGAGAGGCAAAGAGAGACAAACGGTCGGACAGACTGACAGCACATGATTTGAGCAAATTAATTATGAAGTACAGCATATAAATAATTATATAACATGTTAATGCTGAATGTTATTGTCGCATTTGCGATGTATTAGGCAGTTCAATAAACTGGCAAACTTTGAAAACTGTTTAATTCTTATCAGCTTACAATTATGATGAACAATCGAACAATCTGATGCATAATCATCGATTTATTGGTTGAACAAACTCTGAGATTATGCTTAAAGGTCGCCCTCTTAAAGTTTAACAAACAAACAGAAACAAAACAATAGCAACAACTACAGCAACAGCAGCAACAATAATAAATTAAACAAAAACCGCGACGACGTGACATAGAGAAATGTGTGACAATAATTGGCAATAACAAATAAATGAGTTAATATCATTACCTATTGATATATTGATACAATGTTGGCGAGAGCCCTCAGATCATGCCTTGTATGTTTAATTGAGCATCGCTGCGATACCCTGTAGTGTTATGCCCAAAAAGATATTACTGTGTAATTGCATACAGGGTAACAGGTTAATCAAAGCAATAACTTTTACTCTAACGCCTATTCAGATATTGATTAATTATTTTATTGTATGGGTATATCTAAGCGAATAATAAATGTATTTTTAATGAAGTGTGACAGCATCAGCTTCTGTTATGATACAGCCTAAGTCTCATAAACAAATCCGTGTTTATAATGCCACTAACCAGAGTCTGTTTTACACAATTTTAGTTTTTAATTGGGCCATCAGATGCGCGTCAATCAGATAAGGCAGCTCAAAGAGTAGCCAAAATATCTGAGTTTGTTTGAAGATCATTAACATGTTTATCAACTCGTGGTACAGTAGGCTCAAATTGAGGATTTTCCCACATAAACCACAAGTTTGCAGACACGTTTCTATTCTGCAATAATGCACTGCAGAAACAAGTGTATGTACATATGTTGCATACATGATTAAAACCGGATATTTGCATTGGGAATTCATGTAATAAATTATTGATTTTTTATTGGACTTTGAAACTACGTCAATTTGCATGTTGACCAAGTTAAAGGCATTTACGTTATTCTCGTTATCAATACTTGAGTACTTTAATTAAATAACTCGAGCAGCGATAAACTAAACAAGAAAGCATTTTTAATTAATGCTCTCGCGTATGTCAAATAAACAAATTGTTTTGTTTTATTTTCATGCGCGCTTTCTTCGGTCTTTTGTCGTCAGACGCGGCGTATGCGCAATGTCGAAAAGACAGCTACTGGGTGGGTGTGTGTGTGTGTGTGTATGTGTATATATGTGTGCTCGTACAACATTTGCTCTCCTTGCGGCCTCGAGATCGCAACGAGGTGTTGCTTGTTGTGTCTGGTTAGGGGGCACACGGCGTACATGGCGTATGCGTGTTTTCGCCCATTTAGAGGTTAAGCATTTATTTATTTGCTTGTTTTATGGGTCGCCGAAAATGTGATTTCATATTTACTGGCAAATATTGACTATTTACCGTTGGCCAGAACCACAAAAGTTAATGAAAACCCATTTTAACACGTGATATAATTCGATGCATAATTGGGAGCTTTGTACTTTGCCGACAGACAGAGGCAGAGATAGTGAAAGAGATAGATGCTGCTGAAGAAGATCTTAATATTATCTTTGCCATAGCATGACTCATTGCCACCCCACTGGTTTTTACCTGGGATGGGGTGTGGCATGGAGTAGTAAATTGTTATCTGACAATGACAAGATGCAGACAACTTTTGGGACGACAGTTACTTGTGTTTGGTGGTCCGCTTAACTCGCCCCATTAAACAAGCAGAAAGCGCAAAAGTTTAATTAATTAAAAATGCTTCTTGCACTCGGCTCGCTTCATTGCTCGCGTACGCTAAGCAAATAATTAGGGGCGGGGATATACAATAAGGTGAATAGGCAAATATCATAAATAGACATGACAAACACTTGAAAATTAAAAATAAAATTCAGATTTCACTGCGGCTCGACGTCCGTCAAATGATAATCAGTTCACCGAGTCCAGCAAGTAGCAATAGTTAATTTTTGATTGCGGCTAAAATTAAAAGCATGACAGTTACACCAATTGTCGCCTTACTTTTTAGCCATTGCAATTTTCCTATCACTGTGTGGGTATTTTTGGTAGGGCACTCGAGTGTGCCACAATTAGGGATACTGTGACTGTGACCGCGTCTAAAGTCAACAGTCGTGTAGTAAACAGTTAGCAGCTCTTATCAGTGTTCCCAGCCGCACGTTTACCTCTCTGTCTCTTGTACTCAGTGACGTTTGTTCGCCTAGGAACGAGTATATTTATATCTCATATTTTTATTAGCATTGTTTTATTTACCTTACCAGACGAGGCGAAGAAAGCCATTTTTAATGTGTGATATTTAGACATGTCGTCTATGCAACTATGTTGCGTATGCGTAATATTTCTCTACTGAACCTAATCGCTTGTAATTATAGTTTGTAATCTGAAAATGTCAACTGGTCGACAACCTTTATCTTCACTTTACAGCTCAATCGGTGACTCAGTTCAGTCGTTGATGACGATGCAAAAGTGCGAGATGAGTGACGTTTCGCAGCCTGCCGCAATATTTTCATTTTATCATAGAGAACACAATTGGCTTTCTTCTAGCTTGTTTAACAACACTCTGCCATTTTATAGTGATTGGCAAACTGGCACAGCGCTTGTTTACAACAATATCAATGATTTCTTGCTATTGGTCGTAGATGCTTGCACTTCCCGTGTTGTCGTTTTTCATAAATATACATGAAAATTGGCAACATTGCGTAGAGTATTTAATGATCCTTTTCTTGGGAATAGTATTGACTGTATGTTGCTCAATCAATGAATTGTAATACGATATTTCCATTGACTACTTTTAATTCAATAAATTATTTAGCAATTAAATGATCATGCATTTCATTCAGAACGTCTGTTTTGCCGCACTTAATAAATATTTATTGTCTTGCTTATTTAACGAAACTTTTCTTTTAGAAATCTGTACAGATTACAGAATCTGTTATAAATCTGTAATATTTGCTGACACAGTGCTCTTCATAATATGGTTAAAAAATTGAGCAACAAATAGTTTTCAGCATGAAACTTTAGTAGAACTTTTCTATATTTATGGTTTTTTCAGTACTTGTTGGTAAATGTTGATATCTCTTAAATGGGAAAAACATTCATTTTCTATTACTTTGATAATCATCTATTTGGTGCATGAGCAACCTATTTGCTTCTTTCGTGAGTCAATATTATTAGTATTCCAAGCGGGACCAACCCATTTCTCTATTTATCATTGTCATGCCAGCTAGCATTTTGTCTCCACTTCTTGGACAAATATACGAATTAAGCCAAATATGCTTTGTCTGTGCTATAAATAAAAGGTTGTGACATGTTTTGTCTGTTGTTTGAGATGATGAGAAGTGAACTGTTGAAATAATACCGAGCACTCCCAGTGATTTACAACAGGAAAAGTATCTACAAGTGCAGTTGGAATTAAATGATGCTGAATAAGTTTTGCAAGGCGGCTTTCACGCTTAAGACATAAATTGAGTTTATTGCTAGCATTGAAGATCGAGCACAATACGCTTAAATCTTCCACATCGAGAGGTAAATAAGTATTTTTAAGCATCTGCTGCTCGTGACATCTCTTGACGGCGTCTCCCCCCGCAGAGCTGCTCGACAGTTTAGTTAAGACGGGGAATTGTTAAGTTTTGGGGTTTATGGTACATAAACATAGTATTCAATAGACTAACTATGAACTAACATGAAAACAGCCTTCCATTGAATATATCCATTTGAATATCCATTCGACTACTTTGTTGCCACTGCCGCTGCCGTCGCTTTGTCACCTCCAGTGATGGCTGGCGATTTGGCAAAGTCCTCGAATGTGTCTTTCACCTTCTTCAGGCCTCGGCCCGCATAGCAGGGCAGCATGTGAACGAACCGGAATGAGCTCTTCACGCCCTCGTTATAGTAGTGTTTCACCAGGAAGCGCACTTCGCCCGCCTGGGGCAGCTTGGGCACCTCAAATGGCAGCTGCTTCTTTGCCTTCTGCACATACGGGCAGAGCTGTCCCTTCACATTGTTGAGCAGCTTGTCCGTCTCCTCAGCACTGCCCCAGACGCCGGCTTTGCGGGTATAGTATACAGTTCCAGCGACCAGACCGCCGCGCACCAATAATCTGTCAGACAATCAATGATAGCGCTGGGTTACGTAATTTTGGCTAGCAAATATGCAGTTCTTACCCAAATATCATGTTGATTCGGTTGTTTATGAGCTACGGAAGGGGACGATTGTTCGGCAGACAGTAATCCAAACTTGGGAAAGTTTGGTCGTAGGTCGATAGTCGGCTATAACTATAAATCCGCACAAAGTGTGTTATTCGCGGAAAAACAAACACTGTTGCAAAAACATTGCGTTTAACAGAGCTCTGTTAACTTAAATAACTGCTCCACACCTAACGAAACTGCTCCACATGCTACACGCAAGCACTTGACGAAGGCAGAAACAGTGCCAAATTTAAATGATTTATAAATTGAATATAAAATAAATAGCGAAAAGTATTCAATAAACAAGGGATATGAAATGCCCTTACAGAGTATTTTCTTCAACCTCACTTTTCGCAAATTGTGTTTTGCAGCCAATTTACAGCCTTTTGCATTTAATTAACATTTACAACGTTTAACACACATATAATTCCTTTTATTAATATAAATATTGTTTGCATTGCTAATGAATATGGATTTCTCATGCAATAAACAGTAATATAAAACTCTTTGCACATCAATAATGAGTACATATAACATTTTTGGGTTTATCTGATTTATATCATAAGTACAAATTGCTCGTTTTAGTGACAATGCCAGATCGCCCTAAATGTTTTTTAGGTTTGTTATTTTTTTTTTTTTTCTTGGTTTGTTCAACACATTTATAAGAAACATGGATTAAGAAACATTTCTCATGAATTTACAAATTAACACTCAGATATAAAATACATATTTACTCGTATATGATTATCAATATTTACCTTCTGCGAACTTATCATTTATGTTTTGCTTTAGAAAACAATGTTTAGTGAAATTCAGAGTATGAACATAATATTAATTGCTGCACTCAGTGCACTCTCCCTGCCTCCCCGCTCTATATGTAGAATTACACGTATTGCTTTTCATTGTAATTGAACAAAATTGACATATAATTAAATATATTTGTGTATATATTGTTTTAGAACTCGTTTTATATCGAATGTAGAACGTCATCAATATCAATATCATCAATATCATTATCATATTACGAACATCAGTCTTCGCTTGTAAGCTGATTGTATTATTCTTTACATAGTATTATTATGTACAATTTGGAAACAGTTTTTGGGGAAGGCAACAAGTCGAAAATAGGGATTAGAGAGCACTTAATTGTTAAAAGCTCGCTTCATATATAGATATATAGTATTCATAGAAAATGGTAACATTTGATTTGCAACTCATTCGTTTTTTGCTGTAGTTTTGATTAACAATTAAACAGTTCAACGATGGGAAGACTACATTGTTAAACACATAAATATATAAAATAGATTTTTTTTTAATACATCAATTAATGCCTAGGGCAACACAGATAACGATTTGGAGAACAGCAAAGATAGAGAGAGAGAGTTCTTGAAGATCACTATATATATATTCTATATACTTTGTAAACCTAAATTCAAATTCGGTGTACCAATTCGGCAAGATTATATTATATTATAATAGATCTATCTGTGTTAAAGTAACTGTCGTTGGCTATCGGTTACTACGTTTTCCATTCATCTTATCTACAGGGTATTAGACTTCTTCTTTGGCTTTTTCTTCTACTGGCTCCTCATTGGGTTGCACTTCGGGCTCCGTTCTAGGTGGATCCTCTATATCAATAGAGCTCTCTCGCTCCGTTATGTCGGGCATCTTGAGCGAGAAGCTGCTCAACTTGCGCTCGGCCGAGCCCAAGGAACTCTGGGAATCCGCCTTGAGCAGCGTGGATCGTCGCTCGTTGATGACCTTCAGGGAGTCGTACATGTGATCATCGCCGCTGGCCGAGCTGGCGTTACGCTCCAGGGAGCGTATGTAGAACACCGAGTCATCACGCTCATTGGCTATGCCCGGCTTGGGTCTATAGAATTGCCTGGAACTGTTGCTTCTATAGAGCGTGGCAGGGTTGACCTTCTGCGACTGCTGCTGCTGCTGTTGATGATCCACGCTGCTGCTGCCCAGGGGCAGGAAGTCGGGACGTGGCTTCTTTGGTGGCAGGCTGCTGGTATGATGTGCCAGTTCCGTTATTTCGCTGTAGGAGGACACGTTGCACTCTCCTCCATTGTTGTGAATGTTGCGCTCATCGTTTAGCTCGACACTCTCCTCCGGCACAGCCGGCTCCATGCTCGACTGTCCCGACAATTGACGCACTGGGGGTGGCGGCTCAGAGCATACCGATAGCTGGCTGCTGCTCAAGGACATTTGACAGTGAGTCGGGGGAATTGTTTGCATTTGGATAATAATAGAAACAGAACGGAACTTACCGGAAGTCCTTCTCAACGGATGGCGTGGCCGAGGGACCGCAACTGTAGCGCTTGGGCGAGCGCAGTATTGACTTGGGCATCACTTCCGGACTGTGCAGATCCACCTGCACCCGCCGCGAATCAATGCTCGAGGTGCGACTCGCCACCGAGGCACAACGCGCCGTCCAGCGGCCGCTATAGGACGAATCCGACATGGTCGAGTTGCTGCAATTGCCATAGAATGCAGCATAAGACAAGGGCAAAAATATTGATTTGATTTCAATATAAAGTGCGATAAGCAAGTGTTTGCCTAAAGGTTTAATGTGCTTTCGAAGCTAACAGTGAAAATCATAAGAAACGAATTTTATAGAATGAAGTGATTAGTTTAGTTTTGTTAAGCAGTCTCGTAAACAAATTCAAAATGCTCTCCACGTGTTGAAACAATAAACAAAACATAGTTTAAGGCAGAATAACAATATTTCCATGATATTAAATAGTAATTTCATTTCATTGAAATGAAATTTAAAATACAAACAGTTCAAAGGAGAATCAAAGTAATTATGGATTTACCAATATACATTAGGATAAGTGATTTAACAATTCATTTAAAATTACCACTACAGTTTTTAAATGTACTTTCGAAGCTCACAATACAGTCTGACCGAGGGGATTTAAAGTTTACTCGGATTGAGCAGGACATAAGAAGAGTGCTGTTTTAGTTAAATAGAATATAGAGGGTCTAGGGATACACATTGAACTCTCTTCTGAACACACAGAAAAATAATAATAAATCCATTGGAAAGAGCTCCAGAGAAATACAGAATACAAACAAATACACACAGAAGTTCAAGCTACATTCCGCACAATAATCCCAAGGGTTTTGACACAGCAATGGTCTTTTACTCGGTTGCAATTGTGGAACTTATGTCGACTAACACCAACACGCCATCTGTAGATGCGTTTGGGTACCTGGCGACTGTAAAGAAATATTTTTAGTAGCTATGGCTTTTTGCAGAATATGTAAAAACAAATAGCTAACAATTCATTTTCTTTTGACAAATATCTGCCTTAAAAGTACAAGTTGTCTGGTACCTAATGATATTATCTCTGCTTTCTATACTATACTACTTATATACTTGTAAACCTGGCAAAAATGTTCACAAATAGCACTTATCTTAATGTAAATTCTTAAAAAGTTTCAATTACAGATTGCTAAGCTAAAAAGTGCGCGAGGAGTGATTGATGGTCAATTAGTTAGCACAGCCCTTAAGCAATTAATCAAAACGAAAAGCTGCTGTTGTGTAGTGCTGCAAACAAGTTAAGCATGCAGTGTTGCAAAACGCGAGTATGTCAGACTTTAAACTGGTGTCGCCCCGCTCGCTTACTTACCGCCTGTGGCCCAACGGACTGCAGCGCTCGCGATCCCGGGCAGCTGCCTCCTCGTGCTCGATGGGTCGCTGACGTGAGAGCACGTGTCGTTTGGCGGTATCCGAGCGCTTGTTGCGCTCAGCACGTTTCTCGCTGCCAGCCGAGCCATGGGCAAGGCCAACGCCCATGCCGGCATCAAAGGACGAGGCCTGCCAGTAGACGCGACTTGCAGCTGGCGGCTGCAGCAACGTGCAGGTGGCATACTCCCGCGTGGCACGCTGTATTAGGCTGGAGGAGTTGCTAATGATGCGCGTATTGGAGCCAGCCGAAGCACCACTGCCCCCGATCCCGCCACTGCTTGCCACAGCCGAGCGTGTGGTGCGAACACGGCGGACGCTGCTGCTCGAGTGCGATTGTTGTTGTTTGCGTTGTTTGTGTTGATGATGTCGATGATGGTGATGACGTTTGCAGCACATTTGTAGTTCCAGCGGTATTTTGTTGTTGTTGTTGTTATGGTTGTTGTTGTGGTGTTGGAACAGATTGACAGATGGATTAGTGTCGAGGCAGGCGGTGAGCGATGGATGAGCGTTTGCATGGATGGTGGACAGATTGGGCACGGAACCGGTGAAGGTGAGGCGTCTCAGCTGTGGCGAGAAGCGTGTGGATGCGCTAATGTTTTGATGCAAAGCGTGTGAAAGAATCGTACAGAAAAATGCAGCCAATTTTGGTTTTTTTTTGTTGCGAAAATAATTTACAATTTAAAGCGATGCGGGATGCGGAAATGCACAAATGAAACTTGCAACTCGATTGTGTTACCTGAGCGACTTGGAGAACTTGACCAGCTCTGCGGTGAGTGCCTCACGATCGAATGGTTGCTGCTGCTGCTGTTGCAGCTGCTCCCCTGCCGCTCCCGTGCCTGCCCCCTGCAGCTGCAGCTGCTGATGGGCATCGCCTGGCGAGGAGCGAAAGACACCAAAGTGCTGATCCCAGCGCGTCGACTGATACTGTGCGCCTGTTTGCCAAATAGAGAGAGTATATTCCGCATTCACTGGAAACCAGCTCCCTTGAGAACTTACCCATGCCCCTGCGTTGCGATGCCGAGCTGCCTTGATTGCTGCGTGCTGTCGACTTGTTGCAACTGCCGCCGCCAGCTCGCAGACGTGCCGGCACCACCTTGGCAGCCGAGTCCCGGGCCTCGAAGGTCATCACACAGCTGGCGACCACAATGAAGCCGCCGAAGCCCATCACAATGGGCCCCACATACGAGAAGTTGTTCAAATGGAAGCCCTTCAGATCGTTCTTCACACGCACCGTCACATTGCCGCGCAGCTCGGAGCCCATCGACAGATGATCCGCATAGTAGCCCAATGTGGCCATGCCGGCACCCACCAGCATCAGTGTGAGGCCCAATATGAGTGCTCGGCATGCATGCCACAGGCACTTCGAGGACATCTTGCCACGCACCACCTGCACATTCCATGTGGCACCCGATGCGGGATGTGCCCGCCTCAGGTTGCCCAGCGAGTGCTTGCGTCTTGTGGTGCCCACACCACCACTGCGACGTGACGGCATTACAACCACATGGACAGTAGCCTCTTCCTCGGTGCGCTATTTGCGGCCCAGGAGCAGGAGCGGCGCATCAACGACACAATCGCTGTGGATGAAACAATGAAGCATCATTAGCGACACTAGACACTTGGGCATGCTCAAAAATGATAGCTTTATAATTGGGTTTTTTACTTTTACTTTCATCACAAAATATTGCATAACCATAGTATATCAATTGATTCAATGACTAGTAGAGGGAATTCTTTAAAGGATTCTGTTCATTTATTCATGTTCTATTTATTTATTCATTTCATATATGCTACATATTTGATTTCTTCGCTGTTTAATAAATAATATTAATTGAATTTTAAATTCTGTTTGGTTTAGTCGCCTTCTTATAGTTTGCATTAAATAAATATTTAATTTATATTTCACATTTAATAGTTGGCTTTATTTGTTTTGTCGTTGCACCAGTTAATTTAAGTTAATTTTAGAATATTGGCAAACATCTGGGAAATTAAAAATTCTGCTTTAAATTCTGTAATAGAAATAAGCCTTTATGAACTGGGTAATTATATATTTATGTTATTATAGCTGTTCTTAATTTTGAGAAAATTTTAAAAAGGATTAAGTATAAATAAAATCGCTTGATATTTATATATATATATATTTCATTGTGGTTTCAATGAATTAACCGCAAATTGTCTACTTTCTACTACATTTTATAAATTTGACTTTTATATTGAAAAAGAAATTTCTAAGTTCATATATCAACTGATTGTATCTAAGTCATTGTTTAATCGTATTTCTCATTAACTAATTACGCCTAATTTTATTACTAGACTTTTCTTTCACAACTTTTCTGAGTATTTCTTAAGAATTACTTAGCAAGTAAGTGCTTTCCTTTTTGCAGCATAAATATGCTTTTAGGCTTTTTCATTGCCTTAATCTTCAAATAAAATACGTTATGCTCGGATAAAAATACTTGGATTTTGATTTATATTCCGTCTACCGCAGATTATTATTTTCAATAAATGAAGTAGTTATATTTAGCTTTTATTTAGCTAAGATTTTTTCTTTCTCCTTTGGAATTCGGCAAATGCTATTTTTAGCTTTTTGGCTAATGAACATTTCTCAGCGGAGTCCCCTGGAGACATGTGCCTGCCGAAACAAAAGCCTGTCAGGCGAGAGTACATAACAATAGTTAAGGACTCGCTGTCTCCGGCGATACCTCGAGCACATAGATGGCCATCTATCCATCCATCCATCCAACTGTCTATCCACCTGTTGTTGTTTGCGTATTGCAGTAAGGTCATTCTGTGCGTTGTGTTGTGCCTGGGGCTTTTGTTTAGACAGAGCCTAGTTGAAGCATGAAGACTGTGATGCTGCTGTTGTTATTGTTGTTGTTGAACTAATTGTTGGCACAACAACAATGTCAGTGCCAAGATTAAAATAGCAACAAACAGCACAGCTCAGCCCAGCTCGACTTGGCTGCTGGCACTTGTGAGGAACCACAGAAGACAACGCATCCGCACAATTAGCAAGAAAAGCGAACAGAAGATGAGCGGGGCGAGAGAGAGGGGTAGCAAGTGACAGTTGAAGGATCTGATAACAAGCAGAGCTGACATTTTTCAAGCGATACAGAAACAGGTGTGCGCAGAGCAGAGCAGAAGGGGGCGGAGAACAGAGGGAGGGCAACAACTCATAGACTCGTGTACATATATTATTTATGTAACTAAAGACTCACTTAACATACTCGTATACTCACACTCAGACTCACACTCACACTCACTACTAGATAGATACTCACACACTTTGCATAATTAATTACTTACGCGTCTCAGCTTTAATTGATCCTTAATGTAGCGTTGTTGTTGCTGTTGTCAGTGAAGAGGCTGCGCTTTAATTGAATTTCATTTTGAATGCAGCTTTTCTTTTTTTCAGTTTTTTGTTTTTTTTGTATTCGAGTTGCTTTTCTTTTTGATTTTAGCTTGGCTTTTGTTTGACCTATAACAACTTTTCCTTCGCTACAGACACATGCGTGCACGTATGTGTATATGTATATGTGTGTGTATACTTAGGTATTCATTAGCAGGCCTCAGCAGTTGTCCTTTCCGTCTCATTGTCTTTGTTATAACAAAAAGCGGAGCACATCATCCTGATTGCTTTATGCTTTTCACGTTTCTTTTTCTATCTGCCTGCCTTTGTGTGTATGTGTGTGTGTGTGTGTGTGTGTATGTGACCAGAGGAAGCACGCAAAAGAAAAAACTTCAAATTTTCAGTCCGAACCGAGACGTTTTCGCACTTTAAACTATTTGCAGCAGCACTGAACTGTATTACACACAGTGTCTCAAAAGTCAGCAGCGAAAGGACGAAGGACGTCTGTACCCGACCAGCATCCAAGCGTTTCTGATAAGGACACACCAGTCACAACACTTACAGATGCTGCTTGGCAGCGAGAACGGGAGAGCAACCACCAGCGAGAGAGAGCCACTCTCTGAGAATGCTCGCTACTCTAGGGTATACTTACAGCTGACAAGTGGCGCCACCTATGTGAGTTTCCATATGCTACAATCGAAAGTCTAATACGTAGCAGTGTTTGCACACAACTTATAATTATGCTAAGAAAACTGTCAACTGAGTATGCTGCAATCAAAGTCTTAGGCGTAGAAGAGCATAATTTATATTTACGCACTTTGTGAGTGCTCATTACTGTAATGTATACAGCTGACAAGTGGCACCACCTGTTTGCGTTTTCATATGCTACAGTCAAAGTCTTATACGTGTAGAAGAGTTTGCACACAACTTATAATTGTGCTTAGAAAATGAAAGTCTTATACGTGTAAGTGCACATCTTATATTTATGACTAGAAAACTGGCATACGCCGACTTAAAGCTGAAACTTAGCCAAGTTTACTTAGATAAAAATAAATATCTACCTTCTTATAAAAAAATCTACCTAATAATAAGATAATAAATATTTATATTATGTCAAAAGAACAGACAACTTATTGATACATTTAAAACACTTATAAAATAATATGATATATTATAATATAATATGGTATCATGTTTAAAGAACTAAAGTAGCGTAAAGTATTATGTCTTTGCCAAGCACAAAACCCACCAATTGCTACCCCTGTGATTCGCACTGCTTTGACGACTTTTCGACCAAAACTCACCCCTAACTAATTCGGAGTACATAACTCAACAAACTGAACGTGGAAAGCTCTGGTCGCTTCTCATTTCCCCTGGCTAAAGCCGAGCATCTAGACGAGACAGAGATGTCGGTGTTTTGACGGGCTCGGCAAGAGTCAACAACAATTCAAATTCAACAATATACTGATTTGGATGCCTACAGAAGGACAGTCATAAACGAAGTGTAACGGCGTGTTGACGTTTCTCAAATGCGCACCGGTAGAACGAACTTAACCAAAGCAATCGAACCTTCTAACCATCTAACGTTTTGAATCGACCAATACCAAAAAACTCGCGTGTTATCTCTGAACAACTATTTCGATTTCGATTCCGATTTCGTCGCATGCACATTCAAAATGCAAACGAATACAAAGTTGACGCTGTGGAAGAAATGCAAATTTTTTTGGCTATAAACGGAAAAGATAAAATAAAAAATGTTCCGACATATTCTATTTGTCGAGTGGAAACTTTTACCAAAGTAACCAAGTTCAAAATCGCAATGCTGAAATTTAAAGCGCTTTAAGCAAAACGACGAGTCCAAGTCGAGAAAGAATAGGGCGTAGCTGCTCTTGTTGTTTTAATGCCAAAAAACGAACGAAAGCAAGCAAATATTGTGGTGTTAGTGAAATTGTATCTTCAAGATACTTAAGCGCGTATGTAACTCAATGATGTTACAAATACCGAATTGTAGCAAGTGACTTATTTCTCTGTTGTCTCATCCCTTTTATGGCGTTAATTTACATTTTTATTTATACGCTCGGTTTTTGTTTTCTGATTGAATGGACAGCTGCTTGATGTGCTGCTATGTTGACTTTTATAATCCAACAAATCTGAATACTCGCATACTCGAATCAGAATCCGAATCAGAAGAGTGGGGATTCATTATGAATGCAGCAAAATAACAACAGCGTCATCCTTATAGGGTTTGTTTGTTTGTTGCCCCAGTAATGGCAGGCACAGGCAGCACAGTAGTAAAAAAAAAAAGCTGCCAAAAAAGTAGTTTATGCAAAGAGGTTTAGCTGTCATATTGAGTCGAACACATGTCTGTCTGTTGCACCTACAACGTGGTACGGTGTTTGGTTATTTGGGGCATGTAAGCGCTGCTTTATTTGTCTTGTCGAAGATTTAATACCCTGTCATAATTTAGTAGTAGTTGTAGTCAGCTTGTCAAATGGAAATTTGGGTTTATGGCCTCGTAAACGTCTCTCGCAATGCGTGACGAAATTATTATGGCCAGCACAGGGGTAATAAAATACAGAAAATAAAAAAGAAAATAGAAAAAAAAGTAATGCTTTAACTGTGCTTTAAACTAGCAAATAGATTTGTTAACAATTAATGCAATAAAAAATGCAGCCGGAATGCGGTTTATAAATGGATTTATTATTTGTGCTAATTAACGTTGGTATTTAAAAGGATTTATTACAGCTAGTAAACATTAATTATCATTGCATACTTTTAGGTGCATAAAAAGGAATTAATTAAACTAAAACACAACAAACAGACAGACAATAAATGCAAATCGTTAAACTAAAAATGTAAATGCAAAACAAGCCTAATTAATTTAGTGACAGTGGGCGCGAAATGAAATCGTAATGGAAAAGCAAATAAATGCAATTTGCAAGTAATAAGCAAAGCAATAAAACGAAGCAACAAACAACAACTAAGTTCAAACAACAAAGAGTTTTAGTAGCTGAAAAGTGACAAGCGTGATTGCGAAGGGTGGAGGGGGGTGGCTGGATAAACAAGCTCAATGCAGTTAGTGAAATGTGTTTTGGTTAAAGCAAATTCCGCGCAGGAATTCACAATTGCAAAATGCGTTTAAATGCCACAACAAGAGCAGCAACAACAACACGCATCAAAACCAAAACAAAAACAACAGCCAAAACAAAAGTGAAAACCAAACAAACGACAACAATAACAGCAACAATTGAATGCTGCATATGCAATTTAATACAATTATTTATACTAACAACAACAATTGTTTGTGCGGCTAGCAGTGCCAGTGGCAGTGGATTGCCACAGACACAGACACAGACAGAGCCAGCAGCAGGAGCAGATCGAGGGGGCAACATGAACGCGTTTAGTGGTCAAAGCATTGCTCAGCAGCAGCAATTTGATGAGCTTCTAGCACAGCCAGAGTACGCCTCATCAATGCTGGCCACGACAGCGGTAGCGGCACCATTTCAATTTTCAACTGCTGCTGCCACTCACACACATGGACACCACCACCCCCACACACACACACACCAGCGCCACCACACTCACATGCAGGCGGCAACAACGTTACGTGTTAGTTACGGTAAGTGCCAGCGTACCTCAATTGTGCGGTTATCTCTGACTGATAGAAGAATGTGAAATGTAATTGGGCAAGCAGCCACAGCCACACCCCATACCACAACCAGGCCCCTCTGGCCACGCCCATTCCCGATGTACGAGTACGTGCGCGCCCTTGAACTAACTTTCCAATAAGACTCACGAGTCAAGCACTTGCCAATTGGAATGCCGTGTCGAACTTAAACCTTACACAGAATTCCTTTAAAATTAAATTTTGTCAGCTTCCTTTTAACCCAGTCGCGACTAACTTTTGTCCGCACTCACTTCACAGCAGCAATCGGAATTTCTAAGGAATCCTTTTGTGCACACAGTGCAAAACTACAATTCTCTCTTTCTCTATATAGTAGTAGTAGTTTATAAAGAACTTCCCCATCGTTGTGTGGGAAAAATTAAAGAAAGCATCATGTGTTAAACACAAGTAATAAATACAAAAAATGAGATCATTGATGTGTGCCATGTTATTTATGGACTCATTAATCTCAAGTCATTCTCTTTTTTTTTAGCTTCCTTTTCGTAAAGCTTGTGATATATATTTTTGCTGGTTTGTTGGCTAAAATCGGAACAGCTCTAACCTAAACACAGTTGACCCCCCGAAATGAATAAAAGAAAGCAAGCAGCAAGAAAAAACGAAAAACGTTCCCGTCAATGTTGTTACTTTATTAGAACATATTAATCACACAGCTGTTAGCCAAAGAAAGCAGCAAAAGTCGAGTAATAAATACCCTAAAGAGGAAATGCAAAAAGAGAAACCAAACTTGACCTTGCCCATCCACATATCAATGTAATCAATGTCTACAAATTATTCCCCATTTAATTTGCCTCATATCAAATGCAATAAGCATATTCTACAGAGACTTGCGAAAATTGAATTCTCTTTGCAAGCATGGTATGCTACTACACCCCATATACATAGTATTAGCTAGGGTATAAGCGCAAGTGGACTGACATATTTCTATACTTAGTATATGTACGGGCATGTCCTTATGATTGCGAGAGCAGTACGCCAATGTCCTCAAACTCAATTTACTCTTGTCTTTCATTATGCGACACAGATTCCAATGAAATCGATAATTCCTATGCCGCGGCCGCGGCCGCAGCGGCTCAAATAGATGATGTCGGGGCAGATGCTGATGCCGATGCCGATGGTGATTCCAATGCTGATGCTTATGCTGATGACGTTGAAACAGTCGCCGATGATTACGTCATTGCGTTGGGACAGGGACAGAACACAACGAAGGAGAAAAATGACAGAACAGCAGCAGCGGCAACAACATTGGCAACAGCAACAATAACGACAACAGCAGCGACAGTAACAGCAAAAGCAACAGCAATAGCAACAATGGCAACACCAGCAAATGGAGAGCAACTAATGAATGCAAAAACACAAGATTTATTATCCTTATCGCAGCTAAGTTCACATCAAACATCAAATGCGCCACACGAGAAGAGCGCATCAAGTCTGAAAAACTCCATCGGCAGCAGCGGTGGCGCCTCATCTGGTGGCACCTTCCAGCAAATTGGTTCGCAACGCGTCAATGGCAATGTCTCGCCTACGGCGTCGTCTTTAGCCAGCTCGAATGGCCAACAGGTTGCGGTCAACGATAGCTCGCTATTGCCAACATTATCGACATCCTCCTCCTCCTCCAATGTTCGCAACTCGGCCAAGAAGGTGGAAAGCAAATTCGTTTTGCCCAAGCAGCAGAAAACCGATGCGCCCATGTTGAACTACATCTTTGACACGTTCTCCTCGGCAAATAAACATCATCATCACGATCAGAGGTAGGTTTCTTAATCAAAATAATCAAATTCAACTCAACTATCACTTAAGCGAACCCCAGCTCAAATATTGAATACATCTCAGTCAATTTACACTATAATTTGGTAATATTTATATACATAATTTGCCATCATTTCAATTACTATTTGACTGCGAATAAAATCAAATTTATTAATAATTTCAGCACTATTAAAATACCTTAACATATTCACATACACTCGAGAGTTATTTTTAACGACTGTTACGGTTTTAAAAGTTAACAAGACTTACTTTGTACATTTAGGGCAGCAATTGACTGTCATTACCAATTACAATAACAACAATTTCCATACTGGTTGGGTGTATCCCTTTCATCAATTAAATTAATGCCTATTATCGTATTTTACCGTCTTCAAAATATCCACTAACCACATAATTTGACCAACTACCTCGTCTATAAAAAGCATGAATATTCAAGAAACTCCCACTGCCATAACGGTTTGTACAACATGTGTTGAAATTTTAGCCACCCCCCGTTCAATATATAATATCACTTTGCCATCTAATTACGTCTATATCATTATAATAAATATAGTTTTCATTTTACTAAACAGTTATAATGCAATTACCCTGCAAAGCACTTAAATTCCACAATCATTCAACTGTAAAGAGTTATTTATGTTTAATTTGGGGAAACTTCCTTTTCAACTGTGGCATGCCTCAACTTGCGGCAATAATAACTGGTTTGCCCAAGGTCCATGCGAGTGTGTTATATCCTTGCAACTTAACTTTTTTAAGACTTTCGTCGGGCAGCAATAAACATTAAGCATAAAGGGAAACAATAACCGACTCTTGTCTAGGCTTACACTCACACACACTCCTACCTATTAAGCACACCTGCTGACCAATAAAACTGCATACCATCCACAAGTACTCTGTGTGCTTATTCGTTGTTCATCTGCTCTTCCTTTACAGGTATGGGCCGCACTTTGAGGACGTGCAACGCGTTGAGCAACCAACAAATATGACTGTTCAAGCGGGAAGCAGCATTCATTTAAATTGCAGAATTTCATTGCTGCAAGATAAGACTGTAAGCATTCGTACTTAAATATTGCCCCCGTAACCCGCTTCAGATGTTTATGCCTAGTTAAGTAGATATTACGACTGCTTGTAAAATGAGAAAAACAGTCGGAACAGCTTAAAAATTTATGCTATGTTAGTAACAATAGTACCAACTCCTCTAGGGGATAAAAATTATATCTAAAAGCTTAAAAGGTTATATTTTTGAGAATAGTTCCTCATCATAATAAAGTCAACACCTAGAAATAGTTTAATTTAATGTAATGTTCATTTTAGTTATTGTGGACGACCACACACGTACAACTAAACATTTTTGAAGTATATTATATTTTAGAGCTCAAATACTGCATAAGAATATATTGAGATGTATGTTTATTTATGAAAATTGTAAAATAAAGCATCAAAGAGATATTTAGTTGGCCAGCCGTAGAAAACTTTATGCAGTTATGATTAAATGGGACTTGCTGAAAATAGTAATCTAAATGGTTAATTTACAAAAAATTGACAAACCTTTTTCAAGGATTCATAAGGCACACACTTGTGTTCCAAAAAACTCTTTAACTCTTATATATAATAGATGTATAACATTGTAAATGGACTATTTGTGACAGGTCTCCTGGGTGCGACGTAGCGCGCTGAATAAGGAGAAAGGATTGGACCTGCTGACTGTGGGCCTGCTTGCTTATACTGGTGATAAGCGCTATAAGATGGAGTTTCAGTATCCCAACAATTGGCGACTGAAAATTATAAACGTGAAGAAAGACGATGAGGCGACTTACGAATGCCAAATTTCAACGCATCCGCCCCGCGTCATACAAATAAATCTACATGTGAATGGTAAGCAGAGAAAAATCCTTGGCAGCCAAAGTTTCTATGTAAGAACACTCCCGTCTTAGCTCCCAAAGTGATGATTGTGGATGAGTATGGAGATCCGTTGCAGGAAAAGTACTATGAGATTGACTCCACGCTGCAATTGTCGTGCGTGGTGCGCAATGTGGCCATGACCAGCTCGGTGGTGTTCTGGAAGCACAGTGAGAATGTGCTTAACTACGATGTGACACGTGGTGGAGTTAGGTAAGCCTTAGGATATACTCTAACCAAAGCATATAATCCAACTGGACATTTTTATGCTTTCAGCGTTAAGACCGAACTGATGGAGGATGGCGCCAATTCGACTTTGTCCATTGCAAAGATCCACAAGGCTGATTCCGGGAATTATACCTGCTCCATTAGCGAGTTTCAGAACTTTACAATTGTAGTGCACATACTGAATGGTAAGACAAATGGACTCACTTCGTTCCCACTGCAGATTAACTCTAAGATTCTCTTGCAGGCGAGAGCTTTGCCGAGTTGCATCATGGCGCTGCCGAGTTGGGGGCACGTGCAACGTGGCAATACATAATCGGATTGTACGTCCTGCTGCAACTACTACTTAGATGTAGTAGGTAAAGGTTGACAAACTGAGCACAAGACGCCTAACTTTATCTAAGTTACACAGATATATAGGGTTTAATTGTAAGTGTATGCGAGCCAAGTCCTTGCAACGATTAGTCTCCTTATGTACATTTTTGTTAATTAATTGTAAAGATTTTGGGATAGGCACCGGTGGCGAGTTATTGGAAATAACTAAAAACTAAACGAAATAAGTTCAAAAACATAAAACTGAATTGTTATCATAAGCAACTACTCTAAGTAAAATGCCTATAGATATGATGGGACACGATGAGCAGTGTATCGATTCGTTTGATATTCGTTAGCATCAATTTGTACATGTAAAAGCAAACATAAAGTTAATAATAAATTAAGTCGAGATATGCAAAAGATGCCAACGAATTTCTATAGAACAATTTAAACTAAAATAATTATTATCAAATTAAAGAGAACAAGAAAATAAATAAGAAAACTAAAGGACACGCATATGAGAATAAAAAGCATAAATAAATACAGGAATGTAAGATAGCATATGAACAACCGTGGGCTGGCTTTTATAAATACATAAACTAAAATAAAATACATATTGTAAGACCCACAAACACCCAACACCCACACACAACAATACAGATACACACACACTCACACAGTCACAGTCAGAGAACAATTTGAAGCAACCACAGCGTAAACTTGTGTAATTTAATGCTTACAATATCTAGACGTAAGCCGAGATATGATTAATAAATAAAACTACACAATGATGCAACGAAGCCTTTTATTTTTTCTGATGACGGCTGACTATGTGATACCCTGTTACAGCTACATGCAGGACACATCTCGTTAAGTTTCGACAAACCTTTCAATTTCAAAGTTTATGATTCTTAAACAAGTATCATATCAACAACAATCCCAGACTGCTTGTTGTTGGTATAGAAATATATATGTATCCTTCGCATATACTAAAGGATATGTCGAAGTTGACGCAATCAACGGCTTCTGCCTCTATCCCATTCTTGCAAAATAAGCTAGTCCTGACATCAGCTAAGCAAATCTCGCTATTATTGAAATAAATTAGATCAAAGGGTCAGAACGGCTATTTAAATGTACATTAATTTCAACAAATAAGTAGGTTTTCATAGTTTCATTTAATATTCAAACAATTATATCAATAGGGAACTGGAATTGTTTTACAACTTCAACGTTACACTTTCAGTGCTAATAGCATTGTAGATAAATGTATTATCAATTGGCTTGTATTGTTTGGTAATGATCTTGATAACCTCCTGGGCAGCACAACCTCCTGCAAGCGAAAATGCTGATCAATTTAAATTTTACAAAACATCTGAAAATATTTACCTATGAAAGCAGAGACCGCATGTAGCTCAACGCCGCCATAGCGACATATTTCGTGAAGCACATCGTCACTGATGTTCACATGTAATCCTAGATCGTTAAGCATTTTGCTGGAGATGCTCTTGAGACGGCCAATATCTTGTTCGACGGCACACTCGCCGGGAATGCTGCCACATTCGCTGAGAAAACGCTCATAGGCGCGCAGGGCAAAGTTGTAGGCGGTTAAAGTACCCTGCAGTTCATTGTCCTCAACTGTCAATTATCTGGAGAATAAGTATTAAATATATTGATTTTCTTATTCACTTACCCAATGGCAGCAGGCGACAACTCTTCTCGTACTCATCAGCAATGCGAGTGCCACGCAGAATAGCCAGACCAGCAGCTTCACGGCAAAGTAAGCGCACGGTGCGTTCATCTATGCTGTCTGCTGGCAGAGACAGCTGCTTGAGGTAGTCCTGGCATTTGTGGTAGACCTGATCAGCATCGTGCAACGCTTGTTGCCGATAAATGTGCTGCAGTGCTATGTATGAGTCCGTGTTGGCCGTCATATCAGGCAGCACACCCGGCAAGGGCAGAAAGCCCTTGTTCTCATTCACCACGAAATGCTTCAGTGCCTTGGCCATTATCCAGAAGGTATCACTCTGTTGCCAAATTTGCAAATTATTTATCTTACTAAACAAAAAAATATGGAGGTGTAACATCCTACCTTTTTATGCAACTGCTCGCATGCATCGTCCTCGAATATAGACTTGAGGGAGCTTGGCACTAGGCCAGCGCCAAATGCTGTGTTTACCGCCTTGATTGCCTCCTCGTAGTTTTCCTCATCTGATTTCATTTCATCTCTGATAGCCTCGCGTAACTTTGTTTTCTCCTTGTAATTGCTGGGTGCCTGCCTTCCCGCTCCGTGCTCTTTCTGCCAAACTTTCAAGTATTTGTATAGGACCAATAACCAGGGCACCTTATTGGTCACTTCTGTGGTTTCCAAATGTTCTCGTAAAGTTTCAAATGGTTGTTCCAAGCGCAAGTCAAACTGACGATTGTCGGGGTGTGCCTCTACAACGCAGTGCTCCTTAAGCTGCAGCCGAATACTGCCCAGCATGCCCAGTGAACGACAATAGACAAAGGGCACATTCGACTCCCACAATCGATTGGCCAACTGCAGCAATGATTGCTCATTGAGATTTGAGGCAATAACCAAGTTGAAACTATCAAAAAAATTGGGCCGGTTTGCCAAAATATAGTCGACACTCTCATCTACATAATCGCCATCAACATCGGGATTGAGTTCCTGCAGCAGTTGCTTACAGGCAAGAGCCTTTGATTGACCTAAGTAGCTACTATCTAAAAAGAAACTATGTACGAGGTTTAAATAATTATAATTGTACTAAAACAAAATTTTTACGACTTACTTATTGCCCAAATCATCCTCTTTTACTGTGCTTCCATCGGCTATAGTAAAGCCCCCAATTCCTGGCAGCACAAGTCCTTTTGCTGCCTCACAGCCCACAGCCGTCACATTGACCAAGCAAATTGTGGCCGCCTCAAGCAATGTTTGTCCGTGCTCGCCCCAGAGTCTGTTATAAGTCTGTTAGGCTTTGCATTATTATTTGAGTGGCATATATCTACCTGATTTGTCTATCATATTTCTTGCTCTTATCTGATAATTCAGGCGACTTGGGAGGAGCAGGCGAAGACATTTTGACAAGCCGGTAGCAAAAATTAGAAATTGCAATCAAGTGTTGCAATATTTTGGTATTTGGTGCTTAAGTATTAAAATACCTAAATAATTTTATATACCTCTAATGGTCACACTGGATCCAACAACTTGCAATCAAGTGTTGCAAAATGTAAACAACTAAACAGAACCAAATAAATATATATTCAAAACATTATTTATTAAATAATACGTATTACATTTCACATTGTTCACATAGTTTTAGCTGCTGTTTTAAAATTTATTACGTTCAATCTTCAGATCTTATTCAACTACATACAAGAAATCAGTCTTTACAAATAAATTGTATTAACTTATAGTTCTCTTACATAATGGCAAAAATAATACCAATTTCTGAGCAAAATCATAATTGTTTGGAGGGCGCTAATGATTAATTTAGTTTGCTATTGTACAAAATGTTGCTAAATGTATAGTGATTTTTGTTAGAACATACATTTCGATAGATTAATTGCAAAATACCGCATCTCTAGCATTTCTTATTGGCAATGCCTGTTGCTCGTTTCTCAACACTACTCCAAGAGGGCACATATGTTTTACAATTACGCTTTGGTACATTATTCGCGCTGTAATTTCACAACGTATTACATTTGTTAGGCTACATTTTTAACTATTCACAGAAACTCTATTAAACTAAATACAAATTAAAATTATCACCGAGAGAATGCCAGCCAGGAGAAGTACTGCAGGCACGTCAAGGAGCAGCAACAACGCAGAGACAAGTCCACAGTCGGAGGATCCCGCATACAAGTTGAAAAGAAAGAAGAATAATGAGGTAAGTCAAATCAACAAAATTATCAACAATGTTGCCAGCCTAGGCGTGAAACCCCCAAAATAGCATCACGGAAATTAATTGCCTGATCTGTTAAACATCTGCTGTAAATTATTTTTTCTTATAGGCAGTGCAGCGCACGCGTGAGAAGACAAGGCAATCCGCCGTGGAACGTAAAGATCGCATTGAAAAGTTAAAAACCGAGAATATAAAATTAACGCAAAGCATTAAATCCGAAAAGAATCACATTGGTCTGCTTCGGAAAATGATCATAAATGGTCGAAGGAACCAGGAACAGGATCTCCTTATAGACGAAATATTGAATAACCCCGAATACGCTGACGACAACAACAGGGACAACGAAGACGTGTTGGACACAAAATGACAAACGAACAATTAATCCTTATTTACTTAATATTATTTACATATTTTTAAGCATGTACTAACCATCATATACGTCGAGCTTTTCCATGTGTAATGAGAAAACTTCATCCATTTTATTTAAGTTATTGTGAGTAAAAACCAACGCAAAATGTAATTAAAATTATTTGTTGCCTCCAATGTGTCGTTACTGCTGCTCAGTCTTGTGTTCTTTGTTGTTGTTTCTGTTTTGGTCACTTCCGCCGTCTGGCAGCTGGGCATTGATTTATTGCACTTTTGACATGTATGTATGCAGGTGTGAGTGCGTGTATTGGTAAACGTTAAATTTAATCTGCACTATTTGTTGCTGACTTGCTGGGTGTGTATTTTATACATTTATATTTTTTAAAATTTGATCTAAATATGAAGTAGTCTTTTGAACTGGAGTTTTACAATGTAATTAACACCCCGTTGAGATTTAGAAGCAATTTAGTATGTTGCTACGAAAATGGAACGTCACATGCCAAGCATAGGCGCCGCTCTATTTTCAATTAAATGACTACTTTAATAGTCACTGAGCGTGTTGTTACAACAATTTCTCTGATTCACGTTTTTGCATTTGACCATGTCATTTATTTTTTTCTCTTATTTCCATTTATATTTCACGTAACTATTTTGTTTTGTTGTTTTATTGTTGCCCCATGGCCAGTAGCAGATTTGGACACCACACAGCTGTTATTAACATTAACTTAACATAAGCATTGCAGAGCTACTACCACAAAAAATTAATTTTATGCTTGTGTTACTTAATAGTGGAATGTAAATATTTTTTTCTATAATTAAGATAATTAAATAAATTGTTATATGTTTAACTCGTTGTTTAATTGTTCAAAATTTTCTACAGTCACAGCTGATCAGGGATACACTGAGCTAATAATCGATAGATTTCCAGAATTGTGTGTAACGGCAATATAAATGTTTCAAAATTGTAGTGTCTTTTTAAGAATGTTGTAATAAAAAATAAAATAGTAATTATGCTGCTACCTTCACAGAATTTCGTACCGATACTGCACTCCAATTCTAACATCTACTTGCTGAATCGTAGAATTGCTGAGCAAGGAACAAAAACACAAACAAAACTGTTTCAGGCCTTTAGAAACGATGACGAAGATCGAAAGACTTCAGTCCCAGTCAGCTTCCAGTGCTCAAGGAATCCCTAATTCCAATGGATCTCATTCTTCTAGTGGTCGGTGCCAAACCAATGCCCCTGCTGTATCCAGTGGAAAACCTCTTGGAATTCGTGGTTTCTTGAGAATTTTGCCTTTTATGTCCATATTCAAGTCCAAAAAGCAAGAACAGACGTCAGCGAGCCGACTCAAAATGAATTCAAGTTCATCCTTAGCAGAAAATGATGTACACAAATTAATTAGCCTCTATAAGACCTATAAAAACCTCTATAATCCCAATGATGCAGATTATGGAAACAAAGAGATCGCAGATAAATGCTACTCTAAAATAGCAAGATCCTTTAAAAACAAAACTAGTCAAGAGCTTCAAAGTATCATCAACGAGCTGCGTCTACTCTTTGAGCGGGAATACATTATTATTGCGGACGGGTATCGTCGATATGGTGAAACCTTGCAGCCTTCCATTAAATTCTACGATGATTTTTTGTTCCTGTCGCCCTTTATCAGCAGCACTTGTAACAGCGAGTCTAGGCTTAATCCGACGGAAACATGCACTGAAGAATTTTCATTTGATGAAACCATAAGGAGATCTACGAAAAGCAAGGGAACGGCAAGGGAATCCGGAAAGGAACTGCAGATTGCTGGTAACAAAATGTTGGCTGCAGCCACTGGTATTAATCAGTTCGCATGTTTCGGTCGTGGCAAAAAGAACAATCAAAAGAAGAAAGGCGTTTCCGATGAATCGCTAATGGAAACCTCCACCAAATCCAACAAAAAATCGTCAAAACAAAAGCAGCTGGAAGAGCCTTTAGATTCGGCAGCAAGTAGTCAATCGTATCAGCAAGATACACCACGTCAGAAACGAAGCAGTCTTACAAAACTAGAATATGCTCCAAGCAACGATCCAAGCAACCTAGAACGAAAGCAAAATCTATCAAATAAGCGACTCTCTTGGCAAGAGGTTCCAGGAAATGACAATGAGAAAAGTCTATCAGGGGCAGCTCCAACTAAACCGTCTGCATCCGAGCCACAAATGGCAGCCCAAAGCAATCCTTCTAAAGGTGGCGACAATTGGGAGCCATGTCAAGCTTACTGTAATCCAGATCGTCCGCGTGGGTCTGATGCCTCAGTCCTTCAGCAAACTCAAATGGCGTCCTCAGTGAGTGCTCGTGAAGTAAATAATATGACAGTCCCAGGAAATCAGAACCAGCTTAACACGCTATGCGAAATGATTAAGATGCAGCTCTCACATTCGCCAGATTTCATTTACTACGATGCCAAGTGGCGCATCATCGAAATACTGCGAGATGTACAAAAGCGCAATCTGATCCACACCAAGGCTGAACCTGAAAACTGTGGAATTGTATACAAGGCGCAGGCAAAGCAATCAATTTGCCCAACAACTTTTCTTTGTGTGGATCAGGCAGCCTCATATAATAGAAATGGAACCCAGGAGCAGACATGCTCGTGTCCAACCTCTTCTGCTGCTGGTGGAAATGGATCCCAAATGACTCGAATCAGCTTTCCAGCAAAGGCCAGAGAATGTCCCTACTGCTACCCCATACAACGATAGCGTTGATTCATCCCTCTTATCAGCCAACTGCTCAGCTGATCGTCGGCCCTGACCAAGTTTTCAGAGATAAGTGAAAGCAAAACAATGCCCGCTTATCGATTGGCAGTTTCTCTCCAAGTGTAACCGAATATGGAAGCATTGCTCAAGAATTCCAAGTTACTGCAGTTTTGGCCGAGTTTACTGCTGGGTGTACTCTTAGCTCTGAGTATTAAGTATATTAAGGATAGGAAAAAAGTGCAGCAACGGCAGACTTCGAGTAGAAGCGAGTTGGCTGGTGAAGAAGACATTGCGGGTAAGATCTAAATACTGCTTTCATAAAGTTATAACTACATAACTTTTCTTAGTTGAATTCCCGCATCCGGATGTGGACACCATACAACCCGCTTTGGAGGAGAAGCCACATGTGCCTTTCGTGCAGGGACAGAATCTCAATCCTGATGGTGCCCGACGCTTCTATGAACTAGTGCGTGGTCGCCGCAGTGTGCGCGCGTTTGACGCTAACAAGAAACCATCTGTAGCAATAATAGAGGATTGCATACGTGCTGCTGGTACAGCACCAAGTGGAGCTCATACTGAACCATGGACGTTTTGTGTTGTGGAAGACTTGGTAGTCAAGAAAGCTGTGCGGGATATAGTGGAGCATGAGGAGCATATCAACTACAGGACGCGCATGCACGCCCAGTGGGTGACTGATCTTCGACCATTACAAACAACTGCGACGAAGCCATATTTAAGTGATGCGCCCTATCTTATTCTGATCTTTAAGCAAACGCACGGTATAACTGCGGACGGTCGGAAAAAACTGCATTACTACAACGAGATATCAACGTCTATAGCAGCTGGTGTACTCCTCTGTGCTTTGCAAGCAGCTGGTCTTTGCTCGCTTGTCACAACACCCCTCAATTGTGGACCTGCCTTGAGGCGATTGCTCGACCGGCCCGCGAATGAGAAACTTTTGATGCTGCTGCCTGTTGGTTATGCGGCTGAGGAATGCCGAGTGCCAGATTTGGACCGCAAGAGTCTTCAAGATATAATGGTGAACTATTAGACACTTTGTCCTTATTAAGGCACATTTATTATCAGTTTAAATAAACACAAGCTAATTATCAAGCTGCAAAATCAAATTCAATTATTAGTTGTAGCTCGTCGATAATCGATAAATATCGCGAGTGACTGCCGAAAAACAGCTGTAATTGCTGGACAATAGTTTGTACTATGGAAACCGTTTGCTCTCAATAAGTGCGAGTGAGATCCCTTCAGCATAATGAGTGTAAATAAAACGCTCATAGTTTCTCTTGAATAACCTATTACAGGAATGAGGGACATAAAAAACTATGCTGTACAATTTTAAATTTAAGTTACATTTTGAATAATTTTGTATTGACTTTTGTGAAATATGTATAAGTACAATTTCGGACACAGAGCGGCAAAACATAAGAATAAGGGACTATTTTTTGAATAAGTATAAAGTTTTCTTGTCGGAAAAGCAATTATAATTGTCATCAGAGAGCTTTAGAAATAAAGGACAATCTTTCGTGACGAGATGGCTTGTACCATGATAGATTCGATTATAACGAGACATTGGGCGAGCTATCGATATACATATAGAATATTTCGATTACAGTAAGCATCAGAAATCTAATCATTTGAAGTTATATTTTTTTAACAAAAACTTGTCTAGTACGTTTCGGTATATTGAAAAATTAAATTTGCTATTTTTATGGTTTCATTTGACTATTAAACACAAATTAATTAGTTTTAGATGACTTTAAATAAAAACGTTTCAGAAAAGATGCACAATTATCGCTCTTTTTTAGTATATGCGTTCCCGATTAAATACGCCGAGCTTGTATTTTTGAAAATGGTTATTTAGATGTTTTACCACTAAATTTGCCTTTAAGCTGGCAATCTGAGTGACCATTAATAATATATAATATACCTTGTAGTATTAAAAAATAGTTCAATATAGAGAACTCGCTTTCTTTATACTTTTTTAGCTTTTGTTTTCAATTACCAAAATGCATTCCTTTCTGTAATTCTTCAAAATTTATCATTTTTTAACTACAATTTGATCATCATGATGAATATATCCATATGGCTTAAAACTAATCCTTTTTGTGAAAAACAAAGATACAAAGGCTGTTTAAAAAGTTAAGAATTTGCACAAGATTTTTTTAAATATACTAATATACCGTATAAGGTGTAACCAGATACTAATAGTACTAGTATTATTGGTAGATTTCTACTCGTAAAATAGCAAATTCCAAATTGAACATGCGGCCACGCTACTTGCAGCAAGTCATTTTATAAATAAATTTTCAATGTGTTGGGTCGGTCGCGCCGTCGGGAATTGACATATTTCCAGTGAACCGAGTGAAGAAATAAGTAAATATATCAAATAGTTCAAAGTCATATGCAGGCGCAATTGTTCGAGAAAAATGCTGGCTTGCAATTACGTTTTTAATAACCATAAACGTGTGCTATACTGTCGATGCAACAGCAAATAAGTGGGATAGAATGAGAGCGCAAAGCAGATGGCAAAGAGCGTCGCGCCGCATTGGTGTTGGTTTGTGTGTGCATGTGAAGTAGAAAGCGGCGGTAAAAACTTGTAAAAACCACACATATTATACATATATATGTGTACAATAAATGTAAGGTTTTTATTTCCGCCGAGATTGATTTTATCTTCAATTGGAAATTAAAATAAGTCAGACTTATTGCACTTCAGAATTTGCAAGTCAAAACAAAACAAACGTGAAACGTAGCCGAAAAACGCCTGCGAGCGTATGTGTGCGAGTGTAATAAGAAAGACCCATAGCGAAAAGCAAAAAAAATATAGTGCATACGAAGAGCAAGCGCAAAACGCAATTGATGAAATTCGTGATAATCACAAATTTGTATTAACAAATGGTTGAATAATGTTTAAGCCAGGGCTTTGAAACTGAAAACAATATACAAATATCAAAATAACGCCTGCCATTTTGTAAGGTATTATTAAAACGTATGGAAACATAATTGGGCTAAATTATTATTGCCGACACATTTGCGCCTTTTGTTGCCTTGAGGTGAGTTGTAATTGTGTCGTTATTCTTGCAAAGAGTTGTTTTCAGTCAGTGCTTGTGTCCAAACTGTACTAGAGATGGGAGTGTGTCGTACTCGTGCTTACGTGTAAACGAAACAACAACTCAACAATCAAATGTGTCAATCTAATTAAAAGTCATTTTAAATTCTAAACTTAACTGTGTACTTAAAACCTTAAAAATGTAAACTGATTGGATTGATGATAAATATCGATATCATATATCGTTTACAAAAATTGTGTTGATAAGTCATAAGTTGAAATTATTAAATGTAAAATGTTTAATCATTCATAGAATATCACTGGAGATTTTAAATTAAATAAACTTGAGTGAATTCGGTAGAAAATGTTGAAAGTGCTGTTTTAGATAGAACACGCGCTCATCTCTAGTTCAAACTGTACCATATTGTTGGAATTCTGGCGACAGAGACAGAGAGAGAAAGAGCGCATAACAATTTTCGTTTTGCTCCCTTTGCAGCTCTCTTTCTCTATCGACTCATAATGCGAGCACGGATGATAATCAGCTGCTGCCAATCGACCTAAACAGTTATATCAATTAGCAGCCACGATTTACTACGTAAGGCATAATACGTAGTAGATACTCGCGTCACGCAACAGTAAACAAACTGCAAAAACATGAGTCGCCTACAGAAACAACAACTGCAGCGCAATCAGTGCGAAATTGTAATCGGCAGTAGCAGCAATACGAAGAGCAGACGTAAACCTCCGCCACCGCCGCCTCCGCGACAGGATATTGACATAATGGAGCACATCAATGGACACGCGGCAAAGACGACAACCACCAATGGTAACGGCAAATCGACGAAGCGTCGAAGGCAGAGCGACGATGAGCCACAACCGCACTTGACCAATGGAATCAACAGCAAGCATGTCAAGTTGACGGAAGCGGCAGCCATCTCCAGCCCCAGCTCTGCGTCAAGCTCTGGTATCGGGTCCTCGGGTGGACAGCGTCACAACAATAACAGCAAATCTGTTAACTACAATAATAATAATAACAACAACAAGACCAATAACAACGTAAGCAGCGCGAATGTGCGACAATATCACAATAACAACAAGAAGAAGCAGAGCTCCAATACCAATAATAATAGTAATAGCAACACAGATGCAACTGCATCTACAACAACAACTGTGGAATACAGTTACCGCAATAACATAACCACCATACCCACGCCGCCCTCGCCCGCCTCGCCGGCCTACCCACCGCTCGCATCGCCGGATGTAGTATGCATTTCGGACGCGGAGAGCGATGAGGAGAATGAATGTGCCGAATATTATGACCAAGAAACGGAGGAGGATAGCGAGTTGGAGATCGATGAGTCGACCCCTGCCATCGTTCCCACTACCACAGGAGGAACTATTAGACAGCCGAATAATAACAACAAGGCGGCGGCCGCAGCGGCTGCAGCTGCAGCAGCAGCGGCGGCGGCAGCAGCCACCACATTGCCCTCCCCATACACGATTCCTACAAGCAACACCAATCCACTGGATCTCGATAACGAGGCCCATCAGCGGGATTTAGAGTACGTGACCGACTTGTGTTCTTATGGTGAGTAAATGCTTTTCTGTCTAGACTTTTAGTGTTTGAAAATTATTAATACTATTGATAAGCGGGCGCTGACGTTGTCTGGCCGGGCTGGGAAGTGGGGTTGGCGTGTGGTCAATGCAACGACCTCGTCCTCTCTCGCAATCCTTTCGAAAGTGGGGCACATGCATTCAACCTTGACATACTTTGCCACACAAACAACGTGTATGAATGCTGCTATTTGGGTGCTCGCCCACTGCTATTCACCCCAAAATAAACTCAACTCACCTTAACTCACCACCACGACAATCGGACATAACGTTGACTGTCTATGCATGACTTTGTACTGTAATGTGTGTGAGTATGTGCTTGAATTTATGTATGTGTCTACATAGGCAATTGATTTACTTGAACTTGGCACTGCAATTTGCCCAGCAACAACTATATGTGGATATTTATATCTACATATAACATGTATGTATGCATGTAAACACGTTAGCCTTTGTGCCTAATTGATAATTTGTTATTTACCTTTGAGCATAAGTCGAAAAATCACACGATGGCAAACGGCAACCTTCTCTACTGACCTTCCCTGTGCGTTGCATTTTTGTTATCATGTGTTCTGCATATCTTGCCCTAACTCAGAGAGTGTAAGCGCTCTTGCTCTCTGTAACGGTTCTGCGTTCGTGTGCGTGCCATTAAGTATGGAGCTGAGCCCGCTCTGTGGTGGGTACAGCACCGCACTCGCTACAACGATCGCTTCTAGCAAACGAATATTTTGGCAGCGCTAACAGTTCATTAACATAGATTTGCTTATCACAAAGGAATGTATTCACTTAACATAATCGTAAACCACAGATAGTTAAATGAGTTTCGCTTTGCAGCTGTTTATCATATAATTTAGGATTATATAGCGTATTCCACTTTCAGTCTACTCGTCAAAATAAAAACAAAAATTTTGTGCGTTAACAATTGAAGAAGCAACTAAAAAATTCACATATCGCTCATCAAGGCCAAAAATTGCTTGTTTTATGTTTTGCAGTTTAAAAATAAAGCGAACTAACAAGCACTTATTAAATTCACTGATGAAATTCAATTTATATTGTAAAATATGCAATTTTTGATGGTCATTTTGATAGCAATTATATATATTTATACATATATATATATATAAAAAAAACAAGTTTCCATACATAAAGTGGTTCGTGTTGTCATTGCATTTTTTTTTTTTTGTTCAACATTGCATTTAATTCGTTTTGTTTTATGTGTTGTTGAACAGTTTCTGAGAATGTAATTAAACAAAACACAAAGAAAGGTAGAGAGCTCAAATACATAATGCCCGTATCACGATTTCAGTTATTACTGATAAGACTTCTAACTAATTGTTTAATCTTCGCATTTAAGAATTGTATTAAAAGTAAAGTGCAATTACAAAGCAAGTAGCTCAATTCAGTTGAACTACTTGCAATTATATTTCTTCAGTTATTCCTTGCATTTGCCTTCCTTAATACTTCTGTTTGTTGGATCAATACATTTGTTGGCCATTCAAAAGTATTTTTTTTAATATTCATACCGCCCACATCGCCCATCTCAGTCAGGCAAGGAAGAAAGAGCTGACACTACTGGGTTCATTGCACCCTTTGTACAAAAATTCGCGTAAATTTCCGAAACGCGTTAGCAACTTGTGTTTTGAAATGAAATACGTATTAAATATAATATGTAACTGGTTTATTGCAACAATGGCGAGCAAGGTGATTTCATTAACCTCCTCTCCTGCCATGTGTCATTGTGCCGAGAACAAACATTTCACAATATGCTAAAAATTGAATTGAAAGAGCAGTAGAAAGTGGAAGTTGAATGCGCCTATTTACATGTGTGCATATGTTCATATGTATTTAGTTTTATTCTTAATCCCATTGACATGATTGTGAATTGATGAAAATGAAATGAGTTGCAAATACAAACGAATTTCGTAGAAGAATAAAGGCCACAGGTTCAAGGACAAATGTCCAGCAATGGCATTCAACTCTCTCTCTCTCTCTATCTCTTTCACATATTTGTGTTCTCTTCTCTGTTTGCCGCCGACTCAGACCGACTGCTAAATACGGTGGGTATTCATCAAATACCACCCAGTGCTTGTGGGGGAGGGTAAACCAAACAAATATTAGTCACTTGGGAAATTTTTATTAAATGTTCACGGGCATGTTTTTACTCAGTGAATTTTCGTCGCTTTAGATAAGCAGTTGTTTTATGCCTAATGTGCAAATGTCGTCTGTAAATTGTCAAAATGCTAGACAGGGCCAATGAACCGATAAGGCTGTATAGTGGACAGACAGGAGGAGAGAGCTGGTTAACAGGCCTTATTTCATTGGCTGCTGCGCACTCTGTTGCTCTTCTTGTACATACTCTTTGCTCTCAGTGGGTCAGCCACCTGCTGCAATGACGCCCCATACTGTTTGTTGTCTTATGAAATGCATGGGCACAATGTACATAGTACATATGTACATATGTACATATATATTTGAGAATGTACAGAGTCGCACGTGCTGCGTCGCTACTCAATTGCGATAATGCTAATCACATGTGTCAACCAACTACAAAGCAAACAATTAAATAGTTTCGCCTCTACTTATCTCTCTCTCTTCCTCAATGAGAATGTGAGTGAATGACATGTATTGATTCTGGATGTTCTCTTTGTGTTAGTTATTGCTCTCATTTTCAATTATGCTATGCTCACATACTAATCAATTGCATTGCATTCTATTTTTATATTTTCTTCTTTGCTTTTCCAGTCAAACTGTACAGCGATGAGCGGGTGAGCTTGAATGATTTCAAAATAATTCGCGTGCTTGGCACAGGCGGTAAGTAAGAGCAGCAAATCAAAGTAAATACTCATACTAAATATAACTCTTATTTACTTACATTCAGCATATGGACGCGTTTTTCTGGTGCGCAAACTGACCAGGCACGATGCTGGTAAATTGTATGCCATGAAAGTGCTCAATAAGATCACGGTAGTGCAAAAGCGCAAAACGGCTGAGCATACAAAAACGGAACGTGTGGTAAGTAAAACGAATGTAAAGAGTGAGAGAAATAAGTAAGCCGACCCTTTCAATGACGACAAACGTGTGCAAATTACACGATCGAAAAGCAAAGCTAATTGAAATTAAACCTTCGGCTGATGCACGTACGCGAAAAGCAAAAGAAGCAGAGAGATGCGAAAGCCAAAAGTAGCCAAAAAAAGTAGTGAGAACCAAGCGTGCTCGTAGCACACATACACATAAGAGTTCATATACATACATACCATACAATGGTGTATGGTGTAAGCTCGCTCAACTTGTTGCACCGGCAAAAAGCTAACGGGATGGCTAAACAAGAGAAAGATTAAAAGAGAACAAGAGAGCCAAGTATACAAACGAGAGGCAAGCTGATCAACTGCGGGTAGATTTATGTTGGTATATATGTATGTGTGTGTATGCATTCAATCACAACCGGTTCGGTGCGCGGCATTGAAAATAGAAAAGCTAATGCAAAACTTGGTTAAATAACTGCAAACAGGTGTAGAAGGAGTGAGAGTGTTTGATAGCCGCAACCTAATATAACAAGGGCATAGTTTGACTAAATAATGTTAATTCTTTAACAGAGTGCGGTTTTTCTCCATCTCTCTTACGCACTTGTAACACTTACAATGTATACAGACATATTTCAATGTAAATAACGAAGACTATGACGCTTGTGCTACTAACCTAGATAGTGGCACAGTAAAAGCAGTAGGCGTACAATACAAGGGGGAAGTGATTGCCGGCTCTTGTTGTATAGGAATTTCCTGCTTATGCTTGTTTCTGTTGTTTTTGCCGAAATATGAAATGGGGAATAAAGACGCAAAATGTGAAAGTTGAAAACCAACAACAACAACGACAGATGCTTAACAATTGTCTATGTGCAGAAATAAAAAAGAGAAAGAAGTAAATAATTTCAATATGAAATTAAATAGTGCAAAAATAATCGTTTCACTTTCCCGCATTCACTTAAATGTTATGTGTTTGGATTGTATGTGTGTGTGTGTGTTTTGGGGCAATATGTTGTGTTTGGGCATTTTATGCCAAGGGGAAGTTCCCACAACAGCTGATTTGTACAGTTATCTGCTCAATCAAGACTTGCTGGCAACAAAAACAAAAAAATCCCCGAATAGAAAATAACAGAAATGGCCGCAAAATGAATAGGTAAATAAACAAGCAAAAGCATAATGAAAACGACGTCAGCGAAAGCCGAAGAAGAAATAAAGCAGACTAACGTAATGTTATCGATTGATTCGTGCTCATGTAGTAATCGATGTTGATCAGTTAACAGCAAATCTCATTTACTGATCTATCGAACTAATAAATGAATGATTTTCATGATATCTGTCAGGTGCTGGAGGCAGTACAGCGAAGTCCGTTCCTGGTCGGATTGCATTACGCATTTCAGTCATCATCGAAGCTGTATCTAGTGCTGGGTAAGCTAGAGAGGAATCTACTCGTCTTTGCCATCCTTATTAACCGATAATCCTTATAGACTTTGCGAATGGCGGGGAGTTGTTTACGCATCTCTATCATGCTGAGCACTTCGAGGAGTCACGGGTTCGCGTTTACATTGCCGAGGTGGTGCTGGCGCTGGAGCAGCTGCATCAGTTGGGCATTATATACCGAGATATTAAGTTAGAGAACATTCTACTCGATGGCGACGGGCACATAGTGCTCTCCGACTTTGGCCTGTCTAAGATACTCACCGCCGAGAATGATTTTCGTGCGCACAGCTTTTGTGGCACCTTGGAATACATGGCGCCGGAGATAATACGTACTGCGCCACCGGGTCATGACAGTGCCGTCGATTGGTGGTCAGTGGGAGTGCTGACATTTGAGCTGCTGACGGGCGCCTCACCGTTTGCCACCTCAGATGCGCAGAGTCAGCAATCGGAGATCTCCCGACGCATACAAAAGGAGCAGCCATTGGTACCATCATCATTTAGTCCACAAGCCCGCGACTTTGTGATCAAGATGCTGGAAAAGAATCCGAAGCAACGACTGGGCGGCAATCATCGCGATGCCAGCGAGATCAAAAATCATCCATTCTTTCACGGCATCAACTGGCAGGAGCTGCGCAGCAAGCGCCGCAAAGCGCCCTACAAACCAACGCTGAATGCCGAGGATGATGTGCAAAACTTTAGTAATGAATTCACCGATCAAGCGCCAGAGGATCCCGAGTGCGAAGCACCACCCTCACGAATCCGTCTGTTCCGGGGCTACACCTATGTGGCGCCCGAGCATTTGGAGCGAATGCGACGCGATAATCTCTGCCAGATTGAGTACTGCAATCCGGATCTGCATGTGAGTGCACTTTCCCAGGCCCCAGTCTGCAACTTGTATTGATCTAGTTTCTTTTGCAGAATATACCCTGTCGTCCGGATGATCTGACGCTGGGCTCAAGGCGGGTGAGCGGAGCCTATGGCGTTTGTTACTTTGTGATTGACGTCACCATGCAGATTGTGTTTTTGGCCAAAGTGATACCACTGTCCAAGTTTCGTGCCTCTGAGGTGGATGCCCTCACCTCGTGTGCGCTGGATAGGCACAGCCACGAGCGCATTGTCAACTATCACGGTACGTTCCGGGACAGGTGCGAGGTGTGGATCATCATGGAGTATCTGTGCGGTGAGGAGCTGACGAACTATTTGCAAAGCAAACAGCTCGATGAGCAGATATGTCGCGACATTTTCGTGCAGCTGGTGCAGGCGATTCAGCATATGCATGCCAAGCATTTCATTCATGGTGACATTAAGCCCGAGAACATTATGTTTGTCAGCAACGACTCCATGGACATCAAGTTGGTGGACTTTGGCAACGCGTGGTAAGTGGCAATAAGACTGCTAATATTCTCGACCCTTTTTTAATATTCAAATGTAATCCTTGCAGCTACAATAGCAAGTTCCAAAGCTGGCGAGATAAGCCACGCTACACACTGGACTATGCACCGCCTGAACTGCTCAAGGATCGCAATGTGGTCACCTATTCGCCGGCTGTGGACATTTATGGACTGGGCGCAACGCTCTACATGATGCTGGTGGGTCATCCGCCATATCGTGCCTACCGCGGCGACATGGCACATACGCCCGAGGAACATCACAAGCTGCGCAAGCGCATGGAGAAGGAGTCCTTCAATCAGACCTCAGCACGCTGGCTGAACGCAAGTCCACAGTTTAGGCAGTTGGTCAGCTGGTGCCTGCAGAAGGATCCAGCCAATCGGCCGCAACTGAGCGATATTCTCGACAGCGAATGGCTGCAACAGGGAGGAGATCCTGATGTGGACATTGTCCCACTGCCCGAACAGGTGGTTGTCGATCTGAGCGAGGATACCATGGAGCAGCTGGTGGAGTTGCCGGTGAAATCCGTACCCGAACGAACGGAGGAACTGTCACACTTAGAGGACGACGAATTGGCTGTATTTGATCCCGACTTTGAGGAACTCACCGACTTGGTGGGCTTCGATGAGAATGCGCCACCATTGCGACTGCCCGAAGAGTACTATGCGAATCAGCCGATTGAGAGCGATGCCCCAGCGTTTGTCGCCGAGCCGCCCACACAGATGCTGCCACCAGATGTGCCGCCACTGCGGATTGATGTCGAGCAACGTCCACGCACGCGACAACAGCGTCGCACTGAACTGCGCCAGACGGCGGGCACGCCACCAGAGCCAGAGGACAGCAAGGCGGGACTGTATCTGCTGATGCAGAAGCTGGCACCAACTGTGGCTGAGGTTGAGCTGGTCCGGCAACCAAGAAGAATGCCACCGCGACCAAAATCCCCGAAGCCATTGGATGATCTTTATGGCTTTGGCAAGGTGAAGGCGAGCTGGAGCAAATCACGTGCCAGCTGGAGGCACTTTTGCCTGCTGCTCAATGGCGTCCAGCAGGTGCTAAAGACTCGCTTTAAGAAGACGCGACGCGTTTACTGTGCACCCGCCATCAAGACCGAGCGGCTCGACGAGGCCTACGAGAAGCCGTTAATATTCCCCCGTCCTCGACCGGCCCAGCCCAAGGTGAAAAAACCGCCCCGCGTCTCCCGGCCGCCCACACGTGTCCAGCCGGAGCGAGCGCGTGCGCTGCGCCAGCGTTATGTGTTTGAATGACAGCCACAGAGTGAGGAGGCGGTTGCAGTAGATTTGCTGGATGTGAAGACGGAAGAGGAAGAGGAGGAGCAACGGCAACTGCAAGCGGTGCTCGTGACGACAAGCGAACAGTTGGTGCAGTCGGTGCAGGGTCAGGGGCTGTGCAGCTGACGACAGACAAATGAAGTGACGAGGACAAAGACAAGGACCATAAGACGCATACGACGCGGCCAGCTGGCAACCATATAGTAAATACATCCACACACCAACACACACATACACATACACATACACACAAATATGCATACATCTATGTATAGTTAGTTGATAAGGAGCCAGGAGAGAGGAGGAGGTTAAAAGTGGGCCTAAACGGATCATGGAACAGCACCAAAGATCCTGTCAATAGAGATTTAGCCGTTGTTATAATGTAATGTTTAAGTTGTATTTTGACTTTTGGAATATCTACTCCCCCACCCCAGCCCCTAAACACCTCCTTTAAACTGTTTAGCACATTTTGTTGTTTTAATATTACTTTAGAAACTAAAACATAAAACATGCTTTGAAAAGTGCAAAATTTTTAAAATTTTTGAGAGAAATCGCATTAAAGGCGAATTGTAAAACTAGTTAAGAGTAAAATTAGTTGATTAAGCTAAAAATGTATAGACAGACACGCATACACATATACATATATACATAAATATATAAAGAGTGAATAATATTAATGATATATGATAATACGCTTTAAGTTGTGCTCTACGTTAAGTTTACGATTTATTGTTAAACACAAACAACAATTAATCAGTTACTAAGTGCGAATGTTCTGATTCTGAATTAAATATACATTTTCTAACCTACACACAATTGAATTAATTTAATATTTACATTTTAAAATCATTTTCCTGCTTTGTTAACTTGTGCTTTCTTTTCCTAATGTGTTGTTAGCCAAAAAAAAAACTTTTGTAATAGTTTCATACATCAAAATTATGTGAATTGAATTGAAATAAAAATGTAAAATACAATTATTTAATGAATTTGCTTATGATTTCCGAACACACACATATCTGCAGAGACGGAGAGAATGTCGAAGAGAAAGGAGTCCCAACATTTAATATATTAAAGTTGCCTTTTAACAAGTTGCCTTACAAAACGATGAAAACAAATACGAAAATGTTTAAACAAAACTCCAACAAATAATAATTACAAATGACGAAAGTAAAGAATATTAATTAACAGTTAAGCGGAAGCCAAAATACAAAACGCTGAGTTAAATTAATTATATATAATCAAAGAACCACACACGAATAGTTTTTACTAGTGAAGCAATAGACTCTTTTCCCGCCCCCTTTAATATTACATCGTATAATTAAATCAATACCTTTATGTTATAAGCAACACACACACACACATACCAAAAGGGGATTTCAAGAATATAACAATCAATAATTATATCTTTTAGCATACAATATCATTGATATTAAGTATCAAAGCGGATGGACACCATCGGGGCGTTGTTTTTAGTTGTAAAATAAAAACAGTAAGGAATACACACATAATTAACTAGCGCCTAAGACACCAAAGTTTGTATATAAAGTTAAAATAAAATATTTCAAATAATGAACATTTACGAATTGTTAATAATTTATGGCAAAATTGGCATTTTTTTACTCAATGAGGCTAATTTTAAATGCCTTTTTTGTTTAATAGTTCGGTTCAGTTTGTGATTGTATTATTTATTGCATATTACATAAAACAATTTAATTTCTATGATTTATCAACATTCCGCTAATGTTTACGCTTCTTGCCCCTGCCTCCACCTCCGCCAGCTCCTCTGCCTCCTCCTGACTTGCCAAACTTTTTGCCTGTATAGTTTTTACTATTGGAGCGTCGCTTCTCCTCCCACTTGAGCTGCTTGTCGGAGGATTTGTCCTTGTTGAAGACTGCATTGCTGGTACCCTGCCCCTTCGACTTGCCCGTCTCCTCTAGCAAGGCAGAGAAGTCATCCGCCGCGGCAAAGAGCGAGCTCATATCTGCAAATAGTTGTTTTGATTAATGCGCATAAATTAGTTAATTATTAATTAATTAATGTTACGCATACGCACCGTTGCTGTGTTTCAGTTTCTGTGCGAAGCCACGTTCATTGAGCATGGCCTCCTTGCGGGATTTCTTTGACTTGGGCGGCGCATCCTCATCATCATCCTCGTCGGGACTCTCGGGCGCCTCACTTGAGTCGTCGCTGTCGCCGCCATCCATTAAATGGGAACCCGCATCATCATCGTCATCTTCATTATCATCCAAAGGTTCCAGGTCAATGGAGCCTGTCTCATCGTCAGACTGATCCTCTCCGCCAGACATCTCAGCCTCCTCCTCATCCTCGTCATCATCCATATCCTCTGCACCGTCATCTGCCCAATCATCTTCCATTTCGTCCATCTCATCATCCTCTTCAGACTTTCTCTTCTTCTGCTTCTTCTTGGACTTATCCGCCTGCAGCTCTCCGCCCAGCTCCTGCAGGTAGTTCAGCTCGTCCTCATCGTCGTCAGCTGCACCCTCCTTCGCCTTCTTGCCAAAGAAGTTGTCCAAGTAGCTCTCAAACTCATCATCATTTACCTCGCCCTCCTTCAAGTCCTCCTCGTCAACAGCCGCCGCCTCTTCCTTCTGCTGCTCAATCTTTGGCTGCTTCTTGTTCTGTTCCGCGAGCTCGGCCTGCTTGCGCTTATGTTCCAGGTAGTTAAAGATGAACATCTCATCCTCGGTGCAGTTGGTTTTGGTTAGAGAACGCACCGGTTTACCACGTGCTCCATAGGAGGAGTAGCGTTTATGGGCGACGCTGGCGGCGCCTTCAGCTGCCGGCTGGTGTTCCAGCTTCTTGGGGTTCTTGAAGGCGAAACGCTCCAAGAAATGGGGCAACCCAAAGTCCCGCAGCGGATCACCATAATAGTCAATACGCTTCTCTGTGAAAAACAAGAAACTGAGTGAAATGCTGGATCAGAAAAGGATTGATCCACTTACCCAGCAGTATCTGCTCGGCAAACACCTGCACCGTGGGGTGGTAGTGCTGCCGCAGCAGGAGCAGCTCGTGGCGCAGCGCGTAGCCGGCGCCGGCAAAGGCTGGCACGCGATGATAGGGATCGTACTTGCAGGAGTCGATGTTGCGAACCTTGGCATCGGTTGTGGGCAGATTGAGATGATGCCAGGAGCTGGGCTTCTTTTCCTGCTTCACCTCTTGATCTGCCTTCCCCTCCTCTTGATCTGCCTGCTCCTCCTCCTCCTCTTTCACATCCTTGTAGACTTCCTCACCCTCACCATCACTACCAAACTTGTCCAGATCCGCGGCAGTTGCAGCGGGCAGTACTTGCTGGGCTTGCTCCGCCATCTGGGCATCACCCAGTCCACCGTGCAACTCCTTGCGCATGCGCAGCAGCTTGTGCAGCACAATGAGGCAACCAGCGGCCATATGAGGCGGCGCGTATAGCGCCAGCTGAAGCAGACGCTTCACAAAGGCCTGAGCCCGCGCCACATGCTGATCAATGTGGATGGCACGATGCACAATGTGCAGCAACTGCCCCGCGGTCTTGGTGCCAATGTTGATCAGATTCAGATCCAGCAGCTTCACATACAAGGCATTGTAGAAGCGATCCGACTTTTCCGTCTTCACGGTGATCAGCTGGAGCAGCAATCCCAGCGTTTGGACAGACACACGTATGTCAGCCAGATGTACCAGACGATAGATGGTGTCCTGCATCTCCTTGTTGAGCAGCTCAGTGCTGCCCTTGGCGGGCTGTGCCTCCGTAATTGCTTTCTGCAGGCAACGAAGGATCGCCTGCATGGTGCGATTGTTAACGGCGCCCTTCTGGACAAGCACCTTGAAGAGCGCAAAGCAGATGTTGACCAGCTTGGTGCAGACCTCGGGTCGGCCGGAGGGCGCTATGCTTGAAAGGAAGCACAATGCAAAGTGCTGTGCCCGCTCGGAAATGTTATTTCGAAAGAGCAGCTTCTCCGCCTCAGCAACAATGACGCCGCACATATTGGGATGCCGTTGGGCAACTTCGCTGAGATGATGCAGCGCCTTGGAGGCAATCTTTGCAATGGGGTCGCCCAGCTTATTGACCAACATCGTTAGCAGCATCTGCTCCTTTTCCGGTGCATACGCTAGCAGCTTTGCCGAAGCCACAATAGAGGCGGTCTTGTTGTGCTCCTGGCCGGTTTGCAGGCCCTGCATCAGGTTCTTGAGATATTCGTGATATTGGTCCTTCAACTCGTTCTCAAAGTACCAGTAGGCATAGATGCGACGTGTCTGTTCTTTGTGCAGGTCCTGCTTCTTTAGATGTTTCCAGTCGGCGCCGCGTGTGTGGACAGCGTAGAGCTTACGATGTGGTGGCAGCAACACTTGTTGCCACAAATCGTTTAACACTGCAACGACATCGTTGCTGCTCTTGTTGGATATCTTGCAGAAGCCAAGCAACGTGGACAACGCCTCTAGGTTGCCCAGGGGATTGCTGGTGACGAGTAAAGCACCAGCATTGGCGCGATCCTTGGCTGTACCTTTGTGCAAGGCTGTCTGCAACCAGCGTGCATCGCTGGGGTTACCTAGAGTTGCAAAAATGTTAGCGAATGTTCTAAAGAAATAGCTATGTGACTTACGCTTATTGTATGTATTCTTTTCAGCCTCGTAGGCATTTTTGCAGAGATTGAAAAGCTCTAGCTGCTCGTTCTCCTTCATGTCCAGCACTTCATCGCTGCAGGGGTAATCCGGGTGCTGATCATTAACATTTTCAGCGATTAATCTTCTCAAATATACGGCAAGTTACTCACCACATGATACCACTTCTTTTGCGCATCGTCGTCGTCTGTGTGCGGCTGATACTTGTTGCGCATCTTGGACTTGTTCGCCACATCACCCACCTCCTCCTCGCTGTCTGTGGCCGCATCAGCTGCTTGCTCCTTCTCCCCGCCGTCGTCATCAAACTTTATGCGCTGCGGCTTCTTTACTTTACCCGCAGCGTCAAGCAGCAATTTGTGCTTACCGCTCGCTGGCTGTGGCACCTCCTCCACTTCATCGTCGTCTCCAAATTTAATTTTTTGTGGTTTTTTTACTTGACTTTGGCCATTTGCAGGTGCTTTACCGTTGGGTCGCTTTGGAAATGGTGTTTTTTTGTTGTGCTTCTCTTTGACTGGCTTTGTCTGCACCTCGCCATCATCGTCGAAGATAATTTTTTTATTTTTCAATGGACCATTGATTTGCACACCTGTAGCCACTGCTGCCGGCATGATTTTAGTTAATATTAAGCAAATTAAGCATTAAACAAACTGCTGTTAGTAAAATAAAATGCACTGCACGTGTATTACACCCAGTGTGACCGGAAGTCAAATTGCAAGATATACCAGTATAATTCCAAAAATATACCGCAATATGCGAATTCCATAATTAATTATTTTGGCTACACTTTCGAGCTTTCCAATTTTCGGGAATATCTATGCAAAATTCTTAAGCAGCCTAATAGAAATTCAATGCAAAAAATCTGGAAATCATTTTCTTCAGGATTGAAATATCAAAAGTATATAATGCCACTCACCACGAAACTGCAACATCGATATTTTAAGGTGACCTTTTTGCACATATCGATTATTTTTGTTTTGAAGGCACAATTTTCATTGTTAAATAGCTTATTTTAAAATTTGCGTTTGAGTACAGTCGTTCTACAAGCTGCATAGTTTTTATAAAACAATACTAATAAAAATAAACTTTTCAAAACAGGGCGCCCTTTTTAAATATACTATATTCAACCAACAGGTAATTACAGTGGTGGTATATCTTGGCATATTTATCAACGTAAAACCGTATTTTTTGCAATACAACTTGCTGGTCACTCTGGATACGTAGTGCTTCGTTTATTTATTGTTGTAAAAAAAACAACAACGCTAGCGGTTGTGCGTCGCACGGTTTTTCGCCAGACAATTTAATTTTATTAAGCGCTTGCTAGTGCTTCGTTTATTCGTGAGCTTGCTGGTCAACAAACAAGCTTAAACGTGACTCGACTTAAAGCTTAATAAAGAGCACCTTTGTGCAGTGATTGCTTGCTAACGCTAAAGCAGCAGCAGCTGAAACTTCGTTTTGTGCATTCGCCCCTCAATTTTTTTGCTACGTTTATTTTGTGGTTGTCTTTCGTGCGCGCATTTCCATGAAAAACGTTAATTTTTGTTTAATTTATGCGAAATTACACAAAATGGATGTGAGGAATATGTAACAAAATAAAAGCTGGCACGCATACAGTCATCAACAATTACAACGAAAGGGGTAAAACCGTGGAAAATTTGTGCAAAAAACTGTGACGACAGCAGCAGCAATAGCAGCGGGGAGCGGAAAGTGGCTGTTGAAATAGCATTGTGAGGTAGTGTGTGTGTGTGTGTGTGAGTGTCGGTGTGGGGGCCCAGCCGCAGCGCTAAATTAATATTAATCGGCCTCCTCCTGCTCCTTCATTCGCCATTCGCATTATGACAATGATGATGGCCAATTTCCATGTAGAAACACAGCAATGTTGGCGTACCCACAGCCAGCTGCTCTTTCAGCAAGTGTAAACAAAGCAGCACACATACGCATACTCTCACGCACAGGCACATATAAGCAGCGAGACAGCAAAGACGTCGACGTCCTTCACCTTGCGCCTCCGCCTTCAGCTGCTGTCCGAACTGTGCACACATATTGAGTTTCAGTTTCATCTTCACAACCTGTTCAAAAAGACAGGAAGTTTCGCAAAGTGCAGCTAGCAACCAACCAACAACAAGAGCAACAACAACTACAACGACAACGGAAGCGTCAACGCTTCGCTGAGCCACTGCCTCTGCTTCTGTTGACTTTATTCGGCCAGCGGCTGCAGCTGTTCCCAAAATCCAAAACCCTTCGCCGCCTGCAGCTCGGGTAAGTGTCCTCTGGGAGTTGCCGCAACTGTGCGCATTATTCTTAGACTATTGTTATTGCAAATGTTCCAATTTTAGCTTTGGGGTGGTTTGATCAAACTTTGATTACTTTCGAGTATCACTCTGTCTATCTCAATTTCACTTTGAGGTATTGTTTGTGGTCCAGTATCCGCTCCGCCATACAAATTGTTTCCGGCTGAGTAATTGCTCACAAGTGCTTTGTCCGTTAAGCATTTAACGTTATTAGTCGAGCTTTCAGTAAAGCTTGTCATTGAAATTAATATTGACTCAAGCTTTAAAAATACGTGTTGCAATCATGACTGCACGAATCTCTCACCTACCTCCTCTCTCCTGTCCATCTCTTATCTCACTTGAGCCCATAAAATAGCAATTTTAGCACGCGCCAAGAATTTATGTGCTGTGACGTCATGACTGATGAGTGCAGTTGCAGCTGCGCGCTCTCTGTGATTTGTTCATTTACTTCACTCTCTCATACATACACACACATCTGCACTCTGCGTGGCCCACTTGCATGTAACGCCAGCAGCGCAGTCGCAGACAGCGTTGACGACGGTGTCACCGTTTCAAGCTGACGTAATAACGCCATAGTCGTTATTGCTGATGATAATAAAGCAGCGACGGAACCGCAAGTTTAATTCGTCGTTTAATTTGTTTTATTGTCTGGCACTTTCGCTAATGAAGTACCTCAATGATATGACAAGTGTGTGCGTCCACTTCATGAGTTCAAGTTCGCTGCGGCTTATCATAAAGAATATATAAACAACGGCATGCTGAAACAGCAGAGAGTGTAGCAACAAGTTCGTTAGCCAGTCGAACCCCCTCGAACGCCTTCTCAAGATGTTCGAACTGAGTAAGCAGACAATGAATAGTTATAGCTGAAAGAAAACAACAAAAAAATGGTAACACAAACGACGTGACCGGCATGCAAATACCTTTTTCAAATTGTTAAGAGCGTGAGCGTGGGAAGCCCCCTCCTCAGCAACAGCCAGCAGCAAAAAGACAGACACGAAAATGGCGAGCATTCCCAACTGTGAAATCGCACTACACAAACAATCGATACTATCGCAAAGTGTAATTCCATATGTATGAGAGGCAGATGAAGTAGGCCGTTGTTGATTTTCGTTCAGTTGAGAGATTGAGCTCATTCGTTAAGTTTTTAAAGTACTAACTTTTCGTTTGAATTGATGGCCAGAGTCGATCTAATCAAACAAGCGATTCGAATGAACCAACGAGGATCGAACGAACACCAATTAAGGACTAAGTTCGTTCGTTCATTTAACTCATTAGTTCAAACTATCCATCAACTATCGATATTACTCACATTTGGGCTGACTGGAATATTTCGCGGACTTAATCGATATGATATGAAATAATTATGATGACAGCTTGACTTCGACCATCGCTAGCAAAAAGTGAATTGCAACTCTGAAATTAAAGTTTCGACTTAACTGAAGAAATTGAAGAAAAGAAGAAAGTTCCATGTCGTACTACGGCGATTTGGATCGTCAGATCGAACAGCTGAAACGCTGTGAAATTATTACGGAGAAGGAGGTGCAATCCTTGTGCAAACAAATACGTTCCCTGCTCATCGAGGAGGCAAACGTGCAACTCATCGATACACCCGTGACGGTCTGTGGCGACATTCATGGCCAGTTCTTTGATTTAATGGAGCTGTTCAAAATGGGTGGCCAGCTGCCCGACCAGAACTATCTCTTTCTCGGGGATTACGTAGACCGTGGCTACTACAGCGTGGAGACTATTCTCCTGCTGCTGGCACTAAAAGTACGCTATCCGGATCGCATCACGCTGCTACGGGGCAACCATGAGTCGCGCCAGATAACCCAGGTGTATGGCTTCTATGACGAGTGTCTGCACAAATATGGCACAGCCACAGTGTGGCTATGCTGCATGGACATCTTTGACTATCTCAGCTTGGCGGCCATCATCGATGGCCAGATATTTTGCGTGCATGGCGGCTTATCGCCTTCCATACACTATTTGGACGAGATCAGGACAGTCGATCGCAAGCAGGAGGTGCCACACGAGGGCGCCATGTGTGATCTGCTCTGGAGTGATCCCGAGGATCAGGAGGGCTGGAGTGTTTCGCCTCGTGGCGCTGGCTATCTATTTGGCAGCGATGTGGTCGAAGAGTTCATCATTCTCAACGACATCGACATCATCTGTCGTGCCCATCAGCTGGTCATGGAGGGCTACAAGTGGCATTTTCAGCAGCGACTACTCACTCTCTGGTCTGCACCCAACTATTGCTATCGTTGCGGCAATGTGGCAGCCATACTCAAGCTTGACGAGCAGCTTCATCGCGAATTTGTCATCTTCGACCCGGCGAAGCAGAGCAATTGGACAACAGCGAAGAGACTGCCATCCGTGTACTTTCTTTAAACAAGGACTAAGGAAGAAATCAATCAATTAGCATTAGAATGGCTTTCTCAACTATACAAGCCATGCCAATCCTTGCTAGAATACATCAACGGAAGTCCCCAGTGGGAAGCATTGTCGTTTACTCATATCTGTATACAACTATGACATTATCTAGTCAGAAAATACCTGTTGTATTAAATTCCATTAATTGTTGTTTCGCAACGAACTGATGAAAACATTGTATGTTTGTTGTTGTTAAATATATTTACATTTAAAAAGTTCGACTTGTAATCAATTCAACTCTGTTGTCACTAACTGCTTAGTCACAGCTATTGATTAATGAGCAATAATATTACTTATGGATGACCTCTGATTTGTGGCGACATTTAATCAATCTGAAAGCTCAACGCGCAAAGCTGTTTTATGAAGAAGTTAAACAAGTTATAAACAATTAAATGCAACGAAAATAAAAGGAGGTGCTAAAAACAATCAGCACAAATATTTTCAGTTAAGCAATTTTTATTTCACATCTTGTGATATCGATAAATCGTAAATCGACAATTGTGAAAATGCTGTTTTTTCTTGCTTTTGACGACTGAAATTATTTGGGAATATATGCATAAGAACCATGTGCCAAAAATGTATAGGTAATTATTGAAATATTTAATTATTTCCATAATAAAAAAATAATTAGTTCTAAACAGTTGCGATAGGTAATATCCGCATGTTATCGATATGAATGAAAGAATTCATTTATATTCAAATCTAGAAATCGTTATCGGCAGTTATCGGCAATTTTGCTTGTTATCGCTCAAAACGAACGACCATTTCTTGAAATTAAAATTAAGCAAGTAAGAACGCGACTGCCGAGTTTGCTCGACTGTGAGATACCCGCCAGCCAGTTTTACCATCTATCCTTTGGGTAGTTGCAATATTTATTTTTCTTGGAAGCAGAAATAAATATTGTAAAGGAATTAAAGAAGCAATTAAAAAATTAATCGAATTCGAAACTCAAATGGCAGAAAACTGAGGGCTTGCGTTGCCTTTTGAGTGCGTCAGTAAAATACTTGACAAACAATTATATTTAGTTATACTTTATTAATTCAATATAGTTTAATCTCATCGGTAGGGCTTTACACTGATCCCAGAGGTGCAGACAATGTCTAATTATTATATTCATTTAACTATATAAATGCTTCACTTTGCAGGTGGTAATCGAACCAAGATGGGATCACCGGCTACTGGGGAGGGAGGTCAGAGCGAGACCGCCTGGCTGGAGGATTTGCTGCGCGAGGTGCAGCTGGAGCAGTTCCTGGAGCGCATACGCGACGATCTGCAGGTGACACGCCTGGCCCACTTTGACTATGTGCTGCCTGACGACCTGGAACGCTGTGGCCTGGGCAAGCCGGCCATACGGCGCCTCATGGAGGCGGTGCGCAAGAAGAAGGCGCATCAATGGCGCAAGAACATACTGTCCAAGCTGATTGGTGGCGGCAAGCAGCCGTCTTCGAAGAAGCAGGCGCAGCAGCAACAACAGCAGCATACACAACCCGGCGCCCTCACTTGCCTCATCCACGAGAAGGACATTACGCTGGGTCTGAAGCTGGGCGACGGTTCCTTTGGTGTGGTGCGACGTGGCGAATGGAGCGCCTCGCCAGCTGGCAAGGTGCTGCCGGTGGCCGTCAAGGTGCTCAAGTCGGATAATCTAACGCAACCCGGCATCATTGATGACTTCTTTCGCGAGGTGCAGGCCATGCACGCTTTGGATCACCCGAATCTGGTGCGTCTCTATGGTGTGGTGCTGTCGCAGCCCATGATGATGATCACGGAGCTGGCGGAGCGTGGCTCTTTGCTGGACACACTGCGCAAGCAGTGTCGCCACACCTCGTTGACCCACATCTGGAACTGGTCCGTTCAGATTGTCACGGGCATGGCCTATCTGGAGCAGAAGCGCTTTCTGCATCGCGATCTCGCCTGTCGCAATGTGCTGCTTACCGCTGGCAATAAGATTAAGATTGGTGACTTTGGGCTGATGCGTGCTCTGCCCCAGGAGGACGATTGCTATGTGATGTCCGAGCACAAGAAGGTGCCGTTTCCCTGGTGCGCACCCGAATCTCTGCGCTTTCGACAATTCTCACACGCCTCGGACACCTGGATGTTTGGCGTGACGCTCTGGGAGATGTTTAGCTTCGGCGAGGATCCCTGGGTGGGGCTGAATGGTTCCCAGATATTGCGCAAGATTGATCGCGAGGGTGAGCGACTGCATCAGCCGGATGCCTGTCCGCCGGACGTCTACGCCATGATGCTGCAGTGCTGGGACAAGACGCCCGCCGAGCGACCCACCATGGCGGCCCTCAAGTGAGCTACTTTTTTAAACTTTATTCTATTTGCAATTACTAATCCTCTTGATTATTATAGGGAGTACCTGGCTAGCATGTCGCCGCCTGTGCTGCGCGCCTCGAGGAGCTATCACGATGCCAAGGGACTGCAGATCGAGGCGGGCGACACAATTGCCATCATCGATGGCCGCACCGAACTGAAGCTCATCAAGGGCCAGAATCAACGCACCTACGACATTGGCGTCTTTCCGCGTGGTCTTCTCGAGCAGCGGCGTTTGGGCGAGGTGCCGTTGCGCAGCAATGCCCAGTTTGGCTTCTGCTGGGGCGGCGCGGGCGGAGCAACTGCAGCGCTGTCCAATGGCGAGGAGCGGCAACGCAAGTGCGCCTCGTTGACGTCCAAGACGACGACGGCTGCGCATGCCAAGGAGTCCAAGAACAATTCGAGCAAGCAGTTTGCCTACAACAAGCTGGTCAACGAGGCGGCCGGACTGCAGCGTCGCAATGCGGTCAAGCAGCGAGGTCCTGGCGGTTCTGCTGGTCCTCAACGTCCGCCGCCTCCTCAGCAGAAGCAGGAGGAGGGCATACTCATTGACATCTCGCCTGAATTGCGACCCATGGCCTTGACATTGCCGGGCGACAGCTCCTCGCTGCAGCTGGACAGCACCTTCTGTCTGCTGGATGCACCCATTGATGTGCCCACTGCAGCCGGAGGCGGTGGCGTCTCCTATGCCTCGGGACCCAACACGCCGACCTACTTTAACGAGCAGCCGCAGTTCGATTTTGCCCCAGAGGCGTCTCCGGCTCGATTGCAGCCGCCCCCGTATCAGATGCCGCCCACGTACTCCAACACCATGGAGTTTGCCCAGAAGCGGGAGTCCGTGCGAGATCCCTTCGACACCAGCAGCCTGGAGTCGCCCTCGACTGCCCTGATGCTGTACTCCAATGCGCCAACAGCTTCGGCTGCAGCGGCAACGGTGCGGAAGAGTCTATTTGGTGGCGCCACCAATGGCAATGCCAACAAGGAGAACATACCCGCCTTGGAGTCTGCGGCCATGCAGTTTAATCTCAGCAATCTGTCGCTGGAGCGGCAGGAGGAGCAGACGTCCCAGTTGCAGCCACAGGCTCATTCGCAGTCGCAGTCGGAGAGCATGCTGCTGGACAAATCCTTCATAGCGGAACTGGAGAAGGACATGTACAGTGGCAGCAACAAGGCGCAGGAAGATTACCAGCGCAATTCGGCACAGATGTATGCCAGCAAGGAGATTGTCTACAAGCAGAATCTGACGCCTCTGAAGAATGCCGATGGCCAATCGAATCACTCGAGTCCTGCATCCGTCTCCGCATCCGAGGCATCGCCCACGCCCAAGCAGAACAATGTGGAGCAGGCGGCCGCGGCATCGGGAGCAGCTGCCACGCAAAGTCTGGTGAATCGCATCTGGTACGAACGTGTGGCGGCCACGCCTTCCGAGTACTACGCCCAGCCGCCGCAGGAGTCGCCGGAGCAGCTCTACCAGAATCATCAACAACAGCAGCAGCAGCCGCTGCCGGCGGAGACCCATCACTCGTTTGTGGCCATCTCCAATCGCGTGGTGGCGCCCAAGACTGGTGGCGTCTACGCCTCCTCCGCCTCGTTATACAGCGGCGTGGAACGCTATGATGCAGTGGCCGCCAGCACAGCCGGTTCCAGCTACTATGGCCAGGTGTCCAACGGCAATGGCGCCATCTACGATGAGGTCACACTGGATGATTATCTGCGTCCACATCGTCCAGCTCCGCTGGCGCCGCCGCCACTCTCCGCCCAGCAGATTCAACGGCGTCTGGACAAGATGCGTCAGCAGCAACAGCAGCAGCTGGAGGGCGCACATCAGCTGTATGCACCGGTGCCCTCGGAGGCGCAGCGGGAGCAGGAGAAGCTGCAGCAGCTGATGATGGAGCTGGGCAGTGCTGCCATTGAGCAGGATGTGCGCAATGCCTTGCGTGCCGCTAGCGGAGATGTGCAGCTCGCCCTGCGCCACTACAAGATCGATCAGCTGAGTCGTCTGGGAGTCGCCGCCAGGGCACAGTGTGAGCAGGCGCTGCAGCAGACGGGCTGGAGTCTGGAGCTTGCTGCGGAACTGCTGCTGCAGTCCACAGTGGGTTAAGTTAGATTAGTTTATGCCAGAGTATTTGGATTGTCCTTAGTCCCTATTCTTCAATTAAGTCTCGAAATGTCTCGAATCCATTTGCAAAAACAAAATACTCGACGATAGTGCTTGAATTTCAGTAGTAAACGGATTACGACTGTACACACACACACACATATATATATGTTTTTATGTATGTTTCTTGTTTTAATTTAAGCGACGATTTGAAATGAATTTTGTAATTGTTATTGCATTACTGTATATAGTCTAATGCAAGTGAAATTATTTGCACGCTATGTCACACACAAATCTCGGCACAATGGTTGCTAAAATGCCTTTGAATGGCCCCTATTTAGTTAGTTATTAAATCAATAAATTATATGTAATTGTTACAAATGGTGTTGTTTTATTTGAAAATAACGATTTTTGTTAATGCTCCACGATTTAAATGACAACCCTGGCGATAGTTATCACGAACAATCGTTGTTTGGTATTTTAACCAACACTAGGGTATTTTTACTCAGTCGTACTGCGGTCACACTGTTGGACTTTACTGCAGTTGGAAACGAATCGCCGAAGGTAAAACGACGCATGGATCGCATGCTATTTGTTTTCGCACGAAAAAAACAACAATTAATTGTGGTCGTGTGTGTGTGTATCAGCGCAAATGTCGCCTAAATTATGACGCATACTAAGTGCAAGCGCATATCTTTGCGATAAAATATTGTGCAACACTTGAACAACGTCTAAAATATATATTGAGAATTGCCAAACGCTGCATTTCCATTTGTTCGATCCGCGAAAAAAAAAACAGCAACGAAGAGTGGAAGAAGCAGAGTGCGTGCACTCGGCCTACGTTCGTTGCTGTGTGCGTGCGTTTGAGTCCGTTTGACTGTGAATGTGCATGGCGGTGTATGCGTGTGTGTGTGTGTGTGCGAAATTATGTAAAACAACAATAAGCACATTTGCCTATTGTTTGGTCTGGCGTCGCATGGTTGTAGTTGGCTAGCTCGTTGTTTGCCAGCCAGCGAGCGTTTAAATTGAAAGGAAAATTAAAACTAATGGCAAATACAATTAAAGACGTGCGCGCGCGCGGTGCCAGAAGTGTGTTTAATACTTTAATGTATCGACAGTCGTAAATAAGTGATTGCTTATAAATTCCAATTGCCTTTTGCTCTCTGCTTCGCGCTCTTCCAATTACGAAATGCAGCCTCGCTCTCACTAACGCCGAATCGCGCTCTCGCCCATTATCTGTCTCCCTCGCGCAACTGCATCGTACGCCAGTGCACGAAAATTTTCTTGACGTCAACAGCGGTGGCAGCGACGTGAGCATCGACATCGGCAGTATCTGAAGTTGGCCGGTTTTATTTGTTTTTGTTGTTATTGTTGCTTGATTGCGTGTATCCCTATACCAAATGCCGTTCCCATTCCAAATTCCTTATTCATTTTTCCACACGCATTTTTGACGGTCTACCTGCCGCTGCCGGCGCTGCGTCGCTGCGTCGCTCTGCCTGGACACGTCTGCATTTTACCTGTGCTGTGCGGTGCGGTGTGACGTTTATGTAAACTCAGCTATTGGAATTGCTCTCTTTATTTTGTTTATACACAGACAATTAAGCAAAAGGAAACGAAAACGAAACGAATCAAACGAAATTCTCAGTTTTAATTCTTGTTCTTCTGTTTTGCTTCATGTTCCGCTCTTGCGTTAACGAACAACAACACAACGAAACACAAACAACAACGATAACAGTGGCAAACGGATCAAGCGGCAGCAGCAGAAACTGGCAGAGTCAGAAAACGCAGCAGCAGCAGCGCAAAACTCCAACAACAAAATGAGTTGGGGTACGGAGCTATGGGTAAGTTTTTGCTTTTACTTCTGTGTTTGACTTTTGCGTTTGTTTTTGCGTTTGCTTCTGTTAGGAGTACTCTCTTATGCTTATTGTTGTTGTTATCTGTTATTGCTGTGCACAGAGCTTAAAGTGCAAGCGTGTTATAACGTTTTCTTCATCAACATCTCTCGCTGTTTCGCTCTCTTATTCTCTGCTTCTGCTTCTGCTTCTTCGTCTGTCTTCGTTCCCCAATGATTTGACCAACAGAACAGAAAAAAAATACTAAAAACTGGTTTTGCGTGTTTTATGTAAATTGTGGCCCGCCATATGAGAATGCCCCAAGCGTTGAATTCCTTTTGTTGTTGTCGTTCTCGTTGTGGCTTGTGCGACTTGTTGTTGTTGTTGTTGTTGTTGTTGTATTCTACATTTTTGGACCGTTTCAGCGGCAGCCGTAAACTTATATTTTAACTGCTTTTCCATAGCCTCCTGTCGCAGCTGTTTTCAGTGGTTTTCAGTTGTTGCCGACACGCCCGAAATTGCCTTTTTACCTGATCCCCCTTCTCTCTCCCCCACGCCCCACACGCCATGCATGAAATTTCGCTGTTTCAGCTGTTGCCAAAAAGGTGGCCGCGTAGAGGAGTGGGGGAAGTAAAGCCGGCTTTGCTGATTTTAGTGCTTATTCTTTGCTTTTTCAGTTCAATGTGATTCTTGTTCGTTTTTCAATTGCAATTCGATTTCGGGGGTAGTTTTTGCCAGCCGCAGCCTGAAGCCGACCGCACACCCTCAAACTCACTCTCTCTATGCGGCTGTGCGTGTGTGTGTGTGTGTGTGTGTAGGTGTGTCTGTCTGCGTACAGCTGGCAAACTTGCTTTCGCAGCTACTCTCAGTCAGGATGAAATTGCATGTCTAGACAGAAGCAGCCATCTATTAGCCAGCCGTTTATCCTTTTTTTTTTGTCGCTGATGCCGGATTTTGATAGTTGTGTAGAGCTTTAAGCTTGCAAATGTGACCAAATTTGTTTGGCTTGCAGATGTGCACAAAAATAACTGTGCAAATCAAAAAGGAGAGTGCGACGTGACGGATTATTTGAATGCACTGCGGAATGTGAGGAGAGGAGTGTGATAAAATATGAGATAAATATGTCCATTAGGACTTATCTGCAACGTAGTTTCATAGCAATCAGTCTTGTTCTGTAACTTCTGCGTGAAATTTAAGTTTTGCTAGAAGTACATAAAACTAATTAGAGCATTTATAAAGATAGTGGATAAAGAGTTTGTTGTTGTTCAGTATTTTATATTCAATAGTAAAAATATATAAATTTAATGATTGCTCTTCTGTTAGTTATCTTAAATTTAACTAAAAAGAAATACCTGTATTCTTTCTAAAACATTTCAATGTCTTTCGTTCTTTCACAAAAACAAATACATTTCAAATATTTAGTACCTTGGCCACATTCTACCCACTTCCTTGCGAGATTTCATTATCATTCTTTTGTTTTCTCCCATGGTCAATGGCTATCTATTGTTAACGTCAGAGCAGAATCGGCAGCCACAATGTGCGATGATTGTTTATTTTGCAGAAGCGCTAAACATTTGCATAAATACGAATTTGCACGCGAATTTCAAATTCAAAATCAATGTTTTTGTTGTTGTTGCTTTTGGGGAATAGAAAAGGAAAATAGTCGCAACAAACGGAGCAAAGAAAGTGCAAACGAAGTTGTAAATTCGGTTAATGGAAATGAACACGTAACGTTAAAGAAAAAGCATTATATTTTTTATAATGCAAATTCCAAGCTTGAAGCCGAATCGGAGTGGGCTAATAAGCGGGTCAATTGCGAGGCCTGCATAAAAATTGAAATAGAAATATATATACACACACACACACATACATATATAAAAATAAAAAGCCAACCGCAGAGTGCTGTTGGCCAAGTGGAGCGGCAGCCAATTGCCAAGGCAGCGTCAGTCAACTAAAAAAATAACAACAAAACTTTCTTTGCATTTTCGTTTTGTTGCGTTCATTTCTCAGCTGGCTTATGAACGAAATTTTCACTTTAATTAAATTTAAAGCATGCGCCACAGCCAAAGCCAGAGCCTAAGGCGAAGTTTAAGTCCATTAAAACTTGGCTCGTTGCATATGCAAAAAACTTAAAAATTGAAAATCAAACAAAATGTTATAAAAATAGTAATAAAAACAGTCTTTACTGCCTGCTATATTTTTTATTTGGGCTGCATTTCTATCATCGTTCCGCCCGCTCGCTTGCCCTTTCTTGTTTTGTCTCCTTCCTTTTCTTTCTTATTCCCTGCTAAAAATAGTTGCCTGTCATTTCAGATCTCGTAATACAATTGCGTGAGTTGCTTGCATGTATTTGTGTGCATGCATGTGTGAGTGTGTTTATGTGTGCGCATAAGTGGGAGGGGAACGCAACGTGTTGTGCGTATTTTATGTGGTCTGTGCTGAGTATTCTGATTGGAGAGCTGCCGCTCTGCAGTCAAAAGCTGCATAAATTACCGATTAGTGGCAGGAATTCCATATCGATAAACACGAGTTAATCGATTTCAAATGCCTGTCAGCTATTGATGTGGGGCTAACTCTATTGGCACTGTCATCTGGTCACACTTTTATTGGTTTCATCAACATTTTGCATAGTCTATGTAGCAATTGATGTTGCTTTTAATGCCATTTCAACATAAATTAGTTTTGCGCAGTTTTGTAAACATAAAAAATGTAATGGATTTGTAGTAAATAATTGTAAGTTGTTTACCTGCCTAATCAGCATCAATTACAGCTGTTTATTATCTGTGCAAATAATAAGATAACATGTGATAACTGTTATTATTGCAAGCTATTCTAATTGGATTTTTCTTCTTTTTCTTTACATCTTTCTTTGTCCACATTAATCACGCTTTGGAATAGTTTCTGTTGTTAGACTTGCTTGATCAGCTGTTTGATCGTTGTTGTCTGGCTCTCATCCCAGCACAATCAGGCACTTGTCTTTGTCTGTCCGGCTGTCCATCTTTTGACTCGCTTCGAGGTCTCTTAGCTCCTTCACACTCTCCGATCATCCACTCGACGGCATGGCTTTCAATGCCGTCGCCATCGTGGTCATGGAGTGCAGCTGTTTAATGTTTTTTAGAGCACTCTGTAAATAATTTTTTATGTACTTGTTGTCGTTGTCGTGGCTGCAGTTTCTCGATGAGTTTTCATGACATTGAAATTACACATCGATTGGCAACAACAATCTATAACAAAATACAATGATGGTGTAGTTTGTCGCCGACTTTGACTCGAAAACGGCTAAAAATAAACATGGAGATTCATTTTTTATGCTCATTATGAGTGACGTGCAACGATGCAAGCAATAAAGCAAAAGCCAACTTGGGCTCATATATCTTTCAACAGTTCTAATTACTGTCGTTGGAAGGGTCGTTCAATTTGGCCAACGTGTGCGCCATGATTAAAAGTCTGGCACACCCCGAAAGCCAAGTGCAGTCACACCTCCCCTCGGGCCGGCTTCCAATTAAATCAAAAGATGGCCACGACGAGGGCGATTTATGCACTCAAGGCCAAGAAGTATACAAGTAGTACTGTTACTTCATCTTTGGGGTCGCACCCCATTTGAGAAATCACTCTCTCTCTCTCTCTCTCTCTCTCTTTGTGTCTGCCCCGTCCGCTTATCTCATCATCGATTTTCCAAGTCAGGAAGATGAGATGCTTGGCGCCAGGAGTTACGCCTTGGGACTTACAAGGACTTCCCTGCATGGGGCGACTCGACGGGTGGTTGTAAAAACTGTCGCTGTTGCCATATATTATATATATTTTATTGCATGCGACGAACTTTTTGCAACATTTCCATTTCCCTTTCAAAAATGCAGGGGATTGAAATAGATGTGAGCAGTTACACTTGGGCAAGCTTCACTGTCTTGCTGACAATCTTTGCTGTGCCAAAGATAATTGCAAATTCCATGCACATTGTCCAAGTGCATTGTACAATAAACTGTTTGCTTCGCAAGTGCTGTTGTTGTTGTTGTCTGCCGTCTATTGATTCGAGTAGCCTTCAGCCTGCGCTGCCTGCATATTAAGCACATTAAAGCAGCCATCACGTTCAATATGCAAATGCAAATTGCGACCGTTGCAATTTCAAAATTGCGGCGCCTCTCTTTGCCATTAGAAATCACAGCATACTCGCATATGGCTATATAGTGTGCCACATACTATATATGGCATTTCATGCTGATAAGCAAAGCGACCTTTCTTGGAAGCAGAGCATGTGCTCATTTCGGGCATTTCCTTTGCTCTGCTAGGGGCCTTATCATTTGACCAACTTTTTGCGGCTGCGATAAAAACGCTTAGCAAATTGAAATAACGAAAAGAAGCACAAGAATAATACAAAATTAAGATATAAATAAATAGCATTTGCATTTAATAAGCAAACAATTAAAGCACAAACAAATTTGTTTTCTTTGTCTATGATTAACACCCATTCGCTGTGTACCAAGGGGGGCGTGCCACGCCCATCAATTTGCTTAAACCATGCGTCATACACAAAGCACTTTGTTGCTCTCTTTCTTTGCTATTTTGCTCAGCATCTCGAGCTGATTCACAGTCCACCAAGATTGCTAATATTTCGTTTGGATTTGTTTTTGGAATGTTTCGCCATAGACATTACACATATTTCCGCTTGAGCTTGTTATGTGTTGCTTTTGCTTTGGCTAGATGCGTCAGTGTGAAGTTATCAGCAAAGTCAATGGGGCATTTGTGGAGTGTGACTAAATGAAATGAACCTGTTGTGGCTTTTATACAAATACAGGTGTAAGACTGTGTGAGTTTATTGTCAGTTTTATCAGAAATTGGCGCCTTATCGCTGCACAAACTATGACAATATTTAATTTGTTAGAAAATGAAGATATGGGAATTGCACTTTTAGAAATCAAAGATTAAATTGAAACAAATTTAGTTGGCAATTCTTTTTTTATTAAATTGAATTTATAAGCAATTAATACTCAATTCAATTAACTAAAATTAAAATATACTAAATTAAATTGTTGAAAATTGAATTTATTAGCAATTAATATTTAATGCAATTAACTACAATTAAAATAAACTAAATTAAATTGTTGAAAATGGAATTTATAAGCAATTAATATTCAATGCAATTAACTAAAATTAAAATATACTAAATTAAATTGTTGAAAATTGAATTTATAAGAAATTAATACTCAATTCAATTAACTAAAATTAAAATATACTAAATTAAATTGTTAATTTTTATTAAAGTAAATTGTACTTATGCAATTATTTAACAATAAATTGCTTTTGCCAGTTTCTTTTTGATTGCAAACCTGCCAAATTTTGTTAGGGCTTGCAGTCCTTTTATCAACTTATTTGGCCATCTTATCTCTGTCTGGTATCTTTCCATACACAAATATGGACAAAGGTTAATAAGCAAATATTTGCTGGATATTAGATATAGAATGTGACAGGCAACGTTGCGAGCACATTTTTCATTGTTTGCTTTTGGCCAGAGAGCAAAGCCAATTAATGTTGTGGCCAGCATGGCCATAAAGGGTGCGGCTCGCAAACGACGAGCGTATCATACCAGATGAGGAGGTATGAGTATGCTTCTTTTTTTATTTGTTTTTCATAATAATTAAAAACTCCAAAATGATTAATGCGAACGAAAAAAGAATGTTTTCCATATTGGTGAGCGCATGTTAATTATTCATTTCTTTATTCTGCTTGTGGTTTTTCAATGCCATGCTGATGAATATTTCTCTCTATTAATATGCAAAGATTTACAGGGAATATATAATAGGGAATATATATAATAATAGCTCACCGCAGCGATAAGAGTTCATTGGAGAGGTTAACTGGGTCGCTTGACGAGTGCTTTTGTTGCATTTTTAAGCCTGTGCTAAATATGGATTAATTTCCTCTTTTTTTCAGATTTATGAGTGTATAATTCATTTATGCGTCGTGACTCGACATGTGGCAGCCACATATGCAATTCGCAACCCTTTCAACTGCTGGGATAAACTTGACACGCAATGGCAACCAGTTACCAGTTGCCAGTTCTTTGTTTATGCTCCATTCAAGTGCGCGTCTCTCTGTGTTTGCTCTAATTTCAGTTAGTATCACGTTTTAGCTGCGCTTGATTACACAGCAATAGCAACAGCAACAGCAACATCAACACGTTTCACGTTCCTTTATCTGGCTTGACAGTTGACGAAATGCTTTTCCTTTTTGAGTCATTCCCCAGTTTTTGTTGCTGACTCACAGCAAGCCCAAGGGGGGGAGGTGCGACAGGGCGGGCAGGCTGAACCACCCTCGCCATCCAACGGCTAACAGCTGTTGACTGCATGACTCACACAGGGTCAGCTGTGCGGCATAAGGGAGAGCGAGAGAGAGAGAGCTGTGTGCTGTGTGTGGGTGGCTTTGTTTACCCAACCCCTGTCCTGTCCGCTGGTTCCGCCCCCGCATAGACCCTTGTCACTGAAATTGCGGCAAAATGCTTGATTATGATGTTTGTTTAATGCTCGAAAGTGGAAAAGAATTCAGTGCACGATATGCACTGAGAGAAATGTGCTGGGAATATAACTAAAAAGCTAATTGAATACAGAATTTAGCTTGAGTTTGTACCCAAAAGAACAGCAGACAAATGCACATTAAATTCCCCATTTAGTGTGACTAAAGTAAGAAAGTAAGCAATCATGTACTTTACAATAGAGATAGTTGTACTAATTATAATAAATATTATTATATTTAAAACATTGTCATCTTCAACTTTGTCGCAGTTTTGCACAGTGCAGCAGAAGCTCATAGAGAAAAGCTTTCATCTGTCCAAAGCAAGTTCAAAGGCAGCCAAAGAGAGGAAGAGAGACGGCGCAGTTGTGCGGGCTTCGAGAGGAGTGTGGGTGCGGAAAGAAATTTCCTTTGTTGTGCATGTTTTGCGCGCGTGTGTGTGTGTGTGTGTGTGTGTGCGTGTGTGTGTGTGTGCTATATACAGATGCACATACATGCTGAATGTGCCGTGTTGTCTCATCATAAAATGTTATGCGCTTTTATACACTACCACAAAAGCCGAATGTAAATATGAGGACACCGCTAAAGGCAGAGCCTGCGCTTGCCTTGGCCTGGCTTTGCTTGTGTGTACGTCCGTCCCTCTTTTTGGCCAAGCAGATGCCACACCCCGCCAGCAAATTAGCTTCATTTCCTGTCACATGACATGCCCAAGCCCGAAGTTTTAACCCTACCAAAAAAAATTCAATATTTCGTCGTCTTATTGTTGTTATGCATAAAATGTGTTTGCCCATCTTTTGTATTATTTTTGTCGTGGTGCGGGCTTGCGAAAACTAAAAACGATTTATTTATTTATTATCTTAAAGAGAAGTACCCTCTATAAAGTTACAAAAAAAATAAAGGAAGTTTAATTTGTGGCTCACTTTAATGCTTTCAAAAGCAAAACTATGTTAGAAACTTGCATTACAGCGTATGTCTCAGTCGATCTACATCACTAAACCCAGCTTGTTTTGGTTCTGTCGTCTTTGGTTTCTGCTCGCGTGGGCAACTTGTGAAGGAGTCGCTAACGGAAATCGTTAAATGCTCTGCGCGAGCAACAAGAGAGATAAGCAGAGGCAGCTGTGGCAACATGTTGCCGCAACATGTTGCCAACTAGTCATATTTTGCAATGTGCGATGCCAACGAACCCATTTAAAAGGCAACATGTTTATGTTTTTGTTGTTTGTGTATAAAGAAATCGATTCTTTCAGGCCGGAAGGGCCAACATCAAGCAGAGAGTGAGAGAAGGGGGGGGGGGGGAACGTGGGGTCAGGCAGCACTGGATCGCGCACGTAGCTGGCTACTGGGCACGATCTCCAGAGTGCTTGACTCATTGGACTGTACACAAAATGGGGTCGCTTTCAGTTTCTGCGCAAAACTGAAAACTGAATCATTCGTCCATAAAGGAATCGCGTGCCAAATGGACAATATAGGGTCGAGCAGGTTTGTCGAGGGGGGCAACGCTTTGTTGCCTTTGATGTTGATGACAATTTCAAATAAAATGCATCAATCATTGGGCGCAGTGCGAAGCAAAAAAGAAGCGAATACACTCGTATCATTCATTCACTCATTGGCTTTGTTTAATCGTGAGAAGTTGCATAGATATTGAGTTCGAGTCGAATCGAATTGCAACCCGAGTTGATCATCAGGCGGCGGCACACTTTTTGTGTGCTCCACACAGTCAACAGTCGAAATAAGTCAAGAGTCTGAGACGTGTCTCGCTAACTTTGTTGCCACTCGACGTGGCATAATAATAATATTAAAACTCTACTCGGGCCATAAACAACAACAGCAGCAACAACAACAACAGCAATGTTGTTGACAGGCATAAAAGTTGCGCGTTGTTTGCTGCCAGTCGAGCAGAAGCTGAAGCTGAGGCAGAAGCAGAGCAACGAGTTGAAGTTGGAGTCGGAGTCGCAGTCAGCTTGGGGCATGAAGCAAGAAGTTGTTGCACAGTTGTTGCCGGTGCAATGCACTCCCCATACGACGCTGTCATTGTGCGGCAGCTGAGGCAGCTGCCAACTATTTTGCATCACACACACTAATGAGTGTTGCAAGTATGCGTGTGTGTGTGTGTGTGTTGCATGTTGCATCTGTGTGTTGGGTCGTGTCAAGCAAGTCGCTGTCGTCTCTATCGTTGTTGCCGAGTGATAATGCTATTATGGCATGACGGTAGCGTTGATTTCAAGCAACTAGAATATGAAGAACAAGAAGTAGCGTCTACTGAGAACGTTGACTTTGAAGCTTCCCCCTTCAGTTGCCACAAATTGGACAACAAAATTGCTTTTGCGCGTCCAAGTGCAATGCCATTAAAGTGTGTTAATCCATCAGGAATAGCAGATCGATAACGTTCAATCTATTTCGACGTGCACATATTAATGTCATAAATTATCGCCTGATATTAATTCAATGCCATTAGCTGTTATAGTATGCAATTATTATTAATATGCCAAATCAATTGGCGCTGGCAAAGTGCTGCAAAAGAACAGTTGTCGATAATCTAATCGAGTGCAGATGAGTCTGATAAATTAAATGAAAAGCAAGAAATTAATTTTCAAATACTTTGTTGCTAATAATTAATTGTTGCTTAATGCATTTTCTCTAACTCTCTTTATCTCTGTTTCAATTTTTCAGGTAAGTTTAATGCACAATCAATCAAGCCACGTGAGTCGCAGCTGAACAGCTGCCACAGCAGTCTAGTATAAACACATTTGCCATTTACAGTTTGTAAACAAAAGGTGCAACAGGGTAAGTGGGGAATGGAGGGGGGTCTTGCGGGGGCAGCGAGAAATAGGGGCCTATTGCAATTGATGCGTTTATTTTTATAAGCCTTGTGCATTTATTATAAACAAAATATATTTTCAAGCGCTCGAAAGAGTTGTTTGCCTGTTAATGTTAACATTGACTGCTAGCTAGAAGTGGCAAGAAGAAGATGCCGCAGAATAAACGAACAATCGCATACAAAATGGAAACTCGTCTTGACGCATTTCCTTGGCATTTTTTCCATGATGTTTCTGTTTAGTAAACAGCACGTCGAACGGGAACATGCCCCAGACCACACCCATATAGAGAGAGGGGAGGAGATGGGCGGGCGTTAAACTTTTACTTTTGGATATGCCATTGCATTGAATTGAAAAACGAATCGATTACCGACTTCAGTTTGATACGCAAAATGCGTTCATAATTCTCATTATTCCCCCCCATCTGTGCACAGCATTTCCGCATTTCATTTTGCCACTTTCGGTTTTCATACAAGTCCATCTGTCTGTCTGTCTGTCTGCCTGTCTGCCTATGTAGACCGTATTTAAGTGAATATATAAATATTGTATATACTCGCGAGTGCCGATTGTCTCCTCCCAATTTAATGTGCTGACTAATGAAGTTGGCTGGCTCTTTCTCTGGGATTATTCAGCAGCATAATTAACATTACAAATCATAAGAGACGTCAGTCAATTTGCATTCCCATTGTTTACAACAACGCCAAACAAGTGAGAACAATACAAAAGAATGGTTGGGTGACTAGCAAATACCCTAGCCGACTTTTATGTCGGAAAATTAATATAAAGGAAAAATAGTTTTTATAAGCTTTGTTTTAAATATTAAACATTTTGGTGTGTATTATTTGACAATATGAAAGGAAATTATACAACTGCTCTTAAAGTTCTTTGCTGGTAGTCTGTACCACCCTTTAATAGATTGTTTGAAGAGGTATACCAATGCATATTTTCAAAGTTTTTGACTGCTGTTCATTTTTTTCCTGTTTGCTTAGAAAATTACTTATGCATTCTTTTGCGCCTCTTTCATAATCTCGCACACAAGAGCAGGTGCTAACCGGTCTGCCCCTCGCCGCCCTTAGCTACCCTTGTTGTGTTTGAATTTGATGTGATTCGATTTGATGTTGTTTGACTTTTGTCTGCATTTCCATAGGAAAGTGTGCTTTGAAACCAACTCTTGACTCTTTTGTTCATTTGCGAAAGTGAAAACATCTATTTTATTACACTCGACAACAATCAGACAAACAGCAATTCAGCGTAATAATACAAATGAAATGCAAATTATTCAGAAAAAAAGAGAAAAAAAAACAACCAAGAGCAACTGTTGGATCATAAAGTTTTTTGGAATTGGGACTCTGAAAATTAACATACGCATATTAGCATGATAATGATAATGTTGTTTGTGGAGCGGTCAAGAATCGCAGCTAACGGTGCTTGAAATGCATTCTAACTGTTGCTGCAGCTGTTTGGGGCCCACAAAACTTCTGAGAAATGCCGGCAACATTATGATTAAGCCGTGATTAATGCGATGATGACAGTTAGTCTGCATTCAAAGGGAAGGCAAGAACAAAGCAAAAAATGTCTACATTTATTTATAACAAACTAGAAAGAGTGCACAAATTATATACACATACAATGTAGGTGTATAAATATATTGGCTGTGCTGACTAAAAATAAAAACCACAAAGTTTCCTCGTGCCGTCGTTGTTGGTACACAAAATATTTGTGTCTACAGCGCAAATGGCCACTTGGAAAATGTTTTTCACTTTTATGAAAATAAGCAAAATCGCCCACGCTAAAGGCATCAACAGCCGGCGAAAATGAAGAAAACACTTGAGAAAAAAAGCAAAAAAAACGAATGTAGAAAAATCATCTTTGGATCGTTCATAAATCGTTTGCTTTATTGTTGTTAGTAAAGAGAGGGGGGGAGGCATTTGGCAATAATTGTTATGAAATCGGCGTCTCACTTAGACCCCCCTCCCCTCCGCCCTGCTGCTGCTGCTGTTGGTCTGGTCAGGTTTGTGCAGACGGTTTCATTGTGTTGATCATTTTCAATTTTTCCACAAGGCGTTGTCCGACTCTTGAGCTGAAATTGAACCAGGCCAAAAACAATGGAATAACCCCAGACTGACTGGCACTTGGCGCCAAAACTCGTTTAACTGTTTGATGATGGAGTTGCACTCTCTTCTCCCCCCCCTGCCTTTTATCATCAGCTTTGCCTCCTACTTCTCTTTTGCTTTGGTAGCGTTGTGTGTTTAACGTCGTCAAGCAGCTGGAACAAACGGAAAATCTCGGCTAAACAATGCCAAAGTCCGCTTTGCCACAGCCACAGCTTGTTGCACTCAAGCATAGGAAACCAAGTATAACAACCGCGAGCAATTGAAACCAGAATTTCATTTGGTTTAGATTTTCACTTTTGCGGGCTGTCGGTCAAAACCCAGCACCCTCCTTCTAACCCTCCTCTTGCCTTCTTCCACCTGTCTAAGCTCGTTTTGCCAATCAGTCTCGTCAGTCTGCCAGTCTGCCAGTCATTCTGCATTGAGGTCTGGGACAGGCAGGCACGTGTGCCAGCAGCAGTTGGCCAGCCAATTTTCTCTTTGTTCTAAGGCGCAGATTTCCTGCTTTTGCACTCGCTTAATTGAAAATGCTTCCCCGCTCTCCTCTCATGCGAGCAATTGTCCACAATGATTAGCAGGCAGCTGCTCAATTGTTGACTTGGACATTGCTTCAGGCCTGAATAAAACCAAATTAAACACTGCTCAAAATGCATTCAAATGCTGCTGAATTGCTTGGGTTATTGCTGTTTATTTTTACGAGACTTAATATTCAATTTAAATGAGTTGGTTTTGGAAATGTGCAAACATTATTTATTTTTGCTTAATTTATTACAAGTTTAATTAAAATCTGTTACTTTATTTTGTTAAACCAATTTAAATGAGCTGAAAATTAGATGGTTGCAGATGTTCAATGGCTTTTAATAGGTATTATTTTGTACTTTATGTAAATTATTATAAGTTAATTGTTGTTGCGTGAGTCTTGTGGAAATCTGAAATTTTTATTTCCAATTTAATTTCAAATAGTTGAAGAAAAACTATAATATCTAAACACAAAATATTTTTGTTTTTTGTTAAACTTACTGCTGAGATTTATGTGAGCATTTCATCTAGCTAAAGATTCTTCAGCTAACATTTAACAGCATCTTTTATGTTTTGGTTTCTTGGCTTCTATTCCGTTTCTCAAGCAGCTTAATTATCTCGTTTTAATCTTCGTTTTGTCTTTTGTTTTTAGACATAACTTAAGCAAAGCTTCGCTTCAAATATTCAGACGAAACTCTCTCACGTTCATGCACGTTCAGCTGGCTCAAAGTCGAAGGCGATTTAACCTTTTGAACCGGCCTGGCCAGAGTACAGCTTACAGCTGAGGCATAACTTGTGACGTCAGTTTGTGGCATGTCTCAAGTGGTCTTCTGCTCTGCCAGTTATTAATTGACTTTTGAGTTGACTTGCTGGGCGAAATGACAGCGTTTAATTTATTGCGCATACGCCCCGTTGTCTATCGCACCGACTAGAGAGGAAGTTGCTGCTTAAGGAAGTTTGTGGATGTTGCAGCCAATTGGACGGGCATAGCGTCTGTCTGACTCTGGAAGACTCCCAATTGCATTTTCATGGCTCATAAATATTGCATTATGGCTTACAGTTGTTCACACTGTCGCATTGTTCGTTGTTCTCTGTTTATATACCCTGCAACTGTGCTCTGCTTGGAGGGTATATCAAGCGAATCGCAAGATGTGCATTTTATGGCTTGTTCTCACTCGCCACTTGCATTTATTACACACACACATATGTTATCCCCTGTGCAGCGTAAAAAGTCAATAAAAAAATGGCGAAATAAATAATAATAATAAAAAAATGGCAGCGAAAGTTGCGCTCGTTTCCGGCATAAAATAAAATATTTCATTAGCGCTTTTGTTTATTTATTTTGCGGCATGTGAGAACAAGCTGCCATGTCTGCCCTTCCCTCCGCTTGGTTCTTTTGCCTGGCAACTTTTACTTGTATGATTGCCACCTTGTTTTCCACGAATCTCTGGCGTATCAAAAGCGTATGTGAGTATTTTAATTACAGAGGCAGACAACAACAACTGTAGCAGCAGCAACAATAACAACTAATTACTTACATAGATACATCGCATATGAATGTATGCCTCTCGAGGCAGATTAATGATAACTGCTGAGTTGAGTTGAGCCAAGAGCTGCCTGCTCGAGACGAGTGCATGGGAAATTACTTACTTGGAATTGTTGTTGCTCTAGTTGAAAGATAAACAACAACAAGAGTGAAACACTGTAATAAAAACATTGCATTTCTTGTCGTACAAGCAGCGGAAATGCAACGAATTTTTGATGTTGCTGTCTCGCAGCTCATGGAAAGCCAAACACGCTGCAAAAGCGAAACTATGGCAAGTCCTGTCTCCATGTCTATTTATAGTTGGCTCTTTCCCTCCGTTTGCCCCTTCAATGAACATCTTCTCTTTGCTATGTGTAGATTCTAGCATGTCCGGGCTGAGTTGTTGCATTGGGCAATGCGCATGCGCCACACGGCCAACAACAACAGCAACAACAACAACAGCAACAACAACAACAACAGCAACAAACACAACAAAGTAGTTCAACCTGTTCGGCTACTTCTGAGACGACCAAAAGAATGTGGCTGTGAATTTATAGCTCTTTTGCTTTCAGCTTTACAGCCGGCTACAATGAAGACTTCTTCCATACACATACACATACACATACACATAACCATCAAGCACTCACATACATATTAATATATGTATTTATCTAAGCAGCAACAAACATTTTTTAACTTTCTTGGCAATTTGCGTGCAAGATTTACGCAAAAATGTTGTTGCAAATGCTCATGCCACATAAAGAAGCAGCAGAGCAGCCAGATAAGGTTATGATCTAGCCAAGTCACAGAAGCTGGTCAAAAGTTGCGTAAACAAAATGATGCTACAGCTTGTAGTTAGTTAATGAAAGAGAAGTAAACTTGGCGGCGAAAATAAGTTGTTAAATAATTGAATGTTTTTGAGAGATAAAATATGTAATGATTTGAAATGATGGAGGCAAAAATAATTGCTAAATGATAATTAAATGAAAATGACGCTTGTAAGCCAAAAAGTGTATTTCTGCTTCGACTTTTGATTTATATTATGCATATGAAGTGAGTTGAACTCCCTGCGAGAGTTGAACTAAGTTGAGTGCCAGCGAGATTCGTTGTCATTCATTCAATCATGCCATCACTCATTCATTTAGTACAGCATCGCTGGCTATGCTTTTGTCTTAAGTTTTATTTCGCGCTTCTTTGGGCTGCTCAGCAACCAGTTGTCATCTTCTCTCTCTCATCGTCTACGACTCTCTGGGGCTTCTCAATTAAGTTTAATGAGCACATGGGCATTTTCATAATTGGAGCAAATTAACTTGATGGCGCTTCAGAAACAGAAACCAAACAATGTTCGAGTATAAAATATGGATCAGCTTGATGCGAGTACTTGAATAACGTAGCCGGAAGTAGCTGTTGGCCAACTGCTGTTTGGCTTGACCAACTTGGTAGCATTTAACAATTGAGTCGCTTGTATTTTATCTCTTTAAATTGTTGTTTAGTCACTTGGCTTACACATACACAAATACAAGCACACACACACACACACGCATGATGCCTAATGAGACGCAATTGTCAACGGGTAAAGCTGGCACTGCTTGTTCTTTTGCGAAGCTGACGTTTTATGGTCACGTTTCGAGGTCACTTGGCCAACACGCAATCAGAGCGCAAATAGCCAAATAAAACTTAAAACTCTTAAATAAATAAGAGACAATTACAATAAATAATAAAATTGTTGGCATCTTCCTCTTGTTCATTTTCTTCTACTGATTTTGAATTTATTGAAATTCTTGGCTTATCGAAAGCCACTTGGCCACTTTAGCGTTGAGCTGCTGACACTTGGCCAATTAGTTTGCTGTTGGCTTTCAACATGAACTGCCTGTTTGGCCATTTGACTGTTGCTGCTACACATTTCGGCCACAAGCACAGAAACTGCAAGCAGGATTGGCATGTGGAATTTTTGGTGAGTGCCACGGCAAAGACAACAACTTGTAACTAGAACTGCACCACAGGTGGTTAACTGGCTGCCAACTGGCCAACAGTTTACGTTTACGTTTACATTACCGTGGCCAACCAGTTTGCAATTAAATGTCGCAGCTTAAATGTGCTTTGATTTTTGCATAACCAAGCCAAGCCAAGCTGCCAATTGAACTGAGCAAGTACAGTCCAAGCCCCCAAGCTAGGGAACAACGAGTACGAGTAAATGAAAAGCGTCTAAACAAAGTGAAAAGCAATTTAAAAAGTGGTCAAAGAAAAGTCGAGCAATTGTGTGAAATTAATTTAGTTATTTATTGCAAATAAGACTAAAGTTCTGGCGCCAAATGCAACTGCATCCTTTAAGCTGGCCAACAATTAATGTTTATGAATTCTGCAATTTCAAAACGAAATCATTCGGCTAATCAAAGCCATCTTATTGGAGCGTGAGACGCTGCATAAAAGCCAATAATGCACATATCTCTGAGCCATTTATTTGCTACCAAGTTGAGCAACTTGCTTGGTCAGCAGCGCTTAAAGTTAAAGTTCAAATAAATGGCGTTCGTTGTTCAACTATTTTTATGATTATTACTTGTCTTAACGTTGGCCAGTGCTCACTAACGGTTTTACACACATACACACACATGTGTAATTATGTATGCAAGTATGTGTAAGTATGTGATATATGTATGCTTATTATATAGTTTGTTGATTTTTTGGCTGCTGCTTTTATGCTTCCTGTTTGGCTTCGCTCTGGCTTTATCAGTTGGCAGCGTCATCGTTACGAGCGTGAGCTTCTGGCTGGCCAAGATCATGTAGCTGTAGCTGTAGTTGTTAATGTTGTTGCTGTTGCTGTTGGTAATGTTGCTGCTTGGGGTTTAAGTTGATTCTGGAGATTTGTTTTTGTTTGCCAGCGGCTGCTTTGCCTGCAGAGTTAACTGTGAAAAGGCGTCGCTTGATTTATTCATTTATTCATTCAGCTGCTGTGTTGTATATTATCTATATACTCGTATATACAGTACATATATAGTATATATATGTCGACACTCCCAGTCGAATATGTAATTAATAAAGCTTGTAAGACAGCAATTTGTTGCTTGCATTATTTTACACATGTTTCGTGATTGTGAGACCTGCGAACAGAGCAACTGTACTTGTTCATTTACCCTAAAGCTGCAAGAGGCCTAAAGAGGTTATGATGAATTGAAAAAATGTGATAAACCTAATGATGTAAAGTAGTTAGTTCTGAGGCAAATAATTAGAAAGACCTTAACTGCCAAGCTTGCATATTGTTGGTTTGTTATGCATTGTTTAGAGAAGTAGATGTACCGAAAAGTTCAACAAGTGCTGTGATAAACAATTAAACAATAAATAAAGCAATAATGAAATATGTAAAAAAATAGATAAATAGCTACAAAACTAATAAGGAAAATAAATAGGTGCAAAATAAGCAAAAGAATAAATAAAAAAGTAAATAAATAAATATAAAAACAAATAAATATATGAACAGATAAACAGCTATTTGCCATAGATTACAATAAAAGAAACTGGCGCCAACTAGAGTTTGTCTTACACGAAATAATAGTAAGAAATAGCTATTGTAATTAAACGATAGTATTTGTTTCATGCCATATTGGGCTATTTCAACTATCTTGGTGCTTTGGGGTATCTTTGGGGTATTAATATTTGGACTTGTTTTCATTTCAATTTGTTCATTAGGTGTCTGTATTTTGTAGCTTGTCTATGGTTTATAATTGGATAAGAGCGCGTTGCGTTTGATGTTGTTGCTGCTGTAATAGGCTGGCATCGATATTGGTATCGATTTATGTGCGCACATTGCAAACTTATTTAATCAATAGCAGCAACAATTGCGAGCGTGACACACAAAATTGTGGCAGCCACAACAACGAAAACGGCAGCCAACAACGGGTTAATGTGCTCATTTTTGGTACGCTGCTCAGCCAACAACGAGAGTTGCCTTGTAAAAATAGGTAGATAGCTAGGTAGCTAAGAGAGAGAGAGAGAGAGAGGTAGGTAGCTAAGAGAGTGGCCCCTTTTAGGGCTGACAGGGAGATACAGAGTGGGAGGGGGTTGAGAGGGGGGCTTAACAAGTGGCAAGCCGATATTCACACATTGTTTACCCACAAGGGCTTCGTCTCTGGTGTCATTTGCATTGTAGTTGTTGTTGTTGTTGTTGCTGTAGTTGTTGTTGTTGTTGCTGTTGATGCGGAAAATCGTTACAACAAATTACCTGAAAACACTCAATAGCAACAATAACAACAACAACAATAAAAGCGACTTATAAATAGCAGAAGAAAAACGGGTCAGGAGTTGCTGTTATTTTTGCTTTTGTTTTCTCTTGAGGTTTTGCCTCAAATCACAGCAAATTAGTGGAAAATTGTGGAAAATCGCATGAGACAGCTGGCCAAATTGTTGCCTTAGCTTTTCCGCACAGTTTGCTTGCTGTTGCAAATGTTGTTGTGCCTCATGTGCTGGTTCATTGAACTTGCCCTGCAACGAAAGTAACAAATAATGCACTTCATGATGAGTATGACAGTTTATGGTCAAAACAAAGGCGCCGCCGTTTGTTAAATAAATTGTACAAAAACCACGTTGCACAGACACAAGGAGGCGGGTGACAGGGGCGTGACGGCAGCATGAATACATGCAGCCAATGTCAATTTGCTGGGGTCCAAGGCCTCGACGGCCAGCGTCATCTAAATGTCAACTGGGTGCAGCAGCAACAACAACTTGTGTGGCTGCCACAGCGAGAGCACAAACAAGCAACATGCCGCGCCACGCTCAACCTCATTGACGATAGTTGCAGTTGCTTATCAGCAGCAACTGTTGTTCTCGTTGCTGCTGCAGCATTTCTTCGCCACGTCCGTTGCAGATAAAAAGCGTGCTGCGGAACTGCCACGCCGAGTCATCCGAGTCGTCCAACAATTGCATTTTTTATAGCATTTTTATTGTATTTTGTTGCAATCATTCGTTATGCTCTTCAAGGCTTGATACACATGCATCTAGTTGTATTTGGCCAAAGGAAAGAACAATTTCCATAGCAGTTTAATGTTGGAAATGCCCAAGATAAGCGGGTAAGTTGAGAGCGAACAGATTGAGGCAGGTTGAGCTTGACAAAAGATATAGAAGATACATATGAAGAGAGCACATTAAGGAGAAGCGACTGTAGAGATAAGCTGTAGAAAGATGCCAACGAGAAAGGAACTATTAAAGTAAATAGAGAGATAAGAGAGACAGCACATACGAGCGATAAGAAAGAGAAATGAAAAGAATTTAATAAAATGCCAAAGTAAGAAAGATAGCGAGCAGATCAAAGGAAACAAATTGATTTTATTTATGGCATTCATCTATGTGATAAGCTTGGACAGGTTTTAATGCGCACAAATTTAATATATAAATGAATTAATTAATTAATTTAATAAATAAAAAAGTAAATACATTTTTAATGCCAACTATTGCAATTTTAAAAATCTTCAACAAAATGTCTTTTATTGTAAAATCAATTTACTTTTTTGGCCTCACTATCTACTTTGTTTCTCGCCTTGAAGTGGGGGGCATTTCAAGTGTTTGGTTTTGCATTGCAATAATCCTGCTGCAGAGTGTAATTATCGGGGCATGCCTCAAGCTGACAGGTCTAAGCTCAGCTAGCCAACTCCACCCCCTCATTACTCAGAGCTGTCTATGGCTTCCAACCGCAATGAGCTGTGGCAACCAAATGGTTGTCGTTGCACCTGTTACCTACTTTTGTTGGCCGCTGTTGGCCTGGCCGGGTTAGTGGCAATAGCTTGGTTAGTCGGTCGCCCGAACTGGGTCTAAAAATGAACTGAACTGAAAACTCAAAACTGAAAACTGAAAACTGAAAACAAAAGCAATTGCAGAGCCAAAAAGGAAGCCAATGTTTCTGGTCGAGTGAGCTCGTCGACAATTGTAATGGAAAACAGGAACCATATTGTACAACAACCAGACGAATATGGCATTACAATCAGTGCGAGTGAGATGCATAGATGTGTGTATGTGTGTGTGTGTTAAGCTTGCTGTCGCTTTCTGCTTCAATTGACACCCTTCAGTTGCAGTTGCAGCTACAGTTGTGTTGCAGTTGCAGTTGCAGTCATTACATAAAGACAAACATTGACAGAGCGACGTGCCGCTCATTTGGCGGCCATCGTGTTGTTGTTGTTCTTGTTGTTGTAGTTGTTGTTGTTGTCTTGGCTGTGGGTTTCCCCTTCACCTCTTGCACAATATTTGATTTGGCTTCAAGTGCTCTACTCGCACTGGTAGCTGCTTTGTCTCATGCACCTTCTGTGGTTTACCACTCGATTAGATAAGCCCGGCCCTCCCCATGCACAATTAGAATTGAATTTATGACAGCAAGAGCAACGAGTAGCAATCGCTGCAGCTGCGAGTAGAGTCTGCATGTTGGTTTTATCAAGTAGGTGACATTTGACATGAGGCAAAAGCGTAAAAGCTCTGATTCCAGACATTTATTCTCACGTTAGAGCAATGGCGATTTCAGCGATGATCAAACAGAAACTGAAGTGCACGTTTCAATTATTAACCATTCAAATAATTAATTTCAAAGTAATCAAACATTACAAAATCAATTTTGTATTTTTTAAGAGCTCATTGAATTGGGAGATTTTAGTTACAGTTCGCAAGTTGCCGAAGCTTTTCCTCTTTCTTAAATATAAAATAAATGAATACAAAAAAATGTCAAAAAATAAAACTGAACAACTATAAAGGCTAATGGAAAATACAATTGGAATTAATTAAGTAACTTTGCTCTTTTTATGACTTATCAAATTGTAAGGGCAATCAAATTGCAATTTGAGTTTTACATTAAAGAGCATTCAATTTTAATTGCAATACAAGTAATTCGACTCGGTACTTCCTCTCAGCTTGTCCATTGCATTTTATCTGGTTTCTTCAGCATAGATCAACTGTCACGAATCGAATCGCATTGAAACAAAAACAAAAATAAAAAGCAAAACAAAACAAAACAAAACGAAACAAAACAAAACGAAACAAAACGAATCGAAACGAATTGAAGCAGAGACACACGATTAATTTAATGAACTTCGAGCGATTGCTGCGAGTGCTTTAATCAATCGCTCAAATTACAATCTTGACCCAGTGGCGATGCCTCAGATCATTAAGGTCGGATAATGGAAACGCCCTTATGTGGTTTCAGTTTGATGGAATGTGGACAGCAGGGCGATGCCTTCGTTTCGATGCCATTTGTACTTTGATTGCTCACACAATCGATGACAATCTTCAATCGAATTTAACACTTTTCGTTTTATTTGTTGTGTTGTGTTGTGTTGCCTTAACTGTTTGTTATTGTTATTGCGCTTGGTTTGTTAATTTCTTTATTGCTTTTTATTGTCGTTGTTTCTGTTTCTATTTGTTTATGTCTCGGCCTGTGGAAAGTGTTTAGTTATTGTGCTTGTCATTAGATTCTTATTGTTACATTTACTTGATTGTCTTTAGTGTTAAGTGTTAAATGTTAGGTGAGAGTGTGTGTGTGTGTGCGTGTGTGTGTGTGTGTGTGTGTGTGGCAAGTATCAGTGAAAGCGTATTTTGGGATTGGCTTTGACTTTGTCTAATACTCGCCACTTGTGGATGGATTTGAGGCACAAGCCTGATGACATCTGTTGCCCCCTTGTCTTGGCCAACTTTCGCCATGATTTATTGGCCAGCTTGTTAGCCGGCATCAAAGCATCTTTTTATGCACATTTTTGGTCACTGCGACATTAATCTTGTGACGCTCTTAAGCAAATAAATATTATTTAAATGTGTTTATCTGTTTGGTTATCTTCAATATCATGTCGCAGGTTATTAACCCACTCATAAAGTTGTACAGCGACAACTTTGCAACTTTGTTGCCATCTTCCAATCGCGCTCCTCATTTGGCATCGCGTGCGCTGCTGCCACATGCCACATGCCACATACCACACAGGGGAGTCGCGATCAGCAGCTGCTGCCTATGCTGGGGCACTTGGCATGCCATATTGCAAACCCTTGCCCCAATGCTGTTTGCTCCTTATAAGTCTCTCTCTATCTGTCGACTCCGCGAATCATTTGCTCCCCAGCTGCCTCCGCCTGGTCAAGGTTAACAATGCGATGCGATGCGTTGTGTTGCTTTGCGATTCAATGTGTGCTGCGATACGATGAGACTGGCAAATAACCTCCAGAGCCGTCTGTCAATGTCAACCATGGAAGCGAACTCTTGCTGCCAGTCGAGCATAACTGAGCAGCATTTTAATCTCGCGATCGCTCGCTCGACAGTCGAGCAGAAGCGACTACAAAAGTCTTGTGTAATCGAAAAGAGGTTAAAGCTGTAATTTTGCAAAATGGCAATTTATCAAAAAATACAAAAATTATAATTAAAAAATGCGAATTAGATTCACTTCTACTATGGTCTCTTAAGTGTTCAACGTTCAACTTCATAGCAATGACTTGCACAATTAATCAGTGTTTCATATTTAATGTTGCATTGATTTTCCTCAATTTACGATTATCGCTGTTCTCTGCTCGCTCGCAAATTGAATGCAATCATATTGTTGATTTGCCACTCACTTGTTATTGGCTCTTTGCATAAATCAATGGCGTTAATGGCAACTTTCCTGACCACAAGCAAACAACACCAATTGCCATTCGCCCGTTTAATCAATCAATGGATAATGAAAAACTGGCACAACGCAATTTCCCGCTGCCAAAGGATGTTGCGCAAGCGTCAAGACAAATACCAAAAGCTGAGAGAGAGAGAGACAGAGAGAGAGAGAGAGAGACGTGAGACCAATTTGATTACACTGTTAACCAGGTCTGCAGACGTGCCGTCAAAGTCCCTCGGGCCATTATGTAAAGGTGACAGAGCCAGTGGCAGCAGTGGCATGCCACCCACATGGCAAGGCAGCCACATGCCGCCCACATGGCATCCACAGGCTGCACAATGCAACCCAATTATCTCACGTGTCTCACTGTGTCAGCATTTCACTAACGCACTAAGGTCTGATTAGTTTTTGTGTTTGTTTAGCCACAAAAATGCCACACCCACACACACACACACACACACGCACACAAGTCACTTTACTGGGTGAAAGTTGCGCGACAAAAAATTCTACAAATGCCACTTAAAATTGTTTATTAAATCCCAGTAATGAGTGCTTTAAATTGACTATAAACTGTGCGACATTTTGAAACTAAAACTTAAGTTATGTAAATTGTTTATCGATACTGAATTTAACGAACTAAATCGATATGCATATGTTATAAATTAATTAATTTATCAGCTGACAATAAGAAAAAGAGGTTGAGCGATTAAATTACATTTAATGCAAACAAAATTGAATTCAATTAAAAAAATAAAAAGAAAAATATAAAAAATAAAAAAATAAAAAGAAAAAAATAAAAAATAAAAAAAATAAAAAAAAAAAAAAAAAAAAAAAATAAAAAATAAAAAAAAATAAAAAATAAAAAAAATAAAAAATAAAAAAAATAAATAAATAAAAAAAATAAAAAATAAAAAAAATAAAAAATAAAAAATAATATAAAATAAAATCAGCGCTTTTGACACATTTTTATCATTTAAAATAGATGAATTGTCTATAAGCATATTAAAGGAGTTGTCAGTCATTGAGTAAAGGTTATGAATTGTTCTTCTTCTTCTTCTTCTTCTTCTTCTTTGTCAAAATATCAGTTACAAACTGAAGCTTTTCTTTCCAAATTTCAACTCAAGTTAACTCAAGTCTTTATCTATACTATACTACTACTATATAGTAGACTATATTTAAGGGCAGCAACTATAAGTGTATTTGTATATTCGGCACTTTTGTTTCTTGTTTATTTTAGTTTAATTAATTGCGCGCACGTTGCCTTCAATATCGAGTGAAAATCGAAGCCATCGACGACATTGCTAAATTTCACTGATTGAAAAAATTTAAATTCGCTACACATTAAACATTAAAGAGCAACAAAGCAGGGGGAGGACAAGGTAAAGAAGAGACCCAAATAACGTGCATTAGTGGGCCAAATAGTTTTTTTTTGTTTTTGGGGGAGGGAAAGACAGTCGATGTTAGCTGATAGAGTTGATCGTGCTAGCGGCGTATTAACTGTTATTTTAGTTAAGTTTATTATGCAATTGTTGTTAATTTTTGTGGGGCTTATGCAAATTCGCATGTTTGAGGCCAGTCTGGAGATTTTGTCTACGAGTATTTTTGGCCGTTTTGGGCTGTTTTTGTTAACTGCTTTGAATTCAGCTTGTTTGGCCCGTTGACGCGTTGTTGTCGCTCTCGTTTGTTGCTGGCTTTTGTGGGCGTGATTGGCACAACGGCAACGTCTTTTGATGTTACGTATTTTGTATTTGGTTTCTTTATGTTTTAAGTATATTATGTATTTTGTAGATTTTACTTTTATTTTTATTTCTGCTGCGTGCGAAATATAAATGTGTAGAAAAAGTGGAGCGAAGCAGAGTTTTGTTTGTTTATTTGTTTTGTCTATTGACAAATTGTATTGAATGCCGCATTGCAAATTGGCATAGCATAACTCAGACATTATGTCACACGGCAATACGGCAATTTGTGTTGAGGAAGTTGCACAGTTGCCATGCCATATTTGTGGCCACTTTTAATGACAAATGTTTAGCATCAAATCGAATGTAAATCGTTTGCAGTAGCTGCTAATGAGAGGCCTCCACTTTGGGCTCAGTTTCAGTCGCTTTATGGCACATTAATCGCTTATATTTTGCCGCTCCTTATAAATAAAGAGATCCATCATATGTACATGTTATTCACACGATACAATAAGATTATTTGCTCTACGAGTATACTCGTATATTATTCAATTGAATTTCATACGCCACGTTGGCTGCTCATGCGCATGCTTTGCCTTTTGCTCTAATTAAATACAAAATTCGATTAATTTCAAGAGATTTGCTGCTCAGATATAGACACAGTTACATACATATATATATATATATATATATATATATATAATTATAGCGATATAGATACTTGAAGCACGCAATTCGGTTTCTCTTTGTTCGCTCAATGTCAAGTTTGAAAATTTCTTTTACTTGTTTTTGCGTCTCACACAAAATACTGTTTGTGTAGTCGAATCGTCTTATTCACATGGCTCGTATAAATATTAATATTTTCCTCGTTTCTTTTCTTCTTCTTTCTTTGCAGGATCAGTATGATAATCTGTCATTACACACAAACAGAGGCATTGATGTGCTCGATAAATATGCCAATTTTATACGCGATCGAGTGGCCATAGAAGCCGACTATGCCCTCAGATTAAGGTGAGTGCAATGAAATATCAAAATATAACTAAATTACCTTAATGAGTAAGCGCACATTTGTATATGAATGAAATATACAGGTATTTCAGCTTTGGTTTAGGGCAACTTGTGAACTCATCTACAGTTTGACATTTGGACGTGTATTTCAGCAGCATTAAATTTAGACAGTGACTCAGACTTTGCATATAAACAAGATTCACCTTAGGATTCATTCCGTTTTCAGCATCACATTTCAATTCTCAGCTGAACTGCTAATTTATGGCTTTCGCATTGCCTACCTCAATGTGCTACCTTTCCTTCCGAAATGGTTAACTTGGCTGCGAAAATAATGAAACCAAACACAAGCTAAATTTATGATTAAAAATGTGCTCAATTATGATTGTTTATATTTAAAATACTAAGAGATTAAGTATAATTTATTTGCAATTTTAAACTGAAAACAAGAATATGAAGTCAGAATGCTTTAAAAGAGTTGATGGCCAAAAGTCGAGATAGACAGTTCATTTAACTTCTTCCTAGTATCATAAAACTCAAGCCAGAATAATGTAAACACTTTCGGTTTCAGTCTCAGCTCAGCACTTAATTTGCTGGCTTGTTGTTTAAATTAAAAGTATTTTGTGAAATAATTCCAAAAGCTTTTAAGGCGTCCGAGAAATGCGTAAATCATGTGGCGCCACTTATTGGCCATATTTGTAAGCCAATTAAATGATTTTTTTGTTTGTAAATGTTTTTTTTATTACTTATGCGATTGCATCGCTATCGGCAGCGGCTTTGGATTGGTGCCACAGGCCGCGCCCATTCAGCGGACTGTCGCAGCATTTGTGAGTGTGCCACAAAATAGCAACAACAATATCAACAACAATGCAATCGACACAACAAAAACAAACAATTCCTTACAAGAAACAAAGCGCATTAAACTGAGCACAAGTGCAGTTCTCATTAATGTTAAATCTGTTTTTTATATGTATATAGTAGTTAAAATATAAAAAATAAAAGCACAAGGTCAGCAAGCTGTGGAGATTGTGTATTCCATTGGCCATTCCTGGGCATTAAAATCAATTTATGTATTGTATAAACTTGCTACAGTTAGAGTTGGAGAGGGGAGGGTGTTGTCGAGGGTAGCTAATCGTGCGCCACATAAAATAAATTTATGCTTATTTCAAACTGAGGCGCACTTCAATTGTTGCCCCTTAGACGCGGCTGTTTGGGGTCACTTGCCGAGCATGTAGAGCCGCACCTCAGAGCAAAGAGAGGGGGGCAAGGGCGGTGGCAGGGGTTGGGGCACTTTGCGACATACCCCATTAATATGCTCATGTCTGTGTCCACTCGCTGGCCAAATTGCGCAATGGAATGACAACTGAATCAACAAGAGCCGACCACGACCTGCCCCACGCAACTGACACGCGACGCTGCAGCATGGGAAATGGAGGGGGCAAAAAACAGCAGGCAAAGTGTGGCGCAGAATATTCGGCGTAATTCTACCCAGTTCATACATTTATGCGAGTATGATTGAGCTTGGGTTACACACTGTCAAGCCGAAAGAAGCCGAGCCCATCCAATGGCTCAACTTGCAAGCAGGCGTCATAATTGTTTAATTTGCTTCATGCTGCTGCTGCTGCCCAAGGTGGTTCCAGTAGTTGGGAACTCTGCTCATCGTTAGATGAGGAATACCCTGTAGAAAAGAGAAGACCCCAGAGGGTAGGCAGTTAACTTAGGTTTATTTCATATTGCAGAAACTTCTACAACGCATGATATATGTTTGTGATTAGATCTCTATCTACTTGTTCAGGTGATTTATTTATATGATCAATTAAATTTTCAATAAGGATCGTCTGATGAGCAGAGTTGCTATATTAAATGAGGAGTATCTTTTAGCTGAGCACTTTCTACTTGGCTGTTTGTTTATTCAAATTGAATTTCTTAACGCGATGGCGTCTCTGTTCCCACAATTTGAGTGCCGCAAAATGAGTCGAGAGCTGGCTTGATGACTGACTGACTGAACTTAGCTCAGCTCAGCTGAACAGAGCTGAGCTGAACTGGGTTGAACTGTGCCCTCTGCCTGCAGCTACTGTTGGCTTGAGAGCAGCAGTAATGGCATTATTATTGCGGGATAGCAGCAGCAATAGTAGTAGTAGTCTTCCCAGGCGTCCGACTAAACCACATGAAATGGAAAACTCAACTCTCTGGTATTAAATACACCGTCAAGGTGGCAACCTAGTGAAATCTATAGACTTGAAGACTGCTTTGCGTGTCTCGCAATGCCAAAATGAAAAGTCTCTCGTGTTAATGCAAATACTTTAGTTGTTACTTACTACTTACTACTCACTACTTACTTGCTCGTATTGTTGCTATTTCTTTGTATGCATAAACAAAATTTCACTAATGCCATGTTATTTTTGTTGATTTTCTTTTTACAGGCGCTTAGTGAAAAATTATCAGCCCAAAAAGAAGGAGGAGGAAGACAATGAGTAAGCACAAAAAACACAAAATAGCAATCAAAAAAAAGAAACACATAGCTATAAGCATAATAATCATGCACACATAAGTATAATAAGAGCAGCGAGAGAGCTGCTAATTGCAGCTGCTCAACTGTCAGCTACCCTGTAGCTAAGTGTGTGTAAAAATGTTGCACGCACTGGTCCAGGTATTGTTAAGCCTTAACACGAAGAGCTCAATTTAAAGTGGACTGTCCGACTGAAGATGAGCAAGTGCAGTATACCCCTCCTCAACTGTAAGCTGGGTATTGTACAGTTTTTCGAATGGCTTGGCTTTAACACGATTGCACAAATTTTGTTAAATCTTTTGGAAAATTAACTATAATTTGTGCGATTTGTGTTTGGCAATTTTGTTAGCAAAGTGTTAAATAGATTTTCGACTGCTGTTCACATGACCAACTATGGGTTCGATCCAAGCGAGTACTCGTATTCGTACTCGTTCTTTTGCATATGCGTGAGATGCGAAAGATGATTGAAGCTCTTCGTGTGTGTGGTCTGTGAATATTTGCGGCCTGGCACTTAGTTTTAATTACATGCGAACAGCGAGAATGCTCTATTCCTTCTCGGGAGCGAAGGCCTGACATCATGGAGCCGCAAATAGCAAAACGGCAAAACGGCGAATTGCGGCGCATATTTGTAATATGACAGCAATAACAACGAAGCCATTCGAGCCTCGATGGCCTCACTGCTTGAAGAGTTGGTCATGAAATGACAGACAGCGAGTCATTTTAGTTTCAGTTAGCTGTTCGATATTGCTCCCTTATACAGTTGTAAAGCCAATAAATTTATTCATGATTGCCATGTGCCCGGGACGGACAAACTGGCGACAGAGGCGTGGGCGCGTCTTGGGTCCAAGTCTTGGGACAGGCGCGAAAAGGCGTGGGCCATTTGTTAGAGCTTAAACTGATTGGCTTGGCTTTGACTTGGCTTGACTTGCACTTACAGATTTACATCGAGGCAAGCGTTCCGCAATCTGCTCAAGGAGGTGGGCGACTTGGCGGGACAGCGCGAGGTTGTGTCCGAGACCCTGCAGCTACAGATAATACAGGGTGTGACGTTGCTTTCGAAAACATTGCGTGAGGATCGCAAGGTAAGTTGGTCGCTCTTTTGTTTCTCAACCTGTATCGCTCACTAATGCTCTACTCTTTGTGCAGAAATGCCTAACCGATGGCAGCTTGCTGCAACAGACGCTCAGCGCACAGTTGTCGTCATTGGAGCGCGCCAAACGCAACTATGACAAGGCCTATCGGGACTCGGAGAAGGCCGTGGAGAATCACAAGAAGGCCGACATGGATTTCAATCTGAGTCGTGCCGAGGTGGAGCGTTACAAGAACATCATGACATCAAAGATTCAACAGTCGGACGATGCCAAAAACGAGTACGCCAACCAGCTGCAGAAGACAAACAATCTGCAGCAACAGCACTATGGTACACTATTGCCCGCCGTCTTTAATCGGCTGCAGGAGCTGGACGAGAAGCGCACCCGTGGCATACGTGAGTTCATCATTGGCGCCGCAGACGTTGAGTCCTCGGTGGCGCCCATTATAGCGCGCTGTATGGAGGGCATTGTGAAAGCAGGCGAGTCCATCAACGAGCAGGAAGACTCTTTAAAAGTGATCGAAAGGTTGGCTTGATTAACCAAACAGTAGACCATAACTAACTCCTCTTTTTGCGCTTCACCAGATACCAGTCGGGCTTTGCACCACCGGGCGACATACCATTTGAGGATCTATCCAAGATGGACTCCTCGATACCGACGCAATCGAACTACAGCAATATTGTCTACAATCACTTGACCATTAAGGGCACAATCAGTGGTCCCAAGACCAAGAAGTCTCGCGGCGGTATCTTGAACAGCATCTTTGGCAGCAACAAGGTGAGCGAAGTCGTTTGCGATTCCCATTCTCGGTTTCCGGTTCTGGTTTTGGTTTTGATTTTGATTACTTCAACTTAGCTGCAAGTTCTTTTCAACTTTCCTTAAGTGGTCCTATGTATATTTTTTATTGTATCCTATCATTGCCTGGCACTTTTGCTCACTCTCTCACAAGCGCTCTCCCTCTCTCTCTCTCTGTATTTCTTTGTTTGTGTGAGAGAGTTTGTCATTTTCAGTTCAACAATCCATCAATCAATCGATCGATCGATCAGTCAGTCAGTAAGCACAATCGCCTCTTGTGTTCGGATGCTTCTTGTTTTAGTTTTAAGTTAATTGTTAAGTCATAGGCATTTTACTCATGCCGTCTCTCTCTCTCTCTCTCTTTCTTTCTCTTTTATTTTCTTTATCTTCATTTATCGATAAATCGTTTTGCCATTGTCTTTTGTTTGTGTTACGAAACAAACGGACGTTGTGTTTCCAACTTTGCTGTAAGTACCAAGTGTCAAGCTCGGCTCATCTCAGCTCCGTTTCGTATCGTATCGTATCTCGTTTCTCGTATCGCCTCGCATCGCCTCGCCTCGTATGTCGTATCGTAACGTCTCGTAACGTGTCCTTCTCTCATGTCTCCTCAATTGTTAACTAATACCGATTAAACGATCGTTTCCATATACTCTATCGCTACTCTCTACTATTTACATAACATGCTCCATTCTCAGTTTCGCTTCATTGCTTGTTTACGCTTTTCACTCGCTTTTCATTCAAGAAATCGCCACTAATCACAAATCGATTAATAAAATACCAAAAAAACATATCAATTAATCATTGTGTTTAATTCTTTAATTCTTTATGCATATTTGTTGCTGTCACACAAATTTCTAACACAATTGCTTTTACTTACAATCAAATCAAATACTCAAACACCACAACACAACATACACTTACACCCGGAAAAAAACAACATGTGATACCGTTACTGCATAAATAATAATAATACCATATAAATAATGAACTCAATTCGCTGCCAATAGCAAAGGCAGATAATTGAAGCCTGTATCACGATGAAGGTATGATGTATGATATTCCTCCAGCTCAACTAACAACAATAACTGCTCCTAACACATCTACTACAATATATTACTACTAATATCTTAAGCTATCGCTCTGACTAATCACAACTGCTAATCCTAATCGACACTAGCATAAGCATATCTTCTTTCTCTCGCTCTCTTCATTGAGTCACCTTTCACTCACAACAATTCCTCAATTCGATTACTACATAATAATTCATTGATTAACCTACTCAATTACTTAGTTAGTTAGCAGCAACAAGCCAAAGCAGCACACTCACTCACACAATGCAGAACAAAAGAATAATTAATTAAATTTCATGTTTTATTTTCAATATTAAATGCAAGCATGACTTTTTCATTCATTCTTTTCCTATGTCTATAATTTATTTTGTGTTTAGGTTGTGTTTATCTTATCTGTTTATCTACGATTTATTGTTGTGAATGTGTGTTTGTTAACGTGTTTGTTGTTCCGCCTTGTATAGTTACTCATTGCACATAGTTACCATTAAACTATCTCCCGCTCTCCAACCATATGTATTCTAACTAATGCTGAATCACTCGAATATCCGTAGAACTCGCTCACCGCGGACGGTCAAAAGGAGGACTATAGTGATCTGCCACCGAATCAACAGCGCAAAAAGCTGCAGGCGAAAATTGCGGAGCTACAACACAAGGTCGATCAGGAAACGAATACGCGGGATGGCCTCATGAAGATGAAGATTGTCTATGAGGCGAACTCATCGCTGGGCAATCCAATGACCGTCGAGGGTCAACTTAACGAATCCGAGCACGAATTGGAAAAACTGAAAAATGATTTGAAAAAGTATCAGGGCTATTTGGACAAGGCCAATCAGCTGCAGGTGGTCAACAACAGTCCGCAATCAAATCGCAATCTGCTACAAAACGGACACCGAACCTCGAGGTGAGTAGTATTACATACTTATGATTTGAGTTGATGTTAACATGCTCTTCCTTCTTTCTTGCGATAGACATTCCAATGGCAGCGCCAGCGCTGATGATCATAACGATGGCGATGATCAGCCAGATGATGCTGGCAGCTTAAGCAGGTCAGATTCTGAGGATAATGTGGCGCAAATACAAAATGGGCATAATAATAACAATAACGGGTACACTCATAAGTCTACGTTCAATGTTTATATATCGACACACACATCCACAGAGACACACAAACACTCACACACAGATACACCTACACATACACTTACCATACATTATTGTCTATCGTATTGCACTTATGATTTGGCTCGTTTTACTCATTTTGTATAATCTTCTCTCCCTCAATTGTCTCATTGTACATTGTTTCTCATGTTTGTTGGCATTTTTCGGTGTTGGTTCTCGTTATAATTTTGTTATATTCATCTGCGAAATTCCTAATTAAACTTAAGTGAAATGAAAAAGCCCAGAAAAAAGTCCACAATATGCCAAAGAAACTAAAGCGAAATTTAAAATTAATTTATATAATTTTGTAGTGAAATTATAATTGTAAATATCGTTTTTTTTGTATCATTTGCTTACACTATACATATAACACGTAATAATCTGCGATTTGCAACTTCTTTCAAATATTTCGTTTCATTTTGCCTTTTCCATGGTGAAATCCAGCAGTTCGGCAAGTCCCGAAAGCGGCCTAGGCACCTCACACACCTCCCTGCCCGGCTCCGGACAGGGCAGCGCCAATGAGAACGCCATGGGCGAGGAGACGTGCTATGAAACGGAAGTGGAACTGCTGCAACCGCTCGGCACCTGCCGTGCGCTGTACCCCTTCGAAGGTAAGTACTCTTGAAGATACATTTTCGAATCCTTCTAATCAATTATGTATTTCCTTTTTTAGCTACCAGCGAAGGCAGCATACCCATGAATGAGGGCGAGGAGCTACAGGTGATTGAGAACGATCAGGGTGATGGCTGGACGCGAGTGCGACGGGCGAACAATTCAAATGGCTGGGACGAGGGCTTTGTGCCCACGAGTTACATCGAATGCACACTCTTTGCTTAGACTAGGGGTCAGTAAGGATAACCCTCCTAAGTAGTAGGAGATGAAGGAGCACAGCAGAAGAACAGCATTAGGCAGTTTTCAATGTTAACTAACAGCATTTTGCATATGTTTTATACATTTGTGTACTTTTGTCATAACTTTGCGTTACTCTAGAGTCTAGACAGCCATAACAAACATTGAAGCCACATCAACACACACTCACACACACGCACAACCATGTACATTGTCTTAAGATAAGTTAAAAACTTGGATTTCTATACAAATGTTGTATACTATTTACTATGATTTTAAATGGCATTGATTATGGAATAGATATATCATTAACAACTATACGTAGTTCATATACTATATTTACTATATATATACCAAACATTTATATATATAGAGCATATAGTATATGTACATATATGCACCCCCACGAGCAGACCTCACCTAATTGTAAGCAAATGCGAACGCAAACGTTTCCCTCTTCACATCAGATTAACTACAAGTAAAACAATCATGTATTAACTATTTATATATACATACACATATATATACATCAATATATATAGATATTCATATATAAAGTGTAATTTAAATGACACCTAAAGCATATTTTTCACATTCATCATAAAAAGTAAGCTGGTAAACATATTCTGAAGGCACCCCATTAAAGAAATCTAAATGCACTTAGCAATATGCTTACTACATTTATTTTTTATAATCGCATTTCGCATTTCATATTCAAAAATACATATTAAATATATTTAATAGCACCTGCTACTTTTCGAGCTGACCAAGAAAAGCGACAGACCCTGTGGCTATTAGATCGTAGAGCACACACTCTTAAAAGCATTGATAAATAAACAATATAAATATGAAAAAAGTAAACTAAAGTGAGAGAAAACGCTTCCAACAATTATTGAGGATCGATCTATTTATCTATCGAACAGCAAAAGTTATGACAATGTTGCATAAAGCATGTGTGGCATATGCAAATTGGAAAATTGGAAAGCAAATAACGCGCTAGCTTGTTATATATGAATTAGCAACAATTGTACATTTTACTTTACAAACTTAATTATAATTTTATGTCTAATAACTTTTGTATTGCTTTTTGCCTTGTACATTTTCACACACACACACATACACTCACACTGACACCTAGACACATACAGACCCTCAAACATTTAAATGTATTTAATGAGATGAAAATGAAGAAAATGATTTCATGGAATTGGAAATTAATTTCGTTATACTTAGGAGAACCATAAGTTATTTAAGTTAACAACATTTAAGGCTTAAGTCAAAGCAAAGCCGGGCGGCGCTACCTTTTGTTATGTGTTGAACGCCACTTTGCAATACATTTATTTATACTTTACCCAATAAGTATATATGTATACTTATATATATGTACACATAAAGCTATATAAAAAAACTTACGTATATATTAATAACCGAAATCAAAAGAAATAAGTCTGTGGCAAAAGCAAAGGCCAGGCAAATGAATTAGATATTTTTGTTAGTTTTCTTTTCCTTCATTTGCTTTTTTAACAATCGCCGATATGACCGATAAGTCTGCAGTCTGGGAGCAAACTATATGTCTAAGCAGGTTGTAAATATGTCGGAGGCGACGCTGTCATTTTTTTCCATCTAATTTTCATGCAATGCAAGCAAAAGAAAAACTAAACTAAAAATATGAAAAAATACGCGTAATTCCAAAATTCTTAAATTTATATAATTTATATAGCAACTAATGCCGAGATAAAAAACCAGACACTTGATGAGAACTGAGATAATGTTTTACATAAAGAGTGTGGTATCTGAAATGAAATTATGTGGCAAATGGTGTCATATGTGAAAATGGTCAATTTTAAATGAACATGACAACATATGTAATAAAGAATAACGAGAATAAAATGATGATTGAATAAAATAAATGTTTCTCTAATGTTGCAATTTGAATACAACGTCTTTTGGGATGGGTTTGTGCCCAGAGTAAGTTATTGTGAACTAATTTTTCCTTCATACTCACATTGCCACTGCCATTGGACTGCTTGACATCACAATTGGAAACTGTTTGCTATGTCATTCAAGACTTTTTACACTGGCGCCATCTTGAGTTGAATAAGCACACTAAATGCACGTCGCCATCTATTGTTGTTGATTTGATTTTTGTTGAAAAAGTGAAACACTGCAGTCCAAATAAATATTGTATGTTTATTGAAACTCAATTTGATATACATATTGTTTTGGGTGTTCTTGTGGTTTTGCTGTTCTTGCTACATTTAAATATAATAATATTTGTATATGGTATATATGTATATATATATATATTTATATTGTTCACATCTGTCTACATATAGATATATGTAGTTTACTAATGTTTAACAAAATTATTAAAGTAAAATTTTTACTCTACAAACTCGTATAATCGTAAGCCTTGCTACACACAAACGCACCCATATCCGTTTCGATACCCACACACACACACACATATTTATATATGCACGCACACACACATTCGGCACTTTTAAAGCGCGCTGTCCTTAACCTTAACCCACGCTAGTCCTTGTCCTCAACGCTTCACGTTGATATGGTGTTATTTTTACAGTGTTCAGAGTACTCGTTGCAATTAGAATTACTCGTAACTCCCAACTCCCAGTAAATATCATAGTAATTGTAGATTAATAATAATGATAATAATAGTATAGTAAGTAGTTAAAGTAGAGATCGTACAGATTGCATAGATCAAATAGACTTAGGTTTCAGTTACAGCAACAGTTTGTAGTATCTAGGTTTAGCCTTAACGGCTGAAAATAGAGTTTCAACAATGATTAGTTTCTTAGTTTCTTCTCATAGCACAACCATTTTGTTTAGTTATCGTTATCGTTTTCGTTATCGATTCGTTTCATAACATTTCGTAAAGATTTTCGGCCAAAAAGTCAACAGCCAAAATGTGAAGAGTAATTAGTAAGTAGTTATCATATATGTAGTTTCAACTGAAATGTATTACCCACCCAAGTCTCTCACTCACTCTCGATTTATCCGTCTCTTTCTTTCGTATGTGTTTACCCTGGTTACCTGGACAATTACAGACATACTCGTACAATAAGCAGTTGCGTTTCGCAGGTTACAACAATGATAATGGATTAGTTCTTAACTAGTTTAGTTTAGTTTTTTTTTTAGTTTTTGGTTTTTGGTTTTTCAAAGTAAGCAACATCTAAGATTAACCTGGGAAGTACAATAGAATTTTGATAGTTGGTAGCTCGAAAATGGCTTGAAGTCCTTTCGCTAACTAACGATAAAAAGTCGTCGCAAAGTGGTAGTAGAAACAGTTAAGCGAGTTCGCAGTAAAAAGTTTTAGCTTAAAAAGTACTCTAGTTTCGTATTTATAATATGACACAAGTACAAGTAAATATGTATGTACGTGTATGTAAGTATATTTTAGCAATTTCATTTGATTTTTATTTCTTCTTTTTTTTCGAAAACTTTCTTTTCTTGATTTTTGTTTTGTCGCAAGTTTGAAACTCCCAGTTGAAACTTGTTTTTGTTGTTTTCTTATGTTGTTTTTTTTATCAACCTTTCTTTGCGGGTTTTCACAAGAGATTGTCCTATTGAAAGTCAAATTTAGAAGCTGAATCAGAATATTTAAGGGGCAAGGGGTGGCAGGCTGGAGAGAAGCTAAAAGTTCAAGTGTGTTGCGCCCACCAAAAAATGACTACAGTAAATTCGTCTTAATCACACTTTAGTCGCACTCACCCACACACACACACACACATACGCACAGGCACACACATACACATACATTAGAAGATTGTCATATTAATTAAGTTTCGTTTTTGTTTTCATTTTCATTTTCGTGTTCATTTTTAGCATTTGTTGTTTGTACACTGAGAGAAAAGCTTAACATGGGTTGATGAAACCTTTGTGGGCTTCTAGGCTGTGGTTAAACGATTCTTTTCTCTGGTTCTGCTTTTGAAATAGTGTGGTTAATTTGCGAAACATTTAGCTAACATTCAATTGTTTTGTAACAGTAAATATATATGTATAAATAAGTAGTGTACTTTAGTTTGAACTATTTAATTGTTTAACTGCCATTTCATTGCCTCGCATTCGATATTTCCTGGTACAAACACAACAACAACGACAAACACAACAACAAGCAAAAATATATACTATATTGTTAATTCTTATGTTTTTTGGTATTGTTTATGATTCTGGTACTCGCGATTCTCATTATTATTGTGCTCTCTAACTGTACTTGTAGCTAACTTACTCGAACAAAGCTCTCTCTTTAACTCTCTAAATCTCTCAAGCTCTTGGAACTATGACTATAGTCAAGGAAGGGGTGAGGTGGCTAAACAAACTTATGAACTAACAAATTGAGCTTTAAGTTGTAAGTGGTAATCGCATATCATAATTATTACTTGTATTAATAAATATTGGTGTTATGCATTTCATTTGAATTATTGTTTTTGTTGTCGGACGATGCCTTTTCAATCGCATTCGCGTGTTCGGTCAAGGAGAATTATCCGAGTCCGAGCCGCCGTAGCTGTGCATGGGGAAAAGCGGATACCATCCATTGATGTGCTGTCCAATGTTCACCTTGTCCAGATTCACCTCCGTGCCACCTAGGCCTTGATTGTGCTCAAAGCCCACGCACCGCTGCCACACCATGATGACAATATTCCGGCCAAACACATCAGCGCTCTGCGGTCAACGGAAGCGACAGCGACAGGGAGATGGAGAAGTAGAAAAAGGGAAATGGTTACTTTATTTGCATACAAATTGTGTTAAATTTGCAGCGTGTGTATGTGCGTAATTACTTGGCAACACGTGAATAAATACAAGAGTATACATGATTGCACTGACTGGATACCAAACTGACCAACGGCAGTTGCATGCAGCTTCCGTCGTTGCATGCGTTGCAAATTGGCCGCGTGCCTCAATTAATCGCATTACACTGCAACAACAACAAGCCATAACAGCCTTGTGCTTGTTGTCACCATTGGCATCATCATTTGCTCACCTGGTACTTGATAGTCTGCTTGTAGAAGGGCTCTGCCGCATGCCGCACCACGCGCGTCTTCTTCTTGTGGCGCAGCCGTTCACCATCCTTGATGTAGCACTTCACATACGTGTCTGGCGGCGTCTCACAGTCCGCATTCACAATGTTTCGTGCACAAATCAGCTGGCAAACAATTTAATGTATAGGAAAACAAGTCAGAAAAGCAGCCCTCAACATCTCAACTATTAAACACTAACAAATGGTAAATATGTTATAAATAGCATTGACTTTCCAAGACTACACTGTTTTTGCTAATTACCATTTCGATTGCATCTAAAATTAAGTCAGGTGTACAAAGTTACTCAAAATTTGCAGTTGGTAAATTGCGAATTAGTATTTTAAGAAACAATAATGTATTTGTTTGTTGAGAAAAAGAAACACTATTTAAGCCATTGAAATTCTGCCGATTATATCTAAGTCAACTTTACGATAGAGTAATTCAATCAGTTCGGCTTACACATATAATGTGTCTATCGCAACTGTATTGAGTTTGAACAAAATACCTTCATAACTGAGAGACTAGTTTACCTTCTACGTAAACAGACGGACAGCACTACAGATGCTGGGGCATGGCTAATAGAATACGTGACATGCCACGTCTCTTTCAATGCAATAAATAACAGTTATTGAATTAAATTAATTTGCAGACTTTACCTCCACCTCGACGTTGCCTTTGATTTTGACAAAGCCCATTTTGAGCTCGCCATAACGTGCGGTAGTCAGGCGATAGCCCTTCGGATGGATTTGAGAGGGGCCCAGCTTCAGTCCATAGCTGGACTCGCTGCCCGTGATGGCCGACACATTGACGTAGCTTCCACTAAGAGTCTTGACCACGCTCTGTTTCCGCTGTGGACTGTCGTTGCTGTCTGTGCTCGTCCGTTGATAGATGCTGCCCTTTCGCTGGGGACTATCGTTGCTGCTGTCCACGCTGGGGCGCTGATAGACACTGCCCTTGCGTATGGGCGTGCCCATGGTGGGCGTGTCGCTTGTGGTGGGCACATACATGCTGCCCTTGCGCTGCAGCGACGGCGACTGAGGCTGGGTATCTCCCAGTTGGAACATGCTGCTCTTGCGTTGCTGCTGCTGCATCTGGCCGGCTGTCAATGTGTCCTGGCCACGCAGGTTGACCATGCTGCCCTTGCGCAGCGTCTGCTGTTGACTGCTGTCGCCCAGGCTGCTGCCCAGCAGCTGACTTTGCTTCTCTTGTGCCACATTCGAGACGGAGGCGGCCTGCTTGAGCCTGGACAGCGCCTGCTTGGCGCTCTGCGGTGGCAGCTGGGTGCCCGAGCCTTTCCAGCGTGGACGAAAGCGTTTATCTTCATCATCGGACGGCGGACTGGTCTCTGTGTTGCCAATGCCAGCGGGTAGCTGATGTTGTTGCTGCAGCAGCTGCAGCTGCAATTGTTGCTGTTGTGAAAGATCCAGTATGGAACTCTTGCGACTGTTCGGACCACTCGGCAGTCCTACGCGACTGGCACCTGCGTGTAGTGAGGGGAGGCAATGGCAAAAGGGGGATCAGCAAAACACAGACAAAGTTTGCCCATTTTAGCATCAATAAGGACAAATGACGCTCAACTGAATTCAACTCCAACTCAAAGTATCAAAGTTTTTACGAGTACGAATACTGCGCGAATTATGAGGAGAGTTACAAGTACACGATCTACGAGTAAGTCTATGTCTAACAGTAAGTTTAAGTTTACGTTTACGTCTAAGTGGAGAGGGAAAGATATGCTCAAATTAATTACAAACAAGCATGCAAAAGAACATTAAAAAAGCTTACTCTGCGTATACTTAATATATGATTATGTACTTAGATTAAAGATAGTCGAATATGCTTATAAAAAGAAATTAGCTACTCTAGTTTACAACAATGGACAGGAATTACCCAGTGTTGACTTTGCTGAATATTGCTTGGAAAATAAATTAACATGCTGAAAAAATTATAGCTCAAAGATATGTATCTGCGAAATAGAAGACAAAGCCTTTTCAATAACTATAATCACTTTTGCTTCTCTCGTAGTAATGGTTTTCAAAGATAGCAATTTGATTGCGCTTTTGTTATGCAACAAATGTTGAATCATCAAAAATCGAAATTTATTCTTCTGCTTCGCCGAGTCATAGTTGCTGTGATTTAGTTGTTATTGGCGTTTTTTTAACTATCATTACAATCTAAATAAGAAATTTGGTATTATACAAAATTGGCAGTATTTGTGTATCTTTAATTTGACAAATGGCGGATTCAAAAAAGTATGCATCTGATGGTTTTTTAAATATCTTGAAGTACCATTCTTGAATACTATTTATATCTGTGAGTACAAAAATAAATACTCTTTTTAAAGGGGCATTGAAGAAACTCTGCAAATATTCAAAGAATTTTTTTGAATGGTTTGATTCAAACGTTCAGCTCTGGTTCTTGGGCTCAATGATCAGGTAAAAATAATACGTTTACTTTCCGTTATACATCAAATGAGGAAGCAGTGAAACACAAATGAAAAACTCCGACAAACAAAACACTCTATGGCTGATGCTCTTATTGATGACGTGCTGAATGAGCTTGGTAAGGATAAAAATGAGATGATCTGGAAATGCTGGCCCTCTTCACGGTTTCTCAACAGGCTTTGGACGCATGCAGATTACCATCTTTATCGGCTGTATTTTTCAACAGATGTACATATCGAACGAACAGTTCGGCTTGGGCTTAGTCTCTGTGGCAGCCAGCTGTGACTTTCATATCGATGACCATAGAATGAGCTGGCTGATGACAGCGGTGTTTGTGGCACAGGTGGGATCCAGTCATTATATGGGCTTTAAGTCAGATGAGATTGGAAGACGCAAGCTGTTGCTCATCTCATCGGGTATGACAATGTTGACATCATTCATTTCAGCTCTAATGCCCGGCTATTGGTCGTTCCTTGTGATGCGTTTCATTGTGGGATGCTTGTAAGCCTTTTTAAATGCCTGCCTTATAGTTATTAATTGGTTTGCTTAGTCTCACAGGTCCCGGTTCGGCAATGATCACTTACATGAGCGAGTTTACCAAAATCGCACTACGTCCCAAGGTGGCCACCGTTGTTAGCTATGCAATTGGCGTCAGCTTAATATATATGCCACGTAAGAGATCCTTTGTTCTCTCATCCATAATGAGCTATTCATATGCTGTTGATTTCAGTTATGGCCATGTGGTTGTTTCCGTTGAAGTTACGCATTGCGATTTGGAATGATTATTGTTTTACTGGCTGGCGTGCACTGATGATTATCAATCTACTGCCTGGCATAATTGCCTGGATATTGATCTATTTGATGCCCGAGAGTCCCAAGTTCTATCTGTCCATTAATGAACCAGGGAAGGCGTTTGAGGTGCTGCAAAAGTGCTGCAGGTATAACAAGGGCAAAGATGTCACGCTCGAGAGTCTGGGCTACAAAAGAGTTTCCCAGCCACATCTGCGCTTGGACTCCCCCACTCAGCATAAATGGTGAGCAGCAGTAGATCTCTCTCTGTCTCTCTGTCTCAATTTCAATTATTCTCTCTTCAGGGTGATGGTTCGCATTTGGCAAGAAACGAAGCCGCTGCTAGCAGGCGAACATCTGTATTATATGCTGCTATTTTGTTTTTTGCTGTTCTTATTTTTTGCAAGGTACTCATGCAGTCTGCTCTCTACAGTCTACAGACATATCACAGTCGTTCTCTATTGCCATTTGCAGTAGTTTTGGCTTGATCGTTTGGTTCCCGCGTATACTCAAAATACAAAGCATGGTCGAGGAGAATTTGATACTTTGCGAATTGATAAAGGCAGCGGAAAAATCATTTTTAAACATAACTTCCAACGAGAAATTGGTTTGTTTTGCATATATTTTATCATTATTGTCATTTAAATGGTCTCTTCCCAGTGCCTTGTGTCCGACTCCACGCTGTACGGAAATATTTTTGACGGCTTTAGCTGTCTGGCCATGATGATAATAATGAGCGTGATGCTGATATTTCTTAATCGTCGAGATATCCTTTTGATCTATACATTGATCGCTTGCTTTGCGGGCATTGCGCTTAATTTTGTCTACTTAGATGTGGCACTTGTCATCTTGTTTGTCTTTCTCTCCGTGCCGCCCTTGGCGGCCCTAAGGCTAATCTTCACCATGCTCATCGATGTGATACCCACACACTTGCGGTAAGCTATCAGTTTAATACATCATCTCGGACTCAGTAGAAAATCTACATCTTGCAGAAGTAAGGCTGTATCTCTGGCTTTTATGTCTGGTCGCATTGGCATACTGGTTTGCGGTCTATTTGTGGGCTACACGCTGAGTTGGGAATGCTTTGTCACTTTCAACACTTTTGTGCTGTGCTTGATAAGTACATAGGTGCGTATACTTGATGCGACAAACGATTAACAACTGTCCGTTTCACAGTCTGCTGCATAGTTATTTTTCTATTGCCCTTGGATGCGAATATTTTAAAGATGGCAAATACGTAGTTCATACTGTGTATGTTTTGTATTTGTAGTATGTGTCAATAAACTTTTTTTCTCTTCAAAATAAAAAATTTAAATTAAATTCCCTTTGGATGTGGAATTACTACTCAACTTGAATATGGCCACAGAAGTAGATAAAGTGCTTGACTTAATTGGTGAGTACGCGAGTAAATATATTGTGAATCATGTGAAATATTTTGTTATAGGTTTCGGTTGGGTACAGCTATTGATGTTGGTCAGCTTGGGGCTCAGCACGATGTATGTTTTTGGTGAAATGATGGGAATGAGCATTGTGTCAGCGGAGATTGCCTGTGAATTTGAATTGACTTATTCAGAGGTGATTCTATTGAACAGCGCGGTACTTGTGGGCATGATTGTCTCCGGCCACTATTCTGGCTATAAGTCGGATCAGATTGGACGACGTAAATTTATTATATACTGCTTGATTTTGTCAATGATCTCGTCACTCTGTTCCTTGTTCATGCCATGGTTTTATCCCTTTATCTTTTTTCGCTTCACAACTGGACTATTGTTGGTATATGCTCGCCTTCCTGTCGATCAATTAAACACGCATCTTTTTGCTTTGCAGGCTCTCTGGACTCGTGACAACTAGCTTTACGTACCTCATGGAGTACACCAAGATATCATTGCGTCCCAAAATGGCAAACTTTTCCACGTATGCGATTTCTGCCTCTTCCATCCTTGTGCCGTGTGAGTAGTCTTATCATTAACTTAGGTTTTGATTTCGAATTCTATTACATTCGGGCTGCAGGTGCTGCTCATATCTTGGAGCCCCTAAAAGCAATTATGTGGAGCTGGCAGGAATTTCATGTGCGTGTTTGGCGACTTTGCATGTTCCTTTTCTATATTCCCGCCATTCTCGGCATGATTATAATGATATGGTTACCAGAATCGCCAAAGTTTTTGATATCCATAAATCAGGAAGAACGTGCCTTTGAAATACTCAATCGCTTGTATAGTCGAAAGCACAATGAGTCCTTGGAAAGTAAGGGTGTGACCGACGTAACACTGCCAAATATGCGTTCACAAATTGAAGAAAAGTCAAATTTCTTTGTTAGGCTGTGGCACGATACACGACCAATATTAAAGCCTCCATATGTCTTACCTATTCTGATTATCACTGGAATTATGTCCGGAAACTTCTTTGTGTAGGTTGTTTAAATTGAAGTGCTCGTCTTTTATGACCTTGTTTTTTACCCTTAACAGCGGCAATGGTACTACGATGTGGTTCACAATGATTCGCAATCAAATATCAGATGACGAGCTCATCTTGTGCGATCACTTGATGTCGGAAGCTCCCACGGCTGATGGCTTGGCTTGTTCTCATAAGCCAATCCTATATGTGGACAGCATTATCTTGGGACTGGGCGGCTTGAGCTGTTGCTTGTGCATCACTATTATGCTGATGTTTGTTAGTCGTCGCGCTGTCCTCTTTACAAACACAATAATTTCCATACTGTGTGGTCTAAGTCTTAACTTTCTTAAGCATAACATTTTGATGCTATTGGCCATGGTGACCTTTATATCGATGAGCATAAGTGGCACGCCACTTGTGACTTCTGCAGTGACTGATTTGGTGCCAACTCATATGAGGTGAGTTTTCTTTCAGTTCCATATTTCCTTCAATAATTTTCAACATTCTGTTTTATTTTTTTAGATGTAAGACTGTTGGCTTTGTCTTTATTTTCGGTCGTACTTCAATCATCTTAGCAAATTTCATCCTTGGCCAGTTTATGTACGACTACTGTCAGCTCACTTTCAATTTCTTTGTGGTCGTAGTAATTGGTAAGTTTTAAAGCAGCGAATATCTAAATCTTGAATTTATAAATTTGCACATTTTTTGTTGCAGGAGTTGCCGTTCTGCTAATATTTTCAAAGGCTTAATAAAGAGAAAAATTTGGTTTTTGGTAATATTCATCTTATTAGATATTTAGTCAAATAAGGATGGAACCTGTATCCAATTTTTGACAGTTCAACTGTTTTGCCTTACAATTTTTGAGAATATTTTATCAGCTATTTGGATTATCGATTTAAACGAATCATTTTAGCTGTATATTTTTTTTATTGTAGTGTGATTACTTTAATTTCGTTGTCCATTTTATATTCGTTGAATTAGACACGGGTCGTATACATAATATATTTATGCTTGATCAATGCAGTGGTCGCTGTGCCATATTTTCTATTCGTTTAATAAAGAGCTGCTGTCATGCCATTAAATTTCATAAATAATAAAAAAGTATTCGTCGGGTACTATGCGGCGTATACGTGATATGCGTAATTATTTGACAGGCATGCTTCATTAAAACTTTTGCCAAGTAGCGAGAAAGTGAGAGCAATCATGATGAAGGGCAGGCGTCTGTATTATCAGCTGGCACAATCAGTCCATCAATCATTCAATCAATTGAGCGCACACGCTGAGAACATTTTGTTGTTTGTGGCAAAAAGGATTATGGCAAAAGTTCAAATATTTTTCTCAAGACCCATCAGCCAAAAATAAAATAAATGTCAAATAAACTTGCCAGAGCTCTCTATATGTTTGTGTGGTACTACATTTGTATTGGTGTGTATATGTGCGTGTGTGTGCTAGCCGGATATGAATGTGCGTTAAACGTTAAAGCAGCAGGAGGGCCAAATAAAATTTAACCGAACGAAAAGCGGCTTAATGCGAAGGCCAAACATATTGAAAGCAAAGTCAGCAAAAACTTGCTCAACTGGCGCGGCGCAATAATAAGGACACTCGACTTGTGGACAACGTACAAACAGTCATTTGGTCAACGAGGAAGTTGCATTAAAGTGGCAGTAGGAGTAGTCGTAGGCATAAGTGTGGAAGTGGGAACTAGGAAAATAGGATAAAGTGAAGAAGTCAATAGAATATTAGAATTGGCAAAAAGAAATACTGATAGAAATACTATAAGTGGAACTAATTGGAAATGGAATAAAAGTAGGAGAATTAGAAACAATTAGAGCGGGAGTAGAAAGTAGATTAAGGCTTGGAAAGTAAATTGTAGAAAGACTTGGAATAGGAAAATTATTATTTTATATTTATATATTTTAAATGAAAAAGTTCTTATTTTGATTTGTTGTTTACATGTTTTAATTCAATACCAACATTTGTATTTTAAATTGATATATTTTAATTTAAATATTGTGTTTTTTTAATTTAAATAACTTTGATTTATAGTTTTATGTAACGCGATATTCGGTTGTTTTTTGTAGGCTGTTATAGTCGGGTCTTTTCAAATAAATAAAGAAATAAGAGCAACCGACGAGTTGAATTTGCGTCAAAGAAAGTGTTCATGAAGTGTAGTTCAAATTTCTATACCATTACACAATTAGCTGGAGTACAACTGAGAGCAGTAGAAGTATGCCTACTTTAAGTGGACATTTTCAGTTATATAATAATAATGATTTGCAGTCTAAATTGGAGTACAAAGAGTAGGAATATAAGTAGGCGTACAGAGAAAATTATTCTAAGAAATAAAAGTAGGAGTTTTCATATTTTAAATGTGGCACATTAAACATTCATCGCTTTGTTTTAAGGGCAGTTCGTGTTCTTATTTTCAATTCGTATGTTCTTCTTCTGCTTTGTCTCCTTGTGTCTCGCTTTCTATTCCGCTCATTCTTTATGCGCCTTTTCATATTTTAAAAGTTAATTTCAAGGTTGAGCTATTTCTCCAGTGCCGCCATTGCCGCTGAAGGGTTTATGGCAGGCGTCAAGCAGTTGTCAGCCAACAGGTAATAAGGCGTGGCAGTTCACGCATGTACATGGCTTTGTATCTGTGCATGTGTGTGTGTGTGGCTTTGCATTTTAAATAAAATTTGTTGAGGCTGCTTTGTTGCTGTGTGCAAATAGCAGCAATAAGCTCAAATAAGCCCAGCCAAATGATGGCATCAAAAGTTTTCTTGTGTCCTGGGACTTCTTCTGGCTTCTGCTTCTTATATTTTTTTGCACGCCGCGACACAGGATTACCCATGGTGTGTGTGTGCGTGGCTTAATAAGATAGCAACAAATGTGAGTATCAGAGTGTGAGTAAGAGAGAGAGAGAGAGAGAGCAGGCGAGATAATTGAAGTGGCAAACGAAATTTCTTAAGCTCAGGCAGCGTGCATAAGTAAATTGTGTGTGAAAGTGTGTGTTAATTAAGTGGCATGCAACTACTCGTGGCAACCTCTATCGAAAATGGAAAGCCGCCCAGTAATGTGGCAAGCGGCAAGCAGCAAGCAGCAAACAGCAAACGCATAACTCGAAACAAAATTCAAACAAAAGTACATTTTGCATTCTTACCAGTGGTGAGTGGTGAGTTGGTTATATTTTGTGTGTTTTTTTAAATAACTTTTGCTTTGCTTTGTAGTTGTTGCTGTTGCTGTTGTAGTTCTGTATTTGTTTATAAATATTTTGCAATTACGTGTACATAAACATTGATGCTGCCAAGCTCAATTTGCAGTGTGCTTTGTTTGCTTTGTATAATTTACAGAAAGGAAGTTTCTTGTGATATACATAGACGAGATTTCTTGTGGTTTTTGCTGACTACTCGCAAATCATTTAATGCGATTTACAGCCGTGCAGAGAGTTTGATTATGTTAGTTATCATAAATTTTAATTATATACGAGTAGATAGAGCCTTTGGCTGTTTACATTTAGTGTCTGAGGTGCATTGTTTATAATCTTGTTTGATTTTTTGTTTTAATCGCTAGTTTAGTTAATTGTTAATAATAGTTTGGTGTAGATGAAGTTATTTATTTGATATTTTAGCTGGCATTTCATTTATTTGTGGTGTTTGTCCAGTTTGTGTAAGGTGTGTCAAAGCTTTGATAATGCGACACCGATATTGTGGCTAATAGTTGTGAGAGAGATGGGAGAGCAAAGAAATTAGATAGACCAAGGCAGTATAGAGAGATCAGGTGGTTTATATAAATAAGTATAGGTATATAGCTATAGGTACATAGTATGTAGTTGCAATAGCTTTAATTAGGTGAGCCAGACACACAGCAAGGCAGGTTAAAGTGTGTGTGTAAGAGAGAGATACAGAGCGATAGAGACAGCGAAAGAGAGCAAGTGTGTGTGGTGTGACAGGGCACAGAGACAGGCCATACTTTCACAAGGATCAATACCCCGCCCTTATACCAACTACCCGAAACTTGGTGTATAGAATACTCACGTCGTGAACCCATGCGCTTGTGCTGCTCGGTGCCGAGGCTCATGGTGCGTCCTAGTTCGCCGCGCACAGCTTTTAAGGACTTCAAGATCTCATCCGGATCGCGTCGCGCCACCGAGGAGCGACGGCGCCCCACCAAATAGGAGGTGGGCGGCATGGCCATCGCATCCTCTTCGAGCCGCTGCTTTTCAGCATCCTGAAAGCTCGAGCGACGCGAACCAGGCAATGAGCGCGAGAAGTCCTTACCCAGCTGATACACCTCCACCTCCATGGTCTCCGATTGCGATGAGCCACGTCGCGACCCAGCAATCCAAGCATGATCCGGATGCAGCAACGATGCACCATCCCCAATCGAATCGACCTCATCCGAGATGGAACGCTGCATGTTGTAGTCGCGACGCAGCAGACGCGTGACATCGCCACATGGCGCACCAGCGCCAGCTGCAATGGAGCCACGTGGCGAGACACTGGGCGATTTACTGATGCTAATGCCACGCAGTCCCTTGACATCCTCCAGACGGCACCAGATGGCCTGGTCGTCGAGAAAGGCCTGCTGCAGCTCAATGTTGCACTCCCCCAGGAATATAGACTCAGTATGCGGCACCAGATCCCATAGCTGTATGTCAATATAGCGATCCATCAGGCTGTCGGCCTTCACATGGGCAAACGTCAATGTTGCATTCCAGATGGGGTTCTGGGTGGGTCGGCTGACCTCCGTCTGCTGCACACTGCCATCGCCGCTGCAGAAGAGAGAGAGAGAGAGAGAGAGGGAGAATAAGCAAGGAAGCTACATGCAAGTTTAAAATATACAATATGCTAGCTAAAAAAAAAGAAATAAATTCCATTTCCATCTCCATCTGATACTCGATATTATTCAATTGTAATGTAATCAATTGTTAGTAATCGCTCCAAATGTGTTTGTCAAAACATAATGCTGTATTGCTTGTAACAAAATTATTGTCGATTGATGGGGTCGACTGACAAAACAAGCTTGATCTGCATACAACACTAAGAAATACATATTATATACAAATTATGGCAGCTCTAGCATTTATGCTCTTTAAGTTTTAAGCACTAAATTAAGGCTAAATTATCGTATTATATACCTCCATACAATGAGTATCTGGTAGCTGAAATAGATAACTTACCATTTGGGTAGTATGCGCACTTTGGCATAAGCCTCGGGTAGATTGCCATGTCCATAGGCCTCGTCCCGCAATGCCAGATCATCGCCAGCCATCAAGGAGACAACCAGCTCGCTGCGCTCAGCATGATACCAAACCTGAATCTGAACGCGTCCGCTGACCATTTTCTCCCGGGCAATTTGCTCCTGCAGTTGAGAGTTTTGTTAGCCAAAAAGGATGTAAAATACAAAGTGAAAGGATGCTCGAAGACTGCGCTGTACAACTCGCAAATGAATTAAATATTTACTTGTAATTAATCTAATGCCTACAGTCTATAATAGTGTTTAGTTATTTTGGGTTATTCAATTCGCATATTTACAGCTGCCGTACGAGTTGTTGTTGTTTGCGTTGTTGTTTTGTTGCATTGTGTACGTAACTGAACAACAAATGAAAGCAATATAAACATAAATGAAACTAATTAAACGACCGAAAGCAAAACAACAGACAGAGAGAGAGAGAGAGAGAAAGAAAGAGAGGAAATGAATGCAAAGCGTGCAACATAAATTCATTTCATATCCAAAGGCGCAAAAATACGCACACAAGTGCAACTGTATCGCATGCCCAGATACATGTAACTGATGCTTAAATAAGCGCATGTTTCATTATACTCTCTCACACACACACACACACACACACACACACACATAAAGCAAACAAACACGCTTGTATTGACCGCAGAGGGAACCGCAAATGCAATCTGCTGTGGGCGCTGTCTAGTGTTTTTTGTTGAAATCCTCCCCCCTCCCGCTTCAGTTCCCGCTGCTGTTTTTCTCGAAACGGAAGTCATTGCTGCGCAGTTGCGCATAAGAGTCATTGTTGTAGTTGTTGTTGTTGTTGCCATAGTGTTGTGTTTATGATACTAGACGTGTATGTCGAGCATAGAGAACGGCCTCATAACATATTCATAGCGTGTACATGCGCACAATAGCAACAACAATAACAATAACAACAGCAACAGCAACAACAACATCTCGTCGAATGAAACGACTGTCGAACTGTCTGACATTCAGTTTCAGTTGCTGGCGCTGGTAATGCAATGGAAACGGAAGCCGCCATATTGCAATAACGTGTGCCAAATCGGAAATGGACTACACGCACACACACACACACAACTGTTGCTGTAGGTGTGTGTGTGGGCCAACTCTTTATGGCTGTGCCAAAAAGTTTATTACATTACGAGACGCATTTCTCATCTCTTGACTGGGGACCTCACACGAAATCGAATTCGTGTTGGGACTCTATAAGGCACGCGCACTTATCTACAGGTAAGCAGATACACAGACACACACACACACACACACATACACAAATACATGGCAGGATTATTGAAGTTTATCAAAATGGCAGGCTGGCTGGCAGCGATAAGTGCCTAAGCACTTGAAAAACTTTGCACTAAAAAGGAGAGAGAAGAAAAAAAAGAACAGAGGGAGGAGAAGATTGAAGTGGCGGCCCTTCAAAAGCAATGCCGATAATAATGACGACGTTGCCTTTGCTCGCTGCTGAATTGTTGTTAAAAGTTTTCTAATTTTCGACATTTCAAACATTTTATGCCTCCCAGCTGTCAATTAAAGGCGACAGCACCTGTTGCCGACAGCGCCAGCACCATGATCTAAAACAACGCCCAGCGCTGTGTGACACAGAAGTCAACTGTTGCCTGGTAATGAAAAACTCGCACGCCAACTTGACACCTGGCCCGGCGTTGGCAAAGACACAAACAGCGACTCTTTCTGCCTCATAAAGTTGTAGCTGCAAAACCGCAACTAGGCGAGGCATTGCGGTTGCCAGCCCCCCTCTCCCCTCTCGACTCTCCACGTTTGTCACACTGCGTGTGTGGCTTAAGTAACTGAAATTCATAGTAAACTTTGCGACTACGGTGCGTATGAATAATAAATGCAGTGCGGAAGAAAGTGAAAACGAGATACATTCAACATATAGTTAGATTCATATACATACATATATACATTTATAGATAGGATAAGTGTACACTGAGGTGGGTTTAAAACGGCAACATGTTGTATACGTAACATGCATAAATATATAATTAGCTACACATACGATTGGGCAGGTCGTTTCCTTTGATATACAATCGCACACATGTGCGTGAGTGAGTAAACTTGTACGAATACTCGCATTTCGTAAGTCAATAATATTAAAAATTCAATTCATTATGCCTAAGAGAGATATGTGTGTGTGTGTGCTGAATGAGTATGTCTGTGTGTGTGTGTGTACAAGTGTATATGCATATGTCAATGAAATCATTACATTCAATAAATCAATCAATCAATCATAAAGTCAGACGAGAAACAGCATAGCTCATAAAGTCAATCAATCAGCAATCAATTTGATGACATTAATTTTCCTTCTCTCAGCTCAGCTCAACTTCAGCTTCAGCTTCAGTTTAAGTTTCTCTCTGCATTTGCTGTTGTAATTTAACATGAATTTTATAAATATTTATTTTGTATTGTATATTGATATATATATATTTATATTTTATCGTTTAACTGTGCTGCAGTTTATGGTATTAAGTTTCAAGTTCTTATTTGATTGCCATAACTCGTGCCAGCTGGGGTTACAATTCTTGTACAGGTGAAATGAAAATTGAGCTCATACAATTACGATTCAATTAGCATAGGGTTTTGTTTATAAATATTGGTTGGTAATTGGTTTGTTGTTTGGTAATTGATATTGGTTTTTTTTGGTTTGGTTTTAGTTGCAAGTTGTTTAAGGAAATGCTAGTCAGTTGTAAGTTTTAGTTTAAGTTGTAAGATTAAAGAGCCACTAGTTAAATGCTAGTCAAACAAATTCGGTAGGCTTTGCGTATATTTTATGCAAATTAAGCAAAATGCAATCAAGTTTAAGGAAATACTTGGGGAGAACTTTAAACAAATCGAAAAGAAAATGAAAACAGAAACAAATTGAAACCAAATCAAAACAATTTGTATAATGAACTGAAGCTATTTTAAAAGATTTGTTCTGTTTTTTGTGTTCATGGATGTTATTGTCATTGCCAGGCGACCCTTTTAAAGCGTCTAACTCTACACCTCCTACTTAGTATATTACATTGAATGTTATCTCAATTGTATTATTATTTACAAACAAAATCGAAAAGGTTTACATCTGTGTGTGTGTGCGTATGTGTGTATGCATATTATTAGATATGTTGCTTTATAGGACTGCTAAGGAAAGTGTGTTAAAACGAATGCAATACTATGTACGAGTACTGATTGGACAGATAGAGAGCAGAGAGCAGAGAGGTGGGAGAAGTGGTAGATCATTAAAGAGTCAGGAATTATGCATAAACCAAAGAGGGAGGCGGTGGGGGGATGGGGAAGGAACGGCAGAGAAAGGTAAACATTTGCTAAGCGAAATGCAAACAAAAGCTCATAAATTGACAGAGAAATGGAAATTGTTTACAAGGACACAGGACACAGCGCAGCGGAAAACAGGGCGTATACGTAACTGAAACAGAACACAGTTAAAGAAACCGAAAACAGAAACAGAAACAGAAAAAAATAGAATTGTACAACAAAATAAAGTAGAAAAGCGCACTTTATATATTACAAATTTTGGTGGGCATTACAATATGTATATAAGTACAACTTATAGAACCTAACTATATTACACTTGGTTTTGGTTTGGTTATTGGTTATTGGTTTTTGGTTTATCTAGCGGGCGTACAGGCGGGCTTTACTGAATTTTGTTTGTTTGGATGTGCTAAGAACTGTACAAGTTATGTATAGAAAGTATAGGATTTGTATGGGATGCTTCATTTACATAAGTATTATAGATACGATACGTATAAAGTTGATAGAGTTGCTTTTTTTTGTTCATTTACCATTTGGGCATCGATTGTGGTTGCAGTTGCGGTTGCGGTTGCGATTGCGGTGCTGAAGCTAAAGCTGCGAAATCTGTTGGATCAGCTGCTGTACAAAAGTGAGAAAGCGAATTTCCCCAGATATTCGGATTTTTTTTTGCTTTTTATGATTTTCAGTTTTCAGTTTTCAATTTGCAGTTAAATAGAGAGACTTTATTTTTCACGTTTGTTTCGGTTTAGCACATTTTGGTACGTTACGCATCAAGTATACGCAATGTAGTGTTAGATTTCAAAATAACTGGGTGTATATAGATATCGTATAGAATTGTAAAGTTAAATGTATACATTGGTATATATATATATATAATGTATATATCTTTTATGTATAGATAAGCGACTGACTTTCTTTCTTTCTCTTTTCATCAAAATGACATTGAATTTGCAGCTCAACTTAGTTTTGTTTAGTTCTTTCACCCTTTTAATGTTTAAACATATACAAAAATGTGTGTGAATGCAACACAGTTACAGTTACAGTTACGATTACGGTTACAAGTTACAGTTACAAGTTACAAGTTACAAGTTACAAGTTACAGTTACAGTTACAATTACGATTACAGTCATCAGTTGTCATTTTTCTTATGATTTCATAGTTGGTATTTCATTTTCATTTAGAGTTCTTGGATTGTACTTAAGTCAATAGCTTTTGGGGCTAGGGAGAAGTACTCGCCTTGAGTACGGTGTTCTATAAATACATATAGGTACATGTACAGTAAATGTGTGAGTGTGTGTTGTGAGTATGTAGGCTATACAAAGTGTAATTACAATATTGTATATAAATCAAAGATCAATTCATATCACCCATCTGACAGGAGTTACACAGCTAAGCAGCAGCTTTTCGACTTTTAAATTTAGATTAAGAATTAAAGTTACAGTTACGGTTAGACTACGATTAACGGCATTTTTCAAGTCGAGTTCATGATTAAGTTAATCTGTTAATCTCGTCTAGATTTAGAGCACTTTCGTTTATTGTGTGTTCAGTTAAGTAAGGTGGGCTCCGCGTTCTCCTACGCATGTTTAACATTAACAAACACAGCACTAACAATGACATACACAAATACAAAGGTACTCGTATGTGTATACACATACAAGTACAAATACATGGTATAACTTATGATTGGGTCCAACAAATCCGCACAACTCTCTTCCGTTTTCAAATGTACGTTATTCTTATTTGGGGGACTTTTCTTATTCATTTTTGTTTTTTTTTTTTTTGCGGGTTTGTTTATTTTGGTTAAAAAACATTTAAACATTTCAACAACAAGCTACTTATTAATTTGATTTTGGTTTTGGTTTTTCTCATCGCGCACTTGGCGCTTGCTACTTATTTGTTAAAGTTATAAAGTTAATAACATTTAAAACACACATATATTAAACTCTGCTACAATTTGCACTAGTAACATTTATTAAGATATTTTGGGTTCGTTTTTTTGTCTCTATATATAAGTAACTGTATAGCTTTCGATAACGATATTGTGTGCCAGCTGGCGAACTGCAGTTCTAATGGATCGAACTCGATTCCGCTGACCCCAATGCTGAGTAGGAAATGTTTTTAAAATTCGATACTGTCTTAATCGAGAGACGACGACGACAACGACGACGACGACGGAGACTAACAATTAAAACTCTTTATGTTCAGCTTATAACTCTATTGTTGGTGCTTTGTTCTTACTGTGTTCTTTTACTCGGGCAATTCGATTGCCCGCGAAGAGAAGGATCAAACTAACACAAAATATTGTACGAGTATATGTATAGAGTAAAGGATGCTTTCGTAGTACATACTACAATAGTCCTTGAGCATCCGCATTTTTTTTCATTTTGTTCTTAAGGTAAATTGTAGCCATATAATCGTATCATATATTGTATTTGTAGTATATGTAGTTTTGTATTTAGTTCACTAACAATTATTTCTACCAACACCGAAAAATAAACATGAGTTAACTTTGTGTGGATTGATTATATGACAAAATAGCAAAGAACACATTTATCCATTTGTTTGATGGTTAGTTACATGGTTAGTTTAGTTATTTAGTTAGTTAGTGATAGTAAGTAATATTAACAATTAAATCAAGTTCAAAGTAAAACACATAGAAAATCATATAGGAAGTACTCAATTGATCTACTACAAAATGCAAATAGGAGATCGAAACTAATCGATTTCGCATTTGCCAACACAAATGAAAATGTTTTAATTATGTGGATCAAAATAAGGTGAGTTTTCAAAGTACGATTACTGAAGCTGCACTAAAATGATGAGTTCAGAATTTGGTTTTTGGTTTTTGGTTTTAACTTTGAGGAAAGCTGAAAATCGTGTGAAAGAAATCTGCGTATGCTTAAGCTGCATATTGTTGTTTATAGCTAATTATTGCATTATAGCCCATCGTGTATAATATACTATATATATACTATATGCACTGTATATATATAGGGTATATTTGTATGCTCATGTTCTTAACTCTTAGCTCAAATTGAAATGAATAATACGAAATTGTTTTTTATACCGGAGTTTTTGGTAATTTCCGTCTAGTTGGCGATGCTGGTGATTTGTCTGTGTTGGTTTCGGGGTCTGTGATATAAAGATATTTTGTTTTTTTTTTTTTTTTTTTTTTGGAAAAGAAGTAACAAGAAACGAGAACAACAAATGAAAATTATGTAAATGTTTTTTTTTATCTGCAGGGTACATCAATATATATATATAGTAGTTTGATATATACAAAAAGAGTGGTGGGAACAACAGGCAAATGTAGTAAGGTACACTTACCCGCTATAAGTCCCAGTCCCACAGGACCATCGCCAGATCGTCGTGGTCCACTTTGACCGCCAGCATTGCCAGGTGGCAGATTCTCGTCAAAGAGATCGCACATGCGAAAGTCTGTGGCATGCTCGACGAGTAGCTCAACAATGTCTCCAGTGCGGTCCATGATGGAGCAGACCTCCTCAAAGCTGCGATCTATTAGCGACATGCCATTCCACTCGAGTATCTGAATGGGAGCGGGAAACGGGAGGAAACAACAATCATTTGTCAGTTGTGAAATTTATGAGTAGCGCGCTGGCAAATGTTTTTATGACAGCTGTCTATCAGCTGAGTGTAATTATGCTCAGAGAATATATTGCTTAATTTAGGCAGAGAGTTCACCAACCTTGTCGCCCTGCTGCAGGCCATTCTTCTCGGCCGGACCACCAGGCACTGTCCAGACAATGTAGGCAAACAGTCGCCCATCAGCGCCAGTCTTGCCGCCAACAACTCGCATACCAAAGCCTCGTGCTGCAAAAATAGACAAAATTGAATAAGAAAATATAATATGCTGACTGATTGTGGGGCGAGATAGAGATAGAGAAGTAAGAGGAAGCGAGAGAGGGCAACAAAATAAATCAATATTAAATCTTAGACTCGACACAGACGCAACTCACGTAGCAGCAACAGAGATTCGGGCATGTGGCAACAATTTGTGTTGATTTCATTTGCAGTTTGCACTGTCTAGTGTACATTGCGTATACGCCCCGTGTTGTCCATAAACAAAAGCACTCTCACTCGCACTCGACACGACTACTCGTATTTGCCTTACTGCCAGCTTGCCAGCCTGCTTGCCATTCTCTTTGAATTACTGTCTGTCCGCCTACGTTTTGTGCTTAGTCAACTTTTATCAACCTCACTCCAATTTATTTATTGTGCTTGACTTGTTGTGACCTGTGTCTTACGCTTGTCCAACAAATTAATCAACATTTGTGTGAAAAACTCGCTTTAAGACTTGCCTCTATTTGTTGACATCACCTGTCCGAGTTTGGCATTAATATGTGATGCAGCTGCACTCTCAAGATTTCCCAGCGAGAGTACTAACAATTTAATTAATTTAATTGCAATTTCTGTTGCCAGTTGCCAGTTGCCAGTTGGCAGTTGCCAGCGATGTGCAGCTCAGTTTCAAGTACTTATCATTGGGTGCAGAAAACTAATTTCAACAATTTGTGCATGAAAACTTAGGAAAGCGGATTTCCGTCTTCCCACGAAATCCCATACCCTTGCCACCAGACAGTTGAACGCTTGCTGCAGACAATGCCCAAGAAAGTTAACTAGAGACTTGCCTGCCGGCCAAGCTCAGCAAAGAAAAGGAAAGGAGGAGAGGAGAGAGGAAGAAGCAAGGCAAGTTTGTCTTGCCATTGACAATGAAATTTTGGTCCCCCAAGGTTGGTTTGATATTTTCGCATGCAGTTGCGTTGCGTTGATTTCCAGCAGAATAATTCAAGACAAGGCAAGACAAGGCAAGGCAGGTGGCTTCCGTTGGCGAAAGTTTTGGCTAAAAGGAAGCGCCCAGAAGTATGCAATAAAATGTTGCGCATCCGCCATTGCTGTTGATTTAGGCACATTGATACCCAATTAGGATAACGCGACATTCCCTCTTGAGTGTTTTAATCAAAAGTTTCGTCTTTTTCTTGTTTTTGTGCGTGGACAGCAGCAGAGTTAAGTCTAAAGGCGGCAATAAAAACCAAATAAATAAAACACAAATCCTTTGCTGTCAGCATACTCTACTTGCTGACAGCACAAATAGGAATGCCAGAAAGGATGTAAAATTCGCAGATTATTCAGGCGCTGACCGAGATAGCGAGTCCATCAAGATGACACAGCAGTTTGAGAGTAGCGCGAGTAGCGTGAAGTCATTAAAACTGATTTATGAGTCAGAGCAAAAGCGTCATTGATTTGACAGGGTATCTGGCTAGTCGTGCTGAGCGGAGCAGCAACTTCAGATTCTAGTTATCCTTTTTAACATGCACGAAATGTGTCCGCTGAGTGAATTCTCGATTCGTTCTGCTCGTCGTCTGGCCATAAAAGTTGCCACATTAAAATCATGAGGCGACCCTGAACGGGACAGACAACTGAGCTGGGCAGAGCTGAGCTGAGGTGAGCTGAGGGCTTTACTTTTGCTCTGGCTATTTTTGTAGCCTTTGTCTCATTTGTTGTTCAATGTCCTTGCTCCTTTCGTGTGTATTTGTCATTCATTCACAATGTTTTCTTCTTGCTTTTTACGATACAATTTGTTGTTCTTTTACGTTTTTATGTGGGTATCATTAGGATTTTAATAAGCCAAACTCTGAGCATTGTTTGCGTGACTTGGGCAACTTTTTATTGGACATTCATGTGTTCTTCTTTAGCGACCACACACTCATTTTTCGAATGCTTTTAAAGCGATCTATGTATGTGTTGTATGCTTAAGTTTCTTCATGCAACTAGCTGAAAACTTTTCAACTTGTGTCCCACTACAGCTCTGCATGCTGCGAGTAATGACATTAACTGTGCCAACTTTTAGCTTGCAGAGAGCGAACGACTTAATCGATGGAGAGTTTGTGTGTGTGACTAAGTTAAGTTTTAGTGCCTGTTATCGGCAGCTATAAAAATTGATTCTTAATTAAACTAGCATAGCAGAGCAGAGCAGAGAACTGTGCCAAGCAGGGCAACTTCTAGTTGAGGTTATCATCAAGTCGAAGGGAAAACTAATAAACAAACCAGGCGCACACGTGTGCATCCAAGTGCTGTTTCAAGCGAACACCTGCTCAGCCAATTGCTCGTTTATGTCAACAGATGAGCAACTGGAGGAATGGAATGGAAGTGTGCTAGCTGGCAAAAGAAAGTGGGTAAGTAATGTACTTAAGAGCACACTAAAACTATGAATGCGAGGCAAGCTCACTGGCTACCTGTTGCCCAAAGCCAAACGATCCAATCACACGCAAAGCAAGTCCACAGTTAACACAGCTCTGTATGTGTATTTGACGTGATTTGCAGCAATAAATGTGTGTGTAGCTCATGAGGCTGCATAAAATTTCATTAGGCATGTTAAGACGCCATTTGGGTCACACTTTGGCAAGCAAAAGGGAAAGGAAATGTGGCGGCGTTTAGTGCTTTTTTTTGTTTCACTTAAGCTGTGTAACACTTAAGCTGTTGCATAATTGAAAGCGTATTTGACCATTCAATTACATTTGTCGATCGATTGCGTATTGTGAATTGCATTTGATGTGCATTTCAGCTTAATTAAACGCTTCCATTAGCTGCAAAGCATCTGCTAATTGCGCAGCTCCAAATGAATGTTCATGGCTGTACTTGCTTTTAAATTATACGAACACACACACACACACACACACCATGCAAGTCAATATATCAAGGCAAATTGCAGCAGAGCTGCCAGGTGGCAGCAGCCATGTGGCACGTCATGCGTGCGCTTGTGGGTAAGCCACAGAGGATACAAGGATACAAGGATACGCGCTGCTCGTATAACAAATGCCAGCAGCGCCAGCAAGCCAAGAAAATGGTTTAGCACATTAAAATTCCACTTGCTTCGTTGCATATCAAATATGCCAAGCAGTTGACAGCCAGCCAGCGGTGTAGAAGGACTCGTACAGTACGCAGCGAGGCAAGAACATAGATATCAAGGCAGGCAGCCAGGTGAGCGTGCTTAACTCCTGATATGAGGCTTGAGCACCACAAGGTACCACGAGGCGCCCACTCTTGGCATGTTGATCATTGCAGCTGCGCTTATGCGTTATTTGTTGGGTATTGACATTTTTTTATGATATGCAAATTGAAATTTTACAATATAAGTAAGCAAGTAAGGCGGTGGCACGTTGCGCAGATGAGTGGCAGCAACAGCCATTGGCTAGTTATTTTGATTGAAATTATGTGCGTTCGTGCTGCCAGGCTGTCAGCAAGCATCCTGACATTTTAAGCCAATTAGGCGTAGCATACTTTTCAGCTCACTAAATTAAGCAGTTCCGGCAAGCGAAAGCGCCAATAAATACGTACTTTGAACACAACTGGGACTCAGATTGAGTCCCTTAGCATATGTCGATTTATTGTTAGCTAAAGATTCTTATAATTTAGTTTAAAGTTGAACTACTTTCGAGCAAAAGCTGGCATAAAGAGCTTTGGCATAGAGCACTTGTTGGCGAAATTGTGTAGAAAGCGATTGGAGTTTCAATTACGAAAGACTAACTGGCAAATCGATTTTCAATTTGTGCACTTATATTTGCATAAACTTTGCACTCAACTCTCAGCTTTGTTTTGGACTCCCATCCCTCCCTCTCCAGCGGCTACTTTCTGTGCCTTTGCTCAGCGTTGCGAACAAGAGTTACAACTTTTCACATTTACAAGTCCTTCGCTGCAGTTTTTGCCAGTTTCTTTTTTAGTTTTATTTTTTATTTTGCCATTTACCAATTGTCCAACGGGCAAATTGTGTGTGAGCAAGCCCCTGTGTGTGTGTGCCAGAGTGTTGATGCCGTGGGGCATTCAGAGCGAAGGAGCTTAAGAATGAGAGAAAAATTGGAAACAATTGGAAACAGGAATGGTTGACTATTAATTCAAGGGATTTTCAGTGTGCAAGTATGCGTCTGACAGCATCGACAAACTCGACAATTAGAACTCGTAAAGCCTTCTGAGAATATATGGTCTACTGGAGGCGTGTCACAGCAAACTATTGAGAAAATCATTCTGCTAGCTGGCATAACACTTAATTCCTCAATTAAACACATATTTTCTTTGCTTTAAATTTATATTGCTGCATATTTGTATAGTTATTTTGTTCTGCTGATATATGGCATATTTATTCAACCGTTAGACAAGTGCTCTTAATCAAAGCAATTAAAAGTTCACAATATTTGTTGAGTTAGCGGTACTCTTGGTATTATGTTTGCTATCTATATCTGATTGGATAAAGTTGCCCAAAAAGGGAAAACGACAAATAAAATCAGTATTTGGGATATGGATATATTTTTTATAAGTCGAAATATGTAGTTAATTTTATAATTAAATAGAATATTAGTTATGTTAAAACAGAACATCTATTTTCAAAAGCTCTAAAACACTATTAAATCGAGCTTCTAATTGGCTACCTTTTTTAGCCATTTAAATCTTATTTTATATTTTCTACAAAAAATGTCCAATAAACTATTTGAAATAGTGCGCAATTCTTATTTGTCATATTTTTATTTAAGTTTCATATATTTTAAAAAAATTCTACTGCATTGGAAACTGTCTGTAAGATTATTAAAACTTTTCTACAATGGCATTCCATCATTTGAACTCTCTCTGCATTTCGTTCTTCTAAAACCCATTTTTTACAATTTCTTTGAATTCAAATACCCTGGCACGTTTTTTGCTATTGATTTTTCGCTATGCTGATAATTAAAAATTCATTTGCACGGTCATTTCATGCGCATCGTTTGTCGAGCGTCGCAGTAGCTGTTGCCCAGTGAAGTATGTAACAAAAAAATGCATATAATTAAAATACTCACTCACACACACACACACAGTGGCACGGAAAGCGACTCAGTCGTTGTATGGAATGGCATTGGCCAACAATGCGGCAACCACAACACCAGCAACTAACTGTTATTGTAAGTATGTATGCATGTATTTTGATGTCTATATAAAATATACACTAGTATATGTCAGAGGTAGCTGTATAGCATAGTAGATCCTTCAATGTGGCGGGTCTGTGTGGCCTTCATGTCGATGAAATCCTCTCAGTTGCTTAATCTGCTACCAGTTTGCTTCCGCTTTGGGTTTCATTAGGGCCCACGGGGTTCTGTCCGACCACATTATCCCCAACGGTTGCCTCATATCGCAGTGCACTGTGCTCGGGGAATTAAGGCAAGCAACGGTCGACCTACTCGACAGGAAATGTTGGCGGTATGCCGGAGTTCTTTCGGTTTCTCTTTGGTATGAACAGAAGGACGGACGGATTGACGGACGGACTGTCGAATTAGCATAACCAAACGTTGTAATGAGTCTTATTTACTTGGCCATTTCCGGTGTGGCTAGCAGGGAGCTTTGTTGGCCGTAGCAAGCTTTCATCAAATGGAAAATTTGCTGTGTCCACAAAGCACACACACACACACAAACACACACATGTAACACATAAACATAAGTCCCGTTAGTCCCTTAGTCCACTTACTGCGGTGTGCCTTGTCCGTGGGATCCCGCCGGAGAATAATGCGACGCTTTGATGCACAAATCGGTCCGGAATCAACATCATGTATGACAATCCTTATGGCCTCGCCATCCATGGACGTTTGCCGTCGCGGCGCCTCCAAATCCTCCAAATTGGGGCCCGTAAACGCCGCCATTGGCGCCGGTATCGAGGCCGGCAAGCCCGTTGGCAACGCGCCGCGGTTCTGCAGTGCCGCAATATCCGGCCTAAAATGGAGCGGAAAAAAAATGAGCGAATTAACACTGCTCCAAGTGGTGTCCACTTACAGCTGCGAGCCGCGTCGTCGCATGCGTCGATCGTCGTCCACGGTAAGCACCGGGCTGCCCTTATCCGGCGAGCCGGGCGACTCATCGTTCTGCATGTCCTCCGAGGCGTGCGGCACCCGGAACGAGGGTCTACGTGAGCCAGGCAGCTGCCCGGTTGGCATAATGCCACCGCCACCGCCCTCACCTGGCGAACGCTGCTGTTGCGCAGCTGCTGCGGCCGCACCTTGCATCAGACCAGGCGCAAAAACATCATAGGCCGATTTTCTACAAGCGAACAAAAGAGACAAAAGGAGGCTGGCATGCCAAGCTGTTCGGGCTGCAATTGTTAGCTGTTGCTCACCTGCGTGGCATGGCGGGTATGCCCAAACCAGAGCCATCGGGAGCCATGCCCAGTGCGGGGCCACCGCCGCCCATGCTGCCGCCAACGCCGCCCGTCTTCATGTCATCGTCGTAGCTGTGCTGGCGCGAGACACGTGAGCCGCGTCGTGATTGCATTCTGGAGAGAGGCGCACCGAATGTGGGCTCCAGTTCGCTGCCACGCGGCGGGCTATTGGAGCGACTGGGCGCCATGCTGCGACCTCCTTTCAGCTGCTAGAATTACACGAAAAGCTGTAAAACAATGCCACAATCGAGAGCAAAACAAAGATGCCACTTACACGCTCCAGCTCCTTGAGCGATGCAGGTGAAACGTCCGAATGGCGACGCAACTCGGGACTACGTGGCGGTGCCAGGGCAGCGCCATTGCTGGGCGCCAGCGTCTGTGTGCTGCTGCCAAGCTTGGCATCCGAGTGGCGACGCTGCAGTGCCTCCAGCACGGGCACGTCCAGCGTGGAGTCTGTCGAGTCCTGTGGTATGCACACCCGCGAGGCCATTTTGCGGCGACAGACGCTGCAACGCCACATGTTCTAAGGGAGCAGAACGGAGTGTGTGTGGGAAAATCAATGCGAGCTAATAACAAGTATACGCAACGTGAAGCAACATCACGTTAATTAAAATTACCAGCTAAGCGCAAAATGCTATTTGTGGCTGCGCAAACAGCAGCGCTATATTTATTAGCTAGTTAAAGTTGTTCAACTCTGGGTTTGTTGTTGCTTTAATTGTGATTGTTGTTGCCGGCGAGTGAAAATAAATATTAATTACTTTCTGAACAAAACTTGTGGTGGCTTGCACCTTGCAACCGCTAGCTGCCAGCTGCCAGCTGTGTGCAAAAAAAAATCTATAGCTCTGCGAGCGTGGAAAGCAACTAGAGAAGCGAGTGGAAGAGGCAAGGCAGGGTGGGGCGCCATTGATTGCAGCATGCACAACCACAGCTAAGCTTGAACAAAATACCTCTTACCTTACCACCTTACCACCCGGTCGTGGTGCGTGTGTGTTTAAGTATATGTGTAAATGTGTGAGAGTGCGTGGCTGCTGCACCGGAAGTTGCGCCAGTTTAATTAAGTTGCAGCCAGTTGCAGAGTGCGTCGTCTATAATCATGCTACTGCCACTTTCGGTTTATTGCTTTTGTTACGTGAGCAATAATTACAGTCAAAGAGGAGAGGCTGCACAAAACTATCAAGTTGTGGACTCTGCTGTTGGCAGTCTGCCAGCCAACTGAAGCCATTTCAATTGAAGGCCTTTCGAGTCGATTTGAGCTGATTTGAAATGCATAACCAGGAAATCGATTTTGATGAATGTATAAGAGCATCAGACATACAGACAGACAGGCAGGAAGCACAGAAGATTGCATATATATATATGTATATGAATGTATGCATCATAGCAAAGCAATTTGAGCTTAAAGCGAACAGAGCGAGACAAGGGACTTAGGAATGCAATTATTGAAATATTTTAAATAACATTTCGAAATTGGCACACTTTTGCTGTGGCTTGTGGCTAAAACTAGAGTATATACTGGTTATAAGCAATGCGGTAAGAATCTTGCATACTGAAAATACGGCTGCCTGAAAACAGAACTCAGTTGCATGCAATGAATGTGAATACATGGAAACAATCTCATTAATGATATGCACTATCATAAAGAGAAATATGTAAATATGTGTTTCGTTTTGGAACATGTAATAAATGATAATTTAATAAAATGTTTTAATAACATTTATGAAGCATATTAAAACAACTAAATATTGATGGGTAAGCTTTTATGTTGAACTCATCAAAAACATATGAATCGGTATCAATTGTATGAAAGTATATAAATAATAAATAGTATTTGGATAAAAGAAGTGTGCACTGATACTCTACTATATGCATATAATTTTGGTCGGATACAAAAACCACAAAGTGTCTACTGCTCATGGCTTATGGTGACAGCGGCTTGGGCCAGGTTGTGGTTAGGACAGTAGAGACAACAGCCAGCAACATGCACGTTCAAATATTGCCCATAATTACGCTCCTGTGGTCACATATGTGTGCGTATGCGTGTGGAGCATGTAAGTGTATGGGTGTGTATATGAGACGCCCACAAACATCAATTTCAATTAACCAAAGTGGCCAGTTGACGGACAGACGTTAAATTTTATGCGCAAGGCGTTGCCGAGCTACTCCAGCTCGGCAATAGTCGAAACCACCAAATCGCTCGCAACTTGAAGACAATGTGGTGTTTTGTGGTGTCGTATCGCATACATTGTTGTGTGCTGCTCATTGTTGTTATTGTTGGGCATTGTCAATGGCCATTATCTGTTTCATTGATACATGCGAGCTGACCCGCTGCTTGATGGAAGATAGTGCTTGGATATTGCAACTACAACTACAACTACAACTACAGCTACACCTGTGATAGGGTGCCTATCGTTTAATCTCGTTAATCTGGCTTTTATCTTGTTAATGCCGCAGGGGACAAAGGGGAGTTGTTCGACAACCTGCGACTGCCGGCAACTAAATGTAATCTAATTTGTGTGCAGGCAGCTGTTAATGTATGCCACGGCCACGCCCACCAGCCCACAGTATTGACCACGCAATCATTTACACAGCCACAGATGCCTGCGGTGCTTTCAGCACTTTTCTGTTCAGTTTGTGGCAATAATCGGCGAGAAAAGTGTTCTTTTGTTTTTGCTTGTGTTATTAATTAAACGCCGCAGGATAATGTGTTTATTTATGCCACACCCACAAATGGACATTGCCTTGTGGCATGGAAAGAAGCCACTGCATTTCAGAACACACAGAGAACAACAGCTACGAGCAGCAGCAGTAGTAGTTGTACTTACCGCATCCTCGTGCTCATCCAATTTGCTGTAGCTGGCACAATCCTCGCACACTCGCTGCTGGCACTCGAAGCACGTCTTGTGGTAGTCGTCCGGCTTGAAGGACTTGAGGCACACCCGGCAAGCGCCCGCTCTACGTCCTGGCTCTTGCTTCGCCGCAGCACCAGCCCCTGCTCCGCTTGCCGTATTGTTATTGTTGTTGTTGCTGCTGCTGGTCTCCTGCTGCTGTTGCTGCTGCTGATAGCTGGGTGAGCCATAGCTGCCGCTGGTGTCCGCATCCGTGGGCACCAGTGAGGGGCGTGGTGACATTTTATTAACTGCAACAACACAACAAGTAGAACAATGAATCGTTCATCAACAACCCAACCCAACCGCAATTGCATTCAGGCGTCACTGTCCTTCACTTTCGGCCCCCCCCCCCCCTCGCTCTTCTAGCCGATTCAATAATTAACTTGTTGCTTTTGCAAAACTGTGACCTGATTTCATAATTAATTCATTCGCAAATTGCTAACGTGACGGGCGCAGGCGACAAATGCGATAAATAAAATAAATGGGCGCGATTAGCGATAGTCAAAACGGAAATTGCTGACATCGTTTTGGCGTTTGGGGGGCGTTTGACAAGCCCAAATAGGCGTGGACCCTCAAATGAGGCAATTAACGCTGAGCAAATGAAAGCCAAAGCCAGAGCCAAAATGAAAGGAAAGCAGCTGCTGGCACATTTCATACTATACTCTTAAGCCCCTTGATGTTTGCCATTGTATTATTACATTTTTGTATTATTTTCGCTGTCTTTTTCTCTGTTCTTATGTCAGCTGCTGGTTAAGGTAAAGTCTCGCATTCCGCCAGCCCAGCGCTATAGAAAACGACGCTTCTGCATTAGTTACAGTCGAGGAGCAAGTACAAAGCGTTCTTTATTTTGCACGTTGCGCATACGCACAGTTGCACTTGCAGCTTTACCGTGTCGCCTTTGGCAACTAAGCGGAACAATGGCAAGCATAGGTGTATATATTTTTCGTAGTACTTTATGCAAGACGAATATAGTAGTTAATAAAATTTTAAATAAATGCAAGCAACTTTAACTTGCATGCAATTGCATTTTTAAACTTAAACTCTTTTGTGCTGCCTGTTGAATCCTTTTGAATTCAACTCAGTTGACGCTGCCATGAAATCGAGCTGAGCTTCATAAATGCGAGAGTGCCCAAATATTGGCACTTGACGGGTTATGTGACCACTGTTTGGACTGTCTGACTGTCTGTTGAGTTCGTTTAAATCAACAACATAAAATATCATTTCATTTAATTCTAATAAATCTGCTATGGCCGCAATAAAATCACAGCAAGAGTGCGAGAGTCCCAGCAGAGCTCTGGGCTGCCAACTAAAATGCAATAAAAATACAACACAAAAGTCAACACACTCTCATATTGTGTGGATGTCCCTTGCTGTATGCGAGTGTGTGTGTGTAGTCTGTTGCTTCTGTGAGTCGTTTATTGACATTGGATTTGTGCTGTGGACACTAGTAAAAATCTACAACTCTCGGTCACATTTATGGCACCATAACAATGACAATGATAATGCCAATGCCAATGGCTTCGTAATGCATTGCCCAGCTCTAAGCCGCGTGCCTCGCAACCGTCTTGCCAACTCGACGACCCTTGTCTTGTCTTGCCGTGCATAATTCAATTTGCTCAGCTGGAGCGTAAAGCAGGAAAAATATTGCGTATGCGCACCGTTTGACGCTTTGTGCAAGGTTAAAGTGCCGTAAGCTCAATGCTAAAATGATGGAGGGTGAAGCGGAGGGAAGGACACGGCAGGGGACATGTTGGCTTAGCACATCTCTGCTCTGTTTCCGTGCATTGTTATAAGTTGCGTGCACTCTGAGCGCTTACTTAGCTTTGGCCTTTTGTTTGTGTTACCGTTGCGTATACGTAATATTTTTCAGCGAACGTCAGCTGGCTTTGGCATTGCAAGGGAAAAGTTTGTGCAAACTTTAGCAGCAGCAGCTTTACGAGCACTTGTATAAAAATTCATGCCATAAATTCGCATGCACTTAACGCGCAAGGATCCGCATCCAAAACTCCAGACCGAACCAGACCAAGAGCCAGAACCCGCACACGCATCAACATCCGCTTCCGCAGCCAAATCTAAGACGTACATCCTTACGTCAATCCCCAGCACATCCACTTACCTTTGTCTGTGACGGTTAGCAACGACGAGGAAAGCGTTGCCTTCATTTTGTTCAAGGCGCCTGTATTGGAGGCGCCACCACCCGAATCTGTTGCATGTTGTTGCCGCTCGTTGGTCTGCTCATCGGTGGCCACCATCTGCAAAAGATAACGTTCAAGTAGAAATGAGAAGAAAAAGAAACGTAAAACGATTTAAGGGCATAAATATTAACAGAATATTGAACTGGCATTCTCATTTGCCGCAGCAACAAAATATTTATAGTTACGAGCAGAGAATATTGAATTTTCATTTGAAACTGCTCTTTCAGCTTTTTTTCTTTACATGCTCCCTTTATCTTTTTGCCTGAGTGAAAATTGAATTCCAGAAACGGCTTTACGAGCTCAGCTGCTGCTCCAAAGTAGAGCTGCTTACCCATATACACGACCTCTGCTTTATGCGATTTGTTAATTTTATTTGAATTTTGCTTTTCACTTTTCGGCGCTGCCACATTTATATTGAAGCTCATTTTGAGCCTCGTCATTGTCGAAGTCCCAGCAAAAACAAAACATAGGCAGGTGAAAATAACGCGTTTGGTTTTATTTGAGTTCCAGTTGTTTTTGTTGTAGCTGGACCGGCTGTGGCTCTGGCGCAACAAATTGCCAGAGAAATCGTAAAATGCGGCAGCAATTTTTGTTTAAACTACGAAAAGAGCGCCAAGTTTCAGTTGAGGTTCTGCAAAAAATTGCCGTCATTCTTTTTAATGCACAAACAGAACGAGAGAGAGAGAGAGAGAGAGCCTCTGTTAAGGCGAAGCTCTGGAAACATAAGTGCTCGACGTTGTCAGCATTTTATGAAGTGGAAATTTTCTATTTGCCAAAGCGATGGCAGTGACGAAACCGGAACAAACAGCCGCCTCTCACACTCACACTAGCACAGTTTCACACGCTCACTCTGTCTCTTTCTCACTCGTAGAGATAGCGCAAATTACGCTAAGTGCTTTTGGCTGCAACGTTTCGTTGTTCGCTTTGCCTACCTTTGGGAGGACATTAGGAGAAGGGCAGCCTGCGATGGGCGGAGGAGGGACAGCAGGAAAACAAAGTCTGCCTCAGCCTCAACTAAGCGCTGCCTAGTGTCAGATTATGGCCGCTTTGTGCTCAGCTTGCGCTACATTTTTGATGATGTCATTTGAAGTCGGCCTCAAGGTAATATCTATGTTGTGGATTTATGTATGTGAACCCGCTCCCCTCTCCACCACGTCGAGATCTTAGCTTAATGCCCGCATCCACATACAACATTTGCCTAAACTCGTATATCTTTTGTGTCTGCGCTACGCCTTTAGACTGAGACTGAGAGACTACTTCTGGTTATGGGCCACGGTTGGCGCTCCTTTAATTTATGTACTTGCCCATTATTTCTTAACGTCGTCGTTGCAAACTACTCGTCTATGTCACCGTCTGGCCTGTGCCTGTTTCATGTTGCCTCGTACAAGCAATTATTACCGTGTTAATTCTGTCATTTATTATGATTTTTTCTTCTTTTTCAGCTTCGCTTTAATGTCCTTCCCAGTCCCCAAAAATAGTTACGTGTTTAGTGCCGAAAATTACGGCTCGTTCTACGGCCATTTAAGTGCTGTGCTCACTGATGCGACCGAAAGACCACAATAATCCACATCGCCGACAAAATGCCATATGTATGCCCTTTACGGCCGTAAAGTATGCTACATAAAATGCAAGTCAATACGTAATAAGAGGTAACAGCGCAATGAAAGGGAGGAAGCCACAGTGAGAGCAGCATCAGAGCATCAGCAGCTTTTAGCGTTATGACTGAATTGCAGTTGAGAATGCATATGAAAATCAATAAAAGAAAACTGGAAAAATGGCAACCGAAGGGAACCAGCTATCAAATATTGCAACGAATACATTATGCGCTTTCTGCCGAAGGGAGAGACTGCAGACTATAGCACAGTATTAAAGGCAGGTAAATATATGACTGTAACTAGGCATCATGTGGCTTCGAAAGCACTTCCGAGGCTCTTACACAACCACAAAAAACTCTGCACCACAGCATAGTATGTTTCTGTGGCAGTTTCTATACCCTGTATTTTAGGCCAAGGTGCACTATAGCTCATACTACATAAAATTGTGTACCTGCTTTCCCCATTGCCACTGATTATGTGAGTGCAAATATGTATTAGAGTACCGTTAAAGTGCATGTCTCTGTAGTTTTTGTGTTGCTAAAGCCCAGGAAAACTATTAGGAAAATTACGGCATATAATTTGCAGTCACTTCATATCCCCTCCTCTTGCTGTCCATTTCTCTGTCTGTCTACTGTCGGCTACACATTCAAGCTCGACTGATTGCCTTTGAAGTCAGCTGTTTTCTTTTCGCTCTCCACAAATTGCCAGCAACACAAGAGAAAAGAAAACATAACAACGCAACAAAAATTGTGTTAGGCATTTAAATGGCAAAACAAATAGGAAAACTTTGCACAATCCTTTAGATTGTTGTTTTCTTGCCTGTTGTTTCTTGGTTTTGTTTTTTTTTGGTTATGTTCAAAGGACTCTGGTGACTGTGACAGTGCGAGAACTGTCATCAGCACATCATCATTGTCTTGAGTTGGGTTTTTTTGCTTTGATTTTGTGCTTCATTTGGTCTAATCAAAGTTTTACTAAACAACCGAAAGAAAGAATGAAAGAACTCTTCAAACACAACTTGAGCAGTCGCTTGGCATTTGCTTATCTCATTTTCTGATACTTTTGCTTTAATTCAGCCTTTCCCCAATTGGTTTTACTTTTTTTTTTGGTTTAAACTTTCTTAAGTATTTTGTGTGATGCGTGGGCTAAATAAGAATTTCCGAGGAATTTACACTTTCCCTTTTTTCACTGGCTTTCCTTGGGCATCTGCCATGTGTCCTGTCTGTGACTCTCTGCATTTTTGGCTGAGCTTATGTCTAATTTTATGCCACCCTCGGGCAGGTGTTGCGGGACAATTGAACCGCTTTGATTGCTGTCCCTTTACACGTATTTATTCATTTTTCAAACACATATATATTTATTCCCATTTTTTATATCTTTCCTTTCTTGTGGGGAAAGAGAAAGGTCAGCATTTGAGGGAGGAATCAGTGAAGCGTTCAAAGCATTTAACGGACTTTTTAATTAAAAAGTTTTGTTTGTACTCGAGGTTGAGAAATACCCCTGCTGCGTCGTCGATTTAGCCTTGTTTGTCTTTTGCTCTGATCCCTGTTTGAAAAAGGCTTAAAAAGCATTGGCAGCATTGGGGGCGCTGATATCACCGATATACCCTGTCAATACTGAGGGTAATTCTGCTTAAAGTACTGGGATTCATGTTCGTAAATTCATTTGTTTTTGTTGCATTTAATTTACAACAACAAAATGCTCATTAAGTTTTCAGTGAGGGCGCAGAATAATTAATTAAAAAATTCAACAGAAATGCGAATGTGAATGCGATGAATAAATGAAAATGGATATAAAAATAAGGCATAAATTGCGAGAAACAGCTGTCAATGACAATGGGCGAAACAAATTTGCGTAGAATGAGGATATTTTCAAACTGATTTATTGCGTTTTTTTTCTCATTGGATAAGTCACTTACCTTCTTCATGAACGTCATCACATTTGTGGGCAACATGGTGGAGTTTTTGTTGTTTGTCTGTGTTTAAAGTGCAATTAATCACGCATACGCACTGTTGTACGCCTGCTGCCTGCCACCTGCTCGCTTCGATTCGTTTCGTTTTATGTCAATGCGGCTTTTGTTTTATATTATTTATGTTTCGATTCGTTTTATCAATGCTTTTTACGTGCGTATTTAATCCGCTTTAAGTCAGTTCCATGCGCTTTGTTGTTGCAGGACTCTTTATGTTGCTGCTGCTGTCCATTCTGTGCGCGTTCGCTTCAAATTGATTGAAAACAAATGGCCATTTTTCATACGCCATGTAAATAGGCATTGACATTGTACTCGGTATTGAATTGAAGAGGTCCTTATAGCGCATGCAACATGTTTGGCTTACTACATGATGCTGGTCCTGTTGTTGTTGTTCTTCTTGTTGCCGCAACGATTGATTTACGAGTGTTTTCTTGTTGTAGGCTGCAGCAGCATAAATGCTGCTGGTTTCCTATAGCTCTCGATTCCGCTTTTAATTAACATTGGCTAGAAGAAGATGAAGAAGAGAATGCAAAAAGGATTGAGAATTACAATTAGTCATTAAGTCTAGGCTGGCGAAGTTGCCTTAACTCACAAATCCCGGCGGGCTTATACCGTACTTAAGCACAGGCCCATAATTTACCCAGCGATAAACATCAACAGCGCTTGGGTTGGCCCTCACACACACACACACACACACACATATACACTTAAACACTACTTGACATGGCGCTGAAAAGTCAAGCGGCAAAAGTTTATAAGGCGGAAATAATGTGTCGCGCTGCATGCAAAGTGCTCGGAGGCTATTGTGAATTGGCGTGGAGCGTTGGCAATGCGATAAACTGACCGTTATAATAGTCCCGTTATGGCTTACAACTAGGTTACCCGGTTAACATTTAAGCTTGCGTGTAAAAATCAACTAAATTTGTGTAGCAAATGTTTGAGAAACTTTTTTCACTGAACTTAAGAGAGAACGAGCGAACGAGTTATTTGTAAGTAGCCCTTTAGCTACAAGATGGCATTGAGTGGCGCACTTAGTTTGCACCTGCTTCAGTGGGGACCCTAAAGTATACAGCTTTAAGCTGAAGTATCCTTTTTGCTGCCTCTGGCAGACATTGTCATCAGTTACTGTACTTGGACAAATCCCTGGCATGCTCATAAGCTGCACACAGCCATTCACAGCTCCCAGTGCTTTGTACAGCTTATGGCGAATTCTGAGGAAATCTTATTGCCATAGCTACCCACCTACCCCCTCTCGTTACCATTCCTTTTGCATTCTGTTGACTGCTCAGTTTGGTAACTGGTGCTGGCTGTGAGATTTTGCCTGGCTGCAGTATTATTAAATCAAATGACCCACATAGCAATTGAATCGCTCGATTTGCAGGCAACTCAATGGCAATACGATCTTGCAACATTTGCAATTCCACATCCAATACACACATACACACACAGACAGATTAAAGACAGAGCTCAACTATTTCGCATGGTTGAAAGTTCGCAACTTGCTATAAAAGAAATGGCCAAAGAAATTTCATCTGAATGCATTTATTGTTGGGTTATTTCTATCTTTTTGGCATTCGCTTCGACATCGACATCGACACATTACAAAAGTTCATAAAAAGCCATCGAAGCGCAGCTCAAAAGTTGCCAACTGACAAACTGAGTAAGAGATAGAGACAGAGAATGGGTTTGAACCCTAGCATAGAGAATGTTTACGCTAAATGAAATTTTTGACTCGCTAAATGAGTTGAGTTTGCTCAACTTTATCAAATGACATTTAACACAAAAAAAGCAGAGAATTCTGCTAAATTAGTTGGCGCTTGAAACTGTCAACATGCCAGCAACAGGACGAGCTGCAGTCTCAGGACGACAGGGAAGATGCTATTGCATTGAGAGACGGACAAATTTTGGGGCGTTTGCCCTCAAAATGTAAAGCAAACTGTTACAAGTGTTTGCTCGCCACGCCCCTAGCACAGCCCAGTCAACAAGCGCAAGGCACTGAAGGAGAGCAGGAAGACAGCAGCTGCTCCTCCTGTTGCTGTTGCTTACACAAGCTTAACGCGCCACCAGGATGTGCTCATAAATTGTAACTTTGGCTGCCGATGCCAAAGGCAACAAGCATGAAATCACACACATACACAAGCGCATAAGCATACAAGGACGAAGACAGAGCCTGGCAAAGTTCCAGCTAAAATTTGGCATAGCCTGGTATGGTTGGCACATAGTTAATTAGCGCGAAATTGAGGGAGCGAGCCTGCGGCGAGGGCTGAAGGCTACAGGCTGCAGGCTTCAGGCTTTGGGGTTCGGCTTTGGGTTTGTCCTTTGCATGCTAATAGGTAACTGATCAGCCTTGGCAATTGCGTTAAAGGTCAAAATGTGTGGAAATAATGCGTGCATTAGCTAAAATCAAACAAGATTTATCACCCAAGCGGCAAACAAACACACTCAGATACAAGAGAAAGGACAAAGTCGTGAAATTGTCACGCACATGTGAGCCAAATCGAAATCGAAACGTTCGATAAATACACAAAAAAAAAAAACGAAAGTTGAAGTGTGAATGATAAGGAGGCTGCTCGTGACTTTGTTTTTGTCGCTACCAATGAAGTGCCGAAAGTGAATTGTAATTTGGAACTTTGTAAACGTGCATGGGACACAAATTAATTGAACAAAAAGCTAAGCAGCAGACCATAATAAATAGCTAGAAGAAAAATTTAAATCAAGCGCAACAGCTAGAAAAGAAAGAACTCGAATTGCAGTTGAGAAATCGCAGTGCAGTTCATAAATAAATAGCATGATGGAGGGGCGCTACACAGCGTGTACACAGTCTCATGAATGGCTTGAATGAAGCACTGTCAACAATGCGAAGCGACTAGGGAGCTGAGTGAACAACACAATAAGAGCAGCAGAAGTCGGGATTGGAATTGGGATTGGGGGACTGCAACTGGTTGCCTGTTGTTTTGGCTTGTTAACGTGGTCTATGCTGGCATTTGTCATCAGTTGCCTGCTGTGTGGAAGTTGTTGTGGTCAGACAGCAGGATAAGATGAATGTTAAATTTCTGTTGAGCTTGGACTGCTGTCAACAATATTGCAGCTGATAAAGGGAGAGGGAAAACACTAAGCATGTACATCAAGATGCAGTCGCCTTTGACATTTGCCAGCTGATCTAATAGACTGCTATTTAAATAAATTAAGCTTGAATTTACCGAAAAATTTGAAAATTTAAATCCGCTTTGCACACTTTGCTTGGCAAGCGAATCAAGCTCATTAAAAGTAGTAATTAAAACTCGACTAAGCACATTAAATATCACATAGTTTAAAAGGGAACATGTAGCAAATGGCAAACATTGTCATTATTACTAAAAAAGATTTTTAATGAACCTGAAAAGTGGATAGCCAGGAATGGGGATGTAAGCTTTGCCTGGCTCATTGTCAACGCCATTTGCCAAATTGACAGCATCGACCGAGCGGCTTACTTACATGGCGTATGCGTAATGTGACAGCGCTTAAAAGTATGCAAACGGAAATCAAGGCACGACTTTAAGTGAACGAAATTAAACATTTAATTGCATAAAGTAAATTACAATGTGGCACTGGCAGTACGAAGGACAACAACATCCTGGGCAAACAGATTGATGCTTGGCGAACAGCTGCCACTTGCCACTTTTGACATTGGCGATGCGGAACACGTACAAGCCATCCAAATGAAATGAAACTACGCCCATCGGGGTGAGTTGCTGCGTGGTGACAGCCAACATTTGATGCTTGAGACCAGAGGCTGTAACAAAACAAACAACGTTTAAAGCCACTGCTTGGCAACGCATCGAACTCAAACTGAAACTCAATTATTCAAATGCAGAGCGTAACTGCGTAGGCGTGCCACATGTGTCGCTCGTTCTGTGGCCAATACGCAGATACTCGCAATTTGGCATTTAATCAACATGCTCCAGCCCATCGAGAGAGTCAGTATCGCAAAAGGACTCAACTTGACTCAACTTGAATTTGAACCGCAAAGTTCAAGTGTTTGTTGCGGTCTGCCCAACAACAGTTGTCACTTGTTGTGCGTTGTGCTTTGCTCTGATTGTTGGCTGTTGCTTTCATCTTAATTGAAATCAAATCAAAGTGTTTTCACTCACTGAACGTAATTGTGTGGCAAGCTTTGTTCTTACTCCCTACCAATACAGCTGTCATTCACTCAATTTATTGGCTCAATGCCAGTCAATTTTTTGGGTTTTTTTTTTCTGGGATTTGTCTGCTAATGACTTCCTATTGTTCTATAATATTTTCGTATCTTATTTTCTTCAATTTTACACTCAATTTACTTTGCTCTGATATTGTGGCTCATTGTTGCATCAATTATTTATGCGAATTTTGTTTGTTTGTTTCGTTTTTGTTTTTGTTTTGGGTTTTTTCGGTTGGAGCACATGAGGGAATTGTGCTCTTGGTTACCTGCAAATGGATTATGTAAGTTTACTTGATTACGGACTCAACGGAGGCACAATTACGAGCATACGAGCATATATATGAGATTTTATATCAGATTGCCAGCATTTACACTTCGGGCAAGTGCAGCGTTTACTACTATGCTCTGATGTGAGATAACAAGCACCAGTTACACAGACACATCAAATATTTGAAGTCGCAGTCCCTTGGTGAGCTGGCAATAAAACGAAAGTCAACCGAATATGGGCAATATAAAAAGCGTCGAGCTCATTAAAGCAACGGAAAATGGCCAATGGCAAATGTGCAATGTCTGCATGACAACACGCAACATGCCCAATGCGAATATCCTGTGTACTGTAACGTGTATGTGTGCGTGAGAGTGTCACATTTATGAGTTCGCGCCATGAAAGCCCATTAGAAATGCGTGAAATTCAACGAGCACGAAAAATGGATGGAAAAAACTTTATTTGAGGCTGCTAAATTTTGATTTATTTGATTTAATTAGTTGAAATTGATGCGGCATGAAGGCGCCGCTTGACCTAGCAAATTAAATCAAATTGCAAAAGGAGCTAGGATTATACGAAATATCTCAAAGTACAGCCCCAAAGGGGTTTAAGTGCTGTCGCAACCCGCTGGAATTCCAGCGAAAACAAAGTGACCGCAATTAATTAACCACAAGAGGCGGCAATAAAAATAATGATAATGCCTTGAGAAAAATAAAAAGAACGCCAAAGAAGAATGCCTGTTGCTAAAACTGAGAATGAAGGACACTGGCCAGCTGAGACTGAGACAAAAGGGAACCACTTGATACTTGTATAAAATTGCATTTGTCTGCTGATTAAAAGACTGGAAAAGGTTAAGCTGTCTAGTTGCAATAAAATAAATAAATATCAAATTAAATATTCAGTATGCGGTTCGAGCAATTGCAAATGCGAATGCCAAATGACGAATGGTGTGTGTGGAGTGTGGCAACTGTCAATGTCAATGTCAGTCTCAATGTCAAGCTGTCGTCTAACTAAACAAGCTAACAAACTTGGCGGGCAGGCGGGCAGGGGGGCAGGCCTTTGGCAGCTCAACGGCCTCATGAACTTTTGCAGCGCATCTAATGCGAATTCAATGTCACTTGCTGCTGCTGCTGGTGTTGCTGGCTCTGCACAGGCTCTGGCTCTGGCTCAGGCTCAGACAAGGACGACCTCGTTGAGCTGACAGCTTCGTCAACGCGTCGGCTGGCTTTTGATGCCAAAGTCAATTAAAAATATGAACGACAACTAAATAAATTTGCATTAATATGCAAGCCAGCTAAAATGTATGCAAATCAAGGGCATTGCATGATCCTTAAACAAGCAACGGCAAAAGTTTCGTCCTTAACCAAAAGCAAGGCTGCTCTAATTCATTTACTGAGCTCACGTCTGTAAAGTCAAATTAAATATTTACTCTACTTCAGCCAACTATTAAAGTTGCACGTTTATGCTTGTAGTTCAACTCGTATTGTAAATTCTTTTTACTGTCGCAGCAATCATCGCGTGCCATTGCCCAACGAAATTGAGCACAGTTCCGTGTATTAACTTGCCAAGCAATCCACTTGCATGTGTCTCGCTCTCTCTGAGAATCTATCTTGAAACTACTCTGCTTCAATTCCCTTGGCGTGACGCAGTCACATCCTTGACAGTCTCATCTCACTTCTCACTTTTCACTCTGTGGTCTGTGTCGCGCTGTTGTCATTATTGTTATTACTATTTCATTGTTGTTGTGCTCGTAACAACACACACATGTCTTGTCTGGCCTCCTGTCTGCGTCTCCTTACGTTCTCATGTGTTGTTGTTTTTTTTTAGCATACGCCACAGCAAATACTTGAGCGTATAAATTGCATTTCATGTTTGTTTCATCTGCTTATACCCTCTAACTCAGTAGTCGATAAGTCCATTTAATCCACACATTCAAAGTGCATCATCAAATTGTGTCATGAGCACAAATACTTGAGAGTTGAAGTCATGATCACAGCGAACAAATATCTTTGACTTTGACTTAATCCAAAGCTGGTGCCAAGGGCTAGGGTATCTGGTTATCGAAGCACACTTGACTGCACGTGTTTATACTTTTATTCATGCAATATTTAACAAGCGCTCGTATTATTTGTACTATACACTTGCATCGCGTAGACGCCGTAGACTCTCTTGTGTGAATGTGTGTGTCAACGTACGAAGGTCAAATGTCAAATGCAGCTGGCAGACAGATAGACAGACAAGTCGACAGAGATACAAACAAAGAGTCAGAGAAACAGACAGTCAGACAGACCGACAGTCAGACAGCCAGCTAAATGTTGCTCGGTTTTATTGTGTTGGCCGCAGATTTTGACTTGTACTATTTACACGAACCAAGCCCCCTTTGCCACCCTTTTGACATGGGAATCCTTTACACATTTTCTAGCGTATGTAGCGTTTATTTATTTCTCTCTTTTTTTTTGCCAGTAAAGCTGTCAGTTGCGCTTGGCTTAATCATTTAATACCTGTAATTCATAGCTGTCTCATAAACAATTGAAGCAAAATCCAATATTTATACCTTTTAATTCGATTGTTTGCGTGCTGTAAAATGAATTTATGACTTTTTGCCACTAATAGACTAACTAACGAGCTGGCTGCCCAACTAACTAACTAGCTGACAGATTCGATAAGGCAAAAACTGTTTAGTTTTAATTATAAATGATGGGCCAGCATACATTTAAATTCGTTTAAATTTGCAACTAATGCGGCCTAACGTATATTTCCATCTCAATTATGCATCTATTCATATTAAACAGTGCCATCAATTAGACGGAGAGTCATTTTTTGTTTGCCTTTGCACTCGCCTGTTAATTGTGATTATGTGACGCCATTAAAATCAACATCAATCATCATAATTTATGATGTTATTACGAGTCGACATTGTGGCGCAGAAAAACACGAAGAAACCAATTGCTTTTGATGTTTGCTGCCGCACACAATATGGAGCGAGTAGAACTTCACATGTTGCGCATACGACGCGTGGGACGCCTTGAAGTGACTTTGGCAAATCATTTTTCTTGTTAATGCATTTAACATGGTTATTAATCAAACACACAGACATAGACAGAGACAGAAACTCTCTCACACACAGCTGAAGAGTCGACCAAAGTCATTTTGTTATTGAATCCGGCAATTTAAATGGATCCGCAGGCAATGGCATTGAAGAAGCAATAATTGCTGTGGTTTGCCTTTGCACAACCGCATAGACATTGCCATTACTCAGCCGCATTTGTCCCAGGCCCAGTCAGTGAGTGTCTTTGGTCGCCCTACAGTTCTGTTCGGTTCAATTCAGTTTCGGCTTGTGGCTTACTAACAGCCCGCAGCGAGTGTCAAGCATAGTGTCCCAGGATTTGCACAGCCTAATCCTAAGCATTTATAATGCATACACACACAAAGCAATGAACTCGTATATATACTCATTTATGTAGCAAACTCTTCCCCAACTCTATCTTTTGTGACAACAAATTACCTGTGCGATTTGATTTGATTTCCGTTCTGCTGAAGCTGCCATCAGCATCAGCATCATCATCATCATCATCATCATTATCAGCAAGCTGCTCGATTTGTTTCGGTTTATTCTGTTTCTGGCTTGATTTGCTTTCAGGAATTATTCTCGTTTTTGGTGGAACTGCAGATGAAATATGTGCTGTGTGGAGCTGATTGAATGCGAGCCAAGTCGGGGCATATGGCATTCGACAGCTGTCGAATTTGGAATACACTCGTAAATCAAACACAAGGTTTGTTCAAGCGCAAAGTACTCACAGTAAAGTAAGCACAGCTAGCATATTGATAGACTACAGTATTTGTTGACATTTTTGGCAAAATGCATTAAATCTTAATTAACTAAAATATTTTGCGGCACTCTCAAATATTTGCTGAAATATTTTGTCATTGAAGTAAAAGTATTGCATACTCGACATTTTAATCAATATTTTGCTGGAAACATTTATAAATACGAGTAGATTGCATTGCATAAAGATGATAAAGAGTAGAGAGTCAAGTGTCTGGCAAGTTGTTGAAAAGTTCGCACTAAGTCATACTCGTATTCAACGAGTACAAGGCAAATATATTTCCATCGTTAATTTCTTGACTGACTGGCAAAGTTTTCACTCTCGTAATTATGAAAGTTGGTCAACTGGGCTGCTGTTGCTCTGGCCCTCAACTGGGGCTGCGGTCTGGCCCATTGGGGCATGCCATCTGACAATGAGGCCTTCGGCTGCCAAGGCCTTAAAGTATGCACTTGAAGTGAAAAGAGCGTGTTGGTATTGTGGTTGTCAAGTAATGATAGTGTTGGCACAATTTTGAAGCACAGGACATGCTCATTATGTAGCACAACAAAACAAACTTTTTGCCAGCGACAAAAGTTGATTTAAATTAGTAAATTAGAAAATGCCCAACAGCAGCTGCGGCAAAGAGTCAGAGCGTCATCAGTGTGAAGCTCACTTGACGTTCTCAGCGGAAGTTGTCAATGTCAATGGCAGCAGGAGCAAAAACAACAACAACAACGAGAGTAGGACTCAGCACTTCCTTCTTGGCAAATTGCACACAAAAACAAGAGCATAAATTACACAAAGCCAATGGAAAGTTTGTGCCAAAGTCTGAAGTTTCATCAGACTCGTAGTCCAAGTCCATTTTCGACAGCATCAAAGTCATTGAAGCACACAAGCTGTAAGTTTGGCTAACATGACGATACGAGTATGCATATAGCTAGGCTCAAAATATTATGAAGCACTGCCAGACAGCCAACCAGACAGACTTCCTGTACGTGCCAGTCACCAGTCGACAGACTGACTGACTGACTGAATGACGGACTGTACGAGTAACTGTTAAGCGTAGCTCTGAGCCACGTAGCCACTCCAGTACGCTTCACTTCCTCTGCCTACTTGTTTTTGTTCAATCAACAATAAAGCTATATAGCTATACCTATAGCTATTGCTGTTGTTGTCGTCGTGCGTTGTTTCGCTCGTTTCTCGTTCCTCACTCGTAGCTTCGGCTGTTTGTCTAAGCTCAGTGAAGTGTGCCACAGATATTTGCGCCCGATATGCGTCCAGGCATTTCGGCTTGCCTCGTGTGGCAAGCTCTGCAAGCGTCTACTTGTAGTCATACTTGTATCCGTATGACTATATCACTTAGACGAAGACTATGTGATTACTTTGACCTAATAGAGTAATAACCAAGCGAAGCAGCCCGGGATAAGGGACAACCTTTTGAATTACAATATTTCTGTTTTGCATCTATCCTAATGAGCTCTGTCTGCTGCTGCTTTTGCGACTCTCTGCCACCACTTCCTGGCAACGGAAGTAAACCGGAGACACGTGCGCGCACAGAAATTCATCAAGCAAAAGATAACAAAAGAAAGTTAGGTCTCTGAAACTTGAGTCCAACTCGCTTGGGTCTTAGGTGCCACTTTCGACACACACACACACACACGCAAGTAAGCACACAAAGTATTCATTTTCTTTTATACGCATTTTAAAGTGTTTATGCGCTGGTCTAGATTGCACAGCCAGCACAATTAAAACAGTGGCAAAGTTATTAAAAGCTCGCCAAGCCGTCGCATGAGATAAAAAAGCGTGTGATGGCACAAAAGTTTTTAATCTAATAATAAAGTTATTAGCACGTCCGCAGCTGCAGCTGCAGCTGGAGCTGCATACATTGTATGCCACAAAGTCAGAGTGCGGCATAGAGACTAGAGCGTGACGCTGGCACTTACAATTTCCTTTTTCACTTTGCTTTTTTTATTTTTTTTTCGTTGTCGCCTCTACACAAAAACTTGATTCATGAACCCTTTTTTTGCGTGCTTTGCCCAATGCCCAGTTCTTTTTTTTTGCTCACATACTCGACTACTGAGAATAGTCAGCGAAGCGTGTGTCCTTTTTTTTTGGGTAGTCCTTTGGCGAGCGGGGGTGCTGTTGCGGCTGCTGTGCGATGAAGGCAAGTTTCACAAATGATTTCACATTTTTGCATAAATAAATGTCAAGTGTGCGTCGGGGCGCGCTGAGAGTTGCTGACAGCTTTCTAATAAACCCAGTGAAAAAAAGGATAATCAGCGCACAAGAAGGATGTGACGCACCCAAGCAACAAGTAGTACAGATATGCATCAGTCTGTGTGTCTCTATGTCTGTGTGTTCGTATGTGTGGGTCCACTTTGGCTTAGCAGTAATAATAATAACCTTGGCTGCCATGACGCCTCGTATTTTTCAATGTGCGCCTCAAGAGGTTGGGAAATGAGACTTTTCTCATATGAAGCTGACAATTTCCATTGCCACTACAAAGGCACTCGACAGCGGCCGCCAGAAGGGCGACACTCCCACCATCCATTTCGCACTCTCTCTTTCTCTCCGTCTCTCTCTTTTGCACTGGGTAGGTCTATGTGCGTTCTTCGGTTATTTTAGGATTGCCTGGCAACGGCGTTGGCAATTTTAATAATGTTTACTTAAGGCGCAGCAGCCTAGCTCCTATGTGTGTATCTGTGTGTGTGTGTGTGTGTGCATGTCTGTGGAGCGGGTGTGTGTGTAAATAAATAAACCAGTAGCGACAGTGACAACGACAGCGGCAGTCAAGTGTAGCACAAAGAAGCCGCAACAGGAAAAGAAAAAAGTATAGCATACTTATGCGGGCTAGGCAAGGACTCGCTGCTTGCAACATGCAACTTGCAGGTGCAGCGAAGCATGCCAAATGACAGCTGCTTATATTGCACAATGCTTTAGTATAGTAAATGCCAGCAGCTCGTAAACTGTAGCCAAGGAATGCAGCACCAAGTGACACTTAACGCCAGTTTCATAGTTGGCAATGGGCTTGCGCTAACGCTTGAGCATTGCAAATGATGGTACCTGGCCAACTGTAAATCTTTGGCTTTTGTTATGACACTGCTCGGTGTGTGTCTGCGTTTGCCATAAAAACTGTAATTTATGGAATGGCATAGAATGAGAGCTAGGAGATGGCAACAATAGGCAGCGTCCAAAAGTCACATTATCCCTTTTTGCAACTCAAATGGAGAAGGCATTTATATAAATATCACTTTAAGCTGCCACTTGCTGCAGCTGTTGCCTAATGAGCGGATTAAGTGGCCAACAGATAGCTGGCAGCAGCCAACTGCAATGGGCTCTTCCTTTCGTATTCCTTTTCCGTTCTCGTTGTCGTCTTCGTTTCCGGGCAACCCTTTTGTTGACACGAACCTTGGGTAGTTACTTTGACAAATGCCTGCCCTTGAATGGACTGAATGGAGATCGAACGATGCTGTGTGAGTGCTGTGAATACGGCCACTTTAAGTTGTTTTTCTCCCTCTTTTTCTCTGCGTAATGTGAGTGCCACAGTCATATCCTGCCGAGCGCATTATATAACAAACAAACAATGTATTTTTTGCATTGCCAAATAAACCAAAATAAATGTAAATGTGAGAAGAGGGTGCGAGATGCGGGCGCGAAGAAAGCGAAACAAAGAAGCATCAAATCCAAGCGCATTTCACACGCATCCTGGCAACGCGACGACAAGTGCTGGCTGCTTTGTTTGCCAAAAGGATTTGTTCGCTTTTGCAGCGTAAGCAAAACACATATTGCTGTTCATGCGTTTATATTGGAAAATATTGATTTACCTGCTATCAAAGACATCTGCCACACGTTCAAAATTGTATTTGCCACAGCCTCCTGAATGTTTGTATGTACTGGCATTTGCACTCGAACTCGCTTGAAACTCAAACACATAAAAGCAATAATCAATAGAGATTTGCTAAAGCTTAGCTGCTGCTGTGGCAAAGTGGCACAAACCATGCCAGCAGAGACTGTTAATGAGGGCAATGGCAATGGGCTACAACTGTGGCAACTGTATTCTCGTTCCCGCTCTCGCTTTGACTGTGGCTGTGGCTGAGATTGACGCTTTGTGGCAGGACACAAGTTATGCTCAACAAGTGCAGTTAAGGCCACATCATTAACATTTGGCGCCAGTCTCAATGTCAAGGCAGCGTTGTCCTTAAAGCCCTCTACTGTATTTACATTGAAGGCAATATGACTGCTAGTTACGTGTCTGAATCTGAGGTCGCCTCTCACACTCGACTCGACGCAATTACGCAAAATGTTTGAGTGACGTGAGTTTTTCAAGATGCATGACATAAAAATAACATATATATAGTCAAGTGGAGATTGCCACATTGACATTCCTTCAGTAAATGCTTGGCAGTTGCTATCTGTAACTCCCACTCTCCTCCCTCCCTTGGGCTGTTTTTAATAAGCTGACAACTTGATAAAAGGAAAGTTCAGCCTGAGAAGTATATAACAGACTTACAGGGCATTCTGCAGTCGTTCAGTAAATGGCATCAACTTTTCAGACTCAATGTCTGACTGTGGCACCTTTATTTAAAAATATAAGCGCGTATTTTTAGCCACAGCGTTGGCTCCATGCACTTAGACTTAACAAGATGACAGCAGCAGTCAGTCAGTGCCACGCTTACACATACACGCGTACCGTACACTCACACACACACACACACACCGCTCCACTCTCACACTAGCAAAGAATTCAAGCCATTCCATCGACCTGATGAAGAATTTGCTCATGTTTCACATGTTGATTTTCTTGCCACACGCACAGCACAATGTGCGTAGAGTTTATTTTGCAGCAAAGCAAAGGTTTCATATTTCGTAGCTAATTTAAGAAATTGGCATCATTACGCATACGCCACGTTGGCAGCTGCTACATTAATTAGCATTTAAAATTGCAATTCGGGCTGTCAAATGCTGATGCTGAATGCGAGCAGATTTCATTGTTTCACGCGTGTTAAATGCAAATGCTTTGCAATAACACAGCTCATAAAATCTACCAACTAATGCCAACCCATGACAGCTATGACACATCCTCATGCCACCCACGCATTCACATTTGGACTGCCTGTTGCGTGGCAGCCATGGCCTGGTCTGGTTCGGTTTGGTTTGGCATGGTATGTGGCCATTTCTGCTTTAGCAAAATGTTACTTTGTGTAAAATTATGCAAATTTGATGGGCGTTTTGTGAGCAAGAGAAATGCGTTTGCCTTTAGCTGCTTCTCGCCTGTGTCCTGTGGCTGTGGCTCTGGCTGCCCTCGGCTACCATGTGTGTGCTTTCCGATGTGTGTGTGGTTACTGCACCACATGCCCAAGCACTAAGCAAATAGTCCAGTGGACCTGATGCAGCTGAGCTCAGCTAGTGCAAGTTTTCGGACAGCAAGCAAAGTGCAGGGCAAACACAACAGTTAAAAATAGTCAAAACACACAAAATGCATCAAAAGTTGGCAAACAACACTTTGTTTTATTTTTGCAACATTTTTCAGTTAAAGTAGCTCGTTAGTTGCACTAAACCCAAGCATTATGGATGAAAAATAACGCATAGTCAAATAAAATAGTTGAGCTGTGAAAATCTGCAAGAATTGCTGAAGAATTTCAATCAATTTATTAATACTCACTTTAAATGGATTTCTAAAAATGAATTGCTGCTTCCTGTGACTTTCGTATCAATTCAATTATTATGAAGTTTAATGCTTTTTCGGCAATTCTATTAAATTATACACATAAATAATCAAATGGAAATATTTATTTAAGGCTCAATTTATTATAAAATAAAATGGAAAATAGTGAAAGAATTCCTTTGCAATTTAAATGAAATTTTTGTAATACCATTTTTCATAAATTGAATATATTGATTTATTCTTTACTTTTTAGGTGTTTTTTCGATAAAATATGAAGGTTTTTGTTTAATTTAATTTGTGTGTAACAATCGCTTTTTACTTTAAAATTTAAACTTTGCTTTAATTTTTGGAATTGTGTTTATTACCATAGTTTAAATTGTTAAAATTAACAGATTTAAGGCAAATCTGTTGAGCCACACTTAAATAACTTAATTATGCAAATCTCTCTCTATTTTTTTATCATCTAATATTATGAAGCATAAAGTTTTTTTTTTTTTTGTTTGTGCTTATCGGAGAGCGGGCTTTAATCACTTTTTATGCAAGCAGCCGCTTTGAGGCGAGCATAAAGTGTGGCAGAGAAAAAAACACAATTTATTTTAGCCATGCTATTTATAGCATGGTTGTTCTTGTTTTTTGTTCTAAGGAAAGCAGGCGGATAGCACGATACTCGCAGTACTTTGGTGTGTTAATCTGATCAAAGTGCGGCAGCTAAGAAAACAACGCAACAATTTTGCGCCAAATGAAAGAAAAACACGAAAATTGTGCAAACTTTCGGCCGTCCTCAACGTCGTTGTTGTCGTTTTTTGTTGTGGCTGTTGTGGCCCTAAGGAAGCAACCAGCTGCCGTTACAAATACACACACACATACACACACACACACACTCACACATGTGTGTGAGTTTTGAAAGCGGAAGCCACACACTCACACTCATATACTCACATATGGAGGGAAATAAACTGCTCATTATTATGCAAAGTTTTCCTTCTTCTGCTTTATCTGCCCGGGCAGAAGTTGAGCAAGAGTTTCAGCTTCAAGTCCGAGAAGCAACAGCCTGCTCCATTGCTGCCTCACCCATATGGCATAATTGGCGCACTGTGGGCAACAACTGTAAGTCAAGTCGACTTCTTATATGACGATATTTTATACTATATGTGATCGCCTGGCCGCGTTTAATATTTCACTCAGCAAGCACTCGTTGGGGATTTAGATTTTGATTTTGGGTTGACTTGCAGCAACGAAAATGTTGCACATAAAATTTACTTTGCACTCGCATAAAATATAAAATTCAATTTCCACACAACAAAAAAAGGCAAAAGGGGAAAAAAAAATCGAAAAACGAACGAACGAGAATTACAAAAAAAAGGAGCTTAATGCGCCAAAACATTTGCCATTGCCATGAAAAATGAGTTAAGCTGTTGTTGTTGTGTTTAGGCTAACGGAAAACGAGCGTCTACGGGAAAAGGAAAAATACGAGCACCAAAGAACGAGTATATATGATTTATGGGGGCTGCAGACAAAAGCATCAGCAATGGAGTTTGCCAAAGCGTAACGCTCGCTTTACAGGCTTTTGCCAATTTTTTTTAAAGCTCAAACGATAAGGACGAGGCCTTGGCAATCAGCATATGCATGGCCTCGTTCTGGCGTACACACATACACGACTGTCTGCAGGCAACAAAGCGCCGTTAAACATGCCAGTAAAACACACCCAGCAAAACCGAGAACCGAAAACCGAGAACCGAGCAACAACAAACAATGAGAACAGCAAAATATGTACTCGTAATTGCCTCGTTTCATTTTTAATAACTGTCAATCCTTTGGCTTTTTGGGCGCGGCAATTGCCAAACTGACAAAACCGCTTGTAATTTGTGCTCAGCATATGAGCAACAATACCAACCACAGGAGCAACAAAACACCCACCACCACCAGCACTAACAACAACATTAACCACAACAGCAATAAGCAAAATAACAATACACATTTTGGGCAATGTTTTCTACACAACAGTTGCCAGCGACAAAAACTCTGACACAAATTGTAGGAAATGGCAAAATGACATTATACTCTTCCAGGAACAAAATAATACTAGAATATTCTCGACTGTTCATTGTGCATAGAACAACAAAGGAATGAAGACAAAGCAAGGCATTCAAAATGAATTATATTAAACGTGAAATGTGAATACTAAAGAAATCTCGAAGATATCAGGACATATTTCGAGTTTCATTGAATGAAATTGGCTTAAATTACAACAACGACGGTTTTTAGAGTGTTTTTTGAGAGAATTGTTTATATAAAAATTAAAGTTAACCAAATAATTTTTCTAACAGCTCAATTTTTTATCAAATTTTTTCAACATCCATTGCCTTGATTCAGTCCGACTGTCATTTATCACCGTAAAAAGTGTAAAATATCTCTATATATCCTATGTAATAAAAAAAAAACGTGCCTCAACAAAATTATTGCTCCTGCAAGGGCATTAAAGTATCGTAGTTCGAGACAGTTGCAGCATTTCAGCTATTTTGTGTAGTTTTTCAGTTTCCCAGAGCTTGTGGTAAAAGTTTTCGGGTAGCTCGTTTGATAAATGTTTGTCTGAACTTTCTGCCAAACTGTTGCTCAGTTAGACTCAGGTCGCAGTCAGTGGCAACTTTTGGAGCCGTATAACCCACCAATATCAGCGAACCACAGCGCTGTGGCCCAGCAAAAAACTAGAGAGGAAGTAAAAAAAAAAAAAAAAAAAAAAAAATCGTTGAAATTTGCTTAAAACTTTAAGCAAACAAGCACAGGAAGATTGGTATGGCCTTGGCCAAGGATTCAGTTGCCAATGTTGTTCGTGTGTTTGGCTGAAGCAACCAAGCTGAAGCTAAGCCCTAAGCCAAGGAGCCAAAGAACCGTGGGCCAAAAGGAGGGCCCATGATCCAAGAAGCTGAAGAGCTGCCAGAACTTCACTGAGCTGCCATCCATCTCAGTCTTTATGATTTTGTTGTGCATGTTTAACTTTACATTTACTAAAAATTCCATTCATTCATTTTACCTTCCTTCGCTTTATCCGCCATTGTTTCAGCTTTAAATTTATGATTTCTTTTTTTCCAGCTGTTTAAGTTTTTGTTCTGCCTGTTGCCTTTGCTGCTGCCATTGCCATGGCAACGGTTTGCTCAATGCATACATTAATCATTTGAAGTGCACGGGGTCTCAAGCTCGAAGTGCCAAATCGTACCCCTGGGCGCCAATTACATTAATCAAAGTATGAAAAAAAGGAAAGCTGGCCTCAAATACATATTTCAGCGGAGTGCAAAACCCGAAATCCACTCGAACTATGACACGACATAAAATGACAATTTTGGGTTGGTCACTGCAAAGGTTCCAAAGCTATTCATAGCACAAACCATTATCAGCTGCTTCGAAGAGATTACAGTCCGGGCAGACAGTTTGGACGCGGGTCAGAGAGAGGCGTTTAACAAAATGTAAACAGTCAGCGGGCTAGAACAGACACCTTTGTCTATAGCTGAGTGTGTGTGTGGGTGTGGGTGTGGGTATATGTGTTTGCCGGATATTACGGTTAGTCCGCGTAACGGTAATGGCAATGCCAACAGCCGCCGGCCATCCGAATCCAAATCCAAATTCAGCTGAGACTCTGTGGCAGCCGAGCCAAAATACTGCACGGAAATTGTAAAATTTGTTACATTTTGTTTCGTTCTCTGCCTCTTTGTTGTGGTGTGGATTTTCTTTTGCATTTATATGGAAATTAAGTTATTATGCTAAGTAAAATGACAACAACAATAAGCGAGCGAGAAACGGGGAGTGGAAAACTTTCACAGAAACTAGCAACAACAGATTTCATTAGAATTTAAACAAAAGATGAAATGTTTGCGCGAAATTTAAGGAGAATCCTTATACATACTAAATATCTGCATATATGCAAATTGCGCCTGAAGGTAGGGCTGCCAGGGTTACAGGGCTGCAGGGCTGCAGGGCTGCCATAAACACCTTTGCACTGCACGGGCTTTTTTGAGCAAACATTTTAATTGAAAATTGCAGAGCCGCATCAAGTAAACAGAGGAGCGGCAACTGCATACGACAAGTTGGAAACTGATTGCATGGCTGAGTCAAGTGTGTGTGTTTGCCTGGGGGTGCACGAGTGTGTCTACCTCCACCATTTAGAGCAGTTTGATTTTTGCATAAGCCTGCACTTTGTGAAGCATTCGAAAAATTTCTGCATGAATAATAAACTCAAAAGGCAGCCGTACTCTCGTGGTCTACTTCCATGCCCTTTGCTGCCCTGCTTTGCCCTACCAATGAGTGAGCATTCCCAAGTAAATTAATTTAATTAAATTCCACTCAATATGTGAATGTGTGTGTGTGTTCGACAGTCAAACAATTTGTGTAAGTTCTTGTGTTCGCTTTGTCTCTGTCAGTCTGTTGTGTGTTCGCAAATAAATGCAGCACATAAAATACATAAATAAAAATGAAAAAAAAAGAAGCGACAAATATGCGAGTTATTTAAAAATGTAAAATAAATATTTGTGTCTGCGGCCGCAGTCAAAAACCATGGCCAACAGCAATAAAATTCAATTTGTTTGGTAACTCAGCTGCGCCCCAAAAATTATTGCCATCAAAATTGGGTATGGAGATTGTTGCGTCGCGCCGTTTGTTGGTTTATTAAAAATTTGTGCAAATGAAGTGGCAATTTACAATTTGCAATTGAGGCGCCCTGGTCACTGGAGAGTCTTTAAACGCACACGTACACCCAGCCACACACACCCACACATTATTTTACACATGTGGCAAGCGTGACTGCCAAAAAAAAAGAGCTAAAAAAGCGCTCGCAGACAGGACAATTGTTTTGGCGTTTGAGTAAAAGTTAATTAATTTTTGCTGCTGATTAAAATACGGGGCAAAAATGTGGGTTAACATCAACAACGAAATGGAAGGGAAAGAGATAGATAAAGTACAAGTAAAAGGGAAAGTTAAAGGGAAAGGTAAAGGGAAAGGCTTAAAGAGCCCACACACACACACACACACATATGTGCGTATCAGCTGCCTAATCCAGGAGCAGGAGCAGCAGAAGGATATGCCCCAAGCGTGTACAATATTTTAAACACTTTGACTTTGCAGACATTAATGAATATAAGTATACATATATAACAGAGACAGAAAAGAGATATAATGGAATGGAAGGACATGGAGAGAAGTTGAGCGAATAGCAGAGTAGTTTAAAATGCCATTAAATGCTGAGAGATGGGCAGCCTGTCAGCCTGGATAGTGACATGTCGGATGGCAGAAGCAGGAGCTTCTCGTCGCCTGCTATCTGCCTATCCGACTGTCTACATGTGTGTGTGTCTGTCTGTGTTTGTGTTCGTCGCTTGTGTGTGGGGCGAGCTGTCAGCATGTATAACTGTTGCTGTCAGGATTATGGCTTGTCATATTATGTATTATGGTGTATTTTATTTGCATTCAATTAAAACGCACGTGTCTCTCGTCATCGCATATAAATTGCCAACAAAATGAGGCGAAAAATTATGCAAATGTGACCAAAGGCTGTAAGTTTGTATTTTTTTTTGCTGGCTGCTGTCTGTTTTATGTCGAATTGTAAATGAGTTTTGGTCATAAAAACAACTGAAGCAAAACAACTTTGTTTACGCTTTTCACGCTCATAAAAATGTACCTAAACTTAACCATAGAAAAACCTTAAAAATTTGTTTCAAAAATACTTCCACTTACTTTACGAATACTCTTACATATGCTGGGCCACAATTGTTGTGGTCATTAGAATAATAATTTTAATGTCCCTGACCTTAATATCGAGCATTTAGTTGAGCACACAAAATGCTTATTACCAATTGATATGAATCTAAATTAAAATGGCATCATAAAAACACTTTGGCCACCAGACTTTTGGACTGGCCAGCCAGGTGAAGAGACGCGCGTACAAAATGCGCAGCGAACTTTAATGGTGTTGCCTTGGCACGGGCAGGGGGAGATTAGGCCAAGAGTAATGACACTTCCAGAGTTACCTGGCCACCTAATCGTATACGCGTACGCGGTCTGCAAATGTTGCTCTTGGGGACACTAGAGAGCAAGCAAATGGCGTTGTCCTGGCATTAGACAATTTCTACACTACAATGGGGCAATCAATATGCCAGGCTAGTCACGTTTCGAAAGTCTTAATCGAAGTCTGCACAGCTGCAGGGCACGGCTTAAAGCCCATTAATTTAAAGTCCAAAACAGTTTTCAAGTGGCATTAACATGCTGTTGCCCATCGTCTGTCGTCTTTCGTTTGGCATCAGAATCTGGCCTTCAGCCGCGTCTGTTGCCTGGCAAATTACTAACTTAATTATAAATTAATTATCTAACAAAGCATAGAATGGCTGACAAGGCGGCCGAACATCAAAGTATCAATAATTAATCGCCTCGGTAATGTTTTCAATTTCTTGCTTCATTAGCCTGTTTTATTTGCCCGTTGAAGGCGTCAGCTTCAGTCTTTGGACTTTTGTGCTGCTAATCCCTATATGAGTAGGTGCCCCCTGAGGGACCTGAAGCCTAAGCTTCGTTAATACATATTGTATTAGTTCTTGCCTAGCAACAAAAAAAAAAAACACAAAACACTTGCGAAACAAAGAAAATCAATAGCCATTGCCAATTCCAATGGCAAAAAATGTTTTTATGTTTTGTGTTGAGAATTTTCGATGACGATCTCTAAACATTCGTAACCAATCGAAATGAAATGAGTTATGAGTAAGCGCTGCGAGAGTATAACATTAAATAGATTTATATTCGGCACATGCCACACCGCATCGAGCGTTGAGCACATGGACGTGAGACAGGCAGGAAACAAAACTGAAACCGGACGTGCGCCTGACGACCATGCCGGAAATTAAACTATTTGTTAGTCGTCTCCTGCGCTGACTGCTGTTCACAGCATTCAACAATTCATAACAAACCAAAACCAAAATAAATACAAATACAAATACAAGTAAAAAGTAAAAAAGCGAGCAGAAATACTTGTACTGTCACAATTGTTGACATTGACAGACTTGGTGGACTCACCTGTTTTGACTTGAAGCCAAATCATTATTTTCCTTTAGAATGTAATGTGTCTCGCAGTCTCGCTGTATGTGTGTGTGTGAGTGTATGTTGTGCTTGTGTTTGTGTAAGACGCGCTTGTTAAATTTCGAAATGGCGCATAATTCTCAAATTTCGGAATGGCGTATAATTTGCAACACTTGAAAGTTGCCACTTGAAAGTTGCTATGTTCGCTTCGTTTCGTTTGCGTTTTCGTTTTCGTTGTGGGCTGCTGCTGCTTTTGTTTGGTCAAAAACACTCTGGCACTCACAGTCCCAGTCACACTCACGCTCACACTCACTCTTGCCGTTACCGTCACAGTCACAGTTACAATCAAAGTCACACTCACATCCACATCATCCACACACACCTTGGCACTGGAGTGTTAGAAAACATTGCAGGACGCGGCTTCAACTGGCTGTGGCTTCAACTGCTTCAGGCAACTGCGGGCAGCTTCCGCGTTTTGTGTCCTGTTCACGAAACGGCTCAACTCGAACTGTAACGACGCTCAGCTGCTGTGGCCGCAACCAGTCTATCAGCGTTTCAAATCGTTTCGCTCTCTCTGCTGAGCTCTCTCTCGCTCTCTATCTCTCTCTTGGCACCTTCGTGCCACTGGAAAGCTCCCATCTTTGTATGCGAGAGTGTGTGCGTGTGTGTGTGTGTGGGAAAACCAGCTGGCGCAGCATTAAAAAGTAATATCAATTTCCACCTTGCAAACGGCGTCGCAACGCGAAAGCAACAGCTAAGCGATTTCCCAGGATGCAGCAAAGTCTCTGGCCATGTAACATGCCCATGCCCATGCCCATGCTCATGTCCATGTCCCTGTCCATGTCCATGCCCATGTCCGTGTCTATGTCCGTGTTAGCTGTTGGAGCCCCGCCTCCTTGCCTGCCCACGCACTTGCGTTAGGTGCGCGTGCTCTTCACGTTCCGCATAGTCTACACACACAACATAGCATAGCACGATGTGTGTAGACTTTTTCACAATTGTTGCATGCGATGATACTGCCAATGTTGCGTATACGCCAAGGTGAACAACTTTCGAGGCTGCAAGATAATTTATTTTAGAAAATTAAATACAAATAAATTACAAAATAATTTTTTTTAATTTATTAAATGTTTTGTGTTGTAAAAAATAACATTTTCAGTTGCCAATATATTTAAATAAGTATTAAATATATAAATACTATTTATAATAATGAAAATACAATAACAGAAAATATATTAACGGAATATTTTTGCTTGCTTTAATCAAATTAAAATAATTTAAGCAAATCATTTCAAGCTAAAGGAACTAAACATATTTGTTGATATGGTCAAGTTGAGGTGTTGGCAAATGCGCTTGACAACTTCAATTTGGCTTTATAACCATTCGGAGGGACACACTAAGGAACACAGTAGGACTCAGACACACAGACATTGAAAAAAGCGCAACAGGACCAAAATAATTGCGCGTTAAACATGTGCCAACGTTGCGAGGCGCAACAGACGAATCGACTCAATGGCAGAGTAAGAGAGTAGAACAACTGTGTGAGAGTGAGACAGACAGCAAGAAGAGAGACAAGAGCCGAGTGGAGCCGAAGTTCAAACAGCGCGACTGGAAATGTTCAACTGGTTGCGTTTTTGCAAGCAACAGGATATGTTGGAAGCCTGCAAAAACATCGAAAACCACACGAAAACATCGCACACGCACACACACACACATGCATATTGAAGGCAATCCCCAATAACAATAACAGCAACATCAGGAACAACAGCAATAACAACGAGCCCAGCAGGCAGGCAGGCAAGCTGACTGGCTGGCTGAATGGTTGGCTGGCTGCTTGGGTTGAGGGCAGCACCGCAGGGCAGGCTGGAAGGGAGGGGTGTTAGGGCAGACAGGCAGGACGGCCTACAAACAGTCGCGTGCTTAAAGCCTCAATACCAAAACAATTTGAGAGCGCACAATAAAATTGAATGGGCGCAAAAGAAAGGACGAAAGCAACAACAGCGAATAGCAACAACAATAACAAAAGAACAAGAAAAATTGAGGAGGCAGCAGAAAAATGTGCCAAACGCAAAAAAAAAATAAAGAAGGAAAACACGAGAGAAACGAGAAAAGAGGAGAAAAAACAGTAGAATGTTGCGTGTGAAAGGAGCAGCGCCTGTTGAAGGACGAGCGGCCATTAGAAAGCTGCAAAAGCGAAAGGCACAAAAGTTGGCAATGTTTACAGGTAGCCTGGCTGGGTGTGTTTGTCTACCTCCTGTTCGAAGGACACACCAAAAGGTACGCAGCGTGAGTCGATTAAGATGCCGAGTGTTTCGTGCTGTTCTTTGCTGTTGGGATTGGAGTTCTGGGTCGTGACAGACAGCGAGACGTTAAACTGGACGAGTGAAGAGCTGTAGCTGGCTCTCTGTCTCTGACTGTCAGCTTATCAATTTGTATGCCTGCAGATATTTATTTATGAATATCCTTTGGATGCTTAAGCGTTGGCTGCTGTTGCGTGCAAGGCACATGGAGGGACAGGACTCATCTCACGCCTTTATGGCTTGCCACTCGCACCCGAATTGCCGCGTAATCCTGACGCATACCTGAGGGTCCGTGCTTGTGTCCAACCAAGCATCTTCTCTCGCTTCATTCTCCCCATTTCTTCGTGCTTTCCTTTTTTGAAGCATTTCGTCGTTTCCGTTTCTCTTTCGCTTGTCTGCCATTTTGTCGAGTCCTTTTCTTAATTTTATTTTTATTGCAGATTGATTTTTTCAGATTAAGTTTGTCTGCACATCTCTCGCACTTACTCGGCGGCATCAAGTCGCTTGTAAAAACTGTTGACTGCTTTTCAGGGTCAGTCGAGTACCTTCAGCACCTCCTTTACTCAACCCATCAGAATGAAATATGAGTCAGCTCAAGTGGAGCATTTTTTTAAGCCAACTTCTGCTTCAATTAGCAGTACAAGCAGCACCCAGTGGCAGCAAAAACCAAAACCGACATGCAAACAGGAAACCTCTTGTCCCATTTCCCATTTCCTCTATTTTTCATTTCACTTTTATTCTCTGGCTTCACCTCAACCAACAACAAACCATAAGCCCAAAGTAAAAGTAAAACATTTTCATGCAAATGGTTTTGTTTAACCACGAAATATTTTCAGCATTCAACGCACACACCTAACACACATGCAAGTACATACACATGTGTATGAGTGTAGGTGTAGCTGGTGCGCGTGTGAGAGTCCTGCGGCAAAAGTTTTTACTACTCGCAGCGGAGAGCAAACAAAATCAAACTGAGCGCAACAAAGTACACAAATATTTACCTATACACACTTTCAAACACGCATATACATGTATATCTATACCATGTGATGTGTGTGTGTGTGAATATGGTCAGTTGGAAAAGTCATAAAGGTAGCGGATCAAATCCAGATGGCAGCAATAACACTGTGACAGATTGTTGGGGTTAGCAGCCATGAAGTGCTGCGAAGTATGCAACAATAATTTGCAAGTGAACTCTAGCAATATGCGAAAGGACACGGGCGAGCGCTGATAATTTCGCGTTAGAATGCAGTTTATTAAGGAAGAAGTTTAAGGAAGATAAACAAATATAAATTGAAATAAAATGGATTTGTTGGCAAACTTTAATAGGAAATGTCAGAAGGCAATTTCAAAAATATGTTTATATAATGCAAATGTTATTATAAGTATTTCAAAGCCGAAGCCTTAAAAATGTGGTAATTATTAAATATATTGTATATATATGTTTGTATCTAATGATTAAAAGCCAACATGAAAACATTACCGTAATCGACACTGTGACCAATATTTGAAATGATTCCCCGGCTTAGCATAAAGTATGCTGCTCTATGAAATCCATTTACAGAGCATCCCACTCACTTACTATATGCTTTAATAGCATTGACATCAGTTACTAATTGCCTGTGCTTAAGGCGGATTAAAATTCTATTAAATTGTCAGCAAAGTGGAAATGAAAGTGCATCAGTGCTCAGGCGAACAGAAGGACAGTTTGATTGGTTGAATTTATTTCGAGTGAGAGCTCAAAATGGTATTGCCATGATGCGCAATTATCGCAGAAATAAATAGAGTTTGAGAGAGAGAGAGAGAGAGGGGGATTGAATGAGACTATGAGCAGCTTTTACCAATAGCTAACCTAATCCTTTGCAGAATTTCAATGACAAAAACCGACAACTTAATTATGCATAATCATAAAGAAGGCTGCGCTAATGATGCTAATGCCAGCTAAAAACTGCTCAAAGCGAGTGTTGCACTTAAAACTCATTAAGAGGCACCCAGCACAACTAAGAGATGCCCTGTAAATAACAATGATTATTCGAGGCACTCCATTTTGGGAGACAACTCATTCAAATGACATAATACAGACTTTAAACACTTGGCCAGAGTGTTTGTTACCTGTTTAGAGGCAAGACCAACAACAAAAGCGCTTCATTACAATTTTAATTTGGCATTTTAGCTGGCTCTTGCTGTTGCTGTTGCGTAGCTGTTGCCGGTGCCAGGGCTTAATTAGAGCAATTTGCGAGCAGGACAAGTGTCCTTATTCCAAAGACCGAGACCGAGCAGCGACTTGAGTAAATGGCAACAAGGCAACTTGCTGTTGTTTTTGAATGTTCAATGCAAATAGTTTGACTGAGAGAGAGGGAGAGAGAGAGAGAGAAAGAGTGAGCGAGATAGGCACATTGTTTTTTCTATTTACAACAAAGTTAATTGAATTTTCACACCGAAAAGCGGCGTACAGCCAAGCAGCAAATGGTAGTCGGAGAGACGCTCTCTAAATGCCTTATTTGACAAAGTAATTAAGTCGGAATAATGTGCATGGAAATTGCTGTCAAGTGGTTCATAATTTGTTAGGCAATGCGGCATTCAGGTCCTTTATGGACTGCCAAGGTAAATTCTTATTGTTAGCTGGACTCTAATCTAGTGTTATGTCGTTGAAAATATACAAGCCACGCGTAATGTTCAAGCAGTGGTACAATTGGATGCTAAATCGAACATCAAGAAGAATGATGGTAACACACCTGGAGTTGCCGGATAAATCCGAAGGCGACAAGAAGCAATATCGTGCTCTGACCCTATCGAATGGCGTGAAAGCCATGCTCATTTCAGATCCTTCCATGGATCAGGCAAGTGCGACATCAGTGCCCAGTCACGTGGAAGTAAAGACGCCCAGCGTACAAAGCTCTACTTCCACACTGGAGCAATACCATGGCAAACTGGCAGCATGTGCAGTACTAATTGGCGCCGGCTCCTTTAGCGAACCATACGAGTATCCTGGACTTGCACATTTTCTCGAACACATGATTTTCATGGGCTCCAAAAAGTATCCAGAGGAGAATGCCTTCGATGCGTTTATAGCCAAGAGCGGAGGGTTTAGCAATGCGCACACTGAAAACGAGGACACCTGCTTCTATTTTGAGGTAGAGGAGCAGCATTTAGACAAGGCAATGGACATGTTTATGAACCTCATGAAGGCGCCCCTAATGTCACCCGAAGCGATGACTCGCGAACGTTCCGCGATGCAATCGGAATTTGAGCAGACCTACATGGTGGACGAGGTGCGTCGCGATCAAATACTGGCCAGCATGGCGGGCGAAGGCTATCCGCATCGCACCTTCAGTTGGGGCAACCTCAAGTCGCTCAAGGAGAACGTTAATGATAATGATCTGCATCGAACGCTGCATGACTTCCAGCGCAAACATTATGGGTCCAATCGCATGGTAGTCTGCCTACAAGCTACACTCTCGCTGGACGCTCTGGAGGAACTGCTGGTCGTTCACTGTTCCAGCATACCGCCCAGCGAGGAGCCGCCCATGGATGTCTCCAAGTACAACTACAAAGAGGCATTTCAGCAGCGGTTCTTCAATGAGATTCTGCTTGTGCAGCCCATGGAAGATGTGTGCAAGCTGGAGCTGACCTGGGTGCTGCCACCAATGCGAGACTACTATCGCTGCAAGCCAGACACATTCATTGCCCAACTGCTGGGCTACGAAGGTGTCGGCAGTCTGTGCTCTTTTCTGCGACGACGTCTCTGGTGCATGAGCATTATGGCTGGCACCGGAGGCGGCAGCTTTGACACTAATTCCATTTATACGCTTTTCAATATGTGCATTCATTTAACCGATGAAGGATTTGAGCACTTGGACGAGGTAGTTGCAGCCACCTTTGCCTGGATTCGTATGATAAATTCGAGCAGCGCGTTGCAAGTGCCATATGGCGAGATGCAACAGATTGCGGCCACTAATTTTCGCTTTCAAATCGAGATACCCGCCATGGATAACGTGCAGCACATTGTTGAAGGATTGCGCTTTCTGCCGCCCAAGGATGCGCTGACTGGCAATCAACTGTACTTTGAGTACGATGAGGCTGCTCTAAATCTGGTCAAACGCCATCTGTCCGACTTTAATTTCAACATCATGATCTCATCCCACATTCGTTACGAGCATATCGAATACGATCGACGGGAGCCTTGGTTCGGCACCTCCTACACCAGCATTTCCATACCCGAGAAGTGGCAACAGATGTGGCATGAGCCGAAAAAACATCCGGAACTGCATATGCCCCCGGTGAATCCATTTGTGACCACCGACTTTTCACTGCATTGGGAACAGGCAGGCAAGCCGCATATTTCACGCCGTCCCAAGGCGCTCATTCGCAACGATGTCTGTGAGCTGTGGTTCCGACAGGATGACACCTTTCTTCTGCCCGATGGCTATATTAATCTTCACTTCATTACCCCCCTCATGCGTCGAAGTGCTCGCGATCATGTGATCGGTGTGCTGTTCACCTACCTGGTGGAATTCTACGTTGCCGAGCAATTGTATCCAGCATTGATGGCGGGCCTGACGTATAGCCTGGATCCAGCTGACAAGGGCTTGGTGCTGTGTGTCAGTGGCTACAATCAGAAGCTGCCACTGCTCATTGATATCATTATCAATGTGATGAAAACACTGGTTGTCAATGTGGCTCAGGTGATGTCCTTCAAGGAGCTGAAGAAGCGACAACTCTTCAATGCCGTCATCAATGGTAGATCACTTAATCTCGATCTGCGTCTCTCGGTGCTGGAAAAAACGAGATTTTCTTTAATGGAAAAGTATGCGACTGTGGACACAATCACTTTGGATGACATACTCAGCTTCAAGGACAACTTTCATAAGCAAATGTACCTTCAGGCGCTGATTCAGGGCAACTTTACGGAACAGCAGGCGGTGGATATCACAAAAAAGGTGCTGGGTATGTACAAGATTAAAAAGGTTGAGAATCTCACCGACCAACACAATCGATTGCTCCAACTGCCACTGGGTGAGCACTATCTGCGTGTGAAGTCGCTTAACGTAGAGGATGTGAATACGTTTATTGTAAACTACTATCAGATTGGGCCCACCACGCTCAGGATGGAGACCATGATGGATATCATGGATCTGATTACCGAGGAGCCGTTTTTCAATCAACTTCGCACCAAAGAACAACTCTGCTACAGTCTGGGCCTCTTTCAACGCATTGGCTACGGCATTATGGCCTACATGCTGATCATTAACTCACAGGAGACAAAATTTAATGCTGACTATGTGGACAAGCGCATGGAGGCATTTCGACTGCGGGTTCCCAACATAATCGGCGAACTAAGTGACCAGGAGTTTGAGGACATAAAGTCGACAATTGTCAACAATAAAAAGCTGGGCGATCATGGTCTCTTCGATGAGGTGTTACGTAACTGGAGTGAGATTGTCAGCCTGGATTACGTTTTCAATCGCAGTGAAATTCAAATAAAAATGATCCCCACCATCACTAAGCAGCATCTGATTGATTTTCTCGGCTACCACGAAATTAACAATCTGCGTAAACTCTCTGTCCAGGTCATAGGCTCATCCATTGTCGGCAGGCGTTCACGCGTTGAGGTTACGGAAGCGATCGCCGATGCTACTGTTGCACTTCACCCAATGACCTTGGCCAGGCGACCTGGTTCCTTGTCTGACATCGTGGACGAGGTGCAGCGTAATATATCTGAGGAGCAATTGTTGTTTGAACAGATTGGCGATACAATTGAACTTGAGTTTATTGGCGATGACAGCGATAACAGGCATATTATGAATGTGGAGAACTTCAAGAAAAATCTACATGTCTATCCCCACATTAGAGTCAATCCCAAGTACGATGGGCTGTAGTCGACAAGTAAACATTTAGGCGCTGCAACATTATAACATTATTATTTGTTGAACTGGCAAACAAGTAAACAAACACCGAGGGATGAAGCGAGCAACAGCGCTAATGGACGGCGCTGTAAGGGAACTTTTCGCTTTGGTAAGCAACTGACGCCATTTTAATAACGCAAATTACAGTCAGCTGTATAAATTTGGGGAGGCGTCAAATGCAAAGGAACTGGCAATTGCTGGGCAACTGTTGCTGGCACATATTGCGGCTGCTGTTGCTTTCATCAAAGGCAACAACAACAACAATAACGAAAATAATTCTAAATAATTGTGTATGGTAAGACAAATACTAAGGCTTGACTACCAAATACTCTATAGTAGGCTATCTAATGACAGATGAGATGAGCTAATAAAATTCTAGACCAAGTTTGTGTAAAAAAATTGAGCTTTAAAAAAAGCTGCACATTTTCACGCCTATTCAAAATTGAATATTATTATTACTTAAGATGGGCAAACAATTTCCGAATTATGCCAAAGCACAACTAAAATAAATTAAAAATGTACTTGACTTCAAAATACTCTGTAAAAATGTTTCGTATAAATAGTAATAAAAGAAAAAATAACTATATATTTATTAAATTGCGAGTTGTCGCTTTAACTAAAATGAATAAATATTTGAAATTTAAGTAAGGTTGGCCAGGTCTACAGCCAAATAAAGTGCACAGACAAAGAGTGCGTTGGCTCAGAAGAAGCTGCTGCTGGCGTTGCTAAGCATTGAGAGCTTCATTATATGAATGAAACGACATTGTTCGCACTCGGACTGCTGCTGTGTGTAAGTGGATGTGTGGGTGTGCGTGTGTGTGTGTGTGAGAGATGCCAGCTTGGCAGCAGTCCAACTATTCGGTATTGTTGTTGAAATTATTTGGCATAGTCAGAGAGATGCTGCAATTTTGCGTCATATTGTTTGCTTATTTCGTTTCGGGACTAAAAATAAGCACACACAGAGCAGCAACAATAACGGCAACAAGGACACGCCCAAAAGCCGCCCACCAATCAACCAATGGCCGCTTTTGCTAATGATAAGCCTTGTTTTCCAGCACATCATTGTTGTTGGCGTTGCTGTTGCCATTGCTTGCGGCTGGCTTTGCCATAAAATCATTATGATTGCGTTTTATTGTGCCATTGATTTAAGTTTTAATGCTGAATTTATCAAGCGAAAGAGTAGGCTAACGGATGGCCAGACGGGAGAACGTTTCGTTTTGGGTTAATGCGCTTAAATCTGAATTAATTATGCTTCGCAGAACTTTAAACTCGCAAAACGGGAATGAAATAACGAAAATGAACTAATTAACTAACTAATTATTAATTTAATCGCTTCAACTTACTGAAAGCACACTGTTTCTCTTGCTCTTCTTGTTAAAGCACATTTAGAACTCGAATAACATTTGAAAAAATGAATAAAGTTTTTATTTACGCAATCATTTTTTGCTCCGATATTTGTATAAGTATATGTATATCACTTGTTATAATTAATTTATATAGTATAATTGTTTATGTTTCATTTTTTTTTATAGCCAACAAAAAACAAATATACAACTTTTATGACGTCAGAGAATTGATGCACTGCATTTTATTTATTGTAATGTATTGTATTTAAATTAAATTTTAAACGCAACACACAGAAAATGTTTAAGCCAACATTAAAGTAGATAATATATAGATATATGTATGTATATTGTATTTATTAAGTATACAATTTGAATTAAGCATTAATAAAAACAATAAATTTAGTTATGATAATTAAATTCCGTTGCGCCTGTCGGGCGCCTAACAATAAGTAAACTTTTAGCAAACTCTTTTTTTTGTGGTTTTTCCTTTACGTTTTTTTTTTTGTTTGTTTAAATTAATTAATGAATTGTGTGTGATTAATGGAAACATGTTTAAAGCGCGTTGATGAGAATATGATATACTTATTAAGGATGCAATTCAATTGATTTTTGTTCCATGAACTTTGACATGGATTATTGCAAATGTAAACAAGTGTTAAGTTAATTGTTGTTGTTCTCTTTCATGTTGTGGTTTTTCTTCTTGTTGTTTTTCGGCGCTTATGAACGCCACCATGACTAAAGCTACAATTAAATCAAGTATATCAAGTAATTTACTTATATAAAAATATATATATATCAATATCAATATCAATATTATTACAAATATTTATTTTTAATTTTTTCATTTAATTTCTTGTTGAAATGTGTCAATTAACATATTGTTTCAGTTGTTTCATTACTTTATTTTGTGTAGAACACTCAAAATATGTCCGAATGCTAAGCATGCTCTCAGATTGTTACACTTATATATTAATGCAAAATAAAAAATCGAATTTATCAATAAGTTTCTCTTCGAAAGTTCTCAAACTCTTGGCGCACTCTCGTTTGCCGAATGAAGTACGTGCCGCAATTAATTAAATTAAATTAATTTAAGTAACGGAATCTGCTCAATTCGTTTGCATTTAAATAATTGGCTTAAGAAGGCATTAAATGAATTATAATTGCTTTAATTTAATTTAGTTTTTTTGTTCATTTAATTTTTTGTTTTTTGACTACTTTTAAAGGCTTTTTCTTTCCTTGCAGGAAATACTTCTCAAATTGTTTACTTTAATTGTAATTTTAAATTTAATTATAAAATTTCGTTTGCTGCAATTGATTTAAATTTGTCAAAAGTTATTGCTAAATTTAAATAAATTTCATTTTAAATAGAACTTAAAACAAAATTCTTGAATGTGTTTTACTTGTTTCTCTCGCAATGACAAGAACATTTTTCATATGGGCTTTTGTTTTCCCTCTGTTTTTCTTTGTTTGGTTCTCAACCTAGGTTCAACCAATTCTCTCTCATTCACAACGCTCTCTCACACTTTCTCTCTCTTTCTCTCTCTCTGGTTCTCGCTTACTCTCTGCTAGACTTTTAGTTAGATTTCACTCGCGATATTTTCAAATTGGAATGACCTTAATTAGAAACATGTACTTTTTTCTTTCGAGCTTTACAACATTTTTGCGCTTATATTTTATGATTTTTTTGAGTGTTTTCATTTTTTTTTTTTTGGTTTTTATTCATTTGTTATTGTTATTTTCTTTTTCTAAATGTTTGGCTGTTGTTTTTTGTTGTTGCTATCGCTGCTTATAGGAAAGGGTGCGGAAATATAGTGGAGTGTTTTCTTCGACTAACGCTCCCGGCAATTTTGGCTTTAGTTGTGTGTTTTGGAAATAGTAAAGTTTTTAAAATTTCTTTTTCGTTTTGTTTTTAACTATATCGTTCAAATGTTTTAAATGCATTTAGAAAATAAATAGGACTTCTTTTTGTGTTTGTTTTTTGTTTAAGTAGTTTTTTTCGATACGAATTTTCAGGAATATTTGAGAAAAGCGAGCACTTACACAAAGCACCTGGACATTTCCAATCTACGCGTCAGTGTGTGTGTATGTGTATGTGTGTTAAATTTTCACCTGCCTTGTTATAGTTTTTCTTATTAGTTCATACACTAAAATCGCCTGGTGCCCAAATCATCTTGTAGTCATCGATGTTGAACAGATCAAAGATGTCATCAATGGCCACATTGAAAGCGTCCACTGCACCACCGCCCCCGCTGCTGCTGCTGCTACTACTACTGTCTAGTACATTGCGTACACCGACGCCCACTCCGACACCAACACCGACACCTGTTGCAGTGCTGCTGTAGTCGGAGTGGCCACAAGTGGGCGGCTGGGAGACCGTCTGCATAATGGAGTTCAATGTGCTCTCGAAGTCATCGCAGACATCCATAGGCGTGCTGTTGTAATGACCATTTGAGCTGCCACACTCCACACTGTTTGCAGTAGGACTGCCCACAATGCCGTTGTTGCTGTGACTGTGACTGTTGTTGTTGTTGGCATTGCTGCTGTTGCTGTTGCTGCTGCTGCCAGCCACATGTTGACTGAGCTGGGCCACAAAGCTGTCGGCATCAAAGTCAACGTCGGCGCCATGGTTGTTATTGAGCAGCACGCTCTCCGGGCTGCTGGCATCCAGCAGCTCATTGATGCTGGGCTGCAGACTGGGATTGAGATCGCGCCGCATGTTGTTGCCGTTGCTGTTGTTGTTGTTGCAGTTGGCAGTCTTAGCAGCAGCCGTACAGTAGTTGTTCGAGTCGTCACCTATGTCCATTTCCAGCTGCTGCGACATCAGCTCCAGCAGCTCATACTCATCGAAATGATTGAGCTTGGCATCGGGGCTGCTGGGCTTCTCTATGCTGTTGCTGTTGCACTTGGGTGGCGTGCTGGGCGGCGGTGTGCCATGATGCTGCTCCAGAAAGATGTCCAGTGTTTTGGCCACGCTCTCGGCATCAATGTTGCCCGCATCTGCCTGCAGCGGCGATGCCATATCAATGCTCTCAATGAAACCATGCGTCGCCGCTTGTTGATTGCCAGCTGCATAGCTCACATGACTGTCATTCGTGTCCATGGCCATGTCCAGATTGGGCAGCGACTGTGGCGTCGGTGGCGCCTCTAGCTTGGGCAACAACGGCACAATGCTGGCACCGCCCGCTGCTGTTGTCGGCGTCACGCCATTGAACATTGCCAGTTCCGGCAGCGGCGTCAATGGCGTTATGGGCTCCAGGGCAGCGCTTTCGGGCAGCTCGCCCTGCTTGATGAGTATGTCAAGCACATCGCTAACCTGCTCCGATTTAATGCCCGTCGGCTTGCGTTGCACAGTTGTTGTTGCTGCGGCTGCTGTCATAGGTGTTGGTGCTGGTGCTGGCGATGTTGCTGGCTCCTCCTTGATCTTCATCAATGGCATGCTGCCCAGTGCAGCGGCTGCTTTGCTGGCCGCCAGCTGCTTGGTGGCCTCCTCATATTGTGGTGGCGGTGCTGGCGTCGGCTTAATGTCCAGTTGTATGAGTTGCTGGCCAGGCTGAAAGTGTGGCTGTTGTTGTTGTTGTTGCTGCTGCTGCTGCTGTTGGAGTTGAAGTTGCTGCAGTTGTTGCTGGGTGATAAGTGGCTTGCTGTGAATGGGAAATACAATGCTGGGCAACGAATTGGTGCGTTGGTGTCCATTCAGCAGCTTCTTTGTGGCTGGCGTTACGGTTGCTGCAGCTGTTTGCTGTAGCTGTGTTGCTGCTGTGCTGGTTGTTGTCGCCGTCAGACTAATGTTGCCCAGCGTATGCGCCGTCATCTGCTGATCGTTGAGGCCCAGCAGAAAAATGGTTTGATTGCCCTCGTTCCACACGAGTCCCACATTGTTGGGATGCGGCACAGTAGCTGTTGTTGTTGTTGTTGTCAGTGGTTTGGCTGCATGCAATATTGCTGTCGTATTGCCGGCAGCAACCACATTCGTCTGCTTGGTGGGCGTGGCTGGCAGCTTAGGCGCGCTAATTGTATTGTTGTTGGATGGAATGAGTACAGTTTGTGTCTTTTGCGTAAGCAAACGCAACTGCTGTTGCTGTTGCGCCTGTTGCTGCTGCTGTTGCTGCAGCGCTGCTGCTGCTGCCGCCGCCTTTTGCTTTTGTATCTTCGCCTCCAGTTGCTGCTTCACCACCATTTTCTGATTGATTGGCGGCGTCTGATTGCAGTTATTGCTGTTGTTGTTGCTGTGATTGTTGCTGCTGCTGCTGCTGCTGTTGTTGGCCGCTTTCTTGGCTTGATTGCCGCTGCCATTCAGCTTGCCTGTGCCTGCCACTGTTGCCGGCTTCACCGTCACCTTGGCCGGTATGCTCTTCTCCAGCTGCGGCAGCACCGTCAACGTCTGCTGCGGTCCATTCGCTGTTGTCGTGATCAATGTGATCTGCTGCGTGGGCAATGCGTTCACCACCTGGGCGGTGACTGTCTGCTGTTGCTGCTGTCGCCGTATCTGCTGCAACTCCTGCTGTGAGCGTTGCAGCTGCCGCTGCAGCTCATCAATCTTGCGCTGTTGTCGTCGCAGCAGCTCCTCGTTCTGTATGATGGTTGCTGTCTGTGGCTGTTGTGGTGGCAATATTGTTTGCAGCGTCATTTGATGATTGCTGTCCAGTTGCTGCACCACATCCATTTGCTCGTGTTCCTCGCTCACCAGCATGGCTACAGCAGGCGCTTGCTGCGCCTCAGTCGTGCCACAATTGCTAGTGTCCATGGCATCGCTGATGGTGATGATCTCGCCTGGGGCAGATGCTGGCGTTGCGGGGCAGTCGAGCGGTTCCAGGGGCAGATAGAGCTTCAGGCGCTCTATCAGTTGCGGCTTCGGACCGGAGACGGGCAAATTGCGACGCTTGAGGTGCTGCTTTAGGTCAGAGACCTTCATCTTCTCCAGACGGGCCAGGTCTGTTATTGTGGAGCTAGTGGATTCGGCATAGCTAGTCGCCGGACTGGGTGGTATGGAGGAGCTTACTGAGAGCGCTGGCGAGGGCAAAGGCGGCGGATGCTGCTGCTGCTGCTGCTGTTGTTGTTGTAGTTGTGGTTGTTGTTGCTGCAGAGGCAGTGCTGCAACTGTTGCTGCCGTCGGCTGTGTGATTAGCGACAACGTGGGCGGTGTGGGCGCCGCCACCGCAGTGGGCGTGGTCGTGGCTGCCAGCAGCGTGGCATCGCCAAAGTTCAGCGGAGTCGCGCCATTGCTGCTGGTGATTGAAATGGTGTTGGGCAGCGTGATAGGAGCAGCTGTTGCTGCTGTCGTTAGGGATGAGGAGGTGGCCAGCGCTGGCACCGTCTTTGTGGTCACCGTAATGCTATTGTTGTTGCTGGTGCTAATGGTGCCGCTTGTGCTGACTGCGCCACTGGCACTAGATGGCAGTATGGATTGATTCTTGTTGAGGTTCTCCAGAAACTTGAGCAGATAATTCTGTTGCTCGAGCAGCAGCTGATACGAGGTTGTTTGATCCGACTGCAACTGGTCCTGTGCCTGGCCTGCCGCACTCGGTGGTCCCTTGTACTCGTGGAATTTAATGGTGCGTGCTTTGGACACCGGCTTCGACTTGGACTTTTTCCGATTCTTATCCTTCCCTGGAGCATCGGACTTGACCGACACTGGCTGCAGCTGCAGGCGAGTGGGCGGCGGCGGCGGCGAGGCAATGGAAGATAGTGGACTCAGCGTCGAGGTGCTGGAGCCCAAGGAGCAGGGCGAGGCGAGCATGGGCAGCAAATGATTGCTGGCCGCGGGACCAGCGACGCTCTGGCAGAGCTCTTCAAACAGATTGGCCGTCTCCTGCTTGAACTTGATGCTGGCCCCCATGCCACTCACAGCACTGCCCGGACTTGGACCACTCGAAGCACTCGGTCCACTCGCAACACTGTTGGCCACTGGCATGGGTGGTGGTGGTGGCGGTGGTGCACTGACAATATGTGTGCCACTCATAGGGCAATCCGTGTTATTCACCAACTGTATTGGTGGCATTACGCTGAGCACCAGCTGCCCACAGTTGCTAGGCGTGGATGTGGGCGTGGTCAGCGCCACTGTCACAATTCCTGCAGAGGCTGCAGCCGCCTGCAGCACATCCTTGGGCGTCTCCACTGTGGCTGGCACCACAGCAGCATTGCTGCCGCTTACTGGGGCCACTGTGCCCGGCACCAGCTCATCCAGACGAGGTGGCGTCTGTCGTGTATCACTCTGCTCTGAGCTCTGCGAATCCTCGTCGTAGGTGACATAACTGTGCGGATGCTGTGGCCGCGTCAGCAAACCCTCGCTGGTTGCCTTAAATGGGACCAGGCCCTCCTTGACGATCTTCTCGATGGGCTTCTCCGTGTGCAGAATGTTTTTCTTGATTAGCTCTAGCGGACCAGGACGATGTTGGATCTGGGAGTTGAGTTGATCCGCCAGACGCGCCTTCTTTAGCATGCGCTGCTTTTCCGCCAGACTCGGATCGATGTGGCACTCATCCTCCTCCAGTATATGTAATCGCTCTAGGTCCTCCCGATTCGGGCGCTGCTGAATCTTCGCCTTGAGCAGATCGCTGGTCTTGGCGCGTTCCAGTTGCTTGCATTGTTCGTGGATGGCAGGCGAGGTTTTGAGTGCTTCAAGAGAATGGAATACAAACAAGGAGCATGTAAGACTTTTACTGTTTTTAAAATCTTTAATTTTTAATTGTTTTTTAATTTCTTTCATTTAGTTCTTAATATCAATCGTCTATCAGTTGAAATCTATTCCAGAATATGTCCAAGTTAAACACCCAAATGTATGCAACACAATTGTGTCTAACTTTAATTTGAATTTGTATGCGAGATAGAAAAACTCCTCAAGTCAAGGGCAGAAACTAAGAGTCTCTTGTATCATTTTCAATTTTTGCTATGCAAAAGCGAAACAAATAAATTCCGAATTTGCGAATATTTATCTTAAAGCAGCTCTAGATTATTATTATATCATTTATTTTGGTGACGCTTGCTCACTCGAATTGCTGTCGAAAATTTGTCATTTAAATTCAAATTCAAATTCACTTTCGGCTGCGTTGAGCACATTGAATTGGTTTGTAAATTCGCGTATTTTGTTGATTCTTTTCGGCTTTCTTCCGTTTGGCCTCCCCCTACGTCTTTCTCACTCTCTCTCTCTCTCTCTGTCTGATGCTTGAACTTTTTCTGGAAGCCCGCGCATAAATTGCCAAGCCAGAGCATGAGCTGAAGACCATTGAAAATGCGCACATATTTGCATATCCTTTTTGCCGGGCTTTTACATTTTACATTTGCCAGAACTGGCTTCTCTTTGCACTCTCCTCGCATCTCTTTTGAAGCACATAAGTGAGGCTAATGTGTGCTCTCAAATACTATTTATCGATTCAGCTAGACTAACAGCTAATATAAAGTGAAGCTCTATACTTACATGGTATGATGCCCTGCTCGACGAGCTGCGAGTGCGGCCGTCGCACCATCAACTTCACTTTGAGCGCTGCAAATAGCAAAAAAAATGGAGAAAAATATTATTATTTCGTATTTGCGTTGCGGAATTTGAACGTGCAACAAGTCTGCACCACAATTTTGACGGCCAACAAACATAAATAATCATAGAGTGTGTATAGTCAGGAATAGTCAGAGTTGGAGGCGGCAGAGATCAAAACATAAACATAGCTCATAAAAAATACTCTAAACAGCTGGCCAAAATACATTCGAACGCCAAAGTTTTCTGCGGGTTTTCCTTTTTTTCCGCCCATTTTGCTGTGGTGTTTTCTGAGTTTTTGACAACGCAAAGCAATAAATGTCGAGTCGAACACAAAAAGCAGCTGCAAATGGAAAAAACAAGGCAACAAAACGCACAAAAGTATTGCTGAGAAAAACACAAAAAAAAAACCAAAAAAACAAGAATCCAGAAAAGAAAAGGAAAAAGTTTTAATATGTTTATGTGCGGTCGGCTATTGTTGTTGTTGCTGGCGTGCGAAACTTTTTCCTTTATTCATTTTGACTGCTTAACGCCGCTGAGTGTAAAGTTGGCGCCCAAAAAATTAAATATTTAAGCCGAGCGTCAAGAGTGCTCTGGCCTCACCCACATCACCCACATGATGTCTGTCCCAGTGCCATGGCATGGCGCCATGGGGCGTATGCGTAATAATATGATTATGTGGCAACTGCTACTAAATGACAGATTGATGTCAATTAACTTGACATAAAGTCACCAAAGCCAGCTGGCGATAGCGAGGCAGCTACAAAATACTCGTAGATTGGGCGAACGAGCATGAGAATGGCAAGGATAATCAGTCGGAGAATGGGTGAGCAAGCAGGATATTCAAATGACGTTGATTGAATTTACACACAACAGCAAAAAACTGAATCGAGCAATTTATGCAAAACATTAAAAATGCCAAACAGCATAAAAATCATAGAATATGATTAATTTAATGTTAATGGACTATGTTTAATTATGAACTATAATTGTACATTTTTTGCGCAAACAAGTAAAATCAAAAGCAAACCATGAATTTTAATGATTTTTGAATATTAAATAATTTCCATAAGCAAATAAAGTAGTTGATGACATAAGCAATTAAATTGTGCAAAATAATTAATATTTTATATAATTTTATACTTTATTTGTAGAAAAAAAAATTTTAATTAAATGCAAACAATGAATTTATGATTGTTGCTGCTGAATATTTAATATTTCTAAAAAAATAGAATAGATAGATAAAATAAATAGCGTAAAATGAATCAATAGTTTTTAAGCTAATACCACATTAAATTTAAGGGCTTGTACCTTTATTAATTACTAACAACACCATTTTGTAGATTGGTGTAGCTGCAAGTAGAGCGACTACAGTTATACAACATCTATTACATGTAATGTGTATGTCAGATAGCTAAGTAATCTGTGTTATGTATACGACCTGTTGTCTTAAAGTGATTAGCTCCAATTAGGCTGTGGACATTAGCAAGAGACAGTTGGACAAAACGCCTGTCGAGTCACGTAATTAAAACAAAATAATGCGCATTAAGGCCACACAAGTACAAGAGAGAGTAAATAAAGCCAAAAACCGCAAATGAAATGAAAACGAAATTCATATCCTCCAGCATCAGAAAAGAGCAGTGCACTGCTCTGATGGTGGTTGGGTGGTTAGATGGTTGCTGCTGCTGTGGTTACAGCTCAAGGCTACAATGTCGGGCACAACCGCATGAAATGCCAAATGCAGCGTAGGTTTTTTGGCATTTGGTTAATGCGGTTAGACATATGCAAGTACAAGAGAATGTATTTATTTTATTTGCCAGCGAAATGACAAGACTTTTGTTGGCCAAGCAAAACAAACGAGCAACACTTGACGCCACAACAAAGTCGCCAGCAAGAAGCTGAAAGCAGAAGCGAAAGACGACGGCGACGACGACATCAAAGTGAGGCACTGACGATGACGTTATTAAAGTAATTTAGGCTCTTGGAAAATCATCATAAAAATAAAGGAAAATACAAATACGACAGTGGCAAACGAGAAAAGGCCGCCAAAGAGCTGCCAAGGCGCGTAATTGTCTCGCGGGGCGGGACAACTGACGGCTGTGGCAGCTGTTGTTGGCCAAAACGGTCGCCCATTTTACGATTGAAGTGTGTGCACAACACAAAAATATATAAAAAATTCATTTATCTCTCACTGAATATCTCTCTCTGTCTCCTTTTTCCTCTCCAACAACAGCTTTCCATCTCAGCGGCCTGGCTAAGATCTGTTCATTTATGCCGTGGCAAATATTTGGACTTGTAACACGGCTAAAACAATTTTGGTGACGATGCCAGCCGACTGAACTGACTGTGCCGTCTGCCAAATTAATTACGCGAGCAATTTATTCGTATTCTTCATTGTTGTTGTTGTTGTTGTTATAGGTGATGTTGATGTTGGTGGTGGTGGCTTTTCTCAATTTCTAAATGGGCATGCTCTGCTCTGTTTACGTGTCGATTTTACACCTACACACGCGATTGATAAAAACAATAACAAAATTCCAAATTAAACACATAAAAGTTTTTATGCGCTGGCAATAAAAGTGTAGACGTAGCCAAATCGTTGCCTCTCATTGTTGTTGTTGTTATTATTGCTATTGTTGTGCTGCTGTGGGTGGCTGCCCTTCTGCATGGAGGCCCCCAGTTTTCCCAGGCGAAGGTCAGGTAAACAAAACAAAGAGAGAGTGAGAGCCACAGAGATGACCAAAGCACAATCTCGAGAGAGAGAGAGAGAGAGAGAGAGAGCGGCAACAGCTGGCTGACCAGCACACACAAAAATACAAACACGCACACAACCAACACACGCCCACACATACACATAAAAAATTATATAGGAAAATGTATTATAAAATCGATTACGTGATCAGCGGCAGCGGCAGCGGTTAAAGCCAAGACGCCATCCGCGTGGGCCAAATCAATGAGCTAAACCAATACACAACACACCAATGCAGCAGGGGTAGCACAGTGGGCTAGCCAGCGCTTTATTGCCAGCCCAAAAAACTATTTAACGCAACATAAATACCAAGTGCGAACAAAAGTATGCTATAAAATTGCAGTAAAAATACTATTTTCATTGTATGTATATTTTTTAGTATTTTGGCCTTCCCAAAGAATTGGGCACTTTTTGGCAACACCTTGAACCACGGTGCAATGGCATTTAACATGCCAGCGCCTGCCATTGCGGCCGCTATTTCCGCCTTGGCGTTTGCGTTTGCCTGCAGCATTCACAGAATGTTACAGCATCCTCACCCTGCGCCCTCTTCCTCCTCCTCCTCCTCCTACTCCTCAACTACCCCATTGCTGCCCTCTTGCCGCTGTCCGTCGAGCATTTTTCAAGTCGCGTGCAGCGTGTTTATTTGTCAAAACATTTTTGCAGCGCCTTCGCCTCTGCCGCCTGCCTGACCGCCATCTGTTTATAATAAATTTTAGTTGCAAATTGCAAAATGTTTACAGTGGGCTGCGAGCAGAGTAGGCCGAGGCAGCCATTGCTGTTTGGCCTTTTTTTTGTGCGCCATCGCCATTGCCTTCTTGTTCCTCATCTTCTGTTGCCATTCGCTAATATGCAGTCGATGTTTATTTGTTATTTGTTAGATAACGGTTTAGTCTATGCTCGCCTGCCGGAAATTTTGACCGCCCAATGATTTGCCTTTTGGCAGTTTATACAACTTTTAAAAATATTGCCGAAAAAAACCTGAGATAATTTGGGAAAAAGGAAAAATAATACATCTTCTGGCAACAATGAATATCGCATGCTCTTTTTAAATATGGCTCCATTTAATGTTTAGTTTTTCCTATCAAATACTTTAACATAACTTATTTCCATACAATGCATATTTTAAAACGCATTCCACTAGAAAATGTTACATAATAAAAAACACTTTCTGAATCAGTAATTAATCCGTTTAAAAGCAGTTTCTTTACGACCAAGTCACTAAGTACTTACAGTATCGATTCAGTTTACACTGGTTATTTTCATACCATAACGCTTGGCAAAACTATAATGCCCTTAGCCAGAGTATGCATATCGCATATTGCATTGCGAAATTGGGGAAATGCATGCAAATAATTAACGCCCCTCTGCCAGGGTCAGGGTGTGTGAACTTACAGTTTGCTGCCCGAAGCTGCATCTGAGGCTGCGACTGCTTTTTGTTGGCAAACAGCGAACGCCGACAAAAATGTCAAAATGCCAGCGAAGCGCAGGCGACAAGAGCTGTCAAAACTATTAGCGAAAACTACACACACACACACTCACACACAGAAACATGTGTGCATATTCAGGCCATTCAAAATGAATAAGATTATTTCTTTCTTCACTCGAAAATGCCAAGCAAATATGTAGGCCAACAAAAGAAGGCAAGAGAAAAACTGTTGACAATTCGGGTGTGTGGTGGGCGTCGATGCTGGGACATGAATGAGTTGGACGATGGGCGTGGCACATCAAGTGCACGCCTTAAGTGCCTGTAGCGCACTGACAGCTTCATTAAGACTTTCTGCGCTTGTAAAATGCCACCAAGTCGATACATACGTACATATAAAGATGATGACTGTCGCTTGATGATTATGAAGACGAAACCAAACGCTAATAATGATGTGATGTGGCTGCTACTGTTGGTCAGCGTGAGATGACTAAACTAAGCCAACAAAGACACCAAGAAGATACAACGAAACACAAGTTGACAAATGTCAAACAGCCGCGAGATGGCCAGCACAATGTGGGCGTCTGCAGCAAATTTGTAAACATGGTCCAAATACACAGCGATAACCCGCAAGAAAAACAAAGGGCCAACAATTTAGACTTGGCACAAACAGGTTTTTTTTACATCATTTAAATTGTGTTTAAGTGTGCTTAAGCATGATGATAATTAACTCAAATGCTAGCTTTGTTTTTAGGTGGCAAAAAAAGTCTAGAAGTTGAAGAAACTGAGCTGCTGCTTGTTTGATTAATTCAAACGTTTAATATGCACTGGAATAAAAGACTGAAAATGCAATGGAAATGCGATTTTCTGTGATACTCGTACTAAATAAATACCAATTAATTGTATTTCAATATTTGCACAACATGAGTGTGATTATTTGACTAAACTAGTATTTTGTAAAATATTTAACATGTTTGTTATTTTCTGTAGTTCTAGAATTAAGCAGAACGCAAATCAGAAATTGATTTGCCAGGAATCTAAATAAATCAACTAATTAACTGTGTTATTTGCACAAGAAGGGAAAATGGTTGCTTCACTAGTATTTTGTAAAATATTTAACCTGATTATGATCATGTAAAAACGTAATAATATACTGAACAAATTGAAATGAAGTTGTAAGTGAGTATATTGTGTATATGCAATTTAGTAGCTTAGATAATTCTGCGTATTCTCATGCTCGTAAATTGAGTGAATTTTCAGCGCATCGATACTCACATTCTTTATTCTTGTCCATGGCCGGCTGCAGAGGGCTGGAGTCGACAATGGCCTTTGGCGGCGACTGTCTGGCATCGTAGCAATCGGAATTGTTGCCATCATCACTGCTGCCCAGAAACGTAGCATGCAAACGCTGTTCACCTATAATTGGAGACGAGAAAGGCAGAATGAGTGATTGGCTGATTGGCAAATTGGTTGATTGGATAATTGAACAATCGAGTCTACTACACAGTACACTACACTACACACCCTCGGACATGTCGTCGTAGGCCTCGTGCAGCAAAATGATGTCCTGAAATGTATGCTCCAAGGCCTTGCCGCTGAGCCGTGTGGCCAGCAGGCCGCTGCAATTGGCACTGGAGATGAGCTCAACGGTAGTCAGCGGCGATGTGGAAATGGTGGCCAGCAGCGATGAGCCGCTGCTGCCACTGCCACTGCCACTGGCGCTGCTGCCGCTACAGCTGCCGCTGCTCAGACTATGCAGCGATGCGGACTTCACCAATTGCCCAACCTTTGGACTAGTATTATTGTGCGTCTTTTGCGTGGCCTTAAAAGTGCGGCTCAGGCTCTTGTTAGGTGAAGTCGATGTCGATGTCGACTTGTTGAGCAAACGTTGCGCCGTTGCTGCACTGATGGACTTGGTGCTGGAGCTGGAACAATTGCTGCTGCAGCTATTCACACTGCTGATGCTGCTGCTGCTGCAGCTGCTGTTGGATTTCTTGGAAGAGTTTGAGCTTATGGACGATGCGGGCGATGCTGACGATGAGCAACTGCTCAATATCGCTGTCTGGTGTTGCTGTTGCTGCTGCAACTGTTGCTGCTGCTGCTGTTGGAGTGTATTGTTGCTGCTGTTGGCTGATTTAGTGTCAATGCTAATGGGGATGATGCCGCTGCTCACTAGCTTCTGCTGCCGCTGCTGGGTCGACTGTGGCTTATTAGCTGTAGCTGCCGCTGCTGCTGCTGCTGCTGCTGCCGCTGCGGCACCCGATGAGGTTTGAAACCAACTGGGAAAGTTGCCCTTGAGCGTGTCAATTAGATCCTGATCGAGCGTTAAACGCCACGATGCAGGGCCGCCGTCCACGCTTTGCGTAGACTCTGTAAAACAATACATTCAAGTTAGTGCGTGCTTCAATGCGATGCGTATACTTAATATTAGGCATTCATTTATATTCAACAAGTAATTTTATTCAAAATCTCATTGTTTCCTATTGAATTTAATTTCAAATTAAGTTATTAACGTTAAAAACCGAATCCTTATCAGCCTAAACAAAAATGTTAATTGCTGGAAGACAACAGATTCCAATAAGTTCATTTATAAATACGATGCGTACGTATGCTTAATATTGAGCACTTTCTGAGACTACTAAGGGAAACTAAGCTTGCCAACTTAAATAAAGCAAACTTATAATCAAAAAACTTATAATCAGATTGCTTATCTGCCTAATGGCTGTGAAAGGAAGTTGTGAAAGCTTAGCTTGATCCCGAAGCAGTCTACAATCGATAATTATGTTAATGATGTGTGCAGCATATTCAAAATGCAATTCTGTGCTACCACACAGAGCAGCCCTTTGCAATATAATTTACTCCTGTTTCTGTTTGAAGTTTGCAGTCTGTCATTTGATTACGTCGAGCATAGTGGTTTGACTTGCAATGTAACTCAATTTGAGTCCCAATCACATAGTTGTGCTGGTTGTGCTGCCCCACTTGTGGTCATCAGCCATGACCCTTCAGTTGCAGCGTTGGCTTGTGCGTGCAACAAGTGCAAAAGCAGTTGCATTCACAAATTCATTAAGACACTCTTGAGAACGCGCAAAACTCATTTCGTTGGCATATAGACAGAAATGAATAACGAGTGTATATTTGTTTATTTATTTCTATTTTCTCTTACTTTGTGTCGTTTTTCATTTATTTATTTATTTAGTTGAGTTTTTTTTTTTGTTTTTTGTTATTTTGCACACTTATTTATTTTAATGTTCACCCTTTGGTGGCAAAGCCAATGACGCAGCTGCCACTGTGCTAGTTATTTATGCTAAGCACTGCCAAGTAACCTACTTAGTTCTGTTGGCAACCACTGCGTCTCCTCTCACTCTTCTCTCTCCCTCTCTCTCTCTCTCTCTGTCAGTGAAAACTTAGCAACGCGCGTACTTGGTATTTATTTTTATACCCTCACTGAGGGTACTACAAATTGGTTAGCTGATGTGCAGACATGTGCATTTTATTTACTCTAAGCTCAGCCATGATATGATTGTCAATTTGAGTTTAGTACAGTAAGAGTATTTGTGCTACGACCTCTGCTTTTCCGTTCTCATTTCTTCTTGACTATTTTCACTCTGTTCCTTACTTTATTCATTTTCCTCCATTACGTTGTGTTTGCCTTGTGTTTATTTACGCACTTGTCAATAGTTTTTAATTTGTCTTTAAATATTTAATACACCGCTTTCTCATCCATCCCCCCCCCCCCCCCACCAATCTCTAGCTGTGTTTACTTGTTGTGTCAGTAAATGTTGGCAGCAAGCGGCATTGCATCATACACGTCGTATGAGCGACATTCCCAGACACGCCTCAAGTTATGCAACAATTTGTGTACATTTTTAGCTCTGTCTGCAAATAGAAAACCAGCAAGAAGAACGAACCTTTTTATACCCTTTGCCAACCAATAGACAGAATGACATGCACATGTCAAATGCACAATCGACAAACAGTTTTGGCTCGGATGCTCCTCTTCTTTCGATTTTGCTTTGTTATTTTTGGCAATTACTTGTTGTTTTTCAATCTAATTATAGTTACTGTGTGTTAAAGGTTTATTTAGTTTGTCACTGAATGGTACTATTTATAGTGAGCTTAAGTCTCAGCACAAGTGGCAGCAGCTGCCATTAAATGGCGACAAGTTGATTTTTAAATTTCAATATTCCAACATTCTCAAAATTCTTAAAACCAGAAAGATATTTCGGGGAGAGATGTCTACATCTCGATATGGTCGTGAAGATGTCGAGACATTTATTGCTCATTAAAGTGGGCGCCAAATGGCAGCAAGCAAAACAATGCAGAAGCCACCACTGCACCACTGCACCACACGCGACCGCTTGTTTCCGCTTGCCAGTCACACCACCATCACAAGTATATGCTGCAGCAGCATATCTTTGATGGCAGCCCGCTCAATGGCGCGACATGTTGTCCACACGCAGTCAACAAACACACACACACACACACACTGCACTCGCAAAGCCATTGCCAATTCTATTTATATGCCAACCAGCTAGACACTAGCCAAATGCAAGTGGTTTTTTTGGTCGAAAATGGCTTCAAGTCGTGCCCAATAGACGAGAACGAGACGCGGATGCAACTGCCAACACCTTGACGGTACTAAAATGTGTCAATGAGTCGTATACGCAATATTGACCAAATGACAATATGTGGCGACAAATTTGACAAGACACAAGAGAAGCAACAACAATTTTCAATTGGAAATATAAGAAAACTCTCTGTCATTTAATTCTCCACCCTAATTAGAACATTTCATCTCAATGCGTTGAGAATTTTGTCTCTGAAAACAAAGTTTACTATTTAAGACATAAATAAAATCGTCAATTATTATTTTCGGAGTTTCATCAAAGCTAAAACATGGGCGACTCTCCAGGACATGAACATCATAGCAAGGAGGCTCTGGAGGCCAAGGAAGCCAGCCCTGAGCATGCGGCTAAACCAGCTGCCAAGGCCAAAGAAGGCAAGGAGAAAAAGGCTAAAGAGGATAAAGGTGAAAAGTCAGCTCGTACATCAATTGGTATGGGAATGGGTATGCCAAAGCCGACCGCACGTTTCGCTCCCACCTATCGCCTAGAGCCAAAGAATCCGTTGCGCAAAGAGCGTCTCGAGATCATTGTGAAGGACGAAATGAATAAGAACTACAATGATACTTACTCGTTCCATCCCAAACACTCTTTGCACATGGCTGCACAGGTTAGCGAAGATATCAAGATACGCATCAAGGCCTTGAATTTCGATAGATATCGCTACATAGTATTGATCTCTGTGGGCGAATACCTCATGCAGGGACTGTATTCGTTTGCCAATTTTCTCTGGGATGCCGAGAAAGATGGATATGTCAACTATACAATTGAGACGTCAAAATTCTTTGCCGTTTGCACAGTGTTTTACATTTACTTCGACTAAAGTGTAGCAGCTTTAAAAGTCATTTATACCTCCAGTTTAATACATGTAACATATCTGTTGTTCAATTTGCTGTGCAATAAAAAGCGGTTAAGAAAAAGGCAACACTCGAAAGTGACAGCCGAGGGCAACTGAAGCCAAACATAATGGAGTTGATTTTATGGCTAAAAGCAACAGTCGCCTGGCTGCCAAGCGACCCAACGTCTTATAGTCTGACTGTCTGTCCATTCGCCAAAACTAATCATTCAACGCGTAAGAGGAAGTTGTGGCGGAAGCTGTAGCAGCTGTCTCCCTCTCGCTCGCTCGCTCACCATCCCTCTCTCTTTAGTTGGGTAATCGCTTGGCGTTGTCGTTCTTGCTGTGGAGTAAACATCAATTATGTATGCTCCTGTACGAGTATGCTCGTAGTATGCCAGCGGCTATACACGAACGAACGCGCCGCAAAGTATGCTACGTCTGTTGTCTGTCTCTGCGTGTATGTTTGGGTGTGCATGTGTGTGTGTGCATGAGTGTGGCTGGCACTTCCTTTGGCAACAGGAAACAGGATGCTGTAAATGTTACAATTCGACATAATCGATGCTTGTCGTACGAGACTCGCATTTAACCTGGCAATTTGTCGGCTGCATAAACATTAAGTTTTATTTGCACTTCATCCTGTGCCCCACACCCCCCTTCCCACTATCGCATTTACCACGCGCTTGCCAAGCATAAATCAAATTGTGGCGCAAACTAACAACTTTAATGGCAGATTTGCAACAGCTGGGCCAACAGCTAGGCCAACTTTATGGCCACATTAAACTTGTACAATCAACCAAGCACCCAAAATAAAAAGTGCTTAAAAAACAAGAAACGTGCAAAACGCTGACCTCTCTATGGTAACGTGACGTTGCGATTTGTTGCCGTTGTTGTAATGCCTGATGTTGTTGTAAAGCAAATCTATGCGACGTTTACATATTCATTTGAATGCCAATGGCAGCTGCAGCAAAGCAAACGATGCTGCTGACAGCTTCGACAAGCGAGGATTATGCAAGCGCCACAGAATCCGACAAAGCAACAAAAATCAAATATATACGAGTATATCGAACACAACACGATACGCCATGTGTCGCTCTGTACTCACTGACTGACTGACTGACTGACTGTGTCTACAGATACATATAAAATTGTACTACATGTCGATGGCTGCAAATTGAAATGTATATTTGTAAACAATACGCAGACGTCATAGACAAAACTCATTTAAATGAGCAACAAGTTAGCTACAACAGCAACAACTTCTAATATAAATACTAACAATACAAAAGAAAAAGTACAGAACAGTGCGATCTCTTTATACCCTAACAGCAAATATTATTGATTTGTTCAAAGGAAATGTAAAACACCTGCTAAAATGGAATCTTCCAAATGGCATAAAATTATAACAAAGAAAAGATACAAACAAATGGCAAATCATATAAAAATAAATGTAATTCAGTAACTAACAATTTGACTAAATTGTATTTGCTGGTCTTAATTATAAATCTCGACATTTTCGTGCAAATTTAGGTTAAGAAGAGATCACAATCTCTAAATGAAATCCATTCATAATTTAGCAAGAGTATTAATATTTTCATAGCACTAAGTCATTGGTCTCTTGCTGTGTATAATAATTTAGTTTTTTGGTCATGCTGCTAAAAACTTGTTTTTCTACTCGGCAACAAAATAACAAACAACAACAATTACAACAGCAAGTTAAAAATGTATACATTTAATAACAATTTATAGCTAACGTTATTTTGTTTATTTTTTTTTTTTTTTTATATAGTTTTAATATGCAGCAAGTTAAGTTGTGAGTTGTTTTGCCTTTTTGGTATCTGGCAGAAATTTCGCATGTTATCGCAACTTGTCAAGTGTCAGCGATACGCAAGGGGAACTAATAAAATGAAACAAAAATATACTATATATAAAACATATTGGGTCGCAGTTAAGACTAACAACAATTTGACAAAACGTGTTAGTTATAGACACGATCCAAAAAGAAACAAACATTTCAAAAATACGGCAACATTGAGCAAAGCTTTTTCTTGATTGCCTGTTAATAAGGTGCTTATCAGAGTTGTGAGTCACTTAAAAGATTAAGATGATTGACTTACAAGTTGAGAGTTATTATTATTTTTTTGTTTAAACAGTGTTAACATTATGTGTTTCATTCTATTGCATTTGGCATTTACTGTTTACTTTCGATTTGCGCCCACGCCGCAGTTCGCAACTCGATGGTCGTTTATCTTATCAAATTTGCTAATTTGTGGCGATTGTTTGTAGTTTTATTTGCTTTACGCATATCACTGTTGAAGTAGGCGATTAAGCGAAGACTTTGCCAATGAGTCATTGAGGTGTCAGTGTTCGTTTTTTTATCAGTTGTGATTGCGTCGAGCGAAACGCGCAGCGTGAAAATTGTTGTCCAGCGTGTGGAGCGCGCACCGGCAAACTAAGTGAACTGCTCGAGTGTTCGACAGCTCGAGCTGAGGAACTGTGTGGAACTCAGCTAGTAGTGATGACGTACTGACCAACTGACTGACTGACTGACTGACTGACTGTTTGAGTGGTTAAGGTGACTGAGGTGGGCGTCGACTATCGACTTAACTGGCATTATGCGAGGTTCTCTTTTAATTTAAACAGCATTTTATGCTGTTGACATATTTTGCGCTGATTGATGGCACACTCTTACACACTGAGAGACACACAGTGAAATGGAGAATTGGCGAATGCCACAACAATGCCTGGTTAATAAGCGAACAGCACACAAACATTGAGTCCGTTGGCTGCTGTGGCAGTTGCACTCAGCTGCTCAAATTGAATTAAAGCTGTTTTACTGCGTCTGCTGCATGCAAATGAGTTGCGGCAACGTCAACGCCTGCGGCGGCTTTGCCATTCAACCATTCTCTCTCCATTCACCTCCTCCCCCATTCTCTCAGTTACCTGATCAAACAATTGCAGCCCAGTAAAAGTCAATTGTACATACACACACACTCTCCCGAGTCCGGACTACCGACTGGCTGTCTGACAACTTGTTTTGCATACAAAGCAGCGCCAGTAATGACGTCGACTGACTGCGTGAGACTGGGCTGCCTTCCTGCCTTCCTAACTGCCTGACCGCCCATCCAGGATGTGCTGCCTTATTGTATCACTTGGGGCACAATGCGCATTGTGTGTGCTTTGTGTATGGAATACTATGTGTACACTCGCACGTCTATGATGACTTTCCATCGTCCAGTGGCCACCGACAGCAACTGGCAGCCGCAGGCATTTACATCAACTAGTTTTAAAAGCTTTTCTTTTAGCTCAAAACTCAACTCCACTTAATGCAAGCTTTTATGTGCTTTTGAGTGCTGCCTGTTGGTTTACAATTTGAGTATGCTACTACGCTAAATTTGTAATGCAGGTGTAATGTGTTTTGAAGTACATCTTTAAGCTCTTCAAAAGCCTGCTCAACTTTAGAAAATATAGCTTTAGTATGTTTCTATACCATAACACTACTCCAACTAATGGAAACTTAAATATAGTATAGAGTATTTTGCTTTACAAATTAGGAAATTCAAGTCTTCACTTGCTTTCAAAGTTTGAGGAAGTACTTTATAAGATATTCGTACCTATCAAGTGAATGCACATATATTCTGTCATATTTTTGTTGGCAAATACCAAGTGAACTTTGGTCAACCGAAATGTGTTTTGTGCTATTTCCTTAATGAAATGGCAATTTATAAATAGTTTATACCTTTTTATACGAATTATTGGCTGACAGTTCATAAACAACACCCAGGCAAATGCATAAACAAATCAAAATTTATCAATTAGTAGCGCGTTGCCAATAACAAATCACAATAGACTTGAGGCGCCTTTGATGCCAAACCAATGGAAACAGGGCACCAAAGAGTGAAGAGCAAGCAGTGTAAAACAAGGCTGTTTGTGACATTTTGGTAATATCGTAATTGTCTGAGGATTGGGTGTACGGTTTGAGATTGTACAGGGCTACTGGCTACTGTTCCGGCTGGCGAGCGCCGTATAAATAGCCAAGCCGATGGCCGAGCTGTGTTCTATGTGTGTCCTCAATTAAAATTAATTATGCCCAAACGATACGCTCAATAAAAATTTAATTTTCAAAAATATGAGTCAAGAAAATGAGACAACATTTTTCTGACATTTAAGTGCTGCACACACACACAGAGACAGACAAACACACGCATATTACGGCTCGAATAATTGAAATTGAATTTTCAATGATAGAGAAGAACACAAGAGATGACGATGTCATCTCATCTCAACGCATCCCATCGCCAACGCCAACGCTATCACCATCGCCATCCTCATCATCATCGTCATCCTCATCCTCAGCCTCAGCCTCATCCTCAATCTCATCCGCATGCACATTCCCATTCCTCATCCTCCTGCCCCATGCCAAATGCATTTCAGTTCATTCCGTTGTTGTTGCTAGCCACCCCCACAAGTATTTTGGCAAAACCTATTTTTAATCAAGTGCACACACGTTGGTTCGCTTTTGGCAACTGCAGCAAAACACACACACATACAGACACACACACACACATGTTTGTGTACGGCCGGATGCTCTGGTTGGGGGATGCTAGCAACCCTTAGCATCAAGCAGTTAACAAGCAAATGTCCAGAAGTGGGCTTCAAGTGGGCGAAAGAACAATAAACACTTGGCCGGAATAAGCAGAGTATTCTTGGTACTTATGTGCTGGTCTGCATTTAGTTTTTATCCGATTGGACGAGAAATGAAATTAAAAATAAATACAAAACAAAATCAAAAGTGTAAAATTCAACTTGTTGGCTATTTGGCTAAGTCTCAGCCTCAGTCGCAGCCGCAGCGGCAGCGGCAGACTCTTGGCCATGTTGCGTGCCAAGTGGAAAATATTTCGCAAGTTTTTCTAGTATTGTATGTATTGTTGTTGCCGCTCTACACATTTATTTATTGTGCGAAAAAAAAAACGCAGAAAGAAAAGAAAAGCTGAGAAATAGAAATACTAGAGAGCAGATGGGACGGACCGCTAGCTAGCCAGCCGGGCAGGCAGCGTGTTATGTTTAGTTTTTGAACATTTAATTTGGCATTGTTGGTGTTGTTGTTGTTGTTGTTGCTCCCTCTGTTGCCGGCTAAACAATAAAAAAGCATAATAAGCAATAACAACAACAAGAAAAACAACAAAGAATAGATACAGCAGCAACCAAGCGTAGTATGAACATTTTTTGGCAAACAATTCAGGGCTAAATATTTTGTTTATGTGTTTTTATCATACGGCGGCAGCAGGCAGCAGCATAATCAAAACTTTTATAAAGCAGCAACAGCAACAGCAACAGCAACAACAACGCAATATATTAAAGCTGCAGAGCGATCAGCTGAGGTAGGCAGCCCATATCTTAGTTGGCATTCCATTTGTGGGCGGCATCACCTGATTAGACAAATCACAAAGCAGATCATAAGAGCTGCCCATTAACGATGAGTACGCATAAATATTTACTTAGTGAAATTGCTCGTCAAGGACGTCATAGATTAGAATTTAATTTATTATATATTCTGAAAAAGAATTAAGGCACATGATGTGTGCAAGAAAGCAAATGGAGCCATTGTCTTGGAAAGGGTATTCTAATCAGTTATAGTATATCATAAAATATACAACTAAGTATTTATAATTTTCTTATATTATATTCAGCTACTAGGAGTCGACAAAGAGATACAAAATAATATAAAACTTTGATTTTAGCTAAAATAAATATTTAAAGAAATAAATTCTGAAAAGTTTGCAAAATCTGAAATAAGATTCATTGTGTTTATAAAATAATAATTTTAATAAAGAACTAGCTTTATCAAATGCGTCAACAAATTTATTAACTGACAAACTGATCGTTCATTTTAAAACACAAATAACATTCTCAATGTAAACCATAACCGCAAGCAAGAGATGTGGGTAGGTTTATTTTTATGTATTTTACTAAGAAGTGATCAATACGATGAATAAATACGATTCTTCCCTTAAACTGATTTATTGCATTTTAAGAATGCCAAATATAAAACGCAATTATTCCTAGAAAAAGTTATCTACTTTCTGTGATTAGTTGTGCTGCTTGTTGACAATCTTTAATAGATAAATATTGTATATTTTGTTGGTGAGGTTATCGAAGAAATATAAACCTTTAATTTATCATGCATTAAATAAATAAAACTCTTTTGTCTGGGCCAAAAAGCAAAACAACTAAATCAAATTAAATTAGTTTGGGTTGAGGTTTACTTTGTTTGTTTGTTCGCCATGACACGGCAAGAGATGTAGGGGAAGAAGGTAGGTTCAGGTGCGTTCCCATACACACACGCACACGCACAAACACGCACACATACATTTAATTGCAAAAATGCTTAATTATGCATGAAACATTGAAATAAGAAAAGAAATGCCACACACACACACGCAACGACTGAATAATTCACTTAGGCAACAGCAGGCGAAGCAATTGTTGATCGGCTTCGCTCTCTCTCTCTCTCTGTATCGCTCTCTCTCCCTTGCGCTCTCTTGTACAATGTGCGTTGATTGTATAGCGCGCGTTTGTAAAACAAACAAACAAACAAACTCGGCACACTGTGCACACAACAACAACAAGAACAACAAGTCGTTGAGGCCGCGCATTAGCAGCAAATAATTTGTGTGCTTAATGACGTCGACGTCCACGTTGCTATTGACGCGCCTTTCCAGACGCCAACAACAACCACAACAACAACAACAACTTTTCGGCCTGGCAACAACATTTCGTTTGCAATTTGCACAACACAACATATTCCTTTTACACATTCTGACAGCAAACGGTCAAGTTTGTTATGCTATTGAAAACATGGCCTAGTATACCCTATTACACAAGGTATAACAGCTCATCTATCAATTAGGTGTCGAGTTCAGGGCAAGCAGGCAGCAATACATCAAGTATCCTCTTACCGATGCATGAATAATTCGTCCCTAATCTACTTGAGATGTACAGTGGTGAGACGATAAGAAACAAAGAATTTGTTAAATAACTTTAGATGAATTTTGTAATTAAAAAATGCTTGAAATTGGTTTGATTAGACCTAGATCTAAATGTTTGTGGTTTTTTATGGTTTCAGACAATGATAAAACATTTATCTTTCGATTACCGCGCATTAACTTTCACTTAACCAATGATGTTCTTTAAGCTTTCTGTTAACCTAAAGTAAAACAGTTTTTAATGTGCTAATATAGGCCCAATGTAACTCAATTATCCCATCATCGCATTGATATCCTAAAATATCCTTTGATGGTTTTCTTCAGCAATATTAGCAGCAACAATTTATCACCTCATCAAGGGTATTCTTCGCACCGACTTTACCTTTGCTGATTTAGCTATGCACGCAAACACACATTTGCACTCGGACAGACAGACGCATAAACTTACCAGCCGCATTTGTAGTCTTTAATGCTTACAATTTGCCTGCTTTAACTTGGCCAATGAATGGGGCGCCAAGCAAAACAGCAACGATAGTTGTTTAATGTATTCGAAACTTACCTGCAAAGATTGAAAGAGAAAGAGAAAGATTGATGGTTAGCATATATCAACTGAGTAGAGGGAGAGTGAGAGAGAGAGAGAGAGAGAGAGAGAGAGTAGAAATAACATGAGCAACAAGAACTGCATGAACAGCATACTACATCAACTAATTAGGCGCCCACATTGCGCATACGCCGCGTTGCGCTTTGCTATTACGTTGGTCAACGCACTCTCAAGGCTGTCGTCGGCTGCTTGTGGCGAAAGCAGCTGCAAACATGTCGCTAATCATAATTTTTGATCTACAAATTAATTAACGGTGCTCAGTAGCCGAGTGTGATTGCAATTTATTGGACACCAATTGAGACGAGAATTTCATTCATAAACATTAGAAGGAGGAACCCGTTTGTAAATTTATTAATTGCCAGCAAATGTTGCTAGTTTTCTAATGTTGTGCGCTCTGAGTGAGTGTGTCGTCAATACACAGCAGCAGCCCCCTCGAACAGCACCCACCATCACGAGCCGAACAAGCCATATTGCAGCTCTCAAAAGTTCAAAGTTGCAAAAATCTTGAGAACATAAAAGTTTTTCGCACGTTTTGACTGTGGCGGCCAAAGGGGGCCGTGTACGGTGTTACGATTCGGAATTATTCATAGCGCATATTTCGACGGTTTGGCAATAACTAAGCTCCTTCCGACTGCGACGTCAACAGCAACGCCGTGTACGACGCTGGCAAATTGAAATAAATAATTGCAAATATTATTGAGCACTCAGAGCGCATGCCAAATGGCAACAGCAACAGCAACAACAATAATGGCTAACAAAAATTCGGTTCGCATAGTTTCGCAATAAATTTGCGATGACTCAAAATGTTGTGCAAAATGAAAATTATAACCATAAAAAAAATATATTACACGACGAGCTCGTGTAAAATATAAAACACAATAAAATTCGCAAAAGTGTATAAACAAATAATATATACATTATATTTTGACAGTGCACAATGAGTAAATCGTTGAAGAAGGCACACATATTTATAGACTGTAAATGCAACCTGGCTAATAAAGGTGAGATACAGATGCTACAGTTCAACTTGCAATTAGTGACTAACAGCAAAGGGGCCAAGAATTTTCTTTTTTTCAACTCATAATTATTCGCACTCATCATAAGTTTAATTACATCCCATTCAGTTCTATTCTTTCAAGGAACCCAATTTACCTTAAATGAAATCCACTTAACTGCTGCCCCATATTTGTCATCGATCTATAAGCCCCTTATTTATCTCAATTATTTATCTATGCTGTATTTTTGTCATGCTCCTTTGTCGCACACACACACAGAGACACACGTCCGTTTTGAGTGTGTGCGTGTTTTCCAAGGCTTGCCAAGCTAGAACTAGGAGTATTTGAACAATTGCATTGTTAAAACTATTTGTTGTGGGGCTTCAGAATGATCCTGCACTTCAATGGACATACAAGCTCAGTGCATCTACTACCTTTGTGAGCAGCCTTAGTCAGGTCAGGTAGGTATTTGCACAGTTTTGCTTCGGGTCATGCAACAAGCAGTTGGCAAGCTTGCTTCCTTCTCAAACCCATAAGCATCCATAGCCACAACCACATGTCACTACCACACACACACATACACACTGAGAGAGAAGAGTGTAAACTTTATGACCAAAGCGAAAACTACAAGTAAGTACAACACAACTGCAGTTGTGGTTGCCCGTTTTCCGTTTCTTGCCACTGGCTTCCTCAACCAGCAATAGCTTGTTAGATTATTTGCGTGTGTGTGTGTGAATGTGTGCGTGTGGGTCAATTCGATTGAATTTATGCGTCTCACGGCCGCCGTGAATTTTCAACGAAGTGAATTACATTAAATTCGATTTTGAATTATTTATATTGAATTTAGAAGACGACTTCAGGATGCGTCCTTGGATTTAGGCGCCATTCGGGTACGCTTTGCGATTGGATATGTTGGGTTTAATGCAGCGAATCTGAATCTGTTTCTAAATCGCCATTCCACGACAGATTTAATTAAGAACTAGCCAAAAGAGCAGCCAACAACAAAAGCCCTGTGATTTATGAGTTCTGTTTTAGACCCCCAAAAAATAAAATGTTATGTGCTGCGCTCATTTCGCTTCTAGCCTGAAATTTGCATGCTAAATTTCGCGTAATAGGAAAATTTAGAAGATTTTCATAATTTTCACACTTGAAAGCGCAGCGATTGCGGCAGCGCACGTTATTTCTTAATTAAATTTATTAATTGCACACAACATGAGTTGTATGCGCTACGCCCACAACACCCACAGAGCAGCGCACACACACCAGAAATATGCGAAACACCCCCAAAAAAAGGTAAAAATTAATATAAAAATTGTATGAAAATGATTTATCTATTCGATGATTTCTTTATGACGCTATTAACGTGTTTTCGAATGTTTTCTAGCTTTCATTTCAACTGGGAAAAGTAATATGGCAACTATCAACGAGCAACTAACAGCTAAGAACTGCACGCTCATCTCATTCGTCAGCTTGCTGCCAACATTTGTTGGTCAAACAATTAGTCTCAAGTGGAGCGAAGTCTTCTTAGTCTGTCAGAAAGTGAATGCCAGTGCGATTACGGGTATGAATATAAATATGCATATGAATAGATTTCGAAGAGACACAAACGAACCACAGGGGTCCCTAAAGACGGCCAAAAACTGTGACAAATGCCAAAGTAATTAAGTGGCCTCGCAAACGGCAAATGCAGGCAAAAATCTCTTGCCAAAATGTTCAACCACAGCAACAACGTAGACAGGTGAGGGGGTGGAAGGCAGCGAGGATAGAGTGTGGGAGCAACAAGCCTTGATACAGTGTTTTCCATGACAATTTTCGACTTAATTTAATTAATTAGATGAGATTTTCAAATACTGTGGTACCCAAGCAAATAAAATGGCTAAATCCCCTGGCAATAATGCAACAAATTAAATATATAATCAAACGTCATACAAGGCAATATACATAAAGTGCCAAAAGGTAGTTATTGTAGGGCATTCAAATATTTACAAGATCTTTAGCTCTGGCAAAGCAATAACCCACAACAAAATGTCGTCGTTATCTAGTTTTGGCTTTCGTGCAGTGTAAAGGATGAGAGAAAAGCCATCAAGCGATCAGCGCCATTTGATGCTTGGATGCAAGAACAACAACTAAAGCGATTTGCAACAATGTTGCACATAAATGATTCTGGCATTTGGCACTCAATGTAAAGCAAATGCGATTGGAAATCGTTTGCAAAATGCGACTTATTCGCAGTGTTGTTGCATGTGCCACAGGTGTTCGTCTTGTCTTGTTATTGTTCGACAATTTACACAGAAAGAGCACAAAAGACGGAGAGAGAGAGAGAGAGAGAAAGAAAGCGACCAGTGCATGGCGTTAAAATAGTTGCAAGCGGTTTTCAGCTTTTATTTTTGGCCATTTTGTTGCTGTCGCGCTTTGCTTCATTCGCTTCACGAGCAGTTTGAAAACGTTTTTGTTTTCGTCTTTTGTTATTTTTATAACGTATGTATAATCTGTCTGATTATTTAACTTGTGCTAAATACAAATATTTAGAAATATTTTCTAGCAATTTTTATGCTATTTTTCTTGGCTTCTATTCTATTTCATTTTTTTCACTTCATTTTATTTTTTTGTTTGACAAAAATGAGGGTCATTAAAATATATATACCCGTAAGTCTTTAAGATCTATATATTATTGTATATTTTTTACTTATTGTCAGACTTTGGCTTAGACATCACAATTCCACCATTGTTATTTGTGGCCTACAGGTGGGCACAAAAAAAAAAACAAATTGGTAAAACGAATATTATTGAATATAATATATAGAGATAAAAACTTTTCCCCATACCATTTTTTATTATTATTTCATAACCTTGAAACGCAATGAGAATATTTCAATGGGATTGTCTCAAGACGCCCACAGATCAGTTCGGTTGGCCCCATAAACTAATTTCTCAAAATTTCTCGTTTCGCTAAAGACCGGCCGGCATGCAAATGTACATACATATATGCATATACTAAGCATTTAGAAAATAACTAAATACTTAACATGGCACAGCATTCAACATTTGGGCTGATAATGATTAATAAATCTAAGCACTACTACAATAAAAGAAACAAACACTATCCAAACAGCTGTCGTCTGGCAACCTCTGCGTCTACGAACGTGTTGAGTATAATTAATGTTTTGACAATAGAATCTCTAAAAACTATAAAGTACTAAAAGCACGGCAGTTTAGCATCAAAATAGAAAACGTATACATTGTTTTGTAAATGTGAATTCTATTTTGCAACAAAATAAATATTAATATTATATATGTGTATAATCGCATATAGTATATGTATTTATATGTGGAGGTCAGTGAACTAAGCTGTTGAAACCTTTAGGAAACAGACAGAGATAAAACTCTCAATAGATACTGACATGTTATGTTAAGTTAATCCTTGACACACTTATTACCTATGTCTCGACCGATTTATAGCTGCAAGCATCAATGCAGCCATTAAATCATCTAATTTTCCATTAAGCCAAAAAACAAAGTACAATTTAACAGGCATGAACAACATAAATTATAAACATCACATAAAAAACTCAATTAAGATGCGAAGCCGGCGCTCAAAATGTGAAACATGCCTAAAAGTGTCTGCAGCACAAAAATGCAATAAATAAACAAAACAACAAAAACACAAATAAAAATAAATTATTAACAAAAACAACGCGAAACGCCAAAAAACAACAAATGGCAAATGACGCTAGAACATTTGACAAGATCGCCCGATGGGAGCAGCCAAAGTGCAGCGCCATTTAACACATGCGGCAAATTAAGAGCATAAATATAAAAATAATATAAATACGAGTAGAAGAATAAAAGAAAATCAACAAGCAAATCCAATGGGCAAACAGTCAACGCGTCAAAGCGACCCACGCCTCAACATGCATATGGCAAAATATGGAAAAACTGAAGAGAACTGGAAAAGTGAAATGAAAAGCAGGCGACAGTTTGTCAGTCGCATGATAAATTTGAATGAAATGAAATTAATTAAAAACCTGTAAATCTGCAAAAGCACAGCATTTATGACATTCCTCCCAACAGGCTGCGCAATAAAGTTGTCAACTGATGGACGGACTCAAAGACAGATGAACTGAGTCATTGAATGACTGAAGATGGCCACAGATTATGATGGATGTGTATGCGACAGTTGCCAATTGTTCTTGTTTTTCATTTCGCATCGCATCTCGCACTTTGCCTTTGTTTCTTGCAGTAACATTAATCACCATTGTTTATGCCAAACACAAGCCCAACTACAACAACCAAAACGCAACAGCGTCGACAACAGCCAGCCAAGCCAACAACATATATTGTCTATTTCATTTGCAATTTATTAGTATTTAATTTATTTATTATTTCTCTGCATTTATTTTGCGGACAACGCATTCTGCCGTCATTTTTCATCATTTCTTGCGCATAACTTTTAATTAATTTCGCATTTCTCATCAGCATGGGAATTTCATGGAAGATTTAAAGTAGAATTTAAAGCTTTCAACCAAACAATTTCAAAAATATATATTTTCAATCTGTTTCAAAAAGAAAACCGCAAACTTGATTTAATAATCAATAAATAAAGAGTTCAAACCTTAGCTAAAAGTCATTCGCTAGATCGAAATTTAAGCATTTTTAAGAAAGTTCTTCAATAGCAACTCAAACCTTTACCCTTTATAGAGCTGGAAAAGCTCTGGCTTAGAATGCAAAACCTTTTTCAAAAGTTGGCAACAAACTTTTGGAGAGAACGTATTAAAATGCCAGATTAATGCATCTATCTGTCTAATATCGACTGAAATTGGGACACAGTCGCGCCCACTCAAATGTTGTAAAAGTCATCTAGCATTTTCCCAACATTTTCCACAGCATATGTATGTAGTATTTATTTATATATGTATGTAGACAAATATATGTATCTATAATTATTTGGTGTGCTACCTTTAGGCAGCGTCAAAGGTAAAAAGTTTTTCTTGTGAACATAACAACATTCGGAAAAGTGAAAATGGAACGCAACAAATCTTGTCCCAAAATAGACGACAGCATTGGGGACAGAAGAGAGTTCCGTGTTGACTTCTGTGCCAGTCAGCGGGGCGATTGAGTGCAAAAGTTGCCAGCGCAACTTGTTCACGCATTGTAGCTAAGTATCTAAGCTGATTTCAGTACAAGGAGCAGCAGCACGAGCAGGACTTCCCACGCTTGCCCCTTCCCAGCTCTGTAGTTGCCTCTTGAACTTTGCCATCGTTGGCGTCATTGCACAAGGCCAAACGGAAATGGGCAACAGTTGTCAGCGTTTTTGGAGGCTCCCCTCCACCCAATTTTTCTCTGCTTCAAATATTTACATGGTATGCGGTGTGTAGAGTAGTGTGTGTATCTCTGTCTGTGTGTGCGTGAAAATTTTCCACGCTTTTTGCTGGACGGCGTAAATCAAATGGGGGCGCTGCATTTGCTTTGAAGGCGACTGTCAAAGGCATTTGACAAGATTTTCAGTTATGTTCGGGTTTGGATATCGTTTCCACTTCCTTATGCTTGCTTTCCTCGCCTTACCATTTACATTCCCCCTCCGAGCACTTCCTTCGCTTTTCCTTCAGCGCATTCTGTCACATTCTTGGCTACCTTCAAGTTGTTGAGTTTTATCACAAAGCCAAAGTTACATTCTTAAATTTGCTCAAAGAGAAATCAACACACACACACACACATACACACTTCTCTCTCACACACATTCATAAATACTTTTAGCCACAGGCTTGTCGCTTTTTCTTGTTCTTTATTTTTATTTTTATTGTTTTCTTTTGTTTTCTTCGTCTCTGCTTTTTTTTAGGAAGTTATTTACATGTGCTGCAGTTGCCTGACAATTGACAACGTGCCCTGCCCAACCGTGCCACGCCCCCCGCATCACTGTCACCACCCACACAGTCAAAGCAAACTTTTCCGCCAGCGGTTATTTGGCGCAGTCAGCTAGTCAGCATTTTTATCAAGCGTTTAAATTTGTTGACAACATGTTGCGGCTTATTGTCGAAACTCGTCGCACTCTCTCAGGGTCTCTTGCTCCCTCTCTCCCTCTGTATGTCTCTTTCTTTCGTTCTACTCCTCAAACACTGTGCTATCACTCGTGTCTGTTACAGTTGAACAAATCGATTGATTGATTTCTCAGGTGTGTTCGATTGCGCTGACGCTTTGCAAAAGGCCGCAGTGATTTTTATGCTGCGGATAGCGATGGCATTTTAGCCGTTTTCAAGCTAAAGGTCTACTAGAGCTAGCAATACTACAGAAATGTCGAATATCTAAGAAATAATATAATAAATTAATTCAAAATTAAATGAGCTGTACATTTTTAACAGAAACTTCAGAAGTTTTTTAACCTTTTTATTATTTTTGAATAATACAAAATAATTGTAGAAAAGATTAATCTAACTAATATGTATTAATAGTTATTGTAGTTCAAATTAAGTTAACATTATACAATTTATTTGTTCAGCTTAGAGCTGCTTGAACTAAAGAGTTTCCCAACAATTTAGCCATATTTTCCAGTCATTCCCAGCCCTGTCCATTGTTAGCTTAGAGCGTTTAGTATTGTGTAAAACCATTCTGTTTTTATGTGGGAGCATGCAACATACAACACTAGACAAAGGTACATAGTTGGTTCAGCCTGATTTGGCAGGGCTTTTAGTTGATTTTGTTGTAGCAAATATCTGTGACTAGATATGAAATAGTTCCGTTGACATCGTGGCTGGCGTCTACTATTTGTGTGTCTGCTACAATAAACAAGAGAACCACTAACTGATTGATTGACTGACTGACTGACGAACTGACTGACTGACTGAGTGAGTGCATGAATGGCTGAGTGTGTGTCTGGGCATTTTATAGAGCTTGGCAAACGTCAAAGTGATGCGCATTGAATGCGTTTGGTAGAAACGACCTAAAACCTAAATACGGCGCTATTTTCGAAAGTGCTTTCAAGTACGCAAAAAATGCGCCTTGTCGTTTGATGTGCATCGGAACAGAACAGCAAAAGACTGAATAGATCTGAGCAGATCGATGCATCATCAAGTAAAGGAACAGCCGCTGACCAAATGAGCAAATAAACAAAGCCAAGTCAAGACGAAAATGGGCAGGATTTTTGTGGCCAGCAAAATTAATTACAAGAAAGCAACAGACGCCATGCCAGACCAAATAAAACTTGCACAAAACAACGCAACAGCCGAAAAGAAAGTCACAAAAATAATAATAAAAGAGCAGAGAAGAAAAGAGGCGAACAAATGCTGTGCATTTTTTATGCAGAGTCCTAAATAAACAAGACCAAAAACTGCACGGATACAAGTCGGTTCGTGTCGTCCCCCTCTGCCCGCCTTGTGGCCACAACTTCCCAACTCATCTCTTGACTCTGTAGGCCGAGGCAAGTGAAATTGCATTAGAATCTTTGCTCATGCATGGCCACGACATCGTCAGTCAGCCTATCTGTATGTCTATCCGTCCGTCCGTCTGTCTGTCCGCCTGTCGGTGACTGCGTGCCAAGTTATTTGCATTGCTGTTGCGGCGTATCTTTGAGATACAAGTGCGTGGCATGCGTATTTTTGCGCTTATTTGGGCTAAAAAACTTTGCCGTTGCCGTTGGGGCTCAACATGGCTGACAATGCTTAGATTTGCATGCCTCTGCCCTGTTGGCGCTGCTCTAGCTGCTGCTTTTGGGCTGACAGTTGGCTCGTGTCGATAACATTTGTTGTTGCCCCGAGCTGGCTTAAGTGGCGACGTTGTTGCCCCATCTATTTATAATGCTGGCCGATGCGGACTGGCAGCAGCATCAACAGCATTCCCCCATCCCCAAACAACAGTTCTTGATCTTTGTCTGAGTCCGCTGTCTTTATGCCGTATAACTAAAAACTAAGCGAAGCAAACTTAAAAATTGATATTTATTCACATTTAGCAAGAATAAAATACAAGTTTTAAACACAAAAGATCTGTGAAATAAAACCAAAAAGTGCACAAAACACAAATTAAATCAAAAATCTAATCAAAAATAAAAAAGAACCTAAAATATGTTTGCTGCAAAACCAAAACTGTTTAATGTCGAAGATGAAATACGCTTTTAACATTTAATGTAATATTTATTGTGCACAGTTCGTTGATATGCATAAATTTTAATGGCCAAACTCAGACAGTTGACCAAGTTCTTGTAACCTTTTTCTATTAGTGACAAATTTCTCAATAAACTGGCATAGAGCATAAAAGAAGCTGGCAATAACAGGCAGTTTAAAATCAAATTACGCACATAATTTATATTCAAAACCTCAAACAAGAACAAAGTCGAAATAATACGAAACACAAAAACACACACACTGCACAGCCACCTACATAGCACACCTCCATATCTAAAACCGAGAAATTTCGACTGCAAAACTTTTATAGTCCGCCCTCAGCATTATGCTAGCACCTCCCCTCGCTGACCCCTCCCTCTGCTACCAATTGCCACGTCGACGAGTCTGTCGTTGTTGCTGTTCTTGGGTGGAGGGGCATTGTTGTTGTTTGTTTGTTGCTTGGCTCGACCATTCAATATTTGTCCTTCATTTGAAAGTCAAATGCGTGTGGAGGCAAAGAAATCTGTTGCGCCATGGTCTTCGTCTGTGACTGGGACAAGCACTGGGAATGGAACTGCTTGGGATTGGCTGCGACTATGACTAGCAATGGGTATGGCAATGGGTTTGGGTATGGGAATGGCGCTGGCCCTGGTCACGGCGACAGACACGACCTAAGATTCGTATACATTAAAAGACAGGAATGATCCAAATGAGTATGGTCAACTGAAAGATACCTAAGCCAAACTGTTGTAGAAGTTCCTAAATAGTATCACTTGATTTATGAAATATTTAGAAGCAATTAATTTGTTTACAATGCTAATTGCCAAGTAATAAAGATTTAGCTTCGAAAATGAAGTTATTTGATGATTTCATTCTTCTACTAAAGACATATATAGATATTGCTGGTAGAAATGTTTAAGTATATCCCTTGCTTTATTTTACGACTACAGGGTATTAAGAAATATAATGAAAAGCGAATGAAAACCGGCAGCAGACAAACCAAAGAATGTATGTGAAAAACATAACATAAATTCTAAAAAGCCTGACAAGCATATACACACATAAAATGCCAGCCACACACACACACACACACACACATACACACACACACACATACACTCAACAAATAAATAATAAAATAAAGTTGATATAAAAACTACGAGTGAACGACGAATCGGAAATTGGTTTAAAAATAAATTCAAGCACATCAAAATTTACGATTATGATATGATATTGTCGACTCTCCGCCAACTCGAATCAATTTTGAGCGATTAACAACATTTTACCCACCCCACAGCAATCGAGTTTAAGTACATGTATTTAGAGTAGAGACTGTGACTAAATCAACGCATCGCTCGTAGAAATGTTTAAGTTAACAATCACATTGAATTAACGGAACGTAAACAACAATTGCGATATGGGAAATGGGAAATGCGCAAGTGAAAAACACCAATAAAAAAGTCAAACACCGGGGCAGAAACAATGAAATGAAAACTAAACAAAAAGTCAGCAATTTATGCAAATGTACATATTTCCACATAACATGGCCAAAATAGATAGCTGAAGAAGGCGACTGACTGGGCCATCAATTAACCGCAAGGTGGCAAAAATCGAAATCGAAATTGATCGAAATATGGGCATCATGTGCATAATCCATAACAATCTAAAATCCAATTCCAATATCAAAACCAATACCCAAATGTGTTAATTGCCATTTAAAAATGATAGAATCAGAGCAAAGAATGTATGTATGTATATTGGCGCCTGTTGGAGAGGGAAGGGGCGGAGTTTGTGTCTGCTGAGTTACATTTTCATTATGCTGCGTGCCACAATTTTCCATAATTTCCATATTTATTTGTTTGCTTTCAAATGAGGACACAAACGGCCGCCTTGCTAATGGCAACAAATTGCCAAAATGTCAATGAACCAAAGTGTCTGCATGAGCTTGCTGCTGGCACAAGAGAGGGCGTGGCAGGGTCTGCTATTATCGAGCACAAAGTTCAACGATTTCCCATTTCTTTTTTTCTCGTTTGACCATAAAGTAGCAGCTTGTCAGGAAACGATTTTCAATTAGCTGCCAAACAACTGACTCAGTCTCAGCATATTTATTTTCCCAAATACTTGCCACACAACCCGAAACCAACAAATGATAACAACAACAACTTGAAGCAACTGCCTCAAGGCCTTCGCATTGTTGAGCGCATTTATTCGTCCAGGTTTTCAGCTTGACCAGGATAAAGCCATTGGCTATCCTTGGGGTCGTGTGTGCTTTTGTTTAAGCGGGCAAGAGTTGAGTAAACTTTGCCAAGATTAAATGACCAAAATGAAGGGGTCGCAGCATAGGTTGTCACAACAACGGCACAATTGCCGGCAGCTTGCAACACGTGCAGAAGCTCTCAAGGTAACTTTTGGACTTCATAATAAATTTAAAAATCATTTCATTAAAAGTGCTGTTATTACTTTACATTGAATAGTGCTGTTATTACTCGTATGAAGATTGACAAAGAAAACCAACTAAAGATCATCATTTATGATTGAATAAAGAACTTCAATTAAAGTTTTCTATAGCTCAGTACACATTTTTCTAAGTTACAAGCCTCTGAAATAGTGCATTGATACTGAGATTTATATGTAAATTGATATTGGTTATTTGATATAAGTCAGTACAAGTTATAAAGTGCATGTTGTATTTGGGCACGTAGTTGTAATATAAAGTGACTAATAAAACAATTTGAATTAATAAAATCAAGTAGAAATTCCACAACCAGCTGAGTAATAAAAAATGTTATGTATATTGTTCAATAATGCACAAAACATCACGTTGTACGCCAATTTAATGAACTATTGCCACATTAAGCATGTCGTGATTTAATTGTTATAGCAGTTAAAAAACATTCGATTTCATTTAAACCACATTGTATGCAAAATAAACAACGCACAGCCCGCTTTCCCTCCCTTCCGCAATCAACCCTAAGCTGTGGCAAGTAATTCCAGTTAAGAAGCCCATGAGTACGTGGCCGAACCACACAATGTTGGTGGGAAGCTTAGGGCAACTTAGGGACTTAAACGATAGATGGCGCCATTGCAAGAGTGACAATGACAGCGACAATGTATGTGCATTGCACATACGCCCAGTTGGCGAGCCAAAATTACTTTTTATGCCCTTTTAAGTTGACAAGCTTCGATGGTGCAAGGGAAGGTGGCACAAAAGGGGGATATAACTTTTCCATTAAGACAACAACAGGAACTGCAGTGCGGATGCGAATGCCACGAGTAAACATTAAAATAGTTTGGGGATTTGTATTTATGTTGATTGCATTGTCGGGCCACGTAACTGACATGGCCAACCACGAGTGTGTGTGTGTGTGTGTGTGTGTGCAAGTATACGAGTGCCTGAGTATGTTAGAGAAGTGGGATTTGTGTGAGAAATTGAAAAGTTGATGCCACGTACCGGCTGCTGCCTGCAGATTTGCTCTGCCAATGCACGAGTTGAATGCAATTTTGTGCCCTGACATATGCAAAAACTGCAAAATGCAAACTGCAAACGGCAAAGGCAATGGCAAATGGCAAATGGCAAACTAAGAATTTAGAATTGAGAACTGTGAACTGTGAACTGCAAACTGTAATGTGAAAAGTTCAGAGTGCAAAGAATCAAACAGTGAAGTGCCTGGATCCATGTGGAGACCAGCAACTACTACTGGCCAAAACATGTACGCAAATCAACAACAACATTGCCAACTACATAAAACAGCAAACTTTATTGCTCTGTCCCGCAACGCACCGCGCCACACCACAGTCTGTGGCATGCACCTGTTTCAACTTCACTTGAAGCAGTTTTATTTATAGATGCACTGCAGCGCCGCCTGCCTATTTGCCATGTTTGACCCACATCAAGTGCCTGACAATTTCTAGTTATTAATATACAGCCCCAAAGGAGCACCTCGAGAGCAGGGCCAAAACTCTAGACAGCTGTTGTGCTCTTGTTCTTGATGCCGTTGCTGATGATTCGCTGGAAATACAGTTATCAGCCCAGAGTTTAATTGTCAGACTGCCTTATGAATGCTGCAGGAAAATGAGAAATTTCTAAAATAGCAAACCCCAAATTTTGTGCAACTTTTGAAACGAAAAACAATATCAAATTTTGCATAGCAAACTGGCTAAAAACAGTTTGGACCAAACTAATTACAGGCAACTTGATTATATGATAAAACTTGAATTAACTGCAGGCAGCATTTAGTTATTTTTGGTCTGCAATTTTAGTTGCAATTTGTGTTAAAACTGAAGCATTAAAAATGGTTCGAATGAGCAACTATTCAGCAGAATAAGATTTACACAATATTGATTTAGTGTACTTTAATAATTCATATTCTAGACAAAGAATACATTATTAATTAAAAGTAGTATTAATATGTACTTACATCATAATAGTTCAACCTAGTTTCTCGTATTAATCCAAATTACTTTAGCTAGTCATATCGTTTAGTTAGATGCCAACGCTATGTGAGTGATCCACTTTCACTATGTAATCCCATAAATAAAACAACTGCCAAAGAGCTGTCATTCAACATTATAAGAAACCCTGCCCCTTTCAATTTGCAAATATGTACTCGATTCCATCCCAGGGGATTACAATTCCAATTAATTGCAATCCACACAAATCTCACATCGATCAGCATTAGTTCAGACTTGCCATTGCAGCTAATTAGACAGTCACATCACGAGTTTGACTCGGCAAACAAAGCCAGTTTGTGTCGAATTCGTTTCAAGTTTGCGATGGACACTAGGGAGGTAGGCTGCTCCTTGGGGATTTGGGGGCGACTGCAGTGAAACGCCTGTTGGCAATTTATCTATATCGAAGTGGCATTAAAAATACAATGACCACACTTCTTGACGTGCCATGGTCAAATTTTTGTGCATTTGTCAAAGTGAAAATAAATCAGAAAACGCCAAACAAACAAACGCAAAACGCAACGCAAATGACAAATTTTCTTTAGATTTTTGGCAATTGTTTTCAGAGTTTTTTTTTCTTATTTTGTTATTGTTGTTTTTTTGCTTTCCCTCAATTTGCTTCAATTCGTTGCGTTGGTTTTTTTTCGATTTTGTTTGTTTTTTGCTTTCGCTTAGAATAAAGAAATGCTTCATGCACCCGAGCTAATGAGCAATGTGACACAGTTTGCAGGACGCCCACGTTTGGGTAGATTAGGCTGTTTTTTAGTGAGGAGGATTCAACCTCGATTCGATGACAGCGTGCCGTGGCGGCAAATGTGTGATTCTTGGCTGCTGGCTACTGGTTTGCTGGTTTGCTAGTTTGCTAGTTTGCTGCCTGTTGTTTAAAAATATCAGCAAAATATAAAATGCAAATTTTATGCCACATTTAAAATAGCCGGCGCAATGTTTTGTAATTTATCAACGACCGCCCGCATAACGAACTGGCAATAAGACGCAATGTGGGGCGTGGCAGGCGTGTGACTGCAACTACAGCTGTGTCGTCGACGCACGACGACAACGTTGGCGAAATTGTTGCAACAGCAACAGCAACAGCAACATCAACATCAACAGCCAGCAATGGCAACGGCATCGCCAATGCAGACATTTCTTGACACTTCTCTAAATAGTTTGCGTGCGACGCAATGAGAGAGCGCAAGTGCGTTTGCCTTGTGGCCACAGCGGTAGTGGGGACGGCAGAGGGGGATTCAGCTAGCGGGGGCTGCCACACGGTCACTCGAGTGCCAAAATGTCCCCGCACGCCATTAAAAATGTTGCGAAAATTACACAGCAAACTGAAAGGTGTTCTAATGAGGCGTGCGCCGGAGTCTTCAATGTGTGTATGTTACATTTGCATATATATATACATATATATATATATGTACATTTGTATACATATATTAATGTGGGTGTAAATGTGATGTGGGTTGCTTGAATAACTGTGGCATGAGTGAGATCTCTATGCTTAAAGCGAAATAATGTGATGAAGCATAAACTACTAAGCACGAGCATTTAATTTAATCGGCTCGATGTTTCTCGCAATTTCCACAAAAATGCACAAACTTTACGTATTTAATTAGGAGAAAGCTTTTAAAAATATTGGCAGTTTATTTAATGGAAAGCAATTTTCGACAGCTTTCTGGCATAAAAAATCCAACCACACTTCAGCATTAAAGTGCAATTTATAAACTACCTTTAAATGCAAATCGAATTAAAAACGTTGAGTTCGAGTAAAGTGCATTTAATTAAAATAAATGCTGAGATTAAAGCTACTCTATGCAAACAACTTTAAGACCCATATTAATCAACAGCATTGATAGGGAATTTATGGTAATTTTCAGTAGTTGTAAAAGCCACAAAATTCTATTTATCGCTATAGCTATAGCTACATAATGCGACCCTTGCTCATTTTGATTTGTTGTAGCCAAGTTCAATAACCACAGATTCACCTGCTCAAATGCCAACCCCATGCGGCGACCCAATTACTCAGCCATTGGCCTCAATTTAAATGCTGCAATCCTCAGCGAATGAGTTCAAAATCAAGGTCGTATTGGATACAGAGGGATGCTGTGGGGTGGCTAAGGAATGGTCATGCTACATCATCCATGGCTCGTACTCGATGCCATGAATACAAATTGTTGCATTTATTACACAAAATGAACAGAAAAAAGAAAATATGGAAAACGGAATTCCATTTCAATAAAACGTCGCTACAGTCAAATGCAATTGAAGAGAAACAGTTGAAGCTTATTAAATGTATAAAGCAATGCGAGAAGAACATGGAAATTGACCTTACTGATTGCCAGAGGGGGCTAACAAGTGGGGCAGACGGCACGCACACATGTTGCACGGCAACTTGGAAGAGCAGAACTTCAGTACTCGTACTCGGTAATTGCCAAGAAAAATATTTTTCAATAAGCCAGCATACAGAACGAAGCGAAATGAAAAGAATTTAAAAATACGTAAAACAATAAAAACAAAACCAAAGCAAGTGCCATAAGAAGGGGAGCAAAACCCACCTGCAGACTGCTCGAGCTACACAATGTATCTCACCATCTCTCCCTCTCTTTCTTCTCTGTCGACTCTCTTTCTCTTGTAAACTGGAATGCAACAACACACACACACACACACACACAACCGCACAATTTCTTCCTTTTAATACTCTACTCGTTGCTAGCATTTTTTTCGCCATTGTTCCTTTTGTTTATTTGCACAAATGCGTGAGCTTTCATTTGGATTTTTCCGGCGAATTCCAAATCAGCATTCGCATTGAACACTAATCAAATGTGGATGCTCGAGAATTGTAGTCGAAAAATGCTGGAGAAAAAAACGTTGAAAAACTTGGAAACGCGGCCTGTTGCTCTGTCGAACATATGTCTGCAATATGCAAAAGTAATGCACAAGCTCCGACAATGGCCAAATGCTCGTAACCGGCCGTAAACCAGCCCGTAATACCCGCCACATCCCCGCCATTCCGTCATCATGGCTCTCTTTAGCCCTGGCATACGCTCGACACAAAGTTTTACATGAATTTTGACTTTGGCGCGCATATACATATAGCGAGTGAGCGTAAACTTGTGTGAGTGTGTGTGTGTGTGTGTGTAAACATTGCGCAAAACCGAAAACAACGAAATTATTCATACGCCACGTTGTACCGCAGCCAGGCAAAGACGTCAGCGAGACGCGGCTGATTCAGACAGCAACCGAACGAAATTTGACTACAAAAATGGGCAAAATACAAAACAGAATCAACAGCCTCCATGTGTCGGGGTCTGCTTCGTGTGTGTATGTGTGTGTGTGTGTGTATGAGACTGTATGCGTGTGGCTTTTTCAGCAATTTTTGCGGCATGTTTTTCACACTTTGGCGCGCAGCTAGGCCAAAAACAATTGAACACGACGCCCTGGCTGCCATGGATATCAGAAATGTTCGTGTTCGCATTGTTTTTGTTCACGTTGTGGTTGTTGTTGCCACTGTTGATGATGCAAGTGCAAATTTATTTGCCACTTTGTTGCGCGTCCAGCGGCAATTTCAAATATGTTTTGTTGACTGACCGCCCAAAAAGGGATTTCAAATGATTTTCATTTGCCACTCTCGTCAAAATATACAACAACTAACATTGCTGAAACTATAAAGCTCTTATCATCGCGAACAATTAATATTCTACTCTAATGTAGATTAAATAGTATTTATAATACTATTTGACAATCCTTTTGAATGCTTGTCAAATTGAGTGACAATTGCCATCATTAGATATGCATTTGATACAAATCATTTTTGTAGTTTTTAGTCAAAAACTTTGCAGACGAATTTTAAGTCAATCATTCAAACAACAGTTCGTTTGCTGGAATGTTGACTCGAAATATTCGAGTCTATAACATCCATTTCAACTTAAAGCTTGCAAAATCTCTATTTAGTCAAATGGTTCAATGTTTATTCATATTATTAAATGAAAACTTCTGTCATAACTCTCTTATAGCGTATTGTATAAAGAAAATCATGCATTTTATTTGATACTAAAATGATTATCTAATAAAGCAACTCGTCAGTTAATTCAAAGGCTAGCTACGCTTTCGGCATATTAAATAAATAATCAAAATGTTGAATAGCCAACGTGATGCTGGAGCAAAAGGAGAAGAAGAAGAAGGAGAAGGGAGCACATTGGGGGCTAAAAATAGCCGCTGCGACACTTACTTAAAGTGTTTAAGAGCACAAACAAACACAAGCATCACTCGTACACACAACAGCAACAGCAACAGCAAGAGCAACAACAACACCTTATGCCCCACTCAACACTAAAAATTACATTGAAAATGGCCATAAAAAAAAGGCAGGCGAATGCCACAAAAACAACGAGCAGAACAAACAACAGAACAGGCATCAACAGGGCGGCCCTTTTGCCTCTTATTTCTCATTTGGCTTTCATTAAATTTGATTTTATTATTGTTGTTTGCCGCTGCCGTTGATTGTCGCACGGCGGCTAATTTTGAGCGCAGTCCGTTGCTCGATGCTCGGTTTGCTTGCTGCTCGCTTTGCATGTTAATAAAAAGGCCATAAAAAAGGAGGCAACGTCTGTCGGCCAAATGAAAATTCTTCAATTCATTTGGCATATCAAAGCTAAAAACTGCAGTTTTACTGCCCCGCCCCCACAATTAGTTTTAGCGAAATATATATATTCATATGTACATATGTATGGCATAATTTACAATCACAATATATAAAATATCGAAAGGAAAAATAAAAATCGCAACAACAACAATTTAAAAGAGTGTCAAGGCTTTTGGGACCAATCTGAGCCACACAAATATTCGTTTTTCTTGCGGGTTTTCCAACTATTTGTAAACAATACGTATTGTTGTAAACAAGCCATTTTACGACTATTTGCTTGTCTCTCACTCTACTCTCGATCACGTTATTGTTCTATTGCCAGCTTTTTAGTGTGATCAATTCTGGGTATTACAATAATTTATTTATTTTTAAATACGTTTGATTTTGAGGCCTCTGGCCGTTTGTCTGATTGTCTGCCTTTGAGGCGGGACGGAAAAGTGGTGGAAATTTTGAACTTTTTATTGTTTTTTTGCCTTAAGCAAATACAGAAGATGATTAATGGCCACTGAGCAGCTGCTAAATAGGAGACAATTGTATGGACTTTGCTTAGTAAATATTTTTAATTTATTCTCAATTTCTTTGATGCTGATTTTGCTTAACACTTTTGCTACACACAGCATTTCATTTATGCTTTTAAACATTTGCGAGCATTTGATTTAATTTTTGTGTGTGTGTGGCGGTTTTCCCTTGGCGGTATTATTAGTCATTATTTGTGGCGCATTATTTGAATTCAATAATTGCAATTTATCAGCATTTGCATTTTTCTAAAATGACTACAAAATGTATTATTAACAGCTCGTTAGCACGCGAGGGAGCCCGTTATCTCTAATTGCCCCCATTTGATGCAGCAGTCAAATCCATTGCCTTAAGCCAATAAATAAATAATAACAAACGAGGCTAATCTGGTATTAAGGGATCCTTAAAGTTGGCATTTCATTACGTTAACTATTTTTAAAGGTATAATTAATTTTTGTTGATATTGTTTTGACATTTCCGGCTGGCAAAACATGTGAGAAAAATTGTTAAAAACATATATAAATATATAAAATCAAAATAATATTTTTTGTTGGGCTAATTTAGAGGCCTAGAGGCCGGTTGGCTGTCATTATTTCGAAAATTTTAAGTAGACACGTCAGCGGCTTTTTAGTGGCAGCAAAGCAGGAAAAACAAAGTGCCCCCATCCCCATCCCAAAGTCAGCAGCAATTGCTGGCGTTCCTTAGCAACAACAACAACAACAACAATAGGAAGAGAACTGAAAATTAAAACAAACAAAATGCTGAAAGGCAAACTAAGAGCCAAACTCGGGGGCACAAAGTTAATGCCAGTCAAGACAGTCAAGTGCCGCCCGACTGACTGACTGACTCAGAGAGAGCGAAAGAGCAAAAGAGCGCGAGAGTGGCAGCTAGAGAAAAAGAGAGAGAAAGAGTGTGTGTGATAGAGTGGGAGAGAGCGAGTAAATTACGCATAAATCTTTCAATTGAAGCGAGCAGGCAATCAGATTGAAACGTTTCGGGGATGCAATGTTTGGATTTGCCTCTAGTTAATTACCGGAGCAATCTAAGAAGTAGTATTTGGATTTGTTGTTTGCTTGGGTTAGTGAACTCCGAGGATCAATTGTGCGATCGATAGAGTTGTTTCTTTTTTTTTTTAAGATATATGGATAAGTTCTAGGCATACCCTCACAATATTTGCAACATTTTGCTGGTGGCTCATCGTTGGTGGCATCGGCAATGATCGGCATGGTCCCTTGCCCTTGCCCGTTCCCGGCTCAACCGACTTCACTCGCTGGCGCTCGCAGTCCTCGTCGGGATTTGTGTTGTCGTGCGTCTCCGCCTCCTCACGCCCAACACAGTGTCAGCTGGCACATCGTTTGACACACACACACACACGCACACACACACACGCACAACACAGCACGCAAAACACAACACACTTTCAACAAATCGCGACACTCGCGTTGGCAATGATTGTGCGGCGACGGGGCGGGGGGGAAACGACGGCGGGGGAAAACTCGTAACAGATCGGGGTGTTTCTAGATGTTCGCCGTGTCTTAACCACCTGACTGCAAATCAAATCGAATCAAATCGAATCGAATCGAATCGTTTATTTTTTATCTTTTAGCACTTTCGTTTGTTTTGGTTTTTCTGGAATGTTAACAGCATTTTCTGCACAGTTTTTCCTGTTTTTTCTTTTGGCCTCACACTTGACTTTTGGCCATTTGAGATAGCGCACAGGATCCGTGTGTGTGATATGAACTGAATGTGATCTCAACCGATCTGAACTGGGTTCGCTTCGGTTTGCTACTGTCAGTGTCTAGTCTGTTTGGTTGGGGACGTCACGCCGTGGCTATTTCTAGTCTTTGGCTTTCACATTGCGCTTTTCCGTGAAAATTGTACGAGACGTTCAAACGTGAAACCTCCGCAGAGACCACTGAGCAGACACACACACGGGCCGGCCGTCTCGGGCCGTGCCGTGCAGCCAGCCAACCGTTTGCCAGCCAGCCAAGAGATTTTTCGAATTAGAATTTTGAATTCGTGATCGTGATCGTGATCGTGCTCGTGCTCGTGCTCGCAGCCAGGCTGCGTTCTTCGAAAACAACCGAAAAATCAGACGAAATTTCTCAACGAGCATCGTCAGCAACTGTTAGATAATTTGGCGTCGGCGCGGCCAAAAAAGTTTTTCACCATTTTCCTCAATGAAACAATGAACTTTCACATTTCGAACAGGCCGCATACAACTGCGCTCTCCCTCTCTCTCTCTCTCACTTCTTCTCAATCTCTTGATTTCGAAAACATTTTCGAAAATAGCATCGACAACAGCGAGAACGTCACACAGACAGAGCGTGAGAGAGAGAAACTGAGAGCAGGAGATCGTTTCGACTCATTTTCGAAAAGTTTTCAAAAAGTTTTTCCATTTTCTATGCTCCGCATTTCGGTAGTGTTTTTGCACCCTACGCGGCGAGTTCTTGACACGGCATTCAGGATTCCATAGACGATTCGCACGCTAAGTGGGTTTGTGGGTCAAGGCACTAGCAATTAGCGAAAAACTCGAATAAATTGAATTTCAGGTGATATTTGAAACAAAGTTCTCCATTGACGCAAGTCGAACCAAGGCAGTTTCTCAACTTTTTTTTTTTAATTTTAAAAAAACAATCTTTGAAAACAAATTGGCAGCACTTTCACTGCACTGAAAGACACTCAGTTCTATGTAGAGATCCAATTCGAGTAATTGCAAATGATGTGCATTATGCTCTTAAATCTATTAACTCTGACCTCATAACCGTTCGCTTGTTCAATAATTGATATCTAATGAATTTTGCATACTCAACAGAGCTCTGTTACTTAACTAAACACGCAACAGCTTGAGGATTTATAATAGTATGTACTAATGATTTGGCAATTGGCCAACAATTCTTAACTACATAAGAACACAGACCCACATACATATAGTACAAGCATAAGCGAAGCACTATGAAAATCCTTGCTAAGCGGCAATAACAAACAGACAACGACCTTGACGAAGCAAGTAAGAGTGAATTGAACTAGTCAGCCCGACAAGGAGATACTCTATAACGCAGAGAAGCGCATATACATTAATGTATTTTGCATTTCATAAATAGAAAAATAAACAAAAACATTTGGAATTATTATATATCTGTTACTCTGATAGATGGGACAATCAACCGAACTGTTGAAAGCTTAAAGAGTTTTCGAACTCTGCGACTCTCTTGTACATTAATTGTCTTTCAAGCTGTTACTTCCACAATGCTTTAAACATTTCAAATATATACAGACACCTTATAAAGTACAACATTTGCAGCAACTTTCGCCAGAAGTGAACATAAATTCGCATAAACAAATTCACAATTTGGCGAGCGCCGTGAAGAGGCCAATTATCGATAACAACAAATATAATTTAGATGATTTTTGTAAAATAATCTAAACATAGCACGAATTGTCGGCACAACAACGATTTGTGTAGAAACACCTGAATGACTAATCGAAGAGGTAATTGCTCTCCCTCCGTATTGGGGCTCTCTTTAGTTTTCCCTCAAACGAAACGGTAGAGAATGAAGTAAAGTGGCAATTTAAATTTAGAAATCAGACAAATAATTAAGTTAAATATAGCATAAATATGATTTGAAATCGCGATATATACTCGATGTCCAATAAAATATGTGGAAAATATAAAGAAAAGACATTTCGAGCGCAACGTTGGTATAAATAAATAGCAATCAACCAATTTTCACGCCCCCACCCAAGTGACATCCCCTTCGCATATAGACACTCGTACAGCAAAAGCCAAATAGCAACTATAAATAAGAAAATTGACTCAGCTTTTGATTTTATTGTTGTTGTTATTCATTCACCTCCACCCAGACCCCCTGCGACTTCTTGTTTAGCGACAAAATGTTGTGCACGAAATGTGAAAAGATTTTTAGAAAATAATTTTTAAAATTTATTGCCAAATTGGGCACAAGTCAAGAGTCGTACGTCAACAACTGTCGGACACTGTAAAGGGGGCTCGAGCAAACGAAAGCCCCCCAAGGGAGCGGAAGGAGGCGCGCGGGGAATTTACGTGGGCAGATTCCCAGACTTAGAACTAATTACTAATTGCACACAACGTACATTTAGCCAAAAAAGTTGTTGCCGTCTGGGAAAACTGCACATTTTCACATACCAAATCGCCAAACACACACAATTTTCTTCCATGCTGCAATGTCAGGGACACAAGAAACGACAACAACAACAACAAAAAGGAGGTGAATTTATGGCACAGAGGAGGAGGAAGGGACGAAATTTATTGTGCACATGTTTGAAAACATAAAAAATTATGTGCAATGACATTTAGCAACCATTAGAATTGTTATTATTGTTGCTACAGTACGTTGTTAGTTGTTGTTGTTGTTGATGCTGTCAAGCACCTCGCCCAGGGTCAGATGAAATAAAATTTGCAAATAGTTTTTGGCATATGAATTATGAGTGGGCCGGCAATGTTTATGGCCCACTGTGCTCACGCTTACTTGCCCAATTCATTGCTCAAATGTCTTTTTTGTTGCAGGCAACAAGCAACAGTAACAACAACGATATGAGCATTTACTTATTTATTTTCCTCCCAATTTTCTTCTTCAAATTTCTCTGCATTATGCTCGTAAATTATAAAAGCGGGTAGCATAAAAAAGGAAAATGGAAAAAGAAAAGATCAGCCAGAGAAACTGAAATCGAGCGCGTCAGAATTTTTTTCATTTTGCTTTTCTTTTTCGTTTTTCATCTTTTTTGCCCTGTTGGCGTGGGCGAGAAATTGAAAAACATTTTTCACTATGCGAAAGTTGCTCGACTTGACGTCGTTTATAATGACGAAATGCTAAGCATTCAGTTTAGAAATGCCATAAACAAACAACAAACAACCAAACAACAAATGGCAACAGCAACACCAAATGCCAATGGCAAAGGCAACGGCAATGCATAATACGTATACGCATACAAAGAGTCGGTTGGCAGTTTTAGCGATTTGCCAAATTAAACATCAGCCTGCAGTTTATTCCATTATTTAAATATCGTTGCTTTAGTTTTTAGCATATTTATTGCCTAGACTGATTTCTTTCAGCAGCAACAGCCAATCTCGGAAATATTCAAGTGTTTTCTGGAATTAGTTCATAAACAATATAGCACTCAGTTTATCGTAATGCATTTTAAAAATATTATATGTTTTTAAAAGGCTATTTATTACTTAATGTTATTGCAAGAATTTTTAAAAACAGGTGGCAATCTGTTTTTTTTTTTTTAATTTTCTCTTTTAACGTAGTAGGCGTTTATTGTTGAATTTAACATTTTCTATAATTATCGCTATCGATATTACCTTTTGAACAGATGGCTGGGCCTGTCAAGGATCCCTGTAAGCCATGCGCTAGTCGCATTGAGACTTGCCTGCAACGCAACAACTACCAGGAGCAGAAGTGTCTGCATGTGCTCGAGGAGATGCGTCAGTGCTGCTTGAAGTGGCAGAAGGAATCATTTTGTTGCAATGGTATCGATATAAAAAAGGCATATATAAAGGAAACTGACACCAGAGATACAAAATAATTGTATAATAAATATTAAATCTAAATAAATTGTTGACAACTTTCTGCAACAAATTGACAACAAATTAATTTTGGGGTGGGAAAAGTGTCAAACAACAGCTGCAACTACACACGAACAAATTGTTTAGTTCGGTTGCCTTGAGTTCAGTCCAAACAAATCCAAATGCATCCAATGGAAACCAGTCTCGAAATGGTTAAAAGATTGTTGTATATTTCGAGCAAAATGACAATTAAAGAAGCATTTTTTTAGCTGTCACTTTTGTTATCCAAGTGGAATGACAGTCCTCGACAGTTGCCCTGAGGAAATTTGCTGATGGAAAATTTGCTACTGTTTATTTCATAATCTTTGATAATTTATGTGATTACTTAAATGAGCAATGTTATGTGCCGAGAAAAGAAACCGAATAAAACTATGCCAAGAACAACTAATTGGTGCACACAAAACCAAATAGAATAAATATACATTCATATATGCATGTATATACATATGTACATACATATGTATGGTATGTTTGGTTGTGTGTTTATGGTAGAAAACAGTGGGGCAGAAAAGTATGCGGATGAATAACTGCAACAGGTGCCGGCATATGTTGGACATGGACTTTCAACTGCCACTGTGCGGGCAGTGTTGTGCGGGCAACGTGACAACACGCCACAAACTAGCAACATTATAAACACGACAACAACTCATTAATTATGGCAAATAAAGCTGGCGATGCGACCAAAACCAAATTCATTTTTAAATATCAAATTTAATTGGTGAAGAGCGTGAAAAGAAATGATGAAAAGTGCAGAACTGCTTAAATCAAACTGTCGATAACTTGAATGAACTTTACGTCAATTACAGTACTAAGCTAAGATAATATCGTAATCACCTTCTCTGCTGCGCACAACATAAACTTCGATAATTCGACCAAACGATAGTCAACTTCTCTGCTGCAGACAACATAAACTTCGATAATTCGACCAAACGATACATATGTATGTGCATCGATTATTGCACTTCTTTCTTCATCTTCACTATTTACTGTTCACTTTTCGTGTTGGTTCGCAATTCTGTGATATTTTGCTCATCAATGCCGCTTGATACACAACCGTTGCAATAAATACCAAAATCAGCTAATAATAATGTTACAAAAATGCAACAGGCAAACTAGTACGAGTAGAGCAATTCGACAGTCGAATGCGCTTTCCAATGAGATTCTTATACGATACACATTAGCAACAGGTTGCAGACATTTTTCTTCAGAAAGAGTATGCGACATTCGAGCTTCGCTGCTTTTGCTGTTGCAATAGTTGTACTGGCTGCGGTTTACACTTGTTATTCGAATCATTCGACAAGCCATAAAACGTAAATGGTCCGCAAAGAGGAACAACGACGCCGCCCACAACTACAACAGGATTGTATAGGGTTAGGTACACGACAACCCCCCCTATAGCCAGCCACAAGTTGTAAATATGCAAGCTACCAGAAATTTATTGTTTTAATAGTCAATGGGGGCAGTTCAATAAATTCGTAGAAGTGAAATGAAAATGATACCGAGTGTTCCAATTCGATTACATTCGATGCGTTTATTCACGCACGTAACGAGCAACACACACACGAGTACATTAAGACCGAGAAAGAGAGACGGCAATCGGACCAGCTGCACATGCGACTTCATATTGGAAAAGGGCGTCGCAACGAAGCCGGCAAAACAAAGACGCGAATATGACACAAAAGCGACAAAGCAAAAGCGCAAGCCAGTCGAAGAAGAAGAAGACGAGGCACCGCAAAGCGTTTTTAACTTTTTCGCATTTTCCCACATTCGCTCACAACGCAAAAGCAAACAACTAGTGGCAGGGCAGAACATTAATAACGACAGCATAACTAGAGAAGCGCCAGTGCCAGCGCCTCTGTCTCCAAGTTGCACCCAAAAGCAGATTTTAGAAATAGAGCAACTATACACGCACACTCGGACATAAAATCTCACGCACACACACTTGTAATGGGGGGCAACAATAAAAATAAACAAAAGCTACACATAAAAAATAGCAAAATTACCTCAGCGCTGCTGCTTCTGCTTTTGCCTCTGCTGCGCTTGTTGTTGGATTCCGTTCCCGTTTGCTCTGTGTGTGAAGGCGTCTCGGGCGACGGGCGATTGTTATTGTTACTGCGGCGCTCGCTGTCCAGTTGGCACTATAGCTTCAACACGGATTTCATGATATGTATTGAGAACTTTAAACACTTATTGCACATAGGGACACTGCAATTATTGCTTTTTACGCATCAAAGTTGCTTAATTTTAGAATTTTATGCACAGACGTCGCGGAATTCACAAAAACACTTGCATTGCACAGTGGCGCCGCCTGCAGCTGTTCGTGTTAACTAACTCTCAACATAATTAATTTCAGTTGGCAGCCCACAAAGGCAGGGTTGCATGTGTTGTATGGCCGATAACAATGCTTGTGCAACTCTGACGACGCCGTCATGCAGTTTGACCGTGTCACAACCAGGCTTTCAAGTTGCAACCCTATTAAGACGCCGGAGAGGGTATAAAGAAAAAAAGAAAACGAGCCGCTTAGCTCCGAAATTGAAAAAACGCGCAGCCAGGCAACGAGAGAAAATTAATTAAATAGTTATACAGGTAAGCAGTAAATTAAATGTGCAAAAATATGGAATTAAATTTAACACTCATTTCTCACGTGTACTTTTTTATCAACGCGCAATCCAGTGCTGACGAAACGTGTCTGGTTTCTGAGTCTGCGTCGGGTCAAGAGACACAAACGAGAGCAAACGCAAGAACAAAATGTCGGACATCTCCAGCACTCAGCTCCGAACCGAGATCCAGGCCGTACTCAAGGATGCTGATCTCTCGACAATTTCAGCCAAGCGCGTACGCGAACAGGTCGAAGGCAAACTCAACTGTTCCCTGCTAAGCCGCAAGAAGGAGTTTGACAAGATTGTGATGGAAGTCATCAATGAGCAGCAGGAGGAGGATGATGACGACGATGAGGATGATGATGGCAAGGATCCCGATGCCGATCCCCAAGACGATAGCGAGCCCAGCGAGGAGGATGAGGTGGCCAGCAGCAGCGAGGAGGAACAAAAGAAGAAGAAGCCGGCACCCAAAAAACGTCCACAGCCGACCAAGCACAAGGTATCCGCCAAGAAGAAGCGCAAGACCCTCAATGCCGACGATTCCGGCACCGAAAGTGATGCCGGCTCTGATTCCGACTACGAGGTGGTCAAAAAACCAACCCCCAAGAAGAAGGCCAAGTCCACAACCAGTAGCGGTACCGCTCGCAAAAGCACCGGCTTCACCCGCGCCTACAATCTGTCGCCGGAACTATCGGCTCTCGTCGGCGCCGATTCTCTGCCCCGCCATGAGGTAGTCAAGAAAGTGTGGGCCATCATCAAGGAGCGCGACTTGTATGATCCCAAGAATAAGCAGTTTGCCATATGCGACGACGAGCTCTTGAAGGTTATGAACGTAAAGCGCTTCCGCACCTTCGGCATGCTCAAGCACCTCAAGCCGCACTTCCTTGACTAAGAAGCCTTCGCAGTCGCTCCCCCTCGCCGCCAATCCCCCCACCAGCTCCATCTCCCCTCCATCCAGATGCAATTTGGTCAGCATGCACCAACACACATACACAAACACCTACACGATACAGACATCCACACTAGCACACACACACACACACATCGCTTAACATTAAGTTTAGTTTTTTGATTTCTGTTTTGAACGAATCCACACACACTTTCGGCTCTGCGACATTTGTTTGTTCCAATTTCTTTATAAGATTTAAATTTCGGCTCGCGGTGTAGACGATGGCTTCGATGACCTATTTCGTCCCCACCAATTGCGTTAGGATTAACAAACCTAATTAAGACGAATCTACAAATACTTTCATGTAGTCTACGGCATTTTAAGTAACAAATGATAACAACGGCAACAAAAAGCATTAAAATAACGTCATAAAAATTAATGGTATAATTTTTTGTAACGTGTAATTTACGATTTATGATAAAAATATCAAAGAAAAAAAAAAAAATTTAAGGCATAATATCAAATAAAATAGACGAGTGATGCATCTGATAAAATAACAATGAATTGTAATGATTTTACAAATTTCAGAAAAGGGGGAATTGATTTGAAGTTGTGTAGCAAAGTTTCTTCAGATTGTCATTTTGAAGCCTCCAAATATTCTTGGTTAAGAAAAATTAAACATTGGGCTATATCAAAAAGATTTTAAATTTTTCGCTGCACTTTTTTATTTAGAAAGAATAAAGTAGAGTCGTATATTCATTTAAGCTTCTCCAATTTATTATTTTGTTTTTATAATTAACAAAAAATTATTCGGCTGCCAGTCCTGATTTTGTGATAGTTGAAAAACAAACACTAGGATTGCTCAATAAAACGTTTCTTTTTTTTATTGTTTTTCGCATTTCTCACAATTTATGCTCAAATTTTATTCATTTTTTTTTACAAACATTTTCTGTTTAAATTTCACGTTTTGTTCAATTTTTGTTTTATACATAAAGTTGTCTAGTTTATATGTATGTATATGCATGTGTGTATATATAGTTCTTTATATTTATCAATATCTGATATATGCCTGCGTGTACCTGTGTTGGTGAGTACCTCAATAATTGAATAAATGGAATTATTTGCACTGCATTTTCGTCAATTAACTTTCGATTTCATCGTTAACGACGCCTCGTTACAAAGGGGATACAGAAATTGTGGAGCGGGAAGGGTAACAAATTGCATAATAAAATCGTAAGTACATAAACAAATATATAATTATAAAAACAAATCGTACAAATACAAATAGTTAGTATTAATTATTTAGTAAATTCTAAGCAACGGCAATAAAACGTTTCAAGTTTCTAAATTCAAATATTAAGTACAGCAATGACAAGGGGAGGGGGAGAGCTTAAAGTGTGTGATTTTGTGTGTTGGGAAGCGAGTGGGGTAGTCACCGAAACCGTTAGTTCTAGTGTTGCGAAATGACAAAATGTGGCGCGTAAATTAAATACTTTTGCGGCTGTTAATCGATTAGTTTAAAGTTTACAATTAAAATGCTAGCAACTAAAAGCATCCGTTTTGTGTTAATTTGTTGTGAACTAAGCAAATACAATTTGTATAGTAACTTTAGTGTTTGTGTTAGTGTTGTTATGTTTTTGTTTTTCTTTTTTTTTTTTTTGTTGTCAACAAATGTTTGGAGAACTTAAGAATTCTCACATAAATAGTTTATAATCTTGCAAAGAAAATACTTTCGTTGGCGTTGTGTTTCTAATTGTTTGTTGTAGCTGCTGTTATTGTCACCTTAGTAGCGATAATAGTTGGGCTTGAAGGGACCCGCCTTGTTAAGGCCCATGTACTTGGCCTGCTCGTCGCTGAGCTCGGTGAGATGGGCATCGAACGTGGGTAGATGCAGACTAGCCACATACTCATCCATCTTCTTGGGCAGCAGATAAACATCGGACTTGTAGCGACCGGGCGGGGCATTGAAAAGCTCGATGAGCGCCAGCGCCTGCGTTGCAGATGTGATGGATACCGCAAACGAGGGTATGCTGGAGCAGCTCAAATTGACAAGTCGACCCTCGGCGAGCAGTATGATGTACTTGCCCTCGGGCCAAATGATGTGATCCACCTGGGAGCGCACCTTCTCCCAAGTCAAATCCGGTGTGCGCAAACCATTCACATCGATCTCGGTGTTCGAGTGTCCCATGTTGCAAATGATGCAGCCGCTCTTCATCTTGTCCATGTGTTCGCGCACCACAACGTTCTTGTTGCCCGTCGCCGTCACCACAATGTCCACGTTGCGGATCACTTCGTTTAGCTTAACCACACGGAAGCCATCCATGCTGGCCTGCAGCGCACAGATTGGATCGATCTCAGTGATGTACACAATGCAGCCCTGTGCATGAAGATTAACAAACGCTCTTAGTTAAATGTCTTGTGAATCCTTATGCGATCACTCACCTGACCCTTAAGCGCCTGGGCACAGCCCTTGCCCACATCGCCGTAGCCACAAACGACAACCTGCTTGCCACCAAACATAACATCCGTGGAGCGCTTAAGACTGTCCAATATGGACTCCTTGCAGCTGTACAGATTGTCAAACTTTGTTTTGGTCACCGAGTCATTCACATTCATGGCCGGGACTGTCAGTTTGCCCGCCTTGGACAGCTGGTAGAGACGATGCACACCCGTAACGCTCTCCTCGACGATGCCCTTGACCAGCTTGAACATGGTTGGATACTTCTTGAGCATCAAATGGGTGGCATCGCCGCCATCGTCCAGTATCATGTTGGGCTGCCAGTTCTCGGCATTGACGCAGCGATCGATACACCACCAGAAATCCTCCTCCGTCTCGCCGCGCCAAGCAAAGATCGGTATGCCCGACTCGGCCAAAGCAGCGGCCACTTCGTTCTGCAAAGACAGAGAGAGCGAGAGAGTTGTGAGAGGGGAAGTGAGTAAGCATAGCACTTTACTGATAAGCTGACAGCTCTTGGTGCTTAGTGTATGTGTGATTCAATGTGTCAATAAAGGTGTCGATAAGGGCAGGGCACAGCCCCCGATCCCCGATGCGTGCTTATGTGGGTGTCGCGATTAATTAGACGGCATATAAAAATGTGCAAACAGCTTGGAGCAGCTCCATGTTAATTACATTCGCTATGGCCTCACAAAAGGGAGCTGGAGTTGGACTGGAGACGTGACTGGTGCTAAGCGCCAGAAACCAGTTTCCCTCTTGCCTTTCCTCCCCAGTTAGAGAGACAGACAGACGCGGGGCAGGCGAGACCCAATTTCGGGCGTACACACATCAATTATCAGCGTCGCCTCTTTGATTGCCAAACCACTTGAGCCGCCCGCGACCCCTTTAACTCTCTGGCTGCGTCGGTTGATTGATGATTTGTTTGCCTTTGTCTTTGTCATCTGTTTTCACCACTGCGCCTATGCCTGTCCATGTCTATGTGCGTGACAGCCAATTGGCTCAAGTGTCTTGCGTTGCCAAGAGATCTCCCGCTTCCCCTTCCCCGTTAGCTGCTACTCACTTGGGTGGAGTAAATGTTGCAAGCTGCCCAGCGCACGCTCGCTCCAAGCTCGGCCAGCGTCTCGATTAGCACCGCCGTCTGGGCATTGATATGGGTGCAACCCACGATCTTGGCATCCTTTAGTGGTTTGTCCTCGGCGGCACGTTTACGCAACGCCATAATGCCTGGCATCTCCTGCTCGGCAATCTCGATTTCGCGACGTCCGAACGCATGCTGGGCGGTGATGTTGCGCACACAGAAGTCGGAGCTGCCCTTGGTGTTCTTCTGGACCTTTTCGCGGGGCGGCACATCGTCACCATCATCGCTACTGCCCGTGTAGGAGGCAGAGCTGAAGGAATCCGTGGACGAGGCACTCAATGAGCGACTGCGGTACCGGTTTGTTTTTTTCAGCGCCGAGGATTGCTTAGTGGCGGGTGGTGGCACCACAACACTAGGATCCTGGGGCTGTGTGGCCACCGCCTGTTGCTGTTTGTCGCCGCCACCGAAGCCCGGATCGACAACCACAGTGTCTGCCAGATTATTCATCATTTGCCGCTTGTTATGTAAAAGACGCGTTACAACAGGATGTCAATTGATTTGGGGTGTCAATGGGATGAAGGGGCGACCAACTCGGTAGGAGCTAAAATATTACGTATGCACGTTATTGTCACGTGATGAGCGATCAGTTTTTGTCTGGCAGCTTCGTTGCTCGTCCGCGACAGCACCGACAGCGACAATTTACAAAAATTAATTGTTTTGTGTGCGCTGCGCCGTCGCCGTCTCCTTTGTTTCACCTCTCCGCTGTTGCTTGACTCTGCTTCTTCTTCACGCTAGCTACAGCTGGAGTGCAATAAAAAAATCAAATACAAGCGGCAGAATTATGGGAGTAACGCGTTTCGTTTATTAGTTGTTTTTAGCTGTAGAAGAGAAACGAACTGAATGCGTGAGTGCCGCAAAACAAAAGGTATTTTATGGTAGAGTGGAAAAAAAACAACAAATTGACGTCCGTCTTATCTGCCAACCACCACAAGCTATCGCCAACTATACTCTCATTTCATCGATACATCGCGACTATCTATCGAAAATTCATCGATTACAAAAGCGCAAACAAATTTAATGTCTTAAGGAATGTAATCAGTTAGATATTAATTAATTAATATTAATGCTATAAAAATAGTATTCGAATGTTTGGTAGTTGTTAACAAGTGGCGTGGTTACATATGCTCTTCCAAGAAGCCGCACAGCTCGCTGTCATCCAGATCGGTAACCAGATGAGCTTCAGACAACAGCGCACCTTTGTAAGACTCGCGCTTCTCCACGACGCGCGACAGGTTTGGCAAACCCAGAGGTCCTAGCTTGGCATATTTCTTTATGAACTGTCCCACTTGCTTCTTGTCCACAACCGACATGCTCAGACTGGTGCTCCACGATAACAACGCCAAAGGCCTTTCCGGAGTCAGTGCCTGCGAAGGCGTTATAAGATGACGATAGAGACAACCGCGTACAATGTGCTGTAGCTGTTCTACTTGACCGTGGTAAGCGCAGGGATGATACAGCATAATAACGGCACCCTCCGCGAGATTCCGCAAATAGCGCTGAGGTGGTAAGTACTTATAGCTGCCATAGACGGCGGGAAGAGGACGAAACGCACCACTACAAAGAATAGCATTAGAAACGTATTAGAAAAGGCTTTGCAGTCTGTAATCGACTTACTTTGTCGGCGGATTATGCGTGAAGCCAATTGACTCATTCAAGCACTTGGCAGGTGGCACGTAGGCACTGGGTAAAAAGTGTGTCGTCAACAGAGCTTCAGTATTCATATTGGGATTAAAAATGCTTCGGTTGCTTTCGAAACACAGATAATTGTAGTTGTGACGTATATCTTGCGGATCATAGTCCATGCCGAGATTGTGCTGAATAATCAAAATGTGATGATTAATGCTTTAAAAGGGGAACACCCAAAGTTTACTTACCACACCATCATCGCAAATGGGGATGGGTTTCTGATTTTCCATCCGTTTGTCTGGTTCATCTGGAGAGTGAGGAAACCATTTTCCTTGCCAGCTATCCTTATACTTGCTTATTGTCTTTTTCTCAAGATCAGTCTCAAGCTGTTCCTCTGACTTCAGAATGTGCGGCTCACCAGGAGCATAAGGAAACCACTTTCCCTGCCAGCTATCTTTGATTTTTGGAATGTCATTGGACGGCGATTGCACACGTTGCAGTTTATTTTCGTGGGTTTTGCCAGGTACATAGGGAAACGACTTGCCCTGCCAAGGGCTGAGCTCATCCAGCGGCCTTATAAGGTTGGCCTCTGCCTTTTTTATGGTTTTCGCATGGCAAATGTTAAATGTGGCACAAAATAAACACAAAACAACAAAAAATTGCAAATATAATTGCATTTTTAATCTAATTATGAAAAATACAAAAGCTAGCAACAGGTGCTAAAGAATAAAGCCGACTGCGCAGTAATCGAGACGCATAACAACACAGCTGTTTCTGCACTATATTTTACAACACTGCTAGCTTGAGTGTTCATATTCTAAAATTTAGAATTTATTTATTTTATTTTTTTGGTGAAAATTTTGGTGTTATACTGGGACATGTCGCAATCACAAAAGTAGTTTTGGTGGTTCAATATTTACACTTCAATTTGAAAATAAAGTAATATAAAAATGCCTTAAAAAACAGTCAACAACAATAGGCGCCGTAGGCATACCGAGGCAGCGCGGTTAACTTGAGTTCCTCGGGTCATACTTTATGTTGTTTGCCACTGTAGATAATTTATTAAAGAATACATATAATTTTAGATTTCCGATTTGAGTATCTCGTTTCTTTATTATTACTTACCCTCAAATTGGGGTTGTTGCCTCCTTGACGTGCCGCCTCCTCTTCTCTACGCTCCATTTCTTCTGCCCTCTGTTGCTGGCGACGAACTTTACCCACATCTTTTACTCCTCGAGATTCGTTTTCCTGCCGTCGACGCTCCGCTGCCTCTAGTTGCTGCCTACGGCGCTCCTCCTACAATAGATATATTGACAAATATCATGAAATGATTTCGGATTATTGTTTACTTACTGCAGGTGGCATTAGGTTTGTCTCCTCGGCGCTGTTGCCGCAGCAGGACATGCACATACCCATTTTGTTGCTATTCTATTACTGTCCCTCGAAACTCTAAGAAGTAAATTCTGCTAGTATAAGGCTTCTTTTTGCGCAGTTTGGCCTTAATTACTTTTGCATTACTTTTTACTTTTCTTGTTTTCCTTTCTGTTTTGTTCTGACATTTCGCTCAGCTGCTTGGCCATCAAAGTGTCATCACTAGCAATCAGCTGTTTACCTTCGTGCTAGATATGCATTTAATAGTGAATATTGATTGCATTATTGTATGCTACAGAAACATTAATAAGTTTTTAATGTTAACGGTTTATTTATATAACATAATTTTTATATTTTTGACTATTAAAGATATTTACTCTACTAAAAGGTTTAAAGAAATGTTCCATGTGGTCTAAAGATTTTGAAAAACAAATGGAAGTTCAAAATAAATTATTAATTTTTGGTTGGAAAATGTGTCATACCTAATAAAGTGTAACCATGCTTGAGATTATGGAATTATTCATTACTGTATATTGTCTTTGCTGATAAAATAGTATATTTTGAAATTGAACTTGCGGTCACGCTGCTCATCACTCTCTTTCTGCTTAGCTCCTTCGTTCTCCAATTAGAGAACCATACAAAAACAACTACATCAGTTTTGTATCGTTTGTTACCGCTCTTGTTGTGTTTTTATTCAGTTTATTCAAATTCTTTGCGTGGCCAGGTCTCGCGGTGCGGTTAATTTCGTCATATCTTCTTGCACTTAAGTAACTAAGCTTAAGTAAAACTAAATAACTGTTAAAAGTTTGTAAATATAAACAAAATGTTGGATATACCTCAAGAAGCCAAGGTAAGATTTGTTGTTAACGTTAGTTATCGCCCTTTTTCTCTCACTCTCGCGATCCGTCACTGTCTCTCTACCCCGTCTTACAGTCGCTCTTTATTTGAATGCAGTTTGCCTGCAGCGTAAATTCTCCAGAAAAATGCAACAACTTTTGCCGGTTTTTACTCTCTATTTATAGCCGTCCAAACCTTTGACGGCGGTTGTTGCACTTCTGATTGGTTTTCCCATGTACTGCTTACGCTTAACCTTCAAGTGACCTAGCCGCCCAAGTACATACGAATTTATATGTGCATATGTAGGGTATGTACACACAGCGCGTGTGTCTCATTATGTGTGTGTGTGTGTTGTGGGTGTCTTTGCCCAAATTTGTTTTTAGTTTTCGTTTTTGCTTGTCATTTTTTTTTTGGCAATACATTTCATTTCAAATCAAATCAAATCAAAATAAGCCTCTTATCGGAGCGTGAGCAACGTCAGACATGTCTGATAAGATGAGCCCGTTTATGAATTTGTCAAAAATCTTAGACAATTATTGACCTATTTGAAGTAGGGGGTGTGGTTGTGCGCTGAGTAGTGTTTTTCATTTAACTGATAAGCACTGTTGTCGACTCTATTCTTACATTTCCTGTCCCCTTTCCTTACACTGTGTATTTTACGCGTAATTTTTGTTTTTTTCCTAAAGTTATCTGGGGTACTATGTATTTCTCATTGGGTTTGTCGCACTTATGTATGTATACATATGTAGGTATAATACATACATAGGTATAATCCGGAAATTGTCGTAGGTTGTGAGAACTGCAATTATATGTACATACATATGTGCAGCTATTGGTTGCCCGAAAGCGCATTCAAAGTGCGTTGTGAGCGAAGAAAGCAATGTGCTGTTGTATTTTGGCTTTTGCCTTTTCTACACTTCTCATTAAGAGGTCGGCTACTTGACTGGCCTCTTGTCTTACAGTTCTTGTTATTTTTTTTATGTCTGTTTTTTGTTAGTTTTATTTTGTTAACTACGGACGCAACCACACATACACTCGCGCATACGCTTTCAGTTACGCTGGAGCGCGCGCTATCACTTGTTGCTGTTTCACTTGTCGCTCAGCGAGCGTCGCGACGCAGTGGCGCTGCCAGCGTTGCTGTCGCTGCCGCTGTCGCAGTCAACGCAGCGTACTCGTGTTGAAAAATTGTATTGAAATTCAAATTCATATTGAATTCTAGATGTATTTTCAATTGCACAGTCGTCGCGCAAAGTTCGCCTTCGGAAACGTTTTTTTAAAACGCGCTTTTGTTTTGCCCAAACAAAAAACAGAATAATTATAATCGTCGAAGCACCAAACAGCAAAGAGCCACACAAGTGTTTTAAAATAAAAAGAGACGACAAAATAAATAAATAATAGTTACTTAACTTTGCATAAGTTATACGTTATAACATGACGTCAGGCGTACGAGCCATTGATGTTCTGCTGCAACGCGCCGGTGTAAGTTCTCCAAGCAAGGGCCTGGCCGGCTATACGAGATATGGGCCAAGTGCGAACTGAGTGTTACCACAACAAATAACAATAAAAGTAGATAGCAAACATAATTGAAATTGTGATTGAAATAATAAACAAATTCTCGAGACTCTAGGCAGCAGTTAGATCTGATTAATGACGGAAAGTTGTAGGAAGTTGATCGCAGAAGTAAGAGTGAGAAAAAAACTATCTTATCGCGATATCAAGTTTCCCTAACATTTGAAATTACTTTAATTAAAGACGCTAACAAAGTTTCGCTCTTACTACACGTACCAGAGAGAAAAAGAGGTGGGGAAAGAGAGAAAGATAATGGTTTTACTCACAAATTTCATCAGCTGTTTTTCTCCATTTCAAGCTGGATTTTATACGCGTTTTTAAAGCCCATTTGAGGCGGAAGTGGTAAGCGCCTCGTAAATATGCCGAGCACATTCATCACACAGCTGCCATTCCAGGCTGATATTTAAAAACAATGTAAAATGAAAAACGAACAAGAGCAAGATGCAGATCGAGTGCTCGTATCTGGAGCAGTTGACCTTCTTGAAGTTCAAACACCTGCCCTTTGACACTGTTTGTCTTATCAATCGCCTGAACGGCGCTTTGCCTATAAATAGCCCACTTGTATGCGTCTCAGTGGGCGTGTCACATATTTTGTTTTGTTTAATTTATTTTTGTTTTTTGTATGCGCAATCAGCTCGTGAAAACCCGATTATAGTAATTACGATTGACTATTGTAATTGCCACTCGGCACGCAAGCGCCAAACGATAGATGGCGCCGCTGTCATCGCCAAAAAGAGCGCAGTCATTGGACTAGTCAAAGTTATTGGCCAGCAAATATTTGGTCTTAAAGTGTTGGGTTACTTGATTGATTTGCCAACTTATGAACTCATCTTCATCTTGATGCCGCATTTGCAACCTTGCTGAATGTCAATGCACAGCTCACAACTAATTACACAACGCGTCAAAACTTTTGCTTTTGTCATTGCATATGTATGTATTTACCGAATCATTAGTAAAATATAGACACATACACATAATTGATAAGCAACTAAGCAACTCCATCGCAACTAAGTTGATATTTCAGAAATGCTGATTCTGAAATTCTTAACGATTGTGAAATTTAAATTGACGCTATAATCTTAACAAATTTATTGATGAGATCTATAAATAGAAAGGTTCTATAGACACAGTTGGATTATAGCCGCTACCTACATATATATAAAAGGGTTTTACAACTTTGTCGAAAATGTATGTCTCCAATTCAATAAAATGCAATCAAGCTAATAAGCTAATTTTTGATGCAATATATATTGGAGCTCGCTCTTAAGTTTAGTTGCACTCACTATTAATGGGTAGCGAGTATCTCAGAGTCAAGCAGGCTCGACTGTAGCTTTTATTACTTGTTTTCCACAGAAGCTTAATTGATAAAATACTTCAAACTTTATTGACTGTCTTGTTCCTTATCATAAACATTACAAGCATGTCGGTTAGATACCAGTTGATAGAAGTTTACTGTATCTATTGATCTATCAAACAAAGACTTCGCCAGCTAAAAACATCTGCATCATAATTAGTCTACATTTGCTAAGGTACTCGACATTTGATCGTGTCATGATCACGGTGCAAGTTAACACTTAGGGTCTCCCATGCGAGATAATCTTCAAACTGAGGCTGCTTATCAGATGATGATAGCGACAAATTGCGAGCCAGGAAAATAGCAATTTGGCATTAGGTGTATTACATATAGACTAGCTCATGGGGATCATTATAACTTGTAGTTAGCTGTTGCACTTTTAGAGGTCGTTTCATGGAACATTAGCGCCATAACAAGCCGCCATTCTTATCACTAAGGTCGTCGCTACAAATTCGTAAAACGATCCGGTTATCAAACACACTATTGATTTATTGATGAAACTATACTATGAACGTATTGTAAAGTATATAGTAGTTGATTATAGCTGAGGCTTATTGTTTATGTTACGGTCACTTTAATTGGGATTGCCATGCCAGTACGCGGATGAAGGTGTCTCTCTTGAATAACAATTTGATTGGAGCGTAAGCTATTTATAATTTAATCAAAAGGTTGATTGTTCACAAATAGCCTTCCACTATAATGAAATCTATGTAATCTATGAAGTCTAAGCACAGTGCGCAGTTGAGGATATTTCTAGGATTTAAATTGTTCCTTTAGACCAAACTCACTAACAAAACACAATTTTATTGAAGACATATAAATATATTTTAATATATTTACAAATATATTCTTAAGGATTGTCATATTCTTGATAAATCAAGCCATGTCAGGGACTAATAAATTGTAGACCAAAATCTTAAAAGGCTTATCATACTCCTAACCTATTCAGGGTTTCGATATTGTTTTATTACGAGGACAGTACTTGGCAAAGCGCGCCTCACAGCCCTCGCCGTGCTCTCTGAACTCAGCCTTACTAGGCAAATACTTGAAGAATGCATTCGCATTCATGAAGCTGTCCTCTTCGGGCACAAACGGTTCTCCTGTGAGACGCTTCTTTAGAGAGTTCTGCATGCCCCAGATGATGGGAGAGCTCTTGCACATGAGCAGCTTCAGGCAGGCGGCTTCGTTGCCATTTGGCGACTCCTTGGACTCGATTATGTCGACAATATGTTCTGGCAGCTGGGTATCCATGATGCGACGTAGCATGCGCTGGGTGTGGGGACCAGGCCGTTTGAGGAACCAATCTATGGGGCTGCCAGAAACAAGGGAACGGGGCTGATGATCATTTGGCTCAAAGAGTTCCTCGGGTCCAGTGCTCTGATCGCCACCACGTGTAGCCTGGACAATGGTGCTGCCAATCTACGAGAGAAACGATTAGAGAAGTCTCTTAGAGATTAAAAGCAGACTTACCGCCTGTGCAATCATCACAATGGCATTGAGTGCCAGTGCGCCCAGCTTGCGTGGATCGAAGCCAATCATGCGCATTATATTGGTCAGCATTTGGACACTGTTGAACTGCATAGGACGCTTGCGAGAACCCTGATCTACTGGCGGCGACTCCTGAGCATTTTCTGCCGCCGATTGATCATCTTCCACTTGTTGTTCATCGTCCTCCCGGTCATACTCGGGTTTCTTGCGCGTCGTCGCCTTGGAGAAAGCTTTGGCCACCAGATCGGCCACATCAGCAGCCGTATTGATGCCAAACATTTGCCCTGCCATCTTCAGTCCATCACTCATATTCTCCATCACTCCCCCAGCTGCCTGCTGGCTAGCACTGAGCAGCAGGAGACACACAATGGGCGTCCAACTTGTTGCCATGACTGTCTTTGGAAAACTGTCGCCACAAGCGCTAACGATGCCAGAGCCCTCGTCTGGCTGCCACACGAAGCTTGTAATTGCCTGTGGCACGCATTACGCCAGCAGCTACAATTTGTCTTTGCTTTCCGGCCCTGCTGTTCATGCTGGTTTTTGGTGTTGTTGTTGTAACTTTTGTCACTTGAGTGCTTTTTGACTGGTTGCGCTTTGCTAGACACTTTAATCATTTGGTTGCCTCAATTTCGCTCAGTGTAGCGAAGAGTGTAATTCGAAAGATCCCATTACCAGCGCAATTTTAAAGCAAAAGCCTTGATTTTTGGTATTTTTGTTTACCTTTATAGTTATTTTCAAATTCTGCAAATTTAATGAAAGCTACTAAGCATTTGATAGAAGACTGTAAAATGAGATGAGCCATCATTTTTGATATCCGACTCCCTTCTGAAGTTGTTATTATTAAATAGCGTATTTGATAGCTTCAAACTGTTATCAGGACTTTCAAGTGCTAATACTTTTGATTTTGGCACACTGCTCACTTATAAAGATATTTTTATTTTAAAAAAATTTAATTTAAATTGAATGGCAATTAAGCAATTTCATTGTGATTTTCACTAAAGTTTTCATTTTATTGTACTGCTGACATTTTTTTTAAATGTATTGAGAAATAATGGAGTGTAGTAAAATGTTTATTTTTTCTTTAATCAACTCATATTTATTAATGCTGATCTTTCTACTACTGCAGGTACGCGGCCATTCCCGTGCTCCATCCGATTCGAAGGAGTTCCATGAAGTGACCAAGCGTGATGCCCTCCGTCTGCTGGAGAATGATGTGGATCGTCTGCTGGAAACCACGGAGCCGGCCAGGCGTCCAGCTCTGAAATCTGAAATGGGTCGCTTTGCCGATCTGTTCGGTCGCTTTCTGCAGGAGGGTAAGTACATGGAGACCAAATAAAATGTGAATGTATTTAACAAGTTTAAATTTTGCAGAGGGTCCCGCGTTGGATTGGAACAAGATCCAGAAGCTGCCCGAAAATGCCGTCATGAACTACTCGAATCTGAAGTCGCCCAAGAACGAGCAGGTATGTACATGAGTTCTCTCGCATTGGGATGTCCTTTCAAGGTTTGCTGGCCCCGTTCTCTTCACTTCCAAACTCAGAACACTTAAGCCTACCTCAAGAATCCAAAACTACCTAATGACCTACCTAACTCTTTTATGTACATACATAAATATTATAAACAATATTTTATTTTTTTTATGATCTTTACATATTTTCATGTACTTTGATTTGAATACTCTGAATTGTACTCATTGTCTGCCGTTGTTATGATGGCTAATGTCTGCCTATGTATACCATATATATACACGCATATATACAAATCACATATAGAATGAGGTAAAAGCGTTTTCTTAACTCAATTCTCAATTCTTCTACGCTTCTTTGGCGCTTTTGCTGTCGCTCTACCCGCTCATCTAATTAATTGGGCTTACGGACGCTTACTAGTATTATTTGTTTTTAATATTATTATGATTGTTATTATTATTATTGGTACTATTATTAGTTTGTGTTAATTAAGTTGTTATTGCTTTAGCTTCTCTAGCACTGTTACTAAATTCCAACTGCAGCTTAACACCTCCTTTGTGCTAACACCGTACCAAAATATGCGAGAACTTTCACTAATCCCTGCTCTTTGATACAGATACGCAATATGTTGGATAAACTGGTGGTCATCAAGCTAAATGGTGGTCTGGGCACCTCAATGGGTTGCCACGGTCCCAAGAGTGTGATTCCAGTGCGCTCCGACCTGACCTTCTTAGATCTGACCGTGCAGCAAATTGAGCATCTTAACAAGACCTACGATGCAAATGTGCCGCTAGTGCTGATGAACTCATTCAATACTGACGAGGACACCGAGAAGATTGTGCGCAAGTACAAGGGATTCCGTGTCCAGATTCACACCTTCAACCAGAGCTGCTTCCCACGCATCAGTCGCGAGCACTTCCTGCCCGTCGCCAAGGACTTTGATGTGGAAAAGGACATGGAAGCGTAAGTGGTATCAACATATGTATTCGCATGCCTTAATAATCGAATCCTTGTACTTTTAGTTGGTACCCACCCGGTCACGGTGACTTCTACGACACTTTCCGCAACTCGGGGCTTCTAAAGAAGTTCATTGGCGAGGGTCGCGAATACTGTTTCCTCTCCAACATTGACAATCTGGGCGCCACCGTGGATCTGAATATACTTAATAAGCTGGTGGGCGAGGAGCGTGCCAGCACGCCCGTCGAATTCGTCATGGAGGTGACCGATAAGACACGCGCTGACGTTAAGGTAAGCATATCTAATTTAATCACTTGGAAAGTCAATTAATTATTTACTTGTTTCCAGGGTGGCACGCTCATTCAAATGGAGAACAAGCTGCGCTTGCTGGAAATTGCACAGGTGCCTCCAGAGCATGTGGATGACTTCAAGTCCGTCAAGACCTTCAAGTTCTTCAACACCAACAACATTTGGGCCAATTTGGCGGGTAACTGCACAAAAACATAGTCTGCTTTTAGGCTGCGATCTAAAATATTTCAAATTCTTGCAGCCATTGATCGCGTCTTGCAAGAACGCACGCTCAACATGGAGATCATTGTGAACAACAAGACGCTGGAGAATGGTCTGCGTGTCGTGCAGCTGGAGACTGCCGTGGGTGCGGCAATGAAGTGCTTTGATGGCGCCATTGGCATCAATGTGCCACGTTCTCGTTTCTTGCCTGTGAAGAAATCCTCAGATTTGTTGCTGGTCATGTCCAATCTGTATACGCTCAAGAATGGCAGCTTGGTGATGTCGCCACAGCGCATGTTCCCCACCACACCTTTGGTCAAACTTGGTGAGAACCATTTCTCCAAGGTCAAGGAATTCCTAGGTCGCTTTGCCAACATACCCGACATCATTGAGCTCGACCATTTGACGGTGAGCGGCGATGTGACCTTCGGCCGTGGCGTGTCCTTGCGGGTGAGTTCTCAACAAAAAATCACTCATAGCAGTAACTAATCCATCGACTTATTTATTTGCAGGGCACTGTGATTATCATTGCCAATCATGGTGATCGTATTGATATACCCGCTGGAGCTATTCTGGAGAACAAAATTGTGTCTGGCAACATGCGCATCTTGGATCATTAAACAACCAGCATATATATGTGTATATGTGATATATGCCAGAATCTATCATTATCTCTGTAGCATAATTAACTAAGTTTATGTACAAGTACTCGTAGTAGCCATGTTCAAAAGTTCCAAATTATCTAACGCGTTTCATTAGCCAATCGTTGTTTGTAAGCACAAAGTGTCATTTAGCATATTGTTTGTATATTAAAATATATGGAATAGTGCTTCAGATTTGTATATAGTTAAGATTTTAATCACATTTGCAAAGCGCTTTCGAAATTGTTGAATCCCTGTTACGAGTCAAGTCAAATAAAGGCATGTTTATATACTTATCTATAAGCAACGATTTTATCTGTACAAATTCGCAATTGATTAACAATTATTTACAATATTTGGTAAAATTATGCACTTAATATGGCCGGTTCACTTCAGATCATCTGTCAGCTGATAATTCTCCATTATCGTCTCTAGTTTGATGCCTTGTCCCAGTAACGCCTTTGCAATGTTTCTCTGATTGTTTGTTGGTCTTGATTGGCACACAAATCCTATAACGAGACCCTCGAAGCCTGGCATATCACAGCTATAGTCCCATCCTCGGCCCACATAAACGACGTCATCGCCGCCCACCACAAAGTTGTAGTTAATGTCCTTCTGATTCAGGCTCTCGATGTGAAATGTTTGCAGATAGCGTATGCGAAAAGTACACTGCGCTAGTGTGTCACAGGGCTCTGTTCCCGTAGCTTCAAAGCGCACGTTTTTGACAGGCAACTGCAGTGGCAACAATGTCTCCACTGAGGGCTGAGCCAGCCAAACTGAACGGTCCACTAACCTGACGGGATCCTTGTTGAGACGCCGCACTGCAAAGGCAAATGCAAACTTCAAATTACAGCGTCGGGAACAAGTGAGTCCTTCGACTTACGCGATGTTACGTCCTCAGTCCAGCGTGGCCAGAGTTTCATCAGCTCAAAGAGCTGCTGGCCAGGACTCTCGGTTGCACTCAGTTGCCTGTGTGCATAGATGTGATAATCCGCGTGCAGCTTATGTAACCGAACTCCCTCCTCCATCAGCCTGCGCGCCGCCCACAACTGTTTCTTCTTGGGCGTCACATTGATAAAGGTTCCAATGAAGGCTATGCTTATCGACACCGCACCATATCCTTTTACATGCGCTCCCTGTGCCAGCCAGCCGCGTCCCACATATACCTGGCCATCACCACCAATCAGAAAGTTGTAGCCAATATCCGTAAAAGCTAGTGATTTCATATGAAACGCTTGTATCATTCGCATCCTGTAAATGCATTCATCCTGGATGTCAAAATAAGGTAAATATGAGAAGATATTATATATTGTAAGACTAATAATTAATGGTAGAAAATTTGTCTTAACACTGTCTTCGTAATTTATATTCCTATATTGATAAATGTTTAAATATATTCATAAAAAATATCGGTTAAATGCTGCCTCGCTTTTATGCAAATTATTAATTATGGTAATAACATTTAATGTCGATGCATTATTTACTAAACGCTTAAATGCAATTATTATACTTTATTTATTGTAAACATTAATACCATGCAATGCAAAACTGATCTGATCGCAATATCTATAATTTCTCATTTGAGATGTTTTGATTAGAGAAAACAGTTTATTAAATCATTTGGTAATGAGATGCATAATCCTGCGTATTATTTTGTAATCATTTACCATACTTTTTATATGCATATGAATTACACCTAACCGGTTATACTATATCGAAATATATTTCAGTTCACAAAAAAATAAGATCCCTCTTGAATTGCTCTTATTTTGGAATAAAATATTTGGCATAATATACATTTATATAGACACCTGTTTTCCCTGATCCATTTCTTACACCTACCTCTCTTTCGCAGCCCTCCGTCGCTGTGTGATGGATAATAACATGGGATATAGGAGTGACAAGTGTTTGAACGCTGCTCGGGGGTTCCCCCAGCCACTCGCTACGATCGAGGTAGCGTAAGCCTCTGCTGAATGTATCGACATTTTTCGCTGCAAAGCAACGATTAAACGATTAGTGGGCGAGATTGCTTACAATCTATTGTGCTTCCTTACTCATCATCCAGACAAAGTAAACGATGGCTGTGGCCACCAGCACCATGAGAACCCCGCATAGCCATATCAGACCTCTCATGTGCTTGCCATTTGTATGCGGTGCTTGGTCTTCGATGCTGCCCGTTGTCGGTGGCTCGGCTTTCATACTGATCGCGCTCTATTAGTTCTGAAATTTGATGTAAGAAATTATATTTTCAGAGCGCTCTCCTAGCGTTGTCTTCTTGCCAAGCCGGTTGCTCGTTCTGAACTGAACTAAGTGAATCGAATTGTTGTTGATAAACCGCAAATTACTTACACATGTGCATATATGTGTGTGTGTATTGTTTTGTTTGTTTATTTTTTTTAATGGTAGCAAAAAATCCCCGCACAGAAATGCGCAACAGCAGCGTGTCAATGAGCTTTTGCCCCATCACACAATAGCTTATGGAGCGTGCGATTTGAAAGCTCTGCTTTATACCTTGTCAGCTTGGACAGTGCGAAGGGGTATCTGCGACTGAGACATTAGATTGATTTCAAAACTATAATTTTTTAATTAAATATTTAATCAAATAAATGAGGATCTTTTTTATATCTGCATTGCTTGACAATAAGTAAGTGTAAATATAATAACAAATAATATTGGCATCTGGAGAAAATGACGATATTTTTTTTTAAAATAATTAACTAAATATTCTATTGTACCGATTGCAAATATATCAACAAGTCAGTTTTTTTGGTAGAATAATCGAATTACAAAAATCACAGCTTATATCAAAAATGTGATTTCTGTTAAAAACAAGCAATAGATAAATTAATTCATAGGGTATTTTTATGGTCGCTACGAAGCCATTACCAATACTATTATAGTTTTAAGCTATTTTCAGATATAGCTCTTTACCTACAGCAGGTTATTCTTTTGCATTTGGGATTTTCGATGTCTAAGCTACACTCTGAATTAAATTATAGATTTGAATGTAAAAAGGGGGTGCTTAGAATGCGATAAGACACATTACGAGTTAAAAATGCTTTTAATAAACACTTCCATATATATTTTTTAATTATATCACAATTGTTACAAAACAAAGCTTAAAGCTAGCTTAAAAAAATATGCCACATATCATATATATATATTGTACATGTGAATTAGAGATACTAGTCATGACTACAATTTGTTTGGCTTACGCCTTATTTACTGTCGTCCAATGGGTCCAATTGGTAAAGCTCTGGTACAGCCGATCTGCATTGTACTCGGTAATTGTGGGCTCCAAGCTGCTGGCACCGATCAGTTTATAATCAGGCGCAATCTTGCCATTGTTGACACCATCTTCCAGCAGCAGGCGAGTAACATTGAGTTGCTTGGGCGAAGGAGGCTGATGTTGGAAGGTGCCAATGTAGGCGAAGCTTACACTTTTCGTATTGTAGCCATGCATGTGGGCACCCACCACATCCCAACCACGACCCACATAGACATTCCCATCGCCACCAATCAGAAAATTAAAGGTAATATCATCACGATGTTCCGACTCAATGTTAAAGGTCTGCATGAAGCGCACCCTGAACACACACTGTGCCTGTGTGCTGCAATTCTCCGAGTTGGTGGGCAGCAGTATGACTATGGGCACAGGGAGTGAGAGGGCGGGCAGCTGCTTCTGCGGTGGTTGGGCCAACCAAACGGCACGTGGCACATACCGCAGGATCAAGCCGCCGCCAATGTTGTCCTGATCTGCAAAAGTAAACGGGAAATTATGTAATACTTAGCTGATAACATAGATTTACTAATGAGTGATTAAAGCGAGGAATGAATGAGTAGTATTCAAAAAGTACTATATCATTTAAGTGTCTGCATTTATACAAAGCTTATTCGGAGTGAGGATGAAATGTGAACATGAATGAGTTCTAAACAAAAAGTACCATATCATTTGAGTGTTTGCATTTAAACAACGTTTATTCAGAGTGAGAATACATTTTGATACAGTTCAAAAGCGACTGGCAAAGTGTGGCCAGGTTTGAATAATTTTGTAGAGATTGTCACCGGGACTTTTGGTGGCCAAAAGCTGACGATGTCCAAAGATTCTATAGTCCGGCTTGAGTTTCTTAAGACGCGCACCCTCGGCGATGAGCAGCTGGCAAGCCTTTAGCTGCTCGGGTGTGGGTTCAATCTGATCAAAGTCGCCAATGAAGGCAATAGCGATGCTAATACTATTTACGCCATAGGTATGGGCTCCAATGTAGTCCCAACCTCGTCCCACGTAGACACGTCCATCGCCTCCGACCATAAAATTGTAGCCCACTTGCTCCCAGTTCAGGGTATCCATGTGATAGGCTTGTATGAATCGAGCTCGATAGGAACAACCATCCTGGGTAGAAATATCGAATTATAGATGATTTGACGCGACTAAACGGTCACACTCACCGCCGTTTGACAGCCCTCGGTGACGGTGTGGGCGATAATCACACGATCCACGGGCAACTTAAGAGGACTCAGGGGTTCACTTGACTCTCGGCCGCCCCAATCTGCGATGCTGACCACCACTAGTTTATCATCATCGTTAGCTGCACAAAGAGGGCATGGGTTAGGGGGTCAGTTAAATAGGTCAGCGGGTTATGGCATACAACACAAACACATATTTATTTAGAAGCGTGCAAAGAGTTCATACATACATTTAAACGTGCAGTCTGTGAGTATACATGTGTATATAAATTGATATTCCAATCAAATCAAATCGAAGCAGCAGCACGCACTTCACAACACTTTTAACGGCACAGTTATGATCAACGCGAAAAGTTAAGTGATGAATTTAAGTATTGTTAAAAAGATGTTGTGAACAAAGAGAAAGATCAATTTGTTTTATTACCAGATTTATTATTAAACTTAAAATAGATACTTATTTTGAGCAGTAACAAAACTTAGACTAAATGGGTATCGTTTGTCCAGTGTGGCCATTTCTGTATGATACCGTAAACTCTCTCGCCAGGACTTTCTGTAGCACTCAGCTGTCGATGTCCATACAGCTTATAGTCGGGCTTTAGTTTCTTGAGGCGCACGCCCTCCTCGATAAGCAATTTGCAGGCCATCAGCTGCCGCTCCGTTGGCCATATTTTAATGTAGGTGCCAATGAAGGAGATGCCAATGCTATCGGTATTGAAGCCCAAGGTGTGAGCTCCTTGATCATCCCAGCCACGACCCTCATAGACCAGACCATCGCCGCCAACGAGAAAGTTGTAGCCAATATGATCCCAGCCCCAGCCGTCCATGTGAAATCCCTGCACCACTCGAACACGAGCGGCACACACATCCTTGGAGCAAACAGAATGTTGCATAAACGCCACAACTTGAAATTACCGACTTACCTGTGATTCACAACCCTCGGCTGCGGTATGTGAAATGATCACACGACTCACTGGCAGATCTAGTTTCTTCAGATTCTCCTTTGGCGGCCGACCGCCCCAATCCGCCACACTGATCACCTGCAGTGACACTGCGACACGAATTTGTTGTGATTACAAATTTACATATGAGTATATCAAAAGACGCGTTTATATTCCATTCAATTTAACTAAGGTCACACGTTCGAAACACTTTAAAACACTAAGCACCATTGCGCGCATAAAATGTATTTAATCGTTCGAGTTTCCCGATATTTAGTAAAATGTTATTGTGTTATTGGATGTATTATATGTATGTATATGTGAGAAACTTTAAAAAAAAGAGAGATGGAGAAAAAATTAGTTGAATGTGATGAGGTTAAGTGTAGCCGATGTCTAGCACCAATATTTTTGTTGAGTTTTTTTCGAACACATAAGAGAGGACAAAACTGTACCTATTGTTGAATTGATTGGAATATTTTGTCTGGAATCGTCGCCATCACCAAGCTTACTTTTATTCAACGTCTTGCCAAATATGTTCGACGTGGTGGCCAATATGATGCCCAGTATGATGGTTAACGTCACGAATATGGCCGTTATTATGATGGCCTTGCGACTGATGGTATGCGGCAGAAACGGGCACAACGGTGGCGCCTCACAGGACTCATTCAGTTTGCTACCTAAAGTGGCGAAAGAAAATAATATTCAAATCTTTGATATCACATAAAGATGTTATTGATTTTATCAATAAAGAAATTGAAAAAATACATATTTTTATTAAACCTGCTACTGTTTTTCGAAGAAATAATGTGCTTGGGAACCGGATTATGAATCACAATTCGCATTGAGAATAATTTGATCTGGTTGTACTGCTCGGCTAGCACTCACTTTGTCTTAGGCCCTGCTCCAGAGCTTCCAAACGCTTCTCTTGATGCTTCAGCAATTGCTCCAGCTTTAGACTAAGCTGCTGGAATTTTTGGCAATGTTCGATGCAGTTATCGCAACGCCAGCCGATATTTGCCACTAATAGCACGATGTCAAGCTGTTGCTCAGTCAAACCAGAGCAAGAGACATGACAGACTCGCCCACAAGTGCCCACGCACTTGAGCTTGGGACTTTTCTTGATAAGCTCATCGCACTTTAGACAAAATCGAAACGTGTACTCGTTGCTCGACATCTCTGGGGCCACTGAATATCAGCGATTGCTAAAATCGCAGCAGAACAGAAATTGATTCCTTATTGCATATATAGACGGTTCTTTTTTTTTGCGTTTCGCAAAAGATTAATGTAAACATAAAGGTATATAGATCCGTATGGATGATAAGCAAGTGCGTATTATTATTTACACTTGATTGAAGACAGGAATTATCTTAGCTACGACAACAAAAAGTTCCCCCGCTGAGAGGCACGTGTGTTCGATTTAATTATCTCTAAAGCTCAGTCTAGTTAAGGGGGAATTACTGATATAATCTTGGTAGTAGTTGCTACTAAGGTGCTACTTTGACCCAGGTCTGCTAATTTCGAAATTCATATTAATTTTGATTTCTTGCTTTGTTTTCCATTCATATTTGAGTAATGCTAATTGTGCGATTCGTTTAAGCAAAATAAATAGTGCCTTCTGCCGCCAGCTGGGTTTATTTTTGTTAGCTTTGTGGGTTTAATTTTGATTGATTTACGAGCCACATGCGCAATGTCTTCTTCCCTGCAGCAGCCCACGCGCCCACGCTGCGTATGCGCAATAAATGTGCAAAGAGTTATTACTGCAAGGGCCTTGGCATGAACTTATTGATACACATGTTCATTGAAGTCGAGTTAATGTTAACAATAATCTCAATCGTATATAATTTGCACAATTTCTGCTGTCAACATATACATATATACGCAATATATATTCTAGAAAATTTTTTAACTACGTGCATACAACAATATATAAAGCAAGTGGTCAATTTGAATCTCATTTTCATAATGTATAATTCTTTTTTTGAATAATATGATTAATTTGCGGTTTATTTTTGCGTAAACACAACATTAATATTATCAATTCAAGGCCCCGGACCGGCAACTTTATTAAGTCAGACCTTAGTACAAAAACATTTTGTTTTTATTATTTGACTTTTAAAGAAAATTCTTTTATTAAGTTCGAGTAAAAAGGAAAAGAGTATTTCAGGGTCCGCATGCCATTGATGTTCTACGTTTAATTAGCATTTAACAGAACTTTTTCAGTTTTCTGTATAACAAAGTTGTCTGTCTGTTTTCGCGGCTGCTCTCAGTAAACAAAAGCGGAAAACAAATAGCAACGCCAGAGCTAAGGAAGTCGAGTCAAAGGGGCAGACGAAACGTATTCAAATAATGAAATTATATATGTTTGTATATACTATATGATAATTGGAAATTTGTTGGCTCACCCGTAGCATTGGGCGTTGCCTGTGAATTGAAGGCTGGATTATCCTGTCCCTCCGCTGTTTTCCACTTTTCCCGATTATCGATGAGGATCTGTTGTATCGTAACTGGCCCCTCGTAGTAATGCTTATCGCCAAAGGTAACGTCTGTGGTGTTGTTTAACGCAATGCTGCCAATTTGCTGAGGCGACGCTGGTGTTGGAGGCGTGGCCAGATTCATATTGCCATTGAGCATATGCTGAGCAACAATATCGGGAGTTGCGGTTGGTGGATTTGGCACTTGGCCATTGCTGGGCACCACCTGGCGACTGATGACGGTCAGACCTTTGTTGAGCTGTGTCAGCTCTTCACTTTGTGGTGGGAATTTGACCTGTTGACCAAGTTTGTGCACCGTGCAGCCATCTTCGGGTTCCGCCTCAGAATCGCTGTCAATGCAGCTCGAGTCGACGGCATCTTCATCGATGGACACTATCGAGATCGTTGTGCTGCGGATGGAGAGTGCGGGTGATGTTTTCCTGGCTTTATTGACGTTCACTGTAGCCTCAACCTCAATGCTGATACGATGTGGATTCGCTTCCGCATCGGGCTTTGCCTTTTCGTCTTTGCCATCTGCAGCTCTTTCTTCAGACTTTTTCCCTTCTTCACTTTTGGTGCTGCTCTTAGTCGACGGATTCGTTCTGTATATCGCGGAATTATCGCCCAAGCCGACACCCGAGTCTGTTGATGATGTGCTGCAGTTTTTTCCACTTGTACGATTTATAATATGAATATTATTACTATTGCTCGTATTCAACTCTGTTCCATCGCTGAAATGCATTCTTGTACTTGTTGTGATTTCACTTTCTTTTCGAACTTTTCTCTGTACAGCTTTATTGTTTGATCGGCCTTAATCTCAGTTGCTGCGACACATTTTGACTGTATAATCTTTTGCTAGAGACTCGGATTATACGTTTTCCTGGAACGACCTGCGCTCTAGGCAAACATCATGCTTCAGCATCTGAAAATAAATTTATATGTATTCTTTGTGTAATCCCATAACGCCTTTATCAAATAATAATCTTCTTATATATTATATTTTGTACATTGTTTTGTCGCGTTGCCTAGAGCATTTCGGAAATCTTAATTTTATTTTTTATTTGATCAGCTTGCTGAATCTTATGGGTTATACATTTGCCTATTGAGGCATTGTTTAATTGTCCAATAAATAAATATTCTTTGTTTGTTCTAATTTAATTGATTGATAAGCGAGTGTCAAGGAAGCTCGTCAAGTATTTTGATATTGTACAATAAACTTCCGCTTTTTACGCTTCAATTGCAGCACTCAAAAATACTTAAATTAGAGTAGGAAGAGAGATAGCACCTAAAGAGTATATGCCCTATAAATAACTCGGCTGCTCTGTAATTCTCATTTTATCATTCGACCTTGATGATCGGAAATGCCAGACTGGGGGGGGTATTGTAAATTTATAAGATGTCTGGCATAGAATAGATTATAGAATATAAAAAATTTCCCTTCTACTTTAGCTTAATTAATTGAGATAATGACGAAATGGTTATACTAACTATATACAGTGTAGTAAGAATAAAAATACTAGAATAACGATTAAGCGCAGGTCTTATGCTAATTATATATATGTAGTCGTTTTGCTAACAAAGTGCTTTTTTCTCAGAATCAAGCAGCCCACTTTATAGTAAAATACGAGTGTGACTGCGAATATGATTACTCGAAACTATTGCAAAAAGCAAAGCTCAAGTCAATCGATAGGTCTTCAATAAATATATAGCAATGTAAGGTAAAGATAATCGAATTGCTATAACATCAATTAGGATTGACCCCTGAACATAAATAATGGAATTCTTTCATTACGGAATCGAAGAGTTTCCAGAGTATGGCGATAATGGATGTCACCCAATGCAGGGCGACGGCTCAGCTGGGCCTTCGACTGGTGGGCGATAAGGTTTGCCGCTCCCGTAAAGTTGGCACACAGCTCACTCGCAGATAACAATGCGACAACTACAACAACTACAACAACAACTACAACAATAATAATCATAACAACGGCACGGAATGAGGCGGCGACATCGCAATGCGTCTCTGAGCGCACCAATACATAGACACCGGTATTCAAGCGGCAACCATTGACAGCAATTGCTCCGAGCATGTGTTGGAATGTTTTATAACTGTATGTGTTAGCCTGTTCACTGAGCTTCGACAGGGAGTCGAGCAATATCATTACCAAGTTCTGTTTCATGTTTCATGTGTGCCAACAATTATCGTTCGTTGAGAATTGCTTGGTGCAAATTAATTATCTCTTTCATTCCCTCTTTTTTTCCTGTTACGCGCACCAGCCATATGACTAGGCTAATTTTAACATTTTATTTTCATCATTTTCATTTTTTGATTATTTTTAATATACCCAAGTCGAGCTTGATTTATGATTGTTTAACATATAACTCAACTTTTTATCTACAGCAAGTTAAGCTTTTTCGCTGGGCTTTATCAACTTGAACATTTGATCTTAATCATTTTCTTTGTCTGTCCACTTAAAGTTATAAAGTTTTTTGAACTTCTATTTTTAAATTTCTTTTCACATTTTTTTTTTATTTGCAATAAAATTGATATATTCTAAGATATCCAAAGGTTTTACAGAATTTGTAGTGCACAGTTTTATTAATATTTTAATAATTCATATATTTTTGAACTGGAAATTTATCGCTATTTCTTTCTCATTAATTATCAATCCTTAATCCAAATTCAGCCTATAAATTTTGCGACGCACACCATAGATATGAACACTATTTAGAAAATTTAACGATTTTTCTGGGGTATTTTATTATCAGCACTTAATAGCCAGGCCCATTTTTCTATTTTGCACTTTCTAAATAAAAAAGTTTCATTCCGTAAAATATATGGTTGACTTAAATTATTGTTTCTTTTTTTGCACTGTTATTACTAATACTGTGTTTGCCTCATTACCGTAAATTGTGCACATTTTTGCGACGGAACAATAACAATTAAAGTGCGAGCACAACAATTCAGTGCACGTTTTTTCGATTTTTGATGTGTAACCGATTTGAGCCACAAACTAACACCAAAGTCTTTATACAATAATGTTTATTACACAAAGAGTAGTATATACTATACGTAAAACTTGCACATATATATTTTTTTTATTATTAATTTTTTGTTCAGCTTAAGACAAGCGCGTACTAAAGTGAATTCGCTGAGCAGCGTCGCGTTCGAGAGGCTCCGATCAACTGAGCGGCGATCAAAACGCGATGCGAGTGGCTCAGCTGAAGTGAGTTTAATGGCTGCTGCTGCTCTCTATCAGAGAGAGAGAGCGAAAGAAATAGACAGAGAGCGAATGTAGCTGAGCGAGCGACTAAGGGAGTGCAAGCGAGCGTGAGCGGCAATAGCAAATAGCAAACAGCAAATAGAAAATGAAAAATCATGTTTCGATTTGCCAGTTTTTGTCTGTCAAAATCACATCAAAATCAAAATTTTTTTGCCATTGCAGCTAATAGTTTTTAGGGCTTTTCCAGTAATTTGTGTATAATTTGCCATCCACTTTTATATGTCAAATATCTAAAAATTTGTATTGTAAAAACCTTGTTCTAATTATGCAGAGGTATATGAGTAGTTTACGTTTATTTTTGTTTTTTAGTCAGATGTCTTGGCAGCTTGAACAGTTTAATTAGCATTAATTAAATCAATAACAGGTTATGCCTAGTTGCATTTCATTTGCCAGAGACATTCCAAAACGGGTTCTTGATGAAGGAAAATCCAACTAAATGATAAGCAAATAGGTTAACAAAACCTGAACACTTTTAAGAGCTTATCATAGATCTGGGTACAGTGCGGCATTTAATTTTACCTGTTTCGGACATTTTTTACCCATCAAATTTACTCAATTTTAAATATATATTTTTTCTCTTTGCCACTTCCCATCGTTTTGACTAGTATCTGATGTTATTTTTCGTTTATTTTTTGGGAGACTTGTGTGCACAATTTATAAACAACAATAATCACAAACATTGCGAACACTCATAGCATCTCTTGAATTCTCAGAATTTGTGTTGTTTGTTTGCGGCGATCTTGGAATAGATATGGGTGTACCACTGACTGAGTTAGGAGTAGGAGTAGCAAGTGACCTTATCAGAAATGAAACAGCGTACTAATTTGTTAGGAAATGCATAATTTAATATAAACGACTTTGAACTGATTATCATTGAGTTCAATCTGATAACACCTCAAGTGCTTTTGCAATTGTTAGCATAGGTCTATGAAATGCGGGCAATAGATCAATAGAGATTGTAAATTGCGTTTTTGAAATAAGTTCGATTTTATGCAGCATTGTAAAAGTATTGGCACTGTGTTTCAGTTATCAGTGGAAATTTAATGGCTTCAAATGATATACAGTTTTTAATTATCTGAAAACAACAAAAACAACTTTAACAGCATCAACTTGATGTGTGTGTGTTTTCTGTTTGTGCTGTGATAATGGTGTACGTACTATGTACATACTTGTGTGTATGTATTCAGTCTTACAACTCGTCTTTGTCGTATATGCTGATAGGTTTTCGCTTGGGTATTTCCAGCTTTTGAGCGCAGTGCAAAATCAACAACAGCTCTGACAGAGAAAGAGAGACCCAAAACGCTTAACGACAGAGTGTCTCTGCGTTCGCTGTTTCGCTGTGATTGAGCTTTGGAGAGTCGTCTGTGCTCTATAAATAAAACACCTGAGGAGCATACGCCCTCGAACCGGTTCCACATCGATTAAGTAAACACGAATATAACTGAATATTTGCATGTTATTTTTTTATTAATTGTTTATTTGGTTTATTTTATCTCTTTTTTTTGCAAAAATCGTGCTGACATGTCTTCTCGTCTTAATGCTAAAGCTTGGCTTAAAGTCTGTTTTGCCTGCATTCTAAATCAACAGGTCTCTGTAGTATTGCACTTATTGGGCATTATTCCATGAGGCTGCTGTCATGCCTAGTTCACTGCCACATTTGGGATCCTGCTTCATGTTGCAGGGGTAAAAATGGCGCCATTTCTTAATCTCACGATAAACATTGACTCCCGGGCTCTTTGTAGATTTTGTCTGCAATGGGATACGAAAGAATTTAAACAACTTTACAGAAATGCAACTTATCGGAAACTAGATTTTAATCACTGCAATAAATTGCAATAACGGCGCTGGGAAATTCCAATTGTTTTAACTGTCTTTTTAATATTCAAGACAACGGTCTTGGAAAATTTCCAGTCTACTGAGATGCATTTTTAATATACAATACGATTTTCTTAAAATGTCTATTAAAACTTTATGGATATTATGGGATTTTCAAAAGCAACCAATCAATTGCATCGTTCAACAAAAAGGGTTGAAATACAAAGAATTTTTGTGGCTAGTTGTTGAGCTTATTGTTGTAGTTAGGTAACTAAACAGCACAATTTAAATCAATTAATTCTTAAACGACTTATGTGCATACACTTTTGTTAATAGGGATAAACCCTAACCTATCACAACGATTATAATTTGCTAAACGTTTACAACAATATAAAATCTTAAAAAGCAAATTTAAGGATTTCCTTTCAAAAAAATTAGCTGCTGTGTTTAACAACTATAACGAAATTATTGCCATATAAAACTCTCATTTCATTAGGCTGTCATAACTTTAATAGGTTCACCTTGTATATCATTTTAGTAGACAAGCTGGAAATTGTAAAACAAATCACGAACTGTTTAGCAGTAATTTATCGATACTGTTGGATTTTGGAAAGGAGTGCGATGGTCGCTAATGGTAGACAGTAATTCTTTACCTGATTTTGAGCAACCAACTTGTAGTTGTAATCCAATTTGTGATTGGCCACCGCATGGGCGAGAAGGAACTGAACACCCTCGAACTGTTTGGCTGTGGGCGTATAGCGGCCATAGTCACCCATAAAGGTAATGGCCAGTGTGTGATTGGCATACGTGTTGGCCCAGTCCCAGCCGCGTCCCACATAAATGTTGCCCTCATCGGAAACCTGCAATGAAAATCAACACAATTTGCGTAAGCGGAAATCCAAAAATCGGAAAGCGAAATGTCCAAAAGTGCTGCTGGTCAAATATGGCGACGTGCTGGGAATTGGCTGCGGTCTGTCGTACTATACGTACTAAGTAGGTGAATTGCTTACGTAGAAATTGGCCTGTATATCGGCAAGGTTCTTCTCGGCAATTGCAGAGTCCTGTATCGTTCGCATTTTAATGGAGCATTTATAGAGATTGAGGCAGGGCACCGACTGTACACCGATGTGGGTGATGAGCACATAGGGTATGGGTTGCTCCAGTGGTATTGTCAGCTGTTGGGCATGCTCGGAGGCTCCCCATTGCACGCGCTCGATGACCAGATGACCTCTTCCTAAATTTGGAACTGTAGAACTTGTGAATAGGCTATGGCGTTTGACTTAGCTGCCCACTTACACGTGCCATCCTCATAGGTATTGCCAAAGTAAATGGATTTATTGGGCAGCGCGGCAACATGTGCCCGATTCAACTCCACATACACAATCACAATGGCTGTAATCAGCACTAAAAGGACGAGCAGACTCAGCAGCAGTGAATTCCGTGTGAGGCGCTTCGATTTGCGAATGTTATCGTTATCGTTGTCGTTGCTGCTGCTGTTGCTGTTGCTGTTACTGTTGCCACTGGGCGTGTTGCTGCTGTTGATTCCTGTCGAGTAGATTGATGAATTAGTAAAGCTTAACAATGAGCCCTACAAATGCGCTGTTGGTTACTTGACGCTGGCGACGCTGAGTAGGTGCGTTCGGGTGTGCGGCGATTGCGCGCTGTGCGCTCGCCATGTACTTTCAGTAGCAGCTTCATAACGATAGCGGATACTATAGGGGAAACGTGCTCGAGGGGGGCGTGGTTGTATAACAGTGGTTTGCTAGTATAATTGTAGCAAAAATACAAATGCTTATCGTCACACACACTCGCACACTTTTACTTTTTTCCTTTCTGGTTTAGTAATTTGTTGCTTGCGCAGAAATATATTCAAACTAATTTCCGATAATTGGTTGAGTCATGCGTATTTTTGTGTGAGCTCGCTTATGATAATTGAGTGGAATGTATGTGGCGGTTGCAAGTGGCGGTGGCAAATACTATAAACGAGCTATATCCGACGTGACGACAACGAGAGACTCTTCAACAAGCAACTGCCGCACCTGAACCCGTCACTGAAACGACTGAAACGCTGCGCAATGGCCCGCAGCTCGCCACGACGACGACGACGTCGACGTCGACAACGCCGCCGTCGATGTCGATGTCGAATCAGCCAGTGAGCCAGTAAAGCAGGCAGCACGTCTTACGGCTTGCCCGGTGCTGCCCCGGTTGCCCTATAAGCCCCTTGGTTGACATGTTTCTATACTGGACGACGCGACGTCTCTGGCTGCGTCATGCTTTGCCGGGCTTTTGTGATTGTTGTTGTTGTCTTTCGGATTTGCCATATCGTTTACAACTTTTGTTTGTGTATTTCTTTTCATTTCTTTTCTTTATTTTTATTTTTTTGTTTTCGTTTCCCTACACTTTTGTTTCGCTCGTTTTGTTCATTCGCTTTGCCTCTTTTTTTGGAATACGCTTTTAATTGCGGCGCGCGTCGCCAGACAACGTGACGTATGCGCAACGCGCAACGCTGCGCATTTGAAATGCGCTTCTCTGCCTTCTGATTTCTGTCTGTCGTTTTGTGTCTTGCATTCAAGACTTAACGCTATATTTATTTAGGGAATACCTAGCTATAACTTATGCTGCTTTGCACGTATTTATACAGCTGCAATTCTGCGAATCGGTTGCTTGCCAACCACTTTGCGTTATTTGATGTGAACTTACGAGCTGCTAAATAGATTAAGTAATGGTTCTATCTTTCCACCATACACTTTAGCAATAGCGGTCAAAGCCAATCAAGTAGTCGCATTGTCTGTGTAGGATAGTGTATTGTGGTTAACACCCACGTTTTGAAAATGCCAATAAGTATTATCTTATACAATTGGCATTAAAAGATATTACTAAATTAAATTAAATGCCTTTTGTGTTGTTTTCAAATAGATAAATAAGAATTTAGTGACTAACGGATGTGAGTTTTCTTTCAAGTAATTTTTGTAATTTTTTGTTCAGGATAAACATTACATTGTGTTTTTAATTTTCAAATTTGTTTTTCATTTAATTGCTTTACGCCATTTCTTATTAATTTAAGCATAGTCTTAAATTAATCAAGGCGTCCATTTTTATATATTTAAAGCTACGTTACTAGCTACATTTAAGTCATACTGCAACTCACCTGCCGCTGTCTGCATGCTGGCATCCATGTAGTAAATGCTAACCGGTCCTTGGTACTGCGTCATGGGGCCAATGACCACGTCGGTGGAGTTGGATAGATTGATCACGCTCGAGGGTTGTATGGCTGGGTTCGTGAAGATGTTTTGCGGCATAGTCATCGACGAGCTGGAAGATGCCGAGAACGTGTGTGCACGTCGAGCAGATCCTTGACGTGCGTGCAACAATGCGGCTACGCCCAAACCATGATCCTGTTGGTCGTACATGTCCACTGAGCTAAGCTAAGGTACGTATGTCTCCGCTTCCGGTGTATGTGTTGTGCTCTGCGTGCCAACTGAACAGCGACTGGCTGCATTTGAACTCGACAGAACATCAAGTGTAAGTGTTGAAGCTCTCTCAGATTGCCGGCACGACATTGCATCAGACATAAGCCTATTGCACTCCCGGATTTCTATATGCCCCACGCGTATATATAACAAATATATTTCACGATATTTTATTTGCTTTGCATGCTTTGACAGGGAGCTAAAACAATTGCAAAGCAAACAATACATGTGTACATACGACTTTATTATGATAATATATTTTGTTTTGAATTACATTTGTTCATCCATTGGAATTTTAAATCAGCCTAGAAAATTGCTTAGCTTTCCATTTATTAAAATTATAAATAAATTTAATCACCTAAGTCAATTATCATATTATAATGACAGTAAAATTGCCACTAAAACATGTTTATGACCTTGCTCAGAGTACTCTAATGGCAAATGTAAAAATGGGGCGCTGAAAGTTTTCTATATTTTGGATCAGGTTGATGAAATATATGCAATCATCATTATCCCTAAGTTTAAATAATTAATGATACTAGGTTATAAATTCCTAAACATATGGCTGACTAATGCCAAATAAGTGAATATTTATAAAACAATTTCAACAGCTAAATGTTCGTTAATTAATTTAAGTTATTATTTAATTCTTGGCAAGAGTATTTAAGTTTCGTCTTGCTGGATTTATTTATTCTTCCCCTAGAATTAAGTCGTTAACGTTAATAACTTTGAATAGCGGCCAAAGCGCCATCTGTGGGCTAAATTAATCATGCATGGGCGCAAAAAGCTGTTTCAAAGCTTTCGTTAGTACTGAAAACGGCCAACGTATCGGCTTATAAGCATTTCAGCGCATTTATTAATCATACGCTCCATTGAACATTGAAATGCGCTGCCAAAATTGTACAGAAGAAAAGCCAAAGCCAAAGCCGTTGGGCAGAAAGTAAAGTTTTAAGCAGAATTTATGTTTATTTGCATAATTATTATTAAGCTTGCTCAAGTTATTAACTTGAGCTCATAAATGCAGTCTTTAAGCTGGCTAAAGGCAACGAGCAACGTGCAATGAACAACGTGTAGCATGCATAACTTTACTGTTGCACATTGACTCTCACTCACTTTCGCCCTCCGACTGCCAGCCAGACGTCAGCACTTGACTTGCAACGCTCCAAATGGGCTTTTGCCGCCCGGTGTCGTGCCAAGTCATGCAACGGCAACGGCAACGGCAGTCTCGACCACGGATGGGGGCTATTAACACGCAGCAGCGTCAGCGGCAACAACAGACAACAGACATCAGACACACTTTGACGTATGCCCTCCTAATGACGACCACGAGAATGGCGAGAGCATAAAGACGACAACGTGAACGTGGCCATGGACAGGGATGTGGATGTGGCTCTAGATGTGGATGAGGATGTGGCTGTGGCTCCCCAAAGGGGCCACGACTTTGTTACTGTTCAGCTGACTTTAGTAGCATTTTTTTTCTTCTTTTACTTTTTTTTATTTTATTTAACCTTTTTATGCTACAAGTGTGAGTGTGAGTGTAAGTGCTAGTGTATGTGTGTGTGTCCGACCATTGTGCCGTAGTTGCTGGAGTTGCAGCCGTCGCAGGTGAAAACCCCAAAGTGCCCTAGGACAGTGCGAAGTGCTGAGTCAAGTGTCAACTGCAAATGACATTTGCATTTCGCTGGCAGCCCGAAGCTGCCACTACCGCCGCTGACGATGTTGTTGCCACTGCAACTGGAGCTAGAGAGCTGAGGAGGATGATGCCGGGTATAGTTGGTGGCAAGTGGCAAGTGGCGGTGGTTGCCGCTGCTTGGTGGCGCTACGCGTCAACTACGACTGACATTTGTTTTAGTTTTTCTTCCGCTTTGCGCAAGCCATTTGGCAGTTCGTTGTGTTTCCTGCACAGCAAAAAAATACAAAAAAATAAAACTACAGAAAAAAAACTGTGAAATATGCAACGAAAGCGGGACCAAAAAAAAAAAACAAAAAACGAATGGCAAACAAAAAAAAATGAAGCAGAGAAAAGCTGGCGCTGTGGAAATTTAAACTGTCAGGAGAACTGCTAATACTTAAGTTGCAGCGTTGCCAGCTGTGAGGGTGCAAGGACTGGCAATTTGCAACTGCATTAATACCACACACAGTGGCAAGTCCGCCGTCGTCGGTATTTCAAATGTGATTCGCCTTGAAATGTTAATAAGTCGGGTGCTAAATGCTAATAGATTTTTATGCTAAATTTGCGTTGCACATAATTAACATTATGTTGCACAGTGTTGGTTTCTTAAATAATTGCCACCTCTGGGCAGGTGGCTGTTGCCACCTTTTACTGTTGCTGCTGTGGTCTAACCTCGGCTCGACTCACCTAGACTCTTGCAGCTCTTTGTGGCTGCTTGCCACATGTTTACTTATTTTGAACACACTCGTACATAATTACGTTTTCATATGCAGAACACAGAGTAATTAGTGACTGCTGGCTGGGCTACCACGCCATTTGCCAAATGTATGGCAAGAGTCTAGACTTGCAACGTTTTTACAGTTTGCTGCCCTAGAGCAAAGCAGATATGAGCAAAGCAGAGCAGAGCAGAGCGTTTGTTTCAGTTCATTTGATTAACGCACAACAAGCCAATTGATTAGGCAGCTTCTCAATATGCCACCCTCAGACACTCCCTGCCACGCCGCTGTGTGTCTGCTTCATCCATCGCCTGTTCTATAATGCAATTGCATCACACAATATGCAAATTAGTTAAACCTATGCGATTCACTGCAGCTGTGAGCGTTTGAAATGCTAAATTGTGGGCATAAACTACATTAGCACACATTCCACATCCGCATCCGTTGTCCTCACCTCCTGGGAGAGTTCTCCTTCTTTATGCTACGCATAAGTGGCAAGTTAGTTGCTTGGCAGCACGCTTTAAATTGCCAACGATTTGTCTGCCCCTGAAAGCATTGCCAATTGCTGCTGGAGCTGGGAGGAGAGGAGGAGCAAAAGGGAGGGGCAAACAAATGAGGAAAGTTAACTTTAATTTGTATACTATGCATAGCTGATGGAATATTGTATTGTATTTCACTCTGTGGCAAGACAGAGACAGAGATGCAGGCAAGAAATGGTACTACAATTGTCTGCCCTGACTGTAATGCGATTACCGAGTATAACCCAATTTGGGGCAAAGGCAACAGCAACGGCAATGGTAAAGAGGCAGCAAGACAACATGTTTGATGATTATTGATTATCCTGCTTCCAAATCGTATTTCAGCTGCACTTTAATCCTTCTAATTGCCGCTCATATTCATAAATAATCCGATTTCTAACAATCTACATGTCAAATATTAACCTATAATCTCTGCCTAATTGGGTTCAAACACAATAATTAAACGGACTTTGACGAACTTATTGCAAACTTTTGCAGTTTATTGTAATTGTTTCATAAAGCTTGTATTTATTAACGCCTTGATTTTGACATATGATATACATGTTTAGCATTAGTTTGTGGTAGAGCAGATACAGATAGGCTTGTTAGAGTAGAGCTACATCGGATTGGCAAGACTTGTTGTGTTTGATTGTATTTCGAATATCCAATTTTCAATTTAATGTTGACATATTTGAGCTCTTTTTGTCAGCGCCTTTAGGTGACATTAAATGAAATATATTATTAATTAATATCAGAGCCAAAGAGAAAAGTTAAAACTACACAGCGGTGCAATATACATGCATAATGCTTATATATGGTAAAACATGTGTACATGCGAGTACGTTATAAGAGGACAAAGTCCTGAATTTTAATGATGCTGAAAACAAATCTAGAAATCTAGAAATCTTTGATGTACATTATTTTTATTTATCTACTCAAAATAATAAATGTTGCTATGAAGGGGTTCTTCGCGAAAGCATTTTTATTAAAAAGCCAATAATTCAGTGCTCCTTAGTCCTTGCGTATGAAAAGTCTTTATGGGGCGTGTCCTATAAGTAGACTTATCAAGATGAATATGAGAGAGAGACTTAAGTGGCTTTGGGAGTGTTTTAGTATGTATATTTAATGTAAAGGAAAGTAAACGAAATAAATTTACAATGATCAACTAAGATGACAAAAGATAGCTGCGTTATTCCCAAAATTGAAAGTACCTGAGCTTAAAATGATGTTGCAGTTTTAATAATGGTTTTAATGTATAAGCTGACGGCGCAATGAAGTTTGATACTAGATTAGTTAGGCAATGTAAAGTTAAAATTTGCATAATAATATTTTATTGCTTGCAAAACTTGAATTGAATTTTCCGGAACGTTGCCTGTCAGTCTACATGCCCTGTCTATACATCTATTCTAACTGTCTGGCTGTCTGTGATGTTGTCTGCTATGTCTAACTCGACACGACTGTTGCTGCCGTGGATCATGAATATATATGCAAACATGATGAATAGTTTATGGGATTGGAGATGCCCCGCCTGAAAGTGTCATCTTATGCCTGTAAATGCAAGTGAAACACAATCAACAATGCAAGAGTGTGGCGTGTGTGTGTGGGTGTGCAACGCGGCGTATGCGTAACGTGGCAACCAGCTGGGGAACTGTGGCAACTGTGGCATTTATGGCGCACTCAGCGTGGCAGCATGGCGTTGCTGCTTGGGATGAGTGTGGTTGTAAATACAATAAATGGTGTTTGCAACAATTTTTGACTTTTGGACGCCTGCAGTCAGCGTTGACGTTGACGTTGGCGTCGCATTGCATTATCGCAAAGTACACACATACACACACACACACACATACGCACTTACACTGAGAGACAAGCCCACCATAACACACACATTTTGACGCTCTATGACGTCGGCTGCTGCTGCTGCTGTCAAATGTAAAACAAACAGAAAACAGACAGCGCAGCCAGCGGCTCCCCTTGCCTTTCTAGCCCACCCTCCACTTCTCAACGGTTGCCCCTCTACCCGCCCCATGTGTCGCTCTCGTTTAGCTACTCGCGCTCTAACAATAAAATCGAAAACTTTTGCATTGTGCATGAAAATTGCCATTGCTGTTGTTGTTGTACTTGTAGTTGTTGCTATTGTGGACATTGTTGTTGTTGCCATTATGCAAAAGAAAAACTTTTTCGCAGCGAGCATAAAATTTTATTTGTTGCTACTTTTGGGCTTGCGCTTGATTTGGCAGCTCGCATACACAAACACACAAATGCATACACACACACACATACACACAAACAGAGCGCACAATTCAAACACATGTAAAGTGCTTGGGCGGTATCCTTGTTGCAATTGCATGCCGCCCACGCGACCTCACAGCCCCTCTCTCACTCTCTCTCTCTTGCCTTGCCTTGCCTTGCCCGTTCACTGATATTTGGCATATTTTGTGCACATCAATATATCGCGTGCTAGTTGGCAGCGTCCGCAGCGGCCTCAACTCGTTCCCAATCCCAATCCCAATCCCAATATCAATGCCCCTTCCAACAACCAAAGCCCGCCCAATCCCAATCGCAATCCCAAGTTGGCAAGGGCCCGCGGGCGCATTGGCTGCGCGTTTTGTGGTGCGGTTACAGTGTAGGGAGTAGAGATTGGGTTTGGTTTGACTTCTACTTGCACAAGCAGCTGTGTGTGCGTGAGCTTGCATGTGTGTATGTGTGTATATGTGTGTGGGTGTGGGTTTGGGTTAACAGCACATATTTCGTATTTCATTCTTGAACTATGTGAGTTTTGGTTTGCGGCATTTAAGCAAATATTTTCGAAATGCAGTCAGCCTGGTCTCAGACGCAACTCAACTCAGCTGAACTGAACTGAGCCTGCTGCTGGGACTGTGCCTGTGAGTGTGACTTTCAATGTGCCGTTTGTAAGGTAGCCTGCTTGTATTCTAGATGTGCCACTGACTGCTTGAATACTTTTTGCAATTATGGCATGGCAAGAGCTCTACCACTAGCACTACTACTAGTTTGTGGGCGGGGCAAGAGCGTGACTTTGGTCTAGCCCAGCTAACAAGTTTTTCTAATGACTTTGTCAACAAAATTTGCACAGTAATTGACGACTGAATAGATCCTTAAGCCGTCTTCCAGCCAAAAATCTATAACTTCGCATTTGTCTTACATTTCGTTGAGCCAGCAAATTGTTTCAAGTTGCATGTCACGATTTTCCAAGCAATTTGCAGCATATTTTACTTGCATTTTTTAATAACTTTTATATGTCAGGGATTGCACATTTATTGCCAACACAACATTTTTTGGCAGTAAAAATGTTTATTTATTTTAAAAATCAATTTCAACAATAAGAGGTTGAGTTAGTCACTTAACAGCACATTAATAGACCTTTAAAAGTGAATGTTAAGCTGGGAACAGTTTTATATGTTAGCTGTCAACAGTGCTAATAAGTAACATTTTACTGTAATGTTATTGCAGGGGTAGCTCGCTCTATGTTATAATACACCTTTCCTCTTTGGGTGACTCGCTTTGCTGAGCGGATTGATTAATCTCTCTCAAGTCCCTTTCCGGACTTGCCGTTTCTTTTGTCATTTCCTTTGCATCATCTCGTTGCTCGGAATAGTTTTGGAGATCCTCTTGGAGTTTTCCGATTTCCTGTTCAAATTTCACTTTATCTGCTAAAGTTTTCGAATTTAGATTGTTATTCTGGGCTATGAGATATTTTACCAGCTTAATAGACAATTTCTTATGGTCTTGGAGTGTTTCTAATCGAATTTTTAATGAATCTATTGTTAGGTTTTGATGTTTGTATTCAGCTTCGATCATTTTCTTAGCTTCATTTTGTTGGACTAACTGAGATTGTAGTTCTTCATTTTTGATATGAAGTGCAACCATCTTCTCTTTAGCCTCATATAAAGAATTAGTTAGTTCTAATTTCTGCTTTTTCGCTCTATTAACTTTAGCTTTTAACATGCAAACTTGCAAGTATAATTCGTTATTTTTTGCATTAATAGATTCCATTTGCGTCTTAATTACTAGCAACTTGTCGTCTCTTATTGTGAGAGCATCTTTCATCTTAATGCAAAACTCATCTGCAGTTCGTTGAACCACCTCCTCTTTCAGTTGCAACTGAAGCTTATTCTCATATTTGGACAACAGTTCAAGCAAGATATGGTTTGAAGTATTCAGATTCTGCTGAAGTAACTGAACTTCCTTCCTGAAGCTGTTTATATTAATGTCGTGTGATATAAACGCGAACGTTTGGCACCGATGCTGATACTGCATTACAAACAGGATCTGCTGCAATGGTTCGCCTATGAGATTGTTAAGAAGTACGCTGATGTTTGAATCTATATATTGTAATAAAACTGCCAAGTCTCCGGCGGTTAAAGACGTTCTTAGGGATGTCGTTGAAGCAGCAAGCTTCTCATCCTCAAGTTTTTTAATGTCCTTAAACAGCTCTCTTTGCGTTTTGAGGAGCCCATCGTTTTTGATTGTTAACTCCTCTCTCTCCTCTATTAGGGCATCTAATTCTTGTTTATGTGACTCCGATCGGTCCTTAATCTCACCATTGACTTTTTCAACTTTCAACAGTTGCATACATTTTTCCAATTGCTGTTGCAAAGTATTTAACTTTTCCTTCAAGTACGAAAAGTGTTTGTTGCCAGATTCTTTCAGTTGTTGCACAATCTTAAACATTTCAGTGTTGGCTTTGTTTTCTCTATGTTTTATATTTTCGTTTATCACCTCTAGCAATTTCTCGAGCTGTACTTTTAGATCTTTGATTTCTTCAGCTGCATTTTCGCTGACTTTGCTTTTAAGATACTTATTTTCATCTTTTATCTTTAATAATTGTTGCTCGAGAATTTCGAATCGCTCTTGAGCTTCCTTTAATTGTTTATTCAGGTCCACGATTATTTCAGAGAACTTGTGTATAGTCTCTGACTTGGCATGCTCACATTGGATCTGCTGATTTGTCTCCATAATTTCTAGACATTCTTGCATTCGTAAATTTATCTGCTCCTTCTGGACAAATACATCTGCTTCTTTGGTGTTCAGTTCCTCATTTTTATCTCTTACTTTTCCAAATTGGTGCTCATCCTCCCCTACTAGTATACCTCGTTTAATCACTTCCAACGGCTCTTGCATTTCCGAAATTACTTCGGGAACCTGATCGATTGTTTTTGTCTGGGTTAGCTGTCGGAGTTTCTTGTTTGATTCTATCAAATCGAGCAATTGTTGTTTTCGTATTTGAAGTTTCTCGTGAGACAATTTCAACTGTTCTTTCAGTTCTTTAATTTCAACATTAGACTTTTCTGTCACATCAATCAACTCGTCCAATTTAAGCTGTTGACTGTTGTTCATATTGGTGTCATGACTTTCATTGACTTTCTCAGTGTGTGATTCAATCTGTTGTTCTTTTATTTCGCTCATCCTGAATTTTAATAAACAAACCTGGTGGCCTAGTTTCTTCAGAGATTTCTCAATGTTCACTATGATGAGCTTATTACAACCACTTAATTTTGTCTTATTTTGATCTCTTTTAAAGTCAGCTTTCACGTCCGTGCTAGTCGCACCAGATTTATCAAATGCATCATTTTTAAGATCATCGTTTATCATCATGATCTCCAGCAATTGGTTATTGACATTACTTGACATTGCTTTCAATTCCTTTATTATCTTACCAGACGCTGCTTTGAGTTTCTGGTTTTGACTAACATACTTTCTTAATGTTCTCTCCATCTTCTTAAATTTTTCTTTTTGTTTTAAATAGGGCTTCAATATGCTTAGGTTATTTTTGGCAGAGTTGAATTTAATGGCTTGTTTCAGTTGCTCACATTCAAGAGATTTCTTTGACAATTGCAATTGTAGCTCATTGATTTTTTCTGTATTAACCTGCTGCAACTTCTTTGTGGGTGCTGAATCTGTCGATTGATTCATTTGTTCGTCAGCTATAATTAATAATATTTAATAATAATTTATTGAATTGTAATTAAAATTTGGCAACATACACAACACCATGCTGCTTTGAGCTAGTGGATGGGACAGCTCCAAAGAATCATTCTGATTCTTTAGATTATCGTTTTCCCGTTCCTGTTTTTCCAAGGAAAGGTCCTTAATTTCGAATGTTCTATCTGCTTTGTCCGTCAACATCGAAAACATCCTTTCGTCTTCATAATGGGGTTCAAGGAGTGGTTGCAGCTCACGTTCGACTGAAACATCGGCCTCTAGAATCTCCTCCGCTTTTGATATATTTGTTGTCAAAAATAAAAAATATATGAAAACTAAAGAAATTAAAATAATATATTTTTAATAGTACCTCGGCAAAGCACTTCACAATGCGGCGAGTCCTCATGTTTTTCAATCATCACATTTAATGGAATTTGTCTATTCAAACTCTGATTTATTTTAAAATTTTCATCATGAATCTCCTGTTCAACCCGAGCCAATTATAAATAAAATTAAGTATATATTATTTGGGATGAGTTAATCCTATACTTACAGGGGATCCTCCTTCAACCAGCATCAAAGGAGAATGTTGAGATTCTAAGCATTCATTTTTGCTATCAACAAAAGATTTCCCCCAAACGACACGTGATTTCGAATGTGTCTTAGATGTGAAAGAGTTTTCTGAATCTTCGCTTTCAGTGAATGTTTTTGCTAAGAGTGGAAGACGTGAAGGTGAATTTTTTGAAAAAGAGCCATGAGAGCATTCCGAATCTGAAGTTTCGCTACTTTCGAAAGAGTGTTGCATCTTCTGGTCATTTACATCTAGTTCCGCTGTTTTAGAATCTTGAAAGCTATTGATTATAGATGAATAACTTCCAACTCTCTCACATGATAATGAAGTCGGCATCGAACTATCACTATTATCGCTCTCTACTTCATTAGAATCTCCGTTCTCATCATCAGCTAAGAGTGGTACAGTCAAAGATCCATTTTTAACATTCGATACACAGGTGTCAATTAATTTATATATCTCTGATTGAGTCGCGTTGAACCCTCTGGCAGCTAAGTTTTTAAACTCGGCAAGATAAGTTTGATTTTCAATGGACAGAGTATCGAAGAATTGTGCAAAATATGGATTCGGTTTATGCACATATACGTAATGTACTAAAATAGTGTAGGCAATAACATAATCACTATAAACTAATGCGCCACTTTCATCCACATTAAGGTCAAGCTCTGAGTAGATTGCTGTGAAAAATGTTTAATTAGCTTAGGCCATCCGAATGAGTATTTTATTAATGTTCTTACTTCGTAGAAACTCGAACAATGATTGACTTTCCGAAATTTCTGGAGAGAATTTAGCAAAACCATTCAAATCTGTGGATTCCAAATTCTGAGGATTATTCTTCATGAAATAAAACCTCTTAGCCTAAAATTCCGACTTTGTAATCAGACACATACACATAACATAACAAAACTTACCCATGATAATAGCACATTACTCCAAATTTTCAAATAATCCGACATATTTGCAAATTTGCGTAATGTGTTGCAAGTGAATTTGACAATTATTCTTATTCAAAACGATTTACCGATTTTGCAATTTTAAAGAAACAATTTTTCTTAGCACAACTTAATATTTAAGTTCAGAGATTATGACACTTAAAGAAAAGATAAATGAAGTGTTGGCTAATGTCATTAAGTTTGGCATTGAAAATAATATAGAGTTGCAAAAGTTGCAAAAATCATCAGCGTTGTAAAAATACTGTCCAGCTCTAAGGCATTAGTGATTTTATCACTTACCAGCCCCTTTATACAATTTACAGCAACTGTTAAGCGGTATTGTTATTTGAGAGGACTTTTGGCTAACTGTAGATAACAGAACTGTTACGTAATATTTTACTGTAATGTTGTCGCAGGGGAAGATAGCATATGTTAAGCTGCTATACATTTTCGTTGAATAAGGGTGGGTCATATGTTAAGTTGCCATAAACTAGCTTAACAGCTGCACATAAAATGCCACTTAACATGGCCAATGAGGAAGGGGCAAGTTCAAGCGTAACAGCTGCAATACACAAGATCCACAGGCGGCCGCTTGGGGCAAATGGTGTTAACATGATTGTGGAAGCAAGTGGAATTTATTAACCGATTTTAATTAAATGAGTTCAATTTGCATGAATAATGGCAATTGGACGTTGGCTAAGTGAATTTCGCATAAAGTACGGCATGGACACGCATGTCCTTGGCAACAGGGACACGTAGGCCGCCACAGGCCTGTACTGCCCGCAGTCATGTGATTTTCGAACAGCACCCAAAGGTATGCTACAAATTATTATATCGCTTGCGCGCACAGACAAACAGGCAAGCAGCAGCAACAACTTCAATAAAGGCAACAACAAAGTACCGTTTCGTGTCGGAGGATGTCGCATTGTGGCGACATTAGCATTGAGCAAATTGTCAATTGAATTGTGCAGCATAATTGGAATATTAAATGTTTACAAAATGCAATACGCACACACACACACACCACATACTACATACAACAACAACAACAAGGACTCTGGCTACAATTTGCACTTAAATACGAGCATTGGTATAAATCAAATAGCAAAGCAGGTTATCCTTTCCACCCCCTCATCCTTGTCATACAATAGAATCCTGTTGAGTGGCTGCTTCAAATGATTTGCATTTAAAACAATGACAGCATTCTGATGGAAACCAATACAGGCCACACTTCACCTCCACTTCTCCACCTTTCAGCCTTTCCAGCCAACCTCACTGAACTTTAAATTGAGTGTGGATCATGTAAAATGCAGCCAAATTATTTTCCGATTGTTTGATTTGTTGTTATTTCGATTGCTGTTGTGGGCCCCCAAAGAGCCCCCTTAACACATTTGTTGTTGTTAGTTTTTGTTGGCAAAGTGCATATGTCAACAAATAGTTGAATAACATGGCCACAAAAAACTATAATAACCAAACATTGTAGGGCGTTGCACAAGCAACAATTGCAACAACAATTGGGTCATAAATATTAACACTTGATAATGGTGATATTTTTGTCACATTTAAAACGAAATGAATTTCGAGCTGTAAATGGCAGGCAAAAGCAGCTATATAAAATATACATGAAGCATAATGAACACCAGCCACGCCCCCTGTGCACCGGACTATACCCCCCAGTGTCCACTATCTCCCCTTGGCTGTGGCCGTGGCAAAACGCCCACAGCTGGACACATGTGCAACTGACAAAAGCACAAAACACACACAAAATCGGCCCAAGGAGCAACCGAAAACGAAAAAGCAAAATTGTTTGCTCACCCAACATAAATAAAAGAAAGAAAAAATATCAAGAAAAACCAAAAAAAAAAACTGAGAAATAAAAGTAAAAAATAATAATATTTGTTGTTGCTACGCTTTGGTTTAGTTTTAAGTTTTTAGTTTTTGGCCAGCAGCGCTTTTAAGTGCGGATATTTTATGAATTTTATACGCTGCTTGACCTGCCACCAGCATCATGAGCTTGCCACCCTCCCTCCCTCTCTATCTCCCTCTCTCAGTCTCAGTCTCAGTCTCTGTCGTTCTTTGCCGTCTCTCTCTGTCTTTTTATCACAAGCACTGCCCCAAAATGCTCCACTTAGTCTTATTGTGTTTGCTTTGGGCTTCCGTTTTTGGGACGCTGCTGCCACATCTTGTCGCAACTCTTGTTGCTGCTTCGGTTATTTTCTGGTCATTGTGCGGCTTGTTTACGCAGTGGGCGTGCTCCTGCCACCCTGGCACCCTGACTGCCTGACTGCTTGGGTGCCTGGGTGCCTCCAACGTCTCTGACTGCCTGCAAGGCACATCTCTGGCCCAAGTTAGTGACACTCAATTTAAATTTATGCCGGTTTATAATCATTGCCTGCCTGTCATAAAGCCGTGAAATACTCTCCGCCTTCGTCTCTAACACTCAGTGGTTCTCTCTACCTCTCTCTCTGTTGGTTTTTTGTGGTCTCTGCTGTTTTCTGGCTTTATACCATATAAATTGTGTAAACTGTTTAGCAGTTTACTGTTTGAAAGCCCGCCTGCTCAATTAAATGATAATAAGGCATTATATCAGCGGCTTTGTCTCTGCACCTGATCGCTTGTTGTGCGTGTGTGTTGTAAGTGTATGACTTGAACATAATTTACTGCTACTCCAGATTCTAAGCCAAAGTCAAGGTGGCTGCTATCATTGCTCAGGTTGTAATTTCAGTCGCTCCCAATCAGCACTGCAGTGCAGTTTCCTGGATTTCCTTAGTTCTCCCTAGTTTTCCCCCATTTTTTTTTAGCTCTGATTAGTTAAACTTTCATTGTGAGTATTAAGAACTTAAGAACTTTCACTCTAATTTTTTGCTTTTTAGCTTTTGCCACCTCGCAACGCCTGCAACTTATTCCAAGTAAATAATCGCATTTTGTAATATAATATCTCTTTTCTTTTTTGGCATTTTGTCTGCTTATGTATAAAATGGAATTCATAATTTGCAAGTCTCCTTCAGACGGTTTTATATTTAAAAATGAATTGCAAGGCATTTTAATAAGAGTTGGCAGACATTTGCGTAATTTAAATAATTGTGAAAATTATTTGCGTAACAAAATAAACCTTATGCTGGATGCTGTCATTTATACAATTTAAAAAATGTTCATCATAAAAATTAATATTTATGTACATCTGAGGACTTATTTACATTTTCAAAATTATACAATTTATTTTAAAATATTATATATGTTAAATTCTGAAATGATATTTTTATTTGTAAGAACAAGGAGTTTGGCAAAGAAATAAGGTAAAGGACCTCACACTGGATTTAGTTAAGTAAGCATGGGATCTCATCGAAAATCGCAGCATTGTTGAAATTCTTGGTGTGCCCGACTGAAGTTTAATTATTAACTAATGATTAAGTCTCATTACTCATACTTGATTACAGTGTGCAGTACTCAAGTGAATTGCAGCTTTAAATCAATGCCACTTCAAATACAAACGAAACACTTACATATACGTGTACATATGTGTATATAATCAAACTTGCCCGTACCTTGCCCGTACCCTTCCAAGTGAGAAAAGCAGAGAGCAGCGGGCCATATCACCACCCAATGGTCGCCACGCAGCACTCGGCATCCACTTTAAATTGCGGCCATTTGGCCACTCAACGTTTAATGAGCAACAAATGTAATTTATTTATGGCGTGCACTGTTGAGGCTTTTGCCTCAGTTTCAGCCCACAAAATGCTTCAAGTTTTCAGCACAATTACCATAAGCACACACACACACACAGACAGACATACACGCATACTCGTTACATGTAAAAGGGAAATTGAGATAGATGGGAAGGAGTGAGTATGCGAGAAAGAGAAAGAGAGTGAGCTGTGTAAATCGTTGGCCACTTTTAGTTGGTATTTTCTCAATTGCCTTTACTACTCTCTAGTCTATCTCTCTCTCTATCTCTCTCTCTCTTGCGCTCTCCGGGTAGCTGTTACTGTGGGCAAAAGTGTTGATATTTATGGATCATTTGCATATGTGTGCCAATGCTGAGGGCCAGCTTTCTTTCGTTCACCACAACAATGGGGCAAGCAAAAAAAGTGGCAACTGGCGAGACAGTAAAGCATTTGCTGCCACTTCCGCACACATAGAGCACAGCAGAGCCAAAAGATAGAGACCAAAATGGAAAGAGTGTTGGGAGACAGAGAGAGAGCGAGAGAGGGGAGGATCTATGGAGCTGCTTTTGAAAGTTGTCCAGTTGCGGTAAACATAAATTCTCGTTGACACGTTAATATTGTTCCCTTTTGGTTTCGTTGTATGTGAGATGATGCTGCTGCTGCTGCACTGCCACTGGTTGCAGCGTGTGTGTGTGTGCGCAACTGCCACTGCCACTGCCACAGCTAGTGCTGCTGCTATTTTGCTGAAAATGTCCAACAAAAGCTTAAAAACATTTAAAAGGGATTTATAGACATTTGGGGAATATGCTCGCCAACCAGACAGACAGCCGGACAGATAGACAGACGGACGGACGGACGGACGGAGCATTGTGGTAAAAGTATACGCAGAAGCACGTATACGAGAGGCAGCCACAAAAGTCATTAAGCCAGACTGAGAAGTGGCCGAAACCGAAAACAATAACAATTCTCGAGCTCAAATCTAATTCATGATTTCATTACCAAGGCCCCGCCCCCCTCTCTCATTCGCATTCGCAGTCGCACTTTGTGGAATAGCCCGAAAATCATTTCCTGTTTAGCACTCAATGTTGCTTGCCCTCCTCCCACTCCACTAACTTGCTGCCTGCCTGCCTTTCATTTATTCCCCTGCCCCTAGCATTGACTCATTGTAGACTTTCGGTAATTGTCTTTGGGCCTTTTTTACGGGCCAGTGATAACAACAACTGAAAGTGTCGACTATCGATGAAATGAAAAGCCATTAAAGAAAATTACGCAACTTGACATTGAGTTTCATTTCGTTTCGTTTCGTTTCGCATTAAATGGCACATTAGAGGAGCTTCAATGAAAGTCCTTTCAATGTCCTGCTAATCACATTGTGGACATTCAGTTGCTCATAAGCTCAGTGCAACACACCACACACATCGCACGAAATTCAATTGTCAATTTGCTTTCGATTTTCTCGTCAACTTTCACAGCAAAAATGAATCAGGTCTGGTTATTCTTCACCATACTCAGCCTGCTGGCGAACAGCATCTGCCTGTTCATTCACATCATTGGATCATTGCACCTCGAGGAACCACAGCCCCACAACATGATCTTCTGTGGCACCTTTGCTGGCTTTATAATGATCTCTATAATTCGCACCGTGCGCATTCTGTTTGGGCATTTGGTCCGCCTCCATCCACATCTGATTGTCAATGCCATGGGATTTATTATGCACATCGTCTGCGCCTTTTTGGCGCTACGCTACGCCGAAAATGACTTCCATTTGATTTTTATGGCACCGCAACAAGAATTGGATCATAAGTTCTTTTACTATTGCAAGCAACAGAGTGTGGCCTGCGTCATCGCTGGTGCTTTATATCTCCTCCAATTTGTGCTTATGTTCGACTTTATACTCAAGACACCACCGATGGAGGACAGCAAACCAATGAAGATCATTACAGAGCCTCCAGAGTGGGATGAAACCTATGAGGAGATGACTATCGAGGAACTCGATAATTTGGCCAGAACTCATGCGAATGTCTATCTGCTGGGACGACAACTGGATTATTGGTTTCGTGTCAAGTCCAAATGGTTTCGCCAATTAGCCGGTGGTCAGGAGCTAAGTCATAAGACTATGGAGATTTTGGACGACAACAGACTGCGCACCGAAGGAAAATTACAAGAGTATGAGATAACTACAGATGTCGGCACAAGTTCCAGCGACAATAGTATTCGTACGAGTCCAGCTGTTAGACGTTGACAACATTTTATTATTATTTTCGTAGTCAAAATAAAAATGGTAAATTAATATTAAAGTTATAGGAGAAAAGGGTCTAGGTTAGAGGATAATGTGTGGTATCCAAGCGAAAAGAATAGCGCAAATTTAATTCTGTTGCAGAGGGAAGCTAAGAAAAAGGTTGCCAAGGAGCTGAAAAGAAGAATGAAAAGCACATAATACCGTTAATGTTAAACGTAGCTCATAAATACAATTGCCTGGGCATGGAAAATGCTCAGAGATCTCCTTGATGCTTCGTTGTTTGATATGCCAGCAAGTCAAGCATATTTATATTTATATTTATATTTATGTATGTGTGAGTGTGTGTGTGGGAGTGTGCATATGCTGGGAGTGCAGAAGGAAGACCCAAATTGCTGTCACATATCCATTTCATGCATTTGACTGCCCAAATTGTCAAGTTGACATGGCAGTCAGTCTGAAATTAGAAATGCGCCAGCATTTAAACTTGCTCCGATATGCAAATGAATATGCTCAAAGAAATATTTGTGTTTATATGTTATGTTATATATATATGTACATATGTGATATGTGTGTATGTGCTGGATGGAAAAGGAATGGATGGAATATATAAATTTTTGAATGAATTTTATATTGTGTGCGTCTCTGAGAGTCTGTGTGCGTTTTGAGGCCACAAAATGCTGTGATGACTGCATAAAATATTAAAAAATCTAATTTCCAAGTTTCTTGCTCTCCAGCAACAGCAACAGCCACGCCCCTTGCAACACACCCCCACCTCAGCTCCGCTCCGTAATTTGTATAAGCTTTTTAAAAGCGCCAAATGCAAAAATCGCTGGCTGAATGTCGTCTCTCTGTCCGTCCGTTTGTCCGCCTGTCCGCCTGTCCGCCTGTCTGTCCAACTGTCTCACTGTCAGTTAGTTTAAATCTCTTGCAGCGCTGACAGTCGCTCTGGCAAAATGAAATAAAAATAAAAATATGCATGTTAAATAAAATGTCAACGAGAATGCCATTTAAGGGTGCCTTGGACGGGGACACGAAGGGGCAAGGGAGCGCGTGTTGTAAACTGAGCTGGATTTATGTCAAGAAAGCCAAAACAGCAACAAAAGGCATTCAAAATGCTTATAGCTCGACGACGTTCGTTCCCTTAAACAGGAAACGCAAAACGACGCATAAAACAAAAAAAAAAACAACAAGAAAAAAATAAGCAAAAAACGAAAGAAAAGAAAAGAAAAGAAAAGCAGAAAAGTTATGAAAATACCTTGGCCAACTGCTGGACCAACTGCTAATCAGTCGGCGTCAACAGTGAAGAAGGTCAACGACTCGACGTTCAGGCAATCGCATTTTACCGCATATTTAATAGCTCGACTTGAATTGAGCCTTTAAGCAGCTTTAAAAGCACATCAAAGCTTATGCATGCAATAATTATGTTTGATCCATTTAAAGCTTAAAGTTTGCTTCTAAGCAACTTGAAAATATGTCACCAAAGCTACAGTAGAAGTAGCATTGCATCGATTAGGTTTAAGCTGAAACTTTAACTATTTAGCAGCTGCAATTAAGCAAAGTGCACTTGATGCATTAAGCGGAAAGCTTTTACTCGTTGCAGTCTTGAATAATACTAATGTTATTAACTCATTTACAGTTGGTTTCGCCTTATAAAGGCGCAGTTTTAAGCAATCCATTGATTAACAACTGCAGTTGCAAAAACAGCTGCTTTGCGTTTCCTTGCCACATGTGCCGCACTTTTTACTTTACTCGAATAGTGCGAGTCTCTCTCTCTCTCTCTCTGTCTCGCTCTCACATGTTCGCCCTGTCTTTGTTTGGCGCTGTCTGTCTCATTCAACGTCATCCATCTTTTGTGTGCCAAATGGCACTCGGTAAAAGTTGCTGCAACCACTTCCGGCAATGCGATGGACTCTTAGCCAACATTTCACCAACTCAATTGCATCTTTTGTTTGTAGTTGTTGTTCTCAGACCGTCTGTGTATGCATGCATGCATGTGTGTGTGCCTGTGTATGCTGCTTTAATTGAATTGCCATAAAAACGCGGCACAAATTATTGACTTGAAGTGGCAGCTAGCCAGCATATTTTTTTGAGCTTCTGTTTCATCTCTTACATGCTCTGTCTCCCTCGTTCACGACTCGTCTCTCGTCGCTCGTCGCTTTTTTGTTGGCAGCCACAAAATTTTACCATAATTTGAGTGGCCTGTGTTGCTTCAAGGAGTTCGTCGAGCCAAAAAGCTCCCTAAAGTTTTCCATCAAAACGTTTAGAATGTTTTTTCCTGTTGCCTGTCGGCGTACACACATTTCTTTTTTATCCCACATGCTGTCCCCTGTGTACCCGCCGTATCCGTCTCAGTCTCCGTCTCCGTCTCCCTCTTCGTCACCCTCTCACATTCGCTCTCCCTTTCTGCCTGCACGCATTTTGGTATTGTTCAAGTTTGATATTGCTACTGTGCCCCCTCGGCAACCTCTCACTTGCCCTAACCTACTTTTGGCTTTCTCAATGTTGGCTTCTTTTCAGTGCTTCATTTTGTTGTTGTTGCTGCCGTTGTTGTCGCTGCTGCTCTTATTCTTCATTCTTTTTCTCTGACATAAATTTGAAACTTTTCAGTTTTATTGTTGCGGACTCGTTGGCAGTAATGGATTTCAAATAGAGTTACTCATGGGTAAAATGTTTCATACTTTGGGGTATTAGCAAATCTGCAAAGATGACGACGACAACGACATCAACGAGACGGACTAATATGTGTGACTTTAGAGTATGCTCAGTGAACACAACTGTACTTATTCTTCATGTTTCATTCCAATTCATTCCGCTCATATTGATGCGTGTGACTTGAGTGAATGTTCAATGAACACATTTTGCCTATTTTCATGAACACGTTTCGTTCCATTTCACTCCTCTCATGTCAAATATATGCCTTTTTTTAAAGATTCAAATGTTTTTTTCTTTAATTTCACTTCGCCCTCTCCACTCGGGGAACGCATGCAATTTTACTTTACTCCATTTAATTCTAACTCAACTTTTAAATATTTAAATGTTGACCTCTACTGCTATTGCTAATTCGACTTCCTGTTTGCTCTGTTTCATTGCATTCCATTCCATGTCAAGTGAAAACTTCACTTCTATTCCTGTTCATTTTGCAGCATGTTTTATTCCATTTCGTTTCGCTTTGTTTTGTTTTGCATTTGCTGCTGCTGCTGCCGCTGCCGTTGCATACTTTTGTGCGCACTAAAAGCCCAGAGTTATTTGTTGCTGCCTTTTGGTCTACTAATGCACATTTTATTGAAATAAATTCCGTGCTCACTTCAAGGCATCTGCCCGGTTACTGCTATAGCTATTGCTCGTGGTCATGGTCCTTTTCCCGCCACCGTTCCCGCTCTTGGTTCAACTTCTTTTACTTCTGCTCCTGCTACACTGTGGCACTTGGCTCGTGTTTTGTGGCTGCTTTTAGCTGATTTTATGGCCTTAAGAGGCGTCCGCTGCGGTTGCTAGCGTTGATTTGCTGCGGTCTATATACAACCCAGGGGCCAGTTTATGGCTTCAACTTGGCTCGAACAGCTTAAAGACGCTACACCAATAGAAGCAGTAGCGCACTGGCCACCCAATTGCAGGCGGCACTTAAAAATGCAAATGATATTTACGTTTTTAGCTACAGCTTCGGCCAGAGCTTCAGCTTGAGCCAGAGCTTCTTCTACTTAAGTGCTAAGTTAAACGACGCCCCAAAGTATGCACGACATAGTCGCCGCTTGGCCTGCATTTTTAATTACACTCTGCAAATCGGTGCAGATAACTGCCGCCAGCAGCCGGCAGTCGGCAGACGGTAGACTTCGGCTTTTAACTGCTGCGCCTGAAACAAATCCCGAATAGAAAATCTCGAAATTTGGATAATGCATTGGACTATTGCCATTTGTGAAATTGAGATAAAGGCTATATCGGATACATATCAATAAGCTGTGAAAATTGGCTAGCTTAAGACTTCTTTAAAATATTCCACAATAAGCATTAGATTATGTCTGAGACCCTAATGAATTGAATGGGCAAATCATTACTTAAACCGCAATAGTCAATTGAATTGTGGAAAATAAAATAAATAAGAAAATACAACAAAGTGATGTTTTTGTCGTTTATGTATTGAGCCTGGCTTTAGCCGTTTTAAGTTTCAGTATTACGTAATTAAAGAATTAACCTATTTTCGTACTATCTAAATTGGACAGCTAAATCTGAATTAACAACTCTATTATCGACTGCTTTGGTAGCATTGCATGTTGGCGAATTGGTGATAAAAGTGATTTACTTAACAAATTGAGAAACTGCCATGTGCGACGTTGCTTTATCACCCACAAAATTGGTTGGCAAAATCATAATTTAGAACACACAATCGCTGATGATATCTGCATATGGTTGCAGCGTATGTATGTGGGCCACATTTCCGGCGAGCAGAACGCGACGTTAGCGCTTTTTAATGGCTTTGTCTTTTGGCTGCCAGGCGGGCTGTGAGTGCGCCTACCAGGTGTGTGCATAAAGTGGGTGTGGCTGCATTTCAGTGTCATGCTGGCATTTAATTTCACTCACAGTGAAAATGTTTTATGTCTTGGGCAAACACTTGCTGCCTTCCAGCTCCCTTCGCATCCTTCTGCCTCTTTCGGCAGCACTCGCTCAAGTGAATTTTATGCGCCGCACGACATTTTTGCAGCTGGCGCTTTGCATTTTTGTGTTGCCAACTTTGGTGAAAGTGAAAGCAAACGAAAATGGTGGAAAAGAGTGAAAAATAATAAGAAAAACAACAAGAATAACGACAACAAAAGCAGCACACAGGTGCAAATTTTATGTGCACATTTCACACCTGCAACGACACACACGAACACACACATACACACACAAACAAGCGCAGTCACATACACGTGGAGTGTAGCGTGTAAAAATTTGCTACTTTAAATGTTGGCCAAGAGGGAAAAGGATGAAAGAGCAGGAGAGTGGTTCATGACGTTAGGGCAACAGCGGGTAACGCGTAAGGGATTGAGCGGCAGAGGGGGCTAAGGGGCAGCTTGTGGCTGGCGCCAAAGTGCTGCAAAATCACAACACAAAAGAATTCAATCAGCAGTGCTTAGCTGGTAGCCAGGCGCACTGAGGCACACACATACACACCCAGACTGGTGTTATACATGGCAGTCATTGCAGCTGCGGTTAACAGGCCAAGCGTAATATAAACTTGAGCTCAAAAGCGAGCGAGGGGGAGAAGGGCAGGTGTTTCCTAGCAAAGACGAAAAGTGTGCGACCTGAGCACATATATGTCTATGTGTGTGTGTGTGTGTGTAATGTGTGTGTTTGGTCCATGCGTGGCATTTATTTTTGCATTTTAAGCTCAACAGTGAACGCCTCTGCGACGAGCTCAAAACCGGAAATGCACACGCACACACTCACACATATACATATATATATACCTCAAACAGGTGCATGCACACATCAATAAACACACACACCTTAAGCTGCTACCGAAAGGGCAGCTTTTAAACTTGCAAACAAGGTGGCAAAGCGGAAAAGCCGCCAACTCCAACGCCAAGCTGGTGGCAATGCCAACAGTTTCGATTTGTGTTTGCTCAATGCTCATTGGTTTTTCCACTTTACTATTTTCAATTTTGCATTTTCCATTCTTTCACTTTGATTGCAATTCAACAAAATGGGGTACAAATAAGAAAGCCACTTATAAAGCTGTCTGAAGTGACTTTTCAACAATTACGCAAAGCTCCGGCCCAGATTCTGCACTCAAAATAGAGAAGAAGCATAGAGAGAGATATATATTATAAAAAAAACTCAGATGAACTGATTGTTAAAAAATTAAATAATTCCCCACAGTCTGCAGTTTATTTGCCACCCATTTCCGTTTGTTGTTTATCGACCCTTAAATGCGAACGGTGAACTGCGAATTGTGAACTCGTCATAAATTGCGAGTTGCAGTCGAAAACTGTCAATTTCAATTAAAGCTTTGATTATTTATGGCCGTACTTATGCTTTTGCAATGCAGTAAATTCTTGTGGTAAACAAATTAAATATTTGCCGCATAAAACAATATTTAATTGGGCGACTTTCCACCCCTCCCCCCCACAACACATTCTTTGCAATGCAAATGAGCTGCTTTTATCTGGTCGAGGCCAAAAACCACTTGGCCGTGGTATTTATTTTGCCTTAATGAAGCGAGTTTCTGAAACTGATAAACAAATATGAGAGCCTCAACAGCTGGGAAAACCCAATCTCACAGCACCCAAATACTATATGAAAACTATACGCAATTTTTTCAGCTGCCGGACTAAACGAATTCACGTGTTGAAGATTGGCATAAAGAAATTTGTTGTTAGCCTGCGGCTCATTTGCAGCTAAGACCGAATTATATGCTTCTTGTCATCGCTGTTGTTCTCCTCCTTGTTGTTGTTGCTGTTGTTGTTAAAAGAATTTTTCCATTTTTTATGCCTGACGCCGGAGCTACCTACTAATTTTCTGATACAAACGAAATGTATGTAATTTCCCTGGAGCCAAATTGACATAAGCAAACGTAAAAACCGCCAACAGACATAAATGACAATCAACTGGCTGGCAGACTGAAGAGCTGAAGAACTGAAGAGTGTGGCGCGTGTGGGGCCGGTGTGGATGTGGGCGGGTCCAGGAGCTGGCAGTATGGCTGTGTGGCAGCCTGGCTTCAATCATTACTCATCATCCATCAACGTTGCAAATTTTCTTTCATTTTATTTTATTTTTTTTTTGCGCTGTATTTTAATTTTTTTGGCACGCAAAAATGCAAAAGCAAAACAAAAGGAAGCGAAATAAAAATAAATGAAAATGAAAATGGTATGCCGTTGGCAATTTTACAGCCTTTTTGGCCAAATTGTTGGACCAGGCAGGCAAGCGGCAAGTGGCACACGTTGAGGCGTGCCAGAGCCGGAGCCAGGGGCGAAGCGGCAACTAATTCGTGCATGCGATGCGAATGGAGTATAAATTATCATCATGGAAAACAAGTGCAAAATGTCATTTATCATATTTTTCGGTAGAACGGCAGCAAAGCGACAGCAGCAGCAATCACAGCAGATTCCGCACACACACACGCACACATGCAGACAGACACACAGTTCATACATACACATACTCACATACTCTGATATGCATGAGAGGCCATGAAATGCCAGCAGTTTTCGCCGCATTTTTGGCTAATTTCATTTATTTATCTTAAAAAGTGCAGCCCAAAAAACCAATTCTTAGCAATTACATGAATTGTTTTTGTTGCATACTTTCTGGGGCAAACAAATAGCACATGTGTGCGAAGGCTGTATGAGAGTGTGTTTAAGTGTGTAAGTGTGTTAGTTAACTGGAACACATTAGCTAATGAAAACACTGGCAAAAAGCACAAATTTTAAATGTATAACTTGAAACTAAAATCGGACTAAAAAACAAGTGAAAATAATAGAGCTGAGCTATACATATGGATAGACTAGCAGATACTCTCTCTTTTTGAAATGTAAAAGCATTATTAACAAATTTATATGTGTACAATATAAAATATAAATCTAGTAAAAAAAGTCTGATTTTAGGTATTTCTTCTTTGTTCTTATCTTATAGCCTTATTTAAATGTTTTACAACTAGCACAACGCCAATAACACCTTAAGATGTAATTTTTTTATATAATATGTTAGTCTATAATTTTATCAGAAATATAGATTATATTTTTATTGATATTTCTACACCTTTCTGAACATTTGCATTGGTTACAGGGTATGCAAACACGTTTTTCTAACTGCTTTTCAACAACCAAATGCGACAAGTTGAACAAAAAAATTACTATGGTTTTTTATTATATTTTTTTCAACGTTTTTTTTTTTTACGTTTTTTTTGTCCATCTCTTTTTATATATTGTTTGGCATGCGCGATGACAAATTTACAAATGTTTTGCCGTTTTCTAGGTCACACTTAATTTTTATTTTATTTTCAGCAAATATTTCTTTCTATTGGTTTGCCTTTTTTTCGAGCTGTTGTTGGTCGTGCCACAAAAGGAGGCACATGGAGTGGGCGGGTCACGGTGGCTTTCTCTGGTGGGTCTTGGCTCGTTGCCTGTCAACTTCATTAACATTTTTATGATGCGCCTTGGCGACCGCACTGTGATCTGGGCAAGGAAATCCTACCAAGCCCCACCATCCTCTTATCCCAGCTGCTGCTTAGAACTGTGAACTAGGACTGGCATCCAGCAATTCTTAGGGCCGCATGCCAAATGTTTTGTTGTATTCCTATTTGTTGTTGTCACACGCAGCCTTGACGCGTTTTTTTATTCAGCGCTCACGCTATTATAAAGATTTTTTATCTAACTGCTTTTTGTTTTTTGTATATGCGACTGGAGGAGGAGAACGACGTCGAGGGCGAGGCATTGTCCAGGCTATAGCTATGTCAGTGGGGCCCATAACAATGTCAGCGTTGTCCTTCGTGGCACCTGAGCCATGACCAAAACAAAGCCATTACAGTTATTTGTTCGCTATGCTGCGCTCTCTTATAATTTACACAATAAATATATACAAAGGACGACCCAATCCCGACCCCAACCAAGCCCACGCCCTTGCTCCGGCTCGACCTCAAGTGGGAGGCTGGAAATGTAAAGCGAATCAATGTGGGAATGGGACTTGGTACTCGTGACTTTAAGCCGACGCGCTGGGCTGGCTATGTGTGTCTTGCCAGCCACTGATCCGATCCATGACTCCTACTACACATGACACTATTATTTGCACAGCCTATGAAAGAATACACCGCATCGAAGCGTACCGTATCGAATCCGACAACTCAACAGATCCAGCCGATTCAACAGAGTCAAGTCGCGTTGCGTCGAGTAGACTCTCGTCTCGAGTTGACTTCATATTGGAGCGCGTGTGTTTTTCTTTGCATTGTCATTTTGCTTTATTTTCTTATGCGCTTCCTTTTAGTATTTGATTTTCCTTCTCCACTACTATTTTTTCTCGTCTTCTTGTTTGCCTTTTGTCTTCAAGCTAAGCGTTTTGGCTGCAATCACGACTTTTCCGCAGATTTCGAGTACAATTTTTTCTGCTTTTTTTTTCGCTCTGTGTTTGCTGCTGCTCAGTTTTTGCTCAACTGTTTGCCCAGAGACAGCGCAAAATGCAGACGATGACAACTACAACGACACTCGGACAGAGTTAGAATAGGGGAGGGTTAGACAAGGGGGCGAGGTTCGCTTATAAGAATGGCAATGACTTTGGTAATGTTGATGCTGCTGCAGATTGTTCGCAAGTGTCAATTGTTTTCGGCAACTTCTGTGGGGATTGCAACTTTGTGGCACTCAACTTGTGGCACAGCATACAGCTGAAGACTCTTAAATGAAAATAATGCAGCTTATACTTATATCAAAAAGGATTGTGGAACACTTACGCTCCCCACTTATCCACACAGCCGACCCCCACTCCCACTTCACTATACTCTGCACTATAGAACTCGTACTCCAATGACCCAATCGAGTATATTAAATAAAGAATATTTTCGTTCCAAACTAGGTTAAGTCTGCTATTGGGTGAACTCTGAACAAGGTTTCGACAAGATAATAAAATGAATTTCCATAAATAAATTTGGATGCTGCAAAAGACAAGTTTGGGGTGAATTGTTTTTAATTGTTTTATTGTTTCAATTTAAGGAAGTAATTAAAAAGCTAAGATTATAATGATGTCATTATATTTTTTTAAAATAAATATCTAGTTGTCTACTAAGTGCAGACCCTAAAGTAAAACTGTTTTTTTTAAAAAGTCTCACTACTGGCGCCATCTAGCGACTGCATATTGTCATGTTTAATGCTAGAGCAATCTCTGACTATTTGTTGTTCATTTCAAACTTTCAAATTTTGTAGTCTGTGAAAATCGATGAAAAAATCTGTACGTTTTGAGCACGCTTGAGTAGAATGAAAAATTGAAATGAATCTGAATTCTTTTTGTTACTGCGAGCAAATGCAGCACTCCAATTTGATTAGCTCATAGAGAAGTGTGTCTGCAGAGAGGGCTTCGATTGATGTTTACTTTGGATTCCCCTCCACTTTTTTTGCTCAGTGCAGCTTGTCTTAATGGTATAAAGCAGCTTTTGTGAGCCTTTTAACTGAACTAGACTTTGGTTGGCAATCCAATTAGGCAACATTTTGGCTTTTAAACAGTTAATTAGCCTGCCATATGCTGCCTTACTGACTGCTTGTGTGGCGCTCAATGTTTTGTAGGCTTCAATGGCCTTTGTGCAACTGCCACAAATTTTCGCTCAATATTTCAATTTGACGCTACCAATCAATGCGACCTCTAAAAACCAGCAGGAGCTAACTGACCCTGCTCCAGCCCTCAGTAACAGTCCAGGCATTCAGCTTTCAGTCCTGCAACTGCTGCTATTAGCATACTTTTCCTTCGGGGCTCCCCTACGGTCTATCGCTTTACATGCCTGGCATACCATTGCATAGTTTAAAAAATGGAAAAGGGGTAAAAAAAAAGAGATTTCCAATAGTTTTTTACTGGTTGCGGCTGTTGTTGCTGTTGGACAAAGCATTTTTTTTAGCGCCAAAACCCCAAAACATCAAAAAGCGAATACGCCAACGCACACAAACAAACGGAGGTAAAGTTCCCTTTGCCGTTAGCGTATGGAAAGACATATGTGTGTGTGGGTAACCATGCTCTCATCCTGGCCATCATCATGGCCAGCATATTGGCCGCGAAGACCAGCAGCAGCAGCGTTGGCATTTGGGTGAAGGTTGCATGCATACGAGTAGAGCATGCCACTGATAAATTTGTGCATGCCGCACATAGATTGCCACGCATCGCAGGCCAGAGACGAAGAGGCGACTCTGTAGATGCGGAGATTCGTAGCTCGACCCGTCGAAGTCATGTCGAGACCACGTTCAACTTAACCGCAAATATGAACGCTATGTGGGCGTGCTCTTTGTAGTTGTGGCTCTGTGGCCTCTTCTCCTTGGCTGCCTTGGCCACTTTTAAGCAGCTAACTATGCAGAGCATAGCAAAAATCGGTAGAAAAACAAGGAAAAACAACAGCGAAAGAGTAAAATGAAGAGATTGTAAAGGATTGGCTCCACTAGTGCTACTATATAAAAGCAACCTGCATTCTGATTAACTTTATGAGCTACGTGCGGCGTTTTAATCGTAAACGGGGCCAGTTGAGTTTGCCTTATCATGCATACGCCTCATTGCACCATGACCTCGTCTCAAGTGTAACATTTTGTGTGCGGCTCTTCGCCTGCTGTCTGTGTCTGTGTCGGTGTCGGAGTCGGTGGCTGTGCGAGTAAGTGTGTGCTGAAATTTATGCAGCTGCCAGGATGCGAGTCCTGGACGCTAGCTGGCATTTTATTTTATTTTATTTGCATTAATCACGTCGCCTGCGACGCTATTGAAAAATATATTTGCCTGCTGGGAAATTTCGCGCCTGCTCTGCCCTCGCCCGCCCCTTTCTGTCGACAGTGCAGAAAATGGCGCACACCCAGCGTGCAGCGTGCAAGGACATGGCACGCAGCAGGACAAAGCCAGAGCACAGTCTTGGCAAGTGCATACGTTTCGCTTTGGCTGTTAATGTGAAAACGATGGCTCAGGTTTTTGGCTGCCAGCAGCGAAAAGAACTGAAATGCACTGAAGCTGAATCTGACTGAGCTGAGCTGCATGGCGAAAAGAAATGCGAGAGAAAAAATTGCATAAAGCTCGCAAAGATACAATAAAATACGTCCAACTACTATATGCGAGTGCATGAATAAGTACATATATATATATATACATAGTGTATGTATGGTATATACCACCTCTCTTTAGATGTACTTGTACTTGCATTGTAAAAGATTTTCTCAGCGCCAGCTGCAAATATTGTAGCAACATTTTTATTGAGGTTTTGTCTGTTTGCGCAACAAAAGCAAAAGACGTCCAGCGGGGGAGCTATTACTCTTTTTCTTTTTGCATTCTTTTTGCTTTTCATACTTTTTCATTGGGGTTTTTTCGTTTCGTTTTCGTTTTGGTTTTGGGGGCTTGGGTTTTGGGTTTGGGTTTTTGGTCGCTTCGACGTCGTCGCCTTGCATAATTTCAATGTAAAATTGCTGCAATGAAACTTGCACTGAAATGCATTGAGGCGCAGACACACAAAAGCCAACGCGGCGTATGCGCAATTATTTAAAAATGACGCTTGGGATGCTGAGCTCTCAGTGTGCCGAGTGCTTGGCTGTGGGAATGCTCTGCCAATATCTGCAAAAGATAATTGAAGTAAAGATGTATAGTCGAAGAATAGTCCCACCATATTAGCAAAAAACGAGGTAAATAATGGAAAAAGATTCTAATGACAACAGCAGAAGCTGTGCATTATTACAAACCATAGATCTGCATTTAATCAAGACTTGAGTGGCTTGTTTTGTGAATTTAAACAATTATTATTGCTAACAATTGAATCGTACATTCAACACAGTTGAGACTATTATCTAACATGTAAATGCAATTATTTGTGTAGCTTGCAAATTTGGACAGCTTTCGCTTTAAGTTTAAATGCGCTTCAAAAGCTCTGACTTTTCCAAATTCCAAACAGTTGCAATCAGCTGATGTGCTTCGCATGGTGTTTGCTATTGGAATTGGGGGCATAAAGAGAATTGTTTGCCATGTGCAAATCTTTTGTGCTGCCGTTAAATCTTTGCCTACTCCCCATTGCCCCCCACACCTCCATTTCTCACTCATGCCCCGTCTCTCACACTCTCCCACCCTCATATGCCTATCAACACTATCGCTTGCACATACAGGCGTTGCCTTTTAATTTGTTTCATATTGCAGCGTTTTGTTTAAATGCAGCGCTTTGTTGAGCTGCTGCTGCTGTTGTTGCTGCTGTTATTATTGTTGTTTATATTGTTGATACCCTCTCGTTGGCTGTTGCATTTTATGAAAATTCAATTGGTTTCGTTGTCGTCAACAAAACAAAACACAACAAAACAAAACGAAAGCAAAACAAAAACAAATACAAAAACAGAAACAAAATTCCCTCACTCGAGTCGGAATATTTGGTTAAAATCGTTGCGTTTCACTGTTTGCCATTTCAATTATGTGCAACGCGGCGTATGAACAATGTTGTAATGAAATGGGCACACAGAGACCCAGCAATATCAACAGCAACAACAACTGCAACAGTAACATGAGGCATACGCATAAATATTGCCAGAAATGGTCATTGGAATTGCAGTTGGGCGCAGTTTGGTTCAGTTTGTTCAGTTTTCATGAATTGGTTTCTGTTCTGTTTCGGTTATTTAAAAGGGCATTTCTCGTTTAGCACTACGAGGACGACGAGGACATGGTCGTCGGCGTCGGCGTGGACGTGGACGTGGACATGGGCGACGGGAATACTGAGCACGCTAAGGACGAACTGGCTCTGCTGCAGCTGTTTCTGCATAGTGTTAAAACTTCATGCATATTTATGGAGTCATTCATATTAAAAACGTTGAACATACTCGTAAAACGCATTTAAACGCTCTCAGTGAGCCGAAAGCTCTTAAAACATAAAAGTAATCGCTGGCCCCCATCCAACTGTAACTCCACTTTGAAATATAGAAAGATATCATATGCTGCTTAGTCATCAATCATTCGGCTGTTTTTCTATCCTCTTACCATTGTAATTTATGAGCTGTCATTTCTTTTGAATTTTAAATAGATTAATGCGACATATTTTTAAAATTTACATTTGTTTTATTATTTTCTCTATTTGCATATTTATTAAATTCATTTTGTTATTAACTATTTAATTTATTTTCAAATTATTCTAGTTGTAATAGTGTATTCACCTCATTAGACATATCAATATCATTAAATTTCCATTTCGATTATTTCTTTTATATCGAGTAATTCATCTATCAATTTGTGTGCTGATTTTCTTTTGTATTGCAAACTTTCCAGTTCAGTTTTTCCATTCAGAGTCCCGGCCGACAGTTACTCATATGTCAGATTGAAACTGCTAACTAATTTTATTTTATTTCTTCACCACAGCCCCTCCACCCGCGTATCCCTTTCGTCCTTCACTTGTCCCTTTTCGGTCAGCTGCATAATACGGCTTATTTTGTAAAAGTTGCCTTTGGCAATTTACAAAGTTTACTACAACTTGGGCGTTGTGCTATCCGCTATACCCGGTCCCAGCTTCGGCTTCAGCTGCAACTCCTCAACTACAACTACAGCCGCCAACCCCAATCTCTATTCCAATTCCAATCGCAATCCCTATTTCAATTCGCATTCACCATTAGCAGCTACTTTTCAATGTGGTTAGCTGGCAAACAAAGCGTTGCACATTTGCGCAGATAAAGTTCTCACTCAATAGACCGACAGGGGGAAGTGGCAGAGGGGATGCTGGTGGGTTTGGGTTGAGGAGGTGCGGCTCTGAAAATAGTTAAAAATATGTAAAAGTATTTTACTTTACTGTAGTTATTTCCTCCTCTTATACTCTAACCTGAGGTATAGTAATTTTCGGATTGAAAATCCGTTATCGATTTTGGGAACATTGTTGTACCATCAATTAAAATCAGCTCCACTTTCCTTTTAGTATTCAACTTTAGACAATTTGTAGTTCTTCTGGTTCTGTCTTTAAGTTACCCTTACAGGATCATCAACCTTAGTTTCAGGTTTATTCTGAAGCACACATTACAAAGATTGTCTTGCTATTTCGCTATGTTTCAGTACATTAAATTTGTACATCTAAACATTCTAATATATATGATAATTAACTAATTATTTCTGTATTTCAAAAAGAGTTAAGCCTTTTTTAATGCCTGAAAATCGTACAATTTGCAACCTTTTCCCGTTTTAATAAAAGTTGCTGTATTCGATTTAATTCAATGAACGATTCAATGCATTTACTGGTGTAAGGTATTCTGTTTATTTATAGGAAAAGTGTTTTTGTTTGTGAGGACAACACGCATAAAAGTCAAAATTACAAGCTGCTGAAGTAAAGGTATCGAATCGAGCTGACCAGAGGATATTTACATGGCGTTTGCTTTGCTCTCTGGCCAATTTCATGCTTTAAGTATTTCATTTTTTTAACGATGCGCTCTCTTAATTAGCCCACGGTTTTTTGTGTGTCCATCTGCTCAAATAAATATCGATTGGAATGAAAATAAATAAATATTTAAAGCAAATAGAAATTTAAAACTTGTTGGCTCTGATATTGCAAATAATTGATAAATAAAGCACAACTTGGAAATGGCATAAAAAACCATGCTTTTAGGGTATTACGATTTCGATGCGTTTTTTGGTATCTTCTTATTGTACTTTTTTTTGTTTTGTTCTTTTTTTTATTTACGAAAAGTTCAGGCGAAATGCACAACAAAAGTTGACCATAGAAAACTGCACACATAGTAAAAGTTAATTGCGTATGTGGTGCAAATGTGTGTGCGAGTGAAAACTAAACTTTTTATTTAGGTAAGTTTATGGGTAGAAAACATTAAACACGACCCCAGAGCGAGTCGTGTGGCTCGTTGCTCGTAATAATTAAACAGACATTTTATGCTGCTAATGAAACATTTGTTGTTTACATTTAATTTGGCATTTAGCACCCTTTTAGCAGCACCCTGTATACAAAGCACAGACAGATACGGGTCGTAGGACAGTCCATCATTAAAGTGAAAAGCTTGTGGGGGAAATTCCAATTGTTCTTATTTCTTGGCAATCAACTTTGCTGCATTGCTCCGGGCTAAGTTTTCGTTTGCCATTTTTGATTTGTTGACTTACGGCTGAGATTTATGCTCATAGCATACATTGTTTTGTATGTGGGCCAAGTCAAAAGCCGCTTATGCATGCAAAAGTCTAAAGATTACACAAAATGTTGCACTTTCCCCGCGCAACTATCCGCCTCACCTCGCACATTTGCCCTAGATTTGTGGCTTGTAATTTATTGGCTTGATAAAGAAATTGGCAAAAATGTTGTTTGCAATAGAGAATAAAGTGCAGATGACGATGCACAGCAAACGGATGAGGAAGAGCTAAAGACAAGAGACATTGAGAAAATCATAAAATCATTGGAAAATTGGAAATGTGTAAAGCGTATTCATGTCGAATTGACAAAGTTCAAACGACTCTATTGACACACAATGGGGAGCCGTGACATTTATCAAATACTCATACTCTGATTGAGCTCGAACACGAGTATTGGAATGCTGATGAAGAGAGGAACAGAGGGAACGGGGGCGCAACCGCAAAAATCTTCTATCCTAAGCTTCAGCTTGTAATTTATGAAGCTATTGCCATTGGAATATGTGTACACATATAATATAAGCCGGGTAATGGCAGTTTCCAACTTCCAGCAACATTTATGGCGAATTGTATGCAACGATGCATGAATTTCATTTTGCCGGCAAAAGGATAGACCAACGAGGTAGGCGGAAGGTGAAACATGATGCCCAAAAAGTATTAAAAATAACTCTTCAAAGTGCTGCCTACATGTTGGCAAATGTTTGCGGTTACCCAGTGAGGGGGTTGAGTGCTGGATTTGGCTGACTGTGGATTACATTTATGTGGTTGGCAATTGGCAAATACGTATAAAAAGTGATCTCGAGCCAGCTGCTTTTCGCCTTTAGCATTCGTTATACGCTTTTCCATTGACATTTCGATTTTTACGTTTAATTAATATGCCAATTTGACAAGTTAACAAATAGAAAACCGAAAAAAAATCGCAAAAAACTTTGAAAACTAATTGAAACTGTCAAACTCATGGCCGCCTAATTAATGAAATCAAGCAAAACCAAAACCGGGCAAATAGCATAAAATCAATAGAAATTAATTATTATTATAATCAAATAACACCAGAGCGAAATAAAAATCGACAACGAAAATATGGAAAGAAAAGCTATTGAAAACAATTATGGTTCATACGCCGCGTGAGCCAAAAATCCCCGTGAGCCAGAAATCCAATGCTTAATTGCTTTTAGTTGCATGTTTTGTCATATTTCATTACAAACAAAAAATAGAAAAACAATTAAAAATATTTATAGAACAGATCGAGCATTGTTTTGACTGCAAACAAGACATCCCATTTCGTCTCGTCCTTGTCCTAGCCCACAGGTCAGACTCGGGTCTGCCAGGGTCGTGCCAGGCATTAAGCATAAATCTCTTTCAATAGTTATTTTATGTATGTATGACTTTTTGTACCTGTTCAGCATTTTGAAGCAGCAGCTCATAAATTTCGACAGCTTTTCGAATAATGAAATTATAGTTTGGTTGCGTTTGTTTTTTTTTTCCAACAATGTTTTTTATGTGTGCGCCTTATGATAACTCTATGACAAAAGTTCTGAAGCGCCGCCCAGCCCTCCGCATGGGTCCCGACAATCATCGAGCTCTAGGCGAAAACTTATCAAAAACTTTCACGTTCGTCATTTGCAAATATTATGAGCTTTCGTGCGAGTCAAACTCTAGAATTTGTTAGAGTGTTGAGCATGCATATGGGAAACATCATACTTTTTATTGCAAATGCGTGTCGCGCTCTCCTCCCCCCCGCGGTGCCACTTGATCTGTGTGTCATTTTGCACACAGCTACACAGAAGGCAGACACATGCAGAGATGGAAAAAAAAATGAAAATCCGCTGTGATTTTTGGCCATTACCAGGCAGCCACGCTTATCTCTGGCAACAAAGCATGGCAAATACATGGAATATACATGCCATATATGTACGCACTCACACTCACACTCACATACCAGCGAATACACTCATATGAAGCTATATCTATGCACATATCGCACGACTGAGATCTGCGACACACATTCATTTCTCAAACGCATTCCTCATGCCGTGCTACCAGCTCCCGGCTCTGTCGTATTCGGTGTCTCCGTCTCCGTCTCAGTTCCAGCTCCAGCTCCAGCTCCAGTTGCGACGGCGACTACATTCCGGGTTTGTCCTCGTTTTCATTTTGTGTCCTGCGAAAGTTTCAACCACATACGCCATATTACGCAAAATGCAAAGCATGAGGATTGACAAAATAAATAAATATGAAAATTTACGGCAAAACTTTTTTGTATTTTGGCAGTTCACTTAAAACTGTTTTTTTGGCAAATGAGGGGTAGATCGGTCGCTCGGTGTCCTGGGTAACGGCTTTGAACTTTTGCCTGGCCCACAGCTCTCAGCTCTTAGTTCTCAGCTTTCGGCTCAGAGCTGCTGTTTCGCAATTTATTGAAAAATCGATTTTTAAGCATTAAATGCGCCCTGTGCAAAAAAGTCAGCCTGCTAACAGTGCCACAAATCCTGCGGCTTTTCAGCAAATCAACACGGCTTGAAGCATCCATTGCCCAAAAGGCACCCAGCCCGCATGCCAGCAACGTCTCACATTCTGCACATCGAGCTTCTTCATCCAAATCTTTGAGCAGCTCGCAACTCAGCGCGTGACTCTGTCGAACTTTGCTGTTCGGCAAAAAGCAAAAAAAAAAAACGAATGAGAGGAAAAAAAAAATAGAATAAAAACCAAAAATTTATGCAAAGCGCCTGCAAGTTACTTAAAGTAAAGCCAAAGCTGCTGCTAGTTTTTCTCAACGTTCGAGAAATGGCCAAAAATTGAGACTGGTAAGCTGAGGTTGCTACTTGTTAAGGGTTAAAGGTGAAACTTTCGAGTTTGTCTAGGGTTACAAAGTGCCAGAGCGTGATGTATAAGTATTAAGTATTGTACAACGACCCACTGCGAATAAGATAACTTTTTTGTTTGGTTTAACTATGCGGGTTAAGAGAGATGAAAGCGTTTTTGTCCTCAATTCCCAAAGCTGTCAGCGATTGCCATGCCATAGGTACACACACTTAGTGCAAGAGAGTCACTTGCAAACCTGCCAAATGGGTAAATGGGCAAATGGGTATAACACACTCTTGTCCTAAGTATTCGAAAAGTGCGATAAGCACGATTAAACCCTTTAAATTCAACTCAGACTCCTTTGGGGCCGGAAATGTATTACGCATTCAAATGAAAGTCGCATAAATCTGGCGCTCTTAAATATGTCTCCTAATACCTACAAAGTGATGCGGATTTTTCAATAATTTTTAAAACATTTAACAAATGCATTTAAATCATTTGTAAAATAGTCAATCGAATAGTAATTTAATTATGCAAATATAGAAAAACTACAAATCAAAGTTACTATTTTTAAAGATTAATTAACATTATAAAGCTAGCAAAAAATGTGTAAATATGTGTGTTCATGAATTAATTGATATCGTTTACATAATTAATAGTTATTTACAATTTTTGGTGACTTATTGCACCAACAAAAATATTTAATTATTTCTTGTGGCAATTTAAATAATAAATATGACAATAAACGCCAATTTCTCTACAATATAGCTTCAAATGCAGGGCTTTACCCCATTAAACTGTCCACAAATTTGCAACTTTTGCGAATAGGCAAATAGTTGTTTATTTTATTGTAGTATAGTTATCATTGCGTGCTCAACCAATTAGTATATTAAATAATCCCGTAAATTTGTGTATTCAAAATCAACTGCCATTTAATTAAATTTGCCCACAGACATTTCACATTTGAAATAGGCGCAACAATGAGAGTTCGGTTGACAACTAACGGCGCAAACAAGGAAAGCCTTTAACGATATACAAAAAACATATGTGAATTGCAAAAAAATAAAACCATCAAAATGAAATCTGGCTAATTCTTACAAAGCTGATTTGCCGCAATTTGGTTAAATGAAAGGCAGCTGCAAATAATTGCAAGGCATTAATATGAAATTCAATTCAAATTCCAATTCAATTGATAGCCAATATCTAATTAAATGCACAGAACCGCAAACATGTATTACATAGACAGCATGATAACAATTATCGAAAGTACATTTGCTGCTCATTACATTATGTTGTTTGTATAAATTTGGCTCAATTACAAATTGAAACTATATGCTCTTACAAAAAATGTTTGAAATAAATGTGCAACGTAAAAAAAAAAGTAAGCTGCCAACTAACTCTGATGTTTTACCTGCTGAGCTGGGCTGGGCTGGGCTTTGTTGACGTGTTTGTGTTAACTTGGCGTGCATGCATAATTTAGAGTCAACCCCAAGGTACGTGCCACACCACGGCGCGCACATTTGTAGACCGCCTTCCCATAGCATCAGAGCTTCAGAGGATCTTCTCAACCCGCAGCCCGCGTGCGTCGCTAAACGCAAAGTTTACATTGAAAGCCGCTTAGGTTGTGCAGTCGACGTAGCTGCTTTGTTAAAACTTTAAGTCAGCTAAGCGGCTTACCCAACCCACACATATATACACTCACACAGACACACAGGCACACACGCATGCACAGGTGCGCACTTTGTATAACTCATACGCCGCATTGGCCAAAGCCAAAACCACAGCTAGAACGAGAGCTAGAGCTAGCGCATGTAAATGATACGCTTGTGCTTCTGCTTAAAATTTATGCTTTATTATTTGGAATAATTTTCACTTAAGCGCTAATTACAGCTAGTTTATTATGCACTCCCATTGTATACATTTATCAAAAATACAAATAATTAGACTGTACAGTTTTAGAACGCCGCCAGTTGCCAGTTCCCAGTTGCCTGCTGCCTTCCAGTTTGATTGCCAGCGTCGTTTAGTTAAGTGTTTATATACAAGTTAACTTTTGGCCAATTTTATGCCTTACATGCTGTACTGATAGCGCACATTCGATGCCAGCTAAACAGAGAGTATAATGCCAAATAAATAAGTAATTTAAGTGATATTAACTCAACACGTACCTCGACGCCCACTAAACGCTCATCGTAATCGCTGCCTGCTTGCATGGCCAGCTTGGCCTGGGATTGCATAATGGCATCCGAGAGCGAATCCCGCTGATATGTTGAGGAGCCCAGCATGCCACCAGCTGAGCCATTTGCTGGCGTCTTCAGGCGTGAACTCTTGCTGCGGCAAACAAACTCGAGTATGGCCACAAAGACGGCAAGCAGCAGACCGCCAATGAGTATATAATAGATGCCAGCCACATTGCTCAGCGATAGCTCATTGGGTGTCGTGGTCTCCTGACTATCCAAATTGAGATTGCATTCGGTTTTGCCAAACCACCATTTGTTGCGCAGTTTCAACAGCTCGCCGTTCTCCGTCAATGTCAGCACGGCCATGTTGAGGCGATTACTAAATGAATAGATAAATAGACCGGGTTAGTTTTAGCAGCCAGGCAGGATCAGTTGGCAGTTGATTACTTACCGCAGTGGCGAACCAATGGGCGTGGCCACCCCAAAGCCTTTGGTATCGATGTTCCGACCCACCTTCATGGTGTCACAAGGCGCTCGAGCGTTGACATATTCATTCTTGGGCGACTCTACGAGCAGCGCATACTTCCCCTTGGAGGTGCGAACACGTCGTATGCCCTCGTCATATGTGCGCACCGACTGGTGTGAATTGACATTCATGTACTCCCACATCTTGTTGTGCAAGCCAATCTTTGAGCGCTGCAAGGCAAACAATTAAATCGTCGCTCAATTTGTATAACTGTATAACTGTGCTTTACCTGAAAGAAGTCCCAGGTGGAGCCGTAAAGTAGTGTGCCGTATTGCACATCGGTTTGCATGGCCAGATCCTCGGGCGACTTGATGGGCGCCACCATGCGCTCGACGGTGAGAAAGGCAGCCAGGTTGGCTGTATACGAAGAGATCAGTATGATGGTAAAGAACCACCAGACGGCGGCTGCAATGCGTCCAGCAATCGAGGGTGGTGTCAAATCGCATCCCTGCTGCATAAAGGCAGCCAAAGAGTACCAAAAGGAGTTAAGCAGACTGAAGTCATTGACGGGGACAGCCGAGTGCTGCTCCTGTGGCTCGCTGCCACCAATAATGCCAGGTGGCTGCTGTGTGGCTGCCCCATCGTTTGTCGAGCGACGCACAATGCGCCACTCGTGGGGCGGAAAGCGGGTGACAAAATAAAGTACGAGGCTAACGCCCACGTAGCTCAAAATGACACTCATCTGTGGCAGCAGCAAGTCGCAAGTAGAAGAGAAGCTTGAGTTATACAAAGTGTTTATGACGTTGCCATGCACGTACCCAAATCTCCTGCGAGAGCGGATTGAGAAAGCTAAAGACCCCTGGCGTTTGCTTCACCGGCTTCTTGATCATAATGGAAATGCCCAACGACATAAAGGGCTTGCTAAAGTCTATCACTCGCTCCCGTTCCGCTGTTATTGTCATGGCTGCTATTGCAATGTCCGCCTCCTGTTAAGCCGCCAGCCAGTACAACAAAAGAAACAGTTAAAGCAGCTTGCATCAGTTGAAACAGTGGCAACAGTTGCCAAGCGACTTCTCACCTTACGCACAAGTTCGCCAACCATGCCATCCCAGCCACCAGGAGCAAACTGATTCTCGGCACCGTAGCTGCCATCCTGCACCAGACGCAGCTCAACTGTCAAAGGCAAAGCGTTAAGGAGTGCAGAGATTGACAACTGAAAGTCGTTACTCACATTTAATTCCCAACTTGGTGGCCAGCAACTCGGCCAGATCCTTGCAGTATCCTTCAAAGCGTTCATTGCCAACCAGCTGCTCGCCATAGCCAGCCTTATGCATTAGATATGGCTCCTCCAGCACACTGGTCACTATGTAGGTGTGATTGCGTGCATAATCCCCATTGCTACCGGTGGCCATTGAGCGCGAGTTTGACGTCCCATAGCTGCGGCCGTGCAGTGGCAGGAAACCAGCATCATCGCGCCACTCGGCCACCTGTTGCAAAGTGCTGTTCACGGACATTTCGACCACCTGCAAGGTGTAGTTGACACGCCGACCATCATCATCAAAGCGCACTTCGCCCGTTAATCCATCGATTTCCACCTGCAAATGAAACAGCAAAAAACCGGCCATGTACATGAACATTTAGATTAGCGTGGGGAATTGGGAATGGGCGTGGCAAAGTGGACGATTGCAATGGGAAGGCCTAAAACAAACCACAGCAATGGGCATAACATTCCTGCTGTCAATAGGGAACTGGAAAATGGTAAATGCGTACATCAGAAATTAAAATGAAAATATCTGAGCGAAGGAATTTTCCCAATCATATTGTCTCTGCTGCTGTCTTGGCTCAAAATAATTGAGGTCCTTTGAGGCATCATTTTCCTCTTTTAATTTAAACACAAATATTTACAGACCGACAAAAACTTGTCAGCTTTCATTCAGGCGGCGTGTTTGGAAACAAAAGAAGCAAATATAGATTATTCTCAAGTTCTATAGCACTTCTTGGTCTTCTTCATTTTCTTTCCAGAAACTTTGGCCATTTCCTGTGAAATTCGTAGCTATAAATAGGTTTTATTTTTGGCTACAAAGATGACTTGAATTACAGCTTCTTTCAATTAAAATTAAAAATAAATAAACAAATACTATGCATATTCAAATTGTGATAAATTTTCCCTGTGCTTGTTGACATTTTGTAACTTTATAAATACAATAATTACTGTGTGTTTATATAATTCATTTAAAGATACTTTTAACTCGAAATGTAATTCACAAACTACCTTTCTTTCAAAATAATACAAAATAATAAAATAATAATAATACATGACTAATTAATGGCAGGCCACATAATTAATTATCTATTCTAATAAATTGTTACATAAAAACTCTAACGCTTACTTATACAGGGTATCTATTCACTTATTTAAGTCCTCTTTAGAAGATTTCTTGATTTGTTTTTCTATCAAAATCTTGCCATTTTCATTTATCGTTAAATAATAATAAATATGTGCAGCAATTTAATTAATGCTTTTTTCTTGCAAAATTTGTGCCATAACCTTTAGCATTTTCTTGTGAAATTAAAGTTAATAAATAACTGAAAACGCAATCAAAAATATTTTCTTAAGAAATTCTCCAACTCAAGCATGGCAATTTGTATTTTCATCAACATTTTTTCGCCTTTCCGCCCTATCGACAAAAAAGATTGTTTCTTACCTTGCGCAGGACTCGAGAGATTTTTTCCCCCTGTTCCCAGGGCGTCACCCAGCCTTTGGGTGTATTGCAGTCGAGCAATGCGCTAGACTCATTGAGCGTATTGGAGCCACTAGAGCCGCCTCCTGTATGGCTGCGACGCTGTAGATGATTGGCACGGAACTGATCCGGTTTCTTTCGAAGAATGCGATTGAATGCCTCCACCAGAACAAAGACCGCATCATACATGAGCGCTGCCTGAGCCTGCACAGAGGAAGAGTGAAAAAAGGGAAGCACATGAGGTGCTTTAAATCAACTGTGGAGTGCTGTGAAAATTTACCGAAATGGCCGGCATGCTGCCGCCTCCCGGTGCGCCTCCCTGCCCACTTGACGGCTCCAAACGTTTCCGGCTGTCATGAAAATCACGCAACGCTCGCCGATTAGTGTCCACAATGCGAAAGCCAGTGATGTTGATGGCTCCAAATTCCACCACATCGCTGGGCCAGTGGTTATCCATGACCTACGACAAAACAAAAAAAAAACAAAAGCAAAGAACAATGGAGAGAGAATTAAAAAAAAATAGCAAAAGGGAATGCAACAAGGATAACAAAGCCCAACGGATGCTGGCAATAATTGCTTATTAAAGGTTCCCTCCACCCAGCGATGGGCTGGGAATTTGTTTTCTGGTTTTTGCACTCACCAGGCCGCTGAGCAGGTAATGATAGGTGCGCCGTCCCAGCTTAACATCCCGCACATGCTGTATGATGATCTCTTTGGCCATTTCCGCCGGGCAGTCGAGCACGATGCGCTTTTTGCTGAACCGACCCAAATCCTCCATCGTGTGCAAAAATTCAATGGCCATCGTTACGTTGGCGATGCGTTTGACCATTTGCACACGAAATGTTTCATTTCCGGGCTTCAGTTCTTGATAGATTTGCTGCAGGCGCAGTAAGCCTAAGGGAAGGGGGCAAAAAACGAAGAGAGCCATGAGCCCGAAAAAAGCACAAACACAGACCCAGACACTCCAAAACAAATACAAACAAAACAGGCAACGTTGCCCGCTGACCGGTGCCATATGAGTAATATGGAGTGTACTATATACGCGCTATAATGTGAGTGGGGGGTGTTGAATGTGTTTGCGTGGCTGGCAATCAAAAGTAAATCGGCAGACAAACGCAAATTTAAGAGTTCAAGCAACGCACTCAGACAAATGGCAATCAAAAGGATTAAACGCAATTTAAGGTATATTCAAAGGATTAATGTCCAGGCAAAGCATCAAACTTGAGAGCTTAACCTACGCTATTTACTCTCAACTACTTGACATTTCGATTTGAGTTTCTGTATTATTGAATTCATCGCAAAATTTGATATTGCTGGCAAAATAACATTACATTTATATTTATTAAAATCGAGCTGTTGAATATGCTGCATATTTGATGGGTTTTGAATATGATTTCGGCCAAAAAGCAATACCGATACCCAAAACCAACAGCAATACCAATACAAATACTATAAAATGTTTATTTATCTCTTAACGCTATTTGCTATTTTACCCACACATAGAGCAGCTATTTGTTTATTTTGTGTGGAGTGTATATCTCTGACTGCTTATGAATACTTTATATGTGCACACAAACACACACATAGAATATAAAGAGAGAGAGTGTGTTGGAGAGAATCAGTCATACTCAATCACTAGCTCAATCTCTCATTCTCATGCTTACACTCTTACTCAATCTCTGGCCGCAAAAAACATTTTCACGCGCCATTTGTTGCACGTCGTTGTTGTCACAGATGTTGTTGCTCTTAGTGGTGTTGTTGTAGTTGTTGTTGTAGTTATTGTCATTGATTTCTGGCTGCATGATTTGTTGGCTATGGCCACAAAACAAAAATAATAACAACAGCAGAGGAAACGGAAGTGCACACACAATTGAAGTACTTTTTTGTGGCACGTTGGTAACATTTCAATAAATAGCGAACCCCTCGAACCAATAGCAGCAACAGCAACAGCAACAGTAACAATAACAACAGCAAAAAAAGACTACAATAAGAGCAGCAAAATAATAAAATTGGGTGCGTGCTGTTTGTTTGTTCAACCATTTGGCCGTTCTGTTCTGTAACGTTGATGTCTGTGTGTGCGATGATGTTTTATTGAATGCTTCCTATGTTGTCGCGTATTGCTTTTTCTGCAACTTTTGTATTCATGAATGCGCCAAAAAATATGCTACCAATTTGTCGCCGTGTGCGCTCTTCGTTTAACGAACAACGAGCAACAACGGCACCAACAACGACAACGACAACGACAACGATGAGGAAGAGCTACAAAAAACTGTTGCCGATAACAGCGGGCGGGTCTAAAGAGCAGAACAAAGCAATAACAACAAACTGCTGACAGCGGCATTAAAATATAAAGTCTCGCTACGGAGCCTTTCGTTAACAATATAAACGATGCTGAAGCATCGTGTATTGAGCTGAAGTCGGCCAAAAATGCCAAGCTGAACAACACCAACAACAACATCAGCAGTGCAGAGCAGAGCAGCAACAGCAGCAGCTTCAACACGATGCTACTGCTACTGCGCTGCTGCTGCGGCATTTCCTTTTCCTGCCCCGTATGCCAGCGGCAACAATGTCGGCCTACTTTTCGGCAAACGGCGCAAATATTAAAAAACGACCAAAAAAATGTTAAGGCAGTCAGCAGGCAGTCTGCAGGCAGCAGGAGATGGCAGCGAAAAGGGCCAAGCGCTGCCAGCAGTTGCATAAAGTCATAAATTTTATTTCACACAGAGTCATTAACACGTGACACATACACACACACATGTACACGCACAAACAAGCGAGTGTGACTCGAAGTGGCACACAAAAGAAGCAGCCATAACGACAGCCTGTGAACTCATTACAAAAGGCGCAAAAAAAAGGCAAGGCGTTGGCATAAAAATGCTCAAATAACACACGCAGAAATCACTGCGGCGTATACGTAATATCATATGAAATTTTTACAGAGCTTCAGTCCATTGTGTGTCTGTATTATAAGTAGGCATACAGAGACACACACAGACACCGATATATGTGCACAGTCTGTATGCACATACATACATACATACGTGTCTTGTGCTTGCCTTGATGTCTTCATCTTTGGCCGTAATTGCTCTCGCACGTAGACTGCAGGAAATTGCTTTGAAATAAATTTCAATACAACAAAAAGCCAGCCTACGACAACAACAGCAACAAGAACAACAACAACAACAAGAGCAGTGGCAACAAAGGCAACATTATGTGGCATGTAGCATCTTCACCATATGTGTGTCTGCCCTGCCGCCTTCGTCCCACCATCCACTTGTCGCTGCTCAAGCAGGCGAACCACTTCTAAGCGCTCGAAAGCACTCAAGTCATAGCCCAAGCCAGGCAGTGTCTTGTCTGGCCTCAGCTCTCCGGCTCGTCCTATAACTTTTACTTTTAGCAGAAGGCGCGTCCTCTTTGTGCCGCTTATTTAATTACATATTAGCAAAAGCAAAGGCAAAAAAAAAAGTAAGAGCAGAAATAAAATTGAAGGGGCAGCTGAAGTTGCCCTCTAAAGTGCCACACCCCTGTTGATATACTAGACATGTGTTTGATGTCTGATTTCTATTTACATTGCCAGCACTGTCTGCCGGCTTGAATAGCATTGAGTATGGAATATAATGGAATGGCTGCTTAACTAAACTTAGCTCAGCAGAATTGAGTTTGGGCAATTTTTGATTACTCGGAAATCCATTAAAAACATTGCTTGCCTTCAAATGAAAATATTAGTTAAGCGTTTGATTGAATTGCAATTTATATGATAGGAGATGGATTTAATTATCTAATAATGGAATCATAAGTTTAGAGCTTTTTTAGACGTTCTCATTTTATCCATAATTAATGCACAGTTCCGTTTGCATTAGCTAATAACAAATTGTTGAATTTTGAAAAAACTTTTCAAATTTAGCAAAGTATTTCAAATTGTTAAAAAATGCAAACTTTTCACTAAACAAATATAAGAAAACTACAATTCTCAGTCGTTATAAATGAGCACTAAGAGCTTTAACAACTTTAACAATTAATTTAGAAATAATAAATTGCGCTGCGAAACTATGCGAAATATTTGCATTAATTTCAATTAATTGCCATCTTTTGTAGCAACCCTCGTCTTTGACATTAACGCTGTTATGCCACTAGACTTCGCCACACACACACACACACACAAAACAAAGCACAACAAAAATGTCAAACACTCTGTCAGACAGCAAGAACAAAAACAATAATATCACAAATGGCAAAAACAACAGGCGCCCCATTTATTTTTGGCGCTAACGAAAGCGAAATGAAATGAAATCAAAATACACGCAGTAAACAATGGGATAATATAACCTGCCCCCTGCCACTAATCATCTTTTGGCCTCAGTGTCTATGTGTACTACTCGTATACGTTACATGCCCATACTCACCATCGTGCGAATCGTAGAGATAAATAATGCTCTGCCAGCCGTAGTATTGTATGGTATCAATAATTGCCTGATGATAATCCGGACGCATGCTGATCGCAAAATCCAACAGGCCTGATGACGGGGTAAGCACCTAAAAGTATGCAAAACAAAGCGACGCATAAGTGGGGAAAGAACAGTGCAGTGGGATAGGGCATGGTTGATGTTGGTTTTCCGTGGGGTAGGCTTGATTTGCCTCCCTTTCCTCCACCCCTAGAGTATAACAATGTAATGTGCACGCTACATGAAGCAATAATAAAATGAAACGCGTTTCCGCTTTGACGCTGCCAGCAACAGAAACAGCAACAGCAACAGCGATGGCGACGGCGGTTTGACGACGATTGAGGGAAGCGGAGGCTGGGGACATTGTAAAGGACATGTAAGTCCTGCCTTTTGGCTGGTGGCAAGTAAGTAAGCAAGCAAGCAAGAGGCATATATACTCGTACTCGCAATTGTATGTACATCAAGAGAGAAGATACACAGCGACCCGTTTCCGTTTAGCCATACACACACATACACACACACACACATGCCTGAAGGGGCACGCAAATGCGCAGCCTGCTGTACATGTGTGTGTGTGTGTGCGAGAGTTTGCTGCTGTTGTTGCTTGCCGACGCCATATCTTGATTTATAGTGATTGAAATAAAAGAGGCCAAGAGCGCATCATAAATTTTTTTGCGCTCAATGTAGAGAGCAGCGGTTGGCGCATTGGGGGCGCTCGTTTGGCATTGTCTTCCGGCTTTGGATTTTCTCTGTTTTGTGAAGTGCCAGGCACAGTGACAACAACAATAGCAACAGAGCAACGACAACAGCAGCTCTCTGCCACATTGGCGACTTGTTGTTGGTAGTAAATTTTCTTCAAATTACAATTATTATGATTTGTGCTTGGCTCTTGATTTAGTACTGTGTCTGGCAGACACAACAACAGCAGCAACGAATATGTGTGTGTGCTGTGGGTGGTGTCATTCTGAGTCTGAGAGTGTGTGCGTACTTATAGCCACTTTATGCGATGACTTTATTTTTATTTTTATAAACTAAAGTTTTGTGTGCGTAGAACAACTGAAGGTTGATGTTTAAATTAGACTCTTGGCGTCAGCAGGCAGGCCCTCATATTACATTTCGCTACATTCCTGCCTTTCATTCACCCACAACGCAATAAACTGCAGCTTAAGCTGTTAAGTGAGCTGTATGAAAAGTTATGACCCTGACAAGACTCACAGCACAGCACAGCACAGCCCAGAAGAGCACGGAAAGAATCCAAACTATTTAAAAGAATATGTTTTCGAGAGTTTTACTGGATCATTCCGAACGCCTCGAGCGAAATATATTCAAGTGTTCCGAGTAAGTCTCCACATTTTTTCTTGCTTTTGCTATTGTCAGGCATAACTACATCCTATTGACCTAAATTAAATGGTCAGCAATTTCAGTAGCTGACAACAACAAAAGCAGCAGCGGCAACGGCCAATGGCAAAACCAGCAAATTGTGTTGTTCAATCTGTTGTCAGTTGACATAGATAGAGAAGTTTGGCTTTATTTGCATTTGTATTTGGTTTTTCGTTTGCCAGTTAGCAAAGCGTCGCCAGAGTAATTTTATTGGATTGCCACTTGCACACACACACATACACAGATGGCTGTCAATATCGTGCAATTGCAAGGATAAAGAGCATTAAATCACTGCCTGTAAACTGAGAGAACTAAACTGTTAATAGGGTATGCGGCAATCAATGGCTTTAATCAACTGCGCTCTTAATTGTTTTTCAGTCGCTCAGCTCGGAAACGCAAATATACAACCATCAATTTGTTTACTCGCCTATTTTGCGAGTAAATTTATTTCCATTTCCCACTAAAAAATATTATTTTCTATTTTTGTAAAAAGATATGTCAGTCAACAGTACTGTTGAACTACATGCTGTGTTGATTTTTGACTCGAATTAATTAAAATAATTTATTTTTATTTCGAGTACATGTATGCTTTTAGATTTTCATTCGAGTTGGTGGGAAATATTTGCGAAATAACTTAGGAAAACAAACCTAGTTGAATGGTCGTCAGAGAGAAGACATTCTTTGATATTCAGTATGTTGCTTCGTTTTGCCATCTGCCAGGGCAACGGCTTTAATTATAATTTTCTCCTACTTGCTGGGTGAAAATTCCGCAAATATTCCACATATTCTCTTTGTTTCATTACGAACTTTTTGCCCTTTTTCCGTTCGCCCGCTGGCAACTTCATTACTCATCAACTGGCACACAAACACACACGTATACGTACGTATGTGTGTGTGTGTGTGTGTGTCTGTGTCAAAGTAGATGTGTATGTTAGTTTATTGACTGAGTGTGCAGCAGGATGACTGACTCGTTGGTAACAAACCACATCAAATGTAAATAACTGCACACAAAATCAATTACGAATGACAATTTTTTAGCGTAACGTTTCGTGCCCGTGGCAAGTTGTTGTTGGTACTTACCTTCTCCGGAAACCAGGGCGTCACGAATGGCATTTGGAACGTATTCGAATAGGAGTGCAATGTGTCAAAGGAGTCCGGCGATACGGCGCCCAGCATTGAGTAGACTCCGCGTGAGAATTGATTGCAGACTGCAGGTTACAGCAATAAATATTTTTTTCCATTTCGTGTTTGTTTTTTTGGAGAATGAGAAAAGAGAAAGAAAACGAGAGAAACGAGAAACAGCCACGCGACATGGCAGCAGTTACAGGTTGAAAATGGAGCTGGGATTCGGTTTGGAATTTATTTCATGGTTATTTTTTTCTGATGTTTTCTGGCATGAGAAATGTAATGTGGGAGTCTAAGAGAATGCATGTTGTAGAGTGTGCTGAATGTGGCAGTGTCTAGGTCGTGATGTAAATGAATGTGCGCAATTAAACTGCAGCTCTTGCAAGGACTAAGAAGCAGGAGTGTGTGTAGTGCAATTTTCAATAAAAATGCGCATAATTAATGCGGACAAGTGCTCTGTGTGCTGGGTCTGAGTGCTGTGAGGATGGCAACTGTTGAGTGGTTTCACTTTATTGTATTTGTATTTGTATATGTTTTGTCTTTGCTTTGTTCAATGCGATGGCGTATGGGTATGAAGGGGGGAAGTAACACCTACTCAAGCGCGATAATTTGAATGCATCCGCTGTATTGATGACATCAACATATGCCTGCAGCTCAAAGCGACGCGCACTGACATTCAGATTGTGATTGAGCATTGCATATTTAAAGGCTGATTGCACATCGTCCGTGCCCTGCTCGAAGATGGCGCCTAGGAGAATAGACAGAGAATAAGAGTGAGAATGTTATGTAGAATATTTTTGCTTCATTAAATATTTAGGCAGCTTTTGACACAGTCCTCTTAATATTAAACGAAAGCGCACTGAATAAATATGTACACAAACGATAGTGTAGTACACAAGGCACACGGCACTCGGCACACGGCACACGGCAAGGTATCCACACACCAACGCTGCAACTCTAATGCCAACGAAGTGTTGATGCAGCAATTTTGCAGGCTGCGCTTTTGCATGGCCAGGCACGGAACAGGAGCATGAGCAGCAACAGTGGCATCTACAAGCCACAGGAGCAGCAGCAATCGCAGCTGGAGCCAGAGCTGTGGCGGCAGGTGAATGGCTTCGTGTGCAAGCCAGTCAGCATGACTGTCACATTAGCAAGCACACCGAAACACAACTAAACATACACAAATAATACTACACACACACACACTCGTACACACAAGTCTACACACTCCAGGCAGCCAAAATGACTGCAGGCGCAGTGACTGAGGCGCCATGGCGTATTAAAAAATAAAGTGGCAAAAAAGCCAACGATAAAATTGGGTATAGAGGGGAGTGTTGTAAAAATGGAAATAAGAGGTAAAAAATGTACAACGAAATTTCGAAAAATTCGGAAAGTAACGTAAAATTGTATCGCTTATGTTCCAGTTAGCTTTTTCACCACAATTTCAATTATTATTCATGTGCCATATGCAAATGATGCAAATTGCAATGAAAAAAAATTCTATTATTGCGAAACTCAAAAAATATAAATAAAATACAAATTTGGGTTTATTGTGAATTCCCCAGCAATTTGCAGAGTTTATTTTACAAATGTATTTAATTAAATCGAAAGTTATATTTTATATGAAAACTCTACTTTATGCAAATCATTTGGAGCGAGTGGCGGTTTTAAAAAAGTATAAATGTCAAAATGTAGCTTTAAGAATATTTGGAATTCAAATAAAAAGCATTTTCATTATATGTTATTACTTAATAGCTTGCCAATTGGTGTTCAATTGAATTTTACTTGAAATATTAAACTGTTCAATAATAGTGTAGCTTATGGCACTTGAATCTAGCATTTGTAACATTTAATTGTGCTTAAATATTTGAGCAATTTGCTTGGAATTGAAAAACTGTAAAACTGCTTGTTAAGAAAACCTTTAAAAGTTGTTTAATAAATTGCGCTCTTTAATGGCTTAACTCCACTTGAAAGTTGTGCCACCTTCTGCGAACAATTGCTGCTTTTGACTGGGCAATTTCGTAAATTTTCATCAAGAATTTGAAATGAAAATGGAAAACGATTTAGGGAACAGCATTCCATATATGAGAGGGAAGTACTTGCTGGCTATGGCTGGCTGGCATGCCTGGCTGAATTCGCACAAATACAATCACACCATTACCATTGCCATTACACATTGTAGCGAAATTCTAGCGACAACTGCCACTGCCACTGCCACTGCAACTGCAGCGACTCCTTTAGGTGCTGCACGGTCACATGGCGCTGCCTTTGCCCGCTGTGTGCTTGGGGTGTTGCTTTTGAGACTCACCTAATGGTATTTTCTCGGTTAACGATGCGCTTTGCTGTTGTTGTTGTTGTTGCTGAGCTGCGCTGAATTCCAACAGCGAGCAAATGCTGGCAGCGCACATTAAATGTAAATATGCCAAGAATCTTAGCCTCGAATGCATTTTGTATTGCTTCTTCTGATGCTGTTGCTCCTACTGCTCAATGTTGTTGTTACAAATTCGGTGAGAATTTTCCACTTGTAAGTAGTTGTTGGTGTTTCTGCTACAGCTGTTTTTTTTTTTTTTTTGTGTGTTTGTTATTATTGAATGCGCGGTGTATTTGCTGCCTTAATTTGTAGCAACTACACAGTCCTTGTTGTTGCTGTTGTTAGTTGTTTGTTAAACGTGTTGCAGTGTGCAAATATTTGTTGCCTACTTTCGAGCGCGTCGAGTACTGACAACAGTTTATGGAAGTTTATTTGATTTTTCGGCTTACAAGCGTTATGTTTATTGCCGTTATTAATTAACTATAATTAGCTGATACGTTGATTAGTTTTTGTTATTACTTGTATAGTTAAGCTTATTAGTTATTGATGTGTAACTTATGCACGTGCTTGGCAGTTAGTTATTTTTAATGATTTATCTAAGTGATTATTAATTAGTTGAATTATTTGCAATTAATTCTAGCTATGCTGCTTCAAAGAGTCACTAAGTAAGTTCCTTGTGGCACACTTTAAATCTCAAGTGTGCTTGACTTTAACCAGAGGCAAGAGCTAACATCTGCCCAACCCACAGCCCTCGAGCGGCGTCATATGACTCCCTTACGCACACAAACAAACACGCACACATCAACACCAAAAGCGACATGCACACGCACACAGTCGCAGCTTTACACAGACATGAGAACAGTAGCTGCTACAGCTGGGCGCAGTCAGTAGTAGCTTAGTTTGTCCGCTCACATGAACCAAACGGCAACGCGTTGTAATCAGCACTAAATACGTCTAAGCTGCCCAGTAATATGAGACCCAGCATCAGTGTTCGGCTACAAAGCCACAATGTCGCTTTGTCGCGCCCGTTACAACAACAGAGCCAGAGCGCCAAGCATGCTGGATGCTGCGCTCTTTGTACTAAAACTCGAGAGAGAGCGCCTCCTTACGCTCCCGTTTGTCACTCTCTCTCACGCGCTCGCTCTCTTGTCTGCAAAGGCACTTCGACATTGACTTCGGTTTCGGCTTCGCCAATTACTGACCTAGTACGTTTAGGACTACACAAGTTGCAAATTGTTTCATACTCTCGTCGTTGTTGTTGTTGTTGTTGTTGCTGTTGTTGTTGTTGCTGCTGGCTGCTGTTAGTAAAATGTTTGTTTACGTTCTGCCTTGCATTTTTGGCTGCATAATTGATAGGAACAACAGCAACAAGAAGCGGCAACAGGACTGCAGGACTCGTTGCTCGATTGCGTTCAAATCGTTTTCTCATCACCCACACTCCAGCAGCTATATTCTTTTTTGATCACTGTTGTTGTTGCTGGCATTTTCTTTTGCTTTTTTGGTAATTACAAACGATGCCGTGACAATCCTTTTAACAAATCTCATTAGGCTGTCAATTACGTGCCATTGCTGTTAGTTCGCACTGTAATGAAATCTCATTAATCGACTTTAATTTTAAGAAAATAAACTTATGTACGAGGTACTGAATCTATATCCATTGCCGCTTGCCGCTTGCCGCTTGCTACTTGCCACCTTCTACGCCCATATTGGGGGCTGCATATTGTCGAGGTCGTGGCGTACAATTTCATCATAATCTGTAATTAGTTTATAATGCGCACAGGAAGCGCCTCGCACAAAGCAGGAAGAGAATAAAGTGCCAGCCAGTCAGCCAGGCAGATGAACGGACGGAGAGCCAGGACAATGCTGTGCGACGAACATTTCTACTTAACCTACAGCAAACTGCGCTTAACTACAATAAAGGCAGCCTCAACAACAACAATACCCAATAATGAGAGCATTTGCCGCGGCAACAACAACAACGCACAAAAGCAACAACAAACGCTAAAAGTCAAGCCAATAAACATAAAAGTTGATGGCAAAATTTTTTAATTAAGAAAATCAATGAATATTTTTTCATTTTTTCATTTCAACATTATGAGCTTTGCCTTTTTTAGCACTCTCTCACTCCATTCTCCAATCCCATTCCCTGCTCTGCTCTTTTCATTTCCATTCTTTATGACCAGCGATTCCAATGCCCATTAATAGGTTATAACAACTTTCGCATGCTATGCAGGGTAGAAAAAAGGACCCACATAACTCTGAGTTTGTCTGATAATCGCCATTTCATGAAATTTATTTGATTAGTTGAAATAAATATAAAGTACCTGGATGAAAGCCATGCAGTCGCTGGCTTAAGTATATGCCGATTATTTGGTGCATTAAGAGCATTAGAACTATGAATTTTATTGGATATTGCTAATGTTAGCAAGGGGTTTAAATGGATTTAGAGAAAGCAGATAGCTTAGTAGCTAAATTAGTGGCCTTTTTTGCAAGTAAGGGACGGAAAGGTTTCCTTATTTTAATTATAAAGCAGCAAGTATTATTTTTGACAAAGTTAACCATTTTTTATGATTTTCCGAAGAATAATACGAATATATATTCATTTATTTTATTTAACAATATTATTTGAAGTGTATAGTCACTTAATTAATCAACGAAATTTCTCAGTATTTTGTTTTGCTTTCTCCTCTTATAATAATCACTCTTATTATTATATATCAAACATTCATTTGCTGATTCCGAGTACCAAATTAATTATGCTTCGCTCTCGACTTGCTGCAATAAATCAAAGTCAACTCTTTAATTTTGGTCGTGATTAAAGTAGAAATAAATAAAAACTAAAGCAAAGGCAAACAATTAAGCAAATGAATAAACAAATAAATATGAATGCGAATGCGAATGCGAATATGAGTGCGAATGCCATGGTGAATGTATTTTGATATTATAATTAAATTTGTCTATCATTCCTTTCTTTTATATATTCAGCTGGGACTATGCAATTTACACACAAATATTCGACTTTTTGTGCAATTATTTAATGCGAAAGCAAATAAAATTTTAATTGCTCTTTTTAATAAATATGTAAATTGAAAAATGCGTCTTTATGCTTGGGAGACTGACAGGGGGGCGGGCTGGTCGGGGGAGGGCATCGCTAATTATTTACAATTAAAATTTATGCGGCTGCCTAAATCAACAAAACTAAATCGTTTAATTAAAAAGCCGCGAGCACACAAGAAAAACAACAAAATCAACAATAGTAATAACAACAAAAACAAGAGCAGCAGCAACAACAGCAACAACCACTACACAACAATTGCAATAAAAACAAGAGGAACATAGCAACAAAAATGATATTGCTTGAAGCCACAACAAAATCAGAGCCGCAAGTACAAAGATAAATAAGTGGCATTGTCGGTTTCATTTCCGGTTGTTGCATTTGCATTCAAATGGTTGTGTGCTGTTGTTGGTGTTGGTCTCTGTCAGTCTGTCAGCCTCTATATTTGTATGAGTGTGTGGCTGCTTGTAAGCGGTATATAAGCACATTTACAACTGCTTTTTAGATTTAAGCGCCGCGCAGCTAAAAGCACAAAAATAAAGCAATAAAAAGCAGCACGCCACAAGAAAAGACGGTTGCCGCCGTCGCCTTCGCCATCGCGTTGTTGCCTCAATGTTGCCGCGTTGTTGTGTGGGTGGGGCTTGCAATGGATGATGGGGCGGCACTTCTTACTACAGTTACCAGCAGCTGTCGTTTCCGTCCACCTACTGCCACCAACTGCTGCCATCCACCACTCCATTCACGCAGCATTTGTATTGCCTGCTGACTGCTGCTTGCTGCCTGCTGCCTGCTGCCTTTGCCTTCAGTTGGCTGCTGTGACTTAGCCTCCGACTGTCTTTCAGTTTCTCACTTCATCAGTTACGCCAAAAAGGAGACTCTGCAATAAATTTCGCTGATTGCTTCCGCCCGCTAGCTGGCCTCCCGCTTGGCCTCCCTTGATGCGCCACTGACTGACTCTAACCTCGACTCCGATACGGCCGACTGCCTCATTTTTTATGCCGCTTGATAAAGTAATATCCGTTTTAGGTATACTTTGTTCGGCCTGGCCCCACAAACTGCCGCTGTCCATGTAACGAGTGCGTTATACCCTGTAGTCACGCAGCATACTTGAATAAATGTATATATTAAACAAAAGAGCGCAATTCTGACAGGCATTTAAATCGAATTAAGTTGATCTCGGCTATACGCATAGTCCGGCATGCGGCATGTTCATGAATGCAAAGTGAGTGCATAAATTAAAGGGTATTAAATTCATTCTCTGGGTGCTGCAAGTAATGTGCCAACTTTGTGCTATAATTTGGTCACTGCAGCAACAGCAGCACCAGCAGTTTCAGTTTTCAGTGCTTTCCCCATTCTGTTATTTTTTTGTTGGTCTAACACAGATTTGTGGCCTTGCGACTGGTCTAATGGCTCATGGGGCGTATGCGTCATATCACAGCACGCATACGCAGTGTAGGTCAATGCTATTACGAGCCAAAAAAAGAGTTGCCCTCACTCTCTCCGTGTCCGTGTCCACTGTGCGAAGCATTGGCCTTGCACAAGTCCAAAACTCTATGCAAGTGTGTGTAGATGTGTGTAATTGAAACTTCCGCTTTGGTCAGTTAGCGCAATTTAGCAAGCTGCAAAAAAGTTAGATACGGCTGAAGTAACAGGCAAAGTGCAAAGTCCATTGCAGCTACTTGGCTTTCATTTCAATTTAAACTTTAAAAAGCCAACAAGCTTACACACACACACACACACGTGTTCGTACGTATGTGGTGTGTGCAGCCACATGTAGAAATGAAAATTATTTAAAATGATTTATTTCACAACAATTTTCATTAGGCGACCAACTGCATTGCAGGTTTCGTCCACAATCACCCCTTACTCTACCCGCCCTCTGTCCCCGCTCCCTTGTTGCCGTGCACTAATTCACTTTTGCTGATTTTTGTGCAAAAAAAATTATGCGAATGCTTGCCTTGAGAAGCCTTCGCAAACGTTGAAAGGCAGAGGCAAGAGAAAGAGGACTACATGGCACTGGTCTGGCACTGGCGGGTTTTCATACATGTTTCATATGAAATAATTATATATGCGGTCAGCCACCAAGCTGCAGGCAGTGCAGCATCAGCCCGTGCCCCAGCTCCTCGCACACTCTTAACCCCTTCCTGTGCCCGCTCGGCAATTTGCTATTCGCTTGGCCAATGGAAAAAAAAATAAAAATAAAAAAAAAGTAGTTGCTACAAAATGTGCTACTGCTACATGTTCCGTGTTCCTCGTTCCGTGTTCTATGTTCCGTGGTGACTGCTGCATAACTTTTGCGGAAATTTGACTCTGGGGCGCAGCTGCCACGCCCCCGCCAATCTCAGACTGCTAGCCACTGTCAGCGTCTGTGCGCAAAAATTAGTAGAAAAGAAGCAAGCAGCATAAAAAAATATGAAAAAAGATTGGTAAAAGCAACTTGAAAAAGGTTAACAAGCGGCAGAGCGACGAGCAACACTGCACAGTGCTGGGAATAGCCAAGTAACATAACAAAAAAAGAAGTTATAATTTTTGGCAGGCAACAGCAACAACAATGGCAAAGCACAGCAACAACAACTACAAAAGGGCACGTTAATGAAAAGCAAGCGTGAAATAAAATCATAAATTTTGCAGAGCTTGCATGGCACGACAACCAGAGCAAAATGCCAGTGTGTGCTGTTGCTATTTTTGTTTTGCATTTGTATAAGCAGACACATGTGTGTGTAAGCCTGGACAAGTGCATTTGCGGCATGCCCCCAAATGTATGCTACATTAATGCCGAGAGTTGAGAGCGAGGCAAGATGTCCATGCGGATGTGTAAGTAGCTCGACATTAACTGGCAGCCAACACACTGCACAGTACACTTGCGTCTAGACTTGGTCCAGCAGTGGTCAGGCTTAGTGTGTAACCAAGTGCCCGATGTGGCCCCAGTGCTGTGTGCCGGGTGCTGTTAAGGTTTTGGTAACTTAGAAGCTTCTGCGGAACTGAAAAGTCCTCACAAACATCTACTCTGCCCATTTGGGACTAACAAGTGTGCACTCTTGTTGGCTTGCCAAAACACCAGAGATGTGAGTGTAGCAAATGCTAATCAGTAATTAAAAAAGTGCAATAGTTAAGACTCCTAATACTCCAATCTTGTTTTGTCATCACAAAATTATTTCAACTTTAAAATTAGTCTCCATATCACACCGGCACTCAAAAGGTAATGAACTTAGCAGAACTTGTACTAAAATGCATAAATCTAATTGCAACATATTTTTTCTTTTCCAATATGTTTATATACAATATTTAAATATTATTTTAAAATATATATCAGCCGTCTAATATATGTAAGTATGCTCTTACCGTTGTGGTCCCGATATTATCACTCTCCCATGTCTTAGACATTATATTTAGTATTATATCTAGATTAGAAAAATAAAAACAAACCTTATGGCCAAAATAATACGAATACCTTTAAAATAAAATATGGAATGGCTTTTGAAATAAATAATTTAGTTTAGATAGATAGCAGCATATTTTAAAATTCTCACAAGGTAATGATATAGAAATATTGCTTTGAAACTGTTGGCCATTACTCCTAACTATCTTAAGCAATTAATTTATACATAAATTTAACTATGCTTGTACATTTTCAAAACAATATCAATACCATAATCAAATTCCAACAGGAGAGCAAAATGTGGAAAGCTTTTAAAAATGCTTTGATGTCGTGCTTATTTACATGTGGTTTGGAAATCGGATGTGCGAAGCTTTCGAGGGTTGCCCGCTGTTAAGTGCACTGAAAGCTTTCTGTAAAGCTTAATAGAATTACAGCTGTGTTAAGAATGCAATTGGTAGTGTTAAAATAAAATGCAAGTAATTTTAGAAAATGTTGTGTACATGCTTTATTTAACTACTTTTCGGTTTAATGTTTAATGTACATTGATGTGAGGGCGTTGGGAAAATTGCCAAGTTGATTCGATTAGATTCGCAACTGAAGCAAAAAGGAATTATTATTATTAGTAAACAATGTTTAAAGCGTTGCGTTTGCAGTTTTAAGTTTCTTTTAATATTAACTAATAAAATGCATAATTCTGTTAACAATTTGTATGTGTGAGTAGTGAGTGTGTGTGTGTGTGTACGTTAATATTGACATAAGTAATTCGCTATGTTTAATGCTAATCTGATTGTTATTTGTTATCTATGCGATTTTCATTGAGGATTTAAAGCCAAAACCGAGCAACAAGCAACAGAGTTCTATAAATTCCATGTTCGATAATATTCACACAACAATTAAAATGACACACACACACACACGAGTACACACTCAGACATGATTATAATAAACAATTTGTTAGCTATGAACGGCTGAAAATACACAATAATTTGCACTATTTTTACGATTTATCAATTTGGTGATTGATTAATTAGAATTTTTTTTTAGTATTTATTTTAGTTTCTTATGCTGTTTATAGACCAGTGATAAATGCTTATCAGTATGTTTTGTATTTAACTATACCTACATATAGGTAAGGTAATTTTGTAATTGTATTTTTGTATTTTTAGTCCAGCTACAAAACGTTGCATAAAGTTTGTATAAAATTTGTTGTTCTGGTTTTCCTGTTTTTAGATTTTTGTTTGTTTGTTGTTTTTGCTTCTCATTTATATATATCATTTGACTAGTTGAATACAAAAACCCAATCAATCAGTTGGCGACGACAGTTAAACCTACATTCGCTAGATGTACATATGTATGTATATAGTATGTAACACTATACTAAGTACTTGTATGTATGTATATCGTCTATATAGTACTCATATAGTATGTTAGAAACAGCTGCTATAAAATCACTGCCAGACCCTTGGCCAGGCCAGTACTTGGTAACACATGGTAATGTGTCTTTGTAAATGTATTGCCCATAAGACTAACATTATCATCATCCTCATCATCATCGTCATAATCATTAACTATGTGTATGTATATATGTAATTCATAAGCGCTAATATTCGTTAATGCAACAAGTCTATGTGGGATTCATCGTCGCCGGACTGCCGTCTCCGTCGCCATCGCCATCACCATCGTCGTCGTCATCGCCATCTTCATCATCATCGTCATCATCATCGTCATCGTCATTATCATCATCACTACCGGATCGTCAATCGAATATGCAAACAAACACGCGCAGGCAATTGATGCCCACCTTCTCCCAGCACCCCTCCTCGGTGGCACGACCCTCATGTGCCAGCCGCATCTTCTTTGGATAGTTCTTTGGGCTACTGCGATCACTCAAATGCACCGGCATGCGGGCATACTCAGCGCGTGGTGTGCGAAACTTCTCCAGCAGCTCCGTCTGCTGATCCGTGAGGTTCTTCATTTTTTTGCCTAAAAAAAATTAAATTATTTAAATTAGATTTATTATTTTTTAAGTAAGCAAAGTCATACTTGACGCGAGCACAAAATATATTTGGAATCAAATAAACAAAAAATACCAAAAGCATACTATATTTGAACATTGAAGCTAAATTTCTATTATTTCTCTAGTCATCCCAATTCCCTTATTGCCGATATAAATGCAATTGGTTGACAATTAAAATTAAATTTGAATGGTATTAAATTCTTCATTCTTCGAAAAAAAAACTTGAAGCCAATTAAAGGCTAGTTTTAATTTTGCTTTTAATAAAATTATTCTGGAAAACCTTATTAATATATTGGAAAAGAATTCTCGTTTCCAGATTCCTTTACTCACCCTCCAGCGCATCGCTGATTAAGGATATCTCCAGTGGTGGCAGCAGCTCCAGGCGATCGCAGCAGCGTCGAAATTCGGTTGGGGTCATGAGGAGATAGCGCGGCGTAAGGCAGAGCGGTCCCAGCACTTTGCGGCGATTTTCGGGCGTGGCATCGAGATTCTTGCGACCGCACTCGGCCAGACTCCAGTTGGCCAGGCACTCGAAGAGCGTCAGCTCGGATCGCAGTTGCAGTGTGTTGCGTTTGGCCAGCGTCTCCAGCTCCTCGAAGCGTAGATCACAAATGGCCGGCATGGAGAGCAGCAGCTCAGCATGCATATCAATGAGCTGGAGCGTGTTGTGCAGCAGTGCCACGCCATAGTCCTCGGTAGTAAAGGGATTCGGATTGGGTATGAGATTAACCTGGGCACTATCGCCTTCGGTGCCATCTTGCGTTTGAGCCTGTGCTGCAGCCAGCTGCTTAGCGGCCGCTTTCGCCTTGGATGCCTTCTTTCTGGCCTGCTGCTGGCCAGTCTCCTGTGTTGTGATTACCGTCTGGTGTTGGTTTGTCAGCGCAATGCCCTGGTAGAACCACAGCGTCTTGTATATGTCCAGTGCAGTGGCACTCGAAATGCTGAGATCAAGTTCACGAATGCAGTAAATGATCTGGAAAAAGAGAATACAATTTATTAATTCATTATTTATTAATTTAGTATAATTAGTTACAATTTAAATTTATAAAACTTTATGATATAATATTTGATCTTTAGTATGAATGTAAATTCATGAAAATTTGACAGACGGTGTTATTGAATTATTATAATATGAACCGTAAAGAAAGCTTAAAAAAGGAACAATTGTTTTGATAGCATGATTCTTTTGCTGACAGCAGTCAGTCTCCCTTTCCTTTTCTACTCACCAAATCGGGCACATTGAAGCGATCCGAGAGCTCCAATATCTTTAGCAGGTGCTTGTGATCACGATAGCGAATAAAGTGCTTTTCCATGTAGCGAACGATCAGCTCAAAATCGTTCTTATCCACATTGAGTATCTGGAAATGGTTGTCGCTCTTGCGGCCACTGTTTGGGCCAGCGTGTATTAACTTGGCCAACTCCACGCTGCGCTCCAGCACAGACTTCCGCTCGCAACGAATCATATAACGATCGTCGCCATTGACCACAATGAAGTCTATGTAGGGATTGACAATGATGGGCACTCCTGTGTATATGTTGGTCTGGCCACGAGCATAGAGAGGTGGCGCCACCATGTGAGCAGGGGGTGCACTTGGCGCTGGTGCACTCTGTATGGCATCCACATTGTGGCCATCGGGGCCAAGGCCGAAGGGTAAGACCATTCTGCTGGCGGAGATCTCGTTGTTTACAGTGTTGTCTTTCAAAAGAGTTTGCTCTGCTATTGCTGTGCTTGTTTTGTCAGAGTCCCTGTTGCGTTCTTGCAGCGCCTTGAGCACCAAAGCGCCCACTAGCGGCAACTTTGTGGTGCGCCCTTTCTTGGTCAGCTGCTGCTCCAAGCGGATCGGTATGCTACTCTGGCGATTCTTGTTGCCAGGCCGCTTGTTGGGCAACTGAAAGATAAAAGTTGTTAAGAGAAAATAGATTAATCTACTGAATAGAATATTTAAAAATTGAAGAGAAATTTAGTGACAAGAAATCTTTAACAAAATCAAGAAAAAAAAAGAATAAAAAATCTTGGCAATAAAGATTACAAGAAACTCATCTGAAATACAATTTTATCAATACATCTAATGAGAAACAGAGAAGTTACTATATACAAGTCTAGAACATAAAGAGATAAGGACAAATCACTGCATTATATTTAATAAATAAATGATAATCTAAAAGGAGGAGACTACATAGTAATTATTAATAATAATTCGACTTGTATAAAATGTATCTAAACTATAAAAATAGAAGAGGAATATCTACAACTACCGCAAACCAAACATATCTCGCTTTACAATCGATAGGGTATTTATTCATCATCATAGAACGTTGATAAGAGTAGACTAAGTAGCTGTGTCTGGCAGTTTTATGACCCCTTGTTACTGATAAGTACAGCCCATACTTGTAAGCCAAATTGCAGCCCCCAAGGGGGAATAACCCCTTTTGTGTATCCAGTTTAAAGTTCCTCAAGTCCATGCTTATTAGTCAGCTGGAGCTTTCGATATTTCACCATAAGGCCAATCGATAGTCTGAGCAATCTATGACACTTATAAAGCACTAATGTTTAGTGTTTTTACACCTTCCCCTTCTCCAAGTTTACGTTGACGTTATCAAAGTGGCTTTATCTTTCAATTGCTGTACTTAAACACCGAAATCGTTTTATGTCGACGATGAGTTTAATCGGTGATTTTTGCACGCGACTATAAATTAAGTATATATATGATCTTAATCATTTATTCATGGCTCAAGTGGCTAACATTTTGAGCCCCCGAAATATTTTGGGCAGAGGTCAATCGTTTTAAGGCATTCAATCGTTTGATTGCCCACCAACTTGCTTGCAATTCATCATCGAGCAGCGATAAATCATGTGGCTCCATATCAAACCGCTGGACGTCAGATACACCACCGCGTGACAGCCCATAAATTGTATAATGCCCCCGAAAAGAACTCATCGATAGTGTCAGCAATAAACCCTATACCATAACCTTCTATACCACAGCAGCGGAACCTCTTATTTGAGATCCAAAAGCACTGCTGACAGCCTAATTTTCCTGTCAACTTGTCTTAATTTCTAAGCTCCTGAAAGCACCGGACATGGCAAGTACTCGAAGCCAAATGTCTATTGGCCATGCTATAACTGAATCGATTTATTGATGGAAGCCATCGTTATCTGCTGCTGATAAGAATCAAAACTGCCCTAGGGCATCTATGCTATTTAATTGTTAAGTTAAAACTCTTCTGGCTACTTTTCTGTGATATTATATGACATTAATAAAAGTGTTTCATTCATGTTTTAGAATGACCTTGATGTGAAATTCTGACCTCAAGTCATTTTATCACTGTCAATCATTTTATAGAATTTGTTAAACATTTTTAACGTGCAATAATCTTGAAGACTTTGCCGGCCAGAATCGTGAATCATTATTCTCAACATTAAATTCATTGCGCACTTAAATTATTTTCAATTAATCAAACTTCAATAATTTGCTTGGCATATAACTTTTTTTTCCAAATTTTAGTTAAATGTTATGTTGGTTAACCAATCAAATAAATAAAATAAGGCAAGTAAGCAATCAGCAAACATAATTAATTTATCATAATGAATGCATGTTGAATTAATACTTGTTTGTCTTTTTCATTTCAATACTTTTTAATTATCACTTTATTATTTACACTTTCTTTTTTTCAAATGTTGTTTAACTTGCCTTAAATGTATATTAAATTTGCAAAAGTAAAAGAGGTGCAAGAACAAGACTATGTTTCTTTCCCAGTCAACTCCCTAAATGAATAAAATAATCTTAAGTCTATACACAAATACCACATTTAGCTAGAAAAACACATAATTATTGGCATTATCTCTGGCTCGGAGACCCAATAAAAAGACAGCATTGTGCCCTATAGCCCTGAGACCGCTATCCGACACAGACTTTTGTAGAGCAAATACATTTTTTATCACAATTTGATTCAGGTGTGTTGCCTTACTATAAGTACAATACAAACAAAATTAATTACGGCATGCCAAGATTGTGAATAAGTTCGCGAGAGCGCAAAAAAAAAGATCAAATATTATATAAATAAAACATGGAAATAATAAAATTATGAAAATACCGTACAGTAATGTGTAAACAGTTGTCAGGAAGACTAAATGTCGTGCTTGAAGTTGAAACAGAGACTGAGACTGAGACTGAGGCAGAGGCTGAGGCTGTAGCTGACACTGAGGCTGAGGCTATTGCCGACAATGTGTCGATATTAACGGCAGCACAACAAAGTGTGGCAGAGACATCTGTCGGTTGGCTGACTAAAACGCGCATGGTGCTGCCTGCCCTTCTACCCCACACTATTCTCGCAACGACAACCGAGTGTTGATAGTGCAATAAAGAAATTATCGTATGCAAATAAATTGATGTTGTTGAACGATTTCCAGTAAGCGTCGTTATCTGCAAAGTAAGTTGCCGCTACCCAACTTCACCTCTCTGCTCTCATAACGCGCTCGGTTGCTGACCACATACTATTTTTATGTGGATCACAATGTATGAATTAACACCCCCCGTTCGTAGGAGTCATAATCTCAAGTTGTAGCTCAAGCTATAGCTGTTGTTTCAGGTGTCCCTCACCCCTTTACTCCTCCCAGTCGCGCTCTCTCTCTCTCTCTCTCTCTCTCTCTTTTTCTTTCTCTATATTTCCTTCTCAATCAGCCAACACAGGCGTGGGTGTTTATGATGCCAGACCGCTGCCGCTGTTAGGTGGAGCAAAATATAAAAACAAAAGGCGACTCCCAATTATTTTCAAGGCACGCACTTGAACTTTACGGCTCACATGTCTCTTGACTAGATATCAGTCTATGGTTTATACACTTTTTGGTTTATCATGGTCAGAACTTGCACTTCTTACATTTTATAGTTTATTTGTACTTCCAGTTGTTGTTGTGGCTGCCGCTTATCACTGAAGGCTTTTTCCATCAATCAATCAAATGCGATTTATTTTCGGTTGCCGCTGACTTTAGATATATTTGTATTTGTCTCTGTGTGCGTATAAGTCTATATGTTTGTATCTGTGGCACATTTCAAAATCTAATTTAACTTATTAATAATTATATTGTTAATTAGGCGCATAATTTGTTTTAGGCCTGCCAACCGCACGCGGCAACTTTAGAACTTCGACTGTGCTGTATTTGCCCAGCCGAACACAGACGTTGCTTCGATGCCGCTGTCGCTGCCTCTGTTCGCGTCGACTGCGACTGCGACAGCTGCAGAGGCAGAGGCAGCGAGTGTCACAGTATGGCGTTTATTCAATAATAAAATTGCAAGTCTCAAAACTTGATAATATTATACTAACAGAATGCGCCTAACTGCTGGTTCCCAAGGGAGTGCTCTTCAGACCACTACCAGATGGATATTGTAATATTTAATAGAGCAAAATTAATAATATTTGATACATTACAAATTTAAATAATGCACATTTGGTAAATAGCTTAATGCTAGTTTATATTAAATACATACATTACTGATGCCAAAAATTAATTCCAAACTAGCGTTTGGCAATAATACAAACATGTTTAAATGTATGCGCATAATTTAAACCATAATTAAAAGTTACAATATTAGTAAACAGACTGCATTTATTCAAAGCAGTGTTTCTGCCTCAGCAAATATTCGAATAATAATGTATAAATAATAATAATAATAATAATAATAATAAAACAATATTTGAAGTTACTGATTTAATAACCCCATAATGCCCGAATTTTATTTGAAAAATCGTTATTTACTATTTAAAATGTAGCCCTATCTAGTTGAATATCAGCTACCGTATCAATCCGTAGCAGGCACAGCAGGGGGGGAGGGGCAGCAAAGTGGGATGTGTTCTGCTAGGATATTTTATTTATATTAAATATAATAAATAAATACCCGCATTGACCCGCATTTCAAGTGAAGTCTCTAAAGTTGCAAAAAGCAGCAAGAGAACATGAAATGCAGAGAATTAATGAAATTACAAGAATCTGGCGATAAGTGCAAGCAAAAAGGGATGGGGTAGGCAGGGCGGGAAGTCAGAGCGGAAGTAATGCTGAAGTACTTCGTGTTGTTGCTGGTCGACGACTCAATTATCAATTTAATTTATTCAACAAACAAGATCAAAAAGCAAATAAATAAATAAGTATATATGTGTGCCAAAAGAACGCAGCCACAATCAATGTTTGATTTTCAAATTAACAAAACCTTTGCAGAGCAAGAGATCTGGGTGTGTGCGGTGGGCGGTGGGCAGGGCAGTTGTAGGTGTGGGAAGTCTACTGTTTGTTGTGTGATATTTGACAACTGTAATTGTTGTCTAGGCAGCATTATGTATGTTTTATTGATAAGCACTATCCACTCCCAATCATCCATAGCCAGCGCTAACTAATCTCAACTCAAAGTCATCCCAAACTGTGGTTAGTCCAAGCTGCGCCGAGTGCTCTTCAAATATAACAAAAGAAGAGCAAATCGCCAAAGAGAGCATAAATAGCCAGAGCCAAGGCCAAGTCAAAGCCTCAGTGCACTAAAGCTGCAGCTTAAGTTGAACTGCATACAAGCGAGGGTGGCTCTATCAATTGCTGAGAATGTTCACACGATATGAGTGCTTATTGACAATTGATATATTCAAATTCTCGGAACATTCTTTAATTAATTGAAGTAAATAAAAATGTTAAAAAGTATATTAAATTAGAAATTTAATACTTTGCAAAATTAAGTAAAAAATCATTTGGTTTTATCGTAATTATTTTTCATTTATAAGGCTCAGTTCAATTTCTTCTGTTTGTTAATACTCATCAATAATTTCTTTGCGAGTTCTAGACTTCAAGTATTCTCCAGAAACTGTCCAACTGATTAAGCTACTAGCTTATGTATGATGATATTGATGTCAAGCTGACAGCTGACTAAGTTTACCTTTGAACCAATCAACAATATAATTAGTTACGAAATGTTTTTTAAAACTGTTTCATTAGCATTCTATTCTTCCACCAAAAATTTGTATTTACAGAATGATTCAATTTGTGTGTGCTATTCGAGAAACCCTCGGCCTACAGCATATTGCTCTAGTTATTGTTTACATGTTTGCATATGATGTTGTGGCAGAGGCCGATGCTGCTGCTGTTGTTGCTGCTGCTGCTTGCTAATGAGTTGTCGTCGTCGTCATCGTTGTCGATTCGCGGAAGCCGTTGGGGAAGCAGTTAAATGTGGAAAAGTAGCACTGTTAGGCTCACGCACTACCTTGACACTGTCTGCGCCCAACTGAGTGGCAGGCTTTGTAGGCAATCCCCTTCCAGCCTCTTTACACCCAACCCCCCCTAGAAGCCACCCTTTTCTGTAATGTGAGCAGATGTTGAACATTAAAACTCGTTTACGATCGCAAATATTTTACAATAACTTGGATTGAACTTATCATGATCGTGAGCACGTAGGAGATCAAATATTTGTGCTCATACGGGAAATTAATTAGCAAAGTGTGAGAAAACAATAACAACAAAACATATGAAAAGCCATTTAATTAGTTTAATTAAACATAATTATGCACAGGGCGGCAAAACTGTTAAAAAAACCAAACAAAAACGAAAACTATATTGAATGCGGGCAAACAAAAACATGGAAAATGCGTGGCGAGTTTGAAAAGCTTGCCCCATGATCGAAAAAGGGCACCTGTAGACGCGACAGGCCGGGGCGGGTTGGAGAGTGTAAGAATTTTTTTGGCGGCACCAAAAATAAAACACTTTGCCACAAATACGCGCACTTTTGGCCAGAGTTTAGCCAGCGCAATGGCCGAGAGCGATGGCCGAGTGTGTTGGCGCTATTTATAGAGTAGGGGCAAGTTGCAAAGGGGAAAACCCATGACAATATATTACAATTATATTTTCTATATAAATACTGCAATAGGGTATCGCACTGAAGGCAGCTAGACAGCATTTTTTGTCTCATGCGAGCGATTGAGGTGAATACTTTAAAGAGTATTTAATATTCATCCAGCTGCCAGTCTCGTTAGCTAGCGTATTATTTATAGTATGGACTCGATAGCATAGCAAATGAGATTTGGCAATTGAACTAGCGTGACTTTTCGGAAGCCTGCAAAATGTTTTTGCCGAACTCCGTGACTTTCCCGGCGAATTGTTGTTGGTTTTGTAATTTAATTTGCAACGCAACGCAGTGGCACCTACAACCGAGACTGAGTCATGCCACTTGTGCAGATAAGGGCACTTTGCAACGAGAGCAGGATTTCACCACGAGTCAATGACATCACTGCCCGGTGGCGGTGCTTTGATTCCAATATGAGTACTAGTGTAGCATAGCATTCAAGTATTATATAGCTGCACAGTCGTAGTATGACTAATCGAAGACATCCGGAAAAACAACAACAGCCATCATTGATGGCGCTGCAACTGAGACGAAAATTGTTTTGCTATCAATTGGCTGTGGGCCAAAAATTAAAAAGCGAGCCATAAACTCGGTTAAGACCAAAACAACAAACAGCGCTCTGCGGGGTCCACCAATTGAGTCACTAACTAAATTGGCGCAATAACTAATTATAATTCTAATTAAGAGCTGCTCGAAAATGCAAACGCAAATGAAAGTTTGTGGAATGAGAAACAAAAAAATGAACAGAGTCAACAGTACATTTTTGGCCAAAAACTTTGTACCTGACTTGCAACAAAAGCGTGCCCCACTACCCACTCTCTCTGTCTCTCTCTCTCTCTCTCGCTCGCGCGCTCATCAAACAAAACACACATAAAGGAAAAGCGAGAAGCGAGCACAAAAAGTCACCCTCGAAAAAGCGCAAACCCTACGCAACATGTTCCATGTTCAACGGGCCCTGGGGGGGTGTTGTGGGTGGTGTCGGAAACTGGAGCAACAATAACTAAGGGAAATAACCCAAAACGTACAAATTTTCATTTGCAGCGACGTGAATAACAAAAGCCATCGGCAGCTGGGCACGAATTGCATAGAAAAGTGGAAAGTGGTTGCTTCTGCTGTTGCTGTTGTTTTTGATGTTGCTGTTGCTGTTGCTGTTGCTGCTGGCTAGGCCAATAGCCAATATCAAGTGCGCTGCGATGGCCGTTAGGATTTGGATTGAGGATTGAGGTCGGGCGGGCAACTGGTACCAAGGGCGGCAGCAGCAGGGAAAAGTAACAATTGACAACGCGGCGTATGCGCGATGCGTTTGCTTCAGCTGATGTTGTTCTTGTCACAGCCTGAAACACTGACACACTGAACGAGTTTTTAAGTGTGCAAGCGTACACACACACACACACACACATAAGCCCTCACTTACACAAAAAGGAACACACACAGATGGGCAGTTACAGATACACTCAGCTTTTTACAGGCGCGTGTCTGTGTATCTTATGGATACACAATTTATGCTTGCCAATTGCACGCTTATGTTTAGATACGCTTTTATTATGAACTGAACTGAACTGACCGTTGATGGACTTACCCCAGTTTATGGCAGCAATTTGCAAATATACATATAATGCCTTTGTTCCTTATAGACCTGTCTATACTTTTGAAGTATAAACTCTGACCGCCAATTTCCGCCAGAATCGATTCGCAAACTGTTTAAACAATCGACTAGCTGCATTTGTTTATACCAATTTGATGCTTTCACAATAAACCATAACGATCCATCTATATATACTATATATGTACTATATATATAGAGTGAGACAGCGATATATATCGGAGCGTCGCGTAGTTTTTAGCGCGCGACGTGCCAAGGAAATTGAAAGGCAGCTACTGCGACAACGTCGCTGCTCGAGAGCCGAAAAGCGTATATACAACAAAATATTTGGTGTGCCTTTGTGAGGATTACACACTCACACACACACACATACACAACACACATTGAGCAATCGGCGGCCAAAAACATTTCATATGAAAAACATACCAAATTTCCCAAACTGGCGTTGCCACAGAGTTTCTCCATGCCACAGTGAGTCTACATAAGGAATATGTTTAACAGTGGCTGCCAAAAGTCAACGTATATTTGGCAATTCAGCAAATTCTATGCAAAGTTCTCAAAAGTGGAATATTTTCAAATGTTGTAACAAATTTGATGAATATTTATTGTTGTCAATGCTCTGAGTTGAACAATCTGGCAGCTTTGTGCTGGGGAAAACTCTCGCAGCTTTTCCGCCAAATGAAAATGTGGACCTGCGCAATGCGCTGTTACAATTTTCCGCTCTGCCGTTGACCCACAGGTCGTATGAGCAATCCGAAGGCGCAACATTTTCGAGCGTGTGATAAGACAAACATTTACGATGCCGATGACGACAACGGGCCTACGCACTATCCCACTACTTTCGCTTTCGAGTGACAGAGAGAGAGCGAGAGAGGGGGGGCTAGAGAGTGAAAGAACGAGAGAGTGAGCGCCAGAAAGGGAGAGCACGCGCGTGGATGACACTGGCAATTTGTAGGGAGATGGGAGCGCCTTTTTTCGAGCCCTAGACAACCGAACGTTGCGTTGAGTGAGGTAGGAAATTTATTGCTGTTATCAGCCCAATATACACACATACACACACACACACTTGCACACACACGCAGTCAGCCAGTGGGAAAGGCAAAACAAACAGTTTGAAATTCGGGCAATGGCAAGAACCAACCGAAACTATGTAGGTCAATTCCCAGCACCAATCCTCAGCTCCAGCCAGACAACTCCAGCTGCCATTTCATAATACATTCCTCTGCAATTACAAAAATTGTGGAAATACAGTGCAAACTAATTAATTACTCTTTAATTATTTGGAGTTTGGAATGTGCCCAATTCATGACCAGTAATTGCTGCTAGTTGCATCAAATGCAAGAGGGGCCATCGAAAAGTTATGCAAGATTACTTCTGAATTATATCCTTTATTATTTTTTAATATAAACTAAATTGTATGAGCTAACCGACTCAATAGTCATTTTTAAATTGATTCTAAATATATTGAAGTCTTAGCGATATATAAAAAATTAAATTGAGATATATTACCAGCAGATATTTTAACAAATTGTTGATTTTAATTTTAGTTATTTCGATTAGCTAGCATAGGTGTTGATACTAGATAAACACCTAACAGATCGTTCATAATAAATCTGTTCATTACCAAAATCAAACAAAGATTAATTAGATTAACATTCTCTTTTAATTTACAAATATCTGTCGCATATGCAACCAGGAAAACTAAAATATCCATAGACAATTTTGTTATTCATGAACATAAAAAGATTATTTAAATGATTTACAAACAACATGATTTTATTTACGAATTTCGAAACTATGTCAGTGCTATTTTTTTTCTTTTAAATTTTATAGTTTTTTTTCATTTAGCTTTTGAATGATGAAGTAGATTGTTTTTTTTTTTGTGAATTATTAATAAGGTTTATTGCAGACAGCAGTGTAGGCGGGTATTGAAGAAGGGTATATGAGGGTATGGATGAACTGCATGCGGGATATTGAAGCCAGTTTGGCCTCCTTGAAGTGGCTCTTTCACTTTGCTTGTGGTTCGCTTAGATCCGATGCGAAAAATACCGTAAACTGAACGCGAATTTAACTTGATTATTTCTTGGATTATTTGATTATAGGAGTTTTTGTTTCGTGATTGGTTTTATGTTACTTTTTTGACTTTCTTATATATATATTATATATGAGTGTGTATCTGTGTGTTCAGCTATGTCTGTGTGACGGCACTCAGAAGGGGACTCTGTGGCACGTTGCCTTTCGACAATCGCTTAATGGCAATCTTGGCAACACCCTTCTGACACTCCGTCGAACCTCCCATGAGCACTAAGAAGAGACCGTTGTGAGCCACTGTATTCCACACGCGTTCAATAAATCCATCTAACTTTGCTACTGTGCGCTCCGCGCTCTCCTGCATGAAATCCTTCTCGGGTATCATCAGATTGCCAATTGTCAGAGCATTCTCCAGCGCAATCTCATTGACTTTTCGCACTGCCTCCTTGGAGCTGGATACCTCGTGGACATGCACCGCTCTAAGTGCATCGTGAGGTGCCGCTTCTTCCGCCATTTCAATCACCTTCTTGAGACGTGGCTGCAAATCCCCCACGGTCACAATAGCCGTGCGCTTGTCCCGCTTGGCCGCATGCGCGTACAGATTGTTGTTGAGTCCATCGCCGCAGGTGGAACGTAAAATGTCAGTAATGCGTTTGCGCTGCTGGAGTATCTCGTCACCAAACTCTATGCTATTGGCTAGTTTCATCTTGACCAGTTTAAGTGTGGCACGTGAATCCTCTATGGAATCGTGACCATCCTCGTTCTCCTGAATGCTCTCCTTCAGAAATGTCTTGGCCAAATGCTTTAGCTTGCTCTTGCGTTTCCGCACGCCAGAGATGTTGAAACATACACTGGTATCTATCACATACGGATGCATCATGTGCATCGCATTCAGATCAGAGTTCAACGATTGTCCCACCAGTATTGCATCTGGCGGCAGCAGCTCGGATACTTCCCGCTGTACATCCCATATAGTTTTCGTCACAGACTGCATGATTTCTGCAGTTATGCCAGAGTATTGGGTGAGATAGTCCGTAATTTTGTTGACCGGTCGCACCAGCGTCTCGTACACCGTTTCATACTTTTCATTCACAATGGAAATTCTCGTCAACTCATTGGCACCAGATACAGTGCGACACATTTCACAATCTACGCCAAACATGGGACTGCGGTCAGTAACGGGTTCGTAGGATCTCTTGGTGAACTTATAGGACTTGAACCGCACTTGCAGTTCGCCATGCAGCGGTATAGGATAGCCTTCGTCCACCATCTGAAGGGCTGAGAGGAGCAGCTTTGTGCGTGGAAACTTATCATCTGGATGCAGATCAGGAGTTTCTGTTGGCTGACTTGTCTTTTCCGACTTTTCCATGGGAAAAATGGCTTTGACAAAGAGTGTGGGATCCTTATTCAGTTCCACGGCCGTTTCCAATGAGCCGTGCTCATTGATAAGCTTCTGGGCCTGCAGAGAGGTCAGTGGAATCTGGCAAAAAATAGGCAAAATCTGAGTAGAATGGATATATTGAATAATCTTACGACTCACCTGTGCAATTGTATCGATCATGCTGCCCTCTTCTTGAGGCGGCATTATCATTTCCAATTTTGTTTCAAATATCCGATTCGTGGCTGCAAATTGACTCTCATTCGAGAGGTAATGGAAAAGGGACAAGCCCTCCAGTATGAGCACCACACTATGGGAGAGACTGTTGAACTTTTCCGCACTGCACCAGCGATCGGGTGCACAGGGAGTCTTCTTGCCGATAAGCGCAGTCATCAGCAGGTGCTGTATATCAGCTAGAAAGATTGGTGTTCTTTCGTCTTGTGGTATTTCCAGGTGTGCTTTTCTTCCCGTGTCACGTAGATACAATGCGGGCACACTTTCTAGTTCGCGTTTTCGTCGTCGCAGCTCTGTGGACAATGATTTGTATTGTTCCTGGGTTAATGTGGGATTCACAGCGTCAAGTGTGTTATCGCCGCCAGCTGAATTGCGACTTCTTTTCAGTTCGGGCTCGTCGGATCCTGCCTCGCCAGCATCGGCGTCAGCAGCAGCTACTGTTGTCTCACTGCTGCTGTCTGCCATGATGGTTAGACGATTTCGAGGTTTTCGCTTGCTACATACTGTGATAAAACCATCATCCTCCTTCTCGTCATTGTCACGGTTCTTTTCCACTTCTTCTGCTGCCTCTTGTATACGGTCCCTGTCATTCATCTGTATTAAATTCGCCAACGCGGCCAGCTTTTTCTTTTTTTTCTCAGTGCGCTCCTGCTGCTTTGACGAAAGTTGCTCTTTCATCTTCATTCGCCTGTTGCTTAAACTTTAAAAAACGCAAAGAAAAATATAAATACACGTGAGTTTTGAGAACGGCCGCTGGCTTGTTGTGTTTGTGTGTGTTTGTGCACACGCACGTGTAACTGCACTAATACTGACAATACAAGCCTGTTGAAAGCTGCCTAGTACAGAAATACACAGCTGATCGCATACTAACAAGAGCTGTCAGACACAGACCGCGAAATTTCATATACATGCTGCCAATGGCTGGCAAGTATAAAACGCGTATTAAAATATATGAAAAACTAATTCAATTAAATATATAATTTTTTTTCATGCAAAGATTATTTTGAATTGGTTTACATAACTATTTTAACCACCAAAATTGATCTCTATCAAGAGCTGCCTGTTTTTTCACTGCGATTGCTGAAAATTTGCTGCCTGCTGTAAAAAACTGTTTTAAATCCTGTTGTTAACATTACAGAAAAATGTTAATGTTTAATCGATTCTTTTCGATAAGTGCCAAGTACCAGTATGACCATTTAAACATTTTTCGACTTAAAAAAATAAATTGAGATGATTAACGTGTGGTTACACTGGATATAACCGTTAGAGTCCCGCGTGTTTTAAGGAATTTGCAAGCTGCGCAAAACCGAAAAAAATTAAACTTAAAAGTGTTGTGAAAATTGTATACATAAGTCAAAATGTATACTGCTGTCAAGCCTCTCTCAAAGTACTTGCAGCTTAAGTCGGTGCGCATCTACGACGGAATATTTACGTTACACGCGAAATGTACGTGCGCCATTTTGTTGGCCTTCACTTTTTTGCTTTCATCGAAACAATATTTTGGGGATCCGGTAATCTGCATATCAGAAATACCACAGAAGGATTTTGTTGTGTCTCACTGCTGGACCATGGGAATGTACATAGTAGACTACGATGAGACTCCGTCCACAGCTAATCTGAGCAAAGAAATTCAAAACAGCTATAGCAAGGACCACTACAATCAATCGATTGAGAAAAACTTGTTAAACAATGCATTGGGATTAAAGAATGAAAACGGACACGAACGCATCTTTCTGCGCTACTATCAGTGGGTAGTACCGGTGCTGATGTTGCAGTCGTTTATATTTTATCTACCAGCATTTCTCTGGAAGAAATGGGAGGGTGGAAGACTCAAGAATCTCTGCGCCAATCTTGACGATGCACTTGCTTCGACTGAAAAGGCCAACAAGCATCTGAGCAGGCTTGCCAGCTATTTTACCCGTGATCACAAGGACTCTCATATGCACTACTTCGTCTCGTACACATTTTGTGAAGTCTGCAACTTTATCATCAGCGTAAGTTAAAGTAAATTTATGTATGGCTAACATAAAATAATATCAACTCCCCTATTAGATTATCAATATGAAACTGTTGAATGTGTTTTTGGTGGACTTCTGGTCACACTATATCAAGGCATTAGCCGTGGTGCCCTCTTATAATTGGGATGAATGGAATCGCGTAACTACACGCATTTTTCCAAAGATTGCCAAGTGCCAGATATTGAAATACGGTAGCGGTGGCAGCTTGGAGTACCGTGATAATCTTTGCATCTTGCCGCTAAACACTTTGAATGAAAAGATCTTTGTGTTTCTCTGGTTCTGGTTCATACTAATGGCAATGCTGTCTGCACTCAAGTTAATCTATCGCACATTCTTCATATTCAGTCGTGGACTACGTCTTCAACTGCTGCGCGCTCAGACTCGTTTCATGTCCAAGACAACAATAAGGCGTGCCCTATGTGGATATAACTGTGGCGATTGGTTTTTGCTTATGCGTGTGAGTAGCAACATTGGTCCAGAGCAGTTCAGCCAATTGATGGGCATACTCTGCAATAAACGATGCAGAAATGAGAAGTCCATCTCGAACAGTGTTGACACCTCCTGAACTAGGGCTCAACACAATAAACATTACAACAATCTTATAAGGTAATCTATGAATTATCTATTGAAGTCGACTATATCTAATTTTGTTAAGTCACGAAAATCCATTAATTTTGTCGATATGAGGGTATTATCGAAATCCACACTTAGTTTAGTTTGAATTGAAAATCAAGAACAAAAACTACAAGAAATAAATTCCTTTTCTTTTTCTTAACTACGCAATCGATATGGAACTGCCTATTATTTTGAATGATCTTGTTTATAAGTATAATCGTTGTGTTCTGTACTCACCATTCGTTCTGACTCTGCTGGGAATATATAATAGTTCCGCACATTTTGCTCACCCGTTGTGTGAGGTGAACTATTCGCAATAGTTGATAAAGCAGACACTTTACTGAATTTTGCATCAATTTTTTGTAGAAGATTTCTGTCGAATGTATAGCCGTTTATTACTGAATAAGTAGCAGTATCATTCAGGCTACTTACATTAAATCTGATAATAAAATTTTGATAAAAGTTCGGACTGTTTCCTCGGAAGTTTTCATGGAGGTTTTTTTTTATTAAAGGGTTTATATATTTGCGTATCTGTTTTTTGTAGATCTTTAACTAAAAAAAATATTTTTGTTGTACGCTTTTAGTGTACGGAATTTGTAAAATGATGATTAAAAACTCATCGTTGACATTACAAGTCAAGGCTTGCTTGGCAATGCCACTCCAATCCCCCCACCTTCACAACCTCATTCAATTGATGAGTTGGTCATTTTATCACCTCAAACCATCGACTGGTTGGCGTTCGTTGGTGGGTGGTTCGTTGATCTGCAAAATTCCCTTCAACTTGCACTCTTTGGTTGGGTTTGTTGATTTCTGCTGTGCTCGCAAAATTTCCTGCACATTTTCATTAACCAAAAAATTGTTAAGTACAAAGCGCAGCACAAAATGCACCACGGAACTGGGTCGTTGTCGTCTGATCCACTTTCCAAAAGCTTTAAAAGCGCGTCCAGAACCGACGTCCAATTCAGTTGCCGGTTTGAATGTGCCGAAGATGTGCTCGCGGTCGGAAGCGTCGTAATATTGGATAATATATTGGATTACCTACAGTTCCAGCAGTTATTGCTGATTATTATTGTTGTTTTTCTTTCTTTTTTTTGTGAGTGCTCATTGCTTGTTAAAGTGCAATTTATTCGGTTCTATTGTAATCTGATGCTCCTTACGGCGGGTGCTTCAATTGTATAATAAATTGGACAAGTGAAAAGTGCATAAATCTCATCTATAAACAGTGTAAAGTGATGAAACAAAGCGAAAGATAATATTAATACTAAACAAAATGAAACTAAATGCAGATGGTAGGTTTACTTTTAATTGTAAGAAATATATTAAATTGCCACATAAATCGATGTCCATTTTTTGCCCTGTTTGACAATTTTAATGGCATCAGCAATTCAATTCAATAAATTGCGAAAGAACTCGCTGAAGAAAAAAACACAAAGAAATGAAAAATATATTTTTTTTATACAAAATTGTTAAATGATGTTAAAGTTAATAAGTTGTAAACATAAATTAATGCAAAGCTTAACAAAAAAAAAATATTTGGAACTCCTACAAAACGGAGATTAAGCGAGCAACAAGTCGAGCCCTAAATGCTCTTTCCCCTAACTCTTAACGAATTAACTGTAAGCAGAGCTTTGACCTTGACATTCCCAGAGTTGGAGGCCAAGCGCTTGCTGCGTAATCCTCGTGGTTGCCGCCTTCCCTGCGGCCGCATCCTGATCATCTCTGCCCTGGTGCTGGTCACGCTCTTCATCTCATTAATCTACCATGGCATTGTGGTGGAGCGCATGGGTATGTCCATCTTAGTTATCAATCCTACATCCTTTAGTATAGTTTCATTATGCTTTGCAGATCGTGTGCGTCAAATAACGGTGCTTAATGAGAAGCATGCACAGAGATTGCAGCACAACGATGACGAAACCTTTTTGATCGATCCGCAATCACAGCCCATTCATATTTCACTAAACAAGTATGAACCTTCGAACCTGCCAGATGCCACCAAGAGTGAGGAGCAATTGCTACGTCTGAAGCATCTACGTTTCAAGTTTCGCATAAAGCATAAGCTACGACCACGTCGCAGTCTATTGCAGTTCAGGGATCCGATTGATCCCCTCCAGTTGGAGGCCAACATGCAGCACATCTACACAAAGTTGCGCAGCAAACGTGCCAAGGAGGCGCTGAGCAAGCTGGAGAACGAGTATGTGCGCTGCAAAAAACAGACGCAGGAGGATTGTATGAGTGCCTTTATGCGCATGTACCAAATGGCCAACGAGATTAACGAGAAGTTGAGCAAGATGAGAGAAATGATTAAGGGACAAATTGACTCAAGCAGTGTGGAAACCCACGACTTTGAACCCTTTGTGCCGGCAAAGAAAACAAGACCAGCTGACAGCCAACTAGCAGAGGCCACAACACAAATTATCAATGATGGTACGACGACTGGCAGCGTGGACACCACATTGAAACCTAAGCGTGTCAAAATAAAACCTGCACAAATCAGCTGGATAATCGATGGACACGAGCACGACGAACAGGAGGCATATGTTGAAAATACGCCAAGGGTGCTGGCCACCACCGAGCACATTAATCTCACAACAACTATGGAGACCACCACAATGAGTGATATCAGCAACAGCAGAACTACCACTGGCGCCACAACTGAGCAGCCTGACACGGACAACATTGCAGACAACATAACCTGGGTCTTAGATCGCTTTGATAAGCCCAAAGAGATTGTGCTCACCACGGAGGGTGCAAAGCTGGAAGTGGCCACTGAGATGAGCACTTTGATCCAGCAAACCACCGGTCCACACACAGAGTTGACAACAACTGCAATCGAAGCACAGGCAACTGCAATAGTAGCGGATCAGGCAACAACGCTTAGTCCAACTGTAACTCCGGTGTCTGCACTTGCTACAAGCACAACGCTATTCACCACGACCGATCCCGCCACGACCACCGCTGCTGTTGAGGCTGCCAACCAGACTGCTCATCCTACCAAGCAAAAGCCCTTGAAATACAGCTGGATCATCGATGGCGGCGAAGACAGCAACGAACACAGCAATGAAACCAGCACCACGCCACCGAATACCACAGCTGAATTGAACATTGAAACGAGCACCACTGCTGCTCAAACCACAGTTGAATTGGAAAACATTGAAACGAGCACCACTGCAGCGCAAACCACAGTGGAGTTGGCTATCAATCAAACAACCACCACAATACCACAAACGACTTTTGATTTGGCACCCCAAACCACAGTTGAATTGCCGAGGAAAGGAACCGGCACCACTGCTGAATTGGTTAACAATGAAACCACCACCCCAATGCCACAAACGACTATTGATTTGGCACCCCAAACCACAGTTGAATTGCCGAAGAAAGAAACTAGCACCACTGCTGCATTGGTTAACAATGAAACCACCACCATAATACCACAAACGACTGTTGACTTGGCACACCAAACCACAGTTGAATTGCCGAGTAAAGATGTCACCACCACTGCTGAATTGATTAGCAATGAAACCACTACGGAGCTGGCTCGCGCTGAGCATCCACTCGACAATCCCAGCAGCATAGAGAACATGCTCGACAGCTTTGAGCGACATGAGGCGCAGAAGCCCCTGCTCAAGGTTGTAAATGAGAGCACAACTGTTGAGCCACAGACGCCGCCGCCAATCAGTGTATTGCCTTTAAATCAAACCAGCGACTCCAGTGTTTATGATCGCACACATTGGCTGCAGCAGTTCGAGCAGCAAGCAGCCGCCACACGGGACGAGCTGATTGACACCTTTGGCAATGAGCAGGATGCCAAAAGTCTGGAGCAACTGGGGCCAAAGATAAATCCCATCAATGGCAAGAGCACTAGTGGTAAGTGCAAGTCAACTTATACTTTTTTTTTACCCATACACAGTTTAATTTCATTATTCTGACAATGCCCGAAATATCAAAAGATCCGAATTATTGAGACATGGAGTAAATTGAACGAAATGTGTGTATAATATCGTATATCCAGACAACTTAAAACATTCACTTATCAAACACTAACTTAATACTACTTTTTAAAACACTTGGCAGCCCAGATGGTCAAATGTAAAGATTACTGTAATAAATACTCTTAATCATCCCCAGCTGGCGATGCGCAGCTCATCACAATGTGCGCACATATGGCCCGAAAGATGCGACAGAAGGCTGCACTGGAGCATTCTCTTGGAGAGGCGGAGAACATCACTGCCTCGCCCAGCGTGCAGTTTAGCAGTCGCGGACCAGGCGGTTTTCCCGTCTCTGGCGAGACCATGAAAGCATCGGCGCAGTTCATGTTTAATCCCAACTTCGGCATGCCTAGCATACCCGTCTGTTTCTACATGACACCGGCCAATTTCCGCATGCCTATGTGGTCGCCCACACCCTCGTTTATGGGCATGCAGGGAGCACAGTTTGGAGGCTCCTCCAACGGTGGTGGCATCTTCTTTGTGCCGCAACAGCAATTCGGGCCCACAGGCAATTTCTTTGGCGGCAGCGCCGGCACCGCAAGCGGCTCACAGAATCAGCTGCCCAACATTTTCTCGAAGAACGCCTCGCCACAGAAGCAGCAATCAAATGGACAGCAGCAGGTCTACTGCACCTACATGCAGAATCAACAGGCGCAGAGCCAGGCGCTGAACCAGAACCAAGCCATGCAGAACAATCTCTCGCCCGCTAGCAGCCAGTCGGGTTTCTCCAATGCCAATTTCAAGATGCGAAATCAATCCAATCAAACTGGAGCTGGCGCCAAGCAGAGTCAGATTGTCTACGCCTCCTATGTGGGCGTGCCGCAATCACAGCTGGAGAAGCCACGCAGTTGCCAAGAACCGGATCAGGTCGCCTGCTACGGGAATAAGGAGTGCATTGCCAGTGCGAACTGGTGCAACAACATGGTGGACTGCGCGGATGGCAGCGATGAGTCGGCCTGCACCTGCGCGGATCGACTGGACGAGGAGCGTCGTTGCGATGGCTACGAGGATTGTCCCATGGGCGAAGATGAGCTGGGCTGCTTTGGCTGTGAGGAACTCGCCCACTCCTGCTACGAGAATGCCGAAGATTATGCGCGACACAATCGCTCCACATTGTCCATGTGCTATAGTCGCCTGGAGCGTTGCGATGGCTTTCAGAACTGCTTCAATGGCCGCGATGAGCTCAGCTGTAACATGCTGGTCACTGATGTCACAGCACATATGGTGAGCAGTGTACTTCTTCTCGAAAATCAATTAATAATGCCATCTCTCTTAGTCGCATGCGGCCAGCGCCTCTGAGGGTTATCTTTATAGGAACTATCGCGGCGACTGGTATCCCGTGTGCAACAATGGCGCCAAGTGGGCAGCAGCTGCCTGCGAGCAGCAGACTGCCCAACTTGGCTTCAAGCAGCTCACGTTACCGGGTCCATTCATTGAGCCCTCGCTGCATGCTGAGATGCATCTGTCTCAGGGTTGCAATGGGCGCAATGATCACGATACATTGGTGAATCATGTCGCCTATGTCAAATGCCCGCCGCCAAAGTGTGGCCTGCCCAACAAGCAGCCAGCCAGACAGGCCAAACGCCCGAGAAGAACCGTGTCTGAGGATTCGACTGAGACGGACAAGGGTCGCATTGTGGGTGGCAGCTATGCAAGTGCTCAGCAGTGGCCCTTCGTGGTGGCCATCTATCGCGATGGCAAGTTCCATTGTGGTGGCACCATCTACACGGAGCGTTGGGTAAGCTGCAGGTCAAGACACCAAGTCTAACGACTAATTCTCTTACTTGCAGATCATTAGCGCTGCGCATTGCGTCATCAACTTTGCCAAGTACTACTATGAGGTGCGTGCTGGACTCTTGCGTCGCACCAGCTACTCGCCGGCCACACAGATCCAAACCATTTCCCATGTCGTAGTGCATCAGCTGTACGAGCGCAGAAGCATGCGAAACGATCTTTCGCTGCTGCGAGTCATTGAGCCACTGCAGTTCAATCGCTGGGTGAAGCCCATCTGTCTTCCGGATGTGGGACGCTCCACATTTGGCGATGACTGGATCTGGGGCCCGGAAGAGCATACGCTGTGTACTGCAGTTGGCTGGGGTGCCATACGAGAGAAGGGTCCAAGCAGTGAGTGTTTATCACAGGCTATTTAATTGAAAATATGCCCAGTTTCAACAGTCGAGTCTATATAAGCATGTCCGTTTTTCCAAATATAGTCACACTACTTTTTGTCTTATGCTCAGCTTAAGTTCGCTTTACAATTTGCCTTGGCCCACTTTTTATTTTTAGAAACAGGAATTATAGTACAATATTTAAGAAATATAGGTTTTCTTTGGTCACACTTATTTGCTATATGTAGTCGCTAAGAATGAACTGCAGGTTTATTACTTATTTGATCTCTTTTTAATCCTTTCCTCCACTCCAGGTGATCGCTTGCGTCAGGTTATATTGCCTATACGGAAGCGCTGCACAGATCCGGAGGATCAGGCTTCAGAAGATGTATGCGCTGGTGATCCAGATGGCGGACGCGATGCCTGTCAAGGTGACTCGGGTGGTCCGCTCTTCTGCCGCAGTGTGAATAACACTGATGAATGGTATCTGGCTGGCGTCGTCAGTCATGGCAATGGGTGTGCCCGTCCCAAGGAGTTTGGCGTCTACACACGCGTCGCCCTCTATCTGGACTGGCTGGAGTTAGCAGTGACGCCACGTCTGTTGCCCGCCAAGCAACCAGTTCAAATATGTCCAGGATTCACTTGCGTCTGGGGCGGCAAACGTTGCATTAACCAGCGACGGCGCTGTGACAGACGTGTTGATTGTTTGGGTGGCGAGGATGAAGTGGGTTGTGCCTACAACTTTATACCCGACATGGTGGGCAGTAGCAAGCAAAACATAAGTGCAACCACAGAAAGCGATTATCATCCTTTGCCAAGGCAACAGACAGATGAATTGAAAACACAGCAATCGATTAACGAACAGCGCCAGGATGTTGCCATAGAAGATCTCGACTTAGTGGCAGAGGTTGAAACAACGCAGAGTGTGTTTACACCAACAATGGAAATGGAAAACACGACGATAAATGTGGAAGAGGCGACAACAAGCCTAAAGACAACAACTTTGCAAACGACCCTGCCTGCAGAAGAGACAATTGCACTGTCAACAACAACATCCCCCACTACAACTGTGGCTCCAATCAGGACAACCACTTGGTCGACGTCAACGGAAGATTTCATGAAACTCACCGATTTAATTACTCAATTTCTGGCAGAGTCGACAACAACAGCAGCAGCAACTACAACAACACCTGTCAACACAACTGATGCACCTACTTTGACCACACCTACCTCATTTAAAGTAACAACAACAGAATTGGAACCAGCCAGCACAGAAGTGCACGGCACATTCATGCCCATTTCCAGCTCAGCTGAAAACAATGAACTGTCAACTACAACAGAGGCAACGATGGAAGAAATGACTACGACACAAGAATTGCCACGGTCTACAACAATAAAATTAATTACGACACAATTAACCACGGAAGAGTCCACAATAGAATTAACTACGACACAATCACTCACAGAAGAGTCCTCATTTAAAGAATTGATTACGACGCAATCAGCAACTAAAGAAGTGACCACAACACAATCAACAACAACTGAATCGACAACTGCAGCACAAATTACAACCACAACAGCATCAGCCGTCAACAACAGCAGCTCAAACCACAGCAAAGTGAGCCCAAAAATACAGTTGCCACATAAATTTATCTGCCAAAAGTAAGCTCTAGTCAGTCTTCTTTGCCATAAATATGTTAACATCTTTTTTTTTTTGCCAGAATACCACAAATTGTAGATTTGCAGCATCGCTGTGATCGCAAAGTGGACTGCGAAGATGGCACCGATGAGCTGGACTGCAGCTGTCGCGACTATTTAAAGGGCAGCCTCAGTGTGCTCATCTGTGACGGCAAATCGGACTGTGAGGATTTGAGCGATGAGCAGAATTGTGGTAAGTGAACCATAAAAATCTACTGCCGGAGTAAGAAAATTTTATTAATTATATTTTGCAACAGTTAAATAATTCTGCAAATAACCAAGATATCAGTTAGGTGGAAATAACGTGCATTTAACAAATATTTTACAACAATAATTATTAGGCAGCTGATTACATTTTTAATATTAATTGATAAGTGAGAACTTATATTTTAAGTGCAAAAATCTGTTTGGTCCACAAGCCTATTACCTTTTACTCATAAAAAAAAAGAAAAAAATGGTTGAATCGATATTAATAACATATGCAGGATTTTTGTTGCATTTTTTAAAAGTATGAGCTTTAAATTGATTGGTTTTACAAGCATATATTGTAAATAATGCATATAAATTGAATTTCTTTTCAAATTAATTTCTTGTACATTCACAGGCAGCTGTTATGACAATGAGTACCACTGTGCACTGTCCAAGCGCTGCCTGCCGCTGGCCAAGCGTTGTGACAATGTGGTGGACTGCACATTTAAGGAGGACGAAAAGGATTGCTGTAAGTGTGTTCTCAGCTAAACTCTGCATTCTTAATCAACATCTCATTGCATTTTGCAGTTGCTTTGACCAATGGCCATGATGTGCACTATGATGCACATCAGAAGCCCAAGTTTAGCAGCGTTGGTATCTTCTCAAAGAATGCACATGGCCTCTGGCGCGTTGTTTGCGCCCATGAGACGCCTTTCCATGAACATCAGGCAGAGACGGCGGACTCTGTGTGTGCCCTCTTGGGTTTCCATGGCGCCCACTATTTCAACAGCACAGAGTTTGTCAATCAAAAGGAAATGCATCCTATTACGCCAGAGCTATCAAAGAAATCGCTGCATGTCACTCAACTGCGTGATGTGATTCGCGACAATGTGCACTTTGCCAGCTCGGACTTGAATGTTTCTAATCATGATCATCGAATGCTGCCCAGACAGAACAAGGCTGCCCTACATTCCGACAAGTGTCTGGGCATCTATGTGGAATGCAATGCCCGTTCGAATTCAACTGTGCCTCTGAAAACATTCAGCGCAGGACAAGCGGTCAAAAAGCAACCAGCTGAGCATCTGCCAGCGCTGCTGCCAACCATTGAGACTTACAACATGCCCAATGTGCACGTTAAGCCAGAGCTGCCGTCGCAGTTGGTCAATAAGAAGGATGAAATCATGGATCGCTTGGACTTGTTGATCAAAAGCAAGAAGAACAAGACATTGCTGGTGCAGAATCAGCTGCATGAAGCCATCGAGGAGCTGCACTGGCCCTGGCTGGCAGATATCTATGTGAATGGTGATCTGTGGTGTCTGGGTGTGCTCCTCGACAAACACTGGCTGCTGGTGCACGAGAGCTGTCTCTCAGGCTTAAGGTAAGCAGCACCATACAAGTATCCGATTCTTGCTGACCCTAATTCCTTTCAGCTTCGACACGCACTACATTACCGCTCTGCTGGGTGGCGGCAAGACAAGGCGCTCCTTGCACCACAGCAACCACGAGCAAATTCGTCGTGTGGACTGCTTTGAGGCGGTGCCCAAGTCTGATGTGCTGCTGTATCATCTGGAGCAGCCGGCAAGATTCACGCACCATGTGCTACCCACCTATTTACCAGACACGTAAATTGCTAGACTTCTCATTTAGCTACAATTCTAATTTGATTTTTTCTCACAGCTTAAGTCAGCAGGAAAATACTGTTCAGGAGTGCATTAGCGTGCTGCATGATGATCTCAGTGGACGCATCAAAACGGTGGCCATTGCCAAGTCCAAAAATGATAGCAACTGCAGTTCCTGCTATCAACTGCAAGAGCAGCGTCCACCTAGCAATTTAATGCGCTTACTCAATCTCAGCGCCGAGGACTTGGCCTCCATATCCGATGAAGTCGAACTGGTGAGCGGTGGAACGGCCAGAGAGCAGCCTGCACTTACAAAGTTCACCAGCTGTGCGCAGTTTGGCCAGAAGAACCATACCGACGCTCTAAGCCACCCTAGCGACCAGGGCGTGCTTGTTTGCCGGCACATCAACTCGGGCTGGTTTCCCTCCGCCATCTTCACCTTTAACAATACCAACTGCTACAGTTTTAAGGCGCCGTTTAGCATCAGAACACTGGAGCACTCCTACAAAACTCTACAGGATATTATCAGTATGCATTTTACTATTTATCAATTTAAATTTGTTTTTAAAATTTCACTCTCTTCAGATCAACCTCATTGCAGCAATGTGCAGCCTTTATCTGCTTGTGCTACACATCGTTGTCCACTCGGCAGCTGTTTACCACAGCATGCTTTATGCGATGGACGCAGCGACTGCCACGATAACAGCGATGAGGACGAGTCCAAATGCCGACAGCTAAAAAAGCATTGTGCTCCCGATGAAATGAAATGTAGCTCCAGCTCCAAGTGCGTGCCGAAGAGCAAGTTCTGTGACCATGTGCCAGACTGCGAAGATATGACAGATGAGCCCACCATATGCAGCTGCTTTACCTATCTACAGTGAGATGCACATAACACTTTTATATTATTTATAGTCGTAACTAACAGATTGAATTCTTACAGGGCCACAGACCCTTCAAAAATATGCGATGGCAAACGCAACTGTTGGGACAAGAGTGATGAAAGTTCGGTGCTCTGCAACTGCACTGCGGATCATTTTCCGTGCAGCTCGTAAGTGCATTATAAGCATTGCAAGTGTCCTGTCTGTAACTCGTATAATTTACAGTTCTCCTGGGGAGTGCATTCCACGTGATTTTGTGTGCGACAAGCAGCCCGATTGTCCCAATGGCGAGGATGAACGTTATTGCTTTGGCATTGAGCAACCGCTGCAGGATAAACCAATGGATTACTGGTCAGGTCATAAGCAAACCATCTCACAGTACGGCCAGGTCATAGAGCAATCATATGGTATTTGGCACACTAAATGCTTCCCCAAAAGCGCACCGCCCAACAGTGCCGAAGTACGCGGTATATGCGAGAAGCTCGGCTACAATCCACATCGTCAGCCTAGCTATCGTCTTATAGACGACATTGCCAACGAACCAGTGCATACCTATGAGTGGGCCGACAGACGAGGGCGTAATTTCAGCAACGATACCTTGGTGGGCAAGTATCGAGACTCTACAAAGGCGCGGATTATTAGCAAATTCTCGCCACTGCATTTAAATGAGCGTTTAACGCTCTTCCTCAAACCCAGTCGACCCATTGCGGAGCTGGTCAGGTGGAATTCTACGGATTCAAGTCGCTGCTTCAGGCTGGAGATACGTTGCGCCTGAAAGGTATACATTCCAACTTTTATTTTATCGTATTTGTTGTTTTTTTTTTGTACGTTTTAGTAGCAAAATAAAAAACGAGATTCCATTTTTATAATTATATATTAACCTTTTTATTTTTTATTATTTATATTTATTTTTTTTATGTTTTATAGTTGCGTAATTTTTGTAATTTTTTAGAATCATTTTGTTAATTTTTTAAGCCGGGTTCTTGGAATTTATTTTTTATTTTTAACAAACAAACTTCTTGTTTTATAAATGTAAAAAATCGCATGTTTTTGTTAGGTTTTGTTGTTAATTTTTTTGTTTAGTCAAAATTCAAACAATCAATACTTAAAGCACTTATTATAATTGTTATTTTGTTTTGTTAAGTTGTTATTTTTGTTTTAGTATAAATTCGTTAAAAAGATTTAAGATTGGTTGGTTTTGAAAAAAGGTACTTGAGAATTATAAATGTATATATCTTAAGAGCAGTTAAACACCATTTCGTATGGGGATTAGTCCAGTTTAGCGGTGCATTTTAAGTAAATTTAACAATAGTAGGGTTTAAATATAAACATTTAACGAGCATAGGATTATATATTTCCAAAAACTTTTAAAGAAGGCTGGGTAGAAGTTATTTTAATATTGAATGTACTTACAGAAAGTAATATAATTTACTAAACAGTTTTTAAATACCTGTTTAAATACGATCACTAAGCAATGATCCTTTGTAGAAAAAAGTTCTGTAAGCATATTTAGTCCTCGGCACGCCGAAAACCATTAATTTTGGTTTAAAATATTTGTTTATAAGTCTTTGGCGCTGATTACAACAATAAATATGAATGTATGTAAATATAAGATTATATAATTAATATAATTTGGTAGGTAGGTATAAACATAAATGATTAATGATTATAGGGAACTTGAGTTAAATACTTTTTAAGTTATTTAGTTAAGTTGGTTGATTTTTAAGTAAGGTAGTTTCCTTGTTTGTCGTACAAAAACAATGTTTACTTTATAATTTCAAATTGAATCACAAATATTTTCAAAATATTTTTTTAGAGTTTATGATTAATGCCTATACTAGTTTTAGTGTTTTTTTTTTTTTTACTTAGATTGTTTGCCTTTCTTTGGTTATACATAAGTGTGTTTAAAATGTGCTATTTGTTTAAGAGCTATGCTAGAGTATGTGCGATTTTTAAGCATCGTAGTGATTGATTCGTTTCTAGGGATTTGGGATTTATCGTACATAGTTGATAGGATAGTGATTAGATAGATAGAGGCATAAAGTTTTCAAACACAACCTTTTTGCGATTCTAAGTTTAGTGAAAGTTTAATCAAAGCGTCAAACAGTTAAACAGTGTCCTGGCCATATTCCAAAGCCTAGTCGCCTATACTAAACTATAATTAAGCTACACTTTTGTTGCATACTGGCAAAACAATTTGTGATCTTAAATATCTTTTACGTTGTCATGAAACACAGCAGTTTATTATATTTACACATACAACTAACAAATTAGTTGCTGTTATTAATATTATGTTTTCTAGAAATTTGTTTTAGGAATTTCGTAAACATTACTAGCTACATTGATGTTTTTATGTATTTTATGTGAGTGTGTGTTAATTGTTGGTTAAAATTCTTAATGGAATAGTTGGTGCGTTTTTATTTACAATTTGTAATTTGTATCTAGTTAGTTAATATGTATGTATATATTTATATAGTATATGCTAAGTAAGTATATTAAAGCTTAGGAAGTTAGTAGATTTTCTCTGCATGATTTCACGTTTTGTCCTAACTCAAGAGTCAATTAAGTATAGAGGTGGTTAAGTGTATGATGATCTAGTCTCAGATTAGTTGATTTTTTATATATTGTTTATGTATTTCGTTTTCTGTGGCATGAAATACCCTTAAGACTTTCAGTTGCATTAAACAATATAACTTTTTGTTTGCAGCCTAAAAGTATCCAGTACTTTTTGTGTAAATTTAATTGTTAAATTCAGCCCAAAAGTATGCGACAAATTTGCATCTACATCTACTGGAATTTTGATTTCTTACCGAAGGAAGTAAGTTGGAAATTCGTATGATGCAACAAAAGCAGTAAGTACCCGAAAACCTTTAAGAGTATTCACTTCAACACAGAAAGTAGTATGACAATGAAATAGGAAATCTATCTGTTAGATACATATCGTTTCGGAATATGAGTATAACTTAGAATTCGTAATATTGAAAACAAATACTTAGTAGTAGGAGTTGCCAAATAATAATAACATATTATCAATAAATAATTTATATATTTTACTAGAACTTTGCACATAACACATAAATTGAGATTTTGAGCTTATATTAACAAATCTCTTTTGCTAAATAAATAACTAAATCATAATCATAAAATAATAATTAAGCAAAAGTCCTTGTCGGCTATCAAAATGCGTCGTCATCTGTATGTTGTGCCGGTTGGGATTAAATATTAAACATAAAAGAATACATAAATAAACATTTAAATAAAAAGTAAACGCAACACGTTTCTGGTGAATAAGAACATCGATAGATTCATTTATCCCCATACAAATTAATATAAACTATGCAAAGTTGACTACAATTTCGATCACTGTTCTTTTAGTGCGATAAACATTGGCTAAGCGACGATGGATTCAATGATTGATTGATAGGAGTGAGCGAGCTCGAGTGTTTAAATTTAGATTTGAGTTTCATTTTCATATATGTTAGATAGGCGGTTATATGCCTACAGAATCCTCTCTGTTCTCTCTTCTTCGGCCCCTACATATTGTCTCGTAGCTGTTTGCTACGACGTCTACAGAAAGAGGATCTTAAGTACTTTTCGCCTTGGATGTGTCCGACAAGTTCTTCTCATTGGTTGGCGGTGTGTCCAGTTGGGTGCGCACCAAATGGGCTGGCAGTTCCATGTTGATAGGATCATTGAGGCGGCTCAGATGGTACTCCAACGCTGCTGTTCTGCGCTTCAGCCGATTGTAGTTTTCTATATCAAAGTGAGACTTTTTGGCATTTCGATAGATGCTAAGCGTATACTCGCGATTATACACATTCTCCATTATATATTCCTAGAAAGAAATGCTCACTTAAAATTGACAATTATTATTAGCTGATTGTTTACTCACGCGCTTGGTCACACAATAGTAGGCGTACATGGCCATTGTGGTGCCATAGGTAACAAAATAGGTCACTGGCTCCATAATATCCCAAGAGTATTCCCACCAGGTTAAGCGCGCCAAAATGCCAAATTGCACAGACATTAGACCCAGACCCACCCAGGTCATCATATTGGTGCGCCGTTCAGCCTTCTGCGCCAATTCCATTTTTTTCTACCAAAAGAAAGAGATTAGCATCGGCTATCGTTAAGTAGGATAGTGTTAGCTTACCTGCTCGAGCGGCTCTAGTTCGTAGCGAAGAGCTTCCAGTTCCTTTGACAGTTGAATGCTCTTCTCTAGATGATATTCGCCCACATTGAAAGCTTCGTACAGCTGTTGATTGAGAATTGAGTGAGCTGGCATTCTTATATTTGTACTGTGTGTATGATGCACTCACCTGTCCAATGATCTTGCGTACATCGCCCATCTTATCAACGGTCTCCATGGTGATCCTCTCACGTTCTGGCGGTTGCACATTTAGTGTCTTATTATTGATTTGTATGCTGTATTGAAGATGATTGATCAGTTGATTGATTGCTAAGCTTATAGATGCTTGACTTACCTAAACTCATCATCCAGCAGTCTCTCAATGGTGCAAGAAGATGCAATTCTCACGCCATTCTTATTGATAATGGCAGCGCGATCAATGCCGCGATCCTCCTCTCTCAGCATGGCAAGGAGATGACCCACGTTGTTCGAGATGGGCTTCAGGGCGAACTGGCACAGTTCATTGCGACTAGGCAGGCGAATGGTCAATTGGGGCATGCCGTTGACATACTCAAGATGCACATCATCTGTGGACCAGAGAATAAATATGATAGAAGAGATAAATACGTGAACCTAACCCAACAGTTTTATGGTTATTTACAACTGGGCCACTTTGCGATGCAGTATTTCTTTATACGAATTATTATTTATAATTGCCGCAAAGAGCAGCTACTCAAGGTTGTTGAATGCAGTTAGCTGTTCGCATTGCTTGCTCAGCCATAACGCCAGGGCGAGCTAAGGCAAGACGCAGAGAAGACGAGGCGAGAGCCCCTCTCTGCCAAACTCTTGCAGAGATTGGAAATTGCTACAAATGTGCAGTTGACACACAAATGACAGCTTTGAACAATTCAATTATCAGCTTGTGTATTTTACGCACACCTTTGCTGGCAAAACAAAATTTAAAATTGTTTTTTTCTTTTGTTTTTCGTGCTGCAAAGTTTTCACTTTGTCGCATGCGAGGCGCTCTCAAGTAGCACAAAACAATGCTCGCTCGCAAGTTGCATATACTCCATATAGTACGAGTACATACTACATGCAACACGCCAGGTGACCAACGAAGCAAGTAACCAAACCAACACCCTCTCCTCCCACAGTACGCCAGCTTCTAATGAAGATTTGCTTCGACTTAATCGCATTTACTGGGTCTCAGTCGCATCTAAACTTGGCTATTGATTGCTGTTGTTGCTGTTATTTGCGGCGCCACTGAAATGTGGGTAACCAGTCACGTTGTGGCCGTTGTTGTTGTTGTTGTTGTTGTTGTCTAACTGCTAGCTCAAGTCTATAGCTGTTGTTGTGATTATTATTTTCATGCACTTTGATTTTTTGGGATTTTAAACACAATTTTATATGTACACTCGTATGTTTTATGTTTTCTTTTTCTTCTACTACTCTACACTTGATGTTGCGGCTTCTGCTGCTTCTTCTGCTTTTATTATTGATAGTTTGAGACTTTTTTGTGTTAATTTTTTCAGTTAACTTTCTGATTTTCGCGCTTGCAGACGTGTGTCTCGGTTTGTTGGTCTCTCGGTTTGTTGTTCCTCCAAAGTGTATCTCGTGCTCGTTGTTGTTGTTGTTATTGTCGTTTGTACGTGGCAAGCAGCTATAAAAAGCAATGCCATAAAGCATACTCGTATATGATATAAGAAGAACTTAAATTGACTTAACTAAACTTAACTTAACCAACTAAATAAACTCACTTAAACGATAGCAAAGTAACCGGTCACAAGAAGTGCCCATCAAAGAGTTCTATGAACTTTGTTTTGCCGCGTCAAACTGTGTTTGTGCCACATGCCACATGCCACATTCAAACAATTTTATGAGCCACTCAAACACACACACATACACATATCTGGCTGATAACATTGTTCTTACAGACCCAAATAAGTTTCATTTTGCAAAACTCTGTGGGAAACAGCCAGAGGCAAACAATTCGTCCATGATAAGCAAACCACAGGATACAAGTATGATACACGACACACAGGACACGACCAGGACACACATAAGCTGTCACTGATTTAGTTGTTGGTATTGTAAAGATATAGCATATGTTATATTATATACATACAGAGATAGTTAGCAAAACCGCAGACAACAAACGTGCAAACATTGATTAAATTCCTCTCCCTCTCTCTCCCTGTCTCTCTCAATCAATTCCTGTGCTAAATTCCCTGCTCTCATCAAAACTTAATAGTCAGTTTCCGCACACTAAAGCATGAGGTTGAGGTTAACAAGTGTCACACACACACACGCACACATTCGTGGTTATATATAGGCGGGTGTCTGGTCCACGAAATGAGGTCAACGTGTTGCAAATGTTGCTGTGGCAGCAAGCGGAAATGCAAGCGGCAATCAGCCTACAAATTTATATCAGTCAACCTATGTTGTGGCTCCACTTGTGTGTGAGTGTGTGTGTGAACTGTGCTTGCAATTAACGCTTATTTAAATTTACTACGCCCCGTTCAAAGAGCTGCACAAGGACAAATCAGCCGACAAGTTAGCAGAGTAATTCATTGGCTTAGCAGGTACTTCAAATGTCCTGCAGTCACTTAGTTAACTGACATACTACTTCATTTTTAATTATACCCGATTAGTCCTGAGCTGAACAAATATTTTGAAATAGAATTTTCGGTTGCAATTCGATAGGTTTCCTTAAACTGTCATTCTGTATGCTGCTGTGAAAATTAAACATAATTTTGTGGTACATGGAACTCGATAAAGTTTCTAAAACAGAACAGCATAATGTGCGGTTGAAACAGACATAATCCACAAACAAATATCTAAACTGGTTTCATCAGCATCCGCAAACAAAAGCGCACAATTGGAGATTTATAGAACAAAGCCCTTATTTTCCAAAAATCAAATTGCCGTAAATCCATCAGACAAAATCCCTAAGCTTTAAGTGCATTCCATTGTACATTGTATGCACAATAAATGCTGTCTAATACAGATGTAATATTCTTCAATTAAAACCATTTCGTACATTCAAAGTGTAGTCGATCCAAAGGCTTAGACAATATTTTCTTTAAATATCGAAACTTACATGTTTCCCTATTACATATTCAGCTGGACAGTTGTGTTCGCTAGGCAAACCCTTTTGAAGTTCCTTGTCTGCCTTACATCTTACACGTACCACCTTACATCGCGGACAATCAAAATGCCGGCACACATTTTGTAGCATACTTTACGGCAGTTGCCTTTTCTCAATATCGCATTGCGCATACGCCCCGTATATAAGCATTGCATGATTACATGAGAGTGGCTCTGTGTGCTGTGCCTTTCTCTCCTCCCTAAATTTACTTCAGTTGCCACACATGCAAAAATTGTCCTTTGCTGCATTATTAAAAATGCCGCGTGCTGCACAATTCGGCTGTGATTTCATTTTTGGCTCTGCATGTTGTGCGTGTGTGTGTGTGTGTGTGTGTATGTGTGCTGCGTGCGGCTATTCAGCATTTAAATTAAATTGTAAAAACGCAGCCGCAAGTCCAAAAACAAAATAAATATAAAAAACTGCATGCATAATCAATTTGAAAAACATACAATTTTCATTAAGCGCTAAACAAGAAAAAGAAAAAGTAAAACACGAACAAGCGCAAAAAGAAAACGAGGATAACAACAAAGTGAAAGAAAAGCTGCCAGCATATAAAATATAAAGTACGCGTACACATTGACTCTATTAGCGGGTAAGTTGCTCCGTCGCTTCTTCGTTCGTTCGTTCGTTGGTTCAGTTCAGTTCAGTTCTGTTCTGTTAGTAAAATTAGTAATGGTAGCTGCATGGGGCGAGGGGCAGGACAACACGACAGGCAACTGCGGCTGCTTTGTGCGACGAGTCGACGACAAGAACCGCTCCGACTCTACGGGTGTTGCGGCGCACTTTGTTGCGAGGGTTGCTCCTGGTTGTACCTGACCATCAGCTACCGACGGAACCTACCGTTTTTCGACGATAAAGTCGAACCATTGCTACAGGCAGATGCCTCCACATCGTTGGCAATACAATTTACGAGCTGCTCCTGCTCCTGCTGCTGTTGCGTGGTTTCCTCCCTGTGGCAAGTCGACGACAAATTGGCGCTTGCTTCTGCTGGTGTATTCGTTGTTGTTGTTGCTGCTACCTTTGTTGTTGTCTCTAAGCGTTCAATTAGAGTTTGCTTTCTGCCCGTCGCGCTAAGTCCGCGGGCACGTAGACGCGCCCTTAAATCGCTGAGATTGAGGCGCTTCAAATCCTCATCAATGCCTAGCAACGTAGCAAAAAAATGAAATGTAAAAAAATAAAACACGAAACAAAAAACAAGAAAAATAGGCGTGCCAGAAAATAAGTGAAAAGAAATTAAAATTTTCCATCAAAGGTGTTAAGCAAGGCGTGGCAAAAAGCAGAAATAAAAATGCAAAGAAAGTGCAGACGGCTCCATCGCCTCGTCAGCTCTTCTTTTGCATAATGAATCAAAAAACAAACAGCACACCAAAAAGGAGAGCATAAAAGAGCGTAAGGAACAAAAGCGCAGTTAAAATTGATGGCACGTGCAGTTAACGCCACGCAAAATGCACATAAAAAACATAAACAAAGTCGACGCAAAATGTGTTAAAAAAAAAGGCAAAAAGTAAAAAAAGTATATAGGCAAAAACAAAACCAAATGGCCTTCCAAATGTTGATGAAGACACGCGCTGAACAGGGCACAGGACCAAAGGCCTGGTGACATCTTTTTCTTTATCAAAACCAGGAAATGACACGCACAGCTGAAACACATTAATGCAGGGAATGTGATGAAATGCGAAGCTCGCACTTGATGAAGAGCCGGAGCATGGGGGAAGGGGAGATGTGTCAGCCAGTTGTCAGCCTTGTCAGCCACATTCAATGGCACTCAGGCTCTTGTCTGATTGTGCGATTCAAACATTCCGTTGAATATGCCACGAAAATGATAAGAAGCATATTGAAAGGATGAATTGTTTAGAGAGTTATAAAATGTGCTATCTACTTTTGTTATTTTTGGTAAATGTTTATGGATTTGATAGGTCGTCAAAGTATATTTCCAAAGAAACCTGCTTAAATTCCATTAAATTCATTAGTCGATGTAACCGTGTTTAGACACCTGTCTGCCTTTATTAATATTAATCTGTTGGTTTTTAATGAAACTTTGTACACGTTTCCATTTAATAATAATTAATTATGCTTTAAACCGCATAGACCGTAAAGTTAGTAGAATGAAAGAATGAATGTCAAATTAATGTTTGTTTAAAAAATACTTGCTTTTATTTCATCCTAACTAAATTATTTGAAAACTAAATTACAAAGGCAAATAAGAAACCTAGGAAAGATCTATCTTTGACTGAATATTGAAAAGACCATATTGTTTTCAATCTCCAGTAAAACAAAATCCTCGCATAAAGTATTTACTTTCATTTCCTTTCCGATATTTGTTCGTTAAATCAGAACCTTTTTATTGAATTTAGTTTCATTTCGCCCATAAAAGCTAAGCCATTTTAGCCATTTATCCGCTTATACATTTACCCGTCTCGAATTGCCTTTTTTGCTTTGTGCTAATGTATAACCTTTCTGACCACTTTGAGTCTGCCAGGCCTCTTATAACCTGTAAAATTATACGAGTGTCCTTCGTTATCCTCTGATGCGTTTTGAAGACCTTTCAAAATGCTTTTAATTTAAGAGCAAAAACAACTAAGCAACAACCACAGCAACAACAACCGTCACATCAGCAATATCTCCAACTTTATAGATCAAAATATGAAAAAGAAAACAAATCACGACAGCAGCAGCCAACAACAATAACAGCGGGAAAACCAATGTGCCTTTAAGCTAATCAAATATTTATGAAATTGCAGGCAGCTTTTATAAGCTGCGCACTTTATTCAGAAAAACACACTCACACATACATATTTGAGTATCGTTGTGGGCGTATTTGCTGCTTGATTTACCCACCTCAGGCTCTTTTGTTTGTTTATTTATGTTATGTTATGCGTGGCAATAAATTTGCTGCCAGATTTAAACACCGTGGGCATTAAATAAATCGCATTTTATGACGCACTCAAGTTCATATCATTCAGTGGCGCCACAAATCAAAGCGATGCTCTCCAAATACTGCAACTTTAATTCTTGCAACGAACTTAAAGTTGCATCTGCCAGCCAGCCAGTCAGAAAAGTGCACTTAATTAATGAACAGCCGACAGAGCAGAGAGAAAGATGCTGCTGTTGTTGTTGGTGAAAATGTAGCTCGCAAAACCGACGAGTTTTCTTTGTGCGTTGAAAAACCGCAGCGCGACCGCGACGAGCACGACCATTGTGTTATCCATTGTGCTTAGGCTTTTAATATTTTAGTTGCGTTGGCTTTTCATGCTTGCCCTGGAATGCGGTACTTTACGCGCTTGTTTGTTGTTGCTGTTGCCTGTTGGCTTTACCTTGGAACCGCCTCTCCTCTCCTCACCCCCCATCATCTCTTTCAGCTCAACTCTTTTGCGGCTACTGGTGTTTGCACAAACAGGCCAAAACCAAAGGCGCGCGACTCACACAATAAACTCAACCAACAGGGCTAACAAGTGTAAACAAAGCGAAGAACTTCGCAGCGCACAAAAGTAGGCAACGCATTTTGTATTTAACGCAGCAGCTGCTTCTAAATGTGTGTGAGTTGGAGTGTGCATGTGTGTGAGTGTGTGAGTGAATGCACTTTGTGTGTGCTTTGCACACAATTTAGCAAACACGTTTGAAAGTTTTTAATATGTGCAAAATAAATACGAAGCATTTACCATTTAATAACAAATGAAACCAATTGGAAATCAAAATAAACCATATAATCATAATTAAAATACATTACACATTTTATGCGCAAACAAAGCGAACAATCGATAATTAAAACCCATAAATGCTGCACACAATACGTAGTGGAGAATGTTTGACTATAACACACGCTGCCAATAACTAAATTACCGCACACTAGCATACCCCTCTCAATAGAGTGCTGAGTATAGAAAACTATTTGAAATGTTCGAAGCAATAAACAACGTTTCAGAATTTGTTTAATTTTAGCATTTTTGCGATATTGCTTGGCAAGTGAAAAGCAAATAAAGCACGCTCGATAAACAGCACAATTTAATTGCACAAATAGTTGAATCTGCTGCATCACTTGAGACTTGTTTTACGATTTTTCGTTGAATGATTCTCATTATTTCCACTTGAAATTCACTGTAATGAACTGCAGTTTATCATAACGCAATCAATATCCTTATCTTGCGCATCAGCTTCATTATTGATGTAGCGCATTCTTACACTTCTCTTTGGCTCTGGCTGTGCTTCAACAAATTGGTGTAGTGTAGTAGCATCACCATAATCGATCTCAGTGGAGCATTGGAGCTATGCAGCTTCCTTCAATTGGCCTTCAGCTGTGCACACAGCGGAAATTGCACAATATGTAATCCCATTTGGGCATGTACTGCTGTTTTTAACTGGCCAAGTGAAAAACAAGGCAAACTTTTTTTGCTCGCTGCTCCTCGGTGTGGTACTCGAGCAGGAAAACCTGTTAAGCACTTCACCTGAAGACCAAGATTACGAGGACGATGACGACACTTTGAACTTTCAAGGCAGGCGCAGGCAAACGATATAACTTGTGATTGCCTCAAGTGTTGTCCCACGTCTCAAGTAACCTCAAGTGGCGCCACATGGGTGCTCATTATGAGCAAACAGAGAGGCTTTGCCACAAACTCGTGTGTATTGCGTATGTTTGCCTCAACTTAAATTAATTGCTTCAACTTTGACATAAGCATACGCTGAGAGTATTTTCCAGTAATATTATCTAACACTTGCAGGCGCTGCTCATCAACTGAAATTGGGCACTGTTCCATTATTTTCCACACTGAGTCCGGCACATTTTGCACGTCAAAATAGGCTCCGGACAGAGTCACAGCCTCTGCTATGGCGGCACCATGGGGCACGGATACTTTCGAACGTCACAAACTTCGACATCCTCCCGCCAAAGGGACAAACGGTAAGTGGAAGCCATCTACTACACATATGTATGTATCTGTGTATCTACAATTCCGGGTCAAGCCTCTAGTTTCAGCTGATGCAGGCGTTAATAAACTATGTATGTAGTGGGCGGGTTCACTTCTTGTCTGCCCCTTGAGAAGACCTTTTTTGTGCTCTCCCTACTGTTGTAGGCCATAAAAGTCAATGACGTATGCAGCAAAACAGTCGAGTCGAGTCGAGTCGAGTCAAGTGTCAGGCAAGCAGCTTCTCATAATAAGCTACAACTGAACATCAATATTTATGGCAGGGTTGCCACTTATTGCATCAATTTATGAGTTTGACAAATGATTGCCCCAACCCCATGCAAAAGGGTTAAAAAGGCAAGAAGCTGATTTCATATCATAAAGTTCCTTCTACACAGTCAATTTACGGGCAATTGAAACAGTAGAGAGCCTAATGAAAAAAAAGAATTCAAGAGACAACGGTTTTATGGCAATCAGTGTGGGTTAAAGCAAGATGCCTGCAGTGGCGAATGAGCAAACAGCTTAAAGCTGAAATTTCAAACGCAAATTTAATTTGCAAAATACTCTCGAAAATCTCTGGGCAATATTTCAAAGTCAAATAAAAAGTTCTCTAGTTGCAGCATTGTTTCACTTTAAAGGCGCTTGCAAAATAAAGACAACTTTTGCTGCCAACTTTTACACGCACACCAAGGGTCAAAACGAGGCCATGAAAAGGACAAATAAAAATGTCGAATGAAGTTTGAGGTTCGCAATGAGAGTTTAAAACGGAATGGCCGTCTCCTGTCTGTGAACAGATCCTTGCAGTACAAAGAGGCCACATCAGAAAAAGGAAACTTTTCGACATACTGGCCTTTTTTAACGATATTCGCGGCTGCAAAATTGAATTTTCCAGAGCCGCAAAAGAATGCGACAATTGCGCAAATGAAGCAAAAAAAGAAAAGCAAAAACAAATTAACTCGGTTAAGGTTCCTTTTTCCTTTACCGTTTCATGTTATGCTTACACTTTTGCAATTAGCGTCTGGCTTTGCTCTCGGTTTTTTCTCATTTTCTCTCGACACGTTTAAATCGATTCGATTTGCAAGCCTTAGAAGTGAGAACATTTTTCCAATTAATAAATGCCCAGCAAATTGGTGGCGCCACAAGAAACGATAGACGGCGGTGTCTGTGAAATATGTTTGCCAGAGCAAATATAAAGAATGGCAATTAAAATGCCGATATATATCAGCACAGATGAACAGATGGGGCGTGGCCGCGGGCGAGAGAACTGGACACACACACACATACGTCGAGTACGAGTATAGGCCACATATGTATGTCTGGTCGAGCCATTAACAATCTGCCAGTCACCGCGGGGGATCAAATGTCAAGCTGTTGCTGCAGCAACAAATAGGATTGCCAGTCAGTTTGGCTTAGTGTGGCTAAATGAAAGGTTGGCTCAAACTGTCCATCAATCATGGCCTAACAATGTGATCTTCTCACACATACGGCACTTGAAATTAATAATTGTGGGATACTTTTTGGGCTACCATTAAAATGATTATTTACTGTCCATCATAAACATATATATTTCGGGTCAAACATGTACATATGTGTTAGTATATATAAAGTTTTTAGACTACTTCTATATCTAGAATATTGCCAAATCAGTTTTTTCATTGTATGCATGATATTAGTCACGACGTAAGAAAAGCGTTAAAAATATTTATTTGTTTGATATGTGCGTCGGGTTTACCTTAAAATTATAACAAAACAAGTATTTTAGCTTTAGGAAATTGTATACTGGAATTGCTATTATCATCCAGCTAGTAGACTGTAGAATTGTTTTGTCCTGAGTTGAGTAATAGGCCGTGTAGCGAACAGGTTTTGCACCATTAAATTATTTGCAAGTCAATCTATACAAAAGACCACAGCAATTTTTGTTATATTTTTATTGAAATAAAAAGATTTTGTTGAAAATGCCGCAAAAAATGCAACGCTGCACCGTCGTATACTTAATATTTTACTTCGCATGTTGCTGACATTGCCTTTAATGTGATTGCGCCTGAATTTATAGCACCGCCCAAAGCTTGTTGCCAAATTGAGAAGCAACATGAACGTGCCACAAACTTATCAAGTTGTTGCAATTTTCGTCAACAAACTGACGTAAATGAGAAAGGCAAGTGGAGGAGGTAAAGGGGCTACTCACATGTTGTACCCGCAAGCGTGGCCAAAAATTCAATTTCTTGCACAAGGCAGGCCAAAAATTGAATTGTAGCCACATTTTTTTATTTGCCGCTGTTTTCGCAGTTTTCATGGCGTTGCGTTTGCAAACGCATTTTCATTTGCATGCAAAGCAGGCCGAAAAGAGAGGCGAGTGAGGGAGATGGGGACTCACAGTTTGCTAAGCGCTGGACAAATAATGTGTGCAGAGCAAGTAGAGTGAAGTAATGTGTGTGTGTGTGTGTGGTGTGATGTTAGAGGCAAGAAATTGGTAACTAGTTTTGGTGGCAAACAAATCGATTTATGCATACGTAACACACACGCACACATTCAAATTTACAAGCACTCTGCAGTCGAATAGAGTGAAGGCTTAGGCTGGGCGGGGCGGGGCGGGGCCGGCGCTTGAGTTAAGAGGCATTGACAGGAGCAGCTGGGGTTTGTGCCAGCATTTGGTCACGTGCCAATGACGATCCGGACTTTTATTGAAATTACTATAAAAATGCCTTTAAATACGTGCGAGTGTATGAGTGTTTATGTTTCCAAGTATACCCAGTGTATATGTGTGTGTGTGTGTAGGTGTGATATGAGTGTGCATACTTATCGTACATATTCGTATTTGACCTCTCCCAGCTTTTTTGTTTTACTTGTCAACTTACCTGTAACGAAAGAGAATGAAAATAGAACAAATGTTGGTTAGAATTCTTGGCTATCGAAAATTGGCGTAACGAATAAATTTATTGAATGTGTGTCCCCAAATTTGCATTGCATACTTTTGTGCGCACTACAAAACTTGTCCCTTCGATGTTCATTAAAAAGTTTGAAGCACACATTGTGGCACTGCATAAAAACAAAAACAACCACAAGTTGGAATTGAACAACTGTGAATGCCCTGTGCTTATCCAAAATGGCATTTACTTAAACGAAACGAGCTACCCTTCTTCTCAATGTTTACGGGGTATAACGACATCGAGTCAAATCACAATATCTGCAACTGGCAGCTGCAGAACTTTTGAAAATTAAATTTTCGAGAGCTTAAAAATAGAAAGGTAGCCGATGACAGGGAGATGGCTAGAGGGAGAGAATAAACTAAAAAGGCCTCGAGAAAGTTTAGCAATTAGTTGTGGTTAAAAGTACTTTTTTTTTTGTTTTGAAAATGCAATGCAAAAGTGGAAAATAATTGCGTTCTGCTGTAGTTTATGATGATGGCAACATTTTCCACGGGATTCATATAAATATTTCAAAGCAAATTGCGCAATAAAACAGAATGGGATTGAAACATAGATAGAGCAGAAGGGAATGGCAAATCGCTTGTTACAAATTGTCTGCACAGCAAGAAGAAAATGAAGACAAAAGTTAAGACAATTTCCGTTTCGTGTCTGTAACGTCTGCGCCTGAAAGCAGGCAACACAAATTGCCAGTCAAACAGAGAGAGAGGAAAGAGAGAGCCAGTCAAGCAGTCAGTCAGTCAAGCAGTCATTCCAGCCTATGCGTAAGCTACAGGCAAAAGGCGTAACGAGGCTCTTCGAAGAGCGAACAGTGAGCAATGAATAGCGAGGCGTCTGCAATTAGTTTACGACATTGTCAATGTCAAGCCAACCGCATGCCATTGTCTATTCTGTCTCTTTGATTGTCATGGATTTTCTGATTATCGCTGCGATTTCTTCATTCAATTGATAAATTTCTTATGCAAATTGACAGGCATTACAGCGAAGTGCATTTGGAGTCAACTTGTAAACAATTTCGAGGCAGGCTTCATTTGAAACAAGAGAATTTACACTCACCCACCGTATGTCTATCTGCTTGTCTGACAGTTTGCAATTTCCACAGCTTATTCCCCACTCGCCCTACTTCATCTCATAGTCAAGCAGCCTGTCTTACAGTCTCTCAGTCTCTGTCTTGTTTACATTCATAAGCTGCTTCTGCTGCTGCCTCTGACGCTGGCGGGCAGACAGTTTCAAATAAAACATTGCTCACATGTGCATTTATTTTGGCAAACGTAAAAAAATAAATACAAATAGCAAAGCTTTACTCTGTGTACTCTGTGTGTACAGAACTTTACTTGCACTCTAGAATGCAGTTATGTAGGTTAGTTTTCAGAAAATGTAATACATTTCTAAGGAAAACGCTTTTCAATTAAATTAAAGTTTATAAGAATCTTTTCAGTGCACTGCAGCATTTATTGGTCGATTTAAATAAATTGATTTAGATTCGATGTGCAATAAACGTCGAAAGAGCGTATTAAAAATTCAGGGAATATTTATATTATTGTTGGTCCAGTATATTCGATTTTATTCCTATAAAATTATCTTAAAATATTTTTGTTTATCAGTTGTGTTCAATTTAATTCATTTATTTTCCCTGGAAATCGTTCTGGAATTATTCTATAACAAGTTTATAGCAGACTTAACTGTCGTAGTCCTAACTAATTAGAACTTTTCTTCAAGTTTAAATTAGACATTGATTTTGAGTTAAAGATAGCTCTATAATTTGTTCAACTCATTTTAATTCACTTTAAGGAACATTTTCTAATTTTCTAATTGATTTCGAGCTGTCGCTCACAACAATCATTGCAAAGTTTCATCATTTCGTTCGAAAAGTTCGCTTCATTTGTGGAATTGCAAACATAAAACTCAGCCAGCTCTCGACAGTTGGTTGAAAATTGAACAAATTGCAAGCAGAAGTTGAAAAAGCAGCCTTAAAGTCGACCTGTCTTTGTGTACTATGCAGTGATAGTATGTGCCACATACTTCTACACACAACAAACATAAGTATGGGAAAATGTGAAAAGTGGTAAACAAGTTTTGCCATCATTTTGATTCACTCCTGGGGGAAAATAAGAAAAAACCGGAGCAAAAAGTTGGGTTTCTTATGCATATGCAGAGAGCAAAGGAGGGAGGACAGAGGGGGGAATGATGTGGCAGGTATACGATGTAAAATGGAGGCTTATGTTTTATTTTGTTTATTATTATTACATTGTTGTTGTGCTCCTTTATTGGAATTCTTGAGTTTTCTTTAAAGGCCTTCCAAAACTGAATAGACTGTCTGAGAGTAATGCAGCAAAGCCTCTATTACATTTGTTCCTGCAACGTGCCCCAAGGCGTCGGGCACAGCGGTATAACAATACGAGGCAGACGTTGCAGTCTCTTGTAGACGCGCCATGCGGCATGATTTGCTTAGCAGTTGAAATGCTTCTTGCCCAAAGAGACAGAATAAGAGAGGTGGATGCAAAAGAGATTGCAGCTATCGTTAGATAAAATTGGCGCAACATTTGAGTCGTTAGAGCATTACGTTCCGACTGGTTGCATTTCAAATATGCGCTTCTACAGACATTTGCAAAGCTTTTTTAATACAGCACATAAAAAAATCGTAGCAAGCACTCGTGGCACGCAAATGGAATGACCAACTAAAGAGCACTCGCATTAAATGCACACAAACAAATCACAGTCGGACTGACTGACGAATTGACCCCTCAATGCAACCCTTGAGACTTGCCAGAAGTCAGTCGTCTAGCAATTTAGAATGCTCTGTAAGAATAAAAGTTCGAAAATGGGGTACAATCAGTCTGGCAATTGCAAAAGCATTTCACTTGAAAGTCAAGCATACCCCACTCTTAGATAGTTGTCAGTGCAACACATTCTTACACGTACATACATACATATATACTATTAAACGTCGCTTGGGGCGAGTTTTATTTGATGCTCACAGCGACAACGAGAACAAATTGTAGTTCAAGTTTTAAGTATCAAATCCTCGTCCCATGTGTCCAGTATACAATTCATATTAATTTGTGAACTACGTGCTACCGTGCCCCATTGTGCTTGCCACATTTTGAAGATGAGATTCGCTTGGCTCTCAACTCACATACTTTTTGCAAAAGTGTAGTTATTTTAAGTTACAACATTTGGATCATTCTTTAACCTCTGTACGAGCTTTATTAAATTCATTCCTTTGATTCACTTTTCTATTTAATCCCTAAATTAATTCTGTGATCTGATTGGGTTTTCTTACGGATTTTCCTAGTCCTTGCAACAAATGCTGGATCATATGTTTTAATTTCATTTATTTATACCATGCTTCATCTGGCTACGGTAACTGTGCATCGGAACATTTGAATTTGAATCCTTTTAAATTTGTCCTTTTGTGGTTTCACGTTGTTTCTTTTAATGCCTGCATACCCAATAATAGTGTATTTTTTTATTACTTATTATTATTAAAGATTTTGAAAACTTTCTTTTACTTTTAATTTTCTTTTTTTAACTATTAAGTTTAACTGTAGTGGTTGCAAAGTTCAAACATGAATTTTTTGTCAAATATCAACCGATTTCCGCGTTTCCTTTTTTGGACTTTTCTGCGCTATTTTCGTTTGTGCTTGGCCAAAATCCAGTTTCCTGTTGACTGCCAAAAATCTATTTGCATTTAACCCGACAGCCATCTAAGCTGATGAAGAACGACGTCCAACTCCTAGCCAGATTGGAGCTTAAATGGGAAACGGGTTAAATAAACGAGGGGTTTGATTGTCGTCGCGGTTCAACTAATTTATGACACGTAATTCGCATATTGTATTTATAAACAAAACAAAACAAAAAGAAAAAGAGGAGTTGAAAAGGGTAGAAAAGCACAGAAAAAAACAATCATTTCATTGGTTACGGATACTGAGCAGCGAGAATGAAGCAGAAGTCGAATGAAATGCGTATCCAAAAGTTCCAAAAAGTTTTGCATGCCATTTCCATGGGACGTCAAAACACATTTCAAATTATTTTCAGTAGTTTCCACTCGGAATTCCAGTCTAAATACTGACCAACTGAAAGAGGAAAGAGGTTCGGAAAAGGGGTTTTGCTTTGGCTTGGCGGCTTTTACGTCATTTTGGTGTATTCGCGCTTCACTGCAGCCCAAAACTCTTTTCAACTGGCGACATAACGTGAGTGAGGTGCCACAGACCATACAACACACAGCACACAGCACTGTGCCAAGTGTGGCAAGTAGCTTTTATAATTTTGTTTTTTGTTTTTGTTTTATGAGGGACTCACTGATTTCCGGCAATGCGCCATCATTGTTGCTGTTATTGTGTATGTGCAACGCATTTCCGCCGCTTTTGTTTGTTGCCCCCTCAGACTGAAAGTTAACTAGGTGAAGCCAAAGCTAGCTCTGCCTCCCTGATGACGAAATATTCAAACAAACCAGCCATCAACAATTGTAGCAGCAACACGTTCGAGAGTTCAATTAGTGTTTGCTGTACTCCACAGTTCAAATGAGTTCATTCTCTTTCAACCAATTGCCAATTGCCGTCACACAGCCGACTTTACTTGAATTTACATTAATTTTTATTTCATTTGCGCACAATTTGCACATGAGCTGTACAGTGGTGCGAAAGTTGAAAGTTCAAGCAAACAAGTAGTGGTTATGTGTGGTAATAAAGAGTGAGAGAGAGAGTGAGATGGAGATAAAGTAAATTGTAGATTTTGCGATTATTTAATAAGCCTTTTTATGTTTAAGCGATAAAGAGACAGGTTGTTTACTCTATATAAAAAATAAAATATATTTTGATGTTTAACTTCAAACGAATCAAGCAAGTTTCGATAACTTTAAGCCAACTTTTCATAACTTCAAGTTCTAATTTAACACTTCAATTGCAAGCAAAAGTCACTTTAAAGCCCACCAGTGACCCCATGGCAGCTGGTTCAACTCTGGGGAAAAGACCTTCACTCAATTGGTATTCAAAGGGCAGCATCGAGTGGGAATCTTTTAACAAACAGGTAGAGGGGCGTGAGTTTTGTTTCGAGTGTGGCTGGCAACACATGCTGAGACGTTGTGTTTGCTGCCAATTCTCAGAAGCGTTAAGAGCGTTTTAATGGGGCAAAGTTAGCAGCTGGTTTAATTGAGCCCATAAATAACTTTTACTTTTGCTACGAAGCGAAACTCAATTAAACAGCTCGAACAAACTTAATTAAGAAAAAATCACAAACACAAAGTACACGCAAAACTGTCGCGCTAAAGTCTAGAAAACAAAAAACAAAAAAATACACGTGAAACTTGTGAAATTTGTAAGTTGAAAATGAACAACAAACAAAAAAAAAAAATTACCTCATTGTTGCCGTTGTTGTTGTTGTTGTTGCTCTGGCAACTGTGGCATGTAATTTTGTTAACCTTAAACCAAGCGCAAAAGCGCGCTAGGCAAGGGCGGACGAGGCGGCGAGCCATGGGAACGTTTTGGCAGTGAAACATAAGCCGCTGACGCAGAAGCTGCGCAGTCGCCGTCGCCGTCGCTGGCAGCGAAGCGAAGCTGGCGCTCTAAGCAGACGCGACGCTGTGGCGCGTCAGTCTATCGCGAGACGCAAGCGCGCGCACAACTCGAGACAACAAGTGTTCGCGCGAACAAGTGCACAAAGTGAGCGAAACAGAGAGAGAGAGAGAGAGAGAGAGCGCAGCAGAAAGAGAGAGTGTGCAAACATATTGTTCTAATTGTGTTGTTGTTGTTCTTCTTCATGCACAATAAAAGCCTTTTTTTCCGGCGAAACCGCAAAAATCAACAAACTGAAACTGTGCGAAAAAGTTGGCGCCCATAGAAAGCAGCCACTGTCCCTCAGCTCAAACCCCTCCCCCCTCTCTTAACCACGCATAAAAAGTGTGCAAATAGTGTTGGCCAAAGCTCAATTGTTTTTGCCGGTATCGATGTGGGCCAACCACAAGATACGCAGCAACAATAAAACCAACACTAATACAATTTGTCAATATTTGCTCTTGCCTCAGCTTCATTAACGAGCAACGCCCTTCCTTCCCCATCCCCCCTTGCTGCCCAAAAACGCACTCAATGAATGGATTAATTGTGCCCATTTCCCCCATTTGCATTAACGCGGCAGGGCGGACAACCTTAAGGATTGACTCATAGACCAGGTAATTGCTGGCCCAGCATTAGCTATATTATATCTCGAGGGTCATTAATTACAGCTTGAGAGTTTGCCAACATTATTGATGGCCATTTGAGTGCTGTCTGTGGAAAGCTCCTCAAAGAGTTTTTCCATCTAAATGATGTATTATTATTATGATCATTACCTAGTATTTATTATCATTTATTGCAGCTATTATTTGCCTCTTTCATTATTATTATCTGCTTAATGGCTTTCGATCGTTTTTGCTACTGTGTCAGATAAAAATGCTAAAGGATTTTCCATCATTTATATAAACATTTTTATAAACAGCATAAAAATTGCTGTATATTTTTGGTAATCTTGTGCCACTTTAGCTAGTGTTTCTTATGTGCATTCTCATCCTTCTACTTTGATGCTGACAACTTAGCTCATAAATCGACATCACTTTTATTATCATTTTTTTTTTCTTCTATTTTGGCAATTTTGATTTAATATTTGACATTTACTATGGCATTCAGCTGGCACTTTTTTTTTTTGGCCAAACTGCAAGATAATTTTTCATCGTTTTTAGCTTGGCAGCTGCAATGGATTTTAACGACCTCCTCGTGTCATGGCCCAAACGCAATTTGTGGCTAAGGCGAAAAGAGCCAAAGCCAAAATATGAGTAGTCCCCATGGTGGTCTTCTTCGCGGCGAGTTGCCGCTCTCTCCGCACTCAAATTTATGCATTGTTGTTGCCCCATCGATGGAATCGTTGTGAAAATTGCCAAATTTTCGAAAATGTCATTGCAAATGTCGCGTGTTTGTCGTTGACTTCTTTATTGCAACAAATGTTATTGTTGTTGTTCGTTGCCTGCGGTGCTGTCATCAGGTTTTGTGGCATCTGTCTGCTCGGTTATTCATTTGCCACGTTGCCCCACTAGCTGGGCGGGCGGGCATGAGGCAGACAGACTACTGCAGTGGCTCTTCAATGTGTATCTGCTCTGATTGTTCAAGTTGTGTGCACATTTTTCATTTTTTCTTCTTCTTCTAATATTTATTCCATTTATTCTAGTTTGTGCAATTATAAAATATGCTGTGTGAAAAGCAGCATTGCAAAATTGATGTGTCTTTTTTTTCTACATTTTTACAGTTGTACTTTTTTTTTAGCAGCGCTTTTTTTGTGAGTTTATGCTTCGTTTATTTGTTGGCGCTCCTCATGAAATTGTTGGCTGTTTGCTTATTGTTTTTTGCGCCCAATAGTTTTCTGTGTTAATTAATTTGAAGCTGTCATGCGAGTTTCCCATTTTCATTTCCTTTTTGCCATGGACTCCACATTTTTGCCATATTCTTTTGTCTACATTGTGCTTGTTGTTGGTTTTTGGAGTGTTGTTGATGTTGCATATAATTAAATTAGCAGGTCTTTAATGAGCAATTGGCGCCAGTGCTCGTAAAAAGCAATTGCGAATGGCATTTAATATGTGTTTTATTTCTCCTTTTGTAATACCCTGTGAGCATTAATGAATATACTTAGCTTAGGACTTTTGAATACAGTGAAAAGAGCATAGGTATCTCATAGTCGATGTCAATGTTTTTAATGGTTTTGCGGCTTTGAATAAAGCCGCATTTATATTGTGTTTTTTTTCGGTTTTGGGTTTTGTTGTCAGTTTTTTAATTTTTAATAAATTTTATAGTATTCCAGCACAGCATAAATTATGACATTTTAATTAGCTGCTGACGTCGTTTGCATTTTAAACATTCTACCCAAAATTAGCTTTTATTTACACTAGCAGGGAGTATGAGTATTTGTCAGACGATTTCTAATGTTTAGAGGGAGAAATGTCGAAAGTAATCGATATAAAATTTACCTAGCAATTTAGTTATTTATGTTGGCAAATATGCAATGATAGTGTTCTTTGATGCTGCTCTATATTGATAGTATATATACTATCATAATAAACGTGAAACATCTGCCGAATTTGAAGCTGTAAAACCTCGCTGTGTTTCTTTTCCAACGCACTCAAAAAAAAGAGAATTTCTAGTTTGTTTTTTTGCGGAAAGCAAAAATTTGCATTCGCATAAAAAGTGCTTGATACATTTTTTGTATAGCCGCGACAAGCGAGTTTTAGATGCAGCACACGTAAGTAAGTCAAATCACATTTAACATTTAAATGCCGCTAAATGCTACCACGTGACTACCTACTAAATTAAATTGAAGATTAAATTAAAATTTAAATTTAAATGCTGACGGCAACAGTCATAAAACGGTATAAAAACCAATTAGCGCTTTCTGTTTTCAACAAGTCAAGCAAATGATAAACAAAACGATAAATGTCTATATACACATGTATTCAAAAGTAATTAAAACTGAATGCTGCCAGAAAATAACACACAGAAATCTATAGAAAAAACAAAAAATAACACATTAAAGATGAGAATCGAAAAATGCTCTATCTCCAGAGACATGTAGATACCCATTACTACAGTTTTTTTCTTTTACCCATTCCCATTGTTGGGAAATATTCGCAATACAAACAAAGTTAACAAAGACAAGCAGTCGTCTATCAAAAGTCAAAAGTCGAGTGACTTCATTCGGAAAATGCATTTTTAATGACAGTTTGACATGTTGGAGAAATGTTGAAGGAAACACTCGAAACTGTAACATGAATGAATAAGAACATGAGCCATTTTACTGTCTACAGGGTATAGGAGGAAATGACAAAGAGCAGAAGATCATTTGGCGTAGATAAACTCGAAAATAAACATACGGAAAGTGGGAGAAAATGGGTTTGCCGCACGCCGCTAGGTGGCGGGGTTTTGGGAATTTGGGAACGCCACCTAATGACAGATGCCAGCTAATTAACTTTTAATTGAATTGCAAAAGAAAACGCGACCAAAAATGTTACAAAAACGAAAACAATGTGTGCATTAACCTAGGCTCACATCTGACCCCCTGACCTCCCATTCCCACCCAGCATACATATGTGAGTTGGCAGCCCAAAAAGCCAGGCCACCAAAGCCAAATGAGGTTATACTAATATGCAGTAATTAGATAGTCCACGGGAGGTCAGGCCAGAAAGTGAACTCTTCAAATTTCTTGGAGCTAAATTAAAGAGTGGAATTAAAGGCATATTTTGGACAGATTCACTGATGTTCTCAAATCCATTGCAATATAAGAATACAACTAGATTCTGGGTGGGTTTTTCTTAATCCTTGCTGGATTATTAACCAACTTTGATTACCACAGATTTTAATTTATTTGAATTTGATCTTTAATTTCCTTTTTTTAAAGTCGACTGCTACTAGCTCTCGTTTAATAAATAAATGAATATATTTATTTTAAACCAGAGAATATTTTTTATAAATACTTATTAAAATTAATAATAAAAACCAGAAAGCTAAGTCATGATGTTTATATATAAAATACTTTTAAAAATAAATATTTAACTATTTGCATACAAATATTAATGGGAATTACGTAATAAATATGGTAGACAGTAAACTATAATTTCAAGGCAACAAAGTTATGAGATTCTTGTTCAAACAGAAATTGAACTGCTTTCTTATAAATATTTATGAAAAATATATACATATATTTATATATTCTAATGTTGTAAAATGCACTTTACCTTGCACAAATTTTCGTATAAATATTTATGGCAAATAGATAGTAAATCGGAATTTGGAACAACCTTGGACGTGTAGGATTACTTCTGTGGGGCACAGCACACGTTGCAAATTTCCATATATGGAGGAGGTCGACTAAGTGTTGAGCTGCAGCCGCATTTGGGCGACTTAGACAGGCGTCGGTTTCGGTTTCGGTGTCGGTGTCGGCGTCAGCCGTTCGCACCCAGCAAGACAACAAAACTCGTAAATATCTGAGACTCGAGAGCATAAAACAAGCACACCAGCAGTCGCACTTGCACTAAAGGCAACGGAAACGACCACGGCAATAGCCACACAAGGGCAACAGCAACGGTTGCCCTAGACAGGCAACAGCAGGCGCCGCCAGGATGGCGCGCCAGAATCCTGGCAATGGCGTTCCATTTCACATGCGCCAGCATAGTTAAGCATAAGATGGCAACATTTGCAATTGTAATGGAAGCTGCTTCCCATTTCACTTAGCACCCCCTCTCTCTATTTGCCCCAGCTGGAGCAGCAGTCGGACTCGGGCTCGCTGCCAGCTGGGACATTAGGGTCAGGGCAACTAAACGCTGTGGGCCCGGCAATTAACATACGAGTAAGAGACTCAACTAGGTTGCAACACTATGCCAAATGCTGCAGCACAAACGTTGCATCTTTACAAGTATTTATTTTAAATACCTCCCTAAAAGTAAAACAAACAATCAAGATTAAATGGCTGGAAGCTGTTGCAAAGTTGATACACTGTTCAAAGCTGTTGCCATTTCCATTTAGTTTTTAGTTCCCATGCAAAACGAAATGGAAATGGAAACTGACAGTGGCTTTGATGAGCTGCACGAGTTTGTTGCAGAGGAAAGCGAGTTGATTTGTGATCGATATTATACACAGTCAGTTAGTTGGCTCTTATGTTAATGAGTTGCAAGTTTGAGTTTGGGAAAGTGAATGAAGTGAGATTAATACGAGTTGAAAAAACATCTTATTATTTAATATATTTAGGCAGAAACATTTTAAATTACATTCTTATCTTGCTTAATACTACTATTTATATGGAATAATTTGTTTTGCCTTGATGCAAGATATTTGAATTTTCAAATTTCATTTCTTTTATTTGTAAATTTATTATATGTATTTAAAACTTAATATGGCTTTTGTACTGAATTTAACTTCAACTTTCTTTTTCCTTTTATTAGCATATGATAATTGACGTTAAATATACTTATATGTAGTTAGAATAAAAATAAGCTAGGGTAGCATAGCTGAACATATAGAAATGTTGTAAAGATATCTGATATGAGAGCCACTGTTGAATGGGAAGTCCTTCATTTATTTTGAAATGAAATTCTGCAATGTCAACGAGAACAACATCAAGATGTTGTTAAACAAGATCGATGGACTTTTTAATTTCCGCAGCCAATCAATGTACGAGTATGACCATCAATCATGGAATTCACCTGCAGCAAATAGCTTTGGCTTTGACCTGCAATTTACAATAGGAAGTGTGGCAATGGTTGCCGCAAAGCTGTCGCAGCTCCCACGCTTCATTTAAACGGCAGCCATTACGACTGCTTGGCTCAAGGTGGCACAACCTTTTAAGTCGAAATGAAACGTGGGCGGAAAATGAGCTGGGAAATAGCGGGAAATGCTCGTACTCGTCCTCGCCCTCCATGGTACTGGCAATAGCAATAAGCAATTGCTTGGCTTTAATGCTTCGATGAGCAAAGTGTTTTGGCTCCTGTTTCTTTCTGCTTCAGCTTACAAGCTTGTGCGTTTGATTCGACTGTTGATTCAAGCCACTTTGTGTGCTTATGTGGGTGTATGTGTGTGTAGGTGTGCTTGTATGTGTGCTTAAGTATACAAATGAACGAGTGCAATTTACGATTATCGTAGCAGACATTTAGGCTTAATTCACTTAGTGGTCAGTTGGCGAAAGCTTCATATTGCGAAAACGTGACGAAACGCAAGTGAAGAAGTTTTCGAGAACATGGCAAAAGCTAAAGACCAAGATTAGCTATTACACAAATAAGGCAGATGGGGAAATTAGAGAAACTAGGAAGGGATAGAGAAAGGCAAAGTCAAAGTTATTAAAGAAACATTATTTCAGCTGAAAGGAAAAAGATTTTTATTTAGAATTTCCTTTACAAGAAATTTAACTACTAAATTCATTCATAAATCAAAGAGATTTTTGTTTCTAATATAAATAAAGGCAATTTGTAAATGAATACACAGCCATCAACTGATTATTTCTATCAACTGTAAAGAGTTGGAAATAGAAGCCAACAAAGAAGTCAAAGTGAATAAGAAATTTGAGTTAAAAACAAAGTGAAGGACTAGAATTTTAGCTGGAATTTAAAATTAAAAATTTATTTAAATTGATTTAGTTGCCAAGAAACATTAAATCATTTTCTTGCAAACTTTGAAGCGAAGCATATTCATTGGTATTCAAAAGGAAGTCACTGTCGAAATTAAAGAGAAATTGTTTAATAAATATTAGTGTATACATAATATATACATTTATTATTGCAAATAAAAAAGTGGAGGGGATTAAAAAGAAAGAGATAGAAAATAGTAGAAGAAAAATGTTATTACTTTTTATTTGTTTTAGTTTTTAATTTTGTAGTAATTTAACAATACAGTTTAAAAAAAACATAAAGAAGCCAAACCTCTTGGTAAAGTTATTTATTTATTGTAATCTATCATATAGCCAGGCCTTTAAATATATTAAAAGAAACAACAGTTTTCTTCGATGACAGAAATTAAACTGATAATAATTGAAAAGTTGTTAGAGAAATTGTGATGAATTAGAACTAATGGTTTGCTCTTCCTTTGCAGCAGCAAAGACAGTTATAGCTACCAGCATAACTACGTGGATCGAGTGCGTCTGGAGGATACAAACGGTAATCTTTACCAGCAGCAGCAACACCATCACGCCTCTCACCACCAGAAGACGCACGATCCCCGCTGTCCACAGCTGCGAGCCGCCGGCTGGCGACACACGCATAAATCCATCTCGCATCTCGATTTGGCCACCAGCTGCCATGGCGCAGCTGGCGCTGGCATAGATCACAGGCACCGGCAACAACACCACCATCAGCAGCATCATCATCAGCAGCAGCAGCACCATCATCAGCATCACCAGCATCAACACCAACATCAACCACCGCCACCGCCGTTGACACCGCACGCTCAACCGCATTGGACGCAGTGCCGCGTGGGCATCGCAGGGATTGGAGTTGGAGCTGGACACGGTCAGCTGAGGAACGCACGCTCCTTGGACTACACACAATTGGAGCGGGACGAGAACGCTTTGGACATAGCTGAATTCTATTGGCATTTCGATGCGGAAGCGCCAATTGAAGCGATCGACAACTACGCGGGTGAGTTTTGCAGCCCTGAGGGCTGCACTGAAGCATGACAAACAATGCCAGTATTTCGATAGTAATTGAATTGCTTTCAGTTAATGACAGCTTTGAGCCACCCTCTCCGTCACCGTCCCCGCCACCACCAGCCTCACCACCCACAGTGGCAGTAACAATTACTGGTACAACAACAGCAGCAGCAACAACACTAACAACAACAACAGCAGCAGCAGCAGCAACAACCACAGCGACAGCAACAACTGCCACTGTGACCGCAACGTATCTGGACTTTGGCAGCGAGTCGTGCAGCTTGAGAAGATCGCGCAGCTTGGCCGTGATACGTGAGGAGACATTTAGCGATCTGCAAATTGGTTCCGCCAACAGTAGTCGACGTCGATCGCAGCTAATACCGCGTGCCCGGCTAGTTAATCGCGGTTTTTTCCGCGAATCGCCACGGTAAGTGAATCACTTTGTTGCCTCAACAAAATAACAACTAAAGACACTAGACAACAGGGTTGTGCTAGGCAAAGCAAACGAGTCAGCAAATGAGGGCAGTAAAACTAGTAAATAATAGTAGAACATCTAAATATTGCAACTGCAGTTAACAAGAAATGTCAACTTGCAGAGTCTTGTGTAAAGAATTAATCATTTTGCACATACGTAAATAATAAACTAGACAACACTATAATAAGGCATATTTCAAATGCATTCGCTTTTGGAATTTTTTCATTTATTATATAAATTGGAATTATTTAAATTTAACTTTCAAAATAGGTGTCAAGAATATATACATTTAAAATCTACGAATATAAATAGCATTATAATATAATATTCAAATAATTGCTTGGTATAAAGCAATTTAACAACTTTGCAATTATCATAATAGACAGCATTAATTGATTGGAATAATAGTTTGACTACATATATTGTATTTAGCAATATTGTTCAGGCTTACTTTAATTATTATAATGTAATTTGCTAGCTTGATCAAATGTGCAAATAGTTTCGTTAGACAGAATCAGTTTTGTTTTGTAAAATTCCACAAATGAAGTTCGCTTTGTTAAGCATTTTGCTTGACGTGTCATCATAATCATTAAATAATCGTAGATTTTGTTTCCCACTTAACTGGCACATGAGAAGTCGCCATGAGAACTCAATCAACTAAGCTGGCCATTAAAATTGCACTTTATACTTAAGTCTGCTGTTGTCTAGTGTAGCAAAGCACAACACGCATACGCCCCGTATAAACGTCTAGTCAAAGTCAATTTGTTTGGCAGCGTCTTTTCAGTTGTTACGCGACACTCAACACAGCACAACACAATAGCAGAGTCAACAGGTTGGCGTTGGTTTTGTGGTCGATTTATCGGTTTTGTCGGTTTCCTATTGCCAGTTTGCCAATGGCCAATTGTAATTGTTTGCGGCTAATTATTGCTGCAACTAGCATTTGTGTTGTTCGACATTTGAAGCGACCACAAACTGTGCAGCCATTGTTTGTTGTGTGTGCTATTGCATAACTCAAATGTGTGAAAAGCAAAAAAACAACAAAGCTTGCAAATCATTTTGAAAGCTAGTCGAGAGTGCATCCTTTTCTGATTTATGGCGCAAAAGCTTTTAGCCTTCGAGACACTCTCGCACGCATCCTGTCAATTTCAGCGGATGCTGCACTCGACTTTTGCCCACGGCTGTCGTTTAATTTGCCGCAAATTGTCGCGTCAACACTGCGTCTAAGTGCAACGTGAGCAGCGTTGCGAGTCGAGTTGAGATTGGGTCGTAAACAACTAGGGGCGTTCTGGCTAATGGAGGATTAGTTAAGGGCCATGACTTGACTCTGTACTGAGTCTCGACAAATCACATGATATTCAGCTGTTGATTGCGTGCGTAAAACTGTTGCCAATGCCAAGGCAATTACAGCTGCCAAAAACAAGGCCAACATCAGCTAAGCTTGCAAATAATTTACTTTTGATCTCAACCGACAAATGCAAAACACAATAGTTGTCATTATTAATTGCAATTCTCCACCCGCAGCCTGCACAACAAACAACAACAACAACAACAGACGCCCAACGACGACGACATCGACGCACAGAGCCAAAGCAGTGGAGCCACCACTTGCGATTCGCATCAGCAGCAACAGTTGCTGAAGCAACAGCAGCAGCAGCAACAACAGCAGCAGCAACTCAGCAACAATAATCGACATCGTCGCGAGCCACGCGACTTTGACGTCTACTACGATAATCTGAAACGCTTGGACGCCCTGGCCTTGGGACTCAGCGAGCAACTGCATCCCTGGCACAACGACAAGAGCGACTTGGAGAGCCTCAACTCGGACTACTTCAAGCACTCGCTGCATCAGAATCAGGCCGCATCCGACCAACAGCAGCAGCAGCAGCAACCATCCTCCCTAGAGTTCGAGGCACTCGAGCAGGCCGTCACCTTGCTAAGTGAAAGACCACGGATCTATCAGTCACGACGCCAGCAGCAGCAGCATCGACTGCAGCGGCACATTGATTTGGGCGCTGAATCCTGTCCAGAGCATAGTCAGAGCAGCGTGTTTCCAGAGACGACGACGAGCAATTCGGACGATCAAACCGACAGTCCCTCGTTGTCGGAACAGGAATACGATCTGACGCACATTGAGCAGATCTTTCAACAGACTGCCGCTGGAGAGTCGGGCGAAGTCGAGGAGTGCTACGAGCTAATTAGTCTGACGACCACGACACGCACACGCTTCGAGAGCAGCGAGGAGGAGTTGGAACAGGAGCAGCAGCCGTCGGAGGAGCAACAACAGCCCATTGAGTCAACAGGCAGCGATAGCGACGGCACTTTGAAACGTTCACGTCACAGTGATCAGTTGATTGCCTACGATTCGGTTTATTTGTCCTCCGAGGACAGCTCAGAGTGCACGCTCATTGGCGAGAGTCCTTGCGAGTCGTTTGAGCAGCGCAGCAGCCTGAACGAGAGCGAACCTCACAGTCTGCTGCACATTTCCATAGAGGACACGGTCTATGAGCCGCAGCCCAAGCAGCACAAAAAGGAGCAGCAGCCACAGCCCGAGCAACTCTTTACACAGATCCTAAGGATTGAACCTTGCAAGCCGCGCATCTTGAGTGTCGTTGAGAAACGGAAACTGAAGCAGGAGGAGCTGAAGCAGCCAGCTGGAGTTGGTGTCGCTGGCAAGCCGGAACTAAAGCGCCAAGCCACCGATAGCTTTGTGGTCACAGCAAAATCGAATCTCACAGAGAATCAGTATCATAGTTTGCCGGATGTCAACATTGGTGTCAGTCTCAAGGTTTGCGAGAGCATCGACAAGGAGCTAAGGACATCGTACAATCTGAAGCGGCAGCAACAACGCAAGGAGTCGAAGCGACAAAAGGCAACCACAACAACTGGCGACCAGGTGGTGACCCGGGCCGAGACCTACGATTCGATTAGACGCTTTGGGCGTGCACATCAGAAGGCGCGGCAACTCGAGTACGAGGAGCGCGAAAGGCAACGGGAGAGAGAGCAGGAAGCGTGCACTCAAGAGGCGGAAAAGGAAACGACAAAAGCCGAAGAGGAAGAAGAGATATTGCCAGCGCCCATTGAAGTGGAAGCTGTTGACAGCGAGCAGCAGCAAGAGGAGGAGGAGGAGGAAGAGGAAGAGGAAGAGCAACCATTGCCACCACCACCGCCGCCGCTAAGCGAAGAAGAGACCGCGTACGACAACGACAACGACAACAATCAGGTCGTGTCAATTTCAGAACAGCCCAAAGAAGCGCCCGTCCTTGAGGTGGCCAACTTTAGCAAGCTAATCGAGCGACGTGCCCAGGAGATTAGGCAGCGCAAGGAGCTGCCCCAGACACCTCAATCCTTTCGCATTATTGTCACCGACACACACAACAACATCATCCAGAACGAGGTGGCCAACTGCACTCCACCCACAACCACCAGCAATTGTGACATCCCCCCGTCCAGACTTGCGCATACGCATTCCCCTTCCCAGCGCTCCTTGCGGCGCTCGTCAAGTGGCAAACCGCCAGATCGTCGTGTGCTGAGTGCAGGAGCACCAATTTACAAGGCACGACCCATCAAGGTGCTGGCGACGCCCAGCGGCGACACAAAAATGTCACGTCCACAAATTCTGCATGTCGTGGACAGCAACAGCAATGGCCAGGGCAAGAGCCTTGCGAGCACTGTGAGCAATGGCAGCGGTCAGGTGGCCATTGAATACCTGCAGAAAGTGGATGCCGTCAAGTGCTATTGGAACAAGCTGGCGGGCAATGAGCCCAGCAAACCACAGACCAGCAAGGATGCCAACGACAGGCTGCACTTTCAGCTGGGCGACAAGGTGACCAAGGCAGAGCAGACATCGCAGCCCAGCTCAGCGGACTACTGCAGCATTATGCCGCCATCCATTGAGATTGTGGAGCTGGGCGATGGCGCACAGAAGGCAACCATTGTGAGTGCTGGAGTGCAGGAGACGCCGGCGGATGATGATGATGAGGATGAGGATGCGGCACAATTTGATCACATACGCTACAAGGTGGTCAAGTCGCAGCAGCTCATACGAAACAACATTCTGACTGCTAGGAACAAGAAGGAGGCACAATTTGATGGCCTCATACAGTATCTGCAGGATTACAGCTTCCAGGAGTTGTTGAGCAACAACAATGTGGTCATTGTGGAGCCAGTGCGCACCAAGATTGAACGACCGCTGACTGTGGGCATCGCTGCCCAGCCAGCCATCAAGCCCGTCAAGCAGCCAGCACAGACAGCGACTGTGAAGAAGCCACGACAGCGTCAACTGGGTGGAGGTGGCGCAGGAGGAGGCAGTGCAGCCAAACGACACTTTTTCTATCAGCCAGTGAGGGTGAATCGTGAGCTGTACGAGGAGGAGCTGCCCGATCCAGATACGGTGCGCAATGTGCGTCGCTTCTTCGAGCAGCATGTGATGCCCACGCCTGGCCAAGGCATCTTGGTGCAATCGCAGCAAAAGTTTGGCGGCTCCGCCTGCCAGCTGAGCCCGAAGACGCGACGAGCACGTGGCTATCGCTATCTGACCATCGACACCAGCTATGGCGGTGCCGAGGAGCAGCCCAAGGGCATGGAGATGCTGGAGGAGCACAAGCTAAAGCATTGGGATAACGCGAGTCTTTCGAGTGGCATCTCCAGCGGCGATTTGTCCTCGCCCTGTGGCGAATGTCAAGTGGAGCCATCGAAGGAGTCGCCCATGCTGGCGTGCAAGGGTGTCCATGTGCTGGACGTGGTGCGGCGCCACAACAGCAATGCGGCCAATGCCAAGGCGAGGGCCAAGCTGGCCAGTCGACGCACCTGGTGTGTCGGAGGGAGTGGGGGCGGAGCAGCAGGTGATTCACGCTATCGTCAGATTTATGAGCAGGACAAGCTCGAGGAGGAGCAGCATAATAATGAGGAGGACGATGAACATGACGATGATGTGGACACCGAGCCGGAGACGGACATGTGCGAGTCCTATTATGTGAGCAATGTAAGTACGAGCAATGTCCTGCCGCAGGCAACGAAATAAAGCTGCGTGTGGCTTTATGGACCATTAAGGCCTTTTTTGATGGCAGCACAACACATTAACCCCCTCTCTTTTTCGCTTGCCTTTCGCTCACAGGATGTGCTTGCCAAAATACGCGAATGCGGCTCCACGGTCACCTACTATGGCGGACGCGTCATGGAGCCAGGATACTCAAATGCCCAGCTGATGAATGGAAGTGCCGACAATGGTGCCACACGCTCACGAGTGCGTCAAATTGAGGCATGCAACGAGTGCTATGAAGTCGAGCAGCAGCAGCAGCAGCAACAGCAGCAGGGGGAGGATCCGCAACAGGATTCCTATCAGGGTAAGTGCTAAAAATAAATAGCAACATTATCCGTATTAAATCGTTTGAATATATATCTTTAAGGTTTTCGTTTTTATATGCTCTTAACGCTATTCACATTTGTTTTATTGACATTTGTGCAAATGTTTGAATCACAGCTCTTTATGAAATTTGATTAATTTTTGGTGATTTTTATTTTAACAATATCAACGAATTTATGGCTAAATGAATTTATTATAACCATTGAATAAATATATATACGCTTGTGGGCAGAATTAAACGCAATAAAAACCAGTAGTTTAAATAATCAAGTAAAAAGTTGAATAGCATATTATACTGAATATATGAGAAAAGAAACATTTCCCTCGATTAAAATATACTAAAAACTAAATATAAATTTGGCAAATGCTTATTTTATTGAAGATTTATATGATATATTTTCACTAATTTGAATAACTTCAACTACTCCAGAAATGGGTTCACAAACAAGCGCAACAAAGTGCTTAAATGAATTAAACAATAAAATAATTTATAGCTCGTCAAACAAATTAAAATTTACTTAATCTGGCTTCATTAAACATTTTTAAATATATATTTACTTAGCATTATTAAATCATCATCATTTATTCAAAATTTCTATGCACAAGTCAATTTATCAAAAAATCGATTTTAATTTGAATAAATATAATATTAAAGTGAAATGTTAGATATTTAGACTATGTCTAGTTTGACAATATTAAATAAATCGATGTTAATAAATGTAATATTAACGAGTAATGTTGTTCGAAATTTTAGGTAAAGCATTTAGAACCTCCTTTTGCTTATTTGAAAATACTAAACAAAATTAAATCATTTGATTAAGCTTGTTAAAGTTAAGTAAAATAATCAATCAATTTAGTATTTTTTAATTGTTAGCTTGTCAATTAGTTGAACTAATTAGAGGTAAACTGCTTATTTTAGCACATTTAAAGCGTCTCTTAGTAAATTGTTTATCACAGTTAACGTAATCGCATTGCACGCACACTTAGTTAAAGCAGCGTCTCAAACAAATATTGCAACATAATTGGCTTTGCTAATTAATGGCACATTACTTCGACTCGGCAAACTGATATATGTCTCATTTGCAGGGATTAAATTCAAATTGGTCAAGTCGAACAGCTGCAGCAGTCGACTGGAGCTGGCGGGCACCGAGGAGGGCGACCACATGGCAGACAACGAGGTGGTGCGCAAGATGGTCCATCATTTTGAGTGCAATCCGAATGTGACCATTAACAGTCAGAGCACTCTGGGCAAGACGGCAACATCGACGACATCGACGACAGCGCGAAGACAAGTGACAGTAAATAATCACATAAATATGAGACCTCAGGAGTGTGAGCTCTTGTCTAATGGGCAGGATAAGCAGCTATCGGATGTGGAGCTGGAATTGGAGCTGGAAAAGAAGTCAACGACTTATCAAAGCCAGGCCATGAACATACGCCTTGAATTAAGTGCGGGGCGTGGCAGCGATAAGCCCAACAATAACAGCAAAGTGTGTCGCAATCGCAATGTGGATCTGGCCTATACACTTGCCAAGGATAACAAACTGATTGGGAATCCGGGCACGCCTCCGGCCAATCACAAATTGCCACAACACAACAATGATGCACAGGAAAAACATGTCAAAACATGTCAGCCGGAAGTCATTGGTCGTGAACAAATCATTGTGCCCATTGAGATTCATCAGAGCCAGACGACGGCAGGAGCGGCACAGGAGCGTCGAATGAGCAATGCCAGCAGCAGTGCATCAATTGTGGACAAGACTGTGGTGCGGCATTATGTGGCAAATGACAAAAGCATCTACGAGCGACGCAAATACGATGAAATTGAGTTCGAGGAATTCGAGATATACGATCCAGCCAAAGACCAACAGCTCCAGGAGCAACAGCAGCAGCAACAACAACAACAGACACTGGATGGTGTCCATTCATTGGACCGACGACAGACAACCGATGGAGAGCTCTACGACAGCCTCGACGACAGAATGTAGACACACACAACGACTTTGGGTTTGGGGTAAACCATAAGAGCCTAAGCTAATCTATATCCATATCCCCTCCCTCTTTTACATGTAAGCTCCTTTAGCTTTACTGGTAAAGCCAAAACAAAGAACTATCCAAATACTATTATACAATACAGATAAATATTTTGAGCTCAATATTAATTGCTCCATTGTATTTTGTACATTTAAGTTAAACAACTAAATAAATAGACCATTCATTTAATGAGTTGTGCCCAGCTGCCTATCAATTATTTATAGACTAAAAGTTGCAAATACTGCGAACGGACAAAACACCTAATAATAGATGGAAAACATTGCGGTTGCATTGGGGAAAGTCACTAGAAGAGGATTGGAGGGTCACATAATTGCACTCATTAATTACAGATGATGGCAAACTAATCTGTTAATTGAAATTTAAGCTAATTCCATTAGAATGTGATTTAAATTAATACGACGCCTCGAAGCAGACAACACAAAATGTAAATTATCGTAAAATATTTGAATAATTATTTGTGCACTTGAGGAATTATAAATTTGTAGAGACAAAGACAACGCATTTTGAAATATTACAAAACACTTTTAATAATTTACTATTTTGAACTCACTCTTTTATCTCATTTGTTGTAATTTGACTTAAATAACATTTCGATGAAGATCAAAAATTTCTTTGTATTTATAACATTTCAAATGTATTGCACATAGTAGGAATTTCTCCCCACTCGATTTATATTTTTTTAGAAGTTATTTCAACAAATATTAATTGAGACTTTTTTGTGGTTTAATGCATAATCCAAATATAACAGTATATGATCAAATATTTTACTATTTTGAACCCAGTTAGAACTATTTTTACTTCTGTTAACAAATTTCTATTATTTTGGCTCTTTATTCGCGGGAGTATCGCTCTTCTTAGTCTTCCTGTTGGCCAAATTGATCCATTTAAACATACTCGCTATTAGATTACGCTGTTCTGGCTCTGTTTGTTGGGCATAATGAATAGATGGTTGTCAAAAAGTACCGCTACTGTTGTTACTCACTAATCTCTTTGACTCGCCTCTCTTGTTTTTCAGTGGTTTCTGCTTTTCCAACATCGGATACTTCTTGGCTTTGATCTGCAATATCTTTTTGATCATCAATATCATCTTTGATTTTTTCTTGCTTTTCACTCTCTTGATTCAATGCTTCTTTATTTTTCGCTTTTTCATTTTGCATCTCTAGCATTTTCTTATGAGCCTCGTAATTTTCCTTCATTATCTTGTGTTTCTGATCTACTTTAAACCTTGCCGCTCGCATGGCCAACTCATCGCCTGGCTTATGCGCCACCTCCAAGTGTTCCAAATGGTCGTACGATTTCTTGAAAAGATCACCATCTGGATATTCCCACACAATTTTAATATCTTTATCCGGCCCCTCGTTCTGCCCGCCCTGCGACACCTCTGCAACAAATGTAGCTCAAATGATTTGTCCCCACAACTACTTAGGCTAACAAGCTCAGCACTTGCCTCCCAATCAATTTTCGTATTAAAGCCAAATATTTGCAAAATAAATATTTAAGATTTCTCTTACCATTCAAATTTGCCTTTCCCTTTTTATGCTGTTCCGGCTTTTTCCTCTCATCATCATCCGAGTGCGTTGACGATGCGAAAGTTCTGTGCTGTAAGTGAACGAGCGAAAGAGACAGAGAGAGAGTGAGAGAGTGAGTGAGTGAGTGAGATGGTTAAATTAACATTAATGACTCCATTTTGGCTTATTGATTGTGGCTTAAATTGGCCATAGATCTTTTGACTGCCAAAAGCACTCGGCGGTAATATAACGTAAATATTTATATAAGCCTGTGCAGGATGGATAACATCAATCTGTGTGTGTGTGTGTGTGTGTGTGTGTGTGTGTAGCTAGCTGTCCTTCTGCCTGCCTGTCTTCTGTCCGTCTGTCGTCAGGCTTGCATGCTTCAACCGCTCTAATTAAGTTAAAATGCTCCCCTGCGAAATCACGTGCTTCACATAACGAAACGGCAAAAGAGACACAGCAAAGAAAGCCACAGAATGTGGCAACATCATGCGTTACCTGCAGCCATATTATACGATATGAGCATAGCACGAGTAAATTGCCATAGAGCGGTAAGGCGCACCCCGCAACCATCTAATCCAGCCCAAACCAAGCACCACACGATTGCCACACATTTTTTTACGCCCAGTTTTCTTTCCCAACAACTTTTTATATATTCGTAATTTTCTACATTTTATTTTTATTTGCCACAGCCCACGTTGCGTATGAGCAATCGCAATCGCAATCGCCACCTGAAAACTTTTCGCTTCCGTCCTCTTCTTTATTATTCGCATTCAGCTGGGATACAGCTGATACAGGCTGAATAAAATCGAAACTCACAACTGTTTAGCTTGTCATTTCGCCACGATGAACTCACAACTTGGCATGCGAGATGGTAAAAGGATAAAGGAGCAAACGTGAGTGGAGAAGATTGCTATGAGCTCTTATAAGGTAGAGATTATGAGGCCTGTTACGCATTTCAATGAGAACAAAGCAGCCATGTAATCACTTTTAGTGGAGAAAGTCAGAGCAACAAAGAGAGAATATTATTTCCTTTTTTTTTCAAATTGAAATTTTCAAATCCTCATAAATTCGCCAACTGTTTGAGTTGCCCTCGTGAAAAGACTATTGCATAATTTGAGCTGAGCATGCAGCTGACTATCGTCATTTGCTTCTCACTCACTCTCTCGATTTCTCTGATTGGATTTTGCTCTCAGCTTCAATCAAGCGGTTCAATAATTCAACAAGCTCGCCATTTTTCAGGGCCGAGGAGATGGTGGGCAAGTGAGTAATTGAAATTTAAATAGCAAATAAATGAGGGATCGGTCGATTGAGCAGCCCGCAGCACATAGACTATGACCCGTTCCTGTACTTGCCACTTGCCACAGTGGGGCAACCCACACTGACCATAAATCATAAATCATAAATCATAAATCATATTCATGTTTATTCCTTATGTTGCTGCGGGAATTGTGATTTGTGATTTGTGATGAATGAATAAAGGGTGCTAGATGCTCCACAAATTGACAGATTGTTATGACAACTAGTCTCCGTATTGGCCAAATGACAGGTTGAGAGATGCCAAAAAGGTGCAGAGAAAACCAAATGCCTCAGATTGCTAATAAAATTCAGTAAAGTTTTGTCAAATTGAGTTGCCCAACAACTGTCGAACTGCCATCAAGCATTGTTTGAGCTGAGCTGGGGCATAAATTTAACAAAGCTCAGTCGAAAGACAATCTCGTCGTGTGCCACAGTTTTAAGCCCGCCCCAAAATGACAAAAGTTTCTTTTTATGATCAGCCACAAGTAAATTGAAATCACAGCCAGAAGGAGAGCGTCAGCACGGCTTATGGCTTTAAATGAAAATGTGAACGAGAACATGAATATGTTGTTGTTTTATAAATTACACCTGCCGTCTCGACAGGCCATGCCACTTGGTCGCAAAAGTTAATTTGTGTTCTGGGGCAACTTTAAAGGGCAACAAAAGTCATCGCAAGTCACAATTGGCGCTGGGGCGTTGTCTTTTCAGAGCTGTGCGACATGTTGCAGGAATCGCTTCATAATGACAACAACAATACAACTACAATGTCGCCACGTGCCGCCTCTGCTTATGCCACTAAAATGGGCCAATTCGAGCCTAAGCAAAGCCAAGCCAAACAGCGCACAGCAAAACCAACCCACTCGACACAGTCGTGCTGACAAAAGAGCCTACGTTTGGGGGCAGGAGAGCTTAGTTGGGGAGGGGCATGGATTGAGAGATACTGAGCTGCCAAGCAGCCTAGACAATAACAATAAACAGTGAACAGTGTAAGTGTAGTCAGAGTGTTGGCTCCTTCCACAAATCTACATCGCCATAATTCTGGCAAAATCAATCAGGACAGAGTTCTAGTTAAAATTGAAATGGCTTATGTAAAATGAACAGAACAGATGTTTAATTATTCTTTTCATGGCAATGAATTTTGTTAGTGCAACTCAAATGTTTCCTCAGTACTCCAATAAAGTTACTTAGCAATAAAAAAAAATATTGCATACTTTTAGGGCCGTGCATTAAATTGAAAATTAAATAAAATTGACATTTGTTGGCCAGTGTAGAAAAAGTAATTATTTAAAAGTAACAAAAAGGTAATTATTGAAGGCAAAAAATTCAATTATAAATTATTTGTTACAACTAACATTGAAAAAAACTGTTAGACTAATGTTAAGCTTAACATAAATGTACAACTCATCTTAAATGCTAAAATTAACATTTATGATAGAAATATGTTATGACAAATTAGACTAATGTTAAGCTTAACATAAATGTACAACTCATCTTAAATGTTAAAATTAACATAACATGATAGAAATATGTTATGACAAAGCTGCTCAATATTTAAATAACAGATAAAATACTAAATATTACATTAATATTAAAAAAAAAATTGCTAAAACTTGCTCACAACAAGCCTTCATTGTTAAGCAGCCAACTGGTTGGATTCGCCTAGATTTCATTACTTGGAACACATTTGCCTGCCACATTGTAGACTGAGCCTCAGTAAAAACCCATTCAACAATGTTTACTGTGGCCCCTGCCCTATCATAACTGTTGCCTTGCATTTGCCTGCACCGCCCTCTCCTGCTGCGGCTACTCGGCTTTTCTTTCATTGTCCTGGCAATGGCTACAAGAGTCGCGTGTCAAGTGTCGCATGCTGGGAACTCAGCCAAGCGAACTCTTTTATGCACTTGTTTGTTGCCGTTCTTGGTTGAGACAGTTAACGCTTTTGATTGACGCTGAATGTGTAATTAAGGTAAACACATGTGTGTGCGTGTGTGTGTGGCATGCAATTCCATCAACACATTTTCCAATAAACCGTAATTGAACTTTTAAGCTTGCTTTTATGTCAAATAAAACAGACACGGCATAAAGAATGCGCCATAAAAAATCAAGAGTCAATAATGTCATAGTACTATAAGTATTTCGCAGTAGCTCGCTCTCTTTTTCGCACAATACCGCTATCTTTGTCTCCCCTATTTATGTTCTGCTGGGGACTGCGCTGAATGATTCATAACATTAAAACTAGGAACGAGATTACTGTACAAAACCGCATTCTGTCAAAGCCAGAGCTTAATAGAATTGCATATTAAACGCATATAGTATAACATATAATAGCACAAAAGAGACGATAGAGTTCTATAAATAAAAAGAGACAATAAAGCGGGGAAAAACTAATAAATTAGACGCATGAACATTAGACAGTTGTTTTTTTCGCCTTCTTTTTGGCAAAGAGTAAATCGAAATAAATATTTATATAGTTGAAAGGCGAGAGAGCCAGCAGGTAAGCAAGAAGCAGCATCGACAGCACTAAAGATGATCAAATAAAATATCAACGAAATGTTTTCGCAGCAGCCAAAAGCGAAGGAAGCAAAGCAGACACGACTAAAATTAGTATGCGAAATATGTACAAGACACACTAGAACGAACACACACACACACACACACAGACAGCAGACAGCACAGTTGTCGAAAAGATATTAATGCAGACAGAGACAGCACTAGGGTGTGCTAGAAAACGAAATGGATTTCAGAGAGCACAAATCACAAGGCAACAAGAAGAAGAACAAGAGCAGGCAAGTGCAAAGCATTTGTACAATTTGTCGTCCCATCATAATTCACAAGAAAAGCAATATAAATATGGCACAGAGAGTAAGAGGGGCGGCACATATTTAACAGTCTGTTTTTAGGGGTTATAAACATGGCCAACATTATATGCCAGACATCTGCATAGAATCTCACACCAAGTAACTGCTGGCCACTTATTCGCTCTCTCGCTCTAGCACCTCTCTCTGTCTATGTTCTAATGGCCCATTTCAGTGTGTTGACCCGAGCAAGCAAATGCATGTCGTGGGAATTATGCGACGCATTTAGCCAAAAACACATTTGAATTATTGTCTAATGGAGTCGCGGTCGGGCCAACGGGGCGTATGTATGTTAACCAGCACACAGCGCACAGAGTGTTGCGTATACGCAACGTGTGCTGTTTATTGTCAATTTTCTTGTAGTTTACACAGCCAAAAGGCAAATAATTTGGCCAGGTAACACACGTAATGAGTGGGAAGCTGCTTAATTGAAAAGGCAAGTTAATTAAACGAGACGAGACGAGCCACAAAAAGCTTGGCAAGCTTGCAAATTGGAGACGCTTTTCATGGCACCAGCTGTAAACTGAAACTACACTTAAAAGCTGCACACTTAGCACCTTCTTCTGCTAAATACTCGACACTGGCACACAACAAATTTAACACTCAGCAAGGCTGTCGTAAAATGTAAGGAAGCAATTGTATAAAGCACTCGAAATGAAAATGCCTCATTAAACTATAAACTGATGATGAAAACTTGACACACAAAGACGGCCATCAATATGCCGAGAATATTCCCAGCTCAAAGCCAGAGCGTTGAAATACCAAATAATTCACTTTACACATTAAAGGAGCAACCATCGCGTGGCATGTGGCAAGCAGAAAAGAAAGAAACATGAAGCGAAAGAAAAAGCTGCCAACGCCTAGAAAATCTGCACGAAAAATATGTTCAGCTTTATGGCCAAGGAGCAAAAGTGCCACTGACATATTGCCATATATCCTTTGCCAGCGATAAAGTTGCTAGGACATGTCTATGCATCTCTTGAGGCACGAGCGATTTTCATTTGCTTACAATTAGATAGCACAGCACTAAGACAACTCTGGACCTTGGGGGCCACAAAGCAGCTCACAAGAACACGCCCCAAAAAGCCCCCAAAGAGAAGCAACGGCGCGTGATTATTAACAGCAGGCGATAAAAATATAAAATACAAAAAAGCCAGACTAAGAAGAAGACTACTCTCCAGCCAAGTGGCCCACAAGCTGTGCTGTCGACTAAAAGGACATGCAAACGACATAATTCAGGCACATTTTAGCCATAAACAAAGCTGGAGACCGAAAAGCGCTAACGCATTTTAAATACTCTTAAAGTAAGTTAGATAAGCTAAGCAGTGTTTTTATCTTCATTTAGTTTATTTCATGCAGATTAATCGCAGTCGACAAACGAATAGAAATTTATTTGGATAAAAGCAATAAAATTAAATAAATTCAAAAAAATTCAAATAATATTAATTAAATTGAATTAAGAATAATGAACAATTAAAGTGCAAATATGCGATAATGTGAATTAATCAACGTGGTTTAATTGAAATGTGTTTTAATTTATTTATTTAATTTAAACTAATCAAAGCAAAAAGAAACTTTATTTAGAATTATATTTAACAATTTTTAATAAACAATAAAAGTGAAATTATCTATAAAAGTAGAGTATTGTGCTCTGGTTTGGTTAGCAAACCAAATCGATTAATGTGATATTTGTTTACATTAATTCCACTTCAATTAAAAGTGGAAGTGGAAAAGTGGCAGTTAACTTGGGACTTTTGGCAGCCTTTTGTGCCGCTTGTGCCGTTTGTTGCTTCTTTCTGCGTAGACCTTTTAAATTGTCAGTAAATTTATGCAAGGATGCGGCGTAAACAGGAGCCGATCCCTTGCCTAGCACTTGCAATCCAAATATTTACGTTATAAATTACAAGTCGAAAACTGTTGCGAGTGTTTGTTGTTGTTGCTGTTGTTGTTGTTGTGGCCAAAGGCATTATCAGCAGCGAACCAATAAATTGACTTTAAATCGCAGCCAAAGTTCAACAGAGAATGCGACGGGCGGCCATTTAGGAATTGCCATAAATTATTCAAGTTTTATGGCGAGGTTACAATTCAATTGCCTTCATTTAATAAAGACCAAAAGACCGGATATTTGCCACTGTCATTTAAACAAAAAATCAAAACTTGCGACACTGATAACAGCTATCAGCTAGCAGCAAATGGTTGGCTGATAACTGAAAGAGAACACTTTAAAGATTGCTTACACTTTGGCAAGCACTGTAAGGAATTCAAACACTTGTACTCGTGCTGCAAATGTCGTTAACTTGCAACATGTGTTTTGACGGGTGCTTGCAACACTTGTTGTCAAGCGCAAAGCGAAAGCCAATAACACGCATGGCCAAACCAATTGAGCAAAATGCTAAATTGAAATGCCAGACCCGCAGATACAAATGTATCTGACAGTTACACAAATATAATAACGAACTTTGCCAATATAACGTTGCGACTTAATGAGCATCCTCACCTGTCGCAACTTTTCTGACATATCCTGGTCTTGCCAAGACCCCGCTCTTGGCATTCTTAATAAGTTTCATTAACATTAATTAGAAGCGTATGCAGCGCACACAGTTCTCCCTCTCCCTCTCTCGCTCTCTCTCTCTCTCTCTCTATGCAAATGCGCTAGCTTCCTCAGCATTCTGAGCTACATGAAAGATTTCGGCAGCCTGATAAATGTGGGAAAACGTGCACAAGTTTCCAAGCCACACTCTTTGAGGCAGGATGCCCAGGAGAGCTTCATTTTGGTAGATGGCTGGTATAATATGCAGATTTGCTGCGGTTGCCGTTTGTGAACGAGTTAAGCCAAAAGCTTTGGGGTGTTTGCTCCTTGGCTGCTTCTCACCTCACCACCCTTCAAGCTTTAAGTTTGCCCATTAAACACAGAACACAAATTTGCTGATCCAAACAATGGCAAAAAGTCGCTTCGCTTTGCTTTGGATTATGAAAAGTTGTTGCCAACTGTAGACAAGCATCTGCCTTAATTGGTCAGCCTAAGCTGCAGTGCGTCCAAAAGCGCAAAGAGCACACTCAAATCTACAGCTTAACTTCTCCAAGATAATAACAAAAGTCCAACGTGGCAAATACTGCAGTCTGAGAGAGTCGCTAAATTGATATCATTGAAAAGTTAATAAGATAGGCATAGACCAGTTATTAAACTTGTACATCATTTAGTACACAGAGAGAAATTGTCTATAAAAATTGTGCATTTTAAGATATCGCTTAGCTTTTGAAACAAAGGCAAACTATGATTTTAATGTTATTAAAAAATAAATGCAGAAATCTGTAATCAATAAAGAATTATCAAATAAAAATAATAAAATACTGCTATACATAAATGTGTGCAACAAAATTTCAAAAGAGGAAACAAAACCGATTTAATTTTCTCTCTGTGTACATACTACAGTTATCTGCATATCTTTCGATTGCATAAGCCGAGAGCTTCTCCCTGCCATATGCAGAGTCGTGCTGGAGTTCTCAATGGAACCGATAGCTATCGAGCGCCATTTGTTAAGCTCGCATAAATATTAAGTGCAATCGAAAGCTCGGCTACGAACAGGTGCCTTTGTCATGAATGCCATTTGCATAATGTTAATTTGTTGTTGTTGTTTGCACATGCAAAGGGATGCACACACACACACACTCACACACTTTCGAACACCGGTGCCATAATCAAATATCAATTCAATGCTTTTTTGTTCCGGCGCTTGCAGAATTTATTTATAGCACTACCCGAAAATAATTGTTGACCGAGGCCACGCCCCAAAAGCCAGCTAAGCTGCAACCAAAACAGAAACAGTACCGTGCACAAAAACAACAGTTGAAATAAGGCAACAATGCATGAACTGAAATCCATGCACAGCAAACGAAATTGAACAGACGGTCGTTGGGCTGTAGAGATGCTGCAGGATTTGTATTAGGAAGGATGGTGGGAGAGTGGGACAACAGTCTTTGTTCTAACATACATTTTGTGCTGTGCGGCAGACCGAATGGCGCCAATAAAACTTTTTATGCCAAACGACGAAACAGAGAGAGAGGGAACGAAACGACAGCAGCCACCACAAACAAACATACCAAATTCGGCATGGAGCTAAATACAACTTTAGTTACAGTTGGAAATAGAGCTTTAAGAGTGAGAGCACGAAAACGAAAAGTGGAGCAAGAACGTGCGTTAGAAATATGACGGGTCGACAGAAGCAGCCACCCTATGTCAAACTTTCTGACTCACATACACATGTATGAGAGCATGTGTGTGTGTGTGTGTGTTGGTGGAAGTGGAAATGTGGCGTGCTTTTTTGCAATGCAATCAATGTTTTTTTTGTTGCTGCTTGGACTTTGTTGACTTTAATCAGCTACTGGAGAAAACGAGAGCGACAGGGCAGGCAGTGTGTAAAACAAATGCAAATTAAATAGCAGGGACCTACAACAAAATGCGACACGGAACAAGCAAATGATATCTATCGCGAGTATCAAAGGGGACGGACCGGCACTCGACCCTAGAACTCCGCTCAGCTGATAAAACTTTTTTACGGCGCCGCGTTTGACACTTTCTGTCAACATTTTGTATTGTTTGCTTGTATTTGCTCTCTCATTCCCATTCCCGGTTACATAGACGAGGCAAGGCAAACAAAAGCGTTCGCTCTCTGTTTGTTTGTCTCCCTCTCTCGCCCGCGCTCTTCACAAATAACGGCGAATTTAATCATTTCGTATGCAAATCGTGTTTGCCATAAAAGAACATGTTATGGCCAGACAGCGGGACAGACAAAACAGACAGACGGTGCAAACGACATATTCCTTTTGCTTTGCTTCTTTCGTTTCTCTTTCGCTGCGTAGGCTGTTAAATGTCTCACCTGAGACGAGCGGCTGATAAACATATCACTTGAACGAAAAGTCATATGCAAATAGGGGCTTATCGGGGGTCACCGGGATGACAGCGAAATGATTCACAGCTGAGTGCTTCAATTGAGACTTGCCACACAGTCAGTCATCGTTCCAAGCATGAGCCGCATCAATTAGGTGAGTGAATGTACACACATATAACTCAGCTGTTTATTCACACACGTTCCGACTCATTCCCTCCTTACTCACACAAACGCCCAGTCAACAGAGCTAAACGATAAACCATTTCTGACAGCTTTTTTCGGTCTGTGTTGAGTGAACGATGCACAGGTGCCAGCTTAACAACAACAAAAACTGAAATGAGAAACGCACACACACAAGCTGAAATGCAAGCGGACCAAGCTTGTTGTAACTCAGGCCCACGGGCAAAGTGAGCGAACTTCAATTGAAGTTTCGCACATCGAAAAGAGAGTGGAGCGCCACTTAGACTTCCTCTCTCGCTTTCAGGCGGTCAGAGAGCGGCAAATATGATGGCTCGCGAGTGAGCAGATTAATGCGTAGAAAACGACAACAACTGACAGTATGTAAGAAAAGGCAGGAAAACAAGAAAGCTCAGAATAACATAATAGAATGTATAAATAAGTGAAGTAAGTAAAAGTATATGCGAATGTGAGAGTGTGTTTTGTGTGTTTGCTTTTCGTTCACTCGCATAAATTTTAATAATTTAAAAAATGTGCCCACCAGCTTTCATGGCACACGCATGTTGAAACACAAGTATACATACATCTACACGCATAAGCCCATACATATGTTGAGGTGTATGTATTTAATGTTATATTTTCTGTGTATATTTTTAATTTCGATAGTCGCCGGCAGTGGCAGAGACAGCGGCAGCTGCTCCCCCGGAGCGACACGAGCTACATATGTATGCATGTATGTATGCACGTTTATACATTTGTACTGTTTATACACATGTGATGTATGGGCTTGATGTATTTATAGGATGTTTCATTACTTACCATCAATGCAAAAGATGTCGTGACCGGCGGCGTTAGACGCAGTCCACAACGCTCAAACCGACGCACGGGCGGCCGGGTTAGCAGCATGCGGATGCTTCTCAAAATTACAGCACCACTTTTGGACATGCTGGGGCGGATAAAGCTTGCCACGCAAGATCACAGTAACAATAACAACAGTTTGCTTAAAGCAACAGACGAACACACGCACACACACTACGAAACCGAGAAGGATGAATAAGCCAAGTCGACCAATGGACAATGAGTAATTCTCTCCCTCTCCCACGCTTATGGCTTTTACTATCCTTTGTTGTTGTCGCTTCTGCTTAACTAATTACTCAGCGAATAACTTAAAGATTACCGTGGAATTTTATCATAATTTTGCAGGAGAAATAAAAATAACCAAATTAGAATTTTTATAATTTAAACAGAAAGATAACTACAAATTTAACGAAAAAAATAGAATACATGTGCCATTGAATTCAAGGCAATCTGGATGCTGAACAATTTTCCACATGATTATGTTTAACAAAATGCAACAGTGCCACAATAACAGTGACAGCAGTAACAACAAAGGCAGCGCCAAAAGGTAGAAAGACGAGAATCGCAGACAATGCGCAAAGCAAAGGGGTAAAAAGTTACCGGTTTTCCTTAATTCTTCGAACTTCACTGGGAAACAACAAATACGCGGCACATGTTACACACACACACAAACACACTGTGAATAACAGCAGCTTAACGTTTGGCACGCTATTGAAATGCTTTAACAATTGCTATCAGCTTGGTAATTTTGTTGATTTAATTACACTTATTTTTTTTTTGCGGCGGCTTTTCCAATCAACCTGCTCTGCCTGCACTTTGCACCCGCGCTTCACTTCGTGTTTCAAGAACGTCACACGAAGAAGAGACACACACGCACACCCACAAGCTTAAACGGCAACGACAGCGGCGACTTTTTAACAATTTGCTGGAGCACGTGCTATGTTAATTAATATTATTTAATTGTGGTTCTAAATATAAAGCTTAATCTCTAAAGAAAGCAGCCGCAACACGCCAACGCCGAGCCGAACCGCGCGCGATAAAGTGTGATAACAGACTACTGTTAAAATCCAATTAGTCTGTTAGACCTCTTTTGGCGCAAACGCAAGCAGCCAGTTCGAAAATTCGATATCAGCTGTTTTGCCTGGGCTGTTATTCGATAAAGGCGCATACGGTGACACGAGTTGCGTTCAAGCGGAAAAACATTCATACAAATATTAGTACTGTTTAATTTAAAATAATGAAATTTGAGGAATTTTCATATATTAATAAAACTTACGTTTAATAATTTGCATTTTGAGAGAACGCGAGGGACCATAACATTTTTATTCACTGCAATGCAGGAGTTGCCAGATTGAGAATTTTAGTAGAAGCATCATCAGCATAGACACAAACCAGCAACCACACACGGATAAGCTGTGTGGCCAGTTTTGACATTATCTACTTTTCATACCAAAGTACTGAAACATACCAAATGTGCTTTTATAATATTTTGTCGTGCAGCAAGAGCTTGCAAACGGTTTTTCAAATAATTACAAACTAGAGGGATCGTTTAAATTTTCGCTTTTATTATTGTCGCATTACGAAACTAAACTTGAACTAGTTTTTTATATATCCAACTATACAATATATTCTATATAGAGCTTTGCTTAGTGCGTTAAACATAGAACTAGAGGTTTTTGTTTCATTTTAATTTTCGTTTGTTAAGCATTTTGTCGTTTCGTTTTCTTTTGCTGATTACTCTAAAAACATTTATGATACACTTAATACAAATAGCAGCCTTAGTAATATATATTTATACATATGTATGCAATTAAACTATATATTTAACATATTTATAGCACTCGTAACCGCAGAACGAGAATATTTCTACAGTTTTGGCATGGATTAAAATGTTTATAAAATATAATAGTATACAGAAATATTGTTGCTGTAGTTGTCGCAGTTGTAAAATGAAATATATTTACTTATTTATGATTTTATTGCAATAAATGTTTTTTGTTCTTTGTTCATTGTTTTTTTCTTCTTTTTTTTGTTGAGGTAATAACGAAATGAATCGAGTCGAGTTAATTGGGCGCATAATATAACTGTAAACTGTGTACATAAATTGCCTCTGATTTATTTATTATTCTTGCTGTTTCGCCTGTTTTTTTGTATCTAGATCAACATTTAAACAACTAACAAAGCGCACAAATGCATTTATTTATGCAATTATTCATGCTGTTTCTCTTTGAATTATAATTCCTCACTCACACACATGCATGCACTATCATATAAGCCATTATTTACATATTACAACGCATTCACACACACAAGCACGCTAGTTAACTTTTTTTATGTATTTTACAACACTCAACTGACAATTGCAGCGACATCATTAACTAACAACAACAACAACAAGAACAACAACAACGACAAAAACTACAACCAGATTTATCATGTTTAAATCTGCTAATTATGTTTTGCTTTTGTTTCAGTTTTTCCCCTTTTCTTTGTTTTGCTTTCGCTTTTGTTCTTCTTTTGCTGCTTGCGCTTATCTTAGTTACTGTTACTGCAGCGCTGCTGTCGTCGCTGTCTGCGCCCGCCGCCGCCGCCGCCGCTGCTGCTGTCGCTGTCAGCTGCGCTGTTCGTTGCTTTGCTTTGCATAGCAGTTCCAGGCGTCCCCGGTGCCGCCATCTCTGCTGCTGCTGCCAATTGCAGCCAATGCAATTGTTTCCTGAGTTTTGCACGCATTTTGCGATATTTGTTGCCGCTGTATCCAATTCCGTAGCCAATTCCTATGTCGCTGCCTACGCCTGTTCCGCCACCACCGAAGGCAAACAGCTGCTATCACGTGCCCGTGGACAAATCATCCTTCAGCCATTGTGGTATCGGCCGCGATCCGAGCTTTTTCAGCAGCTTCACCAGCGCCGTATTGTGATTCAAATAGTAGCTGCAATCGAAAAGAGAGCGAGACAGAACATTAAAGCTGCGCCAAAAAAGTAAAAACAAACGACAACAACATTTGAAATTCAAATTTCGAGAGCTTTGCAAAAAGTTCGTCCAAAGCGGCTTGTGCGTGCATATTGTTTGCCAGCTCTAGGCTTAGCTGGCAGCATTCCTAGAACGATAGTCCACTTTAATTAAATTTAGTAAGCCAGCTTAAGCTTTTCATTAGCCACTCCCCACTTAATAGTATAGTTTTTATAAAGTTTGCTGCCTACTGGCTTAGATTTTGCATACTAAATCTCATGCGCAATTAATAGTTAGGCAATTTGGCGTTGCCACCTGGTCAAGTAATATGCTAAGTACTATTGCAAATGAGGCAACTTTTAAATGCTTTTAAGCTGCTGTTCATTTGAATGCAAGACAATAAAATAGTTTTATAAATTTTGTTCGCCAGAGTTTTATGGTTGCATCATAGCACATTTAGCTTGAATAGTGTGCTTAGTACTTTAGTAAGCCTGCTTAAGCTTTTGGTAAAGTTGCCTGCTGCCTGCCTGAGCTTTTGAACACTAAATCTAATGTGCAATCATGAGTTTGGCAGCTGGCGTTGCCACCTGGTAAAGTCAAATGTTATCTACATTTAACTGATTTCAGTTGAAAATATATAATTGAAATTAATTAATCTTTTGATTATTTTAAATTTTCAATATTTAATAGAATATGAAAAATTGTTTTTGCCTCTAAAATTAAATTGAATTTGTCAATTTTTTTCTTTAACAAATAATAACATTTTAAGCACAGGGTCTTCAACAGTCAATGCTCGAGTGCAACCATTCTCATTTACTATATGTAGTTTGATCTTCTTTTATATGCACATATCTAAGTAGCTTGTTTTAAGCTGTCGCGTTCAAATGAAAGACTGGCACTGTTGTCTAATCTTTGCTTCAGCTATTATGTCATATCATTCCCCATTTTGTAGCACTTATAGGCTGTTAACCTATTTAGTGTAGGAGCAGCTGTGCATCACTTTTATGTTCGTGTTCACTTCGCTGTCGTTTAACTGTTGTGAATCACTGAATATAAAAGGACTCTCGCTCTCGCATTGCTAGCCTGTCAAACTGACAGCTGGCATCCCAAATCGTAGTTGTACAGCAAAGTGCACTTTCCATGGCCACAGAAACTTCATTCAACCGACGTTGCTGCAGGCCCTTCACTTCCCCATTACATCATGGAACTATTTCATCTACCGTTGCGCATACACACATACATACATATACAGTTTCACACAAACATTTGTGTTCATTAATCCTTCACTCAAAGCGTAGTCCTCGTCTTCGGCGTCATCTGTCTGTCGCTTGAAAACCAACCCAAATCACTCATACGACCTGTTTTCCCTTCTCCTTTTTTTCGCTACATTTTTTCTACCCAATTTCACTGGCATTTTGCTGTTGTTGTCGTCGATTCAGTTTTCAGCTGGGTTTTACTTACCGCTGCAACAGCTTGGCGCTGCGCTCATCCATCGCTGGATATTGTCGCCCCTTGGACTTGCCGAGGCATTTATTGCGCTTCTCGCTGACAGCCTGGCAATAGAAGCCCTTCTTCACATCGTAGCGCAGGTGATTGGAATAGTCGAGCTGTGGCTGGATTTTGATGAAGCGCTGCAGCTCGTTCATCACATCGATGGGATTGAGACGCAGCTGCTCCCCATCGATGATGTGCACCTGCTGGGCGGGATAGTAGGCCAACCAATGCTCCAAATGCTGGGCATACTTGCCGGGATTCAGGCAGCGGTTGCGTAGATCCTTGAGGGCTCGTGGTGCCGAGTCGCTTGCCGTTATGACCTGCCACAAAATGACAAAAAGGTTACAAAGCAAACAAACATTAGTAAAACAGAAACCGCATGTTGCATGCCCCACCTTCCTCTTACTAGTAGTTTAATGGTCTGGGCGAGACATTTGAAAAGTTTTGGCAGTGTCGAGTGTCGAGTGTCGGGCTTGAAAACATGTCACAAACATCTGCGTGTGCGAGTGTGAGTGTGCCACAAAAGGAGGCAGGTTGGAACACGTGTTAAGCTGGCCAATGCTGCTGGTGCAACTAAACATACTGCAATCGGAATTGAGTTGAATTCAACTTGCCACATGCCGCACGCTACACTTGCCTAAGAGCCATCTCTGCATGCAAATCGAAAAATGATGCCGACAACTTGTTTTTCCATAGCTCACATTAGTCGAGGGAGCTTGGGTGGTGGCAAAGCGCTAGCATGCAGCAAATGAAATCGAAAAGCTATTTTGTGGTGCACCAAATGAATTTTCCCATTTCTATTGCCACAACATGCTGCATCAACAACAAATCGCTCTGCCTTTGTGCATCGGTATTTTCATTAGTTTTCCATGCAGCAATGAAAAGCTCAAGTTGCTTTTTTCAATCTCAAAGCAGCTTTCAAGCTCTCAAAGCAAATACGAATAAATGGCAGCCATCTGGCACAATTTGTATCCGTATCTCAGTTTGAAATTTGCATCTATAACTATAGTATTTCAATATTTGCCCGTATTTGCATCTTTGATTGTATCTCAATCTTTATTTGAATGCTCGAATGTTTCTAACTTTATGTTCAACTCTCTCTCTCTCTCTCTCTCTCTCTATTTTCTTTATATTTTTGTTGTGTGTATCTCTATTGTTATTTGCATCTGTAGCAAACAGGAAGCTATAGAAGATTTCCTTCTGTTTTCCTTTTTGTATCTGTCTCAGTATTGACATCTACAAATGCAGCTCAATTTGTAATAGCATCACAGCGACAATAACTGTAACTACACATTCGAATCTAACAGTATTGTCATCTGTATTTACCAATGTATCTTTGTTTCTAAATGTGGCTGTAGGTGCAGACGTACACATATGTTACATCTGGCTGTATTTCGCATTTTTAATATTTGATTTATTTGTTGCTATATTTTGTATCACATATTATTTAATGAACGCTACAATTTGCAATTAAATTAAATTATGTATTGCACAGACGGCAAGAGGAATCAATTTGCAAAATGAAATGAATAACAATAAAGCATAATTGCAACAATCCAAATTAAATTAAAAATAATCATTAATATTTATAGCACTTCATTTGCATGGCCAAATATATTTGTAATTAAATGTTTCTCTGCATATGCTGGCTGCAGCGTTGTATGCATTATTATATAAATTGTCATGTTAGTGCTATTTATAATATAAATATTTAAAGTGTGCTTTAAATATCTTATTGTCGGCTGTTTATTTAACTTATAACCAAAAGCAAAGCTATTCTCGATCAAGACAAGTTCATATCAGCATCTTTACATCCTACTGTTAATTAACATTTTCTAACGAGTTTAACAGCTGCATAATGATGTGACCAGCCCAGCATAATAGGAATATATTTAACAGGGTTGTTTGCTGCAATTTCACACTCACCTGATAGAAGCTGTAGTTGTTGGCAATAATGTCGCCATGAGCTCGCTGATGCTGGTACCAGGAATAGGCGCGCTTTGCTGGCGAGATTAGGATCGTGACGATCTTGGCATGCGGCAGCAGAGCATGAGCACGCTTGGGCACCGCCTCGCCATCGAAGTAGGTGGCGCTCTTCTCGAACATGAAGCGCGGAGAGCCGACTGTGGTGGGCATGGGGGAGCTGGTGTTGGGCAGCGTGTCCGAGGGAAAGAAGTCCATGTACCAGTCCAGGCCCCGATAGTAATTGTTGCCATTGAAGAACTGCACCTCCTCGAAGGTATCGGGACTGGGAATGTTGCTGGCAATGCTGCCGTGCATCGAGAGGAATGTGTAGAGCGCTGTGGTGCCTGTCTTTTGGGGTCCAATGACTAGAAACTTGGGCAGGGAGTCACAGTTTTTGGTCTTGGACCAGATCTTCTTGTGCCGTGCATCATCACAGGGATTGCCCCACACAGGATCCACCTCCTCGGGATGCAGGCGAAAGTACATCTCGGCCAGCTGAATGGGCGGCGCAGAGGCGAGCTTTAGATTCGTCCAGCACTGCAGGAACTTAATGACCGATTGGAATGTGTAGAGCGCCAGGCGATCCGAGCCATAGTTGGACATGTGCGTCATGAATATGTTGATGGGATTATAGACAATGGTCTGGAACAGCTCGCCCCCTTGTATGGACTCATCCAGCTTATCCCTGCCTCCCGGATAACGATCAATGTACATAGTGTGCGTAAAGAGACCACAAGTCTGCCTGGGCAACACCATGATATTCCGATGAATAAATCCACGACGCAGGCGTGCAGGACGCAAATGAGGATACTCCTCGGTGGAGGTCACCTTAACGTTCCACACACGCTTCCAGGCATGATAGAGCAGCTCGTGGGCAGGATAGACACCCGAGTGATGGGGCGAAATGGAGTAGCCCGAGGTGGTGGGTATGTTGTGCTCCTTGGCAAAGGCATAGTTCAGCTGCATCTCGGCCATGAGCAGAGTAAGATTGTCGTAGAGATGCGGCTGCTGATGCTTCCACATGTGCGAGAACCAATTGAACTCCTGCACGTTCTGCAGCAGAAAATCATCGCCCAGATTCTCCTCTCGCGTGCCATGGTGATAATACTTGCCGGAGAAGCCCAAATTGAAACGGAATCCAGGTACCATGCCACCAATAATCTTTTGTGTGGCAATCAGGGCGCGCACATCGTCTGGCCGCAAGCGTGTGCCCTTCTCGCCCACAAAGATGTCATCGATGTCCACGAGGATCATGCGCTCGAGACTAAGACTCAGCTGGCCATGGCTGAGGTAGCTGAGCGCATCAAGGAACACCAGACGATGCAGCCAAAAGCGCAGACTGCTGCCAAAGAGAACACGTTGTATGCCATCGAGTTGGCCCCGATCCTGCAGCACTGTCGTCAATGGCAGCTGCACTTGGCCCACACTATCCGCCGGATACTCCTGTGTGTTACGCTGCGCCCACTCCACGGGCTCGTAGGTGCTGTGATTGTGCTGGAAGATGGCCCAATCGTCGCCAGGCAAGGCACCCCAGGCAGTTTCGCCAGCGCGCGTCAATCGCAGCACCGAGGAGCCTGGGTTAAGGCTGGCATCTCGCAGTCGCAGATTGGTGTGAATGAAGAGCGGAAAGTCGCGCAACTGGGCGCCCACAAGTGTCTCCTCGCTGGGACTGACAAAGCCCACAATGCCCACCGAGTACTCGCGACAGTATTTATCGAGCAGCTCGCGATTCCACTTGTCCATGTTGAGATACTTGTCCAGATTCTCAAACACAATGACGCCATAGCGACCCTTGTCCAGATTCGTCAGCACTGGCAGACTCTTCCCAGCCACCTCCAGCTTGTATCTGCAAGAGAAGAGAGGGAGAGTTGTTCAAAGTGTGTTGCCAAACTTTTGGCTCAACGTTGTCGGAAGCTGTCAGTTGCAAAGGATACAAGTGTGAGTGCCAAACTGCATGGCAGACTTGACATTAATAGAGAGAGACAAAGAGTGAGAGCCCAGCGTTGCATATGACAAGCGCTGTCAAAAGCTGTTTGCTGCGACACGCAATCCACAGCTGCATTGCCATTGCCAATAAAAAGCGAGTGTTCAGCTCCAGATAAGCTAACAGAAACGACCAAATAAAGCACAAAGGAGACATGAAAGAACACAAGAAGTCAACAAGCTCGTATATAATTGTCACACACACACAAACACATATATAGATTTACATCAACACACACACATTTGCACAAGTTCCCTGTCAACTACTGCTTGCGTAACTTTTGAGTTCATCAAACGATTGCCATGAATATATCAAAAGTTTCTAACTACCGGGAAAAATCAGCATTAAAAATAATTGCTTTGCATATTGAGCGGATTACATTTAATTGGGGAGTGTTCATAAATAAATGGGCAAATACTTAGCTAATCTAAATTGTTTGCATAACAAAAAGCAATTAATATTTACCTGTCAAAATATTGTATAATAAATATAGCAAAAGTGTTGATTCCCTGCAATGACCATGTTAGGCAAATTAAACAATATTTAGATTTATTGGGAATTCAAATAAATTCACTGATTTCGATAGGCAATAAATGCTTGATTGAGTAAAAAGTCGACTTGAGGCTATTTAAATGGAAATAAATGTGGATAAAATATTTTATATATTTTTTAAAGATTTTCATAAATAATATACTGTGTGTTCATATTACAGCTACCCTGTGATATCTCTTTCGCTAATTTATATGCATGAATATTTTATTGCCAATAAATGCAGAAATAAATATGAAATCATATCTGTTGTCTTCTTTACTTTTAAAGGTGTAAGAGGACATTTGTAATAGAGTTTTAACATACAGTTTACTTTTGCCAATTTTCAATTGATTTAAATAAATATGAAAGTATTTCCAATATCAACAAATATGCATGCAGTGTCTTTCAATTTACATGTTTTACACTCTTCAATTCATTTATTAAGATAACTATGCAATTAATTAAATACTTTTAACTCATTTACTTTGCTCCACTCGGTCTTTGTCAATTCAGTAATTAATATGCATAAATAATTCAGACATGCACGCACACATTTGCCATATGCAAAATACATTATACATTTTCACAATTTCTTTTCCAATTTGCATTATGAGCAGCGCTTCAACAAACCTCAACCATAATTGTATTGCACATTTTCGAGCATACACATAAAATCAATTTCAACGTTATTATTTTAAACATTTAGCTGGCTAGTGCAGGTGCTAAGCCACCTCATTTCCCCCATCAGATTGCGTGAATGTGACCCGTGACTGAGTGTAAATAGTTTTGGCATAAACGTGAAAATATTTGGCATGCAGTGGAATTTACAGTTGATTGAATGTGAAACGAATAACTGAAACGAACTGAACTGAGTTCAATTTTGATATATGTATTGTATATATAGCGAATATATAAGCCACAAACTGCATGCGCTCATTTAGCGGGCTTAAAGCTAAACAACGTACAGTACACCGCTAACTGAACAGCTTAAAAACTTGGCCAAACTTGATTCAATATGCCAAACCACGTAAAATCCGAGCGAAATGTCAGAAAAAAATATGATATGCAAAGGCAGGCAAAAGGGATAAAAAGCAGGCCAAGGGGTAGCGTTATTTGGGTTCACATTGTAAATATTTTTACCTCTGCTCTCGGTGCTAGGGCAGAAAAAATAAAAGCGGGAGCTGCAAAAGAGATCTGTACCTTCGTTTTTTCAATGTGCATTCGCTGAAGCATATTAAAATATTTTGCAGGTGGCCGTTCGACGCCCTGTGCATAAAAGTCATAAGGCAAAACATTTTATACTCGCTCATATACCCACAGTATTTATATGAGAGTGTGTGCGAGTGTGGGGGATGGCGGCTGGGGGCGTGGCACATTATTGATAGTTTTTTCGAGCGATGGGCTTGACAAAGCAAAAAAAAAAAAAAAAAATGGAAAAAAAGAGCGCTATGACTTTTGGCCTCAGGACTCGAGTTATGATACGATGAAGGGGCGTCAAAAAGGATAGGGGGAAATGGGAGCGGGAACGGGAATGGGGGGTTGACATACTGCATGCATTGCATATTTTATGGCGCGTCAACACGAGACCATGTGTCACATGGCAATGGGAGCGCACACCACAACATCACCCATGGGACGGCGGGGAGTGCGGTGGTGCGGCAAGGAGCGTCCCCCATTCAAAATGGCCGCTTGTCCAACGGGATATTGAAAAATCGCACGTTGCGCGTTTTGCCGGCCAAAGAAAATAATGGAAAGTTAACTGAAGCGAGTCAAAGATGCGACACGCTCAATGCAGATACACTACGATATAAAGACCATTCGATGGGATCGTATAAACGAATTGGCCTATGACACACTCAGTTAACTGTAATACCCTGGGTTAAAAGTAAATCAAGTTAACTGCTTACTGATAAAGGCGACGAGCATGAGCATGTCGCTTGTTGTCGCTTGCCTCCAGGTGAGTTGACATTCAAAGCGGACTCAAAGTTGACAAAGTCAAGCAAGGAAGTTAAGTGTTAAAATAACTGAGTAGATTAAGTGAGCACTGGATGAATTTGTTACGTTACGTTATAATGTGTAAATTAAGCGTATTTAACAGTTCAATTGTTTATAAAGGAAAATACAACTTTGGATTCATTTGGAAATCAAATATATTTTTAAAGGTTGTGCCTATTTTTAAATATTTTGTTAGTAAATGTTTAAAACACCTTTAAGGTTTTACCTCATAAAGAGTTATGCATAGTTGAACAAAGTGAGGGGATAAAATACTTCTGTGTTTATTATGCAAATATTCTCACCCAGCATTAGATTTAGGAGCCTACTATATTCTAAGGTTGTAGATAAAGCCATAAAACATCTATGAAGTTTAATTTAATAATTGCACTTAAGCTAAAGGCTCACATTTATGTATGTTGTTGTTGCTGTTGTGATAAACAAAAATGATAAAACAAAATAAATAAAATAATAAAAAGAATTAAACATACAAAACAGCTCATTGTAGGCAAAGCAGCAAAAGAGAATTGGAGTAAAATATATTTAAATTGAATAAAATTATATATATTATATATAAAATTGGAAGTCAATTTAAAGTGCCGAATTTGCCATTCATTAAAACAATTTTGCTTAAATCAAAGTAAAACAATTAAAAGAATATTTGATGCTTCGAAATGGACGACAAAGTATTTTTAAAATATACATATATTCCAATTAATTTGAGCAATACTTTAAATTGTTACCGAATACTCAATAAAATCAAGATACTCTTTGTTTGCGCCATTAAATATTTTAATAGCATACTTTTGAGGTGTCAAGTATTTAAAAGGCACCTCGTTAGTCGCAACATGGAAAGCATTAATTAAAGCGTTTTATCAGCACCAAATGTTTGTTTAATTAACTATATAATGACACTAGCGAGTCTCTATCTCTCTCCCTCTCTTACTCTGCCTATGTTTTCTCTGTCTCCGCTTTGCACGCTCATACGCGTTTGTTGATATTTGAAATTTAATTGCTGGCAAAGATAAACCGATAGAGAGAGAGGGGAGCAGGGGCAGACGTTTGTGGCGAGTTCATTTTCAGGCCCGCAGCGGATTTGTTTTAAAAACCCATTAACGGGTATTACTTGCAAGTAAATAAAGCTTGCGTTTTTTAACCAACTATATGTGTGTGTGTGTGTGTGAGAGTGTGTGTGGCAGCTCATTCTCATTTGTTTGCATTTGTACGAGGTGTTAAATTATCCTCAGGATGCACGTAAAACTGCAAATGCCAACGTGAGCTGCTTGTTTGTTGTTTACTGTACTTGTTAACGACGTTGTTGCTGTTGTTGTTGCTGGCTCTTTATTGTTGCTGCAGTTATTTCCTGTTGTTGCTGCTTAAGTGTCTTGCCTCATCCCACCAGACGTCTATCGGTTTGTCGCTTATGCAGCGCATTAAATGAGCTTAGTTTTAGTTGACTTCCCCACTTTGCCGCACTTTGGCTTATACTCTTTTCTTCAACCCGGCTAAGTGTCCCTCTCCCTTTTCATCTCACTGTGTGTGTGTGTGTTGTAATTTCATTAGAACGCTTTAGGGCAGCTTCAACTTGGTGGCATCTTTGGCTTTGCCTTGTTGATATTTGCGTCAGGAAATTAAGCTGCAGGGCTTGAGATAGTGAACGTTTCTCGCTAATCGAAAAATCCACAATATTTGCTATGACATCCTTGGTGAAGACATCACAGACATCGTTGTCTGGCACATTTGATCTTTGTGGCACAAGCAGGTGCAACAACCATTTGAGCAGCAAACAAAATGGGCCAACAACTTTTTGTTGGCTCCGAAAGTTCAGCTGATTAGCTGTGAGAAATGTCGCAATTAGGCGAAAATTCCACTAGCCAAGTTGCGTAATTTTGTCGCCTCCCCACAACACGTGTGGCAAATGGCATTAAACTGTGCCCCAACTTTTGCTGTCGACTAAACACGAAAAATGTGCCAATTCCGAACAAGCGTTTAATTGTCTGGGCATCAATCGATAGAGGAAAACTATTTCTTTGGCAAACTTACTGAACAACTTTTTGCTCAAGTACAATGTTCAATTTGATGGAGAAATTGATGAGTTCTTCGTGTGAGAAAAGGTGCTTCAATAAGTAATTGCATTGCTTATGCCAGCAATTTAATTTCATCCAAGGAAATCGTAAATTATGTGTAAGTTTAATTGAGTTCGATTGATCTATGCAAATGTTTTGACAGATAATCTGCAATGTCGACAACAACATAAACTAATATAGTATAAATGTCGATAAACTGAAACTATTTCTATTGAGAAATTAATGAGCAACTTTAAGAACAAATAACGAATTCATTTAATGGGGAAATAGTTGATTTCTTTGTGTGAGCAGAGGTGTTTCAATAAGTAATTGCATTTCGCATTTCAACTAAGTAAATCGTAAATAAAGTGCAAGTTTAATTAAATTGAGCTCGATTGATATACGCAAATGTTTTAGACTATTGCTGTAATAAATAAAGTAAGAAAGTCGATAAGCTGAAACTATTTCTAGGCAGAAATTAAATACCAAGAGATGAGATCTTTGTGTACAGAAAGGTGCTTCAATAAGTAATTGTTTTGCCTTTGTTTTCTTGCAATTATTTTAACTACGAAAATCGTAAATCAAGAGCATTGAGCTGGATTTGTGGTTTGTCAGCTAATCGTCCAAGTCGTTGAGACCTTCATCATGTCTTAATTAAACTTTATAATGCTTGAAATTGTTTTGCTCGCCAATTTAAAAAGTTGTTAACAACAATTACTATAAATTTAGTTTTATAAAGCAGAACTATCACAAACATTGTTGCCAGTCGACTTTAGGTCACATTCAATTGCCATCCATTAAGAGCTTCAAAATTGAGTAATAAATTGGAGTAATTAACCACTTTTAGCATACTTTTGCATAATTATGCGAACGACTCGCATGCAGGAAAATCAATGTTTAATTGTAGAAGTAAATGTACTTTTTGGCTGAACACGCCATGCCACATTCGGTGGCAGGAATTAAGCTATTTTGGCCATTAACACGACCTACAATTTGCACTTAATATTAAGTATACGTAGAACGTGTAGCAGTCGCATCATTTATACTCGAAACACACACAATCCTTGGCCGACACTTTCCACTCGCTTTTACTTATCCTTAAGCCAGTCGCCTGGCAATCTATACATATATCATAAATAAAAGTCCCACAAAGCAACTCAGTTAGTCGGCTACTCTTTCTCTCTGTCTCTCTTTCTTTTCCTATGACTGTTTCGCTTGCTCAGGACATTAAACAATGTGAAAATTATACAACAAATGGCCATTATATGGCATCGGCAGGGCGTAGGGATTGGAGGGCGGAGGAGCAGCAGGGGAAGCATCTAGGCGAACGAGCTCTGCGCCAGTCGCGGGCAATAAATGAGTTTAAACTAGAAAATTTATTATACGCGGCAAAACTACTTAAGTCGACGGCAAACTCCAGAGCAGCCCAGCTCAGCTCAGCCCTGCCGAGACAAGCAATGGCTCAGCGCACGCTAAGGACACGCAAAGGCAATGTCCTGGCATTGTGGCATCCCGACTTTCGCGGTGGAGTTAGAGAGGACTCCCACTGCGTCGCCTGCTTAGGCCAATATAATCAGACAAGGCGCATGTGGCATGCCATGGGTTGCGGGTTCACTTACGTTGTCAAAGGGGAGGACCACACAGCGAGCAGCAGGGCGACGGCCTGCTGCTTGAGTAATTCAATAAAATAACCAATTTGTTGAAAAATAACAACAAACGGTGCCCCGAGCCCAGCCCAACTTGTCACACAATACAAGGCGGGGCAGCTCGCCCCCTTTACGCAAGGACGAAGCCACCTCTTCACTCTGCACTGTTGGCAATCTGAGAATAGCTGAGGCAACATCAGGCAACAACGATAACAGCAGCCAATGCCCCATCACGTGGCAAGAGTGCTAGAGGAAAATATTTTTTATTTATGCCACGCAGACACACAGGCAGAGCCATACACTTGCATAGGTACATGTATGTTGTTGACTATATTGTATAGTCATGTTTGCAAGGGGTTGACTTCTAGCAGTTGCTTGAGCTGCTGCACAGTGGGACAAACATATTATTTTGGAAAATCTAATTGTAATATATGTATAAATGTTAGGTCTTTTAATTTACAAGCTTACTTGATTACAGGAATATTCGTTTTAACATTCACATTCATAAACCCATTAACATGCATTATGTGGTTTAAATATTTATATTTAATATTTTTTAACATAACTAAAGTGGCATTCCTAGTCATTTCTTTAAATATCAAACTATTATTATTTAAATATTTGAAAATCCTCATGTTAACTGTCCTATTTAATTTTTATATTATTAATAATATAAATTTTATAGTAAAGTCGCTTTTCTATTCATATTTCTCTTTCTATCCCTTTTCCTGTTTCTATTCTCATTCCTAATTCTCATATTCATATTTCACTTTCAATTCTTTTTCCTATTTCAAATTCTAATATATATTCGAATTTAATTTTATAATAATAATACTTGTATTTTAATGCATATTCTTTGGAATATTCAAATACAAGTCATATGTATACATCGATTGTTTTTGTTCACTCAAACTATTGCTCTTCCCCACTGTGCCATAAAATGTTGCAGGTTAACTCCATTGACTTGTGAAAAATTGAAAATAAAAATTTTCCGCGACATTATTAAAGTAAACATTGGCGCAAAAGGGTGTGATTATGACGAGCCAAGGAGTTGTGGCAGCTGCCACATAGACAGGACGCCAACGGGGGCAACAGAGTAGTAGCAATGGAAGCTGCAGAGCCAAACAGCCAAGTCGCGTGACGTTGCCATGGCAAGCTTCCAATTGTGGTGGCTGTTTATGGCGTTCACCATGTGTCTGCTGCTCCTCTGTTGTGTGTTGTTGTTGCTGTGAATTGACGTCAGCCCATAGTAGAAGCAAAGCCAAGCGATTGCTGTTGCTGAAGGTGGTTGTTGTGGCGGTGGTTTGGGGTGGTCGGTGGGCGAGTGTTTCGACTTGGCTTGCGAATAGAGAGCAGAGTAGTTATTGTTGCTGCCTTTTGCCATTTCGCGTTTTAAAAGTTTGGGCTCCCAGTGGCGCAATCAGCGCCAACGAAGCCAACAAAGGATGAGCGCAGGTTCCATGGCTGTGGCGCAAAGCATGCTACATTATTCAGACGCATACACACACTCGCACATACGACGGGGGCGAATGATAACAAGACTGCTGATGACTTCCTGCTGCCGTGCCGTGCCGTGCCTTGCCGTGCCGTGCCTTGCCTTGCCTTGCCGTGCTGTCTGACATGGCTCCTGCTGCTTGGCTGACTGATGTTGTTAGCGTGAGACGGGTGAGACTAGGGAAGCCATACGTTGGCCTAGCACAAAGCCAAATCAAAAATTGAAAATAAGGTTAAGTAGCTATTACCCGCATAATGTGGGCGTGGCAATGGCAATTCCAATGTAATAAACGCGCCAAGACTGCGCTGCTGGCGCCGTCTTTTGGGTTCGCGTAATTACCTAGGAAATTCCATTAGAATTTCACGGCGCATTAGATGCTAACATCGGCAGCCAACTTGGCGTGTTAATGCTTTTGGGGCTACTTGTAGTCCGGCCCCCCCCTCCCCACAAAACACAAAGCCTCACTCAGCCTCTTTCGGGCATAAAAACTTCTGGTGCTGTGCGCTAAAAACTTTTGAATACTTTTCGTCGTTGGCTGCCAGTTTGACTCGCGCTCGGGGCAAATGCCATTTGTCTGCGCTGCTCAAGCACAAAATTGACTTGAGCTGTCGAGCGGAGGAAGCAGGAGGCTGAAACTTGGCAATCAATCAATTGGGCGACGAGGCAACATCAGAACTCGGCGGCAGCTAATTGGGGCACAAAGCGAGCAGCATAGGTGTGCAAGGGGTGTTCCCCAATTAACTGGCCAAGCTTCACACAAACTCTCTACTTCACTCACTCTCTTCTATCTCTTTCTCCGGTGTGTTGCATGTGTGCCTCGTAAAGTCAGCGAGCGCATTTTTCAGTGAGCTAATTGAGTGGCAACTTGGGCGCAATTTGCAGTGTTGCGCGACGCATGCTCATAAATAATTGTTAATTAAGTAGCACCTGCCTCACATACGCACTTGCAACATTCTACACACACACACACACACACACAGGGAGAGCGAGAGATATGGAGACAGTCATCAACTGTAATGAGATGGAGAGCTATCTCGTAATGTTAATGGAATTTGTTGCTGGCTCTGGCCAAGTTTTGTTGCAGTCAACTCGACCCAATGCCCCTGCTGGCTGCAAGTCAACTGTAGTGCTCTAATGAAGTCATTGATAAGCGCACAACAACGACACTCACACATACACACGCCACGCCAGTGCACTGATTAGGTCCTGCAGCAAGGAGTCGACTCAGTTGCATATTCAACTAGAGACAATGGGCGACATGGAGGAGTTGGAGACGAAGCTGCAAACTTCTCGTATTTGTACTTGAAATCTCATTAGACTTGAAGCACTTGGCCTGACAGCAACAGCAGCAGCAGCAGCTACAGATTCTGGCAAACATCCTTGCAGTCACTTGTAGTTTGGCTATAACGACGAAATTTAATTATATAACACAAAGCAATTCGAGCTCCCAAGAGCAACGACAGCATCAACAAAGCTAGAGCACTAGCTGCAAATTGAAATTTTTAGCCTTTTGACTTGTGAGTTGCCCTCTGTCTCCCCTCTTCCCTCTCCCCCTCTGCTAACAACCACAGCTCCTTGTGACGCCTTATAACCGCAATTTGCACACGTGCCCTTAATTTCTCATGTAAAAGTGAAAAGTGTGAAATAAAAAAATAAACTCTTATATGGTATATGCTACTATATAGTACATATATAAAAAAAAATAAAAATTTTATTGAAAAGTTGGTATGCCAACGACCACGCCCCACCACTACCGCCACCCTCTCATCCCCTCGTCCAGCTGGTTTTTATAATTGCGGTTTTGCAGGAGGCTGCCGCCTGCGGTCATTGCGGCCAGCCCAACACAAAGCATTCGCCAGCTAAAGAATTGCTTGCTGTGCCTGCTAGGCAACGGGACAATGGTGCAAGGGGGCAAGGGGCCAAGGGGCAGCGGAGTAGTAGGTGTGCCAAGTAATTGGAATAATGGCTCAAAACGACGCTTACATGCTCTGGACACGAGGATTACATACACTCGCTGTTAAGCTTGCGTTCTTTTAACCAATTTTCTGCAGCAAAGCTTGGCAACCTGACAACTCAAAGCTCAACTAAAAGTTGTTAAAATATGAGAGAGACTAACTTCTATAGTAGCCAGTTGCATTCTTTGCTTACAGCACCATAAAGATTATTATTTCAATTGAATAAAATATTTTAGCACAAAAAAAAAAACAATTTGACGAAGCTCATTACAAATTTAAACTTACTTAAACAAAAATAAGCATAATGCAGTTGAAAACGAGTGCTCGTATTATAATGAATGCCATAGAAACGATGCCGGAAACTAATTTTGAAAACGGAACAAGATTATAGAGACAAAAAGTTGAAGCCGCAAAGTGAAAGCTCATTAAAATTCAAGAGCTTTGCAGAACTGTTTGGCAAAAATGATACCCCTGATATTAGGGTAAAGAAATGCTGACTTGATTGCAGGTAAGATGTGGATGGAAAGACGTAAAGACATGACGCTGCCGGTTTCCGGTGGCCTTAAGAGAGAGAGATGGAGTTTGGTGGTGAGCACTCGACCACAAAAGCATAAGTTGCCAATTAAATTCGGAATGCTTTGCTTGCTTCTCCAGTTTGCCTGCAGCATGCAACCAGCAGCGAGCAACGGGACGGCATTAATTTCATAACCTGCCTTTTTATGGCCAGTTGCCCAAATTGGGTCAACATTGACAATAGCCAGACGCAGACACTGAGAGCAGCCATGCCAAAGGAGAGAGAGAGGAGAAGTGAGAGGGTACGAGTGAAGCAGGAAGAGATGTACGAGCGAAGATAGATGGCAGCTTGCCTGGGCCACTTGGCACTTGGCTGGGCTCACAATTCATTGCTGGTGTCGGTTACGCTGCCACTTCCGGTCGGTTGCCAGTTACTTTGGGGCGCAATAATTGCATCGTTGCCTTTTGCAATTATGCAAATTTGTCTGAGCTAATTGTCTATGGTTCCTCTTTAACACTCGAGCATTCGAGCTGAGCACTTACTTGATGCGATTGTAGACCAGCAACTCGGCAATGTCCCGTCCCAGGCCCGAATACGTTGTCTCCACAAACACCAGCACCTTGGGATCGATGCGAAGACGTGCCTCGGACCGATGATCTGGCGCCGGCGAGGCATCGCGAATGTGCTTTCCCGCCGAGTTCATCATGCGACAGTTGATGATTGGCGCCGGATGCGTGTCACGTTGAATCAGCCTGCAAAGAGACGGAGATTTTATTAGCAAGCGCTGATAAGTATGCCATCATTTTTAAAAGAGAGACGACATTTTTATTATGGATTTATAATACAGACGTGTATACATATTTCTTACAGAAACAACGCTGTGGAGTTCACTAAATTATACTCTTAACGTTGAAGTTAATAATCTATAATCCCTGTTAATATTTCATTCATTAAATACCAAAAAGAATGCATCTCATTAAATTGATTTATTTAGTTCTTTTTGTAAGAAATGTGAATTTATTTACTAACTTTAGTGGCAGCTTAAACAGGTTTAACACAATTAGGCATTATAGATTTCCAAACGATTTAAAACTGTGCTATATATTTCTTAAACTTCTCTATTATTACTAGCTTATTAATAACATAAGTAAGAGGATATTCATTTTATTTAAGCAGCAATTCTGTTCAGATTAAGTCGCCTGAAGGGAACAATTTCATTTGTCACATGTGACAAAAAGGTGTCTTCAAGATAATGAGATTAAAAAGTATTTAAAGATTAAAGACGATTTTTGGTTTCGAAAATGTGAAATGTGCTTCAAAATGTTAGCAGCTGCTTTAAGCGAGTCAAATAACACAAATTCAGTGCTAAGGACAGCTCAATGCATCGCATCAAAGGTTAAAAGCTGGCAAAACTAAGCATTTCTCATAGTTTTTGCTGGCGGCATTCACTTGAAATACTCGCAAAAGCAAAATGCAACGCACAGTTTGCGCCACATTATCCTGGCACTGGCTTTGGGGTTGTCGTTGGCAGTTATAAAGAAAAACCAATTTGAAAAGCATAAGGAAAAGGATGCTCGGCATTTATTTCTTGTATTTACTTAGTGAAGCAGCAGTGGCAACCCAAATGGGGTGTGCACAAATAATCTGTGGCAAGTCAGCCAAAGAGAAGGACCCGCAACAACGTTGCGTATGCGCAATATGACAGAAACAAGCAGCTGCTGCCAATACAATGGAACCCGGCATTGTTATTGTCTGCTCGTTGAGTCTGTTGTCTGTTGTGTTGTGCCACATATCTTCATTTGCATTGCGACTCATTAACAAGCCAACAACAGGACAACAAGGAGCTCAGCTGAAAACCGAGCTGACTCAGAGGGCATCATCTCCTTCATAGACTCCGTAGACTACTCGAAACTTTGCCCATTGTGAACTGCAACTTTCTGAAAGTCCCCCAGCAGTCATGTCCAGTCTCACCTTTGACCTGCATAGCCTAGCCTTGTTCAACTTCTGCTTCGCTTCCACTTCGGCGGAAAAGCATTTTATTATATGGGGCTTATGCAATTTTCACATATCCTGCCACCTTGGCACCAACTGCACACGCAACTAAAAGAACAACAACATCAACAACAAGAACAAGTACGGACAAAGGCAACATGTGTTCAAGTCCTTTGAGCCCCTTTCAAGCAGAAATCCCCAAAAATTAACAAAAACCTATTAGGCCAAGCCCAGGCACAAATGTGCAAAGGCTTTTGGCCCAGTCATCCTTTCTGGCCTTACACATGCAGCTACGCCTTCCAGTTGCAATGAAAAATGTAAATACTTTTAGCATGCGGCAAAGTGAAAGGACAAAACGAGCAAGCCAAGCAATGGCCTGGTTTGCAGGACTCGTCGTCCTATCTCTTTGCCTGCCTGGCACAACTTTGGCGCTGGCAAAACAAAATATTTAGATAGCAAATACACACACACACACACACACACACACAGGGTTCTCACACTCTCAAGTTTATAGACATTCAAAGAGAGAAAGAAAGAGCGAGCACCCCCGAATATATCAGGCAAAAGTTTTCTGTCTCAAATACCCTGTAATCGCAAACATGTGTCGCAGCAAATGATGTACACAAGTACACATTTGAAATGCTATAAATCAAGTAAAGCATTTGGCATTGCCAAAAAACGAGGGCATCATCTGCTTCGGGGAATATCTTTAATATATTAAACTTTGGGCCAAGAAAATTCCCTTAAGTGAATGCCTAAAGAAATGTGTGTACTTAATCAGCGCAAACAAATACGGGAATATTGCGCCTGCAGTCAACTAGCAGAAGCTCACAAGTTAGTCTGTCAGGGAACTGCACAAATAGTGAGCACAAAGCTGCATATAAATGATAATATACAATTTAAAATATAAAGTTATTTCAAGCAAATGCTATAAACATATAGCATATAGCTTTAAATAAAATGTAAAGTAGTTAAATAACCTTTTGAAGTAGAAATGCAAATACAAAGCCAAGTGCTTTAAGCCCTTTGATAATATTTATTTATAGAAATAGGGCTTGCTTTAAATAATTGCAGTTTAATAATATCTAGAAGCTCAAAGCAAAGCATTTTTACTTTAAACTTTGTATAAAAGTTGTCGAGCTTTATGCTTCGCAAAGCATTTAATATTCGTAGTGCTGCAGCTTTGGAAGCTTTTACTTTTGAAGCACTTTTGTAGGTCTTTCGTGAGGCCGATGAAGAAATAGTTGTTGCAGCGCCTTGTTTTCAGTTCGGGCAACATTTGCGTTGCATGCAAGCGAGTCGGGAGTCGGCCAGACCAAAGCAACAGAACGTCAGTCAGCTCAACCTGGCCTGTTTTCTGGGGCTGTTCGCTGTTCGTTATTCGCTGATTTATTTGTGCACAGCACAAAATTTCCGTTTCCGTTTCTATGGCTGGTCGTGTGCACCGTGCAACTGTGTGATGCCTGGCAGTGGGCGGGGTGGGCGTGCTTTCGTCTTTTGTGTTGCATAAATTAGGTAACAAAAAGTCAGTTTATGCATTTGCGACGTGTTATTTATGCGGACGTGCAACAAACTTGGCAAGCGGCAGCACGACGACACGCAAGTGTTGCACTGTCAACGTGGCCGCAGCAACAATTCGCAGTGGCAATCATCGTGGCCAGAACTTATTAGTCAAGTTGAAGACACAATACCCTGGCTGCTTTTATTGAAAATCGTGAGCGCGCACACACAGCACACAGCACGCAGTGCTGGGGACACACACTATTCAGTGGTATTTTATGTGCTGGGCTTTAAGGACAGAGCCACGCCTCCGAGCGTAATAGAAAACCGCCCAACATCCCGACGAGAAAGGGCGGCACGCTCAAACAATAAATCGTATGTAAAAATTTGTAATAAATTTGCAAAGTAGCAAATGCAGCAGCATCAGCAGCAGCAGCAGCAGCAGCAGCAGCAGCCGCAGAGTGGCGGAGTCGGGCGGCCAACGGAGCGCATACGTAATGCAACTGGGATAACGTAGCATAATAAAAAGGCGAAACTGGCGCAAGGATGTGTGCTTTACATACATACGAATGATATATACATATCATATACTATACACAAAGCTATTCGCCATTCGAAATATAAAAAAATGACTCAAGCGCATAAAAAGCAAAAAGCAGCTCAGCTTCAAATGCGAAAGGAAAACGAATTGCAACAAAAAGACAAAGCCACCATTTGGATAAATTGAGAAGCACTGAGAGAGGCGATGCATCAATAACCGCTGCAAGTTTTGGTTACACTGCTACGAGTGTTAGGGCGGAGGGAAAGGGAAAGAGCAAGAGCTGCTTGTAATACGATAAAGGTCGATGATTATATAAGAATTGAAAGCAAAGGATAAGCGTTCGTTCCAGAATAGCAGCAAGAGCTTAGGACCAAAGCCTTGCCCATGTTTCTAATTATTTACGAAGCAGGAGTGTGTTATTTGAAGAGCAAACTGAGGGCAAACGAAGGGAAGTCTTAGATCTGCACTTATTCAGCATATCTAGAGGAATTGGGAAATAGAAGAAAATAACATAAGACAACTTTGCGGTTTTCTGCCAAAAATATAAAAAGAATTGCAGTGTAATGCTTATCGAACATCTGCTAAAAAGCTTTTCCCTTGCAAACCACAGATGAACTTGTTACTTCTTTCAAATAGAGTCCTCTGTTTAATGAGAAACATAAAAAATACGAAAAACTCTACAACTTTATGCATTTAATTAAAATTTCCGTAATTTGTTTTCGCTTTTTAAAAGCGCTGAAAATTGTCATTTAACGCCGTTCATTAAAAGGAAGTTCAACTGTACAATTGGACTGCTTATTCGCATAAATTTCACTGCCAGTGCAAGTCATTCGCACTTCAATATGCTAACGCCTGAGTTATCTCAACCAGTTCTCAACCCGTCCCTTAGTTTTTCATTTTGCATACAATGAAAAGAAATTGCTGCCACTTACATACAATGCGAATCACAAAGAGAGGCGCAGCTCAGGCCAAAACGAACAGACGGGTCCAGACGAGTCGAGCTGCGGCTTATGCAGAAATTCCCAAAACGATTGCGGTGCTGGTTCTGCCAATTTTTTAAGCGTTCGACAGCAAGTGGAAAACGAGATGAAAACAGAGAAGCAACGAGCAAAAAAAGTCGAGCCGAATAAAAACAGAAAAGTTAATTAAATAAATCAAGCAAGCCAAGTTCAATTGGATTGCAACGGAAATGAGTGGTAAAATGCCGACAGACCCAGAAGCAGAGCAGAGACGGCATCAGGATCACAGAACGAACCGTGCCCATTCCAAAAGCTGCTGCAACAACACAGTTCGCCAAATGAACTGTGAACGTGAGGTGAGGAGAAATGGTCGACACGTTGGCGTCGTCGATGGTGGCCAGGATGTGTCAGGATATGCAAAAGGCATTCGCATCGCCAGTCCACTGGGTCCCTGGAGCAGCGTCGGTTTGTTTGTTTGTTTGTTTGTAATTGCATTTAAAGCAAATAAATGTAATTATTTATTGCATTTCGCCAGCAGTTGACGCTGCCCAGCAGCAACAGAACAGCACCGAACAATGGGAGCAAAAGGAAGAGCATGTCCTGCTGCTGGCTTAATGAAAATCATCGTCCTGCGATAATCGTTCAGTTGTAAGTCTGCGACACTTGCAACTGCCACATATTGGCCATATGTAATCACTTTTTCAAAACATCACACACACACACAGTTCCGATGGATGCCCTGTGGCATTTGTCAATTATAATCGCATTTCGCATTTACATGTTTTAGTCAATTAATACACGCAACTTGTGTTACATGACGCATACGTCATGTTGCACACAGAGACATAGAAGTTGTGCAGTTGTGTGCTTAAATATTTGCACAATTCACTGAACTGCCAGAGTAATTTATGTGTTTATTATCGTGCCAGCCAGACGCGCATTTTGTGTTTTCACTGTAGTTTAGTTTAGTTAGTTAATGTTCTTGGCACCAATGACATGCCTTCCAAAAGCCTAAGGGGCGAAATTCAAAACATCAAATCGCATTTATCGCACTTAACACGCAAAGCAAATAGACCGCCAACTACAATATATGTATACTCAAATACATGTATAAATTGATTCATGTATATGAATATATGTATATATAAATCAAGCAATGTGGCTTATAAACGCAACGCGCAGGCGACAAGCAAGATGCATTTAAATTATTAATTTTTCGTGCTTTTAAAACCCCTTTATGGCAAACAATTTAATCAATATTTGCATAAAGCAATTAAGTAAAAATTATCTGAAAATTGCAATCATTGCTATTCAAGGAAACTTTAATAGCATTCACAAAGAGATGCATTTCTTAAATATGCTTTAATATTGCAATTAAAGTGTACTTATAAAAACGTATTGTTTAAAAATGTAAATTTGTGTGATTAATGAAATAATAAAAAAAATGTTCAACTAAACAAAAAGCAATTACAATGAAAGGGGAAAATAATTGAATAAAGTCTAAAATGTTTTCAATTAACAATCAATGTTTAGCTTTTTGAAATATACCACATTTTATATCAAGTTTTGATTTATTATATACTAGTTCTGTCATGGCGTATGTCATTTTTTTATAAATGTATTTTTTGTATAAATGTTTTACAAATGATTTTTGTTTTCATCAAGGATTGTAAATTGTCATATCGTTGTTGACATTTTTGTCGTGTCTCTTGCATGTTTAGCATTACAAATCAATTACAGCAGGCTGTCATGTTAGTGTGTGTGTGTGTCGGTGTGTCGGTGTGTATTATGACTACATGCAAATCACGTAGGTTTGCATTTTGCCAAAATGCGTTTTGCACCTAAAACGACAGCTGCAACAGCAACTACAACTACAACAAAAGCAGCCAACATGCGAGCGGTTGTGTTGTGTGTATGTATGCAAATAATGACAGACAGCATAAACAAACACGCACATCAGCAACTGGCGACTGGCTGTCGCCGAGGGGCAAACCACAGTCAGACCAGAGCAGACCAGACGCAGGAGACGAGGGACAGGCACGTCACATGTTTCCGCTTTTTGCACGTAACGGACGGATGGACATGAACACGGACAGGATACGGATCCACACACACCCATGCACAGCCTGACGCTCCCACAGACTGTCAAAAGCATTTGAATTCATTAAAATTGAGCAGATTTGACGCACAAGTAATTTGACTTGAGCCTCTCAAATTGCCATCCTTTGGCTGTGGTCCTCTCGGCCGCTCTGATTGATGATGTCCACTTTGAACAACTAATGAACTTTGCCACAGTTGAGCTCGTAAATTAAATTTAAAGTGCAGCAGCCAAGTAAATATTTAATAATCAACTGGATTACAAATATAAATAACTTTTTTGGACGAGCTGCAGCTAAGGTTGCCATGCAAAGCTGCACTAGAAACCAAGTCAAGGACTTGCAGCTGCTGCTGCTGCTGCTGTTTCTGATGAAAGTAATCAAAACTTTATCCGTTGTTGTTTGTGCATCTGCAGGCGTGTTGCACTTAGTTGGGGCACTGCGTTTTCTACCTTGAAATGTTTGTATATCATAATTGCGCGCAAAAGTAGCTAACAGCCAGATGAGTTTCACCTTTTACAGCCACCTCTTCTCTTCTCTCTTCCACACCCGCTAGGAAGTTCGGGATTTCTTGTTATTCACAAATGAAAAAGCTAGGGAAACACAGAAAAAAACGAAACTAGTGTGAAAAGCAAATAAATATACAGGAAAAACCTTTTTAACATTTTTACTTATGCACGCAATTAAAAATTATGAGAAATATTTGCCAACTTCCCTACTTCTATCCAGAGGGCCAAGTTGGGTTCATAAGGTTCACACAGCAATCTCTAAAATACCTACACACATGCACAATGTTGAACACGGAACTTTTAGTTAACCGAAGGTGTAAAGTTCAGTCTGCTGGCTGGCTCATTGGGGAAACTTTGGAAAGCAAGTCACATAAAAATCGTTGATCATTCTGCTAAGAAACAATAAAAAGGAAAAACTAGTTAAAAACTTTGAGCAGCTCCAAATACTGTTGAATAAAATACACACAAATACAGTAAGAGTACTAGAAGTTTTACGGTACAATGAAGTGCACATATGAAGTGGTTTGTGTGCAGTATCTGACCAGCTTGAGGGCTTGAGAAGCGCAGAGAAGCCACTGCATCGTACAACAGCTTATCTGGCCAGAACTTGCTGGCAAAGACAAAGCTTTAAGTACATTAAACTGCAGATAAATGTTTACAATTGAAGTATACACATAATTGTTTGCCTATTGAGTTAATAGTATTGACTGACCTAAAAGATGTTACAGTTAAACATTGCCAGATGCGCAGAGAAGAGCAGACACCAGGGCAATTCTGAACTTGCACAGTTTGAGAAAAGCAGAGAAGTTAGCTTAGTTTAGTAAGTTACAAAAAAATAGCTTTTGCAGCTAGCACATTAAAGAACTCAAGAGTATTAAAAGTGACTTTAAAAAGCTTTGTGCAACATTTGACAAAGCGAGTTGCGACCACTTTGACTGGAGATTTTTCAAGCATGTCAGAAACAGACAACAAGTTGAAACATATTTTTAAGTGGTTTGGCGTTACGTTTAAAGCGCCTTTTGCTTGAGTCTGTTCATTTGCAAACTTAAACAGCATTTCGATGAATATTTTTGCGCAATTTATTCGCTTTGTTGTTGCAACAAAATACACAATGCGGCAGGCAGTGCAACATGAGCAAAAGAAACTTTTTCAACTGCTGTTCGCACCTGCTATACACCTGTCCATTATTACAAAAAGAGAATTCCCTTTGAAAGTGCAAAAAAAAAAAAAAGAGAAAATCCAATCAAATGTGAACACAACAAACAGCTGGACAACAGTCCACTTCAATACAATGGAAATGGTTGGAAATGCAGGATAAGTTTTTGAAGGGAGTAGACAGTAGGGAGAAGAGAGAGGTACTCACCCATAGACCATGTCGGTGCCCACGTAATGCGTATAGTAGAGAATGCTAACCACGGTGATGGCAAACAGTACGTATACGCAGCGTCGCACATTGATGCCATAGCAGCGACGTGCAATTAAATTACAACAACTGTAAATGGTTGAGGCGCCACCACCGCTGCCGCTGCCACAGCCAATACTCGTTGATGAGGTAGAGTTAAAGTCGTAGTTGTTGCCGCTGCCATTGCTTTTGGCCTTGTACGTGACAATGCCGCTGGGCAGAAAACCGTTAGAAGTGTGCTCCGCTGCTGCTGCTGGCAGCAGCATGGTGCGATCTGTGATGTGATGTGTATGCAGGTCAGTGGGGGGCGTGGCGGGGCCATGGGCATGGGGATGTGCATAGCCATTGCCATTGCCATTGCTATTGCCAAAATGCTTATTGAAATGGTCGCAATTCGATGTTGCATCCACATCCGCGGACGTTGCATCCACATCCGCAGCGGCATCCGTTTGGGTGCCGGTCACGCTCGTACGACCCAATCCCGACTGCATTTGCGGCTGCTTAATGAGTTTTTCATATTTTGTCGATTTGCCAGGCAGTCGATTTGCAATGTTATACGTTGTGGTTGTTGCTGTTGTTGTCGCTGATGTTGCTGTTGTGGTTGTTGCTGTTGTTGTTCCTATTGCTGCGGTTGCTTTTGTTGTTGTTCTTGCTGCTGATATTGTCATATTGTTGTTGGACTATCAGTCGGTGGTTACGGCAATTTGAGTCTATATATATATATATGTATTCTCTAGGTATATGTATGAATTGCTCTCTGTCTATATCTCTTGTGCTCTCGCTCTCTTTGTCTCTCTCTCTAATTGGCAGCGTTTGCTTTTGGGGATATGTTTGAAATGTTTAATAGAACACACGTGTTTGTTTTCTTTTATTTCCTTATGGCACTCGTATTTATCAATGTCTTTATTTATATTTTACTTTCACTCGATTTACGCTTCAAATTCACTTTTCAATTCGCCATTTGATATGTTTCCAAATTTTTAAATATTCATTTTGCTTGGCCATTGTGGCAGCCCATCAAGTAGTTGCTGTTGCTTCGCCAGCTAGCGTTGAGGGCCATTATCAGTCATATGACAGACCCAGTTTCAGTTGCACCAACACTATCAGGCATTGACTGGGTCGCTTGCTCGTCTTATCTGCAAAAGACGGGAAACATTAAATAAATAATTGTAGCTGATGAGAAAAGTAAACAAATAGCAATAGTTTAATTTTAGAGTAATTTGTAAATGGATCAGAGTGGGCAACAAATTGATGACTTTGAAATAAAATAAATGTAATTTTACTTCAAAAATGTATTTATTGTAGTAATATTATTATATTACTGCCAGCATTCATTACATCTAACATACTTGGCATAACTCTGTCAACTAACCAACGTTACGTAGCCGCCCCGTTGACATTCATGAAGTCTCAAACTAATGCCCCTTTTTCTTTATCTATTCATATAATACTGGCGTTGGGCGCTATTTGTCAATTTGCTAGCATTTCAAATTGAATGTAAACAAAATGCTGATAAAACTGCAAACAAAACGAGGCGACCGCAAAGTAAACTCTATATCTAGCTGTAGATACAGATGTTTCTATGTATATCGATTATCAAGTATCTTTTTGTGTATTTCGATGTATGTGTGTGTGTCGCTTAGTGTGGACTTAGCCATTAACTGCACATGTGGCTTACTTTAATTGCAAATGGCTGCGGCTGTCGCCCAAATAATGACAACATACTTTTGGGCGCTTTACGGCCCAACCAAATGAGTCAATAATGAGGTTTAGATGAGCAACAACAATATTTGCCCAGGTTCCTCTGCCTCTATCTCTTGGCGGGCCCGCAAAACAAACATTTGTCGACACATGTTCGTTGGGATAGAAAACACACACTCGACGCAAGCCAAAGCGGAAACTTAAAGCAAGAAAACGGAAGCTGGATTACTAGTGAGATCTTGGCGACATCGAAGCAAGAAAATCAAATAATGATGTATTCGGAAACTGCTCAACTTACTTGAATTTCCTAATGGAAAAATCAGTTTAAATATTGTTAGGGGCTCAGAGTGAAAATGTAAACTCAATATTAAATAATACGATTATTAAACTCGACCAGCCTTAACTTTCAACTTTAGTCACATTGAGTGCTATTTATTTATTAAATTCAATGGGAACTTTGCAATTCCTTGTGGAATTGAAATTAAGTGGAATTCCTTAACAAACTGACCTGAAGTACCTTTTGAGTTCGGAGCATTTAATAAATTACATTTCAAGTATTCTGATGATTTCTTTTATTAACTTGACAAGAGTTTAGCCATGGCAACTGTCAACAGCAACTGACGGCAAGTTCATCACAAGAACAATGCGAACAACAACTTTGCCATTCATTCTCTTCACTTTTCACGTAATATTTGTATATATATATTTAGATGTATATGTAAAAGTTAAGGCCACAAACCGCTTTTGAAAGACACTTGCAATAATTTACAAACAGCATTTTTCTAACTCGAACACAATGACTGGCTGACAGACTTGGCAGACAGACGAAGATGAGTGCAGACAACAAACAATATATTTTTGCTGCGTTCTTGGCCTTGTTTTTTGCTCGCTTACAAATTTATCATTAAAATGTCAGAACTTAAATTGATTCAAAAAGTTTAGCCTGCTGGCGAGTGACAGAAGAAGCAGCCGACATCGCCGCGACCACTCTGTTTGCCACTGCGCTCCGCCCTCCGCCCACAATATGGCAATCCTGCCGAGTTGTGCATTGTCACTTAGGCACAACTTTTATTCTGCGTGTGCGGCTGCTGTTTGTTTGCGTCTTTGCTGCATACTTTAAGGCGCGCATAAAAACTTTGCTTTCTTCGTTAGACAAACTTGTTTAATTTCCTCTTCAATTGTGCATGCAACCACCTTCACCAGCACCCTCACCCCATCCCCTTTATTTGGTCGTCTTTTCTGGGGCATAAATACTTTATCTAAACTTTTGCATCAGTTTGTAGGTTGTTGCTGATTTGCTTGTCCAACAACTGACTCCAAGTCTCTGACTGTCTGTACTACTCTGCTTGGCACTCCCCCTGACTGCCTCTGGCTATGCGAGCGTTTCTACAACTAACTGTATACTTGTTTTTATTTGCTTGTATTTAGCTGTGTAGTTGTGCAGTAGCTCGAGCTTGCCTCAAAATTTATGTGGCATACACTTTTCAATTTACATCAAATATTTATGTTTGTCGCCCGCTCGACAACTTATTTCCCCCATCCATCCACCGAAGCGCTTACTATCACTCCTCACAGTCAAAGTTCTCCATGCGGCATTTCTCAGCTTACCGTTTTAATAGTTATGTATTTTCTGGCTAATAACACATGTCTCTCAAGTTCTCATGTCGAGTTATTTCGGTATGGTACTTTTCAATTTGCTTGCAAGACGATTCCATTTCTGGCATTTGTGTTTATACTACAGCCTCATGTTGCACACACATGAGGCTGGAGGGGAGGGACTACTGTGTGATGTCGAGACAGGGGTACAACCATTAAACAATTTGCTGAGCATGTTGAAAACTTAATGCCACAAACTTCGCGCCTTGCTCTTTAAGACAGAAAACCTCTACAGCTTCGTGGCTTCCAAGTTTTTCCACTGCCCTGCTACCCCTCTTTCCCCCCTCACACACACACATACTCATGCTTGGTCTTGCCATTCAACTCACTGCTGTTTCTGTTATTCTTTTTGCTGGCCTTTTTCGTTTCTTTAATGGTTTTGAAAACTATTTATTTTACGATACATTTTGTTTACATTGTTGAGCTCTGCTGGGGCATCGTTTACGAAAACTCCCTCTCAGCAGACTTTCAGCATATTTCTCTCAATTGCATAGGGGGGTGTGGCAACCGGTGCAATAACAACAACAACAACAACAACAACTGCAATAACCACAACGCAACACGAACAACTGAAGCAGCTGGAACTATAATAATGAGCAGGAAGAATCAGCTGCAACACGTCGAAGTTTTTATACTCTTACAGAACTGATAGAATTAATTGTTTGTTTTATAAATATGCTCTTTAAAAAAACTCAAATAAAATAGGAGTATTAAGAAACTTGACAGAAATGTTAGCGTAACCAAAATTTCATCGATTGTTTTCTTCATGAATAAATATATAAATATACTTAAATATCTGCTAGAATTATGCTGACGATTTGAATATCGACATCTTGTGTCAGGAACATGTTTTGTTTTATGTCAAGATAACATTTAGTATTTCAACAACCTTTGAGTGCTGTCTGTTAGCCCCCAATTAAATATTCCATTATACGCAGTTATAAATAACTTTGATTGGTGACTAATCGTCGATTGTATAGACAGTTCAATCTTAATGAGTTTGACCTACAATTAGGAGGAAAACAGTTTATATAAAGCCCAAGAGAAATCGATTATGGTCGCAATGCTAGGAGTGTGTGTTAAAACAACAATTGCTGCAATAACAACAGCACCGAAGTGTGCCCCAGAGATGTCTACAACCTATGTACACCCGGCTGCCTCTTTTAGCCTCCTCCTGGTTCCCTACAGTCAACGCCTCTTTATTATTTTTACTTTTTCTTATTTCGCTGTTTTTGGCTGCCCATTTATCAGTCAACATTCAGTCGTCGTTGCTGCTGCTGCTGCTGTTTTTGTTGCACTTGTGTGTTGTTATTGTTGTTATTATTGTTGTTGTTGTGTGCTTTGTTTCGTGCTATTTGTTTGTCTGGCCCTTTTGCGTTTTTTGTTGGCTTTTCGCGCGTTCATGGCTTGAACTCCCCCGTGGCGCGCACAAAGCTCCCTCTAAGCACCCTCCATGCAACTCCCCCCCACCTCATTGCTTACCTTCCCCCACTCCCTGCTGCCTGACAGGTCAGACATATTGATAATCGTTTTCAATTTGTGTTGATTTTGCTTCCAGTGCCGAAAAAAACAAAAGAAAACATACAAAAAAAAAAACGAGGGAAAAACGGAAAATGGAAAAAAAGAAAAACAATCAATTGTCTGCAGTAAATTGAATGCAACGCCAACATTTCCCTCCGCGTATGGCATGACTTGCAGAACGCATCTAACTTAACCCACTGACGCCCCCCACACACTATCGACTACTGACTCATTGGCCAGACAATTGTCAGACGCCTGTCTCTGCCCCATTTGACTGATGAATGCAACTTGAAGCTATTCAGTTGCCTTGCCCACCCTCTGCGACTCCCCTCCCCTCTCCAATCAGATCGTTACGTCGTTGCGTAGGCATCACATTTTTCCCTCTTCGCACAGCTAAATGCTCCCTCCATAAGCAATTTGTGTGCGTTTAATGAGTTTTCACACTTTAGCGCTTGTGTCTTTGGTCTTTGAGTTTCAAATTCTTCTGCTCCCCTCAATGTTATGCTGCGTGCTTGTTTCTCATCTTTTACGTTGTCATAAATCAATGCGACTGACATCAATTGCTGCATGTGCTGAGCTTTACACAGTGGCTGTCCAAACACGTGGGCTGAGCCGGCAGGTAATCACGTTTCTATATAAAGCTATCTGCGGGGGAGTTAAGACAGTCAGTCAGTCAGTCAGTCAGCAACCAAGAAACCTCTCTCTCTTCAGGGAGTTCCTATATATGGCGAAAGCGATTAGGTTTGCGATACCTTTCAAAGAAAAACTAGCTTAATTATAAGTCGAAGATTGTAAGAGCTGATTGAGTTTCTTGGAATGCTAAACACGTTTAACACGGCATTAATATAGTGTGTTCAAAACTTATTAAGAAGTAGATTCATTCAGTATCAACAAACAATATTTGAACAAATCCAAGATTTAAAGAGTTGGTTGAAAAACAACATTTAACAAAATACAAAGCAAAAGTGAAAATTAACGTCATAAGTTTAAAATAGTCAAAAGTGCCGAAGGCATATAATTAAACTATAATTTCAAAGTCGTTAATACTTTTTGTTCACTTTACTTTAACTCAAGCAAAGACATTATAGTTTTTTTTTGTTTTGCTCAAATGTGTCCAACTTTTAACTGCTGCTCAAGTTGATTGCACATTAAACGTTAAATATGCTTAAATTACTTATAAGTCGACAGACACTTGGCTAATATTTCAAATTGCCTGCCAAATGTTCTTGCTATAGTATTTACAACTCCCCAGCTTGTGGTACTTTATACACTCGTAAAAGTTGTTAAAACTCAAATTTGTAACAATTAGAAATGGTCTCTCTCTTTTCAGTTGTTTGAGATACATTTAGATTCGAGAGACACTTTCGGGGGTATCAAATGTGACTCACTTGACAACAATTCCCAGGCTGCATGCGGCGTAAAGTGTCTTTTGGAGTGTGCACAAGTTGTTGTTATTGCTGATGTTCTAACATCGCTATAGCCCAGGCTGCATACCACTTAAGAGATGTCACACTGGCTTCTCTGCCTGTTGTTGCTGTCAATTATACCCCACTTATGTTTATATTGCGCTGAGGGTGACAATTTCACATGCCGATCTATTTGAAAGCAATTTTGATTTGCGAAAAATGCTTCAAGTGGAAATAGACAGAAGACGCATAAAAGATCCATTAGGAGAGAAAGTAATAAATAGTTTTTATGTACGTGTATATTTAGAAAGAGGTCTGCCTCCCTTTTAGTGTTGTTGGTTAATTAAAACATTAGCAAATAGCTTCTCTCTGGCTCTTGCTCTTCGACTCGACTCGACTCAACTCAACTCGACAGACAGCGCACAGACTCAACTGACTGACAGCTCGGCCGCTTTGCCATGCAACATGCCACATGCCACATGCCACACAGTTCGAAGCGTGCTTAAAACACAAATCGTGTACGGTTTGCCAATGCATTCGTCCAATGGTCCAACTGTGAGCCGTTCAAGGAGACACTTGCAATGTGTTCATTTGTAGATTTTCTCTGCTGATTTCAATGAAGGGGACCAACAAGATGATGGTGTTAGGCGACTCCGGAGAGGTAGGCAGAGTGGGGGATGGACAGGTGGCCTGTCGGTATGACCCAGTTTCTAAAAATACTGTAGCAAAAGCAATAAAGCAAAGGCAAAGTGTTTGAATGTATTTTACATCGATTTGATTTTATTTCATTCGCTTTCAAGTGCCAAAGGAACTCGAGAGCCCCGGGCGAGCAGGGAAGTGTGAATGAAAAAGGAGGGAAGGGAATGCTGTGCAGTCAGCAATTTGCCAGCAATTGGAAAACTGTTTGCCTGCCGCCGGCTAATGAGAACTCGTCGAACTCGCAAGAGTTCTACTAACAATGGCAAAGCATTTTCATTTTTCCACATTTTCACATTTTCACATTTTGCGCAATTTTGCCACGCCAAACTAATTCAATTAACTTCAATGACGTCACCAGAGGCTGCTGTCTATATCGCTGCCTCTGCCTCGGGATGCTATTACAAAAGTCGTGGCATTGAATTTATTTCTAAGCCAACGAACGCTTATCTCTTTCCATTTCAATGCCTATCGACTGAGTACTTGTGCATATTTATAATTACGAGTATTGGATCGAATATATATTCTATTCTGATGACGCGGCAGCAATAAATCGAGCACAGTGGTACATTATGATCACAAAGGCGAGGCGCCATCAATAATGTGATTAGTCTGACTAAGCGATCGAAATCAATATATGTCATAAAAAATAAATCTTAATTTATTGATTTTTATCTATTTTGTTGATCACTAACAAAGTTCTTAAAAGAAAATAATGATTATTTTGTTTTGAGTCTTTTTTCTTTGAGTCTTGAAGTAAAACTCAAAAGACATTTATTGCCAACTAAACACAATAATAAAAAATTAAAAGAGTAAGCAATCCATTTGTTAATAAGGCAATTCCAAGAGTTATATTTTTTTCAACAAAGAAAACACTTAATCTCTGCTCTCTTTAATTGATAACATAAATCAAATAAATATTTTAATATTTTAGTATTTTTAATTTTATTTAATTTTAACTCAACATTGAATCCTTCTTGTTCCCCTATAAAACATAAATGGCTTTCAATCTGTGCATACTTAATCTGTGCTGAATTTCACTTGCTGCTCCCACTGTGCCGTGTGCCACAAATTGGGCCAGCGATTCGTTTTAATGGACGCCCACGTGGGCACGAGCATCGAATCGAGTCGTTTCGAGTCGCTTCGAGTTGGGTCGTCCCTCGTCTTCGCTATCTGCAGCTTAACCTCCGTCGTCTGCTCCATGGTCTGTGTCAATGTCGCTCTCTATTTGTACACACAGAGTTACAGTCAGAGTTAGTCGGCAGCTGGCGGGGATTGGAAGTTGTGTTTCTGGTTCTGGTGTTGGCTGATCCCCATGTCGTTTCGACCGCAAGCGATTTGTGGCCACAGCCAAAGCCACACCCCTTCTGGAGGCTGCAAGTGCAGTCAACGATTTGGCTAAGATTTTCGGCGTGGGTTTTTCTCAGCCCACGCATGTCTGATTGTTGTTACTGTTGTTGTTTGGTGAGTGACAGTAAAGCTTCAAATTGCCGACAAGCGTGGAGCCAGAGGAAAGTGCAGATTACAAAGGTGGATTGGGAGTGTCCCCCAAGGGGCAAGGGCAGAACCCAGCTGCTTGTGCTGCTGCTGCTTCAGCTGCTGCTTCAGCTGCTGCTAACGATGCGTTGGTGTTGCCTTACGGTGTTGGTTCTTTGTGTAATTGACTAGGCGTGTAACTGGTTTTCAATTGTTGTTGTTGCTTGTTTTGCCCGTTGCACGCTGTGAGCTCCAAAGTTGCAATTGCTTGCATCTGTGGCTACGGATTATGGGGCAGCCAATGCAAATACAAAATATTCACACAACACAAAACTTGCTTTCATATATGACCCACAAACTGCTCATGATATGAGTACAACTATAAAATGGAAGTGAGGAAGGCGGGGGGTGTCAGCAACTAAACCGAACTCTACTGAACTGAGCCGAACCGAAGTGAACTGTCAGAAAAGCAAACCGATAGAAAGCACACACTCCACTCAAAGTGGGCAAGTTTGCACCGAGAACTAAGCTGCCTGTTAAAAGGATGAGCTCTGGCAAATGTGCTGCTCAAAATGTTGCACTGTTTGGCTTAACTTATGCATAACAGGCGAATGAGTGCGATGCCATAAGTATTCATGAGTGTATTCATGTGTTTATGGCAGTTTTGATTTCATTTTTATCTATGAACTTTGCTTTTAACAAGCAACTTGCCAAAGCTATCAAATACTTCACTTGGATGTTGTTCAAGCACATTCTCAACCTGACTTTCCTATGTCATGAACGTATATAAAAACAGTAGCCTGATTTTAATTAAATTGAGTTGGCATAGAAAACTAATATGTACATTGTATGTAAAGGACTTTATTACTTTTATTTCAAAAACTATATTCGACAGAATGTAACAAAACTTGTTCGTCATAAATTAATAATACCATAAATATATTTATATATATTATATATTTAGAAACAAGAATTTCTTTTATAGATTTTTTGAGAAAGATGTTCAATTCAAATGATACATAATCGCATTAAACCTAAGCTCATAGCTGAGATAACATTGTTTAATAATTTAATTTTGATAGTATGGTATTTTGATTTTCTTTACATTAAGAGTGTAATTGTTTTCTTCTCATATAAATGAATTCATTATTTGAGTGCTTGAATAAATATCAAGTTTTTAGCTTATATTAACTATACATTTATTTTATTTAAGCTGCTTTCTATATATAATATTAATATAAAACATAAGAGTCAACTGCAAAAGGCTGCATTTCTTTCACTTAAAGACTTTGCGTTTTAGTTGCCATAAAAGCAAAAAGACCTTAACCAAATGATTTAAGTTCGTCGAGCTTATCTAAAGGAAACTGTGATAAATTGCTGTACAGTTACAATATATACTCGTATACCATGGCCACGCCCTCGTCAACAAATTACACACTTTGGCAGAAAATTGCAGAGTCCTTTGCCAGGACAGCAGAGCAAATATCATATGCAAAATGGTTGCAGTTTAGACTAAACTTTGTGGCAGTCGAATGCGTATTCATTTGCAACGTTGTGTGGCATGTGGCATGTGGCATGATTGCTGTTGTGGCTGTCTTCAGTTAGAGGATTGAATTGCGTTAAGTCGGCAACCGTAATGCAATTTAAGATATTTGTCATTCAAAAAGGCTTTGGCTTTGGCTTTGCCTGATGACTCTGCTGCTCTTTGATGCGCATCATGAGAGTAGTTGTAATCGTACTCCCATTCATATTCATATTCATACTCGTATAAAATCAATTATGTACACAAATTCAGAGATGCACAAGTACAAATTGAGTTGCCTGGCCTAATGAAATCTGTTGTGCAAACCGAGTACTAAATAGTTGCAATGGGCTTAAGCAATTTCGCAATCTCTGGATTCCTGCATCACATAACAAACAAAATATTCGAAATTACAGCTGTAAAGGGAATGTGGCAAGAGACGAAATATCAGTCAAGTTGATGGAGATATATGGAAAGCCAAAGCTTTGGCTTTTCAAATGGCCAACAGCATGCTGTGCATCATTTAACCCATCCAGAGTGGGAGGGATAGACACACAATGCCCCAGTGTGGTTCTAAAGGGAATTCCCAGGCTTTTGCTACTCTATCATCAATTTATTATGTTATTTGCGTGTCTGCGTATGTGTGTGTGTGTGTGTGTGTGTGTACTAAAATTAGTTAATGAACCTGAGCTGAATGCCATAATGAAACCCCCAAGCCCAGCGGCTAAAGCCGCACCCCGCTCGCCTCCCTTTGTACCTGCCTGCAGCTTGACCAGCTAACTGTAAACCAAGTTGTGATTGAACAGGCATAAAGCTTGTTATTGCTGTTGTTGTTGTTGTTGTTGTGTGTGCAGTGTGTATAAATTAATTCCCCAGGTTAACTGCAGAGTAACATTTTATAATTAAGCCAGCTGCATAATTATGATAGCCCTCACACACTGGAAGCAAAAGCTGAGATACACGCAATTGGCGACATTTAAACACGCAACGTTAACCCAACAATGCCGGAGAATGCCAATGAAAATAACAACAACAAGAACAACAACAACAAGCTGATTATCATAATGAACATCAACATCAACGCCAATGACGACGCGACTTTAATGACATGAGCATGGAGCGAGGAGCCACCCACTCCCCATCTACGTGCAATGCTATCCGGTTAAGTGGCGTCTGTCCTCAGGTCTCCTTGTCTGTTTATCCACGGCTGGCCGCATAATCGGCGCTTGGTCGGTGCCCCGAGTCCTGTGTATTTATACACAAAGCCCGAGCCATCCGCAAAGTGTCCCGTCACGCGTTTGCCACTGATAGTCATCGTCCTGTTCTGTTCTGTTCTGTCCTGTCCTGTCCTGTCCAGTCTTTTGTCCAGTTCAGTTCTGTTCACTTTCATCTCTTGTTTTTCGTCTTTATTCCATGTCTTTTGTCAGTGTTGGACAGTGTCGCATTGGGCTGTTTCTCCTCTTTTTTTTGGCCTTACTCATGTAAAGGCAATAAATAATGTGCCCAGTTTGTGTCGTGCCTGCCCTGTCGGGGCAGACGCCCCCATTAGCCAACCCTCAAGTTCAGAACGACCATGACTATACTGAATCGTAGCTATCATAAAAATATTTTATCCATTAGCCATTGTCTCATTTTAGTTGCCTTCTGGCCTTGTTTAATGACCATTAATAATCGTTAAATTTATGTTAACTGTGCCGCGGTTCAAAGTTCGGCGCTGTCCAACGTCGCGTATGCTTAATGTGTACTGACCAGCTAGCCAGTTGCCTGTTTCTTTTTTTTATGGCTCTGTATCTGTGTGTTGTAGCGAAAAACGGACCAATTATACTAAATACGATTAAAACATTTACATAAAGCGGCTTTTGCTTGCATTCAAACCAATAAAGCCCACAGAAAGTTAATTTACAAATAGCGTTAAAAACAAATATATATATTACATTCTGGCCAAAAGGATTATACTTTATCTGCAGGGCTGTGCCGTTTGCAATTGTCATAAAAATAAGTCTATTATATGTGTTATCTTTTATCAATAAAATATGCGTTCATTAATTCAAATGTTGACCACAGTTTATAGACCTTCAGCCTCAATAGTTTCTTTTGCAATATAAGCATAATTTCATCAATGTTTATAAACATATTAAAACTCATCATTCATACACAAAGTGACCTCATTTTGGCTGCACTTTTAGTAAACGAAATCTTCAACCGAGCATTTCTAGAATTTTCCGTCCTCAATTTTTGCTGTCCTCAATTCTCGGATTGCTTGCAAATCAATTGCTTGCATACGAGTCGGAAAATCAACTAAACAAATACATCAAATAAATATTATTCATGAGCATGCCAACATCATCATTCAGTGTGGCAGACGGAGGGAGACTGTGCCTCAGCTCGTAATTTTTCATTTTCAGCAACAGAGCAATAGCAATTGGGGCATGCAGCCAGTTCAATGACATAATTTGTCGCAGCACATCAATAGACTGGACAGAACCAACAATGGGATACTGGAGTAGCAGAGGTAGAGGCAGTAGCTTCAATACCATTCAAACCTCAACGTCAACGTCAACACAACATAATCATCGTCGTCATAATGATGTTTGCCCTTCATCATCATCATCATTATTATCATCATGTATAGCGACGTCATTGTTTTCGCTTGAACTTTATTGTTTTGATTTATGCGCTTGCATAACGAGCCGAGGGACGAGGGGAAGACGCTGCAGACAGGGCAGGCAGGGACCGGACTCTGCAGGCTAAGCTAAAACTTTGCGGGTTTCAACTGTCGCTGCCCCCCTTCCCGCATCAGCAGCTCCCATCAGCCGTTTGCCTGCACTGGACATGCCGCGTTGTTTATTCCACCAACGCCAAACAATAGCGAAGCAGCCGCGTTGTTGACACTGCGGGAGCAGTCACAGTACAGACTGCGGATGAGGTAGCCAGTGCCGCAGCGGGACCTGAACTGGGCGCAAGGTGGGGGGGGGGCGTGGCAAAGGGTATAAGTGCAAATGAAAATGATGTTGTAGCTGCCGTTGCCACTGCGACAACAGCTCGAAGTATGCAGCCTGCGTCCGATTATGTTAATGTGCCCAGAGCACTGGCATTATGATGTTGTTCGCTAGACGACCACTCTGCATATTTGGCAGGGCACTGCCAACGATTTTTCGTTCTCTCTTGCGCTCTCACTCCCTCCATCTTCTTCTTACGCTTGCAACACTAAACAATTTTGTGGTCTTGATTGTTGCCACTGGCAACTGGCAACTGACAACTGGCAAAGCAAAGCAAAGCAAAGTAAGCAGATGCCAACTAAGCGAACTGAGTTTGCTGTCAACTAAACTTTTGGTTACTTCAAGAAGTTGTAGATTTGTCCATGTTTGAGGTTTTGCCCAGCTCTGGGACCAGGTAACAACTTGCATATTATCCCAGGGAATTGCTGCGCAAAAAGATGTCACACCAAATGCACTTGCAATTTGCAGCTTCAAATTGTTGCAGGCATTTTTGTTTCAACTCAAAAGAAGTCTCCTTCATAATATTTAATACTCTAACCAAATTTAAAAGCTGCAAATGTTGCATCAAATATAGAGAGTACGCAGTGAACATGTGTTGTATTTTGAGCATTAATTAATCAAAGCAAAGTGTAAAATGAATACAACATTAATAATTAATACTTTACTGTGCCATGAACTGCACGGCATATTTAATATACCCCATGGTTGGCATTCTTTCCGCATTTATTAAGCACACTGTCAATGGAAGTCGTTTCATAAATTTACTAAACTTTGTTTATGTTGTTTGGCAGACGAAAAAGCGAATACGAAATATGTTATATGGAATATGCAATTTGCCATATTATGCTACTGAAGTATGGCTTAATTAAAACGCAAATTGAGTGTGTGTGTGTGTGTGTGTGCGTGTGCTGCGGCAGTGTATTGTCTGCATTGTTTGTGTACTTTATAATTATTCATAGACACAACAACAATAGCCGAAAGGGAAGCGCGTTACGAGTTTAGCATAAAATTCCACCAGAACATCAACAATAATAAACTAATTTAATGCGAAAAATCATAGCATAATTAAACAGACAGAAATAATTTCTGACAGCAGCTGCATTCAGTTCTTCGTATTTCAAAATACATCGCACTACGTCATGACCCTGTGGCACACAGCGTTATTGCTGCACTGCGAACGTGCAACACACAAAACTCTTTGCAACTGCAATTTTTTCGGAGCTGTTTGAAATATTAGCGTGATATTCGTTCTTTTTTTTTTTTTGGTCTCCATCTACGGCATAAAAAGCGTGAAAAATTGCTGCAAACTTTGACAACTTAAAAATTATGATAGTTGTTTGGGGGTTTTCGACGCGTTGTTTGAGTTCTGGCGAGACGTGAATAATTTTATGACATATATACATCAGCGAGTGAGGAACAAGTTTCGCTTAAATTGAATACAGCAAAAAAAGCGTGACTTGCACTCTTGATTTAGCACACAGCACCCATAAAAAGCTGCTAAAAAGCTCATTTAGAATTTTGCTCTCATACACAAGATGCATATGATACATCACAGAGTATATGTCGCACCCACAGCACAATTAACTGCGAGTAGAAAATGCCTGCTCTCCGCTGCCATCAAATTAGCAAACGCTATTAAATATTAACTGTCATCAGATGCGCGTTCCACATGCCGCAGCCCAAGTAATTCCAACAATTTCTCATTAAAGCTACAAATTAAAAATGACAGCCTTTTATATGAGAGTTGGCAAAACATTTTATGCGCGCCAACGTTGCGTATGCGTAATGTCGTATACAAATTAAAATATAACCAGCGAGAAGGCTTTACACTCGACATTGCTGACAATGAACGACTTTTAGATGCCCAGAAAAAGGAATTAAAATACTTTTAAGCTAATGTTTCGCATTTCTTCTAATTTGCAGTTGCTTTTCCGTATTTATGTAATGTTGTTTTGCAATTATTTATGTGTAATTTATTCTTCTTTGCACTTCCTCTTAACCATGCCATCAAAGGGCATATGAGTTCCAATTAAACTCCAATTGAGTTTTAAATGCAAGCCAAGCTTAAGAGACTGCTCGGCATTCTTCTGGCATATTTTTATTTGTAGGATATCTCAGTGCCTTATAAGTGTCTCAGCTGCATTGTGACTTTGCTCCAATTTATTCGTTTTTATTATATTTTTATGGGCTGTTGAATGAGCTGACAAAACACTGGGGCAGGTTAAAAAAATTGCTGCAGCTGACAGACTTTACGAGAGTGCATAAAAGTCTTTAAAGAGCAAACGAACACTAACCATTTTATATGAGTATACTCTTAGTATATGTGCCAATGTGAAATGGTTAAAAAAATGAATAAATATATGAAAAACAATCCATAAACAAATTTACCAGCAAAGTTTCGAGTTCTAAGAGTTTGCAGTTGCCAGTTTTGGCATTTTCCGGGCTGATAATGAAGCAGCCACTGAGATAGTAGATAAGTCGAGACAGTTGGTTGGCACAGGCAACCAGCTAAAGTTGAAGTTAAAATTTTTGTTTGCTGTGCGTTTATTTACACACAGAAAACATTGAAACTTTTACTCAACCGGCCGGCAAAAGTTAATCGATGCCAGTTGGCGTACCCAAAAAAGCAACTTCCAGCAAATTGACCGGAAAATGTTTACCAATTGCCAACGGAAGAGTTGCTGGCTTCAACTCTAAGCTGAGATTGAGATTGAAACTGGGACTGGGACTGGGACTGCTCATTGGCTATCGATGGACGCAACGCCGCACAGCAAATTAAACACCAACTTCTAGGCGAAACTCGAAAAAAATATTAAATGACAACAAAATGCAGAACAAGCAGATACCCTGCATAAGTAAAAGCAATCAGTTATTTCACTTTAATACAGATATTATTATGTATTAGACAGTCAGTTAAATAGCACACATTTAAATAGCACACATTTAACCATTTTGGCCAAAAGAAATTAACTAAATTTAGAGTCAACCAAACTCCAAATTTGATCCATTCATTTCTTACCACAGCTTATTCTCGCTGTCCATTTACAGGGTATAAATGTTTTATTGGAAAAGTTTCTTTTTGTTCGTCCGTCTGCCGCTGACCCCGTTGACATATATTGATAAATATTTTTTTGTCAAGTGCTAAAACTTTTGCCGGGTACTGTTAAAGTTTTGCGCATTAAGGGCTGGCCAGGGACTCGACTGAACAGTGTTTGCCAGGGCTGCCAACGAGCTGTAATGAAATTTATGAAATTGTATTTCGACCGCCAGTGGCAACAATGAAAATCGGCAAAATCGCTTCAGTGTTTCAGTTGTTTGTCCCAATTTGGGTCAATGAAAGTTGCGCTTCAAAATCAATTGCATTTTGATAAAGTTTTGTCAAGTTGGCTACTGTAAATGCCCCTCTCCTCTCTATGTCTGAGAGCATTGCGTATTGTCAATTTAACTTTGTCACTTTGTGAACCCCTTCCCAAAGGAGCAAAGAAAAGTGGTAGCGATAGAGGATGAGCTCTAAGCCAAATGACAGTCATTGAACCACCAATAAAAATATTCTATAAATAAATTGTACAGTGAGTCAAGGCATTTGACATATCTAAGCCGAGCGGGTTGAGGGAGGGTTCAAAAGTTTCATAAGTGCAACAGCAGCAACAACAACAACAACCACAGCAGCCCCAACAACAATGACATTTGACAGCTGCTACAAAAAGATGGCGGACTACAAAAAGCCTGTGCTGGTTCGAGTGGGCGCCCACTTTTGGAGCCTGTCTCTATGCTAACATTGTTGGACAGCAAGACTGCTGGCCTCCCCTGCCCCCAGTCTCAAAAAACGCAGCATATTGTTGGGTTCGAAATAACCAAAAAAGGACAAAATAAAAAATAGAAACAAAGCGCACAAAACTGGAGCAAAATTGTAGCGCAGGAAGACTCAACGTAACCGCAACAGAAGGCCGCCAACTATTTTAGATGCCAAAACCGACAGCAACAACAACAACAACAATAACGACAACGACAACAAACAGAGCCTGCATGTTGCCCTGACTGCTGTATGGGAAAACAATGCCAAAGGCCATGTGTAAATATGCCATGCATTTTTTGTCAGTTTACTACACTCGTATACTTTCAAGGTGCCACTGTCTGCATAGTGGGAAAATAGTTTTAAATGTGATAAAATATTAAAAACACTTTTCCAAATTGCTTTTTCACATTTATACGTTTGTTAAGCTACACACAACAGACGCAAAAAAGTTAAGGACTATCAAATGTAGCTTCCAATATTTGTGAGGCATTTGAGTTGATTGTTTAACAATAATGATAATCTTATTGATGTATTTTGAAATAGTTCATCAAAGTAAAAAGATATATCTTTGTGAATAAATATTTTAATAAATCAAAGCCTTAAATTAGCACCAAATTTAAATATTTGATAACTCAATCAGCAGCTAACATATCTACAGCTGCAGTTGTTTAAAAGAGAGTTATATTTTTGCTTTAAATGCAACGAGATAAATCACAAAAAGGTGCTGAATTCAACACTATACATTTGTAACAAACTTTTGTTTGGACAACAAAAAATACAAAGTGAAAAATGTACCACTTTAAAGCATGTTATGCAACTAATGTATAATTAATTGCATTTAAACACATTAAAAGAATTGCATGCCCATTGTAACTGCAAAATGTTTAGTATTTTTTTAATGGCTACAACAAAATAGAACGACTGGTAACAACAACAACTAAACGTGGGGCAGGGCAAGTTGACAGAAAAAACTGTAGTTGCAAATGGAGCTGCTGTTGTTGTTGTTGTTGTTGTTGTTGTTGCTGTTGTCATGTGAGGCAGTCAACCAAAAACAGATTTTTGTCACAGAAATCGCCGCAGGCCGGAGCGCGAACGGGTAGAAAGAAATCAAGTTGCAAGCAGTAAGTTGCAAGTTTTAACTTGCAACGCGAAACATGCAACAAAGGCGGCGTCCTTAGCTAAATGTCAGTGACCGAGAAATGTGTGGCATGCGAGTTGAAAATTCTAAGGCACAAGCATGGTAAGGAATGAAAAAGGAGCCCGTGGTTTTATAGCCAGTGGCAGGATACTAGCGCCAACAGCAATAACAACAACAACAACAACAACAACAACAACGACAACAACAACGACAACGACAATGAACAGCGAAAGGACAACGACAGCACAACAATGGGACTACAACAGAAACAATAACAATGCAAACTCTCGTTGTTGTCGTTTCTAGCGCCATCGTCGACCATGTCCTGTGTGAATCCTTTGGAGCCACTCGCCGTCCCTCCCCCCCCCCCTCTCGCTTTGCTCGCTGCTCCACCCGGTTAACCAATGTCCATTGCACTTCATTTTGTTGTTGTCGACACTCGTCGAGCAGTCAACGAGCCAACTTGATTGTAGCCACGTTTTCTTTTTCTCCTTCCTCTCCTCTCCTCTCCTCTTCTCCAATGGCATTCTCGATTTTTATGCGCTGCCCGCGTCTTGGCCTTTTCACATTTGTTTTTCACGTTTTCTGATGATTTGGCAAATTGAATTTCAACTCAATTTGCAGCTAACAACAACGACTAATTAGCTGCCTTGCTCAAAAAAAGCAACCAAAGCTCGAAAGTATGCTTTAAAAATCTAAATAACTCTTGAATTTCACTTTGAGTTGAGCTGAACTAAAATCCAATAAGGAAATCAACGTACTCGTATCTCGTAACTCGAGACCAAATTAAGGTTTAAGAACGGCGCAAAGGAGGGAATTGTCGAGGCTGCAGCCATGGAAAGCGCAACTTTCGAAGAGCTTGCTCAGACACAAATTGTGGCATGAAACGTGTACTCTTTTGAGTAGTGCATAAAATGAATATCAATTAAGCTAACGAATATTTGCCACATGCAGGTATCGATTGCAAGCTACGCTTTCACATTGAACATAGACAAAGGCAGGTCGAGCTCTGGGATTGATTCGATACACACTCGACTTATTGTAGTTTGAAAAAATGCTGCTCATATTGCCAAAGTGCATGCAGATAGCAAGCCAAAAAGGCTGTAGGCATACAAGCTGGTAAAACTTTGGTAAATTAATGCCAAATTGTGTCTGGGTTTGGCAAAGAGGAAAATTGTGAAAATAAAGCTACATATTTGGAAAATTTAACTCAAATAAGAGTAGATTGTGGAGTATTAATGAAAGAAGGCAGATACAAAAGAAAAGAATAATAATTTAAAGCAGATTAGTCGAGAATTTAAATACAAAGCATAACATTCAAATTTATTCGAAGAGCAGGAAATAAACTTGAGAGCGAGGTAGATTAGAAGAAAGAAAAGCATGTCCAAGAATACAAAATGGACCACTTAGAGTGGAGTACATTAAAAAAGGAAATAGAATGGAATCAAAAGAGAAACGATATGAAAATAGTAGACTTTCAATAATAAATACATTCAAATAGAATCACATTTAAATTGCTGAAATACTGATAGCATTGTTTATATTATTGTGGCTTTATTTGTTTGCGAACAACAAGTCGTATCTGCTTTCATTGCTATCATTGATGGCCTTTGTTTCTCTAACTGTAACATGCCAGTAGATACGAAACAGGAAAATAGATAAAAGATACTTTGTCAAACGATTGCGATCAAAAAGAAACGTTAATTAGCTGCTACAGAAACAGCAATTTCAAGTTTTCTGCCGCATCAGCAGAATTCATTCGTTTCATCTTGTTGTTGTTGTTGTTGTCGCTCCTTTCAGAGTTTCAGAGATATCCCGAAATAGCTTAAAAAGCGGCGGCAGTTTTTTCTCATATTGGTTGATGTTTTGCGCTTTTATTATCTCTTGAGTATCTGTGGCTGGTTGTGTGTGTGTGTGTGTGTGTGTGTGTGTGTGTGTAGCTGTTTACAGCTGTAGATTCGCCTTTCATGCTTCAATAAATAAAATGAATTGAAAAAGCAAAAAAGCAGAAACCCACACATACTCAGCGAAAGAGATTGAGATAGAGAAAGCGACAGATAGAAAGAGAAGGCATGGGATGAGGAGATGCTGCTGCCAGGATAACAGATTAGTTGAGCTGGCCAACAGTCTCATTCTGTCTTGCAATGGAAATCAAAACATTTTGTTAAAAGGAAACGCACACACATACACACAAACAGTGTGCGAGAGAGAGAGAGAGAGAGAGAGCAAGTCAAGGCCTATTCACACACAGATGCGCGCGTTTATCTGCGGAAACGGAGATACGTTGTACGTGCCCAGGACGCGTACAGGACGTGGCCAGGACACAAGCTCTAAACTCGCAACTTTTCCTCAATGCTGCCTGCCTGTCTGTCTATCTCTCCCTCCCACCCGCCGCTCCTATCTGCCGTGTATGTGCACGCATTTGGCAGCCAACTTATGTGTAATAAAATGTAATAAAATAAAACTCACATATTAGAAATGTTTTGCCATTTTTTTTGCTTCCCATTGAAAGACACATAAAAAGCACATAGAACATTTTGTAGTTGTTGTTCTGGGCAGCCTCTTCTTCTTGTCAGCCCATAAATAAAAATGTGTCCCTCGCTCGTCTTGCTCAGTCTTTGCCACTGTATTGTGGCTAGTTTCGCTTTAGTGCACAGTATTAGCCATATTGCGCATACGCCCAGTCAGTCCTACTAGACGACCCACAACGCATCTTAACATAATCACAATCGCCATCACAATCAGCTTCGCTCGCTGTGATGACTGTGATTTTTGTTGCGTCCCAAAACAAAAACAAAGCAAAAAAAAAATGCTGAAAACGAGACTTTTATGACACGTTTATAGGCCATTTAATGGCGGCCCCAAATGACAGCAGCTGTCAGAGAAGTCATTTAAATGTATATGCCGTGGCTTTCGCTTCGGAAATCAACATTATAATGCATCAAAGTGGATAATACTATTATTATTATTATTAATAACAATATGAATTGTCATCTGCCTTAAAAAATGATTTATTCATAATCCATCTTTAATACCAGCCTGCATCTCATTTAAATGCGTTAAACTTTATTTTTGTGCTTGTTGTTAACAATATTTATTTTCAGATGAATAACCTTATCTCTATAAGCCATTTATGTTGGCTTATAGCTGTGAGAATACAATGGTAATTATTCATTGGTACCGAGTAAGTTGTTAAAACAAGTTGTTGGCTTTTATGCAATTTTTTACCTGTAAGTTCGATATAAAGAACGTTCTCAGAATTAAGTTTGCCTTTTTTTCAGTACCGTCAAGCTAATATAATCCCTCAGTTCACTATGTTATATTCTGGTTTTTAAAAGGGTTATAAAGCTTGGGCTTGGCATATTAAAAACTTAATTATTCAGGTATACAAATAACACAGAAAAGTGCCTTTCAAGATTTTCTAACTCTAGTTCATGCATGCGAATTCAATTTGAAATATAGTAATAAAAAAATATAAAGTATTTCTGCATTTTTTCCATTATACATACATATAGAAATAAACATATCAAATACATTTCTAATGGCATATTTTGCCGTAAATTGAATATGAATTTCATATGAAGCACATGCCTCACATCAAATAGCCGCCCCAAATTGATAACCTCAATCTAATAAGTGACAGCTGGTCGCATAGCTGGCATAGACAATGCGATTAATTACATTACTTTTGTTCGATGGCAAATTGAATTAACTTTTGACAAAGTGCTGCATATTGATTTTCTAATTGGCCGCGTTACAGACGGCTAGAAAAAAAGAGACATTTAATGTGGAAAATTAATGCCTTTTAATGCAATTTTCAGCAAATGAACAAATCAAGCAAGTTGAGGGGGCGACAAATAAACAAATAGACAGCGGGCAGGAAAAAATAACAAAATGGCGGCCGACAGTGAGAAAACTTGGCTTGACCATTAAGTTAATGAGGGTCATTGCGGCAACATGTTGTTGCTTCGCACCTTGCCACCAGACGGGGCAGACGATGAGTCCATTGTTGTTGTTGTACTCTCCAGCCTGTTGAGGATAATGACGTTTTATCCAGGCCAGAGTCGGACTAGGTGGGTGGATAAGTGGGCGCTTTGTGGGCCAAGGGGTATGGGCTGTGCTTTTAAATGCGTTAACTTCCTGTGACGTCAACGTCGACGGAAACGGAAGCCAAACAAATATGGCCAACGCAACGTTGGACAGACAAAAAACAACAATAACAATAAAACTTTTTAATGCTTTTTCAGTGGGGGCCCCATGCACAGTGGTCTGCCAGCCATAAACTAGAGAAAAGCAAAATGGCTTATAGCTGAAATTGCCAGCATTTTAGACAACTTAATTTGTGTTTATCATCAATTGTGTTTTTTAATTAACTAATTTTGCTTTTAGCTTAATAAGCGTCATCCATCATCATTACTGCCTTGGCATCACTGTGCTGTGTGCTTTAAAATGTATTTCGGTTTCATATTCCAGCTAATTCGTCTTGCGCTCTCTTTTTCCCCCCCTCCACTCCACCGGCTACTGTTTTCATTCACATTTTGAAGAATTTGCGTAGGATTCTTTTTTTGTTGGTTGTTGTTGCTGCTGTTTTATTTACGTCAATTTATTTGAGCCGCCTGTGCTTAATGGAGCAGGATACAGTTTAGCCCAAGGACCCCCAGGCAGTGACCACTGTGATAAGACTGATGTGACGATAATGACAATGACAATGAGAATGAGAATGGCAATAGCAATGATAATGGTAATGATGATGAAGAAGGCAACGGAATGCCGAAATGGAATGACAGCTGAGCAGGACAACAAGGACAACGCACCACATGACAGTAAACAGTACATAAGGACAATTTAAATGTCATTTTTAGTTGTCTTTTATGTGACCCCTGTCCCCTGGCTCTCTCTCTCGCTCTCTCTCGTCAGTGTAGAGTGACATGCGATATTTGATCAATAACTTGTTAGGCGGGCCACAAAGAAAACTGAGACGACTTTGCTTTTTGAGGGGGTTGCCAACATAATGGAGTGGCTATACACATGCGCATACATGTGTGTGTGTGTGTGTGTGTGTGGATGTGTGTTGTTGTTTTGCACATCCTGTTCGGCTCGTGTCTGGGGCTGCTGTTGCTTTGGCTTATTTGTGCCTGGCTTTGCTTTGGCACCAAGCCGCATTCATTATGAAAGGCAAACAAGTTTTGCAGCAGGCAGCAGAACGACGAGGCCATCAATCTGGCAGGTTGTTAGGGTTGCCGCTTCAACGTGCTGGCTAACTGTTTTCGCACGTTTCCTTGCGCCAGGATCAAAGGCAACAACGGCAAAGGCAAAGCACAACACAACAACGCTCAAGTCTCTGTGGCACTCGAGAGTTCGCCTGGGCAAAAACAAAAGCCCTCGGCGCTGTCTCAAGCGTTATTTATTGTTAACGAAATAGCCAAAGCCGACAGCGGCGTCGACGTCGAGGTCCTTGGCATAAGTCAAAAGCCAGCGCTCGCTGGCGTTGCCAGATCTAAGCAAAAGTCCCCCCTATCTTAGTAATTTTCTCTTGCTCCCTCGCTGGCAATTAATCAAACGCTAAACAACATTTGTGGTTTTACAAGCATGTTAAATGTCCTTGTGGTTGTTGTTGTTGTCGTAGCTGTTGTTTTTGATAGCAAATTAATGCCAGCCGTTGGAAGGCTGTAATCCCCAACTGACTCTCGTTCTCTTCTCTTTAACTCGCTCGCACTTGTCTCGTTATTGTTTCAATTGTTTTGGCAGCCTGCCCGTTGACAACACACTAAATTAACACGCATACACACACACTCTAAATGCTTATACACTCTCCCCCACTCTCTGCCTGCTCCCTGGATAGTAGGCAACAGGATGCTGTCTGACTGTGAGCCAATTGAAAGCAGTCAAAGAGCAGCAACAGCACCAGGATTACAATCTATCAGCTGCAGCACAAATTTGGCTTGTCCAGTGTCCTTCTCAACCCTCTCTGTTACCTCTGCACTCTCTGCTGTTCCCTAGTGCCAATGGCCAAGTCCTTGTTCATATCCTGTTCAGCCTCTCTGCTCTCCTGTCGCATTGCAGTTTCGGGTTCAAACGCTTGCTGTGTTAAATCCCTTTTTATTGTTGTACATTTTTGGTGTGCATGTGATGGTGTGTGTGTGTGTGTGTGTGTGTGTGTGTACAAATGATTGCCATTGGTTTTGTATTCCTCTCATTTGCATAGCCGAATGTGCGAGTGTGTGTGTGTGTGTGTGCTTGGCAGCCAACTCTATTACACTTAAAACGAGTCAATGCGTTTTAAAAAGGGACGAACCCAATTGGGGCCTGCATGGCACAAGGGGCGGGGGGAAGCATCAGGATGCGGCAGCTACACAAAGAGTCCCCCAGGGAGTTTTTGTAATTGAGGCACGCGTATGCTAAACGATTGCAATCTCGCTCTCTCTGTGCCATTTCAAATGTGAATGCAATTAACAGCCTGGTTGCAAAAGGTGCCAGCTATGTTATGTTTTGACATTTCCGACCAGCAATAAAAATCTGATAAATGGCGAAATAAATAAATCCCGTAATGAAATACGATATAAGACCCCCTGGGATTAAATGTGCCACAAATTAGATTCTATTCATAACATTGTTACTATACAAGCAATAAGCAAATAAATCGACTGAGTTATTTAAACAATTTAAATGCTGGCAAATTAACATTCCACAGTTTAGATGGAAACAAATCTGAAAAGCTGATTTTTTTTCGAAATTTTACGTCTCTAAAATAATATAATATAAATGGATGATTTTGTTGTTGGCATAATTGTTATTATTTCTTTTAAATGCGAAGGAATTCAGCTAGCTTTGAATCCAGCCTGTTTAGCCTGCTGCTAAATATTACAATAGTGTAACGGTTCGGCCTTGATGAAATCTGAGTTGAAGAGTAAAACAAAGTGTTTTATTTTAAGCAGAACGCTTCATAGCAATTTCTTTAAGAACACCAGCTTTATGTCGACTCAGTTCAATAGTAAATTCACAACTTAAACGTTCACTAGTAGAACTAAAACTATAACCATTTTGTGGGAAAAGTTTCAGATGACTTTGCTAAACATTTCATTGCTAATTCTTGTTATATTATTAGCTGTAAAAAACTCCAACAAGCCAGTTTATGGAACTGCCTGTTGTAAGCACTAGTTGCAACTTTCATGGCTAGAACCGAAACAATTATTAGCTGAATAGCCTGTCGCAGCAATTGCAAAAGTAATTCTCAACTGGGGATTGGAGCAGCTTCGAACCGGGTTCGCCAAAGCAATTGTTTCATGTTTCACGCAGCACACAAATTGCCGCAGTTCCCATTTCCATTTCCATTTTCCGTACTTGTTGTTCTTGTTGTTGTTGTTTTCTTCTTTTTTTTCTTTCTTTCTTTTGCTGCTGTTTTGTTTTCGCTGCTGTATTATGAGCTTTTATGTGTAGCTCGTAATCTTCATTCTCAATTACGAGTGCTGTTTGCACTGCGTGTAAACCGCCACACTTGCAATCCGAGGAGTCGCTGCCCCGCCTCCCCCTTCTATCTCCCTCTCTCTCTCTCTCTCTCTCTCTTACGCTTTAGCCGCCTTTGCAGCTTGGCACATTTTGTGTTGCATTTAAAACGCTGCAAATCTTTGGCTACATTTTTGACGATTTTGCCAGCTGCTGCCTCGAACTCTTTGCTGTTGCTGCTGCTTCCTCTGCTGTTGTTGTTGTTCTTGCTACTTCCGGTTCGGCCATTGTCGTTGTTGTTGTTGTTGTTGCTGCTGCTGCTCGTGTTGTGTTGCCTAGGCGCATACCACAGCTGGCCACAGGATGCGCCAGTTTGGCCATTTTTCGCACACATTTTTCACTTGGATTTTAACGCGCTGCGCTTTCCACATTTCCCGTTTCCCTTGGTATCTGCTCGCTTTTCATCTAGTTTTCTTTTACGCTCAAAAGTATGCGCTTGGCTTTGTGCTGTTGTTGTTGCTGTTGTGGTTGTTTCAAAAATTTGTACAAAACGAAATGGCATAAAAATAAAATAAATATTCGCTTGCTAAGCCGACTCTTTGTTTATGTCTGCGTGTGTACGTGTCTGTGTGTGTGTGTGTGTGTGTGTGGGCGTGGCTAAAGTTTGCCTCAGCTGCTGCTGCTTTTACAATTTATATTTTTTACAATTTTTTTTTATGTTTTATGCGTTGCTTGTCGTTTTGTTTGTTGCGAAGGAGACGCCACGCATGGGGGCCACTGATTGCTTTGTTCCGGCGCTTAAGCGCCCCAAATCCCCTACATCAGCCACATCCCACTCTTCGCTTCCCTACCCCCCCTTTGTCCACTCCCTCGCCACAGCATGGCATTATGTTTATGAAGCCAGCAATTTCATTTATTTATTTATTCTCTTTCTGCAGCACTGCTATAAATTAGTGCACAGTTTGAGCAGCACTGCAATGCCCGCAAAACTGTGCGTAAAAATCAATTAGCAAAACCCCCCAAATAAAAAAAAACAACAACAACAAAACAAACAGAGTACGCAGCAAAAACTGCTGACAAAAGTTTTCCTGTGTTTCGGCGTTTAATTACAAAATTCTGTGTGGTGCAATGTGGTGGTGGGCAAGACAGACGCCAGGCGGGGTGAGATGCAAAACAAATTGCGAATTATAAAACAGTTAAATGTTGTTTTTTGTATGCACTTGCAAATGCAACGAGCATCAAGATTTGAACAGAAGCCACGCCTGGTGACAAAAGGTATATTTAATTTTTATTATTCAGCAATATAAAATAGTTTATGAGATGCATATTAAAATAGAATGTACGAGGGTCGTTTGATAAGTCCGTGACTTTTTGAATAAAATATATTTTTTTCGTCAAAGAAGCGTTTTATTTCTCAACATAATCTCCTTTTAGCTCTATACATTTAGTCCAGCGTTTTTCCAATTTTTTTATTCCTTCCAAATAATAGGTTTTCTCAAGGCCCTCAAAATAGTCGTTTGTTTCTGTGATGACCTCTTCATTTGACCCGAATCTCTTACCGCCGAGCCATTTCTTCATGTTTGGAAACAAAAAATAGTCACAGGGGGCTAAATCTGGAGAATATGCTGGATGGGGTAGCAGTTCGTAGCCCAATTTATGAAATTTTGCCATGCTGACTACACACGTGTGCACCCGTGCATTGTCCTGATGGAACAGCACTTTTTTTTCGCCAAATGCGGTCGTTTCTGCTTCAAATCAATATCGAATCTGTCCAAAAGCTCTGAATAATATTCGCCGGTGATCGTTTTACCCTTTTCAAGGTAATCGATGTGAATGATACCTTGTGCATCCCAAAAAACTGTGGCCATGACCTTGTTGGCCGACAGACCCACCTTGGCCTTCTTTGGTGCACGTTCACCCGGAGAAACCCACTGTCTTGATTGTTCTTTGGTCTCTGGTGTGGTGTGGTGGATCCATGTTTCGTCTACGGTAACGAAACGGCGCAAAAATTCGTTTGGATTGCGGTTGAACATCGCCAAACACTCCTTTGAAATGGTCACACGGTTGCGCTTATGGTCGTGTGTGAGCAATCGCGGCACCCATCGCGCGGAAAGCTTTTTCATGTCCAAATATTCATGTAAAATGTGATGTACCCGTTCAGTTGAGATGCCTACAGCCTCAGCTACCTCACGCACTTTCATTCTCCGATCATCCAATATCATTCCATGGATTTTGTCGACGATTTCTGGCATGACGACCTCTTTTGGGCGACCTGAACGTTCGGCATCACTTGTACTGGTACGACCACAACGGAACTCAGTAAACCATTTCTTAACCATTGAAATTGATGGTGCAGAGTCCCCATAATATTTATCAAGTCTTTCCTTGGTTTCGGTGATGGATTTTTTACGCAAAAAATAATGCTTAATTAGCACACGAAATTCACTTTTTCCATTTTCGTTAAAATTCACGAGATCGTCTGCTTTCAATGCCTATAAAACGCAAACCAAAAAACGCAGCTTTCTCAAAATTTTACAGTCAGCTGTTAATCGATAACTGCTGACAGGAGCAGTGTTGTATTTAGAGCAGGTGCGCGGCAAATACAAAAAGTCACGGACTTATCAAACGACCCTCGTACAACTTTTTTGTAGAAATGGCGTGTTCGATTTCTACCAAAATCTTGACGAAATCTAATTAAATCACATCTTTTCCTAATTACCAACTGCATTTCTTTACAAATCTTGGAAAACAAAATTAATTCAATAATCTACTCAAATCAAAAGTACATATGTATGTATGTATATATAACAAATCTCTTCAAGAAAGTTTAGAAATAGAAATGATTGTTGCTTTGTTATTTTGTCCTCGATAAATCAGCAAAAACATCTTAGTCGGGGCACATTCTATTTATCAGCATTTAATTTTCATTAAATCAAGCTAAAAATATTTTATTATTTTCTTATTTTCTTCAAAGAAAACTCTCATTAACCTTTAGTTCTCAAAATAGTACATAAAACTATTACAAATTTATACTAAATGCAAAAAGAGTTGGAATAATAAAGAGCTGCAGTTTGTAAGTGTATTTAAAGCGTTGTTGCAACGAATTCCCTATTTTGTTATGTTGTTGTTTCGCTTTTTTTGGCGCACAACAATTGCCAATGCAGCGCAGTCCCCGCCCCTTGCCCCATGCCCCTTGTCGTTGCCTTACGCCCTCAACACACAAAAACTCTGCCAAATGAGCAGCTGAACGGCGCCAAGGGGGCGTGTTACAGCTCGCTGACATTTCACGCATTTAGTTGTCGCTGTTGTACCGCACCTCCCCCCCCACCACCATCTTCAGCTCCGCCCCGACAAGCGCTTCGACTGCATGTCCGGTTTTTTTTTCGCCTTTGACAGAAGCGAAATGAAACGACGTGTTCGCAGGATAAAGGATAAAGTGTGCGTGATGTGCAGTCAGCCAGCAGCACCCTTCCCCACCCCCCTCCCCCCCTTTCACTACAGCTTTAGCTACACCTAAAGCATTTTACTGTTCATTTATATGTCGCCGTTTTAGCTGCTAAAAGTGACGGACGAATGGGAGGAGGGGGGAGGGGGGAGGCAAATGCACGCCATAAAGTCAATTTGTACAGCGCAGCAGTGTTTGGCCATCAATGGACTGGAAAGCTGGTGCTTGGTGCTGGCAGGATATGCACAAAAAGGATATCGCATTATCTGCTGCAACAGCAGCAGGACACTCGGATATCGTTACAAAATGAAGACAACCAAACTACCAAACGATAACTTGAATTGAGTTACCATTTTTGAATGTGCTAAACGAACCAAAAGCGGCGCAAACTGACAAACTGACAACAATCGATAAGTCTGATGATCAACAGCAACTAAATGATGTGCATTTTCCCTAAAGCTGACTACAATCAATAACTTTTACTACATTTAAAAGTGAGAAATAGCAGACAGAGTTGTTAGAGAGTCAGGAATTCTTACAAGCTGACGACAATCGATAACTCTTACTATCATTAAGTGCAAATGCTTGCAGTTTAAGTAAGAGAGTTTTATTCTCGCATCGTTTGCAGTGCAAGCTGACTACGATCCATTAAATTCATCATCGGCAAGCGTGAAAAATAGCAGATAAAGTTGCTAGTTCCTCGCATCGTTTGCAGCACATGCTGACGACAATCGATAACTCTTACTATCGATAAGTGCGAGTGGTATTGGCATTATATTCCCCCATCGCGCGCAGTAAAAGCTGACTACTCGTACAATCAATTACTTTTACTATATTGAAAAGTGGGAAATTGCAGTTAAAGTATGGGATTTTCATACTCGCATCGATTGCAGCAAATGCTGACTACAATCAATTACTTTTACTATCGATAAGAGTGAGAAAGAGCCGAGCTAGAGCTGGGGCAGCTCTTCCCGCATCGTTTGCACCATCTGCCAACTACAATCGATAGCCCTTACTATCAATAAGTGCGAATGATAGCTACAGTTAGAGAATTTTCCCACGCAACGTTTGTTTTAAAGAGCTCTGACCGTAAAAGCTGCGTGAATGCCGCAATTGAATGTGGCAACACATTTTCCCCGGTTTTTTCCTTATTTTTTGTTTTTTTGGTATCATCACCCTCATGTCCAATTCAGTCACATGGCCAAATTGAGAGCAGGCATCGCACAGCTGGGACAAACAACAAGAACAGTAATATCAAAGCCACAACAAAGCAATTATTAGCACCGTCATTAGCAGCGTACCGTGCCGAATCGAAGCGCTCTGCACCGCACCGCACCGCACCGCTATGAACCACAGGACATTGCATCATACCGCATGCCCCACAAAACTGTGTGCGGCTTTGGCTAATTAGCTGGGGACGTCACCATAAGTTTTATGCGATTTGAATCAATGGGTTCATATAATGTGTAGTTTTCCCAAACCGAAAAATCTGCATAACGGATAATGTGTTGGGCCCGAAATAGAAGACAATGGGCGAGGGCAGAGGGGAAGTTCAGCACCCTGATGGGCTCGAACAGACTTTAATCCACTTAATCGCTTTGCTTTAGCGCGTTTCAAATTAGAGTATAAAAGCCCCCCCCCCACTCAGAGACCGCAGCCCTGTGGCGCCCCGCTTTTCATGCAGCTTATTTCGCGTTCAACTCTGCTGCTGCCCCAGATGCTGCTGCTTTTGTGTTGCCAGCACAGATCATAATAAGCAGTGCAAGGCACAAACTCAAACAAACGCTCAGCTACTTCAGGCAGCGTATTACGAACCAGTTTACCCTCCTCCCCCCTCTATCCCCTTGCTTTTTACTTACCTTTTGATTGTCTGACTAGCTGACTAGCTGACTAGCAGGGGCAGGGCAAAAATAATGACTAAGCCGAATGCATTTTCAACCAAGATGCAGCCGGCAATCTCAGCTCGGCTACTGTGCAACATAAGTCGCAGTCAAGTTGATTTTCCACAGAATGCGAAAGGCAAGACAAAGGAAATGGCAGCAAAAGTCCAAGTCCCTCTTCAGCAATCTTAAACATCATTATGAGTACTCAGAGCGCACAGAAAGCACAATCAATTTCAAGTCAATCATTATTAAAGTCACTTCCACAAGCGGTTGCAACTGTTTTTTGTTTCCTTTTATTTTTTGCGGTTGATAAACATTTTAATTGCAAACACAATTAGATGGTCTATCAGTAAGCGAATAAATCGAATAATCATGTGAATAACTTGCACTCTTAATTAATAGCAGCAGCGCTGAGACAATGCTCGAAACTTGTTTCACTTTGAATTTCTGCGCTGTCAGCAGCGCAGCTCTATAAAAAATTGATAATTAATAAATTCTATACACTAAAACGAGCGAAAAAACCACTCGAATGCTAATTGAGTTTGTTTTTTTAGAAATAAATTGTCTGTAGGAAAAAACAAAACATTGTATATTGAGTGTACTTATATGACAAAGGCACGTTTGATGAAATCAACAATGTATATTTAAATTAAAAAAGCTAAAAGTGCAGTTAAATCAAAGTTAATTGAAAACTTAATCTGATCTGATGATTCTAAGAAAAAGCTCAGTCGCATTTACATATATTGATTGAGATTAAATAATTAATGCTTATCGCTGCAACAACTATACTTTCCATTTTTAAATTAAAGCTACTCAATTGATTCACAAACATATGCTAAGAATTCTTATGATTCATGAGCATTAGCGAATATAATCTTGTTAATGATTCAATTTAATCTAATTGACAAAAACTTAATTAGCTTGAGCTTTACAGTTGTTTTCAATTAAATATATCAAAAGTTACATTTGCAGATAATAAATTAAGAACAGCTAAATTATATTAATCTTGATAAACTTTAAACTTTGGCAATTCACAAACTGAGTGCTTTTGGGGAAATTTTCCGCTAATCATTGAGTATAATTAAGAATGTTATAAAATCGGCGAGACGTCAAAGGGATATGAAATGCGATTTGCACAAGTTGCAAGTCGATTCGCTTCGATGCTGCTCCTGCCACTGGCAGCTGTGGCATAACGAGTTGCCTTGTGGACGGTTGGGATGGTGGGGCAATGCCAGGAGGACAATATGTTGCCAGCTGTACAATGGGCCACTTAAGCGACAACAATAAAAAATCATTAGAGTGGCAAAGGCAGCCGTTGCACAGGATGCCCAGGATGCACAAAGGATGTATGCACCCCCCAGACTCCGCTCCCATAATAATTCTTAAGAGCACACGCTCACACGGTGTGAGGGGGAGGAGGTCGGTTTGCCCAGCCACTTCATAAATCTAAAAGGCATATGAAATACGAGTATCCTGTGCTGAGTGCAGCAGCCAATCATGTTGCATGCCTTCGACTACAGCTTCGGCCAAGGAGCAAACTAGAGAGCTAGCCAGTCAGCCAAGCGGACAGACAGACAGACAGACGGACAGGTTGGGCGGCCGTACAAGTTGCAAACAAAAACTTTCAGACATTGTAACGAGTACTTTTTGCTTTACCGTACAGGACACACTCCATTCAAAGCAGACAACAGGAGCAAGAACAACAGTGCTACGAGAACACAGGACAACTGGACAACTGGACAACTGGACAACAGGACACACAACTGCACGTTCTTGTTCTCTTTTGATTTATTAACAAGCCATCGTTTATCATGTGGCCAACAATGGGTTAAGTCCCAACTTGTGCATCCAAATACACAAGACACAAAACCAACAATTGCAAATTTGTTTCAATGCAATCGTTGATCTAAAAAAAGATGAAAAACTATATCAGGTAGCCCCCATCCCCGAGCACTTCCCCACTCCGGCTCGTCTCCACACAGAGTAAACAAATCGTCAGAAAATAAACAAAACATTATGAAAAATATTATGAGGAACAGATGAAGATGAAGAATGGGGCCCGCCCGTGGCCAAGTTTATTGAAATTAAGATATTTTTCCCCCATACAGCATATTTTTGGGATACTAAAAACGAACGGAAAATGCCCATAATTCATATGGGAAAATATGTATGTATATTTGCGTTGTTTTCCCTTCCCCTTCCCCCAATTATTTATGTGCTTGTTGACCACGATTCGGAAAAATTTTAGAATCAACACAACGGCATCTAGAATCTGAACCGGTTGCCAGCGCGATGAAGCGTTAAATTTCCATGTGGGCGTCTAATACACGACACAGTCATAGCCACAGCTCGAATCGACCCGGCCCGGACCCAAAAACAACTTGAAGGAGTCGCCGCGTGGGTGCCAGTGCCAATGCCCCGCCATGCGATGCCGTGCCGTGCCGGAGACCAAAAGATAAAATGTTGACCAATAAATTTAGTGACCATGAAAGACAGATGAAAAGTAAAGCAAAGCCAATGGCAAAATGAGCACAAAGTGAAGCCAACAATAATCAACCCAAAGAGCCAGAAAAATGCAACGAATCTTAGATGCACTTGAGGAGTCGACAAAAGAAAACAAAAGATTTTAAACAACTGGGCAGACAATGAATGTTTTAAGATTAACATAAATAAATATTAAAATTCTTGAGTGGATGAAAGAAACTAGATTAAAAGAGGAACTGCTGGAAGCAGCTTATTGAAAATAGGAAGTACGAGTAGATCATGCATAGGATTTGTTTGTTGTGTGGCCATGAAAATATAAGAGGATTTAAGGACAATACAGCTGAATGTGGCAATAAAAATGTAATTTGCAGCATTCTTGTGGTAAAAACAGGTAAAAGAGGCACATGCTTAGATGTCAAGGACAGTTCAACAAATCTGTAGTTCTTTAATTAGAATGGCCGAAACAAGAAATGGGAAACTCAATTAATGCTTTCTATAAATAAATAGCACACAAAACTACTCAATTTGTAGCAAGTGATAACAAAATGTATTGTATTGTATAAAATAAACGCAGGTTAATTCATTTGTCAGCCTAATTGAATCATTTGAGGTTGTTGCAAACTAATTGACAGATTTATGTGCATCCACTTTGAAAGGGTACAAAAATGTGGAAAAACTAGCGTGTCCGTCAAGTCAAGAGAGAACGACTGGATACCATCAGTGGGGGGCTTAACGGACGCAGCGGAGCGAAAGGAAGAGAGACAGAGAGAGAGAGAGAAACAGACAGGGAACAGTTACTGTCGCTGTGTACAAATGCTCCAGAAATGTCATTAACTTGCTTTCCTTTTGATGTTATTGCTGCTGTTGCCGTTGCTGTCGTAGTAGTTGTTGTTGTTGTTGCGGTTGTTGTCTTATCTCGACAAACGTAAAACGACACTGCAACAGCGCGCATTTCTTCGTTTTCTGCTTTGGCTGCGTCTGGGCGCGTGTGCATGTGTGTGTTTGTGTGGAAAATTACCTGTAAAGGCGCCGCGTTTGGTTTACTAATTGATAAGTTCATATTTATGTGTGTGCGTCTCTTGGGCACTAGCTGGTTAAAAGTAATTAACTATGTAAATTTTGACACCCGGCGGCAAAACCAAAGGGAAACCAAAGTTGCACACTCGCTCACGCATAAGGGGGCACACACATACAAACAGTTAAAATAGTAATGGATATATGTATGTGTGTCTATACTTGTTTGCTTACCTGTCGCATCTATGTATCAATCAGTGCACACGCACATGTAGAACTCGTACACATACTTAGCACGCATACAACTGCATTCTGCATACGACGCTCCCAGTTGCCCGTTGCCCGCCTACGCAACGCATGCAGCAGAAACAACACAAACGTGTTGCGCTCAGCTGGCCTTGCTTGCAGCGAATGAGCTGCACAAAACACACAAGCAAAAAGTTATCGTTTTGTTGTTGCTACTACAATGTATTTGGCACGTGAAACGACATCGGCATGCGGCTCTTTTATTGTTGCTGTTCCCGTTCTAGCTTTCGTTGTTGTTATTATTGTTGTTGGCATTTTTTGCGAAATTTTTGCACACAAATACTTTTTATTTGCATTTGTTTACGTCACTACACCAACACACACTCAACACCTGAATGACGCGCGTACAAGAGTGTGGAGCCAATAAACACAAACAAATAACAGCAACAAAGCATGAAGAAATTACAAACAATTTCACCGACTAAACCGCAAACTAAAGAAATTTATTTATACTCGCGTTAGCTGTTGTAATTATAAATCGAATAAGTTTTAGGCCCTGCATTTAATTTTGGCAGCCTCTTTGTTGTGTCTCCCTTTTTTGGAGACAAACGCGATTCATGCAAAAATCGAAATTTCCACGGTCGCTCGCAACGCGCGTTGTTGCTTCATCTTCCGGTGGACCCTTCACGCACTATCCACGTTATTGCTGCTCTCGAGCTATGATTATCATTATTGTTTTACGCACATTTCCTTGGAATGTTATGCATTTAATTAATTTTAATGTTCAATCACGAATATTCCGACTGTGATTCCGCATACAACTATCCACAATGAAGGTTAAAATGAAACTGATGAACGAGAGAAGCGAAAGCAACAAAGACCGACGCTGAACTGGTTCCCAGCTGATTTGGAACAATCACTGCCAGAGTTGCATTTCCATCTATATGCTGTTAAATTCTTGACAATCGATAAGTTTTTATATTAAACGACTGGGCCGGCTTGTTTGTTGTGTTAAAATGCATCGATAATTGCCGAATTCTAACAGAGTAGTATCGATAAAATGGTGGGCGTTCATTGATAAAAATTAAGAACAAAAAGTTTGAGAAAAATTAACTATAAGGACGAAATTAACGCAAAACTACGCACAACATTGTGCACCATGGCTGAATTGAAGGCACCTTCACTGCAATCACTACTGGAATCAGATCGCGGCTCTACAGACAGCCTGCAACTTGATCTTGACTTTGAAGACGTGAGTAACAAACGAAAACAGTCAAAGTGTAAAAGTAATAGACTATAAAATCCAGCTCGATGATGTGGAGTTTGCCATACCACCCACCGATGTGCTGCCTACGCTGGAGACGGTGCTTAGCGAATTCGAAGCCGACTCCGACGTCGCCTCTGAGCTCGGGGTGCCGGTGCCGCGGGCAACGCCAACGCCCTCGATTGGCGAGGATTGCGGTGTGCGAGCCGATGGACGTGGTGGCGGTGGTTCTGGTTCCATAATGCGCTACACACTACTGCATGGCATCTCTGCCCAACTTTCCTCAGCCGCAGAGCGCGTCAATGCTGGAGCAGCTACTGCTTGTGCAGTTGCAGCATATATTGCTGTAGGCACCTCACATGGTCACATACTCAACTTTGATGTCACACAGACGCTGCGTTGGGCACACCAGGACAAGCACAGTCAAGGTGCCGTCTCTAGTTTGGCCTTCAATGCGGACTCCACACGATTGCTTGCCGGATTTGCACGAGGGTTGGTGGCCATGATAGACACTCAGTCGGGAGATGTGCTGCGCGAATTGTTCGATGTAATCACACCCAACACGGGCGTGCTGCATGTCAAGTGGACATCACGCTCGTCGTTGGCACTCTGCGCCGATGCTGGAGGATCTGTGTGGTCGCTGAGCTTCACCCGAAAGCTGGGCATTCGTGGCTGCAGTTCGCGCTGTTTGTTTTCGGGTGCACGCGGCGAGGTCTGCGCCGTGGAACCGCTCATCATGGACGTGCAAGGACGCCACGAACTGGATCAGTATTGCATTGTTGCCCTGGCCACGCTCTCGAAGTATTTCATAGTCACAGTGCGTCCACGTCTGCGTGTCATCAAATACCATGCACTTCAAGGACCAGCCAACTGTCTACCACTGCTCGCCTGGCATCTGGTGCTTATCCAAGCAGCAGACACTAGCCGATCCGTTGATCCCGTCATTGTGGTGGGTCGGGGCAATCAGTTGTTCTTCCATCAGCTGTTTGTGGCTAATGGACGCATCACTTTACTCTATTTGCGCCATGTGCAGCTGCACAGCACCCTGTTATCCGCCCACTGGCTGGGTCCCAAGTGTGTCGCCTCGCTGGACACCTCGGAGATCCTGCATCTGGTGGATGTACGCTCCAGTCGCGAACTGGAGTGCATGGACATGGCCAATGCGGGTTTAGTGTATGGCTCCGCGCAGTTCAAGGGTCTAGCCACCGGCGGCAATGTTTCACCTGCCTTTGCCTTGGCCGGCACAAATGCCTGCTACAATTCCGTGGTCTCTCGTGGCACACAGCTCTATGTGTTGGGCGCACGCTCGCTGCACATCATCGGAGTACGCACCTGGTCAGAGCGCATCAGTTATTTGGTGAGTAGCCCAATTCGTTTGCTGAGGGCACTCCATATAAAATGTGTTCCATTTACCAGGTGAAGAACCATCGCTGGCAGGAGGCTTGCCAGCTGGCACTGGATGGCTATGTGGCCTCCACGGAGCGTCCGCGTAAACGCGCCCAGGCCAAGGAGCGCATCATTATGCTGTTCAAGGAATACATTGCCAACTCGGCAAGGGCGCCCGACTATTGCCTGGGTGCCATTGTCAATTGCCTGATTACGGTGGGAGAACTGGAGCTGCTATGGACGCAGCTGTGGGAGCGACTGCACAATAACACGGAGCTCTTTCTGCAGCACATTTCGGAGCATATTGAGCAGGAGCACATTAATAGTGTTAATCCGGTCATATCGCAGGCTCTGGTCGACTACTGGCTGCAGCATTCACCCGCGAAGCTGGAGCAGCTGATCTTGAAGCTGGATTGGATGTGCCTGGACTTGAATCAGGTGCTCAAGGCAGTCAAGCGCCATCATCTCTTTCGTGCCCAACTCTATCTGAATGCCTGCGCCTTAAACGACTATACGTCGGCATTGACGGACCTGCTGATGGAATTGACGCCGGAGCAGACGGATCTGGGCAATTGCTTGCTGGTCTATGTGTCCAGCTGTTTGGCTGGTCGTCGTTTCCCCAGCGGCGATATACCCGCCGACCAGGTGCATCAGGTGAAGCACGACGTGCTGCGTTGCCTCACCTCACAGCACTCGAATGCCAGTCCGGTGGATGAGCTGCCGTATCCGCATTTGCGAGCACTGCTCAAATTTGATACGCGGGAAACGCTGAACGTGATCTCGCTGGCATTCCAGGAGCGTGAGTTTAGCAATGAGCTGGGCTACTCCCATCGCAAGCGGATCATCTATCTGCTGCTTGAGATTATGACGCCCGAGAATGCAACAGTAAGTGGCTGCTTTAAGGCGATTAAGCAAAATATACAACAATTTCTTTACAGTGGGCGGAGATTGGTTGCTTGTTGAACTTCATTGCGCAACAGATTTCCACGCAGTGCCTACCCAGGGATAGGCAGCTGCTGGAGCGCGTGCTCAGCTATCTGGCGCAGGAGGAGATTGCCAACGAGAGTGCGCGCCAGCACTCGGAGCGGGAGAGCGCTTGGCATGAGCTACTCTCGAGCAACTGCCTCGTCGACATCAGCAGCGATGAGGAACAACTGGAACTGGCTCAGCGTGCACGGTGCTATTACGTGGTGGAGTATCTGCTGGAGAAGCTGCAGCGCTACGACAGCATACTCGATTGCTACATTCACAATTCGGCACGGCATGAGACCATGTTTGCCTATATGGAGCGCCATGTGGACGCCAACGAACGCTGCATCTACGAGCAGCTGTCGTGCCATCTGGGCGAGTTGCTGGAGATCAATGCGCAGGAGACGACTCGTCTAATTGCGCTGCACTATTCGCACAAGATTGAGGAGCTGCTGGAGCAGCTCAGCTGCCAGCAACCGCTGTTGTTCCGCCTACTGCAGTGCCTCAACGACAGGCACAATGAGCTGCAGCCCATGCAAATGGAGTTGCTGCTGGAGCTCTATTGCCAGTTGGAAACAGCTGATGCCGTGCTGCAGTTTGTGCGGGAGAACCATGGCTATCGGCTGGACAAGGCTATTGAGATTGTGGAGCGGCATGAGCTGAAGCGCGCTGTCATCTACCTCTACGAGCAGCAGGAAAGCTATGCGAAAGCTTTTGATTTATCCATGGAGCTACTGCGCGTTGCCGACGCCGCTTCAGCTGCTAAGGAAGCCAAACAACTGGCTGAGCTCTTGGCGCGCTCTGCCAAGACGCTGCCGGCACAGCAGCTGGAACGGTGCTGGTTTGGTCTGTTGCAGTACATCCTGCCACAGCAGGAACTGCAGTCGATTACCAAGTCGATGCTGCACGAGGCTTCGCAGCACATCGATCTACACAATCTGGTGCAGCTCATCATGAACACACACAATGTGTCCAGTAGCTTTGGTGACATTAAGGATCTGCTCATGAGTATGCTCATTAGCTCCCGCCAGCAGACAGAGGCACTGCGCGGTGCCGCCGATGATCTTTGCGATGAGCTGCACCAGGAGTTTGCTGCACAGCGTCTTGTGGCACGTCGTGGCCTCTGGGTAACCAGCATGCGCTGCATCATCTGTCGCCAGCGTCTCTACGATCAAACGGAGGTCACCGTTCTCGGTCCCTGTGGCCATGCGCTGCATCAGCGTTGCCTAAGCGAGGCAGCAGCTGAACTAGTGCACTGTCCACGCTGTGCCTCTGCCACGTTGCCGTTGGAGCAGCTGACGCCACTGCGCCTGCCATGTCCCAGTCAGCACCTGTTGAACAGCTCCAGTCCCCAGGAGTTGGGCTCGCTGCAGTTAAAAGCACCGCCTCGACGCTTCTGCTAAATATATCTACCATATAACTAATGTATATACATATGTATTCCAATTATGTAAAGCCATTCTATGTATTTATTGTCTATTTGTTTTTTTGTGTAAGTCACGTATATAGGCGCAATCCTCTAGAGGAGGCAATAGCCTACCTCAAATGTAGACCAAATTGGGCAATCGTAATACTGTTCCCTTAACTGTTTCGGTTCAGCATTCCTTAGAACAAATAGAAGCACTTTTGTTGTTTATGAATAAATGCAATTCAAATTATAAAAATTCACTTTGTTTTATTATCAAAAGATCAGTCGAAATTTAAAATGCAACTACCAACAATTAAATGTTAGCAAAAGCAATTAGAAGGACCAAATGCAATATGAATTCAAATCAAAAAAATCTTTATTTTTATTGCTTGAATTTATTGACGTTTTGAATTATTAATTAACAATGTAAATTTAATACAATTGCATATTTAAAAATTTAAATATAGTTATATTTTAAACCAGCTAGAGCACGCATTTTAATTAAAGCTAATACTTAATTTATTTGTTGACTTAAGTGGAAATACTCCGTTTATAAGCTAGATCACAAAAGAAGCTCGAAAGCCAAGGGATTCAGCTGATCTGCATTTTAATGGTGCTATCCGCAGGGAAGGTGCTATTATAATGCTGGATAAATTCAGAGCATTGTTCCGCTGCAAATAAAATGAATTGGTAAGTAATTATTAATAAAGTAAAAAATATCAAAGAATCCAAAACAAACCTTTGGGAAAGGCCATCGTCTCGTACATGCGTAGATTGCGCATTTGGAAGAACCTGTAGACGCTGTGGAAAATGAGATCATCCTGTGTCTTGTGAGCAGCCTCTAGAAACTTGCGTGCCGGCACCTTGTCTAGCCCCAGCGAATTTTTGGCCAGACGCAATGCATCGATTACTTTGCCCTGTCCCAGCATGACTTCTATGATAATCTCATGGGCCTGTATCTTGCCCAGCATATCGATGGCCACCTGTGAAATTGCCGTATTGACATCCGAGTGGGCAAGCAGAAAACAAGCCACAGACTTGGACTCCTGCAGCATGGAGTAGCTGACCAAACGGCGCAGCGTATCAAAGCTACGATTGCGTATCAGCTCGCTAATGATCATCTTGCTCAGCTCCTCTTGCGCAGCAATGTTGTGCTTGTTCAAGGATTGCAAATACAACATGAGCACCGATTCTGTATAGGGTCGCTCTGCAATGGTCTGCAGAATCTGCGCCATATCCGACTGCTCGACGAGCACAATGGGTGGGGCAGCGTGCTTGGTGATTGTAGCCTTCACATTGGAAGGTTGTGCCGTTTGATTCTGCAACTCCAACTGCACCCACGAGCTGTTAAGAACCACAACGTTTTAATATAATAATAAATCCATTATTTTGGTATGGGAAACTCACGCATAGACCTTGTTGATCTTGTCGAAGATGGTCTCCAGCACCGGCAGCAGGGTGCCCTTGTACTGCTCATCGATAAGCTGCTGCACCACCTTCAGCAGCATCTGCTTGCCACTGCAACGCTGCAGCAGAAAGTCGGTGAGACGAATGCGATCTGAGATTAAATTGCAGAGCGGCTCAATGGCCAGATTCAGATACCACATGCACCCCAGCTTGGCATCAATCACAATATTGGGCTGGAACAGCACCCAGTTGGTGGAATCTACAACAGAATGAGGCATTAATAGGCATTTCCTACTGCAACTTTGACTACATACAAAGCTCGCACTGCAGTATCTGTCCATCTGGCGAGAGCGAGGGCAGTTTAAGGCCAAAAGGTTTGATGGAGCGACCAGGTGTAATGGGTGAATGGTAGGTCACATCATTGATCACCTCGCCGCTAAGCGCAATGTCGAAGAGCAGTGAAGTGCCCGTCGCCTGGTGATGCACCACTATTAGATTGTCCACGGTGTTGATGGCAAACAGACCCACCAAACTGAGGCGCAACACATGGCACTTGCGTGGCGCCAAGCCAGGACCATTTAGCAGATGCACCTCTACCTCCATCATGCCAGATCCGCTGTTAGCCTGCAGTATAAGCACGGCCAGAACGCCATAGACTCTGCCGAGCGTCACCTTGCTCTCTAGAACTTCGCGTGCCGGAATGCCCACTAGAAGCAGAACAGATAAGCGGAACTCGGACAATAGTTAAGGGTTTGTGCTACTCACAGTCCACCTTGGGCAGCTTGGTGATGACCTTCTGCTTGATAATAACTGGTATTAATGTATTGCCCTCTGTTGTGCACAGCAACGCAACATTTGCATCACAGCACCAGGCGAACCATTTGATGCTTATGCTCAGCGCCTTCACAGAGCGAACTTGTCGCTTCTCGGGCACAATTTGAAAGATTTCCACGCCGGTATTGGATATGAGTGCCAGCTCACGATTGTGTACCCAGACGAAGCCATAGATCAGCGTCTTCACCTGGTGTGTGATAATGTCCTGCAGCAGCGGCTGCTCACCTTGGAAGCACACCAACTCTACGGCGTTCTCCTTGCGCTGCACGGCCAGTATTTGATTGTCGGGTGAGAACTTAATGGAACGTATGGCGCCACCTCGATCACTCATGCAGAACGATATCACAGTGTCCTCTACAGGGCCCTTGACCACCACGCCCGTTGCGCCGCCAGATCGAACTGCAAAAATCTAAAACAAAAAATCTCGCAATCCTCAAAGAGTTTGGGCGCTTCTATTGTCTTACCTGTTTGTTGGAGTCGTCGAAAAAGACATTGGTCAGCTGGCTGACGGCGTCGAAACGTATAAAATTATTGGAGAGCTCAATATAGTGTATTCCATTAGTTTTTTCCATTGTTTCGAGTGCATGCAACAAATTTCTATGATGAACCACCCACAATTTGTGGCAGAAGTGTTGCAAAACGCATTTAGACGCAGATATTTTCCAATGCGCTTTTTGCACACTGTATGAAACAGCTGATTTGCGTATAAACAAAAATAAATATCTTGCACACTGTTCAGCAAAGTTGACTGAACATTACGGAACGGCTTCGATGACGACGTTACCCAAGTGCCGTGTGTGCATTTGCACCCTCGATGCAGTCGCTGGAATCTACGACATGCGAAAACTGCCCAAACTGGAGCACAAGTTTGTCACCTGCACCGACCTGTCCATAACCGATGAGAAGCGTGTGCCCAGCGAGTTGTGCCAGACATGCCATGACCAGTTGGAACGCTTGTACGCATTCCGTGCTAAGTGCATTGCAGCAGATACCAAATGGCGCATGGAAATTCTGGCATTCTGTGATGATGAGGATGGCCTTAAAAATGTCGACCAGACGAGTCCAGAACTTGAGACGAAAGAGGACGCTGAGCCACCACCGGCTGTTACAAATACTGAAATTGAAGCAACACCAGCCAACGTAGTTTCCGATCAGGTAAGTAAAATAATTGCAATTGTACTTTCATGTAAATATTTGGTATTCCTAGCCTCAATTACCACAATCTAAGACTATCTATAAATGCGACATCTGCGCCACGCAATTTTTGGAGCAGCATCGTCTGCAGGCACATAAACGACAGCATGGACTCATGCCATACCCCTGCCCAGAGCCAGGCTGTGATCGCGGTTACAGCCACAAGAATACGCTGAGTGTTCACATGCGCAAGTGCCATAAGCTGGGCAAGGAGCACAAATCACACGTTTGCGAATACTGCGGCAAGACCTTCGACACCATGTGGCGTCTGAAAAATCATCGCTTTACACACAAGGACAAGTCAGAGCTGCCGTACGTTTGTGAGGATGCGGAGTGTGGCAGGCGCTTCTCCAGCAAGCAACTGCTGAAGGTGCACATGATGCGCCATGCAGGCATCAAGAACTACAGATGCACCTACTGTGGCGTAGAGAAGACGACGCGCACTGAGCTAAAGATTCATTTGAATTATCATACACTGGAGCGCACATATTGCTGCCGCATCTGTTCAAAAGTGTGTAACAGTTCCAGCAATCTTAACTTGCATATGCGCACAGTGCACGAACGCTCCAAAAATTTTCCCTGCACCTACTGCGATCGGATCTTTAATCAACCATCCCTGTGCAAACAGCACGAGTTGATCCACACCGGCGAGAAGCCTCACGAGTGCGAGGAGTGTGGCAGGCACTTCAGGCAAAAAGCTGCACTTCGTACCCATCGAAAGACTCACGAGCGGCAGACCAGTGAATCAGATCCCTCCACCGCTGCACATGTGGCAACTGGTGTCATTGATATGCTAGGACAAGCATAGGAAGTCAGACGAATAAACTTCCATTGGTTTAATGGCTAAGACTAGAGGTCAGACATTTGTAATTTATCAGTATAAGTATTCATAACAATAACATTCATAATAAAGCAACAAAGACCTGTTGTATAAACAACTGAATCTGCTACTTAACTATTCTGTTTTTAAATATTCTGTAGATAACAGCCATTTTACATGTCGATTGCAGCCGCTGTTCGGCTGCTGTTAAACTATCGGTAATCGATATTCTCTGCACAGCTGATTTGCACAAATAAACAAACCATTCAGTAATTTTGTTTTGCTTTGAGTAGAAATTAAATTATTTAGCTAATGGCAACAACGAAGTGTCGGGCCTGCATTTGCCCACTAGATACAGACGCTGTGATCTACGATATGCAATTATTGCCCACACTAGCACACATGTTCGTTACTTGCACAAATTTGACAGTGTCGGAGGAGGAGCATCTACCAAGTGAGCTATGCCAGCTGTGCAAAAACCAATTGGAGCAGCTATATGCGTTTCGTGAGAGATGTATTGCCGCCGATACCCACTTGCGAGCTGGGTCGGTAATTTCAGAAGATGGGAAACCAAATAATAAAGTTGAGGCAGAGACATCTGATGATAGATTAAACGAGGAGGAAGCAGTCTCGAAGCTATGTAACGCCAAGGGTATAAAAAATACGAGAAGAAAGCAAAGAAAATATGTTGTAGAGACTGATATCCAAGATTCGACTGAAATCTCGAACTCAGCTGTGGACCAGGTGGGCACATCCCATTTATTATCCTTAAGTATTTGACTAATAATGCCTTTGCAGAATTTGTTGGGTAAACACAGTACAGTCAACTTCAAGTGCGACATCTGCGACTCACGGTTCTTAGTAGAGCACCGACTGCAGGCACATAAGCGGCAACACGAGGGACTAATGCCGTATCCTTGCACTGAGAACGGCTGTGAAAGAGCATTCAATCGCTTACACTGCCTCTCGGAGCACTTGAAGCAGCACTCGGGCACCAGCCGCTGGTACAGCTGCGAGCAAGAGGGCTGTGACAAAAGCTATCGCCACAAACCTACGCTAATGATGCACATGCGCCGATGCCACAATCTGGGACCGGAGCTCAAGTCACATGTCTGTGAATTTTGTGGCAAGGTATTCAACTCATCGGCTGTGCTCAACGATCATCGCTACACGCACAAGGACAAATCGGAGCTGCCGCACGCCTGCACAGAGACCGATTGCATTCGACGCTTCGCCACCAAGGAGAAGCTAAAGGTGCATCTGTTGCGTCATGCCGGCATCAAGAACTTTAGCTGCCCGTATTGTGGCATGCGCAAGACAACACGAAATGAGCTGAAGATTCACATGAACTACCACACGCTGGAGCGCACCTGGCCTTGTCGTTTCTGCTCAAAGGTTTGCAATAGCTCCGGCAATCTCAAGATGCACGTGCGCACCGTTCACGAACGGGCCAGAGATTATGCATGCAGCTACTGCGAGCTCAGCTTTGCTAAGCCAGACACACGCAAGTATCACGAGATGACGCACACCGGCGAGAAACCGAACGAGTGCGAAGAATGTGGTAAACGCTTCACACAACCAGCCGCACTACGCACCCATCGCAAAATTCATGAGCGACAACGCAAGGAGACGGATGCCAACTTAGCAGTCTATACAGTCGTGGTAGCATCTTCGACTTCGGATGTTGAGCGGCAGCATCACAACAGCTAAGAAGCATCAGTCTGTGGACATGAGAGAGACCAAAGATTAAATATTTATAGACTCAGCGCCCGGAGCTAATCAGACAACTGTAATTATTAGCTTTAGCTACTCGACGTCACACTGTTCTTATCTTGAACAGTGCAAGGTTCGAGTGCCATTTTAAAGTTATACCCGACACCAATAAAATTGATGGGTATGTTGAGTATGTAACAATGTTTGAGTATTATTGATCCATATTTTTTTGATAATCCGTCTGTTTGTCTGTCCTGTTTGATTTATGAATTTTTTAAGATTATGTTATTAATTGTTAACTAAAACTAATCCTCCTAATTTTATGAATATATTTTGTTTTGTTTATTGGATACTTTTTTAGTAGCTTTAAAAATACATATGCTAAAGTGGAAGCTTTTGAACCATTCCTTATATTTAACAGTGAAACTATCTACTGTAATAAATTCATTTTGCGGGGTATCTTAAAGTTGTCATAACATGCTAATCTCCCAGAGTGCAAAGATCGCATTAATTTGGATTTTTCTAATTTTCTAAAAACGTTTTATTTCGTAACTCGATGCGATGCACAAATAAATCAGACATAACATAATTATCTAAGGGCTGGACTTTACAAGGATTAGCAGATATTCTTCAATAATTACTTCTTAACTACGGATGCCTTTCAATGCAAATCGATGGGTCCAGTTGAGTGGACACCATCCTCGTCGAAGATCTTTTGTGCTATCGCTTTGATCATCTTCTTTTCGGTTTGCACCTGGCCAGAGGAGGCCTTCTTCAGGTGCTGGATAACTCGTTCGGATGCCTGCAGAGACAGGGCTTTGGTTAGATTAAGTTCGTGCTCCGCTGTGGGCAGATTAAGTTGCGCTGCGCGAGATGAGCGAGAGAGCGTTGCAATCATGGCATAGATATCGATGGCGGCATTCGCTAGATGATTCAACACCAGCTGCTCGTTGATGATGGCCTTGTTGTACTTCATAAGCACCGCCTCGGTGGTGCGACCAAAGAGATCAATGCAGACGGCTGCGTTCTTGGCATAGTTCCTCAGTTCGGGTACAACATGTGCACTTAAGTCAGTGCCACCCAGTCCAATGGAGGAGGTTGCACGCTTGGAAGCCTCCCGGAAGATGAAGCCCAGGTTCGAGGATGGATTTCTAAAGGCGCGCTGTAGTTCCTTCAAGTGATTGCCGGCAAACTGGATGCCTGAGAGAGCGACAAACAGGCGCAGCACTTCATTGGTGCCCTCGAAGATGCGGAAAATGCGCAGATCACGCATAACGCGCTCTAGACCAGGCTCCTTCATGAAACCCATGCCGCCCAGTATTTGTATGGCCTCGTCGCAGACCAGCCACGCCGACTCCGAAGAGTAAATCTTCGAGATGGCCGTCTCCAAGTGGTAATCCTGGCTCTGTGCATCCATGTTTTGCGATATCATGAACGCCATCGATTCTGTCGCATACTGCAGCATACTCATCTGTGCTAGTTTATCTTGGATGGTATCGAAGTTCTTGATCTTCTGGCCGAACTGCACGCGGTTGTTGGCATGTGCCGTGGCAATCTCTATGCACTTCTTCATCGTGCCCGACAACGTGGCACCCATGCCAAAGCGTCCATTGTTTAGAATGTTGACGGCAACCTTGAATCCTTCACCCTCCTTGCCCAACACGTTCTCGATGGGAATCTTTACGTCCTCGAAGAACACCTCTGTGGTGTTGGACGCCTTGATGCCCATCTTCTTCTCTGGCGGACCATTCGTGACGCCTCCAAAGTCACGCTCCACAATGAATGCTGTCACCTTGTCCTTCTTCTGGCCAGTTTTCTCGTCAAGCTGTTCGGTTTGGGCAAACACAGTATACACATTGGCCAATCCTCCGTTGGAAATCCAGACCTTAGAACCATTTAGTATGAAATGTTTGCCGTCAGCACTTTTAACTGCGCGGCATCGAATGGAGTTGGCATCTGAGCCAGAGCTTGGCTCGGTCAGTGCGAAGGCAGCGTAGACTTCTTCGGCGGCCACTTTGGGTAGATACTTTTGCTTTTGCTCGGGCGTTCCATAGAGCAGAATGCCCTTGAAACCGATGCTCTGGTGAGCACCAAGCGTGATGCCAAGAGCCAGATCATGGGCACCAACAATTTGGCACAATCTTGCGTACTGTGTGTTGTTCATTCCTAGGCCACCATAATCGCTGGGCACTTGAATGCCCATTCCACCGAGCTCCCACAGCGCCTTAAGTGTCTCAGGATCGACGACGGAGTTATCATCGTTGCGCACGGCATTATTCACATCGGTGAAAAATCGCTGGAAGGGATCCAGCATGCCGCTGACGGTTTCTTTTTGTTCGTCATTCAAGACATCTGGGTAGGGAAATACTTGCTTGGTTACGAGACTGCCACGAAATATGTTGGCCATGAAAGATTCATTTTCTCTTTTCTCTTTGGTTAGTTCGGCTTGCGCTTTAACTTTTGGGGCAGCAGCAGAGGCCGAATATAATCGATTTTTGCAAACATCTAATATTAATTTTCGCGTTCCGTAATTGTTTAATTTCAACATCGTTCTACTCTTTAGACTCCCGTTTAATGAACTTTGTACCTAAGCGTAAACAACGAGTATGGTGGGGATGACCTGTTACACTCAATAACAGCACTTTCTGATGTGAGCGTAAACAAAGATAACTTTGGGGGTAACACTGTTGAATTACGGGAGGCTTTTTTAAATTAGTGTGCACACACTTATAAAGCATTTTTCGGTATTATTTATTACTGTTCGCAATTCGGTAATTTTTAGAAGTATATTTGACTTGCGACCACACTGCACAGCTGGCTTGCACTGAAATAAGTGATGTAAACAAACAAAAATATAGCTTTAATAATATTTTCATTTTTGATTATTAATCTAAAGATTACAATTGAATTAAAACAATAAATGGCTGATTTTTCCAAGTGTCGAGTGTGTGCTTGTTCATTAGACGCAACCATCGGCAGCTACGATATGCTTCAATTGCCAATGCTAGCTTTCAAATTCGTCACTTGTACGGATTTATCTGTGTCGGAGGAGGAACAGGTGCCAAGTGAGCTGTGCCACCCATGTTATGAGCAACTAGAGGAGCTGTATGAATTTCGTGCAAAGTGTATTGCTGCTGACACAAAGTGGCGCATGCAGATTTTGGCCATTCGTGATACTGAGGAATCCAAGGTTGAATTTTTAGAGTCGTCTCCAAGCTCTGCTCAACAAGTAGAGGTGGAGCCAAGCAACAATAGGACTGAATCAAAACGATACGACAAGAAGTTGAGCTGTGATATACCGAAACAGGAGATTGAGCAGCTAGAAGCTGTGGATGGTGAAGATGTGGATGCTGATCAGGTTTGTTATTTGAAAAAGGGAGAACTTTTATGATATACATTTTATTTGTTGCAGCATTCAACAAACATCTACAAATGTGATACTTGCGCTGCACAGTTTCTGGACGAGCAGCGTCTGCTAACTCATAAGCGTCGCCATGGTCCGATGCCGTATCCTTGTCCTGAACGAGGATGTGATCGTGGCTATAGTCACAAGCATACATTAACCCTTCATATGCGCAAGTGCCATAAACTAGGGAAGGAGCATAAGTCACATATCTGCGAGTTCTGTGGTAAGGTGTTTGACACCATGTCACAGCTACGGAATCACCGTTTCACGCACAAGGACAAAGCAGAGCTGCCATATGCATGTGAAGAGTCAAACTGCGAGCGACGCTTCTCCAGCAAGCAGCTGTTAAAGGTACACATGATGCGCCATGCAGGCATCAAGAACTACACGTGCTCCCACTGTGGAGTGCAAAAAACAACACGAACTGAGCTAAAGATTCATCTGAATTATCACACACTGGAACGCACCTACAGTTGCCGCTTCTGTCCAAAGGTCTGCTATAGCTCCAGTAACTTAAACAAGCACATGCGTACCACACACGAGCGAGCGAGGAACCACGCCTGCAGTTACTGCGAACGGACCTTCACCCAACAAGCAATTTGCAAGCAGCACGAGCTGATCCATACCGGCGAGAAGCCTCACGAGTGTGCGGAGTGTGGAAGGCAGTTCAGGCAAAAGGCGGCTCTGCGCACACACTACAAGATTCACAGGCGTAAGCCAAAGGAGTTAGGCACTACTATTGAAACGATTCCAATTGAATTAGCTGCTAATGGGGAATATTACGATGTGACAGAGGAAGAGATTGCGTGCGAGTGATTGTTTTAGTTTTTAATATAATTAAGATTTAAACTATACCTATTAAAGGTAGAATTAGTAATAATCGAATTGGTTTGTATTAAATACAATAGCGTTATCCTTTTTTAAGAATTGTTACTCAAACAATATTATACTTTTATAAGTATGCAACATTTTGTGCATATGTCCTTTCAACAATACGAATTGTATTTTCATTAATTGAGCCATATCCTTACCCACATTGAAATGATATACAACAAATTTATCAATCGAAAATTGCTCAAAAATAGGAACAAGCGGCAATATAATCATTTGCATATCGCAAAATTAACCATAGCTCAAGAGGCCTTTAAGGAATCCTGTTGAAACTGTTCCTAAACGATTAGTGTAAGATAAGCCCATTTGCTCACCAATTGACAATTTCATTGTCCTTGAAGTTATCCAGAGTTTTTTTTGATGACCATTTTTTTTGAGAATTTTTTCAATTACCAAATGACATTATAATAAAACAATTACTCATTTTTGTAGGGATTCAGAATGTAAATAGCAATAGTTTTTAATCATATTTTCAACTAAAACAAAAATGTACAAAAGTTAAATTAATTAATTATAACAGCATTGGCCGTTGCTGATGATAAATCTAAAATACAACTGCTAAATGTTAAATGCTTGGAAAATTGCGTGTATTCATAGTATGTGTTGTTTATATTGAATTAATGCTGTAGTATGTAAATGATATGATCTGCTACTTGAGTTTAGAGAGAGAGAGAGAGTGTGTGAGCTGAGAGCTGTGTTTGGATGTATTACATACGAGTATATTGAATTGTATTGTATTTGTATATATTGTGTACATATTTTTCATGCAGTATAATAAATAATTCTGTGTTTAAAATCGTTGTAAATATTTGTTTGCTGTAAGCATAAATTCATTTGCTGTAAATATGTGTTGTGCCATTATATGATTTTGGGTACATAGTTGGGGCCGTTTCGTATTTCATATTTGTATCAACTTTAAAGACTGAACTGTGATTCATCTCTCCTCCATTTCGAATGCTGATAATTTAGACAATTTCTTTTTTTTTATACATTTTTGGAAAATGTTAAAGTACATAAGAACATAAGAATATAGCATATTTAGGCTAAATATCACCCACGATTAAATCGCTGTTTAACACTATATAAAAACTAGATTTATAATACATGCTTGTTGTTTGTTGTATGTATGTAAAAAATCTGTCGCACTATATTACAATTCAGACATAGAACCAAAGACACAAATCGAGACTACGCCAACTCTAAGCTAGCATATTACAATATAAATATATTATCCATAAGTCTAATTGTATACATAAATGCTATATTCTATATACTATCATATACATATATATGTATATATATCTATGTGTGTGTGTATGCATATGCTTACTTTGTTTTTTAACGTATTACATTAACATTTTAAGCTCGTTTTTTCTTCACTTCTTCTGTCGTTATCTTTTTTAACTTTAAATAAAAAAACATTCGTAAAGACTTTGCTAAATTACAAATCAACTGTTCAGACATAGTCTGACGGCACTGTGCTGGTGCTCGTCTCGTTTATGGCCGCGAGTCGTGGCATGCGCCGTTGCGTTGCAGCTGCCTCGCCAGGGGCCACGCCAACGGTGGTCAATGCCACGCCATTGCCGCCGCTGCCGGCACCACCGCCACCGCCAACGCCACCACCGCCATGATGTTCCCAGTTGGGCAGCGGCTGGGACATGACATTTAGGCCAACGATCTCGTAGGCGCCTTGGTTGCTGCCACTGGCGCCGCCTGGCATCGCCGTTACCGATAGATCCGAGTAGTAGGCGCTGCTCGGCGCTGACGAGACGACCATCGGAATGTCTTGCTCGTGGGCTTGGAAATTGTATTTCTGCAAATGGAAAAGTGGTTGAAGATATATAAGTTTAATAGAAAAAACAAAATGATTTAAATGAATTTGCATTTGTATCTTAATTGTTGGCATAATCTGTTGATTGCTTTTATGTTATTTACCTCGCCACACTGACTGTACGCCGTATTCTGGTACGACGGATTGGCTGAGCGCACAGACTCGCGATCGAGCTCAGCATAGAGGGCTTCGCTAACGCCCACCGGACTGTAAGCATCATCCATGTGGGTGTAATGATTCTCAGCTGGCGATGTCGATGGCGGTCCAATCTGATCGGGACCCGCCGATGAGCGCCGACTGCCGCCCAGCCATGTCCAGACACCCGAGTTGCTGGTCGGACGACGTATGCTGTCCGCCGAGTGCTTGATGGAGATTGGCGAACGATTCTGTCCGGCAGCGTTGCGATTATTGCGACACCACCATGGCTGCGGGCGGCCACCTGTAAGAGAAGAGAAGTCACATTGGTGTATGAGTAAGCTGAATTGGAATCCAAATCCGAATCCGAATTCGAATTCGAATCGACGCAGAAATCTATGACATTTGGGGTTATAATCGGGCGATAAATCAAACATTCACCTCATTGAGTGCGACAGCGAAACAAACAAAGCGTAAATTAAACGGCTGTCAACTGGCAACAACAACAGAAACAACAGCAAACAGGCAACGAGGTGGCAGCAACAAGCACCGCCAACAACACCAGCAAACAACACCAAGTGGCTGCCGTTTGGCGACTGGGCCAAAATGCCAAATACTTCGGCTCATTTTGTTTATTTTTTTTGTTTTGTTTGGTGAGAAAATGCTGTGTGCGATCCTTAACAATCAGCCTGTGTGATCTTATTGCTTGATGACTAATCCTGGGCAATGTGACGAAGCAAGCATTATTAATTCTTCCAGCTCATATAGGAAGTGCATGAGAAAAATATGCTATTCATTAGACTGGACAATTTATAGGCTCTTTATCCGCTAACAGAATCTTTATAGATTCCTTTGCCAAGACCAGTTCCCACATCCGCTAACACATTTAATGCATTTTGCGCTCTCTGGCGCTAATGACTGTCCGCCTTTCACTCTCATTGCGGCAGGAGTTAGTCGTAGGGTTAGTCAGCTAATTAGCTGAGTTGCATACGCAACTTCTTGCAGCTGCCACAGCAGAAACAGCGCCAATTTTCCAAGTTATGCACATGCATAATGCAGTCATTTCGCCACTCGCTGCTGGATTTTAATACTTATGATTTACGTACTGCAACACTGAGAATGTCCAGCTGCTGCAAACTTGAGCTCCAACTCTGACTTTAACGCTGACTGTGGCGATTATTAACCCCAGAGCTTATCGTATGTAGGTGCTCATATATACATGCATTTTGTGCATGTCACAACTCTAACTCTAACTCCAACTATGACTACGACTATGACTCCAATCTGCTATTGCAATTGCTACTCGGATTGGGAGTCCAAGTCTTGACTCGAACTTGGAATTGGACTCCGACTTGCACTCGCACTTGGTGATTGGCTTTAATGGCTGTTTTTCTACTGTGTTAACGATGTTGCCGCTGCTACCCCAGCAATTGCATTGAACTTACACTTTTTGCTGCCGCTGCACAGTGGTTAAAAGTCTTCTTGACAGTGTCCCCATATGCAGACAGTATAAAATTTAGTTAACATTTTTTACATAAATAAAATCGATTTTATAAACTGGTTATTTTGCTATAATCAAAAGTCTCCTTCATGAGACTGTAATAAAACAAAGGATCATAAAATGGTTGTTTATGTGGGCAACTATATTGTTTGCTGACATTTTAAATATTTTATTTTGTAGTCTAATTATCATAATTCAAGTACATTGGCAACTACATAGAAAGTTGCTAATGAATCAATTGAATAAAAGGTAGTTAATTGAAAAAAAGTTAGATTATGTAAATAACATATTAAGATAAAACGAATAACATTATAGTTTAAGAAATGTCCTATACTTGATCAATCAGGCAAATTTAACATATGTTTCCTTTTAGGAAATCTAATTCAATTTTCATTTCAAACACTTCAAAAATTCAATCAATTTCACACCACTGTGCAGTGGCAGCCGCTCACTGCTGATGTGGTTGTCGCTGCTGTTGCTGCTGTAACTGCTACCGCTGCTGGTCTTATCTGCTGCTGCTTATCTGCTTGCAGCGCCAGCGGCAACAACGGCGAATTTTGTTAACAAAATATTTCGCAGCCGATTTTCAGCTTTTTGCCAACCAACAACAACAATATTAACGAGCGTTTTTATTTATTTTTTTCGTTTATTTGTTTTTGTGTGTTTTTCGGGGTATTTAATGTGTGTTTTGCGTCGCATTTGGTTGTGCCGCAATAAGTCGCCCGGTGGCAGGCAACAAATGGCAAATATGACATGTGTAATGAAGTCTTAATAGTCGCATAGATAATGCCCATGGCCTGTCAACGTATGTATATTAAATGCATTTTCCTACTGTGCCTTGTCGATTGCCAAAATGTCACATTCTCGCGTTTTTATCGCTTTTTCGCCTTTTCGCTTGGCATAATTAAAATAATGCTTTGTTACTCATACGACTCGTGTTCGCTTTGCCTCGTTCGTTGCCAATCGCCGGCAGCTGCCGTTCAAGATAATTGCATAGAATGCAATTCAATGCGATTGACACCAACTGCAACTACAACTGCCACACGATGTTGCAACATGGTTTTCAAGTGGCTTCGCCAATAAACTTTGAAGATGTTGCAATTTATGTAACTCGTTGACTTGTTTTATGAAATCTATAGAATGTTTAGTTTGATTCCACAAGTTCTTCAAGTTGATTTTGTATGATTAGAAAAATTTCTAGTAGTCTATTCAATTAGTTGACTAAAAGATTTCTAATTAAAGAGAATTGCAAAGTTATGAAATATATTGTGTATGTTAAAATTCCAGTCGATTTCAGAAACATGAGAATTAGAAAGATATTAAAACCAATCAAATATAGTAAGTAATTTACCTCAAATTATTATTACTGGATATCTGCTAGATAAGCCCGGCCTTGATTTCATTCCATTTCAAATTTCTAAGAACTCTCTTTTAAACTGGTTAAAGCGCATTGGGATTAACAGACTGCTATAATACTTTGAAATTTAATACCCGACATTTATGGGTGGCTTTAATTATAATTTATTTAAATGTATATTTTTATTAGGTTTTTTCTTAATTATTTGAGATAAACTCTTGTAGCTGACAGCTGAAACCGAGAAGTAGTTTTTAATCTGGTAACAATTTTAATGCACTTTGTCGTAATTTCTGTTGATTTTTATTTTCTGTATTTTGTTTTGGGCAATTGCATTTTCTCTTTGGCATTTTAAAAACTGTTTTGGGGCAAGCTGGCAACTGGCGAACTGGCGCCTGTCGCGATACGACGACAGCGTCGACGTTGACGTTGATGCTGGAGCTAAAGCTGAAGCTGAAGCTGAAGCAGACGTTGATTTTAACTTCGACATAATCACGCGCTTTAAAGGCTGCTGACAGTTTAACGATTTGTGTTGATTGTTTGTTTTCTGCTGTTGCTGTTGTTTTTGTTGTTGCTGGTGTCAGTGTCGACTGTTGGTTGTTTGTTGTTTTCGCAACATGCAACCGTGCGTAGCAGCAATGAAATGTCGACAAAAACAACAACAGCATAAAAGAAAAAGACACAACACACAAAAAACTTTACCCAAAAAAATGTTATAGCCAAAAAAAAAGACAACAACAGCAAGTGGAGATTTTCATGGGACAGCTAATTGGCTGCTGTGACATTAAATGCCGTCAACAATTTGTCCTGCATGTCGATGTCAGAGAGACGGACAGACCGTCAGCCAAAGAGAGGGAGTGAAATTGGCGCCAAGCTCAAAGAGAGAGTTGCACAGGGAAAGACATTGATGGAAAGAGGGGGTTTGAATCGTTTGTCAATAATTCGCCTACTGTTAAAATGGCAGAACCCAGCGATGGAGCAACTAAATCAAAAAAGTTTTTGCACGATTTTCGAACGTGTTTTCAGAGTCCATTGGCCAAAGGAAAGGCCAATGTCAACAAGAGGGAGACAATTGTTAGTCTTTGCCTTAATTTGTCTACAAATTTTCTGCAGCTAGGGGCACGTACAGCGGACATCAATGCTATCACATTGGTTTTGGTTTCGGTTTCGGTTTCAGCTGCATCTTAGATTTGTGGCACGAATGTGAACTTCATGCATCATGTTGTCGTCAAAAATTTGTCTGTCTGTGCTGCAAGCAAGCGCAGGGAGAAAACAAATTAAATTGTTGCCACTTGTGGCACAGCATTCGCATGCAACGACAGAATTATGCAATTAAAAATGGAAATGCAAATGCAAAGAAAAACTAACAATAAGAAGGGGAACCAGAAGCAAATAAAGAAGCAGCAGCAAATAGAGAAGCAATTGCAGTTGCAGAACTAGCTGATTGCAGCAAATAAGACTCGATTCGACGCGACGCGACTCGACTTGACTTGCTTCACGCTGACTTGCTTAATTAATCAAACGAGTGGCAAATGACTAATTGATGGAATGACGGAAATAGCTGCAAAATGAGCTGAGCTTATGGGAAAGTCGCTAAGCAGCTGCCAGAGATACTTCAACTTAACTTTATCTTAAGCACTTTAGTCGCCAAGTGTGCACAGCGAGAGCTTATTAAAGAGCATAGTTGCGGCTATAAAGCTGTACTAGTCAAATAAAAAACTTGATATGCATAAAGTTGCGATTAAAGTAAATATTTGTAAACTTTTATAGCGTTCGTATAGCAGTTACATGTACATTTTCGTAATCGACTTCAGTTGTATTATTGAAGTAAAAGTAACTCCATAACATAATTAAATATATTGTACTCTTAATGGTCATACTATTTAGTAAATAATGTTGCAATTCTGTTTTAAATATTTAAAATATTTAATACATACAATAACTAATTTATTGATTGTTGTATATTATTTTTTACGTTGTCATAAAGTTACTATGACAACAGCATTGCATAATATACTCAAATAAAAGAAATACTTCAACTCTATACACTCAGTTCGTCACTCAAGTCTATCATTTATATGTGTATATAAATTACATAAACTAATCTATAAATTCCCATTAGACGGGTTTCAATAGTACTTAACAATTGTCAACATTTTATACGCCTCCCCTCTGTCGAATAAGATGTATTTAACTTACCATTGGCATTCGCTGATTTAATTCTGCAAAGATAAGAAGCGGGTAGAATGTGGCAATTAATAAACAGAAAAATACTCGTAAATACAACAGATATTAGCGTTAGAACATAAATATTGGCACGGCAAAAAATATGGCAAATGTCAAAATGTTCAATGACGCGAAACGCGAAACTGGGCGACAAATGGCAAATGGCAAAACGAAAGACTTAGGACACAAACTTGTCTACGCAAATAACGTTTTTGCGTGTGACACGCAGATAAACAACAGCAGCAACATATTTATATACAGTAGAACCAGATAAGAATACTTCTAGGCAACAACACAATTACAGCAACAGCAACAACAACAACAACAAGAGTAGAACATTCACCATTTGTTGCAACAGAAATTTTGCGATAAGATTAAAAAGCAAGTGAAGAGTTGCGGAGGCAAACCGGATTAGCTGGCCACTTGCTATAGTTGCTGTTGGCTTGATCTTATGTGCCACAAAATTTTTCTGCTTTCAATTCAAGTCTAGTAATTTCTATTAACTGTTTTCAGCATTTGCCATTAACTTTAGCTCCAACCCCAGTCGTTTCTGGGTCATAACGAGAGCACGAACCTAATGGATATAGATTGTGCGTATCAATTAACCGAACTGATGTCTGACCGTTGGCTGTTGTCCATTTGATTGAGTGCAGCATGAGGCAGGCGGCTTAATTTTCCCCTCGCTTTGCCTTGATCGATTATAATGTTAACTTTAACTGAATCAACTCGATTCGAACTTTTTTTATTCGATTCGCATTCGCCTCTTGTTTTTTGCCTCGCAATTCAATTAAACCGAACAAGCTCACCGTGCAGCCAGCCCCGTCTGTTTGTCTGTCTGTCAGTCAGACCGTTAGTCTGTTAGTCAGTTAGTCTGTCGTCTTGGTGGAGGCCATGCCTTAGCTTTGCGCTAATTTTCCAACTGTGTTTTCTTTATTTTTCGTATGTTTTTCCTTTAAAACGTTATGTTCAATTTTCTGCGCTTGTTTTTCGTCAGCAGTTTTCAGCTCTTTTTTTCTTGGTTTTTCCTTTTTTTTCCCAATCGAGCTGCAGCATGCTAATTGAACACGCCTTTTTATGTTGCCACAGTTGAATAGCGGCAGCTGCTATAAACGTTTTCAACTTGAATTTCGCTTTTTCTATTAAACTCGAGCACGAAGCGACAATTTTGTGTAATTTAACAGTGTTATTGACAAACTGAAAGCCAGCTAGGCCTTGTCTTGGCTTGTACTATAGATTCTCTCGAAATGTGGGCCACACTAGCATCAACATCTTGTCTTCACTTTAAAGCAAATTTGCTAATTTACTAATGAATATTTTACATATAATTTGCGTTATTATTTTAGTATAATTTCTGCAATTAATTTAACTTGCTCACAACTTACACGATATGCAGTTAAGATTTTGAAACACATTCGATTCTCAAGACTTATCACAAATTTTAGATGTTACCACAATGTTAAATGTTAAATCGGCATTTAAATGCAATTAAGTGAATTCTTAACAAATTTTAAACTGAGTAAATCCATGATTCGAGCGTGTGCTAGTTTTTCTTTATTAAAAGAGAATTTTAAATTGATTTTTATTAGTCTACCGGTTGCCCAAAAACAGCAGTCGACATGCAACTAAAATAGTTGATTTATTTAAGTGTCTTCAGTCTGCAAACTGAGTACTGAGTACTTACTGAGCTATTCCGATTCAACAGTCAAGAATCAACAGTCAACAATCAACTGAAATCAAACGGCACTTTGAGTAAGTTTTTATGCCGACAAGTGGAACACCAGAAAAAGACATTAACCATACGGTTAGTCTACTACTGCTATAACCATCACCATTACCATGTCTAGACATTGAGCAAACATTGTCAAGTCGTTTGGCAGGTGCCATTAGAGCTGCACTTCTAAGGTGTCCACTGGCAAATCATGAACCGCATAAAAAAAAAATAACAAAAACAGAGTATGAAACAAAACCAACATGTGGCAAAAACAAATTTATAGCGCCATTAGAAATCGAGATCGAATACGAGAATTGCATCAATATGCAAATAAGTGTAACCGATATTACATGTAATTGCTGCTAATTTGGCAGCCAACACGTCTGAGCACGACGCCCGAACTGAATTGAACTCAACTCAAGTAAAGTTAACCGAAACGACAACTGACATGAAACAGTTGCCACAGCAACAACAAAAACTAAGACAACAACAACTTGCAACATGACTGACTAAAGCTGACGGCAAGGTGAACAGCGTGACAATCGCATTGCCCGCTGTTGGGAGGGGGAGGGGGTTGGGGGTCAGTTCCAGGGGAGTCAATTGACCAAAGCCCAGCTTAAATAATGCCAAATCGAAGCTAGTCAAAGCAGCGTGTGAATGCGTAGCCAAACATGCGCTAAGTGCCAACTTTGACTACCCAAACTGTCCCCTCCCTCGGCACACCCTACGAATTGACTAACAGTTGGTGTAAATGATACATTCGTTATTGACGGCATACTTTGCATATTGCCAGTGGGGTATCGACAAATTGTATATACCCTGTGTGGGTGTATTTAAATAGACAAGGTATTTATTTGATGGTTTGACAATATTGAATATTGAATATAAGTTTAACTAAATCAAAAAATAATCCAAATGAAAATTATATGCAACAGAGTTCTATCAAGCAGTAAGTTAATTACAAATATTTAAATTACGATTTAAATGTTCAAAAATATTAGGAAAAGAACATCTTATTATTATTAGAATAGTTTGACCTTAAGAAATTGTAGGCATACGTAGAATTTTAAGCCTTTGGATTATATTCGAGATATGCATGCTTGAATTTGTTAAGTATTTAGTTTAAATAATGATTTGACAATTTAAATTTCAGTAATAGACTTTAGTTTGCATTCCGATTGCTTATTGTTTTTAGTCAGAGTATTTAATTACCGCCAACAGCCTGGCGGAATAAACATTTCACCCACTTGTCTCACATTTGTGTTTGATTTGCGCATTTGTTTGCTTTGTTTGTCCGTTGGTTTGTTTTGTTTGTTTTGGTTTGGCAAATTATTTGCAAAAATTAATTTTATGCAAACATGCCGCCAAAATACGACGACATGACAATTTAATTGGACGCGACATGTGGCCAGCGTCAGCGCCGGATTGAATGCCGGCCATCGAGTTCCGACTGGAGCTGAGACTTTGGCGCCTGCGCAACGCCAAAGAAAATTGTTTTTGTTTTAATTTGGAGCTCGCGTGTTGGCCCGACGCCTCCGCTGCACTTGACAGAGCTGTTGCCCCTCTTCTGCCTTGAAGCTTGATGCCAAAATGAATGTCCATTTAAATGTATCTTGTCGCGATTACAGAGCGTGTTTATTGTATGGGAGACTGACCCACTCTATGCCGTTGATAGACTTCAAAAAGAACTTAAAGAATGGCCTATGGCAAAAATGTAGCCTCTGTTTGTTGTTGCTGTTGTTTATGTTATTGTTGTGCCGTTGTTGTTTGTTTATTTTAAAGAGCAATTAAGTAATAAAGCAATTTCATGTTCTTTTGTCTTGCCATTCGATTATTTTGCCGCTTTTAGCTGGGCGCTTTAAAGGTTTCTCTTTCTGGCGTGGGCGTTTAATTGAATTGCCGTTTGCCTTTGTTGTTGTGTGTGGGCAAATACGTTGTAAATCTTATAGTTACACACACATACACCCAAACATACATACATACATGTAGATGGCACAGCTGATAAATTCGCGCATATATTCAATTTGTCTGGCATTGTAAATGTCGCGGCATGACGGATCGTTGGGGTCGTCTTGGGGGCTTCGCTTCGAGAGTTGAATGTCCGTTCTGCCTATGCGGTGGCGACACTGAGATACCCCCTGCCCCCTTTAAATTACTACGATACAATACTACGAGTCATAGAACGGGTCTTAGTGCTTTAGCTTTATGATGACTAATTGTGGTATTTTTCTAGGCAAATGCCAAAATGTGTCTATTTATTAGCATTTATTATTAATTGTTTGTTGTTTGTCTTGGGCAATTAATTTAAATTGCAAATTTCAAGCGAACCGTTGCTGTTATTGAAAACACACTGAATAACAAATCGATAAATTATCGATATCAATTTGCATTGTTATGAGAATTGTGACAAGGGGAATTGCAAGCATTTATTTTCATTCGGAAAACTAATTATAGAAAATCCTCATTATTTACTACTTACTTTTAAATAAAATCGAATATTTAACTTGCATTGACAACAACAAATTTCCAATTTAAATACAAAATATCAAGTGGAGTTTTGAGTTATAGATAATAAGGACTTTATAAAAGCTTTTGATGCATTGACTTACCTTCTACATCTTAGAACTATGACCATTACAATAGCACCTATAAGAGCCGATATGATTGAGACTACGATTAGGGTGAATGCCCATCCAAGTTCGCCAGCGGTATCTAAAAAGACAGGGAGAACGAGAGAGAATTTTCAATTAAAACCCAGATGAACTGAGAGTACTGTGAAAATGCAGGAGAACCTGGTGTAAATGCTTTTATGATTATGCGATGGCGATAAAGATGATAAATTCATAAAAAAAAGAACAGCACTAAAGTTATGAATATGAATATAAAGTTGCGATGCGAATGCAAGATACGTATTCGAAAGGTGTTTTGTCTAGCTGTAAAAAGCGGTAAATGAAAACGAATGAAAATTCGTGAGTGAAGTCAATTAGTCGCCATCAAAAGGAAGAAATGTTCTTCGCTTTTGCGATGAGCAGGCGATTAAAAGTGCTCTCGAAACTGAATTTAAAACTGTGGAGCGTAGAGGAGACGAGAGGAGAGGAGAGGGGCCACGTCTCACCCATTTAACGATGCAAAATTAATTACAAAGTTTATTATCTCAACAACTGAAGGCTTGCCACAACGCAACGCTCTACGTGCTACTTGCTACTTGCAACTTGCCCCCGCTGGTGATTTAGAATATTTATGGGGGCAGCAGTTAAATGAGGCAATGAATACACTGTGAGTTCAGCTCTGGGTTGTTGGCCATGGGTCACATGCGACTACGCTTTGACCCTTTTGCCTAGACCTTATCTACCGACGGGCATCTGTTAAGAGAGCGGCGAGGAGTGAGAATGCTTTAGGCCCAAAAGGTTAAATTCAGCAAACAGAAATCAGCAAGCATATAAATATTTCAGTTAGTCCCCTCGCTATGCTATCCTTTTGATAAAAGCCGGCGAAATTGTAGCAGAAATTAACAAAGCGCCAGTAAATAACTAGGCCGAATTGAACGCACTCTGCATGAGTGAGCAGTTAGTGATACAGTAGCAGTTATTTAATGGCTCAAATGAGTGATTTTATTGGGGGATTTATTTGATTATTTCCCAACTAACCCTCTATTCATAGTCATTGTAGTCTACTTTTCGGCAAGCGACAAACTGCATGCCAAGTCGCAAGTACACTACCTTTATTCAAAGGGCATAGCCTGCACATACATTCTACTTGTTATGTACTGCATTCTATATGGCTTGCTGGCTAGTACGTTTAACAAATTTGACCCAATTTCGTTGATAAATTTGATTCTTCTCTCTGCCACGTTTTATATTTTTTTTGTCTCTACCTTTTCTCGCTTATCTTGTTATCCCAGTTGTCAGTTGCTTAAATATTTATGCTGTCGGTGCTATAATGAAAGCAAACGCCATTACTTTTTTTTTTTGTGCTTCGGGATCCCTTTGCTCTTCCTGGCCCCGCCACAGAGAGGAAGCTGGCCCATTGTGTGTTGGCCGTAATAATTCAATTGGCCGAAAACGCAGCCACGAGGTGAGCTCAAGAGCTGCCTGCTAAAACGTAATTAATAACAAACAAAAAGAGAAACGAATGAGAAGCCATTTTAGCTTGTTACTCTGCATCTCTCTCTTGCTCTGTCGCTGTCTCTGTCTCTTTTATGAGTTGAGGATGTGGGCGTGGCAGTAGCTGAGGAAACGAGCTAATAAGCGGCGCCTCAGAAAACACGCGTTAATTGGAGCAAGTTGCAAAGTGAGGCCAAGACAAAGAGACTATTAAAAACTAACCATAACACCTGTTGGAACTTTACAGAGAAATAAAAAAAAAAACATTGAAAAATTCTTGTTGCGGGAAAATTGTTTTTCCCTAAGCTAACTATCAGCTATAACGTAGAGCTAACTTCCGTATTTTTTCTTTTTTTGTTTTGCAAAGTTCTTGCAGCGATAATTGAACTGAAGCTTGCCACAAATAGAGCTCGAGTACGTGTACTTCAGTTTGGCAAGTGACTTCAACTCGCCGAGTTTGTTGTCGGATGCTGTCAGGCAGCAACTGGGCAACATCATCGTAAAGTTCCACTTGCAACTGACGCAAGTTATGGTCGACCAAGTAAAAACCGAACCCTTAACATATTTATGCCACTTGCTAGAGGCATCCAATCCCAATCTCAATCCCAACTCGGTTCCCAATTCCCCATCAACGGTTGCATGCAACAGGTGTGCGTTGTCGATTCACGCAATGAGAGAGAGATCCAACTTACCTCGACCTGCCCAGGTATTTATTAGCAACTCAGCTCAGAGGCTGATCTATTTAGCCCTGGCCAGTCTAATTGGCAACTCATTAAAATAATATCGTGCCACAGAATGGACAATGGTCAGCTAGGCAACTCTGGCTTTGGCTCTGGCGTTTGCCCTGACTATGGCTATGGCTCGTCACATTTTGGCATAGAACATGGCAAAACTTTTGGTTTTCTTGGAACTTTTAGGACTTGACACGAGAACAACAACAACAGCCGAGAGCCAAAAGGCAAAAACTGTTGCAGCTGTGCGACTGCAACTGCAACAGTTTCCATGGAAATGCAAACTGGGCTTGCATGCTGTTGATGTTGCTGTTGCAGTTGCAGTTCGCCAGCAGCAGGAGGCATACGAGATACATCCATCAGATACAAATGGCTGCCCGCAGATGTAACCGCCGCCAACTTGCAGCTCCCTTCGCAACCCCTCTCTCCCTCTCTCGCTCATCTGTCAGCAAATTGTAATAATCGATCTGTGGCAAGATGATTGATGATGCGACAAAGCAAGCTAAAACCAATGGAGATTTATGGCCGCTGCCAGTTGTTGGCAGTGCATGCCACTCCACTCCACTCCACTCCACCACACTGCCCCCGAAATGTGGCAACATCATTTAATCGCATAATGCATTCTCCACTTCTCTACTTATATGCTAATTTCATCTCCCTTCCCTCTGCAGCCACCTGCTGCATAGCCAGCAACCAACAAATAGCAGGCAACAGTCTCGCGCTGCTAAATCATTGGAAAATTGGCCCACATGGTCCGCTCTGCTAGTTGTTGTTGTTGTTGCACATTACCCGTTGGCGTTGCAGCTGAGCATTTTGCCACAAACTGTCGCACAGTTGCATTTTTAATTGCCCCACAAAAATGCAGAAAATGAACAAGGTAGCTGCAACAAACAACGCGGCAGCAAGTCGAGCTTTATCTAACAACGTATCGCACGGGCGCGAGGCGTACGGGAGGTGGTGGGCGTGGCAGGCATTCGTGCAACCAAAAGCGGCCCAAATACGACTCAATTAACAGTCCACACAATTAAATTAAATGCTCGCATTTGTTTTCAAATTGAGCAATTAAGAAATGATTTAGCGCATTTTTGTGGCTCCACTTTTGGCAACGAGCCTCCTGTGGTGATTGCTGTTGTTGCTGTTGTTGTTGCTGTTGTTGTTGTTGTCATTGTTGTTGACGTACTTTGTCAGTGGGCGACTCTTTTTTGGCGACACAAATTCAAATTCAAATTTGATTCAACGCAATTAATTAACAGTAGTTTTTTGGACTCTAATTATTTATTGTAATTATTTGAATCGCTATTCATTTGTATTGTGAATCATTGTCAATTATTTGTAGCAACATTGTGTAGAATGTTGAATTTAATTAGTTTTCCGCAAAAATTGTTATAAATAACTTGCAAATTAAAATTAGATTACTACGATTTATTGAACACATGAATAATTGCAATTATCTATTCTTCCGTTATTATTCAGGCATATAATTTATAAAGTTTGTTTGTTTATTGGGATAAGACTTGATTTATTTGCCAGATTAATAATTTTAGTTTGCATTAAATTTATATCAAATAAATTGAATATATACCTGAGTATAACCTTTAAAATTGTTTGCTCCTTGTTCGTTTGCATTTTAAATTTATTTACCCATATTTTATTCATTTAATTCACTTTGCACTTTTCACAATATTTTTAAATTATTAACTTTCAGCTGCCGCCTTTCTTAACGCTTCTCAGAAAGCGTCAATTGTTAAGGGAAAGAATGCGCAATAAAAAAAGGTAAATAAAATATAATTTACAGTTGCTGGCAGGCCAAAAGGAAGTAGCATATGTGGGCCAAAAAGTCATGAAAAGTCAGCAGACAAACAGATGAGCGAAGTCAGAGCGAGCATACGAGCCAAACCCCCCCATATATTCATTACACACTCGTTTACGAGGGTTTCATTCGCGACATATGGAAGCAGAGTTGAAGAAGCTGCAAAAGTTGCAAGTTCTGAGTTTCAGAAGTTTCAGAAGCGGCCAGGCAACGAGGCAACGAGGCAATGCGGGCCAAACCGAATTAAATGACAAATTAAATAATGTCAGCAACGCGGCGGTTGGCAAAAGGTTAAAGCCATAAAAATAAGGGACACATTCGCTGGCACATACGAGTATATTGGCCAAAAGTCAATATAATAAATTACACGGCGACAGTGGCGATAATCAAATGAGCAACAACAGCAGCAGCAACAACAACTGTAACTGCAGGGGAAAAAACAAAAAACAATAATAAAGAGTGCAGCATGCGTTGGTCAAGCGGCATTTGGGGCTCTTCTTTGGTTGTTGTTCTTGTCGTATTTCGGCTTGTATTTTTTGTTTGCCGCAAGTCGTTAAAAAACGCACAAAATTTTTGCAGCGGCTGCAAATTGTCAGCGAAATAAAAATAAAAATTAAATTGAATGCGCAAGCGCGCAGACAAGCGACAGGAAGAGAGGGATAGGGACAGGACCCCCAGCGGCGGCGCCACCAGATACAAGATACAGATACGACTGTGAATGAGTGAGTATGTGAATGTCGACTCTCGTCTTCCGTCTGTCGAATGTCGAATGTTGAATGCGAATGCGAATGCGAATGTGGAGATGTCGCTGCGTATGCCGAAAATTTCAACAGAAGTTTGGCACCGAATTTCACGTGAATTTTAACAAAAGTTGTGATAAGGGGAGGGGAACAAACAGAAGGGGACTTGGTTAACTTTTGGGTCGTAGTTGTGGGTACCCAGTTAATTACATGGGAGACCCTTGGCTAATTTTGGGGCTTGTCTCGTAATTTGTTGTGCTGACAAGTGAGTAATTTCGCTGGTCGCTCTCAATCCGCCTTTTTCTCTTTTCATTCAGCGGGCGGCATTTGACTGGCAATCCTTTAGCCAAAGTTTAGCTTGTGTTTTTGGCCAGCAATAGCAACAATTAAACGCAATTAAGCCAATTGAGTTGTCAAACAGTGCAGTCCACAAGTCCACATGTAAATGCAACTTTCTAACTCTCTCGCTCTTCTCGCTTCACTTCCTTCTCTCTCTCCCCCTCGCGGCGCTACATCAGCTATTCATGTGCCGCTCTGCGCCATTGTCTGGCCCTTTTGTGCACCTTTTTGGTCTAATTAAGCGCCACAATTAAGTGCAAATGCGCGTTGTCTGTGTGTGCGTGTGTGTGTGTGTGTGTGTGTGCGTGTGTTGTGTAATGTGAGACGTAATTACGCACTGCAGACGTCGCCGCAGTTGTTGCCCTTCAGCAACTGCCACACACTTTTTTTATGGCCTCACTTTATGTTTAACATAAATCGTTCTAGCCGAGAGCCCGACGAAATGTTGCAACTGTTAATTTGTGGTCAATACCAACACGTTGCACAACATGTTTATAGTTATTTACCACCCCTCGGGCCAACACTTGTTTGTTTTGTTTATTTGGTTGTTTTTTCGTTTTTCGTTTTTTGGTAAATTACATTGCGGCAGGTGAGAGAAACACAACAACTGCAATTGCCACTGCAACAACCACCGGCTACTGAATCTACACGCTGCATCATTAGCGGCGGGCTCGAGTTACAAGCCCAAAACTTGGCTAACAAAACAACATCTAATGACTTCATTGCAAGCGGGGTCAGTAGCCTGCAAAGGTAACCAAGGAAATTTCGATAGGAAACCCAATCTCTGCCTAAAGTTGAAGATGTGGCTGCGCTCAATACCACATCAACTGGCTAGAGCAGCAGCAGCAGCAGGCTAGACCTGAACATGAAGCACTGTGCACACTCTGCCTTAACTTTTGATTGATTTATGCGAGTTGCAAAAGTCCACCAAGGGGCAATCACTATGGAAATTTGGAGAAGGCTGCCGGTTGTCGGGTGTTCCGGGGTTCAGAGTGCGCAACTTTTAACTCGACATTTGCACCCTGGCAGCGCACAAAATTTTCCATTTTCAATTTTCAGCTGAGAATGAGAACGAGAGCGAGATGTCGTCTGCCAAGTTTCTTTTTTCCCTCGACTTGATTACTGGCATTTTGGCTCTGCACTTTTGCCAAAAATCTGTGTTGGAGACCCTTTATGGCCCTGTTTCTCATCTTCTGCTTTTTTCTTGGCGCTTTGCCAATGAGTGACATGTCTTGGCAAGTAAAAGCCAAAATCTGTTTACTGTCAGCGGCCAAATAAATTGAATTATGCAAAAACAAAAAAAAAAGGAAAACACATAGATGAAAATTCAATGTAAGATTTAACTTAGTGAAAGTTACTCTACTTAGTGGAAAGAGATATAGATAAGTGAAAGATGACAATAAATAAATTATAATTAGAACAAATTTACAGTTCCCACATAAACATTGATTAATTGCCAAAGACAATTAAAGCATTAACGCGCCTGGAAAATGTGCTGCTGGGGAAAAGAGGAGGAAGAAAAATGATATAAGAGCAGCTCGTATAGTATCGCATCTTATTGAGAGCGGGGCATTTCACTTAAGCCGCATGCATAAATTAAGACCTGAAGTTGCCACATAAATTAGGCATTACCAGCTGATAAGGATCAGATGCGAAAGAGAAGCAAAGCAAATGAAAATCGAGTGTGTAAAACAGAAGAAACGGCAGAGAAATGAAATGAAATGAAATGAAAAGAATGTTGCCGCCGTGCCATGGTCATATGTCAAGCCCAAATCTACATACAAGTTATTAATAAATAATACCGTAGCAAAAGAACGAGAACAAAGAGAAGTAGCTACAAGAAGAACTAGCCGACTTAAAGCTCATTTAATATGCTAAAGTTTTGACAGAGATTTGCATATGCTTCTAGCTTGATATACTCTTCTTAGACGTAAATTCCCGAGTGTTGCCACAAATGTCTCAATTATGAACAGAACCAAAAAGACCAAACTGAACTGACCCCATTTGCATAACAATGCCAACAAATTATCAGAGTTAAACATTTCTTTAATTATTTAGAATTATTCCTAAATATTCTCAGCCATTTATCTAACCGTTGAAATGTCTTAATTGAATTTTATGTTTCATCAGAAAAGAAGAATCGAAACCTTTTAGGCATTTCTCAAAGGGGCACAAAGTGACAACAGTTTACTCCCATTCCATTCCTTTTCCCATTCCTATCACATTCACCTTCAGCTTCACCTTTAGCTCAGTCGGCAACGGGCAGCTCATTAGGTTTATCACACAAACATTTCACCTTTTGTCCTTTTTATAGCGTCAGGTAGTTGTTCCCCTCTTTGACCAGGTAAACAAATTCAACTCCTGCCAGCTTGATATATGTGTCTATTGTAAAATGCTCGCACAGCTCTATAAGAAGTTGCAGTGCAATCTGGTTATAAAGCATGATAAATTGTTTCCACTACGTCCCTGATTAGTTGAGAATTACTTAGTATTAAGCAGCATTTATCAAATAAGCCAAGTTTCAAAGGCAACCTATCAATGGCAAAGAGCTCTCCTCTGCTCACTCCCAATCCCTCGTTGTATATATGTATTTCTCTTGCTCGTTTCCAAGTTGAGAAAACAAACAAAAACTTTGGCAGTCAAATGACAAATGGAACCGCATGGAAAACTCAAGTAATTCTCCACTTGCCAGGAAATGAAAATAGAGGCGTTGGCTCTATATAACAGAAGCATTTGGGGCAGGGGCAGGGGAAAACTGTAGAGTTGGGGGTTGACTGCATATTTTACAATATTTATTGCTTAGGCCACAAACTTTTTGCCAAGTTGAATTTTAATTAGTTCTGAATATACGGCTTTTGCATTTCCACGAGCTGCTGCCACCAGAACTTGGCGTAAATATAAATCTCTTGTGTGTTTTCAACCTCAACCTCTGTCACTGCCCCAGCCACGCCCACGCCCTTGGCATACGCCCTAATTTGTTGTCACAGCAGCAATTGGAATCTGCAGTGAGCCAAAGCTAATGTTAATGTTGCCAAAAGACAATATAAACAAATGCAAATTTCCTGATTAAATGAAGCGCAAATCAAATTTTAATGTCCCCTCTCAGCCCCAAAACCACGCCCCCAAATAAAATCCCACTGGTTTGCCATGTTAATTGGTGCAGAAAGCAGATTTCATTTTCTAATAATATTTTTTTTTTTTAACATTTTAATGTTTTATTTATGAGTCGATCCTACGCTACTCTGCTTCCCTACTCGATAGGTGCTTAATATATTTTTGGAGAGCCATAAAAATTTGACACACGCCCACTTAAAAAAGAAAAGACTTTTCCAGCGGTTAATGGAAAACTTATGCACCAGTTAACAGTGCTGTTTTTCTTTAAGCTGATAATTTATATGACGCATTAGCAAAGAACTCAGTGTGGTTATTTAGGTATATTTTATTAAATAGCGGATGCCCTGTAATACAATCAAAAGAGTATGCTAGAGCTAGAATAAAGATCTCTTCTAAATAAACATCAAAAAATGATTGTTTAAAATTTTTGAAAGTCCTTTGTAATTAATTTTAAAAGTTTCTTGATTATTTGCTCAACTGTTGTAGGTTACAAAATATCTATATCTTTATAACATAAATCTTTTAGCTTCATTAGCTAAATATTTCGTGAAGACGCAGTAATAAATTGGAACACCAAGAAAACTGGACAACTTATTGCAGGGTATTTTTTTTTTAACTCTGTTTTGTATTAATAAATTTCTTAAAGAACTTACATAGTTTATCTTGTGGAGAAAGTAGCTGCTATCTATATAGTCTCTGTATATAAACTTTGAGCTATCACAAATTGTGCGAGTAGTATTTCTTGGCTATTCATGTCAAAGACTTGTTGACACAACTAGGTAAATAATAAACCGAAATGCAACATAATAAAAGACAATTAAATAAACAAGGTAGAGGTCGTAAAAGGGCACACATTTAACTCTTGATTCGTATCGCACGCTATGCAAATGCAAAACGAGAGAGAGACCCTTCAAAAGTCCAAATGTAACTAGTATGACAAACCCAAAAGTTAAGAGACTCGATGATATCGGGGAGCGATCGTCAGGGCGAAGCCAAAGTCAACAGTTACACGAGGTTTATCTAGATGAACGCATCGTCTAATCAAAATTTAAACAGTAGAACACAACGGACAACGACTCATAAAATGGTTATAAAGTAGGGGGTTGACCAGGTAACAAACAACTGAACAGAAAATGAAACTGAGACCCCAACTTAGAGTCTAACGCAAACTCAAACTTAACCAGGAAACAGAAACGCTTTCGAGACTCGTAAACATTTTTCAAATTAGTAGAACATTAGGTGTTATAACAAACATGGGACGGGAGCTAGTTCTTGTTGGTTCGTTGCTGTGACGTTGTTTGCTCTTGTCGTCGGTTGTCGTTGTCAGTTCATAAAAAACATTTTATGATCTTTTCGGCCAATAGTCCTCAAGTGTGTACGTGGGCTTTTACGACCTTAACCACGCAATGACCACTGAGCAGCTGCGCAAAAACAGCAACAACGAAAACAGAACATGCTGTACAGTGAACTGGACACCTGTTTGCACCTTTGGACCGAGTGCAGAATTTGTTAAATTCTATCCTTACCATTAATTGGTGTCGTTCAACACGATTCTACTGTTAAAGAGTTATGAGTTACAATAACCGACGTATTGATATTCCTTTTAGCTTTTATGGAAATTTATAATTTATTTGTTGTGTCAAAATCGTGCTTATGGCATCTTTACTCGAATCCATTTGACTAATTGCTGTTGGCAATTTGCTTAACTGCCGTTCGTGAGGGTGAGACATTTATCTCCATGTCATTAGGTCAAGCCTCGTTAAAAATATCAATTTGATTGCAAATAAACCAAATTATGGGCAAGCTCCCAGGGGCAATCAGTTGGTGTTTTGACCCAGCAAGACAATGGAAGCTGCAAGGAATCTATAACGTGCTATATATAGGGCATAGTTGGGACTTCCCAGAGGGACAGTAAGTTTAGCAACGCTGACAGTCCTAAACAATGGCATTGTACTGGTAGACAGTTTATGGACACTTAAGATGTGTTACGGTTTTCATCTGCTGAAGAGAAGGGATCTTGTTTCTCAGGCAAGCAAATGTCCGACATTTCTTATTTATCTACATAAATAAATGACACTGTTTTCATCCAATTCAACCTGCTTAGCTGCACATAAATTTCTCTGCTCTTCCATTTGTTTCTTATCATTCTGAATTCCTTTAAATTCCGTTCCCAATTCCCCGCTTTTACAGTTGACCAATTTACCACCTGTCTACTCGCTGGCCTCATCTAGACCATGCATTCAGCTGGAAATTTAGAGAGCTTGTTTAGATAATAAATATTAAATGGGGGTTTATTTTACGCCTGCAATTTTAATGCTGTCTGACAGTCATAATTATCCGTGCATGGATTTTCAATTAGGCGAAATTTATGTACATATTTCGAATACTCACGGCTCATTAGTAAATTAGATTTTCAGCACTAAAAATAACACCCACTTTGCGCCCCGCCCCATCCCGCTTTCATCTCTTCCTGTGCGTGGCAACAGCTCCCGCATGCTGGCAGACTTTCAAAGAATTTGTCGCCTCGGTGCAAAATTTCGAAAGTTTAAAAACTGAAAACGTTTTTGTGATATGATGCGCTGCTAATGAGCTTGGGGGCGAGGGTAGTGCCATAAGGAAATTGATTTTTAATTTTTCCTTTACTGTAACCGAAAAAAATAAAACGAATGAATTCAAGTGAAACCTGTACGCTGTGAGGCGTCGAAGAGTTAATACTCTTGAAGTTGGTGAAAAGAAACAGGCAATGTCGTTGCAAATAGATAATTATTATGTAGAATTAGAGTTGAGATATAACAGACTTTAGCTTAAAGTTTTAAATAACAAAATTCAATAAGTCCATTTCATTCTAACTTTATTAGAATAGATTTTGCAAAGTTGCTGAGCAACCAAAACAGAGAGCAGGCTGCAGATTAATTCTGGGAAAATGAAATATACTCTGTGTTAGGGTATCAGAAAAGAAAACAAATAGAGCCGCCAGTTATAAGCGTATGTTTATGTTTTGGGCAGGAAAACAGCGTCTACAATTTCCTTTGAAGTTGTTGTCATCGAGAGAGAGAGAGCGAGTGAGAGACAATGTTTCTCTGGATTTCTTTTGCGGCTGCAGTGGCAGTGGCAGTGGCATGTTGCTGACAGTCGCCTACTTGCGACTGTTTCGACTCCGAGTATCTGTGTATTTTGTATTTTGAGGTCTCTTTGATCTTGTGTAGGGGTGCCCTCGGGCCCATTGCCTCAATAATTAGTAACAAAATGAGCAGGCAGCAAATGCATAAATTGTAATTAAAAAGTGAAATTATTTTAATCAGCATTTCAGCAATTCTATTATCTGTTCTCTCTCTCTCTTTCCCGTTCTGTGTCTCTCAGTTGTCTGGCGCCCGCATATGAGAACTGTTTTCTGCATGTTGCGTGTGGTCCAGTTGTGTCTCCCCCAAAAGGCGACTCCTGAGCCCCCTTGCCCTCTGCTCCCTGCCTATCCTCTCGCCTGTTGCCGCCTCGCCTTAATTGATTGAAAGCAACAAAAGCATCACAAGATGCAGCCGAAGACGACGCCACAATAAAAATGCGAAATGTAAACAAAGTTAAAAATATTATGCTGGCATCACAGCCACACTCACATTCACACACACATCATCAACACCCCCATATTGTATATAGAATATCGTTGCAATACTTGAATCTCATCTGCTGCCTGCAATAATAATTTTGTCGATGTTTGCCGTGCATCTTGTTTACTTTTTACCATTTCGCATAGTAAAAACCACAAAAAGAACTTCAACAAACGAAGCAGAAATTATGAAAATTCCATGAAAATAGCAAATAAGTTTTCTTGTTGCTTCGCTGCTTCCCCCAGATGCCGTAGCTGCACTCCAGCTCCAGTTTCCAGCTCCCTCTCTCCTGTGGTTGTGTTTCTGTGTGTTATGTTTACTTTTTATGGCTTCGGGCTGCAGTGCGTTGCAACAATTATACGAGTGAGAGCACAGGAACAACAACAAAAGCCGCCAACAAAAACAATCGCGCAAAGTAACAAAACATGAGAAGAATTCACTCATTTCCGCTTACAATCTGAATTGCCTCAGCCTTCAACTCAGACGCCGCGTCTTTTTTAGGTTCCCAAAAAAAAAAAACAAAATAATAAAAATAAAGAGGCGCAAAACAGCGAGAACAAGAATCCGGATTGTTTTTGCGGTTTGCCGTACACATTCCATAATCGGCGGATTAGTCAGATATTGTTCCAGCATTACGAGTGTGAGGCAGGCGTTAACGAGCAAATGCCACTGAGCCGGCAATTCATGGTCTGTGTCAGGATAAACGATGCGGAAAACTTGAAAATCATAATTGCTGCGCAAAGTGGCCAAGGAAAATTGCATATTTCAATACAAAATAACTATTGAGAAAACAATTTCAATTCAATTGTTGCTTTATCATGCTAACGCTAGGTGGATAAGTTGGCAATGCCTAATTTTACAATTCTCAGCCAAGTAACAACAATTAGACATTTAAAGGATGTGTTGAGAAGCGAGACAGAAATCCTTTGTTATATTTTCATATATATTTCTAAAATTGTTATCAAAACAAAACAAAAATCCTGCAAAATCTCTCAATATTGCAAATAGTATTTGTGTATTCAAATTAATGCCTCCCACATAATAGTGAACCTCATCTGCTTACCCATTTTTATATTGTCTGATCTGGTTATCTGGCACAAGTGCTATTTGGAGGCACTTTCAATAGCTTTTTGTGTGCATAAATCTGTCAATAATTGTTTCGTCTATGGCTTTGCAATATTTATGGTGTTTGTGCACAATGCCATTATGCTATTTATGATATTACTCCCACAGGAGTGGGGAAAAGTGTTTAAGTTGTGGTACCACAAATACTCCCCAATATTTAGGGCTTGAAATGAGCAACTTAAATTTATTTATGTGATTTTATGTATATTTTGCCACTACAATAAAAATATGAAAAGTGTGGCAAGTCTGGCAAAGGGGGGCAAAGGGAAAAGCTGCCCCTCAGCAGCTGCTGCTCAACGGATTTTTGCCTTTGTGATTGTTTGTTGTTGTTGATGTTGATGTTGATTTTGTTGTAAAACATTTGTAAATGCCCAAAGTCAAACAGGACTTGGTCCTTTTTTGTGGGTTCTTTGGCAAGTTGTTATTTTTTGTGCTTCCTCTTTTTGGGCTTGGTCATTTCATTTTTATTGTGCTACAAATTGCTGTAAATATTTGTGGAATGTTGAATTGTTACCCTTTTATTACTGTTGTTGCTTTTGACTGAACAACCTAAGCATAGAAAGGTATAAAAAGAGCTGAGGCAGCGCATAAATTATATAAAATATGCGGCTTGAAATAATCAAGCGGTGAACTTAATTTGCCATAAAGTGACGCTGAAGGTGGAGTAATAAAGGCTATTTTAGAGTTGAGTCTGGCAAGCGATACATATCGGCAGAAATATTGCATAGAGACATGAAAACTGTTGTATTAATAAAAATGCTAAAATTATGAAACATATTATAGTTAAATATTCAAAGTTAATAGTTATTCCATTATGGTTAGATATAATGAAAATATTAATTATAATGCTAAAGTTATCTAGTACTACTTTGAATTTGAACGTTATTCAAAATGATAGTGGCAATGCAAAAATTGTATGATTGATAATGACTGTCTAATACATATAATTATTGACTAGTAGAGGGCGAATGCTAATGCTTCTAATAGTAATGCTAATCCATTTCTTTCTCAGCATAACTCCAGCGAATCCACACCTACTTATTAACACTTTTGGCCCATCCCTAGTGGCAGGCAACAGTTGCAAACTACCTAACGAGGTGCTGTGCAAAATTGGGGCTCTAAACTTTGTGGCCATAATTTAGACATTCAGGCGGTTCGACCTTTTGATATTTTGTTAGAATTGTTCAAAATTCTGGGAATTGCCTGTCTGACTGCCTGTCTCTCTGTCCGTCTGTCTGTCTGTCTGTCTGGGCGCCCACCGAAATATGTCGCAAAACAAAAAGAGCAGTTTTGTTGTTGTGTAACATTTGGCACTCATGTTGTCGTTGTTGTGGTTGCTGACGTTGTAGTTGTGGCTGTTGGTAGACAATTTTGCATGCCATTTGATTAATTGCCATGCAAATTATGGTGTAAATATAATAACATTTTATTCAGCTGTCAATTTGAGCGGCAAAACAAAACAAAACAGAATAGGGGGAAAAATAAGCAGAAATCTAGACATGGGCCACGACATGCAAAGAGTCAATTTGCTAGGGCTCCATGGATGAAGCGAAGTGAATGGCATTCGCTGCAGTCCAAGGCACGACTTGGAGCCACCAAGCACCAGCTAGGCTTGGGTAGCGCAGCTCAACGATTGCTCTGGCCGAAACTACCCGAAACACCTAGTCGCAAAATTAAGACATTAGTCAAATTTTTTTTTCTGTTATTTTTTTTGAAGCTGCTTGTCGGTTAATCCCTTCACACACCAGGCCGAAAAGGCAGCCGCAGGTATTTCCATGGAAGTGACCAAGTCCTCTGCCCTCTCCTCCCCATTGTGCCACTAAAAAGTTCAGGCGAGTGTTGCAAATTAGTTGACACGTCGCTGGGACAGGGAAAAAGTCGACACGACGGCGCGACAAACAGTCGCAGTCGGCATGAATAAAGTCATTTATATATCCAGTTCCATATGAGCGCCTGATGAGAAATACTGCTTTGCCCCACTCTATAATTAGCCTAATAACCCCGGTCAACGGGCCGACAACCAACGACGTAGGACAGACCCAGCTGCAGTCTCCTTTCACCCTAACCGCTTCTTCCCATATAATGACTTCAATTTGTGCTGAAAGCGATTCCTGGAAATCAAATACACCAAACGAAACGGCTAAATGCCATGCCATATTCCACGAGGCATAACCATTGCCCTAATCGGACTCCACTCACACATGTCTGTGGTCTGCAATGCCAGCCTTTTGGTCATTCATGGCATTCGCTTTGTGCATTTATTATTTGGGTTATGGCCAGAGCTATAACTGCTTTTTAAGCGGGTGACTTTTGATTGTGCCTTCGCCAATTTGCACTCGAACTGGTTATGCAGATGCACCCACCTAATAGACTCCATAAAGGCCAAAGCAACTCCTTTAGTAATTATTTGGCTAAGTGGTCAATATAAAATTGTTAGCATTTTCAAATACACAAATTCATTGTAGAATTATTGTTACACATGGAAGAACTCAAATAAAATAGTGATATTAATTTGAGGACTCCATAAGTGAATCGCATTAATTTTCCACAATAAAGAATACTGTTTTTTTTTTAATTTCACCTTAAGCTTTGTCTGTCTTGACATTGAATTACAATTTCAGCAAGTTCTATCAGCTATCGCAACTGCACTTCCGTTTCCTGCAGGCTCTACACTTTCGTCTGATTGTGACAAGATCTTGTACAGATTTAATTCAATAGCACTGATAGATAGTCTGCCGAGTGTATATTACTTTATTCTGCTCAAATAAATTAAAGAAAATGCTTTATAATCAGCCCACTGTCTAGGCCAGGAGACTTAATCATCGGCATTGGAATCGGAATCGGCATCGGCATCAGCAGAGCAGCTTTTGGGTTGTCTGCTCTACGTTGCTTCTGCACACGCCCACTGCTTCATATTTTGCTCTCTTTCTCTCCCACTCCCACTCACTCCCTCTCGCTTCGTCATTCTTGCTGGGTATTCGTCTAAGCCAAAGTTGCAATGAGTTTGACTCCCTGTGCTGGGGGATTTTACAAGCGCAGAGACAAATGAGTTGAGATGGCGATGGCTGCGATAGCGCGGAAGAGCAACGAATCCCAGGATCGAGATCGAGGAGACTATATAACAACGCCTAAGCCATAGGCTGTGCCACAAAGAGTTATGTGCAAAATTAAATTTGCAAACGCTAGTGAAGCAACCATGGAGCTGGGTACGATCGGGATCAGGTAGAACTACGGGTGCGGGTTTTAGGCAGAGCTGGCTCAGTGCCGAAAAGCAATCGCGCCACGCACGCCCAACATCAGTTTGATAAATTGATATCAGCGATCGATGGGCAGGGATAGCACAGTACCGAATGGAGTACACTCGTATTGTCTTCTCGCTGAGCAGGGAGTTGCCAGCTGGGACGGGCTGAGTTTTTAATTGAAAAACGCTACGACTACAATCTTAGGGTTACCATTACTCATGGGGGAGGAGGCAGCCAGCGAGGCTTCAAAATCGATAGCGATATCAGCACTTACCTATCGAACCATCCAGAGAGTAGGCATTACGCTGCCAGGCCCACGTGCATAGATCACAGGTGGTCAGGCCGTCAGCGGCGACGCTTTCATCCAGAAAGGGCGGACGTGGCGGCGGCGGCACAAAATGTCCATTCCACAGCCCATTCTCGCTGGCATCGAAGGCCAGCGGCGAGTCGAATGTGTCCACCTCGATGGCATTCGACCACCAATCATCGTCGAGTGGATTGTAACCAGCCTCTGCCGCCGCATCTGGTGCTGGCAATTGACTGTCTATGCTCGGCTCATTCTCATTTGCGGGCGTTGGATGCGCGGCCAGCGAATCCAGTCGAGAATTTGGAAACGCCGATCGCAGCGTTGTTGTTGCATCTTCATAAATGTCACCGCTGCCTGCAGCCGGCAGCCGAGAAAACATTTTCCAAACTAACTCGTCGAGCGCGGTTACTTAATGACGCAGACAACAAGTGTCTGTCTCTATCTCTCTCACTCTCTTTCACTCCGTCTCACTCACTCTCAATGGGTCTCTGGGTCACTGCGTGTGCCACATGGATCGCCGCTTGGGTGTTCCGACAACGAGGCAACTGCAAAGAGAAATAAACGAAATATCGAACACATTTATTAAGAAACTTGTCACAAATTATTAAAAAACTTGGCAAAAATATTGCCAAATATTGTAAAATTTGCGGCAGCGGCAAGTCCGACTTGCAACATGCAACAGCTTGTTAGCACTTTTTCGAAAGTTGTCCCCACAAAATGTTGCAGCCTAGTTAGTTATTAAGCATCTGAATATCAAATAACTTGAATAACATAAAAGACATTGTTCCGATCAAAGCAAGTCTGTGAATAGTTAGTTAAGCAGGTCGTACTGTGGGTTTCAGTTAGGGTATAAGTTGGATAGAGAGAATGAGAATTCTAAATGCTCTACAACATTTTATGTTGTTAGATTTTAAGATTAGGAAAAATGTTAAGTACAAATATTGAAATGAAATTATACAACAACCATATAAGGTAAAAAATTGAATTTTGAATTTTTAAACTAATTTAAATAAGTTTAATTCTAATCAAAAGAAAAAATTATAATTCTGACTAAAGAGAAATTTTATGAAGAATTAATATAAATTTCATGTGAAATTGATGCTATTTATATACTGTTGATAATTACCAATTTTAATAGCTAAATTATCAGTCTGTACTACCTTTATATTTTACTTAATCCCCCAAATTGTATTTAACCAATACTATCTAATCTAATATTAAGTACACATTTTAGATATATATCTTGAGTTTTTTTTTGATATATTATATTTTCCGCCTTCTCTCGGTACCCGAAGCTTATCTAACACATTCAGTTTAATATATCTCTGTTCGGCTTGGCACATGGTAAGGCTCTGTGGGGTAAACTAATGATGCAGTTCCACCTTTCTGCATAAAATCTACAATAAAGACTTCAAATTGCAGGCGACCAACATGGAAGGGGCGTGGCCTATGCAAACAGAGTCGCTATATGGTAAGTGAGTCAGGTTGAGGTTGACTCCAGCAGCAGCAGCTGTTGTTGGTTGGGGCAGTTGTTGCTGGTGGTCCGCATTGCCGCCTCGTTACACGTTCTTGTTGTTGTTGTTACTGTTGTTATTTCCGCCTGACATACATTAATCAATGCGGGCAAGGCGTCTGTCTGTGACACTAATGAAGTATCTTAACAAGATACGAAATATGCGATAAGCCAGGCTAATAAAAGAGCACCGTTAAGTAAATAGCCAGTTGAATTGCCAGCAAACAAGAAATAGCAACTACTCGTACTCGCACTCGTACTTGTGCTCGTACTTGGGCTAAGCAGTTCAATGGGTCAGCGTTACGTGGGGATTCGTTTCGATTTCGCTTCGTTTGATTGTGAACAAAAGTGAAACTCCATTGAGAAGACAACAAATGTGCTAATCAACTTTGGTCAGGCAACCGATCATCTAACAGAAATTATACTTATCTTTTCACCGTGATTTATAAACCGGCAATTACAACCCCAAGTCGCTGATCGCCCATTACGCGCCGTAATAATGCAAAAAAAAGAGGAGGAATAAAAAAACACTATAGAAAAATGCGAGAAAAATATCAAACAATGGCTGTGGCCGAAAATAAAAATAGTGAAATACCGAAATCATTTATCATAATCATTGTGATTGATTCGTTGAGAAAAGAAATAAGAAATAAGAAAAAATCAAAGTAAATATCACAAGTGAATAACAAAAATCTTATATTTATCGTGGGGCCATTGGTTTATACTCGAAGTCGTACTCGTACTCGTATTCAAAGGCGCCCGCTCATCAGGCATTTAAACGTTGCTTATTGTTGTTGTCCCTGTGCTTGTTGTTGCCTCACGTCTTTTTGGCTCACGAAGTCAGTCATTCAGTCAACTGCGTTACCTCCTGGCCAGCCATGATCAAGAAAATACAAAACATAAAAAACTATCTTGATTCGTTTACTGACCGGTTAGCAATTGAACTGTTGCGTTGCTTTTGACCGCAGCGAATCAATACAGACAACGAACGTCTTGGACGCGGGTGGAGGTGGCGGATTGGGGGGCGAAAGGGCATTAGTGCGAATTCTTAAGTCTGTTTTTTTTTGTTGTTGTTTAATATGATTACCAGTCCAACATTGCGGTCAACCAAAATAGCTTTCCAATATTATCAATCATGCGTGCAGACATTTTATGCGCCATTTGTTTGCCTCGCGGAATTCAAAGTGTTTTTAATGGTCTAATTGTGTATTTTTTATTATTCAATTCGATTCATTTCTTTTCAAGTGAAATCTAAGAAAACGAGCACTTTAAAGACAGGCAGCCACAGACTGAAATCATAAACTATTTGGAGCATAGAGAATATATTTGCAGTAGATGGCAAATGCAAAATGGAATTAAATACACTTTCATAGTGATAAACGTTTACAAATCCTATTGAAAACTATAATATAAAATTATTATCCTATTAAAAACTTAACAACTTTAACTTTAATGCACTCCATAGTCGAGCATACGGCTGCTGGCATTACCAGTACAGGGTAATGCCAGGTACACTCAAAGTGACACACATTTCATTCACTTGATTAAGTTGTCGCACACTTGGCTGTCCGCCCTCCCTCTACACCCCTCTTCACTCCACTATACGTATCATGCATAAGCACAATATTTTGGCTATGGATCTCTTTTGGCCATCTTCCATATTAATCACGCCGCATGAGTTGCTTTCAGCAGACAATAGCGCGATGTTTTGCCAACATGCGACATACAGTTACTGAGAATGTGCTGAGCGAGTCTTTGGAGTCTGTTTCAAGTGCGTTAGTCAAGTGGTTTAATTTATATATTTATGAAACACAGCACGAACATTAAGTGAGCCGCCTTTTGGTCAACATTTATGTATGTAGTTAGGCCAAGACTTGATCAGGCCACAGGCACTGCGAATTGTCGAACTGCCGAACTTGTCGAAGAGTTATGGCTTTGACCCACAACATACCAAGCGACGTTGCGACACACACATCTTGCAGCCCAAGTGGACAGTGGATGTGTGTGCAGTTTTTTATGAGCCAAACTGGACTCGACACTGGCCGTAATAACAATTTAGGCTTGTTTGGCGTCTCGGCCGGCAATTTTTCACATTAATTACAAATTACAGATTTATTAGGTATGAGAGCCATGTCTCGGTCTTGGTCTCGAGACGTCGTTGGGCATGTAACGCCCCCTGACCAAAAGCCTGGCCTGGTCAGCTACCATTCCTTTCGTTGGTTTCTCCTTCCTTACGGCCCGCCTTTTCCACTGACTCGGCACTTGCTGCAGCAGCTACGCACAACTTGGCTTAAATATTAATGAGTGCTGTAATTTGTTGCAGTGTATGCAATAAATTAATTTGTGTGCGTCGTGAGAGCCGCTTCGGCATCGGCATCGGCATCGGCATCGGCCGAAGCCTGACGTTTGTAGACCGAGTGGCGCAAGCGATATTTGCATATGAGGCACACAGCACTTGCAACTCGCCGACTGGCCAAGTCAGCCAAGCAAGAAGTCAGGCTGCACTTCCCACTCCCTCGACACACACCGCATGCTACACAGAAGTGCATGAGTAGGCACTCGAAAAGTACTTGCCACTAGACTGATTATAGTCAATTCGTTGAATTGGACCACCAAGTGGTGGCAGCACCATCAGCAAACTTCAGCGGCAGCAACAGTCCGCGACAGACACATCAGATCCAACTGGCTAAGCCACTGAGCTGTTCAAGCAGCCCAGTCATTGTCAGCGTCATCCACAACCACAACGTAGTCGGCGTCATCTTCATCATCATCGCCATCATTATCATAATCATTGGCAGCGGCAACATCATTGGCATCGCCAACGACACCAACATTAAGTCCATGCGTGTCTTTGCACATTGGTAACAAATGATTGGGAACTTTAGTTTAAAATATTATTAGATTTGTTATCTGTGCTGATGTTCGACCACCAGCATTTGTTTGGCAGACACAATACAGCAATTTATGAATGTAACATTGTGCACATTTCTCATAATTATTAATTAAATCAAACTCGTTATTAATTAACTTTTTAAGTGCAAGCCATTAAATGCAATCAAAATCTTGTTGATGATAAGTAAAGTAGTTAACTTTTCGAATCAATTATACATCATGTAAATGCACTTGTTATTTAATGTTAAATTAATTGATTTAAATTTCAGATAAGAGATATGTAAGCAAAGGTTTATTATTTAATAATGACTGTTTAATTTGAATAATATTGCCCATTATCACATGTCACTCTCATCCAATTATTAAACTTATTAACAGACTGCTAAACAGCTGTTTTCGTAGCAGTCAATTCGTTTCAGAATAGACCTTAATTTAAATTAAGATGTATCATAAATTTAATCTGAAAATGTTACAATAAATATGAGATTACGAATAGTCGTAATATAGTTTTAAGACATATTGATTAACGACTTTTTTGGAGCTTTTATCGAGGCTGCTGGTTACAGTTTAAAAGTAGTTTACTAAGAGAGGTGATTAAACTTTCGTTATGATATTATGGGAATGATGTCTAATCTACGCTATAGCTTATAATTATATACTGATCGTGCACTTATTTTTTATGGATTCACTTTAGTTGTGTTTCAGTTATTGCAATACTTGCTCCACTGTGATCTGCCAACAGCGCCAGCGCCAATAAAAACGTAAATGGCGCGTGATTGTGAGGCGTCTTCTTCTAGTGGCACCCATACTCATACCCACACAGACGCAGACATACCAACACCAACACACATTCACACACACACACACACACGAAGGTACACTAGCCCATTACAACAAGCACTTCAAGATGGCCACAAGAGTAGCATCTTATTTTGCTGCCTTTTGACTTCGATGGCGGGCCAATGGACAGGAGGGAGGCCACCGACGACTGGGATGGAGAGCAGAGCAGAGGAGGGGTGGACAGAGTCAGGAATGAAGCTACATAATGAAAAGAGTGTGTGAAGAATTTTAAATTCAAAATTGCATGAAAAGTCGTGAGTCGCAAATAGCTTGTTGCTCATGGTGTTGTAGTTGCTGCTGCTGTTGATGTTGTTGCTGTTGCTGTTGTTGTTACTGTTGTTGTTGTTGGCATAGCTGTAGGAACAGACAGATATCCTACTCATCACTTGAGAAAATGAAAAAACAATCATAAACAGCAAGCAGTACACAACCACACAACAACAATGCTGAAGTGTATACCAAGTAAAAACCACTCGAAAAAATGGGCAACAAAAAAGAAATGAAAAACTTGTGCCTTTGCTTTATGTTTGCTGCTTTGAGTTGTTACCTGTTGCCAATTGTTGTTGCTTTCATTGCACTACACCTGTTCCCAGCTAGGCGAGGGGTCTGCAAGTGTATGAGTGCACGTGTGTGTGTGTCTGTTTGTGTTGCCAACGAATTCACTTTTGCCCACTCGCCGAGTCGAGGCTTAATAAAGTTATTATAATTTAAGCGTTTTGATTATGTGCCTGGCAATGTTTAAAATACCAATGCAAGCACCTATCCCACTCCACCCTCTCTCTACCTCTCTCTCTCTTTCTTTGCCTATCCCTCTCCCCACACCTTTAACGAGTTACAAGTTTACAGCGGGGGCGCTGCCTCCTCTGACTATGTTGCAACTGTGTGTGTGGGTAATCTTTGTGATTGGTTGCGATTTGCGTTTAATTTTGTGGCTGTAAGTGTTGCATGCACCACGACGCGACGTTGCATCCCGTTGGCAATATGTGCAACACGGCGACTACGAGCCTACTTTGCGGGGGTGCTGCTGGTGCTGGAGCTGGAGCTGCTACAATTTTGTTTAAGTCTTTATTAGAGAGGCAACGCTCTTGGAACTGGCTTCGCAGCATGCCGGCTGAATTGCAACAGGCATCAGGCAGTTAATTGGTCGTGGCATGTTCATCCGCTCGACTACATGGCAACGCTTTGGCTTCGCAGATCACGCAAAGATGACTTATGAAACATTGGCAAAACAAACAAGCATTGCTGGAGCAAGTTTGTCACATTTAATTTATTCAATTGTTTGCCATAACCACATATTATAGCAGCCTAACCTCACTTATAGCGTTAGACTTTAAACTTGTAAGTTTGCGCTTTATAAACACACAAAAACCAATCTAGTTTAATTGGTAATTACATTGTTTATTACACATTTTTACTAACTTTACATTTTTGCAAAATCATAACCCATGTTTACCTTACTTTTTATAAACAAACCTTCACTTTCTTACTAATATTGGTAAACATTGAGTTTATAATCATTTTCATATTATAAGCATCAATCAAATCACTATAAGCTTATAAGTTGGTCAGCTAAACTCACTGTTTATAAAACTAACTTCAGGTTTATACTAATAATGTCGGATTTTTAGCTTATCAACATCGCAAAGCCACAAAATGTATTTTCTCATTAGAAGCGCCAATTAATAAGCTATAATCTCACATTTTTGTCGAGCTAACCTCAATCGAACCTCTCTTTTATTCTAATAACATTAGATACTTTGTCTATCAACATGGCTAAGCTATAAAATGCTTCTTCTCATTAGTAGTGCCAATTAATACAACATAAGCTAACATTTTTTTTAAGTTAACCTCAGTTTTTGTTATCAATCTAAGCTCACTTATAAGATAATGTTAAATGCTTGGCCTATCAATATTGCAAAGCTAAAAAAAATTCTTCTCATTAGAAGCGTCAATTAATACGCCATAACCACACATTTTTGTCAAGCTAACCTCACTTTTTATCAACTTGACCTCACTTGCATAGCCTGGCTTCAAGCTAACCTCATTTTTCATCTGAACACAATACACACACTTTCTATGCCACACTCAAAAGGTGACAATTACTTTCAATTTTCCAGCAACTGGTTGCGGCAACCGACTGTTCAAAATATGTTTGTAGGCACAGTACGAGAGTACGAGTAGTATATTTAATGTGGATGCAACGTGATGCCAAAGCGCTTCAGCTGATGCTTCAATTTCAGACTGCAGCATACCACAGCGAAGTATTTGCCACAGTCACAACTTGCTGAACTCTTGCCCTTTATGTCGAGCATTTGTGCCACAGGCATTTGTTGCAAGCACCAACAGCACCGCCATCGATGGATCAGTTGAATCGGAATCGGAGGAGACCTGCTGCCAGTTGAATGCCGCCTGTTGCATGAATTTGAAATGCTGGAGCAGTGGAAAGTGCAACATGATCGGGAGGGAGCTGTTGATGCCGCTGCTGCTGCTGCTGTTGCTGCTGCTGTCGGCAGTCCGATGATCGCCGGCATCGATTTGTATCGCCTTTGTGGCACCATTGGATCCGTGCCGCGTGCTGCATAGATTTGTAACTTGCAGCGGATTCATTTTACATTGCGGTTTTCATATTTCATAATAGACTCGGAAGAGAGACCCAGGCTTCGTAGGCGACTGGGACTGGGACTGGGACTGAGACTGGGACTGGTTGATTCGTGGAGCAGCGACCTACAGCAGACCATTGGGGCCTCGGGGACCATTAAAGCGAAAAGCGAAAGTCGTAAAAACTTACCCAGCGCTTTGTCATATGCAAAATCAACAAATTCCCAACTCAGTTTCAGTTCAGTCGCCGTCTCTTAATTTGATTTTATTTTATTTACTTTATGTTTTATTTTTTTTTGTCTGTTGTCTGTATGTTTGGTCAGTTGAAACAATGGTTTAGCATTTGAAAACGTTCACATCAAGTCACAAAAGCAGCAGCAGCCCAACCTCAACCTCAACATCAGCTCAAGTTCTTCTTTTTATGGCATCGAATCGAATGGTATGGTAAGTATTATATCATAAAACCCCTACGAAAACCGCTGAAATCTTTATGGGCTTTTGTCATTTTGTCCCGATCAAAGTCGCACATTTGTTAAGTCTGCCTGCAAATCAAGTTTCGCTTGGTATTTGCTTTTTCTATACTTTTATGACCTGTAATATATTTGCTAAAAAACTTTTCAAATTGCCCAAACCAAAAAAAAAAAAACTCAAATAAAATAAAAGATATACAAAGTGTATGACAAAGGCAATAAGCACGCATTTTATTGATTATTCTATTTGGCATTTAATCATCAGCTTTACGACCGCCTTTGATTAGCTATGAAACTATGTACAAAATTATCGAAAAAAGGGCAAAAAATGCTACAACAAAAGGTAGGCAACAATTAAGAAGACTGTATACCCTTTTTTGTATGGTAATTTGAGCTTAAGCACTACCTTTTTAGAGAGTTGTATTGAGATAAAATTGATTACAATACAAACAAATACGCTATCTTTAATAATAGTTTCACTTATTACAGTTTTCTTCAGAAATAAAAACTCTAAATTTGTATAAAGGTTACATGATTTAATCATAATCACAATCGCTTAATCATTAATCTGACTTAGCCCATTCCAATATGTGTAATATACTTCCTATAATTTTCATGCACAGATGTTAACTGTTCTCATTTAATGCCATCCACGCTTCGCTGTTTAGATATACTTAAGTCTGTTAACGTATCATGAAGAACAGGATGTGCTAATAGGAAATTGTTTACGATTGCAGCAATAAAAGCTGTTAAATTTTAATTTATAGCCAACGAATTTCAATTTGTCTAGTTGAAAACATGTTCGACTAGAAATGTCATAAAACCGATGATATTGATTGGTTGGTTGGGCAAATGATATACATTTGATACGCATTATATTTTATAGCTGGGCTCTTAGGCGATTTTATAGCATTTAAAGAATCGATTCGCAACTTGTTAACTTCTGTCTGTCGATTGGCTGAATAAGAAAAAAAGAACAGACGTTCCAAATTCCAGTTCAATTCTCAAATTCCAATTCCTAAAGCAATTCTCCTGGTGGCTAAAACGAAACAAAATCGTGCTCAGACATCTAATCACAAATAGAAAACAATATCTATGCTAATCTTGGTACAAGATCAATGACAATAAAAGGGGGCTAAAAGCGGCCGAAAAAAAAGGCCGAGAAACAAGACAAAGACAACAGAAGACAACAAGAACCTGTAAGTTGCACCACCCCACCACAAGCAACAACGTTTACAAGTAACAACAACAACAACAACAGCAACAACGAGGGACAATAATGAGCCGTAATGAGCAATGATCGCCACACAATTAGCCAAATTTCGTTTTGTTTTAGCCCAACGATTCGAGCAATTTTTTCAGACAAATTAAAACAAAAAACCCGGCGAATAAACACACGAAATTAAACAAACATTTAAGCCGGCCGCTTCCAGCCCTGGCTTTAAAAGCCAAACTGGCGGAAAATTACAAGAAAATCGTGCAACTCTTGTTTGCTCAAAAAGGCATGAAAAGCCGCAGCCCCCTACCAAGACCCCTCCCCCTCCCCCTCCCAGCCAATAGCAGCTGAAGACTTTCCAACAAATTTAAACGTTACATGCGAGCAGATTTCAACGCGATCATCGATTGAACGTGCACCCACACACACACACACACACACATACAGCCACATGCAACTGTGTAGCAGCAACTGTTGCTTGCAGCATGACGCAACTGCAACTCCTTGCCCTCAGGTGCCTTTGATTTTCTAATACTTATTGTAGCTTTTCACTTTCCAGCCATCCAATTGGCCAACATCTAACGTTCAATAGCCAACATTCAACGTCAATAGTCAATGTGCAACAGCCAACAGCCAACATGCAACATGCAACATTCAATGCCGAATGTCGAACACCAAAACTTAGTCATTTAGTGACTTTGTCTGCGCATTTTCACCGATTTCCAGCGATTGCCACGGAAACTGAAAACTGAGCGCAACCGAAAACTGAAAACTCAAATAACTGCAACTGTCATTTTCGATTGGCGACCTGCTGGGCTTGCCCCGTCTTGCAACAAAACATTTTATTTTGGTATTGTGTGTTTATTTTTTTCTTCTCTTTTTTGGGTTGTCGAGAGGCAAAATGTCAATTTGCGTTGTTTACTTTTAAAACTTTAATTTTGTCTGCGATTTTTATTTTTATTTGATTTTTTCTTTGGCGTTGCATTCGTCGCGCCTTCAATTGCCGTCATTTACCTAGCCCGCCACCTCCCTGGGCACCATTAGCTTTGCTATTGAGTGTTAATTAAGCGTTTATTCAGCATTCGGTGTCAAAGTTGTCTTGAAAAAAAATAATCGAAAATTAATGCCATTTGGTGCCGCATTTTGCATTGTTATCAATTGAAAACTATTTGAACGTTTGCGTTTCCATTTCCGATTACGATTTCGATACCGATTACAATGCCAAAGACCAAGTGGCAACTTCATCGATCATTGTGCAAGCCCTGCTCTGCCTTTGATATGAATATATGACTGTCATGTCAGGCCGCGGGCTCAAGCACACTTCGGATTGATTAACTGATTCATGAAGCCTTTTAATTGGCTTTTAATGGGTCGCGTTAATAATGCGCCAGTCTGTCTAATGAAAGAGGAAATTCGAAATACGAGTATCCGAAATTAACAATACCAAATTTACATATTTGCATGTTATTGGCATTTTTATTATTGACTTTTTGCCCATTTGTTTGCTTGCAAATTTTGTTAATATTTACATACGAAATTGTTAAGTGGCAATCATACTATCCTGTCAGTCGATTGATTTCCGCTTCGACTAACAAATTTAATCTGTTTCGTGGGGCAATTAAGTAGCTCAATTGTGTAGTTTATTTGCAGAAAAAACTATTGACAGATTTTCTGTATTTAAACGATTAGTCGGCTGTTTGCCTAAGTATGTGATTGACATAATACTTGAAATATATTAAATCAAGTTTGACATCAATTAGCACAAGCTTCAATTTCAAAGCTAACAATAATTATCCATTAAGTTGCCTTTAGGAACTACAACAATTTATAGCAAACATAAACAAATTTTCTGTTTCAATAACTTGCTGCAAGATTAATGGATTTTAAATTCTGACAAATCCTCTGGCGAAATGTTTTCTGTATATTAAATATTCACAAGTGCAATCTACAAATACTAAAAATAGTTCAATAAATATTTAAGTAGCCTTCGAAGAGTTGCTCTCTTATCTTTAAGTGCTTTGAGCAGCCACCAAATATATTTAATTCATTAAGTTATTAAATTATTAAACAAGTCAAAAAGTTTTAAATTGGCAGCTTTTTGCTCAGTTTTCTGGCTAGCTTTAAAGTTAAGAAGCAAAATGGGAAACGCAACTGTAAATATTATCATCAGCAAGTCTGGCTGCGTGTTAAAACTAAGCCAAGCTAACGGACGCGACAGACTGATAAGCATCAACAGCAGCCGGTACTATAGTGCCTATACAAGCCCCCTCTCATGCCCCTCCCAGCACTGCATTTACAACGCTTACAATGTGCCATTTAAACACACAACTGATGTGTATGTGTGCGTTCAACCTGCTAGCTGGCAACACTATCAAACAACTTTATCACAACTGAATCTCAACGGTGACTGACTGACTGACTGTCTGACTGACGTGGACTTGATTGAAACGCAAGGAGCGCGTCAACTTGCCGAGTGGGTGGCAGCTGCAGCTCATCGGGCTCTCGCACTGGGAATGGGTAACGGATCCGGCTGACTGCCAAGCCAAGTGGGAGCTAGAGACTGCCAGGGTGCTCTGTGCTCGGTGCTCGGTGCGTATGTATTAATTAGTGTCAAGTGTTGTCGCTTTGAGTTACGCGCCCCAGGGATTTGCCATTGCCGGCGTCATCATCATTGCTCCAACACAACGCGATAACACAAAGCGCTTGCAACACCAACAACAACAGCAGCAACTTGTTTGCCCAACTGCAAACTGTAAAGTGCTCCTGGTCCTATCCTGCACTATTCCTAGTCCAGCCTGCAGCTCCAGAGTAGAAGTTGCCTCTGCGTAATCGATGATGACACGTTTTGCCTGTGCCCATGCGCACTTTTCGAGCCGCTTTTGTGGCACTGCCTGTTGCAAATTGCAGTGAGGTAAATGACAGGTAAACTGAGTGAGAGGCAGACACTCATACGAGTACTCGCATGGGTATTCGTTTTGAGCCAAACCACTATTTTAGCGCATCCAATTACATTTATATGCTCGTAAACAATGAAAAACTCTGCACAGCTCGGCATAGTAATTATTAGTTAGAGTGGCGGCATTGAAAGCCTGAGAACACCTAATACCCTAGAATAGCACAAAGCTATGCAGCTATATATATATTATACTATGTTTGGATTTTAAATACATATTATTCGCAGAATTTCAAAAGATTTCCGTTCATAACAAATTGTGTTCCCCTTGAGCAAGAACTGCGATTAGAAACTAATCTCTAGGCTACTCAATTAATACCCATCTTATCTAAACAAATATACAAATATATACGAGTATATCATTTGAATAAAAAATCGATTAATTATCGATGTACAAATTTGAGAAACTTGCCGCCTGAAAGAGACAGTTAATTATTGAATTCTGTCTGCGAGAACATTAATTATAAAACTCAACTCTATTGAGCTCACAGTGTTTAGATTTATGATTTACAAGATAGTTGAAATTGTCTTACTTAATCACAATGGAATGTGATTTGAGCCAATAGATTACAGATGGAAATCTAAGATTTAGATTTGAAAACAAATGCTAGATAGTAAGTGGAGAAAATTTGTTTCTAGTTCAAATTTAAATTGGATTTTTCTACGTCATGCGGCAGGTAGTAGACGACAGATACCCTATAAAAGATAATGGTATTTTTGCCTTACATCAGCTTCTATAGCGAATTTAGTTTTTATTATACGATCTTAATAAAATGTACATACTAATATAACGCATATCTTCTCTTATTGCCTTTAGTCGGACCGCTCTTTGGAGCCGCCTGGCACACAGCTAAAATATCCTTTTGGATTGAGGGTATAAAATGGCAAAAACATTAATATTGGATTGGTGTGAAAATTTGTTTGGCCCGCAGGCAAAAGGCAATAAATGTTGCTGTTGTTACTTATGTGGCACCTCCAAATGGTGCAAGGCGTTCCAATAACAATATCTGTACACGTATGTCTTATGTGGCGAATGCAGTTTTCAGTTTTCAGTTTTCAGTTTTTCTAGTTCATGAGCTGCTGGCAAGGTGGCAAGGTGGCAACGTGGCAAGGCTAGGCTAAGTTAGTGGCAATTAAAATTCCGCTTCTAATACGATATCATAAGCATGAAATTAAAACATGTTTTCTCAATCAGCGCTTAATTATTTCAGATATCAGATACACTTCAACTACGAGTATGGCTTCGACCAAGAGTGAAGTTGGGTTGGTCTGCAGACATTGTCGGTTAATAATCAATTAAGTACGTGTTGTCATTGACCTTCAATCTAAGCCAAAGATCTGTCGGCCTTTTTCATACATCCACGCCCAGGCCTAATAGCTCTGGCAATTACCTTATTATAAAGCCGATTAACTTTTATTTTCTTCTATTTATGAAATTATAATTTGATATTTCAACATAGTTGTCAATCACAGCCACGTTATGTCTCTAATAAGACATACAGCTGCCGTTTCGGCATTAACCATTGTATGCTTTTAACTACCTTACAAACACGACTTTGACTTCAACTCCAACTCTCTACCCCTATGCCTGCTGCCCGGCCCTTTGGCATGTGTTTTGCTCCGTTGTTAACTCTTTTTTTTTTAGTTTCGTCTATTTGTGGCTGCCGTTTGACATGATGTTTGCTGAAGCTGCTGGTGATGGTGATGGTGATGGGTTCCCGTACCCGCTTCATAGCCACATAGGCCCTCGCTATGGGTCCAGCCCACGCACTTGTCATAATAGATTCATTTATGATTTTATTTCGTGTTTTTTCATTATTTCTTCTCTCTTTATTTATTTTTTTTTAACCATATGCAGGTTGTTTTTTTCGACTCGACATAAAACGTAAGCTGCTTTGAGTTTTCAAAGCGCTTTAAATGTTTACGTACAGTAGCACGACTCTACAACGACTAGTATTGGGTTCATTAGGCAGCAGTATTTTTTAATAGCACAACAGTAAAAGCATGTCTATTTAATTAACAAACTTACAGAGAAAGAAATTTGTTAAATTTAATTACTGTTTGGTTTTCTGTAGTGATGCTCCACTGTACTATATGTAAATAACGACTTTTTACGTACCTCATAAATACATGAACGAGTTCTGAAATGAAAGAGCAATAATAAGCAGATATTTTAATACAATTTCGTTAAAAGGCAAAAAAAAGCTTAAATTAAATTTAATTCTGTAACAATTTTTAAGGTTGATTTTTCGCAATATTTTGCTTTAATTAAGCAAGCGTTTGTTAATCAATTTTAGCTACGCAAAAGCACAACTGTACACAAAAAGCAGAAGAATTGGAAAAATGCAAAAAAAAACATAAATTTAAAATCATGCACTCGAAAAGTGTTGCATGCTTCAGGGCGTTGAAGCATCATCGTCGACACATTCTAATGAACATATACAAAAATTTGTGAAGTGCATGTCGCGACGATGACGCGACGCTTCTGTCACAGCCCAGTGCCACGCCCCCCCTTTGGTTAACAAACAGTCAACTCAAGGGAACGTCTGCAAAATGCAATTGGAGTTGGAGTCGCCTCTTCGGTCTGTGTGACCGTCTGTGCCTCTGTCTGTCTAGCCAAAACGAAGATTGCGTTAAATGCAGCTATTGTTGTTGTTCTATGTTGTTGTTATTGTTGTTGTTTTTGGGGGCCTGCAAGTCTCCGAGGCGCAAGACAATTGAGTCTGAGAGCGTAATTTGCAACTGCCTCAGACTGAGAGATGGAGATGGCGACGGCAATGACGAGCCTGCTCAGGATGCAGGCCCAAATCCGACTGCCTGCCTCAAGTGCAACAGCGCTTAATGACTGGCCACGGGGGGCGCAGAGGGGCAAGAAAGGCTGCCAGTCATGCAGCGTGCAGCTACGCCTACTCCCCCTATATAGCTAGGCGACATGTTTGCCGTTGTTTTTTGCCCAGTTGCATTTTGCATCCAAAGCTCCGCTGCAGGCGAATGCACCGAAAAAACAACACTCAACAACATGACGAAAAGTGTGTGTGCATAGTAGCCAGAGCCAGAGCCAGAGTTGCAGCTGCAACAGGAGTTGGACTTGGAGTTGGAGTTGGGGAACCGACGTAGACATCGTCCTGTGGCATACCCAACAGGCGTTAATAATAATCTCTTTTTTTTTGCGTTTTACAAAAATGCAACGAGTTTGTTTTTTGTCGTTTTGTTTGCAAGGGTGAATTGCTGTTAGTATACCCTGTAGAAAGTACATGCCGACAGGCTATGCACACTTTCGCAAATGCTATAAACTCAGGCAAGACAACATTGACCACAGGGTATAATCGAGTCGACTATAATCTAAGGAGCTGCCTATGCAGTTTTGTGTTTTTCTGTTTTCTGTTTGTTTGTTTCAAGTTTTTCCTTTTGGGCCTTGGATTTCAGTATTTATTTCGAAACTTTTTCATTTTGTGCAGTCAGACGACGTCGTCATAGAGAGTGCATTGACTGAAGTCTGCGAAAAACCAACAAAAAACGACAAAAAAAACCGACGAAAACAACAAGAGTGCAGCCTCAGCCTCAGACTGAGACTGAGACGCAGACGGAGCCTACAGATGATGTTGGAGTTGGAGTTGGAGAATTGAGCCTGCCGTCTAGGCAAACTGCATCCTTTGTTAATATGTTGCGACATGCACTGCTGGAGGAGTCTGCGTCGAGTTGATGAGAGTCGTTCGTTGCATGCCACATGCGGTACACACGCTGCTTGCCTCAGTAGCTGGCAGCTTTTGTGTTTGTCTTATGGGAAACGCTTTAGCGGAAAAGTTTGCCATAATTAACGCTTAGCTTTTGGCTTGCCAGTTAAGTGGTATTAGTTCAGCCCAACTCTGCTCTGGTTTGTTTTTTGGCCAGGAAGTGCAAGAGAAGTCGTTGCACTTCAGTTCAGCTCAACTCAGAGTAAGACTAAGAGCAAGGGTAGCTCAGCTGGCCACCCACCTCAGCTTACACACGCACTTAAGGCAGCAAGTCAACAAACAGAACCGGAAGAGGAACAGTCAAAGTCAAACAGTTGTTCTGACGTGCCACACAGAGCATGCCACTGGCACTGGCAATGCCACTGCCACTTTTTGGCCACCTGCCCCGAAATGAAATTCGTTTAAGCGACGTAAATCATTAAAATGGCAGCCGCCAACGAAATGGCCAAAGAAAACATTTGCGAAATTTCAGCACCACTGAAGCCTGAAACAAAGAAGTGCACACACACACACACACACACCACTACACACAGCGCGAATAAAATACATTTAATAGGAGCATTTCCTCTCTTCTTTTGCGCTTGAAAAACTTGCTGTGGCAACAAGGACCAAGACCAGGCCAGAAAGGAGCTGCTGCTGGTGGTGCAGGAAACTTGCCGCGGATTATTTATTTTATTTTCTTTTATTTTTTCTCTGTTTTTTCTTTTTTTTCCATATATTTTTGCCGTTGTCCTCGAATCGGTTTTGTCTCGCTGGTTATTAGTGCGCGGTTGCACGCGAATTTGCTTTAGTTTGTTGTTGTTGTCGTTGTTGTTGTTGTTGTTGCTGTTTGGGTTGCAAGCAAAATCCAATTAGCTGCTCAAAAGTTTCGCAAATGTGCGCAGAAATTTAATTAATGTTGACACAGGCTGCGCGCTGAATTGAATTTAAGCGAGAGCGAGATGGAGTTGGTGGACAACGAAACAAGCTGTTCTCTCTTTTCAACAGCAGTATGCAATTTAGATTTATTAAGATTTGCTTAGAATCGATTTGATAGCGCGGAGACTTTTCAACTTGTCAAACAAAAAAACCTTTCACCATCACCTGGCATTTCTTTGGCTGCCACATTTGCTACACATAGTTGGAGTCAATAACTCAAACTCAAAGTGAATTTGCCACACTCCAGTCTAGATATAGAGCCGTAGCTACAATTGGACTTCCCATTCCCATTGCCATTTGGCGATTGAACGCAGAGGCCAAACCACCAAAAGGCTGCTTGCTGTAGCAGCTTTTCAAGCGTTAAAACATAAAAATGTCATTAACACTCAACAGATTTCTGGTGCGCCAGCGGGCCAATGGCCAACTCGACCGACAAACCGACAACCGACAACCAACAACCAACAAACAGACAACAAACAACAAGAACAACAAATGGCTTAAATGGCCAATAACAAATTGTTGCAAATGCGCGTTGCAAAAACACAGAACGCAACAGCCCAATGGGACTAGTTTCAAACATATTTTTGTTGTTGTTCAGGTGGTTGTTCTTGTTGTTGTTGTTGTTGTTGTTTTCCATTTCGCTGTTGTTTTAGCGTAGACGAAAATTTATTTGACGCTTAACTCGACTTGCAGACAAGAAAATGACACAGAAACCGAGTTAACTTCGAAACGCGTTTAGCTGAATTGCGAGCTCAACTCGAGGCTCCACTTTAAGCACCGCCTCCCCCACTCTCCACTCCCTACTCCTCTCACTCTCAGGTAGGTAGATCGTTTATTGTCGCGCGGGGGTATCATTTACACCATAATTTTTCACAGTTGAATATTCTGCTTAATGGTTTTTAATGAGCGGTTGAAACGCCGCCAAGCAACACCTTAGCTCCAATTCCAACAACCAGCTACAACTCTCGCAAAAGGTGTTGAGAAATATGCCTGATTTATAGAAATTGCAGCCTGTATTTAACACCCAAGTGCCGCCTGTAGCCTGACTCTGACTGTAACCTCTAGTCTTTTGGGGCGTTACGTATAACCCACATTGACAGTTGCCAAAGCCATAGCCATAGCTCTTTCTCTCTCGCTCTGCTAGAGATAAGCACAAAAGATCTGGGGCAATTTTATGGGTCTGCGGATAGCGCTGAGAAAATGCTACAAAATCTGTGTAATCAATATTATTAGAAAAGGATATTAAGTAGCGGTTTTATAGCTAGCCTAGTTGATTTCAGGAAATAATCAATGCCAACTCTGCTTGCTTTTGTTAATTTCTAATTTATATCCGAGTTTAATGTGAGCTTAATGCGTCTAGTAAAATTAATTTAGAGTCTGCTAGTTGGCAGCCAATGCTTAGCTGCTCTCAGTGCCAGGTACCGCCCACTTCTTGGTCGTGGAGATTGGATTTAATATTAGTTTAGATTTTTCACTGCAATCTGCTGCATTTATCAGATTGAGATTGTTAATTAATGTAATTTATATAATATAGGTTCGCAGATTTTCTCATCATTAGCAAATGGCAAAGTGTATAATTTTGAAAAAGCTGGTCTAATGCATTTTTATTAAATTAACCGTTCAAGTTTGAAATTAATTTTAATTACGACAACAAGCCAAGAAGACGTTCAAGTTGCATCTGCAGGTTAGTTCATAAATGTGTGTGCTATAAACGGCCTCACAGCGGAAACATCGACTAGAACAAGACTAAGAACAAGAAGAAGAACAAGAACAAAGCCAACAACAACGGCAACGACTGTTGTTAAGCAACAACTACTAGCCAAGAGAACGAAGCAGTGGTAAGTGAAGCATTTCGACGTTTTGGCAATTGAGCGAGAATTTGTTGCCGCCACACAATTCACTTAGTGCCGCTTGTTGCTTCCCTTGCACATTTGTGCAACATCCTCACCGGGCCTCAGTGTGTTTTACTCAATATTAATGAAGTCATTAAGACGACATCTTCCCCAAGATCGCGCGTAATGCGAGCGAATTATTAACAACGCGCTCCGTGCACGAAAACAAGCTCCAGTTCAGCTTCGTGGCGTGTCCAAGCCAACGGCAACAACAACAAGAGCAACAAGAACAACCAAAATTAATATACGAGCAACAAAAACAAAAACGAATAACAGCAAAAATAATAATAAGAAAGAAACACAGGCCAAGCGGCTTTCATAAATTTGCATGTCGCTGCCATCGGGGGGCTGAGAGCTATCGCTGTATCAGTATCTGCCTCTGCCTCTGCCTCTGCTTGAGACTGGGGGGCGTGACAACAAGTCAATTCGGCTCAAATGTGGCACAGCCCCAGCACACATTTTTTTTTTTTGGCAATCGAAGCAAAGTCAAACGCATACTTGATGCCCTTTTGAAGACACAAAGATTAAAGTGGGAATCGAAAAATTTCAATTTGTTGCATCTAAATAGGATATATTGTAAACTATATTTGTTTATGCTCTCAATACTGTTATTCAATATTCTAGCAAAGTCAAGCAAGTCGTATTATATTTCCAAATATTTGCTCTCTATTTATTGATTGTCTCAAGTTACTTTTGCTCTTCATGCAAAACTGACTGCCAAAATATCTTCTATGCAGCTGAAGCCGTAAATGTGCTATTTAAATGTAAATTGCTTTGCTTTAACAACTAGTTAAAAGTCTAATCATAACAACACAGCTTAGCAGCTTAAGTTTATTTATGGCATTATCAACACCATCTGGTGTGTCAAGTTAGTTTTCAGATACTTTCACTTTGTTATTTTGCAAGTGCTCTCAAGTGCCTTCAACTTTGACTGGCCAGTCTGTCTGTTGACCCACTCAACACCTTCTTCTTTGTTAGGGTATACAAAAAAGGCGAGAGCCAAAAGCAGAAGAAGTTCGTACATCAAAAGTAAACACCATGGTTGTACTTTGCTTCCCTCGTGTCGGCAATAAAATTGCAGCAACAGCGCAAAATTTTGAACGCATTAGAAGATTGATGCTGGCAGCTGTTTATACAGCTCCGAAACCCTGTGCTCCTGCCTCTGACCATGCCAAAGTGATTGCAATTTTGCCGTGTTTACTTTGTGCAGATTTTCTTTTTATTGGCACACAGCAAAAGTTTCTTAGCGACAAACAAACAAAAGCAAAAAAGAAAATAATAATAATAAAAAAAGGAGCAAAATTCAAGCGCAAGGAATGCAAATGCAAACACTGAAGAGGTTTTTCTTTTGGCTTCACTTGTATTTTTTACAGTTCGTTTTTTTTTTTTGGGGAAAACTCAATGGAAACTGGGTTAATAAGATCGTAGTCGTGGCATGGCTCTCTTGTTGGCCTGGCCAGTTCATTTTGAGCATTAATAAATAGCTGCTTTTAGTCGGCGAGCGCTGAAACTAAAAGCACCTCATTTATTATGCATCAAAGATAAACCTAACTGAGATTAATGTCTCACTTCAGAATGTTAGACAGCAGCGCTTGTCCATTTTGTTTGTTGCCGTTGATGGTGTTGCCTTTTCCTTTTGCTTTCCGGCGCCAAATCATCAGCAGAGCTTAAGGCAAGTAGAGTCACGCAAAGATCATCTTCCAATCAGGCCAATTATGTCGGCAGCTCATAAAAAACGCATTCGACAATTATTATGCAGAGTCAAAGAGTCGCTTGCTCGAACATTGCAGTTAAGATACTTGTATCTTAAGTAAGTAGTTGCCACAAAAGTTGCTAGTTTAATTTACAGCAACGGCAGACACTGCCACAGCCACAGCCACCGTCAGCAGCAGCAGCAAATTGAGCTCCTTTGTTGGCCCTGTGTGCAGCTGGCAAATTTGCAACACGCAAGCCAAGCGAAAGTTGTTGAAATTCATTTAACCTTGGATCTGTTACTGCTGCTGCAACTCGTATCCGTAAGATACTCGCATTTTGTTTTTGCTCTACGACTAATTTGAATTAATTTTGTTGTCAACACATAGTCATTACCAGGATGTGAATTGTTAACAAGCCATGTGAGAAGCACTTGAAAAAAAATATAAAATTCAGACGAACTTCTGGCACCCCTTTGATATGCTGTAATTTTGTTTTATACTAGCGCGTATGTAATAAAAGTTTCAGAACATGTTCTCCATTAATAAAAGTACAATTAACAAATATAAAACATGAATTACAACCGTACTCTACAACTTTTAGCATCAACTGTAAATGGCTTCCGAATTTATTTGCAAGTTGAAATTCATTTGTCTGACATTTGCGGCAATTTAATGGTTGTCGGTTTTTTCCTAGAACTTGCATATCAAACTCATCAAATTTAATGCTTAATAGCAATAAACACATCAACATGCAACCAGCAGCATGCTGCATGCTGCATGCAACATGCGGCTGTGTTGTCACATCCGTATGACAAGATCAGAGCAAAAATTAAAATAGCGACATTTTATTGAGATGTCAGCTGCATTAAGCACATGCAAATGCATATGTACACACATGCCACGCCCTCAACCACCTCCGCCTATGGGTTATATGCTGTGCCCCCCCGTCAAGCCACAAACGATTTCAAGTACACACCCCAAAAAAGAAGCGAAAATTCTACTCAGCGTCTCCGTGGCATATGTGAGAGTGTGTGCTGGTCTGACTAAAGGATGAGGTGCTGATTTTCAACGCCCAAGAGAACAGGCTCACTCCCCCCGCCCCGCCTCTGGTTCCTCAGATGCGCCCTCGCTTGATCTCAACGGTTCTTTGGCAGAAGTCAAAGGCAATTTATACGAGTTTTATATGCATGTGTTTTAATTCAACGCCGTTGTTCGAGAAATTTGCAAATATTTATGTTAAACATTTTGTAGGCGTGTGTGTACTTATGTGTGTGTGTAAAGGGGGGCGTGGCAGCAGCACCAACATCACACGCTGTGGCAATATTTATAGATCTCTTACAAAACGCCCACAAAACACATTTTGCATATTCACAGCGAATTTCTCTCAGTGTTTTTCTACTGCGTTCGCTAACCCTTCTAAGCGTGCAATTCGCATAATTTGGCAGAAATTAAAAACGAGGGTAATATTCATATACCAAGAGTGAGTATATATATATATATATATAGAATGCATTCGACAGACTCCACACTCTACTCTACTCTGGTCTACTCGTTCTTATGTTATTATGTACATGCCAAACAAAAGAAGGGCGTTGAAATTGACACCTCGAGTGTAAAAAACAAATAAAAGCAAAAAAAAAAATACAAGAAAAGAATATATATAAAAAACAAAATAAAATAAACCCTTTTTCGACAACAGACCACGACGAACGAGCAAAGGAACATATTAAAAACTGGGTCTGTTTTATGCCGCCTGCTGGCAGTGCATTCCAGCTAGAGATGACAGTGTGAGCTGCGGAAGGAAGAAGCTCCTGTTGAAATTATTATGAAGCAGAGCTGTCAACTGTAATTGCAGAATAACCTCAACTTGAGTCAACTATAATTAGTGGGACTTTTGTAGCTTTTAGGCTTGCGAAAAGTTGAGGGAAAGTTGACTTGAAGAAAAGCGTAAGTCATACAATTTTTAATACTTACTTGTCTGCAAGTATTTCAGAAATTTCAACTGATTGATTGGTACCACTTCAGGTATCAGCCATTTGAAATTATTTATTTGCTCTCTATAGTTTTATTTACATGACTAATCTAAAACTATATCCACTATAAAACGAAATTGAGATTTCTTTAATCTAAAGCTTCTTTTATTGCTCTAACTCTTGCAATCAATCACTTATTTTAATCATAATTTCCACTTAAAAAATAAAAACTCAGCTGCAGATAGTTAAAGTGCTCGAGCAACTAGCATAAACTGATAGTTTAATTCAGGTTTATGCCATCTCTAACTTATGTAAATAGCTGCAGGCTGCAGGCAGTTTGAGTTTGCTGTGCCTGACGAACGACGCGCGTCTGTTGCGGACACACTTTGGCAATTCGTTTAATTATTATATTATAACGACACACATACATGTATGCACACAACGCTGCATAATAATAAAGGAGGAGGAAAACGTCCATAAAACTCTGGCAGGAAACTTGTGTAATTCATATCGCATAAAGCAGAAGGAAAGAACGCAGCGAGCAAGAGAGAGAGAGAGAGAGTTGCCGTAGGCAACTGTTAAAGACACACACACACACACACACTAATGCACACGCACTTGGCATTTACATGGCCCAACAATTGGCTTTGACAATCGAATCCGAATCCGAGTCCGAATCCCTGTTCGAATACCAATTCGTATCTGAATCCGCTTGCGACGTCCGTTCCGTTCCGTTCCGTGCGTTGTCCTCTCTCTACATGAGCATATCAATTGCACTCACTTCTTCTCCGCTACTCTTCGCTGTCTCCTTCATTTCATTTTTTTCCCTTTTTTCTCTTTATTTTATTTTTCAGCGCCAAAACCACAAAATTACATTGAGTCGGGTAGCTCTCGCTCTGCAGAGCTCTGCTGCCCCAATACCAATAGCAATCTCTACTTATCGCCGCTTGGCCATGTTCATTTTTAACCTCAGGCTTCGCCAAATCGAAAGCTGATCGTATAAAATTACGCCTGACAGCGGACGCTGAGAACCGCAAAAGGTGACACTCGCTACACTACGGCTGAGCTGGGTGCCGCCTCTCAACTTCAACTTCAACTTCCAATTTGCAGTTGTTGTTGTTGCTGTCGATATATGTGTATAGATTACATATAAAGATACTGAACAGTATGCGATTGCCACAAGTTGATAGCTGCAGTTGAAGCGCTTGCGGGCCTCGAAAGTAAAAGTATGAATACATTTTTATTTATGAATCATTTTTTATTGTATTTTCAGCGATGGGACTTCGCATGTGAGATATGAAAGAAAAGCTTGTAAAATAAATGTTATTCAATTTGTGTGTTGATTATTCACATAACAATTAACTCTATGCAGGGATTTTAAAACCGCTCTAGGCGCTTCTTAATGTTTAATAAACTCTGCGAAAGCCTTTCTTGTCGATTCTTAAATATAAGAATAACTGGTCCATTTTTTGTATTGATTCATTTAACACCTCGTATATTTGCTAGAGAAAACATTTAGTAAGATTGCCAATAATATTATGAGTTGTACATTTATTATCTTGATTTACTTAACACCTCATTTATATAGTATTGTAGATACAACTGTTTGATTGTCAATAATATTATCCTATGAAAATATTTGAAAAGTTAATGTTAATGTTTCTTTTTACGTGAAGTAAACAATTAGGAAACTAACTAAGTGTTAAGATTATTATTTTTACTTCTGGTAATTTTCTTAAGCCTTTTTTATGGGCTCACAAAGTATTCACTTAAGTCAATTTCAACCACAGTTAAAGACTTCTAATGGAATTTAGAAATAAATAGCTGGAAAGTAGCAACGTTGTCATATAAGAGAATCCCAAATAGGAAATTTCTTCTTGGTCCTCTCACTACGCGTAATCAACTCCAAATACAAAAGCAAGTGCTAATTAGTTTCGACTAAACAGCAATTGGTTTTCCACGCAGTCATTAGTCGCCACTCGGCGCAATGATCGGATCGGGTTAACAGCGACAAACAACTGGAATGGCCAAAAAGTTCAAAAAGTAAAAAAGTAAACGAAAATCGCGATGTTTTCCATAAATGCGTAGGGTGCAGCCGTTAGTTGGCCAATATCAGATGTGTTGGCCAACAAGCAACGCCTGGGAATTGGCCAAAATTGCGGCAAAGAAAAAAAACGAAACGAAAACCAATTCGATCCAAGTGGCCAATGAACGTTTATTGCGTGGGAGTGAGAGTTGACGATGCCCCCAAAAGGGTTAACAGGTTTCCATAAAACACCCCGCTGGCAACAGAGAAAGAGTCGAGAAGGTGGAGTAGACAATTCATAGTGCTCTAATGCGAACATTTATTTGTCATTAAAGTTGTTGGCAATAAAAATAGTTTCTGTTAACATAAATATGGCCGTTGAATAGGCCCGACTAATAAACAGAAAATGTGACACAATCGGCCGACTCATTTGTTGATAACAGTGGGAGACCAGAGTCGAAAGCAGAGAGCAGAGATTGGCCGCAAACCGGTTGGGGGACAGGTCTTATAAGCTGGCTATAAGACATAACTGGGCGTGTTTAGTATTTGATATGCGAGCACGACATGGCCAGCCAGACTTAATAAGCATAAATAGAAAATTTAATTAACAAATCAAATGCAATTTGATAAATGACTCGCAAGCGCTCTCTCAGCAAATCTGCAATCTGCAATCGCAAATCGCAGTCAAAGGGAATGCAAATGTCGATCCTTCAAAAGTGCAAACAGGCGTAGTTTGAAGTGCTTCCAAGGGGGGGAAATGCCTCTGAGCACTCTAGTTCTGCCATTTCCTGTCTAATTCCTATCGACGCCCTTGTCATTTTGGCACTGGCCTTTCAGTCCGGCTTTGGCTTCGGCTGCGGCTTATTTACTAAATAAGAGTCACTTTGACTAATGAATCAATTTGCCAGGCCGCCAAGTTAATGATGAAGATGTGTGGACACAGTCGACTCGAAACGAGTCAAATCGAGTTGAGTCTCGTCGAGTCATGACTGTATCCAAGCTGAGGTTGATTAGGGCGGCTCCATTAATGACAAGCCCGACAGGATATGGATACCCAGCTACAGTCCCAGACCAGACAAGTTCACATCATGACGTCGACCTCTTGCTCTCCCCATCTCCATCTCTCTCTCCCTCTCGCTTTGTTTATCTGTCTCTTGCCGTTTGTTTGTTTGTTTGTCTGACTTTTAGATTCTACTCGTACGCGTCTCTCTCTCTTTTACTTTTTTGTTTTTTGGGTCGCTCGTCAATTAATTGCAGCAAAAAGCAACAACAGCATGTAATGAAATCAACGACAACAGCGGCAGCAGCAGCAGCAAAGGCAGCTTAAGCAAAAGTTGAAATACCGTTTAATGCCCATTGGACACGCCTACTTTTCCCACACTGCATGCAGTGTGCTGCAGGGGCAGCTCGCTTCAAAATGCGTCAAGAGTCAACTTTGACAACGACACACACACACACACACACTTGCACACATGCATGTGTTGTGCAGTTTTAGCTTTTTATATACCCTAAACATCAGGGATTAAATATTGCAGGCACCACTCGAGCACTCTTTTCATTTTATGCTTATTCTGTTAATACAGAAACTTTACAAACTTTTGCTGGATAGCGTGGAAATTGAAGACTTAAATGCGTACTTTATGACTGCCTCAAGTTAGGATCATAACTCTAGTTTATGGTGTATGCAGCTGCTAGAAACAATTGCTGCAATTATACATCATAAATAAAATTATAGTCTTATTTTTCCAAGTTTCACCTCTAGTTAGATTGAGGAAAACGGCAATATTATTTAAAAAGGAATACAATTAGTGTTGTGTTCGACCGTAGAGAAGTTAAATACATAAAGGAGACGATTACATTTATTTCCTTCATGAAATGTTTGAAATTTTTGCTGCCATTTTTAATCATTAGAGAAGTTGAATATTTTCAAAATATAAGTTGTGATACTTTTGGAATTAAAAGTTTTTATATGAATCCATAAATAAATTGTTGAAAATAGTATACAAATTATTGAAGCATATAGCTCTTTTCAGAAAAGAGAAGTTGAATTAAGCAATTGAATATTTTTAAATGTTTGCAACAGGATATTTCTCAGATTTAGTTGCTAGATAAATTTTAGAAGTATCGTATTGCAATCATAATATTAAAATTTTTTCATTTTCGTTTTTATTTCTAGTCTAATTTATACAGGCTATTTGTTAGTCTAGCAAGCTGACTGCTGGCTTCCTCAGTTGTTAGCTTTTGCATTTTGTTTGCACTGTGTCTGCATCTCGAGTTGAGCTGAGTTGATTGCAGCAAAGAGCAGCTGCCACCCACGCCACATGCAACATACAACTGCAGCCCTCTCTCTCTCTCTCTCCGTTCTATCTGCATCTCTCTTCCACTTCAAGTGACTCGAATTCTATTGACAATTTGTCATTTTATGCACTGATTAATAAATTAAAAGTTTTACTTCCCCCCCCTCTTCACTTTGCACGAAATTTTCTTTTGCTGAGTTGAAGAAAAGCGCAAAAGAAGAGACAAAAAAAAAAAAAAAAAGAGATGAAAATTGTTGAACAAAGTCACAAAAGTTGCAGAGTTTGCGCAACACAATGCCAATGACAATTTTTGTAACATTGATTTTTAATTATTTTACTTAATTTATAATTATTATTTTCAAGAGAAGCATTTTGCTTTTTCAAGAGTTGGAATTTTGTACGTGCCGCTATTTGAGGCAGCTATTTTAGGGGGCACGTGCCGCAGATTGCATAGAATAGAAGCATCTAATAAACAAGTTTGCCTCTGGACTCTTGAGTGTGGCAGATACTTTGGGGCATGCAACGGACGCGTGCGGCATCAGCAGCAGCAGCAGCAGCAGCATTTTCCAGCTGCCTCGCTAATCGCTTGCGTAATCTTAAACGCGTCGCGGCAATTGAAATGGATTGCGCTCTGGACTCCAACTGGGACTATACCTGGTGCTGGTGATGACGATAATGATGGTGGTGGAGATGGTGGTGATGGTGGTGCAGCTGCTGCTGCGCTAAGTGGTTGCTGGAGCCTGTTTTCTGTTTTTTTGGGGGGCAGCTGTCGATGAGTGCAAGTCGTTGTTGACCCACAATCGCTGCTCAAATTTCATTGCATTTCTGCGCGTTGACTGCATAATTTTATTTTTTTCAATTAATTTTTATGCCATGCCACAATGTCTGCCACAGAGGCTGCCCACATTCGCACTCGCACTCGCACTCACATTCGTTCCACAAGTCAATGTGCGCCAAGAATAGTTGAGGTTGGGGCCCAATGCAGCTAATTGCAGCGAGTAGCAAAAATAAAGACAACTTGCAGCGGATTAAAGCCTAGACAGAGAGAGAGAGAGATGGGAAGGGGTGTAGCGGGAGTGGCTGTTGCAACAGGAGGCAGCTGATGCTGTGCCAGTGCCGTGGGTCATCATAAAAACATTATGGCTAGGCGCGCAAAAACAAACAAGAGCTGCACCAGCCAGTTGCCTTTATGGAATTTTTCAAAGGAATTGCAGCAAGAGGAGGGGCTGCAATGGGCAAAGGGGGCAGGGCCGGCGAGGGGGGAGCACACAGCAGCTGCAGATGCCACAATGTCAACGTCTTCGTTGTGCCCCGTGTGCGTGTGTTTGTCACTGCGGTTTGACAGGCAACATGCGAGAATTTGATGAGCGATGCACTCTATACCGCTCTCCCTCTCTCTGTTGCACTCTCCCTCCCACGCGATCTGCTTGTACGTCGCGTGGCGTCTCTCTGGGCTTGGGTGTGTGTGTGTGTGTCTTGCTTTGGGGGTCGCCGTAGCCATAACAAAAGTCTACACTCGTAGAAAGGTCATGTCTGTCTGCCTATGCTTGCTGTCACGCCGACGCCGACGCTGACGATGACTGCGACGCCGAAGTTAACGCCGCTGTCGACGTTTGTCGCTGGCGTGCGAACACGTTTTGCACAGCGATTGGAGCGCACAGGTGTCTCCTTCTCCGTCTCTGGGCCCGATCGAGCGCATGGGCATTGGGCAGTGGGGCAAACTGCACGAACCCGCACAGCGCCAACTGCACTTCGATTGGCTTTTTCAGCTGTCAATTGTCAATTGCCTGTGTTGCAGTTGTTCTTGTTCTTGTTGTTGCACTTGCTTCGTTCTTTAGAATTATTTGCAAGAATTGCAACTTGTGGCATTTATTGTTATGCTTATTATTTATTTTGTATTTATTTGTAGAGCACGATTGTGACAGTTCTCAAAGCATAATTGTGAAGGTAACGACTGGCCCAACAAAAGCTGCCTGCTCTGTTTGCAAAAAGCTTGTTGCTATGATACTTAATGCGCCACTTGAGTCGAAATAAGATAAAACAAATCGATACAAATAGAGTCGAATAAATCTACAATAATGCCAAAATATGCTTATATGTGAATTGAACTTTATTCGAAAAATATGGAATTAATTGATACACACCCAAACATTGAAAAATGTGGTCGATTTCGAAACGCACCCAAGTATTTAGTATTTAACAAGCAGGAAATCAATCAAAAATAACATTCGACTTTCTTAAAACTGAAAAGCAATTAAAATGCAGACACTTTAGCCTCGTTTGAGTCGAAATCTTTGTTTCAAATAATCTATGATTATGTATTACTAAATTATCTAGAATTATAGTGTTAAAAGAAAATAAATTAAATCCTTTTTCACAAATACTGCAAAGCATAAAAATTCCACAGAAAACTGTGATTTGCATAATCAATGCAAAGCTTTGCCCCATATTTGTTTTCTCTGATCAATTTATTAAGTTGTTTCCTCAAGCGTATTTACTGCTGCCAACTTGGCTACTGCTCAAAATGTAGCCAAGTAAAGTAAAAGGAGTCGAGTGACGCACCGTCATGATGATGATGATGATGATGTTGATGATGTGTCATCACTTGAGTTGAGTCAACGACAACGAGAAGCGTTTAGACTGTTTGCAGTCGATAGCTTAACATCTCAATGGCCAAAAGTAATGAGCAAACACTTTTGAATCGCATCGAGTCAACAATAATGAGTATGAGAAATATGTAACAAGAGGATGGGACGTGACTTTGATGTGGATGCCACAGAGCCAGAGTAGTGCGAATACGAATACTTTGTGGAACAGCTGTCATAAATATGTGCAGACAACTTTACCAGGTAGTTTTGGCAGTGTTAGAGCTTGTAATGCAATTTTAATGGCAACATCAACAACATTTTTAGCCCAATTTCAGCCCTTGACCTTGTTTACAGTTGTTTCGCATTCATAATTTATTGCGTGTGTCTTTCATTTTCGCATCCATAATTAAAATGTTTGCTGCAAGTCGCACTTTTTAATGGTCAAAGATACCTATGAAATAAACGGTTTTGCTTTTGTTTAGCCCAAAAGCTTAAGAGCTGATGCGCTCTGACCACCCGGCGAGGCAACGTCGGCAATTTGGCATCGCTGGGGGCGACTCTTAAACTTTTGTTAATTATCGCGATAACGCAACATGTTGCCGCTTGCCACACAGCTTAAAAAGACAAACAGCCAGATAGCCAGATAGCCAGCTGTCAGTCTGTGTCTTGTCTTTCCACTTCTCTCTGCATACAATTATAATGATAATATTCATATTTTGTTGTTTATTTTTGGCAAACTCAAACAACTGACGGTGGCCTTTTGATGCTGCCGTCACTCACATCAACTTTGACCTCATCCATTTTATATGACAACACAAAATATGCTGCCTTGACGTGATGGATGTTCACTCATAAAGCTCATCATGCAGCTACTAATGAGCCACCATGCAACAAGCAAAGGCAACAAGCAGCAGCAGTCAGGTTATAAAACAAAACCGAAACTATCATATTTTATAACTCATAAAATCCAGCATGGCCTGGCTCTGTGCTCTAGGGTCACCTCCCATAAACTTGTTCTCATTAAAACACCAAAAATGCACACTGAACGCAAGCTGACAAAATCTGCCTGCTATGCACGTTGACATTTATAGTGTTACTCTTTATTTTTAACTTAAGTTCGTTATTTCATTTATTTAATTATTTATAATACAGTGTGTTTATAGTTAAAACTAAGAACCTAACTTAAATATATCGCAGGTCTAATTTGGCGTTCAGTTTATATTTCAAAGTTAGCCATGCTCAATGTTATCTGCACTCTAACAGCAGATCTACATTGCCATCAAGGGACAGCTTTAAGCTGCTTGCTTTGCAACTGCTCAGCTTACACAGCTGCTTGCTATGTCACTGCCTATACAAGCTGCATTTTGCTTCAAAAGGACTTTTAAGTGATTTGATTTGATTTGATTTCTGACAATTAAAATTGCACAATTGTTCTTCAATACAACCTTTGACCTTTGACTAGCCTGTCTGCCACGTAACCCGCCTGACGCCTGTCTAATTGAATTGAATTTGTGGCACAAAATATAAATATAATAACAACAAAAAGAAATATGAAATCTTCTAATTGGCAGCGCTCGTCGCCGTCATTGTTGGCACGTTGTTTGGCATGCAGACGCGACTCGGACGCTGCCCTCCCGCTCACCTGGGAGCTGCATGGCCTCGGCATGCATTTCCTTTTTGGGCTCTGCGAAGACGCATAGAAATTTTCTTTATAAATCAGTTGTTGTGGCTCGTTGTTGTTGGTCGTTGTTGTGTTGCAAGCCGAGTAACAAGCAAAGTACAAAGCAAGTTGTTAAAATTCCTGTTTAAAGTTTTGTACGCACATGCAACAAGCTTGCCCCCTCTCTCTGCCCTAGGCCAATGAGCAACATCAAAGGAAGCTGCTGGCATGCTGCATGCAGCTTGCTGCAAGCTGCCTGATGCATGTTTGCATTAAAGACGCATTTTGTTTGCCCAGATCGAAGTGGAGACGACGACGACGACGACGCGTCCGCAGCGTGTTAGAATACACAACATGTTGGGGCCACTCATAATCAGGTTTTAACCTGGCTCAGAATCATCCAAAGGGAGCAACTTGCCTTTCGCTTTGGCTCTGACTTTAGCTTTGGCTATGGCGTTGGCGTTTTGCCCAGCCGCTTATTGACTTGGCTGCACATGACTGCACAAAAGAGCAGCAACTGCAGCTCAGGTGGGCCAAGGCTAGGGCGGGCGCTTTGGACGCTCTCGAGCTAACTAAACAATTATGGCGACGGCCTCGCGATCGCCAAGTCGCCACAGCAACAGCAACAACAGCAACAATGTTCATGATGACGATGTTGCCAATGGCTGCACATCCTCCTCAACCTCATGCTCCCCTGCCACAGCCCCAGCTGCATCCTCATCCTCATCCTCATCCATCTAACTATCGCTCGTATCTATGCATCTATAGTTATTTGTATTATTATTTTGCGTTGTTTTTTGCTGCGTGTGTCTGTTGTTTTTATTGTTGTTGTTGCTCTTCGTTGCCTGCCACAGAGTCTCTGCCACAACAGTCTCCCTCACTGTCTCCGCCTCCGTCGCCGTCTCAGTTTTAGTGCAACTTTTGATGCATTCACATGTGTGTGTTGTGTTCTGCTTCCACTCCCCAACTCCTCAAGTCCTCACGGCTATTGTTGCCTTTCGGTTTTATTTATAGTTAAAGCTGCTTTAACGCTCCTCCGGATCCGTTCCCTGGCTCCGTTTGGCCGGGTTAGTCGTTGGGCTTGCTTGATGATGCTTGCTGAGCTTAAAATCATCATAAATGCATGGTTACACATACGAGCCAACGCTGCAGACGGCGCAGCGTAGTCAACCAGACAGACAGCCTTGGCCAAACGAGGGCGGCAATTAAAGTTTTATGAAAGAAAGCAAAGCATTACTCCAGCATTTGGGTATTAAAGTGATTTGTGCTATTGAGTTACATTTAAGAGTTCAATTAGGTGTCCGCGGCTCTGTACCTCCTTCTGTCTATAATCAGACTGCTCTCCAAGTTTGAAAGCTACTTTCATTAAACTTGGCTCAATTGAGAATTTCACACTGCGATTGTTCCCATATTCCATTCAGTTTAAGTTTTGCAACTACTTTTTCAAATCATCAAGGCTATTTTTGATAACATATTTAAATTATAAATTAAATTAAATAAACTTGAGTTTGGTTCTTTGCTAGTTTTCAAACTTAAAAATACTGTATTGAATTACTGACTAGCAGATGTATTATACTTTATGGTAGATTGTATTTAATATTGTGGCATATTTCTAAGAACTTTCTCGAGCTGCCCTCGCCTCTTTGGCGCATGTTGTAGTGCAATACATGCAAGTTAATGTTCTGGGTGAGTGGGGTTGCATTTTAGTTTTTATTTTCGTCATTTCAAGAGATTCTTTTTGCTGCTGCTGCTGTTGCTGCTGCTGCTGTAGTTGTAGTTGTAGTTGTGTTTGTTGTTGCCGCAGAGCATTTCTTTTTGCATTGCGGTTTTCACGTGTTGCTATTTTTGCAAGCTTTCCCATTTGTTGCTGCTGCTGATGTTGTTGTCATGAATAAACAGCATAAAAAGCAAATGAAAATAAAAACCATAACAAAGAAACCGAAACGCAGCCAACAGTCGGCTTTCCAGCCGGCCCATCCGTCCGCCTTCAACTGTCCCCCCCACGCGCTGTCCACAAAGAGACAACGATATCGCTATCGCCGTCGCAGTCGCTGCCTCTGCTGGCGTCGCAGTCGGCGCAATGCGGGCAGAGCTGTGCTAATAACTCAGCATTTGTTTCACTTTTGTTATTTTTTGTCGAATGACTTTCATGAGTGTTTTTTTTTTGTGTTTGTTTGCCAAATGTTTTGTGTTTTCTTTTTTAGTTGTTCTTGTTTTTGTTTTAGCAAGTTTGTTATTTATTCTACACATTTTTTGCCCTTGCTGCTGCTGCTGCCGGTTTTAGTTTTTGGCAAATTATTTTCTGGTAGCAACATAAATACACATACAATTTATCAACTTGGCTTAGACTGGCGCAGCGAGGGCAGCTTCAATATTTTTTGTTTTCTTCCTCTCCTTTTTGGGTTCATCTCCATTGTTTCTTTTGTTGTGCATCGTTTGCTTTATCGTGTGTCAGCTCGTTTATCAGACTTGAAAACATATTGAACATCATCACTTAATAATATTGACACTTTTCGATTTCGATTCAGATTTTTCCCTATTGAACATTTTCATTTGAATACATATTTTAGTCCCCCCCTCTGCTCTGATCTCTTCCCGCTGGTTCTCCAACTAAAGCGCCCACGATTACGAACTGAAAACGAGCCACGCACACAATCAGCAAATTAAGTGATTATGTTAACCGGTTGTTCATTGTTGTTTGTTGCTGTATGAAAGGCTGCCTCAAAAGCCGGGCCCAAAACAGAAATTTACATGAAAATTAACTTGTTATATGCCAAACAACTACAACAACAGCAGCGAGAGCAAAAGGCAGCGACAATTTAGAGTTAAGACAACTCAAACTGAAACTGAACCGTACACCAAACAGACATACATTCGCTTCTTTTGCTTCCTCTACTAGCTCCAATTTTATATCCATTTTCATTTTTTTGTTCAGTTCCTTGACTGCCCCGCACTCCACACACCACCCCCCCTCGCCATGCTCAGCTCTTGCGAGCTGGCAATAATTTTGTATAATTTCGAAATTAGAGCTCATCATCAGCCCATATCAAAGTCTGTCTGCGTCTCGCTCTTTATACCTTTCTCTCTCTCTTTGCTGCCTTGCTGTTTACCTCTGTAGCTGAGCTGTGGCCATGGTCTGTTGCTTGTTGTCTGTTCTCTAAGCCATAAAGTGCTCCAGTATTGGCAACAACTTAATATTGACTCACTCTGAAACACTCGACTCGAATCCAAGTTGTTGTCCCTCTTTATAGATTAGATAAAAGCCCACAATTTGCATAGTTCCGACTGTGGGAACGCATAATTGTAGCTATCTAAGCATATCAAGTCTTGAATCAGGCACGAATTATTTTAAAAGTGTTTAGCAAATGTTTTTATTCTAATTCGAATACACAAACAGTTTGTTTTTTACATTTGTATCATTAAACAATTCCATGGTATTAGAAGCAATTGTTTCAATATCAATTAAAAGTTCTTTACATGGAAATGCTTAACACTGGCCTTAATCGATTCAATTGAAGTACGTTGAAAAATGTTTAAAAATATTCAAATGGAATTGCACATTAAGTTCAATTATGAAATATTCAGAAAATTGAGGCAATTTCATGTGTCATTAATGCTTAGCTACAAAAATGTAGTTGCCAAAGAGAATTAAATAAAAAATAAAAAATATTTAAAAAATAAAATACAATTTGAATATATTTGGCAAATAGATTAAAACTGGGCGAAAATAAATACTTAAATAATTAAATAAATGGCAACAAATAAAAAGACAATAGGAATAAAATAGAGAGAAAATAAATTGATATAAATAAATGGAAAATAAATTCAAATGCAAATATAATTGATAAATACAATAAAATAAAAAGGCTATACATATTTAAAAAAATTAAATAAGTGTAAATAAATAGAACAAAATTAAAAAATTAAAATCAGAATCATTCAAATGCTTGCCCAGAATAAATGTGATATTATGTATTTATATTGTATATATAATTATTCTTGCAACAGTATCTTTTATAAAATTATAAATTAAATAAGTGATTGTGATACATATTTATCTAAACACAAAAAAGGTACCAATAATATGCCTAACTATTGTAATAAAAATGAGTTCAACTTGAAATTAAAGACAATCAGCAATTGTTGCATTTAGTTGCTGTCCGACTATTTAAAACAGTCAACTTAAACGTGCTGAAAGACCCAAAATAAACTGAGTGAAAACTTTTCTTTGGCCAACTTTGTTTTTCCGGCAAAGTTTTTCTAGTTTTTGTTGCGTTGATAGCCAAATGCAACAAGCTTAAACATTACATAAAGCAGTCAACAAAACCAGCACAAGGCCACAACGATAAGAGCCAGCAAAAGCAGCAAAAGAAGCAAAAGAAGCAGAAGAGGGCAGGCGGGTAGTGGAAGAGAAGAGAAGCGTTACCAATCGCCCTTTAAGCTGAGCTGAGTGAGCTCTTTATGAAAGCCTAAGTCTTATAGTAAGTCAGAAACCGCACGAATAACTGAGTATTTTTTGGTTTTTTGCGACTTCCGTCAAAGACATTTTTAGATTTTCAAAATATACTTATTTGCAACACGTAGCAGGCAGCACGTAGCACATAACTGGGGAGCTGTCTCGAGAGCTAATCTCTAAGCCAAGACTGGCAGACCGGGAAGGGAAAGGGGCAGGGGTTGGGGAAGTTGTGATTCTCTTTGTGTCGTTTAATTCAAATTAGCCGCGTTTCTACAAACGAACTCGTTGATGTCTCAGTCGATGGGCTGTTTACACAATATAGATATAGATACAGATACATCTGTGTATCTATACATATTTATTTAGATGATAATAAAACTGCCTGTTGGTCGGCTCTTTTCTTATGCTGTGCTGTTAATTTATGACCACATCGCCATTATAATTCTCACTCTGTCAGCTATCTCTATCAGTATCTCTATCTGTATCTGTATCTGTTTCTGTCTGTCTCATTGCCTCACTGTCTTGCCATTTGCCATTCGCTGTCTAATGTTTATTCAAATTGCAAAACGTTCTTTTTGCTTTTTTGCGACAATTCTTGTCTTGAACTCTGAGCTCTTGTCTGGGCCAGGCCAGGCCAGCCAGAGTCTCTGTTTGCCACGTCTAGACAGCGGCCAACAAAACGGAAGGAAGCCTCGACAAGTTGCACTTGAACTTGAGACTCGAGACCCCCCAAAACGAGGGATGGATTCTGCATGCAACCCTCATATGTGTGTGCAAATTCTAAAACACAAAACATATTCATGAATGAAATGAGAGGTAACAGCAGAAGGGGTAACTGAGTGGGGGCAGGGAAGCAGTTAAGTAGCCGCCTCTAAGCCGTAAAGGGACTGAGACTTCAACTACGTTTGCAAAGCAGACAAACGGACAGACAGACAGACGGACGCAGACACCTTTGTTTGGCCAGAGAGATCTTGATGTCTGGCTCCGGCTCATGGGGTGCTTAGTGTCTGTGGCTGTGGCAGTGTCGCACTGACTGTGGCAGCTGTCTGCTTGCAACTATTGTCATGCTTTTAATTACAGATTTCTATTGGCATTTGTTATCTATTTCTCCCTCTCTGTCTCTGTCTCTGTCTATTTATTATATACGGCTTAACAACTCACAGTCAACTTCCTCAATTGCTGTTCAGTCAGTTTCAGAGTTTTGTTGGCTAATTGAAACTTGAGCACAGTGCGTATACTTAATAAGCTTGCAGCTGCTGCTACTGCTGCTGTTGCTATTGCTGCCAGCCAACTTTTGTCAAAGTAGCTTAATGCTAATGCAATTGGCACGTGCCCTTAGCCACATTACACTATCACTATCAGAGCTGCTCTTTCGCCCAAATATCATCATCATTGTTTCGCCCTGTAACGAGGGAGCTTAGCTCAGTTACAAGGCCACAGCATGAGCTCCAATCTAATTAATATGCATGTCTCTTACGACCACAACAACAAGTACAAGCATGTGTGTTGTGTTTGCCAAAAGAAAGTTCATTTCATCTTTTCAGCTTCTGATTCTGTTTCTGCTTCTGGTTCTGCCTTAAGCCCAGCTGTATGTTCACAATCATTATAATGGCCTGATAATAAAATAGAATAGCTGGCTTTTGTTATCCCTCACAGCTGTGGCTAATACATTGCCTTTAAGCTGCCCTTGCATAGTTTAACAGAACTAAAAATGCAAGTAGCATATTATTTATGAACTATCTATATACATTTTACTTTGAAATGTTACATTAAGCACATTATTAATCTATTTAAAATACACACATAAATAAATGAGAACATTGTTTATTGCAGATTAAAAAGAAAAGCTCTTACTTATAAATTTATTTTAGGTTATTCAATTGTAAATCATATTTATTTCAAATAAAATTATTTGTTTATTTCAAAAGCTTTTCATTATATTCTACTTTTGTAAAATTCAATATTCCTTTCACCTTTCCACTTCAGACAATTGCAATAAGAGATTATTAATAAACTCATAAAAATATAGAAATATTACATTTTTGAAGAGAGCACAAATAATTACAAGAATTGTGGAAAACAAAAGTTGTTCATAAAGATGATTAGTTTCAACCTTCAGCTTCTAAGAAAAAGTGTCTTAATATAGCTGCAGCTTATGTTTGAAGGTCATTTAGTAGAAAAGGAATTTCTTGATTCCAGCTTAATGGCAAATTTTCATATTTGTTTTTTGTTAAAGCTGAGTTCTTTTGAACTATGGCCTTTCCGGGATTGCCATGACTTGAATATGAAATCTAAAGTTAGGCTATTAAATCACGCCCTTGTAAAGTGGGCCTAATGTGTTGTCATTTGGTTGCTGCTCTAGTTAATGTGCTCATTATGTCGACATCAAGTATCTTGTAATACACACGCACACACATGCGTTGGGTCAATGTCGATTATTTTGAATGTGGTTTTTGTGTCTGGCATGTAAAACGCCAGTTGAATTGTCAATTTAAAACAAATGCAAACACACGCATGCGACATTAACACATTTAAATGACAGACAACAACGAGAAAAGTTGTCAACTGTCAAATTTAATCATGGATATTATAAAAGCAGGCAACAACTGATACATAAGTAGATGCGAGATAAACAAAGCCAAACAAATCAAAACAAAAGCCAGCCAAACAGAGTTTAAGCAAAACTGCAAATAATGTCAAAGTGTCGTTTGTCTTTCGTGTTTTATACACTGCACATTGGGGTAGTTGGCTATTTGGCATGCCATTCGCGACATGTTTTATTGATCTATAATTGAACTTTGCATTCGTTTCTTTTTAATTGGTTACTTTGCTGGAGCTGCTGCTATATAATTATAATATTGACGACAAATTAAATCAATTGCACTAATGGAATTTGTTGATGGAACCGGCTATTAATAAGATTAGTGTCCAACAAACTATTAATGTGCCATCACATATTATTTTACTTACTTCTATTTACTTTATTTAAAAGTTGAACAAACTGCAAACTTATTAGAGCAATAATCTTATTGTTGATTCCATTTAACATTCCACAGCACTGTCTGCACTTTAATAAACTAATTCCTGCAGCAGCTGCCTAACTTGATCACACATTCGATCGACACTTTTTGGCAGGGTATCAAAACGGCGGTACACTTGATCATAACTGTTCTCACTTGCTGTCATGCTGCCCACAATTGTTGTTGTTTTGTTGTGGCTGCTGGCTCAGACAACTGACTGACTGACATAATTTGGTCAGGTTTGCGGCTTATGGCTTTGTCATCTCTTTTGGCTAATTACAGTTGAAATATTTGCGCATAAATCAGATAAAAGCGTAACCTTTATCTAAATGGAGTCGAGTTGAGTTGTGAGTTCTTTGCTGCTGGTTTGTGTTGTTTGTGTTTTTTTTTTTTATTACCTTTTATGCTGCGTCTGTTTTGCGGTATTACAAATGGCGTGCAGCCGCTTCCGTTTCCTGTTGACGGCTTGCCGCAAAAAAATATCCAATTAGAATTTTGCAGCTGCGCAGGCGTCACAGCGGCAGAGGGAAAACTAACTTTGCTTTTCTGCAAGCAACTTTTTTTGTTAAGCCAAGAATTTGTTATACTATTTTTTTATATTTGTATTTTCTTTTTCTTATTTTTTGCACTTTTTGTTATGGAAAATTGCACTACATTTTTTGCACAAACTTCAACTTGTTGCTGTGGCGACTTTTGGCACTTGATCAATTTGTAATCTATATATGCGAATGCGTGTATGTATGTGTGTGTATCTCTAATAACTGTAAATGCAATTTATTATTTTAGTAAAACAGATAGCTGACTTATTTTGAGGCACTGTTGGGCACAACACAAAAACTGAATCAAATTTCTCCTCAACTTTTAACTATTAATTTATTTTATATTTTATTTTACTTGTTAAATATGCCGATCAATTTCATGGGAGTTTTGTTTTCAATAGATTTTTGCGTGTAATTTTCTCGTCATGTGCGAAAGACGAACGAAATGCGAAAGAACAGAACGTGCGGCCGCGGCGAATTTTGTCGTACGAGCGCCAAAAATCAACTGACTCCAAACGCAGCGCGTCGTTTCACTCAAGCATCGTTGCACTCACTGAATGTTTGTCACTCGAACGAATCGGTTGCGTTTGCAACCGGACAAGCCAACTCGTTGCAATCGAACGCGCAACAAACCGAACAAACGAACCCGTCTGATTGGTTTCCAGTTCGTTTCAATTGCCAAACGTTTCGACGTTCCGTTCGTTGCGCTCACTGAGCTCAGTAACCTGTTTGGCTGTTGCGCGGCATTGCGTTGAGCCGAGTGCAAACAGGTTTCGTTTTCTGAGTTTGAGCGCAATTTGTTTAATTACTCAATTATGCTGCCAGCCAAATGTGCGCGCAAGCGAGAGCGAGAGAGCATCAGTTGGAAGAGTTGTGCTATGCAATTTAGTTGGTTATATTTTAGAAATTTATTGTTTTATCCAGCCGAACTTGAAGCTGGAGATTTTTTTTGATTAGTTTACAATGTTGGCGCTGCTTTTATTACACGTTAGCTGGGCAGACAATGCGGTTTTGTTCGACCTGTTGAGGATTTCAACTCAAAACATCGAGCGTGTGAAAATGGAACTTTATTAGAGCTGTTATAAACAATCAAATTAAGCGATTGTGCAGTGCAGTATAATCCTTGTTCTGTTAGAGGAATAGTTTGATTTCATTTTAATTTTCTTCTCTCACACTGTACAATTTTTAAAAATTATTTTACGAACTTATTCTTTTAGATATAGCTTTCATTATAGATGTACCGATGTAAAAGCATGTCAGTTTAAAATTCTGTGTATTTAATTTCGATTGATGCATAAATAGATTGACGCTAAGCTCATTCCAGGGCATCGGCTAGTCAACCCAACTGGCCTGCAATGAACTCACATCTTTTTCTCGCAACTTGTTGCACTTTTTGCCAATGCAGCAAAGCGAACAACAGATGAATTCTGTCATTTCACTTGAACATTCATAAATATTTATGTGGGTATTCGTGGTGCATGTTCTAAGAGTGTCCCAACACCAATTCCCATACCCAAAGTCAGACCCATAGCTGTACCCATAGCATATACCATTTCTATGGCCATTTCTATGCCCATTTCCATTCCACGAACTCAACTCTTTCTCACTCATTTTGCATCTCTCGTCAAATTCTTTAACTTGGCAATTTGTTACGGTACTTTTGCTATTCTACACAACTGAACCGTCTCCTCGACCAGTATCACTTGAGCAGCAGCAGCAGCAGCACAAGCTACAACAGCGAGTGGCGCATATTTATGCAAGGCAACGTTGTCGACCAACGGCCCGCACTTAAAGAAGATGCCGCATGGATAATGCTGCAAGCGTGCGCAAATGAGACAGACAACGAGAGAGAGAGAGAGAGAGAGAGGGATAGATTTATGTGTGGATATTTGTGACAAGTGTCTTTCATTAGCATAAGTAAATCTTCTCGAAATCCTCAAATTTATTTGTCAACACTTGACAATTTCATTGTTGACGCTGCAGGCGCAGCTGTAAACGACTCCACTTCTCCTCCATCTGCTTCTTCTGCTTCTTCTTTGCCTTCTTCGACTACAAATCATGATTTGTCTCTTGCATGTCATTTCGGCATAGCCTCCTCTAACTACAAGCCTTACCCTATTCCCCACTGGTCAAAGGCAAATGCCGTCCAAGTCCAACTACGGCTTAAACCAAAGTCAAATATTTGTCCACAAGCAGACAACATTAGCCTTAGCTTTGGCTTTGGCTATGGCTATGACTATGGCTTTTAGCCCTCAGCTGTGGCTCTTGCTTGTTCCCGTATACCCTGTAAATGTCACAGTCATAACTCTGTCACGGCTTTTGCCTTGACTTGAGTTTAAGAGCAGTTCCAGCATTTCACAGCTGCCTTTCACTTGCAGTTTTTATTGTTTTATTGAGGCGAATCATTTAAGGCATTAGGCAACCCTGGCTCGACCCTGGCCAAATGGCAGACACTCACTCAGTTCTCGGACTCTTTCAGTTCCCAACTGGTAGCTGGTTATGGTGAGCTTTCTTATCTGGCTTATCTGCAGAGTGTCAACGTTATGCTCATCATCGTCGCCTTAGCCCTGGCCTGGCCAGGGCATTATGGCCAACACTCCATTACCAACAAAAGCCGGGGCCATTCATTAACGGCAGGCCCTTGCCTGCCCCGCTCTAACCCCTTCACTTGCAGTTGCTGCCGCAGTAAAAGTTGGCAACGCTTTCGGTTTGAACTTGGCCATGGTTATGGCCTCACAGGGGCAGGGAGAGAGTGCATTCATAATGCCAACGTAATCTCAAATTACTGCAAAATTTACGCTATGCATCTCTATCCTCATCTTCATTTTAGTTGCATTTTTATTTTAATTTTTATTAAGTTTAATTTTATAGCGCGTTTCCAATGCGCTTTGCAACTTCTTGCACTTGTCCATGGACCTTCTTTCGTCTGCTATGCTTTGTTGTAAATCCATGCATTATTTTGATTGTTGCACATTTTATTGTTATGTCAATAAGCCGGTCTTTTATGCCCCCAAATGTATCTCTTAGGCGCAAGCAACATGCAGCGCATTTCCGCCCTGGCCAACTTGTTCAGCCTCCCTGCCTGCCATTCTTCTCCTTACCCTCCCATCCTGTCCACAACTCTGCATCTTCAGAATCCTCTACAATGCGCTGTGTGGACAGGTGTGCGCTGAAGGCCATTGAAAAGCGTTTGATAGCGTCGAAGAGTGATGTATTTAACGATTTATTTTGCTAAACACGCATGTGGGGATTTCACAGCAAGCTGCAACCTGCAACCTGTAAGCCAAGAAAATATTCATACTTGCATTTAACTTTATCTTCAAGATAAACATATATAACTTTTGCAATTTCCATTCATTCAAACTTCCTGCTGGAAACTTCTACTCTGAATGCAGGCAAACTTGAGACAATGATTAAATAACTTTTTAAGCTAACTCTACAAGCATTTCATCATCTATTGACATTTTTGCATAATATGAATTAAGAACTTTGAATAAATTGATTGATAATAATAATAAAGAAACTATAACTTACTCAAAAGGAAAATCAAGTACTGAAAATAAATCTGAAGATTAAACACACAAATAATAAGATAAAATAGATTCGATTTAAACTCTCTCGTAGACATTTATGTTTTTTAAATTTATTTGCTTATTGAAATACTCTAATTGAATTGATCAAAGTGTCCCTTTTGTGCAGATCAGCTAATAGTTGACACTTGGGCAGCAAATCAATTACAGATAGATAACTCAAAGTGTCAGTCCATATGGCACCTACTAACTGGCTGCCTGCCCCATCGATTGTTGCCACTTGTGGCAAGCCGAAGAGGCACCTGCTCCAAGGCATTTGCTTTAACAAACCTGAAGCCAAATTGGGACTGCGACAATTGCTGTACATACATCATACAGAACTTTAATTGTGCCTGGCACTCAATCTTTCAATCACAGTGCAACGATGGGGCAGGCAGGAGTTGCAACGCGGATTACATACGGCTGACTGAGCGAACGTTGACGTAGTCGAGGAGAAGGAGAAGGAGGAGCAGAAAGAGAAGCGAAGTGGAATGAAGAATGGCGGGCAATATAATCTATATAATCATAAGAGTGCAGCGTGTTGTAACATAGTCAGTGGAGGGACAGAGGAGTTTGCTTGCCGCATGCCGCATGCCGCACGCATTTGCGACATGTTGTCAACTCGAATTGCGTTCGACTGATTGAAGGCAGCCCAACCCAATCCAAGCAGCCAGGCAGCAAGGCAGCTTGCCAGCAGTCCCATGCCCATCCCAGCGTCAAGTTGATGGCCACAGAAAGAGCCATAGTCCAGCCACAAAGTAGGCAAAGGCAAGTGCCCCAAGACAGCGACAGCGACAGCCAAGTTGAGGCACAGACAGGTTTCCCAGACAAGCAGCAGAAGGACAACTAAGCCACAGTGTTTTCGGGTAGGCGTTGCAGATTGATCAACAGAGCTCGGTCCAGACAGTCGCGACATTTGTCTAAGTCGCTCTGGCTCCCCATTCCCCCCCTCCTGCTTTCCATTCGTCCCATTGCTCTTGATGGCTATGACTCTGGCCACAGGTCGACAAACATTTCAAGTAATTTCGCCATCAATCTTTCACTTTTGCACTCCTTTGCGACAGCAGCTCGTCTCGTCTCATTTCGTCCCTCGACTTGATCGACCTTGTCCTTGTCCGGCTCTCAAGCTGCCCACTCACCTGTGCTTTGGCTGCGTACAGTTTATTTTGATCTTGGTGTCTCCACGATTTGCATAACTTGTCATCTTCAGCCGACGACGACGACGACGACGAAGACAACGACAACGACGTCAAAGAGAAGCAGCCATCGCCAGCCCAGAGTTCATTGTCAGTATCAATAAATATCAACGCGTTGAGCGACAACATCTTTCCCAGACCACAACTTCGATATACTCTTACTAACAGGGTATTATTATCAATTCTTGCCTGCCTATTTTTAGAGTATCAAGTCTTCGCATAAACTCCCTTGCTCTGTCTTGTTGTCTTTGTCCCCATCCACAACGACATTCACATCCAGGTCCACATCCTCATCCTCATCCGCAACTTGGCTGATTCCGAGTGGCACTGATGAGGCCATCGTATGTCAGCAGCATTTTTCGTGTGGCGGTTAACATTTTGCTATTTTATGAGCACTGATATAAATGATCTTTTAATTAATATCACTTTAGATAGAAACGAGAGCCAGCGTTGGTTGGCCATCGAATTGATGGAGCATAGTTCTTATGCAAAGTGATGTTTACGATTATGCATTGGGATCGAGTCAACGCAACGTCAACAACTTGCCAATTGTCTCCCATTCCCATTCCTATACCCAATCGCAGTCCTCTGTCTCTAGTCGCAGCCTGGCTCTTAAATACTTTTAATGACATCGCCTTGGATTAGGGCTTTAAACTGGTACTCAATTCGAACTTGGTCTATGAGCCAGTCGTCTTTGCTATTGGGGATTTGCTGCGCATACTCTGGTCAGTCTGGCCAGTCAATGATAATCGGATCAGATTACCATTCAGATAATGTTAAAAGCTTTTTGCAATTTGCAAATACAAATTGTTGTTGCTCTCCTCCTTCTCTCTCTCATCAGTTATTTTGCACTTAGCCAAGGACATGGGAATATTACACATACATATGTCCTATAACATAATCCATATCCAAATAGAACATTACGTGTGTCCAAAATGCGTCATCAATGTATTTACGAGCTGGGATGGGCCACGAGATGCAAAGATAACGATAATGGGGCAATATATGGCAATAGAAAATAAATGTGATTCCAGCGAAGATTTTGAGATAGATTGCATTGTAGATTCATTTTCCAAGACAATGAATGGCGTATATATGTTATATAGCTCAAATATGCCTCATATCGTTCTACAGCAAAGAGACAAACCTGAGCTAAATTTAATAAAAAAAAAACATTGAAAAAGGAGCTGAATTTATCAAAAATATCCTTAAAGGCTCCTTTGACAAGGCTTTAAGAAATATGCACTTTACAAGGCATAAAGTGCCCAGGATATGTTCTCAATTAAAAGGGGAGACAAAAAAACATTTGCATATGCAGAATCGAATACTCTATAATTTGCACAAATTGTACGACGAGTATGATAAATATGCAGTAAATGGAAACAACATTTTAGCTGGTCATTTGAGCATTCGAGGGATATCTGGGGTATCTGGAGCGTGCGATAAGATCGAATTGTTATGGAAAGTGCCGCTAGTTGTTGACGGGTTGTGCACATTTCGGACAAATGAAGTCATTAAATGTTATTACAAGGCGTAATTGTTCACAACAGGAACTTCCTATTCACTGTATCGAATACCCTGTAGTACGTAGAGTTGACGCCCAGCAAATGTGCATTTACAGCACTTGGCTGTCTTAATTATAGGCCTAGACTGGCAGCCGGGAGTACTTTGGGTTCTGGCTTTTGTGCACCTGTCTCACACACACGCATGTACGTGGCACGCTGAGTGACACTTGCCCCACTGATAGACGAAGGTGATAGGAATTAACATATTTTCCTCTTTGTAAGTAGATTCAGCTCGGGACTCGAGACTCGGAAACTCCAACCAAAATGCTGGCAATTTGGCAAACAATGCGCGGCGTGTACAAAATGCTGGTTAATATTAAATTTATTACGAATCATCATCATCATTTAGGTTGCTACTTACAGGCCCTATTGCCGACCCCGACCCCGACCCTTGCTTCGACCCTTCATGCTGAACTGAACTCTCAACTGTGACGCGAGACTGTGAGCTTCGAAAATGGTATTAATGCTCCAATATATTCTCATCTTTTTCGCAAAGTCATCGTCATCGTCATCGTGGTCGTCGTCGTCGCCACAGAAGGCAAAAGTCATGTGAACTTCCTGAGTGGAAAACCAACTCAAATGAACTCAGCCCAATCCAACCCGAGCACTCATCGCCCCTATGCGATTCACATCGGCGGAAATTGTGTCATGATTATAGACTAAAGCGCCTATTTAGTTACGCCTTATTATTTCCTTTGGCTGTCTGTCCAGCATTCAGCCAAAATTGAATTGAACTCTGCCTAATTGAAGTTGGCTGGAAATGACTTGGATCTTTCCTTGCCTTGCCATCAGTTCCCTATCCTCTATTCTCCGTTCTTAGTACTCTTAGTTCTCTACTCAACTATCACTGCATTGGCACATTAAAGTTTATTCGATTTCAATTCATGCTCTTGATTTACAATTCTTTCGCTTTAATAGATCTAATTCTTTGTGAAAATGAAACACTCACTTTGGCATTAGCTACAAAAGATGCTTTTAATTAGCCTTTGATATAGAGTACACACTGATTAGCTGGATCAAATCAGTACAATTCTTTGAAGTATATTCAATTGTGTTTTAATGTCACTTACATTAAAAAATTGTTTAGAATGAATATTAATTAAAGGTTAAGGTCAAGGTTAACTTAGCATTTGATAATAGTCTTTTAAATGTGGGCATAATTATTTAATAGAGTACGAAATTAATTGATGACGTAAAAACAGTTAAGATACATGCTTAAATAATAATCTATAATGAACATTTTAATTTAATTTCAAAAACCTTTTACCGAGCGCTTGCAAATAAGTTTTGTATCAATCAAAAACCTATTGAAGTCACTCAAATGGAACTTTATGGACATTTATTTCCTGTCATTTAACATAGCAATAGTGCACCAGGTGTCTGGATCGTTAGGCATATCCTTGGTAAATCCTAAGTGCATATTAATCAAGAAACAACAGGATTTTTGCCATTTGCGAGGCGACTGTGCGCATCAATTAAATACTTTGGCTACCGGTTCGAATCTTTCAAAACGGCACATTGTCTTGGCCAAATTAAAGTTAACTCAGCTGGAGAAGAAGATGGACATGGAGCTGGAGCTGGAGCTGGTCTTAGACTGGCAGCAGTAGCCGACACCTGAGTTGAATTTTGTTTTGCGCATGCGGAAGCGTTTTTCGCGTCATTTTTCATGCTGAAAATTTAATAAAGAAAATTAATTTGTGGACATTTGACTCGAGGCGAGACAAAACCCAAGTTGCCTCTTCGCGCTCCAAGCCGAAGCTGAGCCTGTTGCGACCACAGACTACTCAAAAACTGCACGCAGACTTTGATCGATGGCACTCACGATGCTGCAGGCGAGTGAAGCTCCCAAAACGACGACGACAATTTCAACAGCAGCAATTGGAGAGGACGGGGCATGCAACAAGTGTGCGGTATGTCGCTAGGCCTTGGCCTACTATCAGGGACGTGGGGCAGGTAAGGGCAGCAACAGGCTCTGCTGCCTCCTTGTATCCTGTGTGTATATGTGTGTGTGTGTGTGTGTGTGCCGCATGAGTTGCAAGTTAGCGCAATTAATTTATTTCAACACGAATTTAACTCTCATCGTGTGTGCTTGAGTGCGCACTCCTCACTTCATTTCATTCCCATTGCGTTTTACATCATTTTTATTAAAGCGCACATTCCTCCCTCCCTGTTTGCCTGCCTTGCTGCAACAGCGAGGCGACTCCAACTGCCTTTACTACAATATATTGTAAAAATTTTGTCGCTACCTTATCTAAATATGGCCATTGCACATAAAGACTTGCCATCCGTTGTCGTTGTCGTTGTTGCTGTTGTAGTTGTTGGTGGGGCAGCTGCTTGCGGCAGGATTCAGCAATGCGTCGTTGCAACGTCGCATCTTCTGATGCTGCGTCACTCATTTTTGCACAGTCCATTAGTTCGCGGATGCAGTCAGCGTTGAAGGTTGTACTTGCTGTTGTTGTCGTTGTCGTTGTTCTTGCTTTTGCTGTTGTTGTTGTTGTTGTTGTCTACCGGTTTGACAGTCGCTCAGTCCAGTCTGCAACTGCAACTGCATGTGCAACTCCATTAGTTATTGCCCCTGTTGCATGTTCTTTTGCATTTTTCCCGCGTTTATTTTAAGCTCTCTGGGCGAGTCCTAGTAAAAATACTCCACGTATTCCTCCTAGATCTTACACTGCCCCTTCTTCCCTCTTCCTGTTCCCACTCCTCTCAACTGCCTGCCTACATTGTGTATGTAATTTTCGGTTATGCGAAGTAATTTGAGATCGCGCCACACGCGCCGCTTTTAATGACTTCATTAAATGCTTGAGATGCAGGCAACTGGCACAGCAAGGCTGCACTACAAAAACAAAAAAGGCCAAACTAGTTTAAGCAACTAAGCAATGGCTAGTACAACAGTTGCTCCCCATCTGAATCCAGTTCACTTTGTACTACTTCCGATGATGACTATAAAATGATTCCTTTAGGGCAACTTATAATTCTTCTTCTTCAGTTACTTGCCGCAGCTCAAAATAAAAGATATCGTGCCCCTAGACCACCTTGAATGACATTGACTGCTTTTTGGCATAAAACAAAACATTGTAAACAGCGTAAAGCGCCAGCTGGGTGAGTATTAGTGAGCTTTTCCAAGTTCGCAGCTTCAAAGTGTGCATGTTACCAATGGCTGTGAAAGCTTTCGCTGCTAACAATGCAACCAGCAAGAATTTTACTTCAGATAGTATTATTGGCACTAAGCAGTGAAATTTTATAATGCATTAATTACATTAAAAAAATAATACAATAAATATTATTTTAGGTAAAAGCCACTGACAGCTAATCCCTTTGCTTTTCAGCCAACAAGAATTGACTGAAATTGAGTCAAATTGAATAAAAAGGAGATCGAACTTATTTTCTTAAAATAAAAAGGAGATCGAACTTGACAAGTGTTAGGAAACATTTAGTATATACTCTTATATAAAGAGTACCATTTCTGATCATGATAGATAACATTAGATCGATTTACAATCACAAACTATAAAGCTCTTATTGTACTGTTCGAGCGGCCTTTATTTGCTTATTGGATACTTCGAGTCATACTATAATTAGAGAGCAATTAGCAGCAGGTGTGCTAGTATTAGAAAGCTTTCAACACACTGCACTCTCATGACTTAAGCTTTTAGACCACAGTCCATGTGCAGTGTATATGTGAAAGCTCTAGGACTGGCAGTGAGACTGCCCAGCTTTGGTATAGGATTTCACATGGTTGCAAATCTCTTCCATCGTGGCTTCTGTCACGAGCCTGGTTAATGGCTTAAGCTGCAAAAATAAGACAAAAGGACGTGCGTCAGTTTACAAAATGCAAATTTTTGCAGTCCCTTTGCAGCTGATGGGTTTGACTAAATTCCAAGTTGTGGCAGCAAAAAGAACTCTCAGATATGCCATGAAATAAACAGCATACGAGTTGGGAAGTCGAGAGACGAGAGTGGCGAGTTTGGTGTTGGAAGCTAGGGATTGAGCTTGGCGTTGTCCATTTACCGGCGCAGTCGTTACTCATTCTCAGGGCCTTGGACGAGGACGTGGATGGATAATTATGACGTTGCAACAATTCCAGTACATGCAGCAACAGCAACACCAACAGCAACTGTGAGCTTAGGAGTGCTGGCTGCCTGCCTGACTGCCTTGCTTTGCTGCCGACTGTGGCCAAGTGACAGTGCAACATGATTGCTCTCGGGCTCGCCACATGCCACATTTATCATTCGTCGAAACGTTGAAAAATTAGTCATTCCTTTATTTTACACCCAAATGCCGAGAGCTGCCTCCCCTCCAACACCATCCCCACCACCTCCTCGTCTTGCCTGCCCGCTGCCAAACCAGTCGCAGTGTTTTGCGAGCAAAACCTTCATTGCATTACTTGCCACAACTTGCCACATACACGTAGTCGCACTCGTCTGTCGCTCCTTGCAACAACATGCAAATGACTCTTTTAATTTTTATGAATTTCTCTGATTACGAAAATTGCTTCTGGGCTTTTGGCTGCCACAAGAGTCAGACGCAGGCTCAGTCTGAGGCAAGCATGATGCATCGCGCATCTTCATTAGTCGTCGACGACGACGCCGCCGTTGCCGTGTCACACAGCCGCGGCACGTTGCACGAGTCTAGGCCATCATTTTTAGGCCCAGTTTAGACAGTTGGCCGCAGCAATCGCTGCCGGCAAAACTCAGTGCGATCAGTGTCCATGTTTGCCTTTGCTGTCGCATGTTTGCAACACACTCACACACATACTTGCAACACACACTTGCCTCGTTTGGCAGATCAGCTCGGCTCATTGGCGCTCAGCTCGTGGGCTCCAATGGAAATTACAAACGAATAAATCATTGAGCGCAGCTTGCCAACCCTATAGACTGTGGCATGCAACACAGCCACAGCAACTGTCACAGCTCGAGTTGCGCCTCGTTGCTGCTGCCTCCTCACAGTTACCGTAATTAGTTGGAATTGTAATTCATGGCTCGATTAGATAAAGATCTGCTGCCAATTAGCAACGCACCAGCACTGCATAATATTAGATGACAAAAGTGACGACTTTATTCGACTCGCATATTGGTAAGCTGCTGCTTCCCCTCCCCATTCCATTTGAACCATTTCCCTCGCCCATGTGCTACCAAGACCAGCTGCTGTGCCAGCTGAGCATTGCTTTGACCTCTTGCCAATCTTGGCCAATTAGATTCTATCGACTGCTCCGCAATTCTGGCCAATTGGCTCGCAACTTGATTTCAATAAAAATCCATTTAATTCGACATTTGTGGCCTCAAAACAAAAGCAACATCGACGAACTAAAATTACATAAGAAAAAACACAAGCACAAGTCGACATATTAATGCTCTTAAATATGTAAATTAAAAATTTAAATTTTATTAAATTTAATAAAGAAAACAGAAAACTTCTAACAACTAGGTTGAAAGTATATACATAATTAATTCTTAGACAGCTTTTACATAAAGTAATAATTTGTTTAATGCACTAATATTACTACTTATTTTCAATCAATCGATAGCATGCCGAAAAAATGTTTAATCTTCCAATAAATTGATAAATAACTTTGACACAATGAATTTTTTAGATTTCTGATTCTGATATTATTTGATTGGCAGCATATTTGTCAATACTTTATATAATATTAAGATTGTTAAACGAAATTAAATATATTTTCAATAACTATCAGAGTGAATGGTTTATCTTATCGATGTCTATGTCTGCTAGCTGTGGCATTAAGAGAAAGTTTCGACAATATTTGACTGCAAAACACGAGTTCTGGTTCCTTAGAACAGACTTCAAACTTAGTGAGAGTATTAAAAGAAACAGTTGTCGATTAGTGGCAACGCTTTTGGCTGCCGGCTGGCAACGTTTGAACTCGCGCGCCTCGTGCGGGTGCTGGCCTGGCTTAAAGAGTGGGTGAAGTGGGGCAAAGGGGGAGGCTCCAAATAAATCTCTCGTTGTAATTGCCGCGATAAGAGCGGCGGTCTCTTAAAACCGGTGGCTGGTGGTTGTTGGTCGATGGCTGATGGTGGCTCTGGCCACAGTCCGAGCTACCAATATACGAACTTAGCCATATATATTTTGGGCCAAACTACATAAATATCGCGTGAAATGCATTTGCGAGCGATAAATTTTGGCAACGGCTGCTGCAACAGCGATAATCGACGCAATTGCAATCGATTTTGGCGTAATTTAGGTAAGGCTTAAGTGGCAAGACTCTTTCGCAGTTGCAGTCGCTAAAAGTCGAGCTAACAAGCGGCAAGCAGCCACTTGCAAATGGACACTTTGATTGAAAATGCCGAGTGTGTGTGCGTGTGTGTGTGTGTGTGTGGGCCAACACCTAAGCGACTAACAACACTCACAACAATGGCAACAATTTAAATCAAACAGCGTTGATCGCTTGGCATTGTTGTTAGGCAAACTACCGTTAAACTCACTTTCACAGCGGGGAGCGTGCACTGCCAGCGTGAGGAGGGGAACGTGTGAGAGGGAGGGGGGGAAGTAGAAGACTTCGACGAAATTACTCATACGCAGCGCGCTGACCCGTTGACCCCGAGAACTTGCAGCCACCGTCTTGCAGTTGATTTTATACACTCAGCAGACGAGCACGGGGTACGAGGGAAGGAGGGGGCAGCTGACACTCGACCTCGCCCGTTTCACGCGAATGTTGCGACCAGATGCGGCAGCAGCGGACTCGCTTCCAATGCCGCGCTGATTAATTACACCGCCCGCTGTGCGAATTCCTCAATAAAAATCATAATTTCATGTTTGCGGCCGGCCGCTGGCCAAAATGTTGATTGTTGCCGCATTTATGTAAGCCACGGCTTATTAGCTGCACGAGCTCAGCCACACTCTCTGCCTCACTCTCTCTCTCTCTCTCTCTTCATGTGTCTCCGTCTCTGCCTCTCCCCTGCTAAGTGTAACGAATTTTTGATTGAAACTTTAAAATACTCGTTAGGAGGGTTTCCTCGTCGTCGTCGTCGTCGCTGCGCGTGAGTTTATCTTTTGATTAGATTCGTTAGAGTTTGTATTGGCCTTTTGTAACATCAAATTGGGCAGCACATGCATATGTGTTCGAGTGTGCATGTGTGCGAGTGTGGCACGGTTTTCGACTTCGATGTGGTGTGGCTCGATGGAGTCATTATTCACAATTTAGTAACACTTGATTTGCGTTTGGCGTTTTCTATAAATTTTCATAAATTGTTTCTACTTTTTTTTTTGAGAGAATACCCTGTAGTACAAAATAATACAAGCTTGAGAATATTTGTATGTTTAATATTTTCGAATTATTTATCTACTCTTCTCTTAAAAATAATAATAAAAAATATAACAATTTTTTATTTTAATATCTTCTATATGCATGTTGTCAAAGTAATTACATAAATATTTTAAAAATGTTATTTTTTTACGACACTCACATGGTTTCTTAAATATTATCATTTAACTTGCTTATGCAAAAAATAATGTCACATAGGGTATAATCAAGTTGTGTATATCTTTTTGATTATTTCACACTGCCTGCTGATTCATAGCTTCTATAAAAAGATACAAATTGAAGCGAGAAAAAATAGTTATTTCTATGGGATATTCACATGTCTTGATGTTTGTCTGTCTTTTGTTGGTTTGACCGATTGCAAAAGCTGTTTTTAGCCAAATTGTTATGGCTCTAACAAATATAGCGCTTTGTGTTGACCCAGTTGCAGTAGTGTCGAAAGTTGACAGTCTCTTAAGTATGGGTTACGTTCGATTAAATATAATTATATACATATTATTTATATTTTGCAGATGAGCGATGGCCCAAAAATGCCACAAGTATAATAACTTTGTTGCCAAAAATAAAATGTGACAGGTGGTATGTGGCACATCTAATTAAGACAGCGCAACAGATTTCCATGAAGGAAAAAAAAGAATCTGCCAACGGCAGAAATTCAGAGACAAATACAAGGGTGTGTGTGATTGTGTGTGTTAAAATGGACCCAGCATGATGTATTCAAAAATCATTAACAGCCTCTGCGCTGGGCCCGAGTGGCCTGGTGAAAGGAGCTGCTGCTGCCTGTTGCAACTTGCAGCACTGATCCACATATCGTGGCAAAGTGAAGCGAAAAATTGCTTTGACGTTGCGTCAAAATTTCACACTTTTGCGCCAGATAAAAGCCAAATACAGTTGATGACGAAGTGGCAACTGGCGACTGGCAAACTGGCAACCTGGCAAACTGTCGGGACTGGCAGCATTCCCCAAATATTTGGCATATGCATTCAGACTGCACATCATTAAAAAGCATGTTAAGTGGCGGGGCAAGCGCTGAGGCATGCCACAACAGCAACCAGCACACAGCAGACAGACCCAAAGCCTCTACTGTCTCATAAGTCCCAGAGCCTCTGAGCCTCTGAGCCTGCCTGCAAATTAGCATACAAGCCGCGCTTTTGCCATAATTTGCATATAAAATTAGCGCAACACTTTAAGCGCCTCTTCGCTCCTCTCTCTGCCCCTGCCACTGCTGCTGGTGACACTTGCAACTGCTGCTGCTCATTTAGCGCCTTGCTTTGCCGCTGATTGGTTGTACACACAATTCAAGTGGAGTCACTCTCTTTCTCTCTTCCTGTGTGCGCTATGATAATTAAACCGAGGACCAAGCTGCACTTGTTGCTGCAATTTGCATGACTTTAATGACTCACAATCTATATATGTATTTGTATATTCAACAAATACCAGTATAGCTATACTGTACATACATTATGTGCGTTTGTATCTAGTTATATAGCCAGTGGCGGCGCCTTCACGGCAATTAGCAGCCGAGTTCCGTTTGCCTGATTAGTCACGCCTCAGTGCACATTCCCTGAAAAATGGCTGCCCATAAATAACATCAAAATACTCGTACTAAGTCTATCCCCTCGGTTCTGTTGCCACTACAATAACTTGTTTTCACATCAATCTCATGCGTGAAAATGCTAAAGGTTAATAATTATGCTGTTCAATTTGAAAATGTGAGAGCCAAAGAAATGTGTAAAAAATTGTTTTAAATTAAACCTATTTGATTTTTAAGCATTTTATGATTGTCTAGAGAACGTTTAAGTTTAAAGCTGAACTAAAATACTAATTACACATCTAAATTTTTTCGGCATAAAATTGATTTTGTAAATAGAGTATTTAAAGTGAAGGGAAAATATTTAAATTTGCAATCGATTGCTGAGGATAAACAAATACGTTTGTATAATGCTGTATTTACTGCAGTAAAAATATTTCCATTTAAAATATTGAAATTATTTCATTATTTTTACAAATCATTTTCCATTATTGATTTTCAACTGGCTCTACACGAAATACTCGATTTCCTTTTTACCGCTTTGCAGTTTTATGCCTTTTTTGAATAATAATGACACTAAATCAATACAAGTCATAAACTGCAATATGGTTTTTAATTTATAGAATAAATTGAAGATGCGAGCTGTAAATTGCGACTGGCGAGAGCAGCAATAAATGCAGTGAATAAATAAATAGGAATTTAAATAAATATTTATTCACACATAATTGCATGTCTAGCGATGGAAATTAATGCGATTGCAGTTTATGACAAGCGATTAAAATTGAAAATGACAGCATGAGCGAATTGAGTGGAGTTTTTCGGCAGGGTTTTTTTTTACTTTTTTTTATTATTTTTAATTATGCAAAAGCATTTTATATACTCGTATATTGCTGGATGGATAACTGGCTGGCTGGTTGCCTTATTCTCGCAGTTGACCAAGCGGCCAGGCGGCTGTTAGAGCTACAGCTACAGAAGTTGACTTTCAGCTCTCTGGTTTATTGGCTGTGGCTCAATTAAGTAGCACAGATGCCATAAACAGATAGCTTGTTTTACTCAAGACTGACATTTAGATAGGGTTATCTAAAATGGCCTGCTACAGCAGAGAGGCTTCTGCAGCACACGTCGTATCGAATCGAAACGAAATGAAACCTCCCGATCCCGATGCTGATGCCGAAATAAACCTCGAATCGAATTGTACATTCGAGTGGCAAACATTCTTTGTTCATTAGTCAAACGTTAGGTGACAATCAGATAGGGTCACCTCTAACTGGTACCTGTTAACTGTTACCCACTTAAATGGGGACAACCTGTAGCATTCCCATGTCAACGGCAGCTTATCAGCTGATGTGATAGATTTGAGATTTTCATGGAGAAAGTTTTCTCTGGCTCTCTGGTTTGTAGGGCCAGGCAATTCAACTGGCAGCGTGCAGCATGCAGCGTGCAACGTGTCGCCTCCGGCGCATTAAGCAGACAGACAAACGCATGAATTACAACAAAAGCCAAGTGTCAATAAAATTGCGTAGATTATTGCAGTCGAGCTCATAAAATTGTTTACAATCCCACCATGTGCGCTCCCTGGCAATCCAATGGGTTGCCCATTCCCAATCCCAATCCCATTCAACTGCCAATTTCCGTGTGCGTGTTCCTGACACAGTCGTCGACCCAGTCGACAATTGACTTCCAGTTCCAAGCCATCCTAAAATACATACATATGCCAGCCGCCGGCATTGTGAAGCTTTTTTTTTACTTTCTACATATATCTATATGTACGAATAGCGTATGAATTCATTAAATAAATGCATTAGGCTATAAAAATGCAGCAGAGAATGCAATTCACTGAACGAGAGACCAGTGAGTGCATACCCTCACTTTACACTCAATTCTTTGCTATTCCAACTGCAAATTAATCATCCATTAAGAGCGGGAGTCCAGGGTATTTCAGATTTTATATCGGATAGACTAAGTCAAGCAACGGGGTGCCACGCACAACTATACAACTGGAGTTACAATTCCAGTCGCACTCAGAACTCAGAACTCACATTGGAGTTGCAGTCCCAGTGGTGCATCTCGTGTTCGCCCTTCAGCGACCATTGGGACAACTGCAATATTATTGTTAATTTCATCGTAAATTTGAAATTCTTATGCTTATTGAATTTTCATGTTTGCCTGGCTGCCTCTGCCTGCCAGCTCGTCGACTGACCAGGCGACATGTTCCTCACTCGCTTCTAGCTGTTGTTATTGTTGTTTGCAATACAACGACATGCAAATGATTTTAGTTATGAGAAAACAATGTCAATAAAAGCTGCATGAACTTAGTTGCAATTGCAATTTGATCAAGTTTTCTCATAGATATTTGGTAGTTGCATTTGTTTTTCTGATTACTCTTATTTGTCGTTATCTAATAACAATTAAATGTTTATTCAGTTGCCTCAAATTGGCATTTCAATGTTTGCACAAAGCTTGGCCAACATTTTCCAAGTGCTGCTGCCATTTATCAGAATTAAATTGGTTTCTTACCTGACCAATCGGAATGGTAATTAAACAATTGCAAGTTGACTGCCCAATTGTAATCAAACAAAACAAGCTCAAGCTGAGAGAGGATTATATCTTGTATAACAATTCACATTTGATTAAATATTTTTATAATATAACTAAATACAAAATTTGTTGGTGTGTATGTTGAATATGAAAATCTGTCACATAAATTATTTGTCACAAGCCAACTAGTTAAACGCAGTTTAAGACCTAATTTATCAATCTTTAAAGTAAAAAAAAAAAACACAAAATAAATTATAAAGTTATGCAGAAAAACTATTTTTAAAATATATAAAATCTCATAAAGAATATATACATTGTATGTATGTATGTGTATGATCTATAGAACGAATTCTTCGAGTCAACTCGATTTTTAATGAGTTTTATATTCAAATGAATTTGTATTGAATCGAAGGCATAATACTTGAAGTATCATTCCATTTTAGGGATCATATTGTGATGCATAGCGTATTTCATATTTACACTCCATATTTAGTAAGCAGTTACAGAGACACAAAGAGAGAGCGGCATCTCTTATGTTCATTTTGTTATCATTAAAATTTCAAGCTATGATTTATACAAATATTTGCATTATGTGAGCTGCGTACCAGGCCTTATCTTGCAATCAAGGCTTTGAGTATCGCCTTACAACGAACAACAACCGCATTTTCTGCATGCGAACACAAAAAAAAAATTGAACATGAAGAAGAAGAGAACGATGCAGAAGACGGAGAAAAAGTGACAACTTCCCCAAGGCCCATGGGTAGACACTTCTACTTCAGATGTGGACATCCACTGTGGATGTGGATGTGGTACGGAGCCAGGCAAATAACTCAATCCTTAACAGAAATGACAGAAACCTTATAAATACAAGAATATGTTTGCCGTTTACTGCGATCATCCGATCCACTCGATCCCGATTCCTATCCCGATCATCGTGTGGTTACAGCGCGACATGGGAATGCAGCTCTCTGGGCATGGCCATAACCAAGCCAAAGCCACAAGCAGCAAGAACAAGTTTCACTTAGTTAGAAGCCAGTTCTTATCGTTCTGTTTGTGTCGCTGTCTCTGTCTCTATCTGTCTGTCTGACTGTCTGTATATTGGAAAATTGAAAATAACAGATTTAATTTGTCTAACAAACTGCTCCAAACAGAGCAACAACGACACACACACACACACACACATGCGATGCGGACAGACAGCCGTCATATTGAGATCTCATCAAAAGACCGCACAACAAGTTGCCCCACACCCAAACACATTGATAAAATAAAATAAAAAAATATGGGAAAAAAAATTAAATAAAAAACGAACTCCCATTGAAATATTTTGACAGCGGCATGGCAGGCGTTGAAGTTCAAGAGAAATGTCTCAAGTGCATTCGAAGTATTTCGTAGCCTGACCGCCAAACTGACAGCTGCAATGCCCAGATCATCGGAGACTGCTGAGAGAATTGAGAATCGGAGAACTGGTACACATGGCACATGGCATCGTGGCAACACGGTGGCTTATCACGCTGATAATGACAATCGATGATACTACATTATGGACTACAATGTGAAGGCTGGACCCAGCTTGAATTGAATTGAATTCAGCGCAATTTGTTACACATTTCGAGATTTTGTTGTTTTTTCGAGCGCTAGCCTCAAGTCTGTTACAGTTCTGTCTATCTTGAGAGGGAGCCCTGGGGCCTCAAAAAAGTATTATTCATTTGGCTGAAACCACTTAAAACATTTTTAAAACGTGACGCGCTTTCATATTTTCTCAAGTGTTTGTTTTAGATTTTGTCGGTACAAATTGGAGAATCAACAAAAATTTGTGGTACATTTGGAAACGTCATGAAATTAACATAAAGTTTGTGTTGTTGCACTGCGAAGCGAGCACTAAGAGGCCATTCCCCATGCCCTTTTCTCGAGATCAATATCGATAGCCAAAGAGACCAGACTGTGGACTTACCTTATGATTCTCGACGACTGCGACTCATATATGCTAATCCAAATGCATTTTGTGGCCACTTTCAATTTGTTATTATAACAAATTAATTTTGACGTTCAAGTTGATTGCAAAAAACTGTCCAATTGGCATTAAAACCTACGCCAAAACAGCGTGCTCTATTGTCGGTCAGGCGGTCTGCCGTTTCCAACAGTGCAGACTTGCCTGGTTGACAGCTCTCCAAATGCGAAACAGATCAAAGCAAATTATGTGCAACGCCTCTTAGCTGCTTAGCGCGATCATGGACAGCTGCTGCTCCAATGCTGGCCACTTGGCAATAAACCAACCAATGCGTCTGCCATACGAGTCTACAAACACTTCGGCCTCGAATGCGAGAGAGCGTTGGCCAATGGATTTTCATTTGCAGCCAAAGACGCGGCAAATATTTCATAAATCAACAAATGGTGGCATGGACATGCGGATGGCAGAAGACAACGTGCCACAGTGTGATGGCTCGATTAAATGGATTTCAATGTAAACAGCTTGTGAGTCGTCTCGCTCTTGCTCATGCTCGCATTTCCATTTCATCAACAGGCATCAGCATCAGCATCAGCGCCAGCACCAGCTCCAGGTTTGGTTGTGTTGCTCGAGCACCAGGAGAGAACTCATAACAAATTTGCGCGCTTTTATGCCCACAAATTGCCATGTCTTCAGCCAAGTGACAGCGCAATTATCGAGGGCCTGAGTCGCAGTCTGAGCATGGCCCTCGTTCTGGTCCTAGGAAATGCGTTTGCAACTTCTGATACTCTGGGCTAATGGAGCGTCGTAGCAGCGGGGCATGCCACAGGCCCAACTGCAGTTGACAGTCTGTTAAAGGGCGCTGAATTGATGAATTGTCTATTAGCTCAAAAAAACCATTTAGCATTTGTCAGTCCATTACAAAGTTCTCGTCAAGAATGCATTCATACATATATAGCATTTAAATTCTCGCAGGTTCATAAGATGATCTTATACGATTTAGACATCCTTTCAAGAGTTGTCAATATCCTTCACATCAATAAAGTAAGTATTTTTTAACTGCATTGGCATTATTGGCGAGCTGGCCGGTGATAATCTGCAAAATGGAATTTGTGTTGAAATTTATTTTATCGAAAATCAAGTTTGCCAGATAAATTGACTGCCTTAGAAGCATTGACCACCGACCATATATTCAGAAAAGGGGAGAAGAGTTTCTGAATAATAAATAAATAAATATATAAATAAATAAAAAAAATACATTTAGAATCAATGTTTTTTTTTTTTACAGATAAAATCAAATTTACTATTAGATGCGTAAACTTTGTTTTTGATTAAAAAAAAATATATTAAATGCATTTATTTAAACAGCATGAACCAACATTACACACAAACAGCAGAAATGGCCGAGACAAATGAGAATAACAATTTTAATTTTAATATAGAACTCAATGAACATTTTAAAAATTGTGAGGCTGGACTTGAAATTGGTTCATGAAGTACATGTTTGCTCGATCTCTCTAATTAGAAATGAATCAAAATGTTTTCTTCTTTGTCTGAAGCAAAAAAATGTATGTAAAATTAAGTTTTTTATACTTGTACTTATTACAATTAATAACAAAAAATTTTCTTTTTTCTCTTTCTGTTTCTCTAGAGCAGTCGATTTATATGTACGTGTTTATGTATGTACTTTCAAATAAAAATAGTCAACGGCAATACTTTTAAATGCACTAAAAGTTTCGACAAATAATTAAGAAAAATGTGTTTTCAGAAAACTAAGCCACAACAGTTAATACTGGTTTTGATTTTGTTACATTGCATTTAGAAAACATATAAACTTTAGTTTTTGTCTTTACATCTAAGAGACTTAGTTTCTATGCGTACTTAGCTTAAGAGACCAAACAGAACTTATGTGCACACTGAAGTGTCGATTTTATTTTGTTAATTTTCTTTGTACACATATGGCATCTCTGCTTTTCATTTCGGGACATCGGGTCACTTAACTATCAATTTGCAAACACATTGGATTGTCTGCTTCACGCGTTCGTTAAAATAAATAATAAATAAAATACACCCGGAATAAAATACACCCCTAACGTATCATAAACAGGGGATTCCTCAGAAAATACCGATTTCTTCGTTGTTTGTTTTGATTTAAAATCTGAAAAAAAATTAAAAGGCATTTATTAAAAAAAAAACTTAAAACAAGGATATCAGAAGAAATGGCCGAGACAAATGAGAATAAAAATTTGGATCTGGACATACAATTGGATCATGAAGTTTCTCAAGTGAGGGAAAATCCTGAATGCGTTCTTATGCGTCAGCAACTGCAAGAAGATTTAAAAGGTCAAAAAGGTCTTCATCTACGTAAAGTAAAGCAACTTCAAGAAGAGTTGGAGAAAAAGGATAATATATGCCATCAGCTAGAGCAGGATATGGCGAATATGCGATCTGACAGTGAATTTACTCAACTTCGTCTTCAATTGTTGGATACCATTAAAAAGCAAGATGAACTTTATCTGGCCGAAATTGAGAGGCTGAAGCAACAATCTCAAACTGAGCTGGAGGCCAAGGATAAGATATGCCATCAGCTAGAGCAGGATATGTCGAGTATGCGATCTGACAGTGAATTTACGCAACTTCGTCTTCAATTGCTGGATACCATTAAAAACCAAGATGAACTTCATATGCAACTTCGGGAGCGTCATGAATCAAGCGAATCTTGTTCCATATGCTGGGATGCATGGAACTGTTCGGATCATCGCATGTCAGCATTGAAATGTGGTCATCTCTTCGGTGAGCCATGTGTACGAGAAAGCCTGGGAAGAAGTCAAGCATGTCCAGAATGCAGAGCTCCTGCTTCAGCAAATGATATTCTCATAAATAGATAAATATGTTTTATGAGTTCACATGCTATGTGACTGGTATCACTATATCGATGTTTAATGTACCCAATAAAGGCAACTAAACTATTAATTATTTATATACATACATATCTATATTTGGCTTCACACTTCTGTTTTATTTTTTTAAACTGAATGGCTTTCATAACCCAATAAATAATCATATTCAATGTCTGTCGAGAAAGAGTTACAAAAAAGAAAAGAAGTTTCACGTGGTTTGCAATACCTTGTTAAAGGAAGCAGTTGATTAGTGACGACAGTAGGGCTCCCTGGTATTGCTGACTAGTAATAAAGACGCAATTGACTGGACAATAGAAGAATGGACAAAAAGAAGATATCCAAATATGTAAATACAAATAAGGAATGCCTGTCACCAATTTTTACTGAATGGAACAAAAATAAAGGGCGAACGTTGAAATATTGCATATTTAAAAAATGTTCTACAAAATATACTAAAAAGGAATTCTAAACATACAAAAACAAATATACCGAAATTAACTGGGCTCAAAAATGTTAGCTTTATTAGGTTTGTTGAACGCCATTATAATGTGAGTGACATTATGTCACTAAGTGATATAGCAACTGAACTGGTGCAGCTGCACCTAATTCCGCCCCATTAAAAGTTTTTTTTTTCGAATAACTTCTGTATTTATTGTCTGATTGCAAATTTTCAGAGATCGGTTTCGGTTTTCTTTCTTATAGATATTTTAAGAATTGACAAACGAATAAGAATAACATGTTTTCAGAGTATTAGGCCACTCATAGAAGTATGCCAAGTATTTTATAGTTTCAATCATTACTGGACAAGCAGATGAATTTGTTCGGAAGTTTAAGGTTTTCACATTAAATTTGGCATGGGCATTCACATATGAGCAGGTTATTGCTATTGTTCAATTGAACTAAAAAGGGCAAAGTAAGAGAAGCAAAGAAATTCACAATTTTTGTAAATCAGCTGAAAGAGAAGCTGGTGAAAATAAGATAAACTTGTGATTTATAACATGATATGTGCTGTTTGGAGCAAGAATCATACAAAATACACTATTTAAAGATAAAACTTTTGTTTTTGTCATTACATCTAAGAGATTTGACTATTATGCGTAATTAGCTTAAAGAACAAATCATAACTTATGTGCACACTGAAATGCCGTTTTGGTTTTGTTCATTTTCTTTGTACACATATGGCAACTCTGCTTTTCATTTCGTGATATCGGTTCATTTAACTATCAATTTGCAAACACATTGGTTTGTCTGCTTCACGCATTCGTTTAAAACGAGGAAGAAAATATCGATTTCTTCGTTGTTTGTTTTGATTTTAAATCTAAAAAAAATGAAAAGGCATTTATTAAAAAAAAGCTTAAAACAAGAACAAATGGCCGAGACAAATGAGAATAAAAATTTGGATCTGGACGTACAATCGGATCATGAAGTTTCTCAAGTGAGGGAAAATCCTGAATGCGTTCTTATGCGTCAGCAACTGCAAGATTTGAAAGGTCAAGATCTTCATCTACGCGAAGAAAACAAGCTTCAAAAAGAGCTCAAAGAAAAGGATAATATATGCCATCAATTGGAGCAAGAAGTTTCCCAAGTAAAGGAAAATCCAGAATTCGTTCTAATGCGCCAGCAATTACTTGATGATTTGAAATGTCAAGAAGAGCTTCATCTATGCGAAGTAAATAAGCTTCAAAAAGAGCGCGAAGAAAAGGATAATATATGCCATCAATCGGATCATGAAGTTTCTCAAGTGAGGGAAAATCCTGAATGCGTTCTTATGCGTCAGCAACTGCAAGAAGATTTAAAAGGTCTAGAAGATCTTCATCTACGCGAAGTAAAGCAGGTTCAAAAAGATCTCGATGAAAAGGATAATGTATGCCACCAATTGGAGCATGAAGTTTCTCAAGTGAGGGAAAATCCTAAATGCGTTCTTATGCGTCAGCAACTGCAAGAAGATTTGAAAGGTCAAAAATGTCTTCATCTACGTGAAGTGAAGCAACTTCAAATAGAGTTGGAGAAAAAGGATAATATATGCCATCAGCTAGAGCAGGATATAGCGAATATGCGATCTGACAGTGAATTTACTCAACTTCGTCTTCAATTGTTGGATACCATTAAAAAGCAAGATGAACTTTATCTGGCCGAAATTGAGAGGCTGAAGCAACAATCTCAAACTGAGCTGGAGGCCAAGGATAAGATATGCCATCAGCTAGAGCAGGATATGTCGAGTATGCGATCTGACAGTGAATTTACTCAACTTCGTCTTCAATTGTTGGATACCATTAGGAATCAAGAAGAACTTCATAAACACGAAATTGAGAGGCTGAAGCAACAAAATCAAACTGAGCTGGAGGCCAAGGATAAGATATGCCATCAGCTAGAGCAGGATATGTCGAGTATGCGATCTGACAGTGAATTTACGCAACTTCGTCTTCAATTGCTGGATACCATTAAAAACCAAGATGAACTTCATATGCAACTTCGGGAGCGTCATGAATCAAGCGAATCTTGTTCCATATGCTGGGATGCATGGAACTGTTCGGATCATCGCATGTCAGCATTGAAATGTGGTCATCTTTTCGGAGAGCCATGTGTACGACAATGCTTGGGAAGAAGTCAAGCATGTCCAGAATGCAGAGCTCCTGCTTCAGCAAATGATATTCTCATTCTGTTTGCTCATTCTGATGATTAATTATCTAACGATTAATTAGATATGAATCAAAGATTTTTTTTTTTTTTGACTAAAGCAAAAACAAATATGTAAAATGAAGCTTAATTGTTTTTTTTACTTTTACATATTACTATTAACAACAAACAAATTGAAGATTCAACAAATCAATAAGATAAATATGTTTTATGAGTTCACATGCTATGTGACTGGTATCACTATATCGATGTTTAATGTACCCAATAAAGGCAACTAAACTATTAATTATTTATATATGTACATACATATCTATATTTGGGTTCACACTTCTGTTATATTTTTTTAAACTGAGTGGCTTTCATAACCCATTAAATAATCATATTCAATGTCTGTCGAGAAAGAGTTACAAAAAAGAAAAGAAGTTTCACTTGGTTTGCAATACCTTGTTAAAGGAAGCAGTTGATTAGTGACGACAGTAGGGCTCCCTGGTATTGCTGACTAGTAATAAAACGCAATTGACTGGACAATAGAAGAATGGACAAAAAGAAGATATCCAAATATGTAAATACAAATAAGGAATACCTGTCACCAATTTTTACTGAATGGAACAAAAATAAAGGGCTGCCGTTAAAATATTGCATATTTAAAAAATGTTCTACAAAATATACTAAAAAGGAATACTAAACATACAAAAACAAATATACCGAAATTAACTGGGCTCAAAAATGTTAGCTTTATTAGGTTTGTTGAACGCCATTATAATGTCACTAAGTAGTATAGCAACTGGACTGGTGCAGCTGCACCTAATTCCGCCCCATTAAAAGTTTTTTTTTTCGAATAACTTCTGTATTTATTGTCTGATTGAAAATTTTCAGAGATCGGTTTCGGTTTTTTTTCTTATCGATATTTTAAGAATTGACAAATGAATAAGAATAACATGTTTTCAGAATAGTAGGCCACTCATAGAAGTATGCCAAGTATTTTATAGTTTCAATCATTACTGGACAAGCAGATAAATGTGTTCCGAAGTTTAAAGTTTTCATATTAAATTTGGCATGGTCATTCACATATGAGCAGGTTATTGCTATTGTTCAATTGAACTAAAAAGGGCAAGATAAGAGAAGCAAAGAAATTCACAATTTTTGTAAATCAACTGAAAGAGAAGCTGGTAAAAATAAGATAAATTTGTGATCTTTATCATGATATGTGCTGTTTGGAGCAAGAATCATACAAAATACACAAGCCGAAGACTTTAAGAAGGTAATATTGGAAACGAATTCGTTTCGTCAGACATTACTATACGCTTTTAAACGTCAAGAGGAAATCCATATGCATTTGGAGCAACATTCAACGAGCAAGACTGAAGCCAAGGATAAAAACTTTTAACTTTAGAAAAAACAAATAATTAAGAAAAACGAGTTTTCAGAAACGTAAATATGGTTGACACCAAATTTGATTTTGTTTTGAAGTGTAAGTCTTCACATCGCATCTCCCACTATTTAGAAATATATTTAAACTTTTGTTTTTTTCTTTACATCTAACAGATTTGGTTATTATGCGTACTTCGCTTAAAGAACAAATCATAACTTATGTGCACACTGAAATGCCGTTTTGGTTTTGTTCATTTTCTTTGTACACATATGGCAACTCTGCTTTTTATTTCGTGATACCGGGCCATTTAACTATCAATTTGCAAACACATTGGATTGTCTGCTTCACGCGTTCGTTAAAAACGGGGAATAAAATACACCGCTAACGTATCATAAACAGGGGATTCCTCAGAAAATACCGATTTCTTCGTTGTTTGCTTTGATTTAAAATCTAAAAAAAAAATTAAAAGGCATTTATTAAAAAAAAAAGCATAAAACAATGATGTCAGAAGAAATGGCCGAGACAAATGAGAATAAAAATTTGGATCTGGACATACAATTGGATCATGAAGTTTCTCAAGTGAGGGAAAATCCTGAATGCGTTCTTATGCGTCAGCAACTGCAAGAAGATTTAAAAGGTCTAGAAGATCTTCATCTACGCGAAGTAAAGCAGGTTCAAAAAGATCTCGATGAAAAGGATAATGTATGCCATCAATTGGAGCACGAAGTTTCTCAAGTGAAGGAAAATCCAGAATACATTCTAATGTACCAACAACTTAAAAATCAACTTGAATTTTGTTTGCGCGAGGTAAATAAGTTTTCAATATTGATCGAGAAAGACAATAAGATATGTCATCAACAAGAGCAGGAAATTGCAAAATTTGGAAGTGCACTTACTAAAATGTATCTTCAACTCCTGGAGACAACTAATGAAATAGTTCAGATTCGGGATCGCTATGAATTCAGCGTATCGTGTCCCATATGCATGGAACCATGGAATTCTTCGGATCATCGCATGTCAGCATTGAAATGTGGTCATCTCTTCGGTGAACCATGTGTACGACAATGCCTGGAAAGAAACCAATCATGTCCTGATTGTAGAGCTCCTGCTTTAGTAAACGATGTTCGCATTCTGTTTGCTCGTTTTTTTAAATGATTAATTAGTAATCAATCAACATTATTTGGCGAATTAACCAATGCAAAAATATAAATGTAAAATGAAGTTTAATAGGATTGTTTCTTTACTTACACATATTACTAATTTTTAATAGTTTTGTCTCAAGAAAATTTAAATTCTAAAATTCTTGACGCAATTTGGTATTAATTGAGGTAAAACAAAATAAATGTAAAAATGTAAATTGCGTAGAGATGTCAATCTTTCGGTATTGGGAAAATGGATGCTTTCAATTCTTAGAATTAAGTTTATTGAGCTCATTCACTTATTTTTTCTTTAAATTATTCCTAATATGTACACAGCTTTTGGCTTTTTGGAATCATAGATGATATAAAAATTATCGATGTATTCCACAATTTAAAGAACATCGATAATATCGGTATGATCATCGCTGTCTTTGCGACTCTAAAACTAAAAATGCTTTTTTGTTTTGAAATTTAAAAGTCCAAGGCAACCTAACAAAATGGATTTTAATGAAGTTTTAATTGAAGCGGTGGAAAAGCTTAAAGTCACCCATATGTGTTAATTGGGCCAATTCCTAAAAGTGATGAAATTGGAAAAAAAAGAAGAGAAATGCACTGCTTGAACGGAAAGTTCAGCACAAACAAAAAAAGGTAAAGGATTGAATAACAATCCTATGGAGCTGGAGATGAAGGAATAACTGCATTTACGCGCAGTAAGCAACCTTCAAAAATAGCTTGGGAAAAATGGGTTATATACAAATTTCTTAAAAAGCTAGCATGTACTCGCACATACACATGTTTATATGTACGTTTATATGCACTTCTTAGGGTCGGAGATGCCTCCTTCTGCTTGTATCATACATTTGCAAAAACTTATACGAGTTTTTTAACGGCCACAGGGTATTCAAACATCAAGAAGTCAAATCGAGTCAACACCAATGTGAGTAGTCAATAATAATCGCAACAACAAATGTAAACAAAATGTGAGGAGAGAATTGAAAGCGAAAGAGAGCGAGAGAGCAGCTCGAATAATGGTTTAGTAACAAAGAGTTCGAAAGTGAGCGAACGTTTAATCTTATCTTTTCCGCCAAGCTGATCTGATTCATTATCGACAATCTCTCCTTTTTCCGTTTGAAAAAATTCTTAAACAGCACTACATGAATTTAGTTTGAAATCTGCTTGAGTCGCAAAGACATCTTGTGTACAACTTAAAAAAGTAAAATTTTTAAATTCTGACTGGTCTCAATAACATTTAAATTCTAAACAGTGCATACACATGTGCTGTCTAAAATAAAATAGAATAAATAATAATCTGCAAACTTCGTAGAAATTACTATTTATTTTCTTTTTTGCAGCTGATATACTGTTGGCGTTTTGATTAATCATACAAAGAGTTCAATCACATTGTTGAATCAGCTCATAACAAGACTACTAAAGAAATGGCCAAATTACATGAGAATGAGGATCTAGATTTTAAAGAAATTTTAAATGTTGCAGTGGAAAAGATTAACGATGGGATTAACGAGCTTACAATCTTGCGGGAATATGTGTGGCCAACGGATCCATTGATGCAGGAATTACCAGATTACTCCATGAAAAATCAGCAGTCAACGGGTCTTAACCAGCAGTTACCAGATGACGTTGATGTTAATAATTCCCATATGCTTCAAATGGATAAACTCCAGAAAGAGCTAAAATTAGCAAAAGTTAAAAACACGCAGCTACAGCTTATGATCACTAGATTAGAAGCAAATAACATGCATTGTCAATATCTTAGAGACCAAGAACTAAAAAGAATTCGGACGGAGCTCCAGGTTAAAAATGAATTTCATTTACGAGAAGTAAGTCAGCTGCACGAGAAGCTGAAGGAATCGGATAAGATGTGCCATCAGCTAGAGCAGGATATGTTGCAAATGCGATCTGAAAGTGAATTTATTCAATTGCAAGATACCTTAAAAAAACAGGAAGAACTTCATTTAGATGAAATTGAAATCCTGAAGCAACTACATAAAACTGAGCTGGAGGACAAGGATAATATATTGTTGCAGGCAGAACATAGACTTGCTTGCCTGGAATAATTCAGAAGATCATTTGATAGCTTCGTGTGGTCATCTCTTCGGTGACCCATGCTTGCGAAAAAGCTTTTAAAGAAAAATCAAGATTGCAGAATTGCTGCTTTTTATAAGCTCAATTATATTATTATTATATCTTCATTTCATTTCAATGCAATAAGAAACGGAATTAAAAGGCGAGGAAAACTCAAGACAATTGCTAGGAAAAGAGCGCGAGAGAGCAGCGTAACATTGGATTAGTAATAACGAATTTGAAAGTGAGCGAGCTTATCAATTTTATCAGTTCCGGTTAACTGATGTGATTCACAATTGGCAATGCCTTGCAAAAATTCTTAAACAGCGCGAGAGAATTTAGTATTAAATTAGCTCGAGTCGCGTAGACATCTTGTGTATAACATAATAAAGTTAAATTTTTAAATTCTAAGTTTTATCTCAACAAAATTTAAATTTTAAACTGCATATGTGTAACCATCTGTTGTCTTTATGAGTACGAGTTTTGTAATTGTATTTGGATAAATGTAGCAACTTTGATATCTCTTCATGATATCGATTCATTTCGTTATTAATTTGCAATCTGGAAAGTAAGATTACAGTCCAAATAAATAATTTACTGCAAACTTCGTAGAACATACTATTTACTTTCTTGTTTTTGCAGATGATAATGTTTGCGTTTTGATTAATCATACAAAGAGTTCAATCACATTGTTGAATCAGCTTATAACAAGACTACTAAAGAAATGGCCAAATTACATGAAAATGAGGATCTAGATTTTAAAGAAATTTTAAATGTTGCGGTGGAAAAGATTAACGATGGGATTAACAAGCTTACAATCTTGCGGGAATATGAGTGGCCAAAGGGTCCATTAATGCAGGAATTACCAGATGGTTCCAAGAAAAATCCACAGCCAGCTCCAAGAAAAATCCATCAGCTGTTACCAGATGAGATAAAAGTTAATAATTCTCCTATGCTTCAAGTGGATAAACTTCAGAAAGAGCTAGATTCTGCGAAAATCATTATTGCACAGCTAGAGCACAAAATATCTCAAATGCTGACGATCAATCTTCAAAAAGACCAAGAATTAAGTGACATTCGTAAGCAGTTGGAGGTGAAAGAAGAACTGCATCTAAGCGAAGAAAATAATCTTCAAAAAGGGCTGGAGAAAAGGGAAAAGATAAACCATAAATTGCAGCATGAATTACCCCTATTGAAGGAGAATCCTGATTTAATTCTGATGTGCCAGGAATTGCTAGAAGATTTGAAAGGTCAACAAGAACTTCATCTTCGCCAAGTAGACCAACTTAAAAGAGAGGTGGAAAACAAGGATAATAAATGCATACAGGAAAATTCTGAATTTATTATTATGCGCCAGCAGTTGCTAGATGATTTGAGAGGTCAAAAAGAGCTTCATCTACGCGAAGTATATGAGCTTCAAAAAGAGCTCGAAGAAAAGGATAACATGTGCCATCAATTGGAGCTTGAAGTTTCCCAAGTAAGGGAAAATCCAGAATACGTTCTTATGCGCCAGCAATTACTTGATGATTTGAAATGTCAAGAAGAGCTTCATCTACGCGAAGTAAATAAGCTTCAAAAAGAGCTCGAAGAAAAGGATAATATATGCCATCAGCTGGAGCATGAGGTATCGCAAGTGAAGGAAAATCCAGAATACATTCTAATGCGTCAACAACTACAAGATCAACTTAATAATCAACATGAATTTCATTTGCGCGACGCAAATGAGCTTTCAATATTGATTGAGGAAAAGGATAAGATATGTCATCATCTAGAGCAGGAAATTGCACAAATGCGATCTGAAAGTGAATTTACTCAAATGCGTCTTCAACTCCAGGATATCATAGAAACTCAAGGAGAATTTCATACGGGTGAAATTGAGCGACTGAAACAGGAACATAAAACTGAGATGGAGGCTAAGCAAAAAATATGCCTGGAGACAAATAATGAAATAGTTCAGCTTCGGGAGCGCCATGAATTCAGCGTATCGTGTCCCATATGTATGGAACCATGGAATTCCTCGGATCATCGCATGTCAGCGTTGTCGTGTGGTCATCTCTTTGGTAACCGATGTGTGCAACAAAGCCTGGAAAGAAACCAAATATGCCCTGAATGCAGAGCTCCTGCTTCAGCAAATGACATTCGGATTCTGTATTCTCGTTCAATTGAATGATTATTTAGTATTTAATCAAAATAATTGACCATATGCTTTTTTTACCCAAAATCAAAATTGTAATACAAAGTTAAACTGTCGTAAATCTTGCGTAAACTCTCTGATATTGAAATGAACTTAGGTTACCAATGATTGGCGATGTCATAAGCAAGCAAGCAGGCGTTTATCTTATTAAACCACCCAAACCAATTGGCCCGAAGGTTTATGAAAAGGAGGCACTCAACAGATTTGCCAAGCAGAGTCATAAATTAATTAATTTTATTTTACAATTTATTTTCTTTTTTTATATATTCTCCCAATTGCGTTTAATTATGTAAATATTTATTTATACTCCCGTGAAATGTGAATTACACTGTAGTATAGATTATTATTTATAGTAACAGTTGTCTACAAAAAAATTCAAATAAAATTCAATAGTTATCATTAGTTGTTCTAACAATTATATATTTTGTAATAATTCTATTGTGCTGTTCTTTGTTATTAAAATAAATCTTATTTTGGTTTAATAATGTTTGTTGTTAATTGTTTTTAATCAATTATGGTATGCTTCATAACTGTTGCAAATGTTGTACTGACTTTCGATTCACACAGACAGATGTGTAGTGGAGAGAAGCTGCTATAAAAAGCCCCATGCAAACAGAAGCTACGATACCAAATGATCAATCTGTGACAAAAACAACGGTCATCGAGTGCACTGGATGCAGAGGAGAGATCGAGGAAAAGAATGAGATTTGCTATCAGCTAGAGCAAGATATATTAAATCTGCGATCTGATAGTGAACTTTCTCAATTTCGTCTGCAATTGTTGGATACCAAGAAGAATTTCATATGAACGAAATTGAGAGGCTGAAGCTACAATGTAAAACTGAGGAGGAGGAGGCCAAGGATAAGATACGCTTGGAATTAAAGCAAGAAATAGTGCAACTTCGGGAGAGTCATGAATTCAGCGTATCTTGTCCCATATGCTTGGATCCATGGAACTGTTCGAATCATCGCATGTTAGCATTGAAATGTGGTCATCTCTTCGGTGAACCATGTGTACGACAATGCCTGGAAAGAAACCAATCATGTCCTGATTGTAGAGCTCCTGCTTTAGTAAACGATGTTCGCATTCTGTTTGCTCGTTTTTTGTAATGATTAATTAGTAATCAATCAACATTATTTGGTCAATTAACCTAATGCAAAATTATAAATGTACACGTAAAATGAAGTTTAATTGGATTGATTCTGTACTTACACTTATTACTAATAATTTTTCATAGTTTTGTCTCAAGAAAATTCAAAATCTAAAATTCTTGACGCTATTTGAATTTAATTGGGGTAAAACAGAATATAAATGTGACAGAGTATCTTCTGTATTTTTTTCAAGATTTTATCACATTTCGTTAATTTGGAAACATTTGATCATCAGTGGTGCGGTGTGCATATCACGAATTGAGTTATTCGGTTTTGCCTGTGACCTTCTTACTGGCCTACAAGTCGTTAGCTATTAGTGGCAGCGCAATATATAGAAAAAAATAAGAGTATAGAAGCGAAACTATTCTGAAATGAAACTCTGAAATGAGGGTATTCAATTCTTTGGCTTTTATTGGTTGAGCTGAACTTTTCGTTCAAGCAGTGCATTTCTCTTTATACCTGCCTGCCCAAAAGGTAGAAGGGTATTATAATTTTATGCCGACCGAAAATGTATGTAACAGGCAGAAGGAAGCATCTCCGACACCATAAAGTATATATATTCTTGGTCAGCGTCAACAGCCTAGACTATCTCTTATAGTCTCTGAGAGGTAGTTGTTCATACGAACAGACGGACATGGCTATATCGTCTCGGCTGTTGATGCTGATCAAGAATATAAATATATATATATATATACGCTTCGCTCCGCTTCGCTTCACTCGCTCACCTCTTTCGCCCCCATCGCGCCACTTGCGCTCATTTATATATGTATAAGAGAGATAGAGAGAGAGAGAGAGATAGTACGCTTCGCTCGCTTACCTCTTTGGTATTTTTTAGTATATTTCCTCCGGGAATCATTTTAAAATATACTAAAAGATACCAAAGGTTCGCTCACCTCTTTGGTATTTTTTAGTATATTTTAAAATCATACCCGGAGGAGGAGGAGCAGAAAACTTTTAGATATAATTGAGATATATATATTTTCGGGTGGCACAAAGTTATAATACCCTTCTACCCTTTGGGTAGGCGGGTATGACAATAATCGCAACAATAAATGTAAACAAAATGTGGGGAGAGACAATTGAAAGCGGAAGAGAATGAGAGAGCAGCTCGAATAGTGGTTTAGTAACAAAGAGTTCGAAAGTGAGCGAACATTTATTCATTATCGAAAATCTCTCTTCTTTTCGTTTGAAAAAATTCTTAAACAGCACTACATGAACTTAGTTTTAAATCTGCTTGCAAAGAAGATCATTTGATAACGTTCCCGTGTGGTGATCTCTTCGGAGACCCATGCTTGCGAAAAAGCCTTTAAAGAAATCAAGATTGCAGAATTGCTGCTTTCTATATACTCAATTTTATTATAATTTTATCTTCATTCTTCTTATAAATTAATTTAGATGGAAAACTTATTTTGTTATCTTATTACTTGCATTAATACAGGTTGAAGATTTGACAAACTTTCATAATAAGAATAACAAATGAAATAATAAAAATTATATGAAAATTAAGTTTCTTACTTTTAATAAATAATAAGCAAGAAAGAAAAAATGCTAAACGCCACAAAAAAATTACGATCGATCATCGAAATATTTTCGACTATATTTTCGAAGACTACTAAAAAATATAATAAACAAGTATAAAAATTACTGTCGAGTGTGCTAGACCGTGAGATACCCGCCGCCCAATTTTACCATCAAAATATTATATTTTTCAAAAATATACTGAAAAATACTAAAAAAATATACTAAAATTATACCAAAATAATATACTAAAATTTTCCTTGTTCGAAATTATTAGCTTGGCGTCACTTTAGTTGGTTTATTGAACACCATTATTATGTCACGGAGTGTCATAGCAATTAACTATGTCACGGAGTGTCATAGCAATTAACTATGTCACGGAGTGTCATAGCAATTAACTAGGTGCAGCTGCACGTGGTAACGCCTTATAAAAATAATACAACAAATTTGATCTCCGTGGAAAAATATAGTCTAATAGTGAGATTTCAGTGTTCAAACAGATGGAAAGAGAGACAATTATCAAGAAATTCAAATGCTTAATCAAAATACACGAACACTCAAACTAGTAAATAGAGTACAGGCCGAAAGAAATTTTAATGCAATAAGAAACGGAATTAAAAGGTGAGGAAAACTCAAGTCAATTGCAAGGGAAAGAGCGCGAGAGAGCAGCATGACAAAAAAGCGAACTTATCAATTTTATCTGTTCCGGTTAACTGATGTGATTCACAATTGGCAATGCCTTGCAAAAATTCTTAAACAGCGCGAGAGAATTTAGTATTAAATCAGCTTGAGTCGCGTAGACATCTTGTGTATAACATAATAAAGTTAAATTTTTAAATTCTGACTTTTATCTCAACAAAATTTAAATTCTAAACGGCATACTTGTAACCATCTGTTGTCTTGTAATTTTATTTGGATAAATGTAGCAACTTTGATATCTCTTCATGATATCGATTCATTTCGTTATTAATTTGCAAACTGAAAAGTAAGATTACAGTCCAAATAAATAATTTACTGAAAACTTCATAGAACATACTATTTACTTTCTTTTTTTTGCAGGTGATAATGTTTGCGTTTTGATTAATCAAACAAAGAGTTCAATCACATTGTTGAATCAGCTTATAACAAGACTACTAAAGAAATGGCCAAATTACATGAGAATGAGGATCTAGATTTTAAAGAAATCTTAAATGTTGCGGTGGAAAATATTAACGATGGGATAAAAAAGCTTACATTCTTGCGGAGACATGTGTGGCCAAATGATCCACAGCCAACCGATGTGTTACCAGATGAGATAAAAGTTAATAATTCTCCTATGCTTCAAGTGGATCAACTTCAGAAAGAGGTAGATACTGCGAAAATCATTATTGCACACCTAGAACACAAAATATCTGAAGAGCTGATTTTGAAACATAAAAATGATCAATATTTAAGAGAGCTTCTAAATGAGTTTGATAAGAGACAAGAACTTCATAGACGCCAATTATATAAGCTTCAATCAAAGCTCGAAAGAAAGGATATGATGTGCCATCAATATGAGTATGAACTTAGGAAAGTGAGGCAAAATCCTGAAATCGTTCTTAAGCGCCAGAAATTACTTATTGATTTGCAATGTCAAGAAGAGCTTCATCTAAGCGAAATAAATAAGCTTCAAAAAGAGCTCGAAGAAAAGGATAATATATGTCATCAGTTGGAGCAAAAGGGGAATGAACATCGTGAATACATTCTAAAGCGCCAACAAGTACAAGATCAACTCCAGGATATCATAGAAACTCAAGAGGGTGAAATTGAGCGACTGAAACAGGAACATAAAACTGAGATGGAGGCTAAGCAAAAAATATGCCTGGAGACAAATAATGAAATAGTACAGCTTCGGGAGCGCCATGAAATCAGCATATCGTGTTCCATATGCATGGAACCATTGAATTCCTCGGATCATCGAATGTCAGCGTTGTCGTGTGGTCATCTGTTTGGTAACCGATGTGTGCAACAAAGCCTGGAAAGAAACCAAATATGCCCTGAATGCAGAGCTCCTGCTTCAGAAAATGACATTCGGATTCTGTATTCTCGTTCAATTGAATGATTTTTTAGAACTTAATCAAAATGAATGACCATTGCTTTTTCCACCCAAAAACAAAATTGTAATACAAAGTTTAACTATTATTTAAAACAGCGAAATGTATTAATTTAATATTATTTGCAAAATAAGTAACATACTCGACAAACAACTAAACATAATAGTATGCAACTAGTAGATTATCAATAGTTATCATTACTTGTTTTAACAATTTTTTGTTCATCAAATGATATACTTTAGCTGAATGCACGATCTTTGTAAATATAATAATTTTTATTTTCGTTTAATTTTGATATTATTGAAAACTGCAAGTAAATGTTGTACTGAAGTCCCATTCGAACAGAATCTACGATACCAAATGATCAATCTGTGACAAAAACAACGGTCATCGAATGCACTGGATGCAGAGGTGAGATCGAGGAAAAGGATAAGATATGCTATCAGCTAGAGCAAAATTAATATATTAAATATGTCATCTGACAGTGAATTTTCTCAATTTCGTCTTCAATTGTTGGATACCAAGAAGAATTTCATATGAACGAAACTGAGAGGCTGAAGCTACAATGTAAAACTGAGTTGGAGGCCAAGGATAAGATATGGCGGTTTTTTTTCGATCTGCATGGGCGGAAGGGGGTGTGGCCAAATCAAAAACAAACTTGATCTGCGTGCAATAATAAGACACGTTTTCCCGAAAATTTGGTTGCTCGTTCTCTTATAGTCTCTGAGATCTAGCTGTTCATACGGACAGACGGGGATGGCTATATCGTTTCGACTGTTGACGCTGATCAAGAATATATATTCTTTATGGGGTCGGAGATGCTTCCTTCTGCCTGTTACATATGTACATTTTCAGGCAGCACAAAGTTATAATACCCTTCTACCCTTTGTAGGGTATAACAATAATCGCATCAACAAATGTAAACAAACTGTGGGGAGAGACAATTGAAAGCGAAACAGTGCGAGAGAGCAGCTCGAAAAATGGTTTAATAACAAAGAGTTCGAAAGTGAGCGAACGTTTAATCTTATCATTTTCGTCAAGCTTATCTGATTCATTATCGACAATCTCTCTTCTTTTCGTTTGAAAAAATTCTTAAACAGCACTACATGAACTTAGTTTTAAATCTGCTTGCAAAGAAGATCATTTGATAACGTTCCCGTGTGGTGATCTCTTCGGAGACCCATGCTTGCGAAAAAGCCTTTAAAGAAATCAAGATTGCAGAATTGCTGCTTTTTATATACTCAATTTTATTATAATTATATCTTCATTCTTATTATAAATTAATTAAGATGAAAAACTTATTTTGTTCTAAGCTAAAAGGTAAAATACCTTTGCTAAATGATATTCAATAATAATTAATAAAGTTATCAATGGTGTTTTTTAATCTTATTACTTGCATTAATACAGATTGAAGATTTGACAAACTTTCATAATAAGAATAACAAATGAAATAATAAAAATTATATGAAAATTAAGTTTCTTACTTTTAATAAATAATAAGCAAGAAAGAAAAAATGCTAAGCGCCACAAAAAAATTTCGATCATCGAAATATACTATATTTTCGAAGACTACTAAAAAATATAATAAAAAATCATTGCGAAATATGCTACGAGGAAAATGATTTGCTTGGTTGCACATTATTAGTTTTATTGAATTCCAATATATCACCGAACATGCACCTGCACTTGATTTAACCATATAAAAGTATATCTTGAATAACTTCAGTATTTATTGTCTGACCATAACTAAATTTGCAGAAATCTTTAAGATTATGTGTACCAAAAATGAACATAGTAATTAACAAGACATTTAGTTTCAAAATAAAGCTTGCAATTCGGTTTGAATGAACTTTCAGGGGGAAGGGGCATGGTAAAGATCTACAACAAATTTGATATCCGTGGAAAAATATAGTCTAATAGTGAGATTTCAGTGTTCAAACAGATGGACAGAGAGACAATTATCAAGAAATTCAAATGCTTAATCAAAATACACGAACACTCAAACTAGTAAATAGAGTACAGGCCGAAAGAAATTTTAATGCAATAAGAAACGGAATTAAAAGGCGAGGAAAACTCAAGACAATTGCTAGGAAAAGAGCGCGAGAGAGCAGCATGACAAAAAAGCGAGCTTATCAATTTTATCTGTTCCGGTTAACTGATGTGATTCACAATTGGCAATGCCTTGCAAAAATTCTTAAACAGCGCGAGAGAATTTAGTATTAAATCAGCTTGAGTCGCGTAGACATCTTGTGTATAACATAATAAAGTTAAATTTTTAAATTCTGACTTTTATCTCAACAAAATTTAAATTCTAAACGGCATACTTGTAACCATCTGTTGTCTTGTAATTTTATTTGGATAAATGTAGCAACTTTGATATCTCTTCATGATATCGATACATTTCGTTATTAATTTGCAATCTGGAAAGTAAGATTACAGCACTAAGTAATTTACTGCAAACTTCGTAGAACATACTATTTACTTTCTTGTTTTTGCAGATGATAATGTTTGCGTTTTGATTAATCAAACAAAGAGTTCAATCACATTGTTGAATCAGCTTATAACAAGACTACTAAAGAAATGGCCAAATTACATGAGAATGAGGATCTAGATTTTAAAGAAATTTTAAATGTTGCAGTGGAAAAGATTAACGATGGGATTAACGAGCTTACAATCTTGCGGGAATATGTGTGGCCAAAGGGTCCATTCATGCAGGAATTACCAGATGGCTCCAAGAAAAAACCACAGCCAGCTCCAAGAAAAATCCATCAGGTGTTACCAGATGAGATAGAAGTTAATAATTCCTCTATGCTTCAAGTGGATAAACTTCAGAAAGAGCTAGATTCTGCGAAAATCATTATTGCACGCCTAGAACACAAAATATCTGAAGAGCTGATTTTGAAACTGCAAAATGACCAAAATGTAAGAGACATTCTAAAGGAGAGGGATAACGAACAAGAACATTATCGACGCAAAATATGGAGGCTTAAAAGAGAGCTCGAAGAAAAGCATATGATTTGCCATCAATTTGAGTATGAACTTAGGAATTTGCAATGTCAAAAAGAGCTTTATCTACGCGAAATAAATAAGCTTCAAAAAGAGATAGAGATAAAGGATAATATATGCCATCGGCTAGAGCAAAAGGTAAATGAACATCCTGAATGCATTCTAATGCGCCAACAAGTACAAGATCAACTTGATAATCAAGAACAATTTCATTTGCGTGACGCGAATGAGCTTTCAATATTGATAGAGGAAAAGGATAAGATATGTCATCATCTAGAGCAGGAAATTGCACAAATGCGATCTGAAAGTGAATTTACTCAAATGCGTCTTCAACTCCAGGATATCATAGAAACTCAAGGAGAATTCCATACGGGTGAAATTGAGCGACTGAAACAGGAACATAAAACTGAGATGGAGGCTAAGCAAAAAATATGCCTGGAGACAAATAATGAAATAGTTCAGCTTCGGGAGCGCCATGAATTCAGCGTATCGTGTCCCATATGTATGGAACCATGGAATTCCTCGGATCATCGCATGTCAGCGTTGTCGTGTGGTCATCTCTTTGGTAACCGATGTGTGCAACAAAGCCTGGAAAGAAACCAAATATGCCCTGAATGCAGAGCTCCTGCTTCAGAAAATGACATTCGGATTCTGTATTCTCGTTCAATTGAATGATTTTTTGGTATTTAATCAAAATAATTGACCCTATGCTTTTTTACCCAAAAAGAAAATTGTAATACACAGTTTAACTATTATTTAAAACAACGAAATGTATTAAATTAAAAATGTTTTGCAAAATAATTTACATACTCGACAAACAAATAAATATAATAAGTAGTATGCAACTAGTAGATTATCAATAGTTATCTTTATTTGTTTTATCAATTTTTTGTTCATCAAATGATATACTTTAGCTGAATGCACGATCTTTGTTATTATTTGTAAAAGGGAGTCTCCCAATAGAGAAGGTGCGAGGCACTTCGACTATGGAGGTCTTTTGTGCCTATAGGCTCTCCCTAGCTAGACAAGAGATGCTCTGCTTCCCTAATGAAGCAGATCAGATCTTTTGTCGAGGAGCGCACAATATGCTCGGGACCTGCGGTATCCACATGCAGATGTTTCCTCCTAGTCCACACCAAGGCTGGACAGTCGCACAGAATGTGTTTGGTTGTCTCGTCGTCCTCTTTGCAAAGTCTGCACTCAGCATCAGAAGACAGACGCATTTTGGTGAGGTGATAGTTCACCGTATGATAGCCTCTAAGAAAGCCAACAAGAAGGTGAAGATCCCTCCTGGAAAGTAAGCTGGTTTTCCGGTCGACCACGGGATTGATAATCTCCTTGGCTGGCCGCATCCCTGGTTGGACCGACCAGTAGCGATCAGTCAACCTAACAGCCCACGTTTTCACAATAGCTGAGATGGTTGACCAACCCATGCCACAGAAGGGCTCAGAGCCGGAAAAAGTAGCTGACGAACCGGCCCTCGCAAGTTCGTCCGCCAGCTCATTGCCCTGGATACCAGAGTGTCCAGGTACCCATAGAAGGGTGACATTGTTACTAAGAGACAGTCTCTGGAGGCAGTTCCAGCAATCGGCCACCAGTCGAGAGCTTACTCTTTTGGAGGAGAGGGCTAAGATGGCGGCTTGACTGTCAGAGAAGATGTAGATGTTCGCTCCTCTAATCCCCTTCTCTAGGATCAGACGGCAGCAGAACTCGATGGCATGAACCTCAGATTGGAAGACTGTGGGCCAGGGCAAATGCCCATAGCAATTGAGGTTTTAGAGTTGGGTCCAAAGATCCCAGCTCCAACCCCCTGATCCGTTTTTGACCGGTCGGTATACCAGTGAATACCGTAGGGGTCGCTGATGGGGTTGCCAGTGTCCCAGTCCTTCCGGTCCGGACGAGGGTTCTGAATTTAGCACCAAAGAAAAGTTCCTTAGTCATAGTATCTGATCTAGTGCAGATATCTATGCCAGGAATGTCTTTGATCAGACTAGCATGTCCTGATTCGGTAGATAGAAGCCCTGATTGGAGCTTGATTCTAAGAAGGCTCATAGCGGCGACTTCTTTAATTTGGATATGCAGCGGAGTCTTTGTTAATCTAATAATAATTATTTTCGTTTAATTTTGTTATTATTGAAAACCGCAATTAAATGTTGTACTCTATTGTATTTTGTTTTTCGATTTATATAGACAGTTGAAAGTGCTGTGGAATATCTTAGGTTTGGTTGGCATTCTGCAGATGTTTGACTGAAAATTATCATACCAGAGTCAACATATATGTATGTGCAGCGGAGAGAAGATGCTAGAGTGCTAAATTCGTAAGTTAGCACAGAAGAAGCCCCATGCGAACAGAAGCTGCGATACCAAATGAACAATCTGTGGCAAAAACAATGGTCATCGAATGCACTGGATGCAGAGTAGAGTTGCCGTCGTTGCATGCAGCGAGTGCCATTTGTTCAAATTGCATTGAAACGGGCAAAATAAATGCCGAAAATACAATTATGGCCGCTGATCACAACACGATCTGCAATGGAAAATACAGCCAAAGAAAGCAAATCAATGGCTGCGTTAAACTGTAATCGGCATTCCTCTATACAGTTGGCATAGCTCATTCTAATGCAAACACCGACACGGTCAAACATTGAAGCTGGCCCAGAACGCAGTCACAGTCACCTTTGGCTACGACTAACGTTGTGGCTGTGGCTGTGGCTCTAGCTGCTGCCAATTGATGGTTATTGCCAATTTGTATGTGGCAACTGAGACGGCATTGGACACAGCAGAACCAGCATATCATTTTCAGCTCTAGGAAGTGGCAACGGCAACGGCAACGGCAACAACAGCAGCAACAACAACAGATGCTGGCGATAATAGCGATAATAATTGTCTTTATCTTTTCAGCTAGAAAGCAGCCACAAGGCCTCTCTAAACACCGGCTACAACTTCAACCAGCCGCTTCTCTATACCGTAGTCTAACAATGAAAATCCATACAATTGCCCCATTTGCCACACTTTCCCAGACCCGCACAAAGAACCAGAGAGCTTAGCTTCGATATTTTATCATAGAAATGGCTAAAACATTTCACAGTGTCCAGTTTGCATTCATTTCGTAAAGCTTGGCAATAAAATTTACAAAAATATGTGTTGAAAACAAAAATGTAGCCATTTGCATATCAAGCAAATTGGGGCGCCCCAAACAAAAAATAATAAGAAAAGCCAACAAGCACTCAACTCGAAATGGAGTCATAAAACTTGATAAATGCTACACATTTGCTCAACTTTTTCCTAAATGATAATACTCTCAGCGAAGCTCTGGAACTTATAGAAATAATAATAAAAACGTAAATTTGTTGTCAACGAAACTGAAATAAGAATGAAAGCTTCATCACAGATGCAAATGAATATATGAGTGTAAACCTGACACATTGGCTTTATTTTAAAATTGAAGCTCAAACATTTAAAAATGTGAAAGAAATTTAATATCAACATAAGTCTTAAAGTCAATAAAAATTATGCATAGGGGTCAACTTATAATACATGGTTGCAAAGTATGCAAGACAATTTTTGCAACGCTAATTTAAGCCAATATGAAGCTCTAACTTTTATTTTAAAAATGTATCGTTATTTATATTTGATAACAGTGACAATTGACATTTGACATTTAATAAACCAAGTAAGAAAGCTACAGTTGACAACAGTTTTTACTGAATGCGGTTGCGGTTGATCTCGCCGAACGCCGAGAGCTTATAGTTATAACCTTCAGTTATTTTGCTTTTTTTTTGGTATCAAATTTACAACAACAACACACACACCTTCCTTTTTCTATAGAACACATTCAGAAAAATAACAGATTATCGGCAAGCAGAGAACGCATTTAGATCCAGAAAGTAAAAAAAACACCCTCGAAATGACACAATTAATTTTCCTACTTGAAATATTTACTTGTTTTGTGTAATAATAGACAGCTTAAATTAATAAATCCAACTTAAATATGCTTAACTTTTGCCATTTTGCTCTACTTGAGTAGCAGAGCAGTCTCAGCCGACAAATAACGGACTTGAAAAGTTGTAAATACGACTTTTTATTGAGGAGTTTGAATTTGCAAGGCATTTCGAAATTTCCGGTGTCACACACAACCTTTGGGCCATTTCCACTTCGTTCCGCACATGTAACAGTGCTGCTTAGCAGTTTGCGCTCACCAATAGCATAATGCAAAAGATCATACCACAGGTTCAGAAGGTGTATGGTTCTAGTTCTTGCATCGGTTATGGTTCATTTGAAAGCTCAAGATTCTCTGGCAAGTGTCTATCTTATTGTTGTTGTAGTCTTCCTGCTGAGCTGTCGTTGTTATTGTTGTTGTTGTTGCTCCTCTTTTCAACGCGTTGTCTGTATGGCAGTAAAACAGTTATGACGCCTGTGTCAAAGCCAAACTACTTTACAATCGGCGCTGCCTCCGCTACGTCATTCATAGATACACACTCACACTCTAGCAGTTTATGTCTTTTTTAATTGAAAACTTAAATTTGAAGCGACATGGAAAGGCTTTTATCTGCGCCGTAGTCAATGTTACGGGCGCTGGGCCAGCGCTCCTCTGCCTTCCTCTGTCCTCCCTTCCTCTCATCGATCCCTTGGTCGGGGCACGCTTCACTCTAGGTTCTAAGTGGAGTTGTAGTTGTAGTTGCAGTTACAGCTACTGCCTGGGCTACTGTCTGCTTGTCAGTGTTGAGCTCGAAATGATGTTGATGATAAATAAAGTAACGAGTTGGCATTAAAATGATGGCAGCCACTATACGAATATAGTTGACGGGGTGTGGAGGGTGATCGAGGGGTGACGGTGGGAAGTTGGAGTCTCTGCCACAGCCACAGCCACATCCACTCGACTGACAATGACAAGCAAACGTTGGCGTTTATTAATAATTAGGTTGACTTTCCAGCATTGCTCGTGCTCAAAGCTCATTATAATTAGAAAAACTTTTTAGGTACAGTGAAAACTTGCTACAATGAGCTACTAAAATTTTTATAACTTTTGAATTTTGTTTGTTTTTATTTTATTTATTACTACAAGTATCTACTATTCCTATTCCTTCTATGATTATTATTACTACTATTTCTACTACTACATAATAACTACTATAGATAATATTAGTAACCACTACAATTAAGAATAATATCTATCAAAAACTATTTCTAGTAATACTATATACTACTACCTAATACGATTTGTAACACCATCTATGAACTTAAATAAATACTAATTCTATCTAATAATAATATAACTATTAATACTACTAATTTTACTAATATTAGTACTATTTCTATTACTATTACTATTACTTCTAAAACTATCTAAAAGTACTACGTATCCTAATACTATTTACCACTATAACAAATACTATCTACAACTATTTCTATATACACACAAATATTGAAATCAGGTTATATAAAGTATGTTGATTCCTTGTGATTCTAGTTTATTTAATATATTGTTAATTTCAGTTTATCTTTCAAATTCTTTACTGTTATGTCGACTACTATAAATATATAAATGAATCATTTAAATGCGTATAATTTTTCATCTAGCACTGTAGTCAGGCTTGACTGTAGCTGGAAACTAGTTAAATCGTTACATCAAATTAAGTCGAAACTCTTTGGGGTTCTTTCTCGCTCGTTGTGTCTGACAAGTGCAATCAACGGCTGCCGCTGATTTTCTCCCTGGTAGCTCATAAAACTTGCCACAAAATTCATATTCATCAACTTAAACGGCATGCCCCAAGTACTACAAGTGGAGTCCACTATACGACCATACTATATAGTATACATATGTGTGGACGAACACGCACAGTTCGGTCTTGTAATTACCCATCGTTTTTTGGCACAATCTTGACCACCTCGTTAAATGTTGGCGCGGTGGCTTTCAAAGACCCAAAAAGCATCAGGTTCCAAGTGCCAGCCCCCAAAAATTGCCAGTCGAATAAGACCTGTGTAGTTGTTGTTGGTTCATTGAAAACAAGTTCATTTGGAGCACAATTCGATCGTTGCTCATTTCAATAAAACGTTTTTTGCACTCAAACTCAGATTACAACGGGGGGTTTGTTAACCGTCATAATCATTACCGGAAAGCCTGTTGCGCCTTCCTGTTTTCGTGCCACATGCGGCATAACAACACGTAACACGTATTGAAGCAAGATCATACAGTAAAACTGGGTTTATTGTTATGTTTTCATACTTAACTTATCAATTTCATTTAGCTCCCGAGCTCAGGCGCTGCTCAAAGTGTAAAGCTCATGGGAATGCAGAGGTTTCATTTTAAAAGGTTTCAGAACTACTCCATACTTAAATCTTTTCTAGATCTTCTTGTCCACATATCACATCTCTGGTAGTTTTCTTATTTTGTAAGTTTTCGTTTTCCGCATAGAAATGAAATTTGCATTTTCGTCTCTTTTCTTGGGGTTTCTCTTCAGTTTGCATAACAAAACAAATTACATAGAAGTTGGCAATAAATAATGCACAGATTTATTGCCTTCAGCTGATGGTTTATCCTTATGCGACAGTCGAGAACTAAGCGTTTGCTATCGACTATAAATAAAAAGTCTTCATAGGAGTATAACTCTTTTGCATTGGCGTCAGATGCCGCTCTCTCAGGCAGCTGTCCAATTTCTTAAATGCCCGATACACCAAACAAAGCAAATACACACATATAGTGTGTGCACACCCAGACTGAGGGCCGCCTGCCGCTGTCAATGTCAGCACATCAAAAGTTGTCAAATATCAGTTATCAGCAGGCAAAAGAAACATGCCCCAAACACACACAAAGAGAAAGAAAAAGAGTCCCGAGTCCAGAGTGCCATATATTGATGTCCAGTTGGTTGTCAGGAGTGTCAGGGAAAGGGCGAGGAGCGGACACAAGAGGGGCATGCAACAACAGACAAGCAGTCGACCAAGCCAGCAACTGACTCTGACTGACAGTTGACAGTTCAGCCAGGGACTGTTTGGCCTGAGTACGAGTACCAATGGATCTGCTTGCTACCCTTGATAGCAGCCAAGCTGTCTACTGGATCCTTCAATTTGTTGTAGTTTTTGTTGCTGTTATTATTGCTGTTAGCATTGTTTTATTTGTTGTTCTTGCCATACATATCGGGGCAACCTTTGACAATTAAGGCAAAAGCAAAGTGTGAAAACGTATCGCAAAAGGTTGCCAATGAAATGGAAATAAGATAATGAAAAAAGAAGAGGGAACACGAACCTCAAATCTTATCCAGGAAGAACGCTTGGTTGCTGCTCTGAGTTAGAGTAAATTAAATACTCGTGGCGAAGAACCGAGTAAATCACATATTTTTGGTGAGATATGAAAATAAAACCATCGTCAGTACCATCGCTATAAACTTGACTTTCCTTTCTCTCAGCTTAAAGTCTATTGAACATTGAAGTTGATATGCCAGTTGTCAGTTGGCTGCTGCGAAAAGCATTCTTTAAGTTGGTCCAAAATTAGTTCTTCTTTCTATGTGGCATCAATTTATTGTGCTTGGCCTACGCATTCATTAGAAGCTTCCTATGTTTGGGTGGCTGGCACATTCCTTGGCCACGGACATGGCCACAACTCACAGACACGGCTCTACCGTCCCAACATCCCCGGCTAGCAGGTATTCATTTCAACGCTGGCCGAGCTCGTAAAACTGTCAAAATGCACCGGCTACCGGACGATGGCTTCTATATACTCGTACTTGTACTCGTACTCTTACTGTACCACTGCACATATCCCAACTATCTATTTGTCTGCCTGTCTGTCCGCCTGTCTTTTCGACTTACTGCTTGCTGTCTGTTGAACTAGCTGGCGGCTTGAAATGCTATCTGCGCCACACATGCAACAATTAGCAAAACAAACGCGATATCATAAAATAATATTAATTTGTAAAACAATCGCTAGCGTAAACAACAACCTCGCCAATCCTCCAAGTTTAGTTTCAGGTTCATTTTCAGTCACAGTCTCAGACTCAGTCTCAGCTTCAGCGGCAGCCTCGGGTACTCCTTGGCTCTTCCAGGTATTCCAGGCACCCCACAATTAAAAGGCAGCGCCGCTGACGTCGCGACGTCGCAGCGAACGCCGTTGCGCATGCGTAATAAGCACTTTTCCGTCTGACAACACAATAAAATGTCATGATATGCCCCACGCTCAACGTTCTACGCTCTGTGGGATCCCGTCTCCCCGGTAGAGCCTGGCCTGGCTCTGAATGCCAAGCAAGGCCTTGCTGCCTGCCGCCTGTCCCTCCATCGCCCGCTCTCTGTCTACTAACTAGTACTCGTATTTGTTTTCAACTTGTCCAAAACTATGGCCACTGTCAAGTATGAACTAGCAGTGTTGCCATATTTTGCAAAGTAAAAACTCTAGATTTGTAAAACTTTTAAAGTAATCAAAATAATTATTGCATAATTTCAAAATATTTGTAATTTCAATTTAACAAAAAAATATATATGTTTATATATCAAATTTAATGATAATAGTGATTATAGTTTTAAATATCGATAATAATAATTTTCGCCAATTTACCAAGCGGGATGAAGCACTGTTTATAAGAATGAGTTAAAAATGCCAAGTAACCAACACTGGTAGCTACCGTCGACTGTTGGCAGTTGAGTTTTGTTTTGTATGCACTTTCGGGGCCTTTTGCTCATTCTTATAGCATATAAATGTCTCGGGTTGCAATTAAAATCAATAAATCGGTAACTAGCCTGCCAGCTGGTTTATAACCGTTGCATTGCATAGCGGGGACTGACTTGTTGTTGTGGTGTGGAAGTCCACAGATGGGCAGTTAATGTGGCTCTTCGCGATTAAAAAATAAAACGGTAACCGCTTAACATTTTATTATGGTTTAACCAGCATAAAGTACGATTTTTAAATATTCGAATTGGAGTATTATTTGACAGCAAGCTGAATATATTCTCTTTATTTTCACTCACAAACTGTATATTCGTTGCACTATATATTGATTGCTTAAATTTCTTTTATTAATGTGTTTACATAGAAGCTATTTTGTTACTTGTGCTCTTATGCTAAACTGCTGTTTATCAGATCTTTTCTCGTACCCTAGATAACAAGAGCTGTGATCATTCTTTTCTTATGTTAATCTGCTCGCATAAATACTGAAGAACTTTATCACTTGACACACTTGTTGTGCTATTCTCTACTTTGTTTTTATCAGTGCCGTCATAATTCAGTCAACAGTTGAATCCCAGACTATTGGGGACATTCTCATGTTACTAGCCACCCTGGTGATATTTGATCTGTTGCTCTTCGCTGACAAGCACCGAAGATTGATAGTCTCTGAGTCTGATCTTCTGCTGGCCGCCTCCAACTTCGACCCTATTCGCTGGCTGACTAACTGACAGACTGTGATATTTGGTCTGATTATGGCTGGTGACAGGTGACCGGTGTCAATGGCTGGACACGATCGACAGAGATCGGCCACCAACGTGTGTGTGCAACTCCTTAAAAAGTGTGTGTGTTTGTTCGCCTTTTAATCGCTGCCAATGACGTCTTGAATGATGCCTCACTTATGTGTGAACCTACCAAGCTGCTGTCAATAGCTGCTGTTGCCTGTTTGTTGCGATCGATAGAGATGATCGCTCTGGCCTGCCAATAGAATTGTCCAGGGTATGGTTAGTCCAGGGCTCAAGGCAGCAGCTCGACTCGCTGCTTTAGAACATTTTGTTGATCATGATTTTTTTTTTTTTTTGAGTTGACAAGATGTCACCGCCGGCGATCGTTGATCGTCGATCTGAACGAACGTCGCGACGTTCTTAGAGTGTCTCAGCCTCCATGTTGCGTCCTTGTTGAGCAACATTTTCTTCTAGTTTTTCAGTCGCTTCGTTTTGTTTTTCTGCAGCAATCACTTTCTATGCTTGATCGTTGGCTCACATCGATTGATCGCAATGCAGCTGATAAGCTCGAGCTGCAAGGCCTTAAACGTGGTGCTGCAGGTGCCACATTTTGGACATGCTTTGCCCCAGGTGCATGTTAACAAGAACTGAACTGAATGCTGTCTTGGAATTTTAATCAGCTGGTGCAACATTAATGTTTGTACAATTACATGCCACGCTTGATGCCACTCCGCCTCCGACCTCGCCTGAGAGATCGCATCGGATCGTTCGTCACAAGCGATTGGACACCCAACAGTCAGCAGACAGCAGTTGGGTAGTGCAACCTTTGCCTTGCCCATGCCATGCTCTTGGCGCTGAGAGAAACCTTCGAAATGCATTTCAAATGCTTTTGCCCAAACACTTTTTATTTCTATTTGTCGACTGCCATACCCTGTACTTGCCGCATAAGAATGGCTAGTTATAGTTATTCAATTATTAATCCAAATAATGTAATTCAATTAGATGAAGAGTTTTTTATGGTTTAAAGTAACAGCTTGGTAATCGATCAATCAAATCTCACTATTTTCGATTTTAATGTAATTCATATTTCTTAAGCATTGAATTCAGTTGATTATTGAATTTACGTATTAACTTTGTGCCTTGAGTATTTTCTGAATTTCTTATAACAATCGGACAGTGAGAACAGATACTCATAATCTCCTTCTGCTTGTACACCTTGTTAGGGTATCTACTAGTCATTCAATCTCTCCTGTACACACTTTCATGTTCTATGTGCCGCCTTTGCCATTCATGCGTTAAGAATCGCCTTCGACTTTTGTCCATTTGCTGCAGCGCCGTCAATTTGCAGTCCCCAGTTGAGGAAAGACGCTGCTGCTCCTGGGCAGAGCCTATTGCCGGCTCAGTCCCTTGATTTGGGGTCTGCTTTGTTTGCACTTCTCGGTCTAGACTTTTTGTTCTCCATGTGTGTGTATGTGTTTTGCTCCATTTGAGGTGGAGAACTTCCGCGATTGCCGTGCCCAGTGCTCAGAGAGGAGACGCGGTCAGTGGAGCGAGAAGCGGTCTGTTTCTGTTTCGGTTTCGATGTGGATGTGGATGCGGATGAGTTGCCAGTTGGAAGAATACGAGAGCACGGTCTATGGACACACTGCGTGCTGTTGGGCAATTCCATAAAGTGTTTTATTTAATGGAAAATCTTTCAATTGTGGAAAATGGTGTTAATTAGACGCCATTAAGATCATAAATTAGTCGCTACAAACGATTATGACGCGATTGTTGTTGTTACTCATTATTCGTGTTGTTATTGTTGTTGTTTCTGCTGCTGACGTTGCTTTTATGCCGGCATTTCTACAAAGTGCTTTCTTCTACTTCCATCCATCCAAACGTACATACTACTCGTACGTGTATGACTCTATATGGCTAAGTGCTGGATACATGTTTGTTTTACGGTACATTTGCTGTTATGACTTTACTTATAGGTTATGAGCAGATGTTTGATTTAGGAAAGTGATTTTAATGGCTCTGAGAGCAGCGGGCAAATGAAAGCTGCTGCTGGAGAAAGGCCACAATACTCGAACTGAGTTAAATAACTCTTTGAATAGCAGTTAACTAGCTAAGTCAAGTTCACAAGTTTTTACGAGGGAAATGTTATGTTAATGTTAAGTTTAATGGTAATGCTAATGTAAATGAAAGTAATAATAACACAGTTTATATGTGTACTAAGAGAAATGTCTCTAATATTGTATTTTGTAGATAATAATGCTAGTTATAGTTCTAATGATTAATGAATGTAAAGTAAAGTAATGATAGTAAAGTTTAATGGTGATAACTAAGTATGCTAATAAAAAAATAATATAATAAACTATAATACCAGATGTAAACATGAATGGAATTTGCAATTTTAATCATTTCAATGCTAATAAAATATAAAACATACATCCAAACATTCTAGTTAATGATAATGTGAATGCTATTTAAATGCCCTTAGTAATATTAATATTCGTGATTAAGCTGATGCGGTTGCTGTTTCATAATAAATTATCGTAATAATAATGATAATGATGATAAATAAAATTAAGCCCCCATGAAATTCGTGTACCTCCCACTATAAAGACGGGTTCACTGCTCCCTTCAACTAGGCAGCGAACAAGCATCGAGCACATTCCTCGGCTAAAACATCACATACACATCCTCACAAGCACTTGGAAGTGCAGCTTCATTTGCATGCTCAACCCACACCCACTGGCCGGAACGAGAGCTACATAAAGCTAATCAGTGATCACACTTAAGGTACTTCGTTGCTGTCCAGTCTGCCCTAATTGAAGCAGCCATCGACAGGAGGAACCAAAGTGCGCGGCAGACAACAGGAGGCAGGCTAGCAGGATACCTCGTATTTGTAGAGGCCAATCGCTCATTATCAGTTGTTTGTTGCCGCTGCGATTGGTAATCAAGGTAGGCGTGCAGATTTGTCAAGCGGCAACAGCATTATATGTAGGTTAATTCCGCGCACAACTCAAGATATGGTCCAGACACACGTCCAAGGTGCACACATGGTGCTGGCTTCGCATTGCAGTTAGAGATGGAAGTGTGTTGATTCTTAAATGTATTCAAAATCGATGAAATTCATGGTGCCCATAAGTCCTTATTAACTATGTTTAATGACGGGCATTTTAACAAGTGATTAAATTTTTCAATGCTCCATTTCGGGTTGAACAAAAATCTTGATTCGAGTACATTTTGCTGAATATAAAATATTTAGATTTTAAACAACTTTGAATCGAATTCATTTTGTAAATATGTTGTAGAATTAATTTTGTTTAATTTTGATGGAGTTTATTTGTTTATGTGTATTACCAATTAATGAAACTTGGCATTTTCTAGTTGTCTCTAGAAATTTATATTGCCTACGAGTAGATCTTAAAGAGATTTTGAGTGTAGTTGTGATAGCTCAATGCTCGATCGCGTGACACGCTGTCTTCTCTAGCTGCAGCCGCTTTGATTAGCATTACAAATGATTCGAGTAATGTGCACTTAAGCGGTCGCAGTGCATCGTCAACCCTCTAGTTGCACTCGCAAGGAATCTTGCCTCAGTCTCGCTAGACGACGCAACAACGACTTGAGTCGACTCGGCTTTATCCTAGACAGAGTGACGTGTGTTCTGGATATGGCCATGGAACGCATTGCGGCAAACCCGATGACTTGCAATTCATTTTCGGAGTTGTCTGTGTGGGCAACGGCAACTGGCCAAAAGATCTTGCAGCCTGTGGCGCCTCGGGCTGGAGACGAGTATGCAAAAGAAGCGACGCTCACATTCACACTTGCCCAACTCCAACGCGACTCCTCATCTCACCCCTCGAAGCTCATCCTCAGCTGACTGCCTGGCTAGCTGGCAGGCAGACAGTCTGGCCGGGCTGTGGCTCAGTTCAGTTCCAGCCATACGACCATAAAATATCGGCATTTTATTAGCGCGTGCATCCCATTTGCCGCTTTTCATTGCGATTTTAAAAGTGTTCCCGTGTTTTGATAGCCGCACTATCAGTGACCCATGGAAATAAATGTGGCCTATAGAGATAATGCCTTCCTGCGCTCTGCTTCGGACAGCTTGCAGACGTCTCTCCTGATCCAGCTGCTGGTGCTGGTGGTGCACATCAGTGGTGCACACATGCCTAATGAAATATGGCGCAATAATGCCGCATAACGGCTATTTAGGGCCACTCATCGCTGTTTCCCCTGGCTTAATCACTGGCCTAAGCCCCGCATCCAACTCTAAAGCGTCGCTCTTGACGCTGCCGTGTGGATGGTGATGTGGTGTGCACCACAATTCCACTGCCAGAGCACCGCAAATTAACTACACATCAAACATAATCATTTGTGAAAGCTCGGGACTGGCCTGAACAACACCTACGGTGTGTCCAGTCTGGCAAATTATTTAAAGACTCGGCGATCGTTGCCAAAAATACAATCAGACAGCGTAATAATGCTGCAGCTAATCGACTACGATATACCCTGTATGTAACAAGAGGGACGTGCGAAAGATATGCAAGAAAAGCGACTTAAATAATCAAAATAAAGTTGTCAGCTAGAGTAAATTTATCGAAGCAAATATAAAGAAAGACTTATTGAAAATCCATATAGTTTTTTTAGGTCAAGTTGTTTATACCCTCAAGAGTGCATGTAGAGCATCATAATAATAAACTCACACTGTCCGACCTTGCTAGAGAGCCGAGAATTAAGCTTTGAGCGTCTCTCCTCCAATTGGCCAGTTGACAACAAAATTTTTGGTGGACCGCCCGCCACAAGCGATAATTCTTATGGTGCTATGACAACTAAATTGCCATGGCCGTATTTGCCAAACTGAACTCGAAGAGAACCCTCTGAGCCCAGCACCCTATGTTAACTCAGTTGCCAGCTATTGCCCAAAACTGAACCGGCAGAAAGAGTAGAGCAGAGCAGGGCAGAGAGCTGTAGCAGATAATTCGCATGATGATGAATTCCAGCGAAAAAGGGCTAAGTAAATGGTATGAAGGAGTTTCTTGGTTCGATTCGAACTCTTCTGTTTTGGGGTTTGACTGTAATTGCTGGCCTCAGAGTGTTCCAACAACTGCAAGTCCGATTCTTAGTCTCATTCTCAGTTTGGGTCTGCGTCTGAATCGCGGGTCCCACACATCCAGTTAAGTCAGTTGAGTTCTCACTTTTGTGTATAAACTTTAGCTTCGTTTATTTGAAAATTTCTTCATTTTTCGGAATTTAGTAATTGCCAGCTCTCTGACTGGAGCTGGAGTTGCAGCTGTAGCGGCAGCTGAAGTGGGGGGAGACTTTTAGGCACTTTTGGGGCTTGCGGGTTGTTTGCTGATCTTTTACTGATTTTTCGGTGCCTTTTTGGCATTGTTGCTGCTGCTTCTGGCTGGAACTGTTATCATTGCTCGCTTGGTGCCAGTGATTGCCACTTAAACCGTTAAGCAAACGCCGGAGTGTGGGTAAAAGGCGGTGGCAGCTTGGCGACTTTGTTTTGCAAATGACTTTGGGGCTTGGTTTCCTTATTTTCGTATTTTTTGGGTTTTCTTTTTTTAAACGAACTTGGATTTTGCTTGGGATGGGCATTCAGCATTCTGCTTGCATTCCAATGCACTTAACGCATTCCCAACTCAGATAAGTTTCAATTACAAATTGGGTTCGTTGTTTTTCAGAGTTTTAATTGACAATGCTGGCTGCGGTCGATATGGATCTGTCTTCAGATAGGCAGTATCTTCTCATCTGAGTATCAAGTGTTGCCCTCATCTGAATGCGACTTTCTTTTCATATACTTAAAGTACTACGAAAGAGTCTATTTAAAAAATGTTCAAGCTGAATAAACTGCACATGTATTTAAATGATGTATAATTTTATTACTCAGCTCGCAAGGATGATTTATGTTGCAACCTATTGAGTTTGCAACTGGTTGCCAGATAAAAACCTTCTGTTTCTGTGGTATGTATTTGCTAAAATGTTAAACGCATTTCTTTAAGTCTTCCCAAGAGCACTTTTCTTAGTTTGTTGGTTATGCGTCGACATTAGCATTAACCTTCATACAGAGCGCGCTCGTTAGCAGTCCATGGGCAATCATGGGCAATGGGCAATGGGCAATGGGCAATGGCCACTTTAACAACAGTGCTCTCCATGAGCACGAAAACTAAAAGCAAAATAAAATACACGCATTTTACATGCTCGTAAACGTGTGTTACATATGCAGACGACAGCGGCAGGGGAAGGACGGTTGGGGGATGGGGGCTAAGTTCGTGGCGAGGGGTTCTTGAAAATATATAACTTCAACTACTTTATGCATAAATTTAGCAAGATTGCGAAGCTACCCCATGGCGAGCTAATGTTGTAAATTATAAATATGACACCTACTCCTAGTCAAAGGCAAAGGCACAGAAACCCGGCCCAAAAGCCGTGGGCAGGCAGGAAGGCCAACAGGCTCGTTGGCCAACTCGACTGGCTGTTGGCCGACTTGGCCGACTGTCTTGCCACAGATGCCTGAAATTTATACGCGCCGACACACGCACACACACACACACACACACACACTCTCTCTGCAGTGACAGGAAATATCCTTAGCCATTCTTCGTCTCCAAATGGTGCTGGCTGCGCCGGCGGCGACCTAATTGGTTGCCAAGCAGCGGGAAATCGCCGCCGGAACGCGCTTAATTAACCAAAATGCATTTCGGGTTTAGATCGACCGCTTCGAACTTGGCCAATTGCCAAAAGACCCAAAACCAACAACACTAGCACCACTCTCTGACCTAGGCTGCATACCGCAAAACTCCTCTACTTAGATATGCATTTCGAGTCCGCAATTGGTAGCCGAAATTCAAAGCTAAAATCAACTCATTACAGTGTGTAGCAAGGTCAAGTGTTGCACTACTATGTATTTGTAAAAAACAATTGTCAAATATTTAATTTGATTTAACTGTATTTTTACAATTATTATATATAGTGAGGTTATACTATAGTTAACACTGAAAGCCTCTCAGCTTCTTTATTTACAATTTAATCTTTACTGTGTAGTTACTGTTTTTTGTTGATTGAAAACAGTTTGCTTATTGAAATTAATTGAATTAAATAACAAAATTTATAAATTAAGAAATCAATTGATCCATTTAAAAACTGATAAATTGTAATAGAATAGACTTCATGCAAAAGTTAATTTGAATATTGCAATTCTGCTGTATGTATTGGAACCAAAAGAGAGCAGTCTTTTGCTGAGCAGTGTGAGCCAATTGGAAAACTGCGTCTGCTTTAGATGTGCGGCTGGCTACGCATGCGACTTGGACTTGCCCCTGGCCCCGGTACCAGCGCCTACTCCAGCTCCTGCTCATGGACCTGGCCTTGGGTTTGAGTTTTATATTTGCTCCTGTGGGTTCAATGTTGGTTGCATGCATTGTTTTGTTTGTTAGCGGAAGAATGTAACGGTGCTTTATGGTAAGTTGGTCGCCCGATGGTGGCCAACTGATCGCCTATTGCGTCGCCTGGTCCCCCAACTCCCCTTGCTCCAAGGTATTGGCCTCTTTCCACACACACACACACACATACAGCTAAGAGATGCGTGTGTACTTTTTTGTGGTTGTGCCTTTTGGTTTTTCAAAACGCAGAACAAAGGCCAATTTTCAGCAGATTTAATCACGCGCGAGAGCGGCGACGGCAACAATGGGTTAAGAGTGTTTGGTAAGTGGCAAACGCATTAGAAAAGACCACGAAGAGGAAGAAGAGGCAGCAAAAAGTAGAAACTAGCGACATGGCATTGGAGCATTTGGAGTTAACCAACTGCGCCGATCAAAACAAGCAACCAACAAAGCCTATCGACAACTTCGACTGCATTCTCTTTGGCATTTCATTTTTCCGCTTTGGCTTTTCCAATGAAAAATAATAATAATTGACAGGCCGGCAGCCCAGGCAGGCGCTGTAGCGATGTGGGAATTTGGATTATTAACGAATTGTTGTTGTCTGTTTTCAGAGGACAACAGCACAAACAACAAACAGGACAACAACGAGGCATTTGCAAGCGGCAGACGCATTAAATTTATGTCCTAGACGAGGGATGGGGCTGCTATTGTTGCACTGGGGGGGAGGGGAGGTGCCTCGATCACGTATGCGACGCAATTAAATGACAATTCTTTAGCTACTTTGCCGGCCAGTTGCCAATTGGCATGCGCTCTTGGCCCTGGCAGCATCGCTCTTTGCCAGCCATCTAGCCAGGCAAACTAAGGCATAAGAATGATGCTAACTATTTAGCGCATCCAGCAGATACAGTAGCTGGCTAAAGGCAGAGCTTGTTGCCACATCCCACTGGCAACTTGCAACTGGCAACAAGCTGCCACTGAGTGTGCGCTAAGCAGCTGCCACGACAATTAAATCTTTTGCAGTTGTTTAACCTGGCTTCAGACCGCAGTGCCGAGATTCCGAGACAGAGAAGACTGCCTCTGATTAAGGGCTTCATGGGGCATAGATTGTCTTGCGGATTGTTGACGGTTGTTGTTTGCCAACAGGAACAGCAACGTTTGGCATAACTGAACTGGCTGCCCCAAGCAAGACTCATTCAATGTACACAGCCAAAGAGTGTGCTAAAAAGCTATTAAGCTATGCTCTAAATAGGCGCTTAAGCTATGCTAATGCTCGTCGGCAATAAAAGGGGAATCATTCTAAAAGACTTGTTAATCTTTTTAACTAAAAAAGTTATGTGATATAATAGTAGTTAATAATCAAAAATAGTTCAAATATTTCAGCCATTGTGGTAAGAATAAAAATGATGAGCAAATAAGTACTTTCTTAGATTTCCAAAGTTTAGGTAATATAAATTACTTTCGAAAGCGAAAAATAAATCAACAACAACAATTATTTTGAAGTCTAGAAATTGAAAAAATAAGTCAATGTTTCCAGTAGAAAATAATAACAAAAAATATATAAAAAAACCGAGAAACAGTTGGAATAAATTGAATACTGTTGAATTTTTTATGGTTCAGAAGAAGTTAAATTTGCGCAAAAGAAAATTGTAGACCTTCTGAACTGTGCTTCAATCTAAACGAGTATATCTGCGTTGTAAAGCGCAAATCGATACAGCTTCTAACAATTTGCTACCTATGAACACATTTTTTTTACTCCGAGCAGAATGGCCATTGGCGGCCCTAGCCTTGGGCATGTTCTAATCAAAAACTGCCCTGCAGCAAAACACAAGACGGAAGTGAAAACTGCCGACAGTCGGCCGGCCAGGCCAAAAGAAAAACCCAAATATGGAAATGTTTACAAATTGCAGAAGACGCGATACTGGGTCTGCAACGGAGACCGAGACTGGGATTTGGGATTGGGATTGGAGAACTGGCATGATGATACGCAGTTCGGTTGGTGGCCAATGGTCAACAGATTTTCCACTGTACAGTTGCTGCTCCAAAAGTGCACAAAAGCAAAGCAGCAACGGGATCTAGAGCGGAGTTATAAGTTTACCATTTTTTTTTTGAAAAGTCGTAAGTTAAACAATAAAATGTACAGTCTACTAATCTAATCTTCAATAATAAAATAAAATGATGTAACATTTTGTGCGTATCGTGAGTCACGTGCTCAGCTCTAAATGGCGAGCCTAAACATACTCAGAGGCAGAGTGAAAGGTTGAGCATATGTTGGCGATGCCGATACCGACACCGATACAGAGACCCAACGTCTCATCATCATCATCATGGTCGTCGTGGTAGTCGTCATCCTGCTGGCCTGTTGGCCGTCAGTCGCTTCACTGGCGGCGCATCCTTTGGCTTGCCTATTTTGTAAATTCGTTAGTGCTGCTGAAATATGTTGATTGAATTTTTCGGGAGCAACTGCATTTGATTATAACGACGACATGGCCAAAGAGCAGGCCAGAGCAGACATAGACCCAAAGCCTGCCAAAGCCGACCAGATGCAGACGCACCAAAAATGGTCAGCAAAACATGGTCAAAAAGAAGAAGAGCGACGAGTGATTGTTATCGTAGGCAAATGCATAAAATAACACACACACATACTAAGCTTATGTAGTTTAGATACGCGCTGCCAGTGGCAGCTGGCAGGTCAAAGGTCAGCATTTGCATATGCGCAGCCAGAGCGAACCCATTTCCTGCCAAGATTTATTAATTCCCAAACAATTTACAAGTGATTTACACTTAATTAGCGGCACCCGGTCGGCGAAAGTTTCCAATCGCGTGGGTCGCTTCCGGTGGTGGTGATGACGCGTATTAATTGTTCAAAAAACGAAAATACCACAAAACTTTAATTTATTGTTTTAAGCCAGAGTTCCCATAACCCAGACTCGGACTGTTGCGTTGGCGGAAACACTCGTACCTCGTGGCCTAAAGACCCGGCTCGATAAGGTATTTTATTGTCTTATTACAATTAGAATTCAAGACATTCAATTGGCCATTTGATGTGGGCCGCACTGATCACTGATAAGCCACAATCAACCCAACAATCGCCCAGTCAAAAATCATATATTAATCGCCCCTCTCTCGCTTTCGCTCTCTGAATCGTGTTGAGTCGCTTGTGTAGGTGCCATGCCTCTTGTGTTTATTTTTATCAATCATGTTTTCGGTTTTTATTGCTTTATTTTGTGGTCAGTGCCGAGTGGGTGACGCTGCCGGATTCCGGGATGCGGGCGACTGTCGACAGTGGACTGGTCGACTGGTTGGTCGGTCGGCTTAGCCGCAAAATGACTTCATTAACTTATATTTCATATTTTTCGTATTCCGCGAACAAATTAAGCCGAAATGCACAACATGAGCAGCCAAGCGGCATCCAGCAGTAACATTGTGCTTCTTGCCTCTGCCTCTGCCGCTGCATCTTCGCCTCTTCTTCTGCTTGGCACTGAGCCGCTAAAAGCGCTGTTAAAAACTTCATTATGAGTGTCATTTTCGCATGTTCAGCGATTTAAGTGTGACATATTTCGAATTTACTTGGATGTAGGTCGCCATTATCGCTTGCTGCAAGGAGTCGAATATAAACAGATACATAACATATATATATACTTTATATATATGATATTTATGTTTATTCCACGATAATGCATTAAGATTGCGTAAATATCGCGATAGAGTTGTCAACTGCAGTAACTGTCTTATTTCCTAGTCTCCATTTAAAGCGCGAGCGAGAGCAAACATATTTATTAATATTTTTACCATTTATATTATAGACTAGGAAGTGTGCCTGCCAATTCGCCTGTTGGCAGTTTTTTATTCGCTACCCATAGGATAAAGGATTTTATAGGTTTCTGTCCACTTGGGCTTAATATTTTCGACTCGATGTCGATATTTACAAAGTAATTTGACTATTAGACATACGATTAGGAGAAACGTGTTTTCTTTAAAAAAGAAAGCCACAACAAGTATGTTAATTGTTGTATTTATTATACAATAAGTTAAGCAGTGCGGCTTGAATTTGCTTGGAAATTTTCATATACAATTTAAAACTGTAAATTTGAAAGAATTGTTTATTATGTGGTCATATTTCGAAGAATTCATCCATTCGAGAATACCTGTGCTGAAATATGTTCATATTGCAGAGTCTTAATAATCAGATGAAATTCTAAATCTCTATGAAAGTTGTTTATAATAAACTAATAAAAATGTTAGGGCCGCATTAGGTGTTCCTTAAAGAAGAATTCGTTTTAATCATATTCTACATTATTGCTATATTTTCTATTATGTTCGATCAAAGTAATGACAATCATTCTGTCGTGGTGAGGTTTATCACTATTCTATATTTCCTAACTGTCTGCCGTACCTTATATTTTGATATTTCAAACAAATTATTTTTTTGTTTATCACAAGAAGGAATCTAATATTCCCTTATTTGCTTTTTACCTTAAGTCCATCTCCATCCTTTGGCTTACATATCCTAATCCTGTGCCACCGGAAGAACTTGCACAATTGTTCCAATCAGAATCACAAATGAAATATAAACAAACTCGAGCAGCTTACGAATTTGTCTATGCAATTTAAACCCGGATCAGGATGCCAGTTCGACAATTGCGAGGGAGGAGACGGCGAGCTACTTGAAACGTAATCGACAGTGCAGCACTTGAATGACCAACTGGTCGACTGTTGGCCTGCTTGGATGGTTGTATGGTTGGATGGTTGTATGGTCGGACTGGTCGACTCTCGACCCTTTCAATTATTTGCTGTTGGCTCTACCGAAAAATGCCGAAAAGCAAAACAAATGCAAACATGGGCCAACATTGCCAGCAGCACGACAAGAAGGAGGAGTACTAGATGGAGAGCACTCTGTGCCTGCTTCTCTGTTGTGGTTGGTGGGTAATGAAGGTCTCTTCGCTTGCATTGTGTGTTGCGGTGCTCGGTGCTCGGTGGCCGTTGCCCGGTCCCAAAGGATTTCCTTGTTATGCGTGCGACGTTTGTTTAACCCTCTCTCACAGTGGCCAGCCGGCTGCAACAACGACTGCCCTTTGTCCAGACTGCGGTTCAGATCCAGGTCGTTCATTTTTCCCCCAACCTCACGCCTCACCTCTCCGCGGACTGCACTCGAATGGTTTCGTTTACATTTTACGTGCGAATGTTGCTGTTTTTTGAATTATGGCGACAGGAACAGTGCCACAGTCGCTGTGGCAATCGCAGTTGCAGCTTCAGCTACACAGCCTCAACCCTGCCTGCGGTTTGGCCTTGCCCCTGCTGCCGAGCTGTTTCCTTCCTCAAGGCGAGGCGAGCTGACCGCAGTCGAAAGTGTTGTGTTTCAACCATGGTCCCGTATTTTATTCAAAATGCTGCCACGTAATAGAATTTTTGATGCCAGCATGTCTGGCTACCATAAAAATGCCATGATAACGGTCAACGCCCGTTTCGCTACTCCCAGCTCCTAAATCACAAAAACAGAGCCCGAGATTGCGACTGAGACTGAGTCTGGGACCGACTGAGACCGAGAGCTTTTTGGGCTGCAATTTCAATTGGACTTGGTGCTTGGTGCATCTGCTGCTCCTGGCCTGCCTGCCAATTGCTAACTTGCAACTGGCGACTGGCAACTGGCAACTTGCAACTTGCAACTGGCTACTGGCTTTTTGACTGCTGAGAGTCTCATCATAAATTCATTAGTTGCAACTCGTCGCTGCACGCAAAATTCCTGGCTGGACTTGCAGCTTCCTTCGACCCTCTGGATTCATGCAACTAGCCTGGCCAGCCAGCCAGACAACCTGCCAGCCAGACAGCTGCTTGCTGTCGTTGGAGGTGTGGTAACCCAGCAATAGCAGCCGCCCCAAATGATTTATGCGCCAAGTTGTTTAGAAAATATGCCAAATGGATAGTTCGTTCAGTCCACCGGCCACTGGGTCTCTTTGTCTCTGTGCGAGTCCCAGTCTGAGTTCTGTTCTGTTTTGTTCAGTTCGGTTGTGCTAAGCCCAGAAGGGATTTTTACTGACCATGCAGACTTGTTATGGCGGCTCCATGTTTGATTAAGGCGCACAACTTGCGGTCACTAAACGCAAATCAACGACGTTGATAATGTTTAACGTTGATAATGGCTAACGGGTCCCGCCATTTCTACGTCCATTTTAAGTATCCCAACTTGTGGCTCCACTCATCCACTTCCACTTGTGGCTCCACTCATCCACTTCCAGTTGGCAGCTCCACATGACTTGTGAAAATATTCATTAAGCTCATGTTTTCTTTATACCCTATACCCACTGCCTGAGTAAAAAGGAAAATAGGCTAACATTCCGTGGTTCTAGACCATCTACTATAAATCAGTCATCATAAAATAAGTAAACAGGAATTTACAAAACAAAATTATATACTCTCAAAATGATATTTTTGGTGTAAGTTTAAATTTAAGGGAAATCTTTAAATATTATTGTTAATTAGTTGTAATATTTGTAGACTTCAGAAGATTATTTACCAATTAATAATTTAATTAAATAATAAGAGAAACATAACAATATAGTTTGGGATGCTATAGGGCAGTCTGCAGTCTTAAACTTGAAACTCTTTTGATTCTTATTAGTTTTTCGGTATCTGCGCTTGATTCCAGCATTCTAGGGTTCTTCATTTGGATAAGCTGGCCACGACCTCGAGAAGACACAACGACAACAGCAGCAACAACAACAACAAGAACGACAACGACAACGATCAAAAGCCGCGACAGGTGTTGCTTATTTCTAATCAAAGGCGTGTCTACAACGCTGTTTTTAACAGTCTCCCGCAGACAGTTAAATGGCTTGTTCTACTTAAATACTAACTGACTGTTTTTGAATACACGTATGTAGACGAGACTCTAAATGGAACTGAAGAAATTTTCATTACTCAAATTGTGCCTGGGAATATGTGGCAGAGACAGACCGCACGTTAAGATCTGTTACTGTCACGCTTTATATGCAATGAATTAAAGTTTTACAGTTCCAGCAAGTCGGTTAATCCCGCACTAAATGTCTCTATTAGATGTGGAATTACACATTAAGCACAAGAAACTTGTGGAAGAGCGAAAGAAAATAAATTAAAATCAAAGATTAAGATCAAATTTTAATTCAAATTGACTCCAAACAATTTGGCTCAATATTTAAATAAATTAGATAACAAACACTTATGAATGAGTATACGAAATCGAAGAAAATTCAAGTCTAGTTCTAAGATATATAATTTAAACATAATTGTTGAACTTGAACTCTCCAATTAATTTTACAAGTAATGTCTCAATTATTACCGAAATCACACTTAGTACTTTTCCCTTTCTACACAACAAAGATATGCAACAACAGTTCGGATCAACTATGTAAATGTGTTTATAAATGTGAGCACTTTGCCAAGTATTTCCATATTTCCATTTTCATTTCCATTTCGAATCGTTATCGTTAATTTAGTAAAGTCTTTTGTATTTTTCTGTTGTTTTGTGCTGCTTTTCTCTTCTTTTTTTTGATAGTTTCGTTCCGTTCCGTTCTTCTGGTTCTTGTCGTCTGTTATTCGCTTTCGGTTTTGTAAACGTTGTTGAGCTTATGACCATAAATTGCCCAGCAAACCGTGACCATAAATTGGAGCTAACAAAGAAATTATGAAATTCAAATGAAGTGCGTTTGCGAACCCATCCTCCAGCTGAGGCTCAAGCTTAAACTCAAACTGGAACTCAAGCTCGACATCCTCCCCAGCGTTGGACTAAGGCGCACAAGACTAAGGCGCACCTGCCCCATGCCAATGTCGCATGGCTTGAGGTCGGACCTTAAGCGAGGCAAACGCAAGGTCTTGTGTTGTATGTGCTCAGATTAATCCCACTTACCGCACTCGGCACCGCCCCTTAGGCCACTTTTATAGAGCAACAATTGGCCAGGTCTGGGTTTGGGTTTGGGTTTCGGTCTGGTTCTCTGGGCATGGCTCCGCCTGGACTGCAGTTGGACTTTACAAGAGTAAATTGTGCAACTTGTTCACTTTTTGCATAAAAATTGTTCATTGAAAATGCATAAATGTGCAATCTGCACAAAAGAAATGCGCCAGTCGGTTCGGTTTGGTTCAGTCTACCCCGGCCTCTGCCTTGGGTCCGGTCTGGTCTGCACTGCGACTCCTGGGCCATTCAAAGAATTATTATGGCCTGGAACATTGAACCCCAGTTCGATATCGATGCAATTGCTGATTGCTGTTGCCATTGCCGTTGCCGTTGTTGTTGTCCTAGCATGGAATGCCCCCGTCACCGTCTGCTCCTAGTCTGCGCCTCTATGAATTGTCTTTAAATACATATCATTAAATGGCATTTATAATATATTCATGAGCGATCCGCTTCCCGGTATTGCTCGAAATCTAGTGTAGAGACAACGGCGGCCATATCTTCGAGTATCTCCTGCCACTGTAACTCTATGTGCCCCCGTCCACCCCCAAAAACAACAGCGAAAGACTTTTAACCGTAAGCGTGCCCCCAGACAGTTGCATGGCCCATTTTGTGCGCCCCGGGACAATTGAAAGCTGCACACAACAGTCAAGCAATGACGCACACCGTCCACAAAATGCACTATAAATTATAAAATAAATATAAATATATTAACAACTTACCAGTAGGGTATGCATTTGTCTAACTTCGGAACCTTGCCCGTTTCTTGGCCCGATTTGGAGGCTTTGGTCTTGGCTGAGTATTGTGCGTATACGTATTGTCTATTGTCCAAAGGGGCCAGGCCACGCAGTGGTTGTCTATATTTGGTTCGAGTCGGAAAGTCGTGAAATCTACGCAATGTTGTGCAAGGTCCGTTTGAGCATTCGACCGTTCTCTTCTTGCATTTGGCATTCCAGTTGCCGAGATTTGCCTTTTGGCTACGAGCGTCCACCCTCTTTGTGCCGCCATCTAGTGTTCGCCATCAAATTCAATTCAATTACATTGAAAATTGGCTCCCATTGTCTTTATCCGCTGGGTGCGTAAAATTTATAGTTATGACCAGGCGGCGGTATGACCTCGCCTTTGTGACATTTGATTTTTGGGGTGACAAAAGTCGCTGCCACAAATTATGGCCAGGAATGCTCCAAACTTGTGCACACATTCACTTTAGACAAGCGGTGACTTTTCGTTGTATACATCTAAATTAAACTTCGACTGAATTTTAGCACAGGTAATGCTTATCAGGTGAATATTTAATGCATTAACATAAAATCACAAGAGCTTTTATTTACAATGCACTTAAAAAAAAAAAAAGAAAAACAATTACCACAAGCACGCGAGACACTTCTGGCAAGCGGTAGCACTCCGAAGCTTGCAAGGACGACTAACACCAAATTTTAGCACCAGTAAGGATAATGATGTGATTAGTTAACGCACCAACATGAATTACCCGCTTTATCCTTCAATTTCTTGCAGAACTTCACTTAAAAAACAAAAAAAAAAATTGGTCACAAATAAAAATTGCGCGTTTTTCACTAAAAGGGGCGGCAAACTATTAACATGACCCCAAAATCGATTGCAGCGATAACTTTTGGCGATTAACATTAACATAAGCTTTGGCTGTTAAGGTGCTTAGCAATCACAGCTGCATGCTATGACAGCTATGAAATCGCAACTGCTAGCAGCCATTACTTTGATCTTTCTGTGCAGTGTGCACACACCTTGTTAGTAATAATAATTAGGCCGTTTACTTCCGTTTCTGTGGGTGATACAGCAGCGTTTATTATCAATTATATTATTGTGTGTGCGGCTTTTATCAAATGATTATGGGACTTTCTCCTATACTTGCGATCTTGTGCTTGTTTGAAAAACGCAAATTACGTGCAAAACAGAAATCAGCGCAGGAAATCTGGCAGAAACAAGGAGGGCCAGGTGAGTGCCGAAAAAATGCTGTTTCATTGCAAGCAGCTGTTGCAGGGGCAGCGACAGGACCAGGCAGGCAGTAAAGCGTTTGCGAGTGCAATTCAAAATTGAATTCGAAATCTGAAACACACATCTTGATGAGATCATTATCGCCGCAACAACGACAGGCCAATTACATTAATTAATTATTAAGGGAACGCAGCTGGAGTTGGAGCTGAAAAACGCGAGAGCAGAGGGGCAAGCTTGGCAAACGAGTGTCACGTACAAAGCGCCGCAAAGCAAAGCGCAAAGTCGAAACGCTGTGTTCCCAGGCGCAAGGAGCAGCAATCGTTGCATCCGATATCAAGGAATGCAATCAGCGATCTAGAGGCAAATCGAACAAGCTCGGCTCGAGCTTAAGCTCTCGCTAAGGCTGAGGCTGGGGGCGTTTTTGGCAGCGCTGACTAAGCAAGTGAAGTGCAGCAGGCGGCCCCCAAAGATCGATCGCCAGTTCATCTCGCCAAGCGGGCCAGCCAGCCAGCCAGCCAAGCAGGGCAACCAACTGCTTGCCTTATGATTTGCAAATTTTCAAATATGCATCTCCTGCTGCTGCTGCTCTTGCTGTGGCTGTGGCTTTGGCTGCTGGAGATGCTGCGTTAGGTGTGCGATGATTAATTGCTGCCGGTACACGCAATCCTTGAATTTCTGCCGGTGTCCAGCATGCGTTGCGTGCCTGCTGCCGTCGCTCCTGCTGATGCTGCTGCTGCTGCTGTTGTTGAATAATGATCTCTAGAATGTCTTGTTTCAAAAAAGCTAATAAGATCATTTATAACACGGTTAGTTCAGGGTTGTGGTCAGCTCTGGCGAGATCTGGTTGTCGACAACGACAACGGCAACGGCAACGCAACTTCCTGCGTCATCATGGCCAACCATTTATTATATACCCTATATAAGAACTTGTTCTCTGTCACACTCTCTCTCTCTCTCTACATATATTTCTCTCTATCGCTGCTTGGCAAGTGTGAAGGATTAACGAGAGCAGCATGCATAGAGTATGGCCTAATCGTTGTTGGCCTAATAAAAATGCCTTTGCTCAATTAATCGCCAGCTCGGCATGATCACAAATCATTGAGTAAGCGATCGATAGTTGTGCTCCTACTGTGACGTCAGCGAGAAAGGAAGTGAGCTCATGCGTGCGGTTAACTAGGACTCTTGGCTACAGTTGACAGCTGATTGGTTTGGTTTGGTTTGGTTTGCTTTGCTTTGGGTTGTGGTCATAAAAGGATGTGCGTGGCACAATCCGACTGAGGGCCCAGTTGTTGCCACAGTCAATTAAACTGCCAACACTTGTTAACAAGCTGCAATCAGGAACACGCCCCGAGCGCCTGCCCTGTTGCCAGTCTGTCCGTCTGTCTGTCCGACTGGACAGCATCGAATTATCACTGACCCAGGCGCTCTGTGCTAACCGTTCTTTTTCCAGCATTATCAACAGAGGTGGGGGTCGGGGCGTGTCTGCGGGGAGAGGGATCAGTTATTTTGAAAGCGCCTTTTTCGGTTGCATTTGTTGTTCTTTCTCACACGCTGGCAATTTTTTATTTATTTGCAAAAGGCAATTTAAGCCACGTCGCATCCGAGACTTTTGTTTCGCATTGAATTTCAATTTGTGTTTCCGCATAAAAATGCGCTTCGTATTTATTTTAGTGGGTTACTTACTCTCTTGTCTCTTGTCTCTGATGGTCTCTGATCTTTTATCGCTGATAAAATGCAGCCCCAAAAACGTTTTTTGGGCCCGCACCCGCAAATGGGCTCTCCTTGCGAGTGGCCCGGCCCTGGCCCCGGCCCCGGCCGGGTCACTCCCTGATATCGTTGCCACATGCCCCCGGGGCTTCTGGGGGGCGTGGGCGTGCATTGCCAGCCACGCCTCGAATTCAGTTCAGTTTGGTTCGTTTCGGTTCTGTGTCGATGTCGATGTCGTTGTCGATGCCGTTGTCGTTGCTGTTTTACAATTGTTTGTTTTGCTGTTTGTTAAACACCTTCCTCTACACGTTCGCTTGGAATCGCCTCCGTTTTGCACATCCCGCCGCTGCCTGCTGCACATCCTTTGTCATGTTTGGCCAGCTAAGATTTAAGGCCCTGCTCAGCCCCTGGGCATCAGCAGCAGCAGCAGCAGTATCAGCAGCTCGCTCGATGACCTCGTCGTCGCGTCGCTCTTTCTCCAACTCGCATCTCCATCTCTCGCTTTCTTGCAGCAGCAGGCAGAGCAACAGCATCTTCACTAGATTTAAAAAGGCTCTGGCTGGCACTGCCCTTTGATGTTGCCTGTTTGCAGCGTCCTCTTGCTGCTTGCTTCGCTTCGCATAACTTTGCTTGTTAACAATTGCATTGTACAACAACACCGACAACAACACCAACACAGCAACAACAACACCAACAACAACAGCTCTGTGATCCTCTCAATCTGTGAACCGGCTTTGCCATTTTTAGGTACTCGTCGTCGGCACCCCAATGACCAGGCAAAGCCAGTCAGGCCCAGGCTGGCAGGACACACAATGGACACTCTTTGAAAATAGGTGGCTTGATTTATTTGTCTGCAAATTCGCTTTCTCAAAAGGCATTTGGAGCCTTACATTTTGGCTCGAGCAACTACTTAAGGCAACTTCCTACGAGCCTCCACCAAGTTATCAAAACACATTCGCTTAGCTGTTCCACATTTGGTGTTTGTGTGCGAGTCTCCCTAACTCTATGAGTGTGTGCTTATGTGTGTGTGTGAGTATCTTTAAATATGATGAAGCAGCGTTGAGTGCCGCATTTATCAAACAAATGCCTTCAATTTTTACTATGAGAAATTCAAGTATTTCCCTTAAAGCATTATAGCAGTTTCACATAATGTGATGTATGTATATAATATAAACCTCAATTAACAAGAGTAAATTCTAGCCCTCATACATTGAATATATATATTTTTCAAATATCCAATTTTTTGTAGCAGGCTTTTATTTAAAGTGTTTAAAGAAGTTTTCTCTTAATTATTGTTTTGTTTTTTGTGTCTTTTCTTCAAACTTTTTTTGTATTATTTGATATATGATACTATATTGAAAATTAATGTTTTTCCAGTATTTACTTATTATGCGAATTTATAATGTGTATTTATTAATTAATCAGTTTATTTAAATTACTACTCTTGGTTAGAAAACTTCAACAACTAATATCGCTTTATATGCGCTTCAGAGAGCCATAGAATATAATTCTAGAAATGTTGGCAGAGAATCGTTTAAAATACCTTGGGATTTGCATTCTTAGGTTAGGATGAGAGCTAAAGTGTAACCAATTGCAAGGTATTCTATCTGACTGCATCTGGCAGTCCAGGTACATTTAACAAGCTTCTGTGAAATCGATCCTCAAGCAAAGTCGCGGCATAGTCGCAGTTGTTGTTAAGGTCGCTGATTCGATTGCTCCGATTACACACACTCACACAATCGCCATCGGAATCATACACACACACACACAGACACAGTGGGTAACCCTTCACTTTGTGCTTACAAATACTACTAAAATGTGTTTAGCAGTTTTTATTTTCTGTTGCAGTTTCATGGCTGAGTGGTTGCCAGCAATTCCTTAAGATTGTCACACTGACAAGCCCCCATGTATCGATCGGGGCAGTAAACTCTGCAAGTACGTATAGAGGTGCCTATAGTCAAGGCGTTCTACTTAAATCACAACAAGAGAACGAAACAAAACCCTATGGCGTACACAGCAAGAGCAAGAGCAAGTGTTCAAATTCCATTAAAAGAACATTTACAAATTTGGCAAAGATCACAGACAGAAGATGGACATAAGAAGAGTGGGAGGAGGGGAATGCATTGAAGTTGGAGCAGGCATAAAAAGGTGCCATGCAATGCTAAACAAAAAGCGACACCTTCTTCGATGGGGGCTACGAGAAGCAATTGCTAAAGAAAGACCTTGAGATCATGCCAAGACAAACAATAACAAACAGCAGCAGCAGCAATAGCAGTGAATGCAACAATGCCGCCTCAGCAACAACAAGGATGAGAAGAACTTTTGTCTCCAACAGCGTTTTCCCTAACAACTGAGGTGATAAATAAAATTCTTTATATGCAATCTTTTAATGCAATTTACAATAAAATCAACATGGAGTTTACTTGCAGGCAGCAACAGTTGCAACTGCAGCAGCAAGAGCGGCAACTTCTTCCTTTTGCTGGCTAAATAACAAGGGGGCACAGCTTGATTTGACATTAGCACAATCCCACAGATCACCTTCCCAAAATGGATTTTGCCGCCGCCGTCGTCTGTTTTGCTGGGCCTGAACTTTTATGCAGTGAAGAACGGAAATGGAGGCCCAGCGAATGCGATGATCATTGCGACCAGGCAATAAATACACCATAGAAATGATGTACGGAAAATGATCGCAACTCTAACTCTAGCCGGGCAGGCAGGCAGCAGACCAGCTCAACCTTATAGTCAGCCCAGGCAGCTCCATGGACCCACAATTCCTCAGCCAGCAGCAACGGCAGCAGCTCAACGGGGGTGCCTCCTGGTTGACTCGCTAAAGAGACGCTGCAGCAGCACAGTGGGCATAAATTTATAATTAACTGCATGTAAATATGCATGTTTTAGTTTTACATTAATTTCATCTTTCCATTTGAATAAGTCCTGTAACTTGATGTTCTTTCGGGGCTCTGTTGACTTTAAGCCCCGTTTTAACCGGACATAAACTGTGCTTTTAGATGACTTATCAAATTTCATTGCTTTCAAGTGCCAAATGTAGTTTTTAAACTTAACAGCATGCGGATATTTTAGCAATATTTTAGTGTACGAGTATCACGTATATATGTTATGGGGTTATTTTAACATAAAATGTGTTTTTTTTTATTACTTGATGCCAATGTTTGTTTGCCAACTTCCCTAATACATTGTTAATAGTTTAATATAATTGTTGCATGCTGCTGTACTTTCACCTTTGTAAACTTTAACGCTGAAGTCTTCCTTAATATTGATGAATATCAACATAACACTTAATTTGTATAGATCTATTAGATTAGTTTGTTAACATTATTTATGCTATCTTTTCAACTTCTTATACATTTATGCAACGTCACTTTTAGTTTGGTCAATTTCTTTCTAGGATATTTATTATTTTATAAGCAATTGTTTGAATGTGTAGTTTAACTTTCATTCGATCCCTGAAGAATTTCGTCGGCATTTGAATAGACTTGTAACCACTGTGCACGCTTGGAATCTAGCAGCTGCCTAGATGCGGATGCTTGGGGCTGCCGCTCGTTTGGGCTACCACTTTGCGTCTGGCGACGGTGGCTGCTGATGCTGCTGCTGCTGCTGCTGCTGTGGAGTCAGTCGTTGCGGCATTATTAATGATAAATGTGGCTTGCACTCATGATAAATACAGAGAATCGTTGAAAGGTATAAATCAATAATAGAGAAGTTTGTTTGCAGTTAGGCGCAGGATGGAGCTGTGATTTTGCAGGCAACAAGCAGCCTGCAGACAATGAGTATGCCAAAACATAATTCAAGTTAAAGGTTCCTCCCTCTATCTCTCTCTCTCTCTCTCTCTCTTTGCCTCGCCGTATTTGTGGGGAAGCTGGTCGCGTTCATCTGATTAGGGCCTCTCGATGTTAAGGTCTGAGGTTCGAGGCGGACATTGCCTCCACCTCTGCTTTTCTTATTGATGGACTAATTAATCGCGCTCGGAGACATCCGAATCCTATTGAGCAGAGACATAACTGCGTCAACTGTGATTATCAATAACAATTAGCCGACGCCTGCGACAAGCTCCGTCCATGTGGCGTCCAGTGTGCTTGTCAAATTTATGTTGCACCTCCTCTCGTTGTCTCATCACCCGCTCGCTTGTCTCGTGCATTTGAATGCACGAGTTACGCATCCATCAAATGTCAATTGTTTGTCTTGGCGCTCCACCTTCTTGGCGTCAGGCTCCAGCCTCAGCTTCAGTCCACCGCAGCATCCTCAACGTCTTTGGCTTGCTTTGCCATTTCTCATAAATCATTCCAAGTCTCTGCCCGAGCATTACGGCAGCTTCGATGCTGCTGACGACGAAGACGACAACGACTACGTCGACGATGGTGACGGTGACGTCTCTCGTGGCTGTCAGATGGAACAGCAGATGCGACGGGGCGAGGCGTGTCCCAAGTGCAATCGCTGCTTTGATGCCCATCCATGGCATTGAACTTGTCTAGCGTTGAGTGTCAGCCGGTTTGTCCAACTCGTCTCATCAGTTGCTATGGAAAGCATTTGAGATACGACTCCGTATTTTGCGTCGAAAAGTGGAAAAGCCAAAACACTACTCAACAAATCTGACAAAACTACGACTTTTCAGTTTAAATAAATAAAATCAAAAATATTGATAAATATTTAAAGGATTATTTATGCTATTTAAAGGGATATGCAACTTATTATTTATTTACTTTTTTAACGAACAAAGTGCAGGTTCTAAATAATTATTTAATGAAGTACATATTGGTTAAATGAATATCTTGAATACTTACAGTGGATAAATCATTAAATCTATCATATATCATTCATTGAATTCCCAACAATCTGCGATGATTGCTTAAATTTGTCAAACTATTTATACTTTATAATATTCAATCATCTTTGAATGATACCGGCTCATAAAGATGTCCTGTATTTATGCCAGCCAATCTTGTCGGACTTAAGTGCAATTGTATAGATGCATCACTTTTTTTATAGATGCTTTAAATGTGTTAATCATTCATGGAAAGGACTTAACTTTGTTCATTTTATGTGGCGATTTAAAACGCTGTTTTTAGAGCGCTCTTCTGCAGTCTTCTTTAGTGGCTAACAGAAGCTGCATGAGGGCTATTAATAGACTACACTGCCTCTAACTGTGGCTCTTCTCAGCATCTGTGTCTGCATCTGTAGCTGTGGTAGTGTGTGGTGGGTATTTATGTATTTATAAGCCCATTCGGTAGAGCTTAATGTGCTAGCATGGGGTCAACTGTGGTTTTGCCTCATAGCAGGGCCAACTTTGCACATTAGACCAAATGAAACGGACGGTTCGCGTCCTTTTCCGCATTGAATATTCCATGGCAGCCACCTGAAAGAGCTGGTAAACTTTGCATAACAAAACAGGTGCACTCGAGTGCCCGGGCTCAGCCTCAGTCTCACCTCACTGCCCTCAGCCCAGCTCAGCTCATACCAGCCTTTGCCCTTGCGACTAACTCCCTTGGCCCTTTTGTGTCCACCTACGCGAAATTTACCAGACACTCACAATCAGCTGAGTCACTCTCTCGGTAATTCCAACTCCGATTCTGCGACTCTTCGACCGTGTGTGCACAACACTCTCGACTCATCATTCACACAGCAGTGAGTATTTTCACTTATTATTACGATTTGAGATAGTGAAAGACTAAGCACTGCTCTAACTCAACTTATAGCACTTAAACTTGGAAGAGCTTCTATTATATTGAATAAAACATTAGATACTTATTGAGTGAGTAATTAGTTTGTCCAATATTATTGAAATAAAAATCTATGTGCTATTTAATTTCGTAATGAGTATTACCTGTTAAACTCTTTAATTTTAATTTAGTTATATTCTCCTTAACTAGATGCAATTTGTAATAGAAATGTTTGGTCGAATAATTATTGTATTGTATTATAATATTGTATAAGAATTCAAGAAACTTAACAATATTTGCCTATCAAAACTGGGTTAGTTTATTGATGCCTAACACTCAATAGTGATAATATCTGAACTCTAATTCTAGTTTAGTGAAGTTTGCTATTAATCTAGAGTATTTATTATTCGACCTAGATGTCGTATTACGTTTGATGCAGAGCACGTTAAGCCAATGACCTTTAAGCATTTAATTTTAACATATATTTTGTGCTTATTTTTCAGCAATATTAATTTCAATTGTGAAGCTGCTGCAGCAGCATTGAAAAGTTCGTGCAGCTCACTTTCTTTTGGAACAAGAAATGCGCTCGCTGCGACGACCCACATAAATCATTCACAATTAGACGCGGCAGCAACGGCAACAGCAACAGCAGCGGCAACATCAACATCACCAGCAGCAGCAGCAGCGGCAGTCGCGGTCACGGCTCTAACACCTGACCGAGTTGCCGTCCGTCACTTGGCGCAGACTCACTCAACGAATGCACTCAGAGGCAAATGAGTGTGAGTGGGAGCATGAGTGCGTGTTTCAAGTTTCAGTCGTTCCGCCTGCAACTGCTGGGCCGTTTGCAACATGTTCGATGTTGGCGCTGTAACTGTTGGCTACACCTAATATCTGGCAGATACAACCAATGTATCTGCATTGAGTGGCAAGCGAGGCAGCGGCTCGAACTCGCAACTTGTTCTGTTCACTGTGAAGCGTCGAGGCGTGCGGTACTGAAAGCCGGACAATAACAAAAACCGACGACGAAATAAACACAAGAATAATAACAACATTTCTGGTAACCGGTTCGCGAAACTCGAAAACAAATACAACAACAAATTTCAATAACAATTCAATTAAATAACAACGACTATTATTGTTGGCCGTGTCCAGGTGTGTGTGTATTTTGCGTATCCCGTAATTATAACCCTCGCAATTCCTGTATCGTTTCGTGCGGTGTTTTGTGATCTATGTGATCTCTGGAGTGTCTCAGTGTCTGTGTGTTGTGTATGTCGATGTTTAGCCAAAAAATGCACGTTAATTGAGCTGTAAGTGCTGATTTGTAATACAAATTTGCAACGCTTGCAACAAACGGCAACAGCAACGGCAACCGCAACGGGCAAGTCGCTGGCCGCATAAACAAATCTGGCTGCGCGTCTTGGTTCACTGATTTAATGCCACAAACAGATTGCAGATTGTAGCTGTAACCAACGTCGTCGTCTTCATCACCGGCAACGCCACCGCCACCGCTGTTGCAAGGCGCACCCGCCCTCTTGTCCTGCTTGCAACCTGCTTGGTGCCTGCTGCCTGCTGTAAGCTTGTTTCTGCGGAAGAGTCAGAGTCAGAGCGCCATAGCGCGAGCTGAGGAGATCCGGCAAAAGAAGGAAAAAATAAAAATAAAAAAAAAGAACCAACCAAATACGAGTATAAGAAACGACGACGACGTCTTCCAAACATTTTGCCATTGAGCAAAAGAATTTCTTTAAAACAACAACAACATCGCGCAAAGATTTACAACGCGAAGCCAAGCAAAAAGTGTAAAAAAGAAGCAAGCAAAGCAGCAAAAAAATTAGCGCATACTGCAAGTGCATCGGTGTGAGTTTGTTTGTGTGTGTGTGCACAGGTGTATAGGTGTGTCTGTGTCGCAGTTGGTATTGGTATTGGCATTGGTATTGGTGTGCGAGAGTGCGCCAAGTGCAGGCAAAAAGTTGTTTAACTAACCAAAAGAAAAAGTTTGAAAAGTGTCAAGCTAAGTCAGCGACAACCAACAACAACAATAGTAGTTGACTTGGCCCAGGCATGCAATGGCGACCCCCTGAACGGGCTAGCCTGCGGTTTAATTACCGTTATCCTTGCAACAGCCACATCAACAGCAACTAAACGGCACTCAAGTCTTGGATTACGCCGCGTGTGAAAGCAAAAGGACAACAACCACCGTAACAATAACAACAGCTACAACAACAACAACGAGGAGACAATTCAAGGCAGTTGCCACATTCCAATTGGCCACAACAAGCGGCTAATTGGCAACAACTACAGCTACAACTACAACTACTGCAGCAACTGCAACATCAACTGCAGCAGGTGAGTTTTATAGACTTGATTTGACTTGATTTTAAGTCGCAACTTTTGCGGCAAGCTGCTCATAAAGCTGTTGCATACTATGAATAGATTTAGCTAGTAAATGAATCATAATGTTATTAGCCAAAGACATCGATGCAATACATTGAGCTGGGTATTAAGGGGAATTACAACATTGTATGTTATTATGCAAGTTAAGAGTATAACTCTGTACAAAGTCCTTGGTCACAATTTGTGGCTATTGCTAAGGCGAGTTTAAAAACTATTCGACTTATACATTATGTAGAAGTGGCAAGTCGTTTTATATCTTATTAAGTGCATTAAGTGATTGTAGTTGCTTTGTATTGTCCATAATATGTATGTATAACTTTGTTTATAGGATATAATGGTGGTTACAAGTGGAGGGAATAAATATGTTCTGCTTTCATTCAAATGAAAATTCCTTTTTATGTTATTCAAAATATATTTCAAAATTAATAAAACGAACTAAAAAATTCCATAGTTTTTTTAGTCTTGTACATACTTCACTTCCTTTTCCAAAGCATGCTTATAAATGCTCTTTATTCCATTTTAAAATATTCCCCCTAAATGGTTATTGTTCAGTCCTTTCCTACTGTCTACTCCACTCTATCTTAGCTTCGAAGTATTCTCTTGTTTTTCATTCTTTTCTACGCATCATCTTGTTGAAGACATTGTTATGGAGTTGACTGCTGGCTGATGGTTCGTGGTTCGATCAAACGCTCTGCAGGATGCCAAACGAATGAGAGATCAATCTGCTGTCAGCCAGAGTGGAAGATAGAGAGAGAGAGAGAGAGAGAGAGAGAGAGAGAGAGAGCGCGGCGAGAGAGGCAGAGTGTAACCCTTCATAACTAGGCGCTAAGTTGCTTCAACATTTGCGTACAACAATTCGTTGCACGCTCCCATTATGGCTCATGGATCACGGATCGATGCAATGCATTTAGCGTAACATTTTCGATTATGCACAGTAATAAGCAGGCACTCAGTCTGCTGGTGGCTTGTTAGAGACCAGTCTCAGACCACAATGCATTGGATGTTCGATTCTGGATCTGGTTCCAGTTGTTGCTCAGTTTTTCGTTGTGGCTTTGATCTTTTGTTCTATGCTGAAGTTTGGCAGATGCCTGAGACTCAGTCTGAGACGGAGTCTGGTGCTGTTGTGTCTGTCTTAAGGTCGAGAGTGGTCGGTGGTCGGTAGATGAAAGGCGCAGGGCGAGAGTGGAGCTTGGAAAGCCAATTCCAGGGAAGTCTCCACTTCAGAACCTATCGACTTGTTGTCCATATGTGCCACTTGGACATCCAACTGACAGTGCTACGCGATGCGATGGGATGCGACTGCTCCCAAAAGGGCAACCAGACAGCTCGGCTAGACTCGACTCAACTCGACTCGACTGTCAGCTCGTCTATCTGTTTGTCTGTCTGTCTGTTCTGTCAGTCCGTCCGTCCATCTGTATCTCTCAATTCCATTAGACAGAAATGCGGCGTCGAGTGAAAAGTGAATTTATGCCGCATGTGGCTGCAACAATTGATGCTGAAAAATGATGGCAATGACAAAGTGATTACTGCAGCGTCGTAGAAAGCGGCAATCAAAGCTCAAATTGAACAATTTCAATTCTCGTTGCTCAGTTCTCAATGTTCGACTCTCAATTGTGGCTGCCACAGAGGCAGCAGGCAGCAGCAACAGCAGCTGAGAAAAGTGAAATGCGTCGCATCATTAATCATTTACTTGTTGTTTTTACAACGCAATAAACTCTACGTATATATATACAAATATATCCATTTAGATATGTACCTTTAAGTAGTTACCTACTTGTCTAAATCGACTCTGGAGTTGAAGAGTCGACTTGAGCCGAGATGTGGCAAGTTCTGGCCTGCGTTTGTGTTTCTGTTTCTGAAAGGCGCACGTTCTTGATTTGAATCTCACTCTCCCTCAGTATTTGGTTTTTGGTAAATTGCTCGTCGTCATGCTTTTATGATTTGGTATTTTCGTTGGTATTTTTCCCTCTGTTGTCTTGTTTTTATTTTTTATGTTGTTATGTTTTTTTTTTTACCAAATTCGATGCGCCCAACTTGATAAGCCCCAGCGTGCTATGCAGCATTGCTGAGTTATTGTTATACCAGTGTGTACGAGTACGTACATATATGTATGTGTGTGTGTGCGTGTGTAGGTGTGTCCAAAGCCCAGCCCCCAACCTGCAGCGTCTCGCAGCGAGGCAGCTAAACTTTTTTGAGTACCTGCGCGATATCAAAATGTAAAATGTCTCGCATAACAAAGTTTTCGCCATAATATTCAACTGCCTGGCGGGTATAACAGCTACGGGATACCCTCTACTGAAATAGATAAATAGCATATAGGGGCATGAAATGTCTTAGTGTTTTTTCTTAATGTTTAGATTTAAATAAAAACTTTGAACCACTCACTTTGTCTTTGAGTTTTGTTTATATCTGTCAAATAAAATGATTCCTATTCCATGTTTTACGCTTTCGTTTCACATATAATTACTTGATACCTAGTTTTAGCATCAGTAGTGAACACACTAGTTCATGTAAAGTTAACATGACAGAACGAACGTATAGTATGTAAGTGTTAACAGAGAGAACTAACTCTGTTAGTAAACAGAGCACAATTAACAGAGAGCACAGTGAGTCAAGCAAGAAGTAGAGATCAGTGTGAATAAATTAAAGCTAAAGCGTGAGAATAAACATTTCATAAAAAGTAAAATTTGCAACTAATACATTTAAATAATATATAGACCAAGTGAAGTATTGCCTTTAAATAAAATTAATAATAGTTGAAGATGGGTTTGAAGCGTCTCAGTATTTAAGAACGTAATAATTTCGAGTGATGATGCATCATCACAGCTTAAGTTTATGTGTTGTGAAATTCGAAAATTAAAAAAAAATTGCTTTACACATTAGCAGTAGAAGAATGCAGTTTCCGTTGCTTGCGAAATCGAGCTGATGAATTAGTTAAAGCTGAAGCGGACACTGAAAGAGCGTGGCAGTCGCAAGAAAGTGCTGCGAGTGAACGGCTGGCAAGATCGGCAGGTTGCAACTGAAGGATGCAGGTTGCAGCGGCTTACAGCCTAAGGAGACGGCTGCGAGGGAATTGCGGCTGAAGGGCGCAAGTTCAACACAGCCAACAGAGTGAAGTGTAATAAATTTGCAGGCTGCAATATTCGTCGAAGACAGCAGCAAGGGAATATGTAGTTGATGAATGCAAACAAATATTGCAAACTACAATTGCCAATGTTTACGACATAAGCTCGTTTATTTAATAGACTGTTAATAACAATCTTCGAGCAGCAACAACAGCGCAGTTTAGTCAAAATTGTGAAATTAATATAAAGACTAACTTACTCGTATTGTCTAATTCAAATTCCAAGCTGCACTTACGACAATGGATGGAATGGATGCTAGTACAATTTTATCAATGAGGTTAGACGAATTGAGATTACAACTACGAGTACTTCAACTGGATTGTTCTGGTAGGAAAAGTACACTGCAAGACAGACTGATGGAGCATTATAACATCGCAGAGGTAGAAGATGAAGATGAGACCGAAGAAACTACATCAACAGAGTCTAGCCTACATGAAGTTGTAGCAAATGGCGCAAATGCTTTCCGTTTTACATTGTGTGACGTAAAAGACAGTGTCTCACATTTTTCGGGCACAACACCACCTGATGTGAACCAATGGATGAACGAGTTCGAAGATATAGCCGCAACAGTAGGCTGGGACGATGTACAGAAGTTTGTCTATGGCAGACAATTACTAAGCGGAACTGCGAAACTCTTTGTAAGAGGCCAGAAGGGAGTGCGTGGCTGGAAAATGTTAAAGGAACTCTTAAAAGCCGAGTTTGGTAAGCAGCTGTGTCCTGCAGAGGTGCACAGCCAGTTGAGAAAGAGACTCAAGCAAGAAGACGAAACGCTAAAAGAGTACTTGTATACTTTGAAAGAGATTGGCGCACAAATAAGACTAGATGAAGAGAGTCTTATTATGTATTTCGCTGATGGCATCTGCGATTCGAGCTCTAATAAAATAAACCTATACCGTTGCAAGACTCTGCAAAGCCTGAAAGCCGAAATTGAGCTGTACGAGAAAATAAATAGTAGCGAAAATGAAGGGCATTTGGCAAATGACTGCAACGAACAAATAACATGCTGTAATTGTGAGCAGAATGGCGATGTGGTTAATAAAGAGAGTTCGGAAGAAGGGCTCGAAGCCCAAAATCTTACACTTGCAGCTTTGTTAGACTCCGGCAGTGAGTTTTGCCTTAGAGGAGATGACATCGTTAAGACACTTCGTGTAGTAAAGCTTAACATATTTGTAATTGCACTATTCATACTTGGACTGTTTAATTATTATTATCCTGAAAATAAATAGCTCTGGCTTGGTTATTGTTAAACAGAAAATATTTTGAAATCCCTTTTTTTAAACGATTAATCATGAATTTTGGTAAACGAATTATCTTGCGGGAAATCTATCATTTTGTTTAGTGAATTTTAAAGTTTTGCTGTGAATTTTGGTTGTTTTGATGTTGTCATCTTGTAATTTGTTTGATGCGGCGACAGTTTTTTTGCACAGTGTCGCAAAAATAATTTATTGAGGATGAAATGTACTCAGTCGCAAAAATGTATATATTATTGATGAGTTGACTCTTTCAAATGTAGTTGACTTCATGACTCAGCTCAGCTCTGGTCGCACTGTTTTCCTTATAGCTATTAAATATGATAATTATTTTAGTTATCAAATATGATAATATTTTAAGTGCTTTTGATACAGTTTCAAGCGAAATTTGCCTAAGTATCGCTCTTTGTTCAACTCTGTCTATGCATCTTGTTGTGCTCTTCCCTTTGCTTTATCATTCTTTGTGCTTCTACCTATTTCATGCACTCGTCATGGTCGTCTTATACGCCAGGGTATTAAAATCAACCTGTACACAAAGTTGTAGACAACATTGCAGGCAGCAACTGCTGCGCATCAAAATTTTATATTAGTTACATCAAATTGAAGAGCAGCGCCCCCTCCTGTTTCAAATTGAAGAGCAGCGCCCCCTCCTGTTTCACCCCACAACAGCCCTCTGCTCACCATCCGTTTGGCGTTACCCGCAACAAAATACAATAATTTCACTTGGTGTACAGTTTATTATATAATTTTTGTCCCTTTTTGACTTTTATCTTACGTTTATTATGCCCCATGGAATTTGCGGATTTTCAGGGGCTGCTCTGTGAGAGAGAGAGAGAGAGAGAAGAGAGGGGGTAAGGAGGTCAATGGCTCTTGCCACTCGGTGGCAGCAAAGCAGCAGCAATGTGGCAAGACACCGCCTAGAGTTGTAATAACTTTGGCCCAAAACTTTGCTTGTACATTTTGTTAGCCCTGCTCGACCAGCATTTCCCCTTTGCCCCTGCCACTGTCCCTCTCCCACGTCTACACCCTCTGCCCCTTTTTGGCAAAGTGCTAAAATACTTTGACGCATTCTTTGCACTTCTTTCCTGGAGCAGCTGTCCAAATGCCAAGCTGCGTATAACACCTACCAACAACCCACACTCACACACAAACACACACGCACACCCACAAAGCAACACACCAACTCACATAGAAAACAAACTCATACTACCCTTCGGCCAACCCTCGCAACATGGGGGAAACAAAAAAAGAAACGTTGACTTGTAATAATCATAATCGTAAATTTGCAAAAAGCTGGCCGAGAGCTGCGTCCTTAGACTGCGTGTCCTTTGGGGCCATTTAGCATTTTGCACTGAGCATTGGATGAAGATGAAGATGCCGCAGTTAAAGTCGCAGCGTGGAAGCCCACGCTTGGGCTTGGGCATGGGCATGGGCGTGGTCTATCGTAGGCGTCTTGGTTGTCTTGTAGGCGTTGTCATCATTATTGGACGCCTCCTTTGGATTTGGCTTTGTCGTTGTGGCCCCAGCACAAGTGCCCACCACACCACGCCCCCTGCGGCTGATCAAAATGTAGAAAATGCCATTTAAAATCCCCTACATCACTGCTGCTTTTAACAAAGTTTTAAAGTTCAGCGATAGATCTGTGACATGGCTTTAAGGTCTGACAGGCTAGTTGAAGATTTGAACTGACGATTGTTTTAGTTAAATATAAAATTTATAAAATTTAAATAGTTGCTCAAGTAAGTCTAAATTCCCCAACAATACTAAAAATCTTTACCTGTATTTGTTCTTTTGCTTATCTTTAAGATTAAATGCCATTCGCTTGTTATTCATGCTCCGGCTTTGAGTTCGACAGTGCGGGACCACGCCTAAGAAGGCATTTAAAAAGTTTTCTAAACTTCATTTGGAAGTTTTATTGCCAGCCAAAGAAAAATAAGTACAAGCTGCCGCTTCGCATTTTTGCGTTGAAATTTGCTCTATTAAAATTCCAAGGCGGCGTTATGGCATCTCTTGTGCTTCGTTCTTGGCAATCGCTTTGCTTGCCACCGCCACCGCTACATGCAGCAGTAGAAGCAGTAGTAGTAGCAGCAGATGCCACAATCAACGCGCGGCAAGCAGCGCCATCATGCAGGTTGCACAAGTTTATCATCCTTTTTGTTCCGCATGGCCTTATCCTGGAGGCTTAACAGTTTTGTTCACTGCACAGCTGCAGCAAGAACAGTAGGAGCAGCCGGGTCCTTTGCTTGTCTGGGGCATAAGCCTTAGTTATGTGGAGAGGATGCGGATGCGAATGGGTTGGACTGGCATTTATCTTGTGATAATAGTTAGTTGTGCGTTCCGAGCAGTGGCATCTATTATAAGGGGGGTCAGAGAAAAGGGATTTTATTTGCTCTATGTTTAAGGATATGGTTGCTCAATGGAGTAATGTAAATTTATTACAAAGAATATGTTTCAAGTAAAGAACACTTTTATTTATGTATCTTTTATGTATTCCTTTGTTGCAAACACAAGCTTTTAAAATTGTGTACAATTATACAATATTTTTGTTCAGCTTAAGCTTTCTTATTTGTCTGTTAATAATTGATATTTTTATTGATTAATTTAAAATAAAAAATGTGTCTAGTTCTTTGATGGCTTGTCTTTGGTGTAAAAGCTAAACTGCCAGTATAGATGCTTATTGTTATTATCGTATTGATATATTATATTATTTATATATTTATTAATTGTTTTGTTTGTTAAAAAATCCCTGTTGGATTTGATAAGCCAGCCGTTCCGTACTGCGCCACTGCACCATAATTCAGACTGCTCAGGCGCCAGTTTTTTCTGCATTCTGGCAAATAGTAGTAGTAGTACATTGTAGTTTGCAGCCCCTATTTGGCTCCCAACCCCAACCGCACTCACCCCATTTACTACACTCAGGTTCCTTAGCAGTTGCAACGAAAATGTTTATCCATATCAACTGTAAGCAGAGCGAAGAACAACAATAACAGCAACTGCAATAGATCTGTTTTAAGTACAAATAGTGTCAACCCGCCATTCCCCCCTCCTATTTCTTTTTCTCTTGGCAACACTTTTGTGGTTACTTGCGCTATGCGGCAAGTTTAATGCCGTTTCAGAGCTGGGCGTGGCATGGCAAAAACTTTTTTAGTTTTCCTCCAGACGAAAGCGTTATTTTATTGAATTTTCTTTAGGTTTTTTTCTCGACGTTTTCATCGTGTTTGTTGTTGCCAAAATTGTTGCCACAAAGTTTTCCATTTCATTTTCATTTTCATTTTCCATTCTTGTCCATTTGCCAGCCTCGCCTTGCCATCGTCCCTGCCGCTGTTGCATGCCCCTTCTTGCTGCCTTTTTCACACTGCTCATTTACTTTGTTGTTGCCAGTGGCAAGTTTTTAAGAACTTGCTAGTTTTTTTGTCGGTTTTGCGTAGATTTTCTCAACTCTATCCGTGCATCTCTCTTGCCCTCACCCTCTCACTCTCTCGCTCTCTCTGCCTTCTCTCCCAGTCTCCTTTTATATTCTTTTTGTTGCATTAGGTGGCCGTTGAGGCGTAAAGTTCAATGGCGGGTTAAATGGACTTAATATGGCAACTTTTTAGAACTTTTCTTTTTCCTCTTTTTTTTAGGATTTTTTTGTTATTATTGTTGTCGGTGCTAAACTTCTAGCGTTGATCGTACCACTCGTCCCTCTTCCTCCCTTATTTCCTATTCTACTTCAATTTGGTAACAAAGTGAAAGTTTTTTGTTCAACAGCTTAAAAGGAGATTGCCATTTTTTTGAACAGTTGAAAGGATAACAGGTTGAAATGTTAGCTAAGTGTTGAGTGTGTGAGTGTGTGTGTATTTTTAGGTGTGCACGAGTTGGTCACATATTGAGCCAAAGTTTAAAATTGCCAACCAAAGTTCTGCAAAGATTTCAACAAAAACTATTTTGTAGGAAAGCCATAAAATAAGATGTGTGCACATATTTCGATTGGAGTTGTTGTTGTTGCTTTTAAAACAAAGTAACAGAGTTTTCTAGTGCCTTAGAAATGGCCATAGTTTTTAATAATATACAAATATTACACTATTGCTACAATAGTGCTGGCATTTTTTATGCTCAATTCCAAATCTTGTCTTTCTATTGTCATTTAATATCTAACCTTAATTATATATTAATATGCTAGTTTGGCGCCATACTTCCCCTTGGATTTATATTCATCAGAGACATGTGCTTTTGTTTTCCATTTTATTAGCTCCTCCTCTGCTGTCAGTTAATATCGCTTTCCCACTCTCGGAAAATGATTCTCGACTTCATTTTTACCTTTTTCAAAGTTTCTTTTTTTGTTGTTTAAGGAATTTCTAATAACAGGTATAATTTCTCGCTTCACTGCACATTTTATTTATACCCAAGCAGAAAAATGAAAAATTCGAAGCATTTTTGTTGTCAATTTTAGCCATTTTTTCTTAGTTGTTATAGTTGTTGTTGTTGTCGTTGTTGTTTTTGTTGACTGTCAGCTAACAGCAAATTGTCTACCTTAACAAATTTTGCAAGTCACTCTGTAAACAACAACGACAACAATAAAAGTGAACAAAAAAGAGTGCAAAACGTTCAGCGCGTGTCAAAAAATTAGTTTCCCTCACGAGCGATGGCGACCCTTTAGACGCGTCACCCCTGCGCCCTGCCCCCGCTTCAATGTGAAAGAAATTTGTAGCAAGTTATGCAAAAAAGGCCAGAAAAGAAAAGAAGAGAAAAAACCAGCAGAAAGCGTCAAAAAAGAAAGAGGGCAGCAAAAAAGCTACAGTGAAGCCCGTGTCAAGTTTTTATGCCGTTGGCCAAAGGACATGGCAATTTTTCCCTCTGACGGGGTGATGGGAAGGGGGTTAAGTGTGGGTGGGGTGTGTGATGATGGCGAGGCGACAAGTTGTTAAGTAAGCAACAGCGACAACTCAAATAAAAAGGCCGACGAGGGAGGCGCCAAAAAATATTTGGGGATAGTTTGTGGAGCGTAAAAGGTTTGAGTGTGTGAGAAAAAAGCACGTAACACACAGATGGCTAGGGAGGCTGAAATGAAGGGGAGAGTGGTTCTGTTGAAGGTGTGAAAAAGGTACAGCAAATGCCGGACAAAAGACCAAACTTATTTGCAGCTCTTTTCCGCTGAGATTTTTCAACGTTTTTATTTTGTTTTATGACAATGCAAACAGCAGCAGCGAAGCTCGAACTGAGAAAAGTGAGAAAAGCCAGTGCCGATTCACTTGGAGAATCAGCGAGAAGAAGCAGGAGCAGAAGCAGAAACACTCAGCGGAATGTCTTTGTATATGCATATTAAAATTTGCTTATAAACCGAAGAAGCTGTGGTGGCGAGGGGGAGGGTGAGAGACGACTGTCTACCTGGTCTACCTGCAGTTTGTCTTAGGCGGCTTTTGTTTGGTTTCCGCTTCACACTTCACTTGAGCAATGGGGTCGGAGACAGAAGCAAGAAGGGCGTAGTGTGGCGCGGGAGGGGAAGAAGAGTTGTTGCTGCTGCTGCTGCGGTTTATGTGACATGCGGGCGACGGGGAAGACTCGCTGGCAGGTGAGTGGCAGCGCAAAACGGGCGTGGCAAGCACAGAAGTCATACAACAGGCAACACAGCGACAACTACAACAATAACAACACTGCCAACTTGTCATACAAAACGGCTGGCGACAATCAATGGAATTTATATGTGGCAGGCACAGCGACAGGCACAGTCGAGATGCAGAGACCGAAACTGAACCTGAATCCAAGCCCAAGTCGAATCCCTGGCCCCCACTCCTCCAAATGATTGTGTACGTATGCGAATGTGTGTGCGTGTGTACTTAAACATTTTTAACGCCATTTGATGCCTTTTCACACATCTCGAGGAACCGAAAAACAAACAGGCAAACTCAAGAAACACTTAGTCAGGCAACCCCTCCTATTTCCTTTGCCTGCTTGCCACTTGTCTTATGTGTTTGTGTGTGCCTATCCTTCAGTTCATTCCTTCACACACACACACACACACACACACGCACAGAGACAAACATTTGATCCTGGAAGCAAGTCGTTTAATGCTTTCTGTGGTTTTGTGTTTACACTAAACGGAATAGCTAAACCAAAACCAAACCAAGCTCGAACCCAACTGCAAACCAACAAACCAAGACAAACCCTTCTCCTACCCTACCTACCCTTGACTCAGCTCAGCAGTGCTGACTGTATTGAATTTCACGCATCATTTGCCAAAGGCTGCTTTGGGGGCGGCAACTTTGTAACTTTGCGACTTTGCGACTTTGCGGCTTGTGCTTTCTGTCCCTCAAAAATGCTTGTTTAAAATTAAAACAAATAGACACACGCACACTCTCATTGTGGTTAGGTGTTAGACATCGCATTTAATTTCAGACAGGTGCAAGACCTGAATGAAAAAGGTAGACAAGCCAAAAATGTAATACGCTTTGCATATTTGGCAATTGGATTTGGGTTAAGGCTCCTGCGGTTGCCAAAAATGAAGTGGAAACCTATAAAATTGCCAGAGAAAGCATACAAAAAGCGTAGCATATAAATGGTGATAGAGAAGAAAAGAGAGAGAGAGATATTTTAAATTGCCTACACACATGCTAAAATTATTCGACAATTCCCTTGAAATGCTTACAATATGAGCTAGAAAAATAAAGGCATTTGTTTAGCAAGCATCAAGATTATAGCTTTGTAAATGAGAAGTTTATTTGCGTTTTGCACATTTGCGTGTTTTCAGGGAAAACATTTTAATTACAAAAAAAATTACAATTACAAATTTAATACTACTATTATATGGGAATCATAATATCATGATGTAATTATATACTCAGTTTCTTTGCCTTTATTGATGTGCAGGTTCAATAAAGTTCATTGACAATCCACCTATACAATAATTATAGTTATTTAACTTACCTTTTTTTCATGGATTATTTCATGCACTTTACTCGCTGTTATTCTATAAAAGAGCAGACACAAAGAGAGAGTCGACTGCTTTCAACCCCAAAAACCACAAACAGACAGTTCGTAATTAAAGAGATACACATCTATCTGTTATTTATACGAATATTTCTATCTATAGTAGTTCGGTCAGTTTGCTCGTTTTTGTCCCAATGCTGATTAATGTAGATTGCGGGCCAAATGTGTGCACGTTAGCATTAAAAATTGTTCGACTTTTATTAGAGCAATTAAATTGCGGTTACAATACTAGCCAGAGGAGGAGAATGAAAACCAGAAATCAAGCGGAATTTCTGTTAAAATATACGAGAGTATTTGCCATTTAATGTGCTGCAATTTTCACTCAACAATGGGACAGCCAACAGCGTTAGTGTTAACCATGGGACAGGCCGACTAACTGCGCAACTATTAGAGAAATGAAGATATTTTTTCTCTCTGTTTTTTTTAAGTTTTTGAAGAAGGTGGTAGTGGGTGTGGAAGGGGGACAGGGGACAGCAACTGCTCAACTAATTAGCCATCATCATCAGCGGCGTCGACGGCGTCTCTACACATTTTCCATCAGACACGAAACAGTTAAATGCATTTGGTTTGGGTTTGGGTTCTGGCCGTGCCTGGTCAGGGCCTGACTCTGGCTCTCTATGTTAACTCTCTAACCGCAGGTACATGAGGGTTACACACACTCGCACACTCGTACACTCGCACACCAGCGCCAGTGCCAGCTTTTGAGGCGGGTGTTAGTAACTAAATTAGCGGCTGGCCGCAGCAACAAATACTTAACGTGAATGTTTGTTACGTTTTTTCGGCTATCTCTCTGGTTTCGGTTTTGGTTTCTTTCCTTTTTCACTTTTTTCCCCCACTTTGTTGCAACCACAAATTATTGAGCCGCCGTGTGTTTTAGTTGTTGTTGCTGCTGCTGTTGTCTCATCGCTTGTTCCATTGTCTGCCGCTTAATTTCCAGTTGCAGTTGCAGTCGCAGTCGACTGGGCTAATACAGACATCTTTTTGGTCTGTCGGAGGTCAGGAGTGGGGCGCGGACACTTTTAGATAAAAGGTTTTTCATGTCGTCTCCATTTCAAACAAAAAATTCATTCTCATAGCCGGGGTGCAAAAAGCAGCTAGAAGAAAACGAAGAGCAGCCCAACGGTAGTCGCCAGTCTTTGGAAGTTCTTCTATTTCTCTTTCTCTTTCTTCAACTCCAACTCCAGTTCCAATCCCATCTCTCTCGTCACTCGAGAAAACTTTTAGTGGAATCTGTTGGACAGCAAATTATGCATGCAGTTGCTTAGAGAGTGTATGTTAGAGCATTAAGTGCAGAGTGAGAGAAAGAGAGAGAGCGGGGAGTTGTGACGGACGGGTCTTAAAAGCCCACAGTTTATTAATGTTTGTCCAAAATTTAAGTGTCTTCTGTTCTTCTGGCATTTGGCCTCTCTCTCCCTCTGCTCTTTCAACTGCCAGCTACCAACTGTTTTTGTATGTGATTTAAGTTGGCTAAAATCATTTCGTCAGTCATTAATTTACCCAACGTCAAAAGCGAGTTATTAGCGTGCGGGTCTATCAAACACGTTTCTATTTAGAGGCGAGGATGGCTGAAGAGGTCGAAGCAAGGGGCTTTACAGAATGCCTGCAGGCCTCATTTGCCGCCTTGGTGCTATCTGCCTGTCTACTGAAGAAGCTCCACTGTCGAAATGACAACAAATTAGACAGTTAATGTTAACAATCTTTTATGATATTTACATTGGGAAAATTGTTTATTGTTTTTCTTGTCAGCCGACCGGAATGTGAAACTATCTTCACTGCATTTAAGCTGAAAATTTAACTGGAAAGCTTTTAGCTGAGTTTTCATAGTTAAAGTTTAGTGGCATTTCTTGAAGTCTTTTGACACATTCGAGATTTGTAGGGAAATTACAAATTGGATAATTTAAGATTTAATTGGAACTACATGTGTCTAACAACAATTTTCTGCATTTATATATTTTAAACTAGCCACTTACTTGACTGAGGTGGAATCAACACTTAACGATGTGTGTTAAACTTTGCATTCTTATGGGAGTCTTTGAGTGAAGCCAATAAGAAGTATATTATTTTTCATATAAAACTTAATTTTAAAAATAATATAACAATTACGATGATTGACAAGGGAGAATGTTTGATTTTATTGAGTTCTTTCTTTCAAGCTAAAGAATGTGAAATGTTATGTCTTTACACACTATATAATTCATAGTTTCAATCTTTTAAGGAATTTCTAAAATAACAGAGGAGCAATCAAAGTCTAACTAATGATTTATATTTTATGAATAATAGTTAAAAAGCTATTCTAATATTATTACGACATTTTCACTTCTATCCTATAAAATCTAAATAACTTTAAGCCTGTCTGTTACAGCAAAGCTGAAGCTAAACTGACTTGGAAACTACAAATATAAATGGTATCCGCTGCTGCTGAAATATCTATTATAATATTGTATAGTATTTCGAAAACGCCCCTCTTGGCCCAGTCGTACTCCAAGCTTGTTTTTGCCTTTTAAACAACAGAAAGAGGAACTAAGTACTGTGGGAAATGTGGGTCAACAGCTGGCGCAATAGTTATTCCGCTTAGTTGGTGGTACTTCCTCACTTCCCCGCGCTCCTTGGCCGTTGTTTGACTTATCTGCTCAAATGTCGAATAGCTGCCATTTTCATTATTTTGCTTGCTTTGCAATTTGCGTCGTTATTTTAATGTTTTTTTTTTTTATTCTCCTCTATTCTATGTGCGTTTTTATTTTACTTTTTGGCCATTTTAAAGTAGAGCATCGGCCTGGCCATCAATCATTTTAGCCAAGAGGAGCGAGCTCAAACGCGCTTAGCCTCAGCCGTTGAGCCGTCGACTGTCGACTGTCGACTGTCGTCTGTCGGTTGTCGAGTCGAATGCGTATCAGGGGGCGTATCACATGGCTGTCTGCCACGCCCCTCAGCATGTCAACAATACAAATGATGGGCGCGCACTCGCCAAGAATGGGCGTGGCAAGCACACAGCGCCAGCTAACTGTAATAGAGATAAATTCGCATCATTTTTTGTGTCGCTGTGATAAATAAAAAAATGAAAGCAAAGTACGCGTACACTGAGCACGAGCAGTGTACGCACAGGTCCCCTCTCCCCCCACTCTCTCGCTCTGATCAATCAGCGCGCCACTGAGCTGACAATGTCATTTTGGTGACCACTTTTAATGATGCCGCCGCGCAAGGTGTTTGTCTCGAACTTGGAGCTGAAGCAGCTGCCGGGCATCAGCGTGTAATCCGCTGGCCACAAGCGTGCCCCTCCTCTCCCTGTCTCCCTGCGGATAGACAGCTCGCCCCCCACCCGGCTCCGCCTACGCTACGTGCGATTATTATCATCAATTTTCCGCCGAGTGAGTGAGTGATGATTGTGCCAAAAGAGCCTAACGGAAACGGGCACTCCAGTTGGCCAAGTTGTTCTTGTTGCTGTTGTTGTTGGTGTTGGGTGGTGCAGAAGAAGCAAAGGCGAAGCAGAGCGACAAGGTATGCCAGATAAGAGACAACTGAGCTCCAAAGCCAACTGCGACTCCAACTTCAACTCCAATTCTGTTTGCGACTCGAAAGCGTTAAAACGAACTCAAGTGGAAAACAATCTAATTTGCTAAAATTCCTTCCGCTTTAGCCCAATCCCTGTCTCTTTCCCCCATCTGCCCCCCGTCCCCTTTCATCCTTCTCCCTCTATTTGTACCGTTGTCTCTTGCCGTTGTATTGCCTGCCATTTTCCTTCAACTCAATTAAAGTTGATGGCAATTTTCCTCAGCCTCGTCGTTCTTGTTCTCCGTCTTCTTGTTGACGTTTTGTTAGCCAATATTGTTAACTGCTTTTGGGTTTATTTAGTTTGCCTTCTGCTTGTTTTACGAGCTTCAAAACAGTCCCAGACTCTGTCTCTAATACTCCAACTCATATATAAATTTATTTGCTTATAATTTAATTGAAGTCGACTCAACTCAAAGTTCTTCGTTGATGGATTGCCCCTCAGTTTGCTGAGGATTGCACTCGAAGAGCATGATGACAGTTATGATTAAACTTTGACTCTAGTTTGTCCATTGAGAGACTTAATTTGTTTGCACTTTAATTGAAGTATTTATGCTCAAGTTATGTGCATATCAAGTTGAATAACACACATTATTCTATTTATAAATTCATTTGATTTGTGTATACTGTCTATTAGTTAACTAAGTATGTTGGCCATAACTTTGAAATAATTATACAATTTTGTATACAGTTTGAGTAAATTCTCTTCACATGCAATAAGTTTAGCAGAAACTCATTAGGAGTGTAATACTTTCTAATTACTTTTGAATTTAATCTCCTTCGTTTTCCAACCTTAAATATTAATTTATTTCTTAACTTGATTTAATTGTTAGTTTAGTAGTTTAATATTTCGAATAAAAATTTGATTTTCTTTTTTGAATTTAATTCAATATTAAGTATCCCAAACATTTCATCATAAGTTTTACAGCTGTTTCTATCGTTTTACAAATGTTATCTGTGTCTATATCTTAATTTATATTCACATCTTTGTCCTTCTTCAGTCCTAGTGCCCTCTTGAATCTCTGGTATATTTGAGTTGATAAGCTGTGCATATACTACATATATCACAATAGATACATCTCATTCCCTTTCCTTCTCTCTCTTTGTCTTGCACGCTTGGCCAATTTCTCTATTAGTTGCTCGTTTGGTTGACCTTTTGCCATTTTCGCTGACCTTCTCTCACACTACCAAGAAGTCACAGGACATGCGTTAATCTATTGTTTTGGCAGCCAAGCAGGCAGCATACGATGACATACCCGACTACCCCCAGCCAGCTGGTATTATCACTTTTTGCCTGACAAAACAAAAAATACAAAAATATATATACATATAAAAGCTAGGCCTTAAATTGTGTATTGGCTTGGGTGTGTCCCCTTCCCCTTCAGCCCCCTTTCCCGCTTGCTCTCGATGTGCTTGTAGTTGGCTATTTGGACATTAATGTCATGGAAAATGTTTTGCTGGCGATTGGAAAATTGTTTGTCTTTGGCTAGTGGCCTAGCCCAGCTTGACATTGTTTTTATCCTTGTAGCCTTGTTGACCGTTGGTCAGTTCTGTCGCTGCAGCAGATGAGTGAGTGGGAAGCGGCTGCTCTCTGTCTCTTTCTGTGTAGTTTATGACTTCACGGCCTCTTGATATATGAGGCATTTGCATGTGCTATAAATTATTGTTGAGTTGAGCGGAACGAGCTTGGCTTTTCCTCATTTAATATTCATAAATTTAGAGTTGGCAAAAACAGCAGGAAAACCCCCAAGAAAAACATTCAGCATTCAGCATTGTGTGTGGAAATTGGCTGTGTGTATATGTGTGCTTGTGTATTTGTGTGTGTGTAACTTTGACTAATTTGGACTGTTGGTTTGTCATTTGTTTTAGACGCACTTCCTACAGTCCCTCACAATCCCTCTGCCACCCATGCTCTAATCCATATAATCCGCCTACTGCCACGCCCCTGCTCCTGCGCCTGCCGCCCCCTCCCCCCTGCACTCTTTGTGCGCCTGCTAATTGTTTTATGTGCCAAGATTTGTGTCTTCTGTCGTGTTGAAGCTTTTTGTGTCTGCCTCAGCCGCCCTTAACATGTTCCTCACTGTGCCACGCCCACTCACATAGCAGTTATTGCTACGCCCTGAAGTGGGAAATCGAAGGGAGCTGCAGTGTGTGTGTGTAGGGCTTGTTTTCACTTGCTTTTCGATTAGAGCGCGTCTGCTAACAACATGGAATTAATTCGTTTTATGTTTCCTGTCCCAGTGGCTTCAATGTATTTACGACTAACTACACTGTGCGAAACTACAAGACGCTAATTAAGGGGTGTGCAAAATAATTCGTTACTCTTTACTTCTTATGCCCTTTACTTAGAGTGGCTATAACTGTCTGTTGACAAGAGATTGGCAACTATATCTAAGCGTCAGAATGAGCTACAGTTCGCTTCTATTGCTTGATGATTAAATGTATTTTATAATTTGGCCATGTACATTACAGCCTCCTCAATCAAAAATAAATAATACTAAAAACAATTGTTAACACAAATATTTTTAGCACACACATTATAAATAACATTTTAAATGCTTGCTAGTTATTTAAAGTTTATGTTAATTATTTGAGAGTTATTAAAAAATCAATTTTACTTTAGTGGATTTTTATTATGTACTCTAAAGTAGCTAGAGTCAAAACCGAACAGACTCTTAGTTCAGTTCGATTTTCTCCCAGTGTATGCTGTATCTGTATCTCATGGATACACGCGTTTTGGCTGCTGCTGCCGCTGCTGCTTCTTACGCCTACATATTGATTTTCGTATTTATTTTGCGCTTTCTGCTGCTTTTCATTACTTTTCGCTGATGATTTCTATTGGCCCTGGACCTCCGACTCCGACAACGACTCGATTCAACTCGACTTTGTGTGTGCCTGCAGCGCTGCCTTTGTGCGTAGTTTCCCATTCTCCACTCCACTCCTCTCCAGCCCGCTCTCTATTTATGTTCAGCTTTTTCCTGCAAGAAAAATGATTGCAAGCAAAGTGCCTGGGCAAAAGGTGAGCAGCACCTGGAGCCGCATCCCAATTCCAATCCCATTCTCAGTACTAGCCTCGGTCTTGCTCCTTCTGCGTGTGTGGCCTGCGGCTGCCTGGCAAATCTATCAACTGCTGCTACCATCTCTCTTCCCTACTCGCCCCCTGGCCCTCGCCTTTTGCCCCACTGTATATGTGGCTTCTTTATTGAGTTTGTGCGCCAGCAAATTGCATTAGACACTTGGCGCAGACTGTGGCAAGCTTTAAGAAGCTGCAACTTTACGAGACTGCCAGCAGAGTCTGCTTGTGTGGCACAGCTACAGCTGCAGCTGTAAGTAAAAATTGTATTTTACACTAACTATTATATCATATCATAAATATGCAAACAGAAATACTGTAAAGAGAAAACCCCGACTCAACTTGAGGGCGCGCTGAGAGATTTTCAAAAATGAAAATAACAAAGAGATAAAATATAATTTTTCAACGATGCTGCTTCCTCTTCTGCTTTTTTATGACTGTGGCTCAACAAGTGCGTGTGTGTGGCTTGTGTGTGTGTGCATGTGTATGTGTGTGTGGGACTGTGTATGGCATCCTTTTTCAATCATCAAACGGCGCAGAGAACAAAGCCAAAGGCAGCGTTTTGTTTGTAACTCGATCGCCCACTGTTCTTATACCCTATCTACTCCCCCCCACTCCAACACACTTGCTTCACTCCAGTTCCAGTTCCAGTTGCCGTTTCAGTGCCAATCCCCCAACTTGAAATCATCTTGTAGAGCATAGTTGCCGAGCTGAGCTGAGCTGCGTTGAGCTGTGTGAGAAGCTGTAGCATTAATGTCTTATTGACAGCTCAGGATTAGAACGAAGCCAAGTGTCTGCCTTTGCCTCAGCCAGATTGCCCTGCTGAGAGAATGTGTGTGTGTGTGACCTGGTGTGTGTTTGAAAAGGGATTATAAAGCGATTTGTTTGTCGAAAATTATGAATCTGTGGAAACTGGCAGACAGCCAGGCAGCCAACTCAAGTCGAGCCAGTCAGTTGGCTCAAGCAGCTCTCCCACACGCTGTGTGTGGTTTGTCTGTCAGTCAGCGCCAGTCGTCAGTCGTCGGTGGCCAATCCCCAAAGTTGTTGAAATTGTTTGGAAGCCAGCTTTATGTTGTATATACCCTGTACACAATGTAAATGGCATAATATACAAGAGAGAGAATAAAAGTGAGACAAAATAATAATAATATACAATAACTTTTAAGCAAGTTAGTTAAATTATTTCAACATTACTAAACAACATTATTTATTAAATTTAATATTCTTAAAATTGCATGCGCATCGCTTAATAAACACAGCATATAATGTAGGATGTCTGTTTGCCCATCAACTTGTTCAACGCTTTCTAGCTCGTTTTTTTTATGCATTTTAATCAATTTTGACTTGAGCACTGACTTAGGCAAATTGTTTTTCGGCTTAAGGTTGAGCTAGTTGGCACGATGTGAGTCAAAAGTTGCCTAAAAATGACATTCAATAGTTGACTAGGCTTATCTGCAGCCACAAGACAATTTAATGGCTACATTTAAATAACATCTCCTCAGCTTATCTAAACTCAGCGTTCAGTTCTTTCTCAGCTGACAGCCCTCAGCATAAGCATAAGCATTTGCCACAGCCACAGCCTCAGCCTCAGTTACAGCTGCAACATCAGTTTACTTCATTAGCTCAGTTTATCAATGTTATGCGGACGTTGACAATAACAACGATCCAACGATCGATAGAAAGATCGACTAAATTTCATTTGAATTTGAATTCGAATTCGAATTGGCAATAAAACGCCAAGTTTATCAGTTTGTTGAAGTGTCTCTCCTTCAAAGAGACATGTAAAGAGGGAGAGAGTGAAGAGATGACCAGTTTTTCCGTCGACTTTGGCCCTACAACTTGTTATACAACTCTATTAGTTTTCCATGCATGATGTGCATACAAATCAACTAATTTGCTTTTGAAATGCAACAACTACTTGAGTCTCATTCCTTTTGATATCATTCCAAGCATTTCGTATTTATCTTGGCCTCATAATTAATGTAAATCTGTGAGTCTGTTCGACTTTGGCTATTTTTATCGTTGTGGCATTTGAATAAAATTTCAATTTTCATGCATTCGATTTGGACAAACGACTAACTGAAAGTTTATCCCCGTTTATCATTGTCTCACTGAAGGGAACAGACAGCTGGACAGGCAGTCAGGCAGTCAGGCAGTCTGTCTCTATCGACAATGTCAGGCAATGCCATTATATTTTTGCTAGTTAACTCAATTACTTTGTTGCAAATGCTTTGCCATTACCTACGACACTAGGGGCAGTCAGAGAGAGAGAGAGGGACATCGGAAGCTGCTTTAGGTCCAGTCATCATGACAGGCAGGCCAAGCCAAGTCTATGTGCTTCCCAGTTGCTTCATTATTAGTGCAAATTATGGTATCAGCTAGTCCCGTTTCTCTTTTGCCTTCTTTGTCCTTTTTACTGCCTGCTGTTGTTTCATTCCCAGGGAATTGAGTTGATGACTCGCCCACAGTCGAAAAAGTTCTATGCGGCAAAAAGAAGCAGAAAAAAAGAGAAGCTAAAGCAAAAGGAGCAAATTCCAGGCACGTTTCCCACTCGGCTGTAACATGAACATACTCGAGTGCTAGGACGAGTCTATATCCTTGTCTATGCTTTAAAACCCAGTTGAAAAGGACAGGCAAGTGAAATCAAATTTGATTGTGGGTGTCAGTCGCAGTCGTAGTCGCAGTTCCAGTCCAAGTCCCAGTCCCAGTCTCACACTCAGTGCTTGTTCATGTCCATTTCATGTTCTTTGCCACTGACAGTTGCTGCTGAAATTAAACGCCCACACAGCTTGTTTGACGCTCCATTATATAATGTTATCTCAACCAGAATAAATATGTGCAAAATGTTTGCCCATTTTATGGTTAACCAATATTTAATGCATAACATTTCAATGAATTATAAAGTTTATATTTTGGCAATTTCCAACTGGCTTTAATTAGTATTATTTATTTCGGAATTCAAGCTGCAATATTCGAGTGGGGATTTTCGAGTCAAATGTCAACCAGTGAATTTTTGTATTAAATTAAAAGTCAACTGGCATTGTAAACATTTGGAAATGCTCGACCATATTTATGTACTTGTTCAGCATGAGGGGACTGCAGGGTGGTTTTATATCGTATTAAATTTCAATATGCAATGGCCCCATTCATATTTACACACATTTTATGCGACTCGGGGCTCAAATAAAAATATGCGAAAATAATGTTCAAACATTTGCGCTAATTAAAAAGCTGTGAGTTGGGGTGTGTGTGTGTGTGTGAACGACAGAGAGTGTGTGGGTGTGTGTAAGGGGGAAATGTGTAAATATTGCGAGCAAATACAACAAGCATTCAACGAATGAAACAGAGAGAGAGAGAGAGAGAGATAGAGATAGAGATCGAGTCGTAGGACATGTGTAATTGCTTTTCAGGCAACAATGCAATGTTGTTGTCGCCGCAATTGTTATTGTTGTTTTCATTGCTGTTGTTTATACAGTTACATTGTGTTTTATACATATATATGCATGTATGTATGTGAGTACGAGTATGTAGTTTATTTTTGGGTGGGCGTTTTGCCCCGACTTCATTCAATTGGCAAACATTGAGCCCCGCGGCACGAAAGCGATTGAAACTGAAGACGTTTTGGACATTGGACGACGCCCACGCACTTGAGGCATGTGGCAGCTGCGGCAACTGTGGCAGCTGACAGCTGTCGCAACAGCAACTCCACTCTGCGTGGCATATCAAAGGCAAATCAAGCCAACAAAACAAAAGGGGGGAAACTCACGTGACTTTACAATTTATTTGTGGCATGCAACAAAATAAATTTATTAATAGCCAACGTCAACATCAACTTTGCGACGTCTTCCCGCACAAAGAGGAATTACAGCCACCCACACAGTGCGGCTCGAGAGCCAGCTAAAAACCAGGTACTAGTCGACTCCACCCAAGCCACAGTTGTCGCGGTGTGCGAGTGTGTGTGTGTGTGTTCATTCATTCACAAAGATTCACATTCGCATTCGCATTCACAATCGCAAATCGCTTGCGTGAGGCAAAACTTCTCTGTCTTTTCTCTTTCTCTGCGAAACTCGCGTCAATTTATGCGCATCACGTTTTCTCATTTTCGAGAATGACTAAATATCGTTTACTCCACAGCAACACCACCATTATGCAGCACCACCGCACCACACACTGCACTACAGCTCACTTGGCCTGCAGTTGCTGCTGCTAAAAATATTATTAAAACATTTGCCACGTGAAAAGTTTGAAACTTTATGCGTCCTCTCACGCTCTCGCTCTCTCTCTCAAGCACTCTTCTTCCCCTCTCTTGCCGGAAGGGGTGTGGCAAGTGCAACGGGAGTTTTTTTTTGCTGGTAGCCTGCAGACCTCACCTGAAGTTGCATATTTCATTTGGTGCTGAAGTTCGGCAACTGCCCGAGCTGCTAATGCCAGAAACGTGCCGACTGCATCCGGATGGCACTGTCTTGAATGTTATAGCTAAGGGGTGGCAGGGCGAGGGGGAGCACTGGCTGATACAGAGGCGTCATCTGTAGTGGGAGGACAGCGTTGGGGGTTTGTTTATAACTCTAAGAAAGCAAAGTTGATTGCACACAGTTAAATTTTAATTGCTTAATAAACTTTTGCCAAGCGACAACATGCTGCATAATCATGCTCAATGCCTAGCTTCTTTTTTATTACAATTTATAATTCCAAATCTTGCAAAGTGTTGGTTACGAATGGCAGTAAAAGTTCGATAAAAACTTGCTCTTTTTGCCTGCCTTTATCTACAACTCTGCAGCTTAAATTTTTTCACAATTTTACTGAAAATGTTTGCCTTGAACTTTGCTATCACTTTTTGCCTTTGTTTTTTGTTTTAAGCAATTATTTCTCTGTGTTATACTTAAAAGTTTTTAATTTATGTGCATTAATTAACACTGTGTAATTCAATTTTCAATTAAAGATGTACTTGCTTGTTAAGTTTTCCACAAATGTCTGTTTTTCTCTTCAACAGTAAAAATACAATCAGATTTGTTTTAAAGTAATGAATATTTAAAAAGTGAAAAAAACTGCTTTAAATTGTTTGTTGTTTAATACTTCAGTATTAAGCATTAAGCAACACAAATTGTATGCCTCAAATTTTATTAAAATTTTAGATATGGAATTATTGTTGAAAGAAATAATATATTTGGCATTATGAATGGTATGCATAAGTTCCTAACAAATAAATTACTGGGTTTTTTTTCACACGAAAACTATTTCATATTTTTAATTTACACCTTAAAGCAGTTGTTCAAATATCTCTTCAATATTCCCATGACGCTCAATATTCTCATGCCTCAATCTAAAATATTACTCCACACAATTGGCTGCTAGTTCCATTCTCACCCATTGATTAGCTCGTTTAGCAATTGCGTATGAAATTCCTGGAAGAGAGGATGGGTAATACATACCTCCCTCTGATGCTACGCCACTGATTGAGGCAGTGCTCTTTCTTCTATCTGAAGTCGAAGAGAAATGCAGCACTTGGCGCTTGCAAATTAGTGTTAATTTATCATGATTATTGTTTCACAACGATTCGAGAATTGAGTTCGTTTAGACAACAGTTGCCGATACGGCTGAGGATGCCAAAGAAGGGAGAGAGGGGGGCGAGGGCTTGGCATGTTTTTAATATAGCAAATGCGAGTGGAAGCGGCAACTGTAACTAATGCTGACTTTCAGACTGATATCAAACTGTCAAGCTGTCAATTCTTGTTAGTAGCGTCGTTTTGGGTAGTAGCTTCCAGACTATGGCAAGAGAGGGGAGCGACAGAGAGAGAGAGAGAGAGAGAGAGAGAAGTGGGGATGGAGTTTGTGCTGCCAATGCTGCTCAAAAATTCAATTTCCAGCTGAAAAGATACTTCGACAGCAGGAAGAGCCGTAGTGGTGGGAGGCAGGGAGCACATGTATCTTGTGCTCGTTGTTGCTGGTGTATCTGCGAGATACAAATTGGAAATAGGTAGAAAACAGTCATTGAAAAACGATTGCTGACGTAGCTTTGGCATCTGATGCATGACTGCTGCTTCCGCCCTCCCCCACAACTCCCCTTACCAGGATTAGCTGGAGCTACTCCACACTCGGTAGCTGTAACCTAACATAGCCTAGGCTGACCTGCAAAGATATGAAAAAAATGTGAAATGTGAAAGCCGGAAAAGCCGGCGATATTGACAGCACAATTAAGACTTTAATTGGCATCCACTAACATTTGCACTCCCTCTCTTTTTTCGTCTCTTTTGTTTAGCCAGCGATTTGGAGGCGCAGAGAGTTCAAAATGTGCCAAAGGCAGCAACTGGAGTAGACGAGGCAATCGAAAGGATTGTTAGCAGCAGCAGCTCCCAGCATAAATCCCAAGCAATAGCTACCTACCCCTCCCACTGCCCAGCTTGATAGCACACACACTAACACAGCATGCCATCAATTGCCAACATCAGCGTGAGCGCCAGGACAATGGTCAACATCCTGCCTGGCCAGGATGCGCGTCTTAGCTACATTGTAAATCAAGTCACAGCCGCATCCGCATCAGCATCCAACTCTGCCTCTACTTCGCCGTCTGTCTCCACATCCGCCCTGCCCACATTTAGCCCGCCGCGCATCGAGAGCTTGGTGGCCAGCTCAGCGGAACAGGATTTGGCCAGCTTTGGGGATGTGACATTCGACATCTTCGATGACGATGACGATTTGTTTGGCTCACCCATGGCCTTCGATGCCAGCGAACAGGGCCTCTGGAATGGACGCTTTGTGCCACCGCCGCCCCGGCCGCCCTTCTTTGTCGACGAGCCGGTGCTGAGCGATGGCCTAACCACATGTGATTTATGCTCCTGGGCCATGCCCACCAAGAGCACATTCATGTTCGAGGGCACGATAGGTAAGCCATCAAACTCCCCTCCACTTACCCACTTGCCCACCAACCACAACCACAAACAGAGCCCCAATGCAATTGTCAACAGCTTATTGCCATTTTACTAACCTCTTTTTCTCGCTCTCGCTCTCGCCTCTTCTATTTGCAGAGAAAGCCAGCGAACTGGGCTGGCCACTGACGTTGATCATCGTGTCGGTGCTGTCGGCGCTGTTCGGCGCCATCATCATGATTGCCGTGGTGCGCTGCAGGCGCAAAAAGAGCTCCAACAATCGCAATGGTGAGCACACTAAACGTACAGTGTTCAAACACAGCTTTCTTTTGCCACATTATAAGCACGGTACCTAGAAACAATAAGGGTATGATATGTAGGTGGCCATTTAAAATGTAACCAAAAGGCAAAAGCATCTCCGACTTCTTAGTCTGACTGTCTGTCCGATATTATAGACAAATAAGTCTCGGCTGTTGAAATAACCAAACGGACAACAATTAATGACAGATCTATTGAGTTTAAAAGACTTGACACGCCCACTTAAGGCTTGTCAATACATATTAATAAAAGGCTATGATTCCATAATAGTATTCAATGTCTGTAGTAAACTTAATTTACATGCAAATTGCATTATACCACAACATCTACCGGGTATATCACAATCGTTGCTGAACCGATTGTCGCTTTTTTGTTTAGTCTTAAGTTGTCACATTGCCATTGCAGTTGCCACCAATTTGTGCCTCTCTTCTTCTCACTCGTTGCAGACACACATGTGCAATGGTGGTCGCGCAACAAGCGCACCCACGGCAATGGCGCTGGGGGCACGGGTAGCGGCAGTGGTGCTCCCATTGCCGGCAGCAGCGCCCACAACAACAACAATCATCTGAGACGCAGCAACATCTACACTGCACACCCGGCGGACAGCATACGTGGCCTGCAACCGTTGCCCCTGCCCCTGCCACTGCCAATGCCGCCCACGCTGGCGGCCACATCCGCGTCAATGTTGTCCGTGTCGCCAGCAGCAACAGCCATAGCAGCAGCAGCATCAGCAGCCGGTCAACAACAGCAGCCACCACATTATTTCCATCCATATCATCATCATCATCATCATCACGCACCGCCGCCGCCTTTGCCGCTGCCACTGTCGCATTACCCGCATGACTGCGAGGAGGATGCTGCCTATGAGGAGCCCGAGTATCATCAGCCGCAGCAGTTGCATAGCAACTCCAACTGCAACTCGAACTCCAATAGCAATAGCAATAGCAATAGCAATTCCATGTCGTCGGTCACGTCATCGCCAGCGCCCACTGAGACGAACCACTGGCCGCAGGCTGGCACCATGGTGGTCGCCAGCTGAGATGCAGCCGAGAGCTGCACATGGTCGCGTCAACAGCGTCGACGCAGCCTGAGCAGCGGCTGGATTTGGCAGTGACATGTTGCACGGCAACATGCGGCTACAGCAGCAGCGGCAGCGGCAGCATCGGTGGCAACAACTTGCGGCAACTCAGTTGCCATTGACGTCTACTTAAAATGCGGCTCACAAATTCTGGTGCAGATCATAAAAAGGATTACACGTAACATTTTGTGAAGTTTATTTTTGTATGCCAACGGAACCAGTCCATAAGGATGCACATATGTGTGTGTGTGTGTGTGTGTGTGTGTGTGTGTGTGAATGAGAGTGTGGTGTGTGTCTGCAATTGGGAAAACCGAAACGAATTTAGTGTCACTTCCACTTCCGTTTTGCAAACTATCGAAAACCAAAAGCCCACAGCAAGAATGCAGCCACCACAGACAGCACAGGAGACAGCAGCCTAACGAGGGAGTGCGATAGATAGATACGAGGGGGGCAGAAGTGGTGGGGAGCTGCTTGCTCTTTACATGCCTGGCACGTTTTATCCTTTATTGCCGTTCGGCATTAGTACAGGGATTTTGTCAGATTAAAGCAAATAAAGGGCGTGCTTTTTGTTTTCCAGCTTGCAACTGGCAACTGCCGGCTTTGCTCTTCATGCCACAAGTTTAAATCGTTCTGTCTGTCTGTCTTTGTGTCTGTGTGTGTGTAACATAAGTGTGCGAGTATGTGTTTGAGTGTATGTGGTACCACTAAAAGCATGACAAAGGGCATATAGACACAAGTATCAAAGCAAATTTTAGTTGAACATGAAGCGTTACATGGCAAACTGAAGTGCACACCAGGATCTAACCTCTCTGAATATATGAGCTTGAATCAATATATTTATACTGTTTTGTTCAGACTCTTCTATTAGCTTGGCTCTTTTGTATTGCATTGCTGGCAAAAATGTTCGGTTTCGGTCAAGTTAATTTTTCTTATTGCATTCTAGAATTGTGCAAAATTAAATTCTAATTAAAATTGGCTTTAAATGCATTTGAAATGGATACTTGTAGTAAATTCAAAGGGAAAATATGTGCATATATATTTTATTTGCAATCAAAAAATTTATCCGAATTTTAAGCCAATTAAATGTTGTAAATTAATATTTGAAAATTTCAATAAATTAGTTGGCCAAGAGTTTGTCAGCACTGCACTTGAGTTGGCCAGGAAGTTCGATTGTAAGCAGCTTACTGTGATGTCAAGTTAAGGGTATTTGTGAGTCGCTGGGATTCCTCACAAATCAATCCTTTTAAAGCCATTGTTATTATATGGGTGTAAGCAGAAATGTGAGTGTGTCTGTGGAATGTGTGTGATTGTGAATGTGTGTGTTAACTGGTATCCGTTGGCAGCATGTGCTCGGCAGCAAATGGCACCAAACTTTGTGGCTTTTCACTTCATTCCTCTTGTTTTGTAATTACAAAAGCAAATAGTTTCGATTGCCATGGCAAAACGAGCTACACAAACGGAAGAAGAGCCAAAGAAGAGCAAAAGTAAAACCCACAAAAAAAAAAACATAAACGAAAATCAAAAAGAAAATCTTTAAAACTCTAAATGAAAAGCTTTGCAAATATTGGCAATGTTCATTCGGCCTTTATAAAAGGAAAGCAGGATGATGCCCCTAAAAATATTCCCAGTTTAAAATTGAAAATTTGAATTTAAATTTAAATATACTTGCAACATGCTTAAGCATTCATACCACACAGGTTAATCATAAACAATTCATGTCATGCATATCAAATAAGCTTAACAACTACGACTACAACAAGTACTTAACTCGCGCCATTGTATATACACTGTAAATAAATTCGAGTTAGTTATTCGCAATTTGCTCCAATTAGCAATTAATTGAAAGAGCGTGCAACATGAAGAGTTGCCTCCGCTCTTCACTCTCCACTTAATAGAGAAAAACGAAAATGAAAATGAAAAAGAAATTATTATTATTAGCATTAAAAGCTGGAACAACTGGCTACCGCTACATTCCTCTTCAAAGTTCAAGTTTTAAGTTTTAACAATAGCAAAAAAATAAAGAAAACAAAAGGAAAAGAAAAAGTAAAAGAAAAACACAACAACCAAAGACTAGTCATAATGTTGCTATGTACAAACTATTTAGTAATAAACGTATAATCAAATAAATTAACTTAAAAAAAAGTACGCTCCACAGTTAATATAATACGATTTAACTCGATTTTTTCCATTCGACTCTAATTTGAATGCATTAATAGTTATGACAAGTGCAAAAAGAACTTAAATGTATGTAGATAAACAAAAGACAAATTAAAAAAAACCAACTGCAATATTGTATTTTAAATATTTATTCATTACATGCACCCACAGTTTCGCATCAAAATAAAAATTACATTTACAATAATAACGATTATAATAATAGTAACGATAATGTTAATGTTAATGATAATTAGCAACTATAATTAATAACTCAAATGTCAACATTAAATAAACAAAAACAAAAACAAAAACAAATAGAGCTGCAGCGAATTTAACATTCAACTACTAAATGCAACTACAAATGTTCCAATTTAGCTTAGCCCAACTAATTATGTGCAACAAAAATACACAAAAAAAAAAAAACAAAACAAAAGAAATGCAAATAGCAACAACAACTTGACAATTATAAATAATTATTTTCACAATAAATTCCATTAAACTGTGCAAAAAATAAAGCAAATCAAACGAATGCAAAAAACAAACAAGAACTCGGAAAAACAATGCGAAATGAATAATGAAAAGAAACAAAATAAATACAACAATAAAACAAACATAATTCCTATAAATGCTTGGTTTTAATATTATTTTATTGGAAGACCATTTAGCAAATTGAGCCAATGAATAATCCATTAACGGATTACATAAATTCATATAATATTCGCACTTGTTTATTTATCCCTCAATACCTTTGGTAAGTCTTAAAGCTTTATTGATAAAACTGACAAAGGATGGGATTTTCGATTGGATTAGGCAACAATTTATTTCAATTAATTTGGCATTTTGGAAGTCGTGTTTAAGCTAAAATCAAACAAATTTAATACCAATTGCAACAATATATTAATTAAATATTTGTATTTATTTTCTTACTCTTGTGTATTAAGCTAAAGTTCAGTTAACATTTCTGCAACAAATCATCCTCTATATAAATCAATTCCTCGCATTCTTCAGTTTGTAAAGTGTTGTATGGTAGCCTGCCCTGTCTGAAGCCGGAGCTGCCGTCATAAAGTTTATCTTGACTTCTGCGATCCCCACAAGCAAATGCATAAAAATGAAAAACGATTTAATTTCATTTTCATAAAGCAAAATTCAAAAACAAATCAAGCAAGATCTCTGTAAAAAGTGAAAGTTGCCGATCGCACATTGTTATAATTTTACTCTTGCAATGACAGGCTGGCAAGAGGATAACAGAAGTGGATGCAGGGGCAGGCGGTGCAGTGAAATATTTAGGTTGCCCGGTCAAGATGGAATATTTATGCCATTTATGACACGAAAGGCCCTCGGAACGTGTGCCATGCACACAATCTGTCTCTCTCTCTCACTTCTCTCTTTCTCCATTGGTATTGCCACATTTTTGCATATTTGCAGCACGAAGCGAGGCGCAACAAAAAATCTGTTGGCCAGATAATGCTAAGCCGAAAATAAAGCTCAGCCAATGTACCCGCTGCATTTCCCGCTCTTAAGCCACGACGTCGTAAAGCCAATCGAAAGCGAAAGATCTCAGTGGCGATATGGGAAGCATATGGACATATGGGCACATGAATCGACGACGACTTGGTCCTCTTTGGTTGACGTTGCCTTCGTTGTCGTTGTCTGTGGGTGGCAGCGGGCGGCAACCGATTTGCATATTGGAACGATTGAGCCAGGTCCAGGACAGGCTTTGTTCGGACCAGACAATTGTGTGTTCGACAGCGCCCCAAAACACAACGAGAGGATTGTCTGACTGAAAAAGTGAGATCTGTTTTTTTCGTGTGTGGACTTTCCTGAGGAGGCAGCGCAAATGTCATGCGGTTTTATGACTTCATTAGCGACAACCGTCCAGGAATTTAATGGCCACTCCAGGCAGTTGTCGCAGTTGCAGTGCAGTTGCAGTTGCAGTTGCAGCTTGTTGTTGCTTTTGTTTGACAAACAAATTTGTGGCACATTTTCGTGCATTTTCCAAGCTCTTGATGAGCAGTCAAACAAAACGAAAGTTTAGACTTAAAAACTAATCAGAAGTTTTGGCCAACTAATCGAAGTACCTGGTCGACATGTCACGAGCCATGCCAATGAGAGTGCTCCCAGTTGACAATGATGATGATGATGATGATGATGATGCATATGAGGTCGCCTTATAATGAAGTCGTGCATGCCACATACGACAGTTAGTCTACGGTTCGATGATTAACTAAGCAACTCGCTCAACTGAATAGATGACACCTTTTCGCTTACCGCGGGAATTGGCGCATATCGCTATTTTAAATGACACAAAGATAGAAAGGTGAGAGTTGAACATACTCGTAGGTAAAAGTGGAAGCAAAAAATTCATAATATCAGCAAAGGGAATTGATATAAATTTATACAACTTTGCCATTAATTGTACAGAATTCATAAAGTAAAGAAAATAGATTAAACAGTCAAGTAAAATATTTGCAATTATAAGTAATTCATGTATTGAATAATATTGAAGATCAAATCATCGAAGTCTATTCTATTATATTTATATGTCAATCACTCTTAATTGATCAGAGCTCAGAGTAAATTAGTTGATTTATAATTTAAAATGGTTGAGAATTAATAATTTGCCCGTATTGTAATAATACATAGTATTTAGCCAAAGATTCCAATATATTATTAAACAATAGTTTTCAGCTCAATTACCAAGGAATTCCATTATCAAATTACTTTCAAATTTTGATTGAATATTGCGTATATTTATATGTTTACGTGCACAGAGTCATATTTTGGGGTTAATTAGATTTAGATATCGTGCACTTTAATTACTGAAAGCTTCAGTTCAATTCGTTTGATTTATTGGGGCGACCCGAACTGTGGCCACCAGAGCCACAGCAATATGTATATTTTGAGTAAACAAGGCACAATGCTCGTAGATTGACGTTTACAGGCTTTCAATAACTTTCCATTGGTTTCGGCAAGCCCACACTGAAAGATACATTGTCGGATAAGCAGAAGTGCGGAGAGGAGCACAGAGAGCAGAGACGGAGCTCAACTGACATCGCTGACTTCTGACTTGAGGCTGACGATAATGTCGTCGTCGTTGATGCCGACAGGCGAATCATTCCCACCCCTCCCCACTCCGCTTCCTCTGCCCTGCTGGCCACGATCGAATGCCACTCGAACTGCTGGCACATGCATCATCATTATTATCATCATTGTCAGCTGCATGCAAGCGAAAAGTCCAACTACTGCGCATGAATGAATCACTGCTGCAACTGCAACTGCAACATGCCAGACTGGCAACAGCCGACTGTCGACTGTCGACTGCCGACTGCCGCATGGATCTAGGCACGGGCACGCCGTCTAACGAGATCGCTGCATAGATGATGTCTTTGAGGGGATGGAGGAACATGGAGGGCAGCAACTGCATCATGCAAGCGTCTAGCGAAAGTCGCGACAAAACTCTCATTGAGCTGCAAAGCCAAAGCCAAAAAGCAAAGCAGGCCGTGTAGCTCCATAATGATGAATTAGGCTGCTGTCATGTCATGACAAAGGCGCTGCATCTGCATGCGATGGCCAGCACAGTGGGCCAGAAGCAGCAAATGTGCTTAAATTAAATTAAAAAAGTGAATATAATATACGTTTTTAAAGAACTCATATAATTCTGCAAAAGCTACTTTTGAATACAGACAGACTCTATTGTTACAGACAGCACATGTATTAACAGGATCAAATATGCATATTATTTGGGAATTATAGTTTGAGATAGTTTGTTCAAGAGTATTTAGTTTTCTATACTTCAAGTCTTTACTTCTTCTTCAGTGTACTTACGATTTCATCTACTTACTGCCATTGTACGCTCAAGGAGCGCAATAAGTCGAAGTTGTGGTTGTGCTAAGTAAGTAAACACTGGCGAAATGCAATTGCAATTGCGAATATTCAAACGTAAGTAGGAAGTGGAGTCTTAAATGAGCTAAAAAAACACACAAAACAACAAGAGATGGCTGTCTGACAAATCGTTTGCCTGTTCGACTTAGCCATCGCTTACTGTCCTGTTGTTCCGTTGTCTGCTGTCTGGCTGGGATTGAAATTGGGATTGGCGCTGCTTGCTCCTAAGTGAAATTCGGTGTACAATACGCAAATGCGAGGGTTCGTTTTTAGGCTGTGGCACGTCATGATTTTTTCTTACATTGCATGCAAATGGCGAGATGGAAGAGTGTGCCTCCAGTTGGGCTGTGCTTGTTTGTTCCAGTGATCAGTTGGCGTTTACTAATTAATTGCAGTGACTTGTCGCTGGCAATTAGTTTGCGGCATAAGCAGATGACATGTTGTGTCATGTGTCATGCTGTTGGATGTTGCAACAAATGAAGTTATTACCCATGGACTTGCACCAAAATTGTGCCAGCTCCCGCTGATGTTGCTGTTGCTGCTGCAGATGCTTGCCCTCGTTGCTGCTCAGGTTAATTGCCAACAATAAGATTCAATCAAGCTAATGACGGTGCAGTCTGAACTAACCAAAACCTGCTTCCAGTACCTGATCCAGCTCCTCCTTCAACTACCTCCGTCTTTCATCTTCCATGCTCCACACAATTGCAATTTATGACTTGCTCCAAGTTGCTTCAACTGGCTGCCGTTTAGTTGAAGAGACTGCAGTGCACAGGGTGACCTTACTGGGTCGCATGCATAAAATCCAACCACGTTGCAAAACTTTCCTCGGGTAGCCCCAAATTATTGATAAACTGTAGAGGACTCTTCGAGTTCAAATTGTGGAAGCCTTGATACCCTTTGCAGATGACAGCTCTTTCCAGTTTGCCTCAAACTTGTTAAAGACTTACTATAACTTTGCTACTTGTGAAACTGTTGTACCTTGTCTTTTTTGTCATTCAATTAAGGCATTACATAGCCTATATTTAATTAAAAGGAGTTCAACTTCAGCCCTAAAAGGGTCGACCGACAGGCCATTCTCTGCCCCCAGGACCTGTATAATTAAATAAACTTGGAATTATTTCAATATATTTAATTGCAAATTAGAAGTTCTGTGGCATAGTGGAGATCAAACTAAGAAATTTAATCGTTCTCAGCAAAATTGTTCAAATGGACATTTCCTAAAAAATTGTTTTACTTATCTTAGCTGGAGGATCTTTTCTGACTGGCATTCAAAAAATGATTTGTTATCGAAAGGTCCGATACAAAATCCTTTATTACTTTAAAAAACAATTAATATTTCTCATGCCTTTTTGTGAACATATTTTAAGCTCTTGTACAGTTAGCAGCTTAACAGAATACTTAATAGAACTTTTGAGACTGTCTGAAAATTATTTCCAAAAAAGGACATATGTATCTTTAGTACTTGAAATGCCTAAACATTTTTTATGTTTTCGTACTACTTTGATGAAATTTCCATAACATTTTTGGATGTATTCTATATATAATATCTAACAATTCTGAGTACATAAATACAATTTTTCCTTTTTGGAAAAATTTATCAAAACTTTTGAATAAAGCTTAATAGAAAGAGCATACAAAGTGTCAGATTTAATGTAAATAGCTTTTTTGCAGCGGAGATGAAAAGTCTGCCAATTGGTTCAGGGGATAATCCCAGTTGAAGCTCCGATTAACGACCATGCAGGGGACCAAGCAATGAGGATGCACAAATTAGCTTTTATTGCTTTATAAGCACTGATATTGAGAAGCACAGGTAGAAATTACATTAAATTAGCCAAAGTATACGCAAGAGTAATTGTTCATTGTATTAATGAGTATTTCGTTCAATATAACATAACATTAAGCAGGTGCTTAATCCAGATGCACAGGTGCCAAATAGCAACTACTACTTCTTAATAGGACAACTTAATCCAGACTCTCCAGCAGAACAGTAAGAATGCTGTAGCATTGCTTGAGTATCTGTAAAACAACAATAGATCAGGTAAAGTACTAAAATGCAAATATTATCGACATACAGCCATGTAGCTAATAAGATTCAAGGGCGGAAAATTAGATGCACCCATGGAGAGAGACTTTTGCGCTCGTAGTATCATAAAAGTAATATCCCGCTGCATCTCTGGCATATAGGGAGCCCACTCGTAGGCGTCGTAGGCAGCATCGGCTATGGCTTGAGATTGTTCTGTCACCATGTTGCCAGTAATGCACCAATAGGAGAGGTGAAGAAAAGAGAGCACCATAAAAATGACAAATCTAGCTGCCACAGGAGGATCATGGCGAGCAACGAGAGAGACGAATGTGGACAAGGAGATCATGAGAAAAGACACGACCATCTGCATTATCATGGGGCCAAAGAAGACATCGTTAGTCATTTCTACAAGGCTGTGTAGATGAAAGCAGTATAAAAATAGTACATATAAAATAAAGAATATTATATCTCAAGTAAAGCATTCACCCAATAATCCTCTGATGAAATATGCATAATCTGCGAAATTCTGAACGAAAGCGATGTTCATCTTGGCGATTGAGTTTGCATAGGCCACGTAATTCGATGCACAGGATCTTCATGTTGCAGCTGATTTGGGTAAAAATGTGCGCGGACATTAGATCAGCAAATAGTACACAAAACAAATTGTAATTGAGGATCAGGCATTGCCAAATGAAGATCAGAACATGCCCATTAGGATGTTTTTCCGGATCCTGCCAATTAAAAGGATATACGCAATTAAATGGCAGCTTTTGATTGGTATACAGCGGCTGAGTCATGGCCAAGGAATTGAAAACGATCACGCCAAAGAACCAGCCAATGGCGAAAGATGTCTCGACCATAAAGTAACTACGCTGATAAGTACGAATTTCATCTTTAGCTACACTTCTCTTCACTTCCCGATGACAAGCATCCAATTCATCAACCACATCGTCCACTCTATCGGCACATAAGTACAGATAGTGCCACTTAAACACCAAGTAGATCATCTACAAGAAAGACTTATTGCAGTTACTTTGTAATTTTGATGGCAGCATATACAAAACCCCAGAGATCCATAAAAGATCCTGACCCAAGGCGACAAAATTCTCAGATTGTGGTAGCGCTAATACAGTTGTTAAGAGGAAACAATTAATTTGCACCAAAACCAAAATGTGCCACATGCGACGAAGCAATGTGCGACTCTCTGCCTTATTTGGGAAGTTTCCCACGGCCCTGAAAGAGAGCAACGAATTAAATATTTGTCTTACAAGTATCCTTTTGTCAACTATTACATTAGCTGCTTCCGGTTGTAATAGATAGTGCAGTGTTTCGGATGCTGTTTCTGCTGATGCAGCACCAACCAATACTCCTCGATCTGCTCACAGAGGCTTCTCCATCTTAGCTTGACAAAGTCGAAGATACCCATTGCAAGTGCTTTGCTGACCAAGTGCAAGTGCTTGGCTGACTGACAGCTGCACAACAACTTCTCAGGTCCTTATATAGTGTAGGCTTCAAGGCTAAAAAGCTGCTAGTCAATTGAGAATAAAATATGCATTCTATAATAATGAGTAGTTGGGGGTGTAATATTGATTCCAATGCTGTAAATAACTAGAAAATAATATATGTAAATAATTGTAATGCGACCAAAGTAGTAAAAGTAAAAAGAGAATTGAATATATAGATTTTTTAACGAGTGTTTATATTACTAGAATGTAATATTAGAAATTTAATGCTAGTGTAGATTTGTATTCCTTTATGAAATTATTTAAAACAAACTTTGTTGACTAGAATTCTGTTTAGGAATGGTTTTAATATTGCTTATTAATTCTATTAATCTTAAGTTTTGTATTACGATCTAAAGTTTATTGATAGAATTTCTGTAATATTTATATTCGATTTACTTCTCTCAGTTGCCTTACTTTATTTATTGCATTTATTAGATTTGCTTTAGATTTATGATTTCTCGTCAAATTCTTTAAACTTCAATATCCTTTTAGGCACATGGCACAATTGCTTGATAACTTACAAACTGTTTAACCCACTTCCAGCTGTTACTTGTTATTAACTACGCCCACATAATGAGAAATGTGAAAGAATTTTGCAGCTGCAATGAAACTCGATGATTGTTATGGCATTTGGCATAAACAATGCAAATGGCCAAAGGAAAATTATAGTCGAGGGCTCCAATTAGGTTACTGATACGCAGTCTCTGCTATATAAAGAAACCATAACACGATTTTCAGCAAATGGAAAAACTCGTAGATATCACAGTAAATGGAGGATGGTGGCTGGCGCACGGTGTATGGTGCATGGAGCACGGTTAATGTTGCATGGTGGTTTCGCTGCCAGCTTGTGATGGTGGTTTGCAGTGGCAACAAAGTTTGCACTTTTTATCGTGCGTTTTGCTTACTTTTTCCTCGGCTCCTTTTAAGGCAACAAAAATGCATTTTACAGTTCGTTTTTTTTTTTTTCAAGCGCAAATCTTTAACGGCTTGCAAAATATTGCCATTGCCAAATTTGGTAGTCAACGATATGGATGAAGTCTAGAACGAAGCGTTCTAACATTGTGCTGACTTTTGACTTTTGCTATCTTTTCGACCCAAAATGCCAGTCTCACCCCCTCACCAGATACACACATATAGTACATACATACATATGTGTATATCTCAGACGTAGCTCTTATTAATCTGGATAGCATTTAGTTGAGCCTTGTCGCTGCATACTCGTATTTGGCAAATGGCCAATGCAACTGACATGTCGCTGCTTGTCCATGTTGCAGCAACCAACGACCAACGATCAACAACGAGCGACGCGTCGTTGCTTCATTAGGAACCTGCACAACATTGTTACATCAACGTATCCACGACAGCTCCACAACGAGACAACTCTGACAATTTCCATCAAATTCTGCTCAACTTGTGTTTACCTTATACTCTATATGCTAGTGGTTCGCTATTGTCGCCAATCATGTAACAGTTTAGCATGGCAAAGTTTGCGAGACTCTTGCTATAGATCTTGCTATACAATTTGAAAAATGTATGATGTTAGTTAATTCTAAATTGCTTTATTTGTATATCTCTATTATTTGTTCAAATTTGATTACATTAAATTTCGACTCTCAGTAGTATTATCCTTCTCAGCAAGTAGTGCTATTTTTCTATATACATATATGGGTTATTGGCAGATACTTCTGTATCATCTATGTTATATGACGCATATATAAATTCTTGGCAGTTGATTCTTTAGTATTATCTGTATTACGTCCACGTGGACAACCCGTCAGCATATACGGACGCTTTATCTTTAGACGTCCGACCTTGCGAAAAGTGGGAATGTTTCTCTTGGGTGCTCCAGTTGACGGACGGAATTATTACTAGTAACCTTAGCAAAATAAATTTAAGGAATCCTGGGAAAGTCTTTTATCGAAATATAATCTTAGAATTTTGGTTATTTATTTGAACTGCTATTTACTAGACTGACCTGTAAATATTAAGATGATTGCCATTATTTTAGAGTATTGCAGCAGCGGCATTTTCTAGTTATACTCAATTGTTTTTTCGGCAAGACCAAAAGCTGCTCGAGATTTGAGTTTTAAGCTTTCGCTCTGGCTAGACAAAAGCAAAGCAACTGAAAGGCTGATAGCTAGGCAACTTGGTAGTAGCTTGGCAAACCAGCAAACCAGCAAGTTGCAACTGGTACGAGGTAGCTGGCACAGGTAGCACTACAATTTGCGCGCTTGTCAAGTGTACGACAACATTACGCGCAATTGTTCAATGTCAATGCATTTGATGGGCATGAAATGCCTAGGCAGGCACAGTTGATGTACATATTGTTGTTGCTATTGTCGTTGTTGTCCTCATTCATTGTTTTTAGGCGGCATCTGAAGCAGGCAACAATTCCCATGTGCTGACATGTTGTGTGATAACGAAGCTGCCTCTTAAGTGCGCCTTTGTCGCCGCGACAGACACACAGCCAAACAGTTCGTCAGTTAGTCAGTCATACGGTGCGTCTGTTGTTGGCAACATGTTGCAGCCTATGAACTCAATTAAGCTTAAGCCCACCTATGAGCGATACGATGAGCGATCAACAGTGCACTCAACTGGTTGTTTACGTTTCCTATACTCAGAATAAGGCTGTCGAATGATTCGAAACTATTCAAAAGTATTCATGATGATAGGCCAAAGAGCTGGCATGCCTGTAAGCCCAGTTGCAGTTGCAGCAGCTGTAACGCCCCATACGAACTGAGCCAACTTTTATTACAACTGATAATAGATCTGTGTGGAGATCGACAAACATTCGTTCCCCCCCTCGAGCATACAATGTTTAAAAGCCGCTCATTTCAAGTGATTTTTCGGTTAATAAATGCATCAAAATGTTGAATCTAAAACATTTTTATGTCGTATAATTAATCACAATTATATATTTCTATGGCCCAAGTAAATGGCCGGACAATGGCCAACAAAGCGAAACGACTTTGACTTGAACGTGGATGTGGACGCGAACTTGGATGTGGACTTGACTTGGAAATGGACTTGGACATGGACATGGACTTTGGGATGCGGTTGCTTGTATTACTTGGCGCCACAGGGGGTTGCACGGGCGAAGAGAGATTAGTTAAGGGAGCGGGAGCGGGAGCGGGAGCAGATGGGAAGCGTTTTGCCAAGCGGCGCACTAAAATTTTATGACTCTATTATGAGAGTGGTGGCCATTCAGTTCCAGCACTCGCTCCCCGCCATCAGCTCCGCGGCTCCATTGTGCGAGCCATGGCTATTGTTCTAGCCACAAACAGCGGGCGGAGCGGTGAGAGGAGCAGCAGCAAGAGCTGTAGCTGGAGCTGGGTGCTGACTCTGGAGCCGCACATTGTTGCACTTGCCTTTGCCTTTGCCTTAGCATTTGAGTTTGCGTTTGCTTTTGGCCTCTGCATATGCGCAAGTGGATGCCAAAGATTTCAGCACACAGATTATACAACCAACACAAGCACACTCACTTAGATTGCCTATGGGCCGCCGTAATTTATAACTGAGCTAAAATAGCCGAGAAAAAAGCTTTGCGGCAACCAAAAATAATGCACACAAATTTACGTTGAACTCCAGAGTCGAGTCCACGTTACGATACTACTGCCAAATCTCTGCCCTTGTCCCCACTTTTTTGGTCTAACATATGCTACCTTACCACATCCCTCTTATACCAGCACTTGCATGTGTCTCTTTCTGCCACGCCCCAGCTCCTGCTCCATGCAACAATAAACTGCATTCCTCGGATATTAATCACAGCAGCGCCACACTTATGAATAACTCAACTCCACTCTCGACTCCCCATTCGCCAATCCCCACTTTATTGCAAGCATTCCCAGCATATGCTGGAGCTTCGCTTGTTTTAATATTCTCCTATTGTGTGTTTTATTGAATCTGGTACACAGTAAAGTTAAAGCTTGGCAACCTTGTTTAAAGCGATTGTTTAAAACTGATTTAAAATTAAAAAAATTAAGCACTTTAAATTTAAATATTGCTATAAGTTTGTTATTCAGATAAGCATGAAATATTACAATGTGTTGTAATATGAAACATAATATGTATAATAAACTTTGGTAAAGTTTTTATGCTAAATTAATTAAGATTATTTTAGTTTAATCAAGTTGAATGTTATAAATATATATTTAATACGATGTGGTACAAGAATATAAATATTACTACATATTCAAAGTGTGTAAATAATTTCAAAGTATTGCAAAAACTTGAGATTTGTTGAGTATTTCGAAAGGCATGAGCAAAATACAAATACAAATATATTTGAACTAGCCATAATAAAAGAATGTTTTGTAGATAACATTTGTTATGCAATAAAGTGCAGCATTACATTCACATTAAAGTTCTTTTCAGTTAACTATGCGAATTATGTTTAGATAATATCCATGTCTACAATTGCTTTTATTCGCATGTGTGCAGGGTATCTGTTGAGCTGATAGAACACATGCTGTACGGACTGCAATCTGGAATATTTATTAACAATATTGGCAACTTGTTGTTGTGGCTGTGGCCAGTGCTGTGGTTGTTGTTATTGATTCGAGTGGCGTTCGCCGCTAAGCAAATGCAGCTCGCGTTCGATCGATTGATAATGGCAACAACAACCACAACAACAACCACAACGAACAGGCACAACAAACACTCGCCAGAGGCAAACATAACAGGCGAGACATGCAAAATTAAAGGCCAGTTCCAGTTCCTGAACAGCCCAAACCCGAAACACACAATTAATATTTATGACCTTGCCTAGCTGATATATTTACTTGGGCGCACACAGGTAAATGGCGCGATTTATCATAGTCAGAGGTGCCTCGGCCTGACTGGCCATAGTCATGGCTGGGGTCTCAGTCGCAATCGCAGTCTCAGGCTGGGTCTCGGTCTGTCGCTGGCTCGTTGGACAGATACAGCCACAAGGATAATAGAACTGTTAACATGAAAATAAAATTCAAATCAAATGCAAGCTATGACCGTATTCCCCCTTGGCCCCACACTCACCCCAAACATACAGTTTTTCCGCTGTCAAGAAAATGCCATAAAAATTCCCTTAGTTTTTCTCGCATTTAATATATACAAAATATTACTAATTAGCAGCCCAAAATGAAAACTCAACTGAAGCTGAAGACGGAACCGAAGCTCATGTCAGGTGCAGAATGCCTCAAGAGGCAGCAGCGATAGAGAGAGTGAGAGAGGGAAAGGGAAAGCGAGAGGCTCTTGCAGTGCCTCACTGGGTGGCTAATTAAGTCAACTCCCGTGGCAGCAACAACAAGAACAACAACAAGTGCATGCATATTTCAGCATGAAAATATTCATAATTAAAGTGCGTGCGTCTCTACACAAGGGTGGCTCTTCACCTGTCTGTGGAGTGTGTGTGTGTGTGTTTGTGTTTGTGTACCTGTATTATTGTAATTGCATAATTAATTTATTAATTAGTTTTTTTTGTCTTGCTTCGCACTGCTCACTGAAGCGTGCAGTGTGCCACACAGCGGGAGCCCGCGTAATTGAAGCTGCCCACGCACAAAGTCCAGCCCAATCCCAATCCCAAAACTCCGAACCAGAACCAGAACCACAACCCGACTCCGACCCTAACCCTAACCCAGAGACCTCAAAGTTATCAGACTGTTGAGACAGGTTCAAGGTGGAAAGAAGCGAGTAAACAGTAGCGACAACAATTAAATGCTTTTGCCCAGGTTTAACTAACCATTCACCTTCAGCTCGAACTCGATACTCGACTACTCCATTCAATGGCAATTATCAAGCCAAAAAAAAAACCCAAAACAGATTTTTGTATGCAAGTTGCGAGCTGCAAGTTGCAAGTTGCAATTTGCGGCGCTTTTCATTGTCGGCTATGCGAGCAATGCGACGACCTCCATCGTTGTCGTTGTCATTCTTCTGTTCGCTGTTAGCCCAGACAATTGCAAAATTGTCGCCACAGCTCCAAGCTGAACCCCAACCTGAAGCTGAACCCCGAGTCGAGTCGAACCAAGCTTCATAGGCATACCTGTCGCGCATACCCCAAATCGTTTAGCCATTGACTGACGATTGTTTTTTTTTCGCTCTTCACAGTTTGTTTTTGTTTTTCGCATTTTATTTGTTTTTGAGAGATAGAAAGAGAGAGAACTTTGGCTCACAAAAGACCATTCGATTGGTTTGCGTCTTTACGTTTTCTCAGGGCCAAGTTTGTTGGCCCGACTCATTGTCATCTGCCTTTGGCAAACTTTTGCAAAGAAAACGCCTCAAGGAGCGCCTAAATGGCCAACTCTTTGATTCCTTGGCAATTTACGTAGATCGTGAAGTGCTTCAGAATACGCAAAACTATTAAAGTCCATAGAAATTGCAATTCACAGTCTTCCTATTCATTTAACTAGTACAAACCACAAGTGCCCAAAGCAATTTAGCTTCATTTCTAGAGAATATTCATTTTTACAATAATAAAGTGGTCTTAAAAATTTTCTAAATTGTTGCCTAATATGAATGCTGCCTATTGGATCTCTGTTTGAGTTCAAGATTAATTTCAAAAAATAACCACAGCTCTTTCCAAGTTTATGTAATATTTATTTTAATATTGCTAATACTAATAGAAATAACTCACAAAATGAATTTTAAAGTGGTTGTTAATCATGATTCCAATATAAGGACTTAAGAAGAAAGAATTTAACAATCAATATATTTTTCTGACTAGCTTTTATTTTTTCTAAGTAATAATTTTAGTTATCTTAATAATAGTTTGTGCTCATTATAGGCATTTGTAAGGGTAAGTTAATTTAAAGAGGAATTAAAAAAAAAAATAATATAATAAGAATAGTCTTCTCTTCAGATAACTTGACTTCGTTTCTTCTAGTCTCCTACATATATAAATCTCAGGAAATAGGCTTTGTGGTTTCCATTGATATTTATGTTCTCTCACATTATTAGCTATCTGAGAAATGCTGATCAAATGTTTGGCATATAATGCCCTCTAAGCATGTTGCGTGGCAGCTGTAGAGTTGCCAAGTTGTAAGGCTGCATGTGGAGTGCGGAGTGTGTGAGAGCTTAAACATGCGGTGCGATAATCTTGTGGCAAGTGAGATCCCTCCATCCGATGGCAACTCATTCAGTTGAGCAATTCTTTTCGCGACTTGCAGATCATGGAATTTGAGGAATTGAGACAATTATTTGCACATCGTGTATGCGGAGACAAGTTGCCATTGCCATTGAGGCAAGAGCCGCTGCATGCGTGAGATGTTGCTACTGCTGGTTGCATCAAAAATTTGCGAAATTCATTAAATAAAAGTCGTGAAGAGCCGGAGAATCGGCAAACGAGTAGAATCGTCTGCAAAATATTTGACAAAACGCCACTTGCGAGACGCCGCCGAAGACGTCGTCAACCATTTTTGGCTGCCCCACGGAACGCACACAAAATGCGGTAGGTAGTTTTTACTTTGCCGCTACCGCTGCTTGCACAAATCAAGGGGCAAGTTCAAGAACGTTGATTCTACCTACGAAGCACGACAGGAGGTTAGTATAACTTTCGCGTCGACTCATATACTATGTTATATCGATTCAGCTTTTTATTCACTCCCAAAGTTGTTTGGTTTCATTTGTTTGTTGCTTTGCGAATTTGGCCAAGTTAGTTGGATTTCAGCCGTTGGTAACGCCCTTTTCGTGTCGCTGGCTAGGCGAATTGCTAATTGAAATTTCGTATTAGTTTTTGGCCTTGAGACGGAAGTTGGGCACACAAGAACACGTATTAGACACGTTGCATGTTTATGCAAATCCTTCGGTGGCACGTCCAGTCTGTGCCCCGCGGTGACAAGTGGCAGGCGCGAAAGTAGGCGCCCAACCAACGCCTTACAATTAGCCAAAGGTCTACGAGTCGAGTGCTGCCAATGGCTTATTAAGGTGTTGCTCCAAACATCGGTGCCTGGGGCCTTGGGCAGCAACAGCTGCAAGTCTCGTGCCACATATTGGTCGCACATAAAGTTTCTCATGTGGCAAATCTACAATGCAACCAACCGCTTGTCAGACGGGTCACAACGCTTAACGCTTTTGCGAAAATAAGTATAAAATTACAAAAATGGCTAAAATATTGGCACACATGTCCAGGGACGAGTTGCAACTGCCACATTTATTTGCGTTGCACTTCCTGGCCCCGGCAACTTGTTAGTGCCACAACCGCAGCAACTGCTGACTCTTGTTGTTGGCTTCGCAAAATTCATGCGCATGTTTGTGCCTCATTTTTGGATATTTTCACAGGCAGAAGCAGCAACAACAACAACAACGACAACGACAACGACAACGACAAAAACCACGCATCGAAATTGCCATCAAATTTTAAAGGGCAAAAGTTTCGCTGCATTTGTGCTAACAGTAGCTCCATGACAGGAACAGAAACAGATCCGGAGTCGAACACAGAGCCCATGTTCAATGCATAGATATGTTGCATATACTATGCTCATTTCCAGATACATAACATAAATAAAGAGTAAGAATGGTCTTCCAGTGTGTCAGCCACTAAAGCATACTCTCTGAAAAGACTGAAATTAACATAATAATGCTCTATTTAAAAAGTTTAACCCCACTTTTGAAGATATTCGTTTTATATGGGATATTAATGTTACTAAACGAAAAGTCATTTGCTATTTTATTTCTATTTCTTTCCCTTAACCCTATATACGTAAATATCCATAATGTAACTCTAAGCCAATATTATTTAAAAATTAAATTAAATGTCAAATATGTGATAAATAAAATAAAAATAATTGTATTTTTGAAAATATTTTTAAAATATTAATTCATTGACAAAATAACCTCATAAGTTATTTTTCCAGCGCATCATATACAAAACTTTAATGCTAAGAGTATTTAAAATATAATAAATATGTGTATTAAGCAGATTCTACTTTTCATAATTCAGTTTCCAGTCGGGATGCTTTAAACCAATGTTTTCTTTTTGTGCAGGGTATACACGCATTTATGTACATACATATGTCCTGCTATATTATATATCCATTCGATATATTCGCTGTTTTCCTGTTTGTTTATTTGCCTGCTTTGTCGTTTTGTTTATTTGCGTTTAGCTCGCACATCGTTTTCAAAAATCGAAATTGAAATATGAGACCCCAGACGAAATATATACACATATATGTGCCATGTATGGCAACCAAACATACACATACTATATTTGATAGTCGAGGGTAGAGGTGAACCCATACACCTCTGTATGCTGTTATTGGCTTTTGTCGCTTTTCTCCTTGTTTATGCGAAACATTTGTATGTTGTTTTGTTCTTCGCATACAAAAAACACCGGCAGACAGGTAAAATGGGGAGCCGTGGCAAGAAAACAAGAAAAATATATTGGGCCATTGCAATACTTAACTTTATAAAATGGTATTTGCATTTATTTATCTATGATAGAGCTCTTTGCCTTCCCCACCAGGAGCTGGTCGTGGTCATGGGCGTACTTGTTCTAGGGATGCTGGTGGTGGTGGTTTCAGGAGAGCGAGTAGTTGTGGTGTTAGGAGCGCTTGTTATCGGGAAGGTTGTGGTGGTTTCAGGAGAGCGAGTAGTTGTGGTGTTAGGAGCGCTTGTTATCGGGAAGGTTGTCGTTGTTAGAGGAGAGAGAGTAGTGTTGTTGTTAGGAGCGCTTGTTATCGGGAAGGTTGTCGTTGTTAGAGGAGATGGAGTAGTGTTGTTGTTAGGAGCGCTTGTTATCGGGAAGATTGTGGTGGTTGCAGGAGAGCGAGTAGTTGTGGTGTTAGGAGCGCTTGTTATCGGCAAGAGTGTAGTGGTTTCAGGAGAGCTAGTTGTTGAGGTGCAAGAAGTGCTTGTTGGTGGATTGATTGTGGTGGTTGTGTTAGGAGCGCTTGTGGTGGTTGTGTTAGGAGCGCTTGTGGTGGTTGTGTTAGGAGCGCTTGTGGTGGTTGTTTTAGGAGCGCTTGTGGTGGTTGTGTTAGGAGCGCTTGTGGTGGTTGTGTTAGGAGCACTTGTGGTGGTTGTGTTAGGCGCACTTGTTGTCTGAGCGCTTGTGGTGGTTGTGCTAGGAGCGGTTGTTGGTGGAACGACTGTGGTGGTTGTGTTAGGAGCACTTGTGGTGGTTGTGTTAGGCGCACTTGTTGTCTGGAAGATTGTGGTGGTTGTGTTAGGAGCGCTTGTGGTGGTTGTGTTAGGAGCACTTGTGGTGGTTGTGTTAGGAGCGCTTGTGGTGGTTGTGTTAGGAGCACTTGTTGTCTGAGCGCTTGTGGTGGTTGTGTTAGGAGCACTTGTGGTGGTTGTGTTAGGAGCGCTTGTGGTGGTTGTGTTAGGAGCGGTTGTTGGTGGAACGACTGTGGTGGTTGTGTTAGGAGCGCTTGTGGTGGTTGTGTTAGGAGCACTTGTGGTGGTTGTGTTAGGAGCGCTTGTGGTGGTTGTGTTAGGAGCGCTTGTGGTGGTTGTGTTAGGCGCACTTGTTGCTGGGTCGATTGTGGTGGTTACCGGTGCTTCTGTTGGTGCAATAGTTACTGGTGGATTTGGTTTCCATATGCCACCAAAGATATTGAAGATAAGTGGTTTTATCATGTTAATATTCTGGTTAATATTGAACACATTCATTGCGCTACGTGTGCCACTATCGTTGGGTAAATCCACAGCACCTGATTCTCTGTCAATTACACACTTTTGGTCTGGTCCACTGAATCGATATCCATCACTGCAAGTCTTTTTCAATTTGCCTAGAATTCCAACACATAGGTAATATGATTGAGGATTCGTTGAGTCGACAGCCTTATATCCAAATTGCTGATCCGTGCAGACATCATCCAGCTTCTGGGAGGACCCGACAGTCAGTAGACCAATCCAAAGTATGCTTACTGAAAGTTGCGTCTTCGTTTATTGCTCTAATAGATGACAACAGGTGAACTTACCTAGTTGCATTTTAAGTGCTCTTTAACCAGTTAAAGGCTGCATGTTTCGTTTTTATAGTCTACCCTTAGAAATAATTAACTAAAAGCCATAAGCAAAACACTTCTTTTGTGATATCAATTCCTATAACCAATGACATGAAAATGCAATATGTTTACAGCTAGTCAATTACAAAAAGTTCAGTTGCTAGTTATTTTCCATATAATTTGTTGACTTGGTTTGTTGTTTATTTAGTTGTTTTTTTAGTTATTTGGCATATGTTTACACAAGTAACTTATGTAACTTAAGTGACTAAGGGTACACATATAGAAGAATAAGAAGATAAAATGCCATGAAATATGAAACACCCTATTGTTAATTTAACCCTGTAAATACTTGTTCATATAAAATACGAATTCAAAACACCAAATCAACTGAAATATTAATGTTCATAGTATTAAATTCGTATTATTATATTCTTATTATAATTGGAGTTGCATGGCCGTTACATGCATTCAAAATGTAACGAGTCATCTTTGTTAATGTAATATAAATAGAAAGGTCTCTGTGGTTAGTTCTCTGTTTAAACTATCGCGCCGTTTAATTTTTTAAAAATAATTAATATTTTTAAAAATCGCTTGAAAAAATTATTGATATTTCAAATTTTTGATATTTTCAGTTACAGTTTTTTGGAAATTTCTAATAAAGTGCTTAAACAGCGACCTAACAAAAACAACCGTAGTTTTTGCCCACTTGTTCTACTTTGTTAACGCTATCAACATGGTTTGAGGAACTTTATCGAAGATCGTATGAGATCACAGCAAGCAGTCTTTGTAAGTTGTATAGTTAAATTAATTTAAATACTCGCAGCGCGCTGTGAACGCATAATCTTTTAACATTTTTATACTTTTATAAATGCATCATTACAACCAAATTTTATTGGCAATCAAACAATGGACTCAAACAAGCCACTTGACGTGGGCTGAACCCAGGGATCCAGGCCTACACTCGACTGGTACCGTATACATTACTGATTTATGACACACCGACGCTATTCATATAAAAAAAGTCGAAATTCTTAGGGTAAAACATTGATTTTATTTGATTTTAATAGCGCCGCACTCTCTGGGCTCGTCCAAAAGCTGTGGCCAACTATAAAGCGGTTATAAAATGCTGCAGCTGATAGCATGGACAAAAGAACCGCTAACGCCATCATCAGCCAGGCTGTAGCCCAGCATCAGCTGAGTCTCCAGATGCAGTCGCAGTCCCAGTTTTAGTTCCAGTTACAGTTCGAGTCGAGTCAGTTCGGTCATAAATTTGTACAATTAAAAATTATGCTGAGTTTTTACAGTTCATATCGTATGGAAAATTTATGTGGCGAGCGCCGTCGTCGGGAAAAATAAATCAGACAATGGGAAAAAATCAAAGTTAAACGATATTTCTTGGTGCCGTAGCCTAAAAATAAAAAAAAAAAAAAACACAAACACAGGGCTGTAAACCTTCTCGGGTCGCACCTAAAGTTGGGCAGCTCGTAAAAATGCAAGTGTCAGACAGGTGAAGCTCGACTCGAGTTGTCCCAGCTCGAGCTGGCTGTCCACCTCCTGTGGTGTTGTCTTAAATGCCACACATATTTATATTTATATTTTGTCCAATAAATCAAAACACTATTTATTCATTTTGAAATTTTAATTAGGGAGTTCAGGCAGCCACACCCCGTTTTCCCCCAGACCCCCAATGACAAGTTTGTAATAAAATAATTAGACCGCACGCAGTGCTGCCAACGCAACGCTGAATTGAATTGAATGTGAAATGGGCAATCGAAGTGGAAATGCAGCCCAGCACAGCACTGCACCACTGTAGCGATAAGCCTATTAAATCGTGACATTCCTCATGGCTCAATCGTAAATCATATCGTATACGAATAGTACCAGAGCACGCCCCGTAGACCCGCTGTCCGGCCATAGATCAATGTGACTCGATAGTTCGATTGTTCGAGTGCGTGTTCGATTTTTAACGACCCAAACGACGTGCGCCGCATATTAGAATGCACTCGATGTAGCCGTTCTTGCAGTTGAAGTTGCAGTTAAAATCATGCATAATTATGAGCGACTGTGGGGTACTTTATATTTTTAAAGCGGTTTGTACAGTTTCTGGCTGCTGAGAATCTACAAGTTACTCTAAAGGTTTGCCAGTTTATCTTAGAATAATTCGCTCTAATCGTTCCGTTTGCATTTATGAACACTGCAGATTGTAAATATATTATTTTATTAATATAAATTATTCTAATGTATTTTATAACAAATATTATTATTATCTGAAAGTAACAATTTAACGATCTGTATAATGAAGTTCAACATATAAGTTTATTTTTCTCAATAAGTAAAATAAATATTATCGGTATCAAGCTCAGTTGATCTCACTTCCCTTCCTTTAAATTGTTAAATTGAATACTTAATTTTTAAAATTTATTTTTCAATATCATATTAGTTTTCTTCTTTAATGATTGTAATAAATAATGAAGAGTGTGAATACTGAATGAGTATCGCTAGCAGTCTCAGCTGCACTTACTTCCTATCTGTCATAACCACTATCACAACTGCTTGGTATGTCGGTGGCAGAGTTGGATAGGGTTAAGAGGTTTGTGTACTTTTATCGCGTTGTCTTGTTAAGTATCTAATAATCTAGCAATACCGTGAAAGGGGGGGAACTGCCTTTCGACTCTCACGCACTTATCCAAATATCTTGCATGCCCAATTTCAAGTGTCACATCGCTGACATCGTTGCTGGCTGATGTCTGATGGCTGATGCCTAATGCCGTCCACTTGACAGCTAACAACCACACGATAAATCGATTGAATATTGTCCCGCTTACCCCGCTTGCCCCGCAACAAACAATACAGCACAACTAAAGTGTGGAGGATTCATTTTTTTTGAGGGTTAAAAGACAGAAAGAATAAATAAACACGATGCGCATTAAGATCAAATTACGTGATAGCCGAGCAAATGCCGATAGGCCAAGCAGCAAAGGCGTGCCTCGGAATGTGGTGGCAATGTTGTCAATGTGGCATCAAGTTGCTGAATCCAAGAGGGGCGACAATAGTAGTAGGCGATCGCGTCTGGGGCAAACAAATTGTATGCGTAGGAGCACACAGATCAACACCCGAAAAAATACTCGACGTGCAGTGAACAACGATTATTAATAATGTCTGCGGCTGGACGAGATTGGGGGAAGTCAGCTTGAAAGAGATGAGATCAAGAGGCCAAATATGAGCTAAGGCAATGAAAAATAACGAGCTAGGCTAAAATATAACTAAGCATAAAATCGAAATGGCAAACCGTTAATAAAAATGCAGCGGCAACAACAGCAGCAGCAGCAGCATCAGCAGCAGGACAAGTCCAGAGTTGGAGTACAAAGTACGAGTGCCCGTTGTGTTGTCGACACCAGCAACATATGGCCATGGATATGTGAAAATGTTGGCGATTGAAATCAAACGCCCACTGCAACTTGAGCTGCGTTGCCTGCGCATTGCTCATGGTCATGGTTAGTCGCTGCTGCTGATGTGGCTTCTGCTGCGGCTGCTGCAATTTGCATAAACCCTGGCCACAACTGACAATTGACAACAAGCTGCAGCAGCAGCAACTGCAACACAAGTAGAAGTTGCAGCCTGCGCATGCGCAGCGAAATTGTCAATTCGGCAACATGTTGTGGCATGGTCAAGTGCAGAAACAGGTTGCCACGCGGTGGCAGCCACTTCCTTGTGCCTGTTGCTGTTGCTGTTAGATTTTCAAGTGCAGATTGCTGTCATGGCTGCCTTTTTGTGCGACGTTGAAATTTGTAGCAGTCAGCAATCACACACACATACACGCACACACACACACAATACACACTGCGACGAAAACTGTCGCACAAAAACGGTCTGTGTTTGGGTCTGGCTCTGGGGTAATTGTTGCCAACGCCAACGTGCCTTGTCTCGGCAACATGTTGCAGCAGCATCAGCAAGAGCCACAGCAACAGCAACAGCAGCTGCTGCTGTTTGTTTTGTCGATTGTTTGATAGGCAGAGACTGATGATGACCATCAGAATGATGCATTTGTACACCCATGAGTTTTGACGTCAAATCTGCACTCGTCGCCTATCCGCCACTTTGGCATAAATTTCGTATGTTGCTCTCGACTTTCCCACATCGTGTAGCCGTAGCAGCAAGGCTAGTCAATGCAAGTCTAGCGCCAAGATTAATGCGAAACTCAATTGAATAGCTGAGCAGACTCAACTCAGCTCTCTTGCTCTGTGGCAATTCTTGGCCGGAAGCGATGATCTTGTTAATTTGATAGTCTTGTTGCCAATGTTGCCAAAGCGCCTGCTGACTGTCTGCAGCAATATATCATCATTAGAAATTTGTGAGCTTTCGACGCATTCGAACACGTACTTCATAATTGCAAAATGTCTTTGCCCCTCCCTCCCAACTGAGTTGTGTGAAACGCCCACTCGCAATTCTAGTGCCCCATATTGTGAATAGCTGGCCAAGCACCTGTGTGAGAGTCTGCTGTCGCTGTTGCAGTTACAATTACAGTTAGTTCATGTCCACACGACCGACTTGACGATGCGAGCGCACTCCTGATTCGGTTTGGCCTAGTCGTGGCCTGGCAATTAACACTAAAGCAGCAACAAATCAATTTGGCGCGCTGTTGCTGCTCGCTCTGAAGCTGTTTCCGCAACATGTTGCAGGAAGATGCGTACTAAATCGATTTGAATGCGGTTGCGGGAAATGCCGTCCCATCGAGTAGGAGGCCAGCCGTGAATATGTTGATGCATTGCCCCACACACTCACTGAAAGCCAAACAAAATACGAAAAAAAGAAGAAAAAAACGATGAAGCTAAAGCAAAATACTTTCAACGACGGCAACTGCAGTTGCTGCTGCAATAATTGCTCCACTTGAAGCAGCAACAAATCGTCAGGCGCTGGCCAGGCTTAAGCTACGGAATGTTCCCGCTTCCCTCTCCTATCTTCACCCTCTCCCTTTGCGTGGCGAACGCTTTGCGCATACGAAATGAGACAGCAATCGGAGACGGACGACTGAATGAAGAGGTTTTCCGTTGCCATTTCGCTAGCAATTTTTTGTATTTTTTTTGTGCTCCGTTTGCTGTCTTCGTTTCTTCGACCGCTACTTCTTCTTCAACTTGCTTTGCGTTCATTTCCATGCTCAATTTTCCAATGTTTCCTGTGCCCAGCTAACAGCAACAGCAACAGCAACTGCAACAACAACAGCAACAGCATCGACGACAGCCACAAAGCAGACGCCGGAATGCGTTGAGGCTGCACAAGCTGCAAACAATTGTGATTATCGAACGTGGCTGTAGCTCCTTTTCATACACTAAGTTTGGGCAGGTTCGCTATGCCATTACGACTGCAGAATTAAGACCTATAAAAGGATTAAGGTGGGATTGGAAACAGATTGAAGTAACAACTGGCTGTAATAAAAACAGTAGTAGAAGTCAAAATATAATATAATATAATAGAATAGTAACATTATAGGTAAAAATTATTGTTTATCCAGGACTTTTACCTGAAGTATTTGTGGTAGAAGAAGAAATAGTAGTAGTTGTAGCACAAGTACTAAAGTTAGTTAATGGCCATATACATTATATGAAGTATCAGAAAGCTGATAGGAATCCCTTAAGGCGGGATTCGGAATACCTATACAGCAGATGCCTTCACTCCTTGCTTTTTATCATGGGTGACGTGCTTCATCCATGGTGTAGCCTATGGATTACCAGACCAAGAGCCAGTTTGATTTTGATATCTCAGTCTTTTCTCCATTATGTATTGTTTAACCAGTGCTAGCCATCCAAGGCCCTCAACTAGCCACTAAATATACTTGAAGTAAGTGTATTCCATATTTGTTTTCTACATTTCATTTCGGTTTTTGGCTTGTTTCTTCAGAGGATCGCTTGGTACGCCGGTGGCAGTTGGGGCAGTTCAAGCAGTCGATGCTTGGGATAGCAATCGTATTTGTGTTGCTCTCAACTTGGGCAGGTCTTTGTAGCTGATCTTGTTGTTGTTGTTGCTTTGCTTTGTTGTTTGCCATTGTTGTTGTTGTTTGTGTGGGGCATCACAGCAATATAAATTGCAGATTTCTAACGCAATTTTCATAGTTGCATCCTCGCAGCGACTTTGACATTGCCATTGTTGTTACGGCAGCTGTTGTTGTGGTTGTTGCAGTTGCTGTTGCTGTTGCTGCTATTGTTGTTGTGGCTGTCGCCGTGTGCAATTGGCGCTGGCTTGTTGCAAATTTCCAACATTTTTACTCAATTGAATATCTGCGCGTTTCTCAGTGAGTTCACAATAATTTTTAGTTATGATAATTTTCGGTTGCTGCCACAACAATTGCAGATGCTTGCCTATCGCAGATCTAACCCACTTTTCGGTTAAGGAACCAACTGGAAGACTGTGAGAACTGCCAGCACAATAAGCTGACATTGTGACACACACATACTATATAAGTATATGTACATGGTTACTATTTTGGAGAAAATTTAAGTTTTAATTTCTTTAAAAATGATTTTCCACCAATAATAAATTTAATTTAAACAATAATTGACATTACTATGTAATTATATACGCATTTTGTATTTAGGATTTCTAAAAACCATTTATTTTTATAGAAATATATTTAAATTTAATAATATTATAAGGAATCCACATATTTAAAGAATCCACAATAATTTTTCTGTTTATTGTTGTAAGTTTACTATACTAATAATTCCTTGATTTTTATCCACATATTTTGTATCTAAGCTTCATAGTATAAGGATTGCTTTTGTACTTAATTTTGCTTGGCAAGCATTCTTAATACTTTTTTTGCCTTTTAGTTTTCCCATAACTGTCGAACACATTAGCATAACGCATAACTATGCATAGCTCTTTTGATTCTATCCAGGACACCAAGTAACCACATAATTTAGTAAATTTGCAATACGTGCATGTCTTGCATAACATTTCCTTGATCAGGGCGTAAGACTGTCTGCGACTGAGATACAGTAACTCAAAGTAACTCAAGATACGATTCAAGATACTATATATACTCAAGTTATAGCTGTGAGTGAGGCACACGCCCACGATAATATTAATTGGCCATTTGCTATGCAAAGCGCAGGCGATGCAATAAGAGACCGCAAGACAGGCGACAAGACACAATGACAAAATACAGCAACAACAACAAGAACAACAATGACAGCAACAACAATAGCAATTGCAATAGCAACAACAATATTCAATAAACGACAATTGCCATTCGCTGTTCGCATTGTTTGGCTCTGGGATCTCTCCCCTCGAGTTGCCCCCTGGCTATGGCTATGGCCCTGGTCCTGGGTCTCCGTCTCGACCACGACTCGTGCCCGGCAAGCAAAGTTGTCGCTGAATGGCAAACAATATTTGACGGCGTCTGACAGCAACTGTCATTTTATTAAATATGGTTTTTTTTTACTTGCCTTCTTGATTTACCGAACGACCAAGCGACAGCCCGCCCACTCAAACACCCCTTCGTCCCCCGTTGCGTCCAGCCTCTTGGCATATTCCATTACCAGACTTTTTATCAGCGTTCAAATCCCGTTGTCGTTGTCAGCGTTTACAAGTTATGCGACGCACCGCAGCGATTAACGTCAAGGGGGTGGGGGGCGATTGGAGAGGGTGTTGCAGTCAACGGTAGCCAACTGATAGCAACAGGTGTTTCTCTCTTATTCTCTTTCTCTGAGACTTTGTGGGTTGCGTCACGTAGCAGCATCGAACGTCAGCGGCAGCCGGTAATTGAGGTGGCAACTGACTGAGCAACGGTATTGCCTTTTGATATTCATTGAAGCGCTGTGCTGCGCTGTGCTGCGCTGCTCTGGTGATTATTATAAAGATGACTCCCTCCTGCCAACCCCCCTACTATTACTCACCCCCTCTGAGCTGGTGTGGGAGCCGTTAAGGCGGTTACGACCGAAAGAAGCGTGGAATGTTAATATGTTGCAGTTGCTGTCAACTTTCAACAGGCGTCTGTGTGGAACAAGTGGCGATTTAGACAGAACCCCCACGCAGCATTGGAGGAGGTTTGCTTAAAACTGGGCCGAACCCACTGAATTTAAGAAAGATGCCGGACAGATTCCAGTTTGAAATGAGTCAGTTTACACATGATTTCAAGGCGTGTTTATTTATCCTAGTTTCACTTTAAAAGTGTTTTAGATGCAGACGAGTTTCATAAAACTAACGGATAAATATATTTCAAGTAAATGGGCATTGAAGAGTTGAGATTTGAATAAGATTATAATTGGATTTTACACATTTTCAAGATGTAGATGAAGGGAAATGAAAATCAACTGTAGAGTTTGTAAATTAATTATAGAACAAATTAAAATACTGTTCTGTGGAATTAAAGACAGAAATATGGGCCTATTGGTCCGCTACAACTTTAATACCCTACTATAAATAAGAGACCTTTTTTCAACAGAATGCTGGCACCTCATTATGATCGCGATTCTATTGGAAGAATCGCTTTCTTATATGCTAACTTCTTCATCCCACGCCAACTTTCCATCAAATGCTCAATTTATTCTTTTTCAGCATTTTCTTTTTGGTATTCAATAACACCTTGACGATGGCTTTATGCAGCCAATCAGTGCTAAGTACATTGAAGTGGCTGGCTGTTTGGTGACTATTCAAGGCCTAACAATGGAGACAAGCAGTATTTGGTGCTCTTGTCGCATAGTTGCATGCCCCGGCGGTTGCACTAATTGCGCTAATAATGGGGATTACCTTGCAACCAGAAACCAGAAACCAAAACCCAACCAAAGGCAAAGAAGCCTGGTCTAAAGACGAGACTGGCACTGAGACTGAGAACGAGTGCGACAACGCCAACGCACTAATGGACGCTTTTGTGGAGCGCTGCTAACGATGACAACAGAGCCACAGCAGCAGCGGCGGCAGCTGTGGTTGTGCAACCAGTGCAACCACTCGAGTCGACTTGACTCACCCACTGCCCCATGTTGATTGCGTGGACAACGGCGGCTGCTTTTGGCTTTTTTGCATGCGACGTGCGTTTATTGTAATTTCATTAAATGCGAAATGGTCGCAGAAATAGTCAAACCACTTCAGCCGCAGCCACAGTGGGGCACTGCATACTGGACACTAGACAGTGGACAGTTGTGTGCAATTAGAGCCCAAAATTATTGCAGCGAGTGGCGATTGAGTCTCTCCTCTCTGACTGCTTAAATAGGTTACAATTTATGAGTGGTACTCGCGTTGTGGTTGCGACTCTATGTGGGTGTGGGTGTGTGTGTGGGTGTGTGTGTGTGTGCTGAGTGGGCGACTGTGGCTACCGTTGTTGCCACACCCGTGTATGACTGCCACTGCCACAGCCACTGGCTGCCAGGTGACACTGTGTACACTGCGCATTGCACACGACACACTGTTGAGTGAAAGTGGCGTGTCGAATCTTTAATTCGACCGATCTTTTGGTCATTTTGTGGTCAACTCTTTGACAAGCGTCTGCGCAATTTATCAATTTATCACCGAGGCAGTTAACCACAGACCTCCCCCATTCTCCATTGCCCTCTCGCTTACTTTCCCAGTCTATCATCATAACAAATTAAAGTGCAATTTATTTTCAATTAGCAATTTGCGTGCTGCTTCGGCCATGTCCAAAAAGTCGCAAGCAAACGGGCAATGGCAAAATGGCAGTGCCGCAAGCTCTTCAACTGCTCTCTGCGTCATTTTTGATGCAGTGACAAACTAATGTCATTTCCCTAAGGCTCCGCCACCCGCCTTACCACTGCCCCAGCTGTCGTTGTCGTTGTCGGCCCTTGTAATGCCAAAGTCGCATGCAAATTGCGCAAAAAACCGCAGCAAATTCATTAAAACAATTAGGGCGGACGCAGCTGTTGCACAGACACACGCCTCTGCCTCTGACTCTGCCACTGCCACTGCCTCTGCCCCTGTAAGCCTATGCAGAACAGGTCCCACTCTTCTCTGAGTATGGGCTGTCACAAACTATAACTGCACTTCAATTAATTGGCATAACTACCCTGCAAGATGTTTACTGTCTTCAAGGGGTTGTCCAAACGCTCGCCTCGCTCACTTCGCATTCTTCCCAGCTCTCCATTGCTCATGCAAAACATTCAAGTCGAAGACTGAAGACTGAAGAATCGCATGCTGTCAGTGAGAACAACGTGTCGAGTTAGGAACCATTCACAGACAGTTCGTTGATTGGCTGGGAAACTAGTTGTGCTCAGCGAATGAACTGCATTTATCACCATACCATCACAAGGGCGGAGCTTCCATTCATAATTATGGCAGGAAAATTTAAGACACCACTCAACACTGAAGATCAGGAGGGCTTTCTGACGTGCCTGGTAAATCTGCAAAGCTTACTAAATGGATATAAAAATTATTTAATTAAATGAATAATGGCAATAATAATTCATCCATTTGCAAATCATTTTTGTAGATCTTTTTATTTTTTTGTATTTTTGTAGATTTTTTTTTCTAACCAAAAATATTTACGAAAAACTAGAAAATCCGGTTATAAAAATCAAAAATTGTATTTGCAGACTCTTAATTAATGTAGACTAGCTGTTGCTTGTACAATCTTGCTTATAAAATAATTAAAGTAAAAGGCCAAATAAATTAAATCATATGAAAATATTAAAATGCTAAACCCTTCCAATTTGAAAATTTCATTTTGCATATTTCGTTTCGTTAACTTTTGCATAGTTTTAGGATTATGTCAGTTGCTTGGACAAGTTGCGAACATCTTAGAGAAGCCATCGATAAGTGCGTTTTACGATTCGATTAAGTGCCTATTTCCAGCAATTTCGGGTGGGCCAAAAGGGGGAGGTATTGGCATTGAGAAGTTGCTGCTCGCCGTGGTTGACTTTTGTTGTTGTTGCCGCAATGCATTCAATAAATGTCAAGGCGTCTAGTTTATGTGACTATTAAAGAGCACCGCACAACGGCAGATAATCCTAGTCCAGTCAGATGACTTAATGACAATGCCTGAGCACATTTGATGGCGATGGCAATGGAGATGGCAATGTCGATTGGATAAGGACGCGTGCGAAAAATCAACAACAAAGTTGAAATCAACCGATGAGACAGTTGGGCCTGGGATTGTTACGGTTCGCTTTGGTACGGCTGACTCGACGGGGAGTTGTAAAATGCTGCAATTAAAAGGCAGCAAAGTCGCAGTGGCAGCAACAAAAACAAAACCAAAAGCAAAGCAAAGTGAAGCGAAGATGCAGTTGCAGAAGCGCCGCTTGAAATGTTAACAAAAAAGGCAGCCACAGCTGTCAATTATTTCGAGTACTTTTCACCAACGCCTCACGCAGCGCAGCGGCTTGAAGATTGAAGAACTGAAGACCGGAGACCGGAGACAGCAGACAGCAGACAGCAGACAGCAGACAGCAGACAGGCGAGTGCAGCATCATTTGACAGCAGTTCTGAGCAAAAAAGCGAAACGAACTGAAACCGAAAAACCTGCCACAGCCAGTGGCAGCAGCAACAAACAACAGCAGCAGCAGCAGCAACATAAATATTGGCAACATACTCGCATGTTGCCCCAAACTGTCAAATTATTTCGATTCATGAATATTAACGCCCATCTGCCAAATGGGGCAAGGGCATGCCAACGGGCCGGGGAGAAGGCCGCAAAAGGGCAGCTTGGGAATACAGAATGCGCGATTCCAGCTCCCATATCGCAGTTTCGACTCCAAGCAGTGAGCTATCTGTTGCCGTTGCCGTCCTCGTGGTTGTCCTCGGTAATTGACAGCCGCACTTCTTCCTCTTCTGCTGCCTTTACTGTGCTTGAGCTTTTTGCCATCCATCTTGCAATGTGCTGCGTGTGCTCTTTACCGAATTTATCAATTAATTAAAATTCGTGCATTTTATATGAAAATGAAAAAAATGAATATATGTGCATATATGTATATGTATATATATATATTCATGGCAGGACACTCTCCTGCTGCCGACATCATTGTTGTTATTGCTGCTGCCACACTCGTAAATGACATTTTATTGCCGAACTCCGAGCCTCCCATCCTCTCCCTTTCATCCGTTCACTCTTTCTTCGCTGTCCTTCTGCAGTCGACGTCACACAAATTATGCAATTTTTTCGCCACAATTTTAACTCGTTTTCGGTGTTGGTAATAAACCGCATGCCAATTTAAATACCCTGTAATCATTACGAGCTACCAGTGAGGCTTACTAAATTGTTAACACTTGTATGAAATGGGAAACAGCATAAATAATTTTTTTCGATGATGGATGATGAAAAGCTGATATGCAAAATATATATATAAATATAAAAATAATACAGCATTGAGCTCTCTTATTATCTTACAAATTATCACAACTTTCGCATCATTACATTTCGACTTAATTGACAAAGGTGCTTACAGGGTATTAAGCAAGTTAAGCAATTTTGCCTAGTACATTTCAGCTTATTTTTTCTGTTTGTTCTTTTCCTGGCTGTCGCTTTATTTGGAAAACTGTCAAGTGAATGCGGTTATTGAACTTTATCGAAGTTATTAAATGGCCCAAATCTTGTAATTGTCGCTGAGGGATTTATGCAATTGTTCTGCAGGTCAGATAATGCGGTCATCAAGACATATTGCCTTTGGCATATATCATCTTAATTGTTGTGAGAACTTAATACAATTTGAGAATAACGTATAATCTTAAAAAGGAGACAATACAGAAACTTTAAATTGAATGGATTCACAAAATGATATTGTCTTAAAAGTAGTAAATTAAAAAGGAGTTAACAAGAGACAACATTTATTTAAAACTATAGTTTATTCATCCCAAGCTAATTAGTATTAAATTTGCTTCCTTATGTGTTCTATATTGACATTTCTAAAGTTCAATGCCATTGATGGTCAGCATTTTAGAAAGTGACAACTGCTGCCTATACAAAGTTGCAGGGTTCAGTGACTTTGCTGACTTTGCAGCACTTTGAGGTGAATGTGGAAGCGAAAGGTGGGGAAGGGATGTGAGGAAAAAGGAAAGGGAGGAGCTGTTACCAAACAAGGCATTGCCTAATTTTCCATGAGTTCATAAATCAATGTCAGGAGCAGGCGCATTGATTGTCTTCAATTTCGCTCCTGTGGCAACGTGGCAGCGTGGCATCGCTGTTGACCTAAAGCGAAAGCATGCGGCACCACCTAAGGATGCAACTACAACTACAACTACAACTGCAACTGCACGAGCGGCTACGTGTGGCAATTATGTTTGGTCCGTCGTTGATGTTGCAACAAAAATCGCTGCTGACGGCCAAAAGCACTGTGGGGGCAATAAGCCGTAGTTGTAGTTGTAGTTGTAGCTGAATTTGTATAGATGCTTGCCACTAACAACTTGCACCTCGACAGTGTCTGAAGTCTGGCATTAGACTCATTAGCATATTTGGCCATTTGCATTAACACCTTCGCTGGGATTATGTAATTCGGTTGTGGCCAGATTCAGTTTGGATTTGCGGTCCATGTCCACGGCCATGTCGAAGCGTGACTCTCAGCGCCTCGGCTTTCCCAAACATTTATTGTCCTTGTCTGCGACAGGGCGACACATGCCCCATGCCCCATAGTTTGCTGAATTATTACAACGCTGAACGTTGTTCGCCTTGCGATTTCGTGAGTGCATCTTATAATGCTATTAATTATTTGCATGTTGCACCTTAGAATGTCAGCCAAGCTCGCAGCTGAGGCGGCAACTCTCTGGCTTCCAAAATGCGTATTCTTCGGCAGCAGCAGGAGCAACAGCATCAGAAGTTGCTTCACATGCCACATGCCCCGCTGCACAGTGCCACAGCTCGAAATTTATGCCGGCAACACGAAGAAATTGTAACAACATGGCAATTTATTCCAAGGAGCTGGATCTGAAACTCAAGCTGAAGCTAAAGCTGTTGCTAAAGTTGCCAGCTCTTGATTATCTTTTATTGTCGAGTTCTCAAACGGCGGGAGCGGGAGAGACTTAAAGTGCCCCAGTCACAAGTCCCTGTCCCAAGGTATTCGCCTGGGAGCTGCATAACATTTTCCAGACTATTTTCAACCGCCAGTTGCCGCCACCTTTTTAGCCGGGCCGGGCCAACATAAGCCAAAGCAAGCTCACAGTTCACAGCTCTTAGCTCTTAGTTCTCCACTCTGCATAGACAACTTTGTCTGCTGCGCTGCATCCCAGATTGTTTGGCAAGGGTGGCGAGGGAGGAAGGCAGTACGAGTACAACCTCTGTTGCCGCATATTTCCCGACTCTCATTACAATTGCATTGAGAATTCGAATCAGAACTGTGTGAGTGTGTGTTTTCTTTACCTATTCGTACATATATTAACATGAATATGTAGAACATGTTAGCGAGCGTTTACTTTACGAAATAGCTGAAAGCTTTCAATTTGGAAAAGTGCTTTAAAATACCCAGCAGGCAAAGTTTAAAGCGAGTTCCAAGTTAATCAAAATTGAGGTTTTATTTTAATCCAACTTTGTAAAGAAAACGTGTTCAATGTGAATCTCAGATAAAATATTCTTGAATCAAGAATGATATATTAGCATCCACAATTCAGACGCCTTCTCATATTAATAAGACAATAGCTAATATGATTGTTTAGGGAAAAGAACTAAATAAAATACAAACATTAAAAAAATATGATAAATAGCTAGATTCAATTAAAAGCTTCTTTAAGAACTCGACAAACAAGTTCCGCATTATTTTGTATTGCTCTGAAAATGGGCTAGAAAAACATGCTCTAATTAATGCAATTCCTTTGCTCATAATGTGGTTTCTTAGCCAGATTTTGAGTATGCAACGGTGCTTGCTCGTTGATTAAATGAAAATACCAAAAGTGTGGGCAACAACAGCAGCAGCAGCAGCAGCAATCTCGACTCTCGGCTTCAACAACATCATGAGTGTAAGCCAAAAACCAAAGCAGTGAGCATTCATCTTTGCCAATTTGCATTTCGCAGTTTGCTTTTGTCGTTGCAGTTGCATTTGCAGTTGAAGTTGCTGTTGCCATTGCCGATGCCGTTGCGGTTACCGTTGAGGTTGCAGAAGCTATAGTCAAATTGCCTTATATGCCGCCCACCTTATGTGCCCCCACCGAATGCCGTTGCAACCACACACCACAGTGGATCAGCATAGGCTCAGCGGGTTTTTGGTTGCCTCGTTCCTGGGGCACACTTTCCTAATTAGCTGTAGGCTGTCTGTTGGCGCGTCAAATTTGGGTTAACAATTGCTGGCAGCAACTGCATGGCAAACATTGTCAGGGCAACACGTTTGCTGTTTTCCTCGATGCACTTTGCCATCAAATTAATTAAGACGACAGAATGCGCAACGTGGCTAACCGAAAAGGACCACATAAACTTGAAAATTGGCTAAGAAAATTCGAATGGCTTGTAGACTAATTAGTCGATTATGATGCAACTAATTGTGGACCACACACACACACGCTGCCATCACTGGCGAGTAGGACAACAAATTGACCTGCAACATGTTGAACAACTGCCATAAAGACCGGCAACAACAACGCGCAGCAACAACAGCCACTTGAGCCGCCGAAAAAGAAACATGTTGATTGCTCTATCCAAAAAAATTAATTGGACCACACACGACGTCGACGAATTGGACGTTGAACCACCACGTAGAAAGAGGCAACAGCCACTTGATGCTGAAAAGAGCGAGTAAGAAAAGCAGGAGAGACAGAGAGAGAGAGAGAAGCGAAAGGGTCACATGCCGCGCTGTGTCTAATTAGTGTGAATGAGAGAGAGCGAGTGGCGACTTTGGATCATGGTTCTGTGGGTGTCATATATATTTTAATGACCGCTGCGGGCTCACATCGATGGGTTCTTGATAACCACAGCCAACCAGTCAGCGAGGCGACCAAATGAAATGGCAAAAACCGAAAAGCGGCGCGAATGACTGCATAAATCCATGTGAAATGCAACCAAGTGACTGCCTGACTCCCTGACTGACTGACTGACTGACTGCCCGACTAACTGAGGGTCTGCTCAACTGGTCTATCTCTCGAAGATTTGCCTCGCCCAAGCGAGCCCGCCACTCGAGTGAGTGGCATGCAACCTGGCTGTGTCTCTGACTGCGACTGTGGCAGATCTTGCAAGTCGAGTCGTTAGGCTGCCAAATGCAAATGAGATTCCGCATATGTAGGTCTCCTGGGTGTCACTCTTAACCTTATTTCCACTCCTCATAAATGGGAGCAACCGCGCTGACAATGGGTGGCCAACAGCCAGCAACCAGACAGTGTTGTCAGCTCTTGCCAAACAGCTAAAAATAGCCAGAATATAGTGTAGAATGTGCCACATTCACTCGATTGCCAATTAACAGTCTAGGGTTGAAGTTCACACAGCAAAGTGACAATAAATCAATGGCAGAGTTGCCAATTGAGCTACAAATGTAACATAGAAAAGATTATTTAGCATTGCAAATTTGGTATTCAATTGATTGTGAATACGACCAGTTTTGACATAAGTTTTGTCCTTCACAAAAAGTTTGTCAAGTTTCACGGGCAGAAGGACAAGTCAGCATCGACTCGGTTCGACTAAATCGATAAAAATGAAATTAAGCTGCACCTATTGCTTTTTATTGCCGAAATTTGGCAACTCTGCTCGCTTTAACTTAAAGTCAAGCTCAAGCAGTGCTGTCACACCCAAAGCTAACGCCGTCCGCCTAATTAAACAGTTTTTCTTGCGCTTATTTATGAGTTTATTACAACAGCAGAGAATTGAGAATAAACTGGTAGTAAAAGCCTGCTGCAGCATGCCACAAATAGCCAGCGGTTGCAGGCAGCAGGCTCCACTGATATTGCACGCATGTGCAGAAACATGTGTAAAGTTTATACAAATGTAAATAGAATGCAGGATCGTCGTGAAGCGGTGCCTCTATTATTGACTTGCCTCCGCGAGTCGCAAAGTCGCAAGTCGCAAGTCGCCTTGTAACAGAATACGCCCACTTTTTGCAAGCGCTTTGGTCGCTTGGCGGTTACGCCCCCAAGCGTCCATAGACTCTCTCATTTGTGGCAGCAAAGCAGAGGCAGCAGCAGCAATAGTCGCATCGTAAACTCAGCACGTAAATTATGATCAGCCAACGGCGTTGAATATTAATTGCGCCGCATCGAAATGAACAAAAGGCTGCTGCAACATTCCACCTAGACTCTGCCGACGTTGCACATGTGGCAAGTCCATACTTGGTGGCCAACTCATGTGGACGCGCGCATCTGTAACGGTGCCTTTGATAAGCGTCGATAATTATTGAGCAGCCGCAGCATCAGTCGCTGCCTTTGGTCTCAGGTCTCTGGTCTCTGGTCTCTGCTCTTTGTCGATCTGTTCGCAGTTAGAGCTTTAATTAATTTCCAGGAAGCTTTGATCGCACCATCCATGGATGGTCACTGTTTACTGCTTGCTGGTCACTGACCACGATCTCTGTAGCTTTCGTTTTCGCCATTGTCGCGGTCATCACTCAGCTGGAGCTGCAGTTGGAGTTGGAGCATCGTCTCCTCTGTCCTCTGTCAGTGTCAACACAGCGACGACCCCCGCTGCTGCATTGCTGTCTTGCTGTTTGATGTATTGTCGCCAGCTCGAGCTGCAGACAAGGTGTGGTCCAGGTTCAGGTTGAGGTCCTTTAAGTGCTGTCATAGTTGTTTGCTTCTAACTTAAAATATTTCTTGCGGATGCGCCTCTTGAGTGAGTACCAATGAGAGAGGCAGCCATAGCAGCCATAGCAGCAACAGCAGCAGCTCCAAGTCTTAAATTGTTGACTCAACAGCAGCAATGACTGCGTTTTGCGACCTGGTTTGTGGCCTGGTATTTTGTCCTGCGGCCACCAAAGCAGAGAATGCACGAAAATAAAAACACTGAAAACGAAACCTGAAAATTGTTTGTGTATTTATCATGGCCGACAAAGCGGCGCAAATCTCTGAGCAACGAAATCACAAGGCTATCAAGAGAGCTACCAGCATCAGCAACACCAGCAACAAACAACACAAACAATAATAAAAATGCCAGGCACAGTTGTTGCCTGTTTGCTTGTTGGCTAAAATACAACCGAAACAAAACACGAGTCTACATAAAACCATAAAAGAACCAACAAAACCAAAAAACGCTCTTAACGAAAAAGGCTTCGATGAAAAATAAAAGCAAAAAGCCCGGAAGCGACTTTGAAAAAAGTTCAGTTTATTGAATTCTCGCTTCGATCGTCGGCAACAAAACAGTTTGCTGCAGATCTACGTAAATGTATAAATCTGGTATTGTAGCAACAATGTAACCACAGTGATTGCTGAAAGTCGTCGTTCAATAAAACTGTAGCTGTGATTGTCATAATCGAAGAGTTAATAGGATCTTTTATTGCCACATTGTAAAGTAGATGTAGATGTAGAGGCCACAATAAAAGTATAAAGTTTGAAGCTAACAAAAAACAAGTGGAAGTCTTATTTCAAGGCTACACTTTTAAAATAGCAGCAACCGTATTTAATAGGAAAATATAGTATATTCAAATGATATGTCTTATGCAGAGAAATTTGTATAGTTTTAAATTTCTAATTGCTTTAGGTCTTTCTGATTAAGTTACTAAAAATTGTACAAAAGTTGATTTAATTATCAAAGGCCTATTTGTCAACAATTTATCCAACTATTGCTGGCACTCACTGTATGTACCCTATCTTAAACAACTCCACCTTGAGTAATTAGGCACGATTTTGAGAATAATTACCACCTGGTCGGCAGGCCCACATGTTTTCCAATACAAATTGCTGCCGTATTGTGATGTTGGTTCGATTGTTAATCGAGTTTATCACATATTTTTTTTTGTATTCAAAATTTGTAAGGCGCCCGGAGCGGGTCATAAGCAAAGCATTCGTAGTTCGGAAGCAAATTAAGCGGCAAATAATAAATAATTTGAGCTCATAAAATGCAATAAAAAGCCGCTCATAGCGCTGCGATTTATTTCATAAGATAATTTCAGACTAATTTGGTAGCATTTAGCCTGAGAATTATCGGCCACCCCACGCTCAATGACAGTGGCCAGCACAGCGGGTTGCACCACCACGAGCACCAGCACAAGCACCAGCACCAGCACCACCAGAAACCACAGCTGAGTAATGGCATTGAAAACTGCATAAATTTTCGCAGCCATGTGGCACGCCCATTTCAAATCACTCAAAAGACAACGGACGGCAAATAAAATATGCAGACATATGGCGAAAAATTGCAATGAAAGGAACAAAAAAATTAGAATATATTATGAGCATAGATGGATGTAGAATGCACCCTGCAAACCCAGCAGGAAAAAAACTAAAATGACCCAACAAAAAGTTGCAAACAAGGAAGAACTTTAAGTTTGCTAAAGTTTCATATTGAATTGATGTGAACAGAATACGGATGGACTGACAGCAAGAGATAAACTCGGGCCAGGGTTTTGTTTTGCATATAAAGCAGATATAACTAAATTATAGATTTTGATGCAAAGTACTTTAGCTTTTGAATATAAAATATTTTAAGTATTGTTTCCATTTTCAAACGTTAAATTTTTAAATCATTTATCATTTTACTTGTCAAGTATCAGTATGTACCTAATCAATTATCTTTCGTCTGTTCATCTCTATCATCCAACGCCATGAAGCACTGTTTAATCCCTTAATTTCGTATATATATAACAATACATTTTACAAGTTGTCTCTATGAAGGTAGTGGATTTAGTTTTCTATTAAATTGGATAACCTCAACATTTACAATAGGTCATCTGCATTTACTGTAATCGACCCGCATTTTAGAATACGCCTAGTTGTCAATCTAACATTTGACTTATAGACAAATATTATAAGCACTTAGGCAATAACTGTTAAATGTTGAGAACGATGGCATCTGTAAACCACTAAAATATAGACCCCAATCTACAAAATTCCCACGTCAAACTGGTATAAAAAGAATGCAAAGCAGTTATTATTGTATAGTTCTGGTTCAAACTTCAACGAGTAATTAGCAAAAGTGCAAATATGACACTGAAATATTTGGACGAATCAACCTCTGGAATATTATTTCCCTCACGTTATGCCTACAAGTACCTGGAGAAGGGCATGAAGTGCGTGGGTTGGTTGCCTCCATCTAAAAGCAGCGCCTTTTACTGGATCTATAAGCTCTGGAGTGCGATAATATTATTCACTATGGCCATCTATCTGCCAATTGCTTTTTTTGGAAGCTATTTTATTGATTTCGAGGGTTTTACGCCGGGAGATTTTCTAACCTCGGTGCAAGTGGCATTCAACGCTGCTTGCCTTGCACTAAAAATATTCCTGTTGGTGCCACACATGAATCGCTTTGAGATCGCTAAGCAAATGCTTGATGTGATTGACGAACGTTGCGTGCGGCAAGAGGATCGCATCGAGGTGCATCGCTGTGTGGCACGCTGCAATTTCATTTATCTAATCTATCAATGTGTCTACTCTTCGTATGCCACATTGACCTATCTTAGCTCTGCGATTACAGGATCAACTCCGTGGGGTTTCTATCTGCCCTTTGTAGATTATCGTGACGGCGTCAAGAGCTTTTGGATTGCAGCTACTGTCGAGTATATTATTGGCTCTGCTGCCGTTTATTCCGATCAAATGATTGACATTTATCCAGTGATTTTTGGAGTTTTGCTTCGAACGCATTTGAAGCTGTTGCGGGAACGAGTTGAAAGACTACGAACAACTGCAGGAGAGACTGACGACCAAAGCTACAAGGAGCTGGTGAGCTGCATCAAGGACCACAAGTTATTACTACAGTGAGTTTTTACAAAAATAAAATTAAACTATTCCAAAAATGAAAATTGATTTTAAAGCTAATTAGTAATTGTGTTTAAATTAAATTCTCTTAAGAAAATTTATTTATTAAAATTTAATTAGAAGTTCCATATATTTGTATGTAATACTCTTGTTTAATTTGCAGATTCTGCGACGTGTTTCGACCTGTCATCTCTGGCACAATATTCGCTCAGTTTCTGGTCATTGGCTTGGGTCTGGGCTTATCAATGATGAACCTTCTGTTCTTCTCGAACCTGTTGACAGGCCTGGCTACTTCTGCGTTTATAGTTGTGCTAATGATTGAAACATTCCCGTTCTGTTATATCTGCGAATTGATTGACGAAGATTGCAATAAGCTAACATTGGCCATATTCCATTCGAATTGGATTGATGCCACTAAACGCTATAAATCGACGCTTGTCTATTTTTTGCATCAGACACAGCAGTCGATTAACTTCATAGCTGGGGGCATCTTTCCCATTTCTATGAAAACCAACATCGAAGTAAGTCACAAGTTTTGATTGCATGCATAACTTGAAGTACGCATCTAACCAAACTTGTTTCAGGTGGCCAAGTTGGCATTCACAGTGGTAACTGTCGTCAAGCAGATGAATATTGTGGAGAAACTGATGAAAGACTAAAAGTTTGTTGGGATGGTTTCGCAAAGTATTATCTATTAGAATGACACTTTTTGAGCACATTTTTATGGCTTACGAGCACAGCTGTATATCACATACGACTTTGTGCTCAAATTTACGTTTAAAGCTTTGCAGATTGACAAGAATCTGTGGACAATGCGAATGCGAATTGATCCCTAATCGCACATTTTGTGAGCAGCAGTTGCGGTAGAATCTACGAGCGGTCTGAAGAATTGCTGCTGAGTGACTCATGGCAATGGCTTTTGCATTGTCCCAAAGGGAATTGCTTGTTGATCGTTGAACTTTTGTTGGGCTGGCAATAAAACAAGCATTACGTATACGCACCGCTGGCACAGCACATTGCGAAGGCAAAAAGTAGAACTGCAAATTGAATGTTAAGAAGAACACGTACAAAAGCAAAGGCGGCATTAGGCAAAATAAACTCTGATTTGAAGCCACAGTTACAGATACGAGTACACAGCATCAGCTTAAGCTTCAGCTACAGATAGAGATAGAAACGAACACGCACACTCGCATAAATCTATCTTTAAGATTTATGGCGCAACAGCGCCACGTTAATAGGCAAATGAGAGAGAATGAGAATGGTGAAAAGTCGGAGCATGGATTGACCAGGTTAACTGTTAACAGTATGTGCAGTCTCAGTCTAGGCCAAATTGTGGAAATGGTAATAAAACTTTTTATGCACATTTATGGACGTTTTTTATGCCAACGTTGTCTTCCAAATGAATTATGAAATATTTGGCAATGAATGAATCGGTCGGAGAAAGAAAAACTCTCTCTGGGCTAGGCTCGAATCGGCTCAGCTCAGCTCAGCTCGGCGCGGCATACATTAATCATGACGATGTCGGTAAAAGGACATGACCAGAAAGCTGTGCAACGTTATCTGCGTATGGATAAATAAATAACCGCAGCTAAAAACCTGTAGCCCAGGCCCATAAAAATTGAGTTATTAAAATAGCCAGCTGCGACAGGTGCCGCCATGAGATAGACCACTGACTGACAAAGCGAGAGAGAGAGAGAAAGTAAATGAGAGCGAGCAAGGAGAGAGGGCAGTTAAAACTGGCAATCAGAGCAATGCAGGTCAATAGCGGGCAGCTACTGTTAACACACATATTCGCATGTATTTTTATTTCAGCTTACAAATGTTACCAATTTTCCACAGACAACAAAAGCGTGTCAAGTGCCGCAACAATAACAATGGCCAACTACACTAGTCAACAGATAATTGGTGCTTAACCAACAATTGCTACTCAACAATTATTTTTCACATTTATCGATAAACGAAAAAATTTGCCAATTAGCTGCATACGCAAGCCATCAGTTGTGGGGAGATTTTTGCTGACTAGTGTAATTTAGCTGTAGTGTAGAGGAGAATTCAACAGCAAAACAATTACAGCTGCCAGTTGAATGTTGGTCCAAATACAAATGCGGTTCAACGGGAAGGCACTTGGCCTGGCCCAAATCATCAGAGCAACTCGACAGTCAGTCCCACAGTCAAGCAGTCAGGCAGTCAGCCATAGAGGCGTCGCGCTGTCGAATATTTTCCGGCAAATGTCGAGAAAGCGCGATAACATTTTAACACACAACGCAAATTTCATGCACACACCCAGCACAGCACAGCCATGATAGAGTGTGGCCAAAAATTGAAGCTGCTGAGTTCTCATGTGAAGGTTTTTTTTCTACTCTTATTTTATCAACACAACAACCACAAACAACACAACGAGAGGAACTGCAGCTGGAGCTGCTGCTGCTGCTACTTCTGCTGTTGCTGTTGCTGTTGCTGCTGGCCAAGCACAATATGACCCTTGGGTCTGCGCTGCGGATAAGATAAATGAAATGAAGTTTCAGTCTCAAATATGTGCTCACATGTATGTGCAGCGATAATGCCCTTAAGTGCTATACTCGATAGCAATTGTGTAGCTAAGTGAAGTAAACTCTTTTTGTAGCCAGCCCTATCGAACACAACATCTGAATTGCCAAGCTAATCATATCCATATCCCATATCCCATATCCCATTTTCATGCCATGCCATAACTGTCATCGCATCCTCAACTCTGTCATGTAAATAGAATCATGCATGCCACATGACCCAGCTGACACACTTACCATTTACCATTTACCATTTCACTGCGCCACAATGCCAATAAATTAGCATATAAGAACAGACAGGTAAGGAACTCGAGTTCGATAAACAAAAACCAAAAACGACAAAAAAACAAAAAAGAAGAGAGCTGGGAAATAAAAACAGGAAACGCAACGGCACAAACATAAAATCTGCACATGAAAGGATTTTGCCACAAATGAAAACATAAACAAATACAATTTAAGAGTGTACGATCTGCAGACCCTGCCAGATGCCACATACAAAAGCAACCATTCAGAACAACTAGTTGCATGGCATCCTAAAAGTAGACTACATTTGCTAAGCTCGCCAAGGCTAGAACAAGCGAGTAGATGCGTGGGTGAGTTCCTCTTTTAAGTGTTGTAAAATAAATTATTTTATTTTAGAATAATATATGCAGTCTCTTGTTATCTTCTATATTATTAGAACAAAATACTTTATTGTGAAATAATATATTCAACATCATTTTATTCCTTATTATTTCGTTGTAATTCATTTATAAATATTTTCTATTTTTTGCAAAAATATTAAAATTGTTAACATCAATTGCAGATAGTCTCTTCTATTCAATAAAGGGACACCTCGTTATTTTTCTTTAATTTCAATGATATAATAATATTAAAAAATCTTTATCTCCTCAAACCCATATGCTCTCCGTTGCACTCCAACTGTTGGCTACAGGGTACAAAAATGTAAAATTTATTTAATTCGAAATATTCGTGGTGTTTTTCTTTGTGCCTTTTTATGATGCATATACAATTTGCCAAAAGGATTTGCTTGGGAAAAATCCGCAATGCATGAGTATAAAATACAAAAGACACAAAATATAAAACGAAAGAATAGAGAAACTAAGCATAAAAAAACCGAAGTCGAGATACACTAGTAATTGTCATATTTGCCTTTTCAGATACTCAATTAATACAGAAGATATACATATCTTTGGATTACCAGCTGCTGCTTTTAATCGCATGCCACATATGAATGCACTTGGTGAGAGCATCAAAAATGCACACTTCTTTTACACATGCTGCAAATTCAACTGAATATACAATCAAAAACTCATACATTCACACACACAGATGTAGTGCAAAAGCAATGCAAGTAAAACAACAAACAGACAGACAATGTACAACGAAATTTACAAATAACTTAACAATTTGCTTTTGGCCCTGTTGACGTGGTGCCATGTGGGCCAAGGGTGAAGGGCGAGCGACCGAGTCATCACGACGATGATGATGACGACAGCAGCAGCAACAACAACAAAAACAGCAGTAACAATGACAACAACACGGACCAGCGAGTACTGGTGAAAGTTAAGGCCAATCATTGCAGCCAATGCCGACGGAGTGACATCAACAACAACTTCAATAACAACAGGAATTGTTAACAAAGACATGAATTTCAATACGCCAAGTTAGTTGGGATTGGTACCATATGTTATACTTGTACCCATTGATGATCATCATCATGCCAAAAGTCAATTCTCAACCTCAGGCTGAGTTCATTGGCTCAGGCAATGCTAATTTGTTCAACATTCTCTGAAAGTATGATCAACCTGCCATTTATGGACATTGCTCTCTTTGCATAACTGTTAAGTAAAGAGGGTTTACTTCTGATCATTTGCCTGATAAATATAACGATGCCTGTCTTTCAGCTTATTAGATTCATTTTTATCCTTTAATTTCTCTTGTATTCTTCAATTTCAACAGTTTGAAAACAACCTTTGACTTATCCATGACTCATTCGTTTTCAAATCAACCCCAGTACTGGATGTTAGTAGTGCACATAAATTATACAGTGGAGCTTTTTCTGGTACCCTATAACCAGGGAAGTGCGCAAAAGAGGTTGCTTAAAATAAAGTAGAGTTGTGTAGAATTGACAATGAATACTTGAGTTAATTCACTGTAATATCCTTTTCTATTGTCATTGTTAAATGTAAAATTTTCTACTAAATTTATTCCGTAGGTCATCTTTAAGTCCATCACTTCTATTCAGTAACAATTCCTTCTTCTTTTTGAATTTTCTCATCCGCTCCTATCTCTCAATCCATCGCCCATTTTCGACTTGAACTCGTCATAAATTTTAATACAAATTTTGGTTTGCAAATTGCTCAAAAGATGCATTTCTCGCTGTCTTTCTCTCCACTCCCTTCATCCTCTGCCCACTCCATGTATTCGCCTACAGTTAGTTGCCTTTGCTGCTGCTGCTGCTGTTGTCCTTTTGCAGCGACAACTGTGACGAGCCCGTCAACATTTGATTGACTGGCTAAGTTCAACCGTTGTGGTTCTTGGTTCTTGTCTCTTGGCTTTTGGCTCCTTCTATCCCAAGTCCCACACTCCCTCTCTTTCCTCCTTTTACTCCTTGTACTCGCAGCCACTCAACGCACTGGCATAGAACGGCAGCAAATTGCATAATTTTTACATAAATATGCTGACGTGCATTCATAATCATAAAAAGGGTTAAAATTCCATTCTTTCTTCTTCTCGATGTTGTTCCATTCTTTTGTTATCCCTCTCAGCTTCTGCTTGTTGGCCAGTTATTTATTTGGCCGCCTCATGTCTACATACTCGTACATACTTCCATACATATGTACATATATTCCATATAATATGCAGCCTAATAGGCATTCGCTATAAGGTCTTCCCACTCTCCAGTTTCCAATTGACAAAATGTATGCAAAGCTTAAACAACAGCAAAAACAACAACATCGGAGTGCATAAAATATTTATGATATCGCATTGTATTGGCATTATTTTCAGCTTGAATGCCAGCTTATAAGTCCGAAACTACTCTACATGAATTACCAATGCGTAAAAGTGCAGACATTTCTTATAATATACCGAGTATGTTGCTTCTCTACAGGTGCAGCGTTTGGCAAGACCACAAATTCTTGTGCTTGAATCGGCTCTTTTGGTTTAGCCGCTAGAATTCCTTTGAATATTATGATGCTTTTATTAAGAGGCAGTAAAGACAGAACTCTGATGATTTTTCTGAGAATTTATCAAAAATAAGTTGACATTGCATTAGGTATTTTCGTTGGGGCAATGCTTCTAGGAATTATTATTTAACAAATATAATAAGATTTCTAAAACGATTTTTTAAAAATTACTTTTTAGCTGCTAAATAAATGCCTTCAATTTTTCAGTTATACAAAATAGAAAAAGAGTATTCTATTAGTTTAAACTTTAATTTATATAAATTACCATTGCTGTTGTTAACTAAAATTGCCAAATTGTACAGATTCGTATTTTTTTCTGACACTGTTGCAACCTGCACTTGTGGTAACTATACATTTGGTAACTAAGCAACTATTTTATTTCCACACTGCATGGGAATATTATTGGATTGAATCTCATTTTATATATGTACGAAACATGCAGAAAATAAATTCAGCTACCACTTTCACTCTAGCAAAGCAACTTTAATTTTTTCTACTTGCAAGCATGTAAGATATCTGCGTAAAGTATGCTTCTATAGGGGTCGGCCATAAGTTTAAAGTTGAGTGGGGAAAGGCGTTGACATTCAGGGAGTATCCAGTACTTTTACTAGTATTCGCAATCGCACTCGTTGCCAGCATGTTCTTGGCTCCAAAGCTGTGGGGCTGTTGCTGCGAATTTCCTACTGCTCATCCATAACGCACATTTGGACAGTTAAAAGCAACGAGCTGTGAGAGTCAATTGCATGCAAAACTGTGCCATTGTCAGTTTGATGTTGCTCCTGCTGCTGCTATTGCTGTTGTTGTCGTTGTCGTCGTTGTTGTTGCTGGTGATGTGACAAAGGCCTGGCCATGACTATGTGACGACCTAGGGATAAGAATTGCGCACTGCGAGGTGGTGGCCAAACAAGAGCAACCACATAATGGCTACCGCAACAGCAGCAAGCGTTGGCTATAAACGACATGTGCGGGTCAAAAGGACGCCCCCTCACACAGCTGCTGCAGGAGTAGGAGAAACATCAACATCAACAGCAGCAACAGCAGCAGCATGATGGCGACAACTACAAGCAGCCTGGCAATGAGGCTTCCAATGAAGCCACACTAAAGGCGCGCCCTAGGACCCTTGTCCCCTGTCCCTTGTCCATTGTCCGTTGTCGTCTGGCGCCTGCCTACAACGAGCTCATGTTGCTGCTGCTGTTGCTGCTGCCTAGCAATTGTCGTTATAAATGGCAGTCATAATAAGTGGGTTAAATGCCCAGGCCACTGCATGGCCGGACTGGGTCTCTGTGTCAGCTGGAAAGTGTGCAAAATGGTGCAGAAAAATATAGAGGGCGGAGGAGTTGAGCGGGGCAGGTCATATGTTGATTCGTTGTTGATTTTGTGGTAAAAGTAATTACCGATAGTTCAAGGGGTCACATGGCCGTCGAAGATGTCTTTAAATTGCAATTAAATGCCACTTGGCAGCCAGCATCTTGACCGAGTCGAGCCGAGCCTGAACTGAGGCGATTATAAAGCAATCAAGCACTTGGCTTGCCCCATTGCCCCGCTCAAGCACAGCAGCCACAGCATTCACATCATTTGCAAAATCATAATTCGCGTGTTAAGCGCGCATTAGTCTCACGTTGATTTATCACAGCAGGTACAACGGCAAACAGCTATGGAAACTGGGTCTGGGTCTGGGTCTGTACTCTCTGCATCTGAATCTGGATCTGGCACTGGCACTGTCTTTGACTCTCGAGACTCAGTCTGGATCTGGGTCCTTGCGCTCGCTGCCTGCTGCCTGATGCCTTCTCTTCCTCTGTTGGCTTGCGGTTTTAATAACCGAATTCGCAGCTAATTTCAAGCAGAAAGTTCGAAGCCAGCGGCATGTGGGTGCATGCGGAATGCTCTAGAGATGAGCTCGTGAGTGATACGTGAGTGAATCTAGGGATCTACCTTTAAGTTAAAAATAAAGGTGTAACAGCAATTGTCACATTATTTCTTCCTGCACATGTAAGTATGAATATATTTAAATAAAACTGCACGCGGCCAGTTGAAAAACTTGCAAGATTAGTTTTATTTTGTATAATAAATCAAATGTATAATTTTTCAATTAATTTCTGTGTTCGCTTGTTATTTATCAATATCAGGAAACATAAGGGGGCGTGGCCCAATGCTGAAATATGTGGTGTTAAGTGGCGTGCTGACTGCAAAACTATTCAAGCTCATATTTTTAAACTCTCTGAGATCAAGGTCCTCATAAGTGTGGAATGACATAATCGATTATTATTTATAATATCGGAACCGCATTCGACTGTGTCACTAATTTATTTCACTCTTTTACATATTGGATAATTGATTTCAATAATCTGATAAGTGTTATATGAATATACTATATTTTGTCATTAGTAAATTTTGAGTTTAGACTCATGTGCTTTATAGCGAAGTTTGACTGCAATTTGTTTGTGTTGAGTTGGTGTTGGCTGCAGCTTAATCTTAATTCAAAGACAACTTGTGCCGTCTGCCACACGGCTCATCTCTAAGGGGCATACATCATAGCAGCGCCTGTTTCTCTGTCTCTCTCTCTGTCTCCACCAGCTGCGCATTCGTTAAGCCAACGACTTACTTTTTCGGCTGCTTCACAGCGGTGCCTGCTCCCGCCCCTTTGCCGCTCCTCAGTTTTGGCTGCAAAGTGGAGCAAATTTATGCCCAATTTCATGCGAGTGGCAAATGATTTATGCGACAGGCCGTTGCAATTGCCAAAAAGGATATGTGCGTTGATTTCGCCTGGCCCCAGGACAAATAACTTCATTACGTTTCTCTCGCTGGATCTCTGGCTCGCTGGCTGTTCCTCCTCCTTGGCTCCTACTCAGCAAAAGGTTGCCCCCGTCTCCGCTTTGGGTAATGATGTGCCATGTTGTTGTTGTCGATGTCGTTGCTGTTTGGAATTGGGTTCGGATTTGGATTTAGGTTTGGGTCTGGGTTTTGAGGATTGTAAAATATATGCAAGGCAAATCGCACGATTCTCGTGATGTTGCTCATATTTGGGCACCGTAACAAGCGATGCAACACGCGACAACAACAACAATTGCTGCTTCAACTAGCGACAACAACAACGCGCGAAAATCGCATTCTACTTATGGCGTGAATTTCGCGATCGTCTGCTGAGTCTTTTTTTTTTTTTTTTGGGCTTTGGCACTTGGCACAGCTGAAATTCGATTCAAATTCCCAAATTCAAATTTAAATACAACTTCAACGACAGCAACAACAGCAAGAGCTTCGACGACATTGAGGCAAGAAATTGCCAGGAAGTCACGCCATTTGAACCATTTGTTTGTTAACAATAAACCGTTAGTAACATGACGCTGATTACACATGCATTCATGCTAAATAACAACATTTATCATTAGGAGGACAGCAGCAATTCCAAACAGCACCATCAGCTATTGATGATAATTGCAAAGCTTGCGAAAGCAATAAGATCTGCAGAACTTTCAACTCATTGACAACTGTCGGCTTAAGGAATTCCATTGACAGCCTTCGACAATGTCACGGTCAAAATGCAACTAAGTACATTGCATGGCCCAGCAGCAGCACCAGAGTTTGTTGCTGTTGTTGCAACGCACTTAATTAAGACGACAAGTGAACGACCTTAGCTGTCATTGGGAGCATGAGGCATGCTGTGAATTGCTGTGAAATTGCTGTGGATCAGCGTCTTATCTTATTAAATATGTGGCCAAAAGTGCAACGGGAGATCAAGTCAAAAGGCATTCGAGAAAGATACATTTCGATGGGGTGTAGAGAAAGAAAGAGGAAAAAAAGAATAAGTATAGTTAATTCACTTAAAGCCAGCAACAGAGAAAGGATAAGGGACTGACAAAATATATATCTAGTAAGTGATATATTTCAGGTTGAGTAATTGCTGAACCAGGAAAGATACATTTCAGAAAGAAAGAGCAAGCTAAATATCAAATAAAATTCATTTCGAGAATGACTGAAAGAGTAAGAATAAAATAAATAGACAGAGGAGAGAGGAGACTACAAATCCAACAGTGCATTCTTCATTATTTAAGTTACATTTCTAACTTAAAAAAAGTAATCATAAAAACATTAGTTTGAGGTTCCTTTGACTTAATAAACTTAAAGCCTTCAGACGATAACTAAAAGAGAGTCAGAGAAATACATGCTTTAAGCTGATGCGAAAGGCAGCAATCGATTGGCCCCATAAAAATCACACAAATCTTTGAGCTGAAGCTGGCCTTTTTGGCTTTTGGCTGCCTTTCAGTTCGAATCGATCAGCAACTGGTACAAGAACAAGAACAGCAAATAAAATATGTTTTGTGTATTAATAAAAGGCCAGCCACAACGATTGCACTTCACACCTCATTGAGATTGGCCGTAAAGATGCCTTAATAACTCAGCTAAGCTCGGCGACGAAGGATGCCCCAAATGGAGGCAACCTCTGCTGCTGCTGCTGCTGCTCTTGCTGTTGCTGTTGCTGTCAGTATCGTTTATGGCTGCCCATATTTAATTTGCCGCTTCGCTCGATGGCCAATTGAAGCGTTGCGATAAGGGGCCAAATTCATAAATATGAAAATGGCTTCATTTCGTGCTCGATTCGAACGGAAGACGGCAAAGTTGCTGCGATGACTGTGGACTGTAGACTAAAGACTGGCAACTGCGAACTGCGAACTGAGGACTGAGAATTGTGGACTCGCCCTTGTTCATATCGCTTAAATTAAAACTTAAATTTCAGCACGCTGTTTGTTGCTCGCTGCGATACAGGACCATATTTTATGTGCAAAGCAAACACAATAACAATAACAGTAAGCGCAACAGTAACAGCATCAGCAGCAGCAACTTCAAACTGTGGCAGCAACAGTCAACTCAGTGGCAAGCTGACAATGGGAAAGGCGTTGCAGCTTTATCTGACAAATGCGCGTATATCTCGAAAGTTGCTGCTGCTGAAATGTGGCAGCAACATTCAGCCCAAACGAAACTGACCCTCACATTCATTTATCAATGCGACGGCAGAATATGTCGCCGTTCGCCAGGAAGAAAGTGCTAGCCGCACCTCTAATGGCTGCCGTTCCGTTTCGATCCGTTCCGTTGTTGCTGTCTCAGCGATCGTCTTGCTTGTAGAACCCACCGAGTTGCCGGCTTGTCTTGATCTACCGCCGTCCAGTTACAGTTGCAGTTGCAGTTGCAGAGCGTCGGCTACTTCATCATCATCATCTAAAATGTGCGGCTCGTAGTCAGGGGCTGACATTTTTGAGACGTTATTGCCGTTGCTGTGGCTGTGGCTGTGGCTCTTGTTGTTGTTGTCTATGCCTGCGCCCAACGGCAGCAGAAAAGGTAGCAACATCAACAAGAGCAACAATAACAAACAAACTGGGCGAGCGAACGAAGCCTCTTGCAATGATTAATTGACTTTCAAAATTGCTGAAATTTTTAATTTATTATACGCGCCAAAGTGATTAATCAGTAGACAAAGCTGCGGCCAAGGGAGCGTGAAGAGAGGCTAGCAGAGAGCGGAGAGAGCAGGACAGACTGACTGCCCAGGCAAAGGTAAACAGCAGCAGCAACCACAGTCAACGGCAATGCACGTAGGCAGCGAGATTGAAAGTGCTGGACAACAGCAGCAACATCCACGGCAGCAACAACAACAAGTTCTTTGCTTGTTTCTTATGTCGCTGGCAATCCTTTTGAGCGCATCAGTCAGCGTCAGAGACGTTTAAAGCTTTTAATTGCCGCCACTGTCGATTGTCGATTGTCGATGTTGCTGCTGCTGCTGCTGTGCTGAGCTGTGGCTGCACCATGTGTCTGACAGTCATGCTTAGCTTAGATTATTCAAAGCAGTTTGATTGAGTTTCAGTTGAGAGGGGAGGCGTGGTCGTTTCTGTTGACCCAGCTAAGGCGAAAACCCTCAACGAGTACGTGTATTAATTAAAGTGAGCAACAACAAAGGAAACATAAATTTACCAATAAGACACTTTCCTCATGTCGAACCAGAACCTGGCACCGTTAGTTCGCTGCGTTCCGTTTTCTTTTTGAGGCTCTCATGAGGCTTTTGATGTTCGGCGCACAGACACATTAACATAAATATGAGCTTGAGATAAGTGCGGAACACACCCAGTGCGCCCAAAAATAAAACGCAGATTGAGGAGTAGGAATGGCAAAGGCGGTGCATCTGCATCGGTACATCGGCCAACCCTGACTGCTCGCCCCCTCGCCTGTTCGCATTGACATGCGTTAGACAGCCAGCCCGAGTCGGAGTCGAAGTCGGAGTCGAGAGCCGAAGTTAAGGGGCGTGACCTGTTGCATCTCTCAAAAAAAAAAAAGGAAAGAAAACAAAGCGTAAAGGAATCTCAATAGATGATCGTAAACACAATTACATTTTGCGGTCAGAGCAACATAAAAGTGGGTGTGGCAACTGCAAACGCCGGCCACATATTTGACGCATCGCTGGCAACATTCAAATGTTGCAAGCAACTAAAGATGTGGCAGGCCACATCTAGGCCTAGGCAATCAAATCGAGCCAACAGCTTCACAGCACTGATGATGATGATGTTGTTGCTGTGCCTGGTGCTGCTGCTGCTGATGAGTGGGACAATATCAAGGCTTGTTGCCGTTGTTGATGGGCCAATGTTTCGGTCAGTTGCCATAACGAATCGCGCAACACATTAAGGGTTGTCTGACCATGCTCTCGGTACCAAGAGCAAGAGGCTACAACGCGCAATTTATAAAATGTCTTAATTTTGTACGTTGCCATTGCCGCAACGGCAACGGCAACGGCAACAACATTCGGGCGGGCGTCAAGCTAAAAACGCCGCAGGAAGGCGCAACTCGCCTCGCAAGAGAGTCAAGTCAGTCCACTCCAGTGCAGTTCAGTGGAGAGTCCGGGTCTGGCCTGGGCAGTTGGCTAAAATGACTGACGCTGATGCCTGTCAGTTGGTCAGACAGCCGGCAACTTGTTGCTGCGGCTACGGCTGCTGTCGCCGTCATCAATTGTGTTGGTGCCGTGTTGTTGCTGGCGATAAATTGCATTTTAAGCGTATTTTCCCTGGCATTATTATGACTTTATAAACTCTGCGGGCTTTATGCCATCGCACAATGGGCACTTTGCATTTGTTGTTGTTGTTGCTGTTGTTGTTGCTTTCTCACCGCCCCATGCAACGCCTATTGCAACAACAAGCATTGCAGCAAGGTGTGAGCTATTTTTATATATGTATACAAAAAATATATTGCATATATATATATATATACATATATAGTGTTCTTCCCTTTGATTGCCTGTGTGGCGGAGTGGAGGGCTGGCCAATCGGTTGGCCAGTTGATGTGCTGCCATGTTGCCTCGTCTGTGCTCGTAACAAGATAATTGCTTAATTTGATTAGCAATTGTTGCTGCTGTTGTTGTTAGTATCGCTGCCGCCTGCTGCAACTGTTGCTGGCGGCCAACGCACCGCTGGGCGTGCAAATTGCTAACAATTTTGATATTTAAATTATTGAGCCTCTTGCCGAGTCGAAACGCAACAAGTCGAACAGCAACAGCAACAGCAACAACATGACAGCTCAATAAACATTCCATCAAGAATGGAGTGTAAAAATCCAATTTTCATAAGTGGCCGCCAGCCAACCATTCGACCAGCCAGCCAACCGATGACCACTGACTACTGTCCACAGTTTCGTCCTCTTATCTCACTCACTCTCTGTCCCCACTGTCCTCGTATTCGACCTCGTCTTCTCTTCGTCCTCGCCCTCGTCCTTCGCCTCGCTGCTTTGCATTGGCATTGAGCAAAATGGTATAAATTAGCAACTGTTGCCGCTGCAGCTGCAGGCTGCGAGCAGCAGCACGCTGACAACCAACTCCTAATTATGAAATGCACTTTTTATAAGTGCACTTAATTTGTCAATTATAGCAGAAGGAAACACACACACAGCTAAAGGTAAAACATAATGAAGGGAAAATGGAAAATTCAATGGGAAAATGAGTTTTGCATGTACAAACAATTAAATTTAATTTAAAAAAAATTGCCATACATAAGACAACATTAGCTGATATTTAAAATTAATTGAATTAAAAGAATAATAAATATTATTTTTAAACGCATCAACAGTCGTCTCATATTAAGCCTCAATTACTTTGACAATATCACAAATGGAATTATATAATTAATGCAGACTTCACTTTGAAATCTATTGCAATCAATATACTCGTTAATTTAATTAGATAGTAAATAATTCTCAATTTCTGCCGCTTGGCACATTACTAAGTAATCTGCTTAGAAAAGTGATGGCTCTACTTTCATAAAGTCATTACTCAGTTTCTAATGCAATTCCTAGACTCACAGATAGCCAAGACATTCTCGATAAATTTTGTGGGTAGCCGCAAGAGATGTGCTTAAATTTGATATTTTAATAAATTAAGCGCAACGAAACTAATGCAACCAACACCGACCGTGATGTGCCACGTTTGGGTAACTGGTAATCCAAACCGCAGCTACAGCCTTCCCCCCGCTGTGTGGCAACTGAGAAGATCGGCAGATCAGCGATCCAGTAGCCAAGTTGGGGCGCTGGCCACAGATGCCTGCCAACTGATTGCAATTTGAAATATTCAACGAGCGCTGAACAAGTAACAGGAACAAACGACAAGAACTTCTGTTTGGCCGGACAGATGGGCGGACAGTTAGATGGGCGGCAGGAGAGTTGCAAGCAAGGGGACAAGTAAGTGGAGTGCAGGAGTTGAGGCGACCCAAACATGATTGGCATGCGCCCAGACTTAGACCCAATCCCAGTCGCCAGCTCAGTCTGCTGACCAGCTCAGCTCAGCTCCAGTCTGTAATGAGCACCTCTCTCTCCCTCTATTTTTTTTTGCATGGCTCTTTCCCTCCCTACACCTCTCTCTCGCTGTCATGCTTTGGGTATGCGAACCTACTACCTACCGGCACGATCAGCGATAAGTTGAGCCTGCTCATATACGAAATGGTTTTAAATTTTTCGTCTAGTGTTTGATTCTTATTAAAAGATTGGCGAAAGCGTCTTACAAGCACATTGCAAATGTCGTTTTCCTCCCCTCTTCCAATCCCCTATCACGCCTCGTCTATAATAGACAAACTGGATACCCAAAGCACTCTTCTCCTTGTACCCAACCCAAACCCAAACCCAAATCACACTCCATTCACATTCACAACATCCCCACGTTCACATCATGCCAAAGAGAAGAACAAGTGAAGAGAAGGAGGAGCAGGAAGACTCCTGCATACAATTAGCCCACAACAATTTGAGGCACAACAAAATGCGCTTGTAATTTATTTAAATCTCGTGGCGAAGCATCAACAGGTCCATTTCCACTTTGGATATTCAGATACTCTCAGCTCTTATGAACCATAAGCCCCAATCAGCTAAATAATCAGCAAAACAACTAAACAACAAACAGCCCAAGCACAAGCTCAAGCCGAATCAAGGCTTGGCAAGGCCTCTTCCATTCATGCACTCTTGCCACTTGACATTGCCAACAGGCAACAGCAATAGGCAACTGGCAACTGGCAACTGGCAACTGGCAAACTGAAAGATGAAAGTCATGGGGCAATTCTATTCGGCTTAAACTTTCCAAAGTGTGCTTCCATTGAGAGGAGAGTTTAGTTATGTGCAATTCAGCAATTACCAATTGAAGGTAAGTGTATAATCAGTATTATCACATCATAAAAGCAGACTTTATTTCAGCTATTGAAAAGAGCAATTGTTTTGTACATATGATTATCCTATAATCTCATATCTGAATCTGCATATATTTTAATAACACTTTTATTACACAATAACAATTCTTGCATTTTCCAAACATTTTGAATATTTTATGAGCATCGCTTAATAAATAGTAATCAAATGAATTACTTTAAAAGCAAATATTTTACAAAGCTTTATAAGCGAAGATCATTTCACCAAAAAGAAATACTTCATCACCTCAAGATTTGTGCGATTTATCATTTGCTTCGTATTTAAAGGTTAGCCATTTAACTGAATATTAAGAATATTTTATAGGAAACATTTGGTTAACTTAAGTGTTATGAAAGAAGCAGTCACTTGATGTTCATCAACATGTAATTTATAGTTTCTAACAGTTTACGAATTGCTTTTCATGTGAACTAGACTTTTAATAACAAGAAACTGTCAATGCAATGATGATACACGTATCTTGGCTATTTATGTGGTCAACTCCAACGGTTGCGAGGCCAAACCATGAATGAAGCATGCCCCAAATCATTGGAGACTGTGTGTATGTGTGATTGCAATAGTGGAACGCAATGCAATTACTTATCACAGTTGGAGCTGGAGCTGGAGCTGGAGTTGAAGTTGCGACTGAAACTGGCATTGAAATTACTCGTACTTCACAGGCTGACCGAAAAGACAACCCATAGTTGTAGTATGAGTGTATGCAAATGGCAAATGGCAAATGCCATGTGTCTCTAGGTGCTAGTGCTATGCTGTGCCGTGGACACGACTATTACCTGTCACATTGTCAGGTGATTGCAAAATTGTTGCGTTACGCCAGTGCTGGGTGATGCCTGGTGCCCAATGCCCAATGCGCAATGCCCATCGCGCAGTGCACAAAGCACTTCGCACATTGGCCCAATGGGCGCGACGGCCTTTAAATTTGTGGGAAACATCAACTGCAGCTAAGTGCCGGCCCATTGATGAGGGGCCCCCAGTTGGAAACGTGACTCGAACGTGACGTTTGTGCAAACAGGAAGATTCAACTGACAGCGGCAACAGTTCGCGGCATCAGCAGCAGCAGTAACAGCAACAGCAACAGTTGGCGCTCTTGGGACCAGGCTAAGCCGAGGCCCAGACCAAGTCCAAGTCCAACTCAATGTCACAGTTACAGACAGACAGACAAGAGTTAATACAGTTCAACTCAAGATGGAGCTGCAGTTGGAGTTGCAGTTCGAGCTGAAGCTGATCTGCAGTTGACTTGATTGCCAACGATGCACAGTGGGCGGGCCGCTTAAAATACAGCTCAAAAGCACAAACTGTAAAGAAGATTATTAAAACTTATTCTAAATCCATTAAAGAGAGACAAATACAAATTTGTTCAGAGTTGAGAGAAACATAAAATTCAAATTAAATACTTTTCTAGTTTTAGATTAATTTTAATTTAACTTGACACAGATCCACCTTAATGCAGAAGGACACTTATAAGTCAGATCCAAATAGATAAGATTACTGTAGCTTACTGCTGCCATATATACAAATCTTTTCAAAATGCTGTTTCGAATATAAACTTTATCATTTCTTGAGGTAGCTCAGCAAAAAGAATAGCTTTAATTTATTACCTTTTTATTTATTTTGTCAATTGTTTTAAATTTAACACAGACATTAGCCTACTTACTCCACTATGCAACGTTGCTGGTGGTCAAGGCAAAAGGCAAAATCCAAAACCTAAATCCAAAACGGTATTCGCAAAATTACTCGTACTTAAACGTTTGTTATTGTTGTCGGTTGTTGGCCAAGACTTTGAATGCGTTGAAGTCGAGGCTGTGGCTGAGTCTGCGGCTACGGCTGAGGCAGAAGTTGATGTTGATGTTGATGTTGGCAGAAAGCCGCAATGTCTGGGCCAAGGCGTATTCGCCAAGTTTTCGACTTTATCAGGGCGCTTACATCATCTGAAGCCAACATAGCACAGCTCAGCACAATATGCCATGGCTTTCAAATCATTTGCATTGTAATATTTTACAATTTGCCGAGACTCATGCGTAGGCCGAGATCAAATGGGCACCATGTCGAATGGAGTAAGCACAAAAGCAGTGTGTAATTGATGAAAGTCTCAAATCGCTATTAATGTCATCGATAACAACATGTTGACTGTCCGTTAAACAGAGACAGGCATCTCAAGAGGAACAGAGAGAGAACTCATCTGCATCTGGTGGGTCCGTCTAATGCCTAGCGAAGATTTACGCTAGCGAAGCAACTTGTGGCCCATAAACATTGGCGACACAAATCAAAACATGTCACAAACAGTTGCTACGCCTCAAAAATTCTTGGAAAGCATTTTACTTCCTGGTGCCAACTGTCAACATGTCTCGCTCTGTGGCTCATTCAGCTAGGGTCTCTGAGGTCTCTAGTTTTCAGCCCTTTGGCTGATTTATGAACCGCGTCAATCGCGTTCAGGCCTAAGTAGCTAGCCAAACAATTACAAAGTCATAAAAGTTGCCCATAAACCGTCTCTGCACACAATGTAACTGCATTTGCATCTCTCGGTGTCCCCCAACCCCACTCGCGTTTGCTCATGGGAAAGCGCATATTTGCAAGCCCCACACATATTCTACTTACACACTCTTACTGCATAAATAAAATGATCCGATGTCCTGCTTGTTTCTGCTTACAAACAACGCCTTAAATCGGCTCTTGAGCAAACACTCAAGCCTAAATGACGGGCCATTGTATTAACGTGGCTTATCAAAAGAAAGCCTTTTAATAAACCATAAACGAACGCACCGTGAGGAATCGCCCCCTTCTATAGCTCGGCACACAAGTAAGTTTAATCACTAAATCAAAACTTCAGACATGAGTAATACGAAAATTGAAAAAAGTTTCAACGAATGCATCTTTTTGATGGATTCCGGGAAGCAGCCAAAAGCAAGAGCCATTCCTAAGCAGAAATAAACGAAGAGTTGATACACTTGCTGTTCGAGAATTGTTCATACAAAGACAAGTTATTATTCAATGTACATAAGTTCAATTTAAAATAATGTGGGACTCTCAGGTAACATTACAGATCGCAATAAGGAAGCATTTGTAATACCTACTAATAAATAATATTATATTATGATCACATGCTTCAACTGCAAATTACAATACTGTGTAGTGTATAACGAGTAATATTGCCCCATTGATGTGCCACATCTCTGAAGAGAGACTGACGTGGAGACGTGCAACCGAAAAGGCCCAAAGCGCGATACTCAACACTTCAAACAAGTTTTTGACACCCAAAACTGATTTGCTCAGGCAACACAAAAAAATGCAAGAACTTGGCAATTCATGAAAAGAAAAGGAAAACTTTTTTATATTGGCCATTTCAATTATCTTAATGCACTTTAAAATGAACAGCCAGAAAGGGCTGAAGAAACCCTTTTACCGTTGCTCTCTGACGCACCTTCAGCCAGTTTGGCAGTCTTCACAGACTTCTTCGTATGTGATTGCGATTATCAGCTAATAAGGCATCAATAAATTTTGGTAAGCAGCAGCGACAGCGGCAGCAGCCGCAAATGCCATGAGGTCTCGGGATCGCCTCGAGATGATGCCGCAGATTGCGCCAGGCAGATTGCAATTAATTTGCAATAACTTTTGATAAATTCTCAAGTGTTGCCTTTTGTTGTTGCTCTTCTTAATATTATTCTTGTTTCTCTTTGCTGAATGTGAGTGTGTGTGTGTGTGTGTGTGTGTGTGTGTGTCTGTGTAAGCAGGAAAGTGGAATTACCGTCGCCCGATAAAAAGTTGACGCGATTAAATGCCAGAGATTGCATAAAGGGCCCTATAATAACTACCGTTAACAATGAGAATCAAAATAACCAAAAAGCGTTGGTTAAAGGTTGAGAATACCTTTGGATATCATATAATATTATCAACCTAAGGAGTAACCTTTTATACATAGAATAATTATTTAACCCATCGCTAAAATGTGTCCAAAAAACGACCTAAATAAAAATATGTAGTATAAAAAATTTGCACCCTCAAAATTCCCACTCTCTGTATAAATATAGATAATCTGTTGATTTGTCTAGGTATATAAAGATATAGCTAAGCATTCCATATTTTCCCTTATGGAGCAAAAAGTATGTAAAATGCAAAGCAAAAACAAAGTAAAATAAAACAGACGCCAAAGGCTATATCATTTTATTAACTTACCATCAAATTTTATGTGCAACCGCTAAGAAAAATGCCAAACGATCAGCATAAAAATCGCATGCGACAAATTTGCCATTGCCATTGCGGCAATGCTGCGATGTTGCAATGCAACAACGTTGCAAAGTCGATGAGGGTATGCTGGAAATTTGAAAAATGTCATCAATAAACGAAAAGTTAATAAAAAATAATTAATTTAAGCGAGAGCTCTGGACAGAGCAGAGCAAACCAGAGCTGAGCTGAGCTGGGCGGGTCTCCCATCTATCCATCGTCACACACGTATTGACGCTGCAAGCGCATTTAAATTGAATAAAAGTCGCTGAAAAGCCAGCCAGCAAGCCAACTGACAACGCCTCAAACATTGCTGCAACGACAACGGCAACTGTTGCTGTGGTAACAGCAGCCTCAGCAACAACTACTGCTGCTGCTGCTGCTGCCGTTATGCGCTTAACATCTTGGCATCCAATCAATTAGTTTTTATGCGCTTCATTGCCAAGCGCTGGCTGTTACTGTCCCATGCAAGAGCTGGCCAAACCCAGGCTCTCTCATTCCCCCCCACCCTCTGTGGCTGCAGCCAGTCGAAGCAATGGCTAAGTCGTCAGCAGTGTCAGCAACAAATTGGCGAAGGGACAACAACGACGACGACCATGATGATGACGACAACTCGCAGCTGGCAACCAGCAGCTTTGCCGCCAACTTCTACTAAAACGTAATGCGCCATACTTTCTCAAAAAAAAAAAAAAAAAAAAAGTAGAGAGAAAAAGAAAAGAAAATATCAAGAGCTTTGGCTGCGCTGTGAACCCAGAGTTTGGTACAAGTCAAGAGTGAGAAAGATATTCAAATGGCTTTCAAATGCCAACGAAATGTGCGCAACTTTTGCGGTTTTCAACGATTGACAAATCAATTTGGTTGCTGGCTGCCTTTCGACTTGGGGTTTGGGGGCTTTTGTTTGCACAAAATGCAACACCTGCTGGTTGTTGTTGCCTGTGTTGATTTTACTCCACGTTCTGCTGAAGGCCAAGAATACCCGCTAGCTGACACCTAACCAAGCCGAGCCAAGTCGAGTCAAGTCGACCAAGTCAGCCACGTCGATCAAAGCCATTGCACACTTGGCAACCAAATATATGCGCATTGCTTTTGAGCACAACGGCAAGAGGGGTGGGCAGATCGACGACAAGCTGCATAAATGCATGAGGATGGGCTCAAGAATCGCATCTGCATTTGTGACCAAACCGAACCTCAGCCCAACTGCCAATGATGTGGCATGCCATTTTGGCCAAGTCATTGCCGCCTGTTGTTGCCATTTGTTGGCATTGTTGCCGTTGTCCAAACACAACTAAAGTGTTAAAAACATTCCCATGTCAGGTATTAGCAATTTAAGTTAACCTCCACACCGCCCCTCACAACACATTCTACGCTTGTACTGCAGATAATGGATGATATTGGCAATAACATGGTCCGACTCTATTTAAAAGATGCAACTTTCATTCTAAGCACAAACTCAAGACAAAACATAAACATTACTTCTCTGATTGCTATAAAGTTTGTTCGCATTTAAATGATCCATGCGGCAAAACTAATTTGCCCAACTGTCATCGTTCTTATCCGATCCATAACTCTCTTGAAATGCTTCCACATATCGATTACTATAAAAGAACAGAAGTCTCTTCCATTTGTCAGTTACTCTTCGTCTAGCAAGTTTAACATGGCTTAACTTAGGCTGCTGATCCTCCGCACTATTCCATTCTTCCAAAAGGGTAAATACTTTATTTATTGAAATGATTATTAAAATGAACATGGACACCGATGGTGTCAACAATTTCATACAGAATTATTCGCTCGCTATATAATAGAATATTATGTAAATGATGATGATCCAATCACATTTAATGATATATCTTTCATTATTAATAATCATCACATACAGAGATTATAGGCATATGATGATAATATTACATGATAATGGAGAATGGAGACAGCAACGTTTGGTTGTAGAGGAACTACTATTCTTACCCATTCAGATTGGGTCGAAAATCACAATGATGTAGAACTTATAAGGTTACTATTCAATTTGATGAATACATTCAACCTGCCAAGTTACCTTTTTCCGAACATGTTTTTGATAACTAGATGTTTTGATAATGATATCATTTCATTTAAATATGATATTCAAAATATTATTAACATATAATATTCGAATCATAATCAAAATTATGTTTATGTTTATTTTCTGCAGATTATTCAGTTCAATAACAATATTGCAATATTGATAATGCGAATCCAAGAAGATTTTAATATCAACGGCAATTTCATATTGTTTTGAATTTGAATACTCAACTTAGAAGTTTTTGTTGTTTGTTAAGAAATACGGTAATTTATGCAATATGTTCTTTATTTTGACACTCGATGGAGATTTTTAAATGCATTTAAAGCATTACAAAAATTTCTTAATCCAATCCAAAAATGATGTAACTCGAGTGTAAACCGCTACGTGACCCACCTCACAAAACTCATTTGTAATATAAGAAGGAAGACCGAAATAATCCACTGAGCCATCAAACTTAAGTGCAAAGGCTGCACCTCCCGAGTCTCCAAAGCATGGACTACTATAACCGGAGGCCAGACAAAAAACAGTACTTGCAACAAAGTGTCCAGGCATTATGTCATGTAGCGCAGAAACGCAATCGTCATGCGGTAGAATGGATGCAGAGGCGAACTTCAACAAACCAGAGCCAGCTGTAAAAGGATGTTGTAAGAAACCATATGTACATCTGTAAAGTGGTTACATACTCTCTGAGACTCCATAGCCAGCAATGGTAACACTAGCATTGTCGTATTTAAGAGTTGCCTTAGGTAAGTTGACGAATGAAATGTGCTTATTGAAGTAAATTTCGGTAGGTAATTTAATTATTGCTATATCATTATCTAAGCTAATGCCATCATAGTTTTCATGGATCGTATAGTGCGATCCATTTATTGACAATTGTTGAAATCCTGCTATATTCGGGTTCGATCTATCAACAGTTCCCATATAAATCCTTATTGCAGATCTTTATCGGAATACTTTCAGTTTATGCCATTAAAAGAAATTAAATTATTACTCACGGTTTATATTGAAAGCAATGAGCTGCAGTTAGAATAACATTTTTTGATATTATAGCACCACTACATGTTGGATACCAGTTATAATCATGGAATGTATCGAAAAACACCATGAAAGAGTATTGTCCTGAAACTGCATCTGTGCCATTAATAATGCGCTTCATTGGCTTGAATGCCACTGCGACATTCAGTTGGTAGAATGTCAATGCCAGGAAGAACAATTGCCACTTAAGTTGAGCCATATTTGAAGGTTCAAGAAGAACTGTCTACTGAGAACCACTTTCGAGTATTTATAGTTTGCTTTAGCTACTGATAAGAATAAAGCCCGCAACTTTGTTGCAATCAGGAAAATGCCGTGACTTGGTAGTTAGCCACATTTAAACTTAAGTCACATGTGAAACTAATTTGAATTTTGTAATTATATTAAGATTATAATATAGACTTTCGACCTATAAGCAATGGAAAAATTATACAACTTAAGAGCGTTGCAAGGAAAACGCATGGCGAAAAAAACACGCCCAAAATTTGACACAGACAAAAGGCTAAACAAATATGCAAGCCGAAGCCCACTCAGACGGCAACAACAACAACAATCGTTTTGTGTCACAAAATATTTGAATGTAAAGTGCGCGGCGCGACTTGCAACTTGAGAGTCTTGCAACTCTAGCTTTGCTGTCTTTATTCCTTGTTGCAACCAAGTGGTGCAAGTGCCAGTGCCTGACGTGCGCCTGTGCAACGGTATCCCCCTCGCGACAGTCCCCCCCCCCCCCTCCACAGTACAGCCGCCTTCTGCCCCTAGGTCGGATCACTAATTGGTCACGACAGCAGCTAGCGTTGAGTTTTGAAAAGCGAAAAGTAAAATCCATTGAATTTGGCAACGCTCGATTGCCATTTGTTGCTGTTGTTGCAGTTGTTGCAGTTTGCCTGGCCAGCTGAAGCCTTCAATTTTGGTAGCCAGACAGCCAAAACAAAGCTGCCCCCAAAAGACACCCGCCAATCCCGCCTCCTGCCGCTTGATGGGGTCTTAAAGTTTAACATCGCAATTGATTTTAGTCGTCAGTTTTGTGGGCTTTTGATTTTCGTTATTAGTACTGTTGCTTTTGTTGTTGTTGTTGTTGCTCTTGTTGCTATTTGCCGTTGTTGTTGCACTGATGGCGCAAACTTTAAGCATTCAACATTAAACTGTTCGATTAGTTTTAGTTGTTGCCACTTCAGTGTTTTTGTTGTTTCTCTTTTATTTTCTGCAATTCTTGGTTTTTGGGTCTTTTATAAACGACTGCATTCAATTTTATTATCGAATATCAATTTGAATGCATTTTTAATCATTGTTTTATGTTTGGCCAAATTGAAAATTATTATTCAAACTGTTATTAATTTTAATATTTATTGTTATTTAATAATGCACAATGCGGCATGACGAAACAGCTAAAGAGCGCTGTTTGTTAGGCAATGCAGAAGTTCAGTTTCAAATGCAGAATGTCAATTTAAATAAAATACATTTTTAATAAGACCAAATATTGAACTCATTAAATATGTAATGACTGATTTGGCTTGTGCTTTTAAAAACAAAATTGTTGCCTACATAAAATCAGTTTAATAAAATAAAAAGTCTTGATCTGGAGTAATTTGTGTAGGTTTTTATTAACTACCCATATTTAATAAGGAGTCTAAATCCTTAGTTCCTTATATGCCGTTACTACTGAAATAAATCATTGAAAGTATTAATACAACTTTCCAGATTTATCTTTTAAGTCCCACAACTTCCCGTTTGCTTTGCATATGATCTCCCAACCACTCCCTTCACCCTGTTCCCCATTAAACACTCTGTCTGTTGTTAATGTAGTTTTGTGATAATTTATTGGCTCGCTTGTTGTTGTGCTTGCTGCAGCCGCAATAATCGAAATTTCGGCAGTCGCCAACGGCAACTGTTGCCAAAATAATGGAAAAAAAGAAGGTAGACAACGTCATTCATCAAATAAAATTTACTTAATGAAATTAATAAATAAATTATGATATAAATCTTGTTACAATCGCTGAGGCCGTATGAACGACGCCGCCAATATTATTGTTGGTGTTGCAGTTGCAATTGGTGCTGCCGCTGCCCGTTGCTGTTGCAACTACAACTGCTGCAGCAGCAGCAGCAACATTTTTATTAAAAGCTCTAAATTATTGGCAGTCGCATGCGACGGCGGCAACAAAGCAAACGAGGCTGGACAACTGGCCGCATGGACAACTTGCCACATGGACGGCCGAGGCTGAGCCAAGTGGCCTGTGCCACATTAACGAGCAAATGTCAATTTCGCAGCAATCTTTTTGCAATTTTTGTGTTTTTAGTTAATAATTTTGGTGTCCAACTGTCGGCAACGGCCACAGCCGACGCGCAATGGCCACAGCAGCAACTGTTGTTGCCGCCGTCATCGTCAACGATGCGCGTGCGCAGAAGCAACAGCAACAATACGTTGCACTTACGTAATGTGCTAGAAAAATATTTGTGTCTTGCTAAAATTAAGTTAATTTATATTTTTTGCAGTAACAATTTTAATTGGTTTAACATAGCATTGCTTAGGGTAGATTAGCTATGTAGAGATTCAAAATTCAAAGTGTTAGATAGGGTAGAACATATTATTGACAGATTAAACGTATTAAACATATTTTCAAGACTGTTGCCACGATGTTCCGTTAGTTTTTTTTATAGAGTATTTCAGCATCAATACCCATTGCAATTGTGTTGGACAGTTGATAAATTTTTGAATTTGCCGACGTATTTTTGTGATTTTTGTTGTATTTTTGTTGGCACGTAAATGTGTCAAATATTGACAATTTATATAAGTAATGCACATAGGTGCCTAGGTAGCTGTCTAGCTGAGGGGGCGGCCTAATGGGCGACAGGCGTTAGGGAGGCGAGCGGGAGGGAGCATAGGCGATTGGCAAGAAATATGAGCTAAACGCGTTTTTTAGGTCGATGCCATTTTTATTTGTGTTTTTTGCTCTTACTGTTGCCATTGCTGTTGTTTGTATGTTGCTGCATTGCAATTTTGATTGCTGTTGTTGCTGTGGCCGGTTGTTGTTGCTGGTTGTTGCTGCTGTAAACAGGAGATTGTTATTTGCAACCCGCTGTGCGTACACCGCAAACTGGACAACTTAATTTGGCTAAAGTCGCTTGTTAGTGTTGCCAGCGATCCTATAGAGCCGTGTTGTTCTTGTTGTTGCTGTTGCGGTTGTGGTTGTGGTTTTGGCCTGTGATTGCCGATGCCATTGCCGTGTTGCTGTTACTGTTGCTGTTGCTGTTGCTGTTGCAACTCCGCATCACTGTTGCACATATGAGTGCAGCATGTGAATAAAGATGAAGTGAACCCTCCAGCTCCACCCCCTCGCCTGCTCTGCAGTTGTCAAAATGGCATTGGACAAGTTTATATAAATCTTTGTTCCTCTTTTTCTCTGACTCAGCTTATTGCTGTTCATGTTGCTGTTCTTGTTCTGGAAACGAGCAACAATTAGAGGAACATGCAGTTATCAAAGTTAATAGAACATTGTTATGCATGAGCTCATCTGGCTGCTTTTTGTCAGCCTGGGAACATTCCACCAGCACTTTATCGAAAGCTAAGCAATTATAGCAAGTTGTTTACTATTTAAAGTCAATTTATAGAATGAGCAACGGTGTTATTCCAATAGCTTATTATCTCGAATGTTAAGCTCCTTAGACAGGCACTTTCAGCCCAGATCTTTTGACGATTTTTAGACAAGCTTGTTACTTTTTACTTTTTGTTATCGATCCGTTATCGATTGTGTTTTAGAATTATACTGCAACTTCACTTATTTCCTCTTTAAACTATAACCTTCAACTAATTACAATTAACTACTTCTCTAACTAATTCTAATCTCTCTCACCCTTTTCAACAACTATAGCTTTTCCAACTTATTTATCGATAGATAATGACTTGTAATTATCATCAGTATGCAACTCTTATTACTGTAACGAGTCGTGTAGTTGGCAATCATTTGTTAAGCTTTTTGTTGTCTGTTCTTGGCTTTCGTCCTGATCGTCTATCATCCTTTGCCACTTTAATTACTCACGTCTTTTGATTAATTTGTTGACTTGCTTAGCTTAATAATTGCCCCACGAGCAATGAGCAAAAAATAATGAAAGAAAAGGCAACTGCATTGCGGCGACATTTTGCCATTTGCCACGCCAAGTGTGTTGCAACAACTGCAGCTGCAACAACAGACGCCGCAGCGGTAAGTTGCAGCAACTGGAAAGTTGTCGCGTCACATGCAACAAACGACATTTATCATGTTAACCTTTGAAGTGCATTTGTCTAGACGTCTTCAACGAGAGTTGCTGTTGTCGCACCGGCGTTTCCTGCCACCAATGCTGCCACTGCCGGCAGTTATGACAGCAAACGGCATTACAAAAAAAAAAAATAAATAACAAACGTACGGAAAAACATCAGAAAGCAACAAGGAATCATACAAATTTGTAATAAATTAACGCCTCGTGTGCGCCGCAATAACGACAGCAACAACGCCAACGACAACAGCAACAGCAACAACAACAACGGCAGCAGCCAGCAAGAGTCGGCATTGAGTCTAGGCGCAAGGATTAAAACACGCCCATGGCCCTGCCTTGTGGCGGCAGAGCGGAGCAACGTTTCCTCGTCATCTTCATTAAGTCAAGGCGCGTTGTCGTTGTCGTTGTCGACTCAACATAACACATACGCACACAAACACACACACGCACACACACGCACACACACGCACGCACACTTTTGTGCAGGTAACTGTTGCCCAACTCCCTCTGGCCCATATCCTTTTGTCTAATTTCACGCTGTCGTCTCTCATCAAAGCCTGACGCGCGTCCCCGGCGAGTAATTCATCATTTCGCGTGACGTACTCGCCTCCAGCTTGCAACAGCAACAGCAGCAATACACTTATACATACATACATATGCGCACACACACACATGCAGACAGACATAAATTCTCAAGTGCCAAATGCATTTTTTATATGCCTTTGACTTGCCTCCAACTTCTGGCAATGGCGTGACAATCGACGACGCGACGTCTCCAACATGTTGAGATGCAAGCTCAGTCTGTCTCCTGTTTGCTGTCCCCTCTACCCCTCTGCACACTCCATCGAGTCCACAGTCCATGCTCAAGTCTCGGCAGCGTCGTTAGCTGCTAATTATTCAAATTAATTGTTTAGCTCGAAAGACACGCGCACGCGCAGCTCAAACGCCAATCAAAGGCGACAGTTGGCCAGGGCAACACACCAGCTCCTCTACCTATTGTTGTTGTTACTATTTGATGTTGTTGTTTTTGCTGATGTTGTTACTGCTGTTGTTATTGCCTGCTCTCTTAACGACCTACGATTAAAAGTTGCTCCTCAAAAAACCCTTTGTGACCACTCCGAATGCCATTTTCCAGCGTTTTTTAATTGAGTTGTTTGGGCGTCTGTCGAGCTGCCACTAGAGATGAGCGCGTGACACGACTGGGAGGACAAGGATTGTAAATGGGACTAACAGGCAAGATCAGCTGGAAGATCTTAATTTTAATTTTAAAAATATACATATTTAAAGAATCATCTAATAAAACGTAATAAAGAAAAAAAGTTTTTTAATATTATTAAAAAACCACAGTTTTAATTATTAAAAGAAAATAAATATGAAAATTTTTTAAAAATATGCTTTAGAAATATTAAAGTTACTATCTCAATTTAAAAAGCGAAATATATTTGGAAGCTTTTTAATCAACTTATAAAAGTATAATTAAAATATAAATTTTTCCTCATATTTCATAAAGTCGATTTTTAAGAATCTTTCTTAATTATATGTATACAATAATTACTCAGTTGATTGTGTATCATACAAAATTGTTATTTTGTTTTAATTAAATAATATCAACTTGAAAGCTTTCTCATCACGTAGCCATCTCTAAATAGTTTGTATGTTAATTGTGGATTACAAGTATATTCTGCAATTATTGTTTAGAGTGGGAAAGCACTCGAGTACCCGTACTCGAACTCTTACTCATACTCGTATTCGTATTTGTACTCTTGACTGGGGCAGTTCCTTTCGAAACTGCCAAACAAATAGAAATGCAATTTGAATGCAAAGTTTAATTTTAGCAGTTTTCGTAGTTCTGCGAATTGTTTGCAAGTTCCAATTTGGGTCGACTCAATGGCATCGCCAGGTAGGTTGGGATACCTGTCACAGTCACAGTAACAGCCAACGGAACTGACAGTGGGAAATGCAACTTACAACTCCCAACTCCCAACTCCCAACAGTGAAACTGGCCTGTCTCCTTCTCTCCAACTCTTCGACTCTGACAATGTCTCTGTCTGTTGATAGACTGCCAGCAAATTGGCTCTAATGGGTGTTAGTTTAAGGTGGAGTTTCAATATGCAATTGCCAATTTAAATTAACTGCATTACAATTTCGGTTAATGCTCCTACACTCGTATCTACCCCGTACAACTGTACAACTACACAATTCTGGCAATTGAGTTGTTTTCCAGCATTCCAACAGCTCCTCATATTTTTCTGATAAAGGCAACAAGTTCAACGATTTTTTCGTGCTTTTAGGCAAAGGACGAATGCAAAAGCGAACAACGACAACTCCATTTATTTGCTTTAGCTTCAAGCAGTTGGTTTATGCACTCCAACAAGGAGACAACCAAATGTGTTAAGCCAGCAGCTGATGAACTACAGTATACCCTAACATATAGTTAAATGATAGTTCTATAAGATATACTAATCGATTCCGTCTACTATCTGAATTAAAAGCCATCTATGTCAAGCTTTGTCACAAAGAACAATTTTATCAAATTAAGATGTTTCAGAAGAAAAGTTCTCGAAAATACTTTAATTAACATTATTTTTTACCGAATATGCCCCATGCTGATTATGTGATTGGTTTACAGGGTATGTAAAAAGTAAACTGGAAATGGCGTCCACATTTTTTGCTTCTCCCCGGCTAAGATTAGCATCGATTTCTGGCTACTGTTGTAGCGACTGTTGTTGGGTTTGTTGTTGTAGTTGCTGCAGTTGTTGTTGTTGTTGCTACAACAGTTGGTTGGTTGTTGCTGTTGCTGGTGTTGTCAAAAGCGGTTATTTTGGGCTTAAATGGTTTGGAATCAAGAAATGAAATGAAATCGGCAGGGATAAAAATTGTTGTTTTGGCCTCAGCCAAAAATGTCGACGATTATGACGACTTTTTGAGCTTCGGCGCAAAGACAAACAGACAGCAAGACAGCAAGACGGCGAGACAGACAGACAGATGGGAAACAAAGTTTCAAAAACGACAACGAAAACGTTTTTGGGATAAATGTTAAAAGGAATGTTTATGCAAATTAGAAGCGATCGCCGCCGCATCTGTTTGATGTCCTTTGCAGAATGAATTGCTGCTGTTGTTGTTGCTGTTGCGACAAAGGGAATGGAGGTGCCTGCGGCTGCTGCCACAGATACTGCGCATGATAATCGCAACGATGAGGATGATGATGAAGCTGATGACGATGATGAGATCAAACGCTGGAGCCCCACAATAAGCGTTGCCAAAGCGATTTTTGGCAACACGAGTAGCAGAAGCAGTTGCCAGTTGCCAGCTGCTAGCTGCCAGGAAGAGATTAAATGCGATACCAAACGAGTCGATGCTATTGCTGTTGCTGTTGTTGCCAAACAGTAGCCGTAATTTGGCATAACATTTGTGGCAGCTACATTCAAACCGACTAAAAGTCATTTGTTGCCTCTGAGCTTTGAGCTCTGAGCAATCGAATTGCAATTACCGATGCAGCGAAATTCGAAACATGGTAATTATCTGGTTGTAATTAAGTGGGATCGCAAAGACCTTTCTTTACACGAGTTCAGAGTCGGAGGGTTGTAAATCTCTATCACTAGGATTCCATTAAGAGTTGCACTAAAATATCGAATTGTTATCGAAACCGGCAATCGTTTAATCTATGCCGAAAATCGAATGTTAAAAACGTCACAAAACCATTAAAGAACCGACGAAACTCCAGCTCTTAACGCAGATAATTTGCGATCATTTCGCGTTGATGATGCCACATTGATGATGAGATGATGGCGCTGATATCGTGCAACGATAACGGTCTAAAGTCCGGACACACTGTGCAACCTGCCATGCAAATATTGTCACAGACAGCGAGAGTCAGAGAGAGAGAGCAAAAGAAACGAGCCCAAAACCTGCCACACGAAACTGGCAACTGTGGCAACTGGTCGACAACGACAACGACGACGACGACGACTCTGGCCTCTGTCCAGATCGTGTAGATAGTTAAGATCGCTTATCGCATTGAGTTATGGCAGAGCTAAAAGCCTGCCAAAGTGGGTTTTGATGTGTGCGTGTGCCACACAACCGCACAACCACACAACCACACACAACATCAACAGCATAAACATTGCTAATTTGACGACCTTGCCACTTGCATTGCGTTTGATCCAATTAAAATGCAAAACTAATAAATTAATATACTTGTACTCGTAATTCACTTTCAGTTTCATTTTCCAGCAACTGCTTGACACATTGCACCTGCAACTGCCATTGCAATTGCAATTGCAATTGAAAGTAAGCCGCAGAAATGTCGAAATGTTATCGAAATCGAAGGAAAAAAAACTGTTTCAATTCAATTGGCAATTGCCAAAAATTATTGCTGCTGCTGCCCCCTGCGGCGCCCAAATTGAATATCGTGGCTAAAAGTGAAGTTGAATCGGAATCTGAAGTTGTAATTCCTTAGCGACTATGACATCCACTAATAACACAGACTCCATCCATTGTAAGGGCACTCGACGCTGGGCTGGCTCCTACTGCTAAAGCCAGCGCCGGCTACATTCACTTATGGAATCAAGCCAACTCGACTGGCTTCGAGTCGCGTCGAGTCGAGTGCAATGGTGAAAAGTCATAGGAGCCACAACCAAGAGTAAAGTCAAAACCAAAATATGGTTTGTTTCTCGGTTCAAGCTGTTTGTTAATGGCATGGAAAAATGTCAAGCCAAACCATTTAGCTGCCAGCAAACGACTATTAGATTGGTTCAAGTGTCTTTCATTATATTTTCCCATATACATGTTAACATTAGCAGGCAATTTAGCCAACAGATAAATTTGCTTATCTACATTTCAATAGTAAGAGTTAAGATATTGTTGTATTTACATAGAGCTATCTCATCATAAAGGTAAAGTTCAATAAAGGTTGGTTTGGATATTGCATATTAAATTGTATTTTTAATATTATTAACATTTATTTAAAATTTTTAACACTGTGGATATTGCAATGCTTAGCTAACCAAATGAACCATTTTCTAAACTTTAGTTACATTTTGAAAATCAGTTATATATTGTGTATGTGCGTAATAATATATTTGATTTGTTATCCACTCTAAATAAGATGAAACCCGGGTATAAACCTCAGGTTGATAAGGTTGACACTTTTCACGGAAACCGAATGATCTAAGACCAATTACAGTGCTGCTGCCATCTTCATTCCTTATGGCCAATGGGCTGCCAGAGTCGCCATAACATGGAGCACTTTGACTGGGCTTCAAGCAGATGTAAGATGATGGAAAGAAATGTCCCGGTGAAATTTGATGTACAATGGACTTGCACTCTTCGTTTGAGAGTATGGTTACATTATAATACATAAGTTGTTTCGAATTCTTCATATCTAGAATTAGTAATAAAAGCGTCTAAATTTGAACAATGTATAGAATTTGCGGACGAACTTGCAGTGAGACCCCAACCAGAAACAACACCATTAACATTATGATAATGTTGATTTCGATCAGGCGACCTGGCTGGTTGAATATACTCATCCCATTGTAGATCAGCTGGCAGTCTGATAAGAGCTATATCGTTGATCAAAGCTGTCGAGTCCCACTCTGGATGTACGATAATATTTGGTGAACTTATATTCAATCGCTGCTGTCCCATTTCCATCTCATTGGTTCTATTCACGGCTCCAAAGTAGATTGTTATCAAATTTCTTTGGGTGCAAATTTTAAAGCTAGCATTTAATTATATTTGTAAAATGCTTGACTTACGGTGAATTATCCACGCAATTAGCTGCTGTCATCACAAACCGATTTGATATTATAACACCGCCGCACTTTGTCTTAAAATCACATTTTGCACAAGTGTCTAAATATATCTGATATGGAAATTGTTTAGGGGCTGCTTGGAAGCCATTTACAATTCTTTTCGATGGCAATAAGTTTGCCGTAAAACCACTTTGATAGAATAGACAACTCAGAATGATCAACTGCCACTTAAGTCGAGCCATATCGAACTTGAGGTGGTTGTCGAGAAACTAACAAATCGAAGAAACTGCCGTTCTTTTATACTAATCGATATGCGGATGTTCTTGAAGAGAGTTATGATTTCGATAAGAACTATGACAGTTGAGCAAATTAGTTTTGCGGGCTATGTAAATTGAATGTTCATGTATTGCATACATTGTATGCTAGTTAGTAAATAATACATTTTATGATCGATAACATAATAGTAAAGCAACTATTATAACTTCAAAATGATTGATAAATCACAACCATAATGAAAATATTCAGCAGATGAATCAATGATCTGCTATTGATTGCCCATCAACTCAAAAATATCCCGTTCAAGTCCAAGTTATTCATAAAAATGTACAATAAAATCAATTTGAGTTTTGAATAGCGAATTTTGCTAAATTCGAATAAACTTAAAGTTTTAAACTCTTACTTGTGTTGGCAATTAATTTGAGTATTGTTAACTATCGAAAAAGACTCTGCTAAATGCTGTGAGCTGGCAATAAAACAAACTGAAGGTAACACCAACGGTGCAACTCGCCACTATCGACTAGATGTTGCAGTTGCAGTTGCAGTTAAGACTAAGCGTACCGCAGAGTCGACGAGAAAAACAAGTGGCCATAAAATATAATAAAAGGAAGTGCTTAAAACTGCCAACAACAACAATAACAAAAGCAACAACAAAAACAGAAACCAGCGAAATAACAACAACAACTTTGCTGCATTGCTGGGCGCTGGGAAGCTTGAGAGCAGGGTCTGGAAACTGGGAGCTTGCAACTTTTGCTGTTGTTGCTGCAGACGTTGCTGTGGCAGGACTCCTTTTACATAGTTGAGTGTCTGAATTTATTACCCGCGATCTAACACGATTTCTCGCACTTGTACCTACAATAATCATTATATGCAAACACACACACACACACACACACACTCACATCACATAGACAGATACAGGCGTGGAAATTTACAAGCGCCAAAGCTTTTTGCATATTTGGCATGCAAGAGGAAAAACGGAAAAACTGCAAAAAGGTAACAAGTGCAGAGCCAGAGTGCAGAGAACAGTGCACACAGAGGACAGTGCTGCTTGAGAAACTGGTCTGATCCGAGCTACAGATGCATCCCAAAGCACACTAGAACCCCACTATTCTGCCTACACCTCCATATCCATATCTATATACATACATACATATACCTTCAAGTGCATATAAGAAGTGTAGTTAGAGGCATTTGTGCAGGTATGCGTGTAGTTAGTCTATGTTTTATATAATTCGCCCTGGGCAACACTGAGAGATGCCACCAGGCGCAAGTGCTGTTGCATTAATGAGCAGCAGACACCCTGTACCTAGCGTAAGCACAGTGTATGTCAGACTTGTGTGTAAACAAGACTTTGGTTGTACAGAAAAGCAACAATTATTATGTATATGTATACATTATTATTATGACTCTATATATAAAATTTTTTAGCTAATTTCCATAAAATAATATAATACTATTATGTTTCTTTTTTTATCTTTTAGAAATAAACAATTACTTTATACTATTAATGCTAAATACTCTATGTAACTAGTAATGTATCAGTCTTTTTCAAATTTGAAAATAAATAACAATAGGTTAAAAATGTAAGACCTAAAAAATATTATATTAACACTCTTAGTCCTAAATTGGCTGCTTCTAAAAATTATATAGATTTATTATCATCAAATGACTAGCAGTATATTTTACAATTCGTATTTGTAGTGTTAGGAGGCTCATAAGTAATAATAATAATAATAATTAAATTTTAAAAGACGCTTAAAATATCACCATTACAGCATATCTAAAAGTCAAGTCCAGCCGTATATAGAGAAGTATTTTCAACAACTGAATAATGCTGCAACGTTGCCCATAGTTTGATTATTTTTTTACTGCAACTCGCTTGATATGCTGGCAGGCCAAAAAACTAACTCACAACAACAAGAGCGCAGCTTGTCTATAAATATTTTGTGGCATCTCCAGAGGCGAGATAGAGACAGGGGTGGAGGGGGACAGAGCGTTATATAGTAGTACGAGTAGGGCTAGTATAAAGAAATTCAGGCATGAGATTACAATCGCTTGTAATAAATACCTTAAGTATCACATATATCAGTAACCCAAGGACGTGCATCGTAAGTCAAGCTGAACATTATTATTAAGCGGAGCCAGCACCAAGAGCAGGCGCTGTGAGAAGCGCGGGATAGTCGAGGCAAGCAACTTGACTTACGTGCAACAATTTAACAACTTAATTATTGCTAAACTACGTCAACAACAACAACTGCCGTAGTAGCAGCAGCAGCAGGAGCAGGAGTAGCAAACGTGAAAGACAACTACATATAGACATAAATAAACAACGGTGCGTATGAGTAATATTCGTGGCGGCAAAGTCGTGGCCTGGCTGAAATAATAATAATAATAAGGAGCCTGCCAAAAAGATTGCAATGCGCGATATACACAAAGATGATCATCAACAGCTATAGCAACAACAACTGCAGGCTACTTGAACCAATTGGCTGCACTTGACTTCTGGGAGCCAGAAGAGTCGCAGGCTGGTACTGGGAATGGGAATGGGAATGGGATTGGGTTTGGGCAAGGAGCGAAGCGTTCGCTTGTCATTGAGTAATCTATCGACAGCTTGGCCATTTAGTCACACACACACTCACTCACATACCCACACATACAATAAACTGAAGCTGTGTGTGAAAATTAGCATAAAAACGCAATTTTTGAATATTAATGTGCAGTTGGCGGTTGCCTGCAACGGCTGCTGCTGCTGCTGCTGCCGCTGCTGCTGTGGTGCGGCGACACCATCGCCAGTCTGGGAGGCGCATTGCGTGCGAGGCCAATAAGAAGCAGCAGCAACAGCAGCCACTGCCACTGCCACTTGGCTTACTCGTTGCATAGTTACTTCCAACTCGGTAATCAGATCCTCTGGCATTGATAACAGCACAACACTTGCTGTGGTTTTGGCGCTATCGCATAAGTTGCATTCTGCTTTTTTGCATCTTTCACTTTTCTGTTTGGCACGCATTTGCTTCCCCCTGCCGACCGAGGGGGTGCCGAGACCAACTACAGATTAAGGATTAGTTATTATTGGACTGTTGCACAGCTTGAGAAATGTTTGTGTCATGTTTTCCTGCTATAATCTACAAAACGCACAACTCTCCACTCGCTTACTGCTATGCTACCGCTTTTGACCGCTCTCTGTCCACCACTAATGCATTCCAGCGTAAAAATACACGTTCAAATCACAGTTAAGTTCAGCTGGCAATTGCCATTATTTTTTAAAATTAAATGTGAGCCTTACATAATTGCAATAATGAAATAAGAAAATTAGAAACAATTCCATCAATAAGGATTATGTTTTAGTATTCGGTAGACCAGACAGACTACAGTACATTTAAATATTCAAGAAACCATACGTAAAGCACACAAGCAAGCAGTTTATCAAGCAGTGCGCAACCTCCCGCCGCAAGCAGTGCCTCACAATAATAAAGCAGTCCCAAAAGTATGCAACTATTTGAACTTGTTTGGCATTTATAGCCAAGGAAATGGCGCATTTAGTGAAAAGACCAATTAGCGAAGCTTATCTTAATCCAAAAAACATTTTATAGTTTGATAATAATAATCATTGAACAATATATTTATGACCCAATAATCACAATCTATTGCGCAATTCTAGTTGATATTACTTAACATTGACGCGCCACCTATGGGACAATAGGGAAACTACCTTGCCTAGTCACATGCCTAAAGTACACCGAATATACGCCAGGTGTCGCTCAAGGTTAGCAAATACAAAAACCACCACAGAAATGCAGAAAAAAAATAAACAACATTTTAAGTAAACAAAATTGCTGCATATGCCAATTAAATGTTTACAAGTTAAACAAAGTTGATAAACAAACCTTTGGTCGCTAGAACACACATAGTATCAAATTCGCTGCCGATCAAACAAGATTTCATCATAAACAATGAAATGTCGCAACGACAACTGAATCATAGTTAAGCAGAACACAGCATATTCCAAGTAAATGGGGGTGGGGAGCCAGATGCCCAAACAAACAGACCGCACCGTCAAGTTCGTTAACCCAAGCAAAACACGTTTCAAGTGCAACAACACCAAGTAGAAGAAGAGGAAGAAGTACTTGCCGTTGCCCAGATTTCACAAGGTAGGCCATTGGCGTCGTCATAATAGCCTCGTTGGGGTCGGAAGAAGATGCAAATGTGGGTCAAACACTTTCACAAACTACACGCCAATTGCATTGCCGGCGGAAGCGCCCCCCTCTCTCTCTCTCTTTCTCTCTCTCTCTCTACATATGTTGATGCAGTCCACTCTGGCAATTGTGCAATATTCGCTGTCTATAGATGAAGCGCGCGAGAGAGAGAGAGAGAGAGAGAGAGCGGATTCGCAAAATTGCAGAATTGAGCATGAATCATTTGGACAAAAAATCACAGAGCATGTGTTGGCTGTCACGAACGCCGCCAAAGCTGCTTGCCACCTAAACCCCCTCCCAAATGACACTCTCTGCGTTTCTCTCTCTCTCTCTCTCCCATGAGGGCAAAGCTCAGGTATGCAAGCCGTTGTGACGTCACATCGCGTAGCCAATTGGTTAATTTATGTTAATTGAATTATTCAATGAATATCATACAAAAAATGGCAATCTCTAGCTACACTACATGTAAGGTATGCAATATTTTGTAATAGATTTGACCACTATCGCGTCTTTTAGGGGATTTCTAATAGTAAAGCAAATAAATATTGACTAGAAAATAAATGACATATTATAAAATTATTAGAATTACAAAAATTTATAATAATCAAGAAAATTTACAATTTATATTAAATGATAATATATTTTATTCAAGTTTTTGTTACAACAATAAAAATAACAAAACTTAACTATAACAAATGTTGAAAGGTTAAACAAAAAAATAATTAAGGCCTATATAAAACTCAGCTGTTGTTTGTGGCAAAAATAATAATAGAAATGTAGTAAATGATTTAAAACTAGCAATAATAATAAAGAAAACGTATATTAAAAATTAATTGGAAAAAGTAAAAAACGATTCTGTTATTATTTGTGCTAAAAATTATTGTAGACAACTAGTTTAAAAATGGGCATTTCGAAGTCCATTCCTGAATTTCAATTCTATGTAATTTATTTATAGAAATATATGCTGGCAACTTGCTGCATTTAACGTCCAGCCAACACACAGTGGCCTGCTGGTGTTGCTTGGCACCAAGCCAACTTTGTAGTGCCAGAAGAGAGGGTATCTCCTCTTCTCAGTCTAGAATGCAAGTGTGATCAGTGTCACGTGTGCCACGCTGAGGCCCAAATAGCTGTGCATCCAAATACGCACATACATCCAAATATGCTAAGATATACAGCTGCTGCTGTCACGCGGCTGCAACAGCTGACAATAGAAGCAAATAGAATTGCAGATCAAAAAGTATCTGCTGGATACAATTTGTAAGCAGCATAAGTAATGTTAACGTAAATGTTAATGGACGGCACGAGGCAAACTCCCCCACAACTCCAGGCATAAACAAAAAATCAAATAAAGCCTAAAAATAGGCGGGCAGAGAATGAGGCAACGCAGAGGTCACCTTGACTGAGGCCCAAAAAACCCGAATAACTCTGGAGCGGAAGAGACAGAGAGCAACAGAGCGAGAGAGCGGCTACGCTCGCTTGCTTTCACAACGCCGTTTTGGCCATTTCGTCATTCATCCTGACTCGAATGCCAGCAGCTGGCAGCGACGTCGACCGCAACGTCGACAGCTGCTGCTACAGAGAGCGGCAAAGCGGCCCGACGGAGGCAAACGGCAGCTACAAAATCCAGCGGCGGCAGCAAAATTCCAACGAGTCTCTCGTGTAGCACAAACAGTTCACAACGAGCGCGCAAACTGAACGGAACGTCGACGACCTCTAGCTAATACCAGAGGCGCCACCACAAACTTAATCCAGTGTATTATCCAAGTGAATTCCAAACAAAAACCAATCAAAAAGTAAGCAAAAGCAAATCATCATGACAACAATATCAATATCAACTTTCTGCATGTGTGCTAGTCAAAGTTATAAGACATTCAAGTGTTGTAGAAATTTACTTCCTGCTACAAAGTGCATTCAACTTGCTGCCAAGACGCCCTTGGCCTTGTTCTGGGGCACTTCCTGACTACTTGCCCCCCTTTATTTTGTTAGACTCACTCTCACTTTCACTTTCGCTTCAATTTTCCTTGCGACGCATGCGTCGATAATTCCCAACTAAAAAAAAAACAGCTGTGCCGCATTTTCATTTCATTTTCATTTGCTTGTTGGTAAATCAGCTACATTTGACTTTGAAAGAAGGTCATTCGATATTGCCTGGTCTGGCCTGGCCCATTTGCTTGCAACAAGTGAGCTTGTCCAGTGTCGCATGACGAAACCTCGATAAGTCGCCTATAGTTGTCATAGGCATGACCTCATACCAGTTATTCGTAACTATTTATTCTAAGTAGATCTCCAGATGCACTCAACTATTGCAAAATGTAAGCAAATCATCTATGTAGTGTGTAATGATTGTAGTATTGATCAGACTGTGCCATTGGAGCCCGACAATCCCTAGATAGATCTGGCTGAAACTTCTAGGAACAACTTTTGAAAGTAATAGTTTGAATATAAATTGATTTTCACCATTGCCAGATCAATTTTCTAATAGAGGTCTTAAATATATCAAGCTAATATTTGCTTCATGACAAATCTTCTTCAAATTGAAAACAGCTGCTTAGTTGACACATTCCAATAGATAAAGATATTCGTTTATAAAATCTATTTAAAAATTCTTGCTGAAACTCAGCTGTATTATTTTTTCTAGTAAATTTATCTTGCAAAAACATTGCCATGGCTAATTAAACTTGGCACACTTTTTAATTATATTTAACACCATTTCAATGATGATTTCAGTCAGTTCCAAAACAACTAACATACAAACTAAACTGAGCCCTCACTTTTATAATAGTTGCCAACTTTTCTATGAATACCGCCTGACACTTAAATCTCAATACTTCTATAATTCTGGAAAAACCCACACTCTTAATTGGAAAACTCTCAAGTTCAGGGTAAGGGCAATACTTGGAGCTGAGTGCATGTTTTATTATTTTTGCAAGTTTCTTAATTAGAAACGTGCTCATAGTGCTAATATTGTATGTAATCGCAGATATGCATAGTATATATTTGCATAGTGCTGATAAGCAGCTGCCAATTGTTGGCAATCTTATCTCGAATCTATTGCAAATATTGGCGCCAGACGAACCCACTGAACCTACAATTATAGAACCGAACCCATTCGATCCAATCCGATTCGATCGTACGTCATCAAGTTTAAAAATAACAGACATTATTCATTGCTGATGTTGTAGGAGTAAATTGTAATTAATTATTTGGATTAGCAATCGATTGTAAGCTGTAATTAATAGAGTGACATATCGATTGATAAAGCGCAAAATGATTGCAAATTGATTTGGCAATGACAATGATTATACGTATATACATCATGATGAAGTTGCCGTATCATATCAGTCCAAAGTAGTGCTACAATTTCCTCGAGGGTCTCTTTGATAAAAAGAACTTACAGCCAGAGGGAAGGGTTAATGAGGTTTATTAGATCGAATGCCAAATTGAATTTATGTGTGTGTGTGGCATGTGATGACCATCCCCTCTACCCCTGTGTACTCACAAGACACAAGTGCGGCACATATAAAACTGACAACTGCGCGCAAAATAGAAATTATTATTAATAATTTTTCTATTCAGCAATGTTGCGTAGAGGTTTTACTTGCTGCGTGTGGAGCAGTCGACAAGTGTATAGAAATGTGACCTTCATGAAGGTTAAACAACGTCGTTCTGTGTGTGAGTGATGAATGAATACATCCGAGTGCGAGTGTGAGTGTCGCAGATTTATTCACTTTTACTTTTCGCCATTAACCAATTCCCGCTAATTTGAATATCAACTATTGGGCACGTGACAGCCCAACACAACTGACAACCCATCTTATTCTCTCCTCCTCTCTCTCTCTCCCTCTCTCTCTCTCACTCTCGCCAGCTATGGCCGCCGTCAAGGACAGTCTGTTGGCCCAAGTGGCTGAGGTGTTGCCCAGCTCGGGCCACAAGGTCACCGTTGTAGGCATCGGCATGGTGGGCATGGCCAGCGCCTTCAGCATTCTCGCCCAGGGCGTCTCCAAGGAGGTCTGCCTCATCGATGTCTGCGCCGACAAGCTGCAGGGCGAGCTTATGGATCTCCAGCATGGCTCCAACTTCCTCAAGAATCCACAGATCACCGCCAGCACCGATTTCTCCATCTCGGCCAACTCCCGTCTGTGCATCGTCACCGCCGGCGTGCGCCAAAAGGAGGGCGAGTCCCGCCTCTCGCTCGTGCAGCGCAACACGGACATTCTCAAGAACATCATCCCCAAGCTGGTCGAAGTAAGTACACTGTTGTATAACACCACTATATATCGCAGAGATCGGTTAAGTGCCATCTATCTGGCTTTAACAAATATATTGCAAATAATGGCATTTCAATTTCATTTATGCAACTGATTCGCTTATTATTAATGACATAATTATTAAATAACATTTGGCAACCAATTAAAATGTACAAGATAGAAAGCTGTTAATAAGTAAGCTGTTTACCAGTACGATTGTTTCAAAACAATTGTTGCTTTATTATGAAAATTTCATTAAGTCAAATATTGTAAATAACTCATGTAGAAATAATTAAATTACTTGATTTATTTGCCAAAATGGAATGCAATTTGCTAACCAGATGAAATGCATAAATGCAACATCAATTTGACATAAATAATATTAATTCATCATATTTTTGATTGGTTTAAATGTAAACCCATTATATTATACAATATTACAATATTAAGTGGTTTAAACGGCTTCCTCATTGCATAAAAATATGTATTATATTTTAATAATTTAAATGCCATTAGTTGCAATATAAATTGAATTTAACCGATGCATATAATATATATATAATACAAACCACATCACTCACTTAAGGCCATACTAAAACTGATTTAACTTTTGCCCCACAGTACAGCCCCGATACCATCTTGCTGATGGTCTCCAACCCCGTTGATATTATGACCTATGTGGCCTGGAAGCTGTCGGGTCTGCCCAAGAACCGCGTCATTGGCAGCGGCACCAACTTGGACTCGTCCCGCTTCCGCTTCCTGATGTCGCAGCGTCTGGGCGTGGCACCCACCTCCTGCCACGGCTGGATCATTGGCGAGCACGGTGACAGCTCGGTGCCCGTCTGGTCTGGCGTCAACATTGCCGGCGTCCGTTTGCGTGAGCTGAATCCCACTCTGGGAACCGGCGAGGATCCAGAGAAGTGGAATGAGCTGCACAAGCAGGTCGTCGATTCGGCCTACGAGGTCATCAAGCTAAAGGGCTACACCTCCTGGGCTATTGGTCTCAGCACTGCCTCCCTGGCCTCGGCCATCTTGCGCAACACCAGCAGCGTGGCCGCCATCTCCACCTCTGTGCTGGTGAGTTGACATAGTAAAGAATCTATCGATGTCTTATGCTAATAAATTATTCTCCTATTTGTTTTGCAGGGCGAGCACGGCATTGACAAGGATGTCTTCTTGTCGCTGCCATGTGTGATCAACGCCAATGGCGTCACCTCCGTTGTCAAGCAGATCCTCACCGATACCGAGGTGGAGCAGCTGCAGAAATCGGCCAATATTATGGCCGAGGTCCAGGCTGGTCTGAAGTTCTAATTTTAAGTCAGCGCACACCAGTGGAGCAGTCACAAAGTATTGACTCAACCAAATGTTTATTTTTAGTCCTCTATCTCAAACACACCAGAGACACACAATTATTTATTATTTAAACTATTTTGTGTTCGTTACAAATAAATTTTAAAAATTTAAGTTTTATTCTTAAAGAAAAGCAAATCTTTTTCCAATCATTTCCCATTGAGTTAGTATGTTTAATTGTTATCCAACTACTGTTGTAGTTCTGTTAACTTTGAAAGTACTTCTAGATATAGTCCATATATACTCTAGGGAGTACCTGAACAACCACCGCTACCTCAACTGGCGTAAATCTTGAATTGCATCGCTCGACGGGCATTAGACAAATTTACCGCAAATATATTTAAATGATTAAATCATCTAGTCAAATTTATTATAATCGCATGCTTAGCACCTAGTTGTCTTCTTGCACACAAACCAAAAAAAAACAAAACAATCACAAAAAAGAAACTGATACTGAAATATATATCGATAACTATGCTATCAAATCAAGCGTAAAAAAGAATTGAATGTATTAGAAACGAAGGTAAAGCAGCTTCGGCAAAGTCGAAGTTTAAATACTCTTGCAGAGTACAAGTACACTTACTATTGACTTAGAAATTACAATTTGGTAGCAATTGCTCAAATGACAAAAAAAATCGCATGATATAGGAATTGAAATTAAAACAAAATTGGTAAGAATATATAAGTCATAACAGTATAGATAGAAGTAGGATTTCATTTAATATCTAAAAAAACAAAAATGTTTTTCATTGTATCTTTTTATCTAATTGCTCTATGGTACATGTAGGAGTCCGATATAAACAAAAGGGGGTCAGAGTACATGAAATATAGATAAAAGATTTTCGACAGATCATCCCTAAGAATGCTATATCATTTAGTGATCTGATACAGTTGGCTTTAACATATGTACTCTAAACAACAATAACAATAATGCTTTACAAAGTTTCCCTTAAAAGAGAGAGTAGCTTTCAAAGAACTCGGCGGATTGACGGACTTGTAGTGCACATTTTGGCACTAAATTGAAATGAATGTGAGTACAAGCGGCACGAGAAGAGCGTTTACCTGTTGAAGCACGCTTCGACACGATTGTCAATCGACTTGCAGATAGCCCTCTGAGTGTTATCTTAAGCGACGGAAAGCGCTTATCTGGCAATTGCGCCGATCTTGAGCGGGGCAGACGAAAGCTAGACAGTTGCAGTTCCAGCTCAACTCCAACTTGAGTCGAACGTGCAAAATGCACAGAAACCGCAGCTGAGCGATAAGCGAGTCGATAAGCAAACTCATCTCAGTCTTAACTTGGCTATAAAAGACGCGGCAAACACGCAGAGCTGGCCAAGTTGTCAGCCATGCGAGTGGAACGACAAAACAGACAGTTGACAGTTGCACTGGTCCTCATTTGGCTGGGCTTGGCCAAACAAATAGCAGCTTCGTCCAGCATCAATCGCATACAGAAACACAATCTCGATCTGCTGTCGGAGCAACTGAATCGCGGCTGGCATGCCTTCTGTAAGTGCTCGAGCGCAATTCCAAAAAAGAGAACTAATCTCTCTATATCATTATGAACGAAACCAGGTGATGCGCCCGTCGATGAGGGCGTCATGTCGCTCTTCGAGGGCATCAATCCCAGCGATGCTCGGGTCCATGTGATGACCATCACCAACCAGAGCATACAGCTGCCCATCAAATCGATACCAGAAATACGTGACTTTGACATCAATCCGGAGCGCAGAACACTGATCTATGTGAATGCCTTTCACACGGCAGACAGTTATTTCAGTGTGCAGGAACACTTGATGCTGCTGCAGACAACGCGACGGGATCTCAATGTGATTGTCGTGGACTTTGCCACCAATGTGGCACAATTGTACTACACAGTGCGGCATCATCTCTCGGTGCATGGCTACTCCATCTACAAGCTGCTGAGCGCCCTCACCGAAGCTGGTATTGCTCCAGAGGATATCACACTGGCAGGACATTCGGTGGGTGCAAATATTGCTGCCCTGGGCGCCGACTTGTTTGCCAAGACCCACAAGCAACAGGTGGCCCAACTAATTGCCATTGATCCCGCCACCATGTGTCGCACAACAGACATACTTGTGCGACAGAGTGTTGCGGCTCGAGTTGTTGTGCTGCACGGCGAGGGGGATGTGTTTGGTGTACGTGTGCCACTGGGCCATGTGGATGTCTATCCCAATGGCATTGGCTACTTTCCACGCAAGAAACTACAGCCGGGCTGCGAGACAAAGATCTGCAGCCACATGTATCCATTTGTGCTGTTCATGGAGGCACTCATCGAGGGCGTCATGATTCCCGCTACCAAATGCGAGAACTGGGCCAAGTTCAGGCAGGGCGACTGCAGTTTCGAGAACACCTTAAACATTGGCCTCATCTATCCACCGAATGCAAAGGGTCTGTACTTTTGCATGACTCAACCGAATCCACCGTTTACCTACATGGAACACGGCCTGAGGTACAAGACCAGACAACCAGAGCCACCCAGCGTGCAGGCTTAGTGCATCGTCTCAAGGATTATGTAAGGCTTAAGATTAACAGTTTGTTTCCTACGCATAGTTTTCATAGTATAAGCAATGAGTGAACGAGAATTCGACTGAGCTGAGCTGGCTAAGCATCATTAAAGTATTTGTGAGAATGCTACGTTAATTATTTCAACCAGGAAATATGCATATTTAATCTCTAGATTATTGCTGAATTAAAAAAATAAATGCGTAATATATAAATGTAAATAATAAATACATATACCAATAATAACCACATTTACGACTGCTGCTTGTCATCTACAATTTTAACAATATTCCATCCCAGCCTAGAAGTATGCAGCACTTTATTATTTGCACGCATAACAGTGCTGCCAAGTTGTAAGAGGAAATGCATACCAGAATTTCAAATACATATATAAAACACACACTGCTTTCTTTAAATGTATAAACTCAGTACTTGCAATGTACAGTTATGATATTTATATATATTATATATTCAATCATTTGTATTTAAAATATATTATCACTCACCCCTTGAATGCAGATCAACAGCTGAAAAGAAACAACATTAACATTAAACTTGAACAATTTAAAAGTTATAAACATTTTTTTTTTAATACATAATTAATAAATGTTCAGAAGATATAAACTACTCGAAATAAATTGCAAAATGTCAACGAATACCAGTGAAATTGCGTAGAATCAAGAATACATAAAATTAATTGGCTTCTGCAGTTTCAATAAGCTAAAAAGTTTAAATTATTTAGAGTATATATAAGATCTAAATTGGCTGCCATACAAATATATATTTTTTATTGTTTATTAACTAAATTGTGGTTCCATTAGCCATAACAATTGCAGCCCTAGCTTTAAGCGCAGCTCTGCTTCTTTTCATGCATTCGTCTCTTTTCTCTCCGCTCGCTGACTCTCTTTGCAATTTTGGCTTTGTCTTCTGACCACAATGGTGCCCTCTCTCAGCCGAACGCAGTCTTAGAAATCAGCTGATATCCAAGCCAGAAGCCCCAACAAAAGCATAAAGCACACACGACACATACACACACACACATACTCTCTCTCTCTCTCTTCCTGTCTCTATGTTGTAGTCGCTCTCTTTTGCGCTCACCTGCATGGGAGCTGTTGCCACTGAGCTGTCTACCTGTTGCCAACAAAACTTTTTTTCTTCGCTTTTCACCGAGTTGCGACGCTGAAAATGTGAGTTAAGAGCAGACAGCGCTCAGCATTGGAGCTCAGTTTAGTTGAGTTTAGCGTGCTGTCTGGTTGTGTCCGGCTCGGCATCGGAATCGAAATTGATATCGGCATCGGCATCGGAACAAGCTGAGGCAGCGATAAACCCGTCGGGTGCCTCGTCGGTATGTTACAAAGCTAAACCTAACGCCGCTTTGGCAGCTCCAAAAATACAACAACAACAACAACAACGAACAACTCTCGTTGTTCACTCGCCGCCACAGTCGCCGCGTTGATCGTGCGGAACAATCAACCCAGCAACGGGCCAGCTCCGAAAAAATACAACAACATGAAACAGACGCATTGTTGTTGCTGTATAATCAACAAAAAATAAATGTCTAAGCACAAGTGTGTTATGTACATGCATGCCACATATCTATGTACTACAAAAAAATGTTTATAAATACTGTGAAATAACTCGGCAAATCAACAACAACAACAACAATAAGTGCAGTTAGTAACTAAACTAAAATATATCTGCTGCTACAAAGAAGATCTCTCTTAAACTCTCCACAATCCCCTCCAGCTTCAGCCTCAGCCCCACACATATTCAGTTAGAGATCCACGTATCCGATGCGTGTATCTATTGGCTGTGAGTACGAGTATCTATAGCTTCAGCTTCAGCTTCAGCTTGTGCTTGGGCTCGAGCTTGAGCTGTATCTCTGTACGTGTATCTGTGTCTGTATCTGTTAGCGCGTGTCTACAGCTCTCCGGCTGCTGGCAGCTGGCTGCTCTTTGCCTCTTAGGTGTCGCCTGGCACACTGAATGTGCAACTTGTCCAAATTTGGTTGCAATTTTTCAATTGAAATTGTTAAATGAGTTCTCGAAGTGACATCAGAGACTCGAGAAACAATAACAAAACGAAATTGATAAAGCAATCAATTGCGCAATAAAACATTCGATTAAGCAACAACAAAACAAAATAATTAATAAAGTGCAGAAAAAAGTGCACGTAAATAATACATAAAATTATAGAAATGGCTGTCGACTAAACAAAAACACAAAACAATTAAGAAATGATGTTCACAATTTAAATCGTAAAATTCAATAATTGACAATTAAGTAAACAAAATTATGGACTAATATTCAAATAAAAGTATTTATTATTTTTTCAAATAAACACTCTTGCATTATCAATTATATTTCAATTGATCTCCTTTTATAATATTTCGCTGTAAACATAAAATTTTCCATATATTTTCCTAATACTAAATTACCTCCAATTAAGTCATTGAATAAAAGCATTAAAAAAATGAAGCCAAACCGCAAGTTTAACGCCCATTTACAAGTCTAGATTTCAATGTTTTAACAAGCACGTTAATTTTCAATAATTAAGCCAAATTAATACCTAAAAAAATTGCGTTTAATAACCATTAACGAATTTGTGGAAAACACAATGCAAACAATACAACGAAAAGCCATATAATGTACGAGTATAATAAAATGTATCTACAATCTTTTATTGTGTGCTAATGAAGTTGAAAACTCCCACTGTCCCAAGCCAAAGATCGACTCAGGCCCAGAACGGAGAACGGCTTAAGAAAAGTGCAAGTGTGCAGGTTTCCGTTGACGATTCGAGTGGGGGAAGGAGGGGGGAAATAAAAAATAAAGAAGCCAAGACATGGCAAGAATGCCCGATTAAGAAATACCCCTTGTTTACCTCGTATATTATATCATAAAATATACAGAATTCATTATTTATTATCACCAGCTATTCAGCTACCTGAAAGGAAAGGTTTTGTCATGAAAATACCTATTGAAATTCAATAAATTTCAGTGCTAAATTCTTCTGTAATGTATAATAATATTATATATCAACATAGAGTATTGTGACTCACTCGATAAACATATTACGACCATTTTGAGCGCTCTTTCCGTGCTTGCGTCAAAGAAAGTGAAAAGCGTAGCAGCTTTGAATAAAATTCGTCAGCGATCAATGTCGTCCACATTGTCAACTTCTTTCTTTCTTGAAGACCCTGACCAATATATCTTCGCTTGACAAAGGGGGCGTATACGCAATTTCCTTGTCGTATGGCAATTGCAATTTCAGCCTTCTCGTATTTTTATCTCAACTGTCAGACCTATGAGTACTCGGTATTGTTGATCTATCACGAGGTTGCGATGCTGTCTTCCCCACTGATATGTTATATCTTTGGGACAGTTTGGATTGTTATCTTTCGGCCGCATAGTGGGGTCATTGCTAACTGTTTGTTTAAGGGAAACAATATCTATACGCGCAGATAAGCTGTAAAAACTTCTGACTAATCTCTTAGTTTAATTGCGCGCTCTGTCACGTGCTGGCACCTAAAATATTACAAAAAAAAAGTCATAAAAATATATTTCTACTTTGTGCACAACCACGCGCAAATATTGCTTATTATAATAATTCTATGGAAGTGTGTCAAGGGGCATGTGGACGTACTCTATAAGCGGGTGGTTTGAGCTTGGCTTCAAAGCTAATGATTAAACAGTCCTAGAGAACGGAGAAGTGCAATTAACCGACAGCGTGACTCTACGAGCACTCGTATTCAAGATGCAATTCATGGGCAGATGGAGAGCCAGCCAGCTAACAACCGGTTAGGCAGTTAGGCTGTTAGTCGGACTCACTAAGTACCAGTATTCAAATGCACATATTTTTCCCGATAAACACTCAAAGTATAGATTCTGTCACCGTTGTGTTTATAAACGAAATTAACGTGCTTAAGTGAAAATTTAGCGCCCTCTTCGCATGAACGGAACCTGTTTTCAGTCATCATCCGATCGACAGTTTTAAATATTTTATGCAAATACTTGTGCTCCAATGATGCCCGACTCAAATCGAGTCAAAGCATATATGTCGATATAGTCGTAACACTGCAGGGCAACTGGTTTTACACCCCACCCCCGACAGTCATTCTACAAGCATTAGCGAAAACACAAAAAACAAAGTTTCGATCAATCCATCCCAGTCGAATTCGCTCAATTAATCAAAATAAAATATCTTCAATCAAGCAAACTGCCATGCGAAACAGCAGCAACAAAGCTGACTTGGCACAAAAAGAAATAATACAAATATAGTAAGAAATAAAAGCAACAAGAAATTTTCGACAATCTCAAGGTTTTTCGACATAAACACTTAAATGGAATACAACAAGACGCGATGAGGCACATGTGTGTCCCATATTCAAGCCAGTCCGTGTGTCTGTGAGTAGTTGGGGAAATCCTGGTTGATCTTAAAGTGCGCCGATGAAAACAAAGTGACCCTCAAGGGCCGCAAGTGAACAGTGAAAAAAAACCCAGCATCCAAAAATAAATCAATTTTGCGGTTGCATTACAAAATTTCAAAAAAAAAAAATATTAAAATAACATATAAAAAGACAATACAATTTTCTCAATAAAGTGCAAAAATATAGCTGTTTAAGTAATTTTATATTTAACATTTTCAACTAAGCTTAAGCATGGTCTTACACAATTAAAAGTGCTAGAAGCATTTTTGGCAATTCTACAAGAAATATACATGTTTGCTTATAAAATTAATGATAAAAAATTACACGAATTTCACTAGAAGTGCATTAAATTAAATCGCATGTAAAAAGCATTCAAACGAAAGACAACAACTACAATACAAAAAGCCAACGCCAATGAACACTTGGAAAACGTGTAGGAATTTCAGTTTAGCTATTTTTTCTGATGTCGTTGTTGCTGTTGTTGTTGTTGTCGATTGTTGTTTGCAGTGTATTTGCATGAGTTGCACTTGTGTTGGTGAATAATTTTACAGTTATCTGAACGTGTGTCGCGATCGTCGCGCTCTCACTTATTGTTATTTCAGAAGAAGGAGAAGTTGTCGAATTCACCTGCGTTAATGAACCACCAGCTACAGCTACAGCTACAACATCAACAACAACACCAAGTGCGTGCAACTGTATAGGAGGGAGGGCAGAGTCGCAGAGGAGCTGCCGTCAATGCGGCGACGTCGACTTCGATGCCGCCTGTTAATGACACGTACAAAAACACTCAATGAATGACGCCCAACTTAGCCTCGCCAAAAAATAAAAAAACTGCACTAGATTAACCAATTACAACAGCAATTCAACATACAACTAAACTAAAAAACAAACATCAAGTACAAGTAACTAAAGCTACACACAGAAATGACCGTCTCATATGCTGGCGAGGTGCCAAATGGCAGCAGCTTTGGCTGCTTCTGGAAAATCCTCTGGAAGTGAGTACAAAAAGAACTGCAAAGAGATCTATCATAGTCAGCAGCTCTGTCCCGGTAATTGTTGCATTAGTCATACCATAGAGAGTGTTTGCCAGAGTAATTAACATCACATATGTTATGAGTACTTGTACTCGTACTCGTACTCGTACAGTGCACAGTACTCAGTACACAAATCACAGTCTCCAGTACGCCCAGTAGCCCAGTAGCCCGACTAGCCCAGCCAAGTACCCATTGCCAGCTGTTGTTGATTTGTAGTTGATTTTATTTATTTTCTTGCTGTTTTGTTTTTTTTTCTTTTTTATTTAGTAAGCTCGCATTAATTGTTTCTAAAGTGCAGTCGCTCGTAACCAGACGACGAGCGGTCAACTCTCGTTTGTTTCAAACCAACGAGTCGCAGACAAAAAGATATCTGCGATCTATAAATAACATAGAATTAGCAAATACTATATGCTAACCAAACAAATCTAAAAAATAATGTAAACAATTCTAACAGTTTATTAGACAGCTCTTTCGATTTTATATTAATGTAAACACTTTGTTTAAACAAATTTGAAAACGAGTTAAATAATTGCATTGGCAAAACGAAATTCACCTAGCAGATTCATTTAAATTGCCATAAATTATAATTGCTACTAGTTTTTGTATTTCCAATTACTTTGCATTTCGATACGAAATCAAATTCGGATTCAGCTAGTTGCGACTCATTTTTCTGACTGTAAACAGAGAAATTTTAATTTTTTAATTATTCACTGGCGGTGTTTAACGATTTCACTTTTATACTCGGACATTCGTACACTGTTAACCTGTTTTCAGCTTAAAAGTTACATAAAAAATAATGCTGATCGTATAATTAATAATTTCCATCAGAACAAAACCAACAAGAGTGCGAATATCTGAGTAGACGAGTATACTTTAATTAGCTTCACGTGCAACTACATCTTTAAACCACTTAAATGTATTAGCAACTGAGGCTAGAATAGAACACATAATATTAACAATAATAATACCATATTATACAATACTAATCACGCATCACAACCCAAATATTATTAGCATAAAGACCTTGGATGAGTCGAGGCAAAACAAAGACCCCATAAGTTCAACGTAAAGCCACAATTCCTGTTTCATTCTCTCAATCGTGGAGGTTATACAGATCATTAGATGTTGAACCACCTATCATACTCGTATCACAAACAAAACAAACGAAAAGCCCCCCAAATTCATTGGAACTGTCACGATAGACAGTAAAAAGTTGCAGAGCTAGCGACCCATTAAGCTTTTCAAAAGAACTTGAAATTCGATGCGACTGATTTGAGTTGAGGAAATAGATTTAGATATGTTATGTTAGACAGAGCGATACCAGTTGTCTGTCCAGCTGTCCAGCTGTCCAGCTGTCTAGTTACAAACTACAAAGTCCAAGCCGTAATTTACATTTAATAATCTTAATCGTGTATCTTTTATGTTTCGTTTCATTTCGCAGATGGCGCGGCAGCGTTTACAAATTAGTTTGGCGTGAATTAATCGCCTATTTGTGTTTATATTATACCATAAATGTCGTCTACAGATTCGCGCTGACTCCCAATCAGCAGACGTAAGTTTTTTGTCCCAACAAACTGTCTTTTATTTATAATTAGCTATTATTTGTTTCCTTCTGTAGCATGTTTAACAAAGTAAAAACTTATTTTGGGGGACAGCTGGAGAGCATACCCATGTCCTTTGTGCTGGCCTTCTATGTGAATCTGGTGGTCAAGCGTTGGTGGGAACAGTATCGTCTTTTGCCCTGGCCTGACACGTTGGCGCTCTTTATTAGCGCCGCCATTCCCAACTCAACAGGTGTTAATGTAAGTGGCTCCACCAGCATTAGTCAAGCACCAACAACAACGCTCTACATTCACACATTCTCATCTCACACAGAACGAAACGGGTCGCCTAATGAGGCGTAATATAATGCGTTACATGGTCCTGGCTTATGTCATCACCTTGCAGCGTATTTCGCTGCGTGTCAAGCGTCGCTTTCCCACCACACAGCATCTGGTTGATGCCGGTCTGATGCATGAGTCCGAAATGAAAATCTTCGAGGCAATGAATCAGAAGAGTCCCATGTCCAAGTACTGGATGCCCCTTGTCTGGGCCACCAATATCATCAATCGTGCCCGCAAGGATGGCCTCATTGCCTCCGATCACATCGTTCAAACCATCCTAGTCGAACTCTCAGATATCAGACGTCGTCTCGGCGGACTCATTGGCTATGATACGGTGTGCGTGCCTCTCGTCTACACTCAGGTAAGAGCTATTTAAATAATAACCAAAGTGCGTGCAAAAAAAATGTAATTAAGGGGGCACCCGGATTTGAACCGGGGACCTCTCGATCTGCAGTCGAATGCTCTACCCCTGAGCTATACCCCCAGATGAAATATTCAATTCCAATTGTGCATTTGAGTCACACAACATGTTTTAACTTGCTGGCAAGCTGCAGTCTCTACCGCTGCCTCTGTCTCTGTCTCTGTCCAGCTGTGACTCAAGATAAGAACAAAAGCGGATATGTTACTTGAACAGCATGCATATGGCAATTAAAATGCCAAGATCGAACTCAAAATACCCTGTAGTAAGTAGTTGTGCCAGCAGTTATGTAATCAGCTGATAAATATCATAATCATATGAAACTGGAAAAACTAAGACCATTTTGAATTTCGCAATATCTTAATTGCCATGATTTGCCATGGTACGAACCCCTCTGGTGTTGATTCATTCAGACATTTCAGCTCATTTTGAATGCTTTAATTAATTTTCCGTGAATTACCATCTTTCAGGTGGTTACCCTTGTGCTGTACACCTATTTTGTGGCCGCCCTAATGGGTCGCCAGATGCTGCCGAATGTGCTGGACAACAAAGGACGCGAGGATCCCGATTTGTATTTTCCATTATTCACCATTTTGCAGGTGAGCCAACAAGCCAGCAAATAATAATAAAATGCAATTGTGTAATTCGCACGTCTCGCATTATTGACCATAAGTCATAGACGACGCTTTTGCGAAAATTATAAAAAAAAAAAAAAAAACAAAATTGTGGTTTTTGGATCGTTAACAACTGAAATTGAAACTAAAACAGAAATTGAAACGCAAATGATTCGCAACTGGGCTAATAGGGGGCTGTTGACAATGGGTCTACCGCTAAACGTAATGACAATATGCATATGGTTAATGATATCTGGCCATATCAAGACGGAGATATACTGCAGTCAATGTTTTTGGTTTTTGCGGTTTTTGCCCCGACTCAAAGGCAGATTTCAAGTGTTTTTTGAGTTATGTAAACGACGACGCAGAGTCACGTTCACGTTCGAAATAATAAATTGGCATTTTCGCATTTTCGCTTTTGTGTTTTGACGATGGCATTTTTTCGACGCAGATAAAAATCAGCGACAAGTGTTTTTCAACCATGTTTAGGAGCTGTCATTAATAACTGTTAATTTCATTTTGCTACCTACGAAGTAGACAAAAGCAACTAACACAAAAGCTCAAGAAAAAGTGAATGCAAAATCATTCAACGTGCAACTCATATGAATACTCGCAACATTCACATGAGTCTTACCTACGATTGTACAATCCATAGACGTGCCGCTAATTAATTGCATTCAATTACAATTTCATTCTCTCATCTCCATGATCTTATCAAATTCACAGTTCGTTTTCTATGTGGGCTGGCTGAAAGTCGCCGAGGTGCTAATTAATCCCTTTGGTGAAGATGACGACGATATCGAATTGAACTGGCTCATTGATCGCCACATAAAGGTGAGTTGATAACACATTCGAGTGAATCACATTGTGAGCTATGCTATGATAAATATAAAGGTAATTTAATAGAGTGTAGTAGACTGCAAGTCGAATTGATAATACTATTAAGGGGACCACTAATGACTACTCGTCTAACAATACTACAACTAAAGTAGACAAAAACTCCACTTAATATTAAGAGGGTTTCTATATGAGGATACCCTGTAATTAGCACAAGACTTTAATTACTGTAGTGCTATGCTATAAATACTAAAGTTACAGAACTGTTTCACTTAAATATTAAAGTACGAGTAGTATGTTTAACAATACCACACAATATTTTATATTAAAAATATCTCCACATGTCATTGCACTACAAATCTAGGGTATATAGTGAGCTCTAGTGTTAGCAACTAAGCATTCAAATCTTAGCAGCTTCACTTATCAACTAAACAGTCTGGAGGCAGCAAAAAAAGAAAAAGCCCAGAAAAAAAAACCGGAATTGCTTTAAACGAATGTCAAATCTCATTCAATTTGATATTCAATGTGAATTGGAATATGTATTCAAAAAAAAAAATATTTTAATTATAAATGTTCGTAAATTCGTTATGCAAACAACGAAAATAGATGTCAACGGGTGATAGCCGCCTAAGTTATAATACCTAAGCTGTAATTACTGCTGTGCAAAAAAATAAAAACCAATAGATAACTAAAGTTAGTCCAGTCATAATACTGTCAAGATTCATTGCAAAATTTATTATCAACTAATACACAAATATTTAAATACTTTTTGTAAGTTGCTTGAACACTACACCAAATTGGGTTAGTTGACATATTCTTCAGTCTTGCCTGTTTGAGTTGAGTCAGCAAAAACTTCTTGTGATGAAAGGAAGAAAACAATTTTGCCACGCGCTAAATATAAAAGGCGCTTAATACTCAATGACAGCGGCGGTAAATGGCGACAGGTCTGGGCTATTAAGACTGTGCAGGTGCGCTATTGAGATGCTGAGAGGCCAGGTGGAAGGTAGAGTGATAAAATCGGCATTGTTGGCTAAAACGCTTTTAATAGATAGTTTAAAACAAACCTTCCATCTCTTGTCTAAGGGCTGCCAACTTGCCCATGGCGTTCTGTCAACTTCAGTACAAATTTACTGATCATTTCATTTAGAAAACTATTAGCAAGCGTTTAACTCTATGCAGAGTACAGAAAAAATTAACCTGACCTTAATATAACAATAAAATGAATGAGTTTAGCATAAAGTTAATTTTAAGCATAGACCAAACGATTGAATCAATTGAATCCCATTGAATGTAGCAGATAATAAAGCCAAAGTAGCAATTAAAATCTTTATGCTCTTGATCATAAAACTGCTGAGATAACAATTTACGATAGTTTTCTAGCTTTGCTCTACCTGGATGGACACATGTTAGTGAAGGGAATAGACTAGTCTGCCTGCTCGACTCACTTGGGATTTTTTATTTAGGTTTCTTTAGCCTTTTTTGCAGCTTTGCACATTGGGCTCTCAATTTGCTGCTGTGCGAGGAGATTTTTGCATGTGTTGTGCGATTACAATGTGTGTACGAGCATGTCTCTGTGCATTCGCTTATGTGCGAGAGTATCTCAGAGTTTGGGGTCTGCTGCTGTTGCTGGTTGCTGGTTGCTTGCAATTATTTACAAAGCCAACGGCAGCACCAACAACAACAGCAGCAGCAACTACAACACATTGGCAAAAGTAAATTGAAAACAGGTTTGCTGTTAAAAAACATTGAAACCTCTTTTGTAGAGCTTTTTATCATTGAATGTATTTTGTTATTTTTGTATTTGCTCTGTTTGCTGTTTTGTGTTTTGTGATATTTTTGCCTCTTTCCTTTTTGTTATGATCAACTTAGGAACAGTGTTTGCCTTTTGCAATTGCATGCAGTTCATGAATTTTGGACATGGCTCAGAACGAAGGGGGTACTGAAGAAGTCTGTTTAGCTTTTATGATCTTACGTCCAAACGTGACACTTGACAATGAGTAGAGATCATAAAATAGAGCAAAATATAATTGTTTTTCATATTGTTTGGCCGTCGCCGTCGTGGTCGTTGTCGTTGTCGTGGTCGTGGTCTTGGTCGTGGGTTGCGCTCAATTTGCATTATGGCATTATGAAACAATTAAAAGACATGAACAATTTCACTTTCTGGAGCGTGTGGGGGAAGTGTGGTCCGATCGCTGCTCATGTCTGTGATGTAATTAGGTTTTGCGGCTTGGTCGAGTGCCATCCAATGAGCTGAACCATCAGCGATCAGAAATGGCAAACACGTTCCACTCACCATCGATCCACTTTCAATGTTCGATTTTTGGCACGCGCTAATTTCATTTACGATTTCTACAGGCCGCCTACATGATTGTGGACGAGATGCACGAGGAACATCCGGAGCTGCTGCGAGATCAGTATTGGGAATGCGTGGTGCCCAAAGAGTTGCCCTACACCCTCGCCTCCGAGCACTACAGACGCGATGAGCCCAAGGGCTCGGCAGAGAAATACAAGGTTAAGAAGGAGGACGCCATGTATGCCAACATTATACCAGGTGGTGGCAAACGCATGCTCAGCGACGATGTCTATGCGGATTATGTGAGTATATAGCACATATTATCATCTTTTTGCTCATGCCCGCATTTTCCAGGAGAGCGTGGACACGCCCATGGTGGAGCGACGCAAGAACAACTGGCTGGTGCGGCAACTATCACGCATGGGTTCCATGCGCAGCCAGTCGACGGCCTACTCCTCGGGCGGCATGCCCTTCAATCGCAATCGCCTGAACTCAGTTTACTCTAGTCCCGAGTCCGGCATGCCATTGTCCATACTGCAGCAGCAGCAATTGCAGCAACAGCAGCAGCAGCAACAACAACCCGGCTCACAGCAGCAAAGCAAGCCGAGTCTCTATGAGAAGTTTGTGCATCGCAAATCTTTGCGTGCCCAACGCCAGCTGATTAAGCAGAGTAAGTCGTAAAGTCATTGTACCCGGTAACCATAGAGTAGAGAAGGTCATAACAACTGGATGACAGCCGGATATTTACGTAGTCGATCACATAAAATAAATGTATTCTTCATCAACATTAACAGCTGAATCGATACATTCATTTAAATACGGCTGTCTGTCTGTCTGTCCACTCGTAAAACCACCAACATCTCAGAGACATTAACAGCTAGAGTTACTAAAATTGATGAAAATATTCCGTCAGGCACATAAAAAAAAATGTGTTTTGTAATTTGTCCACGCCTTTTTTCGCCCACTCATAAAAATTGCCATTAAAAAACAAGAATTTTTAAATATGTTATTCTAATTGTTTCCTGAAAATTTGATTGGGATTGTTCAACTTGGAAGCCACTCATTACTTATTTAATTATTGAGAAATTCCTACAACACAACACATATTAATGAGCTAGTTATTTAATGATAATGTACATTTTTTAAAAGATAACTATTATGAGGATATTTTCATATTTAAAAAAAAAAGAATTGCGTAAATAAATTAATAATAATTGAAGGTATATATTTATACATAATGCCAATTTTAAGCCAATTTACAATATTTAAATTTTCTTTAAAAATAAGTAGTAGGTATCCTTCTGTGAAGCACACTATAAATTGTATTAACTTGTCTCAAATCTTCTTAGATTCAAAGCTTAATGGGCTAAGCATTAACGTGGCCAAGACGCGACCTCGCATACCCACGCCTGAGGTAACCAAGGATGGCAGCACTAACACAGGTAAGTCCATCCCAAACCCAATACCAAGCACAAAAGTTAAAACTGCAACAACTGAATCGCACCCTGTAGCAAGCAGTGCCGTCATTATGGCCCCACAGCAACTGAGCACCCAAAACACTAGTGGCATGTATCCCTCGTATCACAGCACCTCGAGCACACCGGGCACCGGCGGCACCAATGCAATGCACCAGGACAGCGGCCAGGTGCTGGGCACACTGCTGCTGTCGCCCATCAAAGAGATGGATAGCTCATCATCCAATAACACTCTGATTCCAGGGCATCCCGCAACAGCGGCACTCGCCCAGGCCGTCATGCCAACTCGCTTGAAGGATGGCTTCACAGCGAGCAGTAAGTCACAGTCGATCTCCACTAGAGAACTCCACTAACTATCCCATTTTTATTTGAACACTTAGCTTTGCCCGCGGATAGCAACATCACCACACTTTCCTTCCCCTTCACAGTTGCCACCAGCGGCAGCGGAGGCGACACCATGCCCACTGGCACCTTGAGCATTCTGCCACTGACAGCCAATGCACAGCTGCCAACAATAACCACCACGGCCAGTGGCTACGATCCCAACGATGTGATCACCACCATACCCGTCTCGCTGTCCATACAGCGCTCCCCCTCCAGCCTCTCGATTGTGGAGCTGACTGGCATCGGCGATGCTGGCGATGGCCTCAACAGCAGCGGCTCCAGCAATGGCAGCGGGGGTGGCATCACGACCACAGCCTTGCTGTCGGTGAAACCACTCAATGGCAATGCCAACAATATATCGAGGAACAATAGCTTCAATCTCAGCCTCAATCTGCAGGATGCCAATTTCTTGCGCTCCTCTGTGCGTTCGGCAGGTCCGCCAGATACGGTGGATGCTAGCCTAACGATGCCCATGCATCGTGGCAAGGAGGCTGCTGCACAGACAGGTGCCGCTGGAGCAGCCAGTGCATCCTCGGCGCCCTCCACGCTGGCCAAGCACAAGCCAGAGCCGAAAACAGGCGAGGTCTACGTTTAGTTAATGATAATGATGACAATGTTATATGGATATAGCTTTCTAAGTAGTTGCACATTATTTGAACAGAGTTGAGCTAAGTTTGTAGTTGTAGTTGCCTTTGACGGCACCCGGAACCATTTGAAAGATATTAAAGAGATGAATTACTCGAACTAAGTCCAATATAGATTATATGCTAACTTTAATCACATATCAGTCTTTAGCTGTAAATTGATTCCTATTGGTATCCATGTACTATATATATTACATGCTATTTGTGTTGCCTAATGCTACCTGAAATTGAAACTTGTTTTTTTCTTGGCACTTGCCATACTCGTACTAGGCTAGATCTTATAACAAAAATCCCTATCGTGTATATAGAAACCAACACAATATGTGATATGCGTTTTTTAACATTTAAGTCTTTAGACCTAAGCAGCATTATCTGATATCTAAACATACATTTACAACTTGTATTGTCTAAGCATTGTTTATAAATCAAAATCGAGTAGCAATAAAAAGAAATTAATCATAAAGGCCATGGCTACTAAACACGAATATTTCAATTAATATGGGTCACAGAGGTATGCGTAGAAGAGAATTGTATAAGAGACTCTCTGCGTCTCTCAAGTGAAGAACAGTTAGAACTCTTTGCCAGTTCAATTGACACTCTTGAAGCTCAATTAAAACTTGCAACATGCTGATCACAAATTTAAATAGACTGTTCTCCAGTGATCCATAGTCAGTAGCGCTGCGGCCATCGTCTGTAACGGTCCACATCTTGAGAAATAAACTTGGATACCAGAGAAGAACTTGAAAGGATACAGTGCAAAAGTGCTAGAGGTGATTATCATGTGGATCGATGGAAAAGTCCTTTATGTACTTGAGTGTCTATATATATTTGAATGATTTGTGACACTACAATATATCTGTGTGCTTGAGTGCGATGGCACCTAACTTGTTAACCCCCAGGTCAATAGAGAAAAACTAAAGACAAGGCAAGAATCTTGCAATGATTCTCTAATTGAATTAACCTTTTTGGCGTCTCAATAGCATGTGTGTACTAAACTGTGTGTGTGTGCGAAAATCGTGGGTCTGAAAATCGATGGCCTATTAAATATTAAATACAGTTATAGAGCATGGATCGCGACGAGGCATCCATCACAACCAGCGATGAAAAGTCACACGAAGAGGAGGCACCCATTGCTGCGGGCCTCGAGCCCTCGGCTCCCATCAGCTTCTGGAAATTGTTTCGCTTTTCCACGTACTGGGAACTACTGTGGCTCTTCATCGGATTCATCATGTGCTGCATCAAGGCATTGACTCTTCCCGCTGTCGTCATCATCTACAGTGAATTTACAGCTATGCTCGTAGATCGCGCCATGCTGTTTGGAACCAGCTCCACGGTGCATTTTCTGCCTCTTCTAGGAGGCGGCAAGAAGCTGTGAGTCGAGACTAAATAATTATATATGTATATATCTATATATACATGTCTATATCTGCATCTGTGTGTCTTATCTCGATTTATATCTATATCTATATCTATATCTATATCTATATCTATATCTATATCTATATCTATATCTATATCTATATCTATATCTATATCTATATCTATATCTACTATCTACATCTACATCTATATCTATATCTATATCTATATCTATATCTATATCTATATCTATATCTATATCTATATCTATATCTATATCTATATCTATATCTATATCTATATCTATATCTATATCTATATCTATATCTATATCTATATCTATATCTATATCTATATCTATATCTATATCTATATCTATATCTATATCTATATCTATATCTATATCTATATCTATATCTATATCTATATCTATATCTATATCTATATCTATATCTATATCTATATCTATATCTACATCTACATCTACATCTACATCTATATCTATATCTATATCTATATCTATATCTATATCTATATCTATATCTATATCTATATCTATATCTATATCTATATCTATATCTATATCTATATCTATATCTATATCTATATCTATATCTATATCTATATCTATATCTATATCTATATCTATATCTATATCTATATCTATATCTATATCTATATCTATATCTATATCTATATCTATATCTATATCTATATCTATATCTATATCTATCTCTATATCTATATCTATATCTATATCTATATCTATATCTATATCTATATCTATATCTATATCTATATCTATATCTATATCTATATCTATATCTATATCTATATCTATATCTTTATCTTTATCTATATTTATCGCTCTCTTCCTCAGCACAAATGCTACACTCGAAGAGAACAATGATGCGCTCTATGATGATTCCATCTCGTATGGCATTTTATTGACGATCACTTCAGTGATCATGTTCATCTCAGGCATATTTTCTGTAGATATATTCAATTTAGTAGCCCTACGTCAGGTCACACGCATGCGCATCAAGCTCTTTGAGTCTGTGATGCGTCAGGATATTGGCTGGCACGATCTGGCCACCAAGCAGAATTTTGCCCAGAGCATGACGGAGTAAGTTGCAAGAATGGTCTGATTAATATATTTCAAATATATGAAAATTCTCTACATCTCTCTAGCGACATTGAAAAAATACGCGACGGCATCTCTGAGAAAGTGGGACACTTTCTCTACCTGGTTGTTGGTTTCATCATTACGGTGGGCATATCCTTTGGCTATGGCTGGAAGCTGACGCTGGCCGTGAGCTGCTACATACCACTGGTGATTGTGGTCAACTACTATGTGGCCAAGGTGGGAATGCGAACAAGAGTCGATTTAGGATTTTACTACATCTAAAACTGCTTTTAGATCCAAGGAACTTTGACGGCACGTGAACAGGAGTCTTATGCAGGCGCTGGTAATCTGGTAGAGGAAATCTTTAGCGCTATACGCACAGTGGTATCCTTTGGCGGCGAGAAGAAGGAGGTGGAACGATATGAGAACTTTCTGGTGCCCGCTCGCAAGGCCAGTCAGTGGAAGGGCGCCTTCTCTGGCTTAAGTGATGCCGTGCTCAAGTCGATGCTCTTTCTGTCCTGTTCAGGTGCCTTTTGGTATGGCGTTAATCTCATTCTGGACGATCGCGGGGTCTCTGAAAAGGACAAAGAATACACGCCAGCTATTCTCATGATTGTACGTAGCACCAGGACTCTTATATCCGTCAACCAATTCACTCTCACTTCAATCCCCGGCCCAGGCTTTCTTTGGCATTATTGTGGGTGCTGATAATATTGCTCGCACTGCGCCCTTCCTGGAATCCTTTGCCACAGCACGTGGCTGTGCTGCCAATCTTTTCAAAGTCATCGATATGTCCTCAAAGATCGATCCATTGTCCACGGATGGCAAGCTTTTAAACTATGGCCTGCGTGGTGATGTTGAGTTCCAGGACGTCTTCTTTCGCTATCCCTCACGACCCGAAATCATTGTACATCGTGGCCTGAACATCAAGATCAGAGAAGGACAGACTGTAGCGCTAGTTGGATCTTCGGGCTGTGGCAAGTCCACTTGCATTCAGTTGCTGCAGCGCTTCTATGATCCTGTGTTTGGCTCTGTGATGCTGGATGACTTGGACATCAGAAAATACAATATACAATGGCTGCGCTCTAACATTGCTGTGGTGGGACAGGAGCCAGTACTCTTTATGGGCACCATTGGTAAGTTAAGAAATCCTGCTTTAATAAGCTACAGAACTACATATTTATTCTTCTTTTTTATTAGCTCAAAACATTAGCTATGGCAAACCCAATGCCACGCAAAAGGAAATCGAATTGGCTGCCGCACAGGCGGGCGCACATGAATTCATCAGCCAGCTACCAGAGGTAAATAAGAGAGGCAAAGGATAGCAAAATTGCTTATGATCTTATCGTAAATTTATTGTAGAGTTACCGTACTATGATTGGCGAGCATGGTTCCCAGCTCTCTGGTGGACAAAAGCAACGCATTGCCATTGCTCGTGCACTTATTCAGAACCCCAAGATATTACTACTTGATGGTGAGTAGCTTTAAGATGTTACCTTCTCTGACTTCATAACATATAATTATTTATTACTTATGAAATGTAACTTAGAAATAGGACCTTCAGGCTGTCATAAAATATATTATTGAGTAGCTTTATCAGGGATGTGGAAATAATTATCCATCTGGCTGTCTGACCGTCCATTTGAACTCATAGATCTCAAAGACTATAAGAGTTAGAGCTACAAAATGTGATGACAATACTGCTTTGTCTTAAACATTGACTATGTTTTGTTTATGACAATATAACACATTTGACTTACAAGATTTTTTAATTGCTTATTGTCTAGATGTTGATATAGAGTATTACCTTAACTATCTTCCCTTACAGAGGCCACATCGGCTTTGGATTACAACTCAGAGAAGTTGGTGCAACAGGCTTTGGACTTGGCTAGCAAAGGTCGCACCACCATTGTGGTGTCCCATCGACTTTCTGCCATACGTGGCGCAGATAAGATTGTCTTTATACACGAAGGTAAGGTGTTAGAGGAAGGCTCCCATGATGACCTGATGGCCTTGGAGGGTGCCTACTATAACATGGTAAGAGCAGGCAATATTAATGTGTCCGATGAGGCCGAAAAGGAAGAGAACATAGAAGAGACAAAGCGTGAGTCTGCAAAGCTCCAGTTTGCAACAAAATAGAAACTGCAACAAATTTACTTTGCAGGTAAAAGTCTTGCACTCTATGAGAAATCGTTTGAGACGAGTCCGTTGAACTTTGAGAAGAACCAGAAGAATAGCGTGCAATTCGACGAGCCACTGGTGAGAAACCTCAAGGAAAGCAACAAAGAGCAGGAAGCTCTTGCGGCAGAGAAACCCAACTTTTTTGGCACCTTTGCGAGAATCGTTCGCTTGGCACGTCCCGAATGGTGTTATCTCATTCTTGGCGGCATTTCAGCTGTTGCCGTTGGCTTCTTGTATCCCGCCTTCTCGATCATCTTTGGCGAGTTCTATGGCGCACTCGCCGAGCAGGATGCGAGCGTTGCTCTGAGTCGCACCGCTGTCTTGTCCTGGGCCTGTCTGGGCATTGCCGTCATCACAGGTTTGGTCTGCTTCCTGCAGACGTATCTCTTCAACTATGCCGGCGTTTGGTTGACCACACGCATGCGTGCCATGACTTTCAAGGCGATTGTGAGTCAGGAGGTTGGCTTTTTCGATCAGGAGCAGAATTCGGTAGGCGCTTTGTCGGCGCGTTTGTCCGGTGAAGCGGCAGGTGTGCAGGGTGCTATTGGTTATCCATTGAGTGGCATGATCCAGGCGTTATCCAACTTTATTTCGGGTGTCTCTGTGGCCATGTACTACAACTGGAAGCTGGCCTTGCTCTGCCTGGCCAATTGTCCGATTATTGTGGGCTCTGTTATACTCGAGGCCAAGTATGTAGAGAAAGATTGATACTTATTTAAATTTAATTTTCTTTAATTTATTCAAGCCTTAGTTAAACATTTATTTTCATTTATTTAATGTTGTCGGCTCCCTTTTCAGATTGATGTCGAATGCCTTGATACGAGAGAAACAAGTGTTGGAGGAGGCCTGTCGCATTGCCACCGAGTCCGTAACCAATGTACGCACAATTGCGGGTCTAAGACGCGAAGCTGATGTCATCAAACAGTACACGGAGGAGGTTCAACGCGTCGAGATGCTCATTAGACAAAAACTGCGATGGCGTGGCGTCCTCAACTCCACTATGCAGGCATCTGCCTTCTTTGCCTACGCTGTGGCGCTCTGCTACGGCGGCGTCTTGGTCTCCGAGGGACAAGTGCCCTTCCAGGACATTATCAAGTGGGTTGAGCTAAATAATATTTCTTCATTATAAGCCCTACCTATTGGTACGTCTGTCTGTCTGACTGGCTTGCCTGCATACTTAGATCTAGAGGACTAAAAAAGCTAGAGTTGTTAACTAGCTTTGGCCTAACTTATTAGTTCTGAATACGAATAGAGTTTGTTTTAAAATTGGGACACACACCTTTCACCTTTCACCCTTAATTGATTAATTCAAATTGAAAACTTTGTTGTACCAATATCAACATTTTGAACAATTGCTAAATTATGTTTTATTTAAATAATTTTAGATGGTGATGTCTGGCTGTCTGTCTGGCTACTTTAGTCACATTAATTCCGACTTATTATCCCTTTCACACCATGTCTATTTACTCCTTCTTTATGCCTTTATCCATTTCTCTGCAGGGTATCTGAGACCTTGCTCTATGGCTCCATGATGTTGGCCCAATCGCTGGCCTTTACGCCCGCCTTTACTGCCGCCTTGGTAGCTGCCCATCGCCTGTTCCAGCTACTCGATCGCAAACCCCGCATCCACTCACCCATGGGCACCATTAAGAACACGCTTGCCAAGCAGCTAAATCTCTTCGAGGGCGTGCGTTATCGTGACATAGAATTCCGCTATCCCACGCGACCGGATGCCAAGATACTGAATGGGCTCGATCTGGAGGTGCTGCAAGGACAAACAGTTGCATTGGTTGGACACTCTGGCTGCGGCAAGTCCACCTGTGTGCAGCTGCTGCAACGCTACTACGATCCGGATGAGGGCACCATTGTAAGACAATTGTCGTCAATCGATTCCCAGCTGCAATCTATGATAATTAACCTTTACTTTGTCAGCACATTGATCAAGATGACATACAGCAGGACTTGACGCTTGACGGCGTGCGTCGCAAGCTGGGCATTGTCTCGCAGGAGCCATCACTCTTTGAGCGCACCATTGCCGAGAACATTGCCTATGGCGACAATCGTCGGGACGTGCCCATGGCCGAGGTAATTGCCGCTGCCAAGAGCGCCAATGCGCACAGCTTCATTATTGCATTGCCCAATGGTTACGATACTCGCATGGGCGCAAGAGGCACCCAATTATCTGGTGGACAAAAGCAACGTGTGGCCATTGCACGTGCTCTGGTACGGAATCCCAAGATCCTGCTGCTCGACGAGGCTACCTCGGCGTTGGACTTGCAAAGTGAGAGGGTAAGTTGAACCACAACACAGTAATAGACTGTTCGTCTATGTAAATTCATCTGCTCTACAGTTGGTGCAACAAGCGCTGGACTCGGCCTGCTCGGGACGCACCTGCATTGTGATTGCCCATCGTCTGTCGACGGTCCAGAATGCGGATGTCATTTGTGTGGTGCAAAACGGCCGGATTGTGGAGCAGGGCAATCACTCGCAACTCATTTCCCAGGGTGGCATCTACGCCAAGCTGCACAAGACCCAAAAGGATCATTGAGCATTTAAATCGTCCACAAATCTATCGATATTTTTGAAGCAGTTTTATTCGTTCTCACCTTCTTTATAAATACCACTTTTTGTACAATAAAGTATCTCACTTTGAATCAGAGTTGGGCTTGAATTTTATTTGCAAATATCATTTATATTTTCATGGGCAAAATTGATAATAAAGTTATCATTATTTAAATTAAATTTAATTATTGAAATTTATCAAGTTATGTTTGTACTCGTTTTCTGCGCATTTGAATTACACAATTGTACGAAATGCATCAAAAACTATCTTGTAGATAATGTATCTTTGTGTCAACAATAGATAGAAATGAAGGTAGATGTCAATGGAATGATAATACAGATTATGGCCCTTGATAACCGCCCAAGTTATGTCTATATTCTTTACCGCATACTCTCTGCCATTATCATAATTATCGTCAACTTATGTAAAGCGATGTCATAAAGGTCTGTCTGGCATGAACACAAGCAGAGAGGGCTATTTATATATGTACATATATGTACATATATCTAATCTGTGGCAGGAATTTAATGCAAATTTCTCAGACAACCTCTGTTGACCCATGATTGCCCTGCAATATTGAGAAACTATGCACACCTTGCTGATGGACGCACATTTCCTCAAGTCATTCTGAACCTTGAGAAAAATCAATTCAATTGATATTAATAAACTACAAAATAAGAGAATTCTCAAATTCTCTGGGAGCGCAGAAAGCCGATTTCTGTGCGCTCTTTCGTCAATTTGAACATTAATAGAAACCGAATTGATAAAAGACGAACCCCTTAGTGCCAGTCCCGACAGTTCGAGACCACATTTCAAACGTTGCGGTTGCCAAATCTCAGAGAGCAGTGCATATTCATCATTATTGTCAGCGCGTTCTGCGCACTTTGAATGCAAAATTAATTTCACCAAAAAAAACATAAGTTACTAACAGTTACTTATGTAGTGAAAATCGCAGCTAAAGACGTGAAAAACTCCCGCGTCAATTGCAGCACAGATCGAAGTGACGATCGCGTGTAAAGCGCCATTTGCGTCAAACGAACAATAACTATCAATTGACCCCGAGGGTAAATGTTTATAGGCGAAACTTTTCTACTGCAGCAGCATTTCAATGGCAGAGCCCAACACGAGCGATGTAGCTGATGATGCCACACAAGTTGAGCCCAAAAAAACCAAAGTGAAGCCACCCGCAATTCCCACGGTCAACTATATACAGCTCTTTCGCTATGTCCGTGGCATTGATTATCTGCTGCTTCTTTGCGCCCTCATTGCAGCCCTGCTGCACGCCCTGGTCTTTCCAATAGCCATCATTGTGTACAGCGAACTGGTGGCCATGTTTATCGACAGAAGTTTGGGTGTCGGCACCAGCTCCAGTACACATGCTCTGCCCTGGTTTGGCGGCGGCAAACAACTGTAGGTAAAAATTGATATACCCGCTACTCAAGTCCGTCTGTCCTTCTGTCTGTCTGTCTTTTTTCGCATTATCATCTAGATTTCGTTAAGCATATCAAGTTAATTTTTTGCCCATTGCTAAAAAATTCATTGCGATCGTAGCGGGTAGCGGGTATTACACCGTTGGGCATGCACGGCAACAATTTTTATCACCTATTCAATATTCCCTCCTTAGCACCAATGCAACCTACGAGGAGAACATGCAGGAGCTGCGCAAGGACAGTGTCTCCTTTGGCATACTCATGACACTGGATTCACTGCTAATGTTTTTCTCTGGCATGACATTTGTCAATATTTTCAATCACATGGCTCTCAAGCTGACTGTACGCATGCGTCGTGAGTTTTTCAAGGCAACAATTAGACAGGAAATTGGCTGGCACGACATGGCCAAGGATCAGAACTTTGCCGTGCGCATCACCGAGTAAGTAGCTGCCAACAATGTGGGATAAACTATAGTTTAATTACTGCAGCAACATGGAGAAGATACGCACTGGCATGGCTGAGAATCTGGGACACTTTACGACCGTCATGTGCGATGTGGCCATCAGTGTGATCATCTCCTTTGTCTACGGCTGGAAACTTGCACTGGCCATGTTCTTCTACATACCCCTCACCATGGTGGTTAATTCGGTTGTCGCTCACGTAAGTCAATAGCTGAAATTGACGAATCCTCGCTAATATCATCGATTTGTAGTATCAGAGCAAACTGACGGCAAAGGAGCAGAGCTCCTATGTGAGGGCCAGCTCGGTGGTCGAGGAAGTCATTGGCGCCATACGCACTGTGGTTGCCTTTGGCGGAGAGCGTTCCGAGTCCACGCGCTATGACAATCTGCTCAAGCCCGCTGTCAAGGCTGGCAAGTGGAAGGGCGCCTTCTCTGGCCTCAGCGATACCGTAATGAAGGCCATGATGTTCATTGTGGGCGCAGGTGCCTTTTGGTATGGCGCCAATCTGATTCTGTACGATCGCAGCGCTGACGTGGCACTCGAGGATCGGGAGTATACACCAGCTGTGGTCATGATTGTCATCTCGGGCATCATTGTGGGCGCCAATCAACTCTCTCGCACCTCTCCCTTTCTGGAGACCTTTGCCATGGCCCGAGGATCGGCGAGCGCCATTTATGATGTAATCGATCGCGTCTCTGCCATCGATCCGCTCTCCAAGGCGGGCAAAATACTCAACTACGGCCTGAAGGGCAGCATTGAGTTTCGAGATGTATTCTTTCAGTATCCAGCTCGTAAGGATATTATAGTGCTGAGAGGACTCAATGTTGTCGTTAAACAAGGCCAAACTGTGGCTCTAGTCGGCTCCTCGGGCTGTGGCAAATCCACCTGTGTGCAGCTGCTGCAACGTTTCTATGATCCCATCTTTGGCCAGGTCCTTTTAGATGGCGAGGATGTGCGCAAGTACAATCTCAAATGGCTGCGCTCCAACATTGCTGTGGTGGGTCAGGAGCCAGTGCTCTTTCAGGGCACCATAGGTAAGTATCGTGTCTATTTCCACAACTGCAGTTAGCAAATTTCTTTCGACAGCTGAAAACATACGTCATGGCAAGCCGCTGGCGACCCAGAAGGAAGTCGAGGATGCTGCCAAGGCAGCCAATGCTCACGACTTTATTATTGCTTTACATAATGTAAGTTGCAGACAAAAAACTTTGTATGATTTCTATACACAAAAAGATTACTTCCTCCAGGGCTACGACACACACATCAGCGAAAAGGGCGTGCAGCTCTCCGGCGGACAACGGCAACGTATTGCGATAGCCAGAGCATTGATACAAAAGCCGACAATACTACTACTGGATGGTGAGTAGTTAATTAATACTATTGTGAATATAGATTAAGAAACAATCTCCTTTTTCATTCTCAATCTATCATTGCTAAAAGAGAGCATTCGAATTGAATAATATCAAATACTCAGGTCGACTACATTTTAGTTTATGTTCAGATCCAGTCAGTTTAGTGTCTCTTCCTTGAAGACTGAGCGACTAGTTTACATAGAAACTGACGGCCAAATATCTGTGCATATCTATTTTATGTGCATAATTAGTGTGCATATCTATCCTATATATTCTATCATTAATTAATAAATACAATTGTATGTACATCTCTTACTTACAGAGGCCACCTCTGCCTTGGACTATCACTCCGAAAAGCTGGTTCAAGCTGCTCTGGATAAGGCCTGCAAGGGACGCACCACTCTGGTGGTGTCACATCGTTTATCTGCCATTCGACATGCAGATCAGATTGTCTACATTGAGAACGGCAAAGCAGTGGAGCAGGGCACCCACGAAGAGCTAATGAAGCACTCAGGATACTATCATAAAATGGTTGCTGCCCATGAGTACGATGATACAGCTGACGAGCTGCTCAATGAAAGCGAGGAGCCAACCAAAGAGCGCAAGAAGTCGCACGATGTTGAGGAGCTGCCCAATCCACTGAAGGCCTTGGAGAAGAACGCAGAGTTTCAAATGAAAAGCTTGAATGGCACTGCCAATCCCCAGAAGACGCTTGAGACTGACACTAAGCAAACGAAGAGCGCTAGCTATCCACGCACATTTGTACGCATCTTGGGCTGGGCACGTCCAGAGTGGAGCTTCCTAATCATCGGCACTATTTGCGCTGGACTTTATGGCTGTGCCATGCCTGCCTTTTCCATTGTGCTGGCCGAGCTCTATGCCTCTTTAGCCGAGCCCACAGACGAAGCGGTGCTGGAACACAGTTCTTCCATGTCCATCGTTAGCGTGGTGATTGGCATCTGTGCCGGCATCTTCTGCTTCGTCCAGACCTTCTTCTATAATCTGGCTGGAGTGTGGCTAACTTCACGCATGCGGTAAGTGTGGTTAAAAATGGTCCTTAAAGTATTTTATACATACATAGAGTCTGTCTGTCTGTCTCACTGTCTGCATTTGATCTCACCGACTTTAAGAGCTAGTGTATGCCAAAAATACTCATTGGTCTTTCCCGCAGATGTAGTATTATTTATAGCAATTAAAGTAGAGACTTTAATCTTGAAACACATAATAAACAAGTAAGAAAGCTACAGTCGAGTTTGCTCGACTGTGAGATACCCGCCACCCAATTTTACCATCCAAATATTATATTTTTCAAAATATACTGAAAAAATACTAAAAAAATATATACTGAAAAATACCAAAATAATATATCAACATTTTCTTTGTTCGAAATTATTAGCTTGGCGGCACTTTAGTTGGTTTATTGAACACCATTATTATGTCGCGGAGTGTCATAGCAACTAACTAGGCAGCACTAGCAGTTGCATTTGGGCGTGGCCAAAATCAAAAACAAACTTGATCTGCGTGCAACAATAAGACATACTGTCGCGAAAAATTTGTTGCTCTATCTCTTATAGTCTCTGAGATCTAGGTGTTCATACGGACGGACGGACAGACGGACAGACGGACATGGCTATATCGTCTCGGCTGTTGACGCTGATCAAGAATATATATACTTTATGGGGTCGGAGATGCTTCCTTCTGCCTGTTACATACATTTTCGGTCGGCACAAAGCCATAATACCCTTCTACCCTTTGGGTAGGCGGGTATAAAAATGAATTTTGAATGGTCTTATTTGATTCATAATTACGTAGCATTTTTACGTGTTGCTTTGGTCACACTGGCCCTATTTTCTTACTTAAAAAATAAGCAACTGTTTTAGTCTTCTTACTGATGTGTGCTTTGCTTAACTTCTTTAATTTACAGCTCGAAGACCTTTGGTTCCATTATGAAGCAGGAAATGGGCTGGTTCGATGAGAAGGAAAACAGCGTAGGAGCACTCTCGGCTCGTCTATCTGGTGATGCTGCCAGCGTGCAGGGTGCCATTGGCTTTCCACTCAGCAACATTATACAAGCGCTGACCAACTTTATCTGCAGCTTTTCCATTGCATTCTCCTACTCCTGGGAGCTGGCCTTGGTCTGTCTGAGCACAGCACCCTTTATGGTTGCCTCAATTGTGTTCGAGGCCAAGTTCAGCGAGAAATCCGCAATGAAGGAAAAGAATGTGCTGGAGGAGACGAGTCGCATTGCCACGGAGACGATAGCACAAATAAGAACTGTGGCAGCGCTACGCAGAGAGGAAGAGCTGATCAAGGTGTACGATGCGGAGGTGGAACGATATCAACTGCAGATCAAGAGTCGGCTAAGGTGGAGGGGTTTGGTCAACTCGATGGGCATGACACTTATGTTCTTTGGCTACGCAGTCACCTTGACCTACGGCGGATTTATGTGTGCCGAAGGCCGAATCAAGTTTGAGGTCATCATGAAGTGAGTGTAATCCGGAAAATGATGCAAGTTGAATTCAATAATATTTTGTATATAGAATTGCCAACACCATGCTCTATGGTCTGTTTATATTGGCCCAGTCCCTGGCCTTTACACCTGCCTTCAATGCAGCGCTGCTTTCGGCCACACGCATGTACGAAATGATTGATCGCCAGCCTCTCATACAGTCGCCCAATATTGTGGAACAGAATGGCCATCGCAATGGCATCCATAAGACCAATGTGCTGGCACACGGTGTCAGCTATCGCGAGCTCAAATTTGCCTATCCCTCGCGACCCGATCACTCGGTGCTGCAGGACTTTAGTCTAGATGTGCTGCAGGGTCAAACGGTGGCACTCGTAGGTGCCTCCGGTTCTGGCAAATCCACGTGTGTGCAGCTGCTGATGCGTTACTACGACCCGGATGAGGGCAAGATAGTAAGCGAACTACTCTAACAATGCACCAAGCAATGTCTAAACAATGCGTATTCCTCAGCTAATTGACCAGGAGAGCATTCACCACGACATGGAATTGAAGACGCTGCGGCGTCGTCTAGGCATTGTCTCGCAGGAGCCGTCGCTTTTTGAGAAAACAATTGCCGAGAACATTGGGTATGGCGACACCTCACGAGAGGTGTCCATGCAACAGATAATTGAGGCTGCCAAAATGGCCAATGCCCATGATTTTATCATGGCTCTACCTGCCCAGTATGAAACCTTGTTGGGTGCCAAAGGCACACAGCTCTCAGGTGGACAAAAACAACGCATTGCCATTGCACGCGCCATGGTGCGAAATCCCAAGATACTGCTACTCGACGAGGCCACCTCCGCTCTGGACATGCAGAGTGAAAGGGTAAGTGTGCTAGAAGCTTAACAAAATCATTCGCTATAGCATCTAATTTATAGGTGGTGCAACAGGCGCTGGATTCCGCTTGCTCTGGACGCACCTGCATAGTGATTGCCCATCGACTGTCGACGGTGCAAAATGCGAATATAATTTGCGTGATTCAAGCCGGTCGCATTGTGGAGCAGGGCACACATTCCCAGCTGCTGGTCAAGAATGGCATCTATGCCAAACTGTATCGCAGTCAGTCGAAAACCAAATAGCGCAAATAAGTATGCAATATAATTTACACAAGTGGCATAGCCAAGACACAAACCTCAGCGCATAAAAATATGCTACAATTGTACAATTTGAAAATAAATTTAAAACAAAGTCGTCATACAGTAAAGCACTAAATTGAACATCATTCAAAGAAATCTACAATAAATAAAATATAGTATTGCCAAAAATGATATTTAATTTAAGGCGCGTACTAATCATTGTAGAAGCAGCCAGAAACTTAACAACCTAGATTAATAAATAAAATTAGGTAAACATTTGGCTTTATCTTATCATCTGTGATATTATTTACCTGAGCGCTATTAATTATGCAGACTGCTTGAAAACACTTCAGTGTCGCATTGCGCCTTGTATTGTTCGTTTGTCTCTGATTCATTTACGGCACAATGAACTTTAATTTGATAACTGCGCTAATACTGACATTGTGCCGGTGTAAGTAAACTACCAATTATTAACTATATTTATTAATAAAGTATATATTTGCTGGCAAAGTCAAAAGTGAGGCTGTCACAACTGCAGTAACTTGCCCCTTGGAGGCCTCCTGCACAAATGTGACTGAAGCAAGCGCCGTCTGTGTGTTGGATGAGAAAATGGGCTGCATACGAAAATACGCATCCGAGTGCGGTATGCAAATTGCTGGGTGTCGCGAGAAAATAGGTAAAAGCCCTCATTAATTGCAGATTAATGGAGATTAAAACGTGTTTCTTTCAGACTTTAACGACTACAGTGACGTCTATTGCTCGATGGAGACATATTTATGCGAGGAATCACCCGAGTACGAACGTTGGACAATTTTCTTCGGTCACGAGAAAGATTTAGACGCAACACCCCTTAGCACAACATCACAGCCAAAATAAAGTATTGCAGACGGCAGAGCAATTAAGTCAATTGGAATTTGGTCGTGTCTGTCACCAATGACGTCAAACGTATTTGCCCAAATAAGCAAATTCAGTGTGAGACAAAATGACGCCTCGAGCCCCTTTTCGGCATTACTCTTTAGCATTTAGTTTCGCATGGGTAAGAGCTGGTCTTCTCAATGGATCGGCCTCTGATACCGCGTAGGCAGCCACTAGTATATAAAATCGTTCGATTCTGTTCAAACTTTCGCAGTTTATCAGATTAAAGCAACTGAGACAAACGGGGATTTTTTTTTTCCCCTGTACCACCATGTGCCTTATACTTTTGCTTGGTTCGTCGCTGAGGTCAAAAGCATGACCATCGATTGATAACTTGATTTGAAACATTACAGCTCTATGTGTGGCCATGGTCGCCAGTCAACCTTTGCAGGAACCACGCAAGGATCGACATCCTGAGTGGCCAGGTGTGCCAGATGAACGCCTTGCCGATGCTGAAGTGGATAATGCCTATGTGTTGTTCAAGTCGCAGACCGAAAGAACGAAGCTCGACAAAGGATCGACAATTAAAGCCATGGCTAATGAGTTGCAAGCAATGCGCAACAAGTTCTAACTTGTGTCGGCTTACGTAGTTAGCATTAAGTGTGTTGTTTTAAATAAAAATTGAAAAATTGAAAATAAAACAACTATTTTGGTGAAACGTGCAATAAGTTGGTTCCTACTAAATTCCGTCAAAGATCACGTAGATCGTCTGGCTCGTGCGGCACTTATAAAGTTCGCTGTTGCCATTCGAGATGCGTTCACTTCTTCCAGGTCTTCCAAGTATTAAGACAATGTTTCTAGTCAAGCCGCTAACAGTCGTTATTATTGTTTGTGCTCTGGGTATGTGTACAGTGATCGATAGTGTTGTGAATCAAACTAAACTCATATCCTTCTTCAGCCCATGCTCGGCCACTGGATGATTTTAGCAGTGAAGATGATCGCCTAAATGAAATCTCTGCGGAATATTATCGCAAGCCAATCTTGCCCGACTTGGCGCGTCTTTTCAGCAGTGCCGAAGTCCAAGAGCCAACGAAACGGGTCGAAACGCCATCGAATAAAATCAACAGAAAGAGAAATGTGGGAGATACCACTCAGAGTTCCAAGCATGCCCACAGCATGATCACATCGATGTTGAGCTTCGTCAGTAGTATGTTTAATTTTGGCAAGACACTTATGCGTAATGAATAATGGAGTTATTTTAAGAATGCTTAATTAAATGTTAATAATACTTTAAACTGTTTGTTTCGGAATATTCGACATTCAATATATGCCAGAAGAGCCTGACATTTCATTAACAATTGGTTTTTATAGCAAAATGAATCTCTAATGAAGGAATATAGATGAAGCAATAGTTCTATCTGTATGCCATAAAAGACGACTAGTTAATACCCACAAACTATGCTCATCAGCTTTTAAACTATCTTGATGAATTTAATAGCATTAGTTGTCATTTAAATACCACATTTTTAGAACGTTCTCGATTCATGACATGTCTCTAATTTCATTGTGCAAGTGTATTAAATCTTCGGTGTGTCAAATATAACACTTCTCTCTATCATTTAGTACTAAGAAAATTAGTTTTATTTAATTCACAACTTGTCGTTATCATGACATTGTGAGCCAATTAGATTTAAACTTGGGCCAAGTTGCTCAAATTTGTTTTAATATTTACATGACAAGTTATGAAAACTATGCGTATTATGAGTATTACAAATGAGCAATGTTTTAAGAGTTCAAATATGAAGTTGTTTATTTGGTTTATGGCGTAAACAGTAAAAACAGAGCTTGCTCGCCCCTAGCTCTATACCGTGAGTAATCACTCCATTATTAATTATAGTTATTTCGCATATTAACATAAGGTTTCTTGACTAAAATTGCCAAATTCAAAAAACAGAAATCGAAAGCAATTAATACTCGCAGCCACTGTGGATTGTGCAACGTGCAACGTGCAACACGGCAACAAGTCGTTGTGGCAGCCACCCGATGAACAAGGTTAAGCTTGCAACAGTGCGGCAAGCGGTAAACTGTTCACACTTTTGTTTTCCTTTAAAAGCGGTTTCCACTTAAGATACCAATATTATCAAGTCAGTGCGAGCAACAATTTAAAATACAAACAATAGATTTAATCAACATCTCGCTAGATTTGTGTGTGTATGTATGTAGAGGGTATTGCTGTGCACAGGTACATGGTTGTAGTTACAGGTAAATGCTATTAAATAACTAACTAATTCGCTTCGAGCAAATGATATTTAAACATCTTGTTAAGTGAGTTCATATTTTGGGACAGCTCATTGCAGACACGCACAACGCAGCCTTTGAGAAGCCACATGGAAATAGAGAATGATAATGTTTGATACAGATACAGATACAGATACAAATGGAGAAACAACTCAATGTCACACTAACCCACTAGATATTTGATCACTTTCAACAGCACCATGAGTACGAGAACTGCGTCGATGCACACGCGGCGAGACTTAGAACCAAATTGAACGCCAAATCAAAAGCACAACTGCGAATAAATAAATGAAACGCCGTGCGACCAGGTGAGCGACGACGTCAGCGCCGGCAGCGCTGCACAGTGGTACACACCCTGAGTGCATTGAAGCAAATTCCAATTAGACAAACAGATTGCTTGCAGCTCCTTGTATAAGCTTTATAAACCAAGACTGCGCCAACATAAATTAACCGTTAAAAAGTAGAGTATGTATAAATTGGTTTAAATAAATTTAAATGTTAAACATTGTAGCTACAAAGTGTATACATACATACCTATAATAATATAAATACATTTTTCAATTAATTAACTTGTCTTTAGTAAAAAAATAAAATTAAATATACTATAATATATATAATATACGTAACAAACGTATGCTTTTCATTTATGTACATGTAGTCTAATTCAAAATGCACTTACCATTTTTGTTGCTTCTCAACCAACTGTAGCATCTCAACATGCATGCATAAATCAAGAACTTCATGTTGATGTTGCAATCGATCTATCATATGAGAAAATCAACACACACACACGAATAATGTACTTGTATGTGTACATAATTATTGTATATTGAATTTGCATTTTTTTGGCAAGCACTTAAACGTTTATTGTCGTGAATTGCAATAAGCAGCATCAGTATGTGCTTCAGCATTGGTATTGGCATCGCTATCGGCAACTATTTCGGCAATAAAAGCAACAACAAGCAGTTTACGATGCTTATTACGTCACTAGAACTCGTTTGCATCCATGGAACCGAAGTAGCGGAGCCGCCAGCATAACCTGCACCGCCTGCACAGTGTGGCGTGCGCACACAATATATGGTCCAAATTGAGGCCAAAAACTGTTGACAGTCACAGCCGTCTTTATCAGGGCGATTATTTTTGTCATTGCAAGAGTTCCATTGGCTGCTTGCTAACCAGTTTCCTCTTTTGCAAACCAAACCGAGAGACACAGCAAACGCTAGCTCGTTGTCAACATGTTGCCGCCAAGTTGCGAAGCGCGGGTTGGCGCCTTTACTGCGCTGTCGATGCATTGGTCATGAATTTTACAGTTTTTTGATCGTGATTTTCAGCTTCGCAGGCAGTTTCTGCGTCTTTTTAATAGCTCTAGCAATAAACTTCAGGTTTTTTTTTAGTGATTGTAGGTTGAATTTGGTTTCGTTTTGGTCAAGCCTGAGCGAGAATTGACTATTTAAGCCGATATTCACCTTCATAGTTATTTTGCACAAACACCAAGCACCACACTATACAATTAATTTCAACACCTCTTGTGGTAACATCACATAACAGGCCAAAGTGCTAATGAAAAAATAACCAACATTAACTATATTTTAATTTAAAATAACTACGTTTAATTTTCAATTAATTAGTTAATTATTTGTATTTTCACTGCAGTTTTATCGCGGTAAAATTCGATACTTTTGCATTAGTTGTGCATTATCGATGTATGTATGCAATCGAATTAGCTTTCCGTTATTACAACACTAACATCAAGCAAAGCCACTCCGTTAATTGGAACGCCGTCACGCGTAAAAATAGGAGGCTGAAAAGTGTGTGTGCCGTTTTCCTTTCAAGTTGAAGATCAAAATAGTTTGCGCACTTAGCCGCACTGTGCTTCTTCTCCTAGATATAACATCTGTAAACTTAAGACCGATTTATCAAAGGATTTTGTACCACAATTTTAAAACACGCGAAAGATCGAAGCGCTTCGACGGAACACTATCTCAATAAGAACACATTCGCCTAATAACTTCAATTCACAATAGACAATGAGTTAACGGTTATTTTCCAAGAGATAAAGCAAGTCCGCTCTCTTACTCTCAATTTGCTTAATGCCGACCATCGTGTGAGAAGCATGGCCAAAGTGCTAATGAAAAAATAACCAACATTAACTATATTTTAAAATAACTACGTTTAATTTTCAAATAATTAATTAATTATTTGTATTTTCACTGCAGTTTTATCGCGGTAAAATTCGATAATTTTGCATTAGTTTTGCAATATCGATGTATGTATGCAATCGAATTAGCTTTCCGTTATTACAACACTAAAATCAAGCAAAGCCACTCCGTTAATTGGAACGCCGTCGCGCGTAAAAATAGGAGGCTGAAAAGTGTGTGTACCGTTTTCCTTTCAAGTTGAAGATCAAAATAGTTTGCGCACTTAGCCGCACTGTGCTTCTTCTCCTAGATATAACATCTGTAAACTTAAGACCGATTTATCAAAGGATTTTGTACCACAATTTTAAAACACGCGAAAGATCGAAGAGCTTCGACCGAACACTATCTCAATAAGAACACATTCGCCTAATAACTTCAATTCACAATAGACAATGAGTTAACGGTTATTTTCCAAGAGATAAAGCAAGTCCGCTCTCTTACTCTCCATTTACTTAATGCCGACCATCGTGTGAGAATCATATTATTGTGATGCTCTGTGATTGCAAACAAAACAAAGCCGGCCGGCATTTGCCATGGGGAAAGAGCGAGCGTTAATGAAGTGAGCGAGCATAAGAAACTGGAAATGTGTGGAGACGAAATTAACGAACAGCGCAAGCAAAACAAACGCGATTGAAAGCGTTATCTCTGTTTCTCAGCTGTGCGATGAAGTAATAAATGGGCCGGGATCGCCGGCAGCCGACGGACGACACTCGATCGGCTCGGGTGAGCCGAACACTCGACGAATCCATCAGATTTATGTAAGTGCAAACAGATATTGTTTTTTGGGGTACCGAGGAAAACTTCTCGCTGCATGAAGTTCAGTTGCTCGCGACGAGCCATTCAGTGCGGTTGGATGGGCTCTGAAAAGAAATAAAGAAAAGAATCGAATAAAAAGTGAAATAAGAACAGTGGCAAAGATAAGAAAGTGGAATACATAAGATTGTGAACCGGAAGTGAAAACAGAAAGGACATTCATTGCTGCTGTAGGCCAGTGCGTGTGAAAGACAAAGAGAGAGTGTGTGTGCACAATGGGGCTACGAGTGGCCCCATGCAGTGCTATGGGCGTGGCCCTTGCACTGTGCCTGTATGTCGCACTTTGTAGTGCCGAACTGACGCCGCCATATTTTAATTTGGCCACTGGCCGCAAGATTCATGCAACTGCCACATGTGGCGAGGATACCGACGGACCGGAGCTCTATTGCAAACTGGTCGGCGCAAATACGGAAAATGATCATATTGACTATTCGGTTATTCAAGGACAGGTAGGATCCAATTGGAATATATACATATATAAATTTCTCTAATGCAGAATGAAAACTTTCAATGCATTTCATTTCATTCTAATTTATAGTATACATACACGCCACATGTGTTGAGCATTCAGATTTGAAAAACTATTTTTAAACATCAAACTAAAGTTTCGTCTGTATTTTTGACATGTGTTTTAGGTCTGCGATCATTGTGACCCCAGTATCCCGGAGAAGAATCATCCGCCAGAGAATGCCATTGACGGCACCGAGGCCTGGTGGCAGAGTCCGCCCTTGTCCCGAGGCATGAAATTCAACGAAGTCAATTTAACCATCAACTTCGAACAGGTAAACAGCAAGCGAAAGAAGAAAGGTGTAGCCAGAACAAAAGTAACAACAAAAAGGAAAAAGAGTAACACACACAAAAGAATCTGGAAAGAAGTCAATGCAATGTTCGAACTTCGAACAGGCACAGACTGAAACAAGCTGGGACAGGCACATTTAGACTCGAGACAGGCTCGTTAAATTAACGTTTTTAATGCGTTTTCATAACATTTTCGACGTGGTCGACTACAACTACAACACAACGACGACACAGCGAAAAATCTTGCTGAGCCGTGTTGGATTGTGCTGCTTCTTCGTCGTCATCATGTTGTGACTTGTTCCCTTTGGAGTTTGGGGTTATCAGCTCGCATGTGTTTGTATGGGTTGTCTCAGTTTACAAGCTCGCTTAGAAACCGTCCCAGAGCATTGACTTTTGTTCGTTTCGTTTTTTTTTTTTTGTCACAGCGATAAGCCATTGAATAAATTTTCTTAGTGTTTTCATCCAGCATGCGAATGAAAGCATACTGTGTTCTCCAAAGCTGATAGCAGCCAGTTGAAACTATATGCTGCCATACTTATCGCTTAAATGTCTTGAATTGTTCTATAAAAAACACTTTTGGGGTCACCCGTCTGTCTTATCGCACTTGCAACGGAAACACTCGGATCGTAAGCCAACAGAAAAACAGAAACTATCAAATTGTAGCATTTTTGTAGTATACATTTCAAATTGAGTTAAGAATTATTGTGTGTCTTGGCTGGGGAATGAAATGAGATCATCTAACATATGAAAATGCAACGCCTGCACATAATTCTTTAGCAGAAACGAGCTGCAATATTAATAGATTGCTTACGACAGCTAAAAAATTAGCTGGGAAGATATGCACATACAAGCTTTGTATGAGAGATCAGGGAAGAACTTAAAGCAACTATATTTGATCGAATGCCAGCTCCAGAATGATGCAAATTAAAAGACTGCATTTTAAAAAGCGCTATTTTTACTGAAGGTAATCGTTTTATGCCGATTTGTAGATCTACAAAATTATTCAAAGGGATATAAAATGCTCCCAACCCAACAAAATGATTTTCAAAGTCTTATTAACAGAACTGCAAAACTACACATGTTTACGCAAAAAAATCCCAAAGAGTATCTCAAGCATACGATCTCATATGCATATACTGTAGGTAGTATATACATACATACATACATATGTACAATGTTTGGTTCGTTTTCAATTGAATTCAAATTGAAAAGCAAACAGAAAACCGAAAAAATAAACAAACAAACGCACGCAGATAAATTCAGTACATTGAAGGAGAGCATGGAGTTAATTCTCTTCAATGATCTCATGCAACCTCTGTAGATACATACACACACATATTTACATAACTAAACACATAAACACACTCGCACAGTCGTCATATTGTGTGTGTACACAAGGCTAATAAATTTTAATGAATTTGTGCTTATGAGCAGACTAATTTCGAGTCTCCTAAGAGAAGATCTATTGCCCGAAGTAAGGAAAAAGAGTTAGTGCAAGAGGGAGGATTGAAAAGTACTCAAAAACACAGAAATAAAATACACACATATGTAATACATATATTCAAAAATATTTATAATAAAAGAAAGACCTAAAACAAAATTAAAAATAATACATATGTATAGGAAAACAATAAGAATATTTCAAAGAACAGGAAAAATATCGAAAAGATTAATAAAATATTATAGTAAAGAAAAATAAGAGTAAAAAATCTCAAGCAAGATCTAAAACAATTCAATTTATAAACAATTACAATTTAGCAAAGATTCCTTTAGTAAAAGACATATGGACTTAAGACAGAAAAACAAATCTAAACAAACTAAATAGTCAAATTGTAAAGCATATTTATCTTATACCAAATCAAATCGAGCATTACATTCCCCTCATTTTTATGCTCGCAGGAATTCCATGTCGCCTACTTGTTTATACGTATGGGCAACTCGCCGCGTCCTGGTCTCTGGACGCTGGAGAAATCGATGGATTACGGCAAGACCTGGATGCCATGGCAGCACTTTTCCGACACGCCTGCCGATTGTGAGACCTACTTTGGCAAGGATACTTATAAGCCGATTACGAAGGACAACGATGTCATTTGCACCACGGAATACTCAAAGATTGTGCCGCTGGAGAATGGCGAAATACCCGTGATGCTGCTCAATGGACGACCCTCGGCAACGAACTATTTCAACTCGACGGTACTGCAGGAGTGGACACGTGCCACAAATGTGCGCATACGTTTGTTGCGTACAAAGAATCTGCTGGGTCACTTGATGTCGGTGGCACGCCAGGATCCGACAGTGACGCGTCGTTACTTCTACTCGATCAAGGACATTTCGATCGGAGGTCGTTGCATGTGCAATGGACATGCGGACACTTGCGACGTCAAGGATCCCATCAGCCCGGTGCGCATACTCGCCTGTCGCTGCCAGCATGACACTTGTGGCATCCAGTGCAATGAGTGTTGTCCTGGCTTCGAGCAGAAGAAATGGCGCCAAAACACCAATGCACGTCCCTTCAACTGCGAACGTGAGTTGTGGTTTTTTTTCCTCTCATATCGAATTGATTCTAATTAGTATTTTGTCTGCCAATCTCAGCCTGCAATTGCCATGGCCACAGCACTGAGTGCAAGTACGATGAGGAGGTCAACCGCAAGGGTCTGTCCCTGGACATCCATGGGCACTACGATGGCGGCGGCGTCTGTCAAAACTGTCAGCACAACACCGAGGGCACCAACTGCAACAAGTGCAAGGCCAAGTTCTATCGCCCCCGCGGCAAGTACTGGAACGAAACGGATGTCTGCAGTCGTAAGTGGTCGATCAATTTGTCATTGTTGGATAGTATTAACATCTTATTTGCTTGTCTTGCTTGCAGCTTGCAATTGCGATCTTTTCTACTCCACGGGACACTGCGAGGAGGAGACAGGCAAATGCGAGTGCCGTGCCGCCTTCCAGCCACCCAATTGCGACTCCTGTGCCTATGGGTAAAGCATTTACAACAATTATTTAGACTATACAGAAGACTCGGTTTTATTCTTAGAAACTTGCAGAATATTTTCAGTAAATATTCTTTTAGCTAGCCGCAAATACTTTCTTGAATATTGTACCTCTAGTTGGCTAAAGGGTCTTCTTTATTTCTCCCCATTTCCTAAAAATGGGTGGCACATATATCAAAGTCTAGCACACTCGACTGCAGATTGCTTATTTGTTATTCTACCAACTGCTAAAGAGACCTCATCTGTCTTGGCCCCTCTGAAGTTTATACTTTTGATTGGCTTTTGCTGCAATTCATATGATCCTTTACTTGATCTTCTTTGATCCCCTAACCTTACATTAATGTTTTCACACTTTTACAGCTACTACAACTATCCGCAGTGCCGCGAATGCGAGTGCTACCTGAATGGCACCAATGGCTACAACTGCGAGGCGGTCAATGGCATTTGTCCCTGCAAGACGAACTTTGCTGGCGCCCTGTGCAAGGAGTGTGCCGAGTCCTACTATGGTTTCCCCGAGTGTAAGGCCTGCCAGTGCAACCAATTGGGCTCCATCAACAACGATTGTGATGTGGTATCCGGCAACTGCACGTGCCTCAGCAATTGGGGCGGCGCACAGTGCGAACGTTGCAAGGATGGCTACTACAACGAGCCTGTCTGCTCATGTGAGTGCTCTAATTATTATGTTATGCTTCAGATCATTGAAGATTTAGGTCAATTTCTTTGCAGATTGCGACTGCGATCATCTGGGCACCGAAGACGAGATTTGCGACAAGCAGTCAGGTCAGTGCGTCTGTCGTGAAGGATTTGGTGGTCCACGTTGCGATCGCTGCTTGCCAGGCTATTACAATTTCCCAATGTGCCAGCCCTGCAACTGCTCCACCACGGGCAGCTCGGCCAACACCTGCGACAACACCGGCAAATGCAACTGTCTGATCAACTACTCTGGCAAGCTGTGCAACATGTGCAGCGCAGGATTCTACAATTATCCCGATTGCTTACGTAAGTCCGAGAGCACTATGTCCTTTTTTTAACTTAAAAATGTCGATTTGTTAATGTTAAATGTTATGTGGAAATAATCAATTGCCATATTTCAAATTTACCTACAGCCTGCAACTGCGACGAACATGGCTCCGAGGGCGTCACCTGCAATGAGGATGGCTGCTTCTGGTAAGTGATGATGGAATCATGAAATGCAGACTCTATAGCTTGCTGTTCTTGCTTTCAGTAAGCCCAACTTCGATGGTCGCCAGTGTGAGCGTTGCAAGGAGTCGTTCTACAATTTCCCCGCCTGCGAGGACTGCAACTGTGATCCGGCTGGCGTCATCGATCAGTTTGCCGGCTGCGGCTCGGTGCCTGTCGGTGAGCTCTGCAAGTGCAAGGAGCGTGTGACGGGCAGGATTTGTAATGAGTGCAAACCGCTTTACTGGAATCTGACTATTAGCAATGGTGAGGGTTGCCAGGAATGTGATTGCTTCATAGATGGCACCATCTCCAGCCTAGACACTTGTGCCTCCAAGTCTGGCAATTGCCACTGCAAACCCCACACCACAGGACGTCGTTGCAATGAGTGTCGCGATGGTACCTTCGATCTGGATGCTGCCTCACTGTTTGGCTGCAAGGATTGCGCCTGCGATGTGGGCGGTGCCTGGTCAAACCAATGCGACAAGATGACAGGCCAATGCAAGTGTCATCCGCGCATCAATGGACGTGGCTGCACCCAACCCCTGACCACCCACTACTTCCCCACGCTGCATCAGTTCCAATACGAGTACGAGGATGGCTCACAGCCATCGGGCACCCAGGTGCGTTACCAATACGACGAAGAGGTCTTTCCGGGCTTCAGCAGCAAGGGCTACGCCGTGTTCAATGACATTCAGAACGAGGTGCGCAACGATGTCCATGTCTTCAAGTCATCCGTCTATCGCATTGTCATTCGCTACATCAACTCTAATGACAACAATGTGACAGCCAGCATACTAATCCAGTCCGACAATCCCCTCGAGGTGGATCAAAAGTAAGTAACTAATTGTGAATTTTCATTTTCAAGGTTTATGCCTGTCTGTCCGCCTGTTTATATTTAAAATAGCCCAGTTTTATATAACTATTGGCATTATAAATATGAACTATATACGAAGCATTCGATTTAGCTGACTATATGAGAAATATAGCTGACATCTTAAATTAAGACTGCATCCAAACTAGCTCTTCTGTGTTGAAGCTCTCTTAATTAATTCATGTTTAAGGGAACAATCGATCATTACTGAGATAAGAGCATTTTCATTCAGTTTCATTCATTATTTTTCACCTTTACCTTCCACGCTTAGTGTCAAGGTGCTGCTGCGTCCCACCAAGAAGCCTGAGTTTGTCACCGTCGCCGGACCGAAGGGCAACAAGCCCTCGGCCATTGTGCTGGACCCAGGACATTACACTTTCACCACGAAGGCGAACAAGAATGTGATGCTCGACTACTTTGTGCTGCTGCCAGCTGCCTACTATGAGGCATCGAAACTGACGCGTCACATTGCCAATCCTTGTGAGCTGGGCAACATGGAGCTGTGCCGTCACTATAAATACGCTTCCGTTGATGTCTTTGAACCAGCCACCATTCCCTTCGTTTTGAAGAACAACGATCAGCCTGACAAGCCCACCGAATTCTATAGCGATCCAGAGCATCTGGAGATCATCAGTCATGTCGGCGAAATTCCTGTGCTGAGCAACACACAGAAGGAACTGCATTACATTGTAGATGTGCCACATAGTGGTCGCTACATCTTTGTGATTGACTACATCAGTGAAAGGAACTATGCGGTGCCCTACTATGTGGAGCTGCGACTTGGCAAGGATGAGAACTCGCGCTCGAACGTCTATCTTTATCCGTGTCTGTACTCCACAATTTGCCGCACTCCCATCAATGACGATGGTCGCGAAAAGTCCTTCTACATCAACAAGGAAAATCTGGAACCGTTTACCATCTTTGTAAGTTGCTCCTTCGATAATTAGCTGAGTAAGCTGAACTAATTTGCCTACTCCTTTTACAGACGGACAGTGATGATGAACTTCGTGTACCAATCATTTCGGTCACTGCTATTCCCGTGGAACAGTGGTCCATTGATCACATCAATCCAAGTCCAGTGTGTGTGATCCACGATAAACAATGCGCCGCACCCAAGTTCCGTTCGGTGCCCGATTCCAAGAAGATTGAATTCGAGACGGATCACGAGGATCGCATTGCCCTCAACAAACCGCCTTATGCTGCCTTGGATGAGCGTGTGAAGCTCGTGCATTTGGATAGCCGACAAGATGGTTCGATTGTCATTGAATCGAAGGTTGCGGAACCAAAACGTTATGTCATCCTGGTCAAATACTATCAGCCAAATCATCCCAAGTACCAGGTGCTCTACACTCTGACCGCTGGCAAGAATCAATACGATGGAAAGTTCGATATACAGCATTGCCCCTCCAGCTCTGGCTGCCGTGGTGTCATACGTCCCACTGGCGATGATCAGTGGTTCGATATTGAGGATGACTTTAAGTTTACGCTAACAGTGAGTGCATTAAGCCTATTAGAAAACCCAGTTCTAATTTGATCCGTTTACAGAACTCTCGCTCTCAAGGCGTTTGGTTGGATTACTTAGTGGTTGTGCCATTGGATCAATACAACGACGATCTGCTTGTGGAAGAGACCTTTGATCAGACCAAGGAGTTCATCAAGAACTGCGGCCAGGATCATTTCCACATCACCCACAATGCCAGCCAATTCTGCCAGAATGCCGTCTTCTCGTTGACTGCCGACTACAACAGCGGCGCATTACCCTGCCTCTGTGACTACGCGGGATCCACCAGCTTCGAGTGTGATCCATTCGGTGGTCAGTGCCAGTGCCGCAAGAATGTCATTGGACGCCAATGCACTGCTTGTCGACCAGGCTTCTTTGGTAAGGCAGTAAGGCCTGAAATTTAAGTATGCGAAAGAGTCTATAGTTTGCTTGTTAATTGTTCTCAGGTTTCCCGGATTGTAAGGCTTGCGATTGCCCAAGCGTTGCCATGTGTGAACCGAATACGGGTGAATGCCAGTGCCCCACCAATGTGATTGGTGCTCTGTGCGACAAGTAAGTAGACTCTCCAAACTCTCTGCTTTCCGCTCTTCCTTATTACCCCTCCTTGGTCTCCTACATCTTTCCTATACAATCTTTTCCTTAACCTTTCTTATTCCTTTTCCTATCAATCTTGTCTCCTCGCCTTAAACTTCCTACTCCTCCTTTGTTTTCCCTCCTTCTGTTTGCTTTCCTTACTAACTACTTCCTTGTATTCCACCTCTTTGTTATTTCTTTATCTATTTATCTACCTATAAAAGCTACTCTAAAGAGTCAAGGGCCGCCCTTAAATCGATTTGCACTCATCGCAAATGTCTCATTTCAGGTGCGCACCGAATACTTATGGCTTCCATCAGGTGATTGGCTGTGAAGAGTGCAACTGCCACTACATGGGCATTGCCAATGGCAACCAACAGTGCGACATGTTCAACGGATCCTGCGAGTGCCGCGACAACATCGTTGGCCGAGCCTGCGATGGTTGTGCCAATGGCTTCTACGAGTTCCCCCGGTGCACCCAATGCAGCTGTCATCAACCGGGTACTGAGCTGGAGGTATGCGACAAGGTGGATGGTAGTTGCTTCTGTAAGAAGAACGTGGTGGGCAGGGACTGCGATCAGTGCGTGGAGGGCACCTACAATCTGCAGGATAGCAATCCCGAAGGTTGCACCACTTGCTTCTGCTTTGGCAAGACCTCACGCTGTGACAATGCCTATTTGCGTGTCTTCAATGTCAGCCTGATGAAGCATGTGTCCATCAACTCGGCCGACTTCAATGAGAACAACATTGACTTTGAAATGTGGGATGTAACCCAACAGGAATTGGTGCTAAATGAGACAACGCTGCAGGCAGACTTTACCACACGGGAGGTGAACGATCAACGTGTCGCCTACTTTGGCATGCTCGACTATCTGCTCAATCAGAACAGTCACATCTCTGCCTATGGCGGAGATTTGGCTTACACCCTCTACTTTACCTCGGGCTTTGTGGGCAAGTCGATTGTCGCACCGGATGTCATACTGCTGAGCAGTAACAAGGTTCTGGTGCATCAGAGCTACGAGCAACCCAGCAGCAATCTGGTGTTCAAGAATCGCCTGAAGATGATCGAAAGCAACTTTATGACACTGGCGGGTAAGCCCGTTAGCCGTGCCGACTTTATGATGGCCCTGCGAGACCTCAAGACGATACTGATACGTGCCAACTACTGGGAGCAAACACTGAACACCCAACTCTCCGATGTCTATCTGACGCTGGCCGACGAGGATGCCGATGGCGAGGGAGAGTATCAACTGCTGCCCGTCGAGCATTGCCACTGTCCGGCCGGTTACAGTGGACACTCTTGCGAGGATTGCGCACCGGGCTATCATCGTGTGGACAACGGACCCTATGGCGGCTACTGTGTGCCCTGCGAGTGCAATGGCCATGCCGAGACCTGTGACTGTGCCACCGGCATCTGCAGCAATTGCCAGCACTCGACACGTGGCGATCATTGTGAGCAGTGCGTACCGGGCTATTATGGCAATGCCACCAATGGCACACCACATGATTGCATGATCTGTGCCTGTCCGCTGCCCTTCGATTCGAATAACTTTGCCACCGGTTGCGAGATCTCCGAGTCCGGCAATGAGATACACTGCGAGTGCTTGCCCGGCTACACGGGACCACGCTGCGAGTCATGCGCCAATGGCTTCTATGGTTCGCCCGAGACACCTGGCGATGTCTGCAAGCCCTGCGAATGCTCCGGCAACATCAATCCCAGCGAGCAAGGCTCTTGCGATACGCGCACTGGCGAATGCTTGCGCTGCTTGAACAACACCTTTGGCATGGCCTGTAATTTGTGTGCACCTGGATTCTATGGCGATGCGATCAAGTTGAAGAATTGCCAGAGCTGTGACTGCGATGATCTGGGCAATCTCGAGTGTGATCCGTATGAGGGCAAGTGCAAGTGCCATGAGAATGTTATTGGCGAGCGCTGTGATCGCTGCAAACCCGATCATTATGGCTTCGATTCCGGCACTGGCTGCCGCAGCTGCGACTGCGGTGCCGCCTCCAACTCCACGCAGTGTGACATCCACACTGGACACTGTAAGTAACAAAGTTTTAGTTTCTATTAATCTGCCAACTAACTGAGGCAACTTCTTGTGGTATTTAGGTCACTGCAAACCCGGTGTAACTGGACGTCAATGCGATCGTTGTGCTGTGGACCACTGGCAGTACAGCAAGGACGGCTGCATGCCCTGCAACTGTAACCAGGGCTACTCTCGCGCCGGCACCGGCTGCAATCCCCAGACCGGACAGTGCGTCTGTCTGCCAGGCGTCATTGGCGATCGCTGCGAGGCCTGTCCCAATCGCTGGGTGCTCACCGAGGATGGCTGCATGGAGTGCAACAATTGCCATCATGCACTGCTCGATGTCACCGATCGCATGCGCGATCAAATCGATGGTGTGCTGCAGGACTTCCAGACCGTGACCATGGCATTCTTTACCAGCCAAAAGCTCAACTACTACGATACGCTGGCCGATGAGTTGGTGCCCAAAGTGCAAGCCATGGATCCCAACAGTGTTAATCTGTTGCCATCGCGTGAGCTCAACAGCGAACTGGAGGCCAGCAGCAAAGCCTATGCCAAGCAGGTGAATCAGACGCTCAGCAATGCCCTGGACATACGTCAAAGATCCGGTGTGCTGCTACGCAATGTGTCCGCCGTCCATGAGGAGGCCCTGAGCAGCGTGGAGCAGGCCAGAAAGGCTATTGCCGCTGTGGATGCACTCTCGCAGAATCTGGAAGCAACTGCGACGACAAAGAGTGGCGCTGCCTTGGAGCAGGCACAGCACATACTCGATCAGATCAATGGCACACAGATTGAGCTGCGGTCCAATGAGCTGGTGCTGGACAAGGCGCGTCAGCTGTACGATGAGGTTGGCACACTGATCGAACCGATTAAGCAACAAAACAGTAGTCTCAATACTCTAAAGAACGACATTGGTGAGTTCAGCGACAAGCTGGAGGATCTCTTCAATTGGAGCGAGCAATCTCAGACGCAGTCCAGCGATGTGGAGCGTCTAAATGTGGCCAACAAGCGTGCCTACGATAATTCCAAATTCGACACGGTCTCCGAGCAGGAGCAGGAGGCCGGCAAGAACATCAAGGAGGCGGGCAATTATTTGATCAATGGCGAGTTGACGCTCAATCAAATTGCCAGTAAGTTGGACAATCTGCGCAGTGCACTCGAGGAGCTCAAGGAGGTCAACAAGGGCGTCGATGTGTATCTGCCGGTACGCGATGAGGAGCACAATGAAGCCGACGCTCTTGCCCTAGAAGCCGAGCAGCGGGCCGCTGAGCTGAAAGTGCGTGCCGCGGATCTGGCCAATCAGTACACGGATATGACCGCCCACGCAGAGCCAGCGATTCAGGCATCCACCGCCTATTCAGACATTGTGAGCGCCGTCGAGGCAGCCGCACAGTTGAGTCAGGATGCCATCACGGCAGCGGAGAATGCTTCCGATATACGCAACGGCATTGAGGAGCGTGCTGGCAAAGCGGACGTGGAGTCTGCGGACTTGTTGCAGAAGGCACGCGAAGCTCTGCGCAAGGTGCAGGCTGATCTGGAGCCGCGACTCAATGGATCGGCTGGTAAAGTTGAGGAAATCTCGCAGCTGAATGCCGCCACCGAGGATCAGCTCAAAGAGATTAACATTTTGATCAGGAAATTGCCGGCTGAAACGCAACGTGACATGTGGAAGAATTCCAACAATAATGCCTCCGATGCGCTGGCTATTCTACAGAATGTACTGGAGACCCTGAAACCGGTTAGCGGTCAGACGCCCAAGGAGCTAGAGAAGGCGCAGAACATTAGTCGTGATATTGACATTACCAACAAGGACGTCTCCCAGGCCAACAATCAGCTCGACAACGTTGAAATTGCGGTGCCCCGACTCATGGAACTGGCCAACGAAATTGAGGATCAACAGCAACGTGTCGGCGAGCAGAGCCAAAAGCTGGGACGGGACATTGAACATCTGAAGATGCAGATTGAGGCAGCGCGCAGAAAAGCCAACAGCATTGGTCTGGGCGTTCGATTTACGCCCAACACAGTGCTGGAACTGAAGACCCCTGAGAAGACGCCATTGCTGGCCACCAAGACAAAACTGTCGACGTACTTCAGGACCAACGAACCCAATGGCTTTTTACTCTATTTGGGCAACGACAACAAGACGAGCCAAAAGAACAATGACTTTGTGGCACTGGAGATTGTCAACGGGTATCCAGTGGCCAACATTGATTTGGGCAATGGACCAGAGCTTATCACCAGCGATAAATATGTGGCCGATGGCCAGTGGTATCAGGTGATCTTTGATCGTGTCGGCTCCAATGCCAAGCTCATCATACGTGAGCAGCTGCCCAACGGTGTGGTGCAGGAGCACAAAAAGTCTGCTTTCCTGGAGGGTTCCAACAATGTGCTGCATGTGGATCGCAATAGTCGTCTGTTTGTGGGCGGCTATCCGGGGCCCTCGGACTTTACGGCTCCCGATGACATACGTGCAAGCTCGTTCCGTGGTGACATTGAGGATCTGCGCATTGGTGACGAACACGTTGGCCTCTGGAACTTTGTCTATGGCGAAGAAAACAATCAGGGCGCCTACGAACGTAACGTCATGGTTGATCATAATCCTATCACGGGTTTGCGCTTCAAGGGCAACGGATTTGTTCAATTGAAGGCATCGCCCTACAACTTCAAGACACGCTCGAGCATTCAGTTCCGCTTCAAGGCCGCAAAGGATGCCAAGAATGGTCTGCTCTTCTTCTATGGCCGCGACAAGCACTACATGTCTATTGAGATGGTCGATGGCGCCATCTTCTTCCGCTTTAAGCTGGGCAATGGCATGGTCTCTTCGGGTAGCCAGGATCGCTACAATGACAATGAATGGCATACTGTTCTTGCCGATCGCGAAGGCCGTCGCGGTCTGCTCAAGGTCGACGATGTGCTGCTCTTCCATGAGGAGGCACCCGCCGATGCCGATGCGGAAATGCACAGGCTAAAGTACATGTACTTTGGCGGTTTCCCCGGACGTCGCAATCACTCCGAAATTGTCGAGAACAACTTTGATGGCTGCATCGATGAAGTGGCCATCTCTGGCTATCGCGTTGATCTGACACAGTACGTTAATGGCACTGGCGTGGTTGAGGGTTGTCCCGATAAGTTCTCCACCTCGTTATCGTATGCTCCACATGAGCATGGCTTCCTGCGCATTGCCAATGTGTCCTCGGACAACGATTTTTATGTGGTCATGGCCTTCAAGACACGTCAGCCCAATGGTGTGCTCTTCTATGCCGCCAATCATGACCAGAGCTCTAACATTGGTCTAACGCTACACAATGGCTACTTGACGCTGCGCAGCATGGGCAACGAACTGGTTGTGGATGAGCAGCGCTACGATGATGGCGAGGATCATATTGTCACTGTGACTCACGATGCCAGTCAACTGCGACTCAATGTGGACGACATGCACGAGAAACGGTAAGTCGACCTCTAGCAAACATCAACAAAAGTACTCAAACTTAACGTAAGAAGTATAAAATGTTTATGTTATTTCATTTCGATTAACAGCGGTTTCACAGAATCTATGAGTATCGTATTTCTAATAACAGCCTTTTAATAACAGTGTCTTAACAGTTGTCAAAATTGAAATAGAGCGTAAAGTGCTTTCTGTTAAGCGCCCCTAACAGAAGCTGTGTTATCGAAATCGAGCCTAAAGTTCTTTCAATTCGATTAACGTATTAACGTGTAGACTTTCTTTTAATCGAAAATACTTGAGCTAAAGTGTGAAATAGTATTAATTAAACGTCTATGTTTGACATGCATACTTCATCCTCAGTTTGTGGAAGCCACCCACACCACTGCAGATCAAAGGAGGCGACATCTTCTTTGGCGGTCTGCCAGATAACTACATACCCCCCCGGGGAGTCATCTCGAATCTTGCCTACTTCGTTGGCTGCATCGAAGACGCCACTGTCAACGGAGAGATCATCAACTTTGCAGACAGCGCAGAGCGCAAGAACGGCAACATCAACGGTTGTCCTCAGGACATACTTGGTAAGCTGCCATTTTGAGATTCTTCTTTAGTCCAAACTAATTCACTTCATCTTTAGCCTATGAGCCTGACTTGCTGCCCATCTACTATCCCTCGGGTGCCAATGAGCTTGAGCCACCTGCACCAGCTAGAATCCCCGATAGCGGCGATACCTTTGTTGCCCCCGAAACAACAACATCCACAACAACAACAACAACCACCACAACGACAACCACAGCACCTCCCACCACCACTCCAGCGTCCACAACCCCCGCACCACCCACAACCACCACAGCAGCACCGCCAGTGGTTATTCCTGAAGAGAAACCACTGCCACCACTGGGACCACCCACAACACATCATCCGCTGGTGACCAAACCACGTCCAGAGCTCAACCAGCCCACGGATCCGCGCTGTAAGCTGCCCGTGAATCCAAACTATGATGTGGACTTTGTGGAGTCTGGCTATCGCTTCTATTCGCTGCAGGATCAGCGTCTGGAATTCCACTCGCTGCCTGTGAAGCTAAAGAAGCATTACGACATCAGCATCTCGGTGCGCACCAGCTATCCGAATGGTGTGCTCTTCTATGTGGGCAGTCAGGTGGGCGATTTCATTATCGTCTATCTGCTCGACGGAATTGTGCATCATCATGTGCACGTGGGCGCCACCATCGATGCAAAGGTGTCCACTGAGGAGCACATCCTGGATGGCGAATGGCATACAGTGGAATTTATGCGCACCACTCATAGGATTAGCCTGGCCATCGATGGCAAGGAGCAGCCCAATGCCGTTGAGCTCAACAGTGAGCGCAGTCCGCCGGCCATGAACATTTCGTTCCCTGTCTATGTTGGCGGTTATACTAAATATCTGGAGTCGGACATCAAGAGCATTACAACGTTGACTGGTCCTACATCCTACTACAATGGCTGCCTGCGAGACATTAAGTTGAATGGCAAGGCATTGGAGACAGTGCCAATGGTGCATCGGGTGGTGCCCTGCACGGATCAAGTGGAGACCGGTGTTTTCTTCCACCAGCCCACGGGCTATGTGAAGCTCTTCGAGCGCTTCTCGGTCGGCTCTGAGATTCTAATCAATTTCGATTTCCGACCACGTGAACCAGATGGTCTGCTCTTCTCAGTGCACGGCAAGAACTCGTACTTGATTCTCGAGCTCGTGGACAACACGCTCTGGTTTACAGTCAAGTCGGATGCCAAGAATACCGTCGTGGCCAATTACACGCTGAATGACAACGCCAGCTTCTGTGACGGCAAATGGCGCAATGTGCAGGCCATCAAGTCCAAGTTTGTCATCACCATTGCCGTGGACTATGTCAGCTCGCAACCGGGCGTGGGCAATGAGGGATCCGCGGTGACCAAGACGAATCGTCCATTGTTCATGGGCGGTCATCATGCGTTCCAGAAGGCGCCGGGCATCAAGACCAAAAAGACATTCAAGGGTTGCATCAAGAATGTCCAAATTAACAAGAAGGATGTGGTCATAATGCCCCATCTAATCTTTGGCGACATCTGGCAAGGAGTTTGCCCTATCAACTAGGTTAGACGACCTCAGCGAAATTCCCACGGACAAACGCGACAAACATTTCCCGATTTATATGAAAAGTTAGCCAACGTGGAAAGATGACATCTGATTACGACTAAAGGACAACGAACGAACAAATCCCACTACGAACAAATATCTCGACGAACTGTTTTCAAAGCTGAAAGTTCTGAATTTCTTAAGCTTCCAGCACAGCTGCTCGTCGTACAAATATCTTCTATAATTGTGCCAATTTATTAAATCAACAGAATTTCTACTATATTGATAATTATCTTGAAAACTTGCCTTAAATAAATATCAAATCAAGCATAAAGTAAACACTACAAACTTTTTCTATTATTTCACTTCTTTTGACAGGAATTAACAGAAACTCTCATTAACAGTGACAAAAAGGCTCTGTTAATACTATGTCTGTAATAGTATTATGTTATCGAAATTGAGCTTCAATTCGAATAACAGAATGTGTACTTCCTGTTGGTCGCCGATATTTTAACTAAAGTTTAAAATAGGATTAATTAAACAAATCTATATACGAATTTTGACGATTATTATGTTTTACATACATATTTATTTAGTTTTCCCGATTAGTTTACACAAGCTTTAGCATTTACCAGAACGGCAATAGAGTGCTGCAAGTTCTGCAAATTTCTCTATTGTCACTCCCATATTATGCTTTAACATATTCAAATTGTGTGTAAAGAATTTGTTATATCAATGTATACATATATTCAGTAAATATTTTGTTGTAAATTTGTGTGTCGTATTGATAGAGTAGTTAGTGTGGAGAAGTTTTGTTAAAAAGGAAAAGTTGGATAGCAATTGTAATGCGCAGATGTGCCTAACGAAGTATTCCATTGTTTGTCTTGGTGTGTGTGTGTGTGTTTTTGTGTGCTTTGCCGGTGTGCTGGTTATGACTGTGATTAGGTATTGGTAAGTGGATGAGTGTGTTAGTTGTAAATGAATGGAAATTAAAATTTACTAATTTGCTTAAACGAGCATATCGAATGAGAACCTAGCTTTGTTTTAATCTTAATAATATATAAATATATTTTTCTATGTGTGTGTGTAATGTCTGCGTGTGTGTGTGTGTGTCTGTGTGTTGTATAGTTGTTGTTGTTGCTTTTTATTTAATTTATTTATTTATTTCATAATCTTTTTCTGCTTAAACGCTAATCACTAAGATCACCCGAGAGAGATACAAACGCACGCGAACGCGACCGAAATTCCGCGATGAATTCGGTTTAAGGTACAACGAAATCACGATTTTTTTTCATTTAGTTATTTTAGTTTTGCTTTTGCTTTCAGTTATATATTTATGCTTGATTGCTTTTTTATTGGGGACTCGGGGGCGAAAGTCCCGTATTGTTAGTTAAATATGCATATATGTACATATATACTCATTATACATTTTGTATTTACCGCGACGCGAACGAACGACCCGAATTTACATTATTATCACACGTTCCCCCTGGTTGGTTTTCTTGTTTTTCCTCCGAAATATAATTAATACTATTACTTAGATTTACTTGGTTTTTTTGAGTTCTTTAGTTCTGCTTCTTCATCGTTTTCTTCTTGTTATACTTTTTATTTTAGTTTATTTTAAGTTGTTTTTTGTTTTGATCCGCGACAATTTCAAAGACTTTTGTTTTCCATTTAGTAGTACAATTTACACCTAATCGTTAAAAATTTTGTTCTGTACAAACAACAAGATAAATAATATGAAAGGTAACAACTAAGTATACAAAAGTCTGAAAAAATTAATTAAATATGCTCCTATACAAAATTATATAATACTTTAAAAAGTGATCAGTCAATGGGTTGCTTTGTTGTTTTTGTTGTTGTTGTGTTTCGTTACATTCTTCATTTTGCACAAAATAAATATCATTTTATTTAGCATAGCATATTCAACGGAATTCTAATCTCAATTTAACTTTGTTTTTCGTTTTCTTTTTTATTTTTAATTATAACAAAAACTTTAAAAACAAAAGTAATTAAAAAAAAAACAATCTAATCTGTATATAGCATATAAATATCATGTCTCGTATACAGTATATAAGTAAATTTGTATCAGTAACAGTTGCACTATTATTATTATTTATACGTTTTTCTGTTTGTTTTATTACCCGACGATATACGACGATTTACGAATTACGAATTACGATATACGATACGAACGAACGAGCGACGATAATACGCGAACGCGACCGCGAACCGTTAAAACCCGAAACGCGATTTTCAATTGTTTATTATGGAAAGTGTTGGGTTTTGTTTTTGTGAAACTGATTCACTCATTCTATAGAATTGAACGGAGTTTTTCTTTTTATTTATCAGTCTTTGTTGATATAAAATATTTGTTTGATTTTTACTGAAATTGATTTTGAGTGTGATTTTGATTTCGATTTAACATTTCACAATTTACCCAACGACTTCTTTTTGTTTGATTTAATTACCGATTTTGCTTTGAATTACTTGTATCATATTATATCAGATTAGAATTAACGCGAGACGAATCGCAATATTAGTTATAAATTAGAAATAATAATTACCAATAATTAGCCGTAAGTAAACACAGTATATATCAGCATATTCAACTGGTGAGTTGGAGGTTTTGAGAGTGTGTGTGGGTAGTATTATAATATATGTAGTATGGTTTTGGCTTGTGTTTATCTATTCATATATAGCACTGGATCCGGTTAAGTACGGCCGGAACACACATGTAAATATTTTCTAAGTATTACTTTGTTATACGATCTATAGAAGCGGACAGACAAATCCAATCCAAATTCAATTCAACGAATCCTATTAGTTTAGCGTTATAGCTACAGTTTGTATCGGATAAATTTACTTCTATATATGTATATATATATATATATATATATATATATATATATATTGTGGTTTTGTAGTTAGTTATATGTATTGTGTTTGTGTATGTGTGTGTATAGTTTGACTTTATAAGTTGAATTTCCAAATATTGTTGTAAATGTAAGATTAAGAAACATTCGAATGTGCATCGAATCAGCTAATATATATATATATAACATCGGTCTGCTACTGTGCTTACTCTAAATTTAAAGACGACGACACGCTTACTCGCATACTTGAACATAATTGTCTAGTTAATAAGTTTGCTTATGTGGGTGGATGTTGTGGTATGTGTGTTCTGATGTGAGACCACCTTAGATTTGGTACATGGTAACCAGACGTTCGGCCAGAGTTGACGGGAATTGTTCAACAAATCGACGCCAATTCTCCTCACCCACTTGTGTCTTGAAGCCGTGCAGTATCTATATATATATGGATAAACAGTTGTTGCATTAGGTAACGTTTATTAGGGAACAATTACACACCTTTTGTATCATCTGATGCAGATCCTGAGGCGGACTAACCCATGAGGCAATCGCATCGCAGAAGAATATGAAATCAGGCACAACGCCAGCGGGATTCACTGTGATCATGTGACACATTCCCCTAAAGGCCGAGTCCTTTTCATCATTATCTCGTATGTGGCGCAGCGACGTGCACCTATTTAAATTTATAACAGGAATAAATTGAAAGGATTAAATATCAACGATTACCACACTGAGCATGCCACAGGCAAACACTCAACAAAATATTTAAAATTCGAAAAGAAAAAAAATTACAAATTACGAAGAAAAAAAAAGAAGAGAAGATTAACACAAATTAATTTAGTAGTTGCTTGTGTTTGGATATAAGCAAAATTTGAGTTAGGATAAAAGTAAATGCAGAATAGTAGTAAAAAGTATAAGCTATTTCATAATAAATCGTGTTACACACCACTGTCGTACAAATTCGGGCAAATAAGGAGCCACTTCAACTGGGCACACATAACCTAGACGACCGATTGTTATTGCTAAAAGAACAGAAAAATATAAATAAATCAACTGAATAAATTATATTACATTTATTGTACTTGTATTTGTATTAGCACACCAACATTTACCAAATGCATATAATAATCGTATGAGTGTGTGTGCGCGTGTGTATGCGTATGAATTGTCATTGTTGTTGTTGCAGTTGTTGCTCTACATGCAACGTTGAATGAATGATATGGGAAACAAATGTTTAGGATTTTACGCGCATACATATGTAAAGACACATACATACATATACACATACATACAGACGAGTATAATTATTAATTATCCATCTATATATAGAAGGGGCATGTTGATATTAGCAGTACTCACCTGTATTTTCCAGCAGCGTTTTGGGCGTGTTTGGGCGATTGATGATGATGAAGAGATCGGTTAGTACAAGGTGTATGTACTGCTTGGTTTCCTCACCTAATTATAACATAAACAAACATGCTCTTTAAATAGTACAAGAATCTTTTTCAGACTACAAATTTGTTTTATCTAATTAAATTTGTTCTGTTTCTTACCCAATTTCATGCAAATCTCGCCAATTGCCCAAGTTGCATTGTTGCACACCGAAATGAAATCGGGATTCAAATTTTGACCCAATATCGGAAAGAATTCAGCCATAAAGGGGTGCACATGCGGAAAACATGCCTTGGTCAGATCACCCAGCAGAGCAAACGAGGATTGTCGCACCTATTGAATAAGCATAAATATTGAGAAATGCGCTTCACAATATTGTTTCATGCCACCACTCACTTCAGGCAGCACATCCTGCATGCACTGGTAAAGCAGATGCATGATGTTGCTGTTGGCCACCAGGGTCTCGATGTGTCGATCCAGACCTTCAGCCAGGCCGGACAACAGATCCAGGGCAACAATCATGCGCTCTTTATCGGGATGATCGAAAGAGTGATTCTGCTTGCAGAGCTGCGAAAAGTTAATCAAAATAGTTTAGAAATTCATAGTGATGAGGCAGTGAGTAACTACCATTTCCTGATTGATAGTCTGCTCGATTAGGGATATGCATCTTCGGTAGACGGGATCGCAGTAGGGTAGAAAACCTGATTGCAGCGCTGTGGCAATGCTGGACAGGCATTCGAGTAGTGGAAACAGATCCTTGTCATCGTCTTTAAGCAAATTCCACTTGTCAATCAGTGGCGGCATCAGTATATCAATATATTGGGGTTTGTTCAAATGATGACCCACAGAGTCTGCCAATGTGCCCACGGCATCGTACAAGATCAGTAAGTTCTTGTGCTGATACTTGGAAAAGGCGAAAACAAGCGTCTTTAGTATGTATTCCAAGTAGGGCACCAGTTCGGTGCATGCCTCTTCTTCGAGTGTGGCAAATGCCGAGCAGGCGGCCTCCTGCACCCGCTTATTGGAGTCCAAGATGCGTTTCAGCAGCTCCTCCATTAGAGGCTTTAGATATTGATCATGTGGCTGGCTGACAACCCAATTAGCATAACGCGACAGCGTCCAGCAGGTAATAGAGCGCACCAAAGCTTTCTTGTCGGATAAGCAACTGATTAGATAGGGTATTAATTCGGGCAAATGTTGAATCATGCCCTCCATGCAGCCTTCGGCAATGGCGCCGAGTGCCAGAACGCCGCTCTCTTTGATCACCCATTCCTGGTGGAACAACGTGTCCTTCAGGATGGGCAGCACAATTGGCAAACAATCCTCGCGGAAAACATTGGCCAATACATCAAGGGCGGCGGCACTGCACTTGCGCAAATTCCATTCAGATAGCGAGCTATCATCGTCCAGGCCATCATCGAATTCATCATCATCATCCTCACCGCCAGCTGCTTGACTGGCCTCGCCACTTTTAATGGTGTGTGTGCGGGATTTGTGGAAACGCGGACGTATGTCCTCCTCACGATCTGGCACCATATCATCCTCCTCTACATTGCCCTTGAGCAGTATAATATCAATTTCGGAGTACCTCATGCCCCGCACCAGCACTGGCGCCAGCTGAAGCAAGTATGGTGCCAGCACGTCCTTGCAAATACTTTGCTCCGCAAGGGACAACCAAAACTCTGAAGCCTCCAGAGCCACACCCTCATCAGAGTCCTGTGTGCGCAGCAGCATATACTAAACAACAAGATAAAGGTGAATACATGCATCGATTACATGCAGGAAGTGATTCGGAAACTTACCTCGATAATCTGCGACATGTGTGGCATTAGTCTGTCCATGCGCACTTCGAGCAGCATTACCAGACCATGGCAGACATTTTTGCGCACCTCATGATCCTCGTCCGACGATAAATTAAACAGATTCTCAATGAACGCATCAATGTGCAGCATTAGCGCCTGGGATCGATTGATAATGAACTGATTAATACATGCAATTGCATGCGAGCGTATCTTAGGGCTGTTGTGTTTAAAGTACTGCAAGAACTTGGGTATCATCACGTTCAGTGGCCTGTTGAGTGCAGCCGAGTCCAAGATTTCTGCCGAATCCTCGCATATCTTTTGCAGCGCACTAAATGCACCTTCGCACACATTGTAGTCCTGATTGTCGAGCATATCGCAGAGCGATGGCAGCAATTGTGGCCAATTCTGTAGGCCTGCATTGCTGGCTATTGTGGTTATCAATATGCCAACGGTAGCGCGTATCAGGGGTGAAGTATCGCCAACAGCTTGCAGGCACTCGTGTTTAATGTACTCGACAATTTCTGGCTGCAGAGTGGTGCCGTGCATGCGTATGTTGTTCTTTAGGATTAGGCCGCTCAGGGAGCGTGTAGGCTCGTCTTCTGTTTTCAATTTAGTCAGCACATAGATCAAATAATTGTTGAAGTCTGGGTATCGATTAAATTCCTCCAATTTCTGTTGAATCACACGTTACAAAAGTAATATGAGATTTTGTTTATTCAATTGCATTTTGCTAATTATATAGATATTTATTTATAATATTTATGTATAGTCTTGCTTACCATTTGCACTGCCATTTGAGTTGCTGTGTCGGGTGACTGAGATTCTTTTAAGATCGAAATGATCTGCTGCAGTCCTTCTGCCTGCGGTTCCCACGTCATTGTTAGGCTGTTTAGATGAGATGCTGCAAATGCGAATATTACGATTAACAAATTAATTATTATTCCACCCCACCAACCGCATAAACCAACCCCACCCACAAAATCAAATTCTAAGCGAGTTGAACGCCCTCTTAAAGGGTAGTACGAGTCATTTTGTCCGAGGCCATCTACACATACACTCACTCAATCACTCAAACACACATACGCACACATGCTCAGTTATACAGAAGACAGCGTGAAAAAAACACATAATGTAATAACTACTTGAAGCTTGTCGCTGCCGCCATGTTCTTTGTCTTCATTTTAGCATTTGTAAACTACTTGCTTAACTAGCATTTGTTTACCAGTTCGGAATTACCTTCAATAGTTGAGGACGTGTGTTAAAACTAATTTTGTTGGATAGATATACTTGATAAACCCCTTAGTTTTCTCCTTTTCACTCTTTTTTGCCCAGACAGATGAAATTTTTTTATATGGTGCCTTGCGTGCAAGGTGACCGTAAGTAAGTTCTTAGGAATATACTATTTTACATTGTATCATATACCAAGATACCATATCACAATTATACATGTTATATTTCCTTCTTTTTATTAAAAACTAAAGAAAATCTTGAGCATTTTTAAGGCATTCGCATGTATACTTCAAATTCATTAAATGTTAATTTTTTGCAAGTCCAAAAATTATCTGAAAACGGAATATAAAAATGTAATGGTCACACTGTAAGAGAATGTACAACAACAGGGTCTTAGAATGTTTAAAGCTATTGTGAATAAAATTATGTTCACTGGAAAAATGGTGAACGACAAGCACCAATTAAGGTAAATAAAGAAATATCTATGTTAAAAAGTATTGATACGAAAACTCATTTTGCATAAAATTATATTTTCGCATATTAAAATTACCCTCTGATTCGTAAACCCAAGTGTTTACCAGATAGCTGCCAATTAATAACATTTAACTGCTTTGCAACACGGCATTGTCTTTTTTAGAGTGACCATCTTTGGTATATTAGAATTAAATTAAATTATATTGTTTCATTTAATTCGGTTATTCTGGATTAAAATTAAGTATACATTTTGTGCCGAAAAAGAACCGCAAGAAATTTTTTGTAAATGACAAAATTAACAATGAATTATATTAATGGTAACGATGAAAAAAGATCAACTTTGTGAAAACAAAAAAAAAAAAAATAGTTTACTTATTCATTAAATTTAATTAAACTATTTTCATCCATGAACTTCATGGATATTATTGTAGGCAAAGTGATGGTGTCGATTTCAAGTGAATTCAATTTGTTGGAGATCCGAATGCAACCGCCACATGAAAGTGAAAGCAAATGTCTAAAAGCCAAGGCGGCTTTAATGCGATCTGGAAATGATTTGATAAACTTATTCGCATCAATTGTTTTTTGATCAGGATTCTTATGCCATATAAGAAGTAAATCCTTCATAATGCTTAATGAATCAAAATTATTTTCTTTATAGCTCCTGATGTTCTCGAGTACATTGTTATTATTATTGATGCAGCGGTGATGTGGCTCGAGAGCATGTGGTAAGTTATTATCAGAGCACATTGATGGTTGCAATTCGGGCTGTACATAGTCACCTAATTGGTGTATTATTTCACTATTATTTAATATATTGCTGGCGAGAGCATCACTGTAATCATCACCGAGTATTGATCGAAGTGTGTACTCGCAATCCACTTCTTTTTTCTCATTGGTCATCTGAGCACATCCTGTCAAAAGATTTGGGAAAAGATGACTCTGCCTAAAGTCGTTCAGTAAGCTAATACCCTGCATAATTTTGTTAGGTTTTTGATACGGTGGATATATAATATTTATGTCTCTATTATTCTTATCCTTATTACAGAGCTGCTTGCGCGACAGCTTAATAAATTTATCTATCTTCAGTTTAAATTTGCGTAAATTTCTACGTTTGAAACGCACAGTAGTAACAGTATTTGGACAAGACGTTGAAATTGGTGCTGGTGGATCCTCAATGTGGTCAATATCTTGAAAAATATTGAGCACTTGAGGATTTTCATGGAATACCCGATCAATGGAATTGTTTGAAATATTGGGTTTTTTGCACCTTAAAACTGATAATGGCCTTTCATCGGGAGACTTTCGCTTCAAAGAATTTTTAAACGGTAGAAACTCTTTAAGCATTGCCTCTTCTATTGGACCAAGTTCGCCAAAACCATCATTTCCAATGGGGTCTTTATCGATTCCAGTAAATGTCAGCTTCTCAGTGATGGTAATAAAGTTTTCAGATGTGCAATTAGAATCAATAAAGTTGCAAAATTGATTCTCCTTGTCCCATAATTGAGATTCATATAGCATACCCCTATAGTAGTCAATATGGTCCTCGTCTAATAGCTGTGTGGTAATTCTGGTTCGTTTGGACACACATACCTCTTTTGAGATTACGTGCTTCCGCTTACGGCTAACGTATGTCGATGCACGGGATAAAGGGATCCCAACGGCATCGACTGCAAAATTAGTGCCCTCGATTTGATCCAGCAAACGTTTCGTGTCATTCAACAATGTACACACCTGTTGGCTCAATATGTTGCAAACACCAAGTGTAAGGCGCCCAATGTCTTTAAAGGACCCAATTCTAGGTCTGTGACCGGTAAGATGACCTTCTTCCTTGTATATCATTACATCGTAAATTTGTTTACAGCAGCTGACCACGTCCACGGTTTTAATCTCCTCACGCGTTAATAGCTTTGCAAAATGAGTTGTAGAAAATTTCCGTTGCCCGGCAGTCCAGCACGGCTGCAAAAAGTTATGACTTCTTTTCAAACTAAAGTTATATTCTTTAAGTATCATATTAATGATTAAAGTACATTTATTGTTTCTGGACTTGTGAAGCTTAATGAAAAAGGTATTCAATAACGGTAAATTTATCCATCCCTGTTAAGTTTAGGCGGCAAGATTTGCGCCCTTTTTACAACGATGTAGCCATTTCTTATCAAATATATTTTAAGTTCAATTTATTGCCATATACAAATATTTAGTATATTACTGGTTTTAACTAAAATGTGTTATATTTTGCGTAAAGCTTTTGACCACTAACACTAAGCAATGAACATAATACAGCATATGTTCATTGCTTAGTGTTTTGACTTGCCTAGCCCCTTTTTGTATGTGCTCGTTCCATTGCACAAATGATAAGTTCTTTATTTTCAGGTTTGCTAGAAAATACTGTATCTATAGTTTTATAGAAAAAAAGGAAACAATATTCTATCACTAAGCAATGAACATATGCTGTATTATGTTCATTGCTTAGTGATTCTATTTAAAAATTTGCGCCTTTTTACATTGTTTGTTGTCAATAAGTGTACCCAAAACCATTAATTTTTAAATTGTATATTCTAGTATATTTTCTGAAGTAACAGTATATTTTGAAATTTATGTTGCCGTCACACTGGTTTTAATAATTTGTTTTGTTTGGGGGTTTGAGGCCAGACAGCCAGTCACAGGCCCATTAATTTTAAACAAAGGACCACGGTTCAGGACATTCATCCCGAGGTCAACAAGCAGCCGCGCCAGTCAGACGGTCAAGTGAAAGTTTTCGAAATTAGTCGCATTTCAAGAGCAGTTGCGGCAAGACATGAACAAGCGCAACAACGTGAGTGCTAACTCTAAACACAAAGGAATAATTGAGTGAGACACAATAAAATGAAAAACGATTATTTCTTTGCAGATTCGGCTGCCGCCGGAGGTGAATCGGCTGCTATATGTGCGCAATTTGCCATATAAAATCACATCGGATGAGATGTACGATATATTTGGGAAATTTGGTGCAATACGTCAGATACGCGTGTAAGTGTAAATTAAAGGCAATTTAATTGAAGAGCATGCATGCAACACATTATAAATTAATTGCAATTATTAACAGAGGCAACACGCCAGAGACGCGCGGCACCGCATTCGTTGTCTATGAAGATATCTTCGATGCCAAAAACGCATGCGACCATTTATCCGGTTTCAATGTGTGCAACCGCTACCTCGTCGTGCTCTACTATCAGTCCAACAAGGCGTTCAAGCGCGTCGATGTGGACAAGAAGCAGGAAGAGCTTAACAATATCAAATCCAAGTACAATCTGAAGACACCGGAAGCACCATAGATGTTCACGCAAATTTCTTAATGTATTTAAAACAAATTTTTCTTTATAACTTTGTACTTTGGGTAAACAATTTTGCTATCTACTTGTAGATTTTTTAAAGATTTTTATCATCATTTAAATGTCATTTACATCATCAACCAATCACCCACCACAATCACGCATCATGAGAAAGTTTTGGATGTTTCAATCATTGCCAAAAGAAATATCCAAAATTCATCAAAAAAAAACATGGAAAAACACATTCATCAAAATAACAAGCAAGTAAAAGTACAAAAAAAATGTAAAAAACTGTTTTTATTTAATGGTTATACTATTTGGTAACAATTGTCTATCAGTTAAATATTAACCAAGAATAACATCTTCCACTTGGAAGTCTATAGTAACGCCTTGTGCTCCTCCTCGTCTGAGTGTGTCCTCTCAGCAGCAGCTGTAGCTGCTGCTTTATACTGCTCATAGGTATTCTGTTGTTTCTCCAGTTCGCGCTGTTTAGCCAGCTCCTGCAGTTCCTCTTTAGCTGCTTCAGCAATCTTCTCTCGCAATGCTTCCACATTGCGCCTCTTTTCACACTTCTGTATTTCCTTTTGACGGCATTTTTCAGTAATTTGCTTTTCAGCTTTCTCTGGCTTCGCTGGCTTCTCCTCGTGCACCTTCTGGTGACGTATCAGAGCTGCCTCCTGCCGGAAGTGGGTACCACAAGTCTTGCAGGCATATGGCTTTTCGCCCGTGTGTATCCATTCGTGCTGCTTGAGGGACTGAGAGTTGGCAAAACGACGCGCACAAAAGCGGCACTCGAAGTCTTTGACCTTCTCGTGGACGCTCTTATAGTGCCGCTTCATATTGCCAAGATTATTGAAACCCTGATTGCAGCCCGGACAGAAATGTATGCCCTCCTTTTGCACCAAGTTCGCTTGCGCTGGCGCATTGGAGGGTACAAGGACGGCGGGTATTGGATTGACAACGGTACCGGCGAGCTGCGCCATATCCACACGTTCCACACGTCGCGGGTCACGTGGAATGGTGGCGACAGACGCTGCACACACTTTTATCAGTTGGTCAGCTGCATTGGCGTCAAGAGGCGGCTGCTGTTCTGCTAGTTCCACCTGACGCTGGCGATACGTCTCAATGGCCCGCTCTGCGCTCTTTTCGTGTATTTTCAGATGCTTCGTGAGACTCTCTGTGTATAAGAATTTCTTGCCACAGACCTTGCACTCGCATCGCTTCTCTCCAGTGTGCGTCATCTCATGAATCTTGCAGGCATGCGACTTGCCAAAGGTTTTGCCACAATACTGACAGGCATAGTTTCTGATCTTTTCGTGCACAATCTTCACATGATTGTCTAACGCTCGCTTCGTATGCGTCGCGTGCTCACAGATCTCGCATTTGAACATCTTCTCCTGCGTATGCGTGAGTATGTGTTTGCTCCACTCCTGGCGCGTGGTCTTTCCCACGCCACAATAGGGACACACATAGTTCTTAATACCCGCATGACGCAGCAGGTGATTCTTTAGCGCACTGTTTATGTGAAAGCCTTTGCCACAAATGTTGCACGGATATGGCAATTGCTCACCGGTGTGCTTGTACATGTGCTTCTTAAGTGCCACTGGGCAGCGAAACAATATACCACAATCGCTGCAAGGCTGCTCCACGCGCGGCGCACTGGTTCGTGATGTGTTGTGCACCTTTTTAAGATGGATAGTCAGAAGCCTCAGACGTGGAAAGAACTGCTTGCAACCCTCAACAGTGCAGGGTATTTCCTCGGCACTCTTTGTGTGCGCATAGTCTACATGCAGGCGCAATGCAGCCGCTGTGGTGAATCCCTTCTTGCAGCTCTCAATGCTGCACTGGAAAGGCAGCAGTTCGTTGTGATGCTTCATGTGTTCGTCGTAGTTGAGTTGCTTTTTGAATTTCTGACTGCATATTTGGCAAGTGATAATACGATGAAGTTTACGGTCCGCTGGAGGAATTCGCTTGCGTTTCGCCTTTGATCTGGATAGAGATGTCTCGAAGTCTTCCGCTTCACTGGGCTTTTCCAGCAACCGTTGCGACAAGGGCATATCATCCTCACTCAGGCTACTCTCCGAAGACGTAGATGACCAATCTTTGCGCCTGCCTGTGACGTCGTCAGCTTCTTTGTCAACGTTCTCTAACAGTTTAAACACATCATCCTCGTTTCCAATTATTTCCATTTTGTGGTTCATTAACGGATCGTAATCAGTGATAGGCCTCTCATCCTTGACCAGCAGTTCAACTTCGCTGCTGGCCACAGGTAGTGGCTCGAGTAAATTGATTGGGTTGGCATTGACGACAAGTTTGCTGGCGACCATTTGCTTAAATCGTTGAATGGAGGACACGCAGAGTTTTTGGAAATCATACAGGTCATTTAACCTGGCGTAGCAGCTTATACACAGGTGCCTGGGATAGCCATCTTGAGCATCCACTAACAAGGACGTGCAAACTGTGAAAGTCTTGGCGAGATCTGGCAATAGAAACAGGTCATATGTTGGAGAGCACTCGAGGTATACAAGACAAACTCGACACAGTGATTGAACAGAGTATTTGGCGGTTATGCTCATGTCCAAATATCCGCTAGCTCAATTCCAAGCTTAAAAGCAATTTTCTAATTTGATTTGCACAAAGTATTTAAAGCGTTTAACGAGTATCGATATACACAGGTGCTCGATAATGTAATCGTGCTATCGATAGGCGGTGCATATGTAAATGAGTAAGTATCTGTATCTGCTTGATTAACCGATATATGTACTCGTTCTTGTTGGCTGACGAGTATACCAATTTTTTCGTGTCAATATTGTTTTTTTTTTGTTGCTGGAAAACAACCAAAAAAAAAGCGAAAACTTTGTGAATTTTTCAAATTCTAATAAACCACAACACGATGGACGTGGCGAGGACTTACTCCATACACACGCTGTGTCGCATATGCCTGAATCTTCTGCAAAACGATGCAGCGTACGATTTATATATGGTCCCTGGACTGGCCAAAAAACTATGTCTGTGCACGTCGCTGTCTGTGGAGCAGAACGATGGCTTCCCCAAGAACTTGTGCACTAACTGCTACTCCCGGCTTAACGACATGCACGATTTTCAAAAACTTTGCGTCGATTCGGTACAAAAGTTTCAGGATATGGTCGCTAGCAACGCCTTTACTTGCCAATCAAATTTCGATGTACTAGATCCGAGCACAACGACGCATGATCTACCCAACGAGGATGAGGATAACATTAACTTTGATCCGCTATTGAATCACAAAATGGAGTTGATTGAAAACGAAGAGGATGTCTTCAAAATGCTCGAGGATGTTGACAAGGAGGCCGAGGAGGTGGAAAAGGAAGTCAAGCTAAATAATAAGCTAAACGAAATTAAAGAGCCTATTACCATAAGCATGTATAACGACGAGATCTCTTCCATCGAAAGCGGCAACGACAATGATCGGGATATTGATTTTGAGCCTAACAGCAGCGACGATGACATACCGCTGGCGCAACGGATGCGAGGTAAGGCAAAGAGCACCAGAGCAGCCAAGTCGAAGCCCAAAAAGAAAACGAAATTCATTGGCGATGACGAAGACGATTTCACCACATCCTCATCATCATCTGACGATGATGACGACGACGACGACGAACTCGATGGCAAAGGAGGCAGAAAGGAGAAGCCCAAACGCAAACGCATTCCGGCTGCTGAGCGGCATCTGCATCGCATCATTGACTGTCACATTTGCCACCAAAAGTTCAAGAAGGCCATTCGCTACGAGGAGCATATGAAGTACCACAATGATCTGTTGCCCTTCCAGTGCAAGGTTGAGTCCTGCAAGAAGGGCTTCACCACAGCCAATGGACTGCGCATTCATGTTGACCACGCCCACACTGAACTGTCCGAAGTGCACGCATGCAGCGTCGAGGGCTGTGGCAAGACATTCCCCCGTGTGCGTCTGCTCACCTTCCACATGAAGAAGGTGCACAACATTTCCAAGTCAGCGGCGCCGTTGCGCGACTTCCCCTGCACTGAGTGCAATACAGTGTTCCGCTGCCCCACGGCGCTCAAGAAGCACATGTATAAGCACACAGGCGAGGAGCTACCATATCCATGCAACATCTGCGGCAAACGCTTCGTTATCAACAGCGCACTCAGGGATCACTTAATGCGGCACGCCGGCATCAAAAACCATGTGTGCCCCTATTGCGGCGTGGGCAAAACCACCAGGCAAGAGTGGAACGCGCACATCCTGACGCACACCAAGGAGAAGAAGTTTAAGTGCCGCCAATGCGATCATGCCTCCCACAACAAGCAGGCGCTGTCCAACCATGTCAAAGTAGTGCACATGAAAATCAAGAACTTTGCCTGCCAATACTGTGGCAAGACTTTTGGCAAATCCCATGCCTGCAAGGTGCACGAGCGGACACACACGGGTGAGAAGTGCTGCGAGTGCAAGATCTGTGGCAAGATATTCCTCTGCGAGAAGAGCTTGACGAAGCACTTGAAGACGCATGAGAAACGCGATTTGCCGCCAGTGGACATTCATCGCCCGCTTAACATTCCGCTGCCAGGTGTCCTTATGCCAGACCACATGCAGAGCGATGGTGGACTGATGGGCCAACATGTGGCTGATGACCTTCTGAAGTCGTGTGGCGGCGGGCCCGCAACAGGCGTTCCAGGAGTAGCAGCCAAGCCGAAGAACTCACGACGTGTTCAGCGTGTGGATATCTCGCAGCTGGCGGGCACCTCCGTTAATCCCATACCATCGGTCTCGGTGCCGTCGTGGTCGCCGCAAGTGAACTTCACCAAGAAGGAGGGTCAGCACATTTGCCCTGGATGCGGGCGAGGCTTCAACAACATTGGCAACATGAAACTCCATTATAAGATCATACACGAAAAGGTCAAGGATTTCGCCTGCCGTTTCTGTCCCAAACGCTTCTCCAAGGCGCAAATCTTGAGGCATCACGAATGGATTCACACGGGCGAGAAGCCCTTCGAGTGCAAGATCTGTGGCAAACACTTCCGACAGGAAACGGCACTGAAGAAGCACATCAAGACGCACGACAAACCCAACAGACGCAACTATATTCCAGAGAAAGTCACAGAGACGCCAACGTTTCACAAAATTGAACCACGTGAAATCGATCGTGAGCCCAGGAACTATGAACAGTATCAAGATCCAGCCGCTGAGCGAGCTGCTGCCACGGCTGAGCTGCTGGCCCATCAGATCGAGGAGAACGAAACGAAAAGAAAGGCCGACATTGAGCGACGGAAGATCCAAGAAGCCGCCTGCGAGCAGCTTAACAAACTGCAAAAGCAGCAGGAGATTGAGAAAGCCACCACATCCTATGATGGTTACTATGCACAAAAGGCTCAGGCCGATGGTATCAGCGTGGATGCTTTGAAGATAGATCATGTGTAAATGGGAGCGCCAATTTCACACAACCCAGCAATATTTTTAAAATATAGTTATAATTTTTTTACAGTCTCCCCCGTACACACCCCTCAGTAATTAAGTACATCTATGATCTGTACCCTCGAATTGCTCCAAACTAACATGTATTGTATCACAATATTAATTTTACTATACATATAACATATGTACGTATTTCTGTTGTCTATGTAACTAGATGGCATCTACTGCTTAATTAGAATAATGACTTCATATTACATATTTCAAATTGTATTCGTTTCTCTCTGGGCAATATAAAACGGAAAGCGATTAGAATCTTATTGGGCAAAATCAATGTGGTAACATCATATTCGTACTAAAGCTTAGATAACTATATATGTATATATACAATATTTGAGTTTGTAAATAGAGACAGGATAAAAAATAATATTTACAAATATGTATTGCACTATATTTGTGAAGAAGCGCATCTCCAATCGATATACTCATCGATATTCCATTTTAAAATACTCGTTTGTGTAATCGATTCTCGATACTACTACAAGTATATAAATTCTCTCCGAGTCTGGTTTTGTTGAAAAATAGACTAATTTGCGTTTTGCAAAAATAACCGAGTGAGAATAAATTATAAAGTCAAAATGGATGAGGAGACTTCCGTCTCAATACACACGGTGTGCCGCACCTGCTTATCGAACCTGAACCATGCTGCAGCCTTCGACCTCTTTCTTGTCCCCGGCTTGGCCAAAAAATTGTGTGTATGCACTTCGTTGTCTGTGGAGCAGCAGGATGGTTATCCGAAAAACCTCTGCACCACTTGCTTCAATCGCCTCAACGATCTGCATGATTTTCAGAAGCAATGTGTGGAATCTGTAGAAAAATTTAAGGATTTAGTGGCCAACAGCTGCTTTCCATCAAATCCAGAGGACCACTTTAATACAGTAAATGCTGCTGAAGAAGATTTGGATCGCAGTTCTTTTGATCCATTGCTGGATAGCAAAGTGGAAATTGAGAATGAAGAGGATGTTTTTAAGATGATTGAAAACGTCGATAAGGAAATGGAGGCAGAAGATGTGCAGCACGACGAATTCGAAGACTTTGACAAAGATGACAATGATGAAGACTTTAAAGCGGATAGCAGTGATTCCGAAGACTCAATACCGCTGTCGAAACGCTTCGCAACTAAATCTACCAAACAAGCTAAACCGAAGAACAAGAAGAAAAAGAAAGAAACATCTTCTTCTTCCAGTGAATCGGATGATGAGGAGGTTCCCAAATCTAAAAAGAAACGAAAAACTACTCCAGCAGCTGAGCCTGGTAGTCGTAGTTTACTGCAATGTCATGTTTGCCAACAAAAGTTTAAAATGGCCACACGCTTCGAGGAGCACATGAAAGTCCATAACGATAAATTGCCTTTCCAGTGCCCAGTGGAGAGCTGTAAGAAAGGTTTCACATCATCCACAGGACTGCGTCATCATGTGGAACACACGCACACCGAACTCTGCAAATTGCACAAGTGCACAGTCGAAGGATGCGACAAGGAGTTCCCACAAACTCGCGTGCTGACCCAGCATCTACGCAAGGAGCACAACATTGCCAAGCCTGAGATCCATCCTTGTTCCGAGTGTGACAAAGTATTCCGTTGTCCAACGGCACTGAAGAAGCACATGTATAAACACACAGGCGAGGAGTTGCCCATTTCCTGTAATATTTGTGGCAAACGTTTCCACATCAACAGCGAACTTCGTGATCATCTTCTGCGTCATGCTGGCGTCAAAAATCATGTGTGCCCCTATTGTGGAGTGGGCAAGACAACCAGGCAAGAGTGGAATAAACACATATTAACGCACACCAAGGAGAAGCAGTACCATTGTCGGCATTGTGATCATTCGTCGCACAACAAGCAGGCACTGGCCAACCATGTGAAGGTGGTGCACATGAAGATCAAGAACTTTGCTTGCCAATACTGTGGCAAGACCTTTGGCAAGTCGCATGCTTGCAAGCTGCACGAGAGGCTGCATACCAGAGAGAACTGCAGCGAGTGCAGAATTTGCGGCAAAGTCTTTCTTTTCGAGAAGCGGTTAACCAAGCATCTGAAAATCCATGAGAAGCGCGATACTCCTTCAGCTGCTGCGGGTTCGGCAAAACCTAAAACTGATGAGGACGAAGAGAAGAACGAGGAAGAGCCGACAGAAGTAAAGAACGTTCCTCCTCTACCTGTCAAGCGTAAGGCTTCTAATCGCATCGAGCGTGTGGATATTTCCCAATTGGCTGGCACCTCCGTTAATCCCATTCCATCAGTATCCGTGCCATCCTGGTCACCGCAAGTTAACTTCACCAAGAAGGAAGGACAACACATTTGCCCTGGCTGCGGAAAGGGCTTTAACCACATTGGCAACATGAAGCTCCACTATAAGGTTGTCCACCAAAAGGTCAAGGATTTCGCCTGTCGCTACTGCCCCAAAAGATTTGGCAAGGCCCAATACCTACAGCATCATGAGTATACGCACACAGGAGAAAAGCCTTATGGCTGCAAGATATGCGACAGACATTTCAGTCATGGCTCATCTTTGCGAAAGCATATGGAGTCACACAACAGACCTCCAAAGGAGCCAAAGCCGAAACCAGCACCGAAATCAACAGATCCTCCCAAGCCCCGAACTAAACTGAATAAGGAACCAACTAAGAACTTTGAACAATATCAAGATCCAGCTGCAGAACGGGCAGCAGCAACGGTTCAGTTGATAGCCCAACAGCAGGAGGAGATTGACGCCAAGCGTAAGACAGCTGAGAAGATTCGCAAAATTCAAGAGGCAGCTTGTGAACAGCTTCAAGAGTTGCAGGAGCAGCAACTAATCGACAAGATCTCCAGCAATTGTTTCACTGAAGATGGCACCAAAGTGGAAGCTCTGAGAGAAGATGTCGTTTAAATTCAGTTGTATACTGCTATCATATATTCTTTCTCTATCGATTTTAAAAAGCAAACCAAGTGAAAGTTGATGTTTATATATCAATAAATGTCGTACAATATTTTAATACATTAATTTACAATAGTTGATAAGCTTTTGTACAAAATTTTGTTGTCTACGTAGAATACTTACTTACATACCCATGTATATTTATAAATTGTCTTTCGATTTGATGGGATCTAAGAAATTTTATAACTCAAGCTCTTACACGAGATACCTTTTAACATTTTTTGTAGTCATTATTTCCATAAATCTCACTGAACGGTTGGAATTGTGACTTGTTTATATTCAAATATCAATCACACACACAAGCATATTAACTCAGTTACATATACAGAAACGACAAGTTACTTAAGCTTTTCTAGCGCAGATACTTCAAAAATACTCAGAGTAACGATGTACTCATTCTAGTACTCGTTCGAGTAATCGGTATCAAATACCAACGATAGTGCTTAAATTACGTTCCAAATTAACTTGTGTTAAAATATTACGATTCTGCTGAATTTATAATAATTAACACATAACATGAACGAGGATACAACGGGCTTAGCCCAAAAAGTATGCCGCACTTGTTTAACAAGCTTGCAACAGCATGAAGCCTTCGATATATTTCTTGTTCAGGGTCTGGCCAAAAAATTGTGCGTGTGCACTTCATTGTCGGTGGAGTACCAAGATGGATTCCCAACAAATATCTGTCAAAATTGTTACAGCCGCCTCAACGACTTGCATGAGTTTCAAACGCAATGCGTGGACTCTGTGCAAAAATTCAGAGACATGCTGTCCACCAGCTGCTTTATTATTCGCACAATCCCAGAGGACAACTTTAGTGTGGTGAATGCCGCTACCCAGGATGAGGAGCGCATTCATTTTGATCCATTGCTTAATAGCAAAATAGAAATTGAAAACGAGGAGGATGTCTTCAAAATGATAGAAGACGTTGACAAGGAATCCGAGGAAGCAGAAATGGAACAAGAGTTCAACGACAGCGCCAACGATTTTAACAATGAGGATGAGGTCTCTGTATCGGATAGCAGTGACTTTGATGATTCGGTACCGCTGTCACGTCTCCGAAGCAGTGCTAAACGCACGAAGAAGACATCAAAGAGTGATGAACCCAAACCAAAACGCAAGCGTCTGCCTCCAGCTGAGCGAGAGCGTCATCGCTTGATCGAGTGCCACATCTGTCGCCAAAAATTTAAGAAAGCACTCTGCTACGAAGAACACATGAAACGTCACAATGATTTACTGCCCTATCAGTGCCCTGTGGAGATCTGCAAGAGGGGCTTTACACAATCCACAGGACTGCGTCATCACATGGAACATACTCACCCAGAACTGTGTAAACTGCATCCATGCACAGTGGAGGGATGCGACAAAAAATTCCCACAGACTCGCATCCTCACACGACATCTGAGAGTTGAACACAATATCGCCAAACCAGAGATTCATCCCTGCTCCGGTTGTGACAAGGTATTCCGTTGTCCAATGGCGCTCAAGAAGCATATGTATAAACACACGGGCGAGGAGCTGCCATTTGGCTGCAACATTTGCAAAAAACGCTTTAGCGTCAACACCGAACTACGAGATCATTTGCTGCGCCACGCGGGAATCAAGAACTTTGTGTGTCCTTATTGTGGCGTAGGCAGAACTACTAAACAGGAGTTGGACAAGCATATCTTGACGCACACCAGGGAGAAGAAATTCAAGTGCGAGCACTGCGAATATGCCACGCACAACAAACAGTCCCTAACCAAGCATGTGAGAGTGGTGCATCTGAATATCCGGAATTATCCTTGTCAGTACTGCGACAAGACCTTTGCCAATTCATATGCCTGCAGAACACACGAGAGATTGCATACGCGGGAGAGCTGTTTTGAGTGCACAATATGCGGTATGAAATTCCTGTTCGAGAAGCGATTAACGAGGCACTTGAAAACGCATGAGAAGCGTGACAAGCCGGATGATGAAGACGCTGCCAAGTCTGCAGCTGATGCAGATGGTGATGAACAGAAATCATTGTCAGAACTATTGGTTGCAAAAATAGTGCCAGATATTCCCATCAAGCCAAGAGATCCCCGTCGCGTTGAGGTTGTCGATATGGCTCAGTTGGCAGGCACTGCCGTCAATCCCATTCCTTCGGTGTCAGTTCCAGCTTGGCCACACGTTAATTTCACTAAAAAGGAAGGCCAGATCATATGCCCGGAATGTGGGAAGGCCTTTAACCATTTGGCCAATATGAAACTGCACTACAAAGTTGTGCATCAAAAAATAAAAGACTACGCTTGTCGCTTTTGTCCCAAGCGCTTTAGCAAGTCTCAGTATCTCAAATGTCATGAAAATATCCATACTGGGGAAACGCCCTACGAATGTCAGCAATGCGGAAAGAGTTTTAAACATTATGGCACCCTGAGCAAGCATAGGCAATCCCATAACAGGCCTCCCAAAGAGCAAAAGGCGCCAAAGGAACCGTTGGTCCGAAAGAGATTTTATCAGGGGCCCAAAATAAAACTGAACACTAAACCAGCTAAGAACTATGAGCAGTTTGAAGATCCGGCTGCGGAGCAGGCGGCGGCAACTGCTCAGTTGATTGCCCAGCAGCTGAACGGCAGTGCCGCAAAACGTATAGCGGATGCTGAAGCTGAAAAGATCCAAACGGCGGCACAGGAGCAGCTACAAAAGTTGCAGGAGCAGCGACAGAGCGAAAAGGTGTCCTATGACAGTTTCCCGGTAAAAGGCGTTGAGTTGGATATAATCAAGAATCATGTATAAGCTAGCAATGATTCAATGGTGTTTTTGTTTAAATATTAGCTTATAGTCATATTGAGTGTAACATAGTATTTATTGGAAAAAATGGGGTAATGAATAAGTAAACATTTAAACTGAAAATGGGGAGAGAAAATCATTGATCATCGATATTCTATATATCAAAAGTTATCGAATAGTTATCGATAACCATCTATTTGTTTATGTTTAAGCAATCGTTAACAAAGAACAACTTAGTATGAAAAATTTGTAAATAAATAAAATTAAATTAAGAATTGCATAAGTAGAATGAATGAGAAATCGTCTGGGATATCCCAAACACTCTGTCGTACATGTTTAACAAATTTGGAACAGGATAGCGCCTTTAACCTCTTCATTGTTCCGGGCCTAGCCAAGAAATTATGTTTGTGCACTTCACTGTCAGTGGAGAATCAGGATGGATTCCCCTCAAACATCTGTCTAACCTGTTACAACCGTCTAAACGAGTTTCACACGTTCCAAACACAATGCGTGGACTCTGTCGAAAAGTTCAAAAATATTTTGGACAGCAATTTCATTATTCGCACAATTCCCGAAGACAACTTTAGCGTGGTGAATGCAGCAGATAAAGATGAATCTTCTGAATATGATCACACATATTGTAATATTGAAGACGAAATTATACAGAAGACTGACAAACACTCAGCGGAGCGGGATGAGTTGTATGACTTTGCAGACATCGAAGAGGATCTGGACTTTGCAGCGGATAGAGTAGTGAATGAGCCAGAGCAGGATGTCGTAACAAATGACGAAAACCAAACACATTTTGACCCTTTGCTGAGTACAAAAATCGAAATTGAAGACGAAATTATACACGACATTGACAAAGAATTAGTAGAAAACGAGATGGAACGGGATGAGTTATACGATTTTGCAGATGACGATGAGGATGTGCATTCTACCCAGAAGTTTAAAAATGCAATTAACTTTGAACAGCACACCGGCGACGATCTGCTGCCCCACCAGTGTTCAGTGGGGGTTTGTAAGAAAGGCTTCACGACGTCCAAGGGATTGCGCATTCACATAAAGCAGGCGCACCCAGATTTTCGCAAATTGCTACCGTGCCCTGAAGAAGGATGCGACAAGAAGTTTGTTCACAAACCTATGCTTACGCGTCATAAGCGACTTGTGCACAAGATCTTCAAGTTTTATCCGTGCTCAGAATGCGAGAAGAAATTCACTTCATCAATGTCCCTCAAAAAGCATATGTACAAACATACAGGGGACGAGATGCCTTTTGGATGTAATGTGTGCCCCAGGCGCTTTGCCGTCAACTCCCAGCTGCAAGATCACTTGCTGCGCCATGCGGGAATCAAAAATTTTGTGTGTGCTCATTGCGGAGTGGCCAAAACAACCAAAAAGGAGTTGGACAATCATATATTGACGCACACTGAAGAGAAGAATTTTAAGTGCGATCAATGCGATTATGCCGCCAACTATAGGTATTCGCTGTTCCTGCATGACAAAGTGGTGCACAAGAATATCAGGGAATTTCCCTGTCAATACTGTGGAAAGCCCTGTACCACATCTTATATCCGCAAGCTTCACGAGCGAACGCACACGGTCAAGAAGTTATTAGAGTGCAAGATCTGTGGCAAGACTTTCTACTTCAGGAAGAGCTTGACGGTTCACTTAAGAAAGCATGTGAAAGACGATCGACCTCCATTGGATATCGAGGAACGCACCGAGTGTAAGATCTGTGGCAAGAATTCCGGTACAGGAAAAGCTTTAAGAAACACGTACAGATGCATGGGGAAACTGCAAAAAGAAAAGCGTGTGAAAATCTAGCAGCTGGCGGGCACCTCGATCAATCCATATAAAGAAACACAGTAGGTGAAAAGTCGCGAATGGCGGCTACATGATGATTATTTTGAGCAAAAGACTAAGCCATCAAAGTGAATGCTTTGAAGATCAATCGTGTGTAAATGGAAGTGGCACATTCACACAACCCAGCCTTATTATTAAACCATGTGTCTATTGAAAAAAGTCAAAAAATGGTTTACAAGTTTTGCGAAAATGTTTGTAACGGCCAAAAAAAGTATTTCCAACCCTTGATCTTGAACGGTATCAAACGCCGGGTCGATTTAGTCATCCAGCTGTCTGCCAGTTTTAGTGCGTGCATCTCAGAGATTATAAGAGCTAGCTACTCCGCATTTAATTTGTTGGTCCCTGCATATAATACATATACACAGAATCAGTTTTATTATTTTTCCTTGAAAAACTGCGGAAATGCGTAAAACGTGAAACGCAATGACATTTAAAGTGCAATAATTGAATAGTAATTTAAATTAGTCGCCGCAGTCATGACATGTTTATCATGTCCCACAACATGTGCCACAAATGCTGAAAATATTTGAAGAGCTATTGCCAATAGTATACAATTTAAATAAAGAAAGGAATTACATTTATAATGTATTCTTATTTATATTTATCAAAGATTGAACATTGAATTTTCTTGAGCTTTAAATTATATACGTTTTCCTTATGTTTTTTTACGTGCCTATAACTTCACTATGAAATTACCTACAATCAAATCCTAGTTCATATATTTATATATTGTATTTGCTTCTGACTAAATATTTTACTGCATTATTTAAAGGTTGCCGAACAGATTGACATTTGCAAAAAATGGCAAACCAATGCTGTGCTAATATTTCCTCATGTTGTTTTGGGAATCATCATCAATTGCTAACAATATTTGCATAATTTTGAAGTAGTTTAGTCATATTTGTTCCATTGTTTTTCTATACTTACACCCATGTTTTTTTGTTTTGTTTACAAACAATATCAGCTGATTTCGGGGCGAAAGGGAAAATATCAAATGACATAAATATGATAACGTCGCCCAATATTGATATACGTGTTGAAATAATCGATATTCAACCTGAATATTTAATATTCGATAATCGATACGTCCATAAGTACTTAAATATTAGCTTATGGCCACGTTGAATGTATCATAATCATATATTTTTTTTTTAAATAAATATGAAAATTGAGATTATGACTTGAGAATAGATGTTTATTATTAAGCATCGATATTTTCGTATATCCTAGATATCAAACGGCCATCGATTAGTAATAATTATTAGGCTCGCTTGAGCAATCGGCATTGAACAAAGTGTACAAAATTTTACTCATCATTTGAAAACAGATAAATACAGTTAAGTTAAGAACTGCATAAGTACAATGAATGAGGCATCGTCGGGGTTAGAACAAAAACTTTGCCGTACCTGTTTAACAAATTTGCAATCGGATGACGCCTTTGACCTATTCATTGTTCCAGGCCTTGCCAAAAAATTGTGTGTTTGCACTTCTCTGTCTGTGGAGAACCAAGATGGATTCCCTTCAAACATCTGCTCAACCTGTTACATCCGTCTCAATGAGCTGCATGACTTTCAAACACAGTGCGTAGACTCTGCCCTAAAATTCAAGGAGATGCTGGTCAACACTTTCGGGATTCGTTTAATTTCTGATGATAAATTTTGCGTGGTAAATGCAGCAGACAAGGAGCAAACATCTGAAGATGACCAAACGCATTTTGACACCATGCTGAATACCAAAATCGAAATTGAGGACAACATTATTTTGCACAATGATGCAAAAGCAGTGGAGGACGAGATGGAATGTAATGTGTTGGATGATTTTGCAAATGACGATAAAGATGTGGATTTCACGGTGGAGAGTAGCGATTCCGAATATAAGCAGCTGTCGAAACTTCAACCCCAGAACACTGACACGAACCATACACAAAAAAGTGATAAAGATGAAGGTAAATCGAAACCAAAGCAGGTGTTGCTGAAGTTCAAAAAGACAATTAACTACGATCAGCATATGAAAGGGCACAGCGATCTGTTCACCCACCAGTGTTTAGTGCAGTCTTGCAATAAAGGGTTTATGACATCCAAAAAACTGCAAATTCACATGAAGCACTCGCACCCAGAACTCTGCGAAATGTTACCATGCACTGCAGAAGGATGTGACAAGAAGTTCGCTCAGAAACGCATGCTCACGCAGCATATGCTAGTGGTACACAGCATTCCTAGAAACCATTATCCGTGCTTAGAGTGCGGGAAGAAATTCCGTTCTCCAATTGGACTTAAGAAGCACATGTACGAACATACAGGTGAGGATAAGCCATTTGTATGTAGTTTGTGCCCCAGACGCTTTGCCGTAAGCACCGAGTTGCGGGATCACTTGCTTCGCCATGCTGGAATCAGGATATTTGTCTGTCCGCACTGCGGGGTGGGCAGGACAACCAAAAAGGAGTTAGATAATCACATATTGATGCATACCAAGGAGAAAAAGTTCAAATGCGATCAGTGTGATTATGCCACACATAGTAAGCGTTCGATGTCCTTCCACGTCAAGGTGGTGCACATGAAGATCAAGAACTATGCCTGTCAATACTGTGGAAAGCCCTTTAGCACGTCCTATGTGCGCAATCTTCACGAGCGGACGCACTCAGTTGAGAAGAATTTCGAGTGCAAGTTCTGTGACAGGGTCTATCATTTCAAAAAGAACTTTGCGAAACACTTAAGAATACATGACAATGATAATCTGCCGCCAGTGGATATCAAGAATCGCTCCAAGTGCAAGATGTGTGGCAAGACCTTCCAGTACGAGAAAAGCTTTACGAAGCACTTAAAGAAACATGATAATCGTGCTTTACTTCCACAACCAGACCACAACAAAGGCGATGGAGAACTTATTAGCTAACACGCGGCTGATGATCTTTTGAAGCCATATGGCGGGGAGGACGCAACAGGCGTTCAACTGGCGGCATGCGCAGACGGCCAGCCAGGATAATTCGTGTGTGGATATTTTGCCTAGGCCGGACATATCAGTCAATTCCACACGCTCGATTTCGGTTCCATCAAAGTCGCCGGAAGTCACTGTCCCAAGCGTTTCTCCAAGGCGCTGGTACTTCGGCTTACGAATGGACTCACACGGGCGAGAAGCCATTTAAGTGCAAGATATGTGTTTGTTGGGATTTTTAGTCTGTATTTTGTAAAATAGTATAGTTCACCACTTTTTTATTGTTTGTGTAAATCAAAAATGTATAATGGGTATTTTTAGATATTCGCATTATTTATGAATGTTGTGTATTGCATAATTTTAATTTAATTTAATGGAGAACACAAATGTCCTCCCACAGTCAAAGCAAAACAATTAACAATTAATTTAACAATTGCCAATAATTAACAAAATAAATTAACCAAGGAAAAATAGTTTAAATATTTCTTATTTATATTCATCAAAAAATTAAAATTTTATTTTCTTGAGCTATAAAATATACTCTATTCTCCATAAAATCTACGCCATATATTTAGTATTCATCTTTGTTACAGTTTAGGCATTGTTTCTCCATGAGCTCTAAGCATCTCTCCCGGATCCGTACGACATAATTATGTCCGTTCCGTTGTGAGATGAGGAGCACCGTCTCGAGAGCTTAGGCGAATATAGCTGATTCATAAACCGCTCAGATTAACTACTGTTAAATTCGTTATTTGGTACATCTATACCTAGTTCAAAAATATTTTATTTATTTTTGCTTCTGATTAAATAATTAACTACAATAGTTGAAGGCATTGATATCCCACCATAATTTCTCTGCGATTGAAGACTTGTTTATAAAAATAGTGCATTTTGTGAAGAGCGTCTGCTTAAGCTGAGAAGATTCCAAAAGCAGCGACAGAAGTTGCAGTAATATAAACCACGCGAAAAGGTTTCCAATAACTGTTTTTAAGTAAAAGGCACAGAGTTGGATGTAATCAAGAATCATGTATAAACGATAAATAAAATTTTAATAAACAAACATTTAAATTGAATATAGGCGTGAGAAAAAATTACTCACTTCATCATCGGTAGGTTTCTTATTATGCATCGATATATTTCGATTCCTTCTTATCAAACAGTCATCGATAAGAAACTTAATTTCAACATATTAAGGCTCCCTTGAGCAATCGACATCAAACAAATAAAGTGTAAAAATTTGGCAACAGCTAACTCTTGTAAATAAACAAGGTACACTTAAGAATTGCATACATACGTACAATGAATGAGACGTCGTTGGGCTTAGTCCACAAACTCTGCCGTACCTGTTTAACAAATTTGCGGCCGGATAACGCATTCGACCTCTTTATTGTTCCCGGCCTGGCCAAAAAATTGTGTGTGTGCACTTCTCTGTCCGTGGAGAACCAGGATGGGTTCCCTTCAAACATCTGCCCAACATGTTACAGCCGCCTCAACGAGATGCATGAGTTTCAAACACAATGCGTAAACTCTGTGCAAAAATTCAAGGAGATGCTGGTTAGCAACTCTTTAAAAATTGCAGCTATTCCCGATGAACAATTTTGCATTGTGAATGCAGCTGACAAGGATGAAACATCTGATGATGACCACACGCATTTTGACACCATGCTCAATACCAAAATCGAAATTGAGGACGAATTTATGCTGGACATTGACAATGAAGCGGTGGAGAACGAGGTGGAAGAAAATGAGTTCGACGACGATGAAGATGTGGAACTCGCGGCGGATAGTAGCGATTCAGACTACATGCCAGTGTTGAAACTCAATAGCAAAACCACTGATAAAGTTGTTGCTAAATCGAAACCAAAGCGGACACGTTGTATCAATTGTCACATTTGTAGTAAGAAGTTCAAAAAGACAATTACCTACAATCAACATATGAAAGGGCACAGCGATCAGCTGTCCCACCAGTGTTTAGTGGAGTCTTGCAGGAAAGGGTTTATGACATCTAATAAACTGAAAATTCACATGAGGCAATCGCACCCGGAACTCAGCAAAATGATACCAAGGTCTAAAGAAGGATGCGACAACACCGTCAAGACAGACATTCATCTGTGCCCAGAGTGCGGGATGAAATTCCGTTCACCAATTTGGCTCAAGAAGCACATGTACAAGCATACAGGCGAGGAGATGCCTTTTGGCTGTGATATATGCCCCAATCGCTTTGCTTTCAAAAAGGAGTTGGATAATCACATATTGACGCACACCATAGGGAAGAAATTTAAGTGCGATCAGTGCGATTTTTCCGCAAACCGCAAGTATTCGCTGTCCCTCCACGTCAAGCTGGTGCACATGAATATTAAGGAGTTTCCCTGTCAATTCTGTGGAAGGCCTTGTAGCACAGCCTATATCCGCAAGCTTCACGAGCGGACTCACTCTGTGGAGAAGTACTGTGAATGCAAGATCTGTGGCAGGATCTTGCATTCCAAAAAGCGCTTAGCGAAACACTTAAGGAGGCATGAGAAAGACAAATGGTTGCCAGTGGATATCGGGGATCGTTCCAAGTGCAACATCTGTGGCAAAATTTTCCAATACGAGAAGAGCTTTGCGAAGCACTTGAAGACACATGAGAAAAGTGATCTGCCGCCAGTAGATATCCCTCGTCATAAGACAGACCACATGAAGGGGGACGCAGAGCTGAAAGCTCCGCATGTGGCTGACGATCTACAGAAGACGTGTAGCGACAAGCCCGCAACAAACGTTCCAGAAGTAGCAGGCGCAGAAGCCAAACCAAAAAGGTCAAGGCTGGCGGTCACGTCGATCAATCGCATACCCTTAGTCTCTGTCGCGTCAAAGTCACCGAAAGTGAAATTCACCAAGAAAAAGGGTCAGTACATTTGTCAGATCTGCGGGCAAGGCTTTAGCAAAATTTACAATGCAAAACGCCATTATAGTATCACACACGAAAAGGTAAAAGATTTCGCCTGCCGCTTTTGTCCCAAACGCTTTTCCATCAAACAAAATTGGCGGGTTCACGAACGCATTCACACAGGCAAGAAGGCCTGGTGCAAGATATGCGACAAGCATTTCCGCCATGAGACGGCGCTGAAGAATCACAGCAAGACGCACTGCAAACCCAACAAAAGTAAACAGATTCCCGCATCCGAACAGCTTGAGAAAGAGCAAGAGATTGAGAAGGCGATCACATGATGGTTACCATGGATGCTTTAAAAATAGATAATGGGTAAATGAAATCGCCACTTTCAAACAACCCAGCAATATTTTATGCCCTGTGCCCATTTAAAATAAGAACAAAGTAAGAATAATACAATAATAATGGAAGTAATTCTTTGACTCAATTGAAAATAGGCCAAAAAGGGTATAAAGATTTGTGCGAAAATATATAACAGCCATAGGGACGCATCTTCGATCCTACCCGAAGATAGACATCTGTACATAAATTGATTCCCGACAGTATAAGAGTTAGGAGCTGTTAAGATTTTTTCATTTTCTATGGGAAACTAAATTATTTTTAATATGGGAAGCTAGATTTATCATTTGCGTTGTGTAGCCAACAATAAAATGCATTCATACTAGCAAGCTTTAAAATAAATTTTAAAAAATACAAGCAACTGAAATATAATTCTTTTCTTAAAATTGTGATAAATCTAGTTCTCCCCATTAATAATAATTTCATTCCAAGACACTTTTAATTGCAACTTGGTTACAATATATTTTGCTTTTGTATTCCAAATGCAAGTTTTCGTTTTAACTATGGCTTTTTTCTCTAAGGAAGTTTTGCGGTTTCGTTTTCAAATTTTGGGCGCGTCCTTTGAATGAACCGCAAGCAGCCATCTATTTTTTTTTAAGGACAGCTGATTTTGTGGTCCACACACATCCCTCTATCTATAGCGTTTAATAACACTACATAGTAACTAATAGTAAAAATAAAAAGTTGTGCAAAATATGAATTTAATGCATTTAAAACATTAATTTAATAAATTTAATGCAAAAGTAAAAATACAACAGATGCCGAAATACCACTATTTTTTTTTTTTTATCATCGATAGGTATATAAAAATCGATGTATTCCGATATTCTACAAATTAAGTAATCATCGATAACTAACTTGGAAACAAACTATAATTTGCTTGAGCAATCGGTATCAAACAATAACAAGGTAAAAAATAAACAAAAGTAGTAATATTAACTCTTTTCAATAAACAGTGATGAGGTGTCGTCGGGCTTACCCCAAATTTACAAACAAACTAACAAATTTGTAACTGGACGCACCTTCGACCTCTTCATTGTTTTTAATCTGGGCAAGAAATTGTGTAAGTGCACTTTACTGTCAGTGGAGGCCCGATGAATTCCATTTAATCATTAGCCAAACCTAATATAATTATCTCAACGATCTTACCTGCATAACTTCCACCTGAATCTCTGCAAAATGCTACCGCGCACTGAAGAAGGATGCAACATGAGGTTCCTTCATAAACTGATGCTGGGGCGACATGTGCAAGTCGTGCACAACATCGCCATGCCAGAGATTTAAACGTGCGGGAAGAAATTCCGTTGTCCAATTGCGCTTCTGAAGCTTATGTATGAGCATAGATAGATCTGAAGGGTCGACAAACATTTCCACCAGACCTGAAGGCGTTCTCAAATGTGCTTATATGTGAATGTGTTTTAATTTTTATAAATTGATCGCTTGAACATGACTTTATCATGTGCTATAAATTATACATTTGATATTGCTTCTCCATAAAATTTATACTATTATATATGTTTCGTATTTATCTTTTTTGCAGTTTATGCATTGTTTCTCCATAAGCTCTAAGCATCTTCCCTGGTATCAAATGGCAGCAGAGTTCCTCTCTGAGCTGAGGTGCACAATCTTTACATCATATGATCATTTCCTTTCTTCAATCATGTTTAAGGAAGCACATCGTTTGTGTTGAACTCGGATTACCTACTGTATTTGGATAACCTACTTTTATTTAGTACGTCTCCACGCCAGCTCAAATATTTATTTTTTGCTTTGGCCAAATATTTTACAGCAGTTCTTACAATTTACCAGACATACGGAGATCTGCGAATATTCCGTTTTACGAATATTCCTTCTCCATACCAATATTATGAAAGTATTTCTCCACATTCTTTTTTTCCATATTCACAAGTTAATTTAACAAATTTCTCACATATTCGTTTTATCTAAATACAATTACAGCCAATGAAACTAAACTATCAACCTGAATAGGAGTCTCGCATAGTCGACGGATGCTGAAGCTGAAAAGATTTAAACGGCGGCATAGAAGCATCTACAGAAGTTATAGCAGTAACGAAAAGACATTTGACAGTTGACAGCTTTTACAATGAATGAGGCTTCGTCGGGTTTAGCCCAAAAACTTTGCCGTACTTGTTTAACGAACTTACAACCGGATGCCGCCTTCGACCTCTTCATTGTTCCCGGCCTGGCCAAGAAATTGTGTGTGTGCTCTCTATTGTCGGTGGAGAACCACGATGGATTGCCTTCCAACATTTGTCAACTCTGTTATAACCGTCTCAACGACCTGCATGAGTTTCAAAACCAATGTGTGAACTCTGTCCAAAAGTTCAAGGACATGTTGGTCAGCAGTACCTTAACGATTCCCACATTCCCCGACGAGAACTTTAATGTGGTGAATGAGGCAGACCAGGATGACGAAACGCCTGAAGATGACCAAACACATTTTGACCCTTTATTGAATCCCAAAATCGAAATTGAGGACGAAAAGATTCAGGGCCTTGATCAAGAACCAGTAGAGGTTGAGGCTGAACGGGATGAGTTGAACGATTTTGCAGAAAACGCCTACATGCCGCCTTCAAACCTCAACGGCATTACAAAGAATCCCCACAACAGTGATAAAGTTGCTGCTGAGTTTCACGAAGAGACTGTGGATCTTGACCAAGATTCAGTAGAGGTTGAGGTAGAACGAGATGAGTTGTATGATTTTGAAGACGACGTCTACATACCTCCTTCAAATCTCAATGACAATGCGAAGAATCCCGAAACCAGTGAAAAAGATGCTGCTCAGTGTCAAGAAGAGATTGTGGTCCCTGATCAAGAACCAGTAGAGATTAAGGTAGAACGGGATGAGTTGTACGATTTTGAACACGATGTTGTCATGCCAATTTCAAACCTCGAAGATAATGCTAATAACACAAAGAATCCCCAAAACAGTGATAAAGATAATGCTGAATCGAAACCAAAGCGGAATCGGATGATCCAATGTAAGATTTGTAACCTGAGGTTCAAAAAGGCAATTACCTATGAGAATCACATGAGACGGCACACCGATCTGCTGTCCGTGTGTTCAGTGGAGACTTGCAAGAAAGGCTTTTTGACACCCAGTGGACTACAATACCACATGGAGAACAAGCACCCAGAGCTCTGCGAAGTGCTGACGTGCACTGAAGAAGGATGCGACAAGAAGTTCGTACAGAGACGCTCGCTTACGTTCCATTTGCGGGTTGCGCACAACATCACCAAGCCGGAGACTTATCCGTGCTTAGAGTGCGATAAGAAATTCCGTACTGCGAAAAGTCTGGAGAAACACATGTACAACCATACGGGGAAGCCATTTTTCTGCAATATGTGCCCCAGACGATTTTCTGTGAGCAACGAGCTGCGGGATCATTTGCTGCGCCACGCGGGAATCAAGAACTTTGTGTGTCCTCATTGTGGGGTGCGCAAGACAACCAAAAAGGATCTGGAAGGACACATGACGATACACTCCAAAGAGAAGAAATTCAAGTGCGATCAGTGCGATTTTGCGTCTCACCGTAAACATTCGCTGGCCATCCATATCAAGGTTGTGCACCTGAAGATAAAGGAATTTCCATGTCAATACTGTGGAAAAAAATGTAACAATTCATTTAACCTCAATGCGCACGAACGGACGCACACGAAACTACGCGTGTGCAAGGTTTGCGGTGTGTCCTTCCAGTCCAAAATCAACTTGAGGTTGCACTTAAAGACGCATAGGAAAAGGAAGCAGCTGCCAGTAAAAGTTCAACATCCACTCAACACGTCGCTGCCTAGTGCCCATATGCCTGACGACATGCAGGGTGACGCCAATGCGTGTATCGACGAGCCCGCACCAGATGTGCAAGGATCAGAAGGAGCAGATCCCAACCCAATTATCTCTCAGCTGGAGGATACCTCGGTCAATAACATAGCTTTGGTCAGGGAGCCATCAGAGTCGGTACAATTGAACTTAACTACAATAAATGATGATCATAACTATTCAAGAGAAGTGACACTTCACAAAAACATTGTAGTGGAAGCACGTCCTCCTTTCAACACTCCGCTTCCAGGTGCCCACATGCCAGATCACATACAGGGTGAAGTTGAGACGTGCGGCGACGATCCCTTATCAGTCGTGCCAGAAGCAGCTGGAGCAGAAGCCAATCATGTCCAGTGCATGAATATCTCTCAGCTGGCGACTACCTCGGTTAATCACTTACCCTTGGACACGGAGCCATCAAAATCGACAGAAGTGATAGACCTTTGTGAGATCGTAGACGAAAGCGATCTAACATCAGTGAAAGCGCATCCTCTTCTTAACACTCCGCTGCCAGGTGCCCGTATACCAGACCACATACAGGGTAAAGTAGAGCTGAAAGATCGGCACGTGGCTGCCGATCTCCTGAAGACGTGTAGCGACGATCCCTTATCAGTCGTGCCAGGAGCAGAAGCCAAGCATGTCCAGTGCATGAATATCTCTCAGCTGGCGACTACCTCGGTTAATCACTTACCCCTGGACAGGGAGCCATCAAAATCGACAGAAGTGATAGACCTTTGTGAGATCGTAGACGAAAGCGATCTAACATCAGTGAAAGCACATCCTCTTCTCAAGACTCCGCTGCCAGGTGCCCGTATGCCAGACCACATACAGGATAAAGCAGAGCTGAAAGATCGGCACGTGGCTGCCGATCTCCTGAAGACGTGCAGCGACGATCCCTCATCAGTCGTGCCAGGAGCAGCTGGAGCAGAAGCCAAGCATGTCCAGTGCATGAATATCTCTCAGCTGGCGACTACCTCGGTTAATCACTTACCCCTGGACAGGGAGCCATCAAAATCGACAGAAGTGATAGACCTTTGTGAGATCGTAGACGAAAGCGATCTAACATCAGTAAAAGCACCTCCTCTTCTCAGCACTCCGCTGCCAGGTGCCCGTATGCCAGACCACATACAGGGTAAAGTTGAGCTGAAAGATCGGCACGTGGCTCCCGATATCTTGAAGACTTACCTCACCAATCCCTCACCAGTCGTGCTAAGAGCAGCAGGAGCAGAAGCCAAGCCAATTAACTCAAGGCATGTCCAGTACGTGACAATCTCTCAGCTGGCGACTACCTTAGTTAATCACTTACCCTTGGTCAGGGAGCCATCAAAGTCGACAGAAGTGATAGACCTTTGTGAAAACGTGGATGAAAGCAATGTGATTTCAGTAGAAGCAAATTCTCAACTCAACACTCCGCTGTCAGGTGGCCAAATGTCAGGCCACATGCTGAAGGGTCGGGACGTAGCTAATGACCTGAAAGCGTGTCACGACGTTACTGGAGCCGTTACAGGAAAAGCAGGCGCAGAACCTAAGCCAATCAACTCACGGCATATCCAGCGCGCGGATACCTCTCAGCTGACGGGCGCCACGCTCAATCACATACCCACGTTCAGAGAGCCATCAGAGTCGGAACAATTGAACTTCACCATAAAGAACGGCGAGCACATTTGTAATGGGTGTCGGCGAACCTTCACGAGTAGAAAAGAAGTAATATTCCATTATAGAATGGTACACGAATCGCACAAAAATTTCGCCTGCCGCTGCTGTCCCATGCTCTTTTCCTCGGCGAAACTCTTGCAGCATCACGAGTGGACTCACACGGGCGAGAAGCCTTTCGAGTGCAAGTCCTGTGGCAAGAATTTCCGCCGTGAAACGGCGCTAAAGAATCACATCAAAACGCATGACAAATCCAACAGGCGAATCTTTATTCCAGAGAAGGTCACTGAGACGCCACCGTTAAAACCTTCTGAAATTAATTCAGAGTCCAAGTACTATGAAGAGTTGCACGAGGCAGCAGCTAAACGGGCTGCAGCCTGGGCTGAGCTGCTGGCTTACGACATCGATGAGGACGAAACGAAGTAAATGGATAAATATTCAATAATGTATATAGCAATAATAAAGTATAAGTCGATTTAATGTCCTTCTGTCTGATCGTCCGTGTAAGTGCGTGATGCTCAGACACTATTAGATCTAGACATTCAATTCTCCTGCATTCGGAATCTCTTTACAATATGAACTCTTATTATTAAACGACGGAAAGAGATCTCGGAACTGGAAAATCATAATCTTGCCCGCCGCTGATCTATACGCTCAAATTCCAATGTCATGATCGGGAAGTTGCCAATTTTTACATAACTTGTACCGTTTTTAGTTTAATGTATAGTTATAATTTTATTACACCTAGATCTTTAGTGTCAAAATATCTTATTGTTGCACATACATAGTTCAAGCTTGTTTTCAAATTTAATCATGGCTCCTAATATTAAAAGAAAAGCGAAATTTTCCAAGACTTATTTCCATTCAAAATATTTCTGAAGTTGTGGTTACGATCGGATAATAAACAGTAATACAGGTATATATACATATATATATTAATCATACATTCATATTAAATTATTATTAATTATTTATTTATGTTGTATATTGCCAAATTTTGTTAATTCCGACGACAGTTCAATGTCTTTCTTCTCACAAATTAATTTTGTTTATTACAGAAATACGCGCTTTGGTTGCAGAGCACGCCAGGGAAACTGCTTAATTGATTAACCAGCAGACGAATAGAAGAATCGCTGAAGCTGAAAATGGTTTTAAAGAAGCACCAAAATGGCAGTTGGCGATAACAGTTTTCCTATAAAAGACGTTCATATAATCAAGAATCATATATGTATAAGATTGCTTTGATTCAAGTTAGCTTTATTTAAGCATTAGTTTAATAATAATAAGAATAATAATATATATTGTAATTAAATGAAATTGTACTAAATGAGTATTATAATTTTAAATTTGGGGTGAAAGCAAAACAATTTCAGTATCGATTAGATGTTAAGAATCGATATAGTACATATCAAACAATAATCGAAAACTAGCTTGAGCGATAGTTATTAAAAATCAAAAACGTAGTGCTCAAACAACTAACAACTACAATGAAATTAAGAACTCTATAATACAATGGATGAGACGTTGACAGGCTTATCTCAAAAACTTTATCTTATCTGTTTAACTTGCAACAGGACGGCCGAGTTAGAATATCATCGATAACTAACTTGGTAACGTCCTACTTCTGCCTGCATGAGTAATCGGTATTAAACATCGAGAAGGTAGTGAGTACAATTTGGCTTATGTTTAATTCATGTAAATAAACAAAACCATTAAAATTTAGATTTGCAACCGTACAATGAATACGACGACTCCGGGTGAAAAACTAAAACTCTGCCGTACATGTTTAATAAATTTGCAACATCAAGATGCCTTCGACCTCTTCATTGTTCCCGGCCTGGCTAAGAAATTGTGTGTGTGCACGTCACTATCAGTGGAGTGCCAAGATGGATTTCCGTCACACATCTGTCAAATTTGTTACAACCGCCTAAACGACTTGCACGATTTTCAAACGCAATGCGTGGACTCAGTGCAAAAGTTCAAGGAGATGTTGGTCAGCAACACTTTCGTCATTCGCTCAATTTCCGATGATAACTTTAGCGTGGTGAATGCAGCAGACCAGGAAATCGAAACGCCTGAAGACAATCAAACACATTTTGACCCTTTGCTGAATACTAAAATCGAAATTGAGGACGAACAGGATGTCTTTAAATTGATTCAGGATGCTGACAAAGATTCGGAAGTCGAGGAGGAACGGGGCGAGTTTGACGACTTTGCAAACATTGATGAGGATGAGGATGGAGACTTCTCGGCTGATAGCAGCGATTCTGAATACATGCCGCTGTCAAAACTTAAAAGAAAAACTATTGCCAATAAGATGTCAAAAAAAAGTGATAAAGATGATAAAGATTCTACTGAATCGAAACCAAAACGCAAGCGACTCCCACCTGATGAGCGAGAGCGGCATCGGTTGATTCAGTGTCACATCTGTACCCAGAAGTTCATCAAGGCATTTAACTACGAGAAGCACATGAAACGGCACAGCGATCTTTTACCCCACCAGTGTTCAGTGGAGAATTGCAAAAAAGGCTTCACGACGTCCAAGGGATTACAAATTCACATGGAGCACTCACACCCAGAGCTTTGCGAAATGCTGCCGTGCACTGAAGAAGGATGTGAACAAAAGTTTCCACAGAAACGCATGCTCACGCGACATATGCGAGTTGTTCACAACATTGCCAAGCCAGAGATTCATCCTTGTTCAGAGTGCGAGAAGAAATTCCGTTGTCCAATTGCGCTTAAGAAGCACATGTACAAACATACAGGCGAGGAGATGCCTTTTGCCTGTAATGTGTGCCCCAGACGCTTTGCCGTCAGCACGGAGCTGCGGGATCATTTGCTGCGCCACGCGGGAATCAAGCGCTTCATGTGTCCTTACTGTGGCGTGGGAAAGACAACCAAACAGGAGTTAGACAATCATATGTTGATGCATACCAGAGAGAAGAACTTCAAGTGTGATCAGTGCGATTATGCTACACATATCAAGCAATCGTTGACCAAGCATGTCAAGGTAGTGCACATGAAGATCAGGAAATATGGCTGCAAGTACTGCGAGAAGACCTTTGGCACTTCATATGCCCATAGGAACCACGAAAGATTACATACGGGAGAAAGTTGCTTCGAGTGTACGATTTGTGCTAAAATGTTTCTCTTCGAGAAGAACTTAATGCATCATTTGGAGGGACATGAAAAGCGCGATAGGAAAGCTGCTGAGAAGGAAGCGATGAAGAGGGAGCAGAAGGAGAAAAAACTAGGTGGCCGAATTGAGCGTGTGGATATAGCCGAATTGGCTGGCACCTGCGTCAATCCCATCCCCACAGTCGCTGTGCCAGCCTGGCATAATGTCGAGAAAAAGGATGGGCAAGTTTTATGCCCGGAATGTGGCAAAGCTTTCAATAGACTGGAGGGCATGAAGATGCACTTCAAAACTATTCATCAACAGATCAAGGATTATATTTGTCGCTTCTGTCCAAAGCGCTTCGGCAGGTTGCATTACCTTAAGGCCCATGAGAGAACCCACACCGGTTTGAAGCCTTATAAGTGTCCGATATGCTCAAAGGCTTTTAGGTCAGATGGATCTTTACACACGCATAAGAAAATCCACGATAATCCTAACCGGACTCGCAAGCCGCGCACTACCAAGGCGCCGAATACAGCAGATACTTCACAAGAACCAAAAACCGTGCGTAAGAAAACCCTACTGAATAAGCAACCACCCAAAAAGCATGTGCAATACGAGGATCCAGCTGCAGAACGAGCGGCGGCAGCAGCTCAATTGATTGCCCAGCAGGCCAACGATAATGAGGCCAAGCTGAAGGCGGCGGCCGATGTTCAAAAGAAACAAGTGGCGGCACAGGAGCAGCTGGAAACGTTGAAGCGGCTAAGTGAAAAGGTTACCTACGATAGTTTACCCAAACCAGATAATTGCTTGGACATCCCCAAGGATCACATATAAGCTTGTTCATTATCTAATTAAAATAGTTACTTGTGTAAGTATTAAAATTTTAATTATAAGTATTACCATTCTAATTATATTCAAAGCTGATATAATAAAAATAAATAAATAGGATTTTTGCAACCAACTTGTAATTTAATCGATTTCCACATCTGTTTCAATAGTATCGAGTACTCGTGATTACTCGTTCAAGTAACCGATGTAACCAGTGCTCGTTACTTTTATGGACGCGTATACATAGTTTTTCTCAGCGGAGAAATTTCGTGCTGGAAATTTTTTTTATAAAATTTGCAATTGTATTTCAAGAAAGGCACAGGCGGAAAAATGAATGAGGGGAGTGAATACTCCATACACTCGATATGCCGCGTATGCTTGAACCACCTGCGCAATGATGCAGTCTACGACCTTTTTATGGTCCCGGGCCTCGCCAAGAAGTTGTGTGTGTGCACTTCACTCTCTGTGGAGCAGCACGACGGCTTCCCGAAAAACCTTTGCACCTCTTGCTACACCCGACTAAACGATTTACATGGATTCCAGAAGCTCTGCGTGGACTCCGTTCAGAAGTTCCAGGACATGGTGGCAAATAATTATTTCACTCCTGTCATCTCGGACATTAATCAAATTGACAATGTTGATGTGCTTAATATTGCCCCTCCAGACGGCGAAATGGAGGAAGATCGCATTAATTTTGATCCGCTCTTGAATACAAAAATCGAAATAATCGAGAATGAGGACGACGTCTTCAAAATGATTGAAGATGTTGACAAAGAAGTCGAAGATGTGGACAAGGACGAATCGTCTAGTGAGAGTGAAGTTGAACAAGAGGAAGAAGATGGAGACTTTGAAGCCAACAGCAGTGATTCGGAAGATGCCGCTCCCCTCTCACGCTTGCGAGGCACAAGAGCCAGCAAGGCCAAGGCCCGAAAGACTGCTGCGCGTGATGATGACGATGAATCTTCTAGCTCTGAATCGTCAGAGGACGATGACAGGACCAGTTCGAAGCCCAAACGCAAACGTATACCAGCTGCCGACCGTGATCGCCATAAGCTCATCGACTGTCACATTTGTCATCAGAAGTTTAAGAAGGCCATTCGCTACGAAGAGCACATGAAACATCATAATGATCTGTTGCCATTCCAGTGTACTGTAGAAAGTTGCAAGAAGGGTTTCACCACCGCCGGTGGCTTACGTTTGCACATGGACCATGCACATTCGGAATTCTCTGAGGTACATGCCTGCACCTTCGAGGGATGCGACAAGACATTCCCACGTTCCGTCTTGCTCACGTTCCATATGAAAAAGGTACATAAAGTTGCCAAGCCTGATGTTAAGCGACATGCCTGCACCGAATGCGAGAAGGTGTTCCGTTGTCCAACTGCACTCAAAAAGCACATGTATAAGCACACAGGAGAGGAGCTGCCTTTTGCCTGCGAAATCTGCGGCAAACGATTCCACATACACAGCGTACTCAGGGATCATCTGCTGCGTCATGCTGGTGTTAAGAATCATGTGTGCCCCTACTGCGGTGTGGGCAAAACCACCAGGCAGGAGTGGAACAAGCACATCCTGACGCATACCAGGGAGAAGCAATTCCAGTGCCGCCAGTGCGATCATGCCTCTCACAACAAGCAGGCGCTGTCCAATCACGTCAAGGTGGTGCATATGAAGATTAAGAACTTTGCCTGCCAATACTGTGGCAAGACGTTTGGCAAGTCGCATGCCTGCAAAATCCACGAGCGACTCCACACGGGCGAGAATTGCTGTGAATGCAAGATCTGTGGAAAGATCTTCCTCTTCGAGAAGCGTTTAACCAAGCATTTGCAGATCCACGAGAAACGCGATGTTCCAGCAGCTGCCACTGTAGTCAAGCCGCCAGGGGAGGCGGATGGCCAAAACAATCCGAATGTTAGCCAGGATCCGAATCATTTGGCTGAGCCGGTGGACATTAAACCCATACCCATTGTGCCACCTAAGCCGAAGCCTTCGCATCGGGTGGAACGCGTGGATATATCGCAGCTGGCTGGCACATCTGTCAATCCAATATCATCGGTGTCGGTGCCATCGTGGTCACCGCAGGTCAACTTTACGAAGAAGGAGGGCCAGCACATTTGCCCTGGCTGTGGACGAGGCTTTAATCACATTGGCAACATGAAGCTGCACTACAAGATCATACACGAAAAGGTCAAGGACTTTGCCTGTCGGTATTGTCCTAAGCGGTTCGCCAAGGCGCAGTATCTACGCAACCATGAGTACATCCATACGGGTGAGAAGCCGTTTGAGTGCAAGATCTGCGGCAAACACTTCCGACAAGAGCAGGTGTTGAAGACGCATCTGAAAGTGCATGACAAACCTCCGAAGCCGCCAAAGACGAAGAAGCCGCCCAAGCCATCGGTAAGCAAGGCCAAGGGATTAAAGGTTGAGCTCAACAAAAAACAACCAAAGATTCATGAGGAATACCAGGACCCAGCGGCAGAGCGTGCTGCCGCCACAGCTGCACTGCTAGCCCAGCAGATTGAGGAAAATGAGGCAAAGCGAAAGCAGGAGGAGGCAAATCGTAAGATACAGGAGGCCGCCTGTGAGCAGCTGAATAGACTTCAAAAGCAAATACAAACCGAAAAGGGCTCCTATGATAGCTACTATGGCCAGAAGGCGGAGGCGGAGGGCATTGATCCTGATGCTCTCAAATTAGATCACGTGTAAATGGTTACGGTGAGAATTAGATTCGTATGTAGTAAGTGCAAGAAATGCTTTATGTATAACTTCTTTTAGCTGTCCCAGTCGATTTAAGAACCATATAATATCATAACATAACATAAATGGCCTATGCGAGTCGAGTCCCTCAAATGGCCTATCATTTATAGAGTACATCTGTAAACCCCTAAAAACTTAATCATTTTAATTATTATTAAATATTAATTATATCGTACATGTTGTATTTACATACTTAATCTCTGCAAATTCAAAATCACTCTAGCCTGGAGCAAGAGCAAAGGAAATCAAATCCTAGTTATCTCGGCATATTTCAACCGGAGGATCCTTGGATGCCTTAATTAATACGGGCAATTCTAAGATGAAACGCAATTATAATAACATATTTCAAGTTATTAATTTAAGCATAATCAAAATAATAACATGATTATTATGGTTATTGTCTAAGGAAATATATTATCGTATATACAAATACATGTATACATAGTATCTACGTCGTCTTTCCTCTCCCATTCTCTTCGATACTTTTATGCAGGTTTAAGGGGTAGGACATATGTAATCTCCTATAGATAACAGCCATAAAAGAAATCCGAAAAATGGAAAAGAAATGTGCGATTATTAATAAATAACCGCACATGCAATTTGGTGTGTGTGAATATTTGTATGCTTTTATGTATAGAGTAAACAATTATTTAAAAACAAGCGAACTTTTGTTAGTCCCCTTGTACATTGCGAGCATAATTAGTAGTTAATCTACACTTTATTATGCCGTATTTCCACCGCAAGCTTGAATGCGGTCTGCCTATGCCCTGTTTCTACTGCTTGATACACATCAGGCAAATCCTAAAAACATTTAACATCTATAAATTTTCAAACAATTAAATAAATTTGTATTTTCGAACGCAAGTCATTCCAGGGCACGCAATTTTAAATTGGAGCAGCATTGCATATTGTAAATTTGTGTTTCATAATATATTTTTAAATTTTTGCAGCACCCGCCTAATGTGGTTTGATTTTTCTTATACTTTTCCATAGAAGTAAAAAGTGATTCGAAAAATACTGAAAATACTAAGCGTATTAAACTGATGCACATCACGATGCGATTATTTTTTTAAATGTGCATTCTCCAGTCTGATGAGATTCTATGGAAATACAGCATTAATATGGCTCAAGTTTTTGAATAGCTTTTTGTGTGCTTTGTTTTCTCAAAAACTATAAGCCCTCTTAAATATTTTTATTACTTGATTCGGATGTCATTATCCAATATAAAATAATTGCGAAAAAGAACCACGTCCCTTTATTCGTAAGAAGTGAAATTAAGTTTAATAAGGGACAAGTCAAAGCTCGAAATATATCGATATTTCACTATTTTTGGTATCAAACTACCAAAAGTATGTAATATACCACTTATGGACAGATGCAATTCACCTATAATTTCGAACCGTGTACCAATGTGATCTTGTAAGAAATATTTAATCGTTTGGAACATATTAAACAATAAAAAATGAACCTAAAACTGATTTATTTAAAAGACCGTGGAACTAATTAATTGTTGATTAATTGTAAATGTTCTTGCCAAAAACTAAAAATTATGATGAACATTATATTTTTCGAATACTTTTCCCATCACTACACAATCGTGAAAGTGGTATTTTTCGAATATTTTCTAAAATTAACATAGTATATTATGAAACTTAACTTGTGGTCACGCTGGTGCTTACTTCTAACCCGAATAGTTTTTCTCTGCAATAATATTCTTTTGATTATTAAAACACGGATCCGTCAAAATGAGTGAGGGGAGTGGATACTCCATACACACAATATGTCGCATCTGCTTGAACCTCCTACAAAACGATGCCGCCTATGATCTCTTCTTGGTTCCGGGTCTGGCCAAGAAGCTGTGTGTCTGCACTTCGCTCTCCGTGGAACAACAGGACGGTTTCCCAATGAATCTGTGCACGCAGTGTTTTAGCAGGCTCAATGACATGCATGATTTCCAAAAGCTATGCGTGGACTCTGTGCAAAGGTTTCAGGAGATGGTCGCCAACAATTTCTTTACAGCAGCATCAACGACTCAGATCAATCAAATCGACAATTTCGATGTGTTGAATGTCGCAACGCATGATGGCGAGGAGGAGGATCGCATTAATTATGACCCGCTTTTGAATCACAAAATGGAGATTATTGAGAACGAGGAAGACGTCTTCAAAATGCTGGAACACGTCGACAAAGAGGCTGAAGAGGTCGAGAAAGAAGTCAAAGAGGATGTGGAAGGTCAGGCGGGCATTATTTCAATGTTTGACGACGACACCTCCGCTGAAAGTAGTAACGATAATGACGACATGGACTTCGAGCCTAACAGCAGCGATGGTGACGATGACATGCCGTTGGCACAGCGTCTGCGAGGAACTCCTCGAACTGGTACCAAATCGAGAGCGAGAAAGATGCACAGTCTGGAGGCAGCTGAGGGTGATGACTACAGCTCAGAGTCAGACGAAGATGGAGTCAAATCGAAGACGAAACGCAAGCGGATTCCAGCAGCTGAACGTCAAGTTCAAGAAGGCCATTCGCTACGAGGAGCACATGAAACACCACAACGATCTGCTGCCATTCCAGTGCAAAGTGGAGACCTGCCGCAAGGGATTCACCACAGCTGGTGGTCTGCGCCTCCACGTGGATCATGCGCACACGGAACTGTCCGAGGTGCATGCGTGCAGCGTAGATGGTTGCGGCAAGACCTTTCCGCGCATACGTCTGCTGACCTTCCATATGAAAAAGGTGCATAACATCTCGAAGGCGGCCGCGCCGCCCAGAGATTATCCCTGCACCGAGTGCGAGAAAATCTTCCGTTGTCCCATGGCGTTGAAGAAGCACATGTACAAGCATGATGGCAAGGAGCTACCCTTTCCATGCAACATCTGCGGCAAACGCTTTGTCATCAACAGCGCGCTCAAGGATCATCTGATGCGGCATGCGGGCATCAAGAACTATGTGTGTCCGTACTGTGGCGTGGGCAAAACCACAAGGCAGGAGTGGAACACACATATCCTCACGCACACACAGGAGAAGAAGTTCAAGTGCCACATATGCGAGCATGCGTCCCACAACAAACAGAGTCTGGCCAACCACATCAAGATTGTGCACGAGAAAATCAAGAACTATGCCTGCCAATACTGTGGCAAGACCTTTGGCAAGTCGCATGCATGCAAGATCCACGAGATGACGCACACGGGGGAGAAGCGTTGCGAGTGCAAGGTCTGTGGCAAAAAGTTCCTTTATCCAAAGAGTCTCACAAAACATCTGAAGACGCACGAGAAGCGCGTGCTGCGCGCCATTGAAACCTATCGCCAGCGCCAGGTCGAAATGGGTGAAAGCGTTGTAGCGCCAGAGCCCACAGAAGTTACGGAAGTGGCGCACAATCCTGTGGACGTCGTCGTCGATGGAATGATGTCCCAGAATGCAGCCGATGAGCTGCTGAAAGTGTGTGCCGAATCTGTGGCGACCATACCCAAAGATCCGCGCCGTGTGCAGCGTGTGGATATCTCGCAGCTGGCTGGCACAGCTGTCAATCCCATTCCCTCGGTATCGGTGCCCTCTTGGTCGCCGCAGGTCAACTTCACCAAGAAGGAAGGCAAGCACATTTGTCCGGGCTGCGGGCAGGGCTTTAATAATATTGGCAACATGAAGCGTCACTACAAGATCATACACGAAAAGGTCAAGGATTTCGCCTGCCGCTTCTGTCCTAAGAGATTCGCCAAGGCGCAAACACTGCGTCATCATGAATGGATTCATACTGGCGAAAAACCTTTCGAGTGCAAGACATGTGGCACACACTTCCGGCAGGAAACGGCGCTAAAGCGTCACCAGCGCACGCATGAGAATCGCCCACCTGTGATTTCATCCAAGTTCTATGCCGCGCGCGAGGAGTTGGAAGAGCAGGAGCGGTCAAAACGTGAGGCACGGCGCAAGGCGGAGGCAAAACGCAAAGAGATTGCCGAGGCCGCCAAGGAGCAGCTATCGTCGTTGCACAAAATCGAGGCAACCGACAAGAATCTGCACTCGTACGACGAGTATCAGGAGGCGGCTGCTGAGCGAGCAGCTGCTTCTGCTGAACTGCAGGCGCAGCAGTACGAAGAGAACGAGGTGAAGCGTCGGGCAGACATGGAGCGACAAAAAATCCAGGAGGCCGCCTACGAACAGCTTCACAAACTGCAGCAGCAGCAGGAGATTGAAAAGGCGCAAAGCTCCTATGATGGCTACTATGCGCAAAAGGCGCACTCTGAGGGCACCTCCCTCGACGACCTAAAGATCGATCATGTGTGAAAGATAAGATTTCAAAAATGTTATCATAGAAAAGCAATAATTAATGGAATCCTTATAGTTAGATAGCGATACTCTTAGTTTTAAGTTAATGCTAAGTACAAATAAATATTATACAAAATAATATAATTTAAATACAATTGTAGTCTAATCTTTTTGCTTAAGAGTAAAGAGTTCCTTGAGGCTGTCTAGTGTCATGTTATCGAGATCCCAGTGCGTGGACAATGTAGATCTGTCATCAGCTGACTTAATAAGCGTCATAATATTCTCTTCGATGGTGCCATTGACAATAAATCGATGCACGGTCGTCGCTCTGCCAAAAGAGCCATAGTTAGAAGTTAGATTCGGATTATAATTTAATGCTTTTTAATTCTTACTTTGTCTGACCAAAGCGATGCACGCGTCCTATAGCTTGCAGTTCCTCTCCAGGGGTTAATATGGGCTCCACCAGAAACACATGCGTCGCCTCGATCAAGTTGAGTCCCTTGGAGCCTCGCGAAATGGGCATCAGCATGCAGGTGATCTTCAGGTCAGGTCGCTAAGCAGGGAATAAATAAACAAATGGGAAATAAAATATACTAGCAAATTGTTTGATTAGATGTTAGCTAATGGTCCGATTTAATGATATAATTAGTCTGACATTGCAGATAGTACACTCACCTTAAACTCGTCAATGTCGCGATTGGTGAATTTATTGCGATACTTGATGCCATTTATTTGTAGTGCAATAGCAATGTGGTTCAATATGGTTGCCCATTGCGAAAATATCAAGATCTTTTGCTCAGCGTCCTGCGCTAGGATTTTCTGCACCTGCTCCACAATGTACACAATTTTTGTGGATAAGTCGCCAACTATTGTGGGATGGTTGACGCCCTTCCGAACAGAATAATATAATCTGCAAGTAAATAAGTTACTGAAGAACTTTTTCACTTTGGTCTAGCACTTACTGTGGTGAGTCCTGGCGACAAATTGGACATTTCGTTTTCCGTTCGCGACCGACTTGCATGCGCATCGTGTCCAAACAATCTTGGCACAGGTAATGACCACAAGACATCACCACATACTGCAAAAAGAATGTTTTATATGGATTTTTTTTTGAAAGTGTTAATTTAATTACGCGATCATCGTCCAGAGTCTGGCAAATGGGACAAGGCTTGTCGCCGGCATCCTCCTTTAAATGCTTTAAGTACTTGAGGCGACCCGAAAGACGTATAAAGTTTAACTGCGCCTCTTTGATATTTGCATTATTGAACTCCGTTTGCTCGTCCAGCTGATAGGGCAGTATGCGAAAATTTGACTGCTCCTCGGGATTATCCGTAAGCTGTATGCGCATCTTACACATTTCCAGTTCATCGAATGCTTTTATCACATACTCCGCTTCGATCCAGTACTTGATCTGCATCTTTCCTAGACTCTGCATGCAGTCCAGCAGCTCCAACTTATTAATACACTCTGTTTTCCACTCGGCGAACTCGAATCTGCTACGCAGAAAACCAAACACAACTGCAAGTATTTAAATAAATCAAGTTAGATATGTTGTTAACGTAGTATCATTAATGACACCTACCTATGATAAGCACTATTTCCAAGCTGGAGTTTTCGGAGCCATCCGTTACGATGCCTTCCTTGCCCATCTCCTTGTCAAAGAGCAGACACTCGAACTTGTTTACAGTTTCACGAATTTTGCATAGACGACAATGTCGTTTTTTGTGAACTTCTTCATCTCTTTGTTCGCCAGCAGGTTGATCCTCCTGTTAATAAGTAAAATAATAATAAATAAAGCAATCTACTTTAAATTCGATGGAACAGAATTCGATTAAAATACGTTAGCCAAAATTTTTCAAATGACTTCCAAGACCATCGGTAAATACATATAATACTTGCCATAATATCCGCCAAATGGCAATCTGAAACGATTTTGATAAAGTCTTGGGCGTCTGGGGGAAGGCGAACCCCCTCTTTGACAGCACCACAAGCTTGGATCAGTATTTGCTTCAGAAACTCAAAGTCTTTGCGCAATTTTTGACGCAGCTTCTTCAATTGTTCGTGCCAGTTGTGAAGAATATATATTAGTCCCTGGAAGGAGCTCACATCTCGAATTTTCTCGCCCGAAACTCCTTGACGGCATAGCTCGTCGCTAATCTTGTTCCATACAGCATTGTGCCAGTTGTCGCTGTTGTTGACCAATGTTGCAAATAGTTCCACAATGCTCGACTCAAACTGCTCTTCCAGCTTGCTCAATTCCTCCAGTTTTGCTTCATAAGATGCCTCTGCCGCCTGCAGCACAACAATCTTGTCCTCCAAGTACTTTCGCTCCAAGCCCTTCAATTTTAAACAATACTCGGAGGACTCTTCAGATGTTAGTTTATCCTCGACTGGTGCCAAGCTGGAAGCCTGCAACAGGTTGTGCAGTGCGTGGATCTGCAGCATGCTGTCCACGCTATAAAAGAGATCAGCGATTAAGAAAGATGTCATTTAATTAAACAAAATTTCCATGCTTACGAAATGTTGTCCTCATTGTAGTCCTTGGCCAGCTTGAGCACCTGCTTGTAGTTGTGCATGGCCTGCTTGTAGTGCTTGAGTATAAAGTCTATAGCCGCCAGACCGTTGTAGGATGATGCCCATGTGCGCAGTTCCCGCTTGCACTGCATTTCGTTGTTGGACTTAAGATGCACCAGCAGATCCTGTGGATTCAAATAGTTGGTGGTCGACACATTCTTATTGATCACCACGGGCACAGAGCACGTTTTTCGAATGCGCAAAAATGGTTGCAACATGCTTCTGAGTAGCTTTGGTGAAATGGAAGCCAAAGGGGAATTACAGTTGCTGGGATTAAATTTAGTGTGCTTGGCAACGGCGGCCAGAAAGAGTTCGCTGCACTTGAAGTGTTCCTCGCGGTAGTAGAGAGACTCCACATTGCTCAGCTCTAGGCGATGCACAAGCTCTGTCTGCGGTGGTATGCCCAGCTCGTGCTCCACTTTCGACTTGCAGGTGCGCCACATGCAATGCTGCAGGAGATCCAACAACGGTGCCACCTGGTAATTGAGCAAAAACGAATTGGCTACGGTTTGCCAGGCATCTGCCGGCTGACATGCCTCCTTGAAGCCAACGAATTTCAAGAGCGGCGCCAGATCATCGATGCTTTTTTGTATGGGCGTACCAGTGACTGCCCAGCGATGCACCGCTGGTAGCTGGCCAACCATTTCCGCTGGCTGCGATGTGCTGCTCTCGACCATTTGTGCCTCGTCCAGGCAGACGCGCCACCAGTTGACCATTAGCAGCGGGGAACTGGGTCGCATGTAGCGCTGCTCGTAACGCATTTCTCGATCCGTTGTGTTCCTGGGCGTATGATGAATCTCGTGGCTTAATATGCGATAGTCAGTTAACACAATGTCATACTGAGCCAGCTCCATTGGGCTGTACCAGACGCCAGCATGCAAACCAGGATAGAGTAACACCTTTAGAGTGGAGTCCACATGCTTGCCGACTTCCTGGTACCATTGTGTCTTTATCTCATTCGGCGAGACAATAATCGTGGCACCAGATTCCACCAACTGCGTGCTGTTAGCCATTAATTCTGTCCAGCAGTTGGGACACACGTAATCCTCATGGCTGTCTTTGATGCACTCCTGGTGCTGCCAAAGCTGACATATTCCGCACTTTACTTTCAGTTTCGATCGCGACTGCTGGATGCAAATGCAGTGTATTTTAGGCGCCACGCATCGGCGCTTGAGCGGCACAGCATCAATTCTTTCTTCTAATTGATTGCTCCAGTAATTGTTGTCCACATTTGTACGAGGATTGAGCAGCAGTGTGGCCAGCAGCTCGACCGTCTTGCCCAGGCCCATCTCATCGGCCAGTATACCACCCGGTGGCAATAACACACTTGGCAGCGTTTCATCGTATCTATAGAACTGCAGGCAGTAGTTGTGTTTGAACACTTTATGATTGCCATCTGTGGCTTGAAATGTTGTGTAATTGGCAGGAAATACATTTGGTTGACATTCTCGGCTTAGCATCCAGCTCACCGTGCGTTGCTGATACTCTCTTAGCCGCGATTTGAAGCAACTCGGCAGTGATACACCCAGACGCTCATCCGATTGCTTTGTCTCCTGGTGTTTGTAGTATAACGCATTGTAGAGCTGCGTGGTCACATAGCTTTTAAGCTCTCGCTGCTGCTGATGCTGCTTTTGTAAGACCTCGAACTCCAAGGTGGGTGTATAATTACTAAATATAATAGGAAATATGTCTACAGCAAGCTGCAAGTCATGGGCATTCGCCGAATGGTCGCAGCTTGATTCCATCTGCACCAACACGAGTGTTGTTTGCAATGCTTTGAATTGCAATTTCTTGGTCCGTCTTTTGGCAACTGCGAAAACAAGTAGCTCTAACATAAGCGTTCTGAGTAATTCAATTCTACTCACAGTTTGTTATGATTGCAATTAGTTCTTTTGCATTTCGCGCCAGGTATTCTTTTATGCGCCATTGTCTCCTGTGAAATGCAAACAACAAATCCTGTTCGTTGTTTAGGCATTCCTCTGCTATTTCACACAGCAATAAGTGTGCCATTGTTAACCTTATATCTTAATAATAATTATTCGTAAATCCTATATACAAACAAACAACCGCGAAGTGGTGGCATACGATGTGACCGCATGTTAAATTTCAAAATATGCCATGTACTTTAGAAGGTTGATGTTGATAGGCAATATTCGATTAATGGTATATCCAAAATTCAATTGATAAGAAAACAATAATATAAATGACTATTGTAATTAATAATTATTTACATGTAACAATATTAAATAACTTAACTAATTTCAATAAACCTTATTCATGTATTAGGTTATTATTATATTTGTCGTTTGCGGTCACACTGTCGATAATAAAAATAAATAACAAGGCACGCGACTGACTGCAAATTTTGCATTGTTTTTCATTTGTTAGCATTTTGTCAACAATTATTTAGATGAACGCGGTGATTGCGCTATGCCACTTTTGCGAAGCGCATGGTCCCTGCGCCATCTTCTGTACGCAAACGCTGCGCGACACAAAAATTGAGGACCTTGTGAATCTGGAGCAGCAGCAACAGCCTGGACAAAAAACATGCTCTGCTTGCAATTATACGCTAGGGCGCAACAACAACAATGCCATCTACAGCAAAGATACAGAAAGCGGGGCTACATTCGTCAGCACCAAGGTGGCCACCCTACAGGAAGTGGCTAATCTTGTGAAGCAGGCCGCTGTGCGTAGTCTTAGCTGCGAGATAAACACCAACAAGGACGGCGACGGCGGCTTTGTCTTCTTCGGCGACTCGTCACGCGGCCATATACTCAGTCATACGTTTCGTGTGAGCGATTTGCAAGCTCGTGGTTACTATCAGCTCTTCTCGATTATAGTTCTAATGAAGGATAAGTACTTTTTGCTAAACACAAAGCCCTTCCTGGCCGAGCATTTAAGGAAGATCTCTACAGAGCTGCAAGCTGGTGCACAACGTACAAAGGCGGCTGAGGAGCTCAACTATTCAGCCCGACAAAGACGTTTGTCAGGCGCACAGTTTCTCATGCCAACACCTCGTTCCCTACTGGAGCTAACAGGTGAGGAGCATATATTTGCTCAGTTACATTCACATTTTGCCTGGATACTGTTGGCTGGTTCCCGCTTCCTCACCGAGCACGTCACTTTCGGCAATCTGCCCTGGCTGCCACCGCAGAGCAGTGGACGTCCGCCTGCCCAGCGTCTCACGTACAACAGTTCCACCCTGCCCATGATACAGATGTACGAGGATGACCCTGAGCAGGAGGGATTCTTCTCGTTGCGCCACATTAAGAAAGTAGTGCATAAGGACGCATTTGCCACCGTTTGCTACTGTGCGCTGACAGGTGTCAAAATCATAGTGCGTGGAGCACCAGAACGGACAGTGCTCTTCATGATGTGTCTCAAGAAGTTGTTGCCAGAACCTATGCATAATCTCATGCGCATTGATGCACAGCATCAACATTCCATCAGCTCCGAGTACAAGATCATATCTGTCTCCAACGACATTGCTGTGCCAATAGCCAGCAGTTCCGTGTTCCGCATCGACTTTCTGGACAAAGCTGTGAATGGCAATGATATCGTCTCCGTCAAGTGGCCAGGCGAACTACCCAGGAAGTGTAAGTTATCCGAACTCCAGACATATGGAAAGAGCTAATCCGATTTGTTAATTTGTTTGCAGTGCCCGATCTCTTGGTGAAACTATTGAAGGCCGTCAAAGCTGTCGAGGAAAAGACCTTCACGGAGCTGGTGCTCAACAAACAGACAAAAGTGCTCATTGAGGAGTGGAAAAAGTAGGTTAAATTAATAATCAATGTATAATCTTGCCTTTATATTTCGCTATCCTCTCCACAGCAAAGTTATTTGCCTGAATCATGCTAAGACCGGAAGCGTGCAGGCCAAGTTGAAGAAGGTGCTCGGAGTGCAACCTCAGGATCAACCGATTATTAATTACTGGAGCACACACTTGCAATAGGGAACCGGTCTACTTTTTGTATATAGAAATGTATTTTTCACTTTTTGGAATAAAAATTCTTTATTGCCCCGAAGAGCGCAACGATTTCCCTCGATTGACAAATCAATATCTTAACCAAAAAGTGACGTCTACAGGTTCCATACGCCGTTGCTTACTTCTTGTAACCGCAGCTGGAACGACGACCACGAGCACGCTCGAACTTGCGTCCCTTGGATCGCACGTATGGGCGGGTGTGCGAGTGGGGCACACCAGGAGCCTTGCCGAAGTGCTTGCAGGCAGTGCGAGCAGTACGTCTGCCCTGGAGCAACAGGGTGTTCTTGCCGGTTGGGGACCGGAGAGCCAACTGATCGAAGGTCAGCACTTCGCCGCCAGCCTTCAGGATGCGCTCCCGAGCGGTCTGGGTGACATGAAGGGCACACACAGCCAATTTGGGCACCACCAGAAGGCGGGCATCATCGGTAACGGTGCCAACGACAACAATGGTCGACTCTGGCTGCTTGGCGGCCTTTGCGAAGCGGGCGATGCGCTGCAGCGACATTGGTGGCCTATTGATTTTGCTCATAAACAAGCGCTTAAGGATGATACGGTTGAACTTCTTGTTCGTGCGACGTTGCAGGAAGCGGTACAGCTACAACACAAAAATATATTAATACCGGTTCACATTATGTTTGACTCATACTATTTACCTTGACGAGCAAGCGCAGGTAAACATCCTGAGATTTGGGTTCGGTTCTGCGAACCTTGCGATCGTACTTGTGGTTGATATCAATACCCTGAAAGACACACGAAATATTATTACAAACTTTTCAATTGGTCCGAACTATGTCATGATTATAAAACGGCAAGGTTTATTTTTCATAAACATTTAAGATGTTTACAAATTTATTTTTCAGCTTTAAGATTTCTTGCATCGTACCATTTCGGCGACCGGAAAAAGAAAGAGACGAGAATGACGTTTAGGGATGGCTAATATATCGATTCATCGAAAGTGACGAACAGTAATCGCGATATTTATAATCTCACGATAGGTTGTTGTGAGCAGGTAATCGTAATAAGGAAAATGACAACTCAATTGGTCTTGACGGCTAAACAAGTTATATTCAATTCTTTATTGTTTGCAATACGGAGCAGCAAAAATCAATTAGAATTTTCCAATAAGTAAATCGAGTGTGAACTATCGATAAGGCTCCAGTAGATTGACAGCTACGCAGGGCTACCCAACCATGATAGGTTAACAGTGGCAACGCTCATCTGAATGCGTTGTATAACACTAGAAAAATGGCAGCGGTGAATTTACGTAAAGGTTTTTTTATTCTGCCCCAAAATGTAAGTAATGAATTAAATATTAAATGGTAATGATTAAAATTGAACACACCGCCCAAAGATTGTGGCAAGCCAACAGAGATGCTATGCCACTGCTAAACAATCAAAGACCAACACCTTGGCAGCCGTAGCTGAGTCAATCTCTTCCAAGGGGTAAATAGTCAATTAGAACTTTTTTAATATCGTAATAACTGGTTAATCTTTACAGTTTTTTGCGTCCCCACAAACCATATGCTCCTGTGAATGATGCTGCCGTACGTGTACGCGCGGTGGCTGCCCAGTTACAAATGACAAACGGCGGAGATCAACGAAAGTTGTTGGATTTGGAAGAAAAATTCAAGTTTCTGGCGGCGTGCTTCGCGGAACTGCAACATGGTGTGCCAAATTCACAAGTGCATGAGTTAACTACCGTTGCCGATGTAATTGCATTTTATCAGAAGACTGTGGACACCACTGTGCCGCTAGATGCACTAAAGCGAATTGAGTTGCCGGAAAATCTTCACATTCAATACGAATATTTGCGCTTCCATCCGGACACAGATACAAAATTCAAAGGAAAAACAGCGTTCCCAAAAAGTTCGACTCTTGTAACGGGTCTGAAGTATCGACGCAAATATGAGGGACATGAGGCCAAGCGTTCTTGGCCTTAGTTTTACTAATTAATCTTATGTGCTGGTTATTAATAATAAATTGTGTTACATTCTAGATGTATTATGATACTGATTCCATCGGTTCTTAGGTGCACACGCTTTTCAGCGCCTTCATAATTCGAGCATCTTTTAGCAAGTCCATCAGGCGGGCGTCTTCTTTGGCCTCCTTGAATGTGTTATACATCAGATCACTGTTGATCTCTGTCACGGGGGGTTTGTTCATAATGCTAAGGATTTTCTTGCGTAATTCAATTTCTGGGTCATGTGACTGCAGATTGACTAGGGTATTAGCGTCGCCCAATTCCAGTTTGAGCTGTATCTCACGCTGCTCCTGCAGGTATTTAATGATGCAATCATATTGCAAGCCAGTCAGTGGGCGGCTGTCCGCCAGCATTTCAATCAGTTTCTGCATGGAATCAGGATGCCTGCTTTTGATTGGATGCATCTGAGATGCGGTGACCGCATCGCGCAACTTCTTCACACGAAAGTCACCATCAATTAACTGAATAGCATCGTCCAACGGCATGTTACGATGCTCGGCAGGCACACCATACAATATATTGACTGTAATACTGTTGAGAGCCTCGTGTTGGGGTGTAACCAAAATGGCATAGAGGCATCCTCGTGCTGAAATATTGCTCAGCATTTGGCCCAACATGACACCCTCATTGGGAAATAGTACATCTACCCGCATGCCAGCCATTGTCAGACGTTGCTCAATGAACTCCGCGTATTTGCTGTTGGAATGCTCAATAAATGACAATCGAGGCTTTAAGAAAAGTAAGTCAAATACTCACGTATTCTGACGATTGACCACGATGATCTCGCAGTCATTAACGGGCACGGCAGTTGCAGCGGCTGCTGCCGTCATTACAATGCCACCCTGAACAGCCATCGGAACTTGTCCAACGCCTGACGTTACATTCACTTTATTGGCTGTTGTGTTGGGCGCCTTTGTCTTGATAGTTGCGTTGCGTACAATGAGTATTTTTGATTTAAAGGTTGATTTGTTTAGAGCGTCTGCACACTTATTGGCTGTCTCCTCGTTTTCAAACTGTACAAAACCAAAATTCTTTTGGACGAGCGTCCCCAAGACCTTGCCATACGGATTACAAATGCTTTGTAGTTCTTCACGCGTGCAACGTGGTAGATTTCCAACGTAAATGCGATTCTTTATCAATGCCGGATCTTGAGCAATGTTGTATACGAGAGCAGATGGATCCCGTTGAGCCGCCATTTATTTATTGCAATTTTCCAGCAGTGCTGAAAACGTAAACAATTGCTGTGAGAAATATACTAAAATACGATATTGAAACATACCATAAATGGTTTAATAACAGCGCCCGTCGTCTGTTATTTAACATTTTCATGTTTTTGATCTACTTAATTATCGCCGTATGTAAAATAATTTTTGGTATTAAAATACGTATTAGAAAAATAAAGTTACTAGATTTTCACTTTTGAATTTTTTTATTTTTATTTTTTGGCAAAATCTAATTACATATGATTAACGTCGCACGTTACTGTTTTAAATTTAAACTCGTCGTATATTTTAAACAAGTCCTCTCTGTTAGAGAACCACGAGAATAAGAGAGGCATTACTGATATATCGATCTATCAAGTATAGATAATAACCGACATTATTTCGGTCACACCGACCGCCTAAGTAAGCCGTTATAAAAGTCAGAGCAAAGAATGCCAATTTTTTATTGAAAAGTCAATTTTTAATAAGAATTTAAATAGTGCAAGCGAAATGTGAAATGTCTATTAAGCGTGTATCAGAAAGCCAGCGGCGTGCTGTGCGTGGTGGGCGTCGTGCGCAGCATGTTCAATTTCATGTTCTGGCTTCTTCTTTGGCACGTAAGGATTGTGCTCTGGATCGGCGTTCAGACTGAGGGTAAGTAAAATATTTTGAATATATATTCAAATCAAACAATAATCAAAGTAAAATAATAAGTTTGCTTAATATTTTGGCGGTTGACTTACTGATAAAGGCTGATAGCCTCCTCGCATTTTACATTGTACCACCAGTCGCAAGCGAATTCCTTTTGGTTGAATATGGTTCCATTCGTGCACAAGAACGATGCCCCCTGGTGTCCCTCGCGTCCGTCGTGGCATACGTGATAAGCCTGGCAGCCAGTCTCAACGTTGGCATACATACCCGGAACGGCTGGCACATTGTGGCAACTGAATTGCGTGTGTGGCACTTCGTGGTAGATAGGATAGTCGACGCCTGGTACACCGGGTATTTTGTTCAAATCCTGTTTGTCCTCGTGGCGAACATGATGCTCCGATTGCGGTGGATTAAACAGGTGTCCAAATTTCTATATCAACATAAACATATCAAATGTTGCATATGTTGCATAACCCGTGCCTCGTGCGCCAACCGGTTCTGCAGACTCACAACTTCCCCGGCGGCGCTCCGCTCATGATTAGCAAACAATTAAACATGTGTGTACAATGTGAATGATTGTAATTGTGTGTGTTATATGATTGTGTTTGTATGTTAGTCTCAATTGCATGTTACAATTTTTGGGTCAAAAGTGAACGTCGCGCACTCGCACTGGCACGAGCTGCGCAGAGAGTTGGGCTGGGTGGAGATTGTGTATCTCCCTATCTTCCCACCTTCTTGTTTGCTGACGGCTCTTTCTGCACAGACTAATTAAGAGTGCCCCATCATCATGTCTTCATCAACGAGCGCTGACCAATTGATTGTCATAACTAACCTGCACTTCAATGGCCAATGCGGCGCCAAGCAGCAGCAGCGACATTGCCAGCATCCTCAGCAGTGGAGAGCTGTTCAGCATCGACATCTTTTTGGATTTTGGGTTCAGGTTTTTGTTGTGCCTTTTTTTGCCTTTTCCAATGGAGTTGAAACAACCGTCTGCGTTCGGTTTGAAAATTGCACTGAAACTGAAGTGCTGTTTTTCCAAGCGCCATCCACTTGAGGTCCGACCACAGCCACAGTGCTTGTCGTGCAAGCTTTCAAGGGTAGCGTCTAACGGTAAGCGGTGGCGGCTCGCGCTTCGTCTCTCGTCGTGCGCCAGCGCAACTTTCGATTTTTTGGAAGCTGTTTTTACTAAGCTTTTGCTTATGCGATTACTTTCCGCCACACCACCTAATTATTAGAGGAGTTCCAATGAAACCCTAGGCAAAACGATGATAAGTCCAAGCTTACGAGTGTATCTCATGCATATGGAAGCAGATATGTATGTTTATTGCATGTATGGGAAAGTAAAATGCAATATGCTTTATTTTGCAAGCAACAAAATGTTTGGGCTTAAGTCGTACTGTATTGAAAGTAACAAGTAAGAATGTTGCAGTCTAAGGCATTCGACTGTTAGATACCCGGCACTTATCTCTTGGCATTATTATTTGAGTATACGCTGTAATATATGTCCCATTAGAGGTTATAGTACAATTGTACGTTATGAAATCCTTAGATCCTTAAAATTCTGCATTATTATTTTAAATTATGTTAAAAATTCATCTTCACATTTTGCATAGTTGAATGGAGAAACAACACTTACATTGTCAACAAAATTAACATCCCTAACTCTTTTAGTCTCTGAATGAACGGACAGACGGACAGACAGTTTGCTTAAAGTTACTACCTCATTGTGCCCTCTAAGTGCCAGGTATAAAAATGGGCTATAATTGAGGAGAAATATGATAGTTGTGATTGCGTATAAGAAATAGGTGTACTAAAGTTAAATCTTATTAAATACTTGTATGCATAATAATAGCTAATACTTTTGCATTGCCGGATTCAACTGAAGTTTGCTTAGCAAATCATCGAATTCGCTATAGAGCTGTAATAAAGAGTTGAACGATATTATTAATATGGTGTTTGTTACGGTCGAGTAAACGAGAGGTAAGGCTTGGGGCTGGACTTACATGAGTCTTGCCATAACTATCCACATAGGTCTTGCTGCCGCCGGTGGTTTTCTTAAAGGCAGGCAGCGCTGGACCATGCAGAAGATTCACGTTTTGATACGACTGCGCCTTGGATGCACTGCTGATGGCATGACTCTTGCCCACCGTGGGCGCCAGTTCCAGAAAATTGGGCACTGCACAAGGCACATAAATACATGTGTTAACATATGTACATACATATATGTTGAGTGCAGCCAGGCGTTAAATTCCACGCACACTTTACTCACCTTTCTTGGGCTGGAATTTCACCTGATTGAGCAACGGATTGTGCAGCTGCAGCTGGCGATAGGTGGGCAATGCATGCTTTGGTGGCACCAGCACATATGGACGTCCCACGGCCTGTGGATAGAGATAAGTGGTCTCCACGGTGGGCACTTGTCGGTAATGGTAGCGACCTTCCCTCGGCGTATAACGTCCATCAGAGCTGAGCGCAATGTGATAAACGGTGCGCATGCCCTTATCGTAATACTGATAGACCTGTTGTATAAAATATTATATGTTGTTATGGATGGTATTTAATTGCTAAATATTTAATTATTAGATATAGTTTAAATATCTAATGTGTTTGCCTGAATGGGACTAAGTACTTATTAAGTAGAAAAAGTAAAAGTAAAGGTGAAAGGCATTAGGTAGGTGCTGTAGGTCTAAGATACATTATATGGCAAAGACCAATAGATGTCAAAATATTAAAATAATTCATTTGAATTGTAGAAATAGGGAAGATTACCAAATTGGCTAGATAAATAAATTGACAGCATGATATACCCAATTATCAGCAAAGTTAGAGGGACAGATAGAGTTAATTGATACATATTATATTTATACACCTTATATAACTAATTTAAAAGTTAAAAATGATAATAATGTTTAAAATGTTTAATTTAATTTAAAATGTTGTGGTTGAATTGTTAGAACTTGTATTCAACATAGTGTTTTCTATAGCAAAGTAAAATATATAAAAATAATTAACAAAAATAAATGTATAATTTGGTGAAAATAATAGCATAGAAACCTTAATGTAAAAAAGCAATTATAACAATATTTATTTATTAGATATAGGTCATGAAGGAAGTAGCTTGCTGAATGGACACTCACCTGAGGACTCCTCTGCTGAGGCACAATGCCGTCCGGTATGGAGATGCCCTCCTTTTGCAGACGATTAAGATAGAGGCGATCGGTCTCAAAGGCAGTATCTGGAATCTTGCCACCCGCATGTGGCAGCACTTGCTCGCGATAGATTTGGCGTTTCTTAAATTGGTTTTTGCAACGATTATTTATGGTTAGCAGATAAACACGCCAAGTATGTAAAAATGATTTATTGTACACACCTTGTGGTGGCGTTCCGGATTTGTTAGCTCATCGGCCAATGCTGCCGAGCTCAGGCAAAGCAGCATAACTAATTGGAATACATATGGCGACATTATATGTATATTTATTTATTTATTGCTTTTTGTAGATTTAACTGCGATCAATTTCAAAGGAATTTTGAGCGAAAGGTCAAGTTGATCGAGTTGACAGAAGTGTAGTTCTCAGCAAACAAGTGTTAGCAGCTCGGTACACAAATCCACATTTCAAACATTTTTCAAAAGCGCCAAAAATTGCATCACACACACATACACATACACAGACACAAGCACTGACACCGCAGTTCAATGACGAGCTAAAAAGAATCTCTAAACGGGGATTTTACTATCGGTTTACTGTCAACAATTTGATGTTCGACTGGAGCACGAAGAAGAACTGCGTTATGCGGTGGCGTTGTGGCCGCGTCGACGGTGCCAAACATAATGAATGCAAATGCACAAAGCCCGCTGATCTCTGGCTGGCGGCTGCCCGGTGCGCCAGGTGCCCTCTGCTTGTGCTTCTGCTGCTGTTATTGCTGCCGCTATCTCTGCCGCCGACGACAACTTCGACAGAGACAACAGCAACAACAACAGCAGACGAATGCTTTTAACATCACGTGGTAACTTGGCACGACAATCATCATCATCAAGTTGTTGCTGCCATAATCTGAAGATTGCCCAAAATCGAGAGAGGCAAAAATGCTAGGCTAGTAGTGATCTAGTCGGCCATGCTAGACAGCCAGTTTTGCTGTAGGCATTTTATGGACTCTGTAATTTGGAGGATGTCAAAGAAAATGATGGTAAGGCAATTATTACTTGCTTAGATTTAAGTGTATAATATTTTATGGCAATTAACTTATAAATCAAAATATTAAGGATACTGTGCTATTTAATGCAAAACACCTTAATTAATTTTAAGAAATTTATTGTACCTGTTTGTGGCTAATCCTTTGAACACAATATTTTCTATTATATATTATATATTCAAACCTTTAAATATATAAACCAAATGCTCTAAGGACTTATCTTAACTCGTCTCATGAAACTAGTCAAAAGGTGATTGAAAAACACCTTAAAAGCATAATAGTATTTCAAACTAAACGTATTGTTGCATGTTTCAAGCCACCCTTTGTGCTCCAAGTGCTACAGGGTATATGTCTGCGATACGTCAAACGTTTCCGCTTGCTTTTACTTTAAAGCTCGAATGCAAAATTAGTTTCCATTTAATATTTGGCGCTTCATTTTATACATGTTTGCTAAAGTGGCATAAAAAATAAACACACTCGAACATTTAGGCCACCAGTAATTAATTAATCGCGTTGTTAACTTGACCAAGTTGGCTCTTAGTGGGCTTTTGACTGATCGATGCGCTACTTCACTTGCAGCTTTCAATATCTTTGTTATGCATAATCACAATGCTTTTTATTCCTTTTTTTTCTCATTGTGTTTCTTTTTTTCCTTTCAACAAGGCAATTTTGTAGTCAATCGTATTTTATTTAAACATTTGAAAGTGAATGTTATTGTTGTTGTTGCTTTTGGGTCTTTTGTTTTTGTGTGTAGTTTGATTTTGTTGTTGATTGCGCTTCAGTTAACAATTTATTATAATGTTTTTGCATTTATTGATTGTTTTTGTTATTATCATAAATATTTGTGTAATTTTGAATGGTCTTCGTCGATGGCTCTCATATTTGGCTTTGTTAGAAATGTGACGCTTGATGGGGTTGCTTGGACCTTGATGTGTCTTATGAAAGCGTATACGACTTGGCGACTAATCCAAGCTACATATGTGCTCTGCTATACGTAACTAACATACATATTATATTATATGTCTATGTTCCAAATGCCAATGGGAATCGGTTGCAATATTCCCACGCCGCTGTACTTAATATTCCGTTAGCATATAAATTGTCAAAAGTATATCAAGTTTTGGGGGAAAGTCAATGCGATGGGCTTGGGCTTGAATTCGATAAGAATGGGCCAAGCATAGCAATAGGCCAGTTGTAATTATCGCAGTTACATAATGGCATCTTCATTCCAATATACAAATCGTATTGGGTTACACAAATTACAGAAACCACAAAGAAATCGGGGCATCTTCTGGTGATCTTCTGGCCTGACCTTGGATACGAGTTGAAATCAAGATGCCCGAGCTGCTAGAGCTGCCAGATGATGACAATCAAGAGATTAATTATTTTAAATCGCCGTTGACCTTGCTTACAGTCTATCCGTCTCAGACTCAATCTCGAGTGGCTGCTGTGGGCAAAATTGATGCTGCACTCAATTGGTAGCAAGTCATCTTGTGGTCGAAACCATTGTTAACGTTAACGTTAACCCCATCGCCTATCGCCCATTGCTCATTGCCTATTGCGGTTGCTTGTCACGCGCTAATTGCTTACAGCGTCGCGTCTTGTTGCCGGCTTTCCTGGAGGCTCTAGCGACTCCAATAACCTCCCTCGATTAGCAATTGGTAACGGGTCCGCTGTGAGTCAAGGATTTCCGATACATTCCCACGTCTGCAACAAAACCTTTCCAAAAAACTGTCACAAACAAAATATGAAATGCCAAATAATGCGAGATAGCCTCAAGAGCACGTTGACTCGGAGGTTAGCAACAACAACAACAACAAATTGGCCCCGTGGACCACGGACAACGGCCCACGGGCAGGTTCAATTGCCTCAGACTGCTATTTGCCAATCAGACATATTGTGTGGGTCGCAATTGTGTGTTTGCGAGCATTTAATGCCAATTAACGCACGATCTTCGATTATTGCCTTTTGTATGCCGTTTTCTATAACGATGACCACGTGCTGTCTTCCACTCGGTAGCAAACAAAACTAAATAAAAGCAATACGCATTCAATAAAAATCATGCTTGCCAATTGATCAAGTAATTGGCCAACTGCAAGGCTAACTCATATTGCAAACGAAAGACTTGGTGGCATCGCAACAATACTGGTTTAGTCAGTTCTTGCTGCATCAATTGAACCATTTCTACACTTAAAAGACCTGTTCCGAGTTCCGTTTCCGCTCGAAATACGCGCAATCGAAAACGTGTTAAATTATAGAGTTTTTTGTTTTTTAAATGAAACACATTTGCATTTATTTTCCATTAGTTTTCATATTATATTAATTGCCCGGGTTTACATTTTTCAAAAAGTGAACAATTTTATCAATCTTAAAATCAATAAATATCTTTAAAACTGAACAATTGATCGATTGAATACAAAAGTGAATTTTTCATTTAAATGCAAATATTTGCGTTTAATTCGTTTATTTTCTTCGATATTTTTCCAGTTAAAATATTCAATATTTTTATGGTTTATTCTCATTGATTTATTTAAAGCTACAATTAAAAATTACCAATGTTATGCAACAAAAGTGTGAATATCGCTTTGTTTAGGAAAATGAAACTAATGAATGTATGTATGCATTATATATAAAAAAATGTATATAATTTTGAGTAAATCAATGGCGAAATATGCCCTAGTTTGATGTAACACCCGGAAAACTCTTCAAATTGTACATATATACAAAAATAAAAGTCTTCTTGTTGTTTGAATGGCATGGGGGGAGTGGGAGGGGAACTAGGACCAAATCGTATTGCTTATAAACTAAACATGCTAAAACATTTGAGCAAAAAAAATTATAAACGTTTTATCTATCGTAATACTCATCCATATAGAACAGATAGAAATCGGAGACGGACATTGAAATGTTGGTTGGATGACAAATATTGAAACTAAAGTCTTTTTCTATTTAGATTTGTTACACTAAAATCCATCGACATTTAAGCTAGTTAACTGTTTTAAATTGGTAGGTACTAAAATGTACGCACAACAACTAATTAATATAATTGCATTTTTCATGTGTTCTAAAACGTGCTTAAACCGACAGTTTTGGTGCTGTGTGTGCTAAATAGTTAGGCACTCGAATAAGTATAGTATTTGTATATGTATATATGTATAGTATTTAGTGTATAGTAAACCTAAGGGTATTACTATATGCAATGAGCTTAAATGTGATAACGAAAATAAAAAGAAATAATAGAAACATTTACAAAATGTGGGGCGCTGTTTTACATCTAACAATAGTTAGATCCCTAGGAAAAAGACGGAGCCGTTACATTTTCCGGCTCCTGTTTCATTTGCAACGCTACAAACTATGCTAAAAAGTATATCTCTCAAATGTATACATATAGTGTATATAATAAATATATATCCCTTGGTATAGCACTGTGTTTTTGCATTACAGGTTTGTGTGTGTTCTGCACAGGAGATTAGATCAGGCTCTCGGGCACCTGAATGGGTAAAGCAGGGGTCTTTGGGCTATAGACATCCATGATATCGCTGATGGCCGACATCGAGCCAAAGACAAGAGCAAAGATGCCACAGATGGTAATAACGATGTTCTTCCACACTATCCAATTGCAAGCGCCGAAACCGGTGTCCCAGTGCACAATGATCTCAATGGCGACCTGCAGCACAAAATAGTGAAACATTAGTTTAGTTTATATATAGATGGAAATAATGTCTAATATTTACCGGAAAGATTAGACCGAGTATGGAGAAGCAGAAGGCACCAATAAGACCCATAAATGGCGCAATGGTCGGCACTGAAACGGCGAGTACAACGGCGCCAGTTACCAGAACGGTGCTGTGAATGAATGAGGTATGTATAACATAATTCGAGTACATTTCAATTTGATAACCTACCGTAGCACATAGTTGACGACAGTAGGACGCTTTGTGCACTTGTCCTTGATGCCATCCCAGCCAATTTCGAGGCACACATAGAACTGCAGTCCAAATGTGCAATAGACGGCCAGACCAATCAATATCTTCACAGCCTGAGCTGGCCATTCCGTAATAGGCAGATTCAAGGTGATGCTCTCGCCGGTTGTATCGCCGTAGTGCAGATAGCCAAGGAAACCGAGCAGCATATAGATCAAGGTCACACCAGACATGCCCTGGCTGAGCACACCGCAAATGCCCAGAAAGTTTTGTGGCGTCTTCATGTTGTTCTCCAGCGGCATTACCACACCAATGGCCTCCATGGCAAAAATGGTGATGGAAAAGAATGCGGGCAGCGTGGAAAATTTGAATAAAGCACGTTCATCAATGGACGGCAGATCTTGAACCAGATAGTAGAAAGTAATTCCCAGACCGAGGCCCATGAAAACATTTGCGACCATCGATACGGGTGCCAGGTATTTGAGATTGGGCACCCAGGCAATTAGGATCAATGGCACAAGCAAAACACAGATGATGATACGTGGATCTGTTGGAGTGCCTGTCCAATGGTCCAGCACTTGGCCAAAGTTCTTAGCCACAATCACCGTGTAGACGGCACAGGTGCCGAAATAGGTGAGAAAGAGGCCAAACAATATGGAGAACTTGGCCACGGGTGCAAAGGGACGTGCCCATTTGGGACCCTTTTGGAATGCAGTCTCTGCGATCTCGGCGAATGTCATCTTGGTACGGCGTGTTCTGTAGTACAGCTTGTGACCGCATTTGACCTGCAGACAACAACCAATACAATAAAAGGAATAAGTAAGTGCTGGATAACTTGAAAGTTAACTTGGACTTACCAGCACGTAACTGCAGTGCGTGCAGACAAAGGCGGTAATAATAGTAGCGATGATGCCCATAACAAGACCGGACTGCATGAAGGCATATGGCATGCCCAGAATGCCAGTGCCCAAAGAGGCCTTCAGCAAATGCGTCAAGGTTTCTCGATCGCTATGGGGGATGCATGGAGAAGTGAAAGCTTAGGAGGATTGGCTTTTACTTATGAATCTCAGTGTGCACTTACGTTGTGGGATGCTCATTGTCGCGCATGGCAAATGGATTGAAATCATTGTTAGCCAAAGCCTGTTCGGCATCTGATTTCCGCGGTTGAATCTTGTATCTGAAAGGTACAAAGAAATTATTAAATTTGGTAAAGAGAAGCATCAGTGAGTGTAATTGATTGCCACCTCAGCTCAACATTGGTTGGTTCTAAGTTGTCTTTCATTGTGGTGCTCTGTGATCTCTGATCTGTAGCGCAGCTCTGTTGGCCAACAACTAAAACACATATTCGATTGAAACAATTTTCTTTGCTTTTATATGGCCAAGTGGTCGCCATAGCGAAATTCTTTGGCTATGGAATTGCTGCATCTGCAATTATAGTCGTTTGTCGACGTCCACAACTCACTGCGTGTTAACAAGCAGCGGGCACACGACAACAACAGCAACATCAACAACAACTATAACAAAAGCAACAACATGCCATATTTGGACGGCCAATTGCGATTGGCCGCTCAATACTTTTGCTATTTGAGCCTGATTTAAGCTTACATTTCCATTGCATCAGCCAAAGAAATTAGTTCAATTGCAAGTCTGAGAGGAATTGCAGTTTCGAGCTGTAAGCTGTTGCATACTTTTAGGCTATAAGTAAATTTATTACGATTAAGCAGAAGAATAAACTGAGCTGCTATTTAACTTGCGTCATAGATCTATTGCTTAATTTTGTTGAAATTTCTTCAAGTGTATTTAGCTATAATATTGTAATGTATATAATATACAATACAAAGCTGTCTCTCCAGCTTTACAATTTTATTTGTATATTATATTATATTTCTATTATAGTTTGGTACTTTAACAGAAGAATCGAATATTAATAGATAAACTGCCTTACTTCTATTGCTTTTGTTCAGGTACTTTTTGACAAATTAATGACATTTTTTTAATGCCATTTTTATTGCAAATAATTAACATTTATGAACAAGAGCAACAATCTACTCTTTTAATGTTATTTTTTACTTGTACTTAATATTTTTTTTTATAATTTTTTGCAAATTTGAATATTTTTTGCTTAAACATATTTGGGCATGCTTTCTTTATTTGATGTTTATTTTAGCTGCAGCTATTTGCAAAAGGCAAGCAAACATTTGCAGCTTCACATTAAATATTTGCAAAGCCAATAAACTTGGCAATTTCGCCACTTGGGTCAGCAACAAATATTTAATTGATGAATTCAGCTAGCGGTTGCAACTGGCGTACAATTACAACAATATTTAAAACGAATTAAGCTCGATAATAATATAATAAAATATTGTTATCAGTCGCAACCTTCATTTTTGTAGTTTTTTATTTTATTTTTATTATTTATTCACTCCCAGTGGGAATGTGAATTTAAATACTTCTTATCACTTTTGCGCCACAAGTTGTTGTCTAGCTAAGGTTATCAAAACAGCTGATTATTTAAATAATTTATAATTAAAATGTAAGTTAGTTCACGCTTGTTCATTCTTAATTTTGTTGTTATTTATTTATTCGTATATTATATTTTTACAGCTACTTGTTATCAGTCAGTAAAAAAATTGAATTTCTTGTTGACATTTTCTATTCTATTTTCGATCTTGTTTCTCGGAACGTGTGTTGCCAATTGGCATTTGAGTGTTTGCTTTTGACAAGCTGCACAAAAATATTTGCATTGCAAAAATGTATATTAATTTGCATTCAGATGATCTTTCGTTGCAAAATATAAAGACAAATAAGTGTGACGTTGGCGTCGACAGTGCTCGACTTAAAGACACCCTGTGCTGTGCTGATAAACTGTTTTAAAGATGCTTGCAAGTGACAAAAGCATTATCATTCCCTTTAGCTTATTTGTATGTGTAATGAGTATTTGAGTACACAAAGAAAGTCACTTTTCAATAATATTTTGTTCGACAAAGGTTGCTTTTTGAACTTGCGCATGGCAGCACAAAAGGCAGGAAATTATTTAGCATATTTTGTAAAAATATTACGTTAGTTGAACTTTGAAGTCTGCTCTTACGTAGGCAAATTTGATTACAAATATAATATATGGGCGATTTGGATGTCTACTTTGCTCTCTGATAGTGTAAGGCTGATCTAATAATCATAGTCTCTGTCGCTGTTAGTCTTACTAATTGCTCTCATAATTGTTTACAATTATGGCAAGCTTTGTTAGTTAAGATCTGCGATCATGAACCATGATATAATACCCCCTTAGTATTAGACTGAATATATACTCAATTAGTCAAGTGACTTTGGCGGCATCATTCATTCACTTCGTTTGTTCGACTTAACTAACATTTAATTGTCGCTCACGCAATATGCAAGTTTTATTTATTCATTTATGTGCCAGACGAGTACTATATTTATTTATTTAGAAATACTACTCGTATTGTAAGCTAAGCTACTCACTTATTGGTGCCATCGCCGGGCAGGAATTGTTCCATTTCCTGTGGCGCATGTTTGGTGACGTTGTCCGGCTGCAAATATTGACGGCAATTAGTCAATTAGTCAATGAATTAATCAAGTTATCAACAATCAGACTTACCACAACGTTGACCATTTTGTGTGTTTGTGTTTATCGGATTTCTCACAGTGTAGGAACTGCAAAGAAAAAATGGGTTAAAATTGATTAATTGAATAGAGCAAATATTGGTTACAGCCGCAAAGTGTGAGATGATGAGGCAAATAGTGTAACTACAGTTTGCAATGCAAATTGACTGATTGATTCGGCAGACAAGCTTTGATTGGTCATTGGCGCAGGCCACTGATCAAAATTCCGATAGACTGAGATATCAATATGGTATGCATATGAGATACATATGTTTATTGGCTTTAATTCGATATAATTTACGCGTTCAATTGCCTTTTAATTGATTCGTGCGCCGCACTTTCAATACAGGCATTTGATTTGCTTAACTTATTGAAGTACACTTTTTTTTTTTTCTTTTGCCTTTCGGGCAGATTTGCGGGCAATTGATTCACTTGAATCTCTCTTTATTTGCCACTTAAATGTCGAATAATGAGTTCTATTTTTATAAGCGAGTACTCGTACCTCCCGAAAAAGGCGCTATCAATGAACTTTCGAGCATTTCACTAAACTGTCCCATTCAATATTTCGGCCCTGTCATGATGATGATGAGGTTGTGTTGTTGTTGTTTACCTGCTTCGGATCTATTATTAATACTATGTCAAATCCAAAATTTGTTAAATGTGCTAAAATTCACAGTCACAAATAGTTGGAGGCGGTGGTGCGATGGTTCGGTGGTGCTGTGGTGTTGATACAAATCTCTGTTTGTCACATGCGTCAACTCAATATGTCAAACTAGTGGCAAGTGCCGTATTTTGCCTTTTCTCTTCTCTTTCCAATTAACAACTACTATATTTGGCCTTGTCCAAACTGTAGACTCTAAACAAAAGGCGATTATAGCCCAAGGGCTAATAATACAAACAAATCTAGAGGTTCGCAATTAATATGTATATATCAACTGACAAGATTAATGCACCTTATTGGACATTTAAATGCGTAGTCAATTTTCGATGGTCGAATTTCGTTGAGGGTTTTGATAACTACTTTTTCATTTTTTCTTTCTCGTTATGCTTCTTTATTGGCTTTCGTTTGTTTCAGCACATTTTGCGGCAAGGTTGAATGAACTTCAAGTCTGGCTGCCAAATTCCAAAAGCTTTGTTGAACTTAAAGCGCTCAAAACGAAAGTATTGGAATCCACTTTGGCTCCACAGCAGCTGTAATACAATCCACAGCTATCCTTTTGCGTATATTTATGCCATCATGAATGCATTAAATTTATTAAATTTGTAATTAAATCTTTAGCGATCTTTTTACATTTACGTATTTAATTGTCAATATGAATTGTATATATTTTGGGGTCGTTTATTCCCTATATCTAACCAATTGAAACTGCATTTTTGTATACAATTTGTCAGTTATGCTAGTACCTTAAATGTTCTATTCAATTCTAGGCAATTTATAAAAAGATTTCTTTTCTTTATCTTCGCACATCTAATCAAAATTGTCGACTGCCAGATTTATAACTACAACTACTATTTATTTCCTTTTGAAAGCGTGTGGCAGAGCACAAGAAATGTGCCAACGAGTCATTAAATCACACATACTAAACACCTCTAGATAAGATATAGACTATTGCAACATCGAACACCATTATCAAAGTTTGTCAGGCATGGAACGTGCTGTGATGAATGAATCGTTGAGTTGGCGCTCTTTAGTTATTAGAGCTGTTCCACTGGATGGATTTTGGGGCATACTAAATATACAAATACAATACAATTTAACAACATAGTAGACCTTCACCCAGTGTGAGTCTATAAAAATTGGCACAGTTCTCCTCTACTATTGTTAGTGTTTCTTTTTTGCACGATTTCGGATATTTTTGGTGAGGTAATACCATAATCTCATGACCCGAACCGGTACGAACTGGTTTCGCGAAAACTTTTAGATAATTGATCGATTTCTAGTATCAGTGCCAACATTCTTCTACACTATCTTTTACTATGTTGCGTGAGCAGATAGATGGGCACAACATAGACCCCAAACCCGGTCTAGAGCGTGACCGAGTCGAAATTGTGAGATAACTGTAATAAGTTGCCCTTGAGACAAATTTTAAGTGCTCTATTGTCGCATCGCTTCATTAGAAATTGTCGAAAATTGCCAAAAAAAAAAAAAATAAATAAATAAGAATTGATTTCATCATTCTTAATTAAATGGTTACACACGAGTCTGTTGTATGTTTGACATATCAATTAGGGCAAAGATATTTTTGATGGAAAAGTACTAAAATCTAGAAGATTCTTACACAAAAAGTATGGCATTTCGAAAGACATTTTTGAATATACGTAGAGATTGACAAGTCCAAAGTATAACGGATGTATGCAAATTCCCTAAGATGAATGTATTAGCTGAAGCTTCTTAATACGGTCTAAAAATAATCTGCATTTATTTGAGTAGATTTTGAAAAGAAAGAATTGTTATATTTTAAATTTGAATGAATTTAATATGAGAATTATAAACAACTCATTTTAAGTACTAACAATTCCAATCCAAAAGAATTATTACATGGTCTTTTGACTAGTAAATACGTCAGAGTACATTAACAAAACAAAGAATTCAAATATATCTTTGATGTAGTCTAAATATGGATCACTCATTCATAGGTTGTCTCGGTCCTAAAGCAATTGTTTCGTGCGCAGAAACGTCTTGGCCAAATCTATTCACAAAATTATCACCACAACAGCCTTGAGAATGAAATTTTTTTGACGTTTAGCATATGTACATATGCATATGCATGCAAATCGGGATAGAGTATAAATACGTTGCAAAACGGCGCAAAATTTGAATATGTATGATTTAGTAGGTTAGTCTCCGTTCCAGGGCATCCAATTGTGCATCGTTTGTGTCATCAATTAAATTGCAATGTGAAACTATTGAAGACTGTTGCGTCTAATCTCAAAATCATATATGACGTCTCTCTGCGACTCTCGGAGCGAATTCAGCGTACAGCATCCTATGTTGCGAGAGTGGAATTGTTATGCTCTCTTTATGCTCTGCTCTCGACGTTCTCTGCTCTCAGCTGAAAAGTAAACCACCCGGCCAGGCCCCTAAGTGAAGCAGCCAACACGTGTTCCAATTTTAGAACTATACAAATTTGAGATTTTTTGGATATTTAAATTTGAAAACATGCAATCGTATGTGCTGGTCTCAAGTTCGGAATGTTCAATATATGTACAAATGGAGTTGCATGTGCTTAACCACAAGAGAAACATCACAAGTTATAAAGAACGCGATACGATTTTCGAATGTTGCAGGGCAGTCGACAAATGTTTTTACTTTGATAAGAAACATTACTAAGAACATGAATTTCCGGTAAATTGCTCAACCCTCTCCCTGCAATGAGTGCCAGCATAAGTGACGTTATTATTATTAGAAAATACACGCAAATCTCATACGTAACATATGAGTTTTTAAAGAAAACATTGTGTGTATTTATATTTAGACTCAAGTTCATGCAACGGCGTGCAAAGTTTTATCGAAATTTCATCAGCATTTTCAAAGCATTTACATTTCCACTCAGAATTCATTTGCCTCTTCGATTGCATTTGTGTACGCAGAATTTTCATAAAGAAATTGAGCCCCACTGGGGGAGACATTATTGACATCTCTCAATTAAAAGAGTATTGTATTTCTTTCTTTCATGTTTACGCTTGGGATCCGCTACTGATAAGGCGAACGGGAACATGGGAAACTTAATCAGAACCTTGTCGAACTTATGATGAACAATATTCAATACAAAAATGAGCTAAATGTGAATTAAATCGAAAGATGTTGTTTAGTTTTATAAGGAAATAAGTATAGTATAGTTTGCGATTTATCAATTTTGTTCCAGACAATTTAATTAGGGATTCACATTCAGCAGCGTCATTCAATGAATTGCTAGAAAATTAATTAGTTTTCCTAGCAGCTACTATCACTTTAAAGTTTAAGCTGTTATTATTTTTAAATTAGTATACGTGGTGAGCCCCTCTTCTCGAAACGATTACGTGTAGCGTGGCTATCGATGGGGACTAGCGAACTCAATGAAACTGCATACAACTCGAAGGTAATTACCAATGGTTAGATAATGTGGTAGCTCGAGTTGTCTGTAAACAACTGGAGTGTTTTTTTTGGTTGTGGGGGTAACCTTGTGTAAGCATGGGGGTTCCATGCTGATAATGATAAAAATCCGCATTGCTGAATATTAGTCACAAGACAGATAGTATTGTTGGATATATTAATAAGAAATATTTTTGAGAATTTTATTAGAAGTTCAGAACTCACTTTAACAAGCACCTGAGGTGTGCTGCCATTATGGCAAATGGTTACGTCTAAATGTAAATCAATTTGCCAAAGAGCAAAGGGTTGGTAAGGGGATTGTCACTCTTACGTTACCTCGAAGAAGGCGGCCAAGTGTAAGGGCGTGTGCGACAATTTGCGCAAATTGACAGGCAAACAAACAAGAAACCACAAACGTCAAGGAATAGCAGTAAACAAGACGCAATATCGTACTAGACAATAGCGATTGGTAGATGAAAGAAAGCGTTCAAGTCCATTATGCATATTTGCAAATAATATTTGTAATAATAGCTTGACAACTTTAAACAGATGTTTTCTTGGGGGGAACTCTTTAAAACTTCTAATGATGAAGTTCAACTGTGTTGAATCAATGCATCCCACGCTTCACATTTACAAACGTCTCTCTCTTTCTCTCATCCCCTGTCTCTCTCTGCGACTGACGTCACAGTTGTATTGCGTCTTTGGCTAAATTTGCTTTGCTCCGCTTGTAAAATTCTTTTATGGTAATTGTCGTGGTGGTAAAACGTCAGAAATCCATTTCATCGACTATGAATGATCATGCACGTTTTCAATAAAAATGTAAATAAGTAAATAGTAAATTTCAATTGCTAAAAAAATAGGTCCTTTATTCATTAGCTCGACCTTGTATATGTTCATATGGCTGCATAGACGAACTTAGTATGCTAATTGTGCTATTTAAATGCAGGGTCTAAAATCAATATCCAATATTTGACATTGAAAAATAAACTATAGGGCCTTCGGTCTGTGTATTGGTGTATGTAACTTTGGTTCCTCATTTCACACTCATTCCTAGAAGACGCAATGCAATAGTTTGAGTTGCAAGCAAATTACCTGCTCTTGTTGAGGGAGGAAGTTTTAACATTAGGCATGCTCTAATGAACACTAAACTGAGTACAAGCATTAATTGCGACTTTCTCCGCAATTATTGTTAGATTACGTACGAACAATTGTTTCAAAAACGTGGCACATCAGCAAGTCAAATTGTACCTAGACTGTCACATGCACTGCAAAGGGGAGACCCTCAGTTTGTTGCTGTTGTTTTGGTTGTTGAGTTTTCATTCATGGAAAACGAATTAGTGAATTAATCGCGTTGCGAGAGGAGACAACAAAGGTCGGACTTGGGTCCTATGGATTAGGGTATACAAATTGCGATGTTAAGATTTCTCGCGGAGTCCCATATACTACCATGGCAGGTGCAACGCTGGCAAAACGTTAGCGTCTCCGCTACCAGCGACGTCTACGTCAACGTCAACGTCGACGTTCCGCTTACGTTGCATACGCGTGTCAATGTTGAGGTGAGTTCTGTATGAATATTTTGTTGGCGGGCTTTAAAGGGTTTTAGGTATTTATTGTAACTATATAATTGGCGTTAAGCTTTCGTTATGCCCGCATTTAATGCATGCTGCTGTTGAATAACGACCAAGTCACTGCTAACCAACAAATTCAACATGACACAATTTGTTCACACTTTATTTTTTAAATTCGAACTTTGCAGCATTGTATTTTGGACATTTGCTCATTTATTATTGACGAATTTTTCAGTTTTTGTTTGAAATTTTCTTCATTTTCTTTTGACTGCATAACCTGTGCGTTTACCATTGCTATGCAATAGAACGTCTATTTCTAGACGACCAAATTTGTACCATGTGCTTGACATTTTTTTTCTTTTTTCTTTCTTTTTATTCGTTTTTCTAATGCTGCGCGCATACACAACAGAAGAGAACATACAATACACCCATGCGTATGTGTACTTACTTTGTTCACTAGTGTGTGGCTTGTTTGTCCACTTTGGTTAACACTGTCTTAATATGTTGCACAGTTTTCGAGTTAGAGTACGATAATTAGCGCGCATAACAGTTCTATTGGTTGCTACTATTCATAATATTCAAGCATCGGATTTATTTGAAGAGACCGAAAGCGATTCTACCTCGCGTAGTAAAAACCCATCAGCAACTGACGCTTGCCGCATTTTTACAACGTTTTATAAGCCGGTGAGAGTGCTGAGCAGCAAACGCGCCAAAAATTGGGAGCGGCTGAATAAGGGAGGGCTCTCCTGCAAAAGCGACCGGCACGCTGAATGTGCGAAGCAAATGAGAATATGTAGTCGCTTGCCTTCTTGCTCGCTCTGTCGCTCGCTAGTCTGCTATGCTAAAGGCTCCTTAATACTATGTCGAAAGACAAAACCAAGGTATAAGAGCAGGATTTAGAGAGAACGGAAAAGGAAGAGTATGAAAGCAGTAAGTGGCTGCAGGAAAAGGCCAAAGGCCTTGTCATTTGGCATTTGGATGACGAAATTGTGTGCATGGCTTTCATAAGCGCGACAAACTCTTTTTTTTTAAAGTTTTCGCTCTCCGAGGAAACATGAAACTTTAAATTAGAAACGTTGGCAAAAGATGAAACCCATCGAATGATTGCATCAGAGAAAAGTGCGCACTTAATTCTAATGCTAGAACTCTTTGGCAGAGTGCATCCTCGGGCCAATAAAATGTCAAGTCGTCATGACTCTGCTGTGCACACCTCCCACAATCTAATTATTGCAAATATGTACGTCATTGTTCTAGGTGAATCTATTTGATAGATAAACAGTGTAAATACCGATTTATCTATATACATATGTGATGAAATTCGCATGTTAAACCGGTATTTTTTTGCAAGTCATAATCAATTAAATACTACATGCGAACTCTAACTGTATTTAAGTGTTTTTTTTGTTGTATTCAGAAACAATTAAGGCCACGACTGCGATATACCGGTTTTTCATTATCATTGAAGCACCTGAATTTAAACATTTTTTTATAACTTAGTTCATTGTCCAATCGTAATGAAATTTTCAGAATTCCATTATTTTGATTAGCATTTCTCATTAGATTAAGTAGCCTCTGCCACCTGCTTCCCATTACGCAAATGATAGGTTTTAACTAAATTATAAGACCCTACTACCGAATCGGTAGCGGGTATGAAAACTGTCAGCACATGCTTAAAACTCGTGTACAAATGTTTCGGGAGATTGAAAGCGATAGAGAACGATATCTACATACATATGTATGTAGAGAGAGTTGCCGCTAAATGTATGCAAATTCAGCAAATATTCGTGGGAGCCTTACAGTTTGTGGGGATTACTATATGTTAGTCGATAGTCGGATTAGTCATAGCAATATCAACATTTATAGTCCTGAAAATCCCTTAATTTATTTCTAAGTCATTCGAAAAACATATCATTTCTAATTCTTACTACAAGTTTTCTTGACTGTTAACTAAATGAATACTTCCTCAATAAAATATTCTTTAAGAATCTACAAGTGGCCTTTGAAATGCTGATAGTTAATTTCTATTTATTACCTTACCATATTATTTATAGTATCAAATTAAATTATTAAATAAGATTATCTGCAATTTGGTCGTAAAGATATGATAAGATCGAATTAAAAATAAATGCAGAAAGGAACAGACTATATATTGGACTGTAAGATACCCTGTACTTTTTATCGCAAATAAAAATTCATTACTAATCATATGTGTACGTCTATTTAAATTTATTTCCAGATTCCATAATACTTTATGAGGTATGTATGAAAGCCGCACGATGTTTGTAAATCAACTACAATATGAATATGTGAATTTATTATACATACATATGTATATATATTTGATTAATAGTGCGTGAGGAGGTCAGAGAGCTCATTGCGACACCGAGTTCGCTACGCAATAGTTCCAGAAATGACAATTCAATTCGTAATTTTATGTAATTTGAGTAATTGAGTGAATAGAATGTTCGAGTTGTTGCACTATTAAAATGTAAAACTTTATTCCAAAAATCAGCAATACTTTTTGTATACATTTTCATTTTCCATAAATTACATACAATACAATAATTAATTTAATGTCACTTGCTTATGCTTTTTGTGTTTAAAAAATAATATATATGTATGAAACCAGTATACTTTGTTTCAGCCTGCAGATTTCGTATAATCTATGGGGTAGTATAAAACTTATACTTGAGATTTCAAATCTGTCAGCATTAAATCATAAGCTCCAACAACTTTTACTAATATCAGTTGGATTTTAAAAAACAATGAGAATATAAATTGCACAAGAAATTCTTACAGAATGCATTTGTGATGGGTTACAGAGATATTAGATGCTATGGTTGAGTCTGGTACACAATATATGTATGTTATAGTATACCTACTCTCTATATAACATACATAAGTATTACTTGAGATGAGTTATGAGTGTTGTGAGCGTGTGAAGCACGTTGACTGTGTCTGTAGTTTCTATGTGTTTTGTCAGTTTGGAACTGCAATTATTCAGTTACTATTGAGTTTTAGTTTGATCTATTGTAACGTTAGTTAAGAGTCTGATTGATTCGATACGATTGATTGTAGTTCTGATGCTTTTGTATTATATATGCGTATGTGCGTGTCTCTCTTAGCTTGTCTTCTGCTGTTTGTGTGGTAAAAATTTCTTGTCACTGGACGTAAGTTCTTAAAATATACATACACTATATATGGCAGTACATTTTAGGGTATATCAAAGTCGATTGGTGGTCTACACATGTTAAATTTATCATCCATTCGTCCACACGCGCTATGCATCCGAGTTTTGTTCTTATTTGAAGCCGAGCGCAGTCTATGGCTTCAAATAAATGAACCGTCAGTGCTCCTCTGGCGGTGTGCGAAACTCTGAGATCCAGTCGGTGACACGCAATCGAAAGATCTCCGTTTTGGTCAGTATCCAGTCACGATATTGATGCGGTATGTATTCGACTAGCTTGTCCGCAATGTCTGGATTTTTGAACATTATCATATAGATGATGAGCACATTGATCATGAAGAGTACCATGAAGGTCATCAGCGAGGAGAAGGCAACACCCGATAGCGTCCTGAACCAGCTGCTTCCCTGCGTTGACTCTTTCTTTTGATTGTTCTTTTGATTTGTGGTTTTTGTAGCTACTGCATGTACGGGTTTGATGGTCAGCTCATTTTCGTTGGCAGCTCCCGGTTTCTTTGCCTTTGACTTTTTGTTTGCCTTGTTCGACTTTTTGGGGTGCTCGCCGCCATTGGCTTTGGCTGTGCTGGGGTTAGAGCTGGTGCTGCCATCAACATCACCGGCGCCTGCCATCTGTGCTGAGCTCTGTTGACGTTCCTGGGCGAGACGTTCGCGTTCAAGGAACTCGGACTTGAAGTTTACACAAACGTTGACCTGTAAAATGTGAACAAATTTGTGTTGTACATGAAAAGCCACTTGAGTGAAGTGCCACTTGGCTTACAGTATTCTTGGCCGCCTGTTGGCAGTCCTTCAGAGTCGAGCAGCGACCCACAATTTTCTCCCAGGCGGGTGTCAAAGGATTGCCCTTCAAGTCCAAATAGCGTAAGCGACTTAAGCGACCGAAGCTCAATGGCAAATGCTCCAAGCTGTTGTTGTACAAGTCCAAATGACGCAGATGCTCCAACTGGCCAAAGTCATCGGGTAGCGCGCGTATTTGATTCTTGCTCAGATCAAGTTTAACCAGTCTTGTGAGTGTGGTAAAGTTTCGCTAAGAGGGTTGCGAGAAAAAAAGGAGGTTAATACTAATGCTGTAATTAGCTTATGATTTATGAGCTTACGCCAAGTGTGACCAGACGATTGCTAGAGAGATCCAAGAGGGTAACGCGCTTGAACGAAGCCTGCAAAGGTTAAAAACAAACTGAGTATTCGAGTTCAATTTCAAACAGGATGTTCGGCAACCGACTAAAAGAAACCCCCGAAAACAAATTTGGCAACTTTCCCGTGCCAGTGACCGACCATTGAAGGGTGGTAAGCTGCCCTGCTGCTGCCAAATCACAAAAATCAACCCCCTGAAGCAATTTCACACACACACACACACTCGAATTCCAACCACACACATCTCCTTCATGCGGCGCTCTCAAGTGTAAATGCAATGCAGTCAACGTCAGCATTAATTGCAAGCCAGCCAACAGCCGCCGCCAACCGGCAAACAACATCGAGAGTAGGGGTACTGTCGGCGCAAGCGAGACAACCTATCACTGACTAGACTTCAGCCAGACTAGGCATCGCTTTGTTTGCGTTTACATTTGCTATTTGGCGACGTGTGGGGGCGTGGGGACTGCAACTCTAGGCAAAAGTTCAAGCCAGACACGAAACAGTGCATCAACTAATTAGCTATGCATTTATATTATTGTAATTAGCAGCACCCCATACGTAGTTTACTTACAATTTCACGCACTGGGATTTCGGTCAGTTCGGACAAGCTGAGATCGCAGTGCTCGTCCTCGACTCGCTCCTTCACATTCACTTTAACTTTGTCTACGCCTTTTGGCATGTTTACTGTGTTTATTTGAATTTGTCTATTTTATAACTAATATACGAAAGTGTACGACACAATTTCGAACGCCAACTATTTATTCTAAATAAAAACCAAAACACAGCTGCACTCGCCAAAAGCCGCTCAGATACTGCCGGCGCAGAGTACCAAAATAATGGTAATGTCTTGCGCAGGTGTACAAACTAACACGACAGTGACGTCACAACTGTGCCACATATGTTTATGTTCGTGTACGTTGATCCAGAGAGGTTTTCTATTTATTGCATTCTTTGAAAATATGCATTTATTATTAACCCAATATTTTGACAAAGTGCTTAGCCTGCGTGTAAATTAATTAAATGCATATTTTGCACGACTTTTGTTTGACAATCTGGCAACGCCGAACATCCGGCAACCACCACCCGGCACTAAAGAGACCACACGAATGTTTTGTTTACAATATTACATTTATGTTGTAAATGTTTTTATTTTCTTTTTACATAACTGCAGTCAGCAAGTCTGGTTTACTCCTCCTCTTCATCAGCAGCAGCACCGCCACCACCTTGGTTCTTCTTCATGTTCTTCCTCTTAACGCGTCCAGGACGGCCGCCACCGAAGGGCGATTTCAGGGAGAAGTCAATATGCTTCTGCGAGTCCAAACGAACCACGAATGATGGAATGTTGACCACTTGCTTGCGCACACTATATAAAACAAGAACGAAATTTGTCTATAAGTAAAATTGAACTCGTAGCGATCTGGCTGTACAGTTGGAGCAAATCGTTCAGTGCAACTTACGCTATGCAGCTTTTGCAATATGGTTTGAGCGATCGACTAGGGATCAGCAACATAACCAAAAGACGTTGAGAGCCGGTGCAAGCTCATTTCGATACTTGTTCGACTCTCAAGTGGTCTTACTGAACATTACATAAGGATTTGATTGCCTTGCGACGTTTTCCGCCGCTGCCCAAGCGATATTTACCGGATGTGACGCTGACGGATCAACACACGAGCATGATGAATAGACTTGGCCAATCCAAGCTTGAACACCTGGGTCTGCAGACGACGCTCCAAGAAATCCTCAATCTTGAGGCCGAGCACGTAATCGAGCTTCATGCGGGATTCATCCAACACACCAATACGCACAAGACGACGCAGCAGAGCATTACCTAAATTAATATATGTATATTAGATCGATGCTAACTTAAAATGGAAGCCTTTTGACTGAATGGTTCTCAGTGCGTATTGGTTAACGTCAATGTGTTGTTTTGTTCAGACAAGAAGTGTCAGATTTTTTTAATACAATATTCATCATGACGTAGCCAGCAGCTTTAGAGCGATCGTTGAAATATCTTACCCTGGAAAAGACGCTTTTCGTCCTTCTCATCCAAAGTGAGCAGCTCACGGGCAGCCTTACGGATCTTGGCAAGGGCGTACTTTACGCGCCACACCTCACGCTTGTTGCGGAGACCATATTCGCCAATAATTTTCAACTCCTGATCCAGACGCGCCTTTTCATAGGGGCGACGGGGAGTCACATAGGTCTTCGAGAAGACCGAGGGTATGCGGCCGTTAACCATGATTCCAACAATTCAACCGAATGCTGCAAAGTAAAAAAAAACGTGTTAGATTTAATCGTGTAAGATACGTTGCATCCCATCACTTTTGTACAAATTTACAACATTTAGGTGTTGTGGCTTAACAAATGTCTAATATTCTTTTAGTATTTTGGTAATTTACGTTTATTTTACTACATAATTCGTATTTCAAATTACAGGTTGAAAAATTCACGTACGTTCGGTTTGATGTTTCACGATGAAAGAAAGAGGAAAAGACTCAGTGAGACCGTTAGTTGATTGTCAAAATATACCATAAATGTATTTTTCTGTAAGTGTGGGCACATTAGAGATTAAAGGGTGAATGTCGATAACTAGCACGAGTGAGGAGCAGATGAAACCGTAGCGTGAGGAGCAGCGGTATATCAACGAGTTGGTAAGTAAATTTCGTTGTTGGGCAACCCCAGCAATTCGGTAAGAGATGGCGCCACATAGATATTGTTTCGTTATTCGCCATAAGAACTATTAATTGTGTATACATTAAATTGAACATAAATATTTATTTCAATTATTTTGAGTAGCAAAGAATTTTACATTTGCCTTCCACTTCTTATAGGCTGCCACTCGCATCAGTAATATGTAGTTTCCCGGAGGCGCGGGTATCTCCGACAAGAAACGTTCATTGTCGACGCCTTTGTAAATGATATCGTGCTGTAGGATAAATTAAATTAATTATTGATTAATTGGTCAAACTGAAATTAAACATACCTGATAAGGGCAAGAGTGGTTAACATTTGAGAATTTGGTAAAGTGTAAGTTTATAAAGCTGAACATCTTAGTAATTATGGAGTGTCTTAAGTAAGCACAGAAATCGAGCGTCTCATTTAAAATGGGAATGCGGTATGATTTGGATATTTTAAACAAGCTAATACCAATCTAAAATTAAATATTATAGTTTATTGACACGTTGTTTCAAAACTAATCTAAGGGTTACTTACGCTGACGTCATTAATTGGTTCTTTGTAGCGCATCACGACGTGAAAGTTTAACATTGTTCTGCCTTTGGAATCGGTTCTCATTTCGCAGTGTTTAAAATAGCTGTACCTCAAATCCAATGATGCGCACTCTGCTTTGGTGATAGTTAAGTATTTTCCTTGACTAGGTATTATTAAGAATTGTACTAAAGAAAGCACCAGTATTATATAGTTCATGTTCTCGACTTGACTCTGCAGAAGAGACTGTACATGTTCAAAATATTCAGTTGCATATTGCGAAATTGCTTGTTATTTTATTTATCTGAAATCATTAACGATTATTAGTTTTTAAAATAATTGCTTTATTATGTGATTTAAGATTACCCAACTACCATAACATTTTATTTTGTTGATGTTAATCAGTTCGCGATACATAAACTTTATATTCGCTGCGCCAAATATTAAAGACATAAGCTTTCAAAACTACCATATATTCTCCCTTAGGTATGGGAATACCATCAATTATTGCATTACCCTTGTATACCAAGTTATTAATTATAATATCGTGCTGTAAATAAAATAAATTATTAAAATGAGAGGGTAAATGAAAAGCCGCTTACTTACATTAATCGGACATGAATGATTAAAGTTGCTTGACGAGTAGAAAACTTTGTGAAAAGCATGAAAAAATGGATAGTTGCTTGGGCTGCGCATATAGAAGCAGTAATCAAGAGTGAAATTCATCATGAACGGATGGTAACCATTCGATTCTTTGAACAATTCTAATTGCAGCTTAAGATTGTCTATTGGCAGCTGATGAATTTTGCATCTCATGTTAAAAACAGCCACGTCACGACGAGCTATTTTCTTCTCGCAACTTGTGAACTCGCAGAAACTTGCATCGATACATTTACAAGCTACCTTTTTTATCCTAAAAGAACCGCTTTGTGTGAGTCCCGCAAGCATTAAACTAATTCCACAAAAATAAATAAAGTTGTGCATGTTGTTTAGCGATCGGTTAACGACTGATACCAATTGACTGATGTTATGCGTGTGATTTTAATGGGATTTAAATTAATTAAATTTTCATTTAGTTGCATTTGTACGAGAAATAATGATGAGGAAAAGATTGAACAGAAAGCAATTGCGATTACAAAAATATTGAAATTTAATTGATTTTTAATATCCAAAGTATTTAATATTGTGTGTGTAATATGGGATAAATTAAATCAAAACAGAAATTTGTTGGCAACTCTAAATTCAACTCGTCGGCTTATTAAGTGGGCAACCTTGTGACATTATTTTAAATAATTACTAACTATCTTTGGCAATGAAAACTTTTACATTTGCCTTCCATTTTTTAAAAGCGCCGACAAATATCTGAACAATGTAGTTTCCTTTAGGTGCTGGTATATCTGGTAAAATAAGTCCGAGTTCCGTTCCAGCGACAACAATGTCATGCTAATATTGCAGCTATTAAAGTAAAGTAATCAAAATAATTCAACGAAACACAAACCTGAAAGGGGCACGTGTGATTCACATTTGAATACTTGAATACATTTGCCACAATATGGTGAAAAAATGATGGTATCAATGGGTTCCTCATGTAGGCACAAAAGTCGACCGTCTCATTGAGCACGGGAATGCGATAGTTCTTGGAGACCTTAAACAAGGTGACTCCAATCTGTAAACGTAAAGAGATGTACTCAAATTGAAGTCTAAATTGGTGATATGGTGCTGCTTACGGAGACTTCATCGATAGGCTTCTTATAGCGCACTGCCACGTAGAAGTTGTAAGCTGTTTGTCCTTTGGCATTCGTATTTAATTCACAATGTTTGAAGTGACAAAATGACATATCCACTGCTTTGCATTCTGCTTTCAGGACTCGAAATGGTATTCCCTGTAAGGGAACTACACAGGCTAAGAATAAAAGTGGCAGCCTCATTGATAAATCAACTGATTTTACTTGCTGACTTCCAAATTGCAACTGATATTGGTAACATTTCTATATTTAGGCTACGAAAAATACTTCTCCATAATAGTGGGCAATTTTGTAATTGTTTAAAATTGAAATAGAGCTCGAAATGTTTTTATTTCAACAATTTATATTTACGCTTCATAGAAGCTGTTAATGTTTTGTTTCTAAATTTCAAATAAAGCAGTTTTTGATACTCATAGCGATCCTAAAGAGCTTAACTTTTCTTACTTTTTTTTATTTATGTACGCTTATAAGTAAGTTATATTTATTTAAATAAAAATATAATGACAATCATGTGGAGTTTAAATCAAGTTTCACGTATAATAAGTTCAGTAAAAATTATAATTAATTCTTCATTATATCCTCCGTATGCACTAAATTTACTTTCACATTTATCTTCCATTTGTTATTACCTGTTATCAAGAACTGAACCTGATACTCGCCTGTAGGTAAAGGCAACATACGGAAATATTCCTCCTTGATTACCATGTTTTTTTTACTATTATATCGTGATAATATGGACAGATTTTGTAGAACAATTTTAAATAATTATAGGAATACTCACAGTGAAAGGACATGTATGATTTATGTTAGAGCTACGTATTGAAACGAGAGCTTGGGATTCGTGGCATACTTGCAGTAGTCGAATGTATTATTGAACATTTACGCCAAAGACTCATATTGACCTGTAATTTATAAACTGAATGTGTTGAATACAGCAGTGACTAGTAATTATTAGCTGATTACTTTGACAGTCGCAATTGGTGGATTTAACAATTTCATATAAACATTTAAGCCCACAACACCTCGTCCCAACAATTTGAAACTATATTGCGGAACTGTGATAAATCCGGGGTCCAATAATCCGGGGTCGTGAATCGACTGACGTGTCCAGAGTATCCCTCGACGGTAAGCAATATCATCATGATTGTCAACCACATCGTTCAACTATCCGAAATGCACTTGAATAACTGCCTAATACGTTTAAGCATAATGTATTGGCACTGGTTACGCTACAATGCTCCATATAATCTATAATATATTACCCATTTGTACAATATTAACTTTCAATTGAATATTGTAGTAAACATGTAGTAATAAATAATAGTTAGAGCCACTGCGGCTTTCAAATTGATATATTCTTTTTTTTAAAATAGTATATATAAAATGTATTTGTATAACATTTTTTACATAATTTTTTATAAAATATAAAATTTTTTACAAATTCACTTTGCTCTTTTTTAAATCTATGTCTATCTAATCCATGGTCTAACACAGTTAAATCTTGATTGTGTTCGTTTTAACTTGTTTATTTATGCACCCATCGTAATTGAAATGGAAATATAATTGCTTAAATCAAGTTTCACAGATCATTAATTTAGTAAAGCTTCAGTTATTTGTAGAATCATAATTAATTTTGTATTATATCAATATGTAAAACATTTACTCAAGTTTAGTCCTACATTTAAGATTAAATGTTATCAGCAGGTAAACTGTAAGATTACACTTTCAATCTTTCTCTGTCCCAACGATTATTAAATATAATTTAATTGAGATACTATTAGTTTTATTGAGTTCGTAGTTGGGTATCAATAACGGCACTCAATATAAATTTGTGTTGTAATTTTAATTATAAAGAAGACTCCAACAACTATTTTTTCAAATTGTAATTTAAACGTTTCAGTTGGGCATAAAATTGATTAGATGGGAAAAAAACCTTAATATAAATGTATTGTAAAGAAATCGTTACGATGAGACCATAAACTAAATAAGGTAATAAATTAAACATGTGTATAAAAAAGCCATGGCCTGAAATCGTCAAAACTTCTTACTTGTTTTTGTTACAAAAGAGCAAAGTGTTGCTATAGTTGTTGCTGTGATATCGGTAAACTTTTGTAATAAAATGGCAACAGGCAAAACATTGTGCATTAAGTTGCTGTTGCACAAAGTTTAAGTCAATTTCAGTGACCACAAACGCAAAGTTGTAAAGTGGCGCACAGCCCACTTTACATTGCCCATTTTCCATTTGCCATTCGCTTGCCACATACTCGTACTCGTATTCTATATGCCACAATGCCCCATGCAACATTTGATGCATCGCTTGTTGATTTGTTTTATTGCCTTCTTCTCTCTCTCTCTCTCTTTGGCCGCAAGTAATACTTTAGTTTTATTGTCAGCCATTACTTAGCAGCAGCAGGTGGCAAGCTGCAAGTGGCAAGTGGCACGTGGCATGCAGTTTGTTGCGTGACTTTGTAAGCGCGCAACTTTTAATTAGACAAATTATGAGCTTACCACGTGCCACGCTGAACTTAAACTTTAATATGCATAATTTTAATAGCGCCACTCAAGTTGTCTGCCCCCAGGACTTGCCAGGCTACCGGATATTGCCAGGATTATTAACCAGGCCAATCGTTGTAGATTGACTCTTTGCTGTCGATTGTTGCTCGAGTCCTTTGTTAATTGTTGCAATTCAAATGGACTTTCATTTGCCAAATTGCTATGCTCTGTTGGGATTTGCTCTCTTAATCGACTTGTAGGCTTTGCTCAACAGCAACAGCAAATGAAAAATGTCTGCCTCATGTGTGCAGACAAGTGTGGCAAAAACTTGTCGCCGACTTTTTTCGTCTTGTATTGGCAGCATGTGTGCAACGTGTCGTATGCGTGATGTGCCATAAATTATGCCCAAAAAGTAGTTTTGTTTTGGTTTATTTTTTCCAATGGCTTTCTCAAGGACAAGCTGACAGGCGTGTCTAAATAACTGGCCTAAGCAAATGGCACAAAATGCCTGGCGACCGTAGGAAAAAAAAAGTTGAGTTGGCCTCAGCTTGAACCGGAAACGGATATACAATTTTAGTAATTTTCGTGAGTGACCAAAAGAAATGTTCAACAAAAAAAAGGAAATTGCCAAAAATAACCCAACAACAATAACAACAACAAGGAATGGAACTAGACGGAACAAGGACAACAGCTTAAAGCTTAGCAGTTGCTCAACATTTCGTGTGCTGCCCTTCAGCTTGTGTTTTGTATTTGTTTTTATTGGCGTGAAAAATGTAATAATGGATTCTCTTTTGCCTACACATATATACACACACACATATATGCTGTCTGTGTGCTTGTCCTTGCGCCTTTGTTGGGCTGTGCCTCGCCTGGCCAAACAATATTTCGCTCCAGTTTATGTGCATTGTGTGCGCTATGTTTTTGGGACTCGGCTACTTTTTTTATGGCCCTCAGTTGATGAAGTTATATGTGCGTCGGCTCCCACCAGCATTTGATGCAAGTTTATAGCGCTTTTCAACTACGCGCTATTTGCTGCTAAGCAAAAAGCCGCCTAGGATTTGTTTCATAAAAGTGTTGCATACTTTTTGGGGCAAGTTGAAATGAATCGACACTGGCTCTGAACTGCCACTATAACTGTAGCGCACATTTTAGTTCGGCAGGATCAGCATTGTCTATGTTATGAATACCCTGTGCAGGGGTTAAAGGGGTATACTTGATTTGAAAAGCAGAGCAAAACATCTTGTATGCCATGGACATTTTTTAAAGTTGCATCATTTGTACATATTGTATACAATTTCGTAGCGGTTTTAAACTGTGAATTAAAAAACCGCAAGATATATATTAGCACTTCACGCTGGGTATCTTTAAGTCAATCAACTGGCTTATTTTCCTACTATTTGGTTGTTGGGCGCTCTTTCGTTCTCCTCATGTCGCTTGGCCTTTTGTCAAGCGGTGCGCGTGTGAAAATGTGCCTAAGGTCACGGCCAAGAGTGTATACAAAACTCTACGAGCAATTTCGTTTATTGAAAGCACTCGCCAGGCACAGCATTCACACTACCATATTTATACACTTACGACCGTGTATGCTTGCCCAACAATTTGAGACTGAGTATGGGACATTTTATTGAGCTGATTTTTGGGTAGACATCAAAACTGTCCCACATAAACCGGATAGTGGTGCCATATTGCTTTTGGCATCAAATTTGGCAAGTGCTTTTAGCGTTTTGCCATTTTTTATTTTCAATTATTTTTCAGTTTTGGCAAAAGTCACTAAACAATTTTACTCTCGATTCGCGTTCAAGATTTTTTAGTTTTTTACATATTTACAGCCTGCTGAGCGATGAGGTGTTGGTCATGATGGTGCACTCAGTTATAAAATCGAATTTTGTGCAGTTGAATGACTGCTCTGGCTGTTCTGGGTGCTCTGGCAACGAAAGGGGATTCGCCAAGGCAACGACTGCAATTTTTGATTTGGCAAATACGTTTGGGGGCAGCCGTATTTGACTGATGTTGATTGGATTAGAGTTTTGCACACTGCATAAATATTTATAAATGTAAGCAGCTTCCCCAATCCCCTCGGCAACACTCCTGCCCAATTCGACTCTGATTGTTGTGCAAACAAATAAAGTTTTTCCATTTTTTTTTTTTTTTTTTTTGCTGCCCCAACTCTTGCTGGCAGTTAGCTATATTAATTTGTTTGCTGCTGTTGCCACTTCAACACCGCCCACGCTGCTGTGCGCTATTGTTATGCCCCATAGTCGTGCTCCATGCCACATGCCACTTGAGTGTGCCCGCACACGTGCTACGTGCCGTGTCCTGCACAATGGTTTTGGCAGGCATTTTAGGGTACTCTTGTTGCCTGTCCGGTTGCCTGGTTTTTGGGGCTACTGCCTAAACAATTATACGCTCTTCATACTCTAGCACAAGTTGCAGGCAGCGGGCATTTTTGTTCAGTTGAAATTTGGATAAACAAATGAGAACGTAAATATCATATTTAAATATTTAGATATATTTGTGTCAGATCTTTGCAACAATTAAATTATCCTCTTATTGTTAGGAGATCATTTCTGCTATTTAAGTTTATTTCCTAGTTTTCTTAATTATTATATTTATATTTGAAGAGAACTTCAGTATTAATATTTTCATTATTAATTAATTTTCAATGAAATATCAAAGTTCAATATCTCCTAAATATTAGGAAATAATAATTGATAATATTTATTTAATTTCAGTAATTAACTTTAATATTTGCATATTTTATTTAATTACCAAATAATGGTAAATCCAGGATATCTGTCAAGTTAAGCCGGCTCCTTTGAAATTCTTTTATTCCTTCTCCTATGACCTTTCACTTAAAATGCCTGTGTGTGTGCTTAGACAAGCATGTTAATTGAGTTAGTTTTTCTCGCATTCATTTAATGGCAACGTGTTGATGATTAGTTAAGCTGAAAATATGGCAAAATATTTGTATTTTTATTTTTATTTGCGCACATAAAATCGCATAAACAGCTAGCTGAGAAATCACATTTAAAAGAATACTGGCATTTATGAATTATTTGCTAAATTGAACGCTTCTTGAAATATTTATAGAGCCATGTGTGTGGGAGCTAGAGAAGAGTGCTCCCATAGTGCGGTGGCGGGGAAACCGACACTTGAAGCAAGCAAGTGTTGCCAATATCGAATGTGGGATATGACAGATATATAAAGCACTTGACACAAGCAAACAAACATGACAGACACTTGACACACACAAACACACACACACACACACACAGACAGCAATTGACGCCCCAATGGCAAGCTAGAGGTGGCAACATTGACAAAGATGTGGCATGATGGTGTTCAAGTAGCAGGGGGCAACATACTCTTACTGTGAAAACAGATTAGAAAGCGACTTGAGTCGACATAATAAGCTATTGAATTGCGCCACTTGGCACGTAAATTATTGATGGCTGCTGCTCCAAATTGCCGCAAATAAAAGATAACTTTAGGTCATTACCATCACATATAGCAAACTCGTATATATACAGTGAAATAAAAAGGAATAACTATAACGCTTAGCTAAGTTGGCTCTGATTACTTTTAACTTATCAAGTCATTGCTTTTTTGCGATTAATAATATTTGCTTTATTTTTGTTGTGCTTTAAATGGCGTATACTTTGATTGTAACTATGGCATTTTATGGACAATAATTCCTGGCAGCAATTGTCGTTTAAATAGTTCACATTTTATTAAATATTAAGATCAGAATGTGCTTAATAAGCTAAATCTAGTTTTAAGAATACAAAAAATAATCTTTCGGTTTTTAAACAAACTTCACATATTATATTAGCAATTTATTGGAGCTTGAAGTTTTCTCCATTCACTTGCTGTTAATAGTTTGCAATAAGATTGGCATTATTGTGTGTATGAATATTACAAACAGTTCAGTTTCATACATTCAAAAATATGTGTTAAATATGGAATATTAATAAAAATAGAATTAGCTTTCTGCAGTTGTTTATTTAGACCACGTTTCACAAGTCGTATACGTAACATTTTAAAGTTTGCCAACGAAAACAAATACGAGAACATACACAAAATAAATGAGTTTATTTCCTATCCAATCTGACAACACTGCTTAAACGTATACGTGATATGGAATTCAGCTCACTTTGAATTTCGAATTTATTTAACTGGTAATAAATCAAATAACTTTGAAGTTTGCGGCAATGGCAATAAATAACTACCAGCAGGCGAATTTAATTGATAACTTAATAACTCTTTGGTTCGGTATTCATACATTGCCAATGGGCTGACAGCACTACGTATACGTGATGAGCTTAGTTCAATGGCCATTTAAAGATATTTGAATTCTGGAAAATTTTGAAATGCCAACCTTAACTGTTTATAAATCTAACACCATTTCAGCTCAAATGTCATACAGAGATTCCTTAAAAGCCTCAAATAGCTTTCAAATATGTTTCAACCTGCAGGCGAATTAAATTGCGTTCCCCATTCACAATTTGCCATTCGAGCTGGCAACATTCCGCATATGTAATGTTGAAATCATTTTAGTTTAATTGCCATCTAAATTCCAGAAGGGTTTGCAAATTGATCGCTCCAAAATGATGTTTAATGGCCTCCTCATCAGGTTAATAACTTGTGCGCCTGTTAATTGCCCATTAAAATAATAGCAAATCCTGGGCAAAGCTTTTTAAAGAGCACAATTGTGCGTTGTGTTGAAGCATTAAAATTGTGATTAGTGAAAAAGTTCAAGTGCAAAATGCCTGTCGTTAAAACTAATTAAACGAATTTAATTGCATTTAAAGAGGCACGTGCAAATTGCAAGCAATTTTAATTGCCACAAACACAAACACAAATTCAACAAACACAAACACACGTCGCAGGAACTCTAATTAGAGCAAACAGCGAACAGAGTGAAAAGCAATTGCGGAGACAGAAAGAGGGAAAAGCCAAATAGAGACGAAAACTCTAGGGGAAAATGTAGCTGCGACACGTGACAGGGAATCCAAAAAATAAAATGGGAAACAAGGAAAGGGGGAAAGGGGGAAAAAGGAAGCGGAAAAGAGTCACGCGGCGAGTCAATAAAAAGTGCAAATGGCCATAAGAAATGGCCGCCAAAGGAACTGGCTGTGGCAGCGCAGGACACATTCCGACTTAATGTGCGTTAAAAGGCAAAGCCAAGGACAACGCACCAATGTAACGCAGCAAAGCAACCAAAAACAATAACAACCAGAACAAAGCCGTAGCTTTAAAAGGAAATATTTAAACCAAAAGTTTTTGGTCAATTTGAAAACTGGAATGGCACTGAAGTCGACGGGGGCAGAGTCGTGCTATTGTTGTGAAATTAAATTCCAACTAGCAGGACCAACAGGCAGGAATACAGGATGTGCAGGACAGCGTAAGCGGCCAGGTGAGCGAGACGGTAGCCGTGCTATAAGAAGCAGCTTTTGTTATTTTTACACTTCATTGCCGTGGAATTTACTTTGTTGCCAGGACTCGGCTTTGGCTTTGTTTTCAACTTGGGATGCCGCAAGCTTCGCCCAAGCGTAAAGATAAAACTTGTGTCTGGCTTCTTCTTCTTGTACTTCGACTACCCACAACTTTGGCCATTTGTTAGCTAGGTGTGTGTGTGTGTGTGTGTGCGTCTGTGTTATTGTCATAATATTGCCCAACCAATGAAAAAGTTTTGCCAGCGAAGCGGAAGCAGCCACAGCGTAGAAGGCAGCGCAATGCGACTTTTTATTTTGATGTGACACAAAGGGCGAATTTTAATAATTTTGAAAGAGGCAAACTAAATGACACGCCCATCATCAATGGGGCATGGGGCGTGACAACGACTCGATAAGGTCGTCAAAGTTTGTTGACTTTTTCTTTTTTTTTTTGGCTTTTTTTTTTGTCACCGACAGCAAATGTCAAAAAGCTCAGAAGGCAACGTTGAGGGTCTCGCAACGTTTTTCAACTTTTATTTTTATTGAATTTGCACCTTGACAAACATTTTAGCAGCTGTCCTGAGTTCGAGGATGATGATGATGATGAGCCTGTTGTTCAACATTTGAGCTTGCCACAGCACGCACCTGCTCATTCAGCAGCAGCAGGCAGGCAGCAGGTAATTGGAGGTGGAGGCACTGGGTCGTCTCTTATTGTATTTATTTTGACAGCCACTGTGGCAGCAGGAGTAACGTAACGCATTAGGTTATTATGCTGCATATGCTACGTTATTTATGTAGTTCAAAGTTCTTTTTAGCATGTCCTTTGTGGTGCTTACTTTAAACAGATTTATGCATGAGTTTGCCATCTGAATTAACTTGATAACTTTTTGCTGTTTATTTTTGTTGGCTGCAATGCGCCACATGGCGTATACGCCATGTTTGTGCGCAGCTTAAAGTTCGCTTTAAACGAGTGCAGACAACTGCAAACAGCTATCGAATTGACAAGTTTTTTTTTCGACAGCCTCCCAATCTCCCCGATAGTTTGCAGGCACTGTGACAACGTTGCGTATACGTGATATGGACAAATGCTGCCAGGCGCTGATTTTTTAACACATGACACATGAGTGCGAGTGTGAGTGTGAGTGTGAGTGTGTGGGTGGTGGCTGCTCGAAAGTATCGCATTGCAGACAGCAGCAATTTCATTTGAAATTTAATGCCAAGTTTGAAAGACGCCGCGTGACTCGCATACACATGAGGAGCAAAGCGAGCTGCCGTCGTCGATGGCTGCTGCTCTTGATTCCTTTTGCCTTGCCAGCTGCCAGCTGCCAGACACACATTAAAGCGTGCGCACATTTAAAGCAGACGTTCTATCCACTCTCCTTCTCTCTCTTCCTCGTTACTTTACTTGTAGCTCTAATTAAAAAGCCTGCCTGGGCGCGAAATTTGACAGCTTTAAGCGCATTAGAATGCCTTGCCATGCCATGCCACGCTGTCATCAAAATAGTTGCGAGCCGAGGCAAGTTTTGGCCGCAATTGTTTTGAGTGAACGACGTGCGCTGCATGCCAAACTGAAAACTCAGTTAACGAGGCCAGAGAGAGTGGGAATTGAGGGAGAATTGTGTGTAAGCAAATTAAAGTGCGCTGAAATAAACAAAAGCTCAACATGATGCGACTTGATGTGCAGCTAATGGCAAAAGGCGGCAACTTGATTGATGGCCAAGAAACTGCAGCCAAAGTCATCAATCTTTGCTGTGCACCGGTGCGTATGCGTAATGTGCAGCAGCAGCAAAGAGCAGCTGTCTCGGGCATCAATTCCACACAAACAATGACGCTAATCGGCCGCAAATGGCTGCACAGCTCACGGCTGATTAAATTGGCACGGTTTTAATTGAGAAACTGAATCGCATTTGAGACGCACGCGAGAATGCAGTGGATAGTGTTTTAGTAAAGGAAAACGAAATGCCGGCTCATAATTAAAATTGCTGTTGTGCAAAGCACATGTGTAAAATGCCGGAAAGCACACGAAGTGACGCAGGCTATGTCAGTGAACATATAGAGCAGAGCGGCAGCCTTGCAGACAACACAAAAGTCAGTGTGTGGAATGCAGGACAATAGGAAGGATGTGTGACAGCTATGAGCAAGCAGTTGACATGTAGCAGAGCAAAAAAGACGGAGAGAGAGAGAGAGGGGATGAACGACAGCGACTGAGATTGAGAAATGCGACAAATGGGAAGGAAGCTGGGTAATTTCCATGACTTGCCATCAGGCAGCTGACCCGTAACGCTACTAAGGGCCACAGGACGCAGGCACGCAAACACTATAGTCTACTTATGTGCGCCAGTTAACAAGCAAATGCAAAAGACAACAAAGTCTGTCCGCCCCTTCACTTTTTTATGCATGTGCTTGGAGTGTATGCAAAGTTGAACGAAGCGCAGCTGCAATTTTGGTGGCATGTTGCATGTTTTCTAGTCCATTATGGGGTAAATTTAATTTACTGCCAATGCAGCAGCAGCACGATGCGCACGATTTAAGAGTATGGCGACTTTTACTGCAACTGCCTCAAAATGGGGGCAACTTTACAGACCTAGCCGTAAATTGATTTAAGTGCATGTCACAGCATATTGCCCGAGTTGAACAAGAAGACAGAGCTTCGTCTGTCTATGTGTGTTGACCCGCTGCTGTGGGTGCTTAAATCGTTTAACAAGCCCAGTTTGTTGCTTATAAAATTTGCTCGTAAAATGGTTTATGTGTTTGGCGCCGGTCAATGGACAGTTGGGCATTGGTAACTGTAACTTCATTTCACTAGCCAATGGCTCCCCACTGTTAACTGGCAACTGCGAACTGCCAACTGCACTCTAATCACATTTCGTTTGGATTCGGAACCCGATTCGTAATTGGTTTACTCGGCTGCAGCGTCAAGCGCTTAATGAAGTTGAGAGAGAGAACCGAATCCTGTAGTTCTTTAATGGAGCATAACATGTACAGTAAAAGCAGATTCGACATTGATTTAAACAACGCAGCTGTGCAGTTCCATTTAGAGTCTGTTCCCAACATTCAAGGCCTCTCACAACAAGTCGCGACGCAAAAATCCTAGATACACATACTGCACACGCCTTTCTTCGAGTTTGGCCATAACTTTGGCAGCCTTTTCATTGTTCTTACTTATAGAGACCGCTCTGCGAATGATTTAAAACTTTTCTTGTTATTTTCATCTTTAACAAGTTTTTCGCCGAGCTGCTGTCTGCTGTGATAGGATTGCCACTCGTGGTTACTATTTGAACATCCAAAGTTGTAGGCAACAAATTAATTTAATGTCAGACACAAGACACAAAAACTTGTTGGCTTGCGGTTTCGCTGTTCTGGATGGTTTCGTTTTGGGTTATTGTATTTCTCTAGGCTAAAAATTAAGTGCCAATGACATAAATTCATTTAAGCCCGGTGGTATAACTATATGGAGCAAAACTTTATATGCTTCCTAAAATTTAACTGCTTGCCGTATTCGAGAAAACCAAAGTTTTCTAACGATTATTTAAGACTTGACTACAAGTCTTAAATAACAAATGAGCAAATGTTGTGCCTAATAAAGAATAAGACATAAAATAGTGAGTTAAAACTTGCGAGTGTACTGTGAATTAAGAGAAGCAAGCAAAGAGTAGCTTGTAATGAATATCGATTCAAAAGTACCAAGTAATGAATGTCGATTTAGAAGTAGCGAGTAAAGCGTAGCAAGTTATTAATGACGAGTAGTTAGTAACAAGCAACGATGGAAAAGTATCGAGTAAAGATTAGCGAGTAAAATAAAATGTTGTGTAAAGAATAGTGTTTAAAGAGTAGATAGTCAAAAGTAGAGAGAGAGTAGAGAGAGAAGAGTGATAGAATAATAAGCAATGCATAAAGACAACAAGTAATAAGTGGAGAGCAAAGATAAGTATTAATAGATAAAAAGAGTAAAGTATCACTTTACCAAATATAGAGCAGCGAGTAAAAAATTGCGGGTGCAACTTTTGTATTATATTTACAGTATAGATGCCACAATTAATCTTTCTCCACATTCATCTCATAGCCAATAAATTAAACTGTCCACTCATCTATTGTGTATCAAAAGCTGAAATTACTTGCAATTGATTTGCAGCAGCCATAAAAATCAATCACTCATCAATTTCGTTGGAAAGGCCAGAGCAGCTAGAAAATGTCGCGTGACTCACGCTTGAATCACTGCCACGCCCCATACACTTAGACGCCCACACACACACACACACTCATACACTCTTTTAGATCCATTCTCTGTTATCCACTCTCAGTTGGCAGTTGGCAACACACTGAAGCTGCTGACCGCATTCGCATTGCCATTTACACGGCATTACAACCATTTAGCCTTACTCCATGCCACACCACTGGGTCCTCCCAATGGCACTCCTTCAGCTTTGCTCTGACCACCTTTTATAATTGCACTTGTCGACATTTGTTTTACACTGACCCCAAACGGAACCCTCTCAATTCTCAGCATATTTTATGCTTTCGAGTTGAAAATGGCATAACATAAATTGCCCTCAATGTGTTCAGTAAAGAAATAAAAACTTTACATTTTATACATTTAAGTTCCCCAGGGTATATGACAAAAAGCATTACACTATTTGCCATGAACTATAAAATGCATTGTAAAGACGAAAACTTAAGTGAAAAGTTGAGTCTAGTCGAGTTGAACAATTAAGTAGAGTAGAGAGATTTTTTAAATATTTGTTTTATTTGGTTGTTTAAATTCAAAGATAAATTCAAAAATAAATTAACCTGCAATAGTAGAGATATTAAATAACTTGATGCAGTGTGTATTAAAGTTAGTTAAATCAATCATTTTTTCAAAGTGGTTAATAGTTTTAATATTTGTGAACATTAGTTTGACAGCAATTGTCTCTTGTCTAAATTTTATTGGGTTTTACTTGGTAGTTAGGGTATGTCCAATTCTATATACTCTTAATAGAGTTATCTTACGTATAAGCATTTATACGTCGTGCAAGTAAATCGTTTGTTGCCATATAAATCGTACTACTCTTTGTTTTTCTCGTTTTTCCATTTACGTTCTGCTATTGTTTCTCTCTCTCTCTCTCGCTCTCGCTCTCTCTCTCAGTTTCTCCTTTCGTGTGTGTGGCGAATTTATAGCTGTCCATTTCCACGTTTGTTGAATTATTGTAAACGTAAATTGAAAATAGCAAAGCAAGCAAAAGAATGAAATAAATAAATACGAGCATTGCAGTTGCTGTCGTTCCAATTCTGGCTGTGACCCCGCCTTGAATTTCCACTCATTTTCTGTTGGGACATACGGGGTGCGGAGTGCGGGGTGCAGTGCAGCGTAAAGCAAACTGAAACAATTGCATTACATGGCAGATGAACAGAGCAACAGTACGAGTACGAGTCGTACAACTGTATAAACATATTTCCAATTGCTTAAAATTGCTCTGTGGCATTTTGCTTTAGATTTGCGAACGCATATTTAAGCAGCTTTGCGACTTTTCCCCCAATTGTCTCCGTCTGCGCTGTCTAGCAAATTTGCATGTGAATTTTTATTCAAATCAAAAAACAATTTGGCCAAAAATCAATTCAAAAAAGGTCTCAAAAGTGCTCGCTGCTAGTTTAAATATGTATGCCATGAGTGCGCATAAATATTGTATAACCCATGCCCTACCCACTAAGCTACCCACATAGGGAAGGGGATTAATGCCAAATGGAAAACATCGACAGACAAATGTGAATAACCGAAACATTTCGAATTGTTAGTGTACCCTGTTCATATTGGAATTGTGCGGCAAAAGGTATGCTAAGTTCATGAAAGTGTTTGTTAAAAGCAAAATGAGTATAAGAAAAAGAACAGTATACTATACTTAATCAAGTTTGAAAGGTTAATTATTATGGAAAATTCTGTAAAAAATAACTAACTAACTAGTATAGTTGCTATCAAACTTAATCGCCTCGTCTAATGGGATTGGATAAATTGGAGCTTAAATTGATAAATTATTCCATAAAGAATCTTAAGTAGTAACATTAGCGCCACCTATTGAGTGGAAATAGCAAGTCATCCAAACTTTGGGTATCCGCTTGATCGAGGAAACATTTCAACTTGTATATTTAGCCGGTTTTCACACCGACTTTGATGGCTTATGAACATGATCTAGTTCACAGTTGTTAACTGTTATTTAATGTCATTCATTGCAAAATCTAAATGTCAATGTCTCTGAAATGTGCGCTCACATTTCCTGGGCTCAATTTCGTGTCAACGACGCAGTTCAGGTAATTTAGCGACGACCTCAGCGTAAGCGGAAATTTTAGCAGACATTTTGTCGCTGCCATTCCAAACGACATTTTATTTATGTGCGCTCATAATTCAACTGCACACCGGCACACACATAGACGCACGCACACATGCAGACTGCGACACATTAGCCGCGACGTTGCCGCGACAGGCAAGTGCTGCTAGTTTCCGTTTCCGGCGTAAAGCTGCCTGCCTTTGCCTGCCTTGCAAAATTAACAACAATGGCGGTGATAAAGACGCTCGCTCATTGTGTGCTCGCTTGTCTGTGTGTGAGAGAACTGGTGTGCGTGTGTGGCTTTTGTGGCTTTAAGTAGCGAAATGTGCACGAACTCGCTGCGGTACTTGCCCTTCCCCTTTACACCCCTCAAGCCATTTAGTTGCTGATTTTCTTACACTTTTTAGCGTCGCCCTCGTCGCTAGTTTGCCAACATTTTACGGCGGAGTTTTCTTCTTTTTTTTTTTGTACGTGCTGACTTACGAGTATGTGGGTGTGATTGTGTGTGTGAGTGTATTTGTATGTGTGCGGCTTCCCATTGTGCTTAGGGGAGCGCTTGGCGGGCATCCGCTGCGGATTTATGTAGTCCTGGCGCGCACTTTCGACCCGCCTTTGGGCCAATTGAAATGTCACGTTGCTTCTGCAATGAATGCAAACGTAATGATGCGGTTAATGTTGTGCAAGCTCTGGAAAAGAAAAGCATCTCAGACACATAACAACGATATATAATGTTGCAAATTTAGAAAATGATCTTCTAGTCTATAATGTTCTTATTCCTTAAGAAATAGTGAAAAGGTCTCTTAATAAATGATGCAAATTTCGAAGCAAATAATTTATTTTTTAATTATAAAAGGAAGAGAATAGCTGAAAAATAAGTTTTTTATGAATTCGCATTAAATATTTAAAAAGTTATTTTGAATTATATGCATATAACATTTGTGAACATTTTAAAGCAAGTTAACTCTTCATTAAATTCTCAGTACGTAATAAATTTACTATTAAATTTGTCCTCCATTTGTTGTTAGCTGATATTAATGCTCGAAACTGATACTCGCCCGCAGGTAAAGGCAGAAGCTTAAAATATTCCTCCTTAACAACCATGTTCTTTATAATAACATCATGCTTAAATGAAAAGATTTTGTAGATAGAAATTGTAAGTGTTAATACGAATACTCACATCAATAGGACACGTATGATTTACATTAGAGTTTTCTGTAACGGCTGTCATAACTATGTGTTGAAACGAGAGCTTAGGATTCGCGAGATACTTGCAGAAGTCGAATGTGATGTTGAACATGAATGGACGATATCCATTGAATTTTCGCCAAAGACTGAGATTTATCTGCAATTGTTAAGACTGATATCAACTGAAGACAAAACTGAGTATTAGATGTTTGCCGATTACTTTAATAGCCGTTACGGGTGGATTTAATAATTTCAAATAAACATTTAAGCCCACAATACCACGTCCTAGCACTTTGAGATTACATTGAGGATACGCAACGTATGATCTATCTAATATCTCGCACTCAATGTTTGTGAATCGACTGACGGTTACTGAGTGTCCCTCGATCACAAGCAGGCCGATCATGAATGTCTTCCACATCACTCAACTATGCGTAATGTACTTCAACGACTAACTGATTTGTCTGAGGAGGGATATCTAGACTATTGGTAGTTTTACGCTACATTGCCTAATTTAATATAATATATTTGTATATAATAATACAAATGGGTTTTTAAATCTCTGTTTCCTCTATCGGATCAACATATAATATTTGTTTATTTATTATTATTTATAATTCAGAATTAGAAAATGTTATCTTGAATCTTTAATAAAAATAAATGAATGTATAAATATATATATTTTACATTTGACTTCTCGACAGACTTGAACTAACCTTATTATTTGTAATGGTCCTGTTGTAGACTTCCATTTATTTCGACAATGTATGATCCAAAATATAAAGATCACATTCTTTGAGATTGACTAGCGATCTGTCTAAGGTCCCACACTCAATACTAATTATATCATAAAATCGAACGAAGGCTGCCGAATGTCCCACAGTTCAAAACACAAATGAAGTCCACATTGTTCAACAGAATGCAGATCTCCGAATCGAATTACATGGTATCGACCAATTTAACATATTCTTTATGCGATTGCGATTGAAAATCGATTGGAAATATAATTTTTATCGTGCGTAATTTGCGCTTATTAAATCGTTATATCGTAATTGCAATCGTGCATAGTTTACGGACTATTAACTTTTTTATTTATGTCAATAACATTGATCTTATTGAATGTCATATATGATAGTTGTGAAACTTAATTCTAACTATTTTTTTTTCCCCCCAATAATAACATACATTTTATTTTAAAGGCTTTTCCTTAAATGTAAGTAAGCTCACATCAGAGAGACACGGATGATAAATGTTCGACATTGCCTTAAGCGTGTAAGAGAAATATTTAAATTTAATCACTGTCTGTTATTGCCTTGGGCCAAAAGTTTGCAATAATCGAGAGTCGTATAAGACATAAAAGGGCGAGAGCCAATAAATTTTAACTAAAACATAAATTTAAAATAAAAATGGGTTTCCTTTCCAAAAATTGTAAGTACATACTTATAAATACTTACAAGAACATTTTGGACCAATCAATTTTTGAATGCACAAGGGATCCAGGACACTCGGTGTGCTGGATAACAAGAGACTTTCAACTGCGAGTAGAATGAATGTAAATGGAAGTCACATCTCTTTGTCTGTTGCTTGAACAAAATACTTAAACGATTGACGAAAAGTGTTCATGGAAAATTCAAATTGTTATTGGTTATTCATATGACAATGCCATTATGCTGTATAAAAGATGGCATTGTTGTTGTACTCTAGATCCATAATGCATCCATCCATAAATCCATAGCGTTGTCGGCTAATTAAAAAATATTGGTTTGTAAAATGTATGCCTGGCACTATTTATGCTCTTAATTAGGCTAAATTAAACATGATTCAAATGATTGTGCACGTTTTCCGCTTTAGTGGTTTGTATTGTCATTTGCAATGGCAACAAATCCATTTGACATTTTATTTTCATTTTCATTTTGATTTCTATGTGTATTTTCATTTTGCTAATGTATTTTTCGCTGTTCTCCGCCTCTGAACAACCACAGTTCCGATACGCGTTTCGCGTTTTGTTAGCCATGAATAATTCATGTGCATTGAAAACATTTTAAAATGTCAATACTTTAATATTATATATAATTTCCCCCATGGCTAAACATGGTAGCTAAACAGAAGATAACTATTTCGACCTTTCTCGTTGTTATTTTTGTAGAAGTTCTTGGTGAATTTTTGGAATTTTATTTACTGCATTTTCTGTATGGTTTTGTGTTGAAAACTATGCCAATGAAGCCTCAGCACCGACCTGTTTGGCAACTATTCTGCATCTTCACTTTCATTGCTGTGCTGCTTGCAACATCTTGTGGCAATGAACTTTACACCAAAGAAGCAGCTAAGAATTCTTGCTACGTGAGATTCTATTGCATGTGAAATGAGCTCGAAAAGCTGTCAAACTTGTTTCGGCTGTCGAGTGAAACCGAAATGAGGATTGTGGTATGTGGTATGTGGTACGTGGTACGTGTTGCATGCCACATTTTGTGGAACCTAATATCATGACAGAACTTAAGAGCTGGACTTTAAGAGTCACAAACAACATCTTAAGCGCATCAACAACTGCTTAGTCGACACATTTGTTGACCTACACACAATAACGATAACGATACATTCTGATATAAAATATATAGACTGTATACAGATACATGTAATGAACATGCATTAGTGGAAGTATATTCGATGTGCCCTCTGGCTGGCTCCCTGGCTGACTGAATGCATATAAATGAGCTACGATAAATATATTTACTTAGTTACCAAGGCTTTTGCAGGCGTTTCTGTCGACATGGAAAACAATCAAATGCCAGGCGAAAGCTTAAAGCGAACATGCAAAATCCATACACATATTCCGAATAGAATCAGCTAGACAAGATACACACATACACATACGCATTTGCAGACAAAAGATTGCCTTGGGTTTGCCATACATTCATTCATTCATTCATTCATTTGCCCATGATGTCCTTTGCATGTGTGCTACGGGGCGTATACGTAACATGGCCGTTGCTGCCATAGCCACTGGCAACTGCTTTTGTTCAACATGACAAAGACATGACAGCATAGCGGCTGGGGCCAACGAAAGAAAGAAACACCAGAATGAGTGAAGAGAAAAAATTGCGCTTTTTGTAATGCTTTTAATGCTTTGGCGAAAAATTTTCGCTCGGATTGATTTATGACAAGGCATTGGGGCTTTACCATTGACAAATCAATGGGAGGCTGCTTTAAAGGTCACAGGGTCGAGTATGGCATTAGGACTCTGTAATTGCGGCAAGTTATGAAAGTCAAGCACAAGCCTAATCTCTTGGGCTTCAGCTTTATTGCTGCTGCTGCTACTGCTGTTTGCCAAATTGATTGAGATTGAGTTGCATTTGGGTTTGAGCTTCAGTTTTGGGGACCCGCAAATCATTTGTTAGCCAAACAATGGAGAATGGCAACTGACGCAGGTCACTTAAACATTCATCAATTTCATTCAGCTATGCATTTTCCATCTGTGTAGTAGCTTTTGAAAAGAATTTGAAACTCAAAGGGATATGTGCAACTTTTTAGTTTTTTCACACATACACAACGATTCAATCTAGCCTCAATACATGTGTAGATTAATTTGGGCCATATATTTTTTATGATCATAGGAGCAAGCAAATTTGTGTAAACATTTTGCACCTTCGGCATGTTTTTTTATACTTTTATTATTTTTACATCTTTCATGGTGTTGTTGATGTTCGAAACTCATTTGCATAGCGCAAAACTTGTTAATAATGGCAACTAAGTTGCCTGCTTATACAATCTGCACTCACACTTCCACACACACACACACACACCTTAACACTTTGTTACACAGCTATTGGCAACAAGTTTGCCACAGCTTAGACAAAGTTTTTGATTGAGTTTCCGACATTTTCCTAATACACAGCGCTGCACAACGAAGCGATTTTCCAAAAGGTGTTGTCCCTAAGCCTGTTTTCAGATCACACTCATTATTTTTGCTTGACTGTCAGAAAAGTTTTTGGCACTCAATCTCAGTCATAATTAGCCACAGTGCAAATTTATTTTTACTTGCCCCGAGACCTTTATTTCCCTTTTTCTTGTTATCCATTATTTACGAATTTATGCAAATGACAGGCAGGCTGACTGTGGCTTTGGAAAACTGTTTCATTAAAATTCATGCGACTAATTAGTCAAAAGTAATTTGCTGGTTACCCAAAAAATGTTGACCAAACGCGAAGTATGCTGCATAATTTATACTCATAATTTTGATTGCCTCACAGAATATTTTTTTCCTGCTTCCGTTCCATGATTTTCCACAGCAAATGCATTTAAATAAATCCTTAATCAGCTGACATGACTAACTGTCTATTGCTAGCCAGAAACTTTGTCAATCTCAAAATGTAAAACAACATTTGCAAATTATTGTTGGTAATTTCCATAACTCAATATTTACATATACTATTCTAATATAAGTGTACAAAATTAAATGGGAAAGCGAATCTGTTGAAATGATTTTATATCATTCTATTGTTTAATTTGTTCATCATGAAGTCAATGGTAAATGTTAGTAGTTCAAGAGGAATTAAATCGAGTAAATTGTTCAATGGTCAGATCTATTGTTATGTTGAGAGATAAAATTTATGAATTTATGCAATTAATATTTGAGTTAAATACCAACCAATTAAATATATATTTAAAATTGAAGCAATTAACATGTGTGGAACAACGATGATAATTATTATCTGATATGTAATTGGAAGTCCATGTTGGACAACTTAATTTGACTTAGGCCATGGTTAGTCTTTCCCTCATTTCTAAAACTGACAGATGATGTGGGCTCTATTCGGAATTTTATTGTTGTCCACTGAAGTGCTTTCCGGTAGCTTTACTCGCTTTACTAACGTCAAGTGCGAGGTATTAGATACATCCTATTGTTCTTATGAGCAATGCGATCTTAAACTTCTGGGTCGAGGAGTTGTTAGTTTAAATATACATGCCAAACTTTTGAAAGGACCATTTAACAATGCCAAGGTATGTCTTTCCTAGTCCTAATTATTAATATTATACATATGAATAATTTTTTTTAATTATAGATAAATCTTAGTTTGTGGCGTAAGTATAATGGATATCGGCCATTTATGTATAATGTCACATTCGATTTTTGCAACTATATGAGCCAGAAGGCTAAAAAATTATCGTTTGTGAAAATTATTCTTGATGTTTTAGCCGAAAATACTAGTCTCAATCATAGCTGTCCATATGAGGTAAGTGAGAGATTCACACAATAAAAAGATTAATTATAAATCACAAATTTGCAGAACGAAATTCGATCACGAAATTTTATAATTAAGGAAGAATATTTCAAATTTGCCCCTTTACCCACTGGCGATTACCTAGTGAAGTTTATTGCGGGAACTGACAACCATTGGAAGACAGACATTTCTGTATATTTCTCGAGAGTTGAGGACTTGATGAAAAGTTAAGACATCGGTGGAAATTTACTTAATACTTAATACTTAATACTTGACCCCATTCAAGAGTAAAAACTTAATTACTTATTATTTTAGTTGGTGAACTAAAAATAATTATTTTATAAATCATGCCAAATCTGATAAATTACATTTCTATTTGTTTCCTTGACAATAATGGTTTTGAAGCGATTTTAATTGATATTTGCTGAAACGGCCTGCAGAGTTTAGAAGTACAAAGTGGAACAAAAAAAATTTAAAATTTTAATACTAGACCGCTGATTGATACAAACAAACGTTGCTAGTCTGCTAAATTTATTATTTTTTGACAAATAGCATGTATGGAATTAATAGATGATTTAAATCAGTAATAAAATGTGCAATTGATGAAAATCTTAATTATATGATTTAATCATAGTCCATGATGCGCAACTTTGTAAATAAAATTCATTTAGACTTTTTAGTCAGTCTATTCCACATTTCAAAGATTGACAGATGATGTGGGCTACATTCGGAATATTATTGTTGTCCAGTGAAGTGCTTTCCGGTAGCTTTACTCGCTTCACTAACATCAGGTGTGACGTACTAGACCTATCCTATTGTTCTTATGAGCAATGTGATCTTAAGCTTCTGGGTCGAGGAATTGTTGGTTTAAATGTGCATGCGAAACTCTTACAAGGACCATTTTACAATGCCAAGGTATGTCTACAATGAATGGTAATAGTTTAAATATGCAAATTTTTGTAATTATAGATAAATCTCAGTTTGTGGCGTAAGTATAATGGATATCGACCATTTATGTTTAATGTGACAGTGGATTTTTGCAAATATATGAGACAGGGATCTCACAAATTATCGTTCGTAAAAATTATTATTGATTCTTTATCCGAAAATTCGAATATTAATCACACATGCCCGTATAAGGTAAGTGAGAAACTCGAAAGAAATTCGTTAGTTCAACATATTTATAAAAGATAAAATTACAGAATGAAATTCGTGTACGAAATTTGATATTTAAGGAAGAATATCTCCGATTTATGCCTTTACCCACCGGTGAATATCAGATCCAGATAATGGCGGCAACTGATAATCAATGGAAAACTCATATTCATATATTTTTTTCCCGAGAAGAGGATCTAATAAAAAGTTAATTTTCCCATTAAAGCTTAGTATGCAATAAACAGAATCGTTAATGTTTATCTGTCAGTTTTATTGAACTTTCTAGAATATGAATTTGAGAAGCGTATATTAATGAACAATTATAAGTAAATTAATGTTCCTACGGTTGACCAGCGATGTGTTTTTATTTGAATGTAATTGTATACATTTTTACTGTAATGATTTCACAAAAATTTTCCACACAAGGATGACACCAAAAAACTGGGCTTGGCGAATATAACTAGACACAAATTTTGTTAAAAGCGTTTATATGAAGCTTGTACAAATTACCAACAAATAAATAAAACAGATATTAATTTAAAAAAAAACAAAAATTTTGAAAAATATAATTTATATTTTATGTATTTCAGATATAGCTAAATTAATCGGGCTCTATTTACAAGTTTATTATTGCCCATCGGAGTATCTTTGTTTGACCAGTATCTAGAAATATTTCTACAATTAACTTGTTTAAATTATATTGTTATAATTACAACCTTTTAAGCAGTCAATATTATAATTATCAGTTAAATTAGACTATGTACTGTCTTTCGTACTTTGTCGGCTAGTCGCATTGTTGGCTTAAAAGTGCAGGCGAAATTATTAAATGGACCTTTCAATAATGCAAAGCTAAATTGATTATTAAAAATGATTTTCTCAATTGGATTGTTCCTTTAAATGTTTCTTACATTTTAGGTACATTTCAGTTTGTGGCGTAAATTCAATGGATTCGACTTTTGCTCAAAATAAAACAAAATTGAGCATAGCGAGCATTTCCTTGGCAGGATTGGCAGAAAATTCAAATTTAAACCACTCTTGTCCCTATGAAGTGAAAGGAAGCTTTATAAATACAAAATCAGTAAAGAATGAATGAAATACTTGTGCAGGATTTGGTATTTAAGGAAAAATATCTCAGATTCCTTCCATTACCTTCTGGAGAGTATCAAATTCAACTAAAGGCAAGTACTGACAACGATTGGAAAACTATTGTGTATACTAATTTTTTACGCAAAGAAGGTCTTATGAAAAGTTAGGAGATGTAAGAACTTGTAATATTTAATCTAGAAAATTATTATCGGTTAACAACCTTCGCATTTATAGCAATTAAATTGAATAGTAGTCAGTTGTCCATAAAATGATCAGTTACCGTTTAAAATGTAATTGATCTGCCTTAATGTGTATGATAAAATACAACATCCATTTGAAAACTGTTGATTAATTGGTACAATTGCAGAATTAAATAAAACAATAAGCCTAATTATTAATTTAAAAATGTAATTTCGCTATATGCGTCACTTACCGATATTTGTAGAACAATAAAATAGTTTATCATATTACTTTTAAGTTTATTATATTTAGAAAGTGTTTATGTATACCAAAATTCATGCTTCTGTTCTGTAAAAGGTTTAAGTTTAGAAGCGATACTCGCTCTAGGTGGCTTATTTCCGGTGTGCAGTTCATCGAATTGAATTAAAAAAATTACTTTTTTTTTCCAAATTAGTCTTAGAGGAACTTCATTTACAATATATCGTAGTTGTTTAGGTTAATGTGCTTATGCATTATAAAAATATGATATTTGGTCTCAGCCGCAACTGATTAAATGTTTTGTATTTGGTAAATCAATTTTTTCACAATTACCAATGTATCTAATATACGATCTGGGTTTCATAAAAGCATTTCCTGCTGGGTCTATTTGCTTTTTTGCAATTAAACAGTTTAAAAATCTTTCTAATGTTAGTTTAATTTCGATGTTTATTCTGAAATCAATGTGGATTTTACTGCTGGTGGGCGAGACACTAGCTGGCAGAAAATCTCGTTTCACAAATATTGAATGCGAGGTTTTGGATCCATCTTTTGTACGTTTTGACCAATGCCATCTTAAACTGCTGGATCGTGGAATAGTGGGATTGAATGTTCATGCTATATTTTTGACTGGAGCTTTGAAAGCTGGAAAGGTGTATATATAGCAACAAAAATTTATCAATATTATAATATTCTCAAATTACAGGCGAATCTTAGCTTATGGCGTAAATTCAATGGATTTCGGCCGTTTATGTTCAATATCACACTTGATTTTTGTAGGTTTATGGCAAAAGTCAATAAAACATTATCATTTGAAAAAATAATCTACGATGCAATTCACGAAAAATCGAATATTAATCATACTTGTCCCTATGACGTAAGTTAACCTATGTTATTGTTTGATTTTTATTAACAATTTATTAACCACTTGCTAAAGGATCTTATTGTGCATAACTTGGTGTTCGAGGAGAAGTTTCTGAAGTTCTTGCCACTTCCCACAGGCGACTATAAAGTGAAACTAATGGCGGGTGCCATCAACGAATGGAAGGGAATTGTGCATTCATATTTTTCGCACAAAGAAGATGAAGCTGTATAAGAATACAATAAATAAAAAAAAATAATATTAGCTTTACAAATCGAATATCAAATTTATTGTTGTTGTGAGTTTGAATTAACAACTTTTGCCTTCATATCCCTTAAATTGTATAGAAGTGAGTGGTCCCTTAACAGTTAGCATTCAAAATGAAATTGATCTGCATCCATTAAAAAACTGATGATAAATTGGTAATATTGTAGAATTAAATAGAAGAACTTCTATGAATTTTGACTGTATCAGGCAATGGACATTAAATGTGTTTAGAACACTAAAAATGTGCATCAGATAATTTTTATGTTTATTACATTTAGAAAGTGTTTTGTTTATAACTTTATAAACACTTTTTTGATTTTGAATTTTTATTACTATTATTTCTTAAAATAATTGAAACATTTTCTCTCGAAGAGGAAAATGAAGTAAATAAATAAATACAAATGGTATATTTCAATAAATATCGATTAATGAACATAAATCTTCTTAATTCTGGAAATCAACTTGTCAGGCAATCTGTATGTTGTATCTCACACAGGCTTAATAGATATTTTCTTTTGAATTTAAAACATATTAAACTCCCATGATGGTGTTTTTGATCTGTAAGAGGTTTATGTTTAGAAGAGTGGCATTATTCTGGGGTGCAGTTCATCAAAGCTATTTTTAATGAATCTATAATGGTTTTCGAGTATTTGTACATTCACCAATCCGGAAAGAGATCAAATAAGTCATTAAAAAAATGATATCATATATGAGGCAGTTTTACTTATGTACAATATATACTTTGTTTGTTAACCGACCTTTTCACATTAGTTAAATATTCTACCTCTTGTGCAGACAATGTGTCTTTCATGGTTCATGGTTTTATTGTTAACCAACGGAGTGCTATCAGGCAAAGTGACACGTTTTACAAACCTTAAGTGCGACATAGTAGATCATTCCTATGTTTCCTTTGCACAATGCAACCTCAAGGTTGTTGGCCGCGGTATAATTGCTCTAAATATTCATGCCAATTTACTCAAAGGACCCTTTAATAATGCTAAGGTTCGTCAAATATTGTGTCAATTATAGTGAAGTAATATTATTTGGACATTTCTATTAAATTTCAGGTAAATCTAAGTCTTTGGAGGAAGTACAATGGTTTTCGTCCATTTATGTATAATGTCACACTTGATTTTTGCAAGTCGATGGCTTGTGAGAATTCCACATTGTCATTCCAAAGAATAATTTACCGAGCTCTTCTCAAACATTCAAATCTAAATCACGAGTGTCCTTATGATGTAAGTGTCAAGATTCAATAGCGAAAACATTACTAACTAGTGAGTTATCTTTCAGAAAGAACTTTTCGTGCATGATTGGGTCCTTAACCAGGGCCAGTTAAAATACTTGCCATTACCAACTGGCGAGTATCAAGTCAAACTGAAGGCGTTTACCGATCGTGAATGTAAAGCTATAGTGTTTGTGAACTTTTTAATAATTGAGGATTTAATGAAATCTTAATATTTTTTAATAATCATTTTGAATCGTTAATACCCTTTATCCATTTCACATCTCTTATCAACAGTCATGTTTTTGTTAAACTTTGCATTTGGTTTAAAAACTAATGTATTTTTTATATATGTAATTTTGATTATATTAGTTATACAAATATTCACCCATAATTACAAAATCTTAAAATATTTTGCACTTGATATAATATTTTTGTATCTTTAATGTGTTTAAATGTAGGCAACAGATTGGCACTTAAATTTGTTTCTGCTAGTTTTCACTACTTTTATATCCAACCGAAAATGTAACATAAATAACCCAGTCAACTGATAAAACAAATTATTTCACTCAACTTTATATTTACTATGATTTATAAGTAGATCTTTTATATATAATCATTTCGATAATCTTCAGCAGACAGTTTAATTCTTTTGGTCATCAGTGAAAAACTTCAGCTGATGAGAATCCCATAAGGCGGGATTCGAAATAGCTTTATAGAATATGCCTTCACTCCTTGGTTTTTAGTAAGTGTATGGGATGCGTTTCGTACGTGGTTCAACTAATGGACAACAAGACCTTGAATTGGAAAATTTGTGCGCTAAGCGAACTTTGGTACAGCTACTGTAATATTCAGAAGATTGTGCATTTAGATAAAAGAATAACACACATTTAATATGTGGGCTCTCTCTGTTCATGTTTTATATTTGTCTGGTGGAGTATTTTCAGGCAGAATGCATCGATGGTCAATAACGATAACAAATTATCCTTTCAACATATAATTCTTCATTCTATAACTGAATATTCAAATTTAAAACACACTTGCCACTATGAGGTTAGTTACATGTTTTATGCGTATGGCAAACTCAACTACAATATAGTCGTCAATTACAATATTCTGTTTGTGTATTATATATCTCTATAAAAATGTGGTAATTGGTCAGCCGCAACTGATTAAATGATTTATATTTGGTAAATCATTATTATTACAATTATCAATGTATCTAATAAACAATCTGGGTTTCATAAAAGCTTTTGCTGCTGTGTCTATTTGGTAGTTTGCCATTAAACAGTCAAGAAATCTTTTTAATGTTAGTTTAATTTCGATGTTTATTCTGAAATCAATGTGGATTTTACTGCTGGTGGGCGAGACACTAGCTGGCAGTAGATCTCGTTTCACAAATATTGAATGCGAGGTTTTGGATCCATCTTTTGTACGTTTTGACCAATGCCATCTTAAACTGCTGGGTCGTGGAATAGTGGGATTGAATGTACATGCTGTATTTTTGACTGGACCTTTGAAGGCTGCAAAGGTAAAGTATATGTCAAGAATAATCGAAACTTTTTATTTTGTAAATATTTTAACAAATTATAGACGAATCTTAGCTTATGGCGAAAATTCAATGGATTTCGGCCGTTTATGTTCAATACGACACTTGATTTTTGTAGGTTTATGGCTAAAGCCAATAAAAAATTATCGTTTGAAAAAATATTCTTCGATGCAGTTTTCGAAAATTCGAATATGAATCATTCCTGTCCGTATGAGGTAAGATATGTTATTCTTTGATGGATGGATAATTTTTTAACAATTTGCTAAAGGACATTTTTGTGCATAACATGGTGTTCGAGGAGAAGTTTCTGAAGTTCTTGCCACTGCCCACAGGCGACTATAAAGTGCAAGTTTTGGCGTTTGCCATTAACGAATTGAAAGCAATTGTGAATGTGTATGTTTCACATAAAGAAGAATAAGTTGTATTGGTATATGATGAATAAAAATTAATAGAAATGCTTTATAAATCGAATATCGAATATCAAGTTTGAACTATTCACCTCTCATATCCTTTAATTTGTATAGAAGTGATCGGTCCCTGAACTGATCAGTTAGCGTTTTAAATGTAATTGAGCTGCATCCATTTAACAACTGATGATAAATTTATAATATTGTAGAATTAAATAGAAGAACTTCTATGAATTTTGACTGTATCAGGCAATGGACATTAAATGTGTATGCATAACTTACAGATGATTGAAGAACACTAAAAAAGTGCATCAGATAACTTTTATGTTTGTTACATTTAGAAAGCGTTTTGTTTATAACTTTATATAAATTTTTTCGATGTTGAATTTTTATTACTATTATCTCTTGAAATACTTAAAACATTTTCTTTCGAAGAGGCAAATGAAATTGAAATGGAACTTGTATACAATTGTCAGGTAATCCGTAAGTTGCATCTTACATAACCTTCTTCGATGCAGTTTTCGAAAAATCGAATATTAATCATTCTTGTCCCTATGAGGTAAGTTAACCTATGTTATTATTATTTGTTATTTTATGTTATGTTTATGTTATTTTTATTAACAATTTATTAACCACTTGCTAAAGGATATGCTTGTGCATAACTTGGTGTTCGAGGAGAAGTTTCTGAAGTTCTTGCCACTTCCCACAGGCGACTATAAAGTGAAACTAATGGCGTTTGCCATCAACGAATGGAAAGCAGTTGTGAATGCGTATTTTTCGCACAAAGAAGATGAAGCTGTATAAGAATACGATAAATAAAAAATAATAATATTAGCTTTACAAATCAAATATCAAATTTATTGTTGTTGTGAGTTTGAATTAACAACTTTTGCCTTCATATCCCTTAAATTGTATAGAAGTGAGTGGTCCCTTAACAGTTAGCATTCAAAATGTAATTGATCTGCATCCATTAAAAAACTGATGATAAATTGGTAATATTGTAGAATTAAATAGAAGAACTTCTATGAATTTTGACTGTATCAGGCAATGGACATTAAATGTGTTTAGAACACTAAAAATGTGCATCAGATAATTTTTATGTTTATTACATTTAGAAAGTGTTTTGTTTATAACTTTATAAACACTTTTTTGATTTTGAATTTTTATTACTATTATTTCTTAAAATGATTGAAACATTTTCTCTCGAAGAGGAAAATGAAGTAAATAAATAAATACAAATGGTATATTTCAATAAATATTGATTAATGAACATAAATCTTCTTAATTCTGGAAATCAACTTGTCAGGCAATCTGTATGTTGTATCTCACACAGGCTTAATAGATATTTTCTTTTGAATTTAAAACATATTAAACTCCCATGATGGTGTTTTTGTTCTGTAAGAGGTTTATGTTTAGAAGAGTGGCATAATTCTGGGGTGCAGTTCATCAAAGCTATTTTTAATGAATCTATAATGGTTTTCGAGTATTTGTACATTCACCAATCCGGAAAGAGATCAAATAAGTCATTAAAAAAATGATATCATATATGAGGCAGTTTTACTTATGTACAATATATACTTTGTTTGTTTACCGACCTTTTCACATTAGTTAAATATTCTACCTCTTGTGCAGACAATGTGTCTTTCATGGTTCATGGTTTTATTGTTAACCAACGGAGTGCTATCAGGCAAAGTGACACGTTTTACAAACCTTAAGTGCGACATAGTAGATCATTCCTATGTTTCCTTTGCACAATGCAACCTCAAGGTTGTTGGCCGCGGTATAATTGCTCTAAATATTCATGCCAATTTACTCAAAGGACCCTTTAATAATGCTAAGGTTCGTCAAATATTGTGTCAATTATAGTGAAGTAATATTATTTGGACATTTCTATTAAATTTCAGGTAAATCTAAGTCTTTGGAGGAAGTACAATGGTTTTCGTCCATTTATGTATAATGTCACACTTGATTTTTGCAAGTCGATGGCTTGTGAGAATTCCACATTGTCATTCCAAAGAATAATTTACCGAGCTCTTCTCAAACATTCAAATCTAAATCACGAGTGTCCTTATGATGTAAATGTCAAGATTCAATAGCGAAAACATTACTAACTAGTGAGTTATCTTTCAGAAAGAACTTTTCGTGCATGATTGGGTCCTTAACCAGGGCCAGTTAAAATACTTGCCATTACCAACTGGCGAGTATCAAGCCAAACTGAAGGCGTTTACCGATCGTGAATGTAAAGCTATAGTGTTCGTGAACTTTTTAATAATTGAGGATTTAATGAAATCTTAATATTTTTATACCCGCCTACCCAAAGGGTAGAAGGGTATTATGGCTTTGTGCCGACCGAAAATGTATGTAACAGGCAGAAGGAAGCATCTCCGACCCCATAAAGTATATATATTCTTGATCAGCGTCAACAGCCGAGACGATATAGCCATGTCCGTCTGTCCGTCCGTCCGTCTGTCCGCCTGTCCGTCTGTCCGTCCGTATGAACACCTAGATCTCAGAGACTATAAGAGATAGAGCAACAAATTTTTCGCGACAGTATGTCTTATTGTTGCACGCAGATCAAGTTTGTTTTTGATTTTGGCCACGCCCCCTCCCGCCTCCGTAAATCGAATAAAACCGAATTGCAAGCGTCGTTTTAAGCCTAGAACGTTCAATTTTGGTAGGCACAATACTAATCACCATCTTAATGATCTCTGCGAATTTGGTTACAATCGGATAAAAAACACAGAAGTTATTAAGATATTACTTTTATAAGGCGTTACCACGTGCAACTGCTAGTACTGTCTAGTTAGTTGCTATGACACTCCGCGACATAATAATGGTGTTCAATAAACCAACTAAAGTGCCGCCCAGCTAATAATTTCGAACAAAGAAAATGTTGATATATTATTTTGGTATTTTTTAGTATATTTTTTTGAAGTATTTTTTCAGTATATTTTGAAAAATATAATATTTGGATGGTAAAATTGGGTGGCGGGTATCTCACAGTCGAGCAAACTCGACTGTAGCTTTCTTACTTGTTTAATAATCATTTTGAATCGTTAATACCCTTTATCCATTTCACATCTCTTATCAACAGTCATGTTTTTGTTAAACTTTGCATTTGGTTTAAAAACTAATGTATTTTTTATATATGTAATTTTGATTATATTAGTTATACAAATATTCACCCATAATTACAAAATCTTAAAATATTTTGCACTTGATATAATATTTTTGTATCTTTAATGTGTTTAAATGTAGGCAACAGATTGGCACTTAAATTTGTTTCTGCTAGTTTTCACTACTTTTATATCCAACCGAAAATGTAACATAAATAACCCAGTCAACTGATAAAACAAATTATTTCACTCAACTTTATATTTACTATGATTTATAAGTAGATCTTGGATATATAATCATTTCGATAATCTTCAGCAAACAGTTTAATTCTTTTGGTCATCAGTGAAAAACTTCAGCTGATGAGAATCCCATAAGGCGGGATTCGAAATAGCTTTATAGAATATGCCTTCACTCCTTGGTTTTTAGTAAGTGCATGGGATGCGTTTCGTACGTGGTTCAATTAATGGACAACAAGACCTTGAATTGGAAAATTAGTGCGCTAACCGAACTATGGTACAGCTACTGTAATATTCATAAGATTGTGCATTTAGATAAAAGAATACAACACATTTAATATGTGGGCTCTCTCTGTTCATGTTTTATATTTGTCTGGTGGAGTATTTTCAGGCAGAATGCGTCGATGGTCAATAACGATAACAAATTATCCTTTCATAATATAATTCTTCATTCTATAACTGAATATTCAAATTTAAAACACACTTGCCACTATGAGGTTAGTTACATGTTTTATGCGTATGGCAAACTCAACTACAATATAGTCGTCAATTACAATATTCTGTTTGTGTATTATATATCTCTATAAAAATGTGGTAATTGGTCAGCCGCAACTGATTAAATGATTTATATTTGGTAAATCATTATTATTAAAATTATCAATGCATCTAATAAACAATCTGGGTTTCATAAAAGCTTTTGCTGCTGTGTCTATTTGGTAGTTTGCCATTAAACAGTCAAGAAATCTTTTTAATGTTAGTTTAATTTCGATGTTTATTCTGAAATCAATGTGGATTTTACTGCTGGTGGGCGAGACACTAGCTGGCAGTAGATCTCGTTTCACAAATATTGAATGCGAGGTTTTGGATCCATCTCTTTTGTACGTTTTGACCAATGCCATCTTAAACTGCTGGGTCGTGGAATAGTGGGAATGAATATACATGCTATATTTTTGACTGGACCTTTGAAGGCTGCAAAGGTAAAGTATATGTGAAGAATAATCAAAACTTTTTATTTTGTGAATATTATAACAAATTATAGACGAATCTTAGCTTATGGCGAAAATTCAATGGATTTCGGCCGTTTATGTTCAATACGACACTTGATTTTTGTAGGTTTATGGCGAAAACCAATAAAAAATTATCGTTTGAAAAAATATTTTTCGATGCAGTTTTCGAAAATTCGAATATGAATCATTCCTGTCCGTATGAGGTAAGATATGTTATTCTTTGATGGATGGATAATTTTTTAACAATTTGCTAAAGGACATTTTTGTGCATAACATGGTGTTCGAGGAGAAGTTTCTGAAGTTCTTGCCACTGCCCACAGGCGACTATAAAGTGCAAGTTTTGGCGTTTGCCATTAACGAATTGAAAGCAATTGTGAATGTGTATGTTTCACATAAAGAAGAATAAGTTGTATTGGTATATGATGAATAAAAATTAATAGAAATGCTTTATAAATCGAATATCGAATATCAAGTTTGAACTATTCACCTCTCATATCCTTTAATTTGTATAGAAGTGATCGGTCCCTGAACTGATCAGTTAGCGTTTTAAATGTAATTGAGCTGCATCCATTTAACAACTGATGATAAATTTATAATATTGTAGAATTAAATAGAAGAACTTCTATGAATTTTGACTGTATCAGGCAATGGACATTAAATGTGTATGCATAACTTACAGATGATTGAAGAACACTAAAAAAGTGCATCAGATAACTTTTATGTTTGTTACATTTAGAAAGCGTTTTGTTTATAACTTTATATAAATTTTTTCGATGTTGAATTTTTATTACTATTATCTCTTGAAATACTTAAAACATTTTCTTTCGAAGAGGCAAATGAAATTGAAATGGAACTTGTATACAATTGTCAGGTAATCCGTAAGTTGCATCTTACATAACCTTCTTCGATGCAGTTTTCGAAAAATCGAATATTAATCATTCTTGTCCCTATGAGGTAAGTTAACCTATGTTATTATTATTTGTTATTTTATGTTATGTTTATGTTATTTTTATTAACAATTTATTAACCACTTGCTAAAGGATATGCTTGTGCATAACTTGGTGTTCGAGGAGAAGTTTCTGAAGTTCTTGCCACTTCCCACAGGCGACTATAAAGTGAAACTAATGGCGTTTGCCATCAACGAATGGAAAGCAGTTGTGAATGCGTATTTTTCGCACAAAGAAGACGAAGCTGTATAAGAATACGATAAATAAAAAATAATAATATTAGCTTTACAAATCAAATATCAAATTTATTGTTGTTGTGAGTTTGAATTAACAACTTTTGCCTTCATATCCCTTAAATTGTATAGAAGTGAGTGGTCCCTTAACAGTTAGCATTCAAAATGTAATTGATCTGCATCCATTAAAAAACTGATGATAAATTGGTAATATTGTAGAATTAAATAGAAGAACTTCTATGAATTTTGACTGTATCAGGCAATGGACATTAAATGTGTTTAGAACACTAAAAATGTGCATCAGATAATTTTTATGTTTATTACATTTAGAAAGTGTTTTGTTTATAACTTTATAAACACTTTTTTGATTTTGAATTTTTATTACTATTATTTCTTAAAATGATTGAAACATTTTCTCTCGAAGAGGAAAATGAAGTAAATAAATAAATACAAATGGTATATTTCAATAAATATTGATTAATGAACATAAATCTTCTTAATTCTGGAAATCAACTTGTCAGGCAATCTGTATGTTGTATCTCACACAGGCTTAATAGATATTTTCTTTTGAATTTAAAACATATTAAACTCCCATGATGGTGTTTTTGTTCTGTAAGAGGTTTATGTTTAGAAGAGTGGCATAATTCTGGGGTGCAGTTCATCAAAGCTATTTTTAATGAATCTATAATGGTTTTCGAGTATTTGTACATTCACCAATCCGGAAAGATTTTAAATAAGTCATTAAAAAAATGATATCATATATGAGGCAGTTTTACTTATGTACAATATATACTTTGTTTGTTAACCGACCTTTTCACATTAGTTAAATATTCTACCTCTTGTGCAGACAATGTGTCTTTCATGGTTCATGGTTTTATTGTTAACCAACGGAGTGCTATCAGGCAAAGTGACACGTTTTACAAACCTTAAGTGCGACATAGTAGATCATTCCTATGTTTCCTTTGCACAATGCAACCTCAAGGTTGTTGGCCGCGGTATAATTGCTCTAAATATTCATGCCAATTTACTCAAAGGACCCTTTAATAATGCTAAGGTTCGTCAAATATTGTGTCAATTATAGTGAAGTAATATTATTTGGACATTTCTATTAAATTTCAGGTAAATCTAAGTCTTTGGAGGAAGTACAATGGTTTTCGTCCATTTATGTATAATGTCACACTTGATTTTTGCAAGTCGATGGCTTGTGAGAATTCCACATTGTCATTCCAAAGAATAATTTACCGAGCTCTTCTCAAACATTCAAATCTAAATCACGAGTGTCCTTATGATGTAAATGTCAAGATTCAATAGCGAAAACATTACTAACTAGTGAGTTATCTTTTAGAAAGAACTTTTCGTGCATGATTGGGTCCTTAACCAGGGCCAGTTAAAATACTTGCCATTACCAACTGGCGAGTATCAAGCCAAACTGAAGGCGTTTACCGATCGTGAATGTAAAGCTATAGTGTTCGTGAACTTTTTAATAATTGAGGATTTAATGAAATCTTAATATTTTTTTCGTCCTTTCGTCCTTTTATATAACTGAATTGGAAAATTAGTGCGCTAAGCGAACTATGGTACTGCGACTGTAATATTCAGAAGATTGTGCATTTAGATAAAAGTATAACACATATTTAATATGTGGGCTCAGTTCATGTTTTATCATTTTAAAATATAATTTTTGTTTTTATGTGTTTATGTAATTTATATCTCTATAAGAATATGGTAATTAGTCATCCGCAATTGATATTTATATTTTTTTTGTAAATCATTATTATTACAATTATCAATGTATCTAATATACAATCTGGGTTTCATAAAAGCTTTTGCTGCTGTGTCTATTTGGTAGTTTGCCATTAACTAGTCAAAAAATCTTTCTAATGTTAGTTTAATTTCGATGTTTATTCTGAAATCAATGTGGATTTTACTGCTGGTGGGCGAGACACTAGCTGGCAGTAGATCTCGTTTCACAAATGTTGAATGCGAGGTTTTGGATCCATCTTTTGTACGTTTTGACCAATGCCATCTTAAACTGTTGGGTCGTGGAATAGTGGGATTGAATGTACATGCTGTATTTTTGACTGGACCTTTGAAGGCTGCAAAGGTAAAGTATATGTGAAGAATAATCGAAACTTTTTATTTTGTGAATATTTTAATAAATTATAGACGAATCTTAGCTTATGGCGAAAATTCAATGGATTTCGGCCGTTTATGTTCAATACGACACTTGATTTTTGTAGGTTTATGGCGAAAACCAATAAAAAATTATCGTTTGAAAAAATATTTTTCGATGCAGTTTTCGAAAAATCGAATATGAATCATTCTTGTCCCTATGAGGTAAGATAACCTATGTTATTATTTGATGGATGGATAATTTTTTAACAATTTGATAAAGGACATTTTTGTGCATAACATGGTGTTCGAGGAGAAGTTTCTGAAGTTCTTGCCACTTCCAACAGGCGACTATAAAGTGCAAGTTTTGGCGTTTGCCATTAACGAATTGAAAGCAATTGTGAATGTGTATGGTTCGCATACAGAAGACTAAGTTGTGTTGGTATATGATGAATAAAAATTAATATAATTGGCTTTACAAATCGAATATCAAATCTAATGTTGTTGTGAGTTTGAATTATTCACCTTTGCTTTCATATCTCTTAAATTGTATTGGAGTGAGTGGTCCTTGAACTGATCATTTAGCGTTTAAAATGTAATTTATCTGCATCCATTTAAAAACTGTTGATAAATTGGTAAAATTGAATTAAATTAAACATCTACTTTGAATTTTGACTGTGTCCGACAGTGGATATTTACAGTGTATGCGTAACTTACAGATGATTGAAGAACACTAAAAATGTGCATCAGATAACTTTTATGTTTATTACATTTAGAAAGTGTTTTTTTTATAACTTTATAAACATTTTTTTGATTTTGAATTTTTATTACGATTATTTCTTAAAATAATTGAAAAATTTTTCTCGAAGAAGCAAATATAAATGGAAATCAACTTGTATGTAATAGTTAGATAATCCGTTAATTGTATCTTATAAACCCTTTTAAGTTATTTTATTTTAAATTTAAAAAGAATTATGTTTCAATTATGGTATTATTGTTCTGTAAGAGGTTTATGTTTAGAAGAGTGGTTTATTTCCGGGGTGCAGTTCATCGAATTGCACTAATATAAATTACTTTTTTTTTCTAAATTAGTCATAGAGGGACTTCATTTACAATATAGTAGTTTAGGTTAATGTGCTTATGTATTATATTATATATCTCTATAAAAATATGATATTTGGTCTCAGCCGCAACTGATTCAATGATTTGCATTTGGTAAATCATTGTTTTCATAATTAGCAATGTATCTAATGAACGATCTGGGTTTCATAAAAGCTTTTGCTGCTGTGTCTATTTGGTAGTTTGCCATTAACTAGACAAAAAATCTTTCTAATGTTAGTTTAATTTCGATGTTTATTCTGAAATCAATGTGGATTTTACTGCTGGTGGGCGAGACACTAGCTGGCAGGGGATCTCGTTTCACGAATATTGAATGCGAGGCTTTGGATCCATCTTTTGTACGTTTTGACCAATGCCATCTTAAACTGTTGGGTCGTGGAATAGTGGGATTGAATGTACATGCTGTATTTTTGACTGGACCTTTGAAGGCTGCAAAGGTAAAGTATATGTGAAGAATAATTGAAACTTATTATTTTTCACAATAGATTTTTGTAGGTTTATGGCGAAAACCAATAAAAAATTATCGTTTGAAAAAATATTCTTCGATGCAGTTTTCGAAAAATCGAATATTAATCATTCTTGTCCCTACGAGGTAAGTCAACTTATGCTATTATTTGAATGATGGATAGTTTATTAACAATTTGCTAAAGGACATTTTTGTGCATAACATGGTGTTCGAGGAGAAGTTTCTGAAGTTCTTGCCACTGCCCACAGGCGACTATAAAGTGCAAGTTTTGGCGTTTGCCATTAACGAATTGAAAGCAATTGTGAATGTGTATGTTTCACATAAAGAAGAATAAGTTGTATTGGTATATGATGAATAAAAATTAATAGAAATGCTTTATAAATCGAATATCGAATATCAAGTTTGAACTATTCACCTCTCATATCCTTTAATTTGTATAGAAGTGATCGGTCCCTGAACTGATCAGTTAGCGTTTAAAATGTAATTGAGCTGCATCCATTTAACAACTGATGATAAATTTATAATATTGTAGAATTAAATAGAAGAACTTCTATGAATTTTGACTGTATCAGGCAATGGACATTAAATGTGTATGCATAACTTACAGATGATTGAAGAACACTAAAAAAGTGCATCAGATAACTTTTATGTTTGTTACATTTAGAAAGCGTTTTGTTTATAACTTTATATAAATTTTTTCGATGTTGAATTTTTATTACTATTATCTCTTGAAATACTTAAAACATTTTCTTTCGAAGAGGCAAATGAAATTGAAATGGAACTTGTATACAATTGTCAGGTAATCCGTAAGTTGTATCTTACATAACCTTTTAAGTTATTTTATTTTAAATTTAAAAAGAATTATGCTTGAATTATGGTGTTTTTGTTCTGTAAGAGGTTTATGTTTAGAAGAGTGGCATAATTCTGGGGTGCAGTTCATCAAAGCTATTTTTAATGAATCTATAATGGTTTTCGAGTATTTGTACATTCACCAATCCGTAAAGAGATCAAATAAGTCATTAAAAAAATGATATCATATATGAGGCAGTTTTACTTATGTTCAATATATACTTTGTTTGTTAACCGACCTTTTCGCATTAGTTAAATATTCTTCCTCTTGTGCAGATTTTAGAATGAAATTGTTATTCGTGGTTAGGTGTTTAATATTGAGTATTTCAAGTATTATATTAAATTCTGTTGAATCAAGTTAATAAATTACATTTTGCCAAATTACTTTTATAGGGACCTCAACAACAATAAAGTTGTTTAGGCTATTGTGTTTATGTATCTCTATAAAAATATAGTAATTGCTCTCAGTCGAAACTAATTAAATGATTTGTATTTGGTAACTCATTATTTTTAGAATTACCAATATATCTAATATACGATCTGGGTTTCATCAAAGCTTTCATAAATAAACAGTCTAAAAGCCTTTAAATTACTAGTATAATTTTGATGTCCATTCTGAAATCAATGTGGACGTTATTGGGGATTTTACTACTGGTGGGCGAGACACTAGCTGGCAGTAGATCTCGTTTCACGAATATTCAATGCGAGGCTTTGGATCCATCTTTTGTACGTTTTGACCAATGCCATCTTAAACTGCTGGGTCGTGGAATAGTGGGATTGAATGCACATGCTCTATTTTTGACTGGACCTTTGAAGGCTGGAAAGGTAAAGTATATATCAAGAATAATTGAAACTTATTATTTTTAAAAGATTCGCAAATTATAGGTGAATCTTAGCTTATGGCGAAAATTCAATGGATTCCGGCCGTTTATGTTCAATGTCACAATAGATTTTTGTAGGTTTATGGCGAAAACCAATAAAAAATTATCGTTTGAAAAAATATTCTTCGATGCACTTTTCGAAAAATCGAATATTAATCATTCCTGTCCCTATGAGGTAAGTCAACTTATGCTATTATTTGAATGATGGATAGTTTATTAACAGTTTGCTAAAGGACATTATTGTGCGTAACTTGGTGTTCGAGGAGAAGTTTCTTAAGTTCATTCCAGTGCCCACAGGCGACTATAAAGTGCAAGTTATGGGGTTTGCTATCAACGAATGGATATCATCTGTGAATGTGTATATTTCTCATAAAGAAGTGGAAGCTGTGTAAAATTATGATAAAAAATAATTATATTCATTCATAAATTTGCAAATCTAATGTCAAATGTATTGTTGTTGTGTTTTTGACCGTAGCTAATAACCCACATCGATACATGTGTACTTTTGATTTTCATATTTGATCAAAAATTGTGAGTTATTAAAGTAAATACAATATAATGCTGTTTAATTATACAGCGCTTACATGGTTGAGTAAACATAACAAATAAAGCAATAAAAGTACTCAAAAGGATGGTGGCGAGGATTAAAAGGCATACAGTAGTATCGAAGGTAGTAATTGGATTTACTGCCAGCAGCAGACCTTTTCACAGTCCTCAATTTTGCAGTGCATTTTCTGCGGCTGTTGCTGCTGCTGGGAAAATGTAATTGAATTTCCCTTTGGGTACGGCGGACAACAAAATGCGCTTAAAGCGCCAATTGGCGCATCGATTTGCCATAAACGCCCATCAATTTGAGCATAGAGTTCAGTGGCACAGTTGATGTGCCACTGTTGCAACTCTGGCAACTGGGGCAACTGGGACACGGTGGCAGGTTCCATAAAACACGCGTTAAATTGCAATAAACAGCAAATCCAACCCACTTTGCCTGTCTGTCTGCATCAACATTTCAGTTTTATCTTCATAAAACGATGCTCTGACAACGTAAACGTCAATTATCCGGGTCCATGGTGCTAGTCGTGGCGATGATTGAATGATCCTGGCTCCAAAACAAAAGCTGAACAAACAAAAACCTTGTCAACAGCAAACGGTAACGGCATCAGCTGACACTTTGAAAGTAATCCGCTGGCAAAATGTTTGATTTATGTCAACGTTATCGACCATCGCCCGGAAAGAGCAGCTCTGTATGTGGGTGGCCGGACGAAGGATGGAGGGGCAAGAGATTGCTTAGTATGGTGCGCACATTCCCATGGAAGTTCTGTTAATAGAGTTGTGTCTCAGTTTTAGAAAATATATGTTTGCTCTTTAAATAAAGCGATTATCCATTCGTACTTACCTTCAGAGTGTAATGAGTTGATACAAACGACTATTTAGTCTCCATTGTCTACAAGAACTGCTTCTTTATGTTTACTGCAGGAATAGAGTTCAACTTTACTTTGCCACCTCTTGTTTCTTGTGGTTTGAGGCTCAACTGGACTAATTAGTAGTTGTCTCAATTGGAAATCTGGTTAATAGTTCAACTTTCATTTATTTTATTCGAGTTGATTGTATCTGCAGACAAATGTTCTCTATTTAATTGTGCTTTGTTCAACTTCACTTTCGTTTGCTTTGCTTTCATTTGTGTTGCACAAAATGCATAAATTGACTACTATCTAAATACTAAATAATTCTATCAATAACTGCACTGGGCTTAGTTTGCCTTACTAAATTTATCTGGCAAATTTAAGTCTAAGGCTATTTGTCAACAATTTAATGGCTTTCCGGTCTATACTTGAATAATAAATTCATAACTTAATCCGTAGACAAAAGATTTTATTTAATATTGATGTCAGTTTGCATTTTCAGTTTTAATTTATGTTTCTAAGTTTACGTTATTAAATTTGTCTTGTGAAATTAAAAAAATTGTGCATAATATAAAGCTTTAGATTCGATTTAATTCTGATTTCGTTTTAGGTTGATAATTGGTTGCAACTTTTGATTCGATTAACTTTGATTACATTTGCAGGCGATATGCCAATATCTCGAACATAAAAGCAATAGATCCGAGTAAGAATCCTAGAAATAAAATCAACCAGACCCAACGTAAGTCCGCCACTTTGAATTCATGAAACGGCTCGTTCACATTGGGATCCTTTAGACTGATTTGGCCCAGTGTAATTAAATCTCTGACGGCTTCGGCTTTCCAGTAGTTCATCAAGCCAGACGAGTGAACTTGATGTATGAAAAGATCAAGAGGTTGCGCATAGATTGAATTAGCCTCAAGAGGCACCGACATGAGCAGATTCAAATGAAATACCAGGCCAGGATGAAAGCAGAATGCAGGACGATAAAACAACTCCTGTTGCCTCTTAATCATGCTCCACCCGGTATATGTGATGGAAAAACCATGCGAAACATTCAGGCTCCTTCTTTGGTTATAAAAGTCGTAGGCATGCAGATACTCTATCTTCGATCTGACCGTGTTGATGAGGCTTTTGTTGGATATTTGGTTCACATAGAATTGTTCGCCTTGCTCGAAGAAGATGCGTAGTTGAGAGTCCCTTAGCTCCACAAAGTTGGAGATCTTGCGCTCCGTGGGACGCTTGGTCAGCAGTGTTTTCAAGTGAGCGGCAAATATGGTGCTAATCGTAAGGCCTACGATGAACAGTTGGGCATGAATGATGCGTGAGCTATGTGTGGATTGGACACGTATGTCATAGGATTGACCTATAATGCCCGAGAACATGCGCTCGTTGATTATGAGATTTGTCCAATCGAACTTGAATCGCGTCGGCAGACAGGCCAAGCACGAGTCCAGCAGCACAAAGATGCAGTAGCAGACAAAGAACAGCGACAGCATGCGCCAGTTGAAGAGCACAGGATAGACATCAGCTGTGGGTATCTCACGAGCACAAGGCACCATTATGAACCAGGACGGTATATCGTAAGGATACGAGTAGATGCCCAATGCACTGGCCCGCTCAAAGCCGCAGAGTGTAATGGGCAGATTGAGTGTGCCATTCAGTGTCATGTTCCGCAACAGGATTAAGGACAACTCCTCGCCGGCAACCACAGGGCGTTGCCAACGCAATGAGATGTTGTGCACACGCGTAAATTCCTGCATCAACCTAGCCACAAATCCTGTCATACGCAACTCCTGTGTCTGCTTATCCTTGTAGACAAGCGACCGCGGTGTTATTTGATCCGGCAGCGTGTGGGCCACCAGAAGTCGATAATTATGTTGCTTTACGAAGATGGCTCGACTGCTGTTCAAGTTGATTCTTAACCAGGACTTCTGTGCATAAGGTTGCAGCTGGTAGACATGGCCGTTGTTTGCCATGAGTGCAACATGTGGGAATCTCAGTTCCTGAGTGATGTCTGCTAATGTGTCAAGCAATTGTCCTAGAGGCTGTGCTTTGTGTTGCAACAATACGAGCCTCACATGACGCATGTTGTTTAGATTTGTGGCCAATGCTCGCCACATTTCCATGTTCATGTCTCGGCTTTCCGTGAGACACATAAATGCCAGCAGCTCAGAGCTCTGACTGTATCTCAGATAGAAGTTGGCTTCGTTGTTGAGCCGCAGCATCGACCAAGTGGCAGCTGCCACCACTTGCTCCATTGCGTTGCACTGCAACTGCCTCCTGTGTTGCAGCAACAGCAATGTCTCAAACGGCTGCTCCTGGTGGCAGCGTTCCAGCGTTTCCTGCAATGTAAGTGTCCAGCTGGGAATGCTGGGCAACAGCGTGATCAGCACAACCGCAGCTTGCCACATGTTGTGGCAGTTTAACCTCAAGTCTAATAAGTGGCTGTATTAAATATGTTCACTTGAATTGGTAGCCCATATTAATAGCTTTGGCTAATGGTCGTGTACTCATTTGCCACACATGGCTTTTATCAGTCAATCATCAATCGCATTTGTTAATGCGACCATTTATCTACAATTAGTTGATAACTTTAGTTGGATTCAGTTTATGCGTTGCATTTACTTTACTTTAGGAATATTTTAAGCTGCTAATTTGCGTTACATGTTTAATTGCTCTCACACATTTTTTCATTCAATTTTTTTTTTGTTGATGAGCGTTGAGTAGTTGGAAACTTTTCAACAAGTTTGTGGCACTTCCGGGTGGTTGCCTCCACAATTTCGAGTCCGGGAATTGGGACTGGGATTTGGGGTTGTCGACTTTTGACTCAACTCCTATCATTATTTTTTTCATGCTGGCATTTGCAGCTTTACTTTTTTTCAATTAAGCGAAACTCAAGCAAAGGTAAAGTATTTGTGAATAGGCATGAGCGTATTCACACTCACATGTGGCTATGTGCACTCATGTCCCTGCCATTTCAAGCTTTAACGCAATCTGAAGCGACTGCCGCATTAATTTACACGTCAGTGCATATTTGATTTTATATTTTTATTCATATTCCTGTTGCCATGGGAAATGCACGTACAGCTCTCGTTCTGAATATATGGCGTGCATAATGCCAGTTCTAGCAAAGGACTGGCAGGGTAAATACGAATAGTCCATCTGCTAGGTATAGAGGAATTTGTTTATTTAATGAATTCAAGCCCTGTAGTTGTTAGACTCTCACTTGTCAAAGGAGTCGTAATTTTACAATTTTATTGCTGATACTTTATGATTAATATTTAGACTTGTTTTCAAAATATATTAAATTCGATTAGAGAGTTGTTTACCTTGCCAACACTCTTATATTTACTTAGTTATGGAAATGTTTTTAAATAAATTTTAAATAATAATAAATAAATCTATATGTATAAATAATAAGTAAATATTATTTAGTATAAGTTATTGCAGAGTTATTCTATCATCAATTACAATCAGTTGAAGGCAATTTCGAGTCGAGAGTGTATTTGCCTGTCGGATTACTTTAACAACCTTCTGCTTGCTACTTGTTGTGTTTGCATTTACATAAAGTCTGGCTGCTGTTGCTGCCACAGTTACCCGGATTCAGCTGGAGAGCTGGAGAGCTGAGTGAGTGCCGTGCACCGCGTTGACATGCATAAAATTGCAAAGAATTGTTGCGAGCATAATTTATGCCAAGGCATGGTAAGGTAAGGACGACAAGTTGTTGAGAGCGTTGTCTGCTGTGCAGCGTGGCGTATGCGTAATGTAACATTAATTGTATTTATTTGCTTTGTTGATTGATTTTGCCGAGCGACTGGCTCGAAGCAGAGCGTACATTTTAATTTGCCCTGGCCTCTTTCCTTGCCTTCCATTTGTTCTTTACCGAATTTCATTTTCATTTACATTTCCTTTTACCATTTCCTAGACAATTGCGTTTATCAAAGTCATTTGGTGTGTCATTTGCGCATAGCCTCCGGCTTTAGCTCCAGCCACGCCCACGCTCTCGCCCACATAAATTAACGGCGATTTAACGAAGCGTGGCAGCAACGACAACAGCAGCAGCTACAAAGGCAAAACTCTGACAATTCTCTTGTAAATTTATTGGATTTTTATCAGCAGCTGGCTTCGAATTGCCTTATCAAATATGCTCAGCACCCATCTCACTCACGCTTTAATGTGCCACATATGTATGCGTGTATGCATGCGTGTGTGTGTGTGTGGAAATGTTTATGTCAAATGAGTTTCATACTTACTTAATTTATTCTTTAAATAATGAGTTTGCTGCCTGCCTTTAGGCGCCAATTGCGACTCTATATGAGTCGAGTTATTAATTGATTTGGCAGAGGCTTTAAAGTCTTATCGCCTGAGTAGCAGCTTAACACAAGGCTTACACACACGTTTATATGCACACACATACACACACGTACACACCCACTTGGGCAATCGACAAAGTTTGCCTAAGGTAAGCGAAAAAGTTTGTCAGCCACTTGGTATCCCATCCTGGATACGAGCTTCTTCGACTTCTTCTACACGTGCATGCTGATGGGCCCTTGCCAGAGTCAAGTGAGGTGCCTTAAGGATATTTCTTTTATATTTTTTACACCCTTGCCAAGAGTATTACAATGCTGTCATTAAAGACGACGGCATTTTAGAGCCTATCATACATTCTTTAATGAGCTGAACAAACCAATTTGATTTCAAAATGAAATGCTGAATATTCTTCCAAGTATAGGAATAGATTTTAACATTTAAAGAAATGATTCTAAAATATTTTAAGCAATAATGAATAAATAACAAAAGTTGAAAATCTATCGAAAGACAATTTTTTTGATAAACTAAAATATTATAATAGTATTCAACCACAAGTATTATTTAAATAAAATTGTTATACAGCTGAAAAATGGATAAAATGAATGAAAGAAGAAAATAATAATAGGATTAAGATTTGCTACTTGTAATTATTGCTCTTATTAATAATGTGTCTATGAAATGTAAGAAATCTGAAGCTTAACTCAAGACCGTATTTGTATTTATAGTGAAAGTGTAAATTTATAATTTATAATAAGCCTGACCATTTAAAATCTAACCTTTAATGTAATAGAAAATTGATTAAAATATTTATTAAATAATTTCGAAAGGAAAGGGTATCCTTACCTTGGCATGCAGCCATGTTATGCAGTCCTTGGTGTTTATTTTATTTTTTGACAATGTGTTAAGTACAAATGACACAGCGACGGAGCAGGCCAAAAGTTTCGTTTTTGCTTTAGAGGGGAACTCGATGATTGAACGGATTTTGAGGCAGGCACTCGGTACTCGTCAGCATCCGGTTAAGAATTTTTTAAAGGCTATGAACTGTGAGGGGAACGTTTAAAGCTGTTGGCACTCGCAAAGAATTGTTAAACTGTTTGCCAACTTGAAATGCTTTCTCACTTCGCGCTGTGTTTTTAATTAAAAAAGTGACCAGCCTGGAAAAGTTGGTAACAGGATTTTTGCAAGCGCGACAGCTATTTGAAGTTTTTCATTTCATCTTTTTTTCATTTGGTCCGAAAAAGTTGGAAACGTTGTTCGTCATGGTTCTAACTAGTCTTGTTATTATTGTTGTTGTGGAAAGTACAATTAAAGCACAACGACAACAACAACTGCAACGCGAATTCGATTGGAATTTCAATGGTAGCGAACCTTGTGGCCGCAGCAGCTCGAGGACGACAAGGATGCAAACTATTCGCTAACAAACTCAAAAACTCGCTTGTCTTTCATTTGTCATCAAATCGAAAGTCAGATGTTCTATCGGTCTATCTGCCTGGCTTAGTGGGTGTATGTCTGTGTGTGTGTGTGTGTATGACTGTCTGTGTGTTGGCATGTCGCATCCTTTTTGAATTTTGCACGGTCTGTCATCCTTTTTTGTGGTCGTCACTCTCTGGCATTTCGAAAGCTTTTGCATATTTCTCATGAATACTATTTGCCTGAGGGGGAGTTTGCCCCCGTCCCCCTTCATGCTATAGACATCACTGAGTTATGCGTGAATATCCTACGTGAATGTCCTTGTTAAGCAGAGTGAGCTGTCACCATACTTTACCCTATTTACTTTTATAAAGCCACAGACAGCGCTCTGTTCAGATTGTGGCAAACGAAAAGCCGTTACATATTCTATTATTCCAGTTATTTCCGGCATTTGCATAGCTCGCATATGTATAATACCCAATCAGACTCGTTTTGGGCTTTGGGTCACATCTCACTTGTGCATGAATACAAATTATTATTTTAGTAGCGTTGTTATTAGTTTACACTTTTATCGGGCTTAATGCGAATTCGAATTAAATATTGATGGCAGGTCAAGGCAATGTTTGTTAAATGGCAATTTTATTAGCCGTTTTTGTTTGAACAGTTTGAAATTCTACTGAACTTCTACTTTGGCTAAAAATAGTTTTCATTTCCTAATACAAACTAGTTTTAATTCATTTGCATATTATTATCTTGTTGCATTTATTATTACGGCTGTCTAGACTGAGAGTTGAATTCATTTATTCATTTAATTGTTACCAAAAACTGCCGCTTAGTCATCAAGCCCGTTAGCAACTCATTGCGGCAAGTGTTGTTTGGGCTGAAAACCAAAACAGAGAAATGCCGCGAACGTAGCGCTTTGGGCAAAGTGGCAAGCACGTGTATTTGACGGCTGCTGATTGGCCAGCGGCTTTCGCTTTTCGTGTGGGAGAGCGAGAGAGAGCGAGAGCGAACGTGCAAGAGTAAGCAAGAGTGAGCGGCAAAACGAACCGAACAATTGAACTCAACATGCTCTCGCTCTCTTACAGCAACTAAAGAGAGCATGGCAAGCGATGGGAAACAGGTTTGTTGGGCACCCTGTATGTTCTTTGTGCTGTATGAGGCATGACGATGGTCGTCGGTGGACGGTCGAGTCTTGAGTTGTCGGCATAGCTAGATTCAGTTGTTGTTCGGCGTTCATTGAGTGCAGGCGAGGCGTATACGCAACGCTCGACGCTTTAACGGTTTAACGGGGCAGCGCGTGTGAAAAAAAACTTATTTACGCAAATCGCAAAACTGAATTCGAATACGGAAAATATTTGAGTATACCGGTTCTTCAGACACGCAAAAAACACGCATAAAATAGCCGTTAAAATTTGGATTGAAACAGGTAGAAGAAGCAGAAGACGAAGACGCCTTGCACTTGCTTTTTAGCACCATAAGTAGCCATAAGTAACTGCGTATCTGTGTGTTTTTTCTGTGTTTGGTAGCTTTGGCATCTTTGGTGTATGCTAGCTGAATGTTTGACGTGCTCGTGTCGCGGCCATTAGCAAATCGTTCGTGTCCAAAGTTTGCTTCTTAACCAAAACAAAACAAAATAAAATAAAATGAAATAAAAATTCGCCGCTTTCCAAGCATTTCCGTTTCACACGCCCCGGCGCAACAGTTGAGATAGCTTGCGAAATTATTAAATATTCATAAAAGTCAACGTCGTTTAGCAAACAAAACAGAAAGCCAAAAAAAAAAGAAAGAAGCAATGAAGAGCTCTCAAACATAGCAACAAGTCGGCGCCATTTGGTCAACTCTCAAGAACCTAACATAGAACTTCAGCAAGTATTTATTAACATTCAGTCAAGAGACTCAACAAGCCAAAAACAGCAAAAAGAAGAAGAACGCGTTGTTTGCTTCCAGGAATTGGCAGTTAATTTTTGAAAAAGCAAACGAAAAGAACCAAAACTACCGCAAAGCCAAAGGCAAAAGACACGGCAATAGCAACAGCTGAAAAGCGTGTTAACCAAGTAATATGAGCGGTACATCACTGCCTGTGCGTGTGTGTGTGTGTGTGTGTGTGTGAGATAACTGTGAAACTATAGATTCGAAAATAGTGTGTGAGTACTCGATGAATACATATGTGGCACTAAGTCAAGCAACCCACGCAAATGGCGCATAGAAATTGAAAGTTCCGCATAATTTGCAACTTAAATAAAAAAATCTGATTACGCGACGCGTTCTAGATACTTTCTGCAGTGCACAGATACACTCGAGATACAAACGGGTCGCATTGTATATAAGCAAATTTGTGTCTTGATGCCAAAAGCGACGACGGTCAGTCGACCAATCGAGCAATCGAGCACCGTGTTTATTATTTTTATAAATGATGAAATGTGCCGTGCAGCTGGATCTACCTACTATACACTTTTTAGCCTCATTCACAAAATGCATCTGCAAGATACTCGTTTATAGAGCTACAGATATTAGCCTGCAGCTGTAGCTGGATAGCTGGGTCATAATGTAATCAACGCTAAACATGAGTGCAATGACAAAATTGCTGATAACTGACCAACTGCCGATCTTTGATCATTAATATTACGTTGTTGTTGTTGTTGTATTTTATTTCTGCTTTGTATCTCATTTCATTTCATTTCATTTTACTCAACTCGTTTGCCAGTTGGAAAAACTTATAAACTTCATTGTGCCGCAGCACGATTTATGCTAAGCAACAGCAACGACAACTGTGAACCTTCAAGGTTAGTTCTTTAGTAAGTATCTTTAAGATACGTTTTAGGTGAAATACTAAATGGGAGAAAAAAAGTCGAACAAAACTTTTCTTTTCCTGTGCTGTGCTCTGCTGGCGTTCCACACAAAAGATTTATGTTTGTTTGTGTGTTGTATTAGCCCAAAGTATTTCAAAGTATAGGTACGTGTATATCTATCTATGTATATATCTATACCTACAGCTGCTGATATGTGAGTGTGTGTGTGTGTGTGTGTAAGTGTGTGCCAGAGGGGGGCGGTTCAGAATGCTGTTCGGTCGGGGCGCTATTTATAGGCGCGTAACACTAACGCGTCGAGCGTGTATCTTATAGATACATTCTGGCAGGCAAAAACTTTTGCATCGACCTGCCTGCCACTCGCAGTTGTTGTTGTTGCTGTTGTACGCCGTCTGGACTGTCTGCTCATAAATAAGTATAAAAGCCTCAGCGACATTGGCGAGACAAAGCCCCATTTGGCCGTCTGATCGCAGATCGCCGCAATGGAATCCAGTTAAAGCAACTAAAAAAAAGGGTCTCGCTCCCCCTATTTCTCTCTTTCTCTCTCTCTCTCTCTCTCTTTTTCTGTAGTCGGGTCTGCAACATGTTGCCTTTTATTAGTTTTTAGCTTTGAAATCGAAAACAAGATTGATGCCAGGCAACCAGACGTAGACGCAACCTGAGGATGTGCTGCCAAGAGAGCGAGATAGATAGACTCAGATAGAGAGAGAGAGAAGCAGAGAGACAAGGCAGCTGGCACAGCTGGCCATAGTTGTGGATTGTTGGCATCATTTAGCGCCAGCACATAATTGTTGTTTATCTGTTTATTTGGCAGTTAAAAAATAAGAGAAATACTCGTAATAATAACAGCAATCGAAACGCAACAATTTCGCTTTCAAGTTTTCCGCATTGCCGAAAAATCTTCAAATGAAAAGCGAAAAATGTGCGCAATTTTCAAAAATAAAAACAAAACGAACTTTGTCGACCAGTTTATTTCTCTGCTTGCAACTTGCATAATACAACGACTGCGAGTCAGAGACACCACTCATTGCAGCTTGTGGCAAGTGCACGTTGCAGCAGCAGCAGCAACAGCAACAACAATATTTTCAGTTTCGTCGATTCGCTTGATTGCTCTGCAACGTAATTACGAGAAATCAAATACCAAATACCAAAAAAAAAAAATAATAAAAACAAAAAGAAAAAAAAACTTGAAATTGCAGCTGACTCAGGGGTGTTATGACAGCGGGAGGGCGTGCGGGTGAAGGGGGTAGGTAGCACAATGCAGCAAGAACCGGAAAGGAAGTGAGCGTGTAAGTTACCAAGACTTTGACTTCGACTTCGACTTGGGCTCGATGCCAACAGCCATAACCGGTTCCAACTAGCAACTCCCCAGTGCAAGACAGAGCCCTGAGCTCAACGCTTCTTGGAAGCACGTCGTCCGCTTTGCCAAGTCATTCACTTGCATGCGATACGAGTTTTTCGATTGTGTTTGTTGCTCTTGTTGTTGCTGTTGCCGTCGTTGCGACGGCGACTGCGCTGCTGCGTCTACTGCAGTGAGCAGGCGCAGCTTTTGTTGTTGATAGTGCGGGCGAAGAACAAAACGGACGAAACAAATGCAATGCAACGAAATGGTACGAAACGAAACGAAACATGAAACGAAACAAGAAGCGATGCGAAGCACGAGACAAAGCGCAATACGAAACCAATAGTGGACAGCGACGTCGACGCCGACGCAGCAAATAGGCGTGCATTCAAGAACTGAAATGAGCAGAGCATAATAAAAGACAATTACACTCAAAGAAAATACTGCAAACACATAATACACAATTTATTAAGAATTAAATTTGGTTTCTTGTAAAATTGAAAAAATAATAGTAGCAATAGAAACCGCTTTTAGCAATATTAGTTGATTTCATTAATTACTTTCAAGTTCTTAACTTGAACAGTTAGTAATAGCAAATTTCGTTAAGTGCAGCGTACACAGTGCGTAGTAGAGAAGTGACTTAAGAAAGTTCTAAACAAGTTGAGTAAAGGGAAGCACAGACTGGGTTGGGTAATGCATACACACTGCCGCTCTCTTTCTCTCCCACTCAATGTGCCGCTTGCACTCAATCCTCCTCTTCGTTCTCTATGACAACTGGCAACTGGCAACTGGCAGCGGCAACAGCAACGGCGGGTGCAATGTGAGGCACTTTTCTAGCAATATATTTTTAGTATGCCGCACAACGCATGCGCGGAGTGCTTTGGCTTGTTGGAGGTACTTGAACCTTGGTGTTGCCACAAAATGGCGGCAGCCAGCTACAGCAGCAACTACCTTTAGGAGCAGCTACTACCATATATGATATATGATTGTGGGCGATGGCAGGCATTGAACTTTGCAACAGTCGCTGCGCTTGTGGGAACCCTAGACAAAGGCTTGAGCTTGCACTTGAATTGAGAAAGATTGCAGCACAAAGTTCAAGTTTTTCTATGAAAGGAATGTCGTTAATCCCCTCGGACTGCCTGCAATAACGAGTCTCACCTCTGCAGCAGTTAAGCTTAGATTTATAATGCTCCCCAAAATGTGTCAACTGCCCCAGCATTAGCGTCAGCCTCAGCCCCAGCCCAGTGGCCTGCTGGCCTCCATTCTGGTGTCAGCTGCCTGCAATTTGAACTCAATCGAAAACCGAAATTGATAAGTTAATGTGCGCGCACAAAGCAAAAAGGCAAACGAAGGGAGGGGCAGATAGATGGAGACTGAGATAAGCATAATAACAAACAGACATTTGAGAATTGTTGGGATAACTTTTGTTTTTGAAGCTTTTAAAGCTGCGCACAGCATTTTTTCGTCGTCGCCTTATGCAGATTCAGATTCCAGACGAAACAGAGGACACAGACGAAGAGACAGAGATAGCGGCAGAGGCGAAGACTGAGACAATGCATAAAGGAGAAACATTGTGGGGCCTCTGAGACTCCGCTTGTTGTACTTGTCATTTACAAGCTTAAACGTCCATGACCCTTTGGCCTGTCTCAGGAAGACGCAGGCATTGGGCGAGAGACTGAGAAGAGAGAGACACAAAGGCTGCTGACAAAAACAGATAGAAAAGAAAAATAAAAACAAAACAAAAAATGAAGCACAGCTGTTGACATAAAGTTTCAGTTTGAGTTTTGCCGAGTTCATTAAAAGACGCCGAGAGTTGATGAAATTTGACAAGACAGTCGATAGAGCAAGAAAGAGAGTAGAACAAAAGGGAAATGTGGAGAGCAGAGAAACGAATTGATTTGGTTGCCAGACAGGCTCATCAATAAACAAGAATAAATACGAATACCCCTTCTACTATTTGCATAGGGTGTATTTGTTGGTGATCAAGTATACAGCTGAAATGACAAAATAAATAAACGACTTGATTAATTGATATACGAAATATCATACTTAACTATTGTGATATGTGAGATTGTTTACTGTAAGCAGTGTATATAAATAATCTTTATAAGCTCTGCAGACTTATTTATTTTACAGGGTATATTCAGCAGCTATACTGCTGGTTGCTTTCAATTAAAACGCAGACATTTCCTGCAGACCATATAGAACAGAGTATGATTGCACAAAAAGACAACGTGCTTTTCGAAATGTTTATAATAATAAATGTAAAGTTTGATTAACACACCAAACGCGTTGACGGCACGTGCGCGTAGGTGCGCCAATAACAATGTAAGACTTGTTGACGACAGAATGGGAGAGGGCAGAGTGAAAGGGAGGGGAAGAGACATTGATTACCATCCACAGAGCATGAGGAGTATGATTCAAACGTAGTCAAATTAGCATGATTCCAATGAACTCTACACCTGACTAGCTGACTAACTGACTGACAGACTAACAACATGACCGACGGAATGGCTGAGTCAAGTCGCGATTTGGAAAGCGCTAAAGTGAGTCACTAAAATAGACAAAAGTCGAGGCGTTTAGGGGCTTTTGATTACAAAATATTAGCAGAGCTTATTGGTTTACTGATTTTCTGATTTTTTGTATGCTTTTATGTTGTTCTTATTGCTTTTCGCTCTTCTCTTTTCAGCTTCAACCGCAGCGCAAATTGGCAGTGAATGGGCAGATTTCATAATAAAACGCAAAACGGCAAAAGAATCGCGTCTCTCTCCAACTCTCGCGAATCGCACAACTGACGCAATTCAATTTGCCAGCAGCAACAGCAGCAGCAGCAGAGACGACCACAAACTCATAAATTGAGATTAAGCAAACGCTGCCAGAAGTGGGAGAGCAGGAGGTGGAGGAATAAACTCGTGGAAAAAGGAGGAAAAAAACATAACAAATCAATCAGAGCGCGCTCGACGCTCCACACAATTTGCATGAGCCAAAGCATTAGCCACCAACAGCAGCAGCAGCAGCAGCAGCAACAACACCCGACTCACAGTGAGAGCCAGAGTCAGAGCCAGAGCCAGACTCAGACCCAGAGTCAGACCGAGACCCAGTGTCCGACCGAGAGACAAGGGAAGCAGCACAACTCGAGTGGCTTTTTATGGCAATTGCGCCATCAACTGCAGAGGCGTAGCACGAGGAAAATGAAAACAATTTCATGATACTACAAGTGGTCCGAATCGGTGCTATTGAACTATCTGAGAATGCCATCGACACCCTACGATCTGGTGCAGGATGATCAGGATCTGCGAGTGCCGCTCCATGCCGAGCAGGCCTTCTTCCATGGCATCACGTTTCAGGCCAAGGTAAGTGCCAAGTTGAAGCCATTCACAACAATTACGAACAATCAAAAGATGCTGCTAGAGTCTACATAGGAGATGCTTTATGTACAGATCTCTTTAAAGAAGATTCCTTTGAAACATTAACAATAATTACGCGTAATCAAATGCTGATTAATACTACTACGAGATGCCCTATAAATTGTTCTCTTTAAAGAAGAGTTCTTTGTCTTTTTTTTTTTTATCAATAGTCAAGCATTGTCTATAAGTGTGTCAAATGCATAAAAACAACTTAATCTTGGCCATGCTGGGTATCTTAATTAATTGCAGCCCCAATCTTCAAAAATATTCAAAATTAAGTGAGCAACTTTAAGTTTGTGTTTATTATCCGAGACGATGAACTCGCTTAAAGTTGACAGTCGATTATATGTGATAGTGAATGTTTAGTTCTTTCGGCTTGGCAGCTCACTCTTAATGAATTTCTTTTCATAATTTATTGGCATAATTAAAGCAAGTTGTTGAGATTAGCCATGACAATGAGTCAGCTCGCACTTTGCGGGTTAAGTTGACTTAAAAAAGTAAATACTCAGACGGCATACTAATTCCCAAGAGCTTCGTCGGCTTGTCTTTTAAGTGTTTCAACAAATTTGACTGGAGGAGGGTTTGAAGAACGCAGGAAGAGGTGCGGCAATACTTTAACTCTTACTCAATTACTTGCATATTTGTTATCATTTTGAAATTTCTCTATTTCGCCGACAATTTTAATTGCACTCTTGCAATAAGCACATCTGTAGCAGTAGCTTAATCGATTGTTGCCTCCGGTTGTGGCACAAACAAACATGTGGCCAAAACAATACAATTTGGCAGCAATTTATAAATGCAATTAAATATTTTTGCCACTGTTGCAGCTGTTGCTATTGCTATTGAAATTGCAGTTTATTGTTGACGGAAGCAATGTTTATATTTATGCATATAGAAAGAGTTTTCAGTTTTCAGTTTTCAGTTTACAGCATTCGGCATTCAATGAGTTAGTCAACTGTCACAATGCCAGACTTGTTTCAACAAACTCAACAGAGCGACAATATGGGGCCCGAGGGGCTGCATGCGGTGCAGGTTGAGGTGGAAAATTGTAAACAAATTTTCCATTTTTTTGTTGTATTTGTTCACATTCAATTATTCACATTTGTTTAGTTTACTGTGTATGCCAGTCTACCCTGTATAGAGTGAGCGGTGTAAAAAGCGGGTATGCTCAACTGGCAGAGGATAACTTAATATTTGAGCTTATTAAATTTATACAATATAATATTACTATGTTAGCTCAACTTGGGTTTTCAGTTTGTTTTAGTGAAGATTCCATTTTGGCAAGCAATTTAAAAAGATTAATTAAACAATTAAATTAAATTGATTAAAAATAATTAGCAAATTTGTAAATTTTAATGCTTCAAATTGTATGTTTGCTCTGCTTATAAATATTTTTGCTACATTATTATTTTTTTTTTCTCATCGTAGTTAAAAGTTACAAGTTATTCATAATGAAGGAATTGTGTTTCCTCTGTACAGCATAGCTGTCTGTCGAGCATACTCACTTTACTTGCTTTCATCTTTCTTTTGGGCTGCTTTTGTTGCTGGTGTTTATTATTTTTGTGCAATGTGTGGAAATTGTTTGCGTGCCAAGCTCATATATTCTATATTCTATATGGAGTGCTCGTATCAAGCTTGTTGTTGTACTATTGTTGTTATTTTTGCTGGTATTGTTTTAATATGTTTTGGTTTGTTGGATCTCTTTGATTTGATTAGTTAGCACAAAAGGTTGACCAACATTTCAATTGTGCGGCCAATGACACTGTTTGCTTTCGGCAATTCTCACAGGGGCCCTCAACTCAATTGTTATTGTGAGTGGGGTGCATTGAGCTTTGACTTTGCAGTTGTTCAAGTTGCATGCAACTTGTGGATGCCACAGCAGTTTTGTATGCAAAGCGCTTGACATTAGTCGCATCAAAGTCGCGTCGCTGTCTAGCGCTTTGCATAATTTCTTTACCAGCACGTAGGAGACATTGCACTTGGAGCTGCACAGTTGCAATTAAATGCACTCGGTTGCCAAGCCAAATAACCGTGAAGCAGCGACAAAGCCCACGCTGCTGAAAAACAAATTCAATTGACATGGTAGGGAGGGAGTTGGTTACAACAAACTTGCATATGTGTAGGCTCGATGCACGTGTTGTTTGTTGTTGCTGTGCTATTTGCATTTCGGCAAAGAAAAATGAGAGAAAAACATAAACATTTGCACTTCTCTGTTTTGCTTTTGCTTGACGGGTTTTGCAGCTCTTTTTTATCCGCTTTGTTTGTTGTTTGTGCTTTTTGTGTTTTGGGGAGCTCCGTCTGGAGTACCGTTAGTGTTCGTTATGCCCGGCTGGCTAACCCAAATACGTTAACACAGCCAAGCTTTTTAAAGACGGCCTCTGTAGTTCGCCTCCTTTTTGTGCTGTGTCAGCTCAACTGATTCATCTCAAATAACGCGACTCTCTAACTCATATGTGCCTCTGTATGCATGTAAGAGTGTGTGTGTGTCTGTGTGTGTGAGGAGCTGTCTTTGCTGGGCATTATTTATGAGAAGTATCGGACAGGATGCCACTTATAAATATATTTATGCCAGTCTCTAGATCTCGCCATAAGGCTGATCCCCCAGTGCCCCGTCCCCCCACTTTGCGCTGCCTTCCGTCTCCTGCTTAGATTAATTGAATTTCACGCTTTGATTTGGCGTTATACGAAAATTGGTTTGCAGCCTCCTCTGGCGCAATAAATCTTTCAAAAGGTGTATAAATTATTTGCCCGCACGCACTTGGTGCCTGGCGCCATTTTTCGCACTTCCAATACACTGCAGAGGGTGTTATATTTGCGTTGAACCTTATGATTGATTTGCATCCAAATTATGGCATAGTTTGTTAACAAAAATCAATTAGCTGAATTGTTTAAAATAAGAGCATATTTAAATAATAACAAGCTACATTTTGGCTTTATAAGAGGATGATTTTTTGATAGCAATGCATGGAAAGAGTATTAATAGGTTAGTATCGTAGGACCAGCTATTTTCCTTTTTACTTTTTTTTCGTTCTTGTTTGTTGTTCTTCCGCCTAGCAACCTGGCGTATACTTAACATTTGTTTTGCTGTGATTTTCTTTTGTGATGCGGCTGCTGTTTGGCGCTTTGACTGTTGGCTTTATCAAATATTTATTCAAATGCCCTCAAGTTCGATTCGATTTATGTTTCCGTTTTTTGACGCGAATTTCCACACTTGGCTCATCAATAATTGAAGTGAAAAGCTCAAGTCATTGGTGGTTTTTCCACTGATTCCTTACACATGCCGACACCTCGAATTTCTGTTATTTATGTGCGTAGCATTATAATTTTTTTTTGCAGTTTATTTATGTGGATTTTGTGTGGGCTTTAGATGTCATTTAACTCGCCACACAAACAAACAAAATTATCTCTCTCATATGATATATGCAAAATTGTCTTTTGTGACATTTTCCAAATTTATAAACAAATTAAGATTATTTGTTGTCACTTTTGTATGAGCATTATTTTGTTATGATCTGAAATCAATTTATTGTAGCTATTGAATTTTCTCTGCCACATCTATACATTTGAATGCCACCTGCGGTTTTCCGCAATTTTCTTTATTCGTTTTACACAATTTGTATTTTTAATCAAGAATATGTGGAATCAACAAATGAATGTTTTTTGCTTTTATGGCGTGCTGCAAAGTTAATTATTATTTACGTAATAATAATTAAGGTGAAGGTGAAACGCATCTGTTCCCATTTTTTGTGCAAAAGAAAGATGTAAAAATGAGAATATTTCAAGAAGACTGGCATATAGTAAAAAAAAATATGGCGCATAAAGAAAATATTGAAAAACATATAAAAATACGCACACACATGCCGGCGGTCCACGTGCTGTGTGTGCGTTGTGTTTACCCATTTTCCATTTGGTACGTACGCAAAATTATGAATTTTCATATGGTGCAGAGTCTCTGTGGCGTATACGCAATGTTTCCGCTCTGTTGCCGCCACCGCCACCGTTGCTTGTGCTTTGTTTTGTTTTGTTTATCTAAGCGGCACATGCAGCGCTCGTTTGTTTCAAGGCAGCAAAGGGACAAAGACTCGCCCAAGAAACAGCCTCTTCATATATCAATTTCAATTATCTGTCGAGCTGGGCGGGAGCATGGGGCGGGGTCGGGGGTGGAGGCGGTAACTGTGTGGAGTTGCCAGTTTTTGCTATATAAATTATTGGTTGGCAAAAGGACAAAAACCGAAAAGGATTATGTGGCCTGCAATTGGGTGGCTGGCGCTGGCTTTTATCAGCCTCAAGCTGACAGAAACAGGCAGAGGACATGGTCTGAAAAGCTGAAGGAGGCGTGAAAAATGAGTCATAAAATGCAAATAAAAACTCAAGTGTCCTTTTGCAAAAGCAAACTGAGCAGAGGCCGTGTCATTGTCAGGGCTGCTGCTTTTGAATTTTATGTTTCTGCTGATGCTGTTGTTGTTACAGCGTTCTGTCATCATCTGACTTTAAGGCGCTTTTCGACCACAATTTGGCCGTGTGCGTTTCACGTGTTTGCTTAACCTTTTGCATAAAGTTCAATTTGCTCGTTAAATTCTTGATAAACATTTGCGAACATTTCCACAGCTACAAGACGAGTGCCAGTATGAATAGATATATTTTCCGGGTACATTGGCAACGTGCCATTGTTTAGATTTGTCTGGTTTACATGGTATAATTAACATGCTGCACTGCCAGCGTATCTTTATGGCCAACACTTTTGTTGCATTTAACACAGCCACCATGCCATCGTCGTAGTTTGCTTAACACTCTGCGGCTGTTTGATTAAAACAGCGGTTCCCAAATGCAAGCGTACAATATCATTACCATCATCAACGTCAGCATCATCACTATACACAGACAAGCACTGCATCATCTTCAATTTATAACTAGCACCATACATTTTTAATGCCGTGGCAACAGACAACACTAGGAGAGCTGCCTCTATCTATTCTTTCTATATCTCTCTGCCTGCCTGTTATTCTGGTCCTTTTGGAGAGTAAAGTGTTCAATAAAAATAATAAGAGCAGGTCATAAAATATATCTCATTCAATTGTTCTGAAGATGAAATGGATTCGGCAGCTATCCAGGATATCATCTTCATATTCATTGCAAATTATCTGCTAAACATTTTTATGAGCCATTCAGGTGTTCTATTGCTTAGAAAGTACATCAAGGAAGGCCATAACTCAGCGATTTATAGAACCAAGTCGAGGCTAAAGAAATCTACATAATGAAAGAAAACTTTCTAAACTCCAAGAAGTATTCGCACATAAAAAAGTTAGACAAAAACAAACCGATCACATGTGTGAGAATATATATTATTAAATCATGCATGAAATTCTTATATATGTTTGAGGTTTGCCATTTATACGTCAAGCTTTCTTTAACTTTACATTGAATTAAACATTTCTTAGTACATTTCTTCATAAGATTAAAGACACATGTTTTTATTTTGAGATTGTCAAGTTTTTCAACTCAAACAAATACTCTTGATTTTTATTATGATTAAAAATCTTTTATAAATATGCAAGTTTTTATTTGAGATTCTTCTAGTAAAAATTTTTTTTTCTCTGTGTATTAAATTGAGAAATATCCTTCTTGCTCTCTAGGCACCCACAAGAAGTTGTAGTGTTGTCAAATTTAATGAGTGTGTCTAGACTGCTGCTTAGCTTTGTCTTCACCCACACACACCCATACTCAAGAGAGAGCAGTTGCTCATATGCTAGGCTTTTAATGTGTGTCAAGAGCAATATTAATGTTGGTCGTCATAGATTAAGTGGCCATTATAGTGGCTATCAGTGTTTTGGTTTACATTGGGCAGCTCTGCCCTGCCTGCTTTTCTCTCTGACTCACTTGATTGGCATTGCTCAATGAGGCATAAATGCGGCATATGCTGCATGCCACATGCTCTATACTACAAACTAGGCTGTGCTCAGTTATTATCGACTTATTACACAATTTCAGTCATATCATTCACATGGTTGTTGTTGTTGTTGTTCTGGGTTTGCTTGTTTGGTGTTTGCATTTCGCAATTGCGGGGCAAATGCTTTTCACCTGGCTGTGGCAGGCGCAGCTGTGTGTGGGGCATGTATGCTATATATGAGTCAGCTCGTTGCGCAGGCGCATGAAACCGCAACACAACGCGACGGTTGCAGCTCTCACCCACCAACCAAGTTGCACACCACTTGCCTGTCCCGTTCTGCCAGTAAAATGGGTAACGCACTCCAAATATTGTTGTCTTTTCATTTGATATTGCTGTTGTTGTTGCTTGTGTCTAGCGAAGCGCAACGCAGCATTGCGGAAGTTGCAACGCCAGCGCCAGTGCCAGTGGCAGCTGCTGTTGCTGCTGCTACTGCTGCTTCACGTTTCGTATTTGTATGTGGCACACTCCCAACTGGCCGTCGACAGATCGACCCTTTCTCAGGCTGTCTGTCGATGCCAATGGACGTTGACAGCTGCCGTTTGCAATATTTGGGCTTGGCCATGGCCAAAATACAAAACAAAACTGGCCAAGAATCGACACACAATATTTCTCCATCTACCCAAATCTGCTATTTACTCTACCCTCTCGCTGAGTCACTTGGACACTTGCAACTTGTTTGCAATTAATCAATAAAATACAACTAAAATTAGCTGCTGTTAAAGTCAGTTGAAGGTGAATCAGTCGAATCGGAAAATTGTGCAATAATGTGAGAATACAGAATGACAATTGCAATAGAAAAGGAAATGACAAACCTTTGAAAATTAAGCAATGAATTTGTCAATTTGTTGCAATGATTGAACTTTCAATCAATTCAAAATTAAATCACTTTATATCGTAATTTAATATTCTCATTAATAGCGTTGATAAAATGTAGAGCACATTTAAAATTGACGTATGCCATATGTCGAGGTTGTCGAATAAATTTTATTTCTAATTGTATTTACACAATTTATCATCAAATCAATTCCGAAATTTTGATATACTATATTCTTAAATTCTAAAGAGAACTTGTCTGTCCAATTCAGTTATTCTTTCGATAGTCTTATTCTTTTTCGTGTATCAATAATCAACCTTTTGTTAGGGCAACAATAGTGGAAAGAAATATCGCAGTTGGTTTTTTTTATGCCAATTTTTACCAATGCAAAGGGTAGCTGCAAAAATGGCTCGTTAACTGCTCACGTTTCGAGCTATGGCTAGAAAACTAAGCAGATGAAAAAGAGAGGAAAAGCGAGAAGCGGAGAAAAGATTGAAAATTATCTGTGAGCCTTCATCAAAGCCAGTTTAATCAGCGACAGGCATTGAATGCAATTGCAGTCACTTTGCAATGCAATCTTTCTTAGTTTTGTACTCGCAGTTGGTTGCAGTTAGCAGTTAGTAGTGGCAGTTGCAACTGCCACTGCCACTGAGGCAAGCTGACTCGTTTTTGGGTGCTTATCTGGGCGCACGCTTTGTGGCATTTGCTTTGACTGTCTAACTGTCTGTCTGTCTGGCTACTGGAGATAGTAGCTGTAGAGTTGTTGTGGAGCTTGTCTACGGCATTGTCAAGTGCAATTATGGGGCAACCATTCACTGACTGCCTTACAGCGCGACCTTTGACATAGCTGATGGAGATGACAGCAAGACCTGTGGCCATATAACAATTTAATTATCTACAATATATATAGTACCCAATCATTCAGCGGCTTTTACATACACACACTTTATAATTACTCTATAGCGAGAAATTAATTAGTTTTGTCTGCCAAAAACTGTGATGTCATTGTTTGTAAATTAACATATATATTGCTATAAATATATTAAATAAATGCGTTTCTGTTGACTATGAAGAGCTAAAAGCTAAAACAACTACTTGGAAAAAATTAAATTTATAAATTTTAAATAAGCTTAATTCTTCTACTCTTTTTCATAATTTGATATTTGTTTGGTCAACTCTGCCTTAGACCTGCTGGTCTACATAACGTATATTATAAAACACATAAATAACTTACGAGTAGCTGCCTCTGTTGACAAGCACAAGCTGCTTTGTTTGTTGTTGCGCCACAATTTTAAAATTAATTTTCAAACAAATTTTTTTGGGCAAATTTTCGGGCTCAACCGCCGAAAGCTTTGTCCGACCTTCATTGTGGGCAGTCGAAGGGGACAGAGGGGGTTGGGGGTATACAGTTTAATAAAAGATTTTGTTGTCAATTGTGGGGACATTAATTGAACAGTTGCCGATGCTTTAATTGACATTCTCTAGCCCTAGTGGATCTCATCTCTCTGCTTCCTTTTTTAGGCATTTTCAATTGAATTTTTCTTTGTTTGGCTTTTTACGTGGCCAGCGAGCAAATGGGCAAACTAATTTGCATGCCGTGGTGGGTGTTGGGGCTGGGGTCGGGGTCGGGCTGGGTACGCGGCTGGCCGCATGTGAAGTTAAAAGTTATTGGGCCATAAATAACGCCCTGCCGAATTCTAAACAAACATTTTTCGGCTTGACTGTCGACGACTGTGAAAGTTTTCCACTTGATGGTTTGTCTGTCTGTTCGTCCGTCCATCCGTGTATCTGTCTTGCTGTGCTTGTGTGAAAATTAGCATAAAACGTTTGCCGTTTCGCGCAGTTGCTGCCGCGTGCTGCCAATCGTAAAATGTAAAAAATTGCGCATACGCCGGATACTCCCCGATGCAAAATTCAGCTCATAAATGGTATAATTTTCTTTTACTTTTATGCATATTATGGCTACACTTATTTGCGCACTGTCTTTTCTTGCGGTTCACCAAGTTTTCACCAAACTTCTGTCTGCCCACCTCCAATTAGCGAGGATGGGCTAAACAACTGCTGCTGTGTGTTGTGGGCGTGGCATAGTCTATGGCCGGTCTAATTGCTTAATTGAAAGGCCAAGGCGAATTAATAATGCCGTCGATTGCCGCCTAATTGTGAAATATCAAAAGACAGCGCCAAACACGCTGCGTATACGCAATGTTATTGTTCTCTCGCTGCCTTTTGTTGCTGAAAGCTTTTCAATTAGCTGCCAATTAGTTTGCCTTTCGCTTAAGATCCCAATTAAAGCACAAATTTTCAATATCTTCCAAGAATTTCCCGGACACACTTTCCCAGCACTTTTTGTTCATCCAAACTGCTGGCCATAAATACGAACGGCACGAACATGGAACATGGATCGTATAAGCGTAAAAATTTATAATGCGTAAAGCGACTGGCATGCATGACCTTGTCTGTTGTCCTGATGCCACATTCCAGTATCCTGTGTCCTGTACATCTCAATTTCTGCCATCCTCTGCTCTATTAAATTTGCAAATTGCGCACCATTTTGCCACACAATGCATTAATTTAGTTGTGCTCGACAAGGATATAATAGTTTCGTTGGCAAGTGTTGATGATGCTGAAGGTTATGATGAGCATAAAATATATTTATTTGCTTGAAGGAGTTCAATCTTTATAGTCATTTTAGTTTGTATGCGTAAATCTTGAAGCATTCGCTTAATTTCAAGAATATTTTTTATACTGCTGTATCAAAGTTGTGAGTTATGACTAAATAATATTAATCACTTGAAGAAGATGATTGCAATTAGTTTTGTCTTTCAATGATTACAATATTTATCCCATATTATATGCCACATGTTCCTATATGTTGGTCATCAGAAAGATTGGAATGAATGTAATTATTCTCTTTTATGTTTTCGCTGCTAATTTAATATTCGTTTTATATTCAGAGGAAAGCATAAATTGGACAGCAAGTTTTTATATTAATTCATCATATTTATGCGTGTTTTATTTTATTTTCTTGATCAGAGAATGCAATTTGTCTTAAGGTTTGTTTTTCTCAATGATAACACGACTGTGATATAATAAAAAGAAAATTCAGAGTGTGAATTCAAATAGTTAATCTGCACATGGCAGAGTATTTAAATTGCGCTATTTCTTGGCTAAATGTTGATTCTTGTTAAATTTCAAATTTTAATTAAATACATTTTGTCAGCTGTCGCTTAAAGTTGAAACTTTTGCTCGCTAAGCTACATACCGAATGTTTTCGCAGAGGCCCTACATAATTGGCTAATCATGTTGCTTGCCGTCGGGCAGGGGGTGAAGGGTGCCATGAGGGTAGATAGCTGCCTGTCTCGGCAAGGCACTTGAAAATGATTATGCAAACACCCACTCAAACAAGCACACTCACACACACACACGCACACAAACACTCAGCCACTAACTAACTAACTCAACTCTTGCTTGGCTTACATTTGGCCTGAGGGGGCTAAATGCTGCAAGAGAGAGAGGTAGGTGCTAGGTGGTGGGGTGTAGGCGGAGGGGTGTTATTTGTTGATGCTGGCTGCCAACTCTCGTTGGCCGTGTTTTCAATGTTTACTCAGCCTGTTTTTGTTGTGTTTGTTGTTGCTGTGTGGCAAATTAAAATTCTGACTTTGGCACTTGTTGGCTGTCCCAAGCAGATGAAACAAAAACCGAACTAGAAATTCTCTCTTTGGTTTTTTAATGAGCTAAACCAGCGCCTCGAGGCACAAGAACTCTCTGCCACAGTCGATGGCAGTGCCACAAGCAGCTGTTTCAACGGTGTCTAATGCAGCAATGTTTTCATATCTGGCTGAAAGCATCTCAAGTTGGCTATCCCTAGTACACCAGCTCTAACTCTACCTCCAACTCCAACTCCAAGTCTTACTCGCTATCTGTGGGGCCACTTTTCATTGTGTGCTATTTAGTTGCTCAAGCTGTCGCCCAGTTGTCCAGCATCCTCATGTCTTACTCTTTTGCTGCCAGTTGCTTGGCCTTTGAAGCTGCTTATCTTTTGCTTTATTTGTCTGGCTTTTGTTTTGGGTTTTGGCTGGCCTAAATGAAAATAATGAAGGATATTTAAATGCCACTTGCTTGCCAGCATAATGAGTGCCAACAGCAGCTCAGCTTTGACTCCCATCGTAAACTCAACTCTTAGAGCCAAAAAAAAGGACATCTGTTTTCTGTATTTCTGTGTGCTTTTCTTTTGTGCGCCTTTTAATTATTCAAATTTATTTGTCAGCACAATATGTGTGTGTGTGTGTGTGTTTGTATTTCTACATGTGTGTATATTGTGTGTTGTGGGCGTCACACTTCCTGGCAGTAGGCGGCGCAGCAGCTGTTGCCGCAATTGATGCCCTTCAATGGCACCACTGCGAAACTTTTTAATGAGTTTCGATTCATTGCACACACGCACACGCACACACACACATACACACACCAAACACACTTGCAGGACACTCACGCAGAGGCCACAGCTTGCAACGAGCACAACAACTTGTCTGCCATTTATTAATTAAGTTTGCTTAAGCGCGCTTCCTTTGCATGCCACATCCTTGCTTCAGTTGTTGCCTGTTTGCCTCGCCTAAGCAAAGGCAAAGTCTTTACGTCCTTGGTCCTGTGCTCTGTGATCCACAAAAAACTAATAGCAATCCTTCTGCTTTCACCTTTGCTTAGGCAACTTTTGCTTAACCTTTCAGGCAAACTTTGCTCGTGACTTTAATTGCTTTGACCCCAACCCGAGTCAGAACTGGGCCTGCTTTGATTAAAATTGCTTTTGATTAGTTTAATGAGTTGAGTGTGGTTGAACAAATTCCATTTGTAAAGTCAATAAGCGGACAAGCATAGAAAATATCTACAAATCTGCCAATAACTCCAGCTGGCAATAATGCCAATGCCAATACTGCGCCTAATGCAGTCCATAAAAGTGACAAGTACAATCGAGAGCAGAGCTAGAGAATGGGAGGGAGAGAGAGAGGGCTCTTACGTGTCGCATTGGCAAATCCCTACACGTTTCTAGCCTGGCAAACGTGTCAAGTGCAATGCAGCTACACTCGAGGCAGGAGGCACTCGAAAGGTGACAGGACATGGCCCAAAGTCTGCTTCAATTCAGTTGTTGAAAAAAGCAGCCAGCAGAGAGATAGCTAGAAGTGCATAGCTAGGCCAAGGCTTAGTGTGTTGTCGAAATATTGCGCATACGCCGCGTTAGCTGATTTTAACTCGACTCGCTACATAAATCACATTTGATGCTTTACAAATGAAATCTCTCAAAAAACTGTGCATGTGTCGTTGACGCAACAACACACATAAAGAGTCAAACAAGAGGCAAAGAAACACGAGGAAAACACGCATTAAATGTTATTAAAATGACAACAACAAAACGAAGGTGACACATGTACAGACGGACCGACGGACAGACGGACGGACGGTGGTAGTGGGGGCGTGTCGGCCGTCGTGTCAGCAGTCGCTCAATGGCACAAGACATAAATAAATAATAAAATAGATACACACAACCGAAACTGAAGGATTTTCTATCTAAAAACGAAATAAAGAAAAAAACGTAAAGGAAACACAAGTAAATCATCTTTATCTGTAGCAATGTGAGCATTTTCTTTAATTTTCCGCCGTCTCTCAGTTTTATTTTGAAATGCGTGAATTTTGGTGGCAAAATGCGGACAGCTTGCGGTGCGTGTGGGACATGAGTATGTTGTTGAGAACCTGACGCTTTCCGGGTGGGCTCAAAACGAATGAAATGCGACAAGATAAGAGATCAACTGTTGACAGCCACAGAAAAGGGGCAAACTCCTAAGGCAGTCTTTGAAATTGAGCTACAATTCAGCACTTTGAAATGGGAGTTAATGAAATAATAGCCAACTTCAATAATAATGCTGTAGCAACATGAAACATTTTTATTAGCTTTAATAGTACCATCAAAAGTTGCCGCCAAATAATCGATAAACTTTTTACACACAAGTTTAATCTTTATTCTGATTGAAACTCTCGTATTTTCCTATTTTAGGGGCATAAAATAGCATGCAAATTCAATTTTCCCACATTTTTCATTTCGAGAGAAAAGCGTATTTCTTAGATTTTACAGTTCGAACTGTGCCATTATTGTCAATTAATCATTGAACGTAAACATTTGATATTTCTCTCATTGTTTTCATTCTTTATTTGCTTTTCTTATTTCGATTGGTATTTTGAAATTACTTATTTGCGTATTAATCACAGTAGCTAAGACTTGACTTTGGCCTAGGCATTTTACGAGCATAGACAGTTCGAATGCCTTGAATGTGAATTGTCTATAAAAAACAATAAAAGCGAAATAGCCATTATTTAATTAAGCTGGCAACTCTGACTGCCTCAAGTGTCTACTCCGGCAGAGACGGCAATTAAGATAAATGTCAGTTTCTCGCAAATGTAAAGTAACATTTTAATCAATTTTATCAATTAAAAGAAATGGACAGAGAAGATGCCTCAGATGGCAGACAATAGGAGAGAGAGAGGAAAGTACGTGTGGCCGCCTGGCAATAGATTGACAAAATTGAATTAAAAAACTGTCAACCTAAATGAAACTGACATTTGCAGTTCCTTTTAAACAATTTAGTTCGTGTTACAGAACAATTGAATTACCAAGTAGAACTTTGACCACCCGATGCTGAAACGATGGAGAGGAAAATGAGTTTCCACTTGGCACAATTTTCGCAAAATACTCGTAATGAAAATAATGAGCATTTTGTGTGTTGAGTCACACTTGTGTGGAATGTGCAATAAATAATTAATGAGCGGCAGCAAGGCGAATCAACAATCGACAAAATACTCGTAAATAATGTGAACAATGCATGGCGAAAAATGCATTCATTGAATGCTACGAGTATTCGTAATCGAGTATTCGTGAATACATGCTGAGAGTTTTTGCCTATGTGCGACACCTTGACACTGACTTTGCCACAAACTAACGCAATTGTTGTCATATCCTTATGTGGCAAGCAGCACAATTTGTGCGTGCGGCAAGGCACAAAAAAAGTTTCCCCTCCCCCCTCCCAAATTGCTTTAATTTCAGCCTCGCATTTGGGAAAGTCGAGAGCGTTTTAGTTTTTGCAACCTCGCAAATTGCTTTGTAATGTGCGTGCCCTCGTTTTGTGCCTTGCAGCAGTTGAATTTTCACTTGGAAAGTCATAGTCGCAAACTGCGCTCACATCACTCATACGCCGCGTTGGCCAGTCAAACATTATGCTGTGACATATGTCAGTTGTTTTTATTCATAATCTAACCTATTCCACCAGCCACACCCAGTTCTTTATTAAAATTTCAATGCCGCATCGCATTGCGTGTTATTACACGTGCCCCGTGTTCTGTTCTTTTCCTATGCTGAGCATTTCTTTTATGACTCGCACAAATGTTGTTGTCCCTTTCGATCATGGGCGTGCCACTGTGGCACTGTCGCATATTGATTTCCATGGCAAAGACAAACTTTTCCATTTAATTAAAGCTCACACTGCCTATGCATAAATTGCCACCACCACAACGAGGCAGCCAAGTGTGAGAATTTCATAATCCATTTTTGCCTGTTTGCTGTTATTAAATTTTTATGTCCCCTTCACGACGGTTCATTGAGCTTGTAGCGAAAGTTTTGATAAGCTTGCTGACATAGACATATGGCCTGTGCTGTTCACACTCTATCTGTCTATTGTTTGTGGCCTGCTGCAAGGCAACTTCATCTCGAGCCTCGCTTTGTCACTGCTATGATGGAATACCCTCAACTCGAATCAACTCGACTCGCTCTCGCTCCCGCTTTGTTTGGCAACTGTCAGCGATTTGTCATCGATTTTTGGCCATGCTCAACTTTCTTTTCACACAGTTAATTGCATTTAAATGCAGCTGCCAACGTGTCAGCCATTAGAATGCTGACAGTCTAACAGTCCAACAGTTGTGCTTCCTTATCGCTCATACGCAACGTGTTCGCCTGCCACTTAACAAATTCATATGGGTAATCTACATGCTATCGTATATTGGAGTCTCTTTGTGTATGTACGTCTGTGTGTGTGTGTGTCTGTGCTAACAAGCTGATTGCCTGCGCTGCACGTGTCCTGTGCATATTATCCTGCCATTGCAGTTGCTTCCTTCCTTCTATTCAAAATCTCTGCAAGTTTTCCGACTGCTGTTGCTGACGTTGCATACTGCTTGTGCCAGCTGCCGTTGTTGTACTTATATTTAGTGAGCCAGCCAACAACACGGTGGCATGGTTATAGTCTTCTTTGTTCCACTTGCAACAGCAACAGCTACAACATCAACATAAGCGACGTTTTCTAATCAAAAATAGTTTGCTTTCATTTTGGTCCAAATTAGTTTTGCACTTTGCAATTTGCAGTTGTTCTTGCGGCTTTGCAACAAGTTGCAATTGAATATAATTAGAGCTTAGATAGCTAGCTATTCTCTTTCCCCTTTCTTTCTCCTTCGCTTTCGCGATGGTATCAAATAGCATGAAATTACTTCATCTGTGTGTACAGCAAGCGATGAGATCTCACGGCTGCCTCGCCGGATGCCGTCATTTAGGCTATGACTTGGTTAAAGTCGCTAAGAAGTCTGCGTCTTTAACAACCAGCACAAATCGCCAGAGTCTTGGCCCAACTGTCGTTAAATGTTGAGTGTTAAATGTGGCAAAATTTCACTGACGCCTTTAAGCGACACAAAGTGAAATGTGCCCGCTTAAATGGTGAAATGGCAAAGAAGAAAAACGCAACACCAACAACGGCAGCAGCTATCATCAGCAGCAGCAGCAGCATCTTTTGTAGCTCGGCAATTGTCCACAAACGGTCAGAGACAAAGGCATGAGTCGAATCAGAGTCAGACACAGAGTCAGAGTCGCAGTTGGAGTCGGAGGCAAAAGGAAATTGCCATCAGACGCACGCAGCTCAAATTGATGCGCAACAAGAGAGTTGCAAGCTGCTAGTTGCAAGTCGCAAACAACTACACATAGCATGGCCATGTTTGCGTTTCGCAATTGGCAACATTTGGCGCTGGCTTTGATGACTTTGCCTCCATCTGTCCGACTGTCCCACTGTCTAGCTCTCCATCTGTTTGTCTATGCGTTTGCTCTTGGCTTACTGTGTGTTCTCAGGCATCAATAGCCAATGCTTTGACTTTGACTCTGCGACTCTGACTCTGACTCGGACTGTGCCTCTGACTCTGTCTTCGGGCCAAGCCTCGCTTTGGCCTGCTGTGTTTCTTTCATTAAACAGCGAGCGAGCTACTTGTAGCTTTTGTTGTTTGTGCTGCCGCTGCTGCTGCTGTTGTCTCTTTGTCTGCCTGCAATATTTATTGCAATGCATTTTTCCATTTACGTCACGCAGGTATTCGCAATTTTAACGCTTTAAACATTGAACATGTCTACGAAAAAAGTTGGCCAAAATATGTCTTTCATTTTCCTGGTCAGTTACTTATTTATCTCCACTCTAATGACTCTACTAATTTCTTCATATTTTCCTCTTTTACTTGCAGGTAAGCTTATCGATCAACTACACCAACTACGCTGGGGTCAAGGGGTAAGCCACAACAAACCTAAGGCAGAGTTCATTAACCGAAAGTCAGTGAAGTGAATAAAGTCAAAAGGTGACTTACAGATACTCTAGGCCAAATAATTGCTTCAGCTGTGCACAGAAAATTAATGAAAAGTATTTGAGCCAGTTAACTACCCATTTTGGTAACACAACAACACCCCCGAATTGCAACCAGGCAACCCGCAACCACAACGCCCAGCCTTTGAGCTCAGTTGGCTAAAACAACCCCCTCGAGAAGCTCAACCCCTCGGAACTATGCGCAAACCACAAGCTCGTTTCAATAGCCTGCCACAACACATTAGTCAGCTCATTACTCAGCCTTAAAGGGGGGCCTCATTAAATTCCAAACTGAAATGATAATGGAAGTGTGACCAGGCAACAACACACTGTAAACAAGAAGAGCGTTAAAAAACGCAACTGAAATCAATTTCAATCATTTTAATCGAAGCCATTTAAAATTGTTTAGCGCTTGTGTGTGAAATTTGCGCCCCGAAATTTGTTGAAATTGTTGAAAAATTAGCAGCTCACATTTCATATACACGCGACTGGGGCAGCAGGAAAGAGAGACAGAGAGGAGGAGGCGGGAGCGTGAACGAGCTGAAGCCACACACACAATGCTGATTGAATTATTAAAGCCGCTAATTAAACGCTTCCGGTCGTTTAGTTTGCCGCGTTGCTCATACGCCCCGTTTGCCACGCAATTTATTTATTTTAATTGATGTTGGCTCTGCTCTCGCACTCTATCTCTTTGGCTTCTCTTTCGGCCCACTCTTTGGCTGACTTTTAAAAAATTGGCAGCTTATTGTTGTTGTGAATGGCATTGTTGTTGCCTGATATCTAAATAATCGCCCTGTGCTAAATTAGACGCCACTTGTTTGGCCCTCCTCTATACCCTCTGTGTGGCTCCTCTGGGACCCATTGTACTTGTAGGTATTACAGCCGGTCTGGTATTACAGCTGCCTTTACTTTTGCCCCATTGTGTTTGCTTAAGTACTTCAATTGATTTTCTGCTCGTTGTTTATTGTTCTTGTTGCCTGGCCCACTCAACTTTTATGCGCTTTGTCGCTTGTTGTATTGCTCTTGTTCTTGTTGTTCCCGCTTTCGGTTTTGCGGCAGGTCCTTTCAGCAGGCTCTCAAGTGTGGTCCATTGGCAATGCCAAAGCTAGCTTATTTATTGATTTTGCGCATTCTCCTCTCACACAAAGTTTGCCCCCCAATTAATTGCTTTACTTGTTCGGCAATTGGAAATTGTACATTATCTTGCATCCAAGTATAACGCCCTTCCTCTTTCTTTATCTCTTTTTATCTGCCTTTCTGTCTCTTCTCACATTCTTTACTATGTAATCTTAAGCTGCAGTTGCATTTGCATAATGATTGAAAGAATTCATAGTGAAAATGTGTGGGAAAATGTGGGTCAATGCTGGACCAGCAGCCATCGAGACTTTTACTTTTCATTTTATAAAGAAACTTTTCTTTACCATTGTCGTCGTCAATTTGATTTATAAATTGATATGGGCGTAATATGCTTTAAGTGTTGCCTGCTGTTGGGTGCATTGAACCAGAGAGACTGTGAGCTAATAAAACTTGACACTTACAATTACAATGCACACACTTGTAGGGGGGGAAGTCTAGCGAAAGTTACAACAAAGAACAACTAAAGAATGTGTGTGAGTGTGTGTGATTGTGTGTGTGTGTGTGTGTGTATGTGTATAGCGTGCGTATCTTTTTATGATTGCTTATCGCTTATTATTATGGCCTACGAGTGTGAAGCGCATTAAAAGCGAGTCGTAATTGTTGTCTCTGACTATTTATCTATTTGTCTGCAAACAGTTTGAAGTGTGTCAACTGTAAGCGGAAACAGCTTATTAACTGGGCTTTAACTGCAGGCCACGCCTTAGTCCAAGTTAATCAATGCAGCAAATTGTTGAAAATGCAAATCCTCTTAACTGAAAGGAAAACTCTTTCCTTAAGTCAAACTTTATGTGTGCAAAGGGTTAAGTGCATTCTGGCCAGCGTTTTATGGTGCAACAGACTGACAGATAGCCAAAATATGTGTTGGCTAAATTTAACAGCTTTTGCACCTGGAATTTAGTTGTTTGAATTTGACTTCTTGTCCGCCTTCTTTTGTTTTTGTTTTGGTTATTTTTTTGTGCGGCACTTAAAGCGGGACACAAACCTCAACGATGTTGGTGCTTCTACTTGTAAGTAGGGTACACAAGCCAAGTTGATTTATTGCGCTACTTAACAACATTTGTTTGCAGTTAGTTTTGACCGAAATGCTTGTAGCATCCCACTGCCATTCAAATGGAGAAAACCAGCATCAAATTATTGTGTTCGTGTTGTATTCTGTGTGTCTCTTTGTTGTCAGGACGTAAACGAAAAAGATTTAAAACTGCAATTTTCGGACTGCCTGAAATGGCCTTACAGCTTCTACGCTTTCCAGCCGCATTTAATGAACTGGCCAAAAGTTGATTTGTGCTATTGCTGAAAATTGGTTTCCTCTTAGCCAGGCCTGATTTGTGGTTAGTTGAGGACCCTGCGGCTCTGGCGGCTGCTAGGATGGGCCATTTTCAGTTAACTGCGAGTTGCGCAAATAATTGTTTTAAATTAAACGCAGTGCAAAGCGCCTAAAGTTATGCAGAACATAAAAAGCCAGCCGCAAAAGTTTTGTGCGCTATCATTAAGTTGGCAGTAGAATGATAATGAGAGGGGAGCTGCGGAGGAGGAAGACGAGGGGGAGGAATGCGCAACAAAGCAAGAGGAGTAGTGGCAGCAGCAACAACAATGAACAGGACGGAAGGAAGGAAGCGCAGCACAAAACTAAACTCAAGATGAAAGCTAAACAAAAAGAGAGGAGTGAGGAGGCACCTTGCTGATTATCTGCGGTGGTTGCAGCCAGTAGAGCGAGCAGTGAGAGTAGCGAGGGGTGGCAAGCAGTCTAGAGTGCGGGCTGCTGGTGGCAATGGAATTAACATTATTAGCGGAAATTCCTGTGCTGCTGGCAAACTTGAAAACCAGCAAGGCAATGCCAAGCAGCAAGGCAGCGAGACAGCGAGTCAGTCAGGCAGCAAGGCAGCTCGTGTCACTTTTAACTTTGCGCTGTTGATTTTCATTTTTTAAATGTTTTGCCGTTTCTGCATTTTTTATGACTTGAAGCATGAATTTAAAGCAAAAAGGACTCGCCAACACAGCGAGTGGAGCTTCATTATGCCGAAATGTTGTTGTGGCCATTATTAATTTACAACTTGGCATAAAACGCATATAATACGTGCACAGTCAAATAAATAAATAAACTCAATAGAATGATATAGAGAAGCGGAGTGCACAGATCTGTGTTTTAGTGCAATGAAAATGAGACCACGAATTGCCCAATTAAATCTTTCAATAAACAGCGCAAATCATAAATAATCCATCTATTTTTGTTCATTTTTCTGCTTTATGCTTTTGCCTTCCATTTTTTATGCACATATGTACAATGTTGTCCATTTTTGTTTGTATTTGATATACGCAAACTGCGTTAAGAGAGCAGCTATCAAATGCTATGCTCTCTTTGTTTTTGCTGTGCATTTTGCCGGCGCCGCCTGAAAGTATGCAGCAACAATTTTGAAATCGCATCGTTAAACAGCTGCATGGGCAGCACTGGCCAGCGCTGTGGATGTTGGCTGCTGCTAGTGGGAAGAGCAATGGGAACTTCAATTGAAAGCATGAAAAGCATGCAGCATGCATGGAATAGTCCACAACGAATGTTGAATATACTTTCTGCTAGGATATTTACAACTCTTGCGGCTATTTCCGCCATTATTTGTATGTCCTTCGAATACTCGAGTGCTGGCATGAAGTTAAATATTTATGTCGCCTGATTTTACGCTATACACAATCTACACATAGTTAATATTTAATCGTGTTAACATTGACTTGGCGCTTACTTACAGCTTAACCAACTCGCAAATGTAATGTTCAGAGTGCTAAAAACAATTTGTTGTCCTGCGGCAATTCACAAAATGGCGGAAGTCATGCAAAGGGTAAAAGCATACAAAAAGTATAAAAGTACACGCGAATACACACAAATATATATCCATGTATATACATATTTATGAAGAAAAAACGCAAACAAATGTTTTACATTGTTAGAAGCAGCCAGAGACCTAAATAGAACAAGTTAAAATGTTGCTTTCAAATGTAAACGACTAAAATATACCTCGTCCTTCGAAGGCTATAGTGTTCTCTTTATCATTGAAGCCTTATCATTCTCCTTGCTTAAAGTTAACAGGGTAGATTCGTTAGCAATGAAAAGCACATTGCAAAATGCTTACATAAACCTAAAGGCTGCCCGTTCTGTTGCCCTTTTCGTTGCCCATTGTCCATGGCATTTGGCCTGCAGCGCCATTAGCCGTGGATGAAACAGACACTGAAAGCAAAAGACAGAAGCCAGGAGCCGACAACCGGCAACCCACAGTTCATGGTCCGAAGGTGCCAGTCGACAGCCAAAACCCTAGCGAAAACCAAAACAAAATCTGAATCCTTTTTATGCAGCGATTTCTTTCGCATACATTTCCTATTCATTTTTATTATTTTTTTTTCTGCATTTCTAAGCTGTTCTAATCTGTTTGCCTTTGGCCCTACAGCGGTTCTCTTTTGTCCCTCGCTCCCTTTGCATTTTGGACGTTGGATTTGCATTTAATTTTGTTATGATATTAGTCAGGCTTTTAGGCGGCTTTAAGCGCTGCTTAATTGCCCCACGGTACGCACCTTTATGAGGCATTAATATTAATGCTGCCTGGATCTTATCAGATTTTCGAGTTTGACGTCACAGGCGCTTAGTAGACAGACAGCAGCCGGTGTCTGTTTGCTTTTGAGTTTTTGAGTTTTATGCGATGTTTGCATTTGTATATTTCTTTTAAAATGATTTCCATCAAAATGTTAAATAAGCGCAAATAAACAATTGCACAGAAATAGAATTTCGATGGAAAATCGATTGCCCAAAAACCCAACGAAGAACAAAAAAAAAAAAAAAAATTAAAATTGTGTTAAACCAATTGCTAGATAAACGAAAAGGGCCGACATAAAAAATACGAAGGAAACGTGAGCTGTATTATAAAATAAACAAAACGCGGCTCTATATACTCCTGTGTTCACCTTTAAAATCAATAAAATTAATGTGCCCACAAAGATGTCTTTGGGTGAGGACCCAAAAAAAATAAAAAATACCAAAAATAAATGCAACCATTTGTTATTAGTTAAATTATGAAGTCGACTATAAAAATACGAGCATTGCGTGTGCTGGGTATTTGGTTACAGGTCCATAAAAAATGTTATCCTAATGTTGAGGCCAGAGTTGGCCATTTTTGTTTGGGCTTTAATCAAAGAAAATGAATTTAAACGAAGCGACGCATAAAGTCCTCGAGCCATTTGCATAGCTGAACTGAACTGAAGCCGCTGTAGTGAAACGTTTTTTAAGTGAAAAAAAGGATGCGAATAGCAATAGATGGCAAAGCATAAAAAAGACGAGCACTCCAAATGTAAAGCATCTCAACGGGACAACAGTGAATGACGAGGGGGATAGCGGGGCGGGAGCCAAGTTGCTTTTTATTTGCGCGAGGATTTGTATAGCTGGAGAGGATAAGCGCTGTATCCGTTATCCTTTGTGTTTGCATGAATTTAATGCAATCTAAATATTTGTGGGAGTCTCTTCTTCTTTTGCTTCTACCACTCCTCCCGCTCTACCCCTCTTCGTTTCCACTATCTGATGCTCTGTTGTATTTTTTTTAGCAGTTCCCGGAGTATGCTTTATTTAAATGGATTTAGTTTCGGTTGCTTTGTGGTGTGAACAGGCGAACAACTTGATGTTTTAATGCCCTTTGAGATGAGCTAAAGCACAGCAAATCCTTATGCATAATACAACTAGTCAGAGTGAGACCTACGTAGTGGCAAACGACCAGGCAGTTAGTGGCTTAGATCTTGAACTGCTGCAGTTAATCCAAATTCTAAGTAGTACTTTCTGAGCATTTCATGGCTCTTAACTTTTATTTATTCTTTACAGTTGAAAAAGTAGCAAGTAGAAATTAAATGCAAAATTTAAATGAAAAAAGTTAATTGGAATTGTACACTTACTGTAACAAAAATTAGATACGTGCAATGAAACTCTATAAAGCTGAAGAACATTTCATCTTTAGGTTTGCTTTGTACTTAATATTTGCTAAATATTTGAAATATTTTGTTGTTCATCCAAAACTATAAAAATGAATGTAAATCAATTGCAATTACTATAAATTTTAATGTTTGATTTTCCAACAACTAAAATGAAATATTTCTGGGTAATTTTTTTTTAATCAGAACTCGACAGATTGCTATAAATAAACTGTACGCATAATGGTTTCCATGTTAATGAACTTATGTGTAAAACTCATAATTTTTTCTCAGATTAATGCCATATTACCTGGGCACGTGTGTGCGGCTTGAAAGCATTTCATTTTTGCAAATTTATTATTAATTCTGCCAATATGCCAAAATCTATTTTCTGTGAATTTTCAACATTTGCTTGGCTATTTATAGGCTGACATCTGGAATCAGGTAAAGTCTATAGACAGGTGGACGGATGGGGAGGGGAAGGGGGAGGTTTGTGTGCAAGGTGCTAATGTGTTGATATTTTGAATATGGCGCACGCCGGTCAAATTAGCTATCTAAAATTAAACTAAAGAAAAGCCAACATCATTCATCATACGTTCATAGAAATGCGCAGCAAATTTGCCCCCACAATGAGTAAAGACAATCAGACGATAAACATTTGACAAGGATATGCAGGATATGCGTATCAAACAAGGACTCAACTACGCTAAGCCATACCATACCATAAATATTTGTTTTTATTACCTTCTGGGGCGTGTCTCGCACATCTTTATCACTTCCATTCTTCCCCTCGCTGTGTCGCTTCCTCTCTGTTTGTCTCTGCGTGTGTTATGGCCATGTCATTTTCATTTAAATTGGTGTTTTCGCTGTAATAAAATGCTTAAATCTAGGTCCATATCTACGCATTCGTTATCCTTGACGCATGAAAATTGCAATATATTGTTTAAACGAGTGCACAATTTGATGCGACTGTTGCATGTATCACCACTGTCTGCTTTTGACCATAAATTTATTTGCCAACCAACACGCTACGGTCTGTGTCAAATGCAAGCACAAATCTTCAAGTGCCAGATGGACAGCAAAGAAAACGAAAACGAAAATGAAAATGAAATCAAAAACGAATTCGAACATGAATTTAATGACGTCGGTTTTATTGGCCATTTTGGCAAACAAAAAGGGCCGCATTTTGTTGCACTTTTGCTGCAATTTATTGTTTGTTGTTTGCATTAAATTTAGAATATTTTCACACTAATTATAATTACTATGTCAAGGCTGACGTTATTTTGGCACTGCCTGTCGTAGTGGCTGCAATTAGCAACAGTCGCTAAAATGTTGCCTATAAATAATTGTATGCACACGAGCTGCGAGTTTTACCAGCTGCCTCTGGGACTTCCCCTGCCGCCGCTGTGAGCCCCGGGGGAGGTGCCAGAAACGTATGCAGCAGCCAAATTGTTTTATTTGGCTGGCGCCAATGGGCCTAGCGGTTATTTATCTACCCAGTAAGGTGCAGGGCACTTGGGAACCGTAATAATAATAATAATAAAAATAATTTGGAATCTCTCCCTTATTGCAGTTCGTCGGCTGGGAGGAGGTGCCGCGTCCAAATACTCGAGCTGAAATTGTGCAGGCCATGCGTCGCATACGGGTGAGTAATCTGCAGTAATCTACTGTAATCTACATATTAAGCATACGCTGCGTATGCCAGCGTGTATAAGTTGCCATACCGCATGGCAGACAGTTTAAAGTATCATTTGCCTTCTGCTTGCTAACAATTAATGAAACTTTACTTTAAATTCCGTGTGCCGCCTAAAAGCCGGCAACACTTTAATATTTCGCCTCGCGCTGCTTTCAATGTCATGTGTCCTGATTACAGTTACATGCCACAGTTGAGCCAAAGCTACAACGCATCAGGCATGTTTATCTGCCACACCCCGTTGTCCCCCACACACATCAGTTTGGCCTGGTGGGCTCGTGCGTGAGTTGGCTTAAATATTGTTAGCAGCTACGACATGTTTATGTCTTTGTATGTGTGTGTGTGTGTGTGTGCGTGTATTAGCCTTGTCTGGCTTCAATTTGGGGCGCGGCTAATATGGCGCTTGTTATTGTCATGTCTTGCCATTAGAGGCAAACGTCAAAGGCAGCCAAATGTTAATTGAAAATTCGGCAATTTCCCCAGTTGAATACGTGACATAAATAACGTTGTCTCTCTCTCTATCTCTACTATATTTCTCTTTTAGTATGAGTGCAAAGTGCAGAATCTGAAGAAGCGTAAGGTGACCATACAGATATCGGTAAACGGCGTTCGTGTTGTGCTCAAGAAACGTCGACGAAAAGTAAGTCAAAGTCAGCATCCATCAATTGTCTGCTTGTAAACAAAACACATACCGAACACACTGACTGAATTGACATTTTGCTATTGTGTTGTTTTTGTTTAATTGACAGAAAAAGAACTGGACCAATGACCCCGAGGAAATCGAGTTGCTCAATCATCCCATCTATAGAATATTTTATGTGTCCCACGACAGCAGCGATCTCAAAATATTCAGCTACATAGCACGCGATGCCAGCACAGATACATTCAAGTGTTCTGTATTCAAAAGTCACAAAAAGGTAAGCAAATAATTCAAATGCATTATTTACATTATAAATTAAGTGCCTGTGTCGCATAAAATATTATTTTGATTGAGCCACATCGTGTCACTTGTATATTTTAATAACCGCACGGTTTTGATATAGTTACTACATTAACATGCCCCTTCCTCTCATCAACCCCTAATGTGTCTAGTGTAAATATAAACACAATTTGCACATGACATTTTGGCTGTCCTGTTTTTGCACAAAATCTTTTCTCGCATGCACAAATTTGGCTGTCATCCAGCCATGGGGGTGCTTGGAAAACTGTACGAAAAACTGAAAACGCAAATGAGCGCTAAATAAATAAATAAACGCGATGTGCACAAATGAACACTAACATTAGATGGAGTGTATATTATATGACACAGGTTTTTGTTAGATAATGATAAACTATGCTAATTTTAGCATAAGCTTTACGATTGCTATAAATCCACTTTGAAATCTGTTTATTCAAGACTTTTAATTAACTTTTGAATTCGAATGATCTTCAATTTAAAGCCGAAAATAATCTGATTCTAGTTGTAGTTTGTTGACAATGACTTTTCTGATCAAAATCATCTACAATTGTAAACGACAATTGACAGCCATTAGCATTCATCAGTGTCCAGCGGGAAGACACATCTCTCAGTCACATTACTTGGCATTAGAATCGAAATGTTCAACAGCAAATGTAAGATGTCTGTCTGTCTGTCCATCGCACTGACCGTCAGAGAGTGTGCCATATTTCCGTATTATGGCCAATGTCTGCTGTGCCAAAGCGAACGCGAATGCGAATGCGAATGCTCAACTCAGTTTGGCACATAAAATCGTGGCCAAAATTGTGGCAGCCGGCACTCAACGTCACTTTGCTTCCCGCCTCAGGTCTTGACCGCGACTTGGCAAATAAATAAATTGCTTTTACTTTGTAGTTGCTGCAGTAGCCGCAGAAATGCATTTACTTTGATTTGTTATGCACTGCGGTACATCGGACAACCAGCTGAAGATGTTATTATAGCCAGGCATGTATGTGTCTGTGTGTGTATGGGATTTGGAATTGGCCTTCAACTTTGCCTTTAGGCAATGTCAATTCTGGCATTTCTATTTTCGGCACTTATTTTCAATTATTGCTGGCATTTCGGTTGCGGGTTAAAATTCAGCCAGACGGCGCGACAACCTGTCGAATAGTCTGACAAGTGACATAGTAAATTAAGGCCAGGCCAGAGGAGAGCAGGGTAGAGGCAGGCGATGTGGTTGGCGCTAGAGCTTTTCTCACGTCTGCTGCACGTGTTGTAGCTTAGCAATTGCGTATACGCCGTGTACGTCAGTGGCAGCGGCAGCGTCCAATGACAATAAACAGCAGAAAGTGCAACGCAATTTGCACTTTGTACGAGAGCATTAGTATGGGATCGTCAGGATAATCAAAAAAAAAAATAAATAGCAGACAAAGTGTTGAAAGCGCTTGATTTATGGCTAAGCAGCCGCTGCCATAAGCAAACCTGCTAAATCACTGCGAAAAATTAAAAAATGAAAATGAAAAGGCACTTGCTGGTCTTTGTTTACTTCCGCGAAACACAAAGCAGTGACGTCACAACGTTGCATGGCCAAAGCAACAAATCGTATATCGCGTATACGCCATGTCGACGCCCAGAGGTAACGCAGCAGGCAATATACAATCGGCAATGGGCAACGAGCAAAACAAACGCAGCGTGTCGGCTGCCGAAAAGAGAAAAAAAAACAAACGGCCGCGTTAACAGCTGAGTGGCGAAAGCTTTTTGGTCAAAAGCGAAAGCTCCAATGAGCCGGCTAACTGGCGATCCATCACAGATCGCCATCGCCATCATTTTCTCGGCCATTGGCCATTTTCCAGTGCCTTTTCGACGGTGCGCCACAACAGTCGTGCGTTGAATGCTCAAACAAATATCTGAGAATCAAATTATGCAATGTGCAATTGTGTGTGTAAGTGTGTGCGAGTGCTAAAAGTGCAGTGAAGTGTAAAAAAAACTAAAAAATAACTTGGTAAAATTCAAGTGAATAAAATATAAATATTTTAAATGAAATTTCTGCCAGCTGAAAGCAAAAAACACATATACAAATGTGTCACAGGAATTAATTAAATAAATTCAGGCAATGGCATGTCAAATGCTTTAAACCACATATTTTGTTAGTCCATAGATCATCTGGGAAAAAGATGAAAATGAAAAACAGAAAGAAAATGTGAAACATACGCCAACAAAAGTGTTTGTCATGGGCTGACTGCTGACGCCATCAACAGGCGAGCCAATCAGTTAAGCAATAAAGGAAAAAAGAAAATCATCAAACACTAACAACAACAACAACAAATCATTAAATATGCTCTGTCAAAGAGAGCAGTGGTCAAATTAATTGCAGCACAAAAGGCACAAAACGTGTCGACAATACCTTGAGAGTCTTGTCCATAAATAAAATGATTAGGTCCATTTATGTTATAAACAATTTGTTAGACAAAAAACGAACGAACGCACTGACGCACTTTGCAACTTGTTTATGCATATTTATTACTCGTAAAAATGCCGCAATCCAACTTAATTTTCATTTCGAATTCGATTGCGATTTCCATCATCTTCAACTGCCCACGCATGGAATTCTTAATGAGGGGAATTGCCCACAGGTAGCAAAAAAGGCTTAAATAAATAAATAAATAATATGCTGTTGTTGATGGTTAATCAACACGTGATGTGCCTTGAGAAACTTGCTGGTATTTATGAATCTTTGCTCCATATTTATTTATAATACTTGGCCAGTAAATGTGGCGAAACTGATTGACTTTTGCCATAGCTGGGGTTTTCTTTCGTATATTTTGCCCTAAAATGGCAGCCGCCATCGGCAGTCGATTTCATTCTTTTCTTCTCGGCGCTCGGCGCTTGCCATGTTTTTGCATTTAAACCAAAATAGATCCATTATTTTAATAGCCTGCTCTAAAGTATTTCGAAAATCAAACAGGCCAAGCCATGCGAGGTGTGGGTTGTGTGTGCTGCAGTTTGTGTATAGAACAAAAAAAGTCTGCGCCTGAAGCACATATGTACATACGTGTATATATTATGTAGTATTTACCTACTCGTTTGTGTGTATGATTTAATGTAAATGAAATTTGTTGAGTGCGCTTTTTGGCATGACTAATGAAAAGTTAATTAGCAGCAGTGAAGGCTGCAAATGCAGTTTCAACCACGTGCGAAACATCCAGCTTACTGCTTGCCACATGTAGCAGTAACTGCAGCCACTGCTGTGGCCTTTGTGGTTGTACTGCTGGCTGTGGTTGCCGCACTGGCGTCGCCACTGGCAATGGCATTGCTACGACTTATGTTCGTAGTAAACACGCGGCATGTATTGCAAATGAAACTGGCAAATCGTTCGACTAGTGGCTACGCTCTAATAGCATTTCAGTTGTTATGCTGAACATTTCTGTAGTATTCCTCATGCCATGCCACATATTTAGCGGGTATTTGCCATTAAAATGCGGCACTAAAAAGTTCGAGCATCGAACCGTTTACATATGCGTCTCGGCTAACAGTGCGAGGAATCGGGAAGGGGGCGGGGGACAGAGTGCGTGGTGCAAAAGATTTTCTGTAAAATTTTCCCTTATGACAAAAGAAAAACGAAAAGGCGCAAAGCGAAAACAAGCAAAACAAACATGGAACTGGCAGCTTTGTTGGCTTTTGCAAAAGTCAAATGAAAATGGAAATTAAAAATCAAATAAATACATAAATATATATGTGTGTACAAACCGACCTGACTTGCTGGCAAAGTTTCGTTTTTTTTTTGTTTTTGTTTTTTAACGATCTTTTCCATGCACCATAAATATTAAAGTAGTTTTCCATCGAGCAATGCCAACGCACAAGTTTTATTTATTTAAGTTTCCATTTGATGTGGCAGCTGTAACTAAATGCAAATTGCCACACACTTTGAGCCAATTCACTAGAGTTTTCCTTTGCTTTTTATAGTTTTCAATTTGATTTATTGGCAATTGCGTCAGCACGAATTGAAGCAGCAATCAATCGACACCTTTAGCACCTTTTGCTACGTTGCGTATACGCAATGTTTGTTTAGCCAACAAACCGATACGGCTTTGCCAAGTTACGCGTGCGAGTTATCTCTGAGATATACAACATATGTAAATCATATATTTAAGTGCCGGCAATTTTGTAATTCGTTATGTCGGTTGTGCAAACAGCGAGTAATTCTGTCTGCGCTTGTCAAAATAATTCAAATTGATGTCTCGTTAATGTCATCTGACTTACTAGCTGTTAGTTGTTGTTGTCGCCCTACAAAGTGCTCTGCAGCACAATTAACATTGATGGACAAGCGAAAGAGTGTACAGCTTCAGCTTCACCACAGACTCTTGGCAACAGCAGCAGGCACTTTGAAAGATTCCCAAGAAAATGTCGAGCAAAATGATTTATGTTTAGCGCTGTCTATTATCATATAGCCAGCATTGTCGATGAGCTGAATTATAAATACTCTTTCCTTAATTACTGAATAAATCTATGTGTAAATAGCACAGTATATATATACTATATTGAATCCATAGGACTTTGTCAGCTTGAAAGTTAATTCCTACAATTCCTCTTATGGTAGAATGGTCAGATTACTTCTTCAAATTAGGGACTTTGGAAAATATATGATTTTTTATTTAAAATTATTATTGTACACTTTTAAATGGTGATATTAAACGAAGAGTCAGAACTAGTTGTTCTCCTTCCAAAAATGATTAGAGAGCAATTAAATTTAATGGCATTATTAAATTACCCTTTGCTAGAGTAAAATTGAAGGAATTTTGAAACCACTTAGTGCAGATTAGTTTTCCCTGAAATTCCAATTACTCTTACTATTTCAATTACCAAGCATAATTCCCGCAAAATGTTGAAATATGTGTTTTGTTGTGATGTATTGTGAGTAGACCTTCAAATGCTTGTCTTTGTGCCAGTCAAAATGCAATCAGCTGATTCATGCACATCAGCTCAACTGAGTTTTCAAACGAATGCAAATCATTCACTTTAGGATTTGATGTCTGACAATGATTAACCCAAACAAAAGTCCCAATAGATTGACAGCAGAACATGATAAACCAAAATGCAGCTGGCAGAAATTGTGCAAATGCAATTCGCAAAGAAAGTAAATAATTGAATGTGATCGAAATCGTTTATAAATAGGTAAAAAAAACAATTGAAAATAACTTGAGAATAAATTACTAAAATATTGAAAAGTGAAATTTGGAAATTGGAAAAACAAAAGAAAATGTATACTTGAACCGAAGGTGCGAAGAAAATGGCGCAAATGTGTGAACAACCTGGCCCAAGGAGCTGCCACAGTTATAGCCATAGCGAACAGACAGCAAAACAATTATGAAATTAATAGTCTCTTAATTGCCCCCGATTATTGAAAACAAATATTGGACGTTGAACCAATCGCATTGAACAGCATTGAACTCGAAGTGAACACGCGTGAGAAAATTAATTAAATAACAAAAAGAAAACAAAAACAAATCCCGCGAAAGAAGTGAAAAGTGTGTGGACAAGTCCCAAGTTATTCGACGACCTTCAACAGTTCATTGCACGCCCCGCAGCCTGGCCATGAAGCACGAGAAGAGTCTGGCTATGGCCGCCTCCCATGGCACGCCTCCCACGCAGAAGCGCGACAAGCATCGACAGCAGCCACATTTGATGGACTCGTCGATTGCACGCAGTCCCATCACCAAGGCCTTTGACTTTCTGCCCTGGCCACGCAGTCGCAGCAAAGCAGCTGCTGTCAGTGCAACATGCAGCAAAGTGGATCAAACGGATGCCGTGGGCGATAAGCCCGCCGAGGTGCATTATCACAGGAACATCTTCCGCAGTGGCGGCGGCTTGATACGCGACATGCTGGTGGGTGACAAGGACAAGCCGCAAAAGGATAAGCCACCGCAGTCCCCACTGTCGGTGGCCAAGAAGGCGCAGCGCAAACAGAAGCAGCTGGCACGCAACAAAAGCCTTGATATACGAGAGCTGATTGGTTGCGTGGAGAATGAGAATGAGCTGGCGCCCAGAGCATTGGCGCAGTCATCATCCTCGACGCGTTTCCTCGACGACACCTATATCGACAGCAAGCCTCGGCACATATTGTTTAACGACGAGGAGAATACAGTGTATCTCATACAGAAGGAACAGCCCGTGGCAGCGAGCAAAGCGCACAAGTCGCCGCCCACACATGCCACTCATGCCACCTCGTCCAACTCCAACTCTTGCAATGGCGATGTGCTAAAGGCGCGACTCAAGTTCAAGCGGTTGCCCAGCGACCATTACGAGGCCTCGCCGGAAGCGTTGCGTCGTGCCCACCAACTGTATCAGCGCTCCGAGCAGCGACACATGTTGCAGCGCCGCAAGAGTCTCAGTGACTCGCATTACGAGCAGCAGAGCAGCTCGAGTTTGAGCAGTGGCGGCAGCGCTGGCAGCGGCGGTGGCGGAAATGCTGCAATATTGAGTGGCAATGCCGGTGGCATTATGCTGGAGCGACCCAAGACAGATAAGCCGCGCAAGAAGCTCTCGTTTCGTGAGCCCATCGAGGCGGGTCTGTCACCTGTCGTTGTTTCCATGTCGGCATCAGTGCTCATGGAGCAGCGACAGGAGCAGCGGCAGGAGCGACAACGACGTCGCAGTTCGCCACTGGAGCGCACATTGACGGGGCAGGGCCAGGGACAGGGGCATGGGTCGGTGGATTGTGATAATTTATGCAATAATCGCACAAAGGATGCAATTTCCTGCGCCAGTGCGGCAAGTGATCCTGAGGTGGGTACGCCTCGCTACGGGGCGTATACGTAATTTGCTTTTGTTTTTGCTACTAGAGCTGCTGATGGCTTGCCTGACTTAATTGCTTGCTGTGCGGATTAATATTAATTGTTTTGTTACTCACTCACTTATGTACATGTATATAACAATATCTCCTACCATCTGCTCGTCTCTCTTTGCAGTCTCAGGCCATGCGCATTGTGCGCACCGTCGGACAAGCCTTTGAAGTGTGCCACAAATTTAATCTTCATAAGAATTCCCTGGAGCCCAATGACGAACGCTCCGATGTCTCATCGTCGGAGCTGCTCGATGTGGAGCAAATCAGCGAACAGCAGCTGAGCGATGATGGCGGCCTCTGTGTGCTGGCCAGCGAGACGCCAAAGAAAGGTAAGTTAGCACTGGATACAAAGATATACAAAGATGTCGTATGATAAGCCTGCTTGGTCCCTTCCGCATATCATTCGCCCACTCGCTGGGTCGTTGCTCGCAATAAATATGTACATACTTATAGTATACGACAAGCTGTCATTGATGCCAATGCTGATGCTGACTTTGCTGTTCTCCGAGTCGATAGCTGGCCACTTGTGGTTTGCCACTCCATGCACTCTTGGACACGTCGACATTGCATTAGTTTTGCCATTGGGTTGCAGTTGTGCCACAGCAATGCAAATTTCGTGCTGTTTAATTTTGAATTCAGTTCAGTTCGATGCAAAACGAGTCAAAAATTTGCATTTAAATTGCATTTTACAGGCAAAAGTTAAGCGAGAAGGGCTGGTGACATTTAAATAATGGCACATTAAAGAATTTAAGCAAACAGGGAAATAAAACAAATTAATACAAAAACCAACAAATATCCAAAAATTATAAAACATTGTAAGCGTGTGGGGCAAGAGGAAGAAGGCACTTCAGTTCGCCACGTATTGCCTTCATTTTCCAATCATCTTCGAGCTGCTATTCACAATTTTCAGGCACTTTGACGTCATCAACGCTACGTCGATGCTGCCAAAAAGCCAAGAAGCGGCACAAGTCGAACAACCGAACAGAAAAGAAAAAAAAAAGTCAAAACCAAACAGAAAGAAATATTTCAATTTCATCTTTTCGCCCTCTTCGCTACCACTTCTGCCCCCTCCCCCACCAGCTTTCCGTGATACGTCTAAAACAAGCGTACGACATCATTCGCTGAAAATTCGCGGAAAATAGCTAATATATTCAAGTATCTCGAGTATGAGTCTTTCGAGTGGCGACGACTAGACGGACAGATAGCTAGACAGACAGCCGGATGGATTATAGGCATATTGTATTGCCCCCTGTTACCGGGGCCTTTATCATCCTACACTTGTAATACAAAACCGAAACTTTCTCACCAGGTTACTTCTTCACACAAAGCATGCAGAACTCACGTGTCCCTTTGCATGTGGGCGTGGCTGCAATGGGGGCGGCAGTCGACTTTCAGCATTCATTATTTGGCATAGCCAAGACAGTCGTGTGCCAAAAATAATAATTAATATATTTATTTGCTTCCAAGAAGCATCACAAATTGTGTTGCTCTCTATATATGGTCGTGCAATTATAAATACTCTGCATTGCAATATTTACTTTGCATTATTGCTGGGTATTTTATAGTCGTCTCTTTGCGGGCAACGCGTATTTGGCTTGTTAATATTCATATTTGTGCAGGCGTCTGTTGACTTTTTAAAAAATTATTTTCGCTTAGCTGCTGTGTATTGTGGGCTGTTCAATGTGGGATGTTGCTCGTTGCCTTATGAGCAACAGATGCTGCCTTTATGTCTATGCTGAAAGATGGCATATACAGATAGAGTAATAAAACCTAATAATATTGCCGAGAGATTGAATAAAGAGGCAAGGGAGCCTGTTGTCCGGGACAAGGTCTTGACTACTAATGCTTGCCTAAGGTGTAGCTTAGTGACAGCTTAAAAGTATGCTATAGTTTTGTGTGGAATTAAAGTTAAAAATTTTTTTAAAACTGTGCCGAAATTAAAGTGCTGAAAAGTGTCGCGCTGTCACTTTTCTTGACAAACTTTCTGCCATGTTAATTAGTTGTTTTATAGCTTGTACTAATTGTTCGCCGCTGACTTGCAGCTGTTGAGGTCCATCTTGCGAGGAGAACTAAATTTAAATGGCATGCTTAGACATTTAGTCTTGCGCTCAATTGGCAATTAGGTCATTTCGATTGTAAACTTTGTTGAATCAACGTACGCAAATAGTTGGGAAACATGTGCATAACATACGTAATTAGTTGTAGTCATGTACTTAGCCTTGTATGGCTAAATCGAACGAGTGAGTGGCAGAAATTAGTTATATGAACAATTAAATGCCGTAAATTAATTTCGCTGCTAAAAGAACATTTTTGAAATGTTTTTAAGTGAAGCATTACGCAGTTATTAGTCTCAGTTGTAGCCTCAGTCTCAGGTGTGACGTGAGCGCTAAATTGCTGAAATGTTTCATAGGATCTTTGCGTTCTCTTCCCCTCTCTATATTTTGTTAGTTTTACGACTTCTCACCTCGTCGCTGGCCACTTTTCATTTACACGAGCAGAGCAGATGAAAATTAAATTTCAATTTTTGTGGCGAACTGAAATTGTTGAAATATTTGCACACAAATCAAATAACAAGCGAGCAAAATCTAAAATAAACATTGCAATCAAGTATGCAGGACCCTTGGTCAGGGGGTGGAATAGGTGGTAGGGGTAAGGGTTGGTGTGAAGGCACCAGCGGGGTGTGTATAATTATATCATTATTTATTGTATACCTAGCATAATCAAAACAAATATTGAAATCAAGCTGCTGTAATTAAGTGGAAATTAAGTGCAAAAAAGCATAGCCAAGGCACAGCAGCTGTGTGAGAGTGGTGTCTGTGTGAGGGTGTGTGTGTAGAAGTGCGACCTTGACAAATGGTTAACTTGGGTGGTCGACAGCCTGTTCGGCCTATTTACACGCTCCAGTTGCTGTTGTCCACTAAATGTGTAACCACTCTGTGCTTATTTATAGATCACTTGGCCATAACGCCCGATTTGAACCACACGCAACCACAGCGACCTAACCACTTGGAGCTGCTGCCAACACAGTCCAGTCTACGTAAATCGACCAACCTGCTGGTGAGTAAAATCCCCCAGTGCCCCATTGAATTAAATCCAATCCCCAGATAATCTATAATACTTATTAAATACTTATCAGCAAATTAAATACAAAAATACAACATTGGCCCATTGGCAATTAAAATGCCATAAAGATGAGCACAAAGTAAAAACCATTAGAGTACGAGTCTGTATTTCGTTTAGCTCATTTCTATAAATTCACATTCAAAAATAACAAATACTTTGTTTATCCAACTAAAAACAAAGGCGTAAACAGTAAAATAACATTTGAGAGCGGTTTATTTAAAGCAATTTTTAACCCCATTTCAACCGCGTGACCATATAAAAATTGATTATGAATTTAATATAAATAAACAATCAAGGCTATAGTAATTAAATAAATATTTGCAAAATAAATATAAACAAGTATTTCATAGAATGGTGTGTTGAGTATTTGCTAAATAAATACCCAAATAATAAAAAAAGCCAATGAATAAATTTTAAATACTTTCAATGAATTAATATTTATTTTGAATTTTTATATTTATATTTATATTAAAATATATAAATATTTACAATACTCAACTGCATTTTCTATAAATTTGGTATAGTCTTACAAACAAGTAAAACTAAAACAACAGCAAGAACAATTAATTTTTTTTTAAAAATAAATATATGGTTAAATAAATTCAACAACAGGTTTTCTTAGAATCAAATGCAGTCTATATACATTCAATAACTTTTCATAAATAAATACAACTGTAAACTAATGTAGGCGCCATTCATTTTATTTTTAAAACAAATATAAACAAATTTAGAACAAATTGTCTGGAATTTCTGATCAGATCTGCTTGCATAGTCGCACACAGTTCATTAAAGTCGGACGCATATGAGCCATAAGTTAAATAAATTATAAATATTGCACTACCTTAAGGTTTTATTTTTGGAACTCAAAACAAAAATGAATTTATTCACGTAACTTTAGTTTATTCAAGTGTGAAGTAGTATAAACTATCAATTAAATATTTGAATTATTTGATTTTTCTGATCTCCGCAGTGCGATGTGGAGGACAAGTCGCCTGGGTCGCCTTCATCGCCGCGCACTGAGATCACACAGCTGAAGGATCAGATGGAGGCGCAGGCACAACAGACGCGTCAGGCACTGGCGCAATTGATGCTGGTGCGAGAGCAGCTCATCTCGGAGACAAATGCGCGCATCGAGGCGCAGGTAAATTACTGAAACTGTCAACTGTTTGGTTACCATATTGACTCACTTGCTCCCATTCCCCTCCTACCCTCCTAGGCGCGCACACAGCAGCTGCTGCAGCAGAATCGGGAGCTGCTCGAGCATTTGGCCTCGCTGGGCGCTTACAATGAACAGCAGACCGCAGGGCTGACCTCAGCGAATATTGGCATGGCACCACAGGTGAGTCCCACTCCAGTTAACTGAACAATTTATGTTGTTTGCCCTCCTCTCTGCGATAAACAAATTGCGCTTTGATTTATGCCTTCATAATTTTGTTGCCTTTATTGTAAAAAGAATCGAATTCGGATTCGGATTCAGATTCAGATTCGAATAGAAGAAATCAAAATATTTGCATTGCATGTTTATTATACTTTTTGCTGCCCGTCGAGTTTTCATATTGCGTTTTCGTTTGCACGTTTCTCACTTAACTCTCTGTTTGTTTGTTTGTTTGCTGTTCGTATTGTTGTTCATTAATTGAGTTAAGCCGCAGTGTTATTGACTTGAGAATACCCTTTCCAACAGCAGCAGCAGCAATCGCAGCTGCAGTTGCTGTTACAGGCGACCAGCAACAACAACAATTTGGCCACAATCAATCAACAGATTAACAATCTGGGCAACATCAATCAGCAGCTGACCTCGCTAAGCCATCAACTCAGCGGCCTCAATCAGCAGAGCCAGAATCTCCAGAATCTACAGAGTCTGCAGCAGTCATCCTCTGCAGCCTCTTCCCCACAGCAACAGGCACAATTGACGCCACCAACGCCGCCATTGACAGGAGGTGGCGCTAGCGGTAGTGGTACCTATTCCTCGATAAGTCAGCTGCAAAGCATCAGCAATCAGCTGCAGCAACAGCAGCAGCAGGATGCCCTCTCCAAGGATCTGTTTCAGGTCAATCAGGAGCTGCTTAATCGCCTGCAGGCGCTGAACCTTAATGCCAATGCAACGCAATCTCAACAACAGCCACAGCAGACGGCATCGGCATCGCCCCACAACTCGTACTTCTTTGTCAATCCGTTGTCCTGCACACCAGCCACGCCCACAACCCTGGGCAGTAACAACAACAACAACAATAATGCAGCGAATGCATTCAACTTTCTGGCCTCACCAGCTGGTCTCAATGCAGGCGCCTTGACACCATCGCCGCTGGGCACGCTGAATCGCAACTCATTCACTGGCAGCTCCTCGCTGAACGAGGAGTTGCGCTTGAGCATCGAACAGAACCTTAATAATCTGGAGGAGCAACTCAAGGTGGCCGTATCGAATGGCAATCTCGCTGGCTTGGCTTGTGGCGGCAGTTCGACGGGCACCAGAGACACGAGCCGCAGCTCCTCCACATTGGACTCGCCATCGTCGCCTCGACAACGCAGCAGCAACAACAATCTGAGTCCTGGCAGTAGCACCCAGAGCAATAACACCAATAACAACAACAATAACAACCACAATTCAAGGGACACACGCTTCAATACGGTCTTACTGCGCGTGACCGACGAGGCGGGACACCAGCGCAAGCTGTCGGCCACGCCCAGCTTCATCACGCGCAGCACCAGCGAGAAGGTGCCAAACCGCAGCCAGATGATGAGCCAGGTGCAGCGAACAACCTGGGCCAGGCACACCACCAAGTGAGAGTGCCAAAGGATCAACTCTTGAATTATGAATAGTCAGTTAAGCTAGGTTGCAAGTGAGTGAATGAGTGTGTGTGCGAGAGCGAGTGCGAGTCTGAGTGCATGTGAATGAGTATGAGTAACAGTATTAAATAATAGCGCAAATTTCGTTATAGTTTGCATTTTAAGTTGTTGGCAGAACTCTCTAGTCATGCGAAAGTATTTTTCAAAACCAAATATTATCTAAAGGATATAAACTGCAGCATATCACAACATAAATAAAAAATAAAAACTCCCAAAAAAAGGAAAAAACTATGGGAAAAAAAGTATTTTCTCTCCTCTTAAAGTGTCAAAGTGTATAGTTGTTAAGCCCCATAAAACCTATATATATATATTTAGTTAAAAACTATTTTGTAAATTGTTGTTATTTAATGTAAATCTTCCAGAATTGATTGCTCAAAAAATGCATAGCCAAATCAGAAATCAGAAAATAAATGATATGTCTGATTATCAACAATCATTAAATAAACAAAAACTAATTAGTTGCAGCAACTCTTAAATGTACGCATATATTATAAACTATTATTTATTAAGCTACCAAACAACAATACACACAAGCAACAACCACAGCAAACAGCAATAAAAATTAAATGCATATAAATAGTCAAAAAAGAGAACCGCATCTATTAAAGCAATATATAATCATTATGTTTCGTACTCTGGCAGTCATTTGCACTTTACGCAACATTGAACAATTTTCCTAATGAGTTTTCAGCTGTAACACCAACGGCAAAGACAGAAATGAATGCATACTTTCGCGCGCAGTGCAAATTGTCAGCCAAAGGGAAAGAAAAAACGTGCTGCATACTTTTGCGCGCATTTGTATTACGCATACGCCACGTCTGGATAATGAACGGCCGAACAGGCAGTGCATAAATTTGGCGTGTTAAATGAAAAACGATGGCAAGCTGAAAGTGCACGAAAAAAGTACAAGTGTCACACTGTCTACTCCCCGCTACCCTATCTATTTATGGCTATCTGGCTCCCACTCTCTTGGTGTTGGTGGACAGCAATTTGGGCACATAACTCATTTGCATAAATTTACACACTGACTTTTTTTTCTCGCTTTGTTTATGCTCATTTTCACAGCTCTCGTCGACGGCTAAAGTGGCTCGATGGTTTCAACAGCTGCCGTGGCATACTGCCTCATTGTCTCGACCCGAAAGCGGCTTCGTTTCCGGCGACTCGCGCTCTGAAAAGTATCAGGAGGATCATTTCTATGGCGGCATGGCGGTAAAGGAAACGGATGATTTATGCGATGAATTTCTTCTCGTCGAGGGTAGCAGCACCATTTGGACCAAGTTGAGCGCCAAAAAACGTCGTAAATTGCTTGGCATGCGTTTGGGCAAAGTGACAACATTTTAACTCAAGCTCCCAACCCAATTAGATCCCCAATCTCCAAAAACCACTACCAACCGTAATGTGTGCGTTTATTAGCTGTTAAGTGAGTATTTTTTAGGCATAGCCCTAAGCAATAGCAATGGCAATTTTTGAGCCAGCTACAAGAGAATAGATAAGTAGTTACTGCTATCGTATAGGTTAGCTAATATGAAAATCAATAGACTAAATGACCAAATTAACCCAAACGAACGACATGCTCATTGAAATGCCATGAACACACACACTCACATCAACACTCAAGCTCACATAGGTAGAAGAGATAAAAGCGAAGAGAAAAGACAAGAATAAGCGTAGACATAAGTCAATTAGCGGGCATAATGCTTAAGCTCAATGTGTATTTAAGTATTAATAAACTAAGTGAAAGTATTTCGCATGTAAGACACATCGCCAGGCAGGCAATTCATTAGGTGGACAAACAGGTCGCATTTATCATACGCCTCGTAGCACGAACGAAACAAGTAGGAAACATAATAAAAGCCCTTCCAATTGCTGCTTAACTTGGCCAACTTTTCACGTTTGAGAAAAACTGGTTATTAAGCTAAGCAAACATGCACACACTCAGCCACACACAGAGAAACACACACATGCGTAGGAAAAGAAATGGAGTATGGTAAAAATGCTGCAGCTTCCTTGCGGATTTGACTTTGCTGGAAAAATATATGGCAAAGCAAATAAGCCAAGGCAGTAACAAGGACATACACCACTTACCCCAACCACATTGCGGAGGGTGTGTGCACGCAAATGTTTGTTATTCATAAATTTTTCAGCATCAAGCATTTTATGCATAAATCGATGCCACTTTTATGTGGCCGCCTTTTGTGTGTGCTGCTGCGAGTATTTTCGGGGAGTTACTCTATAAATTTATTGCAGCTGCCGCAACATACATACACACCGAGTTGCCTGCGGGCATACGTGGCGTATAAGTGATTACCACACTGTGAGTGGTTTGAGTGGTTTTAAGGGAACTTCACAACCAGGTAGTTAGTTTAAAATTTAAACAGTTTGCACATGCGATAGTTTTTCAATAAATGTAATCAATTAAACTAGTTGATAACCAGACGATTTTCCTAACGATTTTAAGGCATTTTTTCACATTTAGTTAAAATACAATTTAATAAGCAAAATTCGTATTCAAATTAAAATAGTGTACGTAATGGTTTTAGTTAATTTATGCAACAATTTTTGAGACTGAAACTGAAATTTGTACTAAGCATAAATCGTGAGAAAGAGAGAGACAGGAAAACATGCGCACACACACACGTCACACACACACGCACAAACACACACATTCCATGAGCATTTTTTGCTAAAAGCTATTTAATATTAGATTAATTCTATTTTATGTTATTAAGTTCAGACAACAAAATAAAGTGAATAATAAAAATAAAATGCACATGCAGTTTTAAGTGCCAGATGCAGGCGATTGTTGTCGCTGCTGTACACTTTGGTGTTCAATTAATTTAACGTGCTTCGCATGTAATGGCGAACAGCATTGCAGCAGGACGAGCCAGGACATGCGAATCCACACAGCAAGTGGGCTTGGCTGACTAGGCCAGCAGACATGGAACGAGGGCGTCGTGGAAATGGGCGTGTGTTAGCGAGTGTATCGCATATTGAAAATTAGAAAACAAACCCAAGGCAACTCTCGTGTGCGGTCATAATTACCAGGACAGCGCAACTACAATACAGCTACAACAGCAACTACAACAAACAGCAGAAGCGAGCAAAGCGCACTAATGGAGCGTTGAGCAAATGAAAAATGAAAAACCCGCGACATGCGATATTTTTATTCGGGCTCTTCTCTTTTTTTTGACACATTTTGGGGCAGAGGCCACGACATAATTACATAAAGCTAAAAGGCATGTAAATATAGTCCACTACTATTGGTCTGACCCTGAAAACAGGAAGTTAGTCCACGTTACACATACGCACAGTGTGCACATGAACATCAACAGCAATAGCAACATCAACATCAACATGTAAGCTATGTGACAGCAACAAGAAACAGTTGAAAGTGCCCGCGTGTCCTGTGCTCCTTCTGTCACCTCGTGAACGTCATTCACTTTCACACTCGCACTCACATTTCGCATTTCACATTCATATTCACTTTCACATTCACATTTATTGCGTGGCTCCGGCGCCAACATTCAACGTCAGCGTCGACGCGTTTAATTCACATTTTATTTACGCTTTTGTTGCTGCTGTCGCTGACTAGTCGCGTAATTGTTGCTTCTTTGCCCAGGACATGGATACACTCGCCTAGTACGTTCGCGTTGGCGCTGCACAGCGGACGTGTGCTCGGCTCCCAGCTTAGCTCAATTCAACTCAACTCAGCCCAACTAAATTGTCTCTCTGGTCGAGCGATGCAAACGAACGAGTCGGGCGAAAATGTGGATCCAATGGCGGAGTCCGCGGATTCCATGCGCAGCACACCAGCCGCTGTGCCGCGTCGTCCCAAGCCGGGCATATTGCGGCTGGACATCAGCAAGCCACGGCGTTCATCAGGTGGTTCTGTGGACTTTCGATGCGTGAGTGTTGCGGCTGGAGCTGGTGGGGGAGCTGGATATGGAAGCGGTAGTGGCAGTGGAAATGGTGGCGCCAACAGTGCCACAGGCGCCAACAGTGAGGTAAGTGAGCATGATTTACTGGGCACCAGGGAGTGCTTACGATTTGCTCGCCACACACGTGCAGCACGAGGTAGCAAGTGGCCAGCAACAAGCGCAGCTGCCGCAAAAACCAAAAAACCAATACCCACAAACAAGCAGCACCTGGTCAAGCCAGGGGCAGCAAACAGATCAAAACGTTAGCAAGTCGTTTAGAAAATTTAGAAATATGTTGCGAACAGCGTGCTATGGACAAGTCGACGAGAGCATACTCTAGACAGTTTGACATTTACTCGGCCAGTTAACTAATGAAATAAAACACCGAAGTCATCGCACAATTCTCGGAATCAATTAACCTCTAACTACGCTATGTGACTTCTAGACAGCTCACAATTAATAGACTGTTTGCGGGCTTATATTTCTGATGAAATCATAAGTATATATTGCAGAAAGCACTACTCTTTGCTGGCCCTTTCATTTCAATACCTTTTCGTTATAGAATACTATCTATGTATAATTTAAATTGTTCACACTACAAGTACATTTGCGACTACTTATTTCTGACTCACTGAAAGACCTTTTAAAGGACATGTAGTACTATAATGTGGTCTTTCCAAATTACCTCTTATTTTGCTTTATAGAGAAAAAAGATCCCTAGGCGACTAATAAATGAGACATGGAAATCATGAGTATAGACATGTGTAGCTTAGAGATCTGTTAAAAACAATCTTAAACGAATTTTAATTACACAATATCACGCTCCCCACAGAGTATAGAATTTTATGAATTAGATGTATAATTCATCAATAAAATTTGCTGCGACAAACTTCTTATAAAGATTTCAATATACACTCGCTTAAAGACACTTCCAAAGTCATATATGTATAACTTGCAACTAGTTGCCGCCAAATTCACAGTTCTCAAATGAATACCCTGGAGAGCTGATTAGGTAGCTTCTAAAAATGGAACTGCTTCTTGGAAATCATAGCTTCGCTTCGCTCATGTATCCTTTAAACGGCATATATAAAACTAAAGCGGAGTCATCAACGCAGCGCATGCAGATGGACAGTTAGACCGCACCCAAGTACGGCGTCATTAAGTCATAAAGCTAATGGGAAATCTCAGCAAACTGGGCAGCACTTGACAGCTCCATAAGTGGGTCAAGTAAGCATACAACAAAAAGAACAACACGTAATTTTGTTGCGTTTGACACAGAGCCGAATAAAACTTACAAATAAAACTACCCAAAAAATTACTGCAACGACACATAAAACTGAAATCTGATGAAGTAGAACGACATGGATTACGAGAAGAAAATAAAAGTGGCCGTTGATGAAACAACATCAATACGTTTCCTTACGGGCAGCAGTTATGAGGGCTCCTGGAAAGAGGCAGTGCATATGATGGATGGCTTTGGTAGCTATCGGTTCCCAGATGGCAGCGAGTATCGCGGCAGATTTGTTAATGGTAAATTCCATGGCTTTGGTCAGCTGAAGCTGGCCCAGCCGTATCGTTTCACCATTAAGGGAGAGTTCGAGGATGGCAAACTTGTCAACATTGAGGACATGTGGTTCAACGATGGCCTCCATGTCGTTGGTACATTTAAAAATGGCGAATTTCTCTGCGATGATTGGAACTATTTGACGCCACAAGATCGTCGCTATAAGTCCGAACACTTCTATGGTCAGCAGCCGGTGGGACCCACGTCCTATTTGACAAACAGCCTTATAGCGCGCAATGTGCCCGATGGTTGCTACGATGTCGAGGAAGGCATCTTCAATGCCAGGACCGGTTGGCTAATGGACAGGCCACCACCTTTCTCGAAAACGGTCTATGTCAGTTGTCCGAAGGAGCGCGAGTGGATTAAGCGAAATTGTCGTAGTGCACACAAGGATCACGTGATTGAACCACAGCCTGACTTTTGTCGTCAAATTATTCGCAATAATCTGGCCACGGAGGAAGATCAATTGAACGTGATTAAGCTTTATGCACCCAACAGGAAAGTAGATCGAGAACGTTACTTTCCCAAATTGTTCAAAGAGAAATCGCAACCTAATCGAGAAACTGCAGACTTTCTGTTTGCTGCAAATCGACCGAAAAATGCGCCCCAAACGCTCACCGAGCTGTGCATACGAAGACACTATGAGAAGGAACAAAAGGACACTGAGGAGTTCACTAAACGGTGGCAACTTAATCGTCGCGGTGAATCAATGCCACCTCTGGCCAGAGCTCGCCAGTGGACCAGCAGCTCGGATCCAGACAATGCAGAATCGGGAGCCACACAAAGCATATCCGAGAATAAATCGGATGTGTCGCTAATTGAGAATGTTAAAGAAAAGTTTGACAATGCTTATTGGATGTCTCAAAAGAAACCTGCAGGAAGCCTTTTTGTGGTTCAATCGAATATGAAGCGTCCATCCAGCTATTTGGACATAAATGGTTCCCTGTTCCAGCTGTAGATTATTTCGGCCTCCAATATATATATCAAATTCTTGTGTTGATTAGATTAGATTGTGCAACAGGTTGACGGACTTGTTGCTTTATTATTTAAAGTAGAATTAAATGTCAAAAGTTGAGACAATTTCATGCAGCTTTTCTCTAGCTTGGACATAAATCGTTAGAAGATTAGGCCAGCCTAAGAATTTAAGAAAATAAATTACATTAAATGTGAAATATTTTTAAATCGAACCACAATAAATGGAAAATATGCATGTTTAAAGTTGAATCCATTTTATGCAACTTTATTATGTGCTTTCGCCAATGAAATGGTGAACCACTTTTATGCAAATACTGTTTACTTGTAAAAGAAAATTCATTTTGAAAATCACATATGTGAAGATAATTTGCATGTTATTGTTATTATTTGCAATATTCATAAAATTCTTAACCGCTTAAATGAAACAAAAAATTAGCAATATTGTTATTGTAAAGTGTGGTTTGAATTCATTGATTTTTATCACTTCAATAATAGTGGATTTTGATTGATTTTAAAATATTAGTATTTGGCAATCAGTGGCTGCTTACCATTGCATATAGTCGATATTGCAATTTAATATTATTTATCTAACTTAAGACTTTAATTATCGTTAAATTATACCATAGTTTTTAATAGTCTCCTCCTAAGCTGTAAGTTCTGTATGTATCAGAGTAGTCCGATTAGATTTTTTATTATTTATTCCAGTTTCCTCATTATTGAGTTGCCCAAAAATATATTAATTTATATTCTTTACGTTTATATATTACATTTACGTTTGTCTGCGAGATGCCACAGCCAAGAGCAAAACCAAGACAAGCGTTTTTCTTTCCAACAGGCAGCAAGTTCTATGGCCAAATGGATGGTAAAACGATGCAGTCTTACGGCGCATATAAGTGGCCAGATGGTAGCATGTATTATGGCAACTTTTGCGATAGCAAGTTCCATGGCGATGGCACAATTGAGATGCCGGCACCTTATTCCATAATCTTCAAAGTGTTGCATCATCATGGAAAATTGATGGAGATCTACAACATAGCCTTTGCCGACAATTTGAAAGTTGACTTTGAATGCGACGGGGACACGGTTACTTTTGACAGCTGGGATTATTGTACGGCTGAAGATCGTCGATTTAATGATGAGCGCCAAGGTCCAATGGAGGCGGTAGGTCCTTTCAAGTATAAAAGCTGGGAAGGACCTAAACCGCCGCCATTGGGTCACAATATGTTCGATCTCGGCATGTTCGGCAAGTACAAACATCTTGGCTGCGTTACACATGTGCCAAGTCATATATCTCCCAAGACAAAGTTCTATTTGGGCTGCCCCGAAGCACGTGCCTGGATAGAAAACAATTGTCGCCATGGTAAGCTCAATGGAGTACAACTAGACCCTGAGGTGTTGGCGCAGTTTAGGCGACAAATTATATGCAATAATCTGGAAAATTCCAAAGAAATGGGCGCCTCGATGGAACTCAAGACCAGACTGCATAGTCCAGCAAGCAGCGAGTGCTCAGAGAGCTTAAGCTTGGTCAGCACCTTGGATAGCAGCACTTCGTTGTTGAACAACTCGACATCATCGTTGGAAATGGAGGAAAGCAGTGGACGGAAATGAAAAACCAACTGCTTCAAATACAAAACTATTGATCGATCGAGGTTGCTTCGCTTAACTAATGTTCTATGCGATTAACCCAAATTCCTCAGTGTCTGTCAAATGTGAATTAATTTTTTGTATTTTTGGGTCAAAGCCATATACAAAAATATATTGCATAGCCCAAGGCGTGTTTGAGTGTTAGATTTATGGCAAACAAAGCAACACCTTAAAACTGCAATCGAACATGGAAATCCACTTAAAAGCCATATGTGTTGTGTGCTGCTCATTTTGTGGGTGTGGCAATTGGGTCAGCCCCAAACTCACGCCTTGCCCACCTTCGTCATCTCATCTCTGCTCTCGCGTCTGTTGTCTCTCAGTTGCAACTGTCACAGCGGCTAATGAACCCATAAAAAGCCAGCAAATTATGCTACACGTGCGACATGATTTCGATTTGACTGTAAGCAGCGAGGGGGAAGAGTAGGAAAGGAGCGGGGTGCTCAGACAACGCATAACACGCACAGATAAATTTTGACGTTAATTAAAAAGGCAGGGAAAAAAAAGAAGGCGGACTGAACTTCATTTAATTAAAAGGCCAGTTCGCCGAACTAAACGCTGGTGAAATCTGGAAAAAAGCCGAAAGTGAAAAGGGAAAGCGATAGTGAAAGCGACAGCGACAGGGACAACGAAGCACAAAACACAGCTGAAAGCGCTAAAATTTATATGAAAACATATTTCAATAGTGGGCGCGGAAAATGTCCAAGTATGCGTGCGAATATGTGTGTGTGTGTATGTGTGTTTTTGTTGCTATTGTAATTTTGCGATTTTCTTTATCAACCCTTGCATGTTTGATTTTCATTTACATGCCAGTAGCCAGTGGTCAGTGGCCAGTTGGCTAGCCAAGAATACAACGTGACTCAATCCTGCCGCACACACACACACTCACACAATCACAACCATCTAAATGAACATTCAATGTCCTGTGCTGTCCTGGAACTCCTTGTGCTGTTAGTTACGCCCGGTCCGGCATGGCACGGCGTTGTTGTTATCACATGCCGCTGGCGATTTTAACGCTCATTCGTCTTCGTTTCAACTGGGCGAGGAAGTCAACGAGTGGTCAGTCACCTGCCGCCCCTCTGTCCCGTCCTTCCCCCTCAACTGCTCCTACCTCAAGGCCCGGGCGCGTGTCTATGTAAATTCCTTAACGTTCACGCTCTTCGCATGTGTGTGTGTTTTGGGCACGTTTTGGCTTTGATAAGTCCGAGTTCCAGTCCTGGCTCTGCTTCTGGGTGGGGTTTCGGTTTGGGTCTTTGCGCTTCATTCATATTCATTCATTATTAGAAAAAATTTAACTTGTCGCAGGCGTGCGGGTGTGTGTTGTCCTTTTGAATGTCCTGTGTGTGGCCTGGCCGCTTTGACCAGCTCGCTAAGCCGTTCAGTCTGCGCATAAAGCTGCTCCAAAGCGTTACGACGGCACAACAAACAGACAAAAGCAGAACTCTAAGAGACTTGAGCGAATACTTATTAAAAATAAATATATAACTAACTAATAATATATTTTATATTTACTATAAATAATATAATTAAAGTGATTGCAAGAGTATTATAATTATAAATTATTTATAGTGTGTGATTAAAATATAGAAAATAGCATTAAGCGCATAGATCATAATTAAAGTTGAATAACTCGTAGAACAACTCGGGCGTCACCTCACCACATCAATTATCCGTGACCTGGGCACCGCCATGCGACTTGGATGGTAAGGACAAAGGAGGCTGGCAGATGCAGAGCAGTGCCGACGAGCGCAGAGAATACTATCGAGGACAAAAAGGACGCAGGTAAGCGGGTAAAATTGCAAAACGTTTTCCAAATTACTTTTTTCATTTTAAACATCGAGTTTGCCTTTAACACATAAATCACATGCTCGCAGAACTGCTTCACAGGACGATAGCAGATCCTATGAACTAAACGGTAAGAGAGTGGAAAAAGTTTATAGTATTAGTTTGAGAGTTTTTCTATTGCATTGCTCGACACAGATTTGCACACACCACATAACCAGAGTAGCGACGTCGAAAGCAACGCCTATAACTATCCACAGGACCTTCCATACGAGCGGCAAAATGGCGTCGGCGATGTGGACGATGAGGAGGACTACTCAATTTCCGTATCGGCGATAATGCAAAGACGTGCCAGTGTGCGTGGCTATCGAGGAAAACGTGGCAGTCGCAGTTCGCGACGTGCATCGAGTCCCATGGATCACGTGCTGGATAGTGTGGAGCGACGACGCTCCAGTGTTTATACCACAAGCTCTGGCAAGTACCAACTGTTTGGCAAAGATTTCGTTTCGCTTAACTTACAAGCCCTCAAGTGGCTAATCAATGGAGGGAGCCTGAATGTGCTAGTCGTAATTTCAGCCGTTACGTGCGCCCATTTGATGGCACGTGGTCAATGTGGCGTATGTGTAATGTTTGCTTTTCTTTTACGCAGAGGAGGGCACCAATCAGGAGTCCACACAGGAGCAAATCTTTGAGAATATACGACTGCACAAGGAGGTCATACAGTCGGTCAAATTACAGCCATGGCCCATTCGCAAAAAGCTCAAGCTGGTGCGGCAGGTAGGGTCAGGTCTAAAAGCCAAAAAAATAATAAGAAGTAAGAAGGCACAGGCACGCCTTCAATCTTAGTTGGCACCATTAACATTAACTTCGATTTACCAAATCTGCTCTTGTTGCCCTTCTCTTTTCCAATGCCGTTGACAGGCCAAAACGTATGTGGCACGCCACGAGGGGGCGCTGCAGGAACGCTTCGCCATGTCACGCAGCACCCGAGATTTGTGGGCGAGGTTTAAAATTGTAATGGCAGCGGTAAGTGAATAGCACAACAAACAGCACACACACACACACACTGCAATTTCCAGCTGTGTTTGGCTTAAGCAAATGCAGTCAAGCACCAGGCACAAGCACAAGTCCGAGTCCTTGTCCATGTCCTTCTGCATTTATTTATGCTTGCCCAATTTATGGCGTTCAAATAAATCTGCAGACACATAATTCACAAACTTGTCGACATTCTACATGAAATCCAATTAAAATACGAGCACAGACTACGCCTCTTACAGAGTTAAAGTCCAATCCGTATTCCGGCGTATTCATGCATAACTCATGTCGCCATCTCCGTTCTCCATTCTCCATTCTTCATTCCCTTTTTTCTCCCTCTTTCTTGTCTTGACAGAGATGGCGACATTGGAAACGGGAAACCACCAGCTTTCTCACAGTGCTCATACCCTGGGAGCTGCGCATCAAGGAAATCGAATCGCATTTCGGCTCCGGCGTCGCATCCTATTTTACATTCCTGCGGTGGCTCATGTGGGTCAACATTATGATTGCCATTCCGTTGGTGGCCTTTGTCATTGGACCGGAGGTGTGTTCAACTGAAGCATTGTAATTGCTCTCCTCCATTCGCTACAAGCATTAACATCCCCACACATCTCCTCTTTCCTTCCACATCTCATTCTTTAGTACTTTGCCACGAAACACGATGAAACGGATCCGCGCAAACGCATGTCCGATCCGGAATACAAAGTGGCCGGTAATCTTTTCACATTCTGGGAGTTCGAGGGCTACTTGAAGTATTCGCCCATGTTTTATGGGTGAGTAATAAAATAAAGAAAATTTTAAGTACTTTTTTAGACTGTATCTAAAAGTAGTTAGTGGTATCTGCATTTATTATGTTTTGTAAAAATAATGTAATTATCAACTTAGTTAAATATCTATAAGTCTGTCCTTTTGGCAGCCCAGTCTTAACTCTTAATTTAATCTTCACTGAAGGCCCTAACTATTAAAAAAAAAACAATATTGTATCTGCTCAAGAACGATTGAGCAAAAATCAATATTAATTCTTTACTAAAAACTGCATCTTAAGATATCTCATAATATTTGCTCAACGGATTTATATTAAAATAAAATATAAATATATTTACTATAATATTACTTTCAAGTTCAAATAATTAAAACAAATTCAAATAATATTTAAAATCCAATATGAAAACAGTATATTTTATAATTTTAAAATCTCAAACTACATATTATGACCATGCTTTTCATGAACGCGTCTCACACTGCAATGAATAACGAATTTTATACGCAATTCGCCAATTTGTTTGCATTATAAAATCAACTCAATTTTAAGTAACTTGTTAATTGCAAATCTCTTTTTGTTTTCATCTCTTTATCTCCTTTGCTGCTCCACACCACATAGTTATTACTCGAGCACTTCCGGCATCAGCACATCCGGCTATAAGCTGCCACTGGCTTACTTCCTCACCGCCGTGTTGGTCTACATCTACAGCTTTGTGGCGACGCTGAGAAAGTGAGTACTATGGGGGGGGGGATATACTATAGAGAGGATTGATGGTGGTGCGGAACACTTCATTAAATCTCTGAACATCGAAGCCACAAAGGCAAACTAAATGCCAAAAATGGTCGTTAATTAATTAAACGAACGAAACGTCGCGCTGATTAAATAATACAAATCTACGGCATGTTGGGCGTGTCCTCGTATAGTTGTATCCTGCCAGAAAAAGGGGGAAGAAAACTTGTTCGCCTATGAGCAAAAACTTGGCCATTATGATTTACGCACGCACGCGGCCAGACACGAGACAAGCGATGACGGTGACGGCGTCGACTGCGGCGGCTGTGGCAGCGTTAACTGGACAAGCGAAAGGGGCCAAGAGAGGCGCTGGGGAGTGTTCTGGCTGGCAATGGTTGCTCCTTTTAATGGCTTTGTCGGCATTATGTTGATTTCGTAATTGAACAAAGTAGCAATGTCAACAGCAACAGTAACAGCGTGGATGCCGACACTGACCTTGCCACTTGCCACTTGTCCTGCCACACGTTTGTGGCACGTGCGCGGCATGCGTGAATTGTACTCGTGGTCATATTTATGCGGCATTACGCTGCCAGGATTTGTGCGCCAATTATGGCTTGTAAGCCAACAAAAAACAACTTTCTTTTCTCCTCGTTTCGGTTTTTTCAATTCACTTTTCTTTGCTTTACTTGGCTTTTCTTTTCGTGTGCAGAATGGCGGAGAATTCGCGCAACTCGAAACTTTCCTCAAAGGATGACGAGTGCGTCTTCTCGTGGAAGCTCTTCACCGGCTGGGATTTCATGATTGGTAAGTGGCAGGCGGCAAGAGGCCAGAAAGTTGAGCATTCGCATTACACAGCTGCTTTACACCCACAGGACACGCGGAGACGGCGCATAATCGCATCGCATCCGTTGTGGTTGGCTTCAAGGAAGCACTGCTAGAGGAAGCCGAAAAGAAAAAGGATAATCGCAAGTAAGTGCCAAGGATATCTATTCAGTATGCAGCGTCAATTGCAGTTTATAATTGGACTATTACCATGCTCTATCTCTCCTCCTGCGTCCTGTTGCCAGCTGGCGCGTTATACTACAAAGGATATTGGTTAACATTCTGGTCATGGGCCTGCTGGGATTATCGGGAGCCACTGTGGTGCTGCTGGTGAATCAGTACGTCTGTCTTGTCTGTCTGCCAAATTACAGTTAACTCGAGTAATCTTCTTTCTACTTCTCTTTCTCTCCCTCTCTTTTAGCTCTGAGGATTTGGCCAAGCACGACAACTGGCTAAGTCGCAATGCGGTGAATGTGACCATGACGCTGTTATCCTTCTTTCTGCCCATGATATTCGAGGCGCTCGGCCTGTTCGAGAACTGGCATCCCAGGCAGCAGCTGCGTCTGCAACTCGCGCGGTAAGCAACATTTTCAGCTCAAGCAAAATCTCTCATAAATTAAGAAGAGAAGAAATTTATTAATTTAATCCCTGCATTGTATAATGTCAAACTAAGATTTGTTTAACCAAACGGTGATGAATCTAACATTATTAAAGATACATTTAATAGGACAATTTAAACTGTTCCTAACTGTAACTGTAACTGTAACTGTTCCTTTTTCTCCCGTACAGGATTATGATCCTAAACATGCTGAATTTGTACTCGCTGATGTTCTCATTCATCTACAAGATCAACAGCAAGGAGAAGCCGCTGCAGATGCTGAAGATGGAGAACGAGACCAACACCAAGGAACTGCACAGTCTGATGAGCTCCATCGAAATGCTGCAAGCGATGACAACGCCGACGCAGCTTTACAGTGATAGCACCTCGGACGGATTCTATGATGACCTTACCACAACAACACCTTGGGGAGGGGATGCTGCTGGCACCACCGATGCTCTCTTCGCCAGCACCACGGTGGGCGCATTGTTATCTACGGTGCAACGGATCAAGTGCTACAACATAACTGTGAAATGCTCAAAACGATTTGTCAAGCCCAAGAACATAGCGACCACATTGTTGCTACTCAATCTGACCACAACAACAGTGTTGCCCACAACGACAACGACACCGATACCAACAACAACAACCACTGAAGCAATTACCACTGTGTGGACAACACTGCCACCACCAACAACAACCACGGAGGCAACGACAACAACGATAGCAACAACAACCCCTTGGACTGTGCCACCCACCACTACGACCACGCCAACGACAACTACGGAAGCAACAACTACAACGACCACCACTACTGTGGCAACCACCCTGCCAGCCACAACAACCACTACGACCACCACAACAACAACCACTGAGGCACCGCTTACCACCGACCAGGAAGCATCCTATGACTATGGCAGCGATGAGCCACTGGGCTCCTCAAGCACCACCACCACGCCAGCGCCTGGCAATGACAGCTTCTTCAACTATGTGGACTACTTTGAAGGCGGCGAGTTGCCGGAGACAGCCGATGAGCTGGCCACCACTCAACAATCGGATGATCCACTTGCCCAGGTGCTGGCCCAGCTAGAAGAGCAGCCTGCAGTGCCAGCACACAAGCGGAGAAGAAGACAAGCTGTGGGTGAGCAAGCAGCACCTGTATGGCACACTAGCAAGTACAGTCGAAGGCATCGCAATGGCTCGGCATTAGCGCCAGAAGCAACAACAACCCCCAGTTACCCTCCACGCATAAACTACAGACCTGTCTATAGGCCACCTCCGCCAGCACCTCCACCATACAGGCCATATGTGGTGCCCAGCACCACCACAACCACTGTGCGACCACGGATACTGAGTCAAGATGAGTGGCTACGTTATCGGAATCCAGCACGTGAGCCAGGCAGACCTATTGTGCTCACCACCAAAGCCAGCAGCACCACTACGAGTACAGCCAAACCCGCTACAACCACTAGACGCACCATTGAACAGGCCACCAGTACAATGGATAGCTTTGAGAGCAGCAGTAGCAATCCCGAGAGCACCAGTAGCAGTCCAGAGAGCAGCAGAAGACGCAACTCCATCTTTAGCACCACCACCAGCAACACCGAAGAAGATGAGTTCACAAATCGATATGGTGCCACTGTGACTCCGCTCTATATAGGCTATGATGACATTGCGGATATTGGCAGCACAGTGTACTATGACAGCGACAAGCAACCCAACAATTTTGAGTACTGTGTGATCACCGTGTGTCCGAATGGAAATGAGGACTTTTTTGGCAGCACCACCACAGCAGATGGCCTAGAAACTACGCTCAGTGGTGATGTGATACAGCCAACCACAGTGAAGAAGACACGACTGGAACTTGAAGTGCTACGGCTAAAGCAAGTGAAACAGGCGCTCAAGCAAATTCAAACCAATCTCACAACAATGTGCTGGGAGACATCTTTGGGTCAGGAGCTGTCAAAGGTCATTGTGTTTGATGGGGTAAGCGAAATGCCCAATGGATGGGGGAAAGAGATGAATGAGCCAACTGTCTGGCCGCAGTTTAAACACAAATTTGTCATCATCCAAAGCAACTGCTATCAATTTCCTTTTCGCCAGTCAAAATGTGCCGCTTCCGGAGCACAAGAAGCTAAACCAAGAATCACCCGGAACCACACCAAAGTTAAGCTGGCCAGCTGCTGTGTGTTGTGCTCATATCAAAATCTATTTAACTTTGAAATATGATTGAACTTTAAACAGGCCAACAACATCACCCAGATGTATAACAACAACAGTGAGCTACTATGCGATAGCGTGAAATCCCGTTTAGCTAAATTGTCCGTAAAATGCTGCACGGAAAAATTTTGTTTTTCGCATTTCATGGCAAAAATCAAAATTGTTGTTTTGGCTGGAAAAGTCAAGCGCAAAGCAACTTGAAAAATTGCTATATTGGAATAGGCGCAACTTAAATACCCTTGCGATTGCTATTCCTTCTAATTGCTCAGTTTCGAAGTTATCTTGTTGATACTTTAAATATATGTGTATTTAAAATGCATGCGGTTCATTGGCTCTACTATATCACAAGTTAAAATAACAAATATAAATTGAAAAAAATTGTTTCCCTCCAAACACACACTAACTTCTAAGTTATGTACTAACTTCTTTGTGAAGCAGCAGCCAAAATAACTTAAAGCAATTTTGAACCCATAGGAGAACAACTTACTGTACGCAACAAATTTGAAAGTTGTCATAATTCCCCTCAGAATTAAACTACCCTAAGTCAGATTGAAACATAGCTTAACGACCCAGACAGAACCAAAAAGTATTTTATCATAATAATCGCTCTCTGGAGTCTCTTTCTTCCCGATATGCAGCTGGTACTCAATGGCTGGCATTGGACACAATTTATACTTATCAATGGGAGCATTTACATAGGAAATATTTTTGAACTTTTGCCATCGATTTCCAAGTGCTTCTCTTCTCTTTTTGCCACTCGGCAATTCCTTTTGTTGAATGAATGTCGATTGGCCTACGATTTGATTGTGAACTTAAAGTCTAATCGCAAACAAATTCATGGGCTCGACTTAGTCAACTTTTCAGGGTCGTTCTGCCTTTCCACTTGCTCTTTTCTATCTGTGTCGAGAAATAAAAATATGCTAAAAAGGCTCACAATTTGATTATGTAGATACATATTTTGTTGTTGTTGCTGTTGTTGTTGTCATCTGGACATGGCGTACATAATCTCTATTAAACGATTTGGGCACATAAATTAAACAAGTTACGAGCCTTAAGTTAAGCGCCTTTATGCTTTACGCATAACAAAATTTTAAGCCCAAGTCGGAGTTCCGTTCAGACCCAATTGGGTTTGGCCATGTGCGGTTTGCGCTTACAGACATCGCTGTCATAGTCCTTCCCCTCCCCGGCCAGGTACGTGTTCGTGCATGAATTTCGGGTAGAAAATGAATGGGTTTTTGGTCAGATAGTTTGCAGGATAGTGCGGCCAGTAAATCAGCCATAAACATGAATTGAACTACATGACTTGCTGGTAGAATAACAAAAGTGTATAATACTTAAAGATACCCTGTAAGCCAGTCAAGCAAAAGTGTCAGGAATCTTGTCCATACGGTACAAAAAGACAATGCACTGTGTGACAAAACGTGCGGCGAGTTTTAAGCATGTGTCCAACGCCACAGATGCCACTTCATTACGGAAAGCATTTACCGTCCTCTGCTTTACATTGCCACCCACTCTTCTGTGTTGCAGCTCATGTCCATTGTGGCGCCGTTGTGCATCGACTTCCTGCGTGCCCTTTTTGTGCGGTATGTCAATCAAAACTGGTGCTGGGACATGGAGAAAACATTTCCACAGGTGAGTGCAAGCAGGACACACTTTTATCGTAGTTATCCTAGTTAGTAACCTCATCATCCATTCCCCCAACTTCAACAACAACCTCAACCAACGACTGTGACTAATGGGACGCTTTGTTTTTGCGGCGTGTGACATGCAGTATGGCGACTTTAAGATAGCTGAGAACATCCTGACATTGATTAATAACCAGGGACAGGTGTGGATGGGCATTTTCTTCTCACCCGGACTGGTGCTCATCAACCTCGTCAAACTGATGATTATGATGTACTTCAGATCCTGGATAGTGCTCACCTGCAATGTGCCACACGAGGTGGTCTTTAAGTAAGCATACTTATATTCTTCAATCCATTTTCCTTTGATCTACTAAATCAAAGAGATACTCGCACTTGGTATTTGCAGAGCATCCAAGTCAAACAACTTTTATCTTTCGCTGCTGCTGACCATGCTGTTTCTCTGTGTGCTGCCCGTGGGCTATGCCATTGTCTGGCTTCGTCCATCCTGGCACTGCGGACCCTTTTCGGAATACAATCGAATAGCCGAATTTATAACAAATACCACAAGGAATGCGCTGCCCAAGTATGTATCCTTCCTTCTTACCTATTAGCAATGTTAATAATTCATTTCACTCTCTCTCTCTCTCTTTAGGCAACTGCATGAGCCACTCGACTATTTAACATCGTCGAGCACTGTTATACCCCTGCTGCTGCTTCTCATACTTATCATTTATTATCTTATATCGCTGACGGGTGCGCTACGCGAGGCTAATCAGGATCTGCGCACACAGCTGCAAAAGGAGCGCGAGGAGGAACGCAAAAAGATTTTCAAAGTTCCAGAGGTTAAGCAGGCGGAACCAACGGCCTCAACACTGACAAATCGCTGGCGCAAGGTCCTCGAGGCATCCTCCCCCGTTACACCCACACAAGCGCCAGACTTTGATACTGAAGAGTACAAGAATCAGGCCAGAAAAGGTGAGCAGACAACAACTTTTGGCTTAGGACTTTACTTTTACAACTTTTCATTCACTTCCTCAGAGCTCATCTCACGCATCATGAAGAAGGCGCTGCGCAAGGGTTCAGCCACCTCGGACGAAGACTCGGTGCGTCGCGACGACGACGACACGGACACTGAGCATCAGGACTCTCTGCCCCACGACGAGGAGCCCAAGGAGAAACGCAGCTTTGGCCTGTCACGCTTGCAGCAGATACGTCGCACCCGGAAACCCTCACTCGTGGACATTGTGCAAATTGCCAAGCAGGAGAGAGCACGTTCTGATTCCATAGCAGCAGCAAATGCTGCAGTAAACGCGAGTGGCAGCAGTCCAGGTACAGACCATTTTCCAGTCAAAGAGCCACATCCCAAAAGCCGCTTTAAGGTTGACAAGCACGAGCGAAAGGAAAGGGAAAGTTTTAGGGAGAAAAAAGAGCACAAACACAAACAACAGACGGCTTACGAGACACCGACTGAACATGATCCGGAGACGAACTCTCGCATCGTCAGCGAACGACGTGCGAGCTTAATGCGACGCAAGCGGGATAAGGAGGAGCAGTCGAAGCCCACAACGCCTGAGCCGGAACCAAAGTCTGCTGAACCACCGGCACCTGAGAGCCACTTCCAAATAGTCGATGAAAAAAAGGCACCTGAGCATGAGGAGCAGCAGGAACGGCCGTTTAAGGAACAGCCGCCATCAGCCAAAGAAGGCGGTGCCCTAGATGGTTTTGGATTGAGCAAGTTTAAGTTTCGTAGACACAAATCCAAGTCACACACTTCCAGACCCGAGCCCGACGTATTTAAATTTGATGACAGAAGTCTGGAAAAGAATAAATCTGGTGAGATTCCTCAAGTGCCCAGCAGCGAGCACCTTAACAGTGAACTAGCCAGTGGCAGTAACAATGGCAATGCCAATGGTTCGCCTGGTGAAATTCATCCTCTGCCCTCACCCACTCCCAGTCAGGGCTTAAGCCAGCGCCAGGTAAATGCGGAGAAGCTGGCTGCTCTATCACGTCAGGGACGCAAGAAAATTGGCTCCCTGTTGGCCCTCGTACGTGAGGCAGTCAATCTCAAAAAGGATGACGTCGAGCAAGGGTCAGACGAGTCACCAGGTCCCACCACACCTACATATTTGGCCTACACACCGCCACCACCACCGTCTGTATTGTCCAGCAACTCCAGTGCCACCGCTCTGGAAATGCCACCCACGCCAGAACCAGACTCACCAACTCCTAGTGCTCCGCTGCACTTTGGCAGCAGCACATCCTCATCATCTAGTCGTCCAACTATTAAACCACCTATACCACCTGTGGTTCCCACAACCTCCTCGACATCCACGCCCACTTTAGCAACCATGGATGATCTAGAGGAACTGGATCTTCCTGGTCCGATTACCTTCCCAAAACGCAGTGCTTCCCAGCGACGTCGCGTTATGCGAGAGGACTCCCAAAGCTCCATTTGGTCTGATAATATACCAACCATTACTATCAGCACCACCGGCAGCGATGAGTGCATTGTGGAGCCTGAAACAGCAACGGTTCCACCAATGAATGGACTTCCCGAGCGTAGCGATTCACCTGGTCCCACTGTAAATATCATAAAGATCAACATTGAGGACAACCAAGATGAAGAGAAATAGTATGCCAAGTGCCTTAAATAACCAGATTGTCTTCTTAGCCCAAGAAAATTGTTTAGTCTACTTGCAGCTTAGCTAAAATTCTAGCATGAACTTTATTTCCCCTTAGCTCTCTGTCTATTCTACAAAACAATATTTAATAAAATATAATGCTTTCCTTTAAATAAAACACCATTAGTTTAATTAGCTACCATGGGTACCAGTTATTCGTTTCTCTTCCAAGTGCCAATAGTTTACCCGTTTACTCAAATTAATTGGTGATTCAATATTATGAATAATTTTATTAAGAAATCAGCTATATTTTGTTAGCTTTTTTTAATTTGCCTTTATATTATCCTTATTTACGAAAAAAAAGCTTTTCCGTATCCTTGAAAGCTGTCACCGTTGCAGTCAATTGAATGGCACAAAACCGCCATGAGTTTCATATTATTCAGCTTTTTAACGCATTTAGTGAACGCTAAATTACAGACACAAACCAAAGTCCCCTTGCTTAAAAGTTTTCTGTTCGTAACAGCAACACAACAGATCTTTAACAGCGGCTGCATAAAACTGTTACGAAGTTTAAGTTAAGTTTAAAAATTATGCACTTGACCAGAAATAAAGATACAATAACATAAATATGCTAAATATAAATAATCTAATATATTCAACTTCTATTAATCCTTATTTAAATATCTGTCGGAAATGGAAACAACAAACCAAATCATCTAAGCTATGTATATAGCCAATTACTGATAGATAAGTTCAAAAGGTTATAATCAGTTAATTGTAGATTAGAGACAGAATCGGAAGTGGAAAGTGCAACAGACGTCACCATTTCTATTTAAATACTTTTATTTTCAACACAATTAAGTTGGGTTAAATAATAAAAAAATATTCTTGAACATCTATGAAGCTTCTTAAATCATTTCTTATTTTTACCAAATTGTCAAAAATTGTTATCAATAAATTCTATAGTTTAGTAAATTCAACTTGTCAAAAGTATCTCGAGTTGAATTTAGTCAATGAAACTGAAAGTTCTGTAGCTTTTTCGTACAACGAACTCTTATCAGTTTGACTGCGATAACCTGCTAGCTCAAAAAGGCAACTACATAAGTCCAAATGTAGAGCACAGCATCCGATAGTGCCGAGAATTGATTGTGCTCATATTGTAAAGCTGCCGGAGAGCTACTGCTCATGTGACAATATGTTCATACATGTGGTTAACAGATAAACAAACATGAAATGAAGTCATAAGTAGATATGAATGCGATTTCGAGTTTAAACAGAACTGAAATTGAAAACGTTTTCAAATACCAAAGAATGGGTAATCGGAGAACGAATGACAATTGAACATTAATTCATAAATCTGCATTTCAATCGTAAGAAGACATAATTGCCGGGTTAATACGATTCCAGCGAGTCCAAGAAGCTTGGGAGCAACATGTAGACGATCATGCTCAACTCACACAAACTCAGATACAGATACTCAGCAACGAGATACAGATACGTGCTGAGAGTTTCACTCAGCGAGAGCCAACAGAGTCGACTGAAACCGCTGAGCGGTCGCGCCGCATTCCTCTAGAGTCAGTTGAGCATTGGACGTCCTCGTTAGCGGTTGCCTGTGGTCTTCTGTGCGGAGTAAGTGCTACTACGACAACGTAGCCGCTAAAGTGCTGTGTGTGTGTGACTGACTAACTGTCTGAGTATGTGTATGGGTGTGTGTGTGTGTGTATTTCTGGTGTGGAGGAGTGTGGACTCTGTGAAGTTTTCTTCTGGATCTCTGCCGAATATGTGTGTTTTTTTTTTTTGGTTGATTTTTTCGGTTGCATGTTGTTGTTGTTTGCTTTTGGCTGCGACAAAAAGAAAACCTCAAGATAAAAAAGTATCTTGTAGTGCATGACTGCGTGAGTGTGAGTGAGTGTAAATGTGAATGTGAATGGCTGTTTATTCAAAAGGTTCTTGCCTTCAGTCTAGTGATACAATTACAACCCACAAACAACCAAATGAAACAACGGCAAAAAACCACGATGATAATGAAAAGTACTCGTAACTTATAATACATGCAGAAAATTCCAACTTTAACCCGATTCAGCAGAAAAGTGAGAAGTGCATGTGTGTGAGTGCAAAGTACTTCAACAAAAATACAAAATAAAAACAACCAAAAAAATAAATGAAAGCAAATGCAAATTCAAATCCAGTTGCAGCAGTTGGTGACCCATGCAACATGCAAACTATTAATAAACTAACGAAAATCGCTTTTTGGAAAACCCATCAAGTAATATGTTCCAAATGCAGCATATGTGCGGCAAGAGAAAATGTATCTAGATACAACAAAAATAAGCCATAAATAAACGCAGTATTTGTTGTGCCCTGTGTGCATCGCCAAGTTACAAAAACAAAAACAAAATCAAAAACAGAAGCAACAGCAACAAATCCAAATCCAACCAAGTTTCGTAAAAAGTATCTGAGAGTGCGTTCGCTCTGCTCTCGAGTGTGCAGTTTCTTTTGAGTGATTTCGATTGCTTTTCTTCTACCTGCGAGTATGCGTGCGTGTGTGAGTGTGTGTGTGTGTGTAGTGAAGCTGTTGATAAAAACAAACGCCTCAATAAAGATAAATAGCAAAAGGTGCAAACAATAACGCAGTTTTAAAGCGCACAAACAAAACACGCACACACCGCGAACCTCTACAAAAAAATTAAAACACTCTTGTCTGCCTCTGTCCCGGCTTGCATGTAGCTGACTTACAGTCACCCTATAACATATGTATAACCATATACCATATCGCACTATGCGCACTAGTTCATAGCCCCAAATTCTTATCGCAAAAGGAACTCGTGCTCATAGGCTCGTATCGTGTCAGTAACAGAGGCAGCTCAACAATTGAAATCTCAATGGAGCGGATGTTCATTCGTGCTATATGTATATATATAAATAAAAAAAATAAAAAAGAGCAACTAAATATGTAGTCATATATACATACATATGTATACAAATATATAATATTGAATATCTCTACAACATGACCAGTGTATGTATACGAGTATGTGTGCTTGTGTGTCTTGGCCTCAGCTGAACTCATTCCCAAAGGGTTCCACAGCGCTCAGTTCAGCTCGAAATCTGAGGCACAAGTGTATCAAGTGTGCCGTCGACAACAGTCCAAAGATTTCTTGTGCTTAATTCGGTTTCGAAATAAAACTGCTTCTGTGTTTTAAAATCTGAGACGACGTCGCTGATAAGACCGATCACGGAAAAAATAAAACCATCTAAAAATACACAAGAGTTCAGACTGAGTATTTGTTGTTGGGAAGTACTCCTTCTAAGTTAAACATATTTAAAAATTGATAAAAATGAATTAAAAATTGTGCGCAAACAATCAGCATTTCGTTGTTAAAAATTTTGACTCTTAGGAAAAGTGGCACCCAATTATAAAACACTTAAGAAATTAATATAACTAAATGAAAATAAGGTGATAACAAATGCTTAAAATTATTAATTTTCTAGTGAAAACTAAACTGCATTAAAATGAGCATGTGGATTTCAAATAGGAAACTCTTGAATAACTTTGCTGATAGTACATAATATGTACATGATCTGTAGTATATTATTCATTTTATGCAAAACTCTTTAATCTCATGCTGGTCACATGTCCATACTGGATTATACCATAAGAAACTGGTAAATTCTTGTGAATTCCCTTACTTTCGATTTCTGTGCTCTTTCCATGAGTTTTCTTTTAAAAAAGCTCTACTTGTTGTCCAAAACCTATCTATTGTCTGGCTAAAAGCGGCACTGTGCTGTCATAAGTATTTATGATATCATCTTCAATCTCCACTAAGTAAATAGACTCAATTTGTTGTGCATATTTGCTAATTAGTTGAGCAACTTAACAGAATTCAGAGACTTTAATGAATCTAACCTTGGCTAAGAATAATCAGAGTGCATCCAAACATAGCACTGCTATGCACTGAACACTCTTCACAAACGACCCAAGTTACAAGTTCTTAAATAATTGCAAAGTTCATAAGCTTATCCAGATACAGATATGTTCACATAGATACAAGTACACTTGTGTGTGTATGCCATATAGCGGAGTATGTAGAATGAAATCATCGTTTGGAATTATTTCAAGTTTTCTTACTGCGGCTAGAGCAACTACTGTACTGTTTTTAGGGAATGGGGAGAGGGGAAGGGGAGTGCTGCATACACATAGTCGGAAAGGCAAATTTTGTGGGCAATGCCTGAGTTCATTTCCAGCAAAGTGTACTCGTATATGTGTTTATTTATACATCTTTTTGTTGTTCCTATTTGAAATTTTCATTTGCAGTTTTTTTGGTTTTCTGTTTTGTTTTGTTTTGTTTTGTTTATACAATATGCCAGCCAACAACAATTGTTGTTGCTGTAGCTTCAATGAACTCACAGACAGATCGTGGAACTTACTTATTGACGAACTGAGCAAAGTTTGTTTTTATGAACAGTTGTTGGCCCGGCAAACGAACTAATTAAAAGCAAGCAAATATCTTTGGGATATCGTTAAACTAATACCCTAAAAAAAATTTAAATTTAGCTTAAGTGGTCTGTAATTTAATACAACTCTTTGATTCTAGCAGTTAAAGCTATCCAGGCTTATAAATTCTAGCCATTAAAATTTACAAAACTATAATGTTTGTTATACATAAAGAACGGAAATAACTCGCCTTGTTTCCCACACAATATGGCCAACAGATGTGCACTGAAAAGTTCTATATAACACACATATATATTTTGGGATTATTAGCTAATGGTGATGCCATATTTTTGTGCACTTTTTACAGCGTGTGAAGCCGCTTCAGAACCAGCCAACGTTTAACCGACACCTGCAATTATGCTCTAAACTGAATAAAGTCAGTAGAAATATAAATAATAAATCCACCCAGTCTACTTTACTCTACAACTCGAATAAATCGAGTCTTGTGAAACGTCCTAGTGTAATCATCATTAGTGTGTAGTCTGTAGAGAAACATCCACTGTTATCACAAAAGCCAAGATGAAGCGCAGCAGGCGGAGTCTAAGCTTAGGCTCCTCCACGCGTCTGCGTCTGCTGCTCGCCGGGATGCTGCTCTGCAGCTGGACAGCGGCAACGTTGGGCGTGCAACGGCAACCCATCAACTCGGCCGGCGGACACGAGTTGCGTGGCACCACATTTATGCCGGCACTGGAGTGCTACGATCCCTATGGGCGACCGCAGGTGAGTGGCAAGCAGAGTACTCCATTAATCGTAGTACAATAGTCTGTTGATCATGCAATTGAATTGAAGAGAATTACAAATTAGCCTGGCATTGGGTCAATAGTTTTGCTGGTCTGGGTTTATTCAAATGGAGACATGCAAACCAATTGAGAACTGTTGACTCAATTAAGATGAATATAAATTGCGTGAACAGCACACACAAAAATGTTCTGCTCTTACTTTCTCTCATCAATTAACGCTTTACGACTGCTCTTTTGGCTCTCTTTGCTGCTGTCTAGAAATGTTTGCCCGAGTTTATCAATGCTGCCTATCAATTGCAAATCGAGTCGACCAATACTTGCGGCGATCAGGGCGACAATCATTTCTGCACACAGATGATGAACACGAATCTCAAGAACTGCGGCGTCTGCAGGTAACAAATCAAAATATATAATATATTAACAATTTGCTATATAAGTATATTCTTCTTGTTTAGTTATGGCGATCACAGTCCTACCTTCCTTACGGATCTGCACGATCCTCAAAATCCATCATGGTGGCAATCGGAGACCATGTTCGAGGGCATACAGCATCCCAACCATGTCAATCTGACGCTGCATTTACGTGAGTTTTGTTTTAACTAAAAATGCTGATATATTATTATAATCTTTAATATTCTTTCTCACGACAGGTAAATCCTATGACATCACCTATGTCCGTATACTCTTCCGCTCGCCTCGGCCCGAATCCTTTACGATTTACAAGCGTACTTCGGAGCACGGTCCCTGGATACCCTACCAGTACTACAGTGCCACCTGTCGGGACATCTACTCACTGCCCGACTCACGTGCCATACGCAAAGGGGAGGGCGAGGCTCACGCTCTCTGTACGAGCGAATACAGCGACATCTCGCCATTGATCGATGGTGAAATTGCCTTCTCCACACTTGAGGGTCGTCCCAGTGGCATCAACTTTGAGCGCAGTCTGGAATTGCAGGATTGGGTTACGGCCACAGACATTAGAATCACTCTGGATCGTCTGAATACCTTTGGTGATGAGCTGTTTGGCGATTCGCAAGTGTTAAAATCGTACTTCTATGCCATCAGCGATATTGCTGTGGGTGCGCGTTGCAAGTGCAACGGTCATGCCAGCAAATGTGTGGCAAGCACTGGCATGCATGGCGAACGCACGCTTGTCTGCGAGTGTCGTCACAACACCGATGGACCCGACTGCGATCGCTGCTTGCCGCTTTACAACGACGTCAAGTGGAAAAGGGCAACCTCCACCGACGTCAACGAGTGCAAAGGTAGGCAAGAATAAGTATCATAGAACTGGTTACACAGTGTGAACACACAGTGGGTTTACATGTCAGCAAACTAAGCAGAATATAAATCGTTATCATGCTTTCTACTTGCTGACAATTTTTACCATATTTACCATTTACCATCGATATTTTCTAAGTCATCTTCATTATACTATTGTATATAATTATTCCGATTAGGGACCAATATTTCAACACATCTATCTAGTTTGTTTGTGTACTCAACCACTGCATCAATTAAACCCGCTAGATATGTAACTATTTTAAATAGCACTTGCCACACTGTAGCGTGTCTTCCTCTATATAAGGACAAACTGCTTTGCCGTTAGTTACCGCTTTGGCAGACACTTGTGATCGGCAGTCAAGCAATTGTCAGTCATGTTGAGTCCGTCCAACTTGTTGCAACTGCTTTGCCTCGTGGTCACCGTCAAAGGGTATGGCTGGACCTACGACTACGCCCTGCAAACGAATCGCATTGGTGCCAAAGAAATGGTACACTGGTACCTCATCAATTGTAAAGCCACTAGACACTAGCAAACTGACTCAAATAAATGTCTTGACTTACACAACTCTTAAAACTCTTTTGCTTACAGCTTGCAACTGTAACGGCTTTGCGGAAAAGTGCTATTTCGATGCGAACCTCTTCAATTTGACGGGACATGGCGGCCACTGTCTGGACTGTCGCGACAATCGCGATGGGGCCAACTGTGAGCGTTGCAAGGAGAACTTCTACATGCGCGATGGCGCCAACTGTGTCAACTGTGGTTGCGATCCCGTTGGATCCCGTTCGCTGCAGTGCAACAGCCAGGGCAAGTGCCAGTGCAAACCGGGCGTGACGGGCGACAAGTGCGATCGTTGTGCCAACAACTACTTCCAGTTTGGACAGCACGGATGCCAGCCCTGTGGCTGTGATGCGCACGGCTCCCAGGACAATACGCCAACTTGTGATGCCGAGACAGGCATTTGCTACTGCAAGGAGAATGTCGAGGGCAGGCGCTGCAATGAGTAAGTAGCGCAAAAACTCACAAATTCCCTTAGTTAGCTGGGTAACCCATTATCCTTCTAGGTGCAAACCGGGCTTCTTCAATCTCGATCGAAGCAATCGCTTTGGCTGCACACCCTGTTTCTGCTATGGCCACACCTCCGAGTGCCAAACGGCGCCAGGTTACTCTGTATTCTCCCTTAACTCGAACTTTAACAAGCAAAAGGAACGCTGGACCGCTATTGATCCCAATCATCGGGAGGTGGACATCAAGTACAATCAGTACAGTCGCAGCATTGGCACCACAGCCCAGGGCAATGAGTATGTCTACTTCCAGGCGCCGCCACGTTTCCTAGGCGATCAGCGTGCCTCCTACAATCGCGATCTGAGCTTTAAGCTACAGCTGGTGGGTCAGGTGGGACCCAGCACCAGTGCCAGCGATGTCATTCTCGAGGGCGCAGGCAGCAAGATCTCGTTGCCCATCTTTGCCCAGGGCAACAGCATACCCGACCAGGATGTCAAGGAGTACAAGTTCCGTCTGCACGAGCATCACGACTATCAGTGGCAGCCCAGCCAATCGGCGCGTGGTTTCCTCTCCATTCTCTCCAACCTGACGGCAATCAAGATCAGGGCCACCTACTCGGTGCAGGGTGAGGCCAATTTGGACGATGTGGAACTGCAAACGGCACACAGAGGCGCGGCCGGACAGCCTGCTACTTGGATTGAACAGTGCACCTGCCCCGAAGGCTACCTGGGACAATTCTGCGAGTCTTGCGCTCCCCGCTATCGTCACAGTCCCGCTCGAGGCGGTCCCTTCATGCCCTGCATACCCTGCGACTGTCATGGCCATGCGGACATCTGTGACTCGGAGACGGGCAGCTGCATCTGCCAGCACAACACCCAGGGCGATAACTGCGATCAGTGCGCCAAGGGCTACTATGGCAACGCCATGGGCGGCACACCCTATGACTGCAAGCGTTGTCCCTGTCCCAACGATGGCGCCTGTCTGCAGATCAACGGCGATACGGTCATCTGCACAGAGTGTCCTGTGGGCTACTTTGGCTCCCGTTGCGAGCAGTGCAGCGATGGCTTCTTTGGCGATCCCACTGGTCTGCTGGGTGAGGTGCAAACCTGCAAGAGCTGCGACTGCAATGGCAATGTGGATCCCAATGCGGTGGGCAATTGCAATCGCACCACCGGCGAGTGCTTAAAGTGCATACACAACACGGCTGGCGAGCACTGTGATCAGTGTCTGCCCGGACACTTTGGCGATCCTTTGGCACTGCCGCATGGCAAATGCGATCGTTGCAGCTGCTATGCCGCCGGCACGGAGCAGGACGAGCAGAGCATCTCCCGTTGTGACCAGGTTACCGGTCAGTGTCAGTGCAAACCCAATGTGATTGGTCGCGACTGCGGCGAGTGCCAGCCTGGTTATTTCAACATTCGTTCGGGCAACGGTTGCGAGAATTGTCTGTGCGATCCTGTGGGTAGCTTCAACTCCACCTGTGACAGGCTGACAGGACAATGCCACTGCAAGCCGGGCGTGGTGGGTTTGCGTTGTGATCAGTGCGCCAACTTCTTCTTTGGCTTCTCCGTGGATGGCTGCAAGTCGTGTGATTGTGATGAGAGCGGCTCTAAGGGCTTCCAGTGTGATCAGAACGGTCAGTGTCCGTGTAATGACAATGTCGAGGGCCGTCGCTGCGATCGCTGCAAGGAGAACAAATACGATCGCCATCGCGGCTGTGTCGACTGCCCCGACTGCTACAATCTGGTGCAGGATGCCGCCAATGTGCATCGCGCCAAGCTGGCCAATTTGAGCTCCACTCTTGATGAAATTGCTCGCACCCCAGTGACCAATGATGAGGAATTTGAGGGCAAACTGAAGGCAGTGCAGGAAAAGGTGGCAATCTTGGCACAAGATGCACGCATGGCTTCGGGTGAAGGTGGTCAGACCTATGTGGAGGTCATTAACGATCTGCACAAGCGGCTGGACAGTATGCGCGGGCACCTGGAGAGCGCTGATGCACTGCAGCAGAATGCCAATGCTGAGATTGGCAAGGCACGCAGCAACTACACGCAGCTCCATGAAATCATCGACGACGCCAAGAAGCAGCTGCAACAGGCACTGGATCTGCTCAACGATGAGGGCACACAAGCTTTGGCCAAGGCCAAGAACAAGTCCGTTGAGTTTGGCGAGCAATCCGAGCAAATCTCAGACATTTCACGCGATGCACGCGCTTTGGCCGATCGCCTCGAATCGGAGGCGCAGTACGATCTGAAGAATGCCAAGGATGCCAAGGATGCGGTGGAGAAGGCGCATTTGTTGGCCAAGAACGCCATCGATTTGCAGCAAAGGGTCGGTGTTGAACTGCGCTCTGAAGTACGTCTGGAACTCAATCAAGTGAAACAATCCCTGGGCACTGTGGCCCAAACCTCCAAAGAAGCACTGCGCAAGGCCAACGAGGTCTACGATGCAGCTTTAACGCTACTAAACGATGTGAACCGTCAAACGCAACCGGATATCGACATTACCAAGCTGAAGCAGGAGGCAGTGGCTGCCAATGAGCGGGCCGATGAACTGCTCAAGCAGATCAATGGGTTGCTTGACAACAATGGCAACGTCTTTACCGACATTGCCTCGGAGAGCGAACTGGCCAAGATCGTACTCGAGCGGTAAGTGGCAGTCTAACAGTTTTAACAAGTAAGAAGGCCAAAAATCAGGATATGAGAAAAATAGTTAGTCTTTCAGGAATCTCGTAGTGTGTTATATATATACATATATCAGGTTTCAATTTATTCAACACCTTAGCTCTTATAGTTTTTAAGATTTATTCATTCAGACAAACAGACAAATAGCTAGACTCATATGGACATGTATATGGATATATGAACATATTAAGTTATAATACTAAGTTATAAGACCATTGTACTCTATGGATACCGCGTATAGCAAACAATATCTTATTCATTACTTCTATCGTTGCCAGTGCCGATGCTCAAAAGAAGGACGACATTGAGCTCCTGGCACGCGCCAAGGCAGCACACGAGCGTGCCACCAAGGCGGTTGAACAGGGCGACAACACGCTCAAGGAGGCCAACAACACTTACAATAAACTCGCCGTCTTCCAGTCGGATGTGCAGCGCTCCTCGGAGAAGGCTGCCCAGGCCTTGGAGATGGTGCCCAACATTGAGCGGGAAATAAATCATGCGGGCGATCTGATCAGCCAGGCGGGCGATGCATTGCAGGGCGCCAACCAAAACGCCAACGAGGCCAAAAACAATGCCCAGGAAGCGCAGGAGAAGTTTGCCGAACAGGCCTCCAAGGTAAATACGAATTAAGCTTTGCACTCACTGTGCTCACTTTTAATGTATTTGTACAGGATGCTGAGTTGATTCGCCGCAAGGCTAATGAGACCAAGGTAGCGGCTCGGAAGCTGCGCGATGAAGCCGATCAGCTGAATCATCGCGTCAAGCTGACGGAAGTCAACATCTTCCATCTGGAGGACAATTCAACCAAAGATGATAATCTTGTGGATGATGCCAAGCGCAAGGTGGGCCAGGCCAAGGCAGACACGCAGGATGCACAGAAACAAATTGAGAAGGCGAATGCCGAGTTGTCGGCCATCAAGGATGAGCTGGAGAACCTCAAGGATATCAACACAGCAGATTTGGATAAATTGGGTAAGCTGATGAACCGATAGATATATTGAAATTGGCTGAATCTAATCTATGTCCTTGCAGAAAATCGTCTCACTGTGGTGGAGAGTGATATCAATCGTGTGAATTTAACGGGACGCATTGAAAAGTATCGAGAACAGCGCAATATACAAAAGAAATTAATCGATAAGTACGTTTCCGAATTGGAGGAACTAGATACTGAGGTGACGAGCATTAGCCACATATCTGAAGCACTGCCGGCAGGTTGCTTTAGGCGCAATCGTCTGGAGCCCTAGACACCTGCTAATAATGAATGCACTACCAACTACCAACTACTTCATTTAACATCTAAGTACCAGGCGAAGACGAACAAACCAAATTCGAAATCGGGAGAAGCAAATCGCAATTCGAATTAGCCCTTAGCCGTTGAATGAAATTATAGAGTTTTAGTCTTATAGCTGAAATATTGTGTTTAGTAAAGAAAAAGAAAAAACAAACGACAAACGAGTTACCAGATAAACAAAACTAAGAAATGTTAAGCTTTAATGCATCATTCATATACATCATTGATTATATCGAAGCATGATGCCAATCTTCAGAATGTTCTTAACTGCCAATTGTGCTTTAAATTCAAGCCAGCCATGGACGACTGTATTATATATTGAAAACTGTGCCGTGTACAATCCCCAGACTCCAAATCAATTGCATTTCTACATATATATCCCAAAACTATTCTATTCTATATTAACATATTTGTCATCTACGTTTAATGTGCCAATTACAATATTTTCACTGTGTTTAAGTCGAATTACCTTAAAATACGATTAATAAAAGTTTTCCAACGTTGTAATCTAAATGTAATTTATGCTTATTTGTTATTCATGTTTCTCAAGAGCAAAAAGAAATTTCCACTGGTGCGAAAGACCTAAAATATGTATTATGAAATCATCTATTAGTTTTCAGAAATTTATTCAGCTTACCTGCACCAAAAACTTGTGTGACAAATTGGTAAAGCCACCAACGCTAAGTACAAAATTTCTCCGCGAAAAGATTAGCATGAGTTTTATGATGAACTTAAAGTCCTCTGATTCGTTATACCAAGCACAGTTGTACCAGTCGAAGAAGAGTAACTCACTCTGGAAAATCCACTTTGAACTTAACACGAGTATTTAAAATGAAATTTTAAGTCTTACCTGTGTTTCCACTTTTTGCGCATTGACATTGTATAAACTGATTTCCAATGTTATGGTCACCAAATAAACCATAATCATGCCCATCCAAACCCAGCCAACTTCCTAAATAATAATATAGTAGCTGTGAGAACACGAATCATACATTTACTGGATGATTAACCTACCATTATAGTGCTGATCTTATAAAGTAACATGCATATCAAAATGCTGCTGATGACACATTGCACTAAAATAATGTACTTGAACAAATTCTCGATTTTGGCATGGTGACTGTAAGCCATAGATAATATGAATACAAATTGAATAAATAGTTACATTTAAATATTATATTACCTTGATATGCGTGCAAAAAGTCGAGCACAACAACGAAGATAGGGCACCCTTAAGGCTGCAGGGACGACATTTTCGCTGGTAGAGTGTTGGACCAAATAACGAAGGATTTCTATAAGGCACGCCTCGTGTCTGGTAAGCACCACAAAGAGGCTGTTGAAGCCAAAAACAGCTAAGGAAGACAAATGCTTGAAATAAGCAGAAGATTCAATAAAATGTAGTGATTACCAAAGAAGCACCAAAAGGGACCAGACTGAAGCAGGAAAAAGCGCACGGAATAAGAGGGGAACTCGAATTTTCCCAGCTGTATAAAGGGCACTATAGCGGGATAAGCTGTTGATAGATTAAAATATTAATTACATTAAATATATTTCCAACTAAATGAGTTTGATATACTCAATGTCATTTCGCAAGTGTCCTGTATTATGTAACAATCGTAAACATATTGAAAGTAAGGGCGCATTGTGTAGTACAGCACAGGCATGCAGACAATCTTGAAAAAGAACATGACCTGATTATCAATCTCCTGCCAGTTTTTAGATAGTATAGAACCCAAAGATTTACGTAATGCCAGTTTATTAGGTAAAGCTTTTTGGGAGAGAACAATTATTAAATAAATATCTTATGTACTATTTAATATCAACTCACCCAAATCAAAAAGACCCAAGTTCTTAAGTACATCGCCTGACTCAGTGGTAAATACGAGTTCCACACAGGAGTCCATAAAGTAGTGAAAGTGCATCATTTTTACCAATCCTACAGATAGCTGAAAGGTCAGCAGCACAGCCTGCCAGAAATTAAATTTAACCTAAAGAGCTGATCTCTTGATCTGTGCTCATTACTTACCTCTACATAAGCTTCAAATGACACAGTATAATGTACTACTATAAATTTTATAAGACTATATATAATGCATAAATTCACAAACAAGGCAAAGATCCGTAAGCTGAGAAATTTGTTAATCAAAAATGTAATATTTTAAACTTCTTAATTACTCACAATCCGCAAGGCCATGAACTGCGTTTCCTTGGGGCAATGTTAATACCCAGTGCATAGGCGCTGTACTCCACCCAGGTGAGACCTAGTTTGCGCATGTCGTCAATTCCCTGGAGCTCCTGATCCAGTGCGTTTTGCATTTTTAAAGATAAAGGTGAAACTGTTTGAGAAGGACCTTAAATGCACTCTTTTATAGCTCTTTTTCGATGGGGGCTCCTGGCTCAATTAGTAGTAAATTATATGGTTGCTTCTTGGTAAATGGCTTTATTGCTTATTGATATTGTGCAACTCTTGTTCAATGAAGCTAAAAGCAATAAAAAAATTTTGTGGGCGTATCGTAACAACATTAAAAATTTAGGAATGGCCAAGGCCGACCTGGGAAATAGCTCATTAATTTTTAGGATATTACAATAGAACAAAATAAAAAACAAACTCAAATTATCCTAAGTACATGAAAATAACCAATTATTAGTAGCTTACAGTTAAAATACTAATGTTTTAATTCAATAAATCATTTTTATGTTAGAAAATTGAAAAATAGTAGAGGTAATGTTTTCGTACTGCACATGAAATATTATTAAAATGTAAAATATGCTTATAACATTATTTATTTTTTCAATTCGTTTAAAATACTTTAATAAGAGATAATCTAAAATTGGAGCGCACAAATTTAAATAGTTAACGGCAACTGACAGTTAATCAATTTTCGCGCAGTTGGCAGCCCCAATCAGCTGTTGCTGCAGATACGGCACTGCGAATGGGCAGCACTGGTTATGCTTCAAGTGTAATCGTATGCCATTGTTTACTTAATTTAAAGTCGGCTCACTATCAGTTACAACCACAATTTATAGGTGAAAGGCTCCGCCTGGATGACTATAATGGATACAACACAACAAAAGCTGCTGCAGCCCGTGTGTACGACGAATCCTTTGATCTACTTTGATATCAGCATTGGTCAGGAAAGCGGTAAGCAAAGCAAAGTCACACAACGACACAATCTTTGAATGACCTACATAATAATTGTACGTGGGTGTGTGCGTGTATGTGTATTTTGCGTAGCGGGACGCATGATAATTGAACTGCGCAAGGATGTTGTGCCAAAGACAGCGGAAAATTTTCGAGCTCTATGCACAGGAGAACGTGGCATCGGGAAGCTGGGACAGCTTCTGCACTACAAAGGCACGCGCTTTCATACTATCAAGCGAGTGTTTGCCGTCCAGGGCGGGGATGTTGTAAAGAACGATGGCTCTAGCGGCGAGAGCATCTATGGTCCACTCTTTGAGGATGAAAACTTCAAGCTGACGGTGAGTTCTTATAAGGCCTGAACAGCAGGTTTACAATTCAGATTATCTCTCATTGCAGCACGACGAGGAGGGCGTCGTCAGCATGGCAAACTACGGCCAGCCAAACACCAACAACTCACAGTTCTTTATCACAGCCGTCGGCTGTGAAAACCTCAATGACACAAATGTAGTTGTAGGTCGAGTGCTTCGCGGTCTCGGCATTGTGGCCGAAATGGAACAGAACTGCACTGATGATGCGCAACCTACAGTGGACATAATGATAAGTGACTGTGGCGAACTGACACCGGGTAAGGATTGGGGTGTAAACTGCAACGACGAGACAACAGACAAACTGCCGCCATATCCACAAGATTGGACGGAAAAAATCACAAAGTTAACAGTGAGTCGCAGCACATGTTACATAATAACTACACTTCTAAATATACCTCGCCTGCTTTTAGTCCGACGCATCAGTTGAACTGCTCACAGGCCTGCGGCAATCGGGAAATTACTTCTTTCAGCTGGGAAGGTATTATGAAGCACGTGCCAAATATCGCAAAGCTAATCGCTACTACACCGTACTGCGCAAGAATTTTGACTGGCAGCAGCTTAAAAGCTGCCCAGACGACACGGATCTGCGAAAACTTGATAATTTCTCAGTTGTTAACAATATCAACATGGCAGCAGCGGAACTGAAACTGGGTAATTATCAGTATGCCAAACATGAGTGCTCAGAGGCCATACGTCTGGATGCCAAATGCAGCAAGGCGTTCTACAGACGTGGGCAAGCGCAGCGTGCCATGCGAAACTATGAAGAGGCAATTAAGGACCTGAAGCATGCAAATTCATTGCTGCCCGAAAACAAACAAATCCTGAATGAACTGAACAGTGCCAGGCAGCTGCTGGCCGAATACAATAAACAACAAAGGAAAGCGCTCAAGAAACTTTTCAATATAACATAGTTAAGAAGTTTTTGAATATTTTGTACAAGTTGAAATATTGCTCTATTTAGTGTAAGCTGTGAATGGAAATGACACAAATACTTTGTAATTAAATGTTTTTATTTTATAAAAAAGATATTGCCAGTTGCTTCGTAGATCTGTCTATGGAAACTAACTGCCGAAGTTATGTTATATATTTATGTAAGTATATTATGTAATTGTATCGTACTCGTACCTAAAAACATATTTGTTCGTACACAATAATGCTTGATCAACTCTCAACTGAATGATAATATGGTAGTGCCTATAATGCTGCTTAAATACTAACAACTATATTTGATTAGATATTATATCAAAATGAGCTTAATCCTGTACTAAGTTTAGCCATATGTAGAAGTTCCATTGTATTTATAGATTTGTCACAATGTCCTGATCGCTGCGATGCAAATTGCTTGACCCGGCTCCCATATGGTAGCTCTTCATATTGATTTCCATGTTAGCCAAGGCGCTGGACACGTGGTACAAGTTCTCCGAAAGTATACTGTACACTTCATACAGCTCCGAATCCGATTTGGATACAATAAAATCCTCTGTAAAATGTACAATGATTAGATTTTTCCTGAAATATTCAATTAAAGTGCTAAACGAACCCGTGCGATCCTTCATAATGCTGTGAGCATAGGCATTTAATATGATTGTCATCTCATCGAACTTGATACGACTATCCAGATTGCCATAGCTGAAGATGGTCAGACTCTGATCGTTTGCATTGAGCGTGGAGATGCGTCGATACTGCCGAACATGCGATATGGCGCTCGACCAACGCTGCAGTCCAATATGCTCATGCAGGGAAGCCTCAAACTCCTCCTGTGTCATGGGCAAGCCGGGCGAAGGCGTGGGCGTATGCTCACCCTCTGTTGAGGTGGATGATTCCAGGCAATCAAGCTCTGCTTCGGTGGTGCAGCGCACCAGTGCATCCCGCACCAGGGCATAGAGATCGGATATGTCATGCATCTGCAATAGGTAAGTAAATATTAGACCTAGCCATATGTTAAAAAGAGAGCTGTGCTTACGTCTTCGTTAATTCGAAAATGATTGACCACATTCGAGGATATTTTATGATTCGATTCAATCAACAATAGCAGCTGAAACATTAGTTTATACAAGGAACGACCCAGGTCGAGCACCACTTCCGTTGAGGCAGGATCAAAAGGCATATAAGCAATGCTCGAGCTACTGCTGGGCATCTCCAAGCCGGAAGCAGCAACATCCGATTCATTAAACAGCGACAACTTGCAAGAAGTTTTCACCGCATCCAGACACTGCAAAGGGAATAAATATTAAAAAAAAAATGCTAAAATTTATAAATTCATTTATTACTCACCTCCAGCACCTGATCCTTGCGATCGAAGAACGTTTCCAGATGTTCCTGCACCTCCAGCACATTGAACCGCAGCATTTCAAACAACTTAGGCGTCGTTGTCTGCTGTTCACTGCACCAGACACGTGGTGGATCGGCTCGAGAGCTGAGTAAATCAGTGAAGAGCGATATGCGATTGCCCAATTGGGAGCCAATGCCAGTGAAGAATTTCTTAGCTTCCTTGGAGATGGTAATGGTCTTGAAGGTAAGCTCTTTGATCAGTCTATAGAGCTGCATTAGCAGCTCAGAGGTGTGTGCCGAGGGCTGATTAACCAGCATGGATTGCAGCTGTCGTCGCCAGCTCTCCTCCGCCTCATCGCGAATGGCGGCACCAAAGCGTATGATGCCCTGCAGATGTGGCGATGCATTGCATGGCGTAATGTCACCCAAATCTCCAGCACTGGAGCCACTGGTATCGCTGCGCGAGACCGAGTTGCGGCGACGACGTTCTCGCAGGCTCAAGGATGTGGGCGGCACAGCGCTATAGCTATTCTTCAAGAACGACTGTCGATGATCGTCGTCCAACGGTGACTCCGATTCACCCTCCTCATCGGAGGAATCATCGGCTGTCTGCCGCTTGCGTTTGCTCAAAATGGGTGTCTTGTCGCTGAAGCTGTCCTCCAGCGCCGACGAGTGGCCACCCTTGATGGATCCACCAATGCCACTGCCGCAATTCAAGCACTCCTCATCGCCAACGAAAAGCTGATGACGTCGCACGCCCCAATTAAAGTTGTCTGTGGACTCGCCAGCAATGCTGTCTTCGTACTCCAGGAAATCAAAGTCCTTGAATACGGTAAAGTCGGGTTGACCATCGTCACGACGTGAACCGCTGCTTAGATCACCCTGTGGACCAGATGTCTCCTCCGTGGACGAGGCAGCCGATGACTGACGTTCCATTAGATCCGACGATTGGCTAAATATAACCTGGATATTGGCGAGATAAAATACGTTAGTAAAATTAAAACTGCAACACACAAAAGCTAAAACACTCAAATAGTTCTAAGAAAATACAGATACAGTTATAGATATAGTACATATAATATAAGTATATAGTAGACTGGAAAGCTTACGCTTTGTCTGGTCGCAATCGATCCCGTTAGAAGTGACGTGCTCAACGACTGATCGTGTCAAGTTAAAACAAGAAAACGAAACGTACAGTTTGAAACAAAACACAAAACACATGCAAATTTGCAGATACGAAACGAAATGGAATAGAACGAAACAGAACGAAACGAAACAAACAACAAGTAAATTGTGTATGTGCGGAGTGTTTGGAATGAATAACAATAAAAGACATTCATTCGAGCGAATCATTCGCAGTTAACACATAAGTTGAACGCAAATGTCAAATGGAACACAAAATTAAAATAAAAATATGCTTTGTTTTGGAACACAAAATTAAAATAAAAATATGCTTTGTTCTCTTAAACAGAGCTCTAAAACTTTGAAACATGCCCTTGCACTATAAGAGACTATGTGAGACAAAACAAAACGAAATTATAATCGGCATGTTTAAAGATAAATTCATTCCATTGTACTTAAAAGCATGCCTGTGTTGTGAGAAATGCGTGAAATGGAACAGACATGTTCAACTTTCAACTTTCTTTTAAACATAAAAATCATTCTGATTCTTGTGATCATTAGAATAAACATGTTTCAGTTCGTTTGGTTACTCAAAATAAAATGGAAACTAAAACATGTGAAAGTCGAATGAAAACTGCAGCAACACTGCGCAGATTTGTTGGAGAGAATGCATGGAATAAAACGAGAAGTCAAATGCGACAATACGGAAATGAAACAACGAGCCAAACAAAACAAATAACACAAACAAAATGAAAGCAAATCTACACGTGGCATTTAGAAACATGTTTCTTTACCTTTGAGCAAATTGAGTTTATGAAATCATCCTATAATTAGGTTTGGTTCGGGTTGTTAATGATGATTAATGGCGTGTTAGTTATTTGGATTGATATTCGATATTGATTTGGTTTGTTTTTATTTTACATGAAAGAAAAAAGAAGTAGAAATAAATAATTTGTTGTAGAGATGAGATCGGGGCCACATTATTTGAAAGCAGGAGCTGAGCAGAGCTAAAGCTAGGGGAGATCAAAGCATGCACCTTGCTAATGTACAAGCTGACTGACTGTCGTCCCCCATTCCCATCCCAACTTACCGATGGCGACTTGGGCAGACCCACACGCTGACCACATGTGGTCAGCAGATTCACCAGGCACTCGCGTACCCGACACTGCGACATCCAGGGACGCTTCCATCCACTCAGTGGCACCGTGTCCGCTGGCGAGAGGCTGGCACTGCGTCGCGGTGAATTGGGTGTGCCCACAACGCTGCCAAGACCAACGGCATGCTGTTGTTGTTGCTGCAGCTGCTGCTGATGTTGCTGTTGCTGCAACTGTTGCAACTGCTGCTGCTGCTGTTGGTGTTGTTGTTGTTGCTGGGCAGCGACGGCAGAGGCGGCAATGGCCGCCACATTGCTGTGGGCCCGTTGCTGCTGCAGCTGCGCGCTGGCCTGCTGTGCAGGCGCAACAGTCACCGTTGTGGCATTGGTCAGCGTCGAGTTCAGCGAGGAGTTGCCGGTGCCCGATGCAGTGCCACTGCCAGTGCCAATGGGCTCTTCCGTTTTGAGCAATATGCGACGTCCTATTAGTGGCGTTTGAGACACATCAAAGGTGAATTCCATGGTGCGGCCGGCCAGTTCCTTTTTACAGAACATATCCGAGTCCGGATATGCGCTATAGAAGGAGAACGATAAACCGGCGCTGCTGCCATCACTGGGTGGCACCACCTGCAGCGACGAGCTGCGTGTGACAATCAGCTTGAGTATCTTCAGTGAGTCCTTCCAGTTGACGGTCTGCAATGCCATTAAATTGATTAAATATTTACTATTATTAATTAATCTAATCACTACTCACATCCAAATATTTGCCAATGGCACGCAATAAATCCGCATTTATGGTTTGGGCTTGTGGCGCCGAGAGATCCACATAGTGCAGCATGCAGTGGATGACATTGAGCACCGGGACCTGCACCTGTTGCGGCCCCTTCTCCAGCACCTCGATGAGGAAGGCCAGCATGTGGAGGCCCATATGAGCGTAGGTGTCATGCAAATACTTGACCACACATTTGGTCCACTGGAACGATTCCTTGCAGAAGGTTTTGCGACTGTACAGCGTCATCACAGTACCCAGGTTCTCCAGCTTGGCACCCAGCTCCGTGGACACATGTGCTATGTTCTCAGCGCTGCGTATGCAAATCTCATTGGCATCCTCATAATGGAGCAGCATATACGGCAGCAAGGCGATCACATTCATGGGGAAAGCACAGCTCTGGGTGGGATCGCAAACTGGCAGAGTGAGCAGGGGTGCAAACTGTGAGAGTAGTGTGATGGTTGGCTCATAGGTGGCGCTATGCGTGCAGCCCTAAAAACAAGCAAGGATAATTTGAAGAAGTTTTCTGCATTTTTATTCAGCTGTGCTTACCTTGAGTAGCAGGGCGTGCACGCCCGGATAAGCGGTCCATTTGAGTTGCTGCTGCAATTTCTCCACCTTGTCCCTTGCATCAGGACGATCCAAAGGCAGGCGATGGAGCACGCGGGTGAGCAGGCGCAAAGCCAACATAAACTCATGCTCGTAGTCCGATTCGAGCAAGGAAACCGATAGCCAGAACAGCTGCGCCAGTATGGTCATCTTGTCATCCTGAGTCGCCGTATCGCCCAACATCTTTAAGCTCTGTGCGCTGCGGGAACGGGACAAAGCAGAGCCAGCTCCCACACCAACGCCTCCAAACTTGCAGACGACACTACGTTCCAGCTCAATGCCGGAGGCGCGATTCCGTAGCTCCACCTGCTTGTCGCAGGGCGAGTTGTTGGCCTTGCGACCACAGTAGGAAACCGAGTAGCTGGTGCTGCGACCATGGCTGGGTATGGAGTAGTTTGAGGATTGCGGCGTCATGCCCGAGGGCGATTTCTTGCCAGGCAGTATAGAATTGGGCCCACCATCCTTGTTGTTCAGATTGGGTGTGCTCTTAAAGATATCCTTCATCACATCCAGTGGTCGGAAGTCCGAGTCCAGACTGTCTACAGCTGCCTCCAGCGTGAGTAGCAGTTCGGTCACATATCCTTGCATATCTTCGCCCTGCTCGGCCACCGTTTCTACCAGACGCGAGAGTATGTCCGACAGCATGCGTGAGTTGATGGGCACATTGAGGGCTCGAAAGATCTGCAGACAGCGACCGGCGTAGTGACGCGAGGAGCAGGACAAGCCCAGCTGGAGTGCCGTTTGTGCCCAGCGCTCGGCAATGCGCGCCTGCGGATAGCTGTCGGCAAACACCTTGACCATGTGCTTAAGGAAGCAGCTTAGCTGCTCTGCCGACTTAACGGCCCACACCTTGGCCGTGATGTCCTCGTAGTTCCACAGCGGCTGGCAGGTGTCGTGGGCCAAAAACTTGAGCAAACTCTTGATCACATGTGCTATGGGCATGCTCGGACCTGGCTGCGGTGGCGCATGCTCATCCGCATGTATCAACGGCACCTCCGAGTTCTCCGTGTTGTTCGGATTAATCTGCAGTGCAGCTGGTGTCGCCGCCAATGTGGCCGGTGTGGCATTCTGCACGCCCTGCGCAGGTGGCGGTTGCTGCAGATTCTGTGGCAATGTCTGCTGATTGTTTGCATGTGCCGCAATGAGTGTCGAACTGGACAGATTGTGATGCAATGCATAGGCAGCGGCCTGAGGACTTACATGCATCAGATAGCTATCAAATTGCTGATGCAATTCCGTAAAATTATTGTCAATGACGGGCAGTGTGGGCACCGTCAAACCCAGATCCAGTTTGCTGGTCTCGCTGTTGAGCAGAATGCGTGCCACGGTCAGGTGATCATTGTGCTCGGCCAGCACAATAAGCAGATTGACGCACAGCTGCTTGCAGTGCTCTCGCACTATAATACGTGTGTGATCCAGGCCCAGGAACAAAATGTGCAGCATCAGGGGCAAGTGAAGCGTCCAATCTATGCCTGGAATGCCGTCCACTACAATGTCCGTGAGCAACATGACGGCCACGTTGCAACTAGAAGAAAGAAAGGAAAGTTGCGATTAATATACTATTGCTTACTAAAAATGGTCATACTATCAGGGATCTATCCATTAATAAGTTTATAATTATTCTTAAACAATATAAATACAAAAGGGTTATTATAAAATTAAGTACAACTAAAATTGTATTACTTTAATATATTGGTTCTTTTTAGGCTTTATATAGAAGTTTATTTATTTTATTTATTATTTCATTATATGTTATTTTAGTAACTTTTTTTTCATTTTATTTTCTTAATTTCAACGAATAATTGTTTTTTTTCAAAAGCAAGTCGCTTCTAATGATATGATAATTGACAATTCAATTAGTTTATCTCCCAATGATAGCAAAGTGTTTAAAGCCCATATAAACTGGAAAACCCAATTCAAACGACATCAAAATGCAAGTCTTGTTGGTCAGTCTTTTGCTGGCTGTTGCCTCAGGACAACACACCACAGAGTCTGAGCCGGAGCAGGACGTGACTGCCGACAACATCATCACCAATGGCTACACGGCACCTCAGGGCAAAGCGCCCTACATTGTCTTTCTTACCTTTCGTAAAGACAATTGGAATTCTTGGTGCGGTGGCTCAATCATTGGACACAACTGGGTGGTAACCGCCTCCCACTGCACAAAGCCCTACAACTCGGTCACCATTTACTATGGCTCGCTGCAACGTGGTCAAGGTCAGGTTGTGCACACTGTGGGTGGCAACAACATTATCAATCATTCCAGCGATGACATCGCCTTGATACGCACGCCCCATGTCAACTTTAACAATAACATCAATCGAGTGCGATTGCCCAGCTTCAATGATCACAACAATCGCTATGTCAACCAATGGACAACAGCTTGTGGTTGGGGTCGAACTACCACAACTAATACACCCAATAGGCTGCAGTGCGTCGATTCCCAAGTGATATCCAATGCCGAATGCGCTCGCACCTACAATTCCAACTGGTTAAAGGATCAAATTCTGTGTGTGAACACGTCCGGAGGCAGATCCATTTGTGCTGGCGACTCTGGTGGACCACTCGTCACCATAAACAATCAAGTCTTGATTGGAGTCACCAACTTTTACAATGAGGGCGGATGCACCACTGGCCGTCCATCTGGCTTTGCACGTGTCACAAGTCATTTGAATTGGATACGTCAACACACGGGCATCTCATACTGAGGCGGAGTACTTGCGGTTGACATGAAATTCTTTAAGTGAATAACTAAACAATAAACTAAACATCCTTGACATTGGTACATTCTTCTTCTACTCGTATATTTATTTATGTAGAAACCTCAATCCTAATTAATGCTCTAAGCAGCTTGATTTGCTTGATTTTCATGAAATTTAAATTACATATTTATATAAGTTAATTTCATTTCCATTGCTCTCAATTTATATTTAAAACAACACTATAATTCATATTAAAAAACCTTACAATTCTTTCAAGTAAGATTGGCCACTACTTATTTGTACGTACTCGCTTAAGATTAAAATAATGTTGTCGTTTAACAATAAATTACTAACTAATGTATTTAGTTTAGAGTGGGACGGAAAGTAGTGAAAAGTTTAAAGAAAAATACTTTTTCATAAAGAAAACTATAGACAAGTGTGTATTGCTAATATCAAAGTTCTCATACACTCCATTAATAACAATGACGACTCTGATCTAGATTATAAATCTGTATACCTTATTAAGCTTGCACCGTGCGATTCTTCTGGCAGGAAATTTAAGCACAGTGAACCCATTAACGCTAATTTGTTGTTCCAATAAGTTTCCACACGTGAGCTACGACTTCACGTGGAGTCTTAACAAGTCTATTCAGTTGTCAATAATCATATTGCTAGTCACGTGCTATATGAAAGTGATAATCCTAATGCCCAAAATCTTTAAGTAATTATTCTATTTATTCAAATTTACTGCTGCTTGACAAATGACTTTTCATAATTAGTTCATCTTTGGGGTTCTGGCAACTATATAAGCTCTTGATTTCAGTGGAATTGTATCAATTTCATTAAAATGAAAGTGTTGGTTTCCGTTTTTCTTCTGTATCTGGCTACTGTCTCAGCAAACAATAGCACGGAAGTGCCAGAACTGCCGGACGAGATCCCCGATAGCATCATTACCAATGGGTACCCTGCACCGGCGGGCATGGTTCCCTACATTGTTTACCTGGACTTCGGAAGAACATTTTGCGGTGGCTCAATCATTGGACCGACTTGGGTCCTTACCGCTTCCCACTGCACGAGCCCTTACAACTCGGTTACCATCTACTATGGATCATTGAGAAGCGCCCAGGGTCAGGTTGTGCACACTGTGAGGGGCAACAACATCATCAATCATCCAGACTTTGATATTGCACTGCTTAGAACTCCTCGAGTCAACTTCAATAACAACATCCGAAGCATTCGACTGCCTAGTTTCAATGATCGCAATAATCAATATGTTGGCCAGTGGGCCATGGCTTGTGGTTGGGGCGGCACCACAACGACTCCTAATCCACAAAATCTGCAGTGCGTCAACTTGCATGTCATTAGCCATGCTCAGTGTCGTCAAACATATAGCGCAGAATGGGCTCGTCAGGAAGTTCTTTGTGTGGCTACTCCAGGAGGCAGATCTACTTGTCATGGCGACTCGGGCGGTCCTTTGACAGCCCAAAACAATCAAGTCTTGATCGGTGTCAGCAACTTTGTGTCTACCGAAGGTTGCACCGCTGGATATCCAGCCGGCTTTGCTCGTGTCACAAGCCATTTGAACTGGATACGTATGCACACTAACATTGCGTACTGATTTCACTCCTATATAATCTGAATTAACTATGTAATCATTTGTTTTCTGTTGTTCAAGGGGAATATATTAACTTTCAACTGCAATAATAGGTTTTTATTATCTAGTACTTTTGTTAGGTATGTTTTATATTTAAACTAAAAATAATAATAATACAAATACTCGTATAATGCTTTCGTGATACTTTTCTTTGGTATTAAGGCAAATCTCAATCAATCTCTGAATAGGAACTAGAGTTGTGGTTTCTATAGCAGTATGTTGTATATCGTTCCAATCCTACAGGTTTTTAATTAAATAGTGCCTCAATAAGATGATCTTGTTTGATTGAAGTTTCTTTTCGACTGAGATACTTAATTGCATCAAAACTGACGGCCGGAAGACTATATATACATAACTATATGTTTATGTTACGTTGTTGAAATTGTTGTTATGAAATATACGACTATAGAAAGTAACTTATTATACACACTGATCCTTGTAATTCCTTAATAATGATAATGAGACTGATGTGGATTATAAATGTATATATAGTATCTTATTAAACTTCAATTATCCCGATGCTATAAATAAATTAACTTTTATCCTACAGTAGTATTACCATACAAATCCGTGCGATTCTTCCGTTCACTAAAAGCTTTGATATTTTACTGGTAGAAACTTTAAGCACACTGAACACATTAATGCTAATTTGTGGTTCCATTAAGTTTCCACACGTGACCTACGACTACGGCTTGAACTTCACGTGAAGTCTTAACAGGCTTATTCTGTTGTCAGTAATCATAATGCAAGTCACGTGCTTAACTATCTACATGAAAGTGTTATTCCTAATGCCCAAAATCATTAAGTAATTATTCTATTTATTCAAGTTAACTACTGCTTGACAAATGACTTTTCGCAATTACTTCATCTTGGGGGTCTTGCAACTATATAAGCTCTCGATTTCAGTGGAATGGTATCAATTTCATTAAAATGAAAGTGTTGGTTTCCGTTTTTCTCCTCTATCTGACTACTGCCTCAGCAAACAATAGCACGGAAGTGCCTGAATTGCCGGACGAGATCCCCGATAGCATCATTACCAATGGGTACACTGCACCGGCGGGCCTGGCTCCCTACATTGTTTACCTGGACTTCGGCAGAACATTTTGCGGTGGCTCCATCATTGGACCGACTTGGGTCCTTACCGCTTCCCACTGCACGAGGCCCTATAACTCTGTTACCATCTACTATGGATCATTGAGAAGCGCCCAGGGTCAGGTTGTGCACACCGTAAGGGGCAACAACATCATCAATCATCCAGACTTTGATATCGCACTGCTTAGAACTCCTCGAGTCAACTTCAATAACAACATCAGAAGCATTCGACTGCCTAGTTTCAATGATCGCAATAATCAATATGTTGGCCAGTGGGCCTTGGCTTGTGGTTGGGGCGCCACCACAACGACTGCTAATCCACAAAATCTGCAGTGCGTCAATTTGCAGGTCATTAGCCATGCTCAGTGTCGTCAAACATATCGCGCAGAATGGGCTCCTCCGGAAGTTCTTTGTGTGGCTACTCCAGGAGGCAGATCAACTTGTCATGGCGACTCGGGCGGTCCTTTGACAGCCCAAAACAATCAAGTCTTGATCGGCGTCAGCAACTTTGTGTCAGCAAACGGTTGCACCTCTGGAGAACCAGCCGGCTTTGCTCGTGTCACAAGCCATTTGAACTGGATACGTATGCACACTAACATTGCGTACTGATTTCACTCCTATGTATATAATCTGAATTAACTAGGTATTCATATACGAAGTGATCTGTTGCTTAAGGAGAATAAATTAACTTTCAATTGCAATACTAGATTTGATTATTTAGAACTCCAATTGTTAGCTATGTTTTATATTCAAATTACAAATAATAATAAAAATAAAATACTTCCATGGAACTTGTCTTTGGTATTATGAAATCAGTTCTGGATAAACAATTCTTTCTTTAGATATATGTCGTATATCGTTTCAATCCTACAGGTTTAAAAATATGTTGTGCCTCAATAAGATGGTCTTGTTTGATTAAAGATTCTAAAGACAAATCAAATTTAACTACATGTTTATGTTATGTTGTTGAAATTATTCCTATCAAACATATACAATGCAAATTATTATACACTCTGATCCCTGTTGTTCCTAATAAATCACCTTTTTCTTGATAATACTAGCAATATAATCATTAAAATTATGCAAATTTAGTTAACCAACAATTTGAATCTGTCAGATCATACTCAGTAATCTGCTAATCTTTTTAAAGGTCATATAGTAAAGAAAAGAAAACGAACCTTGCCCATTTTAGTTTGAAATTCCAGCTATTTACATAACTAATAACTGAAGCCATCAAGTATATCTGACAGCTAATATATAGACATTAATTTAGCAAGTTAATTACAAACGAGGAAGAACCTATATAAGTTGCTTCCATAGCTAATCGAGCCATAGTTTACTTCCCAAATATGTACGAGTTGTTAACAATTCTGGCTGTGGCTGCAGTTGCCCTGGCAAGTGACAATGAGACCACAAACTCCCTGGATGAGTACCAACCCGAGAGTATTATAACCAATGGTTATCCGGCCTATGAGGGCAAGGCGCCCTATATTGTGGGCCTAATGTTGGGCAAGAACAACGACAATGGCAGGTCAGTGGGCGCTGGCATTATCATTGCACACAACTGGGTGCTGACTGCCCGACATTGTCTAACGGGTCCTGACTATGCAGAAGTGCATTACGGCTCCAACTGGGGCTGGAGAGGTCAATACCATCACAAGGTCTACAAGAACAATTTTATTCTGCATGACAACTCTCGTCATGACATCGGCCTAATACGCACTCCCCACGTCGACTTCAATTCAAGAGTCAACAAGGTCAATCTACCGAAATTCAGTCAACGCAATGAACGCTTCGAGAACTGGTGGGCCGTTGCCTGTGGTTGGGGTGGCCAGGCCAATGGACAGCTTGCCGATTGGCTGCAATGCATCGATGTCCAGATCATAGGCAATAACGAATGTCGCAGGACCTTTGCAGGGCTAGGGGACCACGAATTGTGCACAAGGAGCACAGGAGGCAAGGCCACTTGTGGCGGCGACTCTGGTGGGCCATTGGTGACACACGATAATCCCATTGTTGTGGGCATCACGGCATTCGGCGTTGCCGGACCCTGCACAGCGGGACATCCCGATGGCTTTACACGTGTGGCCTCCCATCTCGAATGGATACGGGACAAGTCTGGTGTGGCATATTACTAACAATCCCCACTATTGACTTGAATAATTTAGCAAATAAAATATATGCATACAACAGATTTAGACTTCTTTCTTTGCCAGTTAAAGTTGAAATTTAAATTTAAAGTTCTAAATCAAACGAATTTTAAATATCAACCATTTTTATAATTACTGCAAAAGTAAAATGTTAGGCACATTTTTTTATTTATTTTGTTCCACCAGCAAATTTAATGGGGAACAGGTATTATTTAATGGTAGAAGATATTCCTTATAGAGAGCATAGAAAGGATGAAAGATTTGAATGCAAATTCAAGTGGAAAGACTAAACTGCAATAGAAATGATTGAAAGATATGTAGTACAATAAAATTCAACTTTTTTTATAAATTAAAATTAATGAAAATTCGATAAATATTTCATTCGCTTAAGGAGGAATATGTTTCTTTAATATTATTATTTGACATACTCTAACACATTGGTGCGAAGATAAATTCATCAAGTAATTTTTTTGTGTTTTGTTGCAAATTTTTTTGCTATAGTTTGTATTTTAGACTGACTCAATAATGGGAAAAAGAAGCAAACTACACAATAAATCCCAACAAATGATGAACTGAAATTTGCATAGTTAATGCCTTACTAATGTATGCCTCCCTATCGTACTTCAAACTATAATGGCTTCCCTACTTTGATAAGAGCTGTGTAATTAGCTTAAGCCAGTAACTATAAAAGCAACTACTAATAGCAGTAAGGATTCAAGTTGCGTCTTAACGATGAAACTATTCATATTGCTGCTGTCTTTGGCACTTGGCATTGCCTTTGCCAGTGAGAATGAGACGACAGAAGCGCCAGATTTCGAGGAGCCCAATAGCATCATTACCAATGGCTATCCAGCCTACGAGGGCAAAGCTCCCTACATTGTGAGCCTAATGCTTCGAAACGATGGAAGCAATGTGCTAACATTGTGCGGTGGATCAATCATTTCCAGCACTTGGGTGCTGACAGCAGCCCATTGTATCAATAACAAGGACTACGTGGATATTCATTATGGATCCAACTGGCGTTGGAATGGCCAATACAATCATCGAGTGCGCAGCAACAACTTCATTCGGCACCATCTCTGGCCCAACACCAATGGCAATGATATCGGTCTAATCCGTACACCTGCTGTCAGCTTCAATAACAGAGTGAACGTAGTTCGTTTGCCGAGATTCAATCAAGCAAATGAACGATTCGAGAACTGGTGGACCGTTGCCTGTGGTTGGGGTGGACAGGCCAATGGACAGCTTGCCGATTGGCTGCAGTGCGTCGATCAGCAGATCATGAGCAACAATGAATGCTCAAGATCGTATGGCAACATACCCATTGGAATTATATGCATGAGGACAACGGGCGGCAGATCTACATGTGGCGGCGACTCTGGCGGACCCCTGGTCACCCATGACAATCCCATCTTAATTGGCGTCGCATCGTTTGTCTCGGCTGCAGGTTGCACGACTGGTGGCCCCGCCGGCTTCACCCGAGTTACCGCGCACTTGAGTTGGATACGTCAGCATTCTGGCGTTGCCTACTATTAAAGCAATGCAATGATGTAACAATATAATAAATATGCATACTACTGAAATTATCTAAAGTTATCTTAAATTACTAATCATTTGGCGATATTTGTAGCCCCTTTTTGTTTGGTGTTTTATTTATGTATACAAATCCGTGTATATACATAAATCTATTTGTGGCTAAAAACCAAACATAATTAATGTTCGATGAACGTGGATTCTAGTTTTTCCAAAGAATAACAATTTCACATCTCGTAAACAAAGCAAACAAGCAGAAGGAGGCGTAAAAATATATTATATATATTCTTAATAATTTCTGTAAATTAAGTTATTATCATGCGATAAACACAGAAGATATTCAACAAATACTTTTCTGCAGCAGATCCAGTTCAGTCGCTTTGTCAGATGTAACAATGGGACTTAACAAGTCTAATAAAGTGCTACCAAGCTAATAATATTTAATGCATTTATAAATAATGGGTGATTTACTGCCCATTGGTCGAGTGGAAATAAAAATAAACTGTTCAGGATTCAGGGTGTGTCTGAGATTCCTTTATATACAATTCTACTTCACATTATCGAATTTAAAAGTGCATTTGCATCACAAGATGATGATAATGCAAAGTAAACAGTAAACCAGCACATATTGCAATGTGAGTGCTAAAAGAAATAAATGTAGGTAATGAAAATAAATATAACGAATATATTGATCCAATGAACAATTAGAATAGATCTCAATTTACATAGCTAATGTGTGGTTGCATTAACAATCAAAACTTATTATCGCTTAGATAACATATTAGTCAAGTCATTAGTTAATTTTACCTCAAACCCTCTGCTATATAAGGCCATAGCTGTCGCTGTGAAAAGTCATCCTTATAGCCTAAACATGAAGGCGTTCTTGATCTTGAGCGCTTTGGCTGTTGCCTTGGCAAACCAAGATGCAACCACGTTGGCTCCCGATCAGGAGCAACCGGATAGCATTATAACCAATGGTTATACAGCTCCTGAAGGCAAAGCTCCCTACATTGTCGGCCTTGCAATGCAAGGCAATGGAGTGTGCGGTGGTTCCATCATTGCAAACACCTGGGTGATGACCGCGGCACATTGCCTTACAGCCACGGCGTATGTGGACATTCATTACGGATCGAATCGAGCATGGCGTGGACAAATTGTGCACCGAGTGCAACGAAATAATTTCATTCGGCATCCACGCTATCCAGCCTATGGCACTGACATCGCTCTGATTCGTACGCCTCACGTGAACTTTAACAACCGAATAAATCGCATCCAATTGCCGAGCTTCAATCGTCGTAACGAACGATATGAGAACTGGTGGGCCGTTGCCTGTGGCTGGGGAGGAATGGCCAATGGACAACTGGCCCAATCGTTACAGTGCGTCGATGTACAGATCATGGGCAATGCCGAGTGCCGAAGAAGCTTTAAAGAAGTTGTTGATGGCACAATATGTATTAGGACAACTGGTGGTAAATCAACTTGTGGCGGCGACTCTGGCGGACCCCTGGTTACCCATGATAATCCCACATTAGTTGGGGTTACAGCCTTTGGTTATGCAGGAGGTTGCACGCGAGGCTATCCAGCTGCCTTCACTCGTGTGAGCGCACACTTGGACTGGATACACCAGCAGTCTGGTGTGGGCTACTACTACCGTTAATTATCATAATCCCCGAGCATAATAAATAAGTTGCAATGTCATGAACTTACCGATGAAATCCACTAATGGGCAAACTGACATCCGGCAGGAATTCAGTGAGCGGCGCAAAGTAGCCACCGTACTCGGGCATGGGCAAGGGATGGGGATGCGCATTGGGCGGCGCCTCTGTTGTGTTGCGCAACTCCACATTATCCTCCTGCCTCAGCTCGGGATCGTTAATGAGTATGTCCTCCGGCCGTGGCAGTATCGATGGTCCCGATGCGGCACGTATCTTGTCCGCACCACGTGGCGGACGACTGCCGCCCGCAATGGGCGTGACAGCAGCGGCGGCAGCAGCTGCAGCCGCTTGAGTATAGGCGCGTATGCCACTGTCCGACTTGCAGGTGCTAAAAACCAAGCAAAACTCATAGATTACATTGTCAAACAAGTTGAGGATAGACTTACCCGATTTTAATAGGATCTTCGCCACTGTGCCGTTTCGTATGTATGGTGCCCTTCTCCACTGTTAGATCCTGTGTGCGCGAATCATTAATGCCGCCTACCGCTTGACCTGTCAATTGAAAAAAAGGAGTTCAAGCTCGAGTCAAGCAATCAAAGTGAAACTAAACTCACCGTCGGCACTGTGGCTGGATGCCTTTCGCATGCTGGTCAATCTGTAAAAGGGCGGTGTCTCGGTACGCTCGATGAGACAATTGAGCGTCTCCACCGTCTGCAACTCGGCCATGAGCTCATCCAGTAGACGATCCGGGCAGCTGCGTGCCAAGTAAAGTGCCACTCGTTTGGCCTGAAAATCAAATATCAAATGTAACCTGAGGTAACAAAGAAAGCTAACGTAGAGAGCGCTCGACTATTACCCACCCGGCATAATAAAATATTAAAGTCCAGTATTGCAAGTCATTTTTAGAATGTGTCCATTACTATCTTAGTTAAAATGCTAGTCCTTAACTAGAACAGTATGTTTTTAATCGATTTGAAAAGGGGTAGCTGAATTATAAAACCAAATTTATAAGCCAAATAAAATATTGGTTATGGCTATAGCTTTTATAGTATCTGATATCTAAGTGTTTATACAGACGAAAAGACAGGCAAGGCTTGATTGTACTATATGTCTTCATTTATATACTATATGTATTTCTCAACTGTCACTTATTTATTATACCCCTGTACACTAAAGTCCCCAGGTATAAGACGCTTGAAATCATACACTTACATAGGGTAATAGCTCGGAGGGGGCCATGCCGCTCATGATGACCAGGTATCGCAATATGACCTTTAGATTGTTGGGCCAGAACTGGCAGAGTGTGCCCCACAGCTCCTCGATATCACGCGGATGTGCATCCGAAAACTGTTTGCAAACAACATACAAAGAACAGTGAATGCAAAAGAACAAGGTTCATGTTAATTTCATGCGCCGTTACCTTTGCTGTTATGTAGAATAGATTATTCAGTATCATTTCCGTTGCCTCCGTTGAGCCGGTGCCCTCGCGGCGACCACGCGTCCCTGAATCCGGAAAGTACTGCAAAAAAAACACAGGAGGAAAATAAATAATATGGAAATCTCAGACGAAAAAAAAGAAACAAAGGGAAAGGTGCAATGCCGGAAGCAGCCAGGTAAATCCCCAACCCTGTTATGCTTGTTATCTCTTCCTGAATCATTTCCTGTGGGATACAAATGCGTTTTGGGTACGAGAATTGTTTTGATTGACAAACTATGTGGCGACCCAGCGACCTGACGACCCGACGACCCTTACCATAATGTAGGAGAGCGGCGTGGCGGGTGGCACACTTGTGGCCACCAGTTCCATGTTCTGCAGCCAGGGCAGAAGGCACTGCAGCAGCAGGGCGCGCACATCCTCGCGTGCGCTCTGAAAACGGTGCGTAATTTCTGCAAAACACAAATATCAAATAATATTATATACAATGGGACAAGTGAGTTATATAAGTGCTGTTACCGGAAAATATGGACATGGTGAGCTCCGGACGCAGCTGGGCCAGCTGTTTTGAAAGGAAACGCTGTGAACGACAATAAGCAGTGCTCAGCAGGACATCCAAGGTGCCCACCACTTTTGTGTCGTCTTCTGTAACGAAACGAAATACGTATACGTATTAAATAAAAGCTTTAACTGTTGTAGAACACCAACCAGAGCAAGTGAACGTAGTGCCTGCCATGCTGACAAAGGACAACTAAGTCCTAGAGCCTGAAACCTAGCACCACTTGTCGTCTGACTTTTCCAGTGCCAAGCGAAAAGCGAAAGACAAAAAGCTTTCAACCGGCACCTGGAAAGTTTAAGGTTTGTTTTTTGTTTACTACGCGACAATAACAATATCCTATTGCTGCTGATGGTCTAGTCCAGGACCTGCACACTTGTTGCGTTGTAAGGACTAACCCTGACCTTGTCACCTGTTGATTCAATGAATGAATGAATGAATGAAATGGCGCCACTAGATTACTGCGTCGACGCAGACATTGTCAAGAGAGGTCATGGGAGGTGTTGAAAGCTTTTCCGCCTGCATTTTGGCGCCTTCCAATGGCGGCGAAGTGCGTCGAAAGTGTTTATAAAGCCGACTTCGCCATTGTCTCGTCTTAGTTTCGCGCGTATTGTCCTGCAGGCCACAACAACTGCAACAGCCAAGGACCACTCAAAGTTCGAGCAAACTAAATGAATTAACGCGCCGACGGCAAAAAAAAACTCTAATAAAAAATACCTCAACAACAAAAAATATATCATAATAGAGAGATAAAAACAAAAATATAGGTATTGCAAAAGTTGGCAAACTAATTTTAAAACCGAATCAAAACTTTTCACTATAGTTCTCCGATTTCAGTGCGTGTACAAAACATAAAAAAAAAAACAAAAGTTGTGCAAAGAAAAATAGACAAATCAAAACCAATACTCCCACAATTCGAGACAAAACTTGAGCGAAAGTTTGTTTTTTTTTAGCGCTGATCCCATAAGTCAATTTTGCTTTATAATTGACTTCATTAAAGGCCAAAGCGAGAAAATATAAAAATAAAGAGAAATAACAAAGCAACCAAAAAAAACAACATTAAATTGATGATAAAGTGAAATATTTTTGCCCGCTGCGCTTCACATTTCATTGAATGAACAACATACTTTTAAAAGTCTTCAGCCAGCATCCAGGAACTTGAGCAATTTCGATAGATAAACTTTTTTTTTTTTATGCAGCATGCAATAGAGGGCAAATATGTAGTTTTTCGCTTTTATTTGCGTTTTTCTCAATTCTCTTTGGGCGAAACTTTGTGCGAAACACTTCAGTGTTTCGTTAGTATTTAATGAAGCAAGTTGTGCGCTTTTTAATTTCATTCAATTGCCAGCAAGAACGCAATTAATTAGTGTTAATTGTGTTTACCTTTCCTCAAAGTTATGCAGCAAAAAGCAAGCCATATTAACGAAAGGTCCGCATAGTAGATCAGCTACCTGCATTTCGGCATTCAGCCATAGAATGAGAATGAGCTTGCCAAACCAACAACAGACACCTATGGTCAATCGTAATCCCTACGCACCAACCACAGGATCAATAATCGCAATGTCCAACGAGAACGACAACTACATATCGACAACAACAGCAGATATAATGGAACTAGTTGGCAACTATACGGGCACTATGGCAAATGCCAGCTTTAATTCAACGGACACGGATTACATGTCCGTTGAGGATGAGGAAATGCTGCACATTGCATTCCTTATTAGCGATTTTGTGAATAAATATTATGTGCCCATCATCTGCTGTACTGGCAGCATTGGCAACATACTCTCTGTCTTTGTTTTCTTCATGACAAAGCTGCGGAAATTATCATCGAGTTTCTATTTGGCCGCATTGGCCATCAGCGATACTTGCTTCCTGTGCGGTCTATTTGTGCAATGGCTGAATTTCCTCAACGTCAACATCTACAATCAGAACTATTTTTGCCAGTTTTTCACATTCTTCAGCTACTTGGCCAGCTTTTGTTCGGTTTGGTTTGTCGTCGCCTTCACCGTGGAGCGTTTCATTGCTGTAATGTATCCATTGAAGCGACAAATCATGTGCACTGTGCGTCGTGCCAAAATTGTGCTACTTGGTCTCACAATGGCCGGTTGTGTGCATTGTGTGCCATATATACTGATCGCCAAGCCCGTCTACAATCCCAAAATGAATGTAACCATCTGCGATCTAAATACGACTTATAAGGTGAGTGTATCCACAATATTTACAACACACCACATAACATACTACTGTTGCCGAAAGCGTTAAAAACCCTTTTGATGCGCACAAATCAAATGCATATTTGTGATGCCAAAAACTTGTATCCCTTTTTTTGGGCTGATTGTGGCATCCATCTACGCATCACACTTTTAATGGGTTGCCAATACCAACAACTGACAACAAAATTGTTGCAAAAAGTTGCAGACACACAACAAAAGGTTGCCACAAAAGGTTACCACAAAAGAACACACAATATACACGTACGAGTATCGACAATTCTCAGCATTCCTCTCCCACCCTATCAGACACATTCACTTCAAAATTCCCTAGATTGTTTGTTGTAAACGTTGACAGGAATTTTTACGATTTCGCACATTCATATCTGGTTGAAAAGCGACAGATAAAATATCATCAAACATTTCGACTAATAATAAAACATTAAATTCTAATTTTTATCAAATTTAATTTGCCAAAAGTCGTGACTTTCTAAGAATAAATGTGCAACTAGTTAATAAAATAAGAAACAATCTTGATAATTGCTCTTCAACACAATAGTTGAAATTAAATACTCTACGATTATATAATACCACGACGTACCAACAACAACACAGGGTATTAGAATATCCTTTCAAGATATGCTTCAATAAATAGACGAAATGGCAAATCACTTGTCAAATGGTTTAGCTTCCTTTTTTCCAATGCTTTGCATGCCAAAGATTTGCGTTTATTTAATCTGCAGATAAATCCTTTATCGCAACACATTTCAAATCCTTCGTGCCCTCAATAAAAGTGAAAAGGAAACGAGACCAAACAAGGCCAAACAGTCTTTATGGCATTGACATTTTCTAGTGACTTTTTAACTTTTAAGCCGCTTATCTTGGATTAAAATTGAATTGTACTTATGCTCTACTCTGCTGCCATCTCTTAAAGTTACCAACATGTTCGGCTTCAGCCAACAAAAGCATAAAGTTCACTGTCTCAATTTCTCTGCAGGAGTTTCGTGAGCCAATTAACAACGAATACGGCTATTTTGGCTTGTTGTGAACAAGTTAAGCGAGAAGCATCCAAAAAAAAAGGAAACCAAGCCAAGCTAAAGACAATAACATTTGCTAAACGTCGCCAATTAATCAAGCAGACTGTGGCCAAAGGGCAACTGCTGAGTGAGTTAGGCACAAATTGACAATTTATTAGGCGAGCCAATAAATTAGTAGAACGAATGTGGCACAAAACGCAGCAGTAAGTCAAATAATGCCAATAGAATAGAAAAAAAATGCAGCAAATTGCTCTTACACTAGATACCCTGGGCAATTCCACAAATGAATTTACTTTTGTCATACTTCAATTATATTCAAGTATTTCAGACGTATTTGAATTTCAATTACCGATTTACAAATTCACTTATTTCAATTGCACTTTAAGTAGTATTATTATAGTTCTTGCTGTGCTAATCTACCCCACTTTGTGTTATTGCACGCCATTGGCACGTGTTTTGCTCACTCCCTTGTTTACAGGGTATACAAAGTACAAAGACCGCAAGCTAAACCCGGACAAATATATATCCTTAACCGCACAAAAAAAAAATAAACAACAAACAATAAAAACCGAAGCAAGGACAACGATGTTCTAACGAACACCAGCTACACCTACGTTGGCATCCAACAACTTTTGTCAACACGCATTTCTTTAGGGTGCGCCCAAATATTGTGGCGCCGCGACAATTTTGCAATGCGTGGCGCGATAAATCTCGAATTTCTGTTTGTATAACGCTGTGTCTTTTTTTTTTTTTTGTTTCCGTCGCTTGGGAAATTCAATGCTAATTTAACAGTATGGCCAGACAAACTGCAACTCAAACAAATCACAAATATATACACCTGTCCAGCAATAAGCGAAGCTATGGTGTTGGAGTCACCTCTATTTGCCAAATTGGCCAAGGCGACAAGCAAAAGCGTGAAGTGGAAAGAAGGCGTCACCCGTCACCCATCACCCATCACCCATCATGATAGAGCACCGAATTTTTATTCGATCTGCTGCCTTCTGGACGTCCACCTCTTTTTCAAGTACATCTGAGGCTTTCGAATTCAATCAGCAGCGTTGGAGAATAAGAAAAAAGAAAAACACCGGGGGACGGAAAATAAGTAGGAAAAAAAAATGAATACACAAACATTGACATTTGCTGATGGTAGACGTGTCGTATGAGTGATGTGCCCATATTTACCGTATCAACGAATGGGCGTTTTCGGCTGCCACACATTGTTGCCAATTATTTGAGGTTGAGAACCGACGTTCACTGCGCCATTGACATTCAGTTCGACTAGCGGTAAACAATATTGAAAAGTTGTTCACACATTTTCGTCCTATCTGTGGTGTACGTGGGTGAGGCGATAAATTTGAAAAGCAAACAAAACCCAACACGTCACAAGCATTCTCGAATTTTCACTGTATATAAATTATCCAGTAAATTATCCAATAGTCTTCTGTGAGCTACATCACAGAGAAAGACAAGAAAATTGAATTAGAAAAATTTGGTAGTCCATTAGCATGTTTCAATTACAGCTTTGTCCATTGGCATGTGCCTTATGAACTACACTTGGAGAAAGAAATTGTTCTCATACTGAATAACGTAATTAATTGAAAGTAAAGCCTAATAGATTTCTCAAGAATACCTTTAAACAATTAATTAAAGTCGAGCAATGAGCTAGAAACTTTATTTTCATGTCAGCTTAGAGTTTTCCAAGTCCTACTCTATATTTTCCAATAGAATGGGTAATTGCATTCATTTTCGTAAGCTTAATTCGATTTTTGAAATTAAATTGTTAATTACTATGAACCAAATTCGATCCCTCATCTGCACGTATCATTAATGAACATTGAAAAGTGTGCTATAAACCAAATGCATAAGTCTCTAAATCATTAAATGACTTTAGTTTTGAAACTCAGTATATATAATATATCATTATAATGACTATTCAAGGGTAATTGCGAACAGAAGACATTTGAAATTATGCATGTTTGGCACAAGAATTCAATTATAGCCATTACATTCATATGAGTACGCAGCTGAAGGTTGCTTAGAATATATAGGCCATATTATAGGCCATGTCTGAGCCGTATTAGTCAATGTCAATGCATTGTCAGCATTGTCACAGCAGCTGAACGGGAAACAGCAGCCTTAATAGACTGTCAGGAGATAGAGAAAGAGAGACAGGAAGGCTGATGGCAGCTGCAAAAACAAATTGAAATCGAAAGCAAAGGAATGCGGCAAATCCATGGTGATGTCCTGCAACAGCAGCAAATGCCTACAAGACAGACAAACAGGCAGTTACTTAGATTGAGTCGAGCTGGAACTGTTGTCGTCCACAAAATAGCATGTTGTCCGACTTGTTGAGCTGTGAAGAGTTCCACAGTTTGAGGGTTTTAAATAGAATTTGTTATGCAATTGCAATTTGCCGCCTTGTGCGAAGCCAACTCAAATATTGGCAATATAATATGTACGTGCATTATAATTGAATATGTGATTATATGTGTTGCATGTACGAACTTGTTAGTTGCAAAAATTCATTTTCGAAACAGCAGCAAGCTACGGTCGATTGAAATTTTACGAGCTATTAGTCATCTGATCCACTCGATGTGGTACCCAAAAAAGCAATCAAAACTCACAAAAAGTATAGATACATACAAGTCGAAAATGAAACGAAAAGCAAAAGCAACTTAAATTCAATTTTCTTTACTTTTATGAGGCAACAAACTCTTGGATTTTGTGCAAGTAAAAACAACATGTTGTGCTCTAATTGATTAGCTGAGTCTCTTTAATCAAACTAAGTCGTTTATATCCTTTAGTCATCAAATGATTAGAATGTGTCTAAGTCATAAATCGAAGAGCTTCAATTAATAGAATGCCGTCTACTGGATTTAAGCAGCTCTTAGAAACTCAAAATTACCCATAAATGATACAAGTTTATATTCTATTGCAGAAAACAGGGCATCTTTTAGTCATTTAGTTTCACTACAGACCTTTTCTTGTTAACTCTCTCCGTTTGTGGCCAATTTGAAATTAATTTTAATTATTTATTTTACTTTAAGGAGGGCAAAAAAAAGAAAGTAAATTTATAAGATTAACTGAAATTGCGTTTCGCATTTACTCGAAATGCCAGCTGGGATTGCTAATTAACTGCAATTTCTTCACATTTAAAGCTGTTAAGCACCAAAGCAATTTAATTTCACAATTCAATTAGCAGTGGCGACTGCTTAGTAATCCTGAAATTGTCTGAAAGTGGGTGATAAATATGCAATACGACCACAATGGGCACCTTAATTCCACTACCAGATGTTTGTAAATAATTTTGGTTGGTTCTTTGGAAAAATATTGTACAAACTAAAATGCATTCATTTTGCATTTGTAAAGGCGCTGTGGGATAAAGTACTAAATCATTTGCCATGCAAATGTTAACAAAGGATACCTTAGTCCTCATTGGGGAGGGGGAAAAAGAGAGATGGAAATTAGCTTTCAGCTCGGATTAACAACACCACGATGTGCAAATAGCTCAAAACTTAAAACAAATAGCAAAAGTCAGCGAACATGAGAGGGTGTGATAGACGGGTAGCTACCCTCACACATTCTACACATACATATATTTATGTGCATACATTAATCTTGTCGAGAAAGGCACTCTTCTGCATTTATATCCACTTCAGGGATGTGCTTGGGATGCCTTTCCTTGTCCGTTCTACACTTTGCTTTACTTCTTTTTTTGATTTTTTTGTTTTCGGCCCTTAGGGTATTATCACAGGTCGTTTCTTCAAGGGTTTTTCTGCACACGGCAAATGCGCTTAGCTGGTCTCTGAAAATCGAAGCTGGTTTTTGTTTTCGGTTGCACTTCCCATGAATTTAATTGCTCTAAACGTTTTTAGAGCTCACACATATACACACACACACACATTTGGCATAGGTTGTTAACTTTTAAAAGCCACGGACAATCGGATTAAGCTTTAACTATGTTGCGTATACGCAACGTTGGCCAGCACACTACAAATAATCTAATAATTGTGATATATTCGCTAGGGAAAACAAAAAGCAATTATCAAAGCCTGTGCAGTCTATACTATTACTTTCTGATTAAATTTCAAGTTTTAAGGCGAGTAGTTTAGGCTAAACTTGCACTATTGAACTGTTTTATCAGGCAATTTGATAACTCGAACTCTTGCGGCCTATTTAATCAATAAATTCGTACATATGGACAGGCAAGCAGACATATTGAGAGTCTCGTTGACACTGATCAAAAATATATATACTTTTAGAATTGCCCCATCTGCCTTGTTAATAAAAAAGTAAAAAGTTATAACAGTATTTTGCCTACGGCCGCCTAACATTGTGACTTCAACTTTCAGGAACAACTGGCGCTCTTCAACTACTGGGACTCGATTGTTGTGTATGCCGTGCCTTTCACGACCATCACTGTGCTCAATACATGCACCGGCTGCACGGTTTGGAAATTTGCAACAGTGCGACGCACATTAACAATGCATAAGATGTAAGTAAGGAAAACTTCTCTCTCTCTCTCTTCATCTATTCCTCCTTCGAATACTAATTACTTTTTGTGGTACTTTCGTGCTTGCAACTGTGTGCAAATGTGTGCTGTGCATTATTTATAAGATGTGTGGCATCTTCAACTCCATTTGCAACTTGATTTGTTTTCGCAGGAAACCACAGATGACTAATATGCCAAGAAGCTCGTCGACATCAGATGGTGGCGGTGGAGCAGCCACATCGTATCGCATTACAGCATCGCTGAAGCGACAAAAGTCAACAGGCACACACCCGAGCGGACAGCACAGTGTAATGCGGCAAACGGATCAACAGCAACATCAACAACAACAGCACGAAGCATCAACATCTCAGCATCATTGCGAGATAACACAGAAACCAGGTAAGCTATGAGCTAGTGGGTTTTAACTTGTGGCCAATTGACATGACTTAGCACACAAGTTGCGTTAACTTTGCTTAAGCCATTTGCTGCCAACTTTGGCGTGAACAAATCCCAACAATTAGCAGGCAACTTAGGAGAAAAGTTGCACCATATGACAAAGTTAAAAGCAGTGTGAAAATAAAAACTACTTAGAACATTACGCAACTTTTGCTAATAAGCAGCAAAGCGAAGCACACACAACACTTAATATATAGCATGTATAAACACAACATACACATTTTCCATTTATTTTCCCATTTACAGGTCGTCGCAAGGTGCAGAACTCATCGCAATTGAAGGTTACCAAGATGCTGCTTATTGTTTCCACTGTTTTCGTCTGTCTCAATTTACCGAGCTGTTTGCTGCGCATCGAAACCTATTGGGAGGTGAGTGACTATCCGACGATCTCCTTAACGTCACACATGTAAATTACGTATACGTGGAGTGGACATTGCTTAAATCGTATCAAATTACTGCCAGCAGCATAAAACTATCGCTATGGCACGTGCCGTCCCAGTTCTATTGTTTTGCTTAATTAGAGTTCTGATTAGAGCAAGAAGATTAGAGCAGCAGTGACCAGTTCAGTGGTGCAAACATATTGGGAAACAAAAACAGTAAACAAGAGACACACAGCAAGCCCGTCATGCTGTCACACTGTTCATTAAATTATAGCAAAATAGACAAAGTTTTGTTATTGTTTGGCCAGCAGCTGCTAATTAACACCACATTTACAGATGCCAGCTGCACACTGGCAAAATCAAACTCAACCCACACAGCGACAATTGCGAAATAGAAAAACTATTTATATCTCCCACTAAAGTAACCACATCAAGACTGAAAATCACAATAAGAATGAGAATGAGAATCAGACTAAAATATTTCAAATCACAGTGCAGCACACTAACATTTCACTCTGTCTGTAAGTTTTGCGGTTTTCAAATGTGCCACTAATTCCCGTCTCCGTTGAGAAGTGTCTCTGCCAGTCAACTTGATTGTCATGTTGACATAGGTTGGCCATCGCCAAGCACTTTAAAGCATTTAAGTCTTATCTTCAAAAGAAAGTTTTGACAAAACCAGCAGACAAATATAATAGTTCACTTCCCCAGAAAAAATACCCCATTAAAGGGCATAGCTTTAAGCAGTCACAGTCAGATACACACTCAATCAAACAAGTGAAGAGTAGATTTGATTTTGAACTCAATTACAGTCAACACTTCAGCTATTTGATTTAGTGTTTTGACTGTGTAAAGATATTTCATATATTGTAGTTGTTTACAGCGTATCTTTCAGTCAGATACACAATCTTTTTTACAAATCACACGACAGAGTGAGTGGCGTGTTTTTCTCTTGAAGCTTTAATTAGTTTGTGTACTTTGGGCGCCTTTGCATCGTTAAAATGCCAAATTTCATGAAACCCCAAAAAAAAGTGCAGAGAAATCCTTTACGACACTTTTACAACATTTAATTACATAAATATCATTTTAACAGGTTGTCATTTACAGACACACAGTGTCAAGGACAAAGGTTATGCATTAGGGACTCGATAATCTGTTTTGGGGCTAAGTTCTGTGAGCTTTTAAAGCACCAAACTTATCGAGTAAAAATCTGTGCAAATTTACTGACTTGCGCTGCCAACTTGTTGAATAGGGACTGTCAACTTGATGCAAAGAAAATGAGAATACGCAGAGGAATTTAACATCAAACACGTCAACGTATCTCAGGCAGGGAGTACAAAAAAAAACTGTAGTCCTTTTATCCCATTTTTTTTTTTTTTGCTATTTTGTATGTAAAACACGTCAAATGGTTCCGTTTTTTTCGGGTATCTGTTTTGATCAGAGTGTCAGGATGCTGACGTCTGAGCGGATGAATGAATCGAATATTGTTTCTCAGTCCATTCGACACACACACACACTCACACACTTACAAGCACTCACAGATAGTGAACCATGCATAAACATGCGACAAACTTGAACATTGATTGCGACAGCAAATTAATTGAGCGGAAAGCTCTTCATTGGGCAACAGCCTGGAATAGATAGAAATATGCTAGAATTTCAACAGGTCAATCTTACCCACGTGTCAGGCTCGTAGGCCTGGGGTCAATACATGTGCTTAAATACCAAAACATCAATTGCAATTAGCAATTCATTGGAAATGATTATCACTCATAATAATATCAAAGCCAAAATACCTTATATAATTTTAAAGAGCACATCATCTGGTTCACAGAGTGCCTATAAATAGGAATCGCAAATGATGGAGCAGCATATGCTTAAACAACAAAATACATGTCCATGAGCATATTTCAAATGTTGCTTTGAAGCGCATCTAATGACAAATTTTTCTACATTCCCATCTTGGTCACAATTTACATTGCAGACACAAACAGCCAAAACGCAAAATACAACAATTGTTTTGCAGTACATTTTCAATGCGTTCTTCATAACAAATTTCGGCATCAATTTTGTTCTTTATTGCGTGAGCGGACAAAATTTTCGGTAAGTACCCAAATATATCATTCTATAAATTGTGTAATTTACTTGTCTATCTTGATACCCTGTAACACACAAGTTGCAGGAAGTGTATGTACAAATGCAAATAGTGTAGTCGAGTAAGATTTTATGTCAATTAAAGATGTGTACTTTAAATATTAAGTATACGTATATTTCGAGACATGCTCTAATTAAAAAGATTCGCAACAGTTACAGGGTATATGCATGGTCAATTAATTTGCAACAAGAAAACATTTCGCTTTCGAGACATATTCTTATATGTAATTTCGTTGGCATTTAATGCTTCTTACTGTAATTACCATTATGAATTTTCACAGCAAAGCGGTACTGAGCATTTTCCGACGTGTCTCATCGGCTCAACGGGAAGGCATCACTCAAGTGACAGGTAAGAAGTAAGAAGTGAAGTAAGAAGTGAAAATACGCTAAAAACACTTAAGATATTGCTTTAGCCTGTGGTATAATGCAAATTCAGGCAGATGAAAATTTTATTACTCATAGCTGGAAAGCATCAAGTTCCAAAAAGTTGAAAGGGGCAAACATTATTACGAATTGAGTTGTGCAAAATGGTTGGGTAAATCAATGTCGTTATTATAGCTGTAATAATGTCTCTATTTGTCAGATGATATTTTTATTTTTGCGGAAGACAATCACAAAGTCTATTGCCATAACCGCCATCAAACTGTCACACCCAGTTGTTTCTGTCACGAGCCGTGTTTCCTTGAATTACAGCAGATGCTTATTATATGCATAAGCCCTTTACGTCTAAGCATCTCTAAGCTGCCTCGATAACAATGACCAAAGGCTATGGTATACACTAATTGCGTAATTTAAGACATAAGCCAATGACATTGATTTTAAGGAAGCAAACAAAGGTGTTCCGCAATTAAAGTCAGAAATTCTGTGATGCGCAATTGTTATGCAGTTATTTATAAATGCTTTGATTTAAGAAACTAGTTGAGAAAATGTACTATAAATATTCAACTAGTATATATTTCATATTATACAGTTCACTGAATTTGTTGCGCAAACTATTTTAAACTTCTTCAATAAAAGTTGTCAAGTTTCCGCTCAATTAATTAGTCCATCGTAACTTTCGAGTTTGCGGATTATTCGCCAACTATGAATACTAATACATCCATTTGTTAATTAAACTTAGTTGAACGCTATTTTATAGCATACATCCGGGCGTCGCATTGTTTATTTATAGCGCTTTAGTACGGCTGCGTCGGCGATTTCAATTAATAATGTATATTACAGATTGAGCAGTCAATGTTGAAAGTGAAAAGATAAAAGCATAACAAAAATAAAATTAAAACGAAGGAGAAAGCATGTGAAACGAAGTGCAAGTGCGCAGCAAATATGAAATGTAAATCAAATTAAAGTAAATGGTAAACGCTGACTGCTTGTTGAGACTGGTTGAGCCAGCTCTCTGTCTCGTCTCGTTATCCTGGCAAGGTTAAAGGGATCAAAACCGTAAGAACCTTCGTGTGTTGCATGCAAATATTGACAGACTGTGCAAACAAGAGGTGTGATACGAGTGGGCCGCTTGGTAGAACGAACCATTACATCAAATGAAATTACCGTTGCCATTGTCACAGCCCAACAGTAGAAGAATTATTAAAAAATACTGCGCTCCTTGCGCCGTGTAAGCAAATAAGTAACAGTGCCTTCCACCAGTTTTGGCATCACAACCGCCTTCAGCTTAAGGATTACACAGCCGTCATCTGCAATAAAGCTGACAATCACAGTTGCCGTTGCAGCAAACTGTGTAGCCAGCTACCAACTCGCGGTATAAATAAACAATAACTGTGCGGTTCATACATTCGACTCGCAGATGCCCTTTAGATATACCCTAACATTGAGCTGCCCACAAACGGAAACTGTGAGCGACAGCTGGCGTCTTCCGGCTTCACTTCCAGCTCTGCTTTTAATGGCACAGTTGTGTCTATGCCACATCCGCTGGCCTGACAGTCAAATTGGCAGTTGTTAAACACGTATATACTCTATGCTTCCTTACACAAACCTACAAAGTGCTGCGAAATGTGCAATGCCAATGCAAATATTTATTCAGAATCTCTGCACTGACTACTATAAAGTGCACATGCAATGCAAAAATGTAATATTAAAGTTCATGAAAGCCTGGGCCAATAGGCAAAATGACTACGAAACTAATCAGATTGCTCAAGTTTCTAATAAATAAAATTCTGGGAAATTTTTTGCAAGTGGACGCTTTGACTACAGGTTGGCGTTCTGTAAGAGGCCTAAAATGCCTTTTGGAAACGAGACACTAATCGATTCAATGTGGGCAGATTCATTAACTGATTTTAGCATGGGCATTGGCATTCAATTACGAGAGCACGGCCTTAGACCCTCATTAAATCAACGTTTTAAAAATGACTTTCAATCTAATTAACATTGCACAATCGCAATTTAGCGGCCCATCGCGCGCGGCTTGTCTCGTATTTCGCAAAATTTCCTTTCCACTTTCTAACGAACGTAAAATCGAGTGAGTTTAGTGCGAAAATTTCAATCGTGCATGAGTTAATCACAGTTTGTGATTGGATAAAGCAGCAGAGCACTCTAGTTTTTCATGGCACACGTAGCACTTTTTGTGTATTGCTCATACGCCGCGTAGAACGTGCGTTGAATGCAATACGTGTGTGTGTGTGCGTGTTGGAAACACTCAGTTCGCTCATTACGTTTTTGTCTACGGCCCATTGAATATTGCGAACGCCTGGAGCCGGCATCACGCATCACGCATCCTTGCGGCAATTTTGCGCCACATCCAAGTCAATCAGTGTTTGGTGTCCCTCTGGCATCTGCTTAGCCATTCAAGCATATGTAGGTGCACATAGAATATAATCTATAGACTATAGACTATGCACATATGTATAACTGTGCTTATAAATTAGCCAAAGTGCGCCTGCGGACTTGGCACTTAGTCTGTGACTTTCTACTGTCTCTCTCGTTTTTATGTGATGGCCAACAATTTTGGGCCCTTTGTTGTTTGCGCCTGTATAATTTAGTTAATAATTCACTTGGGATAGTCGCAGAATACTCGCAGCAAATGCTGACGCAAGATACGTTATCATTAATCTTACACACACACACACACACGCACAAATCTATATATAGTATCGTATGAATAACGCCAGCTTGTCAAATGAATTCAAATTCAATTCCTGTGAAATCTTGACGATTTGATTTATGCATCTAATGACATCACTCGGGCATTTAATGATGATGATGACTTTCACTTGCCGAACAACACTTTAAAATACGAGCGCTGTAAACATGAAATTAATTAAAGCAAATGTACGCAGACAGTGCCGTTGGCCATGCTTTTTGTGAGGGTCAAAACGAACCCTTTTTGCATTTTAAAATCGGTACCAAAACCGCCGACAGTCTTGCCAACAATTTACATTTCGGTTCACTGCTGTTTCTGTCAGCAACAAAATTGGCGAATACAAATAACAAGAAATGCTTGATCCTATTTTGATCATCGAAACTCTAATATACTTTCTTTCGGCTATCAAATATTGCAAACATTAAAAACGATAAGTGAACAACTAATTTGAACAAAACTATAATCAATCATTTCTTTTACATATTTCGTATCATATTTAAATAAATTAGTAAAAACTCTATCCCCTGCGGCGCTTCATTAATGTATTACATTTATCCCCAAAGTACTGCATAACTTTTCTGTTAGGGTATTAAAACAAAATATCTGTGAAACTTCAAACAAAAACACACTCAGACCAACATGATTTCACAGTTGTTTATCAAATTTCATTGAGCTGCTTGTGTGTGAGTGTGTGTGCGAGTGTGTGTGGTTTGAGTGGCGTGTGGCATGATTGATTGGCACAGATTGGCTTGGAAACACAATATGGCTAAATAAAACAGTCGCCGACGCAAAACATCCGCTCAAAATGTATTATAAATGTTTGCACACGCTTAAAAAAATTAAAATCTGCATTTCAAAACCTAATTAATATGGGGATTAAATCAACAGCCGCAAAAAAAAGCTCAACTAATTGAAAAGCAAATCAAAATTACTCGGCATGGCACAAAGCACACCTTCTAATTTGAGAGCATTTTTCAAGTTGAGTGACGCTCAAAACTAACGGTCGTAAATGGTAGCAATCGTTGTTGTTGTTGTTGGTGCTGCTGCACCCAAATGTAAATTTTGTATTCAACCTCAAACCGAGAATAGACCAAATTATAGTCCCAGTCATCTGCACTGCGCAGATAAGCAAAATGTCCTTTTACAAAAAAAAAAAGTTTCAACAAAAATAGAGGTGTGAGCAAAAGAAAAATGGTAATAAAATTATGTGCTGACCCATTCTGTGCTAATGCGAATGCAAATCTAAATTGAAATCGCGGTCGTCGACCAGGTAAATAACCGAACTCACATTAAAAAGAAAAAAAGTGAAAACATGGATAATGGAAAATGAAAAAAGGTCAAAAATCGTGAGGAAATTCCATGAAAACGGAAATATTAAATATGCTAAATTATAGCCCGAAGCGCACAATCCAAATATGCTAAAATATGGACAGGATTATTAACTGTCATTAGGCTAAACGCACTCAATTGTTCGCTAATTAGCTACCATTTAATGTTAATATTAAATTGCAAATGATTTTCAAATAAATCAAATTTAATTATTTTAAGCAGAGCTAACTAAAAGTTGAAAAATGCATTTACCTGACGCCTTGGGAAGGTTACGGCTAAATTTATAGTACACCCACTCAAAAACTCAACAACAATACATTCTCGAAGCCCAGACCTTGCCACATGATGGGGTAAGAAGCCTCGCCCTTTCTTAGCCTGACGTCAATCAAGTTTTTGCACTGCTCTCGACAGGCCACAAATACCAACGCCTCTTAATGAGTTTTGTTTTTGTTGGCTCAAAGTGACGATAACTTATAAACCCTTCTCACACACTTTTCAACTTAATTTACAACGTATTGGTTTTTTTCTCTTCACAGTCTCCGAATATTGCCGCAACACGGGCACCTCCACCAGGCGACGCATGATGACACAAAACTGCTGGAATGAGATGCACGAGCTGCATCCACTTAAGTGAAGCAAGCTGACAAAGTCACCTCCAGCAAATTGTGTGCAACGCAAATGCGACGCGAAAGAAACAAAGCGAATACCTTAGGGTAATTTAATTATATGATTTGCAAAAAGGATATCTTAGCTATTCGTGAATAAAATTAAAAATAAAAAAAACCAAAACCTGTTTGTGATGTTGCTAAAGCCAAAGAAAACAAAATACAACAAAACTTAAACGTAAACGTAAAACGAACGCGGAAAAGCGCTTAAAAACTAAGTAGATCAACTTGAACTTAAACTGAGTATACTCGCACTCGTAATAAATGCAAACAAATTCGAATATTTAACCTGCAGTTTATTACAGAATAAAACTCTACTCAAGGCAGTCAATTGATATGCAGTACACTTTGCTTTTGTTTAAGTTAGAAACTTTCAGCGGCATTAATGCGCGAATGCACCTGATAATAATCGAGACTTATATTTTTGGTTCAAAACTAACTTTTCGAATTGAAAAGAATTTTATTAAATTTAATTTATAACATTTTTGTAAAATTTTAAAGAGTTTTAATCGATGCTAAGCAAGCACATGTAGTAGTATATTATCCAAGTACACATATCGCGATACAATTATTGAATCCTTCTACAAGTGTACAAAAATTACAAATATAGTCTAAACCGAATTTTAGCTACACTATAATGACGCTGGCGATGTTATTGTAATATTTATATGTTCTATTCATACTTAATATAATGAATGCATGTGCATTAAACTAATTATGCTTACTTCACTAATGCGCTAATTGAATTCATTTTAAATCGAATTCAAAATAGTCAATATATTAACCACAATATGCTTAACTCCTAATGGATATATTGTATAATCAAAAGACAAACAACAAACCAAATTTAGCATATTTTAATTGGATCGTAATAAATGTTAGTTATGTTCATTCAAACCGAGTTTCATTTTGGCCCTTTTTGCCATACATTCTAATTAAGCGGAAATAAGGCAACTTACATGCTCGTACATCTCGATTATGTAACCATTTTATGGATTGAGGGGATTTAGAGACTGGCATCTATGACAACAATGAGCCCCATTAAACGATTTTCATATGGTCAAGTGGGAGAAACCAGCTTACAGCCTGCAACATTTCTTTAAGCTGGCCAAAAGCACAAGTAGTAAGCCACCCACCTGGGCAATTTGCCCAATGGCCATAACAAAAACAAAAGTTAAGCTGCTTAGGTGCACGAAAAAGGTCAGCACAAAAGCTTGTCAAGTGCACGCAGCGCGCGCCTGCCTTATAAGCCACAACGAATCGAATTGGCCCAAGTTTAAAACATAACTTTAGTACCAGCACAAAACAACCAGCAACAATAACAAGACGCAAAGTGCGCCTATAAAAACATACAACTTGTTGCTTACAATCCCCAAAAGAACTGAATAAAAATAAATATATCTATTTAAGGAGAAAGCCATGGGTACATTAAGGAAGTGCTCAGTTAATTGCCTTAACGAATTAGCATTTATTTCTGTCCTCCTCATCTGCCACCCACATAGATATTACAAAATATCAAAACAAAAAATTAAAATGATTTAAATTAATTACAAATACAATGTTAATATTTATAGCTATCTAATAGCATATAATTATTCACAATTGGGCAATGAATAATTTGACGACTATACAAAAAGAATCAGCATTAGACAGAACTTGAAAATAGCACTGCAAAACACATTTGCTTTACAGGGTATACTCCGCAAGCGTGACTCTTTATTTATTTCCGATTTGTTTTCTCTTTTTGTTTTTGGTATTGCTATTGCTGTTGGAATATTGGCCAACAATTTACAGGAATATAAACATTAATGGCCCGGCGAGCATTGTGAATAACAAATTGCCATGAAATTATGCACAGAGGATGCTGCCACTGGAACGCGGCAGCTAAAATTCCCCAACGCTTCCAAACAGCAACAACAGATAGAGACAGTCAAGTTGTACGAGAACAGGAAAAAAAATTAAATTCAATTCAATCAAATTGCCACACATAAAGATACTTATGTATGTACACACACATCCAGACACACATACACACACACTGCCGCTGAGTCCTGGTACGTGGAAGTTGAGAATTTTATATGGGCTCAAAATTCACTTGAAAGCTGATTACGTAATGAAATAAGATTTACAATGGATGGAACAAGAGGCCCAAGCATATGGGTATGCTTGAAATATAAATACAAATTATAAATTGCCACATAAGAAAGTAAGAAAGGCACTCAAACCACAATTTGCCATAATCCATAATAAAGCAGACTTGAGTAGAAAGAAGATTAAAAGCAGCAACAACAACAAATTGAAATTAAAAAAATGATGGTAATTTTCAAAATGTTGCCAAGCCGAAAATGAAAATGGTCAGATATTAAAACCCAATAAAGCGCAAAAATTTCAATATCGAATTTTGCAACAATTTTGTGCAAAATGTTTTCAAATGAAAATTGAAACAAACTAGCTCAGTAAATAGCAATTTGTGTAGATGAAAACTGCCAGACTATTCAACTAAAACATCAGTTTAATTATTTCAATCGCGTTGTTTAAACTTGGTACAAAAGACCGTTTAGCAAGCTAAAAAAAATTGTAGTTGAAATTCCAGCAAAATTGCAAAGCGATAAAGCATTTTTTAGTTTCACAGAAACAAAACTTTCACTTTGCTAAAAATACAACCCAGCGGAATCTATAATTCCAAGTAAAGTATTTTACTCCTTTCTTTTTGTGAACCGTTTTTTAATCGCTTTGTTAGTTGGTTAGTTTGTTGTGGTAGCTTAGTTGTGCTTGATAGCTCCTACCTTTCTCATTGTCGCTGTGCAGGGTGCCGACGACGCTGCCAAAGAAACGTTTATCCAAGATTTGCAGCAGCTGCAAGGCTGTGGCATGCACCTCAACTCGGGGACAGCCCGTCATTAGCAGCGTTACGGTTATAACTGAAGTATAATGATCACAAGGATATTCCCTGAAAAGAATACAAAGTTTCAACATAAATTAAAGATGTTTTTTTAATGGATTTTAACATGCTGGTAAACATGCGCCTAAGTGCAAAGTTAATGGAGTTGGGGCTTTGATTTAACCATGGCAGCGGCAGCACAATTTATTTATATCTAAAAGGCAGCCATCATCAAATCAACAATCAACAGTTTGCCAAATAATGTTCAATCAGGCAAGCTGAAATATTCACAGCTATTGCACACGGATTTTGCAGCAACATCAGGTGGCAGGCAGCAGCATCAGGTAAATGGTAAATGGCAGATGGCAAGCAGCTGTCAAACAAAACAGCCAGCTGCCATTACCAGCAAACAGCTCTATATCAATCGTATAGCATAAGACTCTTTCATGCCAATCGATTTTCAGTTTGCATACAAAATTGAAAGCGCTAAAAAGTATGCTACATTTTATGCAAAACCATGTTGAAACCTGACAAAAATTAATACACTGAGCAGAGCATACTCTCAAAGGCGTACTAACAATCGCCAGCTGATTGCCAGCTTTCATGTGGTTGTAGCCTGTATGTGTGTGTGTGTGGGGGGAAGGGGAATGGTGTGGTTTCTGATAATTTTTTGTGCCACGTGCGACATTTCGTTGCTAATTGAAACTGATTTTGTCTGGCTTAGCAGCAGGTCAAAGTTCAAAGCCAGCACAAAAGGCTACAGTATTAGCATTAACCAATTAAATAATCAATCAAGAATTTTCTTTTTTGTACACTTTAAATTCGATGCTACTGAAAATTCATCAACGATTTCGCAAATTGCACTGAGGCAGAAAGAAAGGTTTATTTCTCTAGTTAGGTTTACAAAAAAAAAATACATATGCAAGTCATAAAAAGTGCAAATAGATTGCAGCACGCAGCATGCATGTTGCATGTGCAACACACACACACACATACAGGATTTTGAATTACGCAGTTGGGCTAGCGGAAGCCCGGTTGCATGTAAAATGAATCTGCGAGTTCATGGAAAAGTCGTTAGACTAGTTTTGATTCAATTTACGATCTCCCCAAAGAGACTTGAAAACCGCTATTAAGCGTACATTTCTTATCGCTTAAATATGAAATTGTAAAAATGAAAAAGGAGGCAAAAATGATTGCAACATGTGGCACGCAATGCGATACAACCAGATTTAAATGGCATTAAACAGGCGATGGTTAATGTCTGTAAAGAAGAACTGCCAGTTGCCCTGCACAGGCAGTTAAGTAAATATTGTATATGAATGCATAAAAAGTAGAGCTTAAGTAGCACGATAGCGAAATTTTCAACCACTTGTATTGATTGAAGCGCAATAAGGTGCGTACATATGCAACAATGCTGCAACCACACAGACAAAGTTGACGCATCAATGGACACAATTGGAGCACAATATGCACAGGTGAACAACACCTGTATTGTCTGAGTAAGCTGAACCAATGCTCCTTTGAGCTTGTAAATTTAAAAAGCGGTAGAACGGACAGGTAAGATGCCTCTTAAGCCGTCACATCCACACTCGCAGCGACAGGATGTGTGGTAAATGAGCTTATTTGTAAATGCTGCACGTTCTCGGAAAAAATGTCCTGTGTGGGAGTGGAGTGCCGAGTTTAATGCATTAAGGCATTAGCAAATGCCTGGCGGCAAAATGATTCACTTACTTGGCACTGAAGATCGAGGCCAGGGCCAGGAAACAGGCATCTGCCTCTCGGGGCGTTGAGGTATAACACCGATCGATTACCCATTCGAGCAGTTGTCCCATATCCGGATTCGATTCAAGCAACAAAACAACAGTATCGCGCGCCAGCTGATAAATCTAATAAATAAAAGACAAACAAAGTGATATCAAATGTGGTATATGTATATCGAAAATATATGTGTCAAATGCGGGGAAATTACCTTTTCGTCCTTGGAAGTGAGCAGCAGATCCAGCCATTTGTAGATGATGCCATCGTCCTGCAAATGCGGTGTATAGAAAATGTGACCGCAGCACAGCAAAGCGGACATGGCCTACATGAGGGAAAGAAACGAAAGACAGCAAGCTGAGCACATTGATATGCAAAGGAGCATGAATGGGTCTCACCTGTAAGGCGCTAAATTGCAGCTTCTCCTCCTCGAGTGTTTGGCCAATCTGTGAGCTAATGCTAAGCGGCTTGGAGAAGTTGCCGCACCAAGTGGCAAACAAATTGAATAGATTACGCTTCAAATCGCGCGACAACAATGTGGCACATGATTCCACTGCAAAAAAAACACAGAGAGCTGTTGTTATACGAGAGGAAGAGAGGATTTGAGTGATTGCCACATACGTGAAAAGTTCTTAATCATTTTGCGTATGAAATTGCAAAAGTGCGCCTTAACCTCACGTATGCTAAGATTGTCCTTGTCCGTTTCGGATATAAGGTACGCCATGGCGCCTTCAATGTACTCCACAAATGTGGGATGCAACGACATCGTATCACGCTCCAGTACACATGTGCTGTAAGAGAATCTGGCAATGAACTACTGTATGCAAAAACCTATAGCAGTTTACTTACCTCACGCCAAATGTGCCATTCTCGGCAATCTTCTCCAGCACACGCACCACCTGCAGACGCAGTGCATCGCGTCGCCGACGTCTTCGCATATTCTCCTGCTTGCGATCAACTGCCTCACGTATATAGACTACCAGCTCCTCCATCAGATCCCTGGCACAAGCAACAAAAAACAAAAAAGGATTAAATTAAAGTTCAGTCAAGGTTAAGAGCGTAAAATGTGGAATGTGGCTGCTTACTTGAGCGCATCGTGGTTTATCATGCCCAACGCATTGACAGCCGCATCCCTCACATCGATGGCCTCGCAACGCAGCAGTGGCACCACCAACTTGTACAGCGCCTGTGGCGAAGCGCTGCCCATCGCTGACTTGTCACTGCGATCCGCGTTAAGGGAATCTGGCGATGAGCTATAAAATAAAATTTACGGTCGCACATTTTAGTATCGTGTTGTGTCACAATGGAGACAAAGAGCAAAAGTCCTTGTAGGTCGCACTCATTTTGGGTCCTTAAATTAAAGTTAAGGCCGCCATCAATTGACAGACTTCTGGTTCACTTCGCAGACAATGAGAAACTCATAATTCTATTTATAAGCAAAGAAGAGATTTCTTTTCAACCACTGCATGCCGGCAATTTCATTTAAAATAACATTATAAATATTAAAAACGCACATTTCAATTAAAAGCGACATCATTTCGCATCATTTTTTCCTGTTTTTGTTTTTTTTCATTCGTTCGTTCATTTGCCTACGGTTCCCTACACAATTTGCACAAAAAAATATTTCTGCAAACAAAATGTATTTATTTTTTTTTTTGGCGGGGGCAAGCAGGCGTGACAATCGGTAGACGTGCTTGTGGGCGTGTTTGGGCAAGAACACATCAATGCGTAGTATGAAAAATAAATAAACTTGTCCTATAATGATTTTACAGTATTTCCAGCGTTCGCAAAATACAAAAAGCGCAAGCAAAAGAAAGGCAATAAAATGCGGACATAACAGTACAAACAGAAAAGGAAATTATTTGCCAAATAAAATGACAAAGGAAAAGCCCAGAAATGTGATATTGATTTAGACAAAATATATAAAAAAAAAAAAGTGGCTATGGCACCGCACAAACACACAAATTAAGCAAAATGTAGTGCAAAAGTTTTTGCCCAAGCCGACAAGTTGATTGCAGGGCTAACCAAGTTGAATTTCTCAATTTAAACTACTTGAAAGTTACAACAAAATGTTGCCCAAACAATGCACAATGCAGTTTGGCAATTAAATTTGCCGAGAGAACATTTTCATTTGTTTAATTTACAGGCCAAGAACAATTTATACACAACTATCCGAAAAACAATAAATTGTGCGTAAATTGAAATTTAAAATAAGATAAGATACATATTTTGTCTTCCGCACGCCGAAGAATAAATACCCTTGCAGATCTCCCCCCTGTCTGATCTCTGATTTGTGATGATATAATACGATTGGTCTGATTTTAAAATATTTTTAGTCTATTAGAAAAAAAAGAAGCTGTACTGAGATTGCCACAAAACTGAGACTCTATTTTGCATAACAACAATCCGACAGACACTTCTACATATACTACTTTAAGAGTATACACTATACATTCCATTAGAAAACTAAAGTACCCTCTGCAAGTGTATTCAAATTGTAGCCATTAAAAAGCATATCAATTTAAAAATAACTCTGTATAAATTGTTTTTAAACCAGCATCAAATAATACATTTCTACGAAAATTAAAAAAAACTAATTAAATAACTATGCTAAAAGTTTATGCTTCAATTTAAACAATTGCACATACATAGGTATAACAAATTTTCAAAACCAAATAAAAATATTCTTTCTACAGACTGCTATGAAAAGTTTGGAGTAAAAAGTATTCTACAATTTTAGCTTTGTGTATAATTAAAGCATGAATAGTTATACTAGAAGAAGCATCAACTTGCATGCCAAAAAACTATAAATACACAATAAATACGTACACACACATACGCTTAGGCAAACAGTATAAGAACCACATAAAAAGAAATCAGAGTAGACTTATGGCAAATTAATTAAACTTTGTTAAAGTGTGTGTCTTAATTTTAGCCGGGTTTTTGGTTAAAGTTTTGGGTTTTTCCTGCAGTTTATTGTAATTCTGCTACAGTGTTTTGATTTTTTGGATTTTTCTTTTTTTTTTTGTGTTTTTATATGTTGGTGTTTGCTTTACCCAAGTCGTTTCTGGCGCGCCTCTTTGCGTCCGTAGGAGAGCGGTAGGGTGAAACGCGTTACGATTCCCTCGGGCCCAAAGACATTTGAAGGTATATTGTCCAAGGAATCGGATAGCGAACGTGAATCCGATTGATCTTGTAAACTATAAATTACAATCCATATAAAGGTAATACATATATGCAAATATATTTATATATATATCTTTGGATGTGATATATGTATGCAAACAAACATTATGATTTTGTTAACGAATGCAAAAGTGATACAACTATTCGACCACATTTTCCCACTGCTTGAAGGATTATGCGCATATGTGTGTGTGTGCGTGTGTGTGTATGTGAAAATGTGTGTGGGCATGGTGGTGAAATGCTGAAGGGTCTTAATTGACATTTGCGCCCTTCATTTTTAACCATTGACATTTGCAGCATGCAGCAAACCATTCAGAAGTTACACAAATAAACAAAAACAGCTGCAGAAACGGATACAGATATTTACTATACATGTTCATATATGGTAAATGAATTCGTAGCTCTGACGTGCAAATTGAAGTGCAAAGTTAATGTCAATAATGCAATTTGTACATTTGGTATGTGGGATAACAACAATTTATAGCATTTTTTTTGTGGGAACGTGAAATACTATTGCATGTCCTTTAACTGAGGACTGAACTAAATGAAAATGAAAAGCTAAAATTATGTAGTTGAACTAATTGTTTAAGCTGAATAAATCACATTAAATAATAATTACAAATATTTCTCAATTGCATTGAAAAATTTGTACAAGAAACACTTCAACTATATTTTTAATAAATTTTTTAATACTGCCATTATTCCATTACATTTTTGTCGATCCTGAAAGCTTTTAATTAATGCAGTCAAAATGTAAATAACTTGTCTTTATAAGTTATTAAAATATTTTCAATTAAATTCGCAACAATGTTGATGAGAATAAAATCTGAAGCCTTTTGTTTATCGATTTGCTGCTGAGCTACCTCAAGGACTATGCATAATTTGCATATTTATGTCCAAAAGCAATTGTTGGGACCTGCCCGCCTTGCTTGTCTTATGTTGCAATTTGCATTTGAAAGAAAACATAAAGTGCTACAACTTGTAGTAACATGGCTAACAAAACAGAAGGTGTGCCTGTGTTATTCGTGTTTGACCGTGGCATAATTACCATTACAATGCAAATTATGTAAATTCAACTTGTGCTCTAGGAAATGTTTGATGAAAACAACAAATAAATACATTTAAAGACCAAAGTCTAATCAGTTGCATAATGACATCAGGAACACATAAACATGTACATACATATAATACAATAATACAATGAGATAGAGACAGTCAGTTGTTAAACATGGCGTATGAGCACTGAATTATATCGAAATGAATTTTAAATTAAAATTATGTAAATTTATGTACAAATATTGCAACTATATTTAGTAAATAAGTCGCCTGTGTGTGTTGAATCGATTTAATGCACAAACGCAAAATGTATTCACACATGTGATTTATATATGTGATAGATATATTTTTGAGTGTGTGTTTTGTATGTACATATGTGCATTTTGCTTTGATTACGCAGGACAAACAGTTAGATGTGGAGTCAAACTAAGTTAAAAACAAATAAACACAACACGAACAAACTAATTGCCAATAATATTCAAATGGATTTCCATACGTAGCAAAGGATTCACAGTATTTGTTTTGGGGAAAGGGGGGTAGATATTGTGGTGTGATTTGGGGATAAGACGTGCCAAAAACGTTAATCAAACAAAAATAATGATTGATATTTGGTTGCCACTTGCAAGCTGAAATTTAACACAATTTTGTTGTTTATCGATGTGTTGAAGATGCTTCAAATGTTTGCGATTCTCTTTTAGTTGTCATCTGAATTGCGAACTCACCTCAAGCTCAGATCGGGCGAGGCGCAACGCACGGCAACGCTGGGTATTTGCGGCACAAGACGCATGGCACATGCCACCTGATTGCGCCACAGCCGCATATACGAATCCTTTTGGCTTTCGGTGGGCATTTTCTTAGTGGGCGCCGAGCCACGCAGCAAGGATGCGCGATTGTCGCTTACAGGACTACAAAAAGTAGAGAGAGAATACTGTCATAATGCAAGAAACCATTAAGAATATCTGCACTTACGTGGGATCGATAACGCTGTAGAGTGCATTGAGGCGTGTATAGCAAATGGGCCAGGCCTGTGCCACTGCCGAGGGACATTGCTGCAGCACACGCTGGCGCTCTAGCAGACCAAAAATGCAGGTTGCCCAAGGATCAAATTGCGGCTGTGCAGCACTGGCAGCTGAAGCTGCTGCTGCGGCAGCAGCCGTTGAGCTGCTCTGCGACAGATTCAGCGTCGAAGTCGACGACTTGGAGTTGTCTAAAAGGCCAGAAAAATCACAATGTAAATGGAAATAGAAAAAAGTCTCGCTACTATTGCTTACCGTCTGTAAGTCCTGCCAACCAAACGCCGCTTGTGCGCTCCGCTATCCACTGCAGGTCAATGCAGTTGGCATTGAGTATGGCCGTCTTCTCTGCCTGCGGCAGCTGGGACAGACATTTCTCAATGACCTGCGGACAGCAGCGATCCATGACATCGATGAGCGGTGGCTCCGTTTCGGGTATGCCCAGAGCACGCATCAGATTCTTCACCTCCTTGAGTATCATGGCTGCCAGTTTGCGCAAATACGGACGATAATTGCAGAGCAACACCAGCGCAAAGCCCTCGACAAAGTGCAGCGTGGTCACCAAAGGAATTTCATTCTTTTTGCCCACATCATTAGCCACCATGTTGAGCACCGTGTGCTGTGTGATGCTAGACATGCCGCTCGAGGTGGTTATGCTAGATGCAGCGCTACTGGCCGTATTCAGATGTTGCTGCTTTGACAGCTGACTGCTTGTGGTCTCCTTGCCGGCAACGGCTGGTGTCGCAGCTGCTGCCACATTTGTTGTAGCCGCTGCAGCTGTGGTAAGTGTAGGTGCAGCACCGCCAAGTTTTTGCTGTGCAGCATTAGCACCACCAGCGCCAGCACCACCGACAGCACCGGGCACATTGTTGCCGCCAGTGCCGCTGCCGGTGGCTGCAGTGCCGCCATTCACATAGATGGCACAGCGCCAGATGTTGAGAAAGTTGAACAAGATGCGGGTGCAGTTCTCCAACAATTGCGGATAGGTGTCGGTGACATCGCGCACCAGAAACTGTGTGTAACCGTGCACGACATCCTGACGCCAATCCGGAAAGTCAATGACCAGCGTCTGCAGCGATTGATGCGTCAATATGCGCAGCTCCTCATCCATATGCACCGTCAGGCGCGACAACAAATCGACCAGCTCCTGTGCCGTCATTGTATCAGGTATCAGACGAGGCACCGCCGCCACACATGTGCGAAACAGATCAATGCGTGGCTTGCGTTCACCCGACAGCATCTCGTCCGGCTCCTTGTTCTGATTCTGGGTATTTGTCATCATCAACGGCCGGCCACAGTGCACGTCCAGTGCACGTAGTATGTCCACAAAGACGCGACGCACATGGGGAAAGTATGTGGACATGCCAATGCTGCGCGCCGTATCATCGGTCATCATCTTGTTGATGAACGTTCGCTTCACGCGCAGCGTATTCCCCGACGGCAACACTGGTACTGTGCGTGGCATGGGTGGTTCGCCATCCTTCTGTTGCAGCGAGTCGGCCACCACCAAAAAGGCACGCAAGCCAATGCTCATGCGCTCCGGATTGAGTATGACCTTGATGGAGCGACCCACGCACAGCAAATCGTAGACAATCTCACGCATGGCAAAGTCCAGACGCTCCTGCGCAATAAACTGTATGATCTTCACGAAAATGTTGAGCGGTGTGTCGCGTGGCACGACGCCCTTGGAGCCCCTATAAATGCAACAGTTACATTAACAACCAGAATGAAAACTGCAGTCGAGTGTGCTCGTATAAAAGACATCCATATTTACTCACTTGGGAAATAGCGAGTTCACAATGCTTTGAAGACGCGAATGCGTAGCCGAATTGGACTCGCACTTGATGCGAATCATGTAGACCCAGAGCAGGCGAAAGAGCGACTCGAGCGCCACACGACTCATCTTGAAATCACGATTCTTCAGGTTGCTCAAACACATGGCAAGAAAATAGTGCCAGTTAGTCAGAAAGAAGGTCTTCTGTGAGACGCAGAGCAAACAGGTGACAAGCGGAAACAGCGCCAGGCGATGCTTTGACTTGGTCGAGGCATCCAGCGTCTGCACATACAGCAGCTCCACAAAGTTCTTGACACACGGCACATTCACCTCGTTCTTAACGGCCTGCAAAGCGAAGAATGGAATTAGCAAGGGCTATCAAACTGTTAAATTCTAAACGCTACTCACTGCCGCCACGGGCACGAGGATCTCCACAAAGAGACCGGCCAGTGCATGCTTAATATCCTTGTCCTTGACCTCCAAGAAATACTGACCGCACTCGTGCATGAACTGAAACGAGGCCTCGAACTCCTCAATGGGCACCATTTTGACGCGAAAGAACTTCATGCCCATCAGCAAACTGATGATGCTCTGCGTCGTGTGAGGCGACGCCTCCTTGCCGCGCAGCTCCTTCAGTTCGCTCATAAAACGCTTGCGCACCGAACCAAAGCGACTCTGGGCAAGCACACCAATGACCTCGGCATACAGATCGGCAATCATGTGTATATTATGCGCATTGGGATTATTCTGTAGGCCATCCTTGTACTTGAAGTGCTTAAAGGCCAGATTCTCGATGCTGCGCACCAAATCCTCGTGACCCGGATGATATGGCAACTGCTTAAGTATCTCAATCAGTGCCAAACAGAATATAAACTCTACAGCTGCCTCGCGACGCTGCAACTGGAAATCCAGATCCACACTGGACTTATTGATCGACTGCACACTGCTGCCAGTCGTTGGTTTCTTCAGATCATTCTTAATCTCCATGTCAGAGAGCTGGCGGCGATGCCAGGCGAGCAACGTGTGCAGCAGCGAGGGCAAACAATGCTCGGCCACAGAGCCCAAGGCGGACAGCAGCTGATCGAACTGTTGGTCCTCGCCACGTTGCAGCAACTTGGATAGATTCTTGTCCGCACTCTCCAGCATCACAAGCTCAATCTTTTTCTCTGCTTGGGCCGTAAAATCGCTAAACAGATTGCGCATCACAATCTCACCAGGACGTGGAGCTGTCAGCTCCACGCTGGCGACACTCGCGGCCAACGCATGCATCTCCGCCTGCGTATAGCTGGGCAGCACGTTGATAATGGAGCTGCGGGAATGGGCGCCCCAAGGCAACAGCGATTGACGTTGTGGTATTATCAATGGCGGCAAAGCTGCTGGTGGCGATGCATAACTCTGACGATTGGCACTGTAGCTGATGGTAGCCGACGTGGCCTGCACCGTTGCGCCCAACGGTTCCTGTAACTGACTCACTCCTGGCACTGACGACTGCTGCAGCTGCTGTTGTTGTTGCTGTGGCTGTGGCTGCTGCTGCTGCTGCTGCTGCTGCTGTTGTGATTCATACTCTATGCTATAGGGGTATTCGTCACCGAGGATTTGATAATTGATGGGTGATGTGGTGCCACTGCCGTTGGCCGATACAACTGCTCCATTTCTGGCCGACTTGGGTGTTGAGGTGTATTCACTGGAGTTAACCGAATGACGCTGTCCGGGTGAACCATTCGTGTCCAGCTGCGACGACTCGTTATCAACGCTATCGCCCGCCGCCTGATACGCATCTTCGTGATAAACCACACTGCGTTGTGGACTCCGCGTAGGCGTCGTTGTATTTGCAGCTGCGACAGCTACTGTGGTGGTATCGCTTGCTGCTATTGATGTTGTTGCTGATGGGTTGGGATGCGAGACGGGTGAGCCGGCAGCCGTAGCAGCAACCACTGTGGCTGAGTCGCTCACGTGTTGCTCATTTGGGTTTGGATTTGTGCCTAAAAAACGAGCAATAATGAAATAAAAATGAGATCGAAACATGACTTGCAAATGGCTTTTAGCTCTTATCAATAAGCACACACTACATATGGCTCTATGCAGGAATGTATATGTGTGTGTGTGTGTCTGCTAATGTATTTACAAGCGCAAAACAAAAAAGCAACAGTCGACTGTGAGATACCCGTTTCCCATCAAATATAATGCAATTAAAGCTCTTATGGCATAACTTCATTTATCTAATCATTAACACAAACCTAAAGCTCTCAGGGTAAGGTTAAAGGGTGCGTGGCAACTTTAAAAAACAAGGTATACCCTGTACAAGTATTGTCCCCAAAGTTGGCAACTCTAGCTCTTCTAATTTTTGAGATTTAGTTCTACAAACAACAGGACTGACAGAGAGACTAGACTATATATCGATTAGACTGCATCTGATGATCAATATACCCTTTTATCCATGGGCTACCAGGTATAAAAATATGATTCATATTTCTTGAGCCTCCCTCCACTTAGCGCTATAGCAGAAACTATAAAGCTCATGTATGACTGCATGTACATATGTGTGTGTGTGTGTGTGTTTGTAAATGTGTTTACAATTTGTTAACTTTGTTGTTTATAATGTTTTACCCAATTTTTAGTTAGCACGCGCCTAACAAATCAAATCTGCAAATAGAAAATATTATTATCTCATCATGAACATCGTTTATTTTGTAGGTGTGTCAGCCTAACTCTCCCACACACGCATACTCTCTCACACACACACACACACAACGATAAACCGTAGACTTTGTACGCTTCTCTGCTGTTTGTTATCGTTAAAAGTTCATTTCCCATTTGTACATTTGTTAACTTGGTATCTTAATTAGCAGACCATAAGCATGTATCGAACATGCCATTCATTATCATTATCATTTTCATTACGATTATCACTTTTATTATCATTACAACGGCATCGCATGTCTTGCAAAAATATCTCTACAGATTGATGACGCCACCCGCCATCAATCTGTCAATTTATGCAAAACAGACAAATGACAAACCACTTTCAAGGCTCCCCCAAATGTAGTATGTATTGTGTCTGTATCCATTTATCAGTTCATAGAATTTAACGATAACGTTTTCAACAATAAAATGATTCATATTCGATGCCAATTGACATTACAACGAACTGATATGGATATCAAAATACATACAGACTTAACATGCTCGAATGCATTTGCCTCTGCATGCATGTGTGTATCTGTTCATGACCTTATAAGGTCGAGAGAGCGTTAATGATTCGCCAGAAGTTCAGTTATCATTAAAGTAGTTCGCAGAATAAAGTTATTTGTCTTGAAATATGAAGAGAAAATACAGAATAACAATCCACAATATATTTTGCCAATGTGATATTAAATGTTGTGCAATTTATAGGATACTTGGTAATTATTGATTTCAAATTTTTTGTATTGGTAGTACTTGATTTATCGTGATGTTAGGAGCAAGAATTATTATTACCCTTTAGACATTGATGACATTGATAGATAATCTTAAGGGCTCGGCCTCAAACTGTTACTCAAAATACATTAACAAAATTTGGATAAGAGCTAGTTAGCAAAGGTCCACTGACATTATTATTACTTTATAATCAGAAGCAAAGTATTGTAAAACTATACGGTAGACTCTATAAAAAAATAAGTAATCAAGTAGTTAATAAAAACCAATTGGGTTCCGCCCTTTTGTTCCACACTTAACAATCAAGTACTTCACAAGAAACTAGAGCTTATCTATAATTTACTATAATTATCGAATACATCATATAGAGCAAAAGTTTGCCTCCCAACTATTACATTATTTTAGGCAAGCGAGCCGTGACCCGCATCAGAGAGTGGAATCAATCAATAGCTTTGACCGCAGGCAACATACACATACAAATTTATTTGTATGCCAAGTGCAATCCTGAAATCGTGTTGTCCTCTGGCTGTCATTAGAGCAGCAACAACATTAGATTAGAAAAAGGTAAAAAGTATTATAAATAATAAATTGTAAATGGTAAAATTGTAAATGAATATGCCATGGCAGCCCATCAAGGCCAGGCTTTCTTTCCTCCAATGCCGGCGACCGACACGACCGTCAGCTGTTCTGCAGGATATCAAGGATGAGGGGCAGAGGATAAGGCAGTACTTAAAGGTCACAGTCGAAGTTCAGGGCAAAAGTTTTCACTGTCACTGAATAATTGATAAGGTTTAAAAGAGACAGGTCCACAAAAGCAATTCACATAGTAGCATTCGTTCTGCCGTGAGCAGTATTTAAGGTTGTCCAAGCTGTCATGAGAGTTGCGCAAAACGCTATGAAAATAGCTGAGAAAATGCCATTTTCTTTGCTTTTCAATGCAATAAAAGGTAGCCTTATATTTGTTTAACATTCATCTAAACATGTGGGCAAGCATTAAAGTGATTAACAGCCCATAGTATACGACCAATAGATGCCCTACATTCATTAAGATAGTCCATGAATACAAATTTAAAATATCTATATCTATATGTGAAAACAGATGGGTTCCAGTTTATTTTATCAATAAATAGTAATAATTTTTACTCTCAACATTTTGTGAAACGTTTTCAATTTCTTTTTACATACTTTTAGTTCACACCTGCTGAATTTAGCGATACACTAATTACAATAAATACAGCAATCCCATCTAGTATGCCATTTGTAGGCAATTATACAAATTACAGGGTATGCAAATGCGCAGCAAAATTATTAAAAATGGCGCTGAAAATACACAAAATCCAAAAGACATATTCCTCCATTTGTTTGTGTGTATTATTAATAATGTATTAACACGCTCTCAGTTCAGTTCAGTTGCCTCAAAACGCCGCCTCCAAAGACGAATGGAAAACGTCTGAAATTCTTGTTATAAATGCGCTATGGATGTGTCATTTAACAAACAACACAACAACAAAACAACAACAGCAACAGCAACAGCAACTTGGCAAAGACATGCGACCAACACGTATCTCTCCTCTTGATCTCAGTCCCCCTCCCGCTCACTTCGCTTGTCTCATTCCCTCGTGTCTTTCTCATAAGTTTTCTGTGGGCCGAAAGTTGAAAAACTGCAGCAACAGCAAAAATGTTCTCTTTTTTTTCCTTTTTTTTTCATTTCTTCCAATGCGCAATTTTCAAAACGTGTGGAAGCCCGAACAAACAGCAAATGTTCCCGAACATTTTGTGGAAAATATTTTGTATAACATTTTGCTTGAAATTTACGATTGGTTAGGTTAGGTGCTGTTCGATTGTTAGGGATTAACAGTTTCAGATGGGAAATAAATGCAAATATTTACTCAGAACATGGAAACGAAATATTTCATAATGTTTTATTAAGGAACCTAATCGAATTCTATTGAGAATTGTGAAGCATTTAGTACGAAATTATATGATTGAAAATAGCCCCTTAACGAACCCATAAAAACTTGAACGAACTCTTCTCAACACAATAACAAGTGGATTGTTAATCGGATGATACTTTCTGTAAAGTGATTTTGAAAAACGAATACTTAGAAATTGGTAATCGAAAATAGCTCAATAATAACATGAACAAACTTTTCTCAATGAATTGAGAATTGAGTGAAATATATTTTCACTTAGAATTTGAAAAAGACATATTTAAAACTTATTTTTAAAATTCGAAACGAATTCTATAGCGTATTATGAAGCATTTCCGAAATAGTACGACTGAATGCCCCTTTCTATTCAACTTTTATAATAGTCAAATAACTTTTTATTTCTCTGCGCTTCATTGTAAAATTCCCCACTCAAACTCCAACCCTCATAGGGTATAGAGACAATAATATTTAATAGACAATAAGCTGACAAGTTCGACTGTAAAATGCGACATTTTAACAGCCGTCTGAGTACTATAATTTACCTTTTAGTTTTTTTGGTGTCCATTGAAAATTCCATAACATGAAACTGGCGCATAAATTTGTAAAATAATCACAGTTAGGAAAATGATGCCCAGGCAGATTCACAAATTGCGGGAACTACTCTCTCTCACTCTCGAGCTATGTAGTTGTACTTAGTTGGGTTTTGATTGGTTCTCGTTTTCCACAGCGCTGGGAGATGTGGAAAGGAAGGTGATGAATATGATGGCGCGGGAATTGGTGGGGATGGGTTGTCGATTAACTAATCGTAAGTAGTCGCAATTAAAAGCACGTGAGCGACTTTTTGATATTGTGCACCATACACTATCTAAACACAAATTATATTTATGAGTTGTAATTAATTTAGCAGCATTTGTGCGACGTTTAGTTGGGATTATTATTTGTTTGTTTTTTTTTGTATTTAGTATAGCAAAAAATCGCTGATAAGAGCAGGCCATACACACTCAGTCACCACAGCACAGTTCATAAATGTGTCACCGAAACGCGAGTGACGTTAATCGAAAAGTCGAAATGAAACCAGGGAACCTTCTTTGATTATCGTAAAACATGGAGCAAAAAAACAAAACACCTGAATATATAGAATGCCGAAGATGATATACTCTTGCATAAGTAGGCAGATCTATGAGACTTACTTTAGTTATCAGCTAACAATTGAATTATACCAACATTTTGTGCATGCAAAAATGTTTGATAAACAATGTTAATACCCTTTGCAAGCGTAAAACAAGTTGTTTATAATGTTAAAATGTCAAAAAGAAATATACTATGTATAAAGACGATGATTATTTGTAATTTTCACAGCTTTGTACGAGTATATGGCGTATAGTATCGTTTGATTTATGTATTTATAATGCTTTTTTATGCTAATTAGCCAGTTTAAAGGCGTCTCAAAAAATGAGCTCAGCGTTTTCAATTCCAAATCGACAGACGTCGCTCACATCGAAAACAACACAGAAATACTACGGTTGTCAAATTTCAATTTAAATGTATTTATTTATACATATGTGCATATATACGTATAAGACGTATACACATATACTCGTATATATATCTTCACGTTCAAATCGCGCACAAAACACAATTTCTTCTTTCAAATAAAACAAAATATACGCGAATGCCAAATGCGAGGCGAACTCTGGCGACGACGAATTTCGACTGCGGCGAAAAAGCGCGCAACGATTCACAGCCCGAAAAGTTCCAACCGTTGCGACGGCAGCAACACACACAATAACAACAACAAATAAAGTAATAAATAAATAGCAAACGCAAAGCAAAAGACAAAAGTGAAAAAAGCTGAGCGTAAATCGCGCGCGCGCTCACAAATTGAAAGCACAAAATCAAAACAAACGATAATTGTCTATTTAAAATTATGATTAACAGCAACTGAGAGCGAGATGGAAGCACGCAGAGAGAGAGAAGAGTTTGGTGAGAGCGAGTAAGAGTGTGTTGTGTTGTGAGGCAAACAGCTGTTGCCAGCGGCGAATTGGCAAAAGCCGACGAGCAACAACAATTGGAAACAGCTGGCCAAGTGACGGCGACTTCGGCAGTGACGTATGATTCTAATATGTATGTGTATGTGTGTTGGCGCAGCATGAGTTCCTGTTGTTGTTGCTATTGTCACACAGTGTCACTAATATGCCAGACATTAGCATAAATTAAATAAAACTTAGCACAGCATGCGACGCGCCCCGTTATTGCAATTAGCTAAGAACTTTTGTGGCCCACTAAACTTTCCGTATTTCCATTCTACACACACAACACAAATAGGCAGCCTTGTGGCTTACACTGTATAACCAATTCCTAGTTAAGCTCACAACTTTGCCGCATGTGGCGGCATGGCCTTTGTTTATGCATTCCGATATTACATAAATCAATTTGCAAATTTCTAAACAAACCTTTTTCAATTTGTTATCGATCTTCGCAACGCTTTGCTAATCAGACAAACAGTGAACTTTTTGTAACAATAAACAACTAAATTGATTATTAACTGTGGAAGCCATAAAAAAATAACAAAAACTTGCTAGAAATATTTGTACAAAACACACACACCAAATATCAGCAAAAGGGGCGCGAATTAGCACATTGCTTATTTGCCTCTCTCTCTCTCTCTCAACCAGTCTCTTTCCAAGTGTTAGTTAACTGCTTTTATTGCAAATTACATCACGCCCACGCCACAGATTGGCAAAAACAAAAAACCCAAAAAAAAAGCACGCGATGACGAACACGCGACCGGAACGCGCCGTTACAAGCAAAACAGTTGTGTTTGACTGTTGACGCACGAAACGGGGGCCGACGACAGGGGTTTGCTCAGACTAAACGCACTGCAACTTGACACTTGGCGCGTTGGCAAACAAATGAGCTTCGAAGCTTCAGGACTGAGACTAAAATGGAGACTCTCTCGCTTGAGTATCGCACAACTTATGCAATTCGCTCAGGTGCTGGTGCTCGCTCGACATTTGACTTTTGGCGTGCAAAGAACAAAACGATTTTCTAATTTTGCACCAGCAGCAGCGACGGCAGCTAGTCAGAAAATCCGTTGGATAACTGCCAGAGGTTGTGACCAAACTGACTGACGATACTTGCTTTTCTGAATGTCATTATCAAGGTTTATGTTTGCGCGCGCGTTGTCTGTCATTATTTTTGTGAATGAATGTGCGAAAGAGAAATGCAACAGAAACGAAAAGAGAGAGAGAGAGAAAGAGAGTGGAAGCGCCCCCAACTGCAAGCTCATGACTAGGTCTAGGTCGAATTGAGTGCAATGCTGATCGGCAGGCACTGCGAGAGAACGAGAGTGAGATGATGGGCAAAAATTTTAATTGAAACGGTAAATAGCAGACGACTGATGTCAAAGCGCATTTAAGAATTGCGTTGCAAACTTAAGCAAAGCTATAAATTATGGTGGAGTCAAAGAACAATGGCCATAAAACTCACATACACGCACACACGCATACTCAATGTCTTTCCACTTTGGCATCGCGAATGCCATAAAACGTTGATTGTCTGTATAGAGAAGACACAATATCAAAGTGAATCATCACTTAAGAAATGAGAATACTAAACAGACGTCGGAGCGCCGTCGCCGAGTACTAAAGGAGTTGCGGACGGCCAGGTGGTAAGTACACATGCACTAACGCACACACAATCGGGCACAATGACGTTGGGCAAATAAAACGCACACTTGATAGGTTGGCGTAAACAATTAGCAGCGACGTCGAACGCAACGCCGACTGCGACGATATAAAAAAGGGGCTGCACCCAGGCAGAGGTAATTGAGTCGCCCAAAAATAGAACTCACCTGAATTGCCTGCACTGTTCCCGCTGTTGGCATCCAGAAATGCATCCGCCTGAGCCTGCAGCAGCTCAAGCGTTTGTTCCATGCTTGCGTTTTTTGTTGTTTTCTGGCCAAAACACTTGCGTATGCACTAATTACACAAAGTGGCTGTTCAGACGCATTGCAGCCATCTTTGTTTTATAAGTTCGCTTTTTACCTAACACGGTTTGCGCTGTAGCCGCGTACTTCGGCGTTGCGACGCTCTTAACTTGTCAAATGAAGACAATTAAATGCAATTATTGGCAAATTGTAAATAAATTGGAGAAAATGGTTTAACGAAAATTGTACAATATGTGAATGGTAAGAAGCAGACGAACAGCAGTCGGGCCAGCTGTTTTTTGTTTAGCATGCGGCGTTGCCACCTAGTATCGACCTTGCCAGCTTCCAATAAGCAATGACGTCATAACTATTTGCAAAGTGTTGATGACTGAAATAAAATTGATTTAAATGTTAAAATTAATGAAGGTCATGGCGATACGTTGCAGTTGAAGTTTGATTGTCCAAACACATCGGATTATTATGTTGCTTTTTAAAGTTAGCATCAAACATTTGAATAAAAAACAAATTACTTAATTAGTATTTCATTTTCACATTTATTTTAAATGGTTATTGATTGTCAAAAAACAACAAGCACATCCGAATGAATTAGCTAAAAGGATATAAAGAATCTAAAGTTTTTGTGAAGAACAAGGAAACAATCTGTTATTCCAAAGCAAACTCTTATGAAGCCGTGTTAAACAATGCATCTTTCGAAAATTGTCATATCTAATAAAGAATAAATTCTGAATGCCGATATACTTTGGATGAAAAAAGTACATTTTTTAAATCAAGGTACGGTCACACCGCTATAAAAACAGCTGAGAAGTTTTTTGCTTGTATGCCTCGCGTATTTCTTATCTTTTATCGGCAAATCCACAAATCAGCGTGGAATTTGTTCAAAATAAACAGCGCGTACTTCTTGACGATAGCGACTATCATGTTTTGATTAATTTATGTTAGACCAAAAATGGATGCCGTGTCCGTAGCCGTACACCCGCTGACAAGCGATCCAACAGCAGCATGGAATGAGATCAGCAAAACACAGAGAGTCATCAAAGTGGTGATGAAGCCACCGACGACAACAGTGGCTCCCAATAAAGCTCGTGTTGTCTGCATGTCTGACACACACTCGTTGACGCCGTATATTAAGTTTGATATACCTGATGGTGATATTTTCATACATGCCGGTGACTTCACCAAGTGCGGCCAGTTGCAGGAAGTGGTAGAGTTCAATAACTGGATTGGTGGGTTGCCCCATAAGCACAAAATTGTCATTGCCGGCAATCATGAACTCAGCTTTGATCGAACCTTCACCCATCCATTTCAAAATAATGTCAAGCAGGGACATAGCGACCGGTGAGCTGACAATCCTTATTTAATGTTTATTTATGTCATCCATTTGGTTAGATCCAAAACCAATTGCCTGGCCATACTTGATGACTTGCCCACATTGGGCAATGACAAAGAGAGCATGGAGAGCGCTGTACAAACGCCGAATATTCGAGAGGCCTTAACCAATTGTACTTATTTGGAGGATGAGCTGCTGGAGCTGTGGGGTGTTCGCATCTACGGTTCACCCTGGCAGCCGGAGTTCTGTCGCTGGGCCTTCAATGTGCCACGCGGCACCGCTTGTCTGGACAAATGGAATCAAATTCCTGCTGGCGTAGATATACTTGTCACACATACCCCACCTGTTGGTCATGGAGATCTTGTATGCTCCGGCGTACGTGCTGGCTGTGTGGAGCTGCTGAGTACAGTGCAGCAGCGAGTGCGACCCAAATACCACGTTTTTGGGCATGTACACGAAGGCTATGGAATTACCAGCGATGGCAGGATCATCTACGTTAATGCTTCTACATGCGACATTAATTATTTACCCAACAATGCACCCATTGTATTCGATGTAACGTTGCCACCAGGCGTTAGCAAGGATTAGTCATAGTATTTTAATTTATTCAGCATTAAATTAAGTTGCCATACGTAAACTTCAGGAATTTACTTTCTTACTCTTTGCCCCAACTATTTGTTTAAACTAAATTTAAATTATATTAATTTATATACCACTTTTATACACCTCCCACAATGCTCATTAAAAATGTCCTTTTAAGTTGCAATTGGTTGAGTTTCTGACTTAGTCGAGTTTCGCACCAGCTGCAGATCGTGGAATTGCAACTCTGCCGCGCTTAAATGTATTTTGACATTCTGTTTTGCGCTCGCAATTGTAACGGCACTTCTGTTCTGCCATTTTGTGCCGCATCGTGACTGGGCGAAGAAAGAGTTTAAGCCAATTTTTAAAGTGTTTTCCATTTATCTATTTTATAAACAGAATGGTGAGCATGTTTAATCTTACAATGGGATTAGCATATCGATAGCAATTGTCGGTTATTTTATTTTCGATTTTAAAGCGCGAAGTCATCTCCATACAAATTGGCCAGTGTGGCATTCAGATTGGCAACGCCTGCTGGGAGCTGTACCTGCTGGAGCATGGCATCAACCTGGACGGCAGTCGCAAAACCCAGGAGCAGCTCACGGAAAGCGGCAGCAGCAGCGCCACATTGGGCCAAAGCACCAATGCCAATGATGCGCACACATTTTTCACAGAGACCGGTAATGGAAAGCAGGTGCCGCGCTCGATCTTTGTGGATTTGGAGCCCACGGTGATTGACAGTGTGCGCACTGGCGCTACTAAGGATCTATATCATCCGGAGCAGTTGATTTCGGGTAAGGAAGATGCCGCCAATAACTTTGCCCGCGGACGCTACTCCATTGGCAAGGAAGTGATTGATAAGGTGACCTCTAGGCTGCAGAAAATTGCCGAGCAATGCGATGGTCTTCAAGGTTTCCTCATCTTTCACTCCATGGGCGGCGGCACCGGCTCTGGCTTCACCTCACTGCTGATGGAGCGTTTATCCAATGACTTTAGCAAAAAGTGCCGATTAGACTTTGCTGTCTATCCATCACCCAAGGTGTCCACGGCCGTCGTGGAGCCATATAACGCACTGCTGACCACACACTCGACCATCGAGCATGCGGACTGCGTCTTCATGGTGGACAACGAGGCCATATACGACATTTGTAACAATAAACTGGGTGTGGATCGTCCAGCGTATCTTAATCTCAATCGTTTGATTGCTCAGATTGTCAGCTCGACGACGGCCTCGCTGCGCTTTAGCGGCTCCATGAATGTTGATCTCAATGAGTTCCAGACGAATCTAGTGCCCTTCCCCCGCATCCACTTCCCCCTGGTGGCCTATGCCCCCCTCATGTGTGCGGAACGCGCTGCCCACGAGCAGCACGCCATCACAGCTTTGACGAATTCCTGCTTCGAGTCCTCCAACATGATGGTCAAGTGTGATCCTCGCGCTGGCAAGTATATGGCTTGCTGCATGCTGTATCGCGGAGATGTAGTGCCCAAGGATGTGAATGCCGCTGTTTCTGCCATCAAATCAAAGCGGCACATTCAATTCGTCGACTGGTGTCCCACGGGCTTTAAGATCGGCATCAATTACGAGAGACCCGCCTTTGTGCCAGACGGCGATCTCGGTCCCACCTCACGTGCCTGCTGCATGCTCTCCAATACCACAGCCATATCGGTGGCCTTTACGAATCTCTCCTACAAATTCGATCTGATGTTCCGAAAACGCGCCTTTGTACATTGGTATGTGGGCGAGGGCATGGAGGAGGGCGAGTTCACCGAGGCACGCGACAACATTGCGGTCCTTGAGAACGACTTCAATGAGGTGGGCCTGAACAACGATGAGGATGTTGCCGAGGAGTACGATGAGTTTTAAATAAGCTGCGTTCCATTTTTTTGCTGTAATCTTCATTAATAAAGCATTGTTTTGAAGTATAAATTTACACACTATAATATTTTCGTGATGTGGAACTAAAGGTAAATACTTCTGCTGAAAGCTACAGGAGGGGAAAACAATAATTTTAAGAATTTATGAGATATATTTTAATTATTCCTACATAAAGAATTTTTTTCTTAAACTAGCTAAATGGATTGAATTTTTGTAGAATACAAATACAAGAGATGTATTGTTCATTGTTGTGAAGTCTAAGCAATATCAATTAAGTAAGCTTTAAATTAAATAGGAACTATTAGAAAATAGTCGCTCTAAGAGTAGAAAACTTTTTGGAAAATAATGAATAAGAAACTATTATAATATTGGAGTATTCCATGATTGTATTAAATGTTTCTTTCAATTGCAATGATTTGTTATTCTTGCATTTTTAAGATAAAATATTGTGGGAAAATTGAATTGGATGATTCTAAAGGTTTCAAGAGAAACGCTTCATAAATTCTATAGAATTATTTTGTTGATATAAAATCGCGAAGTAATTACAAAATATTTCCGAAAACCAATGATATTTTCTTGTACAATGCAATTTTAATAGAAATTAAAAAACCTTGCTAGATGCTTGAATTTAAATCTCTCTGTTATTTACCTTAATAAACAAACAATTTTTCTCAGTGTTCAGTAAAACTATAAAAATATATTACCGCCAGGTTGAATCTCTTTTTGATTTTATTCTAGTAGATATATCTCGGAAAATGTAAACACATGCTTTCAGTTTTCTTAAATTTTTTTTTTATTTTTGTTATTGTTGTTGTTGTTTGTTTGTTTGTTTGTTTTAAACGCCTAGATGCTAAGGTTTTTCTTTTCAATTGTGTGTTTTGTTTTTGTTTATCGCTTATTTACTTAATTTTACTAAAATTTTAGTGGTTTTGTTTTGAACTTGCAAAGAAACTTTTGCGTTTCGCCTTCATTTCAAGACTTATTTTTAAAGAATCATCAAAAATTGGTTGCACAGTGTAAAATTACAATCCTTTGTGTGAGTCTGTGTGTGTGAGTGTATATGAGTGCTCGAGTGTGTGTGTGTGTGTTAATATTTATATATATAATCTATACAACTAACGGTCTCTCTAAGAGCTGACAATCTTTATAATTGTGGTTTTCTTTTCTAAAAAATGCGTTTCGAAAAAGAGAAATCAGAATAAAAATTAACAAAATAAAGGCAATTTAGTGTGCAGTTATTTGCTTTGTTGTTGAGTGTAGTTTACGCTATTTTATATAATTACAATAATGGCGATTAGTGATTGTTGTTTTGTTTTGTTTTGCAATTGTTTACATAGTTAATAGGTAATAAAAAATATATAACGATGATGATGGCAAAAATATGCATTCAAATTTTTGCAACGCTGTTTGAAGATTACTTTGTGTTTGTTGTTGTTGTTGTTAATTGTTGCTGGTGTTCTTGTTGCTGTTGCTGTTTGCTATTAATGTTGCTCTGGTTGCTTGACAACATTTAGTATGGAACATTTGAGAAGAGATACGAGACACTCTCGCCATTGTGTGTCCGTCTTACAGCCTCGGCGAACATCATCGAGACATCAATGCACTGCAAGGCGCACATAAGATTATTTAGAGCACTTTAAATTGGCCAATCAATCATACACTACCTGTATTTTGGGACAATCCCGCATATGACCGTCCTGCGGTATGGTGTTGGTCACAACAACCGCCTCGAAGCAGGCGTTGTTGATGCGCGAAATCGCCGGGCCCGAGAAAATGCCATGCGTCAGTATGGCATAGACCTGCAAAAGGATCAAAAACAGTCAAATATTGCAGCATAATATAGTGCTATCAATGTGGCACTCACCTTGGTGGCGCCAGCCTCCACCAGGCGATCGGCGGCATGCACAATGGTGCCGCAAGTGTCGGCCATGTCGTCGACCAGAATGGCAATCTTATCCTTGACATCGCCCACCAGCACCATCGAGGCCACCTCATTGGCCTTCTTGCGCTCCTTGTGTATCAGCGCAAACTCCACATTCAAACGATCCGCAATGGAAGTCACACTAAACAAAAGAAAAAAACCACAATTATTTATTTAATAAACTTCATTTTGTTGTATATATATGCAGCTTTATTTACCGCTTGGCGCCGCCAGCATCGGGTGACACAATGATTGAGTTTTTCCATTCGGGAATGTTCTCTTTGATCCATTTGAGTACCGCTGGCTCGGCATAGAGATTATCAACTGGTATATCAAAGAAACCCTACAAATAGCGGCACTTCATTTAGCAAGTGTGCACAATGCTGTCAATATCTCATATTCAACCTATAACCCAAACTCTAGATGTGACAAGTATTTAGACAAAATTCAATTCTATTAACATATCTCTAACAAACAAATTCTACTACGTAAATATCTCAACATATTATAAACTGTGAACAAGCACAATGACAACCTACAATCGCAATTTGAGCGCCGAGGAGCAAAAGGATCTCGATAATTGGCTAATCACCAAAGGCATCGAACTCAACCATCGCACTCGTCGCGATCTCTCTGATGTGGTGCACATGGCCCAACACTTCAAGGCAATCAATGGCCGCCTGGTGGACATGAAGAACTATACATCGCATGGCAATTTGACGGCAAAGATACTCAATTGGGAGACCTTCAATCTGAAGGTGTTGCGAAAAACTGGACTCTTTCTAAAGCGACCGGAGCTGGAGCTGCTGGCATCGGGTGAGCTTGTTGCGATAAGAGCTTTGCTCTTTCATCTGATGCACTTGGAACGTGATGGTTTCCTAAGTGCACGTTACCCGATCAAAGCTCAATCGCCACGAGATTCAAACGATAATCCAGCCGACTTCTCCCAAGCCAAATACGAGCAGTTGAAGCGAATCAACGAGATCAAAGCCGACTCCATTAACGCGCTGAAGAATAAGGTGCTATGCCTGGAATCGGCAGCCATCGAAAAGGATTATCGCATCGTCCAACTGCAGTGCCATTTGGATACATTAACGAGTCGCATTATTGCGATGCAAAAGCGATCAGATCAGTATAAGGAAGAAAAGGACTCGGCTCGACTCGACTAGACCAACATCAAAGGAAAGAGTTTTGCATTTAATTCTTGAGTTCAACGCTTCACAATAAAACAAAATTGTTCTTCAGTATATCATTATCGTTAATTGGTTTCGAATTGATTTCTTATCGCAACTTACCTGAATCTGTGAGGCATGCAGATCCATGGTTATAATATGATCCGCACCGGCAACTGATAGCATGTTAGCGACCAATTTCGCCGAGATGGGCGCACGGCTCTGTGCATGGGCCAGTAAGGAAAAAAGTAGAGAATATAATTGAACATTAGCGTAGTTAGTAAATGTGGTTTGATCTTAAGTTACGTTTATGAGTTTAGGCCATGGTGGAAATAATAATAATCTTAATTGAGAAACAAAGTAAACATTTACATATTACGTATACGTTCCGATTTGTAAACACAGACACGGTTTTTGTTTTTTTCGACACAAACACAAAGGACAACAACAACAAGAACAACAATAATGGTGCACTATGAGTAACTCCGCAAAGAGAGTGCGAAATAAACAGACAGATAGAGAGAGAGAGAGAGCGCGTACGAAGCCGAGAGAGAGAGGGAAAGAGAACTGAAGAGAGTGTGCTTGAGTGTGACGACCAATGAGGGTGCGCTTCAGTTAATAAAAAAAAGATGCACAAAAGAAAGAGCGCGTTCAATATACAAAAAAAAAAGAACAACGAGAGTGCAAAAGAAATATTTCATAATTTGTTGATCGCCGATATCTTGTCTCCAATTTTCTATAATTGTCATGCGATTACGTGAAACTGACAACAGAACAAATTAAAACAAACGTAAAAAAAATTGCAATTCTTCAGTTAAAATGAAAATATAAAGAGCAAAATGTAAGCGTTTATTATTAAACACAATTTTGCCCGAAGCTATTAAAATGAAGGCTTATGGACCCGACGAGTTGGACGCAAACTACTCACAGTATATTGTCTGGCTGAAAACTCCTAAGCACATTTTATAGTATAGTATATAGTTTATAAATAAATGAAAAGAAAAAGAAGAAACAAAAAGTTGAGAAAATGTTTCATTTTTTCATTTTTAATCAATTTAAACAAAATGCTGGGAAATTTAATTGAATTGCCGGAATAAGTTCGGTAGGGAGTTCTTTGTTAATAGGATTTTGCGAAATAAAATAAGAACAAGTTATTAAAGTAACTCAAGGTACAAATCAAAAATAAAATATATGTATAATATATATAGTTCCAGACTCTATCTGTACATTTTTGTTTAATCGCACAAAAAAATATTTACATTTCGAAAGACGTAAACAAACGCATTTCCAGTTCATCTTACAGTTTAATCTTGCATTAGCAACAATATGAAAAACAGTGCACCCTAGGGTTCAAGTACTATATGGAATAGACCCCCCTTCGATAGGACCAAAGCTGACGTCAAATACACATGTATAGGAATGCGCCTAATGGGTTATCAATGGCAAAAATCGGGGCATAATAAATACATTAATTACTTGTAAATAAATTAAAATCACAATCGATGGATCTGTTGCTAGGCGAAAGTTCTTCTTATCAGTTCAAGTCGCATTTTGTTTGCGGAAATTGAAATAATTTATTGACCGGAATAATCACAGAACAAAGTGCCAAAAGATGCAAAAATCAAAATAATAAAATAAACACAATAATAATACTTCGGGATGCCGAAGGTTCAATACCCTTGCAGTTGGTTTCTTTTATTTGTTAATGCGATTTTGTTCGAGTTGAAGTAGAAGAGATAATACAGTTTTATAAATTAATTCGGAACATCATTAAAAACCTGAGTTCAAATAGTACAGTCAGACAAGCTCAAGTTACATCATTTGTGCAAATTCTATGAAATCTAAAGCATGCACTGCAAGAGTAGAGATCTTTAAATATAATCACATATACTAGGAAGAGTGAATTATATTATGCACAACAAATGACAAGACAAGAGAAAACCGAAAACAACAAAAAAATATATATTAATACTAGATGTACAACTATGTCTATTATACCGTGTTAATATAAATATTAAACCATTTTCTTTTTTTAATTGTTGCAATGAAGCGCAGCCGACAGCAAACAAACAAATTTCAATGAACGAAACCAAGAAAAATGTGGAAATTTTCATTTTGCATAACCAATTAATTTTGAAAATTGTCAAATACTTTCATAATTTGCGCATCATCTCATTGCATTTGTTGTTAATTTTGCACAATTTGGCATATAGTATTCTTTAGTTAGTTTAGTTTAACATGCAACACAAAAGACAATAATAACTGATACTTTAAAAGCATTTCAATTAGTCTTTTTGGATTGAATTTTATATTATATATAATTGCCGATTGGACGATCTTTGTTTACCAACATATATATTGAGAGAACCCAGAGACCAGAATATTTGAGGGAAGTTTGCAAGTTATTTTATTGGAATTTTGTAATTCATTGGATGAGAGTTGAATGTGTTGAGGAATTGCCCTTTAAACTTTTTGATTGAAAAACAAAACAAGTTGAAAATTAAGTCCATTATGAATTGTGAGTACTGAGTATTGAGTATTGAGTATATTGAGTTTGCGAGTTAAGAGTTGAGTTTGGAGCTATGAGAAAGTAAATACCCTAAATTTCCAATCGTAGTTTTTCTTGGCAAGTTTCTTGCTTTCCTCTTTCTCCTCACTGCCCGGCAACTAGAGTGGAGATATAGATATATAGAACGTATTGTATGTTGGCAGAAGGTTACATAGATGGAGAGATATAGAGAGTTATAAAGAGAGAGAGTTATTAAAAACAAAAAAATCAAGGGTAGAGTTGAAAAGCAAATCGCACAACTCGTTAAAGAATAAGTATTTATATATATACATAATCCAGCTATATTATGGGTAGAAATTACAATATTATATATTTATAATAGAATTAGCAACATTTTCCACATTTTTTGCAGTTTTACAGTTTTGCAGTTTTCTTTTTACAGCTTTGCTTCCTTGCAACCAATAAACAAAAAAAAATTAACCAAATTCAAATAAACTATAAAAAATGTATTCAAAATGCAATAGCAAAAAAACACATACACACACTAAGAGAGAAACATTATTATAAAGATATAGATATATATATAGATAACTGGGTTATAGTATGTACATGGTATATACGATATCGATAATTATTTGATATTGTTTTAATGGGGGTTATTAACTGAGGACAGTTGTATGCTCTACTGTCCGAAATATTATATATATTCTCAAATTGTGTGTGTATAAATCTCATTGTGTTTTCTGAGTTCAAGGATAGACAAAGATTGAGAGAGAGAGAGAGGGAGAGAGAGAGACAAATATCGTTCGGCGGATTACGTATGTAAGGCAAACCTACCTTATCTTTTTTGTCTTGGCGGGCATATGGAAAGCAAGGAATCACAGCTGTAACACGAGAGGCTGATGCGATTTTGCATGCATTTATCATGATCAGCAGCTCCATTAAATTATCATTGATCTCGCCGGAACCGGACTGCACGATGTAAACATCTTCGCCGCGCACCGATTCGCCGATTTCGACGCTGAAATTGGATAAATGTTTATTGCAAATTTCAAACGTTTGGCATTACAATTAATACGATAAGATACGCAACATGAGTGCGATACACAGACACACACACACAAATCACTAGACACTAATCTTGCCCCTTTTTCTTGCTGCCTATAATATATATTGTTACACATATTTACTTTGGGTCTTGTGTAAACATGCTTATAGACAAATATTAGCCCTGGCTCATATTACACAGTCCACAAGTCAAACAAGCCAACTCGCACTCAAGTTATCCTTGCATTCAATTCCGCTGACGCTTGCACATGCCCCATGAATGGTTGAGGGGGCTGTTGAATGTTTGCCTCATTAAATATCCTTTAGCAGGCTGTTGTATCTCGGTAAGCATTTGTAGGCCACAAAGGCTATTGAAACGGTGAGCATTATTCCTAGACAGCGTCAGTAACAGCAACTAAATCGATACAACCTTGCCCGTCAGTCTGCTCCATTGGAACTCAGCAATTAAAGTGACATATGTGATCAAATTTGGACAGTCGAATAATTTATCTGTCAATTAATATTTTTCTTAAAATTAATGTTGAGTAGGTATTACTTTTTGTATTTATTATTCGAATGAAAATACTTGGAAGTCTCGGAATCTATTAAACAATGTGAAACTCAGCTCTTGCTCAACCCATTATTTATGCCAGCTCCGATTACTAGACTTTATTATATGTGAGAATTTCATTTTCAACCTAACAGGCTGTACCAGCCGAGTCGAGACTTGAGCATTGTATCAGCTGTCTCAAGTCAAGCTAAACAAATATAACAAAATTTGGCTGAATTTCAATAAGATCCATCATAATAGACTGACACTGCTATATCATATGACATGTGCTAGCAAAAAAAGTAGATGGGAAAGTCTGAAAGAAATGGTCGTTTATTGTTGTGTTTACGTTTTGATTTTCTTCTCTTTTGTTACAACACACACACGCACACACTCAGGCACACACCCTCATACATTTGGTCATTGCCAGTGAAGGTTAATTGAATTACGGGTCTAGCGAAGCCCGTAGTATCGAACGAAACGCCTATCGATTGATAAATTTGACATTTTCAGCTGATGTCGTGCCAGTTGTTATTGTTGTTCCCAATAAAAAAATATATATTAATTGCTTCTGTATGCGCAACTGACATTAGCGCCAGCGAGCCAACTAATCGCACCCATCACAAATTTGGACGTAAGCACGAGCAATCAGCTGTTTTTTGTCGCATTTTCGCATTTTACCAAATATTACGCATACGCCACATTGTTTGCTTGCGATTTTTGTTGTATTTTGTTTTTTTGAGTAAATTCAAAGACATATTTAACGAGTGACTTTTGGCTGCAGTTGCAGTTGATGTTGCATGAAATGAATGCATTTTTATCTGCAAGAAACACTTTCGCCGTTGGCATTGCTCAAATGCTTGCTTTTGACTCTTTGGGGTCTCAATTGGCTGAGGGCCAAGCAAAAGGCGTCTACGTATGTGTATGTGCCTCCTGCCTTCTCTAGCCCCCTTGCCCCGCAGCAGCAGCTGTCGCAATGTCGCATTAGTTGCCGGTAGACCGTTGCCGCAAAGCAGCTGGTTTTGTCTTTTGTTCCTCTTCTATTTCTTTGTTCATGTATTTTTAAATAGCTGTTTCGCTGCCAGACAACTGACAAGTCTGCACATGTCTATGTATTGTACACATGCACATATGTACTTGTGTATGTACGTGTGTTTGATAGTGTAATCTCACTTAAGAGTTTTTGGCACTATCAGTCGAATCGACATTAATGGCTTGTTCTAAACCCATATCTTGGCATCTTAATCGCTTACGTCTTGCTGAACTTATCAGCATAGCCCTTGTCCCCAATACCACTGCTCCCCGCTCTCACTCTCACTCTCTCTCTCTCTCATCCCCTCCCTCTTCTTTTCATTCTCTGAGCGCACAGCACGCAAATTTCAAATTTCTTATCGATCAAACTTTTCAATTACAAAATATGTAATCTACATTTGCCTGACGTGGTTTGTGGGTAGTTTTTGTTGCGTGTTGTGACCTTTTAGTATTGATGGTCATTGGGTTTGTGGGTTAGTGACAGGTTGCATTGGCGGTTGTCTTTCGCAAGGTCATTTGTGGTGTAAGCTCAATTGTACATTTCATTTGATTATTGGTTTGCATTCATCATTTAATTTAATAGTATTCTTCTACGAAACTGAAAACGTGAACTTATTCATAATGGCATCATGCGATAAAAAACAAGTATGCTAATGACGTCATTTGTGCGCCCTTCCAGACACATCTTGATGATAGCCTGAACCATGCGTTCTATTTGACAACAATAACAATTGCTAGCACACACAAAAACACGCTCCAATCAAGTCAAAGTGCAAGAGAAACAACAACAACAGGCAGACGAATATAATAATACTGTATAACCTAACTGTCAACATATGTATTAGTTACACTGTTGCTCGGCTCTCGCGAGTAGAAACCAGAAAGAGCCACAACAAGCCGACAAGTGCGCAGGCAACAACAACAATAAATATATAGCAAGAGCAAGCACAACCACTGTGTTGTTGTGTCTGCTTTTTACAAGCACACACGTGGGGGTCGGGCTCGAAACGTCTACAGAGCGATAGGAAAACGAAAACGCGTGAGCGCAACACCATACGAAGCATGTGGGGGCGTCGTTGACGTCGCGTCGCTGCTCTCGTGTTCTTTTTTTTGTTTTTTTGCATACTCTCCTTCTTTCTCTCAAACTCTCTCACTCTCTTTGCTTAAAAACGTGACAGTGTCGTGTTGTTGTGGTTTACTTTTGGTGTCTGCTGTGTCTGCCTTTCCTTCTGTTTTGGAGTTTACCTTTTGAGTGTGCCTGTGTGCGTGAGCATGCGTGATTGAGAGCATAATATGAACTCACACACATGCAATGGGTTTGTATGTATGCAATACTCATACGCATATCATGTCGAAAAGCTTAGCGCGCATTATTTATATTATAACCTCTAATTTAGTTTCCGTTGCCGTTGCCTCAGTTCTTTAGCCAGCTTTTGCCTTACACTCTAATTGTTTGCTAATTTCCTTTGTATATTTTTCCACGTTTATTTAATTTTATTAATATTTTTCTTGCATGTGTTGGCATTTTGTGTAACTGTGTGATGTGCGCACAGTGACTGGCTGATAAGGCGCCAGCCTAGAGACACTTTATTATTATTTTTGTTGTTGTTGCAGCAGCTGACTTGCCCTATGTCTGAGTATAAGCAAACCTTCATACATATGCATGTATGTATGAGTGAAGCAAGCCGAAGCAGAACGGCAAGTCGCGATTGGCGACCAGTAGCAAAAAAAGCACATGGAGCTAATTTAATTAAAATTTAAATTAATATTATATTTTTATGTTGCCCCCTTTTAAATTTTGCCTTATTTTCTTTTAATTTTATTTTTTTTTATATTATTTAATTTTACTGCCAGCAGTCAAATTGCACGCGACTTTGGCGGTGTTGCCAGAGCGCGATTGTCTTGGTGTCTGTGAGTATGAATCTCTGACCGTGTGGATGTGTACGACTCTGTATACGTACGTGTATCACACACACACAGGCAAATACAAAGGCAAGCAAGCACACGGCGACCGAGACCAATGACTACGGTGTACAGTCCACTTGTTAAATCAATAAAAATATATAAAAAAGAAAGCAAAAAACACTTTGGCAAACAAAATGTTTTAAGAAAATCATAGCACTGGCAATTAAACAATGAAAGTGCCAAAACACTGCCAGGGACGTCGATGGCAACCTTCAGCGAATGTCAAGGACCAGAGTAGCCTGGACACGCACACAATTAGAGCACTTCACACCAACATTTGTTTATAAAAGTTTTACTTTTCGGTTACGTTTTCACACATCATTTTAAATGTTGTTTCTTTTTCACTTAACACCGCTTTTGTTTTGTGCATGCGTATGCATGTGGTTTTGAGAATGGGAACTTACCATGTTTCCAAATTGCTAAACTTCTTGGTGACCACCTTGCCGAGGTCGATGCCAAGGCGATCGACAATACGTTGCGCCAGATCCGGATGCGAGGTGCCCGAAAACACTTTAATGTTTGGCATTCTGGAGTGTATTAGATTTAGACAACCAGCCTGTTTCTCCAAATTGTCTCGGATCAAACTTCTAGCGCGTATCGGATTAGCAGAACGTACTGGCATCACACAATCTACGAGTACAAGTTTTTATTATAAAATTTTTTTTGCAAAAGCAGCGACAGCGACGTCGCCGCATTCGCTCAGTGCCAACGTGTATGTGTATGGGGGATAGAGAAAGAAAGAGCGAGAGCGAGAGAGAGAGAGCGCCTGTAAGAGAGCCAACGGACTGTGTGCATGTAATCAAAACGACGTCAACAGCCAGCAGTAGCCAGTAGCAGCAGCAGCAGGCAGCGCTCTCTCACACTGACGCGCCAAATATTCATTCATACAACTGTCGTTGGCAGCGAAAAAGCTTTATGTATGCGAGACTTAAAGAGAGAAGGAGAGAGCAGAAACAGAACAGCAAAGCCACCCCAAGCAGACATGTGATTTTTGATGTATTGCTGTCGCAACCTGTGTGAGCGAGCGCTAAATGCTGTGTTGTGGCCAGATCGAGCCAATTGCAATATATACTCATTTTAATGAGGGCCATTAAAATTTTGATGACTTATGAGAAACGTGTAGATCATTTAGAAAACTGCAACCAGCTCTAATTTAATTAATGACCATCAATAAAGATCCTTTACCTATATTGCAGTCTGGCAGCACTGTGCACTCTCCCGACGCTGAAACGCTCAGAATGCCGAAAGCTTAATGCCTGATAAAGCCTTTCGCTCTCTTTTCGAATGTAAGAGCTGTTGCAGCTATAAAATATGCCTGCATGCAAACAGGCGCGTGCCGAAAGCTTTCAAAACGAGACAAACCGAACAGCTGTTTGAATGGTTTGAGGGGTTTTGATTTTCTAAGGTCATCAAATGACCATAAAGCCTTGACAATGCACACAAACACAAGTGCATATATGTATGTCAAACACTAAACAATTAAAATACGCACCATTTTGGTCGAGCTCTGTACATTTCGTATCTGGCATAATGTTAATTTATCCACTCTCTCAAATGATTCTTTATACGACGCGCGCTTTCGCAGCTAGTCAGGTGCTAACGGTAATACACGACTGCGAAACGTTTTGTTGTGCCAACGACAGGCAGCCGGGCCAACAATTTATTGAGCAAAGAGCGCACACAATTCTATACTACCAATATTATTGCGTTTTATGTACATGTACATAAGTATTTTTTATTTATTATAGCCTATGCCAGTAGATTAGACAATGAGAACAACAGAGACGAACGCAGCGCCGTCAGCAGCGAATGAGCAATTGAAACTGAGCGTGTACATGGCGTATGCGTTTGCATCATACAAACACACGCATACACTCAAATACGGAAAAGCGCACACTGATGCTAGCCCCGAAGCTTTTTGCCACTGTCATGACTCTCGAACACACTCGCCCTTTCACTCTCTTTCTGTTTTTCTCTCGCTCTTTCATTCGCCTTTGTTGTAGCACAGCTGATTTGCTGCAAGTACGAGGGCTTCATGCTATGCATTTTAATTTGCATGGCTAATTTAGTTCTGCTGGCCTTAGGTAATGGCCCATGCGTATCAGCAGTTGCTGCTGCTAAGGGGCTCGTCGGGTTGTTGTTGTTCAACTGTACTTGATGCTGGGTACAAGACACAACGAAATGTCACCGCAGATATTTCCCAAATTGTTTGCGTATCTAAATTTAAATGAACTAAACCCAAAGACTTTCGCTAAAAACAAAAGAAAGTTCAACGGATGCTGACGTAGTTTCTACGGGAACTGTTTACATCTGTATGTCCGTGTGTGTATGTATTGTTGACGCAAATGCAAATGGCGTCGCTGCATTTTATATAAAAAATGGTTGGAGTGAGCAACCACGTGTCGGCTTCTAGCATGCTGACAGCGCACGTTTTTTGTGCCACAATAAAAAGCATATCACAATAAAGCACCAGCAAGCACACACATTCAAACACTGCGAAACACGTTTCGGCAATAATAACCAACTTACATGAAGCATGAGCAGTTGCAATTTGTTCACGAGTTTAGTACAATAATAAATTGATCTTTTTACTTTTAAATATTTACTCACGTTTCACTACAAAATTTTTAAACACTTCCCAATGCAGCCGCTTCAATGAAAATACAAAAGCTGAATGATTTCATTCCCAGTGAAGTCATGGAGTTAAAGTGCCGCACCACAGAAAACACGAGAGCACAAAAGACACATGGGAGGAGTGTATGTGTGTGTGTGTGTGATAGAGAGAAAAAATGCGAGAGACCGACCGGGTTTGACTTGCCGGCAAAACTCTGCCTGTTGGAGCTTGGGGCCGACGAATGTCTGTGGAAAGAAAACAAACGAAACACGTGCCCAGTAAACAAATGAATCGCCTAAATAAACAGAAACTGTTAAAGAAGTCGCCAAAGCAACAATTCTTGTGTTGACTTCCTGATAACCTCTACGATAATATGTTAGTTACTGCAAATGTAGCATAAACTGGAAGCAACCGTTTAAGCAGCAACAAAGTTGCTTATTGGGTTACCCTCCGCCTCAAAGATGCAAAGTGTGTGTCTGGGGCCCCACGCATAATTTTCGACACGTTTTTTGCGAGATTTGTTTTTGTTTTGTTTTGCACAAAAGCGAAACGTGAATATCAGAGAATCAGATTGTATGTATGTGAATGTGACACGCATAATTACCGATCTGTTTTTTGTATTATTTTGGTAGTGTTACTATGCAGCCCACCCCATACAAAAATAAACTCATGTTCGCTTTTTTGTTTATAAGGCGTAAAACGAGTTTGGAATTAGCGAACGTAAGTATAAACGGTTGCCAAGGCGTAATAGAAGTATCTACCTGAGGTCAAATAAAGTTCGTTTGTCTGTACCAAGGGATCAATTCGAGACCTTGAACAAGTAGTGGAAAAACACCTTGGCCGTCAATGATACTTTGCGGCTGACACCTAGATGGAGGCTTTTTGCATCAAAAAACCAGTTTAAATACATCTCTAATACTTATTAGCAGCTGAAGATCAACCAATGTGATGCTGTATACATTGCGCTCACTTTTTAAATATTTAGTGATGGTTTCCAACACTAAACAGGAGCCTGTAACGGGTAAATAGATGCGTAACAGAAAATCACTTCATTTTGCACCATTTTCACATTGTGATGTTGCTGGTATTCAATGTGCGATAATTTGGACATACAACATTTGGTCATACTGCAAATCAGCTGATTGTCAAAGCTTATCGATAGTCCGGCAGGCCTGGAGTCACGCAAATTGTGTTGAGCAGTGTGTTTATGGATGGTATATTAAATACTTTTTGGTATCAAAATACTGAGGAATAATAAAAGGGCATTTTGCCAAATTTCGATATTAAAATTGCTGACACTGTCTTCATTTCAATATTCGTTTTTTTAAATAATTTGTATATTTAACGAAAATTTTATTAGGTGAAAATGACATCCGAATCGTTTAAAAACAGTTTTATATTATTGCTTATTTTTAAGAAAGACATGGAAACAAATCTATTTTAAAAAGTTGCGCCTTTTTTCGAAAATTGTCCCAAACCTAGTAAAGTGTTATCATGAAATTGGTATATTCGTTATAGTTGTAGAGGTTAAATAGAATATTTTGAAATTAAACATGCGGTCACGCTGGTGTTGAGAACAGTGCCAGTAATAATAAAATTGAAATATTAAAGAGTTTTGTATTGTTTTTTGGTGTGCTGTTGCAAATTTACTTACTTATAAAAAGATAAAATTAATTTGATCGAACGTCAGAGAAGTGCGCACTCTTGACGCAACTATAAAACAATCGCAATAAAGAGCAACCAACTGCAGCAGCGCAAGCCAACAGCAGCAGCAGAAGAAGAATCAACGACAAAACAACAACAACATATTACACAAACCCCACAATCATGGCGAACATGGCAGTATCACGTATCAAGCGCGAATTTAAAGAAGTAATGCGCAGCGAAGAGGTAAGTGCACTATTAGTCCTAACAAGATTATTTTATAATTTTGAGACCGCAACCCGCACGGATTTCCTTTCGCCTGTGCTGCCACGGCCCTGGCATCCCGGCGGACTTTGATTCCATTTTTGGCGGGCGGTCGCCAGTAGTGGTAAACAATTGAATGATGATTGGCGTTTTCTTTATTTAAACAATAGATCGTCCAGTGCTCGATCAAAATCGAGCTGGTCAATGACAGCTGGACAGAGTTGCGAGGCGAGATTGCCGGTCCCCCCGATACGCCCTACGAGGGAGGCAAGTTTGTGCTGGAAATCAAAGTGCCCGAGACATATCCTTTTAATCCACCCAAAGTAAGTGCGAATATCTAAATAAATCAGCAATAGCTGCTCTAATGTGTAAGTGTATCTCCTCCTGTAGGTGCGTTTTATCACACGCATTTGGCATCCGAATATTTCGTCGGTGACTGGCGCCATTTGCCTGGACATATTGAAGGACAATTGGGCCGCTGCAATGACGTTGCGCACTGTGTTATTATCGCTGCAGGCACTGCTGGCCGCTGCTGAGCCCGACGATCCGCAAGACGCAGTTGTCGCCTATCAGTTCAAGGACAAACATGATCTATTTCTGCTCACTGCCAAGCACTGGACAAACGCGTATGCGGGCGGACCCCACACGTATCCCGATTGTGATTCAAAGATACAGCGTCTTAAGGATATGGGCATCGATGAGCATGATGCGCGTGCTGTGCTCTCTAAAGAGAACTGGAATTTGGAGAAGGCGACCGAGTGCCTCTTCAGTTAGCTTCGCAACCACACAACAGCAACAACAAGAAGTAAACAGGAGCAGCTGCTAAAAACACCACGACACTAACAACAACACTTCGATTAGCAAGTTTAGCCAACACTTCAATCAATCAAGAATCAATCAACACAAGCAAACCAAAATTCTAGTAGAGTCCCCACAAAACACAGCTGACGCAGCAAACTTCAATCACAACATTGAGAAGTTAATTATTTAGTTTGAATTTTTTGTTTTCTTTTTTTTCCAAATCCAAAACTTTGGCTTTTTCCGGATCTCACTTGCGCAAGATTTCCACAACATTTTATGTCCCACTTCTGTCCCCTTGATGATCTTGAATAAAAGTGAGTTCCGGAACAAGTTTCAATTGTTCTTATTATTTCTGCAGTGCACCTACAATATATAACAGATATATGTATGTATACGTTGTGCCTCTATGTATAAACATATATTTATATATATATATGCATGTGTATGTGTCTGTATATCATGTTGCGTATTCCTGCTACAGGTTGAGCCTAAGGCCCCCGATATTTGATTATGTTATTGTAATAGAACCCAGGGTTCCGTTTGTGCATCCGCATTTATTGTTAAGTGAAAACTCAAGTAAAAAAAACAAAAAGGAAACAATATTTAAAACTAGAAAACACCTTCACAATACTTGCAATGATCATAAAAGATGAAAATTCTAATTGTATTTGGTTTAATTTATATCAAATGTAAAACGAAAACGAAAATAATTTTAAACATAAAGAGAAATTGTAAATTGCGTTAAGTTAAATAATAAACAACTATTAAGAAATGCAAAAAAAGAAAAGAAAGTTAGTCGAGCACGCTCGACTATGAGAGTCCCTATGTTATTATGGATGGAAAACAAAGTGATTTTTACATATTGTTCAGACAATTGAATGCAATTTTTCAGAATGCATCCATAAAATGACAATCTCTTCTTAGACTTATATAATTGAGACTTATCATATATGGATAAATTATATAGACAGATTACTTTGCTTTGGAGTCCAAGACGCCTCCTTCAACTGCACTACTACAAAAACAGGGTACAACGACTCTAGCTTACACTTAGCAACACGGTTGACTAAGGAACATTTATGTACGAATTGTACTTCAAGCTAAAACATTTAATCAATTTGGTTACCTCCTGTTGCATAATGTTGTTAAATTATCTAATTATTGTTCTACATTGTTCTAGGTGCAACGCTCTACTTGTGCTTCTGCTTGGACAACAGCATGGCACCTGCGCCACAGTTCATGCCACCCACGGTCGCGCCTCCACCGTTGAACAAATTTTGATTGCTGCTGCTGTTGCTGCCAAGCGTTGCATTATTGCTGCCAGCGCCCAGATTGCCGACATTGCCCGCTTGCATACTGTGGTTGCTGTGACGCTGCTTTAGCATCTCCTTCCACTCGGACTCGAGACGCACATAGGTGCCACCCAAGGGCTGGGCATTGTGCACAAGATTTTGATCGGAGCCGGTTTTCTTGGTCACATAGCTGGCCACCTGTTTCATGATCTTCTCCTCAAAGTCACGCTGGTGATCCTGATTGCTGCGCGCCGACAGCTCACCCGACCAAAAGCGGCCAGACACCGCAGCGGGCCTGCAACTACTGGAGACTAGTAAGAGATTCTTAAGAAATTTGCAGCTCACCTTTTGCGCTTCTTTTTACCGCGTGTCTTTCGAGGTGGCGGACGATGATCGGACTCGCAGCCATCACTGCTGGAAGAGAACTCGTCATCGATTAGCGTATTGCGTACACGTGGACGCATGCGGCAAGTATCCTCCGAGCTGGTCGATGTTGTTTCCGACTCGGTGCTGGTGTCGATCTCATAGCGACAGCGGCGACTCACACGATGATTCGTCACTGCAAATTAAAGCAAGATTATGTAAAAGTTTAAGCAACTAATCCTTACTCACTATCCATGCAAAGCTGCGGCAGCAGACCCTGGCGACAACGTTGTGGCGTCAAGGAGATGCCCAGCCAGTTGGGACTAATCTCGCCCGCTGCGGCCAGCTCCTGCATATGCAGCGGCGGTTGCTCGCACAGCGCATAGTTCTCGCCCACTAACTGGGCAATTGTCAGTATGGCACGCTCCCGATCTGTGTCTACGAGCACGCTATGCTCCCGAAACTGGCAGCCCTAATGGAACATAAGGAAGTCTTAGCTGCCGCAATTGATTGAATAGTGCTTTTGACTTACATTGGGTCCTGGCAGCGTCTCAAAGCGAAAGGCCTGCTGATTGCAGCAGGCGTAGCGTCCAGCTGGTCCCGCCATGCGTCCTTCTATCTCGGGCCCTAGGAAGTTGGGTGGCTCGGGATGATAGCGACACCAGTTCATCTGGTAGACGGGAAAATGAGCCTCGCACGCGCAGCAATAGAGATAGTGGCAATGCCCCCAGAGTTTCCAGTAGACCTTGCGCCACGACTTGAGCTCCTTGAACAGCTGCAGCACATAGACATTGAGATCCCAATTGGTGTCCCGCACATGCGTGCTAATTAACTGACCCCAACGATTCAGCCGTATATTACTAGGTATGCAGTTGACATAGGACTTCATAGTGTTTGTCACACAGCGACAGCAGCGCACGCAGCGAAAGAGTCCGGAAATGCTATAGAAATGTCCACGTAGTACCTCGGGATCCGGCTCACACAGGCTCTGTATGAGCTTAGTCCAGAGGCGTGGCGTTACACGCTCCTTCTTGTCGCGCACCATTTCAAGCTCCAGATTGGTGAACATGGCAGCCAGGCGACTGACTAGTGCATCATTTAAGCACGAAAGATTCGTGGAGGTGCGCACCACCTCGCTGAGGTGGGCATGGCAGAAGGCGAGGCACTCTAGCAGCAGTGGTTCCATTTGCAGAAAGCTGGCAGAGACCAGTATGGGCACCACATTGTTGCCATCGAGCTGTGGACCAGCGGCCAAACTACTCTGACTTGGAGCCGACAGTTCCTGGCTCTGGGCACTGTGCTTAATCCACTTCATCAGCCAGTCAAAGATCTGTATGTCGCAATGAACCGATATATCCATTTCCTCCAGACGTTGACCCGCCGTCACATCGGCAAAGTAACCCATCTTGCTGATCAGCAAACTTTGTGGGCAGCTAAAATCCCGAGAGGTGTTCTTTACCTCATCGCAGACGTGTATGACAACCTCGGGCCTGGAAGAGATTGAAGTAAAAGAATACTGCATAATATAGCAGTAAACTTCAGAAACTTACTCCTTCTTCTCCTGACGCGCATGCTTGCTATCCTTTGCCAGCATCAAGGACTTGCGTCGTGCTGGTGCATTCGATGATCCTTTGCCACTGGGCTCCTTTACCAAGGCGCGAACCATGCCATTGCTGCTACTAGACTCATTATTGGACTGGCTTTCTCGGGGCGAACTCACGCTTGACGTGCTCGTTCCCAACTCTGTCATAGATTTGGATGCCCCAATGGTTGTGCTACTGGGCACTGCGAGCACCTCCTGCGGCTTTGGCAGCTGTTGCAGTTGCTTAGCTAGCTTGGCTCGTCCGCCATTGGTGAAAGCGACGGGCAGTGGCAACGGACATATAAATGATAGCACCGAGTCCAGCACTCCCTCGTTGATAACATAGTCCAATTGCTCGCTGAGCTTTGGATGGAGGCCCCGTCCCGTGTGCACATGTGAGGAACGCGCTGATGATTTATGCTCCGACAACAGGCTGGTACGACTAATATCATCTCGGCTACTGTTGAACCCGCTCGAATGACGGTGTGGACACTTTAATGCAAGCAATTCATTTACTAAAGGATTTCCCGCCAAAGCCTTAAAATCGAACTCTTCCTTTTTGGAATTTCGCTTAACCGAGACACCCGCGCCGCTCTCGGCTGGCGGCACTGGCTCCCGATTGTGTGGTTTGTTATCTGCTTTTGCAATCATATCGTTAACGTGACATGAAAGTTTTAAAAATTCAAGAAAATCGTTTAAACTGATTTGAAAGTCAGAACCGTTTCCGGAACTCGCCGCTTGCTGTTGTTGCTCTTCTGAGTTAGAACTAGATGCTGCGGCAGCACCCTCGCCATCATTGTGGTTTGCTTTTTCCATTTTATTGACCCACTTTTTAAAAAATTCGCATAAAGTTTTTGCACTGTTTTCCGTTACTTTGACGACAATGCTTCTTCTTTATTGCAATTCACATCGAACGTTAATCTTTTAATCGACAACGTAAATACAACCCTGCTACGCATTCACACAAAATGCTGTCATCTTGACAGCTACCTTTTTCTGTTCTTTTCCGGTATCAACGTTCGCAATGGTGGGTGTCCAAATATCGAAACTCAAATAAAAAACCTAAATAATAATTGCAATCACAGCGTTAAAGGCACAGTTATGTGAAGTAAAATATGCATAAATATGTTTAGCGAATATGCGCTGTGAAATTTCATTGCCTTCATACATTGATATGGCTGAAAAAATTGATTGTTTATGTGATATGAGAGCCGAAAACTAATCTGTGTATTCAACCAACTTCAACTCTAGGGTCGCGTCAGAACCAAGACAGTGAAGAAGGCCGCCAAGGTCATCATCGAGAAGTACTACACTCGCCTGACGTTGGACTTCCACACCAACAAGCGTATCTGCGAGGAGGTTGCTATCATTCCCACCAAGCCCCTCCGCAACAAGATTGCCGGGTAAGTTGTTGATTGACAAAATGTTACTCACAAATTGTATTAATCGCGCATATTTTGGTATCACAGCTATGTTACCCATTTGATGGGCCGTCTGCGTCACTCCCAGGTGCGTGGTATTTCCATTAAACTGCAGGAAGAGGAGCGTGAGCGTCGTGACAACTACGTTCCCGCTGTCTCTGCTCTGGAGCAGGACATCATCGAGGTCGATGCCGATACCAAGGAGATGTTGAAGCTGCTGGACTTCCACAACATTCGTGGCCTGCAGCTTACCACCCCCAACACCAACAACTTTGGACGTCGCAATTAGGTTTTAATCGGAAGGACGGTAGATGTTGTCTCTTAAGCTCTAAGGCGCTTTTTTGCTACAATATAAAACAAAAAAGATTGTTTTGCATGGAAGGCACAATAAACATCGTGTTGTGAGATGCAAAACTATAAATTATTGTCTTGTTTATGGAGTGATGAAAGTGATTTCTTGATCAAATAGAGTATTTGGTTTTAGTGAAACTCTCGAGTTGGTTGGTTTATTTTCATTTTAATGAAAAATACTGTAGACATGCACATATAAATATGTATACATTGAATCCATAAATAAATGGGTTTTGTTTTTTATACAATGATAGACGATATATAAAAGATATTCTCTAGAAGTGCACAATACGTAAATCTAAGTGTGTACACGTATATATATATATATATATGTATATATAATTATGTATGTATATAGATATATGTATGGTATATGAAAAGATTGTTATGTTTATGCGTTGTCGGCCGCATGATCGAGATTGGGCCTGCGCACTGGATTACGCAAGACCAGCTCCGAATCCTCCGATATGATGGGCAATGCATGTACCCAGTGATAGTTGATCAAATGGCTGATGCTATCGAATATGCGATCTTTGGTACGAACCACACCCTCGGGGTCAATGAGCAGCAGATGTTTGGGTGTTTTGCCTTCGAGACCAGTCAATACGTATTGGCCGCGCTTGCCCTGAGATTCTCGTACCAAGAAGTCGCCATCCTGCATAAGCATTCGCTCAGCAATTGGCCGTGAGATGGCGGCATGGAACCAGATTTCGGCAGTGAGCGGACACTGTGGTCCATCGAAGACATCGCGAACTGATGTGGAAGCCGATCCGACAACGGAAGCTGCATGCAGCGGATCAAAGTTGCCAAGGGCTAGTTTGTTAGTGGTTTGATCGGGTGGCGGGGAGTTAAGATCAATAAGATTGCTACTTAAGCGATCGCGTGGTTTCTTTAAATTCAATTGAGCCACTCGCGGTGCATGTGGATGCAGCGGAAGTTGGGCCTGTTGTGGTTGCTCTTCGCACGGTAACTCCGGTGGCAGCTTGTTGGGTAAATCATTGTAATACTCTTTCACATTCTCCTTACAACTTTGATTCATATTATCGACGGCAGCACTTGCCGGATGATCGTTTAGTTTGTTCAATGCATTGAAACGCAACACAAATGCTTTTCCAATGGTCACAATTAAGTCTTCGCTCTGGCCGCCAGCGCATTCCAGCACGTAACATGCACGCCACTCATCGCCCTCCCGTTTAGCAATGTAAGCCAGAAAGTCGAGCGTGTCGTTGTCCCCACCGGAAGCGAATGAAATCCGGGGCATGTTGTGATTGGCAATAACTTCGCCCGTCTCCACATTGCTCAACATTAGCGCTCGACTGGATACATTGATGATGATGTTTGTTCCCGCATGCTGCATGCTGGGTCGATCCGATATAAAGTTGTACAACTTTTTATCCAATCGTCGTTTGCTTGCTGACTTAAGTCCAGCAGCTTCGCACACACGATTAATGCACTCGCTAAAAATTAATTTTTATACATAATATTTCACATGGACTTTACTTTTTTCACTCACCGTGCAAGCTGGGTTCGTGTTTCAAAGTCCAGCGATTTCATTGAGGTCTTGACCTCAACGCAGCCTGTGTAACGAACATTGAATGTTACGCCCTTTTCCAAAATGACATCGTCCGGATATATACAACCATCGCTAGTGGCACTGGAGCCTGTGCCACCGTTTCCGGCATCGCCGCCATTCCGTGGCATTTCGCTTGTGTATGCGTATTTTGTGCGTCCTTTGCGTCCTTTGTTTGTAGAGTTGTTTAGTTTGCAATAAGTTCGACTGAATGACTCACAAACCAGATGAACGGACGTTAGTTCTTAATTCACGTTCATTTCGCTCATAACTTATACTATATATCGTCATCATATTATTAAACACGCATCGTCCAAAATAATATTAATATTTATTTCTATGAACAATTAAAAAAATTATTTTCATTCAAATTAAAATTGATGACAAATTTAAATAATATTTAATGCTGCGGATACTCGACAGTACCCCACCTCTAGTTCTAGTTCGTTTCTGTTGGTACAGCCGCATATCGGCCAGTCAGCCACCAGTCGCCAAGTTTTTTATCGGCAACATTGTGTCGATTAACGAGAGTGTTTGTTTGGTCATTTCTTTTTTTTATCTTTGTGATTTCTTGTCAAAATCTAATTGTACATTAATTGAACATACGAATGGATTAAGGAAAATGGTTCAAGTTTGTGAAAAAAATAGGAAACAAAAGCTTTTCAAGAAATTGCGCCTTTTTATATGTATTTTTCGAAAATTGTGTCATATCTAATAAAGTGTAGCCAAAACCAGCAATTATGGAATTGTATACTTCGGTATATTTTTGGAAGTAAAAAGTATATTTAGAAATGTAACTTGATGTCACACTGATAGGCAATTGTAACAGCTGTCGTGAGCTCGGTTGGTTTTTTGCTTGTTGCTGTTAAAGCTTGTGGCAAGTTAAAGCTCTAACAAAAAGCTTATATCTTTTTTGACTGTCGTGGATACAACAACGTTTGGGCGGACGCTTTGTCGTGCGTGTCGGTTTTCGGTGTGTTTTCAAGCGGGGCATTATACATACACAGTTGTTCTCAGAGCCGCAGCGCCGTGACAAAAAAGCTGACAGTAGTACGATATTGTTTCCAATTAACAATCATAAATATATAAATAAAATAATTACCAGGCAAGTTAAATGACTAAGATCACTAGTCGCTAAGAAGAACCTTACAAAGCAAGAACAAAATGTGGGCAAAATAAACAAAAAAAATTGTGAAGTGTAATTACTACCAAATATTAGAAACATTTTCCATTTTGGCAACAGTTACAAATTGACAAGCATTAAAATACACACACTTATACAAGCATATCCCGACAGGAGTTACAATTGGATCTATTCCAAAAATAATAACTCAAATCTGTGCATTGCAGCGGTTACGCCAACGCATTAAGTGCAGCAGCCGTGCATTGGAATCCAATTGGAACACTAACGCATTGGCAAACAAAAAAATTATACATTAAATCAAATCAACGTATTTGCTGTTTATTATTGTTGCGGTAAGTTTTATTACACCGTTTGCCATTTTATCAAACTTTCTGTTTTCTGTGCTGCCAGTTTCTTCACTCCCAACAGCTATTATGCCTGTGCAAGTGTATGTGTGTGTCCGTGCGCTTTTGTGTGGTTGTTGCCGTTTCGGATGTGGCTCAGTGAGCATAAAACCCAATTTATACGTCATTTGCAGGCTAAAAGCATTGGGGCCTAGGCTTGATAAATGCCCAAAATGTGTGCGTGAGTCATTTGCATGACACTTCCAATACATGCTGCGTCAAAGCGGTAGCCCCGCGGCGTCTCAAGACAGGTATACACAGACACACACTTGCATTTGGTCACAACGAAACATAATTATGTTTATACGCAGTTTTGTTGTTGGTGATCTCATCGCTGTCTGTGCCTTCCACTAATTGCCGTTCTGGCCGCTTTAAACCTGGCCGCCCAACAGGCCAGACATTATTTTAATTTGGCCTTAATTCACGCCTCTGCCGCACTAGCGTTTAAACAGCAGCCGCGACACTCCTATTATGGCACTAAAACTATAGCAACACGATGACGTTGACCCTCAAACAACAAGAACAACAACAAATCGCACCGGTTCATCGCGTTTGCTATCGATAACACCCACACCACAGCGACCTTGGCAATTTGTTTGACTAAATACACTTGGAAACAATATAATTGCTTAATGGTTTAGCGGGTCGGGAGACAGCTTTTTGATTTCCATTTGCTTTTAATTATGTTTAGAAAGTGTGCACAATGGCTTCAACCTTCGTTCCAGTTTTAGGTCGTTAAAACAGCACAATGAACTCTTGTTCATATTTGATGCTGCGATAATGCAGATAACCGTCTCGCTAACACTACTTACATATCGATGAAAATGGAAAGTGTCACGACACCAAAAGAGGATGTTAGTTAACAGTGCTGTTAAACACACTTGCAAGCAAATAGGGATTCATAACACTTGCTGTACTTTTTGTACTGCTGAAAATGCTAGGGTATTAGAGAAGCGACGCTTAGTTCATGAGTTTTGTATTTCATTTTTACCATTGTTTTTATTATATGCCAAGTGACTAAACTAATTTACACGCACATAAGTAATATAATATATATATATATATGTATTTTAAATGTAGATTTATGCTGCTTATAAACTATAACACGCCGATTTGCAATACTAAATTCGCCGAGACCGAGATGGCAATGCGCCTGCTCCTCTACCTTGCCCCGTCTCCAAATCACATCACATCAGCTGCTCAAAGTCCGTTATGTAATACTGCGCGCGCCTGTAGACCTCTGGGCGCACCACATTGCCGCCATAGCCAATGAAATTGTTTGCTGGTGGCACAGCCTCCAAATCGGTGGCACCGTCACCCATCATGGTAATCAGTGCATCTGCGGCCAGCCGTTTCCTAATCATGCCAATTGCCTCCGCCTTGCCGCCGGAACGCGATGTGGGCTGTGTGGTATCGAAGCTGTCGTACTCTCCATTATAATCGAACAACATTTTGTTCGCATACATGTTGGTGAGCGGAATGCCCAGCTCGGCGGCGACCGGTGCTATCAGGCAGTCGAAGCCACCAGATATGAGAAACACCTGCTTTCCGTCCGCTTTTAGCTGACTCACAAATCGCTTGACATTGCGACTGAGCGTGCTCGGTCGCTGCTTAATGAAGTCGGCCACTTGCTGTTGTGTGGGCCGTATGATGTTCAGGCGTATCTGAAGTGCGTCCTGGAAGGTCATGCTGCCGCCCATTGCCTCCTTGGTCACGCGGGCCACCTCGCTGCCCTTGCCGCAGAACTCGGCCAGCTCGTCGATGCCCTCCTCACAGATGACTGTGGAGTCCACATCGAAGCACACGACATGCGACTGTTTTATGATCTTCGCTGCCTGCAGCGGCTGCTTGGGAGGATTGGGTGTGCACAGAGTGCTAGCTGCACTCTTTCCGCTGGCCAAAGCCGCGTTCAGCTGTTGGGCCAGCAGTGTGGCGGTTGCCGTTGCTGTGCTGCCTGCTGCTGCACAAACGCTGCTGGGCCTGGCCATGCTCAAGACGGAGCTGCTCATGTTGCGTGTGAGAATCACGTTGCTATTTGGAATTTTGAATCTTTGAATTGACGCAAAAGCTGCTGCGTGCTGCTCTTACGTTACGATTTGGCTTTGTTCGACCGCGCGTTGCCAATGAAATTTTCCGTTGGCTTGGAAACTTTTTGTATATATTTTTTTTTGTGTGTATATCTGCTTGTTGTAGTTGTCTCTATTTGGCACACGCGCGTTCCGTTCTGCTCAGCTGTTTTTGTTTTTTTTTTTGAGAAGTTTTACAGTTTGACACAGCACTAGACTTTTGGAATTAAACAGAAAAATGAATTTCTGGTTGATCGACACGATCAGCACGACAGACTTTTTTCAACTGATTTTCCACTAGTTGCCGCTCGCCCTTATAAGAAAAATCGAGCAAACTAATACAAGTGCATCCACGCTTCATTTTACTCGTTTAGACTCTCTTTTCTCTGTCTCTCGCAAACAGACAGACGAATTGTCGCGACGCTGACCAGCGCACCGCTTACATTGAGTTTGCTCGTTTGTTTGTGTGTGACACGATCATACGATAGCTAGCAATTACAAGTGTGTGTAAGTGTTCGTTGTTACATTTACATTGCGCCTCTCTTTTCAACGATAAACAGCTGCCTCAGATATCGACTCTGCACCGACTGCTAGGTCACCTACCCTCTACTGTGCATGAGTGAGAACAAAACCTTTGCACCCAACAACCAACTCTGTTGGGGCGAGAGCGAGATGCCCAATGCTCCAATCAAGTAATTAAGTGTTCAGCACAACCGGATTGAACCAGTTTCTAGACCTATTGATGTCGTCGCTTATCGTTAGCTCTTAGAGCATAACTAAGCTGATTAGAGAACTGGGCATCAGTCAGTCGCCAAAAAAAATCGTGTTATGTCTGGCCATTTTAATCTATTAAAAACCTTGTGAGAGGGTGTTAATTTTTATTTGTTTTGTGTTTCTTTGAAAACCGGAATAGTGTCGTCTTATCAATTGATAAACAAGCAGCTCTCGCCAACTTTTATTTTTCAGATTGATCGCAATTTCATTACTTTCTTTTTTGAAATATGCATGCATGTGGAAAATAACCCAAATCTAGATTACGTGAGAAGCTGCGGCTGAGTTCATAAGTGCATATGTATGTGGAGATAGTACATCAATAAGAGGGCGATCGAGCGTGTTTTTATGATGCTGATGAAATGCCGTCTTACGTTACGACTTACGTGAAAGGCAACGAAAGAGCGAGAAACTGCAACCCTGTCAAATAGTTCTCACACTTCGCTCTTCCTCCTCGCAAGATAAACTAACGTGTGGCGCGTGCACAACAATCAAATAACAACAACAATAAGTAAAGAATATGGAATTGCACTCGCTCGCCTATGGTTGTTGTTGTTGGTCCGCTGCTGGTGTTGTTTTTGTACTGCTTTGCAGTTGAGGAATAACAAGTTGTTTTGATCATTGTTCGGGTCGGTTGCGAGGCATGCAGTAAACAACAAGCGACCGCAAAGTATTTCATTGCCATTATGCACTTTGAATGCACTTTTTGAGTTCTGCCACCGATAACGATAAACCGTTGCGTGTACATTTAAAGCCTAAATAGCTAATGGAGTTGATTGAACAAAGTCGTTAACTATTTAGTTTTAATTACACTGCACCCCCTGCCCCCGGCTTCGTTTGTTGCCTTGGATAACAAACAGCTGTCAGGATTTCAACACCGTACCGGTTGTTGGGCGTCAAGTTTTTCCCTTACCTTGACAACCTTCTTTACATTTATCGATTGACCTTGTTGCTGCATATATTTTACTCAAGTCGCTTTCAGTATTCTCGTGACAGAACAGAACCAGGTTTTGTATATGCTCTTAAGTATAGTTTGTGTATATAATACTGCCCTTTGGTCAGACACGTGTGTGTGACTAATGTCCTATAATAGAATACGGCCAAATTTTTGGTTGAGAAAGGCATTTGAATTAATGTGGGGCAGTGTTGACGCTTACACTATTTGATTACAAGTAATTGAGAATACGTTACGTCAACACATACACACACGAACATGTGAACACGCATACATTCATATTTAGAATATTTGATATTTATAACACACCCACTACAAGCGAGGGGGCTCACCTTTTATAACTAAGCCGCGAACATCGGATGACGGCTTGTTATTTTTGTTAGACGCATCGTTATCAAAATAATGACTAAATATTTTAATTGAGACCAGACAGAAGGTCGTGTAATTCCTATATATAATTTCATCATGGGCTATATATAATATCAACATGAGCTTGCAAATAATAAAAATTTCCATGTAATTTAATTTTTATTTTGAATGATCTGCCTGCTCGCAAATGTAATTGATTTGTTTTCGTCGACTACAAGTGTTGTCAAGCGTTTTGTTTCCAACTGCATGTGCTGCTGATTAACTGTTAAATTGTTAAAAGCTTTGATCGCGCATACATCCACAAATAGACCGCCCTCTCGCTTACACTCGTTGACGCCTGGTGCTTACACGCGATTCCAACTCCTTCAGCAACTCTCTCACGCTCTTGCAGCCATGTATATGTATTCTCATTGCAGACCGTTCAATTGACACATTTACAAATATATGAGTGTATACTACACATACATATGAATGTGTATGCATGTAACTTATGTGAGTGTTAAGGCGGATGAGCAAAAGGGGAGCAGCATGAAATGCAGCTTGTATCCGCTCTTGTCTCCGCTCCTTTTGTGGTTCGTTGCTCTTCTTCTTGTTGTTTGTGTTTTGGATCATGCGCTTTGGCTTATAAACAGTTATTAAAGTGTTTTATGGTGAGAGAATATAGCAACGTCAACAGTTTGCTACTGGGTAAACAACAACAAGCAACGTTAACAACAAGGCAATCAGGCAGCCCACATTGCTGGGGGCACGATGTAAATACGTCATTTATGCGCTTGCATTTGCTGTTGCTATCGCGTTTTGACATTCGAACTGAGCTGCAGCGCTGCCGGCGTCGATGCCGACTGCAAGCTATGCCTGTTGTTTAACTTTTACACTGACAAAACTACTCAAAACAGCAGCGGGAAAAGTTTTGCATGTGCTTGAAATGATTGCCCCGCCCCGTGGAAGCACGCCCATCAACAAATGTAATTACAAAATCGCTTATCGTTCTTTTTCTTATGTCGGCGTCAGTTCGTTGCACTCGCAATTTAACAATTATTAAGGTACGAGAAGCATTGTGTAACCGCAATCTGTGCCACTTCCTATTCGCCTTCCTGTATCCCATTTTCGTTTTCAGCATTGCATAGCAAAGTTTAATGGCACGATAACACACGCATATTTGCATGGCAATCGTTATCGGTTTAAATGGATGACCTACCTGAGGGTTAGCAACAAAGCAAAAAGAAAAAACCAACTATTATCTATTATTATTTTTATGCCATTTACGGATGTCAGCACACCTACACGTGTAACCCGATTGCTGAATCATTCAACGGCAACTACAACAACAAATACGTAAATTGCATGTGCAGCGATTCCCACACAATGTCGCACCCAAAATGGGAAGGAACTGACAGTAAAACAAAAACAACAAAAAAGCTGATAATCAAATTGAGTTCAGCTCGCTCGCGCCTTTTTGCAATGCTCTATTTAATTGGAATTCTCAATGTTCAATTTGCAGTTGTTTCAACGGTTACGGATAGATCATCAACGAGATAATAATCGAGAGCATCAATTATGGTGGATTTCCGATTCGATATTAAACCGCTGTTTCCGCAGCAAATTATCAAAGTGGCATCCAATCTTTTGCCGCACACCTTTCGAGGTGATCGGCGTCAGTGCTTGTGAGTATTGAAACTGTACGCGGGCGTAAACCCAAATTTGAGCTGTAAGTCAATTAACCGTTGCAATTTCCACACTCACACACCCAGAGATGCCACCTCAAAGATGTCCGAGATAATAGATCAACTGGGTCAACTATCGGCAGTATCGCAGGGTCTCAGCAAGCCGGTAACGACCGCCCAGCGCTTGAGGATGTCAGAGAACCAGACCATCTATCTGCTTGCGGATCCCGAGGCCGGTAACAAGTAAGCCGTCATTAAACCGTGCAATCCTTCGTATCCATATTAAGACATTGAATATGCCTTTGCAGCGGCGTTGTCACTGGGTTACTGAAGGTGGGCACTAAAGATCTGTATTTGTTTGACGAGAAGGGTCAGACTCGTAAAATGGAGAACTCTCCCTCGATTCTGGACTTTTATGTGCATGAGTCGCGACAGCGTGCCGGCCTGGGCAAGCGTCTGTTTGAGACCATGTTGCGGGAGGAAGATTGGACGCCACTCAAGTGCTCGGTGGATCGGCCATCGGAGAAGCTGTTGGCATTCTTGGGCAAGCATTATGGTCTGTTGCGAATCATACCTCAGGCGAATAACTTTGTGCTCTATGAGGGCTTTTTCAACGATGGAGCCACTGCCAATGGCTCCCGCAATGGTCACGCTTCGCCGGTGAGCCAAAAAAATGGTCTCCATATTACAAACAGGTGAGTTTCCCCTAATAGCCGGTCAAAATGTGGAGAGAAAGTGTTTGGGGCGGGACAAGGGGTTTTAATTAAGGCATTGCGCCTTGCAGGAAACATTTCACTTGGCTTAGTTGGCCATTTCTTTGTGCCGCATTTGCATATCGCACACGCAAACATCCTAAAGCAAGTCCAAGTCGTTTGTTTTGTTTGCATTGTGGGCGTGTATGCGATAAAATTGATCGTCTGCGGAAGCGCACTTATCGATAAATAAAGTCAAAGAACTGCATGCAATTAATCACGGTGGCCTGTTGCTTATACAATGTACATGTGTATATCCATTACCATACAAATTTATTATCTATCTATTTGATGTGATTATTTCAACAAATAAGTTGTCGAACGTCGTTGAGCTGTTTCGTTAAATGCAGACATAAATGTTCGATAGATTAACATATCGATTAACATGCAAATGTTAATAACTTAACGACGCTCGTAAAGTGTTTGAAAAAGAAAAATCGCTTCAACGTGACTAATTAAAGTTTGTGTTATATATTTATTAATTGTATATGAATAATGTTAACTCTTCTCCATCCACATATTGCGCATACTAACGTTAATCAACAATTACCCACATCAATCAACCAATCAAAGTCCTAACACACAACTCTTTGGTGCTACTTACTTGGGAGATGAGGCTAACAAACGCTCCGGCGGTCGTCGTGACAGCGGCTCGCAGCAATCGTCGTTGTTGCATCAAATAACACAGATCTCACCAAATGGACGGTATGGTGCACCGCGCCCCACATGCAGCATGGCCGAGGTACTTCGACATACATAGTTACAAGTTGCAGCTTAAACATTTCATATGATATTTATACTTTGGCGCATTTTGAATGCAGCTATTTGTTAAAAACAAAAAAAAAGAAAAACTCCCACCAAAAATACGTACATGTTACATGTTAGTCGTGCCGCTTAGCTTGAAGTGTATAATTATTGTGATACTTTTAAAATTCAAATTATATAAAATTTGATCAAAGAGTGCCTCTCTTATTGCTTCAATACCCAAAGCCTCAACATTTAGGGATCTATAGAAGTATTTCAGTTAATCTTTGTACCCCACACAACTCACAAAGTTCCTTTTCTTTTACTTCCGAACAAAACACAAATTATTTATTTTTGTGTGTGCTTCTATTTCTTTGTGTACGTAAATTCTTTGACAAAAAAAAAGTAAACGAAAACGAATCGTAAAAAGTGTAAAGTTATATTTAATTTTGTCGCGTTTTGTGGCCATAGACGAAGTCGAGTTTTAGCCTTAATTAATTGAAGTATTATGGATCCGAAACGTGGTAACGCGCCAGGCACACGCAATGCTGCGTCCAAGACTAGCGTCGCCGTAAGTTACGAATCGAAAGTTGAAATTGTAACCAGATTTGTTATATTCCTATTCCTGCGTGTCTCAGTCACGTAATGCGGGCCGTAAATGTGGCAGTGAAGTCAGCCTGACGCCCAGCCAGGCCAAGCACAATGCGGAGAATGTAAGCTAAAATTGCGCCCCATTGCCAGCGTTGACTATGCTCCCTTTCAACAGCCGCGAAAGAGTCCATTGGATGCTTTGAGTCGCCAGAACATTCGCCAGGATCCGTTCCAGCGTCGATCGGGCTTGCAGGATGTGGATGAGAGCTTTCTGGCCTCCAATACTTTCGCACGTCCCTCTCGTGTGCGTCACACTGGTCTAGATGGTGGCATGCCCGTTGCAGGCACTCAGCCGGTTGCCAATGCTGCTGTTGCACCATTACGCTTAGCTTCTGGCCAGGAGCCACAGCAGATGCAACAGCCGCCAGTTACCAACATGGCAACATCACAGCAGCCGCCGGTAGCGCAACAACAGCAACAGATGCCGCCCGCTGCAGTCGTGCCTTCCCAGCAGGCAATGGCGCAGCAACAGCAACAGCAGCCACAGCAATATGTACAGACGCCGGCAGCTGGGCAACCCACACGCCATGACCCTTATACTGGCGGACGTGCTCATGTCCAGCATCAACAGCAGGCTGCATACGATCAACAGCAGCAGCAGCAGCAGCAACAGCAGCAGCAATTGGCACAACAGGATGCACAAGCACCAGCTCAAGCCCAGATGCAGACACAACTACAAACGCCAGTTCAGGTGTCGCCACGCAAGCAGCAGCAACAGCAGCAGCAACAACAGGCCTACGTAAATAATGCAACTTCTAAGCCAACAGCCAATCTAATGTCACCTTTTATGCAGGCTGGACAACAGTCGGCTGCTGGTGGCGCCCAAGGAGTGCCCCCTGCGGCCGAAATGTGCACCACTTGCCCCAATTGCCAGACCACTATCTATTTGGTGCGCTCTCCCGAGTTGGGACACGGTGATGGCAGTGTCGCCATGCAGTGATCTTTAGGAAAAACAACTCATGCACTTTGGCTGGCAAAATTTATCGAATATAATCGGAATTCTGGATGTGTGTCAATAATATATCAAATTTGTCGTACACACTACACTTCAGCATTCCTTAATGGATCTTAGGTTTAAAACAATGGTTTTAGGTTTTAGTTCTGTACCGGAAAAGCTAAAAAAAAAAAAATGAATACGAATCGAAATTTTCTTGTCAATATAAAACGTGCCGTATATTTTGAAATTTGAGCTTTCGCCAAGGGGTGCCATTTGTGCCACTCGCGCACTGGGTCAACCCCTAAAGACCCAATCTCTCACTCTGCATCTCCCCTTCCCCGGTTGGCTGCGTGCCAAGGGGCTGTTTTGAGGGCGATTCGTGTGGGCAAAATAAAACTTCGCTTGACACTTGTGCTAGATTCGAAAAGGGCAGAGTAGGGGTATGCACTAAATATAAAACTTAATTAAGCCTACTATGATTTAATCAGTATTATATTAGGCAAAATTTCAACAATCGATAAAACAACTTGTTCAATGTGCGTATAGTTTGTGGTTGAGCTAAAGCAAAAAAAAACATTTGGAATAACCCCCATGTGTTGTAAATCTTAAGCAAACGCAACAAATATCTATAATTTTTGCATTCTCTTCCATCTTGTCTCTCCAACCCTCGTGCAGATAATTCACGCTGGTAGTGGCAATTCTGGTAAGGGAGGCGGTGGCAGCGGCGCAGAATCGAGCAGGTAACGGTTTTCTTGCCATCCCTTATGTCCCCCATTTCTTATCCCCTCTTTACTAACACTTTGTGCAAGCATATTATCATTTGTTATTTGTTTTTCATTTGGTTTCATTTCTTTTGTTGTCTTTCAGAATCAAATAATTACGCATACGCACACTTGGCTGAAAAAAACAGAAACAAACAATCAAAATATCAACTAAATAATTGTACAAAGAGCTTTGTTTTGTTTATAGTGAATTATTTATAATTTAATAATAATAATGAGAGAGATATAATTAAGAAGGAAGCTGCACGCCGCACACCCAAAACACAACACACACACACCATCACAAAGACACACATATACACGCTCACGGCAACCGGAACCGTTGCACACAAAATACCTGACAATTGTGATTACATTTATACAAAACTTAACTTTTTATTTAACACGTTTATTTTTTGTCTAATTTATTTTCATTTCTCGTGCAATAAAACCAACAACTAGACATCAATTTTGAATACGTTTTCCGTTGTGTATTAGTATGTTATATAACAGCCTCTGTTAACTTTATCCTAACAGCGACATTGCAGAAATAGCCGCACAACTGCAGCATTTGCAGGCGGGCGGCGTTGATATTGAACATTATAGCGTACATGACTTAGAGCCGGAACCAGAAGTCGAACCAGAGCCCGAGCCTGAGCCCGAAGAAGTATACACTCCACCATCACCACCCCCCAAATCTCACACCCCCACACCGCCCACAGTGCGTTCCCCTGAACGGGCCGAGAGCATTATTGGCGATAATCGTAAACCGCCAGCTTTTCAGCTGAGCAAGCAGCATACGGGCATGAAGAATCGATCCTTTGGCGTGGGCATGGCTGTGATGCCCAGCAGCAAGATGGAGTTCAATCAGCAGGAACGTGAGGATTTCGGTGTCGTCAAGATTAACCGTCCGCTGGGTAATGAACTTACTTCACCCGGGCACGACAATACAGATGCTATGTCCACGGTGTCGTCAGGAGGGGGCCTAACCGATCAGGGCTACAACGATCTGAAGTTCTATCACAATAAGTTGTGGTAAATTCAATTAGCCAGTTATCGATATCATAAATTATCGTGCAGCAACATTTGCTGCACTTTTTGTACGTGTCATTAACATAAAAATAATATGCATTAAACATATGTAGCAATTAAGATAATTACCCTAGAGACAGACAAAACGGTTCCTGTGTGCTTTAGTTTAATATTTTTTTGTTGTACGCTTCGTAATTTTTGTTAATTTGTTCATTTGTTACACTCACGCACTTTAACGCGCAGTTAAATGTTAGCCAGCAATAGTATCGTAACAGTAACTTAACATTCTGTAGTCCAATTAAGTTAACAGCCTCAAGCAAATGTTAATCAAAACCAAACGTAAATAATAACGTAAATTTAAATGTAATCCAACAAACTGTGCGTATCTTCCATTGCAGCAAACGCGATTATTACGAGCAGATCTATAGCGAATATATGCTATAAGTGGACCCGCAAACATTATCGAACCAAATTAAAATAAAATATACATATGTAATCTCTTGTAACATTTAGTTAAGCTACGCAATAATACTTAGTCCAAAATAAATACAACTTTCAATTCTATTTGTATGCCAAGCACAACCGCATTGGCTTTCCATTTAATCTGCAATACACACGCACACATATACACAAATGAAATGGAAATCATGTACAGACGGCACGCACTCTGGCTCGGCTATGGTGCAGTTTATTTATAAGTAGAGCTATCGTTGGTGATGCTGTCTATGCCTATCTAGGGGAAAATTGGGAAACAGCGAAGTTCAATCTGCGCTTTTTGTCTTACATGTAGATGAAGTTGAATCTGTAAAGAAAGCAAATAAATTAGGAAAATATTCAATGTAGTATTCTGGAGATACTTACCTGCACAATGCTTGCGGTAGCGAGGATATTATGGGTCCATAGCCTTGTGAATTGTCGTAGAGCTCGAATAGAGGGGCAGCAACAAGCTTATAATTTTTGGGCACAGCAAATAGTGCTAGATTACAAAAAACGATAGAGACAGATTTTATGTATGTAGCAGGTAGCATTTGATAAATATAAGGCATATATATTACAATATAATAGATTACAATCGGTTATACAACAAAATTTACAATTGCAAGAGATTGATTCGCTGCCGTAATTACGTATGATATATAAAAATTGTATTAGGTTTTACATTCATAGTTCTTGATAGTACTTCAGTTAGGACTAAATTATTAGGATTCGTTATTGATGCGCAAAATGACAACTTAATTATCACATTTAGTCTAGAATTTTGCTTATCAAACGATGTCTACTAATTGTGGATATGAACATAATTTCGATTACCATTAAGAGCAACAATCATAATACATTGTGTGTGCTTGTGTATTTGTATGAGTGTATGTAAGTAATTGTGTCTCGTGTGTGTTTGTGGTGTGTGCGAGTTTTGCACAATTGATGATGATGTCAAGGAACAACTAAACACACAGAATTATATTTGTTGATTACATTAAACGACTGCTTAAATTATGGTTTTAGTCTTTATTATTTTTTTTTTTCGGTTTGTTGGTTTTGGAAGCGACTGACTGCTTACCTAGTCCAGTTGCGCTTGCCATGCTCGCAAATCAGCACAACACGCGAGATTTGTGCACATTAGCAGACGACAACTAGCAACATTTACAATGGACTTTTGAAACTGCTCGACTGACTGCCTGCCCGGTTTAGATATAGGTTAACAACACAACATTAGACTCTCAACATATAATAAAAAGAAAGAATTATTCGTGTTGAATACGCTGTCTCGTTTACAGAAATGTCGACATATTTACAAAATTAATACAACAACAAAGAACAATCAAAGAATTTCGGGATTTGCGCTGCGCTGCATAGGCATAGGCGCAAAGTCACACAAACAAAATATGCCAACAACTCCATCGAGAGCAACTAATACAATTTGAAGTAAGTATTGTACAAAAAATTGGAATTAGAATCGATCGACGAACTAGTACAAGTAAAATGTATGGCGCCTCGGGACCATTATGCTGTTTTCTGTTTCTGATTCTTTTCATTTCTGTTTGCTCAGTTTTGTTTGTTTGCACACTTGAGATTAGAGCGTTGTGGAAGAGCTCTATGCTTGGTTGGGCAGATGCCAGATGCGTGAGATTACACAATACAACACGGCGCTATTGGAACAGCTCAGCTCAGGGTACATCGTAACTGGCGTTCCTGTCCGTATCTAAACAGCATTGAAAAGATATGACATGAGGTTTGTTAGCGTATCGGTTTGGCAATAACTATATAACAAGGTTATATATTCGAATATAGTGTTTATAAATATCATTATTACCTATTACCTACGCTGTTTACAACACTTATGTCTAACTAATTGGATATTTACCCTTTTCATGCAATTGCACTAAGAACAAGCGTTTGTGTTCCTTTGGCTTTGTTATGTGAGGCGGAATGTATGGATATTGTGGAGGCTCAAAGTTTGGGCGCCACCAATTACCAATGGTGTCCTCGACTATCCAATCCTGTTTAACACCATCTTGACGACCCAGCGTCTGCAAACACATACACAAATTGAGATTACTTTGATAATTAGCTGCTTTCAATCAATAACTCACCTCAGAAAGTAGCCTTTTGAGGCCTTCTACCTCATCTTCGCCTGCATTGAGTTCCCCGCCTGGCAGCTTAAAAAATGTGGTTCCGAGCTGCAGCAGCAGTACATGTGGAAGTCCATGCTCGTGCACAAGTAGCACACCCTCCACAGACCGACGCATGCCAATGCGATCAAACTCCTCACGCATACGCTGGAATCGGGACGGTACTGATGGGTCCTTTTCAAATAGTGGCTCCTTGGTTCCGAATGTGTAGTTTGTCAGTGGGTAGCTGTTGTGCAGTGAATGTATAAGTTACACGTTTACATATCAACCATGAATTACTTACAGATTGATTGTGCGATTTATGGTTAATGCTTGATTCGGCGCGTGTTTTTGCGTGCCATTATTGCTAATGTTGGCATCAGCTTGACCTTGGCTACCGCGCCGCGGCCAGCCGGAGCCCGATTTATTTGAGACTTGTGAGGACGCCATTTTGTTATACACACACCTCCGTTAGGGCAATGAAAAAACTGCTAATTCGGCGCCAAATTCTTATTTGGCACTATCAATAAAATCTCCACACTCACACACTTAGATTGCTTACTCAAATACTTTACACTTTTCTTCGTAGCTACAAGTATTTTATATTAATTTTAATATTAAACTCTGTATTACAATTGCAAAATTCACGCCGGCGGAAAATGCAGAATAAACGTAACATATGTACACATCGCTTTGTTGCCGGCAAGTGTGTACACACTCGATAGTGTCAGATCTGGCAACGCTGCTCATTTGGCAAGCCGTGTTCCTATTAATGGTATATACTTTTCGATTATGTACCAAAATAGTTAAAAAGTTTGAAATTCACTTGACATCACTTGTCAATCTTCAAATCACTTAAATTTAGAAATTGGGCATTTGTGTTGTTTATTTGTTCAAAGTTCTCCATTTTTTATCTTATCTCTAAAACTATTTACGTCCACTTTTGAAATATACCAATATACCTCATGATGTGTAACCAGTTAGGAATTATGGTTCTGATGTATATTCCGAAATTCAACTTGCGGTCACGCTGCACATTACATTAGTTTTTTGTTTATGTTGGGAAGTCTTCGGAAAATTCGGCTGTTTTCTGTGTGCGTTACAATGAAAAGCTGCTAAAAAGCTAAATATAAAAATCAGCGCAACGCGCGGCCGTCTGTCGGTGCATTGTTTTGTAAGTGCAGTCAGCAGGCAGCAGCAGCAGCGGTCGTTGGGAAAAATTATGTGAAGCAGAAAGAAACGCAGTTTCAGTTTGTGTATGTGTATGTACATTGTTTTTGTATGTGTATTGTGCAATGGAACTGGAAAACCATTATTATTAATGAAAAAGCGTGAAATGTGTAAGTGCATCAGCGGAAATGCAACGAATAGTAGCAATTGCTTTGAAGTTTAACATTTTCATGTTTTCTTTGCCTTTGCTGTGGCTCCCCATCTATTTCGCAGACAACAACTACAACTACCAACTCCTCCCACTTGTACGTGTGGTTGTGCGGGGTGCGCATTGAAGGGTGTTTGCGTATGTATGAGTGAGTATTTGTGTGCCTCTGCCTATGCTATTGCCAGTGCCTGTTTGTGCGTGCACGATAAAGACTTGTATTTGAGGATAATATATGAATATATGTACATACATATGTATATAAATGTCAAAGACGACGACGCGTGATATGCACACACATTAATAACGCCAAAGGTCAAAAGTTAAGTTGAGAAACAGGACTAAGGCGCCGCAATGCTATAAGACAGTCAGGGCAGAGAAAACGAGAGAGAAAGAGAGCAAATGGTGGTGTGAGTGCACCCAATAGGAACAAAGAGAATAGTAGGAAAAGCGACCGAGCGACAGCGCCGGGTGTAAAACCGAGAGAAGAAGGGAACACCAGAGGAAGGCAAAACAAAAGACTGCTAAAAGCTAACAGCAAAACGAAGCAACAACACCAATAACAATAAATAACAACAAGAACACCAATACTAAGGCAATAAACGAAAATGTCGGCGGCGGAGCTTGAAGCTGAGAGTTCCGCACAGGAGCAGCACCCACAGCCACAACAACAACAACAACAGCAACAGCAAAACGAACACACAAGCAACAACAGCACTGCCAATGATGCTGAAGCAACCACATATGATGTGGATGCTCAAGAGACCAACGACAACAACAACTACGACAACAATATTGTCGAGCAACAGCTGCGGCTTAATAATATGCAGCAGCATGCACAAATGCAACAACAACAGCAGCCACAGCAACAACAACAGCAATTAGATCAACAAGGCGAATTGGGTATGGGACTATCACTGATGCAATCATCCCCTCCACCGCACAGTTATCGCCACTCGCGGGCCTATCGCCACTTCAAGAACCCGCCACAACCGCACATGTGCATACGCACCACCACAGAGACTGGCGAGGAGCTGTTTATCAATGTCTTGAGCTGGACACGCATTGTAATCCCACAGGAGCCCAGTGATCCCATACCCTTGTACGGCGGCATGCGCGTAAGTTTTTTTAGCCTTGATCTACATATGTATATACATATTTACATATATACATGCATATTTTTAATTCATTGCGCATTTTGTAGGTGCCACCTGGCAGTCCACGCAGTCCGCCAATTGTGTTTGCCGTGATGGCTAATCCTGAGGTGCTCAAAGATTCGGGACGTCACAGCAAGGATCCAGAGGAACGACGTGCCATGGTGGAGCTCATGTGCGATTTTGTGGAGGCTATGAATCCAGGCGTGAAACTAGTCAGGTGCAACAACACACTTACATATTCCCATAATCAAATGATGCAATAACTTGTGTATTCTTTAGAAACGCCGTCATACTCAAGGATCGTGACATCTCGGGTGAGCTGAAGGATGTCTGGAATGCGGTGCAGGCTCAGCGTGATCGTGAGCGCGAGGAGCAAATGTTGCAGCAACGCCAGCAACAACACTATCAAAATATCACCACACAACAAATGTTTCCCAAGTCGCCCGATGCGGCGCGTGCAGGGAGTTCTAATCAATCCCCTGGTGCTGAGATCGGTTTACCGCCCGCTTACAATGCGGATCTGATCCCAGTTGAACAAGGTAATGGCATTACACTGGCCGTATTTGCTCAACAGCTGGACAATAAGGTGGCCAGCGAGCAGTTGGAGGAGAAACAACAACAGCAGCAGGAACAAGCAACAGTTGGAAATGAAACTGCTGGCGAAGGATGTGGGGATCAGACGGATGCTGGTACCGCTGTTAATGGCAAAAATGGCACAACGCCAGCCGTGGAGCATCACGAAACGCCAGAGCAACATGCACAAGAGGCAGTTGCTCCGATTACTAGCAATGGCGGCAATGCGATCACGACTACACCAGCTGCGCCAACGCCAGCAGCTGCTACTGCTCAATCCCCGGCAACGCCTCCTGCTGCACCGGCAGCAACGCCAACGCCAGCAGCGCCGGCTAAAAAGGAAAAGCTTGGCGGCTTCTTGCCAAACGGTTGCATTTTCCCGCGTTTTAAGAACAACAAGCACAAGGATAAGGATAGCAATCACAAGGAGAGCAAAAGCAAAGAGAAAACGTTGCTCAATGCGCTGAAGAAGAGCAAGGAGAAAAAGGTGGCGCCCAGCGAGCAAACGCCCAGTGACAAAACGGCCATCAGCAGCAGCGGGGACAATGGCAATGCTACCACACAGTACGAGAAGAACTGCATCAATAATCTCGAGTGTGAGGTGCAGAAGCTCGATCTGAATAGCAGCAACAACGACAACAACATGTTCATTAAGCTGAAAGTGGCGCCCAGTGCAACGGCTGCAGCAGCTGCGGCGGCCAAGTAAAATATAGAGATAAGTATACGTAGTTCGATAAACAATGATCAATGTTCGGTAAGTAAGAGAAACGTAACGATAACGATAACGATTACGATAATGTTAGAGAGACGACAGAGAGACAACAAGAACAACTACCCAAAACTAGCACTTCACTAGCACCTAGGCGTATATAGAGAGTCGTGGACGTTAAGCATATACAAGATTTACATATATATACAAGGATACGTTTATATACATATATACAGTATATATATACATACCAGTACATACATATATATATATATGTACCATATACACAGTTGTATCAGTCAATTTTTGAAGCAAATAATAAATCAGCAGACTCTCAAAATCGAACAAGTAAAAGTTGTGCCATGCTCCAAAACATACAGGCCAAACACACATGCTTACAGTACAATAAGCAGTATGTATGTATGTTTGTGTGTGTGTGTGTGTGTGTGTATGTCTCGTATATCCATAGTTTCTCCAGAATTCTTCCCCGGCATACGTAACATGACAAAAGTATTTATATAGTTCAATATTTGTATGTTTCGCATACAGTTTGCCTTATATACAAACCGAGAGAGACAAAAACAAAACAAAACAAAACAATACAAACAAAATATGAACCAAGAGAAAATAAAATAAAATGCATCGTAACTTAGGTCATCTAATCCATGGCAATCGAAACGTAACTCATGCGCCAAATTATCATCAGAATAGACAGAGAACTCAGCACTGGACATTGCACCCACTATTACATCTACTAATAATAATATGCATAGATCTTAACTCTAGTGTCTAGACTAGACTACACACAACAGAAATGACAAATCTCCTTTTGATCAAAAAGTATTACCCAATTCTTCTTACCCCCTCCTCACCCCCCATTTAAAGCACTCCAATGATCTCCAACGCTTTTGAAGTTGAACTTGGGCACGGAAACGGCTGAACGACGTAGGCTCTATGAAGTACCTTGTGTACCTTGGTATAACTATATATACGGGGTATATCTGTAAGACGCTATTTTGTTTTTATTTCAATTATATTTTATGTTAGACCTGTTCCGAATTCCTTATTCGAATTAATATCGCGAATTAATATCGCAGCACCTTTAGATACTATTTATTGTTTATTTGTTTATTAATTAAACGTCGTTCGAGCGATATTTCAACTTCAAAGCGCCATCATTTATGAATATATACATTCACCCCCACTCTCAACGTAAATTCGAATAACATTCAGGCTTAGAAGTAATAAAACTCTTAATATTGGACTGATTAAAGCTGCCATATATAGATAACATACATAGACCATATCGCATATGTATGCATTTATGTTTGCTTTTCTTTTAACGAAATTCAATTGTGATTCATTTTTAAATCAAATTTTTTTGTTTTTAATATCGAAAACTATTTTCAACGCCTTTTTTTGCAATTGCATTTTTAATGTACACACCAAGTATACACAAAAAATTACAAATTGTAATTTTAATTATCGAGTAATGAATAAAAATGTCCCTTGGCAGGTCCGGCTAAATCTTCGGCGCTGTCGAAATTTAAATACTCTTGCAGTCCCTTTCAAAAGTTTGTGAAAGTTATACTAAAACGATAAACAATTAAATTTAATATATTTATATAAAATACTCGCTTAAATCAATACTAAACAAACAGCTCATATGTACTGCAGGGGTATTTAGTTATTATGCCTAAAAGCATGCAATACACAATTTCACATTCTCATTTAAGCTGGCCTTTGCCCTAATCCCCATTCCACCTCACAGCCGCTCCACGCTCCTTAGTGCCATACAAACGGGGCAAAACAAATGCAAACAAAATATTATATAAAAAAAAAACACACACAACACAAGAAAAAACAAGCTACAATTTAAAATCAAAAATAATACTTATGTATTCATTTAGTGCGGATTAAATTACCATTAAAGTTACAATTATGATTAAAGTTTTATGTGAGTTGAAATTAACACAAATTAATTAACATATTAATGTTAGTTTTTAACTGGTTGTAATTGAGAAGAAATGCTCGTGTAAATTAGTTTAAATAGGCGCACGACAACCACAAAGAAAGCAACAACAACATGTTAAGCGGAGGACTCCATCACATTATAATTACAAATAATTAAAACAATTAATTTAAGTTCAAGTCTTGCAACTGAAGAGCAAAGCGAAAGCAATAATTTAACTTGATAACGCCACAACATTAAAGTGAATCAATTAAAAGTAAAATCAAATTGCGTTTTAATGTAAAGATGAACAACCAGAACTAAGATGTTAAAATTAACATGAATGAAAATGAAACCGAAATTATACAAGTGGAAAAGAAAAGAAAAACCAAACCACATTTTATATATGTAATAAATAAAATTAAAAACGAAAAAAAAAAAAAAAAAACAAATAAAAGATCGTATTTGAGAAATGTAATAGCTGCTGTTTTATTTAATATCGTTGAATAAATATTTAGAGTTATATTATTTCTATATTGATCACAGCTGGAACACCACTCTATTCGTCCTTGTTGTTGATGGCACGCAGACGCTCAAGCTCCTCGCGTTCCGCCTTGTTGCGTAACAGCGGCACATTGTAGTCGAAGGCATAGAAGAAGCCCTTGGGCTCACCGGTCTCCTCGGGTCCGGGCACATAGGGTTTCTCCTCATGCACATACTCGCGGGTCTCGGCCTCGCTGGGCTCGTAGCGACCCTCACCGGTCTGATACTCGGCGGCATAGGGATCGGGATTGTGGCCAGCAGCGGCAGCGAGTTCACCCCACAGCTTGAAGTGCTCCTCCTCGGCCTTCAGCACAGCGGGTGTCTTGGTGGCGGGCTGCTTAAGATGAGCGGGACGATTGTCTTCGACATGGAAGCCAGTGCGATCGGCATAGTACTTGGCCACAAAGTCACGGCCATGGGGCTGCACATACTTGTAGGAGCCGCTGACGGTGCCAGCCTCATCGCGCTTCTCGTTCTTGCCCTGATTCCAGTCCTTGTAACCATAGACGTACTGGCCCAAACCATCTTGGCCATGATATTGATGGGCATCATAGTGTTCCTCCACATAATCCTCGGGATGCTCAATCACACGACCCATGTACACAAATTCACCCTTCTCATTGCGTGCCTCGGGCAAGGGATTCTCGCCAGTCTTTGGTGCATACTCGATCTCATTGACGCCACGCAGTTGCGCGCTGTTCAGAAACTGTTGTGCCTCCTCGGGCGTGATGTTGATCTTAAAGATGTTCTCGGCGCTGGCCAGGCTGACCTGTAGGTGTATGATAGAAAGAATAATAATAGTTTTTTTTGGCCACGCTTCACAGAGGTTTTTTTTTCGTTTGTTAGCTTAAAAAATAAGTCTATAATTTTGATGATGTCATCCTTGATAGTTGCACATGTAACAAATTTGCACACTGTATCCGTCGTAACAAATATTATTATATAGATAGTCTCGCTCGTACGTATAATATTTGCACTTCGTCAGTCACATTTGACATTTTTACAACCCGGATTTCTAATTGTATACGTCCATAGAACCAAAGCTCGTGTTATCCAATCGTTATGCATATCAAAGCTGCCTTATTTAATATCAATTTTGTTGTTTTTTTCTTTTTTCGGCTCTACTAACCAGCATGATTGCGGCTAAAACGAAACACTTCATCTTGAAACTTGTTTATCACTGTGCGACTGAGAAGTCTCTTTTTTGTGCGATCTTAACAGTTATTGTAGTGTATAAATATATATGTTCACTGTTCTGCGCTGGGCGGGCTACTAATAACTAAATAACTAACAGCAACGCTTTTATACTAACTTTTTGCTTAGCTTCTTATTGTTGTCGTTGTTTTTTTTGCATAAAATTAGCGACTGCGCATTGAATGAAGATGTGCCTGCCGTATGGAGCTGTCCGGTTTCTTACTCAGCTCCCAACTGGCAGCATCCCAGCAACAAATTCGAATTTGAAGTTCAGCAACGATGCGACGTACATAGCTCAAAAATTCACACTTCTCACGCGTCCAGCATGAGCTCGCATCATTAATTTGATGTATGTAAGCATGTATGTATGTGTGTGTGTGAGCACTCGAAAGCTCAATTAGTTATTAAATAATATTTATTTTACCTTTTTTCTATATGTTTGATTTGGTGTAGTATATTTATTTCATTGGCTTACGTTCAACCGCTTAAGTGGCATTCTATGAGCTCGTCTCTCTGACAGTTATCTCATAGGTAAGCATTTTGAATACCCTGTAGCGCTCAATAGCTGTGGGCATATTACAACGTCAGCAACTTCCTCTTTATTAAAAACGTAGTTTATTTTTCGCAAAATTGTCTCTAATTAAAGCTGCATTTTAAACTCGTATTATTGCTCCAGTATTAATTAAATAATGTTGTTAATTTGTAAAGTCCTCAATACTGAACATTTAGTCTTTGAGTAACTAAATAAACAGATTCCTGCTGAGTTAACTTCTTGTTAGTTTAGTCTAAATGTGACATTAGATGAGACAGATATGAGTCTTGCATATATTATCAATTGACATTGGCAATTGGATCAAAGATGTTTAGCTGGTTCCGCAGGCAACTGAAATAATGCCAAACCTGTCGTTGAAATCAGCAAAAAAAAAAATATTGTATATATATTTATGGAATTGGGTAGCAAGTTGTCGTGTATTCTAGAGTCAGTAAATGATTTATATATTATTAAACATTTTTTGAGCACTTCCATCAATATTTTTTTACTTCTAATTAATGCAAAATTATGTGCTGGAAGGGGAGGGCTTTGGAGCTTGGGTTTCCTGTAGAGAAGACGTTCAGCGGAAGTTTTCTGTTTTCTGACATACGCTGAGCACTTGACGTTTGATTTATGCATAATTAGATGGGTAATCATATCTTTAGATGTGCTATCAAATGTCCGTTATGAGTACGCGGTATATTTGCACTTAATTCCGCAAGTTTGTTGCCTAAGTCTTTGCTCGAGCATGCAAAAAGATTCTGTATTTTTTTTCATTTTTTTTTTGTGGATCGTGCAAGGGCCAAACCTTAAACTGTCTGTTTGAACTGCGCAATTTTCGTTTACAAAATTACAGAAAGATTCCGCCTCTTTAAATAATTGTTAGGTTTGCACGACTCAATGTGCGATCCATTACAAGTGTTTTGAGCGTTAAAACCAATTTGGTTTTGTCCAGTTCTATCGAACGTTAAAAATATTAGTTGTTAATTTGTTTTCTATCTAAATTTATTTCATTTCGAATGGCGACTTTGTGGCTTTTGCGTTTCGTTCATAGAAATTCGATGAGTGCCAAAAAGGTTCTAGATAACTCGTATTTGGTCATGATTCACCAACAGGTTAAAAATATTTTCTGTTCTTGGCAACAACATAATAATACTACTCATCTTGTGAAGCTAGACTAAGTTTATTTATCATTGTTATTGTTGCGCGTTTTGTTATTTTATGCATTGAAATCGCCGCTAATGAGATTTCCATACATATATTATATTATTTTGGGATTTCTGCAGTTTCTGGAATTTACGTCAAACATACAGAAGAACAACATCAATAAATGTCGATTTTTGAAAACAATTTTTGTGTTGAAACATTCTGTAAAAATGTTTTTGTTATTGGCGTGTCTTGATGATGCAAAAGTCTAAATAAAAACGCAGACCTAATTTTCAAGCCGGTTTTTAGCAAGTGTTGTATTATTAAATAATTGTTTATTATTATTATAATGCTGCCTTTATCAACTTATTTATGACAGACACTAGACAACAACATGCCGGCAGAGTTTATAAAATTCATTAATAAAATTATAGTAACAATTTATTGTTGTTTTTGATGTTAAAATAGTTGCAATCGTTTTTTTTATTTTTTGAATTACCAAAGTCTTCACACATTTGTTAAGTAGTGTATGTATTGTTTCGCGTATTGAGGCAATGGCCGTGACAAACATCGCTTGCTTATAGTATTTATATTCTTTAGCACTTTCACTGCCGAAAAAAAACAACTACAAATATTACGTATACGTAAATGACAAATTTGTATCTATTGACTGTGGAGAGCATGTATAACAGAAAATGTACAAATAGCTCATACTTCAATGCAAATAAGTAACTCAAACATAGCGCTCTGAAGCTCTGAGCTCGAAATGTTGGCCAGGTGCCCAACAGGTAAACACGCAAACACCACTCAAAGTGACTTACATAGCTCGGCTCAAAGCGCAGCGCATGAAATAACTGAAATAAGAGAGACAACGCTTGGCCAAAAGCAGTGCAATCGCAAGCGACTACCCGTGTGGAGCTGTCATCAGATCACCTTAAAAAGTAACCTCAAAACGAAAAGAAACCCACTTAAGATGCAACTAAATGGGCTGCTGCCCTCGTTGCTCTTCCTGCTCTTTGCGACAACATTGCAAGCCGCCGTCTTGCCGCTGGATGTGACTGTGGGCTCACCTTTGGATATGGAGAAATTTGGTTATATGGAGCTAAAGCCAAATGGCACGCTTATCTTAAGCCAAGCGCCCCATCAGAGTGGCAGTCAACTGCAGAATCTGCTAATGTTGCGCAGCGTGTTGCAAGCTCTGAAGTTGCAGCCGACTATGGGGCAGGCCAAACTCAACATTAAGATCTATGGCGATGGGGAGGAGCACAAGTTTCCGCCGCTGCTCGAGAATGTTTTACAGCGCATACAAACATTCTTCTCCGTCTATCGCTACACAGACACCAGCCATCCAGTGCGCAAGGATGAGTTGACCACAGCAGCGCCAACAGCAATGCCATCGCCATCGCCATCACCATCGCCAAAGCCAAAGCCAAAGCCAGCAATCGCCACCAGCACTGAAGATCCCCAAGAGAATGATATAGCAGCCACAAAGCCGCCACAGAAAGATGATGACTACATTACAGTGGGTGAAGATGAGTGAAATACTTGTTAGAAATTAATTTATTTATTCGATATTTATTTACTTTGACATTTACTGACTGAGCATAAATAAAGGCTGTTTTGCTGCGTTTTCTTCATTGTGGTATCTGTAACATGTGTGACGAGGGAGAGGAACCCTCTTGGGTTGGCCCAGCTTATGGCTGGGCACGTCGCATTGCCGCGTCTGCTTAGTATGCAGTGTGGCGTGTGGATCGCGATTTATGTTCACCTCTTGATGATATGTGCAATATTTTTATGCTGCGTGGAATTTCTGGGACGCGCTTATGGAGTGGATATTGCATAACTTCGATCAGGTTGTTGACCAACTTTATATGCCCCATAGTCTCAATTTGTTAGCTCAATAAGTTCTAGAGTAGATAAGTTCGCATGAGGAAGCCGCTTAGATAATCGAAACTATGAAACCTCTTCCCATCTATTTAACTTTTGTTGTTTACGTCTTTTGTATGCCTAGAATTTTTTATGCCTAGAATTCAGAATAATGCGTGTTCAAATATAAGACACGAATTAATTGTGACCAAGTCCATTTAATCACTGATTTTGTATCTTTACATATAGAAAGATATTTCCTAATTGAGAGTTTTTATATCGGTATATTCGAGGGTTAGAAGAGGGGTGGTTGATTTACCCAACAAGTTAAATTAATATAGTACTTATAAGATTATTGACACCAAATTTGGAAACTCAGCTTCTTGTAATCGCTGCGATTTATGTGTTCAAAGAAAAGGACAGACATAAAGACAGAAGTTGCTCGATTCTTCCTGTGATTCTTTCTTATGTGTTCCACAAAAAAAATTTTAACCTTTTACACTTGTCTCCCTTGTATACCGATTCTCTTGCTAAAGTTCTCAATACTCTTAAGTTCATTTGCTTGAGACTTTTGGCAAGTTCGTTGCCCAAGTCTTTTGTTTCAACTGCTGTCCATTTTTCAGCCCAGGAATAAAAAGCTTTAACGCAATTTTACATTTTACATTCACTTTTTTTTATTGTTCTGTTTTACTTTTTCAATTGTTATGGTTATGAATATAATGAATGATGATGAATGATGATTATGAGCATTGCAGTTTGCAATGATGTTTGTTTGTATGTTTTGTTTATGAATGAACGTATATGTAACATATAGATGCTTGTTTGTTTGCTTATTTTTTTTTGCATGATTTTTTTTGTCGTTTATTTTGTTTATGTTATGCTGTTAATTAATGTGGTTGGAAAATGTTGGAAATGCTGACTGTGTTAGTAACTAAATGTATTAACCCACGGCCTGGCTGGTGGCCAAGGCTCGGAACAGTTTGAGTCTGAAGAGTACCAAAGTTGCCCATAGTTTATATATACGTGTGTGATGTTGTATGTTGATGTGTGTGTGCTGTATGGTGGTGATGTGTGTGTGTGTGTGACCTAAGCCTCTGGCGCTGCTTTGATGGCAATGGCACTGTCAATGGCCGGTTGAGCGAGAGCCAGGGGCTCGGCTGGCTGTGGCAACGACTGCGCTTGGGTCTCGGCAATGGCTTCGGGAATGGTGATGGCCTTCAGTTGCTGCTCCTCCAGTAGTGGCTTGGTTGCTACATAGAGAAATAAAAATGGTTAAATTTATTTAAATTTGTTCGATTTTCTAAATAATAATTTGATTTAATAATATAATTTTAAGCTCTGTTTTCATTAAGTAAATCTCAACTACTTACGCTCCTCCTTGATGGCTTCCGGAATCGCTTCCTTGAGTGCTTCCTTGAGGGTTTCCTTGGGAATCTCAGCGTCGATCAGTTCAGGTTTGATGGCGTTGCTCTCCTCCAGTTGGCGGGCGGCAATCTCAGGCTTCAATTCACTGGCCTCGGGGGCGGCTGCAGGAATGATGATCTGTGCCAACTGCTCCAGCGGCTGCTCCTGTGACTCTGGCAACTTCTGCTCTTTAAGCAGTGGCTGAGCCTCTGGCAGCTCCGGAGCGAGTGCAGGTGCCGCATCAGCTGGTGCAGCTGCTTTCAGGGCCAGCTCCGGTTTCTGTTCAATGATCTGAATGGGAGCCTCATCGGTTTGAATGCTGCGCGCACGAATGGCTGAGATGGGCCAAGTGTACACAGGACCATGGACAACATCGACAACGGGAGTGTGATACACCTGTGGCAGACTGTAGAAGTGACGTGCCTCGGTGGCAGCAAGCAAGGGTTGTGTATTGGCTGGCGTCTCAATCAATTCAATCTTCTCACTCTTCTGTGCCTGCAGCTCATCCTTGGCAGCATTGCCGGGGAAGAAGCCAGGGAAGAAACCAGCGCCAGTAGCTGCAGCTGCTGCAGCAGCTTCTGTGAATTGTCCAGTGGCGATTTGAATGTTTTGCGCTGCCTGCTGTTGAATCTCATTGATGCTGCTGGGAATACCCTCAGCCTGTTTACCCTCGGGCGCTTGGTAGGGGCTGCGAGCACGACCCGTGCCCACGGCATCGTTCACAACGTTGGGCACCACCGAGGCAGCAGTGCCAGCAGGCACATAGACAATAGTCTCCTCATGATGCGGGCCGGAGACACGTGCAAGTGGCGACAGTCCATGCACATAGCGTACAGCTGGCTCCAGATGCACCTGTGCCTGCGGCGTCACAATCACAATATGCTGGGCTGGCTCCACCACAGACTGCAG